>CM054112.1:34041062-39241062 GCA_028673005.1 Tanypteryx hageni
CTTTCTTCCTCTCTCTCCTTCTTTCTTCCTCTCTCTCTCTCTCTCCTTCTTTCTTCCTCTCTCTCTCTCCTTCTTTCTTCCTCTCTCTCTCTCCCTCCTTTCTTCCTCTCTCTCTCTCTCCCTCCTTTCTTCCTCTCTCTCTCTCTCTCCCTCCTTTCTTCCTCTCTCTCTCTCCTTCATTCTTCCTCTCTCTCTCTCTCTCCTTCATTCTTCCTCTATCTCCTTCTTTCTTCCTCTCTCTCCTTTTTTCCTCTCTCTCCTTTTTTCCTCTCTCTCCTTTTTTCCTCTCCTTCTTTCTTCCTCTCTCGTATTAAAGTACTCAAATCACGCATGTATAGTATTAGGATTAGGGCGACAATACAATCTCGAGGTTTAGCAATGACACGGTCGGTAGGGCAACATACTGTTAAAAACCTTAAGATTTTCAAATAAATTTGATTTAAACTTATAACTTGAGCGATTTCGAATCGTAAGCGAAATGTGACAATAAGAATAAGAAACGATATACATTTTTTTAAAACGGTCTAGATCCGGAGATCTTAGGTCAATTCTTTCTAATTTTAATTTGCAAAAGATTAAAAGCCTGCTATTCGAAATATCGATTTTTACGTGTTATCTTATGGGAAATGGCAACCCCCTGCCCTTCCCCCACTCCCACCAAAAATTAAATTTCTGCCTCCGAGGGGCACATCTTCATTGTTTCATTAGTAAGTGTACCAAGTTTTAAGTCTCCAAGTTTCTTGGTTTTCGAGATATGCTGTCCACACAACACACACATTGCCTTTTATTAGAGATTTATTGTTTCAGTAGGATTACCAGTCTTAGGCGGGTTTTTAAACCCTGTACCAACTGACACCCTTCATATGACGGGCAATACACTAGTTTTATTATAAAATTATAGTATAGCAATCCCACCAAATGTGGTTGAACTGGCTGAAGAAACGACTGAGATATTGAGTGTTACGGTCAGAATGACCAAGATAATACGGGTTTTATAGTTAAGTGATGAGTGCAGGGCCGGCCCGAGGTACGGGCGAGCGAGTGCACTGGGCGCCAGTCTTGGGGGCGCTCTCCCGATCATCTATCTATGCTTTACTTGCAAGTGAATACATATTGGATACCAATTTATATCGCGGAACAGGCTGGTATCGTGATGGCATTCCTTTTATTTTTTTATCGATAATTGTTACAGAGCGATGAATTAATTAACATGCATTTTATAAATATCTCAATAAAGACTTAAGGAGGCGGCACTGGAGTGCTATCGCGCCCGGGGCGCCATTATTCCTCGGGCCGGCCCTCCTTGAGTGACAATTTTCATATTATACGTTGTAGCTAAATGAAACGATTTTTCCTGGCGTTAGCATTTAGTTTCCAATTGGAAGTTGTATTGTCATGGCTAATTTATTAGTGGAGGCTGGTTGAATGTTTAGAAAGTTGAACCATTTATAATTTGGTGGTCGTACTTTCTATAGCTGCCTTAACTAAGCTAGTTAGCATAGTAATCGATAGCTTAGTAGAGTGCGCGAAGAGATCCCAACGGCAGATTGAAATAGTCGGGTTTTTTCCTCACGCATTGTCGCTAAAACGACGTTTTGTTAGTGACTATGCGTAATGCAGTAACAGTCTCTTTCACGCTTTTGCCGTGGTTTCTTGCTGCATTGAAACAAGTGAATGATTGTACACACTAGGGACGCTCGCTGAAATTTTCTCATCGGGGTAACGGTTCTAGCACGAAAGATTTGGTTAGCTTACACGGATATTGCTCCGCCTAGAATAACCGTTAACTCTACCTAGCAAGTAGGATTAACAACCCACGAATAGCCACGTTCTCTCAAATTTGTCCTTTTTAGTAGTCCACCGTGTCCGCGCACCTGACGTCAGACTTCAGTTAACCTACAAAGCTTTTCTCGGTAAGGTTCTCGTCGTTGGTCATCGGGTCGAATACGAGCGATTCATTAGTCATTCGGGACCATTGAGATATTTCATGTTGAGTAATAGGATGAGAAATGCGATGAGGAATGCAGCTCCTTTACTCATTCACAAACATAATGACGGCATCCGCCTATTTAGGACGACGAACCACTGTGTTTGAAGGATCGAAGGTATTTGGATGATAGGGTTTCGTTATCTCGTATTTGTTGGGATCGTGCAACTTGAAGGGGATAGGGTTTCCTTGCTGATCTAGTTCAGTCGTAACTCTTCACCTGGCCGTTTGGAATACTGTTCCGGGACCTGTTCTGCGGAAAAATTGGTGAGGATTTGGACAATTATCGTTTAGTTATTAGTTCCTTGGGGTTTTATTTTTCGGTTGACGCTTTCGTTCAGAAAACGTTTCATTTTATGATTTTTCTCTTTGGCATTCGCTTTTCTCGCTTACATTTGAAACTTTCCAATACGAGCTGCTCGGAAATTCTCTTGCCAAGTCGTCTGAAATATGCGTTTTGGTTTAATTATACTCCAGCTAAAGCCGCGATTTTGGGACTATTCTTTTGCGCGAATACATTTTCAATCTCCAAATAGTAGACTTAAAATGAGTTCATATTCAGAGCTATTTCGCACGTCGAGCTCAACGGTAAAATTACATTTCCTCTTTTGTGATGTGCGCTTTGCTTTGTGATGTTCCGGATATCCTGTTCCTATGGCGTTTTAAGAGTTACTTTCGACCGTTGAAGTCACCTTCACGTGAACAACGGAGTGCTTTGAATTAAGTCCAATTCCAGTCTCCTCCCCTATGTTAGCATTTAGTGGATCGCATAGCGTCATAATTTCTTTTGAGCGTCGTGCCATTGTGGTAATCAGACTTTCATGCCTTTGAAAATTGCATTCGTGGTATTTTTAAAAATTATACTGATGCATTTGCTATTTCGCAAGTCTTAATTATCACGTAAGTTGTTTAGTTCGACGGTTCTCAGCCTTTTGCATGTTGTCCCACCGGCCATTTTTGTCGGAACAACCTGGGTGCCACGTTGATAAAAACTAATTCTTTTTGCAAGAAGTGCTTTTTTTTACGGTAATTGCATTTTAGTACTATTATATTTAGGGCCATCGCTACGGTAGGGCGAATCGGGGCGACCGCGCTTCGATATCACCGCAGGGAAAACCTAAGTTAAATTTGGTGGTAAATGTTAACAGGGCCCCGCACAAGCCGATTTGCCCCGGGCCCCGCAACTCTCGAGGGGCGACTCTGTTTATATTGATCATTAATGAAAAATTTGAATGCCGTTAAATATTTTGGGATAACTTGGAAACAAAAAATTCTGCTATGACCGGGAATCGAACCCGGGTCTTCCACTTGCCGGGCGGATATTCTACCACTGAACTACGCCCGGCAAGTGGAAGACCCGGGTTCGATTCCCGGTCATAGCAGAATTTTTTCTGTTTCAAAGTTATCCCAAAATTACAGCTTATGCCTTTCTGCATAGTTTCTATTAATTCCGTTAAATATTTTAATAATTTTGTTGAGAAAGATTTCATAATTATATCGTAACTACTCGTCCCACTGGTTGAGGAACGCTTGTATACGTTAATAATAGCAAGAACCGTAATCACATAATATCGAAGGAAAATATTGCAGTCCCATTCCATAGTGTGCGGTCTACGCAAGATGTAATCGTTTCCGTTTTTTTTGATTTTGAAGTTGTTTATGCAGTTTCATGGGATGTTATCGTTTTATATGTGTCAATTTAGTAAATTTCATTTAAAATTTGTCGTGTTGAAGTAACATCACTCCGTGACAATCTACCGACAAAGCAGCCATTCCGTGGGTTGGCAATATCTCGTCTGATTTTTCTGTTCTCTTATTTAAGTACTACTGCACGAAAGTGGACACTATCAGGAACGCTCTGTGGTCGTTAAAGAGCGTAATGTTCCATCTTTATGGTTGATCTCGTGGGGTAGGGCCCCTCTCGGCACCTGACTCCGGTAGGGGATGGGGAGAGGGGTTGCGCGTGGCCTTCCCATTCCATTTCTCACCCGCGATGGTAAAGCCATTGTCCCTTTTCTCTCTCCCTCCCCCTTTTTCTATCCCTTCCCCTTTCTCCCTTGCTTCTCCGACTGCGGCCGCTCCCTCCACCGCCGCCTTTCTCACGAAGAGGGACAGGAAGGTGACGAGTTATATCAGTGCTGCCAACTATGAACCCTCGGCGGCGCCACTTTCTTTATACCTTCATTAGTCTTTAATGGGTGATTGTCGGCCTTGTCGAATCCTTATCCGGGCAGTCGTTAAGTAATTGTATTTTGCGGTCGGTATTATTGTTTTATTAATAAGTTATTCGCTCCGGTCTTCAAAACCATATAGACTAAATGTAATTGTAGAACTTTGGGCCTATTCACTGCATGTCAGGTATATCCAAATATTTATGGGAGTAACTACTTGGGTTTCATGTAAACATGTTGTTCTCTTGGCCTATGTTTTCCTCTATAGAAAAAAACATCATTCTAGGTATATGGCATATATGTATAAACTCCATCGTAGGGGAAATTTTGGGGTCATTTTCAAGACTTTTATGGGTTAACCCAAAAACCGATCAGCTGATAAGAGCCGAAGTATGAATCCACGCCGAATTTCCTCCACATAGTCGGGAAGAGGAAAATGACTTACTCCGTAACATCGTTGTTGTTTGTTTCGATTGCTTTTTGTATACTAATGCCTAATGGATAGAGAGCAGCTAATCCTCGATCTCTTTTAATCGTACGGCATTCTAGTCCGCGAGTCAAGACTTCCTTGCGCTCTTAAGTCTATTTATTGCATAGCAAAAGAGGAAGTAGTTTTTCTCCTTAGCTGCTCGTATGCCGTCGGGGTCTTGGCGTGTTTCTTCTACAGCGCTTCATAAGGTGGCAAGACGAACAGGTTTCCCTTCCTCTGTCTTCTCTCTCGCACCTTTCCCCCACCTCCTCTCCCATCCCTCGTCAGTTCCTCCGTCCTCCCATCTCCAAACCTCCCCCGCCCCTCTTAACCGTCCGCCCGTCTTCCTCTGGCATGCTCGTGGTAAGAGCGGTGGAGTCCTCGGATAGTATACGTAAAGACGGGAAAGGTCGAGATAGGGGAAGGCGGGTAGAAGAGGGGGTTCGAAAGCGTGGAGTTAATCTGGTACATTCGTACTCGGCTAATTGCTCCCCCCCCCCTTACCTTCTCTGTGCCTTCTGGTTGCCAGTGGTTTATGGAGTGTCCACCGCCGTCTGGGTCGCACCGAGTGACTATAAACAGGCACACCTGCTGCATTTCCCCTCATTTATAAAATTTCAGTTTTTGCTCGCATCCAGCGCCTTTGTAACCCGACCCTGCATATATTATAGACGCAGCATACACGTTTTCTTATTTTATTGTTTAAAATTGATATCTTTGGACTGGTCGTGATGTATATACAAACTTTCCGCTCTAGTTGTGAACTTGAGTCTATCCAAACATAACTCGTTTTAATATGTATATGTTATTTTTTAAATATTTAAAAGTAATAGCTAGAAATCGTGTGAAGTCGCCAAATCAAAGAAATTATTAGTGCCGTGTATACTGTTTAAATCTACAAAATTCCTCATCGAATTGACCGCGATGTATTTTTATTCTGATGGAAATGAAGTCATCTTAATTGGAATATTTAAAAATCATGCACTGTGGACGACTCTCTTCAATCAATTATGGGCTCGATTCTTTCTTGGCAATAGCTGGAGGACGCAGGCGCCAGTTGCACGGTGATGTGAGGAGGTTTTGAAGGAGCAGTTAGCTTATGTTAAGAACAATCTTTTTTCATTCCATTCGTCAATGTAGCATTTTTCTTTATGCATTCCTCAATTTCTACTATCATTTGAGCGTGTGAAGTTCACATCTGACCTTCTAACACGCAATTGTCTTCAGTAAATTCACTTTCGTTGACTATGAAACACGCGACCAGAATGACGAATTGACCAAATTTATTTCTTGATAATGTCGGATTTAGTTTGGTTTAAATTGATCATTTGTACCCTAAAAATCCAAGCACTTGTTCACATTCATCAAGTTTCCAGAATTGTTTGATATTTTGCCATTTATTTAATTTATTATTTGATTTTTCTACTAATTTTCACCAATGCGCTTTGTTATCAGCAATTTCGAAACGGACTTCGCTAAAAATTTCCGTCGCATTTTTATTAATATAGATATGATTCTGATGAAATATCTTGCGGAGGAAGGAATTCTGTTCTCGTCGTTGTTATGGCGCATTCTGCTGCGTATTTTTTTAAAGATTATTCGTATCTGTTTTCGCGACACAGCTCGATGGTGTGTTTAATAAAACTTGGTCGTCATTGGAGAGACAGGGATTAGCATGTGGCGACCTCTGTAAGTCGCGCCACTCGTGCCTCTTTGGCCAACCGGAAGAGTGTGACGTCCCTCTTTTACCCATTCATATTCCTCGCCGGGTGCGGCATTGTTAACTTCGCTCGGGGGGAGGCGGTGAGGTGGGGATGGGTGGGGGAAGATACCCGCCCCCTCCCCTCATTCCCCTCCCCTCATTCCCCTCCAATCATTCCCCTCCCCTCATTCCCCTCCCCTCATTCCCCTCCCCTCATTCCCCTTCCCTCATTCCCCTTCCCTCTTTCCCCTTCCCTCTTTCCCCTTCCCTCTTTCCCCTTCCCTCTTTCCCCTTCCCTCTTTCCCCTTCCCTCTTTCCCCTTCCCTCCATGACTTCCTATGAAGCCCCCGTATGCCCCCTCTGCGGTGGTGGACGTTACTACCGGAAGCACGGCAGACTGCTTCTAATCCTCCATAAGATCCGCATTTTGCGGAGTCGAGGACGGGCGGAATTTGGCGACCTCTTGTATTGCCGTACGAGACCTCTGCCTCGTCTCATGGCTAGTCCGGTCATCCGCTCCCGTACGGTTGACGGATAATGAATTACTGGATTAATGGATGTTTTATTGAGAGTCCGCCGTGTCACTTAACGAGTTATGACTCTTAATTGATAAGATTTAACTTGAACGAAGGATGTGTTACCTTTATTTCCCATCCTTTATCAAACATCTTTTATATCATTCCACACTTTTTTATAATCATTTCCGCAGCTATTTTTTGTGATATAGAACATCTATGGAATAGGTAACAAGTGAAGGTGTAAGTCGAATTTATAATTGTTGTAATTTATTACCGTAAACTGGAAGAAAACCTTTACTAGAAAAAATCGAATATTGGTGATTACCTGATGGTTTTAATATGATAGGGGTCATTCTTAATTGTGGTAAATAAGAATCGATAAGGTGTAGCAAAGCGTTTTTGAAACAAAAGAAATCGCTTTTGTAGTTTCTTCCGTAGTAGAATTTGTTTCCGTTGTGGTTTTTCTTTATAAAACTAACGTTTTCATAGGCATACAAATCAATAATTCGTCTCGTGTACAAAGTGTTGCCATGAAACTATTTATTTTTTATTGTTATAATGCTTTCATAAGTTTTAGAAATGCTTTTGAATTTTCTTGGCACGTATTCTTAAAGGTGAACATGTAAAATGTGACCTACTCAATTATAAAGCCTTTAATGCACGCACCTATGTTATCCCACACCGAGGAAAGGCGATTTGTTGATAATTATTAAGGCATTTCATATTCTGACGTGTGTTGGAGATAATGGTTTTTATGATTAATGTAACGAGTGGTTGCGAGGTATTTTTTCATTTGATCTTAATTAGCGTAATTTGGCAATTGTTATTGAGCCGATTATTATGTATAATTGAGTTTTAGCAGTTATAGTGTTTATGTAGCTTATTATTATTATTATGAGGATAAGATTCTTATGAAATGTAGACTTTCACTCAAGATTTTAGATTGAGCGTTTAAATTAGTGTTTAATATATTATTCTTTGGGAGAATAACTTTTTTAAATTCATAACTACCCTTATGAAGAGATGCATTTTCTTGTCTTTCTTGCAGCTGCTGCGTGCGCACACATTGCTGGTGGTTGTTTCTGCGTCGGTGAGTTTTTTCGCATCTCGTGAGGAGGATCGCTTGGGGAAAAGTCTTCCACGGTTTCGAGTTTTATCCTATTCCAATCGTTGATCGCACACAGTCATGGGGGTGAGGCAGAGTAAACGCTCAGTGGACATCACGACGACGCCGAGCAAGGAGGCCGACGCCGATGCCGGTCGCGTGGAGAAGATCAAGGAGGAGGGCCAGGATACCGTGGCACCTGCAAAGGCAGTGAACGGCACCTCCACACCAGCGAAAGCGGACATAGCTGCAGACGTGAGTGCCCGATTCCAATTTTATTACCTATCGACTCCGTCTCACCTTCCTTTGAGCGTTCACTCTCGCTGGAAACGCATGAATGGATTTATACGCAGGTTGGCCGGCTGCTCTTCCAAATGATCACTTGGATCGTCTTATTAAATAATTCTTTGCGGCAGTCAAAATTCGCCAAGACATCCATGCTTCTCTATTCTTTGTGATTGTGTATGAGCGTTTCTTCAAATTCTTTTTAAAGGAACATCACTGAATTCGTATATTCCCTCTTTTCAATGGCCATTTAAATAAGTTGACTGGCCCACTGAATATTATTTTTATCCCTTCTTAAGATTTTTTATTAGTCTGTAAATTGCAATGGTTGTAATTTGCCTTAAATAAGAATTTAAATTAATTTTTTGGAAGAATTTCAAAATTTTACATTTGCAGATTCGTTGAAGAATCAAGGTAATCAGTAATTAGATGAATGTTAGTGTTTGAACGGTTTAAACAAATGACATTATAGGTATCTGCGTGTCGTTTTAGTACGCTTTGGCATGCCTTGAGATATTACAATTTAATGGCCATTGTATTTAATAATTCTTCAGATCTGGAAACTGTTAAATAACGAATAATAGTTAGTCTGCTCTCTAAAATGGAGTCGGTCGCAACGATGTGCGTTAGTTCATTCGTATAATTGCCCGGGTTATTATAAACTATCTTTCAACCATCTCTGCTGGGTGATTTTTTGGGGGCTACTACTATTTTTTATTTTGAGCAGTCATCTAAGTGATTCGCGTGGTTTATTTAGGTAGTCACATTTCCAAAATTATCTCCAGAAGCTCGAGAGACTATATCAAGATTCGCGCCGGAGTCTTTCTGTTGGTTGGTTTTCGTTTTTCATTTCATATTTTCCACCTCGTATCGCTCGGTTTCCAAGTTTTTATCTAGATACCCCATCTGGCGGCTACTCTCCGAATCGTTTTCCTAACCGAAGTCTCTTGGAGCGCGCGCCTTTTCCCCTTCCCTTCCACTCCTTTTCCGTTCTCCTTTTATCCTCCCTTCGCGCGCGTTCCTCTCCTTTCATACTTCTCCCTCCCTCCCTTCCCTAAATCTCTCGATTCTCTTACCCTCCTGGCGACGCCCCGACGGTCCGGACCACGTAAGCCGGCGGCATGGCCCGCAAGGACGCCCACCTTCATTAATTTACGATCGGTTACAGAGTAACCGCGCCGCGTTACTTCTCGCTCGCTCTTAAAAACGAACTCGCTCCTCCGCCTTGGGAGATGCCTCTCTCGTCGGACGTGCGTGCCTAGATTCCACGCCGCGATGGAGGTTTTCTCTCCGTAAACAAAGTCGGTTTCGAATGATTCCTCGGGTTGTTTTGTCTGCCTTTCATTAGTTACGCTTTTTAAGAACTAGTTTATCGCTCGTCTTCGTTTATTTTAGGCTATTATTTTCTCGGGGTTATATGTCATTTTCTATAGCTGACGATTTTTTTTCTGGTTTATAAATCATGTTCGTGTTCTTTCATTTACGAAATCACATGAAATCTATTAGATTACTCAGGTTTTTATTCCATTCTACGTTGAAATTGTCTCTTAGTATTACTTCTCATAATTAGATTGATTTACATATCGGAAGTAGTCAATTGTGACTACTTGATATCGACTTTGTTCCTTACGCAGTTGGCGCGCATTTTGATCTGTACAATGGATAGAGTAAATGATTTTAAGTTCTGCTCTTCCTTTTTTTAAATTGGAAGTGCTGGATGTTGTTTATTGCCCCAGTTCCTTGGAATTGAGCCGCTTTTACTGTCCAATTGCCTTTTGTTTGAACGAATATCCACTTCTACGCCGTTAGTGATTCAGTTCCTCGCATTTTAAATAAAAATTTATCAAGATTTCGTTCGTTACCGAAATCCAAGAAATGTAACATTTCGTTGCTGTCCCGGACCTTGTTTATATAGTCGGGGAGCTTCAAGGTCGCGTCATCAGCTTAGGCGTAGTTCCTTTTCATTTTGTTTCTTTATCTTTTTCCTCCTTAGGGTTCATCGTGCCTAGAAGTCCTTCGTCGCGCGTAGGGCTATCGTTTTCGAATAGGCAGTTCCATGGAAAATCTGGTGCGGGTGTTGGAGATTCTGCTCGATTACTGAGAGTACTCATCCGAATCTTACGTCCGAGTTCCCCCATCTACGCTCCTCTCCCCCTTATTCCTTATTTCACTCCTCCCCCCCTTATTTCACTCCTCCCCCCCTTATTTCACTCCTCCCCCCCTTATTTCACTCCTCTCCCTCTTTTTTCCACTCCAATCTTTCAATTCTCCTTCCCCTTTGGTCGCTCACGCACCTCCATCCAATTCTTTTTCCCGCGCCGACAGTCTGTCCGGTCGCTGGTAGTTAACAGTAGGAGAAAAAACTTGTTGGGGAGATGGGTGCTCTCTTATTCTACCCTTTCCTCCATCTCGCTCCCTATACTCATTCTTCCTCCCTTCACTGATCATGTGACCCATGGGACCTTGAACTTGCCCCTGAACCTTTTTCTCTCTCCTCCCTTTGGCCTACGCCCCTTTTGTCTCGCTGGGGCCTTTCCCTAGACATCCCCTTCCCCTAGACATCCCCTTCCCCCCAATCGTAGTTTTAATTCGTTTCTCCCCCTCACCCGTCGTTTAGAATTCTTTCCCTTCTTCGCTTCCTCGGTGCTATCAATGAAGGACGTAATCTCTCTTCCTGAGTAAACCCTAAGAGGATTCCTTTAACCTTTTCCCTCATCCTGCTCCTCTCAGTCTGGAGATAAGCTTAGTTCGATTAGATTCCGGGAGGAAGAGGGAAGGAGACGCGATAATATTTTCTCTTCCCCTCAACTTCGATCTCCGGGGAAGGATGCCGTTCCCCTCTTAACCTCGGGGAGGTTTGATAAACTGGAATGCTGATGTTTATCCTTAGAGATTACCTCGTGTCGTGTTTGTAGTTTGAGATGATATCGTTTCTTTGGCTTGGAGAGGAGACGATATTGTTATTTCTGGAAGTTCATAAACTGCAGGATGTTCCAAGAGCGTTTTTTGGTGTCCAGGTTCCAATATGTTGGTTAAATTGTTCGAAATGTTGTAATCGATTGCTTTGATTACTAGGGGAGATTTCCGTGGTTTAAGTTAATTTTTTGTTGATGTTTCGTTTGTACGTGCTCAAATGGTTAAGTAGTATTTTCGTATGATATCCCATTTCATATCAACTGAAGAGTACAATTACGTTTTTCAGATTATTTCTCAATCGAATGTGTATTTCGCACCTTTTCGTCGCGATTGTAATTAATTCTTGAACAGAATTGAAGAGGTATCCAGTTTACTCTTTATTTTAACGCGAGCATTATTTTTACATCGTTTACCAGTGGAGCCCAACCTTTTTACATGTCGGGCCGCGTTCGTAGTTCTGAATGCTTCGGAGGGCCGCATTGGAAGTCGCGTTATCTTCAGCGAGTCGGATGGGTGTTTACATTAGAAGTTACCAAGGGGTTCTGTGGGCTCATATTAGCGAAAATCAAATCTAAATAAATTACTAGTGTTAAAGCTCCACCAGAAAAGGTTTTGAGACGTTAATTATACTGAAGAAATATGAAATGGTCTATATCAAATTTTACCGATCACCTTTTCATCATAGCTTCGCGTGCCGTGGTTTGGGAGCCTCTGTCGTAGACGATTGTATATAGCAAAGAAGTACTTCTCATGCGGATCTCGCGGTGCGTATACTTGTTTCAGTTTTAGCTCCCAGCATTTGCGTCAGAATTTTTAGTGACGCACAACTTATCTCGGTCTGTGACTTCACTCTATTGCAGTATCAATTTCTTGTGTACGCACACATCCGGTCCGATCCGACTAAATACGCTCCTCCAGATTTTCAGAAGTTCCAGTGATGTACTCCGATGTCATTAGCATTTCATTAGCGAGTTCGTGAGAACTACCATTTAATTTTGGAATTTTAAAATAACTTATCGTTAATGTAAAATTAAAAAGCATTTAAGTTTTTATACATTCCATTCTGTTGCATATTTTTCCTGGGAAAAGGATGCATACGGTGTTCTTACGAATTGAGAATTGTTGCGATCCACGCAAATAAGGTGGAAATGAGCTTCATTTATGTATTGCGTCATCTTTATCAACGACGTTAAGTTCATACGTCGTATTTCCTAATAAACAGTTCATCAGAACCCGGGAGAACGGATGGAATGCGATTACTCATTCTTCAAATACGAGTAAAACTGTGTAAATATGTTTGTGTGTGACAGCTCTCGGCATCGGATTCGACCTTGCTATAAGCGATTGTTTACACATGTCGTGTACGAAGTCCGACTACATGTTCCTTATACTTAGTCAATATTCATTCAAGAATTCTGATTCTTGTTTATCAATCCTTATGGAATGCTGATATAGCTTTTATTGTGTGCGCCGTCGGAGATAGTATCGGATCGACGCTATTCCGACCTTGAATTGTCGCTTCATGTTAAGTTTTATCATCACATCATTTGGTATGCGTACCATATTCATCGGAGTTTGCCGTCGACGGCATGTTACGTAGAAATGGCGATATTTTTTAAGTCGTATATCCCTGTCGAGCTAAGAGCTTTATGTATTTTTATCCCTGTTTATACTTTTCCGTTCCCTATTTAAGGAAACTTTAAAATCATTCCTGCAAGGTTACCATACGCAATCATTTGTATGAATTTTATATTTTTGGAGAATATTTTGATGTCTGCTATATTTTTTGTCTAATGTAATATTAAAAATCTTTCTAATTCATTGTATTTTTCCGCGTTATCTTTCGGAACAGCGTTCTGTGGTCGCCTTCAGTCTGCAGTGATAATATCTGGTAGAAAAATTCTCATTCCTGAAGTAATTTTGCATAGGTACATTAAGCTCGAACAATTGCGTCTTCTGCCGTGAAACCCGTTGTACTGATGAGCATCATCGTTCTCTCATTCTCTTTTCACATCATCTCTCGTAACTCTTCGTCCTATTGTGTCTTATATCTTCCTCTTATTTTTATCTCAAATAACATTTCCCTTCAGGAAATTTTGCATGCATATTATCCAGCTCGCTTCTTCTTCGCTTCTATTTCTCCGTTCTCGCTACATCTCCATTTATCCGCTGCGTACTCATTCCAGCTTCCCTTCTTGATCCTACTTATCCCTACTTTATGGTAGTACATAATTATATTCCTAATTTTTTACGTTCTTAGCCTCCCAATATCTTTCATTTCTCTCTCTCTCTCTCCCCCTCGTATCATTTCTTCCCAATATTTCCATTTTCATTCTTCGAATCCTTTATTGCCAGCCAGCCTTTCCGTCCTCCATCCCTCCACTTCCCTATCTGCTCCTCTCCGAACCCTTTCTTTCTCCCTCTCGCCATCACATAATCGAGCGAGTTGGCTTTCCCACTAGTACTTCTTCGAATGGGTTGGATGTGCGAGTGGAATTGAATGATCCGCCTACCATCCCTCGTTCCGTTCCTTTTAATCTCTTTGTCTGCCTTCTCCTACTTCACGGACGGATCGATTCCTTGCGGTCTGCGTCCCGATCTTTCCCTCCGTGTCCCTGTTAGAGATGCCATTCCTCTGCCTCTTTCTCTCCTCTCTGTCGTTTCCTGCCCCCACCCCCCCTCCCTTCTCCACCTCGACGTATCTGATCGCGCCCCTTACCGTCCTTAAGTGTCAGTATGTTACGTTTTGTCTTAGTCTTTGTTGCGGAGTTCAATGTAAGAAACCGATCTTACAATTATTTTTCCGGACATATTTCCTTAAGAAATGTCGCGCTATTATTTTTTCCACATTTTTATGTTTTCAAACATCAGACTCCATTCATAGTGCAAGTAGCTACACATATAAATCCATAATGTTTTTTTACAGTGTAGGTGTTCGGTTGGCTTGAAAAATACGACTCTAATTCTCGCTTTGTTATTCATTTCGTTATCCACGTTGTATAAATAGCACGATTACATAATATTAAAAAATACAAACCTTATTATTGTCTTTTCAAAGTGTCAAACCTTCGTTAGCAGGGGCGGCCTGAGGAATTTTGGTGCCCCGGGCGAGAAAGCTCTCCAGCCCCCCCCCCCCCCGTTAATGTTTGTTGAGATCTTTACAGAGTACTTGTTAATTTATTCATCGCTCTGTAAAAACTATTAATAATGAACAATGAAGAGGAATGCCCGTTTCTCGATATAAATTGGAATCCAATATTTATTCACTTGCAAGTAACTCGTAGATAAATGATCGGGGTAGCGCCTCCAAAACTTTGGCGCCCCGGGAAGCCGCCCGGCTCCCCAGTAGCTCGGGCCGACCCTGTTCGTCAGTGGAGTTTAGCATGTGTATAGGATTCCTTCTCATTAGATTCTTTCCGCGATTTGTTATTTCATTCTTCGAGAGGTAATGTTTGTAAAAAGAGCAAGTTAATATAAAATTTGCAATAATTGTATTGTTTACGGCCTAGATTAACTTTCCTCTCAAAAGTCTGGACGTTTCCCAAATGTTTACTAGTTACTCAAGCAAGAAAAGATGTGACGAAGAAAATGAGCAACAGGAACAGCTATGCGAATGAACTGAATTTGCAAAGTGGCATGCCGAAGGTGTAAAATGCAATCGCGTTTTCTTGTTTTTGTCTTTTATCACTCACCCGCTTGCTCTTTCAATCTCCAAAATTTCATTTTCTCTTATCAGAAATGTAATACTGCTTTCCTCCCCTTCGCCTTATATCCCATTGCCTTTTCATCTCCTTATTGCATTCCTCGTGTCTATTCTTTCCCCGTCCCTCGTCTTACAATCAGCGGATCGTATTCACGCCTCGTTATGAGGGGCATTCGGGCGGAGCATGTAGGATGCGGTGGTGTCCGTCCCCCCTCTCTCTCTCTCCATCCATCCATAATCTCTATCCCTGCTTTTTCACCTTGGTGATTTGGTCCCCCGAGTCTCTCCAGGCCATGTAAACATCAACACGCTATTTCTTTACATTATTCTTACAACCTTTGATCTTTCCATCAACTGCTCTGCACTCTTATGGCGATGCTATTTCGCCGCCTCGCTTCGTCGGCAGTTTTGTTTTTCGTTTTGCTTGCGTTGTGTTAGTCATCAGGTCGAACGCGTTTTACGCGCCATTTTTTCATTTCGCGTGATGGTAAATTGCTATTTTTTTTCTCGATGCGTTGAGGTCTTTTTTGCGTCACGCCGTTGTGTATGCATGATCAGATCAGGGTTGATATTGCTATTTCCTTCGTTGGTTCGATGTGTTTCTCTGTTTCGATGTAATTCTATTTGCCGTTTGATTCTCATTTGATGCTAACGGGAATCAAATTAACTACATTTTAGGGAGCATATGCTTGGGATTAAACGTGTTTTTAAATGACAATGATAGGCCTTTTGTGTTTAATTGCGATGTTTTTGCCATTTGTGATTTAAAACGAAATAATTTGAGGGCTTATTTATTTTCATATCGAAAATCTAAATGTTGTCTTGACACTAACAATAAGTTATTTGGGTATGCCGTGAAGTCGATCTCTTATTTGATTCGGCTTTTTAAATTTAGAGCATTTGCGCGATAATTTGGGCCTAAAATTCCCAATTCACGCTTTAAGGACCCATTGGCGATTCTTAATTGCCGACCATGCACCAGCCGCGTATTTCAAAATGTCATTCCCGCATTTTTCACGATATTTACGCGGATGGAATTCGGTAGTGTTAATAAAGTATTACTATCTGTTAATCCCAGACTCCTAGAAAAAAGTTCAAATTAGGAAAATTCGCTCCATTAATTCACGGGCATGATCGAAAATATATTGAAGCATATTTTTAAACTGTCTGATAAAACGTATAAAATAAATAAATAAAAATGCAGCTGACGATTCTGTCAAACTTGTGTCATATAATATGCGCCCAACCATTTCACCCGGTTTCGTTGATTTCTCTCATGTTAAATTTTATTTGACACTTATATTCTAAGCCATTTAGTCCTAATTTTACTATCTGTATATTCCTAGCTTATGCATATCTATTGTGTATATTGTTAGCTTTGCATACATAATATACACAGACACCCTAAAATTGTTCTGTAGCTTCTAATTCATGCTCCTTGGAGCGTAAATGACTCCTTATCTTTACTTTCGGCATAATAATTGTAGCAACTCAAATGCAAATTGCAAACGGCACCCCGCAAATTGCAAAAGGCACCCCGCAAATTTTTAGAGCTCTTAACGTTTTTACCGCGTGCCTGTTATCTTTACTTATTACTCAGCCGTTGATTACCATTTCCGGTGACGTCGGATTTCATTTAAGCGTGGCCATCCTTTGGTGGTAATTGTTCTATCGGTATTATTTTGATATAAAGTTGTTATTCGTGTCGCTTATATTCATAGTAACGCCATTACTCTTTACCGTTGCTCTATTATATCTTTTTCGAGCGATTTGTTGAATTCGCAGTTGAACCCTACGATTAACCGTACAGTAGAGTATCCGATGCTTGCTTGTTTCGTAATTGACGTATCTTGCGGTATTTGTTTCTCTGTGTGATGTTGCACCCCCTGGGTGTATATTTTTTATTTCTTTTGTTTCTCATCGCGGGATCCACTCGATTGAGAATCGATGGCTTTATTAATGTCAGTTATTCCGAATGCCTCGCCTCACGAAATGGTTGGCGCCGTTTAGTCACATTCCATCGTTTAACGATCCAATCGTCCCTGCAGTCAATCTCTTGATTGATGGCGTGCGGTTGGCTGTTTAAGGCTCTCGTAAGATCCCGATATAGTCTCTCTGTCGTCAGTGGTCGGTAATTGCTTTGGAAGGATATTGTGTTTACAAAAGTTCTGCCGAGTGTGTCATTTTTTCGTTCTGAAGTGTATTTGTTTCGTTATCGTTCAGCCAATATGATAAAGGTCTCTCTAATACTTGGTATTATCCTCAGTAACCGTTCATTTTCATCCGTGTAAATACCGAATTTTTTTAGTGTTAGAATGCTTAATATTTTTCATAGGTAAACCTCTGATATTTGTTGCAGGTAAACGTTAAATAGTTTCCATTAATGTTTCTATTCAATATAATTTTTCTTGGGTCTCCGGATATTGCCGCTATGGCTATCATTATTCCTAAAAAACCGCGCTAGCTCAAGTTTTGTATTCAGTCGGAGTTTATCGTGTGATGTTCACTTTAGATCCTATGCGAAAATTCCTTTTTTCCACTCATTTTGAATTATCTGTAAAATATCTACCTATATTTTTTGTGATTATTATGCACTCTCGAAATGCGTTCGTACTTTAACCAATTAAATCCTGGTTAAGTTTAGCGACCCTTAAGGGCTGCCAACAAGGAAATTCACCGTGGCCATCAGTAAATTTCTTGATTTTTTTGTTGCAAAACTGTGACCGTCGAAAAGTTGCCGTTTCTTCATTATGGGGATTGGAGACCTTTTAAACTTACACCTTGGTGTTATGCTATACGATCATTTTACGAAAACTACGAGGTACATATTATCTTTTGTATTAGAAGTAATGTCGAACGCATCATTATTTCGTGGGGCGTATAAGCGGGAGGGGATATATAAAGGACGGGGTCGTTTCGCCTCGGCTAGCCGCCTTAACCGACGTATAGCCGATCGTAATTACTCAAGACGCAATCAAAAGTGCGTATCGGTTTTCTATGGAGAGTTAATCGCATAGGAAACGATCGTTCATTTGACGCTTCTGGTTTGGTCAAGCGGGCTGGAGAGGCGTATTGCTTACCTACTCGGAGAGCGTAGAGAGATAGTGGGAGTGTGTTGATGTGTTTTATCGGTCTCCTCCTACCCGGGCCCCTTTTCTATCGCTCGGAGAACGGTTCAACCGCTGAGGTTCGTCTGTGAGAAGATCGCGGGATTGCTCGCTCGCTCTCTCTCTCTCTCACTCACTCTCTCGATGTAGAGGCGGGGGCGGGTGAGCATAGGTAGGGGGATTGCGTTTTGTTTGCGACACTTCCAAGAGGCCAACCACCCCACCCCTCTTTTCCTTCGTTTGCGTCCCCCTCCAAACGTCCTGCAGACCGCACGCGTTTCCTGAGTGTGCGTTTCGAATTCCGTAGTTGTCGAGTGTTGAGTATATGAGCCCACTGTCGTTTGTGATTGGAAATCCGTGATAAGATTTTTCTCTTTTTCATTTGCCCGTTTTTTCTCGGTAACCTGTTTATTTTTCTATTTTAGGACCTTTCATTGGAGGAGTTGAATTTTACCGTCGGAGCGTACCGCAAGCAGTCCAGTCCGAGATAACTCACGGATGCGTACATATTTTAAATTTTCATTACATAAAAAATTATTTGCCGCTCTTTGGCCAGTGGGGTAATGGAATGGACGAATTTTTAACTTCGACACGCCCTTACGAAGCTATTTTTTGAGGTAGTCCGCTTTGTGAGAACTATGATAGGTCATCTGTATTCAACACTTCGAGTGTACATATTTTTCGTCATTTTCATCAACTGAACTACTTGATTTCTGCTGAATTCGGATAAATATGAACAATAATGGAAGATGTAGAACGTAACACAATTATTAAAACTCTTATCTATTTATCTTATAAGTTAATATTGTGCGAGTTAACTTTAAATGTCAAGGTTTTATTGGCCTTCTTGAGTGTGTTCTCGTTAAATGCTAGTGGTGAGTAATCGCTCGTATCAGGAACGCTATTGCTGACGCATTTTTTCTGCGAACTTAACGTCGTCGTCATATTTTCATCTTACTGCGCAAGGCTTACTAGTTCTCTCAGGCATCTCTTTTATCAGAAGGAAAATTTACAAACACTTTTGTTTTTGTGATGGAGGTCTCTCACACAATTTTAATTTAAATTAAACAAGTTTGAAAGAATACCAATGATCGATATAGAATAAAATACTAACATATACGTCCCAAATAGGTCAACAGTTGTTTTAACAATAAACAAGTGATTGTGTACTTTGCTGCAGGACTAGCCAACGAATACCTATATTCATTTTCTCTTATTAAATGTAACAGCCTCGCCGTCGTAACCCTTCCAATTATTTTCCGCGCCATCGAATTATTGGGTTACGTGAGTGTCACGGAACAATGGAAACGCTGGACATAATGATTTCTGCTTCTTTCCTCTCTCCTCCAAGCCCGTCACTCGTCATACCTTCTCAGTGTAAATAAACCGAGAAAACTTACCAAAGATAACACTAAGCAAAGCACAAGCGTTTAAATAAGCAAGGAGTGGGCCATAAATCCGCTGAGAAGGCCTATTGCTCTCCATCACCCCAAGAGAGACAGATCAACGTCCATCTCGAATATTCTCGAAAACAAATTGTTTGAATAAAGGACTGTTCTTCGGTGCTGCTGTTGTCAGCTTTTTTATATTATTTTGAGGAGAGGGGAGATGCTCTTGTTTATTTCTTTCGCAGGCGTGTCCAAAGGGGAGATAGGAAAAGGGTCGAGGACCCCTGAATTCCTTCGTAAAGAAATATCTTTGTTTTGATTCGCTGGAAATGTTCGAATCAGAAACAGTTGAAGCTGTACCTTAGCTATTAAATTATAAAGATAAGTTCTGCCATTCATAAATGGCCCTCGCTTATGAATAGGTGATTTGATGTTTTCGGATTTGACTCAAACAAGTTCATTGGATCTTCCTTCCAAGTTATATGCAAAGAAAATTATCAGTGCTGCATGTTAACTGTGTACGGTGGAATATTCTCGATTCAAACGACAGCGTCATTCGAACAATTTAGCGCGTCGAAAATAAAAAGGAAAAAAATAAGTACTTGTCATTGGTATCTCAGATATATTTTTTATTTTTATTCTTGAGTACTTATTTTATAATTTATTTTCATTTATTTTCCGTAATGAAATGGCGCTCGATAATTCTCTACTGAATTTAATGCCCTATGGAAACAGCTTGGATTCAACATAATTATCAAGCTCGCAATGGCCGAAAAAATCAAGAAAAAGCATTTAAAGGTTATGAATCATAACCTTGTTGTGCCTATTGGTGAATCCTTTTTTTGATTTTTAAGTGCTTGTTCTTGAACTTAACTAAGATATTTTAGTGCGATAATTGACTCGTTTTTTCGACATTGGATTAAGCAATGGCATTTTGCTGCTTTATTGGTCGTGCAAATTTCATAGTTTGCTATTAAAAAGTTAATTTTTTAATCCAACAAATCACCAAAATCGTTCTCGTAATTTAATACTTTAAGGTATAGGCTTTAATTATGAACGTTTCGGAAATGTATGTATTTAACTCTTTAACACGGGAGGAATGTTTTTCTGGAACATCGTGCGAACAGAACTTTCTCTGCAATTTATCTGACTGGTGACCATGAAAATCATAGTACAGCATTAGCGCTCTAATTCCGAAGAGTGACGTGTCCGCAAAGATCAGATGAAGAATCGAGAGAAACTCAGTTAGTCGATCTCTTACCTGAGTTTGGAAGTGAAAGGCAGTTTCCCACCCAAAGGTGTTGCCATGTGCTGCTGTGGCCTTCGCACGATCATTCTCCCGCGCTTTTGATGCAGTGATACCAACCACTCAGTTTTCGCCGTGGGCAATTTTAATTTTCGAAAACGTAGCCCTGCTTACGTAAGTAGGGCCTCGTTCATGATATTATTTGAGCAGAAAGGACCAAGAAAAAACTTACTACTATTTCCATACATTTCGAAGAAGGAAATCGATACATAGCGTATTCAAGATAAGTTAATATCTCGTTTCAATAGATTTTTCACTAGATAAAACGCTTAAGAATGTGTTGCTTGACGTTAGGCGTTGAAACGTCTAGTTCAGAGTAATTAATTTTAGCGTGAAGGTCATTCGGAAAAGGATTGAAAGTTGGCAGCAAGTAATTTTTTCCTCGTTTGAAACAGCTTGATAACAATGGCAGGAAGAACATGACGTATTCCGTAATTTTAACGTTGGATCTGTGCATTTCATATTCGATGCGAAAACGTTACGACATCGGACACCGCTACGAAATATTTACTTGAGCGAATCAAGTAGGTTGATTAACGCGGCCACCAAGTGACAAACAGCCTATGATGGTTCATAAATTCTTGATCGGTGCTGTTTTCGAACCAATTTTCAACCATAGCACTCTCGTCACATGCTCCACTGAATTTTAGTCCGTAGAGGTGTAATTAGAACAGAGAACTGTTCCATTCTGACAATGAGTCATCATCCTGGGCGGCTGCCCCTTTCGCCCCTCATATGCTGGTTGTTATCAAGTATAAGCGCTTCTAGAAAGTTTTCTTGAGGAATACGCGTATAACTCATGTGGATGAGTGGCGGGGGATTCACAAACATGCCGTCAACATTCATTACTGCACCGGAAGGGTTCTTATGTTAGCGATTAATGCGTCTTAACGTCTTTACGGTTAAACTTCCTTGTTGGAGATATCTCCTCCCGTCCTTCCCTTTAGAGTTTATCTCAGTTGTGTCTCAAGCCTCAAGGCGATTGTCGTGCAACTATCTGCCTCGAGTGTTCCCCGGAAGCGGGTCACCATCCTCGAAGTGCAACCAAGCAAGGACTTGCGTTTTCCTCTTTCTCTCTCTCATGCCTCGCCGTGCCTCGGCCTTCCTGGTGCTTAATTGCCTCTGGCATATCGCGTTCCTTCCACCTTATGGCATATGGCCGAGGTATTCAGAATGCGAGATAAATCGAGTAAAATAGGACAGTCTTTGTTACCAGGGACTTGTTTTGCGCGGTTGGAGGAGAAAAAGCCGTTCGCTTAATTCTTGTGCGATAAATGGAAATGCCACGTTGCATTTTGTTCCGCCTTAGGTATAGTATAGCGTTAATCGCTTTTTTTGGGTTGGCGATCTTTTTAGATGCAATAGATCAAGAAAGTCGACGTATCAAAAGGCTTCTTCTTAATGACTACAATAAATTGTTTTTACCTGCACGTTTAAATGCTTGCAACTTAAATATGTGATATATGCAAGTTTGTGCTTTGAAAGTTGTTAGCGTGTGTACACACACACACACACACACATATATATATATATATATATATATATATATATATATATATATATATATATATATGTACACACGCTAACAACTTTCAAAGCACAAACTTGCATATATCACATATTTAAGTTGCAAGCATTTAAACGTGCAGGTAAAAACAATTTATTGTAGTCATTAAGAAGAAGCCTTTTGATACGTCGACTTTCTTGAAATATTTATATATATATATATATATATATATATATATATATATATATATATATATATATATATATATATATATATAAATATATGCTCGTGTTTTTAAGTCAAACAAAAAATATTGAGGGAGATTTGAGAATAGAAACAAGTAATGAAACCAGGTTAATTCTTATTGTAGTGCTTAATGGTATGCGGTATTTCTTGTCCCATCTTTTGCCCAAAAAAAAATAAAATTTCCTGCATCCTTGATCGATAAATTTGGTGACTATTTTTTTATCAAATAATCATAATAACAAATCGATGGAAACACTTTTAAAATATAGTTATTTCACTCAAATTAAGTTCCATTGGAAGAAACTGCCTGATATTATGTGGTCATAAATCTAAAAAACATTAAAAACTTGGGCAGGAATTGCAAGCTCTAGGGGTGCAACCGGTGGAAACACGTTTAAAGATATATTGAAATTTAGCTTACCCATACGTTATCTCATGCAAAGGATGATTTTGTGGGTCTGATTTGCCACGTGTATATTTTAAAGTCATATCTATGAAACAAAATGAGTTCCCGGATTTTGAAATAATATAGGCGATAAAAAATACGACATTGAAAATGTTGTTTTAATATAATAAGTTCAATTGGCTTACTTGATGCATACAAATGTTCAGTTGAAAGGAAAGGAAAAATGCTCATAGATTTTCAAGGGAGGAAGTGTCAACGATTATAAATTTGGTCGAAATTCAAGAAGTGTTATAGAAGTTTTCTTATTATATCTTCTCAGATATCTTTCATGTTATTAATTTTCTATGTTAATGAAAAATATATTTCGCGCTCTATAAAGTATAGAGAATATGCAGAATACATAAAACGTTGAACTTTTTCCTCCAGGTGCTAGGATGGTCAAGTTACGTGGGCTAAAATCTAAAATAAAAATCTACCTTTTCCTCAACTTTGGCACAAATGTAACACTCGGAAGGACTGGTGCACTCTAGGGGTTACCACTTTAAAAAAAAATCCATAATTTTCTGCCTGCAATGCACACGGGTGGACCATACAATCAAACTTATCTGCAATTAATTAAGTTGCATTACGTTTGACGTTGCTACAACAATAATTTCGATGCTTCATAAAAAGCGCGAAGCGAATAACCTAATTCTTGGCAACACTCGGAAAGAGTACGAAAAAGCGATAAAATTTCGAAAAGAAAGCGTATTTCTGACAAATTCCTCCGTATAACATTAAACAAGAATAAGATATTTTATAGTTTTAATCTTCGAATAAAGCAAAAATGGAGAAAATTGCTCGATATTTACGTATTTTGATGAATGAAAGAAAAAACCTTGAACCTTAACAAATCAAAAATCCCGTGTAAACTTCTGGGAAAATGTCTCCCGGAGTCGAATCCGGGACTTTTTCCGGGATGTTTGATTTTTCTAGGGACCACCTCATGGGGATTTTACGATTGTGAAAATTTCAGATTGTTAGGCTTAGTAGATCCGAAGATATTAAGCGAGAAATAATTGAAGGAAACGGCAGACTCCCAGCCAGGCAGGCAGGTTGAGTTTTATATAGATATTCACGATTAACGTTATTTACTATTTGGCAATTCACGCCCTGTCCCATCTACTCGCATTAGAATAAAAAAGCATTACTCCAGTTCTGCGAGTTGCTTAGACAATTGTGTTGTAAATTCTATCATATCACGACAAGTTAAGCTCTTCCACTTTAACGATCTTAGCTATGAAAAATTGATTGGATGATTAACCTTCGTGTAGTCAATAAACGTGAGGAAATGAAACCGTTACGACAGCATTACGGGGGGGGAGACCCTGCCGATCAAGAATAACGTTACCGTTCGACGCCATATTTTTTATATTACTCTGTTCCTTAAAGTACCCATATATTTTTATATTTTGTGCGTGTAGTTCTGGGTTTATTTTTATTTATGTCCCGCAAATATCCTATACAAATTTCAAGGTTGATGTTGCATTTCGCACTTCGAGGAAGGATTTTTCACCGATTCGTGGCCTAGTGCAGGGATGGCAAATGATTTTTGTGTTGCGTGCTAATTAATGTAAATCATCATATTTTTTGCGTGCCACTAGTTGACTACTTTAATAAACCATATGTTTTACAGAAAATACAAACTTAGGCGTGCCACTCCAGGCATATTTGCCATCCCTGGGCTAGAGGCTCGTGGAGCATCATAGGGGAGAATGTTTTTACGTCTTTTTGGTTGTGCTTGAATGCTTCATTTGAGTTTACAATGAGGTAATTTAACTGCTATTCCTAAAGCGCCTGCGATAAACAAAAATCGCATATATGTGAGAACTTTTAACGGCCTCGAAACAAAAATTTGATTTGTTTTCAAAAAGCTTTAGGTATCCACAAATACTTAACCGTTTTGTTCAATTGGCGAGTTTTTCGTTTCTTCGTGTTATGAAGTTTTGAGATTACATGTGCTGTAAAAGTGTTTATATGTCGCAGAAGATGAGCCCTTAGTTTCCGTTAAGTATAAACTTGAGCGCGACTCGGCAGGTTTATATAGAAAAAATATAAATAGACAGGTTTCTAATGTTAGTGGCATTCATAAAATATTAATTTAATTTTGTAAATTGGTTTTCTAGAGTAGGTTGGTGCATAGGTCTCCTTGCTTATTTTCCAATTACTTTAGTTTCGAAAAAAATCCTGACGCTTTATTACAGATTTTAGATTTATCCATTTAATCGGTTAAGTCGCGGAGAATGACCTTTCAGAAAATGTTCGTTTTAGCCAGAAATTCTCGCCCCACAATTTTTTTTTGCTGTACGCATTAGTCACTTGTTTAGTAAAACCATCCATCGAAGCATTTCACAAACGATAAATCTCAAGGCCCGCGTAAAATGTTTTACCGTAAAACCATTTCGATCTGGTAAAAGGAAGGCCTGCTTTTATACCGTAAAATAGATCGGTTATCAACTGTGGAGTATAAAATGTTACTCGTTGAGTCTCAGTTATTTAATGCAGCAAGAGGTGTCTCTAAGGTTAAGCCGTTTAAGTGCTTTGGCATCACCCCACTTAGTTATATTTCAAGGGAGGCCTATTTTCAAGAGGTGTTGGTCTCGCCTCCAAGGAAATTATTTTTTTCTTAGAGGATCATTTGTAAAAATCGCAAGAAAAGAGAACTTTTTTGTATCATTATCGTGTGGGAAGTTAAAATTGGTGCCAGTAATAAAATTTAAGCGGAATTCAAATTATATTCATTAAAACTTGCTATGAACTAAGCATCTTGCCCTAATAGAAGGTTATCGCTCGAGTAGTTGGAAAACAGCCGTGTTAATGCATGGTAGTAGAATCTTGGAAGGAATAAACAAGATTGGAAAGATGTACTCCATGTCGGAGTACACAGCTTCCAAATGCGTTCTTAGAGATTTCAGTGTTTCAGTATTTTTCGCTCAGATGAGTATTTAACGAGAAGCTAGCGAGGTAGGTTGTAGGTCTTTATGTAAAGTAGTCGTAATTATTATCCGATTTTAACCAAAATTGGAATCGGTCGACTAATTTGAGCAAAACTCCCCATTACAGAATTTCATCTAAATACGTCTAGCGGTTCCCGATTTGAAACAAAAAAACATTGTAAACTACATGTAGGTCTTCATGTTAAGTGGTCTTAATTGTTGTCCGATTTTAACCAAAATCGGAATCGTCCAAATTTTACTAAAACCACAATACCAAATTTCATCAAAACTCGCGCAGCGGTCCCCGAGTTGAAACAAAGGAGCATTGTAGGTCTTCATGTAAAGTGGTCGTCATTGTTGTCCGATTTGAACCAAAATTGGAATCAGTCGACCAATTTTAGCAAAACTCCCCACTACCAAATTTTATCAAAATGCGTCCAGCGGTTCCCGAGTTTTAACTTGCGGGCGGAAGGACGGACGGAAACTACCTCTCTTATATGCGTTCATTTCGTGCGAAGAACGCATAATATATCATGGATTGCAATCGTAGGTCATCGTTTGTCCGTTATTTATGGAAAGGGGCCGTTACGAAGTTACATTATCACAGGATAAAGCGAAACCTATTCTATCGTGTGGTTTAATTATTTCTACTCCAACGCGATGCGGTATTGTGAGTCGAATGGTTACATTTCCACGGAGTTGTATATTTTTCTGTTTCTATTCTCTTATTAGAGATCGTTCGTTGGAATCCATTAATTCGAATAGTAGTCTCGAAAGCATTCGCGAAGAATCTCCTGCAGCGGGGGTTCTTAACCTGTTTTATTTTCGTGCCACCAATTCAAAAACGAAAATGTTCGCGTACCACCATAGTGAGATTGACGGCAATTTAAATTCAAATATTATAATAATGTTCCCTAATCGTGCATGTAAATTTGTAATTGAATTACGTAAATATAATATAACAATATTTTAAACTATAGGCAATACCATGTGTTTCTAGTTTTTTCGTGTACCATATTGCACTGGCTCGCGTACGACTTGTGGTACGCGTACCACAGGTTGAGAACACCTGTCCTGGAGCGTTATTTTATAGACGTTACCGTGCATGGCCGGAGCACGGGAAACATCCAAAGAGGGCCTCGCATCTTCGTCCGCTGCAAGGAAATGGGTTTCCTGAAGTGTAGAGGATAGATTCCCTCGTGAGGGGATGGGAAGAGTCGGGTACCACCTCCGCAGGACCTGTCTCGGTTAACGGTGGTTTGTACCGTGGAGAGCGTCCCTCGATCCTTCCTCTCCCTCACTCTCACGTTTCCTTTCCACCCTCCGCCCTCCTCCTACCCCCTTAATGCAGCCGCCGCCTCAGTCACAGTCCCGGTGAGTCACGCTCATCCCCTCTCTCTCTCGTGATTCCCCTTTCCCATTACTCACGCCCTGTATCTTTTGTGTGCTCCTCCTCCAACCTCACCCGTCCCACTTCGCGTAGAGCGTGTAACGTCTCTCCCCTCCCCACACGCATCCACTCTTTTCCTACCCTCCCTTACTAAGACTTGGCCGCCCTTCCTACGCCAAATCCACCCTCACGTTGGGCAGCGTCTATCTGCCTAGGCTCTCTTTATCCATATCCTCCTTATTTGCTCTTCCCTCTCTCTCTCTCTCTCTCCCTCTCTCCCCCCCCCTCCCTTTCCCCCCCTCTCTCTCTCTCTCTCCCTCTCTCCCCCCCCCCCTCCCTTTCCCCCCCTCTCTCTCTCTCTCTCTCCACATCCCTCTTATCGATCTCTCCGATTGCTCCCTCCCTAACGTTCTCCCTTTGACTCATTGCTTCGTGACGCCATTCGTTTTTGGAGTATCTTCTGTTTCATCGAGTGCCGTCTCCACGCTCGGAATTTCAAAATGCATGTAGCTAGACGTTTCGTTTTCTCGGATGGGGTGTTTTGAAAGAAAATTCTATTTCGTTTTCACTTATAGCTGTTCCGGCTTTGTTAAATACGTTTGATGCATAATAATGCGAATCGCACGCTACTACATATTTTCCCTGCAACTCGCCAGTCGGGTGGAATGCAATGCACCGTAATTTCCCGAACGTCTCGCGTGAATAAGCTGATTATTCTAGGAAGAAATTGTTCTCAGATCGATGTAAATACGACTGATTTAAAAACTGTTACGTTAGCTTTGGAAAATGTTATTTGGGCTTTCTTTCAGGGATAAGGTTATTTCTTGATCGTTATTTGACAAAACTTATGCCATTAATCTAAATGTGTATTTTAGCTATTGTGATGGATTTCGACGCACCAAAACCTGCGATTTCCATTTTCCTGAAATTGGTAGATAGGAAAGTCATCCTGGTTAAGTGAAACTTTTTATTTATAAATATTTTGGATTAAAGGAAATAATATTTCCATCTCTATCGTCCTAATTTCTCGCTTTCATTAGCGAGCTGTTGACGGTTGTGAATTGCATTGGTATTATCTTTTGACCGTGAAAATAATGGCTTGTCGTTTTTAATAAACTCAGTATTTACATTTTGAAGTGAATTCATTACCGAATCCCAGCGGTATTATTATCTTCATCCCCAGTCCGCCCGCTTTGCTCTACTCGACCGAGTTATCCTTTTGCCCTCTCGATCTAGGGACTTGACTTTCCCTTCATTGCCTTACTTCCTTGCTTTGCCCTTCAGTGTTCTGGCCTCACGATTCCCTTGATTCAGATACCTCGCCCAACATTCTCGCAATTATACCGTTCGCTATATTATTTTCCCATCCTTTATATCCTGTATTAATTTCTTTTATCCTGTACGCCAAGGAAGTTAGTATCTTCTTTTTTAGGTCTGGTATAATTTTACTCAAATTTTTGTCCGAGAACATCGACCTATGGCATCATTATCCTAATAATCCATTAAGTGTAAGCGCAGATGTTTTAGTTTTTCTTCGCTCGCTCACCGTGTGTCTACCATTCAGTGAAGGTCCTTACCGTCAGCCTGAACTGAAGTAATTTTATTTATGAACATGTTTCAAACGTGTTCATGTTCAAAATATATGATGTTCTATCTTGGGTTTTAATATACTTTCCTCTTTTATCCTTTGATCGCTTATTATATTTCTTCCGCGAAGAACTCGAGAGATTCATTATTGCGAATATCTCGCAAATAATTTTGTACAAATCCTCGTTCCTCGCTCGTTCTTTGCATTGCCCCGTTGGAGTGCCCTTCATCCATCCCCCCACAACGCTTTCCCACCGAGATTTCCCCGTACACTCTTCTCCCTGCCTTATCAACGCGATGCTTTCCTCATTCCCTTCCCTTCTCACCCTCCGATTCTCGCGTACGAAAAGGGAAGCAATCCCTTTGTTCCAATTACTCCATTATTCGTTCGAAATTGAGTAGAAGGGAGGGTTGTTGGCGTCTTTAAGTGGCGCTGTCAGCACGCGCGCACACACACACACACACACACACACACACACACACACACACACACACACGCTGACGTGTACCCTGACCTGCACTCGGTGGAACTCTACCCTCCATCCCAACCCACGAGCCTATTTCCTCCATCGTCTTAATCGATTCCCGTTGCCAAGGAAACCACCTCCTTTCCTCCTCTCCTCACGCACTTCTCTTGAATGGGGAACCTTTCCTCCCCTCCCTCCCTATCCCTCTCTCTCTGTTTTACCCGCAATCTCGGGATTTTGAGGAATCTATGGATTGAAAATGCGAGTTAAATCTATAGCCTAACCACACCCTCGCTCTTATACCATTCCGTCCCTTGGAGACCTTCATTAAAATTTTTCTAGAATGAATTTTTATGTCTCCGGAAGCTTTCAGGAAGATAAAGAAAATATTTTACGTCCTTGACATTTTGTTCTCTAGTGAAGTCTAGATACTTACAGGGCCGTCTCTAGGATCCGCGGGGCCCAGGGCGAGGCGGTAGCCGCGGGGCCTCTTTTATCCCATACTCAGAAAAATATCTTATAACAAACATCTATTGCAATATTTTCACATTCCACGCTCGTCCTGGGCGACTGCCCTCCCAGCCCTCCTCATAAATACGGCTCTGGTTACTTAGTATCAGTTTTAATTTATATAAACCTTTTACCATGCTCAAAACAGTCTCTAATGTTAGTTATAAACATGGTGTAGCCTTTTGTGAGCGTATCCTTATTGTTAACGATTAATTCTATAGTAACGCGAAGTGAACATATTTTTCTCGTATGCCGAAGGTCGGTATTTAAAACCTCTTACTGTTTTTGATTTGATTACTTTCCTAGAATGGAACAGAGTTGGCTAAAGAATGTTAATATTATTTTTTGATCCTTAGAGCTTTTTCTTGGAAATTGTCGGTGCAATCATCATGCGTAAAGTACATATAGTTTTATGGATGGGCACGAGCTTCAGAGTATTATAGCGTGTTACGCGAATGTTCTTTATTACTACTAGTTAACTTGTGTGCGGATGCATCGCGTCGTCGTTAGTGTGGAAGTTTACTGAGGAATATCCTCGATATATGCTTTCCTTGGTTTTGTTTGAATATTGATGTTTATTGCAATTTATTAGAATTAAAGAAATATTTCTCATGATTAAATATCTCTCTGAAAAATGAATGTTTTTTCAAGGTGGTATGAAATGCTTGCAGTATGCAAGCACCTTCTACTAGTATAATATATAGTTCATTTATCGTCTCTCTTGTGGCAGGAGACCGAGGAATCGCCGGCGGCTAATGGCGGGGGTGCAGAAGCAGTCGTGGTTAACGGAGGAGGACCCGAAGAAGAGGAAGCGGCGGCAGGCGTCAATGGAGGCGAGGCGGCGACCGAGGAGGGCACCGCGGCGTCTGCCTCAGCCGCCTCTCCCGAGGAGGCTAAGGCGGAGGGGAAACCGAAGAAGGAGAAGAAGGTGAAGAAGAAGTGGTCCCTCCGATCCATCAGCTTCTCTCGCCGCGAGAAGGTCAAGCCCAGAGATGATTCCTCAAAGAACGGAGACGTGGCCAAGGAGGAATCACCCGCGGCAGAGGTAGGCATTTTATGATTGCTTCCACCTCGTCCTCCCTCGGCCTGTAGTCGACCCTTGCTTCCTCCCCCGTGATTTCTCCGGCTTGCTTATCGCAGACCAGTCTTTTCCAAATCATCTATGAGTCACATTAATGGTAAATTTTTATTATAATGTTGTCGTTAACACGGTCAAGGGTAATCATAACTTTGTGCATAGAAAAGTAACATGTTGAGAGTAATTATTGCTTAGCATTTCTCATGACTTCCGGTGAAGGTTTTTAAAAGCAATTGATACTTGATCCGCTGAGTAACTTGTGTTAAATTTTCTAGACGATATTTAAGATTGTCATACCACCTTGAATTCACCCTAAAGTCTCATGTATAATGCACGCGTTATACAATGTTTTTTATATATACTTCCACGCAAGTTCTTAGTGCGTGTGGGATTAAGATTGAGATTTTAGGTGTAAATTCCACTTACCTATCATAGAAAGACACCCGCTCTTTAGAAGGTGACTTTTTATAAATCAATATTATATTTTATTCTGCTCTTTTTCTTTATTAAGAGATGATAAAATATGTTTAAATAAATTCATATCTAAAAGTAAGCATGCGTAATTATTTTCGGAGAAACTATCGAATCGCTCATTAGTCAATGCTGCGCGCTAATATATGAGACTTAAGGACAATTGTTTTGATAAGATTGACAAAGTTGCATTAAATGCATTCATATGATTGTTAAATTCTATTTCAGAATGTTATCAGGTTTATCCATTCTGCATATATTTAGTCTAATCGTTTACTCGTTCCTATTCCGTAATGAATTTACCGGGTTGGCGGCGTGTTCGACCACCGACCGTTTTACGCGCTGGATTGTTTTTTTTTTTAACCCGCTAGCCCTTTTAAAGGTGTCGATAACGCAGTATTGTTTCGGCCAAGTGGCGTTCGCCGTCGAGGAGATGGGGAGAGTGAGAAAGGGGTCGACGTACCGTGCAGCCATTCTTGCACTCGCTCGCGCACTCTCATCACTCACCGGTGTCGCTATGCGCTCCAAGTTTTCGCTCTCGCATCGAGGAGGAGGAGAAAGAAATGCTTTTGTTGTTTCGAGAGGAAGAGTAAAAGTGAGGTTGCTCAATCGTGTGATGAAATTCTTTTGCGGCACCTTGCCGGGTTTCGCCGAAGACGGAGGTAATCGGATCACGTGACGCACGTTTCGAATGTGTCGCACGTGCCGTTCGAACAGAGCCTGCTTTTTGCGGATCTTCCGACTCTGTTAGTCGATTCTTTCCTTTTCTTCTCGGGAGCGATAAGCGGCGAGGGTCGATGCGATAATATGCCTTTTTAAACGCTTGCGTTGAAATCATGACGAAAGCGCTTCTCAGCGGTGGCGTGGTTCTCGAAACTCTGGGCAAAAAAGTCATTTTGGGTCTCTGCATGCACGTTGGGAATTTTAGATTTAAAATTAACTTAGCCCTACTCATGAAGCTGCTTCGAAAGTTTGTGAATCGTGACTTTTGTTTGCAATAAAAAAGATGGGGAATTTGAGCCACTTCCTTGCTTATTTAGCCCATATGTTTTTTTGCAGAATTTTGGTGCCCCCTAATGTGTGAGGTCCCGAGCGGTCGCCCCGTTTGCCCAACACTATGGCCACCACTGCGCTTCTGTTCCGTTTTGCGTGATTGCAACGCTCAACGTTAGGTTAATGTTCCTCCGTGATTGACGTGGCAGGGAAGAATAAAAGGGAAACCCTCGACATTGGGATTCGCACGGTTTAATCGTTTCTTAATATTACCTTCGTTTGATCTCTGTTCCGTGCGACTCAAAAAAAAGGTTCTGCAACAACTTTTTTCGAGTTCTCCGATTCACTCTGAGGTCGTGGGGAAAAGTTATCAGAACAGAACGAACCAATTACTTTCCCACCTAACTCTCATATTGTGGAACTTGTAATTTTAGTTAGAAATTCTTTCCAAAAGCGTGGTGTTTTTTGTAGACAACATTCATCAATATATAATTACCCGATCGTTTGTATATTTATTTTTTAATAAAAAAAGTCGATTCGTGCCACGAGAGCTAGCTTATACGTCATTTTTATCACGCTACCTTCCCAGAGGAGCAGCCGAAAAGTAAGCGACCCATTTGGGCCGAAGGATATTTGCCTTTGCTTCTTCCTCTCACAATCAGTAGATAATTCATTCTGGGGCGGTTCTCGGCAAAGGCTGGAGTATATCATATCATCGGATGTCTGCGAATCCGTCTGACTCTCCTCCCACTTACCCATAATCTCATTCCATGCAAATGACCGATGCGTCCGCTTTACTCTGTAAGCGGAAGGGATTTTAATATCCGCGGATTTAACCCTCTTCCGTCAGTGGCTCCGTTCTCTAAATAACCTCATCTGGCAAGGGGAGCGCATAAATCGCGTCTTCGGTGGGACTCCTTAGATCCACTCCATCCTCAGGGTCAGCCTCGTCCGAGATAATCGATTCCTTGGACGTTTTACTATAGGCAGTCTCACTCGCGGCGAACACAGATAGTACGTTTTGATTCGCGCAAACACGGCATCTGCTGTGGAAATGCATTGTAAGGCGTTGCATCGGGAGGTTGTATGGTCTTGCTCGGGGTGTTTGAAGGCGAGCGGTCTTTATTACGGATTCGATCCATGCGGCAGTGAAGGGGAGGATAGGTTTAGAATGGTAATTGTGTTTCGAGAGATTGAAGAAGGGCGACGTGGGCGTGGCCGATAAGTTTGTTGGAGATGTCACCGTGGAAATATTTCTGCTAGTGTCTGTTACGTCGGAGAGGGAGCGAGTTGGAAAAAGTTTTTCCTCTGAGATATATTTTTTCTTTTGTTTTAATGCCTGCTGGAGAGGTTGGGTCACCCACCATTTCAGAAGTTTTTTGTTTTTGTAGCTTGGAAAGCGATTCCATACGATTAAATGTGCTGCGGGTGATGTAAGCTGTCACCGTTTGTGCAATTTTTGTGATATATAAGCGATATAAATAATTATTTTCAGATTAGTTTCCAAATAATATCTTAGTGATCGATACATCGTAGAAAATTGTTTACACCTATTGGTGTTTTCTATATATTTTGTATTTTTCTGCGAGAGATGCTGAATATTTTAAATTCAAAACTTCAAAATTGAAATCCTATATAAGAGAAAGGGTTACCTATTTTTTTGATAAATCTTCAGTATGATATCTGAAAGGTTGGTATTAATTCCTAAATATATTTTAATATGGACATTCTGTTTGCAGTTCATTGTTATCTAGCGGAAGTTTATTAAAATGTTTGCTTTGCGTTTTTTTCGATCATGATTTGATATCTAGTGAAGTTGGAGTAGTGGACTGCAATCGTTAAAAAATCTGTTGACCAAGTGCAGGAATAATATATAAAAATAAATTTCAAAAAGCGATAAATTTTTACTTGCTAGTTAGATTCCTATCTAGAGTCGGTTGATTTCCGGGACGAAAGTAAACCTGCTGATCCCCTTTGACCCTTCCATCCCATCCTTGGGCCCCCATTTTTTTCTTGCTATGTTTTTCTCCTGGAACTTATTTTAAAGGTATGATTTCTTCAATTTTTCTATCTACCGTAATAAAAAATGTATTCTTCTGCCTCATGTGGCCAATTTTTTGGCGGTTTCTGCACATATGCCGTGACATTACTTTCGATGCACGACCCCGTTATTTCGAGAAAAATCCCCTTTTCTTCTCTCTTGCCAATTTCGAACCCTCTTGGGCCTGTCGTCTCGAGTAGAACTTAGAATCTGGGAAGTACACCCTGCGGCATAACGATGAAAGCGAGTATCATCTGTCATTCCTACCGTCGGCTTTTTGTCTCTCTTTCTTTCCTCCTCCTCCGATAACTCTTCCACACATCCCAATTCTCTCTCCTTCTCTCTGCTGTCTGACGTAACTCTGTATCTCTGAGCTGCTCTCCTCCCTTGCGTGGAACAAAGGGTTGAAACCAGAGAAAATCCCGAGGAAGTAAATCTCGCCTCTTTTCCAGCTAGCTGTTTTTTTCCTCGGCTCCTCTTAAACTTGGACCTCTCCCCTTTTCTCTTTTTCTTCCCAAGGTACCTCAAATGCAATTTCACCACCTCTCCGAAATGCTTCCTTTCGCCCTCATTGTTTCTTTGTTCCATCCATCGCCGTCGACACTCGTTACTTCACCTCAAAAAGTGCCCTTCCTTTCCTGGTCCTAGTGATATTTTTTGGCGTGTAGTCTCCCATGTTCGGGGTCGTCTCATTTGGATCCGCGCGTGTGCGTGCGTATTCGCGAGTTTTGTGGCAAGGACTCTTAGTGGTACTAAAAGTTTTATATCACATTGTAGTGGTGGTGTTGTTAGCTTCAAGTTAAAATGCCATCAACAAAAAACGAGGTGTAGATTTATAAATAAATATAAATATATATAAATATAATATAATAAATACAAATAAACGTTGATATAGAGAGAATTTATGAAATTCGTAAAAATACTCGTTCCAACGAGTACTCGTAGTATCCGAAAATTTAATTACCAAATTGACGGTGATTTCGCTTGCTATAATGAAGTTCTCGTTATATGCCGTACTCGTTCTATCGAGGTTACACTGAATTTGCATTCGAAATGGCGCCTGATGCATATCTACATACCTCCCGGTCTAAGAAGAAATATTATTAATAACTCTTATATTAACTTCACATTTATATATAGAGGTTTATATATTTTTATTCAAGCCCTTCGACATCAGAAAAATTTCTTACCTTTAGCAGGATTCGAACCACCTCACGCTTGTACTGCTCTTCATGAGCCATGGATTAAAACAACTACGCCACGTTAAGCATGACGAACAATCGATAAATCTATCTATATATTTGTTGGTTAAGCTCCATAAAATCGATAAATAATCGAAATAAAAAATCAAAATTTGGCAAGAATGCTTTAGTCGCATACTCGTATTAAATGTGATTGACGAAAAAATATTTGGAAAAACGACCCGGATTCGACTCAAAGGAAGACATTTCCATTTTCCATAAAATATCACGTAAACATCGACTTTTCGACGTGCAGGCTTTTATTCTTTTCGAGATATAAATTACAAAGAATCAACCTACAATCTTCGGATCTAAACCATTTTAAAGAAAAAATTATAAAGTTTCTTATTCTGTTCATCTTATTTACCCTACAGTTCGAAATCACCCATGTTAAACGTTTAATTAACATATTTTGAGGAAATCTTGCCATTTTAACGGAATGTTGCCTTGCCAACGAGTTACATTATTAAACCTCGAAATCCTATTGTTATTTCCAGGGGCGGCCCGAGGAATTTTGCCGCCCCGGGCGATATTTACTAAGTAAATGTTAATTTATTCAACGATCTGTAAATATTATCGATAAAAAATAAAAGGAATGCCATCAAGATTATAGCCTCTTCCTCGATATAAATTCGTATCCAATATTTAGTCTTTTGCAAGTAATGCATAGATAATTGATCGGGATAGCGCACCCAAAACTTTGGCCCTGGTTATTTCAATCCTTGTGGTTGAATGCGAGCTTTGAATGCCTTTAATACGAGAGAGAGAGAGAGAGAAGGAAGGCGAGGGAAATCAATCGTTGCGTTATATGCGAAAAGGAATAAATCAGAATGTACAACATTAATCATTCGCATATTTAAATTACTTAGAATCATCGTAGAAGGTCGAGACTTGAAACAACGAACCTCTAAAAGAACAAAAGTTTGTTTTCCTGCCATCAATTTTTTAATACGCATCGAATCGATCAACAGAGAAGTTTTAACGCGAGGATTTGACGCATTTTTAGTGATTTGCGTTGTTGCCGGTTTCGTGTAATTGGGTACCATTGACTTGGATAATCTATTCACGAAATTTTAATTAAAAACTTTCCCATAGAATTTCAACGGGCATCTCCCTAATTAGTTAATAAAGTTAATTTTGAAGAATGTATAAACATTCATATATTTCACATTTGACGAAAAAAAAATAATAAATGAAAAATAGCATTTTTAAGTCAACTTTTATAAAGCGGAAAAAGTACAAAAATAAAAATAAAATGATTTTGTTATTAATAACTTATATAAAACGCACTGAATGAAAAAAAATTAAAATTACCGTATTAATGGAAATATTGAATACCTATATAAGAGTTTTGTTGCATTCTTAAAGACATCTGAACTAATTATTAGAATTGCAACAACTTTTATATATTCAATATCTCTATTAATTCAATAATTTCAAGTATTTATTTTTCATTCAGTGCGTTTTATATAAGTTATTCATAACAAATTATTAAATTTTTATTTTTACTTTCTCATATACGTAGGGTATGGATTTTTCGGGCTTAAAAAATATTTGATCCGGAGGGTAAATATCGGGTTATATTATTTTCCTTTTTATTCGGGTTAAAATCTGGTATAAATAAGTTATAGATTTTTCGAGGTTTTAAAAAAAGTTCTATCTCGGGTAATTTTCGGGTTTTATTATTTTGTAATTTGGACAAAATGATTTTTAAATAAAGATCTTGTTTAAAAATTTGAAAGTTTTATCAACAATCAAAACTTTTTACTATACCTTAAATATGGTTGAGAGCGTAATATCTTGTGTTTAACGCCTCCACGTGAAGAGGAAGGAACACCTCGGAGGCTGCACAAACATCTTGCTTCCCGTTCAACTTCTTTTGTAAACACACCAGTTATTAGTGAAATAATTTTTCTTGCTTAGTGTTTCCAACTAACAGACACTCGGGCTCCGTTTTCCTTATCCTATCAAAGATCTAACAGCGACTAGCTAAGGCGCATCCTTGACTATTCGTGGCGTGAGCAAACCAAGGAGATTCAGATTGTGTTACAAAGTAAGTTTACGAATAAATGGTTTACAAAGAGAATAAACAGACTGATCACGAACATCTCGGACTGCACTAAAGTGCTAACAAGCGCCAGAATAGAAATCCTGGGACCAAATCTAAAAAAAACTTGTTTAAAGAAAATTGATAATTTCTGGTTTTTTCTGGTTTTACCCGAAGTCTAAACAAGGCAATCGAAGGGTAAAAATCGGGCAAAAATCGAGTAAAACCCGAAAAATCCGTACCCTGCATATACGTAGTATATTGAGAAAGTATTGTTATCGTGAAAAAATTCGACTTTGAGATTTTGATGGAAATAAACGTTTTAGGTGTCCCTGAGTCCATAAAAGTGGTTTTCGCTATGCCGTCTGTCTGTCGGTCTGTTCGCCGATCTGGGCCCAAACGCGTGCATAAAATCGAATGATATCTCGTATTTGTGCAATATATCATCTTTTGCAGATTCTTTTTCATAAAAATGATATTGCACAAAAATAAAGGGTAGTAGGGTAGCTTGGCGATTTTTTGAAAAATTTGATTTACTCAAAAATGGCCCAAGAGAATTTGATTTAAATCAGTCCAATTGTACCTAATCCATATATCTCTTGAACACTCTATATGCTGTCCGGTGGCATTACAATGTACGCTAAGCTACCTTACCCCTAAGCCTTATGACGTCACGCCTCCGCCGCGATCCACTCAAAATCTTATTACAGTCTATATGGTTAAACTAAATCGAATGATGTCATATTTGTGGCTAATATCATTCATAAAAAACATTCTGATGAGATAAATGATATTGCGCAACAATTAAGGGATTCTTGGATATTTTGAAACAAAATTCGCTTTACTAAAAAATGGCTCTAAGAATTTCGTTTAAAATGCATCCAAACGTACAGCCTGATGTCACAAATAATACTAACTAAGCCATATGTCTCAAGAAAGTTACTATAATCGTCCAGTGGTATTATTTCTGTACAAGACTCCGAGGGGAGAGTTAATTTCGGGGCAAAAAGTGTAGTGAGATCAAACTTATATACGTATATGAGAAAGTTTGTGCAATGTATATTGCGCCGTTCATTTCAATTTTGGTGCGCTTTATAAAAGTTCATCATCATCATAGGTAGTCTGTCCGTAGACAGATCCGTGATTATTCATGGTTAAACCTGGTTCTCCATATATTCTTATTTTCTGCTGTCCTCTTCATATCTTGGTAACTCACTTTCCCTTTCAAATCTTCTATTAGCTGAAACCTTTTCCGACCTCTTCCTTTTTCCGTCTAGTTTTCCCTCTAACACGTCTTTAATCATACTCTCTCTCTCCTCAGGTAATGTCCAACCCAGTTTGCCTTCCTCTTTCTAATAGTCTGTATAAACATTCGCTTCTCTCCTACTCTTCGTAGCACTTCGTCGTTTTTCATCCAATCGGTCAATTTTATCTTCAGCATTCTCTTCCAAGTCCCCATTTCAAAGCATTCCAAGTATTTGATTTCATTTTTCCTTAGCGTCCATGTTTCTGCCCCGTACAAAGCTATACTCCATACATAGCATTTTATGAACTTCTTGCGGATATCTTCCCTTATACTCCCCGTAACTAGGTGTTTCTTTCTTTTGAAAGCCACTTTTGCTTTTCCTATTCTAGTCCTGATCTCATCCGTACATTTTTCTCCTCTTCCTTTCTTGCTAGAAGTACTTGATCATCTGCGTATTTTACTGTTCTTATAATCCTTACTCCAATTTTGAAATCTCCTGTGCCTTCTAAAGCTTCTTGCATTAGACTTTCTCCATATATATTGAATAGGGTTGGCGATAGGCAGCAGCCTTGTCTTACTTCTCTACCGATATTTATTCCGCAGGTGTCCACATTCTCAAACCTGACCTTTACAACTTGATTCACATATAGATTCCTGATCAGTCTCCTGTCTTTCCATTCTACACCTATATCCTTTAATATCTTCATCAACATTACCCAATTTTCTCTATCAAAGGCCTTCTGCCTTTTTCTCCAGCCTTTTATTAAGTATCCTCATGATGATCTTCGACGTGTGTGACAGAAGGCTCATCGTTCTCTAGTTTTTACACTGCATTGCCTTTGGCTTTTTCTTTAGAGGAATCATTGTTACTTCTAGAAAATCCCGAGACCATTCTCCCGTGTCGTAAATCTTATCAATTAATTTCGTGATCGCTTTTAGTCCTGCTCCCATGACTTAAGTACCTCAGCCGGTATTCCATCGCTGCCCGTGGCTTTCCCCTTCTTTAGTTCCACTATCGCATTTTCTACTTCTTTCTCCATAATACTTGGTTCTAAGTTGTCTTCTTCAATGTTTTCCTCATCTTCCAGTTTTATTTTTGCCGATCCTGCCAGCTTGGCTGTATAGTTCTTTAATGTATTCTTCCCATAACTGTGCTACATCCTTTGTTTCTGAGACTATCTTCCCATCCGTATTCATAATTCCTTTACCGTGAATTCCATTAGACTTTTTATCTTCTAATTCCAGTGCCCTAACGTACATCATATCGGACCGTCCTAACTATAAAAGTTATTGACTTAAAATTTGTTTTTATTTTTTCGCTCTGTGGTGTGTTTCGAGTTGGGGACAAACGGCCAGTAATTGATGCGAATTATTTGCGGGACTCGGGTGATCTACATGTATTTTCGTCTGGGCAGTGTAGAAATCGTTTATAGTAAAGCTGGTCTTGCGGTGTTTTCGTAATTGATTATTCCTTATAATTCTATCCCTAACAGCATTTAATTACCGATAACTATAAGTCATTGTATCCCCATTAACGTTGTTATTCTACCAATTCACGAGAGAATTATCGAGCTCGTCTTATGGCTGAAAATTTTCAAGAAAAGCGTTTAAAAATCAAAAGATTTAAAAAACTTGACTGATATCTCCGATCCTTTTGGCTATTGGAGATATGAGTGAGATAAGCGTTCTTTAATCTTACGATTTTTAAGTGCTTATTACTGAATTCTACCAATTGTTTTCCCACGACTCAAATTTTTCATCTCTATTCAAATGAATGTTTTAAAGTTAACGGAGGAGTAGCTACGGCAATTTGAGTCGGTCTGTAAATATTCTCTATTTTCGGCGAACCTTTCTTTGGTCTATACCGTTCAATTGGAAGCTCAACTCTGTTATCGTATTTTAATCGCGAAGCTTATATAATCGAACGATTCGTTTTGCATCCTTCGGCTTTCCCTTCTTCTAGAGCCTTATCTTTATTCCCGGAGCTGCTGCAGCGTCCCCCCGTTTCCTGACCATCCGAGGGGGGGGGGGGAGGAAAGAGGGGAAAGGGGAGAGGAAGGCGTCGCCACCGCCCATCCAACCTCCTCTGGTGCATCTTCCTCTAGCCTCGCATTCTCTTCCTCTACATATTCCTCCCCGTGCAACAATCGATTTGCCAATGGGTCATGAAGGGGTTTTCCCCTTTCGCGGCGCGAGAGAGAGGACACGATGTATGCATCGCCCATCGCATCCGAATGGGGGAGCGGATCCTCTTCTTCTCTCGTGTCTCCAGACACGCCCTTCGCCTATTCCCTCGCGATTGTGGTTGCCATGTCAACGACACTAAATGTGATTGCTCGTCGCGTGTGTACGCTACGGTGTAATGGGCTTAAAAGGGTCCCGTTGACACGACTCGTGGAGAAGGGTATTCTTTGTTTGTAAGGTTTCGCGGGTCCTCATTTGACGTAATAGCCCCAAACTTGGCTCGTGGCGGGTGTTTGTTTCTCTTCTCTTTCGCTTCGCCGATTCTGTTTTTCACGGAAAATTGATTCGGATCTTGTTTGAGGGTTTCAAAGCTCGTTTTGAGAGTCTGGGGAGAATTGGGACGGCGTAGTAAAATCTGTATGCACAAGATTCCAATCGGAGGAGTATTGGTGGATTTGGTAGGATTTCCGACTCGAATGCTCGAGGCATGGAAGGAATTATATTTGCCTTTCGGCGAGTCTCGGTCCAAGCGAAAGACGAGGTAGTAACGTCGTGATGTGAACCGAGGACTTATTTTCAGTGATAATGTACTTTTTCCGCGTTAATAAGTTCGTCGTTTATTTATTCATTTACGCCGCGTGGTCGTTAATATTGTCTAAAGAATTTGACAACGTTTTCTAATATTTTGTGAGTGAACACCCAAAAATCAGGTAAAACAGCTGGAGTAGGAGGTAATGTAGATTTTAGAAATTGAGTGGTATAAATCAACGTGTCTTAATACAAGGGTTACAATAGTATTTCTTCTACACGTTTTTGACATATAATACATATTTTTGAAATCGCCTACCGTCATATTTTCAGTGACCTTTTAAAGGTAAAAAATGCACAAAATTAATCTTGGCCGAAAAATCAGCTCGACGTGGCATTTCACATTCTTTTCATAATCCCGTACGTTTTATTATATTCACGGCTGTGGCGTTCAGATGACGACGTGATATTTCGACTATCGTGACCTCGGTTTCGCTGCGACCTCTAGGGCGAGAAATACAAAGGAATATTCGAAAGCCTCCTAATTCAGCCACCATAAGCGGCGTTGCAATTTTAAAAAGCAGCGTTCTATGCTTTTAATCTATCGTATTTAGCTGTATTGTGTGGAAAAATGTTTGCTCGTGGCGTGTGCTCCGTTCTATTTGATGTTCCCCTTTGACGTAGGGACTCCGACGTCCGGAATCCGTCGCCTCCTTGCAAATGGGCGTAGGCGACGGAACGGGAGAGATGCCGCGAGGGAGCGAGGAGGTGGGTCGAAGAGAAGGGAGAGGGAGGGTGTGGTACAACACGAATGGCACGATTTGCATAGGAAAAAACAATGCCGTCGGAGAGATTTGTCCCCGCCATTATCTCATTTTCACTCCTTTGTGAGGAGAGCCCACTCATTCCCTCCATGTTGGAGACATTCACAGGAAGCCGGTTGCATTACATTCGCGGCGAATGAGAGATCGAGCTGCTAGCGGCGTGGGAAGCCGAGCCGGCCGTTGCTATGGGTAACCGGGGGTGGCATTGCACCTCTTCGCCACCCTTCTTCCTCCCCCACCCCACCGCCCACACCGTCCGTGCTGCTCTTCGCCCCCCCCCCCTCCAACCTTCCCTGCGTTTCCCTCGACCCTTTCCACCGCCTTCCCTCCCTTTTCTCCCATGTCTGGTATCGACCCTCTGTGCTCCATCCCTCCCCCCACTCCCGCCCCACTCTTGCTTCCCAGAATCCTCTTTTCCTCTCCATCCCCCTTTTCGGGTCACATCCCTTCCCTCTTTTCACTTCCCTCTGCTATCCCTCTCTCTCGCTTCAATCCTCTCACTTTTGCTCTTTTTTATCTCTGCTCCTTTTCACTCCGTGTATCCTCCACTATTCTTTCCATCGGTTCGTTATTCCCATTTCTCTTATTTTACTCCCTACGTTTCTTCGACCTCTATTTCATTTTACACTTACCTGTCGACGATCGTTTTTTCCCCGTTGTTTCTAAGTAACTAAACCATTTCGCCGTATTTCTCTAATTCTCATGCCCATTACTCGGGCGTCCGTCACTCTTCTGCCGTCGCGAGAGGGAAAGGGCAGGCTGCCAAGTCAAAATCTCGCCAAAATAAAAGGAGATGCCGCCTAAACCCTTCCTCTTTCGCCTCACCCCTTCTTCCTCTCCATAACGATCTTTCAATGGACCAGCGGTGTGATGTCGAGTGATGCTGGGAATTTTTTTGCTCGAGAGGGGTATACGTGCCAAATCTCCATGTTATAAGCTTTGAGGAGAGAGATACAGAGTTAACGGCTACTAGTTCTAAATATCTAGTCTGACTGGGTCGGATGGACTCTGTCGTTTGATTCGTTAAAATTTTCTTTTCTTGCCACTTAAGGTACTCCGGAAAGGTTTGAATGAATGCTGCTCTGTCGATGGATGGCGCTGAAATATTTCTGAGATGTAAGAGACTTTTTTTAACGCTTGCGAACGGATTTTTTCGTCCTAACACGATGTTACGTGTCTCCAATATCAGGTTGATTTGTTTGTCCGTGTTCGTTAAGATGACGTACATATAAACTTCTGAAAACGTTGTTTTGGCTGTAATTTAAATCGAACGTAGGTTTTGTTAGCGTATTTGTCTAAGAGGGAACTAATTACTAATTTCTCAAGTTTTGTTCACTATCAAACGAAATTGAAGACAAATATAGCCATTGGGCTTACGCTTACGCATCCTTTGGCCCTTAAGGAGTGAAAGTTTCTTTTCTATTATCAGCTTAGTTCAGCTTTTGACGATATTTCATTTGGTCTTAAAATGCCAGATAATTTTCCTCTGAATGAGTCCTTCTCTATCCTCGCAAACTTGCCCTGGGAGGCAAAATCTCTTTTTAATGCTAATAACTTTAATGTTGTTCTGTAATAAATGCTAATACAGCAAGTAAACGATGTATTCCCCATGCTTTCCCCCTGTTGATGAGACTGGTTAAAATCTGAATTAATTTGTGCTCCGTTTTTTTACATTGCGTTTTTAGCCGTCGACTACTAAATCATAGCATGCGCCATAGCTTCCTTTTCTAAGAGCATGGCGTTATTACTATATGCTTAAGTAATTTTATTCTTCGTAAATATTTGTAATTTTTTAAAGCGTTTTATCAGTAATTGTCTTAAAATGGCTTGTACATAATATTAATGTACTCTGTCGCGACTGATGCTGAAATCTTTTTCTTTTAAAAATTGATTTTTATTTCTCCTCATTTGAAATATTATTCCTTAAAGAACTTTTACGTTTACTTGAAATTGTATTGCAACAAGTCACTATAAATGTTTACATGAATGTATAAGATTAAGGATACGGAATTGTCTGCCCAGCTGTATTATCACGACTGTTTTAATTGTGAAGCGCCCTCGTTTTAAAATTTGCTATAAAATAATTTTGGTAATTATTCGTAACGTCTTCAGAATGGTATTCGTTGCGTTGAATTGTAGTTGCATCGTTGTTAGTAGCGCGAAATCTGAGTCGCTGCTTACTTCCACGTAAGAGGGAAGACCCTCTGTATGTAAACCCTAGAAAGATTGATAGAAATGCTCCATCGATCCAATCTAACGACCGTGTGTCGGAGCACCGTGTTCGCCATTGTCTTTGCCCGTCTCGGATGTTATCTGCTCGTGTCGTGTCCTCCTTGCCCCCTTTTAGCCCACGTTATTTCCTTTGCGGCTTTATCGCTCGCACTCCACGCAAAATATCCCCTTAAACCGTCATCCTCCTCCATCGTGGATCCTTCGCTCGCCTATATCGCTTCCTCCTATCCATACTCGCACTCTTCTCTCTTTTCTTCTCTCTCTCTCCTCCCCCCCCCCCCTCTCCCCCCTCCCTCCGACATCCCTGTATCCGCCTGGACGGCTGTTTGCACGCCTATTTATCCTATTGCCCTTGTCGATGGCATTCCTCTTTCATCACTGTCACGAGGATGTCTACAGTCTTCAGCGTCTTCTTTTTCCATTTCTCTCGCTACTCCTCACCCTATTGTTTATCCATCACCCACTTTTCATATCGTCTTCCTTTCCCTCTTCCATTCCGCCCGATACATTTCTCCCAGAAAGGATGTTTTACGATATCATAATAAGACTTCTTATTATGAGCTCTTCCACGGTAGGCGTTTTATTTTCTTGTGAGTTTCATGTTCTTTTCTCATTCAGCATGACCAATTTTCCTGTTTCTCATTGCGTTGTTTTTTTCTCAGCACCTACTTATCAAGTATAATCTCACTATACCTTTCCGTATACTTTGCTTCCGGTTTCATACGAGATGTGGATACTATCGGTAGTATTTATTTATTCATATATTTATTTTTTATTTTTTGGTGTACAAGGTGTTATATTTTCATATAGCAGCAGTCATTTTATTCAGTTGACACGACTCATAGTCACAATCATGCTGCCGAAGTTTTAGAAGTAAAAAAATTCACGTCCTTATTTATGTCAAATTATTCTTAAGCCCATGAGGCGAAAAGATAACAACTATCCATCCGAAAGATGAAGACGGCTCTGAAGAGTGTCTTTGTCCTTCCATTGCCACGCCCTCACGTTCAACCTCCCCTCCCGTTCGTCTCCTCCCCCATTCCTCCTGTCCCACTCCATCTCATTCCGCCTTTCTTTTTTAAGGGCAGCTAAGTGGTTAGATTAGAGAACCCATGGAATTCGGGGTGCGATGTGAATGAATTCGTTTTTATCTTATTATTCATTGTATAAGGAACCTTTTGAAAGTCCCAAAGTAAGATTAATGTAAGGGGAGTACATCATTTTCCGGGCTTCTCGTCGTTAGCAGCAGCTTTATTTCCTCTACTTTCTCCCTTCTTCCTCTCTTTACCCATCCCTTCATACCGCATGTTTGGTGGGCCTGTTGTCTTTGGGTTTTTGTAAACACATTCCTCCTGGCGTCAGTTCTGTGGAACTGTTGCCCTTGCCCCGCGGACTTGGACCTTTTTTTTCTCTGGTTCATTTGCTTCTCGACATAACTTCACTATTAACGGGTGACCAGCGTCGATGTGGAGGTGGGAGGGGGAGCAGGGGAAGGGGGTGGCGCGTGTGCGGGCCAGACCACAGATCGATCGTGCCGGAGATATGAGAGGCAAGAATCGGTCCTTTATTAGGGAGACTGTTTGCTCAGAAAGCGTAATATTTTATCCACTCGAGTTCTTCGATTTCCATTTGGGCGATTGAGTCGGAAATTTTAATTATTTTTGGCCGTGCAATTTGAGATAAAATTTCCGAAAGTGCTTCTGATGTCGTAATGTGTATTTCGATTGCTTCAAATGGCTCGATGCTTTTAGGCTTCATTTCCAGGAGAAAAGGGGCGATTTGCCGGGCGTTTTCGAATTAATATAGCATTGTGAAGTAGTCGACTACGCGGTCTGCCTTTTCCCAGTAATTTTTACATTTTATTGTATTATTACGGAAACGTATGTACGTGCGTGTGTGTGCCTCTATGTATTTCCGATTCGTGCGAATTTTGCCACTGGGTGAAATAGTTATTTTTGGGGCACGGATTTTGGTATTTATGCTCTCGTTAGAGTGCGGTAATATCGGAGGGATTGCCGACATAAAGAAACCCTGTGGGGTTTTCATCGAGTTGAACGCGAGGTCATATTTTTATTAAGCGGCGATAAATTGCGCGATGGGAGCAGAATGGGAGTAGCTTGTCCTACCATCGCAATCCTTCGCTCATTTGTTCCCCCTTCCCGTCGGTCTTGAGCCGATCCCAATCTCTTGGGCAAATTAATGAATGGACGAACGGATAGAGAGGCCTCTCTCGATTCGCATCCCGTCATTTCCGGGCCTACGTCACGTACGCCCACGCCTACTATCAGTATCATCATGTTGCTCTCGTTGAGCGAAAGTGAAGGAAATGGAGAAAGGGAAAAGGGTCGGTGCGTGGGAGAGAGAATGGCGCGGCTATTTTTGGAGAAAAAATTCGCCCTGCCCTTTTTGTAAAATTAAACAAGCGAGCGTCTCTTACGCTGTTTGTGTTTGTCCCGTAGGACGGGAAGTCATAAACTGAATTGAGTCCATTGTATAACTCGGACGACGCTTTTTTACGGGTTGTATCAAATGATCGTTTATATTGTTTGTAGTTTTTCCCCTACAGTACAAATTTAGCGTCTCTTTTTAATACTAATTGGGTTAAAGCTTTTCCGTCGATTGTTAAATTAGCTAGGCTTCCCACGGATAATTTGATTTATGCATAGTATTGGAGGTATTTTCAGTTTTAAAAAAATGCTTTTGTTAGACTTGCGCCAATTTACAAAAATAATCTGCCGTTCGATCATAGCCCATACTCTACAGGCATTCTGTTGAAATGTATTGTCTATGAGCGCAGTAAGCTTAAAATAAATCTTAAATATAAAGTTCGCACTCTCTGCCTTTATTAATTTTTAACTCAACGGTTGAATCATTTAGTCTCCGTTATGCCTGTAAATTTTTAACGAACGGGCAAGATTTTGACGATTCGACAAATTCTCACGATTAATTTTCCAGCAGACGTTCAATTGGCTGTTAATTACTCGGGGACGTTTTGAATTCGGTTTTAAGAGTCGGTCGAAATGACCGATGTGAGTAAATTGAATCGAGTCAAATGACCTAGTTCCGAAGTATTTCCGTCGTAGTGCAATTCCTAATGGAGGCGGAGGCTGTCTCCTTAACGTCAATCATTGGTGCGGGGATCGGGCGCACTTTTTGTCTAGTGCAGAATCCGACCTAGAAACGCCACCTAGTTTCCAGCATATTTGCGTTCTAGTTTGTCTTCCATCTGATTTAATAAGAAACATCTCGATTTAGGAGTAGGAATTGGATTTTATCTGTGTTACGACAAAATTGACAGCGTTAAATCTTTTGAAAGTATTTTAGAGTCGAAAGCGCAAAGTATTGTCGAGGAGATGCAAAGTATATGAAAATCCAGAGTCGGGGATTGATTTCTCGAGTTAACACAATGTTTGCTGGGAAATCACTCGAAAGCTTGCGAGGACGATTACTGGATTCTTGGTCAGCGTGTGTGGAGGGAGGGGGAGAGATACAAAAAACACATTAGCGAGAGATCGTTGCCCTAATGGCGCTGCTGTCTGAGCATGCGCAGATGCAAAATGGATCTGAAATAGACTCGGCATGGGTCAGCGGAAAGATTTTTTATCATTATTTCAGCCGTTTCTGCTACAGACATCTGTTATATCGAACGGAAGTTAGGCTGGGAAGGCGCATAGAATACGATAGGCTAAATAAGAAGTAAATAAATCCTGCCTGGCTGTTTTGCTGTGTAGTCTGTGTACTTCAATGTCGTAATGTTTTTTTTCATCGACTGTTTGAAGGTCTGTTTTTCATCGACTGTTTGAAGGTCATTAAAATTAATTAGACCAAATTCAGCCGCATATAGCAGGTACTTGAACGCGATTTCTGACCGAATAGCCCTTTTCTTGGTAATTTGTGTTGATTGACAATTTCGCCGATTGAGTTCTATCAAACCATTGATACATCTTACTCCTACGTTCATATGAAATACATGCAATTAAAATTTTATGGTACTTAAGGTAATATATTTAACCCATTACATTTTTCTTCAAAATTCTATTGTTCTATTCGATATTATGTCATGAAACTACATTTCTTCAAAGCGTTCTCCATTTTCACCTTAGTGGAATACTTGGTTTAATTGTAAGTATGCCTACCTGCTCATTCTGCAAAATCACATTATCTTTGTCTATAATATTTTAGCAGCTAAATAACATCTAAGCTTGATTTGGGTATAGCTGCTCTCTTTAAAGTAAAATAAGTAAAAATCCCATATTATAAATTGACTCCAAACGCCAGTTAGTTGTGTGTGATCCTTGCAGTGTTATAAGGAATACGAAAGTATGGAAAGTTGAAAATTATTTATTCCGGGTATTGTCTCCGCTTGGTCGATAAAAATTTGTATTTGTATTTTTATATCTCAGCGTTATTCCACTCGTCCTTCTCTCAACATATCTTACCCCTAGCACACCTCATACGTTTCGGTTATTCCGTGTCACATTTCCCAATGTCATCTCCATTTAACTTTTCTTCCCGTTCTCATTGTTCTGAAAAAAAATGTTCGCATGACCGAGTTTCGAGAAAATTTGAAATGAAATTGTTTTGAGAATCGTTGGTACGAATAGGAATAAACATGATATTTTGTAATAGCATTCTTTCGTGTTTACGAGTCGCTGAAATGGCGGTTGAATTATCACGGAATATGTTAAGGTAACATATTTTATGTAAAGTGAAAATTTAAAAATATGTGTAATTCATATTGTAGTATGTTCCAGAGAGTTAAATTAATTTTGGTAAGCTAAAGTTGTTTAGCGTAGTGTTTAAGAAATTAATATTCTTTTTTATGTAAGATTTGTATCTTCGTAATCACTTGGGAAGAGAGAGAGAACTACATTTTTGAGGGGGGAAAGAGGAGAATGTGAGGGAGGAAGAGGGAGAATGGGAAGAAGTGAGGGTGAAGAATAAGAGGGAGAGGGATGGAGAATGGAAAGGAGGGAGAATAAGGGGAGAGGGAGGGAAGAGAATGGGAGGAAGACAGAAAGGGAAGAATGGGAAGTGACAATTTCAATACATAATCTGCACATACCCTTCATATTTGACGGGCACTTACGCTAGTAATAATAATATTTTAGAATCAAATTCCTATTTGCCCATTGTTGCACTAGAGCCGTTTTTCTTCGAGGTTTAAATTCTCGTCACATTTTTAGCCTACTTTCCAAAAAATGGAAAGTAGTCCTATGAAATCGCCTCGGTGTCCGTGTGTGTGTGTCCCCTAACATCTTCTTCACGAATGAACCGATTTTAACTAAATGTGGTGCATAGAGCCTTCACATGAATTAATGATCCAAATGACACATTTGGACCGGATCGACTCAGCAGGGGTGCCACATTTGCAAAGTTAAACTTTTCGGTAATTATGAATTTGGAAGGAATTGGCCCAACCGATTTCAACGAAAATTTGTGTGAAGTAGACATGCAACATAAAATAACAAAATCAAGGTGTTTAGTTTAGATATAGAAAGCAGGACTGCCACAATACAAGGAATAAAAATTTTCCTTTTACACGTATTTGTGTTGAACTGCTCACATCAATTTTAATCAAATTTAATACTTATAATATACACACACATACAAAACCATGTTAGCATATTTAAACAGAATAAACTACATAGAGGTGCCACAATAACATTAAACTTTCAGTAATTAAGGCTTTTGAAGGAATTGGCCGAACGGATTTCAATTAAATTTTCTATATAAGATTTGTACAATTTACTATAATGAAAACAAGATGTTGAAAGCTGGGCTAAAGAGCCACAGTAAAAAGTTGAAAAATATTTCTTTTACACGTATTTCTAGAAAACTGGCCAAATGGATTTTAACCAAATATAGAATATTTAATCTTCATATAAATAAATAACCAAAATATATTTCAACCGGGTCGACTAAACATGACTACCACATTATCAAGGTTAGAATTTTTCTGTAACTATAAATTTGGAAGGTATTGGCTTTAAGGATTTCAAAGAAATTTTGTTTGAATGGTGAGTACAGAATGGGAAAACGAGATGAATATGTTTAGAACGGAGCTACCACAATATAAGGAAAAATAATTTTCTGATTTCAATTTTGACGAAAAGCACTAATACCACGGGTAACCTGTGTACACCCCTACTTGTTATATATTCAAATTGTATTGAAAGGCAAGTAGGCGGATTAGGTCTTTTCAGAACTTCTTGTTTGCTATGCGAAGTCACTCGTCGGGATCTCTGGAATAATATACGTGATGTTTTTTTTATCGCTTTTCAACCTTCCTGAATGGCCTCCGAAGGATAACCACGGATGGTTAGAAAATAATAACCTCTCTGTCTTTCCTAATGCCCTATCATCTATGCGCCGGATGGCCTTCCATTTTATCACGCCTCTCTCCCTTTCGCGTTTTCTCTCCCTCTCCATATTCCTCCTCGCATCGCTCATTTTAGCGGATGTGACTTACCGAGGTAGGAGTGTCCGTATTGTATCGACTCGTAAGAACTCCCTTCTCCTCTTCTCTTCCCCGCCTCTGTATGCGCCCAGCCTTTCGCTTCAAGACCGATTATTCGAAAAGAACCCCACCGTAGCAGTCTGTCGACCATTTCGGGCCGTAATCGTTGGCTGGCGATGCTGTGATCGTATTTATGAATGTTTTTGTTTGCCTTTCGGTGCAATATTAATCTTCTTTCTGGCATCGATCGTGAAAGGCATTAGAATTTGACGATGGTCCTTATTCCGTACCGCTTGGAGAGGCGTTAGTCGTAGGATTTTTTAAGCATTTCGGAAGTGCGTTTAATGTAGGAAAGTTTCCGCTTAGAAATGGTGTCCGCTGTGCGCTCCCCTGTTGCCAATTCTTTTTTCAAATAGTTGCTGGATCACATCTTGCTGGCCGCTAGATTTTCGCTAGGGAAAAATGAATAATAGTGGTCTCTGCGGCTGAGCAGGACGACTGGTTATAGATGGTTTCTTAAATTAAATTTACTATATAGAGCTCGTAAAACGTGTGGTACAATCAAATTTTGATATTTATGTAAGAATGATAGCTATCGTACGACAAAAAATTGTTAGTGTTATTCTATTGAATTTTAGCAATAGAAATATAGTCGATAGGGTGTCGATAATATAACAAGTAGCTCGTGCTTTCCGAACAAAACTTTTTCCCCTAATCGATTAATCTCCACTATATTTTGAAATGGCGGTCGATAATACCATCGTTCCCGTAAGTGGTGCCCACTGTACTGGTGTTGTAGCAAAGTACTAAAATAAAAAGGGCGAAATTACCAGAATGTTCTACTTATCAATATGCATTTATAGTCTTCATTTGATTTTCTTTTTTATATTTTGTATGAACGCAGATACTCGCCGCTATCATAACCGATAGCTAGAATTTGCTATATTGCTAAATCGATTCGTTAGTTTTGTAAATATGCGCTAGATTGAACTTGAGTGTGGTGGATCGAGCTTCAAATTCGCTAGATTGGCAACACTGGTGCGTTCGTAAGGCGACGTGACGGCTCACTTTCCTCCTCGGGTGTTTTACTTGAGGTTATTTTTCCTTCGTTCTTACAGCTCCGTTTTACCCAAGTAAACTACTCGTTTTCTCTCTTTCGTATTTACGTTCTCGAGGGAGAAAATGGCTGCCGTCGGCGATGGTTTTCAGAATTGAAAGGGATGTTTATTCATCTCACGCGGAGCCATCTTTCCTCTCAAATCCCTCACGTTTCTCCTTAAAAATCGAGAAGAATTCACAAGGGGCGTTTTGCGCCAGCGAATCCGCTTTGCGTCTGTCGGAACTCGTCTTAATTGAGGTCTCGGGGAAAGTTTTTAAAAATCTTTCGTCCATTTTTTCCGCGTTTTTCCCTCTCTTCTGCTCCGTTTCGATTTATAAGTATTTTCCTTGTATATTACTGGAAATGCCCTCCGAGTAAACCTCATGTCGTGCTTTTCGCTCGTACTGCCTTCTCGTGGTGTGGTCGCTGAATAACATTTCTCATAGCATAACCTTGCCTTGTGTTGTCACGGTTAGGACCTGTCTTGTTGCGGTTTTCAGTCCATCGGCTATTGTGTTACCTTTCGGTCACGTGGTCGAAGGAAATTTTTCCATTCGATATCCGTGGCGCTTTTTCAAGTTCTCTTAGTTGTTTCCTAATGTCATTCTGCTGACCCGTCAAGCGTACTAGCTCGTATCATTTTGGTGTGTGTAAATTATAAGACGCAAATGAATCGCGAATTATATCTGACGCCGTCCTTTTATTCTCCGAAATGTTTTTGTTTCCAGAGACCTCAATGCAGTCTTTGCATGTCGCTGGAGTGGTTTCGAAACAGGTCTTAAAATGCGTTTTATTTTTTTTTTTACCGTTATAATTCGAATTCTACTCGGCCCGTTTCCACTCACGTTATGCATTCGTCTGTCTACCCTCGTGTCTTGTCTTAACTCCGTATGCCACTTATTTTTTCCGTTTTCTATGTTAATTATGGCAAGATATTAAATTATATCCTTAGTCTCTCTCTAACAAAATTCGCCGTCATCATTTGTCTTATCTAAATTTGTTTTAAATCTTACGTAAAATCGTCCATAACACCATCTCCGATCGCATTGTTACATTATTTGTTCACCCTCAGCTCCTCAGATTTCCATCTTTGTCGTTCCTCCATGCCATTTCTCCCTCGCCGTACTCCTATTTCTCATCTCCCACTTCCTTCGCCTCTCATCCTCATGTGTAGTTAGAGGTCGTTAGTGGGCTTGCTCTCACAGGGGTCGGAGGGGAGTAGAGGGGGAAAGAGAGAGATTTGGGAAGGGCTTGCCTATAGTCTGGATGGGGGAGGTGTATAGAAGGGGAGTGTTGTATGGTGTGAGAGAGCGTGTGTATGGGAGCGGAGTTTCCAAGGCGGCAGCTGTCTCCCATCAAAAAAAAGCTTCGTGCAGTATTTCTTTAGCCGCCTATGCAACTACACCGAGCTTCCCCGTCCAATCTCTTTTTTAATTGACTCGTAACATTAACGTCGCGCATGAGAATTATTCGTCGATTCGTAAATAAGTTCCGCAAGGTTTTCGGTTTTCGTCTTTATGTGCCCATATCCGTCATGTTGGCAGGGACGTTTTCCGTGCGCTTCGGTGGGGGACGGCGAAGTTGGAGGCCGTAGGGTAGTGCAGACGGCTGGAATGAAGGGCGAGGGGTCGGGAGGACTAGGGTAGGGTGTTTCTCCACTCTATTCCTCTCTTCCCCCAACGCTCCACGTCGCCGCTCCAACTCTCCCTAGCGTATCTCCCTTGTTATCTCTCCCCCATCGAGGACATTTTGGCTTAGTCCATCGGAGGCGCAATTTCGGACTCGCTCTCTTGCCTGTTAACAGTATCTCTTCCCTCGGCGCCGGCCGCATTATTAAGCCGTTTGTCACGGATTCTTGGGGTCGCATTTTTTGTGCATGTCCTCGGCTCTCCGCCGCACCGTCAAGCTATTCCGCCGAAGGAAGCAGAGTTCCGAGACAAAGAGTGTCCCGCGTGTTGTTCTGCATGAAATATTTAGCGAAATTTACATTTTCTCGTAGGCTTGAAAGCTTCGCTAGGTTTTTCTCTCCGCAATTTTTTCACTTCGTTTCTGGCTCTAGTTGAGCTTGTTTAGTACGTCACGGAGCTAGTTTTCGTTTTGAAATGTAGTCCTTGTGTAATATTTTGACCTCTCGAAAGTTTGCGAATAATTGAAGCTCGATTCTGTTTGCCCATTTAGATTTTACAAGGATATCGCATCGTAAACTCGATCTTTGTGAGAACGAAAACAATTCGAATCGCCATTTGAACCTTCGCTACGCTGCAGTGGCCATTGTCTTCTTCGAGTTTGCGATGAAGCGCGAAACTAATAATATATCTCGGAATGCGGAACTAGTTAATTTGCGATTGTTCCCGTTGAATGTCTTGAAAGTGGTGATTAGTTCATCGCACGTCCACCGCACTCGACTGTCATTATGCAGACGTGATTTTCATCTCCCGGTGGTGGATTAGTCGACTTATCACCACGAGGAGCGTTCTATTTGTCTCTGCTCTCGACGAATAATACCTTACGGATTCTTCGAGCACTCACGTGCTGCGTAATTATTTTTGTTAAGTTGTGTCGCTAATTGGAAAATTATTCTCACGGTGGTTTTAACCCCTGGCGTTGTGAAATTCATCACTGATATTCAAATGCCGTGACGTGCCACTTGAACTCAGTCGCCATCCCGACTTGGTCTCTTGAGATATATTGCTTTGTCCTGTCTTGAAATGGTTTGTATTGAGTGTCTAAGTCTTCGGTTACAAGGCCAAATTAAGGGAATTTTTCGCAGAACAACTTTGAGACTGATAGGATCCGAAGCCCTCGCTGATCACGGGCTCTTTTGCAGCTGTGCCACGGCATTGATAATGGGTAATAAGGACAACCAAGAAATAATTGCAATTGTTAGGCAAAATTTCTCAACTCTGGTTACCACTTCCACTTGATTCATTTCTAAATGCATGTAGAGAATTTCACTCCTTTTTAATGTATTCGTAGTGGCGATGATAAGTGGGATATACAATGCGTAAGAAAAAGGTGTTGAGAGAATTCGCATGTACGGATGGAGTCAAAATCCTTATTCGCTGTTAAATTTATATTGTGAGCATTACTACATATTCGGAAATTCTTATATTTTACATTATTTGCATCAAATTACATGGTACAGGTTTCCCTCTATTTATGCGAGAGTTGTGTTCTAGTCAAGTGACGCATAAAGCGAATTCGCATAAACAGAACCCATATTTACATGTAAAAGATAGGGATACGCTCCGCAAGCAATCCTAACTGCCCTCCAAGACGCTCTTCTTTCGCTCCATAACGACTTCTTATGCGCTAAATACAAACTTAAAACAATTAACACGGAAGCAGACGAGCAAAAGTGGTGGCTGTTGTGGGTGACATAATAGTGGAGGTTTAAAGTTCTGGAAGGTTGTTTTGTCCCAACCTAAGTTCTGCGGGCAAGGAGACAAAACTTCTCAAGTATGTTCAAACAGTATCACACGAAATCTCCGTCTCATCTCCATTCTACAATATCTTCTCCACTCGACAATATCCTATCCACTCTCATCTCTTTTACTGTAGTACTAGTAGGCGCAGCATACATAACTGACAATGAGAGACCGAATGGTCGCCTTGTGATGTATTGGAGAACTTTCTTGCATTTGTATTCCACTGGCCGCGTAATCACATAAGACCAAAACAAGGACGCATAAAAAGAAATTCCGGTAGCAATAAATTTTCCGCATAAAGCGAACCCGCATAAAGAGAGAGAAATCTATATTTAAGTTCCTGTACTATTTGTCGGAGACACCTAAACACGAAGTATCGAACACCGCAAGAAGATATTTTTATAATAAATAGCTATACAAGTACACAAATTTAAATAATCGGACAGAATCGAGCGCGATTTAAATATCAAATCCCACCGCAAATGGGGCCTGGAAGTGCTACGATTCTCTTGTATTCCACTGGCCGCGTAATCGCATAAGAGCGAAACAAGGACGCATAAAAAGAAATTCCGGTAGTAGTAAGTTTGTCGCATAACAGCGAACCCGCATGAAGAGAGGGAAACCTGTATTTGTCATTTTTTGCTTCTAGATTCTCGGATTCATTTAGGTTGTATTGCAGATGAAGAGCCGTTTGTGTTGAATGTTAAGTGTTAATCTATCACCCCTGGTGGAAATATAAAGTTCAATCACTTTTTTATTCTGTACCTGTGGTTGTTTATATTCACCTTCATTTGGCGTCTCGTTATTCTCTTCCTCCACTATCTCTTTTCGTCCCCTCCCTCCATCTCTTTGCCCCACACTCTCTTGTATTCCGCTTTACCCTCTTCTCTGCCCAACCCTAACCTTCTTCCCCCCTCCACTCCACCCAAGTCCTTCAAGGTGAACGTGGATGCCAGGTTCGTCCGCCTTCCTGGCGCCCTCTCCCGTCATCCCGGGTTCGATTTCCGGTGCTTCCGCGCCCAGAACCCTGAAAACGACGTGCGCGCGGCGGTCACGTGGTAGGATGGGAGGGGGATTTAGTATCGAGTTATTCTTGTGAGAGCATAATCATTCATTCGTTCATATTTGCACGTACCGCATTTTTGCCGTTGCCATTCGCTTAGCGCTCGTTTCCTCCCACGCTAATATAATTTCACAGATATTGAATTATAATAAATTTCGAAACGGAAGTTAACGACTTTAAATTAGTATGTCGTGAGCAAATTGGCCATAACTTTCCCATTTGGTCGTTTCTTTGGACTTGGCGGAATTTTAATTGTCAGTAATTGATAGAACAATAAAAAATGTTTATAAAATGGCTTTTAGAGGTTTTTTTCATTTAGCCCGTGCGGGTAGTTCCTTTATCACGAATTGATATCGCTTTCACAGAATTGGTTAATGAGGCGGTGTTTTCTTTTGCGTCTTTTTTTGTGGAATTTTTCCTCTCGCCCTCAAAACGGTCGAATTCTTCATATAACTGTTGAAATAAGATATAGGTATGAATATCGATCAAAGAAAACTGATTTTTTATTGAATGAATTTGTCCCGTCCACTTTAGGATCAAGTTGTTTTTTTTTTTGGGAGAACTTTTTCTCGATAAGCGGGCGCAGAAACCGCAGAACCATGAGGGGAAAAAGCAATAACGTCATCTTCCCTCGGCCATTTCCTCGCCTCTATCCTTTGGTTTTTCTTTTCCTGGGTTTGCTTCTCATCTAATATTCTCTACTCTATCCCTGAGCGAAGTTTCGGCCGGTACTTACTAATTGAATCCAAATACCTCCATTAATAACCATTAACCGTGAATGTGCCTCCGCGACCTGAGCCACTTAGCTCGCCTCTCATCTGCGCTCAAGTATTTCCATCAGAACTTTGCACCAACTAAATCTTTGGTTACGAGGGGGAAATTTAGCTAATGGAAGGAGTAAGCACTTCTTGTTCTTTTTAGAGAGAATCTCACTCGAGTTGCGTTGTAAATAAGCATTTATTTCTTAATTGCAGTATTTTTGCCTTTTATTCTATTCTTCAGCCTTTTTGTTTCTGGCGATAAAAATATTGGGGGTTAGAGAATATAAAATTGTCGTAATTGCATTTTACAAAACTTTAAATGTTTTTACAAAAAATCAAAAATATTTCTGCGTGTTTAGTATCGCTTATTTTGCATTTAAAACGCCTTTCATTGTGAAAGGTTAAGTTCGTTAGAATAGCTATTCTTTCGTTAAACAAACGTTCAGCTCTTTCGGAGAAGATCTTGTGGACATTGGTGATCGGTGCCCTTACAAAAGAAGTGAAAAAGGGAACCTATTTCACACCTCCACCTATTTCCATCTTCTTCCAAAAACAGCAGCCAATACCATGTTTGTTTAAAAGGGCGCTAATGAGCATTCGCTTAGAAATACTCGCAGTACGCGTTTGGAGAGAGAGAGTACCCAAAGCGTCGATTTTTCTTACTAAGATTTGGCCGCTGGTCTCTCGGGCAAAACAAATACACAATCATTTTAACTGAGAGAACAAAATGGATGGTGGGTGCAGAGGCGCCGAGAGCCAATACGGGCCTCTGGACAAACAACTTGCCGGGTCCCACTTTACGAATTTAATTCTCTCTGTAGGTCTTGGCAACTGATATAAACCTTATATTCTCTTGCCACAGTATTATTTTTCTTAAAAAAAATTAAATGCAAATCGAATGATGTCGCTCCGTTTTATTGTGCATTCTGGTATTTAGGCTGTTAGGCACGCCCACACGTATATAGTACTTAACAAACATTTTCTGCAACAGCCTTAATCTCACAATTAATAAATATAACCGCAGCATGTGTGCCGCAGGTAGGGAAAATGGTGCTATTATAGACATTTTCTTATTGCATCTAATTTTAACTCGCCGAAGATGTCGCACTGTGCATCAGGCTTCAATAAAACCAGAGCGTGATTTCGGGTATTCCCCGATACATTCCCAGCTGGTCATCTGTGGATATATTTTTGTTGTTGAAATTCATAATAATTATTTATAGATGGTGTATTTTCTAATAAAGCGACTTTCGGATAGTAGTACCCAAACCTCGAGTCCGGGCCCCATGAAGGTCCTCGGGGCAGCGACCTCCACTGCCCCACCCCCTCTCTTCATGCCTGGGTGGATGACGTATGCTGTTTTGTTTTGTTTTGAAAAAGTTTTGTTTGTTTTCAAAGAGGAAATTCTACGGAAACGAGTAAAAGGAGGAGTTGACGTTGTTCGACTCTGACAGGTATTTGATGTCGTCTTCATGCTTTGGCTCCCGTTGCGGCAAAGATTATTTCGTCGGAGAGTTATTACGATCGCGGAGTTGGGTGTTCGAACGGGTTGCTTTCACCACGCTGGTGATAAGGTGGAAATCACTCCACCGTTTACCTACAGTCTTAGAGGTGAAGTCCATCAATAGAGCAAACAAAAGAGAGAGCGCTCTTGACGTTGAAGTGAGGTGAAAAAAGGCTATCCACATAACCAACAAAAGCGAGAGCCGCTGCCCGTGCTAATCGAATATCGCCGGTATCTTATCATAACACGCTTGTTATTTATTTTGCTCGATTTCAAATACCTCGGTAAGTATCAGAAGCGCTTGTTATTCTAATCCTAAAGCGAATCCGTGATGAGTACGCTCTCTGGTCGTTCCGTTTTATTTGGGATTTTTTTGTGGGATAACTTGCCGCGTTGAATGATAAGAACAATTATAATGACCCCTTTTCGTGATTCATTTGCTGACAAACGGAATTTGATAAATAAAAACGGTTTGTGTTAAGCCACTTATATTGAATGAGTAATAATTTCCTTTCTTTCTGTAGAAAGGATATCCTGTTTGATATGCCGGTTTCCCTCCGAGTCTATGGTGTCAAAAAAGTCTATGATTTCAAAACTGGGAAGTGGTACAAAAGTGCTAATTAAGCGAATTTAAATAATATACTTCATATAACATTTGTATTTACAACTTTTTAGTTGTCGAAAATCTGTACTTGTTTATTCTTCCATTCGCCAGTTACGATTGGTTGCTCATACCCTAATTAAAAATACCTAAGGATAAATGTAATACATAAAATTTCCTATTGTAACTTATGCTGCGGAACTTTCTTTTAAAATGACGATTTGTAAGTGTTGGAGAGAATTTTTTGTTTTTGTTTATGAAATAACTAGAGATCTTTTTATATAGTTTAATTGTGACGTCGTGAATGATGGGTTTATTTTTGTCACAGATATCCTTTTGCTCAGGGTCATTGAAGGTCAATTTGCAGAGCTGTCAATTCCACTTCCCTTGGTCGTGGCCTAACGTTCCTTCTCCGCACACATTATTCCCTCGCTCTCGCTTCCTTCTCCCCTTTGTCCATCAGCCTAGCACCTGCACATCTGATGGCCCATTGCCCTCGGACGTACCCTGGTGCCGGGGCGACCGACCGCTCCCAAGGCCACGTGCGCAATGTGCAATTGAAGTATTGCCTGAGGTAGAGGCGACCTCTGTGCGCACGGGAATTGGGGTTTATGTCCGACGGTCCCGCGTATGGAATGTTTATATCGACGAATCGTAGAAACTGGATCAATATTTCACGGAGTCGGTCACAAATCAATCGTATAGCCGTCATATTCAAGGCCACTATATCAGTATGTAGTGGTTACTTTCAGTTTTGGCGAGGCATTTAAGGTATTTAGCTGCAATGCGCAGGGCCGGCGTGATTATTTGCGGGGCCTAGTTCGATAGTGAGCGGGGGCGTGTCCTATTTATGTATGTATATATAACAGGTGGCGCATAAAATTACGTTTTTTAAGGACAATGGTAGTTTTTTATGAAAAATAGTTACTGTTAAAATTAATTTTACTTTACTGTTTAAACATCTGGTGGTATAAATGTTTATTAAAAGAACAAAACAATACCATAATGGAATAGATATCAAATGTGCAATTTAGAAATTAATATCATCACAGATAATTACACATAACATGAACTATGAACTAGCACAGATTTTTATAAAATCACAAAAAGTTTTATTAAATATATGGAAAAAATATTGCCGAAAGAAATAATTTTCTCGCTCTTTTTGCTGCAAATTCTTGGCAGATATCATCAAAATTTAAAGTTTTTGCTATGTAATATTCTATTGATGACATTGCAAGGAAAGTGACCCGCTCTTGACTTAGTGTGAATCATTTTTAAATTAATTAATCTATATTATATTACCGTAATAGTAGTAGGCGAATTTTTTTGGCAGGTTTGTATAGACTTTTGGGAAGCTTATATCTCGACCGCTGTTCGGAATATTTTTGTTATCTATAATTTGTAAAAATGCAGAATACTTCTGTTATTTAGCATTACTAAATTCAAACAAATATTAAATGCTTTCTTTTTGAGGGGGGTTTTTCCGCCACCCCTATCCTTCACAAGAAAAGTATTGGAATGTTTCAGGCATTGTAAAATCGTATTTTAAATTAAGTTAGAATCAAGATTCGAAATCGGGACCTAAACTGTTGTATTGGCAATAGAATGAAGTTCACTTTCGTTATCGTGAAAATTCATTTACGTTCCGAATTTGCCGGAAAATCAGTTAATCAGTTTATGCGTTCTTGGCACGAACGAAGTGCACGCATGTAGGGAAGGTCGTTTCCGTCCGTCCGTCCGCATGCTAAAACTCGAGAACCGCTGGACTTATTTTGATGAAATTTGGTATTTGGTAGTTTTACTAAAATTGGTGGACCGATTCCCATTTTAGCTCAAATCGGGCAACAATTACGACCAGTGAAGCCGTCTTTATTGTCTCGAATAAGTATCCAAAGACCTTGAAGTTTAACAAGAAGGCTTGAAGGAATAATTGGAGAGTGTGAGTTGAACAGCTCAATCTTTCTGCAGCGATTTTCTTTTTCTCTCTGGATTTAACCGATTTAGAGGAACGCAATAATCCTCCAAATGTATCATTTTGTAATAACAGGCTCCGCTGCGAAGCTTTCGGTTTGATTTACTACGCAGGACAGGCAAAGTGTCAAAAAAATTGCAACGTTACAAATTACGAAGGCAGAAGTTGTGTCTGTGTTGCTTCTAATGACTCCAAACATGTCGTAAAAGTTTTCGTTCCGTGTGTCGTTCATTGCCGGAGCAATGGTTGAAGCAGACGTGTCGTCTCTTCCATCGCGAAGAGGCGTTATAGGCGAGGGTGGCTGGTGGCGAAAGTAGTTGCACGATGCGCGTTTGTTACCCATTCCTTGCGGCGCAGAAGGGCTCGCGCCGAAGTATAAAGACGTGATGCGGCGGCCGTGACTCGTATCTTGCGAGGGCGCGTCTACTAGTAGTAGTAGGTCGGAGTGGGAGGAGGCAGAGAGAAAGAGACGTCGGAATGCGTCCCACTGAGCGCACTGCATCTGCGTCTTTCTCTTTTCTCCTTCCCGGACCTCCCCCGCTAAGTTCTCTCCCATCCCCCAGTGCCTCCTCTCTAGCCCCCATATGTCACGTCTCCTCATTCCCTCCCGTTTTTTCTCTCTCCTACTCCCTCGTAATCTCCCTCGGTCCCTTTTGCCCATCCTTGGGGCCCTCCCATCCTTCGCGCCCTCCCATCCTTCGCGCCCTCCCATCCTTCGCGCCCTCCCATCCTTCGCGCCCTCCCATCCTTCGCGCCCTCCCATCCTTCGCGCCCTCCCATCCTTCGCGCCCTCCCATCCTTCGCGCCCTCCCATCCTTCGCGCCCTCCCATCCTTCGCGCCCTCCCATCCTTCGCGCCCTCCCATCCTTCGCGCCCTCCCATCCTTCGCGCCCTCCCATCCTTCGCGCCCTCCCATCCTTCGCGCCCTCCCATCCTTGAGGCCCTCCCATATTTCGCGCTCTCCTCCATATCCTTTGCTTTGTTACCACCTCTTGCCTCAGCCTAGACTCGCAAAAGGATCGTTTCTCACGAAGCTTGAACGATCGAAGTCTTTCGTCGTGCTGTGGGTATGTGAAACGATGTCCCTGGGCACGATTATTGGTAAACATTCTCTGAGTAGTAGGATGCAACCTATGTGGAAGCCGCCGGTTTCTTTCGGCCGAACTAGGGGCACGGATTGTTTCCTCGCGTTAGGAATTTCAGCATTATTTGTTATATTCGTTAAACGTCGCGCGTTTTATATTTTTTTAGATGTTCTTTTTTGTGTGTCTGGGAATTACTGTTTAACATATGCGTTATCATGTTAAAAGCGCAATTCAAGGCTAGAAAATAAATGCTTCAAAATTGACGCAGATGTATCTTGCGTTTACCCAGTTTAATATGGCCGAATAAAAGGACAAGTCAAGTTAACGTTTATACCTCTAGTTAGTGGTGATTTGTGCGTCGATATTAAAATATGTAACCGTAACGGATGTAAGGCGTACGCATTTTCGAGTATTACTTCAAATTAGACTGAAGTAACCGATGGATTGAATTAATAAAAAAAGTTTGTTAATTCTTACCATACACAATACACCATACCAGTCGATGAACGCGTAAGGTTCTCGTTTAATTTTCGCTTAATAACTCGCGGTCTAATTGCGTTTCGTTATATGGAGATAATTGGGCAATATTTTCTTGAATAGTCAATATTATTTATACATGGTCTAAAAAATTGTTCTGAATATAGTTATGAATCAATTTCATGGCAAAGTGAATGATTTAAATTGAAAACATTTTTTTTCCGTTGGCGGCATGTCTGCCTCCAAAATTTCATAAAACTTGACGGTTTGATAATATCACAATTTTTGCTACACAGAGCTGTGATTAAACATGCGAACTTGCCCTTCGCGGGCGTCGGAGGGCATATCGCGGGATCCTGTTCGGTGATGCATGTTTTGAATGTTCCACTTCTTGATCGAGATCCGAGTCCCGAACTTCGTTTGTCGTCGTTTCTGAAACGCATGAAAAGAACTTCGCGATGGTGCGATTATTTAGCCTGGCAGCAGGTTCTTTCGGATATGTAAACATCCGCTAAGCATCAGCTCATCCGCGTTCCTCACGCTCTCTCCCTCTAATGCACTTTCCTTTTCGTCTCTTTTCTGCCGCTCTTTTTCCCCCTTTGACGTCCATTTTACACTCTTTTCCCCTTTTTTCTCTTTTCCCCCCTTTTTCTCTTTTCCCCCTTTTTTTCTTTTCCCCCTTTTTCTCTTTTCCCCCCTTTTTCTCTTTTCCCCCTTTTTCTCTTTTCCCCCTTTTTCTCTTTTCCCCCTTTTTCTCTTTTCCCCCTTTTTCTCTTTTCCCCCTTTTTCTCTTTTCCCCCTATTTCTCTTTTCCCCCTATTTCTCTTTTCCCCCTATTTCTCTTTTCCCCCTTTTTCTCTTTTCCACCTTTTTCTCTTTTCCACCTTTTTCTCTTTTCCCCCTTTTTCTCTTTTCCCCCATTTCTTTTTTCCCCCATTTCTCTTTTTCCCCCTTTTCTCTTCCCCCCCCCCCTGACTCTCTTCCTCCCCTTGACGCCCCCCCCCCTTGACGCTCTTTTCCCCACTTGACGCTCTTTTCCCCACTTGACGCTCTTTTCCCCACTTGACGCTCTTTTCCCCACTTGACGCTCTTTTCCCCCCTTGACGCTCTTTTCCCCCCTTGACGCTCTTTTCCCCCTTGACGCTCTTTCCCCCCCTTGACGCTCTTTCCCCCCCCTTGACGCTCTTTCCCCCCCTTGACGCTCTTTCCCCCCCTTGACGCTCTTTCCCCCCCTTGACGCTCTTTCCCCCCCTTGACGCTCTTTTCCCCCCTTGACGCTCTTTTCCCCCTTGACGCTCTTTTCCCCCTTGACGCTCTTTTCCCCCCTTGACGCTCTTTTCCCCCCCTTGACGCTCTTTTCCCCCCCTTGACGCTCTTTTCCCCCCCTTGACGCTCTTTTCCCCCCCTTGACGCTCTTTTCCCCCCCTTGACGCTCTTTTCCCCCCCTTGACGCTCTTTTCCCCCCCTTGACGCTCTTTTCCCCCCCTTGACGCTCTTTTCCCCCCTTGACGCTATTTCCCCCCCTTGACGCTATTTCCCCCCCTTGACGCTATTTTCCCCCTTGAGGCTATTTTCCCCCCTGACGCTATTTTCCCCCCTGACGCTATTTTCCCCCCTGACGCTATTTTCCCCCCTGACGCTATTTTCCCCCCTGACGCTATTTTCCCCCCTTACGCTATTTTCCCCCCTTACGCTCTTCCCCCCCCCTTGACGCTCCCCCCCCCTTGACGCTCCCCCCCCTTGACGCTCTCCCCCCCCCCTTGACGCTCCCCCCCCCCCCTTGACGCTCTCCCCCCCCTTGACGCTCCCCCCCCCCTTGACGCTCTCCCCCCCTTGACGCTCTCCCCCCCCCTTGACGCTCCCCCCCCCTGACGCTCTCCCCCTCCCTTGACGCTCTCCCCCCCCCCTTGACGCTCCCCCCCCCCCTTGACGCTCTCCCCTCCCCTTGACGCTCTCCCCTCCCCTTGACGCTCCCCCCCCCTTGACGCTCTCCCCTCCCCTTGACCCTTCCCCCCCCCCCTTGACGCTCTTTCCCCCCCTTGACGCTCTTTCCCCCCCTTGACGCTCTTTCCCCCCCTTGACGCTCTTTTCGTTGACCGCAAAAATTCCCTTTTTGTTTTACTCTCGCCCGTCTTGAAGAGTAATCGCCTCGAGTACTCTTTTACCTAACTTTTTGTGGATGTGAGCGTGTAATTTTTCTTTCATTTTTTCTTGTTAATGGTTCGCTGGAGGTTTCTGCTCTCTTGGGGAGGTTTTCTCTTGGTGGTAATTGCCTTTTAAGTGACCCTTAAGTTGTAATTAGTACTTGGTCCCCGTCTGTGTCTTTTAATTTCTCTTTGTTCTCATCTCTCTCTGTCATGTTATTTAGGTCTACTTGCATTACGTGGCTGACAAAATTGTGAAAAGTCTCTTGCGAATGTGTTTATTCCGAGGCATTAACGTTGCAAAATAATGGTTTTTACTTTTTCTCGTTAATTACGAAAGTAATGTAAGGTGTTAAATTTAAGATTTTATATTTAGGATTTGTATTATCATTTCTTCAAGTGCAATGATAGGTATAATACTCCATTTTGGAATTTACGTGGGTTCTTTAGCGTTTGGAATTCGTACATTAGAATATACTATCCTATTTTTGTTTGGCAAATTTAGGTGACATAATTGATTTTTATGTAACGAAATATTTTCACGTGTTTTGTAACAGGCAGAACATCTTTTTATAAGAGTTATCTACATCTACAAGTTACCTAGTTGGTGGGTGGCAGGGGGTGCAATGCACCAAATCCTACATAAAGATTGTCTAATGCAATTCGAAATTTCCTACATCTACATATTACCCTGCAAGTCACCTTGACGGTGGATGGCAGGGGGTGCCGCGCACCAAGTTTCTAACTAATTATTATTCACAGTTATCTATTGTGGTCACGTATTGTCCTAGGGAAAAAGGACTCCTTATACCTCTCCGTCCTACTATCTATTTCGCGAATCTTGTCGTCATTATCCCTCCGTCCGATATACCTTGGTTGTCGAATAATATCCTTCATTTCATTTACGAATATCTCCGACCTATATTTATCTAGAAGTTTAAGTCTCGCCTGTAATCTACGATCTTTCAACGATGGCCAACTCAACTCATCAATGAGTAACGTAACGCTCTGTTTTTTATAGTAATTCTTTTTCACGAATCTAGCTGCTCGCCGCTGTATTTTTTCTAAATCCTTTATGAGTCCCCTCTGATATGGATCCCAAACCGCTGCTGCGTATTCCATTTGAGGTCTAACCAACGATAAATAACAGGATTCTCTCACCTTTTCCGTGCTTTTCCTGACTATCCTACGCACAAAAGCCAACTTCTTATTTGCCGCACCTATCACTCGTCTTATGTGGGTGTCCCAAGACAGGTCACGATTCAAGGTTACCCCGAGGTATTTCACGGATTCCGAAACAGGAATGATCTCACCATCTATCGAGTAGGTAAACACGGACGATGGGCTTCTAGATTTCCAAAAGTTTAGAACGTTACTCTTTTTCTGATTGATTTCTAGCTGCCATTCCTTGCACCAAACAGATAACGCATCCAGATCATCCTGAAGCTGACGATGGTCGCTAGGCCCACTAATTTCTCTATAGACTACGGTGTCATCCGCAAAAAGCCTGATATTACTTTTTACAACTGAGCTGATGTCGTTTATATAAAGCAAGAAAAGCATAGGTCCGATCACACTACCCTGCGGCACTCCAGAGACTACATCTGCCACACTCTAGGACTTACCATCGATGACTACTTTTTGTTTTCTATTCCTAAGGAAAGCGCGAACCCAGTTAATGACTTTAACATTAACGCCAAGATTTCCCAATTTTAATAACAACTTACGGTGGGGAACCTTGTCAAAAGCTTTTCTAAAATCAAGGAACACTGCATCGACCTGCTTATTATTTTCGCCGCATGATAAAACATCAATCACAAACAGACCGAGTTGGGTGTCACAGGATCTACCTTTTCTGAAGCCATGTTGACAGCTGACTAAGAGCGATCTACTCGCAAGATAACGCATTGTGTTGCTAACAATAATGTGCTCCAAAATCTTACATGATAATGATGTTAGAGAAATCGGCCTATAATTTTCGGGGTTTTCTTTGTCACCTCCCTTATGAATGGGTGTGACGTGTGCTAGTTTCCAATAATCAGGAACCTCACAGAGGGTAAGAGATTTCTCGAAAACTATCCGAAGGAAGGGAGCTATATCTTCTGCTAGTTCTTTTAATACACGCGCGGGAATTCCTTCTGGTCCAGGATTTTTGTTGGGCTTTATCGCACTCAGTTGCTTCGCTATTCCTGCCTCAGAGATTTTAATATTATCCATCCGAGTACATCCATCGGGAATAAGATTATCTTTAAGTATATTTCCACCTGCCGTGAACGCCTTCGCGAAGTAAACGTTTAGTAGATTAGCTTTATCCTCCCCATCGTGAAGGATGTCTCCGGAATCACATCGCAGGGAGGGTATTGAAGGACCCACTCCCTTGACTTCTCTTACGTAGGACCAGAACGCTTTTGGATCCTCCTTCAATTTTGTATTTAATACCTCATTCCGGAAGGTGTTAAATGCGTTACGCATGGTTTTTCTCGCTAGTACGCGGGCACTGTTATACTCATGGACTATAGCTGTGCGATACTCATCGGAAGCGGTGGTAGGTATGTTTTTCAATTTTGCGTGGCTACGCCTCTGTCGTCTTAAGGCAATCCTGACTTCCTTATTAAACCAACGAGGTTCTTTCTTATCAGATTTTAACTTACTGGGGATAAATCTATTGATACCTCTTCCTAGTATATCCTTAAATAATAACCATGATGGCTCCATACCTAATCGTTCTGTCTTTTCACGATAACTGACAAAGGTACTTTTGAGATGTAAGCTGAAACTTTTAAAGTCGGCCTTGGCGAAAGCGTATACATTCCGAAGAGGCTTAGGATGTCTTTTGAGCTTTAATTCGCACTCCGCATACACAGCTCGATGGTCGCTAAGTCCCTCCTCTGTGGATACCTTAGTTATCCTATGCGGGATGTTAGAAGCAAGCAAGTCGAGAACATTGCCCGAACGCGTGGCTTTTTGTACCATCTGGATTAAGGAATATTCATGAAACGTGTCAATTAAGGCTTCACACGATTCGCGTTCTTTACCTCCCGTAACGAAACATAGGTTTTCCCAATCGATTGACGGTAAGTTAAAATCGCCTCCAATTATCACGTAACCGTCGTTCATAATAGATCTAAGCTCGGCTAATTGCCTCTCTAAACTTAAAATATAATCAACTTTGGCATTAGGTGGTCTGTAAAATGAGCATAAATATATCTTTTTCGAATTATCCTTACCTAGGCGGCACCACACGCTCTCGGTCGTTTCATCGATAATAGGGATCTGACAACTATCGTACTTTTCACTTATTGCCAAAAATACTCCGCCACCTATTCTATTGGCGCGGTATTGTGATCTCGTATTATCCTCGGAAAGAAAGAATGTAATGCTAATCACCCTAAATGTTCTCTTGCGTGTTTTAACCTCGAGATTTTTAGCCTACTTTCCAGAATGGAAACAGGCGTTTCTCCGTTGTTTGTATGTCCCTCTATGAACTTTTGAATCATTAAGCCGATTTTCGTGTCACTTGGTGACAATCTCTTGCTATATGGGCCGAGCTTATAATAATAATAACAGTAATAATAGCTCAGTAGAGCGCGAGGAATCGTTACGTAGTCATAGCGAGAAATTAAAAATCATTACGGTTAATTGTCGCAGCATTCGCAGGAAGGAGGCCGAATTTGAACATCTTATTCGTAGTCTGCGTGCTGATGTAGTTATAGGCACTGAAAGTTGGCTTACGGCAGACATAGCCAGTCAGGAGATCTTTCCTCGTGACTATAGCGTATTCAGAAAAGATCGATGTATCCGGTCGGGAGGTGGAGTCTTTATAGCAGTTAGCAATAAATACGAAAGCTACCCAATACAGATTAACGACGACGAAGTCGAAAGTGTTTGGTGTCGTGTGAAAGGAAGCGACTCAAAAACTATAAATATATGCGCTTTTTATAGACCCCCAAATGCAAGCGTGGAAACTATTCATTCTCTGGAGAAACAAGTGGCGACGCTAAATTCGTCTAATAAAGATAAAGCCATTATAATCGGGGGCGATTTCAATCTTCCGTCAATAGATTGGAGGCATAATTGCTTTTATCCCGGAGGTAGAGAGCGTGAATCGTGCGAGGCGTTACTAGAAACTTTCGGTAAGCACTCATTGTATCAATTAGTGAGATTTCCCACGAGATTTAATAATATATTAGATTTATTTGTTACTAATCTTCCTGAGCGTATGAATAGATTATCTGATGCTGAGGGAATAAGCGATCACAAGGCAGTTTACGTGGAATTTCAGTTAATTATTGAGAAACAGGTTAAGGCCAAAAGAAAACTTTATGTATTCGCCAAAGCCGATTTCACAAGATTTAGGTCTTTTCTGCGAAATAAATATACTAATTTCTGCAATTTAACCGATAGTGCAGACGTGGAGGAATCCTGGTGCATGTTCAGAGATATGATGCGAGAGTGTACAGATAAATTTATTCCGAGCAAACTGAAGCGTGATAGTGCAGAACCTAGATGGTACAATCAGGAAGTAAGAAGCGCTCTCCGACGTCAAAGAAAACTCCACTCTCGCGTAAATAACACATCCTCAACAGCTACGGTCGAACAGAATGCAATAATAAGGCATCAATACAAGGAGGCGCGCTCCATAGCCAGAGTAGCAATGCGTAATGCGTTTAACAATTATAAAAAGAAGGTTTTACAGGAAAACTTGAAAGAGAACCCAAAAGCATTTTGGTCTTACGTCAGGGAAGTTCAAGGTAGGGGCCCCACTATTGCGTCACTGCGGTCGGAAACGGGAAACGTAGTTCACGATAGTATGGATAAAGCAAACCTATTAAATCATCACTTTCAGAAAGCTTTTACTCGTGATGACGATGAATGTGAAACCCCTATTCCTATGCGTCAGGGCGATTCGATGGAAGATTTGGTATTTTCGGAAAATGGCATCGCGCTCCAACTTCATTCAATTAAGCCAAATAAATCTCCTGGACCGGAGGAAATTCCCGCGCGTGTAATGAAAGAATTAGCTGCTGAAATCGCGCCGTATTTGAAAATTATATTCGAGAAATCCATTAGAGAAGGAGTAGTTCCTAAAGATTGGAAGGTGGCACATGTTACGCCCATCCATAAGAGTGGCGACAGAGAGAACCCCGAAAATTATAGGCCGATATCCTTAACTTCATTATCGTGCAAGATACTTGAGCACATAATCTTTAGCTCTGTAATGCGCTATTTAGATAGTCATTCATTGCTTAGCGGATGCCAACACGGATTCCGGAGAGGTAGATCATGCGAAACGCAGCTCGGCCTGTTCGTGGACGATTTGTTGCGATGCGGAGAGAAAAATACTCAGGTCAATGCCATATTCATTGATTTCAGGAAGGCGTTCGATAAAGTATCTCATAGGAATTTAATTGCGAAGTTAGGACAATGTGGTATCAATTCGAAAGTTGTCGGTTGGGTGAGAGACTTCCTCTCGAATAGGGAACAGATAGTTGTCATCGATGGGAAATACTCGTCCCCCGTTAAAGTTGCTTCGGGTGTTCCTCAGGGAAGTGTATTGGGCCCTCTGCTCTTCTTAATCTATGTAAATGATATGTGCTCGGTTGTTCGTAGTAAAATTAGGCTTTTCGCCGATGACACCGTTCTATATAAAGAAATAAAAAATCAGGAGGACCATCAGTCTCTGTGTGAAGACTTAAGAGCCATTTCAGCGTGGTGCAAAGAATGGCAAATCGAAATTAATTATACTAAATGTGCCGCAGTCACGTTCTGGCAAAGTAAGAACAAAGATTTAGGTTTCGAATATAAAATAGATGAAATGAGTATTCGACAAGCTGAGTATGTAAAATATTTAGGAGTAACCATTTGTCGAGATCTTTCGTGGGACATGCACATTCGTCGAGTTATAGGCGCGGCCAACAAGAAACTGGCATTCATAGGTAGAATAGTACGGAACACTACAGAGAAAGTACGCGAAACATGCTACTTATCACTGGTAAGACCACAAGTGGAATACGCAGCGAGCATATGGGATCCGTACGAGAAGGGACACATAATTCAACTAGAAAGAGTACAGCGCAGAGCAGCCAGATTTGTAAAACAAAAGTACGAACATAAGGAAAGCGTCACCTCTTTATTGAGCGATTTGAACTGGGTATCACTGGAGGAGCGTAGATTGCACTCAAGGTTGAAACTTCTAGAGAAATATAGGTCAGAATGTCTAAAAGAGGAGGTAGTGGGAATAATTGTGGCACCGACGTATATAGGTAGAAATGATCGAGACGATAAAATACGTGAGATCGATTGTAGGACGGAACGTTATCTAGGCTCGTTCTTTCCGAGGACAATAAGAGATCACAATAGGAAATTTCGAATTGCGTTAGACAATCTTTAGGTAGGATTGGTGCATTGCACCCCCTGCCACCCACCAACTTGGTGAATTGCAGGGTAACTTGTAGATGTAGATGTAGATAGTTTTTGTTGCGAAGATTGAAGTCCCGGGTTCGATTCCATGAACTATCCTTCCCATTTGATTTACATGGGAATCTCAAATCCATCGTGCAGGGTAATTTTCTCTTTCGCGTTAAAATATCTTAGAATTGTAATATCGTAGCGTAATTTGTACTGTTCTCTGAGGAAGGGAATAGAGATTCTAATTTATATCGTAGAATGTTGCTTATCGATCGTATTTCTTAGAATTTTGCGTAAATACTGGCGTTTTTGCAGTTTTTATCACTTATTACGAGAGTGTTGCCATAGCAACAACTATTAGTGGATTCGGTAAAATCTATTACATACGCGCGTTAATTTTGCCGCACAAATACGCGTGATCAATTTAATATTCCGTTCGAATGTATTTGTAATATTTTATAACGCTTAATAATGAAATTTGGAAACACAAAGAGCAACATATCCGCGGTGATTTTAAAGCTATTAAAGGCGATATAAGTATTAAATAAATAATAATTATGTAGAAAGTAGGCATAAGTTCCGTTTGTATCATCTTGTTTTATTTTCATCGGGTCCCCGCTGCCTATTTTTTATCGTACCTCTCGGCGTAAGATTCAATTCTCTCGCCAATTAATTTCGGTGTATTTTGTCGCCCAAATTAAACGACCCGTCTTCCTCGATACATCATCACGCCAATAAAAAAGTTTTTATCTTCGATCCTGCTCCGCCTTTCTTCCTTTGCCTCTCTCCTCGCTTCGCTCTCTCCTCGTCTCGCTCTCTCTTCGCCTCACTCTCACCTCGCTTTACTCTCACCGCAGCGGCGATCACTCGTCGATTGGTGACAGCCCTTCCCCTCCGCCGCTTATCATTGCCGCTTCCCTTCCTCTCTACCAATCAGCAAAGGTGCTGCCGGGAGAGAATCCATCCGAAAGGCCTGTCGATGAAGGCTATCTCTTCATACGGGTCCCCTTTAGAATCCTACCATCCGGCTGCAGTCACGGATCCCTCGGAGGATAGATGGTCGTGGTTTGATCTCTCGCAGGAAGCTCGGCTTTAAACATTCGTGCGACTCGGGAGAAGAGGACCAATGGGACCTCGGGACAGTTTTACGACCTGTCTTATGCCCGAGGGGTCGCCTCCTTTCGGGGTGTGCTTTGTCCGAAGGAAATCTTTCACTTGCCTCTTCGGTTTCTTTCCAGTTACTCCTTCGCATCTAAAAGAGTCGTACTTATCCTTCTTTGTGGCGTGCTGACTTCGATTTTTTTTACTCTCCTCCTGTGGAAACTCGTCTAGTCCTGGTTTCCCAGAAATAAAAGTTCGCTCTCTATCCCCGCGCTGCTCTTTGTGGCCTCATGCACTGTCCGGTTTACGCCTCATGCGCTCCCTCTCGGGTTCTTTCTGGCCTTATGTGTGTCATGTCTCGGGTACAGGTGGCCGTGGCCTTTACCGCCAAAATATATTTCCCACCGCTTCATCTCAAGAAGGCCTCTCGTGATTTACTGCACCAACATTACGTACGTTTAAATTTTCTTTCCTGCTACGATTTTTTTATCGAGTCCATAAAAAGCGTCATATAAAGTACTTATTACTTTTATAATCTGTAAGATTTTTGTGGGTTTTGCTGTTGATTTATACAAATTAACGAATATTGGAGACATTTGTCTTTGGGGAATACTTAATGTCGATGAAGTAGGTGTGTGTGGTTAATACATAAGTCTCAAAAACTTCGCGTCGAAATAAATTAAATTGCTGGGTTTTAAAGCGCAGAATTGATGTAAAGGTTTAGGTTGTAAAATGTATATATTTAAGCGTATGACTGAAAGAAAAGCTCGTCACCTTGCGTTCTAGTTTTCTTCATCATGGTCCCATTATCTGTTCTAAGTTGGTAAGCCTTTCCACTGAGAGAAGTAGCTAGAGCGCTGATTTACGATGTTTTGGGATTCTCTTCTCGAGGTCTGGTTAAGCAAATGGAAGATGTAGGATTATTCCGTCTCTTAGTTTGTGGATCTTTTCGCTTTAGCAAGTTCTGGTTGGCAGGAAAGTGATACAAGGGCAAAATGGAAAATGTCTGTTGTACTTTTGGAGCTTTCAAATTTCTTGGTCGGGTGATTTGTATTTATTGGATGTTCTTTTCTTCGAAAATCCTCCACTCTTCAACTTTGTAGTTAAATAATTTGTTTTTTGGCGAGTATGAAATAGAAAAAAAATTCATTCCATGGATTCGGTGGAGCCACTTCGGTAAAGGATAAGGTCTTGCAATGTCGTCAAATTTTCAGAAAAATGGATTAATATAAAACCATTTCAGATTTTTTTTCAAAAAAACGAAAATATATTATTTGGCAGCGAATAGATTTCTTCATCTTAATATTTTATTATGTTTATCATTGCGTGGCGCGATGACTGTGAAACGCAATCAGTGTGGCATTTTCAGTTGCATTGAATGTGAACGTCGCAGATTTTCGAGTATTCGAATCTTCTAACACATCCTGCTCTTTTAAACGATGTGATTTAACGCCACAATTAGCCTTCATGCAGTTAAACTTTCACTTTATTGGCTTTAAATTCGTCGGAGTTAATTCCTTCATGACACCTCTATCTTAATGTCGCTCTGAAATTAAGATTTCACTTTCCGTTCTGCGTCATTGACTCTGGTATCATTTACCCTCGCATCTCCCTCCTTCCTCTCGTATCCCTTCTTTCTCCATTGTTTCCCTCCTCTCCATCGTCTTTCTCATTCCCCTTCTTTTCCTTCCCCTCATTCCATTCTTTCTCCCTTCTTGCTCTCTTTGCATTCTTTTCCTCTCTCAAAACCTTCCTAAATTCCTTTCTCTTTTAAATGTAAGAAAGGGTTAAATGTAAGAATGGACCTTATGGTCTAAATTTCGCCCGAATAAAGACGATTATCTATCTATCTACCGCCATCTCCCACTTTCTCATCCTCTTTGTTTTCCTTCGCTCTTTCTTCCTTTCTCCTCTCTCGCCCCCGCTTCCTCAGCCTTGGAACTCGTGGAGAGGAACTCTGCGGTGGTCGGGGGAAAGTTGGATGGTTGCGTGCGAGTTCTCAGGTCGGAGGAGGAATGGAGGAGAAGGGAATTTAAGTGGTGGGAGGTGGTTGTCGGTGGAGAAATACGATGCAAAGCTTGTGTGAATGTCTGTGCCTCCTTCCACTGTGTTGCGGGTAGAAATAGGTCCTCCACTCCATTTTATAGCTTCCTTGTTTCCCTCCTCCCTCTTTCTCTCGGCCTTCCATTCCTCACCTCCCACTTTCTGACTACCAGCTTCCGATCTTCACCCTTAATCCTCCCTTCCTCCACCCTCTCGACCTAGTGACTCGTATTTCTCTCTCTCGCTCTTCTTTCCCTGTATGCATATTTCCGCTCTTTACCTGCTCTTGCTCTCGCCATATTCCTCACCTTTTTGTATCTGCGACTCCGTCTCCAACCTCGACGCAATCTTTCTTATTGCCTTCCTAATCCGCTTCTTGCTGCCACCTGTTATCATATACTTGCTGCTTTTATTTAGATTTGTCCTCTTGATCGTTCTTCGGCAGATGTTCGCGGGAAGTTTATTTTTTAAGTAGAAAATTTGCTGCCAGATCGCAGCAATCGTAAAATTGTCCGTGTCGTTGTAAAAGTAAACTTTTTTGTAATTATATTCGCCATTTAACTATTTCTCTTAAACTAGCAATCTTTATTTAGAGTTTATTATTTCACTAGATTTAAGATAAAGCAGGAGTTGTTCCTTGCCCTCACTCGCACCATTAAAACTATGTTGAACATTCATTTATCAACTCGATAACCTTAAAGGAAGCAGAGCTGCAAATTGTCATTGTGACGGCGTCATCTTGACAAATTTCAAGCGTTTAATTTTTATAAAATTATCAACGATGTGTTAAAGAATTCTGATGGAGAACGTCGCAAGGCGTTTGCGAAGTTTTTATGTCTCGTAGTAAATTCTTTTCGCCAATTTCAAATTCATTGTGACACACCCGAGATGTTTTTAATCCTCTTCAAAAACCCTTATAATTAACGTTTACAGCCAGCGTAAACACATGCTGAAGAGTTTAAACACGGGTACCTATATGAATACCCAATTATAGGGACTTAGTTGATGAGGCGGTTTGTGATTTATGAAGCATTTCGCAGTAAACACGTTTTAACGGCTTTTAGGTAACGACGCGACCATCGCAACTTTCGCGTCCTCGTCTCTCTCTCACTCACGCCATCTAGCGTGGATCTTCCTCACAACTCCATATTCAATTCTCTGCATTCCGTTCTCACTATCGCTCCACCAATGGCAAGGAAGGGCTTTCAAGTCCCGGATGAATGAGTAGGTACCTTTTTCGCTCTCTCGGGGTTCCGTCTTGCCCCAATCCGAGCCACCGGGCGGTATATCCGAAATTAATGTCCCTCGACCTCAGCGAGCACCTGTCCTCGGTCAAAAAATTTCCATCCACCCCCGCCTTCGCCTAGGTTCCACATTCGTAACTCGGTCATTCAGGCCACGCCCCCATCTCTCGTATTTTCGTCTGCCGACTCCCTTCTCCAGCCTTTTCTTCATCGACGTCCATCTGTCGTGTAATCAACCATCGCCTGCTCATCATCCGCCGTGATTTTTTTTGAAGGCCGGAGTTGGCAGCTTTTTTGATGCGTTCACGAGTTGGGCATTTTTAGGTCCTTGTAAATCCGCGCTAATTTATTTTCCTCGTAGTAATTTTCTGTATACATAGTACGAAAGCAACTTCTCGTTCATTGTAATTCTTTGTGATTTGTGTGTTTGCTAATAATTCTTTTTAATTTCTATCGTATTACGTCTGTTTATATGCCTTATGTTTGTATATTATGTTGTGTCGTGAGTCGTGACTTGCGGTATTACTTTAGTTTGCGTTATTCTGTTTTATTACAGCCTTTTTTACTAGCTTTTTATCGAGTTTCTCTCGCATCTGATCCTGCTGTGCTGCCTTCTCCCCCTACCGTCATCACTTTCCTTCCACTTCATACCTTACCTCACTTTGCTTCGTCCATTCCTTTCCGTTGCTCTCTCCGTCTTGGGGAGCCTCCTACATCACTGTGTTCGACCTCGGGTTGCAGTTTGACACGTATTTAGTCTAGCTAATTAAAGCCATGGCTTGGCCAAAATAAACTCACTTGACCCATTAATCAGACCCACGCGTCCTTTGCTCTCTCTCTCTCTCTCTCGTTCAAAAGCTTCCGAATTGCCGCTCTCTCTTTCATTCCTACGCGTATTTCCTCCCCTTGTGCGTCTCTTCTCTCCCTATCTCGCCACCTCTGTTGCAGCAAGTGTGTTGCCACTCGGAATAAGTCCGTGGCGATTATGGTTTTTTTTAATAACCTCGTCACTTTAGTGTGTCGCGGTTTCTCCATATGTAGTCAATGATATTATGTGGTATATGTTAAACCTCTTTCAAGTTTTCCACTTACATAATCCGTAATCTTCGTCCCAGCCTTGTACTCTCCGAAATTCTTTCGACACCTGCCCTGTTCGTTTATCTTACCAATTCGTGTGGTGTGACACGACCATTCTCATAACCCGCACATTCCAGCTACCTTACTCATCCACATTTTTTCGTCTACTGTAGACCTACTTTCTTTTATCTTTTTTCTTCGTAGATGTGGTGTTTGCTTTCTCTTTGCGTATACCTTTTTATTTTGTGGAAAAATATTAGACTGCTCGTAATTCCTAACACCTATTCTGCTTCTTTCACCTTTATCCTTGATCCAGGCTTCTTCATAACTGATTTTTCCAGGTTACATTTTTTTCTTATTTATAATATAATAATATAGTATAATTACTCTTTCTCCTCCTACCGTCATCGTCATCTTATTTCTTCTATGCAGGGATAAGTCGTGAATTCTTGGGGCACAGGGCCAATTTTCTCTCTGGGTACCTCCATGTATTGTTCTTATTTTAATCTCGATAAATCGGGGAAACTCGGTAATCAATCCCTTACGGACTAATTCAATACTCCACTTTTTCTTAATTGTTTACTGAACCACAGTAGTTAATTTTATTAGTTGCCTCAGTGCGCTAGGCTAATTTTCCGGTATTTTGACGGCTCGATGATTAAAAATGCCTTTTTTACTAATTTGGACGAAAAAAAATGCTCCCTTGACATACATCTACATGATACCCTGCAAGTCACCTTTTTGGTGGATGGCAGGGGGTGCAGTGCACCAAGGGTCCATAGTTTTCCTGCGTTATCTTTTCCTATTATGTTCTCTTATCGTCCCAGGGAAAAACGATTCTCTATATCGCTCCGTTCTACAGTCGATCTCGCGATCTTATCCTCACTGTCCTGCCTTCCGAGAAACGTCGGGCTTCTGATAAGCGCTAATACCTCATTCGCTACTCCCTGCGACATAAATTTTTCCAGTAGTTTAAATCTAGCCTGCAGCCTACGTTCCTCTAACGATGTCTATTTCAGATTTTCTATTAATGATGTTACGCTTTGTTTACTATCGTAATTCCTGCCCTGCGCTTTCTATCTCGTTAGTGAGCCCCTTTTCGTAGGGATCCCACACAGCTGAAGCTTATTCGACCTGCGGTCGAACCAAGGATAAATAACATAATTCTTTCACGTTTTCGGAGCTATTTCGAACTATTCTCCCTATAAAAGCCAGCTTTTTGTTGGCGACACCTATCAATCGGCGAATGTGGGTGCCCCAAGAGAGATCACGATGGATCGTAACTCCGAGATATTTAATCGGGTCTGAAACTGGAATCCGACTCTGTCCAACGAATAATTGACATCCAACGAGATACTCTTGGTTCTCCAGAAATTGATGATGCAGCTTTTCTTTGGGTTGATCTCTTAACTGCCATTCCTTACACCATGCAGAAATAGCTTCTAGATCATTTTGGAGATACTGATGGTCTTCCGGATTGCTTATTTCTCTATAAATGACGGTGTCGTCCGCAAAAAGCCTAATTTTACTTCTGACTACTGAGCTGATATCGTTTATATAAATAAGAAATAATAACGGACCAATTACACTACCCTGCGGATACATAGAGTGTATTGTTGAATCCTCTGCTTCTGTGTTACTCTGATTTTTTCTTTTTCTTGGGTGTAGTCGCATTACTTCCAGTGTCCAAATGCTATTTAGTGTCTTTCTTTAGGTTTATGATCTCTTCTACGAATAATAATCTATATCTTTTTCTACGTTTATTTGTTTAATTTGAAGTGTTTATATTGGCTCAGTCTGTCGGTGTTATTAGAGATAGGTTCGATTAACCGTATCAGTGCCGGCTTGAGGTCGTGTGTAACAGTCTTTGCATGGTATTACTTTCCCGCACATGCCATCTTTCGATTATTTTAAAGCGACTTTCTTCCACCGAGGCTTAGTTCCGTTTGTGTAACAACTGATACGGCTGGCATTTGCCAGTATTTTTCAAACTCGACTTGTGTGGCGAACTCTTGGAGAGGGGAATCGAACCGCGGCGTCTCACGTGGCTGAGGCACGACCATGTTTTCACCTGCGGCTTCGCGGAAGACGGTAGAAGGATCGATAGGCTCGCGGTCTTAGTGTGGATTAGGAATTAGTTTTGCATCGTGACAGCGAAATTATTTTTAGTGTAATATCCGGATTTGTTTCCTCATCAGTGGCACAGGACTATAAGTATTAATTACAGCTTAATCGTTTGCGTTGGAATTTCGGCCGTTGCGTTGTACTTTTGTAATTGCAAATGAAACACACAAAACTTGCCATCTTCCTTATTCCTTTTCCCTTGCATACCACACATACTTTTTGCATTACTATATTTTTCTTATCCATTTCCACTTGACCGGGATAATGGCACTATCTACCATTATGCATAATAGAAACATTTGTGCAGTGTCCTTGGGCTTTCTGCTACTGTAGTCGTCAATGAGGTCTCTGATTACACCCAAATAGAATTTTTTAGAGGCAAAACTGACTTATTAGTAGCTTGTTTGTAGTAGATATAAGAATGTAATATCATACTAGTTAGTAAGTCAAAGATCAGTCTATGCCACCACTATTTTTAAAGAAATATGCAAGCTGTAGTAGCTACATAGCTGGTCGTTTCTCTCCAATCCTCCCATTAATTCGTTGTGTGCCCTTACAATCATGGGACAACACAATTCCACCTTCGAACCATCCTTGTTCATTGTGTTACACTGCATTGGGTATATAGGTGAGTCATAGCCCACTGACAAAAAGATACTAAAGTGGGTTGGAGGTAAGCCACTCGCAGTCCCCTTTGTTTCTTTCCTGCCCTTTGTGCTTGCTACCAATTCTTTGGGATGATCTGTGCGGTTAGTGTTTGCAGTTTCTATAGCTCTCAGAAATTTCTTGGAGAGTTTGGTAAATAGATTTGGCGTAGATTTGCCGAATTAAAACATCTATCGCAAATTACGGTAGAACCTGACCCAAAGAGAGGCTTTGAAAGAAACATCACATTTCCATCCAAACCCATATTATTATTTTTAATTGTCCCCTTCTCCTTATACAATTCTTAGTATAAACATATCCCAATGTTCCATCTCCTTTTCCCCACCACTTGAATCCGCTCGTGAAGAAATAAATCCTAACCGAGATACTCACCGTTTTCTTTTGGTCGCCATTGTCAAATATAAAAAGGTTAAAGTTCAAAACCGAAACAGCTTACGGAAAAACATGTAACTGCGCAGAACAGAACTTCAAACTATCTGTAAACTGCTGACAAAAAAGATAACAGAAGCAAATACCATGCCATCGCAGTAGAGGACAGAAGAAAATGATACCCTAGCACCGATATATCGGTGATCCGTCCCTATTTAGTTAAGCGTTTTTCACTCGGAATCTTAGAAAATTGATTTTTCTTATCAATTCAAGCAAGTTTCGCGCGATCTCTTCACTCTTTCGTGTTTTAATATATTCCGTTTTTAATCAAAGAAGGAAAGTGTACTTTAAGCTTGATGTAAATGCAACGGGGATATATTATCGATACGTTCATGTGGTCTCGCTTTTAAATAATGAACTATGTTTTTATTAGGTCTTTCTGTTTTGATAGTTTGATCCAGTCGCAGTTTTTACAATAATAAAAAAATCAAGTTAGCAATTAATCAGAATGATGGTGGAAGGAACGAGGTAATTCTGAGGATGAGTAGCGCTACATTGGGCTTTAGCGAGGTCGCTGCGTAGACCCTAACTACGTGGGACATGTTTAATTTCTCTCTTTTCTCCCTTTTAATCCGCATGCTCGTCTCTCTGTCCGCGTGGCGTCGAGAGGGACGGGCGAAATTATTGATGGCGCCGGGATTGCCACACCTTTCTCTATTTATCTCCCGTTACCTCCCCATTTCTCCCTTCTCTTTCCTCTTCTCTTTCCTCTTCTCACCCTCTCTCCTTCCTTTCGCATATCATCTTCCATTCCACTCGCCATTTATACCCCAATTCTTCCTTCCGTTCTCTCCTCCCTCTCTCCATTCTCCCTCCCAAGCATGATTATCTCCCTCTATTCTCCTCTCCGTTATCCCTCTTTCCCCCTCCGTTATCCCTCTCTCCCCCTCCGTTATCCCTCTCTCCCCCTCCGTTATCCCTCTCTCCCCCTCCGTTATCCCTCTCTCCCCCTCCGTTGTCCCTCTCTCCCCCTCCGTTGTCCCTCTCTCCCCCTCCGTTGTCCCTCTCTCCCCCTCCGTTGTCCCTCTCTCCCCCTCCGTTGTCCCTCTCTCCCCCTCCGTTGTCCCTCTCTCCCCCTCCGTTGTCCCTCTCTCCCCCTCCGTTGTCCCTCTCTCCCTCCCTCCTTCCTCCCTCCCTCCTTTATCCCTCGCTCCCTCCGTTATCCCTCGCTCCCTCCGTTATCCTCCCTCCCTCCGTTATCCTCCCTCCCTCCGTTATCCTCCCTCCCTCCGTTATCCTCCCTCCCTCCGTTATCCTCCCTCCCTCCTTTATCCTCCCTCCCTCCGTTATCCTCCCTCCCTCCTTTATCCTCCCTCCCTCCGTTATCCTCCCTCCCTCCGTTATCCTCCCTCCCTCCGTTGTCCTCCCTCCCTCCGTTATCCTCCCTCCCTCCGTTATCCTCCCTCCCTCCTTCTCCCTCCTCTTCTCCCTCCTCTTCTCCCTCCTCTTCTCCCTCCTCTTCTCCCTCCATTCTCCCCTGTCCTCTCTTCTCTCTATCTCCCCCTCCTTTCCATCTCCCCCTCCTTTCCATCTCCCCCTCCTTTCCATCTCCCCCTCCTTTCCATCTCCCCCCCTTCCCTTCATCTCTCTCTCTCCTTCCCTCCATCTCTCCCCCTCCTTCCCTCCATCTACCCTTCCTTCCCTCCATCTATCCCTTCCTCCATTTCACTCATCCCCGATTGCCTCGGGGTCGGCTATTTAGGTACGGGGCCTCCTGGACGACTTTGCTCCGCTTTAGAGATTCCACTCCCTCCAGCTCCTTTCTGGAACCGCGGTGATGCGTGTAGCCCACTCATATGAAGGCGGCTCTCCCGGTCGCGTATATCAACCCCCGCCTTCTCTCCGCATCTCCATCTCTTTCCCCATCACTTCATTCGTCCTCCTCCAACGCCCTACTGCCCACGAGACGCATCGGCCGTGCGAAACTCCTGGGCTAAAAATTCGAGTGTCGCTGCTGCGGAAGTAGGCAAGGATATAGGAGTCTCCTCCCCCACCCCACTGCTTTCCAACCGTTTCAAGAGCTCTTTATTAACACGACCACGTATAATACAGTCGGGTGTCTTCTGCGCCGTGGAAATTTTGGAGGACAGGCGTCTCAAAAAAACGGCGTCATACGTTTAGTCATTTGACATTAAATGTGTGTTATGGTTATTAAGTCAGTGTGGATTTATGGATTCAAATTTTTAGGTTTTTTAGCGCAAGCCAATGATCAAATTTTGGACATCTGTGTTGTATTTTGGATTTAGGGGCTCTAAAAAGATCGAAGGCATAAGATTTGGAAGAGAGAAAAATTCTCCAAAAAAATGAAGTCCAGCGTTGGACGTAAAGGAAGTGCATATATTATTTTCTGGTTTACCTATAAATTATTGATCGAAAAACTGCGGGGAGAAACGTGGGGAAAGTTTATATGCGAGAAGCAGAGGGCACATTCCTTTGTGGCGGAAATTCCAGGATACCTTTTTATTTAGGGCGTTAGATGTGACGCGCATTACACGGGAATATTTTAATTTTATTTTCTCCCCAAGTAAAAGCATGAATGCTAATTGAAACTATTCCTTCGAATAATTCATCCAGGTTTAAAAGGTGTGAATTATTATGGTTGTAATATTTTATAAATAAGTGCCATGCCGAATATTGGCTTTCATGCGTGCAGCAGATTTGTGTGTAATAAATGTGCCTTTTAATTTTTTAACAAAAGTATCAAATTACATTTTCCTTAATTCATTCTCACTAATCCAGCAGGATAAATTCAATGTATTTATAATTCCTCGTGGTCCTTCATTCCATGTCGGGCTTGCTGTCTCGTATATGGGGAGGGTTAGCTGTTCGCTCTCTTTCAGCTAAAGAAAAAAGGAGACACGCCTCTCGGTGTGTTGAGGTCGTAATAGGTTGACGGGAAGTGGCATTTACAAATGAGTACTGTAACTCTCACCGATTAGAAACGCCACTGCCTCGTGAAAAGTAGCGTCGCTTTGCGGAAACTGGGCTCTAAAGTCCTCGATTATTTTTTATTGAATATATTTTTCAGACCTTTTGTCGGGTAGGAAACGAATTTCGTTGCGAATGGACCATTCCATGGATATCAATAGCAGCTTGATTATAAGTAATACCTGTACAACAATTAATATTCATCGGAACAAATTTTTTAGGAGACATACGGTGCATACCATCTGTGCCAACCTTTGCACCGTATGTTTCCTGAAAATTTTCTTTTTGAATATTATTGTATAGGTATTTCTTATCAAGCTGCTATTGATAACCATGGAATATTCCTTCATCCGCTAAGCATTCGCTTATTACTAATGATAATCCCTCGTTAATAATGTACCGGTAAATAAAATTGGCCATCCTCATTTTTATCTTCTATTAATTCTTTTACTTTCCTTTTCTTCCGTCTGCTAATAATTTTATCTTAAAAACTAAGTAAAAAATAGCGTTACGAATGTCCTCTGACCTGTATTAGGGGATATTTTTCGAAGTTGCATACGTGCGTGCGCGTTTTAGTGTGTCCGCGGTCGCATCCATAATTTCCCCTTACCCTCATAGCCTCCACTAATGCCTGTGGCGTGTCCGTGAAAGGTCGCGTGTGGGGCGTTTCACGGGATGACCTCTCCCGCGGATGGGTTGACGAGTGGACTCGCGTAAAACAAGCAGTAGAAATGGAACGGGAAGGCGAGTTGCTTACAGTTAGAGGAAACTTCCGCGTGGAACAGTGGCTGTTGCGACGAGGGGCGAGTGACGGGCTCGCCTCGTATTTCTTTTTCATGTCCGATGGGAGGGTGGATGAGGAGAATATGGTTATCCATCCGTCTTCTTTACGGGTGGTGCGGTGACCAAATTGGGCGTCATTTCCTGGTTTACCGGTGTTTGCCCGCAGGATAAAGGGTTGAGAATGGTGTTCGAGGCGAGGTGCCCGATTGGGAATGACGGCCATATCGTGTCGTTTCTCACCATGTGACCTGTTCGAAACTCGCCATCTCCCCCAACCTCTCGCTCTTGCTCTGTTTTGCGGCGTTCCTGGTAGATTATCTTTGGACCTAATGCTATTTAGACGTATGAAAATGCACGGTCGCATGCGTGACTCGGTGTTGGATTGCCAAAGAAAAATGTTTTGACGGAGTTGCGTGATGCTCGCACTGAGTAGGGGAATATTTTTAAATGGCAAAAATGCCATTTTGAGTTCCGCTCAGAATATATTTCTTTGTAATTGAAATAGACTTGAAACTTCTCTCACAGTTAATGGCTGAGAGGTTCTACGACTCTTTTTCCATCATACTTGGTAATGGAGGAGAATTTAAAATTTTAGATCTCGCCGCGCTTAAATGTTCTTTAAAAATTGTAACGTGCGTTAAATCATTCAGGTATCTTATTTTTTTAAATGCATACTGTGCTTAAAGCGACGATTGATCTCCGTGAGACTTTTTGTTGCATTTTTCCATAATTTCTTCCATAACGCTGCTGATATTCCACTTACACAAATGTGGTTTTACTGTTTACTCTTTATAGTTGTACTATTTCATATTGCATGTGCTTGGTATGGTTCTTCAACTCTCTGACGCTCCTCGAAATTCGGGCCACCAATTGTCCTTCCATTTGTGATTAATAGGCCTCCCTTTTATCTTCTTCCGCTTCAAATGTGCGATGCGTTGCATTTTGAGATATTGCTTGTCTCCCAACCCCCTTCCCGCCTTCCCCTCCCACCCTCTGGCCTCCGCTCCTCTCATCCCCACCCACATCGCCGCTCATGCAGCGACCTCACGGGAGGCCAATTCCAGGGGGAATATCAACATCCACCCAACCCTCTACGGAAACGCAGATTACGCGAGGGTAATCGCTCGGGTAAGGATAAAAAGTGGGCAGTCATCATTTTTTTGTCATTCCCACCGTCGCTGTAGTCGTGAAAGGAGTCTGCATCCCGCGGTGGATCGCTTTTATGACAGTTTTGGTACCGCCGCGTGTGGGAGGTGCTCATTTTTTTCGTTCACAATGCAACCGGTGAAGGCGGTTGGCCCCCGCAGATAAATCTGTTGTTTGTGGCCCCTTCTCATTCCAGTCTCCCCTTTTCGGTGAAGAAGGGTATGCCCGTCACTTGGAATGCCGTGGCATACTAGATTATCGGCCATGGGAAGAGAAGAGGGAGGGATGTTGGATAGGGTACGCATTCCTCTCTTAGTTCCCGTTCTAGGCCGACCTCTTGCAGGGAAAATGAGAAGTTGGAATTCGTGGGTTCTTGGAAACCGTGGCGTGTTGGAGCATCGAAGACTCGGCTGAGCTGTGGCGTGAATGGGGCCATTGCATTTTTACATCGCCAAAGAGTGGGGAGAGTTTCTACCTGATAATGTCGAGTCTAGGGTATTAATGCGAAGACGTTAGCGTCGTTTAGAGGGATTTATGTTGATAGAAGAGGTGGTAATCGCATGAAATGGAAATAGTAGTTGATTCTTTTATTACGCTCAATGTATAAGGGACGGTCTGAGGAATGCGAAACTATAGCTTCTTGTAAAAGTAATTTAGTTGCTACAATTCTTGTATTTTTTCTTTATGCTGCTAACAGCTAAGTTCAGTTGGACGTGGTTTGTGGTCGTATAACTTAGCGCACGCAAACATTTTACCCGGTTTAGCCAAAATATCCTTTCAGCCTTGAGTCCAAGTTGGTACCAATTTCAGTTTTAATTCTATTAATTGATGCTACTTTATAGCATTTTGCTCTGAAACTATAGTTGGGAGCTCGAACGAAGGCGGGTGACACCTGTGTATGCGCATAAGGCAAGGAATGTCACGTGGTTTCTCTCGCTCCTTCACTTGGCCAATCAGCGTCAGCTAGTTATAGCGGCTCTTGGCGTGTGGTACGTACATTTGCGGCGTGATTTTTGCGTTTATTTGCGTGTTTTACGATTTAGATTTAAATAGTACCATCTTGTGGTGTTCGAAAATGGAGTGCGAAGGAAGTAAACGCAATGTTTTGTACAAACAAGTAAGAGAAATAGTATATAAAGTGTACCAGTACTTGAAAATCGAGTCGGTGCATGCAGACAAAGCAACACGTAAAGCTGGTTACAATGTTGCCAGCTGTCAAGAGCGAACGGCGAGCGCTTGTGGCATAGCGGCATAGGACCACATAAGACTTCGTGCCTCGTGTGTTGTTTTCCGAGCCTAAGCTTATGCAGACTGGCGATTTGGCAGCAATGTAACGTGTATTTCTCTGCGCAGTGTTCTCGACTCACCCACCTTCTTTCGTGCACCCAACTTCAGTGTAATGCGCAATTGATTGAACGTTCGGTCGGAAGGTTGTTGGAGGATCGTAGATTGAACTCAAGGTTGCGGCTTCTGGAGAAATATAGATTGGAATGTCTAAAAGACGAGGTTGTAGGAGTAAATGAGGCACCAACGTATATAGGTAGAAACTACCGTGACTATAAGATAACGTGAGATCGATTGTAGGACGGAGCGTTATCTAGGCTCGTTCTTTCCAAGGAGAATACGAGATCACAATAGAAAATTTCAACCTGCGACAGACAATCTTTAGGTAGGTTTTGGTGCATTGCACCCCCTGCCACCCACCAATTAGGTGAATTGCAGGGTAACATGTAGATGTAGATATAAATACCAAAATTTTTGTTGAAGCCTAAAAATCTCACTTTTTACCATAAGAAATTTAATGCATGTTGCATTGTTTTATTATAGAAACATTGTCAGTTTTGGTAGAGGGGTGGTTCGAGTATCGGATACCAGGGTCGCGGGTTTGAATTCCGCCTAGGGCATGGACGTTTGTTTATCAAATCAGGGTTATATGTAAGAATGGACATGGTTGCCCAAATATCGCCCTCAGTAAAGACCGGTTATTATTAGTATTGTAATTAATGTAAATATATATGGTTGTTTATCATGTTTAATTGCTCTATATTTGCTATTTATTTAGTGTGCTGTAATTAATGACAAAGTATTCTGTCAAATCCTTGACGAATTTATTTATAAAATTAACGGTGGTGGGCGTAATATTGTGGAACTGTTCCATGATGAACAAATAAAATGAAAACTTTGTATTTTTCAGTTTTAATATTTCCATACGACCCGGGTTTCAATGTAATACACGATGATGTATCACATCGAAACCCGGGTTGTATTGAAATATCAAAACTGTGAAATATACAAAGTTTTAATTTTATTTGTTCATCAAATATATTTATATTAACATAAATTATTTATATGCATGCTTTAATATTTTATGTGCAATTAATTCGTATTCATCTTGACGATGTGAATAATATTGCTGTTTAATTCATTAGGACGCCATTTCTCCAATTTAAAGTCGTAAATTTTTATAAAGCGTATGCGTTCGTTTTCGTGGATTTAGTTGTTCATATTAAACGCGTTGTTTATTCGCGCAACTTGCCGCAAACCTTGCTTCTGTTCGAAGATATGTATTAGGTGTTAACATTGCATTTAGTAAGTGATAACCTTAATATTTTTCATAGCACCATTCACATTTCAACTCGTTTAAAGGGCGTTAAAATAATCGTTTCGGCGTGGAGTCGATTTCCGGGTGACGAAAAAATGTCTTCTAAAAATACATACTGCCTCGCCGAGCCATAAAAGATTGTATTTGTTTCGGAAGTAGTTCGGCATGTCTGCGTGGTTGCCTGTTGCGCATTTTCAGAAAATCGCCTTTTTTTTAAGCTCCTTTGGCGTGCAGTAGATAAGGGTCGTGTTTCCTTTGCTTCGGCGTGTTTTTCGAGGTTTTCGACGTTTCCGTTCTACTTTAATGCGATACTTTAGTTCCATTACGAATAAATATTTTATTCGCGTCGATTTAAGAAAATTTTCTTCGGATTAATTGGTGGGCCAATGCTGAGATAATGAAGTCTTTATCATAATTCAATTAGATGAGTAATTTCATGATTTTTTCATCGGAAATCACGCCGTTTAAATATTTGGATCGCTGGGAAGCAGATTGACGAACTCGGTAAACCGCGAAATACCAAGATTTTTTTGTCGAGTATCCTTTTTCACAGATGTTATTTTTGAGCCGTTACTCGTTGTAAATGTCGGCAAGTTTTCACGGCCAATAAATTTTTATTGGTCGGAGGCGTAGTTATTGTTACCGTTCTCCAAGCTTCGAAACACATTAGCCCTGCTGCAGTCGCCCGTCATCGCACTCTATAAATAATTCAGCAACTCTTCCCTCATGAAGTTTTAATCCAAGAGCCTCTCTCTCTTCTAATGACGCATTTCGGCCACAGTACAGAGTGTGGGAGAAGACCCTCGGGATGCTATCTCAAGGGTGAGGGTTCGAGAGAGGGACTAGGGCGTTTAAAAAGAGAGAGGGAGGAACTGTCGACGTTGGTGACGCAGAGGGATTGTGCTCCGCGGCGGAAATGGTGTGGAATGTCTGCCGTCGTCGCCACCACCTCCTTGCCCCGGCGCGCAATTTCCCCGTTCTACCTCTCCCCTCTTCGCCCTTTTGTTTTCTCTCGTGTCTTTTCTCGTTATTCAAACCTTCCCGCTAAAAATTCGTTCTTTTCTTCCCCAAACGTTTTGTATCCGCGATGGATTCGTGCAATGTTCCTCTCGAGTAAAATCGCCTTAAAATGACATTTGGGAAATTTATTTGGACTGTAAAGGATTTAATGGATCTATATTTTTGTATAACCTAGTTAAAATGTTTATTTGGTTTTGAAAATTGAACCGATTTACGAAACTTGTCGACTGGAAAGCTCGTCGGCGAAGCATTTCCGTCGGGTGAATAAGCGATTAGCCAAGTAAAGCAAACAGTTCTTCCTGGTTTGTTTTTCGTAGAAGGAATTGGACGATTTAAGGACTGCTTATGTCATCGTTGAGTTTTTTGGTGTAATTGGCTCGTCCTCCGAAAGAACTAGTCTCATCAGCTAAATTAAAGCCAATAAAAGAAGTCTTCCTTCGCCCCGCTTGTTACTTCTTATAAAGCGGTTGGACAACCTACTCTAAAATAATTTGTGTCCCATACAAAATCGCGATCACCCCAGAGCCTTGCGTCGCTAGGAATATGGAAGAAACGTTTTAAAATTATGCCAACCGTTTGTACGAGGTCGCAGAGACGAAACCGTTTCTCCGACGTTGGCAAATGTTCCTATTTTTTTAATATCTCCGTGTTTTAGGTGAAGTAACGTCTAGCATGCCTCCCTCGTTCCTGCTTTGCAAGTCGTGAGTTAGCGTGACTCGGTTGTTATTTCTAGCGTGAGAAAATTTTGAGTATTTACAAAAGCAGGCCGGGTATTTTTTATCTCGAAGAAAATAACCTCGCTTTCTTACCGGAACATGTTTCCCACGTAGGTAATTTTGTTGCACTTGGATGTCGTTAAAATTCGTACAAGCGCCCGGAACCCCCCGCATCGGAGTCGGATTAATTATTTTTAACCCGTAACGTTGGTAACCATCGTCCCGTCGCCCAGACACCTCGCGGCACAATCTTTTCGCATTCCTATCTGTACCCGCATAGAGCTAAAGCTGCTAAAACGGAGTGAATGACTCGACGCGCGTTTCAAATGAGGAAGAAGACCATATTCTGCGGCAGTGGAAAAGCCAACGCACTTGGTCGTGCGACGCGCACGTTAAAAAGCCACCGCATCCCTCTTTGTTGGGCTTCAAAGAATCTACCCGGTGGTTAACGAGCGGGTCGCACTTAGCAACCGATGCGAAACGGTCGCCGCAGGTTATTCGGGATCGCTGCGGCGATTTTTCGTCCAGTTTTCTGGGCGTGAATGGTGGTATGCGACAAAAAATGCCCTGCACGACGTAATGAGTGCAACATAGAAACCCTATATATGCACATCGGTGGCTTACAATTAGACTGTCGAATGATATTTCTCACCGTCATCGAGGGTGTTTTTATCCGAAGTTGCGTACTTAGGGCGGTGGCATTGGAAGAACACGATCTTTGCCTGCATAATTTCCAATTAGCGGAAATCGTTGTGTTAATAATCGGTCATTAGGGAATGTGCCGTCGGCGATGGATGTCGAAAATTCCAAAACCATAAAAGTGGCTTTTACGGTTAGGATGTTGTGTTTTCTCCACTTTTACCAGTATATCTCTTTTTCAATTAGACCGTCTCATCGTGGGGTTTCGTCCGTTTTTTCAATTAGATCGTCTCGATGTTAAGTTTCGTCCTTTTCTTTTCAATTAGATCGTCTCAACGCGTGGTTTGGTTTCGATGGAATAATTAACCGAATATTGAAACTTCTGAAGCGCCAGTCGGCCGCATTGGTGCAGCGTGTGGAGAGTTGAGGGCGCGGCATCGTGTGCGGGAGGGCAAGAGAAATGTTGCTCGCCCTAATAAATAGTTTTTAGGCTCGGAGTTGTAGTACCAGAATAAATTGGTTTTTTTAGCAGATGTCAAATAAAATGTAAGGGATTAACTATATTTACACTCCCGAGGAGAAAATGCGTCGTGGTTTAAAAAAATCCGCCCTCAGGGGTTCGCCCTCCAGACTCGTCTGCTCTGCGGTAACCCTCTTCCCGTTCGTCTTCTCGGTTTATCCATAATTCTCTTGGCCGACACCGCCCAATAACCTCCTCGCTACCCCAAACACCCTTTTTCTCTTCCCTTGCCACGTTGTGTCCTGTCCATCACCGACCCGGGTTTTCTCGTTAAAGCCCGAGACTAGAGGGGGATTTTTACAGCCCCTCCCCAGAAATCCTTCCCTTTTAGGTCGCCTCTCTAAACTTTTCTCCATTTTTCCGATTCTTTCTGGGAAGACGATTTTCACTCGGCGTCGTTTTCAGCGGCGAGGGGAGGAATTCTTCGCCGCAGAATTTTTAGGTTATCCTCGAGGGCGAGCGTATTCAAGTGAAAACGGTTTCTCTTATCATATCTCGACTTCAAATGGCCCTCAGATCTTAGTCAAAATGTGTACTTACGGCTAAATGCCATCAAATGCCATAAAGCTGGCGTGAGAATTATTTTGAGTATTTTCCAGTGTCTTCCCCAACGTCGTCAACCGTTGGCTGAACTGTCAAAGAACAAATCATTTCATTGATTTTTCACCGTATTGGTAAAGATTTCATGTTTCGTCAGGGTTATTTACCACTAGTGTTTGCGTTTCCAATCTTGTTATTTATTTCGAGTTATGCCTAGAATGTGTAAATTGTAAAGTGTGGATTGCGACATTTTCTGAAATATTTTCCACCGAACTTAAAAGAGAAAATAAAAAGCGTCGGAGCCGTGGAGAAAATCGGAGGAATGCGAGAGATCGGAAGGGCGGCGATGTTTTTTGAGGGAGAGGCGGGCGGCGGGGAGGGTATGCGAGAGGGATCCAAATATAGGCGGACGAAAGATTGATTGCGCATTTCCGGACCTCTTAGTTGGGCAGATTCGTATTATCCTTCTTTTCTCTGAAGACGCGCCGTTTCTTCAGATTGGAGTAGAGCGCGAGAAATGGTTGTAGGGAGGGAAACTGCGCGTTTTGGAGGACCTTGGAGTGAGAGTAGTTTCTCTCGTGCGCGTTAAGAATCATGTCTGCGCATTTATCTAGCAAAGAGAGAGAGAGAGATTCGGTCAGTCGTGGGAAGGAAGTGGGTTTCTGGAGGGATGGATAACCGTGGTACTGGGTTTGGGCCAATTTGATGGCCTCGCGGCCCACTCGGGTAAAATATTTTCGCACTGGATGTAATCGTGTCCGATTGTAGTCGTCGGTTATCAAACAGTTTCCTATTCTTTTTCTCTCGTCGATGCGGTATATTGGAATTGTCTGCCGCGCTCACGAGATTAGTCGCGCGTTTGCCGACTCGATGCGTTTTTACTCTCATGGCAGCCATGCAATCTCCGCGCTGTCTCATGCTCGCTCGGGAATCGTCGAACGTCTCGGATAACTCGGGGAGAGGTTTTTTAATCTCTCCAAGCGCGTCATCAAAAATCACCCGAGTGTTTTAGAAGCAAAGTGTTCGTGGTTGAAAGCGACGAAGACGTCATATGTTAATTTTCGATCATTCTATGCGGAATAATCGGAATTTTCTATTTTTAATATACCGATAGCTTAATCATATTTACGGAAGGAATTTCTACTACTGCTTATGTGATGATTTATGTAAACTCGTGGCTTGCCCTTGCTGTGATTCTATTATAGAAAGATCGTAGGGAGGAAATTAACAAGGCGACCGTGGGGCGGGGAAGTGATGCTATCCAATTAAAAAAAGTTAAAAATTCAGGTAAAATATGTTTTGTCGTTAAGAACACTTCTATATTAAACGGTTCGATTACTACAAGATTACTCATCTAAGGAGTTGTTAAATTAAATACGGTTCTACCTTTGAATATTTATTATGACGCATTTTATCCGACTGCATCAGTCGATCTCCGTTCGATTCTCCGTTGGTTTTCTTCATTCCAAAATGTTTCCACTCGAGCGAAAGAAAACGCACCAACGCGTCGCATCGAATTTCTCGCTAGTCGATCCGACTGAGAGACGTTGCGGACGTGTCCCCCAAGACTTCCGCAAGCACTTGGTTTTATTTCCACCTCAGACTGCGGTCGAAGGGAAAGGAAGGCGTTTCTATCGAAAAATCTTAGCGTATATCGTATCGCGGAGGTCCCAATCGAATGAGATTTTGTCCTCTTGGAGAACTGACTCCGTTTCCGAAGTCTCTATGAGTAGAGGTGTGGGGGGGAGAGAAAAAGAGATCCAAGGGAAGTAAAGAAGGGCGAGGGAAAGGGTGTAATTCCAAACCCGTGTGACACCTTAAACTTCGACCGCAAAGGACGACGGGTATAAACCACCTCCGATCGCCTCGCGTGCCCCTTTCCGTGGCGATTTATTTCCGATCGCTGTATTAAAGGCGTTATTTCGATTCTTCGGAGTAGACTGTGCGCGATTTTCTTCCGCCGCCGAAGAAGACTGCCTCCCGATGCGTCTGAGGAACGCTCGCGCTAAGCATCTCGGCTCTCTCGCTTTTCTCCTTCCCCACCCCTTCTTTGCGTTTTCCCCGTTTTTTCGGGAATTCCCCCATCCCTTCCTCATCCCGATTCCACGGCGTGTGGAGTGTATTTATACACATCTCTACTCTCCTTACCTCCCCCTCCCCTCCCACCCGGTACACCCGTATGGATGAGGAGAATCTGTGAGGGTCTTCCAGAAGGGCGTGTCCTCCGCGAGAGGTGGGGTAGGAGGATGAGGGAAAGTCGGGATTGGAGGAGGAGGTGGTTCTCTTTTTAATGGTTCCCCTGGCGTGGGTGTGGTAGCGGTGCTGTTGCTGCTGATGCTGAGGTGGGGAGGGAAATTTTCTGTGGGTATATATGGGATTTACTCGCTTCGCCTCAAACGCGTGAGACACGACACTCTAGAGATTCCGAAGCTCCTTGGCGGTGTGATTTTTGCTCTCCAGTAAGGTAGTGACGGCCGATCGTTAAAGGTCTCTTAAGGATTTTGGTCCTCCCGCGAGAGATGGAGAGTGTGACCCAGAAGACAGAGGCGCCAGCCGCTGCTACTCCCGCGGAAGTTATTAATCATTCGGTTGAACAACAGGCGGCTGCTGAACCTGGGGCGACTTCTGCCGATGCTGCACCCCCTAAGGCGGAGACCCAGGTTGTAGAATCTGCGGCGGCGGTTCCGGCTGTAGAAACTCCGGCGGCGGCTCCTGCTCCGGCTGTAGAAGCACCGGCGACGGCGGCTCCTGCTCCGGTTGTGGAAACTCCCGCTCAAGTTGTAGAAACCCCTGCTCCGGCTGAGGATGTAGAAGCTCCGGCGACAGCTCTTCCTGTTGTGGAACCACAGGCAGCACAATGTCCAGCCGTAGAAGCACCGGCGGCGGCAGCACCCACTCCTGTTGTAGAACCTGCGGCGACGGCTACTCCTGTTGTAGAGTCACAGGCAGCACCGAGTCCATCTGTAGAAACTCCAGCTGCAGCGGCACCTAGTCAAGTTATAGAAGCTCCAGCTGCTGCGGCACCTAGTCAAGTTGTAGAACCTCCGGCGACAGCTACTCCAGTTGTCGAGTCACATGCAGCACCAGCTCAAGCCGCGGAACCACCGGTAGCGGATAAGCCAGCAGAAGAGCCAGTTGTAAGCAAGGACGAAACGAAAACTATAGATACGGCGGCCGTCACGAAACCTCTGGAAGCAAATCCACCAGTAGCGAAACCGCCGGCAGCATCACCTGCGGTATGTAACGTGTTGTGATGTTCCTTGTGAATTATTGTAACGACGGAAGGGAAGGAAGAAAATGAGGAGACCGCTGCGGATGGTTGTGTAAAATAACGCTGAAAACGGGAAGAAATGTTTTCACTTTTAAAATGTGCATCCCTGAACGTGATTCCCTTAGAATTACCTGTGATTATAATTTAGTACCTGAATTTCCACCGTTATCTTGTAATACTGAACATAGAAAGCGTACATTTATTGCGCTCTGTGGATGTAGAAATTAATTTTTGGGGTGATAATGTCGTTATTTTTTTATAATCCACCCTAATTTTATCCAAAAATAGCCTTATTGTATTCTTCCCCCCGTTATATAGGAATAAATTCGTTTGGTGCTGCCTTATTTCGTATTTGATTTAATTGCGAACTCGAGCGTAAAAAATAAACCCTCTTTAACTTTTTATAAATGAACACAAGCGGAATCCCTTTGTTTTTTATATACCCTCCTCGAAGGTTAAGAAAATTGTGTTTATGGACTAACACGTGCTGTTGGCATAAAGAATTTCGTATAAATATTATGTTACGACTTATTTGTGCATATTATATAGCTTTCTGTGTGTTGCATTCTAGAAAATTTTATTTTTCAATTTTGCGGATGATAGCCAATAAATATTTTCGGGTATTTATTTATACAGGTCGACTTTTGGCGTAAAGCTGCATATTTATTGTGCATTTTATTTAAGCCGTACACAATTCGGTATTCATTGACTCGAAGCTTTTACGCTTGGGAGCGAAATGCAAATATGGAGGGTCTCATAGAATATTGTATTAGCGTGATAGCAATCCTTATAATGTATCAAAGGTAGGCTCTCCGTATCTGGATGAGACGTTATTTCTCGTCAAATTAGTTTCAGTTCCGCTGCCCTTCAACTGAACCCTTCCTAAAAATCTCCCGTCGGAAATCTGATATCACTCGGTTTGTTCGCAAAATGAGGGATTTTCCACCACGCGTCATTAATCTTCTATTTTTGCTGTTTTGGACATGACGGTAGCTGCATCCCAAAGGCGGCCTCGCGATATAATTTGGAATCGGCCGTGGCATTTCGCGCTTGTGTGTATTTCCATAACTTCTCTCCCGCCGTTATCCTCTCCACCTCGCCTTTTAATCCGCCGCCCTTCGACTCCACACCCATTTTATGTCGCATCATCCCTCAAGGGCTCAAATCTCCCCTTTCTCCCCTCCTCCTCGTCATTTGCTCCATCCAGGCTCGCCCTCGCTTCTCACCACTACTCCCCCACCTCCTAATCTTCTGCTGCCCTCCGCAGCCAATCTCACTTCCACCTCCTTTCCTCCATCTCCGCCTATCCTGAGTACTCCCTCCATCTCTACCCCTCCCCTCACCATACAACTCCTCCTTCCACCTATTTTCACCTCTTCTTTTCATCTTTTCGCCTCCCCTCTCCCTTTCGCCTCCCATCTCCCTTTGGCCCCCCTCTCCCTTTGCCCTCCCCCCTCTCCCTTTGCCCTCCCCCCTCTCCCTTTGCCCTCCCCCCTCTCCCTTTGCCCTCCCCCCTCTCCCTTTGCCCTCCCCCCTCTCCCTTTGCCCTCCCCCCTCTCCCTTTGCCCTCCCTCCTCTCCCTTTCGCCCCCCCTCTCCTTTTCGCCCCCTTCTTTCAACTCCTCTCCCCTACCACCTCTTCGTCAACATATTCGCTCTTTCTATCTCATTTTTCCCTTCCTGGCGTCCCTCTTAAATCCTCTTCACTCGATTCCATTTTTAAGTTATTCGTCTCGTTATCTGGCTTCCCTACTACACCTTAACGTTTCGCCTTTTTGACAATTTTATTTATCTCCTTATCGAGTTGATGCCGATATTTTTCACGTAAGCTTCGTCGCCCCTGCATTCAGCTGTTATTTTCAGTTTGTTTTCAAGCGCTTGAATGGTTTTCGGATGTATTTTTAGATGTTTTTTTCCTTACTTGAATTCGATTGTTCCATCTTGATTTTATTTTATTCGTTTTCATTAGGAGATTTATCCTGTTGATCTCACCCTCTTTATTTTCCGCGTTATCTTTTGTTTGACCCATATATTTTCTTATTTCCACTCTTTCATGCCCCATCACCGTCGTCTCTTTTTTGTCGATCCCTCGCTCGCTCCGCGCTTCTTTTGACCGCGTGACGGACGGGTGTTTGGCCGAGCACGGTGTTGCTCCCTCTTGACTCGTCCCTTTCAAAACCGCTGCTCCCTCTGCTGCAGGTGTCATTGTTCCGACCACCCGGCCGATCTTCCTCCTCCGAGGCCAACCTCTTCCTTCCTCTCTGCATTTTTAATCGAGTCCTCTGCCCTTACCTTTATTATCTTTTCCTTCTTTCGAATCCCAATTCTCGTCGCAAAACTTTATTCCTCCCCTTCTCTCTTGCAGTCTTCGTAATTATCTTTTCCGTTCAATCCGATCTTTACGACGCGAAATTTAATTGCTGGTGTGTCGTGAATTTAATTGTTGGTGTGTCGTGACTTACCGGTTTCCTTTGGGCGTCTTCGTTCGTACCATATTTGGGATTGTAAAGGTTTTGATCGCCCAATCGATGTGTCACGGTTAGCAGTAGCTGTTGGTTTATTCTATACCATTGTGCTCGCATTGTAAAAATTTGAAAGATTTTATTCTTTAACCCTTAACCCGAAGTATGGCTACCAGAGCAATACGATATTTTTGTCACATTGGCGACACTGTTAATAAACACTCCTTCGGCTCTGTATCTTCATAGCAGTTATTGTTGATGACACAATTCATGGTTAAACAGTACTACTTGATTACACGGTCCTTGGGACCCATCCTTCTTATATTAATATTCAAATTCATACTTTGGTTAAGGGTTAAATCCTCAGTTTAAAAATTGTCTACTTAGCTGTTAATTCAGGTGGAAGTTGATTCGTGATCTGTGGATGTTGCGTCTTCCCAAGTTTTATTTATTGATGCTGCCATTGTGAAACATTTCATCCAGATTAAATGAAAAAAATCTCTCAGATTCGTGAATAGTAAAGAGTAATCGTAGTCGGACTTTGTCTTCGCCGCCGACGATATTCGTAACACTGGTGTGCACACGAGGGGTTCGAGACGTTCTCACGACCGACCGCCTGCCTCTCCCATCGCTCGCAATTACCCATCGGCCGTTCCCTTTTCCCCGACTACTCGACTCTCAATCCCTCAGTGGCTGGCTGGGTTTATTTACTTAATTTTTTTTAGATGATAGAGGAGCCTGTGGGTATGGCGTCACTCTGGTCCGAGCGGTGGACGTGCGGGAAGAGGGGAGAGCGGGCGTTCCCTTCTTTTGTTTTATGAACTCTCGCCCTTCCAGCCTCAGCCCTTCCCCCCTCTCTCTCCTCGGTCATTATCATTCGCTTTAATTCCGTGTGCAGCGTGCGTGCATCCGGGTGTGAGGGAGGTTCCGGACTGATGTTTGGGAGGAAGGAGGGAGAACACCTCTCACCCATCTCCCTCTCTTCCATCCTCTTTCCCTTACTTCCATCCCCTCTCCCTTACTTCCATCCCCTCTCCCTTCCTCCTCTCCCCATCACTCTCCCTTCCTCCCCTCCCCATCCCCTCTCCATTCCTCCCCTCCCCATCCCCTCTCCATTCCTCCCCTCCCCATCCCCTCTCCATTCCTCCCCTCCCCATCCCCTCTCCATTCCTCCCCTCCCCATCCCCTCTCCCTTCCTCCCCTCCCCATCCCCTCTCCCTTCCTCCCCTCCCCATCCCCTCTCCCTTCCTCCCCTCCCCATCCCCTCTCCCTTCCTCCCCTCCCCATCCCCTCTCCCTTCCTCCCCATCCCCTCTCCCTTCCTCCCCTCCCCATCCCCTCTCCCTTCCTCCCCTCCCCATCCCCTCTCCCTTCCTCCCCTCCCCATCCCCTCTCCCTTCATCCCCTCTCCTTCCCCCATCCCCTCTCCTTCCCCCATCCCCTCTCCTTCCCCCATCCCCTCTCCTTCCCCCATCCCCTCTCCTTCCCCCATCCTCTCTCCTTCCCCCCATCCCCTCTCCTTCCCCCCATCCCCTCTCCTTCCCCCCATCCCCTCTCCTTCCCCCCATCCCCTCTCCTTTCCCCCATCCCCTCTCCTTCCCCCCATCCCCTCTCCTTTCCCCCATCCCCTCTCCTTTGCCCCATCCCCTCTCCTTTCCCCCATCCCCTCTCCTTTCCCCCATCCCCTCTCCTTCCCCCCATCCCCTCTCCCTCCCTCACATCCCCTCTCCCTCCCTCACATCCCCTCTATCCCTCCCATTCCTTTCTCCTTCCTCTCTCTTAACCTCGCAAAACCTGTTCCTCTTCGCTCTTTCTTTTGACCACTCTCATTACTTGTTTATACACGATGTTTTCGTTTAATAGGGATGTGTGAAACCCTAGTTGCAGGGATAATCATTAAGGTCAACATTTTCTTTTTTAATATCCTGGTAGAGGGAAGGGGTGAAGGGTAGGAGGGTACAAATGTTGGATTTTGAGGGTTGGCTCGATATTGCGCTTCGGGAAAACTTGCGTAGCTTGGTAAATTTAGATCTTGTTTTTCCGCGACTCGTAAACCCGAGGAATTATTTTTCTTGCCCTCGGTCCCGCATCGGTATCTTTTTGCGAAGGCCGAGACCCTGGCGCTATTTGGATCGCCTACCTGAATTGCGTTCCAATTCACCAGAAATAGTATTCGCGCGATCAAATCGCTCACTCTCGCGTGCCCGAATTACGGCTGGAAAATCGTGCGTGCGGTGCAGCTGTGCTCGGGATGCGCAGGTGGGAAAAATTGTGCGCGAGAGGTAAGTAAGCGTGTTGGCAAGGACGAGATTTAGAGACTAATTCGATCTCTGGGACGTAAAGCTGTTTTATTCGTCTCGTTTTCCGTTTCTTATCCGCGCCGAATTTTCTCATAACTGTTTCCTCCCAGCTCATTTTCTCTCAGCTCATTTTCTCTCTCATTCATCTTTTCTCCATCTCCCTCGGGTTTAATCCCCCTTGTCCTCCCTCTCTCTGTCTTCCTCTCCCTTTCCCTTCTGCTGCCGGAGGTGTTGTGCCACGGTTACACGCTTGAGGTTCTCTTGGTTTCACATGTTCCGCGTGAGGACAGGGTTCGCGAATATGCGTCGTTAGTTTAATTCGAGGAAAGAAAATGTTGGCAAGAGGCGGATGTACCCGTTTTTTGGAATAATAAAGAGCCTCGAGCGCGGTTTGACGGGAAAAGAGAGAATCCGGAGGATGTGCGTTGTCTTTTTTCCTCGATAAAAAGAACTTGGAGGAGTTCGATAATTGCGATTTCTGTTTTTATGGGAATTACTTCTTCCCGCGACCGTTCCAAGAATGAATTTAAGTAATTTTCTTGCTCTTCGCGTGCAGACCCGACTTTTAGGTTTAAAATTTTGACGTTCGCATTTAGACTGTCGTTCGGTTCAACTAGCGCCTATTATTATCTTCAAAGGATAAATTGGTTGATTTAAATTTACATATTAAATGTTGACACATTAATTATTAATTTTAAAGGAATTTTTTTTTATAATTTTGAAATTTATCGAAGTACAATCCAAAATTTTAAAAACGTCAAACTTATAACGTTGCAGTAGTTTATTTTTAAAATAAGAAAGCTGGCAATCGTAATTATTGGTGGTTTTATATTACAGTATTTCGTAACATAAAGGCTGTTTAGCATACAATGCATCGTCCTTGGTAGACGGGTGATTAGCATGTCTGGTTCCCAATGCTAGGGTGGCGGGTTCGAGTCCTGCCGAGGACATGGTTGTATGTGTTCGTCTTTGTTAACGTTATTACGCTCATTTTAAAAGGCCGTTAACGGCATGTTTATTAGCTAATATAAAATACATAAATAAGCAAATAAAATAATGGGTTTCATAAATGGACCCTCCGGTTTCTCTTCCATACACATGTCATGCTTCCGGCCTTTATTTTCGTTATTATTATTGCCGGTTTAAAATTCGCGTCCACGTATCATATTTAAGTACTTGTTTTCTTTCGACATTTCGGTGTTGCTATCATCTGTCCGCGATCTCATCCCCATTATTCGGCCTCTTTCGTCGAATATCTTTCCGCCAACACTTGGTGCCGCTTCCCAAGTAATTTATTTACGCTTCTCCCCTTCCACGGAGAATAACTGTTGAATTTAAGCAATAAAAAATGTTCCTCTTGGTTCGCGTTGGTTGTTTTTTTCGTCGGTCTAATATTTCAAGTTTTTGAGAATGTTTTAGAATCTACACTTCTCCTCGGAAATGTTAATGTGCCAGAATTTTTGTGGCCGTTCTCTCGCGAGCCTCTCTCCTCTTTTAAAAACTCTATAAACCAGATTTTACTGCGGTCCAGTGCATGCGCGGAGCTGGCGCTGTCAGTTGAGAAATCGAAGGCTGGTAGTTAAATATTTACTCCATCCGAAAGTTTACGTTCATGGGTCCGATTTGTTTTTCCCTCGGAGGAGCGAATGGAGGTGATCGACGGTTCTTAATGTCTGGAAGTTTTTTTCACGTCTTAGTTTTTTCGTTAAATTTTATCGTCGTTTGTACCCCCAAAGGTATCGTTTGGTTCAATTCCGGCTCGGTCATATTCTGCATCCAATGCACGCGTATTGCAAATACCGGTTTTGTAGCCACGTAAAAGTCTCGAGGATACCTGCCCCGGCAGTAACCTTTTATATCCGTAGATCTTCAACGGGCACAGAATCGCCGTTGTTTTGTTGCCGTCGTTTTTACTTCGTAAAGTGTTGATTGCAAATTTACTGTTTTAATTTTTACGCGTTTTTTCTGCAGTGGTCTGCGTTAGTTTAGGACTAACTTAGGTTTTTCGTAGCCATGCCTTTCTCCATGTGACTGAGCTTTTGAAATCCATCAGGAAAACGTGAGCGTTTTTTAAATGTTATGTATTCGATTCCCAATATTCATTTCGCAGCCTCCGTCTCGCGATAAACTTAATAATTCGGCCGCAAGATTCCCTGGGGAGACATCTTAAATCTCCAAACTACGCTTGTTTTTTACACATGGTGCCGAATTTTTAGTTATTCTCTATGGATATTTCTAGGACTTCGTCTCACAATCAGTCGTTTCTTAGTTCCCTCCAATCCACGGTTGACTTCCTTTTTAGAACACTGGCTAACCGGAGTCTTTAAGGCGCGCGAGGGCTCGTTCTTCCGTGAATGGTTGCAGGCCGAATCCTCCCCCGCCCTATTCCCTGGCCTCCGTGGCGTCGCCGCACCTCTTTAGCTGTTCGAAGGTGGGGCATGTCCGGTGTCGAAGGAAGAAGGGAGGGACGCCCCCCTCTAGATGTCGCAGATAGCTGATTGGCCCTCCGGCTACGTCCTTCCAAACCTCCTTTCCCCAACCACTTCCTCGCTCTCCTCCCCCCCCCTCAAATACACTTCACTTCGTCTCCAGGGAGCTCTTTGATTTACTATTATTGCACTTTCTCTGCTGGTCACTTTGCTCTCACTGTGGCGAAATTTAACATTGTCACGTGCCAGTGGGTGTTATCGCATTTGGTACGGCGGTGATCTACCCTTTCACAATTCTATAGGATGAACCATTAGTTTTAAACGAACTTCTGAGGTTATTATTAACAAAAATGTCGACTAAAACCCAACCAACCCAGTCATTCTAAATGACTTCAGCGCACGTTTTCGTCCGGTAGAGCGATAGTATCTGCCATATTCTTCGAAATGTACGTAGTAATGAAGTAAATGTTGTCAGGCGGTGGGATATAACTGGAGATGAGAGTTATTCGTAAATTCAACGATTATTTTTTTAAGGTTAGCTGTTATACAGTTTGATCCGGCTGGAAATCGTCGTCTTTGATGCATTAAGAATTTTTAACGAATGTTTAAAGAGCGTTAATTTCAATTTTCTTTAGACAACCTTATGATTTTTGGTATTCCTTCTTAGTAAGCCGCCCTAAGGCCGAACTGAAATCGATGGATATGATCTGTTGATTGTGCGGCCAAATTGGGTTAAAAACAGTGTACGCTTTATTAAGTACGGTTTTTCTGCGATGTCTTAATAGCAGAGTATATTAGTTTAGCTTCTAGGGGACTAAAAAATAAAATCTAATTATAGAACTGGAAGTGATCTAACAGATGAATTTCTCGAATGAAAAATATCTAGCCGATATATTTAATTTTATCAGTGATATGGAGCGGAGATCGTTTTAATAGATACTTACTAAAGTATTTAGGATTCATCAGAACCTACGAATTGAATAGCATCGTAATTTTCAAGACTTTACATTTGTAATAGCTATTTGCGTGGCGATTGCATTTTATATTTTGCAAAAATTCGACACTGAAAATATTAAGAATCCTCAGCGTTATAATCAAGCCACGTGGCTGCTTTATACCGATGCCTTTTCGTCTCATATCTCTCCTCCCATTAACCATTTACCTGCCTGTCCATTCTACCGTCGGCAATTTAATATCTTCTAGACATGGCGTATACTTTCGATTGCTAATGTAATGCGAGTGTCGTATTTTTGAATTGGTCATTCTTTACCCAACGCGCACATACCTTCCTTTGTCTCGTTTTATCAGCGAGTTTTACACTCCTTCCACCCATCCCACGCTGTCCGTCTCCAAAGCTTAGCAACCGTCTCTCATCCCCGCTTCCGAATCCTTCACCCGCCTCCAATATTTCTCCCTCTCTCCCCGCGCCTCTTCGTTTCCGGGTGGGCCCTCTCCGGTTAATGTGCTTTGTGCGTATTAGAGAGAGGCGTCTGTCCGATGGGGAGGGGGCGCAAGAGTGTGTATGGGACGTGACGTGATTTTCCTATACCATATACGCCTACGCTATCTACCTTTTCCTCCGCCGAGTGCGCTACGGAACCCAAGAGGGAGTCGGTGAGTTAGGGAAGTGGGTGTTGTAAAAGATGGAGTTCACCCTCTGGGGATGTCCGTTTTATCGGTGTTTTCCTCTTCTCTCTCTTCCCTTTCACTTTTTCGTCTCTCTCTCTCTCTCTGACTCTCTGCATGCCCCATTTCCCAGTTAAAATTGTCATGCGGATCGCTTTTTTTCTCCCATCTACGCCGCTATTGTCTGCTGGAGCCTGTGAAGGTCGACTTACAGACCCGATAGGTGTGTTACGATGGCATTCTTGGATGTGCCAGAACGAAGAGGCTTTTTATCGAATGGCGGCTGCCCTTTTCTCCTAATTTCATATTTTTTGAAGTCTCACTTTCTTCTAAGGGATGAAATTGGAAATTTTGAGCGTGTCGCGCGTGGATTTTTTTACGACTTTTCGATCTTCGGGGGAATCTAAACAAACTTAATTTTGATGTAAGGTAACTTTTCAATTATTTTCCTGATCGGTGGCTGTTTTTTTTTCAAGTATCGATAACCCGAATTTCCGGTGGTTCAAGGAGACATTTTTAGACTCTCATCCGTTGGCGTGAAATTCTATGGCCCGATTTTTTTATTCTCCCATTTAAGACGTAGATGTTCTACTGCAGTTAGAAAATCCTCAATCTAAAAGCAATAAAAATCGTCTGGCAAGGCTATGCCCATTTTTTTATAAATAACTGATTCTAGTAGAATGTGATGAATTGATGGGAGGCTAAGGCATAATTTACTTACCTTTTTCCCCCCTGTCATCTTCTATCCATTCATTTGTCTTTTCCGCTCTTACTGTCCTTCACCTAATACGGCTTTCTGCCTTTTTCATGGGATTGTTGTGTTTGATTAGGAGGGTGAAAATGAAGAGTCGACTTTTGGCAAATTGAGTCTTCTTTCAACGTCACCAAAATGGCGTTTACAAAGAATGCCATTGTTTCTTTCGCAGTAGTTTTGTTCCTAAGTTGTTAAATTGTGGTAGCGCGCTTTAGTCTCGAGAGAAGATTTTTATGGAGCCATATGTAAAACTCCCGTTCTTATAAGGAGTGAACTCCCTCGCCCAATTTCCTTTCTCTTTTTTATCCCCTTCATCACACGCCCTCGCCCCGTCTACGTTTCCCCGGTTTCCCCATTATTTTATTACGACTCTTCCTGGCCCTATTTCCAAGTTTCATTTGTTTTTCCGTTCTTGCTCGAGCACTTCTCATCAGTTGAAAGCTCATGTTTTTAATCCATCTTTGTCTAGTTTGTTACGTCCCTTTTTATAATCTTTTATCTTCTGCAACTCGTCAAAATAAGCTGGCGTCCTTTAATTTGTAGAGAACTTGTAAAGCGGTTGTTTTTTATTCCTTGAGTAATGTTTTTCACCATGATTGTGGTAAGTTAAGGAATATTTTGGTAATCTTCGGTGATGTTTAAAATTAAAAATCTTACTCGTTTTCATTCTTACGTAACTGTGGAAACGATACATCCCAGAGAAAGTTAGAAATGTTCAGCTGAAACAAATGGTCCCGGTAAAAAGCCTATAGGGACGTATTTCATTTCCTCATAACTTTTAATCTAGCTATGAGAAAGTTCTAATATTATGTTGTGACAGGGAAAATATGGTTAATATACTTAAATGTGCTGTTATGAATTGTTGAGCACTTTATATAATAAATTTCCTTAAATTATTGGAAATGTCTAATTTTGAATTGGATTTTGTTTTATGCATATATAATCCTACTTCTTCGATTTGAAAGTCTCACAATCAGTAACGCTCATCAAATAGTAGTAAGTTTGTTAACAGATGGCAGCACGTGCAAAGAGAATCGTAGCACTTCCAAGCCCCCATTTGCGGTGGGGTTTGATATTTAAATCGCGCTCGATTCTGTCCGATTATTTAAATTTGTGTACTTGTATAGCTATTTATTATAAAAATATCTTCTTGCGGTGTTCGATACTTCGTGTTTAGGTGTCTCCGACAAATAGTACAGGAACTTAAATATAGATTTCTCTCTCTTTATGCGGGTTCGCTTTATGCGGAAAATTTATTGCTACCGGAATTTCTTTTTATGCGTCCTTGTTTTGGTCTTATGTGATTACGCGGCCAGTGGAATACAAATGCAAGAAAGTTCTCCAATACATCACAAGGCGACCATTCGGTCTCTCATTGTCAGTTATGTATGCTGCGCCTACTAGTACTACAGTAAAAGAGATGAGAGTGGATAGGATATTGTCGAGTGGAGAAGATATTGTAGAATGGAGATGAGACGGAGATTTCGTGTGATACTGTTTGAACATACTTGAGAAGTTTTGTCTCCTTGCCCGCAGAACTTAGTTTGGGCCAAAACATGTTTTAAGTTTGTATTTAGCGCATAATAAGTCATTATGGAGCCAAAGAAGAGCGTCTTGGAGGGGAGTTAGGATTGCTTGCGGAGCGTATCCCTATCTTTTACATGTAAATATGGGTTCTGTTTATGCGAATTCGTTTTATGCGTCACTTTCCTGGAACTCAACCCTCGCATAAAGAGAGGGAAACCTGTACATAGAATGCGTCTCCTGATTTTGGATTTGGTCGTTCAAAATGTCGTTTCATATTTATTTACCACGTTAATCGTATGTGTAATAATTATAACTTTTAACATAGCACTTTCGTCGCCATTGGTGGGATGGAAGTGATAAATCGGACGGGATTGTCACGTGACGATTTTTTGCAGCATCATTTCCGCTTCATCGCGCCCGTTGTCGAATCGTTGAATGAAAACGTGGCTTTACCTATTATCTTGTATATATCTGAAGTACGCGAGTGTGCATGTGCATACTATGCGCTGTGCTTCTCTCTCCCAGTCCGCTCCCTCAGAGCGTGTCGGACTTGCCGGCGAGTCCCCCTGCAATTATCTCGCCCCTCCCTTTTGATCCCTCATCTCGAATTACCCCCTCTGGCATACCCTTCTTCCCACCCCCGCCCCGTCCAAATTTCCCCCTTGGCCGCCGCTGCCGCCGTCCTATTGAACTTAATTCAATAATTGGCCACCCACATTTCCCATCAAAGCCGCTTCTCTCCCAATATGAAGCATATATACAAACGGTGTGATTTAGAGGAATATTCCCGTTCAATCTTTCAAGGTTTAATTATTCCTGCTTTTTGTTATCGGTCGGAGGAGGACAGATCAAGAGCGAATCAGGGATCGAATACTCTGTTGAGTTTTAAAGGTTGGCACGACTGCTTTAGCGATCCCTGTCGTTTTCGATTGTTCTGCTGCCGATTTCATCACTTTCGTGCGTACAATTTCAGGCGTAAATTTTGTTTTTTCCCGCGAATGATTTTACGCGTGGATAAATTGTTTTTCCCCCAAAGTTGTTGTGCCTAAAAAACGTTCTGACGCGGTAGATTGTTTTTTTTTTTGCTCTGAAAGATTCATAATCCCACGCTTTTGACTAAACTCGTTAAGTATGGTATTTCGTTGTTTCTTATTTAGATTTAGTCGCTTGCTCGTACCTTCCTCTCTCTCTCTGTCTGTCTCCGAGTTCCTTCAAACCTCCCCTAGTTATTTACTTTTTCTCCTCGCCCTATTCCACCCAGTTCTCTCTCGCATCTTTCCCCCATGATCCCTCGATCTTTTCCCCCGTGATCCCTCGATCTTTTCCCCCATGATCCCTCGATCTTTTCCCCCATGATCCCTCGATCTTTTCCCCCATGATCCCTCGATCTTTTCCCCCATGATCCCTCGATCTTTTCCCCCATGATCCCTCGATATTTTCCCCTGCTCAGTTTTCTGCGTCTTCCATTCGCCTCTCGGGCCCCTTCACGCCCAGCCATTGTGCTTCCTTACACCTATCATATCTTTATTTCCGAAAGATCTCTTCTATGCCCCACATTCAGAATCCCTTTTTCCCCCACATCGCACCTCATTGCAGCCGCTCGCGCACACGCACAATGCGGGCATCGCTGTTAGAAGGGAAAGAGGCCTAGTGCGTATTTTCCCTCCATCTCCTTCCTACAACTTTCCTCTTCATACCCCCTAAACCCTCCTATTTCTCTCAATGGCCTCTTCGGAGCTCTCCACACCCCAGCTCAAGCCAAGGGCACTCTTTGTTATAGAGAGGACGCCTCTCTGACCAGCTCCCTTCGATCCTCCCATAACCTCCCTCCATCTGTCTGTGCTTACCCTTCCCCAACATATTTCTTGTGTTGAATCGCGGTCGATTTTTCGCTCACTTATGCTTTCAAAAGTTTTTGTCGTTTTCAGTTCCTTCTGACGTTTTTCCTCCGGGATATCGCGATTGATTTTGATGATCGTGAGTGGTGACGGCATAATTTCTGACTTTTGTAATTTCTTTTTGATGGAATTACGAAAGGCCATAATTTTAAATATATCATAGTCCAAATCCTCGTATTTTGCTGTTGAAACATGTATGTTAAGAGATAAGTTGCTGCAATGTCGCGTAATTCCAGAGTTGAGCATTCTATAGTTCCATTTTTAAATGCAGCCAATGATTATAAATCCTATGTCTAGTGTCGATGAGAAGGATTCAGTCTCGGTGGAAGTTATCCATAGCTGGGATTGGTGACCATAAGATTCCAAGTTGGTTAAGATTAATTTGAGGAAGGAGGGACGGGTATTTGTTGTCCACTTAAACCAAGTAGACTGTTACTGTTTAGTGAGTTGATTCTGCATTGTCCCTTCTACTCTTGCTTCTCTTCTGAGACATTGTCTCATCCCTCAATTGAATTTTGGATTTTTGACCGTGTGGAAGGCATTGTGCTTTGGATCCCATGAGTATCTGTATGCTTTTGTGCCTTAATCTATGCATTGAGAAGTCATTCAGCAGTTGGAACAGACTGGTGATTTAGTTATTGTACATTGAACTTCCTGTCCAATTGTAAGATGATTAGAAAGAAGTTTCCCATCATTATTACCATTTATTATATTTTTAAAGAATGCATTTTATCATTTATTGTGCCTAATGTTGTTCCTAAAGAACATATGAAGTAAGTCTATTTGACTGTCTGTTAGACTCTTCTTTGAAAAAGTGCTATTGTCACAAAAGTAGTGAATTTTTGTAATGTTTTCCTATTAATTAGTCATTGTGTGAGTAATGTTTTAAATAGTAGTCTTTTACAATGTGTGTTTCCTAAAGGTGGCATTTACCTCCAAAAGAATTGGTTAGACTTGATGTCTGTATAATTAAAGCCAAAAGTAAATAATGAGATGAAGAAAGCTTTCTATGGCAATAAAAGACTACCAAGTTAATATCTCTTTTTATTATTGGATTATATCTATAGTGCATTGAATCATTTGCTCAAAATGAAGATCTTGTTGAAACATTAATTCTTATAATTCTAGGGTGCTGGTGATGTGCCTGCTCCAGTAGTAGAGGAAGGAACTGAGGCACAGCAGAAGGAGGCTGAAGGAGCAGAACAGGTAAATGTACTTTTTATTGTGACATTTTGGAGGCCCTTCCTGTAAATTTGCATTTTTCTTTGGTTTTGAATATGCTTATTCTTATTTATTTTTTATAAAACATTTGTATATTATAGAAAATCAATACATTCGCCAATAATAACAATATTAAATCTTCATTTTGAAATACAAAAAGAAATTTTTCTATTTATTAAATACCAAGTATTATTCATTCAAAACTTGCATGTTCATACAAAATTTTAAATTTTATAATTGATCAGAAACCTGCTGAGGCAGCTCCAGAAGCTAAAGCAGAAGAGGCAAAACCCATAGCAGAGCAAGCTCCTGAAAGTAAAGAGGTGAAAAACGTAGGTGTAGTTTTGACGCTATATAAAATCACAAAAAAAACCTCTTCTGAATTATCAGCATTGCATACAATTGGCCTTTTTCATTTTTTAATTTTCCCAGTTTTGGAGTCATTTACTGTGAGGGTTTTCAAACCCTAGGGTTTTGCTGAACACATTTGAAACTTATGATTTAGTCAAGTGCCTTAACACATTTGCTACATTTTGACTGACAGGCTCTTTTTGCAGACAAATTATTGAGATATTTCTGTATTTCACATAAAGCTATGGAGGAAGCAATATTTTGGGTATGTCCCACTATTACATTGGAGAGACATGTTAAAGTAAATGAAAGTTGAATATCAAATGTATCTTTTGAAAGCTTTTTTTATTCCAGTGCTTAAATAAATAAATATAATTTATTATTGTTATTGGAATGTTATGCAATAAAAATGGTATGATTTGAAAGCTTTTTTATTCCATTGCATAAAACTTGAAAGAAATATCATTTATTATTGATATTGGAATGTAATGCAATAAAAATGAAGATAGAATTCTTCATAAGTTTTTAAATGTGATATTTTGTTTTTCTCTTTGAAGCACAGCCGAGTAGTTCTGATATTGATTTTTCATGTATCCTGACTATGGAATAGCGTTGTGTATTTCGATTTGGTATCAATTTTTCAGCATGGTCATAATTTTTGTTGAAATAGTTAATGATAAATCATGTCTTGCGTCATATGTTAACACGGTGAAGATGGATGACAAAAATCCATGTCATATAACCATATATTTCTTTCTCCCAGGAACAAAAGGCAGAGAGTCCATCTCAACCAGAGGCACCTAGTACTTCAGATGTTGCCACCCCATCCACTGCGGTTGCTTCCCCAGCTGAAAAGGATGAGGAAGTTCCACCACCTCTTCCCACCACTCCTCCTCCAATGGAAGCAGAGGCTCCTGTTACAGTTCAGGAGAAGGTCGAAGAGCAGGTTGCCACAGAGGCACAAGTAGCCACAACTGAGGTGGCACCTGCACAAGTCGAGGAAGCTAAAGCCTCAGTTGAAGAGAGCGCTCCTTCTCCAATTGAACCAGAGACTTCAGCTGAAAAGGAAACCCCTGCTCCAGCTGCACCAGAACCTGAAGAGAAGCCACAGCAGGTTGAAGTAGCAGCCGAGGAGCAAGTTGCTCAAGTCGCGGCACCAGTGGAGGAATCTGTTCCCAAGGCTGTTGAGAGCGAGACCTTGGCTGCCCCCCCATCAGTCAACATCCAGCCTCCAAGTCCCGCTCCACCAGCCGAAGAACCTCCAGCGGAGACACAGGTATATTTGCATTTTCTGATCAGTTTTTTTAAACAGCCTCTCGTTTTACGAACTTAATTCGTTCCATGAAAACTGTTCATTAGGCGAAAACTCGTAAAACTAAAATTATTTTCCCATTACTTCCTATGTAAAAAAATTTAATTGGTTCTGAAGGTCAAAATAAAAAAAATATTCCCTAGTTCACTAAAAAAAATACAGAACGATACCAAATAGAGAAAAAAGCATCAATAATGATATATTAATGTATTTAAATGACATTCTTAGTCATAAGCTTATGATGATGTCTTATTCTATACAGCCATTACCCGGCTTACATAAGCCCTGATTTACGTAAACTCGACCTTCCATGAGCCAGGTACAAAAAAATTCAAAGTGTGAAAGTGCATACATATTACGTTACACTTGGGACGTAAAGTACATACCATATATACTCGAGTATTTTGCGACTCCGCATAATTTGCGGTCCTGTATTTTTTGCCTCAAAATCTTGTTTTCATTTTGTGTCATGTAATGTGCCAGTTGGAATTTTTGAGTTCTGGTAGCCCGACCTACAGTTCCTCTAAAACAGGCCGGCACAACTTGGAAAGCATTGAGGGCCAAATTGATCCAAGGAAAGCTGTGGGCTGTAGGAGTAGATTTTCTAATTAAATAAAAAATAATTATTTTAATTTTTAATTATGAATCATGGAAAAATGAAAAAATGTTCAGCTGAAAGAAAATTTTTGTGCCTTTCCTACTCACCTTCGAACTTAATGAGATATATTACATCTCTTTTTGGCAACAAGCTTGTCGTATTCCGGGGTCATATTTGAAGTGGATATTTTCAAAATATCTTCCAAATGTTCATCAGTCAGAGAAGAATATTGCTTGCTTTTATTCATGTTCATGATGGTGAATGTTTGTTCACATATGTGAGTGCTACCGAAAATGCTGAACGTTTTCATTGCAACCTCGATAATATTTTTGTATTTTTCACTGTCCAGACTTTTGTAGAAGTCTCGCAGGCTGCTTTCTCTATGCTTATTTCTGTAAACTGCTGAAGACTGAAGTTCAATAACCTCCAATTGCAAATGTACTGCCACTTCCTCTGGATCCACAGAAAATTTAATCGGATTCAATTGAACATCTTCTTTGGATAAAGTAAGTCTTCTGTCAAATTCTTCAATCAAAAGATCCATTTGCTTTGCGTATTCTTCTCCTAATTCGGTGTGTTTGCGCTGATGGATACGCTGTGCACAAGTAGGAAAGTGATACATTTCCCCTTTCGACAGCTGACTCTTGAAAAGTTTGAATTTCATTTTGAAAGCTTTCACTGCTGCTAACATTTGAAATATAAGTTGGACTTTTCCCTGCAGTTGAATGTTGAGATCATTCAGGTGAGCTGTAATATCACAAAATAAAAGAGATCATGATTCCAGGATTCATTTTCAAGCTCTTGAAATTTTCTTGGCTCATTTTCTAGAAATTTTGCTACTTCCTCTTTCAAAGCAACGAAACGCTGGAGCACTCTTCCTCAACTCAACCAGCTCACTTCCGTATGATAGAGTAAGTCTCTGCACTCGGTGTCTACCTCTTCGAGAAAGACTCAAAATGTCCTATGTTTTAGTCCTCTAGAACGGAGGTATTTTACAATGGAAACTACCACCGACATTACATGCTCAAATTTTAATATTTTGCTACACTAAACCTGCAGATGTATAGTGCAGTAATGTTTGGTTATTTGTCTCCCAATAAATTCTTCAAGAAGAGCAACTGCTCCAGTATTTTTTCCGCACATAGCCGGAGCACCATCAGTACAAATGGCCACCATGTTTGTGAAATCAAATCCCAAGATCATTCACGCACTTTACCACTTCACTGGAAATTTATTTTTCAGTTGTGTGACCTGTCATAGAATGCATGCCAACAAGTTCTTCAGTAATTTCAAAGTTTTTATCAACACCTCTAATAAAAATGAGAAGTTGGGCAGTATCTTTTAAATTGGTGCTTTCATCCATAGCTAGGGAGTAAAAGCAGAATTCTCTGACTCTCTGCTTCAACTGATCATTTATGCTGGTAGAAATGTCAGCTATTCTTCTCTGTACAGTCATGCGTGATGACATTCTCAAATATCCTCATCTTTTCTGGACATAACCTAGATACAGCAATCAACATACACTTCTTTACAAACTCGCCTTCTGTAAAGCATTTCCCAGCAGCAGAAATTTCCCTTGAAACTTGAAAGCTTACCTTAGTAGCCATCTCATTCTCGGTGTCTTGAGAAATTGCTGTTCTTTGCCAAGATTTTTCATCAAACTGGCCACTTTAATTTTTTTTCATTTGGGTTCAATTTAGCGAGAATGGGATGTTTCGTTTCAAAGTGCCGCCGAAGATTGTATTCCTTCGGAATGGATACAGTTTCACGACACACAAGGCACACTATTTTGTCTTTGTAGACAATAAATAAGTACTTATTTGTCCATTCATTGTTGAAAACTCGGTGCTCTGATTCTATTTTTCTCTCTCTTTTCACCCATGGGATCCATTAGAAAGCAAATGAAATATTTAGTGCATGGTGCACTACCAAGGTACTGAGACGAATGAGCAATAGAAACAAAACGAGAAACAGCACGTGGTGCATGGAGTGAGCTAGAGGGCGCACGGTATGCTACCAAGGAACTGAGATGAATGAGCAATAGAAACGAAATGAGAAACGGTGTGCGGCACACTGAGTGAGCGAGAGGGATGTCTCCTTTTCTCTGAACCGCATCCATCATACTGTGATGGTATATTCGAATATCCGTATCAAATTATTCGATTATGGAGATCATTCGAATTATTTGATTATGGAAATCATTCGATTATATCAGAGTGATGGTATAATTGAATATCCATAATCGATTATTCGCTCATAATCGTTTCTCAACAAATAATCGAATAATCACTCATTCATTTCTCAATGAATAGTCGAATAATCAATCGTGTTCGTTTCTCAGTGAATAATCACTCATAATCGTTTCTCAACGGATAACCATTCATATTTGTTTCCGAGTGAGTGATAACTCATAATCGTTTCTTGACGAATATATGCTTAAATTTTTTTGAACAAATTGTAGCTTTTATGGGATTATTCAGTAAGGAACCATTTATGAATTATTAATTGCTAACATTGTTAGTTATGTACATTGTCCATATAATCGAAAGTGTAGGTAGGGGTGCAATCACACTATGAGCAATGAATACGTATCCAGGAAGTCTTTTGAGTTAAGGCCGTCATTTTTTCAGGTTTTTTTAAGTAGCCCGACACACGCTTTCAATCCGACTTTTGACACAGCAGGGCCAGCCAGCTGCCGTTGTAGGTGAGGAATGAATATCTCAGAAGCTGTTAGATCTAGGTCCGTCATTTTTTCAGTGTTGCATAAGTGGACTGAGAGAGAGAGGGACTTCAAATTTGGCATTTATAAGTATATTACTGGCCCAACGACATGAAAAATATGGAAAAGTTTATAAACAAATAATTGACAGAAAATTGTTGAAAATGGTGGGAGGTTAAAAATTCGACATTAAAAAAAAATACATGTTGGGTATCAAATGAAAGGCCATAATCTGATTATGAATCGTATTTTAGTTTTTTTAATTTTTTTAAAGTGGCGGCCGTAGGAAAGGAAAAAGTGGCAATTCAAGTTGTCCCTCCCCCTTCTATCTCGGAAGCTATTTCAGATATAAAGCTGGAAAATGTCATAAAGACACCCTACTATAATTTGAGGAATCATACAATTTTATTTAAATTGATACAAAATATTTTGAGAAAATAATAAATTTGTAAAAAATATCTATCACTGGTTGCGTGTTGTGCGGGTGGCTAACCCATCCGGATAACACACAATTTTCAATTACCCATCTACTCACTGAAGTTATTTCTTAACTACTTTACCTACAAAATCCTTAATGGCATGATCAGAATCACACTTACTACGATTTTTGTGTATTATTTCTAATGATAGCTGATTTTTATGTTTAGAAGTTGTTTATTCTTGTGGGAGAAATTGATTAGGCAAAATACATAAGCACTTCGGAGATTGCCCACTCCACAACTCCCACACCCTCCTAGCACCCACATTTTCTTGCTTCGCTCGCCGGAAATTCGTTCCTTTCTTATTTTAAATAAGGATATCAGAAACAGAGTTAGGAAGGTAGCTTGGACATTATTATTTTTAGCTATTTGGAGTTTCTCCTGTCCCCCGATAAGCTACTTAAAGCTTGTCATCAGAAAATGACCGGAAAATCCGGGACCGATCACAACAATCCATGCCCGAGGCAGGATTCGAACCCGCGACATATGGGTTGGCATTCCAGAACACTAACACACACTGACCACCTCTCCCCCTCTGACCGAAATCATTCGAATAATGATTGTTTATGACAGTCACTCGATTACACTTATTCGATTATTGAAATAATTATGTCATACCGTCACGTGTATAAAACCTTACCTTGCCGCTTGCCAGCATTGGCAACCTATGGAAATAACTGAGGAAAGGATTTCCAAAATAAAAGCAGAGAGAAAATTTTAATTAAATTTACAATAGATAATTATAATAAAACAAATTATATTTGAATTAATTTTCAGACGAATCTGAATCTCCAGATTTTGAATTTGATGTAATTATAATTTCATTACAAACATCATCTACGAGCATTTCATTTTGTATATATTCTTTTTCAATGTTTTTTTTACGTGTTCGAAGGCATTCTGCTTTCCCGATTATGGAACACTTTTCTTCAACTAATTTTTTTTCCTCATCCAGTTTAAAATTTACATTTTTTGCCCCTACCCAGTTCTTTAATATACCCCAAATATTTTCAATAGGGTTTAATTCGGGATGATATGGTGGAAGCCTAATCGTAGAATGCCCATGCACTTCTTTCTTCATGAAGTTGATCAAGTTATTAATGATTTCACGTAGCTGACCGTGCATAACTTTCTTATTCCCAGCATGGAGGTTGATGGAGAGGTATCCATATTGATAACGAACGATTTAAAAAACAAAAAAATGAAAAAATAACAAAAACAGTGAAAAGTAACGGAAACAAAAAATAACGAAAACAGAGTAACAAAAAATGTAAGATAAAAAATAACAATAAAAAACAAAGAAAATAATGATATAACAATAATGGTGTGAAGCGCATAGATTGGCAATGTGATAGCGTGGAGCTAGCTCACGAGAGAGTGGTGTGTTTTCTCCCCCAAGGATTCTATCCTCGCCCCGCTGTTGTGAGGTTTCAGGAATGGACTCGTCCTGACTCAAATTCATCTTCTGCACATTGACACAAGCTTTTCAAAGGTCAGCATAGTACTGTTCAAAAATCCATTGTCGATGACAACATTTCATTCTCATCTTTCAAACAATTACAATTTAGTAATAATAAAATATTTCCAAAAGTCGTCACAGGCTGCACGGGGAGCCCTAGCAGGCCGCATGCGGGCCGTATGTTGTGCAGGCCTGCCCTAAAATATAGTGTGTTTTCTTTAGTTAGTTTCCATATGATTTCTATCTTCATGAAAGTAAAGAGAACGCGTTCAAATGTATACCTGTACTTCTAATTGAAAAAATACTTTTTAATTACCTGGATTTACATATTAATGAAGAGAAAATGAGTGAATAATAATTATCACAGTTCGTAGCTCACTAGTCTGAAATGTTTTAAGAATGTTATGTTGCGGTAACAGCTAATAGCCAAACAAATGCCTATCTACAAGCGCATCTTTAACTATCGTACAATCATAACGCAATAATGTTGTCATAGACGGTTTCTGCCTTGCTCCTCTCATTTCTTTTTAAAAATTCATATACTCATATTATATGGTTAAAACATTTACACTTGGCAACTCAGTCTAATACCGTAAACGTTAGACTGTTGTGGGAATGGCTACTTGATTTTACCGAGGTAAACAAACATTTATTCTTGTTTATTTTATGAATTATTGGTAATTTTGTGGATATATATTTTTCTTTTCATAATGGAGGTTGAAAGATTAAATAAGGTTTTATGAAAACTTGATTAAATTTACATCCATAATAATAAGTTACTTAAAAATTAAAGTTAACGAGGCAAGGCCTCAGATCGAGGTTACGGGTAAGGCTATGCTTGGAAATATGTTCAGAATGAGAGATGATATCACTGTTTCAAAAACATACCTTGTAATTGGAGACCCCCTAATTTTTGGCTAAAAATGTCTCAAAAAGTTGCAAATTACGCGAGTATATACGGTAGTTCGGTGTGTGCGAAGGGATACTGCATATGGCGGCGGAGAGTGGGCGGCCTGCCGGCATCTCCCATAGATCTTAAATGCAACAATGTATTCAAGATCTATGGCATCTCCCACAAAGCGCTTGCATTATGCTCAGTCAACTGTTGCCTATCGGGAATATTACCGCCGTTCACTGCTTGCAAGGGGGGAATTTTTTGCTGTTACTGTTTTCCGAGTGAGAGATAGCACAGGGTCTAAATAATTTCCTTAATTTCTATGATTAGAATGATTTTTCCCCCAAAGACTTATTTAATGTACTGAACTGTGTGGGTAGTTAGGCAAATTCCGACACGTAAAACTCAGGTTACGTCAAGGTTTGTGGAACGAAACCCTTACGTAAGTTGGGGATTGGCGGTATATTAGCAGTATTAGCGTATGATATCCTAGCCTATGTTAGCCTACGATAGGTCCTTCGACCACTCGCCTTTCTCCAATCTTTGAATAATATTTAGTTTCTGGGCTACACTTTACCACTTGCAATACCTAAAAGGCTGGCATGTCATGATTCACAACAATATATCTTGATTTAAAAGATGCACACCACTCAGCAAACTGAATTTCACAAAGAACGGCAATGTGCATACTGATACAGAGATGATGGTTCTTATTCGGAACAGCGTGATGCAATCTGACGAACTTGACCGAGCTTTCCTGAAGTGGATAGAGCACGTATAAGCAAAATTTTATTTGATATTTGAAAAATAAGATTTTCATGCGAACGTAACGAACTCGTATAAGCAAAACTTTGTTCACAAATCGAAAAATAGGTATGAAATTGCTCATTTCACATAAGCAAAAACTCATAAAACTGAGGTTTGTAAAATGAGGGAAGGCTGTACTTTAATTTTTGGTCAGTTTATGATTCAAATGATTCTGATCAAACTTAGCAAAAGTTAGTCTAAAAGAAATCTTGGCCAGTATGCAAACCTCAGTCTCATTCTTTCCAAGCAGTATTTTCAAAGATTTTTGTAGTAATACTTTATTTATCTTAGATATTCTTCTCTAGGGCTAACAAATGCATTTATGCTGAGGTATTTCAAAGGTGGCTTCTGAACCAAACATTTTCTGCAGCTTTTTTGTGTTGTCCGAGTAGTTACAATATGCAATGGAGATGGAGAGTTAGGCTAGCTAGAAAAGTTATATTTTTATTAAATATTTTAAAATTCTAATATTTGCACAAATAGTGCAATGTATCATACTATCATGACTTTAAAGGATTATTATTGGTTACAGAGAATAAATCAGGCCCTTGTGTCATGTCTTCTGATAAAATTTGCCTATAGCAGAATTAATTTACAAACAATTTTGCATTTAATATCTTACATTTTGAAAAAATATTCAGCACCAAATGTTATTAAAGAAACGTAATCTGAATAGAGATTGTTGGCCTTGATCTATGTTTCCCTCTATAATTGAGTTAAATATCTTTCACTAATGTATTTTTATTACTTTCTTCTCAGTGTCATGGGAAAAATGGCGTCAGTAAAGAGTACATAGGATTTTTTGTTGTTTTTGTTGGTAAGAAGTTTGATTTTTTTTATGATTTGCTGCAATGTTAAGTTTTCTTTTCTTTTTGTAGGCTACTGAGGTATTAGAAAACAACGTTGAAGCTTCCGAACAGAAAGAAAATGTGGTAGAAGATAAATCTGAAACAGTATCCAAGATAGAAGAATGCTCAAAAGTGAGTTTTCTGTTGTAATTGCAGGCAGGAATTAAGAAAATTTTGTTATTTAAGCTCAAAAAGTACTGTTAAATTTACCTTTCAGAATTCTTTTCTATAATTAATGTGGATTAATTCGCTTCTTTTATTTTTATTTCTGTGCTTGGTACTTTTGAGTTGCGTGAATTTCTCCAAATAAAAGACCCTCGGTCTAATAACTTGGGTAACCCAAAAATCAGTTATATGGAATGTATTTACTGGAAGATGATAACTTTTGGAAAAATGCCATTTAATTTGCTTGAATGACATAATACATGTAATTTTTCATAAATTGATCGTGTGTGTTCAAATTCAATTCATTGAAAGATTTAACTCGTATTTTCAGGTTATTGAGGAGACCAACCCTGAGTCATCTCAGCAAATACAGGGAGAGGAATAAATTTTGTATCAAGTGCAGATAAAAGTTTGATTGGCCGTTTGTTAGCGCTAAGATGGCCAGAGAATCAAAGGACAGACCATTCCACAGTAGCCTCGGGTGAACTATTGAGTGGGTTTTGAGAGATGAAGAGAGTTGTGGGCACGGGCAAGTGTTATTGTCCGGAGAGTAAAAAAAGAGGTGCTTGTGCCTTGCCTGGTCGCTTGGTGGTGGTGATGGTTGGGGACAGCTGTCCTTGAGGAGAAATATATTTCCAACAAATAAAGTGCGATCTATGGACTAGTGAGGAGTGAAGTGTTTGCAGCAAGGGAGCATTACATATAGAAGAAAATGCATTAATTGAATCCTGATGACGCCCATTAATTTCGGACAAAAAAATTGGAGTGTTTTCAACTTCTGCACTACACAGATGAAATACTTGTCAAGTTTCCATTGTTTTTACAAATGTTTGATGATCACGTCACTGACAAATGGTTACCGTGTGTTAAGTTACAGTGCCAATTTTAACTCGTATTGTAACATTTAAAAAAATTATCATTAAATTGGTGGCCCTTTGTTTGTGATAGAATAAATTTTTTGTAAATTAGGAGGGAGTATGATAGGAAGTGCTTCTAGTACATGGGAAATGGGTTTTCTATGGATTTCTATATAGGAACGAGTTCTTAGTCTACCTTGTGGAACTTTTGGATAATTTTTTCCACAATTTTTCATAAATATTTTCTTAAAATATTCTTGTACTATATTTAATATTTGTATTGTTGGATGAGTTTGTAAGCTTTAAGTTTTTTTTTCAACATTTTGAAATGAGTGCTCATACATATATCCTCCATTGAAAATTTTTGAATACAACATTTTTACTTGCTTGAAACTGAGTCCTCAGAACTGACCATTTTTCCTGTTTGACCAGATTTCAAAGTGTTTGTTGTGTGCACAGTTCCATTAACCTCTTTGTAGCTCTCCTTCCAAGCAATGGTGCGCACAGTAATTACCTGGCAGCTTATATAAGGTAATCATGAATAGCACACAAAAGAAGGAATGTCAATTCAGGGCAACAACTCGGTGAAATGGAAATTTGTTGGTAAATTTTTTTTATTGAGCACAACAAAAGTTGCCACGACTTTTTATAATATTGTTAGTTGTACTTGAACAGTGGTGGCCAATTTGCTAAAAAAAAGGCTCCATCTGAAATTGTCCATTTTTCTGTTCCTGATTTTTATTAGAGATTTGGAATAAATGAAGTTTGATGTTATCTATTGAATGAAAAGAATAGGACTTCTCCTTACCCTTCCCATGGCGTTGACATTAAATGACAACTATACTCTGGCTTGGGCCAGAAATTTAGATTATGTGGCTCTCTGTTATAATCTTCAGGCCAGTTTTAAGCAAGTTTTTACCATATGGCACTTCTTTATTAAAGATTTTTCCCAATTCATAAAAGCCTTGTATATCTACCACCCCTGTAAAATGTACAAAAAGAAAGAAAAAAATGAGTAAACCACCAAATGAACTAGACTCATTGAAAAAATTTTCCTTTTAATCCCACCCAAATAACTGTAACGTGTGAATGTGTCTATCTTAGAGGGTGTTATTGATTGGACAGTTGCTGTGATTATTTAAATGTAAGTCTGATCTTTTGTACTGTACTTTTTAATGCTGCTCAGTTAATCATGAGGGCTGAAATTTTTTTTGACCATCATGATTAAGTCATTGGCCAATAATGGAAATAAAAATTCATATAGATTTTAACCAGCTGCAATCGGTGGCTGCCTCTTTGCTTTGTAGACATGCTATGATTGTGCTCTGTTGCTCCATCCGAACTGTTTGCATCTTGAATTGCTTTAAATATGTAGCATATTTAGTGGTGCTTGAAGACCATACAATCTTCTGTATTGTGCAAAAATTAAATCAATAGGAAATAAACAAAAAAAAACTTTTGTTAATAATGACTTTCTTTTGTATGTTTTATACTCTAGGAATATTTTTACATGTATGATAAATAGATTAAAACTTTGAAAATGATTTGAAATATTTATAATTGCCATTTTCATTACAAGGTGTTGAACGTCTTAAAAGCCAAACAAAATTTTCAAGCACTTCCTGTTGCCTTTTCTTCAGTCACTGTAGCCTTGGAGGAACCAGTCATCTTCATTGAATCAGGTGATTCCAAGTGAAGTGTTACTGGGCCGTCATTAATTATGCTTACCTGCATGTATTCTCCAAACTTCCCATCTGAAAAAATAAGCATTTCCAATGAATATTTGTAATTGGTCCTGGCTGTTTTAAAAAAAATAAGGCATCAAAGGTATGCCATATAACACCCAATTCCAAAATATTTCATGACACTGGTGAAGCTACATGACCCATGCAAATAGAATGATATTAATTTCAAACATTTTTTTTAATCTCGGATGAAATTTATTATCATAAACAAGATTATTTTATTTGAAATTATATTTTTTTAATGAATTACTCCAAATAGCATTTATAAATCTTTTTGGGTTTAAGAATTAAAATAAAGTTATAGGTTATATTAAACTGATATCAACAATAAAATGTATTATTTTGTGGAAAGAGTTGTTTTATTGCCCTAGGTGATTTTAAATGAAAAGGACTTATTTTTTTAAATTGAACACCAAACCAAGTTTATCTCATAAACTCAAAAAATTAGGTGCTTGCACTTCAAAAACTTCAATGAGACATGTTAATCCAGTGAAGAATAACAGTAATAATCAATCTGTATGGAACTACTGACTCAATTAAGCAAGCAAATACTTATATGAAATGCAGAAAAGGATAATTTGCAACAATCTGTAGGATAATGGAATTGGAAACCTACCTTTAATTAACTTGGGCTCGTAATTCTTCTTTAACTCATTCAAGAATCCATTGTAAAATGATTCAGAATCACTCGGACTCATGGCATTATGAAAGTCCAGTTTGTTTCCTTTTAGCACATGGCACAGGGTAAACTGGCTGATGCACAGAATTTCAAATTTCATATCCTTAACATTGTTTGACCATCTCTTGCCATTTTCATTTTCAAAAAACCTAACATTGAGGATTTTTCTCACCCTATAAATTTCATTCATATCTGTTAAAACAATTATAAGTTACAAATGTAAATTTAATATACAGTATGTCTCCAAAATGCAACAATTTCTATTGCAATTTAAGTATCTACAGTTTTGTGTTTAACTTAAAACAATTATAAGTTACAAATGTAAATTTAATATACAGTATGTCTCCAAAATGCAACAATTTCTATTGCAATTTAAGTATCTACAGTTTTGTGTTTAACTTAATGTTCAGACTGATCATCATTTGTGTGTAGATGCAATTACATCTTCAAGTGGATCAGTCATGACTTCTTGGAACTCCTTATTTTTGACAAATCCAATCTGTCCTGATGATGTTTCATCATAATTGGATCAACTTCATTCAAACTTTTTCAATAATTAAGGAGGCTGGAAGAGCTTGCTTTTGAAATTTCAAACATTCTTCCTGATTTTTCATGAGTATTTTCTTTCTCATAATAAAGTTTTATAATGATAGTGATCATCCATAAGTTGCAGAGGTGTTTTAAGCTAAAACTTAAAATGATAAATAATTGGTTGATAGAAGCTCACAGGAAATATCTGAAGACAAGTTATACTGTTTAATAACCAATAACAGAATTGCAGTCAAATAATTACATTAATAATAATATACATTAAAAATAAATTTAGCCAATGAAACCATTGCTACTTTTGGAGCACCTGTATATTATTTTGTTAAAATTTATCTAAAAGAATATATCAACATTAATGCAAAACAAACAGTGCTTAAATACAATAGAAGCGATAGAAGATCAAGGCAAAGATTTATGATAAAGGTGGTTGAGAGTGGTGTTTAGCCCACTAAAGAAATGCTTTTAATATGAACTTTGTATTGTGACTTCATCACCAATCAATGATGATTTGGGCAAGTCACTGGGGACTACCATAAGTTAGCAAGCTGATGATTATCACTGCTTTAGGAGCAAAAGTGGACATGGATAATCATGAAGTTGATTATCAGTATTTGATCAGATTATAAAGTTTTCATTTCTGAATCAAAGCATTAACAAGTACTGCACAAATAAATTCTATGGGAGCAGATTTGAGAAAAAATGCAAAAAATATATAAGAACAATATTTTAATGCCTTATAATTAACCAAAACTAAAGGTTTAATTAATCACTCCAAATATTTCAAATCATTGGTGCATCTATTGCATCATATTATCTATTTCAAATCTATTTTTTCTTTGGACAGCTTATCATTGTTATACCTGATGCAAATTGTTCATTTTCAGGGTTCAGATCACATTTATGCTAAAAATAGCAAAATTTTAAGTGTATAAAAATGTGTAAGTATTTATGCTGCAACATGGGAAAATGATAAAATAATGTTAATTTCTATGTGAATAACGTTTTGAATTTCGTGAGTATATATAAATACTTAAATAATATCATATAATTATAAGGGCCGGTTCAGGTAAAAATTCCCGGGCCGATATTCTCCATCAATCTGCTCCTGTTCATTTATTTAAATAATGAGCTAAGAAATCCAGTCACACTCGACTAATATGAACTATTTGTGACTGACTGTAATGCCATTTTTAACGAACTTTCCGAGTAGGTAGAAGGTTAAATTTCGTAGGAATGTTTGATTCTTATAGTAAAAGCCATTTACAAAAAAATCCCCAAAAAGACCCTGGTTCGACTCGAGTAGATAATTTCTATTTCCCATAAGATAACGTAAAAATCGATTTTTCGACTTGCAGGCTTTTACTCTTGCAAATTAAAATTAGAAAGAATTGAACTATGATCTTTGGACCTAGGCCATTCTTAAGAAAAATAAACCTTATTCTCATCATCGCATTTTGCCTACGATACAAAATGCTCAAGTTCTAAATTTAAATCATATTTATTTGAAAATTTAAGCTTTTTAACGCTATGTTGCCTTGCCGACCGTGTCATTGTTAAACCTCGAGATTTTATTGCCATCTCAATTCTTATACTACTCATATATATGTAACGAAAGTGTGCTTTGCTTTAATATGAGAGGAGAGAAAGGAAAAAAGAAAGGAGAGGGATGGAGACAGAGGAGGGAGAGATAGATAATGTTCCTTATTAGGGCAAGATTGAGACTATGAAGTCTATTTTTCCAGAGGAGAGAGGCAGAGATAGAGAGGAAGGGAGAGATAGATAGATAATGGTCTTTATTAGGATGAGATTGAGACAAGAAATTTTATTTTTCCATAGGAGAGAGGGAAAGATGGAGGGAGAATGAGAGAGAAAAGAGGAAGAATGGAAAGTGCCTTAAATTTAATACTTAATCCATGAATATCTGTCATATTTGATGGGCAATTACGCTAGTTTTCATAAATATTGAAATGCAAATAAAAGAGTATAAAAAATTAAGAAAGAAACACCATATGGGCCATCTGGCTAGATGTTTTGTAAATAAAACTTAATCACCAGTTTTTTTGTGAATGCCAGCTTGTTGGCAGTGCTAATGGTGCGATTTCAAAGTGCCCAAGGCAGTCTAAAAAATATAAGTTGTACTTTTAAAGTACAATATTTACAAGATGGTGGACCGAGTGTTTACATTCACATGTGGGTCCTGCAGAAATAATGTTTCTGACCAAAATAACGTACTCTGTAGTAGTAATTGGAGAAGGAAATTTTACATAAAGTGCTAAGGATTAACTGATATTGAAGTCATTGAATGCAACAAATTCATTGTTTGGTTCTGTGAATTCCACTTGCCCCTGCGGTTCATGTCAAGCTGTCATCCGGAAATCCTGATCAGGTGAATAGTGAACCCTCTTTCAACAACAAAACTACTTTAAATGACATTCAACCTAGGCCTTTAAACTAGAAGAAGTCAACAAATTTAAAGTTTCTAGATCTGTACAGAGTCCTGCATCAACTCTTCCGCATAAATAACAATGTTTCTGTTAATAATGGCTTTACGGTGGTTCAAAACTGTCAAAGATGTACTCATTTTGTCTTAGGTCAAAATGGCGATAGTAACAGCAATAATTTCAATAGCATACCGCAACGTGCATGGCTCCATGAAAAACGTGTAACTCCATCAACCTCATGTAATGACATTATTGACTACATGAAATCAAAATTTTAAATGATGATATTTTTTGTGAAAAACTTTACTCAGGTGTCAGTAGTAGTTCCTTCAAAATTGGAGCTAATATTTCTCTGCTAAAAGACCTCAATAGGAGAGAAAATTGGCCTAGTGGGATCATTATCTGATGATTTCACTTGCCAAAAGTAAATACTTCCAGTGTGACTTATGTACCTTTTTCACAAACCTCATTTGATGATAACTAATCAACTCAATTGGTCATTGACCCTACAAGCTCAGCTGATCCTATCAGCCCGACAGCTTCATCCATGAAGTGCCTTCTGCTCCTTTAATGTCCTATGAATGTGTCACTACCAGGGGTAAATCGGGAATCAACAAACTTAAACAAAAGTGACTAACAAGTGATGTTAAGTTTTACCTTATGAATAACAAGGCAACAGTTTCCTTAGCAGATCAAAGTACCTCCACTGTCTTGTGTGAACCTAATAGTAGGAAAAATAATGTCAACCACAGTATACCTAGACAACCCAAAAACCATAAACCCTTGACCATTCTGCAGCTAAGCATCCAATGTATTAGAAACAAAATTCTTGAACTGGAAGTGCTAAATACTCATAATCCAGATATTGTTTGCATTTGTGAACATTGGTTAAGAACAAATGAATTGACCTCTGTTAATCTGCCAGGCTTCTATATATATTGTTGCATGAATCAGAAAAATGGCAATGCAATTATCTTTTTAAAGCAACATTTAGGTTTGAAAACCATGGAGTTTTGCTATGATGATATTATTGAGTAGACTGAGTGTGAGTGCTGTGTAATATGTGTGAGAAATAATAATTCTTCCTTGTACTTAGTATCCATGTATCACTCTCCTCTGGGAAATCTAAACAGGTATCTAGACAAATTGAACTGCATCCTTGACAGAATATTCAGCTCTTGTCATAATCCTTCTCTTATTATAACAGGTGATTTTAACTGCAATCTGCTTCCAAATTCTTGTGCCAAAAATGACTTCCTTGATGTGTTGAGCATGTATAATATAACAGTTACTAACCATAAACCCTCACGAATTACAGCCCATTCTCAAACCTCATTAGATAATATCCTCACTAACCTGCCACTGTCAATTGTCACTTCTTATTTCTGATATATCAGACCACTATCCAATCTTATCCTTTGTCAACATCAACTCACTCACTGAGATTACATATTGTTACAAATGCTGTTTCTCTGATTCAAGTTGTCACTCATTAATGTCAGTGCTGCAATTTGAAACCTGGGAAAATGTTTTTAATACTGTAAACATTGAAGAAAGCTTCCAACAATTTTATGACAAGTTTTTGTATTATTTCAACATTGCTTTTCCTGTGATTTGTCAGAAAACAAATAAAAAGACTAAGCATTGTAAATAGATTATAAATTAAATTCGGCAGTATTCCACCCAACTCAAAGAATTTGCTAAAAATGTTAAATTATCAGGAAAAGAAATACTTCTGAGTACAGAAAACATAAACAACAGCACCATAGAATGCTAATCACTGCCAAAAGATCACACAATAACTGCAAGCTAATTAATGCTGACAACAAAGCTCATGGAAAATCATTAACACTGCCAAAAACCATACACCACAATGCTCTTCACCTGAAATTTTAAACTCATCCAGAGAAATTGTTACATCCCACCATCATCCCTTCACTTTTCTTAGATCACTTGATGATTCAAGCCAACCGTCCCAACCCTAATAAGAATGACAAAGATAGTAATAAAAACATCTCAAGCTTTTCCAGCTCACTCTTTTTATACCCTTGTCAAGAACAAGAGCTTCAAGTTATTATTGAAAGCCTGGCATCCAAGTCTAGTGTAGGCATTAATGAGGGTCCAAGCACCATCATTAGTCTTGGCTATGAATTTATCAAGTCTCCCTTACTTTACCATATAAATGAATCACTTTATCTCAGAAAGTACCCTAAATTCCCATGCATAATGCGAGTGTTATACTCGATTTTTTGGAAAATTTTCGGAATTTCTTAGTGTGCGTTATGTATAAGGAATGCCACTTTTTAAGAAAAAATAAGGTACGAGATAACCTTAAAGCGAGCAGACTATTCCATCTTGTGTTCACTAAATTGCTGCTATCTATCGAAACCTACGTAGAGCTTCTTCAAAGATACGTTAATTCTGCAAATTTCACGGAAAAATTTGATGTTTTCAATGTACAAAGCAAACTTTAAGTTCGAAAATAGTTTTTCAGCTTAAACATGCCCTGTATGCCACATTAAAACTTTAATACGTAATAATCAAGCAACATTAACATGGTTGGTTGGATAAACAAATCAAATTCCTTTGTGAATATGAAAACAAATCTCCATACCAAATGCATACACTTTCCTTAATAAAAAATTAGCAAATTGTTTACAAATTTTTGTCATTAATTCATTATGAATCAAAACCATCAAAATCTTCAAATTCAGTCCCACAATTCAAATGAAAATCATTGTTTTCATTTACAAATGAATCAGTTAAATTTTCAATTGACAAATCTTCACTTTTATGTGATGAAGAATCACTATTCCCCCCACCAACACTTTGAGAATGAATTCCGGCAGTAGAAAGAAGACTTATGTTCTTAACAATCTACACAAAGAACAACTCGTTTTGGTTATGAAAGAAATAAAACAGGAAAACAAATCAGTAGAATGATTTCTGTCATCAACTAGCAGAGCAGATTCTATAGCTGTTGAAGTACCTTAAATATCTTTTTTGGGAGAAACTTGTGAAATACTGTAGTATGAATAAAAAACTTTTTGAATGATTCACTATTCAATCAGTGCTGCACGTTATACATGGGTGCGTGTTATACTAGAGACTTCGAAAACCTGGGAAAAAGGGCTAAGCTAAAATCGACCTGCGTGTTATACATGGGAACTTAGGGTACCCCACAGCTTTTAAAATGTCTAAGGTTATACCAATTTACAAAAATAAGGTCAGTGTCCAAGTTGTAAATAATTATAGGTTTATTTCCATACAAAATCAATTTGCAAAGATGCTTGAAAAAGTTTTTTTCAAACGCCTTATTTCCTATGTTAATCTGCATGAAAGCCTATTGCTCAAATCTAATGGAAATCTATCCATACTGTACACAGTACTAAACTTCTAGGCCTGCACCTAGATTCCCATATGACTTGGGATATGCATGTAAATAAACTTGCAAATAAACTTAGCTCATCGTGTTTCCTACTGAGGATGCTGAGACACACCATAAGTAGGGATGTGTTAATAGATCTTTACTATGGTGAATTGTATTCCTATATTGTATCTAGCATTATATTCTGGGGCTCATCTTCAAAGTCTTCAGGGTCCAAAAGAAGGCTGTGCACATCATTGTATTGAAACTAATCAGATCTCCATCTCTCCCAATATTTAAAAACTTGCATATTCTACCTTTATCTTGTATATATATCTTATCTTTAGTAGTGTGCAGTAAATGCCACATTGAAGAATACCAAATAAATGCTTGATTCCACAGCCACAACGTGTAAAAGCAATGATCTCCACTTATCAATAATAAGGTCAGGCTCAACCCTGTGGAATTTACTCATCGAGAAAAAGAAAGAACTTAGTCACTTCCACAAATTTATTTTGCATGACCGGTTTCACTACGATATCAGGTGATAAAATATAAAAATCGTTCCAATATATAGGGAAAAAAGGGGAGGAGAGGGAGACAGGAGGGATTGCAAAGAAAATGAATGGAAGGTAATTGAATAAACGGTTAGGAAAAGGAAGGGGTTGGAAACGAAGGCGAAAGCAACATAGTTACAAAATGTTACAATAACTTGGTAAAAGAGCCAAAGACAACAATGTTGATACAAAGTATTTACAAAATATTCGGTAAGCTAAATAGAGGAGAATAATTGTGGAAAAGGTATTCATTTAAGAGAAGTGAGTCTTCACAAATAATTATCTCTAGCTGTTCAAGAGCATCCAATTTGCGACCTTGAATTTCAAAGTGGAGGAATTTAGGGTTGAAGGAACTATGATGGTTGAAGTTTAAAAGATAAAGCTTATTAAATTCAATATAATATATTGTTTGCTTTTTTGTCACTTGGATATGTTTTTGGCTTTTTAAAACATATTTATAGTTTTAAACAATGAAATTCACGATGTTATTATTAATTTGGCATTTAAAAATCCAAAAGAGGTAAGTCAGAGTTTTTTAGTTCACATTTTTGCCAGCAGATAAAACAAATTTTCAATCTAAAAGCGCAATACAGTTTAAAGCCATTTACCTATAAGATACACTTAATTTTTACTACAATTCGATTGTTGAATTATATGAGCTTAAATTCATAAACTGCATTTATTAGTAATATGTGACTATCATATGAATATCACGTTTTTCAATTGTCAAACAAGCACTGTTTTAATTTGGCGATTCGAAATAGTCATCAAGGCAAGGCATAAAATTTGTAACAAATTTATGAAGATGGTTCAAAAATATTACAAACAATTGCATTTACTTCCTATTTTGTAAGTACATTATTATTATTATTATTATGTATAAAAGTCTTATTCTCTTGGTAATAATAGTACATTAAAGACCTGGGAGCAACAGCTAACATAGAGGCATAACTCCAATACATATATATAGTTGTGCCACATTGAAAACAGCCTTTTGGGTGTACAATGGGCATGGCATGAGCTTTAGCGGGGATCTGTTAAGGTCACCCACACCACTTGGCACCCTCCTCTCAGTTGCCATATTTATCCTGATATTGTCGTTTAAGTGAAATTAAGACATTCAATCGTAGCAAATTTTATGCTGAATCTTATTATGTGTATTATAATTCTCTAAAAAATTCAGTAACATTAATAAAATAGAGAGAAACTAAAAATGTGGACTAAGTTTTTTATCAATATTTAAACATACAACGTCATATCTCGGCTTCTACTTATCCAATAAGGGCAATTTTTTTGTCATGCCTCTTGAAAGACTTTATGATGATTATATAAATGATAAATATATGATATTAATCAAACGCTTTCATAAAATTTAATAATCTTGTTCTTTCTCCAAAATGTTTTCTTGGGACTTGAAAAAGTCAGTCTGCTGGAAACTTTTCCCCTAATTGATTTAGAGGGAAACAGTGAGTGAACAAAATGTGGAGAAATAATATTCATAGTTCTCATGGTAAGGACATTTAAACTAAAGTGCAGTACAGTGCTGAGAAACAGACCGGCACGCTGTGGGAGTAAGCAGGGGATAGGGACGCTGCGCAGTGGAGACAGTCAACTGTAAATATTGAGAACTGACAACATAGCTACGAAAAGGCTGGGTTAGTGGTGGGGTAGGGGTAGTCAAGGTGATGGAGGGGAACTTCCCCTCCATGCATGATGGCAATCTGCGCAGGTCGTTTTCAACGCGGTACTACTATAGTACTGAAAAGAACTCTTGAGACAATCTATTTTATAAATTATATAATTAAAAATCTGAAAGAGACATTTGAAGGAAACATCCCGACTGACCATATTAGTGACATTAAAGGGCAGGCCCAGTTCAGCTGAAGAATAGGAATCTTTCTGTGTGTGACACTACCTCAACTTTTTATATTAACCACATAATTTGAAATCAAATAGCAGTCCAACAGAATAATATTTATAATCACTTTCATGCCAACTACTATTTACACATTAGGCCAAGCTTAACATGAATTTGAAAATATGATTTACAACCAATTTATTTTCTAGGGTTTTACCTGGACAAAAATTGTAATTAATAATGTCTCTAAGTTCAACTTCAGTATTTTTGCAAGAGATTTTCCTTTAATTCAAGTAACAAGAATTAAATCAACTAGTTCATGTTAGTTGAATTTAATAAACTAGTAATTTTGCAATTTTTCATAACAATAGACCTCATTTCTCCAAGTACTTATCCTATTTTACATGTCAGAATACTTTTAGCTGTACCATGAGAGTATCAAGCAATAAAACAAACTCATTCGTAAAAACATGCTCAAAGTCATAATTTAAAATAACTTCTTTTGCAGTTTATAAAAACTTAAATCAGATAATACATGAGAATCGAACTGCTGGTGCATTAATATAAATAATGATCAACAAGAAGCCCAGATCATATCAACTTTACTCATGAACAGAAGAGCACTACGTACTTTGTACCAAGCTTGAATGAGATAGCAGCCTCATTTGATATTATTTTATCAACGGTTTAATACAAAAGGTAAATGAAAATTACTTACATATACTCAACATCTTTAGCCGTGTCATACCTTGAAATACCGACAAGAACGCATAAGCCTCTTCCGATTGAAGATATCACAGTGTCTTTCACTGAAACAATTTAAATATATACATCAGAACAACTAAATTCTCTGTCGCTGGCATATTATTTTTCTACATTGCTTACCTGTAACTTGAGCGCTAGTAACTCGCTGTATGACAGCTTTCATCTTAATAAGTTATTTTTTAAGTCATAAATCGTTAAGAATTAACAAATAAAAATTGTTTCAATAAATGATGCGAAATTTTGAATTACATTTGTTATTAAATCAGTCATAACGCATATTTTAAGTAATTTTATTATAGTAAGGTTTTTGCAAAAATAAGTGTTTAAATGTTGAGTACGAAATCATACATCGCACAGAAATTAAAATATCACTCTCAAAAAACTTTTCAGACAAAAGAAGACCAAAATTCGCGCATGATCTTCCAAAAACGCTCCAATTTAAATTTGCCTGTTAGCGAACTTTTCATCACATGATTTCCTCATTCTAGCGGAATAATGTTTACCGTGATGTATTTTGGAAATACTGTGTAAAGTAAAAGTCTACTTATCTACTCTAGCAGAAAGTGCGAGGGGCTGGGAGGGGGGTCGATTGTGTGGGATGGGGTGCTTCTGTTCCTAGCGAGAACAGTTCTTTCACTCAATGCGAGCGTCGTCGACCATGGCTTATTACGGATTGATATTCACGCTTCTGGCGTCTACAACAGCCGTTTCCATTGACTCTCTGTGGCCCCATGGCGAAGAATTGGATCAGTTTCTACCTCCTGAGCAGGATGAATTTTCCAGTCCTGAGCTACCGCTAAAAGTGCCTATCGTGTTTTACGATGAGACTTATCACTCCATATACGTAAGTTGATTACATTTCTTGATTGATATAAGTAACACTTTTTTCATTGTCCATGTAGCCTTTCATTTTAGTAGCACTAGCCTCGTCATACTCTTTTCTTTCATGGAAAGTTCTCGAGTAACTTGAAGCAACTCTAGCTCATTTTTTACGATAAAAATGTTATATATGCATATAAATTCAACAGAAAAAACCCTACCGTTTTAGTACTTCTTATTTTGCAATAATATATATCACAGGTTTGTCATATAAGCCTGATTTTCCTACTGTTTATTCAATAAAAGAGAAAATAGAGGACTTTAGAATTGTGAACATTCACCTTTTCTACTGTGATGACTTTCGAATCTATTTGTTTTTCAATTCGGTTTGAAGTTTAATGTGAGAATTCAAAAATGAGACTTTTGGAGATGAAGTAGAAATGTTGGGTAATCTTTTCTCCGTATCAAGAGCAAACAGCAAACGTTGACCCTTCAAACAGTCTATTCAAACTTCGACCCCTCTTTCAGTGGTTCCAAGGAAGTGACGCGCTGCGATACTGTTGCACGGATAAAGAATTTTATGGCCATAGATGTATATGGGAATTCTTGATAAATTCATTGCAAATTGAAACTAGTTAAGAGTTACATTTTCTGTCTACAATCCCTCTCCTAAATAAGGACCGTTAACAGATGCAATATTTCCAATAAAAAGAAATCTAATGTAATGTTTTTAGAAATTACCTCAATAATCTTTCATTGATTCGAGACTTCATCGACAGTTATAAAAACAAGAATTTATTGTGATTTCTGAGGAATCGATTTCATCGTACAAGTATTGATTCGCCAATGCACTACACGTCAACATCTCGTAAAGAGATCGTACATCCAATGAACAAACGTCGTTATCAAGGTCGAGATCACCCTCGGAACGAACAGGTGCAGGCAATAAGACGGATTCACTTTAAACGAGACCTTAAGTGAGCGATGAGCGTTGGCACGTACGACGCCCTCCAGAGAGGGACATCTCAAAGCACTGCCCTTCTTGCTCCTCCTATTCCCTTGCCTCAACCACCATGAAACCGCCTCTCATACCGATTGCGGCGAGTGGGCTTGCATGACCTCTGCCTCACGCGACCTATCTCCCATTAGCAATTGCTCCCTCGACGTGTCCGCCCATCAGTGGTCAGTTTAATTCTTTCTTGTGGGTCACCTCACCGAATTGACAAAACCGTCCCCCACGCCTCCGTCCTTGGTTGGGTGATGCGAAGGAACGATAAAATTCTTCCGAGCGACGCATGCTGACCTACGCGTACCAAAAAACCCGCGCTAAAATGGGTTAGATTGGTCCAGAAGAAACCCACACTCGAGATATTTTTGGATACGTGTCTGGTCCCGAAGAGCTATTTTCAGTCGTATGTATGATTCATTTCTAATGTTAACCGTATTGAGTGAAGGAAATAAACGATAGGTTTTGAAATGCTCGTAATTTCTTGTGATTAAAATTTAATATAACAAACTCTAAGCAAATGCCAATTAATTTAGTGTATGGAACTTTTTATAATACCGGTAACAGTAACGATTCCAAAAAATATGCAGATGAAGGAACCAAATGTTCCCAGGACGACTATTATATCAAACCTAATTCTTATTATATTTTATCATGGGACGTTTGAAGCTATGTAATTGTATTCATTTCACAAAAGAAATTATCGACTATTTGAGAGGTTTGGTTAGATTTTACTTGACTTATTTTCGTCTTATGCAGATACATTTTAATTCACTAGAGAATTATCGAGCTAGTCATATGGCCGATAAATTTAAAACTAACCGCTTAAAAAAAAAAATGAAAAAGTATTTATCTCAAGTATTTCCAATAGTAACGACAAGGTTATAAAAAAACAGATGCGCATTTCAGCTACAATGTAGCCGTCTTCAGTGGTAATTCACCGAAAGTAGATTCTAAAAATACCTCGACGAATTAAAATAACTAGATAATATTTCTAAAATAAATTTTTTCGAATTCATTTGGTTCAAGGGTTCCGTCTCCAGTATTTATCATTATAAAAATTTATGTGAACACATTCAGCGTTGCAAAGAGAAAATATTACAGCTCAATTTGCTCTAGAATAGTGATCCTCAAGTGCGTCAACCAGAGAACATAGGTCGGCCGTCAGTAATTTTTAAGTACCATTAAAATAAATATTATGCGTTCGGCCATAGAAAATGATGTTATGAGAACCCCTGTCATAGAGATCACATGTAAATCGAGATGGCTGACTGTGAAATGAAGAAGGGGATACAAGCATAAAAATCTGATGTGGCCACTACATGACTTTCTCCATATCTGTAATATTTCTAAAAATTCCGAATAGGTTACATAATAATAAATATTTTAAGAAACTGCGAGAAAATTTTAGACTTTACAAAGAACAGAAATAAACTCAAACCATAGCCTTCTGATATTGGATATAGCCACAAAGCTACAACAATTAACGCGTAACTAAGTATCAGTAGTTAACAGTAAAACGTGCATTTCCGTTGAAATTTCGAAGTCGATTTTTTCATGAAAACAATACTTTCCCCTATACTACGTGTATGGAGAAAGTAAAAATTAGTTGTCCAAGATTCACGGAGAGCCTCCGTGCCATCGTTGTATGTACCTATTGTTACTAATGAGCGCATTATTTGACCACATTGTATTAAAAATACATGGACGTAATCTCTCGAGCCAAGAGATACTACGGACTTTTTTTACTTTCTCCATATACATAGTGATTTTAATTAGAATGTAGATACGATTAAGTAAAATTCCATGTTATACAATTTTGGCTGCTTATAAGACAATATTGTTAATATATGCATAGATCGAGAGTTTTGACTGACTAGATTGCACCTTGAATCGCCAAAAAAAATAATGAACTTGGATACTTATCATCGCTGGTAATAATATAGCTTAAAATACATTCCAAATTATAAAATCATTGAATATTATAATCAGATTGCCATGAATATATTATATAAGGAAATCATCCCCATTGCTTTTATCGTCGTACAGGATATGTCAATAATGGGATAAGAAATATCAATGATTGACAAGGACGCCAGCTACGCTGGTCTTGTGACTTATAATCTAAATATTTTCCCATTTGGCTATTATTTCTCTAAAATAAATAAATTGTCGATTTTAATTACATTAAAAAATATTTTTGCCTCAAAATAATTTGTAATTGTTTTTGCCAGTCGGATGAAATGATTATAATAGATTTACAACTCTTCGGTTACAAACTCATTGTCTTTCTAATGCCTATATTTTTAAATGCAAGGATTGCCTTCGGCTTTTGCCAAATTAACATTAATTTTCATTTAACGTCTCAAATACTAAAGGAATTATATTTATACTAGCGTAATTGTCCGTCAAATATGACGGGATTATCATAAAAGCATTCCAAATATATATGATTTCGATATGAAAAATCAATAAGATATGCTATGATCTGGTTTGGCTTTTATGCACAATCAAATAAGTGTTTTTGAAAGTTATCTTTGTTTTAATTATACTATTTAAGTAATTATTAGTAGGCCAAATGATTATCCAAATATTTACTGAAAATAAGAGAAAAATCGAAATAATAAGATATAATGCATAAGGTAGTAGCTGAAATTTATTTGAAATATTTGAGCAAATTATATGTTATTTAAAACGTATAGAATTTAACTTAAAAAATAAATTATTTTACTCTTATTAACTCGTAAAAAACAATAAAATGTGAACGAACTGTCAATTTACCATCAAAGGAAAAATGTATAGCAACTTACTTACTATTAACTAAATACTGACATGAACTGCAATGAGTTTAACTATATTTAAGATCGCATTTTCTTTTAACTATATTAGCATTTAAAATTTTCCAGAAAAATCACTTTGGTTAAATAAATTTAAATAAAAGTCATAGAATGTTATTTTTTCACTCCTAGTTGAAATTCGGTTCGAAATATTTGCTGTATTATCAGTTAAAGAAATTTATTAAAAATTACGTGACCTATATTTAGTTTTATGAATTCCCACCATTTGGCAATGGCGATGATTCAATAGTATCATCATCATCATCATGCTTCTGTCCGAAGACAGGTTTTAACTGAATCGCTGCCTCCATTTCTCTCTCTCCCTAGAAGCCTCTTTTATACCTCTATAAGTATTATATCCCTGCTTTATATTATCTAATATTCCTATTCTTTTTCTCCCTCTTCCTCTTCTTCCACTAATTTTTCCTTCTAAGATCGTCCTTTGTAAACACTGTCTTCTCAATATATGCCCTATCCAATTTGCTTTTCTTTTCCTGATTGTTTTTATTAGCGTCCTTTCTTCTCCCACCATTTCTAATACTTCTTCGTTTCTCTTCCTCTCTGTCCATTTCACTTTCATCATTCTTCTCCATACCCACATCTCAAAACTTTCTAAATATTTTTCCTCCTTTCTCCTTACCGTCCACGTCTCTGCACCATAAAGAGCTATGCTCCATATGTAGCATTTTGCTAATTTCTTCCTTGTTTCTAAATTTATTTTCTTGCTTGTGAGAAGCTCCTTCTTCTCGTTAAATGCTGCTTTTGCCATTGCAATCCTACTTCTGATGTCCTGTGTACTACTTCCATCCTGTGCTAAAATACTGCCGAGATATTTGAAACTACTTACTTGTTCCAATTTTTGGCCATTTACCATTATATTTAATTCTTCATGTTCCTTTGAAACCACCATGACTTTTGTTTTTTCTGTATTGATCTTCATTCCATATTGTTGGCCAACCTCCACTAGTCTGTCTGTCATCCTCTGAAGCTCTTTCTCGCCTTCTGCTATTAAGCCCTGATCATCTGCGTATTTAATGGTGGTAATACTTTCACCTCCTATCTTAAATCCTTTCTCTTCCATCAACGCTTCTTCTGTTATTGTTTCTGCATAAATATTAAATATCGCTGGTGAAATAGGACAACCCTGCCTCACTCCCCTCCCTATTGAAGTACTTTCTGTTTCTTCTCCTTCAACCCTGACTCTAATCTTTTGATCAAAGTAAAGGTTTTTAAGCAGTCTTTTATCTTTCCAATCTATTCCTATTTTGTTTAAAATACCCAGCATTTTATCCCATTTCACTGTGCAAGCTGCTGCCCTTGCACAGGGGGATGTAAAACCCCCAAGACTGCTTCTTAGTCTGACTCTTCCCCTCAGACCTTTCCGGCTTGGATGGTCCTACCAGGAGAATTATCTCCCGCCGGCATAGCTCTTTGGTTCGTAAGAGTACACAAACCCTCCCACCTCTGTAAGGTTATGCAGTCCTTAGGGAGAGTAGTATAGTATAACATTTTTTATAATCAATTATAATTTATCATTGTTATTTTTGTACTGCAGCTTCTTTTAATCCTATACAAATGCTACGTTCTCTTTCTCAATTTCTACTCATTCCCATTCTCTTTTCCTTCCTCCCTCTACTTACTTAATAGATTCAGTAAATAAGTTATAAAAGTCTGACCCGTGTTAAAGCACTAAATTGGTACATTTATTATGAGGCCAAGAAATGAACTAAACTATTGGGGCAACAGTGGTCCAATATAAACAAAATACGTGAAAAGACGTATTAAAACGTAATTTTTGGAGATTTACGAATGAAATTTAAATTCTTCCTTTCGCATAACTAAATTAAATACATCATCCTTGAAATATTTTAAAATGTAAACGAAAAAGGTCTGCATATTAAGGAATGACTTTTTGCGTGATTCATATATGAGATGCTAATTTATAACTTCAGTTAATAATAAGATGCAATGCAAAAAAAAAAACTGAAAATAACTATAAAAATAGTTAATTTCCAAAAATTTCAATAGGAAGTTAGCTTAAAGGAAATTAATGAAAAACACGATTTTAATTATAAATAATTCGGGCGCCTTCTCTTTCTCTCGTACTTAAAGCATTCAAAACTCTTTCCTTACGCATATAGGAAAAGGACAATACAATCTCAAGGTTTAACAATGACACGGTCGGCAGGACAACATATCTTTAAAAAGCTTAAAATTTTCCAATAAATATGATTTAAACGTATAACTTGAGCCATTTCGAACCGAAGGCAAAAGTCGACGATAAGAATCAAAATCTATGCTTATTTTTCTTTAAAGTGGTCCAGGTCCGATGATCGTAAATCAATTACTTATAATTTAATTTTGCAAAAGATAAAAAGCCTGCAAGTGAAAAAGGGTATTTTTAACTGTTCTCTTATGGGGATTTCTATAGAGCAGTGGTTCTTAACCTGGGGTGCACGCACCCCCAGGGGTGCGAGGCACTGTTTTTAGGGGTGCGAGGTGTTGATCTAGAGATTTAAAAATAATAATTTAAATAGAAACGTAAAATAAAATATACAACGAAACATTTTGGAAAAATGTCATTTGTCACAGCCTTTGAATAAACGCAAGTCATTATAAATGAAACGATTATGTATGTTCATGTATTTAACTCTTTGAAAATTAAAAGGGCAAAATTCGATTCTGGTGGTACTATTACTGCTTTTTCAGAAGCCATTGTTACAAACATCTTATAAAGTTGCGTACCTGTGTGCAAAAACGAAGAAACCTCACACAATAGCTGAAGAATTAATAAAACCGTGTGCACTGGAAATAGCAAATATAGTGCTTGGCTCAGAAGCACACAAGAAAATACAACAAATTCCTCTTTCTAATGATGTAATTCGCTCGAGAATTCACGATATGAGTGAAGACATTTTAAGTCAAGTGATAGAAGATATAAAAGCCAATCCTCTGAAAGTGGCTATCCAACTCGATGAGTCTACTGACATTAGTAATTGCTCTCAACTGATGGTGTTTGTGCGTTATGCAAAGGAGAGAGATGTTGTCGAAGAATTTTTGTTTTGTGAACCACTGGAACTGACAACAACAGGAATTTACATGTTCATTCGAGTCAAGGGCTTCTTTCTCAAACATAAATTGTCAATAGATGTAGGATCAGTTTGTACTGATGGAGCCCCCGCTATGTTAGGCAGAAATTTAGGTTTTGTTTCTTAAAGAAATTCCGCATGTTGTAATTAACCATTGCATGTTTGCATGGCAAAAACTTTACCAGAGAATTTGGAAAATACTCTGTCTAATGCGGTGAAAATAGTAAATTATGTTAGAGGGCGGGCATTGTTTATTTCGTACTTTCTGTGAAGAAATTGGTTCTCTTCACACGGTCCTTCTTTTCCACACGGAAGTGAGATGGCTTTCTAGAGGTCGAATGCTCAGCAGAATATATGAATTGCGCGAAGAAATAATTCAGTTTCTCAAAAACCAAGGGAGTAACTTAGTTGATGATTTCAACAAGAGAGATTCAATTCTTCGACTGGCATATTTAGCAGACATATTTATTCATCTTAATGAGTTGAACACGTCTTTGCAAGGATATGGCATAAATATCATAAAGAGCATAGAAAAACTATCACCTTTTTGGGAAAAACTCTCAATTTGGATAAAACGAGTGGAAAAAAGTAATTTTGCAAACTTTCCTATGCTTGATGAAGTTGTTTCCGAAGATGAGGGACGTACAGTTGCATCCGATATAATAATTCATTTGCAAAAATTGAGAGACTCTTTTGTAGGATACTTTCCTGCTAACGGAGTCATTGATACCATTCAAAAATAGATATTGGATCCTTTTCTTTTTGACCTCTCTCGTATAGAGGACAGTAATTTACTGCAAGATGACATAATTGAAATAAAATCCAGCTCTCACACTCAAATGCAATTTCAAAAAATGACGTTAGAACAGTTCTGGCGTTTTCAACTGAAGACATTTCCATGTTTGGCAAATGCAGCACTTCAGTTTCTTATGCCATTCGCCAGCACCTACCTATGTGAGGTTGGATTTTCATCGCTACTTAACATAAAAACAAAGGCCAGAAACCGCTTAAATGTGACTGATGATATTCGAGTGGATCTTTCATCAACAGAGCTACGTACAATGAAAATAATAGAAGAATGGCAAGAGCAGAGTAGTCATTAAAAGATTTTCTTGTAATTTATGAAATTGAGAAGATACTCTGTTTTTTGACATGTGATGGCGATTCTTTCATTAAATAAATAAAATGTTATTATATATTCTAATTTTTCTTTTTCAAATCCTTAAACTTTTTCCCAAGTCTTTTTACAGAGATAGATGGAGTTTGTCGAATTTTATTCTTCATCGCTCAACTGTAACTAAGGCTGAGACACACATTTATATAAAAAATCAAAGATATTTTTTCGGGGGTGCGAAAGCATATTCTGAAAGTCCAAGGGGTGCGGGGAGCTAAAAAGGTTAAGAACCACTGCTATAGAGCGTTCCGGCGGACCAACGGACGGACGGACAGACGGATGGACGGACAGACGGACGGACCAACATACAGAATAAGGATATTATGTACATAATGAAACATTTAATAAATTTGTAGCTCGGTAGAAAATTATTGATGCCAAAAACGAAAGCAAGGATTTACGGACGAGACTGTTCATGTGTTATCATGTAAATGATAACATATTATATCGGAATAAAAATGCGATCGCCTATGTTTTATTTAAAATGTTATTTCCAAAAGCCAAAAACGAAAAGTCAAAGACAAAACGGAAATAGGAATTTATTGACTTTCATGTAAAAATTTCCTTTCGCTTATAAAACAATTACCTTAACATTCACTTGATATGAGGATAATATTCAAAATTTGAATAATTTTTCACTGAAACAACCATTTATGGTAACTTTTTATGAAAAAAATTCAATCTTTTATTGTTAATTTTAAAGTCAATGGACAGTTAGGGTGCGACATTAAATGAAGATATTATAATATGAATGAGTTTAGGACATAAGAACAAATCTGAAGTTTTGCTAATATTATAATTTCCAAATTGTTTATTTTTAACTTCAAAGCTATCCGAAATTTTTTTGAAGGAATTCAAAATTTCGTTTGGCACACGAGACTAAGAAAATAAAGTGTTTACTTCCATCATCGTCTAATTATAGATAATCGATCTCATCAATCCGTTACTTCTTTCCCTCCTGAGAAGGAAATAATATCGGAAAGCCTACATTCTCTTACTTAACCTCGGGGATCTATAACCGGACTTAGTTTCATAATCCGGTTATCTCATAGTCACCCTGTAAGAGTACCGTAGGAATCGTCTATTCCCGATAAAGAAACTATTAGTAAGAAGCTTTCATTGATTCAAAGTTCTTATTATATACATCGCATCGTACCAAACTATTTCCCAAAACCGTATTTAAGTATGACATTTATTTCCTCTCTTGGACTACAGTATGGGTTCTCCAACTTTCTGGAACTACGGAATCCTTATCATTAAACATTTTCTCGGAACCTCAACCAAGAGGAAGTACTTCGAGGATGTAAGGCAAATGGTTATCAATCTCACAATCAGTCTCTCACAGAACCCCATCAATCAAGCTTTCGGGGAACTTCTACAGCTTAAAAAACCTCTGAATTAGAGCAAAAAATTAACATCAAATGATCCAAACTAATCAAAGCGCTCCAACCTTATTAATCGTAAAATTACCCTCTTATTTGGAGAAATTTATCGTGAGTGCTTGAAAACTAATCAGCCCCATCGATAGCTTAATTTTATGATTTCATTTTATCACACTAAAACTTATGAGGAAAGTGCACATTTACACCGAATGTTTCTGCCATGATTGCTATAATAAATGTGCAAAAGTGACAGCCATTTCACTCTGATTTCAGGATAGGCCCGAAGAAGATAAGTAAATAGCCTAATGATAAAATAAGCGAGGAACCTAAATAGAAAAGTACGCCACCAAGAGAATCAGTTTTAAAATCAAAACCAGAAACATTCTTGATTTTATACGTACCTACTATGTTGTGACACATCTCCGAAATGTAGCTATTATAGTCACGTTCAGCTAAGACTTTTGATGAAAAGTTAAGCGTCGTACTTTATCATGTTAAAATAGTATGCTTTAAAAGCTTGTTTGTTGTAGCGAAGCCTTCCTATATATGATTTATTGAAAATCCTTCTTAAGTTTCTTTTAGTACTAGCAATTAAATCCTTTAGCGAGGCATCATATCTAACATATAAATATTTAACTTATTTTATGATACTCAAGCCATAAATTGTAAGATCCCTCTATCAAATAAAAGTGCCCATATTTTTTTAATACATCTTGAGAGGAAACGTTATCCGTAATAAACATAACATTTCCGAAGGAGCGAACGTGACTTCTCGGACGATTTATAAACAAAACGATTAAATAAGATTGCAATGCCAAATCATATTCGGAATGCTCCATCTACCAGATACTTCTTCTAACGCCAAAAAAATCAGTTTCAATTACAATTCCTCGCCGCCCATACACTTTTACTTGTTATCGAGATGATTCATATGATTCCATAAGAGGGACAGTCGTCTGGACAACCAAGTGAGCGTGGGATGTCTTTACCCCATACCCATTCTTCCTTTGTCGCAGGAACACCACATAACTCCACTCGCATACATAGCATCTCTTCCTTTCCCGTGATGCCGAAGAGGTCAGTGGGGTTTGTGACACGAGGGTCGCGTGCTCTGTGCTCCACCGAGTGCCCTGGCTCCCCACACTGCGAGGGTTGCGGGTGCCATTTCGTCCGCATCTCTTTTAATTAATGGCTCCCTCTTTCCTCCACGCTCCCAACTAGGAATCCGGGCGTCGATCTTGAAGGGACCGCTGAGGGGGTTATCCGACCGAGGCGAAGGTCGAGACGATAAAAGCTTTATCTCGCTCGTTTTTGGACGACCGTTTATAATTAGAGGGTAGAATGTTCACGGAGCGAGAGAGCCAATCACAGAGCTCGGCATATCCCCATTCACTCTTTACAAAGTGACTTCAAAAACTATCCATTCCTTCGAGCTGTCTGTAATATGCGTCACGCTTATAATTTATAGCATTCGGAGTAAGGGCTGTCAAGATATAAGATGTCACGTCAACTAATGTGTTTACTAAATTTCATTTGAGAGATAATATAAATCACGCAGCTTAAAGGCGCATGAGTAATATCATCCCTCCTATTAGTGCTATATTTTGAAAAAATTGATATTGTTTATAAAAATAAGGGTTATGGCCGAGAGTTGCGAAAGCGTGAGTGCGGCGCAGTGATATCAAGGTGATATCCTCTTATAACGAGGTTCTAGCGGAGAGTTTTGTTCCAAAGGAATGTTGCTTAATTTATTCCAAATACCCATATTTCATTTAAGCGAGTGCAGCTATTATTTTATAATACTGTAATATAATAATATAATACTGTAATTTTCCCTTTGACAGACTGAAGTATAACCTAAAAATTAGTCTGAAAGTACCTAACTATGTACAAAGGGCGTAGTGAAGACCCCCGCAGCCCTCGCAATGCGGAGGGACGGACAACAGATAAATACGAAACACCTCTCTGAATCGTACTTGCCATAATTTGATAGAGGGAGTGCCATATTTTTCGTCGGGAGAGGGGGTTACTTATATTTTCCGCTAGGCTCCTGCCAACAACATAAATAAACACAAATGTCATGATTTTAAAAATGTCTGAATTACAGTTATATTTGATTTATAACCAGGACCTTTAAGAAGGGGACCAGGAGGACCATTTAGCTTGGGCCCTCACGCTCAAGAGGGCCCAAATTTGCGTATGAATGTACTCACCATGCTTGATTAATATCAATTGTGATATTGCACGAAAATTAGATTTTTCTCAATCATTAGCACACTTACATGGGAAAAGGCTAGAATAGCATTTTATGTATAAAAATATACGAATTACATTTCACTGTTTTTAGCTAATTATTGTCTTATTTATCTTCGTGTGTTTTCATTTTTACTATGGCTAGTGGCCTTGAAATCTGAAAGTGGCCCGGACCTCTTTGAACCTCTGAGATGGCTTGCTTATAGCCAATGTAAACTTTTATCTATGGATAATAATTTTTTATTGCCTGTTAACGCGTTTGTAAAGTTCATTTTGAGCTTGTGAGGCTAAATCACCATACTCTCCATCTTCACTTTCAAATTCAGTTTTTGCAATCTTTGATGCATTACTCACGTGTTTCACCATTCATTAGACATTTTGCAAGAAATGAATAAATCTTTGTATGAATTTTCCTTAAATGTTTTCTCACTTAGTATGTTCATGACACTAACGATTAATTTAATATCTTATATGACTCCTTCGTTGTCGTCCATTCGAATCACTCCCAATTTTTTATAACATTCAAAACTTTTCGTTTTTTAAGCAAACTCCAACAATATTTCCAATAGCTTGTTTGATTTGAAATGTTCTCTTTTTCGTGCCTCTTGGCATAAAAACGAATTTAGACATTCAGATACATAGAATATTAAGTTCTTGGTGAATTATTTCTCATTACGAAAATTCACAAGTATTTATAGATCTATTGCGAGTTATTAAATCCCTTCAAAAAAGTAAATCCCGGAATGAAACGAACGAAAGCTAAATAACTGGATTCTCTACATCAGGCGTCGGCACCCTTTTTGTGAATGGAGTGCCACATTCGTACTTGTGAGTGATTTGGAGGGCCGCATTCGAGGTCACGAGAGCTTCGGTGGGCAGGATGGGCGTTTAAATCAGAAGTTGCCTATATAGAGCTTTAGTGGTCTCATATTAGGGGAAATCAATTCTAAATAGTTTACTAGCGTTAAAACTTCACAATAAAATGTTTTGAGACCATAATTTTAGTGAAAAAATATGGAATTGTTTATGTTAAATTTTACCGATCATAGCTTCGAGGGCCGCATAAAGCTCTCGGGAGCGTCATGTGGCCCGTGACCCGTAGGTTGTCGACCCCTGCTCTACTTCATTAGAAAATTTAAACATCAAATGGTACCATGACCGGCGGAAGGGCAGGGTGAACATGGCCCTTGCCCGAGTCCATGTTGTGTGGAAAGATTCGTGCTAGTGGCCTGAATTTTTACCAAAAATAACCCAATAAGAGGCGATCCGCTCTAAAATCAAACATATTTTAGCATCAAATCAACAAAACTGATGGAAATAGTGAGATTTCTTTACTAGATGGCTTCGCTTCATTCCAAATTTCCAGTATTTTTCATCCGAAGGACCTTCGTGCCATTACCTTACAGACCTCATCTGCACCGCCACAAGGTCCAAAGGTCAGCGGCACCGAACAAACCAATATGCTCAGTTAATTGGATCCTTTTCCTACCTTCGGCCGGAACCGAAAAAGGGACTTTCGAAACTGATTTGGGCGGTGATTTTTTCTTTTGAAGGCAACATAGATTTTGTCACCAGATCGATTTCCAATTATTATTCTTAGTAAAACATTTTGCATGAGCTTAAGTTTTTTTTCCTTAATCGTTTAATTTTGGAGGCCTTGACAAAGTTTTTTGTCCCTGACCTTGTAAAAGTTCGCACCGACTCTAAAAGATTAACTTGAGTTTTTTTCTTTTAAAAAAAGGCATTTGGTCACTTGATTTCATGTTTCCTTCATTACTGCGCACTCCATCTCCGCGGTCGCATTACTAATCAATAATTATGTTCCCATCTTCCTTATGGAGCAATTTTTATCTGAAATCGCATAGTCACCCTGTATTTAAAAGTGACATAATCCGTCATTTTCCGATTATTTTTTCTGAATCAATGGTGATAAATAATATTAATAATTGTGATAAAAAAACTGCCTCTCAGGAAGTTTTTAGAAAATAATCACAGAAACAGATTTAGAGTAAAATGTTTACTGAGTATTTATTGACATAGCATTATTGAGAAACTATGACTGCTAGGTTAAATTTAAATGTGAACATTCTCAGCAACATCCATTACATTCTCGGTTTTGTGTATATAAATTTACAATAACATTTTTAAATTTGCGTTCAATGAGAGCTTTACAATTAAGCTGTTTTTCATTTTTTTATCACCAGTCAATGGTATTGGTTTGATGGACTGGGTTAGTGTGTAGGGCTGAATTTAGTTGCTGGACTATGTTTGTGGGGTGTAAAAAATTAAGAAAGGATAGTTCAGTGGCCAAACTAGCTGCCATTAATTGTGTTAGCCCTATGGTCATCATCGGCCCTTGGCTATTTTTAGACCCATGGATATTTATGGCTTTTGTGCAGTTTGACCAAGACCAAATTGTATCAAAGAGCTGGAGTTGAAAAAGACTTGACTCTTGTTATGTCGAATACTGATTTTATTTGAGATAATTTACTTTAAGTTACTTGTTTATTTTTGTTTGTAAGATGGAAATTAAATGACTGAATGCAATATGTTAAATATATCTTTAAATAATTCCCTGGAAGCTGCCTGATTCAATTACAAGTTTATTTTTGTTGATGCATATATAGGAATGTGAAGTGCAAAAAGAGAAACTTTTAAATGATATAAAATTTCTTTAAATATTTGAACAAATGTTTCTTTTTTCACCATTTTAAGCTTAAAGCCCAAAATCAGTCAAAATGTGCCTATCTAATTCTTAGCAGGTTTGTAGGTAAATCTGCCCATGTTAATGTTTATTAAAGTGATTTTAAACATTCGTGCTTTTATTTCCTATACATAAACATATTTTACCATATTCATATTTTACTAAAATATTTTTAACTTAAATATATCCAGAAATAATTTTCTTTCATTTATTTTGATGCAGGTTAACTCCAATGGATTACTTTCCTTTAGAACAGATATTCCAAGTTTTTTTAACATTCAGTTTCCACTTGACTACCCTGTCATTGCACCACTTTACACTGATGTTGATACTAGAGGAACAGGGATAGTATATTATAGGTAAGCTAGCATGTTTGTTTCTCCTTGTTTGTATATTTATTTTTTTATCTTGCAGAAAATCTCCAAAATTCTCTCCATAAAAACCAATTGAGTGTTATGAAAGAAATTGCTTATTGGAACAAAGTGCCAATACCACATTAATGCAAATTCTCTTCATGTATATGTAACATTGATGGATACCAAATCCAAACTACTACCAATTAATATAGGTGTACCACAAAGTTCGGTCCTTGGACCTCTCCTGTTCCTCTTCTTTATCAATGATCTATCAAATGTCTGTCCAGGTGATGCTCATCCACTCATGTATGTCGATGATACCAGTTTTCTAATTTCTGCTAACTCAAACAACTCTGCCCTAGATATAGTTAAGCGGACAGTGAACTGTCTAACCAATTAGTGCAGAAATAACTCCATTAATATAAATGTCTGTAAATCTGTTATCTGTTATCTGTCAAATACACTACCAGCAAAGCAAACACCATAGAAAGTCTATAACTTAGACTCAATTATCAATCGATACATGAAGTTGAATCTGTCAAATTCTTAGATCTTAACCTTGATAACAAACAGACTTGGATTAACCACATTGATAATCTTATGGCTAAGCTTAGTTCTGTGTGCTATATGTTAAAACAACTAAAACAAGTGGTAAACATGACAACTATTAAAAATGTTTACTTTGCCTTATTCCAATCTAGGATTACATATGGCATAATTTTTTGGGGCTCATGTCCCTTCGCAAATGGATTATTCCTGACTCAAAAAAGAGCCATAAGGTTCATAGCAGGAGCCAAAGCAGGAGATCATTGCATACCTCTATTTTAAAAACTAGGGATATTACCTCTCCCTTGTTTATATATCACGTATCTATTATTATTTGTAAAAAATATCAAAATCTTTTTCAGCTCAACTCCTAAGTACACAATCATGGTACACATAATTGCAAAAAAATCCACACTCCACCTTGTAGGCTGAAAACATACTATGATGGACCATATATGATGGGTCTCAAATGTTTTAATAAACTGCCCCATGACATAAAATCAATTGTAAATATTAAAGTTTTCAAGAAGAAAGTTCATATCATGCTTTTGGATAAGTGTTACTATAAATTCAGTGAATTTCTTTTATAATTTCATACCTGTACTTCTACTGCTTATTATATGAACTGTAAGTAACTGCACAAAGTTGTCAATGTGCATGTATGTAGTGTGTAGTTACATTTTTATATAATTGTATTTGCAACTTGTTTCTTTTATACTGTATGTATGAGTTTATGGATGTATCATCTCTGATATATACTATGTCTGTACTAGACCTTCTGGGCCAATTTTTTATATTATATACTAATTGTAATATATTTTTACACTTTTGACTTGTCCTATATCATATTGTATGATCCTTGGATTAATAAATAAATAAATAAATAAATATATATATATATATATATATATATATATATATATAATCATTAATTGAGATTGCTTTCATAGTGAACTTATACACACTTTGATAATTTCTGATACTTCTTGCTCTATTTCATTTGCTTCCAATATTCTACAGGTTTACTTGAATATTATATGGTCTTGAATTCTCAAGATTCCCTTTTTTTCACATTGAGAAATAATGATTACTGCATATGAATAGTTATAATTATTTATAATGCTGCATTTCTCCTCTTATATTTTGTTTGGGAAGCTTAGAATTTTTCTAAAATTCATTGCTTATATTTTTATAGAGAAACACAAGATGAAGCTCTTCTGAATCGAGCCACAAATTTAATTAGAGACTCATTCAGCTCTGCGTCATCATTTTCTGCCAGGAGTATATTCATTGCTACATGGAAGGAAGTTGGTTACTATAATAAGGGAACAGATAAGGTATGACAAAATTATTACTACATAATTAAAACACTATATGAATTAGAAACATACTGGTATTTTTCACTAAAAATATTCTGACATTTCTCTATTTTAGCTGTGAGCTAAGGTCACTTTTTCAATTATTCAAATTACATTGATAAATGGTCTCTTAAAAATAGTACTTTCTTACAGTTTCATTCTCCTTTGTATGCATGATCTTCAGATTTATCTTAATCTCTTTTATTATTTACACACATTCTAATATATCCTGTCTTTAAACTAAATGTATTTCATTTTCTATTTATACTTCATGTACTAATAGATTATGTGATTTAGACACAATGAAAGCAAAGAAAAATAACTCAACAAATTAATTATATTATAGATCAGTAAAAGGGGTTAACACTTAAATTTTTTAGAATTATGTAATGTATTCTACTGTCAAAGAAATTGTTTTTATTTTAAGCCAGACATTCCATTTTTAACATGCTACCAGTAGTGGGTTTACAAATCTTGTGCCCTTATGCATTTAGAGATTTATGTCGTCACTCCCCCTCTCTCCCATATTTAGTTAAAATAAAATGTTTTTTATTGAAATTTATAATTTATTTTTATTATAATGTTCCTAAATAAACATCACATTAACAATTTTAATCACATTTGTACTATATTAAAATAATAAATATAAAATATTACATAAAATAAAAATATGCATCATCATTTGCGCCCTTAGGCACTGCCTACCAGTGCCTTAAGGTAAATCCACTATAGTATGCCACACTTTACATACAGATACAAACTAAATAAAGAACATTAAATTGTTAAATGATTAAATGATGAATAACTCATGCATTAATCTATGATTAAAATTTTTAACATTAAAGCTGAATTAAAGAATATGCACTTAAAAATCAAAAGATTGAAAAAGTCATTATCTCAGTTTTTTTTAGAATCTTCTTTTGGTGAATTGCCACTGAAGATGGCTGCATTATAGCCAAAATGCACATTTGGTTTTTGCACAGCATTGTTGAGGCTACTGGAGATACTTAAGATAAATATTTTGATTATACATTGTTTATCCTTGAAAATTTTCAGCCATGAGACAGGCTTGATAATTCTCTGCTAACTTTGAAGTCAAAGGCAAATCATGCAATAAAAACAAAAGAATGCTTTATAATGTTTCTTTGTGTATCTATATTTTCGATTCTTAACACTCCAGGGGTGAGGGCCATGCACAGGGGGGGGGGGGTGCATCAGGTGCATTGCACCGCCCCCCCTCCCCCCGACTTTGGCGGCCCCATATTGATCTTACAAAAAAATGGCATTTTGTTTTTTTAATTATTATTATTCTATGCAATTTTAGTCTCATCCAAATCTATGCATCATAAATACCATGCATAGCTTATTCTTTCAACATTTTACTTTTTGACACAGCTTCAAGTAGTATGACATGCAAACTTTTTCTGGCACTATTCAATGATTATATGCAATATTTTCCGCATCAACCATTAGGTGGGATATATTATGTAAACATTTAAATAACATTAAAACTTCTGAGTGTTACAAGATGGGAAGCTAGAATTCAATAGGTTAAAGATTAGATTTCAGTTAAAAGAAACATACCAGGCTTTAGAAGAGCTAATAAATTCAGCAAAGGATAATGCAATTGTCTCAGAAGCTAATAGTTTACTAAAACAGATTGAAACATTGCCATTTATTATTTCTATAATTGCATGGTATGATATTCCCAATGATGTGAAACAAATTACCAAATATATGCAAACAGCTGAAATGACATTAAATTGTGCTCAAACACTAATTCAATTACAAAAAGAGAAAAGCTGTGTAAAAAGGAACAAATTCAATGGTATGTTAGAATTATCAAAAACTGAAGCCCACCAAATGGAATAAGTATGGAATTTTGAAATACTCGCATTATAAAAAAGAAAAGACAATTAGATGAAAATTGTGAAATTGTGAATTGTAAAATTTTAAAGTCTCATTTTATTGAACGTTAATTGATATTGTAATAAGTCAATTAGATCAAAGTTTTGATACTGTACCTAAGATACTAACCAAATTTGACTTTTTCCTAAATATTAAAACTGCCACTGTTTCAGAGTTAGAAAACAGTGCAAGAGATGTCTATATTAAATATTCTAATGATGTTTCTTCTGAAATTTCTATTTGAAAATGTATTAAAATCTATAGATATTTTAAGATACATAATAAAACATAACTTGCAAGAAATATTTCCAAATATGGTAATAGCAATTAGAATATTTTTATCTCTTCCGTTAACAGTAGCAGAAGCTGAGTAATCATTTAGTAAATTAAAATTGATCAAGACATACTTGCGATCAACAATGTTACAGGAAAGGTTAAATGCTTGTGCAATATTATCAATTGAGAGGGAAACAGCTGAAATATGTACATTTGAAAATTTAATACAGAACTGGCTAGAATCTACTGCAAATAAATAAATAAATAAGAATATTGTGTGTACCTGCAATTAGAAATGTTATATTATTATATTACTAGTTTCCTGTTGCAACAATTGCTGCCATTTGAGCAACAGAAAAATTGATTATTGTTTATTGTATGTTTTATTGAAGAAAGTTGCTAGTTTATAAAATGTTTTTACATAAAGTTACTAATTAGGTAAGCATAGGCTTTATGACATATGCGATTAATAGGAAACTGTACAAAATGAGGAATTGAAAAGGTAACAGAAATGTGAAGATGGGAAGAAATGGCAATCAATATAAAACCTCTTTGTACACAACGTTCTTAGTGTAGACTGTCATCGTTTCCTATTTTACCTTGGTGGCTTGTTTCGAGGATTTGCAATTTTACATCGGCGGCTGCCTTTGCCCGACTGAATGCCACATACAGCTGCCTGTGGCTAAATACGCATTTCTAAAGGAAAATCCCAATATTTTCAAATGTTTGCCCTTGTGCCTTGTTAATTTTCATCGCAAAGGAAACCTGATAGGAAATTGAGTCCGAATCAGGCGGAAGGGCATAATGGCATCCGTTGAAATCAATTTGATTCTGAGCAGGAATATTGTCTGACCTTTACCTGGACCAGTGATTAGTTCCAACATAAGCGCTCGGTCCATCATTTCCCGTACAATCATTCGGACACCATTCACCAGTCCTGAACCTAAGATCATATTGCAGATAAGCATAACAACCGAACCTAACTTAAGTTTCAGTTTATGAGGGGACAATCCGGACGGCGTGATGGAGTTCAAATATTCCAACGGAATGTTCAGTCTGAAAAATGAAGAGAACAACACGTAACTTATAAATTGTATTTTAGAAGGCCAGATTCAAACTACGACTTGGAGTTAGTTAATGGTATTTAAACTATGCGAGGAAAGGCTGGACGTACTTATCCTGGTCATTGCCTGTTTGTATCCATGCTGCAATATTCTCGATGCTCTTCTGGGAGCAAATCCAGAACTTCTCCATTCAATCTGTCGCAGTCTTCATTGAGGGGACAGACAATCGTGCGAGTTGAGTATTCGCCAGCTCGATTGCCTATTTTGGTGGAATCATCGAATACATGGTGAACAACAGAACTGGTAGAAATATACTCTTTAGGAATTTTGTTAATGTCCTCGCCGATTTCACTTCGGAGTTCACCGTTACCCAAACGTAACAACCATACCGAAAATGACCGCTCCGTTTCCCTGGCACGCATATATTTGTCAAGCGTAAAATTTGTATGGTGCTCCACAGCCGACTCCTTTTATGGAAGACTCAATGATTTGAACTCCTTCAGCATGAGGTACTACCGGCAAAACCTGTCTGAAGTCACCATCGAAAACAATCACCTTTCCACCCATTGGCCGGATTTGGCATAAAAATATTTTTTAATGACACCTTGCTCGATTTTCTAGCAAACAGTTTCCGAGATAGAACTATTTGAATTTACAGTTGCAATCGGTGGATTGGTCGTCGCAGTACCAGTCACTGGCCACGAATATCTTCAGACCTAACCCCATTAGATTTTTGTTTATGGGATTGGATGAAGAGTGAAATGTACACAAGAAAAGTGGATACACGAGACGAACTGCTCGATCGCATAATGGGTGCTATTGCCCGCGTAAAGAACCGTCAAGATGAACTCAGATGAGCAACACGCCATGTTCTCACACGAGTTGAAAAGTGCATTAATATTGATGGTGAAATTTTCGAAAATTTATTATAAACTGTAACAAATTTTTCTATTGAGCAATAAATATTAGCAACAGTAGAAATATCTCTTTCTTATCAATAGTTTTGCAACTGTATATTCAAGTAGCTCTATCTCGGAAACTGTTTGGAATAGGACACTTGTCCATACGAACTTTTTTTCTTAGAATGGCCAATACTATCACCTCCCAGAATATTGACCTTTCTTCCTGGGACACCCTGTATAGTCGTGGCGGCGGGAAAAATATAGCGATTCCTCAAAGTTCAACGAAAAATGCCCTAAAGCTCTCGAATGTTCAGAATTTTTAGAAATTTCGTAAAAAAGGACCCTCCGTTGCTTCAAAAATCCGGGAGCTGTGGTTGAGCTCTATCTCGGAAACTGTTTGGAATAGGACACTTGTCCATACGAAGTTTTTTTCTTAGAATGGCCGATACTATCACCTCCCAGAATATTGACCTTTCCTCCTGGGACACCCTGTATAAGCTTTCAGAACCCACTTTCTGCAACTTAATCACAGCTCCCGGAATTTTGAGGCAAAGGAGGGTGTTTTTTTCTTCTTACCAAATTATATATATATATATATATATATATATATATATATATATATATATATATATATATATATATATACTCAAACTGTACTTTACTTACGGACTGTAATAAAAATTGACATTTTTTTATTGTGATTTTGTATTTTCTTGTAATAAATAAAAATAAGAATTTAGAATTACAGATAATTTTATTTTAATTTACTAATTGTTTTTTAAAACAAATCATGTAATAAAATTATACACAAAAATTTGGGGTGGGGGAGGGGGGCCCAAAAAAAATTTTGCACCTGGGCCCCAAGATATCATTGCACAGCCCTATCAGGGGTCATGTGGGATACTATTGTGTCTCAGGACATTAGTTCTTTAAATAGCTCACAAACGATGTGACTACATGAGTGTTAATAATACTTGATGAATGTGTTAGATATAATACCTATTATTTCATCTTTAGGTCAACACTTTCCAAGTAATCATTGTTAGTGATGGGGTATCATCTTATATTGAGCTTATATATCCTGAAGGTGGAATTCAGTGGGTTCAGGGAACTGGAAAATCAAGCAGTCTTCCTGATGCAAGAGCACAAGCAGGGTTCATCTCAGGAGATGGTCGTCTTCATGCACTACGTGGATCTGGAACTCACCAAATCCAAAACTTGGACAAGTAATCACTTTGATGCTTCATTGAATCCATTTCAAGTTAATTTAAGATAAATATTTTGTTCAGAGGGAGAAACGGTAGAAAATTTTTTCAATTTTGAAAATATAAATTCAGAGTACATTTTCCTTCAGTTCAAATCATCAGGTACAGCAGAGTGTGATTGTGAAAAATGGTTTTTTGAGGCTTAGAGATCTCTAATTGTTGCTAATTTTATAAATTGTGAAATCTAGTTTCATACAAGCTTTGACATCCATCAATAGTTTATAACATTAAAAAGTCAGTCAAATTCAATAATTTTAAATCCAACTATTTTTTAAATTATTTAAGATGTTCAGCATCATTTATAAATATGTCATTATTTCAAAAATGAATTATTATAGATGTAATTATCATAGACGACACTGAAAATAAGATCAAGGTAACATCTCTAGCCATAAAACAGTTGAGTTAACAAGATGCATAGGTATATCTGTTACAAAGTAGTTGTCTTCAATGATAATCTGAATCAATGGTCTATGAACTGAAGATGGCTACTTTTTAACTGAAATCACCATTTAGTCTACTAAGCAATTTTATGGTTATAAAAGTCTCCTAGTTCATAGATGTGGTTCTCATAATAGAATATTGTCGTGTTGACACTCTCATATTGCAGATCCATGCCCAAGACATGTTTTATTACTCATTGGAATAACTAAATATTTTTAGGTGGTCAAATATTGGAGTGTATGGGAGATGGCTGTTCCATGTTGGCAATACTGGATCATCTGGAAATGTTATGGAACCTGATATAGGAAATTCAGGTGGGAAACATCTTTGAGTTTGATGAAATGCCAGTTGAATCGTTGCTTCCTATAGTTCTTAAAATTTTAGTTGCTTTTAAAATTTAAAATAATTTTGCCTCATAATGAGACAATTTCAAAAAGTACTATGTTATAAAAGATGTAAAATAGGAGAGTCTAAAACAAAAACTTTAAAGAAAATTAGTATTGAAGCATGTTTTCTTCATTAGTCACTCCAATATTAGAATCTGCACCAGAGAAATGTTCTGAAGGTGGGACCGTCTGTCATAGCAAAGCAAATTGTGTGGATTACAATCCTGGATTCTGCTGTGAATGCTCATCTGGATACTATGGAAATGGACTCAATTGCCTGAAGGATGGTAAATATTTTAAGCTATTTTTGTATTTTATTCCCTCGGAAATGATGGTTTAAAAGTATTTTCTGATTATTTTTTCCAACAAAATTTTTTTTGCAACTTGTATGTGTATGATTGTTGTAATGCATTTCAATTTATGTCTTCAGATATCCCACTCAGAGTGAACGGGAAAGTGAGTGGGACTGTTAATGGTCTCAGCCTATCAGACATGGACCTCCAGGCATACATTGTCACATCTGATGGCCGAACATACACTGCCATCTCACGTATGCCAGATACTATTGGCTTCGACATACAGGTCTTGAACATAATGGGTGGAGTTATTGGATGGATGTTTGCAAAGTCATTGAGTGGTGCCAAGAATGGATTTGAATTAACAGGAGGATATTTTAACTATACAGTTGATATTTCATTCCCTAACTCGGGAGAACATGTGACTGTTAATCAGTATTACAATGGTTTTGATGTTTTTGATCAACTTCGTATGGAAGCTCACATTTTTGGCGACCTTCCCTCCATTGCACGAAACACAAAAATTGAGATGCCAGATTATGAGGAAAAATTCACAAGAACATCCCCAGGTATGCAAGTGTTTTTAGTTGTCTCTATTTAATTTCAGTAACAGAAAATGATTAACTTAAAATTATTATTTATAAGTAATAGTAATTATCATGAAATTGTTGTAGAATATGAATATTTATTACACTTTCAATGCTATTGTTTGAATTTTATATTTTCCTTTATGGTAAAATGTTTCAAATTTTTAAGAAAGGATTATCTCATGAACTGCTGTTAAAAAAATCTTCTCTGCTCTGAATTTTTAATTTCATATGTGTTGATGTATCATTCAAAATTGTTGAAAATCCAGTAAAACAATTTTCATTCAGGGAGTAGTTCAGTAGGAAGGCTGTTATGCATAACAGAATTCCAGATGTGCTGAAAATGTTTTGCTCTCATAAAAATAAGCAGTACTGTTGAATGACAATTTCAAATATTTGAGTAAACTTCAAAATTTTAACATTTTAACTTTTAGGAATAATACAAGCATACTCTGCCAGGAAATTTAATTTGGAAGGTGTAAAAATTGACAACCCCTTCAATACGCATCATGTGATAACATATAAGGAATGCCTCTCTAACCCTCAAAATGTGAGCACTCAGTTGGTAAAAGTTGCAAGGAATTTCATTACGTATGATGCAAGGGAAAAGATAATCCGTTATGCAATGACAAACAAAGTTAGCCCTCCTGGAGGTAGGTATTTTCTAAATTTTTGCATCTTTATATTTGAAGTTCTCATCTACATTTCTTTAATCATTAGTTCCAAAAGAATACTACAAGATGGTAGATAATGTTGCTAATTAATGTTTTTAATGCTTTTTGAAATGTGTGAGAATGACCTAAATTATCATTGCAATAATTTTTTTATGAAATGTAGTTAACTATGTCTTGAATTTTATCTAAAACTTAAGCTATTCTTAATATAAGTGCTTAACTATAATAATAATTGTGTTTTGATTTTTTTGAACTTCAACGAGTTAGTGTGATACACATTTGGTTACAATGTTAAAACTTCAATAAACTTTTGTATTATTTTTTACTAGTACACTGAGATAAGTTTTATTTTTAAAAAGCCTCAAATAACTTCATTTTTCTGTTAATATTTTCAGATATAGACCCTTGCCGTGATGGACAGCAGGCTTGTGGCGATCATAGCTCATGCATTGTTGAGGGAGACAGTTTCCGATGTGTATGTAACCCTGGGTATGTAAAATATTTACAGAGCAGAAGCTATAAACATTCCATGAACATATTTTTCAGGACAGCAGCATTTAGTGACAATAGAAAATATTTTCTATGTTCTGTATTTAGTAAATAGTTTGTAATCATTCCTAATCCAGTGAATAAATGTCACTATACTTTTAACCCATTCTTTGGCAGCATCAACTATATCTGAGGAAGTTTTTCAGTCTTTCCTTGGCATGCCTTTCTTCTCTCAACATTACATGGTGATCTCATTTTTTTGTTAACCGCTGATATCACTTATATCATGATAACTCCAAGATACAGCCCCGCATTGGGCATATTTACTGCCCACGTACAAGCAGTTTATGCCACCCCTTACAAATTTATAAAAGTACCCTGGTCCAGATTTTTTTTTGTTTTTAGATTACAAGTTGTATTTAATTTAAGAAAAACTATAGTAAACTAAGGGTTTCACCCCCGGCACCTACAGCATCCAACCCTGATTAGTTATTAATTATTGTTAATAATTATTTCCAAATATTCCACATTAAATGTCAGTCGTTATGACATTTTATAGTTCACATTGTTATCAAAGAGTATTCAAATCATTATTATTTTTATGACTTGAATGTGAAAGAAGTCTTTCAATATTTTTATGGCCCAAGTAATAAACTTCTACTAAGAATGACGTTACATAAATAATAAACAGAGGCTTACCACAGCTTTTAATAATTTACCAATATTTAAAATTCATGGAGAAGAATAGATACTGTAAAGACCCACGTATAGGACGCACTTTTTTCCAAATTTTCAAACCATAAAAGTAGGTTGAAAATGAAATTTGGAGACTATGGTGTACAGAATGGAAATAAATAAAACTCCTGAACCGTAAAATAATCCAAGTGAGCAATCACATGTCAATTACAGAAAAATAGAGGGGGAAAAAAATAAATTTATACTTACAAGTTTGCAAACTTGTAAGTATACATTTATTTTTTTCCCCCTCTATTTTTCTGTAATTGACATGTGATTGCTCACTTGGATTATTTTACGATTCAGGAGTTTTTATTTATTTCCTCAAAAGTAGGGTTCGTTTTATACACGGGTACATAATATTTCATCTTTTTCTCTCTATGAAATGTTCAATGAAAAATGAAAAATAAACAGCTGCAAACTAATATTTATTAACCATAAAAGTGTTTTAATTAAAATAAAACTTTTTAATATGAAAAAGACCACTTTTACAAACAATAATTGTAAATACAAGATATTCCAGCTTCATTAGCCACTTATACTCATACATGAATACTAAACATTTTTCATTCTTTCTGTATGGAGTCTTCATATAAAATGAAATACCTGATAACTAAAATTTAAAAATCAAGCATCTGCTCATTGAAAAAAATCTTCAATCATGAAAACAAATCAAACTTTTCAAACATTTTCCCTAAAATCCTATAAATTTGCCATCATCGGTAATATGGAACTCACCTTAAACTTCATTTGTTTCTGAAGCTTCAGATTCATCTGATTCTAATTTTCATCTTCCCATAATATGTCAGAAAAGGGCGAGGAACTAGAGATGCTATACAGGTAGTTAGAATCATATCAGAAAGGGCAATGTGTATGTTTTGTAGACTGGCAGAAGGCCTTTGATAGAGTAAATTGGGTAATGTTGATGAAGATATTAAAGGATATAGGTGTAGACTGGAAAGCCAGGAGACTGATCAGGAATCTATATGTGAATCAAGTTGTAAAGGTCAGGTTGGAGAATGCAGATACCTGCGGAGTAAATATCAGTAGAGGAGTAAGACAGGGCTGCTGCCTATCACCAACCCTATTCAATATATATAGAGAAAGTCTAATGGAAGAAGTGTTAGAAGGCACAGAAAATTTCAAAATTGGAGTAAGGATTATAAGAACAGTAAAATACGTGGATGATCAAGTACTTCTAGCAAGAAAGGAAGAGGAACTCCAGAAAATGATAAATAGACTAATAATAATAGATATAAAATATGGTATGGAAATAAATACAGAAAAATCCAAGGTCATTCGAATATCAGGTACAGAAGAGAATCTGAACATAAGTATTGAAGGAAAGGCTTTAGAACAAGTTTCAGACTATATATACCTTGGAAGCATCATAACAAGAGAAGCAAAATGTATGGATGAGATCAAGACTAGAATAGGAAAAGCAAAAGCGGCTTTCAGAAGAAAGAAACACCTACTTATGCGGAATATAAGGGAAGATATCTGCAAGTTCATAAAATGCTATGTATGGAGTATAGCTTTGTATGGGGCAGAAACATGGACGCTAGGGAAAAATGAAATCAAATACTTGGAATGCTTTGAAATGGGGACTTGGAAGAGAATGCTGAAGATAAAATGGACCGATTGGATGAAAAACGACGAAGTGCTACGAAGAGTAGGAGAGAAGCGAATGTTTATACAGACTATTAGAAAGAGGAAGGCAAACTGGGTTGGACATTACCTGAGGAGAGAGAGTATGATTAAAGACGTGTTAGAAGGAAAACATGATGGGAAAAGGGAAAGAGGTAGGAAAAGGTTTCAGCTGATAGACGATTTGAAAGGGAAAGAGAGTTATCAAGATATGAAGAGGACAGCAGAAAATAGGAGTATATGGAGAACCAGGTTTAACCATGAATAATCACTGACCTGTCTACGGACATACTACCTATGATGATGAGTGGAGATATATGCCACAATTATAGCTAGAATTAGTTAGATTGTTATATCGATTTGCTAGATTAGCAGGTAGTCATTGTGGCCTTTTTTAGGTACTAGTTCAAACCCTAAGTCACTAGATCTAGCTAAAAATTTGCTAGATTGGCAACATTGACTGAGCAGCATACTGGAGCTACCGCATTACAACCCACACCTTGCATTCTTCCTCTGCTAACATATTTAGTTCCTGCTCGCTTACAAAAACCGCTAAAATAAACATTAATGTAAACAAAATTTTTTAAATAATTTATGGGGCTTATGTAAGTGCGGATTTATGTAAGTCGAGGCTTACGTAACCTGGGAAGTGCCTGTATTGACATTAAAACTGCAAATGGCACCACGTCTTACTCTAGTTCTTCTCTAGGTCATTACAAACCATAGTACGAGAAGAAGATAACAATTGGTGCAACCTATCATCTAAACATTAATAAATATTCTTGGCTATGTGCGATATTTATTTTTTAAGTATACACGGGGTCATATAAACTATAACACCACAGAAATTTTTCAGTAGCATCTATATTTGCTATATATCTTTATATTATGTCATAGATCTGACATTTACCAACTTTTCATTTATATATATATATTAACCCTTTCCCTGGCAGTGACATGTTTTGCCATCATCAACAGTACACACTTTTCACATGAAAATGTTGATTTTTGACATTATTTAAAAGACCAATTTTTGTTTTTCTGCTATCTACTAAATGGCTCTAGGAAAAATTTCAATATGATATCTCAAATGGTTAATAACCTCATAAAACTACTTAATGGTAACAAGTAAATAAATCTGACATTTATTTATATAAAATAATTTTAAACTCTTTCCCTTGCAGTATCAGATATAGCTAACATATTTGCTATCCCCAACTTCACATAAATGTTCTCCTTTATACTTTATTTTCATACACTGAGCTTAAATAAAACTATGAAAACTTGGAGACATATTGGTAGATATGGAGATAATAGATAAAAAAACTGTAAACACTTAAAACCAGAATGTATTAAGGACATTTTTTGACATTTTGGGAACTCCAGAAAAAATCACAAAATAAAAATAAGAAACAAAGAATTTGAAATGTTCATGAATGGAAAAGTACTGGAACAACTAACCATAATCCACGACTTTCTAAGAAAATCTGGGACTATATTTTCACCCTGTTATAGATTAATCCTTGACCTTAATTATATGAGTATGATTTTCATCCCACAGGTATCAGAAACTTTACCATAATTATGATCTAAAGAAATCTGTCTGTGTAGACATAAATGAGTGCTCAACTGGGACTCATAAATGTGATATAAATGCTGCATGTTACAATGAAGATGGTAGTTACCACTGCCAGTGCAATCGTGGCTATAAAGGCGATGGGAGAATCTGTGAAAGTAATTAATTTTATTTTATTCATGCATCAATGATGTGTCATAAAACATTCCTTTCTCACTACTTGAGTTATTTGCTAACTTTTTTTAATAAATTATTATTTATAATTTTATTTTAGAGCTTGAAACGTGTGCTGATATTCAATGCGACCCAAATGCAGAATGTATAGAAATGCCTTCAAGGAAACCAGAATGCAGATGTAATCCTGGCTTTAGGGGCAATGGTTATCAATGTATTGCTGTAACCCAAGAAGGTGATGTATTGTTTTATCCTATAATAACATCAAGTCAGATGCAATGAAATGGTTGTTATTTTACTTACTGAAATCCAGCTTAAAATACAAGAAGATACAATGATTTATTGATTTTGTTAAAAGTACTGTAGAGCAGAGGTGCGTAAACTGGGGAGTGCACCCCCTCAGGAGCAGCATGAAAGATTTGATGGTGTGCGTGATCAGTTCTTCTGTCAAAGTACAAGTACTTCCACGCTCATGGCTAAGATACGTTGACGATATTTTCGCGATTTTCGATACCTCCAATAATAACATAACTGATTTTCTACAGCAACTAAACGATCAATATCCTTCCATTAAATTTACACATGAAGTTGAAAAACAAAATGCATTGCCATTTCTTGACCTTCTCGTAAAAAGAGAAAACAACCAAATCAAGTTCGGGATTTACCGCAAACCCATACACACAGACACCTACATTCCCTCTGATTCCAACCACCATATTTCACATAAATTAGCACCATTCCACTCAATGGTACATAGACTCTTACAGGTTCCTCTTTCTAAAGTTGATTTCCTCACAGAATTAAAATATATCAAAAAATGCGCTAAAATCAATGGTTACGACCCTCAGATGATAGAAAATATTTTACACAAACACAAGCGCAGTCTTTCTTTGAAAAAACGAATTACTCTCACAAGCACGCCCCCCAAAAAAACAAAATATGTAAAAATCCCCTTCGTCCCAGGCATCACAAACGGCTTATCAAATATCTTCTCAAAACAGAATCTTAAAGCAGTACTTGTGAATGAAAACAAACTCTCCAACTTACTACACGATCCAAAAGACACGATCCCAACTCTACAAAGATCCGGCATATACAAAATCGCTTGCACAGACTGCGAGAAAGTCTACATAGGTCAAACTAAACGGAAGCTAGAAACCAGGTTCAAAGAACACCTTGCACACTTCAAACACAATAGATTTAACAGGTCTAGCGTAGCAATACACATACAGGAAAACAATCACTCGATTAAAATTGAAAACATGTCTCTCTTAAAATCAACATAAACCGACTGGAAACTAGACGCTTACGAGAGTATTTTCATAAACAAATTCAAAGATACGGTTATGAATAACGACCGCGGACCTATCCCTTACTCACCCCTCTACTCGCTAACCGTTAAGAATTCCCCCACCCCTCTGCCCTCCTTTCACTTTTACCCGGAACATATGAATACACAAGACCAAACACAAACAATCCATACGACTTCACCTACTGAAGATGGGAGCATAGCTCCCGAAATACGTATCTAGCAAGTTTCCCAGAGATTTCCAGAGTTATTGTGCGTGTGTGTGTTCCTTTTCTTCTTTTTAGGCAAGTTTTCGACAACAGGTCCCTGTAGGCCATCATCGTCCTGCAAACTTGTAAGCATAATTTTAATTTTCCTTATTTCTTATTGACGTGTGAGTGCTCTCTGGGTTAATTTACGGTTCAGGAGTTTCAAATTTTAATTCCAATCTGTACACCGTAGTCTCCAATTCCTTTTTTAACTATAAGGGTGTCTGCGTCTTCGACAACTTGTTTGACAATGATTTCTGCAGTTTGAAGTTTGTCACATAACATAGATATAAGTCGGCTTTTATTTCTGTCGTTGGATAAAAACTTTTCTGTGAAGTGGTAGTTGACATTGACTCATAAAAAAGTACGTCCAAGGAAGTATGTTTGTTTAATCGTCGAAGACGCTCGGCAGATTTCGTACTTTTAGCAGCTGCATCTTTCAGATACCCAACAAAAACGACGAGTGAGTTTTCACCGTAGTACTTTTTCACATAATCTACGTACTTTTTGAAAACCGAAGCGAACGTTTTTTGTTGATGCCACACACCTCTATGAAGAAGATAGCCTCCGCCTACTCTACTTTTTTAAATAAATTTACACTCAGACCAACGAACGGACAACATAGCCTTTTATTATTATTTTTCTGATTCTTTGAGTCTTTTAAACCTCTCTTTCTCTCCCTATTTTCCAAACCGTCCTCAAGATCTCCATTCTTCTACCTAACTCCCGTAACCTATCGCCCAATTGTTCACTCGATATTTTTTTACACGCTCGGATTAGCTTATTAAAACGTCCAGCACGTTCCTGAGATTGTCATACCGTTTCTATTTCATTAATGCTGTATTTAGCTCATTATTGCGATTTTTAATCTTATTGAATAGTTCTTAATAGCTCTTTAGGTATTCCTTCTCGTAAATAACGCAACGAATGTTATTTGCAGAAAACCATTTCCCTCTCCTTCCGTCTTTCTCTCCTTCTCGTATCAAAAACCATCAATGCGCGCTTAAACTCAGAGTTGAGATAACAATAGGATTTCGAGGTTTAACAATGTAATTGGTAGGCAAGTCAACATCCCGTTAAAATGGCAAGATTTCCCCAAAATATGTGAATTAAATGTTCAACATGAGGGATTTCGAACTGTAGGCGAAAAAAGATGAACTGAATAAGAAATCTTATAATTTATTTTTAACATGATTTAAATCCGAAGATCGTATGTTAGTTCTTTCTAATTTTAAAGGGGGGGGGGATATTGGTCATTTATCTTGAGAATACGTTGAGTTTGGATGAAAATATTAATCAGTGTTATGTGCATGAAAAAATCGAAACTCTTAATCCTGGGCCAAGTCCGGGTAATTTTCTAGTTCAATCTATACCATATATATAAAGAACGAGTGTCAGGAAATGTTTTGAACTTTTGTAACAGTTTTAGTGTGTTTTAAAAATCTTTCCGAATGTATAGAAGTTTTAAATTTGGTAAGAATGCTTGATTCAGAGATACAAATGGAATGCCGAAAACAAAATCACGAATAAAGATCTGGGTTCGACTCCAGATGATAATTTTTATATCCCATTAGATAACACGTAAAAAAATTTTTCGCCATAGAGGATTTTCTATTTTTGGAAATTTAAATTGGACTGTATTCAAGAAAAATACACGTAGTTTCTTCTTACTATCATCTTTTTTCGCGTTCGGGTCGAAATAGCTCGAATTAAAAGTTAAAATTACAGATTTCGGCTAAACTTTGCGTTTTTAACAACCGATGCCATTGTTGAAGTCGAGATCCTATTATTATGCGTTCTTTGCACGAAGTGAACGCATATGGGGAAGGTCGCTTCCGTCCGTCCGCCCGCATGTAAAAACTCGGTGACCGCTGGACGTATTTGGATGATATTCGATTTTGGGGAGTTTTGCTAAAATTTGCCGATCGATTTCAATTTTGGTTAAAACCAGAGAACAATTACGACCACTTTACATGAAGACCTACAAGTCCCTTTGTTTCAACTCGAGAAGCGCTGGACGAATTTTGATGAAATTTGGGATTGTGGAGTTTTAGTAAAATTTGTCGACCGATTCCAATTTCGGTTAAAATCGGACAACAATTACGATCACTTTACATGAAGACCTACATGTAGTTAACAATGTTCCTTTGTTTTAACTCGGGAACCGCTAGACGTATTTTGATGAAATATGGTGTTGGGTAATTTTGCTAAAATTGGTCGACCGTTTCCAATTTCGGTTTAAATCGGACAACAATTTCGACCACTTTACATGAATACCTACATGTTTACAATGTTCCTTTGTTTCAACTCGGGAACCGCTAGACGTATTTTGATGAAATTCGGTATTGGAGAGTTTTGCTAAAATTGGTCTACCTAGTCCAATTTTGTTATAATCGGACAATAATTATGACTACATAAAGACCTACATGTATTTTACAACGTACCTCGCTAGCTTTTCGTTAAATACTCATCCGAGAGAAAAAATTAAGAACATTGTGAAATCTGAAAGAACGCATTTGGAAGCTCTGTGTACTTCGACAAGGAGTACACCTTTCCAAACTTGTTCTAATGATTAAGAGCTTGTGTACTATCATATACTGCACACTGTTGACTGTGGCGCTTCTCTTAAAGGGCGTTATAAAAGAGCGGGATATTCGTGAACTATTTATGACGACATATAAATTTATTTTTAACAAATTTTTTGAGTAGATAGAAGATTGAAATTTGGTAGGAATATTTGACTCCTATAGTAAAATCCGTTTAAAAAAACAAATCCCCAAGAAACACTCGAGTTCGAGCCCAAATTAACAAACAACCAATAGTAATGGACTTTTCTTTCGGTTTTGTTTACTTTGACGACGAAGTATTAATGCCTACTTAAATTACATAATAGGTGTCTTTATTGCATATTTTTATTGGTTAGCCACATAACAAATTACAGTTATTATATTTTATTTTTATTATCTTATTTATGTTTAGCGTACATAATAACGCTTTCCCTCATTATTATCTTTGGCGAATACCAATTGTAATTTCAGCCGTTAATGTTTTTATTATTAACGTTAATTTAATTTCTGTTAAAGTTTTGTTAATATAATTTTAGTTAAAGTTTAAGGCAATAATAGCCCGTTAGTTTATGAAATGGAAGAAAGAAGAAGATATTATAGAGAATTGCTGAGAAGGAGATCAGAGCAAGAAACAGGAGAAGATAAAGTAGATCGACGTAGAAGAAATAGAGAAAGAGCGAGAAGATCAAAACGGGCAGATGGACAATGGCAAAGAGCGAGAGAGAGAGCATAAACGAAATCAGGTGCCAAAGAAGAAATGAAGAACCTGAAGAAGGGGGAAATATGTATAAGAAGAAGCCAAAACAGAATCGATGCAGCCAACAGCAGAAGACGGAGAAACAACATAAATTTAAACTCAGCATGAGGAAATCGATTGGCTATTCGACGAGATGATTCATGGATGGATAAAGAATATCGATATTGTATAGCGTTATTTTTTAACAGAGAAAAGCATAAAAAATGCTGTAATCAAGGTACGAGAATAGCACTTCCACTTCCAATGCCTCACAGAGACTCTAACATATTTGTTGTGCATGGGGAAAGTTTCGGACCGGGACTTGATGTCCGGGAGTGGTGGTGGGATCGAACTTAAACCAACGGGCTTTTAAATGCCCTAGTAATATATATATATAGTTCATTTACGATCAAGAGAACTTTACGGAACGGTATTATTAAATTCCTAACAAGTCGGAACGATATTACCGACGCGTGCGACGAACCAGAACGGCGTTGCGCTGCGTTCCGCCTCATTCCGAGCACTGAATTTCCTTTCTTGAATTCGTGTTCATTCGGGTGAATACGGCTTATGACCTATTTTTAGGTAAACGAATTTGTGCAGTAGTTAACAGATATGATGTATAATTTTTCCTTTAAAAATGCGGATTATCCGTGTTCTTCGATTATCCGTGCACACTTAAGTCCTACTTAACACAGGTATTAAATATCTCAATTTTAAAATCTTTTCATAATAGTTGTGGTTGGTTATTTTGGCTTCTTAAAGTGAAACATTTCCATGATTCCATAGAAAAACGATCGTTAAGAGGGGTCAAATGAGGTAGATATTAGGAGAGGTTTCACTACATGCAATAGAACTCCGATTATCCGAACGCCGATTGTCCGAACGTCCAATTATCCGAAAACGTGTTCTAAGGATAGAAATGTTACTTTTATCAGTCTTTACCTACTTTTGAAGAAATTAGGGCAACTTTTATGGCCATGGTGATGGTTCGAAACGCACTGGAGAGAAATTTGTCCGCGAAACAGCAATCAATCACTCAGTTATTTTCTTAATTAAATTATATTTTGCATTCAAACATTGCGTTTTATCTAGTTTCATATGTATTTTTGTTGAACATTGAATTAATATTCCGTATTTCTAATGATTAATGCATTGTAACGTGTATTTTAAAATAAGCGTTTAAAATATATGTGCGCTTCTAGTGTAAATTTACAATTATCCGAATTATTGATTATCTGAACCACCCTTGGTCCCCATTAGTTCGGATAATTGGAGTTCTACTATATTTAGATAGCGGAGCCCCCAATTGTTTAGCACCGAGGCCCCAGAGGGCCTATATCCGCCACTGATATTCCCATACTGATAGTCCAATTTTCTGACTTTCTCTTAGTAGACGACACGATTCATATCATATTCATTTCTCTGCCAATTAAGGATTTGCTTCTGGGACTTTTATCGTAATTATACGAAACCGGCAACAATGGAAATCACCTAGACCAGTGGGGTCCAACCTTTTTTTACTGGCGGGCCGCATTGGTGGTTGCGAATCCTTCGGCGGGCCGGATTAGAAATTAAATCGAAAGTTATCCATATGTTCTGAGGAACCATGTAACTAAAAATCAAGTCTAAATAAGGTTATTACGGTAAAAATTTGATAATAAAATATGAAAATATTGATATTAAAAGTTTTAATATAAAAAAATTCACAAAAATGTGTCAATTAGTGTTTTAAGTTTTTCAGAAAATTTTTTCATCATACCCTCGCGGGCCGCACAAAAACCCTTCGCGGGCCACATCCTGCCCTTGGGCCGTAGGTTGGGCACCGTCTACCTGGACGATGAAAGATTTTTACTTAAAATTACGTCATATTTACGCGTTTGTGGACCGATTCGACGCGCATTTGAAATCGAAAAATAAAATTTCGTTCTTTTAGGCGTTTAGTTGTTTCATATCTCGAACTCCTAAGATAGTTCTAAGTAATTTTAATATGTAAATGATTAAAGTTTGATCGCAAAAGAATGGAATTTTTTTAGTTACAAGCGTTTTATTATATTCTCCCATTTAACTCCGTATAGCATTACATAGCTCATTTCATTACTTTCTACATACGTAGTATAGGAAAGTATTGTTTTCGTGAAAAAATCGATTTCGAGTTTTCAACGGAAATACACGTTTTGACCATTTTCTCGATGTCTGTGTGAAAGGATGTTTGTGGGCGCTGTACTCAAAAACCATTAATCAGATCAACGCGAAATTTTATATTTGACAATTTCATTGAATAGTTTTTGGTTAAAATCGGTCAACCGGAAGTGGTTGTTTACATTTTTCACTTATCCGTTTCCCTCAATATTTGCTTTAATACTTGATCATTTTAAAAAATTCTTAGAATAAAAGTTTTAGAAAATTTAATTTTCCACAACCGCTGTTCAAAACATTTCTCCATTGATTAAAAGATATTTTAAAGACCATTGTTTTTAGCTGCCACCACCACACCACGTAGAGGCGACTTTTTAAAACACTTTTGTTTACGCTTAGTTACATCTTACTAGCACTCCTTTTTATTCTTAACTAGCTAATTACCCGGGCATTGCCCAGGAATTAAAAAACGTTTCGAGTTACAGTTTAGAATTTTTCATGCTCATTTCACTTGCTAATATTTTAATTCAAATGCAAAGGTACTCTCGAGATAAGTAACCAATATTCCCAATTAAGACTGGTATGAACAAATTAAATAGATTCAAATTTGATATTTTGCTAAGAATATTCAAAATAAGTTGTGTAATTTTAGAAAAAATTAACACAGGCCTCTAGTCAAAGTATGATTTATATGACATCCCCATCTCCAATAAATCAAAATTCTAGCCCATAGGTGCCCAAGTTTTTAGTCTCTAAGTTTCTTGGTTTTTGAGAAATACTTGTATGTCACCCCCTCTCACCTTCCCACCCCAAAAATCAAAATTCTGGCACCAAAGTGCAAATCTTCAAGGTCTCTTTAGTATGTGTGTGTATATTTGGCTAATCAACCTTTTGGATTATTATAGCCTAACTCCTTCCACTCTAAACACAATCACAAAGGAGGAAGGAAACCCGGTGCCAGCATTAGCCTACTCTTAACAAAGAGCACCAAGGGGGCCAATGGCTTAACGTCCCTTCCAAAGGACAGAACACTGACTTTGTGTGGTCTTTTCAAACCACACAAACAGGGGGCTGGGCGATCTTGGAGAAAATCCTACCTTTGCAGGATTTGTGCCCACTGCCCTTTCAAGCAGCAGGCGAGTAGCAGCTAGCGTCCTAACCACTACACCACCTGCAGTTTCAGGTCTCTAAGTTCCTTGATTTTTTAGAAATGCTATAGGGCAGTGGTGCCCAACCTTTGGTACATGTGCCACTTTTGGAGCATCTGTCCCTCAAATTTGGCACAGGGCTCTAAAAACAATTTATACCATCATTCCGTTTCTTCCAGTTGAAATATGCTTCGGATGTAAAACAATGATATTAAAATTTTATTATATTTTATGTCAATATATCAGTTAAGTTAGTGAGTTTTGAATGAATGAGTTTAAAAGTGATGAATTTATTGGAAAAGTGATTGTAAGGAAACCTTGTCATGTCTGATGGCTCGGGTGCCTGAAAATTCCACCCAACACATACTAAATATTCTATCCTCATCCCACCATTGTTTACTCATAATTGATCTACTTCTAAAAGATAGTCATTTTGTTGTCTCATGATCAATTTCCACAACTTAGAAAATTTGCTCAGAGTTACACCTGTCGATTTACAATCTCATACACATGTGAACAAGTTCACACTTTCATCCATGAAACTTAACAAAAATAAACAATGCCCATGACTCATTGGCACTATTCTAGAAAATCTGCTGCTACTTGCAACAAAAATTTACAACCTGATATAGAGAAGTTGGCAGAATTGAAATTACACCGAAGATCACATTAAAGATAAGAATTATTTTATCATATCCTTATATTTACTTATATGATGCATTGAGCTAAAATAAGTAGTGCATTGACACTTTGGCCATGAAAAAAAGGCACACGATAGGTAAAAGGTTGGGCATCACTGCTGTAGGGTATGATTTTTTACGGAACCTCCCTCCCCTCTTCCCCCCCTTCAAAATCAATAATCTGGCCCTGAGCTGCACATCCTCAAGGTCTCATTAGTAAGTGTACCAAGTTTTAAGTCTCTAAGTTTCTTGGTTTTCATGAAATGCTGTCCACACAGACACATGCCACCTTTTATTAATGTAGATTGTTGGAGTTTCATTGCTATATCCAATATTAGAGCTTATGTCTGTTCTTTGTAAGGTCTTTGAATATTTGTCACAGTTCCTTAAAATATTTATTATCATTTAACCTATTTGGAATTTTTAGAAATATTAAAAGTATAGAGAAAGTCATGTGGTGGCCACAGCAGATTTTTTAGATTACATATTGAAATTTTGTTAACGTAATAAATTTTCAACATAAAATAAAGTTACAAATAGGGTAAGAAATTTAGACATTAATTAAAAGAAGTCCTGAATAAATGATTTCCGTCATCCATAGAATATTGGTTTATAAAAATGTCTATAAACTAAATAAGGAAAGCTTGGCTTCATTTAGGGTTTAATTAATGGTTTCAGGCATCACTTGGTGGAATTTCTTCATGATGTAAAATAAAGAGACTTGTTGTAATTCCACATAAATTTATGTGGAATTACAACAAGTCTCTTTATTTTACATTATCCATTTAGGATAAAAATGGTAGGTAAATCAGCTTACGTTACATTATTTGACAAGGAATTCTGTCTTCTTTATTTGCCTCTTTTGCTGAAGCAGCTTTTGTTTGTTTGATCTTATATATTGGTCGATGTGTAATAAATACCTAAAGATCATATCCTCTTCAATTTTCATATGAATGGAAAAATTGAGTATCATTTAATAATATATAATTGGGGTTCTACCGTATTTGTTAAGTGAAAGAGGTGGGTCAACTTATATGGCAAGTTTATTCCTAAGCATGCATGTTAATTCATTAGAGAGCTCATCTAATGGCTGAAAAAAAATCAAGAAAAAGCACTTTTAAAATGTTATTTTTATTACCTTGTTTTGGCTGTTGGAGTTACCTAAGATAAGGACATTATTTCAAGTGGTCTATATTAAATATGTATGAATTATCATGCTGAAAAATTGAGGTTGTCTTAAATGTCAGGTTGACTTATATGCAGTGCCATCTATATGATTTTGGGAGCCTGTGGCTCAACGTAATAATAGCTGTAAAAAACTATCAAAAAATTTCATAAGTTAGTGAAAAGGAAGGAAGGCAAGAGGAGAGCATAGATGAAAAATCAATTTTTGATGAGTAAGGGGCTCCTTATATCTTGCAGGGGATCCCAAAAAACTGTGGGATAGCCCTGAAAATAAATGTATTATTGAAATGGAACGTTATGTCCCTATGTCCATGGCAGACAGGATAAAATCATTTGATGTGCACCACTATGATAGGCAATAACATATCTAAATCATGAAAGGTTTTGTCCCAAGTATCTAGCAAAAAAATTGTCAAAATCAAACTTTCCGTATGAATACACTCAAAGTGCTTGAGGCCCCTGTAATTTAGGGGCCCAAGGCCATGGCCTAAGATGGCACTGCTTATATGCCATAATACATGGTAATTATTCTTTACAATGTATATTGAAAATTTCAAAAAATGTTTTATGCACTCTCTAAATCATCAATTGAATGTGATTGTTTGTCTACTCATTTTGTGAGGGCTTCTTTTTTTCATTAGTGGGCTGCGATGTAGTAAATAATTGCTCACCATATGGTGCGTGCTCATACAATGAGGTAGCTGAGCAATATTTATGTGTCTGCCTGCCTGGATTCGTTGGAGATGGCCTTGTGTGCCAGGATTCTTCATATTACAATGCAAGCAGTGGACCTCCACAACCATCTTGTGTAATAGGACTATGCTGGTGTCCAGAAGGCTATGATTATGATGGGAGAGGGAACTGCATAGAGAAGCCAGTGATCGAAGACTCAAGGGAACATTCAGAGGAGGGTATGTTGATTAAAAAATGTTCTGCTATATAGATCATTGAAGTTTATCTAAACTTCTGTCATTATATGAACAACAACTATTTATTTCCATTTATAAAACAATTTTTGGATACATAATTTGCATGCTACATTTTCATTTTATTCATTTTGCTAGATTTCTGCATATTTGAAATTATCATTCAACCCATTTCCATTTTACAGTTGAGAATTACCCAGAGCCAGCATGTATTGACACTACATGCATCTGCCCTAAAGGATACGTTTTCACCCCTGACAAGTACATGTGTAGGCCTGTAATTGGTGCTGACCCTTCTTCACATGGGACTAAGGGTGTCACTGGGTTTAAATGTACAATTAAGCCTTCAGTTCCTATCATCTTATTTGACTAATCCCCTGAAAAGCACATGACATCTACAGTAATCTTAGCAGCAAAATGATTTATTAAGCTTCATTAGCATCTACTATAAAGGGAGGCAGGAATAAGGCAGTTACAATACAGCTATTTCAAGCAATATTAAACTGAGTCTGCTGAAGCTTTATTTTTAGATTTATACTCCTTTAACCAAAATTGTGTTTAAATCACATTGGTTATATATCCCCTTCAGGCCTGACTTTTTTCTTTGGGGAAAAAATTTTCTTTTCAGTGGAATTATGCTAATTGGATTCAAAAGGAACAAAAAAAGAAATTTGGAAAAAAATCTTTATTTTAAGGAAGTTATTAAATTTTCTTTGCAATGTGTTAAAACATCAAAAATCAACGAAAACGGTATAAAATTATTTTATTTATGAAATAAGGTTTCCTTATCTAAGCTCAAAGAAAATAATAACATAGTGTGATGTTTTGACGACAAAAACAAAAAAAGAAATTTGAGCTATTTTGAGCAATTCTTCTCAGTTCTTGCCATATTGTATTTAATGTCATTTAACTTCAACTAGTTCGCAATAGATGGCAGTAAAAGTGCCAATAATGGATAAAATAGATGTCACACTAAGTGCTCAGCAAGTTTTCTATAATATATAGTAATGTGAAAAAATATTTAAAAAGTACATTTGAAATTAATGTACATGATAATATACACCAGGTCTGAAAGGGATATAAGACTTCATTAATGATTTGTTAAGGATTTTAAGCTTGAAAAAAGATTGAGTTAACCAAACTTATTCTGTTAAAAAATTATAATCATAAGTTATTTTTTGGATTATGATGAATTACTGATTTTAGAAGAGATTAAGTTGAATACTGCTTGTAGCAAATATTTTTATAAGTAGAAGTATACATTCGTAATGTGGCAGAACCCATTGAATATGTATTGATTTTTTATGTGGATAAGTTGGTTATCAGTCTCAATTACATTGCAGGCACATCTCACTTTGCATGACCCTGTTTAAGCGGATTTATTTTAGTGCGAGGTAGCCCTGCACCTACCAGGTGTTCAAAAAAACAAAGGTGGCAGACTATTGAGGTGGCCTAACCATAATTATATTAGAAATTCCATTTTTACAGGCTTGTGGATGTTATTAAGATCGTCTATGGATCTGCACTTAGGGTCAGGATGTGATACTATGAAAGAAATCCTAAGGACGGCACACCGTTTTTATCTCTCGATCAACGGCTATTTTGGCATTATCACTTTTCAATAAAGGCAACTTTCTGAATAAAATTTCCTCACTGATTTATTTGAGATTTCATTCATACAGGAAATAATTACATTTTTCCAGAATATAAGGAAGTGTTTAGTTTTCCATACCATTTGAGAATTACAGACGAAGATAAGTTACTGAAAAAATGTAAAGATTTGCCTCTGGCATTGATGGATGGAACCCGACAAGAAGCTGATTTTTCAGGTTAACGGCATATTTTTATTAATGTTACACTTTAGTTTTTGCATCCATGGAACCTATCATATTTGACATAAAGATCTCATTTTGTGCAAATTTCATTTAGTATGAAATTTTCAGGAACCTATCTGTCGTGCAAAGCGAGGTATTGCTGTACTTTCATTCAAGTTCAGAGAATTTGGTTAAAGCATATTGCTTGTATGGAAATTCTCACTATTTTAAATAGGTAATAACTTTGTTTGATACTGGTATTACCTAATTATGTAAACAAGATCTCAAATATTTATATGAGTATTCAAAGTATGGGTTCTTAGGAAAATGGGAAATACCTAAATTGCAGAAGTCATTGTTTTGATTATAACTTGAAGAGTAATTAATGAGAGAACCATATTATATAGGCTTATTATTAAGAGCAGCTGCAGTTATTGAAGTGGATAATTATAAATTCATGCTCAAAGATTACCATAAATACCCACTTATAGGATGCACTTTTCTTTTCAAAATGCTTGTGCTGAAAACTTGGGTGTGTCCCAAATACAGGCACATAATACTTGTTGTTTTTCCTCAGCAATGTCTTTAGTGAGAAATGAAAATCAATCAACAGCAAACTATGATTACTTTGATCTATACATTAGAAGATATAATATTTATTTAAATATCATGAAAACCAATTACATTTTTTAAATTGCAAATTAAAAAGCAAGAAATTCCTCTTGAATGGCCAATTCATCCTCATTTATGTTTTCAAACTGGTCAACTTCGTACAGTTGTTGCAGAAGTATTAGATTTTGTTGTCACAGTCTTTATAGTGCTTTCATTATCATCTTGTCATAATATGTCATCTTCACTGCCACCTAGTGTATTGCTTATGCCAATGTTTCTCAACTTTTCTGGAAACCTTGTACCCTTACAAAGTCTCACAATTTCTGTGGAAGCACTCCCCATGAAAATTTCATATATTTTTCATACATTGGCTTGTTTTTTCATTTAAATATAAAACAGAGCTGTGTGCAATGAAGTTACAGATAAAAATAAAAATCATGTTCTACTCAAATTACAGATTCTCAAAAAATAACACAGACCTTCAGTTGAGAAACACTGCATTACGAGACAAATGGCATAAATTGTAATTTATTTATTTCTTGTATTACAAAGACACCTAATAATTCACTGATCAGTTTCCTAGAATTTGAACCCAAAAACCTTCGTGCATCCTATATTTTCAGAACTATAAAAAATAAAAACTACTATGACCAACTGTATTTATTTACAAGTATTACTTTACATATTCAATTTCTTAAACATAAGAGATATTTGAGAATATATGCCACAGTTACTAAAAATTATTTAAATGAAATATTTATTTACCCAAGATTTAATTTGCTTTATTGAAAATTAAATATGCAGGCATATATCTAACAAATGATACTAATTTATGTGTGCTACATGAACTATATCTGCTTCTTTACCTGCTACTTTAAGTCTGGATATAAATTAATCAGATAACCATTACCAAATTACAGGCATCTTTGAGCTAAATTATTTGCTTTTGAATAACTTTTTATTAACTTGACTTTTATGTTTATATGCAGGGTGTAACAAAAGTAACACAACACTTTGTAATTACTGTAACTTAAATAAATTACACATTTATTTTTTTTCTATATAAATTTTATTTTTGATTATATGTCATTTTATTTATCTTTGCGACTGACATTTCGTATGTACTCGGGACCGCTCGTGCATTTCCGCTGCTAGGAAGTGGAGAGCCATTTCCTCTCCTAGCTGGATAACTTGGCGCTGCCATATCTACTAAACTAAAATACGCTAAGGAGAAAGCTGCCAGCGGTGCACTACTGGGACGGGGGAGTTTGACTGTTCGGGCACACGAATGAAAAAGCAAAATCTAAGGCATTAGCATGTGGCAACACAACACTCAGAGACTCGATGTATGCACAACGGAGGCCAGAGAGAGAATGAGCTTTTGACGGGGGAGGCTCCGCTTACTTCATTCCTATTGGTTCCCATAAGATCACGTGCTGGAAAGCTCTCTTCTTTGCTCTCTCTCTCACCCGCAATGATATATGAAACCTGGTATAGTATTAAATAATTATGCAGTGATCTTTGTTAAATTGATTTGTTTAAATGATTGTTGTTTAAGGTAGACTAATTATGGCGAGAGTTTGACTAAACTTGAATGAAAGAATAAGGATGGTACAAATTTATTATGAAAGAAAGAATTACACTGAAGTTATTGGAGTAATTGCAGAAGAATTTCATCATCCTCCTCCTCGTTGCTCCAGTATACAGCATCTCATTTAAAAATTTGAGAGGACTGGTTCAGTAGCCGATGCTCCGAAAAGTGGATGCCCATCATTGGTAAAGAATTGAGGCTTCCATAATGCAGTTTCTGATCAACTTATTCCGCAGCAGTCATCATCAACACCCAGAATGTCAAAACAACTAACAGAAGAAGATGATTACAAGGTCAGCCACATGACAGTTTTAAGAATGCTGAAAACTCTGAAGCTAAAGCCATACATACCCAGACTTCTTAATACATTACATGAGGATGATGCCGACTGGCGTTTGGAGTTTTGTGAAATGTTTCTGCAGATGTGCAGGCTTGTGACTCAGGGTTTGTCGATAACATCATTTGGTCTGATGAAGCTGTCTTCAAATTAAACAGCCACATCTACAGGCACAATTGCATTTATTGGGAGGCTGAGAATCCACACATTGTGCTGACAAATGAGGTTGATCTTCCAGGTGTCTCTGTTTGGTGTGGAATTTCCTCACAGGGGATTATTAGGCCTTACTTTTTTAATGGAAATGTCAATAAGAATCCTTACTTGGCTATGTTACGAGAATGGTTATGGCCCAGAATACAGAATCATGCCAATAATGGAGACTATTTTCAGCAAGATTGTGCTCCATTTCATTATGCATCGATTGTACGTGATTGGTTGAATGAACAACTTCCTCAACAGCGGATAGGTTGCAGGGGCTTTATTGCTCGGCCACCCTGTTTGCCGGACTTAACCCCTCCTGATTTTTTCTTATGAGGTTTTCTGAAAGATAAAGTCTATGGTCAGCAGCCATGAAGTCTTCAAGAATTAAAGAATGCAATATCTTTTGCAATAGAAGAAATTGGTGTTGATATTTGCAGAAATGTTTGCCAATCTGTAACCGAAAGATTTCGGATGTGTATTAATCATGACGGAGGACATTTTGAAAATTTTAGAACATAACTAATTGACACTTCATATTTCATCATTTATTTAGTCTTTTTCTTGTTTTATAATCATTAATAAGTACAGTTATAAAATGTTGCATTACTTTTGTTACACCCTGTATATGTATACATGACTTTGTCATCCATTCTATGACTTAAACTGAAAAAGTAATGATAATTTACTCAGAAAAACCTTTGTAGCCTTTGGGATTTGTCCCTATAAAATCCTTGGTTCTTGAGTGTGCCATCTTATCCTCTGCACTACTTCATCTCTTAAGATATTGAGAAGAAACATAGCTATTTATTTTAGCAAATCAGAAATTTTGTTTGCAAACCTTTTTCAATAGAGTTGAGCTGCCAAATCTAGATTTGTGCTATTCTAAAGGAATATTTTTTTATAATATAAAAGTTATTTATAAAAAATCAGTTTTTATAACCATTTTTGTTCCTTTTAATTAGATATTGAGGAGAAACAGCTATTTATTTTAGCAAATCAGAAATTTTGTTTGCAAACCTTTTTCAATAGAGTTGAGCTGCCAAATCTAGATTTGTGCTATTCTAAAGGAATATTTTTTTATAATATAAAAGTTATTTATAAAAAATCAGTTTTTATAACCATTTTTGTTCCTTTTAATTAGTTTGGTTTTAGAGAAAAATATATTTTTTGTGCAATGACATTTGCCATATCTTTAATCAGAAAACTGTTGAACATTGTTTCTGCCATCTTACTCAAGAAACTTAATGGCCAATTACAACTATAGCACTCCTTTGATGGTAAGACTTGAAGACAATCTACCCAAAATTAGATATTAATGTTTTCAATATGAAAAATACTGTTGTTTGTGTTTGTTGATTGAAATACACATCCTATAGTAAATATATTTTACCAGCATTTTTGATGGTGGCCATTTCTAGTGTAGTGATTAATTTTTACAAAAAATTATTTGGCTTATTCTATCTTTGCAGTATCATGTAACACTGTGAACAGATGTCACCCTCATGCACAATGTATTTATGTCACACCCATGGGCAACTACCAGTGTCAATGTAATGCAGGGTATGAAGGAGATGGATATGAATGTATTGAGACTGGTGAGTTGCCATTTTATTTCCCATTTTAAATTTAATAATTAACATATTATGTTAGAGAGAATAGCATGAGAGTGTTTAACTTAAGTCATTGGAAGAATATATTTGTAAAAGAAAATTAACATCAAAATTCTTTCTACAAAAGTTAACCATTTTGATTAAAATATTAATATATTTATCAGATCTTTTATGCTTTATTTAATTTTCATTTCTGCACTCACAGCAAGCTCATCTATTTAATGCTACTGCTTTAAACTCTTTCTAGATATATCATGCGAGGATGTTGATATTTGTGATTTGCATGCTACGTGTACATATGATGATGTACTCCAGAAGTCAGTATGTATTTGCAACCCTGGTTATCAGGGAGATGGAGGCAGATGTTATGCAGTTGGTAAGTTTCTTAAAGACATCATCTATCTGTTTGTAAGACAAATCTAATAACTAAATGCTTTTCTGATTTTATAATATTGCCATAAAATTTCAATTACCTCAATGAAGACGAGTGCAGATTTTCATCTGATTGTGGTGGCAATGCTCAATGTCTCTACAACAATGAAGCTCAAAGGCATGAGTGTGTTTGTAGTTTAGGCTTCTTGGGTGATGGAAGGTCATGCCATCCAAATGAAGGTACTTCCTTAACTTGACATTTAGAACTATATATCAACTGTCCTAAATTTAGTCACAAGCATTTAAAATTAAATTAATGTATTATTTACCTCAATTTTTCCAAAAAAGATACTGCAGAATGTACAACTCAAGCTGATTGTCATCGAGAGGCCACCTGTGTATATGATAATTTAAGACAATCATTTGTCTGTCGCTGCAACCCAAACTTCTCTGGTGACGGCAAAAGTTGTACACCAACTGCCATCGGTTGTAATGTGGTAAATAACTGTGGTCCTAATGCAGATTGTATGTATGACATTCAAGAATCTGGTCACAGATGTAAATGTCAGGAGGTAAGAAAGACATTCCTAATATCGATCATACCAAATTAGCTTCAGAATAGAGTTAAATAGATGATAGTTATATCTGCTGTTACAGTGGTACTGACAAGAGTTTCATTGTATTTTAGGGATTTGAAGGAGATGGTTTTACCTGCCAAAGAGATGCTAGTTGCCAACATGATGCAACTGTGTGTCATAAAAAAGCATCTTGTATACCATCCAGAGGCACATATTTCTGTCAGTGCAATGATGGTTACATTGGAAATGGATTACACTGTAAAGGTATATTATTGACAGTCAAGAAAACTTTACACTAAAATAAATACTCTATGTATATATTTGTAGGAAGATACATATGTTATTACTTAATCTGGTACTTTTACAATTACTGGGATGTCACAACAACAACAAAAAATGGAAATACCACTCCATTGGATTTCGGTTGGACCAGGGAAGGGAAATTTGAAAATGAAGGAATATTGTACTAAGCCCCACCAAGCTAGGTAAGTTAGGTGAAGTTTTTTTGGTTCCTTCCCACGTTCACTGTGTCCCCCCCATTTAGAGGCATTTTGATTGATATATATTAAGATGAACACTACCCAACCTGAGGGGGGCAACACAATGAATGTGGGAAAGAACCAAAAACACCTCACCTAACTTACCCAATGTGGTTGGTCCGAGTACAATGTTCCGTCGTGTTCAAATTTCCCTTCCCTGGTCCAACTGAGTTCCAATGAAGTAGTAGTTCCATCTTTTGTCACTGTCAGTGCTGACATCGCTGGTGTGACCTTCTCCCGGTTATTGAAAAAGTACCCTTAATCTATACTTAATCTTTAAAAAATAAAATATCTGATATTTTAAATTAATATTGCAAAAATAAATTCAGCATTTACTATTTCAATTTTTTAAATTAAATTTTCTTTTTCTAAATCTCATTCAGCTACATCAAAACATGAAGGAAACTTCCTACTAGTAAATCAAGGAATGGCCACATTAAGGTTACCATTTCATCCAACTCCTGCAAATCCTGGGCGGCCTATACAGATACATTACTTTCAAGTAGGAATAGGTAAGGCTTTATTGTATTCTTAAATATTATATGAGTCATGTGAGAATATGAAAAATTGAAAGACAAATGATTACTTTAATGAATTAAATCTTTCAATCTTATAGGTAAAATAGGTATTAGAAAAATCCCCAGATTGCCTTTTATAGCTATTAGATTATTGATAAAATCTTCTTATCTAATTTAGGAATTGATGTTGATTGCCAAGAGGGGAGGGTTTATTGGAGTGACATAAATGGAAAGACTATAAAAAGCTCCAAATATGATGGATCAAATATTCAAATCTTTCTTGACACAGGTAAGTACTCTTAAATAAATATCTCATAAAATGCTATTTATGACTTAAAGAAAAACTCTTGGACATGGGGGTTATGCAGTCTGCTGTGTTAAGAAAAATTTATGAATAATTTATAAGAACATTTTTCAAATTAAAGCTATACAAAATCAAAAATAAAGCAGCAAAATATTTTAACTTTTTATATAAGATTTTAATTTTTGTTCTCATAATTCTCTAATAGCACCCAGTCAGGGATTTGTTCAGTCTATCTCTGGTTATGATGTGACTTGATTAAGTGACATTGATTTTTTCAGACATTGGATCTCCCGAAGGTTTGAGTGTAGACTGGGTCTCAAGAAATATTTACTGGACTGATTCTACAAAAGATACAGTTGAAGTAGCAAATTTAGAAACCAAAGTTAGAAAAGTTCTCATTTCAGATGGATTAGTTAATCCTAGAGGGATAGCAGTTCATCCTGGGAAAGGGTATGAGTTGAATTTTATTTCTTTTCAGTATTAAACTAGTTTATTTCAATGGTATAACCAACATTCAATATGTTTGGGTGCAAACCTAGAAAGTGTTTTGCCAAAACTGTTGTGTGTTGTTACAAAGTATACAAGTATTACATTATTCATTAAGATATTCATATATAGAATAGAATAACTATCTTTGCAGAAAGATTTTGGAGTTATGCTTCAATGAACCTAATTCCTTGATGTTCTTCAAGTCTTTGGAAAGTTTGTTATATAATCTTAGCCCTATTGATTGAGGCCCAAATAATGATTTCCTTGTTCAAACAAATGATATATGAGGATTATTATGTCCTCTTGTAGCATAACTATGTGCATCAATGTTTTTTTCAGCAAAGGTTTCTTTTACAAACATAAGCACTGTAAGAATAAAAAACATGGAATCGGAAGACTGTTGAGATTTTTAAAGATTGGACAACAGGGAGCCTGATGTATTTCATTTCCTATTAGACATACTGCTTTCTTTTGTAATTTGAACAATTTAATTGCATATTAGTACGAAGGCTTCCACGGCGTGCTGTTGATATGGTGGTGATTTCCGGGATTCTGCCGAGTTGATCCATTTCCTGGACAATATTTCGCCGACGTTCCAGTCGGACCTGAAGAAGCTGACTGGAACGTCGGCGAAATATTGTCCAGGAAATGGATCAACACGGCAGAATCCCGGAAATCACCACCATATTAATTGCATATGGTGACAAACCTCAAAAAATGATGCTATATGCTATGCAAGAATAAAATTCACCTTAGTCAGTGGCGGAACAAGTAAACAACGGGCCCTGGGGCAAGAAAGTTTAGCGGGTCCCTTTAAGTGACCAACTGTACTGATTTTGATGACTTTGGACTACTTAACTTTTGTATTAATTTCTTTATGTTCGAATTTTAACAGATATTTGGAGAGTCAATCTAATAGATGCTGGTACTCTAAGGAGGGTTTTATACCAAAGTGACTGGTGATGGCAATTTGATTTTGATGTTAGGGCAACTTTAGTTGCTTTCTAATTGCATATACTTTTAAATGTAACCCTTTGTCCCATTGCCGGATAGTGACAGACTTAATATTTTTATATAGACTTTGTAATAATGGTATCAACTGCCCAGATTTAGTTAAGTTGCTTACCTTCAATGTTCCCAGTATAAACACCAGAAACGTTAAGTGTTTCAATGTTAAATTCTGCGGAAAGAATTATATAATTCATTCTCCACTAATGAGAATGATGAGGCAGTATAACAATATGTCCTCATCTGTAGATTTACATAATATATCTTTATCTGTATTTAGAAACCAGGCAATTAAATATGTATTGCAGTAAATATTAGCATTGCACCTTTTTATGTGCAATTTAATTTATTATGATATGACTGCAATTTTATATAATTTCGATATATATTGTAGTTCTCAACATGTATTGAAGAAATTTTTAACATTATATCTGTTTATATGTAATTTAACTTTATGATATCAGTTTTTGATCCTTTAATCTCAGACCACAGTGCCATTACATTTAATGTAAATACAAAATTTAATAACAGCTCTACAAAGATCATTTCCAAAACCTTGTACTCCAGGCCAATCACTCCATATGGTGTTGAAAACCATAAATTTCTTTTATCTTTTACTGACTGGGTGTCCTTACTCTGTTATGGGGATGGGCTTTTAAATTTCACACAGTTTTTTGACATATTTATCTCTACTTTTCAACATTCTTTTCCACTAAAACTTATACAACTAAAATGTGGAGAGACTCACAAAAATAACTGGTTTACCTCTGAGCTTGAACATCTAAGAACTAATTTAATACTTGCACATCGTGCCTACAAATCAATGAAAACAGAAAGTCTTAAACAATTGTACAAAGACTTAAAAAAGGATTACCACAGTAAACTATCTCAAGGAAAACTTAATGCTAACTGTAATTTTATTAACTCTGTGTCAAACAAATGTAAGGCCGCTTGGTCTATTATTAAAAGTGAAACTGCCATGACCCAAACTCATATTGATGTTCCCTTGGATCCACATGAACTTAATAGCTTGTTAGTTCTGTTGACTGCACTCTTTCTTGTATGAATAGTCCAAAAGCTACTGCCACTGAATTGCTCAATAACTTCCCTGTCAGCCCAGCACAATTTTGATGGAAATATTTTATACCCTCTGATATCCTTAAAGTAGTTAAACATTTCAAAAACTCCAAAAGCAAAGATATTTACGGGCTCTCAAATGTTATAATTAAATCTGTAATTCACTTAATGACTTTTCCCCTTTCGATTGTGATCAAAACTTGTCTTCAATCTGGTTATTTCCCTGAAGCACTAAAATATTCTAAGGTAATTCCTGTCTATAAAAGAGGTGACAAAAATTTTCCACGCAGTTACGGCCCTATATCTATTATCCCTGTTATTGGTAAAATTTTTTAATCCATTGTTAATACTCAAATCCTTGCTCATTTTGAAAACTATAACCTGTTTTCCACCTCACAGTTTGGTTTCCAACCTGGTAAATCCACTGAACAAGCTGTTGAATATGTTACTAATCAAATACTTCAGGCCTTTGAAGAAAGGCACTGTATTTCTCTTACTCTGCGTGATCTTTCTTCAGCCTTTGATTGTGTGTCCCACTCAATTCTAAAGCATAAACTGGAGTACTATGGTTTTCAAGGATTTGAACTGAAATTTATGTGCTGCTATCTGTCAAATAGAAAACAATCAGTTGAAGTCGATGGTGCTAATTCTGATTACCTAACAGTAAAGCATGGTGTTCCTCAAGGATCTGTACTCGGTCCTTTGTTATTCCTTATTATGGTTAATGACCTATCTGTCAATGTTACTTCTGAAGCCGTGTTATATGCTGATGACACAACCTTCGTTCAAAGATGCAATAATTCCAGTGAGTCCAAGTTATTATCTACAGTAGTCCAAAGCTAAGCGAATGATTGGTTTGGTGCTAACCAATTCCTTCTTAATGAGGACAAAACTCAGCACCTTCTACGTAGCCTTAAAAACCAAGATGCAAATGATACAGTAAAACTACTTGGGATATACATAGACAGCAAACTTGACTTGAGCAGCCATGTATCAGCAGTCTGTAAGAAACTGTCCAGATCTCTTTATCTGCTTTGGAGGCTTAAAACATGTGTCACTGATCACTACATTAAGTATGCTTACTATGCATTTTTTTACAGCCACCTTAGTTATGGTTTAAAACTCTGGGGACATTCTGCCAATGCTAAACATGTATTTAACTTACAAAAAAGTCAATTAGAATTATGACTAACTCAGGCCTGCAAGAACATTGTAAACCTCTTTTTAAAGAACTGGGTATAATGACCCTATTTTGTCTCTATATATTTTATAACTTATTGTACGTCAAGGCAAAACTTTGTTACTTTACTCCCAGATGTAATACTCATACCCATAATACTAGAAAGAAAAATGACCTAGATGTTGCGCAGTGCAGACTAACTAAAACCTATAACAGTGGCCATACCCTGAGCATCAGGCTATTTAATATGTTATCATCTACTGCTAGACTGTCAAGCAATGCTATGTTTAGTCGTGTTATTGAAAATTGGCTCTCTAACCCCCTATACTCTACTGTTGAGTACTTTGACTGTGACTTTTCTAAACTCACATTCTGAAGTAAGTACTTGATTTGTAAATACCTTTTAGTTCTCTCTTTCTTTTATGCTTTGTATTGTATTTTTCTATATTTGTGACATATCTATTGTGGCTGTGCCATCTAATGATAAATAAAGCCTTATTATTATGCAATATTATTTGCAGTACAAATATGTATATTTTCTTTTTATAAAGAGGGTTAAGCCCATTAATAATAATAATTCATACCAAGTTAATGGCAATGTGACCTGGCAACTCAGAGTTCAAAAAATACATATTTATGTTTGTTTTATGATTGAACTTACATTCACAGAATGTTAAAGTGAAAGAATTATATTTTGACAATACTTGTTAATGAATTTCTGCAAATGTTTTTTTTACCTGACCTTTGTTAATCTTGGTTAGCAACTGGCCCATTTCTAGCAAATCATCAAGCCATCTTTCAAACTGACAGGAATTAAACATCACATCATGTCAAAATTGAATCACTTTGGAATGAAAGTTCCTGTGATGATGATTTTCTACTGACTTAAGTTGCTGGCATATCAAATCACCACCACAAGTCACCTTGGTATAAAAGCTCCCTAAGGATTAAAATTAATGTTTAACCTTCAAATAATGTTGCTTCGTGTTGGAATAACAAAATTCTAACACGTCTAAAATGCATAACAAAGATTTATTAAATGTGTTTATGAGATACATGTCTTCATAACAACAAGGCAACTTATCAACTCAACTAAAAAAAATAAAAAACTAACAAAAGAAGAACACATAAGCGCGTTCATAAACACGTCAAATACATATTTTAAAATCATAGATGGTGCCACATATACTAAATAAAAACTCAATACAAATATGAATATTGAATTATCCTCAATACTTCGTTACTACATATGATTGAATTGGATAAACATTGAAGGCAAATAAAGGGCCCGTGCAGTACCAGTGCTCTAGTAGTATGTTCTCTCGCCGACACGAGCATTTAAATGTCTGCATGTCAGCTGTGCCATGTTCGAACAGTGACCATATTACCTTTGGTGGATACCACACACATTGCCAGTCCAACTGTCTGTGTCATTGCCATGACCCTGGCTGTGAAAACTTGAAAAATATCGTCACCAATGATATATAAAGTATGATATAGGCACTCTCTGTTTCCGGACGCCATGGCACCGGCACTTCTGGATACGTGTAACTGATGCATGTAATGATTCTCAAGGCTATTTCATTATCTACTAATTATAGACTATCAAGTGGGTAGCAGACTGGGTCCTGGGGCACTACTCTGGCTGCCACGGCCTAGTTCCACCATTGACCTTAGTATAGGTTCAGGAATACATTATTGCTGACAGTGAGTCTAATGTGTCTCAGTAGATAGCAGATGGAGCTGAATTTATTAGCAAGTTTCTTAATATGAGATTTCCAGTTGATATGAGAATCAATATTAATGCCAAGGAATTTTGTGCTAGACACTTGTAGAATATTTTTACCATCCAGTTAGTGCACTACACCTCCATTGCTTTTATTTACATGAGCAAATTTAATTACTTGAGATTTTTCAGCATTTAAGTGAAGGAAGTTGTTTGCACACCAATCATTAAATCCTTGAATGATTAGCTTACTACTGCCAGTTAAAGATGTTTGTATTTCACCTGCAGATAATAATGATAATATAATAATATATTTATTTGTTCAAGTGACATTACATAGTACTGCATAGGATACATCAAAAGAAAGAAAAAACATAGACACTACAAAATTCAGTTATACTGTAAAAACACTTCGTCGATAGGAACTCAAATAGCTTTTTTGAAACCATTTTACACTCCTAATATCTCTAATAGACAGTGGTAGTGCATTGTAAAACTTAATACATCTTACTTTTGGTCTATTGGCACAAACTTCAAGATTCTGTTGCACAACTTATAGATCATTACCTCTCCTGGTACCATAGTTATGGTAATTGCAATTTTTGACGAACTTGGCTATATTTTTCCTAGCATACTATATGGCATGGCGAATATAGATAGATGGAATAGATACCAGGTAATTTTTCAAAAATGGGGCAACAGTATACTCTGAAAGGAGCATTGCACATTGGCCTAACAATTTTCTTTTACATCTTAAAGATATCAATTAGTTGGGTAGAAGAGCTCCACATACGCAACATGTGAATATAAGTGAGCATAATATATGATCTTAAGTACCTAAGCACTGAGTGTCTCAGAGTGGAGATGAGATATTATACCAAGCAGTTTATTGCATAAATTATCAATATGAAAGTTCCATTTTAATAAAGGATCAATATACAACCCTAGAAATTTGAACTCCTCAGTGTGATTGATTGAATTAAGAATATGTTCCAAATACAATTGTTTACCTCTTTTCAGGGAAGAACAAAAGAACATAGCTTGAGTTTTGTGCTCATTTAATGTAAGATTGTTTTTCTTGCACCATGCAGACATAATCTGTAGTCTCATCAGAAATATCTGTTAGACATTTATTATTGTCATTAGTTGCTAGGACACTAAAATCATCAGCATATATAATCACGCTGTTTCTGTCATTGATCGTAAGGTTGAAGGGCAAATCATTAATGAATGTTATAAACAAAACAAAACACAACATTGATCCTTGGGGCACACAGTGGAGTACAGGATTGGGGACAGATAAATAATTCCTACCCTTCTTACAAATTGACACTAATTGTTGGTGGTTGGCTAGATATGATTCTAACCAATTATTTGCCACACTCCTGATGCCGAATCTATTATATTTAGCCAGTAACATACTCTGGTCAACAGAGTCAAAGGCTTTACTCAAATCAAAGAAAAGCCCCAATGCATTGTTTCTTAGATTTAGTTATTCTATAATGAAGTCAACAGCAGAAAATAGTGCCTGCTCAGTTGATTTTCCCTTCCTGAAACCAAATTGACAATTAGATAAAATGTTACACCTCAATAAAAACTCCAGCAGTTGTTTGCAAAAGACATTAAAATATTTTAGAAAACTGGGACAACAAGGATATAGGTTGATAGCTATTAATTTGGCTTTTATTGCCTTTATTTTTAAAAACAGGAATGACCTTTGAAGTTTTTATAACTATTAGGAATATGACTTGAATTAAAGATTTAGTAATAAGGAACAACAAAGGATTAATAAAAGACTTGTGATATACTTTAAGCAATTTACCTGGAATATCACCGGGGCCTGCCGAGTTCATGAGGCTGACTTATGAGAGATATAGGGATAACTCTAACTCATCGCAAGGTCAAAGGTAAAGGGAATCAGGATTCTGGGTATAAGTTAGAGGATTATGAAAAGGCAGTGTATTAGTAGTTGATGCTAGAGAAGGTGAATTCAAAAAGTATTTATTAAGGTAGTTGGCTATAATAGCAGGATCTTCATTAGTATCAGAATTGCTGTCTCTTGCTATAGGTAAAGAGTCCATTCTCTTAGGGTCAGTGACTTCATTAATAATATTCCAGACTTCCTTAGTACGATTGGGAGCATTCAGGATTCTAGAGTTATTATAGGTCGTTTTACTTACTTTTATGATATATATATATATATATATATATATATATATATATATATATATATATATATATATATTTGTATGTATGTATGTATATATATATATATTCTTTTTTAAGATTAGAATAATGGTTGAGGGTTTGTTCATTTCCATAATACCTGTCATAGTTAAATAGCCTTTTGATGTCACTAGGAAGGGTATGGATCTCAGTAGTAAACTAACTATTTTTAGGTTTAGCCTTAGGTTTTCTTGGAACTAGAGGGAATACATAGTTAAAAAAATATAGAAATCTGTCATAGAACAAATTGAAACTGTTGTTAAAAGATCTCATATTGTATACATTGTACCAATCTACACAATTAAGAAGGGAATAGAATATTTGAGTCATACTATCATTAAAAAGTCTGGTGCAAAAATAGGGACAGGGATTAAATGAATATTCTAGCAAATGAAACTTTGACAAAATAGCAAGGTGATCAGATAACAGGGGGTCAAAGATTCCAGTATTAACTTTACAGACACCATAATTTGTAAAGATATTATCAAGAAGAGTACTGGATGAGGAAGTAATCCTTGTTGGGTTGCTAGCTAGAGCCTTCATATTGCATGAATTAAGGATATTGAGTAGTTTTTTTTCTGATTTGGACCTTTTTGCAAGAGGTTAATGTTGAAATCACCAGTAACTATTGGGAGAGGTCTACATATATGACTTGAAAATGAATAAAGAAGGTCATCAAGTTTATTGTAGAAAGCTTCAATACAGCCCGAAGGGGAACGATAAATAACTATTACATTAAATTTGTGGTTCAAGTATAAGAGACTGACAGCAGCACTTTCAAAGTTCAACTCATGATTTAAAGACATTAAATTGAAGGCAAAATCTTTAAGACAAACTATTTTTTACAAAAATCACAACTCCACCATTTTTGTAGGTTTTACAACAATAAAAACTAGCACACCTATAGCCTGGGATAGCAACATCCGGTGTTCACAGATACATATCACATCAGGGTTTTCATTGTTCGCTAGTTATTCTAGCTCAGCTCAAATTTGTTGCTGAGGCACTGAATGTTTATTGCCTAATGTTGATAATATGTAGATCACTGCCTGATAAGTTGCTGTTTTTGTTGACATATCCTTTCCAAATCCATGTTGAAATGATAGTAAAGCTTTTGAAGATTCAAAGTATGATAATTAATAAATATTTTGTAAAAAAACTCTTTCAAATACTTGATCAAACTGATTCAGAATTGAGATAGACTGATAACAGTCAATGTCATGTATGCTTCTCTTATTTTTATATACTGGAACTATTTTGGAGGATTTCAAGGGATATGAGAAAATGCCTAGTCTTCATGACTCATTGACAGGTACTCATATAAGAGGGGAGATTTGATAAATTCAAAACATTGGTTTATAAGGAAAATAGAAATTTCATCAATGCCAGAGCAGTGCTTAGAGCCTAGTTTTAGAACAATGGATCTGAGCTCATTTTCAGTGGTGAGAGAAAGAAAAAAATGATTTTTTTGCATAGAGGATATTAGTATAAGCATCAGCATTAAGAAAAAGGCAAGTAGCTAATTTGAAAAAGTGATCAATAAAGCAATATGCAAGAGCTGAGTGGCCAGAGATAATGTTGCCTCCCTGATCTTTAACTTTGGGTGATGGGTGCTTCAGACATTGATTTCTTGACTCTTTTATAATTTTCTACATCTCACAGGATTTGTTTGTAGCATTACTCTGTTATTATTAAAAGTATGTTTAGCATCATTTATCATGTTGCGAATTTGATTTTTCAATAGCTTTATAATTTTTTGTCAAATCATTGTTATTTATCACTTTACTTAGTATGGCCAAATCCTTCAGATTTGTTGAAAATTTCCATATTTTATCAGTTATCCAAGTTTTAGATGAGAGCCCATTAAAAATTTTCTTTTGTGCAACTGGAAAAACTGAATTAAAATACAATAAGTATTTATTATAAATATATTGAATTTGTTATCAAAAGTTTCAGCAGAAGATACTTCACACCATGCAGGGGCATACTGACAGGCCCTGCAACCCCACCAATATGGGGGGGGGCAAGATTTAGGGGGTCCCCAATCATTCAAACTATACTGACGAAGGCATCTGCCACATGCTTTTAAGAACCCAAAAAATGTTATTGCGACTTTTACAATATGGCTATATAATGCTGGGAAGAGGCATTTTTTTGAAAGAAAACCAGTGCAACACATAGGCTATGATTATATGCCTTTAGACATCACTCGCTCTTAGGCCAATGTACTTTCTCATGTGTCAACACTTCTTGGGTGTTACATATATCTAGGGAAGATTATTGTGCTTATTTGTGTCTATTGTGTGCATTTACTTGTTAAGTAAAGCATGGATTCTGCATACACTGTTCAATCTCTAAAGCAGTGGTTCCCAACCTTTTTGTAGGTGCGGCACCCTTTCAAAGATAAACAGAATTTCACGGCACTCCAGCCTTCAAACAAGGTTTTTATATTTTAACAAAGAAGTATTACAATGTTTGGACATATCCATTTGTTGGTATCACACCATAATGAATTTATTAGAGATAAAATTAATGCCATAATTACCTGTAAACACATCCAAATCATTGATTTATTTACAAAATTAATTTTATCATGGCACCCCTAAAAATCAGCTACAGTGTCCCAATGTGCCACGACACTCAGGTTGGGAACCACTGCTCTAAAGGATGGCAACTTAACTTCAATTACCAGTCGGTCCAATAGTCAGTACTTTAGGCCTCCAACATCATCATGAAGTAAGTTTTTGTTTTTATTTATATACGTAGGTAGATTTTGGTTGATGTACAGCCATTCTTCTTTTCGATACAACGAGACGCACCTGATGGCACAAGATTTTTCAGATCATATTTATTTACTAATGGTTCAAGTGTTACAATAGCAAATGTTTAGCTATTTTTGACCATATGTACCCCCATGCCAGTAACATCAACATTTGGGTGACCCCCTCCTCTCCCCTCCCTCCCCCCTCCCCTCCCCCTCCCACCTCCCCTCCCCCCATCTCATGTAAGATTTCGTTGCATCTCCCTCTTTCTCAATAAAAATTAGAAAATGCATGCTTATACTCGTACATGACAATACTTTCTAATGCCTTCATATAGTGAACTTATTAGCATGAGAGAAGTGCCTGGAGAGGATGTTGACTGTTGGGGGAATTTTGATGCCAAAAACTGATAAGATAGGAAAGTGATCAGAAACATCAGATGGTAACAATTCATATTTCACAAGGTTAGATATAAAAACATATATATACATATAAAACATATATATACATATAAAACATATATATACATATAAAAATATCGAGAAGTGATTTGTGATGCATGCAGGCTCACTGCCAATAATATTTATATCAAAGGAGATTAAGAGATTGAGAAAATCATATTTTATATCTGTCTCAACCAGTAGGTTACAGTTGAGGACTCCTGTGATAGTTAGGAACATGTTGGGTTTATTATGAATTGAGTCCATGAGGAAGACAAATCTACCTAAGAAAAGCTGAAAATTTCTTAGTGGAGATTGATAAAGAGACATGATTAACAGAGGCTGCTTATAAATAGTCAGGGTAATTAAGGAGCATTAAAATCCATACTCTACAAAAGGTGCTTGTAAGAGGCATGAGTTTCAACAGTCAAGGTTTCTTTAACAACAATAATAGCACTGCCATTTTCTTATACATGTGGCAATATATATCAACATATATAAACCCAGGAATGCACTTCATCCAGTTTGAGCCAATGCTTGCATAAAAAATAATGTCACAGCTATATTAATTTGAAGTATCAATAAATTAGAGTTATATTCTAATTTTAATTTAGGACATAATAGAGATCTATCTAGGATTAGAAAGAGGGATATCAAACTTTTCAACAATAGAGCCAAATAAGGCCTCACAAATAATTTATTGGACAACATACAATATTTCAAATAAATGAAAGGGTGGAATGAAGATTTCAATGGGTTACTTTATGTATTTGTTATGTATGTATTGTGTCATATACCTACCTATATTTAAATAGCCAAAGCAAATAATATTAATATGCTCAAATAATGTCCTTTATATTTTAAGAATAGTTTCTAATGACATCATCTGTAGGTATGGAGATGAATGAGCATGTTTTGTAAAATTGCTAACTGACAAGCCTGGATTAATTCACTTAAATGGTGATAATTTGGGGATTTCTAATATAATGCATGTCCTAGGGAAGAGGAGTAATATTTTTTTAACGAGAAAACAATCTTGATCTATATCAACCAATGTTAGTTAAAATCAAATACAGTATAACCAATTTATTATGACTTTCAAAAGACTACAATGTTAATGCTTTGGAGTAACAAGTTCCACCATAATAACAAAACAGCAAATAAAATGCCAAAAACTGTTCACTGTTAGCAGGGCCGACTTGGAAAATCACAGGGCCTGCTTCAAAAATTTTAAATAGTAAATTTTAATAAATAAAGCAACTTTTTCTCTCATTACGAGTGTTTGATATGCTTTCCAATTCTTTTAAAGTACAATTCAAATGTACAATCAATATTTTTTAAAGAGAGCAGGGCTTGGTGCAGTTGCACTGTTGGCACTACCATCAAGCTCTCTTAAATTTTCTTAAATTTTGAAAATTTAATTTTAACTGAGCTCTTGTCTCACATGGATAGCAATAGTTAATTCTTTTCTTGGCTATTCAAGCTATCTGAATTTTACCTTATTACTTATGTTCTGTAGAGAGCTGAAGTATGCTTCTCATAAATTAGCATATTATATTAACTGACGTTGTATTAGCATTGTTTTACTTTAAATGAAAAGAAAGTGACTAGCACAGGGCCCACTGCTTTTGTGGTGCCAAGTGCCATCAGACTGCTGTCACATTTGAAAGACCAGTCCTGGGTTCAAATAGTAAATTGCACATTATTGAGAAGTTACAATTCAATTTTACAATGTACTATGAGTTGGCATTTTAAAATGAAATGTACAGCATTCTACTCTTATTATAAATATGAGATATATTGTTATTTCAATACTGTAACTTAATGTTATGAGAAATGATTCATTACGTTTACCTTTTGAATTCATATTCTATTGTTTATAATTCTATAGCTCATTTTAATTTAATCTCACATGTTATATAGGAAGATGTTTTGGACTGATTGGAATAGGGAAGACCCTAAGATTGAATGGGCAAACCTTGATGGCTCACAGAGATCAACATTTCTTCATGGTAGTGTACAGCTTCCAAATTCTCTTGCTTTTGATTTTGAACATGATGAATTGTGCTGGTCAGATGCTGGAAATAAGAAAATAGGTAAGTTACATAGAGGAATTAGTATAAAATTATTTGTTGTAAATATAATTGAAACTAATATTTAAACCTGTTTTACTTGTATATAGTTTTTCTCAGAGAAAGATAACTGATTTTTTCAAAGCAGTTAATCTGAGCTTAGAAAAATGTGATTAAATTTTTAAAAATATATTATTATTATTATCTAATATATTATAACCGCTGTCTCTCTGCATCTCTGCTTCCCTGCCTGCGTCTGAAGCCTTCCGACATGAACGCAAATAAACCGGGAACGGTCTGCTCGATTTTGACAAATCTTTCGCCTGGATATTCGGTGCGAACTGCTACAGGTTATAAGTGGGTAGTCATCCCCCAGAAAGGCATGGGTTTGATACCGGGATAGTTTTCGGTTTTGCATTTGATTAACACGTAATCGGCTAGAATACGAAGTGTAGACCTTTATTCTTTAACATTTAAAAATATCTTACGATCGAGACTTTGACTCGAGATTTATACCCTTTAACGCAGAAAGAAATGAAAATTCTTATTCTTACCGCCAATTCTGTTGTTTAATTCCAGTTTGCTCATATTTTAAGTTTATATTCGATTTTCTCCGGTTTTTCGACATTTCAAAAAGGAGGTTGCTAGGGTAGCCGGCATTGTTCATCTCAAATTTTTGCATTGTTAGACTCGGGAAGAGGGAATAGAGGATCTGGAAGAAGCAGATGTTTGACTGGAACTAGTATCTATTGAATTTACTTAAAATTCATTAAAATGTAGATTGAGAAGTTATTAACAGTTTGAGGATGCACACATATATTGTCATTAATGCCTAGTTTGATACTGGATTGCTTTAATCTTGGCCTATTAGTGCAAGTATTAATTATATTCCAGTCAGCTATGTTTTTATTTTTTGCATTTGATATAAGTTTACTATGGTAAGCTTTTTTTGCTTCAGTAACTTTTAGCTTGTTCAATTTAAGTAGTTTTTTGTAGTTTATCATGTCTTGTGGATTGCCTGTTATTTTGATATATTTTTACATATCGCGAAGATATTTACTTGATCTGATAATTTCATCTGTGATCCATTATGTGTGTAATTAACTCAGTAACAAAATAATCGGTAGTGATACATTTTTATAAATTAATATGTGGTAATGATATTGGTTAATTGTTACATTTCAATCATTTAATTTACATATTTTAATGCAAATGCATTTAATAATTACTGTGAATTATGAGAGTGATTTTTATTTCAGATTGTAAAAAATATTGTCTTTGTTTACCATGAAGATAGCTGTCATTCAGGAATGTGTATTCAAGGTATGATAGGTGTGTAACACACATCCACTGAATATCACCAAATAATGATTAAATGATTTTAACGAAAACAACGAAAATGCATATGCGACGCAGTTGAACTGAAACTTTACTTTATATCTATACTATCTTCCGTCACACATTAATGCGGTATGCAGGTTTAGATTAAAGGTTTTGTTAGCCCTAGGCATATGGCTCATAGGCCCTTTAACTATTATATGTATTGTATATGTAAACATATATGCAGGATGATACTTAAATGAGGAAACATATGGGGAAAAATTATTTTTGATTACTCAAGGAAATGTATTCTAGAACTTAGGTATTCCTTGTACTACAGCAAGTGTTGGGTGTTCTATCTTGGCAGTTGACATGGTGACATATGCAATAGCGTACTTTACAATTTTTATAGTGCATGTCAGCCACCACCTTCAGCATGAGTTTTATACCAAGATACATATGCCAAATAACTCGAACTAACACATGGTGGCATATATGGCATCCAGTGGCATTATAATGTATGCTAAGCCACCTTACATAAGTCGTATGACGTCACGCCTCACTGCGATCCATTCAAAATCTTAATACAGCCTAAATGATTAAACTAAATCGAATGATATGTCATATTTGTGGATAATATCATTCGTAATAGATACTCTGAAGAGATGAATGATATTGCGCAACAATTAAGGATACTTTATTCTAGGATATTTTGAAACAAAATTTGATTTACTCAATAATCGCTATAAGGATTTTGATTAAAATCCATCCAATCGTACAGCCTGATGTCACAAATAATACTAACTAAGCCATATGTCCCAAGAAATTACTAAATATCGTCCATTGGTATTGATACTGTATTGTTCCCTGGTAAGACCCCATTTAGAATATACTTCACCGGTGTGGTCACCATATAACCAAAGCCATTCTCACTAAATTGAGAAAGTTCAGCATAAGTTTTTAAGGCTGGTTAATTTCAAACTCGAGTATTGCACATATGACATACAATATCAACACCTTCTTTCTAGTCTCAACTTAAAAACACTACATTTCCGTTGAGAAATCTCTGATATTGTAACATTACTAAAAATAGTAAATTCCACTTATGACTGCCCCGATCTATTATCATTAATTCAGTTTTGCATACCATCTTATAATACTAGATCCACTGATATATTTTTAACAATGCCTATGCTACAAACTATATATACAACTCACCAATAAACCGCCTTCAACATTTAGGTAATTTGTTTTATCTCATAATTCTTTAGACATTTTTGAAACTACTGTTCAACGAATCAAGGCAATCCCTGAGTCTATGTAGTAATTGTGTTCTGGTCATATTTTATGCAAGTAATGAAGTATATATTGTATGTATTATTTAAATTAGGTGTTTTACTTATGTATGTACTGTAATACTTATGAATCAGGTATGCATACTTTATGCATTACTACATATGTATTATACATGTACTGTTGTTCTATCTTATACGGTAATTTGGGTTATTACCTGTACTGATTAATTAAAATGAAAAATTAAAAATTAAAATTAAAAATTATAATTAAAAATTAAAATAAAAATATATGCTAAACTACAGTTAACTTTGATTAATAAACATTTTTCTGTTATAAGCATACACATTCAACCAAACGTATATTTGTATATGAGAAAGTTTGTGCAATGTGTATTGCACTGTTTATTTTGTAGGCTCTAGGCACAGTGCATATAGTGCCTAGAGCGTAATCTGGCCCTAGTGGTATGTGTGCTGGGATATAATTGGCAAAGGCAAACAGACCATTTTACGCATGCTCTCTGCCAGTATTTCTGGCTGTGCAGAAGATTGCACCAAAGAGGGATTTCAGGTCCTACACAGTATTAATGGCCACTAAGATGTGCATCCAGTTGGCAGCTTGCTCTGGCTGTCCTGCAAGTCTTGCCGTTCCACTCTCTGGTTTCATTTTTTGCTGATTTTAGCTTTCATTATCTTTGTGTTTGTGTAAATATTTTGTTCTGAGAGTATATTTGTAATTGATTTTATTTTAATGCATTTTTCCTTTTACTATTTATATGCATGTTACATTGCCATTTAAAAACAGCTATCATGTTTACTTATTACGCAGCTTGTCAAATATCACTCCAAATGCACACTTGAACTTCACGCAAAAGGTGCCTAGTATGACCATACATCCCATTTTATGGCCATTTCACCACCCTCACATCATCTTAGTCAAATAAGTCATTTTGTTCCATTTTGAACACTACAGCGAATCTGATTTTCTAACCATATAGTTGAAGTAGCTATTAGAAATGTAGGATTCTTGGATATATGGAACTTATCAAACACATAACATAATAACATATGTTATTGGTAGTTGTACAGTCAAACCCCAATTTAGCACCATTGTTTATCCATCACTGACATTGATGCTAAAGTGTGGGTAGCAGTAAATCAAGGTATATGCTTGCTCTATGTCAGTGGTTCCCAAACTTTTTTGTCTACAACCCAAATTTTGAAATCACATTTGCCTGTAAGTTTAGAAACAAAATATTGCTATTCAACCTTTTTTCATAATTTTTGCATCTTAGAGGTCCTTCTTTACATTTATTCTTTCTAGTATCGAAAATTTACAGTTTTTCACTTTGGGACTGGAGGTCATCCACAACCCATCATAAGGCCTTTGTGACCCAAGTTCGGGTCACAATCTTCTGTTTGCAATGATTCATGGCCAGCAGGCGAGGGTGGAACTATATAGGATGGGGCTCAATTGGGGACTGACTGTAATTGTTCATTTGCCAGATTAGAAAATCTCCGGGTCCTTGATGAAGTTGAGGTGGTAATCCTGGTTTCTGTATATAATATCCTGCCCTGTTTTTTTCCCAAACTTATAAACTTCTGAGTTCTGCCTTAAGATCATAGTCTGGTTCCCTTCTGAGTTTGTGTTTGCCTTTTTTATGCTATAGATCATGTTAGTGACAGAAAAATTAAGTGAAGACTTCTGTAATAGGTGAGTCTACTAAGTCGTTAGTAGTAATACTAAATTATTCTTGCACAACAACCACTTTCATTCTTTCTATCTCTTACTTGCTTTTTTATGAAATACATAAGTAATAAGACCTGGCTTATTGCAAGGGTCCCATTCCTTCATCTCCTTTTTAATCTGAGTATTTATGATCAACCTTCCTGTAATTCGAATCAACAAAAAATGTAAACTTATAAATTAAAAATAAAAAAATAGAACCTTGAAAAAGATACAATTTTTTATTTTCGTATCCATAAATTTTGAACTTGGGTAGGTTCTGTTAATATTTTATATAATTAGGCGTCTATTTTTTCCTATCTACAAAATTGTTCAAATTCTTTTAAATGATGCATTTTTAAGTATAAAAACGTCATCTTAAAACAAAACATGAAACATTTGTCCAGTTTTTTTTAAATATGGAAAATGTCCCATTTTCACCTTGTTGGAATATAATATAGTATTGAAAACAAGTGAATAGTAAGAAGTTTAATTATTAATGCATAATTGCTTGTGGTTTCTTTAACAAAAATTCATTGATTTTCAGAATGCATGGGAGTACACACATTGGTAAGGAGAACTGTGATGTCAAACTGCAGTTATCCATTTGGCTTGACCATTTCTCCAAACAACTACTACTGGACAGACTGGACAACGTGAGTGCACAGGAGATGAAACTGAGCTTTTCCTACAGGCAATTTACAAATATACTAACAGCTGCAGTGACATATCCAAGGGTGATCCCTCCTTGGATGTCCACATTACCCTTCATTGAATGTATTTTAAAACCCATTCTGTTTAAAATCCTTTGATTTCACAACAGAGATTAAGTCCATAGGGCCAGGAAAAGAAAGATTCTGAGAGATATTTTTAGAAGAAATGGTTGCCAATAGAGGCAGACTCAAGAGGGGGAGGAACAACAGGGACAATCATTCCCCCACCTCTCTTGAAGTTTCTGGATCTGCCCCTGAACAGCTGGAGGTCCATCCAAAGTTGAGACAAGTAGTCATGCCGGCATTTACACTTACATTATTTATGGGAACAAAAATACCAATTCCACATTCTAAAATAGCCAAGTAAAACAAATATATTCATTGTAGAACTTCTTGTTTTTTCTAAATGTGCATTAAATTGCAAATTACTGTATTAACTATAGGACATGTACCAATGAAGCAGTCACTAATGTGATATTGAATCATCAGTATGAGGAATCACTGGTCAGGCAATGCCTGTGGTGCAATGTTTACATTTAAGATTCAAGTTTTTATGTTATACTAACCGCTACCAAGCCAATGCCAAAAACTACTTTAGAAAACTATCAATACGTATATTGGTAAATAAACAAAAATTCCTTCACCGTAAAAAGGAAGAGAATACTCAAACTCATGCTGCAGGTTGCTGGTAAACACCGTCGTAGGACCTAAGTCAAAAGGAGACACATGCACATGCAGAAACATACAAAAGCCACTCACACAGTAAACTCTAACCAAAAATTAAAACTAGACACAGATGTTTTGACAGCTAAGCTGTCATCTTCAGTAGTGTAGGAGGGAGAAGGGGGTATATTAGGTCCTGGGACAGTGTTTACCAGCAACCTGCAGAGTTAGTGTGAGTATTCTCTTCCTTTTTACAGTAAAGGAGTTTTTGTTTATTTACTATTGTATTGTTTCACCATGTCTTGCAACCCTCCCTTTTCACATATATTGGTAACCAAGTGACCTTCTTCCTGTACAAATATGATTATTATTTTTTTAACTGCAACACATTGTTTTTTACAAATTAATTTTGCTATTGGCTTAATAGGATTTATCTTCTCTTCCTGTTCATGGAATTCCATGATGTTTTGGATTCTCCAGCATATGCAGGAGCGGATTTGGAAATTTCCAGCTCCTGTGCCAAATTATTTTTTCACCCCCTTTTTGGCACTTTTTTCCTAAAAGAATCACTTATGTATTTGGTTTGTCTGTCCATCTGCAGATCATAATTGTTTAGTTCATCAAAAGTCTGAAATCCTGTTTTTATTCCCGCCCCGAAACCTCGCCACCCCTAGGCCATTGCCTACTTTGGCCTCATTTCAAATCCGCAACTGAGCATATGTTATTTTCTTAAGCCAGTGATTCCCAAACTTAAGCATCTGCCCTCTTAGGACAACTGACTTTATTGCCACCCCCTTATTACTATCCATTTGCCAATAAATATAAAATGTAATATTAATAACAAAATATTATAAATATAGATTTTATTTGTGTAAAAATGAATGGTAATTCAAAATATATCCATGCATAAAATCAAAAAATAAATAAAACAAAAACATTATATGTATCTTCATGACCCCTCCTGAAAACTTTTCATAGTTACCAGCTCACTCACATTCACTCACTTACCAGCACTCTCCAAAATGCAGGTATTCCTCTAATTACGCCTATTCAGTTTATGCATTTTCGCATATACGGGATTTTATTTTTACAGCTATTTTTCAATATACACATCACTTATTAGCATTAATGCAATTATATCTTTACAACCATTTTTCAGTATGCACATCATGTATTTGTATTAATGCCATTTATTAATCGGACAGTATTTACCATTAATAGTTTTATTATTTATTAAAAATTTCGTAGATTCTTGCCCGCTTATCATCTGTGTAGTGAAACCATTCATTGCATCATATGACACAGTAGGGTTTCAACTTGGGAAGACTCGACTGTGGAAAGATTCCATAATGTAAATAACAAGATTGGAAAGGTGTACTCCATGTTGGAGTGCACAGTTTCCAAATGCGTTCTTTGGGATTCCACAATGGTCTCAATATTTTTCACTCAGATGAATATTTAATGAGAAGCTAGCGAGGTACGTTGTAAAATACATGTAAGTCCATATGTAAGTTGTCGTTATTATTGTCTGATTTTAACCAAAATTGGAATCGGTTGACAAATTTTAGCAAAACTCCCCAGTACCAAATTTCATCAAAACACGTCCAGCGGTTCCCGAGATGATACAAAGGAACTTTGTGAACTACATGTAGGTCATGTACATGTAAAGTGGTCGTAATTGTTGTCCGATTTTGACCAAAATTGAAATCGGTTGACCAATTTTAGCAAAACTCCCCTATACCAAAGTTCATCACAATACATCCAGCAGTTTCCGAGTGTTAACATGCGGACGGACGAACAGACGGAAACGACCTCCCCTATATGCATTCACTTCATGTAAAGAATGCATAAAAACAAATGTTGTAAATTTCCACTAGACACAAATTTATTCTACCGGTTTTTCCTGTTACAGCATCATTAGGTGATGATGCTGTAACAGGTGAAACTGGTCAAATATATTTGTGTTTGGTGGAAATTTACAAATGCTCTTTTATTTACATTACAGTAGGGTTTATCGGGAAGTTCCCCTCTTTGAGCAAACAATGCCCCTGAACCCACTCTTTTTTGTCCTGAAGAGGGGTTTTCTTCTAGAAAGTGACGCACTCTTATCGGGAAACCCTTGCAAAAATATTCATTGAGTTGGGTGAGGAGAAAATATATATAGGAAAGGAATATATAGTAAAGTTCACTGAACAAAGGAACTTCAAGACATCTGTGATTTATGAGAGACATCCAACACAAAATAAATTAAGGAATTGTAAAAATGGACGCTGTACAGGATGCCATATGTTGTCGTACATGCTTGAGGTGTTTAAACTCTCATTAAATCAAATTTAAATACGTATCTAAGTAGGGCACATCTGCTCAGGAATGTAAACAATGCCTATTACATTATTTTCAATGGAAATAGTATTTTTGATTTACGTATTTACGCAACATTTCCAGGAATGCAAATCCTGTGGATGCCTGTATAGTTGAATCATTTTTGTTGAGAAAGTGATTTTGCATTGAGCAACCTACCAAGAGCTAAGGCTCTTTTTCCTTCAACCAGTGAAACACAAGACCCTTCCTATATTTATACAGACTTTGTAAATGGGTTATCTGGGTACTTTCAGCCTTTATAGTTGCAAGTCAATTTTTGGGCAACCATTTTTCAGAAAAATAGTAGCAAATGCAGTAAATATTTTAACATAGGAATATATAGGAATTCTAGTACATAATTATATCTCCAGAAGATTCTGCAACAAATAAATATTTAATTTTGTTATTAGAACCATTCTCTTTACACAGTGTGCAGTTAGAATGTATTTTAGAATGATTTTATGGATATTATTGCACATTAAGAATTTTTAAACATCATTCCTATGTGCTAATGAATGAGTTCTTATTTCACTGAATATAATCAATTCTAGGCAAAAAATTGAAAGTTCTCCAAGACCTGTGGGAGATCTTAACAAAGCAATTGATGTCCCTCTTGGTGGGAGTGGAAAACTTTATGGAATTGTGGCTGTTCCCGAGCAGTGCTATAGAAGTATGTATATTGTATATTTTTGGGTTATTGTGGCTTGGCTAATTCTTTCTTCAGTTATATTTATTATAACTTGAAATATTAAATTTTGCAGTTAGTTGATGTTGCATTTTTAATTAATTAATTTATATCCATAGAATTTTATATTTTAGTAAAATATGTATTAGTTAAAATTTAGATTTATTCAATTATATATATATATATATATATATATATATATATATATATATATATATAAAACAGCTTAACAGCTTACGGAAAAGGAAAGGTTGGCGAGGCCCTGGGGATGTCGAAACGACACACGTAAAAGAACACTAAAACAATGCAGAAACATCACAAACGTAGAAGCTTTCGGAGTTATTCCTTCTTCAGCTACCGAGAGAGAACTGTGATGTTTGTGATGTTTCTGTGTTGTTTTAGTGTTCTTTTACGTGTGTTGCTTCGACATCCCCAGGGCCTCGCCAACCTGAAGTCGTCCGATTGGTGAGTGTTCACTGGGCTTCCTCATCCCAACATCTTGTTGCCATCCACACACACACATATATATATATATATATATAGCTTTAAAATATGCATAAGCTGTATGTCTGGAAATCAATATTATGTGAAACCTTGGAAATCCAATTTATCATTAATTTATTTTTAAATATTGAATCAACGCATTTTCTAAATTTTCATGAAAGATTAAATTGTCAATGCGAGAAGAGAGCAGCTTTTTGGATTATCTTGTTTATAAAAGCTTCTTTTCTCGAAGTTCTAAATTCTCCTACAGTTGAAATTCCATTCATCCCAACTAAGGCCCAAGTCATCAATTTATAAAGATTATGTGTATGGATTCTTGAAAAGTAGTTTTTTTTTAACTTGTAAAATTCTTTAACTTCTATGAAATGACCAAAGTTGCATTCTAAGGTTACTAATGTGTTAAATATTACAGTTAATAATGTGTGCCAGTATGAGATCTCACCTTGCCCAGAGGAACATCTTTGTTTGCCAAATGGCCGAGGTGGCAGGAGCTGTGTTTGTGGTCAAAAGGATGGGCAAGAAGCTTCAAGTTGCAATGATGTTGTGTAGTGAAAGCACAAATTGTGTTTATTGGATTTGTGCCAAAAATACTCATCCATGACTTTTTGTGGTGACAAATACTCCAAGTTAATAAAACCATTTGACTATTTTAAACCATTCCTGCCAAGGTGATATATTTAAAACTTGGGTTTAAAGTATGCATCTTAACAACATCCATAAGAAAAGAAATGTATTTAGAAGAAAAAGTAGACTTTATGGACAACATTGTTAAAACGTCTATATTTAAGTAGTATTTTTTGAATAATTTACTTGCTTGCTATTGATACTTTTCATGTAGATTCATGTAGACAAGTACTGAAAAATATGTTTGATTCAATGAAAATATTTTTGTGCCATGCTGTAACAGTACAAGTAAAAATATTTGGATCCAAGTTTCATTCTCACAAGTTTAAAAGAATACATGAATGTATGATCTTTATAAAGATTAGGTTTTCACATCAGCTAGTTATTGTATGAGACAGCAAAGTTTAAATAATAAATCTTACCTTAAATTTAGTTGATTTGAACCGTTTTAAGTTCCCTTTCAACTAGATGTGGCATTTAAAAATAATTTAATTAACATCATTAATATTAGATACCATGAGAAACTGACTTTTATTCAAACATCTTTATTTTCTATATCTATATTTAAAGATACCATATTAAACTTTTCTAGAGTTTAATGCAGATCACTCACAAGTTCATTTTGATGCTGAGCACACTTGATTCTAAGTGACTGTATTGCATAACTCCATTTCATATCTTCATGTCTTTCTCTGTTATTTTTTAATTTATGATCATTGCCAAATGTATTAATTGAGATAAATGATCAGAGGTTAAACATTTTATTTCCAAAGTAGGATCCTCAGTGGTAGTTCATTGACCAGCAAACAAAATATGTATTGCATTTTAAAGTTTTTGAGCTAAAAATTTGGAAAATCAGGAATAAGTACTTTGATGCAGATTTTACTTCCAATCATATTGGATGGTACCTTTAATTTTGGCTTTTAAATTTCATGTATTTATACCTTAATAAAATATGACCAGCTGCAGTCTTTTTTAAGAAATATTAAAAGAGAAGATTGTGACCTTAAGTTCAACTAATGATGCTTCTATATTAGTTAGAGCTTTAAATTGCACAGATTTTGCTAATCAGTTGTGTCCTCTGGCCACACATAACTACTTATAATTTTATGCTAAATAAGTTATTTATTTTCTGTGTCGATTTCAAGGAACAAAGAACAAAAGCCGCTAATATTATGTGTGAGATGTAAGGCCTCTATTTGTAATATGCATATATAACTGTAAAATGTGTAAACTTTAGGGGTGAACACGAGAAGAAAATATGAAAATATTTGTGTTTGAATGTTTAAGGATATGAAACCATATTTAAAGATGCATTTCCAGTAATTTTAAAAACTAAATAATGAAGTGCGTTATTTCCAATAAATTTGAATTTGCAAATTTTTTTTCTAAAAACATGCTGGAGTCAAACTCATCCTAGATTACTGGTTACGATAAATTTTCCCTATTCGCGTCTAACAGTTACAATTTTCTATATGTTAATGAAGATGTCTCGAAAATAATATGTATAATCAATATCATCAGTATAGTATAAATAGATTTTATAAGAATGTTGGAGACACCATGACATTTCTGATATCATTGAGTTCGATTCTCGACTGTGGAAAATTATTGACTTGCAGTTTCACTCAAATTACGTTCTTCAACAAGAGAAGCCAGATGCATTTTGTGAGAATACGCCAGTAATAAGGATTCCTGGGAGCTTGAATGGGTCAGCTAATGATATGAGAACGTAAATAATATTATTGAAAAGAAATATAATATGAATAACTTAAAGAGGTCAGAACGATAATAATTTACTCCATTATAATTTTTACGATATTAATTCCTTCAATTATAACAGATATTGAAGTATTAAACTATAGACGTACGCTTTGTAAATGTATTACTAATTTTTATTTATATAAATAAAATACTTATATTGGTTAAAAAATTCGATATATTTAATTGGAATAAAAAATATTTGACTAAATTTTATTATTCGTTAGATTGGTAAATCCGACACTAAAAGCAATTATACTGAAATTCATATCTTTTAACAGCTTTAAATTTTTTCAATGGCATAAATTTATACTTTTTTACGAATTTATATTAACTCCGATAAAACTCTTACGATCGGAACGGCGTAACTTAACATGCTAGCGCTGTGGTGCTGTCGTCTGAAACAAAACTGAGTCGTTATTCCATCGAGTGTTGGTGTTTTACTGCGTTTATCAGCTGATACTTGTTTTGCTAAATAATATCATTCAACTTTATCGACACAACTATCAAATCTGTGACATTTATTAAAAATAAGGTATTTATCGATCTTCTACCTAAATGAAATGAAGCAGAGGGTGGTAATTTATTGATAATGGGTTTTTGGTGGTTTTAATTACCTTAAGGTAGCATGTTATAAAATGCTGAAACTATTAAGTTACGATTATTTTTTGTATGATATAAAAATCTGAGTAAATGTAATCTTACTTCTTTACTTGTGGACTTTTAACGTAAATTCACATGTTTACGTTTATTTTTGAAGTACCAATGAACAATGCAGCTGAAAGTATGCATACTTGTTAATTACTTTATAGGTAGAATATGGGTAATGCTGGAAGCAACAGTCGCGATCGTCATAAGTCAGGGGATGGTATGCCGCCATCATCTCCAGGGAAAGACGGTCAGGCATTTATCTTCGATAAGAAACCCAACAAATTGCTGATTCAAACATCACATGAAGAAGAGGACCCATATTTTTCAAAGGGCCAAGTTCCGGTATTGCTGAGTTTTTTTAATAGCACCAAGATATAAAATGTTTATATAAAATAATATACAAACATTATTATGGCTTTTGTTTAGATTTTTATATATTACTATTCTATAGAGCATATTTCCTGTAACTTAGAAATTCTTTAGAATTTTGCTATTCAAGTACATTTATTATTACATTATTATTATAAGTAAAAAATTTATATTTTCTAAGATAATTAATTATTATAGGAAGTAAATAAGTTACAAGATGTTTTAGTCATAAGGTAAAAACCTTAGGTAATTTTGTGTTTATAGCCTTCCCAATTTAGATTAAGTGTATTAAAAAGATTTTTTGATTTACATAGTCGCTGCTGAATACCTTAAGAGTACAACATTAGTTTAATCTGCTCTTTGAAATTTTGAGTAAATTATGATTATTCCTATAATAATAATAATTCTTTATTCATCCAACGATTCAGTAGAGGATATAGAATACGTCATAAAAAAGAAAAGAAAAAAGAAATACATTACAAAAAAATTAAATAAGCTAACAGTAGGAGATGTATTCATCTACACTGTAGAACATTCTCTCAAGCAGAAAAGATTTAAATTTGTTTAAAAGTAAGAGTTGACTTGATATTTTTAAGTTCCTCAGGTAGTTTATTATACAAAATAAGGCCCATATTTCTGGGCCCAAGAGAGGCCGATCTCGTGCGCACATAAGATACATGCAAGTTGATTACATTTCTGGTATTCTGTATATCAGAATTTTCCAAGAAGTGCTTAAGGTTACTTTTCATATATGGAACAAGAGTAGAGATATAAATACAGGGGAGAGGTAGTAAATTGAAATGCCTAAATAGTGGAAGGCTTGGGGCATCAAGTCTGGCATTAGCCATAAGACGAATGATCCTCTTTTGAAGCTTAAAAATTGAAATAGCTTGATGGGACGACCTCCATAAGAGCACACTATATACAATATGTGAGTAAAATAACCCAAAATAGATGGAGAGAAGAACATCAGTAGAAACAGTGGAACAAATGGTACAGATAAGAAAATAAATAGGACTGAGTTTACTTAGGATTGTGTGAATATGTGTATCCCAATAGAGATGGGAGTTAATATGAATGCCCAGAAATTTAGAAGAATCAGCTTGAGGTAATGTATTGCCATCTAGGCAGATGTTTAATGCCAGTGTTGGTTTGTTTTTAATGGTAAAATGAATAACTAGCGATTTCTCAACATTAAGTTTAAGAAAATTATTTAGGGACCAGGACTGAATTCTCTGTGTAACAAGATTACTGTTTATACGGAGGTGCTCAGGAGAGGCAGAAGAAACAATGACATTGGTGTAATCAGCATATAAGATGGGATTACTCCCAGGTATGCTGCCTATTTGCATGGGGAGATCATTAACATAAATGAGAAAAAGTGTAGGGCCGAGAACAGAACCCTGAGGGACACCTTGATTGATTATTTTAGATGGAGATTTATACTTTAAGCCATGTTTATAGATAACAACATGCTGAGCTCCCACATGTAAGTATGACAATAGCCAGTTTTTAGGGAGACCTCTGATACCGACTCTATCTAATTTTTTAGAAAGAAGACTGTGATTGACAAGATCAAATGCTTTAGAATAGTCAAGCAGAAGAGCACATGCATTAAGTCTTTTGTCTAGAACAGAATGTAAATGGTTGACTGCTTCAGAAACAGCAGACATGGTGGGTTTATTCTTGTGGTAAACCATGCTGATATGGAGACAAAATGACTGAGGATTCTAGATAGGAAACTAGCCGCCTATGATAGGCTTTTTCAAAAATTTTAGCAAACTAAGTTTGAATAGCAATTGGTCTATAGGAATTAAAATCTTGTGGGCTTCCTTTTTACTTATAAAGAGGAATTACCTTGGAGATTTTAAGGGCAGAAGGGAAAATACCCTCTAGGAAAGAAGCATTAATAAGATACAATAAAGGATTCTTAATAAAATTAAAGCAAAACTGGATGATAAAATTTGGAATTTCATCAATGCTAGCGCTGAATTTCTTACCACAATTGCTAACAATGATTTGGAGTTCATTTTCAAATCAGGGAGAGAGATAAAATGAAGAAGAAGAATTAGTGATATTCAGATAATCAAAGGGATTAGAAGGTTGAGCACATGATGGAAGAGTAGTGAAATGATTGTTAAAATCAGCAGCTAAGGTGTAGGAATTCGATGTATCAAAAATGGGACATGAAAAGAAGTTTTTTGATGCATCAGAATCATTAATAATCTTCCATATTTCACTGGATTTGTTAGAGCAGTTCAACAGTCTATCATTATTGTATGTTCGTTTAGCCGTATGTAGAATTGATGTGTAAGTTGATCTTTTAAAATTTATAATAATTTGTTTGAATTTAATAGAAGAATTGGTGGTGTTGGTTGCCAGAAATAGTGAAAAGAGTAATTTGGGCTGCTATCATCTAAGGCAGGCATGTCAAACTGGCTGTCCATTCTGTACCTTACTGCAGCCCGAATGCTAATTTTTGATTCAACTAAATCGTTCGAGATTTTATATAAATATTTTATTTTTATGAAAAGGTGAATTGATGATTAAACTCGGACCATATACAAAAGGAATTGAGCATGAAGAACAGAGCACTAAATATGTATTTAGTACTCTGTTCTTCATGCTAAATTCCTTTTGTATACAGTCAGAGTTTAATCATCAATTCACAGTTTTACTCGCCATTGACTCCTTTTCTATTTATTTATGAAAATGTGTTAAGAGTTTTTAATAGGTACTGAAGTATATCAGAACGCATTTTCTAAATAATTGTTGTTAATGGCAAAACAGAAGTCCAACCTTCTAGATGAAGTCTATTTTGCTGCCTCTGGCTCTCATTAAGCAACTGTAACCCTGATGTAGCCCTTCTATAACATCCATCACTTCAATGAGGCTCTGATGCCTCTTCAAGTTTGATATACCTGATCTATGGTGTGGTCTATCTATGCAATCTACATATACATTAGTGTCTGCTATGCAGTCGACCTATGGGAGAGCCATAGTTCAGGTGGGTGAATACTTGCTTCATGGAAAGCAAAAATTCAAGGCTGGCTTTTGGGAGCAAATCTACCAGCTGAACAAGCTGATGATGAAGAGATCAATTCTGAAGTTGATGATCTTAATCATATTGCTCATAGGCATAACTATGGTAGACAAATGGAAGGGCCTTGGGTGTTTGGTGTGTGCCAACTCCAACAAGATGGGTTTGTTGAGGCTCGATATTTAGTTGAACATCATGCTCATGAGACTTCATTGAATCACTGTGGAAGAGATTATGCCAGGAACCGAGATTTATTCAGATATGTGGCATGCTTATGATGGCCTTGTCAGGATAGGATATGTGCTCAAGTCAGTCACTCATTGTGAACGTTTTGTTGTGCAATATTGAACAAATGCCCAGAAAATTGAAGCGCCTTGGGTTCCACTGAAGCTCAAAATTGTCAAGAAAATGCATTGTATCACTCGGGAACTTCTTCCAAGGTACCTGGCTGAACAGTGGTGGAGCGTTATGAATAGAAGTTGTAATATGTTTTATACTTTTCTTAGAGATATGAAAAAAGTGCCAATAGAATAGAATTATTCATGACTAGTGACCTGGATAGTGTAATTAACCTGAGCCTTCAGTAAATACTTTTATGCATAGACTCGGTGAAGAGAAAAGTTTTAATATAGGTAGACCACATAGTAGAAACCTGTCAATGAACCACATTGTGGATGATTGCCCTAATTTGGAATACTTGTATATAAAAAGGAAAGCTAATTGAAAAAAATTGTTCTAAAATCCATTTTTTTCATTAATAGGACATTTTTAGCAATAGTAATATATTCTAAATGATGTTTAAGTTTTGGCTAGGAGAAAAAATGGTCAAGTATAGTGTAGGCATTGGGGAAGAGAATCTTGAGTAGGAAATACAATTGCTAATTACCAAATTTAAAGACAAAGCACAGCTTAGATGAAATAGAAACGATACATTTGTATTCGATTTTATAATGAGGGTTATGTGCGACAAATGATCAAAAATTGAAAAAGAAAGTTAGAAATTCAGAATTTTCACTCTGAAAAATGGATTTGGCAATACAGGAGTCATAAGTGTTGACTGATCAGAATGAAAGATTAGATAAGGGTGAATGATGATAAATATGCTGTAAATAATAGGTATTTTTGCTGTGATTTTTAAAAATCATTGTTTTATATAACTATTCAGAGAATTTATCATAGTCCAATTATTTTTGACAATATCATAACTATTTAATTTTTTCCAGGAAGGTGATTTTGGTCTACCTCGTCAAAGAGCTTCTACAGTTTCAGAAGGAACTAAGGTCAATGATAAAGTTCTACCCACAGTATTCAAATGGGATGGAGGTGGAAAAAAAGTTTATATCAGTGGGACTTTTTCCAACTGGAAAACACTACCTATGGTGAAAAGGTAATAGGTCACACAAATAGATTAATCTAACCATATGGATATTAATTACCTAATATTAGTTTAACATTCACATATTTTTATGGTCAAGTAATACTCCTAAAGTTAAAATAATTATTCTTATAGTAAAATTTTCTACTTCACATTTTCTTTGAAAAATTTACCATTAAGAACTGTGCATAGGACACCTTTTCCAATATTTTTGGGCTTAAAAATTGTGTACATCCTATGCACAGGTACATAATTCTTCTCATTGTTCTTAATGTCTTCATTGAGTAAAGAAAATCAAATGATAGCAAATTACGATTTATATGTGTATTTTTGGCTAATCAACCTCTTGGATGATTATAGAAACTACAATTTATAGATTACTTGGATACAATAAACCCTTGATTTAATGGACCCTGATTTAACGGACCGGATTTAATTGACTTATGGCCGACGGTCGTCCGGTCGCCGAGAATCTACTTTGTCCATGATTTCAGACCACTCACCGTCCGTTGATGCCAAGGGCAGTCTGTTCGCAAAGAGCTTTATTGCCTGACGTTTGGTTCCTGTCTGATTGTTTTCTATACTTTTCAGTTTTCGCCATAATATTTTTGCCACTTTTGAACTTCCCGCCCGGACCATCGACAAAACTTCTGGGAGAAAGTATGTTTGGCGAGGGTGTCGAGCACTGAGCGATGAAATTAAAAGGAGGCACAGTGAGGCAGTAGAAATATGAATTAGTTTGTTATGCTGCACTTAGGGATACATTGGTTCGATTCTCAGTACTGCAGGATTTTCTGCAGGAGTTCATATTTGCCACGGTGATGTTTATGTTCCAAATCATCAGACTGCCAACTGTTGCAATTTGTTAGTTTTTTGCACTTTTAGGTTGATAAAAAATGTTGATGTTTATAGAATATTTACGTAAATAGAAAAAACTACATCGGTTGGAAGTGAAGCGGAGAGAGTGGGAGGCCGTGGATGACATGCACACGGAAATTTTAAATTCGTAATTATTCATGTTCTTCGAATTCAAATTAACAGTTTTACCGCATTAGATGAACATATTATTTTTGTTTAGCAGAGTTCCTAATGTACTGCATTTGACATTATAAGATGTGGCCATTTAGATGCATTTTGCTTCGTCATATGACGAACTTTCAGATTTAACGGACTTTCAGCAATAACGGACACTATCCCCCCAATTAGTCTGTTAAATCGAGGATATACTGTGTATACATTAGAAGATATTTATTGAAACACTATGAAAACAAATTGAATTTAAAAAAATCACGTTAAAAAGCAAGAAAATCCTTGTCACTGGTCAATGTCATCCTTAATGATTTTTTACTGTTCAAAATTGTCATTTGTTTCAGAAGTATTAGATTCTGTTGTTGGGATGGTCGTGATGTTTTCATCACCATCCTGCTTTAGTATGTCATGTTCACTGCTTTTGCTTATGCCAGTGTTTCTCAATCTTACTGGAACCTCAACGAAAATTGCAAAGCCTCTTGATGAAAAGTTAATAAATTTTTACCATTTTTTTAAAATTCGTTTATGTATTTGGTTTGTCCATTTGTCTGTCTGCTATGCTAACTTCTCCTAAATTAAAGCAGGTATAGAATTCGTTTTCTTGCCAATTGATTTAGTATTCTGTTTTGTTGTGTAAGTTTTCTTGTGGAAGTCTGTCTGAAGTGTTAACTCCTAAATGAAAGCAGCTAAAGACTTTGTTTTTTGCCAATTGGTTCAGTATTCTGTCTTGTGAAAAATTTCTTGTTAAGGTTCTAGTTATGATATTATTTTAGACTATTCATACTTGTATACATAAATTTTAACATTGTGTCTACTACTAACTACTGTCTACTTCAGCAGCTCTTTCCTTACTAGTTCATGCATTATCTCATTTTTTACTTGGAAATATTAATCAGAGCTCTGTGTGGGATCATACTAGTTATAGATAAAAATAAACATCATGTCTTACACAAATCATGGGCCCCCGAGAAAATAAGCGTAGGTCCCAGTTGAGAAACACTCGATCACAAGACAAACAGCATAAATTTTAATTTCTTAATTTCTCATATTGTGAAGATATTCAATAATTCACTCATTAGTTTCACTATTAAATGAAAATATTTGTGATGCAGATCATTTGATACTCTATTTGATGCATACCACTACTCCCCCTATATCCGCGGGGGGTGCATTCTGCAAAAACGTCATGGATACCAAATTTGCGGATATAATAATAATATCACCCATATGAATTTGAAGAATATTTCATCAGTTACATTCGTTCCGGTTTGTCTCAAGTAAGGTTGGGGATCCTCATACAGTAATTAAAGAAGAATAATTGAATTTGTCCATTTATTTAGAAAGAAATCATATTACATTGAGTAAATTACTATTAGCATCGTATTTTACTAGGGATAAAAGAAATAATAGCCTTGCGTGTCTGTGTTATTTTTACCTTTCCTTTAAGAACTACGAACTGTTACCTACGTTCATAGTTCTAAAAGAAAAACTAAAATTCTAAATACTATATTATATACTGTAAAAGAATATGACTCAGATGCTATAAGTATATATCGATTACCGCTTATCTGAGAGATACTGCTATCAAAAGTAAAAAGATTTCCTAATACATATTTTTTGCCAAGTCACGGCATATATAGTAAATAACATGGGACATTTGAATAAAAGTCAGACATGGCAAGATTATGAAATTTTTGAATTTATAAAAATTAAGCTCTTACAGTCGAAGTGAATACGATTTAGAAGAATTGTGTAGTAATTTTCTTACTACTAAAAGCGATTCTACTTGTTCTAATGTCTGAAATAAGGATAGTGAAAGCGAACATCCAATCAAAAGAAAATGGAAAACTAAACTTAATAATAATGATTTTAATTGGAAAAGTCAAAATTATTTTTACAATTTTTATTTTATCATTTCTTGTGTGTACAGTAAATAATCTTAAATGATCAATTTTTACTTATTAATCACTACTAAACAAAATGTTTATAAAAAACTCAGTCCTTGAAGAGGTTACGTAAAATAACGTGTTAGAGAGGTTCGCGGATATGTGAGACCTTGCTCGCGAATACTGGGTAATGGGATATAAAACCAACTCATGGATACGTGAATTCGCGGATACTCAGATCGCGGATAGTGGGGGAGTAGTGTACAGTAAACTCCCGTTAGCACAAACTCAGCTAACACAAACATTCGGTTTACACGAGCAAATATTTTCCCCGGCACTAAATGTATGAATTAAGGTGAGTTTGTTAGTTAACATGAAATTCGCGTTAACATGAATACTTGCAATTGATGGAAATGAAATGATCGTAAGATCCTAAGCAGACAGGCATTAGATGTAAAGTTTGGAATAATTTTGAAATGAGCAAAAACTCTGCTATGACTGGGAATCAAACAGCTAATGCCTGTCTGCTTAGAATCTTATGATCATTTAATTTCCATCAATTTCTATCTTGGTAATCTCACCATTTGAGAGGGAGGGGTTTTCTTCGATGTATCTCTTGGAGCTGGTTGGTACTACAGGGTGATTCAAGAGTCATGCAACCCAGCATTTAGGTGTCTTATGAAAACTGTCAACCAGTCGCAAAATCATTACAATTATTAATCTGCTACGATAGTTCAGTGGTAGAATATTTATTTCCATGCGGCCCCTAAACAGCCGTAATCGGCCTTTTACAAGGGGCTCATTAACATAATAACAAGGACTATCACAAACATCCATGCCCTAGGTGAAGAAAAACCCACCTAGGCGGGATTCGAACCCGCGACCTTTGGATTGGCAGGCGAGGACGTTACCCTGCCACCACCGAGAATATCCACCTGACAAGTAGAAGAGTGTTCGGTTTCTGGTTATAGCAGAATTTTTCTCATTTCAAAATTATTCTCAATGAACACTTGTGTTTAGTCAAACATATTTTAGAGCCATAAGACTCTATTTCTGGCATGTAGAGGGTAGTTTATATAAAAAATTCAATACACGGATGCGATGTGATTCTAAGCAACTGACTTCATTCCTGGCTCTACTTGCCTTGACCCTTCAGTCATCTTTTATCTTTCATGAGAACCTCAAACAGGCAAAGATGTTACAAACGTGGATGCTTTCATTGTGTTAACATATGTATTTGCATTCCTTGCAATAATTTTTTCAGTCTAACAGATCACCGAGGAAGAAAGGAAGGAAATTATTTTGCCTGATATCATCATAGCAATTCTAATGAGGATATATGACTGCTAAATGCTCAAATTCACAAGGTACTGAGAAATTACTGCCTTTCTGCACCTGCGAGAACATAGCTGCACAGAGACAAGTGTTTTTCTCTCATTTCAAGAAGTGGAACTCAAGCATTCGAGTGTTATCAAAGGAAGTTTATATTTTATATTTGACCTTTGCCCTGCCAGAAAAAATCACAGGTCAGACAATTCCAACATTGTCCTCTGTTTCTTGCCAAAAATAACTTCATATTTAGCACAAAGACTATGGCTTGATAAATAGAATTACTTTCTGATGGTGAAAGAGGGAAACGTCCGTGTCTCTCCGTCTTCTCCTGTTAGAGAAGAGTTTGGTGTTTGAACATTCAGCCATATAAATGGATAACACAAGCTGCAAAAGAAAACCAACTTCTATTATTCTGGTAACAAAAATGAAAATACTACAGGTATTTGGATGAGGTATTTTTTCAAAAACATAAAAAATATAATATTCCAAAATCGACATTGTCCACAATTGTGAAAAGCTATGATCTACCAAACTGTATTTGCAGTGTCGACAATGAAAAGCAAAAGCTGACATGATTTAGATTTAGTAAAAGTAAGTTAATACCTACATATTAACATCATTTAACTTCATTGTGAACATTTTAAAATTGCAGATAACAGATCTAACATTCACATCAAATTTGATGTTATGTTAATTTGAATATTAGTCCAAATTGTGCATTTGTGGTAATAATAATGTATTTAACACAAGCTATATTTAACACAAGTTATATGTATCTACATATATTTTAGCAGAAAATTGTAATATTTTTTAGTTTTTCATACATATTTCACTTATCACGAACTTGGTTAACACAAACACATGATTCAATTCTACCTTGGAGTTTGTGTTAACGAGGGTTTACTGTATATCTTATGCACGGGTGTATTTAATATTTCTAGAATTTGAGCCCAAAAACCTAACAGTTCTATATATCGGTGTAGGTGCAGATTTAGGGGGTGCAAGACCCCTATGCAGTAGTAGTTTGTGAGGTCCCTAGACGATAGTGATTTGCAGAACCCAAACTCAGGAATTCTGAAAACATGGTTAAGTTTTATGAATGAAAGCAGAACATCAAATTCTTAATAATATATTTGCATGTACATTTACAATATTGTGGGTGGGCTTCTGAGGTCAATGTCAATTGCAGCTCAAAATCTTTAAGTAGAAACCTTAGAAATAATTATTTTTTTATCGATACCCTTCAGTTGAGACTGGTTTTCACCAAATAAGTTAATGATGATCTTCGTCATCATTTAGGATATATGAGGCTATTCACATTCAATCTATACTTTTATTTCCCCTTTCGCAATAAGCTCCTTGCAGCTCTAGGTGCAAAGCCCTGTATCCACCTCTGCGCAGGGCTAGAAGAATTTCAAATCATTTCAGAAATTCATCATATTTTTTAAACTCCTCTAGAGCAGCACTTCTCAAACTATGTGTCACGACACACCAGTGTGTTACGAGTAGTTACTAGGTGTGTCGTGAGAAATTTTACTATCTTTTACTATCCATAACGTGATTCACTAGCTAATTCACTAAAATTGTCATGGCAATATCGAATACTGAATGGCATAACCTCATACTCATAAACTTCTAAGATCTAATATATTGTAAAAACAAGGAGCCACTAATAATGATCTTTTAATTTTAACAAAAAGCAGAAACATGTGAAACCGCTCGGTCACCCGTCTTGGCTCATCTATAGTCCAACAAGAACAATGTCTGCTACAGAGGAATAGCTTCTCAATCTCTTTCGCGGCAATATTGTAGTTTAGCGGGGTAATCGCTTTCAGCCTAGTCCGAGGTTTCAGGGAAGCTATGCTCTGGTTGGTTATTTTCAAGGTTTCGGCAGATGACACACTGCAGACAGTCTTTCGCGTTCAGTTCAGTTGTGGTTCTGTTACTCACAGGGTGCAGGTAGACCACTAGTTACGAATTATTGTAGTGCTTGTGACATTTAATTACATAGTTACTTCAGTTTTCTTTTTAATTTTATCCATGGATAAATTTTTAATAAAGAAGGCAAGGTAAGATGAAGAAAGTGCAAGTAGTGCATCTACATCTACTTTCCACGCAAGCGAGAATGATGCCATGAACAGTACTGTTACTAACAACACAACAGTTATAATTACCAAATCAAAGGGAACAAGAGTGCATTACTGTAAGTACAAAGAAGATTATATAAATTTCGTGTTTTCTTGGACTGGCAAGGAAGAATATCCCAAACTGCTATGTCTTGTGTGTGGTGTTACTTTTGTCAAATCAATCGATGGTTCCCAACAAGTTAAAGAGACATTTAGAGCAAAACCATGAAAATGTTGCCCGAAAGTCGGTAGATTACTTCCGTTGACTCCGTTACTTAGTAAAAGCATCTTTGGAAATGATGGAGAAACGCTTAAAAGCTATCAGACAAAGCTCTTTTAGCATCATTCAAAATTTCTGAGTTAATTGCGCAGAAAAAGAAAACTCATAATATCGGAGAGGAACTCATTTTACCAGCATGTAAAGTAAACGTTTCCGTGATACTTGGTTCTGAAGCTGCCGAGCAAATTTTAAATGTGCCGCTGTCAAACGATACAATCCATCAACGAATTACTGAAATGTCTATGGACATTGAAAATAATGTTATTGGAATGTTACATAAAAATAAAAAGTTTGCTTTATAGTTAGATGAAAGCACTGACATATCTGGTAAAGTGCAATTAATCTCCTTTGTAAGATTTGTTGAAGGATCTGAAATAATCGAGCAATATTTATTTTGTCAGGAGTTAGAAACACGAACAACTGGGGCGGATATATTCACTGTGGTGAATAATTACTTTCAGGAAAATGATTTGCTTTGGAGTAATTGTATTTCAATATGCTCTGATGGCGTGGCAACAATGACAGGGAATATAAAAGGATTTCTAAGGAGAGGAAAACCCCTCTTTAATCACTACACATTGCTTCCTACATCGAGAAGCGCTTATGGTAAAAAGTACAGATTGAACTAGATTGAGAGAGGTTCTTAACACAGTAATAGATATGGTCAACTACATAAAAACTCATCCAATAAAATGCAGACTTTTTGAAAGGCTGTGCCAAGAAATGGGTGCAGAACACAAAATTTTGTTGTTGCATACCGAAATTTGTTGGCTTTCAAGAGGTAGAATATTGTACCGAGTTTTAGAACTTAAAAATGAACTATTTTCATTTTTCGAAGTAGAAAAACCGGAGTATCCAGAAAAACTTAAAAGTAATGTCTGGTGTGCTGAGTTGGCTTATCTTGCTGATATTTTCAATAAGCTTAATTCCTTGAACTGTAGTATGCAGGGCTGAAAAGAAACTTTAATATCAGCGAGTGATAAAATGAATAGTTTTTCGAAAAAAATTGTGTTGTGGATATCTGTTATAGAGAATGATGATTTATCAGTTTTTCCATCTGTAATTAATTTCTCAACTAAGTTGGTAATAATAGATAAAATGCAATTAATAAAAAATATACTCGAACACTTACGGAGTCTTCAAGGGGGTTTGACAAAATACTTCTATTTCAACAAATGAAATTGAATGTGTTATTCCGCCGTTTTGAGCTTCTGGTGAACATAATTTAAACATCACATCAGACCTAACACTTGCAGAAAAAGAAGAATTAATAGAAGTTTCTTCAGATACAACTCTTAAATAAAAATTTCAAGACATATCCTTAGATTCCTTTTGGATTTCTCTTAAAAATGAGTATCTCAAATCGTAAATACGGCTTTGGATATTTTACTTCCCTTCTCCACTTCATACCTGTGTGAGACAGCATTTTCAACATTGAAAACAATCAAGTCAAAGAATCGGTCGACACTTTGTGATTTTGATAGTGAGATGTGCGTGAGTCTGTCTACCATTCACCCTCGCATTGAAGAACTATGTGAATTACACCAGTTCCATATCTCCCATTGATGAAATTCGCTCAAAATATATTTACTCATATTAATCATAATTCATCTGTAAACCTTATATTTCATTTTTGCTTATTTATTTTTATTTCATCAAAATTTTGGTATTCCCATGAAAGTGTGTCGCGTATGTCGACGTCATTCTTCAAGTGTGTTGCGGCAGAAAAAAGATTGAGAAGCGCTGCTCTAGAGGGCATTTTCCTCCTATAAGGTCATTGTCTTTTCCCTCCATAGTCAGCCATTCATGAGAGCCATGAACATTTATGATGATATAGTTCATATTGTGGGTTGAGTTTATTGACAATACAATCACTATCTATCTTCTGCAATGAAAATAGCATTGTCTAATGTATTTACAGAATAGCAAAGGATTCAGCTTTGCAGAAGTAGAGATAAGTGATTCAGAATGGACAGGAGTTATTGTTGTCCCATAAAGAGTGACTACATCCTGTGATCCTTATTGGGACTCTTTATCTACTAAGGATTAACCTTTAAATGACGAATGTGTCCGTATGGGCACACAAAATGATATAGCTCATGGATGTATATTTTGCATAATATTTTTTCGACCTGTTTCTTTCCCCTACAAAATAGAAGTATGCAATTCTTCATTATATTTACAATAAAATGCTTTTTATTTGAACATTTTAGTACCAGTAATTCATGAGATACGTCATTTTTACTTTCTCCATACGCAGTATAGGGGAAAGTATTGTTTTCATGAAAAAAATAGACTTCGAGATTTCAGCAGAAATACACATTTTGAGGTCCCCTGAACAGGTTTTGACCATTTTCTCGATAATGCCTGTGTGTGTGTATGTGATAGCTTTTTTGTGGGTGCTCTAATTCAAATCGGGTCAACGCAAAATTTTATATTTAACATTTATGTGAAAGTCACAAGAACTGATTAGTTTTTGGTAAACATCGGTCATCCGGAAGTGGATGTTTAATCTAGTCACTTATCCATCATTTTGAAATATTTGCTTTAATATTTGATAAATGTAAAAATGTACTGTAATAAAAGTTGTAGGAAATTTAATTTTCTACAACCTTTGTTTGAAACATTTTCCCATATAATGCATTGTTTAAGAGATATCTTAAAATTTTAGCTGCCACCACCACGCCACCTACCGATGACTATTGTTAACAATTGATGCTTAGTTACGTCTTAGTAACGCTCCTTTTTTTCTTAATTGTTGGAGCTTTGTGGCTATATCCAATATGAGAAGGCTATGGTTTGAGTTTATTTTTGTTCTTTGTAAAGTCTAAAATTTTCTCGCAGTTTCTTAAAATATTTATGATTATGTAACCTATTTGGAATTTTTAGAAAAATTACAGGTATGGAGAAAGTCATGTGGTGGCCACATCAGATTTTTTCATAAAAGGAACAAAAATTCTCCAAAATAAATCCAGCAGTTAAAAGTTAAACACTGTTTATGGTCTGATGTTAATGTTAGGTTGCATTATTCTTTAAATTGTGTTAAAAGTACAAGTTCTTTTGTAACAGATTTCAACAAAATTTTGTATGAAGTAGGCATGCAACATAAAGTAACAAAATCAAGATTTTTTGTATGGATATAGAAAGCAGGGCTGCCACAATGCAAGGAATAAAAAAATTATTTTTACACATTTGTTGAACTGTCCATATCAATTTTAACCAAATTTAATATCTATAATGAACACATATACAAAACCATATTGGCATATTTAAACCAAAGAAGCCAGACAGGGGTGCCACAATTACAAATTAAACTCTTTCAGTAATTAAGGTTTTGGAAGGAATTAGCGGCATGGATTTCAATTAAATTTTGTATATAAGATTTGCACAACATACCATAATGAAATCAAGATGTTTAAAGCAGAGCTAAAGAGCAGGGCCACCACAATAAAAAGTAAAATAATATTTCTTTTGCAGTTATTTCTAGAGAACTGACGTCATGGATTTTAACCAAATATTGTATATTTAATCTTCTTATAAATAAATAACCAAATTAACGTATTTCAACTGGGTTGACTAAACAGGGCTACCACAATAGCAATGTTAGAACATTTCTGTAACTATGAAATTTGAAGGTATTGGCGGAACCGATTTCAAAGAAATTTTGTGTAGGGCAAATATAGAATGATAACAAACGAACTGAACATGTTTGGTACGAATCGAAATAGCAGTGCTACCACAATATAAGGAAAAATAATTTTCTGATTTCAAAGCAAATACATTAGTTTACAAATATATTACTGCGAATTTTATGAAAAGCACTTCTGTACTACAGGAAACCGGTGTACATCCCTACTTGTTAACTTTTATTTGGTCACATGAAAAAAGTACCCTAATTAGTCATGTGGAGTCAGTATGACCCCATGGTGATTTTTTCAATTTTATCCTGCAAATATTTATTTTTGCTATCATGGAAATAAAAACATATTTCAGTTCGTTTTTTAATAATTTGCTTGAAATATTTTGTAAATTTATTTTTATCTCACAAAAAGTAGGCTGTGAGAGGAATACTAATATACCAATTATCTGTCATTATTGCAATGAGGGTTGTGCAGTGCATCATGGCTGCTCATATGAAAGTCCCTTTTACTTGACCCTTTTTCTGATCAAGATACAGCAATGACTAAGAGGATGTTTTAGATATGTGTTATTTGTGAAAGTAATGTGAGGTAGTCTTAGTTACAAAAATATGTAATTGAATCGTCCGCCTATTTTTACAGGGCGAGGTTGGGGCATTACCTCTGTCCCTTCAGCTCCTGCTCCTCCTGTTGCACCTAAGTACAAATTTCCTACACTTAGACATAAGCAGGAATACAGTAAACATTTAAAAAATTATATATATATATATTTAAAGACAAAAAATGTACTAAACCTGTACAATATAATGTGTGTAATGAACAATCATCTGCTCCCAATTATTCTGCCACCCCTGTTTGCAGCACACATGTGCCCCTGATTGCTATTTGTTCATTTTATTGTCATGATCACTCCTTCAACAGGAATTATTTCCTACTCCATATCCTCAATTTTATTTTAACTATCTCAAAAACAACCGTTGACAGCCTTTTATGATGAGCTTATTAGCGTTAACAAATACAAGCATATACATCCATGCCCTGGACAGGATTCGAACCTACATATGAGCCAGACATGCTAACCACCCCTTCTACCAAACCCAGAAGGCGAACACCTGCACATATTTCATCAAATCTTGAAGTCAAATTATTTCAGGATCACAATACATACTCTATATAATTATTGCATTCACTGTTCTCTAAAACAGTGAAACATCATAGGAAATGTTAATGGTAAATGTGCTAATCAAGGTCAGCAATCCAGTTCTTTTGCTACCAGATGGAAAATATTGCTTGGAGTCATATTGACCCACCAAAATAAGGGTTAAACAATTTAAAATATAAAAATAAATTTTTATAAACAACTTTTGTATAGTTCATATCTTAATATTATTATGATAACCTTTCTACTTGCATGGGCTTAAAAAGTTGCGTTGCATCAACTATCTGTTGAATGGCATGGGAGTCTTTCTATTCTAAGCTTGAACTATTTTACACCAGTGCTCACAAATTACTTTGTTACCGAGTAAATACAGTATTTTTATGGTAATACGGTATAAATTATCGGGGATTCAGCCGCTGACTGAACTCAATCTATTCTTGCCTAATGTGTCTACAATGTAACAAGTATTTTGTATCTCGTAAACAGATGTGTGGAATGTACGGTGATTTTTCGAAACACGATTTTTTGATCTTTTAAAATCACTAGTACTCAAATATAGCATGGGGGCTACTTTTAAAATTTCATTTTTTGGGAAAAAAACATCGCATTATATTCGGGAAAATGTGGTACGGTATTTTTTTCTGCTTTATTTTTCTTTGCTCACTTATTAGAAGCAGTTGGGAAGAAGAGGAGTAAAATTATGGATTTCTTGGGTTGGATCCGGGCAAAGTTAGCTGAAAAAGGATAATTTACTTTCTAAAAACTCTTTTCCATTTTCAATGTTGAATAACCCTGGGTGCGGCTTATATGTGGTGGTGGCTTATATGCAGGGGTGAGCTGGAGGGGGCTCGGAGGGGCTCACGTGAGCCCTTGGTTAAATTTAGACTCATTCAACGAGTCCTTTGTTAAACTTTATCAGACGTATGTACTATATATAGTAATGATATATAGTTTCATCCATTTAGCTTTTTCTTTTCTCAAGGTGAATTTACACGATTCACGTTGGATTTGGATGTACATACATCAACAATTCATTGAAAGAACAATATCCCAAAAAACAATTCACAACAATTAAAAATTATTTTTCTCATCTCTCGATAAATTGTTCATTCGATGAATTAATATTCGGTGACTTATTCTTTCAGTGAATTGTTCTTTCGGTGAATTGTTTTCGATGAATTGTCTTTCGATGAATTGTATTTGGATGAATTGTATTCAGTGAATTGTTTTCGATGAATTGTCTTTTGATGAGTTGTCTTTTGATGAATTGTCTTTGATGAATTTTTCCGCAAACCTTGGGTGTCCAAGTGCAACACTGATTTTCATCCACGAGTTCAAAGTAAGAGTCAATCACAAAGAGTGAACTTTTGAAGTTTAAAATAGTACGTGAGATTGCAAGTTTATTGCAGTGCTAATAAGGGCCTTTTCTTAGTGGTTTACCTCTCTGAACTTCCGATTCCGAAAGTGAAGATTTATATTTTCCCATCCATCAACGTGGGTCTCTCACAGTCATTTTAGTGAACTATAAGTACATGAATTAGTGTTTTATTTACAGAAATTTAATAACAGCTTTTTCCTCGTTATTTTACATGAATATTGATTTTTACTGTTTTTCTGTTAATAAATGCAGGTGTTATTTAGAGACTTCATTTGAAGAAATGGCAAAAAGAATGTCTAATGCAAATTTCCTCAGTGATTAAGCTCTGATGATAGATATTTTAGAAGATATATCCTTGTTATCAAATGCTTTACAATCACGGTCAACAACTTTACAGAAAGCCCACAAACTTATAAGATGCACAATAAGAACAATGCAATCTCTTAAGAAAAATATTGCTAAACACGAAGGAGTTTTTCAGTTAATTAAGTCTGATACTTATAAATGCATATCATTTCAAAGCAGTACATCGAAGATAACAAACTCTCTTCCTTGAGGTCAACTAATTCAAAGTGTAATTGATAATTTGACAGCCAGACTTTTATCGACACATCACTTTTTTCAAACCAGAGTACACAATGTGGGAACGATTCAAATAATCATAAGCAATACAAATACCTTTTAGCACACTTTGATTTGTTGGAACCAACCTCTTGGAACTTTGAGGAAATATTTTCTCCATGGCTAAAAGGGGAAAAGAAATTACAACAGCTAAATAAGTTGTTAAAATTTAAAATCGATATTAATGATTTCAGGAATTTTGTGGACTAAAACCTCCAATAAAAACTGCATGCTCCTTTACCACCTACTATTGCAAAAGCTAAGAAAATTGTTAACACAATTGCAATCAGCAGCACAGAAGCTGAACGAGGTTTTAGTGTAATGAATGGTATAGCAGCCACATGTGAAAGGAATAAATACAATTAGCCATGTGTCCAATCTGATGACTATAAAAATATTGGGGAAATCTTGAACAGATTGGAATGCAGCGCATTGTGTGAAGAGCTGGCTATGCAAACATCGTCTTGCTGATGATACTAGAATTTGACCCAAGGTTGTTGTACAACCAACAGAAAATCAAAAAGTGATATGGAACCTTCTTTAAATTGCAAATGTATGATGTAAATTAAGACTATCTGTGTGAAAACTAGACAAGCGACAACTGTTATAAACGCCAGAAAACACATTTAAAGTTTACCAATTTTTAAATGAGTAAAATTTTTAATCTAATAAATGCTTCTTATTTAATTTTCTCTTTTATTTTAGCTTATGATGTCTAGATTACAACGGTATAAAGGAAAAATACATCAGATGGATGATTTTAGTGAAAAATGTATTGTTGTCAGTCTGCATGAAACAATATGCATATGAGACGAAAAAAATTATCTTATAATGAATAACTTACAATTAGACCAAATTGGAATGTAACTCATATAACAGAGGAGACAAAAGATTTTAAAAGTATATGGAGGTAATACAGTGAAATAATGCAGGATTCTTGATATTCCGATGACATTTGACAGCACTATACTTGAAGGTCAAAATATCGATTTCTCCATGTTATCTTATGGGGAATGGAAATCATTCTCAGGAATTGAACCATGGTCGATTTTGGAATTTTTTTTTCGTAATTGACTTTTAAGAATCAAACATTCTCACCAAATGTCAATCTTCTGCTTTCCCACCCAATGATGATGACGAAGTCATCTTTATATATATATATATATATATATATATATATATATATATATATAAGTTGGTAAAAAAAGGTAACTTATGATATGCCCAGGACTCGACAAATGCTGAATGCCAGGTCACCATGGTGCTTAGAAATTTCCATGTGGCATCTACTATTTAAATCTTATGGATATACTGTATTTACTCATGTAACACACACCCTTGTGTAGCATGCGCACCTCTATTTTTGGGTCAGTTCAAAGGGGAAAATATAAATTCTTGCTGGAATAAGTTGACATCTTTTAAAATAAGTCAGCCTCTTTACCAATTCCCCCTCCCTGAAACAAGGTCCACCCAAGTTAAGCGTCTTCTCTCTCCTACCTGTGTGATTCAATTTATTGGGTGATCTCTTTATACCAATGCTAGCAGAAATCTCCTCCTTGGTAGTCATCCCTCATATGTTATAGGGCTCACGATGAATTCAGCGATCACAGATACCAGATGTCAACTTATTCCGGCAAAAGTATAGGTAGAAATTGATAGTTAACTTTTAATGATAGAACTGCTTATTTTGAGTAACAATAATAAACTTAAAACTCATTTAAAAGGTACAACTTTAATATTATAAAAATATTTATTTATTTATTATTTATTTAAAACTTAGTGCTACAAGTTGGCGATCTGCCAGGTGGTAACATAAAGAAACCTCTTAGGTCTCTCACACTTCCAACAATGAAATCTAAAGACAAACAATGAGACAGCATTAAAAAGATAGATATAGTAATGACATAACAAAAATATTACTCATAAGAAATATCACTGCAAACAAGAAAATTCTAAAGTTTCAAAAAGGAAGGAGAAATAATAATAAAAAAATCACAAAAGAATCACAAAATCACAGAAAAATCACAAAACAGCTTTACATCTATTCCTAAAAACATTTACACTCTTCGGGAAGGGCTCAAATAGTTCAGCAGGCAACTCATTCCAGTCAACAATAGTTCTGTTTAAATATGAATATTTTTTATATTTGTTTTTTGTTTTCTACACTTAAATTTGTATTTGTGATCATTTTTCCCTTTAAAAGATGGTTCTTCTACCCCCTTGTGTAACTCACTCCATGCTGCCTCCATATTTATTACATTAAAAAAAACCACAGAGTCTACACCGTTTCCTTCTCCTTTGCAAGCTCTCCCAGCCCAGTATTTCCAGTATCTCCGTCACGCTATCCATTTTCCTGTGCCTACCCAATACATATCTGGCCGCCTTTCTTTGAACCTTGTCCAGCTTCCTGATATGCCCTTCTTCATGTGGATCCCATACCAAGGCGGCATACTCCAATATCGGCCGAACTAGAGATTTGTATGCTTTCTCCTTTGTAGCTGGACTGCTTCCTTTTAAATTCCTCATAACCCAGTGCAGCATTTTGAAAGCTTTCCTTTTTATGAAATCGACATTTAATCCCCATCCTAGATCCTTTGATAAATAGACACCTAAATATTTACAATTATCACTTTTTGGTATAGGATTTTCTGAAAAATTATACTCCCTCTTTGACACTAATTTCCTATTAGTGAATGTCATGTACATACTTTTACTTATATTGATGTCCATTCCGTTGGTATTGGTCCAATCTGAAAGTTTGTCGATATCATTTTGGAGGGTATCACGGTCGCTTTCACTCGCGATCCGCCTATAAATTATGCAATCATCTGCAAAAAGTCTTATCTCGGAGTTAATTTTGTCTGGAAGATCGTTGACGTAAATTAAGAAGAGCAGCGGCCCTAAGATGCTACCATGTGGAACCCCCGATATGGCATTCGTCTCATCTCCTAAGATCACCGTGTGGTGCGGTGTAATATGCAACAGGGTTGTTGGACCATTTTTCTTCGTGGAAGCCAACATCAACAGCAACATGTATCTGGACATGCTCAGGAATTTTTTGTTTCCCCAAATCAATGAAATGGAAGACGCAGAGTTTCAAATAACCTTTCAACACAATGGAGCACCACCACACTTTGCAAACAATGTGCGTGATGTGTTAAATGTTAGATTTCGAGGGCGGTGGATTGGATGAAATGGACCCATCCTTTGGCCCCCAAGAAGTCCTGACCTTACCCCATTAGACCTTTTCTTGTGCGGTCACATCAAAAACATGGTTTACAGTGAAAAAATTCTGAATATCTCAGGGAAAAAATCAATGAGGGAATTGCAAGCATTATGCCAGACATTCTTGCTCGAGTGTGGACTGAAACTGAATTTCGTTATGATGTGCTGTTAATGGCGCACACACAGAAACCTACTAATGCTGTACAAAATTTGTTTGAGTTACTGATTCCAATAAAAACACTTTCAGAGCATAGCGCATAACGTGTCTTTTACAATAATCTCACAAAACCCCACCATTCATTCTCAGAAATCCTGTATCAATAGTAAATTCACTGCAACATGCTTGCATCTATATATATACAATTTATATAACCTGTTCAGAAATCCTCACTTAAGGTGCGCAGTCCCTTTTCCTTACCGACATTTTGGGAAAAAAGGTTCGTGTGGTACATGAGTAAATATGATACATTAAGGCCCATTGTTTGTTGATTTGTAAGATTCTAAATTCAACAACAAGCACTTAAGAATCAAACATTGAAAAAATAGTACATATCTTAAATATCTCCAATAGACATGGAAAACCATACCCTTGTTGTGCCTTTTGGAGACCAAATTTTTAGGTCATAAAATAGGGGTGTGCATTATACATGGGTAACACTTTTGTGCAGTTAAAATAAAAAATTGAAGTGTACCTACCTCACACCAGATTCTCACTTATTGGGTGAATTTAGGGGAAAATTATGCTTATACATATACAGGATTTCTGAGAATGAATGGTGGGGTTTTGTGAGATTATTGTAAAAGACACGTTATGCGCTATGCTCTGAAAGTGTTTTTATTGGAATCAGTAACTCAAACAAATTTTGTACAGCATTAGTAGGTTTCTGTGTGTGCGCCATTAACAGCACATCATAACGAAATTCAGTTTCAGTCCACACTCGAGCAAGAATGTCTGGCATAATGCTTGCAATTCCCTCATTGATTTTTTCCCTGAGATATTCAGAATTTTTTCACTGTAAACCATGTTTTTGATGTGACCGCACAAGAAAAGGTCTAATGGGGTAAGGTCAGGACTTCTTGGGGGCCAAAGGATGGGTCCATTTCATCCAATCCACCGCCCTCGAAATCTAACATTTAACACATCACGCACATTGTTTGCAAAGTGTGGTGGTGCTCCATTGTGTTGAAAGGTTATTTGAAACTCTGCGTCTTCCATTTCATTGATTTGGGGAAACAAAAAATTCCTGAGCATGTCCAGATACATGTTGCTGTTGATGTTGGCTTCCACGAAGAAAAATGGTCCAACAACCCTGTTGCATATTACACCGCACCACACGGTGATCTTAGGAGATGAGACGAATGCCATATCGGGGGTTCCACATGGTAGCATCTTAGGGCCGCTGCTCTTCTTAATTTACGTCAACGATCTTCCAGACAAAATTAACTCCGAGATAAGACTTTTTGCAGATGATTGCATAATTTATAGGCGGATCGCGAGTGAAAGCGACCGTGATACCCTCCAAAATGATATCGACAAACTTTCAGATTGGACCAATACCAACGGAATGGACATCAATATAAGTAAAAGTATGTACATGACATTCACTAATAGGAAATTAGTGTCAAAGAGGGAGTATAATTTTTCAGAAAATCCTATACCAAAAAGTGATAATTGTAAATATTTAGGTGTCTATTTATCAAAGGATCTAGGATGGGGATTAAATGTCGATTTCATAAAAAGGAAAGCTTTCAAAATGCTGCACTGGGTTATGAGGAATTTAAAAGGAAGCAGTCCAGCTACAAAGGAGAAAGCATACAAATCTCTAGTTCGGCCGATATTGGAGTATGCCGCCTTGGTATGGGATCCACATGAAGAAGGGCATATCAGGAAGCTGGACAAGGTTCAAAGAAAGGCGGCCAGATATGTATTGGGTAGGCACAGGAAAATGGATAGCGTGACGGAGATACTGGAAATACTGGGCTGGGAGAGCTTGCAAAGGAGAAGGAAACGGTGTAGACTCTGTGGTTTTTTTTAATGTAATAAATATGGAGGCAGCATGGAGTGAGTTACACAAGGGGGTAGAAGAACCATCTTTTAAAGGGAAAAATGATCACAAATACAAATTTAAGTGTAGAAAACAAAAAACAAATATAAAAAATATTCATATTTAAACAGAACTATTGTTGACTGGAATGAGTTGCCTGCTGAACTATTTGAGCCCTTCCCGAAGAGTGTAAATGTTTTTAGGAATAGATGTAAAGCTGTTTTGTGATTTTTCTGTGATTTTGTGATTCTTTTGTGATTTTTTTATTATTATTTCTCCTTCCTTTTTGAAACTTTAGAATTTTCTTGTTTGCAGTGATATTTCTTATGAGTAATATTTTTGTTATGTCATTACTATATCTATCTTTTTAATGCTGTCTCATTGTTTGTCTTTAGATTTCATTGTTGGAAGTGTGAGAGACCTAAGAGGTTTCTTTATGTTACCATATATAATATATATATATATATATATATATATATATTATATATATTAATGATTGAAGTAATTTAAAACACATAGAATTCATCTTCCTCATCATCATCATTTAAGATTTCATATTAAATATTTCTAGTCATTCAATATTCTGTAGATAAGTGTTATGTGTAGTTTGATAAATAAAGAAGTAGATAGACATGGGGAGAGAGAGAATGAGAGAGGAGATAGAGGGAGTGAGTGATCCTAAGCCGTGTTAATATTTAGACTAGTTTTCATCTAAATATCGGTAAGTTTCCCATAAAATAACATGTAAAATTTCCCATTTATATAATTATACTATTCATGCAGCATTAGCTGCACAAGCCACTAATATATATATATATATATATATATATATATATATATATATATATATATATATACTAAAAGTTAATGAAAATGAACAATTGGAATTATATAAAGAGATACGCTTTTTTTTATTTGTATCCTGCAAAATATAAAGAAATACAATGCAAAAATGTAACATTATAAGAAAACACGTGACAAAATATAGAACTATTACATTTAGAAAAAAATATTTTATATACAATACAAAAACTATAAGAAAATATTATTATAATATTGTGATAATATGCACGAAAAAGTACTTGATGTACATACATAACAAATATATAAACATATGTTAAAACCATATAACTACAACATTTAGAATGGAAAAACAACGTTTCATACACATAAAGTATATTTATGAAAGTATCCAAAAACTATATTACTACGATACATTGAATGAAACAAACAAGAAACTATTTTAAATGCAAATATAACAATTTATTAAGAAAATACTCAAAAACTAAATTACTTTAATAATTAGAATGAATAAATAACATTTCACGTACAAATAATAGAGTATAGGAATATATATATAAAAACTTCATTACATAATACGATATTTATAAAAAAATATTTGATATAATTTTATAAAAAATACACAAAAATATATTACTACGAAATTTTAAAAGGAAAAATATTCTATGAGCAAATACAAGAAAGAATAAAACTAAATAGCTAAAGCATTTACATTAAAAGAAAATAACAAACTATTTCATGTACAAATATAAAATCTATAACAAAGGATGCAAAAACTATTTTACTACCACACAGAAAGAAGAAATCAATAAACCATATAATGCATTATTAATAATTATGGAACTCTTGGAAACATGGCTCCAAACAAAGGTCTGGATCATTCTCGCAATCAGGGCAACAACAACTTTTCTCTTTCTGTGTGTTATTCCCGAGGAAGTAGAAGGCTCAGATTCCATTGCCCTATTAATATACGAAAACCGTTTATTTTTACCTGCAAAAAATGTTACAATTCATCTATTTCAATTGTGAAAGAAACGTTTGTAACCACTTAGATGCGTAAAAATATTGTAAAATTATCTTCGATTTAAATTCACAAAATTCAAGTAAATAATAAATATAACACCCGCATTTCATTCAAAAGAATATTAAACTAGTAAAAATATATAAATAAAATAATAAATTAAATTATTATGGTAAAAGACAATCTTACCTTCAAAAATAATATTCTCGGTCAGTTGAAGACGAAACTGCAAACGACACACACGGAACGATAGCACGAACTGTTCTGAAGAACGGTCGGTTGGAGACTAATCCATCGCAGGCAGCGGCAGAAGTAGAGGGTAACTCATTTTGAAAAGGAGCGAGACCTCCCATCGGCGGTCGCCGCTCCTAGGTACAGGAGCGGAGACCGCCGATGGGCGGGCGTAGCACTGAATGTGTTAAGTAATTAGAGGGAGGAAGAAAATGAGAATGGGAAAGAGCCGAGATTGAGAAAGAGGAAGAGAACGTAGAATTTGTATAAGATTAAAAGGAGCTGCAGTACAAAAATAACAATGATAAATTATAATTGATTATAAAAAATGTTATACTATTGAATCATGTGCCATTGCCAAATGGTGGGAATTCATAAAACTAAATATAGGTCACATAATTTTTAATAAATTTCTTTAACTGATAATATAGCAAATATTTCGAACCAAATTTCAAATAGGAGTGAAAAAATAACATTTTATGACTTTTTAAAAATGTATTAACTAAAGTGATTTTTCTGGAAAATTTTCCAAGCTAATATAGTTAAAAGAAAAGTGTGATCTTAAAATATAGTTAAACTCATTGCAGTTCATGTAAGTATTTAGTTAATAGTAAGTAAGTTACTACACATTTTTCTTTTGATGGTAAATTGACAGTTCTTTCACATTTGATCCTGTTTTTTACGAGTTAATAAGAGTAAAGTAATTTATTTATTAAGTTAAATTCTATATGTTTTACATAACTTATAATTTGCTCAAATATTTCAAATAAATTTCAGCTACTTCTTTATGCATTATATCTTATTATTTCGATTTTCCTCTTATTTTCAGCAAATATTTGGATAATCATTTGGCCTCTTTACTAATAATTACTTAAACAGTATAATTAAAACAAAGATAACTTTCAAAAACACTGATTTAATTGCGCATGAAAGCCAAACCAGATCATAGCATATCTTATTGATTTTTCATATCAAAATCATATATATTTGCAATACTTTTATGGCTTTCAATCTTCGCATCAAAAACTATCCTCGGGAGCTTGGCCCCAGTAGTAAGAGATTTCCACCTAGTGTCATGGAAATTAGTATATTGGTTCAAAAGTTAATAGGGGGAGAAAGACAGACACAATGACTAAACTATAAGCCTATTTCCATTCTGAAAAGTAGGCTAAAAATGGGAGAGAGAGTTTCATGATGACCTTACATTTAAGTTATCGATAAGGAAAATTATTGCATTTCATATGAAGTTTGTAGCAAGAAAATAGCAGGATTTCTCACTCGACTTGTGCAATTATTTTTGGAAAGTTTTTCCTAAAACTTGTTAGGTATGGTGGTATACCGAATTAATTGCAACAAACGATGAGTTATATTGTTTATAACTTAGCGATTTTTCTCCAGTGAATTCCATAATAGCCAATAAAAAGTATCAATTATTCCATTATTTACATTGATTTCAACGATTTTGTTTTAGTAAACACCGCTTTCAACCGAAAGTATCTCATTTTCAGGAACATCCCATACATTGAAAAATTAGGTAAAATATGTAAGATCAAGCTAACTATCAATTTATTCATATGTATTATTATCAGGAAAATAACAAATTGTTTCATATTTATTTTATTAAATGGTATTAAAACATTGAAAGTAGATTTTGGGTCCTGAAATTAAATTTCAAATATTCTGGAAGTCTGGATTAGAAACAACATTTAATACACATTTTTCACTTAAACGATATACAATTGTATTTGTTGCTGACTCAACATAAATACACAAGTCTTTATTGAATCCTAATGATGTGCAAAACATAAGGCAAGTCAGTAAAATATATAGCACAGATTTCGTTAATCATTGATTTTAAAATAAAAACTCCATAGGAGGCAAGTTACATAAACGTTGTGCATCTAAGGAATCAGATTCAGAATATAATTTATGAGAACAATCAATTGAGTGCATTAACCCTGCGGTACTCGTGTTAATTTTTCAACCATCAGTAATCTCGTGGGGTGCTCCTGACACCCCACAGATTTTTTTGTTATATATTAGATTGTTATATATTATTTTGTTATATATCATTCAATTAATTCTTTATTTTGTTCTATTTATAATCATTTATACATGAATTTTGAGAATTTCCAAATGATTTTTTATTATTAATCTATTTCGAAAAGAAAAAGTCTTATGGTACACTTTCATGAATATTTTCGGATGTCAATCTATAAATCAGTTGACAGTTTTTAGGAATATACTTATAATGTCGTCAGCTCAATTAAAGACATCGGAAATCCTACAATAGAACACAAGTAATAATTGTACAAGAGAGGAAAACCCATTTTCCGCATCATGACTTTGAAAACTGTATTTGCTTTACTTTTTCATTTTGGATATTTGTGCAATTCACTATAATAGTTATAGTAGTTCTGTCACATAACATTTGGAAACCGTCTACTGGGAGCTTCAAAACAAAAACCTAACACTGAAATAATAAAAATCTACAAACCTTGTAGAATCAGAGTCAATGAAGAAACTACAGTGATGGAAAATAACACATTATATGATGACAGTCTGTGAAGAAACTATTCTGAGACATTATCAAATTATGTGAAATAACAAATGTTCTGTAGATAGTAACAATAATTTCAGAATAAAATATGGACAACATACACACAAAGAAAAAAACGCTGATTTCTGTAACGTACAATGCAGCACTCTCTTAGAAAAAACGTACCAACTCAAAGGATTACTACAGAGAGCTGAAAATTTTTAGCAGAAAAAGTTCCCAACACATGTCATTCCAGCTACTGAAGGGTTGGGGTCATAAAAGGCCAAAGGAATGGAACCCTATCATAAAACATATGCCTGGGGTGTCCACAGCACCCCATGCAAGTACCACAGAATTAATGAAAAATGCAAAATATTATCTACACATTACAGAAATCAAGGTGCTTGCAGAGATTCTATAAAAATAGATTAAGTAGCTCATAAAAAGTCATGAAGTCTTAAAACATCTTTACAAAAAATATTGATTACGGACAATAAACAATTCACATACTTGGTACTTTTTCCACAGTTTTTATTTTCTTAATATTTCACAACTATGGTTTCGCTGCACAGTAGCATCATCAGATGACAAGAATGAAAATGCATCGTATTTGACAATAATGTGAAAGAACGTGTGAGTGATATCGCTATAAAAACTCCGCCATTCGTAAAAAACTCGAGGATCTCATTAACAATCAGAATCCCCATCACCTGTGCGTAAAACCACTCCACACAACTTTTGTCAATGAGTAGTGAACCAACTATCAGTTTTCCCAACCCGAACTGAAATTACTCAGTAAGGGATTTAAATTTGCCCTGACCCTTCCCAACTCCAACAGAATGGCGAAAAATCTCGTCGCAGATTGTGAAGCAGCATTATATTGTGCCCCTACTCCTCTAAAACACCAGATAGCTCAGACCATCACTTCCCATCTTCAGTCGGATCTCCCCGATGGACCCCAACATTTCAACAGTGATGCCGGAACCTTGAAAAATCTGAAGGACTCCATCAAAAAACATAACCTTATCATCCAGCGCATAGATCAAGGTAACAGTGTGATTGTCATGGACAAGAAGGACTATTTAACCAAGTGCAATGACTTTATAAATAACAGCAATATAATAGTTCTCCAACAAGACCCAATTTTGAAATTCAATTCAGTGATAAAAAGGGCTCTTTCTTTTTGTGTGTTACTTTTTAATGATAATATTGCCTCTCCATGATGAACCCCCTGCCTTCCCACCTCTATGGCCTCCCTAAGATACGCAAAGACAATCTTACATATAGTTTTCCAGTTCTGTCTGTGTGAGACGCTGATGTCATCAGTGCCACTTTTAACACGTTTTTAACAAACTTCCCAATTAGGTGGAAAGTTGAAATTTTGCAGGAATGTTTGATTCAGATATAAAAATTAAATGATGAAAAAAAATATGAAAAAGACCTGGGTTCGACTCCTGGGGATTGATTTCCATTTCCCATAAGATAACATGTAAAAAGCGACTTTTTAAAGTGTAGGCTTTTATTCTTTTTGAAATTAAAATTAGAAAAAATTGACATATGATCTTCGAATTTAAACTTTGTTTTAGGGAAATTAATGAAGTTTCTTATTATATTCATCTTTTTCTGCCTACCATTCGAAATCTCTCATATTAAACATTTAAATAACATATTTGGAAAAATATCGACTTTTAAATGGGATGTTGCCTTGCCGACCACATCATTGTTAAACTTCGAGAATCAATTGTTTCAACCAGCATACGTGTAATATATACCAGTGCATAGATTGCCTTAAATTGTAGGATTTGTCGCGAAAATACGTAATCCTAATGTGACTTGGATTTAGAGTGGATTTTGCTAATCTAAATAACTATATAGATGTAATTAAGAGAAAGAGGATGTGAGGAGAGAGATAGGAAGGAAGGGATTTAGAATGGAAGGTACATAGAGAGTAAGGGAGGTATAAAATTAGAAAAGGACGGGAGGAAAGAGATGAAGAAAAAGAGGGAGAGCTATGGATTAAGACAGGAGAGAATGAGAGGGGGGGTGAGACAAAAGAGAGGCAGAGAAGGAGGGAGAGAGAAAGGGAAGGAAAGAGAGAGGAAGGGAGGGAGAGAGGGATGGCGAAAGGGAGGGAGGGAATATTATTATTTATTTATTATTATTACTTCATTTTTGACTAGGGGCTCATCATTTAGCATATCTTACTGATTTTTCATATCGAAATCAAATATATTTGGAATACTTTTATCATAATCCCATCATATTTGACGGGTAATTACGCTAGTATCCCAATAAGACCAGTTGTGACTAGTTGTGCAGTGCCTGCCTGAAAATTAGCTTTTAGGATGCAATCCATCTTCTGGTAATATTCCAACTTTACACCAAAATTCATTATAAATAATTCTATTGAACTCACGTTTAATTGATGTTTTTTTAAACAAATGAAACATAAGATAAAATTATTTTATTTACTAAAATTTTTCATTTCAAACTTACGATCCGAATTTCAATTACTACAGTAGATATTAATTTTAAAAAGTAAATTTTAAAAATTCTTTTTTTTTCAAGCAAACATTTGTAACAAACCATCTCAATTAATGAACGAACTAGTATACCTATACTGAATGTTTGTGTTCAAAATGTACACCAAATTCATTCAGTGAGAAATTAGGTCATAAATCTTTTTTCTGTTTTGACTGTCGGCTAAAATAGGTGGGGTCATCTTAGATTTGGGGTCGTCTTGGATTCGGGTAAATACAGTACATTGCATTTAGTTACCAATGTTTGTACAAAATGGCTATTTTTTATGACTGAATTACAGTGTTTAGAGGATGGATTAAAATAACAATGGAAGTTGAGCAAACAGTTTTCATAAGAGGAAAAAAAGTCAGCTGATGGTGCAGAACTGTGTTTAAAAATAAAATGTTAAAATTTAAACAGGTTGATATGTTTTCAGAAGTAATATAGTGGTGGTATATTATTGGGTGTCAGATACATTTGCCTCTAACCACATCTCCAGAATTGACCCTATAAATGTGGCTAATTGATGCTCTTCATCATTCATATTTTATCTTATAATTTGGAAATTATATTCCAAATTTATGTTATTTTAGTGTGTGGAAAATGTTTTCCATAATAAACAATTTGGAGACTAATATCAATCATACTCTGAAATTATCCCTTAGGTTGGAAATATATGGAATGGAAAAATATTTCTTTTTTGTCAACATTTCAATACTTACCCTGGCTTACTGTGTGCAACAGGGGTGGCCAAATTTTTCGAGCCACGACCCCCTTTTCCTTCATTCAGTTAGGTTTGACCCTATTCCTTCTTAGCTTAATTATATACTAGTTAAAATGTGGTTAAGAAAATCTACTTCTACTGTTACCAAGAAAACAGAGTATACGTTTTTGTTACATTATTAAATCCAAAAAATCATTAATAATGGCACTAATTAAAATAATTTTAAGTGATGATACAAATATATAAATTTATTCTTATTGAGATGGATGTGCCTATTTTCCAGCTGAGGACACCTGGGTCAGATGTTAGAGTGTACATACTTTGAAAAAGGTGTGACATGCTGTCTGTGCCCATCGCCATCTGTTAACAGTCAAACAACTTTAAAACCAACTGTATTATATTTTATTTTATAATAGATCATTTTAGAGATATGTATTTTTCAGCTCACAACCCATTTGGACCTTTTCAATCTTCTGGAGGGTTGCAAATCACAATTTGCCCACCCCTGTTGTACAATATCAGTCTTAATTGGTGTATTTTTATAACTTTTAATCTACTTTCAAAAGATTGCACATCCTATTTATTAACATTGCATCATGTGTCTAATATGATGACTTGATTTCCACAAGTTTGATGACCATTTAAATTCTATTAGACACCCTTGATATGTTATGAAGAGTTCATTTCATGTAAAAAAATGCTTTTGATAGGCAAATTACTTACCAACTCTGAGTAGGAACAAATTAGATAGAAGATCACTTTTTACAAGTTTGAAGATGACAATAAAATATCAGAAAGAAATGATAGAACTATGTGTAGCTTTATGTGCATTTGATAGACTTCTGTTTAATGGTTTTTAATTGTTAGTATTAATGTTTCAGCCATGGAGATTTTGTTACAATTATTGACCTACCAGAAGGAGAACATCAGTACAAGTTTTTTGTGGATGGAGAATGGCGGCATGATCCTGGAGTGGTATGTTAATATTTACTGAGCAGAAGAATTTTTTGTTGAATTAAATAAAAATGGAGATACTTATTTACCACTTTGAAATATTAATTCAAATAGTAATATTTTAAAGTCCTTTAGCAGTTTTATTATGTTTTAATCATACTCTTATGCTTTGGAATAATTTAATCATGTTCTTGTTAACATTTAATTTTAGGCCCAAATTGACAATGGAATGGGCTCCAAGAATAATTTGGTTTCTGTGAATAAAACTGATTTTGAAGTATTTCAAGCTCTTGCTAAGGACAGTGAAAGCTCGGGTAGTAATCAGCAACGTGAGTATTTTTTGCTATCTAACAATTTGTCACAGGCTTTATAATGACAATCAGTATTTAATTTAATTTTTTCCAAATTCCATTCAAGGTGAGTATTCCCAAGAAATACCTGCCAACAAACCATGGGAGAAAATGTCTGGTCCCCCAGTTCTGCCTCCGCATTTATTACAAGTGATATTAAACAAAGATACTCCTTTATCGGTAAGTAAACTTTTAGAATTTTAATAGCACCACATTAAATACTAGTTATTAAATTTCTAAATGTTATTTTGTTATTTAAGTAACATCTATATTTTCTGTAAATTACTTCTCATGAATGACAATATGACCAAAACAGTGAAATTACTTTTCATCGGTAAGAAATACACCTGAAATAATCTAAGTGATCTTGGTATGATCTCAAACTGCCATTCTATTCATTAACTTGAAAGAAACTGATTTTTAGAAACATTTAAATATTAATATGTCAATTTAATGGAAGATAAAGAATTTATAATTTCAGCTTCACTAAGTGTTTGATCAGAATGACCTTGGTAAATAAAAAGTCACTTCATAAATCAAGGAAAATAACTATCCACCTACAATAAACTTCATAGCAATTTTATGACAAGTTCACAGTGAATTCATTCTTTGTGAATATCTGTGAGCCCTTATATTTAACAGAATTTGTATATCATTTCAACTTCCAAAATAACTTATTCACTGTTTATCCTTTGGTCCCTAATCCCTCTACATCTTATTTAATTTCCAAGTAATTTATGTCATGTAAATCCTACTCAAGTTGGCATTTTTTTGGATCATGAGAAACAGTCTATGTAGTATTTTATGTTTTTGATGGTCTATTTCAGTGGTATGTAACCTGTGGCCTGCAGGCCATGAGTGGCCCACGACTTGATTTCAGGTGGCCCACGGAGCCTTCAAACAATTTTCACTTTTGAATTCTATTAACCCATTAGGTTACCTAACCATCGAATCATTAGGGAGGAAGATAATTATTGTAAGGTGAAAAAGATGGCTTTTGAATGGAAATTCAACCTACCATAGGTACTTAAATGGTTTATATATTTGAGTTGGAGGCTTTCGTGGCGTTGTTGAATGCTGGTATATATTTTTGGGTTTTGCTGCATTGATGACATTGCCGACTCTCAACGTTTCGCAAGCATTGGAGTCTGTATCTTCAGGAGATGAAGTGATTTCTGATGGTAGGGGTTTACTTATATATCCACTTGTGCCTTCCTGAGTTTAACCGCTGCCCATAGCTGATTGGCTCGGTTGAGTTTCTATTCCTTTCACTTCAGTCATTGTAGCAACGACCTTAATAATTTTTGAACTAGAGCACCCACAAAATTTCAGTCACAGACACACCCACTGACATAATCGAGAAAATAGTCAAAACGTGTTAAGGGTACCTTAAATCATGTATTTCTGTTGAAATCTTGAATTCGATTTTTTTCATTAAAACAATACTTTCTCTGTACGACGTATATGGAGGAAGTAAAAATTGAAAGAATCTATCTAAAATCTATAATAGCCTACTTCTGTCCCTTTGTCACTTGATCCCTTTGTCTCTCCCTCTGTCATGCTATAAAAATATGAATAACTCGATAAAAAATAGAGATATCTTTTTGAAATTTGGCAGAAATGCTAGATTCGCATATTACAAAAAATCTTGAAAAAAGTCCTTGGTTCGACTCCAAGGAAGACATTTCCATTTACTATAAGATAACATGTGAAAATAGGCTTTTCAATATGCAGGCTTTTATTCTTTTTGATATCTAAATTAGAAAGAATTAACCTACTATCTTCGGATCTAAACCATTTTAAAGTAATAATTATGAAGTTTCTTATTCTGTTCATAATTTTTCGCCTACAGTTCAAAATTCCTCATGTTAAACGTTTAATTCACATATTATGAGGAAATGTTACCCTGCAAGTCACCCTTTTGGGACAACTAGGAAAGGCCATATTGTGCATCATTTCTAGCCATGATCTGGCAACATTTAAAGAAAATATCATGGCATGTTAACAGTTAAATATAATGCTTTAGATAAAATTAATTCATAAAATAAATAGGGATGATCTAAAACATAAATAATTGCTTCGAGACTTGTATAGCTAAATGTACCCTGCGTCAACTCAGCAGTCATATTAATTAGGCTGTTTTAGTATGCTACACACGTCACACATAAGGATCCCGTTTACCGAGAGTACTTATGAAAACTCATGTGCAAGTTGATATTTTAATTCCTATTAAATTGAATGGATATCTAATACTGATAAGTATGCATTTCAAATCTACTGCTCACTTATGGACGCATCTCTGTGATCTTTCGATAGATGGCACTAGCCCTTGGCAATAAAATTTGTATCAGATGTTTAAGCTTATCCACACAGTATAGTAGAAAAAAATAGTTTCTACGTAACTGTTGTTTCACTTTTATTGACTTACTTGATTTCCATGCATTTTTGCATATTCATTCATCTGAGCCTTATAACTAATAGTGTAGGCATATCTTTTCACTTTTGTAGCCATTGAGATCTCAATACACATAACGGTATTTATCCTAGGTATTTACAAAATTTGTATCACATCTACTGCAATTGTAATGTTTCGTGGCATTATTCATGTTAATCAACTAAAACATATGACTAATATCAAAATGCACTTAAATTTTAATTACTGTGAGCGTACATGTAATAAAGCTCAATAATGAAAATACATAGTTGGAATTCATGTTGCATAAGGTATTACTGCATATACGAGGGTGGTTCAAATGATAACAGCAAAAGTGAAAAGAAAGTGGGAAGAAGTATGAAATCCTATTATTATTGTTATTGCTATTTTTTGTTGCTATTGTTGTTAGTTATTTTTGTTGTTATTGTTATTATTATTTTGGTGGGATATTTTGTGGTATTTGGTACCCCTTGTCATATAAATATAGCATCCCGTATAGAACATTGTACAAAGTTGGAGTTGAGATCAGTGATACGATTTTTGAATGCAGAAGGAGTGTAACCAATTGAAATACACAGGAGGATGGTTAATGTGTATGGAGATAACTGTTTATCATAGAGGAGAGTGTATAAATAGGTTGAAAAATTTAAAAGTGGTGTACAAGATGTGGAAGACACTGCTCAGCCAGGTCAGGCTGATCGCATAGTCACACCGTAGAACATTTCTGCTGTTGATAGGCTCATTCGTAAAAACCGTCGCATTAAAGTGAAAAAAATCAGCAAGAAATTGAACATCAGCTTTGGATCTGTTCACAATATTGTCTACAAAGATCTTGGATTTAATAAAGTTTGTGCAAGGTGGGTGCTTTGGCAATTCACTGAAGACCTGAATCAACAACGTGTTGATGCCTGCTCTGTGTTACTCTCTCGGTATGAAGCTGAAGGGGAAGGAAGATTTCTTGAACCGCATAGTGACCGGGGATGAGACATGGGTCTATCACTTTCAGCCTGAGAGTAAGCGAGCAAGTAAAGAATGGCGACATCCAAGCTCGCCGAAGCCAAAAAAATTCAAAATGACACTATCCGCAGGGAAAGTAATGTTGACTGCATTTTGAGACAAAAATGGAGTAATTTTGGAGAGTTATATGGAAAAAGGGACAACTGTCAATAGTGATTCCTACTGCAATCTTCTTAAGAATGGACTGAAGCCTGCAATCCTGTCCAAAGGTCAGGGACTCATCTGAAAAGGGGTTTGTTTGCAACATGACAATGCCTGTCCTCATAGTGCCTGTGCGACTTTTGAAACCATTTTGAAGTGATACCCCATTCCCCTTATTCCCCAGACTTGGCTCCGAGTGATTTTCATCTCTTTGGCTCACTCCAAGAGGCATTACGAGGGAAACACTTTCGTTCCAACTGCAATCTTAAAAATGCACTGCATGATTGGCTGAGCAAGCAACCAAAAATGTTCTCCAACGGAATCCATGCATAGGTTTTGCGATGGCAAACGTGCATTGCGAGAGGAGGGGACTATGTTGAAAAGTGAATGAGTATTTTGTCAAAGGTTTTAATAAAACATTTTTCTTTTTACATTTGCTGTTTTCATTTGAATCACCCTCGTGTTAACAATATTTTCATTATTAATTATTAGTAATGTATATTTTAATGTTTTTGCAATGAATTCCTGCTAATTATTCCATTTTGGGGATGAGTGTGTTCATTAGTGTTAGTATTGAGAACAGTAATAATCTTACCTTCGGTGTATAAGATGCAGGCTGATTTTGGAGGTCATTTTCCTGGAAAAAAGTGCATCTTATATGCCGAGAAATACAGTAATTGCTTTGAAACTTACTTAGCTAAATGTGCCCAGTGTGCACTTGGTAGCCCTATTAATTAGGCTGTCAGAGTGTGCCACACACGAATCACATATAGGCACCCCTTACCAATAGTACTTATCTAAACTTAAGTGCAAGATGAGATTTTAATTCCTAATAAATTGAATAGTTACATAATAATGATACATATGCTGAAATAGTCCTATTTCTTCTACTGCTCTTTTTGCTTCGTGTATAGCAATTTTGATCAATACAGCAATACCTAACTTCCTCTGTTCTACTATCCATTTTTCACTTCCTCCTCTAGTTGTGGCCATTTAGGACTAAGCTTATGAAGAATGTGTTTCTTTTTTCCTGTCATCTTCAGTTTTTCCTCCTTTTAGTCCATACACATATATCAGGGAAGAATTGGCTGAACCGATTTAAACCAAATTTGGTATATAGAATCCTCACATAACTACATGACAAAAATGACATATTTGGACCGGATCGACTCCGCAGTGTTACCACAATTGTAAAGTTAAACTTTTCGGTTATTATGAATTTGGAAGGAATTGGCCCTGCCGATTTCAACAAAATTTTGTATTAAGGAAGTGTGCAACATAAAAAAAACGAAATCGAGATTTTTTTGTATAGATATAGAAAGCAGGGCTGCCACAATACAAGGAATATAAGAAATTCTTTTTATGCATATTTGTGTTGAACTGTCTGTATCAATTTTAACCAAATTTAATACTTATAATGAACACATATATGCAAAACCATATTATCATATTTAAACCGAATAAGCCAACAAGGGTTGCCACAATTACAAATTAAACTATCAGTAATTAAGATTTGGAAGGAATTGGCTGAACGGATTTCAAAGAAATTTTGTTTGTAGGGCGAGTATAGAATGGGAAAGCGAGATATGTTTAGAATGGATCAAAAAAGCAGGGTTACTCCAGTATAAGGAAAAATAATTTTCTGATTTCAAAGAAAATACATTAGTATACGATTATACTATGACGAATTTGGCAAAAAGCACTTCTGTACCACGGGAAACCCATGTACACCCTTACTTGTTCTCTATTGACATCATTTTTCTTTGGGACATTCACTGAGATGACGTTCTGCTGCTCGGTTTCCATGCTTTTTTGCATATTAAATCACCTGAAGCTTATAGTCATTGGTGTAGGCATATATTTTTACTCTTGTAGCCATTGCAATCTCAATACACGTAACAGTATTTATCCTAGATATTTATAAAAATTTTATGACATCAATCAGAATTCAAATCTTTCGTGGCACTAATTGTGTTATTCAACGGTCTCATTAGGAATTAAACATCATAACAAGCATCACAAATGCCCTGGAATTTTAATCCTGTAAGCGGACAATAATGAAGCTCAAATTTTGTACTTTCTATATGATATATTTCACAAATGCAAGTCAAGTTTATACCATTAGACCCAAAGAAAAAAGTATTTGTGTGAATTATATTTAACTTGCATGGCCTCCTGGGTTTAAAAGTGTGCGAATTAAATTTATCTTGCATTATGTTCAACATGCTAAGTAGATAAGTGCATCAGATCAGATTGTCGGATAAGATATACTTTCTTTGATTGTTATGTTTGGAAGCATTGGAAGGAAAACAAGTTGGTAGACATCTGTTTCAACTCACTCATTGAATATTCTTTTGATAAAACTATACACGATATTTCAGTGGTTTTATATTTAATTTCAAAATTCACTTAGAATTATGAAAAATTACTCTTGAAAAAATGCATCATATAGACTATAGGCTGAAATTAACAATGGGAAGTTTCAGTTACTGCAACAAAACGACCATTAATACAATTTCTACTTCAGCATATAGTAGAAATATTTTTATTGAAAGAATTCTTACAGAAAAGAAGTAGAAACCTCTTTTAAAATGTGCTTCGTGTTACATTGATGAGAAAAATTAGACACTATTGTAAAGTCTATATGTTTATAGGTGTATTTTTAAAATAAATCAAGTTTTGAGCGGTGAGAGCAAATGTTAAAGGTTGATTATGCTAAAAGCAATATTGTTTCTGTTGGTGCTGAATAAAATAGAATAAATGTAACCTTCTACAATCGCTGGCTAAAATTTTGACAGTAATTGACATTATATAGATTTTAAGTTATATGATTGCATTTAAAAATGTGGGAAGACATCTTTTACAAATATTTGCTGGTGTGTACTTTATTTGCTTACTGGCATGAGGAGTTGATATGAGTCATGTTCACTGATAAACAAATAAAATATTATTAATACAGGGATTGTTAGGAAATGATATAACTAATGTTACCGAGTTTTAATAGGATGATATGCAGATTCTAGATCAGAGGTCCGCAATGTTTTACTTTTGAGTGCCACTCTTTACCAATATTCACTATTTGTGGCCCTACTTGCGTGTCATCCTTCAAATAGTTTTATCCATAACCCTTACAAAAGGGTGCTTCTTATGTTTTAACAACATAATATGGCATCATTGCAATACAAAATGTAAGTTAAATCATAGTAAAATCCTTTTCAATACATATTTTTGTAATTCATTTTTGAAATATTGTGCCATATAAAATCTCTGTTCTAGACTCCTTTCTAAGAATTTATCTTTATGCAAGTGTAGTCTTGGCTTCATTATGTGGATGAAACCTTTTAGTCATGTCTGTCATTTGAATATAACATTGGAAAAGCATGATATATTTGTAGTTGATGAATTTTATTTTGTCAAAAAGAAATAATTGAGTGATTTGACAATTGTCCTCAATGTTGCTGGTTATCAATTAAATGCTTGTATATAGACTATATTCTTGTTGTTTTTTCATAATCTCTAATAAAGTGAATTTTATTAAGGTTATTTATTAACCTTCATATTTTAAATTGAGATTTACCAAGAAACTGGTTAAAATCAATCATTTTCTGTTTCAGTGTGAACCTACACTTCTACCTGAACCCAACCATGTGATGTTGAATCACTTGTATGCTCTTTCCATAAAAGATGGTGTTATGGTACTCAGTGCCACGCATCGGTACAGGAAGAAATATGTGACCACTCTTCTATACAAGCCAATTTAAATTGTTGTAGTTAATGTAAGCCTAATTTTGAAATCATTGTAAATGTTACCAAGGTAGAATCCAGAAGTTTTGTGAATAGTCAATGCTCATGGCAAGAGTGATTTCTCAAAGATCTGGACTAATGAATATTCTTCCTTCCTCAAGACTTTTCTTCGAGACTCAAGCAAATAAGCTGATTACAGAATGCTTGGCATTTTGTGATTCTGTCGTTACAATTAGGGTGAGGGTTTTATTGAGAATGCCTATGGTGCTCTAGTGCCCAACATTAAAGGTACATTTGGTCCCTAGGTGTTCTTGTCCCATTTGAAACTGAAGGTTATATATACTGGCGATCGAGAAAAAGTACTTATTTCTCCAAATGAATTTATGGTTTTAAAGTCTGCATTGGTATGGAATGTAAGCTCTTCCATTTATTTAATAATTTTTCTTAGTAGGTTTTCACAGCATGTTTGACATCTGGCTATACTTTATACCATTTTCAGTTTTATTGATTTGAAGGCAGATACTTCAGGTTGATTAGGAAATTATATTGATATAATGTAACTTGAGGATCACTGGTTTATAAATTGTAAATAAATTTTACCATCATTTATATCTATGGTGAAATTTCTATGAATATATCCCATAGCTGACAACATCTCTGTAATAGAATTTGTTGCTGGCTTTAGGAATTACCAATGAAGTTACCTTTCCTTAAAAATGTTCTACTCATTTTGCTATCGTTTGGTTCAAATATAGCAATAAAAACTGTAAACCAGTTAAATCGGCATCTATTGAAAACTAAGAAAAGTTTCCCTTAGACTGAGTTGCACCTCTGTACAGTAAGTGAAATATTAAATAATCTATTTTCTTATGTATTTATTCCATGAAATACTTGAAAACTTGAATCACACTCATTGGTTTTATTTGCAATGCTCTTTTATTGTAATTAGAAACTACTATTAGCCTGTGTAAATTATTTTATTGTACAGCAAATAATACACACAACTTCTGCTTAACTTGTATTATGATTTTCCTTTGATCTTGCGTTATCGAGCCCATTATTTTCACTTATGACGCAAACGTTTTCATGTAAATATGGAGTCGAGTAATCATTATGTAACATTTGATTACATAGTTCAGCCAAGATTTTTTCTTTTTCAAATCTAAAAAATTATATTATTTTTCGGCAGTAAGTGGAGCAATATTAAATATACTAAATTAATACGATTAATACGTTTTTATGCTCGTTTTGTTTTTGAAAAAATACAACATGGAGTCGGAAGATTTCAAATCGCTACGCAGCGAATAAGCAAAAGAAATTAAGTATGCCAATTTTGTCAGCAAAAAAATTAATAAAACTTTAAAAGTAGTTGGTTTTTTCTTTTGACAGGAATTAATAAGATAAATGTGTAATATAACAATTATTTAATCTCGTAAATTCCATCCTCATAAAATCGAAAGTAACCTGTTTATACAGTTGAAATGTAATGGTGGCGTGTTGTATCTAGTGGGCTACAATAAATCAATCTCTTGAAAGTGACGTTTCATAAGGTATCCTTCGTATATAGATTAGAGGTAATTTTTTCAATATGAATAATGAAGAAACGGAAGACGCTTCAAGAAGTACCTCTGATCCGAATACGAAATGTGAAGAAGGGAATTTAAGTGAAATTTTGCAGGAGATAAACGCATGGACAGAGAAGGAGAACGATTTGGATGAAGAGATCAAATCGTTACGTGATGCTTTAAATAGAGAACCTGTAGTTACTGATAAAGATATTATGGAGCAATTACATCAGTATAATGACATGAAAGACGCTGCACAAGTAGTTCTGGGCAGTTTGGCTCGAATCGAGGAAGTGAGTTTCACTGAACTTCATAAAAGATACAATTTAGAAATATCAGATGGACCTTAATTTTTGTCGTTCAAGAAATATGTAATTCGTTTCAATAAATAATATCCATGAAGCGTTAATCCAACCAAGTTGAGTATTATTCGTTTGTGTAATAACGTTTAAGGCTCACTTTCAAGGATTCATTTCGTGACATAGAACTGTAGTTTTGTCAAGTGTGAAGTAAGCATATAAATAATTATTGTAGGAATATTCGTTAGGAGCTAATGCGAGCCTGTACATGTCTATACATATAAATGAATTATAAATAGTTACCCGAATCTTCCATTCTAGCAATTTTGGTCAAACGTTAGTGTTGGAATAGTAAGTGGAACTGGTGATTTTAATAGATTTGAACTTTCGATTAAAATGTCTCTCGAGTGGCACCGTGATATTTGGGTTCATCGTTGACATGTGATATCCATTGGCCTCCAGGACTGAAAGTTTCAGTTAACCCTTGCATGTATGGGTTATATTTGAGCTACCTTGTTATTTCTGCGAAACATAGAGAATACAGCTCATTTAATTACTTTGAAGGAATTCGTTAAACCTTGGTTCATTCGCATTGCAAGGCAGTTGAGGTAAAAAATTCCTTATCGTTATCTTTGATGTAGGCACAGAATATTACAGCTCTAAGGTATTGGTATCAGGACAACAGTTGTACTTGACATTTCGAATAGTGGAAAACCAGACGTTTTCCTTTATGTAGCACTGATTTGCCTGTTTTTTTATTGAAGAGGTACGAGTTGGTGCCATATGCTGCATTGCAGCGGTGAGCTTTGATACCGGTTTTTCTAGTTGAATTACGTACAATAATTTTGTATTCAGTATATCCTAAGGAAAAATATGAATTGTGTTGGTTTTAAATACCAATATAGTACTAATAATCGGTGAACATCCTATCCCCTCAAGTGAGTTATATGTGCTAGCATGTCTTAGTACTGTTGTGTATATTTGTTTAGGGATAGACATAGTGCCTAGGAATGGCAGATACCATCGTAATTTGTCTTAAGTAGATTTTTATAAATTAGATTAGCTAGCTTTGGTAAACATGAAATGTCTGCCACTTTTTATAAGATTCATAGCCCATCTTGAGTTTTTTTTGTTTTAGGCTCAAGAGGCACATGTGCCTGAAATATCAGTCCTAGAAAGAGCATCATGATAATAATAGCAAGAAAACAGTACAAAATTTTGTATAAAAATATTATTTCCACCATAAATTTCTTATATAAAATTATTTATAAACTCTAGTTTACTGAAAAGATAACAATACATACAAATTACAAAATATTTCAAATATAGTGAGCATTCAGTTTAAAAAAGTTATTTGCTTATGATGCAGAACGGAAGTTTTCTAAGGGATAATGCTCTCCATATTTCTTCAAGTGTTGTTCCATATCATCCATTTGCTTCCTGAAATTCAATTAAAATATTTTAATAGCCGACTCCCACAAATATAACAATAAACCTATTTTGCTCTGCAATCACAACTTGATCTGGGTAAAATAACACGATTATGAAATAAAAGGGAACCAGTATTCATACTAAGGTTGACTGAGAATTCTCACCAAAAGCTATTTACATGTGATTTTACCCATTTATTAAACTTAAAAACTTGATTTAAGAAATTGAATAGATGTAATTAATGTTTTTACATTTATTAATTATATTTACTACATTATTTCATTCATATAGCAAATTCTCAACTATACGTTGATTTTGAAATAAATTTTAATGACCCTAGCAAGAAAATATTTAATTGACTCTACTGTTGATGGCGTAATTTTGTGGAACAATTCCATAATATGAAATAAAACACCAAACAAAGATTTCATATTTAGTGATGAATGCTAAAACTTAAGGTCAACGTATAAAAAATATGAAGAATGAGAGGCAAAACGTGTTCATGCATTTATGCAAGCATATATAATGAATGTAAACAAATTTAGCTACAAGTTAATTTCATTTTTAATAGTATTCATATGTCACTATTATGAATATAAACATACTTAAGATCCAAAGGAATCTGATGATAAACATCAGTGAACATTTCTTTCCAGTCCAATTTCGGAACTTTTTCAGCATCTGTCAGTGCCTCAATTATCTGAAAACAAAATATGTATTCTTTAGAGCTTGCTCTGGAAATACCTTGACCTAAACAATCACTTTTATCAAACCTGTTTCCTAGCATCCTTTCGCCAAATTTCCTCCTGGTTCTCATCCCATATACCCTTGTTTGTAAGATATTGATTCATACGGGCTATTGGGTGCCCCCAAGAGGGAGATTCCCAACTGCGAATTTCTGCTGCTGGCCTATATGCAGTGCTGTCATCTGATGTGCTATGGTGCCCCACTCTGAAGAAGAGAAGGGATTTTTCAGTTATATCATCAGCAAAGGAAAGATATAAATAGAATTGTTGGATATATACCTTTGAATAGTAATAAAATTGGTTATAGTAATCTGTAGAGATAGCATGGTTATTTCAAATTGCATGTTATTTCTATGAAGTAAAAATTATGCTTACAAATTTTTCCAATACAAATTACATATTACCTTTATGCATATGCATTCATATTTGTCAACAGTTGTACATGCAAGAACTGCAAAAGCTCTTATCTATAGAGATCCCAAACAATTAATTGGCAAATCAAGAAACATCACCTGTATGTCATGGCCTCAATAAAGACTGGTCTTCCGCCATCTTTGAGGGCAAGAGATTTTGCAGCCTTGGTTGCATTATATACTGCCAATACATCATTCCCATCTACTCTTACAGTCGGAATCCCATATGCAGGTCCTTTTCCTCCAATACCATCTCCCTTATACTGTTCCTTGGATGGAGTTGAGATTGCATATCCATTATTGCGACTGAAAATATGCAAACACCAAAAAGAATGCAAATCCATGTAAAAGAAGTTAGGTCATAGTCATTGAAATTTTTAATAATATAGTTGATAGTAGTTAAAATGGTTTAAATTGGTAAATTTTTCTGGTTACAGAGAAAGGTAAACATCTATTTAGATTCTGGAAATATATCACTTAAGTTTGAAAATCATTTACTTTTCAAAGAATTTATTCAATAAAATAATGATACTAAAATTTAGGTAACTTGAACGAGAAGCTAATTCACAGCTCAAGATTGTTTACACCTTATATGCTTAAAAGGGCAAATATCAGTCATTTTAAACTTACCAAAAGAATATAACTGGACACTTCAATGTGGCAGCAAAATTTAAGGCAGCATGTGCATCTCCCTCACTTGCTGCACCTTCACCAAAGTATGTAATGGTGCATAGCCCATTCTTGGCACGTTTGAATGCATAAGCTGCACCTACAGCTATAGTTAAAATTCAAGTTGAGGCACTTTTAAATGCAAATAAATACATGTACAACTTTATTATCCAAATTTGCTACAAAATGCTATGGAGATGTATACTACTCCTACAACAGAATCGATAGGCTACCTTGTGGGAGTTGAGTGGCTAGTGGGGAAGATATTGTCATAAAATGAAGGCTCTTGGAACCATAGTGGACTGGCATCTGTTTCCCCTTTCCACGATCTTCTCGATTGCCAAAGCACTGGTTCACAAATTCAGGAATAGTGAAACCTCTCCACATCAAAACACCTAGAGAAATTTTGCGATTTTTATTGAAGTGGTAAACTCGAGTGCTACATGTCAACATAAAATATAGAAAATAGATTCATGAGAGAAAGTAACCGAGTTCTTGATTGGATATTTTTCTGCAACAATTTAATTATAAGATTGTAACTGTATGGACTACATTGACAATACTGATGGCGCCCTATTAAAATTGCCTTACGTTCATAGCAATGCCAAAGAATAGTCAAGAAAATATTTTTCAAGCGTCTGACCTGCTTCCCTGTATTGTCCAAAAATAAGGTCCTTATCATCAAGTGCTGCAGCACTACCGATATGAGTCGCCTCTTCGCCATGGTTGGTCATATAGAAAGAAATTCGTCCTTGGCGTTGTGAATCATATAATATTAAATCCATTTGCCGGAGTAGCGTCATGTTTTTGTACATTTTCAACAGTGTATTTTTATCTAGCTGTTAGGGATTGAATTAAAAACGTAGGCAAAATTAATTGAGTATGCATGTAATTTTATAGAACAAAGAATATTGATGAACAAATAGTTACAGTCCTCTTAAATACCTAGTTCTCTATTACTAATATAATTATATTTTTTTAAACGAACATTTTTTATTTGTCAAGACTATATTAACTTTTCCTGCAATATATGTTCTTCCTACCTTAGGTTCCTGGTTAGGATCTATAACCTTGCCATAATTATTCATAACACGATAAATAGGAAGAGGTTTAATATCACGAGGATGTCGGAATTCGATCTTTTCCGTCCAATTAGTCTTGGCTCCCGGAAATCGAGGATTGTCATCTTCATCAGTGTCAGATGATGAGGAATCGCACAATGATCTTCTTAACTGTGAGGAAAACTGATATGAGCATTTACTTGACCTATAAGATGGTCAAAATTAATGTATAATAAATATTAATCCCTCATTGGAACTTGGAATGGTCCCAGTAACGTCATTTAATAATCTAAAATAATGTCCATGTGATATTCCATTATGATTAACTATATTGTTCCGTTCGCCTGCCCCAGAATTGCACTACTTAATGTCTAGTTTTAATGAATTACCGCTGAAGTGGTAGGATACTGTAACTTCAATTTAAGATCTCGAGTGACAGCTGAGAAACAGGCTCTGATAATCATATTTCTTTTTAACTCGTATTTGATTAGCAGACTGGATAGGCCCCGTAGTTCGATAATCGATAGTTAACTCGACAGAATAAATAATTAATTGCACTTAAAGCTTTTATAATAATTGATCCATAAAATAAAATATGAAAAGGTCATAACAGGATTTACAATAATTAAAAATTCAGTTATTCTTCTAGTGAACTTTTTTATGAACGATTTGGGATAATATGTCAATCCTTTCCCGCGTGCCGTAGTGATCCATGAGCCCACCAAAACGTCACAAGTAGTGGCGCGAAGAAGCTTGGGTTTTGTGACGTCACGTAGCGTTAATTCATTCAGCGCTAGGCTCCTCTCACTTGTTCAAGCAGTGGCTCCTGGGAAATAAGGGACGCCATCTAAGTTATTATCAAGAAAGCAAAAATTCTGACATTATGGCGGAATTTTCATCGGTACTCAAGGACACAGTGAATTTGTAGAAGTGTTCCGTTGAAATCTTGTATTGTTACCTACTTTATGGTCTAAAAGACATTTTTAACTATAGATTGCGTTTAGTGCCAAGGAACCTCCTATACAAGCCAATCATAGAAGAGTATTTTCTTCATCCAACGGCAGAGGAGGCAGGCTTTTATCCCGGATCCTGCCGACTATTGCTGGCGTAAACAAACACTTGGCGTATGTATTTCACTTTGTGTAGTAACATTATGTTAACTTTTTATTCCATATCATACATTTAGTTACTTGATTCACAAATTGGCGGCGATTTCGTGATTTTAATAATTAAGATGACAAATTATATTTGACCGATTCGGTAGGGGGCAAAACATTCCTTCCTATGCTATCATCGTTTGGGTACCTTATTGTATATATTGCTGCGTTTTTCCGAACGAAATGTGGTGACAATAGTTCGAACAACATATTTTTGTTTATATTTTACATTTATTAGGGGCGTATTTAGTGGTTTGTTATAGTTATAATGAAGTACTCGATGAGCGTCGCTTAAGTACACACAGCCAGAGCCCGCTTCTTTCAGAACCAAAAAGCTTGGGAACTTTCTTTTTTAACTTTTGCTTAACATAGCTTGTTATCGTTATATTAAAATTTATCTCAATTCGAACTTAATACAGATAACAAATATGCATCGATTAACGAAAATATCGGTTTTAATATAATACAATCGTGTTATTTTTAGTTAAGCATGAAAAATACTTAATCTACATAGAACTATTTACTTTAAATCAGTTTCCCTGTTTTAACTGCCGTACTTAGAGATTATATAGAGAGCAATAGGATGGTCAGTGATTCATAAACCTAGTTTGAATTCTTTTAAATTGCTTAACATCCAAAATTCTTATGTTATTGTTAGATTTGGGCCAAAGGAGATGTTGTTTTCATATTTCCTTTCGTTGCCCGCTCTATTTAAGCCTCCCAACTTTCGAATTCGATTATTTTTATATTAGAAAATAAAATTGTCAACGGCTAGTGTAATTAAATAAATTTCACTTAATTCATACGGTATTTATTTACAGTTATCCTGATCTTGGGTTGGAGTATTTCGAATACAGTACTTTTCCCGTAAAACGAGGAAGATGATGAGTGTACCTGTTGTTAAACAACCCCTCCCTTCCTCGGGTGGAGGGGCTACTGGTCCTGTTGGTGGGGGTCCTGGAGCAGGACCGCCTTCATCCCAGACACCGGGAAAGGTGAGTTATCACTGATGATCGTGATCTTAGATTCTTTTCTATAATGTACTGAGTAATCAGTTATAAATTTATGAACATGTTAAGAAGACTTCTACTCTATAATGCCAATTATAATTATTTGATCATCAGAATCTTCGAAGTGGAATAACTCGGTTTTATGGAAATATTTTCAAAGATAATAAGCCTCTTTTGTGCAATTAAGAGGTGGTGTAAGAATCTGTATTTGGGCATAATTATATTTGTTAGCAAATTCATCTATTAACTTGACTCACTTTTATTATATTAATTATTTCCATGATCCATACATGGTGACAAACTCGCATAAACAAAAAACGAGGGAAAACCTTTAAAATGCAGAAGTAAATGAAATTATTCCTTTTCTATAAAGCCTTAACTGTATATAGAGGTAATAGTGTGAAATCGCAACTGGGATATTTAGTTGCAAATTTACAGATTTCTCGTTATTTCTATGCATAGTAATCCTTTCTTAACTCCTGTAAACGTAAATAACTATTAAAAAATAACATGTGAAAGTAATTTACCTTTCTGTGGAATTATTTATGGCAGAATTTTTCTGATTGTTTACCTTTTTTATGTAATTTTGATCTAGGCTTATTTTAACAGTAGGTATATTTTATTTAGTTAATATTTTGTGACACTTCTGGTAATGCTATTAACAAATTAAGTGTTCTCGGGTTCTTAGTGGCGTTAAGAACGGTGAATCATTGGCAGAAGGGATCATAATAAATGACTTGAATAAAGGTGTATCTGTGATTACTATAATTACTACGGCCAATAATAAAATGCCAACGTAACGTAATTTGTATGTGAAGTGTTGTGATAATCGTTTTAGGTAAGTGAAAGAGTGGTTGAAATGCAGTTGTAGTTGCGTATGTATTAGTACAGTACTATTGAAGATTACGTTGAAGAATATGTGAAACGTATAGCCACAGTTAACGTTGGTTTTTATTTTGCACCAGTTTCTCCAATCCATTTGTAAACTCGTTTTACGTCATCTATCCTTTTCGCGAATTACAAAAAACTGAAAACTTCTCCGAAAATCATTTTGGAAAAGGGGACCCATAGTTATGTTATGTGATCCAGTTTTTTTCGACCTTTTGTTTGTCGGCGTCTCTGTAATAATTCCCTCCTGTTGTCAACATTTTATGTATTTGAATCGATAGAGGTAAAAAGTATAGTTTCAGTCATGAATATTAATTTGCTGTTAACATTGTTGTTTGATTTTCGAGTCCTGGACTTCAAGCTTACGACCACGCCCCCAAGTTTTTAATGCGCGTCGTGTAAATTGCTGTTGGAGGTACCTATTCTATGTTTAAGGCTTGTATTCGGGGAAAAAAGCTATATAGGCATTGGCCGCATAAACGGCTTTGGCGGTTCTTTTATTTCCGTTGCTTAGCCTAATCACGGAGCGTGTTGAATCAGCGTGCTTGGTAGAACACGGGGAACACGTGCGGCGGGTCAAAATTCCAAAGCATGCTAGAAGTAACATGTTGGCGATCGGTCAAATCGGTCTTCGAGCTAGTCTTGACTACGCACGTACGGGTGGATGTGACAGTGAACTTCACAATCTAGAGCTAGTTTAGGTAGAATTAGAATAATCGATTGCAATTTCAAGTCTCAGTGTGATATTGAGTTTTGCATTTAATCGTTTAGGAACTAGTTTTTTCGTTTGACTTTCTAATGTTTATAAAGTATCGTTCGAGTTACATTGAAGTCATGTTCGGCGTTGTCTGGTATCATGCTTTTCACCCTATCCGCTTTGATATTTTTGTCTCAAAGACGTGTAATTCGTATCGCATCGTAAGCATTTCCTTTTTAAATTTGTTTGCTGATCTGACGAAATTAAGAGTGTCATTCTAAGACCTGTTTTCTAATTGAGATAAATAGTAAGCTTTAATAATCCTATGAGTATTAGGATAATTTATTGTAGCATATTTTTTGCCTTGAAAGAGTCGACGAATGTTCTCAAGTGTTGTAGAAAAATACAACTATAATATTATTTTTAAATCCATTAAAATATTTTGTTTGACAAGCAGTTAATCACTGCCTAACCAGTAGTTTTGCTTCAAAATATAGGAATTTTTGCTCCAGTTATGATTGTGTACAAAATATCATGCTACTTCCTTTGTTTGTATCAGTTAGCTTTTACTATCCCTTCTAAGATAAGGAAAGTTGTGGCATCCTTTCTTAAGTTTTCTACGAGGAGGTGTGGAGTACCCATGAGGATGTTGATGTCATTATATTTTGATGAAAAGCCTAAGGTAGTTTGCATTTCAGAAATTATTACTGCCATGAGTAGCAAATTCGTAACAATAATAAATCTTTAGGATATCTGTTGGCTTTATGTAGTTAATACAAATCCTGTGCTATTTTTACGGGATTTGTTCAGTTTGGTATTTTTGATAGTATGACTTGTAATTTGCTGTTTTAATTCTTAGTTGTAGGATTTGAAAAAGAAATTGTGCATTAAATTCTCTATAATTTCCAATAGGAAATTGATCATGCATTGTTTTATTTTTGTTTATTTACATAAACATCTTTATTTTTTATCTGAAATTTGCTTCTATATATAAATTGCATATTTGTAAACACTATTATTGCTGTTATTTACAGATGGTGCCACCTGTTCCTCAACCTGGTGCCAACACCCTTCCAAAGAATGCCAACCCCGGTAACCAAATGGGTGTTTCAATGGGTGGTCATTCAGTCTCTCAATCTGGTGGGATTTCGCAGAATCTGCCAAATAGCAGCCTTATGAAGGCAAGTTTTCTTATTCTTAGGTGTTTAATATGCTGTGTTCACAATTTGATTTGTTTATTTATATGAACTCAATAAAAACTGCCAATTTTCATGTCATTGTGTTTAATAACATTTTTTTAAATTGTAGGTTTCACAGCAGATGTCTCCAACTGCTTCAGCGATGCCCATGTCAATGGTGGCTAACCACACTGCTTCTGCTCAGAGTATGGTGCACCAGTCATTGTCTGGAGTTGCTAGTTCTGCTACAATGGCACCATTAAGCTTAGTGCAAGAGCATAGAGCACCATCCTCTGCTATGCCACAGCCGACACCACCAGCTGCTCATAACCATCCAACTCCCCCACCTCCTTCTCAGAGGGTTAGTGTTTAATAGTTTTGTCAGGGCTGTGGTGCTACCTCTGAAATCGTGGCTTAGAAAGTTCATAACTGAAGTGCTTAGCTTGAAAAATTGATTTAAACTAGCTCTAGTGTTTTTAATGGTTGACGAGGTGCTTTTGGTGTGATTTCATTGTTGGTATTTTGTTTCAATAGGCTGCTGCTCCGCCAGCGCATTCTACGCCACCTCCAACAACGCATCCCCCACAGTCAGTACCTCCTTCAAATCCTTTGCTCGGTGGAAATGAGAAGGCCAAAGAGTTAGTCGTTGGAGGCAAACCAACTGCCAATGGAGTACAAGTTCAGAAAGTTGGGGAGCCATCAGGTGCCTCTCAACAACAGATGAGGAAGGCTGCTGATGGGCCTGTATCACTGGTAGTAAATCACTCAACTCCAGAATCAATGGGAGCTACAGCTGCTAGCATTGCCACTTCACAACAGGGTCAACAGCCCCATTCTCTGCCAACTTCAGGTTAGTTTAATTACATTGTTTATTGCGTAATTTTATTAGTTATGATAAAATCTATGAGATAAAACCTTCCTTTGAAGCATATTCATAATCTAGTTATAGCTTTTTACTTTCTCCATACGTAGTATAGAGGAAAGTATTGTTTTCGTGAAAAAAATCGACTTCGAGATTTCAACGGAAATACATGTTTTGAGGTCCCCTGAACACATTTTGACCATTTTCTCTATGATTGTGTGTGTGTGAGATAGCTTTTTTGTGGGTGTTCCAACTCAATAACTATTAATCAGGTCAACGCAAAATTTTATATTTAACATTTTTATAAAAGTCACAAGAACTGATTAGTTTTTGGTAAAAATCATTCAACCAGAAGTGGGTGTTTACTCTTGTCACTTAGCCGTTATTTTGAAATATTTGTTTTAAAATTTGATAAATGTAAAAATATATTGGAATAAAAGTTCTAGGAAATTTAATTTTCTACAACCTTTGTTTGAAACATTTTCCCATATAATTTAATTGTTTAAGAGATATATTTTTAGCTGCCACCACCATGCCACCTACCGATGACTATTGTTAACAATTGACGCTTAGTTATGTCTTAGTAACACTCCTTTTTCTTTTCTTTATTGTTGGAACTTTGTGGCTATATCCAATATGAGAAGGGTATGGTTTGAGTTTATTTCTGTTCTTTGTAAAGTCTTAAATTTTCTCACAGTTTCTTAAAATATTTATTATTATGTAGCCTATTTGGAATTTTTAGAAATATTAGAGTTATGGAGAAAGTCATGTGGTGGCCACATCTGATTTTTTATTAATGAAATAAAGTTTTAGTTATTTTAGCTGATTAGCAGAATCGCTTAATGGACTTATTCTAAGAACTTATCTCCTCGATCTAAAAAAATATACATTTCTATGATATTTTTAGTTTTAGCATTAAATCTATTTTTAATTCAACTGTGTTGAAATGTGTTTTTTAACATTACAATTTACTTAACGCTGTTTTATTGATTTTATAAAAATGTTTTAGCACCAAGTTCCCTCATTTAAAGGTCACTTTGTCTATTTCAACAACAGGTGGTTTGCAGCCAAACCCTGTCAAACCTGATGCTTCTGTAGCCAATCATGCCACTAACCAGTCTCCCAAAGTTGGTTTGACTTCAGCACCTGTTACAAATAAAGTTTCATCTGCTCCATCCCCTGTTAAAGAAAAGCTTCCTCCAGCAACACCACCTAAGACAACTCCAGCTACTGTTGTACCTAAGACAACTATAACTACCACTAATGAAGCAACTCCTCCAGGGAAAACTGTTACTGCTATTCAGACTACCCAAGTGACAGCTGCTCAGGTGTGTTTTCTTTTCCCTTAAGATAAATACTTGGCCATTGATTTAGGATTTGTGCATTTCATTTTTTATTGAAAAATATAATTGGATTTTAACTTCAAATTCCTTTTGTTCCTGGTGTGATACTTAGGGTATGCCTGCCAAGCCACCTTCAGCTCCCTCTGTCACTCCCCCAGCCAAACCAGCCACTCCAGCTGTTACACCTGCAGCACCTGCTACTACTGATTTAGGTAGCAGCACCCAGGCTGCAGGTGCTTCAGAAACAACTCCTGCAACAAGTGTTTCTCCTGCCAAGAGTAGTGTTACAACAACTTCAGCACCAGAGGAGCCAAAGACTAATGTGACCTCAACACCTGCTAAAGCTATTATAGACAATGAAACTTCTGATGCAAAGGTTAGTCTCGGGCTCCTTATAATCTTCATATTTCTCACCTGTGGTACATGCACATTGAATTGTCACTATGTGATTTTGCATGTGAACTTAATTCATTTTTTAAATTATAACTGTCATGAAATGGTTTTGATGCTAGATAAAGGATTTTTGTATCTTTATCTTATTGAGATCCACATTATCTTTACCTTAGGAAACCTGATCTTAACTTTCAAGTCTCTAATTTTAACATGTATATATTGGGTGATTCAAGTGGCATCTACTTTTCTGTAATGCTGACTGACATTTTTTATTTAAAACGTTTTACCGAAATAATTTTTGTTTGAGGTTAAATAAGTATTGCTGATGTTAGAATAATTAATTTTAAAATAATAAATTATCATTTGAGCATATCTCCTTACTATGGTTTGTTTGTTGATAATAAGGATTAAAAGTTAGCCTGCTTGTTTGCTCCGATTATTGTATCCTCTTTGCTTTTAACATATTTTTTGAAGTTTTTGATTAGTTATAAATTAATTTACCGTAGAAATCCTAAGAATATCAAAAAATCTTCCTCAGAGCTAATACACTGTGTAATGTAAGATGACCAAATTAGTGTTGCAAACAAGGATTTTCGGAGACGTGTCAGAAGAATGTCTGAAAAAGATTGAAGGAAGTCATAAAAGACAAAAGTGTTCTATTGTGTTATGATGATGGTTTGGTGAGGGAAGGTGGTCGAGTTTAGAGGATGAGGGGTTATACATCGAAGTCATTCATCTTTTACGTAACTCCTTGCGATTCCAAGTCTAAAAAGAATTCAAGCATGGAATTTAATAGTTTGTGCATGTATCTCAATAATTTAATCAAATTGTTGGCAATCAGTGCAATTTCAGTAAATGGAAACTGCTATTTGAAATTACATAATTAAATTTCTTTAAATAGGCTTCTGCAGCTCCAGAACCTGAATCAACCACTCCAGCTGTTGTTACATCAACACCAGAAAAGGAAGGCAAAGCAAGTACGCCACCATCTACAACTCCATCTAGAGGAAGCAAGAGGAAAAGAGCAGATGTTAAGGTGAGTTTCTATCTGTTGGCAATTACGTTGTGTGCTAGCAGTGGACTTATTTTTTGTTTGCATTATCACAAATTGATAAATAAGACAGAGATATCTATATTATTTCCTTAAAAAATAAATAAGAAATGGGAGCTTAAATCTACCAAAAGCTATTATGGAAGATAGTGCAGTATGTCCCGATTGGATTTATTGTCTTATTTTGTTAGTCATGAAAAATCAGCAGTTTTTGGACATATTTACTTGAAAATTATTAAAATTAACTTTGTTCTTTAAGGCACATGACTATTCAAGTCCGAGTATGTAGGTTTCTTCTAAAATATTTTAAGATGCAAATAAAAGGTGCACTGTACTCTGTATCCCACTTAACTCCATACTGTGACAGTTTATAATATATTATATTCATCATTGGGAGTTGGCCTGTAAGCGAGTCTGTGATTGTTATTGGTTACACTTGATTTTCCATGTATATTTTATATTTGCATGTCTGCCCGTAATTGAAAATGTTTCCAAGTGGCTCTCATTTCAGGGGTCCAGATATCTGAGACCATAAAATTTTATTTTTCTTAAATTATGCATAAGATTTATTGAAAGTAGCCTGTATGAAGTATTGTTTTCTTTATTTTTTTCTTTATATAGTTTTAATTTAGCCTTTAGAACTTGTTGAACCATTTTTTATCTTAATCATTTTCCATTTCTTTGCATTCACCAATTTTAAGTTCACTTATTATTTCTCCAACAGCCTCCAGCTCCTACTCTAGGGAGTTCACAGGCAGCTGCAATTGCTGCTGCATCCAGAACACCCAACAACAAGAATAAGTCCCAAAGTGATTCTAGTGCTGTCATCGGGAGTTCAAAGAAAGATGGAAAAGGAGATGATGATGAAGAAGAAGAGAGAAAACCCAAGAGAGTTCGCATACGTACACAGCCTTATCAGAGTCCTTTACCAGAAATGGCATATCTACCAAAATTTACTCGCACACCCACTCCGAAAGCTCAAGAAGATCGACTCATCTTGTTTTATAAGTAGGTTTACTATAATTATTGTTTACTGTAATCTATATTATTTTCATTTGCATATATAACCTAGTTACTGATTTTGTATTTTTGTTTAATCATATTTAAATCTATATGTATATTTCGGTCACTTATATTCATGATAGAAACTCGATACATTTTGAATTAGTCATTTCTCCATATCACTACAAAAGTACTGTAAATACCCGCATATAATGCACTTTTTTTTTTAAATATTTGACTTAAAAATTAAGATGCGTGTTAGGCGAGCGTACATAATCTTCCTATTTTCATTTGACCCCATATTTCCACAATTTCGGCACATTAATTACTGCCCGGGTATCCTCATAATTTTATTGGTGATTTTTATGAAAAGTAAGATAGATAATAGTTAAAATTTATTAACTAATTCTACTAACATACATTAATTAGATATGAAAAGAATGAATTCAGTATTTATTCATTTTAAAAGCCAAGAAATACTTCGTCACTGGACCATTCTTCTTTGATGTTGTTATCGGAATCAGCATCTTACGCATGACATCACCCTACACCGGCGCCTGGCCTGGTGGTGAGGTACTGGTACTACTTTCAATTAGAATCAATGGCAGCTGATGCCTTTGAGTACGCTGGGAGTTGATACTTCTTGTAGAACTAAATCAAGTTATCGTTCCCTACTTTTCTCTCAGTAATCATAAGTGATTTATTCTTGATTCTTCGAGTCTGTAGTCAATTATGGTTATTTGCTATCGTTTTAAATGCTCCAGAGTGTTCTAATAAGGCTAAAACTGAAGGTTGGGCGAACCTGTCCATCTCAGGCATGACTAAAAAACTTCGACATAGGATTATCGTCATTCCTTCATTTTATTAGCTCAAACAATGTCATATGCCATAATATGAAATTAATATAAATGTATTTATTGTGTATATCCTAATATCACCTTGTAAGTAAACAGAGTATGTAATGATTGAGTTAGCTGACGTTCTTCTGGAACGTTATTCGAAAATTTCATTTCGCACTTTCATTATGTTACCAATACATAATACCAATAATTCGATCATTGCTGTAGACCACGTTACACTATATACTTTATTCTGGAACGGTAATGCTAAAAAAATCTATTCTTGCTATACGCGGGTATATAGAAAAATCATAGATTACGAGGCTGAAAACCCCCTGCGCATTATACGAGGGTGCTCATAATACGCGGGTATTTACGATAAACGGAAAGTACATTATACACCCAAATTTGGGATAACCCCATAATACAACTTGCAATATACAGAAAATATATTTAACCCTTTCCAGTCCGTTTTCTTTTTGATGAGGCTTCCTCTACTAGTTCAGATTATTAAGTGATCTCTACAAAAAGTAAAAAATGAAGGCCTTATGGTCTTGTCTGTTTGCATATTACATCTCCAAAACTCTTGAGTGGATTTTCATGAAATTTAGTAATAAGGATTTTTTGAGCCATGGTAATAAAAATGATTACTGTATTTACTCGTGTAACCCGCGCACTCGTATACCCTGTGCACCCCTATTTTTGGGCTGGTTTGGAGAAAAAATCAATTTGAGCCAAAATAATTTTCTTTTAAGTTGGCCTCTTCACTGTTTCCCACTCCCTGAAACAAGTGCCTCTGAAGTTAACCATCTTCTTCCTTGGATGTTCTCTTGATTCTGATACTAGCAGAAATCTCTTTCTCAAAAGTCCTCTTTTGTTAACCCTTGAACTGTTTTTGTTGTAATATTATGCAACTTCGTCCCCACTTCACTGTTTTTGACATAATAGTAGCCACTGATGCGGAGCTTCATGTATTGCTTGTTTTTGACATAATATGTCATTCAGCATCAGCCTCTACAGTGGGACACCCTCTCTTTTGAATTGGAAGTTATTACAAGTTTAGTGCATATAGCAAAAGAAAGTTGACAAAACTCATCTATAAGGTACAGATTTCCTAATATAAAAATTTAAAGTCATCTTAATCTCCGAAATAACCAACATGCTCTTGAAGATGCAGCAACGGCTGGTACTAGGTGAACCACAAATAATTTGGTCTTGGTGAGTCACCTGTTGGTTTGCATAGAAAGTCATTTAGCGAGTTGATAGACACTAAGGCCTCGAGCCAAGCACCTGCAGCGTGGACGTAAACAATGTTTACTTGGTCACATATGTACATGTATATTTTGTAGAATTCAACGTTTTTTGCAAATATAAACAAAGATGCGAGCATATTTTAGGGAATTTACTCTCAGTACTCACAATTTATATATCAGAAATCATCCCCCTTTTTTCACCAGCATCTTGGAAAAAAGGTGCACATGGTACACGAGTAAATATGGTAAATTGAACGCATAAGCCAAATGGGTTTTAGCTTTCTATGAATAAAAAATCTGATGTGGCCACCACATGACTTTCTCCATATCTGTAATACAGTAAAACCCCTTATTTACACCTTTCTAGGAACCTGGGCAAAAAGTGTAAATTGCAGGAAAGTGTAAATTGCGGGAAAGTGCAAATTTAGGGAAAAGGAAAAATAGCTAAACTGATTTTACTTTTAAACTTGCTCATTTGTTATAGTAAGACTAACAATAAAATCAGTGTTAAATGAGTATATCTGTTTATTCGTTTACCTAAAACTCGCTAAGATAGGCAAAAAGAATATACCGACGCACTGATTGCTTCAATTCAATGAGTTCAGCTGCTGATTAAACTCGATCTATTCTCGCCTCAGACACTTTTCAAGCGCATTGGAACATTTACGCCTAATGTGTCTACAATGTAAAAAGTATCATGTATCACTTAAAAGATGCGGACTGTACGGTGATTTTTCGAAACATGATTTTATGATCTTTTAAAATCACTAGTACTCGAATTTAATGCGGGGGCTACTTTTAAAATTTAATTTTTTGGAAAAAAACATCGTGTTATATTCGGGACAATATGATAATTTAAATTACAACAAGTTTACATATTAACTTAAATTTAATTACAAACCGTGCGAGCCAAGCGGCAGAATTTGAGTGGAAAGGGTTAAAACATGATGGTGCCAGACTTGAACATCTTTTCAATAGCATTCATACTTGGTTCAAAGAGTAAATAGCGTAAATAGTATTTCCGTATCTAGGTGCGCTGTTTATGCTCTGCTAGTGTGATTAACATACGAGGTTTTGAAGTTTTCACCCAAAAGAATTCGTGCGTATTTCTGTCTCTAAGTACGTTGTTCCTGAGTAACATCTGTTCAAGGGTTAAAGCAAGTGCTGTTTTGAAAAGAAAGTTCCTATTTCTGCCTCTAGGGAGGCTCCTACTCTGCTGCCGTTTTTGAAATCTTCGCCCATAAGAGTTCGGTTTTTTTTGCAAAGCTAAGTCAAAAAACATTAAAAACTGTTGGGAATCGCATGCTAATTTTTTTAAAATTGGAAATTATAACGCAAAATGATGTAAATAGCGGAAAAACTTGAAATGAAATAATGTAAATACAGGGTTTTACTTACATTGGAGTCATAGGAAAATTGATGGGACCCATAAAAAAATGTTGTAAATAGCGGGAAAATGTACTTACCAATAACGTAAAAACGGGGTTTTACTTTATTTCTAAAAACTCCAAATAGGTTACATAATAGTAAATATTTAAAGAAACCGAGAAAATTTTCGATTTTACAAAGAACAGAAATAAACTCAAACCATTGCCTTCCGATGTTGGATATGGCCACAAAGCTCCAACAATTGAGAAAAGAAAAAGGAGCGTTACTAAGGCGTAACTAAGCATCAATTGTTAACAATAGTCGTCGGTAGGTGGCGTAGTGGTGGCAACTAAAAATATAAGATATCTCATAATGGAAAAATGTTTCATACAAAAGTTGTAGAAAATTAAATTTCCTACAACTTTTATTCCAATACATTTTTACATTTATCAAATATTAAAGCAAATATTTCAAAATGATGGATAAGTGACAAGAGTAAACACCCACTTCTGCTTGACCGATTTTTACCAAAAACTAATCAGTCTAACTTTTATAAAAATGTTAAATATAAAATTTCGCGTTGACCTGATTAATAGTTTTTGAGTTAGAACATCCATGAAAAAGCTATCTCACACACACACAGACATCATTGAGAAAATGTTCAAAACGTGTTCAAGGGACCTCAAAACATGTATTTCTGTTGAAATCTCGAAGTCGATTTTTTCATGAAAACAATTCTTTCCCTTATACTACGCATGGAGAAAGTAAAAATGAACATTCATTCATATAAAATTTTGCAGCATTACCGTAACTCATTTTTACTTCCTCTGTATACATAGTATAGGGGAAAGTATTGTATTCATGAAAAAATCGACTTCGAGATTTCAACGGAAATACATGTTTTGACCATTTTCTCGATGATGTCTGTGCGTGTGTGAGATAGCTTTTTGTGGTTGCTCTTAACTAAAAAACTATTAATCAGGTCAACGCAAAATTTTATATTTAACATTTTGATAAAAGTCAGAAGAACTGATTAGTTTTTGGTAAAAATCAGTCAACTGGAAGTTGGTGTTTACTCTTGTCACTTATTCGTTATTTTGAGATATTTGCTTTAATATTTGATAAATTTAAAAATGTGCTGGACTAAAATTTAATTTTCTACAACATCTGTTTAAACATTATCCCATATAATGCATTGTTTAAGAGATATATTTTTAGCTGCCACCACCATGCCACCTACTGACTACTATTGTTAACAATTGTCGCTTAGTTACGTCTTAGTAACGCTCCTTTTTCTTTTCTTAATTGTTGGAGCTTGGTGGCTATATCCAATATGAGAAGGGTATGGTTTGAGTTTATTTCTGTTCTTTGTAAAGTCTAAAATTTTCTCACAGTTTCTTAAAATATTTATTATGTAACCTATTTGGAATATTTAGAAATGTTACAGATATGGAGAGTCATGTGGTGGCCACATCAGATTTTTTATATTTGTGATGTTGTATAATCCCTCTGCTCAGAATGATCCTTATTTTGCTTTAAAAATAGGGCATTTTTATGACAAAGTTTTGACGTGCTTTTAATCAACATACAATTTGTACTGCTCCGATTACAGTAACAACAGGAAGGCCTATATGTTTCTTGAGATGTTGTTCCATGTAGTGAATGCCAAACCGTGACAGCTTATGATTGATTGATATGGTCTTTATTTGGGGCAAGGTTGAGACTAAGATATCCCATCTTCCACTGAACAACTCGTAGTGATATATATACAGTAAAACTCCGTTATAATGCGGGTTTTGGGAGACAGAGTGAACATCCACGTTATTTCGGGAAAATAATTTTTTAAAAACATGCAACTACATATATGCTTCTTCCCCTATATGTGTTCACTTCGTGCACTTAATGCAAAGAACGTTAATAATCATAATTTGTCTTCTTCTTTAATGCAACCACGAATTGTTTCTGCAGGAACGCCAAACTCCTGGAAGAAAATAGCTTTCGAATAATGGCGTTTCACTCTGTCGATTTTGTTCAACTTTTCTTTTATTGTATACATTTTCCTTTTGATGGACATAATTAGTATAACCCTAAAATCGAAAAAAGTGAATATAGCTGTATAAGTAAGCAAGAGAAACAGTTGAAACCACACATTCCACAAAAAACCTTGTGAAACGTGTATTTAATTACCTTAGCCTGGGCGCGGTATTTACAACACTGGAGGGTTTTTCTTGAGCCCATACGAGATGCCGGTCAAAGACTGATTTTATTGAATAATACGATTTTGGGACAATGTAGAGAAGCATCAGTATCTCCTTAGCAAATCACGTGCTAGGTCATGGGGATTACGTCATAAATCGCCACAAAATTTGAAACAAAGTTGTTTATAGAGAAAATAAATGGAATAATTTTGTGGGACATGACTAGACCTGCAGTATATCCGAATCCGCGGCATTGTGGGGCGCATTATAACGAAATTTTACTTTAGTAATCATTAAGAATATAAATACAAGTAACAATAAAAATATTGGAAAAGAAAAGATGTAATTCTGTGGGAAATACTAACGACTGTTGAATAATAAAATCTATATAAAACCTACTGAGATTCCCTAAATACATCAATAAATGAAGTTTAAAACAAAAGAAAAATATAAATACAATATTAACCTGAAAATAAGATGACTTTAAATTTAAGACAACTACGATAAAAAAGGTCTATTCAAGAAAAAACTTTGTAATACCAATTTAAAAAATAGCATATGGTGGTAACAAACTTCTAAAAATAATAACTAGTCCTTCATGTTAAAACAAGTTCTGACGTAGGTTTGTCAACAATCCCCTTTCAGCAGTAACTATGAAATGGAAAGCCACTCGGTTGCACATCGTGAATAGAATAGAATATGAATAAACATATTGTATTAATAAATTTACACAAATATGAAATGAATTAATTTTCATTTGCTAAAATTGGAAAAACACCTCATCTCATATTCAAGTGAATACAGTATTTGAACTAATAGTCATTGAAGCATTTAGTATCGATATAATATGAATAAACTTCGAGAGAATATTTTTTATAAACTTCGAGAGAATATTTTTTATAAACTTCGAGAGAATATTTTTTATTGGGGCCCCAAATGAAATTCTGATATCATGTCTGCATTGTTTTAACCTCTAACCTATTTTGAACATTTCATGGCAATTGAATTATTTCTAACTAGAGGCTCCTCCCCTACGCATTTCGTACCTCAGCCTTCTGAATCGAAAATAATATCGTCCCATTTTCTGGCTTTCTTGTATTGGATAACATTTCATATCACATTCATTTCTCTTCATTTCTGGAACCTTTTATATGGAATGTGCTAATGCAAATGTTCTCCAACATTTGGTTGCAACCAAAGTTTTCAATGGATGAATGAGGAAAGAAGACATTCAGCATGAATGGACAGCAAGTTAGCTGTTCCTGAGGGAGAAGAGGCTTACATATTTTACAGGCTATGCTAATTATTCCACAGATAGATTCATCTGTATAATGATCTTATTTGTGGCACATGCTACCCTTATAATATATCTTAGCATAAAAGTGGTTGAAATGTGTTTATTGAAGAACATATCTTAATTTCAGCATATTTATTTATTATTAATTATTCACTCTTTGACCTTAGATCCTTCTCTCCTTTTACTTCTGCTAGTAATTTCGCAGTGGTGGTCACCACTTACTGTGGCTGTTTTTGAACAGGACCTTAGGTGGCAGGTTTCACCAAATCTATTATAACTAGCCGATTCTTACACATGATATATGGTATAAAAACTAATGTACTTCTAGAAAATCAACTGACCTGAAATTTGGTAGGTCATTGGGTGCGACCAACAGATAAAATTGAAAATTCCAAAAATTTTAATTTTTAAGGGGTTATTTTTGGCCCCATTGTTCCATTTCAATAATCCATAACAAATGCATGGGAATCTGCACAGGGCTTTATATAATTACACCTTTAAATTAGTTAAAATTTAGATAGAAACTTGGGACAAAAACAGTTCTATAGCTGTGAAAGAATGAGATTTATTAATTTTTTGAAGGCTAAATTCAGATCCTTGTCGAATTTGTGCAGAAATTTGTTTTTAATAGGAAAAAGGTGTAATTTTCAGCAATCAGAAATATAAACTATCATGAGAATTTGCAACAAACTCCTAAACTGTACTAATCTCAACAAAAGTTTTAGAGGAAACAATTAAAATATATGAAGTTTATGCAAATTTGCCTTTGAGTATGAGTGCATGTATGGTTGTTTGAATTTAGTCTGTTTGGTCTCAGTCATTGTTGTGAGACACATAAACCACCAGACGTGTTTGAGATATCAAGTCCTTTGGCTTGAAAAAGATTTTCTGTATACTTGATATATTTTAATTGTTTCCTCTAAAACTTTTTTGAGATTTGTATGGTTTGAAAATCGGAATTACGTTAAAAAATGGTTTTGGGTACACCCTTATTGGTGAGCGAAATCAAATGAATATGGTACTTTCAACGTATTCAAAGCATTAAACATACCTGGACAGATTCCAGTCATTCTACAGGATGAGCAAAAGTTTTGTTGATGTGATCGGCACTGCTGTGGTCATATGGGCATGTGCTTTCTTCCATAAGAGCAACAAAACTAATATTAAACTCGGGTTCGTCTTTCATTTTTGTAAAGATACTCGAGACAAAATACGTTTGCTTCCGCAACATGAAATGACATTTAACAAAAGTTGAACCTGGTCTACTCTTCTCTAAATGGTGTGGCATGGTATGCATTACTCTCGAGTTATGTCACTTCAGTGGGCTTTACCCCATTTGTTTACATTGTCTCCATTTAAAAACAGATGTCACTTGTGTGTCACGTGTCAGATCACTTGTCAGGTCACACAGCATGTCAGTTTGGTGGGCACTCCCCCATAAGATGACTTCATAATTCTGAAACATGAAATTTTAGCAAAACATGAAAAACATTGTCATGTTTCCTAAAGTTTTCTGAGAAATTATTAACTCTAATTATTGAACAAAAGAAACAATTGAATTGAAATATGATTTGACAAAATTGTGGGAACAGAAATGCCACAACCTTCTATTACTAACGACAAAATAATATGACATCATGGGAATTTAACGATTTTTTCTATAGAAATGTACTAATAGGCACTAATGATGCCATAATCCTAACACATAAATATCCTAATTTTTCCATAAAGATTAATGTAACATATAGGCTATTGTCTTCATTTATTGCTGAGGGCCATCCGAGCTATGAAACTTGAAAACTTGGACGTGCTTGCATACCGCATGCACTGACATCTCATAGTAACTATAAGTAATAGAAGGTTTTTTGTATTGTTATGTTTTCATGTCATGAACTTCTATTTGTTGTTATTCTTCTTGGATCCTTTCACTCTAATTTTTTTGCAGGAATGAATTTCTTGCTGTTCGCAATGCCGAGGGTAGCTTCTATGTTTGTCAGACAATGCAAAATATATACAAACATAGTTCTCGCATACGTATAAGGTGGCTTTCTCAGGAAGGAACTGCATCTAGCGCGGATGGAACAAAAGAGCAGTCTGCGAGTGATGGAGAAGTTTACTCTCCTGATTTCTATGATTCCACAGGCAAGTTTTTTTTATTTCAATTGAAGCCATAGTTTTACAATACTAGATTTTTGATAAAATTTCCAAAATCAAAATTTTAATTTTAAAATGTCATTCATAGCTTTCAATAGTGTTTTTTTATAATTCAATCGGAATGTAACTTTTCAGCATCATGACATGCATTTTTTAATGCAATTGTGTCGATTTTGTTTCCATAAATTTTGAATTTTCACTGAGAATGGTAAGTTTCAGTGTTTATTAAATCATGCAACAGATGGCAGCACCAGTACTCAAAGCTTGCTTTTTAATGTAATAGTATTTATAATTTAAATTATTCCATACATAACAATTATTTTATATTCTCTGGCAAAATTATAACCCTTATTTAAGTTTTGTGTGCAGTTTTTTCTTTTTTCCTTTAAGTTATGGAGGTTAACATAATTTAAAAAGTTACTTTTCACTAACTTCATGTATGCTGTCTTATAATATGTATTTTGTCATACTGCTCGATCAATGCCCGGTGATGATGACTTTCTTGTGATTGTCTGTGATCTTATGATTAGTCTTTCTGAGGGCATCTACTTATATGATTATATAAGTTGAAATGTATAACACTAATAATTAAGGAGGGATATGTAGGAAGCCCTTGTTTAATGTTGTCATGAATACCATCATTTTGGAGTTAGGTCATTAAAAATTATATCTATTTCTTGATTAACGCTTTTATAGTTTTGAAGTTATGTAGTTTCCGACAGAGATGGAGCAGTGTTGTGCAGCGTTGCCGTATTACTCTGAAACAGTGGCGGATACAAAGGGGGGTTAATGAGGTAATTACCCCCCCCCCCCAGGGAGATGATCAATCTTTATTAAAATATAATCTCAACTCATGTTTTTTATGTTATTGTCATTCTATAAATATTTTGCAAGTATCTAACCAAAGTATAATATACACTTTATATTTATTATGATGGGATGTTATTATCTTATATAATTATGTATCAGTAAATATTTTTTCTTAACCCCCTTAAGCTATGGAGCCAGATCCACCTCTGCTCTGACATCATATATAACTAGGATTTTTTGATGTTTGGTGCTAAAATGTATTGTTTGCGTATGGAAACAAATTTAAAAATCATGAAATGTAAGTTTGTCAAAAATTTAATGGTGAAAAATCGACACTTTTCAATGAAAATGCATTTTTATTGAAAATAAATTTTTGCAAATTCAATGTTTATGGATATCTATCAATTCAAAGTGATTTCTACCAAGCCTATATGTAACATGCGTATGTTGGGCACAGACATTTGTTGTCAAATTGTCTTGCTTTTAGAACTTTTTCTAAAAAATTGCCTATGTATTTAGTTTGTCTGTCTGTCCATCCATCTATATGAATAATATCATTGGAATCCTGCCTCCTGGAAAAGCCAAAATTTCAGGATTAGTTGCTAGTATGAGGGTTAAATATCCTATAAATTTTGCAAATCAAGGATCAGCTGCTAGAGAGTAATTGGAAAATGTGGAAAAAAGGCACATGCTGCTAATAATGTAGGCAGCCAACAATACATCACAATTGCAACTTGTTATTCCCATGGAAAGATAGTAGACAGTTAAATAAAATGCTGCTCTGCAATCTTTCCCTTAGTTGTTTTGATTTTCCCTGAAATCTGTTTACAATGGTTGACAAAAGAAAGAGTAGTGTCCTCACAACTTCTGGTTTAGAAATACAAAGAAAGATTGCCTTAGGACAGGGTTGGCAAAAAGGTTTTAGCTGATCTGCCAAAAAAAGAAAAAACTCTAAAATTTATATAGACATGCCGTACTGACACAATGTAAAATTTATATATTTACTGTGGGTAAAAATTATAAAAAATATCATGCTCCTGTATATTTTACCTCCTCATGTGTAATAATAATTAATTAGGGGGATGCCTGATGAAATTCAATGGGAAAGTTTTTTATGAAATAAAAAATGAACAAAAATATCCCTTGACTTTCTTTGGATTGCAGGAAAACAAACTCATTCTTTTAGGTATTTGTTGTTTCAAGTATTGAACTCCTATGCTGATTCTAAGTAATTTTAATATGCAAATGATTAATGTTTTACATTCAAATGTATTCCTTCTCGCAAATAATGCAATGAATGTTGTTTACATTGGTTCTTATTAGGGATGGGACGATCGGTTTCTCGGTTCTGCCGGTTCTCGCAAGAACCGAAATACCCGGAACTGACTGTTTATAATCCGGTTCTATGGTTCAGATTCTTATTTTAATAAAAAACGAGGTCAAAGATGCACACATGCATATATACATGCAAGGCAGAGACGTTCTTTACGATTTATACAATCATGTCAAAAAAGGTAAATATTAATGGCTTATTATAATGTCTATGAATTGAAATGCCAGTAACGATGCCAAGGAAATGTCGAATTTTTGATTCACCGAATAATTTATTTTCACTTACGAACGGTCTAAACATAAAAAATAGACGTATTTACGTTCATTTCTTCGTTGTAGATTATCCATTTTCCTAATGTTGTATGCTCATGAAAGAAAATTTTATTAAATAACAGATATTGTATACATCAGTTGTCACAAAGATTGTTTTCGTTGACAACAAATAAAAAACATGGGTACAAAGTGGATTACGACTTTCTCGTTTGATTTTCTTGAAATCGACTACTCCTTCGATAAAAATGTACTGAACAAAACATATGCTATTTAATTAGTTCTATGAAGTTCTTTAACCCCTCTAGTCCGTAGGAGATTTATTAAATCCCACCCATACGGCCGGATGAGGTTTTTAAAATTTCAGGATTGCGTTGCAAAAATGCTCGAAAATATTAAAATAATCATAACTTTAGAAGTTTTCTCTTGATTTTTCTGATTTTTTTTGTGGATTTATGAAAGACATGAAATTTGTAAATATCTATTTTGCCTAAAATATTTTACATATAAAGATTGTTGGAGTAGAAGAGAATGTAAAGCAATCGCTAATTTTCCGGCGTGCATTCACGCTTTATATATAATATTTAGCACCGGAAAATCTATAGAAGATATTGATGTGCAATCTTAATAAAAAAAATAGCTTAAATTAACTATTTCATTCTGTAAGTCTACCCATCTAAACCAATTAGGTGAAAAGCTTTACACATCTCAACTTTTTCATGTCTTGACTGGAAATTTTTAAGTAAATGTAGTATTATTGATTTATTAAAAGATGATTTATTTATAATATAAACGTTTTAGTTATACAGTCATCATTCTTAGTCATTACAGAAGTCACATAGAAGAAATGGTTACATTTCGTTCATTGGAAAGGGAGATATGACGTTGTATAAAACACGGAAAACTTGAGCTTATAGGTCCTTCCCAAATATTTTCAGAAAATTTACGCATGCGTAATTGGATTCAGCAAGAAATGCCTTACAGCTTAGTAAACACTTCTAGTAATCTATTGTGTAAATATATGGAAGAGCTTTTTGTGATTTTTGCTGGCGTGTCCTCTTCTTGCCTACTCGCTTCATCGCTGCTTTGGCCTTGCTAGCACAACAGCGAAGCACTTATTTGAAGAGGAAAACAGACCTCGTCTTCTTTCAAGTTTCAAAGAAAAAGAACCCAATTTTGTGGGTTCCCTTTCCTCAGGTATTTATGGGTCAACTTTAGAAACCGAAAATCCGTAGGTCCATGGTAAAAACTAAAATTCTATCACAAAACTAAACGTATATTATATGTAAACAAATACTTACAAATAGATATACTCAATTCCCCGCAATTTTCGTCGAGATTAAAATAAAATTCTAAAGGTCTTGAAAATTATGACAGATATTATCGTTCTCACAAAATGCCTCTTTGAGGCGTGGCACTAAATTATCGGAAGAATGTCAGCCTTGGATTTTGAGATCAGCTGTTTTGACGTTGACGCTCTCCTATGAAGCGATGAACGAAGGATCGCGCGGTAATGGAAGGGAATGTTCACAGAAATGTTTTTACTCAACCTAATTCCATTCTTTATCAATTGCATTGTAAACATTTGTAATAAGCTGTGCATAGACAGACATAAGATGTTTTCCTTTCTTTCTTTACATACCGACGAAGACCTTTGTCGCACGACATAAGCCAAATATCTCCAGCAGGAAAAAAGACGAGAAACAACGTGCTCTCCTTTGAAATGATACACAGTTCCTACATTGCATTTCAAACACCAAGGAAAGGTTCCTTGCTACATTGAAAAGAGACTTTTATACAGAGAAACACCATCATATCATAGCAAAATTGAAAATTCTATCGCAAAATTCAACGTTGATTATATATTTTTTAAAAGAGAAAAAAAAATACAGGACAAACATAGATAGGAAATACAAAGCTTCCTCTTTCAAAATATATATAGGTTATTTAGATTTAAAGAAGTCTATAGCGTCAAAAGATAAAATAAATTAGGGCTGCCGCAGGACGTGATAGTACGCCTGACGGCCGATTAGACAGTTTTTGCAGGATGTAATAGTACGCCTGACAGCCGATTAGACAGTTTTTGCAGGACGTAATAGTACGCCTGACGGCGTTGAGGGGTTAAAGACTTTTTTGTTATAAGTTCTTGGCTAGAAAAATACGAGCCATTATAACCATACACTGGTGTCGGTAGATTCATCTATCATTAAACTGAAAATTGATGCTCGCATTGCAGAAATAATGTTCTTGAACAGAAGAACCGAGAGATTTAACAATCAGTTGCCTCGTTTTAGTTCGAGAGCACCGAAAATTCTTAGCGAGTTTGCTATCAGTCATGAAATTGTCACTCATTTACACTGGCAAGTTATTTTTGCAAACAAAATTCGCCCATCTTAATTCAGTGTCAACAACATCACTGTTTTATTTAATCACAAAACTCGTAATCGGAGAACTATTTGCAAACGTCTGGTTCCTCTTGTGACATTCTGTTTCCTCGTGGCATTTGAGATCTTTTAGGCCTCCTTTTGATATGTTGAAATCAGAATTACAGACAGTGCATGTTTCTGAGAAATCAGTTTTTTCTTTTATTAACCAGTTTAATTTCTTTTCCCACTCAACCTTGTACTTCTGTCTATACAAAGATATACCTACCAGTCGAAGAATTGTATTTTTATTCATATTTTTATTTATTTGAGGGATAGTACAACTCAGTAAAAGTATTCGTTTAGAGATATCAGTGAAATACAATATGAATTTTTACAGCACCAGACAATACTACGGACTATACCTCGTTTCTCGTCTTATGAAGCTTGACCTTCACATAGCAAGTAGCCTATGAGAACCTTTTCCCTCTCCCCTTCTTCCCTTTTCCCTCTCCCCCGTCACCTGCAGCTTTCGAAATGCATGGAAGCACCTAACAGCATTGCCAGCTATCCGCTCTTGAAATGATCTGCTTGCAAATGAAAGGCGACGCGTCGCAGGAAAACTTACGGTCATTGTTTATTGCTACCGGCCATTTTCATTGTGTTAAAATATTTCCCATATTTCTTTTTAATCGAGGCTTTGGACCTGCAATGGCGAAGTTAAAAATATTTTTTTTTGTTTTTCATTGTTTTTGTAATTTTTTCTCTTATTTTAATATTTTCTACTTACATTATACTACTATTTATATAAAATTTTATTTACATTCAGCTTTAGTTGTTTTAAAAGCTATCGTTGATATCTGATTCATCGCTGAAGGCAGTGTCACTGCTATCGTCTTCAAGATTTATAATTATTGGCTCCATTGTGGAACCCAGCGCTTTATCTCTTAGAAAATCGTCATTTTGAAGATTTTCCACATGTTTGACACATTTTTCCTGATCACTTCTTGTTACTTTCTCCAGTTCTTCATTCATCAACACCTCTATATCGGCCAACTGGAAGATGTTATTCCTTTTTCCTACTTGGTCTTTCAACTGCGCCCATATCAGTTCAATAGGATTGTAATGGCAGTGATAAGGAGGGAGACATACTACCGTATGACCTCTTGTCCGCGCAATACAATCCAATTCATAAGAGTTGGTTCTTGGCTTCAGTAATTTAACCAAATAAAGCAGCTCTGCCTGGGTTTGGTTCGCATCGTGGTGTATATGTCATGTCGACAGCCATGCCAGAATGTCAGCCTTTCTTGTGTTGTAAGACCGCGTTTTGTCGAGGATAACGGAATGATAACTTGCGTTATCCATAACAATTATCGCACCTTTTATTTCTCTCTCATCGAGAATATCTAAAATTTCAAAAACCAGGTTTTGAAAACACTAGCGTTCATGTCTGTGTGATAGTCATCACTGGAAGACTTGACTTTTGGCCAGAACACAAGTTTGCATCCTTCTAAAAAACCAGTCTCTGCTGATCCCACATGGCACACAATAACTCTCCCACCCTTTCCAATCGGGACTTTCAATCTGCCCTCACCATCTTCATTCTGCCATACCTTTTTTGGGGCATAGTTCTGGTTGACCCATGTCTCATCCAAATAAAATGTGATACTTTTGTGATCATTGGGGTTGATTTTGTTTCGGACGTCATACATTGTACGTAAAAATGTAACTGGAGCCGTAACTACGTCCATTCTTTCCAGAAGGAATTTCCTTCTGTCATTAGTCTTCCTTTATTTAAAACCCATTGATTTTAAAATCCTCCATAGTGACGTAATTTTCTACTGAATGTTCATTTCTGCTTTCATATCTGCCAGTATTTTTTTTTTTAAGTAGGATGTTCTCCCTTTTCGTAGTAACTCAGTACCTTTCTGAGAATAATGTCCTTATCGAAGTCGTCAATTCTTAAAGTGCCTTGTTTCCTCTTCATCTGTTTACGTGGAGACCTAAATATGGTGGATCCCGAGGGTTCAAAGCTATCGTGTCCTTCTTTCACAATCTGCTGCACAGTACTTCTACTCACTAAGCAGGCCTCTGCTACCCTTTCCTGCACTTTCGTGATGTTAGTTAGCGGCCCATTGTTTTCTGCCTCCCTTTTAAAATACTCCTGAACACTGTAAATTATTTTGCATCCTTGCCGGTGTATCACTTCCTTCCTGTTTGCCATTGCAGATTGTTAATAACACTAGCAGCGACAGATAAAAAATGGTAACAAGGTGCAAAGTGAAAGCGATAAAGAGATCGCAACGGAAGCGTGAGTGCAGTTGAGCTGGCAACACAGTCGAACTAAGAGCGATGTGGACAGCACGATGGCAAGAGAGAGACTGTATAGCAGGCATGTGTCATAGTGATTTGCAACAAGTCTGGCATAAAGCTCATTTTAGTTAAAAGCCAGAAAATTCATGGTTAATTCACCAAATATTAAGAAGAGGTACCAAATGAGCTTATTAAAACTCCACGATATCATTTTATAAGAAATTTTAAGGATGATTTTCACAGGTTAGACAACATCCGAATGTATTCAAAATAAAATCGTCATCCACAAAAAAATCCAGAATAGTACCATAGCAATTTGAAAATTCCTAAGTGTGGGCTATATGATGGTAAAGATAGAAAAAGGGCAGTTACAAAGTTTTCCCAATCAAATTCTACTCAATTTTAACAGTTAAAATTCCTCAAATTTAGCATTCTTGGAACACTGCAGGATTTTTTGATAGTCCACAGTAGTTGGAAATTATTTTAACATTAAAAAGTTTCAACCTTTTGGCTTAATATATATCTTAAGACCTTTCTCAGATCTTGATACCTGAAGATATATCACAGTAAACTACCCAACTACAGGTGGTTCTTCATTAACGTCTTTAATGCATTCCTGAAAAACATTAAATTAATCAAAATGAATTCTCCAATATACACAATGTTATAAATTGGAGTTACATTAGTAAACGTATTTAATGGACAAAAACTGTATCAAGTTGTGTAATTTACCTTACAGATTATTTACTTGCACCTATGGGCTTTTAAATTTGAATGGTGAGGGCATCTATGAGATGAAGAAACTTTAGTATTCGTATGAATGCATATATATATAAATATATATATGTATATATATGTATATATATATATATATATATATATATATATATATATATATATATATATATATATATAACAACTTACGGAAAAGGAAAGGTAAAATGAATATATGGATGTCAACAAGGTGTTGGGATGAGGTAACCCAGTGAGCACTCACCAATCAGACGACTTCAGGTTGGCGAGGCCCCGGGGATGTCGAAGCGACACACGTAAAATAACACAGAAACATCACAAACGTAAAGCTTTCGGAACTACTCCTTCTTCAGCTACAGAGAGAGAACTGATGGCGGTGACACTGGGTGGAGGCATGGGGGTGGAAGGGTAGTGCGGAAAGGTCGAGGATTGGAGGAAACGGAGGGGGTTGGGGATGGGTAGGGTGTTGGGAGAAGACAGAAAGGGTGTGAAAAGCTATCGAAGGTTGAGGCCTGGGGGAGTGAAGGAGTTTAGGAGATGGATATGCGAAAGCTCCCACTGACGGAGTTGGGGAGCCGAAGCATTGTCGGGGAGAGCGCGAATGACTCTCACTGTGAAGCAGTTGTTGAACTTTAAATTATGTTTGTTCGCATGAACGGCCATTGGCAGCGGTCGTTTGAGAATGACGCTGTTGCGGTGGCCATTCATGCGGATGTTGAGGGGATTGCTGGTGAGGCCAACATAAAAGGCGGGACATTGGGTGCATCTCAGGAGGTAAATGATATTGCGGGTGGTGCAGTTGGTGGTGGAAGTTATGGGGTAGGTGATGTTGGTTGTGGGACTGGAGAAGGAGTTGCAGGGGGGGTTTATTGGGCATGTTAGACATCGGGGTCTACCGCAGGGGTAAGATCCGGCAGGGTGTAAAGGCGTGGGTGCTGGGGGTTCTTTCTTCCATAGAATATTTGCCAGATTAGGGGGACGGCGGAAGGAGAGCATCGGTGGTCTGGGAAATGGGATCATCCCAACACCTTGTTGACATCCATATATATATATATATACACTGCATGTACAGATCGAAGGAATATTTATATTTTTTTCCTTTCCCCCTCTCATTAATATTCGTATGAATGCATACACACACACACACATATATATATATATATGTATGTGTATATATATATATATATATATATATATATATATATATATATATATATATATATATATATATATATATGTATGTGTGTGTATATATATATATATATATATATATATATATATATATATATATATATACTGTATGTACAGTCAGTCACTAGAATAGGCAATATTGTTACCAATATTGCACTAGATTTACAGTTAGTCACCACGTCCTTATTAAGGAACTATATACTAGTTTGAACACACAGTCGTCACAAATTCGCTAGATTGCAGCACTGAAGGGGATTCCAGAGTGACCCATGAATAACGTCACATTGCTTCCTGGTGTGCGCCTAGAAATAAGATTACGTAGTTGATACTATAATATGTTTTTCGTCTTATGAAGCTTGACCTTGAAAACCTCGGAGTGACTATTTGTGCATCCAATCAACGCTCGAGTAACGGGCGACGGAGAGGCGAGAAGCTCAGCCTCTCTCTCGCCATCGTGCTGTCCACATCGCTCTTAGTTCGACTGTGTTGCCAGCTCAACTGCACTCACGCTTCCATTGCAATCTCTTTATCGCTTTCACTTTGCACCTTGTTACCACAGTAAAACCTCGAAATTTTGATCCTGGATAATTCGAAATAGCATGTAATTTGAAGCTAAGAGCAGTACCCGGCCAACATCATAGGATTTTGCGTAGTTTTGAGTACGGATTATTCAAATTACATCTACAATGAAATTTGAAGTCATGATATGTTTCGGTGACTTGGGAAAATTTTGTTTAATTCGAAACCTTTACCCATATTGTGTTTAAGTGGAAAGTTTGTGTGAGCACATGACAAAGGCATCGCATTTTTGTTCTCTATTTCTCGCAAACGAAATATACATTGCCTCCCAAACAGGTAACTTCTTTTTACTTATTTAATAGTGAACGTGAAATAAAATCGTAGATTATACAAATAGAGGAATCATCTTATCTTTGCATCACTAGACCTCTTACAAAGTTTTGTTTATGCTTTTGGCACGTCACTCACAAGCAAATAGTTTAGTCAGCAGTTCTGAAGTATTTTCAGTTGACGTATTCCTTGGTCTCAAGAGTGAGACTTCACGTTCCTCCTTTCAATGAGGGCTTAATTTTTATGCCCAACTATGTATAATAGTATATGTACTATAAAGACGACAACATAATCGTAGAAAGACTTTGTCTTTTCTCACTTACCCTGGTGAGGCTCCAGGTACCCCTGGGGTTTATGTACCTCCTGTTCAGAAATGCTGGTTTAGTGTGAAAGATCACTTACTCAATCATATAGCGAAATTCGAGATTCAAGCTGAAATGAAAAAAAGTTGCAAGAACCCTCTTTTTCCATCTACTTTTCATCATCAGGTATTGCTTGCCCTTTTCTATTGTTTGATGCCATGATAACTTCGACTCTTTTAATCCCTTAGAAATTAAACAAAAGTAACAACAGAAAAATAACGAACAATAGCTACCTCAGTACAGCATAAATGTTTCCCTCAGAGCGGCAAGAGAATATTTTTGTGCGATCCAAGCACTTACCATGCGCTCTGATCACACTTTCGGTCAGGAGGTAAATATCTTTGAATGGGCTTGTTTGTGCATTGATGTCAGATAAGTGTTTCTCTCTCTCACTCTCATTATATAATTCTCAAGAAATGCTAACCAAGCACTAGCCCAGATCCGAAGACCATTCCACCTCACTTTCCATGTAGCTCTCAAGTGTTGACGCATAATAAAAAATATTCATCTCAAGAGTGAGAGATATCACAAAGCAGACAAACAGTGCCTGCATCCCCTTCCACTACACAATAGCTTTCATACAGAGGTTCGGTTAGTCTCAGCATTGAATAGGGATTTTTAGAAACCACAATTCGCTTAACTACGCGAAAATTCAATCACAAAATTTGACGTATGATAAAGGTAATAAGAAAACAGTAAAAATTGCAGAATTGAGCACGATAAGAAGGTTCAAGGTTACTGTTTTGAAATATATCAAGGTTTTTCAGATTTAAGAAAATTTATTACTTCAAAAAAATAAAGAAATGCTTCATGCCAAAATAACGCAGGTGCAATGAGAGTCAAAAATGTTCACGACTCTGCAGTAGAGTAGAAATATTCTCAATGTATTATTCATTTGCATTCCACAATTGCTTTAAATTGAGATATGAACCTGGGACTTGTGAGAAAACTGCATAATATGAGCGATGTTTTACTTTTGCCACAAAGAGAAATCGTATCCAAACAAGATAGTATATGGCTGGAAATCTGCACTTAATGCTGCTCGCTTGTTTCAATGTTGTTACTGTAATTCTTAAGAGTTTCTGAGATTTTTCGCTTTATCGAAGCAATCGTGGGAATTTTTTTAATGTCCACCTTACTGCACAACTTGCTGACCATCTATTGATTTTATTACAAATATAAAATGAAATTTCTCCTTAAATTTGTGTGCAATTGAAGACTATTTTTATTACCTTTCATAAATGATTGCCCGAATGCATAGTCACCTCATTAGCTTTTTATTTTAAAGGCATATCGAAATGGAGATCATTATGTAACTAGCGCAATTGCCCATCATATATGATGGTTATGTGCAGATTAAGTATTAAAGTTAAGGTACTTCCCATTCTTCCTCCCATTCTCCCTTCTTCCCTCCCATTCTCCCTCCTATTTTCACTCTCTTGCTCTCTTTCTCCCTTGCATGATATTGCCTAATTCTTTCTCTCATCATTCTTCTGTCATTCATCAGGACTTTCCTCTAAGTTCTCCATTTCCTGTACAAACTTTAAAAAATAGGGGAAGTTTGTATTAAATAAACTAATTAAGAAAAAACTTACTTTTCAACAATCAATTCTAATATCTAAGTTATATTTCTACCACGATATCACTTAATCACACTTTTATATTTTGAACTTGACCTGTCAAATAAGGAAAACTACATGCACTAAACAATTTTCAAGGTATGACGGGATTTTCTTGATAAAATTTTAACCATATAAATCTCAATATCGTAAATAACTATGCTATATTTATGTTTGAAGGGACACCAATGCAAAGGAATTAATTTCACGTAGTTTCACATTTTAAAGCTTCAAAAAACAGTGCAAAGGTTTTCCTTCAGAAAAGATCATGATTTTAAATTTTAATTTCACTAATCAATTAACTATATCACAAAATAAATTTTAAGAAGCACCTAATATTACATTACTTGGGTAAAATATCCTATTTAAAAGTGGCAAATAACTTCTAATTATATCATCACATGTATTCTATTAATAAAATTTTCAGCAAGAAATCAGTAAATAACAAATGTAATATTTATCACTTTTTACGTATTTCAATGCAATACAATAATTATCGTCACATTTATTTGATAAAACAAATTATCCCCAACAGTGTGAATAAAAAACGTACTTACAGAGTTCTAACTACAGTAAAACCTGGTTACTATGTTTTCGCAGGGTACAGGACAAATGAACGTATTAACAAGGAAAATGTTCTAAGCAAGTTACATACATTCACATAGATGCTTGCGGTTCGCGAATTAGCACTTCATGCCAAAACTTTTTACAACCATTACTTCTGTTTCGTGCTGATTATTTGCATTTCGTGTCATCCGTTTGCGATGACAACAAGGGCGAACTCCCTCTACTTTTTTGTTTCGAAGTTGTTTAAACTTTGGCGCCCTAGAAAAGGACATTATATTTATAATGCTCATTATTGGCAGTTTTCAAAGTAAACAAACGTGATCTCTCAACTTAATTATTTTGTAGCTCAGTTTGAACTTCACCGCCAACGCTGCTATATTCAATTATGAAACTGTTTAAAATTTAAAGAAACACCTTCATTTTGGAATTAATGTTTTAATTTGTTATTGTCTTTGTACATATTTTGAATGTAATTTAAGGAAATGTTATCTTGTTTTTGTTTCATTTTTTATTAAGAATTTTTAATGTAAATCAAAGAATTGCTATCATTTTGTAAACCTAAGATTTTCTGCCGCATATTTTGATCCCGATTACATTTTGCATCTGTTTTCCGGAACTAATTATTTGTGTAGTTGAAAAAGGTGGTGTACTTTAATTAACGTTTTTTCCGTAGACAGAATTCTGCAGGTACCTATGCTGTGCTATAGAGGCTGTAGATTACCAAATGATATATCGAATCAAAGGCTAGTGAAGTGGTGAACCGTCCATGGTGTACTTGCACGAAAATCATGAAAATGTTTTACATTTACTTAAAAAACTTGTCCACTACTGTTTTTTATATTTAATCCTCAGTTCATAAATTTTTAGTCAAACTTTGTAATTAGATTGATAACATCGTCTCCTACCACAAAACTAGTCACATATCAGCAGACTATGTCCATAGCCTTAACTGTTTTTGATGGACTGGGAACATTCTGGCTCTGGTTCCTCTTCATCATCAACATCTTCATTTTTTGCCACCTGCTGTTTATGTATGTCATCTATTGATGGCGATATCGTTGCTTTGAAAACGTGGGGAATGGAATGTCGTCTACAGCACTGTGTCTAATTAGCCGTGATTTGTTCTTACATGACGTCACGAAAATGCTGATTGTGTGATTTGATCATAAAACTGAGGAACCTATTCCATTTTTAATGACTCATTCGTGAGTTGTGAAACCTTCCAAGGAATTAGTGATCACAAGGCGGTTTTAGCTGAGTTAGAGTTCGAAACTGACCGCGTGAAAAGGGATCGTAAGCAAGTCATTTGGAGATATCACAGAGCGGACAGGCTAGGCTTCCAAAATTACCTTAGGGAAAATTTCATAAGATGGGTAAAAAGCGGAATAAACGTAAATGATATTTGGGATGCATTCAAAATAATAATTTTCGAAGCTACTGAGAAGTATGTTCCAAAAAATATATTCAAAACAATCCCGATCCTGAATTTTACAATAAGAAAATTAGGAGGTTGAAAAGGAAAGTAAGAGATGCGCACAGGAAGCTGAACACTGGCGGATGTTCACGATATTCATATACTCAGTTATTAAAAGAATTAAATAAAGAAAAAATGGTTGCGCATGATAGATACTTACTAAATATATTAAACTCAAAAGATAGCAACAACTTCTATAAGTATTTACGGAGAAGGAAGGATACCAAAGACAAGATTAAAAATATAAAAAATAATGAAGGGGCATTAATCATAAGCAACTTAGAAAAGGCAAACGAATTAATAAATGGTACTCCAAAGTGTTCCAAGTGAAAACTTATGCTTTAGGCAAAGTAAGATTACCAAATGAAAGTGGACCGAGAATTGAGTTTAGCTTTAATACTATTAATAAAAAGGTAAAGAGTCTGTACTGGCATAAGTCCACAGGACCTGATAATATTGCATCAGGAGCATTAAAATTAGGGAGCGAAGCGATTATACCATACCTAAATCACATCTTTACTGTTACCTTAGCAAACAGTTGTATCCCATTAGAATGGAAATCATCCACTGTTATACCTATTTATAAAGATGGAAATAAGACAGAAGTTGCAAATTATAGACCAGTAAGCCTAACGTCCGTTGTTTGCAAATTAATGGAAAAATGTCTGGCGTACTATATACAAAAGTTTTTAGAAAACAATTGTATGATATTTGAAGGTCAGGCCGGGTTCAGAAAGGGTCATTCCTGCGAGCTCCAGTTGCTAGGGTTATGTGAAGATATTGCAGAAACATTAGACAATAGCCAGGAAGCGGAAGGTATAGTGATAGATCTAATGAAAGCATTTGATGTAGTACCTCATGATTTACTCTTGACTAAGGTTAACGCACTAGGAATAGATATGAGGGTAGTGCGATGGATAGAAGCCTTTCTAGCAGATAGAAAACAAAGGGTTAGGATAGGAGATAGTTTATCCGATGAAATAGATGTCACCTCAGGTGTCCCTCAGGGAAGCGTTTTAGGACCGTTATTATTCTTAATCTACATAAATGATTTACCAAGTCAAATATCCTCAAAAGTGAGACTTTTCGCAGATGACTGCATCATTTATAGAGTCATTAAAGATGAAAACGACAGAGGTTTACTGCAGAGGGACATAGATAAGCTGATGTCTTGGGTATGTTCAAATAAAATGAAAATAAACGTTAAGAAAAGCAAGCATATTCTATCTCTATGAAAAGGGAAAAGAGTAATTTTCCTTACTATATGGAAGGGATACAAATACCGAAGGTTGATAATATAAGATATCTTGGAATACATATTACGAAAGATTTAGCATGGGGTCTTCAGGCAGAATGTATAGTTTCAAAGGGTTTCAAGGCACTTAACTTTGCTATGAGAAATTTAAAACATAGTAGTAGGAAAGCTAAAGAATTAGCATACAAAACAATAGTAAGGCCTATATTGGAATATTCTTCAGGAGTCTGGGATCCTCATGACAGAATACATATTAATAAATTGGAAAAGGTTCAGCGAAAGGCAGCCAGGTTTGTTATGGGTTGTTTTGGAAGAGAGGATAGTGTAACAGATATGTTAAAGGAACTTGGTTGGGAAACTTTAGAAAAGAGGAGGAAAGTGAAAGGGTTAGTTTGTTTCTATCGAATGTATACTGGTAAACCGGCCTGGAAAGAACTAAAACTTAAGATTAAAACCCTGACATTTAAAGGTAAAAATGATCACTCGTGTAAAGTTCGTACAAACGTTCGAAGAAAAGATGTTGGTAAATATTCATTTTTAATAGAACAGCATTGGACTGGAATGAATTACCTGAAGAACTTCTTATGCCCTTTCCACAAACCGAGAAAGCATTTAAAAGTAAAATTGTTAAAAACTTTAGTATTTAATATGAGTATTTGTAGGTTAGTATTTTATTTAGTTTTTTTATAGGACTTGCGCCACCAAGCGGCGTTAATTATTGTAAATAAACATAGTAGGGTTATAATTTAATCACAATACTCCAAATAACTATCTAATGTCAAATTATGGTCGAATTTTTTTTTTATTCATGAAGATTATTTACTTATTCTAAATTTTTGTAGTTGTATGGACAAATAACAAATGAAACATGTTGTAGTTTGTAGCTAAGCTGTTGTGACGAGAGTTCCTATGACTTGAAGTCAAGAAGTTGTATATAGTGTATAGGAACTACTATCAAAAAAGGTTCTATTTTTGTATTAAGTACATTCAATTGTTATTATGTAATTTGGGCATTATGTATTGAGTGATACCTAAGCTGTTGTGACGGGAGTTCCTGTGACTTGAAGTTAAGAAGTAGTATATAGTGTATAGGAAATGGTATCAAAAAGCTTATATTTTTGTATTAAGTAAACCCAATTTTTATTATGTAATTTGGGTATTATGCATTGAGTTGTGATGGGGACCCGCTGCCACCGGGACCTGCTCCCAATTGTAGCGTTTAATTGAATTGAATAATTTATAACTTGCATCTGCATTTCGCCTCTACTTAAGAGGCAACTTATGGAGTGGTGCATTTTTTTGCGACGATTCATCGAACGTACTAACCAGGAAACGTCATTATTTTAAGACATACTAACCAAATATTTTTAACAAGTATTAAGTGGAATGGAATCGGAACCTTGAGAAATCGACATACTAAAGAGGAAAACGTGCTAACAAGGAACGTACTAACCAAGTTCCGCTGTACTTCAATACAATAAAAGTTATTTCCCTAACTCAACTGATTCTTTAAACCAGTCTTCATCGTCAAAGTAAACAAAACAAAAAGTAAAGTCAATTATTAGCTGTTGTGTGTTAGTTCATGTTTCTTCCACGCTTTAGAAACAGTGCTGCAGTCAGCCAATGAAAGTACTTCCAAGCGTGACACACATTGCAGGCATACAGAGAAAGGAGTTTGTCATACCACTAAAATGCTCATTCTATCGTTTGGTCATTATATCTCTAATGCTCTGTATCTCAGCCATTTTTAATCTTATCAACCTCAAATTTTGCATATAGACTCATTGTGGTCCTCACCAAACACTCAAATTTTGAGTACACTCACAATAGAAGTTCCTATCCCAGGATTCTCATTTTCAGGGTTGGGCAGCATTGGTAGCAGGGTCCCCTAGTATTAGATAATTTTCTACTTGAATTTAAAGAACTGATAACGTTTACAAAGCTGAAAAGTCAGAATCTGAGTCTCTGCCATCGTCAGAATAACAAAAGTCTCAATAATTTCTCATTTTTAATGACAGTTTTTAGTTTTGTACTTACCTTGATAAATTGTATATTAGTTTAACGTAATATTGTTATTTCTACATAATTTCTATTATTTACTAGAAAGGTATGTATGTATTTGAATGTGATTTTAGATATGAAAAATTGGAAGGCCAGAGCCAATCTGCCTAATTTAAAGGATTTATTATGGCAAATAGCATTTCGATTTGAATTGTTTCGCTTTGTATTGTGTTTTCCAAGAACGTAACCCTGACGCAAATTGGGATCTTGATGTATAAAAATGATAATCCTGAATGATGCACATCAGAACAGATGTGGAGTAAGATTGGAGACGATGTGGAGGGAATTGGATGGGGAAAGTATTCATTTCCAAGGTCGTTGATTGTATTTCAAGGAAAAAGATTATCTCTAGTAGCTATAGAGAATAGATTTTATGGCCTTTATTTTACAATTATTGCACTTCAATGATAAAGGAAGACTTCTCACCAGTTCACTTTCCTTTATACTTTTAACGTTTTTTTGCCTGATATACCTCCGCCTAATGGGTCTATTGTAAGTATTCGGAGGAAGTCTTCGCAAAAATAATTTCAGGGATCCTTTCCATGCCATGAGCATCAATATAGGATGTAGCGTGTGCCGAAATCAATGAAGAATATGCGATTTAATAATTTAAACTTTGTTGAAACAATCGTGTGTTGAATGGCTTGAGAAAAAAATTCGGACCACCTAACAACATAGAAAAAAAAATAAAAATATGAATGTGACTGCCCAGTTGAATTTTAATGTGAAATACGAAAAAGGATTTATAAAAAGAGAAGAAATGAAAGAAAAAAAGCTACCCAAGAGGGAATCAAACTCGTTCCCTCACGTTTCGGATGTATCTGCTATATGCTCACCGCCAACAATTACGTGATCAATTAGGCATGCATTAAGAAATTTATACCAGTTGACGTGAAATTGCAATATTTAATCGCGATTTTCGGAAAAACAATCGGCCATATACACATACAAAGGGAGGTTTGCAGAGAATCCAGAACTATACCAAATTTCATAAAAATCTGTGATCCCATTACCTTGTCCTCTCCTTGTTAGTACCTGATTCAGTAAATCAATTTTCATTTATGTTTAAGAATATGTTCTTTTGTTTCTAAAGCTATTGGATATTTTCTTTCGTTCCTCAGATTCTATTAAAATTGTGTACATACATTGATTATGCAAAATGCGATGACAGCTTTGGATGCTCAACTGTTTGGATTTTGGTAAAACTTTACATGGGACATGTATAATTATAAAAATGCAGTTTCTTAAGGCAATGTGAATGCTAATTTCATTGGAAATAAACTTGGATGAAAAATTATCTTGGTGAGGTTGCTATTGCTTTATCTGACCTGTTGTGAAAATGAAGATGGATGAAATTATCGTCACTGAATGTGCAACATTATTCAACAATGTGAAATTATTAATTGGAGTAATATTTCAAAATGTCAACAACTAAACCATTTCCCACTCTTTTCCTCGATCTTGAATAATCTATTCTAGGCCATGCATGCATGCCTGGCACACTTGAGCATAAAATCTATGAAATTTACTTTTTTGCCAAAAAATGGTGGAAATTTTTGGGGGGTCGGCTTCTATTTGGGCTGATACGGTATATATCACGTCACTGTTTCTATGCTTGATATTAGTGAACTTCTCTGTATGTTGATACAGTGTGTCCTCGATTAACAACAACTACCATGATCAAAAGAACATTTTGGGTGCACAGTGGGTGTGGCCTAATCCCTCACTCCACTTGGCACCCTCCCCTCTCGCCCTTCCTTACCGCTATTGCTGTCTCGGTCATTTTCTAACGACACTGTTGCCAATTATTGGCAAAATTTTGTCTAGGCAGCAACTGTAAATAGTGAGAACTGACAACCTAAGGAGGAGAAGGATGGGGGAAGTCAAGATGACCGAGGGAACTTCCCCTCTGTGACGGAGAAACTTCCCCTCTGTGACTGAGAAACTTCCCCTCCGTGACGGAGAAACTTCCTCTCCGTGCGCTGCCGAAATCCGCACATGTTCTTATCTTTGCGGCATACCGATAATTAATTCCAGAAAATCGCGACGTAGAGCAAAACAGCGTTAAATGAATCAATATTTCCCATAAGAATCCATGTTATACAGTATAATTGGTTCCAAAACCTAATGTTCAAAACCTTTTGAAACACAAACAGACGTTATATACTGTATTTTATGTAGCTTTATGGTACTACATATGATATGAATGGTATCAGAACATATATAAATCAACAAAATTATTATTAACATAGAAATGGCATAAAATAAACAAATAGTGCGACATTACTTCATTTCAATACTCCCGAAATTGGAAAAGGTACAATAATATATCTCGAGACGAGAAAAGAAGTATTTAATACCAATCCAGTGAAATGTAATTGTACGATCTATAGAGAACGATGAGTTATTACTAGAAAGTTTATAGAGAGCCACGAATACTTCTGTAATCGCATGTTCATGAGTTGACATTGCCAGAAATGAAATGCAATGAACAAATTATTCCTTGTACCAGTTGTTGTATAATTAATTAAAATCTACAATAATAGAGGTAAATAAAACATTTATTCTGTTGTTTTTATTGAAGTGAAAGTTTGTTTAGACCCAAAGAAGGATAACTACTCCGTTGAGTCACAGCTGATACAAACAGTGTTGCCAATTATTTTTTTCAGTAAGTCGCTACTTGCTGGTCACTAGATCACTACTTGTTTGTCGCTAGAAATTTGCTAGAGAATAAACAATAGTGCTCTCTGCATCTGAGTAGGAAAACCTGTTACATTGGGCCATAGCTTGTTTTTGTAACTTTTGTTTAATGCAAAACGTGTGGCAAAAATAAAATTTTGGGACTTTTGAAAATATGGCAGTTATCTTACAACAAAATCTTTTCCTAATATGATGTTAGGTCAATGTTGTTTCAGCAAATTTTAGCCATAGAAATATAGTCGACATAGAATAGAGTAAGTAACTCGTTCTTTCCAATGAAAATGTTCTTCCCTGATTCATTAATCCCTACTTTACTTTGAACAAACGCTCTCTCTTTCTTCCTTTATCCTTATGGCCAACAATAACACCATTTTCATAATGATATCCACTATTCCAGTGTTGTAGTTCATTGCTCAAATTGCAAAAAGAAAACAATACAAAGAGACAAATAAAACGAATATTCTGCTTATTTACATTATATTAATTTTTATTTAATTTTCCTTTTTTTGTTTAGTATGAACACAGATGCTGTAATTTTAGCCGATAACTAGAATTAGCTAGATTGTTAAATTGATTTGCTAGTTTTGTAAATGGTCGCTATAATATTATTTTAGGCACTAGATCGAACCTAAACCTATATTTAGCTACGAATTTGCTGGATTGACGACACTGGATACAAGCGTCAATAAAATAGGGAGGTGTTCAACTCAAGTTATCCCAAGAGTACAGAATAAATTCAAGTTTATAAATGGGGCACTCAGCAGATCTTCCTTTCTGCATGACTCGCAATGCTTTTAAGGTTTTTATTCATGCGTATTAAGATGATTTTAATCACTGATGGGGGACTTGGAGAAGTAGGCCATTACTACCACTTCTATTTGGACCAATTGTTACAAAATGTCACCATACAAATAATGCAAATTTAATAAAAATAGGTCAATCCAAAACATTTCCCACTCAAATAATGCGATCCGCTGCAGCTGGAGAAGTGCTGTGCAACAAATGCATGTGAGAGTCATCTATGCAATATTTTTTCATGCTTTATTTAAGCCTCAAGTCTGGATGATGTTAACACAAACCATCAACGGTTTAATCCGAATATTGGTAGTGATTTTTGAACGTCAATTGAAGTGACGTTAAACCGAGGACACACTGTAATTGGATTTTGCCTTCCAGTGGTTTAACTAACCTTCTAAATTAGTTTTTGTTTTAATTGTCATTTTTTCTCTTTCATGAATGATTAACTGTAAATAAATCAGATTTTGACTGCATCTTGACAAATTTGAACTTGGATCGTCTAGAAAGAGGAAAATATCGTTTGCCTAATGTGGAATTAGAAAGAACCCAAAGCATTCTGAAGAGAGCCCTTGATGCTGAGAAAGGCCTTGCACAGAAGACCCCTTTGACAGAAGAACATCCTGATGGACGTAAGTAACTCCAATACTTGAAGTTGTATAAAATTTAAGTTAATATTATAGAATTTTTTAATTGAAAAGAATTTTGTTTATTTATATAGCTGTGGTTAATGATTCTTGTTATTGTAAATTAACATGTACTGTAGTTTCTTGTAATATATTATCTTATTGGAGATTAGTTCTTGGAGGGTTTTATCATTTTCAATTCACGTAAACATTTTCCATCACTCTGACTTCTTGCTTGGTTTTTATACTCAAACAAATAAAATGCTACTCAGAATTTGCTCAATTATTATGATAGGAAACAGGTATGTTACTCCCTTGGATTGTTTTCAATGAATGATTCTTAAAGTCATTCTTTCCCCTTCAGTTGATCTCTCACTATACCGAGATGAATCTCAACTGAAGAAGAGGCGGAGCTCTCGTCGCAAGAGTAGTCAAGGGAAGGGCAAAAGTTCAGAGGGGAAGGCAGGTGATGCAAAACAGGAGGAAAGCAAGGAGTCTTCATCATCATCATCCTCCTCCTCCTCCTCAGATGAGGAGTCAGAAGAGGAGGAGACTAAGGCAAAGAAGCCCAAGAGGGAAAAGAGGGTTCAGCCAGCCAAGGAGCCGACAACACCAGCAGCCACGCCGAGAGCCAGAAGTGGCAGGGATTCAGGAAAGAGGAGGTCGGGAGCAGACTCGGAAGCCAAGGCGAAACCGGCATCTGTTGTTGCCAAGAAGAGGAACAGCTCGTCTGTGAGGAAACGGCGCTCAGAGGCACCAGCAGCTGCAGCAACTCCAACGACGCCTAGGGCAACCCCTGCGAGGGCCACCAGGAGTACGTGCCGCAACATATGAATGTTAACCTCCCCTTAAACCTCACTGTAACCCTCTCTACCCGCCACTAAATATGGTGGTGCCCCGATAGGCCTTTCGGACAACCATGTTGCTGACGGGTTGGCCTATTTTGGACTTGTCTTGAAGCCCTCCCCTTCCTCATTTTGAGGGATTTGTTGTGACAATTTCTTTCCGATACCCATCGTCTGAAATCGTACATTAATCACGGATGTTTGTGTTTCTCGCCAAAGTTTTTATTGCATTTTCCTCTCGTGAACCCAAAAGCAGAGTCCATGAACATTTCAGTGGGGCATTTTGAGAGGATCTTTGATTGTTGTCAAATGTTAAATGAAAATCATCTAAGAGTACAATTCTGTATAAGTTGAAGCTTATAAATCGTAAAATTTATACTGGTATAACTTTTGGTTCAAAATTTTCGGTATCTTTTTGTAGACATTTTTTCCCCTTTTAATTACTATTTCATTACTCGGAATCATTTTGATTTGGTTATAGGAAAATCAATTGCCCTTTCTTTTTTCTTTTGTAATGACATTATTTTGGTTAATGTTTTGCTAAAGGCGATCTTAAGTTCATTATGTCAACTTACTATTTCATTGCATTTACTGAAAAACCTATTGCCTGCATTAATATTTTCTTTGGAATGTAGTTTTAGCCAGTGAGAATCTAAAATTTATTTTATGATTTGATCTACTTATGTTTTTTATTTGATTAATTTTAATTACCTAACTTATAAATATATTTTTGCAGTTTGTCTAATTTTATCTTTTAAATTTTGAATAATGTTGGAATATTCCTTACTTTTCATAGAACTAATATGTAATTGTTTATAACATTATAATTTATATTTTACAATCTTTGCATTTAGTATCGAGTTTTCTTTACTGTTATGGCTCTCACTATTTTTCCCTATTAAGGCCCAAAAAGTGCACCTGCGCCGAGTCGCAAGGAGAGAAGCCGAGTGAAAGAGAGTCGCAAGAAGCCTGGCAAGAAGGCATAGGGAGAGAGAGAGTGGGAGGAAAAACAGGACAGATGAGGTGGGAGGTGTAGGGTTTCGTCATTACACCATGGCCAAATGTGGATGGTGTGAGAGAGGGTCGGGATGGTAGATCTGAAGATTCTCGGAAAACAGTGCATGTGTGTGTGTGTATGTGTGTGCGTGTGGAAGTTTTCTACTTTAGGATATGGTTGATGGTTTCTTCCTTTTTGACTCATTTTAATCTGTGTTTGTGTCCCTCTCTCCACTCACAGGAGTTAGAAAAGATAAACATGTTGTGTATTATGCCTCACTAATTTTACATTGGCTTTTTTGTGCCATACTTTTTGGAGTACCTTTTTATTTTGTTTTATTTTTTGAGGTGTGGGTAAAAAAAGTTGTCTGGGTAGCAAATTGTAAATGTCAGTCCTCTTCTTGTCAAGAAAAGGGGATGAGTGATTTTGACACAATCTCTCTTCCCCTTCTCTCTCCGTCGTTATTTTGTTTGTTGGAGGTCTCTTCTCTCCAATATCGGTGAAAATGGGGCCAAGCGAGGGTTGGAGTCAATGTTGGACTCCTTTTTAGGCCCTCCCAAAAGTGCACTCATTATTCAGCCGTTATGACACAGTACAAAAAAAGGGGAGGGAAGTGAATTTTTCCCGCCATTGGTCAAAGCAAACACCTTTGCACACTTTTAGGTCTAGGCTACCTAGTTGGTAATGTTGGGGGAGGGAGGGAGGACAAATGAACTTTCTTTGTCTATGAAGTCATGGAGGTCTGTTTTGATATAGCATCTTTCCCCTGGAGGTCTTAAGTCCGGACTGCTTTGGTTTGTGAGTTGGGGTCGGGAGTTGTGCCTGCACGGATGTGTCTGTAGCATCCAATGATGGGATGAATGAAAATCACAGATATCTGTGATTATGGGGGAAATTTTTATTTTGTTTTCTTTGTAAGAAAGGGCAACTTTATGAGGCAAGTGTTCTCAAAGTTAATAAAGTTTTGCCTTAAGGTGTGAAATAGGTATTGTAACGTTGTGTTGACCTATGCAATGAATGGAGCCTGGTGCAGTGTGATCTTAACACAGGTTGATGGAAACTTTGAGGGTATGTAAAAGAGTAGAAGAAGCTACCTGCCTCCTGATGCTATATTTCAGCAAGACTCTTAACGACGTATAGTTGGCAGGATCCCGTCAAAGTGTATCCAGGCAACTACCTGTTTAATGGAGCAATTAATTTGAGTGATTGTTGCTTGGATGTAGACCTAATGAGAAAGAACAACACCATATTGTAATTGTGAGTAATATTAATATTATCTGATTATTGAAAAGCCAAGGGATTTTTAATATAGAAGACGGTACAGTTATATAATCACTGATGTTGACCATAACTTCAATGGAAGTTAGCTTCTTGTATAAATGAAGTGGTATTTTGAAGACTTGTGGGTAAATACTGCCAGTGGCGTGTTTTGAGTAATAAAATTTATTGTGCAAAGTGAAATGAATGACAAAATTCCAAATACTCTTGTAGGGTTTTATTACTGAGGAAAATAGGAAGCAATTTTTTGGTCATTGTAAGCATAACACATTTATGGAAAGGAGAAGTATATAAGATATATAAATATATATATATGCATATTTAGACTCCTGTTTGATGTGATTATGTCTGAAATGCAAAGAAAATGTTCTCTTGTGGATTTAAAAGAAATGGTGGGTAGATTTAATATTCTTTGTTAGTTTTTTTCAGTGGACATACGTGACGGACATGATTAATTTTATCTATTTGAGGTATGTATTAAGTCTTGTATACCTTGATATAATAAAAGTGTCCCCATTTTGCGAATTTCTAAGATATTCACTTGCACATTTGTCTTTTATGTGGAGAAGTTTATCATTGCTATTATATTGCTGAAATAAGAGTAAGAAATAAGTTTTGTAGGTAGCTTTTTAACCAATATTTACTGCGCCTCTTCCCTGTTTGTTTAGCACCATACAAAGGAGTTTGCACCCTTATTTCCTACTCCTAAATAAGCTGCTTGCAATGTGTCATCCTATTTCTCTCCAATACCTTGTTACCTTAGATCCTAAAATAACATCCCATTTCGTCCTACAATCAGGGTATAGTGCACATCCAGCATATTATGTTCTGGTTCATCCTTATTTGACAGTCTTTTCCATGTAGTGAAATGCTCATTTTGCCTTACCTAACTCACCCCCTCAATTCTCACATTACTTCAAACCGAGAATGTTCTTGAGAGGTTGATCCAAAAAAATTGGAGTAAATAGGTGTTTGCATTCATGATAAATGGGGATATCTTATATCTCATTGGTATTCTTTTGGAGCTTCAAAGATTTTAGATAATTTTTAAGTTTTAATGCTGTTAATCTGTAAGGTTTGTTCTTATGTATTCTGTCAATTTTGAGCAAAAAGGTGTTTAATTGAGAGCTTCTACTGTCTCATTAATTTATGCAATTTGATATAAGAGGAAGGTTATCATCGAGTCTACAGGATTATGTAATACTTTTCATTATGAAAGATTATAATAGAGCTAAATTGCATGTATATTGATAAAAAAAATTGCAATTGTCTAACAGTTTTGCACTCTCCAATTAAGACAATTCCACCAAAATGTTATCTGAACAAAGTCGTGTGAATCGATATTTTATATACAAATGTGGTTTTGTGTTTTGTTTCTGTTCTGTGAATAGTGCAAACATTATTATAACATCATTAAGGAGGGGGCGAGAGGGCATGTAAACCACAAGAATTTTATTTTTAAATTATGTACATTAAAGTATTAATAATGTAAAATCTGACTTAAATTCTTTAGCAAACCTTTATATTGTTACAATCATTAATAAATTAATAAAGGAGAGGTTTCAATTTCAACATTTTCTCCATATACATTGTGTAGTGTTGGCTCTGTTTGACTTATTTAGGATATGCTGTTTATTACTTCAATTGAGGTAAACCCCTAAGACGGATCATGTGAGAATTGGAAGAGACATTTATACTTGCATATTTTCAAACATGAAGCTGCTGTTTTGCTGAAATTTGTTTTAATGCTTTTTTAGGAATATTTACTTGGCATTAACTGTCTGTTCATTTGTGATCTTTAGCAAAATAAGTAAGATTTGGAAATTTTGAGTACATTACATTGCTATAGCTGAATATTTTTGAAAAGGTGGAACTTGAATTTTAATATTTTCTTGTACTTTTGCATTTGAATTTGTAACAAACTTACATCAGTTTATTCAAGTTTGGTGTCACTCCCACCTGAATGCTATTGCTGTAAATTTTGGATTGCAGTTACTTTTATTTCCTTAATGCAATGCCAATGATTTTTCATAAAAATATACAATACGTGATTAATGTGGTTTGAAGATGGACCATGCTGGATAACAATAGCAAAATAACTGTATAAACTTTGAACGTGCAGGTTTTGTTGTGTAAAAGGAAGTGCATGGTTGACTTCTAGGTCTTGAACATAAACTAAAGAAGCTGCCAATCAGAAGGAGCCAAGAGATCAATTTTGTCATCATGAAAATGCTTTTGAGATCCTAAACTGCAGATTGTGAAATGAAAGTAAAATGGAATCGACAATAAAAATTTGTATAATATGATTCATGAAGAGTTCTGCATATTGTTCATTTTTGAGCACAGAATTGGGAAGAAATTTAGCATCTGAATTTTTTATGACCATTAGCAATTTGTGTTGATGCTTGACCACTGATGTATGAAAAGTTCTCAGTGTCTCTTAGATGCAACAGGTGAGTGCATGAATTAATTCCTAAGTATAATATGAATTACTACTTTTCCTGCATTAGAATACAGCTTAAATTTTCTAAAACTAGGTATTAGTTAGTAATTAATAAGATACTACAAAATATTAATTAAAGATGGCGATTAAGTTCAGTTGAGCCTAAACTCCCTCATCTCTAAAACTAGATTTACATTACGAGGTGCTTTTTAGGAATACATCTCGTTATTAGAGTTACCAGGCCATATTTTTCATGAAATTTTCTGCTTTTACAGTGCTTTTTTACATTTTATTACCCCTACTTTCTGGGAAAGATGGTCAATTGTCTTGTATTTTAAAAATATATGCCAGATTTTAAAGGTGATTTCTACTAGCAGTAAAAAATAACATTTATTTTGAGCGTTTACGTACGCACTTAAATGTAGATGCAATATAAGAAGTAAAAGTATTTGTATGCTATAAGTACAGCTGACATGAGAAATTATACTTCAACAGTGGTAAATTTTAAGTGAAATTGCAATTGAGCTCCAGCGAACAGTGAGGGTAACTTCCTGTTTAGTGGTGTCTTTTGTTTTAAGAGTATCAGTATAAATAGCTGCTTCTTACATATATAGAATATATCATATAAAACCTAAGGTACTTCTAGAAAAGCTACAGAGCTGAAATTTGGCAGGAAGATAGGTCATTGGGTACAATCTCTGGAAAAAAATCTGAAATTCCAGAAAAGTTATATTTAAGGGGTGTTTTTGACCCCCAAGTCCAATTTTAAACACCCATAAGAAAAGCACTGAAAACTGCAAGGCTATATAAAATTGCTTTTTTAAATTATTTAAAATTAAAATACAAAGTCAGAACATGCACTGTACTGGAAAAAGAATGGTTTATTTTTCTTGAAGACATAATTCAAATCCATGCTGAATTTGCATAAAAATTTGATTAATCAAAATTATGAAACTATTTTTGGTCTTAATGAAATATATTAAATACCATAGCAATAACTCCAATGCCTTTCAATGGGAATTGTTTTTCTATACTTGAAGAGCATTGATTTAATGCTTAGACTGCATTATAATCCATTTGATTTCATCGAACGATGTATACATATGATAACGTGATTATTTTAAATTAATTTTTTCTTCCGGATACGTACTAAAAGGCACATGATGACACCATAATCATAACACAAAATAACCTAATTTTTACAAATTTTAGTGCAACATAGGCTATTGCCTTAATGATGATTATAGTTATTGCTTAAAAAGGGCGATCTGAGCCATGAAACCTGAAATTCGAAAACTTGGATGCAAGCTGATTGCCAGAGAATTTAGAAATTCAGGATAGATGCTTTAATTTCTGGAAAAATGAAAACTATTATCTTATTTAAATGTACTCTGCATATTTCAAATGCTGTAATGTTGGTTTATTTACAAGTTTATATCTTTAGTGTATGTGATTTTTTAAGTGCTTGCAGTATGCAACACCAACAACTCATATTTCAAACTGAAAAAAGAAACCTTAAGTATGAAGTCATTAAAATCCCTGGAAACAAAATGACAAATATATACATCTTCTAAAATACAAGGATAGCAAAATTTGTGTGATTTATTTACTCTTCACAATTAGGGACCTTGATGGACAATGGCAAAAGACCAAAAATATCTATTTGCAATAATTTATTTAAATTAAGAAATAGAATTTTTTCTTGTATTTTGATAATTTGAAAATTCAAATTTTGACGTATTGATTTCCATTGTCTCATACTGTAAATTACAGAGAAAATGCAAATTTATAATCAAGTTGGAACTATGTGATTACCGACAGATTGGAAATTTTGGGTTAGGTGGGGTAGGGTATTATGAATATAAGAATATTTTGGCCCATCCTTATTACTGGCCTTGGTGCATTGTCAGACCTTTGGTCTTGTTGGCCTTTTGGGTGGTTTGTCTTCTAGATTATGGAAATTTTTCTATTTTTGGAATCTGAATATACTTTTCAAGATTTAAAATGGAAACATCTGAACAAAGTAAAGTTAATAAAGTTCCATATTCATGAAACTAATCATTTAAGTAACCTTGATTGGCTGTGTGCACTCAAATGTGTGGGGGTGGGCATTTAATTCATCAGGATAAAGGTTAATTTATTGGGTTTGCTAAAAAGTCTATAACTTACTGATATTTTAGTGAGATATATGTTCTGTTTCTCTGGAGAATTACCTAATGTTTGAAGTCGATTCTGTGGTTTTTATTTCTAAGCAGGACTGAAATTTATCTTTCATTTGCCTTCGAAGTGCACTTTTTATGGAGTGCTTGAAAACATTTACAAAGGTAAATAGATCCAAAGGTAGAATATCTAATTCATATCTCATCATGTTAATGAAAATAGAGAATTTGTTGTTCCCAATTTCTAACATTTTGGTTATTTTTCTAACTTGAAGTATTTCAGTTAATATTTTTTGAAAGGATGGATTCTTATTTTATTAGATTTGTAAGTCTCCCCAACCTTCTGAACTTAGAAATCCACATAACTTCATCATGTGAATCTGTCAACTGAACTTCAATTGACTGTTTTCATGGGAGAAAAGTTGAGTTTAGAGATGAGCTTAAAGAGGTGTTAATGTAAGTCAGAAAGGTGCAATTTCTTAATTAAATGCAATAAATTGCCTCATTTTATATATTATTTTAGGGTTTAATATGTGAAGCTTAATGTTTGTTGTTTCCTTTAGTTTTTTTAGAGAAGAAAAATGAAGGCAAACCTATGTCCAAGTGTCATGAAAACAATGGTTGTCCTCGGCTAAATGATAGTTCCTCATCTAAAAGCAAAAGAGCTGTTGCCATTTCAGTCTTAGAATAAAACAGGAATTTTCATTATTGGTTATTGCATCTGGAAATAATTAACAGGCACACAGGTAAAGAATTATAAAGAATCCTTAAGTTATAAGAGGAAAAATTTTTGTTCTCTGGAAAATCCTGTAAGGTCATTATCTCATGTTTTTTTCATTTGCCCAAAGAATGAATAGCCCTTAAAAAGTTGCTTGATAATTTTAGGTCATGTGAGCTCATGGACAGGGACAGTCAGGTGGGGGAGATAAATGAGCACTCATTCCGATCGTGGGTTTAAGTCAAAGGAGAGGTAAATGCATGCACGTCCTGGAAGAAGACCTCAGGCTAACATTAGCACTTTTATATGTGTTTGCCATGCTTGTTTTATGAATGGAATAAGTTGCTATAGTGTATATGTAGTCAGCGACGTAACAGAGATATGGCAAAATTTTAGAATATTTCCCTGCATTTTAATAAAGAATTTAGCATTTTATTAAAAGTAAATTTAACATTTAAGTATTAAATTAATATTTGTTTATGGGAAAATAAACTTTTGGCATGTTTTGCAGTAGCATTTGGGCACCTATTGCAAATGCTATACCCTAGGTAAGACACTGGCTGTAGTGCCTATGATTCTAATGAAATGCATCTAATGTGGCCATTAGCAGATTTATTTGAGAGACAGAAAGGTTCATGGCCTAAGCTAAATTACAGCCTGGCCTGGACCACAATTGGTTTAACAAATAAAGGACATTATGCTGTGTAAAATAAAAATAGAAAATTATAAATACAATATATTTGATCTGTTAAAAAACCTTGTAATATTGACCTTAGATTTAAACCTTAAGTTTCCTTAAATTATTCTTCAATTACATTTTTGACTGTGTGACCTTTGATGGGGGTGAATCCAAAAGCGTTAGGGCATCTCTAGCCTAGGCCATTGTATTCCTGAATCTGCCTCTGCAAATACCTATACATTGTCTATATTTGGTTCGATCTTCCCCTATTGTAACAATGTCATTATTCTAATAAATGAAACACTCCTGAAAGTATGCATGATGGTAAATTCCTCCTTACACTCACTCTTACTTCTGAACAACATTCTGCCTTCTTACCTAAAAATACAGTTAATCACTTCTTGAATCATTCCAAACTTTGACTACTGTGATATTGTATATCAAGACCTATCAAAAGATAATCCCTACGTAAGATTCATCTTAAAAGTCAGAGCATATATATCTGAAACATTCTGTAAACTTACCTGGTTAAACCTTGAATCTTGTAGAAACTTATTATTAAATCAAATCCTTAAACACACCACACTATCTGTGTACAGAATTAATCACCATTAATACAATTCACGAATTCTATACTAGAGGATGCCATAAGCTCCTGCCTGCTCCACAGAAAAGATATTTACAACAAGTCCTTCAGTGCCCCAACCTGCAGAATACTCTCCTAATTGAATTAAAAAAATAATAGTGTCCTCACTTGACGTTAAAACTTAGCGAAGTTTGTACCAACTACATGCTCTCATAGAGGTGATACTCTTCAAACTGCAAGTGTACGTGTCATCTGCCATTAGTGCATCAATTGAAAAGTAACATATAAAAAAAACGCATAAAATGCTGACAATCTTAGTGTAGCCATTTTTAATGGTGTATGTATCAAATTTTCTACTTAGCTGGTTACAAGCTCGGATGTAGGTTTGTCAACATCCCTTCTGCCAGTACCTACGTATGAGGTGGAAAGCCACTCGTTTGCACATTTTTAACTTCAAGAATATGAATAAATGTAGTATTAATAAATTAATTGTAATGTATTGTATGTGTATTAACAAATATTAATTTAATACAAATGTTAAATTTATTTTTAATAAAATGCTAATATTCTCTATTAAAATGGAGGGAGAAAAATATTCTACATAACTAAGTGGAGCTAGAATCGGCATCGGGGTATTTTGTGGGGCGTTTAAAACTTTGTACTGCATTTTAAGACAATTCCTAATTTTTTTGCCAAAATTTTTGAAAAAAAAAAACCTCATCATCCTTCTGAGTTAATACAGTAATTATCCTTAGCTTTTCCCCACAAGCAAATATCACTCTCCTTTATAATTAGATTAACTTTGCATTATCACTTATATGGCATTTTCTTTTGTATTCTTCTAATGTAATTGACAGTGGGTTAGATGGAAGGAGTGACTAGTCGATGAACTGTTTGAGTCCAAGAACCAAACAAGTTGCCTATTGACCGTGAGTTTGGTGAGGCAGCTAGTGAGCAACACAGGTTGATAGCTCTCTGGCAGTTTCTTATTCTTCCTGGACTTGAAGCAAGGGCACTACAATGGCCTCTCGCCATTGCATGGGGTAGAAGATGCCTTCTACCCAAGTTCAATTGCACATCCTTGGTAGGTATTGTTTCTCTGGGGGATTTAGATGGCATATCATCTTGTAATGAATGGTATCCAAACCTAGAGTGCTGTCATGCATCTCTGCCAAAGTGCTTTCCAGTTCCCACTCAATGGCAGATTGTAACTCTCATTGCTGCAGGAAGCAAATCTGAGAGTATGCCATTCCAACTCATCTTTCTGAGTGAGAAAAACCAGTGACATATTTTCCAAACTGGATGCTTTAGCAAAAAGAGATACTAACTCATTCGCTATTTCATTTTTGCATGTTGAAACTGGGGCATTGACCAACAATCCACTAATCGTGTAGGAAGTTGTTTGGCTGGATATCTTCCTCACCTTTTTCCATACTTCAGAGACGAGTGGAGTTCATAATGGTCAGTACATATTTCCTCCAAGAATCCTTTTAGCATTTCCTGATTATCCTGCATGCCAATGGGATGGGAACGGAAAACATGAAAAGCCTGTCGCTTGTCACATATTGCCTCATAGCATTCCTCGCTCCACCAGGGAACTGGGACTCATCTCAGTCAAGAAGATTTTGGAATGCTTGTCCTTGCAGTTTGTACTAAAGCTTCCATGGCATGTTTCACATGTTGATCCCTTAAGGAGAACTGTTTTTTCATAAAATTAATAGCATCCAAAAATTTGGACCAATCGACTTTTTTGATTACCAACTTAGGGCAACGTAACTGATACATGGAAGATAATCATTTCAAGATAATTGGAAAATGATCACTGCCACATAGATCTTGGTATACCTTCCACTCAAACAATGGAGCGACCGTGCTAGAAGAGACTGTTAGGTCAATCGAGGAAAATGACCTACTACTAACATGAAAATGTGTACTCTAGTATACCTCAGACAGGTGACGTCCCCTACGATCAGTTCTCACTGACCCCCCACTCTGAATTATGGGCATTAAAATCATCCATAAGAATAAATGGGAGTGGCAGCTGATCTATGAGTTCAAGTATTGACCTTGTAATGCTCTTATTAGGGGACAGATACACAGAGCAGATGGTCACCAACCGAGGGAGAACAACTTGGTGATAGCCTGCAGCTCCATGTTGAGAGTTGCCTACTCTGAGTGTCTCGAGTTATGAACCAACACAGCCACTCCTCCGTGTGAAACTTAATTGGTACCGCTGCACACTGCTTTCTCTTAGACTTATGCAGTTCTGCAATAACTTCTCTCAGCCTTTTTCGCTCTTCATGATCTTTAATGACCTCTTGAAGTTGATCAAAAGTCATTTGGGTTTGGCCACAATCATTCCACCACATCATCTGGTGAGATTAGAACAATATGTGATCTTTTTCTTAGGAAGCATCACCTATTCAAAATTTTCTTTGACATTGCTTGGGCTTACGACACCATATGTAGATTCAGAATACTTGATACATTACATTCTTGGGATTTATATGGTAACCTACCCATCTTTACTGAAAGCTTTTTATGGGAATCCTTATATAATAATTCTCAAGTGTCCGTCTGTCCCGGTATTTTTGTACATTTCCCATTGGAATTAAGAGCTGAAACTTTCGCAATTGTTAAAACCCCATGAGGTGATCTCTAGAAAAATCAAACATCCTGGAAAAAGTCCCGGATTCGACTCTGGGAGACAATTATATTTTCTCATAAGTTTACATGGGATTTTCGATATTTCAAGGTGCAAGGTTTATTTCCTTCATTCATTAAAATATGTAAATATGGACCAAATTTCTCCATTTTTGTTTTATTCGATGGCTAAAACTATAAAATATCTTATTCTTGTGATGTTTAGATGTTACATGAAAGAATTTGTCAGAAACACTCATTTCTTTCGAAATTTTATGGCCAAGGTGAACCTCATTGTTGCCTCCGATAAATAATATTATTATTCAGTAAACATACGAAGAGGAAGAATAACAGAGCCAAAGAGTGGAAAATCAAGTTGTATATTGATGCCAGATTGTAATAAATTTCAAGCCCTTCATTTTCTGGGTGAATTCAAATGATTGTCAGGAATTTATTAATTAGTCAAACAATTACATTTACTATCATTATATATAGACGTTCCTTACAGAGGAGAAGGATATAACATACTAGTAGTTGGTACTTGTATTCTGCAAGCATATCATCTCAACATAAAAAAATATTCAGTTTTCATATTTCATCATTACAAATATTTTTTAAATTTAATTTAAGGGAAAAACGAAAATCGCTCCGGAGGTTAAATATTTAGAATTAAAAAAATATTTGTAATGATGAAATATGAATGTTTTTTTATGTTGAGATGATATGCTTGCAGAATGCAAGCACCAACTACTAGTATGCTATATGTTATCTCCTCCTCCTCTGTAAGAAACGTCGATATATAATGATAACAGGAGGATACTAATGTCCAGCCCAAACTACAAGAGCTAGAGAGCTGAAAGTTTTAGTTTTTGTAGATATGATGGAGAAGAGACGTCTTACCTAAGTGACATGAGTTCGACTCCAGAAATTCCGAAAGTTGCGTTTTTTCCCATAAAAAAAGCATTGCGCCATTTTTGTAAATTAATTTTGTGCACTTGCCGGTAAGCTAGAAAAATGAAATTTTCAGTGTTGCTAATGGCCGCAATATCTATTGGTAATTATTGTCACTTTTGCTTACTGTGTCTTGGGTTCGACTCCAGAGACCCCGGAATATCTCCCATAAGTTAGCATGGGAAAACGTAATCTAGTGTGTAGACCAATCTAATAAGTTTAGGAATCTGAAATTTTGCAAGATTATAGAATTTTTCTCATAACCAACTATAAAAATCAAAAATTTTAAAATTGTTAATTTTTAGGGGTTGTTTTAACCCCATTTGTACATAAAAGTTTAATAATTTTTATCTTGAAAACTATATGCTGTATGTTCGAGTTTTTTAAATCAATTTGTAGAAAATTATACATAGAAAACAAGAAAATTTTGAAAAAGTTCAACAATTCGACCGCTAAAAATTCGCAATTGTTTAAACATATTTTTGAGGTTTATGTATTATCAAATGTGCTACAAAGCTGAAATTTTTTTACCGGTAGATTTTGTAAAGAAAACCAAATAAAAAATTTTAAATTTTAATTTCTTTGGCTGTTAAAAATTCTTAAAGTTTAAACTAATAGATAAATGTTTAGGTACTTTGGGGCAAGCTAGGAAGCTGAAATTTTAAAGTTTAGTAGAGCTCAGTGCATTTAACTAACAAAAATTTGAAAAGCTCCAACAAAGTGTTATTGAGGCCGCATTTAACTTTTGAAATTTAAACAATTAAATAAATATTATTTCACTTCTAGATGTGCTACAACTTCAAATTGGACAAAAATGTGTGGAATTAGCACCTTAAATTGGATAAAGTATGATATTCTTAAAATTGCAAATTTAAGGCATTGTTTTTATCAAATATTGTTTAATAAGGAAAGATAGAAATTGGGTGCAGAGGTGAAATATTTCGAATTAAAAAATATTTCTAATAATCCCATATCTCTCCGAAATATTATTGTTTATCAGGGTCAGATGAAATGCTTGCAGAATGCAAGCACCAACTACTTGTATCATTATATATAGATGTTTCCCACAGAGGAGGAGGAAGATATAACATACATATAGGTGGAAACTAATGTTTAGGCACTTTCAGATGAGCTGGAGATTGGAAATTTTTTTCTTAGGTAGGATTTTGTGCAAAACAGAAGAAAAAACGAAAATCTTAAAAAAGTGCAACAATGCGGCCGCTAAAATTTGCAATTGTAGAATCTTCACATAAATACATGACCAAAATGACATATTTGGATTGGATCGACCGAGCAGGGGTGCCACAATTGCAAAATCTTTTCGGTAATTATGCTTTTGGAAGGAATTGGCCAAACCGAAATCAACCAAATTTGGTACATAGAATTTTCACATAAATTCATGACCAAAATGACATACCTCGACCCGATTAACTAAGTAGGTGTGCCACACTTGCAAAGTTAAACTTTTCGGTAATTATGAATTTGGAAGGAATTGGCCAAACTGATTTCAACAAAATTATGTATGGAGGAGTTGTGCAACATAAAAAAAACAAAATTTAGATTTTTAGGATAGATATAGAAAGCAGGGCTGCCACAATAAAAGTAATAATTTTTTTTTACAAGTGTTTGTGTTGAACTGTCAGCATCAATATTAACCAAATTATAATATGTATTATGTACATATACGTCTATATATAAAACCATAATAGCATATTTGGACCGGATCAACTAAACAGGGGTGCCACAATATCAAGGTTAGAATTTTTCTGTAACTATGAATTTCAAAGGTATTGGCTGAACTGATTTCAATAAGAAATTTCGTTTGTAGGGTGGGTATAGAATGCAAAAATGAAATGAACACGTTTAGAACATCTAAAAAGCAGAGCTACCACAATATAAAGATATCTCAGCAACCAATTGTCTGATTTTGATGAATCCTCCACCAATATCAATGTTGAACCAACTAGACTTTAAAACTTGGTATACATACTAAAGAGACGTTGAGGATATATGCACCTCAGTGTAAGAACTTTGATTTATAGGGGGGAGGAAGGTATCAAATTTTGAGTCTATAATTAATTTGTCTGTACCAATTAAAAGGGAATATTGATCACTTGCCATCAGGGACGTAACTAGACTTTTATTCTTGGGGGTGGCAAAGGAGGGCCAATGAAAATTGAGGGGGGCCAGGGTAATTTTCAGTATTTCCAAAATAAACGAGAGAATGGCGAAACTAGTAAAATTTTAATTGCGGAATATATTTATTTTTCATGAGGATTAAATAATTTTAGAATAATGAATCTTTTTCATTGAATAGTTCATGAAAAGATGATATATAAAGCAATAAATATGTTTTGCTTCATCTTAGGTATACTTTACAGATTAATTACGGCTATGCATTTTGGATGAATATAAAGATCAATCAATGCTTAGGAAACTTACGGTATATTTGGAATTTGGTCTGATAATAGAATTAGATGGCGAGAGAAAATCAACACATTTTTGTATTCTATTTTCAAAGATAAGACATTTTCTTATCGAATTATAAAGACCGAAATTTTCATTACATTATGTGCGATTTATACATTGTCAACTCTTGAATTTATTTTTTAAAACAACTTTATTACTTTAGAAAAAAGATTTTACATTTTTATTAAAAAAAGATAATTTTAATTCCTCCGAAACTTTGTCATAATGACGGATTTTAATCTACTACAGAAATGAACACATTTCAATTGCATTAAGTACCTAATGTGAAATATATTTTTCATTTTGTAAAATATACATAGTCATTCCATCTTAATTACAAATCAATTACCAAATAATACAAACTTAGATTAAAAATTTTTTATCACATTTAACATAAAGTTATGAAAGTAGACAAACATGTATGTTAAGCATTAATACATTATAAAAGATTAATGCTAATAAATTATTAAAAATTAATACTATGAGAATATATTCATGCCTTGTACAAGAATTAAGACGAGCATTTTATTTTAATAATTGTATTCGTCTACCACCAGCTTTTTGTGCAAATCTTTCTACAACTTGATCTAAATCAATGGATTTGGTAAGCTCTTTTTCTATGTGCAATACAGCTAAATGTGAAAGATGATCATTGGCAGTTTTATTTCTTATTTATGTCTTAAGTCGTCTTAAACACGAAAACGATCTTTCGCACGCTGCAGTTGACATTGGTATTGTTACTGCTATTGCACATGTCAATGCTATAATTTAATGCAAAAGCTTTCAATTGTTCAAAATTTAAAAATTTCTCATGCATCGGATTTAAGCAACATATACCTTCTAATATTTCTGAATTGCTTGTGAATCTTGCGTGTAATTCCTCTACTATTTTATCTAACACAGGAATAAAAATTTGGGTACGAATTTTATCTTTCGTATTAACATTTCGTTGAAAATTATTTTCCTCTGTATTTACATAATTTGCATATTTAGTACAAAATTTGGAAATTCTATTAGAATTTTCATCATTTGGAATATTAATGTTATTATTATTTGCAATTTTTAGTGATTCTTTGTAAATTTGGTCAAAGTTCAAAGCAGAGTTTTCATCAGATCTCACGTTCAAGAAAAACGTCTCCAAAGACTATTAATATTAATGAATTCGTTAAATCTGAAGTGACGCTTTGCAAGAAATCGCTAACAGATATGAGTTTTCCCAGTATTTCCGTAAACATACACAAGTTAAATACAAATTGAAAATCAATTGCATCAAGCAAACGATTGACTTCTACTCTACGTGCTCCCGCTTCATTTGAAATTACATTCAACAAGACTAATACGGCCTCAAAAGTATTTTTCATTGTCGAACATGCAGATGCCCGAGCTGTCCATCGGGTAAAACAAATTCTTTTTAGTTCCTGCAATTTGCTATTCGGGTTAATATCCCTTTGTAGCTTTATAAATCGCGCATGCACAGCTGATCCTGAAAAAAAGACACAATTCCTCCAACACAGGAAAAAACACGTCTACATGTTTTACGTTTTTGCAAACATCGACGATCACGAGATTCAGCCTGCGATTGAAACAGTGTACATATATACAATGAGGTACTTCATCTCGAATTAATTTTTGTACTCCATTCAATCTACCGCTCATAACGCTTGCGCCATCGTATGTTTGTGAAACGCATTTAGATAAATCAATCTCGCAATTAGCATATATTTCTTTAATATAAGAAAATGGTGCGCTTGTATTAAGGTACTCCGCTTGTTTATAGCCTAAAAATCGTTCAAATACTGTACCATCTAAAAAATATCTAACTACAACCGTCAGTTGTTCACTCTTAGAAATGTCCTTTGATTCGTCTACCATAATGGAAAAATGCTCTACTTGGTTAATTTGATCCTTTATTTGTCGAATCACCAAATCCGACATTATTTTCAAAATTTCATTTTGAACTAAAGGACTAGTATATTTGGCATTTTTTGGAACATCAAGACATTTTTTTTACTATATCGTAATGTTCAGATAGGATGTTTAAAATTTCTAGAAAATTTCCTCTATTTAAACTTTGGTCAAATTCATCATTTCGCCGCTGAGCTATATTTTGCATTTCTGTAAATCTTAATACCTGACAAATAATTCTTAAATATTGCCTATTTTCACTTGGCTAGAATGAGCATGATTCAACAAGGAAGTTACAGATGCATTATTTTTTGAAATTACCTTTTGCATATCCCATGATGTTTCACACTTTTTATGAGAATCACTATTGCCATGTTGCCGAAGTCCCGAGTCTTTTTCCATGTCTTTCTTCCATTTTCTGAATCCAACAGATACGAACGGCATGTTCGAATCAATAGAATTTGAAAAAAAACGACATGGAAGCAATATGCAGCATCATCTAACACACTATTCTAACCATGGAATTTTTTCATACCAAATAGGGTTGAAACTTCTCCAACGTGTTGCAAATTTCCGACTCGGAAAACTCAACTTCGGCTGTTTAGAGGCGTCGGTCACAATTTGAGACAAATCTTGAGGTCCAGGAATTTCTTTAAGTTTTGGCTCTGTTTCGACACTAGTGTACACACTATCTCCATCTTCGCAATCGGAATTAAGCATTAAATTCATTTTATCGAGTTCACAATCTTGGAATTCACTTTTAGAATTTGAACTCGTTTCCTCACTTTCACTAATAATTGTTTCAAAGTCATCCTCTTCGATAATAGCCGTTTCTTTAGGATTTTCTACTTTGATCTTCTTATTCGCAGCTTTCCCAAAATATTCCGATATATTAATCCTTTTGCTACTCATTTTGTTCAACTGCTCTGGGTCCCTTAAAAACGGAAATTTTAAACGATATTTTTTTCAAAATCGAAATCAGTGAAAAAAATCTATTAATCATAGAAGTTAAAATAAATTATTAAATACATCCAAAATTATGTATTGTCAAGTATATAACTAATTTACTCGATTTACTGTAAAGGTAAGTTACAGGAATAAGCTTATAAACTAGATCAGGGGCGGATCGGCAGCAAAAATCGGCCCGGGAAAACCTTCAGATCTCGGCCCACACTGCTGAGTGAAATATTTCCCTATATAAATTGGGGATAATTGAATCGGAGACAACAATGCGGGGCACCTTGGCAATGCTCGGAAAGAATACGAAAAATCCATAAAATTTCGTAAAGGAATGCGTACTTCTAAAGATTTCGAACGCCTAGCATCTAAGCATTGAAAGTACGGAATAGTTTACAGTTTTAGCTGTAGGATAAAGCAAACTAGAAGAAAATTGGTCCATATTTAGGTATTTTTATGAATGGATGGAAAGAGTTCTTGCACTTGAAAACATTTTAATCCAGTGTAAACTTGCATAAGAGCGTCACACGCACAGAGGGGGATTACGCTTTCTATATTGGGGCGATTGGTGGAAATTCATGTTTGTAAAAATTAATTTCTTCGAAATGAGGGATGGGACAAAACGGGAAAACACGTGTCTGCTTCTTTTGGATAAATATTCATTTTGTACAAATATCGTTAACTTCCGATTACCAATTTTCGCGACTTTCCATCGTTAGACTAATTATAATTAAATTTTTCACTTACAGTGGAACCTCGGTTTACGAACTTAATTCGTTCCGTAAAACTGTTCGTAAACCGAGTTGTTCGTAAACCGAAACAATTATTCCCATAAGAATCAATGTAAAATGGATTAATCCGTTCAAGACCCCAAGAAAATGGCCCTTTATTATCTTTATTTTCTACTTCATGCTTCAAATCCTATACAAAACAATGAAAATTCATAGTTTTAACTGAAAAGGAATTGGAAGTAATAAAACAAAAAGAATAAACGTAAAAACAAACTTTATTTCAACTTATCTTACAAAATAGTAGTGTTATTGTTTGGAAGGGGAGTCCCCTTCCATGAAAACATCGGGTGCTTGAAGTTCATCAGGTTTCTGTCTCACTAAAAACCTATCCAATGAGATTTGTTTCTTCTTGCTTTTTATAAAGTTGAGGAAATGAGACATGACATTATCATTGAACAGATTTATAACGCGATTTGATAAAGTTTTATCGGGGTGATATCTTTCCACAAAACATTGCACCTCACTCCATTTCGCACACATTTCGTGGATCGAGGACCTAGGAACATCTTCCATTCGTTCATCAGTCTCTGAAAATAATATTTCCTCTGTCACCGTCTTTTGCTGCTCATTAAGAAGCTGTTCTAGTTCTTCCGTAGTGAGTTCATTGCTGTGGTCCTCCACTAGCTCCTCCACATCAACATTATCAACTTCTAATCCAATCCTATTGCCTATAGATACAATATCATCGACAATATCAACAGACTCAGTCTCATAGCCCTCAATGCCAGATATACAGTCTGGCCACAATTTCCTCCAGGCTGATTTCATAGTTCAGTGAGTCACTAGCCCCCAGGCTTTGTCAATGAAACTTAAACAATGGAGGATATTCAAATGTTTTTTTTCCAGAATTCTCTGAGTGTTAATTCTGTGTCAGAGGTTAATTCGAAACACTTTTGAAATAATTCCTTGATGCACAGTTTCTTAAAGTTTGAAATGATCTGCTGGTCCATAGGCTGGATTAGAGGAGTCGTGTTAGAGGGCAGGAACTTCACTGTGATAAAACCAAACTCCTCAACCAACTCGTCTTGCAAGCCTGGAGGATGAGCAGGAGCATTGTCCATCACAAGGCATTTTAGTGGATATTCGTTTTCTTGGAGGTATTTTCTCACGCTTGGGGCAAAGGCTTCATGGATCCACTCAATGAACAGTTGCCTGGTTACACAAGCCTTACTATTAGCCCTCCACATAACAGACAGTTTACTTTTCATTACATTATTTTTCTTAAACACCCTCGGATTCTCAGAGTGGTAGACAAGCAATGGCTTGGCCTTGAAGTCCCCACTTGCATTTCCACATAGTAAAAGAGTCAGTCGGTCCTTCATTAGCTTATGTCCAGGCAAAGTCTTTTCTTCCTGAGTGATGTAGGTCCTATTTGGTAATTTTTTCCAAAATAGGCCAGTTTCAACACAGTTGAATACTTGCTGGAGGAAAAAACTCTCAGCTTTTACATAGTCATTAAATTCTTGTACATATTTCTTAGCAGCTTCTTGGTCTGAGCTTGCAGCCTCTCCATGCCTAATTACATTATGTATTCCAGTTCTCTTCTTAAACTTCCCAAACCATCCTCGGCTAGCTTTGAACAGTTCAGTATAAGTACTCGTACCAGGGTTTGTTATTAACAGGTCATCATGTAATCATTTCGCTTTTGCACAAATTAGGGCTTCAGAAACACTATCACCAGCTGTTTCTCATTTATCCAAATCAACAGCAATTTCTCCACTTCGTCAATCAATTGTGGTCTTTGTTTACTAATAACCTTTACTCCTTTCGCGACATCAGCTTTCTTGATCGTCTCTCTTTTTTTTAGTATAGTACAGATCGATTATTTCGCCATACCGAATTGCGTAGCAAGATCCGAGACATGAACACCATTTTCATATTTGGATATAATTTATTTTTTCACCTCTATCGTTTTTTTATTTCTTTTCAATTTACTTTTATCATTCTTTGGCTTCATGGTGGTCTAAAAAGATAATTTAATTAAGTGTAAATTAAACTTTGAAACAATAGCAACAAGTATACAAAAACAATATAAGACTCACTCGAGCAGCAGTCCAATAAATACGACGCACTCGAACAGCAGTCTATCCTGAGTGAACGCTACCGCGAAACTAATACCCTCTTATTTCTCAGACTCAACGGCGCAAGCGCCGGTGCGTCTGTCCGGGGTTTTGCGCAGCGGCGCGCCGAGATCTCAGTCCGTGGAGCACGTGACTGCCTGTTTGTAAGCCGAAATTCTGTTCGTAAACCGAAGCATTTTTTCGTCGGGATTTTTGTTCGTAAACCAAATTGTTCGTAAACAGAGTCGTTCGTAAACCGAGGTTCCACTGTACCTTAACTTTTTCAAACTTAATAGACGTTGTGCTTGGAATACCTCTCCGGGCTCAATGTCACAAGTAGTCTTCAAACAATCAACCTTAATTAGGAATTAGAATTAAAATATAAATATTTCTGAATCTGCTGAACCACTATAAAATTCCATTACGATGAAGTATACGAACTTTCTAGCGATAACGATATTTTGCATCACTGAATTGAACAGACCTTAAATCCCGCTGTTCTTAACTCTTCAAATGTTAGACTTCGACTGGTCTAGGGCATTCGTATTCTCATCTTCGGTGGGAAATTCAGGCTGAGCTCGGGCAGTTTCTCACGGATACAATCCGATTTATTGTCTTCCAAAAAGGCCAGATGTATCTCGGCTTCACATTCATAAGGCAGAGTGGCGATCCACAGGAGGTTTATAGTGGACAAAGCGAGTGAGTATCCACTCGAGAAATAAACGTCGAGAGCGTCGCCATCCGAAGGTAGATCTGAGCGTAGCACCCACGAAGCACAGAACTGATTCACCAATCGGCAATTTTTTAAATGTTTAATTGGATAACACCAAAACAACAACAACAATGGCCCCATGGAAAATATTTTGTGACCACTCACAATCAGCCCGGGGATAGTGCCTATGAGACTGGTTGGCATCTGGAGACTGGAGACATCGTTTTGAATGATAAAAGAGTAATGCGAGACACGGTGATACAATACAAAGTAAGTAAAAGGTAATCGATCCTTCACCGTAAAAAAAGGAAAGAGAAAACTCACGTACGCGCTGTAGGTCTCCGGAGGAATCGGCGGGACCTAATTCTTGTGAAGAAAACACACACGAGTGCCTCCTTGGAGTGTTTTACTTACATTGTTTTGAATGCATCCTCTACTCAAGAGATTAAAAAGAACTACATTGTAGAACCTAGCTTCTCGCGCATTTCAAACTACTATATTGTAGAAACCTATCTTCTTGCGAACGTAATGTCAAAATTACAGTAAAAAAATTCCGATAAAAATGGGTGGGGATGGTAATTGCAATCTGCTGATCAAATTCAGTGGAAGCTGGGTGGGCCAAGAAGTTTTCAGGGGGGGCCAGGGCCCCCCCTTAGTTACGTCCCTGCTTACCATGACAGTACCTCGAGTTAGGATGAAAATATTACTGAGTGATATGTGCATGAAAAATTCTAAACTCTAAACCCAGGGCAATTATGCTAGTAACTAATATTGGGGAGTGATGAATAATAATGAATGTCACAAATACTGCTAGATAAATAATTAATCATTTTTTGTTCACAGGCATCATAAGTTTCTAACAAGAATTCACTTGAGGGTGCTGAAAGTCTGTATTATGAGGATGGGATGCCATCACAATGAGCTTCTCTGCAAATATGCCACACTGCTGACAAGGATTAGCAACTTATCAAATTTTATAGATCCAAATACATTGAATTTAGAGAGTTCCCTGCCATGCCTGCTAACTAACTAGAATAAATTACTAGTTGAAATATTAGAATTTTTTGCAGTATCACCAATGAACCAGAAAATAAAAAGATCTCTATTTTGACATATTGAGGCCAATTCGCCTTACCTATCAAGATTCTTTAAATGACAGAAATGGGACAAGACAGCTAGAGAGAATGACATGAAATTTGCATTAAAGTGAAGATTTGACCTTAACAGCTAATATATGTATCCTCTATAACAGAGGTCGGCAAACCTGCCTACCTGGTGATCAGCACTCACAGTCGTGAATGCTTTGATATTCCATTACATTTTAAGTCATGAATGCTTCAACAGGCCACATGAGGTCTTACATCTGGAGATTCGGTGATATCATCCAAGCGAAAATTCACCCAAAACATTATTAAGCATTAGGTTTTTTGGTCATAATTTCAAATGACAATTATGGAATCATTTGGGTTAAATTTTATGGGTTTCATCATAGCTGTGGGCCCCATGCAGCCTGTAATTTGATGACCCTAGCTCTACAACAAACAAGAATTAAATTTCTTTACTAGGTTGCCATTTTGTGGCAAAACAAACTTTGATTTGCTCTGGAGGGATATAATGTAACAATCAAGCTAATTCAAGTTTTTGTTTTAGCATGTTCACCCTGAGTGTGCTTTTGCAAAGTTGTCCTATCTAGCCAGCCATCTTTGACAAATATGTTCATTTGGCAGGCATATATTTTTTATTATCTATGTAAAATTGTGTTCTGTAAAGTGACAAATATTAAGTTCACTGGTGGATATTATTCATAAAAAGAAATTGAGGTTAGACAGTGGGTTGCCTTGCCTCTTATTAAATCAAGTAAAGATGGAAGTCATGGATCTTCCATTTCTATTTAATAACTTATGTAAATGAATATTCTGCTAATGTTTTAAAAGTAAATTTCATTTAAAAAATGCATTTCAAAAGCCTACTAGTCATTTTAAAACAATGGAAGCATTCTTCAGGAAGGAAGTCTTTTTCAAGAGAAAATGCAAAGCCAGGATTTTCTTAAGTGAAATTTTGACTTCTACTTTCAAAATACAAATACATATGGTTGAGTAGATATTTAAAGGAAAATGGGAAGGGATAGAGGTGACAGCTAAATGAATCAAGTGAAAGATTTTGGATGATGAAAATCTAATGAAAGCAGCAGTGAGTTAGAGGGAAAGATATTCTCGACTTGAGTATCCCCGATGTTTTCATAAAGGAGAAGTCTTATGTATTTCACAAAAATTGGAAAATATAATGAAAAATTTCTAGTCCTGGTAGCAACATGAGATATTTTGAAATGCATATAATAATTCAGATACCTCGAACTTATCAGTGATGTAACTAGCCTCCCAACTTCAGGGGGGCAGCATGAACTGTAGGAGGGCCAGAATGCTTGAAAAAAGTTTTGGAGAGGCACACCAAAATTTAAACAAGTACAATAAAAATAACAGTATGAAAACAAATGTTTGAATTATTTTTACTGCACTTAGCACACAAATTACTATTAATAATAAAAACGAAATATTTTATTAATTCATTTTAAAAATATATTATTCAGCAGGTCGGCCAAGGACTTATGAAGGGAGGTCAGGCCATCTCATAGTTACGTCCCTGCATCTGATGCAACTTTTACTCATGCTGTGATTGGTCCTTGCTTGAAAGGGACATTGGATTGCTCTGTACGAATAGAATATGTAAATGTCATTTGCGATCATGTCATTATTGCCTTAAAATTAGCATTAGTGTGACATATATTGATAATTTACATTGGATTGCTCTGTACGAATAGAATATGTTGATGTCATTTGCGATCATGTCATTATTGCCTTAAAATTAGCATTAGTGTGACATATATTGATAATTTAATAACTGGGATTATTTTCAACAATAAGGTTTTGATACAAACAAATATTTTTATAATATTTTATTTCTTCAGAGAAAATTTATTTACAATTTGTCCAGTGCAACTGTGTTATCATTGAAACCTTGGTGATGTTGTGGAAAAATATGAAGCGAGAAAAATAATGACATTCAGAAAATAAAGGATAAGTATGATAAAATAAGTCGAATGAATGCACACTTAGGTAATTAGAGGATTTAAATATAGACTCCAATGAAATTCAATGCAAATTACTTTTGGCTGCATGTCATTAAAATTCTTAAAGATAAGATGATAAGTAAAACTTTTATAGAATTGAACCAATTCAAACTGCTTGCACCATCTTCAGGTCAAAAGGATTACCAATTGAACATTGTGTTACCACCAAAAAGGAGGAAGATAAATATATTTGGATGTACAGTCTTCTCTTGGCTATAAAATGCTATGACTTTTTTATGGAGTCGAAACAACTCAGGGAGCATAAATAGGCTAGAGTTGGGGGATTTGGTGCACCAGCTGTTTTTACAACAGAAAATGCAATGTATCTTGTGTCCATAGATATGAGCATTTTCAGGCTGGAATCAAAACATGGACTCCCACACACACAATAGCGAACTTTAGAGAGGTAAGATATGACTTGATAGGGTACCTCACTGGCTGTGGGATGCAAACTGTATTGAAAAAGGGGAAAACATTTATTCTATTAAAACTCGATCACTGTAAGAATTTCACTTCATAAAAATAAACATTTCTTACCCCATTCGTACCACTTTTCTAGCTGCACACTCTAGGAGTGATGGGATGCCTAGAACAGATGCTGGAGACTTTGACTCGGGCCAGAGACACTTAGGTAGTGACGTTACCTTCTCCATTGGTGAATTATCAGAGATGTCTATTGCTTCCAGATGCAATTTCTTCAGACTTCCAGGCAAATAATGTAAAGAGTTATTTGAAACTGAAAGGAGCCTGAGAAAAATAAAAATTCAAATTACACAGTAGACGGGCTGATTTCCCTATTGGGAATATGGACACCAAATCATCATGAGTCTCTGATTGATGGATTTTGGATCCATACACTTAATGACATAAGAAATGTGATATCCAACTATTTATATTTATTTTTAACAAGCTAATAAACAGCACTTGATTGTTTTTTACAATGAATGCAACAAAGACATAGACATATGCCCTCAGCAGAATTAGAATCTGTGACCCTAGCATTGGGAGCTAGACATGCTAATCATCCCACTATCAAGGCCAGCAAATAAAGAAATATTATTTTAAAGATATTTCTTGCTATTTTCTAAGCACATACAATGTTTTTGTGGAGAGTGAGCAAGGCCTACCTACTAGATGAAATTAGCCTCTAAAATTCACGATCTGCTCATGAACATATTTAATATATACCTTTTAAAATTTAATTTCTTCACAATTTATGAGCAGTGAAATTCCATTTTATCAATCCTTTCCTCCCATTATTAATGCTTAAAGGTTAGCATGCTTTACTATTTTTTTGCTGTGCCTTATAAAGTCTAGTCAACCTCTTGCTTAACTGGCACAAATCAGGTCCAATGAGTTCAGGATAAATAAAAAAGAACTTTTATTGTATGTTATGATATTATGTATACATATATGCTTAAAAGTTTGATGTTTTACAGATTTTGATTCTCTCAAATATATAGAGACATATTACCTGAGGTTTGGCAAGGTCCCCAAACCAGATGGTAATTCTGTCAACTCATTGCAGTCAAGTTTCAGGTTCATTAGAGATTTTAATCTGCACAAGATCTCAGGCACATACTTGAGCTAAAAATAAAGTTTTAAATACATATTTACTCCCATCATACTTTATTTATTATTAGCAATAGCACAAACAGAATTAGGCTTGCCAGCTCTCCCAGAATAGAACTAGATCTCTTGCTTTTTCCCAGAGTAAGTCATTTTCTCCTGTTTTGAGTTAAAAACAGTTGACTCTTACTGACTTTATACAATACGAAGACTCTAAGAAGTGATATGTGATGCAATGAATATTGGCTGACTCAGAATTTAATAAAGAGTAACACAAACTAGATTCCAATGAAAGATACACAAAGAGAAAATGAAACCATTCAAAATGATGACCATGTGGCAACTACCACCAGCTCAAGAATATAAGAAAATACTTAAAATTTCTTTTGATCTGTGAGAGGTTAGTCATCAAGGGCGAATCCTCCATGGAGGCATTGCTTCCAAATTAGAAATTAAAATAATAATAACAGTAATAACAATAAAAATTACTCATTCACAAGTGCAATTTTAGAAGCACACCTTCAGTAAAACCGTGAGATATTTTTAAAATCCATCTTGACAGCTGGTGCCACACAATGGCCAAAAATAACATTACTAGCCTATTAGGAAGCAAGAATATTATTGTGTACATGTCGATGAGCCATTCGCTGTAGTATACTAGGTGTCTGGTCCAGTTATATTACAGTTTCAATAAGTTACAATTCTGGCGTTTCATGTGAACCTTCATGCTTATAGAAGTGTTTGTGTTATAGTAGTGCATTAACAGATATTATTTCCAAAAATTTTGGTTCAGATAGGAGGAATTTCACAGTTTTTCTCTGAATAATAAAATACAGTATGGAAGCAATTTTAAAATTGCAAACAAGTGTGAATCGACTGCCTCAAATGCTTCTGTTGTGCTTTCATGCAGCTCTGGTGAGGTTTCATGTTGTGCAGTGTGTAATTTATTATTGAAAAGTATTTCATCGAACAATTTTCAGGCAAAGAGTGAAATTATCCAAACAGGTAGGCTAAAACCTCACCTAAATTTAAATATAAAAATTAAATCATGCACAAGACATTTTAACATAGATATTTATAACAGTGTCGAATGGTTGACTGAATGTGAGAGCAAAGCAAAATTATTTTGTTGGCTGTGCTTACTTTTTTCGAAGAAAAAAATGTTTGGACTAAAATGGGATTATCTGATTTAAATAATCTTCATAAGGTAATAAAGAGACATTCGATAAGTAAAAAGCATTTACAGTCAATTCTTCAAGAAAAACCATTTGCTAGAACTCGAACATGTTTTAGATAATCAATTGGAATTTACTCATTGCCAGCATAATGAAGCAGTAAAGAAAAACCGGGATATGTTAAAAAGACTTACTGATATTGTTTGTTTTTTTGGGAGAGCATGAACTTGGCTTTTGTGGTCATGACGAATCCAGTACTGTAAATAAAGGTAATTATGTGGACTTGGTCAAATTGGTTGCTAAATATGACGAAACTTTGGGAAACCATTTGGAACATTCCGCAATGTTTCGTGGCACATCCAGTGCAATACAGAATGATTTAATTTCAAAAACAGTTTTTTCTGAATCTTAGTGGATTGGCTTCATTTTTTTCAACATCTTCAAAGCAAACGTGAGTAATAGATTTAGAAGTGAAGAAAAGATTACCAAAAGTAGCACCTACAAGATGGCAATATCATGGAAGACTTGTATCTACTGTTTTTGAGTTTCGACAGCAATTGATCGATCTATTTGATCATATTTTGGACCTTAATGATGGCTGGGATTCAGAAACTTGAAACTATTCACGGAGTTACTTAGATCTGTTAAAGAGAGAGTTTACTTTCAATTTTCTTTCAATATGTTTTTCCAAAATATTTCCATTATCTGATAAGGTATTTGCTGTGTTGCAAGCTAAATATAACGATATAGGTTTATGTCAGGGATGGCAAATAGATGGCACGCATGCCAAACTTGGCATGCTGTGAAATATCATTGGCATGCTAAAACGTTGTGATCATGAAGTAAAATTTTTAAAAACATTATTTTTCGGATCTTGAATTAGCTCTTTGAACTAAAATATGAATACGTGCACAGAAACAGTATGACAAGTGAAGGTTCAGCTGATTGTGTTGCTATTCAATCAACAAAGTACATGCCAAACTCCAAATGAACTTTCTTCAAAAATGGCCCAAAAAAGTTCAAACAAATATTTTAATTTGTATATTTTCCAATTTTTTATTTGTGTAATTGATTGCAGAATAGGTTTAAATTTATCAATATGCAAACTAATACCCTTTGAATACTTAAATGTATATCGAATAAATCTATATTAAAATTGTTGCAAGTATGGAGGTAAGTTTATTAATAAATAAATCTATGGCACACCTGAAACTATACATCAGAAATTTTAAATTCTTTTGGCATGCTCATGATAACTGATTTGCCATCCCTGGTTTATGTATAAGAAAGATGATTTTGAAGTTGTTTGGAAAAAGACAGTGAATCTGGCTGAAGATTTACCACCAGAGAGGAAAAGGATACGAATAGACAATGTTGGTGACATAAAAACTTCATACCCAAGAACTTTTATAGAGGTAATAGACAACATTCTTCAACAGTTAAAATCCAGATTCAACGACTTTCGCAATTTAAAATTCAATGAACTTTAAATTGAATTTTAAAGATGTTTCCAATAAGACTTTTCCTCAAGATGCGTTCGACTCCCTCAAGAACAGTTATGAAATTATTTCAACATACACCACTCCCATGGTTTACGCGACTTCAATTTACATGGTTTCACTTTACATTAGGGCAATGGTTGGAGTTTGCATGACTTGTTTCTGTTTACGCGAGAAAATAGAGTATCAAAAATAAAACCTTTGCTAGACCTTATTTGTCACATGTTTTGAACAACACTCATACCAGGAGAAGATGTAGTGATTGATGAATTCTTGGTAGGACTCATGTTCTCGCAGTAAATCCCAGGTAAAACGCATAAATATGGAGTGAAGTTATACAAGCTGTGTATGCCAGAGGGATACACATATGACCTGAAGGTCTACTCAGGAAAAAAATTCAGATGCGAGTAGCGGCAGATCTGGACATGCTCAGAAAATTGTGATGGAATTGGCAGATGGATTGTTGGATGAGGGCAGAACAGTCTTCATGGACAATTATTGTATGAGCATAACATTATGCGAGGCTCTTCTAAAGAGAGGAACGTATTCCTGTGGAACACTAACTATGACAAAATCATTGTGGGAATCCAGCAAATGTATGCAAGAGAAAAATAAAGAAGGGAGAAGTCAACGGCCAAGTAAATAAAAATGGAATAAGAAGAATAAAATGGTTTGATAAGTGACCGGTTTTGATGATCACCACTCAACTTAAGCACATGGACCAGTTAATTCCATTTGGGAAATTGAATAGAAGTGGTGATGTTATAATGAAGCCACCTGTAATTGCTTATAACAAGGCAAAAAAAGGATGGATGTATCTGATCAGATTTCTGCCTATTATACATGTATTCGGCGCACTCTCAAATGGTACAAGAAAGTTGCCTTTGAAATAATTCTTGGAATGTGTATTGTGAGTGCATAGGTGATATATAGTAGTAATCAATAAGAGAAAAAATATACAGATATCCTGCTCTTCTGGGAAAAAATTATAGAAGGCTTGTTAGAGGAACACAAGGGCAAATCCATTCAGGGTGGTGATCTTACTGTTCCAAAGCATTCCAGGCAAAGAAAACATAGTGCACATATTCATCAAACTGGTAAATATGAGGGAAAAGCAAGAGACATTCGTAAAAGATGCTTGTCATGTTAAGAAAAAATAAGAAAGCAAAAAAGTTCTCAAGTAGCTAGATTAAAATCAAAAAGTTTGTATGTTTTGTAAAGATTGCGATGTACAAAGATGTGTTTGGAATGTTTTAATGAAAAGCACAGATAAAAACTTTGAAAGGAAATGTTTTACTTTCTCCATATACGTAGTATAGAGGAAAGTATTGTATTCATGAAAAAAATCGACTTCGAGATTTCAACGGAAATACACATTTTGAGGTCCCCTGAACACGTTTTGACCATTTTCTTGATGATGTTTGTGTGTATGTGATAGTTTTTTGTGGGTGCTCTAACTCAAAAACTATTAATCAGGTCAATGCAAAATTTTATATTTAACATTTTTATAAAAGTCACAAGAACTGATTCGTTTTTGGTAAAAATCGGTCCACCGAAAGTGGGTGCTATTGTCACTTATCTGTTATTTTGAAATGTTTGCTTTAATATTTGATAAATATAAAAATGTATTGGAATAAAATTTAATTTTCTACAACCTTTGTTTGAAACATTTTTCCATTAATGCATTGTTTAAGAGATATCTTATACTTTTAGCTTCAAACCCCCATGCTACCTACTGATGACTTTTGTTAACAATTGACGCTTAGTTACGTCGTAGTAACGCTCCTTTTTCTTTTCTTAATTGTTGGAGCTTTGTGGCTATATCCAATATCAGAAGGCTATGGTTCGAGTTTATTTCTGTTCTTTGTAGTCTAAAATTTTCTCGCAGTTTCTTAAAATATTTATTATTATGCAACCTATTTGGAATTTTTAGAAATATTACAGATATGGAGAAAGTCATGTGGTGGCCACATCAGATGTTTACTATTTATAACTATAATTTTTATAATCTATTAATATTTTGTTTCATTTTTTACCTCATCTATTTTGTACATTTTTACTTTCTCCATGTACATGGTATAGGGGAAAGTGTTGTATTCATGAAAAAAATCGACTTCGAGATTTCAACGGAAATACATGTTTTGAGGTCCCCTGAACACGTTTTGACCATTTTCTCGATGATGTGTGTGTGTTTATGTGATTGCTTTCTGTGTGTGCTTAGCTCAAAAACTACTAATCAGGTCAACGCGAAATTTTATATTTAATATTTTTATAAAAGTCAAAAGAACTGATTAGTTTTTGGGAAAAATCGGTATTATTGGTAAAAATTTCTAAATTTTAATCAAATAGATAACTGTTTAGGTACTACGGGATGAGCTAAGAAGCTGAAATTTTCAAGTTATTTACAGAGTAGTGCATTTGCACAAATAAACTTTTAAATCTCTCCATAAATATATTACGGCGACCGTTAAAACTGTTTAAAATTTAAACAATTAGAAAAATATTATTTCACTTCTAGAAGAGCTACAACTTTAAAATTTGCCAAAAACGTGTAGCATTAGTACCCCATAATGAAGAAAGTATAAAATTCTTAAAATTACATAGTTTGGGGATTGTTGTAATCTATTATTTTTACATAAGGGAAAAACGATAATAGCTGCGGAGGTAGAATCTTTAGAATTAAAAAAATATTTGTAATGACGAAATATGTCTGAAAAATGAATGTTTTTTCAAGGTGAGATGATATGCTTGCAGAATGCAAGCACCTTCTACTAGTACATATATATAACATACAAGTAGAAGGCGCTTGCATAACGCTTTGGTTGAGTGACTGCCAGGCCGATGATTTCCCCATCTGTTTTCAGCCACGCGTTTGACTCCAACCTTCCATTGGGTAAGGTCAATTTTTCAGTTGGTGATTTTTCTTCGAAATTTCAGTTTTCTCGATTGTGCGGTTTTCCCCATAATTGTTGTAAATTAATTTTGGACACTTGCTTGATAAGCTGGGGTAATAAAAATTTTGAGTGTTACTCGAGGGCCACAATACCTATTAGGAATAGGTATCATTTTGCTTACAGTGTCCTGGGTTTGACTCCAGATGCCCCAAAAAATCTCCTATAAGTTAGCATGGGGAAAAGTTATTCCAGCGGGTAGACCAATCTAAGATGCATATGGAGCTAAAATTTTTTACGATTATAAGATTTTTCTTCAATCAGAAAAATCGAAAATTTCAAAATTGTTAATTTTTCGAGGTTATTTTTACCCTATTTGTACGTTAAAATTTAATAATTTTTATCTCGGAAACAATAAGTCATAAATACGAACTTATACAAATATTTTGTAGCAAATTTTATATAGAAAAAAGAAAATCTTGAAAAAGTTCAACAATGCACCACTAAAAATTCGCAAATGTTTAAACAAATTTTTCAAATTTATGTATTTCGGAATGTGTTATGAAGCTGAAATTTTTTTAAAGGTAGAATTTGTAAAAAAAATCGAAATAGGGATTATAGAAATGTTGATATTTTAATTTGTTTGGCTGTTAAAAATTCTTAAAATTTAAACAAATAGATAAATGTTTAGGTACTATGGGGCGATCTAGGGAACTGAACTTTTTAAGTGATTTAGAACTTAGTACAAATGCAAAAATAAATATTTGAATATCTCCATTAAAACCTTTTTAAAATTTAAACAACTACATAAATATTATTTCACTTCTAGGTGTGCTATAACTTTAAAATATGGCAGAAATATATATATGAGTTGTCGCTAAAAAATCACTATATACCAAAATCAAACTCGTAAATAAACCAACGCGATCTCCAGGGCAACAGCACTTCAGCCACATGGATCATATATGTATCAGATAATAAATTCCATGAGAAATAGCCGGATATTTATCATTTTCCATGAAATTAAGCCAACACTGTAATTTCCAAATTCTCTGGCAATCGACTTGTGTCCAAGTGTTCGTATTTCAAGTTTTGTCTCTCAGATCAGCCTGCATGAGCAATAAGAATAATCATCATTAAAACAATACCCTATACATTAAATTTATGGAAAAATTAGGATATTTTGTGTTAAGATTATGACATCATCATCCATGCCTTTAGCATGTATTTGGATAAAAACAATCACGAAATAGGTGTGATGCCATTATATTTAATAATTGAAAAGTTAAAATTTCTCGTAAAACTACAAAACACAACATTAAAATCCTTTTTACGTTTTGTACCACTGAAGAGGCCATTACCAGAAATCCAAAATGGGTATCGAATTATTTATACAAAATTTCAATCTATATTATTTATTTGCATGACTGGTTTTGGTATGAATTCATTGTATTCAGGTATGCCCACTAAGCCTTCAAAAAGGTTTGAGATAGAGGATAAAAGCAGGTAGTTCGAAGAGGAGAGGGGGGGAGGAGCGGTGGATGCAAGGGTCAAAGGCCAGAGGCGTCGCAGAGTGTTTGGGTGAAAACCGGGGAGAGGGAAGTGGAGATGACTGCGGAGTTTCCCATTGTGAATGACCAGGTCAGGCATGGAATGAGCAGACAAAGGGTAGGAACAAAAGTGGGTATATCTTTTTCTCAGAGTGGGAAGGAAAGAAACATATGTTGTGTGTACAATAAAGCAGCTGTTGGATCCCACCAATTTACCATGGCTTCCAATGCACTGAGTGTTTCTTTTTTTCTCACTATGTAACCTTTTAAGGGAAATATCCAAAGTGTGTGAATGCTCATTGATGTGTTTCCATCTATTTCTGGTACTCAAACATTTAAAGTGTTGAAAAAGTTGTTATAGAGTATATATAAACAAAAAAGCTAAACAGGTTAAAAAATTTTCAATCCGTAGTGAAACATTTATTGTACCAAAATCTAATAAAAACATTGAAAACTAGATTCAGCCACCGGCAAGAAATTCTGAATTTCAGTGATGCATTGAAAGTGTTAAAACAAGAAATTTGTTTTTAATTTTTTGTTCGAGTTTAATTTACTAGCAAAATTAAAATATAATATATATTTGTAATATTTTATAATGCTAAATTATTAATTTTGGGAACACACAGAGCAACTCATCCACTATTAAAGCCAATATAAGTATTAAATAAATAATAATTATGTATATAGAAAGTAGGCATCATAAGTTCTGTTTGGATAATCTTGTTTGTGATTTATTTGGAGATCTTGCATCATGGCAGCAGGGCCGGCCCGAGATATGGGCAAGATGGACGGCTGCCCGGGGCAACAATGTCTTGGGGGCACTATCCCAATCATTTATCTATGCATTACTTGCAAGTGAATAAATATTGGATATCAATTTATACCGCGGAACAGGCTGGAATCTTGATGGCATTCCTTTTAGTTTTTCATTATTAATAATTTTTATAGAGGGTGAATAAATTAACATGTACCTTGGAAATATCTCAACAAACATTTACAGAGGGAGATGCTGGAGTGCTATATCACCCAGGATGTCAAAATTCCTCAAGCCGCCCCTGCATGGTAGTGTTTCTCTTAAGTAAAATAGGACTTTTGTTAGTGCTAGTTTTTTGTTTTACAATATTTTTCATTGTAGAGCAATTAGGAATGTTTGGAGATGGAGATTAAGAAATATTTTTAAACAACTTCAACTAAAAAAATGCGTTTGGGGTGGTCCTATTGGTGGCATACATCATACATAATATCAAATATTAAATTTTCTGTATCACTGAGAAATTTAAGTGTAACTATTTAAAATCAAAATTTTATCAGCAAGAGCAATGCAAACAACTTTTTCTTTGTGACACATTTTGTCAATTTTTATAATTTTAAATATTTTTGAAATACTTGAATATTTGATTTTTTTTTTCATTTTCAATTTTTTTTTTAATTATTGGAATTCTTGAAACATTGGAAATTTTCTAAGTTGAAATTTTTAGAATTTGCCCCATGACTTTCTGTGGATTTCCGTGTCCAAGGCTGTCTCCCAGATTGTACTAAGTCTCTTGTGGCGAAATCTTCCTGAATCATAATATGCATAGTTGGCAAGCCTAATCAGAATAATTAAAGATCGCTATAACAATGTCAGTCACTTTTACAACAATCTAATTGGTCAAATAAATCAAAAATCTGTGTATTTCCCCTTTAAATTAAAATTGAGTCAAAAGAATGCTCACAACAATTGTTGACTTCCAAATCAAACTATCATAATTGTCCAGAAATGTTTATCAAAAATTTCAATTCAATAAAATATAATGGCTGAAAATAGATCTACATATCTTTTTAAGGTTCATGGAATCAATCCCCCAGGATAAAACACCAGCACTAATATATTCTAATGAATGCAATGTTAAAATGATGGTTTTAGATTGTTAATATAAAAAATTCAACTTGGATATAGAAGTTTAAAATTACTTAAATAAAACAACCAATGTTCACAGAAATATTTTTAAATGTAAAAAATATAAGAATTATTAATAACTCAAGAAATACTTACCTTATTATTTCCCAGATCCAAAAAAGTCAGCGAAGACGCAAGTTTATCACCAATCCATTCCCATTTGTCATCATTTGAGCTCTGAATCATTTACACATGAAATGGAAACCAATGAAGAGCAAAAAATTTTGCGAAGTCAGTCAGAAATCTGCAGGTTTAAAAGTAATAATACCCAATATCGCCTTATAAAATTAGACAACTGATATTTTGAATGTCATGTTTGTTTTTATAATTTATAAGTGCAATTATAATTGTCTCTTCCATATGAAAAAGGTCACATTCCAGTATTTAAATAAAGAAAGAAGGTAGGTACGTGAAAAAGGGCCAAATTGTGATAATCAAGGCAAAGGATCTGATTTGGAAGAAGAAGTTGTTCCAAAATGTCCAAGATGCCAGATCATGGAAAATTGCAGGGAAAATAAAACCTCAACCAAATGCACAGTATGCAAGAAAATGGTTTGTGGGTAGTGCATGGGCAAAATGCGTTGCACTTGCGTCGTCTGCACTAACGCGATGAATGAATGATAATTTTATGTTATACTATTTTGAGACTTTTGTTTGTTTGTCAAAAATGTGTAAAAGAAATCTATTTTTCAGGTCCAAAAGATTTTTGTTGTTAGACGGTATAGTAAAATAATTACTATTTATAATTAGTATTAGTTTATTAAATTAGTTATAAATCAACCTGTTTGTAGTATATGTAAGCAAAATTAATGCTTTCAACCTGAACATATTACAGCTTTGCATATTCGACTAATAATGCCTTTTTATAATTAGCGTGTTTATATAGAAAATGCATACCTTATTTCAACACAATAAATACGAAGAAATAGTTGGTTTAATTTTTAGTTGGTTCTTACCACATATATACTAACCGTTTATCAATAGCATTTCCAGTTTCTTAAGGTGCCACATCCCAACATAAAACTCTATGGAAAAGGATGTCTTTCTTTAGGCATACATTCTCATAAGAGAGCAGTAAAATATTTATCACATTGAAAAATTACTATAAAACAACTTTCTTTTTGGAAAAAAAAATTAAAAACATTATTTCTGACCATGAATGTATCAGATTGTCAAAATTTACTAAACAAAAACATGACTTATAATTGTTTAGATGACAAAAATAATCTATCGCTTTTAACTTTGCAATTATAAGCTATAAAAGCTGATATTTCATAGTATGGGTCAAATTGACCCAGTTGGGCATTCTAGGGGGTGAGCTAAGTCCGGGCATCCGAGTGTTAAATGGCAGATCATGTAAGAGGTAAGAGCAAAGGGAAGGATATCAAAAGGAATTAGGTGCAGTTATGATGCCAATATTAAACTGATAGTGATACGGTATGAAGAAAAAACTAATAACCTTAAATCCAATAGAAAATTCAATGTCACTGAAGCAAATGTACACCTTTGGACAATAAAATCAGACCAGCAGTGCCCCGTGAATTCTGGCAATATTGTACATGGGTGAGGGAGAGGACAGGAAAGTGACCATCGACCCTAAGCCTCTTTCCCTTCTTTGTCTAATATGTAGCTTTCCCTTTTTCGTGAAAACAGAATGAGAAACTATGGTAGGAATGCAAGACCTTCCATGTTTGTGCAACGGCAGTTCATTTTTTTCTCAAGTTTGTTGGTTTGATTCCAAACACATTCGTTTCTTCCATAATGAATGCATGGGAATCATTGCATGCCGTTTTTAAATTTCATTTAAAAATGTTTTATTTTTATTTATTTATTTCCATGCGACCCCTAAACAGCCGTAATCGGCCTTTTACAAGGGGCTCATTAACATAATAACAAGGACTATCACAAACATCCATGCCCTAGGTGAAGAAAAACCCACCTAGGCGGGATTCGAACCCGCGACCTTCGGATTGGCAGGCGAGGGCGTTACCCTGCCACCACCGAGGCCGAGATCGAGATACGAACTTGGGAAGTGGAAGTTAGTAAGTCTGAAAAAAGTTTAATATTATTGAAGAGAGAACAGCGTGAAAATATGTTTAAAACAGAAAAACCGCCTAATTTGGGGTATTTTGGCAATGAATAATTTAACTTCCATGGCAACCAGCATTTTAAAAGTAAAAAATAAAGCTAAATTTCAAATAATTGTTCCAGAAAGTAAATATAGTTTTGGGAATATAACAGTTGTGTAGCATAATGTTCAACGAATAAATTTTCATTAATATTTCTTTACTGCACAAATTTTATTTGCCAAAAGTTACTTTTACTTTCTATAACATTCAATTATGTCAAATGTGACAAGAATAGGAATGCATCATAAATATATAGAGAAACAGAAGTAATGATGGTAGAAATATGGAGAGGCAAAAGAGGGGGAAAGGGGGAGGGTGAGAGGCAGGTGGATGTTAGTGGCAGGTAAACCCAGCAGGAGGAAGGGAGAGAACATTCAGGGCTGGGAGGGGTTGGTTGGTGGGCGTGGGTGGGAATGTAGGGAATCCTGAGGTATTTTGGGGAAGGGTGGAAAGTAAAGCAGAAAGAGAATGGAGGAAGGGGTAAGTGGATCGGCTGATATAAAAGGGGGGTATTCCAAAGAGTGGGATAATTCTAGGATATAGAAGTGGTTTGCAAAAACGTCATTAGTTAATATTGTATTCTTTTTCTCATGGATGATTATTTCTATGGCTTCTAAGGTATCAAATGTGTATCCTTTTTCTGAGAGATGTAAGATAGTTGGGGAGAAGGAACTATTGTGGTTATTGTCTAATAAATGTTTTGCAAAATCTACCTCTTGAGGTAGCACTTTTGATGTTCTTCTGAGCATATTTTAAAATTTCTTCCTGTTTGTCTTTAGTATTAATAAGACACTTGCCAAAGGTGAGGAGGGTGTGGAACGCAACTTCAAAATCTTCCTTCTAAGGGTAGATTAACCGCCAGTAAATGGGAGTTTGCCCCATTTGGGATATTTTTTGTCGGGGTGTAGTGGAAAAAGACTGGAGAATAAGTTTGTTTTGAAATTTTTCTCGAAAAGTTTGTTTATGAGATTTGGATCATAACCATTACTAGTATAAAAGCCCATCAATATGACAGGTATGCGTAGAATAAGTATTAAATTTAAGGAACTTCCCATTCTTCCTCCTTTTCTCTCTTCCATCCTCCTCCCTCATATTTTAAGTTTATGTTCAATTTTTTCGATTTTCCGACATTTCATTGATTGAGTGATATTGCCATCAAAAAACTGTCCACCATTCGTAACAGATAATAATAGATTAAGACATATTCTAGCCACGACTTTAACCCAGAATAATTTGATGAAGGAGCCTGAGACATGTCATTTTTTTCTAAGTCACATATTAATCTTAGATAGGTGTTGGGAGTTATCGCAAGTTCTTCGGAAAGGTCTTGGTAAGGAAGCTCGCATTAATCGAAATGGGGGCATAAGAAACTCAGAGATGAGATGTTTTCTCAGGGGAAAAGGTATCGAGTTTTTTAGGCGCATGAGGGAATGGAGAGAGCTGTTATAAAGCAAACAAAAAGCTGCGTCATCAATTTCTGGAGAACCATAAATAGTTCACTAGATGTTAATTATTTTTTTGACGGAGCAAGGATTCCAAATTCAGATTCAGTTAAATATCTATGAGTCACATTCGCAGAGTGATAGGTGCCGTTAACATAAAGTTGGCCTTTATAGGGAGAATAGTTTGAAGTAGCTCTGAAAAAGTGAAGGAATTATGTTGATTATCCTTGGTTCGACCGCAAGTTGAATATCCGTCAGCTGTGTAGAATCCTTACGAAAAGGGACTCTAAAGAGATAGAAAAGGCGCAGCACAAGTCAGCTAGTTTCTTTAAGAGAAATTTTGATAATAAACAAAGCATAATGCGATTAATAGAAAATCGGAAATGGGCTTCATTAGAGGAACGTAGACTGCAGGATAGATTTAAACTCCTAGTCGAAGGAGAGGAGATACAGGTGGAAGGGTTATGAGAGGAGAGGTAAGTTATTTAGCAAGAGAGAAGGGAAATCATAGCTTAAGGCTGTATGGTCGAGTTCTAAGGTTTTATGGCAAAACATCCCTTACCCTTCCCCCTTTTTCGACTCTCTCCCCATACCAGGAACAATGTTGCCACATTTATTTTTCTGAGTTTCTGGGAAGCCTGAATTCACGGGGGCGATTTATTCATGGTGCATTTTTTATGACAGGGTCAGTACATAGATGGAAACTCTTAAAACAGGAACTTGAAAGTACTAAATCTAGACAGAATTCATTCAGTGGTTCAAAATGTGGTCATTTTCATGATCTAGAAAAACAAGTAGTATGTGTGTATTCTGATAGTGCAGAATGCCAGTTTCACATGAAATAATTAAATTCAAAGCACGAAATAAAGCATGTGGAATAAATAACCAACAACAGAAATTTAAAGCTACTAATGGTTAATGCATGTGAATGATGTGATGAATGGTTTTTTCTTATGCCGAAGAACTTCACTGTGGCAAAAATTGCCTGAAGACTTCAACGAGAAACTTTATGTCTACAAAAACATGTAATTAGAATTAGAAAAAATCAACAATTACCTTATTAGTCAAATAGACTATGCTGATGAAACTCGTTTTCTTCAATATGCCATCTAATTAGACTATCAATGAAAAAGGTGCAAAATCTGTGATAATAATGCCAGGGAATGAAAAAATGTGAGTTACAGTAATGTTGGCTGTTTAGCAGATGGAGCAAAATTATCACTATATGTTATCCTAAAATAAAAAACAATGCCCAAGGAACAAATGCCTACTTGAATAATAGTTAGACGTTATGAAAATGGATGGGTGTAAAAAGAACTTATGAGAGATTGGTCACACATTGAAAAATGCGACTGCAGAAATTTGTTTTTTTTTGTGAAGGACACTGGGCATCTGTACGTTTGCAACAAGGCATGCTCAACTTCCTGCCCCCACCCTACTCCTATTGGCTGCCTATACAGACTATAATGCATTGTTGTACTCATCTGTCACAAATAAAAATTATTCGCACACCTGATTCACTTTTCTAGGTGCTCGTTTATGAATCAAATTAGCATACCAGTTATAGTGTGAAATTTAAGATGTTTACCATTATGCCTGTTATGTTAGCTGGTATTCGCTCCAGGTCGTACCGGCTGAAACAAAGTCCTGATTTAAAGAGTTTATATTCCGAGTGAAAAATAAACCTACTGATGCAATGCTCGGCTAATGGACCAAGGCACCATAGCAACAGATAACTCAAGAAGTAATAGTGAATGCATTTAAGAAGTGCTGCTAATCCAATGCTATGGATGGAAGTAAAGATGATATTTTGTGGGGGTATATGGACAAAATTCAGAGTGATAAAGACACGGAGACTGAGCACAGTGGTGAAGAGAGTACAGAGAGTGATGATGATTGATATAATACAAAGACCTATGATATTCAAGAAAATTATGGGACCCAATAAAAATTTCTGCTAGTTTTGTAACTTTTTTAATTTTTGTAGGAATCATATATAATTAGGCCTTAAAATCTTTTTCAGTTTTGACAGTATACTAAAAGGGGGTCATCTTAGATTCGGGTTTTGTCTTGGATTCGGGTTGTTATGGTATTTTAAAGTATAAGAGAGCTGTAGAAATTTTATTTCTCCATTGTAATTATATTTATCATTCAGGAATAAGAACTTAAATATCAAAAGATTGAAAAAAGTACTTATCTCAGGAATCTTCAATAGCCACAACAAGGTTATGAAGATAATTGAGATAAGTACTTTTTTCAATCTTTTGATTAAATCCTTATTCTTAAAAATTTTCAGCCATAAGATGAGCTCAATAATTCTCTTGTGAATATTTCCCATTGTTTAAGGCAAAAAAATATTTTTTCTAAAGAGTAAAGCTGAATGTTTACAAAGGGCAACTACTGAATAAATTAAAATATAAAATACTTAAAGATGAAATTTAAAAAAGTAATACAATTTACCAAGAATGATGATCTGGATGAAGATGAAATTCCACTGCTGCTGGACTCTCCCAATAAATTATGGGCTAGCCTTAGTTCTCTTAGGTGTGGTAACATGTTTATTTCTTTTGGAAGGGAAGTTAGTCGATTGCCAGTAAGGTCAAGAACCCTTAGTAAAGGAAGTCGCGTCACTTGGCGATCAAGACGGGAGAGTGATAGTCCATTAATCTGAAAATATAAGATGTCATGCATAGATACATCAATGTTAACTCTCAACAAATGTATGGAAGGCTGGACCAAGGAGAGCTTGTATCACCAACAGCTCAAGATAAAATGTTATAAAACCTATTACAAATGTCTCTGTTCAACAAAAAAATTATTTTGAGATTCAAGCAACTTTTGTTACATCCAGAAAACACACTTTCAAACACTTTTAAAAAATTCCAATAGAATGATAGGGGCCTACAGATAGGCTCTAGGATGGACCATGGTTAAAAAGGAGGTGACACAAAAGGACAACACCCATGTTCTATGAACCTGAGCTTCTACTAAATGTTTGTTAATGCCCTCAACTTGAACCTCACCTTCAAAACACTTGAAAATACAGACAATGAAAGACTACTGTCATTCAGCTATTTTCTAAAGGAATATGTATTAGATGTTACAATATACACAGGCCCGGTCATAGAGACCCAGGGCCCCTAGGTAGTTAACAGAGTCGGGGCCCCCTTTTTGGTAATTTAGCAAAAAACAAATTTTACTTTTATTTTTTATTTATTTAACGTACTTTGACTTTAGAAAATAGACAAGCAGACTTAGAAATGAAATATACAAGTACCAACTATACTTTTTTACACATTATAATTTTTACATTTACATATAATTACAAGATTACATTGCCACGTGACGAACTTTCTTCTCTGCAAAGGAACGGATGACCTCACTATAGTCCACAGACTGCGTTATTTCTGGCTCTATGTACAGCACAGAGAGTGAATTAAGCCTGTTCTCCTCTGTGGTAGATCTTAAATAATTCTTTACTCTCTTTAGCGCTTAAAACGACCATTCTGCTGAACAGTTTGATCCTGGTGTACACAACAGCATCCGGAGCGCTATTCCCACGTTTGGATAAATGTCCAAAAAGCCTTTTTCCAGGATGTACTTGTATAGCTCCAGTGACGATAACCCTTTTCCCCCTGTAGCCTTAGCGGACAACAAATGAGCTCGCAGGTGCAGACACTCGTTTTCCAAAGTACCGTCCAAATCCCCCGGATAGAAGGCTTCCAGGTTCCGTGCTCCGTCACGGACGTCTTGAGATTCCAAACTATGTAGCTTCGTGAGAAAGTCAAACTTTTTACTTAACTTCTCGTAAGCAGAGCCACGTCTCTGTAGTTCTGCAATCAACCTGTCGATAATGACGTTGAAGACGGTAACTCTGAATCTGTCCCTGCCGGAGAGTTCGACCTCGTTTTCCTTTACTTCGTCAAACTGGACCTTTCGCTTACGTTTCCTCTTCATATCGTATGCGTAGTTCTGTTCACCGCTTATAGAATGAAGTCAGGTGCGATGCAAAACAAACAAAGAACACAAACACAGTGTTGCCACTTGACTTGTCAAAAAATTAACTATGGTCAATTATTTTCTATTTCGTTCGGAAAAATTGACATATTATTTTCCCTGTCCTGTGTCCTCAATGTGTACCATTTCGGCCCCTGGTTGGGGCCCCCGCCGAGGTTGGGGCCCTAGGCAGCTGCCTAGTTTGCCTAGGCAGAAGTTCGCCACTGAATATACATCTGAGTTTTACATGGCAGGTATCAGTTTTATCTTGGCAGTGAACTGAAGCTGTTTCATGCAATGGTTCAGCATAGTTTATATCTTTTTATTATCACTCCTAATATATTTCTTAACCATCCCCTAACATACACCATCATTGCCATCTCAATACAATTACCATCTTATTTAGTCAGTAAAATGTCTTATTGCAAATTCATATTCAATTTATTCTTCATAACAAATATCTTTAAATTGTATTTATTATTTACTTTTCATAACTATGTAAACTGCATTCTTTACATGGTAATTATTTTCAGCAATTTTCTGATCCTCTGTAGCATTGGTTCACCTAACTGTCCTCTTCCCATAAGTTTTGGTATTAACATTCATGGTTTTGACATGTGAGGTTACTTCCAGAAATGTAACTCCAACAAATGTTGAGAGACTACTATATTACTAGTACTTACAATTGCACCCAGAGCAGTATCAAAAAATCTAAATTGAAATGTGTGGCATTCAAGTACAGGCATGCCTCGCTTAGTGCAAGGGGTGCATTCCGAGGTCTTTTTGCTAAACAATAACATATTTAACCCAATTGATTTTTACTAGTCAGAAATTTTACTATTTTTATGCATTCTTTGCACGAAGTGAACGCATATAGGGAAGGTCGTTTCTGTCCATCCATCCGCATGTTAAAACTCGGAAATCGGCTGATTTCAATTTTGGTCAAATTCGGACAACAATGATGACCACTTTACATGAAGACCTACAATGTTCCTTTTGTTTCAACTTGGAACCGTTGGGCGTATTTTGATGAAATTTGGTATTGGGGAGTTTTGCTAAAATTGGTCGACCGATTCCAATTCTGGCTAAAATCCGGTGACAATTACGACCACTTTATATTAAGGCCTACATTTAGTTGACAATGTTCCTTTGTTTCAACTCGGGAGCCGCTTGATGTATTTTGATGAATTTTGGTATTGGGGAGTTTTGCTAAAATCGGTCGACTAATTCCAATTTTGGTTAAAATCAGACAACAACGATGACCACTTTACATGAAGACCTATAAGTAGTTTACAATGTTCCTTTGTTTCAACTTGGGAACCACTTGGCATATGAAATATTGAGAACATTGTGAAATCTCAAAGAACGCATTTGGAAACTCTATGTACTCTGACATGGAGTACACCTTTCCAATATTGTTATCTCACATCTAACATAATGATATGTCATTTTATATACTGTTGTAAAGCCAAGAAAACGAGGTCTATGACAATTATTTAAAAATAATTATTCATTATGAACATAAAGGTCCACAAAAATAATTCTTTATGATGGAAAATGAAAGTCAATTTCTAATAACATTTGCTTTGAAAAATATAAAATTTCGCGTTGATCTGATTAATAGTTTTTGAGTTACAGCGCCCATAAAATTCTTATCACATACACACCCACTCACACAGACATCATCGAGAAAGTGGTCAAAACGTGTTCAGGGGACCTCAAAACATGTATTTCCGTTGAAATCTCGAAATCGATTTTTTTCATGAAAACAATACTTTTCCCGATACTACGCATGGAGAAAGTAAAAAGGGAGATGTACAAAATGTTTCCGGTATATATCAGATAAAATATCAATACATTACATTACTTTGATATATTCATAAAAAATTTTTATTACAAAAGCTTAAACAAAGGTTTCTTTACATTAACTAAAAGCTGGCAAAGCCAAATAGAAGAAGGAAACTGCTCTACGTAGCTCGTATCAACTATGATCTCAAATAGTAGCATGTAGTGCTATCTGAATGCAAAAATTAGGATGAAATGATTTCGTAAGTGTTGATAAATTGACACCTGCCATTAGGGAGGCAGCCTAAGTGTCAATAAATTGACAGTTGCCGCTTCTAGAATTAGTAGGGGTTGGTTCATGAAAGAACACGATATGCTGTTTTTTAATTAAATAAAAAGTATTTAACTACACAAATATTATTGAAAATACTGTTAGTTTATTAATATTTATGTATTATTTATCATTATTGCTAATAATTAATTTTAAAAAGTTTTCCCCTACATACTGCTAAATATTTATTTGACACTAGAAATTATTATTATTGTTGGCCAGCGCAAAAGCACACAAGTTAATGAAGAACTGCAAAAGCAGCTCTTTTTTAGAATGTTCACATAAATTTCTGGAATATTTAACGTAAACTAGGGGCCCCTAGTAGAAGGATAAATTAATACTCTATTGGATTTGCTACCTAATCGTGAATCATCATGGGATGACATCCTAGCAAAGATGTGCATACCTTGCCAGCCCCTCCTCTCTGACACAATCCTCTCCTCTCTTGCTGGCTATATGTACAGATATTAGCGTATTATAATAAGGATTCATGATTCAAAAAATTTCAGATTTAGCTATCAAACTGTGTTATCAAAACGTAACACTTGATTTTTATTAGAAACAACATTAAAAGCAAAATGTAAAACCCAAAATCAATGAAACATTATTTAAAACATACTTATCCACAGTTAAGTAGTTTTGATATGATCTTCAATCCTTTCTGAAACTAAACTGAGTGTATTTGCTCTTTACTTTTATTAATTGATAGTAGCTCAATAACTTTGGTTAAGATTAATAAAGGTGAAATACTCCTTTAGCCAAACAATTAGAGGGTTACAACACTGAACGGACTGCAAAAGCAATATGGTTCATGCCTGTTATGTCCAAAACTATCCTGAAAATTGTAGCTTCCTAGCTTTTCTCAATACTTCAAAGTTTTGCACACAGATGGACAAAGTGACAACAAGCATTTCTTTAAATTGCTAACAAAAACAGAACAAGTCTGCTAATTCCAGGGAGAAGGAATTGTAATATAAGTGCCAACAGCAAAATAACATCAGAATAACAAATTAATACTGATTACGGAAGTAAAACTTCAGTCGTGAGCCTAACAACCCAAAGTAAAAACCCACCCAAAGTTAACCCAACCATACCCATCCCAACAGTAATGTTTACAAGTGTAACATTTACAGTACAATACAAAAGACTATAATGGCAGAAAACCAATGTAAAAACATAGTAAAAGTGAACAAGTGAAATAGAAAAAAGCAAATACATGTATAACAACAACTTTGCCTTTACCTAATGTGTAAAACATAACTGTGTATAATTTGATGAGAGAAGTGAAGATAAGTAAGAAAAAAGTTAGAACCGTAAAAAACAGAGTGGCTTTTAAGGAACTTTATTTTAATTTTATTTTTAAAATAAAAATTGGTGCTGGTCTAATGTGTGATCTACACATGAGTTGTGATCTACGCTGGTCTAATGTGATGCAGCGAACCACTTGCAAGAACAAGGCAGGAGACAGCTATCCTAGGAAATCAGTGTTTCACATGTATTTTCAGTGTAATGGTGTGACATCCAGATCAAGTGGAAGGTGTTTTTGAGATGGATCCGAATAAGGAAGACCAATCCAACCTGATGGAGAATGCTAATGTGAACATGGAAGGAAAACCAAGCCAACACCCAAACCAACCCAACCTGATGGAGAGTGCAAATGTGAACATTGAAGGAAAACCAAGCTAACCTCCAATCTAACACGATGGAGAATGTAAATATGAACGCTGTTGTTGTTTCTATTCTTATTGTTTTGTTTCGCATACACTGGTCAAAGGAAAAATTGAATTGTTTATTTTTGTGTTAAAAATAGTTCCATGGTTTGTTGTAACATTGTTGTTTCTGTTACTATTCTTATTCAGTTATTGACAATAAAGAGTTTTAAATCGTGCTCCTGCATTGAGGTTTTGTTGCAGTCCATAAAGGAGGCTACTGCCCCCTCAAACCTCTGCTTTGAAGAATTGTTTCGCAGGCATAGGTCAAAGGAAAAATAAGAGTGATTCTCTTTATATTATACATATAGTCTAATGTCCTTTTTAGCCTGTACATTGTAAGAAAAACCTTTGTAAGTATGTAGGTCTCACATTAGACCATATTTTTAACATGTAGATCGCACATTAGACCAGATTTTAACATGTAGATTGCACATTTGACCAGATTTTAACATGTAGATCGCACATTAGACCAGATCTTAACATGTAGATCTCACATTAGACCAGCACCTTAAAATTTAAATCCCATGATACCAATTGGAATATACCAAAATTGTGATAAAGAAACATGCACTAAACAAGGCATACCTGTATAGTTTATATTAAAAAATTCACATGTAAAAATGAATATACTGGCTCAGTTTAAGGAGCTATTGCTATTGGAATCAAGAATCTTCCTAGAGGGTTGCATGGCCCGTGAAAATCAGCCTGTGAAATGTCCTTAATATTAACTAACAAATTTACCTTTAACTTTATTTTCAATTACATTAAAGTGCAAAGCTCAGGGTGGTTGTCCCAATTCACCCTATCCTAACAATGACCCTCTCATCAACAGACCTGTCCAAAAGGCTTATTTTTTGGGACTAACGATGGAATAGAACTTCAGAATGCAACCTGAAGGAATCATCCAACTTTGATGTATTGCCAGAAGATCTAATTTTACTTTTGCATTAACTGTATGACCAAAATTTAGCTAATGTTTATTAAATACTGCCACAAATTATTTTCAGGAATGGTTTGAAACATGCATTAAAAAATGGAACAATGAAATGAAACACTTGAACAAACAAAAGCTAAATAATGGCTAGCACTAGCATTCAGACAGGTAATGCAATCAACTATAAAACTCAGAATAGAAACTAGTAAAAACATAGTAAACTAACTTTACATCTGACCTACAGTCTTCAGGACTCCACCCTATGAATATTCTGCACTACTAATGCCAGCGCCAAACAAATAATCTCACCATTTTTTTGTTCTAAACTGATTTCAACAGAAAGAGAAATGTAGCAATAAATGCCATAGGTCAAAATAAACTCCCCTATAAAGTGTTATCAACATCATAAAAAATCGTATATCCCAATAAAGAAATTAAAATCTGTAGTTTATATCAATATTCTCAACACATCAAGAGAAATATTGAAGCCATCAACATTGCTGTGATATCAATACAGTTTGTGTATAATTTTGGCTAATCAACCTCTTGAATTATTATAGCCATATCAATATAATGTTTCATCCCTACCCAATGATGGTATTTTATTATTAACAGTCATCATTATCAGCTAAAATGTGTAACATTTAATAAATGACGTTTCATATTAACATTATGATAAATCAATTCAGTGCATTGAAATATTACAAAGGAGAAATAGCTAGTACAATGTTGCCAGATTAGCCAGAAAAATTATTCCAATTAATACCAGAAAGCTAAAATGTAAATGTGCTTATTATTAAAATTGTCTTCGGTCATATATTAAAAACATGAAAGTTGTCGTTAAAGTAATAGCCATAGAAGCATTTCCTAATTAAAGCAAAAATATGACACTTTTACAGAAAAATCTCAATGCTTGGCTTAAACTGACTTACAAATAGTTATTTTCAAGCACCTGAATTAATTTAAACCAAGCAAAGTACAAATTGAGCACTAATAACTTTGGAAAATGATACTCTTAATACCAGCATAAATTCTTTCTCATAATAATTATAGCATTTTTTACTACATTATAGGGAAAAATATTTCTTAAATAAATAACAATATCCCTTAAAATATAAAATGAACACTTACCTGCAGTTCTTCTAAAGTTTTTGGAAATCCTCTAAGAGATGGATAATCTGATCGTTTGGTGATTTTTAAGGTTCTTTTAATACTGGATAATAATTTTGATGCAGGTGACAGAAAACTGATACGATGTTTTCCATTTGCCCTTCCATTCATTGTACTACTACCTTCTTTACAATTACTGGCTTTACCAAAGGACAATGTGGACCCATTTGTTTTCTCTGAATGACCTAAAATGATAAATAGTTCATCTTTGTAATCACTTGAGTCATACACGTACGAATTTTAATTTAAAATACTTTAATATTTTACGATGAATTACACCTAAATGTTTATTTGTTTCGAGGATCACCGTGGAAGCAGATTGTAGGAAATTTCATAATAAATGAATAATTTGGAAATAAAAACATTAACTAATACATAATTAACATTTTCCACGACAAATATTCATGGCGAGTTTAAGTTGCATAATTTAATGTAAATTATTAAATGCATGACAATATAAACAAAAACGGAAAGAATACCGTTGTCTCAATATTCATCAATGTTTCACGGCCAATTACATATTTACCACAAATGCCATTCCGTAGTAAACGAAGAAAACAATTAAGCTGGATGGGGTCTGCTGACCGAATACATAAGTCATGAGGTGGTGTACGCATACGGATGGTTGCTTTTCCTTCAGTAGCAAATCGTGTGAAGACAGTTTCGACATTACCAGAAACCTAATGGAAAACGAAAATGTTGCTGAGTAACAATAGTTGAGAAGGTCAACACTTAAAAAAACTTCGAATTTAAAAGTTTTCATACCTTATACCTATTTCCAGATTTATTCTGGTTAGTTTGGTGGAGTAAAAACAAATCTTCAGATTTTCCATCCAGCTTCCCTAAGCCTAAAGTCGATTTTAATGCTCGTCTGTTACCAACCATATTTTGAGATGGCAACAGACGATTGCTAATTTCTACATCACAAATAATTTTCATCTTCGATTTATAATAACAGAGTTATGTAAAATATCTGGGCATGGCCGATAATACAGTAATTTAAGGAAAACTTTCATACGACTTGCGTTTTCCCCTGCACATGAAGTCGCGCGATTTATTAGAGTGCCATCTATAATGTTTTCAAAGCAGAGAATAACGCTATGCGACAAGAGTAGAGGGAAAGTCAAACGCAGAAATGTGTTGGGAAGAACGTCTCATTATATTGTAAAGCTGAGAGAGACAATGTGTATTTTGAAGTGAAAACAATGTAAATGACAACATAAACTATACTGTACAATCACATTTATTTTTAAGCCTTTTATCGTACATAATGCTGAAATTCGATCAGCTGGACAGATTAAACATTGATAATTATTTTTTGCATCGATTTAAAGTAAATAACTCAATACAATCAGTGCCCTGTTGTGAAATAAGTTTTTTTTTTAGATAAGCCATGATTATTGGTGTGGTTTATTCAATAGTTGTATTTGTAATAAGGTTACTGCAATGATACATTAAACATTGATATGTGTCCCTTTAATGTTACTTGGTAGTGACTTCGAAGTATTATTAAATAATAATTAACAAATTTCGTATTCACTAATTTTTAATGATAATTAATACTTTATATTTGAATGAAGCATATTTGCATTCTCATTAGTATGAGAGAGTAACTGTAGTTTTCTTTAATATTTTATTTAAATAAATCTGGTTAACATTGTGCTTTACACTTTCGTAGTTTTACTTTATTGTGTAGTTTGCTATTTTCATTTTGATGCAGCATTTAGTTTTCTTTTCACCAGTAACTTATATGGCTTACATAGAGAACATTGACATTCAGTTTAATATATCGTTTCTCTAACATGTTTTTTGAAGCAGACTCATCAAGCTTTTTAAGACATAATATCATTTAAATACCTGCAGGCATTTCAAACAATATACACCTCTTGGAATAATCTTATATTACCTGTGGATTGTCTCACTTTAATAATACATTAACATGAATCAAAGTATCTATATACTTTAAGTTTAACACAAAATCTTAATATAAGCCTTTTTCAAGAATGGCTCCAACATTTTATTTATAATACACAGCAATTCATATGCTATGTATAGCAATAATTTAGCCCACCAAAATATATTTTACAGATGTATCACTTATATATATATAAATATTTAAAGTTATGACATTAACATCATGAATCCAAGTATCTTTAAAAAAATAGCATTCTCTAATAATGAATTTGGCACTTAAACTCTTGCCTTTCCTGCAATTAATGTCATGTTACAATGACTGATAATTTCTTAAATGGGCTCTTAATGCATATGATATAGTAGTTGACTTGATTTTACATTTTTGATTTAACTAAATTACTTCCTGTAACCATGGACCATTATAGTACTGATTGGGCACTACAATCCACTGAATTCTGATTCTAAATTTGCCAAACATTTTTATGGGCATTATATCCAAGCTTAAACACACAGTATGTAATTTTATTAGGATAAACACCTAAATCCATTATATAACAATAGTTACATATATTCATTAATTGTTAACAGCATATGGAGATCTTTTGAAATTGCTCATGTAAAATATATTAAAACAAGAATTTTAGCAGAATAACAAAACAGAAATTTCACATAATATTTAAGAAAATTCAATTATCTAACATCCTGATTTCTTATTTAAAAATTTTCAGTTTTAGCATTTGTTTATACATTAAACATTGACCTTATTTTGTGGAAAGCTGTATTATAGTCTTCCTATTGACTTTTTGGTAATTATACCCTGAGGCTATTTATGAGAATCATAAATGCTAACTATATATTTCACTAACATAAACAAAAAAATAATTTTCAACTTTTCAAAGCATGACAATGACAATCAAGCAGCTTTTAAGAAGAATTGTAATTTTTACAGGTTGGAGCTATTAAATTGATTTGATTTGCTACTTTACTCTGAATTTAATCAGCAACAGTTTTTTTATAAATAAATTAATTGCCTCTCTCCACATTATTTTCTATATAAAATTGATATGCCTTAGAAATTACATTTGATTTTAATGAGTGATAATGTTTATTCGTAGATAGACTTTCAATTTCTCCATAATTTGGTAATAATTTAGCACCAAGTTTTTTTGTTCAAATGGTATCACCATGATACTTAGTAGATCAGGTAAATGTAACCTTTAATTAATTCATTTTATTTGAAGTAAATTATTAAATACAATAAGAAATTTTGAAAAGAAAGGTTATCACAATTTCTCTTCATTTATGAAATATAAATAATCTTGCAGAATGTGCTGTAATGTGAAAAAATCTCAAAAACTTCATTTCTGGGTATTTAATTACTGTTTTAAACACCCACTATATAGTATAGGGATGCTTTAATAAGCATGCACCAGTGCCTCTATGAAAAGCCAACTCCATAAAATATATTTTTTTGTGCTGCCTTTTACACTTATGGTAAACTATAATTGCCCTAGATTTACTGGAATAATAAAAATCAAGTAAAGTTTTTGAATTCTTATAAGGTATTGGAAATTGTTCTAAATAGCATAGGTTATTTGTATAACTGATATTTCTGTCATAATTTGGATAAAATTGGCCTTAAAGTATACAGTTTTTCATTTTTAACATTGCATGAGATTATTATTTTACGTATTTTTGGGACAATTAAATCATGCTTTGCTTCATTGTCATTTTATCAATAATCTATATTGCTCTCCATGATTTTGATGATAATAATCCATTTGGCATAAATTCTTGTTCAACTAACATTTATGAAAGCCACAAAAAGAAAAGCTAAGTTGGTTCTGGATCAGTTAAACACTCAAGAAAGCTACTTAGCCATTAAATATGTGTATAAATTCTATTTTTCTGATTTCACTATTTTGTGAGATTCTTTTCAGGGAAAATCATGTTATCATTCACTAGTAACTGTGTGCTCTTTTGTTTTTTAACTGTACTGTCTTACCATAATCAATCACATTAAAAGGATGATTTTTTATTTTGGTTGTGTTTTTAAGCACCAAGAGATCTAAACCTTCAATGGTTTCTTAATCATGTCAATCTAACACTTTTGAAGTATTTTTCATACTAAGTTTTCATATGATATTTTTAAATACTCAGAAAATGCAATTAAATGAAAAATGAAACTTTTCATGACCCCAAAGTATTCCAGCAACAATTTGGAATGTTTTCTTTCTTCACATTGTCACCATGGTTGATTAAGGTCGCTGAGCATGTACTGGAGTTGTATCTTCTCCAGGACTTGGTGAATCATCCCCATCTTGTCTCTTACCACCTGAAGATGTGGATAAAATATTTATGACTAAACTTCATAGTAACAAATGACGTTAAAATAATCTAATAAGTACATTCATTTAAAATGTTAACCAACATAAAACACAACACTTGTGCCTCACAGTTTGTGATACATAAGGCCATAAGGGATGACTTATATGCCTTATCTAAATTTAGTCATCAGACTAGACTGTTAGGAGCTGCATTGGGATGTGAAACTGGCCCTGAATATTTTAGGGATAGGGAATTGTTTCTTAGTTAAAGCTAAGAATTATATGCAAAGAAATGTAAACTTCAAATTTAATTTTACTCTTCAGATTAAATAATTGACAAATATGATATCGTTAAGTGAAGAGAAAGTTTTGGCAGAATGTGCAAAGTGACTGCAATGGAAGCATAAAATGGGCATCCCACCACTGTTTAGATTGCAAATCAGTCAAACTGTGGTATGCTGCCCATTACTTTGCATATAAATGTAAAAAGAATAGCTCAATGGATATACAGGGTGTAACAAAAGTCTGTTCTCATAGGAAAAAATAAATTTTATTTAATTTTCTTTTTTTTTGCAGATATGCCCTTTCCATTAAAAATGAGTGAGTATACACCACAAGAGAAGGTAGAACACAGCACTGTCACCAGTCTAAGAATGGGATAGATATGTGTATGAATGTACAGGGAGCTCAATTTGAACATTTGACGAAATAATATAAATAAAATTAATTTTTCCTATGAGAACGAACTTTTGTTACACCCTATATAACTCAGTGGCATAGTAGGGGGGAGCAGAGGGGGGCAGTTGCCCCTGAGCCCAGTTGCCCCTGGGCGCAGTTGCCCCTAGGTGCAGTTGCCTCTGGGCGCAGTTGCTCCTGGGAGTAGTTGCCCCTGGGCACAGTGCTGAAGGGGCACAAACTCATGGATCAAAAATTAACATTTCTGTTTATAAATTAGCCCTGCTCTTCATTAATTGTGGATGACAATCAGCACATTATCGTAGCATCTGATCCAGAGGATGAATTAGACAATTTCTATGAGTCTGATGCAGAAGGCGAGGGATTTCATGGTTTTTAAACTGCAATGCAGAAAAATACCATTCTTGAATGTTATTAAAATCTCCTTTGACCTTTTTTGTAATTTTCTATAGATGGTATGTTGTTATCTTTTGAAAAATTATTTCATGTATTAAAAGAAAAATGTTTAATTCATAGTTATTTGTTTTTTTAAAACTATCATTTCACAAATATTCTAAGCAAGTCTGCTAAATAAATGGTGAACAGTTGAACAACTGATTCAAAATGGCGGTCATTTACATAAAAAAATATGATGGATATATATGGTTCACATTTTATTGGTGGTGGGAGTAAGAAACTGAGAAGAGTTATGTTTATCGTTAGATCAAAAACTAGATTTACTTAAGCATTATGAGAACAATGAACAAACACATGATATCATTTCTCATACAGGCCTAAATGAAACAACGCTATGAACCATCCGTGTTATCATTATTTCTTTTCTGTAAAAATAAGTTACTTGTATGAAATATACATAAACAAATAAAAAACTCAAGCGATTGACCAATGTATAGTCATAATAAAAGAATAAAATTTAAAATATGTCAATTAGGTTAGGATGCTGAAACTCATCCCCCTCTATTTAAATTATTTATCATGAGAAATTTTTGTCCGACCAACACGATTTCACCTTACACAAATATTTAAAAAAATGCATCTATCATGTTAGTCGGGGACTGGGTGTATATGTGGAATTAAAAGGCTAGTATAATATGCTTGGGTTTCCATCACATTCTCCACATTAAATTTGTCTGGAAAATTGTACAGGGAATAAAGGGAGGAGGGCGCATATCTGTGACTTGCTCTCAGGCAAAGGAGCTATGCCATTGATATAACTGACAATGTGCATGTATATTATGGCATATTTATGAACGTTTTGGACATACAGGTCAATTCAAAAAGTTTTTGCCTTGGATAAAAAGATATGTTAAAGTATGATAGGAACATTTTCACCATGTATTTCAGCAGAAATGATTCCTTAAACAAAATTTCCACACAATTTAAAACAAATAAATTATATTAAAAGTCTGAATTTTTATTATCACAGTAATTTATGTGCTAAAAGAAAATATGTAATATGTAGGATAGGAGTAAAAATGGCATTATGCTGAGTAGGAATTTTCACAGATCCCACCCACATAGTCTGTGACCTCCATGGAGCCCATCTAATCACAAGTCTCTGACGCAACTATACCACTGCGCCTCAGTTAATTTCGCATTGTATAGGATCCTTAAATATTTAAAGTAATGAAAGCACAGATACAGAATACAAAATAATCAGAAAACATTCCACTTTTTGCCTGGAAATAATGAAAACTTTATGTTAAAATCAATAGCTGCATTTTCCATTAGGACACTTTGATTGAGACATAACTTTTACTGCTTTGTAAATGTAGTAAACATATTATAGATTATTTTTCATTTGTAATTTTGTTAAAAGTAAATTAGTTGGGTATCCTTTCTTTTTACGAGTTTTCAGTGCTTGCATACTGCAAGAGCTTAAAAAAATCACCATACACCAAGATTTAAACTCGTAAATAAACCAACACAATCTCCATGTGGAGCCTATATGTATTAGATAATAAATTTCATGACTTCTCACAGAATATTTATAATATTCCATGAAATTAAGGCAATTATCCATAATTTACAATTTCTCTGGCAATCAGCTTGTGACCAAGTTTTCGTATTTCAAGTTTCATGACTGAGATCGCTCCACATGAGCAATAAGATTAATCATCATTAAGACAATACCCTATACATTAAATTTATGGACAAATTAGGATATTTTCTGTTAAGATTATGGCATCATCATCCATACTTTTAGCATGTATTTGGATAAAAAATATAAAGAAATAATTATGACACCATTATATTTAATAATTGAAAAGAGTTAAAATTCCTCGACAAACTACGAAACACAATATTAAAATACTTTTCACATTTTACTAAATTTCATGTGTTATTATATTGACGTCATCAAAAGTTTACATAGTAGTTTAAAATCAATGGCATAATAATATAGTCCTAGGAATAAATGGAATTTTTTATGTGTTAGAATGAAGACTCCACCACATATTTACCTCGTTGGACGACATTAACGATATTATGTAATATTGTCCATTAGTTCCCATTAAAAGCATTAAATCAATGCTCTTGAAATACATATGAAAAATCAATTCCAATTGAAAGGCATTGGAGTCATTGCTATGGTAGTTAATATTTATCATTGTTGAAAACTGAAAAACTTTTCATTATTTTAAGATTAAAACTGAATTTTTATGCAAATTCAGCATGGATTTGAATTTTGTATCCAAGAAAAAAAAACTTTATTCTTTCATTCACAGCACAGTGCATGTCCTGACTTTGTATCTTAATTGAAAATAATTTAAAAAACAATTTTATTTTCAATGGTTTCTTATGGGTGTTTAAAATTGGACATTGGGATCAAAAATATCCCTTTGATATAACTTTTTCTGGAATTTCGGATTTTCCCAGAGGTTGTACCCAATAACCTATCTTCATGCCAAATTTCAGGTCTGTAGCACTTGTAGAAGTACCTTAGGTTTTACATCATACAAGGTGTGGCTATTAAGTTTCCAGACATTTCTTTTTTTAAATTTCTTTTTATTTTTACAAATTATTCATAATTATCCCCTTCAAAGTACTCCCCTCTAGAATTTATACATTTATGCTAACGATGCTGCCATTGTTGGAAACCAGTAGAAATCTTATTTCAGGATGTCTTGCAGAGCCTGATCAGCGATGCTGTTTAATTGGTGACCTTTTAAAAATCTTTTGAGCTTAGGAAATAACCAGAAGCCACTGGAAGCTAAATTGGGTGAATACAGCATGTGGTCCATTACAGTGATCTGTTTGCTGGCTAAAAACTCCCGGACAGACAGATCTGTGTGAGCCAGTGCATTGTCATGGTGAAGGATCCACGACTTCTCCTTCCACAAGTCCCTCCTTAAGAATTAATCTAACAGTTTCTTTATCCAAATGCAAGTCTTCAGTAATCATTCTGATTGTTGGATGTCTATCTGAATGTACCAAATCCGTAACTTTTGAAACATTTCCGGGTGTTACTTTGGTAACTGGTGCTCCACAGTGCTGATCATCATTGACATCTTCTCTGCCCTCTTTAAACCTCTTATGCTACAAAATTACTCATGCTCTTGCCATGGTGTTATTACCATAAACACTTCTTAACATTTCAAGCATTTTAATTGCAGAAATCTCCAATATAACACAAAATTTGACATTAATTGTCTGCTCAAGATTATGCTCCATTTTTAATCCGCCGGCAAACACAAACACAGGCAACATAAAAGAGTTGATGGCACACAGATCAGAACATGCTGAGCCATGTCCATTTAGTCATTCAGGTTCCTCTCCACTCCCTCTCCCTCATCTCACTCCCCTCCTTTCATTACAATTTGAGCAATAAGTCCTGTCTGGAGACTTAATAGTCACACCTCATATATCTTATATATATCCTATATCTAGAGTATGGATTTTTCGGATTAAAAAAAATTTCACTCTGAGGGTAAATATCAGGTTTTATTATTTTCCTTTTCATTCAGGTTAAATTCGGGTATAAATAAGTTACAGACTTTTCGAGGTTTTAAAAAAAGGTTCAATCTTGGGTAATTTTCGGGATTTATTATTTTATAATTCGAATAAAATGATTTTTAAATAAAAATCTTTTTTTTTAAATTTTAAAGTTTTATTTAGCATTAATTTTTATGATTCACATACAATAACATTTGCATAGCCAATGTGTCTTCAGTAATATTACTCCTTTCCGGAGTTTGCATATGACGCAAATGGGAAAATGAACGTTCAACATCACAGCTACCTGTAGGCATACATAGTGGGGTTAAGGCAAACTTACTTAATTTAGGGTATCAGATTTCAGCATTAACCCAAAACCTAATAATATCCAAATCTTTATTTAGAGGTGTTGCCTCTAATAAATAGGCAGTAAGTTCGGATTTCATCTGCTCATCTACATCATCATATGTGCCTAAAAATTCGACGATAGCACTTGTATCTGGGTCATGCATAGATTTATTAAAAGGATCTAATACGGATGCCATTTTCCAGAAAGATTTAACGGATGTATTAACATTTCTATTAATTGTAGCAATCCATTTTGAAGAAAGAGCTTCGGAAAATTCTATTATAGCCGCAATGATTTTTTTTGTATTAGATAATGTCCTCAGGACAAGTGCATATGAATGCTACAAAGAGAATAACCACTGATCACGAATATCTCGGACTGCACTCAAGTGCTGAGGTGCCTACAAGCGCCAGAATAGAAATTCTGTGGCAAAATCTAAAAAAAAATTGTTTAAAGGACACCAATAATTTCGGGTTTTATCCAAAATTTAAAAAAGGCAATCGGAGGATAAAAATCTGGTAAAAATCGGGTAAAACCCGAAAAATCCATAGCCTACCGATATCATATATCCTATATATGCAAGAAGCAGCTATTTATAATAATTAGTTAAACAAATTAGATTTAAAAATCTGATGTGTCCACCAAATGACTTTCTCCATACCCGTAATATTTTTTAAAATTCCAAGTAGGTTAAATGATAACAAATATTTTAATGAACTCCGAGTAAAATTTAGACTTGACAAAGAACAGAAATAAACTCAAACCGTAGCTTTTTGGTATTGGAACTAGCCAGGAAGACCCAACAATTAAGAAAATAATAAAAAGAAGCGCTACTAAATATAAGACTTAACTAAGCATTAAGTGTTTACAATAGCTGCTGGTAGGTGGTATGGTGGTGGAAGTTAAAAAATCAGTTATAAAAATACCTCTTAAACAATGGGAAAATGTTTCGAACAAACGTTGTAGAAAATTAAATTTCCTACAACTTTTATTTCAGGACTATTTTAACATTCATCAAACATTTCAAAAAATCTGATGTGGCCACCACATGACTTTATCCATATTTGTAATACATATTTTTAAAAATTCCAAATAGGTTACATAATAATAAATATTTTAAGAAACTGTGAGAAAATTTTAGACTTTACAAAGAACAGAAATAAACTCAAACCATAGCCTTCTGATATTGGATATAGCCACAAAGCTGCAACAATTAAGAAAAGAAAAAGGAGCGTTACTCGTAACTAAGCGTCAATTGTTAACAGTCATCGGTAGGTGGCGTGGTGGTGGTAGCTAAAAATATAAGATATCTCTTCAACAATGCATAATATGGAAAAATGTTTCAAACATAGGTTGTAGAAAATTAAATTTCCCTCAACTTTTATTGCAATACATTTTTACACTTATCAAATATTAAAGCAAATATTTCAAAATAACGGATAAGTGACAAGAGTAAACACCCACTTCCGGTTGACCAATTTTCACCAAAAACTAATCAGTTCTTGTGACTTTTATAAAGATGTTAAATATAAAATTTCGCGTTGACCTGATTAATATTTTTTGAGTTAGAGCACCCACAAAAAGCTATCTCTCTCTCTCTCTCTCTCGCACGCACGCACGCGCACTCACACACACACTTGGGACGTCGACCCGATCGGCCGCTTGTCTCCGCTCTCTGTTTTTGACTGCCGTTTTTTGTTTCTCGGCGGATTTTCATCCGGTTTTGAGGTGGTGAGGTTATCTTGTTGTTACATTATTGTTGCTTGTTTGTTTGTTGTTACTATTGTTATTTCTATTGTTATTGGTGTTTTTGTTGTTTCTCTCGCTCCGCGAGTTCGTTTGGGCGATCGTCTTTTGTTTTACCCCGACCGCTCGTTCTTTACCTGTCGGGCGGTGAGAGGGTCTTCGCCGGGGTCGTCCTTTGCCCCCTGCGGCGTTGGGAGGCCGCCCGGCCATGAGCGGGGGAGGAGGCCACGCCGCCTCTCCTAATCGGGTTTTGCTCCCCCCCTCCTCGCCATCGTCTCGGGGTCGGGTTTTAGACGTTCCTATTCGGATTTGTTCTCTACAACGGCGATTTCTCGTGATGCAACTTTTGCTGGGCTATATGATAACTCTCCACTGAATTTGTTCATCCACCGATCCGAAGACTCCGTATTTGTTTTAAAACGCCAGAATGGCGAACTCACTGCGAAATCACTGGAGAAATCCAGTCTCTCTTCTGATCGTGCTATGCAAACGAACGAGTGTGCTCCCAACACGCTTGCGCCTCCCCTCTCACCAGTTCCTCATTCTTCCTCTGCTGATATCCTGAGAGGAATATCCTCCACCCCCACTACCTCCACCCCTACTACCTTCGCCCCTGCTACCACCACCCCTAATACCTACGCTCCTTTATCCTCCACCCCTCTCTCTTCCCCTTCCCTCAGAGAATGGACTCCTACTCGCTCTCCGATGTCATTCCTCCTTCGACACCTTTCGCATGTTCCTGAACGCCGGACCATTTGATGTCGACGTGGAAGCAAGTGGAGGTTCCCCATTCAGCAGTTCCTAGCTATGCCGGAATAGCTGGAGAACGGACGGCAAGGTTTACCCGACCCATGGATTCCGAATCTCCGCGGAACGTGATGAAATTTATCACGGAAAAGGTTACTCCCTTAACCAACGGCCACTCAAAAGAGACTGCTATTATTTTGCAAGCTTTCTTATCCATTCCTATCTCCGAGTATGTATATGCTGTTGGCGATAGAGCCCTGCACGGGTATGATATTTTTTTACCAGTACCCGACCCGTACCCGCAGACTACTAAGCCGTACCCGACCCGTAACCGCAGAATATTAACCCGCACCCTACCCGTACCCGCAGGCTCGCACCCGCACTGAAGGCCTACTTGTCCAACCCGACCCATATTTTTTAACTGTCTGGTCCTCGAGACACAAATCCGTAGCAAGAAATCGTGAAAAAATAAAGATATTATTTCTGAGTCAGTCATTTATTTTGTATAAATTAAAATGAAATGCAATTGTACATAAACATTAATTTTTAAGTTTTGGGAATAACTTTGAAACAGAAAAAATTCTGCTATGACCGGGAATCGAACCCGGGTCTTCCACTTGCCGGGCGGATATTCTACCACTGAACTACCTTAGCAGATAATCTTTCCTGTTTCTGAACGCGGGTGTTTTTCTTAGTTGGGTCCGGGCTAGCCAAGCTAGTAGTAGTAGGTAGTTCAGTGGCAGAATATCCGCCCGGCAAGTGGAAGACCCGGGTTCGATTCCCGGTCATAGCAGAATTTTTTCTGTTTCAAAGTTATTCCCAAAATTACAGCTTATGCCTTTCTGCATAGTTTCTATTATTCCATCAATTTCTGGCTTTGGCAATCTCACCATTTGAGAGGGAGGGGTTTTCTTTGACATTCTTTTGGAGGACGTCTGTTGGGGCTGGTTGATACTAGCTTGGCTAGCCCGGACCCAACTAAGAAAAACACCCGCGTTCAGAAACAGGAAAGATTATCTGCTAAGGTAGTTCAGTGGTAGAATATCCGCCCGGCAAGTGGAAGACCCGGGTTCGATTCCCGGTCATAGCAAAATTTTTTCTGTTTCAAAGTTATTCCCAAAATTACAGCTTATGCCTTTCTGCATAGTTTCTATTATTCCATCAATTAATTTTTAAGATCGAAAAAAGGTATTTAAAGTATCTAAAATTTATTTTTACAAAAATTACAAATTTTACAAAATAATTTAATTGAATAAAGGAAACAATTAATAGTATCTACCCTGAGATTTAAAATGACTATTTAAAAATAGGACATCATCCATGTTTTCGGGACCTAAACTGTTTCTTCTTTCACTAACAACATGTCCCACCAATCAAAAACACCTCTCTGACTGGTCGCTGGTATTGCAAAAATACGATTTGCTAAAATACTTAAATTTGGCAAACAATTCTTTTGCTTATCCCACCATTTCATCAAATAAAAATTATTAGTAATGTCATCAGATAGTTTTAAGTTAATATATGCAGTCAATTCGTCTGGAGAAATATGTCATTTACTGTGTCTGTATCCATAAACTGAACTAAGGTGTCTGACATTTTATACCTTTTCATCGGTTGCTCTACAAGCGTACATGGATTAGATTTCATATCCCTTCTTCTTTTTTAATGTTATCAATACTTACTTTAACTTTCTCATAGATTTCATACTTTTATTCAGTTTTTAACATTTTCACACTCTTTAGAAGGGGGTGAAGACAAACAAATTTTATAAATTTTTAAACATCTCCTGACACTCTCAAAAGGTCTCAAATCTCTAACTACAAGTTCGACACAGCCATCTACAACTTTTTTTTCAGCTGATAATTTTGGTAAATCGCATTTTTTCGGCACAAGAAAATTTTTAATTTTAGACACGCCTTCTTTGTTATTTTCACACTTGTGTCACAATAAACTTGATGTTCCCAGCTTCATAATGGTAAACATTTTATAACTACTGCAAGCGATTGTCTTCAAAATCAGATCTCCCTTTTCATCTAAAATTTCACAGAACGTTTCCCAAATTTTTGATTAGGTATTTTCTTTTCTTCTTAGAATGTACTCTAACCTCAAAAGCTTCCTTCTCATCTGATCAGTATTCATTGTTAAAATTTTAATAAATAAACCGATTTATCACATCAATCAAATAAAAACTGTTTCAGCAAATGAGATAAAGACAGTAGACAGAGTTCTTTGCCAAAAAAATGTTACGTAAACCGATTTACCTACCATTTTTAATCAAAATGAAGTTTTCCCTTTTATTTCAGAGAGATTATTATAAACCATCTTAAATTAACAGTGGTATTAAGATACTCTATGGGTGAAAGAATGCTTTATTAGCATTTATATCTTACTGCCCCATCTTTTCATATGCAGGCATAATAATTATTTGTTGGTCAGAAAGAATGGTCACTGTCAAAATTAAATTTTAATTTTTTGTTAAAATGATCCACCTTAATTACAATTTCTGGTTAAATTCATAGGTTTTTATTTATGGCATGAGGCCTGTTTTTGCATAAATAAACTTTTACAAGATTTTGCAGGCATTAAACCAAATTTTGCCTTAAAAATGTGGATTATCTGTGTTCTTCTATTATCTGTACCTATGCAAGTCCCAACTGATAGGAATATCATGGGTTTACTGTATTTGGATTTGAAAATCAATAGATTTTTCTATATTCATGCAGATTTAAGGTTTATTTTTCATATAATATGGTGGTGTCGACTAAAATAAAGTATCCAAAGCTGAAATGAGAAATTCTTCACTCTTTTAACATTTGTGAGATCAAAGCTGGTGTTTACTTGAGAATAAGTGCTATGTTAATAATGGCAAATCAATTCAAATCACCATGCTCAGAAAATACTTTAATTGTTATATCATTAATGATGGGTTTATCCAACTACAGTCAAACTCGGCTATAACGAGCGCCATGGGACCGTTTAGTTTTGCTCGTTATAGCCGTTAAACTTAATATCCGTGAAGGCAAAAGCATGCATGCGTATGGTGAAATAAGACATAAGAAGTAAAAGTGAATATATAAACAGAAAGGTTATTTAGTAAATTTATGAAAAAACCTTAAAATGAGAATAAACTAGAAAATTTAAAGTAAACATACGTACATATAAAATTTACTCACAGCTGCATCCTTAATCACTCCCCTTTTTACAAAAATAACTTTGAATAGTAGCCTGTTTCATAGATTTCACTTTGAAGTCTCTTAAGTTTCCTCTTATTACACTTAGTGCACTAAAAACACCATCGGAAATGTCAATGTTTTTAAAAAAATCATTTAATGTTTCCACGGCATCCTGAGTAAGGATTGTGTCTTCGACACATTCAACATTGTCTTCATCACTGTCTGCTGTGCTTTATAATGTCTCTATATTTCACTCTTCGTAGGAATTCCATTGGTAACCAAATCATCATCAACATGAACAAAATTGTCAATGTCATATACATGGTCAAAATTCGCAATTCCATTTTCTTTAAGCCATTCTGATCTTCATCAACGTTATGGTTATCAATCGAAAATTCTCCCAATATTAAACCAGACATTCGAAAACTGTTTATGATCGTTGTAGGTGAAACATGCATCTGTTATCAAATGAATTGCATCCAATACAGAGTCGATGCCATCTAAACCTCTTTCCCTCTTTTCAATCAACTGTAGAACAAAAAATAGCTTGAAATGGCATTTTAAACTTTTAATTATCCCCATGTCCACTTGCTGCAAAATAGAAGTCGCATTTGGAGGCAAAACACCAGTTTTACATTGCATATGTGGGTGCGCAGGACAGTTATCGACAAGGAGTAGAATGTTTCTATTTTTCCTCCGTAACTCGTTGTTCCACTGACTTAAATATTTCTGAAAAATATTGGAAGCCATCCATGCCTTTTTATTAGCTGCATATTCAACGGGAAGCTTCTTTACATTTTTGAAACAACGTGGCTTTTGTGACTTACCAATAACAAAGAGTTTTTTTTTGTCAGTCCCATTTATGTTTGCGCACATTAAAACTGTTAAACGATTCTTAGGTCTTTTGCCACCAACACATTTGTCACCTTTGAATTTAAACGTTGCATCAGGCATCATGTTGTAAAACAGTCCAGTTTCGTCGGCATTGTAGATGTCTTCTTCTCTGTAACCTTTTCGACACTCCTCCCAAACACTTTTCACCCATTCACTTGCCGTTTTTGAATCTGCTGACAGGGCCTTTCGAATAAACAATGTTATGCCGATTTTTAAAACGATGAAGCCACCCGTTATTGCACGTGAAGTTCTCGTGTCCTAACTGTTTTGCAAATTTATCTGCCTGTACCTTGATGGGGAAACCAGCATTTCTCTGCCTCTTAAACCACTCCAGAAGTGCTTGATCAACAGTACCCAAGTCGCACTTCCTCATTTCCTTGTTCATTGTTAGGTTGTTCTCTAGTGCAGATAAAATCGCTTCTTTGTTTTTCCATAAGGTTGAAACCGTAGACGACGATAAATTAAATTTTTTACACACTTCAACATTTTTTTACCACGTTCTAACGCTCAAATAATATCAACCTTCTCGCGAATAGACAAACACTTCCTTTTATGTACGGACATGTTACTCGTTCAAGGGCAAAATCTCAACTGATTTTGTGATCAACGCTACGAACTTTCTTTGCAAACTGTGAGCATACCAATTCCAGGAAGAGTTAATGAGGAGACGGATTAAACGTGGGACTTCCCATCTTTACGTGGGAAAGGGTGTTGGGTGCATTCGGCTGAGCGATGGGGGTGGGCGCCATTGTACATGCCCTTACCCCTCACCCCCTTCCAATCACAACCTTCTGGCTGTAAAAGAGCTGGAGGTTGGGAGGAGAGGACAAAGGACCTCCGCTAGTGCCACTGTACCTGCAAGTTGGGAATTCTTGGTTTGGACAAAGGGATTATTTTTTAACAACAACGCCGCGGTCTTTAACCTCCCCGAGGGATAGGGTGTAGAGGCTGGACTCGAGAACACAAGGTTACATATTTTGGGTCACTATGAGAATTGAAGGGGCTGACCGCCGCCGCGTTTGAGACAGTGAGAAGTGGTCAAAGTTTGCTCGATATATCCGTGAAGTGTGCTCGTTATACACGTGAAATATTTGTATGTAAATGCTCATAAACTTATCTTGGAGGTAGCATTTGCTCACTATAGCCGTGAACTCGTTACAACCGTGCTCGTTATAAACGAGTTTGACTGTACATACATGAGAAAATTCAATCATAATTAAATGCATAAAAAATGAAGTTCAGGTATTCTTTTCACTAAAGGATGTTTCTTACCACTTTCTTCCTCATCATCATCGTCATCATCATCTCGTGCTCTGGACTTAACACGGACAACTTGGTGCTGTCGACGCTTTGCTCCTCCTCCTAATCCAACCCCACCACCACAATGATCTAACTGCTGGGTATATTTTGGTCCAGGAAGGGCTCCTGGAGTGCGAAGGCGGGACTTCTCTGACTCACCCATCCCTTCAAAAGAAGGAAGACATCTTTATCCTTCTGCATAATAAAGCAATCAAATGGTAAAATCATGTCCTCCAAAATCCTTGATCGATGAAAAGAGTTTATAAAAAAACACTAATTAGAATGCATCAAATATAGTAATTTAGAATGATTTTCAATTTTCTTAAGTGAGACATCTTGCATAAATAATTATACTTAGGAATTTAATAATACAATTTGTGATCAATCCAAGATAAGATATATGGTATATGCTCTAATAAATCTACCTAGCCAATACTCTCCATTTGTTATGGAGATAAACATGGTAATATGATTTTTCTACTTGCAAAGGAAATATGAAGCAAGATACATCTTACATTTCTAGCTCTAAATTTTCTTGATTTTTCTAAGACTCTCACAAGGTGAGAGCAACTGGCTTTTCTACCTGAGGAGACAGATGATAGCAAACCTCCTGGCACCCCACTGTGCCCTGATTGTGTTTCATCAGAGCGTGGAAGGAAGAATAGACCAAAGTTAAGTTGAGGGATGTCATAGAAGACGGCCAGAGCTAGCATCATCAGCGTTAGTCCCACTAGCAGATATACTGTGAAAACAAGGTGAGAGAACATGAAAATAAGATAACTGCAGTTAATATTATAATGTACAAATGATACAATATGAATTAAATGTTAGCTTTTAAAAATGCTGAAAAATTGTATAGAGTGTCCAAGGAGATCAAGAAAGTACTTGTTTTGCAGCCTTATAGGAAGCATTTGCTATTACCCCAAAAGTTGACTTTTATTTCCTTCTTCATTGAAACACATCTAAATATGTACTATTTGGAAGGAAAATATGGGTTAGAAGTTTCATGCCTTGTAAATATCATAGAATTAACTTGCTTCAATAATGACATAAAGAAACAATCTCCAGTCTCGAGTCATCAGCAACACGAGTATTTCAGTACATAGAGTGCTTCTTGGTTATAAAGTCTTTTCTTATACCATGGATCATCTTTACTTCTCCTGCATTCTACATTGAATTTGAAACAATTCCACTGTACTTAATATAGATTAATGTCAGAATTAGATTTTAGTTAGTTTAGCTAGTAACAAAAATAAAACATTAAATTTGAAAAATATTACACTCTATTGGATCAGCGGGACTGTGTCCTCGGTTATAGCGTTATAGGTCTCCTCCAAAATCAATGATATAACCAGTGCTTGAATTGGGGAAAGTCAACAACCGAAATGCCGATGTCATTGTTAAAGATAAAAGAAAAATTATAGGTAGGTCGTCAACGACCTAGTGAGCATAAATGTGATGAGAGCAGTGGCGGACTTAGGGGGGGAGGGGTCGCTCATCGTGTGCGCCAGGAGCCCCATGAAGTATGGGGGCCCCATTACGTATGGCAGTGCTTCTCAACTTGGGTTACACGCAGTGGTGATCTATGAATATTTTAACAATGGGCTCGCATTTTTTTCGGCACCCCCTTTTCAGGCGAATTTCGCTTCCAGCATAAGCGCCTATTAGCGTCGGTTTGTCCGTCCGTCCGTCCACATGTTCGTTCCCAGCTTCTACCAAACGGATTTTTATGAAATTTGATATTAAGGACTGGCAGTCAAAGGCAATAAGAAAATCACAAAAATAAATCACGTAAGCCGATCAGGGGAACCACTTTACTGGTGACAAAAAATGAACTTTCCGTTGTCTCGTAAATTTTTGGTCGAATTAAAGTAATAGAGAAAGGGTAGAGAAAATGAAATATTCTACGTTACTAGTTCTACAAGTTTATTTAAAAACTATTTTATTTTGACCAAAAATCTACGAGATATAACGGAAAGTTCATTTTTGTCACCTGTAAAGTGGTACCCCTGATGGGTTTACGTGATTTATTTTTGTGATTTTCTTATTGCCTTTGACTGTCAGTCCTTAATATCAAATTTCATAAAAATCCGTTTGGTAGAAGCTGGGAACGAACATGCGGACGGACGGACGGACGGGCAGAAAAACCGACGCTAATAGGCGCTTATGTTGAAAGCGAAACGCGCCTAACAAGATGGAAAAGTATGCTCCATAAATGGAATACACAGAGATTTCAAAGGCGTTCTTAATGAGAAATACGTATGAAAAAGTATCGAAAGTATCTCCGAAAGTATAAGACGTAACTATCTGGTCTCAGGGACTATCTTGTAGTAAATGTTGTTCTTTATCCAAATATTTTTTAATCTATACCTCACAGAACATATAAGAGCATGGGAGAGAAATATATGAATTTTTAATTGTTGTTTGCTGAGAGAACCGTTTTCGCGATCGATGTAAACAAAATATACTATATCATTAATAAAGTCAGGCTCAACCTTGTGGAATTTGCTCATTATGAGATGCAATGAAAGAACTTTGACACTTCCACACAATTTAATAGATGTAAACAAAATATGCGATGTTTTGCGCGGGATTTTCTATCTCCGAAACTATAACTCGTATGTGGTCTCGTGGACTTTCTTGTAGTAAATGTTGTTCTCTATCCAAATAAATTTTTTAATCTATACGTTACAGATCATATAAGATCTAGGAGAGAAGAGTTTGGTATTTCATTGTTGCTTGACGGATGCCATTTAACGAGATACGAGAATAAGTTTATCAAAATAATTATGTAAAGTGGAAGTTCTAATTGACGAATTCAGTTCAAAATCACAATTGGGCGATAAATTTTAATAACGATCACTCATACTTGATTAAATAAAAATCCGTCCAGCGGTTTAGTAGATGATGACGAACGGACCAGACGTGCCCATAAGACGTTCCGCTATTACTGATTCGCTGGTAAAGAACGCCTACTAAACGATAATTTTAACAATGGGCTTGCAAATTTAAAAAAAATTAACAATGGGTTCTTGTGAGCCCAAGCGAGCCCACTACAGCTCACCACTGGTTACGTCGAACAATAGGGTTCCTCGAAAGATTGAGCTTCTGTGTGGATCCGCGAAAATGGAGAAAAAGGTAAGATTTCCCTACCGCTCAGTTGCCCTAACTCTTGAATTTCTCCCTCACACTCAGTGGAGGATTTAAGGGGAGTCGCACTTGGCGCGCGACAGGGGCCCCTTGAAGTAAGTGGTCCCGAAAAAATGTTCGCGTATATAATCTCAGAAATATTAAATGTCTCAATTTCAAAATCGGTGGAACTTCTTTATGATTCCATAGAAAAACGATCGTTAAGAGGTGTCACAAAAGAGGGTGGCCATTAGGAGCGGTTTTACTTTATATTTATATTGCAGAGCCCCCGACTGCTTAGCGCCAGGGCCCCCCAAATATTTAGCGCCAGAGGCCCCAAGAGGCGTAAATCCGCCACTGGTTGAGAGTGTGTAATATTTTATATACTGAAGTATTCATCATTTTGTGGCTATTTAGCATTATAACAAGTTTTGACTTGTTCCAATAAGTTGGCAAATATATACGATTCATCGCGAATATAATCACTCGTACATGAGGAGTACAAGTAAAAGAGATTGGATTGCCGCCACATCAACTTTAATCCCGGTACCAATGAACATTATTTAGTACTAGGAGATCCACGGGACCTTTGGCCTCGCTCAGCTCACTTAAGGCTGGTGGGGAATCACATCTTCAATATTATTATCTTCTTCATAGTTCTCCTGCACTTCATATAGTGGGGAAGTAAAATTTAAATGGAATTTAAAGCGCTGCCCTCAGCAGTAAAATCTTTCTCGTTTTCCTCTTCAATTCTTCTATATTATTCATTGTGTTCCATTTGTTTATGAAATTTTGTTTGAGACAGCAGTTACAGTAGAACAGACAAACAAATAAACAGACAAAGCGCATAAGGACTCAAGAGGAAAGACCGCGCGAACACAAATTGCGCGCCTCTGGGAGGCTCCCTGTACATTTTAGAGAAACTTTTATTTGACGTTTTCTTCATCGTTTGACGTTTTCTGTATGTACGGTAAATTTCGTTTTGATTGGATAAGATTTGAAAATTAGCGCAGTGCGCTAACGCAAATTGCGCAGGAACTATAAGGGTGGTGTTCTAGAAAAACTATAGACCCGAAGTTATTTGTACATGCACACGAAGTTGATTAAAATCAGACAACCGAGACAGCAGTTGTCGTAGAACAAACAGCGACTCAACAGGAGAGACTTCGCTTCGCTCGGCCAAAAACGACAATGATTTTAATTATTGAATTTGATCTTGTTCAGAAAATGTTCTTTTCGATATAATTATTTTTTTATATGATATTTTAACAACCGAAACGCTTCTAGCTTAATTTTTTAACAACCGGAACGACGTTCCGGTGCGTATAACATGGGAGATATCGTACAATGGTCCCAAAAACTTTTGGTAAATGAAGGATACTCACGGGTAGTTGCCACTTTGTAGAGAGGTCGGTAGGGTTGATCGGGGTTGTCTCCCGGGACGTAATCACCTAAGCCAATCGTGGTGAGGGAGATGAAGCAGTAGTAGAGGGCGTCGAGGTAGTCCCAAGTGGGTTCTATACGGGAGAAGATAGCCGCGGGGATTAAGAACAGGAGAGGGGCAAGCAATAGGAGGAGGAGAGTGAGGTGTAGGAGACGCAGCGTGAAAGGAGGATAGAGGTGGCCGAGGCGAGAGTTGAGGGCCCGCAGGAGGGCCGAGGATGGCCCCGACGCCAGCCGCTCCACGAGGGCAGTCAGGAGCACCAGCGTCAGAGGTATGCCGAGAGTGGCATACACCATGCAGAATATCTTTCCGCCTTTTGAAAGGGGTGTCACGTGACCATAGCCTGAACGAAAGATCGAACGTTCGTCAGCGGAAAATAAAAACTATTCAAGCACACAAAGATTAATATTGTTGAACCGCAGCTGAGAAATTTATATTTGAATACCAGCACGGTAAGAGTTATATTGGATTTCGCTTGCCATATATTACGTATACTTGATGAATTTCGTAAATATGAGACAATTTTTGTCTCACTATATAAGTCCAATTGTTATTCTAATTTTTCTTTTTTAGAATCTACTACTGGTGAATTACCGTTGATGACGACTGCTTTGTAGCCGAAATGCGTTTGTGGTTTTAAAAGTATTTTTTATGGCAACTCGAGAAACATTGTTTTTCATTATTGTTATAAACTTTTCATAATGAATTAATACAAACGAGATGCTCCAAATTAAATAAAGTCATTTGGCTAAAGCTTACCAATTGTAGTGACTACGGTGCTGGAGAAGAAAAGCGACTGCCCAAAACTCCAGTTAGGTTCTCCAGTGACGTTCCTAGCTGCGGAGACTCCCCTTTTACTAGCTTCCATCACCTCTCTTATTAGCTCCTCCAGTGCCTCATCTAGAAAATAAAGCAAACACGAGTCATTAATACTTGACATTTATTGGCGCAATGCCAAAACATATAAGACTGCATTTTAGGCGATCTTTTTTCCCATAATAAATCATTATTAAAATAGAAACATGTTTAAAAAACAGTGACCGTTAAAAAGAAAAGTTTTTAGTAGCTCATCTCATCAATTTTATTTGGAGATTCAGTAAAACCAGGTTATAAGATTTTCAACTTATGGTTGGTCCTATTAAATCTGGTCCTAACTAGCAGAAGTGGTTTAAATCAGTTATTAACATTTCTAACCTAGAATGAGAGACATTCTTAAAATAATATATTTTTAATTAGTCAGCTGTAATTGACCTCGTGCTATAAGTACATTGTATGTTAATAGACTACATAAAAATTAAATAATAATTTCAGCATTTTCCTATTTATATTCTTGTATTGTTTCAGACATTTTATTTGTATAACAAATATTTTGTAGGAAACGAGGAAATGAAAAAAAGAAAATGGGTGAACAGATGTGGATATGCGTCACAATAATTTATAATTAAAGTAACTCAGCGGTTCTTAAAATGGGATCCGCGGACCCCAGAGGGTCCCCAGCAGTAGTCCAGGGGGTCTCCGCAGCAAAGAAATTAGCATGAAACTAAAGTTTAAGAAACGCTGAAGTAACTAATCATCGAATCAAGCATTTTTAGAGGTCGAACCATTAATTTTTAGTACAGATTATATATTAAGTTGAGTTCAGCATGTTATTTGCCCTGTCATTCGTTTTCCCGCGCCACCCACGCACCTGGCAACCAATTACTATAAAAATTTTGGGTCGCATCCTACATAATTATCGTCCATTGAGAGGAAGCGTCTGATTGTTACTTCATCAATCTCTTCCGTTATGTAATTTTTACAGAAGGACGGCATCATTAAGCATCTATCTACAGTCGCCTGAGAGCCCCATTATTTTTCTATCTGAATGGGAGTTTCCTCCCCTATAATAAAAGGCTATGATGGTCCATTGCTTGGCCCATGTCACGCTCTTAAAACGCTAATAACTCGATTAGATATGAAGATATAAACTTAAAATTTGGCAATGCTGTGACGAAGGATAATTTACGAAAAACGTCCAGGGTTCGACTCCAGGGGATGATTTGCATTCCCCATAAGATAACACGTAAAAATCGACTATTTGACATACAGGCTTTTCTTCTTTTTCAGATTAAAATTAGAAAAATTAACCTATGACCTTTAGATCTGGACCATTCTAAAGAAAAATTATAAAGCTCGCTTCCAGTTTGAAATGCCTCGTGTTAAACGTTTAATTTACATATTTTGGGGAAATCTTGCCATTTTAACGGGATGTTACCTTGCCTACCAATTAGATTGTTAAACCTCGAAATCCTATTGTTATTCCAATCCTTATGGGTTTAAGCGTGATTTGATGGATTTTAATACGAGTAGGAGAGAAAGACGAAAGGAGAGGGAAATGATGTTCATAATTCGTTGTGTTATTTACAAGAAGAGATATTTAAAGAGTTGAAATACTATAATGAGCTTAATCCAAATTATTGAAATAGAAACGGTATGAAAACGTGAGGAACGTGCTGGACGTTTTAATAAACAAATCGAGCATGTAAAAAAATTATGGAGTGAAGGATTGGGCGATAGGTTACGGGAGTTAGGTAGAAGAATGGAAGACTTGAGCACGGTTTGGGAAATAGGGAGAGAAAGAGAGGTTTAAAAGAATCACAATAATAATAATAGGTTATGTTGTCCGTCCGTTGGTCTGAGTGTAAAGTTATTAAAACGCAAATAACTCGATCAAGAATGTACATAGATAGAAAATTTTAATTGGGCAGAAATTCATATAATGAGCTAATCAGAATTTGTTTGTTTAGGGTTGACATAGTAATTTACGAAATAAATGTCCGTTTGTGGCGCTATTTTGAGAGGGAGATATATTGCACCTTATCCGAATAAAACTTATAAATTTTAATTTAATGAAACAATATTTTATGTGGACTGAAATTAAAAAAATATATAATTCACATTATAGTGTACCAGAGAGTTAAAATAATTTTGTCCAGCTTAAGTTGTCTAGCGTAATGTTTAACAAATAAATATTCTATTTGTATGTAAGTTTTGTATCTATGTATATCAAGCTGAGAGAGATAGCTACATTTTTGAGGGGGAGATGAAAAGTAGAATGTGAGGGAGAAAGTGGAGAATGGAAGATAGGAAGAAGAGAGGATAAGAAGAAGAGAGGATAGGAAGAAGAGAGGATAGGAAAAAGAGAGGATAGGAAGAAGAGAGGATAGGAAGAAGAGAGGGTGAAGAATAGAAGGGAGAGAGGGATGGAGAATGGGAAGAAGAAAGAGAGAAAATACGAGGGAGAGAGAAAAGGGGGAGAGGGAGGGAGGTAGAGAGAAAGAGAGGAAGAATGGGAAGTACATTAATTTTAATATATATTCTGCACATATCCGTCATATCTGACGGGCAATTACGCCAGTCTATTTAAATAATGAGCTAAGAAATCCGGTCACGCTGTAAGATAGCAGGTCGATGAAGTGCGAGAATAACAAAAAAGCTAATTACTCAAAAACTTTCAATTCTTTTTTAAACAAACTTTCAGAAATCACATGAGAGCACTACTTTTAAATATTAAGCTGCTCATCGTTCACATTAAAGTCATGGGTACGATTACAGGAACGTTAATGTTCTCCATTTGATTAATACTGGGACGAGTGTAGCACGTTAATCATTTGCATATTAAAGAACTAAATTTCAATTTATTGCCGTCGTTTTTTTAATACGCGTCGAATCGGTCCACGAATAATTTTTTAAAGCAAAAATCTGACTTATTTTTACGTGAAAATCTTTCGTCGTTAAAGTAATTTGCATTGCTGCCGGTTTCGTGCGATTTCTTGTGATCGAATGGGATTATAATCATGCGTCGCATCTGTTCACCAAATTTCGATGCTATTTTGAAGTTTAAGCAATACCTTAATTACGATAAACAAAACGAAGGTAACGAGCATTAATACATATTCTATTGTTCATTGATAAGGTGTTAATGAGGGTTCCCAAGCCAGATATAGAGATTGCTGAATTTTTACTTTCTCCATATACGAAGTGTGTATTGTTTTCATGAAAAAAATCGAATTCGAGATTTCAACGAAAATGTACGTTTTAAGGTCATCTGAACATGTTTTGACTATTTTCTCGATGATGTCTGTGACCGGAATTTTGTGGGCGCTCTAACTAAAAAACTAATAATCCGATCAGCATAAAATTTCATATTTACCATTTGTATTAGAAAGTCAAGAACTGATTAGATTTTAGCTAAAATCTGTCGACCGGAAGTGGGTGGTTACATCTACCTATATTACGCTGAGAGAGATAGCTACATTTTTAAGGGGGAGAGTGAGAAGGAGAGAGCGAGGAATAATGGGAGGGAGAATGAGAGGAGAATGGAAAGAAGAGGAAGGATGGGAAGAAGAGAGAAGAATATAAGGGAGAGAGGAATGGAGAATGGGGAGGAGGAAGAGAGGGAGGAAGAGATAGAGGGAGAATAGAAGGGAGAGAGAGAGATAATAAGAAGGAGAGAGGAAGAATAAGAGGGAGAGAGGGAGGGAGAAGGGGTAGGAGGATAAGAGAAAGGAAGGAAGAATGGAAAGTACGTTAATTTTAATACTGTCTGCACATACCCGTCATATTTGACGGGCAATTATGCTAGTGTTAATTATAGTAATGGACAAATATTAACACCCCCCTGTCAAAAATGAAGGGCCATGAATTTAAATGTTCTCGAGTTAAATCATTATGTACTCTTTCGTAGGTATATTACGACTGAGACAACAATAGAAGCTCGAGTTTTGACAACAACATGGTTACCACACAACAACATGGTTACCATACAGCAAACGGTTAAAATGCGTTTTTTTCAAAATATGTGAGTTAAACGATAAATTTGAGCGTTTTCGAATTGATGGCAAAATTCTACGTTAAGAATAAGAACGTCATTCATTCTTCTTTAAAAGTCCCACTCCAAAGATCGACGGTGGATATTTTCTAATTTTAATTTGCAAAAGAATGAAAGCCTGCACGTCGAAAAATCGCTTTTTGAAAATTATATCCTGGAGTCGAACCCGGGCCTTTTTTCGTGACTTTTTTGTCATTCAATTTCAATCTTCTAACCTAGTCGGGATGTTTGTTAAAAACACGTTAAAAAGTGTTACACAGAGCGACAGAATAAGCGTTTTACAATAAAAGCTTTGGTATCCGGCACCTAAATATCCGGAAAACTTTGATAACCGGCATATTTCCAAACCGGAAATTTTCGGAGCTTTTCTTACGGCGTAGGAAGATAAATAAAAGAAGATCGACATAAAGTGACATCTATTGCTGAAACAATTAACTACAGGTTTCCCTCTCTTTATGCGGGTTCACTTTATGCGAATTCGCTATTATGCGACAAACTTATTGCTACCGGAATTTCTTTTTATGCGTCTTTGATTCGCTCTTATGCGGTTACGCGACCAATGCAATACAAATGAAAGAAAGTTCTCTACTACACCACAAGGCGACAATTCAATCTCTCATTGTCTCTTATGCTGTGCGTATTAATATTACAGAAAATGAGATGAGAGTGGAGAGGATATTTTAGAGTGGAGATGAGACGGGGATTTCGTGTGATACTGTTTGAGCACACTTGAGAAGTTTTGTCTCCTTGCCCGCGGAACTTGCGTTGGGCCAAGACAACCCTCCAGCACTTTAAACCTCCACTATTGTATCACCCACAACAGCCACCACTTATGCTCGTCTGCTTCCTTTTATTGGCGAGTATAATTTAGTGTTAATTGTTTTAAGTTTGCATTTAGCGCATAAGAAGTCGTTATGAGCGAAAGAAGAGCGTCTTGGAGGGGAGTTAGGATTGCTTGTGGAATCTATCCCTATCTTTTACATGTAAATATGGGTCCTGTTTATGCGAATTCGTTGTATGCGTCACTTTCCTGGAACGCAACTCCCACATAAAGAGGGGGAAACCTGTACATCTTTCTTAAAACAGGAGATTATGTACTTTTGCTGGCATCCGTTAAATTTTGGACAAATAAATAGTTTTTTTCGGCGATTCCGACAGATCGGCACCTTGGGAGCGAAAGGGTTAATTACAGTATTTTTTTTATAAAATATGATTACATTTTACTTGTTCTATACATACTCAGTAGAGTGTATATGTTGGTTTCAATATGGTTTACATTAGTACATATCCAACATTTCAGTTTTACTATTGTTATCAGTTGGTGAATCCTAGGTAGATAGGCAGCTCAGATAACCGGAAAATGTGATTATCCGGCACCCTCAAATTCCCGTCCGTGCCGGATAACATATACTGAGAAAATGTTTTCGACTCATTGATCAACGTTTATCGTTTTACAATTCTGTATTTATGTGTTTCTTCAACAACTCTCTTCTTGGTAAACTTAAATTCAATTCACGATGAAATTTTTCTTTAAACGAAATTTAAAGATATGAGAACACTAAATTAATCGATCATTGATCTTTCATCAAGATGAACTCGAGACTAAAGAATGTCCAACTGAGATTATTTCTAATTATTTTCAGGTCTGGAAAGGGTGAGATGATTTTAATATTACGAAACTTCTGTTTTACTGCTAAAGTGCGTTTTCTGTAAATACCAAATATGACATAGATATTCTAAAGAAGGGCTCGACAATTTTTCTATAAATCAAGGCGCCAGCTTCAAAACCTAGGAGCCAGCGCAAATGTTACATAATTTCAGCGGACGTTTTTTTTATTGCCGTCAGAAAAAGAAATGTTTAATAATTTAGACACGAATCTGCTAGAATAATTAAGCCACGCACATTTATTTCTGTCACGTTATATAGCAAAACATAATAAAATGAGCCTTATACATCTGCAAAAGTCTAATGATATTCTGAAAACGTATAGTTTACGAACAATAATAAATACTTGCACTTATTTTCACGAATTTAATTAATCCGACAGATATATTTTGCTGCTCCTACTGCTGAGTCCAACAATACAATATGACTACAGCACGTGACTACAGTACAACCAAAATCTAAGTACAGTACGCACATACAATATCTAGGCGCCAGTATGAAAATCTTAGGCGCCATTGCGCCACTTTCGAGCCCTGTTCTAAAGAGATTCCTGAATCTCTTACAATTATTGTATCCTCCTATTGTATAAGTTAAAATATGACTTTAATGTTATAAAGGAGCCTCCAAAGTCTGTAGGATATAAGAATTTTTCATGATCCTAGAAATTAAAACCTATTGGCGGCAACACTTGAATTCAATATGCCGTCGAAGCCTAACGATAAATTAAAGAAACACTTCGGCCATTTCACCGCTTCCATTCAGGGTTTGTTTAAAGAGCCTATTAGACTAAAAATAAAGCTTCTTTAATATGGTACACGTGCTGTCTTTTGGAAGCTTTAATATGAAGGAATGCCTGTCTCACAAAATATTCAAGAGTCTACTTTTACTGGAGGAATACAAATCAAAATTGGAATGCATCCAGCGCAATATGTTGTCTGTCTAGGCTGTATCTGCTTCGAGGAATTGCGAAACGACTGCAGAGTTGACTCCCGTCAAAACAGATGCAGTTCTTGTTTTAGCTGTTAGATTCATAAATATAAAACTGAATGAACTGATGTGAATCTTCTAAATCCCGATCGAGTTACGATTCATTTATTGCGGTGAACCATTTATTTACACGGATGTTTTTCTGAGAGGAAACAGCAATTGAAAACAAAAATAAAAGTAGTATTTAATGAAAAAATCACTATGGAAGAAGAAGCTAAATAACATAATAATTCGTTTATATTTGATGATGATGATTAGACGGGCCGTCCTTGGCAGAGGGCGTGGTCGTATGTGCTTCTTGTATATCTATTATAACACATGTAATTTGGAGAAATATTTTTGTATTAAATAAATGATTGATTGATTGGTACCCTAGTTATTAGTGGATTGACTAAAAGTTAAATTATTGATTTAAAATCGGAAATTGTTCCATTGATTGAGCTGCAAGTTTAAGATAAACAAGGAGTCATAAGAATGGCGCATATAACTTAAGATATTTCTTGAACAACTGTGGGGAAAAACAGCTTCGAATTTCAAAGGGACGCACGACTCGTCTTGAAAAGTCATTCATCTAAATCATCAGCAAGATTGCAAAAACAATTCGAATCGACTTAATCGGATCAGTGTACTTTGAGATGAGGATAAAACTTGGAAGTTTATGTCTTCACACGAGTTACGCAGAATGGTTACAAACACGTTCAACTATCGTAGAAAAGTTTCATCCACCAGCTTCGATTTCAAAAACTTAAGAATATATTTATTTCCACATGATGCATCTGTAGAACGGAGAGGGCCTTTTGCGACGTTCCTCTTCGCTCCTCGATTATGTGCATCGCCGCTCGCAAGTTAATGAGAGCGCTGGCGGGACGTCACGATTCGCTGGCGTTGAGTACGATTGGAATCGCTGTTGATTAGTTCGTTCCTTGAAAAAGGCAAGCGCAACTTTAACATTTTTTCCGACGTACAGTTACTACGAAAGTTAGGGTGCAATTATGGTTTATTTATGAAAAAGTATATCTCACCTCAATATTGGCGTATGTTTAGGTTTTTTTGTTTAACAATGACTCGAAATCTGTTTCTCGTGGTGTAAAAATGTTAAATGCCGAAAAGTTTAAAACGACGAATTAATTTTGTTGCAATGAAGATTCAGGTCTTTGTAATTATGCAATTACTCAATTATTTTCATCAATAATGTAAAAATAAGCAACACATCATGAACATGAAACATGTTTTTAAATTAAGTGTGAACTTTGTGAGTGTTCAGTGTGTGTATGACAGAAAGAGCGCGAGTGGCGTTGATAAATGCAACCGCAATATCTCCAGTGAGGATATTGGGACTTTTTTCGGCGACTCGAGATAAGAAATTAGGCGATAAATAACCGAGACTCAATAAATGGTACAATAATACTACTTTTGTTGACAACAGGCACATATTCTGAGGAGTTTGCAGTAGTAGGAAGACTTAATCTCTTTCTATGTCGATAGAGAAGTAATAATATAGCAAGTATATATAATAAAATATAAAATTATATAAATTTTTGCAGATTTTCCCCGCGCTTAAATAGAACGAAAAGCTAAAACAATATTAATCTTAAGTATGGAGCATTTGCAACAAGTTTACCATCGATATAAAAATATTTTGTAGCAGTACTTAAATATGTATATACAGTAGTCCCTCTCCAACCGTGGTGGATACGTTCCTGGCTTGACCGCGGTTGGAGAGGGCCAATGCTTATGGAAAATAGGGGGTTAGGGGGAGTGATCCTTGAGAGACATACCTTAAATCTTATAATGCATACCAAACATGCTTAAACATGTTGACGGCCGTCTGAAGAACTGTGGGTTATTAAGACTGTAGGCCACTTTTGAGAAAAACGTAAATTTAACGTAAATTAAAAGGCCCGTGGATTTTATCCGTTTTTGCGAATGTTCAGTTTCATAGAAACTACAGGTTTAACATAAAAGAGGTCCAACACTTAAAAAATAATTAAAACTATAAAATGTTAGCAACAACATTTTTCTAATTGTATAGTTACTATTGATTTTATTTAGCCCCTTTTCTTTTGGACTGTGTTATCAAAATTCACACTGCGCACTTATGTAGGCAATCAAACCGAAGAATTTGAAGCGGTTTTGCATACATCCGTAAAACCGCGGACACTGGAAACTGTGGTTGGAGAGGGACTACTGCATATTTATATACTGGGTGGCCCAAAAGTCTTTTCACATTTGAGAAATTAACGTAATTTATTTTTAATCTTATATATTTAAAACGTAACGTAACTGAAAGTTTCAAATGAATAAACAGTTCTAAGATAAATTGTGTAAAATATTAATGTAAGTTTTTACGGCTCATAATAAATATTAAAAATAAATTCCGTTGATTTCCCAAGTGTGCAAGGACTTTTGGGCCACCATGTGTGTGTGTACGCGTGTGTGTATCTATTATAAATAGCTGCTTCTTACGGAGGATACAGTATATAGCAGCGTTTCTTAAACTAATTTGACCACGGAACACTTTGGGGCTAGGAATATATTGACGGAAACACATATGCTGGTCCGAGGGGAGGAGGGGTATCATACCGAAAAATAGCCGCACATAATGCTTTAACAGTTGGTTTAAATGAGTTAGTTTTTGCATCTTTTATTTTATAAAGAACGAAAAATAACAAGACAAAATCATCTGAATATAATATTTTAGAAGGAAAATATCGCTAGCATCGAAATTTTTCCACGGAACATCTATTTGCATCGCGCGGAACAGTTTGGGAAACGCTGGCATATAGGATATCTAAAAGGAATACGGAGCTGAAATTTTGTGTGATAATAGGATTTTGCTCAAAACCAATTAATTATGGCAAATATAACAGTTTCGGTCAATGCTCCCTTTAGTAGGCGCTATGTATATCATAATGGTAGTGTTGGATAATCCAAGGGCTTACAAGCGAGTTTAATTTATGGCAAATATAACAGTTTCGGTCAATGCTCCCTTTAGTAGGCGCTATGTATATCACAGTGATAGTGTTGGATAATCCAAGGGCTTACAAGCGATAAGTACGAAGCCCCATCTGGTCAGGCTTTATTAGGTTTTCCGGCCAACTAAATTGCGCTCTTATCTTTTTCCTCCACAATCTACCGGAACCGGCTACCATTGACAACGGGTATTAAAAAGACGAATCGTTGACTGAGTAACCGTGACGATTCTGTTGATTGTTTCCAAGATGGCGCCCGTGACCCAGATTAAAGATTTTTGAAATTGGGGTATCCCATCAGAGGTTGACTTTATTGTTCCACATTAATGAAAGACTTCGACTATCGAACGGGAGGCGAAGGTTGTTCTCGCCGCCAAGGAAGGCGAGCTCCGGAGGGAATGCAAATTGTTTTTCCTCCATTACCGTGATTGGGAATCCTTCGCTACAATAATGCCTCACAATAAACCGAGATTTAGGTTGAATGACCGATCGACTCTTTGAGGCTTAGGCGCTAAAAGGGCATTTCTTCTGAGAACGTTTCGGTCACAGCCCTCGACTATCTCTTAATAGGATCCGTCCTTGTTCTTCGACTAATCGGAGCAGTAGATTCATCCACCGAAATTTTAAATTTCTTTTTTTACGATCAATGCCAAAGAGTAAGATTCTTAAATCCTGCCTGAAAGATAAAGCAGATATAATTCTGTGAAGTTCCCTATGAAGATAGTTATAATGCAACAAATAAAATAAGTCATAATTAAGCTGTTATCGTAATAAGCATATTATGAACAGCGTTAAAACCCGTACACTAAAAGTTAGCTTCATGTTTACACTTATCTCACCCGTTGCGGAAAATAGATAATAATGTTTTCATGCTAAAAACGAAATTTTGCAACATCTGATCAAGGATTTTATGTAAATTTATTGGAGAACATCACAGGTAAATGCGTAATTTGAGTAATCACATATTTATAGACAAAGGAAAAATTGTACATGTTATTTAGTGTGGTATTTTACATGTCAATTTTGACTTGTATTGAAAATTCTTTGGATCAATAGTGGAAATATGATGTTAGGAACGATAAAATTACAATTTTACAATAATACTCTATGAATATTTTCTTTCCTCGTAAAACATTTTAAACATTTGAGTTCAATGCAGTAAAAATAAATATAAATAAAATCATAAAGATGCTCCCCTTTTCGCTGAACTGCGACGAAAATAATTACCACGATTGATTTTTTTGTGATAAATTAGACTCTTTCGTGGCACATCACGTAATTTTAGTATTTAATTTAACTTTTTTTTTGCAACGATAGAGATATTTCTTATTTTTTCAATAAAACTTTTATTTTTCTACCATTTAAATGCAAGTACGGACTGCATCCCATTTTATGGATTTAAATGAACTAATAGAATTGTTCATTTGCACTATGGGAGCATCTCTGACATCAAGTTCTGTAGGGAATTTGAAACAAGTTTCCAATTATTTTGGAGTTGATATTTAATTGTTATAAATATCGTTAAACACACTATAAATAAATAATTTATCACCAAAACTCATTAAAGAGTTTGATTATTGATAAGTGAACAGTTTTAGCGGAGTAAGTAAGCCATACGAGAGTTATGTTTTGAAAAAAGTATGCGGGCAAAGAAAATATAGACATTAGTAATGATGTCATTCATTTGGCGTATGCCTTTCAATTGTTACCCTTGGGAAAAGTTCATTAATAATTAAAATCCAAACGTTACATTGAAAATATGCGATGAAAATGTGTTTTAAAATGTATTCACAACCCGCATCGTCGCAGTTGATTTTTGGAGTCCTTTGAGTTGACTATCGTAAAATGACATGCGGGCATGAGTAGACAAAGAAACTTCGAATTCAATATTGAGGTCTGCCGTCATTGCGGAAGCGCCTAAATGTCTTTGCAATGATATAATTCCTATTAGAGAAATAAACAATTATAGCGCTAACCGAAGTCTTAATATCAAAATCATTTCGGCCCTCAATTATCTGAAAAATTTGGGTAACGTAATAGGTGCTATAAAAATCGTTCATCAACGTAGTTCTGTACGATATGGATCGATGGCATTGTGGTTATAACTAGAAAAGCAAAACCACCTGACAACAATTAAAAATTTTGCGCAAATAATATCTTACCCCAAATCAAAACAGCGTAGATGTTTCCATAGTTCATGACACAGAGAATTCGGGTGAGTTATGCAAAGCACGCGCTCCGCGGTATCGCGTCGCTCATCCCTCCGAGCGCCTATCACAGAGACCGTAATTACGGAGGCGCGCAAAAGATGCTGGAATCCGAGAGTTTAAACCACGAAAACCACGGCGCGAGCAACAGAACTAACGAATGTGAAACAAGTTTTTTTCATACATTGCCCCTTCGCCCTCTAAACGCAGCCCCGAGATATGAAACGTAATTGGTTTCACACACCGCCGGCCCCACTACCTGTTACGCATGGATTCTCCAGAAGGAAGGTGCTTCTAGCGGCCATGACTCTCTGTTGGGCGGCCATCTCCAAGGGTGCCTCCATCACCGAGAACACCAGCCCACCTGTCGCCAAATAGGAAACGTAGAAGAGCGCGTACACCATCAGTAAAACCGAACTCCTTCTCAGCCCTAGGACCTGACGAATGGGACCGGAGGAATCTGTCGAACAGCAATCCGATCCGCAGGTCGAGTGTCCTCCGGAATCCTTCCGGGACCTCCACCTATCCTCGTCGCTCAAACCGATCGTCACGTCCGCTCGGTAGATCGGAACCTCGTTTCCGGCCTTTTCCGGACCTCCGATGCTGCCGTATTGGCTCCGTGGCATGGAGAGCGTCTCCTGCCTCGTGGGCGAAGTCGGAGGAGTCGAGGGGTTTCGGGCGAAGGCGGGAGCCGTGAGGAAACCGTCCCGGCCGGTGAAGTCTCCCATCGGGAGGAAAGGTCCTCTTTCGCGCTCGGCTGAACGGAGAGATTCGGATCAAGGTGCGGGGAGGGGGGGGGGGGCGTCGGCTTTCTTCCTCTCTCTCCCTCCTTCCTTCTCTTTCCTTGTTGGTGAACGGATGAGGAAGGCGTCTCTATCCCTCCCGATCGAAGAGATCTTCCTTCTCTCCGACTTCCACTTGGTTATGTAAACGGTTCTCAATATTCCTTTAGGCCACCGGCGGATTATTTCCCTTACTCCTACCAAGGACTTAACGCGCTATCTTATTTCTATAAATTTCGGTCCGTTTCCCTTTGTATTCACAACTTATACCTAAAACTAAATCTATATCACAGATTATTGCTCTTCCAATTTCTCCACCGACGCTTAATCCTCGTCAGATCCTGTTTGTTTATCCAGGGTCCTTACACTTTACGGCGGTTATTTTTACCCCTTACCTTACAATTCACCGTTAAATCTTCCCTTCTTTCGGGGAAGTTGATTGTTTTTCCTTCAATTTCTTTCAATCAAAACTACACATATATGTATTTCATTTCCTTAGCTTTTTCCTATTGGTGTCCCTCGCACTTAAACGATTTATTCCACGTCACTTTTCCTTCCCACTTTTCTCGTACTTCTCTTAGCCAGCGACTACTCCGTTCTAACAACTCTCATATTAAATATTCCGTCCATCAACTTTTCCTAGCGACCACCTTTCCCTCTCCTATTCTTCCTTCTTCTCACGCTCTCTTCCTTCTCCGCTCTCTCCTCGGTTCCTCTCTCTTCTCCCTCCTCTTCCTTCGTCAGCTGTCCCATCTCAGCACCGAGAAGTATCTCATGGCGGCGTTAAGTACGTGACTCGACATCGCAACGACCGACTTCACCGCGGTCTCTCGCGAACACCTCACCACCCGCACACCAAGACGCTCGCCTTGGAGTCTTCGAAGTGACCGGCGGTCAGCCGCTTCCCTCCTTTTCACTCCTTCCGCGATAAAAGAGGAAACCGGGCGTTCCCCTTGGTCAGAGACGCTCGCACGACGCCTTCCTCGCTGGTACCGAGTAATCCATCTCTTCGAGCTGCGGTCTGGAAGGCACGGGAAGGATCACGGCCGGGGTGAATCGCCTCGGCAGCACAAAGGGACCGTCTCTCTCTCTCCTCTCTTAGGCAAAGAATGTCTCCGACGAACGCAAAAGAGTCACGGTGGTCGCCTCCGTCTCTCCGATCGGAGCGCCGCGCTGCGGTTGAAAGGGATGTCGCGTTTGGACGGGCAAGGCGAGGATTTATTTCCACTCTTCGGATCACGTTCTCTCTACCTCACAGAGAGAGAGAGTTTCGATGTAAAATCCGTGACGCTCTCCTCTTCACGTCAGATCTTGCGCGCCGATCTGTGCGAGCGGCGAGATTTTATCGCTCGTTCGGTCGAGCGATGGTAAAAGAACTCAACTTCCCGATATAAATTAAGAATCCCCGATGTACACCGCGCGTGCAATGCGCAGAATTCGTTCTTTCGAAAGAGATATAAAAAGAGTGCGGAAGGGAGGATGTTAAAAATAAGAAAAAAAACGCGTTGGAGAATATCCGGTCTGGGGACGGCGTTTTTCTTTTTTTTTCTCCTCTTGCTCTCGCTCTCTCTCTCTCACTCACTCCGGAATCCTCTTATTCAAAACGCCCAGTTGGTGCGGTTCCTCCGACTGCTTGGCGAGTCCTCGCACCCAAATGAAGCCCTGACCACCCCCCTCAGCTCCGATGATAAGGAGAGGGATACGAGTGAGAGAGAGAGCAGTGAGAAGCCGAGGGCTGCCGACGACCGACTGAATGATCGGAGCGACTTGTGCGCCTTTTTTCTTTGTAGAACTACTATCTCCAGTCCAGTACAGCGCCCTCCCATCCTTTCCCGTTCCCTCCTCCTCTCCATGTTCCCCAGCGAGCATTCTTACCCTCTCCCTTCTTATCCATTCGTTTATCCTACTTCCCTCGCTACCTCTCTTCTCGTTCCACTCCACTCCTGTAATTCCTGTTTCTTATCTAGCTACTGTTTGTGGCCTATGCCCAATCGTATGAGAATACATTTCGCCGGAGTGATGGGCGGTGATAACGACTAGACTTGGTGCATATGCACTCGATGTATGTATGTGTGCGTATATATCTATGCGTGCATTTATTTTTGCATATACGGCCCTTTGGGTCCCTTAATACATATAGGATTTAAATATGAACAAAAGAATTTCGTCATGTTACAGAGGGGTAATATTCCTAGATTGGACATAAAAATCTCTTTCTTTTCTTTGGTTTTGCGCTCAAAACTAATTAAGCGAACGGATTAGACTATAAAATCGATAAGGCTAATACAGTATTTCATGTGACTGCCCTAAATTAGCTCCAGGAAGTAATAAAAGTGCGTAGATAATTGTTGTAGCGAATTTTTTGCTGCGAATAAAATAGTTTAGCAAGATAAATGTACATTTACGGCCACTTATTTTATTTAAAAAATATAATGGTAGGAAAAATGGGCAAAATGTTTTTCACTGACGGCGACTCATGAATTGCACGCTTTTTAACTGAAAAGGACAACAGAAACCGGTCAGTTTATTGGACTTATGCGATTCAGAGTCGATAACAATATTTTTATGGAACATCCAGAAACGACATCGTATTTGAGTGTACAGAACTAGCCCTACTTCAAGAACGAACGACCGGTTCCGTGAATACAGAATAGCTAAAACTACTCGTACAGGAGTTGAATTATATTTTATATCATATGGAGCGGATATCATTTACGAGACGCGATTTAGGGAATTTCGACTCTTCACCTACATCGCTTGATGCAGGTAGGACGCATTCAAGGGGTTAGGCAGCATATACCGTAGGACGCAATAAAACAGTTACACAAATCCTCAAGCAACGAGAATAGCTAGCGAGGGATGCCATATCTGATAATTTTACGGACAAGAAAAGAGAGATAAGAGTTAGGCCGAATGGTTGCTAGGAGAAGGCATTGCCTTCTTCTGATGACGCTAGTTCAGAGATCGAGGGAATGGCCTTTATCCAGCAATAACCTTCAGCGGCCCGGCTCAAGTTTCTTTGCTTTCTTTATATTGTGATTAATTCTTAAGTAATATGTAACACACCAGACAGTTGCGGAAATCCCGCCAAAAATCCTTAAATAGGAAGACAAAAATTAATAAGAGTGCAAATATACGGTAGACGTAGCTTATTATTATCACTGGTTGTTGTCAGACGCCTATTGTAGCCATATGGAATACCAAAAATATAGTTTAAAAACATGAATTTTCTTCGCAAAATTTGATTATGTCACCTATCTGTTGTTATCAAAATTTTATCTGATCGCCATTCTACTAAAGGATTTGGTTACTAATATGTACATCCTTAGCATATACATTTAGAGGACATAGTCTTATGCGAGAGTCTACGAGTTACACGGCGCACGTATTCATTTTGTTCCCAGTGGTAGGTTGGTGGCAAACGCTAGTACTAATTTCCATGTGAAAATTTCGAAAAAACGTTCTCGTTATCCATTTTAGGCTGGTTTCCAGAGGGAACATAGCCGTATTAAATGGTCCTGTCTGTGTGTATGTATGTATGTGTGTGTGTCCCATACTAACAACTTTTGCATTAACGGACCGATTTTCATGAAACTTGGTATGAGGCTCCTGCTATCAGGCCCCACCTCCGAGCTTTATTTTATTTGGTGAAGACTGAAGTCCCGGGTTCGATTCCAGGAACATTTTTCCCTATTTGTTTTACATAGGAAGTCTCAAATCCATAGTGCAGAGATGTTTTCTTTAACACTTTAAAATGTCTTAAAATTGTGATACCGGAGCGAGGTTTGTACTGTTATAAGGGGAAAAAAATGAAAATTCTAATTCTTATCGCTGAATTTTGATAATTGATCGTATTTTCTTGAATTTCTACTAAAAATAGTGTTTTTGCGTTTTAAATCGTATTTTATCGGATTGTTGTTATGCAGACGATTATTACCGAACTCGGCTTGAGCATAGACGAGTGAACAAGTAGGTTATTTTCTTTTCCACTCGACAAACCTTCAGCAATGGACAATTGATCCATACATATTAGCGTATAAATAGTATTTAATATAGGTAATAATGTTTTAAAGGATGTCAATTTGAACAAATTTAAATAAAACATTTTAAAGTGTTGTGTTTATCTTAGCAATTCTTCAGCTAACTATACTTATACGGTGGTTTTATATGGATGGTTGATGTGATGTTAAGAAAAGAACAATTTATTATTTTTGTCATTTAAGTTAGGTGACTAAAATATGAAATATTCAAGTTTCACTCCTACTAGTATCTAAAGCTGAATTACTGTGAACTAGCAATATATTTTCGTTAAATTAAAGCAATATGAATGGATAAGTCAGTATTTCCATTAATGAAACAAATGATACTATCAAACTTCTTACTACTTATATACCAAACATTTTTACGTTTGTCACCGAGTTCTCTACTTCTGTCTACCATTCTCACAACTGTAAAAAGATTAAAGTTTAAACAGAGAGACCCCCATAATACTCAACAGCTGGTAGACAAATTTGCAATTTTTTACGCCCATGCAGCAGAAAGGTTATCATAATTATATTATAGAGTTTATTCATATTAAAGTTATAACTATATAAAGGTTGGTTACAAAAATTCTTTTTATATCTTCACTTGTTTACTTTCTCCATACGTAGTATAGGGGAAAGTATTGTTTTCACGAAAAAATCGATTTCGAGATTTAAAGGGAAATAAACGTTTTGAGGTCCCCTGAACACGTTTTGATCGTTTTCTCGATAATGTCTGTGTATGTGTGTGTGACATTTTTTGTGGGTGCTCGAACTCAAAAACTATTAATCAGATCAACGCGAAATTTTATATTTAACATTTTTATGACAGTCACAAGACCTGATTAGTTTTTGGTGAAGATCGGTCAACTGTAAGTGGGTGTTTACCCTTGTCACCCGTTTTTTGGAATATTTGTTTTGATATTTGTAAAATGTAAAAACGTACTAGAATAAAAATTGTATAAAATTTAATTTTTTACAACCTTTGTTCGAAACATTTTCCCATATAATGTATTGTTTGAGAGATATTTTTAAAACTAATTTTTTAGGTGCCACCACCTACCGGCGACTATTGTTAACAATTAACGCTTAGTTACGTCTTAGTAACGCACCTTTTTATTTTCTTAATTGTTGGAGATTCCTGGATATATCAAATATGAGAAGGCTACGACGGTATGTCTATTTATGTTCTCTGTCAAGTCTTAAAATTTTTCTCTCAGTTCCTTAAAATATTTATTATCATTTAACCTATTTGGATTTTTTATAAATATTACAGGTATGGAGAAAGTCATGTGGTGGCCACATCAGATTTTTTCGTAAAGTATATTTGAGGTCGATTTATATTATCGTAAATACGATATTTCGTAGATGAGAAAGTAAAGGATATCTGATTGGTTGTGCGATCAAATTTTTATTTGTGCAAGACAATTCCGAATTTTACGTCGTATCAATTGCGATTGACTATCTTGCAAGCTGCTCGAGTAATAATACTACAGCAGAGTCCCGATTATCCGAGGTCGACGGTCCGCACCGTCCTCGGATAATCAATAACTCGGATAATACGGAACGTTGCCCATATCGGGAAAATACGTGACGACATCCGTGGGATATATTATTAACAAAACCGTCACATATTTCCCTGATATCAACGTTCAATATGTAGGCCGATATGTTGCCACTTTGATACAATTGTATCAAATATGACACTAATTAATTGTAAATTTTCAAAATGATATTTTGCTACTTTTTATTCATGCACCTCGGATACTACGTGATCTCGGATAACCGAGACTCGGATAATCAGGATTCTCGTATATTTTTTTGGTTACCAGTCGCTTTATGCAAAGATTCCACGCATAACCGCTCACAATAACATCGATACACACACACACACATACACCAATGCACGCAGATGACTACCCCTATCGGATATCGAGTGAATGTATACTTCGCTCGGTGATACTTCAACAACACATTCAATCCGCTAACCAACTCGGATGTTATTGAGTGGAGAGAGGCCAAAAAAGAAGGCAAAACAGGAATCTAAACATCTCTGACTAAACCTCAGAACTGGTTCTATGCGACACGAGAAGGAGGTGGGGAAATGTTGCGTTGACGTCAATCCCCGACACTAACTTTATTGAAGCAATGAAAACGCGACCTTAAACTTCTCCCACGACTCTCTCTTTATTTCTCTCCTCCGATAAATTGCCCCTTTGGTTGAAAAGGAATACGAATACCTTTCCGGCATCGTTTTCGTAGAACGAGCATGGATGGAGAAATAAACAAGGGAAAAAAGGTTTCGCTGCCACCGCAGGAAAGAATCTCTGGTTCGTTTCGGAATTGCACCTGCTTCGCAGTCACCGGTGGAGAGATAAATTGCGTTCTACTGAAGTGTCACACTCCGATATCGCCGCCAGCCTCGACGGAGAGAAATTTTCGGTTTAAAAGTGGTTTCGGAAGGAGCTCCTAATTATCACATGGGTTCGATAGTCGAGCTGGGGAAAGGGCTTTCTATCGAGGTGATGGGAGATTTTATCCACAATGAAACGGAAACAACCGTTAAACAAGGTAGATCCAAAAAGCCAAAAAAAGCGTATTTCGGGTACAAAAAGCCGTCTTTTACGGTGATTCACCGTAGTGACGGTGAAATAATCAGTTATGACGGCACTTTGTAGCCGATATTTGATTTTCTCAATCTATAATGGATATTGAAACTATTTGGTTACATAATGATTTCTAGCCAAAAGATGAGCTCAATAATTCTCATTTGAAATAACAAGATGAAAATAAAAGCCCTCTTCCAATATATCGCATCGCTAATTTCTGAGATGTGACCGAAAATTATTCGGTAAGCTTTTAAATTCTGCATTGAAACTGAAACATCATAACTTAAATTTATCTTCAAAACATTTCCAGTTTGGAACATTAAATTTTCCATGCAATCAAAGATTTTGTTTTGGCTCTGGTTTCATTTCTTTCCCCTTGCACAGTGTGGTTTATTGTTTCTATCCTTTTGCGTAAGTATCTGAAAATCTTCCAACTTCTATCGAACTTCTCTCCCTTCTGCGGTGGGATTTTCGAAATAATCACAATATCAAAAGGTCCTAAAGTACGTCGATCCGTTTCTTTATTTATTGCATAAATAATCATAATACCCACGGTTAACAACCTATGGTTAAGTGTTCATCTTGAGAATTACGAGGAAACTGAATTAATTTTAGAAACGCTTAGTTTCATTCCCCACAACTTTCAGAAAAAAACCTATGATCGTTTCGGGAAATCACGAATTATTAATTTTAAGGCTCTTTCGCTAGGAAAATAGGTTAACTTATAACAATTGGATTTAGTGAAAAATTAAATGACATAAAATGCACGTGGATTTTAAAAATGCTCGTCGGCGGTAATTTAATGGCAAAGTTAAATAGCAAAAATTGAAGAATGCGTATCAAACACAAAATGAGAACTACAATCACCATTTTAATACTTTGGTACTTAAGAAACTTTACAATAGAGGATGCATTAAATAAGGAATTTTGTATTGCAATTTGAGATAACAGAACACCAACGGATGAAAATGTCATCGAATTGCAGACATGTATGGGTGGTCCAGATGCCACCCCTATAATGTTTTCAATTTTTAATAATACATAGTTATTTGTTCCAGATGGCTGATATAAGTTCACATAGTATTGAAGAACGGCTCGTAGAGAGCATATGGGCTCATGAAAGATCGCAGACAGGAAATAACTATGAAAGATGATCAAAAAGACTTTGCGAAAGATTTAGTTTTGGACAAAAAACGGACTGGAAGAGCCGAGGGAAGCAATGCGCAGAGGTTGCTGTATCAGTTAAAAGATTGCCCAAGAAGTCACTACGTAAAAGATCACCTGAACTTTATATTCCACTAAAGATACATGAAAGATGATCTTAAATTGAAATCTTTCAAGCCTATTTTTGTCGACGAGCTAAGTGATACTGACTTACAAAATATACGTGAAGCATTTGCCCAGTTACTTGAAGTTTTTGTAACACTCCCACAACGTGGTTAAATTTTGTTTTCAGGCGAATGTGCAATTTATCGCAGTGGGCGTAACATTAATGTTTATTTTTGGAGTAAAACTAACATACATTATTATGAAGAGTTAGAGCATAATCCACCGCATGTTATGATGTGGGCAGCAATAACAAGGAAACATTTGTTTGGTTCTTATTTTTTTGATAGCACGGTGAACCAACCTTCTTATCTAACTATGTTGACGGATTGGTTTGTTCCGCAGCTTGAAAGATTGAATCTCCTTGGGCATGCTTGGTTCCAGTAGGATGGGGAACCTGCTCACCATGCCATCTCTGTTCGAGAATTCCTAAATTAAGTTTTTAAAGATAAGTGGATATGTAGAAGCTCAGCAAATTTGTCAACACCGCTTCACTGGTCCCCGAGGAGTCCTGATCACTCCTCAAGTGACAATTCACTATTGGGATTTATCAAAGAATGTGTTTCAAAAGAAAGGTACAAGACAATAGAAGAGTTGGAATAGGCTGTGAACAGGGGCGGATCCAGAAACTTCCCAAGGGGAGGGCGATCGCCCCAATTGCCCCTCCCCCTCTTGATTCCGCCTCTACCGACGACCATACATTTTGAAAATCCCTACCTCCATCAGAACCTTTCTTTTTCTTGTCATACAGACTTAATCTTCGGTGTAGAAACAAGGAATGTTGCGCGGAATGAATTTAAGAATGTACCCAGTGGATGGCAATGGGGTCGTCCAAGGGGAGGGCGATCGCCCCCATCGCCCCTCCCTTGGATCCGCCACTGGCTGTGAAGAATGCATTTGCCCGAGTGGACCTGGCAATGTTGCATAAAATTTCTCATAGGACATGGCGTCTATCATTTTGTGCAAAGGACATGCTCATGCATACCTCCTGCTCCCTTAAAAACGTAATTGTTAAAATTTAATCTAATGATTGTTAATAAAACATATTTACTAATAATATTTAATGTTTTATTGCTTACATTATACATCTATTGGTATAAAAAATGTTAAATTTTTGAGGAATTAGATGGGGTGACGAAACATCTGGACCATCCCATACATTATGCCTCGTAGTCTTTTAATTAATGAGGAATTCAAAGAATGTATACGCCGATCCAACGATTAAAAACGATTAAAAGTACCTGTAGGATTGGCGAGTGTCAATTTATTGTATGAAGCCTTAGTTCGCTCACAAGCGAAGACCGATAATTTGAAAAGTGTATATTTTTCCTTTGATTAATTCAACATGGCTCAATGGATTGGGTTCAAATTTTAGCATACAAAACTTAAATTAAACGAAAAGAATTCAGTGATATTTTGATCTTTCTCCCACCCGCGCTGTAGCTGCGGAAGTTTTCAAAGGCAATTATTGTTTTCTATATATATATATATATATATATATATATATATATATATATATATACGACATGCAAGTTTTACTTTCTCATATATGTAGTATACTAGCTTAAATTACCCGGCTTCGCTCGGGAAAGAATTTTCTTTTAAGTAGCAAATGATTTTTATTTCTCGGGGTACCGCGCTGCCCGTGCCCCCAAATTTCTCAAAAGTGTCATTCGGAGAAGAGGTTCACACGGAATTTTAACCACCTAAAGAAACCATTGAAAAATTTTAGTCAGACTTGTGCCCGTAGGTGTATCTCAATGGCGAATCCATCATATAATCAAGGCAGACTGCTTTTCCAAGAATATTTGGCATAATCGAGCAGTTTTATTAAAATAGAAATTACTCCGAGTGCACCATAAGCCCTGAATTTTCGTTCCCCATTCCTTAATTACGCAAGCGATGTTTACATTAACATTTAATATTTTATCTATTGTATTGTAAAATTTTACCATTAATATATTTACGCATTAACGTCTAGCTTAATATCCAATATAACAATATTTAATAAATAGTTGGAAGTTAGGAGTGCTATTGAAATTGGTACAGAAAGCTATGATACCTAAATCAGCGACTAGCAAACTTTTTGGAATCGCAGAAAGGCTTGGAGACATCTTTATAATTCGTCGGACAGTAATTCTTTTAGGATTCAAACTCGGAACCTTTGACTTGCATTTTAAAACTTCGGATATCTCCTTTTCTCCTAATTTGACAAGGACGAGAGCAGCTTTCTTTCCGATACCGTTTGGACGATGGTCGGCTCAAGGGAAGGCTCTTGACCAATCGCGTGCCCTAGGGGCACACGTTACGCAATCCATTGTTTTATTTTCTTGATCAACACTGCCCACAAGCGAGATGCAATTGTTGGCGCGCGTGTGGACGACGTTCTTTGTTACACAAAAGTCTGATCCTAAACACACAAATCTTTATCGCAAATGGACTTGGATAGATTGTGAAACGTGTTTGCTTAGTAGTTTGGATGGACTGTGAAATGTTTTATTCGAAATTCGACCAGTGTTTAGGTTTCTCGACTCGTTCAAAAAAATATAAATAAATAAAATCGTGTATCTATGTGTATTGATTCAGAAGTGTACGTAATTTTTCTACGCACAACCTATAGTTTCTTATCGATTGAGAAGAGTCAGTATCGTGTTCAGAAAGACGATTTTAACCGTAAGGATTTCCAGAATAGGCAATTAAGCATAAAAAATTGAAAAATGAAGTACCTGTCTTAGGTATCTCCAGCAGCCATAATAACAATGCTCAGTCGGACGTTTTATTCTCCTTCATCCGATAAAGCAAAGCGTTAAATTGATTCAACGAAACTTCCAATCCGAAATCCTCCCTACAATCGATTCATTCCTCAGAATTTTTGAAATTAAATTTTGAAAAAGCAATGATCGATTAGCTATAAGCGACTTTGATTTATCGCTTTGGAGTAGAAAATTGCGATGCGTGCTCTATTTCTTTCATTTTGCATTTAACGCGTTGTTTACTATTCATATAATAAATTATTAAGGGAGTTAATTAAAGAAAATATTCATGTGCGTATAAAGCACACTAAGCAATGTAAAGTTACATATAATTTCTAAATAAAATTTCTGTTGATGAGAGCGAAGAAGAACAGTTCTTAAAACAATCTCATGTCAAAAGCATTGTTACAACAGATAAGGTTTGAAACATATTTAAGGACACTGACATTTAAAAAAAATAAATAAATAATACCCATAAGGAGAAATCTGGAATGTTAGAAAAGCGATCGACGTATACATACTTTGAGAAGTTAATGTAAATGCCACTTTCTTTATAAAAACGACATTTTCCTTCCTTGAATCTTGAATTAATTTACAAGGGATATAAAGCGAGCCGATATACAGTGGAACTTCTATAACTCGAATATCGAGTGTAAACAAAATATATTCGAGTTCTGAGAATACATTTTTCTCATTAGTAAAATTTAAATACTAAAACGAGCAAGATATTCTGGTGATTTTATAAATCTTAATAAATTATTTAAAAATTTCCAAAGATATTTTAGCAACATTAATACTAATTTATTGAAATTGCACCCATTTTTAAATAATGTCTGCACTAGATTTAAGTTCAGCTACTATCACATCACAATCGGCGTTCAAGTATTCGCAGAAAGTGGCTTCACAATTAACTTGTTATTTTAAGTTGGACCATTCAAGTTCGGACTGCGGAATTTCATCTTCCTATTCACATTCCTCTTTCACCCATTCTCCTTTACATATTACAGACTTTTAAAGTAGTTTGAAAATGTATCCGAGGTGACTTAATGCCAGTCTTTGTCTAACTCCCCAATACAGTCAAGAAGTGTTATGTCGAATATTTTCTCTTCGTCAATTCTTTTTAACATTTTCACAACTTTTCTTCTACGTTAATGACGATTTAAAATGTTTTATAATACCTTTATCCAAAGGCTTTAGTTTAGGTGTCATGTAGGGCGGTAAAACACAAATAAAACAGGATGTGCCGGACAATATGTTCACGAACAGAAGGATTATTTCCCTATTTTCCCTGTATCGATTCGCATTTAGTAAGACGACGTTTATCTTAGAGCGCCTTATATAATATTCATATAACCCAGAGGTGTAAAAAAACTGCTGCGTAAACCGTTATACTTACAATTAAAAAAACCGGGACAGTTATGCGTTCCAAAAAACATTTCCGGAACACCGGGACAAAGCAATGAAAGCCGAGTAAAATCACTCTACGTAAAGTAAACTTAAAAGTCTTATGGAGAATCGAAATATTGTAAATATGGGGAGAAGTATCTACCAGCAACTTCGACTTAAAGAAAACAATTTTTATCAAGTAACAGAAAATTATGGTTACATAAATACGAATTGTAAAAAAACAAACAGCACGAAAAACAAGGATTGTGACCGGTAAAATGAATTAACTTCTAGATATGGAAAATTCGAGTTATAGACGTTCAGCTTATAGAGGTTCCACTGTAATTGAAATCAGCAACCTAAAGAATCCAGACCGCATAGAAATAAAAATGAAAAAAATTAAAATTTGCACCTAGAGGTTTCAAGTTCGCCATCCTCTACTGTTTACCTTGCATCCTAGTCGTACCCGCTTAACGTCTCGTTGTTTCAAGATATACACTTTCTTTAAGCTCTTTATCATGTTGGAGGTGGTTGTTAGTGCGGGTAAAGATAACGATAAAACAAGCATTAACTCTTGCAAGTTAATGGCCACAGTTTAAGATTAAATACCATAGAATCTCCATGATGCGGAAACTTAACAAGCCATACGTTCGAAAAAGAGAGTACTTGTTATGATCACAATATTAGCTCTAAGCTTCATGTAAATGTCATATGATAATGCCTTTCAAAGATTTTTAGCTCTGGGGGTGTATAGCCCCCAAAGCTAAAAAATTTCTCGTCGTTTTACAACCTTGACCTACAATAAAGCCGACTTTCATATTATTATCATCTTCCGATTATTGGATTTTGTTATAACAGTCAGCGACTTCATTTAAGTAATAAGAGTCTCAATAGAGTCCGCATGGCAATTAGACCAATTACCAAAATGATTCGATAAACTGCTATTTTCTGGATACAGTGAAAAGCTACAATATAAGATATCTATTAATGCAGAAATATTTTTAACCTACTATCCAGAATGAAAATAGACTTATAGTTTTGTCGTTGTGTCTGTCTGTCTGTCCGTCCCCCTATTAACTTTTGAACCAATAGACCGATTTTCATGAAACTTGGTGGAAATCTCTTGCTCCATGGACCGAGCTCCCGAGGATAGTTTTTGTTGCGAAGATTGAAGTCCCGGGTTCGATTCCAGGAACTATCCTTCCCATTTGATTTACATGGGAATTCTGAAATCATAAAAATATCTTATAACTGTAATATCAGAGCGAGTTTTGTACTCATTACGAGAGTGCTGCCATAGCAACAACATTTGTTGGACTCAAATTCGGTATATTCTAATACGTACACGCGTTATTTTTGCCGCACCAATACGTGTGATCGATTTAATATTCCATTCGAATGTATTTGCGGTATTTTATATCGCTAAATTACGAAATTTGGGAACACAAAGAGCTACATATCCGCGATGACTTTAAAGCTATTAAAGCCAATATAAGTATTAAATAAACTATTAAATGGAAAGTATGCATCATAAGTTCTGTTTGGATCATCTTGTTTAATATATATATTTTTTATTTTAATATAAATTCAAATCAAATGCTTGTTCTAAATTTTTAAGTCAAGATGAGATATCGAGTATTTTTCTAAAATATATTTTTCCAAGATTCGTGTCTTTACAAATATGTTAGCGCTTTTTGTATACAGCGCATATTGACATATAACTTAAGCTTTGATGTTTTTTATCTTTATTATAAGTTGCTATTTATTTTTAAATAAGATTTAACATATAGAACGTAATATTTTTCTTAAGGAATGCTGTTCGTTACAATTTCGTTGCATTCACCTATACTGACACCAAAAATATAGCCGTTATTCGTTTGCTGTATATATTTTAATAAGTACAACGTAGCGGAACATAAAATAATGCAGTGTACTATTTTAAAGCAACGTGTTTATGCCGACTCTGTGTCAAATAAATAAAAACATTCTTTCATTGCCGTTAAACAAAACGTAGTTAGCCTCAAAGTTGACGAGGTATTATTCTCAGAACAAGAAAAAAGAAAAATAAATCGCTTTCGATAGAATGTTTCCCGTAATTTTGTAATTATTTCGGTGCTGGAATGAGGCGATGGCAAGCAATGCCCCTTTTATCAGCGTTGCGCCTCTATGGCGCCACTATTCTGCCTTTGTAGGCGGTGTTAATTATATTTAGTTTCTTTTCGTTATCAAAGCTATTGCTCAGTCTCGGTGATCGCGCCAACTATAAGAGCGCGTCAGGTCAAAGGAAAGAGAAATCAACGAAGGTTTCCTTCTTTTACTTATCATAATTTGTAGCTTTATCCGCGGAATAATTTTCCTCCTTTTTTATTCAAAGCCTAGCATTACGATGATGGAAGCAAACAACCTATGACTCGATGAATACTTAAAATTGTATAAAGAATGAATATTTTTACTAGTTTTCCCATGAATGATATATAGAGAAGTATGTTCATTGGTTTAACGATCATTTTTATGATTTAGACAGAATCAATTAACACCAAGTACTTCGCGCTCATATAACAAAATGTTTACGCATTGTTGCATAACGTGATGTAAATAAAAATTTTAACACGATCGATTCTGAAGATAATATCTGATATTCATAATGTCTTTTCTTGTGAGCTAAAAGGGGTTTCAAGCGATAATTTTTATTCCCAAAATTGGCAGCTATATATCATTTCTTTCTTTTATGGGCCACCTGAGCTGTACCACTTAATGCATTAAAAAGAAAATGTTCTTTCGGCATTTACATAGTTGCCACAATATTCCAATGCAATCCATGGAAAAATGAATTTTACTATTAATTTAACAATCCCATCCACTTGGTCTATTATATATATATACACCAACAGTTTCATTGCTATAAAAAGCAGTACTGATTTTATGTATGTAAAATATTTCTTCCACACAATGCGATGAAAGATTTATTCGGTTAGACTCAGAGCTGCAAAGTACCTGTATATTTTAAGGGGGTTCGGTTCGCGGTTCTGCAAAATGACTGCGGTTCGGTTCGGTTTGCAGCTCTGAAATATTCTTATTATCAGTCTGATAATAAGAATATTTATAACTAATAAAGATTTCATGTAATTCAATATACGAAGCACGGACATTTACGATTTTAAAGCACCCGAAAATAAAATATAAATTTATCCTCTTCAAATAACAATTTTCAGATAGTATTCTAATCTATTAAATAATTTGTACAAAAAGTTAGTAATTATACACTTACTTAAGATATTTCTGCAAATTCCGCTGGAAATGATTGTTTACACTCCAAGACATCCGCCGAAGGGTTTTGTCTATTGTTAATAAAAAGCAAGTTTTCATTGGACGACAAAGCACAAACTAAACAAAAAAATCGCTACAGAAGGGCACTGTATGAGAGTTGAAACAGGAATGATGGAACCATCGAGACAAGCCGTCGAAGAGGAACAATTTGAATTTTTCCAAAGAAAACATAAGAAGGGTAATTAACGATTCTAAGTAAGATGGTCACATTTCCTTTCCCTTTCTTATCACTAATGTATATGTGTATAAGTTTTGTATTTGGAGAGGACTCCTAGCGCGCATTTCCATGCGCCCTAGGAGTCCTCTCCCTCTCCCTTTACACGGCGGGAAGGATATTGCCGCTCCTTTCTTGGTCATAGTAAAAGAACCCTTTTGATAGCGTTGAAATAAGTTCTTAATCCCACGCAGTGGTTTCTCCACATGCTTTCGCGGTTGTTGGCCTCATAAACATCGCCATAAACCTAGCCTTTAAATAACAATAGCAGCAGGGGAGAAAGAGAAATGAATGACTCTCCTGAACCAACTTTCGATGCGTCACTGGTTTTCCCGTCTCCCCGTAGTTGATAGGTTTAGATTGAACCGAAAACCGAACCAATTTTGCAAAAAAATGTTGGTCGGTTCGCGGTTCGGTAAAAAAATGATTCAGTGGTTTTGGTTCGGTTCGCGGTTCTGCAAAATGACTGCGGTTCGGTTCAGCGGTTCGGTTCGGTTTGCAGCTCTGGTTAGACTTTAACCCTTTTGACAGGCAATGAATATGCACGGATATATTTTGTGATAACTTTTATGGTTCATATTAAAAACAATAAAAGTTTGATAACGAGGTTGCACAAAAGTATGGGGCAATTTAAGTTTTTCAACGAACTTATTTAACTGAGTAACGTATTGGCAAAATTTAATAATGGTTAAATTTTTTCGAAATGATTAAATGAATAAATTTGAATTTGTTCGATATGGGACTAAAGTTATTTATGTTTGGAAATGATAATGCAGAAATTTTGTCGGAGTGCTTAGATGCAGTAAAAATGCCATTTTAATAAAATTTATCACCAATAAAAGAGTTAAAATTTTATATATTTCTCATTATATTATTGCTGTATTTATTTCATCTTTTTAAAATGTATTTATATTGATAATATTAGATGGCTTTTTATCGTCAATGTTAAGTTCTTCAATAAACGAATAATTAAAGGCTTATTTAGAACTTGAACACCTTCAAAATCAACTCTATTCACGTGGCAAATTGTTCGTTTAAGCGTAAGTTACCAATTAAAATTTTTAAATATAGAATTTTACAAAGCTCTACTATCTTTTCAGCCTGTGATCGAACCCGTGAGATTAAAAAAACTTCGTGCGGAGATTTCCAAACGAATGGCGACAGAATCGTTCCCCTGATACAAGCGGTTATTGAAGCATCGTTATTTGTTCACAAACTCGCACAGATATCCACCTAGTGAACTTTGAGGAAAGATTTTTCAATAACTTACGTAACAGATGATACTGCTTTTCTTCAAAGAATCTCTTTTTCCGGGCCCTTTCTACCAAAATATAAAAGAACCCTACCCGGCCACTTTTTCTATCTCGCTTATTAAACGTATAAGGCTTGTAATATTCTTTTTATTTTTGCGGGCGCGACCAAATATTGGAAGCCTCTTGCGATTTCTCCACGTCTCCATCGAGGATGCTAACCTCGACAACTCCGCTCATAAAAAGTCTCTCCTTAGGGTTTTCTCCAACCGCCTTTCCTGAAATTCACGCCATGCTCGAAATGCTTTTAGTCTACTCCCCCTTTGGCAGCGGAGCAGCCGAGAAGATTAAAACATTCCCGAAGATAAAACACCTAAGTTTTACGTGTGATTTAATGAAGGTTAGAGCAGGTTTTTTTAGGTGGGACATACTGAGAGAGATGTTTGATGGTAAGTACGACCATACGAAAAGCGATTTATAAAACAACTTCTCGAGATTGAATAAATCATCAAGGGTAAGGAAATAATTCTTCGTGTTTTTCAAAAATGCTTAAAAAATATATTCTTGTATTAATATCGTTTATCTAATTCCATTTCAAAACAAAACAAGAAGAAATTACAGCCTAAGGGAAGAAAAAATCCACATAAATTTCAAGTGTAACTATTTTGACAACTTAAAATTTTCTCATCTCTTTTTTTGCTAAATGCGACTCGAAAACTTTCTGGCCCTTAAAGTGGTAAGAGTATTCTGATATTTCAAGAATCTCCGGCTATAATTTAAAATCTTTTAGAGAATATATTTTTTTAAAATCCTTAGACGATATTTTTCTATACGTAAGAAGTTGCTCTCCTTCATTCAAATAAAAATTATAAGTTTAATCTAGCCTCAAACCATTTCATCGGTTGAGTAGATATCAGTAAATGATCCTTTTTAAACATTTCGTTCGTCAATCTGAACATAAATTACATCAAGGTTGTTGAATATTATGGGGATCGAGTATGTCTGACTTTTGTTTAGAGTTTCACAGCAAGGTTCTCCTCATTTTTTGAGGCCTATTATAGCTCCAAAGAATGTTTTCATAGATTGCATATCAACCCGAAGCCCAATCTTCGCTCGGTACGTAATATTTTCTTACCAAGTAATGGAAGAGGAAGAAAAATACGTAGGCACAAATTGCTCGTAAATGTTACATAAAACAGTCGAGCCGCACTTCATTTCACGCGAAACTCATTTGAGAGAAAAGCTATTTTTCATCATGTTCACTCACGCGCCTCATATTACTGAGCGTTGCATGCAACGGTTAGCTTTATTTCTCCGAGATACATGAAATATATATACCTAGCCGTTGATCGATTTTTCCTATTTATCCTCTAACAATCAAGGAGCCATTTAAAATTCTAAACGAATGGGATTCTTTGGAGTTTTGTTGATATATCTGGATAAGGAAAAACATCTAACAATAATAAAAGGCTACTTCTGTCCCTTTGTGGCTCCCTCTGTCACGCTATAAAAATGCAAATAACTCGCTAATGGAACAAAATTCAGTTTTTATATTTGGCAGGAATGATTGATTCACATATTGTAAGATGATGACGAAAAGAAATCTAAAAAAAAGTCCTAGGTTCGACTCCAAGGTAGGAATTTTTTCTCATATGATAACAGGTAAAAATCGACTTTTTGACTTGCAGGCTTTTATTCTTTTTGAGATGTAAATTAAAAAGAATTCACCTATGATCTTCGGATCTAGCCCATTTTAAAGAAAAAACTATGAAGTTTCTTAGTTCATCTATTCCCACCTACAGTTCGAAATATCTCATGTTAAACGTTTAATTCACATATTTTGGGGAAATCTTGCCAACCAATTACATTGTTAAACCTCGAAATCCTATCCCTATGCTCATACAATTAGTACGAGAGAGAGGAGAGAGAAATTCCTTTCATAGCAACCAATGTAAACAACATTGGTTGCGTTATTTACGAGAAGGAATACATTTGAATGTAGAACATTAATCACTCGCATATTAAAATTAGGTACATAGAATCATCGTAGGAGTTCGAGACTTGAAACAACGAACTCCTAAAAGAACGAAAGTTTGTTTTCTTGGAATCCAAAGAAAGTCAAGGTATATTTATGTTAATTTTTTATTTCACAAAAAACTTTCCCGTTAAATTTCAACGGGTATCTCCGTAGTATATATATATAAACTTAAGGAAAAGAAAAGGTAGTGATGAGGGTGGTAACAAGGTGTTGAAGGAAGCCCAGCGGACACTTACCGAGTTGAGGACCAAGTTGGCAGGCTGCTGGGGGCGTCAAAGAGACACACGTAAATAAACACGCACACAGAAAAAACGAAAGCTTATCGGGCCTATGCCCTTCTTCAGAGATGGAGATGAGTAACTGAAAGTGACACTCTGGGCGGGGAATGACAGGGTGATGTGGGAAGGTTGATGATTGGAGGAGACGGGGAGTAGGAAGAGTGGATAGCCAATAAGGAGGGAATGTGGTAAGGTAAAGCGCGAATAGCTACAATGTAACAAAGGAGACATTGTAAGGGGGCTAATAGGGTTAGCGGAGGTTGAGGCCAGGTGGGGAGAAAGAGTCAAGAAGATATATATGGGCTAGTTCCCAGTGTCGGAGAAGGGTGGCAGGAGTGGCATTGGGTAAGGCGCGAATAACACACATATATATATATATGTTTCCGGCGAAACATCGTGGAATTCCCTCATAACAATTAAAATTTAAAAAATAAAATTCCACAAAATATAAATGTTTACAAAATTTGTAAAAGGTAAAAGTTTGTATATTTTCACTTGATGATGCTCCTCTGCAACGAAACCATGGTCGTGTCAAATATTTTATGTGGATTTTACAGTTATTATTTTTATTGTTTCTACAAGTAATTTAAGTGGGAAAATTATAACTTTATACGAATTTCATTAAGCTCTAATAAACATTTTTCACTAAAATCGATCCTTTAAATTTGTAAATAATACAATTCCACAAATTTGTGGCTCCTTCGACCGATGTTATAAGAATTCAAATTATTTGCGAGCGTGACTTTGCTGGGGGCCACGTAATCGATCCGATTTTTTCCTTCTTATATTCGCAAAATAGAATATCGACCAGGTTTGCGTTCGGTGCGGGCGTAATCAGGCGTAATGCGTAAGCCGCAGTCGTCGGACACTGTGGGTAACCGCAACGAGACCCAATACGGCGGTCTGCTCGCCTCTTGCCATCTACTTTCCCCTCAACCCCTCCGATGTGGCATTTCATTGCGCGACCGTCAGATGTTCAATGCGGATGACGCTGTTGGACCAAACGTAAAACGGCGACAAACCGTCGGCTTTACGCTTGGAATAATATATGGAAATTTAACCTGCATAATAAGCAATTTTTTCGCGAAAAATGGACCAAAATGGCTGCTTATTATGATGCATGGTAACACACACAAACATTTTCTCAGCCTGTCAATAATAGTTATTTTTAGACACATTTTCGCCGATAAAGCATAGTTGTTATTAGTTTGACGTTTTGATGGAACTTCTATGTACATTTTTGTTTTGTTTTACTTTCAGTCTTTATAAAGCTGGTTTTCAGAAAAAATAATCAAGAAGATGAACGTTTTACATTCTTAATATTATTATTATTACAAAATGTAATCAATACATAGTTGGAAATTTGGTGAACTAGCGTTTTATATTAGGTATACTAAAAGTTCGTAATCATCTTCACTAAAACCTAAATTGATCTTATTGCTGCAATTTTAGGCGCGTATTATTCATGAAGATAAGACAATTTGGACGTTACACTCGTGCATATTTTAACAGAAAAATTGCAGTATTTCCCCGAAATATTTCAAACATTTTCTCGGGGTGCCTCACGCGACTTTACCATTTATCAGTAAATTAGTAGCGACAATCATTTAATGGGATTAATCATGGATTTTATAATGCATTAGACGTTTACATGGTCAAAAGGTCTCGTCAAAGCGATATTCACGGGCATATCTTATAGCGGAATTCTCATGGTCAAGGGCAAGGCCTTTTTTGATGACTAAGTAACAGGCGTGCCACTGTGCCGTATCTATGAAAGACCTTTTCATTTTACGGGTGAAATTCAGAGTTATGTCACGTAATTTTACGTGATATCATTTAAAAGCTAATTTGCACGATATTGTTGCTTAACCGCCCAGTCTTGCAATCACTATACAGAGCTTAGGAAATAGTTATAAAAATAGATCGCTGATGTAAAAAACAAGTTTTTTTACTAATTCTATTTGATTTTCTTTAAGTTATTTTTTTTAATTTCAAAGAATGGTAAAATAATTAAAATTTTCATAAAATGGCACAAAATGAAGATTTTTTGAGTGCGTAATTGAACACTGTAATTCGTGTCTATTTATTTAATTACTCGTTAATTTACTTTTGTTTTTCATGTAAATAATTTACACTCAGTCTTGTGATGTGATTATAAGGGGATTTTTGTGAAACTAATACATAAAAAATAAATTCATTGACTTTTCAATACATTTTTTCTTAATCGCGCTGCAAGATATTCAAATCTCAATAATACAGAACAGAACATATAAGAAATTTGAAATAAAATTTTAACTAAAGTTTATTGAATACTTGCTTCCTTCGAGTTTTATTACAAAATAATTATTAATATTATTCCAATGTGGTCAGTTCTAAACACTCATTAAACGCCCTCGTATTAAAAAAATGCGTGCTAATAGTTATAAGAGTTACTTATCTATTTAAATAATGAGCGTAGAAATCAGGTCACGCTCGACTAATATGAACTATTTATGACTGATTGTAATGCTATTTTTAACCCACTTCCCGAGTAGAAGGTTAAAATTCGGTAGAACTGTTTGATTCTTGTAGTTAAAGCTATTTACGAAAAAATCCCCACAAAAGATCCGGGTTCGATTACAGTAGATAAGTTCTGTTTCCCATAAGATAACACGTAAAAATCAATTTTTCGAATTACAGGATTTTATCTTTCGCAAATTCAAATTAGAACCTATGTATTATCTTCGGACCTGAACCGCTTTAAAGAAAAATAAATAACGTTTCTTATTCTTATCGTCACATTTCGCCTACGATTAGAAATCGCTCAAGTTATACGTTTCAATCATATTCATTGGAAAAATTTAAGCTTTTTAACGATATGTTGCCTTGCCGACCGTGTCATTGTTAAACCTCGAGATTGTATTGTCGTCTCAAGCTTTATACTATCCTCATCATAGGTAGTCTGTCCGTAGACAGGTCCGTGATTATTCCTGGTTAAACCTGGTTCTCCATATACTCCTATTTTCCGGTGCCCTCTTCGTATCTTGATAACTCACTTTCCCTTTCAAATCTTCTATTAGCTGAAACCTTTGCCGGCCTCTTTTCCCTTTTCCGTCAAGTATTCCCTCTAACTCGTCTTTAATCATACTTCCTCTTTCTAATAGTCTGTATAATCATTCGTTTCTCTCCTAATCTTCGTAGCACTTCATCGTTTTTCATCCTATCTGTCCATTTTATCTTCAGCATTCTCTTCCAAGTCCACATTTCAAAGCTTTCCAAGTATTTGATGTCATTTTTCCTTAGCGCCCATGTTTCTGCCCCGTACAAAGCTATACTCCATACACAACATTTTATGAACTTCTTGCAGATATCTTTCCTTATATTCCCCCTAAGTAGGTGTTTCTTTCTTCTGAAAGCTGCTTTTGCTTTTCCTATTCTAGTCCTGATCTCATCCGTACATTTAGCTTCTCTTGTTATGATGCTTCCAAGGTATTTATAGTCTGAAACTTATTCTAAAGGCTTTCCTTAAATACTTGTGTTCATATTCTCTTCTTTGCCTGATATTCAAATAACCTTGGATTTTTCTGTATTTATTTCCATACCGTACTTTCTACCTTTTATTACTAGTCCATTTATAATTTTCTGGAGTTCCTCTTCCTTTCTTGCTAGAAGTACTTGATCATCCGCGTATTTTACTGTTCTTATAATCCTTCCTCCAGTTTTGAAATCTCCTGTGCCTTCTAACGCTTCTTGCATTAGACTTTCTCCATATATATTGAATAGTGTCGGCGATGGGCAGCAGCCCTGTCTTACTCCTCTACCGATATTTACTCCGCAGGTGCCCGCATTCTCCAACCTGACCTTTACATCTTGATTCACATATAGATTCCTGGTCAGCCTCCTGTCTTTCCAGTCTAAACCTATATCCTTTAATATCTTCATCAACATTACCCAATTTACTATATCAAAGGCCTTCTGCCAGTCTACGAAACATACGCAGATATCTTGACTGTACTCTATTGCCATATCTGATGATTCTAACTACCCCTATAGCATCTCTAGTTCCTCGTCCTTTCCTGAAACCGAATTGATCTTCTCCTAGCCTTTCTTCTGCCCTTTTCTCCAGCCTTTTATTAAGAATCCTCGTAATGATCTTCGAAGTGTGTGACAGAAGGCTTATTGTTCTGTAGTCTTTACACTGCATTGCCTTTGGCTTCTTCTTTGGAGGAATCATTGTTAATTTTAGGAAATCCCGAGGCCACTCTCCCGTGTCATAAATCTTATTAATTAATTTCGTGATCGCTTTTAGTTCTTCTGATCTCATGATTTTAAGTACCTCAGCTGGTATTCCATCGCTGCCTGTGGCTTTCCATTTCTTTAGTTCCACTATTGCTTTTTCTACTTCGCTCTCCATAATACTTGGTCCTAAGTTGACTTCTTCAATGTTTTCCTCATCTTCCAGTTCTATTTTTGCCGATCCTGCCTGCTTGCTGTATAGTTCCTTAATGTATTCTTCCCATACTTGTGCTACATCCTTCGTTTGTGAGACTATCTTCCCATCCGTATTCATAATTCCTTTACCACGAATTCCATTATAGTTCTTATCTTCTAATTCCACTACTCTAGCGCAGAGGTCGGCAACGCGGCGACCGCGGGCGCCATGGCGCCCGCAAGACATTTGTGTGTCGCCCGCCAGCCAAAAAGAGAACTCAAGTTAAACAATTACGGAAAACTCTCAGAAAACCAATAAGTTGCGGAACAAGATGAAGAATAGAACTTTGTAACCAACATCTTAATCTTAAATCACACCGAGCCGAATCGTATGTCTGTTACAAAATAAGGTTAGGACTTATAAGCGAACAGAATGAGGACACACATTGTTGGATAAAGATTGTTGTCATTAACAGAATTCTTTTCACAATGACTCCTCCGTTACCCCTCTCTTGTTTATCCACGTCCCTTTCCCTTCTCCCTACCCTGCCCTAGTATAAATACATCCTTCACAGCGTTTTTCGGAGATTACTCGCCGAGAGTAGGAGAAGCCGTTATCGTGTTTGTGTGATTGCCGTGCCTGTGCTGACAATTTATACAAACGTTCTCGTACGAACTGTACGAAAAGATAGGGAATTCTCCGCCCCTAGTTTATGCTAGGTGAAGGTGTCCTGTCGCCTTCAATCGCTATTACGGGTGCAAGGCTAACTGAGATCCTTGTTCTCAACCCGTCATGTACTATAGCTCCGTTAGCCGGTTCAGGCTATTTGGAGGTAGGCGCTCGATACGGGAAAACTATTTCCCTATGTCGCGTGAAACTCCCAAGTTCTTGTCAAAAGTCGTTGGTTTCCGTCTTGTAGCATAACTTGGCTCGAGTTATTGTTGTGAGTTGTTGATTTCGGAGTTCCGTTCTTCGCTTAGTTTACAAAGTACAAGGTTCGGGAGATTTTTCTTCGTCTCTTACAATATCAGCCAGTGATAGCTCATTTCCCTCTTCATTGGTTAAACATAAACCAATTTAAATTGACCAACAGTTCACAATATTTCTGATATTTTCACGATATTCAGTGTGTTGTGTTTATTAATTCATTTGTAGAAAATTTCATCCCCATTATGAGTAATAAGAGGCAATGGACATATTACTTCAATGTTGATTGGGAAGAACAATTCTGTTTTATTGATTTGAAAGGAAAGTGTGTTTGTTTATTGTGCAATGCTTGTGTCGCACTTTCAAAGAAAAGTAATGTTGAAAGACATTTTAATACGATCCACGGAAATTTTAATACTAGTTAAACTCTGAGATCAGGAAAAAGAAAATTTCTGATATGAAATCTATTTTAACTAAACAGCAGAGCAATTTTACCAGACCAGTGCAGCAATCAAAAAGAGCAACGATTGCATCACTTAAAATTTCGCATTTGTTGGCCAAGAGGAAAAAGCCTTTTGAAGATGGCGAGATTGTAAAAGAAGCCATGTTAGCAATTGCTGACTCACTTTTCGAAGATTTTAAAAATAAAAATGAAATTACCTCAGCAATCAACACGATTCAGTTATCAGCAAGAACAGTTACAAGAAGAATCGAAGTTATTGCAACCATTATGGAGAAAGAGTTGGCAAATGATTTACAAAAATGTATTTTCTTCTCGTTGCAACTGGATGAGTCAACAGACATATCAGACACTTCTCAATTGGCTATGGTTGTGAATATGGTGTTTAATGATTTTTCAGGAAAGGAAGAATTTCTTAAAATTCTTCCATTAAAGGGACGAACAAGAGGCGAAGACATTTTTTCAGCTTTTAAAAAATATGTCCAAGAAAGTAATATACCATTAATGAAGTTTTCCTCAATTACTACAGATGATGAACCTTCGATGGCAGGTTGTAAAAATGGATTTATTGCGCTATGTAAAGAACCTCCTCTCTTTCCAAAATTTATTTCATATCACTGCATTATACACCAAGAAATGTTATGAGCAAAAGTTCTTCATTTTTAACATGTCATGATAACAGTAACAAAAATAATAAATTTCATAAGAGCCGTACCAATGCAACACCGATTGTTTAAACTGCTTTTCCAAGGTAAAGATGCCGAATTCGATGATCTCCTTTTACATACCGAAGTTAGATGGCTCAGCAGAGGCAAAATACTTGTGAGGTTTATAAATCTCATAAATGAGGTAAAGGAATTTCTCACGTCAAGAAATGAATATTATACACAGTTGGAAGACAAAGCTTGGTTGATGGATTTCGGATTTTTTGTTGATATAACAATAAAATTGAACGAACTGAATATGGAGATGCAAGGGAAAAATCAACACATTGCAAAAATGATAAGTGCAGTAGATGCATTCAAATGTAAATTGGCATTGTGAAAGTCTCACCTAGAGAGAAATTCATTATCACATTTCCCGAATTTAAAATATATTATTGAGAGTCTGACTGATGAAAATGTTACCACTGAACCATTTTCACAACACATTGAAACTCTCCTGAAGGAATTTATTTTTAGGTTTCGTCAGTTTTCTGAAGTAGAACCCATAATAACATTCTTTGCTAATCCGTTCAATTTTATGGACAATGATATGCCTGTTAATATGGGAACTTACTTTAATATCGTTAACACCGAGGACTTAGAAATGGAAATAATAAATATGCAGAATGATATTAATTTAAGGTCACATAAAAATGATGAAAACTTTTGGAATTTAGTTTACGAAAATCGCTATCCATTATTAAGAAAATGTGTCCTAAAAATATATTCTTACTGTGCTTCAACATACACTTGCGAGTCCATTTTTTCAAGCATGAAACACTTGAAATCCAAGTACCGATCGAGACTCACCAATTACAATTTAGACAACTGCCTAAGATCAGGTATCTTGAGTTATGTGCCAAATTATAGCAAGTTGGCTGAAGATATGCAGTCCCAAGTTTCACATTGATTTATTTTTCATGTTTTTACAATAAATTCTTTAATAGTGTTTCTCTTATATATACAAAAATATCATTTTAATAAATATTGGTACACATCTACTATTGTTACTTCACTTCACGCCCCCAATAATTAAAGTTGCGCCCTCATAGATAAAGAGGTTGCCGACCACTGTTACAGAGAGATATCAACTGATCTTGCTTATGCGCCCTTAACGTCCTCAGTAATATAAATTGCGCCCTCGTAGGTGAAAAGGTTGCCGACCTCTGCTCTAGCGTATATCTTGTCGTACCTAGGCATTGAAATACCGGTAAACCGGTTTACCGGTAAATGACCCGAAGTCCTTTACTAAATTTACCGGTAATTCTGGTTTTTTAAACTGGTAATTCGGTAAAAGAAGAACGTATTTAACGTACATTTTAATAGTTTTACTTGTTGATTATCTTTGTAAAATATATCTTTAAATAGATCTAAATATATGAATAATAATTCATTATGTTCAATAAAGAGATAGAATAGATATTATGGTCTTGATGCTTTAGAGGTACTGTATGGCGAATCCATTGATTCTTACTTAAATGCTATAAAAAACGTGCAGCTGACTTCTTCGATAGCAAGGATACGAAAAGTGGTTAAAATGCTCCGCAGGTCACCAACAAAAAACGATGATGTATTCCAAAAACATATAAAGGAGGAATTGGCAAGGAACTTTAATTGATATTGGACTCTAAAACTAGATGGAATAGTTTGCTAGTCATGTTGGAGCGCTTCACAATGGTTAAAAATTGTATTAGAAAGAGTCTCATAGATACAATTTCAGAAATCAATTTTACATAAAATGAACTTTAATTGGTCTCTAATACAATATTAGCATTGCAACCGATAAAAGTTGCAGTAAAGGCACTATGTAACAATAATGTAAATCTGTATATCGCCGATGTTACGTTAAAATGTATGCTCGATGAACTAACAAACCAAAACACACTTTTAAGCAATGAACTTAAAAAAGCATTGATTGCCCGTATAAAGGAAATACGTACAATTTATTCTGATGTTCTACAGTACCTTTATGATCCCACGAAATCGAATGATGAAGATTACGGAATTTTTAATAAAATCCACAATAATGAAGATAATCGGGGAGCTACTTGAACGCGTTTCTAATAAAAAGCAAACAGATAATACAAATGAGTCAACTGAAGTCATTGATTCCGATCCCGTGAATGTTGCAAATTCAGTTCCATCGACATCGGCTGCATTGTCTATGAAGGAAAAACTTCAATTGGCTATAAAGAAAAAAACTGATGTATCCTATGAAGATCTAACTCAAAAAAAAAAACACGAAAGACTTAAAACATGTCGTGAGAAAGGAAATTATGTATTTTCAAGAAGAAAAAATAAGTGGAAAATATTTTTAAATGGCTTTCGATTTCCTAATCACCGCTCCACGAACGAGTGTTGAATCAGAAAGAACGTTTTCTAAGGCAGGGTTGATATGCACAAAAATCAGATTGCGGTTAGGAGACAATAATCTGGATAAATTATGTTTTCTGCGAGCCTATTTTAACAACCAAAGAGACAATAAATAAAAGAGAATCAGAGGTAATAACTTTTGTTTTAATTATTATCTTTAATTTAATTTTTAATATATGTATATGTTGCGGTAAAGGTTGAAATCGGTAAATGTGTACATTTCCCGGACTACACACATTGCTCATAACATATATTTATCGTTTTATAATAAAAATTAGCATTATTCTGAAAATGTAGAAAATTACCGATAAATTACCGGTTTACCGGTAATTAGGAAAACATTTACCGAATTACCGGTAAATGAATAAGTCGGTAAATTTGCAATCTCTAGTCGTACCGTCCTAACTTCTCCATTTGTTGTATTTCATCACATTTTTCTTTTATCCAAGTTTTTCTAGCTTTATCTGTTACCCTTTTTAACTCATTGTTTATACGTCTATAGTTGGCTCTACCTTCTTTACTGTTAACGTTTTTCCATTTTCGTCTCTCATCCATTTTATCCAGCATTTACTTAGTGATCCATGGTTCTCTGATTTTCTTCTCTTGTTTTCCAATCTCTTTATCCAAGGTATCCTTGATACTGGTTTTAATTTCTTCCCATTCTATATCCACGGTCTTTGGTTTGGTTCCAAATTTCTTAGACGATCTTCCAACTTCATGCTGATTACATCCTGCCTTTTCTTTTAGTTTTTCTAGGTCCCAAGTCTGTCTTTCTCTTCTCGTTTTTATTATTTTTTTTTGAGCTTTGTACTTACGTCAACTATTAGAAGGCTGTGATCTGAATCAATGTCTGCTCCTGTTAATGACTTGGCGGTCTTTATGCTGTTCCTGAATCTTTGTTTTGCTAGGATGTAATCTATTTGGCATCCCATTCTATCTCCTGGGCTTTTCCATGTGTATAACCTTCGTTTATGGTTTTTGAACCATGTATTAGTCACTACAAAGTCATTATTGATGCAGACTTCTACCAGTTTTCCCCTCCTCGGTTTCTCTTCCCAAGTCCGTATTGCCCGACAATATTTTATTCCGGTCCTTCTCCGACTATGCTGTTCTAATCTCTCATTATTATGCAGTTTACCTTTCCTCTTCCGTCTTCTTCGTAAATTTCATTAATTTGCTCATAAATCTCATCGATTTCTTCATCTTCATGAGCTGACGTTGGCATATATACCTGGATTATTAGTATGTCCACTGGGACTGCTTTAAACCTTATTGCCATCAGTCTATCGTTCGTTGCTATTATCTTTGTCACGCTTTTCATCATATCTTTCCCAAGTACCAGAGCAATTCCCCTTTCCCTACGATTTCCTCCAGAATAAACTACCGTGAACTCTTCCGAATCGAACTGTCCTTCTCCTTCCCATCTGGTTTCACTCAGTCCTATACTGTCAACTCTATTTTTTTTCATTTCTCCTTTCAAGTTCTCTAGTTTTCTTGCCTTTCTCATAGCTCTTACGTTTCAAGTGCCTATTCGTAAATTACTTTCGACAAATGTTTTCCTCAAGGCAGTCCCCGCCCGGAGATCTGATTGGGGGACAATTTTACCTCCGGATTGTTTTACCTCGAGAGAACTCATATTGTCCAACCATATAATTCATTACTAGGGATTGTAATGTTGCCATGTTGCATTGCTGACCGTGTCATTGTTAAAACTGGAGATTTTATTGTCGTATAAATCCTTACACTATATACATAAGGAAAACATGCTTTAATAGGAGAGAGAGAGAGAGGAAGAAAAAATGAGAGAAAGGAGATGGAGACAGAAGGAGGGAGAGGAGGAGAGATAGATAGATAATGGTCTTTATTAGGGCGAGATTGAGACTAGGAAAGCTATTTTTCCAGAAAAGGAGAGAGGTGGAGAGGGAGGGAGGAGGATGGGAAAGAGGAAGTGAGAAAAGGAGGAAGAATGGGAAGTGCCTTAAAATTAATACTTAATCCCGCATACACGTCATATTTGGCGGGTAATTACGCTAGTATAATAATAATATATTTGAGCTGATATCGTTTATTTTAGTGAAAGGGAACGGGAATCCTTAAAAATTTAATTTCGATACTTTATTTTTTAAGGCCAAAGAGGTTTTTTCAGGAGTAATAAATATTTCCGAAAGGTTAGATTCATTTCTCCTAAATTTTTGCGCGAGTTATTTCGTAATATTTGAAATAATTTACGACTGGATAGAAAAATTCAGTTTTTTTACGATGGAAAGAGGGGATTAATTTCGACTCGTTTAACTCAAGAAAAAATAATTAATGTCTCTAGGTGGTTGGACCAATTTTATAAACAGTTCTAATGACCTTTATCAGTACACCTTATATTAAAAGCGAGGATTTTTAACCTTTTGGGCAGCGTTTCACAAACTAATTTGACCACGGAACACTTTCGGGCTAGGAATATATTGACGGAACACACATATGCTGGTCCGAGGGGAGGAGGGGTATCATTACTATAGATCTTTTTATTGCTGTCTTATTGTTTGTCTTTAGATCTCGTTGTTGGATGTGTGAGAGACCTACGAGGTTTCTTTATGTTACCATCTGGCAGATCGCCAACTTGTAGCACTAAGTTTTAAATAAATAAATACCGAAAAATAGCCGCACACAATGCTCAAAAGTTGGTTTAAATGAGTTAGTTTTTATATATTTTATTTTATAAAGAACGAACAATAACAAGAGAAAATCATCTGAATATAATATTTTAGAAGGAAAATATCGCTAACATCGAAATTTTTCCACGGAACATGTATATATTTACATTTTGCGGAACACACTTTGGGAAACACTGCTTTAGAGTTACAACGTTGCCCTGAGAGACGCGCGAAAAATCTGCTAAAATTTCCAGAGCGACTCCTAGTTTTTCACCTCGAACTCTAATTGCCGATAGATGACATAGTATGTTGTATGTTAAGTGTTCGGCAGAGTGTTAAAGCTACCCTTTTGCAGGATCTCAAACTAAAATAAAGTCTTTTTATCATTTGTCTTGCCGCTCAAAGGGTTACAAGTGTTTTCCTATGTATAAGAGCTAAACAACCTTGTATGCTAAGCAATGTTTATAAGCCACGTAGATAATTAGCAGATTAAATCCATGTAATTTACTTGCCAAGTCGAAAAATAAAAACCTGTGACATAAATGATTTGAATCGTCATGCCTTGAGCGATAGCTTACGCAAGAAATAAATGCAGCTAACAGCTGATGAACCCGGAAAAGATTTTTTATAAGGGAAAACCTTGAGAGTAATGAGCTCCTCGCATTGATTGCGTAGCTATCTCGTCAGCCTTGAGTTCTTGGAAAGGGTCCATTAGAGCTGTACACCAAAGATGAGTTTATGTAACGAAGGTTATTGAAAAGCTGTCAGATTTTAAATAAATGCAATTTCCTAGCAAACTTTCTCGCGTTGATTTATCGCAATTTAATTCACACAAATACAGAGAAAGAAAAAAACAAGTCGAACAGGAATCACTTGCATTAAGGACCAAAGACCAATTCGCGGTCGACGGCACAATCCGAGAAAATATAGCTCTGACGAATTTTCAACACCACCTGCGTTGCCTCGTCTATACTTCATTTAAATGATGATAACGCCATAAAATTAAGCAAAATTATCGTTAACATAGGGCATTTCCCGATTTATGAAAGCTATGCATTCCTAAAAAGTGTGACGTTAATCTAATCTCCGTAAACGAATCCAATTTTCTCATTAATTTCCATTTGTAACTTAAAGGTATAAAAAGAAAAAACTCTTATAGAGAAGTTATAAACTAAAACATTGTTAATGTAATAAAAATTGTACACTAAAAATTGTTATAATGTTTCACTAATACTGCACGATAGACTCTTATCACATAAACTCTAATACGGCCCTCATGTTCTCTGAACCACTAATGCCACCCGTCATGTAAAAAGTTTGCCCACTCTTGCTTTAAACCTATAAGAAACAATGGGGAAGCGAAGGGCGCGGCACGACGAGTACCCACCCTATTCTCTTATGTTCCCTCGCCTAGCAACACCAATGTGTAAGGGGAAGACTTCGTCCTTCAGACATAACAGAGGTAGAACTGTATTTGTTGGGGCAAGAAGTAGTATAATTTTTTGCGAACTACCGTTTAAGTTCTAATATTTGGAATTCAATGGTTTTTATCTGAAAACATTATGAAAGGGAATGCTTCAAAAACAAAGTTAGCATTTTAATGCAACTTTTGAAGACTGCTATATGGTATTTATTATAGCTAAACTATAATAATGCGATAGTACCGGTACTAGTTCTTGGCTCTTGACTTTTTACGCTTCATCGATATGCATTTCTTCGCTACGTATAAAATTTGCAAGGTTAGATAGCATAACGATAGGTAGAATTATGAACTTTATTTTCGAAAAGTTGTAAAAAAACTTTAATTTCTTTAGATAATAACTTTAAAAAATTCGGAGCAATTATTTTAATAAAATACGCCTTTATCCTTTCTTAAAAATTACAAACTATGTAGAAAGTAAATAACTGATCGTAGAAGTAAAATAAAAGAACTGAAAATGCAAGTTCTTTGCCCTTTTTTTAAAATTCATTGTAATTTTGGGAGGTTTAATCAATGTGTTACATAACTTATATCTAGACTTGGTAGGATTCGATTTAAATCGAAAAAAGTCGATAAACTTCGATTTTTTTAAATTTCAAAATCAACAAAAATGAATGTTCGTCGATAAGCGTCGATTTTCCAACAACATGGAAAAGTATACGTCTAAAAACCTATTCCGGATTTTAATATTAAAGTCGTTTCTGTTTACCTTTTTTGTAATATTATTTCCTACCTACGATTTCGTTCCTTTTATGGATTTGCATTAACGGTGGGACTGAAAGAACGGCATTTTCTTACACTCAAATATGCGTCTTTTTGAAAAGCTCACGCTTCTCAGTCAGGTAACCGCAAGGCCCTAGGGTAGTTTTGAGAACACGCGCTTCTTAACCCTTTTGAGGTTTTTGAGATTACATTTGCCAACCTAATGGTGGGATATTCCACGAGACTCTCTATACAGATAAGGTCATGTATATGTCCTGCTGATTGTGAGAGTTCCTTGAGGTTCGGAAGAAAGGAATTTCGGTGGTCGTTTGAACCGTTTTGCTACCCATTCCATGCATCTACCCGGTGGAGTGTGTTTCTGGAACATATGTTTCTCGATTGATTGCAAGAGTTTTTCCTATAGATGCACGTTGTTGTTTCACCCTTTCTAAACCCACTCTTTTGGCGGTATTTCTCTAAAAGTTATCCTGGGAGGATCGTTCCGTTCTCTTGCTCTTGGCTCCTTCATACTTTGCTACAGGCTAGTAAATGTCAATTTATATATAGCGGTTTTAAAAAGATGCACATAAATTAGCAATCGTTACTTAAAACTGAAGAGGGATTAAGGATTAATATTTATTTGCTATTTGTTGTAAAATATTTTGCCGATTGGAAAAACACATTTTAATCAGGATTTGTGGTAAGACTGTTTATCGAGCGCTAAATAATTAAGTCTGATTTTTCTTTCTATATATTTTATGTAAATAAAGAGAATATTTAGTACAGTGATGAAATATATCAAATGATACAAAGTAAAGTATTAGATAGTTCTTTTTTGAGGCTAAAATATTATTGCGATAATTATATCAATGTTTTTTCCTTAATTAGTCCTTAATTGGCATCAGCGAATGTCTAAAAGCCTTTAAGCTGAACTCAGAAATTCTTTTTTCTAGAATGTTTCTCGGCAAAAGCAACAGCATATTGTTCGGATTTCATAAAATAAACCTTTTATAATTTTCATTATACAATTTCAAGAGGTACAGTATAATTTACTAACTACAATCGCGATATAATATATTTTTCAAAAATGCGATTGGAAGAATTATACGAAATCAAAAATATCTAGATTTGGAAATACCAGCTTACGATATTTGAGATGAAAAATATACTATTTTCAGTGTGGTAGAGCAACAATAATATTCTCGTGACCGATATGCAAGAATTTGGTTTAATCATTAAGATTCATTTAGTAAAAGGCCTGAATTAACTATGAATATATGTTTTCTCATATAGATTGGTTGTCGAAATCAACACGTTTGGCAAAATTTGTAAGGAAATAGAAAAAATACAAGAACAGGAAATGTCGTTTCGTGGTCGCACAATGAACTTTTTTCTGCACTATCTTTTTTACTTAAAGAGGTAAGCTGAAGTCAAAATATTCTTATATATGTTTGGTCGTGCGCTGTGCATACGTCGCATTAACACGTTGTGTGCCGGATTTATATTCCCGTACTACACTCAGTTCCTGGACATTTTGTTGTAAATAAAAAAAGCACCCGAAATCTCGTGGCCGGCTCAAATGTGGTGATTTTCTTGGTTAAAAGTCACGATTTAATTACTAAAAGATCAAATTAACGATTTAAATATATTTCTTACTTTGTATTGCATACTCTCTTTATTGTAAGTAAAAGATCAAATAATATTTTTTTAAATTCATTATTGAGCACTTTCTTTAATATTAACATATAAAAATGAAGAAGAGTGTAAATGAGCAGAAATAAAATTTATGAAGAACATAATATATTAGTTCGATTGACTTTAACATAAAGATTTATCATCCTATAAAACTTTAATAAATAATCAAAGTATTGTGAAATAAACGTACATTTTACGTAGAATTTCGAAATAAAAAGTAAATTTAAATCACCGAATTGAAAGGCTGAAAACTTCCAGCCATATATGTAAGTATTATGGTCATTTTAAGCATCAATATTCGTCGAAAATATCTCGGGAAAATAAACGCCAATTTAAATCATCGATTAAATAAAATAAACGTCGAATTCTACCAAGTTTACTTATATCCTTTCTAGTCTTTTGTTTCCTAAATTCAATCGACTCAGTGAATACTTTCTGTTCCTCTAAATTACTCACCAATCTATCATAGCAGCGTCTATAACGATTCGTTTACAGTCTCTAATTGCAAACTTCCGAGTTCCCTCCCTAAAATTTCACTCTATCAAACATGAATAAATTCAAGCATCACTCTACCAACTTTTTAGTTAAAAACATACATAACTCATTCTCTCCATTTATTTCTTTGTATTCTCTTGTACCTACTTTTCTTTCTTTTACTTCTCTTTCCCTTCAACTCTTCATTTTTTCCCTTAATACTAACACAAAATCCCCTTGTCTCATTCAAAGTAAAAAACCCTCAGCTATAATAATGTTAATGCTCTCATAACTGTTTTATTATGTGAGCATTGTATAAGAAGGAGCTTTATAGCCTCTACCTAGCCGGTGTAAGACTAATGAATAACAAATCTGCCCGTAGGAGCGGTGCTTGCAATTTGGACGCAACGGGTCGTAGCTAGGAGATTGGGCTAAAAACATTACTTTGTAAGGGTAAAATTTATTATTAAAGAAATGAAATTAAAAGAATCTTATCGTAATTTCTGATATTAAAATAATCGAATCGTGTTATAAAATTGGAATAATTTCCCATCTTTCTTACAGTTTCTCCATTTTATGGTATCAAATACGATTTTTTATTCTCCCATTTCCTATTTAAAAGCACCGGACTCGTTTTTAAGACATCAGAATTTCTCATTGTTATAATATCGAAAAAATCCCGTTTTTTCTGAAATAAAACAAATTTTTAAGTTAGTTTGACTTGGATTCGGATTTTCTCTTCGAAAAAGTATGCGTAGTTCTTTCGGTCGTGCAGCTGTCCAGCTCTCAAGTTTCTATCTTCATTCTAACTAATTTAAATAAGAACGATGTCGTGAATATAAATGGAAAATTAATGGATTTCTCGCGGGAAATATTTTATTTAAAAATTAATTAAGTCGTAATGATTTCACATTTCATGGTTTTCAATTTTTTTCTGGCGCTTTGACATACCATCACAGTTTCAGATTCACATCTATTGCGGATCTTCCATAACGGCGTGACGCACGCACGCAGCTACATCACAAAATTTATACATAGGACATCGGTGAATCGCCATCGTTAACGGCTCTTTGTAGTCGAAATGCGTATCTGGTTTTCCCAAACTTTTTTTGCTATTAGAGCAACCTTAATTATCAATTAGAAATATTTGAGTCGCAGTAAGTTTGTTAAAGCCATTTTCAAGGAAACCAAACTACGGTTAAATAAAAATATCAGCAAAAAAGTAAACGATCCCAGTAAAAAACTTTACTACTACTGGTGAAAATGTTTTAGTTTAGTTGTTGCCCTGTATCACGTTTGTCAGGTATTCCGTTCAAAATAGTTCCTAGTTTGCAGTTTCATGTTTTTATTGTAGCTAGGGATATTTTCCTTCATTAGAAAATAAACAACAAAGGTAAAGTGGGAAACTTTGTTTGAATGGGCGCAATAAGTTTGATGTTCCAAGAATCAAGGGATTCAATCTCTCTCTCATCTCTCTCTCATCTCTCGCAATGTATTTTCTCCCATTCCACCCCTTATGCGTACACATTATCCTCCTCTCTCTGGTTCTCCTTTTTCTCTTCCTCCTTCCATCTCCATTTTTTTCTTTCTTTCTTTTCTTTGCCCTCATTGTCTCCCTTTTCCTCATTGTCATTCTCTTTCGTTCTTCTCTCTTTCATCTCCCTCAATTCTCTTCTTTTTCTATGAAATCCATCCTCTCTTGTATTCACAATCTTTTAGCCTTCCCCTAAATATATCCTTTCTTTTCTTTTCCCTTCTCCTTTCCTCAAATCTTTCGCCATCTTTCTTTCCTATTCTAATATTTCCCTCCTATTTATAACTCATTACTATACTCACCGGCGTCTAGTATTCTTGTCGGATTTATGATTAAAATTTCAAACTACGCATGCGCACGTAAAAAAATGTATCACTCAGGAATTGATCGTTTTCCCGAAATACAATAAAAAGTACATACCCCTTACTATAAACGACAATACAAAATAAACAACTATTATTATAAATTTTTTATAAAAAAGTTATCTATAAAAATTCCTTCTTATGTTGTCACTTGTTTCTCCAACTACATTTTTCTTCTCCCTTGCATCTTTTTTCTCTTTTTACAACTTTCGTTTAGCCCTCTTTTCATTTGTTTTCCTTTCTCGTAGTTTTATTTCCCCTCTGCTCGTTTTATACCGCTCACTTTCGCCCATTTTCTCCCTATTTCTCTTCCCCTCTTACCTCCCTCTATTTTCACTATCCTAATCTCACGATACACACAAGGGAATTTCCGGCGCATGAACACTCTGGAAAATAAACTAGAGGTTTGGCAGTAATGGGCCGAAGCGCTCATGTACGCGTGGGTGTGTGGGCGTATGTTCCCTTATGAAATTTTTATTTGTGGCCTCCTCTTCCTCCTATTAATTTTTCTCCCACACTCCCTCCTCCTTTCCTACCTTTTTTCTCCTCCGCCCACTCCCACCGAAAACCTATTGAACGGGGTGGTATATCTCTTGGTGCCAGACACCGAGATTTGCATCCGATTAAAAAAGCCGGAATGTTTTTTAATGATTTAATTTAATTAACTGCTTAATATTCCAAGATATTACGATTCTGCTCATAGGATTTAATTTCTCCGAAAAGAGAAATGATGAGGTTATTCATCAGCGAAAAATGAAATTATGTGGAAAGAAATCGGCAATGCCTTATTTAGGATTGATTAATTAAGAAGATTAATAAGAGTAATTATTAATATAAAATGGTGGAATATTTACGACATTTTACTTGAAATATATTCACATAGTTATAGGAACATTTATATGAGATGCTAAAAAAATGTTCTCTCCAGTAATTGAGATGAATTTCACTAACAATAAGTTACATATGCTTCCGAACATGAGGTGCGTCTTTAAAAGGTTTTAGTCCGGATTCGTACCTGGGAGGTTTATGAACCATTTTTCAGAGATTTTTTAAAGCCGCGGCGAGTAGGTTAATCTGGCAGAACTCTGGAGAGAGACGGGTCCTTGTTAATAGGGCAACGGCAGAAAATGATGCGCAGTTAACTTCACTTGTCTGATTGATGTTTTGGCCGATAAAAGTTTTTATAGAAAGAACTTCACTGCAGTGTTTATAAACGATAATATTTTTCAAAAAATAATTAAATACAGTCATTGTTGTAATTATATACTAAATGATTTATCGAACATAATAACCTATCATTCTTCAACTGTAAAATAAAAATGATTCCACCAAAAACAAGAAAATATAGACCTGATGTTTATTCTAACATTAGATAGGAATTATTGGATTCCTCGTATTAATTTCCAAAATATTAATCAAAATACTTAAAACTTCGAATTAACTGAAACACATCTTCACCCTTGCAAAATATGTACACATATACACGATGTAAATATGGTATTGCTCCTATATAAAGGGGTAATTAACTTCTCCATTATTTTAGAGCACCGAAAAAATTAATAAAAACAACATTGAAGAAATGTTACCTTTTTACTGTCTATTTTATTGCAAAAATTGCACAAAATGTTATCTATTTCCTTTTAAGCACATGTTCTTAAAATAAATAAAATGTGCTTATATGATCGCTCTGTCTATCCGTCCGTCTATCCGTGGACAGTCAACTTTTTTGTTTTAAAAGATATTTTGGCAATTTTCCTTGAGTTAGATAGGTTTTATCAATCTATACATTTTTCAATTATTGAATTTTCCATGTAGCTCATAGATTTTCCACTAGGTGGCTTCAAAACAGGAAAATTAAAAACTTTGAAATGGTAATGTAGCCAAACTACTAGAGATATTTAGATAACTCTATTTGAATCAGCCTATAATTTTCCACCGATAGGATTTTCCCGATAGTTTATAAATTTTTTCTAGGTGGTTTCCAATTCGGAAAATTCAAAACTTTGAAATTATATTCTAGTCAAAATAAACTGAAGTTTTCACGGCTAAACGGAAATCTGAATTTTAAAAAGAAAAAGTGCTTCTATCTCTTGTTTTAGCAGGGGTATCTTGTTACATATTAAAATCAGCATTCTTTTGAAGATACTTTCAAACAGTTTCCTTTTTCATCTTCGATTACCCCACATAAGGATGAAGCCTGGATCCGTCCTTGTTTAGACCTCATTTTACATAACATAACTCACGCGACTAAATACAAAATTAAGGTTACAAGATGCATTGAACGACCGATCTTATTTCTATTAACATGGAAAAGTATCTTGTATCCCTTGTGCATTCACATTTCACATAGTGCTCGGAACGAGCCGGAACGGCGTTCCGGTTCGTCACATGCGTCGGTAATATCGTTCCGCCTCGTCAGAAATTTAGTAATACAATTCCAGCAAGTTAGCTAGATCGTAAATGAACTATATATTATTCAATACTAGCTGATTCAGCGAAAAGAGTGCGCGGAAATCGCCATCTATAAACACTCGCTGGAAACTTCGAGCAGGACACAGGCAAAGATACTCTATTATGGTTTTCAGATATTTTGGTGTGCAAATTACGTGATCACAGACTTCGGTTCCATTCCCAGAACAAGCGTTTCGTTTCCTAGTATCTTCCATTTCGAGCACATATTTCACCTCATACTGCTATACTTCGTTTTTCTAAGTCTTTATTAAAAATACACTCCATGTTTCCGTGTTTATTTAACTCGTACATGTAATCTACCAAAATCAGTTTTTTTGAAACATTTTTGTAAAATTATCGCCTTCCGCCCTTAAATGCTCACCGAATGCCTCATTGTAGACTCTCGACCACGTTTTGCTGCAGCAGGTGTAATTTCACTCTTTTTTCTTCGTTTCTCTCGGGTTTGAGAACCCTGAAGCAGGAATGGAGGACGTTTTCTCTTCTATGGAGGTTGTTTACGGTACGAAGCTCAAGCGTTTCATTTTATTTTCTTCTTCATACACTTCCAGATCTTATTATTTCCTTTCATTTACAACATGTTTAACTCTGTGGCAATTGACAGGTATCTTCTGCAGGTGGTACCCAGGGTGATTTAAACTAAACTCATCGTAAAGTGTTATCATTTACGAGATAGAGCGTGCGAAAGATAAGTTTTGAAATAGGCAGGACGAAAACCTCAAATAATTTTATAAATTAAATGTCTCAAAACTTCCGTTAAAGTTGTTTATTTTCAAAGGTGTCTCCATTTTGATGTAATATTTTACAATTAAAAACATTTACTCCCGTTGTAATAGCTATCGCACGGGCGATACTGAAACCGATGATAATTGCATAAGATGTCAGCTTAGTTGCCTTTAAAAGTATAGACTACTTAATGACAAACGAAATCATTATCTTAATCGAGGTACGGGTGAAGTTAAAAAAATCAAATTCTAAACACTCGCAGTTGTTGTGTAACTCAAATATAACATTCGCTATTAAATATTTACAAAAACGCATAATTCAGCATTAGCACCGACAATGTTGGATTCAAGGCACAAATGCAGTCAACATAACTGAATTAAGTCGAATTCGAATACAAAGAATGTCAATCCTTCATTCGGAATCCCGGAAAAGTTATTTACTACTGCCTACTTAATATTCCTCCATGACGGTGTCTCATGCCCAAAAAATGAGGACATTTCCGCAAAAATGAAGGCATATGGCGGCCATATACGATATAAATGAAGAGGCTTTCGCTGAGTGAAGATAAAAACAGTTTCGAAACTATGCCCTCCACAATCGCAGGGTGGACCAAAAGGGGACGTGAACATCCAGAATCGTAGATAAAATTATAGGAAAGTAGATTCTGCCAGATATAATCTCTCATCAGTCCATATACTCTTGGGATAAAATTAAAAAGGGATTCGCGCGGGAATTACCTAATGTGATATCATATCAATCATACTTAAAATTTTTCTTCTTTGCATGGTGCCCGTCCAAGTTTTTCCGTCAAATACTTACCACAAATATAAAGAAGTTGCAGCATTTATATCAGAATGTAATTATTTAATCTTAGCGACGCTATCGACACGAATAGGAAGTTACCCTTTTATAATACCGAGCGTATTCTTCTGAAAAGATGACTACAGTGGCTTATAAATGCTTACAAAGAACATAGTTATACTCGCGAGGCCATTAGCTTGGCAAAAGAAAAGCAGGATGGCCCAATCCTAGCAAAGAAACAAGACGTTTCGCAAATAATCAATACTTACATCAACGGCGCATTTCATTGTTTTAAGGATAAAGTGAGAAGCCGAATAAAGCAATCTTCCATGTTTCAAAGATTCATTTCATCACTTACAGATTTTAATGTATAGTTCATCTCACTCAACTTTAATTTTTCTCTCATTTATCATTATTCGTCCCTTTTTACACTGAGAATGGCTAATTGACCGATAGTTACAATTTGAGGAATAAGTTGCTTCTTTTGACTTCCAAGTGTTCTAGCAAGCAAGCGTTGTGCCCGGTTCGCCTCTGCTGACGCACGTTCCACTCGGGCAGTTTAGTAGACGGGATTTCGAGCCCCTTCTCGCTTCACTTCCTCGTTTGCGCTTTTGCCTCGCCCGAAGTGTGATTAAATGGCTGTTTGCTTTCTACGATAATTCTTTTCGTAGAGATTCAATTTGCATTAATAACTGAGAACAAATAATATAACAGAAAAAAGGATTCTACGTTATTATTGAAACCGGTGCTTAATTAATCCCATTTGGGTGCCCGGGTATTCCAGGAAGAGAGGCTTTCAATGTATGTTCAGCTACATGATCTTTCTTCCTATCAGTTTACGTGATTAAATATGATTTTTCATTCTGTAGCTCAGCTCCACAATTCTCCCAATTTAAGATAATGCGAAATCACACCACTGACCTGACATAAATCACTATTCAACTATCAGTGATGTATAATTTGTGCTAAAAATTAAAAACGATTATTAGTTTCAACGACATTCACGTGAAAATTCAGCTAGACTTATTTATTTTAATAGATTCAGACTTATAAGCTATCAAAAGAGATTGTGAATGCAAATTACATGCAAGATATACCTTTCGGTACGACATATTGGTCTGCATTTGACGGAGTAAGAGTAAAGGATGATGGGACAAACACTTCTTTCCCTCCTCCCAGGACTTCGTTATCCATTACTTTACCTCCCAAATGTAAAGGGAAATGATGTCTTATGATTTGGCGGTATTTTTTGGCGGGATATTTTAGCTCTGCTTAGCTCAGTTTTGTTTCAGACGTGGTTGTGATCGGAGGTGCAGAAGGAAGTTGTCGCTAAGTGAACTCCACTTTGAAGAGAAGGCGATGCAGTCCCTCAAGATAGTGAATAATTTCTACAGCAGTAGTAAATTATTAACAATTTATTCGTCGCTGTATAAAAATTACTGGAACTGATTCTGATCTTCTTCTTAAATTTTAAATAAATGTATTGAATAGATTGAATTCGTCATATTGTCAATACAATTTTAATATGAATTCCTCGTGAGAACTGAAGCATGCTCTTGTTGGAAACGAAGAAGAATCGCAATACAAGCTTTCTGAAAGGTTTCGTTTTCACTAAATCTGTTTAAGATGCCTCTTGTTTAATTGCCTCTTTGTGTTTCGTTACTTTTATAATTCCAGGTGCAGTGCGATTGTGAAGCCCACCCATTCCTTTCGTTTTCAATATCAAAACTTCCCTCTGTATTTCCTTCTTTAAACTCAAAGTGCTTGACATTTTCCCCTTTTCCAAGCTTAATCTTGCACGCCCCTGCGATGTGATATGGCCATTATGTGATGAAGTGCTATGTGTGAGTGTGTGTTAGTGTGCCATCGTCATCGCGGAAGGATAAGATTGCCTTCTCCCACCGTTGGAACATTCGTCGCCTCAGCAAAGGTAGGAATAAAGGCCGATTCACACTATACGTAACGTATCCGTTTCGACACGGACCGTCTTTGAAACGTCAAAAATTCCTTGTGTATTTATATGGAGTTGTTCAGACTATACGTTCCGTCAACGTCACGTCTTCGTTTCGTTCCGTCACGGTTTCTCTGGAGGAATATTTTGACGGGGCGGTGCCGGTCGAAACGTGTCGAATCCTCTCCGTTTCTGACAGTGTGGACACCCCGCAAAACGGTTGCTACCAAGATTTATTTCGAAAATTCAATTTAATTTACGAAACTAATAGATAGTAGCAAGAAGTAAATTCCAAATAGCAACTTTAATAGCCAAAACATTAAAATCCTTCAAAGTATGTCAATTTATTGGATTGCGGTGTTAAATAAATTACCGAATTTAATAATGAAAATAAGTAATTAATTTCATTCTTACGTTACGTATAGTGTGAATCAGCCTTAAGTCTTTTCTTAGGACGAGCCCACCGATTCCTCCTTTATTTCCAGCTTCGGTTGAATGGCATTTAGGTCGTCGCAGGCAAAGGAATCCGATCGACACGAATGTAAATGTGCCCAGAGTTTGCGGTTAGGATAAGCCGTAATTATATTTATATTAAAGTGAACGCAAGTCTTTAGTTAAAAATAGACCACAGAGTTTTTAAAGCTATAAGTACTGTTTAAATAAATCAATCCTTATAGCGGCCCAATTTTCTTAAGCGGCGTCATCTTTTCTAATGATCAACGCATCAATAGTTAAGCATAATGTCTCTGAAATCAGTGCGTGAGCACAAAATTTACTCGAATTCTGCATTATATGGAGTTTCAGATTATGGCACTGAAGTGACGAGTGTAGTAATAGGTTTATCCGCCTTTCATTATAAATGTGTTGAAATTAAGTAGGAGACTATAAGTTTGTATCTGATTTACATACTTTAAACGAGCAATGCGACTCACAAACTATGGCGGTGCTATCATCCAAACAAAACACAAGAGCCGCACTATAAGAAGAGCAGAGGTGCACAACATACGGCCCGCGGGCCAAATTTGGTCCGCCGACACATTTTGTGTGGCCCGGCAAGATTTATCTCAGCTGGTGCTTTCCTTTTCCGCAAAAAATACAAGTAAAGTTTGTTACGGATATTTATCGCATGTGTGAACAAACACATGTTAGTGATCTTGCTCATGTGAGAAACTTAACGGCCATGGCATTTGTGAGACCAATGCTTTTTTACATAGAAAATATTCACAGTAATTCGATTTTTCAATTGCTGTACACAAATTCGTTTTTATTAAGCGTTATTTACAATAAGTAAAAAAGAACGCCTTATGGTCAGGCCGTGTCCGTCCGTCCATCCCTCCGCATGTTTCATCTCGGAAACTACTGGGCGGATGTTGATGATTTTTTGTATTTGGGACATAGGAGCAAAGAAACTAAGAAAATGATATAAATAGTTTACGTGATCTAATCAGTAATGCCACTTTACTGGTGACAAAAAATGAACTTTTTTATATCTCGTATAATATAACATAATGAAAACGTCTTTAAACGACTTTGTAGACCTAGTCAAATAGCATATGTTTTGTTCAGTACTTTTTTATCGAAGGAGTAGCCGATTTCAAGAAAATCAAACAAGAAAATCGTATTTTACTTTGGACTTGGAAACATTTTCCCGTGTTATTTAATTGTTGTCAACGAAAACAATCTTCGCGACAACAAACAATATCTGCTGTAAATACCTAATTAATTTAATTTTCTTTCATGAGCTCGCAACATTTTAAAAATGAAGGGAAATGAATAATCTACGACGGAGAAATTTACATAAATACATCTATTTTCTTTACGTACAGCGTTTGTAAGTGAAAAGCAATGGATAATTTACGGCGAAGGAATGAACGTGAACATAAAGATTACATTACTACTATTCGAGTGAAATCAGTTTTAAATAATTGTGGATTGTTTTATTAATTACAATTGATTAGGAAATTAGTCGGTGAATCAAAAATTCGATATTTCCTTGGCATCACTACAGGCATTTCAGTTCTTATACATTATACTAAGCCATTAATATTTATCTTTTTTTACATGATTGCATAAATCGTAAAGAACGCCTCTGCCTCGCATGTATGCACGCATGATGTGTGCATCTTTCCAAATTAGTCAGTTCAGAATGTCTTTGTGAACAAGTTGTTTTTCAGCCGTATTATTGTATGGTGTTGTGTTAAGTCGTCCATTGCAAACTGTCTGGAAAATAATGCAAGTAAAGACAGGGTGTCCAAAAAGTCACTTTGAACTAGACCAGGGGTCATCAACCAGGACCATTTTGGAAAAGTTAGGTTACTGAGTGATTACATAAATGAGTATTTTAACTATAATGAAACAATATGGCATCCAATTCTGTAACATTTTATTTAAAACAAGGAAGTTGAATTTATCCGTTCCTTTGTATAAATTCCACTTATTCGACCGTAGACGGGCAACATTCTATCTTCGTGACTCATACCAACTAGTAACTACCAAAATTTCCTCACTATTCAACTTTGATTCTCTGCTTTAACACTGAAATGAGGCAAACCCAATTGACAATGGCTCTTTAGAATGATTCTGTAATAGTTCAATTCATTCTACAACTATTATACTCTCTTAATATATTATACGTTAAGATTCATGAAATTTATTGTCATAATCCTTTTCATGGTGATTACTATTTATTCGCTGTTTTTAGTTTGATATTTTCAAGTTTATTAATATTTCATTTTGACATATCGAATCTCAGTTTTTATGCTCCATGATAATAAAAAGAGGGAAGGGGAATAATTATTGTGTTTCACTTTTATATTCTTCTCGTTTCAAATGTGCGGCCCTCGCCATGCATTTGATAATTCAATGCGGTTCACGTACTCATAAGGTTAGAGTCCACTGCACTAGATTATTAAAATGTCCAAAATAACTATTTGCATTACACGTGAGCACAGAGACCTTTTGAACACCCTGTATAGCCAAAGTTCAAAATCATCAAAGTATAATAATTACTGTATCATTAATATATATTTTGTCAGACTGACTTAATGTTAACAATGAGGCACGGATTTCTTCATTTACAGTATTATTTTGAAGCAAGGCTTACCTAAGGTCTTCACTTTGAACACTTTTTCAAATTTAATTCAATACTTCATTCATGCCCACCCTTCACTTTTGACGGGTAGATTCCACTATTATTGACTACTCATTTCCCTAGGGTTCAAAAACGAAATGCAACCATGGGAATATAAGGATATCTTTCCTATGTAGTATTTGGACATGGATATCGATCAAAGTAAATACTGCGACTCCAAATTTAATTTAGAATGGCTCCGAATTTTCTATTATTCGATGAAACGACTTCGTCCTGAATGCGCCTATGCAGCGACCTGACAACAAAATAAATTAGGAATTTCGGTCTCTGTATTTTCACGATACCGAACGAGCACAATAGAGTACGTGTTCGGGTAATAGCTCCATTTTCTTTAGCCCGCCGCCGTCTCGTCCTCATTTCCCCGTGTCTGGATCCCATCAGCCGGTGGCGCATCACCACGACGTATGTCCAGAATTTACTTATTGACGTTCATTCGTTTTCTTCGCGAATATAAAAAAATGCTTCGTCGCCTTTTCTTCGCAGCAGAATCAAGCATAGACTCCGGTGGGTGTGTTATCTGGCCTGACGCGGCTTCATATAGCACTGCTACGGCGGATTCCGCGTATTCGCTCGAGCGCTCCGAGACTTTTTTTACATCCCGCACATTAACTTTATTCGTTACATCTTCTCGACAGTCGCGACCTCATTTCTTAAAGATGGAAAATTCCTCATTGTGTAAGACCTCGTCGCAGTGATTTAACTCGGAAGCGGAGCGATTCACGTGGAAACTAGCGCAACATCCATTAGAGGCTCATTTGAATTTCAACCCGTCTTCTTTATGCTTTCTTCGTCTATGTTTCTTGAAAAGCATGTTTTTATAGATCTTTGCAGGCTAAATCTTGAATAATCGAGCGCACGAAATTAAGCTAGGACTCAATTCAATAAAATTAGGGATAGGAAATTGAATTGTCTGTCTATCTTGAGTTCATGTATAATTTTCTTATATTACAAAATATAAAAGTAGGTTGAACTGAAAATTCCCTCTGAATAACATGTACTTGTAATTTGTAAATTATACGCAATACACTCCGTAAGTTTGACTCACTCGTATGAATTTCTCTTCTGAAGATCGAGATCAAAGCCGATGTCCATTTATTCCCTTTGTTCACCGACATGTTTTATAAAGAATCGGGATATCGAAAAAATAAAAGTTATATTAAACTGGTATATTTGGACCAGTAAATAAAACCGATATTTTTTTCAAACGTATCGCCTTGTTTTCCGTCCCAACGTACACAACGCATGAATTATTATCAACAGTTCCAGTTTCATTTAACCGCTCGAGGTAAATTGGCATTCCTCTACTGGTTTTTAAGAAACCGGTTGGAGTCCCTCTCCCGAGCTGTTTTCTCTCCATTATCTCCGTTCATTTTGTGTCACATGACGTCCCAACCATTCTTTTTATCATCTTTGCGGCCTTCATTTGAGCTTATGGCTACTTTTCATGCATATATAACTTTTCAACGAAAACAATTTCTTTTGAAGCTCTCGAACAACATAAAACTCAGTTCACTCCCACTTTTTATTTCAAACGTCGCCGTTTCATTTCTCTACAAATTGCTGCCTTCAATGGCGCTTGGGTCATCCACTGACAGCCCTCGCAAGAATTTAAATCCGACTCTGATAATTTCTGCCCTTTATGAAAAAGTGAGGATTTTATTTATTTTTGTTTTGCGAGCGTACCGACTTGACATTTTTCGCGTTTTCTTTCGACGAGTATTCCGGCGTAAAATGAAGTTTTCTTCTCTTCCGTACCTCCCAGCGTTTTGTCTTTCGCGAACACCATTCCCTTTCTCCCGCACTCTCCCCCTCACGACCTTACCGAGTACTTTCGACCTCACCCCGCGCGAATGCGTATAGAGAAGAGACCACTCGCTTGTCTCCCTTCCGTTTCTCCATCCGTACAAACTTCCCTTATCCGGGTGAAATATTCACTTTTTATTCTTGACACCACTTCAGCCTCAATTCTTCTTAGCATTTGCGAGGGATTACGGTAGTACTTGTTTAATTTACGACTTCTAAAAAATAATCATTTTATCCTCTTTTCCCTTATTGTGTCCATGTTTCGCTCTCACTCTCTCGTCCATCCACCTCAAAGTTTCTCGCTTCCACTTCTTAAGAGAGTGATATGTATTACAAGAGCCATCTCTTCACTCATAGCGCTCGAGACCAAGATGATGGGACAGCTCTTCCGAAGAGAAAGAGAGGACCGTCTCTCGCCCCTTCGAGCACCTCCCACTTGTCCCGCCTCCTTCGTATCTTCTATCGTAAACCCTTCTCCGCTTTTCCATCTCTTCTCTCCCTCCGAAATTCCTCCATATTCTCTCTTTTTCGATGCTTTAGAACAGAGGTGGGTAACCTTTTCTGTATGGCGGGCCGCATTGCTGGAAGCGAATCCTACGGCAGGCCGCATTGGAAGTTGCCAATGCTTCAGCGGACCGGATTAGAGTTTAAGTGGGAAGTTACCCAGAGATTCTGAGGTAGCATAAGTGAAACCGAGTCTAAATCAAGATTTTATGGTTAAAATTTAAAGCAGAAAGGTTTTATGTGTATTTTCACCAAAAAATATGAATTTTTTTGTTAAATTTCAACGATCGTTTTTTCATCGTAGCTTCTAGGGCCGCATTAAATGCTCGCGGGGGCCGCATACTGCCCTGGAGCCCTAGGTTGCCAACCCCCGCTTTAGAGCCTTATTCGTTCGGAGTTGCTCATCCGTACGGTTGAGTTGTCGTCGCTCGTTTGTCCAATCTCTGACAGATGCTGAGAGAGCGGGGTGGGGGAAATCGATTCACCCTTAGCCTCGCGGTGACCGCCTCCTTTAAGCTCCGGATTTTTCCTACTTATCAGGGTCGAATCGATGGAGACTTTGGTTATGCTTTACCCCCTCATGTATTCTAATGCGCGCTTGACAGAGCGTATCGCTTGAGATTTGACCGTCGAAGACGTTCTTTCTCGCACGCCTGGATAATACTGGTTTTATTTATCAAAGTTCGTGTAAATTTAGTAAACTCAATATCAGTTAAATGTCTTCCATGACTCCGCATTTTCATTCCTTGATTACCATAAATGGTCCTTATGCATCTCTATAGTGGAAAATAAGGAAACGTTGAGAATGGAAAGAAAATGTTCGGTCAATCGAACGTGGGTGTTTATTCTTGTCACTTATCCGTTTTTTTTAATATTTGCTTTAATATTTGATATATGTAAAATAATATTGGAATAAATGTTGTAGAAAATTTAATTTTTTACAATCTTTGTTTGAAATATCTTCCCATATAATACATTGTTTAAAAGATATTTTTTAAACTAATCTCTTAGCTGCCACTACCTACCGGCGACTTTTGTTAACAATTGACGCATAGTTACGTCTTAGTAACGCTCCATTTTATTTTCTTAATTGGTGGAGATTCCTGGCTATATCCAATATCAGAAGGCTAAGGTATGTCTATTTCTGTTCTTTGTAAAGTCTTTAAATTTTTCTCGCAGTTCCTTAAAATATTCATAATCATTTAACCTATTTGGAATTTTTAGAAATATTACAGGTACGGAGAAAGTCATTTGGTGGCCACATCAGAATTTTTTGAACGCGTAGTTCCGAGAAATTTCGGCCACTTCGGTCGATCTCAAAAAAAAGTTTTTATTAGGTAGTATTTCGCGGCAATTCTTCGCTTAAAAATATGTCCAAGTTTCGGCGAGTAATTCCATCGTCAAGCTTCTTGAAGTCAGTTTTTTCCATCAAATTCTTTACCTCCTCCATGTTTTTCTGCGTAAAATTTATCTTTATATCGATAATAAATATTTTCATTGCGCATTCAGTATTAAAAAGTTTACATTTATTCAATCGTATGTTTTCGGACCCTTGTTTTGATAGCGGATACGCTAGTTCATAATTCAGAACTAAAACATTTGTGATTATAACATAACTGAATTAGCATAATCGAGGCAATTTTTTGCTCAAAAGGGTTGTAGTCGGTCGTTTTCAGCGCTGTTGTTATATATCAGGCAATTGGGAAAGTTGAACGGAAGGTATATTACCCGATTATCTTCCATAACAACATTACAGAATCGTATATTTTATTTGGTCAAGCGTACTAAAAATATACTAACCGATACATCATTATAAATGCAACCCAAGAACAGGGTGCGAGCCAGCGTTAATGCCAGAGAGTTAAAAGCGAAAGAAATTTCGAAATGCGAAATAAAATATTCGAAGCGATTGAGTAAACATTGGAGTCTAAAAATATATTACACCAAATATAACACAAAAATTAAAATACTCTATTGTACACGATTACAATTCCTCGTTTACATGATACAAATAATATTTGTGCGCTTGCGTGCGCATGTATGATGTTTTCGCCTTCAAATCACACTTTCTGATCAAAAGGTTAAAGTCAAACCTTTGGCTATCTCGTGAAACGGACTTAATTTTTTTTAATTTGATATTTTTTAACGATGGCTCGGCGAATTTCAAAATTGCATGTAAAAATGCTTGGGCGAAGGAGACGAACCAAGCCATTCTTTTATTTCTATTTCCCTCATCGTAAATAATTAAATGTTCCTTCAGCGACGTGGTGGAGAATTAAGTTTTTGCGAATAAAAAAGAGAAAGCGTTGTCTTTTCTGTCTACGTGACAGTCAACGAGATCGGCTGTATCTCCAGGCTTTTGTTCGGCTAGTCGGAGGACGTATTTTCGAGCCGTCCCTCATATAGAGGGAAGGAGGTAGGAGGAAGAATTGCGACGCCCTGCCCTACGAGAGGGACCTTAAACCCCTTAATAAGAGAGCGGGCTAATCCCGGCGCCTCCCTGCAGGGCGTTGAAGATAATGGATCGGTGTCAGGGAGGACGTCCCGCCGTTAATTATGAATACGTCAGAGACAAAATTTTAGAAGCGGACAAGTTTGGCGGACGCCTAAGCTACCGAGAAAATGTTCGGCTGAGGGAAATTGAGAAGAATCACTTTACATGATAGTGTCGCTATTTAATAGGAATTTTTATAGTTTAGGTTCGATCATTTAGCATTAATACGCGTACATTAAAAATGAATGCTGCCATTTAAGTCTATGGCTTATAATCCATGAAAAAACTACCCATCGAAGGGTATCATCCAGCAACAGTTATATCATACCCCATCGTCAACACAATCCCCTCCATTTCTTCCTATTCGAAATACCATTCCATAAGGATTCAACATCGAAATCACTTTACCAATTAAGGAAGGTTTGGTAATTTTTTAATTATCAAGCAAAAACCAGTAATTATTATAATAACTATTACTTAATAATTATTATTTGTATTTGACAGCGTTTCCATAATAAAATTTAAAGATAAGCCCGAAGGTCGCTGTACATTGGCTATATTTCCAGCAGCTTACAGACTTTTGGAGAAATTATAAGCAACTAGAAAGAGCAATATCGACCTTATTTCTTTTACATGGAAAACAAACCAAAAGGAATGGAAATTTTGAGATAAAATTCTTGTAAAACAACTCTTCATTTTTTACGAAATCTGAGCGTTTCAAATAATTGGTATCGATAGACATCCCTTTTTAAAATAAACGTTTCTAAATTAAACTCTCCTCCCCTCTCTCTCCACGTTATTCCCTCCCTCCCTCTTATCTACTAGAATGAAATGCTGAAAATTTTTAAACGCAATTATTTATCAATAAATTCAAAAGATATTACTTTAACTAATAATATCTAATCAAATATTTGGTAGTTTTCATGTTAAAACAACATTTTATATGAAGACAAAACCTAACCTACAAACAGTTATCAGTGTAATCTCATCGAGTCCAGAAGGCACAGATCTGCTCTAATAACAATGAAGGCCTTAAATGCTACAGAAGCAAATTCGACGTCTCTACTAAATATTATACAAATAAATTCCAAAGAAATTAATCGAAATACTAAAAAATTGGGTCGCAAAATCGCCAAATTTCAAATCTGCAACCCATTTATAAGTACTTAATAATTTGTGAGCTCATTCAGTCAGGGAATGAGTGAATGAGCGGAGCCCAAGTAGCTTTTTATAATAAATGATTTCAATATTTAATATTACGAGTTTTCGATGCTTGCATACTGCAAGCGCTTAAAAAATCACCATACACCAAGATCTAAACTCGTAAATAATAATAAAAATAATAATAATACAGAAATAAATGGAATGTTTTATGTGTTAAGAATTAAGACGTCACCACATGTTTATTCGTTGACATTAACGATATTATGTAATACTAGGGGCTCCGCCCCTACGCGCGTCAACCCCGTGTCTCGTTCGCGAGGTGAATTCGTCTGCTGCCCGTGTGCATCCCTGAACCTTCTCATCCCGATATATATTTAAGGTAGAAATTATATTTAGCCCTATTTTCGGGCATCTCTCTCCATTCCTCCCATTCCCCTCCCAATCTCTCCCTTCCTTCCATTTCCCTCCCTCCCTCTCTCTACCTCCCTCTCTCTACCTCCCTCGCTCTACTTCCCTCTCTCTACCTCCCTCTCTCTACCTCCCTCTCTCTACCTCCCTCTCTATACCTCCCTCTCTCTAGAGTTAACAGAACGTTATCTCAACTAAAACAGTTCAGGAGCCTTATTCCCACTACTCTCCGGCAAAGACTTGTTAGTATGTTAGTGTTTCCGCATATAGATTACTGCTCAATTGTATAGTCTGACCTTTCAAAATACCTTAACCTGCAGAACTTAGGTATGCGGTTTATTTTTAATATTGGCTTTGATGAGCATGTAACACCATTTTACGACAAATTAAAATGGCTTAAAGTTCAACAAAGACAAGAACTAAAAGTGGCAACGTTTACATTTAAACTTTTTAAAACTAATTTACCTCTTTACCTTCACGAAAATGTAAAACTCAATGCAAATACTGAAAAGCGCTTAACCCGCTGTACGGAAGAATTAAACATCCCACATTATCGAACCGTTAAATATAGTCAGTCGTATCATGTCACTTCCTGTAAACTGTGGAACTCCTTATCCAATACCGTAAAAAATTCTGTTAATGAAACAATTTTAAAAAAGAATGAGACATTATCTACTAATAAATTGTATAAGGATATAAAATTTACTTTGTATTTTTTGTAACAGCAATTATCATTTGTTTTTTGTGTTTTTGTATAGAAATATTGTTAATTATTTATGCATACTTGATCTTTAATGTACTAGAAACTAATTTCTTTTGTTTATTGTTCCCAACCTGATTGGGTATATTGTATAAAACTGTGTATAAGTTGTGTTCTATGGGACTATCCGGTCCTAGAACAGCAAATTTTATTCTATTCTATTCTATTCTACCTCCCTCTCTCTCTCTCTCCCTCCCTCTCTCTACCTCCCTCTCTCTACCTCCCTCGCTCTACTTCCCTCTCTCTACCTCCCTATCTTTACCTCCCTCTCTCTACCACCCTCTCTCTACCTCCCTCTCTACTTCCCTATATCCCTACCTCCAACCAAACCTCCCGCTTTTCCTAACTTCCGCTACCTCATTCTCTTCCTCCCCCTTTCCCACTCTTTCTCTTCTCTCTCTCTCTCTCGAATCGTATTTGAAAATCTACGGTAGAAAAATAAATTTGCGTTCTTTTGTACGTACTATGGTGCAAGTCTCTAATTTCTAGGACACTTATAAATAATTTTAAAAAGCAAACGATAGTAGTCTTACACTTATTTACGTCTTATGCTTTCAAAGCGGACATTATGGCAACAATCCTCCAATGTTAATCTTATGGGATTTTCTCGAATAAAAAATATATTTTTTTGGGAGCTTGAACTTTAAAAACTTCCCGTTATTGCAATTTTCCCTCTGTTTGTAAGTCATGAATAATCAGTATTTTTCAGCATTCTAGTTCATACGGAAGTAAGAAATAGTTTTTGTAACATACATTAACGCGGTTATAATATGGAGAGAGAGTCCATTGATTCCCATTAAAAGCATTAAATCAATGCTCATGAAGTATGGAAAATAAATTCCCATTCAAAGGAATTGGAGTCGTTGCTATGGCATTTAATATTTTTCATTGTTGAAAACGAAAAGATTTTCATAATTTTATGATTAAAATTAAATTTTTACGCAATTTCAGCATTGATTTGAATTTTGTCTTCAAGAAAAATAAACTTCATTCTTTCTTCCACGGTATGGTTGCATGACCCGAGTTTGTATCTTAATTGTAAATAATTTAAAAAAGCATTTTTATATAGCCCTGCTCCGTTTTCAGCGCTTTTTTTATGGGTGTTTAAAATTGGACTTTGGGGTCAAAACACCCCTTAAATATAACTTTTTCTGAAATTATGGATTTTTCAGAGATTGTATCCAATGACATATCTGCATGACAAATTTCAGCTCTGTAGCACTTCTAGAAGTACCTTAGGTTTTATATGATATATCCTATATCCTACTATATATGTAAGCTTATTTGTAATGATATATGTAAGAAGCAGCTATTTATAATGATGTGGCAAACATGCATACCTGATATGGTGAGGAGCAAGTGATATAGCAATCCTGCTGAAGACCAAGGCAGAAAACGGTTGGGTAAACCATAAACGAATTTTTAATTAAAAGATGCCTTTTAAAATATATATCTCTAATAGCCATTAAATTTCATAATCTTCTATCGACGAATCACTAATAATGCAGTCTATCTTGTAGCAGAAATTTATAATTGATTTTTCCTGGCTAATAAAGCTACCTAATTTTATCAGCCAGCCACCAGCAACCTAATGAGCTCGATGACTCTTTTTGTTGAATCAAAAGAAGTCGTTTTTAATCCAACGTTGATTTTTACGAAAGAATTGGAATTGGCCATCGGTAAATTACTGATGAGTTCGGTTATTTCGTAATTGCACAGAATTTTACGACATAGGAAGATACCACTCACAATTTCTCGTCGAATTTTTTATTGTAGGTAATTTATTAAAAGTTTTAAATACATAAACTTGTGCATGTGCTTGCGGTTTTCGAGATATGAATTCGTTGTAAGTTAGTTATGGGAGAAACCATATCATCTACCCACTAAGTTTGATTTTGCGACCAGAGAGAGATTGATATAATATCATTAGGAGTCCGCGTCTCCGACGACTCATAAAAAACTCTACGCAATGAGATTCGATTACCGCCTTCATATCCCAGGTGCCGTTTTTAGGGACTACAGGTTATTTCATCAATCAAAATCTCCGCGCCATCCTGCACCTCCACTCCTCATTCCGTATTTCGGTCCTCCTTTTCTTCCTATTACCTTAAACCTTCCTCTCTCTCTCTCTCTCTCTCTTTCTCCCCATTCCTCACCTTCACCCTCACAGGACAAAGGGATGGAGTCCTTATGTCTTCTAAACCGCCTGGTCCACGATTTGTGCCTCACTCTACGGCGCGGCTGCTGTTGACGACGAGTATTCCATCGCTCAATGTCATCGCCCCGAGTACCTCGAGCCGTAAACAATAAATCACGTCCACATCATCTCCATGTCTTAAAAAATTCCCTTTCTCACCTGTCATACATCCACCTAACATCTACCTCTCCTCCATCCGCGCAAAAGAAGCTTATTTTTTAAGGTTGTACGTTGGCGAATTTCGACAGCATTCTGTCACTGACATTTTTCCGCTAGTCCGTAAGTTAAAGCATTAAATAACAATGAGCAAGTACCCTCCACGCAATGACGAATTAGCGTCGTTATGCGAAAGTTTGAATCATGGGCAAAGTTTTCTGACGGGTTAACTGGCTATATGGCCTGGAGAACATGTGTTCAGATTTTGAAGCTAAAGCAAACGAACCATCAAAGGATATTTCCTGAAATGAAGAATTAATTTTAGCTTATATTTTAAAAAATTATCGCAGGTGATTCATGATTTGAACTGTACAAAATATGGAAGGCGAGGTACCGAAGAAATCTATAAAACGAACCACTGACGCACTCACGCGTCGTGTGTTGAGTGTTATTTCAATTTGTTTATGCTACGACGAAAAACGGAAAGGCTGTCGCCATGCTGAGTGCCGGGACTGGCGGGCGCAAAATCTGGCGCCAGCGTCGTTACCACGAGTTAGAGCCGAAATAGGGCAAATTTCTACGACGTTTTAACCGCGAAACGTTACCCTAGGGAGGATTATGTACTGTAATCAGCGCCGTAACTAGCTATTTTAGCACCCGGGGCGAACTACCAAATATGAGCCCCCTTCATAAAAAATTCTCTAATACCTATTTTTTAATATATGGATATGGAATAAATAAAAATAAACTATAAAAGCTGTAATTTCTCACTATAAATGTACATTATTTAAATACATAATTATAAATATAATTACATACATACACAATTTATATATATAAATATTTTAATATTAAAGAGAGACTACGTGATTTTAATACAACATACTCATCAATAACATTATAGAAATTTATAATTTCTGCTATGCGTAATGTCTGGAACAAGTATAGTAATGAAATCGCTCTTGTCCTTGTGCCATCCAACCTCGTACAACTAACTATTAACAATTTTTGCGCCCCTCATTTAGTTGCGCCCGGGGCAGATACCCCGCTTGCCCCGCCCTAGTTACGGCACTGACTGTAATGATAATTTTCGGCATCAAATGTGAAAGTTGACTCACTTAAAGAAAACCTTCTGTACGTGAGAATATTGATAATATCTTGGCCTAAATGACTGTACTAGTGCCTCGCTTTGGTTGGTACCGATTGCGAGGAATTTTTCATTGGCCCTTTGCTAGCAGACCAATTAGTTAAAGCAGGGGCTTGCAACCTACGGTTTGCAGCAGCATTTTCTACGGCCCGTCATGCTTTGACGAAAAAGCGATCTGGAAAATTCAACAGAATAGTCTTATGTATTTTAATTGAAATTACGGCCATGAATATTTATAAAAGGGTACATAAATGTTTAACATGGGAAAAACGGGAGGTACGACGTCCGCATCCGCGTCTGCTCATAAATTTACGAAGCAATCGGTACTAATGAAGCTATGCGGATTAGGGGCTTTTTTTAATTCGGGTGTCTTCAGTACTTCAGAAAAGCAAAAGACTTGATTCCTATAGGCCAAGGCAAAAACGCATAGAATTCAAAAGGGAAAAACAAACGGAGAGGTTCTTGTTTGGACGATGAAATAACAAAAACGAAAAGCTTTCAAAACGCTCAACAAAAATGACGTCGAATCCAAACAAACTGGATTCTAATTTTGTGATGCTACTAATGTTTCAATGGTACGCTTTGAAACTCGCCTGTCGCGCTCCTTCCGCCTCCATTCTTCCAGTCCAAATAATATCAATCCTTCCCGCTATCTCCTATAGTGTCCGGAGGCCTCATCAATAACCCAGCCGATAAAAGGCGAATGAGGGGACTGGTGCAGCGGCGTGTATACACATGGATGCGGCCTCTAGGAATAGGTCGAGGCGATGTCCTATTCCGTGCCTTCCCCTTCCCGAGATTCTGTGGACGCCGTGCGCACCTCTTTTGTTCGAGCAAACGTCCGTTGCCAATCGAGACGAGAGCAAGACTGTTTGCTATCTCGACGCCGCGTTGATTGCTTTCGCCGACGAAAGCCTTCTTTTCCTCGTCTGTTTTCACCAAAGAACTCCGATGAAATCGACAACTAAAAAAAAAGAGATAAAGCAATTCTCCTCCATAATTCCCACTATAAATTGGTTCCTTAACTTATTATGGAAAAATCGAAAAAAATACTCTTGGAAAGTTATAACGAATTATCGATTTCAATTCTACGAGGGTTTACTTTTGAAATTTAAAGACTCATTGCTTGGGATGAGATTAGTTTTTTTAAGAGAAAAATTGTACGTGCGATAACTTTGTATTAGGAACACCTGCCTAGCGAAATTAGGGTATAAAGGTGAACGGCGTTCGGCCGAGCCATTTTATATTATGTAGTACAGTGGATGAGTTCAAATATTTAACGCAACAGTAATAAGTTTAAAATTTGATCACATACTATATGCGTAAATTAACTTAATTTATTTTTAATGAGTTATAACGTCTCTTATTTGGTCACTACAGACTCGCTTGTAAGTGGCACATATGTTAAAATGTACGCTCAAAATTTCAGCTTTTAAATTTTCACACCTTCGGAGATGTTTGAACAAATTTTAAATGCATATTTTTCAAAACCTAAATCTAAGGAAAAGAATGGCAGCAGTATTGAAATATACCGAGTTTCAGCTCTCTATCGTTTACAGTTTCTTCACAATATCTATTTAAGCAGGTGAATAGACAGTTAGACTGACGCCAAAGTGAAACTATAAGCACATTTAAAAGAAAAACGCGCTAAAAAGTATTAGAAGAATCACAGATATTTGTAAAAAAATTTCAATGACCAAGAAAATGTTAAAATGATTAAGAATATTTGACAGTAGGGCGAAGATAAGAAACAGATCCGAAAGACACATAGTTATACTCAAACAATAAGCTAACTCTGGGCAGAAAAACTCTTCACTCAAAGAAGGGGAGGGCCACCTTCTCTGCATTGTGGGTCACATTCATTGCTGCGAATGTTTTGGAGGGCAGCATTACATAAAAGTTACGAGAGCTTCGGCGTGGCAGGTGAGCGTTTAAATCGAAAGTTACAGTGATTCTGTAATCCCAGAGTAGTTAAAACCCCTTATAATTAATTTACTAGCGATACGACTTCACCAGAAAAAGTTTAGCGACCATAATTTTAATGAAAAAATATGAAATCGCCTGTAAAATTTTATCAGTTACTTTTTCATCGTAGATTCACGGACTGTAGGTTGTCGACCCCTGATTTAAAGTATAATGTACATTCCCAAAAACTAAGAAAATAGGTACTTATACAAAAACTGCGATGATGATGATTTTATACTCGCCAAACTGTCATATTCTAGGTATTTCTCTTCATCTTCTCATAATCATCCTCTTATTTTGGAATACTCATAATTCATTTTCACTTTCTACCTATTTTCTCCTTTCCTAGCATCCCCTCTTCTATGGCTTCTTTCAATAGACTACTGAACCTTGCGTAGTTAAATGCAAGAATCGCGCAGAAATTGCGACCGAGCATCGGAAATATGGGCCAAAAGATACTTGAGATAACTTGAACTGACCAGACGGGGAGTGAAAAGGTCAAGGCACGCTAAACTGTGGATAAAAAAGGAAAATAAAATGTAAAGGAGCGGTATATATTGCCCGAAACGATCATCGATGTGCAAAGGAAGCACTGGATTAAACAACTAAATAAACTCACAGAGATTTCCATTTAAATATATTTAATGCAAATCTGACCAAGTGGAAGAATCTTTGTAGGGAATCTCGCTTTAATTCCTAATTTAATTCTTTCTTAACCCATTATTAATTTTTATTGGCTCGATTCTGAAACGAACATATATATATATTTTAATTTTTTTTTAAATTATCAGGGGAGCTTAATGGGTTGCAGTTTACCTTGAATTGGCTTGAGTTTAAAAGCAGCGATTAGTTTTGGTGTTTATATTATCAAAACGATGATTTTTATATTTAGAAAAGATCATTTAAAATAGTTTATGGCAAGCAATGGCCCTATGCACATTATGAAATTGCGAGAAGTAAGCATATTTCAGCAAAACCTAGTTTAAGATTTTAGAACATCGTATTTTATTTTAAATACAACTACATTCGAGCAGCGAAACATTTATTTAAAGAATCTCGAGATACCTAAATGCGAAATCGCGAGCTTTAGTATAAGTATTTTCTCGCGTCGATATACTGAGGCACGATGGTTCTTTTCTTCAACTCGTACATGACGAGCTTCGACTGAGAGACGTCGCAGCTGCTATTCTTGCAAACAACATGGCCTTTTATTATTATTTTCGTGATTCTTTTAAACCTCTCTTTCTCTCCCTATTTTTCAAACCATCCCCGAGTCCTCCATTCTTCTACCTAACCCCCGTATACCTATCGCCCAATTCTTCACTCTATAATTATTTTACATGCTCGGGTTGTTTATTAAAACGTCCAGCACGTTCCTCAGATTTTCATACTGTTTCCATTTCAATAATATTGGATTTAGCTCATTATAGTATTTCAGCTCTTTAGGTATTCCTTCTTGTAAATAACTCAACGAATTATTCCGTCTTTCTCTCCTTCTCGTACTAAAAACCTTCATAGCACGCTTAAACCCATAAGAATTGGAATAACAATAGGATTTCGAGGTTTAACAATGTAATGTAAGATTTCCCCAAAATATGTAAATTAAACGTTTAACATAAGGAATTTAGAACTGTAGGCGAAAAACGATGAACAGAATAAAATATCTTATAAAGTTTTCTTTAAAATGGTTTAAATTTAAAGGACGTGGGTTAATCGTTTCTAATTTTAATCTCAAAAAGAAGAAAAGCCTGCACGTCAAAAGTCGATGTTTACGTGTTATCTTATGGGAAATGCAAATCATCCCCTGCAGTCGAACCCTGGACGTTATTCGTCAATTTTCCTACGTCACAGCATTTTTATATCTGAGTAGATTATCTCTGCCAAATTTCAAGTTTCTATCTGCCTATTAAGTCAGCAAAATTTGGGGTTTCTGTAGCAGATAAAGATATTAAGCGTTTTATATTGTTAGATTAAACTAGAAAGCCTGTGTCGCTTCGCTGTCACATTGTTGGTTTTGATTTTTACTTTCTCCATATGCGTAGTATAGGGGAAAGTATTGTATTCATGAAAAAATCGACTTCGAGATTTCAACGGAAATACACGTTTTGGGGTCCCCTGAACACGTTTTGACCATTTTCTCGATGATGTCTGTGTGTATGTGATAGCTTTTTGTGGGTGCTCTAACTCAAAAACTATTAATCACGTCATGGCCAAATTTTATATTTAACATTTTTATAAAAGTTGAAAGAACTGATTAGTTATATACATATATATACGCAGTATATTTAATATTTTCATAAAAGTCAGAAGAACTAATTAGTTTTTGGTAAATATCGGTCAACCGGAAGTGGGCGTTTACTCTTGTCACTTATCCGTTATTTTGAAATATTTGCTTAAATATTTAATAAATGTAAAAATGTATCGGAATAAAAGTTGTAGGAAATTTAATTTTCTACAACCTTTTATTTGAACATTTTCCCATATAATGCATTGTTTAAGAGATATCTTATATTTTTAGCTGCCACCACCACGCCACCTACCGACGACTATTGTTAACAATTGACGCTTAGTTACGTCTTACAATTAGTAACGTTTCTTTTTCTTTTCTTAACAATTGCCGCTTAGTTATATCTTAGTAACGCCCCAGTTTCTTTTCTTAATTGTTGGAGCTTTGTGGCTATATCAAATATCAGAAGGCTATGGTTTGAGTTTATTTCTGTTTTTCGCAGTTACCTAAAATATTTATTATCTAACCTATTTGGAATTTTTAGAAATATTACAGATATGGAGAAAGTCATGTGGTGGCCACATCAATTTTTTAAAATAATTAATTTGATCTCAGACATTTATTTGACAAAAGATGTAAACTTCTTTCTTCGTAAATAGAACTGAAGATTCTATTTATTATTAACCTGTATTAGGATTAAGGATAAGTATAATTTAAATTTTATTTAATTTAATTTTTTAATTTTCCAACAGATATGATAAATAAAAATAACTGACCTTGTTAAGTTCTTTTAAACTTCTTTCTTCGTAAATATTACAGAATAAACAGGCTCAACCAGGCTCAACATAAAGACATAAATGTAAACAAACAAAATGACGTTATATCGCCAAGGGGCTCTATTTTAATCTTATACTGTTTAAAATGTTTTTAGCTTGGCTTAAAGAAATTAATTTAATTAATTTTTTAAACGATGGCACAATAACGAATAAAATGGTTGTTTAATTCAAAGCGGAAAAGTTCTCTTAAAAAATGTTCGAAATCCATATAAACAAAAAAAAATGACGTAATATTGTCAAGGGGCTCGCGAGTATACACCCCATATTACCACTCGCTCAAATGAGGTGGCCATGGTAAATGACAATTCTCATTGTTTAAAAGTCGCGTTTTTTCGTATTAAAAATGGATTTTCCGGGACATTCGGAAAGTAATTGAATTTTCACGGTGACCAAAATGAACTTCTTTCTTTTTCCAACACAACCGTTTAGATCCCGACTTTTTATCTTGATTCTAACTAATTTTTAGATGCGATTTTATAATGCCCGAAACTGATTCCAATGCTTTTCTTTTGGAGTTTAGGGGTGTGGTAAAACCCCCCTTAATAAAGAAAGTATTTAACGTTTCCGGTTGAATTTAATACCGTTAAAGAACAGGAGATTTCCGCATCTTTACAAATTATTGATGACGAAAATAGCCCAAACAGCGGCGGATATATAATAGGCTATAACCAACCTACCAAAAGGTTCGCCTACGACTACGGTTACGGTAATATAATATAAGATTAAAAATTTTAACTTTCTATTTATAACCATTTGCGCGGAATCTTAATTTGAAACAGTTGATGACACATCCTGCCGCGCTCCGATTTTTTTAAAATTTCTCTGGCAGAGTAATAAATGGCATCATAGAACACTTACACCCGCAAATTTCAGTCTTCCATCTCTTACCGTGTACTTGCTGTTGTAATTTAACTGACTGCGCAGACGGGCAAACAGAGCGAAACCATAAGCGCGTTCAGAAAATGAACCGCGCTAACAAGCGCATCCGTGACAAAGCTTTGAGCTATCACGTCCAAGAAAGATTTTGCACCCATCTTGACGCAAGCTATTTGCACCGAAATACTGCCGGCGTAATATTTTAGAAGAGTCCATCAAACTTCAAGGATAATGCGATTTTTCTCAAAGAAGATAAAAGTATGCTAAGGTTTACTTTTCATTTTATGTCGTCGAGAATCGCAAGAATGTCACAAAACTAAACATTTGCCATCGAGAGCGTTGGAGCAGTAAACCTAATTTATTACGTGATTTTATGCCAATATTACCTATCTGTCAGCGCAGAACCAGTTCTTTCGAATTGATTATTTTAAAATTTATTACCTTCGATAGCCACTCTCCTATTTTAACAATAAGATAAAATCCTTAACACTTATCATGGCCAGCTCAATGTATTTAACCCCCACAAGACTTCCTCTGATAAAATACATAAAATAAGTGTCATAGTGTTCTTTTATAGCATGTTGTCAGAAGTTTGATTTCCCCTAAACTACAATAGGATCAAAAGTATTAATATTTAAGAAAGTTTTTATTTTAAATTATAAAATATTATTAATAAATCCGAGTGCTATAATTCTCAGTCAATTATTTGTTTTGAGTTAGAAAAGTAATCACAATAGAGCTTTATTCAAACATATGGCTTTAAATATTAGAAACCACCCATAAAAAAAACTAGGATAAAAATGCAACCATTTTTAGGATATAAAACTCGTGATAGAAGTTTAATGCAATAAAGATTAAATCAAGTTTCTAAATAGCAATTTTATTCTAAAATGCCTCTTATTACATATAGCATTTTGTAAAAATATGTAATGTATTACAATAGTCAATAAATTGAAACTGGATCGATAATTTCAATCCCAAAAATAAAATATTCTACTAATACTTCAGAGAAAAAGATATACTTATTTACTGTATCGATCCAATAACCTCACAACACCACTTAGCAGATGTAGAGATTCGTATAATCGAACATCTGTTCTTTCGAAAAAAATAGAAAAATAAACGTAATTTGAACTAAATTTAGCATCTCTTCCATCGGTCGCACACGGATTGCTCCTCTATTGAATATCTACCGAGAGAAACTTCATTTGTAATATTTTTGGAATGGAAATATATATGGCGCATCCGAAACTTTTTCAGGCTGGTTGGTAAATTGGGCCTGACGCTTACACTCAAGTTATTAATTAATTTTTTTGGGAAAGTGTCATCATTTAGTTCTACATGGATCGATGAAATAAAAAATTAATACCACTACGAGAGATACGAAATTAAATTAAAACGACCAAGGTGAAAGTAAAGAAATTAAAACGAGCAAAATATTTTTACCAAGGGAATTAGCATTTTACAAAAACTTGTCAGAAAATGAATAATACGGAGATATCTATGTTAAAGGTCAAACAATGTTCGAGGAGTGTAGAAAATGTTTAATTTAAAAAGGTATATTATTGTACGGTTTTCTAAATGCTTAACGCCCACCCATTCGCCCATACGGTATTATAAATATAATAAACATAGGAGGAGAGCTTTACTCGTGCTTGAAGTAACTTTTTCTGGAAAACCCAAAGCTTATTTGATCAAATGAAATTCAAGGAGCGTATCCTCTTGATGTGCTTCTTGTGGGTGGGTAACTAGAGGACACTGGCGTATTACATTTCGCGCATCGTTAAAAATCAAACGAGAAACATTAACGTTAAAGAGAAGCTACATATGCGTTCCACAGCTTGACTTTAGAAGTATAAAATAACAGAAAATTTTTGTTTACTCATAAATGTCAAAAGAATATCATCAAATTAAAAATTCCAAATTAACCCTATGAGGAAACTCCCGAGGTGAGTTTCAAAGGTTTCGCTTTCAACCCGCCGACCGAAATGTATTTTGTTAGAAAGTGTGTTAAATTGAAGCTGTTGCGCAGATAATAAAATACGGCAATTTTCAAGCATTCGCAAAAACCTCAACATTTTAAAAGAGAAATTGCCATATGCCAGCAAAACATTCTGTGTAAAAACGACTTCATGATACGCCCATCGCGACTTGTTGCCTTTATGTTCTAATCGATTGCAAATCATCAGTTTGAAAGGATTTCATTATGGACGAGTGATTACCAAGAAATGATGACACTGAAAAAATAATACCACTGACAAAATGGAATCATCATAAAATCTTCGAGGACCTAGCGTAGTTTCTAAGACAATTTCAATCCCGTATAGATTATTTTGCATAGAAAAGATTCGGGGGCACTTCCATTGATATCTTTGGCAGAAAAAAAGAAAACAGCATTAAACCATGATTTACGTTTCACGGTAGCAAAATATTCATACACACGTCTAATTTCTGAAGGATAAACGATCAATTCAGTACCGGAATCAAGTAACTGGAGCATTTTTGCAATGGCTGGAGGTCAAATAACACAAAGAATGTGTTTTTGAAATTTATTACGTAAGGCAGGTATTAATTTGGCGAATGAAAGAATAAAATATGCATTACAATTCCTAATACTTCGCGTTTAAATGTCGTATAGCCCAAAAATTATATATATATATATATAAATATATATATATATATATATATATATATATATATATATATATATATATATATATATATATATATATATATGGCGACAAGGTGTTGGGATGAGGATGAGTTCTCTCTCTGTAGCTGATGAAGGAATAACTCCGAAAGCTTCTACGTTTGTGATGTTTCTGTGTTTTAGTGTTCTTTTACGTGTGTCGCTTCGACATCCCCGGGGCCTCGCCAACCTGAAGTCGTCCGATTGGTGAGTGTTCACCGGGTTTCCTCATCCCAACATCTTGTCGCCATCCATATATCCATTTTACCTTTCCTTTTCCCGAAGCTTATATATATATATATATATATATATATATATATATAAGGTGTATATTTAATTTTTTACATTTGATAAACTGCATCAAAATTCGTTTTCCCATTTTTTAAAAACCTTTTCCCCTTCAGTTGTAAAAATTAGGATACAATAAATAAACGACCTTTCTGCTTAAGTTGATTAACTTTAATCTGATCAAAAATAACATCTCATGCAGTTAATAAAGTGGGAATGGAAGATTTCAGAAAATGTAAGATTAAATAGGTAAATCTTTAAATTGGTTGCTCGGATCAAAGAAAAGAACTGCTCCAACGATCGAAATAATGTAAATCTGAAAAGATAATAAAAGAAAAATATTTTTCTCTTCAACTTAGTCGATCGATATCTGGAGTTGGGAATGCCTTCGAAAAATACAAAGGCAATTCTCTTTTGACGTGGTGCGAGTTTTATAACTATGGAAATTTGAGACAACTATTCGAAGGACAAATTTTTACTTTACGTAATAATATTTTTAAATAACATATAATTTTATTAAAGTATTAAAATTAAATACTGCCAGGGTTTTATAAGACTAAATTTTGAGAGACGCGTTGGTACGATACAGTTTAAGGACACTAAATCTAATTACAATAAGATATATTTTACGTTTTTATATTTATTATAAAACGCATAAATTTGCTATTCAACTGTATCACTCGTTTATCATAGGACCAGACGCAAAATCGTAATCATAATAAGGCGATGCGCTAACGACTTAAGGTTACGGCCGACGCTATTGTTTTCATAAAATAGGAAGTATGTCAAGGTTGGTGATTCCGCCACTTGAAAATGAGTATGTTACACGCAAATTACTTTATCTAGGAGAATGGGGAGTTTGTGAACGTGCCTTTAAAGCAGCTTTTATGGTCGCCGTTTGAACTCCACCTCGTTAATATACAAGCAATTCTTTGCACATAAAAATCTAATACGAAACCATTTCACTCCTCCCATACAAATCAAACTTCTGTTAAATACTTATTTTTTAAAAATATCTATCATTCAAACAATGCAGAACCGAAATTAGTTCATGTTTTCGCCGATGACATTCCGAGAACATTACAATATCTGAGGCACCGTTATTTTTTTGGGCAACCCGAACGGAGGTGACGAAAACAATTTTACGAGTCCTCCAAAATTAGAACGCTCTTGCAAGCGGTCCTTTGGAGCACGACTTTGAATGGAGCAATTACCGATTTGCGCGAGTCGACGTCATAACGGGAATGCGCCACTTTCCGCGGCGACATGAAACAAACGTCGGCAAATAGCAAATAAGTAAGGGCTTGCAGGGTTATTGGAAGAAGAAAGAGGGAGAGAGTGAGAGAGAGGACACAGAGAACTTTAAAAAAGCCTCCCTCACTCCTAGTATGTCGCCACCGGAACGCAATATCTGCCCTGAGTAGCACGAGAGGTAGATGACGTGTGGACCTCTTTCTCTCCCCCTCCTCTCTCCCCCTCCCGCAGTAAAAACTCTCCACCCCCATCTCCTCCCGATCCTCAGCCTCCCTCCCCACAACGGCGCCTGGGATCGATAGAGTGACGCGCGTACCACAGACTGGAGGGTGAGTTGCCGGAAGTCTCTTATCTCTCTCCTCTCCCTCTCTTTCCAATCCCCCTCTCTCTCTCTCTCGCCTCTCAGTCCTGTATAATGTTCAAAATCCCTCTCCCTACCCTTCAACTTGTTCTTATTTCTTCATCTCCTATCTGTCCGATTTCTTCTTTTATCTATGCCCATCTCCTTCAACATTATCTCTCTCTTTCGTCATCCGACGTCATCCATTCTCTATCTCTCCGTTTTCCGTATCGTTTTCCTCTGTTACTTCTCATCTTTATCCATCAAAACTCGTTTTTCCTATCCCTTTCTCCCCTCTCTCTTCTCTCTTTATTTGCTTCCTCAAGCGTTCCCTTGCTCTTTCCATTCAAAGGAGTTTTGAGAGAAGGGACGGACGAAAGACTTAGCTTCTCAGGTCCCTGATATCATGACGGACATCGTTCCGCCTTTCCCTCGCCAAGTTTAAGAGATTGCCAATCGTCCTTGGAGAGTTCGGAGAAAGAGAGGGAAAGATGGGATCTCTGAAGATATTTTTATAACCCTATTTTATATATATATATATACTATATATATATATATATATATATATATATTACGAGTTTATAGAAATGAGAGCTACATTAAAAATTAGCGACACCCTTCCTCTACTTCTCCTGGTACCCATCGTGGTCCTGCCAGCTGTTGGTCATGCACAGAAGCTGCTTAACCGGACAGCATGCAGCACCGAGCGTGCCCGCTACATTGTGAGCTCAAACATGATGGCAAACGTTCGTGTGTTGGAGACGTGATGTAAAGGGGAGATGCGGGCTGTCGTCCGGTATGAGTGGGTACGGGGCTTGTTGGTATGCGTCATCCACAGTAAGCAGGAGGAAGTGAATGGAGAAGACGTGATGCCGGAGCAAAAGGTGCGAAGATGGTGTCGTCCGTTCAGTGAAGGGCGAACGAGTCTGTGCGATGAACATCGAACTGGCCGTCCCTCTACTGCCGGTGCAGATGCCAATGTGGAGCGAGTGAACCAAATGATTCAAGAAAACGAGCGGATTAAAGTGCGTGAGGTAGCCGAAACAATGGGGATGTCCATTGGCACAAACCCACACCATCACCTCTGACGTTCTGACCTACCGGAAAGTGACGTCATGGTTGGGAAAGATTGGACCACAGCTCCGAGCTCCAAGTGACTTCCATTTGTTTCCGGCGTTGAAGAAGTTGGAAGGTCAGCATTTTCGAAATAACACGGAGGTTCAAGAAGCTGTGCGCCATTTTCTTTGTACCGATTTCTTCGCAGAGGGATTGGAAAAGTTGGTGCGGTGGTGGAGTAAATGCATGTGGAAGGAAATTATGTAGAGAAATAGAGGAAGGATGTCGCTAATTTTTAATGTAGCTCTCATTTTTACGAGGCCCCTGAAATTTATTCATTGAACACCCTTCGTATAAATTATGTAGAGAAATAGAGGAAGGATGTCGCTAATTTTTAATGTAGCTCTCATTTTTACGAGGCCCCTGAAATTTATTCATTGAACACCCTTCGTATATATACTATACTAGTAGAAGGTGCTTGCATACTGCAAGCATTTCATCTCACTTTGAAAAAAACATTCATTTTTCAGACAGATATTTCATCATGGGAAATATTTCTTTAATTAATTTAAGATTTCTCCTCGGGACCGATTTTCGTTTTTTCCTTAAGGAACAATAATAGATTAAAACAATCCCCAAACTTGGCAATTTTAAGAATTTTATACTTTATCCATTATGGGGTACTACTAGAAGTGAAAAAATATTTTCTAATATATGTTATATCCTTCTCTGTAAGAAACGCCTATATATAATGATAGAGTGTACAACGACTTTATGTCATAACTTCGGGATCTTATTCCTTAAATGATTTTGAGTAGAAAATGCCATATTAACATGGGTCCGATTCTCATTTGTTACAGAGCTACGGGCAATTGAAATTATCTCGTACTTTGATTTGTACAACTTAATGGCTGAAAAATGCAGTTTAAATAATTATTCGTATACATTGTTAATTGTTGAAAAATGTATTATTTAAATAATAATTCGTTTACATTGATACTTAATCCATTGTTACAATTGTTCAAAATGGTCGCCTACAGCTTGGATGCACAATCTGTCCCGTTTGAGTAGGGAACGTGAAAGAGCACGAAGAACTACAGCGTTATAAACGCGCCTCGCAGCATCGAAAATTCGCTGAATAAGTTCTTCCCTCGTGCCCACTTTGGCTTCATACACAGTTTTTCATTTGTCCCCACACATGGAAATCCAACGGAGTGAGATCCGGAGACCTGGGTGGCCAATACTGCGCACCGCCACGACCGATCCATCGGTTAGGGAACTTCTTGTTAAGATACAGCGTAGCGTTCCTATTAAAATGGGGGGGTGCCCCGTCATGCTGGTAGTACATCTGAAGTCGTGTTTGCAGAGGAATGTCTTCTAAGAGACCCGGCATTTCATTTTCCAAAAAATCATCATAAATGGCACCTGCCAGACGTGGCGGAAAGAAGTACGGTCCAACCAGCTGGTTTCCAATGACACCACTCCACACGTTTACAGAAAAACGGAGTTGAAAGTTGCTTTTAACTGTTCCGTGAGGATTTTCGCGATCCCATAAATGGTAGTTTCTCGTGCTGTTAATTCCATCGCGAGTAAAGTGTGTCTCGTCCATGAACAAAATGTAACGGTTCAGGCGGGGGTGTGCATTTAACCAACGGCAGAATTCCAACCGCCTAGCCATATCCCCGAGTTGAAGATGCTGAAATTGCTGTATATAGTATGGATAAAGTCCCTCATCGTGTAATGTTTGCCAGACTCTCATTCGCGGAACGTTGAGGTGGGCGGACATTCTTCGTGTACTAAGACGTGGACTTCGCTGAACCATTTGAGTAATGTTTTCCTCCTCATCCACAATAACTTGTACTGGACGTTCACCTCTCAAAGACACACACGGAAATGAGCCATTTTCTCGTAAATGTCGGTGAACTTGAATAGTACGTCGATCTGGTGTTCTTCTTTGTGGAAATCGTCGTCGGTATTCGTAAATGGCAGCAACGGAGTTTCCATCGCAAAACCCGCACACGAAGTACATATCCGCATACTCTTCATTTGAAAATGTAAATGGCATTATTGAAAGCTAATGATACCACAAGTGTCACAGCGCACTACACTGAACGCTAGCTTACGTTCTATTGACACGCTGCTTGCGAGCTTGCAAATTACGTCCACGTCTGTTGTGCAAGCGTCATGCTTCTCATTGTTGTGACAATGGATTAAGTATCAATGTTAACGAATGATTATTTAAATAATGCATTTTTCAACAATTAATAATGTATACGAATAATTACTTAAACAATGCATTTTTTCAGCCATTAAGTTGTACAATTTAAAGTACGAGATAAGTTCAATTCCCCTTAGCTCTGTAACAAATGAGAATCGGACCCATGTTAATATGACATTTTCTACACAAAATCACTTAAGGAATAAGATTCCGAAGTTATAACATAAAGTCGCCGGACATCCTATATATACACATCCACCAATTCAGTTTTACTGACCCGAAATGTTTATCCTAGTTTTAATGTATTTCCGAGTCGAGTTGGAATTTCAGAATCGCATCGTAGCGAGGAATTAATTCAAATGCTAACGAAAGAAAGCGACGGCTTTGACGAAGAATCTCTTCAAAATGCGTACGCCGCCGTATAAAATCCAGCTAATGGTTATGTCGCCCCCGCGATTAAGCTTCCGAACGCACTTTTTTATGTTCTTAATTCCTTTTTCGACTTTTCCGGCTAAACTTTACGATCAAAAATAAAGACGCAACTCTTGTAGCGGAAATATTTACCACTCAGAAATTCCCGGAAAGTATCAATCGCTGGAGGGCATATTACTCATCACATTTTAATTTTTTTTGGTCCCCCTATTCAGAGGATGAGAGTATCTCTTGGGCCTCTTTTAGTTCATTTTTTCCCCAACGACTTTCTTATTCCGTGTAATCGGATAATGATGGACGGATTTGGTCCTCGCGAAATGAAACCAAACCGCTTACAGCGGGTTAGCTTATTAGTTTCATTTGAGTCCTGTTTCAATAGTAATTTTGTGGGCACTCTAATCCAAAAAGTACATATCAAATCACAAATCTTTATATTTAAGATTAGTATTAAGAAATCAAGGTCTCATTTGATTTTGGCTAAACTTGGTAAACCGGATGTGGAGGTTTACCCTTATCATTATTACATTTTTCCAAGTATATAGAGTTTCATTAATTTGTCTTTATCACAGATGCAGACAATTTAAGTTTCTATAATATTATTCATATTAAATAAACAAAATTAGTACTTTTCTACAGATTTTTATTTTTGCGACCGGTTTGACACGTGATCCAAATGATGCTGTATCGCGTGCGAAACCGCTCGCAAAAATAAAAATTTGTGGAAAAGTACTAATTGTGTTTATTTAATATTAATAATATTTTCTACTTCCACGAAGTCACGCCTGATTCGGTTAATTATAAGTTTCTATAACTTTTGTATGAAGCATGTTTTCTTAGAACGGATTGTTTCAGATATATATTTCGATTATCTGTCTGAATTTACTTAGGGTCAGTACACTGAATATCGCTAAGTGATAGCTTTGTTTTCGTTGTTATGGCAACATTTTATAATTGTTGATAGTGATGACAACGCTGCCAAGGGCAGTTTCAATCGTGGTCAAAATTACCTCAAGATCACGTAGCGTCATATTTTTTAAACAAATTTTCTTGTAAATATCGACAGCAATCCCAATTCCGTCAACGGTTATTTTAATAGCAAATATTCTGCGCAATAATTTGATTTTAGTAATGGGATGCATATCAATGTCTTTTTATCCACAGCAACAAATAATAATTCTGTTATTTATTGTTTTTATTGTAAAATTGAGTAAAATACATATATTCATTGTAAAAATTAGTTCAAGTGCTTAAAAATTATACATGAGTGCAATTGCTGTTTTCGAGAGCAACTTGTGAGTACTAGTGCAATAATATTCATTACACTGTGTGGAGAAAGTCATGTACTGGTCAGATTTTTTGTTTATGTAAAGTTATTACTAATTCTTTATCTCAAAAGTTCGACTTCAAAATATCCGCAGATATCGTTGGTTTCTCTAACATCACACTTTGTTTTATATTCAACATCTTTATAATTTAAAACGAGGAAAGGCCAAGCCGGATATCTTCTTTTCGTTATTTCAGTTTCTGCGTACTGATATGTTTTTTCTTCCTTTGTTTCGGCTTAGGGTTGAATTTCATATTTAATCTCACTACTCAAGCGCAGACTTTGTGTTTGCATATGTTTATATATATATATATATATATATATATATATATATATATATATATATATATATATATGTGTGTGTGTGTGTGTGTGTGTGTGTGTGTAAACTCGATACGTTTAACGAAGATCCACTAAAATAATTGCATACTTCCCTCACTGTCATGATTTTATACTACATGAATCTCGTGATTTATTAAATAACATTATCAAATAATGATACGATTACTGATTCGATTCTCGCCTTGGTCCTACGTGATCCACGCTAATATCGATTTTCTCATCGTAAAACATCATGAAGTGCTGTTTATGAACGAGTTGAAATAAAGTATTTGTCCGATTATAGGACGACCTCAAATATGAGGCGATCTCCTATTTCAGAAGCCATGGGAAAGAAAAAAAATCGAGGTATTGATATTAGTACTATCATTCCTTTTAATTGCAAGTTATTCCGACATTTTCTTTATTATTTTAAAATTATAACGTTGAAAATAGTTCACTAAAATGCTATGCCTCATTTTTTACCTAATAAAATTATGCGATAACATTAGCCAATAATTACGATAAAACATGTACATATATTGGTTCCAAGTGACGTACATTAAATTATTAGCTTTATTTATTAAAAAGACGAAGACAACCGCAGGAGAAATTTGGCAGCTACACTCGCCATAAGCATAATAACGTCTTCTAATGAAATAGACTATAGAACATAATAATAATAATAGAGGATTTAATTTTAGTAGGGGTGAAAGGGAGGGGGGAATAAAAGATCTTTGGTCGCTAAATGGGTATAAATTTTTCGGCTTAGGTTTTAGGAAATAACCGCCTTATAATCGGAAAAATGTGGTAAATAAATAAATTGAAACTTCTTACTAAATCACGAGTTGCGTAACATGTTGAATGGAAGATCCGGTAGTAATTCATAAAAGACATCATACGCGAAAATAAATGTATGTCGAGTGCTTACGTGACATGGGTCGTGTGGAGCCGTTTAGTCAATTTCCATCTCCAATTTTATTTGTTGCTTCTCGGTAGCTTAATGATCGTGGAATGCTTCGCATAAGATGGACGTAAGAGCATTTCTATGTTCGGCACGGATCGTGAAGGATGGAAATGGGAAATTCTTCCTGTCTATAGCGAGAAAATGTGTCGTTTTAGGGACGATTGTGCGTTCGTCGACGATGCAGTTTCTGTGGAAACATTATTTACGACGTAAGCAACCGGGAGCTCCATTCTTACGGTTTCTTTCCTTAAAACGGATTAAGGTTCATCGGGAAAATGCAATCAATTTTGCGAAATATACGACTGGTCTCATTGAAAGGCTTTTCAAAAACCACTCTAGTTAAGCATAAGAATTTTGTGCTGCCGTCTTCAACAAAAATCAATTAACTACCAAGTAAATGGAGTGGTAATTAATTTAGTCTGCTGATACTGCATGCGAGGTCTATTATCGCAAGAAATGGAGGATGAAAAAACGGGTCTTTATTTTTTTAACACGTAATTCTAGAGCCAAAAAGGTCAGAATTTTTAATTAGGACCTAAGACACTTTCATAGATTTTTCACGTACGCTTGAAAATGATACAATTTGTTTTATGTCACGGTAACCCACTGGATAGCTACCGAGCGAATTAATTCTCTTCATTCTAAAGTAAAGAAAAGTTGTATATTTCCACTTCATTTTAGAATTTTCCAGAAAATAACGCCTTCGACAGTTAACTTTTTTAATTCTCTGTAATTTTTATTCCATTTTAGCGTACTCATTTTTGAGCTGTATTAAGTGATAAAATCTTTATATATAATTACTAAATGCCTGTCCGTCCGCCCTCCCTTTTATCTCTTGAACAGTTTGTCATAGAGAAATTATGTAAACGCCATTTTGTCTCTGCAAACTAGGAGACCCCGGAAATACGATTTTCGTTTACGGAAGTGCCCCGGATTCGGCTCCGGGAGACGATTATATTTTTCCATATGTTTACACATGAGTTTCGATTTTTCAAGGAGCAAGGTTTTTTCCTTCATTCATTGAAGTACGTAAATATGGACCGAATTTCCCCGTTTTTGCTTTATTTGACGGATAAAACTATAAAATATCTTATTCTTGCAATGTTTATATGTTACACAGAAGAATTTCTCAGAAACGCGTTTCTTTTCGAAATTTTAAGACTTTTTCGTAATATTTCCGTCCCGCTTTGTTACCTCCGATTGAATTAGCGTCTATTAAGCCTTCAAATAGACGAAAATTGCCTTATTCGCTTCGCGCTTTTTATGAAGCAACGAAATTATAGTTGTAGCAATGTCAAACCTAACAGATTGCAACTTTTTAATGGAAGATTATTATTATTCAGTAAACTGCATGTGGGCTGTGGGCATTTTTAACGATAGATCAAAAATACTTCAATCTTTCTTTATTTCAATACCGAAATTTGATCTTTTTCGTAAGGGAGAAGCAATTAAAATTGCACATATTATGAAAACAAATATGAAATTCAAAACATGTTGTTTAATTTTATAAGGAGAAACGGGCTATTATTACTTTTTAAAACGCAGATTTCTGACTGACTTCGCAAAAGTTTTTGCGGGTACCACTAGTAATAATAAATGTTAATGACAATGAAGCCAACGCCCTGACCATTGTCACAAAAATTCACCTGATCCTTTAACCAATTTTTTTAGAAAGAAACAGACAAATCCTTTAAAATTAATTAGTCCAATAGTATGGAGATGATAAATGTCAAGAGAAAGGTTACAAGCAGTTTATTAAAAATTGTGAGCATGAAACAATGAGGTAACCGTCAATAATGATAATATACGGATGGCTAATTCTTTTTAAAAACAACGTTGGTTAGTTTTTATATCGCTGATGAACACTAACACAGACCCGCAAAGTTTGGGCCAAGTGTTTTCGTTTTTTTAAGAAAATAACTGTTGCTGGTAAATTTACTTTACCTGTTAAAGTAAACGGTTGAACGTTTCGTCGTACGTATCTCATTCATTCTGAAAATATGCGGCTCCACAATAACTGCTCGCTTATCCTGAAAACATTTCATATATTTGCAATCGCTGTTCATCAACGCTAGTAAATGGTATTTATTCTTTTTCTTTTTATTCTAAATATGTATATGAATATTTATAAAAATTTACAATTTGGCAGCTTTTATCCTATTCAAAATGTTCTCCGCCTTTTTTCGGTAAATAAATTTTTATCTTGGTTCCCTTTTATCTCTTCCACAATTTTCAAATCCGAGTGATATACCGTTGCACTGTAACATACGCTGGTTCAACGAAAGCAGTGATATACTCATTCACAAATAGCCAGCCTTCCAGTTTCCAAAGAGTCCATCACTCGGATGCGTCTTTGGAGAAGATCAATTCTAAGAATTTGTTATCAACAATCTACCGCTGAGCAAGAAACATAATTAAAACCCGAATAAAGTGAAAAATATTTCCAGGGCATAGGAAATTCTTAAGTCAAACATCATACATAAAATGACCGTATTTCAGATTGGCCGACTCGGGACAAAACCGATTTCAGATTAGCACTTGCACGACAAAAAGAAAAAGCTTTACGACCTACTTACATTATAGCTAAATTACCAGCCTCGCTTACCCTGGACCGTGTTGTAAGGAAAATTTCATTAACATGCCCAGTAGCTTTTGCTGTTAAATTCCCAGAATCTAGCAAAATATTTATGAGTCTATCTAAAAGCTTCGCCGCCACAAAAGAGATTTTGAAAAATGTAGCACACCACGCTCTACATCCACGAATTACATAGATACACCCGAGTAGAAAATCGCTTCTAATTTAATATACAATTATTATGTTGAATTGATATATTGCAAATGTATGTTCAATAAACAATTATACAGGACCGAGTGTTCAATGCTGGATATTTCCGGGACATTTTACGATGCGTGGCAGGAAGTCTAAAAACGCGAGTTTTCCTCATAATGATGCATGATTATCTAAGATAGACAACTTCTATCATAGCAATAGACCAAAGACTTACGTAAGAAACTGCTATAACAACGAACTGATGTCTGTTCTTCGATTTTTAGCTATAGGTTGAAACATATTTAGTATAGAGAAGGCTTAGGCAGCGTATGCACCCCGGAAAATTTCCAAGAGTCGCATGACGTATTGAAGGAGAATCTCTTTGCCCACTCAATAGGATTGACTGATTGCAAACCTACCGCTTCCCTTTGACATGGTTTGTGACGTAACATGAAATTGATCATCGTCATCGGCGTTTTCCTGTTTTAACACAGAAAAAGAAAACAAGAACTTACTTTAATTTTCCTCTGCAATTAATTTGAACATCTACGTTCTATGCTGCACTAATTTGAAGGTTCGAAAGTATGACTACGCTGAACTTATGCTTGAAGAACTGATAAAAATAAAAACAATACTTTTGGCTATAAAAAAGTACATTTATTATTATTTTGTTATACATGAAGGTGTTTTGATTCCGATTTGAGATAAAAGGGAGTACCTACGATAAAAGTTGTAGCAAACTCAAACAACGCTGTAAAACCATTGTTTGTCCTTCACTACACGAATACTTTTGAAGTAATCTAAGAAGGGCAGGAGAAGCAGCGAGAGAAACATAAATTATTTCACAAAGTTATGTCAATATTCAACAATAGATGTTGTCCAGGAGAAATAGGATATTATTACATTTTCATATCTGTAGTGATACGATTCATTCGATCAATAAAGTTTAGTGTTCTTCTTCGTGTCTTTTTCGTTGCGATGGCAATCGACATTTATATGTATATGTTGCAGTTTTACCAATGAAAGCTACAAACTACTTTTTGGTTCAGTTTGGATACAAATATAAACTCTTTCACGCAATAAAAATAAGATTTTCCCATTTTGAATAATTAATCTCTCCCCTTGACCAAAATCCAATTGTTTGGTCGATACACACAGTGTATCAATCTCGAATAAATTTTACATTGAAATTCGAGGCTGGTACCCGTCTCAAATTTCTTCCCTTAATTTTATCACAATATATTAAAGAAAAAGGGAATCCCAAAAGAGGATACTTGCGAATTGCCAGAGGTGAAGGTAATATAAAAATGACTAATATAATACACGAAGGGGCTGAAGATCTGATCAGTTATGAAGGAACACATGCATATAAAAAATTGGGAAACACCAATGCTAACATAAATGTCGAATTAGGTGGAAAATGACAATCCTCCGCTATAAAAAATAACAAGTTAGGAAACTGTGCAGTGTATCACAGATAGGAGCGTTTCGTTGATGGAGTATTTGAAACTAAGTGATATTGTTTGAACGAATCCACACAGCAAAACAGCGAAACACCACGACCTGATTATGTCTCTCTGTCTACTTAAAATGTATTCTCTCTGCCATGTTTGCGCATTAATGAACGTATTTACGTAATTTCAGGACAATGACTGAATACTTCAGGACGACATATCAGATATGATGACAGGTAAATATCAAATTTTTATTTGTCTATGTATTTTTTAATTGATGAAACAATCAAAAATTATTTATTACATAACTAGATTGAGTTAAGTAGTTGTAATATTTACGTTTACGTACTTTTCTTCTTCGCAGATAATTCAATTAAACCCGTTTACAATATGCTGCATGCACAAGTGATGAAATAAACGTATTTTCGTAATTATAACAGATATTGTAGCGTTTTTTAGAAAAAATGCGCTAAAAATGCAGGCAGGATCGAGCAAAATATGGACTTAAAATTGGCTTCCTCAATATTTGAGCCACTGGAATTTCAATGTATTTATTAACAGAAATTCGTGGTTGGCGAAGATAATAATAAATTACAGGAAATAAGCTATGGAAGGCGTACGATTCCCGCTGATAAGATACTCTTTTTGTTTTAAAGCATGCAAAAATTGAGGAAGTTCATTCATATCGTAGTTTTCCAATATTATGATTTTAAAAACTAAATGAAAATTATTGCCGCAGAATGGTGAACACATTAAAGATCCATTTCCGTCACTCTGTTTCTTCCATTCCGACTAGCGATGAAATCGCCACCCTTCACTGCGTTCTCCTATGTCACCCAACTGCTTTTTACTTTTGCAGATATGATAAAAGTTCGCGTGACAAAGTTTTTCTACTCACAGCTTCCTTTCCTTTTTAATTTGGATCCTTTAGAATTATTTTAGTCAAATTTATGAGCTTACGAGGAAATTACATTGTGGAAACGCCGTACAATAAAAAGAGATTTCTTTTTACATCAAACTTTACATCAAACTTTTGCTTTCATTTAACGTCCTCGGCCTTCTATTTAACATCAATTTAAAGGTATCTTGATGAAACATAAGGCGAAAATGAAATATTCGTATTATATATATATATACTATATATATATATTTATTTATTTATTAGGGTGGTCATTATTTTTAAGTGTTAGAAAACTGGAGGGGGCACGTTTTGAATCTGTTCCATTATGAAAAAATAATTTTGGTAAAATTAGGTTAGTTTTGAATCATATTTAGAGGTCGCTACCAAGATCTGAAAAATCGCAATATATCATAATGCTAAACATAGGTGCACTTATTTTTGAATTAGGTTAAATTTTAAACTTATTTGAATTGAATTATGAATTGTAGATACTTACTATTGAAAATTGTGATGCAGCACCCATTGGTCAATGTTACGCAATACTGCAACAGATATAACCTTTCAGATGTACCCCTCAGAAATCCTGCGTAAGTCCACTTGCAGGAGCACTCTTTGTGTTATATAATAGTCCATATCAGGTCTTTTGGTACAATCTAGAACTGTCCGGAACGTTATAGAGCCTTCATAAACAATCTGAAACGTTCTAGAACCTTGCGGAACAATTTGGAACTTTCCGGAACGTTCTAGAACCTTCTGTAATGATGTAGAACCTTACTGGAAAGGAAGTAGTTGATCGTTTCCCTATTTTAGTCACAGGAGATGGAGTAGAACAACTGCTCGGTGTTCCAAAAATTGCGGCTGGAACTGGATTGGAAATGGGCAAGGCTGTTGTTGAAACTTTGGAACTGTGAAATCTAGCAGAGAAAGTGAAAGGAATGTGTTTTGACACTACTGCGTCAAATACTGGAAGAAAAAAATGGAGCATATCTTTGGATTGAACAGAAATTAGACAAGAACCTTCTCTACATTCCCAGCAGGCACCACATATTGGAGCTGGTACTGGAAGCTGTCTTCTCTGTCATCTCTGTCTGTCCATCAGCGAGCCCAGAAATACTAATCTTCAAGCGATTTCAAGCTCATTGGGTGTCACTGGATAAGTCCGAATACAGAACTGCATTTGATGAGGAGTTCACTGCCAGTGCTGTTGACGATATTAAAGACGAAATAATCACTTTTGCTACAGACCAACAGAACCAGCAGCAACCTCGCGATGATTACAGAGAACTCCTGGAAATCTCTATCACCTTTCTTGGAAGTGAACCTTCTCGTGGAATTATATTTCTTGCTCCTGGTGCAATGCATAAGGCTCGTTGGATGGCCAAAGCCATTTATGCTATCAAACTGTGGATGTTCAAAGGACAGTTTCCATTGAAGACAAAAGCGGAAGCTGGGATAAGGGACATAGCAATTTTTGTTGTGAGATTCTATTTGAAGGCGTGGTTTCAAGCAGCACTTCCAACTGCTGCGCCTTTAAATGACCTGATGCTGTTGAAGAACCTCCAACAGTACAAGACTACTAACTCAATAGTTGCCAACGCTGCTCTGAAGAAGCTTGCTCGTCATCTGTGGTACCTCAGCGAAGAGCTGGTTGCCCTTGCTTACCCCTTCCCCTGGGTACGTCCTTGATTGGAAACATAAATGATTTTTTTAAAAGCGCTAAAAGTAGTACTATTAATGCCAGTTTGTTTTGCTTTCATCACAATTCAATTTAAAAATATTCAATTTGATGTGTTTTTATAGTTGCGCCCGCCTCCTCCTAGAATGGGTGAATGCCCCATGGAGATACAAGGTTGAGAACCCATACTCTTGCCTAAGCCTTTTTCAATTCTCCACAATATCTATATTTTAGATCTATTTTTGTATGTCTGACGCTACAGAAACTATGCACTCTGAGCGCTGTATACTGTACCCCGCCATTTTTCTTGATAAACTATACTTCTCCAATAGCTGAAAAAAGGTTGGGAGAATAGCTGCACATTTCGGTCACAAAGCAGCCGCCATCAGTGGTGATTCACCGATGGTAGATTCATTATTAGATTACACGACCGGTGAATCGCCACTGATGATTGCCGCTTTGTAACCGAAACCCTCATCTTGTTTTCCCAACCTTTTCACGTCTGATGGGGAGTCCCTGTTTGTCACTTTGTAGCCATTAGGCAAACCCAACGACTCTCTTTTGAATCCTTAATATCTATGTCTATTACCCACCACATAATATTATGCAACAGATCATGGTTAAATATATGAATGTCCAATTTCTAGGTCTTTTTCTTTCCCGTAACGTGAAATGATGCTTTAGATAGATAAGAAGAATTCCGCACTCTTTGCACTTTTTTCTCTTATCCAGAAGGTACTTGAGCGTCTCATGGGAAATTAAACTCTCGCCGGAGCTCTTCATTTTCCAATTTCGATGATCAAGTCGTAATGCTAACCTCATTACGGAGGATTTGCGAACTCCCCGTGTAGAAGAAATAAAAGGATTCTCGAAACATATCCGTAATAAGCAACGCGAGAGGTAATCCGTGGGGAGGCGGTGCGGAATTTTCGAACGCCACTACGGAGACAGAACTGCTATTTCCGTCGGAATTTACGTCTGACAGATGAAGATAAAGGAATAAGTTATGACCACGACGCCGTGACCTGACTCCGGTTCCCATTCCCTGGGAAACGCTCACATTGAGGTGACGGGCGCGGTACTAAAAACGCCATGCTTTTCAGTCAATGAGTCGAGTTACAACCCGTAATAATTCACCCGGTTGATGAGAAATCCGCAATTTTTAATGACCTCCCGTTAAAAATTTAACGCTGCTCTTCCTATTATCCAACCAGTTGGAACTATGCTCCATTAGTTCCATTTATCCAGTTCTTCGAAAAATAAGAGAACTCAAAATTTCCCGCTCACAGCACCTGTCATCTTGGTGTTGCCATCCATTTATATGGTAATTTACGTCGGATTATTTCCTGTTTTGAATAAATAATGTGACTAAAAATATTTTTATTTGATAGAAGTCCGGTGAAGCGTACTAAAAGATAATAACTAACCATGGAAAAGTATGGAGCTGAAATAACCAACTTCATTCGGAATTCCAAACAAATATACGTATGTTGTATCAAAGAAACATAGCTGAAAAATGCAAGTATTCACGCAGTCAAAACGTTGCAAACATTCCACAAATTACTATCTGAAAATGTATTACTTTAATTTAGTAAACATACGTTTATTAAAGTTTATATTAATTTTCTATTGTGTAATAAATTTATTTCTCTTGGTAGAATTTGGCTATAGAAACCGCTTTTATTGCGTAAATCGAATGTAAACATAGCTTTTTCTCTATCTTGGACCACTTTGTGCTCTTCGAGACCATGGCTTCCGTCGCCTTTACTATATAAATAAGGGTTAGAATTGCAAATTAAATACCGTATTTACTCGTGTAACCTGCGCCCTCGTGTACCACGCACATCCCTACTTTTGGGCCAGTTAGGAAGGAAAAAAATAAACTCGTGCTGGAATAAGTTAACATCTGGGATTTTAAAAAAAGTCGGCCTCTTCTTCGATTCCCTCTCCCTGAAACAAGGTCAGCCCAAGTAAAGTATTTTCTCCCTCCTACCTGCTTGATGCAATTTATTGGTTGATCTCTTTATGCCGGCAGTAGTCTCCTCCTCATTAGTCGCCCCTTTTATGCTAAAGGAGCATCAAGAACTCACGATGAATTCGGCGAACACAGATACCAGATGCCAATTTATTCCGTAAAATGTATAGATAGAAATTGGTATTAAACATTTAATGACTGAACTGCTTATTTTGAGTAAAAATAATAAACTTAAAACTCATTTCAATGGTACAGCTTTAATATTATAAAAATATCACTCCAACTCAATCTTCGTGCGTATCTATACTTCGTAGAATTCTACGTCTTCAGCGAGTACAAACGTATACGCAAGCGTGTGGCAGTGAATTTACTATCAATACTCGCAATTTATATAACTTGTTCAAAAATACTCAGAAATCCTCCCCTTTTCTTACCGTTATTTTGGGAAAAACGTTGCGCGCGATACACGAGTAAATGCGGTATGTAAAATGGAGCATAATTTTCCGTGCGCCGTTTCTTCCTAAGCTTTAAATTATTTCTTTCTAACACTCTCCTCGCTACCCAAGATTGTCCTACTCCTGGTAATAAAGACACGAATATCTCTCTCCATCAAAGAAGTAACGACCGAGTTTTATTCCTCATATTTGCTAATTTCTTTTATCGAAGAAAGCACATTTCCAAAAAACGAATATAGAAATAATGGAAAGGGTATGCTGCAAGTGAAGATAGGAGAAGTTTGAGTGCTTACAAAGATCTCGGAACGGAATATGAAAGTTGGAAGTACGATGAGAGTGGCGCGAAAGTGGTGCTGAAAAATGAAAACTGTTTTTTTTCTCTCTTGGGTAAAACCCCAATCATAGAATCACATATGAAGGGAACTGCCCAGAACTCGACCAAATTTTCGTGGCACTAATCCGTGTTTTAAAATATATTTTTTGTCGGCCTCCTGCCTCGCCCTGCCATCCTTTCGTAGGGTAAAGCATTGCCCCCCCATTATAACTGTCCCCCGCGTGTCGTTTTAAGTTTTCTTTGCGTGTGGATTTTCATTCGCGACATCGGTCACGATTGTTTCGACTGGGTGTACATCCGCATTTGGGAGCGCATCGTTAATTCGATTGTCAAACAACGGGGACTAATAAAAGACACGACCACTGAATCGTGTTCACCGAAATGCGTTCCCATTCCAACTGTCGCGGAATTCTCCGGTTAATCGGTTTACGAGCTATGGACCGTATCCTTGTAATTTAGACAATTACTCGGGAGAAGTCATTGTTCGGCAATAAAACCCGTAAAATCCAGATATTCTTCACCACAGGTTAAAGATAAAATCTAATTCTGAATGCCGTTACGATTGCAATGCAAGGAAATGAAACGATAAATTTCGGTCTCTTTCTTCGATTAGATTAAAGTTCCGCTATGACACAAGATAACATCGTCATTGCTAATATCAGTGACGGAACTAAACCGGGGTAGCCGGGATCCGGACCCTCCTAAGGGCCCGGTCAGCTATAATAAGTAAATTCAATGACGTGGAAAAGCCTATGATAATCGCTCTAATGTACGAGGACAAAAATAGTTTGCAAAAACGAGTTATCCTTACAAAGCCGTCAAAATAAGTACGGTATCTATATATAGCGTGTTTTTGACCCCTTTGTCATGATAAGCATCGAAACCCGGATCGTGAGTTTTGTAAATTAAATTTGTGATATTGTAAAATTTATTTTTGTCGTGTTTATTAATATGGAATACCACCAAGTGAAGGCCCATACGGCCAAGTACGGTACAGAATAAATCGGTACGTTCGATAAGAAGTTAATAGAGACCCGCCAATTTTTGTAGCTCTGAGGCCCGTGGCTAATTTGTTCCGCCACTGGCTAATATTTATATTTAAGTGAATATTTGCAAGGTGTAATATAAGTGTAACAAAGTATTGTTTAATACCGTCCACAAATTACAGCACTAACCACCAAAAACTGCATTTTCTGCTGTATTATTACAGAAAAATCGATCGACATCAGCCCGCGAGACTAAAACACTAAGTTCATCAACAATAAAGACGACGCGACCGCGTGTTTGCGACAGGATAATAGCTCACGACCTCAAAATATATGAGGCCGATACTTATATTCACCCACGCCTCCGATGGCCCGCCGATTGACAAAAAAACACCATCTCCGACCTACTTTTCACGTTCATTAAATCGCATCGCGGGTAATGGCACGGAGAACGCGTGCCATTAACAGAAAACAGCAATAGCATCCATCGGCCGTAATGTAGATGGGACGTGCAACGTTAGTGACAGGAGCGTAATGGGCAAAGAGCTGAGCGACATTCGCGGGGAGAGGGAGGTGGAGGGAGGACAGCTGAGGTGCGGAAGAGAGAGAGGGAGAGAGAGAGGGAGAGGGAGGGAGGGAGGATGAGGAGATAGGGTGGGAGTGGGGCAGCGAGGGCACGGCGGAGTGCTCCCTTGTTCACGTGCCCTTTTGTTTGCTCTGATAGAGGGGCGCCGAGGGCATCAGGACGGGCTAAATGCGAGTCCGGAGATGACTCGTTCCTTGGACCGCGGGTTAAGAGTGGAAAAGGGGGTGGATGTGGGCCGCTGGGAGGGGAAAAGGGGAGGAACGGGATATAGAGCGGAATGAGGAGGAGGGGGCGGCAATGGACCTGCTTCGGAAGGTTTTTATAGCGTCGAGGGAGGGGTTATAAAGCCGAGGGGTGAGGCGAAGGCAAGGTTTTTCAACCCTAATTTCGACCGAATTGGAATTTCCAGGGATTAATCGTGATCGTACAGCGGATTGATGAAAGATTTGTCAGTGTTCGTGAGGGGAACTGCGCGAAAGGAAAATAACATCCCCTTGTTTTCCGTTTGTTTTGTTTATTTTAAAAAAATATTTGCCCTCTCATCCTTGCGTGTTTTCCCCTCTTGACCTCATTCGTCTCCCATCCTCTCAACAACCTAAAACAGTCGGTTCACGCGACCGAGTTTGTTTTTCTCGCCAAAATTTAAAAAATAAAATAATAGCCCCAGAAAAGAAGGCGAGGTGATTAAAACCTGTCACGCTGCTGGATGAAATTTCAACAAGAGCGATTCCGTGAAAAAAAGAAAGCAAGTCGTAGTCGTCGGCGTCGGCGTCAAGGAACATATTTCTCGGGTCGGATTCTCGAATTTTCTTATCGTAAGAAATAAACATTCCGCAACAAAAAAGTGATTTTTTTTGGCAAGCATTGACTTCACTCTAAACCATTCGAACAGCTTATCACCGCGGAAAATGCAATCTCAAGCATTATTGCTATACTTCCGCTACGAAAGTCAAATCAGGGAAATGGTGTTCCAAATGGCGGAAAAACATGGCGAACGTAAACAAGATTTGCTGGTGACCTTTCCATCCCTGGCGGTAGACTCGTCGAACATCGAGTTCAATTCGCGTCAAACAGAGACGTTCACGCATTCACTTGTGATTTAAAGATTATTTTAAGGGACTAGTTTATATCTGTTGGTAAAAGATACTTTTTGTATAGTTTCAAGAGTATTTTTAAATAAGACTTTTTTCTAAACAAATTAATTCTGTCAGATTTAACTTATAGCCGCAATAACGAATATATCTTGATCCAAAGAGTCGTAAGCGTTAAATAGACAAATATAGACGCAATGATTGAAAACATAGCAACAGATTTGTTTACTCAGTTATTTATACGTTTATCACGCGAAATTCCCCAAATTCATTGCTTTTCAACCATTGCGCTGAAAGTATTCCAAACTGTAATGTATTGATTGAAAATTAAAAACTTGATCATTGCAACACCACAGATATGCCATCACCAGGAGAACCGTTGCTGCGGAAAATAATTCGCGGGACTGCTAGAAGCGGCCGATGTGTTGATTCTGAAATTTTTATTTTTACAAAGCGAGTCGTGTGGCGAGTTCGGTTCGAGGCCATTAATCATAATTATTTGCGATTTATGCCATGCTTCTACGCCATGCGTTCATTCAGAACCCTTAAGTTTCAATGAGTTTTATGTAATAGTGTCGTTGCTTTAATAACAAATTCCGCTCATTTCAACTTCAGGTCAGTAAAAACAACAAAAAACATTTTTTCAGAAAAACATACAATGCATAATAATATAAAGCTACTTTATTGCGCTTTTGAACATAGTAGCCAGAAAAACAAATTTTCGCACTGTTTGGCTATACATATTAAATCAAGTAATGTGAAAAAATGATGGGCTATTCCGCTCACTTGATTTTAGGTTTAGTTTTCACAAACATTTTCCACATTTGAATTGTTTTTCCCCACTGTCCCAACACACACTTCATGGTACCACATTCCACATATCTGGCACCTGATCCAGTCACCCTTTTGCGCAGATTCCTTTGAATAATATATTAATTGCAGAATCCGCACGATGTGTCTTCTTCATCACTGGAGAGATGTCCTCATCACTTGATGTGTCGCTTGGAGTTCTCCGTTTCTTTTTAGAAACAGCCTTCTCCCTCGTTTTCTTCTCCATCTTGAGTCTCCTTTTAGCCCGTGTCTCTTCAAGATTTGAGCCAGAAGTCAGATGTCTTGTTTGTTGTCTCTTTCGGCGCCTATTCATAGATTGCTGCTTCACAGGTGTGGGGATGATGGTTTGAAAAGGCGACTGTTATTTAGCTTCAGGTTTTTCATGTGTGGTTGTGGATACTTCTACTACTGATAGCTCAGAAGTCGAATGGTGAAGTGGTGATCCTGAAGGCTATGGGCTTTCGGGAAAGGAAACCAACGTCAGATCGGGAGACGATGGCTTTATGGAATCGGATGACACTGGTTAATTGTGTTGGGAGGGAAGAAATTTGTTCTCAGGAATAGCGGAAGGGTTAAAAGAAAACATGCATGTGCACTTAAACCCTTTCACAGAGTAACCAACTGTTGCACCTTTGTTCCAAGCTCCTAATAAATGTTTTCCAAAATTATATTTGGTTATTGCAGCATTAGGGTGGATGGCAGAAAGTTTGTTGCCTCTTGGTGATAGAAAGTCTTGATGGGCTTGAATACAGCTCTATCAAGAGGTTGTAGGGTGGGTGTTGTATGGGGTGGCAAGCATAACATTTCAATGTCATTGTCTTGCCAGAAGTCCAGATATTTAAGTGAGGAGTGAGAAGCATGTCCATCCAAGATCAGAAGACATTTTCCTGGTGAACGATGCTTTTGAAAATGCTGAAGACATTTAAGAAAAATATCGTCATTGATTTAGCCAGAGTCAGTCATTGAGACTTCAGATCCTGCGGGCAAATCTTGTATACTTCCTTGAATCTAGCCCTCTTGAAAATAAAAAAGGGAGGAATGAACACACCACTTGCTCTACAACATGCAACTACACTCACATTCCCACCACTTTCCACGTTAGTAAATTTAACAACATCTCTAACTGCTTTTGTGGCGACTGTTTTAGGGGGAGTATTGCTGAGCGGAAGTCCTGTCTCATCCACGCTAAAAATAAGTTGCTGTTTGTCACTGCGATTCAGTTCCTCACACAGGTTTTTATACAGAGTGAAGTAATCTTATACCGCCTTCTCATTCATCCCCTTTGCTCTAGATAAACCCTCTGGTTTTAGGGACTTCTCTTCATTAATCCTGAAAACCAATCTTTGCCTGCACACATTTCTTCTTTATCCCAAGGATGTCTTATTCCTCTCTTGTTAGCATACACAAATGCTGCTCGACGTGCCTGATCTGGAGTGTATTCGAAACCTCTTCATGAAAACAGTATTTTGAACTGAGCGGAATAGCCCCCCTTTTACTGAGCGAAATAGCCCCTACTGCAGAGATTTGAACTCATGCGCCGTTTGATGACACTAACAACAGGCAAGCGCTAGCTGCTATGCAGGAGTAAGCTTCAGTTCTCCTCCAACCACTAGCAAGATATCACACGAAAATGTCGATTCTTCTGCAAGCCTTAAGTAAGAATGCCCTTTTGCTTATGAAGGCCATAAAACACATTCACTTATTTTAACTGCTGAAATGTTTAAAACGACTTCCAACCAGCTAAACCAGACTTCGTGCAGACGTTCAAACACTTAGTGTTACAGTGGTTGAGAAACAACATGACAGCGACGCAGACTAGTTGCGCAGTAGAAGATTTTCTTATTTCGAGCGGAATAGCCCCATGATCGGAATAGCCCCATGAGCGGAATAGCCCCATGAGCGAAATAGCCTACCCTATCCTTAATTATATCAAGCTTCGCTTTTAAGTTTAAAATTTACCAAGAAAAAATAGTCGGACACATACAATAAACGAGATAAGCTGAGCAATTCATAACTTAAATAACTGAACAGTAGAACTAGGCATCTATCCAGACAGACTAAAAAAGCAAATAAGGAAGACATAACAAAAATAAAAAATATTCATCATACACCTGAAACAAAAACACACAAACATCCAGGTTTATTGGTAGATGCACCATTGCAGACACCTCGTGCACATATTTAGGGGATATTACGCTGAAGACTTTGCCGTCAAATACGCGCAAATACGCCAACATCACCTGCTCCTTTACAACTACTCACGATAACAAAATGCGTATTCCGACACTAATGATATAATATTCAGTGGGTAAAGTTCCCCATTTATTTAAGGTTGTGCCGATATTTAAAAAAATCTGATGTGGCCACCACATGACTTTCTTCATACCTGTAATATTTCTAAAAATTCCAAATAGGTTACATAATAAATATTTTAAGAAACAGCGAGAAAATGTTAGACTTTACAAAGAACAGAAATAAACTCAAACCATAGCCTTCTGATATTGGATATAGCCACAAAGCTCCAACAATTAAGAAAAGAAAAAGAAGCGTTATTAATTGTAAGACATAACTAAGCGCCAATTGTTAACAATAGTCGTCGGTAGGTGGCGTGGTGGTGGCAGCTAAAAATATAAGATATCTCTTAAACAATGCATTATATGGGAAAATGTTCCTAAAAAGGTTGTAGTAAATTAAATTTCCTACAATTTTTATTGCAATACATTTTTACAATTATCAAATATTAAAGCAAATATTTCAGAATAATGGATAAGTGAAAAGAGTAAACACCCACTTCCGGTAGACTGATTTTTCCCAAAAACTAATCAGTTCTTGCAACTTTTATAAAAATATTAAATATAAAATTTCGCGTTGATCTGATTAATAGCTTTTGATTTAGAGCGCCCACAAAAGAGCTTTCGCATACACACACACACACATACACACAGACAGCATCGAGAAAATGGTCAAAACGTGTTCAGGGGACCTCAAAACGTGTATTTCCGTTGAAATCTCGAAGTCGATTTTTTTTTCTTGAAAAATACTTTCCCCTATACCACGTATGGAGAAAGTAAAAAGGATAGAGAAATCCAATAATCGATTCGCGGTAATTTTGACAAGAGTAATATATCGCAAACGATTTTTCGTTAAATCGAAATAAACGCTCCGTCATCATCAGAGGTTTTGTCGTGATGGGCAGTATGTGAGAGATATGCCATACTACCTTCCTGTATCTCTCTTTTCCTTTCGATAGTAAAGAAAGACCGCGCCAGATTGATCTGCATAATCATTAGAAGAGTTCCGATTTTGCTCTGTATCCAGCAGATACATGTGAACTATTGGAGGAACTTTTTTGTCGCATCGTTTTTACTTTCTCCATACGTAGTATAGAGTACTGTTTTCATGAAAAAATTTAATTCGAAATTTCAACAGAAATGCACGTTTAGGCCAGGTACACACGAACGACTTTCTGCCGGTGCGGTAAAATGTCGGACGGTCTCCCATTCTCTTATATGATCTGCGAGGTATAGATTAAAAAATTTATTTGGATAGAGATTAACATTTACTAAAAAATAGTCCAAAGACTATAGATTCGGGGATAAAAATTCGAGAATCACCTAATATTTCGTTACCGTTCCATACGTATTTCCCATTAAGAACGCATTTGAAATCTCTGTGTATTCCATTATGGAGTATACTTTTCCATCTTGTTGTCTTTGTAATCTTCTCTCGCGATGTCCCATATCACTGGCCTTTTTTCAACTTCTATGATCAGAAGTTCGATGTCAACACTGTCCGAAGTGTCCATTATGAACTAAAGAAGCAGACTGAAATCAAAACGATGGAACTGCGTTCAAATGTCGTCCGTCTGTGCCTGTCAATACCTGCTATTGTTCGGTTGGCCCGTCGACCGGTGATTTACCGCAAGGATACCGTTGCGTTGCAGAGATACCGACGTTAGTCCAGCGTTGCCGCAACGTTAAAAAAAGCCAACGTCCGTGTGTGCTCTCCCATTTGAAACTATAGTCCGCCATAATGTTGAGAAACCGTCGGAAAAAACGGCTGGGTAACGCAGCGGCAGAAAATCGCCCGTGTGTAACCGGCCTTAAAGGAACTCTTAATATATTTTCTTTATTCTCTCGGTGATGATGTGTGTGTGCGTGATAGTAACTTTTTGGGAGCTCGAACCTAAAAATCTCTAATCAAACCAGTACAAAACTTTATATTTAATATTTTTATTAAAAAATTAAGATATGATTAGATTTTGGATAAAGTTGGTTATCAAGAGGTGTCATTTTTCAATGTTGCCAAATATCTCCTATAGGAAAGTATTCATTTTCATTTTGAGCTTTCATTTTCCGTTGCCGTATTTTGGGTAAAAATTTATAAAGCAAAACATAATTACTTACAAAATATAAGCGAATAAAAAAATTGGTTTGGAAAAAATATAATTGAAATTCCTCAAAAATACGTTGTATCAGTCAAATACATTCCAATCATTCACTTTGTGCCAAGTAATGCGACCGATGTAGGGTAAATTCGCCGTTTTCCTTTTTCGATCAAGATCTTCTCTAGAGAAAGAATTGAAAAATGACGATAAGAACAAACGAGGGTTGATGGTACTGCGACTGATGAAATAGAATCATCTCGTGATGGGGTGGATGATGGCTCGGCAGGGGGAGGATGACGGAGAAATGAGAGAGGATGGGAGTGAATGAAAGTTCCTGTTGGAGGGAAGAGGGTGGAAAAAAGGAAGGGTCGAGAAAGGAAATGGGATGAGGCGCAAAGGGATAGGAGCGATGGAGATGGAGATGAGAGGCGAGAAAGGAGGAGCGGGGAGAGTGATGGAGATGAAGAGGAGGGAGACAAGAGAGAGAGGTCTGAATGGAGCGGCACTCGCAGGGAACGAAACCCTCTCGATGGTGAAATAAAAAATGCACGGATTGAAGAAAAAAGGGATCCACGGAGTTCACGGTGCACGAGTAGGGAGAATGATTAGAAAGGGAGTTGGGTGTGCGCGCCGAAGAGCGAGAGAAAGTTTCTCATTTCGCCTGAGGCACCAGCACGAGATCGATATCGTAGAAACCTTTCGCGGGGCACCTGCGATTTCGGGCTGGGAGAGGAAATGTTCAAAATATTCGCGGATATCGGAACGACGATATCGCTAATTAAAATCTGCCTGGCGCAGCGGCGGCGGCAAATGCCTTTTCGATGGGTTCAACCACAATTACCAGAAGCTCGTCTGGAAAGAGAGATGAAATGTATTCGCGATACAGTTTCATTGAAAAAGTTTGAAGTTTTCTTTAGAAAAGATTTCAATTATGCTTCTGTCGTTTAAAAATGTATAAAAGAGCGATTGAAGGATATGTAACCGGTATTTTAATACAGCCCTTGTCCACCCTAAAAAATGATAGTGATGCTAATTTTGGGAAAGAGAAGACGTTCGTTCGTGCTTGCTCAAAATAGCACGCGTGAAGAATTTGTTTTGAACGACCTCTAGTTAAATTTCGTCAATTTCATTTTTTCATTCGATGCATACAACTACAAAACTGCTAAACCTATAGCATTGGCTAAGAAATACTAGACTGCACATACCAAGTAATCAAAGATCAATTCCGCGCGAGGTTTATTTGGAAATGGTTCGAATAGGAATGGATCTTGGTTCAGACCGGCCGATAACTTAGGCATCTATCAAGATATATCTTCTGCACTACATTCAAGCTCATCACAGAAATCGATTATTGATAATTTTCTTTCATGAACTTTAAGTTGAAATTTAAACAAAGAGTTATCGAGACCACTTTTGGCTTGGATGTTATTGGTAAATTAAGTGGCGACTCGCAGTTAACATGTTCTGAAAAACGATTCGGCGAATCGTCAATGATGACTATTGTTTTGTAGTCGACATGCGCATCTGATTTTCCCGACCAATTAACGGCTATCAGAGCTACATACTTTATCAAACAAATATCAAACTATTAGGTACTAGTAACTACTACTAGAATTTTAATCAATTGTTAATTTTAATTTAATTAAACTGAATTAAAATTTGTTACTGCAGTGGATGATTGAAGAAACCAGGGTTAGGAAATTTGTTGAGTTAGGTTTTGCAAAAAACATCAAGTACCGATGCATCTTCGTGGAGTTACGAGTTATTTTCAACACAATTAATACGGAGATAATCAGCGAATGACGGAAACAATTATTTTTAATAGTAAAACTGATACATCATCCAATTATTTTTAAATTCCGTGCAAAAATTCCGACCTTGGGTTTACTTACGTACATCCCTCTAATTGGGCAAACTGATTAAATTCTCGTCTAAAAGGAAAAATTTAAGATACGAGACATCGAGCATGTCGAAAACTACACCAATGGTACCGTTTGCTTTGTCTCTTTCTCTCCGAAATAACATCGGATGACAGAACCATCGAGTGAAACGGTGAGACGGAAATTACTCTTTCATCTCGTAATCTCCGTTACTCGCATTGAAACGGACGGACGCTGCTCTGGGGAATCAATTAAAGAAGCCGCTTGGCGTTTGATCTCATTTCCGCTCATGGCGATTCATTTCCGAACATTACCTCAGATTCGGGGTTTTGTTTTCGTCCCGAGTTGTGCCTTATTGAATTTGGCGTCGTTCATTTCATGAATGAATGGCGAGGATTCCGAAGATTGATCGTTTTATAAAAATGCGGAATCACCATCGCTGAATAAGTAAGGAAAGATTCGCGTTTTAAATAAAGTCGAACGTAACGATTGCCCATTATTTAAGAAAAATTCATGTGGACTGCAAAATGCTGAATGTTTCCCGCTCATCTAAGGGAAATCCCGTGAGAATTTTCCATGAATCCTAAAAATACTAGTCTTTCTATCTTGGAACTCTTGAGACCTCTATCATCGAAAGATGACTAAAAATATTATTTTGACGTTTTTTTATTCTACAAAAATCAGAATTAACGAGAATAGTATAATTCTGATACGCGGGAACTGAACATTTTTCATAAAATATCGATTAAAAGCCTAATAAGCAAGCGAAAAATGGCCGGTCAAGATTATAACAAAAGGTCGTTTATTGAAAATTTACTGGAAAAAATAATATTTACATTATTTACCTACATGCCGCTAATGGCATCTGGCAGGGAGTGCTTCAAATTAAGCGGAAGTAAGCGATTTCTCAATATTTAAGTAGAATTCACGAGGACTGAAAAAAGGCTGAATACTTCCCGCTCTCCTATAGGAAATTCATTAATTGAATCTGTTTCTGAATCGGCTCCACCATCTCCAAAAGTCTCTCTTTCGACCGTTAGGAGGTCATATAAGCGAGCGCTATAAACTTTTGTGTTTTCTTCGACAAAGATTGATACGATCGGTTCTCTCAGTGAATTACTAATCTCACCTAAGGTGTAATATAGATGTGAGAAACCACCGCTCCGCTTAAATAATAACTACTTAAATATTTCAATATAAGTTTAACGGTCGCCAAACTCGTGAAGGAGTGTTTCCTGGAAGGATCCAAAGAGGGAAGCTCTCTTCTAGAAGCAATGAAAGAAAGTAAGCTAAGGAGAGAGAAAGAAAAGAAAGTATAATATGGATAGGGAATAAGAGAGAGAGAAGGAGGAATATGGAATATGAAGTATATGCTGTAATTATGTTCTCTCGCTTAATTTTTTGTGGTAGACCTTGTACCTTCACCGAATCTATTTTCTAATCGGTATTTCACAGACGATATAAGATCTAGCGAAAGGAAAACATGGATTCATAACTGTTTTACACGCAAATAATCTTCGCAGCAACCAATGTTAGCAATACATGAACTTCCCCGTGGTTGAAATAAACGCTCTCGGATTGAACCTATGAGGTGTATTTAAACAAATAAGAAAACGAAATGAAGAAACACAGCAGCCCTTCAGGAAACTAAGATATTCTGATATACATGCAGAGCAATTAAGACGATGACGAAAATACTAAGGGAAACGTACTTGACGAAAGCAACATTCCAGTTCTTTGGCGTCGATAGTTTTGCTTGAGTAGACTAAAAATTTTCGTGTTAGAAACAAATGCGTGGAAATTCTCTATTCTCGGCGAGAAGAAGGATTGGGGGTTGAAAAAATTGGAGGAGTCAGAGCATTTTGCGACACCCAAGATAAGTGACTAATAGGAAATCATAAGAGTAAAGTTCTCCAGCTTTACAGACATGAAGTGTGTGTGTACAGATGGCAACAAGTTGTTGGGATAAGGAAGCCCAGTGAGCACTCACCAATAAGATGTCTTCAAGTTGGCGAGCTGCTGGGGGTGTCGAAGTGACACACGTAAAACACACACTAAACATCCGCATGAACGGCCACCACAACAGCGTCATTCTTAAACGACCGCTGCCCGTGGCCGTTCATGGGAATAAACAACCTAAAATTTAATGAATGCTTCACGCTAAGAGCAATTCGCCCTCTCCTCGGTAATGCTTCGGCTCCCCAACTCCGTCAGTGGAGCTTTCTCACACCCACCTTCTAAACTCATCTCGCCCTGGCCTCAACCTTCGCTAGAATTTCATTCCTTTTTGGCCATTCTCCCATTCCCTCCGTATCCTCCAATCCTCGACATTTTCACATTTCCCTTCCACCTCCATGCCTCCACCCAGTGTGACTTCAATCAGTTGTCTCTCTCTCTGTTGCTGACGAAGGGATCATCCCCGAAAGCCTCCGTGTTTTTTGTGCGTTTCACGTAAACATGCACACACACGCACGCACGCACGCACGCACACACACACACATATATATATATCATTATATATAGACGTTCCTTACAGAGGAGGAGGATATAACATAGATATATAACATATAGGAGAATACTAATGTTTAGGCAGTTCCAAAGGAGCAGGAGATTCGAAATTTTTTTCTTAGGTAGGATTTTGTGAAATAAAATTCGCAATTGTTTAAACAAAATTTCAAGGTTTATGTATTTCAGAATGTGCTACGGAGCTGAAATGTTTCAGCATGTCAATGGCAGACGTCAGGCGTTTAACTTACCAACTTGCTGCAATAAATGGAATTAAAAACCAGTTTTCCAAGAAAAAAGAAAAACCGGAATCAAATGGTTGAATAATTTGAATAATCAGCCACCATGCAGCCCTGCGCATTTTCCGTCATCCACTTCTTCTGAGCTTGTCCTAACATCAGATATCAGCCCTATGGCAAGCCTGAATTTAAATATAAATCCTCGCGCTGGATCAGCAAAGAATATAACGAGTTTTCCTTACTAAAAATTGTTGAGGAAACTCAGAAAAAGAAGCAACAACATGCTACTAAATCAAAAAATGAACTTATTGCGTCGAATGCTCTTGTGGGTCCTTCAAAAAGATCAAGGAAGAGAAGGGCTCCAACTCCGTCTGACTCTTCATCAGATTCGGGCATTGAACTAGCTGTTTCTCTCGCAGATGGTTCGATTGAAAAGGATGATGAAGACGACGCCGAGTGCCTGTATTGTAGTGGTCGTTTCTCCGAAGGCCGCAATGGAGAAGACAGGGTGCGATGTGCGAAATGTTTCAGATGGGCGCACACACTCTGTGCTGGTACGGAAGAAGCTTTTGTGTGTCAGCTTTGTCAGCGATAAACACTGCTTTATTCTCAAATTTGTGTTTTATGTACGTATTTTTTCTATTCTAAAACTATTTGTTGTGTTCTCAGTTTAAATTATTAAATTATTAGGACAATGGTAGCGCCAAATTTGGGGAGATGAAGCATTTAAGTAAAAGAATTTTGCAGATTTTCCTTTGTCTAATGCATGTTTACTTAACAAGACTTTATTTATTAATCATGTAAAATACGAGTAATATTTGTGTTTCCGACTGGTTTCCAACTGTTTCCTAAGTTTAACAGTAGTTTTAAAAAAACCTCCTCATAATAGGCGACTTTCCCCTATATATGAGAATTGTTAATATATAATTTATTAAAAATGAGAGGCGGGGGTGAAAGAGGTTAAAAAAGAGAAGAAAAAAGTGAGAGTTGGAGAGGGAGAGGGACAGCGATCTTTCATTCAAAAATAGAGGAAAGGTCGTAAGAAAGTGAAGGGGACGGAGGCAGAGAATGAGTGAACGAGAGAAAAAATACTTCATTTCGTTCTTTTATTTTCTGAGAAACTGGTGGAGAAGCGAAAAATGCGGAGCCCAAAACCTCAGTGTGGGCTTTTGGGGAGAAAGAAACACGGGCGAGGGTCTTGGGGTGAGACTTAGAGGAAGACTGTCTGGAAAGCACCCTCTAAACCCCATGACAGGTGTTACGTCACGTTCCCTGCGTTGTTTTGTTTTTCTTAGCAACGAAAAGGGTCCGGGCGCCTGACATTGGGAAAGAGCTTGGCCTTGAAAAGAGAGGAATAAGCGTAATCCCGGGGAGCTATGTTATTACAAAAATATGGTCATTTATTCACCGCTAATTACGTATCCCTAGCATGTTAAATACTCCAGAGGAAACCTTGACGTTTTTTTCTTTTTGTCAAACTCTCTTTTCTGGTTATCTTTATATTTCGTTATTCTAACGCATACAAACGAGTGAGAGAATACTTGCTACCATAGGTAACTTACAGCAGTTAACTCGAGGAACAGTAAAACTACTTGGAAAATCTCGAAGCGAACATGAGACCCTTTAACGAAAAGTGAGACGAAATAGCAAAAATTCCGAAAACATTTGATCATAATAACTTTAAAATATTTTGTCAAAATAATAACTACCAAGTATGTCAAAATATACTTCAGAATGTTTATTAAATTGTTACGCCCTTTTTTATAATTTTCAATTTTTCTTATTTTCAATTCGAGTTAAGTGAAGAGGAAACTGTCGAATTTAATCATTTCCCTAAAGGGAACATTTTATATTTCCCACTTTTAATTGAATACTAATACATGAAGTTATTTATGATAAAGAACAAACCGATATTAATTCGAGCAATTGCCATGAATTTCCATTCTGGCTTACGTTTGTTGTGTATCGAAGCATCGTTTTTAGCATTTCTGACGAATCAAAAACATGTAATTCGCTAAGATTGATCAAAGGTGACATTTTACGCTCTTACTGCGCCTCTTTTCCTTTATACTTCTGCTACGAAACAAGAAAGGCCTGTTATCAGTATACGGGTGGGTGGTGATGATAAATGTTGTTTTGCGTCCGGCCGGCAGATGGCACCACCAACCCATCCAAACTTCCCTCCCTCCCCTCTTCTTCAAGATTCCCACTATATCCGCGCTGACGTCAGCTCAAGTTGGAAAAGATCCTCCTGTGATGTCTTGTTTTTTCTACGGAAACGTATACTTTCATCCATTAAAATTTTTTGCCACTCAACTATTTGGAAAGCCTGTACCTTGGAACAACAACTTAATAATTGATTTTTTTCTCGTCTTCGAAATACATCTTAACCGCATGTGTCTCCAAAGTAAAATCTCTTTGTTTATCCTTGATGCATAATACAGAATATTTCTTACGCCGGCAAGTACTTTTTCTTTACATCGTTAAAAACTGGTAATTTTGTATTAAAAATAGGAATCGGTGTTGATGCCGCAGTTATTTGACCGTATCTAAAGCGATACTTCGTTACTCGATAGGATGAGTTCGTGGAATGTGGATAGCATAGTTAATACTCCCATAGTTATACGTAATGGGGTTATGGTTTATTTGAGGATAGATTCCTTAAGCTTACTTTTTAAGCTACATTTTAATAAACCATTAAAAATTTAAAAAAGCTACCATGATAAATGCACAAGTATATTTATTCCTTTTTGAAAAAGTAATACAAAAATGAAATTATGACAGGAAAACATTTTCATTGCATGCTGATATTTTCGTCTTTAATGCGACGGCAATTCGATATAATATCAATTTAACTAAATTATCTCAAGTTTCTCGACAGAGGTTTGACACGTCCTGCATATTTTTTGCAATTACTGTAGAACCTGAAGATGCTGAATGAGCAATAAAAGATTCCTTACCTCGAATTTGTTGCTACTATCACTCGTCACTAGCGCAGTGCAAAGTGAGCGGGTCATCGAATAGCTACTTAATACACAAGCGGCGAATAACGGGCAAGAGTAGTATCGAATAAGCGAACCAGCGAATATCAAATCGTCGTATAACGAAACGATCGGATTATGGGTTTTTTTTCCGAGGCAATAAGAGGAAAACCGAATCTCGCGTTTGCTATAAATGAAACTATATTGAAAATCCATCCATTTTTTCGTTCGAAAACATAGCCAATCGTGAAACTGTTTGTTCGAATAATTTATTTTTCGTAATTTTTACCAAGGTCTGCGTTTTAGATTTTTTCATAGTTTCATGAAAACTAATTTAAAAGCAGTCTTGAGAGGCCTTTTGAACTTGTTTTTATCGGACTGGAGATGGAAGTTTGAACGAATTCTATCTTATGAATAATTTTTAAACGAGAAAAAAGTCTGCTATGACCGGAAATCGAACCCGGGTCTTCCACTTGCCGGGCGGATATTGATCTGCTACGATAGTTCAGTGGTAGACTATCCACCCGGCAAGGGAAGACCCGATTCCTGGTCATAGCAGACTTTTTTCTCGTTTCAAAATTATTCCCAACTTTACAGCTTATGCCTGTCTGCATAGGATCTTCGAATCGCTTTATTCCATCGAATTCTATCTTGTTTACAGTTTCCAGTTTTTCTCATTTTTTGAATTTCAATTCGTGAGAAGTTCACATGAAAAACACCCACAAAAACAACCTAAGGTTGTAATAACCCCTTACCAAAGTTCAGGGCTTGGATATTTCTTAAGTACGAGTAAGTCAGAAAAATGAAACAAGTTTCCAAAAGAAACAACGAAAAAGTTCAGAATCCAATTCGTTTCGAATTTGAACGATAAAAAATAATTACGCTCGCACTGCGCCCCAAAACTAATGAAACATGCTTCCGATTTCCGCAATGGAGAAATGAACTTTGAAGACAAAGGGGCTTCCACACCGGCCAGTCAAGACAAGACGAGACAAAACGAAACATCTCTTTAAGTATGATTAATCAGTTGAAGACAAGAAGGCAGATGATGAAGAATGCGCCTTTGAGCTTACGCATTTTTTATATGGCTATGGATGTTAGAATTGGATGGGACACGCAGGAGATACTGGGTACTGGCATTTCTGCATAATAATCACACTATTCCGAAACTTTCGACGCAACCCACACGCAGAATTAACTGAAACTGACAAATGAAAATAGAGCATGCTGTAATCATAAATACAGCGCCAGACACGGCGAGAGACGTCTAATCACGTGTCCTTGTTGTTTGATCAGTTTGAAATTCACAATGCACTATGAAATGCTGTCTCATCTTGACTAAGCGTGCCTTGTTTTGTCTCGACTTACCTAAGTAGCCTAAGACAGTCAAAGTTTCACAGTTCTTCTGTTTAAAGGGAGAGGAAATGAAAGGCGGCAAAAAATAGTCCACAACAAAAAAGAACAGCGGCAAACACACCAGGCCATAGCGCAATTTATACCAACCGCTCCAGAAGAGCTGCCGGGTTCAACTCGTTAAGAGGAAACCTTCGGCGCGCTCCGATAGAGGTCGGTCCAATATGACGGCACAAAGCTCTGTTTGTGTGCGCTACTGCACGAACAGACACATTGGCGGATGGCGCCGGACCAGACCTCGCAGACGTAAAATAAAAAGCTATGTCCTAGATTTTTCGCTGGTAATGGAAACCTATTCTGTAGTAGGGCGCAATGGAAAGAATGAAAAAGATTCCTCCTCTCGCTCGTGAGGTGAGAAAAAGTTGCGTTTTTTGCGAAAAGATTGCCTTCTAGCCATCTTTTTAAATCAGCGATCCAAGGACGGTCGCAAACCATCACACAATATTTTTTCTTAATTTGTTATTTAAAACCAAACATACATCCCTAAAAAATATATTCATTAAACTCACGTCACGTCAGGGCGTGAAAATACAAATAAATCGAAATGATAATAGGGCAGAAAATCAACTAATTAAAAATGTGCTCAGTGTTTCTGAAACTGTGGGTCGCGGCCCTCCAGGGAGCCGCAAAATTATTTTGGATGCTAGGTGAAATGTCGAAATATAGTTTTCACGAATAATAAAATTTTATCAGGGAATTTTTTGGAAAAACGATGTGATAAAAATTGATAATACTTACATAAAATTAAGAAATGTGCAATAGTTTCTTCTTTTTACTATTTTAAATCCAAAGGGGGCCACATTATATTCAAGGAAGCCGCGACAGTTGAAAGTTTGAGAACCACTGTACTAGCTAACTCGAATATTAGAGTTACTGAATTAAATAATATTTAATTAACCCAATAACTTTTCCATGCAATCGTAAGACAGTTTCTTTTACAGCCAAAATAATTTCGGGTGCCTTTTATTCCGTTTTCTTTCTCTCTTCTTTTTTCTAAATTTCTTCCCTCCGTGTTTTCATCTACATAATCTTTTTCTCGCTATTTTTCATCTCTCTGAAGTACGTGTATCAGCGTTTTCCTAAACCTCCAGCCGTAATCCTCTTAATGAATAACTCTGTTTATCTCCCACAACTGGAAAGAGAGGGAGAGAGAGAGGAGTTATGCGAGGAAAATCCTTTGAAAATCCCGTCGATTCGCTCTCACGGCGATCGTGCGGAATTGGCGCGGCTGGCAGAGCAGAAGGGAGGGGATGGGAAGGAGGGGTGAGAGGAAGGAGAGGGAGGGGAAGGAGGATAAGGAAGGGGATGATAAAGAGAGATGGAGAATCCCCTTTCCAGGCAAAAGGAGGATTTCCCGAGGGGGATTTCCCTCATTCTGCTGGGGAGAGAAGGATGGCAACGGAATCGGGACGACGCCCCCACCTCCTCCCACATCTCGGACCAAACGAGGGAGCGGAACAAATATTTCACCCCGCCAGCTTATTGTCCGAGAGACCGAATCGGGATTTGTCGATACAAGGAAAGGGATGTTTCTTGCGCCTTTCCGATGCAGATGCTTAAGTTCGCGCGGGTATGATTGATCGCGAAAAAAAATATCGGGGAAGGATTTCTCCGTTAACTAACGAGTATGGAGATTAATATCGTGAAAAAATAACTAAGAAGCCTCCCAATCCCAAGGAACTCAAAATTAGGATTTCATTTTTGTCGATGCAGTTCAATAAGCTTGTCAGACTTGATTCAGAACGAAGATTAACGGTAAATATTGAAAAATGCCCTATTGTGCACACCTTTTAAACATAAACGAATCGAATGACGGGAAATTTTATCCCGTGATAATTGCTACTCTTTAACCGTAAAAAATTATATTCACATATATTTCATCTTACGACTTATAAGCATGAATTTCGCGGAGGTTAACGAGGCTACGATAAATCTCGCATATTCCGACCTTAAATTCCTCGGTAAATACCCCATTCCGACGCCTTTAAGAAACTAATTGGGATGATTTAACAAATCCCTCCTTGCTCCCGAAAAATATGTCGCTTCTTCAGCCGTTTCCACGTATTAAACAAAAAAAAAAATTTTCATCGACGACGACTCGCGTTCGCTTGTTTCCCGCCAAAATGGCGCGTTCTGGGCGTCTCGGGAACACATGTTCCGGTTATTTACAGCGAGGAAGTCCCGGCCAAGTTGTTGGAAAAAATTAACCAAGGCCAAGGTCGAACGGATCTGGCTGCTGGCCAAGAAAGCCTCCGACCTCCATAGAGAGAGAAAGAGAGACGATTTAGAACGAGTCGGAGATAAGTTCCTTGTGTTCGATTTCGTGCAACGGGGGATGTGGGTCCAGGGTGAGACCGTCGAAACGAACGGAACGCCTTTGAGCGCCCGGAAAGAATCCGAAAGCGGCGTTATGCGGTGGAGAATGGCGGTGCATCCGATCGAACCGCGGCGCGGAAGGACGCTCACCCTCTTTTGGAGAGCTGGCTTCAAGCGCTGTGCACCCTGGGAACGATTTGGACGCGGGCGATACAAAAGAGATGGGAGAAACCGTCGTTTTGGGGAGAAGAATTGGCGGAATACGCGCCTTCCGACCCGTGTTGCCAATCTAGCGAATTTGTAGCTAGATCTAGTTACTTTACATTCACACTAGCTCCTTAAAAAGTTTTTAGTTATCCGTAGAAACTGGTTCAGACGAAAGTTCCATCTTCTTGTTAGTGTATAAAAGACAATAATAACTTAAAAACTAGTGTAGTTATATGCTATGCACACAAAAACAATACTCTTATTATATGGAGACACTTTCTGGTTAGTATCCTTATGCGGCCTTGAATATCATTGGTAATTATATATTATAGCTACTTTATAGCTACCAAGAACATTAAATCCCAAATGCTAAAAAAGTGGCAACATTGCTTCCGACGACCACCTACAGCTCGAATTCAGCTTTTTGTGCGCCAGTTGGGTCGCTTATGCACTCGACTTGCATTCTTAAGCGCGTTTCTGTTGCATTCTGTGCATCCGTTGTATTGTCCGTCCGCGTGCTTTGTAGCTGGACCTAACTAGGTATTTAGGATTTTCATCGAATTGGAAGACAGCTGCGACTTTATCAGAAACGAATAAATAACTAGTCGTATTCATTTGTGAAATATTTTTGCGTGAAAATATATTTCATAATTATTAGAGCGATAAACTATAAAAATTTCATTATTTTACCACATTTTCCTAGGCGTGTTTGTGTGTTTCTGTTGGTAACACACCACCGGCGGCATAAGATCCAGGGGCATGTTCGTAAATCCCATTTTAATCATACATTCCGATTTTACTTTGTCTTATCCCTTTAAGACTATTTAAGGTCCACAGTAACGTCATGGGTTCGATTCCAAGATTACCACGGACGGAAATCGCATACTCTTACTTTCTCCATATACGAAGTAGAGTAGTATTGTTTTCATGAAAAAAATCGAATTGGAGATTTCAACAAAAATACATGTTTTAAGATCCCCTGAACACGTTTTGGCTGTATTCTCGATTATGTCTGTGGGTGTGTCTGTGACCGGAATTTTGTGAGTGCTCTAACTCAAAAACTATTAATCAGATCAACACGAAATTATATATTTGACATTTTTGTTAAAGGAAGAAGTGCTGATTACTTTTTGGTAAACATCGGTCAACCGGAAGTGGGTCTTGTCACTTATCCGTTTTTTTATATTTGCTTTAATATTTGATAAATGTAAAAACGTGCTGGAATAAAAGTTGTAGGTAATTTCATTTACTACAACAATTGTTTGGACAATTTCCTATATAATACATTGTTGAAGAGATATTTTTAAAACTAATTTTTTTAAGCCGTCACCAGCACACCACCTACCGGTGAATATTGTAAACACATTACGCTCCTTTTTATTTTCTTAATTATTGGAGCTTCAGGGCTATATGCAATATCAGAAGGCTACAGTTTGAGTTTATTTCTGTTCTTTGTAAAGTCTTTAAATTTTTCTCTCAGTTCCTTAAAATATTTATTATCATTTAACTTATTTGAAATTATAAGAAATATTACAGGTATGGAGAAAGTCATGTGGCGTCACATCAGATTTTTAATTTGCATTTTAAAATTATTGATAACCATCGTAAAAATATTACATTCGAACCAAATAACGACTAAAAGAATGGAAATTAATTTTATCGCCATAGATTTTCAAATACGGGTAGAATCGGCGTACAATTTTATTTTGAACTCAAAAATCTTTTTTTGTAGAGCTGGGAATAATTTACTGGATCTAAAATTTGCTCAATATACCGGGATCTACCTTTTGAACCTATTTGACATGTCTTTGTCTATCATAAGATCATGGGTTCGATTCCAAGAGTGTTTATTTTCTTCATTTTACTTACACGAGAATGAGTGTAATTCATCATCATAGGTAGTCTGCCCGTAGACAGGTCCGTGATTATTCTTGGTTAAACCTGGTTCTCCATATATGTACTCCTATTTTTCGCTGTCCTCTTTATATCTTGATAACTCTCTTTCCCTTTCAAATCGTCTATCAGCTGAAACCTTTTCCTACCTCTTTCCCTTTTCCCATCTAGTATTCCTTCTAACACGTCTTTAATCATGTAATTATATACATATAATATCTTTATTCTGTCCGTCCGTCCGTTGGTCCTCCGGAACGCTCTATAGAAATTCCCATATGAGAACACTTAAAAATACCTTTTTTCACTTGCAGGCTTTTTTTCTTTTGCAAAATTAAATTAGAAGTAATTAACCTACGATCTATAGACGGGAACCGTTTTAAAGAAAGATAAACATAGATTCTTATTCTTATCGCCGACACTTGCCTTCGGTTTGAAATCGCTCAAGTTGTACGTTTAAATCACATTTATTGGAAAATTTTAAGCCTTTTAAAGATATATTGTCTTGCCGACCGTGTTATTGTTAAACCTCGGGATTGTATTGTCGTCCTTGTACTATATGCGTAAGGAAAGTGTGTTTTGAATGATTTAGTATGAGAGAGAGAGAAGGCGTCCGAATTATTTATAATAAAAATCGTGTTTTTCATTGATTTCTTTTCAGTTAACTTCCTATTGAAATTTTTGTAATTAACTATTTTTATAATTATTTTCATAGTTTTTTGTAGTGCATCTTATAATATATAACATGGGTCAGACTTTTATACATGGGTATAACTTATTTACTGAATCTATTAATTAATTAGAGGGAGGAAGGAAAAGAGAATGGGAATGAGCAGAAATTGAGAAAGATGATTAAAAGGAGCTGCAGTATAAAAATAACAATAATAAATTAGAATTGATTATAAAAAATGTTATACTATTGAATCATGCGCCATTGACAAATGGTGGGAATTCATAAAACTAATTAGGTAGCGTAATTTTCAATGAGTTTATTTAACTGATAATATAGCAAATATTTCGAACCGAATTTCAAATAGGATTGGAAAAATAACATATTGACTTTTATTTAAATTTCTTTAAATAAAATGATTTTTCTGGAACATTTTCAAAACTAATATAGTTAAAAGAAAATTGTGATCTTAAAATATAGTTAAAACTCATTGGAGTTCATGTAAATATTTAGTTAATAGTAAGTAAGTTACTACATATTTTTCCATTGGCGGTAAATTGACTGTTCATTCACATTGTATTGTATTGTATTGTTTTTACGCGTTAATAAGAGTAAAATAATTTAATTATTAAATTGAATTCTCTAAGTTTTAAATAATTTATAATTTGCTAAAATATTTTAAATAAATTTCTGCAAATTCTTTATGCATTATATCTTATTATTTCGATTTTATTCTTATTTTCAGCAAATATTTGGATAATCATTTGGCCTCTCTGATAATTATTATTTAAACAATATAATTAAAACGAAGATAACTTTCAAAAACAGTGATTTGATTGTGCATGAAAGCCAATCCAGATCATAGCAAATATTACTGATAATTCATATCGAAATCAAATGTCTTTGGAATACGTTTAAGATGATTTCATAGGAGAAAGAGAGAGAGAGAGAGGAGAGAGGGGAGAGAGAGAGAGAGGAAAAAAGGAAGGAGAGAGAGAGACAAAGGGAAATTAAATGTCCCAGAAATTAAAAATCTGATGTGGCCACAACATGACTTTATCCATAGCTGTAATATTTCTAAAAATTCCAAATATGTTACATAATAATAAATATTTTAAGAAACTGCCAGAAAATTTTATACTTTATAAAGAACAGAAATAAACTCAAACCATAGCCTTCTGATATTGGATATAGCCACAAAGCTCCAAAAATTAAGAAAAGAAATTGGAGCGTTACCAAGACGTAACTAAGCGTCAATTGTTAACAATAGCCGTCGGTAGGTGACGTGGTGGTGGCAGCTAAGAATATAAGATATCTCTTAAACAATACATTATATGGATAAATGTTTCAAACAAAGGTTGTAGAAAATTAAGTCTCCTACAACCTTTATACTAATACTTTTTTACATTTATCAAATTATTACTAAGTAAGGTGACACGCCTTATAGAGCGACACGATAAAAACATTCTTTATTCCGACAGAATTTAAAAAGATTTGAAAACATCAAATTTAATGAAATTCAATCAAAGATTAATTAATTGAAATAATCAAATTTTTACAGCGATTTGGCAGTACCGATTGTGTTTTATGGCCAAAATTTGTCCTTTCTCATATCAAATTTCGATGTAAGTAAAGATTGGCAGTCTGAATTGTGTTTAATAGCCAAGTTACGCCATTTCTTTGGATATTTTTTATGAAATACTCAAATATAGAATGTTGTAATGAGGCATCCATTATATGGGAAAATATTTCAAAAAAAGGCTGTAGAAAATTAAATTTACTACAACTTTTATTCCAATATATCTTTACAGTTAGCAAATATTAAAGCAAATATTTTAAAATAACGGATAAGGTACAAGAGTAAGCACCCACTTTCGGTTGACTGATGTTTACCAAAACTAATCAGTTCTTGTGACTTTTATAAAAATGTTAAATATAAAATTTCGCGTTGACCTGATTAATAGCTTTTGAGTTAGAGCACCCACAAAAAAGCTGTCACATACACACACACACAGACATAATCGAGAAAATGGTCAAAACGTGTTCAGGGGACCTCAAAACGTGTATTTCCGTTGAAATCTCGAAGTCGATTTTTTTCATGAAAACTCTATACTTCGTATATGGAGAAAGTAAAAATGCTCATTCGTAATAAGAATAGGCAATATCTCCACGAAAACATGACTTATAAAAGACCTCGTTGTCACAGATGATGAATATTTAAGCCCCTTGAATTCATGAGTTCACACTGTATTCGCATAGAAATATTCAATCTGGGAAAGTTAATAATATACCGCGCAACTGGCAGCCGATTTGAGTCCAGTTGAAGTTTATGTTAATCAGCGACGGATAGCGATGCGGTCGCGCTCAATAGACTTGTGTTGGGGAGGACATCCGTCGAGCGCGCCGACTGAGAGAATCGCAATGTGGATTTGCATGTCGTCGTCGCGAGTGAAAGGACCGGATTTCCCGAGTTTATTTGCATAAATCGATCCTCGAACCCTCGAAGCGTCGAGGGATTCTGTAACTACTGCCGGTGATGGAATCGAAGGTCAATCGAAAAGATCTTATTTTTTCGGTTTAATGCGGCGAGAAAATATTTTCTAAACCGGTATTTCGTGCGACTTGCAGAATAATATTTAGATAAAATTGACATTTATAAAATGAAGTAAATTTGACCATAAACCTAACGGATTTCTACAACTGCGCATATGCCAAAGATGGTGTTCCCGGATAAAAGCGATTGCTCCCCCATCTTAATGTGTCATTTATCTTTCAACATAAATTAAGTTATAACTCTAAAAGCCATCTTATCCTACCCTTCCCCTTGCCGGGAGCGTAAATACTTATGCCTCTGAATTCGGAACTAATAAATTTGACCTATGAAATACTATACGCAACTGTGAAATACAGGTAAAAATGGCATTTCTTTACGATTTTCAAGATCCTTCAAATATTTTATGCAGAACCAACTTTATCATGCGAAGTTCTATCGGAAACACCCATAGATAGGTATATCTTTCTAGCATTCATTTTGCAGGCCGATGTACCTCGTCGAATAAACATTCGAATTTTGCACTCAAAAGCGATTTCAATGGCGTCAAAAGCGCTCGCCAAAGCTCGCCAGCTCCTGCATCAATGCGGAATCACGTGAATGGATTTATAGAGTGCTACCATTCTTTTTACACTTGTGGGATGTAAAATAGATAGAATGGATCCGAGATAAGAGGGAAACGGTTTGGGGTATTACATGTTGATGAGGGTGTTAAAAGGTGAACCAAGCTAAAGAAAGAAAATTCTATGATAGGCCAAATTTTTTATTCCTTCCTCTCTCTCTTTCTCTATCCTCAATCTTTCTACTTCTTTTCCTCTACTTTGCAGCCTCAATTCATCTCCCTCCGTCTTCGTTTTACTTCATATCTCCGTTACTATAGCTTCCGCTTCCTTTCTTACATCTTCTTACTTCATTGAATACTCCTTTAATTTTGTGCACGCATACGCGACCGTAGGTTATAAACTAGAAAAATGGAAAATCTCCGAATCCTGAGTTCGAGCCCAGGAACATTTCTTTCTCCATCCCTTAAGGCGATTTATATTATTCTTTCATTTCCATTTTCACATGAATTATAATTGAGATATCAACTAGAGACTTAAACGGAAATAGAACGATAACATATATACCCAAATTATATAATACAAGTAGTTGATGCTTGCATTCTGCAAGCATTTCATCTCACCTTGAAAACACATTAATTTTTCAGACAGATATTTCATTATTAGTAATATTTTTTTTATTCAAAAGTCTGCATCTATGCACCGATTTTCGTTCTTTCCTTAGGGACAATACTGGAATAAAAGCAATCCCTAAAAATTGCAATTTTAAGAATATTATACTTTTCCCATTGCTTGCCACACACTTATACAAACTTTTAATGTTGCAGCAAATCTAGAAGTGCAATAATATTTATCTAATTGATAAAATTTTAAAAGTTGTTAACGGCCGCAATAGCAACTTCATGGAGATTTTAAATGTCAATGTACTGAAAATTTTCAGCTCCCTAGTCACTTCCTAGTACCTAAACATTTATCTATTTGTTTAAAACATAAGAATTTTTAACAGCCAAATACATTAAAATATCAGAATTTCTACATTCCCTATTCGTTTATTTTACGAATTCTATCTTTTCAAAAAATTTCAGCTTCGTAGCACATTCAGAAATACATAAACATTAAATATTTCTTTAAATATTTGCAAATTTTTAGCGGCCGCATTATTTAACTTTTTTAAGATTTTCGACTTTTCTAGTCGGTTATGCACATAGATTTACACAAGAAAAATTTCGAGTCTCCAGCTTATCTGAAAGTGCCTAAACATTAGTATCCTCCTATATGATATATTTGTTTGTTTGTATGAAATTTCTGGCTAATCAACCTCTTGGATTATTATAGCCATTACTCCTTTCACACCGAACACATACAAAAGGGAGGAGGGAAACCCTGTGCCGCCATTAGCCTACTCTTAACGTCCCTTCCGAAGACGGAGCGCTGACTTGCACGGTCTCCTCAAATCACACAAGTGGGAGACGAGACGATTCCAGGTTGAAAAATATATATATATATATATACACACACACACACACACACACACACACACGAGTAATCGGTGCTTGCATACTGCAAGCATTGGTGCCCTATAACCACAATACCAAAGTTCATTCCTCCTACTTGATGAGAATTACCGTAAATTAATTGCCAAATATTCCGCAATGCTATTTACACAGGAAAAACTCAAATGTTGGGGTGCCTGGAGTCGTCCCTTTGCTTTTAAATGTCACGGTCTGAGAGTGACGTCATGACACTAAGCTACTTTTCAGTTCGTGGCACTAAGCTCTCGTTCAGTTTTATTAACACGTAAAATAAATTCCCGAAGAAAAGCATTCTCTAGTAGTCATGGCAGAAATATTGGGCCATTGTTATAAATTGTACAAAATCCCGTTTTTATGCAGTAAAACTCAAATAATTGGACTAATTCGGCACGGATTCGTGTTCTGCTTTCAGGAAAAATAATCTTCGTTCTTTTTCCCGTCTTGTTATTTAGGTCCGGAAAAGTGTAAAAGACGCCGTTGTAAGGGGAAATTTAGGAATTTTCGATTTTTCCTGATGGTTTTGGACCAACTCCAAATTTCAGCTCTGTGGTATATCTAGAATTACCTTAGGTTTTTTATCATTATATTATATAATATATCCTCCGTAAGAAGCAGCTATTTAATAAAAAATCGATGGATCGGTGGACACATTTTAAAAACTTTCTCGTATCCGTTACTGGTTACAGCATTGTATGGACAGTATGGCTTTCGCTGGGCTTAAAACTATATATTGTAATGTAACTGGAGACTATATTGTTATTTTTGAAAGATCTGCAGTGTTTATGGTATTAAACTATATGATTAACCTTATTTAGAATCCTGTCAGCCATTTGTGAGTAAACCGAAATTTTGTAAAAATCGACGAGAACAAACTACTCTCCATTGTTGCGTGACATGCTTAATTTCTACAAGGATTCTGTCCCGAAGGAAATGAGAGTATTCACGAGAAATATGTTTATCTTCTAGAGCCGCGAATATGTGATGGACTACTGACACACAGAATAGCAAATAACTTTTTTGGACACGGATTAATATTTATAAACACTAATGGAACTGCCCGTCAAATGACGGGTAGGCATGCCTAAAGAATTAAATTAAAATTCTTCCCATTTCCTGTCTTCTTAGAATTCAAATGAAATGCACATAATTTTGCTAAAACTCATATATTAACTGATTGTATCTTCAAACTAAATCTTCCATTGCTATGTAAATAAATCGAAAAGGAAACGAAATTACAAATGCATATGATTGAAATTTAGGTATATAATGTAATGTATAATGTCATTCGCTAAAATAAAATGCGATTAAGATATTAGAATTTTACAATACTTACTAGTATTTATTTACTTCCACTTCCAACCTTTAATGATTTCCATATTAAGATTTCACTATATCGGATTAGTATTTATCGGTTGCCGGGGCGACGAAGCGGAACGAATGAAGGAAGGAATTGCGCTATTATATATATATATATATATATATATATATATATATATATATATATACACACATACACAGCCGGCGAGGTGACCGCCTCAAGTGCCTCTCGAAAGGGCCGCCAAAGTTGGAGCACAATGAAAATCTTGTCGTCAGAGTTCCTTTCTTCCTAGAATGCCATTTTTCGAGGTTGTTGGGCTGCGCTGTAGCATTATTGTGACGCAATTCCTTCGAGAAGTCTTAAGTTATTTTTATTGTTTGAAGTTTGTCACATTGCCAGTTTGCAACACGCCTCTTCTTGAGCTTCATTACTTCCTTTTGGATGAGGTGCTGAAAGAGGTAGTCAAATCAAAGGGCTGACACGTTCACGATTGGTCAAAGTACACCTCAAAAATTATATCTATAGAAAAACAAGATAATCCAAACAGAACATATGATGCTTACTTTCCATTTAAGCATCTATTTAATATTTATATTGGCTTTAATAGCTTTAAAGTCATCGCGGATATGTAGCTCTTTATGTTCCCAAATTTCATAATTTAGCGTTATAAAATATTAAAAATACATTCGAACGAAATAATATATATCTTACTGATTTTCATATCGAAATAATATATATTTGGAATACTTTTATGATAATCCCGTCATATTTGACGGGCAATTACGCTAGTATCTATATATTAAGTGCGTTTTGTCAGTGTCAGAAAACATCGATGACACTTCACATATATAATATGCGAGCATCTCGGGTCAACGTTCTGTGATAAAAGTATTTATACTTATTTTTTGGTGGAAAATATCGCCTAATACGTTCAAATTAAAACACTACGAATATTTAATAAAAGCAATTTATGGAAAACCTAATTTTAAAGAAGATTTTAATATAAAATACTATTGTCGTGTAATTTTACCATACTGCCATCTCTTGGCAGTCAAACGAACTGACATAACCTAAAATGCGGGACCGTCGGAGATAGTTTAAGTGTTCTCAACCAGGTGGCATTGTAGTATTTTGACATGCATTTTTTTTAAATTATACCCATGCACAGTCTTGATTTCCATTCCATTCCATTAATGCCGTAAAAAACATTAAAGTAAAAAAGTACAAATATCTAATTGCAGCATTTGTCGCAAAACATAATTTGAACATAAAATTTTGATAGAAAATATTTATGCCGTGGATCTTTCTATTACTGCCATCTCAGGACCGAACATGGAACTGGTATAAAAGCGGGACCGTCGGAGATAGTTGAAAAGTTCTGTAGTATTTTGGAATACATTTCTAAAAATAAACCCACCCATTGCATTAATTTACCAAGCCGGGTGGAAGTAAGCACATATCTTATTGATGCTGCAAGCAATGCTGCACTAAGCAGCTAGTTTTGATAAAATACGTAATTAAAACGCAAAATTCGAGCGATTTCGAACCGAGGAAAAAAACTGACTAAAAGAATAAGAATTTGTTCATTTTTCTTTAAAATGATTCCTGTCCGAAGTTCGCACATCAATTACTTCTAGTGTAATTTTGCCAAAGAAAATTAGCGTACAGGCCGAAAAATCGTTCTTTACCTGTTATCTTATGGAGAATTGAGATGATTGTCTGGAGTCGAACCTGGGACACTTCTGTAAACAAAAATAGTTTCCCGGGGTTTCATAGTTAGCAGAAACAAAGCGTCGTTTACAGCATTTCTCTATGACAAACTGTTCAAGAGATAAAAGGGAAGACGAAGAGACATTGAGTAATTTTATATAAAGATATTCATCAAAATATCGGAGTCAACTTTTATCAAGATCATATTACTTTCTTTTTAAACTTCTTAAATGAGAGATTGAAAGTACAAGGTGCGTCACAGTAAAGTGATAAATCTATGATTAGCCGTAGATTCAATGAAATTTCTCGGACTTGGTATAATGTAGTCGAACAGTACCTAGTAATTTTCAACTCACCTGGCTTGAATCCAACAATGTACCAAAATTAATTAGGATCGGTCGCATTCTCTCAGGATGTTATTTAACACTTGACGTAGAGTTGCTTCTGCGCTGCCCGCTCACCTTGCGGCCTGTTCGCCAGAGCTCCGCGGAAAGGGACGTGACAAACATCAATAACGTTTTAGTCCCAAAGAGGGAGTTGTAACTACGTTGCCAAAAAACATCACCCAGACAGAGAACGAGTGAGGGAGAGAGATCCTCACATTTCCATTAGTTCAACTTTTAAATAGAAATGACATCTGGTGACGCCGCCAATTATCCATCGTGGTCAAAGATCTAAGAAACGCAACGCGCAATAGACGAAAGGAAAATTGATTCATATATTAAAGTCTTGGCGATCTCTCCTGGCAATAAAATGCTTAGATTCCATTATTATTTGTAATCGAACCACCTGCTGATTTATCGCGTTAGTTTCCATCGGAAGAGACCTCGATCCTCATGCTTCGGAAATTCTGCCGAAAAACAATATGGTGTGATAAGGACGATAATAAAGGACAAACCGAAACAAAATATTTGGTTATTTTCGATCTTAAGCTCAATTATCTACCATAACTCGAGGGGAAAACATTTAAAACAGCATCATAAGTATCAGTAAATGCTAGTAAGATTTGTTTTTCTCACAAATTTGCGTAATTCAAAGAGAAAGCGCCTGCACGGGAAAAATATTCGACAAGTTAGAAATTTAAAGATGAAACGGTTTATTTTTTTAAAGTGCTAAGGATTGAGGATTCTATCCCGTGGCTGTTTATTTAATTGCATCGTTTTCCTATATTTTGTAAAATTTAATTTCACGGTTTGAAAAGCCATCGGCATACGCGTGCTAAAATTACAGGAGTGTTTATTTTATTCTGTTGGGAATGTTAAAAAAATATAATATTTTAAAGGTAAATTTTTAGAAATTTGTTTCCAATTGAAGTACATTTGATTTTGGGATCGAGTCAACTTCCGCTCAGATGGATGGACAAATATCAACATCTTTTGATTTCTCAAAATTATTGTGATGGAAATTTTTCGAGAATAACAAGTTTCCTCCTATCAGGACTACACAATAGAAAAACGTATTACAATTTCAAGGATTAATTTCGATTTCCTCCTAAAACTTTCGTCCGACCACTCACCTTTGGATTATTAAAGAAGATAAAAATGAAATTAGCTTCTAAGTCACTAATTCCATGTATTTGTCGGAGAATTAAAATTTACGTACTAATTAATCTGCTAGTCGCGAGTAGAGCAGAAGAGCAATACGAAATGCATTAAAACCTACATGCATTTTTTTTCGTTTTATGAACTCTGCCCATTATGTTTAGAATCAATTACATTCCGTAATTGGGAAAATTTTAAAACCAGAGAAAGATTTTACAGACACCAGCGCAACGATTTTTTCCCACTGTAACTTTTTGTTTAATGAAAAAAATACAAGGCATCTTGGGGCCTTGAGTATTCTAAGGAAAAATAAGTAAAATCTAATCACCAATAACCATAAATATTTTTGGATTTTAACTTTACTCATATTTAAACGATGTTCGTTGGTAGAAAGTAATTTTATTGCTTAAACAAGAACTTTTATGAACCACTCTAGTGAAATTCAAACTTGAATCATTTTAATATAAAAATTATAAAACATTCTACTTCACGTGAAATCAGCTGCGCAAATATGAATAGTTTTAAGTAAGCTAACGCACTTAATTTAACGATACAAAAAATTTTAATTTCATTAGATAACGCGTGAGAACGACCGGCGGAAATTTTTGTATTGCCGAATAAATTATTATTTCATATGCTAACATAGAAAATCAATCACGTGCCTTTTAGTGCATTAACAGTATATCGTTCAATACTTTTCGATGATCCATTATGATTTGCTTTTTGCATTATCAATTTCTCATATCGCAGAAACGAATTAATTCAGTCGTTCGATATTTTAATCGATCAATCGACTCCGTCACCAATTAATATGACAGGGCAAGCGAGAACGCAGAGAATGCGCCTTGAAATTTGGAGCAGTTCCTTTTAGCAGCGAAGAAAGGGCCGCTTTTAGATATTGAATTCACGTACAAAGGTTATTAAAAAAGAAGTTAGAGATCAAAGTACAGGAGACGCAAAGAGATGTTCCTCCTCATTTCTGGTAATAATAAAGTGTCTCTGACTGCGTGTGCGTGCGCGCTAAAAGCAAAATTATGCCAGTACTTAAGTAAGTCGAGAGTGCTTGTCCTCGAGTGGTTGTAGCTGGAGTAAAAGGAGTAAGGGTAGAAAGAGGACAGGGAGGGGATAATTGGGGGAAATCGGATTTCGGAAGGCATCGCTTACAGCGAACGAGTGGCACATGAGGATGATTGCCTTATGGGGGTCGTATTGATCCGTGAAGCTGTGCGTGGAGAGGGGAAAAGAGAGATAGAGAGAAAGTCAGCTCCTCCTTCCATTCCTTCTCTCAGCCGACTACGCGTTCTAATCCGACACCACAACCACACCACAAGTCCCATCTCTTCAAAAGACTCCATCCTTGGGATACGCCCCCTGTGAATCCAATAGCCGCAGACCTACTATCCATCATAAAGAGGGTTAGAGGGCACAAAAAGCTTTTCACTTGTTATATATACATACATATATATATATATATATATATATATATATATATATATATATAACAACTTACGGAAAAGGAAAGGTAAAATGAATATATGGATGTCAACAAGGTGTTGGGATGAGGAAACCCAGTGAGCACTCACCAATCAGACGACTTCAGGTTGGCGAGGCCCCGGGGATGTCGAAGCGACACACGTAAAATAACACAAAAACACAGAAACATCACAAACGTAAAGCTTTCGGAACTACTCCTTCTTCAGCTACAGAGAGAGAACTGGTTTCCTCATCCCAACACCTTGTTGACATCCATATATATATATATATATATATATATATATATATATATATATATATATATATATATATAATGCGCTTGTGCATACATGCTTTTATACGCATTTATATTTTTTAGTTAGAGTAGTAAAACTTGTAACCACGTTTTACGAGGAGAAATACTCCATTATTTTTTTCTTCCTCCACTCACAATACAATCTCCATTTCCTATCCTATATATAAGTCAACCAATAACATATGATAAAGGTACTACGTGAAAACGGAAACGGACGGAAAGAATTGCTTATCTTATATGTCCTTGATCTAATCCTTGATGAAAACTAATTTAATATTTGAATTTCCGTTGCCAGTGTACACAAATAAAGGACGGGAGATACATCGTACCTCTAGCTACTAAAGGCTGAATTAAACATGCACACAAAACTCTTTTGGAGCGTACCTCTACTTCTGGAACAGTATTCATCTCTCTAACGTAAAAATACATCAACGACGCCAGTTAAATCATCAAATACGGAATTTTGCGATGGAAAATTTTTAAGCATGATCTTCGATCATTCAAATGTTGAAAATTTAAGAAAAAGAAAAGAATTTTGAGCTGTCCGATGCGTATAGAGGCTTATTTTGGGTTGTTTCGGCCTAAACTATTAAAATGTGTTTCTCCGATATTTCTCTTATATCCTTTTAGAATATATGATATCGTATTTTCCCCCTTTCCGTCATCGTTTTCATCTAAATGATAAGGTCGATTATCTTTATGGTACTTATCTCTATGCACCACTCTCTGGCACTTACCTCTATGCACCACTCTCTGGCCGCGAGGAGCGGCAAAAGAAACGACCTTCACTTATTCAGGTGATGCTACGCTCATTCATCCATAAGTTACACGATAGAGGTGGGCAATGGAATGCCCGCGCCGGAATTGGAATGCTCGTGGAGGGAGAAGAGGAGAGAGGGAGAGGTGGAGGGAGGGCGAGGGTCTAGCGCAGCGGTTCCCAAACCTTTTCACCCCGCGAACCCCTTTCAAACAAATCTCGCGAATCCCCTCTTAAAAATATTTATTTTTAAGGATCTTCTTCCTTACCTGAATATCAGTGGCGTAGCTTAGGGGGGTGTTTACCTGTTTAAACACCCCCCTTTTGGCGTGAAAATTAAAATACTTCAATTTTGCGTGTGAATTACACCTAAACAAAACAATTATTAAAAATTTCATTAAAATTTTGTCCTAGAATTCAAGTTTATGCACTTAAAATTATCACTTTGCTTTGATAATTTAATCGTTTGCTCAACAACTTATGTGTTACTATCAAATCGCGACACGTAAACGCGCCGATAATGCGATCGTCGTTATAGCTACAATTTCTCATGGTTAAAAAGTCTGAAAAATTCATGGTCTGATTGTGAGTCTAAAAAAATTCTTGTTAATTCCTCAAGGATTCGATTTCTCTTTTCGACAAAAATAAATTTTGTTTATTTACGTGTAGAAGCGTCTGTCTCAATTTCGTTGTTAAATTAAAGAAATCTTAATATGGAATTCATACTCCTTGAATTCCCGTTACTAGAGACGATGATTAACATAACCCGTGCAATGAGATACACTGGGAAAACGGCATTACGGATTTTTTCCGCGTATCCCCTGAGCCCTCTCGCGAACCTCCTATGGGTTTTACATTTCTAACTATGGCGAATCATCATTGTAGCACAAAATTGAGATTTAGAAATTCAGGCACAATATCTAATTCCATTATTGCCTTATTAAAGCAACTTTTATTAGCTATTTACAGCCGATTCGCTTTATGTTTTAAAATCTTTGCTAATTTTTCCTTACTAATACAAATATTTTTCGGATTTTCATGAATTAACTCCATATCACCCACGACTGCGCAAATAAACGGTGTAATATCCTTTTATTCATGAAAATAATAATGCTCTTCGCTATCTCGTGAAACGATAGATAATTTAAAATATCGAAACAATGTCGACGCGTCGCTTGTTTCGATTTAAAAAAGTCTTCATCCGTTTCTACACATCGACGGCTGATCTTTAATTCGGTGTTTTTGTTCTGATGATACAAATGGCGCACGGGTTTTGGAAACTGTTTTCCCGCAGAGTGCGTACGTGACGGATTTGGTATCGATTCAGGTGCTTCTTATTGAATGGGTACGTACACACACACACCTCTACCATCGCACCGCCATATTTCCGCGAGTTCATTTTTCCCCGGAACCCTTCACTGCCTCGGAACCTCTTTCGCCGCATCACCGTCGTGTCTCTATGCACCAAGGGTCACGTAATCGATTGCCATGTCATCCTCCTTCATGGGCGCGGAGACCTTTTTTCGGGCTTATTTAGCATGTTCCACCCTTATGGAAGTGTGTTAAATATTTTGTGTGATAATTAGAAGAGTAATAATGATTAGCGCAGAATGATCGGAGGTTTGTCGAAAAATAGTAGATGGAGAAGTAACATGCGGTTTTGATATGAGGTTTTAGTCCAGAAAATTCATGAAATCATTAATATCGATTTTAAATTTTAACAACTTATTTAGCTTTTGTAATTTATTTTCCCCTTTTAGCCATGGAGAAAGTATTTCCTCAAAGTTCCAAGAGGTTGGTTCCAACAAATCAAAGTGTGCTCAAAGGTATTCGCATTACTTATGATTATTTGAATCGTTCCCACATTCAGTGAACTCTGGTTTGAGAAAAAGTGATTTGTCGATAAAAGCCTGGCTGTCAAATTATCAATTACACTTTGAATTAGTCAAATCTATGAAGAGAGTTTGTTATATTTGATGTACTGCTTTTAAATGATATGCATTTATAAGTATCAGATTTAATTAACTAAAAAACTTCTTCGTGTTTGCCAATATTTTCCTTAAGAGATTGCATTGCTCTTATTGTGCGTCTTTTTTTAAAGTTGTTGACCGTGATTGTAAAACGTTTGATAACAAGGATATCTCTTCTAAAATATCTATCATCAGAGCTAAATCACTGAGGAAGTTTACGTTAGAAATTCCTTTTGCCTTTCGTTCAAATGTTGTGCTACGTATGTCTGTAAGTCTCTAAATAACACCTGCATTCATTAACAGAAATACAGTAAAAATCAATATTAATGTAAAATAACGAGGAAAAAATCTGTTATTAAACTTCTGTAAATAAAATTAACACTAACACCAACAGTTCACTAAAATGACTTTGAGAGACCCGCGTTGATGGACGTGAAAATATAAATCTTCACTTCCGGAGTCGGAAGTTCGGAGAGGTAAACCACTAAAAAAATGCAATTATTAGCGCTGCAATAAACTTGCAATCTCACGTACTATTTTAAACTTCAAAAATTCACTTTTTGTGATTGACTCTTACTTCGAACTCGTGGATGAAAATCAGTGCTGCACGTTGACACCCAAGGTTTGCGGAAAATTCACCGAAGACAATTCATCGAAAGACAATTCATCGAAAACAATTCACCGAAAGGACAATTCACCTAAAGAATATGTCACCGAATATCAATCCAATGAAGGGATTAATAGCATCGAAAGATGAGAAAAATAATTTTTAATTGTTGTGAATTGTTTTTCGGTATATTGTTCTTTCGATGAATTGTTGATGTACGAGGGGTGTTCAAAAATAAACGAGACTTTGACTAAAACATTTGATTGACTGAACATAGCGAAATTTCACTTACACTATTTTTCAACATAGTCCCCTTCAACTGCAATGCACTTCTACCAGCGTTCTGGAAGCTTCTTAATTCCGGTTTCAAAGAAGTCTTTTAATTGATTACCTATCCAATCATGCACGACTTCGATCGCGTCGTCATTATTGTGGAACCTCTTTCCTCCTAAAAATTCCTTCAGTGGTCCAAACACGTTATAATCAGACGATGCCAGGTCGGAGCTGTACGGTGGATGCGGAAGTACGTCCCATTTCAAATTTCGGAGAGAATGGTCAAAGGAGCGGTGTGACATTGTCTGGAGTGACAGAAGTTCTTGGTCTTCGAGCATAAGGTTCATTCTCTACGCGTTCTCGTCCTTCTTTGAAGAATTTGGCCCAGGTATACATCCTTGCCTGTGACAGACATTCTTCACTGAACTGAGCTTGAAGTCTGGTATAAATTTCGCAAGCAACGACACCTTCGTTTGTAAGAAATTTAATAATAATACTCTGCGCAACACTACTTGGTACTTCTGCTCAGACATATTGACTGCAACTGATAGGGGATGTGGAGAGGGATCAGACTAGGCATTGTTGCAAGTTTAGACATGTTTCCACTCGTCAGTGAAGTAGTGTTCAGACGGGTTGCATAGCCTTTGTACAATAACCGAATTATATTTGAACACCCCTCGTATGTTCATTTAAAAACCAAAGTGAATTGTGTAAATTCGCCTTGAGAAAAGAAAAGGCTAAAGATACGAAATTATATATAGTTACCATATATAGTACATACGCCCGATCAAGTTTAACAAAGGGCTCGTTGAATGAGTCTAAATTTAACAAAGGGCTCGCGTGAGCCCCACCGTCGTGCCCCCTCCAACTCACCCGTGGGTATACAAGTATTTAATAAAAAAACATTACCTCGAGATGATTTTTAAAAATCCACCGTAAAAGTCGTCAGAACCAATTATTTATCCATGAAAAAGCTATCCATCGAGGAACTCCAAAAGATAAATTTTAAGCAACAAAATTTGGCAGAGAACCTTCATAAATACATTACGAGAAAGTTTTCTCGTGCATAACATGCGCTTGTTAAAATTAGAAACATTGCAGGTTCTATTTTGCAATCATCCGTGCTTTCCAGCGTCCGTCACAAACGTAACGACCCACCCACTTCATTTCACTCCAAAAATTTGACGCAAAGTGGATCGTGTAGACAAGCGTGGATTTTCCATTAGCTGAGCCATATGTATTCCGAAAGACTTCTTTCTAGCGCCCGCATCTCTTCGTGAATAAGGCCGCCCTGATCTTGTGCCTTTCCCATACAGACACAACTCGCGAATCGCACCCGATCTTGTGCCTTTCCCATACAGACACAACTCGCGAACCGCACCCGAATCGACTATTTCCACTCCTCTCCCTCTCCCTGTTCTCCCTTGATGCGTAGAAAGCACATGGATCTCGTGTCCCGCGCTGTGCCGCGTTTCATTTTCGCCGGGAATATAGGCCACATGGTGAATTAGATGTATAATCCGCATTAATGCTCGGAAGAAGAAGAATAGTGAGAAGCTTTATCGTGAACTTCTCCTTTGAGTTTATCTCTCTCTCTCTCTCTTGCAATTCTTCACCGACGAAATATGCGGTTGCCAAGCAACGTACTAGAAGGGAGAAAGACCATCGCATTCACTTGTTCCATACACTGTCGCTTTAATTAAACAACTGGCGGAGACAGTTATTACGCCATGTGTTCCCTTTTGGCATTATAAACACACTCTCCTCCCGCTAAATGGGCCATTTAATTGCCACTTTGATGTTCTCAACGTTGGACACCCTAATTAAAACGTTGTTCTACGTATTTGTGCACTATTAGTGGCCGTTCCTGGGCAAAATTCTCTTGAGCTACACGTATTAAGAAGGTCGTCTCTAAGAAAAAAGCATTCGTCTTTATTACTTGGAATTTTATGTTATGGAGAGTTTTGTTACTAAACGAACAATAAATTCACTTTATTGCTCTATGTCGCTCTTTCGGACTCTAAAATATATCAATTATTTGTTTGATCTTTGTTACTCGCGAATACAATTTGAAATATATATATTGTTTTATTTCCTCGTATTTATTTGGTATCAATAAGCATAACTATGTAGCGAAATGCTTCGTAGTATCTCAAGTATTTTGTATTCAACGCATCTTAGGATATCTTATATGCACGCACGTCACATCACCGTGCACACGTAACAGTTTGATCCTCATCAATTATTTCATCAACCGCATTCTTTCCGGACAACGAGAGAATAATAGCAAAGTTTTATTTCATCCAATTCTTACTCTAAGAAAGCTTTGAAGCTTTTGATAGACCTCTCAAGTTTCTCTTGGACGATTTTTTATTTTAGATATTTTTTGTAGGCACCATTGATCTAAGTATCGATCTTTTTCATAATGGGTAGTCCTGACTCATTATTCGGTCGCTAGCAAAAACTTCCTTTTCCTATCGGAACAAGGAAAAGGTTTTAAGGCGATGTCACTCTCCAGTTCCCACATATCACAACCCCGCGACGCCCAACTTGGGTTTTTCCATCTTAAATTCTACCGCGCCACTTCAGTTTTGTAACGGTCGATGAACACCTTAAATAGAGTAGGGCCAGCCAAAGTACGGCACTCTCGTAAAAATACAATTCCGATAGTGACACGTGTGCTCCGATTATCGCGCCTCCAAACGGACGGATGGGCAGAAAGGGAAAATGCTGGGACAAGTTGTTTTTAAAGCGAAAACGGCAAAAGAGAACTTTCAAGCAGCCAACCACGTGACGAACCCGACATTCTCATGAACAAATACGATGTGAGATATAGATTATCTTATCTTTTTTTAAATTATTATGCTGTCTCGAAAATAATTACTTAGATCGTAAAAAATAGCATTTTCGAAAGATTTATTTTTACAACTGCTATTTGCACGCAATAGCCATGTTCATCAGAATATACAATCCAAGTAAAGGGCGGACATATTTACGAATAAATATGCACCACCAAATCATTCCTCTACTCACAACCACAGTGAATCGATTTCAATTATCCCTGTTGCAATGAAGTTTCGGTTTAATCGTCCAGATATACTTTCATCATCTCTAAAAATAATCTACATTTTTAAGGCCATTAAAAATTAGGATTATATACAAACTAGTGCCGTAAAGCAAAAATAGAATAATAAAAAAGTCTCTCCGGGTCCGACATCGATTCAGCTCCGCCCAAAAGAAAAAAGAGTAAAAGGCCGAAATAATTTATGGAGGTCCACCGCGTAAATGCGTGAGGGCGCCGGAAAGAGTCACGCGACCTGATCCGTAAGCGTCGGTTCGTATGCACTCGTTCCGCTTATTCTCCTTTTTATTTTCAAACGTAGAGCGTCAAGCAGCGGGATCGATAACACGTCGGCGGCATTATTATCTCTCCCACCACAAAGTTTGTTTTTTTACGCGGATATAATTTTTCCTCCCCCGTAGAAAGGTGACGACTCGACACCTCTGGTAAGCAGACAATTCGTACTGGTGGTGCGCTTCGGTCGACTCTCACCCACGCCTCAAAACCCCTTCGCCCACATCCCACAACACCCGCTTTGTCTTCGAAACCCTTTCTCCCGGATAAGGAGGCAAAAGAGACGGAGGTAGAGAGAGGGCGAGATGAAAGGAGTGATGGGGGTGACCGTTGCATGGGAACCGTTCTCCCCTCCACCCCCTTCCCCCCGCCCCACCCCCACACCACCCCCTGCTATGGCTATCGCTCTCCGCTTTGTGCATTGCGGCAGTCACGACGATCCGTGAGCGGGGAGGGCACGCTCGGGTTATGCGCCACTCCTCCGCCGCCGCTCGGGTCGCACACTCTGTGGGTCACGCTACTAAACATTCCTCGAACGGTCGCCCGCCCCACCTCCTTCCTCCCCTTCTGGCGGCGAGGCGATGATTACAGAGGAAGGGGCAGATAACGTCAACCACCTCAGCCGGAGATGAAAGGACGTGGAGAGAAAGAGAGAGAGAGAGAGAGAGAGAGAGAGGAAAGAGAAGAAAGATGGATAAAGATAACTAAGATAACTGTCTATACAGCGATACAGATTAAGAGATGATTGAAATATAGAGAGAGAATGTTACAGAAATAAATAATAAGAGGGGAAGAAAAAATTAGAGAGAATGGGAGGTAACTAGATAAAGGATTAATTTTAGAATGAAAGAGAAGATGAAAGAGATTTAGAAATAAATAGGTAAAAATTAATTTTACAATGAAAGAGAATGAGAGGTACAGACAATATGAGAGTTGATTATTTAGGTTGCTCCAATAGCTATTAAAAAGTTTGGAGACCAGAGAGAAGCACATTTCGGCTATAAAGCAGGAGTCCTCAGCGGCGAACCACCGATATTGTATTCGAGAAAGAATAGAAACGAGAGATAAACAGGATAAAAGTTAAAGAAAATGAGAAAGATAGAAGGAAAAAGAAGAAGAGTGAGAGAGAAAGAACAGACGAAGATATGATGACAGCAAGATATAGGAAAAAACGGCAAAGGGTATAACAGAGCAGAGCAAATTACAAAAGGCGCTATTTTCACCGACTGCTATTTTTCCAGCGGAGTAAAGATTCACGGGTGCGATCTATTTTTGGTTGCCTGCATTTGTAGCAGCATGTATATATTAGCCATTTTTCTGAATGCTCCCCAGCAGCTGATTCTAGATCCACCAAATTTATAGTTAATTGATTTTCGATATTAAAATATAATATATTCTTTTTCGAATATATTCGTGGACGTAAATTGGTTTAGCATGTGATATTTAGCGAAATAGAATTAATTATTTCCACCATTTACTCCACAGCTAGATTCTAGAATGTAGCGTTTCCCAACCGGGGTCCACATGGACCCCCAGGGGTCCATAGAAGCTTTGAGAGGGTCCACAAGAATTGTTTAATTATTATCTTTTACTAACTTACAAATAAATATTTCATTTAGGAATTGTTTAATTATTAGCTTTTACTAACCTACAAATAAATATTTCATTTAGGAATATTACATATGCGTATATGGGGGTCCACATACGTAAAGTTAGGACTCAGGGGGTCCACAAGCAAAAAAAGGTAGAATCTAGATCCACCAAATTTTCACCAGAACTATTTATCCTAGAATTTCTGCGCTTGAAACCTACGTCGTTTTCGAGTACACGGACTGACGAACGGATGAAATAAATAGATAAAGCGATTTTTTCTAGAAAAAAGGTGGCTAAAAGATAGCTGAAGAGATATGCATAAAGGTTTAAACGTATAAGAACGAAAAAAAATATATATTAAAACGAGATGAGTGCGAGAAGTTAAAAAAATTATAGACATTTATAGAGGTCACTCCTTCCGTTAGAAACGCAATCCTGGCTTCCTCTACCAGCAATGTAACATCCGCCAACAAAGAGAGACATCTATGATTAGGTATTATAATCCCCGGCGACAACTGTGACCCTATAATTTTCCGTGACGTATACATCGGATAAATTTCACGACGATCACGCAGATGGCCGTTGGGCGAAAGAGCGTGACCGGAGAAAGAAACCCTATCGAAGTTCTATTATTGACGAGGTAAGACTAAATGGAGGGAAGCAGCGAGGAGCGCGAATGTAAGGTGATACCTAATGAATCACGCCGTGAAAATGAATTTTGGTGCGATTTATTTGGTTCGGACGGCGACTTCGCGTGAATGATGCATCTATGGTGATTTGAAGTCAAGGGATTCACTGTAAAAAGCATTATACCATCGTGGATATCGGTAGATTTTCATGAAAAAACACAAAATGAATGCACACGCATAATGCGTGGCGCATTGCCTCCCAGCTTCTCTCTCCGTCTCTCTCTCTCTATCTTGTCACTGTTTACCATCCATATTGCACTTGTTGTCCTTTCATTTCATGTATGTGGAGTTTTTTTGGGCACGTTTTACTTTATAAACATGCTTAATTTTTCGCTCTCTCTTTCCGTCTGTACAATCGATTAAATTAAAATAGCAAGTAAACGGTGGGAGATATGACTGAAATTTGCAGGGTGCATGTGGTCTATGATGCCGTTTATTACGCCGTCAATTTTTCCACTATTTATGTGAACTTTAATGCCATCTACAATATTGCAGAAGAACTTTGTTTTAAAACTCGGTGGGCGTAAGGGGGTGCCTTCAAAGTTAATATTCTGAGCAAATGGTTATAGATGGAAAGTTATTTTTTTTAATTGAATATGGAATAAATTAATTTATGTCATATAATTACATAACTAAATTTATAAATAATACAATAATAAACCTCAATAAATAAAACGCGCTTTTTCATATTGCGTCAACAAATAAAACTCCCATTTTTTATCCTTAATAAGAGAAACACGAAGGGCGCAACAAAATTACCGAAGTATTTCTTACACCGACGGGGGGAAAAAACATTTTCCGCCGTAAACTTAAATTTTTATTCTCGCCCTTAACTGTCATCCACCTCACAATTTAAAAAAAACGAAAAGTACTCATAACTCATGTTTTCTACACATGGTTGATAAACCCGTCAAAGTTGCAATGAGAGACAATTGCACGCTAATCTTTAAAGGCATTAGTTGTATTCTCGGCCTGATGGTTTAGCCAATGATTTTTTTCCCGCTTCAAACTCGCTACTTGGGTTGCACTCATCCTCTCCTTGGGTAGGTGTTATGGAAATTTAGGCTAGCACTGAGGAGCTTACGCTCGAAATACCAATTAACTTCAATTTAATACTTTCTTAATTACTTTCGATATTTATTTTGGAAGCTTTAGTCATAAAATTTCTTTATAATTTCTCGTTTCACTGACGCACTTATTTCATTAATATATGTGGTTCTCCTTTAGTGAATCATTATTTTAATTAGTTAATATCATTTTAGCCATAATGATTTTTTTGACAAACGGACATTTTGAACGAGTAAATTTAATATCCCAGTAGTTTCGTACAACAGTCTATCTTTCAGGAGACCTTCCACCTCTCAAATTTTGTTACTTTTGTGCCTCACATTTTAGTGTTTGTAATTAATATTATGTGAATATTATTTTATCCTATTTTAGATAACTATTTTCGATGAAAATGTATAGGGAAAGATTACTGGTAAAGGTGTTGCGAAAGAATTGTACAATCGATGATGATTGAGTGATAACTTATTTCATAAAATAATTTTCATAGCAACAAAATGTTAATGAATTCGAAATGATAAAAAAATTACTAAGATTTTTAATCTTCAAATGTAAACAAATCATACGTAATTATTTATGTGGCAAAACAGATGTCCCTCCGGAGTTTGATATTTGTAAATTAATCAAACATTTTAACGGCAAATAATTACCACTTCAAAATAACTTATCCAAATCTATTATTACATTCAACGTTTAATCGACCATCAGTAGGATTTCCTGCAACCATAACAGTTAGTAAGAGTTATTTCTATTTAAACATGGTGTTAAAACTTGGAGAAAATGAAATAAAACTATAATGTCAAACAACAATAGATTAAGTAATGTTGGTGAACTGAATTCGAAGCAACTATGGACCACTGCCCGAAAAACATTTTTTGTTCCAGTTACAGTGGGTTCTGCTGTATGCCATTTCATCAAACAACGAAGAGCTATTTACGTTCGTCTATGTGGAAAAAATTACCTATACTCACTGTTTTCTATCAAAAGTGTAGAAATAAAAAAATACTCCTATAAAAATTTGGTAAATCGATCTTGATAAAAACCAGAGGTTCTAAGTAAGATAGACTAACCCGTGAAAGCATTATAATATTCTATCATTATGATCAGGTATATTAATGTAAAGGTCATTTAATGTGCCTGTTTACTTGTTAACTCTCCTAAACGAAAGCAGATAGAGACTTCGTTTTTTCGCCAATCGCTTTAGTATTCTGTCTCGTTGTGCCCGTTTTATCGGTCTGTCCGTCTGTCTGTCTAAAATTTCTTTTGAAAAAACCTCTATTTACTGTCTGCTTCAGCAGCTTTTTCCTTACTTGATCAAAATATACAATAGAAAAATGCTTAGTCCACAACAGTGACTTAACACCTCGGTGATGTTTTCAACATTAGGTACACTCTCGGGGAAATAACGCTTCGGTTTTACAGTCATGGTTGAAATATTTTTAAAAACCACAGTTAAATTCAATTATTATTTCCTAGTAATGGACAAAAAACTCATAGAAAATTCCAACTCAATGGATGCAGCGAGTGCTAGAATGCCGTACACCAACAAACGAAACGATCTGGTTTCTCATAACCTTGTTGCGGCTATTGGAGATACCTGAGATAAGTGCTGTTTTCAATTTCACTGAATTTTAAGCGTTTATTCCTGGATTATTATATTTTGTCAGAATTTCACCCTTTAACTCCGATGAATTTTTACGTTGCAGAGTTATAACAAAGTCAAAGTTTTCGGAGAAATGATTCTCATTTCAAATTTTTCACTCAAATATAAAACAGAAACTCTCCGATGTTCAGAACCAAATTACCGTCACGTCGCGTTAAAATTAAAGAAAAAACAAACTCCGAATGAAAAATAACACAATTTTCTCCCTAAAATTTGATGGAAGCCCGTCCGATGATTCGTATGCGATTTTTTCCTATTTCCTATTCCTATTTCGCTTTAAATCCTCCCCTCTGGTTGGCAGTTGAAATGAAAACAAATGGATTTAAAAATGTTTCAATTATTCTACTGTCACTTTACGAGCGCGCGGGTGACACTTGGATAAAAAACAAAATTTGCATGAAAAAAAACGTTTAAAACTAAGCGAACGGAATTAGATTCAATTACTGGATTAAGCAGTTTTAAAATAACGGCAAATATACCTTCTCAAAACGAAATTATTGGTTTGATTTGGTATTTTCAAAAATCGCTCAAGAATAATTTAACAATGCATTTACAATGAATTCAGTCAACCCGGATATGACATTTTTTACACGAATCGATAATTTGAATCTTATTTCGTTGGAAACTCGTGTACCATATATTTGATATTTGAATATTTCGCGAAAAATAATTAAAACAATTCCCTAATGTATGTTTTCATTAATCATCACGCCTAAATCACAGGGTATAGATAAACATACGATGCAGTGACCAACATAAATCTATGCATAAATGTTGATAAAACCAGCATAGTACCGCGATTACCCGGCTCGTATTGCTGTTGTGACTAATACACCGTGAAAACGTATCTCACTAAAGTTCATAAACGAAAGAACTTCGCCATTTCTTTATAAATTTGAAGCGTTAGATTAATTTTTCACTGACAGCTGTTCCAATTTACTTTTTATACTTCTTACGCCAAAATTTGCCAGATTTTATGGGATGAAAGCTAAATCAAATAAAACCTGAGATTTTTAATCAGCGAAACATACAGTTACTTTTACTTGCACGAGGTAAGCTTTTCATCAAAATCATAATCGTTGACAATTATTGGAGTGAACATGCAACTGAACATGTAACAAGCAAGAGAGGTACTCGTATTCTAAACAAATTTTTGTTTTTTTATTTTTGTCCCAAAAGTATCAAAAAGGTTTGAAAGATACAGATTTAAAAATCTTCTGGCTTCTGGCAATACTAGAATAACTCTGTACTGATTTCCATGCATCATAAGGAGAGAGAATGCTCCTGGAATCGAGCCCGTGAACTTTAGAAAACTAGTGAATAAATTGCTACTTAACGCAGGACTTGAAAAAATGCTGGCGCAAGAGCTATGGGCACGGGGAGGGTTCCAGATATCTCTGACCTATATGGAATACTTTACTAGGCCAAAGATTTCGGTACGCGAGGGAGAATATTTGAGACCTTGAAGAAATAAAATGAGGAAAAAGCAGCCGAGGAAGAGAAAGATCGGAAAAACCGTGATGTTTGCTACGTCGACATTAGGTATAAGGATACCTATGACGAAAAGGAACTCCTTTTACGAACCGATGGGTTTACGAGAGCGCGGAAACGTTAAAATCAGAATAAAGAATAAAATCTCCGCACTCACCGGACACGCATTCGTGTCTGCGCATGAACGTGGCCCTCTTATTTCTCAGGGCCCTGATGCGCCGCGCCTCGTCAGGTCCCTCGATGGCCGAGAAGATTGAGGCTCCCAAGAGGAGGAAGAGGGCGTAGCAGGCGAGGAGGAGGAGGAGCCTGAGGGCTGAGCGACCAAAGATGCCGCCGCACCCGCTGCCGCATCCCTGGCATCCGCCCCCAGGGCAGCAAGAGCGGAGGTGCATCTCGCCACCACTCTCCCACCTTCCGGGAAATCACGACGAACGAGCCACTGAAGGAAAAATGGGAGAGAAAGTTTATCAATAACTTATGCGATCTTAAAATAAACTGCATTCGCAAATCTGAGCAAAAACAGTTAAATTTTATTGAAGACTGACTGAAGAGATGAAATGTCTGGCAATATTTTACGTTGCATGCACGAATAAATAAAGTTTTATAGAAGACAAACAAGCATAAAATAACTATTGAATTTTTATTACTGCAGTAACCGAGGTTTATTGATTAAATGTATCCCTAATTTTCCTTTACAAAATATGTTTTGCATATACTTGTTGGGTTCCTTTCTATACGAGCAGTAATAAGTTAAACGACCGTTTCAACCGAGCTTTTTTATCAATTGAGGCAGAATGCGTGAATATGACTTATTTTACTGACTAATTTTCTCTACCAAAAAAAAAATTTTAGATATCAGATACTATATTAGTTTAACTGTATTTTTCGGTTAAATAATTACTTACTTTCTTGTTTCTTTATATTAATTTGGCCTTCATTTTATGAAAATTAATTTTTACAGCTTAGTAGCTTTTGTCTACACTACTAATTCATAAATAAATAGAAAAATCTATTTAAATAATGAACTAAGAACTCCGGTCACGCTGTAAGATTTTTTTAAGTAATCCTAAGGCAGACATTTTAAAGGCAAACCTTTTTCGTCAGAATAAAGACGATGTTTGTGCAGAAAAGTTATTACTTCAGGAAAAATTGAGTCTGATGTAGCAAGCAAGAAATTTGTGAATATAAAATGGTTAAAATGGCTCTATTTGGAATTAAAGTGCAGTTTATGAACTAAAGAAACAGCCTAAAAAATAAAGAGAAAATTTGTTAATAAAAGGGGAGCTCTGAATAGATAATAACAGGAAAAATTCTAACATATTTCAGAACCTCCGCCCAGTTAACCCGCGCATGGAAAATCGGAAAATTTACTGTCCTTGTGAAACTAGAGACATTGTTCTTAATAAATAGTCAAGGGATAACGAAAAATTTTGATTTAAAAAATGCAAAAATTTCGCAATGCTGCACGGTTTCGTCACGTACGAATCCACTTCACAAATGAGCTGGAAAATGCAGGAACGAAGAGGAACTCCTGAGGACTTAGCGCTGCCTCATTTATTCCTATGAGTTAATGCATTATTCCTCGTGACCTAGCGAATGGGTTCTCCATCCCATTTAACTATTTTTTCTCCTCGTAGCTAATTTTTTCCCCCGCCTTGTTCTTCCATACACTTTGCCCGTGCTGAATATTAAGCAGCCAAAATACCTCTTTTAGTCTCGAATTCATTTTCTATCCTATATAAAAAATAAACCTCCATACATTCATTATAAGTGACGTCGAAAAGTTTCTGTTCTCGACTTCATTCTTTTTTCCAAAGAACCATAATTTTCTGTTCGCGTTAAGAACGCTTTTACCGACTAAGAAGAAAGGGGCGTAATTCTAGTTCCCAGTGAGGGACCGTGGAAATAAATGAGCGTTGTGCCAGGCAATGACTACTTTCACGTCGTTACTTTTCATATGCATGGACGTGCGAACATAACGTGGTCACTGCAAACATTGCGTCGACGCGTCACGGACGAATAACTTCAATTGCAAACACGTTTCCTCCGTCCCTTATGGACTAGGCGCTCGGCGGCGCGGACATCGGTGTAGAGGGAGAGAGAGGGAGAGAGACGGAGAGAGAGGGAGAGAGCGAGAGGGGGAGAGGGAGAGAGGGAAAGACGGAGAGGGAGAGAGGGAGGGAGAGGGGGAGAGGGAGAGAGGAAGAGAGGGAGACGGAGAGAGAGAGAGGGGAGAGGGAGAGAGGGAGAAGGAGAGAGAGAGATGGAGAGGAGGAGAGCATAGAGAGAATTGTGCAGGAAAGGTAGGAAAAGAGATGGGAGAGACGAGACGGAATATTATTTTTCTGCTCGTTCGCTCCTTTGCTTGATTGGAAAGATTGGTGTTCACCTCGATCTGTATAGTTGCTGTTTATAAGAAACTAGGGAGATGCCCGTTGAAATTCAACGGGAAAGCTTTTTGTGAAATAAAAAGTGAACATAAATATACCTTGACTTTCTTTGGATGGCAAGAAAACAAACTTTGTTCTTTTAGGCGTTCGTTATGTCAAGTTTCGAACTTCTACGGTTATTCTAAATACCTAATTATTATATGAGAATGATTAATGTTCTATATTCATATGTATTCCTTCTCGTAAATAACGCAATGGATGTTGTTTACATTTGTTGCTATGAAAAGAATTTCTTTCTTCTTCTCTTTCGCGTACTAATTGTAAGAGCATTCAAAGCACGCTTTCACCCATAAGGATTGAAATAACAATAGGATTTCGAGGTTTAACAATGTAATGGGTTGGCATGGCAATAACCCGTTAAATGGCAAGATTTCCCCAAATATGTGAATTAAACGTTTAACGTGAGGAATTTCGAACTGTAGGCGGGAATAGATGAACGGAATACGAAACTTCATATTTTTCCTTTAAAATGGACTAGATACGAAGATCATAGGTTAATTCTTTCTAATTTATATCTCAAAAAGAATAAATGCCTGCAAGTAAAAAAGTCGATTTTTACCTGTTATCATAAGGGAAATGGAAATGCCTTGGAGTTGAACCTAGGACTTTTTTCTGTGAAATCTTTCGCGCCCCCCAGTTTGCGCACTCCTGCTCTAAGTTACTGTCGTTGCAGAAATCTTTAAACAATCATTTTGCAAGCAACGCTACAACGGGCACTCTAGTTTAAATGAATAATAAAATACCAGATCAGTGTAAATAAATAAAATAAAAAAGTTAACACAAAAACACTGCTGCGACGAATACTAAATGGAGAAGAAAAATACCACAGAAAAAAGGTCGAAAGGGAGAGAGGTAGAGAAAGGGAAGATACGCCGATCACGAGAGAAAAATAAACTCGTTTTCGTCAGGACAAAATAAAAGATACCTTTGGACCGAACTGGTTGGGAACGAACGCTTGCAGATGGGTAAGAGATTTTACGGGCGGCCGAGGCACCTTCTTCCTCTGAATCGAGAGGGAAATTAAAGCCGCGGGAATCACGCTTTTCAGGGCGAGGAATGCGGTCCCCCCACCCCCTCCCTCCGCCCCCTTCTCCCTCCTCCTCTCCCACCACCTTCCCTCCCACCACCTTCCCTCCCTCCTCGTGCTTCGCATATTTCTTTTTCTGCCAACTTTCCCATCCCCCTCGTCCCTCGGAACTTTGATAATTAATGCTTTTCATCTCGAACGTTCTCGCACCTGGAATCCTCCCCGCACCGCTGCACACGACCTTCCCTTCCAAAATTTTTGGGACGTTTCGGCTGGTCGTTCGGTTCGTCTGCTGCGGGACAGGTGTACTGCATGCGTCCGGGGAAAAGTGGGGGAGGGAAAAGGGAGAAATGAGAGGGGGCATATGATACATCTCTCGCTTTTGCTATCGAGTGGAATGTAAGGTCTATTTCGGCCCGTTATATTTCGTGCTTGTTAAAACACCCGTAAATAGTTCGGATTTCCCGGGGAAAAAACACGAGCAAATAAGAGTCATCGCGAGTCTATGGGAAATCTCATAATTGATGCAAGGGATGAAACGGTTTGCCGTTTGGGCCGACGCGCATCATCGGATTGGCATATTTATCCGCTAATTTTTCATTAATCGATAGAAAAGGTCACATTATCTAGTAAATTCATGTAGTAAAAATGCATCTAAATGGAAAAAATGACACTAAACCAAGAGTTACTTCCATATTCTTCAAGCTATCCGATTTATTCTTTGGCTGTTCATCATTTTATGTTGATCGATGACGTATTTTTTAACGACCATCTATATTATTAAGCTAAAGAAAACTTTGGGATTCAATTTACTTCATATTATGAAATTTGAGTCATTCAAACTTTCATAACCGTATAATTACCCAATACGTGATTCGAAATTAGGATTTATTTATTATGAAAAAAAAGAACTTAGTTACCTGCACAAATTTAATTTTTAATTTTAAACGACCGGTTTTACTACGATCGCAGCATCATCAGGTGATAAAATATATATTGCAGGTTGCAATATATATTTTATAAGTAAAGTACATGATTAGTTCCTCCAACCCTAAATTCCTCCACTTTGAAATTAAAGGTCTCAAATTGTATGCTCTTGAACAGCTAGAGATAATTATTTGTGAAGACTCGCTTCTCTTAAATGAATACCTTTTCCAAATTCATTCTCCTCTATTTAGCTTACCGAATATTTTTTAATACTTTATATCAACATTGTTGTCTTTGGCCCTTTTACCAAGTTTTTGTAACCTTCTGTAACATTTTGCTACTATGTTGCTTTCGCTGTAACATCGAAGAAAGCATCCACAATTGCATTTTTAGTTGCTTTACGTAGAGGATACGACCTATCTTAAGATAGAAATTCAATCTACTTTTAAGCAGCCGATTTAAAATTAACAAGTACTAACCGCATTGAAGAGCAATACGAAATAGCAGGCGAGGCAATATTGCATAAATATAAAAAACCAAATGGAAGTCATCAGACTGTAACAACATCATGATTGTATGTTTTAATTTGTTAAATTGATTTTTAAAGTAATAACTGAGTAATTTTGCCTTTCCGTTGACCTCAAATCAAAATTGACTCATAATTTTTATCGTTTTCGAAACCCGATGACTGGCATACCAGATTATTCCACACAGTTATTTATCGATAATCTTCTTTCCATAAATCTTTCTACAAATTTTTTTCATCCTTTTTTAATTTCTCTAATACCTGTTCCTTATATTACGAAAGTTAAATTTTCATCTCCGCCATTTTCTCAAACGACTTTCCGATCTTCATCCTTATCTATCCCCTTATCAGCAATTCTCTCGTTTGGATTTGCTTCCTCGTTAACTGATAGAAAATCATGCTTCATGAAAAGTGTTGACAAGTCTTTCATCCAGTTCATTTCTCGCGTTTCTGCTTCTTGAGAATCCTACATTTTTAATCTCATTGTAAGCCTAAAGATGCTGCCTCAACTTTCCGAATAACATTTGAAATTTCCTCTCCCACGGACGCTCGTATTTTAAGTACGATTTTTAAAGGTCAACGGCATATACTTTTATTTTTTCTCGAAATATTCACTCTAAATAACGAATAATATTCGTTCGAAGAGTCAACCAGCTCCCATAGTTCATTCGCCGAACGTATTAACAGTTCATTCGTCACATGTAAATTTTACTGATGGAATAATATTTTCTGCCTAAATTTTCTCCTTTTTTAAATTATTCGACGTTTTCTCGGCCATCTACTCGGAATGCAAATTCAATTCTGCCGGAGAAAGAGATGGCAAAATATTGAGGTTTCCCGTTTCCAATCTTTGAAGCGGTTTTTCTTCCTACGTTTCCTAGTTTTACATGCCTCGGTCGGTTCTTATAAAACTCCAGCCTCTCTCCAGCAATACGGTATCTTTTTTAAGCTTTTCGCACTCAAAGATCTTGTAATGGGACAAGAAAGAATTTCGAATATTTTCGTAATATTCTATTCTTATTTCTGACGGTGATCTAATGTACAGAACTATATCTATTATGACAGCATAACCTTATCTGAATATTTTGTTTGAAGCGTTATTGAGTATTCAAAATAAGTATGGATTGCGCTAATTGCAGGATTTAAGGGATAGAATACAGGACGGAAAAAGTATATCAAAAGGAGTGATATCCAACAATGATGCGGTCATATCCAATTAGACGCTTGAAATCATTCGTATAATATCCATTCCCCCTTTTAATTGCTAACATGCATGATTAAGTAATATCACGTAAATGATAATTTCTCGATTTCCTTATGCGTTCTTTGAATGACGTGAACGCATATAGGGGAGGTCGTTTCCGTCCGTCCGTCCGCATGTTAAAACTCGAGAGCCGCTGGACGCATTTTGACGAGATTTGGTATTGAGGAGTTTTGGTAAAATTGGTCTACCGATTCCAATTTTAACTATAATCGGACAATGATTACGATCACTTTGCATGAAGGCCTACATGTAATTTACAACGTACCTGTTTCAACACGGGAACCGCAGGACCTATTTCGATGAAATTTGGTATTGGGCTGTTTTACTAAAATTTGTTGATCTCAAAGAACGCATTTGGAAATTCTGTGTACTCCGACATGGAGTACACCTTTTCATACTTGTTTATCTATTGGCGCGTAAGACAAGGTATATTTAAAAATACGTTAAAATGTTATAAACTTTAAAATTGTACTCCAAACTCATAAGAAGGCCTCTTATAATAATACGGTAACGAAATAAAGCATACTTAAACTATTTACAGGTAATTAAAAAATTCTTCTTACGATTTCAAGTTGAAACGGATAATCAAATGCTCGGATTAATGTGTCGTAAAAAGCACATTAACAAATTTTGATAATTCTTTTACTTAAATGAGCTCATTCTTAACAGAATTTTATCCTGAATTGTAGAGATAGATTTAAAAAAACTCTTTTGCTTCAATAAAATTGAGGTTTATTTCCTTTAACTTTGATTTCCAACCAATTAACCAGTTAAAAAATTAATGAAATCGAAGATTTACGTTGGCTCGTTTCGTAGTCATTGATTATAAATTAAGAAAGGGTTACATACATATAATATATTTAAGTTCCTGTTTTTGGGATAGGTCACATTTAATGTGACCCATTACTGAACTTGAAATCAATTTGGACTCTCCAGTACAATTTTAAATATCACATACTGACTCTGACCGCTGTTTAACCTTTTCCATTCTATGAGAGCGAAGTCATCGTATAAAAGGACATGAAACTGGGACACATAAGATAATAGCAAATGAATTCGGGTGAATCGTTAGGATAAAACAAAGAAGAGCTTCTTCATTAACTTAGAAACTTAGATAATATTCATATGCAAATTTGAATGAGCCAATAAGCGCCCTAATATTTCAACATCATTGAGACTACTTATATGATAATGTTTCTATTGAATATTTGCTTTCGATAACTTCTTTATTGCATTTTAAATAATGATTTTGAAATAAACAGACGAAAGCCGGCATGACATTTCCTGTCCCCTTTTAGGGGGAAGGAAATTTCATCCTAAAATTGCTGATAAATGCGGTTGTCTTGGAAACGGTAATTGAAATTTTAGTTTAGTATCATAATAAATACTATCACAACAAATTCGAGGTTACTACTGAGTGGTAAGCATTTAAAATTGAATAGGATGATAAATATAACATTGTGAATCTGTCGTGAATTTCCAAGTAAAACAAATCAATACATTTTAAATTACTTATAAACATAAAATCTTCATTCGAAAAGTAAACACCGAGAGAATACGTTGTGATTCAATACAGCAATATGCTATTATTGAAGTCGCAATATTTCATGCATAATTTAAGTTCTTTATCTTTAATCGATGTTTTATTGGTTACATCAATGATTCAAGACAATTTCCAACCAGATTCACTCATTTACATCTAAGGAATTGCGAGATAGGCTTTTGACATTTCTACAAACGTGAATAAACCCATCACCTCGAGCAATTTTACCGCTTGTCACTTAACATTTCCGAGTGATAATTGTTTTCAAATTCGATTCCCAAAAATTTGGTTTGTTAACCTTTTTAGATTTACCGAAAAAGTTCAATTTAAATATTATATTAGAACGAATCTTTACGTTCAACATAAGCATTTTATTCGTTCTTTAAAAATCTCCTATATTATCTTTTTCTATGGATATATTTTTCTAATTTTCTTCTCTTTAATAACGGGCCACTTTAGCGCTTGCTTCTTTCTCTTCAAAGAGAAACGATTTTTTTCGCCTAATTCTCAAACGACAACAGAGTAACTTTTAAACTCAAATATACAGAAACGTTTATAACTGCTTTTCAAAAACGGCGTCGTCGGATTTCGGGAGAGGGGTCCGTTATTTGCTCGGAAAAGTTCATTTGCTTTGATGGAACTTCGACATTTACCGTGACTATTTTGTTGACCTGAGGGCATGAAACGCTTCTGCTTTTCCGTCATTCTACTTGGTTACTGTTTCCTCTGTTTGCTTGATCCCCCCTTCTCCTGCAACGCCTTCCTCAATATCGTCATCATCCTCTCTCTTTACATCCGTCTGTCTTATTATCCCTCTCTTCCTCCTCTTCTCTCGCTACATTCAACAACTTCTCTTTCTCTCCTATCTTCTCTCTTCGCCTTCTAGTCCTTCAACCCTTCCGCCCCTCCCTCTTTCTCTTTTCCTCTTTCCCCTTCCAAGTTCTCTCCCCGCTCTACACTCCTCTCTTTTCCCATCCCTCTCCCAGCATCCCGTTCCCACCAGCCTCCGAGAAAACAGAAGTCTTCGCTTTGCCGAAGAAAATGAGATGCGAGGACTGAGTGCTCCTTGTCCTTCATTCCGAGACTCTCTTCCTCCTCTCTCTCATTCATGCTTCTTCTCGACTCCTTCGCCGTAAATTTATTTCTTTAGAATAAATAAGATTTCAAAAACTAAATCCCTGTCGCGAAGGGACTCCATACTCGTGCAATATACCGTACCTTACGTCGTATAAATTCTAAAAGTATTTTCTCTCTCGCGAAAGCGAACGTTCGACGAATAAAAATCGATATCAGACTCGTCTACTGTGTGAGTGCCTCCTTGGAGTGTGTGCGTGTGTGTGTGCTTTCTTCACAAGAATTAGGTCCCGCCGATTCCTCCGGAGACCTACAGCGCGTACGTGAGTTTTCTCTTTCCATTTTTTTACGGTGAAGGATTACCTTTTACTTTGTATTGTATCACCGTGTCCCGCAATACCCCTTTTATTATAATACAAAGTAGGTAAAGGTTATTTACACATACATCCGACAGCTGTATATGGAAAAACGCACAGATTGCACGATATTAAAATTTACAATTGGTAACGAAGAGTTAAATAAAATATAATTCGGATCTATGCGATCAATACGTATTTCTGTGGTGTTGGTGGTGGTATGTGGCTCGATTGAGAGCGCTGTTATGTACCTTATATAACATATCCCCCTAATAATCGCAGTCAATACGCATTTTTGCTCTCTTAGAATTCTTTCGTTTTTATTCAGAAAATATTTAGACAGTCATTAGCTGCTGCTCCTAGAGAACTACTTTACTCGATCGAGGCTGTTTTCTTGTTCCTTAAATAACATATCGTACTTTTTTCTAAAAATTTTAGTCCCTTTTGCAAGTAGTTCATATTTTCCCATTAAATGAACAAATCAATCACCAACTTCTTTTGCTTAAATAAGAAGAGCATTATTTTATCATTTTATAAAAATTCAAATGAAATAAATTTACCGTAAAGTTAATGGACGAGGCCGAGACTTCGTGGATTCCATAATCAAATAAAATAAACAATAATAGATGGTATTTTTATTATAAATACTAGCGTAATTGCCCGTCAAATATGACGGGTATGTGCAGATTATGTATTTAAATTTAGGTACTTCCCATTCTTCCTTCCTTTCTCTCTGTCTCCCTCCCATTTTCTTCCCTACCTCTTCCCCTATTCTCTCTCTCCCTCTTATTCTTCACCCTCCTCCTTTCTTCGCATCCTTCATCGTCCTCCCACCCATTCTCCTCCATTTCTTCTAAAATTTAATTAGTTTTTTTCGGAGGAAGTGCAATATATCTTCGCTCAAAATAGCGCCACAAACGGACAGTAATTTCTTTAATTACCATGCCAATCTTAAATAAAAAATTCTGATTATCTCATTATATAAATTTCTGCAAAATTTCAATTTTCTATCTACGTCATTGATCGAGTTATTCGCGTTTTAATAGCTTGTCACTCAGGTCAACGGACTGAAAACTTAGCCTATTATTATTATTGTGATTCTTTGATTCTTTTAAAACTCTCTTTCTCTCCCTATTTCCAAAACCGTCCTCAAGTACTCCATTCTTCTAACTCCAATAACCTATTAATAATTAATTGAATATGGGTATTTTTTACTGAATGTACATTTGATTTCTATTAACAAAAATGATAAATTTAAATGACACTTAATTTAACACTTTATTATAAACTGCATTCTTAATTATTTGATTTTCTGCCCTATTATAATTTCCAGTTATTTGTATTTCCAAGCCCTGACGTGACGTGAGTTTAATGAATATATTTTTTATGGATGTATGTTTGGTATTAAATAAAAAATTAAGAAAACTAGTTGAATAACTCAATAAAAAAGAGAGCTGAAATTCCCGGAGATAAAAAATGGCTGAGGTATAGAGCGTTAAAGAGAGAGACAACCAGAAATAGGATTATAGTAATATAGATTAAAAAATATAAATTACATGAATACTGCGGCCGATTTATGTGCATTTAATTCATATATTTGGTCATTTCGAGCAAGTTTTAATTTTACTAGAGGTATCCTCAAAAACTTTTCTTAAGTCAGTCAGAAATCTGCATGTTTAAAATCATCATCGTTAAAAATGCCCACAGCCCACACGCAGTTTACTGAATAATAATAATATTTAATTATTAACGTTGCAATCTATTTTAAGTTTGACATTGCACAACTATAGTTTCGATGCTTCATAAAAAGCGTGAAGTGGATAACGCAATTATTTTGTCTATTTGAAGGCTTAATAAACGGTAATTCAATCGGAGGCAACAATGCGGGTCTCCTTGGCAACACCCGGAAAGAGTACGAAAAAGCCATAAAATTTCAAAAATAAATGCGTGTTTCTGAGAAATTATTCCGTGTAACATCAAAACATTGCAATAATAAAATATTTTATAGTTTTAGCAGTCGAATAAAGCAAACTCGGAGAAATTCGGTCCATGTTTACGTATTTTAATGACTGAAAGAAATAAACCTTGCACCTTGAAAAATCGAAACTCCTGTGTGAACATATGGAAAAAATATAAACTGATGTGGGCAACACATAACTTTCTCCATATTTATATGACAAATTACATGTTCTTAGCTCTGGCATCGTTGTCAATATTTACTTCCGGTTGACAATTAAGAAAAGAAAAAGGAGCGTTACTAAGACGTAACTAAGCGTCAATTGTTAACAATAGTCTTCGGTAGGTGGCGTGGTGGTGGCAGCTAAAAATATAAGATATCTCTTAAACAATGCATTATATGGAAAAATGTATCAAACAAAGGTTGTAGAAAATAAAATTTCCTACTTTTATTCCAATACATTTTTACATTTATCAAATATTAAAGCAAATATTTCAAAATAACGGATAAGTGACAAGAGTAAACACCCATTTCCGGTCAACCGATTTTTACCAAAACTAATCAGATCTTCTAACTTTTATAAAAATGTTAAATATAAAATTTTGCGTTGACCTGATTAAAAGTTTTTGAGTTTCCGCGGAATCTTCACAGTCGGCCACGTGTCACTGTCGAAACTAGGTTCGCCCTGATAATGCCCACATAGTGGGCGAAATGCATTGGCTTTACCAATAAATTTATGGCTGAAGGAGAGGTTAATACCTTGTGTGAAATATATAACAAGAAACATGTACAATTAGTCTTACGCTATTCCTAAAAATAGGTGCAAATGTTTATTCTTGTTCGCAAACTACATGTTTTCAGAATATCATTAAACTTTTTCAGATGTATAAGGCTCATTTTATTATGTTCTGCTATATAATGTGACAAAAATAAATGTGCATGGCTTAATTATTGTAGCGGATTTCTGTCTAAATTATTATACATTTATTTTTCTGACAATAATAAAAAATATCCGCCAAAATTATGTGACGTCTGCACTTGCTCCTAGGTTTTGGAGCTGGTGCCTAGATATTTAGAAAATTTGTCGAGCACTGGTTAACATTATTAACCAGACTGGTGAAGCATTTGAAAACACAGGTCTGTGTCCTGTAAAATATCAACCTGAGAATAAATATTCCAGCATTTAAGTGGTACGCTATAATAAGATGAGCATTTCTCATTCTGTACATTTTTATCGGATATCCAAAAATAGTTAGTAGAGCACCACCGTCGGCATAAGATCCAGGGGCATGTTGGTGAATTCCATATAAATCTTACTTTCAGGATTTACTTTACATTACCCCTTTTAAATTTTAGACTGTTCAAGGCCTACAGTAACGACATTGATTCGATTCCAAGAGCGTCTCATTTCTCCATTTGATTATCACAGGGATGGGAGTCTCATTTATTTTATTTGCATTTTAAATTTATTGATAATCAACGCACAAATCTTGGACTTGAACCAATAACGACAGTATATACACCTGGACTAAACCCACATCGGCATCATCAAAAACCCTGAAGATGGCGTCGAAGTCAGACGCCGAAACGTTGGTCCTGAACGACGACATGACCCGGGCAGTAACCCGAGAAAAATTTCTCATATTCATTCGCCGGGAAAACTTCAAATCTTTCTTCAATGAAAATTAAGTTTGTTGCCGTAGATTTTCAAATATATGTCGAATCGGCAGACATTTATTTGTAACGCGAAAATTTTGTTTAAGTGGTGGACATAATTAATTTATCGGATCTTTAAAATTTGCGCAATATGTATATTGGGTTCCACCTCTTGCACTTTTTAGACATGTCTTCGTCCGTCACGAAATCATGGGTTCGATTTCAGGAGTTTGTTTTCTTCATTTTATTAACACGAGGATGAGTGTTGTAATCTACGATCGTTTGCATTTTAAAATTTCTTGAAGGCAAAAAACGAACACGGGATTTAGACCGTTCTTACGTTTTGCGCGTATTTTCCATTCCTCTTTCGTTTTTCTAATGCCTTTCTGTATGTAGGATTACATATAATGCATCACGCTGGGAGAGAGCTACATTTTTAGAGAGAGAGGAGGGAGAATGGGAGTGAAAGAGGGAGGATGAGAGAGAAGTGAGAAAGGGAAATGTCTTAATTTTAATTAAATACTTCATTCATGTACACCTGTTATGTTTTACGGCCAATTACAATAGCACCATTATAACAAACGGGTTGCAGCATTTTTCTGCGATAAAAAGTTCGACGACAATTATTAACAATGCTTTTTCCACCCTAAAAGCAAGGTTTTCGATCGACCAAATATCCCAGAAGACACACTATTCACCCCCAACACATCCAACATGCTATATTGGAGGTAAAAACTGGATGGTCTTCATACCGGATTAAGAGATATACGAAGCGATTTTCGGCAAAAACTTTCATTTTGGCGCCCCGCCCGAAATCGTTAACACAATCGCGCCATGTACGGTTTCAGTACGAGTCACGCCAAACGAACCAACAGTTATGCGGGTACGGCCTCCAACGCCTCGGCAGTAAACCAGATGCGTAGATTAAGTCAGAACGTCTCCGAGCGGTATTGCCATCTGCAATCGACGCACCTGTTCCATAACCCCTGGAGGGGTTCGCGACAACACGGCGCGGAGATTGGAGTCGTTTAGGACGAGATAAAGGCATATCAAACACACGTTCGTGTGGTGATCAGAGTTTTGAGTGAAAATGTTCCAAATTCGAAGCTGTTTTCGCTTTCACCCGCGAATTGCCGGTCGGTTTTTGCAACGGACGCTTCGATCTGGGCAAAAAAATGAGTGAGGGGAAAACACTAGCGAGGATCCAGGTGCGGAGAAGAGCACATCTGGGGGTTATGGGAAGACATCCTCTCCCAAAGCAGCCGAGTTATTGTAGAACTGCCAAACCGCTCTTCTATTTTCTATAACTTACTGTTAAGAGTAGCTTTCTCTTTCGCTATATCAAATAGAGCATCTCTCGCTCCGGACGCCATCTGGATCTGATATTCCTCACAAACGTGGTTTGAAACATTTCTTAGGATATTGTTTCTTATATATTACTATCGTACCTGGGAGCACAGGTTAGATTATAAATAATTCCCCGGTTCAAAACATAATTTATAAATCTGAAAGCATCCGTCTTCAAGTAACGTAACGAAATTCCAACAGATTGCATTTTAGAGAGATTTTGTGGGAGTGAGAGCATAATTAACAATTCAAATCCATTGCTGTGTTAATTTTACGTAATTATTATTATCGAGCTCCCTTTCGGCTACAATAAAATTGAAAAACTATTTTCCTCCTATAGCCATAAAACCGCATGCGAATTTCGGCTGCGAAGCAACCGTCATTACGATGGTACTTTCTTAAACAGAAGAATCCACTGCCTACTGTCGATGAATCACCACTTCGTAACCAAAAAGCGTATTTGGATTTTCAACCTTTTATAAATGTTGGAGAAACATATTTTATCGATAAGATCAATTTTCGATAACCGGAAGTTTAAAGATTGATTTAATAGTGAAAGACTTCACAAAAGATTCCGCACGCTTAATTCAATGATCTTACCCGGAAAAGTAGATTTCTTGAAGTTTTTCATGAAATAGGGCTAAAAGGAGCCACTAATCTGAGATTTTCTGAATTGCTACGAGAAGCAAAAAGAGACAAAACTCCATCTAAAACTTTTAGAATAGCTAGATTCTCTTATAAATATTATTCGGTTTTAAAAGATACGGAGACACTAAAAGGCGAGGCTTCAAAATTAATTTTAACAAATGAGGGAAAATTGCATAGCAATTTAGGATTATGACGCCATCATAATATTACATGCTTGGTTGAGATCTACGGCATCGTAACATGGTCTATAAATCTATAATATTAATTCTCTATCGTAGGAATGTACTACGATACGTACGTACGTAAGTGAAGCATTCTTGCGCATGCGAATAACTCAATAAAGGATCAAGGTACATTTTTGAAATTTTGCAGGAATGCTTGATCGACATATTTTAAGGCAGTGATAAAAAAATCTTGAAAAAAGTCCTGGGTTCGACTCCGAGTATGTTCCTAGTTTAAAAGCAATGGACTAATTGCTATAGCAGTTTTACTTCCCATTGTTAAAAATCTGAAATTTTTTCCTGTTTTTTGGATAAAAACAATTTTTCGCTCTCATTCGACATGGATTTGAATTCTGTTTTCAGAAAATATAAAACTGTCTTTCAGCTATGTCCATGTCGGGAGCTGCTATCTTAATTTAAACCAAATTAAAAATGGAAATAATAAAAACTATGCATTTCCAATCAACTAACCTCTAGGTTCTCTTTCACGCCGCTGAGCCCTTGTCACTCTAAAACACCTTTTTCGCATATTTTCCCCCAGCCTCCCCCCGAACATCGCCGCTTTCTGATCCTTCCGCGGAACACTTAAGTATTTAGCGAGAGGTAATCATCCTTCAACAGATTAATATATATTGTCCTACGCACGTCCCCTCCGAAAAGTGACGACGTGAAGTGGCTGGTGAAGGATATAAGTCTCGCAACCCATCCGCCCTTCTCTCACCATCCCCTATTCCTCTCACCCTTTACGACCATTCTCTCTCTACTACCTCGCCCTAACCACCATCTCCTCTTCTCCCCCCTTGCCCTATCTCTCTTTCGCCTCCCCTACGAGCACATCTACCTCCCTAACCACTCTCCGGGTTATTGATTTCAGACGCCCCTTAAGTGGAGGGACCACCTGCGGAACCTCCTCCCAGGAGTGCGCCTTCCCATCCCCGCCTTTTGTCTTTTCTCCCTCTCTCATTCTCTTCTCTCCCTTCCCTCCCTTTTTAATAATCCAACTAAATCCCCACTTTTGAAACTCTCTCACCATTCTGTCTTTTTTTCATAGGGCGCTTTTGATCGGGTTACTCTTCGGTAGCGCGTCCGCCCTTTCCGCAGGTTTCAATGGAAGCTTTCAGACTCGGAAGCGCCGCAGAATTGTGGCGCGTCGCTGGCCGCAAGGGCAAGCTTTTAATGGTGACAACAAAAATCCGACCGTCAGATCTTTAGGACTACCCGAGTGATTCACAAAAGTGGCGCTTCAGTGGCTCTATGGGCGCGCCACTGAAAGTTGGTCCGCGTAAAATATCAATCGGAGCGTATTGGAAACGACCGACCAGACAAATTCTAAGTCTCTCATTTTTTCGCTCTCCTCTCTTGAACTTTCAATCTGTCTCATTTCTTCGAGGGCCAGGGAAGTGTTTTATCCACTCCGTCTCTCCCTTCATAGCAGATTCGCGATTCCAACACTGCAGAGATTTTAAGTATGTGCGTATAAACATTCAATCTTAAGAGGGAAGAAAGGGCGAAGGGAAGAGCCCGGATTGCGGTACAGACAGCATCGGGTCGACCCGACGCCGAAAAAAATATAGCAATCTGTCTCCGGAAGATTCGCGTTCGAATCTTCGATAATACATTTGAATTTTTTTAGGAGATGTTATCATGGTACGTTGTGCGGCCTTGGATAGGTACCGCGATGAGAGTTAATGCAGTACCCACGACATATACATGTTTTAAACGTCGGTCTAGTGCATGAGTGAAACCTAGGGAGCTATAAATATACATTTATAGCTGTCGCTGTTTATCATAATGGTTGTTGAAAGTCTCAAAATTTTACAAACGCAGTTATTTATATAATTTTTATTTCTTCAAGGCGGTTTATTCATATCAATAGTTATAATATTGAATAAACCGTTTCTTATCAAGTGTCCAATTAATTTTTTTATCTCGTAGACGAACACGTTTTGCTATAAAAATCGAGTTTTTAAAATCCTAAATACGTTTCAGTACTGACTTCTGATAAACGGCTTAAAGAAAAATATTGCTGAAATTGAGGTGCTAAATACGAAAGAGATTCAAGAGTGCGTGTCAGAAGCAATGAATACAAATTTCAGAGAACGACGGCATGAGTACGTAGTTATACAAAGTTCAAATATGTATTTATAGTAAACATACATATTTGAACCTTGTATAACTAGTATAATTACAACAGTATACATTGTATACTTGTAAATGAATTATTGATAAGTAAGTGGTTAGCATCTTCATTGATTTTATTTCGTGGACATAACAACTGATATAAATGGGTCACGAATTGACGACTTGAATGTTTCCTTGATGGCATCGTAGTAAATAACACCGTAATTTTATTCAAAAGTTTCAGGATTGGAGTCTTCGACCTCATCGGAGACATGGTGACACGTGCCGTAACTATTAATGCGGGTGTAACCGTCAAGTTTGGTGAACGGAAAAACCGGACCGCCACTCAACTAGGCTGTGAAATCTAAAACCGCCGAAATAATTCAGCAACTTGGTGGCCAAATGACAGTGTGTAATTGGAAAATTCATAAATGTTATTGTGTGGTATTTTTTAGGGAGGTTATCTCAAAACAAGAATACTGTCCTACGATAACCATCAAACCTATGTATGAATGAACATGGTCATCCTCGAAAATAAATAGTAAAATAAAGTGATATTAATCTTAAAACGTTGATGATCGAACGGCATAAAATTTTAAAAATTAATTTAGAATGAAATTTATAGTTTGCCTTATGATAGGCTTTCCTAAAAAATCACATACGCGAACTCCATTTTTTGAAAAATATACTGTAACTTTTACTTTCTTTTTCGACTTTTTGATTCTAATACTTTAGATTTTCTGGCTGCTAAAATTTCCCTGACATCATTTCAAGGCTTATTCTGTCGAATGCTGTTAATCTTTCACATGATGACTGTTCCTTCATCACTTTAACTGCTATCGCTACCTTTCTCATATTCTCGTGAACTGTAGTGACAATGCCACGGCCTCTTACGCATTATAACTCAAGATCATATCTCTCGCATTCTGTCAAAGTATCTCCCTCTCGATTCTCAAACACTCCAAGTTTATCCATTAGTCCCGTCATCTCAGAGTTGCTCGTTAATCACATGGGAAACTATCTTTAATTAATCCAATTTCAGATCTGGAAGAACTTCCTTTCACTGCAGAACAAGTGTTATCGGCTTCACAGTATCCCACGCGTGAGAAACGTATATCGCAACCAGTGCTGTCATTTGCACGAAGTCGATATCTGCTACGACGAGGCATAAGAGAAGGTCAGCCGAGCGATGCGGTTTCATTGATGCCATCTCGCTTTCACCCAAGGGTTTAGCGATTACTTTGCAAAAATAACACCATGCTTTGGCAGTAAAATGCTCTCATTAGGACTAGAGGGGTTTTATCAGCAACGATATCAAGTTGGACAATCTAATACTTCATGTATTAGTGAACTTGCGCAATAATTTACAAATAAAGTCTGCTAGCTTTCAAAAAGCTGCGGTGTTAATGGACGATTAGTTTCCTAAACTGAATGCAATCAAAGTTACGAAACGGTGACTTAGAAATGAGAAAAATTATAAGTTATGAATCTCACTTGCCATTATGCATCGGTCATTGTTCTATTTATATTCATATTTGAAGTTTTATTCGTTTTATTCTATTAAGTACTTCGACAAAATTATATGCATATGTCGCCTACCTATAATGAACGCCTCCCCCTCACATGGTACGTTATCGTTGAATAGCAGCATTAAAAATGGATTATCCATGAAAAATGGCTGAATGTAAACTTTTCTGGAACACCTAAGTATAATTTGAGGTTTAGTGGTTGTGTTTGAGTGTAAAACTTTTCGATTAATTCTTGAAGACGGAAAAATAAATATATGCGGAAGAATTGGTCTGAATTTATTAAAATCCCACTTAATTCTCTAATTTTCCATTAATACCATTTTTCGAAAATTATAATATCTCGACCGCATTTTTAAAGCCGGTCTAAGTATGAAGACTGCGAGAAATATGATTCAGTTCCCAACTTACGCTACTGAAACCATACTACTCGTTATTCTTACAGAACAAAAGATTTCCAATCGCATTAACTTCTCAATGAGAGCCCAGGAATCAAATGTATTTCATTACCGCCTATTTTAGCGCCTTTATCTTCCTTTAGAATTCAAAAGAGACGAGTTCCAACCTTGAAATTAAGTCGGCTGTAGGTACGTGGGATTCTCTCTTGAAATGAAATATCGGTCGAAAGCAATGTGCGTGTCCGGAAGCGATGCTTATCTGAATTAATTTTTTTTATTCTCGTTTCAAGAACGAAGACGCAACGATCATTTGTCTTTCAAATGGCGTCGGGAAACAAAAACCAAAAAACCTCGACGGCAACCCGACAGAAAAGTGGAACAAAGACATAAGAGCGCGTGTACGGAATGGCGCTTTGCAACCCTATCGATTCCGCGATGAAACCTACCGATCGATTAGATTGTGAAAGGAGGGTGGAATGGAATTTTGATGTCATGAGGTTGCCAAGAGTGACACTTTTTTTGCTCGAGTTCTTGAGAAAACACTTTATGGGGCTTCATACGGTTTGTTCGCTTTCAAGGCCGAAGATTGATTGTCGCTTTGACAAGATTCGCTATCTTCATTGAGTAACCTTAACTCAATAAGCTGTACATATACAACACAATCACATATTTATATGTAGGTAACAGACAAAACTGTTAGGAAACTAAGAATAGGAAGAATTACCAAGGAGGGTGTGGAGGACAGGACCAATAATCACGGATCCATCTACGGAAGGATTACTAAAAACATAAAGCTGTGTGTGTATGTGTGTGTATATATATATATATATATATATATATATATATATATATACAGGGTGTTTCAAAATTATGTATACACAATTTAAAAATTTATATTTCGTGAACCAAATATGCAATTTGCACAATTTTGCTTTTATTTTAAAGCAAAATAAATTAATTACTTTAACAATGTATGATTATTTACAAATATCCATGGAAACGATGGAGAACATGCAGATGAGTTTCAATGAGAGAAAGTCAATTCTAAAATGTTATTGGAAATTTGAAAACGTCACAGACGTTCAGCGTGGATGGAAAAGAAAATGTCGAACAAAAGCACCAACTCGTCCAACGATTACCCGTCTGCGTGATAAATTTGAGGAACAAGGAGCTGTGAACAAAATCAACAAGACATGATGTGGGCGGAAAAGAACGTCAAGAAGTATCGAAAATGTTGAAGATGTCAGAGATGCAATTACCCGCTCCCCAAGGAAGTCTACAAAACAGTGATCACGTGAGCTACAATTGAGCCATACAAGTGTTTTTAGAATCATAAAGGACATAAAATTGAAGGCATTTATACCTCGATTACTGCATTTAATCCAAGAAGATGATCCAGATCGACGAACACAATTTTGTGGGTGGTACATCCGAAAAAATGGTGGAATAGATGCTTTTAAAGATTTAATTGCATGGTCAGACTAAGCCACGTTCAAGCTGAATGGCCATGAGAATCGTCATAGCTGCGTTTACTGGGCAGGTAAAAATCCACACTTCACATTGGAGAAAGATGTCAATCTACCAGGTTTTACTGTGTGGATGGGATTCTCCTCTCGTGGAATAATCGGACCTTACAGATTCAATGGCACTGTTAATGGAGAAAGTTACCTTGATATGTTAAAAAAAATGCAGTACCTAATATCAGAAACATGTTTCTGGATACATTGGTGTATTTTCAACAGGATGGTGCACCCCCACATTTTCATACAACTGTGCGGGAGTACCTGAACAATGAATTTCCTGAGCAATGTATAGGTCGCAGCGGGAGTGCTTTTGAATACCCTCCAAGGTCTCCAGACCTCACTCCTTTAGATTTTTTTGCATGGGGATACTTGAAAGACAAAGTTTACGGTCAGAAACCGCAAACATTGGAGGATCTGTGGATGGCAATACAGTAGGAAGCACACAGAATTTCCACTGACTTGTGCACTGTAGTATGTAATTCTGTTAAAGAGAGATGTCGCTTATGTATCAGTGCTAGTGGTGGACATTTTGAACATCTTACTTGAGTTTTGTTCATTACAAACATCATTATGCATTTAAACTTTAAAATTAAAAAAATTGTGCAAATTGTACATTTGGTTCACGAAATATAAATTTTTAAATGGTGTATACATAATTTTGAAACACCCTGTATATACACACACACACACACTAGCAGAAATACCCGGCGTTGCTCAGGTTTAAGGTTAGGAATAAACGATCAATCGAGAATGTACAGGAACAATCAAATCACATAAAAGTTTAAAGGGATTTGGCTTAATTCTAAGATTCTCCTGCCCATAATTTCGCATCACAAAAAGGACATAATACGGTCATAGATCCAATTGATAGTTTAGTATCTGCAGTATAGGCAGTTGTCGGGTTGTATTGGAAAGCCGCCATGTGCTAAATAACGGCTAACTACCTTTCAGCTCTTCGTGTTCGTACCGCTCATTGTCTATGTTCTCTCTCCTCCTGAGGTTCCCTTGCTCTGGAATGAGTTGAATGTTGTTGCATACCTATGAGTAGGTGTTCTCTCTCTTCCTGAAATTCCTTTTCTCTTGCTGCACCGGAACAAAGTCTGGTTTCCTATCATCCGATGACCACGTTGCACTTGTGTCTCGTTAGCTCGAGCAGTAGCCATCAAATTGCGGCTATTCCTATGTCTCAAGTCAATTCCTCCTCTACTTCTGCGTGGCATAATGGGTACAAGTTTTTTCTAGTTAAAAAATAACTTTAAATGCCGATGCTAGGGCGCATGCGGGATAAAAGAAACTTTTTTCTTAGCAATTAACAAAAATTGTTAATAAAAACCAATATCCAACGGTGAAAGGAACCGCCAGAAGAGCAAGAGAAGAAATTGTGACAAACGATGAACGAACAATAAGAACCAATGATCGAAGTTAAACACGAACACGAATAAGAAACGAAAGAAAAAGAAGCGACGGATAGTAATAGCGTAACTTACATCCAAAGACGGAATAAACAAACAAAGAAACAACACAAATGAATAAACTTAAACTAAAATTAAATACTGCAATCCAAAGTTGAATCAAACCAGCAAAATGCAGTACACATCAAGAGAAGAAACAGTGACGAACGATGAACAATTAATATTCGACGTAAAATGAAACCAGTAAAGAAAATACAACAAGATTCGAAAGGTTTACTCCATGTACACGGAGTTTCCAAATGCTTTCTTTGAGATTTCACAATGTTCTCAAATATTTGGCTCAGATGAGTATTTAACGAGAAGCTAGCGAGGTACGTTGTAAAATACATCTAGGTCTTTATGTAAAGTAGTCGTTTTTATTGTCCGATTTTAACCAAAATTGGAATCGGTCAACCAATTTTTGTAAAACTCCCTAATACCGAAATTCATCAAACTACGTCTAGCGGTTCCCGAGTTTAAAACAGGAAAATTCTAAACTACATGTAGCTCTTCATGTAAAGTGGTCGTTATTTTTGTCCGATATTAACCAGAATTGGAATCGGTCGATCAATTTTATCAAAACTCCCCAATACCAAATTTCATCGAAATACGCCCAGCGGTTCCTGCGTTTCAACACACAGACGGACGGACGGAAACGACCTTCCCTACTGACCTTGCAAAAAGTCTAGACACCCGAGTTTGAGACCGTATATCTCGAAAACAACCGCAACAATTTTAATGGGGTGAAAAGTAGCGGTTAGAGAATTTATTTCTACATTAGTTGATGTACATCTTAAATTTTTATTCTGTTTATATATTATACTACTGGTACTCGTAAAAACTTTTGCGAGGTCAGTCAGAAATCTGCGTTTAAACGTAATAATAGCCAATTTCTCCTTCTAAAATTAGAAACATATTTTGAATGCAGTTTGTTTTTATAATTTATATGTGCAATTTTAATTGTCTCTCTCATACGAAAAAGGTCACATTCCAGTATTGAAATAAAGAAAGATTTTTTTTTGTCAATCGTTAAAAATGCCCACAGCCTACACGCAGTTTACTGAATAATAATAATATTTAATTATTAACGTTGCAATCTATTAAGTTTGACATTGCTACAACTATAATTTCGATGCTTCATAAAAAGCGTGAAGTGGATAACGCAATTATTTTGTCTATTTGAAGGCTTAATAAACGGTAATTCAATCGGAGGCAACAATGCGGGTCGCCTTGGCAACACCCGGAAAGAGTACGAAGAAGCCATAAAATTTCAAAAATAAATGCGTGTTTCTGAGAAATTATTCCGTGTAACATAAAAACATTGCAATAATAAGATATTTTATAGTTTTATCTGTCAAATAAAGCAAACTCGGAGAAATTCGGTCCATATTTACCTATTTTAATGAATGAAAGAAATAAACCTTGCACCTTGAAAAATCGAAACTCCTCTGTAAACATATGGAAAATATAATCGTCTCCCGGAGTCGAATCCGGGACACTTCCGTAAACGAAAATCGAATTTCTGGGGTCTCCTAGTTGGCAGAAACAAAATGGCGTTTACAGCATTTCTCTGACAAACTGTTCAAGAGATAAAAGGGGGGTCGGACGGATAGACGGACGGTCGGCCAGATGGACAGACATTGAGTAATTGTATATAAAGATTTGCTGCATTTGAAGAAAACCCGGTTTTTAGACCTGGAAATCCGATAAGACCAATTTCAATGTTTACATCTCAGAAATCCTACTATGTATTAACTTGCAATTTTAAGAGCACTTACCTAAAACTATTAGGAATACGCATCTGAAGCGTTATTTTATAACTGTAATATTAATACCCGATTTTGATACATTTCTGAAATTCGGCAATCTTCGTCAATCCTGGGTCGTTTTTAGAGGTTCCGTTGTCACCGGACAAATGCCTATATTACTAATATGTAAAATATAACTTTAAAAAATTACTTCCCAAAATGATACCGTTTTTTATTTCATCTTCATTCTCCCTCCGCCTTATAGCTACGTATGGCGTAGCAAAACGGCAGGAGAGAGGGGGAGAGATGGCGCGCTGTTGCTACCTCCTCCGCATTCATTGCACGCCCGGTCATGTAAATGACTCACTAACATAGAAGGCGTGGCAACAGCACACGCTGCAATCCCAAATTTGGGATTAAGCTTTTGTCTTCAATTGACAACAATCGGGTTGTCATGACAGCGAAATTTTTTCATTTAAAAAATATGAAATATTTTGGATAAAATTTGTATAAGTATTGGAAATTTGGCCATAATAAAATAAAACCATATTTTTCTCCGTTTTTTGGTGCAAGTTTCAAATCCGTATGATGATTTAAAATAATTTTAAAATGCAAAAGAAAATTATGCTACACCATTTCCCATGTCATTTAAATAGAGAAAAATAAAAAAATAAAATATTTTTAAAATTAAAAATGTCATTAAAATCGGTTTTAAAATCCTACTACAACACCTTACTCTGCATTGCGGTTAAAATGATACCTTCCTCTTGTTTCTACGTTCTGTAAATTTCGAGCTATAGATTCACATACATCCGTACACTTCCTTTTATAGATATAGTAAATATATTTCCATGATCTATATATATATATATATATATATATATATATAAGGCTTAATGGTAGATGAGTTTGAAAGTTTGCAACGCGAGATCTCCGAATCTACTGGGCTGATTTTTACTAAACTTTAACTGAAAGATTAAGCAAAATCTCGAAGAGGTTGTAGGCTTAATTTTATTCTTCCAACATAAGCCGTTTCGAAGATATGGCGATTTGTCCGCGAACACCCATTTTTCTACGCTACTTTATGACGTTCGGCGGGCGGTGGGAGGAGTTAGTGAAAGAGAGGCGGGCGGTGGGAGGGGTGAGTGAAAGAAGGACGGGCGGTGGGAGGGGTCAGTGAAAGAGGGGCAGGTGGTGGGAGGTGAGTGAAAGAGGGGCAGGCGGTGGGAGAGGTGAGTGAAAGAGGAGCGGATGCAATCTCGAATCGCACCCGGGCAACGCCGGGTCACACAGCTAGTGATGATTAATGAAGAAGTTTGTTATTTTCTCACGTCGATGACAACTTTGAGTTAACAAACAAAAATAATTTTTCTTTTAATTAATTCGCAAATAATTGAATTTCGTCTATATTATTCGGTCATTAATAATGAGCACAAAAAAAACGAAATATTCGTGTCAAATCAAAATGCCATTAATATTTTTACATAATTAAGAAACTAAATATTTGCGAACTAATCACTAACCACATTTTTCCAAAGATAGTTAGGATGCTTGATCAAAACAACTTGAACTTTAATATTCAATCAACCCATAAATCAGTAATTGATAATCATGACTGGCAGAGAAACATGGCGCACATTTATTCTATGAATACAAGTGCATTCATTGCGCTATATTTGGCTAAAAATAATACTCTTATTTGAAAATTACTCAAACTAGACTTTCCACTTAGCATACTTGCGGTAACAAATAAACATTATATGTACTGATATATTTTTTAAATTTTGCTATTATGCACTCAACAAAAATGTTCGTATCCTGTATGTTATGCACCCGTGGATCTTCTTACGAATTTGAATTGCCGGGCAAATTACATAAGCGTTTTTTTCTTGTTTTAGGATAATGACGTCATCATAAGACTACATCTTTGGTTGAGATCGACGGCCTGAGAATATCTTATAAATATTTTAGTGTGTGTGTGTATGTATGTATGTTCTTCATACGTTTTTACACCGTTGAAGCTATCGAATTCAGAAGTTTCATGGGCCATCCTGTGGACAAAAGGAAGAACTTGGTCAAGGTTTGCAGACCGTGGGATCTCTTATACCCCTCGGGGTCAACCAAATACTATTTCCATAAGAATGCATGGGAAATGGTGTGGAGAAACCCCAAAATGCCATGCAGCCTTTCACTTATGTGGATATAAATATAACTAAATATTAACTTACGATCACGGGGAATGGCTTATTTTACGCACAAAAGACTGAATATTTTAATTCTGGTCATGTTTTGTCTTATTGCATGTTAAATCGCTCGAAATTATCCTTTAAGCGCAAAATTTATTAACATTTTCCAAGCGGCAACAAAGCTAAATTTCTTAATTGTTGTCCACTTCAAAGGAAGATAGCCACGTAAAGATGAATGCAAGGAGAATCCACTTCATAGCGCGCGGTAGAGGAAGAATAGCCAACGCCAAGATAAAGGGTACAAATGGATTCATGCATAAATATAGTCTATGAATGCTTTAAAAGTGAGTCAAATGACTTTAAGGAATATTAGAAAATTTCTATCTTTTACCATTAACATTGAAAGATTTATCGCAACATAAATCGATACATCTTCTTAAATTTGTTCGGTAACCAATATGTTGTTTATTGTTTACGTTTTGCCTAATAATAGTATTGACATAATCAACATAATTTTATTGCTGCTTTAAAGGCTTCGGTGCATCTTTCCATGTGAATATTAAGTAAGACGCTAATGCGTAATTATATTAATGGTAAAAGTTTACAATACAACATATAAAATAGTAAATGTTAATGTAAACATCGCTTGCGTAATTAAGGAATGGGGAACGTTTGGTAATCTTGGGGCACCCAACAGCAAAAGTAAGTAAATTTCAAAATTTATTGTATTATTTTTATTCTAATATGATATCAAAAGTGATATATCAATAAAAATAATAAAAATCGTTTGCTACTTAAAAGAAATCTTCCCCGAGCGAATTCGGGCGTTTCAGCTAGCATTCTATAAATTCCCCTTTAAAAGCTTTATATCAATGCTACGCAATAATATGTTTTCCATTAAAAGCGGCGGAGTATTATGGCAGTATTATTCTCATTGTTAAAAATCGGAAAATTTCCCCTTTTTTGGATTAAAAACAACTGTTCGCTCTTATTCGACGTATATTTGAATTCTGTTTTCAAAAAATATAAACCTCAGACTTTCAGCTACAGAACTGTTTATGTCCTTAGCTCCTATCTTAATTTTCAGTAATTTAAAAATGCAAATTTATTATGTCCTGCACCGACATCATGCTTTTCTTATAGGGGTAGAATTGAAACAAAGGGGTTAGAAAAAGACATCGATTATTCCTCAGCTGCTCATCCTAGATCCACCAAATGTTTACCATGTCCAGCCCTCATACAGACCACCCTGTACTGAAATTTTGGAGAGATACTGCCTTAACAGTCGGACGGAAACCGAATATATGAGCGATTTACAAAAGCGCAATTTACGAAGTGAAAATCGTTTCAAGTATTTGCCTTCGAAAGAAAAGCGACGATAGGCTCCATAGTGACGGTCCCTACGTCCCACGCGTCCGCTGTTGCTCGCGTACGTCATCCTCTTCCCCTCCTTCCCTCTCTCGCCTCAATCCCCCATGTTGAGACACCCACGCACTTCAAAAACACTCTCCTATCCTCTCTCTCTCACACACACATACACACCCGCCCCCGCACACCCCACTCCTCCCTCCCTTCCCCTTATCACTCACACCCCCCCTACACCATCACGTGCATCGCTCCCCATTCCTATTCTCCTCTTTTATCTCTCCCCTCTTTCTGCCATCCTCTTCTTTTGTCCTCATTTCTTCTTCACGTCTCCTCTTCTCTCCGTTACCTCTCTCACATTCCCTCTATTTTCTCACTCTCAACTTCAATTTATCCTCCTTCTTTTTTGCGTTATTTTTTTAAATTCGCTATTGTAATCGTTTTTGTCCCTCAATCCGTCCATCCGTCACACTTCCGTGTCCGGTGAATTACTTCTACACCGTTCAAGTTAGAGAGCGACCAAATGTTGGGTGTTTGTTCATGACCGTAAGTTTTTCTCGCGGTTGTAATTTGGAGACTCCAGGGAAATCCTAACGGGTGTAAAGGGAGACATTAAAAAAACCCGCCCTTTATATCTGATTCATCAGTTCTTTCTTTACTTGTTTTGCCTTCTCTTTTCCCCTAATCCATTTCCTCTGATCCTCCTATTCTATTTCCTTGTCCCTTTTCCGTATATTCTCCTTCCCCTCCTCCCCATGGTCTCTCCTCTGCTCCCATCTATCTCTTTCCTATACTATTCTTTCTCTCTTTATTCTCTCGCGTTCTCTCCTTTTTCTTCTCGGCTCGCCTCGGTCAGCGCTTAATCTCACCCGAGTCCATTGGGCGGGTGCGTAGGACCTGGAAAATGGCTCTCGCCGTAATGATTGTTCATCCTCCACAGCCTCTCTCTCTCTCTCTCTTTACATCCTTTTCTCTTCCATCCCCTAACTGCAGCACTGCCAACACGTCTAATCTAATCTTTCCAAACAACCATCTCGACCCCATGGAGAGACCGAGACATTCCTTCAATGTCCCTCCAATTCTCCCTTTGTCCTTGCCATTGTCTCGGGACGACACTAAAAATTTCAAAACACCACACTCATTCAAATCGGATACGAATTCCTTCCGATAAATCCAATCGTCTTTTAAGAATTTCCATATTATTACCTAAGTTCTTCCTCTCGAAAACTCATACAATGTCCATTTTTCTCGTTAATTGGGTCTTCGTAATTTACTTACGAGCTTAGTACAAGCCATTTTCTCTCTTATTCCTCCAAAACCACTCCATTAAGTAGTGCTTACTGAGTACAACGATGTTGAATGAATCCAGGAACCAAACCAATATAATAGAATTACAAGTAAGAGGATACTTTGCATTTGTAGCGTTTCTTTCGAAAAAATCCGCTTATGCGTTCGGTTTGTCCATCTGCCTGTATGCCTAACTCTTCCTAAACCAGTGGTGCCCAACAGAATTTTCAGGTTCGCCACATAATACAAAATATAAATATTATAAGTAGGACTTAGTTTAAATAAAATGTCACAGTGATACACAATAATGATTAAAATGATTTATTAGTCAAATAAATCATTAAATTCAAACACTGAATTTTAATGTGATAATTGACAGTTCATTTGTCCAAGTAGCGCACTGAAATTTGACATCATATCCACACTAAATATCAGTGGCAGTCTGAGGTGAGAAGGTGCGAATCATGATTGTGTATCACTGTTTCCCTTTTAGTGCTTTTCGTCATTGCTGAAAAGCACTATTATCTTCGTGATGTCCGTCCGTCCGTACGCATATATCAGGGAAGAATTGGCTGAACCGATTTCAACCAAATTTGGTACATAAAATATTCACATAAATTAATGACCAAAGTGACATACTTTGACCGGATCGGCTAAGCAGGGGTGCCACAATTACAAACTTAAACTTTTCGGTAATTATGAATTTGGAAGGAATTGACTGAACTAATTTCAACAAAATTTTGTATGAAAGAGGCATGCAACATAAAAAAATCAAAATAAATAGGTTTAGTATAGATTTAAAAATCAGAGATGCCACAATGCAAGTAATTAAAAAAATTGTTTTCACAAGTATTTGTGTTGAACGGTCCACATCAATTTTAACCAAATTTAATATTTATTATTTAAATATATATACAAAACCATAATAGCATATTTTGACAGAATGAACCAAACAGGGATGCCACAATTACAAATTAAATTCTTTCACTAATTATAGAGTTGGAAGGAATTGACTGAATGGATTTTAACTAAATTTTCTATATAAGATTTGTACAACATATTATAATGAAATCAAGATGTTAAAAGCGGAGCTAAAGAGAAGGGCTACCGCAGTAAAAAGTTGAATAATATTTCTTTTACACGTATTTCTAGAGAACTGACCAAATGGATTTTAACCAAATATATATATATATATATATATATATATATATATATATATAATATTCATATAAATAAATAAACAAAACAGCATATTTCAACCGTGTCGACTAGACAGGGATATCACAATATCAAGGAGAGAATTTTTCTGTAACTACAATCTTCGAAGGTATTGACTGAACCGATTTCAAAGAAATTTCGTTTGTATGGCGAATATAGAATGACAAAACGAAATGAACATGTTTAAAACGGATCTAAAAATCAAGGCCAACCACAATATAAGGAAAAAATAACTTTCTGATTTCAAAGCAAGTATATTACTATACGATTATACTACGGCGTATTTGACGAAAACCACTTTTTACCACGGAAAACCCGTGTACAGCCCTACTTGTTTGTGTAAAGCGCTATTTATAAAAATAATACTTTGTATTAAGTTGCGAAAAGGCCGTTGTATGTAAAATTTTCACAACCAGATATAAACAAATTTGGGTACTATGTGATTTAATAAACTAATAAAAAATAGTAGACAGTAGACTGTGAGTATCAATTCGCCACACACGAGTATCAATGGCCGATTCGTCATAAGCGGAGAGTGGCGATGGAGTTGGGCACCACTTTCCTAAACAAAAGCAGATCGACTTCGTTTTTTCGCCAATCGATTTAGTATTCTGTCTCGTTCTGCACGTTTTCTCGGTTTGTTCATCTGTAGGTCTAAAATTTCTTCTTGAATAAACCGCACTTTACTGCCTGCCTTAGTAACTCTTTCCTTACTTGTTACTCCTAAGCTAATAAAGCGACCCTTCCTCACCCTCTTCGAATTGCATAGCGCTCCTCCCCCCTCTCCACCTCCTTTCCTTCCATCATTACTAACTAACCTCTCCTTCCCCTTGAGCTTCATCGTCTCCCACGTGCCATCCTTCCAACCCTCCTCTCTCTCTCTCTCTCTTACTCTCTTCATTTTCCTACTTCCCAACTCCCTCCTGTTCCCGACCTCCGACCTACCTCGAGGTGCCCTCCGTCGTCCTCCCTCCTGTTCTTCATTTCACCCTATCTCCCTCTCCTATCGACCTCTTGACACATCTCCGATCAATAATAGAAGCACTGCAAATCGCATTTTCTGGTTAGATAAGGTGTTTTTCGTTAGAAAGATGATGACCAGGAATAAATCCGAATTAGAACTGAAAAAATTTCGTAAAATAGCAATTAGTGATCACGTAGGGGCAATCTTATAGACGAGGGCAGATAATAAGTACATAATTTCCACAGATAGAAAACGATCGGTGGATTTTTTGTATCACACGAGGGTGAATCAAAAAGTTCCCGGAAAATGTCTGTAGCGCCATTCCTGAGTTCCACACAATAACAAACCATTGTTATCTGAAATTAGCATGATCTTAGCCATAAGAATACAATATTTGGTAACAATTCATTCATTTGTTATAATATAACAGCTGTTTTCTAACCCACAAATTCATGAGCATGGATAATTTAAAAATTGAGATTCGAGCAAACGTTAAGTTTTTGACAAAACTTGGTTGGAAACCCAATCCCATCATTCAGGATTTGCAGAAAGTTTACGGGGATGATGCTCCGAAGAAAACAACAGTTTATGAATGGGTTAAACGGTTTAAGCTTGGACGAGAGGACATTGAAGTTGACCACCGAAGTGGGAGACCATCAATGTCAATCAACGAAGAAACTGTGGCCGCTGTCCAATCGATTGTGGAAGAAGATCAACGAGTGTCAGTGCAAATGATAGCCACATGTTTGGACATCTCATATGGCTCTGCTCAATCAATCCTAACAGATCGTTTAGGATTGAGCAAGCTTTCTATTTGATGGGTACCAAAAGCGTTGCGTTGCGCACTGAACACAAGACTCAGAGAGCTGATCATACAGATGAGATCCTCAACCAATTTGAAGCAGATCCTGAAGATTTCTTCCGCCGATTAGTGACTGGTGATAAAACCTTGATTTATCAGTACGATCCGGAAAGCAAGATTCAGTCCAAACAATGGTTACCGAGAGGGTCAAGTGGACCAATCAAGTTCAAGGCTGAACGGTCAGTCAAGAAGGTTATGTCAATTGTTTTTTGGGATAATGAAGGCGTGATCTTCGTCGATTTTCTCAAAGGACAACAGACAATAACAGGGTGTTATTACGAACAGGTTTTGCGGAAATTGAATGCTGCTCTTGTGAAAAAAGGGCTGGAAAACTGCATTGGCGAATTTTGTTTCACCATGACAATGCGCCAGCACATTCATCCAAGGTATCAAGAGCTGTGCTTCGAGAATTGCATTGGGAACTGCTCTCTCATCCACCCTACAGTCCCAACTTGGCCCCTTCAGACTTTTTTCTGTTCCCAAAGTTAAAAGATCACATCAAGGGAGTTTGCTGGAAATTGATATCTGAGGCCAAACGAGCAGTTTTGAAATGGTTTCAATCAAATGATCCAACTTTCTACAGAAATGGGTTAGAACGATGGCAACACCGTATGGAAAAGTGTTTAGTGTTAGATGGTGGATATGTTGAAAAATAAATGTTTCTTTTGAGTTTGCTCTGTTTTTATGTGATAATTCCAGGAACTTTTTGATTCACCCTCGTATATTGCTGAATTAGTGCTAAGGGTTATTTTTAGCCAAAGTGACAATTCGGTCTTCTAAACCGTGTTATAGCTATTGGTGTCGATTGGATTCCAGTTTTCAGGTGGGCCCAACATTTCAGTTATGGAATTATGGGATATGAATATGATTTTTAAAGTACACGAATCTCCCGATTTACGAACTTTCGATATAATGAAAAAGAATTTTTGTACAACAAATATCATTTGACAACTCAAAACTCGATCTTGCAAACTTGCTAAACTTCAACAACCATATACAACTCCATCATTTAAATGTAAAATGGCTAATAATGTAATATTTATTTCCAAAATGTATGTATTTATCGTATACTATACATACAGTTCAGTACTTCAGTATATTTTAATAATGATGTGGTATAATAATATATTTAAAACAACATAGCATAGCAACTAGCATAAAAAATGCTTACTTTTATACTTATCGTATACTATTTTTATTTTAACGCACAGAACATCGCTATTAAATCCAATAAATTTCAGAAAAGATATATTTCAAATACGTATATAGATCAGTATAGCACTATTTAGAGCACGTAAAAAATAAAATTTACTTTTTCGTATCATTGCACATACAATGTATTACATACGTAACTCTTGCTATAATCATCAACAACTAGGCTTTCATCCGTGATAACGACTTCAGGACGCACGCATCCCCTTATTTAAATAATATATGTATGAGAAAATTGCTCCCGATTTACAAACTTCTTTCCAGAAACGCTTTGTTTTTCGTGGATCGAGTAATAAAGATATACTTATATTTTAACGAAATTATGCGATTTATCGTATAGTAATTATGGGTGGATCTAAATATTGATTTAAGTACATCATTTTCGAGAACATTTTAATCTTTTTACTTTAGCAATAGAGTCAGTTATGGTAAGGAATGACGACTAATTTTAACGTCATATCGTGAGAAAAGTTTCTTTGTCTCTCGCTAAAGTCTCCTCAATTAAGGGTCTGATAGCGTCAGAGATTGCATCGAAAACATTAAACCAAAATTCGCCTCAAAAGGATATCTTGCAAATATTATCCTTGGGCTATTACAACCTTCCAGGAATCCTGTAGAATTCCGTAAAGTTAAGTGCTCGTAAAGATAAGGACTCTCTTATCCAACTTATGCTCCGCGTTTCCCAGTAGTTGGTTTCCTTTTACGCTCACGTCACTGTTGAGTCGCACCTAAATATAAACCTTCCCTTCCAATTTTTCAGATTTTCCTTTTAAAATATGTAGCGTTTTGGGATCTTTCTCAACCACTTAACCTTTGGTCCTCTCGACTCCCTCCTCCACCTGCGTACTTCTTTCATTTTTTCTCTCTCCCTCCTTATTCTTCATAACCTTGTCTCACTCTCTTCCTTTCTCACCTCTTACCCTCGCCTCGCTTCCTTCTTCACTTGGATCCCTTTCACTTCCTTTCACACTTTTCTACCTCACCCTCTCTTATTCCATTTCCCCTTACTCGCTTTCTTTCAAACTTCTAGTCTCCCACCCACCACTCATTCCTTTTCGACTTACCATAATTTACCTCTTCATCTCTCTCTCTCTCTCTCTCTCTCTCTCTCTCTCTCTCTTTCATATCTTCCTCCCTCCTCTTTTCTCTGCATCTCTCTCACTTTCTCTTTTTATTGCTGACCTCGCTGGTGGTGGCTTAACGATTGCACTGCCTTATGACGCGAACCTTATTTTTTAAATGGAAATAAATTCCGTTTCCAAGAAAAGGTTCTCCGACGCAGGCGGCAGAGAAATAAAAATCTTACGTCGTCGAGACGGAGGAAGAAGGGCACCTTTTTACGTGAATTAAATAGGCCCGAGGAAATCTGAATACCATATCGAATGGGAACCAGTCGATGGCGAAGTGAGCCGATTTAATTCTATTCGGTTGCGAAGAATATTGTCCAAGGCATGCGGAGATGAACTGCGCACTTGGTATTAATATCCGAATCATATTCTGAATCACTTTGGTTCCTCGGTTAATGAAATTCTCTTCGTCTTGCATTGATATATTATTAGTATATTATATTAGTATATAGATAATAGGTGGGTCCCAGGTAAACTCTCAAAGCCTAGGTGGGTCATGCCTAGTGTTGCCAGCTCTTCGTGACAGCTAAGTAGGACATTTACAAATTTTAAGTAGTACATTCGAAAATTAAGTAAGACATTCCAAAATTTACTCATATTTTAACTGATACTCTTAGTATAGAAACAAATTATTTATAGTTATATTATGACATTTTACAAATGGGTCTCGAGACCAGTTGGCAACAGTCAGTGGATAAGCAAATACTAGTACATAATAATTCAAACAAAATTAACAATACTATCAACACATCAATAATGAAGATTCCTTATGCACAGATTACCCGTAGACATTAGAAACCTAAAACTTAATAATATTTGTGATTGCATGGACCAAAATCTATAATGTTTAGGTACAGCGATTTCTTTCCGCCCTCCATTTTATTCCCATAGAAAATATTCTTTCTGTAAAAGCAGACGACGCTGGAATGCTAAATATATACGATACTAACTGGAATAGATTTTCAGAATTTCCACTTTTTAATATGTATTGCCACTTTTCCCCAGGATTATCACATTTTTCCAATAGTCACCAGCGGAAATTAAATGAAAATTTTTTATAATTGGTACAAGTTCTTCAAATAATTTGTCCATATGAAGCCCTAAAATGTTAACTAAATTTAGAGTTTCAGAAATATTGCAAAAATCTTGATACTTGGGGCAATATATCATCAGAAAAGGAAAAAGGGAGCTAAAGTTGATAGCCCATTTTTGTACTCCATTTTTTTCATTAAATAGCTCAGACAAGCAGAGTAAAAAGGCAGAAATTATTTTTTGAACTTTTGTATAATGGGGAATTAGCTTTTCCATTCTATGCCGAGCTTTAAAACCAAAGAATGCAAACTGATATTTTCGATTTAAATTCGCACATTATATTCTATAATTCTACGCATGTAGTATTATTTTCTATAAGTTTTTGATAATATGAAACAATGTGCATCACACTCATTAGGCTGCGTTAGCCATGTGATCGATTAGGGGTGATGTTGCCGGTAGTTCTTCTTCCAGACGGAGATGTGTCACAAAGTAGGACATTTTGCGTCCTACTTGGCATTAGAGTAGGACAGAGGACATTTTATCTCCAACTTTCCTACCGACAGTAGGACGGTTGGCAACCCTAGTCGTGCCTTTAAAAAGGTTGAGAAACGCTGAAATAGAGCAAGCATAAACCTCGAGTTACCGCCACTCCAGTATTAGCGCCAATGTCAGTGATGGACAAACGATGGCGCTAAATAGGAATCTGACTTTATTTTCTTTTTTCAAATAAAATTCGCCGCTTTATTTCCCATACTGCATTTTATCTCATTACGATAACTCATAAGATGTTTTTCGAAATATATTTTCTGTAATTGTTGCGCATTTAACAATCACACTGTATGCAAAATGTTTTATTTTCATTCCGAATGTTTGCCTTTACCGCGCTTTTCTTAGGCATTTGGAACTAGTACATACGAAGTAGCTTTTAATGGTGAACATTTATACAAAATCGAAAATAGCTATGCAAGTTTATCATTAAAAAATATTGCTCGCCAATTATAAATTGATCACTTCTGTAAAATATTATCTATATTAATATAAGGAGCGTGTGTCTATCTGTGTGTGTGGACAGCATTTCTTGAAAACCCAGAAACTTAGAGACTTAAAACTTGGTACACTTACTAAAGAGACCTTGAGGATGTGCAGCTCGGTGTCAGAATTTTGATTTTTAGGGGAGGAAGGGGAGGGGGTGCCATACATATCATTCTACAGCATTTCTCGAAAACCAAGAAACTTAAAACTAGGTACGCATACTAAAAAACCTTGAGGATGTGCACCTCGGTGCCAGAATTTTGATTTTTGGAGGAGGAGGAGTCATACAAATCATACCCTGACTAAAGGCTCGTGTTATTTTTTTTGCAAAATTTCATAACTTATTTTGAATATTGTTAGCAAAATATCAAATTCGAATGTATATTTAATTTGCTCATACCAATTAAGGGAGAATATTGGTCACTTATCTCGAAAGCACTTTGAGTTTGAATGAAAATATTAGCGAGTGAAATGGACATGAAAAAATCGAAACGGTATACCCGTGTAATTAGCTAGTATTTACATGAAACGTAAGGTAATTTTCCTAAGAGAAAACGCTTAAAATGTTATTAGAAAATTTGTATGCAAAACGACTGTCGTTTTCGTAAACTCCGTCGCTTTTTTTCCTTTAAGTAATTGTAATTCATTAGATAATGGCAATCATTTGGAAATACTGAGCGTAGACATTCCGAATATGTTAAAAATCCACAATGTACGATAAAACTACCGGACAAAGCTTTTCTAAAATGAACTTACAAAACTCTTGTAATGCAGAAAAATATTTGCTTATTTTATATTTTCTGAATATATAGACAAATTATACCAAACAACTAGCAATTTGGCTTTACTATAATGATGAAAATAGCAAAAATACATTTTAACTTTCGGCTTAATCGTAGGTTGATCTGGAAAACCATCCCACAGAGTGAAGTTAAAAGTATCTACTGTATTTATCCGACTATAAGACGAGGTTTTTACTGCCTTTTTCAGTCAAAGGTATGGGTCCTCATATATTCACGAACAAATAAATAATAGTGAGTGATTGACTAGTATAGCGTGCTTTAAATCACATTCATCTTTTAACTGCACATTGTGGTGACAATTTTTATAAATATAAATAAAGATGCGCCAGTAATTTTGTTTAAATTCAGAATTCCTTATAAAAATATATTCGCCCAAATTAGCTTCTTCCGATATTCGACGTCGTCTTATAGTCGGGTAAATACGGTACTTTACATCTGTTAAGAATAATGAGGGCATTCCTTCCCTTTATAATTAATATATAGTATATAAAAATAATAACTATACTTATTTACTTACTTGGGAACGGAACATTTTTAGACATTCATACTATAAAAATGCATTTTAGAACAAGAATAATTAAATTTACGAGGTTCTAACAGAAGAGAGAGGGGAGTTCCATTCTCTGGAAATAATCTCTTTGAGAGTGTTTTAAAACCAATAAAACTTCTCCATAAACTTTCAGGGTAAAAGAGACAACCTGTGTTCGACATCATTTTGAGAAAAAATCAGTGAAATGGAAAAAAGAACGGGTTTCATTAACTCGAGACGATGCGAATTTACAATCCAATAATCAGCCCCTACTTTCCTCATATATTGCCAGAGATATCTTTGGAAATCCTTCGTCTATTAAGTCATTTTATGTTTATTGCAGAACCGACCCTTTATCGATTTGGCCCATTTTCGTACGAACGATTTCGTCCTCTTTCCTCAACGGCCGAAATTAGAACCAAACAAATTACGTCCGTGGTAACCTTACGAGGCCACGCGTGAAACTCAAATGGACGGAGGAATTAACGCTAGCCTTAAGTTGCTTACAATGTGACGCAACACCTCCAAAAGCATCCCCTTTATTTCTCAATTACACCTTCAAGAACAAGCACTTAAAAATACTTGTCTCAGGTATCTCCAATAGCCACAACAAGGTCATGAAAAGAGATACGAATTTCGACTACAAAGCAGCCGTCTTCAGTGGTAATTCATCGAAAATAGACAAAAATGATTTTCGGTGAATTGCCTCTGAAGACGGCTGCTTTATAGCCGAAATGCGCATCTGGTTTCTTATAACCTTTTTGTGACTATTGTAGATACCTGAGTCGAGTATTTTTTAAGTGCTTTTTCTTGAATTTCAGCCATAAGACGAGCTTGATAATTTCCTGTTGAATCAATTACACCTTATTTACCGACTATTACTTCTCCTATCTTTAACCCTTTCGGTCCCCTTGTACAGTATACTGTACATCATATTTATTTATTAATATCTCCCCCCAAAGTTGCTACATTTCCAATACTATATCATATATAGCAGGGGTGGCCAACAGGTCGATCGCGGAAGGGTTTTCGGTAGATCGAATCCACACTAGGATTTTTTTAATTTAAATTTTAAAAATCAATAATTTTACAGGAGGTGTCGCCACCCTTTCCTCTACTATGGGTGCAATCGGTTGCCTCAATCAAACAGTTTGTGATAGTTTGGCTCCAGCCTAAAATCAAGGGGTTTTGCAGTGGATGAACCTAGCGACAGTGTCCATAATGTTTACACGGCGCGCTCCCGGAGACAAAATTGGCGCCAGAGTTCTAGTCTCCTTGTAACTCTCCTCTCTCTTTACAAAGTTTCTCAAATTTCAGTAACTTTGAATAAAATCTCCCCGTGTTCAGGCATTCTTTAGATGGTAGAACCGTTAGTTGCATTTGTGGTGTTTTCAGTTCAGTTTCGTTTCCGATTCACTCTGTTTTTGTTTTACTGGAACCAAAAAGTTCTAGTTCTTTCGTTGGTAAGTACGATTTCGGTCCATTTTTACAATCGTTTCGTATTATTCTTTTCTCATCTGTATATGAATTTTAGTGCTGAAGCATTTATCAGAGGACCTTCTTTCGTTTTTGTTCTTTAGTGAGCGTCGGTGATCTTGGCTCTTCATTTGAATGAAATATCTTAATGCGCATCTAGTTGTGGTGGCCGTTTTGTTGAAACTGTCAAAAATTTTGGATAGAGAAATTCATGTGCTCGACGTCAAACGCTGCAATAACGCTGAGGACTTCCGTGAATTTGAACTACTTTTTTTCAATATACTTTTTTCTTACCCTTAAAAAAATCAAAAACGTATCACTTTCATGAAGAATGGGAGCTGCATATTTCTTCTCTATGCCTGCTGCCTCATTTGCAATTCCTCCGTAAATTTGGAAAGACACTTTGTCTTTCCATAGAAAATATAATTCCGATTTTCCCTCTGGAACCGAAGTGAGGAAAATCAAAGTCAACGACCTGAAGTCTTAAGTTATCGGCACAGCAAAAACAGCTAACGAAATTCTGCACAAAATCAAAAGGAGTCACCATCTCGTAATTCAAAGCTAGCTATCTTTTAGCAAAAAGAGCCAAATCGTTTTCAGGCGGCGTATTCCTGAAAGAATTCATCCTGAACATTTCAGATTCCCTTTTTGAAGACTTTAAAAACAAAAGTTAAATTAAATCTGTTATTGGAGACCTACAACTCTCACGAAATACTATGATGAGGCGAATAGAGAAGATTAGTGAAAATATAACAGAGCAGCTGCACAGTGACTTTAATAAATATGTGTGTTTTTCGTTACAAATTGATGAGTCAACTGATATATGTGACACAGCACAAGTTCTTGTCTTCATTCATATGGTATTTGATAATTGGAGCGCTAAAGAAGAATTACTCGGGATGATTAGTTTGAAAGAAAGAACGAGAGGTGTGGATATTTACAATGCTTTCAAAGATTTCATATCTGAAATAAAATTACCTCTTTATAAGCTAGTGTCAATTACCACGGATGGAGCAAAATCAATGATAGGAAATACAAATGGTTTCATTGCATTGTGCAAAAAAGATGATGAATTTCCAAATTTTTTGAATTATCATTGCATAATTCACCAACAAGTATCAGCCAGTAAGCGGCTAAATACAGAACAGATTATGGACATTTCATTTAAAATTGTTAATTCGATTAGGGGGAAATCTCTTCAAAAACGCCTTTTCCAGAGAGAATTTGAGGATAACCGAAGCTATTATTGCATACAGATGTAAGGTGGCTTAGTAGGAGTAGATTTCTTCAAAGATTTCGAGATTTACTCAACGAAATTATAATTTTTCTTGAAAACAGAAACGATGACTACACAAAGTTATATGATGAAAATTGGCGCTGTGACTAGGCATTTTTAGCTGATTTTACTGGGAAATTGAGCGCCTTGAATTTAGAATTGCAAGGGAAAAACAAGACCATCACTGAAATGATAAGCATTATTGGTGCTTTTAATAATAAAATTCCAATATTAATCTCTCATCTTCAAGAACAAACTTTTGATCACTTCCCAAATCTGAAAGATCATTTGCAAAATCATCCTGGATTTATTTGGAAACCTAAGAAATATGTAGCTGAAGTTAAGAATGTTATGGAAGATTTTAATGTTAGATTTAGTGATTTCCAAAAAATTGAAGAAATTGTTGAGTACTTGTCGTTTCCCTTTAAGACAAATTTAGACGCTAAATACATCGCGGGTAAAATAGCCGAAATATTTCATTTGGAAAGATGTGACACTGAAATTGAAATTTTAACACTACAAGCAGATATATTCCTAAAAGCTCATGCTTCAGAAGGAGATTTTTGGAAGTATGTTTGTCAAGAAAAATATAAGAACATCAAAAAATGCAGTAAGTACATACATTCCTGTTTTGGCTCCACTTATTTGTGCGAATCATCATTTTCATATTCGAATCTTACGAAGGCAAAGAATCGCACTTCGCTGACTGATTCCCACGTAGCAGATTCATTAAAATTGTCTTTGTCAGGGTATACGCCAAATTATGAAAAGCTGGTGGAAGAAATGAAAACACAAGTCTCTCACTAATTGAAATTAAAAAGTATTTGATAATTTTAGTGTTTTTAAAACATTTTATTGCATTTCTTCACTATTGTGTTTGCTTTGATAATTTTGATGTTTTTATTGTGTTTGATTTAATAATTTTGATGTTTTAAAAACTTTTTTGCATTTCTTTACTATTGTGTTTGTTTTGATAAATATGACTGTATTTTGTTTATTGGGTGTGGGAAGCTTCTAAAATATTGAATGATTTGAATTACTTTAATTTTTTAAGCTTATAATATTCAATGAATATATTATTCAATCTGGAAATTCAATGAAGTTTACTCTTAATAAAAGCGCAAAAGTTCAATCATAAATTATACTTGTCGTGGTAGATCCCAATTTTTTTCGGAGTATCAAAGTCGATCACAACCAAAAAGACAAGTATCAAAGTCGATCGCAGCCGAAGACAAGTTACTGATATATAGGAAACCTGTAATGTGTTTTATGATCTGTGATGAGAATTACTGCCATCTGTGTGCAATATACGAAGTAAAAATTCAAAACAAGATGGCTGACAGGAGGAAAGCATTGGCTGTTAAGTCCACCAATTAAATATTAATTACATAATAAATGATGTCATATAGACATTTATTTTCATTTGAACTTCAACAGGAGGTATTAATTTTCTAATTGAAATAATTATATTGTGTATATATCATGTTTTTACTTTTATATATAGCATTTATTTTTAATGTACAATATACTGCACATTGGGTTTCATGTGTTGTAGAATAGTGTTATATTGAAACATTTTTCGAAATAGATCAATATGATATGAGATTTTAATTTTGTAGTATTATTGTGTTTTTATCATGATTTTAAATAATATTAAGTTGAACATATGTGGAAGGCTTTACATTTAATTTTTATTTACTTAATTGAGTATCATAACATAACAATGTAGCCATGGTTATACATCACATTTTGGTTTTACTAGGGCAACCAAAAGAGAGAATTGATTCAAATGATGTTGGATTAATACTTAGTTTGATAGAGGAAGGAGATGTATCAGATTCAAGTTATTTTGCCTCTATTCTGTGCAGGTGCTGATGTAATTAGCCAACACAGTGCTGAAATAATAGAGTTGGACCATGTTGATGATGATGTTGAAACTGATTTTGTTCTTACACAAAGAGAAAATATTAAATGGCAACACCGTCCAATTTTTCCCTTTGATGCACAATACCAATATCCTACTCAACAGCACGATGATAATGATATCTCACCTATGGAATACTTTTTGCATTATGTTCCCAATAATTTATATGAAGAGATGTCAGAAAAAACTAACATTTATGCTCTTCAACAAAATTGGACAGCATTCATGCCTACCACTGCTGATGAAATAAAAACCTTATTTGGGTTACATCTAGCTATTAGAGCAATAAAATTACCACGTCTTAGGATGTATTGGGATAGTACATTTGGTATGGAACTATTCAAACAACATATGACAAGGAATAGGTTTTTCCAGTTGAGGAATAATTTACATCTGGTAAATATATTAGAGAAGCCAGACAACTGTGGAGACAGATTCTACAAAGTGAGGTCTATATTTGGAGCAGGTAGACATAGGTGCTTTCAGCTCCAGCTAGAAAAGGAAATTTGTATCGATGAACAGATGATTCCATTCTGTGGGCAGTTGAACATCAAACAGTATGTTAAAGGCAAACCTTATCCTTGGGGAATAAAAGTGTTTGTTCTGTATTGCAAATCCGGTATGGCATATGATTTCCTGCTGTACCAAGGAAGCACTACTGAAATTGCTCATAGCTTACGGGCATTATATGGCATAGGTCCTGCCATAGTTTTGAACTTATGTGACAGAATATCATCCTTTGGACATGAACTATTTTATGATAATTATTTTTCTTCCTACAATTTGCTACAGGTGCTAAAATCAAGAAAAATATTTGCTGCTAGAACAATTAGAATTAACAGATTTCCTTATCCACCGATAATTTCTGACGAAGATGGTAAGAAAAAGGAGAGAGGATATTCTGAGGAAGTGAGCAGTTTAGATGGGGATGTGGTAGTTGTGAAATGGTTTAACAATAAGGGAGTTATGTTGGCCTCCAATTATGTGGGAATTGGTACTGAAAATAAAGTTAAGAGGTGGGACAAGAAACAAGCAAAATACATAGAAATATCAAGAACTGAAATTGTAAAAAAAATACAATCATGGAATGGTTGGGGTTGACCTGTTAGATCAGCTAATTGCCCTTTATAGGATTTTTATTAGGTCAAGAAAGTGGACCCTAAGGATGATTTTTCATTCTCTAGATATCTCAGTTGTAAATAGTTGGTTAAAATACAGGAAATATGCAGAAAATAAAGGCATGATAAAGAATCAAATCTTGGATCTGTTACAATTCAAACTCAGAGCAGCAGAAGGCTTAGTGAAAGTTGGAAGAAAAACCCAGGCAACAAAAAGAGGAAGACCAAGCTCAAGTCCTGGTGCATCTCCAGTGCATCTAAAAAAACAATATGTTGAAAGGAGAACACTGAAAGAGGTACAACTGGACACTAGATCATTTGCCTGAACATGATGGTAAGAAGGAACCTACACGCTGCAAACACAACAAATGCAAGCAACGATCCCACATATTTTGCAAAAAGTGTGGAGTGCATGTATAAATGCATGTATAAACAGAGATCGCAATTGCTTTCTAGATTTTCACATTAAATAGGTGGTCAAAGAATTTTTAAGTAAATATGTAATTATTCAACTGTTTGATGTGAACAAATATATATGATATGATATACAGATAAATGTGTGTAATGAGTTCATATGTATCATAAAATTCTGTTAACATGTATGTAATTCTATTTAACCATTAAATAAACTATTGCAATGCTTTCAGTTACATTAATTGTGAGAGTTAATTTGAACGTATATATTTTCCACTGTTTGCAGTATCCCCACTAATGCAACACTTGACACCAGATGTACAGTATCATTTAACTTTTTTATTTGAAGTGGAAAATGAATAAAATTCTGTAACTGTATTTCTGTGATAGCCAATTATATAAATAATATGTGGAAAAAATTTCCTATGCATGAAAAAAAATCGGGACTGAAAGGGTTAATAATCTTTAGGTTGTGAAAATTTTCAAACCATTCTCACAATGGGGTAGCAAACTTTTGCGGGCTCAGAGCAAAAATCCCTTTTAGTGAGCCATTTAATTATTTTTTGTTTAAAAAAATAACCTTTCAATGAGGAACTAACTTACTATCCATCGATAAGAGCAAGACTATGCGGCTTTTAATATTAGACGGTGGTAGCAAATAATTTTCAATCTTTTTGGCGAGTTTCGCCAGACATATTGCTATAATGGATAACAATTACATGCTGCGCACCCCCGACAAATGGAAATATTACGACTTCGGAGAGTCCGCTACCTACAATTAAGAATAAATAAAAATATTTTACATAAAATAGCGAGTAAGAATATTAATATGACGAAACACAAATAATTTTTGATGAAATGCTTCTTTATTGTAGGGGCTCCCTTGACTAGGAGCCCCGGTCCATTGCGCCGGGTCGCTATTAGTACAGTACGCCACTGCCATCTTCACCCAAACCCGTCTCAATATTGTCTCGCATTTCAGCATTTTTGTGGAAAAATTTTTTCCCCGCATGGCCTAATTCAGGGGGGAGGGAGAGAAGGAAGGGGACGGTTTCCCTGGGCCCTAGTACTAATGGGAGATGGAGAAAAATGTGACCTGTGAAGAAACAACTCCATAGTACGTGGGTTTGTGTCAGGGTCCTTGAATCCATGGTTGGGACCTACTCCTCCATTAACTCCATTTATAGAATTTAAAAAACACTCGTTTTGAATAACAGAAAAAGAAACCGTTCGGCAAATTGTAAGTGCGAACCTTGTGGTTCCTTTTGCGTTAAAAATTAATGCCCGGAATCTTTTATAGCGCCGTCTTCAAAAGTCCCACGGCGAACATCCGTGACCTCCCATAAGACGCACCAATTGTATTTTTCTCACTTTCCTGTCTTGTCTTCGCGGAAGAAAACTCGATTAATCTTTCCATCCGATTTTTCCACTCCCTACGTTTTGCGTCCTTGTTTAATATTCTGTGATTCCTTGTCATTATTTTTGCTATAATTTCTCCACTCTTCATTTGCCGATTAGGCCAGGGAAATATTTTAATAAATACCATTCGGTGCTTAGTGCATTTAAAACGTTCTAAGAAAATTTTTGTTAGTCCGAAATTCGGCGAAATTATCGGATACTGCGCTCAACTATAAAACAATATCCTGGCCACGTCGTCACGCAATGCCAACGTTTGAAGAAGAAACGAGTGTCATATTGCCCACGCAACATGCCTTTCCGTCGCCCGTATGTCTTTCATTACTTCCTCACCACTCACATTTTATTACAACACCTGGATATTTGATCTTACTTTCTATTTAAAATTATATTCATAACATTATTATTATATTTATATCTATCTCCTTACAACTCAAAGTCACATTGCCTATTTAAAATTGAGATAATTAACAATAACGTTTTCAAACATCAAAGGTAGCTACGCAACTGCTCCGAATAAGTTTTTGCAGAAGAATCCTTTCAAAACATTCCGAGAGAGAACAAGGAAAATATAGGGAAACCTAATACTCCTTCCGTAAACCTACATAAATAAAACCACTTCAGTGTTTCACCAAGTTTTTGGAGACTATGGGATTATTATTCTACAATTTTTTGCATAGAAATAAAACAGACAGAATGGTAGTTTTTTCATTTCTACTTGCGTAAAATCGTTAGAAGATTTAATACCCCAACTTTTCCACGATAGACTCTGACTTCGTTTCTTTCGACACGTCAGCAAACCAAACTCATGAATTAAAAATTAATATATTCATACTTCTGTATATTTGGATACGGAATAGATAAAGAAGTCAAAACCTCGGTCGTCAAGCGTGTTTAGAAAACCTATATAAGAGCATATAAATCTTAATCGACTTAAGGAAAGAAGGATGGATAAAGTCCCATTTCCAATTACAGGCGAAGCCCGATATTTCCAACTACTATGGAAGTACGAGTTATTGAAACTTCGACTTATCGAACTTAAACCTATATTTGAATGGACGGGAAAATAATATTCTTAAAGTAAACGACACTTCGAATTACAGACGATAGGAGGTATCGAGGTTCATCTTTTCGTGCGTCCTACGATGCGGAAGTGGTCTTCTTAACGACTCCGCCCTCCGAAGGCGTGCGAGAGAGGAGGCGGGAGAAAGAAACAATCGACCCGTCCGTCGTAAAAAGGGCGTCCTCATATCTCCTCCACTCCATCCCTCTCCTTCCTATTTCTCTCCCTCCATCTCTCTCTCTCTCTCTCTCTCTCTCTCTCTCTCTCTTCCTCCATTATATTCTCTCTCGCTCTCACCATTCCAAGGCCAATTTTCTGACCTTCGTAAACTTAGAACTGAAACGGCAACCATAATTATGTTATTGTTCTTGTATTATCATGATTACATTATTATAGTTATATTATTATATTATTATTATATTTGTTTGACGTTGAAAATATCTCGAGTTTGTAAATAATCGTATAATCCTTTCACTCTATGTAGGGAGTTTTCGTAAGTTTTTCGCGTACCACTTCTCTCCGTGGGTGTTTTTCTACAGTAGGATTTTCCTGTGGGGAATAAACCTCTTTGCTCAGTTTTTTAAAACTCAATCTCGGGACTTAATTTTAGACCTATTTCTTTTATTCACTCATATTCAAACATATATGTAACTTTCAAATTGTCCTATATTTCTTTATCATATTTTGAAATAAATTTCATAATCCAGTCTGTATCATATGGCGATGAGGTAAATATAAGAAGAGTCTACATCAGTGGTTCCCAAACTTTTTGTAGGCGCGGCAACCACTCAGAGATAAAAAGAATTTCGCCGCACCCAAGTCTTGAAACAAGGTTTTTATACATTGACATACGTGGATTACAACCTTTGAACGTAAAAATTTGTTGGTACTACACACTAATCAATTTATTAGAGGAAAGGTTATTGCTCTATTTACTTACCAACTCATCCAAATCGTTCATTTATTATATTTAATAAAAACGTTTTTCGTGGCACCCCTAAAAACCATCTGCGGGATCCAAGTGTGTCGCGGCATCCAGTATGGGAACCACTGTGCTACATAGTCCCAATTTCGTGAGGAGAAAGACCTTTATCTGGCTATCTCTCCGTCTTTTCCCTCTCTGTCTTATCTCTCTCTCCTTTCTTCCTCTCTTTTAACCTTTTTATCTCACTTTTCATCCCTCTCCATCTCTCTCTCTCTTTTGACCTCTCTTCCATTATGGCATTCTCAGACGCGACCCTTTTTAGTTCATTTTAATCTCGGTCCCGCCCGTAAACAATAGTTCTAAGAGTCTTTTTTAATTCCGGCAGTGACTGCGCGCCTTAATTCTAAAAGAAGCCGACTCAAACGATCGAGAGACCTCTCTCTCCCTCTCCCTCCCCGTTCTCCTCCCCCTCCCCCTATCTCCACCTCCCCCCTCTTTATTCTCGATTGATTACTTTCTCGAAGGTTTATTTTGGTTGATTGCTTGTTCGTGTTGTCACTTAACGTTTATTACGCTGAATATGATGGCATAATCTGTAGGAATCGTATTCCAATAAAATTAATCGCGAAGGAGGTAGTTTATAAGGGCCGTTTTTACGCCAATCGGGTTGACTTCCGTTTTAATGCTCTTTGAAAACAGCCCATTAACGGGGTAGATTAATTTTATATATTGAGCTTACTTCGACGGTATTTTAAAAATATATGGTCGTTGTTATAAAGTGTAAGGACTTCCTGCATGTTAGGTAGATGATTCAACAATCCGAATGTGATGGTAAAATGCACCTTTTAACATAATAATTTACTGTATCCCTAGTCAACATAAAATCTCGTAAATACCGCAATGTTGTTCTTTCTACAAACACAAAAACGTTAAACTGTATCAAAAGTTCTTCACGAAGTGTTTGCTTTCCATGTAAAATTAATTAATGTAAAATAATTAATTTAAAACGCCGCAGAAAATTCCTTTTGCTTCATTTTATGCATACTAAATATACTGTGAAATGGGAGGATGAAATAGTCATATTATAAAAATTTATTAAACAAAATTTTCATTTGAACTAATAATACAATTCGTTGAACGACATAATTACAGCATTCGATGCCGTTATTGTTTTTATTTGCATCTTGTCCCTAATATGCCAAAAATATGGTACCTTAGTGATTTTCATGAACACCTTCAAAATAACGTACACAGTAAAAAACTGTCTGAAGATTCTTACTAACTAATCTTCCGATATAGCGTTTTATGTGGCACGTTTACATCATCCTATATATATTTATTTAGTATTTTCCATAAAATAAACTGCCAAAAGGGTATTTTTTCTTCTGTTTATGATTGATAATTTAATTAATTTCCTCAGCTTATATAATTATTTTCTAGATGTTTATCACCTTAAAATGTAGTTTTTATGTTTCAACAACTTATGAACTCCCCAAAACAAGTCATTTCGAGTGAGTGCTTTGAAAAGCAGGCTAAAATTCATCATCAGATCATTCGGAAGCTGCCATTATAACTTACAAAGTGAATTTCAGCGTAATGCCGAATCAAAGGCATTCCTCGAAACAATGAGTCAAGAGACACAAGAGAAACGAAATAGCGAATGACAATGGCAAAGACCAGATTTACAATATATTTCGGGAATTCGCGGTTTCACTTGTTCTGAGGAACGGAGAATAATGACCATCGCGAGAGTATTGCAGGAGCTGTGGTTTTACCACAACTACTCTGCAATGAGGATTTACCTTGTTTAAGTGGGCCTACGATATGTGTCATAATTTGCTAATAGTCTGCTTAGCGAAGACAGTGAAATAGCATCGCTACACCAAAAGGCATATGAATATATTTTAATTTTTATAGTGAATGAATGTCGGAAAACACTCAATTACTTCAGTTAGATTAAATGAGATCTGCGATTACTCGGAATATGAAAATAAGGGAGGAATATTTTTACTTCTTTTGAGCAAGTGTTGGTCCTTGTGAATTTAGACTGCATACATTATACAAGTCCAAGAAAGAACCTGGTTTATAAAATGATCAGCTAGGACAAATCTGTCGTCTCAGTTAATTATTTGTCTGAACTTATAATTCTTACTACTGATATTGAACAGTTAGTATTTTAAAAAGTGAGGCTTTATTTATACATTATTTATTAAAAGGTCTGACTGGTTTAAGTTTTATAACAGCGAAATCTCGTTTACTTAATAAAATTTCTTGCCTTTCTTCAACAGAAATGTTCACGCTACTTTTAAACGAAATAATTTTGTATTAAAATTTCTTCCGAACGCACAAGGCATATGCTAACTAACTTAATAATAATCCAAAGTTTAGTGCTTTGGCGACTTAAGATATCAACATTAACCCAAACTACAAGCAATGATAGAGCGGTTAGCTCTATCTGATACAAGACGCGTCGTGTTCCGCAAAAATCTAAACCGGCAATCACTGCTACAAAAAACGAGCACGAATGGTAAAGTGCATAATTATTGTCATCTCAATATTGGACGTCAGACGTTCAAATAACAAAATTTTATTAATCTGGAGGTGTAAAATATGAACGAAAAATCCGTGATTGTATCCGATCACTCTGAGAATTTGAGAGTTATATACATCGTATCCAGAGTAGATTTCGGTTTATGTTATTCAATTTATGAACAATTAAGGTGTTTCCGACCTTAGAATTCCTAAACGACGAGTGTTTCATACGTTTGTTTTGATAGAATTAATGGCCAAATGTAGAATATTTGTCCGCAAGTACTTTTCATGAATCGTGTTGACATAACGGCAGATGTGGACGGATGTGACGTCATCCGACAAGTTTTCATATAGCAGCGCATAAGATAAATCCTCTCAAAATTTTTGTTGCTAAAAGCCCTTCTAAGACATTCGCGAATAAAATACATGAGACAAATGAGAGCAAAGAAAATTCTATTCTATGGTTATTTATATACGTTTTTATTCAGGCTTATATTTATATAGTATCGTGGTTAATTTGAGCAATTCTTTATCCAAAATAACCTTTCTATACTTATCTCTCACATTATTGGTTTGTTTAAATCAATATATCTTGTTTGCCTACGTTGAGTATACATTTACTTCATTAAGCTCTACAGATACATGCTCTTATTCCTCCTAAATGTTGTTCTCTTGATATACATTTTTTATCAACAAACTTCATGGATTATTTGACAATTGCCAATGCCCTACTTAGGCCACGTTTACCGATGCTTTTACGAAAAGAGGTTCCTATTCCCGGAGATCCAATTTTCATAAAACATGAACAGCCCCTTTCACGGAGCCGTGCGTTGGAAACATCCCTTGAAACGGAATTATGTTTCTAAGGCGATTTCCATCGATCTGTGTAAAATTTATTAACTTGCGTTCCGCGATCGAAATGGTCACTGGCGGCGGAAACAAAGGGTCGAACGGAAGCGCCATTGCACGTCTGGACCGTGGTAATGTCTTTCCGCTCCGTGGAATCGTAACCGCGATCCAGCGTGCGATAGTTTTGCAACGCGGTCGATTATTTAACGGCAGACGGTGATAAAAATATCCTCTCTTCCAACGGTGATTACACCGCGAAAAATTCGCATTAGCTAAAGATTATCAGACACCCAACTTGCGTCCTTTGTTTCGTTCAGATAATAACGCAAGGTAAGCAGAGTATGTTTGAACGTTCTGTCGCGCTAAGTTTTCACCGTGTAGTATCACCGCGGGGGAGAATTTTTAACGAAGTTATATCAGGATGGAAACTCTTTTCCATAAAGTGTTTCATTTTATAAAATCAAATTCTAATGCTACTGCTTATAAGCATGTATATTATTAGCTTAAATAATATGAAAAAATTAAATCGGGTATAATAAAATTTCATACAATATCCACCGTTTACAAAGTTGTGTTTTTTCGGATTTTATTAAAGTGCCATTCCACAATGGAACACATTCAAAAGTGAGTTAATTCATGGATATTCAAATTTTGCAGCCTCCCTTACCCTCAATAATTTTCCTTCGAATAAAAAAATCCCCGTAAAAATTTGAAGCGGCATTCCAGTTTAACAGAAAATTACCGAGCTCGTCTCGTGACTGAAAAAAATTCAATAACAGCCACTTATTTATTTATTTACTTATATTATTTGACGAAAAATGCGTAGGTATTTGATTGTTTTAGTTAACTTTGGTTCTCAATATTTTTCTCTCAGATGAGTATTTAACGAGATTCTTGCGAATTACGTTGTAAAATACATGTAGGTCTTCATGTAAAATGGTCTTAATTATTGTCTGATTTTAACCAAAATTGGAATTGGTGGGCAAATTTTACTAAATACTCCTCAATACCAAATTTTATCGAAGTACGTCCAGCGGTTCCCGAGTTTAAACATGCGGACAGACGGAAACCACCTGCCCTATATGCGTTCACTTTGTGCAAAGAACGCGTAACAACGAAAATACTAGCACTCGTGTTCTCTTAGAATCTACTTCCGGTGAATTTCCGCTGCTTTGTAGCCGATATGCACATCTGGTTTTTCATAACCTTCTTGTAATCACTTTTTTAATCTATTGATTTTTAAGTGCCTGTTGTTCTTGAAGGCATTTCTAGTGCAAAACGAAAACGTAGAATTTGTCTAACTCAAGACTCAACGACAAGAGCAGTTTGTAAAAAAAAGTCAGTTCAGTTCGCTAAACATGAAAAAGAGCATAAAAAAAGGGAATCATCTACACTTTCGAACCGACTTTCATCAGTTCTTTCCTTACTCGTTCTCCCTTCTCTCTTCCCCTAAGTCATTCCTTCTGATGAAGAGCATAAAAAGGGAATCATCGACACTTTCGAACCGGCTTTCTTGTTCCACCATTTTCCCCCGCGATAAGAGCCGGTCAGATCATTTCGATAAGTTTTTCTTTTTGGAGTCCGCGATCTCCGCGCCATCTGTTCGATGATACCGTCGATGAGCATATTGGCCTCTTTTCGAGTGTTTGAGGGTGGTCAGAATACCTACTCAAACCTCCTCTTGTTGAATATTTAGAGAAAGGGATGAGGCAGGGGGAGAGAGCGTGTGTGTGAGGGAGAAAATGAAGATCCATTCTGTTTCCACCCGATCCCCTTGGAAACGCAAACATAGAAACCGTGTCCTCCATTCTCCTCTGATATCTCCCCCTTCTTCGAAATGCCCTCTCCACAAGACTCAGTGCCATTGAGTCCAGCGATCCGTTCACATCGTCGTTTTTCTCCAAATGAAATGGAATTATTCTCCAAAGGATGAAGAGTGGGAAGAGAGGAAGAGATAAAAGAATAGAAGACGGAATAAATGAACAGGAATTGTTCACAATAACCTAAAAATGTTTAGAAAACTAGATCCAGTTTTCGGCAAAAACCCACCCGTCCTCAGAGGTGATTGTAAGATCAACATAGGCCATTTTTTAGGATAAAATTCGGTCTCAGGACACTTTAATGAGCCTTTGGCTTGTACGACCTTTTTATGACTGTTGGAGTTACCTCGATTATTAGTACGAGTTCAGTAGTAAAACGAACACGATGTTTCATTTTGGGAAGGCTTAAGCTTATTTACGGTTTCCCTTCGTTAATCTGATGTAATATCGTTTCGCAGTCTCCCTTCTCCATGGTCTAAAACCGATCTCTGTTTTACGCGCAATAAGACCACGTCACATTCCCAAGATTTTCATTCAATTAGCCGACATCGCGTAAACTCAATTTAGATAGTATATGCGTCATCAGCATCGAAAGCCATGACTTCCACTCAATTACTTTCTATTTAACAGGAGAAGAAAAGAGGAGATAATAGGATTATAGATTAAATAATAGAAGTAGTAAAAATGTATGAATGAGATTTGAGTAACCGAACCAATGGCTAACCGAATTGCAAAAAGAAACTATTGGTTGGTGTAACAGAGAATATAAATCTGCGAGTAATAGTTGTAGTGTTTCTAGATGTTAAGCAAGTACATACGTCATAACAAGATGACCATTGGCAGTCAGCTTTAATTATAAAGAGCAAAAAGAGGGAAAAGGCGGATATTGTTCAAAATAACGACAAATGTCATAAAAATCAATAACACAATGATGCATATTCAAAAGAGAAGGTGATATAATTTCAAACAATTAATGCATTACAACTCTTGAGCGAGTGTATTTGGAAAGACATTAATAATCACTCCTTTAATAATATTTGATTAATCTAACGATGCTTATATTTCATTGAAATCAAAATCATTATGCAAGCGAGAAAATGTTTCTTCTGGGTATCCTAGTTTAATATGTTTCTTTCCGTTTCTTTCCGTTCGTTAGGCAAATTATATAAGTAAAGAACTCAGATGAAAAAACGGTTGAATAAACCACAAGTACAAAGAAGCTGTCTTCGGTGTCAATCCGCTCTGATTTTACACTTTTATATTTATATGGTTACACATCTATAATTTACCGCCGAAGGGAACAAATCTGAAAAAGATATGATCATTTGGTTCACTATAAATATAGAGGAGTTACCTATATCATTTGAGTGCGTCATCCCTTAGGCCGATAGCCATAATTCATGCTTTAATTGCATCTGTCGATGTGGTTGGTGGTAAACCGCTCGCACCCGGTCGGTGCTTGAAGATTTTCCGTGATCGATACAAATCGGGGTCACCATAGCAGTAGGTGAGGGACAAGCAAACTCCCTTAATGCCTCTCCAAGCATTACCTATCCTCCTCTTCGTGCCTGAAAGGGTTGATATGGATCGTCTCTTGCTGTTTGATTGCGCCAAATCCTGACGCTTTGAACGCAAACGCTAGTAATTCAGCCGAGGGTAAATAGAGACATCGAATAGGTCGGGAAATTAGCGAGGGGGTAAGGGAGAAAGAAAAAGGATCGTAGAAAGTGAATTGGCGAGTCTATTTAGCTTTCGATTGGTAGCGTGCAAAAGTGGAGAGCCACATCCCCGGAAAACAACAATGAGCCGGAGATAAATGGAATTTCTATTTTAGCATCGAATCGGAAATTGCTTTGCCTTTCCGATGTTTTTTTCCGCCCCGACAAAATTTGAAGAGAATTCATCGGCCGAAAAAATCTGATCTTCATTCCAACCGCAAAAAAAATCCTAACAGTGAGCTCACTAGTTTTTTGTAAAGAGTGACCTGTTTCGAAGTTTTTAATGTACACATTCCCTTGCCTGCCGGAGTTTTTTTATTAGCGCAGGCATCGTTCAACAGATAGACAACGTCGTTCTGCATGAGATGTTACGTGAAATTTGGAAAAACACAACAGCGGCGATCGAGGTTGAATATAATAACACTAACGAGAAACATATTTATTTATTTTACAATTTACCAATACATTCGCAAATTTTAGCAAAAAACGGATGAAAAAATAAACGATAACAACAACCTCGAAATGCAATCGACGGATTTCTTGTTTCTTTCCGAGAAATTAAGCAAAGCGAACGGAGGAAACCGCGTAAAAATTACTTCCGCTCGCGATAACAACACGCCACCTTCTTTTGTCCTTTTTTCCAACAGGCGAACCTAACGCATTTGGAAAATTCCTCTCTCGCAGATTCCGACGCGCGGAATTTCGTCCTTTCCGACCCTCCCGAATATCCCGACGCGTGCGACTCGACCCATTCGAGCGTCCAAACGGTCCGAGCCCTTTCGACGCCCCTCCCAACCGACCGGCTCGTCGGGAGAGGCGGTCAATCGAAGGAAAGAAAACACAAACAACGCGCTAAAACGACCTCCCCGTCTTACCCCTCTCTCACCGCGTGCTTTCGAATCCGTGCGTGCGCGCGCCATCCCGTTCGCCTTTAAAATTTACTCACGCTTCTCCTTCCCGTTCGAGCGGAGGCCGCCCGGTGGGTCACGTGTCGCCGCCGAGTGTTGCGATCCGGTCGGAACGTTGGGGAAGAGCGGAGAAAAGAACCCGGAACGCGAAGATAGACGCCGGAGCCGCCTCGCTCCGGTCGATTCCGGGGATTTCCTTCTCGGACAACGGGCGCCGGCGTCTCCGCGGCGACCGATGCCTCTATCCGGCGTCTTTCCCTTCCGATTCCCTGTCTTTCCCTATCCCCCGCTCTCTCACTCGCGTTGCGACGTCTCTCTATCTCCCGCGGCCGACCCGTTGTTTCTGTCTCCCTCGCTCATCCGCCGGCCCTGGTTTACCTTCCCCTCGCACCCCTCCTCTCGCCGGGCTGTGCGCGCACCCTCCGTTCTTCCCCCCCTTTTTCCCTCCTCCCCTTCCATCCACGGAATCCCCATCTCTCCCCTCCCCCAATTCCTCGCCCTACCTCTCTCTCTCCCACCCTCTTTCTCTTTCCCCGGGGCGGAGGTGATCCTCTCACGGTCCGGGCGGTGTAGTTGCATAGCACTCTGCTCGGAAGGTCAAAAGTTCAGGCCTTGCGGCGGGTCCGCTTCTGTGTGGAGCTACTGTATTACCCCAACTTCGAAGCGTCGGAGGTTTTTTCCTCCCCTCGCCCTTCCTTCGCCATCCTGTTCCCGCCTTTAATTCTCTTCCTTCCTGCGGAAATGGTCTCTCCGCTTTCCTCCAGCATGCTCGCATAATATATTTATCTGCGTGACACTCCGCTCCTCGACGACGGATTAATGGGAAGGAAGGCTTTATTTCGTTTTAACCGAAACAAAATCCCCGGCCTGAACCTCGCGACGCGTTACCTAAGCATTAGATCCCCGAGGCGGATTTCGGAAGTTTGTATACGACGCTAAAATTTCCGAACCCCTAAGTGACATGTGAAAATTGCTCGTTATGGAGAGTCGATAACTGACGGGAAAGGATGAATGGCCGATGCGGAGAATGTGAGAGATGGGCACGGGCGAAATTCTGCATCTGAAATATGACTCAATCACAGAGTTCCTCGTGAAATTTCCGAAACAGTATACCTACATGGATCTAATGCAACCATCTGTCCTAAAAAATCGATAAAAATATCCATAAAAATGTCATTTTTTCTGCGAAAAGCGAGAAAATTTTTAATTCTCTGTTTATTAACCTAAAAACTTTTGAGTGCCAGACTTCTTAAGAATAATACATCATTGATAGTAATATCTTATATATAAAATTGAATTGCTGTTTGTCTGTCTGTTCCCTATACGACACCCTTTGAACTATCGGGTCCAAACTTTGCAAAGTGACTTCCTATGACCCTACGGGTAACATAGGGTATCCGGGAACCCCGACAACCACCTCGCACAGACAGACACGGATATACAGCGGGTGCTCATATATCGATTTGTTTTCTTTATGACGGTGTAGCCCCCCCAAAGACAGGCAGACGGATATACAGCGGATCTTCATATATCGATTTGTTTTTTTAACTTATGTGAATTAAAAGAATAAACAATATGAATCGTAGTTTAATTTTTAAATTTTCAGAAATCGCGATTCTTTAAGTTTCTATAAACTGTTATTAGAAGCCCGGGCAACGCCGGGTACTTAAAGCTAGTAGGAAATAACTTTTACTTGTGATAGTTGATTAAAAATGGGTTCATTTCATTACATTATAACCAGTGTTGCGTCTCTAAAAATAATGATTCTGTATTTTAAAAAGCTATTATTTGAATTTTTGAACGAAAGAAATGTTTACCAACTTCGCATGGGTGGTTGTGAATTACTTCTCGATTTGCCATCCGTAACAAATGAGAAGACGATACAATTTTTTTCGGGTCGAATAAGTTAAAACCTTACAATCAAATCATTCAACACTCGGGAGCAAATAACAGAATGAAATCCATTCCGAAAATTAGCGAAACGGATTCCCCAATTTCGCCGCCCTAGACTCGCTTTAAAAAAAACAAATCACTCGAAAGTAACGGGCCGTTTATTAAACCATTCTCCGCGTCACTTCCGAACAGATCGAGCTTTCAATTACGATCCATCCCATTCATTACAAACACCCCCGACGCGATCGTCATCCCTTCGGGCTCCGTTATTGTTGTTATCTTCGGCCGTTTACTCCACCGCATCTCCGAGAGAGAGACCACACCCGTTCATTCACAACGGGCCCCTTCACCGCACCTCTCCCTCCCTTTCACCCTCTCCCCACAAATCCTCTCCCTCCCTCAACTCCCTTTACCTCTCCTCCATCCCTCTCCAACGGCCTTCACCGACATAGGAGGAAAGCATTGACGGGCGCCCGAAGACCCCTTTTGCGCAAACTCCAGAGCGATTCCACCCCTCTGTATATGGAGAGGTATTACCCGCTACCAAATCCCTCCCTCCTCATCCCAACCCCACCCTCCCTCCATCCAAAGAATTCCTCATACTCCTTCGAATGCTAAACATGGCGGTTCCTTCCAGCCTCTTCTCGACCTCACCCTCTCCCGGAGGCAAAAAAAGAAAACGGGAATGAGCTCGGGCTGATTCTCGGATGTATTCATTTACACTCGTTCGCGGAGAGTCGAAACACTTTCTCCAGTGGCGCGCTCTGTGAGCGCGTATTGTGCGCCAGCTCCGACCGCGTGTCCCTCTCTCTTCTCCTAATGAGATCTCCAAGAGCTCGCTCGAATATGCTCTCCACTCCTGTGGGTCCCTCGTACTCAGAATTAAAGGCTTATTTTATTGCCCGTCGTTGGATATGTATTTCATCGTCGATCGTCAACATTTGGAAACGCTTTTTTATGTGAATTAAACTCTGCCGAGAGGTGGCGAAAACTTGGGGAAAATTTTCAAATTTAACTTCGTCGTATCGGTGATACTCCAACTTGTGCTTCCCAAGACCCAAGACGTATAACAACACTTTTATACAATATCTCCGAGTATAACCGACCCTTCTATTCCTGTTCTGAAAAAGTGCCGTGTTATGTGAATCTAGCTTTACATAATGGAAGAAGAGTCGTGTTCCCCATACTCCTTCCAGACCCAAAAATTCCAAAATCTCTCTTTGAGGCACATTTATCAACAAATGGAATGCTGTTGTCGATTATATAAGCTCGTAAGCAAAGCACTCGGGCCCTCCAAAATATCTCTTCCAGGCTCAGAAATCTGGAATCCCAGGTCCGACCAAACAGTGGCGGATTTACGCCTCCTGGGTCCCCTGGCGCTAAACATTTTGGGGTCCCTGGCGCTAAGCAGTCGGGGGCCCTACAATCTAAATATATAGTGGAACCGCTCCTAACGGCTACCCTTCTTTGTGACATCTCTTAACAATCGTTTTTCTATGGGGTCATAAAGAGGTTCCGCTGAATTTTAACTTGAGACATTTAATATTTCTGAGATTATATACACGAACATTTTTTCGAGCCCCTTACTTCATGGGGCCCCTGGCGCGCGCCATGTACGTACAGTTGTACTGCCGATTGACTGCATCGTCAATTTTAACAGTCGCTTCATCAGACCACAAAATTAAGTAGGGAAAGTATTTATTTTCATTGCAAAACCGTAAAAACCATTCACAAAATTCAACCTGACAATCTGAATCTTCTTTGCTCAAGGCATGTACCGATATCGGTAAATACGGTTATCACTTAGCTTCTCGCAGAATCTGGTGTACACTTGCTTTGCCGTTACTGGTCTCGTGAGCACTCTCTCTTAAAGATTTTTTAGGCGATCGTTTGAAAACCTGCAGCACATTCGGTGCACTATGTGCGAGGTCTTCGAGAACGTCTCTTGTGCACGTCTTGCATTGCGTCGTCTGCCTCAAACTCATCACCTAACCTCAAAATGGTTCAGCTTCAAATTCATGCCTTTGCATCTCCTTCGCTTTATCCGTTTTCCAGTAACGCTTCAAAATCCGTTTACTTTGCTCAAATATCAAACGAGGGTCTGCCATTGAAATCTGGATTTAACAATCATAAACTGATTCAGTTATACTCAGAGATTAAAAGAAGGATTAAAAGAAACAATTCTGAATATAACTAAATTGTTACATAATGAACTCAGGAAGGTGCTCAAATGTAACTTCATATATTCCTATGAAGAAACATATCCTACTTTGCATGATTTCGCTTTACACGGTTTTTTCAGGAGCGCATGTGCCGTGCAAAGAGAGGGATGGGTATATTACTGTTCAAATTGCTAGTACAGCGTTACATTTTCCATGAGTTTGGATGCTATTGTTTTAAGCTTCTTTCAATGAGAGTTAAGACGTAATTTTAATTAAATTTCTATTATCATATATATTTTCGATGCTATCTGCAACATTTCTATCATTTTAGCAGTTAAATCAATGTAAATTTGAACCCAGAAACAATTTTAAGCGTAAAAGCAAGCAATTTTCTTCCAAATTTAGAAAAAATAATTTTGATTAAATACACATATCTTACCATTCCCAAGTTCAAACAATATAAAAAGAAAATTTATTAAAAAGACTGGTTAGTTAAATACGCCAATTACGCTTATAAAAGTTCCACAACTCTCAAGATGCGATCTTTGAATGGTTAACAGCTAAATTATATTTTTACTTTATCTGGCATAAATAATAAAAAATTACCTTAAACTTTACTGTTTGGATCGCAAAACATCGAAAAAAAATTTAAAATAAAAAATCGCTAAAAATAAAAAAAATTTAATTAACTTTTCCTATTTAGGATGGAGACAAATAATTAACCCATCTTACTCAATGACGGACTACGTCCAATTAAATCGAGCACGCTATAAGCAAAGACGGAATAAAATGTCGGAACTCGAGGCCTTAGACTTACATATGAAAAGCCGTAACTTTTCCGCAACTAACCACTAACGCTGCCTCAGACCTTCGAAGAGGATTAATGGGTAGGCAGCAAAACCATTAGGTCAGACTCGAAAGGAATAAAAAAGAAACGTCGCCTTCCCATCCAAATGGCCTAATCTCTCGCCTCCTAAAAAGCATTCTCGGATCGATACGGAGATACATAGTGGTGCTTATAGCAGCAGTGGACCAAACCAAGCTAAATGATTGTACTGCAAGTGAGACATCATCTGCCAAAAAAATAAAACAGCTGGTCCGTTTCGGTTCGAATTAAAGAGGATATGGCGCGATAGTCGCGCACGTCTCCTCTACTACGCGGCAGGTTCCAAAAAGAGTCCCAAAGGCAACGCGATAAGTCATGTTTGACTTTCTTTTTTCAAATTCGTATTCCGTTTCTCGGAATGTCTGGGATTTAGAATTGTTGTTTCATGCTGTTTTAAAAACCACAAAAACAATTATACGTGAAAAGATCAAAAAACGAACTATCGAGTTCATCGTAGGGTTTAAATCCAATACATGTAACATCTGTAGACATATAAGAGGGTCATGTAAACAAGACAGTCTTTATAAAGTATTCAATTTTAGTGGTCATTAAATCCTTTATCCTTCCAAATAACTGTCTCCCAACCCTCTATGACGGCACGCTTTAAGGGTAACTCTCCAAGGATAACCTCCCATCTTCTTTAAACTTGCAAGTATAAGCATTTGACACGTGTCAATTTGAGAAATAACGGTCGATGGATTGCCTCTGAGGGCGGCTACTTTGTAGCTGTAATCCGCGTCTGGCTCGCTCAACCCTTTTATGGCTACACGAGTTACCTCGATCGCCAATTAAGCATGGATCGACTGAGTGGCACGGGAAAACATCAAAGAGGGCATACAGATGGATGGAACACTGAGACTAACGCCGTTCATCAAACACTGCAAATGATGAGTCATCGGTGACATTTAAATTTACAATGGTAACTCCTAAAACCTTTAATTGATAAGTGGTTGTATTTGCTATTTAATGCTTTTAAATTGAAAATATATTTTTTCCTTTTTCTCCATTTTTATTGAAACTTAGAACGATAATTGAATAATATATCTAAAGTGACGAATTTTTTTCAAGCTCATATCCGTACAAGTGACACCTTTTTCTCTCAGAAATGATCAAATTTGAGGTAAATGACTATTTAAGTCCTATAAGTCAGTACAAACGTCTTTTGTTAAATATTAGAGCAGGGGTTTCCAACGCGGTGCCCGCGGGCGCCATGGCGCTCGGTTCGCTGTGGCGCCCGCCGAGGTTTGTTCAGGTGCCATCCCTAAAACCTTTAGCTCTTTTGAGTTATGGCGTTGAGCGTCCGCAGAATCTAGAAAGTATCAATCTGAAAAGACTTCATGACTCTGTCTTTTAAAATTTACATACAATGGCATGATATGATTTCACTCGAAGTTTTGTTCACAAATTCGTCGTCTACTCGCTTGTTTTAATGTATCATTTATCAATAATATTATAATACAAAATGTATATAATGTGCCTATGCACGTATGTATTTATGTCAAAACAAGTATCGCAGCTTATTTAAGTAGTCTTAAATTAATCTCATAATTTAATTCTGATTTATTGTTAAATGGGAATTTTGATATTTTATATACTTTGTATTTTTAATTTTAACAAAAAAATGATTTTTAAGAGTAAAATCAATGCTTCCACTATAAATATTTAAAATAGCTTATAAATGTACATATATCTGACGCTGAGCTGTAAGTGTTGAGCGGGGAGGGTAAATATATCGGCGCCCGCCGCTTTCGCTTTTGTCTTTAAGTCGAATGCGCCCTTGCCCACATAAAGGTTGGTAACCTCTGTATTAGTGCATCAAATTAAAAAGCTAGAAAAAATAAACGTATTTTCAAAAGAATATCATATGATTGAAGAACAATAGATCAATAGACATTTTAAGCTACAGTAAAAAACAGTTAGTCCGGCACCTGGTAGTCCGGAACTCCCAATGGTTCGGCATCTAGCAGCCCGGGGCTCACTCAATAGCCGGACGAGTTTCGCTAGCCGAACGAGTCTATCGCGGTCCAGTCTGATATTTTCCGTGTTGCCGAACGCAAAGCCTGTGTGTTGTGATTTTTTTAAGCCATCCATCCTATATAACGATTTCTAATGTGAGCAGAGGTGGTAAAGGTGCCAAAATAAAGCATGTAACTTTGACATTACATCAGAAATTGGATATAAAAATCGGCTTGAGAAAGGCGAGAATCGAAATGTTATAATGAATGAGTTCAACATTGCATAATCTACGATACATGATATAAAGAAACAAAAGGACAAATTGCGATTATTTCTAGCTAAATCAGATACTGCTAAAGGCGTTCATGTGCGACAAACATTGAAAAAGCCGAAGTTCTCTTAATTAGATACTGTAACGAGACCAGACCGATAACGGACTTTGCTGTTCATTTTATTTTGTTTTTGCGCGCAGCCAACAGGGTGCGCGTCAGTTCTCTCCTCTCTTGTGGAAGCTCACAGAGTGTAGTGTGCGCCCCAGGCGATTAAAGGTGTTTGTGTTTTTACGCGTAACTTTCATTTGTGCCCTTTCCTCTCCGAGAAACCCTAGCCCGTCACAAATGGCGCCCAACTCGCGGCTCGGGAGCAGATAAAAGTTTGCAAAGGAATATTTGCGTTTTAAACACTCATCAGATCTGAGCATCTGATTCCGGAAGCAGCGCAACCAATTCCATGTTGTGTATAGATACCTCCTCACTTAGTGTCATATACAGCGAAATTAAGTGCGATACTTGTGTCCGCAAATTTCAAATTTGTATTTTGGCCATAATTAGTGTGTGCTGTCTATTTCCTACGTGTTAGTGCTATACATCCTGCCACGTGGTTTTCTTAAGTATCCTTCCGCGAAGCGATACTTCTTCGCCTACTTCCACCTACAGTGAAATTTAGTGTCATACGTGTTTCCGTAAATTTTAAATTTGTATTTTTGGCCATAATTAGTGTGTGCTGTTTATTTTCTACGTGTTAGTGCTATAGATCCTGCCACGTGGTTTTTTTATGTATCCTTCCGCGAAGCGGTACTTCTTCGCCTACTTCCACCTACAGTGAAATTTAGTGCGATACGTGTGTCCGTAAATTTCTTATTTCCACGTGATATTATTCGCTCGCTGCGAAAATATTTGTCCTTTCGCGCTGCAACAATTAACTGTCCTTCAGCGCTGCGGCATTGTGTTCTTCCGCGTGGCCAAATTGTGTTACTCGCGGCCATATTGCTTTTTTGGCCAAACTGCGTTCTTCCACGTGGTTGTTACTTTGTGCGGCCATATTGCCTTTTCCGCGCTGCGACCTTGGGCCTTGCCGCCTAGCGAATTTTTCCGTATTTCCGCTGAGTGATATTGTTTCCTGCGTGGATTAGTTTAGAAATAGCAACCATGCCTAAATCTAAATCATTACCCACGGAAGGGAAGAGTGAATCTCCGCCAGCCTTGACGTTATCAAACGAACAATTTCAGGCGCTGATTGCGCAAATTACGGACTCGGCAAGAATGACTGTTCTTGATAGGCAATTGACGAGCCCCGTCCTTGTTACACCAAGTAGCGGCAATTTTTCTAAATGTACTTCTCGATTTAACGGCAGTGCTTCGTCTGATGTTGACGCATTCTTGGACTCGGTTTTGACCTTTAAGGATTGCGCAAATGTCAGCGAAGAAAATGCATTACGTGGTGTCTCAATGCTTCTGGAAGGCATTGCTGCGACATGGTGGCAGGGTATAAAGAGAGATATTTCGGACTGGGACGGTGCCGTGTGCGCGTTTCGAGACGCGTTCTCTCGCAAATTGCCGCCTCATCTCGTCTTTAGAGAGATTTTTGCACGTGAGCAACACGAAAATGAAACAAGCGAGATTTTTGTATGCCACATTCGTGCCCTCTTGTCACAATTACCGTATACCTTGCCAGAACGCGCGCAATTAGATATTGTATACGGGTTAATGAATAGAAAAGTTAGGAAAAGACTTTCACCTAGCGATTTCGACTCATTCAAGAGTCTTTTGCAATGTGCAAAAGACATTGAACACTCACGGCGTGAGGTTGTGCGACCATCAAAGGATTTCAGTAGTAATGAAGGTAGACACCGACCGGAGAAGAAACAGCGTCCGAGGTGTAGTTACTGTAAATATTTAGACCACGTTGAATCAGATTGCAGGAAAGCAAAGGCAACTAAGGGTGATGTTGTACAATCAGTAAAATCATCACCCCAAACCCCAAAATCTGATTCGCCAAAACCACAAATAACGTGTTTTGGGTGCGGTGCCCCAGGTTACGTCAGAAGCAACTGTCCTAACTGTGAGCCTCCCATGAAAACTGAAAGTACGATTGTCTCATCCTTCAATTTTATGCAGTCAACCTTCTCTATTGATGATGCTTCATCGCTACCAATGCTCCCGGTCCAGATTTTAGGACTGAATGGTCTAGCTTGTCTTGACACTGGCTCCCAAAGAAGTATAGCCGGTGCACAGCTTTATCATATATTAATTTCTCGAGGGCGTCCGTTCAGCGAGACTTCCCTGGACATGAAGTTAGCTGATGGAAAAACGCATCGCGTATTAGCCAGGAGTTTTTCTGTGGAAATTTCTGTCGTCAACCGTACGATCCTCACGACCTTGATCGCAATTCCGGACCATCCGGAGAGCCGGATGCTACTTGGCATAGATTTTATCCGAAGTGCTGGCATGGTTCTGGATCTTCCCGGACATGAATGGTTCTTCAAGGAAGATCCCAGTAGCCGCCACGGTTTTGTACGAGAAGAAGATATTGGTACATCTGTACCTGTGAGCAACGTCCACGTCAGCAACCTGCCATATGTGCTCCGAACAGACGCAAGCGCTTACGCTTTGGGAGCGGTTCTACTCCAGGGGGAGCTTCCAGACCAACGCCCCGTCGAGTATGCGAGCAGACTGCTGACTCCCTTTGTCGCCACTCATGGTGCCCCTGATCCGTGTCTATTACGACCGCTGCGGAAACGAGGCCGTCCACGGCAACAGCAATCAGCCCCAAGACCTGCATCGGTGCCTTCTACGTCATCGGCGCCCTCTACGTCATCGGTGATTTCCAGGACATCATTCCCTTCCAGGACATCGGTGCCTTCCAGGACATCATTCCCTTCCAGGACATCGGTGCCTTCTACGTCATCGGTGCCTTCCAGGACATCGGTGCCTTCTACTTCATCGGTGGCTTCTACGTCATCGGTGCCTTCCAGGACATCATTCCCTTCCAGGACATCGGTGCCTTCTACGTCATCGGTGCCTTCCAGGACATCATTCCCTTCCAGGACATCGGTGCCTTCTACGTCATCGGTGCCTTCCAGGACATCGGTGCCTTCTACTTCATCGGTGGCTTCCCACATACCTGCGCTACCTACTAGGATGCAGTCACCTAGGAGATGCCGCCAGTAGCAGACCTTGTAGAATTGCATTCGAGGTCGTACATGCCATTCTAAGGGGGAGGATGTAACGAGACCAGACCGATAACGGACTTTGCTGTTCATTTTATTTTGTTTTTGCGCGCAGCCAACAGGGTGCGCGTCAGTTCTCTCCTCTCTTGTGGAAGCTCACAGAGTGTAGTGTGCGCCCCAGGCGATTAAAGGTGTTTGTGTTTTTACGCGTAACTTTCATTTGTGCCCTTTCCTCTCCGAGAAACCCTAGCCCGTCACAATACTGTTTTGTTTGTTTGTATTGAATTTCTGGCTAATCAACCTCTTGGATTATTATAGCCATTACTCCTTCCACACCGAACACATATAAAAGGGAGGAGAGAAACCCGGTGGCGGTATTAGCCTACTCTCCTACAAAGAGCACCAAGTAGGCCAACTGCTTAACGTCCCTTCTGAAGGACGGAGCGCTGACTTGCGCGGTCTCCTCAAAGAACACAAGTAGGGGACGGGACGATCCCAGGTTAGATACTGGTGTAGTGGTTCGAGTGTCGGCTTCCCATTACAAAGTTCCGGGGTTCAAACCCCGCGAATGGAGGTTTTATAAAAATAAATAAAAAACTAAATTCAAATAAAAAACAATCATCGGTGCCTGGCAGTAGGCAGCAGTACTGTCAGTATGATATAGAGCCGAAAACAAATGATGTTGGCTGAGTCTAAATCCAATACAGCTGTAGGAGTGATCGGGACGTTTTGAGCGGCTACAGTACTGCGATGTGAAAAGCAAGAGGGAAACTACCACATTACAATCCCTAGTAATGATTATATGGTCGGGCAATATGAGTTCTCTCGAGGTAAAACAATCCGGAGGTAAAATAGTCCCCCAATTGGATCTCCGGGCGGGGACAACCTTGAGGAAAATATTAGTCGAAAGTAATTTACGAATAGGCACTTGGAATGTAAGAACTATGAGAAAGGCAGGGAAGCTAGAGAACTTGAAAGAATAAATGAGAAGAAATAGAGTTTACATTATAGGACTGAGTGAAACTAGATGGGAAGGAGAAGGACACTTCGACTCGAAAGAGTTCACGGTAGTTTATTCTGGAGTAAATAGTGGGAAAGGGTAGTACCTCTGGTACTTAGGAAAGATATGATGAAAAGCGTGACAAAGATAATAGCAATGAACGATAGACTTATGGCAATAAAGCTAAAAGCAGTCCCAGTGGACATGCTGATAATTCAGGTATATATGTCAACGTCAGCTCATGAAGATGAAAAAATCGAGGAGATTTATGAGCAAATTAATGACATTTACGAAGAAGACGGAAGAGGAAAAGTAAACAGCATAATAATGGGAGATTGGAACAGCATAGTCAGAGAAGGACAGGAAGAAAATATTGCCGGGCAGTACGGACTTGGGAAGAGAACCGAGGAGAGGAAAAACTGGTAGAATTCTGCATCAATAATGAAGTGACTAAATCATGGTTCAAAAACCATAAACGAAGGTTATACACATGGAAAAGCCCAGGATATAGAATAAGATGCCAAACAGATTACATCCTTGTAGAACAAAGATTCAGGAACAGCATAAAGATCGCCATTACCAGGAGCAGACATTGAGCCAGATCACTGCCTTCTAATTGTCGACGTAAGTACAAAGCTCAAACAAATAATAAAAACGAGAAGAGAAAGACTTGGGACCTAGAAAAACTAAAAGAAAGGCAGGATGTAGTCAGCATGAAGTTGGAAGATCGTCTAAGAAATTTGGAAAACAAACCAAAGACCGTGGATAAAGAATGGGAAGAACTAATAACCAGTTTCAAGAATACCTTGAATAAAGAGATTGGAAAACAAGAAAAGAAAATCAGAAAACCATGGATCACTAAGGAAATGCTGGAAAAAATGGATGAGGGACGAAAATGAAAAAACGTTAACAGTGAAGAAGGTAGAGCCAACTATAGGCGTATAAACAATGAATTGAGAAGGGTAACAGATAAAGCTAGAGAAAATTGGATAAAAGGAAAATGTGATGAAATAGAACAAATGGAGAAGTTAGGACGGTACGATATGATGTACGCTAGGGTACTGGAATTAGAGGATAAGATGTCAAATGGAATTCCTGGTAAAGGAATTATGAATACGGACGGGAAGATAGTCTCAGAAACGAAGGATGTAGCACAGGTATGGGAAGAATACATTAAGGAATTATACACCAAGCAGGCAGGATCGGCAAGAATTGAACTGGAAGATGAGGAAAACATTGAAGAAGACAAATTAGGACCAAGTATTATGGAGAGCGAAGTAGAAAAAGCGATAGTGGAACTAAAGAAAGGGAACGCCACAGGAAGCGATGGAATACCAGATGAGGTACTTAAAGTCATGAGATCAGAAGGACTAAAAGCGATCACGAAATTAATTAATAAGATTTACGACATAGGAAAGTATCCTCGGGATTTCCTAGAATGATCCCCCTAAAGAAGAAGCCAAAGGCAATGCAGTTGGAAGACTATAGAATGATAAGCCTTCTGTCACACACTTCGAAGATCATCACGATGATTCTTAATAAAAGGCTGGATAAAAAGGCAGAAGAAATAATAGGGGAAGATCAGTTCGATTTCAGAAAAGGACGAGGAACTAGAGATGCGATAGGGGTAGTTAGAATTATATCAGAAAGGGTAATAGAATACAGTCAAGATATCTGCGTATGTTTCGTAGACTGGCAGAAGGTCTTTGATAGAGTAAATTGGGTAATGTTGATGAAGGTATTAAAGGATATAGGTGTAGACTAGAAAGACAGGAGACTGGTCAGGAAACTATATGAGAATCAAGTTGTAAAGGTCAGGTTTGAGAATGTGGACACCTGCGGAATAAATATCGGTAGAGGAGTAAGACAAGGCTGCTGCCTATCGCCAACCCTATTCAATATATATGGAGAAAGTCTAATGCAAGAAGCTTTAGAAGGCACAGGGGATTTCAAAATTGGAGGAAGGATTATAAGAACAGTAAAATACGCAGATGATCAAGTACTTCTAGCAAGAAAGGAAGAGGAGCTACAAAAAATGATAAATAGACTAGTGATAACAGGTAGAAAATACGGTATGGAAATAAATACAGAAAAATCCAAGGTTATTTGAATATCAGGCAAAGAAGAGAATATGAACACAAGTATTTAAGGAAAGCCTTTAGAATAAGTTTCAGACTATAAATACCTTGGAAGCATCATAACAAGAGAAGCAAAATGTACGGATGAGATCAGGACTAGAATAGGAAAAGCAAAAGCAGCTTTCAGAAGAAAGAAACACCTACTTAGGGGGAATATGAGGAAAGATATCTGCAAGAAGTTCATAAAATGCTGTGTATGGAGTATAGCTTTGTACGGAGCATAAACATGGGCGCTAAGGAAAAATGACATCAAATACTTGGAAAGCTTTGAAATGTGGACTTGGAAGAGAATGCTGAAGATAAAATGGACAGATAGGATGAACAACGATGAAGTGCTACGAAGAGTAGGAGAGAAGCGAATGATTATACATACTATTTGAAAGAGGATAGCAACCTGGGTTGCACATTACCTGAGGAGAGAGAGTACGATTAAAGACGTGTTAGAAGGAAAACTAGATGGAAAAAGGGAAAGAGGTAGGAAAAGGTTTCAAATGATAGACGATTTGAAAGGAAAAGAGAGTTATCAAGATATGAAGAGGACAGAGGAAAATAGGAGTACATGGAGAACCAAGTTTAACGATGAATAATCACAGACCTGTCTACGGACAGACTACCTATGATGATGATGACCCAATTAAAAACTTCTGATGATAAATACACAAAGGTTAAAGAAATGTATGAGAATTAAATCACCGCGCGGGTCGGATGTGGCTCGCGGGACGTAGTCCGGGAACCCCTGGGCTATGCGATCTATGCCTTCTTGACTAGAGCCGCGAGAGAGTTTCTGTTAACAGAGTCAAGAGCTTATTGCGATAGGGAAAAGAAATGCATAGTCCCAACACAAAGAAGCAATCAAATATATTAAATGATGACGAAGATCATCTAAACTGTATTTAGCGAAGACCAGTCTCAACTGACTGGTGTCGTTGAATAAACAATTATTTCTAAGAAAACTCGAAGGCTTTGAGTTGCAATCGCCCTCGATCTCAAAGCCCCTCCAGTATATTCTAAACATAGTAGTATACTTATACAAACAAATTATTAAGAATTTCTGAAGTCTGATTTCCTCCCCAACATTTAACCACGTTTTCAGAATTCGCGCCCTCTAAACCCGGGACTGATCTACATCTACGAGTTATCCTGTAATTCAAAGAACTGGTGGATGGCAGAGGGTGCAATTCATTATGCGTACCAATAATTAAATACAGAAAAATCCAAGATGAAATCAGAACTAGAATAGAAAAAGCAAAAGCGGCTTTCAGAAGAAAGAAACACCTACTTATGGGGAATATAAGGGAAGATATCCACAAGAAGTTCACAAAATGCTATGTACGGAGTACAGCTCTGTACGGGGCAGAAACATGGACGCTAAGGAAAAATGACATCAAATACTTGGAATGCTTTGAAATGTGGACTTGGAAGAGAATGCTGAAGATAAAATGGGCAGATAAGATGAAAATTGATGAAATTCTACGAAGAGTAGGATAGAAGCGAATGATTATACAGAATATTAGAAAGAGGAAGGCAAACTGGGTTGGACATTACCTGAGGAGAGAGAGTATGATTAAAGACGTGTTAGAAGGAAAACTAGATGGGAAAAGGGAAAGAGGTAGGAAAAGGTTTCAGCTGATAGACAATTTGAAAGGGAAAGAGTTATCAAGATATGAATAGGACAGAGGAAAATAGGAGTAAATGGAGAATCAGGTTTAACCGTGAATAACCACAGGCCTGTCTACGGACAGACTGCCTATGTTGATGATGATGATAGGTGGTTTATCGCTAAGCGGTCCTAAGAGAAGCCAATAACGGGGATCACTAATGAAGTTATCCCTACAATATTTTTGAACAAATTACTGTATTTGGACGTATTGCTTTATTATTATTAGTCTATTTACAGTAGTACAGTATTTACTATTATGTAGGCTATTTAAATTACTGTACTTAAAAATATTATACTGCTGTATAATATGTAAAATGGTGAAATTATAGTGTTTTGTGGTATTGCTAAGAGTATCATCCAATAGTCTGGCATATCTGATAATCCGGCACCACCTAAGTCCCAATGGTGCCGAATAATCGGACTTTTACTGTACTTAGAAATACACTGTGTTTAAATCAGGATGACAGAAATCGTGCTGTCAAAATAGGGATAAGTGAGCTCAGTGACCGAATTGAGTTAAATAATAAAATATGAAATTATAACATTTTCAAGTGAGTATAAAAATTTAATCAACATAGTAGTGTCAAAAATAGTACACTTACAGTTAGTACTAAGAATCAGTATGGTTGGGTACTTTAACTTCATAGGAACATGAAGGAAAAGTGTATTCAATAAATGAAATGCACAGATTTCAAAGGCTTTTTTTATACGATTTACGTACATACGGTATCGAAAAATTGGGTTGTTCTTGAATTTTTATCTCCGAAACTATAAGTCGAAATTATGTGATCTCGCGGAGTTTATGTAGTAAATGTTGTAATTCAAGAAATTTTTAAATCGATACCTTAATGTTCATATGAGAGCTAGGGAGAGAAAAATATGGTATTTAATTGTTGTTTAACGGATGCCATTTAACGAGATATGAGTATAATTTTATTTAAGTTCTTAAGTGGAAGTTCTAATGCTCGGATGCAGTTTAAAATTATGATGCGGCGATACGTTCATACAAGGATATCATACTTAATTTAATCAAAACCGTTCAGGAGATGAAAGTCGCGACTGACTGACGGACGAGGCGTCCCTATAAGGCGTTCCGCTACTATCGCTTCGCTGGTAAAGAACGCCTAAAAACTCGAAATTAGGTTAATTTCTTTCTTCTGAAATAATTGAGAAAACTTTATTTCGTACATTAATTTGCTCTACCCTTTATTTTCTATGAATAATTTAATGATGCCGATTGAGGTAATATGCAAAAGGATACAGGAGGCGTCATCAACTTGCTGCATACGACTATGACATTGTAAACGATGATGCCTTTAAAGTGATATCCTTTCTTTACTCTCACCCGTTTTTTATTTTCTCAAAAGCAATATAAAATTACAATAAAAATTTGATTAAAATTGATGCGGATAGTTCAACACAAATAGGTGAAAATAGAAATTTTATTATTCCTCGTATTGTGGTACCCCTACTTTCAATATCTATAATAAACATCTTGATTTTATTTTTGTTTCACACTTCCATACAAAATTTCGTTGAAATCGGTTCGGCCAATTCCTTTCAAATTCATAATTATCTAAAGGTTTTATTTTGCAATGGCAATTGCTGAGTCGATCCGATCCAAATGCGTCATTTTGGACGTAATTATGTGAAAATTCTGTGCCAAATTTGGTTGAAATCAGTGCAATTCTTCCCCGATATATGCGTACGGACGGACATCACGAAGATAATAGTGCTTTTCAGAAATGACGATAAGCAACAAAGATGCGTTTAATTTCCTTACGTTTGCATGCAGCATTTTGTAAGCGGAAGGAGATGGATTATCTACGGCGTAGAAAAGAACGTAAACGTAAATATTAAAACTACTGAACTTAAGTGAGGTATGTTTTAAATAAATTTCGACTGTTTGGTGCATCAAAAATGACTATAAAATGAATAGGTAAATATAAATTGAATATTTCCCTGACATTATTTCTGATATATCGTTTTGCAGTATTTAGTAAATAATAAAAATTACGTTTATTAATACACCAACATAGATGGGGCAGAAATATTTAGTAGCTTAAGCTGTTCTAAGGTGTGCGTACGTTCAATTCATGAAGTTTATCTTCAAATACTCCATCGCACAAAATGGATCTATTTGTGATACACTTTACACTTTCTAACTTGCTTTAAGTGAGAAACATTGTTACATAGCATTGGTATAACGCCTTTAAAGGAAATTTATAAGCTATTTTATGAGGCTGTCGATCCCAACCAAGAACAAAAAGCGCTTTATGTAATTTGCCCTGTAATTCTTCCATCAATAGTTTAAAATTTGCAAAATTCTAGATTTTTTGGAATTTCTAAAATAACATTTTTTGCAAATTGAAAATTTTCGAATTTTTGAGTTTTTGGAATTTTTGACAATTTTGAAATACCGTATTGTCCCGAATATAACGTTGTTTTTCCGGAAAACTAAATTTTAAAAGTACTAGTGATTTTTAAAGATAGTAAAATCGTGTTTCGAAAAATCACCGTACATTCCGCACGTCTGTTTACGAGATGCAAGATACTTGTTACATTGTGGACACGTTAGGCGTACGTTACATTGTACTTGAAAAGCATCGGAGGCGAGAATAGATCGAGTTCAATCGGAGGCTGAACCCCTTGATATATACCAGTCAAATTAGACATTTTAGGGAAAATAATTCATAAAGTTTTGAAACTTGGCACATTTGTCCATTAGGGCAACTTAACTAACATATCAAAAGTTGGCATGCCTGACGTGTACGCGTCGGCCGTTTTGGCGCCAAAATTGCCGCCGTAGCACGACCCGCAGTGTTGTGAGCTCGTTGTTATTTATGTTAAGTAATTGAAATAAACAGTGGATTAGTACCTAAGTGAAATACCACTATAAAAAACGCATTTGGAGCTCTACCGCGGCTGGTGGTGTGGAGACGAGCACAAAACACTTGATTTTAAGACAGCGCACGGCCTGCGTTCCGCAAAAAACGCTCATTTTCTGCTATATCATCGCAGTAACAAAAAATCTGCAAAGAACATTTATTGTAGGAAGTTTTATTATCTACAGGTTTGTTTATGTACGATTTTGCCGTATATTTGACCGTTTCCGAGTTTTTCGCGAAAGACCAGTCGCGGGTCGTGCTCCGGCGGCCATTTTGGCGCCAAAACAGCCGATGCGTACGTCAGGCATGTCAATTTTTGATATGTTAGTTAGGTTTCTCTAACGGACAAATCTGCCAAGTTCCAAAACTTTATGAGTTATTTCCCCTAACCTTCAAAAAAGTGTCTAATTTGACTGGTCTAATAGTCATCGAATTGAAGCTTTTAAGTGCGTCGGCGTATTCTTTGTAACTACCATAGCGAGTTTTTACCCGTCCGTTATTTTAACAATGGGTGACAAAAGTGGTGTGATCATGTTGAGAAAAAAGTTCTTCCAAATCCCAGGTTAACAGAGGAATCTGACGGTTATCACATGAATTTCAAAATAGTCGTAGCTAAATCGGTATTGTTAAAATCCACCGGAAAAGAGAAATCAAGGATAACTTATGCTTGTAGTCACGGCCGACGGGCAAAAACTGACTCCCTAAGTAATTTTAAATCGTAAAAGAATGCCAAAGGAAAAGTTACTATCCGTTGTAATCTTTCACGCGCAGGAGAAGGGTAGATGAACGAGGATTGGCTGAAGGTTGTTTGGAGTCGCATTATATTCAAGGTTTAGTTTTTTCTTTAAAAAAACTTTCCAAAAATCTTAGGGTCGTGTTATCTTCGAGGTCACTTTATATTCGAGACAGTACGATATATGAAATTCTTGAACTTTTGGATTTAAAAAAAAATTTGGAATAATTAAAATCTTTGGATTTTTTAAAAATATTTGGGATAGTTGAAAGTTTTGAAATATTTGGAATTACTGAAAAAATTTTAATGTCTAAAAATTTTGGAATCATTAAAATTTTTGGAATATTAAAATATTTGTAATTTTTGAAATTTTTGAATTATATATATATATATACATATATATATATATATATATATATATATATATATGAATTTTTTAATATTTGAGAGTTTTGAAATATTTTAAATATTTGCAATTCGCAGAATTTTAAATTCTTGTGAAACACCGTAGTGAAACCGATCATTTTTAAATTAAAAATTTGTGGAAATAACAAAGTTCTTTTTTCAATGTGAGTAAATTCCACAGATTTGAGCCTGACCTCATTACTGAAATTTCAAATATATCCAAAATTTCAAGAATTTAAAAATTCTAGGAATAAAAAAACGAAAATTTTGAAAATAATTGAAAATTTTCAAAAATTCAAATAATTTAAAAAATTTCAAATCCCATAATTTTGAAATATTCTAATAATTCGAAAACTTCAAAATTTCTTAGTATTTACAACATTTACAACCAATCGATCTCCTTTTTTCTTTTCCAATTTTTTAAATATCTGGTGGGAGTGGATGAAAGATTGTCGCATACATATCAAGTGGGTCACCTGCAAACCCTGGCTGTCTTTTTTATTTTTATCTGTTAGTTTACCCTTGTGCATATGTAAATATTTGAGGGAGGATCACTGGCATGAAGTAACTTATCTCAAACCCTAGTCTTCTTCCTTTTTCTTGTAGCATAGATTTAGCATTGTGTGTACCTGTGCGTGTGTGAGACGAATACGATGTGCAACTATTGGGTCTCTGGCAAGAATTTAACCTCCTTTAAACCTTTACTTTCTTTGTGCCTCTTGTTAGTTTCTTTGAATTTTTTGTGTGTATGAGATTGAGTGGCTGATTGTCTGTTGTACATCTGCGAGGAATATTATCCCGTTAAATTAGGTGTGTATATTGGGTGAGTGAATTGAGTATTCTTTACTCTTCTTATTCTTACGGCATATTGAGTTCTTTTAGCTTCTTTATAATCCTGTAGAGGTATTTTCCCCTTGTTCTGTTAGCACCTTCTCTTAAAATAAAAAACGAGCTAATGTGGTCACTGTATCTGTTCGTTTGTGGGCAATCAACGTTTTTATTTTACGAAATATTTGGAAAATTCTTTTCTAATTTGATATCTCTTATCAAACTACAAATTTCCACCGATTGAATTTTCCCGGTATTTCATATATTTTCCGCTTGATAACTTCAAAGTCGGAAAATTCAAAATTTTGAAATGATAATGTGGCCAAACTACAGAAGCTAGAGGAGCACAGGCTGCTACTTCTAGGAAGCAGCGACAACAATTACATAAAGGAATAAACTGAACCAAGCCAAACCGCTAAACCGCCCCAATCTATTGAACCACAAACCAAACCAGAATTTTTTACAAAATGGTTCGGTTCAGTCTAAGAAATTGTTTTTGGAATACTGCCAAACGCATTAGAAATTTTTAACGGAGTACATTTAAAGTGACGAGACGTCCTCTTATCATGAGTATAGTCCTTTTTTGAAGTTTTTTCCTCTTTAAAGAAAATGTTCTCTTTTGAAAATCCGGTCACTTTAGTCTAGTAGAAAACTACCAAGCCTACATATATCCTATATCTTATGTAAGAAGCAGTTATTTACAAAAATATTAAGAAAAGGTCAACAGTTTTCCCCAAAAAAGGGGGGCTCAATCCGAAAGTTGGAAGAAAACCGGAAGATCTATTCCTATTCCGGGAGAGTTGACAAGCCTATATACAACGTTTTTAACGCAATTCTAGATGTTATGCAACCAAATCAACACGAGATAATCACGTAAATTTTACGAGTGTTTATTTGGTTGCATAACTTTCAGGATTTTTTCCATTCCTGTATTAACCTCCTATTGGAAATCTATTTTCAGATTATTGGATAAAATAATGAAAATAACTAATGTACGTTGATTTTTACGAATTAAAATACATACATATACATAAAATTTTCGTGGCGTTATATCTAATGAAAATCTAAAAACACGACACAAGTATATTAAAATACAAACACGTGTCATTCAGAGGACAGTAAGGCAGTATTGTTTCTCTACATACCAGAAACTATAAAAGTGATATTTATGCATGATACTCCATAAAAATAATTATCTGCATGTAACGATGAGATGAGAGAGGAAAGCATGTCGACTCCGCTTTGAGTCGAATATTTTCACTCGGCAGCTTGGAAATTGATAAGAATATCAGCTAGTACCCTCTGGTGTGTTTGTTCATGCAGTATGGGTATATATGAAATATCCTCTTTATCGTGACCATTAGAGATTGTGAATTCTCGACTTTTTTCTGTTCTCAAGATTCGAGATTTCTCTTTTTCGCAGTATTTTTTTCTCGAGAATTCAAGAATTTCTTTTGCTGTTCTCGATAATTCTCGAGTATTAAGAAGAAAGCTTTTTGTCGTGTGTAAATTTTGATTAAAAACATCTTTTGGTCGTAGACTAGAATTGGAAGGCAACTATAATATATAAAAAGTTATATTGATTTCTTTCGTTAATGAGCGGAAGTTTTCATCAATTATTTTGTTTGGCTTCAGGCTTTGATGGATGGATTCTTCCAATTGCTTACCTAGATTCATACTGCAACAATCGTCCTGATCCACTGTCAAAATGTCTTCATCTTGTTCTTGATCATGGTTCAGTGTTGCAGAATTATTCTGCTCGTTGACATTATTGAAAAGTCTTTTCATTATTATTTTAACTCTTTCGACTATTTCGTTTTTTGAACTTATAACAAAAAATCGTCCTCCTCACCGAACTGAATGCAGTTGGGGTCATGATGAATTTTATCAAAGAAATTAATGACACATCTCTTCTTTTAGCTCTTTGTTTTTTAGTTCATTGAGAAGTTTAGTAGTAATTTATATATTGTTCTCTTTGGTAGCGTTAAATAAAAATTTGAGGACTCCCTCACCAGTTAAAAGATTAGCATCTTGGAGGCTCAACGCTTTTATCGCTATTCGGACCGGTTTCAAAGTTTTTAATGTAATCTATGGAATTGTTTTATCATCTTCTGGCTTCCACAAGAGACTTAAATTTAGATCATGCAATGATTTTACTATAGGATTCTAATAAATCGCTACATCATAATTTCTATGGTGTTCCAACGGGTATTGCAATTTAACAAATTCCTCTTTCTTTCTAACTTTTACATAGTTTTGTAATACAGTGTTCCGCACTGGTAAGATTTTGAAAATTTTTACAATTTTAGGAATTTTTTAACAATTTTCTAAATAACCATATTAATACGAACATTTTTTGCGGCAAATTCGCTTTCGTTCTCTGCAACATATTCATCTTCGCTTTCATGTTTCGGTTCTGAGGCATCATCATTTGAATCTTCGCTTGTTTCCTGATTTTTTTCATAAAAACATCCATAACTGCTAAATGAATAGCGTAGTTATAACACAGCTGTTGGTAAACGGGGGACAATTTTACATATTTTACCATTATACTGGCACTGTCGCTTGTGGTGAAAACCGTCTTTGTCAAAATTAAGTTCGAAAGATTTAAGTTTTGAATCGACCAATTCAATGACACCGGTGTCATTGAATATCAGAGTCCCGGATTTTGCATACAATGTCAGAATCCCAGTTGCAAAATGTAATATTTTGTGTTTTCCGCGGTAAATATATATCTATATTCTTGAAAAATTTTCTCTAGAAACCAATCTCGAAATTTAAAAAATTTAATTTCTCTAGAAATGAGAGACAAATAAAAAAATTTCTCGAGATCTCGAGACGGGATTTCTCGAGCACAATCTTTAGTAATCATATCATTTAAAATCAGTTCAAATATTCACAAAATCAATAATTCATTGTTTTACTTTTGTGGTGACGCAATCACAATCAGCATTTGGGATTAGATTATCTCTTAATAGTATTATTATTATTATGAATTATCATTGCTGACTATTTTAAAGAAATTATTAAAAATATTAATTCAAAGTCCATCAGCTTCGATCAGTTGACTCAGAATAATACTAATTCTGACATAAATTATATCATCCTCTCGCAAATACAGTCGATTAACACCAATTTTTTGTAATTTATTATATATTTCGACAATAAGTACCTTTAAAAATTTTAATTTTGAAACTGTTCGGACATGTAGAGAAGAGCATTTCCAAATTAATATGTAAAATTTTATAAAATCAGTATGAATTTCTTCCAAATTTGAGCTCTTAAGTAGGAGGAAGCGATACCGTCTAAGCCTTGATGCTTTTTCTTCTACCAAAATCTTCTACCGATCCTGAGCCAAATCATCCATTTAATTTGTGGAAGATTTAGTCTTTTTGTTTAAATGGATCGCATATTTTGGACATTTTCAGATTAAAACAAAAAATTGGATGGACTTGCGCCGATTCCCGTAAATTTGGTGCACAACCATTTCATCGTCTCAAAAACCCACCTTGGCCTCAATTGCTGATTTTATACCTGAGTACCTCACTTAAAGTGCCATCTTGTTTTTCTGTACTGGAGCGTAACTTATAAAATGCTCAATATGCGTGCTTGCGTAGGTATATGTATAGATATCAGTGGAGTATAAACATCCATTTTTATAACTGCTTACATATAAATATAAAAATAATGTTTTCTATAAAATTATAAATTCAATTTAACATTTAATGCAACTACGCGTTTTCTTAAAATAATTAAATAATACTAGGGACCTCTCCCTACGCGCTACGAGCGTCAACCACGCCCTCCGCTCGCTCCAGGGATCTCGGTGATACGCGCCTCGCTAAGCTGAAACTAATTTTTCGGAATTGCTCTTATCAAGATGCATATTTTTTTGTCTAAAAAGTTTTTTTCTCTGACGTACCATTTCCGAAATATAAATTTGTAAATATTTCAAACGACCGCCATTTTTTTCAAGATAGTAAATGAAAATGAAAAGTTTTCCTTCGGTAGAAACAAAATGTCGTTTATCGTATTTCTCTACGATAGGGTTTCTCAACTGTTGGGTCTCAACCCACTAGTGGGTCGCAAAACAACTAGAGGTACATAGGTCGGGGAAATATTTCTAAATATTTCCACGTTTACATTGTTTGAGTCATCTTTTATTCTCACTCCCGTTACATTTTAAGTGTAGTTTGTCGTCGTCCTTTGGCGATGTACATATTTATACGTTTACATTACTGGAGTCTGATCTTACATGAATTCACACTCACATTAAAGCAAGAGTTAATAATAGTAGATCGAGGTGTTTTGTGATATTTCGTGGTGTGAAAAAGTTCCCGATCTTTCGGAATTTTCAGAGGGAAATTAATAATTTATTTGTCCTCCAAATTAACGCGAAAATTTTTCTCTTTGTCGAAGTTATTGTAAACCCTTTAAATGTCGAACAAACTAAAACGGGTGGTTTTAACGGTTGAAATGAAATGTGAAATGATTATAAGACGTGAAAATGGTGAAAGTGTTTCAAGCGTAGCAGACGAATTTGGAATTGGCCAACAAACGGTGTGGGATATTATTAAATACAGGTCGAAACTTGAAGAATTTGTCTTAAATTGTGAACCATTTTCCGGAGCATCTCAAAGAAAATCAATGAAATGTGCGACGTATGAGGAACTTGATTCGGTCATGATTAAAGCGGTTCCACCAACAAAGAGCAGAAGGAACTCCAAAATCGAGGCCGATGATTTTGAATCAAGCTTAATATTTTTTCTAAAAATTAGAGATTACTGGGACATTTGAATTTTTTCCGGTTGATTAAAACGGTTTAAAGAGAGGCATGACATAAGGGAGTTACAAATATAGTGTGAACAACTCAGTGCCGATAACGTTGGAGCTACAGTGTTCTGTGACGAGTTGGAAAGACTAATCAAGGAGAAGGGTCTTGTTCCGGACCAAATATATAACGCTGATGAGACGGTACTTCATTGGCGAGCGATGCCCACTCGAACGTTAGCGTCCGTCTAGGAAATGCAATTTACGCGGAAGAAGTCGCTTCATTAATTGTTAAATCATTGAAAGAGGTCGAGAGATTCCAAGATATGGACGAAAAAATGTCAATGAATGGTTATAGGCAGGGCCGGCCAAGTACTTTCGGGGGCCCGGATGCAAGCAAGCTTTTGGGGCCCCCCTATGTCATAAAAAACCGCCATTTTGTACACATCAATGTCACAGCTTAGAGAGAACATATACACAGAGACGTACCCGAGAGATATGGCGCCTATGGCCAAATTTTAGGAAACAATTTAATTGTGTAGACTGTTATTAATTCCTGCGTTTTTATATGCGCCTTTTGCAGGCGGCGCCTATGGCAAATGCCACCTCCGCCATACCCTAGTTATGCCACTGCATGTACTTATAATTATAAAGTAACTATAATGATAATTAATTTAATAAAAAAGCAAAAATTTGTTTAAAGATGTAAATATATTATTTACAATCAACATATGCGGGTCCCTAAAAATCGGGGGCCCGGATGCCTTGCATCCGCTGCACCCCCCCCCACCTGGCCGGCCCTGGTTAAAGGTCGATGAAAACGAACCTGGGTATGAAAGAATGATGTATGATGATTTGATACAAAGTCTACTAGAGCCGACGGCTGGTCTGAGCAATTATACAGAAGCAAAGGAAGGAGAGGATGACGAAGAGCTGCAAACATCCTATAACGTAAGCTGTAAAGAGGCACTCTCAGCTGCAGGGACATTATTTCAGTTCATGGCAAATCAAGACAGCGTTGTCTATGTTGACTTGTTACAAATTCATGGATACATAAGAAAAATCAAAAACAAAATAAGCAAGCAAAAAAATTACGGACTTTTAGAAAAAGTGACAGATTTTAAAATAGTAAATCATTTCATTTTTATTTTTACATATGTTTATAATGTAATTGCATATTTGTAATTTTGTTTTAATTATGCATTCTATTAATGTAACAATAATTCTAAAATATACATTCAATTTGGGTTATCCGTGTTTTTTAATTACCCGGGTCCCGGTTCCCCCAAATCAGCGCTCTACTGTAGTTAAAGAACTCATGACAGTACAGTGTGCGACCCCTGTGGACGCATGTACTATCTAATGCAGGGGTCTCAAACTCGCGGCCCCTGTGGTACATTTCTGCTGCCCGCAAAGTAAGGTAGTTTACACTAGACGGGCAAACTCAAATGTATTTCTTATAAAATATATCTTGTAAATCTAAGAAATTTAAGAAGTATGTTAAATCAGCACTTTTAAAATATACGCAGTTTATTGCTCATTCAGATTTATAAAAATTCTGCACAGGTGGGGAACTAAGTACATATGTTCTTCCTGCTGCCAGTGTGTGTTTTGCGTGTCAAAAGAATTTAACCTCGACGCCGAAAGTATCATGTTTGTAATGAATGGGTTTAAAGCCGCATCATAGGGTTGGGACGATTTCTTCCTTGTGGAAGGGGAGAATGAATAACAAAGTCCACTGATGCTGTAGCAGGCAAAACCGGTCGGTTAATAAACTTTTAGTGGAGTTTTACAAGTTTCTTTTTTCATTTAAAGGAAGAATGAATGTCCAAAGAATGTGAAATGGTGTGAGGACTGGGAAAATTCCTATGCGGCCCGCAGACTTCGCACGGTGCCTTAATGCGGCCTGCGGGTTCGGTGGAAGGCCTTCATGCGGCCCGCGCACCGATGTGTAAGACCCCTAATCGAACGCTTGAAGAAATTAGTATATTGACAAAAGGTGGGCTCCAGGTAAACTCTCAAAGCCTAGGAGGGGCGTGCTGTTAAAAAGGTTGAGAAACGATGCTCTGCGATATACAGTTCTTGAGATGCAGAAGGTGACAGACATTTGGGAAATTATATATAGGAGATTTTAGCCTCAGCTTTTGATTTATTGTGCCGTTGACCAATCAAAGGTATCTACGCAGCAGACAGACATGCTTTAAATGTAGATGTATGTAGTATGGATACATTTATATTTACGAAAACTTCAGTGTAGCGTATTTAATATTGAAACTGTTTTTAAAGGCCTTAGATAACCTTTAAGGATATTCGAAAGACGCAGCATCTGAAAGGAACAAGAAAAATAACATCGTTCCTAATCAAATTTTCCCAAATAAAAAAACAAAGAGGAGAAGAGGGACAATCAATCTACGGTCCCGTTCTCGAAAATAACCTTTCGAATTATTCTCCAACGGCTTCCCTATCAGCTTCCTCGAATCCGAGCCTTGTCGTCGAAATCAGTAGGGACTAGCTTTTCCTTCACTGAAATCAAAATTCTGTCCTCTTCAGTCCTCCTGCACATCTTTCTTTTCTTTTATCTTTTTCTCATAGGCTGAGGGACGCCTTAGAAATGGTATTCCAACACGAGTCGATTGTTTCATAGAGTATAATTACACTTATGACCTCGCATCATTTCTCTACGTCCCTCCACATGTGCCTTCCATTCCGAAACGGTGGTTTCCCGCAAAGGAGCGGATCCAGTTAATGAGCGGACGCACGTTTTATAACGTCCATTTATATCCGAGCGCGTCGGTCGCTCTGGCTATCCCTGTTTGCTTCTTTCAGCGCAAAATACTATACCTGCGTTTAACAGTGATTGCCTCCTTTTTTATCGGTGAAGATTTCGTACAAAGATGAACAGAAGTTCATGTGACTCGATCGAGAAAGTAGAAGTTTATATATAGGTATCAAAAACGATTTCAGCATTCAGCTGGTATTGTTACTGCGTTATCAGTTTCGTCGCGTAAAAAATGCCCAAATAACAATTTAAAGTTTTCAATGTTTTAGTTTACCAAGTTTTTCGCGGTATACCTAACGATCACCACATAATGTAAAGGCGCCTCGGCCGGGATACACTTGTATATGTAGTCTAATCTCGAACGACGCTAAATTTCTGTTACTCGAGGGTATTGCCTGTATCACATCAAGATGACTAGAAATTCTATTACTGAGATTTTCTACATTTCGAACTGTCTTCTATTAAGGTTCGAGTTATGCACTCACTCTACATCCAGAATACATTAGGCTTTCCCTATTAGATTCCGCCTTATTTCGCGAAATTCGGGAAAGATTAAAAATACTTTTGGCATTCTGTGGTCAAAACAGAGTTGAGTGTGTGCGCGGTTGCAAGGTAATAGGAGAAGGGGAACGGAAGGGGGATGTTGAAGAAGTGAACGAGGGAGAGAGACACGTTTTTTTAATGGAGGACGAGGAACTGGCAAAAGTAGCGGTAAGAGAACGGGTATGAAAATAGACTCGTTAAAACAAGACTGGTAAAAAGCCATAAAATTTTAATATTGACCAGGGCAGTGGTCAAAATTGGTTTTAACCTAGTCAAAACTGGTTTTAACTGGTCAAAATAGAAAAAATCTATATTTGAGATGTTTTAACAGTTGCTGTGACTGATAACATTAATGTAATCTTACCAGCAATTTGCCATGTGTGTAATATGCAAATGAATGCATGAAACTTGTTTTTATTCATTTACTTACTCTACGGTTTTTATTATTGAAAAAGGCACCCACAAACCTCATCTATGTGAGCTTAGTGATAAAGGTAAGCTGTTTATAGTTCACTTAATTCATTATTGGAATGCCTAGCATTGTTACATAGCTTGCATTTTTCTAAGGAAAGTAAGTATATTTTAATGTAACTAAGAAGTGCTCTTGGTTACAGTGCTTTTACTTTTATTGAAGGAACATAAAGTAATGTTAAGCTACGTTTTGTAACAACAAAATGTTCATAATGCTTTGAATCCTTCATTGCTTATGTGCCTTAATCTAACTTTTTTACAAGCATACTATTGGCGTTTGGGTGGACAGGGCAGTAGGAGTTATTGTAGGCATGTCAATAATATTCACAGATATCAGTGATACAGAAATTTGGGGATGTCCCCCTCCTCCCCCACTATTGCTGCTAGAATAAGTTTCAACAAAGGACAGCCTCCTGCCCCATGGCATGCCAGATGAGTGGGCTCATCTCTAGTTATTATTAGGTATACTAAAACTACTACTGTACAGTTTATACTATAGTATTTTCACTATGAAGTTAAATTCTTCTTGTTAAATTTAAAGCTTTTGTATTCTTAATAGAAAATTTCTGACACAAAAAGGCCTATAATTTTCTTATTATATTCAATATAAGATTTGACTTAAAGGTCAGGATCTAACTAACTGAAATCTTGTTTGCAGGAAACAGTAAATGAACAAACATACATCAAAGAGAGGTTGCTAAAAAGACCCAATTTGGAGTGACTTTGAAAAAGTTAGATCTGCACCTTCTGAAGGTACCCTTGAAGTGACAAAACAAGTGCCTCTTCAAAAATGCAAGAGCTGTGGTCAGCTTGTTAGTGGAAAAGTTCTGAGGCTGAAGAAAAATAAACTAAGTGCACAGTGAAAATGGTTACTTAACACTCTGAGAGCAAGTTCAGTGAAGATGAAATGCCTCTTCCCAAGAGAGCTATTTCAGAGGAGCCAATTGTTACCATAAGCGAATTAAGCTATACTTCTCATAGTCCTAGGCCCACTTCCTCAGCCACGGTTTGCAATTACAGCATACCAACAACACCAAGAAGGGGAGCGAGGCCATTCAGTAGCTCAACAGGAAGCTCTACCCAGCCTCCTGCTTCTATTTGACAGCCAAGTATCAGTCAGTTTACAGTCAGAACATCCACTAAGGACAAACAGAATTTGGATGTACAATGGCAAAATTATTTTATTCATGCAATATCCCATTCATGGCTACAGAATGACCAGAATTCTCGAAACTTATTACCATGCTAAGACCTGGTTACAGTCCCCCTAACCACAAACAGCTCTCTAGTATACTTTTGGATACTGTCCATGAAGAAGTTATAGATGAAGCAAAACATGATTTAACAGAAAAGTGTGTCACTCTTGTAAAAGATGGATGGAGTGCCATTCATAATTATCCAGTAATAGCTGTGTTTCTACAGGTAGGGCTTCCTATTTTTTATCTGCTGTTGATACAGGCTCTAATAAGAAAAATGCAGAATTTTGTTTGGGCTTAGCAAAAGATGCAAAGAAAGAGGATAATTGTAAGACAAAGTATGACTGCAAGGTTAGAAGCTTTGTGAGTGACAATGAAAGAAAAATGCAGACCATAAGACTGCAACTGCAAAAGGAATTTCAAGATGATTTCTTTGTAGCATATGGTTGTGCTTCACATTATCTGAACTTAGTTGGACAAGAAATCACACAAAAGTAGGCTCAATCATGAAACACATAACTGAAGTACAAAAGTACTTTCACAATCATCACCAGCCTGGAGCATGGCTGAAAGAGTTTGATCAGTCAGTCAAACCTAAACTTCCTGGTGAAACATGCTGGAATAGACAGCTTGATTGCTTAGAGGCATTCATAAAAAATCAGGAGTTTTTCTTAAAAATTGCTGATGAGGACAAGAGCGACATAGACAATAATATTGTGATGATGATAAACAATATAAATTTGTATAAAGAAGCCAAATCACTTCATAGCCAGTTACAACCTATTGCAGATGCCATAAAAAAGGTAAGTTTATAACTGAATTAGATGTTACATCTTTTTTCAGTAAAAATGTATAGAAACAGGGCAGTCTTTAGCCCTTTATTGTGTTTTAGTACCCTATAGGCTATCAAAGTAGCCTAGAGTGTATTAATTGCTAAAATGAACAAAAAAAGTGTTTTTTTTGCTGTAATTTCCTTGTTTGCCTGTTCATATAATAGTTCCTTAAATCATAATATTAATCCTTGTTTGTTTTCTCTCTACTTTAGTTACAAGGAGAAGAGGCTACAATAACAGATGTATGTATTGAGTGACTAAATCTCCTTGAAAATGAACTTTTGAAACCCTATGAAGATATCCTGAAAGAACACTTTACACATACTGTAACTCCTGCACACATGTTCGCCCACTTGTTACATCCAAAGTACATAGGAACAAAATTATCAGATCAAAAAGAGGAAGCACAAAAGTAGATTTCAGAAGTGAAGCGATCTTTTTTGCCACTCGTGATATCTTTTCAGACTGAAGCCAAGCCCTTCCCAGAAACATATTTTACTCCAGAGATGAAAAATACAGTTGAATTGGTGACTTGGTGGAAAGCAATGAAGAAAAACAAGAACAATGATGCAAAATTTTTGAATTTTGTTCTTCACCTACAGAAATGCACTGCAAGTTCTGTTTGCATTGAGCGAATATTTGAAATTTCAGCTTTGTGCAAAACAAGCTAAGAAATCACTTAGCTGTAAAGGTAGTAGCATGCTACAAACTACAAACTTGACTGGTAGGCCTTAGCTAGTACATGAAAAAACTGTAAAATGTGTGAACTACTTATGTTACATAAAAGTTTTTCTTGTTTTCATACATTTATGTGGATAAACTTAACATTACTGTTACCTTAAGGACTGTTTAAAAACAATCATAATACCTCATTGAAAAGTTTCATTATTTATGTTGCAATTGCTTTAACTTGCCTCTTTGTGTTAGATTAGATTTTGTTTGTTTGGTTTGCTGGGTTTAACGTCGGCCCTATCTATGAGTAATCACCGACGCCAGAGGGTGAGCTCCTACTCCTGGAAATTTTGCCTGGAGTATGTTTCATCATACTCAAGGGTTCTTTAACATGCCACAAATGGTTATGTGACACAGGGCCTACAACTTTTAATTTCCCCTCTGAAGGAAGCCAGTCTTTCGAATTTTCCTCACCCAAAAAATTCCATAGGCACAGGCTGGGTTTGAACCCATGAGTCATGGGTCCAGAAGCAAGAATGCTAGCCACAGGCACCAACAATTAGATTTTAATATTGTAGTCCATATAACTTAAAACATGGCATGTTAATTATGTGTAAATAAAGCACACACAAACCATGCAGTTTGTTAATCCCTAAATATTAGTTTTATAGTTTTGACCACTAGAGGTCAAAACTATAATACCTTGGTTAAAACCACCCTGTGCTCAAAACTTGCCAACCCTGGTTAAAAACGACCTCATTTTTATTTGGCAACAAATCGTTGTTTGTTTTCCTTTTTTTAATTGATATCGAATCTCACACTGCTTTCATATAATTGGTTAATGTTGAGATTAAAAAATTCATTTCAAAAATAATATTACTTGAAGACACTTTCCATTTTATCTGTATCATAAAAGTAGTACTGTCACTCAGCAACAGCATTAATTGCAAGTAGCGATGCATGCACATTTATGACGTCTTCGAATGACAGTTAAAGATATTTGATTGTTTGGAGTTAATGATCTGTTTGCTCTCACTGAAATTAAAGCGAGAATTCATTATAACAAAAATTAAATACAAATTATGAAAGTGTACAGTGTATCACATGTATCGCGCGATGGAGTATTTGAAACTAAACGATGTAGTCTGAATGAACACACGTTAAAACAGCGAAACACTAAGACCCGATTATGTCTCTATCTACAAATCCTTAATTCCCTTTCCTAAGGTGGAGCTTTAATAAACATATTTACATAATTTTAGTATAATGACTACAAAATTCAAAACAATATATCAGAAATTATGCCAATTAAATTAGGACCCTCCAATCACAAAATGTTTTTCAAATCAGACCACAAATCAAATCATTCCTAAATATTCTAATCAAATCAAGTCACAAATTGAATAAATTGTGCTGATATAGTTATAGAGTATATAGAATGGATTAAATTTTAAACCAAACAGAAAATGGATTATTTATAAATTTATGAATATTATCCGTTAAGACACATTAGTATGGTTATAGTATTGAGGGATCGATTTCAATTGATTGCTTATTGAAAATCCTAACCCAAACATATTTATATTAGCAAAAGAAACTCAAGGTTGCAAAAAAACAACTCAGAATAAGAGGATTTACAAAATATGCTAGGGTTAAGATTTTCAGAAACAATCAATTGAAAAAGAGCTCTCAGGTGAGCAAAAATCCAAGAAATCACAAAACAGAATATGATAATGGTCTACTGTAATTCACAATTGGAATTTTAACTTTTTCTTTTGCTATATTATTTTACTTACTTCAATCATTGTATAGTTTTCCAATACACTGTTTAAGTATGTAGAATAGTCCACACCAGGTAATGTACTTAGACTTATTTATAGCTGATTCAGATCATGGTTCATTTATACTAATTCAGCTTTTTATTTGGCTATGTGGTTATCATGAGTTAATCCTTTACAAACAACATTAGCGCTTGGCCAACAGAACTAGTATCATATGCTAGAATTAGCCTCAATGTCGATGCTACAAAATGGATTTTATTATGTTCTAATCTAGCTACCTAACCTAATCACCTATAATCACACCCAAGTATATACCACCAAACATAACAGCAAATAATATTGGCACAACCATTCATTTACATCTAAAAATGCAATCTCTCTAAATAGAAAATCCTATTAAAACAATAAATTTAAACTACAACAGCAAACGTTACTGCTGAATATACCATTGTCTTTCATAAACTTATTAAGTCTATGAACAAATTCAGACCTATTCTCACATCTATTACTGGGAAATGTTAACCATACAACACATATTAACTCAACATAAAACTCAAAATTAAACTTAAGCCAACATAACCATTAAACAAGTCTTACAGAAAAACGAAGTCTGACAATAGTACCAAATTCAACTGTACATTACCCATTTCCACGAAATTACATTCTTGACCTTTGCCTTATTCTGTCTTCACAAGAATGCTTGTTGCAAAGCAAATATGCCATGACTTTGTCCGTTAAAGAAATTGGCATAAGCTTAAAATAATAATTTATTGTGAACGAAAAAAGGCGCACATGTTGTTTCAGCTATTTACCAACAGATTGCTTGTGGAATAACTTTTATATATAAGAATATAAGATACCTCTCTTGAGTTAAGTACAGTAGAACCTCATAAAACCGGCATCCTCGAAATGGAAATGTAAAGAAACAAATTTACGTAATATCGTCAAAGGCTCAATTTTCACGTAATATTACCTCAAGCTGAAATGCGGCGGTAATGGTAATTCACAATTCTCGTTATTGAAAATTTGCGTTTTTAGGCGTTCTTTACCAGCGAAGTGGCAATAGCGGAACGCCTTATGTGCACGTCTGGTCCGTCCGTCATAACTTTCATCTCCTAAGCCGCTGGACGGATTTTAATTTAATTAGGTATGAGTGATTGTTATTAAAATTTCAACTGAATCCGTCAATTAGAACTTCCACTTTACATAATTATTTTAATTAACTTATACCCATATCTCGTTAAAAGGCATCCGTCAAGCAACAATAAAACACCAAACTTTTCTCTCCATAGCTCTTATATGATCTGTAAGGTATAGATTAAAATATTTATTCGGATAGAGAACAACATTTACTACAAGTAAGTCCGCGATGCCATATACTTACGAGTTATAGTTTCGGAGATAGAGATTCTAGAAAATCCCGCGCAAAACATCGCATATTTTGTTTACATCAGGCGGTTCTCTAGGCAAACAACAATAAAAATCCATGTTTTTCTATCCCACGCCCTTATATGACCTGTGAGGTATAGTTTCAAAAAGTTATTCGGATAGAGGACAACATTTACTACAAGATAGTCCCCGAGACCATATAATTACGACTTATATCGTAGTTTCGATACCGTTTCATACGTATTCCCCATTAAGAACGCCTTTGAAATCTCTGTGTACTCCATTTATGGAGTATACTTTTCCATCTTGTTTCGTATTAAAAACGGATTTTCCGGCGAATCAAGAACAAATTGTATGCAGCGCTCTATTGAAAGTTTGTCTGTTGCTGCGTTGTGATGATAGTCACCTTCACTTCCTTCATCTTTCTCACTTTCGGGTTTCTAAACCATTTCAGCTATTTCGCCGGCAATTAGTTGACGTACGACAGGCGCTTCATTGTCGATTTCTATCCAACTTTCAACGTCATCTTCTCCCAGAATCTTCGTAACAGAGTTATTTGTCAATGCCTTAGCGAACTCCATAATTTCAGACACCAGTCTCTTTTATCACTAACATTAAAACCTAGAAAATTTGGTGGTCATTCATCAACATCTTCAAATAAACTAGCAGGCCAAAAATTATGCCAGGAATTTTTCAGTGCTGCGGCCGTTACATCATTACACTAGAGTCCAAATCGCGTCCTTAATGTTGAATTCCTTTTTTAATCCGTCAACACCTTTGCCTCCATAACAAGCAATTTCTGCACACGTTTTCCTATAATAGCATTTTAGAGACCTTAGAATTCCCTGGTCCATAGGTTGAATTATAGAAGTACAATTCGGAGGTAAATAAACCGCACGCACATTACCCGATGCCAAAAGTAATGCATCAGGATGGGCAGGACAGTTATCTAATATCAGAATTATTTTACAATCGTCACCTAGTCTCTTACACTTGCAATGCGCACGTGCCTCCGACGCAAAGTGATTCAAGAACCAATCGAGCGTTATTTGCGAAGTTATGCGTTTATTAGTGTGGTAGTGAACAAGAACATCCTTTACGCCCTTTAAAGCACGAGGGTGTGCACTTTTGCCTATTAGAGTGAACTTTAGTTTATACGTACCTGATGCATTTGCGCACGCGAGAACCGTCAGCCTCCCCCTTTGACTCTTTCATTCCGTGCTCGTGTGAAATCTGTGTCACCAGAAACAAAATTATTCACTGCTGCATCCACAGACAATCACTAGCAACGAAAAAATGTCCACTGAGTTAAGGTCGTTTTGGAGGAATCTGAAAAAAAACTGTTCATTTCACTAAGACACGCCCTTTAAATTCAAGAAATTTTGCGACTCTATGTGATCACTGTCAACTACTTCTACATACAGAAATCCGTTGGCTTTCTCGAGGGAAGGTTCTGAGTCGCATATTTGAGTTGCGAGATGAAGTGAGGATTTTCCTGCTTCAATCCGATTTTCTGTTTTCGCATTGTTTCGATGACTTTCCTTGGCTAGCGAAGTTGGCATACTTAGTTGATATTTTCGGCCATCTAAATGAACTTAACCTAAGTCTTCAGGGAAAAGCCGTAAATATATTTAAAGTTCAAGACAAAATAGAGGCTATTATCAAGAAATTAGATCTGTGGCCCCGTCGATTGAACAATCAACCTACGAATCATTTTCATGTCTTTCAGATTTTTATTCACATAAAAAATGCGGCTCACGGAAAAAAGTAAAATGTGACATGAGTGAACATCTGCAAAACCTCCAGGTACAGCTGCGTGAGTACTTTCCTGTTTCTGAGTCAAAATACGACTGGATTAGAAACCCCGTTGTGAGTGTTGATAATGCTGTATTCACAGATCTGACATCAAAAGAACGAGGTAGCCTAATAGAACTTTCATATGATAACTCCCTCAAAGATAGTCTTCACACAAAAGCATCTGGATGACTTCTAGGTATACGTTCGTTCTGAGTGCCAAGAACTCTCTGATAAGGCTGTGAAGTACTTGATGCCTTTTTCCATAACATATAATTGTGAAAATCGATTTTCTGCGCTTGTTGCGATGAAATTAAAGTACAGAAACAAGCTGGATGTTTAACCAGATTTAAGGTTGAAACTATCACCACTTCAACCAGACATTAAAGTTCTGACATCTGCGAAACAGCACCAGCCATCTCATTGAGTGACTATATATCTATGTACCTAATTGTAATATATATATAGGATGATATTATTAAATACTATTTTTAGATGGATGTATCATTTTGATGGATAAAATGTGAATTTATTTACTACGGTTACTGAGTTTATCAAACTTTCTTTTTTGTTATTATTTATTTTCATAATTATCGAAGCCTGTAGCGTGTGGGTAGCCGCGAAATTTTTAAAGTTAAGAAGGGGGACATATATTCATAAAGATTGGGAAACACTGGGGTAATGAATTTCTTTGTCATACAATTTATAATCACCCAAAACTATTTTTACTCTCTGGAACACTCAATTATTACTTTCTCCATATACGAAGTACAGAGAAAGTATTGTTTTCATGAAAAAAATCGAATTCGAGATTTCAACGGAAATACATGTTTTAAGTTCTCCTGAACACGTTTTGACTATTTTCTCGACGATTTCTGTGGGTGTGTGTCTGTGTGACCGTGATTTTGTGGGTGCTCTAACTCAAAAACTATTAATCAAATAAGCGTGAAATTTTATATTTGAAATTTTTGTTAAAGGAGGACGTGCTGATTAGTTTTTGATAAAAATAGATCAACCGGAAGTGGGTGTTTGCTCTTGTCACTTATCCATTTTTGTAATATTTGATAAATGTAAAAACGTGCTGGAATAAAGGCTGTAGGTAATTTAATTTTCTACAACTGTTGTTTTAAACAATTTCCCATATAACACATTGTTGAAGAGAAATTTTTAAAACTAAATGTTTTAGCTGCCACCACCACACCACCTACCGGCGACTATTGTGATCACATTACGCTCCTTTTTATTTTCTTTATTGTTGGAGTTTATGAGCTATAACCAATATCAGAAGGCTACAGTTTAAGTTTATTTCTGTTCTTTGTAGTCTTTAAAATTTTCTCGCAGTTCCTTAAAATATTTATTATAATTTAACCTATTTGGAATTATTAGATATATTACAGGTATGGAGAAAGTCATCTGGTGACCACATAAGATTTTGTGAATTTTATATTTATTGTTTACTTTTAGTGCGTGTAAAACTTGGTTTCGTTAATTTTTTATTTCAACTTTAAATTAATACTTAATTCACGTATACCCGTTATATTTGACGGGCAATTACCATAGCCTATATTATGCCATAGGCGAACGGTTTTGGCAGGTTTGTATAGACTTCTGGGAAGCTTATATCTCGACCACTGTTTGGACTATTTTTGTTATCTATAATTTGTAAAAATGCAGAATACTTCTGTTCTAAAATAATACTAAATTCTAACATAAATATTAAATACTTTCGATTTTAGGGGTTTTTTCCGCCATCACCAATCCTCCATAAGAATAGCATTGGAATCAGTTTCGGGCATTATAAAATCGCAATTTAAAATTAGTAGTTAGAATCAAGATTCCAACTCGGGACCTAAACGGTTGTATTAGCAAAAGAATAAAGTTCACTAGGTTACCGTGAAAATTCATTTACGTTCCGAATTCGCCGAAAAATCTGTTTTTTACGAAAAACGCAACTTTTCAACAATGAGAATTGTCAGTTACCATGGCCACCTCATTTAAGCGTGCAGTAATATTAAGTGTTCTCGCGAGTCCCTTGATGATATTACGTCATTTTTTGTTTACTTTGTTCTGTTCTGTTTACGAAGAAAAAAGTTTAAAAGAACTTATCGAGGTCAGTAAATTTTATTTATCAGATCACTTGGAAAAGTTTACGAAGAAAGAAGTTTAAAAGAACTTAGTAAGGTCAGTTAATTTTATTTATCACATCACTTGGAAAATTAAAAAATTGGAATAGACACCCACGACCGCAGCGCCACCTGTATCGGAAAAATGAACGACTGTAATACACGCTTGTTTAAATGTTGCCCATAGAAAATGGAACGAATCAACCCCAAACCACTTAACCCAAAAACGGGGAGGAAAATGGAACAAATCCAACCCCAAACAACTTAAACCAACCCTTTGTTCTTTGTTTAATTTGTACCTTTCTTTCTATTATAAAGGAGGCTGCTGCCCCCTTAACCCTCGCCTTCTTTAACCATTGGGTGTGGGGCAGCAGCGGTCATGGGTGTCTTATATCTAACCTAAGCCAAAAAATTAAATTAAACTTATCCTAAATCCCCATACAGGTTAATAATAAATAAGAAAGAAAACCCTCTTGATAATTTGTTCAAGAAAGAATGGATAATGAATGCCGAAAAAAAGGAAGAAATATATGAAAGCGTAAAGAGAAAAAATAAGGAAAAACTTCGCAAGCAAAAAAGGAATCGTTATTCTGAAAATCGAGAGCAAATTAACTAAGTAAGAAGAGAAGATTATTCTGAAATACTGGATTTTTCTGAGCACCGCTCGGTACTTCATTGTAACATCTTTTGTAAATATAATGTCTGATCAAATTAATTATTTTTTTAAATTAAAATCAACTTAATGTGACAGCAAAGCGTCGGACTCCCTAGTAACTTAAAATGCAGCATGTGCATCAGTCGAACACTTTGTTTTCTGTTAATATAGTTATTTATAAAAATCTACAAATAAGCGCCACTACGATTAGGAATAACTCGTTTAAAGTTTTTACCTAAATTTCTCAAGGAAGATATTGCAAATCTTCAAGATTAACACTGAATTTTACTAGTCTTGTATCTTTATAAAATATTCATGGCTTTTCTTAGGTCATTTAATTATAACTAGTTCTTTATAAAAACAAACATATTCATGTATATTCACTATTTTTGTAGAATTTTTATTGTTATTTCCAACATAAAATCTGTGAAAAAACATTAACAGTTTTATCTTTCATTTTTAAAAGTTTTCGAAAATGTTTCCGGTGGGCCCCATGATATTATTGCGAAATATCTCCGTATTCAGGATGCTTAATATGTCTAAAAACGAAATCCGAGTAATGTGAAAGGCGACCTAATTGTGGTCATTGCTCATGAGGAAACGTTGCTGCGTTCTTTTTGAAGGTGGGCGTTAGCATTTCTAACGACTCGATTCCGCTGAATGATCTCGCCCGCTTCGAAAGAGCGCTGCCGAAGCGGAGAATCACTCCGCTAATTACGGAGATAGGCAGAAGAAGATCTGCGCTTATGAATCAATGAGATCAGTGCATCCATCCAGCTATGTTAAATATCACAATGGAGTGTCTTTAACATATTTTTTGATATAAGTAAGCTAAAAATAGTTCAGTATAACGTACTTTTTGTATTATTTTCATTATATCGCATAAAAGTGATATGCATTGAGCAAAAAGGGTCAAGAGAATATTTATATAAGTAACTTTCTTAAAAATCAAATAAGAAACCGCCCAAGTTTTAAAACCCTTAGTACTTAACATATCATATTTGATATGCGCATGATATTTCAACCGGCAGAGATAAAATTCCATTTTAATGGTGCATCTCCTGACTGGTTATTTCCAGTTAACTCCTTTCACGATGTAAGTCACAGAAATCCCATCTATGAGGATTGTTTGTTTGTGTGTAGTTTTGGCTAATCAACCTCTTGGATTATTATAGCCATTACTCCTTCCACACCGAACACATAAAAGGGAGGAGGGAAATCCGGTGCCGCCATTAGCCTACTCTTAACGAAGAGCACCAAGGAGACCAACTACTTAACGTCCCTTCCGAAGGACGGAGCGCTTACTTGCGCGGTCTCCTCAAAGCACACAAGTAGGGGACGGGACGATCCAAAATAGAAAAATCCGACCTCCGCCGGAATCAAACCCGGGACCGCTGCCTGGAAGGTCAACGCTTTAACCGCTCCGCCACCGCCACCCCATCTATACGGACTTATCACCAGTAAATGTGCATGTTACACAGGTACGTGTGATGAGACTGATCGCAGTGTGATAGGTTATGTGTGTGTGACAGGGTTCTTCGATCTTTCTTTGCTGACGCACCACAATTAGCAATTTATAAGCAGTCGCGTACCCCCTAGTATATACTAAAGCGATGACACATGAACGACGTAATTTATTTCGTGTGGGAAAATTTTTATTAAAAAATAATTTTTCCACATTTCAAGGTAATTAGATATTTCGTGATGTTTTCACGTTTACATCTAAGTATCTGCCAATGTTCAGGCTCTCACCAATTCCAGATCAACCGTTTTCACGCTGTTGTGATGCACGGGCGCACGTAACAACTACATTGAAAAATTAATACAGAGGATGACAAATTTGTTTTTAGTATACATTCCAAAATTATTTAATTCGCGTTAATTAGGCTGCTTTGGAGAGATATACGAAAATACTGAAATGATATGTCTCTCCCAATCCCTCACTCTCAGTAAAACTGTGCATGTCTTTTATATCGTCATCTGTATTTTTAATATCACGGATTTTTCCTTCAAAATTATTCAGAAAAGCTGAAGCTAGAAAAAAATTATAATCTTTAGCACTTTCTCGTACCCCTTATATAACTCTTGACTTTCTTAATACCGATGTAAATTTAATAAATATTTTGGGGGAAATGTACTTTCCGCATGGAGTAATGTATTGCTCGCAGATACATTATATGAACGCTATATTGTGCCTTCGCTAAAACAATAAATTTATGGAAATTTAACGCGAATTTATGTGAACATTAAAAATTACCACAGTTTACATTATGAAAAAAATTAAAGGGTAAAAAAATAAAAATCTTCCTTAATTATAAAAACGAAGTGCTTCCTTTGTCTTACATCCTTATTTTTTAAATATTGTTCATTCTCATAATAGAGTATAATTTTTAAAAACGCCACCTGAGTCTCTCTTTCTTCCGTAATAATCTCTGATCGTTCTCTTAAGCCGCGCTTTTGATATAATAAAAGGACAACTCGAGCGATTCAAAGTTTAAAAATAAAAGGAATTAATCGCGTCGGAACGTAATCTAGAAAAGAACAGATGACGCGGGAGCTTCCAGGGCTCAATCTGGTTCTAACACACTCTCTAAGCCCCGTCAAAAGGCTGCGGCAAAAGTTTCATTTCAAGCGGCGGCTTTCCCGCGAAAATTCCGGGAATTTAGCAAGAAAAATCCCATTCCCACGGAGAAGTATGCGATGGAGATAGTGAGAGAGAGAGAAGTGTGTGGTGGAGGGAGAGAAAGGCGGCAGAAGAGAAGAAGAACTTTGTTTCCAAACTTGCCCGCTTGAAAGGTTTGCTTCGCGAAGTTGGCTTTCCCACCGAAGCAGCAGAAGAAGACTCGGGATGCGATCCTTCCCCAACCCCTTTTCGAAGCAACACACTTTCCGCTAATTCTTCGAATTATCCGGACTGGCTAGAAGTAAAGGAATGAATGGCGTCAGCACAAGGTTAAGGAGTGCACTTGAGAAAAAAATATCCTCGAAACTCGATCGGCAAAAAAATCCTACGGGCCCTCATTCGGTCTTTGAAATTTCCTGACTTTCCATAGTGAGCTCAAGTGATTCCTCTTATCTTTCTCCATTTCTGTAGTCGCCCAATCACGGTGGATTCATTCGATACCCAAATACTACGTTAAAAAAGGAATTGGAGACTACGGTGTACAGATTCGAATTAAAATTTAAAACTCCTGAACCGTAAATTAACCCAGAGAGCACTCACACGTCAATAAGAAATAAGGAAAATAAAAATTATACTTACAAGTTTGCAGGACGATGATGGCCTACAGGGACCTGTTGTCAAAAACTAGCCTAAAGAGAAGAAAATGAACACACACACGCACAATCACTCTGGAAATCTCTGGGAAACTCGCTAGATACGTATTTCGGGAGCTATTCTCCCATCTTCAGCAGCTGAAGTCGTATGGATTGTTTGTGTTTGTTCCGGGTAAAAGTGAAAGGAGGGCAGAGGGGTGGGGGAATTCTTAACGGTTAGCGAGTAGAGGGGTGAGTAAGGGATAGGTCCGCGGTCGTTATTCATAACCGTCTCTTTGAATTTGTTTATGAAAATACTCTCGTAAGCGTCTAGTTTCCAGTCGGTTTGTGTTGATTTTAAGAGAGACATGTTTTCGATTTTAATCGGGTGATTGTTTTCCTGTATGTGTATTGCGACGCTAGACCTGTTAAATCTATTGTGTTTGAATTGTGCAAGGTGTTCTTTGAACCTGGTTTCTAGCTTCCGTTTAGTTTGACCTATGTAGACTTTCTCGCAGTCTGTGCAAGCGATTTTGTATATGCCCGATCTTTGTAGAGTCGGGATCGTGTCTTTTGGATTGTGTAGTAAATTGGAGAGTTTGTTTTCATTCACAAGTACTGCTTTAAGGTTCTGTTTTGAGAAGATGTTTGATAAGCCGTTTGTGATGTCTGGGACGAAGGGGATTTTTACGTATTTTGTTTTTTTGGGGGGCGTGCTTGTGAGAGTAATCCGTTTTTTTTTTCAAAGAAAGACTGCGCTTGCGTTTGTGTAAAATATTTTCTATCATCTGAGGGTCGTAACCATTGATTTTAGCGCATTTTTTGATATATTTTAATTCTGTGAGGAAATCAACTTTAGAAAGAGGAACCTGTAAGAGTCTATGTACCATTGAGTGGAATGGTGCTAATTTATGTGAAATATGGTGGTTGGAATCAGAGGGAATGTACGTGTCTGTGTGTGTGGGTTTGCGGTAAATCCCGAACTTGATTTGGTTGTTTTCTCTTTTTACGAGAAGGTCAAGAAATGGCAATGTATTTTGTTTTTCAACTTCATGTGTAAATTTAATGGAAGGATATTGATCATTTAGTTGCTGTAGAAAATCAGTTATGTTATTATTGGAGGTATCGAAAATCGCGAAAATATCGTCAACGTATCTTAGCCATAAGCGTGGGAAGTATTTGAAAGTGTTTTTGCATTGTTTCTCGAAGTTAACCATGAATAGGTTGGCTAAGAAAGATGAAAGGGAGTTTCCCATTGTTGTACCGTAGTTTTGTTGGTAGAACTTGTAGTTAACTTGAAATAAATTTTGGTTCATGCATAAGCGTGTTAGTCGTACTAATTCATCTACTGTTTTTAATGGTAAGTTTTGATCGGTGAGCCATTCTTCGAGGAATTGTAATGTTTCATTGATGGGAACGCTAGGAAAGAGAGAAGAAACATCAAAAGAAACTAAAATTTCACTGTCCTGTAGTATTATGTCTTTAACTTCGTTAATGAAATGAGGACTGTTTTTTATATTTGAACCATGTTTGATAGGAAATTGTTTAAATTGGTCACTAAGCCAACGTGAAATTTTATATGTCGGGCTGTTGATAGACGAAACAATGGGTCTGAGGGGAATGCCGTCTTTGTGGATTTTGGGTAAGCAATACATCCTAGGAACCCTGGGGTTTGAGGTGTGAAGTTGGAGGCTGAGTTGTTTCGTGATGAGTGTGGTGCATGTTTTAACAATTTTGGTGGTTTCTGATATCATTTTATTGATTGGATTTTTTGTATGTTTGTGTACGGCCCTTCATTTAGCATTTGCTCAACTTTGTCGAAGAATTGGTCTTTTTGCATTATGACTACAGTGTTCCCTTTGTCTGCCTTTAGATAAAAACAATTTTTATTATTAGGAGACTTGATTGTGTTGTGTTCGGAATGTTTATGTTGTTTTTATTCGTTTTTTTGGCAATGTTTTCTGTTATCTGCGATAATGTGGCTAGTTTTTGACAACAAGTCCCTGTAGGCCATCATCGTCCTGCAAACTTGTAAGTATAATTTTAATTTTCCTTATTTCTTATTGACGTGTGAGTGCTCTCTGGGTTAATTTACGGTTCAGGAGTTTTAAATTTTAATTCCAAATACTACGTGATCACACAAAATTTTGCGCGATACCTTTCAGGAGTCACCTATACGAGGAGGATTTACAACCGAGAATACGCACATCCCTGGGGGCACGCGAATATTCTTAAAAGGGTACGCGAAAAAAACTAAAGGTGATAATTTTCTTTCGCCGTTTCAGAGTTCGCGCATAACGTCGGAATCAAAGGCGGTGGAGTGACCTTAAAAAGCGTTGCACGACAGTTTTTACGGACGTTGCACTGTTGGAATAGAAAAATTATTTCAATATTTCCACGAATCTCTCTTCAAAGAAGCTCGCTTAAAAGTAAGTAAATGTAACCTTTAATAAATAGCGTGGTCTTGTTTTTTTCACCAAAGATGCCTCATAAGGTCCTTTTGAAAAATATTATAAAAACAAAGTTTCCATATATTTTTAATTCTTTACTTTTATAAGCTGATTGATTGGAGAATTATCTTACTCTCCCACTGGTAAAAATATTGCAAAATAAGCATTTGAAAATAAACTTGAAAAATAACTTACTCAGGCACCTCCAATAACCATGTGACGGTTACAAAAAACCATATGCAAATTTCAGCTTCCGGAAAGCCGTCATCAATGGAATTTCTCGAGAAACACTAAAATTATCAATTATAAATCAGGGAAACGGAAGATCCACATATTAAAAAATGTTTTAATTTCGACCGGTCGAAATTAAAACATTTTTTACATGTGAATCAATTCGTCGTTCTTCCGTTTCCCTGATTTATAATTATGGAATCGTTCCACTTAGTTACGCTGAAGACTATCAAAATTATCAATTTTTATTTCCGTTTAGGTATAAATTTACAACATAATATTTTTATTTGATGATGATGTTACGGAAGTAATAGTTTATAAAAGTACGGGTCTTCTACCAATAATGAAATGTTTTTTCATTGTTTGTATTTTATTGTTCAAGTAGGGTGGGGGAGCGCACCCTTAAATCTCCCACGACATCCTCCCCTTGCCATTGCCCTTGACGGATGGCAAATGCGTACCACACGTGCGATTTTATGATACTTGGCACGCGTAAGCTTGTATTTTCTGTAGAGAATATGACGTTTATTAGGAAAGAAGTAAACTAGTGACGCGAAAAAATATCATTTGCCCTCCCTGACCTATATCAGTCGATTCTCAGAGGTGTAAACGGCGCCGTATGCTTATGCGACCCGCACTACGCCAAAACCATCAAACGTTCATGATTGTTGGATGGAGAGGAAATGCCGAGGGATAACAATGAGCTTCATTGATTATTAGGTGACTACTTTCCTAACATAAGAAAATTGACGCATTCGTAAAGATGCGTAGAAAATTTATAGTAGCGCGGTGTAATTAGTTTAAACGAGTCTTCAGCTGGTCCATAAATATCTTCTTCGTACCATTAAGTACTTCATCAAACCCCATATATATGGTGTCGGAAAAATATTAATGCCTCGTTCATTATTTAATGGATCGAAGACTCTATAAACTTAGCCCATACGAAACGGTAGCGAGCGCGAAAAAGTTGGAGAATTCATACAAATCTTAGTTAGCAAGTCTTGAATTATAGCGTTGCCTATTTATACTAGGTTAAATGTAAAAACCCGTTGTTGCGAGCCATTCACGTAGAATCATGATTATTTGCCAGATGTAGGTTGAAGGCTGAAGGAATATTCAATTTATCTTAATTAAAAGAAATATGAATTTAAAAGTAGTCAAAATAACAAAAACCATAATAAGAGATATAATGCAATACTTTTTCGGTTTGGTGCATTTCCACAGAGATTATGCGATAAAAATTAGACCTAACAACATGCTGAAGAAGTACATAGAGGCATTATATTGAAGTATGTTAGAGTAATTAAGGGATCTTTCACTCGTATTTAGCCATATACAGGGTGTATATTGATAATTCGCGCCTCCATCGCAAAAACAACTCCAGGAATGACAAATAGCTGAATGTTTTTCGATTAACTGATAATATAATTTGCGCTGAAATTACATCGGAGTTGATATTACCCAAGTATGGCAAATATTTCATAATTTTTAAAGTTTTAAGTAGTCGTTAATGAAGTTAATTTCTCGAGTTATAAAATCAGTTTGAAATATCGCTAAAGGCGGTGGTAATAGATTGTTTTGGTGTTGAAGTGGCTAGAGCGTTGGCCTTCCGCGCAGCGGTCCCGGGTTCAAATCCAGCGGAGGGCGGATTTTTAGCCTATTTTCCAAAATGGAAATAGGCTTATAGTTTTGTCGTTGTGTCTGTCTGTCTGTCCGTCCCCCTTATTAACTTTTGAACCAATAGACCGATTTTCATGAAACTTGGTGGAAATTTCTTGCTAAATGGGCCAAGCTCCCGAGGATAGTTTTGTTGCGAATATTAAAGTCTCGGGTTCGATTCCAGGAATTATCCTTTCCATTTCATTTACATGGGAAATCTAAAATCTATCGTGCAGGATAATTTTCTCTTGCACATTAAAATATCTTAGAATTGTAATATCGGAGCGAGTTTTGTACTATTCTCTGAGGAAAGGAATGAAAATTCTAATTTTTATCGTAGAATTTTGCTTATCGATTGTATTTCTTAGAGTTTCGCGTAAATACAGGCGATTTTGCAGTTTTTATCGCTCATTACGAGAGTGTTGCCATAGCAACAACTATTGTTGGACTCGGATTCGGCATATTCTAATACGTACACGTGTTATTTTAGCCGCAAAATACGCATGATCAATTTAATATTCCGTTCGAATGTATTTGTAGTATTTTATGAAATTTGGGAACAAAAAGAGCTACATATCCGCGATGACTTTAAAGTTATTAAAGCCAATATAAGTATTAAATAAATTATTAAATGGAAAGTATGCATCATAAGTTCTGTCTGGATCATATTGCTCAACCTGGGAACGCCCCATTTCATTTCAGGAGAACGGTACATCCTCTTCTTAAAGAGTAAGCTAATGCCGGCACCGGGTTTCCCTCCTGTGTTTCCGTTGTGGAAGGAGTTATGGCGATAATAGTCCAAAAGGCTGATTTGCCAGAAAAACAAACAGGTACAGGTACAACGATGGCTATGTTGATATTTTGGAAAAAAACGATCGAGTAAAAACGTAAATAAGATAAATGAATTGTTGTTTAAAGTACTGTTTGCATTTAGTATCTCTTTATAAATCCAAGTTAGTTAAGCTTAAATTTTCATAACGGATTCATGAACTTCCTGTATTAATGTGGAAATTTTTCCGCAACCACAAAGCATGTTATTGAATTTTTTGATTGTGACCTTCTCTCCTTATTGGCCTTATTAATTTTTCCCGTTGAAAAAGGAAAAGGAAATAAAAAATGGCGCTTCCCCTTAACAAACCTTTCGTCGCATAAAAATGAAAAAATAAATGCCAAAGCATCAACTTAAAAGTCACAGCAATTTTTGTTTAATCTACAATCTCCGTCTAATTTCACCTCCTCCAGTATCAGTTTGCTGGAGAGCATATCGCGTTACCTGGCAAATAATTTTACCACCTCTATTAATTGGCATCATCTCTAAAGGTAATGTATTTTTTTATTCTCCTCGCCCAACGCACAACTTAAACCGACAGTATTTAGCCCCCAACCCATCTCTCTCCGACCGAAACACCCTCCGGACCTCCCACTCACCTCTACTTCACGAATTTCCAAGTCTGCCCACACACGCCATTTCCTTTCATTCGCGGTCTCCTTATTTCCCATGAAAACCGATCTTCCAACCTCTCGCCTCCCCCTCCCCTCCTTCCATTCTCCGATTCCCTTTTTCTCGGATATGCTCGTTACTCCCACTTACCCTTCTTATCCCACCCTCCCACTCCCATCATCTCGTTTCACCCTACTTTCAAAATATTCTGTCACCCTTCCTACGCCCACTCCACCTTTCTCCCTCTCTTTTGAGCAACTGGCCATCTCCATCGCTCACACCGTAGCAACCATTCCTTACCATAAACCCATCCCTCCAAACAACGCCCTCCACCTTACTTCTTTCCCTCTCACCCACCCTCTCTTTCCTACCCTCTCCTACCCATTCTATCCCTCGAATTCTCTCCTCTCTATCCCACTCCATCCTCCACCATCTCCCTCCTATCCTCTCCTCCTACTCTCTTTCTCCTAACCTCTCACTGTTGCCCTCTCGCTCCTCTCTCTCCTGCCCTCTTTCTGCTACTATCTCCTTCCGACTCTCTCCATTCCCAACCACTCCTACTCTCTCCCTCACATCCATCCATTCGTTCCCACCCTCTCCCTTTTACTCCTTCCTCGCACCCTCTCCCTTTTACTCCTTCCTCGCACACTCTCCCTCACACCCTCTCCGTCTCATCCTCCCCCTCCGACCCTCTTCCTCCCCCTCCGACCTTCTTCCTCCAACCATCTCCCTCCGACACTCTCCCTCTTACCTTCTCCCTCCTATCCACTCTCACCTACCCTCTCTCTCCAACTCTCTACCTCCCACCGTCTTCCTCCAATCCTCTCTCTCTAGTCCTCTACCTCCTATCCTTTCCCTTTCACCCTCTCATTCCCAACCCCTTTTACGCTCTCCCTCATATCCATCCCTTTCCACTCTCTCCTTCCCATCCTCTCCCTCCCACCCTCTCCCTTCCCCTCTTCTATCCCTTTTTCCCCACCTCAAGTAACTCCCTTTCCTGCACATTTCGTCACATCTATTTTTCTATCTCACTCCCACCCCGTCCTCCCCGTAATACCACCTTCCCTAGTACATCTTTTGCCCCATCCGGCCAACTCTACCGCTCCCTCTCCTTTCCCTCCCCTGGCCGATAGTGTGGGAGCGGCACAACACTCGCCGATCAATATAGGAGACCGGCGTAACTGCGAGGGCATGCGTAATCGAGAGGGACGCCATTCGCGGAAGGCTGAGGGGGCGGGGAAGAGGAGAGGGCAGTGGGACCAACTTGACAGATCGTCCACTCTCCTCCAATCGCTGAAAGGAACCGCGAATTTTGAAATTCCAAGGAAGTGCTTGTTATTTAATTTTTTCATGCCATCTTTCTCGCGCACCTTTTCCTTCTTGAAATTGCGAGGATGAATTTTCTCAAATTCGGTAATCGTTCAAAAATCGGCAGATTGAAAATCATTTTCTTAAGGCAAGAATTAGTGGTTCGAGAATTTTCTACGTTTATATTTTTCGAACAAAATAATACGTTCAAATAGGCTTGATCCGAGAGACATAACAAGCTGGTTTTCCGATAGACAAATTATTTGATAAAAAAGAATAATCACACATAAAAGAGCTACCAACAGACTAATGTAAGAATGGGCTGTTAGCCCACTTTCTGCCCTGCGTCTTATATATGGTACACCCAATATAAATGTTCTCCGTTGGTATTTCGTATTTATTATGCTCAACTACTGACGTCCTATATGTGGTATATCAATCATTTCAGTGTTAAATATTTTTTCAAAATAAATCATAATTTTGCTTTATTTGTGTTTATTGTGCCTAAATACAGTACGGGGTAAATATATTTCAAGTGGTTGTCACTTTGGAGATAAATGGATTTTAAAACGTCACAAATAAATTTCTCCTAAAACAGAAAAATATCAACGTCATAAATAAAAAGTTCAATGTTTAATAGTTATTTCAAATTATCATTTGATATTTTTTAAGAGATCGATTAATGCAAATCAGAGAAAATCCGCTGAATTCGTTGTGCGTTAATTCTACCATTTATACACGAGAGAAAAAATCCCTTCTCACTACGTCAAAATAAAGAAAATGAACCAATTTTATACGCCGTCCTAACTCTCGTTCTCCAGTAGCGACATTTCTCTCGAAACTCATCCCGTAACGCATGTGGAGAGCCAGAAAGCACCTGCTCTCCGGGAAACGAGAGAAGAGGAAAAAACAAAAACGACGGCGGACGCTTCCACCACCTTCTTTTATTTTTCCCGCCCAAACTCCGGAAGAGAGTCCTCCGATTCTATTTGGTTGGCAATTCCCCTGCCGTCCAAAACTCGTAGGGAGGGAGTGCTGGGTCGCGCATAGAAGTGGGAACGGGGAGGAGGGAGAAAATAGGAGGGGGAGGGGGGTAGAGAGAGGAGGGGTAGAGAGAGGAAGGGTATAGGACGAAGGGTATGAGGACACGGGGAAGATACGGGAAAAAAGGTGAAGGCCTGGGAGAGAGGGGGTAGAGATAGGGTAGAGGCGGAGGGAAGTTCCCAAAACACAAACTCGCGGAGACACCGAGGTTTCCCCACCGACGTCCGACATCTTGCGATTCTCTCCGTCCCTCTCTCTCTCTCTCCGCCTCGTTAAACCCCACTCCACTCACCGAGGGAACCCTGACTCGACTCTCGGCGTCGTCCCCGTTCATTTTTTTTCCGAGTCACCCAATGGGGTGTGACCGCCAAAGGTAGAAGGTCTCCTCTCCGCGGTGAATACCTTAAGAGGAAGGAAGCTGCAAGTCGCGAAGGAGAGGAGGGGCCCGAAGGAGGAGGAAGAGGTGGAGGAAGGCGACGGCGTCCCAGGTGAGCGATTTTTTGGTGGTCCACTCATGCCGCCTCGCTGAACGCGAATACCTCTGAAAACACCCCGAGTAAATATCGTTACACACTGCTCCTAGAAACCGAGAACTAATTTCGCATTTACGCCGAGAGGAGTTTTAGCTGTCGGTTTCATTTATATTTTTTGTAGGAACCGATAGTATATAGACCAGATATCCATCGAGTATTGACTGTACTTTTATTTGTGCGATAGAAGATCGACGATATACTGCACGAATTTAAATCTCGATCATTGCCATTAAAATTCATGACCGAAATATTATAAGCTTACCCTGCATGAATGTGTTTTTGGGTATTGATATATTTATGCGCATAATTGTATCCACAGATATACGTATATGCACACATACAGCCATGTGCATGTAAAAGTTAGAACATACATCCCAATATGTATGTATTCATGTATAAATACGTCGAGATGATTCGAAATCTGTCAAATATGCACCACACCTTATTTGTCGAGAGAATAGATCGAAAATATTCTCACGAGAAACGTCTAAATTCCGGATTTAACATTTAAAGGTTCTATATGAATATTACGGTGGCTGAGTGATGGTTGATTATTATATTTTATTTAAAAGCGTTCACATGCAATGAGCATACACAGATACATGACGTTAAACCTCCATAATAAAAGATAAAGAGAATAAAAACGCCTTATTAATCGTTCAAATTATCAAGTATCTTGATTTAATTCGTACGCAATATGAAAGAAGAAAGGTAGCGAAAACCTCAAGAAAATGATTATTTCCTATGCACAAGATTATCCAACATGAAAACCTCAATACTAAAGAAAAATTAGCTCCTGCATCCTTGCCTATAATATACGCATTGAACGATCTGCAAAAGATTAAAATCGCTGAAAACGCTCTATCTTTGTGAAATGACGCTGTTAAATTTGCACGTTCTTTTTATGTTCGTTTAGCGGCATAATCAGCAGGATGAGAAAAATTTCAGAACGAATTAGTGATGGACAAAATACACCCCAGGGAGTCGTGTTGTCGTTACGGAAAAAATATTTGTCAGGATACTCAGATGAGTCAATAATCGATCTGTTGCCATTGTAGCCCAAATACGCGTTTGAAACGGTTTCTTTGAAGGATGCTTGTGAATCCGAGTCAATCGTATATATGAGCTATTTCTGAGGTCATTCTGAGTATTTTTCTTCAATGCAGTCCAATTTCTTCCGACCCTTTTGTCATTATTTTTTAGCCCTAGCCTGACTGCAGCACAATGTTTTGACTGCACGCTTCGAATAGATTCTTTCATTTATCACGACTTGTAATGTGCCGCCTTGTCGCACAGTATCTTAATCCATACTTTTTCAGGAATACCTTTGTTAATTTACGCCATTTTGATGACTTGAGAAATATGACCGATGGTGCATCGTGCATCAACCTCCTTATTTAGTGATTTTCTCATTCATCTTCGTCCATACAGTAAGCTCCATAATGGATAAAAAATTAAAATAATTTCGATAAAACTGCCTTTCCTTTTAAATGCATTTTTGGTCTCTCTGCTAGGATATACTTTTTAATCGATTCTGAGGATAAAGTGTTCACATATTATTAAGTTTCAAAATCCAACAAACTCCGCCATCTATTTGGTATGATAAATGTAGAAAAAAACACAAATATATGCCACTAAAGAAAAATCGGTCCAAATTAAAACAAGCTGTCGCATAAACCGAAAAAATTACGGAAAGACTGTCTTAATTGGCTAACTGAATCGTTCGTTTCATAAGTTCCCTCTTCATCACCCACTGACTTAAGAAATGATGAACAACAGTTGCAAACAATTTTAATGGAGACTATATGTAATACTGGCCTACTTTTCTTATATAATTATTTGTAGCTAAACGTAAATATTTACAAATAAATTGTCAACTGAACTTTCAGAAGAAATTATCACTATGTTTTTCACCGACAGTTTATTCTTTGGTCTCCAAGTCTCTATAAACATATTTCTTATATGACTCATCCAACAATGTTTATATATTAGAGACTTATATTACAAAACTATCCATTCATAATGATAAGTAGCACAAGAACAGAATGAAAAAATACGGGCAGAACTTAAGAGTTATTAACATTGAAAAATGTTATTGTAATGCTGATTTATAAATTCTTCAAAACGCTAAATTGTCCCTTATCTCTGTTTTGCCTCGTCTATTGAGGTCACTCATGTTAGCTTTTAGAGTGGTCTGCAGTAGCAGATTTGAAATAAAGCCAAAGTAGGTAATGCCTCAGTGGCGGCGAGTTTTTGGGGCGGCAATAAAAACGGGATTTCAGGGCGGGAATAAAACAAGAAGTCAGGGACGGCGTGAGGCATGTTCAGTCGGTTCCATGGAACAGGGCCCCGCGCTTTATTAGGGGCCCCGCACAAGGCTCAATTATCATGTATATCTAGCACCATTTTTTCTACTCTTTATACGTGGAAATTGATTTTTGTTAATGATAATGGAAAAACCAATTCAACTTACGAACATTCCGTTTACGAACATTCCGCTTACGAACAGATTTCACGGTACGCATTGCTTTTGTATGTTGGGGTTCTACTGTATTATTAGTAATGTACTACCTTTTGTATATTTAGTAGACGGCTCGCCAGATACTTTTTATATTAAATGTGGCTCATGGTCGGCAAAAGGTTTAGGACCTCTGGTGTAGTGTGCTGTTAATCTCAGAACAGTAGCAGCAGCCAGTCTCTCTCACCCGGTTTATCCTTGGTAGAGGGGTGGTTAGTGTGTCTGACTCCCCATGCTAGGGTCGCGGGTTCGAATCCTGCTGAGGGCATGGTTGTATGTGTTCGTCTTTGTTAACGTCATTACACGCATTGTAAAAAGCCGTCAATGGCTGTTCATGAGCTAATATAAAATAAATAAATAAATAAAAACTCGCATTGCGTGTGAAATTTAGATGAAGCATAAACAGAACCAGAACCACCATACGTGAGAATGCTTATCCTTCTCTTCTCGGACGCTCTCTCAAAGCACAAACATATTTTTCACTTCATTTTTCTGCCATTCGATCATCGTGATCTTATGGTCGTAGGAAAAACCACTTGCTTGTCCTTTTTTTCCGATTTGATCAATTCTATTAAATTACACCTGAAAGTTCCTTTTATTGTAAATTTTTACAAATTTACCCAAATTTAATAATGGCTTTAATAATACTACTCGCTACACCTGTTTATAATAATCCAAGAGGTTGATTAGCCAGAAATTACTACACTACACCTGTTACAGTTGCATCCGCAGAATGCTCATTTTATAAACTTAGAATTATAAAAAATTAATTAATTAAAAAAAGATTCACACTAAATCAACAGCGATTCACTTCCCTTGCAATGTTAACAATAGAAATGACATAGCAAAAACTTTTGACGATATCTGTCAAGATTTTGCAGCAAAAAGAGCGAGAAAATTAATTTTTTTAATATTTTTTCCATATATTTAATAAAACTATTTAATTTCTAAATTACACATTTGATATCTATTCCATTACGGTATTGTTTTATGTTCCATTAATAAACATTTATACCATCAGATTTTTAAACAATAAAGTCTCTACTAAAAATTAATTTTAACTGTAACTATTTTTTATTTAAAAAACTACCATTTTCCTTTAAAAAACGTCATTTTTTGCGCCACCGGTTATACACACATACATAAATAGGACCCGGCCCCGCTCACTATCGAACTAGACCCCGCAAATAATCACGCCGGTCCTGCAAGAATTCCAAACCAGCAATAATGCAGACTGGTTTACCAAAGTTGACGTCCCGAATTGATTGCTTATATTGACAGGATATGTTTCAGTACGTGTTAGTCATTCCAAGGAATTCTCATACCATAAATACCATTTGTAGTTCACAGTTTATCAATGATAGAGAAAAATTGGAAAACAAATTAATAGAGCATTACCAGTTTTAAAATACTAAAAGCAATTTCAATGTCAATGACATATTTTGCGTATAGTTTTTAAATAAACGAATTTAATCAAAGTTTCTGTTTATGCGTTAATAGGTATGTATGGGTCAACTGTTCATTGCTGAAGAGTAGTCAGCATACTCTTAATGAAGAGCACCAAGGGGGCCAACTGCTTAATACCCCTTCCAAAGGACAGAGCACTGACTTGCGTGGTCTCCTCAAAGCAAACAAGTAGGGGATGGGTTGAAAAATCCAACCTCTGCCAGATTCGAACCTGGGACCACTGCATGGAAGGCCAATGCTCTAACCACTCAGCCACCGCCACCCCCAAAATTAATGCTGAATGACACATTTCTATTTCTTTGGCCTACAATTCAAGCAGTCAATAACTGATCCATTTTCTCATCAACTGTGTCATGCCGACTAACAAACTGTTTTTGTACTCATAGGACTTGTAACTGATTTGATACTCATTTTAATTTTGTTATCAGATTTTTAATTATAAGAATTGATGATTCATTGCATCTATATTCTTTAGCTAGGGATGGGCATGTTCTACCCTTCTCTATTTTCTCCAAAATAATGATTTTGTCATTCAGGGAAAAACTGTTTTCTATTTTTTCCAGACTCACTTTCTGATGTTGATGCATGTTTTCTGGGCCATTTCTAGGGTTTTTGTTGAATAAAAAATGATTTTCACTCTATGAATTCACAGTAATGTTCTCACTAGCAAAACCTTGAGTCCACTAACAAACTAAGAGAATTTTAATCCTCTCCAGGCCAAAACACATGTTATCTCATAAGAGTAACAAAATTGTCAGTAAGAGTGAGACATTTGTTTGTGCCCAAGCTGTTTATACTTCCTGTAAACATTTCAATATTACTAAACACATGGATGCTGGCTCACTAATTAAATTTCTAGGCAAAGCTGATCAATGATGTTCTTCCACTAATAGCCATGGCTGTCATATGTATGAGAGCATTATCGAGGAGAAAGTGAATAAAGATCACTCTTTGACTGTTTCTTTGGTGATGGTATAGTCCATGGTTATGAATTATAATATCTTAATTTTGAACATCATAAAGAAGCAACAGTACCCATTGTAGAACTGTTTGGAAGTGACCAAAGTTCCTTGAAAGGAAATAAAGTTTTGAGGTTCTTAATGATTTATCAGAGATATTGGCTTAATTCATGGATTTCAAATGGATTTCAACCAACTTTCATACATTAAATAAATTATAGGAAGATAAAAACTTTTTTAATTTATTTCAGACAATACTAACAAATATAATTCCTACATTCAAACAAAACAAGATGTGATAAAGAATGGTTTGGCAGCTCATCGGTAGAAGTTGTTGGTCTATATAAGACTACTTATATACATGGAAATGTATGACATAACGGAAGTCCTATTGATATAGTTCCATTAGTAAATACCCAATCTTAAAAAAACTGCATGACAAATAAGTCTTATAACCAAAGATTTTAGTATTCATGTGGTGTCGATTGATTACAATGTCAGATGATTACAATTTATCATGGAAGCACTGGAAGAACTCACTGTCTGGCTTCAAGCAATTATTGACAACAAAACGATTTTAAACTTAATTTTACAAATTGAGTAATGTTAGATCATAGCTGATTAAAAATCCAAATGGTAAGAATTGAAATCCATTTGAAATTGCCATTAAAACCTATACAAATATGCACAGTGCAATGCAAAAGTAGAAAATTATATAATAACAAAAGAAATCATTAAATATCATTGATGTTGGTGTGCCTCCGCTGCTCAAAGGACATTTCAGAAAACCATGCTAGTGAGAATCATGTACAATGCGTGGCAATCTTGGTCCCAAATAGTTCAACTGGGTTAGTGTAAATCCGTGCATACTGGGATTTACCTGTATTCTTCTTTAATGTTATGACATCTTATTCACAGTGATGAAAATGTCTCATAGAAAAAACATGCGTAAATTTCAGAATATTTTGCATTATTTTAAATAATATTATGATAATCATTTAAAATTGATGATAAACCTTGTATTTATAAATTTGAAGCAAGCGATCATTAGATGCTATAGCCTCCTTAAATAAAACATCAACAAGTAGAAAAAGTCCTGCTACAGAATTCATTGTCAATGGATTAACACTGCATCCCCTTCCTCTGAACTCTCCCCAACAGTGTGGTCTACCAGTTAGAGAAGAGCTTCATCGCTGCAATGGCGGGCTATGGCCTCCTCTTTTTCCCAGCAGTAGCCAACGGTTCTGCTCCATCCTTTATACCTCCTTCCCGCCCCTCATCATTCTGCACAGAGTGCGGAGAACTCTCGGCTGGCCCTCCTCCTGACTTCATTTTAGCCATTCCCCCTCCTCCTCTGCCCTCTTTCCTCCAGCGCTCTCCTTACCAACCCACAAATCCACCAACAACGCTCAACAAGAGCGGCGACACCTTGGCAGGATGGCCGAGGCAGAGCACAGACGACATCGAGGAACTTGTCGCCTCTGTCCTTGGGAACGAGACATCTCAGTGTAGCCTCCTGTGTGAGTGGACGTCGGGAGGGGGTGGTGTGGAGTACGTGGAGCTACCCAGGCAGGGTGAGTGGCAAAATTAGCATGCTTCTCTCTCTCTTATCATACAGTCACAGAATGTTACAATCGCTACAACCCATACAAAGTTTTTTCATTGGAGACTCAGTTTTTACTTTATTCTGTACCTATTTCTTGAGTTGGTCTCAAATTAAAGGAGATCTCAAAAGGTATATATTGCAGAGATAAGGTCAGAGAGACATGGAGATGCGCCTTCAGGAAGGCATTATTATGGAAACTGCAACTAAAGTCAGATTTACTGTTAACTTAGTTCAACTGATTCTCTTTTGCCTAAAGATTGTGGCAGCAACAAAAATAATTTCTTGGAACAAAGTGAAAATATACAGAAAAGAGGAATAGTTCCTCATCTCTACTCCATAAAAATGGAACCATAAATTTTTCCAATCAAAAACTGCTATTTAAAACCTGAGCAAAAACATTATGCTCCTTCTGAGTTTATGATTTACTGCCACTAATATTAATAAGTACCTTTTGCCTAGTCTCTGTTTTGACTAACCAGATTATTTGTAACTGCAATTAAATTAATCTCTAACTCAGTAAATGTATCCCATGGACTTTCTTATCCTAATGCAATACATTCTCAGAGGAAAGAACATTATTTTAACAACCTATTACAGCATCTAATGAAATCTTGAAAACCAACATGATGACTCAGTAAAGTTTGTTTGTGAATATATCATATGAATATATTAATCTCAGGCAGTAAATGAGTTGGTGCTTGTTTTCTATTGTAGCGCAGATTTTTTATATAGCCAAGCATGTGTAACATTCAGTAATAATGTAATTCATTAGTATTATGTGGTCATATGATACAATTACATAAAACTGTTGCCATATCAATGAATATTATACTAAAATGCTTCTAATTTCGCTTTTCCATGCTGATCTATTCAGGACCTGTGATTGATGACACGTGGTTCCTTGTACTCATCTCTTCTTGCATTGGGATACTTCTTGTCGGAGCACTGCTTGCATTACTTATCCTCAAGTGCAGAGAGTGAGTACCATATATACTTCATCATCATAACAAGGACTATCAGCCAGCACCTCATCTTAACTTTTCATTTAGTACTATGCAATAAAGAGTTGCTCAAAATATGACAGCTATTCTTCATATAGCTTGAATTTTTGTTTTTAATGTTTCCTCTCTCATATGTAATATTCAAAAATTTATAAATTCTTGATAAAAATTGCCAGCAAGCCATCTGACCAACTTGTAACTATGGTTTTGGGGCTCCTATGCATGTAAAGTTTTTGAGCCCCCCACCTACGTAAAAAATCATTATAAATTTACTAGCGAACTCCATGCGAAAAATTTGCAAAAAAATAATTATTGTGTCAGCATTATTGATTACATCTTTATATTTCAATAATATGAGAAAGAAGAATATTTATTCATTTGTAAAGACAAAGAAAAGCCTCCTTGTTTTCCCCATAAACATTTATTATTCGTTTGATAAAATATTTCTTCAAATTTTTTTTTCTGTGAGCACTTAACATTCACAATTCACTAAGTCTATCTTCAGCCATTTTAAAGTCTAGTTTTTACTCTGAGGAAGCATTTAAATTATTACTTAATGATACATGTTGTTGCAGGTAAAAGTAGCGCAATTTACGTTGCTGATTTTAAAACCTGGCAAAAATTTATATTTATCTAATATTTTGCTCAGTGAACATAGGATGGCATTGATATTTATGCAAGCCATTGTGATTTTCTTTGATAAAGAAAATTAATTAATTCCAGTCTGTGCATTATTTTCATCTCCCTTGGGTGTAATTTAAATAACTTTAATATGATAGCATATTAAATAGGTTTAGAGGTTTCTTAAGTAAATACCCTCCTATTTCAAATTTTAAAAAAAATTCATTTCCAGGGAGGGGAAAGTGCCCCCTCTCCCATTACTCCCTTCAGTGGACACCCATGGATTTTTCTTTGTATATCATTTTAGTAAAATGTGGCTCTCATATGTATACATACTTAAAAACATCTATTTCAATCTTGAATATGCGAACATTCTATTTCAAATTTTGATAAATAAGCCACAAAATTGAGTAATACTTTCACTTCTTAATGTAAATACCTTTAAAATTACTCTAAGCAATGTAGTAGTTAGATTAGCTCTCGAATATATCTATTTCAAAAAGAAAAAGTCTTAAGGTACACTTCCATGAATATTTTCAGATGTCAATCTATGAGTTAGTTGACAGTTTTTAGGAATATACTTATCATATCATCAATTCAATTAAAGAAATCAGAAATCCCACAATAGAACACAAATAAGAATTGTACATGAGAGGAAACCCTATTTTTCGCATCATGACCTTGAAAACTGTATTTGCATTACTTTTTCAATTTGAATATTTGTGCAATTCACTATAATATTTATCTCTCTCTCATGGATTGGTAAATGTTTACGAGAAATATCAGCTGTCCCTCAGGTAGTTCTGTCAAATATCAGTCGGAAACAATCTATTGGGAGCTTCAAAACAAAAACCGAACACTGAAATAATAAAATCTAGAAACCTTGTAGGATCAGAGTCAGTGAAGAAACTGTTGAGATGCGATCTCCAATTACAGAAAATAACACATTATACAATGACGATTAGTGAAGAAACTATTGAGAGACAATCTCAAATTATGTGAAATAAGAAAATTTCTATAGATAGTAACAATAATTTCATAATAAAATATGAATAAAGTCCGCACAAAGAAAAAAGTGCTGATTCCGTAACAAACAGCACAGCACTCTCTTAGAAAAAACATTCAAACTCAAAGAATTACAGAAAACTGAAAATTTTTAGCAGAATAAGTTCCAAACACACGTCATTCCAGCTACTGAAGGGTCAGGGTCATAAAAGGCCAAAGGAGAGGAACCCTGTCATAAAACGTATGCCTGGGGTGTCCACAGCATCCCGCTTGAGTACTGGTGGGTTAAAAGCATTTTGAAACATTTCTTGCAATGTAAGTTGTTTCATATGTTTTGGTCTTTCCCTCAGGAACTGCTCTTTAATTTTATAGACTGATATTATTTGTTGCTCTGATTTGAAACTCCTCTGTTCCATACCATGAATCAATTCTTTGGTAAGGCTTATCATTCTGTCAATAGAGATTTTTTTCTTCCATACTGACATTCTGTTGATCGTTATCACCGTCATCATTTGAATTTTTATTCACAACCATATCGCATATTTCACTGTCTGTCATCAGGAGAGTTACTGGAGTGTCATTATCAATATTGAGGCACTCTTCCACTGCCTCCTTATCCAACGACTGGGCTTCTGGACACGACAGACCTTTAGCATAGTTCATCACCTCTGCCACAATTTGATTTTCCCTTGATACACTGAAGCCAACAATATCAGGTTCTCATTCATTGTCATCATCTGAAAATAATGTGGACGGCAACAAGTTATGCTATCCATAAATCAAAGTTTCTTTATCAACCTTGTCCCATGCTTATGTGACTGGAAAAACTCTGACATCTTTCAAGCACATGGGTTTCTGCTTTTACCAATAACATGCAATCTTGCTTTGTGTGTCCCTGCTGCATTAGAACATGCAAGCACAGTTAGTCTTTCTTTTGAATCTTTAAATCCATTTGGTGCAGACTCCTGTGGTGTTACAACTGCCTTCCGTGGATAATACCTCCAATATAAGGAGGTTTCATAGGCATTATACACCTGCTCTGCTGACAGTTGCTCATCGTAAACTAATTTATTGATCTCCTCCAAATAGCCTTCAGCAGTATTGTATTCTGCGGATGTTTTTTCATCACATATAGCCAAGATACGAGCCTAAAGTTATGATTTGCTTAATCTCTTGCTATAAAGATTCTTCTTAATGCCCATTTTTACCGCTATTACTTACCATGAAGTTTTTTAATGTGGAAAAACATTGTTTTTAGTAATTATGAAAAAATTATTTAATAATAAAAAACAATCTTTTATTAATATTATATTTAAGTAATACTGGTGCTTATAGATGTCATTGTGTAATTACTATTAAAAATAATTTTCATTTATTAGATTTTTAGTATCATTTAGACTGGAGTAGGATGCCAAAAAAAGTTTGCCTAGGGCACCAAACTGCCTTGCGCTGGCCCTGTGTGTAGGGGTATATATAAGAACTGGCTAAATATGCAGCAGAAATGCATGTTGGAACCATACAGATTGCAAGCTTTCACCGAAAATGGTTTCAACTGATAACAGTAGTGTAGGTGGCACCGTGAAAACAAAGTGCTGACTCTGGAATTACTTGACGTTAATTTTAAATTTATTTGTTCTGGAACAGTTTTCGGAGCGTTCCAGATACTGGGATGCTGAATAAAAGATCTAAAACCTTTACTTGTATTATATTAAAAGTTGATTTAAGTCCCATGTCTAGTTTGCCAGAGAGAAGTAGGCTCTGGTGAAATGAATGCAACGAATATTATCATCTAAAAAACTTCCAAAAAATAAACATATTTGTTGATATGTAAACAAAACAAAAGTTAAGCATAGCAAGGATATTTGTTTCCTATTTATAAGCATTGGACTCCCATTGGCGGCATCAATGTGGTATCATTGTCATATCATTTATAATTTCTCATTGTTGGAGCCATAAAAAATGGGTATTTTTATTTTTCAAAATGTATTTTTGTAATATTTTGGCATAGATTTGAATCTTCTTTTCAATCAAAATATACTATGTACTTTCAGGCTTATGATCACTTAAGTTCCGAGTTTGGAGCTTGATTGTAATTAATTTTAAAATGCAATTTAAAAATATGCAGCACTCATTCCCATGTTATTCAAATGGTAAAAATCAAAAGAGAAAAACTTTTTAAAAATTAAACTGGCAAATCAAATCGGTTTAAAAAACATATCACACTGCCATACTTTTTATTGTGGTTAAAATGACGCTTCCCACTTGTTTCTACTTCTGTGGTTGTTGAGATATAGAATTACATGCACTAGGGTGTCCCTTAAATTTTAAAACTGAGAAAAGTAACTTGCTCAACTTATTAAAATATGCTTTGTGGTTAGAAAACGCTTCTGTTTGAAGCGTTTTGAAGTAGGAAATGCTAAATGCAGTAAGATTGAACACTTCACTTTTTGGGTTAGAAATACCTGTGTCATGGTAAATCGGTCGAAATCGGAACGAAATTTTCAACCGTTTTGACGTATCTCTAACAGTTTCGGCGGAAATATCCATTAAAAGCACGCGTCCGAGCGCCGTGGCCGGGTGGCGCCGGCGCGAACAGCGGCTGCTGATGTGTGGGAGGGGAGGGGCGTGCGGGCTGCGTGCCGCGGGAGGCGATGGGAAAAGGGGGGAGACACGAAACAGTATTGGATAATTTCAGCGAGACAATTGAAGCAGACGACCTGTTTAAAAAAATAACGAACAAAGCTGGAGGAAACAAAACTTTATTGTTATATTTAGAAGATTTTAAACACAGCTTTAAACACTAGCTTATTCTGCCGTATCATTAATTGTTATTAATAAATTTATCCAACTGCTCGGAAGTTGGTTTTTTCGAGCCCTTCATGGTAGAGTGGTACTGGGAAGACACCTGCAGAAGATCTTGAAAGCCTACTTCCTTGTTTGTGACTTTCCGGTTGTGCGTTTGCTTTAGCTTAACAGCACGCTCGGCATGGTCGTTCACCACGCGCATATTTTGCACCACTTCCTGTGCTTCTTGGTACTCCGCGTTGTCAAACCAAGTGGACGGGTCAAGATCCAAGAAACCTCGAGGGATTTCAAGGATTTCAAAGAAGTCCATGCTATTCTTGGTGAAGAGAACTTCCATGCCATCAAGCTCTTCTGCCAACATCGGGAGATGTTTGGGAGGATCTGGGAGGCCCTTACTATTCTTTAGGTTTTTGATGAAAGCTTTTTTTCTGCTCCACAGAGATTCTTCCATCAAACAAAGAAATGGGCACCAAAGTCTCACTCAGATACCACAAATGTCCCGATAGTTTTCGCAGAGCAACAGTGGCGCCTGGAGGATCAACGGCTTTCCATTTGGACAAATCACCGATTAGTTCCATGTAATTCTTTGGAGCACCGATTGCATCAGGGACATGGTACCAACACTTCAAATACACACGTACAAGAAAAATATTCACGTGAAGGAGTCCTTTTCTTCCCTCTTGGTCCTTAAACATCCACAGTTTTAGGGAGTAAATTGCTTTACTCATCCACCTTGCCTTGTGGAAAGCCCCTGGGGCTGTGAATTTGATCCCCTTTGGTGGGACACCGCCAGCAAATATTACTGAGAGACTCAAAAGTTCGAGATAATCATCCCTGGGTTGGTTCACCTGGAAGGGGGGGGGGCAATGGTAAATAATAATGGTAAGCTAAAGGATTTTTTAATTTAAATGTGGGAGGCCGTCCAGAAATCGCGTGCCGCACGTAAGTGGTAAGGGGGAGTGGCCGAGGGGGATGAAATCTTCGCCTCAATCGCGGTGCCTCGCGGGGGAAGTGGAGGGGGGCAGGGAGCGGCCGTGGGAGGGTCATCACGGCTCTAGTGTCATGCAGCGGGGAACAGCGCCGTCCGATTTCTGCACGGCCCCTAAACCTGTAAATGCTTGACTATACCTGGATATTATTATCATCTTACCGGAAGCGCTCAACTTTGATTCATATTTAGCCTTGTACTTCTCCTGGCGTTCGGTTCGCTCCTGCAGGCGAGCCTTCTTAGCAGCAAGTTCCTCCTCAGCAGCGGCCAGTTTAGTATCCTTTACTGAAGTGATGGATCCTTGTCTATTTTGTAATCTCTGGGCAATGAGGAACTCTTTGTGCTCCTCATTGGTCATTACATCCAAAGCATTGGATACCGCAATGTCAAAAATCCCAAGCACTCACGGTGACAGATTTCTTCAGCACTTTGTGATGATAAAAGAATACCTGAAGAGTTTCTTTAACGTTCGGCAATTTGCCTTCCCGAAATTTATCACACACATCTCTGATATATAGGACACTTGTCGTGGATCTTGTCAAGACGTTGGCCATCTTTTGGCAGACTGGACGCAGTGACGAACGAAGTCAAGCGATCATAGCCGGCGGTGCGAAAGAACTGACTACGGCAAGACGTCATAACTCACCAATTCAACAATACTTGACAGGTCGCAACACGCTGCACTACGCTGGATAGGTCACATGCGTCACGTGGCCAGTTGTATTTCCCTGCGCGCGGCCCGCACGCCCCCCCCCCCTCCCCACCCACACCTCAGCAGCCGCTGTTCGCGCCGGCGCCGCCCAGCCACGGCACTCGGACGCGCGCTTTTAATGGATATTTCCGCCAAAACTGTTAGAGATACGTCAAAACGGTTGAAAATTTCGCTCCGAAGGACCGTAACTCGACCGATTTACCATGACACAGCTATTTCTAACCCAAAAAGTGAAGTGTTCAATCTTACTGCATTTAGACCCCATGAGAGACCTCTAAAAAATTTCCTACTTCAAAACGCTTCAAACAGAAGCGTTTTCTAATCACAAAGCATATTTTAATAAGTTGAGCAAGTTACTTTTCTCAGTTTTAAAATTTAAGGGACACCCTAACATGCACATACATAAGCAAAAAACTGATTTTTACATATATTAAACTAGCTGAAAGTATCCGGCATTGCTCGGGTTTTTAAGTCAAGACAAAAAATATTGAGGAAGATTTGAGAATAAAACCAAGTTAATTTTTATTGTAATTCTTAATGGTATGCAGTATTTCTTGTCTTCCCATCTTTTGCCCAAATAAATGAATTTTTCCCGCATCCTTTGTTGAAAATTTTGGCGACTTCATCAAATAATCATAATAAACAATCAATGAAATCACTTTTAATGCACCCCATACATGTTGAGATTTGTGTCGAGACTTGGTATCAGGAACGTTTACCAGATACAAATCTCAGAGTGAATGGATCTGCCTCATGAGATGACTGTTTTAATCTTTTGAGAATGATAGAAAGACACAAAGTTAAGATAGCAAATTGAACAGAGAAAAGAAATTAGGTGAAAGTTACAGATATAGTTGGGAGAAAGTGAATTTTAAATGAAGCGATTAAAAGGCAAGGAATACAGTCAGACATTGATTTCATGCCCTCCTATATAGTGCCATCCCCGCATACCGTTCATGAATCATTGTGAACATATCTTTCATCTTATGATTACATAGAGCAAGCATATTCCTCGATTTACCGCCACCCCCACTTTAGCACTAATTTCAGTGATGGACAAACGTTGGCGCTAAATCAAGGTCTGACAGTATATGTAAAAAGGGTAGGAGCATAATTGAAGGTATATAGATTAAAAAATAGAGGTAATATGGTTTGAATATAACCAAAAGAACTAAAATAACTATAGAGAGACAAAGGAAAGGATTTTTAAAGGTTCAACCAAAGAGTTGTCGTAATATAAACAAGATGATACAAGAATTTATGATTCTTACTTTCCACTTAATTATTCCACAATAAAACTTTTTAGTTTGGAGATGTCTCAAGGTGGTTCACAAAATTGTCTCACTGTGTGTGGGAATCTTGAGACTGAGACAAGTAGTAGTAGTAATTGATTTTTTAAGTGCGTCGACGGCTAGGGTCATTTTGCACTGTCATCAACTGGACATATGTACACACAGAAGGGAGGAGGGAAACCCAGTGCCAGCATTAGCCTACTCTTTATGAAAAGCACCATGGGGGCCAACTGCTTAACGTCCCTTCCGAAGGATGGAATGCTGAATTTGCGTGGTCTCCTCAAACTGCACAAATTGGGCAACCTCAGAAAAAATTCTACTTGTTCAGGATTCATGCTCGCTGCCTTTTCAAGCAGCAGGCAAGTAGCAGTCAGCATCCTAACCACTACACCACCGGCACCCCCAGACTGAGACAAGTTCTTGAGGTCAAAGGAGAAGCATGTTCCTGATACCAAGTCTTAAGACAAATCTCAACGTGTATGGGGTGCTTAAAATATAGTTATTTCCATCAAATTGATTTCCAGGGAAAGAAACTGCATCATATTATGTGGTCATGAATCTCAAAAACATTAATACCTTGGGCAGGAATTGCAAACTCTAGGGATGCAACTGGTGGCAACACATTTGAAGATATAGTCAAATTTAGCCTAACCATATCTAAAGGCTGATTTTGTGGGTCTTTATTTGTCATGTGAATATTTTGAAGTCAAACCTATGAAACAAAATGAGTTCCCGGACTTTGAAATCAATTTTTGCGATCAAAAGTGTGTTAGTATGACATGGAAAGTATTGTTATAATCAAATATGTATAATTGCATTAATTGGCAGGGCCAGGTCGATAGGTGAGTTGGCGAGGTGACCGTCTAAGGTGCCCTTACAGAAGGGGCACCAAATTTTGGGTATAATGGAATTTTTTCGATGGATTTTATCATGTATTTTTGGAATGCATATTTTTCCTGTTTTTTAATTTAATGGTAACGAAACAACCTTTTTCTTTGTGATATGGCATCATCAGATACAAATTTAAAGAGAACTTAGGTTTTTCCTGCAGACAATAGGGATAGGCCAACACCACGTACTCACAAGAAATGTAAGTATAAACATTCTAAAATACACACATCTATCACGATTGAATACTCATCTGTTGCGTGTTGGCAATCCTATCTTCAGCTTGCCCCAGGAGTGATGCTCACACCAGCTATGATATATCTCGGGCTCCTACCGGCTCAGTTAGTGACCATAGAGGTGCCACTACTGGTGGTAATTACCCCAGTCCGAAAATTCATCAAAGGCATCGATTACCGACGAACCATACTTTATCTGCAAATGCTACAGAATTGCTTTCATCCAAAATGCTCTGTACACAAATGACAATCTACAAAATTGGTTAGTGTATTCCATTCATAAAAATGCTGTATATTGTTGCTTTTGCTGTCTAGTTGTTCAGAATGGATCACAGAAACAATGGCTATTATTGGTTTCTGTGATTGGAAAAATCTACCATGAGCTTTATCTTGTCATGAAACTTCCAAAATCCATATTGATGCACTTAGAAAATGGAAAGAACTAGACATTAGATTTAAAAACCATAAGACGATAGATGCCGAAACACAGAGATTACTTTCAGAAGAACAGAAACACTGGCGGAATGTATTAGAGATGCTGATTGCTATCTTAAAGTTTGTGTCCTCAGTGCTTGGCTATACATAGTTCTTAAGACAAGTTGTATGTAAATGATAATGGTAACTTCCTTAAACTCGTTGAAAAAATGGTAAATTTTGACTCAAATATGAGCGAACATGTTCGAAGGGTTATGAATAATGTTAATTTAAAATTTCCCCTTTCAAATTCATCTGCAGCAATGTCATTTGGAATGTTATTCAATTTAAAGTAAACATTGTTACAAAATTGAATTAATCTGAATGTATTAAATTCATTGATAAAAAATCACATTTTTAAAAGAATATCGCTTAACAGGATTTGAAGGAGTGTTAGCCACTGGAAGGGAAATTGCTGAAGAATTAGAAATTGATGCCATATTTGAAACAGAAGCTCGATTAAGAGTGTAGCACAAACATAAAACATTTTTGCCAAAAGAAAATAATCTAGCCGATCCAAAAGAATATTTTAAATTATTTTTCTTCAATTTTTTGCTAATTGTTTGTTAATTCTTTAGAAGAAAGATTTTCAAGCTTAAATAAGCACAGCAAAATATTTAAAATGCTATATGACATACACAGTACCAAAAATATGGATTTGGATGTCCTCATAAAAACTGCAGGAACATTTGAATTGCGCTAACAGATGGAGAAGATATGTACGTAGATGGGGTGGAATTAAGAAATGAATTAAAGCATCTTTCCACAGTTTTATCTCCTGGAATGACTCTGTTGAATGTACTGAATTACATGCATTCAAATGCTTTGGTCATTATTTTTCCAAACACATTGGTATGTCTAAGGGTATTCTTAACTCGGCCAGTGTCAGTTGCAAGTGGTGAGAGGAGTTTCTCTAAATTGAAATTAATTAAAAATTACCTAAGGACAACCACAAGCCAGGAAATAAATGGGTTTAGCCTTATTGTTCATTGAAAGTGGAGTGGAAAATTCATTAGATTATTTGGATGCACATAATGGACACTTTTGCAGAGTTAAAATCTCACGGGGTATGTTTTTAAAATTTCTCTTTAAAATTTCTCCTTATGTAATGTTGGATGGTTCATGTTTTTGTAAAATGTTTACATGCATGTAGAATTTTAGTTAATTTGTTTAAGACTATTTGTGCATAAAGCATAAATAAATGCTCATAATTACATGAAAAGATAAAATGAATATGAATATGTAATCATTTTAAATCTAATAGGTATCTTGTCTCGCCTCAGGCAGCAAAGTATCTGGTCCCGGCCCTGTTAATTGATGCGTGCAAATGTTCAGTTGAAGAGAAAGCAAAATGTACATATAGGTTTTTAAGGGAGGAAGAAGTTAACGATTATATTTTGGTCAATATTAAAGAATTGTTATAGAAGTTTTCTTATTTTACCTTCTGTGATGTCTTTCACTTTATTAATTTCAAATCTTAATGAAAAAACAAATTTCATTGTCAATTATAGGGAACAAATACATACATTCCTATCAAATAAAAATATTGCAGGCGATGGAAATCGCAGATTTCATGGGAATTTGTTGGATATTAGCCAAGATCGTATTTAATTGATAAGATATATTTGTAAACAGTAATTGACTCTTTTGCTCTGAGTTAATTATTCGAGTGTAAACTATACTTAAAAATACAATTTGAATATAACGATTCAAATATGATGCCATAAATTCTCATTAAAAGCATTAAATCAATGCTATTGTAACATATACGATATCAGTTCCCATTTAAAAGCATTGAGCTCTCTCCATGGTTATTAGCTTTTTGCATTGTTGAAAACCAGAAAAAATAGCCTTTTTCTGTGATTAAAAACTGATTAATAAGCAAATTCAGCAAAGATTTGAATTCTGTCTTCAAAAATTATAAACTTCATTCTTTTAGCCATAGAACTGTTTTCATCCTGAGTTTGTATCTCTATTATAAGTAATTTAAAAAAGCATTTTTAGACTGACTTGCACTGAATCTCATGCTATTCTTATGGGGTAATGAAATTGAACTATGGGGTCAAAATAACCCTATAAGAAAAACATGAGGTTGACAAACCTTGATCATTTACTTAGTTAGGATGTAAGGATGAATGGTACCGAATTTGGTTGTTCTAGCTTTTATCGTTTAGGAGGAGTTCTATGAACAAACAAATGCACAAACATCCAAACTCTTCAAAATAGATAATGTGTCTCTAGTTTCTTGGTTTTTTAACATTTTACAAGTAAATATTTAAGGAATAAAACATTTTTCATCTGCTATAACAAATTTGCTATCCTTCTATCTCCTCATTCATGGAATATGATAGCGACAGAAATACAAAAGGCTCTCTTACCATGGATGGCTCTTCATCAACCACATCATCCTCAACTTCTACTGGTTCCAAGGCTAAGGTGATGATGTGTGGAGGAGGAATTGGAGTGGTAGGTGGAGGAGGATGTGGGCTTATTGGAGGATGCAACCAGGGAGTACCAATCGGAGGAGGTGGAGCCTGCGAGTCCATCTTGTACCCTAATGGCCACCATGGAACCAACAGGTGCATATCAATTTCCTTTATGAAGAAAAATAAGTCAGCTTAAATCTTTAATAATGAGTGGGCGATACAATTTTCAAAATTTTTATAAACTATTTATATTCCTGGAAAAATTAATTAATAAGATCAAGCAAATAATAAGTAAAAAATTAATTGAGAAAAAATATAAACAAAAGTATCAACACTGAAAGAATTTTAGGTCTCTTGAATCTTATCTTGACATTTTAAATTCAAATTTCAAAAACTTTTGTAAATGGTAAAATAAATAAAATAAAAATTATAATACTAAGAACACCAAACTGACAGAATTTCTTGAGCAAGATGAAAACCTGAAACAATAGGAGAAAGATGAAATAATTTAAATAACCTTGCATTAATAATTGTTATTCATGGAAATACCTATTTTTCATGTGAGATATTTTTATTCAACATATCAAGGGTTCTATGGGCTGCATTGACACCACGTGGAACTGCAGCTCATTTTGCTGTTGATCGAGGAACATCAGTGCTGCCTCCAATCCCTAACCTCATGCGCACTCAGCCCACCTCCATTCAAATGATTCAATCACAGCAGCAGCACAGGATGCAATATATCCCTAATCATCACCCTTCGGCAATACCTCCTCCACCTTCTCATCCACCTCCTCCTGCTCCCCAATCTTCCATTGTGTGTGATCCACCTGTCACAGCACCTATCAATGGAACCATACGTCCACATTATGGAGCCACTGAAGATCTACGCAACACGCAGACTGAATCTCCTGTACGTATAGAATTGTATAATGGCTATCTCTTTCCAATTCAACATTCAAAAATAATTTATTTTATGCTCATGCTACAGCTTGCCTCAAATAAATAGAATGAGTAACTTGACTACAGATGTTATCCATATAATTTATTTAACAAAGCTTATTTGGTATTTTCTACAGCCAAAGTTGTGATAAGTGCTAAAATGTATTACTTAAAACTGAAAATAAATAACAAATGGTAAAATAAAGAATCCATTTTTAAATTTCATTCATATTAATAAATACTTGTAGAGTCATAAATATGGTTAAATTCATCATTTATGTTACTGCTTTTATTGTATCACCTTTTCTAGTATAATACTGGTTGGAAATTCTTTAAATTATCATTTTAGGAATATGCTACAGTTATTTATGCTGCTCCAACAATGAAGAATGAATCCAGTGCAGGTTTGGTTGGCCACCAGCAGAAACTCAGCTTTGACAATTCTGGATTCATTGATTCAGATGATGCTCCACCTGAACCACCTGAGAGCTACCCACTCAGTGACCTTGAACCTACACCAACACACACCCCTAATCTTGAACACAGACGGAATATAAGGTGACATACTATTTTATAGACATGTTGATTTTGTTTTCAAGGTTCATACGATACTTCAATTGCATTTCAATAATTTTCATTTCTTATGTAACATGCATAAAATCAATAATTTTTCTCCTCTTCTTTGGATTTTATAAATAGCTATATTCTTTCATGTGCATAAACTTTAATTTGCTTTTCATCCCATAACATGTATAATTTTAAGTTATTAATATATATTTTATCTTTTAAATACATCATTTTCACCTTCAGATGAAGATGTTATTCTTAGACTGCTTAATTATTAAATAAGACGAGATTTGCAATCCAAATTCATAATTCCAGGAGTTATTTCAATAACACATGATTTTTACACTTGATTAATAGGATTTCAGTTTCCTTCACATTCACAGTGTAGCTATTTACACAAAAAAGAACAGAATACTTCCATTGCTAATATTCTTAAAATATTTTTTTGCAGAAGACCAAGAGTGTCTTCTCCAACTCGCATAGAAAACCCAAACCTTCCTCCTCTAAATTTGATGCAGCACAATAGGGGTGGGAGTGGTTCAGGAGGGACGCTTGGAAGCAGCCGCAGGGGAATAAGCACTTCTTCATTGAGAATGAGGGATGAGATGCCATCACCTATGGCTTAAAGACTACTCGCTAAGGTAAGTAAATAATGAATAGATATGTACAAGAAACTATAAAATTGTTAATGTAGAAAATAATTTTGGAAAAATAGTATTTTAATTACCTGAATGAAAGTTAAATATTTTCATATGTTGACCCTTGAAAAATATTTAAGATGTAATAACTTCATATGGAGCAATGTTTTTATATTTAATAAGGATAGCAATATGGGTGTCTGCTGGGGGAGGTGAGGGGGCAGTTTCCCTCCTCTATATCAGGCCTGTGTCAAGGGAAAACAACTATTGATGTCTGGTTAGGTCAGGGGATTAACACGTTAATTTTTATGAGATCTGGCAAGCAGGTGGGGACCCCCTGCAATATGCTTGAAACAAAACACTAAAATATTAAGCTCACCAAATCTGTCTGTGGGAGCTTGCCTATCCACTTGCCTCCCTCCCCCTCTGGAAAAGTTCCAGCAGACGCCCATGGTTAGCATAACAATTTGTGGTAATTGAAGATAATTTAAAATGCTGTAAAGGGATGAATGAAAAAACTGAAGTAGTATACAATTTAAATAGAAAAAGGCTTCTTTGAGGACCAAAGGATGGGTGTTACCATAACTGATTATGAATATTTTTCTGTAAATGAGAGGATTTCTAAAAAAACAGGAGAAAAATTCTACCTTGACCGAGAATCGAAGTCTTCCACTTACCAGGCAGATATTCTACCACTGAACTACCGAGGCAGACTAGTTAGCATAATCTCATCATGTGAGAAATACCCAATTCTGAAACATAAGAATTAGTAAGAATATCCACCTGGAAAGTGGAAGACCCAGATTCAATTCCTGCTCAAAGCAAAATTTTTCCCTTCTTTTCCAGAATTTTTTTGTATTAGCATATGCCTGCTTGCATAGAACTTACACCAACAATCTCATTTGTGTAAAAGAGAGTTCTATTACGGGGGTTATCTTGTATTCAGAATATATTTTGGTAATTACAGTACTTAAACCTTGCACTTGTAATGGAGACAATTTTAGGCTAAATATCCCTAAGAATGGTCATATTTTTACTGTTTCATAAGATTTTTGAGAAAGTTAAAATCATGTTTAATATTTTTACACACTGTACCCATTGCAGTTTGAGGATAAACAGCACTAAGAATATTACTTTTTCCAGTACAAAATAACTCGGTTATATTTTCCTAATTCCTCTTCAAGTTTATCCCAAAGTCATCAGACTTTATAAGAGAACAAATACTGTTGACTTTATACATATACTAGGATCTCTACCTCCATGTGCTTCTTGTTTCAACCATATATCATCCCAAGTATGGCTAAGTAACTCACTTCGCAAGCTCTCAAGCTAATTAATGTCAAATAAATGAGTTTTAACCAACCATTCATTTATTCTCATTCATAAGTAGAGTAAAACTAAAAGTACACCTCACTTTTTAATCACACATAGGTTCATGTCACAATTGTAACCTTTTACGAAATGCAATAAAAAAATGGTTTTTACTTTATCTAGCAGAGAATTCAATCATATCCAATATTAAATGAAATCTTAATGCACACTCTTGATTTCTCCCAATCAAATATATTTGAACAAGTATATTCTAATCTATCGTATAATTATAGATTACTCCTAACACGTAATTTATTATATGATCCTTTTCATTCACAGGTTTTCCTATCTAGCGAGGAAATAACCACATTGGATCAAATAGTAAGAAACCATCATAATGGGGCAAAAAGTAAACATGAATGAATGTTTTATCTGCTATTTCACATTTTCATTAAAGTTTGGTGCTCTTGTAATGTACTTGTATATTAATAATTTTTCAATTATATCAGGCCAAAGAGTGCAATAAAAATGTCCTTTAATGGCTACAGATTTGATATGTAACAAAAATATTTGATGTTTGTATTTTTTTCATGATTGCATTTGCATGCAAATGTAGTGATGTCATTGTGATCTCATGTATATGTGCCATTTGTGAATTAATGTTTTTTAATTCACTGTTATATAATATTGTAAAATATGTACTCATTGTACATTTGATTTGAATTTCTATTGTGGTAGAAAAAATTATAACCCAACTTAATTTTTGTTGTTTTTTAACATTTCCTCAAATTGCAGAGGGTAAAAGAATAATTGTCAATGATTTTTATTATTTCATAAGCCAGGAAATATTACAAATAATTCTACTCTAATTTTTGATAAATCATTTTTTATGCTTTTATCTATGTATGCTAAACCAATAGTGATACTTTCTAAAAGTGATGAAATAACTGCTTAAAAGACTTTACTTGGGAAACTAGATATTTATGATATATTGAAATGTTTAAGCTAAATAAAATAAATATAAGAATAAGCTATGCTTCTGTTCATTATCTCTGTCAAAAAGAATTTAATGTGACAATAAAGTCAAATGAAATGCATCCCTAACAACAAAGACTAGAGGCATTGCCAATTAAGTCTTATTATAATCTGGAACCATTATCTCATTTTTATGTGAACATAAATGCAGTGAAACTTCCCTCAATAGGGAGGGGGTGCATTCTAGAAGGAAAAAATGTTGCACAAATCCACAATGGAGATATAAATGAACCCATGAGAAAAATACAATTCATTTTCAAGATAAAATCTATGCTAAAAAATTATTTTGGTAGAATACATAATACTCAACACATAAAATTACCCATTTCTTTCACTTTTATGAAGATATGAAAGTAAACACCTCAATAATATGTTGCTGATTTTATGGTCAGGAAATCTACAGGATATTCACAGTGTTCTCATAGCATGTATGATGTCATTGCAATTCAGCATAATGTTTAAGTTTTGATATTCATCAATTTCCATGAAACGCATCAAGCAGCAATTCTCCTTTTATATAAATCATAAAAGAATGGTGGAAGGAAAAGGGATGATGGAGATGAATTGTCTGATGCGAATGAATTTGATTCCAGCCAACTGCATCCACTAATCACAAGTATATATTAGCATTGAAGATTGAAATCAATGACCAGTTGGCTAGGAAACAAATTTAAAATCTTGTACTTAAATATAGTGTCTAAGAAATAAAATCGATCAGTTAGAAGTATTTAGAACAACAAGAACTTCAACCAGACATTGTGCTTGTCAGAACATTGGCTAAAAGACAGTGAAATAAGTGCTATTTGTCCATAAGGCTATAGACCAATTTCATCATATTGTCAAGAAACATAAAAATGGTGATGTTATCATTTATGCCAAGTCTAATTTCATTGATGAAGAGTCAATACCAGTTATATTGACAGAAAGAGTGTTTGAATGTGTTGCTGTTAAGTGCCAAATACAAAAAATTCAATTTCTTTTTGTGTATTAATAGGTCACCAAGTGGAGATTTGAATTCCTTTTTATCTAACCTTCATAAACCATTAGCTTCATATAAATCCTCTAAATATAACATTATCATCTGTGGAGATTTTAATATTAACTTAAACTAGAGATTTCCCTGTTGAAAATCAACGGGACTGTTACATTAATTTCAATTCACCCAGAAAGTGAAGCACTTGATCCACCAGTTTTTTAATTTGTTGTTTAACGGTTTCGATTGAACATTTTGGTCTTTTCCTTATAGCTTGAACTAAACATTGAGAGTGCTACAGACCGATCTATACAATGTAGTATGCTGTGGAAGTACATCCAGTAGTGACCTGTCATGCACATCTCACTCCCCTCTTCCTCGTAGGGCTCTTCCCTTTTTCCGCCCCTTCAACCTCTCCTTCACATAACGCACTTCCCTCTTCCACTCAGCTCACTCCCTTCCTTATTACCCATACCACTGTGTGCTGGGACAATGGACCAGAATCTATCGCCGTCAGCAAATTATACAGTAAAACCTGTTAAAGGCGGAACCTGTAATTGGTGGAAGCCTGCCAAAAGCAGAAATCTAAAATTTAATCATATCAGTGATACCGTTTTTCATATGAATGTCTTTCTGTAAGGTGGAACCTGCAAGATGCAGACGGAAAGGATTTTTCTGGTAGCTTGGGTCTTAATAAGTACATTTTGAACCTGCGAAAGACGGAAATAAAAAATCATTCTTTTTCAAGTGTCTTGAGGGCCTTAAATATTTTCAGTTTATTTGCCATTCTGCGCACCACATGGGGTGTCATGCCTCTTTTGTGTTGAAAGGTCCATTGTCCCATCTTGGAAGTTTGGATAATGGTTTTCAGCAGGGAAATGTCTCTAGATCATTTCATTTCCTTATGTGCTGGCATCTCAGAACTCAGACAACTCTCCCTTTCTCGTTACTTTTCCAATGCCATGAAACTGCCCTTACAAGAAAGGTTGGGTTAAAAGTGAGAAGTAACCACATCGTGGTTACCCAAGAGGAGGACTCTATTAGCAGACCTCACAACATGTTGGTTCCAGCACACTCCTTTAAAAAATATTTTCTTTTGGTACTCCCATCTGTTTTTCTGAATAACAAAGAACACTATTGTCTTCTATAAAGACTCTGCTTCATTTTTGTCTATTAAATGTGCATGATTTATCACTATTAAATATGAAATAAAGATCCAAACGTTTTTTCTCCTCTTCGAGTCAGTCGGAGTGGGCGTGCATGGTCATCTCTTTGAATTGTTGTTTCATTTCCCATTTATGTATCCTTCCTTAGCAGTTGGTTTGTTTAATTCTTTATTAATTTCTGTGGCAGCCAATATGCACTGCATCGCGTTTTGCTTATTAGACCTGTCTAAAAATTTCTTTCAGGATAAGAAGTCGAGAGCTCATATTTAAAAAATAGCACCCACAGCGATTTTCACCTAATTCAGTAACGTGAATATAGACTGCCAGCATTTAATCTTGACTAGATTGAGGGGTGTCTTCTGGGAAGTTAGAGAAAACCAGGGTGCAAGGGTAAATGTAACTTTGGTAAAAATTATTGAAGTCGGAGTAATTTATCAAATGTAATTTCAGTCTCTTGTTGAAACCTGAGGTGTGTGCATTGTTGTTTAAAGAACTCTCCTTGCTTGGTGTGATCATCCAAGTCTCTCCCAGTAGCTCTTTCAAGTTTCCAATAAAGAGCAATCAACTGTAAGTTTTAAAATGCTTTAAAATTAATGGACGAGGCCAATACTTGAAGGAATTCCATCATAAAGATATAATGTGGCATTGTTCAAATTAAAAGCAAAATATAAATTAAACCAGCACAGTTTAATCACACTTTGGTTTATTCCACATATATAAGAATGACCAGTTTTGATGCATAAACAATTTTTAACGGAAGATTATTAATTGATAATAAATTTAGTATTTGTATGAATGCAATTTGAAGTTCATGTTCTCATTTATTGTCTATATCAATTGTTTTTGTGAGATTATAGCTTTTATTTTCATGGAGACTCACAAAAACATCTATTTTCTATTTAAAATCCACCAAAAAGAAAACATGTCAATTATTTTAACCTCTATAAGGCGAAAAACCTGCGAAAGACAGAAAAATATGCCAGTCCCTTGAGGTTCTGCCTCTTGCAAGTTTTACTGTATATAGATGTTGAGAACCAATAAAAATTATAATTTTTAGATTTAACATCCTCTTTCATGTCCAAAGTGTGTCAGTAAACTGCACGTACCTCCTAGTTGGTAGGACACGGGCAACGGAATGTTGGCTCACAAGGTAGTCTCTAGAGTAAAGATCCTAGCTTGTGTAGAATAGCGCAAGCATACCTGGGGTAATACTGGGTGTTGGTTACGCTTATAGCATGACGGCTAAATTGTGCCAAAACTGACCAGTATTGTGTGCCCTTACCGTTAGTAGGGAATGCTGCATGTGGCACGGGTACAGTATAGGCTGGTAACCTTGCTTACCCTATTTTTAACGTTACTACAATGTTCTATAAGAATGCCTCGGACGACCAAAACCATGATGGGTGGCATAGGTCGAAGCAGGTTGGCCCATCTGATGATGACCCGGTATGGAAGATTGCAACATGGAATGTAAGAGGTGTGTATGGGAAAGAGAGTGAATTGATGAATGAAATGGATAAAAGGAGGATAGATGTTTTGTGTGTGAGTGAAACTAAGCGTAAAGGGAGGGATGTGATAGAAATGAATAACAGTAGTTTGGCCTTTTGGTCTGGAGTAGATGAATGCGTGCACGGTAGTCAAGGTGTGGGGTTGATACTGAATGAAAGGGCTAAGATGCATGTGAGAAAGCATGAATTAGTGTCACCAAGGCTGTTGTGGGTGCGGATGAAAGTGGGTGTGCGCAGGATTATGCTTGTTACATGTTATGCTCTGGTTGACGGTGAGAATGAATGTGATAAGAATAAATTTTGGGAAGAATTGAGAGATATTTTGAGTGAGTGTGAACCAGAAGAAAGAGTAATTATGCTCGGAGATATGAATGGATGGGTGGGAGTAAAACGAGAAGGCATGGAAAGGGTCCTTGGACCATTTGGTGACCCAAGAGTGAATGATAATGGTGAAAGCTTGGTGAATGTATGTATGGAAATGGGATTGTTTGTCTCGAACACATGGTTCAAGCACAAGTCAATCCACTTGTATAAATGGACAAGAGGGGAAGCGAAGAGTGTGATAGATTTTGTTGTGTATGATGAACAGTTGAGGGAGCTTGTGAATGATACGAGAGTTGTGAGAGGTGCGGAATGTGGATCAGACCACTATTTAGTGATTTCTAGAGTAGATCTTGGGAGAAAATGGATTGTGAGAAAGAGGAAAGGGGAGAAGGTAACTAGAGTAAAAGTGGAAAGATTACAAGAGCAAATGAATATGTGGGAATATGAAAGTGTGCTAAAAGAAAGGCTGATGGCCAAAGAGAGTGAATGGAAGGAGGAAATGAGAGAAGAGAATGTGGAGAAGGCTTGGAACAGATTGAAAGGTATTATCTTGCAGTGTGCTACTAAGGTGTGTGGGACTGCAGTTGTTGGAAGAATGAGGTGATGCATGGTGGAATGAGAGAGTTAAAGTGGCTGTGAATGAGAAAAAGGAGGCATATATGAGAATGATTGCTGCTAAGAATGAAAATGAGCGAAAGGCACTGTATGAAATGTATAAAGAGAAAAGGAGAGCTGCAAAAAATATTGTGAAAGAGAGTAAAGAACAATTGCGGATGAATGAAGCTGAGAAAATGCAGAATGATTTTGAGGGGAATAAGAAGTTGTTCTGGAAATGGGTGAAGAGAGCAAGGCAAGGAGTGAGTAAAGGTGTGAGTGGAATTCAAGGAAAGAATGGTGATATGGTGTGGAATGAGAGTGATGTAAAGGAGTGTTAGAAAAAGTATTTTGAAGAGTTGTATGGAAATGTTGTGAATGGGTCTAAAAATCTGAGTGAATCTGTTGGAGTGAATATTAATAAATATGAGGGGATTAGTAAGAACGAGGTAGTTAAAGCAGTGAATATGTTGAAAAATGGAAAAGCTGCAGGTGTGGATGGTATAACGGGAGAGATGTTGAAGTATGGAGGTGATTTGCTTATGTGTTGGATGTGGGATCTGTGCAATCTGTGTGCAAGGAGTTCGAGAGTGCCTGCTGAATGGAAGGATGGTGTAATTGTACCGTTCTACAAGGGTAAGGGAGATAGGACTGAATGTAAGAATTATAGAGCGATTAGTTTGCTGAGTATACCTGGAAAGGTATATGGGAAAGTTTTGATTGAAAGAGTACAAAAGGTAACTATGGATAAAATGTGGGGAGTGCAATGTGGCTTCATGCCTGGAAGGGGTCACCGACCAAATATTTGCCCTACAGCAAGTGGTGGAGAAGTGCATGGATGTAAGAAAGAAAGTGTACTGTGCATTTGTTGATCTACAGAAAGCATATGACAGAGTGAATCGTAATGAATTGTGGAATGTTTTGAGCGAGTATGGAGTGAATGGTTGGTTGCTGAATGCTATAAAGGTAGTGTATACTGGAAGTAGGGCATGTGTAAGGGTGAATGGCATGATGAGTGATTGGTTTAGAGTTGAGCAAGGTGTACGACAAGGATGTGCCATGTCCCCTTGGTTATTTAATGTGTTCATGGATAAATGTGTGAGACAGGCATGTATGGATATGGTGGGTGTTAAGGTTGGTGGAGAGAATGTTCATGTACTTTTGTATGCTGATGATGCTGTGTTAATGGCTGAGAACCCAGGAGAATTGCAGAGAATGTTAGATAGCCTACATGATATGAGAGGGAGAATGGACTTAAGGATAAATGTGGCCAAAACCAAGGTAGTTGTGTTCGATCGGGAGAATGAGGTGAATGACTGTCAATTTAGCATAAATGGTGGAACGATTGAGGTAGTGGATGAATTTGAATACCTTGGTAGAATGTTTAGTAAAAATGGTCGAGTAGATGGGGAAATCAAAAGGAGAGTGAATGCTGGTAGAAAGGTGGCAGGGAGTGTGTGGTCGATTGCAAAGAATGAATGGTTGTCAAAAGAAGCAAAAATGTCTGTATACAAGAGTGTTTTAATGCCTACCTTGCTGTATGGCAGTGAAACATGGGTGTGTCAGGAGAAGCATAAAAGTAGTTTGAATGCGGTTGGGATAGGATACATGAGAAGAGTTTGTGGAAAATCTAGGAGGGACAAAGTAAGGAATAATTGGGTGATGAACGAATGTGGTATGAAAGCTAGTGTGACAGATTTGTATGAGAGAGGTCTGCTGAGGTGGTTCGGGCATGTAGAAAGAATGGAGAAGAGTAGAATCACCAAGCAAATATATGAAGGAAGAGTGAATGGCGAGAGAGGGAGAGGCAGACCGCGCAAGACTTGGTTGGATGTGGTTAGTGAGACTCTGAATAAAAGGGACGTGAAAAGTATGAGGAATAAGAGGAAATGTGTGACTCAGTGTATGAGTGTAAGTGAAGCAAAAGAAGTGTGCAAGGATAGAAGTGTGTGGAGGAAGCATGTGGTGATGGGTTGGTAATTGGCAGACATATGGCATGGCTTACATCGCAAGGGAAAGCGTCAAGGTGTGTTGTTGTTGTTGTTGTTGTTGTAACATCCTCTTTCAACCTGTCCCCCACCATCTCTAGTCCCACAAGAATAAGTTTTAATTTATCTAGCACCATTGATAATATTTTCATTCCCAATTCCTTATTTCAACACAGTAGCACTGCACTTAATCTCCCTCTGCCTGATCACTTAGCACAGCTACGAGGGGATGTCCAAAAGTTCGTGTTCTAACCATGAAGGGGTGGTGGCAAAAATATAAATCCTATATTATTTTTCTATGTATTCTCCCTTAATATCAATACACTTTTTACATCTTTGTTCCAGCAACTCAATCCCTTCCAAAAAATAGTTCTCCTCCTTGTCTGCAAAATGGGCATTCACAGCTCCTTTGAGGGCTTCATCGTCTGAAATAATAATCACTGGGAGCCAGGTCCAAGCTGTAGGGGGGGGTGGTTGACAACCTTGAAGCTGCAGGGCGCCAGGGCAGCCACAGCTTTTTGGGACCTATGCGCCGGCGCATTGTCATGCAGCAGCAGCACCTCTTTGGTTAGCAAATTCCGCCTTTTCTCCTTGATTGCCTCTTTCCGCCTAGTATTCTCCAGTGATATTGACACCCTTCTCCTTTAAGTCCATCAGAAGGATTCCCCTAGAATCCCAGAAAATGGTCGCCATGACCTTTCCTGCTGATGCCGTGATCTTGAATTTTTTTGGATGCTCTGAGCCCTTGTGATGCCACTGCTTTGATTGTTCCTTGGATTTAGGATCATAATGATGGACCCATGTCTCATCTTCAGTAACAATTCCATTGAAAACAGCCGTAGGGTTTTTGCTGCACAGATTGAAAAACTCCTGACAGGATTTCACTCACTCCCTCTTATGGATAGCTGACAGGTTCCTTGGTACCCACCAAGGAGAGACCTTTGACATGCCGAGATGGTCATGAAGTACCCGAAGCACTGTTGTTTCGGACACTCCCACCATTGCTGACATCTGTTTCTTCAATCGAGATTTGCACTTGAGACGGATTGTCCCATTCACATTACTCTCTCGTAATTTACAAGATACTTAAGATTTAAACAAATGATACGACCCTTTTAAAATAACACTGGTGCTGAGCCAAGACAATCATATTTAACACAATTGTAATGTGACAGGAATAATGCTTACAAATATATTGGAATCAAAATAATACATAACAGAAATATACAAGAGAAATACTCAATAGAATTGTTCACTTTGGAGGGATAATAAACAATACAAAAATCACAGCTGGATATGGGTAGGAATCTTGCCAGTTGGTCTCTCCTTATCTTGGCTTCCTCGCTAGTGCCTTGCTGTTCTCTGCTTGACCCTCTCTGCACGGTCTCTCCTCAAGCCTTCGCTTCCACTAATGACCGTCGCTGTTTTCTCACTGCTCACCTCACAGCCCGTTGGTTTTGCTCTCCAACTTTGCCACATTCAAACTCCCTTGGTTCAATCTCTTCTCAAGATGAAGGCGTACCTCTCACAGAAGTTAATTGGTTAATTAATGTGATTATAGCGTTCTCTTCTGGGCTAATGTCTGTTGCCTATATAGGTAGAAACTCGGAAATATGCACATATGCAGTCGTACATGCATATGCAGTCGTTCATGCATATGCAGTCATACGAGTGTTTACTGGAGTTCGTGCTTTGCTATAGTTCGAACACAAAAATTTCTGGCGAACACAAAAAATTGAAGGAGGACATGAAAAACTGTAGGTGGCTAAAATGCTGCACACTAAAAGCTGCCATTGTAAAATGTACAAAATATGGCCCTTGACTCAACATATGTAAAGTTTAAATGGTGTGTTGGTGACACAGGTAATGACTAAGGCAAAGAGATGGGCCATTAGATACATTTTAAAAAGAACTATCAGCAGTGTTTCCAATCTAGCAAATTTGTAGCTAGATCTAGCAACTTTACATTCAATCTAGCACCTAAAAAAATACTAAAGTGACCATTTACTAAAATAGCTAATCCATTTAACAATCTAGCTTATTCTACCTGTTGGCTAAAATTACGGCATCTCCATTCAAACTATACAAAAGAGAAAATTGAAAAACGAAAATATGTATATATAGATAAGCAGAATATTCTTTTCATTTTCTTTCACTAATTATTTTGTCTTCGTTTTATAATTTGTGCAATTTACTATAACAGTGAAACAGTGGGTACCATTTATAGGAATGGTGATATTGTTGGCCAAAACAACAAAGGAAGAATAAAAAAGCACTTGTCCGAAATAAAGTGAGGATCAATCTATCAATGAAGAAAGATTTTGTTGGAAAGCACCAGTTATTGAGTGTGTTATAGACACCATGTTGACTATATTTCTAAAGCAAAAATGTTTTGGAGTAACACTGACCTAACATCACCTGGAAAAGATTTTGTTGTAAGATAAATGCCATATTTTCAAAAACCCCAAAATTTTATTCATTCCATATGTTTAGCAAGCAGGATGACATTAAACATAAGTTATGAAACAATCTATGTTGTAATATAACACATTTTCCTGCTCAATAGCAAAGAGCTATATTGTCCATTCCTTAGAAAATTTCTAGCAACCAACAAGATGTGATCTAGCGACTAACTAAAAAAATAATTGGTAATACTATCAGGGGATGAAGGCATGCAGAGTCACAAGGGGATGGAACTTTCTGGTAATATAATAACCATGAAATCTTTTTTCCCAACAATTTTCCAAAGAATTTCTCAGGAAGAGAAATAAAAATATTAGTACGAAGGCTTCCACGGCGTGCTGTTGATATGGTGGTGATTTCCGGGATTCTGCCGTGTTGATCCATTTCCTGGATAATATTTCGCCGACGTTCCAGTCGGCTTCTTCAGGTCCGAAGTGCAATATTCGGACCTGAAGAAGCCGACTGGAACGTTGGCGAAATATTGTCCAGGAAATGGATCAACACGGCAGAATCCCGGAAATCACCACCATAAAAATATTAGTGTTTTTCTTGAGTATCAGGAATGAGGATTTCTGGATTCAATGCTCTTACACTTCTCATCCATGTAGTTCTTAGTCATATACAAATCAATATTAACAAAACTATATATATGCTGAATAAATAACTGCCTCATATAACAAATGTGATGTGTATAAAATAATGCAATTGATTTCCTTTAAATTATAATAATAATAATATTACAGTAACTACTTCACTGGGAGTCTGAGTAATGGAGTCATAGAAGAAAATTTATTATATTCTAAATAATAATAAATAACTTTAACAAAATAAGAGATATAATTACATCAACATAATATCTTTATGAAATATATTTAAAAACTGAAAATATACCTGACAACATAAATTTTTAAAAGCTTTTTGCAATTTGGCCATTACAGTGAACCCTTGGTATATCAGACATCGATGAAACAGACTTTGGATACAACAGACAGAATGTCTGGCGGTGCAACATTGTTAAATGACACCACTAATACATTGTATCTCATATGGACCTATCACATGAGCATGATGCGAAAGACCTTTGATTATATCGAAACATTGCATCTAGTTATATACACACTATAATGTGTATAATTAGATACAATGTATAATTTAAAGGCACAGTAAAGCCATGAAAACGAGTTGCTCCTGTGTTTGATCGTTGTGACTGACAGACTTGGGTTACTCGTTAGTTTTCTGCCTTAAAACTATTTTTGTATTTAATATAGTAGATACATGAAATATTTAATATTTACGATTATAATGGCCTCTATGAAGGGCTGTGAGAAAAGAAAACATGCGAGTGTAACTGAGAAATTTCAAATTAATTGAGAAGCTGGAGTCTGATGTTTCAGTGGCTAGTGTGTGTCAAGAGTATGGAATTGCAATATAAATGGGCAGTTAATATGAGTCACATAAAAAGGGAGTAAATGTTAGCTACTTTAGGTTCAAGGCTTGTTTACATATTGCAGTATATATAGTGTAAAATATACTTATTTATACATAAATGAAGACATTTGTATAATTTATACTTATAATTTATGATTTTCCAAGTAGCTGTCTGCCTGGTCGTCTGCATTTCCATCCTGCTCTTCATTTCAAAAATCATACGTTGTAAATGAATGCAGTAAATGTCTTTATGTTACAGTTTTCATTTTACAAGCCATTTTTCATATGGTTGCTATAATTTATTTCATTTTTAATTATGTTCTGATATATGTTCCTTCTTGGAAACTGCAAGCATCTTTTACTTGTAAAATATGAAAATGAATATGTAATTCATACGATTACCTAATATTTTTCATAAATTAATTAGAAAAACTCCGTGCAATTATTGCATGCACTAACAATAAATATACAGCAGAGTAAAACATTATCTTTCATAACATGCAAATTTTAGCTATTTAAGCCAGCATATACATTTCCTTCGGCTGTTTCGGATATAACAGACTTGGCAATAACGAACAGGTCTTCCTCCCCTTTAGTCTGATATATCAAGGGTCCACTTTATATGCAAAACTGCATAAAAGCAAAGCATGCCACTGCAGTTGAAAAAGCTTGTCACATAGTAGTGGACTATGACATAGAGAACCCGCATTGAGGAAAGTTGCATTCAAGGAAATCTTATAGTAATGACATTGTTATTGAACTAATTCCTATCATCCAAAAATTATGTATAACAGCTTGCGTTTATATTCAATGTTGAATCCAGATATTGTTGACCAGGAGGGAAAATGAAAACTTAATGGGTATTTTTTAAATAAACATTAGTTTGAAGTTTGAATGACAAATAGTTTTTAATTATAAGTAGTTATAAAAATATCACATTAAATTATATCGATTTTAGCAAGTATTATATAATAATAAATCTTACATGGCATTTCAACAGCCTCACTACCACTAGATAAGTCAATGGAATGCATAATGTGAATATCTAACAAATTATTAACTCACATGTATATAATATAATACATATAACTCAAAGAATTGAATATATGATTGTATAAGTAAACGCTTGAAAATAACCTTAGTCACCTTTGTTTTTTCTTGGCTTATGTGTCAATAACTTCATCTATTAATATAATTGGCAACCCATTGGGTACCTCAATGGCAATTTTCATGCAGTCCTGCAGTTTTCTGACCAATTCTATTTCTTAATTTTGTCATGAGTCTATTCATTGTGCTTAATGGGCATTCAGTACTCACAGTAGGCACTGTAATGCAACATAGGTTTACGCACAAAATCTTGTTCTGCATATCCAGTATTGGATTTTAAATTTAATTCAAAAAGGTTCTTCATGTTGTCTTCGCGTTCGGGTTCAGTTACATACTTGAATGAACGAATATTATTCCACAATGATTTCGTTTTGCGATTGGTCAAAATTAACACTTGATGTCACTTTCGACCAATCATCATCATATTCTCTATTTAAGGGACCTATAACATTTCTAAATAAATTAAATAAAATTTTAATAATTTTCTCCGAGCATAATTTTATTCCACAGGGAATGAAAATCCCCCCTGGACCTCTCCTTGTATTCAACACTCTTTATATTGCACCAGGGGCAGTTTCTGAAACTTTTACAATTGTCAGATATCTTGCATATAGTTCAAAAGATTAGTAGAAATTTATATAGTTATTAAGTGCAGATATATGCCATATTATGGTGAAAGGATGCATAACAGTAGAATAAATGATTCCATATTTCAAAATGTGATCTGCATATAACACGTTGCCCTGCAATTCATCAAGCAGGTCAGCAAGTAGTAGTTAAATAGTAGTGCTAAATATTAACTTTAGCATAAAAGTTCTCTTTATGCGATTCACCATAAACCACCATTGAAATATAATAGAACACTTTCCTTATAAATGCAAAAGATATTCATTGTAATATTTTGCCTAATTTTAGTTTCATATTATTGTCAAACGTACAAAAAACCAAAATATTTCTAAAGGTGAAAAATGATTTGCCCTTTGTAATTTCTAAATACGAAATAGACATAGTATTCGATACATGGAGTATATCAAAATTAAACTACTACTACTACTATTTAAGTATTTTCATACCAATCTTATTCGTTGTTTCCAAATTAGCTGTAAAATTCATTAAAATAGATCATTTTCAGAAATGGGGAACTGCAATTTAAAAGGTAATAGAAGTTTGCCAGAAATTTTATACGGAAATTTTCGCGGGCCTCAAAGGCTAACATTTTCATTCTTGCCGCCATTTTGAGATACAAACATCAATCATACGAGAATCGCACCTGAGCGTTCTTAACAATACATATTCATTTGTTTTAAATATAGACTTACATGGTGATATTTCTTTTACTTGTTGAAATAATTAGAACTTCAGATAATTATTCGTAATATTTATTGCATTTGAATGGCGCCCTCTTAGCTCAGAGACATCTAACGCTAAACTGTAAAATGACGAGCTGAACATATGACATATGAGTTACTAAATTGCGCCTTTTAAACGCGATGTTAGTTTGTGGTAGCTTAGTACTTCGACTGTAAACATCTTATTATTTGTGTACCTATAGGCTCTATGATTCACTGTACCATGTATTTTTTTCATTTTCACGGAATTTTGATATTTTAGTAAACTAAAGTGACGTAAGTAATTTCATTTTAGGGATACGTAAAAAGTTTAACGAGGATGACCGAGGTAAGAAATTTTTTAACCAAAAAACTGCGCGCGAATGTTATAAATTTGAAGAATTACTCATATATAGATATTATGAACTTACAGCTTCTTAAGGACAGCCAAGAAATATTTTAATTTGCTCTTTAATGCAGGAGGTTCACCGGCACTCCGTACACACCTTGGTGTTTCGGTCCTTAAAAAGAACTCACGACACATTCCTAGCGGACCATGGAATGCTTCCTCCTATTGACGATAAATCGTAAGAATTTGAACTTTATTATGCTGTTTTATTTAGACACGACGTTTCATTTTCAAATCTTTTATTTTGACTTGAAATCGTGGATATAAATATGAAAGTTGTCATATTTTAGTGAAATAACTTTGTTTTATGATATACCACATCCATAAGCTTTCGTGGCTACATGACTTGTTACGAGAGACTATAGAATGAATGGGAATTCTCAAGAGGACATTCAGCGACACGTTCAATTCATCACGCCGAACACAAACATTGTTCCGAACTGAATTTGCTTGAACATTTGAACCTCGCCATTAATTTACTTTTCTCATTATAATTCCTTCAAGCCTCGGGGTAAACATAATCATTTTGAATCTGCTGAACGGGTTTTTAATTTGTATTCACCCGGATTTTGTCCATTTAAGCCTTAGAGTTAGGTAATAAATTTTGAGCAGTTATCAAAACTACACCAGAGTTATCCATTTGTTATGAGATCTTAAAATTAAAATAAGTGCATCGATTTTATCTTTGAGAAATTAATCTTCTTGAGAAAAACTTAAGAGCAGTGAACCAATTAATGCTTGAAAGAATCAGTTTACCTGGGATTTGTTTCTGAAGAGAACTAAGGAAATTCAGATGAAATATTTCATTAAATCGTCTTGTATGTAAACTGTTCGCTGTACTATTTCCATTAGTGTTTAAAATACAGCAGTGCTCAGTATCAGATAATTAGCATGTTATTTAGGCACACTTGATTGCAGATCTCTTCATAAGAAATATTCTTAATTAACTTTTCTCTCTCACATGGCAATGAATTAGCCCTTTTTGCTGGCTGGCATATTCGGTAGTGACTGAAAAATAATGAGCTTTTCATTAACCACCTCGACTGATAAATAACAAGTACCTGTATAATATTTTGTTTTGATTCAAACAATGAAGTAAATCTCAGTTTGCATGTTCTCACATGTCTGCTTACTTTTTTAGCGAAAAGATAAAGAAGACAGTGAAAATAAGGGACACATATGGCCTTGTGATGGAAGCAGTAAAAAGGGGGAATGCTCTTCGACAAGGCATGAACCATCTCCATCAACAGCTGACAATAGAACACCATCCAGGACAGCACCTTGTACCACAGCAACAACAGAAAATGTTAGCTTTAACAGCCACTCCAGGAATGCAGCCTGCTGTAACAGGTAGTTAATACTTGCTGCTCTCTCTTGTTCTACTATGGGGAAACTCGGTGTATGTTAGGTGATTTATTTAATGAAACATTACCTGAAATAAACTTAAATTCACTCAACTTCAGTAGACATAGGAATTTCAAGTTGTTCTGTCATAGAAGTTGACATAACTCAAATTAAAAATAAAATTTTTCTCCAAAAATAAATCAGGGCTCAAAGGATTCAAAATTTATAATTGTCATTAAGGAAGTTCATTTCTCAAGTTAGAAAATCAGTATGAAAAATAGTGGTACTTGGGAATTAACAGGTTGCATTCTCTGCAGCATCCCTAGGGATGAGATATGGAACTACTTACACCACAAATTGCCAGTCAGCAATGAATCTTGCGTTGTGTTTACATCTAGTATATATTAAGATGAACACTTCCCAACCCGAGGGGGGAACACAGTGAATGTGAGGAGGAACCAGAAACACTTCGACTAACTTACCCAACCCGGTGGGACCGAGTAAAATTTTCCTTCTTGTTCTAATTTCCCTTCCCTGGCCCAGCCAAGTTCCAATGGAGTACTGTGCCATGTAATTCCAAATCTTGCCACTTTCACCGACTTGTAGCTCCATATCTCACTGGACCAGGGAAAAGAAATTAGAACATGAAGGAAAATTTTACTCAACCCCAGCGGTTTGGGTAAGTTAGTCAAAGTGTTTTTGGTTCCTCCTCCCATTCATTGTGTTCCCCCTCAGGTTGGGAAGCATTCATATTAATATATAACAATCGTACACACAGAATGCAAGCTTCATCACTGACTGGCAATTTGTGATGTAAGTAGTTCCATATCTCGCCCCTAGGGCCACTGCGGAGAATGCGTCCCACTAATACCAAAGTACCAAAATCACTATCAATGATGATTATGTTGAAATTTAGAAAAAAGTCAAATAAGAAATGTAAATAAAACAAATGAATTATTCTCGAGTAAATCAAAGTTATTTAAATTTAAAGTTGCACTAGGAATTTGTCAACATCCTATGTTACCATAATAGTCCCTCCTTGAATATAGTCTCCCCCTATTTCTGAAGCCTCAGTTTTGGAAAAAAAAGTTTGAACACCATTACAGACCTCACTTTTTAGCCAACTTTCCAGAATGGAAAAAGGCTTATAGTTTTGTCATTGTGTCTGTCAGTTTGTCCGTCCCCCCCTATTAACTTTTGAACCAATAGACCGATTTTCATGAAACTTAATGGAAATCTCTTGCTAAATGGGCCAAGCTCCCGAGGGTAGTTTTGTTGTGAATATTGAAATCCCAGGTTCGATTCCAGGAATTATCCATTCCATTTCATTTACATGGAAAATCTCAAATTCATCGTGCAGGATAATTTTCTCTTGCACATTAAAATATGTTAGAATTGTAATATCGGAGCGAGGTTTGTACTATTCTCTGAGGAAAGGAATGAAGATTCTAATTTTTATTGTAGAATTCTGCTTATCGATTGTATTTCTTAGAATTTTGCAGTTTTTATCGCTCATTACGAGAGTGTTGCCATAGCAACAACTATTATTGGACTCTGATTCAGCATATTCTAATATGTACACGCGTTATTTTTGCCACACAAATATGCATGATCAATTTAATATTCCATTTGAATGTATTTGTAGTATTTTATAAAGCTAAATTATGAAATTTGGGAACACAAGAGAGCTACATATCCACGATGACTTTAAAGCTATTAAAGCCAATATAAGTATTAAAGACGTGTTAGAAGGAAAACTAGATGGAAAAAGGGAAAAAGGTAGGAAAAGGTTTCAGCTGATAGACGATTTGAAAGGGAATAACAGTTACCAAGATATGAAGAGAACAGCAGAAAATAGTATATGGAGAACCAGATTTAACCATGAATAATCACGGACCTGTCTACAGACAGACTACCTATCATGATGAAGTATTAAATAAATGATTAAATGGAAAGTAGGCATCATAAGTTCTGTTTGGATCATCTTGTAATATTCTAAAGAACGAGTTTTAATATGTACGAGCAATTTAGTTACAGCTATCAATTTACAATGAAACGGTAACATCAAGTTTTGCATGTTATAGTTGCAGGACTAATTTAAATATGTATCAAGTGTTACTGGACTAAATTCGAAAATTTTGATTTATGAATGTTATTTAAATTCCATTCGTATCATTCAGATGCTGCTGACAATGGCTATTTGAATACTTACTGCCGGTGGTGATATTTTCATTTGCTAATTTTTTGGGCGTGAATATAGTCTCCCCCCTTTACTTTTCTTACTAATATTTTGGTCAAAAAGGGGGAGACTATATTCACAATAATACAGTAATTCGAAAACTTTTCTTCTACTGCATAGTATGCTATTGAATTTTTTGATTGATTTTAACCTTCTCTCATCATCCTTTGGCCTTATTGAATTTAATTTTCAGATCCTTCAATGGGTACCATTGGCTTCCCACCCGAGGCTCATCTTTTGCCACCAGGAGAAGGTGGCCCCCTTCCTCCATTGCAGCAAATACAACAGAGCCAATCTCAAATTCCACCTCCTATCACAAGTACAACTACATCAACACAAATCGTCCAAGGAACCAGGGCTGGAGGTATGAAGTGGCTACATTTGTTTCTCTTTTTAGCATGTTTGCTTAAAAGAAAAAAATGTGCTAATGTGATCACGCTCTCTTTCCATCAGTTTGTGGACAGTTAACTTTTTTGTTTTAAGAGATATTTGTAAAATTCTTTGTGAATTAGATAGCTCTAATCAATCTTTGGATTTACCCAATAGTTCATAGATTTTTCACTCGGTGGCTTCAAAACCAGAAAATTCAAAAGTTTGAAATATTATTGTCGCCAAACTACAGAACTAGAGTGAATTTTTCACAGAAGGGAAGGTCTAGTAAGAATCTACATTCCAATGGTGTGAATTGCTCCCTCCCCAAAGTGGGAGGCAAAAGAGTGTGTTAAAAATATTTAAGAAAATGTGCTTATACCTCTTGCTTTAGTAAGAGTATCGTACTTGTTATGAAGTTAATTTAGGGCTTAGGGTTTATTGCTATATTTCTGTCTAATAACTTACAGGGCAACAAGGCCTGGTTCCACGGCGGCCACCATCAATGCCCCGTCCTAAGTGGCATCCACCTTGGAAGCTCTTCAGAGTCATATCTGGTCACCTTGGTTGGGTCAGGTGTGTGGCAGTTGAACCAGGGAATGACTGGTTTGCAACAGGATCTGCTGATAGGGTTATCAAGGTGAGGGAGAATATATATCTCTGAAGAGTTTATTATTGTATAGGAAGAATTATCTTACCTAACACTTTGACTGCCATATGCAAAAATTAATTATGGTACTGACTGTATGGCTGGAATCCTATCAATAATTAAGGTATTGCCTTGAGCGATATATCTTTGTTCTTTTTAGAATCATTAATTCAATAATTAGTATAGCTGAAATTTGTAGTTCTCCTATGCAACTATTTTATAGCTTTATTGATCATTGGTTGCTATATAATATTATTATAATAATAATATATAACACATGACTATGTAATTTCTCTGCTACCAGTTTCATTTAAATTGATTAGTTTGTTTGTGGCATTGTTTGCATAGTTGCCTATTTATCTGAAAGAATTAAATGTAGGCAAACTTTCCATTTTGCCAGATCAAGATATGGATTAATATTTGATAGATTTGAGACCTATTGTTTCCATTTCATTGTTGTAACCCATGATTCAGTTGTTTACTTTCAAGGTTGGTGTAAAATGGCAAAAGTCAAATGTGGATTTTTATTTTTTCAACTTCAGATTTGGGATCTTGGAAGTGGAAAATTGAAATTGTCCTTAACTGGGCACATTAGCAGTGTTAGGGGTCTTGCTGTCAGCACACGACATCCATATTTATTCAGTTGTGGTGAGGATCGCCAAGTAAAATGTTGGGATCTCGAGTACAATAAGGTATGTTAAATATTTTTTACACTTTTTCAAACCTACCTACTTATATTTTTGTTAATGCTGCATTACTATCATCAAGAAGAAACCTAATAGGATCATTGCAGCTGATCAGTGAATTTTTCAAAATTTCAGCATTCATTTAATGTGTGCATTACTTTATCTCTTGTTGAAGTTATTACTTAAAAAGTTATTTCTCCTTAAAATTTTTATAATTTGGTATTTGGGTGAAAATAACTTAATTGTTTAATGCAAAAATCTAATTAATTCTTAAAAAATGAATTTACCCTTTAAGATTTTTTAAATTTTATCCAAAAACATTTGGAATAAGTAGAATCCCTATTCCACAAGTACCAAAAATGTAAAAGAAAACATTTTGAGACATCAGGTTTAATAGGTTTACTTGACTTAAGATAAAAGCTGAACCAGCTGAAAGTATTAATGATAAATGACCTTAAGAATCTCTTCATATGTTGTTTAGAATGATTTTGTCTCATTAAAGAAAACAAACTGTTTCCTAGTTAACTAGATAATTCAAATAACAAAAACTAATTGTGCCCCATGTCAGATTGCAGTCATTATTAATCTTTGTTTTTTCAGGTAATAAGGCATTATCATGGCCATCTTAGTGCTGTTTATGCTCTGGCTCTTCACCCAAGCATTGATGTGTTGGTGACTGCAGGACGAGATGCCACAGCTCGAGTTTGGGATATGCGAACAAAGGCTAATGTTCATACTCTTGTGGGCCACACAAACACTGTTGCAAGTGTTGTTTGTCAAAGTGGCGAGCCTCAGGTTAGTACTGGGTTGAATTTTGTTTCATCATACATTAAATTATTCTCGATTTCATAAAAAAATATATAACACCCATTCCCCAATTAACGCTCTTAATTGGTGCCAGAAAAATCGAGTGCTAACTGAAACAGTGCTATTCGGAACACATACTTCCATAAGAAATGACGTTATAAGATTTAATTCGTTCTCGAGATTCTATTAATGGAAATAAAAATAGGTAGTATTATATAAATAATACACCAAAGTATTCTTTGTTAACCATATTGCGTAGCGTAGAATAGGTCGTCATTTGCATTCCAATTATATTTAAAATTGAATAGTAAAACTTAAATATAAATGAAGAACAGAATGTATTTTACGGAACATATGTTGATCTCACACTGAATAAATTGCGCAGGAGCATTAAGGAATAGGAATTAGAGTAGAAGAAGATACCTGCGTCTACTTATATATACAGGGTGAGGCAATAGTCACTATACAGCCACAATTTTATTAACACAAAGAAAATTGGAATATAATAACATAAGCATCATGACTGAAGATACTATTCAATTAAGAGAAGGCAACCAATAAGACAAAAACAAAATTGTACATCGAAGCAATCAAAACCTTACTACGTTTTGATAAAGAAATATCGGTTCATAAAAGAATTATCAATTATCGCATGTGCTTGATAAATAAGGAACATGAAATGAGACCAAATAAAGGAAGAATTCAAATATCTTGGTATTACATTTTAAAAAAACAACCATCAAAAATGGGCCAATAAACAAAAACAAACAAATGTTGCCGCTCTCCAGCTTTTAGTTGCCGTAAAACCTCTAATTTAACCTTGAGAGTTAAGTTTTTCCTATTTTTCTTCTCTGACCTCCGGTTATCACTCATGGTCTTTTTATTTAAAGGGGAAGTATAATTTAAACAAAGTTCACTCCATATTTTGACCTACAAAAACATCGACAAATGTACACAGAACCATCAAGCAACTGCAAATACTGACGTCTTGTGTGTTGTAAATGCGCAGAGGCACTGCGCAGTGAACTTCTTAAATTACACCAGAAATTTTGAAGTGTTAATGTGGAACGTGCGAGTGCAATTTGGAAAAAGGTATTAAATTATTTTCAGTGTTAATGCGGAACAGCGTTAATTGGGACATCATTAAAGTGGGGAGTGGGTGTATACTGTAGAACTCTGTTATAACAACATTCAAGGGACTGACAAAATAGAGTCATCATAACAGTGTCATAATATCCAAGGATAAACATAGAACTTTTTTCCAGATTCTACAAGGTATTATAAGTTCTTAAAGTTCCACATTACACCATTTGCGTTGGGTTACATTCTTGGAAAATGCAACGCAAAGAAAAACGACACAAATTGAAATGCTGTTTGCCATAATAAATCCTTTAAATTAGCAAAATAAGTTCTAGCCTTCCAATTTTCCATATCGAAAAGCACATTTAAATATGTACATACCTTTATAGAAAATAATAGAATTAATGTAGAAATAACAACATAATATTAAGTAAACTAATACGTAATTTATTCAAGGTAAAAAGTACAAAATTAAAAACTCGTACATGAAAAATTATCGAGATATTTGCTATTCTTACGATGGCAGAGATTCAGGTTCTGACATTTGGCTTTGTAAAAGTTATCAGTTCTTTAAATTCACGCTCAAAATTATTACATAAGAATCTCTGTTTTGATGTGCCTTTAAAATGAAAAGTTAATGAGGTGCCTATGAATTTGGGCAATCATTTATGAAAGGTAACAAAAATACAGTAAATACCCGCGTATAACGTGCAGGGGGGTTTTCAGCCTCGTAATCTATGATTTTTCTATATACCTGCGTATAGCACGAACAGATTTTTTTTTAGCATTACCGTTCCAGAATAAAGTAGATGGTGTAACATGGTTCTAAAGCAATGATCGAATTATTGGTATTATGTATTGGTAACATAATGAAAGTGCGAAATGAAATTTTCTAATAACGTTCCAAAAGAACATCAGCTAGCTCAATCATTTCATACTCTGTTTACTTACAAGGTGATATTAGGATATACACAATAAATTGAATTATATTAATTTCATAGTAGGGCATATGACATTATTTGAGCCAATAAAATGAAGGAATGACGATAATCCTATGTTTTTTACATACGTTTTTGTCACGCCTGAGGTGGATGGGTTCACCCAACCTTCAGTTTTACCCTTATTAGAACACTCTGGAGCACGTAAACACGATACCAAATAACCACAATTAACTACACTCTAAGAATCAAAAATAAACCACGTATGAATGCTGAGAGAAAAGTAAGGAACAATAACTTGATTTAGTTCTACAAGAAGCATCAATTCCCAGCATACTCCCGGGCGCCGGTGTAGTGTGACGTCATGCGTAATATGACGATTCCGATAACAACATCGAAGAAGAATGGTGCAGTGACTAAGAATTTTTTGGCTTTTAAAATGAATAAATACTGAATTCATTCTTTTCATATCTAATTAATGTATGTTTATAGAATTATTTAATAAATTTTAACTATTATCTATCTTACTTTTCGAAAAATCACCAATTAAATTATGAGGATACCCGGGCAGTAAATAATGTGCCGAAATTGTGGAAATATGAGGTCAAATGAAAATAGGAAGATTATGTACCCTCGCATAACACGCATCCTAATTTTTAACTCAAATATTTCGAAAAAAGTGCGCATTATACGTGGGTATTTAGGGTATTTGTTTTTGAATAAACAGTATTTTAATGCAATTATTTCAGTAGTAGCTCACAAGCCCTACATGACTTTTTTATTTGTTAGAATTTATAAAAGAGCAAAAAATCATCTGATGTTATGAATTATCGACCTTTGTCTATTCAATCATGTCTTTCTAAATTGTTCGAAAGCTTAGTTCTTGATATGCTAACTCCACTTTTAAAAACTGTCATCATTGATCAAACACATGGGTTTATGTCAAATCGTTCTACTGTCACCAATTTATAGATTATGAGGAAAATATTTATAATGCTTTAAACAATAATTCACAAGTTGATGCTGCTTATACCGATTTTAGTAAGGCTTTTGATACAGTGAACCATGGATTATTGATTAATAAATTGGAAACTGTGGGCATCAGTTGTACTATGTTGTCTTGGCTACATAGTTATTTAGTTGGTAGATGTCAATATGTTCAAGTTAAATCTTTTTCTTCATATACATTTGATGTGGCATCATGAGTCCCCCAGGGCTTCCACTTGGGGCCATTATTATTTAATATCTTTGTTAATGTTATACCATATTTTCTCGTTTCTAAGATGCCATCGCTTTAGTAATAGCTTTTCAAAAATAAATAATACTACAGATGCCATTGAATGTAATACGCAACCCGATTTTAAAGACATTAAAAAGTGAAAAGTGTGTCTTAGATTGAAGGAAATACAGTAGTTAATTATGTACAAGATGTAAATATACTTCTCTTTGCAGATGACTTAAATATTTATAAAACATTACATTCCTCTAGCGATTGTCATATTTTACAGCTAGATAATTACTCGAGCCTTGCCCCAGACTTAGTTTCAAATTTTTCAAGATCATTTCACTCTAATATTTTCATTCAAACTCAAGGTACTCTCAAGATAAGTGAGCAGCATTCCTCATTAATTGGTATGAACAAATTGAATATAGTTTCAAATTTAATATTTTGCTCAGAATATTTAAAATAATTTGTATAATTTTACAAAAATTACCACGGGCCTCTAGTTAGGGTAAGACTTGTATGGAATCCCCCTCACCAAAATTAAAATTCTGGCCCATTCATGGCATTTTTTGTATGTGTACCAAGTTTCTTTATTTTTGTGAAATGCTGTAGGTAAAATTTTCTGGCTCCTCCCTCCCCCTCCCCTCCAAGATATCAAAATTCTGACACAGAGGTGCACATCCTCAACATCCCTTTAGTATGTGTACCAAGTTTTAAGTCTCTAAGTTTCTTGGTTCAACATTGATATTGGTGGAGGATTCATCAAAATCGGTCAATTGGTTGCTGGGATATTTTCAAAAAACAGAAATTTGAACTGACCGTTCCATGGGGACCCCTCGGGCCCCCGTGTGCTGATTTCTGTGGCGGGTTGCCAACTCGTGAGGAGTTGATTCCGGGAGATTTCCGCTCCATGAGTAGGAAATTTCAGGAGAATCCGGGAGAAGTTTCTCAAAATTAAAAAAACGCTTAAGATAACCATGAAACTTGTATATCGTACTTACATTGATGAGAAAAAATATAACGACTAGTTAATCTTAATTTTATCTTTTATTTTCTCCATATATGTAGTACAGAGAAAGTATTGTTTTCGTGAAAAAAAATTGAGTTTGAGATTTGAACGGAAATGCACGGTCCCCTGAACACGTTTTGACTATTTTCTTAATGATGTCAGTGTATATATGTGTGTTTAGTTTTAGTTTTTTTCCGAGCGCTCTAACTTATATACTAATGGTCAGAACAACACAAAATTTTATATTTGTAATTTTTGGTTGAAATCGGTTAACGGGCATTGGATGTTTACTCTTGTCATTGTTTCGTTTTTGGCAAATAACTATTTCCAATCTTCATAAATAGGCACAGTTGAGTCTCGATTATCCGAGGTAAAGTGGACCAAGCTAACCTCGAATAATGATCAACTCGGATAAAACGGAAGTTTCATTTTTAGGTATTAAAAATAGGCCTATGTATGATCAAAAAATTTATTTTATACATACTTAACTAAACAAAGAAAAATTTATTGATATTACTTAAACAAAAGTCTTTTAATGATTTCTGCCTAACTTTGGTTGATCGCTTTTTGGCCGCCTTGTTACGCCACCTAAATCGTTGAATAGCCTAATTTGGTCTCTAGAGACACCATAACACGCTTTCTTTTCCCACTCATTCAGTATCATTCAGTAGAGTGAAGAAACGTCTATTGTAGGGTAAAAAAATGATAAATGTCAAGGATGGACAAGACCGTGGGTATCGAAGTGTAGTTTAATGTCTCCTTTTTACTGAAGTTCATCGACGATCCGAGCCTCAGTCGGGAGGACCATGCCTCAGTTACATACACTGTTGTGGCTGAATGCAGCCACATGCTTCGTGGATCTTACACTATGTACATATTAACTGAAAACTGAAGTCGTGAGGAGTCATGATTTACGTGTGGTAAATAACCTGTGACCTTGACCGCAAGCTAAAAACAACAATATATTTAACACGGAAGTTCGGATAAGCGGGGCGAGACTCGACTGTATAGATGTTACCTATTATAAACCTTAGATAAAATACTGTTCTATAAAATTATTGTATTTAACAAATTTTTGTAGAACGTATTGTTTAGAAGATATTTAATTTTTTTCGTAATTTCCTAATAAACAGGGTAACACGTCGGGGAAATAAGATAGAATTTAACAAAAAAGGAAAGGGTGCAGCATTTTTAGCCTATTTTCCAAAAAATGGAAAGTAGTCTTATGAGATCCGTGTGTATATGTGTGTGTGTCCCTAACATCTTCTTCATGAATGAACCGATTTCAACTAAATTTGGTACATAGAATATGTACATAAATTAATGACCAAATTGACATATTTGGACCGAATCTGCACAACAGGAATGCCACAATTGGAAAGTTAAACTTTTCGGTAATTATTAATTTGGAAGGAATTGGCACAACCGACTTCAACGAAATTTTGTATGAAATAGGCATGCAACATAAAATAAAAAAATCAGGATGTTTAGTATTGATATAGAAAGCAGGGCTGCCACAATACAAGGAAAAAAATATTTTTACACGTATTTGTGTTGAACTGTTCACATCAATTTTAACCAAATTTAATACTTATAATATACACATATATACAAAACCATATTGCCATATTTTAACCGAATCAGCCAAACAGGGGTGCCTCAATTACTAATTAAACTCTTTCAGTAATTAAGGATTTGGAAGGAGTTGGCTGACGGATTTAAATTAAATTTTCTATTTAAGATTTGTACAACATACCATAACGAAATCAAGATGTTTAAAGTGGAACTAAAGAGCAGGGCTACCACAGTAAAAAGTGAAATAATATTTCTTTTACACGTATTTCTAGAGAATTGACCTAATGGATTTTAACGAAATATAGTCTATTTAATCTTCGTATAAACAAATAACCAATATGTTATATTTTAACCAGGTCGACTAAACAGGGCTACCACAATATCAAGGATAGAATTAGTCTGTAACTATGAATTTGAAAGGTATTGGCTGAAGAGATTTCAAAGAAATTTCATGTAGGGCGAGTATTGATTGGGAAAAGGAGATGAATAGGTTTAGAACGGATTAAAAAACAGGGCTACCACAATATAAAGAAAAATAAATTTTTGATTTCAAAGCTATTACATTAGTATACGATTATACTGTGACGAATTTCACGAAAAGGACTTCTGTATCACGGGAAACCTGTGTACGCCCCTGCTTGTGATATATTAAAATTGTATTGAAAGGAAAGTAGGCGGATTAGTTCTTTCCAGAAATACTTGTTATAGTACTGTATAGACGCTAGTTAATCCTCCATATTCAATCAATGTAAATATAAAGGCACATGAGACCCACCCGGCCGGCCCCTTGGTAATGTTGCAAACTCTTCAACAGCATGGTTATGGTCAAATATACAACCCACATGGCGATCACCTTGTTAAGTGAAAACGGGAGAAAAGGGCCTCAATCCGGGAGTTGGGAGAATTTCTGGAATCTTGTTTTGGTTCCTTCTCACGTTCACAGTGTTCCCCCCTCGGATAGGGAAGCATTCATCTAAATAAAATGACACCAGGAATTCCGCCGATAAAACCTCAACTTTACCTCCACGTAATTCCTAATCTCGCCACTTTCAGCGCGCTGCAGAGGTGGAGCACCGTTAATACCAAAGTACCGAAATAATTAACTTGATTACATCAATCTATTTCTCCCGCTAAATTCCTAATAAAACGCATTGTCTGACTATGCAGTCCATTATTCGGTCTCTAGAGGCGCTGAAAGCTATGATATTCGCTGGCTGTTGTATACCAAAGTTGTGCATTTTTTTCTTTTAGTCAGTCGTTTAAAACGTCCTCAGTCCACACAGTTTACTTAATAATAATTATCTGCAATTATTTACGTTGCAATCTATAACATTTGACGTTGCTACAACAATAATTTCGATGCTTCATAAAAAGCTCGAAGTGAATAACGCAATTCTTTCGCCTATTTGGAGGCTTACAATTAATAGACGCTGATTAAATAGGAGGCAACAGTGCGGGTCGCCTTGGCAACATCCGGAAAGAGTACGAAAAAGCCATAACATTTCGAAAAGAAATGCGTATTTCTGACAAATTCTTCTGTGTAACGTCAAAACATCGCAAGAATAAGATATTTTATAGTTATAGCCGTCGAATAAAGCAAAAACGGAGGCAACTGGTCGATATTTACGTACTTTGATGAATGAAAAACCAATCTTGCACCTTGAAAAATCAAAAATCCTGTGTAAACTCATGGGAAAATATAATCGTCACCCGGAGTCGAATCTGGGACTTTTTCTGGTGTTTGGTTTTTATAGAGACCACCTCATGGGGGTTTAACAATTGTTAAAGTTTCAGCTCTTAATTCCATTGCAAAATGTCCAAAAGCACCATGACAGACGGACACTTGAGAATTATTGGATAATATAAGAAGCTGTGTATGTGCCTGTGGCAGTCGTAACTCTTCATAATATAAACATAGGAGCTTCAAAATTTGGCAGCAGCTTCAGGTTGATCATGAGAGTTGCAGTGGCAAAAATAATTCAAATCGGCCAGTGGTGGAAAGTTTAGCGGGCCCCATTTTTATTACTTTGGACTTTAACTTTTTGTATTGATTTCTTTCTGTTCAGATTTTTAACAGATATATGCAGAGTCAATCTAATAGACGCTAGAGCTCCGCACGGGCCTGCTTTTCTAGGCCCGGCCCATACAAATTCAGATACGGCCCGTATGTTATCAAAGAAATTCTAGGCCCGGCCCGTGGCCTGTTTAAAGCCCCTCGGCTCAAAAAATGTAATTATTGTATTCTAAATTTTCTACCAACATCTGTGGGCTGTTCAATGATTTGAAAAGGATTTTTTACTCCACATATTTGTATGCCTTCGGAAACCACAAACAAAATAAATTACTATACAAAATACATAAATATAATGTTATAGGCAAAAATATATTAACCAATTCAGTACGGAGGACGAGTCACACTCGTTCTTCACTACTCTGGGTTAGTTTACTTAAAAAATCGCATGCCACTTTTTTGCTTGAACCCTTTCAGTATGGTGGACTAGTGTGACTCGTCCTCCATACTGTATACTGCAAATATTTTGGCTTGTCAAAGCCCGAAAATTTTTATAACTAACCTGATATATCCAGCAATTTTTAAAGCCTGGCCCAGGCCCGTAATGAATTCCAAAGGATCAGCCCGTACCTGGCCCACAGGCCAGGCGGGCCGAAGCAGGACTCTAATAGACGCTGATACTCTAAGGGGGGTTTATACCAAGATGACTGGTGACGGTTAGTTGATTTTGTGAGGGCAACTTCAGCTGCTGTTTTTAAATGTAACCCTTCATACCAAGTTAACGGCATCATGCTGGCGATGTGACGCGGCAACTCTGAGTTCAAACAATACATACACCCATCTCCTGATTTACATGGGGGCTACGTTCTCGAAAATCGCAGTGTAAATCAAAACCATGTAAATTGAAACAAACACTTTATATAACACTGGGAATTAGGTTCCTATTTATTTTAAAATAAAGCATTTTGAAAATTTGACTTATATATGATATAAGACTAACATTGAGTAACTGTGTGACGTTGTGACTGTGGCATTACTCTAATACAGTGGTGCACAAACTTTTCATGCCGTGCCCCAATTTTTGTTCAAAATACAAACTTGGGCCCCCTACCATAGCTGGCAAGATTTTTATCAAGATTTGGTATTTGGGAGGGGTTTTATGTCGATGATAATTTTGAGAAGTAGTATGTTACAAAAAAATGGTATGTTTTATTAAAACTGAAAATAACAAAATAATTCAAGATAAATACACAAAATGAACATTCTAATAGGAATAAAATCAAATATCACTAAATTAATGAAACTATACAGCAATATGAATGCAAAAATAAATATCACATTTAAAAATAACAATAAGAAAAGCACAAAAAAAGAAAAATAACACTTGATTTTTGTATGAATAGATTTAATTCAATGGAATCTGTGGACTTGTCTCTTACTGGCAATTTCGTCCAGTCTCGGCTTAATTGATGAAATCGCCACTCTCAATTCTGATTCATGGTGTTCTTACTGACAATTATTTTATTAAATTTATTTGTAAAACAATAAAGAATAAATCCGCTGGTTCAGAACTAAACATTGCAACAACAACGTACTGCAGTATAGTGCGATAACGCGCACTGTAAACAAAGTCACGGTCACGCTGAATAGAGTGAGAGGATTCCCAGCATGTTACTCTCATAAATACGAAAGATTACAGAAATATAACATTGTAAACAAAGAAGATATATGAAATATGAAAAAAGAACTAAATTTTCTTACAGTTAAAATTAAATCATGGCTATAATCGCGCCCCTCGCATCATTGGTCACGCCCCCTAGTTTGTGCACCCCTGCTCTAATTCATTGCTGTAAAATCGCAGAAATTTAAAAAATGCCAAGGGGTAGACTATGTATCATTATTTTCCTCTCAAAGGTAATTTTTTATCCTGCAAACTTCTGACTGACTTAACAAAATTTTGCACGGGTACCACTAGAGAATCATGTGGTAAGATTAATACAAATTAATTGCAAGCATAGCTGCAACAGGCTGCTAGTTATAGATATAAAGTTTCTCAAATATAACTATTTCTAGGGCAATAATAGCACATTCATTGATCAAATGGAAGAAATCAAGAGTTATCTCATTGGAACCACAACACAAACATCTGAGGACATTGATCAATGAAAGGCAAAAAGAAGGATACATTTTAGAGAGAATATGAGAAGGAGAGTAGACCAAGAAATGGAAGAGGAAAGAGAAGAATGACATAGAAGAAAAAGAGAAAGATCAATACGAAATAATGAAGAGAATGAGAGAAAATAAACAAAATAAGGAGCCAAATAAGAAACAAAGAAACTGAAGAAGAAAGAAATATAAGAAGCTAGAACAGAATCGATGTAACGAACAGCAGAAGAGACAGAAACAAAAGTAAAATGAATCATCTATTCAAAAGGTATGAATAAATGATTACAAAGAATAAGTATGAGAATTTAATTTTAATAACAGGAAATATGTTCCTTCCTGTCATATTGACAGACTTTTGCAATAGTGAAATACAATAAAGAAAACAGCAAAAATATAGTTGAAAATGCAATTTTTGCATAAAAAGTGAATCACACCACTGTGTTAGGAGGGTATTGCCTAAAAGTGAATCCACATTTGAGAAAGATGCATTCAAGTAAGTTTTACTGAATTTTTGAGATTGAGGTTCATATCCTGCTAAGGGTATGGTTGTAAGCATTTTTCTTTGTTGTCATCATTAAGCTCAATGTAAGAGTCCTGTAACAGCTGCTTATGGGTTATTTTTAATGAGTTGTCGGTGCTTGCATACTGCAAGCGCTTAAAAAATTGCCATACACCAAGGTTAACTCGTAACCAACGCGGCAGCATTTGAACTACCCATTTAAATAAGATAATAGTTTTCATTTTCTGTGAAATTAAGGCATGTATCTGGAATTTCTAAATTTTCTGGCAATAGGTTCGCGTCCAAGTTTTCGTATTTCAAGCTTCATGGCTCAGATCGCCCATTTTAAGCAATAACTGAAATCATCATTAAGACAATAGCCTAATGTTACACTAAAAGTTTTGTAAAAATTAGGATATTTTGTCTGTTAGGCATCATTATCCATGCCTTTTTGTACATATTCGGATAAAATAAATAATTTAAAATTGTCACACCATTATATGTATGATATACGTTGTTGGCTGAAATCAAATGGATTATAATGCAGTCTAAGCATTAAATCAACGCTCTTGAAGCATGGAAAATCAAGTCCCATTGAAAGGCATTGGAGTCGTTGTTAATATTTTGTTGTTAATATTTTCATTGTTGAAAGCCAAATACTTTTCATAATTTTATGATTAAAATCGAAGTTTTATGCAAATTCAGCATGAATTTGAATTCTCTCTTCAAGAAAAATACACTTTATTCTTTCTTCCACAGTATGATGCATGGCCTGACTTTGTATCTTAATTGTAAATAATGTAAAAAAGCAATTCTATATCGCCCTGCACCATTTTCAATGCTTTTCGTATGGGTGCTTAAAATTGGACATTGGGTCAAAAATAGCCATTAACATTTTCTGGAATTTCACATTTTTCCAGAGATTTTACCCAATGACCTATATTCATGCCAAATTCCAGCTCTGTAGCACTTCTAGAAGTACCTTAGGTATATCATCATATCATCATAGGTAGTCTGTCCGTAGACAGGTCCGTGATTATTCTTGGTTAAACCTGGTTCTCCATATACTCCTATTTTCCGCTGTCATCTTTATATCTTGATAACTCTTTTTCCCTTTCAAATCGTCTATCAGCTGAAACCTTTTCCTACCTCTTTCCCTTTTCCCATCTAGTTTTCCTTCTAACACGTCTTTAATCATACTCTCTCTCCTCAAGTAATGTCCAACCCAGTTAGCCTTCCTCTTTCTGATAGTCTGTATAATCATTCGCTTCTCTCCTATTCTTCGTAGCACTTCATCGTTTTTCATCCTATCTGTCCATTTTATCTTCAACATTCTCCTCCAAGTCCACATTTCAAAGCTTTCCAAGTATTTGATGTCATTTTTCCTTAGCGTCCATGTTTCTGCCCCATATAATGCTATACTCCATACGTAGCATTTTATCAACTTCTTGCGGATATCTTCCCTTATATTCCCTGTAAGTAGTTGTTTCTTTCTCCTGAAAGCCACTTTTGCTTTTCCTATTCTAGTTTTGATCTCATCCGTACATTTTGCCTCTCGTGTTATGATGCTTCCAAGGTATTTATATTCTGAAACTTGTTCTAATGGCTTTCCCCCAATAGTTATGTTCAGATTCTCTTCTTTACCCGATATTCGAATGACCTTGGATTTTTCTGTATTTATTTCCATACCGTGTTTTCTACCTGTTATCACTAGTCTATTTATCATTTTTTGTAGCTCCTCTTCCTTTCTTGCTAGAAGTACTTGATCATCTGCGTATTTTACTGTTCTTATAATCCTTCCTCCAATTTTGAAATCCCCTGTGCCTTCTAAAGCTTCTTGCATTAGACTTTCTCCATATATATTGAATAGGGTTGGCGATAGGCAGCAGCCTTGTCTTACTCCTCTACCGATATTTATTCCGCAGGTGTCCACATTCTCAAACCTGACCTTTACAACTTGATTCTCATATAGATTCCTAATCAGTCTCCTGTCTTTCCAGTCTACACCTATATCCTTGAATATCTTCATCAACTTTACCCAATTTACTCTATCAAAGACCTTCTGCCAGTCTACGAAACATGCGCAGATATCTTGACTGTATTCTATTGCCCTTTCTGATATGATTCTAACTACTCCTATAGCATCTCTAGTTCCTCGTCCTTTTCTGAAACCGAATTGATCTTCCCCTATTATTTCTTCTGCCTTTTTCTCCAGCCTTTTATTAAGAATCCTCGTGATGATCTTCGATGTGTGTGACAGAAGGCTTATCGTTCTGTAATCTTTACACTGCATTGCCTTTGGCTTCTTCTTTAGAGGGATCATTGTTACTTCTAGGAAATCCTGAGGCCACTCTCCCGTGTCGTAAATCTTATTAATTAATTTCGTGTTCGCTTTTAGTCCTTCTGATCCTATGACTTTAAGTATCTCAGCCGGTATTCCATTGCTGCCCGTGGCTTTCCCCTTCTTTAGTTCCACTATCGCCTTTTCTACTTCGCTCTCCATAATACTTGGTCCTAAGTTGTCTTCTTCAATGTTTTCCTCATTTTCCAGTTCTATTTTTGCCGCTCCTGCCTGTTTGCTGTATAATTCCTTAATGTATTCTTCCCATACCTGTGCTACATCCTTTGTTTCTGAGACTATCCTCCCATCCGTATTCATAATTCCTTTACCACAAATTCCATTAGACTTCTTATCTTCTAATTCCAGTGCCCTAGCGTACATCATATCGTACCGTCCTAACTTCTCCATTTGTTCTATTTCATCACATTTTCCTTTTATCCAATTTTCTCTAGCTTTATCTGTTACCCTTCTCAACTCATAGTTTATACGCCTATAGTTGGCTCTACCTTTTTCACTGTTAACGTTTTTCCATTTTCGTCTCTCATCCATTTTCTCCAGCATTTCCTTCGTGATCCATGGTTTTCTGATTTTCTTCTCTTGTTTTCCAATCTCTTTATCCAAGGTATCCTTGATACTGATTTTAATTTCATCCCATTCTATATCAACGGTCTTCGGTTTGTTTTCCAACTTTCTTAGGTTATCTTCCAACTTCATGCTGACTACATCCTGCCTTTCTTTCAGTTTTTCTAGGTCCCAGGTCTGTCTTTCTCTTCTCGTTTTTCTTATTTGTTTGAGCTTTGTACTCACGTCAAGTATTAGAAGGCTGTGATCTGAATCAATGTCTGCTCCTTGCAATGCCTTGGCGTTCTTTATGCTGTTCCTGAATCTTTGTTTTACAAGGATGTAATCTATTTGGCATCTCATTCTATCTCCTGGGCTTTTCCATGTGTATAACCTTCGTTTATGGTTTTTGAACCATGTATTAGTCACTACAAGGTCATTATTGATGCAGAATTCTACGAGTTTCTCCCCTCCTCGATTTCTCTTCCCAAGTCCGTATTGCCCGACAACATTTTCTTCCTGTCCTTCTCCGACTATGCTGTTCCAATCTCCCATTATTATGCAGTTTACCTTTCCTCTTCCGTCTTCTTCGTAAATTTCATTAATTTGCTCATAGATCTCATCTATTTCTTCATCGTCATGAGCTAATGTTGGCATATATACCTGGATTATCAGCATGTCCACTGGGACTGCTTTAAGCTTTATTGCCATCAGTCTATCGTTCGTTGCTATTATCTTTGTCACACTTTTCATCATATCTTTCCTAAGTACCAAAGCTACTCCCCTTTCCCCACTATTTCCTCCAGAATAAACTACCGTGAATTCTTCCGAGTCGAACTGTCCTTCTCCCTCCCATCTAGTTTCGCTTAGCCCTATAATGTCAACTCCATTTCTTCTCATTTCTTCATTCAAGTTCTCGAGCTTTCCTGCCTTTCTCATAGTTCTTACGTTCCAAGTCCCTATTCGTAATTTACTTTCGACAAATGTTTTCCTCAAGGCAGTCCCCGCCCGGAGATCCGATTGGGGGACTATTTTACCTCCGGATTGTTTTACCTCGAGAGAACTCATATTGTCCAACCATATAATCTTTACTAGGGATTGTAATGTTGTAGTTTCCCTCTTGCTTTCCACATCGCAGTACTGTAGCCGTTCAAATCGTCCTGATCACGCCTACAGCTGTATTGGATATAGACCCAACCAACATCATTTGTTTTCGGCTCTATACCATACTGACAGTACTGCTGCCTACTGCCAGGCACTGATGATAGTTTTTTTTTAAATAAAACCTCCATTCGAGGGGTTTGAACCCCCGAACTTTGCAATAGAAAGCCGACACGCTAACCACTACACCACCAGTGTATCTTAGGTATATATCCTATATATAAAGTAAAAAGCAGCTATTTATAATGAAATGAATAAAAAGCAACTTTGCTAATCATGCCAGTATGAAACAATGGGTCGAATGAATAAAAAATAAGCAAATACTTATGCTTAAGATTCTATCAGTTTTTAAGTAAATGCTTCATTTGGAGTGAATAAAAAAAATAGCATTTGCTTCTGCTAGAAAGAATAAGCATTTGCTTATTTTGAGGATTTTTCTTAAGCACTTACTTAAAATTGTGTGAATAAAACCGAGCTTTTGCTTAATGCTTTAAGCATACGCTTATACTTTTTACTTTCTTTACTTGTAGTATATTGAGAAATTATTGTAATTGTGAAAAAAATTCGACAGATTTTGATGGAAATACACGTTTTAGGTGTCCCCGAGTCCGGTTTTCGCCATGTCGTCTGTCTGTCGGTCTGTTCACTGTTCTAGGGCCCAAACGCATACATAAAATCGAATGATATCTCGTATTTATGCAATATATCATCTTTTGCAGACCGTTTTTTCATAAAAATTATATTGCACTAAAATCAAGGGTAGTTTATTCTTAGCGATTTTTAGAAAAATTTTATTTACTCAAAAATGGCTGCAGAGAATTTGATTAAAATCAATCCAATAGTAGAGCCCTATGTCACAAATAATTACATAAGCTATTTATCTCTTAAAATCACTAGATGGCATCCAGTGACATTACAATGTATGCTAAGCTACCTTACCTAAGCTCTATGACGTCATGTCTCCGCCGCGATCCATTCAAAATCTTACTACAGCCTTACATTTAAACTAAATCGAATGATATCTCATATTCAAAAATGACTAACAATTTTGATTAAAATCCATCGAATCGTACAGCCTGATGACACAAATAATATTAACTAAACCATATGTCCCAAAAAATTACTAAATATCGTCCATTGGCATTAAAATATATGCTAAACTATGGTTAACTTTGATTCATAAACGTTTTTCTTTTATAAGCATACACAGTTGACCAAACGAATATATGTATATGAGAAAGTTTGTGCAATGTATATTGCATGCTTTATTTAAGTGAGGTAAAGGGCTTGCTAAGATATTTTTAAGTACTCTATTTTCATGATAACTGAACCTAAATATAAATTTATATAGCAGTTTATGGATACACGAAAGGTTTAAAAAATATGAGAAAAGGCGAGTTTCAACAACCAACGGTTATAAAAATTTATATCATTTCTCTGAAGAAAATGTGAAGTATATCTCAAATCTGTTTCTCGGGGAATATCAAGAGGGACGTAGCAGAGCACTGTTTTCCAAACAGAACGTGGAAAATATTTTTAAGGTACTTAAGTGATCCCTGATTTCAAATCGGAGTCGGGGAAGATCATCATGTACACTGCACAACTGTATGTAAGACAGTGAAATTTGTGGCATCCAAAATCACTATAAAGGCAAAATGACTGGATAAAATTCCCAAAGACAACTGCAGAAATCACGGAAGATAAATTAAAATGGAGTCAGAAGTTTAAATTCCTGCTGTAATCGATTGTACTCATGTGCAAATAGTAAAACCGAGTCATTTTGGGGATGAATTTTTAAATAGAAAAGGCTTTTCGTCCATAAATGTTCAGGCGACTTGTGATTCGGATTAGATTATCACTAGTGTGAATATTGGCAAGGTTCTTTTCATGATAATCATATACTAATACTCTAACTAATTGAATAAAAATGTACCCATGATTTTTGATACTATCAAATTCAGTTATAAAAGAAATAGTTAAAGAAAATTAATTAACATTTATTTAAATATTACCCAATATATTTATGTTGTTAGTTTGAAATTTAACTAATACTTTAAATGGAAACAAAAACAAGTGAGGGAAGAATTGCTAAGTACTTTTTCCCGTAAAATTTAAGCATTTGCTTAAAACTGAGTAGCAAATGCTTATAAACAAAAGCAAACTTTTATTCACTCAAAATGAAGCATATGCTTTTACTATTTGCTTTAAGCATTTGCTTAATTTTTATTCACTCGACCCACTGTCTCAAGATTTTATGTGGTTTCAACTTAAGTGGAAAAATATCTAATGGATTCATTTTTTTTAAGTTATCATGAAATGGCCACAGCTTCATTCATCAACACTGAAAACATCCTAGTGATAGCATGAAATGGTGATTTCCATAAAAAGTATTCTTTCATGTGCATTCTGATTGGTGCTTTTTAAGGTAATTACTGGAAGCCATGATTGCACCATTCGACTTTGGGATCTTGCTGCTGGAAAGTCAAAAGCAACTCTCACCAATCATAAGAAGAGTGTTCGTGCCCTTGTCATTCACCCAAACCTGTAAGTCATAAAGTGCATACTTATTTACAAATTAATCAATGTTTTTGTAGAGACAAATTGACCAAATCAATTTTCCAGACTAAATCTCTGGCCAAACAGAATGAAATTAATCAATTTTTAATTTTTGGTCTTGATAAAAATCAAATCAACCCTGCTTTGAATTTGTTGAAAATTAAAATTTTGATTAAAATCCTTGACATGTTATTTTATAGGTATATGTTTGCATCTGCATCTCCTGATAATCTAAAACAATGGCGCTGTCCTGATGGACGCTTTGTACAGAATTTGCCTGGACATAATGCTATCGTGAACTGCTTGGCAGTCAATCAAGATGGCGTATTAGTTTCAGGTGGTGACAATGGAACTCTCTATCTCTGGGATTGGAGGACCGGTTACAACTTCCAAAGGCTTCAGGTATAACAGTTCTTTTTTATTATCTGTATGCATAATCATTAGAGTGGTGTTATTTTCAGAGTAAAAGGACCAAAAAGCATAAAAATTTTATTTGGGATATTTTTGCCTTGAAGTCTCTCGTTATAAAGCAGAGGTGGGCAAACTGTGGCCCGCCAGGGCATTTTATGTGGCCCGTGATGCCATTATGAAAGCGAACCGTAATATAAAATACAGATAATTTCATATTTGTAGTTTAAATTTATGCCGGAAAACCTTCTCCAGTGATTTTATGGGGATAACATATTATTTATTATTGATTTTCACTAACAGGATACCTTGCATTACCTCACATTACTTACGATGTGAACCCTAACGTGGCCCGCCGAAGCATTTTCATCTGTTTATGCGGCCCGCCTAAGAAGCTGCAACTGTTAATGCGGCCCGCCACGTAAAAAGTTTGCCCACCCCTGTTATAAAGGCATAATTTGAAAGTTATGCAAGTAAAGGAGAAGTTGTGGTTTAAGCATATTTTAGATAGGCTTATCTTCAGTTAGTTGAATTTCACTCTTTTTATACAGGCACCAGTGCAGCCTGGATCTATGGACAGTGAAAGTGGTATTTTTGCAATGACTTTTGACCAGAGCAGTAGTCGTCTTATTACTACAGAAGCTGACAAAACTATCAAAATTTACAAGGAAGATGAAACTGCTGTGAGTTGTCATTTATAGTTATTAGAGTTGTATTTTTTTGGAGGCTTATCGATTACAAAATAATAGGCACCAAGAAAAAACCAGTTTTAACGCTATTTATGCTTATACTAATTTGTAAAAAATTGCATTATCTGGATATTTTCTTGAAATTTTCCAGACGGAGGAGACCAACCCTATTCACTGGAGACCAGAAATAATTAAGAGAAGGAAGTATTAATGGCTGACAGAACAGCGGACAATTTTTATACTAAGAATTTGTGTCTATGTCATGCTGTTTATTCCACCAATTGCAGGCTGTGTCATTCAAAACCCATAATTGGCTTGGAATTAAAGTATGCAATAAAGTTAATGAATTTTTCATAATAGAAATTATATCCTCTTTTATTAATGTTAACCTTTAAAGGACAAACATACATTTAAATGTATGCTGAGTGTATGGGCTATTGGCCATGCATACATTTAAATGTATGCCGAGTTAGTAAGCCTTTTCTGTTTGTCTAGAGCAGAGGTGTGCAAACTGGGGGGCATGAAATATTTGATGGGAGGGGGCACAATCGTTTCTATCATGCAAGTGAACGAGATTCTTAGCAAGTTTATTCGAATGACAATGAGACCAACTTGGTGGTCATTTGGTTTTTCTGTATCAGAGAATATAGAATTTTACGCTTTAAAATTTTCATCTAACAATATAAAATACTTAATATCTTTGTCTGTCACAAAAAATCATAAATTTCACTAATTTAACATGCAAATATATACTTGAAATTTGGCAGAGATAATCTACTCAGATATAAAAATGCTGTGATGAAGGAAAATTTATGAAAAACATCCAGGGGATGATTTGCATTCCCCATAAGATAACATGTAAAAATCGACTTTTTGACGTGCAGGCTTTTCTTTTTGAGATTAAAATTAGAAAAAATTGACCCACAACCTTTAGATGTGGACCATTTTAAAGAAAAAAATTTATAAGATTTCTTATTCTGTTCATCGTTTTTTGCGTACAGTTCGAAATCCATCATGTTAATCATTTAATTCACATATTTTGGGGAAATCTTGCCATTTTAATGGGATGTTGCCTTGCCTACCAATTACATTGTTAAACCTCAAAATCCTATTGTTATTCCAAACCTTATGGGTTTATGCGTGCTTTGAAGACTTTTAATACGAGAAGGAGAGAAAGATGGAAGGAGAGGGAAATTATTTTCATAATACTAAATAGAAGTGGTATGAAAATCTGAGGAACATGCTGGACGTTTTAATAAACAAACTGAGCATGTAAAAAAATTATGGAGTGAAAGATTGGGCAATAGGTTGCAGGAGTTAGGTAGAAGAATGGAGAACTTAAGGATGATTTGGGAAATAGGGAGAGAACGAGAGGTTTAAAAGAATCACAACAATAATAATAAAAGGCTATGTTGTCTGTCCGTTGGTCTGAGTGTCAAGCTATTAAAACGTGAATGACTCGATCAAGGATATAGATAGAAAATTGAAATTTGGCAGAAATTTATATGAGCTAATCAGAATTTATTTATATAGGGCTGACATGGTAATTTAAGAAATAAATGTCTGTTTGTGGCACTATTTTGAGGGTCGATATATTGCACTTGCTCCAAATAAAATTTATAAATTTTAATTTAATGAAACTATTTTATGTGGACTGAAAATTTAAAAAATATATAATTCACATTATAGTATGTTCCAGAGAGTTGAAATAATTTTGATCAGCCAAAGTTGTCCTGCATAATGTTTAACAAATAAATATTCTTTTTGTGTAAGATTTTTATCTATGTATATCACACAGAGAGATAGCTACATTTTTGAGGGGAGGAGAATGGGAGGAAGAATGGAGGATGGGAAGAAGTGAGGGTGAAGAATAGAAGGGAGAGGGATGGAGAATGGGAAGAAGGAAGAGAGGGGAAATAGGAGGGAGAGAGAGAGAGAGGGAGGAAGAATGGGAAGTACCTTAATTTTAATACATAATCTGCATATACCCGTCATATTTGACAGGCAATTATACTAGTATTTATAAGAATTTATTACAAACAACACAAACATGAATTAATATTCAATTAAAGTGCAGGCGCCTCCATTTTCAGCAATGAAAGGGAGGGGAGTGGCTTGAAATGTTTGCACACTGCTGGTCTAGATGTCTCTCATGTCTTGGAATCAGCTGCTGGATGACCCAGTTACCCAGCAGATTGACATAACATGACTGGTGTGAAAATATTCGAGTGTCTGTATAGAGAAGGGGGCACAGCTACGCAGCAAAGGAGTCCTCTCTTTCCCCTCTGCATTTTGAGGATGGTTCAAGAGCTCTTCCCACCCATACTGTTCTTCAAGAAATACCTCCTGTACCAGTTTAGGCCATTTAGAGGCCAAAGACAACAAACACTGGCCAGAAAGGCCAGATTAAAAAATGCAAAAGTAGGATTTTTTCCAAGGTCGCCTGGTCCTGTTTGTGTGGTTTGAGGAGACTGCACAAAGTCAGCATTCTGTCTGGAAGAAACATTAAGTCATTGGCCCTCTTGGTGCTCTTTGTTAAGAGTAGACTAATGCCAACACCAGGTTTCCCTCCTCCCTTGTGTGTTCGGTGTGGAAGGAGTTATGGCTATAATAATCCAAGAGGTTGATTAGCCGAAAATACACATACCAGTTATTTCAGCATTGCTGGCTGGCAAACGGAAAAATATTCTGTTGCCACGCGTTCATCCAAAGGAAAAGACTAGCACACAAAGTTTCGGTGCGGAACATGTGACACAGAATTGTGCGTTATTACTTGCTTTGAAGAGTATCATACGAAAGCTTCCTTTTGATATTCATTTAAAAAACAATGAGGAAGTGTTCATAACCAATGGGAGAGATGATGTTCATGAATTTGAAATATATTAAGCCCATAGCACTTTATATGAAAGTAATAATTCTTATTTTAATTCAATGACAATGCATCTTTTTGTTTTTTTTAAATTACATTTCTCATGGAATTAACTTGATGGTAAACTGCAATTCTTTTACTACAAAATACTTTTTATTTGAATAAATTCTGACCAATTGTTCGTTAGATATGAAAATTTGTTTGTATTCAAACATGTTTGATTCAGGACATCGAACTGAAATTTTTTTCGCTCCTGTTTTAGTTCGTTCACAAAAAAAAAAAACAAAAAATTTCAGTTTGGTTCCAGTTTCGCTCCAGCAACCACCATTGAACCAGTTTGAAATGGTTTTTTTTTGCTCCGACTGAATTTTTGGGGAAGATTTCAAGAGAAATCCAAAATAATCTTTAATAATTAATGTAATTTTTTATTTATACCAAATTCGTCTTCACTATCACAAGTCAAAAAGACAAAAATAGTTATAATGTAGCATCGTGCAAGCGCCCCCTCCCACCATGTAATGAACAGTAAAAAATTGTATGAATTCCCTTCTTACATTTTTCATTATTCAATTTGTCAATGGCTCCTTATATACAAATCCAACTAGTACTGTTCTATAGGAATTTAAAATTTATTTTTTCCTTTTAAGCGCGTATAAAATCTATTAAAAATGTTATTTATTTTTTAGTCTTAAATTTGATGTAAAACCGTTGTTATTATTTCAAAAGTCAAAATTTATTAGATTTTACAATTCCAATAATCCAGATTCCAATATAAGCAGATACTCTCATTATCATAATCAATTTACTCCAACATTACTCATGCACAGTGGCAGATTTACGCCTTCTGGAGCCCCTGGCGCTAAACATTTGGAGACCCCTTGTGCAAAACAATTAGGGAGCCCTGGCGCTAAGCAGTCGGGTGCCCTGTAATCTAAATATATAGCGAAACCACTCCTACCTGCTACCCTCTTTTGCGATACCTCTTATCGATCATTTTTCTATGGAATCATAAATTTTAAATCTACACATTTTATATTTCTGAGATTATATACACAAGTGCGACCTCCCTTAAATCCGCCACTGCTCATGCACGTACTTGAACAGGTACAACAATATTAATTCACATTTAAATGTAGAATGTAATTCATAGAGAGTTGTTCAAAGAAGAGCTACTTAACTATTTTAATACAATAATTTAGACGTTAATATTACAAATACCATAAAATATATAATTACATATATTTTCTTAAGATGACAAATATCTACACACAGAAACATTCACTCCAAGCAAGCAAAATTCGATCTAATTATTAAAATACCCTCCAATTGAGAATTGATTTATAGGAAGGGATGGATATAAGTGAGTGGTAGGAATAACGATTGGAAAGAGATAGTAAAGAAGAGCAGTAGAGAGAGACTTAAGAGGAAAGGGGGATTAAGCAAAAGAGATAAGGAGACGAGAGATTAAGGAAGCATTGAGTGAGAAGGGATGATTTGAAACGGTATATGCATATTTATATAGGGTATTAAATGCACCTATATAGATAAATTTATTAAAATTGATTCCCATTGCCATCATTTTGGACGAGCACTTGTGATATTATGTACATAATAGAGAAGATGTTTGCTGAAATTCAACGGGAATCAATCAGTTATAGGACAAACTATGTCCATGGAAAATCCCACCATTGAACCGACAGATATTATCACAAAGACGCATCTCTCCAAAGGCTTAGGAGCATGTATTCCCAATAAAACCATTAGCCTTTGCCTTATTCGATGTTGAAAAGTGAGGCTTTCAAATAAGACTCATATTAAAGCAAAAGGAAAAAACCCTTCTTTTGCTCCCACTGTTTATACGAACTGAAAAAATGGAATGAAATAAATAACGGTTTTCGGTTTTAGTTCGGGTTCAGAAAAATATTTTTTTTGGTTCAGGCTCGGTTTCACTCTGGCTAAAATAACGGTTTTTTTCGGTTTTATGTTCCGGTTCGATGCCCTGATTTGATTTAAATATCCCAAATTAAATCTGGCCATACAATAAAGGTTAATATTAACCCTCTTAGCGCCACACAACAATTATGCCATTGTTGCTTCTCAGGCTAGAAGTGTCAACAATGATATAACCATTGTCATGCAGAGCAGATTATAAATCAACACTTCATTTAATATTGATCGAAGACATTGTGATAACATCTAATTAAGGAGGAGATTATGTAGCATTCATATTTGCAGTACATTTTTGTTTACCTCATGATTTAAGTTTAAGTTAATTAATATGCTCTTATTCACGCCAAGTTAATGATAGAGTTAGATCAGTGGTGCGCAAACTTTTCATGCCGCGCCCCAATTTTTGTTCAAAATACAAACTTGGGCCCCCTACCATGGCTGGCAAGATTTTTATCAAGATTTGTTATTTGGGAGGGGTTTTATGTCGATGATAATTTTGAGAAATAGTATGTTACAAAAAATGGTATGTTTTATTAAAACTGAAAATAACAAAATAATTCAAGATAAATACACAAAATGAACATTCTAATAGGAATAAAATCAAATATCACTAAATTAATGAAATTATAGAGCAATCTGATTCATGGTGTTCTTACTGACAATTATTTTATTAAATTTATTTGTAAAACAATAAAGAATAAATCCACCGGTTCAGAACTCAACATTGCACATTTCAATTGACGTATTCACATGACGGCCTTCGTTCCACAACGTACTGCAGTATAGTGCGATAACGCGCACTGTAAACAAAGTCACGGTCATGCTGAATAGAGTGCGAGGATTCCCAGCATGTTACTCTCGTAAATACGAAAGATTACAGAAATATAACATTGTAAACAAAAAAGATATATGAAATATGAAAAAAGAACTACATTTTCTTACAGTTAAAATTAAATCATGGCTATAATCGCGCCCCTCGCATCATTGGTCGCGCCGCCAAATGGGGGCGCGCCCCTAGTTAGATGTGTTAGATGAATCGACATTTCGCTAAGTGCCAAGATAAGCGAATGTTTCGCACTCAGCTCCTAATATCTTCTGACATCACGATTATTGATATTTTTAACACCGCTAGCAACTTCCATTGAAAGCAGAGTCAATTAATTGCTAGGCGGAACAAATACATTTGGTTGCAGAGAAAGGCAAAGACAAGCAATCTAGCTACCAAATATTATTCACTGTAATAATTTTAATTGTTGACAAAGGATTTGTTTAGTTCTTATGCATATGAATGTGAGCATAAGTGGCACACGCAGGAAATCGCTTCCAGTGTGGCCGCAGCCTTATTTCGTGAAAGTTCAAAGTAACATTTCATATCCCTCATACTTCATGATGGCTTCTTCATCTAAGGATACATTAGAGATTTGGGATGATGATGAATTGTTGAATTATATTGACACGTTAAGAGAGGATGGCGATTATTTGGAAAAAGAAGATGATGCTGAGTGACTGGATGAACACAGTGCAAAAAAGACTTTTTCTTTTGACTTGTGGACTCAAGTAAAATATTTGTTAGAAAAAAGAAACCAGTTGGTATAGTCTACAGTGATGAGAGTGCTGTAGAAGATAATAATGAAGATGATCATGCGATTGTTGACAATGTGTCTCCCGAATATATCAAAATCGCCAAAAGCAGCAATACTCCCATGACTGCAAAATTCAGTTATATGGAGACTCCTGGCCCGAAGCACGCACCTCCGCCAAACTCAGTTCCCATAGTGTATTTCAATCTTTAATAAAAAATTTCTTTTTACAAGTTTTTTTGTTGAACTGTCCAAATCAATTTTAACCAAATTTAATATTTATAATTTAGATATACATACAAAACCATAATAGCATAATTGGATCAGATCAGCAAAACTGGGGTACCACAATTAGAAATGAAACTCTTTCGGTAATTAAGGATTTGGAATGGATTTCAATTAAGTTTTGTATAAGATTTGTACAACATACCACAATGAAATCAAGATATTTAAAGCGGAGCTAAAGAGAAGGGCTACCACAATACATAGTAAAATAATACTGCTCTTACACGTATTTCTAGAGAACTGACCTCATGGTTTTTAACCAAATATAGTATATATAATCTTCATAACAATAAATAACCAAAATATCATATTTCAATCGGGTCGACTAAAAAGGGCTACCACAATATCAAGGTTAGAATTTTCTGTAACTACGAATTTTGAAATTATTGGCTGAACCCATTTCAAAAAGTAATTTCGTTTGTAGGGCAAGTATACGTAGAATGGCAAAATGAAATGAATATGTTTAGAATGGATCAAAAAATCAGGGCTACCACAATATAAGGAATAATAATTTTCTAATTTCAAAGCAAATACATTAGTATACAATTATACTATGGCAAATTTGACGAAAAGCACTTCTGTACTACAGGAAACCCATGTACATCCCTACTTGTTTTCACCCCTAGTCTTCTAATTTCAAAGCAAATACATTAATATATGATTATACCATGGCGAATTTGATGAAAAGCACTTCTGTACCAAAGGAAACCTGTGTACATCCCTACTTGTTTTCACCCATAGTCTTTGGAACATGCTTGTGCTGGGAAACAAACCAGTATGCTATGCAGTTCTTGACTAGTCACCGAACATTATCTCCTAGATCACAGATGAGGAAATGACATCCAGTCAGCATGACGGAGATGAAGGCCTTTATGCAGTATTGTTAGAGATGGGCATAACTAAAAGACAGAGCTATGCCGCCCTATGAGTGCAAGGGGTGCATCACACCTGGGTGGCAACATATGAGGGGTGCCACTTACGGACGGGCAATAACATTTCTTAATTTTGTCCTTTTCCATCTCGTAGATTTAAACCCATAAACTTTAGTGATACTTTATATTTTTTTAAATCATTTATCATTTTTACTTATTAACCAGATATCCAAAAAGAGTTAACTGGCCTGAGGGTGGCAACAGTTTGCAGGCAAGCTCATCTTTCGAAGGAAGAGCGAGTATTTAGACCTAATAATTGTGCGACGCGACCACCTCAGGCAACCTTCCAGAGGGTGCACCAAATTTTGAAGCAATGCATCAGGGCATCAAAAAATCAGGGGAGCTTAGAAGTTTGAGGACGGTTTACCGATGTTTAGTTTGCTTTAATACATCAAATGTAAGCTACTTAAATTATATCTTGGTTAATTTTAAAACTTTCTTCTATGGAAGCTTTTCACACATGCAAAATAAAGGGCATGGAAAAATCAAGAAGCAAGTAATATGGACTACCTCCCTCCAAGACAAGCATGGGAGCGTCATTTCGCAAAACTCATTCTCTGAAAAAACCTGGCATCCCTCGGCATAAACCCCGAAAACGCCACTTGCCAGGCAGTCTTTCGTCAATGAAGATCCCGACTGGGTTTTTTCGAATCTTTCAATCCCTTTCAGGGTGAGAGGTAGTGGAAATGAGACATCATAGGAGCTGTGCGACTAAAATTCTTACGTCCTTATGAAGGTCGATGGCACTAAATGGAAGAAGTGCCGCCCTAGGTTCGAGGTTCTCGCCACCAGGGACCCCTGCCGATCCCTTTCTCTCTCTCTTTTGGGCATTGACTGTCCAGCAGTAAAACAATGCTGAATGCGCAGAGTGACACTTTTACCCCGGATAGTAGATTTCAGCAGTGATTTGCGAAAGATGGAAAAAATCATGGGTGAGGACCCGGCTTTACATGGAACTGAAGTTCGCTACCAAATATTATAATGTGGTTACTTTATCTATATACAGTTGCTATTTCAAGAAGCTTTCCTTTCTTAGATCTAATAAATTTTAGCAAACGTGACTTTATCACTGATGAAAATATAAATCTCAAGTATCTGTATACCTGTCTTCTTTCATGCTTTTTTAGGGTGCTTTTAGATGTATTAAAAAGATTAAATTTTGTATGATGGTAGATCATAGGCTACAACCGACAGGATAAGTCAAAAACTTCAGAAATTCGCATTTTGGAAAGTATTTTTAACCTCAATGATTCCATTTTATTTCCCATTAGGAGATACTAAAATTGATTAAATGTTTCACAAAATTGCATTTTAAAATTGCTTTAAATTAAGTTATGAACTTGAAAGTTAAAGTACCTAATGCAGGGGTCAGCAACCTTTTCACCTATGTGGGCGCAATTTATATTACTGAGGACGTGAAGGGCACATAAGCAAGATCAGTTGATATCTCTCTGTATCAGTGGTCGGCAACCTCTTTATCTATGAGGGTGCAACTTTAATTATTGGGGGCATGAAGTGAAGTAACAATAGTAGATGTGTACCAATATTTATTAAAATGATATTTTTGTATATATAAGAGAAAAACTATTAAAGAATTTATTATAAAAACATGAAAAATAAATCAATGTGAAACTTGGGACTGCATATCTTCAGCCGACTTGCTATAATTTGGCACATAACTCGAGATACCTGCTCTTAGGCAGTTGTCTAAATTGTAATTGGCGAGTCTCGATCGGTACCTAAATTTCAAGTGTTTCATGCTTGAAAAAATGGACTCGCAAGTGTATGTTGAAGCACACTAAGAGTATATTTTTAGGGCACATTTTCTTAGCGATTTTCGTCAACTAAATTCCAAAAGTTTTCATCATTTTTATGCGAGCTTAAAATAATATCATTCTGCATATTTATTATTTCCATTTCTAAGTCCGCTGTGTTAACGATATTAAAGTAAGTTCCAATATTAACAGACATATCATTGTCCATAAAATTGAACGGATTAGCAAAGAATGTTATTATGGGTTCTACTTCAGAAAACTGACGAAACCTAAAATTAAATTCCTTCAGGAGTTTCAATGTGTTGTGAAAATGGTTCAGTGGTAACATTTTCATCAGTCAGACTCTCAATAATATATTTTAAATTCGGAAAATGTGATAATGAATTTCTCTCTAGGTGAGACTTCCACAATGCCAATTTACATTTGAATGCATCTACTGCACTTATCATTTTTGCAATGTGTTGATTTTTCCATGTTGAAAATGAAGAACTTTTGCGCATAACATTTCTTGGTGTATAATGCAGTGACATGAAATAAATTTTGGAAAGCAAGGGTCTTCTTTACATATCACAATAAATTCATTTTTACAACCTGTCATTGAAGGTGCACCATCTGTAGTAATTGAGGTAAACTTCATTAATGGTATATTACTTTCTTGGACATATTTTTTAAAAGCTGAATAAATGTCTTCACCTCTTGTTCGTCCCTTTAATGGAAGAATTTTAAGAAATTCTTCCTTTCCTGAAAAATCATTAAACACCATCTTCACAACCATAGCCAATTGAGAAGTGTCTGATATGTCTGTTGACTCATCCAGTTGCAACGAGAAGAAAATACATTTTTGTAAATCATTTGCCAACTCTTTCTCCATAATGGTTGCAATAACTTCAATTCTTCTTGTAACTGTTCTTGCTGATAACTGAATCGTGTTGATTGCTGAGGTAATTTCATTTTTATTTTTAAAATCTTTGAAAAGTGAGTCAGCAATTGCTAACATGGCCTCTTTTACAATCTCACCATCTTCATAAGGCTTTTTCCTCTTGGCCAACAAATGCGAAATTTTAAGTGATGCAATCGTTGCTCTTTTTGATTGCTGCACTGGTCTGGTAAAAATGCTCTGCTGTTTAGTTAAAATAGATTTCATATCAGAAATTTTCTTTTTCCTGATCTCAGAGTTTAACGGATAACTAGTATTAAAATTTCCGTGGACTGTATTAAAATGTCTTTCAACATTACTTTTCTTTGAAAGAACGACACAAGCATTGCACAATAAACAAACACTTTCCTTTCAAATCAATAAAACAGAATTGTTCTTCCCAATCAACATTGAAGTAATATGTCCTTTGCCTCTTATTACTCATAATGGGGATGAAATTTTCTACAAATTAATTAATAAACACAACACACTGAATATCGGGAAAATATCAGAAATATTGTGAACTGTTGGTCAATTTAAATTGATTTATGTTTAACCAATGAAGAGGGAAATGAGCTATCACTGGCTGATATTGTAAGAGACAAAGAAAAATCTCCCAAACCCTGTACTTTGTATACTAAGCGAAGAACGGAACTCCGAAACCAACGACCCAGAACAATAACTCGAGCCAAGTTATGCTACAAGACGGAGGACAGAACTCAGAAACCAACGACTCACAACAATAACTCGAGCCAAGTTATGCTACAAGACGGAGGACAGAACTCCGAAGCCAACGACTTTCAACAATAACTTGAGGCAAGTTATGCTACAAGACGGAGGACAGAACTCCGAAACCAACGACTTTTGATAAGAACTTGGGAGTTTCACGCGACATAGGGAAATAGTTTTCCCGTATCGAACACCTACCTCCAAATAGCCTGAACCGGCTAACGGAGCTATAGTACATGACGGGTTGAGAACAAGGATCTCAGTTAGCCTTGCACCCGTAATAGCAATTGAAGGCGACAGGACACCTTCACCTAGCATAAACTAGGGGCGAAGAATTCCCCATCTTTTCGTCCAGTTCATACTAGAACATTTGTAGAAATTGTCAGCACAGGCACGGCAATCACACAAACATGATAGCGGCTTCTACTCTCGGCGAGTAATCTCCAAAAAAACGCTATGAAGGATGTATTTATACTAGGGCAGGGTAGGGAGAAGGGAAAGGGACATGGATAAACAAGAGAGGGGTAACGGAGGAGTCATTATGAAAAGAACTCTGTTAATGACAACAATGTCTTTATCCAACAATGTATGTCCCCATTCTGTTCGCTTATAAGTCCTGACCTTGACGATGTTATTGTAACAGACATACGATTCGGCTAGGTGTGATGTAAGATTAAGATGTTGGTTACAAAGTTCTATTCTTCATCTTGTTCCACAACTTATTGGTCTTTCCGTTTCTGTTTTCCGTAATTGTTTAACTTGAGTTCTCTTTTTGGCTGGTGGGTGACACACAAATGTCTTGCGGGCGCCATGGCGACTGCGGTCGCCACATTGCCGACCTCTGACCTAATGTATAGCTGAAAGATGGTACTTTATTATTTTTAAGACAAAACAAAACTCCAAATTTCAGAATTTGATCGGAAAAAGTATAAATCTCTCCTCTTTCCTCCGATTGAAAAAACCATGAAAATGCATCCGATGCTTTAAAATAGAAATAAATTGGCACTTTTGTGGTGATTTTCAGCTTGCTTTCAAATGATTCTAGAATTCTTCCAACTCACGGATAATGCCAAACTTTTCCCACTTGGCCATGAAAATTACGATCATGCTAACAAACAACATCACAAGTGGGGAATGAAGTTCTGGATGCTTTGTGACTCTATGGTGAACTATTGTCTAGCATTTTATTGTTATCGTGGAGTGAACAGCAAAGAACATTAAGAGGAAATCCAAGAACATGGATTGGGTTACGTGGTCATGGAAAATTGCTGAACATTGGGAATTATCTCATGAAAGGTTTCCATGTAGTTGTGGACAATTTTTTCACAAGCATTTAATTGGCTCACGACTTGTACAATAAATCAACTTTTCTCACAGACAAAGTGTGGCGGAACAGGAAACATACACAGACACTTAAGGGGAAGTTTGATGTAGGGGAAAAGAAATATTTTAGAAGTGATAAATTTCTTTTTCTTGTAGGGAAAATAAATCCAAAAAACCTGTTCTGTTGTTGTCTACACATTCTGTGGCAGAAAGCAAAACTGTGGGTAGGGCATGACATGGCTTATGTAAAGAAACTACGAGACCGGAAATGGTAGAATGTTACAATAAATACCTATATGGGTGGGGTGGATCTATCAAATATGATGGTGTATTTGTATCTGGATGAAAGATGCTCTTTGAAATATTGGAAAAAGGTGGTTTTCAGTGTTGTGCGCATGGTTCTAAATGTGTATATTATATATAAAGAAAGTAACTCAGGTAAAAGAATAACTAGATTACAGTTCATATCTAGCATATTCAATGCAATTGAAGCAGAGTGGCTATCAGAAAAGAACTCATCTTCTAGTAGAAGCGATGAAACTGCTACACCATTAACGTTTGGTGTAAGAAAACTGTCTGCACAGAAAGAGAAGATATGTGTGATTTGCAGTAGAAAAGAGAGTGGACCAATGCAAAGGTCTTGTACAGCATGTGTTAAATGTGAGAAAGGTTTACATCATGAATGTTTATGAAACATCAATGCTAAAATTAAACAAAAATTCTTAATGAACCAGAATACCTGTCCCTACTTGATTTTATCTCTGAATTGAGAAGGCAGCATTGTAATAAAAGCTGCCATTAATTACTTATTTTATATATTTGTGTGAATCTTTTTAATTGAATTTTTTGCTTAATTTCCTGTATAAAAATTTAATAACATTTACAGTGAGCTTTAAATATAATTGTCTTTCTTTATGCTAAACATTATATTTTTATTTAAAAAAATGTCAAATGAAAAACAATTTTTTTAAGAGAACAAATAAATGTGCTATTCAAAAAAAGATAATATTTCCTTGCAAACTCAAGTTGTTTCTACAACTTTTGAAAAAACCAAACAAAAATATCAAGAAATAACCTGTATATGGCACTTTTACTAAAGTACTGCAAAATAGCAAAAACAGCCATGGCATTTCTGGCTATACCTACCAGGTAAGGCGTGGCCATAAGAGGGTTAACAAATCCATTCAAGTGTTGACATTTTTTTCTAAAAATTGTTGGCTTTGAATTAATCTTATTCCATTTGAGAATACAAAATGGAGTCAAGATTTATTAATGGTATGATATGGGTCAAAGTAAATGAAACTTGACAAATTTTATAAAATAAAAACTGTATTAACAAATGAAAAAAAATTTTTGGTTTACATTAGTGAAGCTCTTCTTCAATTTTAATGGATTAACAGCTCTGCGAATACAATCAAGTACAAAAGGCAGGTAAAAGTAGTGGAATGTGCACTGAGGAAAATAGGTTTATCGCATTTCGATTAAATAGGTTTATCGCATTTCGATTAAATAGGTTTACCTCATTTTGATTAAATATTTCAGCTCCAGTTGTTAGTGTCAAAATGAATTTTTTTTTACATTTCATCCAACTCATCCACTTCTTCTGGGTAGTCGCCCACAAAAACATTTGCAGGCTTGACAAAACCTCCATATTTGGGAGGACAAACAAAGTAGGTCTTGCCATCAACACTGAAAAGAATATAATTATAATGATAATAGACAAAAAAGACAGATATAAAACTTGATATATATGTAAAAGATGAACATTCATGCTAAGAATGCTTATAAAACACCATGTCATCACAAAATGAATGCACCACAGTCAGTGGCAGATTTGGAAATTTATGGGCCCTAGACAAAATTAATCAAAAATTAATACAAATTAATCCCCCCCTTTTTGGCATTTTTTCCTAAAAGAATCACTCAAGTATATAGTATGTCTGTCCATCTGTCTGTTGGTAGATCATAACAGTCTAACTCAGTGGTTCTCAAACTTGAGTTACATAAGGACTCCTTTTGATAGGAAAGAATTCTCACGGACCCCCACGGATGCCATAGACACAAAATTTTTGTACATGTATAAATTGAGTTTAAAATAAGTCCCGTCAGGATACTAGTGCTGGGAGGAAAGATATGACATTTTATGAATCGGGGATTATGATTCCCGACAGTGTTTAAGGGTTTTAAAAGTCCATGATTTTTTATGAGTTTATGTATTAACTCGCAGACCCCCTAAAACATATCAGAAGACCCCCAGGGGTCTGCAGACCACAATTTGAGAAACCCTGGTCTAATTTATCAAAAGTCTGTGTAATATTAATTTTTTTTCATTCCCAGCCTAAAATCCCATTTATATTGCCACCCCTAGGCCATTGCCTAGTTTGATCTTATTGCAGATCCGCTAATGACCATAGCCCTCATGGAGTGCAAGATTGTAAGATTTCTTCCACAAAGAAGTCTCCTTTCTTGGCCCTTGAATATTTAAAATCAGAGGTAGGCAACCTATGGCTCTTGGGCCATGTGAGGCCCCTAAGAGTAATTATCTGGCCCATGAAGCTATGATGAAAAATTGATCTGTAAAGTTTAACACAAAGTCATCTTTTTTGATAAAATTATCATAATAAAACCATCAATTTTTTAAATTTAGCACAAACCCTTATTTAGACTTGATTTTACTTATATGATACCTTAGAACCTCTAAGTAACTTCCAATTTAAAATGTAATCTGGTCCATTGAAGCATTGGCAAATTCCAATGTGACCCGCCTAAGTATCAGCAACCACTGATGCGGCCCATGTAGAAAACGTCGCCCATGTAGAAAACGTCGCCCACCAATTTCAAATAATGCATGATATTAAGTTATTCACTTAATATTGGAAAATTTCTGAATGTTGATAGAAGGCCAAGAAAACCAAAAGGAAATAGCAACTATCTTATTTACCAAAGGCAGTATTAGGAAAATCCATCTTTTGCCTCATATACTAGCTTCCATGAAAAATTCATTGTAATTATTACTATTAGATTATTATTTGACACATTATAAATATATACAACCAATTAGGAAAAAGTTTATAGTAGACCATTAATCGCCCAACTTTTTACTAAAAGAGCCACATGAGGCACTGTGTGGGCAACAAATCAAATGACAGATCGGGCTATGCGCAAATTTTGCTAATTTTGAGAATTTTTTTATTGTGATGTCTTATGGCTATATCATAAATATATTGCATCCACTTATTTTAAAAACATCATATGGATTTCATAAATGACCTACTGTATTTACTCATGTACAATGCACACCCCTATTTTTGGACCAATTCGGATGGAAAAAATAGGTAAATTCATGCCGGAATTAGTTGACATCTGAGATTTTAAAAAAAAGTCGACCTCTTCACTGAAACAATGAACATATACTTTGTAGAATTCTTCATCTTCTGTGAGTATAAACGTAGATGCAATCGTGTTGCAGTGAATTTACTATCGACTCTCGCAATTCATATAACATGTTCAGAAATCCTCATGAGAGACTCGTCTCTTTTTCTTACTGACATTCTGCAAAAAAGGTGCATGTGGTACACAAGTAATTATGGCATTAACACCTCCTGCATGCAAATGCATGAATATGTACGTATGAAAGAAATTTATGAGTTGCTGCCAACTTTCAGTAAATGTTGAAGTGAATAAATTTTTAAATGTGTTTCATAAACCTTATATGATCTCAATTACATAATCATTATTCACAAGCCATACTTAAAAAACTGCCGCTTTTTGAACAATAGAAGCTTAGATGATGAGGTGGTACATGTTTAAAAAGAGATTAAAGCTTCACAAATTTTCATGTAATGTCAACTTTTAAGCAGTTTTCCAATTTTCATAAAATTAAAACATTTAAAATCAGATTCAGCAAAAAGATTACCATAATTAAGCTTGACTATCCTACCATACAAATTCAGAATTTGGTAACTGAATGGGATTCAAGAGAGTGAGCTACAGGGGAAATTCATGGAAAAGAGAAAGTGATGATCCATAAGAATCATACTACAAATACCATTTTTCTGATATGCACATGCATTGTAAAATCCTGAAAAAATTGGATATTATATCAGGTGTATATTTACAAATATTATATACATAGCATTTAGAACTCATATTTGTCATACTAAATTGTTATAGCTATGATATTTAAAGACCATAGTCTGAGGTCTATACATTTACAATCACAAAAAAACTTATTTTCATATTGTTTTGCCCTAAGGATTTTAGATTTCCAATCTTCCACTATACTGAATCCAATACAAACACCAAACAAGGGAGGGAAGAATTGCAGAGCAAATTATATAAGGTGCTTTTTTCTTGTTTTAGGATTATGATGTCATCATAAGATTACATCTTTGGTTGAGACTGACGGCCTCATAATAAAGCCTATAAATTTCATTTAAAAACATTATATCAATGTTATGTAATAATATGTTTCCCATTTAAAAGCAGCAAGCTCATTGCTCTGGCAGTTTTATTTCCCATTGTTAAAATCTGAAATTTTTCCCTCTTTTTTGGATTTAAAAAATTGTTTGCCCTCATTCGATGCAGATTTGATTTCTGTTTTCAAAAAATATAAACCTCAGTCTTTCAGCTACAGAACTGTTCATGTCCCAAGCTCCTATATTAATTTCAACTAATTTAAAAATGCAAATTTATAAAGCCCTGAGCCAATATCATGCTTTTTATGGGGGTAGAAATGACACTAAGGTGTTGGAAAAAGACATCAACTACTCCTCAGCAGCTCATTCTATATCCACCAAATTTGTACTATGTGTAGCCATCATGTAGACTGCCCTATCCTGAAAATTTGATTTTCCAAGTTGCAGGATTCAAGAGATGTTATTGCCCAAATGGATAGATAGACAAACCGAATACATGAGCGATTTTTTTAAAGTGCTAAAAAGAGTAAAAAGGCAGGGTCTAGGCATGTGCAACATGGGCCATAATACTTGGGCAGAGGTTTCTGAGGGGCAGCTTTCAGAGCACTACTAAATGTATTCCACTTATACAATATTTAACTTTATTTTTCTAAGGTAAATAACAAAATAAATTGTATCAGGTCTATATGGGATACCACATAAACTGAATACATAAGTCGATGGATATCTGTATTGGTTAAGCTAGAAGTAGGGGCAGCCAAATTTTCCTTTGCACAGCTCTGTAAAAACCTTAGAACTGACCCTGTTAAATGGAAATTCCATTCCACTTAGCAATGATTAAATAAAAGTTATTCAAGTGAAATGTTGATGGATAAAATCATTCCCAATAAAATAATGAAATTGAACACAACAGCATATAGTGCAATGCATACTGCTAAATATAACACCTTTAACACGTTTGGTGCCTTTGGTGCACCTGTGCATCAAGCCGAGCAACCGCGGCAGGCCAGTGACACACATGTGCATCACAAATGTATGTGGTTCCTCATACAGTTGGATCCACTGGCTTTGCACTGAGGGATACATCCCTAAGAAAGGCACTCAGTGAAAGGATAGACCTCAAGTAAGCAGCATTTGTTTTCTTCTTAGTGTGTTTTTGATCCTGATTTCGCAAGTAGTTTTAAATGTTATATACTTTTTACAATATTTCTATCATTTTTTGGAAAATTTTGCATCTTACTTTTTTAAATGGACACTAGTTAAAACTTTCTCTTTTTTCTCACTTTTTAGAATTTTTTGGATAGTTGAGAAAAAAAGAGATTTTATTTTGAAGTTGGATTAGTTAGGAAGTTTTTAGATGTTATTTTGTTTGGTAGGTGTGTTGTTTTTATAGTAAATTCATAATATCGACTGTAACCCTTATAATTATTATTTTAAGGTGATTTAAAATAAGAAAACTGAAATTACAAACTAGGCTCCTGGAGAAATATCACCAATACCTATCTGGAAGGCAGTGACTGTGATAAAGGACAACAAATCCCATTAGGTGTATATCTCAGATAATGTATTTTTATATTTAATACCAAAAGTGTATAAAATCCTCAAAATGCTAATTAGACATACAGGAAGGTGCCAAATTAAGAAAAATTAAAATTCATCATACCACTATGTTAATGCTTCTTAAAAATCTGAATATATTCTCATTTGAATTTTTAAGAAAATGGCCTTCATCATATTGTTCAAAATCATCAACAGACTTGTTTATATATTGCAATAACCACATGATTTTTTCCAATTTTGGGATATCTTAAAATATTCATTCTTGAGTTTTTCTACTTTTTCATTTTGTTGCGCGATGTTCCTACACAGTGCAAAATTCAAATTAAATTACACAAAAATGTGTACATAAAGAACTGTACGAAATGCACTATCATGATTAATGTTGATTTTTATTGCAGTCTGCCTATGTATGTCAATCACCAATTATTCAGTTCTTGAAGTATTATTTTTGCCTAATATGCTACAATGAAATATGCTGTATAATTAATGAAAACTAAATCACATTGAAATTGGTTGCACTGAAATATACTACATACATATACAGAATATTCAGTGTAATCAATAAAAAATTCATAAATTTCTCAAGTATGTATGTCCTTTCGTATATATTAAAATTAGACTTAACACAATCAGGAATTTAATCTGAATGACAGTACTACTTACGTTCCATTGTTTTTCCCTAAAGGCTCATCATACTTAACTCCAATCCACCATCCACTCTTGAATTCTACCTCACCTAAAAAGGAGCAGTTAATTTTAATTATGTGTAAGTCTTTCTAACCAGATTCTTACATACAAAACAACAAACATTTTATATAGTGAGTGATCCTGATTTTTACCTTTATATTAATAATGAAAGGCAATCTAGTTTTATGGATGCTAGAATTACTTCTATGTAATCGAGACAAACTCTTATAAAATGTCTATGAATTGAAACATTTGACAATATTCACGTACCACTATACATGACTGTTCCCCTCCTAGTAGGCTGCCCAAGAACTCTGACTTCACATCTGCTTCCAGGAGTTATTGCTACTGCTAAGGCTTTTTCCTCTTCCTCTTCTTTCTTTCTCTGTTCCTCTCTCATTTTCGTTTCTTCTTCATTATATTTGCCTAATCTGTTCTTCTCAAGATATGATTTCAAAGTATCTAAAAATTCAGAAAATGCTTATATTACTTTACTATCTTATTGCATTATAAATTATTGCCAATTTATTAAAATTAATCATATTTCATATAAATTAAGATTAAAATCATTGCTTATAACGTCTTTACAGCATAAAAGAGCAATAGTTTTGAGCAAATTTCATGGGCATATTTCAATATTATAACATATATCATAAGAGTTATACATTTTTACCATGGGATTAGGATATTATATTGAAATTTCAAGATTGTAAAAAATAAAATACTGTTCGTTTAACATAAAACTATAATAAAATTTATATATGTACCTTGTCTTTTTGCATATTCGTCTTCTGAAAGTTCAAATTTTTCAACCTTAGAGGCGTCTTCAATTTCATTTCTCAATTCGAATTTATCGATAACCTGCCAATTAAATACTTATATGTAGATTTTAAAATACTTTTCTTAGTTCATATTCACATTACTTTACTTACGTGCAGCCTCATTCCATCATCAATGGGAAACGATCCAAGCAACGCTGAATTGGGTTCTAAAGAACAAACTATGGCATCTTCCTTGTTATACGCCTCCAGCCTCATTGTTTCACTTCTTCCTCCAGTTAACAGCTCAAGTTTCATCTATAAATCGTCATAGTGTTGTAGTACCCATGCTATTATAAAAGGCCGCGCACATAAAAGTTTCTTTACCTTGAGTTCTCCAACTGTAATTCCTTTATCAAATCTCCGTTCAAGATACCCAACAGATTTTCCAGAAGTGCTGATTGAAACATTGACAAACGCTTTTGTCACAACTTGATACGAATCTGCCATATTTAATAACTTCGAATTATAATGATTATTTGTGCAACTTAGCTTTTGACAGTTTTTCTTCTGTACCTTAATAGGACTGACAAAAGAAAAACGGAATTAAAAGATGGAATTATATGCTGTTTGGAAAACGTTTAGAGCGCCACAATGGCGTTTTTTAAAACCAGATATGGAATAATTTCGAAATGAATTCTAAATGCTCTTTACAGCAACAAAACTGAAAAGATGCGTTGGTGACCAACATTTTCAGTAGTTTCGCTAAATATATATTATTTTTTTATATCACGAAAATAACACTCAACAAGTAAAATATGTTTCCAATGATAGTATTTATTTTTTGCATAACTATGTGTCGTGCGTCAGATAAGGGAGCTCAAAATTGAATAACAGTTGCTTCAGCTGTTCGGTCTGTCATGCTGTGTTATCCTCTGACGGATTTAGATACACAGACATTCGTATTTGGTAGCGTAGTCAGTAGCATTGTAATTTAGATAATTCGCTCCGGAAATAAACAATTATGATGCCATTGTGCAACGTAGGGGGAGATAAACCTCGCAAGTCTACAAGTCCTCTGGTGTTCTATAATATGGCGTTCTTGTGAAATCATTTCACGTGAAATAGACATTTCTTTTTTAAGTATTGTGCAATAAATGGAACCAGTTATGTGCGTAATAATACCATGGGTATCATATACACTATTATTTGATCTATAAGGACTAATAAAAGTCCTATATCATCGTATTATGAACAACACCGAAGTCGGTTCGTCAGCCACATTCATGTGAGTTTTTTATTATTCTTTGCCTATTTCACGAAATTCTTTTCAATTTTTGTAATCTTAAATTTTGCTTTTAGCATCTTAAACGAAGCCTTTTCACTTATTCATTTAGATAGTTTTATAAAGTTTTGTTTTTCACGTTCGTTATACAGTCAGCCTACATTTTTGTTTTCACCATATTTAGTGATTTATTTTACTGAACAGCTGTTTTTATTTTGCAAGTAGTGTGGAACATGAAAATCCTGACTCTAACCCTCAGCCGGAACCGTCATTGGAAAGGTAAATCTTTTGAATGTTTTGCTTCTTGTGAATAATGTATTGTGTCTCAATCATAATTATAATTTATAAGGACTTCGTATTTAATGTTGGTATTAATGAATGTAAACATTTTTACCATTATTCTTGAATGACAAAATTAGGGCATTTCAAATTACATTCAATGTTTGCGCAAACATTTACTCCGACTGAATTTTCGCTTATGAAAAAAAATTGTGATTTTACTTTTCTCTTACTAGAATAACCATTTAAATTAGAAATCCCGTTTGCGTTATTGGTGTTCTAAGATGAATTTCGTAAAAATGCGAGCACCAAACTCGATGTAAAAATACCGTTGCCGAAGAGGATAGCAGTTGAAAATGAAATTTGGAGACTACGGTGTACAGAATGGAAATAAATAAAAACTCCTGAGCCGTCAAATAATCCAAGTGAGCAATCACACGTCAATGAGAGAAAAATAGAGGGGGGAAAATACTAATAAAAATAAATTTATACAAGTTTGCAGGACGACCTTGTCCTGCAAACTTGTATAAATTTATTATTATTTCCCCCTCTACTTTTCTCTCATTGGCGTGTGATTGCCCACATGGATTATTTTACGGTTCAGGAGTTTTTATTTATTTCCGAAGAGGATAGTAGTTGTTTTCTAGTCCATTGGTCATTCTCTCATTGATCTATAGAGAAGTGCAGTTAATAGTAGGTTTTCATTCTGTTACACCATGGAACGAATAATTTATCAAAATGTGTAGTGCTATTAATATGCCCCTATTTTATTTGATGGAATATTATTTTTGGCATTAATGATCCCTTGACATGAGAATTTTCGTTGAAAACAAATTTTATTATTATCCGTCATAACTACTAAATGAGTTCTCATTCTTAGAAAAGTGTGTTATTTTTGTGAGTTAATGCAGACATTTCTCCTTTAATCAAGGACATACAAAATCGTTTTTGTAGTGGTAACAGCCTAAAAATTACCGAGGTTGGATTTTCAAGTTTAACTGATTCAATAAGCACTCTTATGCATGTCTCATACCATCATTAAAGCTTCCATGCATAAAGTAGATATTATATTTATCCTGTTTTTCGTATATAATTGCTCAATTCTTTCGCTTAAGTCAGAGATACTGAAAAATGTAAGAAAATGTTTAGTTCTCATTGCTTTGCACAATAAATACACATAGCCAAGCTTCCTGTTCCTCAATCATTCTGACAGTCTTCACTATTACTTTTACCTGGTTATTAGTTTTTAAGAATTAAAATCATGCATTCTTGAGTAATTATTCTTGCCAACAAGTACAAAGAAGAATTTGCTTGCTTAATTTGTTCATTGTTTATAAAGCTTGAGGGCGTAATAAAATGTTTATCTCTGTATTTTAACCACAACTCTAAAAAGCTAACAGTGCTTAGTCAATATTCATATTTTCAAGATATCTGGGTGAACGCATTTTGCAAAAAACTGGTTAATATATGTAGTGTTCATATGATTTTTTATCACCAAATTCACCATTTTATGTAAGTAAAACTTTGGCATATTACTCGTTATAGAAGTAGCATTTGAAACTGATATCTGTAGCTTTTATTTGATATATGATTGGTCATAAAATTCTCTTGTTGTATTCATGTTATCTAGCAATTATAATAAAATAAATCCATAGCTTCAAAATTATCTCTGAGTTTTGTGTTAAAAGCACTGCATTTTGTTGATTAATACAGTGTTTTTCAAATTGTCAAATTGTGACTCATTGGGGAAAAAACATCCCTTAAATTCTTCCCACCCCCTCAATAAAGAAAATAATCTTTCGAATTGTCATTTATTTGCTTTTAAATTATAATAAAACCATTTACATAGTTATGGTAGTTAGATCTATTGTTTTGATGTATGTTTATGACATCTTTTAGGTGATTAGGAAACAAGTGTTCACTTGTTTGTTGCAATCCTTACAACTGTTGTTAAAATATATACTTGATTATAAAACCCTTTCAAATAGAATGTGGATTTTTATGAAATCAATATTTAAACTATAGTCTATCCTAGTGAGTTTCCAAACTGGGTGGTATGGCAAGCTGGGGTGCCACAGCCAAATGTTTGGAATACCATGAAAATGTTGTTGGGTAAACTAATCAATGATTTGGAAATGTTGAAAGAATATAAGGGCAGTAATTTTTCCTCTTAATGAGGTATTATCAACAAATGAATGCATTTAAACGCTGTGGTACCTGTATGTACAAATATACAACCTTGTTTCAGAGGAAAAGGCAAAGGTCGCACACTGTTCTGTTTATCTTTGAAAGGGTTCCTAGCTACAAAAATACTTGAAACCACTGGTCTGCAGCATAACTTGATCCCTTAACAGCAAAGGAGGAAGCAACATTACCTGATTGCACACAAGAAGGGACTGAAGGAAAATATAGAAGCAACAGTTTTGCATTATGTAGCAATGCTGCACTTTGATGATTTGCTTGAGTCCTTTTTGAGAACCCATCACTCTAATTTTTTTCTTGGCTCCCAGAGCTCAAGTTAGATTGCATTGGTTATAGTGGTAGTACATAACTCCTAACCTTGGGCCCATGAAATACTTTCCTGGTATAAATGGAGCACTTCAGTATTTCTTTCAATTTTTCACAGCATCATAAATTCACTTCTGTAAAGCCAGATTGTGTTTCTGATGCAAAAACATTAAACCAGATGGATTTATTTTGTATTACACAAACATAAAATGGCTCTTGGTTTTTCAAATGCCATATTATGGGAAAAAAGCCTTCACTTATATTTGAATAAATACAGTATTATGTTCAGTAATCAAGCAATAAGTCATGATAAATACTTTGAAAAACACTGGATTGAGTTATAGAAAGCATGACTAGGCTAATTTTTTTGCAATTTTTCATTGTAAAATTATTTGATCACTGCAGGTATTATATTTTCATTTTTAATGCATTCCTCAGTTATAGTTCTGAGAGTTTTTTATTCTTATCACAGTAAAACTGCAATGATTCTATAAAAAAAATTTAAGCCTGCATTAAACTATATTATTGAAATATTGCTGTTCACTAATTTTATATTTTAATAGCTGTTTTCACATAACTCGCTGAAAGAGTTAACCTGTTTCTAAGTGCACTCGGGTGTAATTCTACCAAAACTACTCAGAAGCAATTAATGTCTTTTATTACCAATTTACACTATGCCTGATAGTCTTAATTTACGTCATTAAAACCTTCTCATTGTAGATATACATTCTGGAAGTTTTTTGTTGCTTACATATTTAAAACTATTTTTTAAGTGTGTATTTTTTATGGTATAATTATTTTGGTTTACTCAAATATTTATTCAGCTATCTTACTTATTTTTGGCACAGCTTTTATTTGTCAGGTATTTCATGTATGTTAATATTTGTTAATAGTTAATGAAATATCGATTTTCCTCAAGTAACTTTTTTCATAAAAATGGAAATACTAGCTGATTTGTAAGTTATTTTTGATTAGTTTAAGTAATGAATTCAAGAACATTTCACATTAATCAGTAGTTGGAACCTGTTTAAATGAGATTTTACATTTTTTGTCATTATTCAATATGCTGTAAAATAATCATCTCAATTTGTGTGGCATTTTTGTTTTCAGGAGGAAGTCTGTGGAAAATCTGCTCATATCAAGCCATGAAGTAATAGGAAGTAGCATCAGTCCTTCCCTTGCCTTCTCTGCAATGACATTACCACCAAGCATCCCTCCACAACCCAGTCCCCAAGCTCATCCTTCTCCCAACCCAGGAATGCACACACTAGAACCTCGGTAAGATGAATTTTTCAATACTGAAAATATTGTGAATTCAATAGAGCATCAATATTCCAGCTACCAAATTTGGAAATTATCAGTTTATCAGAAAATGAATATTTTCAGCTGTCCAGAAAATCGTCAGTCATTCATATTTAGCATACGCCAAATGTTAGTTGAGAGAAATTTACATAGAGAATGATTAAGGGAGATGCATGTAAGCTTCTCCAAGTGTAAAAATTGAGCACTGAATTGTAATCTACATTTATTTAACCCTAAGAGGAAATGTGACATTCTTCACATTAAGGACAGCTGACAAAGCATAACCATTGTACCCTTTCAGTATGAAAAATGTTGAAAGAGTGTTTGCAGGGATCTTTACTATATTAGATCTATAGATCTTGATGAGGTTTTTCTTCCTTATAATCTCAACATCCCAATCAATTTGCTTATTTACTGTAATTATACTAGCTCTTCAAGTCCATCATCATCTGCCAGTCCACATTCAAGTCCACGCCCACATCACAAGAGAGAATCGTCAAGGGGAGGGAGTGCTGAGCCACAAATAAGGGATAGCAGCCTGAGTAGAGTTGAAAGTGCTGCCTTGTTTTCCATGCAGGGATTTGACAGCCCCCAGCAGGTAAGATCTACTTCTTTCCTATTTTTGTCAATATATTTGTTGCCTAGAAATCATTTTAAACTGAAGGGAATTATGGGTATACCAAGCAGGCAGGGGTGGCTCCAGAAAATTCCAAAGCAGGTTACACAGGGAAGCCAAAATATATCATTCCAATGACTCAATATAGGCTATTTTCATAGAAAAGATGGTTCACTTAAATTTTTATTTAATTTAATAAATCAGTGTGGGTAATAATCCAATTTACAAATTATAGTATAAAGATTGAGCAACATTACATGTATAATACATATATAATACATAAAGTATGCATGCATGATTCATAAATAATACATACCATACATAAGTAAGACATACCTAATACATAAATAATACATACCTATACCATATATACTTCATAACTTGCATACATAATATACCACCAGCACACATAATATAAATATGTACTACATAGACTCAGGGATTGCCCTGATTTTTAACAGTAGTTTCAAAAATGTCTAAAGAATTATGAGATAAAAACAAATTACCTAAACGTTTATTGGTGAGTTGTATATATAGTTTGTAGCATAGGCGTTAAAAAATATATCAGTGGATCTAGTATTATAAGACGGTATGCGAAACTGAATTAATGATAATAGATCAGAGCAGTCATAAGTGGAATTTACTATTTTTAGTAATGTTACAATATCAGATATTTCTCAATGGAAATGTAGTGTTTTTAAGTTGAGACTAGAAAGGAGGTGTTGATAATGTATGTCAGATGTGCAATACCCGAGTTTGAAATTAACCAGCCTTAAAAACTTATGCTGAACTTTCTCCATTTAGTGAGAATGGCTTTGGTAATATGGTGACCACACAGGTGAAGCATATTCTAAATGGGGTTTTACCAGGGAACAATTGAGTATCTTTAAAGAAGTAACATTTCGGAACATGCTTGCATTCCTTGAAATAAATCCAAGCAGTAAAGCCTTTTTTACGACAGAATTAATATGGCTATAAAACATAAAAGAAGAATCAAAAATCACACCCAAATCCCAAATTTCATTAACTCTATTAAGTGCTATATCTATATTATATATTTTGAAGAGTTTGAATGTTTGTGCATTTGTTTGTTCATAGACCTCCTAAATGATAAAATCTACAGCAACCAAATTTGGTATGATTAATCCTTATAGCCTATCTTAGTGAATGATCAAGGTTTGGTCAACCTCATGTTTTTCTTATGGGATTACTTTTGACCCCATTGTTCAATTTCACTATCCCATAAGAATAGCATGGGTTTCAGTGCATGGCAGTCTAAAAATGCTTTTCTAAATTACTTATAATAGAGATACAAACTCAGGATGAAAACAGTTTTATGGCTAAAAGAATGAAGTTTATAATTTTCGAAGACATTTCAAATCTTTACTGAATTCACTTATTAATCAGTTTTTAATTTCAAAAAAGGCTTTTTTTCCGGTTTTCAACAATGCAAAAAGCTAATTATCATGGTGAGAACTCAATGCTTTTAAATGGGAACTGATATTCTATATGTTACAATAGCATTGATTTAATGCTTTTAATGGAAATTTATGGCATCATATTTGAATTGTTATTTTCAAATTGTATTTTTAAGTATAGTTTACACTTGAATAAATAACTCAGAGCAAAAGCATTAATTAGTGTTACAACAGATTCCCATGAAATCGGTGATTTCCATTGCCTGCAATATTTTTATTTGATAGGAATGTATGTGTTCGTTCCCTATAATTGACAGAGAAATTTGTTTTTCATTAAGATTTGAAATTAATAAAGGGAAAGGTATTACAGAAGGTAAAATAAGAAAACTTCTATAACAATTCTTTAATATTGACCAAAATATAATCGTTAACTTCTTCCTCCCTTAAAAACCTATATGTACATTTTGCTTTCTCTTCAACTGAACATTTGTATGCATCAATTAAGGGAATTATACTTATTAGATTATAACAACACTTGCCATGTCATACTAAGACTTTTTATCGAAAAAATCGATTTCAAAGTTCAGGAACTCATTTTGTTTCATAAGTTTTACTTTAAAATATTCATGTGACAAATTAGACCCAAAAATCAGCCTTTGGATGGAATAACATATGGTTAAGATAAATTTGACTAACTTGTTATTTCAATCCCGGATAATTCGAAATAGCATGTAATTCGAAGCTAAGAGCAGTCCCTGGCCAACATCATAGGATTTTGCGTACTCTTTGGTACGGATTATTCAAAACACGTTTACAATGAAATTCGAAGTCATGATCTGGGCTGGTGACTCGCAAACATTTCGTTTAATTCGAAACCTTGACCTATATTATGTGTTTAAGTGGAAAGTTCATGCGTGCACATGACAAAGGCATCACGTTTTTTTTCCTCCATTTCTCGCAAATGAAATATACATTGCCACCCAAACAGGTAATTTCTTTTTACTTATTTAATAGTGAATGTGAAATAAAATCATAGATGATACAAATAGAGGAAACATCTTAGCCTTGCATCACTAGACCTTCTTTATTCCAGGTTCTTGGATTACTTCACATATTCTTCTTTATCGTATATCTCGACCTCCTCCTTGTAAAGCAGGGCTGCTGCGGCCCACGGGTCACATGTGGCTCGCTAAACATTTACGAATTTTATACAACTTTAAATTATTCAAAGAGAAAAGAAATTTTTAATTTCATATTCATTCTAACCAAATTTGTTTATGTTTCCACCGATAAGTTTGACTACTTCTCTCTTATGTTGACGTAATTTACCTTTTCCCAATAAGTTCCGCTCGTGGCTAGTTTAAGTCCACTCTAAGGCTGTTTTCACACGGTCCGACATTGTCAGTGTAGGACGAAGAACGGTGTCTGGTTTCAAACAGATGTCGGTGTTGAATGCACTAAAATACATTAGTTGCTATGTTGCAATGTATTGCTTTCATACAGTCACCGATCTGATAAAAATATCATTCCAACACTGACATCCGGGTGCATGTCCTATGATTCTCTATAAATCGGACAACATTGTATCAGGCTGACACAAAGTAAGTCATGTAAGTAAATGTGTGCTTTCACACAGAAGCCAACATATCGGTATCGGAGACCACTCCACTTTAGTCATTTGGTCGTGATTCCTCTGAAAAGGTTTGAAAGAATTTTTAGCGTAGTTTGACTATAACCAAGACCGATAAGTTTGACTACTTCCCCCTTATATTGTCATAGTTTACTATTTTGCCGATAGGCTCAGCTCATGGCTAGTTTATATATCCCAATATATCAAAGCAGGGAGTGAAGCATTCTGTACAAGAAGAGGGTAGGACTTTTAATCCTGAAAGGACGCAGAAGTACTTTTTTATTGAAATTAGTAACCATGCCTGTTTCCTTGTTTGCCAGGAAAAAATTGCAGTGTTAACATCAAAAGGCATTATTTATCAAAGCACAAAAGCTTACATAATTTACAAGACGAAGGAAGGAAGAAGAAAATAACCGAGTTGCAAAACTCTCTGCAGGTTCAGCAAAATTACTTCAAGAAAGCCAAGGTGCAGAATGATGCCATTGTACAAGTCAGCTATTTAATCACTTAACAGATTGCGTGTGAGATGAAATCACACCCTGAGGGCGAGTTTGTGAAGAAATGCATGGTGGCAGCAGCAGAGATTTTGGTCCCAGAGCAAGCCCAGCTCTTCAAAAATGTCAGTCTCTCGCGGCAAACTGTCTGTAATAGAATTTCAGACATGGCAGAATATTTGTAATTATTTCTGTGAGAAACCACTTTAAAATTCAAGTATTATTCACTGAAGCTGGACGAGTCGACTGACAGAACTAACACAGCACAGCTTGCAATTTTTATCTGAGGCGTGTCAACTGATTTTCATGTAACAGAGGAGCTTCTCTCATTGAAATCGATGCATGGAACAACCACTGGGAAGGACCTGATGCATTATGTCGAATTGGCTCTCCAAAAAAACGATCTTGTGCTTAATAACTTGGTGGGGATCTCGACTGATGGCGCACCAGCTATGGTTGGAAAAAACGTCGGATTTGTTGGCCTTCTTAAGAAAAAAATGCGAGAGCAAAATCTCGATCCTAGCTCTGTTTTCTTTTGCCATTGTCTGATTCACCAAGAGAATCTCTGTGCTTATTGCGCAACTTTAAAACATGTAATGTCTGTAGTGGTGTTGTGTATTAACCTGATCAAAAGTAAGGGGCTGAATTCTCGAGCATTTAAATCATTTTTGGTGGATCTTGAAGAGCAGAATTGGGAGATTTAGCATATTATTCTGAAGTACATTGGCTAAGTCAAGCAAAAACCCTGAAAAGTTTTTGGCTGCTTCGCAATGAAGTAGAACTTTTCATGGTAATGAAGGGAAAAACTGTGAAGGAACTCAGTGATCCAGAATGGCTGTGTGACCTTGCTTTTCTAGTCGACATGTCACAATACCTGTCAGAGCTCAATTTGAAAATGTAAGGGTGTAATCAGCTTCTCACCACTCTCGTCTCACATGTCAAGGCATTTCAAGTGAAGCTAAAACTGTGGGAGTGCCAACTTTCAAGCGGTCAAGATGTTCACTTTCTCACCTTGCACTCCCTTCTCCCTTGCACTGTAAAATATGCAGAATAATGCTCCATTCTTATTGAAGAATTTGCCTACAGATTCCAAGAAATCAAAAGTCATTAATCTGAACTCACTCTCTTTGAGAATCCCTTCTCTGAGAGCGCAAATGAAGCCCCACCAGCAGTCCAGCTGGAACTCAATGAATTGCAAGAAAATGATTCACTTCGATCTAAATTTCATGATGTTTCACTGCTTGAATTTTATAAAACTCATTTGCCTCATAGTCAGTTCCCTGCCCTCAGAGATCATACAATGAAAATTACTGCACTTTTTGGTACTATGTATATGTGCGAACAGTTCTTCTCGAAAGTGAATCAAGCAAAAACTAAATTTCGCTGCAGCTTGACTGATCAAAATCTGAGTAATCACCTGCATGTTGCTGCCTCAAGCCAACCGCCTGATGTCAAATACCTGAGCAGCAAATTGCAGACACACATCACTCGAGGGTTTTACCCCAGGCCCGGTTCCTCTTCCACATCTCCCCAGTAAATATTTTCAGCACAGGTAAGTTCATTTAATTTAATATGTTCCCTTGTGGTTATTTTTTTTTTTAAATAATTCGTAGGGAAGTAGATAAATTATGTATAATTTCATTGGCAAACCAACTTGCTTGGTTCTCATTGCTCTGAGCTCCTCACCCTGTATTTTAGACTTGCCTGCACATTTATCATTGTTTGGCGACTACTATAGGTCCACAAAGTATCATTGTGGCCCGCTTCCTGAAAAGCTTTAGCAGCCCTGCCATGAAGGATTGTTTACACGGTTCAATTTGATTGAACAATCCAGTTGAATCATCCAAAGTGAAAAAAAAATTGAAAAGTGTAAGCAAGAATTCAATGTCATCGAGCAGTTGCATTGAACATTGAAAGAAGTATGGTCGAGCTCTACTTTTGTTCAATTCCATGGAAGCAATGGGAATGACTCAACCACATTGAATGATGATTGATTCGTGTAAACAGAATTTCAATAGCATTGAAACCATTTTCATCTCGAGACATCACAGATGCTCTATTTTTAAATTGTGAATGACGAGTGAACTGAAAGAACGCGAGTTGTGTTGGATCGTTCCTCGAATTGTATGGAAGAATCATGGTTTTTAAGTGGGGAGAGGAACATACACCATTGTTTTTGGACTTGCTAAAAAATTATGAGTGCTTGTGGAATAGCAAAAATAGTGATTATAAAAGCAAGACTGCCAGAGAAAATGCCATTCAAAATTTAATTTCTGACTTAAATTTAACAGGAGTGACAGAACAAGATGGCCAAGATAAAAAGTATTCGGATGTGCTATGCATTTGAACTAGCAAAAATAAAGAAGTCGGAGAAAAGTGAGCAGTGATAGATGGTATTTATGTACCAAAGCAGATTTCTTTTTTTAATTTTTGATAGTATTCTATAGCACTCCTATATTAAATGATTGCAAATAATGTGAATTCCTGCACGAACTATTTCACTTGGCGCCATGTTGAATTGAATTGGTGAAATCAATTTCATTGATTAGTGTAAACAACTTCTATTTCAATGCATGAGTTCAATGCTACTGATTCAATTGGATTGAATGGCATTGAACCATGTAAATACACATTAAGTTTTTCGGATAAAAATTTCAAATAAGGATAAACAAAGATGCTAGAAGCCCACAGGGACAGGAGAGATGAGGTTTCACATTTGCCCACTCATCAAAAAAATGCCAAAAAATATGGATTTTTACCTTAGTAATTTGAGCACGATCTTCAATGTTATTCTCACTATCACTCTCTGAACTGACACTTTCTTCCGAATCACTTTCAAGTAAGATTTCCATCTAATTTTCATCACCAGGTATTGCTTGCATTTTTCTATCGGTTGATGCCATAATAAGTTTGACTCTTTTAATCTCTTAGAAATTAAACAAAAGTAACAACAGAAAAATAACGAACAATAGCTGCCTCCGTGCAGCGTAAATGTTTCCCTCAGAGCAGCAAGGAAATATTTTTTGTGTGTTCCAAGCGCTTTCCATGCACTCTGGTCATGCTTTTGTAAATATCTTTGAATGGGCTTGTTCATGCATTGATGTCAGATAAGTGTTTCTCTCTCACTCTCATTATATTGTTCTCAAGAAATGCTGAACCAGGCACTAGCCCAGATCCGAAGGCCATTCCTCCTCCCTTTCCATGTAGCTCTCAAGTGTTGATGCGTAAGAAAAAAATATTCATCTCAAGAGTGAGAGACATCACAAAGCAGATAAACAGTGCCTGCATCCCCTTCCACCACAAACTAGCTTGCAGCATTGAAAGGGAGTTTTTAGAACCCACAATTTTAGGTATAATATAGATAAAAGAAAACAGTAAAAATTGCAGAATTAAGCACAATAGGAAGGTCCAAGGTTACTGTTTTGAAATATATCAAGGATTTTCAGATTTAAGAAAATTTATTGCTTCAAAAAAATAGAGAAATCAATAATCTCTTCGGCATACCCAGTACAACTACATATGAAGTTTTCGTCCTGCATACTGGGTACGCAAGATGGTGCTGAGGGGTTAAGAGCATTTCTTACAATTCTAAGAGATCGCCCATAAAATACATCATGCTTATGTTTGCCTTTTTAATTTTCCCTTCAAACTCGGCCTGCTACGCTAAGCTTGACCCCTCTCCCTCCCTCCTGCCCGCATGATGCAATTCATGGATTTAAATTCCCTTGCCAGCAGTCCCAAAGGGAGAATGCATTAAGTACGTATTGCAGAAAAGAATTCGTAAGTACATTATTGTAAAAATCATCACCTGTCATATCAAATACAACCACGTTCTTTTGAGAGCACGTATATTTTATTACAGCTTTGTAATATGGATGGAAATAAAATTACAATGCAATGTATGAAATTGCCTAGAGCTAATAAAAAATTCATTAATTAATTATTTTTGACAATACCGATAGCATGGAAAGTTTGAACAAAATTGGAGAGAATTAATACTTGATGGTTCCTTTCTATTATCTATACATTATTTCACACAAGCATTTTCCCAACCTTTTTGCATGCACTTTCGTAATCTTTTGGCTGAGTACATGCGGTTGAAAGTCTTTTCTTCCAAAACGTGGCTTAAAAGAGTAACTTGAAATACACACTGGGAAAATTGGGATGTTCACTCAATCCTATTTTTCACACGTGGTGGTGTTCATGAATCATGAATTAAGTGGTCACTTCACCTCTGTTCACGAATTTACCATGTGTACGAACTTCTAAGGTCAATACGTTTTGTAGCAGAATGGATAGATAAGACTATATTGCGATTTCACTGTCCAAGTAGCAGATCATAAGAAATTTTGATTATTTTTTAAAGTTTGTTTATTTCAAACCCGAATAATTCAAAATCGTATTTTTGTGGTCCCTTGAACTTCGAAATAGAGAGGTTTTACTGTATATCTTCAAACATGTTTCCACCGGTTGCATCTCTATTATAGTCAAATGACTATATTTTAAAAGTTATTCTATCAATTGTTTACCGTAAATACTCGCGTATAATGCACACTTTTTTTGAAATATTTGAGTTAAAAATTAAGATGCGTGTTATATGAGGGTACATAATCTTCCTATTTTCATTTGACCCCATATTTCCACAATTTCGGCACATTAATTACTGCCCGGGTATCCTCATAATTTTATTGGTGATTTTTACGAAAAGTAAGACAGATAATAGTTAAAATTTATTTACTAATTCTATAAACATACATTAATTAGATATGAAAAGAATGAATTCAGTATTTATTCATTTTAAAAGCCAAGAAATTCTTCGTCACTGGACCATTCTTCTTCGATGTTGTTATCGGAATCATCATCTTATGCATGATGTCACCCTACACCGGCGCCCTGCCTGGTGGTGAGGTACTGATACTACTTACAATTAGAAACAATGGCAGCTGATGCCTTGGAGTACGCTGGGAGTTGATACTTCTTGTAGAACTAAATCAAGTTATCGTTCCCTACTTTTCTCTCAGCATTCATATGTTGTTTATTTTTGATTCTTAAGAGTCTGTAGTTAATTATGGTTATTTGCTATCGTTTTTACGTGCTCCAGAGTGTTCTAATAAGGTTAAAACTGAAGGTTGGGCGAACCCTTCCACCTCAGGCGACTAAAATGTATGTAAAAAACTTCGACATAGGATTATCGTCATTCCTTCAATTTATTTGCTCAAACAATGTCATATGCCATACTATGAAATTAATATAATTGGATTATTGTGTATATCCTAATATCACCTTGTAAGTAAACAGAGTATGTAATGATTGAGTTAGCTGACGTTCTTTTGGAACGTTTTTCGAAAATTTCATTTCGCGCTTTCATTATGTTACCAATACATAATACCAATAATTCGATCATTGCTTTAGACCATGTTAGACCATCTACTTTATTGTGGAACGGTAATGCTAAAAAAAATCTGTTCGTGCTATACGTGGGTATATAGAAAAATCATAGATTACGAGGCTGAAAACCTCCCTGCGCATTATACTAGGGTGCGAATTATATGCAGGTATTTACGGTATTATGATAATTTGATAAAAAATAGTTGCCATATTTGTCGATAAAGAATGCGGGAAAAATTTATTTATTTTGGCAAAAGATTGGAAGACAAGAAATGTTGCATACCATCAAGCATTACAATAAAAATTAACTTGGTTTTATACTCAAATCTTTCTCAATATTTTTTCTCTTGACTTAAAAACCCAGCTTGTCATTTATAAAGTACAGTTCTAAAGTAGGATATTTACATTTATGAAAGGTGATTACATTACATTTTGAGATATTCAATTGCATTTTGTTGTCAGTACACCATCTATGTAAGTTATGCACAGCCAATCTATAATAATAAAAGAAGCTGTCTGTGTATGTGTGTGTGTGTCTGTTGCAGTCATAACTCTTAAGAAAATAAACATAGGAGCTTTAAACCTGTTCTTGCCTTTAGGAATAAGACAACTGGAAGTTGGGATACTTGGGAAAACAATATGGAAATTCGCTGAACTGGAAACCCTGTATGAGGTGTATCACCTTTTTTAACTTTTGAGCACCAAAATGACAGACATTTTCAAAATTTTAGAAATTCCTCCTGGACGGTGCATCAAAAGTGAAAAATGAGGACACTCCCAGGAAAATTAGGACATATGGCAGGCCTATTCCTATGGAATGGTTGGTCCAAATTTCGGTTTTTTTGAAGATATCTCAGCAACCAATTGACCGATTTTGATGAATCCTCCACCAATATCAATGTTGAACCAAGAAACTTAGAGACTTAAAACTTGGTACACATACTAAAAATGCCATGAAGATGTGCACCTCTGGGCCAGAAGTTTGATTTTTGGGTGGGGGATTCCATACAAATCATACCCTGAGGTCAAGGCCCGTGTTAATGTTTTGTAAAATTACACAACTTATTTTAACTATTCTGAGCAAAATATCAAATTTGAAACTATATTTAATTTGTTCATACCAATTAATGAGGAATGCTGCTCACTTATCTTGAGAGTACCTTGAGTTTGAATGAAAATATTAGAGTGAAATGAGCTTGAAAAATTCAATACTGTTAATCTGAAGCAAAGCTCGAGTAATTATCTAGTTGTAAAATATGACAATCACTAGCGGAATGTACTTTTTTATAAATATTTAAGTCATCTTCAAAGAGAAGTATATGTACATCTTGTATATAATTAACTACCATATTTCCTTGATTTTAAGATGCACTTTTTCCACTTTTTAATGTCTCTGAAATTGGGGTGTCTTACATTCAATGGCATCTAGTATTATTTATTTTTGAAAAGCTATTACTAAATCTTAGATGGCATCTTAGAATCGAGGAAATACGGTATATCATTAACAATGATATTAAATAATAATGGCCCCAAGTGGAAGCCCTGGGGGACTCCTGATGTCACATTAAATGTATATGAAGAAAAAGATTTAACTTGAACACATTGACATCTACCAACTAAATAACTATGTAGCCAAGACAACATAGTACAACTGATGCCCACAGTTTCTAATTTATTAATCAATAATCCATGGTTCACTGTATCAAAAGCCTTTCTAAAATCAGTATAAACAGCATCAACTTGTGAATTATTATTTAAAACATAAATATTTCCTCATAAACTAATAAATTGGTGACAGTAGAACGATTTGCCATAAACCCATGTGTTTGATCAATGATGACATTTTTTTAAAGTGGAGTTAGCATATCAAGAACTAAGCTTTCAAACAATTTGGAAAGACATGATTGAATAGACACTGGTTGATAATTCATAATATCAGATGATTTTTTGCTTTTTTTTATTGGAACAGCATGACTTATTCACCAATAATTAAGAAACAGACCTGAAGAAACTGACAGATTAAAAAGTATAAGTAGTGGAAAACATAATACAGAAATCCCCCAATTAATGCAAAGGATGCTTTCCTGAAGGATGTTGCATTATTCGAAATTGCATTAAACGAACTATATATAATGTAATGTATAATGATATGTTCCAAGAAAGGAAAGACGACCCCCATTTTCACCTATTAGACATATTTTGTGATTTACAAAATTGAAACAGTTAACATAAATTAAACATTTTAAACAGCCTAAAGAAAGGAATTAAAAGATTTATGAATTAAACAATACATAAAACATTAAATAACATATGCAATTACCATTTTCATTTTGCCTCCCTCCTCCAATACCTAGCTTCTACTGCAGTCATGTTCCTCCAAATTTGCAGATGTAAAAACTGTAAATAAATGACAAATAATTAATGAGTTAAACAGTATGTATAAAAAGTATTAAATAACATGAATTTTCTTTTTTTGCAACTTCATATTGCCTGCCTTACCCATTACTTAGCTTCTACTGCAATAGATTTCTTCCAAATTTGCAGCGGTGGCATCTGAAAGGAAGAAGCTATTCATATGTATCATCTGGATCCTTGGAAGATGAACCTGGCTGATTCTCGTCATTCTTTGGAAGAGTAAAATCAGATTTTTTCCTGAAGAAGGTATCAATGGACAACTGGCATACCTTGCATTCCTCTTGATGTAAAAGGTCTTTGTAGCATACAATGGAACCAAGAACAGCCCTCCTTATGCTGCTGCTGCATTCCCAATCTGGATCATTCTCCAATAGAAGATCCAATTCTGTCATGATCTTATCTAGCTGCTCACCTAAAAACTTTCTGCTAAGAAATCTCTTATGTGGTGCCTCATCTGCAGCTTCTTCATTGCCCTCTTCTATATCTTGTTTTTCGACCATTTCTTCTAGCTCTTGATCAGCCAAACCCTCATCTTGGTAGTCAAGCAGCTCCGCTACATTCTGCGTGTTGACTTTCCAATCCAACTTCTTTAGCCATGTCAACGATGTCTTTGGTTATTACCAACATACCCTGATCATTCAAAGTGCTGAATTTTATTACATCCGGCTATACCTTCTTCCAAGCACAATTTACTCAATTGGGTGTAACCTCCTTCCATGCCTCATTGATGTTATCGATCGCAGTCATAATATTGTACGACTTCCAGAATTCCCTTATCAACTGCTTTTCTTGGCCATTGGCAGCTTTGACCAGCTGGCTAAAGGGACGCTTTAAGAAATGAGCTTTAAACATAACAATGACATCCTGGTCCATAGGCTGAAGAATGGAGGTGATGTTCGACGGAAGGAAGACGATTTCAACCGGCAATTGAGTCTGCAGGTTCATAAGGTTCTGTGGGTGACCTGAGGCATTATCCAACAGTAACAATGCCCTCAGTTCAAATCCGTTTTCCTCACAATATTTTTTTACACTTGGGCAAAAATGGTTCATGAACCAATCAGTAAACGTGTCCTGTGTCACCCAGGCCTTCCTGTTAGACTTCCACATAACAGGTAAATGAGATTTAGAAAAGCCCTTCATCGCTCTTGGGTTTTCGGAATGGTAAACAAGTAGTGCTTTCAATTTAACATCTCCCGAAGCATTTTCACCCAGCTTGAGCATAAGGTGGTTTTTGGAGGCTTTGAAACCTGAAGCATGTTTCTGTTCACTGGAAATGAAAGTGCATGTTGGCATGCGTTTCCAAAAGAGCCCAGTCTTGTTTTCATTGAAAACTAGCTGTGGAGGGAAATTACCTTTTTCAGTGATAGCCTTCAGTTGAGAAAATGATCTGCTGCCTGGATGTCAGCACTTAAAGATTCACCAGTGATGCAAACACTATAGAGATTGCAGCGGCTCTTAAACCTGTGGAACCAACCTGAACTGGCCACAGATATCTCAGTGGTAGATCCCTTGCCTTCCTGCTCTCTCAAATGGTTGTAGAGATTCTTTGCTTTGTGCGCTATAATCGACTGCCTAATCGGTAGGTCACTCTGGGTTTGATCACCATTTCAATGCACTAATAATTTTTCCATTTTTTCCATTTAACTGTTACACGAACGCATTAATTTCTCAACAGTTAACATAGTAGTAGATTGCGCAGATGATTTTATCCTGTCAGCATTTAATACAATTGTTCTGATGGTTGTCGTGGAGTAATTTAACTCACAGGCAATATCACTCTGCCGTTCACCCGCCTCAAACCATCTTATCACTTCCAACTTTTCCTCTAAAGAAATGCTTTTTCTAGACCACTTTTTAATGTTTTCAACAAATTCACTTCTTTGCCTTTTCCCTGACATGGTTATAAACTGCTTGATTATTTTAATAAATCACTAACAATAAAAAAATGATTTCACTGTAATTGCACCAAAAATTTAACAAAACTAAAAACCAACCTCACACAGATAAAGACCGACATGTAACTGATGGTCTTCTTTGTAAGCAAGTTATTCTTACAGAACTGGGATGGCGAGCTCTTGCACTCGTCCATGTGCCAAAATTTTCCAAGAGTTGTTTAACCATCATAAACAGAGAGAAAGGTTTCCCATGTTAAGGGATCGACTGCAAACACTCAGTTTATGACATTACTTCCTTTCCTTTCTCATTCCCTCCATGTATGACATGGCTCAATAGTGCCTGGATGTGCGAGAAATCAAAGTAAAAGCAACAGAACAAACAGTGGGTAGATATACCAAAATAATAAAATATAAATACAGTATTCTCGATAGTTCGAGTCCCGTTCATTTGAGGTTCTGTTTAGTCCGAGGCAATATGCTGCAGTCAAGGTCATTTTCTCTGGCCAGCCAACAAACTGGTTTTTTCAATAATTTGTCCCAAAAACAGAGGAATTTTTAAAATAGAGAAATCTTGCTCGTAAGGCTCGATTGATACTAGACAATGCACCTTCTCATCCAAATGAAGAAGAATTGATTAGTGACAGTATTCATGCTCTGTTCTTATCACCTAATGTCACCAGTTTGGTACAGCCGATGGACCAGGGTGTTTTGGAGTTTTTAAAAAGGAAATATTGACAAAAGTTGTTGCAATCTTTACTTGAAGCAAGAGTGAATGAAGGCAGTATCATTAACTACTTGAAGAAGATTAATGAGAAGGATGTTGTATATTGAATAGCTGAATCATGGTCCCAATTGTCCTCTGAAACTCTAGTCAAGTCATGGAGAAAACTGCTGACAAACACTGAAGCTTAGGATGGGATGGCAGAAGACAATGAGTGTGAGAACTTAACCAACCTGATCCAACATCTGCCAGGATATGAACAATCCGATGAGAATGACTTAAGAGAATGGTTTGACCAAGATGACCAGCACAAAATCTCAGACGATTCCATAATTGAAATGGTGAATAAAGAAGCAGACAGTGAAAACAGTGATGAAGGTGAATTAGATGACATCAAAGAAGACAGGGTGCTTCATACTGAGGCGCTATCTGCCCTTGAAATAGCACTATGTTATATAGAACAGCAGGAAGAAGCAACACCAACTGATGTTCTGCTTCTCAAAATATGGCGTGATTTTGCAGCAAAGGAGCGATTGCAATTTCAAAATCAAACAATCCTTAAAAATTTTTTTGCATGTTAAATTAGAAGGAAGCTTTTTGATTTTTTAACGTAAATATGTACAATATACTATTATTAATAAAATCATACACATTGTAAATTGTCATTCTTTTTTTGGGGTTATAGTCTTAAGCTTTTTGGTAATTTGAGGCAACCTCGGTCCCATTCACATGAAACTATCAAGACTGCACTTTAGTAATATCAAAGCAAAAATTGAAGATAACTTAATAAATACTATGTATTCGTATTTGTATTAAATTTATATTTTTGTAGAAATTAAAGTTAGAAGGTAATGCAATTTTTGAACACTCGGAGATTCAAATTGCGCTAAACAAACATGAGTTAAATGAGGTATTACTGTAAGCTAGAACATTCTTTAATCAAACATGGAGAAATGTTGTCAGGACCTGAACCTTTTTTAATATCAACAGATTTTAACTTTTTCAAAACATCTTCAGAGGACACCTTGCTTGTATGCAGTGCTGTAGTGCTAAACTCTGCCGAGGGTATACTGTGCCGAGTTCTAAACTCCACAGAGGGTTTACTATGCCACTACCCCTTTCCTCTCATGACCCATTATTTTTGGTGAAAAAATGTTTGCTAATTTTTTAAGTAAAAATGAAAAATTAAAAGTGGCTAATTTTAAAAATATATAAAAAAAGATTAAAGAGTACAATTAATTGTAAAATAAATCTCCATTTATACTTAATCTTTAATGGTAATAATAGCATTAGAAAATTGGAGTAAAAATTACAAATAAAAATATGCCTTTAATGATCAGTAATTATTTAATTAAAATAAAAAGAAATAAAATAGTCTTCAATAATAAGAGGTAAGAGTAAAAATTAATTTCCATTTATACATTATACAATTTGCAATTTTTAACTTCACTCACATGTAAATTCTGCTTCAAATCTTCGGTTATACAGATACCATGAAATGACTGCAGCTAATTTTAAAAAAATTAGCATTAAATGCAAGATAATCAAAAGTAATTAAAAAACAATAAACCATCCTAGGTACATAATATAAAACAAAAAATTTAAATAATCCAAACATGAATAAAATTCATTTTACATCTTTTCATGCATAATATAATTCCAATAATGCTTAAATTGAAAAACAGCTTCGTTTTAATATATTTTTCATAGAAATAAATTCCATATAGCTTGGTGAGGCAAATCTGCAATTCTTTCTTTTTTACTCAAAGATACTCTTGACCTAGTTTCAGTTGATGAATGGTGCTTTATTAGCCATGATCTTACATACTTTTTTGGTTGAAATTGTTCGATAGGTGATCCGTTAGAATGTATAAACATCAGATTTGACACATTCGAAATCAGCAACGATGCTCGCAAATCAGTAATAATATTATTCATTAAACTGAACCCGCGTTCACATTCAGCTGTCGAACAAGGCAAAGTGGAAATTGTTCTTAGAAGGGCTTTCAAATTTTCGGGCACAACTTGGACATTTTCCATAAAATCTCTAAACCCTTGAATAGCTTGCATTTCATCAATATCAAAACGTCTACAGATTCTCCTTATTTCTGATTCCCCAAAATGCAAGCTGTCAGTTTTAATATTTACTGGATCTAACACTGAAATATCCTTAAGAAGTTGTTCATTTTCACTATTTGAATCTGCACAAAGTCTTGCTTTCATCCTATCAGCAATACTTTGAATAAATTGGTTTTGATTAATAGGTATAATTTTGTTATTGCGAACCAAAGGTACATTTTTAAAGAATAATTTATCGTTTGCTGCTAAAACTAGCTGAGTTTTTTCACCAGGAGAATCTTTGAAACTCGCTACTATCCGTATAGTTCTTTTTATAGATGTTCAACCCTTGGCAGCGATGTTGTTCGAGACTGAAGTTCTGTCGATAGTATAGACAATTCTTGAAGGATGTCATACATAAGTCCTAAATCTAAAATAAATTCAGGGCTTTCATGCTTTTTCTTTAATCCAATAAAAGTAGATTCCAATTTTGGATCTTCACATGAGATTTTGAAATGAAAATGTAAAGACTCGTATGATTCTCATACAGCCTTCACTGTGTTAAAACTACAAGAAACCCAGCGAATTCCAAGAATTCGTCCTCCTTTAGTAAATTTCAACCCTAATTCAAGGCAAGCTTTCTGTAGAGCATGAGCATTTTTAGGTGATTGGCTGTACAAACTTTACAACTTGTCCAAAAAGGATTGGAAATAATTAATTCCACTTACATCTTTTATAGCATCGGCCACTGATAATTCTAATCTATGATTGAAACAGTGCCAGGTGAAAAGCTTTGGGTACCTTTGTCGAAGTCGAGTTACCACACCAGAATGTTTTCCTACTATTATACTGGCACCATCAGTGGCAATTGCAATCCAGTTTCTTTTTAAGTAGTCTTTATGCAAACCGTGCATTTTTAGTGTTTGCAAGTTTGTTCTCATTGCTTTCTGAATCTTGAGATTCCAACTCACACAGATCAAGAAACATATATTCTGGATTTCCCCCTGCTAAATAAGCTTTCAGATAAATTATGAGGGTCGTTTTGTTGCTTAACGTTGTCGATTCATCAATTAGCACACTCAACTTTGAATTTAAGGAAACAATTCGTGTAGTCAACAGTTCTCTCATTTAATTCGCTATGTGTTTTATTATAACTGTTGCTGAATATCGAGAATGAAGTATTGAACCAAGTTCTATGCCATTTATCTGCTGCAATCTGATAAGGTCTTCATGATCAGAAAATGGTCTATTCTTCATGGCTAAGTAGTAAGCAGTCCTGAACACTTTTATGGTTGCTTCCTCTGCTAAAGTATTCATTGTATTCATACATTCTTCTAAGCGTTTTTTTTGTCCTTCTTTAAATGTTTTTTCAGCTAATGTGTGATTTTCCGATTCAACATGCTTTTTAATTTTAATGCGGATGTTAGATAATTTGCTGGCACGATCTTTTCCAGTTGCCTCAATTAAACAGTCACTCCACTCTTCAGAAATATGCAGTCTTTCATGTTTTAAAACCCCTAAGCTTTTGACAGTTGAGCAAAAATTACAACCAGGTTTTCCCTTCGAACTAATAAGCCATTTATATTTATCTTTAAATTCAGAATACTGGGAATAACTCCATACCTCTGGCCATGTCACTTCTAAATTAGATTTTTGTACCATGTTGGCATCTCTTAATAATTCGGCTGTACTTTTACCAGCTTCAGGTGAAATTATAGTAGGTGTTTTTTCCTTTTTATTTCAGATGTTCTCTTGTTAGGTAACTTCCCAGTCTTTAACCAGCAATCCATAATAAGAACAGGGTGTACTCTTTAAAATAAAAATATTAAAATAAAAAATGTAAAATCACATAAAACAAAAAAAATGACAAATAGTCCTTAATAAACAGAGGAGTAATCGACTGGGTACCTCTCTATCAACTGAATAAACTAGCTTAATTAGAAATTAAATTAAACAACGCTATTTCACCTTCGTTCGTTTGGAAAACGCTAAACATCAGCGGTACCAATGTTTCGCTTTCTAATTTTGGTTTATTGCCTATCTTTTTCATGCATATTTGTTTTGAAAAGAACTAAATTTAGCACTAATTTAACTCAAAAAGCCCTAAAATAACGCGATAGTGTTATGTGCAGAATTTTCGCACCAACAATAAAAAAACACTAAATTTAATGCTCAAATCACTAAATTGACAATACTGCATGTAAGCCACTATTTCCTCAGTATATTCTTAGGATATAGGGCATTTCTTTAAAAACAGCAGAGGGTATATGCTATTCCTTTAAAAACAGCAGAGGGTATAGGCCGTATACCCTCCACTACAGCCCTGCTTGTACCATATATGTGTAATGTTATCTTCTCGAAAATTCAAATCGTTGTTCATATCAGAATTTGAGTTGTAAACACTACTAAAATATTTGGCAAAAAGATTTGATATAGCTTGTCCATCTTGAGCAACTTTAGATTGTAAATACCGTATGTAACCGAATCCAAGACGAAGTTTTTTTCCAAATTTCAGCTCTCAATAATCGGGGTTGTCTTAAATTCGACTACCAAATCATATACCATCAATTCATCACAGTCAATTGATCGCACATCAATTCGCCGTGCTTCAATTCATGGCGCATCAATTCCTCACATGATAAACTCGTCGCGTGTTAATACATCACTCAACAAACTCATCGCGCGTCATTTCATTGCGAGACATTCGTCGTGAGACCAATTGGAAGGTGAGACACCATGACGAATTTCTCAAGAGATGAATTGACGCGCAATGAGTTTGTTGTGTGATATATTGACACGCAACAAACTAACCACAACTAATTGATGCACGACGAAATGACCACAGTGAGTTGTAATAGAACCATAGGAAGTATGGTTACACGTTTAATCGATGTTTTTTAACAAATGAAACAAAATAAAATACAGTAGCCATGAAGGCCTACTTTGCACCTCGAAAACTCCCAACTCAAGAATACGATTGTCCTTTTGTGCTTAAAAATTGTCTCTGTTTTGGATAAGATATCTATCAAATATAACTTTATATCCTTATTGTTGTATTGACCTTGCCACCAGGCCTAGAGCCACATTGCATTGTATATTTTAATAATAATAATAATTGTATCTTTCATTGCAAACTTACAATCCAAAATTCAATTAATAAAGTCTTAATTTTAAAAATACATTTTTTAAATTCTTTTTTATTTCAGAAAAAATTTGTAAAAAACCATTTCAATTAATTAATGAACTAGTATACCTATACTGAATAAGTGTGTTCGAAATATACACTAAATACAGTCAGTGAGAAATTAGGTCATAAAATCTTTTGTCTTAGATTCAGGGTCGTCTTGGATTCAGGGTCATCTTGGATTTGGAGTCGTCTTGGATTCGGGTAAATACGGTATATATGATTAGGAAGTAAGTTGTCTTTCCTCAAAGAATTAACATGATTCCAAAAAGGTTTGATGTTAGAATGCAATAAAGACTCAGTATTATCAATATAGTCCCGATAACAATATTTAAACAAATCTTTTCATCTGCCTCGTAACAAGGGAAAAGCCTTATAATCAGAAACGGATCTAGACAATTTAAACATCCTATGGGCTTGTTTCTTCTCATATACTAATGACCTTAGTTCAGGATTAAACCAGCTTGGAAAGGACTTATTTTTAAATTTAATTTAAGGAACATACCTTTCAATTGTACAACCTAATATATCATAAAAATAGTTTACGGCACTATTTGTATCCAATGTATTCAGCACATTCCAGTCAGTTAGAGATAGGTAGTTGGACATACCTCTATAGTACATTTTGCATGGATTGTCACATTCCAGGTACCAGGTATGCACATGGTAATTAAATACAAGTTTGTGATAAAAAAATGTTTGCTTATCTGAAAGGAAAATATATCCCAACAGTTGGCAACATTTTTATTTTAGGTGCTTAAAATAGTATTTCATGTGGTGTAATACATTCTGAATGTGATGCAAGGTAATTACAGTATGGAATTAATTGAAATTATTTAATAATTTTTTGTAATTTCTTTCTGCTATGTAAAGTATATTTACCTGTTATAATTAATCGAATCAGGCATGACTTCATTCTATTTCTAGCAAACATCCCCTGGTATATGCCCTTAGGATACATTTCGCTTTCTAAAAATGCTGATGATGAGCTTGTTGATGCTACTTAATTATTATAATTACCGTATATGCCGGCGTATAAGTCGACCTCGATTTTTCGAATTATAAATACATGACTAGACATATATTCGCTGTATAAGTCGACCTCCCAATTTTTCATGAAAAAAAACTTTGAATGAAGAATACAGGGAATTTTATGGTTTTTTAAATCTAAATGTAACCTTTTCCATAAAATGCACTCGATTTTTGAGTTATTAAATCATTTTTTTAATTTAAGAAAGATCAGTCATATAACATATTGCCATCTATTGGCGGAATGTATTTCTTCTTATCCTTCATTCCTGTAATTGCAAGATCATTTATATTTTTGAAATTCAGTAATAAAAACAAGTTAAAATTTTTATTTTTATTAACAATTAAAAATAATTATCTTAAATCTTCTAAAATAAATGACAAAATATGTAAACAATGGAGCAGCTGATTCAAAATGGTGATCACCTATGCCATAAGATCAAATTTTTTCATAAATATCAATGTTTTTAATGTTATTTAAGGGTCACATTTTATATTCGGTGTATAAGTCGGCCTTAAGTTTTTGGAATTTTTTTTTGAGCTTCAAAGCTCAACTTTTACGCCAGCATCTACAGTATTACATTTGTGCTAGAGAATGTAATGTGATGCTGAAAAATATCTGATTTAATTTGTGCTTAAACATAGCAGGAACATCCTAGTGGCCGTTCTTCTGAGTCAAGTAATCCTCCTGGCTCATCAGATGTGTGGATTCCAGGTGCAAGATTAAGTCAAGAAGGAGGAAGTGCAGCAAGTAGTGCAGGGGGCAGCAGTGGTGTTGGAGGTATGTTCATTTATACAATTTTATTCCCAAAAATGTGCAGTTAATGATCTTCACTTGCTTATTTATGGTGAAAATATGATTTTCATTTTTTCCCATTGAAAAATTCTTGTCATCATGTAAACCTCATTAAATAATAAGCTAAAAAATCTGGTCATGTTCGACTAATATGAACTATTTATGACTAGGTAGAAGATTGACATTTTGTAGGAATTTATGATTCTTATAGTAAAGCCATTTACGAAAAAAATCCCCAAAAAAGAACCAGGTTCGACTCTGGTAGATAATTTCTGTTTCCCATAAGATAACACGTAAAAGCAATTTTTCAACTTATAGGCTTTTACTCTTTTGGAAATTAAAATTGGAAAGAATGGATCTACGATCTTCAGACCTGAACCATTTAAAGAAAAATAAATAACATTTCTTATTCTTATCGTCACATTTCACCTATGATTCGAAATCACTCAAGTTATATGTTTAAATCATATTTATTGGAAAAATTTAAGCTTTTTATTGATATGTTGCCTTGCTGACCATGTCATTGTTAAGCCTCAAGATTTTATTGCCGTCTCAGTCCTTATACTACATACATAAGGAAAGCATGCTTTGAATGCTTTAATAGGATAAGGAAAAGGCTTGAGAGGAAGAAAGAAAGGAGAGAGACAGGGAGGAGGAGGGAGACAGAAGGAGTGAGAGAGAGGGATAAATAGATACTTTTCCTTATTAGGGTGAGATTGAGATTAGGAAGTCTATTTTTCCAGAGAAGGAGAGAGAGGGAGAGGAAGGATGGGAGAGAGTAAGAAAAACAAGAAATTCAAACCAGGACTAATGCAGGCTGGTTTCCCCAAGTTTACATCCCGAATTGTTTACTTATATTGACAGAAAATGTTTCAGTATGTGTAAGTCATTCCAAGGAATTCTCACACCATAAATATCACTTGTAATTCATAGTTTATCAATGATAGAGGAAAATTGGAAAATAAATTAATATCATTATCAGTTTTAAAATACTAAAAGCATTGTCAAAATCACTGTCTGCCATTATATTTTGCATGTATTTTTTAAATAAACGAATTTAATAAAAGTTTCTGTTTATATGTTAATAGGTATGTATGGATCAACTCCATTGCTGAAGGGTAGTTGAGTGAAAAAGAAAATAACCCATTTGTTCACTCGTTTATGCTCAAACCGATAATTGTATCCTTGGCAACATTCTGATAAAATGCGATTTAAAACGTAAAAATGCTATGTTTTAGTAGAAATCCAATAAAATATGATCAATTGTCAAAATTCTGTGTTAAGAATTACAATCTAAATCTTTTCTCCTTAGAACAGTACAAACCACATTCCGATATCACAATTTTAAGATATTTTAAAGTATTAAAGAAAACATCTCTGCGTAATGGATTTGAGATTTCCTATGTAAAACAAATAGGGAAAAAACTTTCCTGGAATCGAACCTGGGACTTCAATCTTCGCCAAATAAAATATAGCCCGGAGGCATACCAAGTTTCATGAAAATCGGTCCATTGATGCAAAAGTTGTTAGTAGGAGACACACACATACAGACAGGACCATTTCATAAGGTTATGTTTCCTTTGGAAATCAGCCTAAAAGGGAGGAAGAATAAGAAGTGCCTAAAGTTTAATATTTAATCCATGCATACCCATCATATTTTTGACAGGCAATCATACTAGTCTATATAACTAACTAGCTAATTTTGTGATCCTGCTACATTGTTGTCATTTAAGGCAACCATATTATTGCTATCTTAATGGAAACATGTATACCAAATTGGATTTGGATATGGGACAGCATTGCATGTTTACCTAAATAGCTAATAATTGGTGTAGAATGCTACATCTTGAGTTATGCAGATTAAAGTTGTTAGGTCATGAGTGTATTGTTTAGATGTGCATCATCAGTAAAGTTGTCTATGTGAACTGTAACAAAAAAATGATGTATTTGCTTCATAGTTTAAAAAATGTATTTTCAAACTTAGAATAGAATTTATTTTATTTTTTATGAATTTTAGTATTTTGTTTGCATTGGAAATATTCACTCTAATTCTGGTTTTCAATTGCTGCACAAGATAGTTTTTGTTTTATTTACATAGCAACAAATAAGTTTTTGATTTTATTTCCTAACATATTTTTATATCACATTACGTTTTCCAAAACTAATAGTCTGTGAAATTATTTAAGTAACATAGTGTTTAAAATCATCAAAGTATAATGATGATATAACTGACTTATAAGATACATTACACATTGAAAATGAGCCATGGATTTGTTTATTAACATTGCTATTTTGAATTAATACCAACATAGGTCGACATTATTAAATCTTTTCGTTTAAATTAATTACTTCATTCAGGCCCATCTGTCATTTTTGGCTGACAATTAAACCAGCTGTGTTATAAAAGATTCTGTAAAGTTCGGAACAATGTTTTGTAATTTCTCTACATTTTAAAGTCACTAATCAATTTAATGGCATTGAGGCTACCACAATCAATTTGGATATTATTTGTCCATTAGGTGGCAGTAGTAGCAGCAGTGGAACTGGAGGTAATACATGGTATCTGTCATCAACCAAGGAGAAAAAGGATTCTTCAACAGAAAGGGCTGAAAAGAGTGGCAGTAAAGGCAGTAGTGGGGGTGAGGGTGGGGGAGGGAGTAGTACTGGGGCTGGTGGAAGCTTTGATAAAGCCAAAAAATCATCATGGTATAATGCCTTGTATCCCACTTATAAAACCAGAAGTGAGGATTTCAAAAGAATCTTTAAAGATCTTCCTCCCGAAGAAAGGCTTATTGTTGGTAAGTTGATAGACAAATAGTAGAATGTAATATTTTAAATAAAACTTGACTATCATGACATTATAAATTCCTAAATTTCCCATAATTTTTCTGGATGAGCAGAAATGAATTGTTTCTGATAATTCGGTATCTATTGTAATATTTATTCATTTTTCCCTAATGATTTTTGATGAATTTGATATTTTCATCAGCATTTACATGACCACCTCTAAATACAGTTGAACCTCTAAATTCTTCTTAACTCATATTTTTAGGAGCTCATCAAGATATTTTTTCAGTAGTATTACATACTATTCACTATATAGATGTTTTCCATCTGAATCATTTGTCTTTCATTTAGATTCAAGTTTAAGTGATGTAAGAATTTTACTATAATTTAAAAATCAGGAAAGAAAACAAATAATAATAATAAATGTCTTATGAAAGTATGTTGTGTGTCAAAATTACTTATTAGTTCAATCTAACTGAAATATTTTGCATTTAAAAAAGTATTTATTTGTATTAAATAAGTGGAGTGTGTTTTAACAGCATTTCACATAATGTTTCCATTCCTCAAAGCAAAGTGTGGGAAAGTTAATTTTGCGATAAGATCATGTATGGGACAAACTAATTGCATATAAAATGTATTAAATTTGAATATTGGTGATTTCATGAAGTGATAATGCAACATATTCCTCTGCCTGGTGGCAGACTACTCTTCTGCTTTACAGAAGGATATTCTTGTTCATGGAAGAATCTATGTATCTCAAAACTACCTCAGTTTCTATGCTAACATCTTTAGATGGGAAACATCAGTAAGTCTTTAAATTATTTAGCAATCATTAATTAGAATGTACCTAATAAGTTTCATTATTTAAAAAAATAACTTTTTAAACATTTTTGAAAACTTTTAATAGCTATTTAGGCATTTTGTTTTACTTATATGTATTTCACTATCCATAAAAAATAATAAATATTGCATCAATATTTTTCATTGTTTGATATTTCTTCTGGATGAGCAATTTGTTTCAATTGTTTTAAAATTAAATCGCAAATTTCTTTTGTGAATAATTTTTAGGTATTTGTATAACTTGCAGCATATGCTGTTAAATGATAAATTTGTTTATTCTCATGATTGAAATATTTTTTTACAAAATTAAGTTAAAGAAATATTCACTTCTAAGGATTGTTATTCTGTGAAAATTAAAAATGTATCTGTATTGCAGGTATCTTTGCGATGGAAGGAAGTGACATCAATAACCAAAGAAAAAACTGCTTTGGTGATTCCAAATGCTATTCAAGTGTGCACTGAATCAGGAGAACGGCATTTCTTCACCTCTTTTGGTGCAAGAGATAAAACCTACCTAATGTTATTCCGAGTCTGGCAGAATGCACTTATGGAAGAGGTGTGTATTTTTAAGTCATTTTTTTATTATTACTAGAAAAGCCAAAAAATGCAAGATATTGGTATGTACAAAAATTGTCTTGTAAATATGTATCTGAACATCTTATTTTGCTTTGTAACTGAAATGGTGAGATGGCATTGAAACAAACAAAAATGTGATGAGTGTGGGTAAGAATAAACTATGCTGGTCTCTTTAGCCTAAGAATTAAAGAGAAGTAGTTGCAGGTTTTTCCAAGTAAAAATGGCAACTCTAGAAGTGCATGGTTTGTATGATTGTTAAATTTTGCATGTTGCTTGCCATAGAACATTGGCTGTGTTAAAATATTGACTTTTACAGTACAGAATCCAGGCACTTATCTGATTTTAAAAAGAATGTTAATAAAGATATAAACAGCGTTAATGGTTACCATTGTTTTATTATCTGTGTGAATTTAAATCAGTTTTTGTTTACCTGTTTTTGTTATTTAAATATATTATTTTATGTAGGTCATAATGTTACTCACTTCATTATGCTATTTTTTATACAAGTATTTGGTTTTAAAGTTACCTTTAATCTTATATTTCCTGAAGGAATTGTTCATTTGTTCATGGAATTTTATTGGTAACTAATTAAATTTATAAAGTTTGGTCCATTGAGAAATATTATCCTAGTAAATATTTTTTTCATATTTCTTATTTCCAAATCAATTTCATGTACTATTCTACCCTGGATACACTCTCCTCATTCAAGTAAGCATCTATCTTATTGATTTTAATTATCAATGTGGACTTGATTCTGTGTACAAAATCTTTAGACTAACTAGATTAGTAACACATTATAATTGCTTATAGGTGGGAGATTTTAACTAGAAAGATTAGCATGTAGTTATACCTAAATAGAGTAAGCTTTGCAGTATCATATTGTAGATGATCTTGGTAGACCCCTATTGTTCTGTTTAATGATAACTTAATCATATCCTGTGAATCATTCTCTTCTGTAATAATGTGATTCTTTATATTTCTACTAACATGTAAATTATATATCGCCTTCAGCTTTAAGATTGTTTCCTGGCTATAATTATGGTGAAAGCTTAGACATATATGGTTAAATTGCAATTAATGCATAAAATTGCTTGATGAGACATAATTGGAGCTTATGTTTGTAAATTACTTGAATTATTGTCATTCAAGATTTTTCAAATCAACAATATTTCATTCATAGTCACTTTTTCTCTTTTGCACTTTTTAATTAATATTATGATGCATATCACAGTTTTTAAAGTATGGGCAAGATTAGGTAATGCATACCACTAGTGCTGTTGAAAACTTTTTGTCAGGAAATATTCTGAGATGCAGAAATGTTACAAAAATATTGAAATATTTTTGTAAAATTCTGCTGATTTTCTTCCTACAATGTTAGAACAAAAATATTTGATTTGATTATATGTCTCTCATTTTGAGATTAAGTTAAGCCAGAAGTAGAATTTGACTTTGGTTGTTAATCCTTGTAATAAATTACACAATTGCTTCTCTTTCAGCGAATGTCTATGCAGGAAATGTGGCAGTGGGTTCACACTTGCTATGGAGATGAGTTAGGTCTCACAAGTGATGATGAAGAGGGCTATGTAGCCCCTCCAACAACAGACGATGACAAAATGTCTGCCATTAGTGTCAAATTTTCAGTTGATTCACTGTCAGAGGTAAAATATAACATTCTTACTTTACTTACTGTATATCTCAGCATACTAGTTGATCCAGTGTATAACCTTAATTTTTTGGCAAGAAAATGGAATAGAACAGGGAATTATTGAGCTCATTTTGTGGCTGAAAATTTTCAAGAACAACCACTTAAAAATATTTGTCTCAGGTCACTCTAATAACCACAACAATTTATAACCTTATATAATGTGGCTACTGGAATCTGAGACAAGTATTTTTTAAGTGCTTGTTCTTGAATGAAAATGGATGTTTAGGCACATACCATATAAGTTGGCCTACCTCTTCCACTTAATAAATACTTTTCATGAAATATTTATTCAGACAAAATCTAGGTTCCATACAACCAAACTTTTGAATGAAACATGGATATAAGTATCTCATAAATTAATTGCTGATGATCTGTAAATATGTGAGAAGTTTCTTTCTGGAAATGTACAAGAAATTCCTCTATGTTCACTGGCATTTATCTTGGTATCATTCTTTGGTATCTATTACAATTTGAAATAACATTTATTGAAACTGAATCCCTCATCATGGTCCTACCAACTAACAGAACAAAATACTATTTATTTTATTTATTTATTTATTAGCAAGAACTCAGAGACAACACAAGACCAATTACACTGATAATCAATAACGATTTAACAATATTGAAATAACAACAAAGACAATCACATACAACCATGACCAAGGCGGGATTCGAACCCGTGACCCTAGCATTGGGAGCCAGATGCGCTAGCCACCCCTCTGCCAAGGCCGTCAAAGCTAATGTCAAGTTAAAACTTGTATTATGTGGTAAATCATTAAATAACCAAGTTGAGGCAAGAGAATTCAGTGTTATTGAAAAGCTCGTGTAAGGATAGAGAAAGAATGAATTCACTATGATGAAGATACCTATGACAAAATGTGCTATGAAAACAGGCATTAGTCCGTAATTTCTATTTTTTGTATTCAGCATATAAGGTGACCCTAGTTTTTTTAAAGCTTTTTTTACATTTTAAAGGTCAACTTTTACACTGTGATATATGGTATTTAATTGTTTACTTAGTTTCATTGTGAAATTCTGAAAATATAAAATAATTGTACACATCCACTATAAATGATGACTTAATTATTTATCATTGCAAAATATCAGCTATTTTAAACAGTGCTGTACTCCATCCATTGTGTTATTTATATAGTTAATGTAAATTCATTTTGGGAATTAAACCTTAAGGAGGATGCCATTAAGTAAATAATAAGAATCTATACATTTGACACTTTTACTGTTGTGATATTATTTATTGAAAATGTTTTTTAAGTTCCACCACTACATTATGTTACTCGTGGGAAATATTTTTATACAATCTAATAAAAACTCGGGTATCAAAAGTTTGTATCCAGTTTACTGCACTCTCAAAATTTGATGTCAGCATTACTGAAAAATGCAAGTTAGCTATTGCAGTTTACATTTAAAGCCATTTTATTCAAGTTTGCTCTCAGATTTAGCTAGATATTTTGGTAATTGACTTTTCATATATATATATATATATATTGACATTCAGGATTACATGAATGTATCGGACCATCCAATTGGAGATGAAAGAGATACAAAAATATCAGGATCAGAAGAGCGAGGTGTTGGTGAGGGGGAGGCTGAAGAGAGTCAACTTTTATTTGGCAATGAACCGGAGGAAGGAATAAGTAACAGTCCTGATGGTTGTGGTAGTGTAGGTGCTGGAGGAATATGTCAAGAAGGAGCCCTCATTGATGAAGGATCCAAGGATAAGAGCATTGCCAGTCAGTTTTTATCCACCCAGGTAAAATTTATTTTTTCATGCAAATGAAATTATTTTATATCAAAAGTTTTAATTAAAAGATTATTCTGAGATTCATGATGCACGCTACTGACAGCTGCTTAGAATGTACTATAACTCATTAAAAATCATATATAATTTTAAGTAACTTGTAGTTTTACTTAAACTCATACATTGTTGCATAAGCAGTTATACTATGGCTAAAATTTAATAGTTTTATTAGATAAAAGGTCTTTGCTTGTATTGTTTACTTATGCTTATAATAAATTAATAACCTGTATAATTAACTTTCTATCCTGCATTGATAAAAGATCATTCTTATTGGTATTGTTTGTGTTAAATGCATTTCACATAAATATATTAGTGACTGTCCAAATTTCCATACTAACATTATCATTTTAGGCTCATTTGGGTTGTAAGAGTAAAATCTGATTTATATATATAGGTAAACTATAACTTGAATCCACATTAAGAAGAAAAAATTAGCATATTCCAATCTTAAACCCCGTTCCACCAAAATTGTCATCATTGTGAGTGGAGATGTAATAAAATGCAATAATGAAAATCCCTATGCAATATGTATTCCAACGACGCATTTTCATTATTGCATTTTTACATCTTCACTCACAAGGCCATTTTCGACCAGCCGGTGAATCGCCGCCTCTTTAAGCCAATGGATTAAGAGATACAAGATAATTGTTACATTGTAGACACATTAGGCATACATGTTACATTGTACTTGAAAAGAATCTGAGGCGAGAATAGATTGAGTTCAGCCGGTGGCTGAACCCCTTGATAGTAATTGCATTGAAGCTGTCAGTGCATTAGCATATTCTTTGTACCTACCTTAGCGAGTTTTTAGCCATCTGTTATTTTAACATTGGGTGACAAAGAGGGTGTTCATCATGTTGAAAAAAAGGTTCTTCCAAATCCCAGGTTAACAGAAGAATCCGACAAAGTTATGACGTGAATTTTAAAAGTCATAACTCAAGAGGCAGAAAAAATGAACTATATTCAAGCTTTGAAAAAGTATGATATTCCTGAAGTAATTATACCTCTATGGTGGAAGCAGTTAGAAAAATTTTAATGTGCAATTTCAACTAGGAAGGCATTTAGGTGATGTTCAACTGGGAGATTTGAAGGCCTTGAGAATCATATTTTTGACTTCATTTTAGAAAAGTGAAGTGAAGGTTTTTCCATCACTCAGGAAGTAATAAGGATTGAAAGTGGTGAGGGAATGTAAAATTCCACACGGTGATTTCAAAGCAAGCATCAGCTGGTGTAGACAGATGATGCATAGAAAAGGCCTTTCTCTATGATGCCGCACTTCCCTAGCTTAGCATCTGCCTAGTGATTGCAGTGAGAAGTTGATCGCTTATCAGAGGTATGTCATAAGCTTACAGAATAAACATAACTCTCTGCTAGGCCAGATGGGGAATGCAGATCAAACCCTGGTATGTTTTGATATGCCGTCAAACATCACAGTCAATGAAAAAGGTGCTAAATCGGTGTTGTTAAAATCCACCCGAAATGAGAAATCAAGGATAACTGTTATGCTTGCAGTGATGGTGGCCAAAAGGTGAAAACTGAACCCTGCATAATTTTAAATCTTAAAAGGATGCCAAAGGAAAAGTTACCATCAAGTGTAATGTTTCACGTGCAGGAGAAGGGATGGATGAATGAGGAACTTGTGTTAAATTGGCTAGAGGTTGTTTGGGGTCGTGTTTTATTCAAGGTTTAATTTTTTCTTTGAAAAACTTTCCAAAAATCTTAGGGTCGCACTATATTCAAGGTTGCCTTTTATTTGGGACTATATGGTATTCCATATTGGAGGTCAGTGGGTTTGTGAGCATAATACTAAATACAGTAATAATCTTACCTTCAGTCTATAAGACACAGGTTGATTTTGTGAGTCAATTTTCTGGAAAAAAAGTGCATTTTATATCCCAAAAAATAAAGTAATTCAGTTAATATAAGAAATGTGATTCTCTCTGTCCGCCAAATTTTACCAAGATGAAAGGCTAAATTTTACATAAACTATGAGAACAAAATAATACTTAAGAGTGATAATTGAATTTGAAATTGGGACTGATGGGTCACCCGCATGAAATTTTTGTATCATATTTACATTTGTTAAATCTCTTTTCCCTCATAATTTACAGGAAGGTATGATTATGATGGAGCCAATGACTGAAGGACCTGCACCTCAACTCACTAGCCCATCTCTTCTCCAACCTCCACCTCAAGATCATCTCCCATCAGACATGAGTGATACAACAGAATCTGAGGCTGAGAGGAATGTCCGAGATGGTGATAATTGCTTGAAGCATGCATTTTGAATACATTAGACTGCATTCACTTGGAAGTGTCATTTCCAAAACATTTTGTTTATTTTCCAAGCTTAGTATAACAAAAAGTTTTAATCCTTCGATGCTTAGAGTAAAAAAATTTATACCGGTGGATTTTTCGTATGGTTTAGGTCCGGAGGAAAGGAGTGGAAAAACCTACCGTTGCTCTTCAGCCCACGAGGGCCGGCAGCTAGTGAACATCATTCTTCCCATTCATGTGGATCAGCTTTTTACCTTGCTCTTCACCCCATCAAAGTTCTATCTGGATTTCCATGCTGAAAGGCGCACATGTGGTAAGTACCAGAAGTTTTTATTTGTTTGATGGTAAACACTGTATTGACCCAATAACAGGGCAACCTCTGATTTTTAGAAGCCGTGAAAGCAAAAAATATTTATGATTAAAGCTTCTTATTTTTATTTCAAAATCCCTGATTGGTTACTCTTAGTTTCTTACGTTAGGTCAGGCTATTAACCAGGCAGTACTCATGCACATTTTTTGTAACGTAAAAGGTCGCACGGGGTGCCTCTGACACCCCATGGATGTTTTTGTTTAAAAAATTATTAATTGTCGATTTTCAATACATTTTTCATATTATTTGTCTCTTAATGTGTTTTTTATTAATTGAAATTTATTTTAAGATGGCAATTATTTAACAAAACCGGGAGAAAAATAAAAATTGTGGAAAATACGTTTGTTATTTTTATGAAATTTTATATTTTGTAATCAGTAAAGTAACTTTTCAATACCGATCCCAGATCATAAACAACAACACCAATTATGCAAATAGTAACAATAATAATAACATTGCACCATCTAAGAAAAATGTCCTAACTCAAAGAATAACCATAGGATACTAGTGTATTAAGCAAAAATGGTTGAAGACACATGCCACTCCAGCTACTGAAGGGTAGGAGTCATAAAAACTAAAAGTAAAGGAACCATTTAATAAAGCATAGGGCTGGGGTGTCAACAGCACCCCACGCATCCACTCCCAGGTTAACAAAGTGTAACGTTTTTGTTTCAAAAAAATATCTAGAATTAATTGACCTCCAGATAGCTGCTTTCTTGAGAGCAACCACAGTGTTGAATTTGAGAAGGGTTGATATGTTTAGCTTACGATAAATAAAAAAGAACATGGACTTATAATCATGCTGGAATGGAATTGTTTTCTGTTTTATCTCATCAAAGCAGTTTTAATGTAAGCTATTTTCAATAGATATCAATTGAATGTAAGGATTAAATGTATGAGTCGCTATGCTATATTTCCTTTGAAATAATTTTGAGTAATAATTCCATTTGATTGGAAATTTTACTTGTGTGTGTGAAGACCAGTGTTGATTTCTTTAGTTGTTTCATGTTTTCACCTGAATCTGTTTGTATTTTTTTATAACAGATATGCTGCAAAGTCCTTGGCAAATTGATCCAGAGACTGGACAGAAAGTGAGACAAGTTTCTTTGACTTTATCTCTCAGCCAATCTATGGGACCCAAGACAGCTCAGGTCACAGAAACGATGGTGAGTTAATAAATCACTTTTATTATTATTTGTTTATGTTAATGCCCTTCATGAATTGTATGTATCATTTCCTATATTCAGCAATGGGTGTGTATTTCAGAAATTATGGAGATTTGTTCATTTTTATCTGAATCTTAGGTGTATGTATTTTCCTTACTATCTTAGATCTCTCATTTTCTCTAATGTTGAGATTAGCCAGTCTTCAGGTGTAATGCATATAATGAGAAAAAATGTATTTGTTTTATGAATACCTGGACTTTTGATCCATAGTCTTTAATCTTTTGTAGGTGATGCTTCCATGCAGTCGTCCTGGATATCTCTACTCCATTGATGTTGAGGCTCATAACTCTGGGATTCCTTATGCAGATTCATTCTACGTCTTTACACACTTCTGCCTCTCCCGCACATCCCCAGATACCCAGCTGCCCTCTATTAATGACAGTCAGCAGCCTGGTACAACAATGAGCAGCACATCTGGGACTCCATCCCCTCCGCCAGCTGCCTCCACCCCCGTCGGTGGATCCCCACAGCATCTTGCAAATCACTCTTCTTCTCCGAGTCACCTCTCATCGCGATCACCAAGGCATCATCATCATGTTGGTGGTCATCCATCTGCCTGCATCCTCTCTATTTTCACTCAGATTAAATATAAGAAGTCGGTGTGGGGTATTGTGAAAAGTGAGTACAGTTTCTTCCAGTAACCGTGTACTCAGAACAAACTTGCTCACTACTCAGCAGTTCAACATATGTCACTGGTGGCTCATTATATTGTACAGTCATACTTAGCTTAGCACAACTGATAGGTTCCTGAAAATTTCGCATTAAGCAAAATTCACGCAAAACAGTCATAAATGCATTATGCCAATGAAGATACTGTATCTGCCCGAATATAAGCCGATGTTTTTTGTCAAATCTTTCATGAAGAAATCACCCCTCAACTTAAATGCGGGTCCGAGAAAAAATTTAGGGTTAGGGTTAAGTCTCGTAGTCACCCATAGATGGCAGCACGCCTCTCATTGCTGTGGCGTTCAAATGATAGTACTATATTTTTCGTAAAGTAAATATTTGACATACTATGAATATTAAGGAATAAATAATAAAACTAGAATATTGAATTTAGCAGTACCCGTGTTTTGTTGCTGATGTTACCTATTCTTTTGTTTCTAAATGCTATTGGATATTTTCTTTCATTTTTCAGGGCTATGCATATGTATCATTAAGAATAGTTAGCAATTTGTATTATTTTTCATTATCCATTAAAAGAAGTTCCTATTAGTTTTACGTGGCTATTGTAGTTATTGCTATAGCCACTGTAATGTTTATCCTCATTCATGGAATCTATTAAAATTGCATACATTGACTATGCAGACAATTATGCAAAATGCAATGACTGCTTTTGATTCTCAACTGTTTGAATTACGGTAAAACTTTACATGGAACGTGTATATTTATAAAAATAAAGTTTCTTAAGGCAATGTAAATGGAACTAGCCTTGGATTTAAAATTATCTTGGTGAGGTCGCTATTGCTTATTTGACCTTTTGTGAAAATGAAGATGAATGAAATTATCGTCACTGAATGTGGAACATTATTCAACAATGCGAAATTATTAATTGGAGTAATATTTCAAAATGTCAACAACTAAACCATTTCCCACTCTTTTCTTTCATCTCAATTAATGTATTCTAGGCTGTGCTGGGCACACTTCAGCATAAAATCTTGGAAATTTACTTTTTTGTCATTGTAGAAATATTTGGGGAGTCGGCTTCTATTCGGGCAGATACGTTAGGCTCCATGGATAGGAAAACTAAAGTGTAATATTAATAGAAACATTAAATATTGATAATAATGTTTTAATATGAATAATTTTATACATAACTGTAATTATATTTAATCCTCTTGTCATGAAGTTCCTGGCTGTGGCTCCATGGAAGATAAAGGCCTCTTGAGGAAGATTTCCAGCCCGAGTTCTCTTGCCTTTGTCTTCTGATCATGCAGAATTTCTTTCTAGTAGTTGATACCTTGGTTGACAATCTTTCTGACAACCGAGATACACTCCCAGGCATTGATATTCTGCTCAAAAAGGTCCAGGCTACAGTTTATAAGGGCCAATCAATTCTAAAGAACTTTCTCATCTGAAGCCTCTTCAACATCTATCCTTTCAGCCTCCTGCATGCAATGCTGAAGCAGTTTCTCATTGGTTAGAGTCTTCCTGTGAGACTGTAGCAGCTCCTCCACATTGATCTTTTCAAATCTGGCACTGCTGACCAACTCTGTGATGTCATTGTTGACTTCTTTCACCAGCAAAGTCATTAGTGACATCCGGCCACAACTTTTACCAAACACTGTTCATACATTTGGAACTAACTTCCTGCCAAGACTCATCAGTGTTATTGATGTCCTTCATTATGTCATATGCTTTTCACCAGTCCCTTATGAGCTGTTTATCCTGCCCATCAGTGTCTTTAACCAAGTGGCTAAAGGTGCGGCATTGACAGCAAGCCTTGAATTCAGTGATAGCCACCTGATCCATGGACTACAGCATGGAAGTTATGTTTGGTAGAAACACAACCTCAATTGGTAGGTCAGTTCAGATTGTATTGAGGGTTTGTTGATGGCCTGGGACTGTCCAAGAATAACATTGTTTTGGTTCAAATCCATTTCACTCACAATAATTCTTGACAGCTGGGCAGAAACAATGGATGAACCAGTTGTTAAAAATATCCCTAGTTACCGAGGCCTTGTGGTTTGACCACCAGATTACAAGCATGTGTTCCTTTACATAACTCTTCATAGTCTGTGGTGTCTCAAAATGGTATGAGAGAGGAGGCTTTAACTTCATGTACTTGAAGCATTGCTGCCAAGGAGTGTAAGATGATATTTTGCTTCCTTGAGATGAATGTACGAAACATCATCCTATGTCATTTTTTAAATTCAACATGATGAGATATACTTTTATTTAATAGACATATATTTAACTGAATAATGTAAGAAAATGCATTAATGAATGTTAATAATAGAAATTTATTAATAACAAATGGCTGAGTACTTGCTCGTCTGCTTGTACCTTGAGCCTGGAATTTTATGGGCATTCCACAGCTGGCATTCTGCTGCAGTTAACTCCACACATTTTGGTTTTAATCATATAAATAGATGAACTATAAAGTAAGATGTTTGTAACAATGTTGTGGCAGAAAATGTGATACTTTTACTGGTGTTCTGCTTATATAAAAAGATGCTGCTCTTTTGTTCGCAACGTATTGCGACTGGAATGATGCCATATCCTTAAATTCGCTTTTGCGGTGCACTCAATTTACAAGAGCTATGCAGGAGGCACTCTTAGCGCCTATCATTTTCGGTATGTACTAATATTATCCTCTGGTTTTCCACTATGATTTTTCATGAAACCGTGCAGATCAGTTAAATAAATGCAAAATTCACCTATATATGCCATGCAGGAGGATCGCTGATCTGGGTATAAGCAGCTTGCAATACACATTGACTTGAGCGCTGATAAAACGAGGGTTGGCTTACTATTGGGTAAATGCTGTATATAAAGTTTTATGATTAGGGTGCCTCAGTTGTCTGCTGCCTTTGATTCTTGGACACCTGGTAGGCTCAGGCCTGCTTCGTGGTATAACAAATCCACTTAAAATGAGATAATGCAAAGCAAAGTAGGACTATAGAGTCCTGTCTGTGGGCCGGATACAGGCTGATCCTTTGGAATTCATTATGGGCCCAGGCCGTGCTTTAAAAATTGCTGGATATATCAGTTTAGTTATAAAAATGCTTGGGCTTTGATGGACCAAAATATTTTAATCAGTGCCTGAAATTTACATGTACGATTTGCATAAGTTTTTATTTAACCCATTCAGTACAGAGGACAAGTCACACTAGTCCACCATACTGAATGGGTTCAAGCAAAATAGTGGCATGCGATTTTTTAAGTAAACTAACCCAGGTTAGTGAAGAATGAGTATGACTCGTCCTCCGTACTGAATTGGTTAATATATTTTTTGTCTATAACATTATATTTGTGTATTTTGTGTAGCAATTTATTTTGTTTGCGATCTTCCAAGGCATACGAATATGTGGATTTAAAAAAATCCTTTTCAAATCATTGAACAGCCCACAGATGTGATAGAAAATTTGGAATACAATAATTACATTTTTCAAGCTGAGGGGCTTTAAATGGGCCAAGCCTAGAATTTCTTCGATAACGTTTGGGCCAGGTCCAAATTTGTATGGACCAGGCCTAGAAAATCAGGCCTGTGCAGAGCTCTAGGACTTGATCGTGTGATACATCTGTTTAATTCAACATTCTTAATTTATTGCTGTTATATCATTCATGCTCTTTTTTCATAACCTTAAAGCTTTGCTGTATTGTAGCAATGTATGAGTTAGTGAACAGGCCCACCATTTCACAAAGGAAAAGTTGGATAAGTGACTATTTATGTCCATCTGAAGTTATACTATTTAACTGGGGCAAATTGTGGTCATCACAGCCCCATTCCATGAAGCCATACATGGGGCCAAGTAGTGCAAAAGCTATGACTTTTGAAACCTCATACAGTTCTTGCCCATAAACAAACTAGAAAGGTGTAGAATAGAATGGCAAGAAACAGGTATTTCATTGATCCTGCCATAAAAGCCTTTGGTGTTACAGAATAGGTGGTGTTTGTGGCTGCATTAGCAGGCATGGTAATATAATATCCTTTTATGTATCTTTTCATATAGACTGGCAGTCTTTTTAATTTTAAAATTTCACGACCTTGGAAAAATTTTTAGTGGCAGTTGTGAACTCCTGTGCATCTGTCAAAAAGTCATTCCTTGTCCTTTCAATTCTTCTATGGCATGCTCAAATCAAGAAGTGACTGCAGAATGAATCATTTTCTATCAACTTCATCCTTTTGAAATATGTTTACCCTTACACAATATACCTACTCTGAACACGTGACCATAATCCATTCAGTAGATTAGTCACTTAATGTTTATCTGTATTTAGTGTTTATTTTTTGCAGTCCCCGAAAACACTCCATTTAAGCAATGTATTATTTTCTTCGAATTAATGTTCCTCAATTTAGTGTTTTACCCGGATTTAGTGTATTATATTTTCGACCGCTTCATTAACATTAACTACCGCGATATAATGTAACTTGGCGGCTACTATCGCGTTCCTTCGGCTACGACCATACGAGTGTTATTTAACGTCCGAGTTCGGACAGGAAAGAAACAGGCAATGGATCCATTGTAAAAAAGTGCTAGAGGCCCCACACGTTTCCCGTCCGAGTAAACACCTGCAACAGATCGCAGCACTGCCGCATTTTTTATCCGAATTTCGGATGTAGCTGAGTAGCTATACGAAGCGATTCTTCTCTGCCCGGGCGTCGTTATGTTTTTAGGAAAAGGGCCATACGTGCGGTGAGTTGAAGAGGCGACACTTTTTTTAGAAGTGGCATTAAAGCAGTGTTGTCACTGATCTGCACGTATACGTCATGAACTGGGTTAGCATTTTGTATTTTTACCTCAGGCAACAATTTCCGCGGAACTGCTCTGATCAGGCAACATGTACCTCTTATTTACAGCAAATTATTAATCATTTTGGTAGAAAAAGTGCTTGCTATTTATGGTAGTATTTGTCACGAACATAAAGACAGAATAAATAAAGTGAAGTACTATAATTAATATTGTTACCGTACTTTCAATATATAAATAAAAAATATTTTTGAATACTTGAGAAATTATGCCAATCTCAACTACCTGGTAGCATTACTATGTCACAAATTTGATTTTTACTTTTCCTTATGGCAATAACAGTCAAATGTTTTCATTTCTGTGATTTTCATGTTGGACGTGAAACGCTCAGAACACCCGGGCACACGAGCGATTTTTTCGCATCCGAGCTGACCGCGAAGTTACACCAAGCCCGACTATAAGTTAATGTTCATCAAGCGAACACTATTTCCTCAATGTTCACTCAGTTTATTCCAAAATGATGGATTTTATTGAAGTTTCCTTAGTTGTTTGTTCTGTTGTGATGTGACTCCGCGGTTATCTCGGACGTGAAAATCACAGAGATAAAAACATTTGATTGACATTTGCATAAGGCAAAGTAACAATCAAATTCGGATCATAGTAATGATACCAGGTAGTTATATAAATACTTTGATATGTTTAACAAATTAAGAAAGTATACAGTATCTGTATCACAAATAGGCGCGTTTCGTCTGATGGATTATTTGAAGCTCAAGGTTATACTTTGAACGAACGCACAACATAAAACAGCAAAACCCCATGACTACTACTACCATGTCAACTAAAAATTTCTTCCTTACCATAAGTTGGTGCATAAATAAACGTATTTGCATAATTTTAGTATAATGACTAAATACTGCAAAACGATATACCAGAAAGTATGCCGAGGAAATATTAAATTTATATTTATTGATTTATTTTCTAATGTTTTAATCAGTCAAAAAATCGAAAATTATTTAGCTGTAATATTTACATTATTTTCTTTGTCGTAGATAATCCATTTTCTTCTACTTGCAAAATGCTGCATCCACACCTAATGATATTAAACGTATGTTCGTAATTATAGCAGATCTTATTTACTACGTAAAATTTTTCTCTGACTACAATGACTTTCAAAGTGAATTATGACTTTCTTGTTTGCTTTTATTGAAAACGGCTACTCCTACGATAAAAATGTATAAAACAAGAAATATTTTATTTGTCTATCTCTAAAAATTTTGTCTGAAAACCTTTTCTGTATAACTAATATTTTATGAGTTTTGAGAGAAAGTTCGTTTTTTGTTTCCAGTTAAGTGCCACCTCTGATGGGGTTATGTGAAGCATTTATGCCATTTTATTTTTGTCTTTGGCCATAAATCCTTAATACCAAATTTCATGAAAATCCATTTGGCAGAAGCCAAGAATAAATATGCGGCCAGATGGATGGATGGATAGAATAAAGCTAATAGATGCTTACATTAGAAACAAATTGTGCCTAAAAAGCTTAGAGTGGCCATATATTGTGCCTTCACTCTAATGTATGTATGTATGTATTTAAAATATATTCATATATACATAAAATGGTGTAAAACAATTTCACTATAATAAATTTAACAGTTACTTGCTGTAAAAGTATGTAACCGCTAAAGAAAATGGCAGAGCCCTATGTTTACAGCTAATGTCAAATGGAGAAACCACCTAATAACCATAAAAAATAATAAAAAGGAAGTATTCACATACATGCCAGTTTAGGGGAAATTACTCCATGTCAGGGACCCTTTTCTCACACACACGAAATACAAGCAGTCAACCACACGTGTACTTTCTTTTTAAGAAATCCCTAAATACGTATTTCAGAATCAAAGATCCATCTTCAGTAGTTATACACTTGAATAAATATTACCTTTAAATTTGGATAATTTATTTTATTTTTGAGGTGGACATTTGGACTCTGTTACCAATGCATTTAACATTCTTTTGCAGGCATCATTGAAAAGAACTCATGGTCTGGACTAGAGGAGTTTTACCAGTCCATCGTCAGTGCACTCCAGCTAGAGTGTGAAAAAATGCTCAGTAGAGGTGGTCTGGCTGTAGTGAGAAGCAACTCTCCTGGTGTGAATATACCAGGAGGTGGGAAACGGAAGGCACGGATGCGCAGGAGAAGACATGGTATGATTGGGCCTGGTCTTGGAGCAGCTGGAGTAGGGGCGGTAGGGTCTGGTATGGGTTCTAAGATTGGTGTTGGGGAGGATGATGGAATGGTATCTGGGGGAACTGCAGGATCTGAAGGAGGTTTGGGAATGGTGGGTTCTGGAGGGTTAGGTCAACAACATCACCTTCACCATGGAGGTAAAAGAGGTAAGTTTTGAATCAATCATTTCTTTCACATCAGTGGCAGAATTAAGCTGGAGCTCAGACCCTCAGAGGGACCCAGTCAGCTATAATTAGCCGCTATAAACATCCAGGCCCCATGAAAATCATAAATTCAATAAAATGGACAAGCCTCTTATAATGATTCTAATATGCGAAGACATAAGAATAGTTTGCGAAAACGAGTTATCAGGGGGGTGCCATTGGTGTAGTGGTTAGAACATTGACTGCTACTCACCTGCTGCTCGAAAAGGCAGCGGGCTCAATTCTTGCACATGTAGGATTTTTTCCAAGGTTGCATGGCCCCCTGTTTGTGCGGTTTGAGGAGACCGCACAAATTCAGCATTCTATCCTTTGAAATGGACGTTAAACAGTTGGCCTCCTTGGTGCTTTTTGTAAAGAGTAGGCTAATGCCGGCACTGGGTTTCCCTTCTGTGTGTACATATGTCCAGTTGATGACAGTGCAAAGTGACCAAAGCTGTCGATGCACTTAAAAAATCAATTACTACTATGAGTTATCGGTACAAAGCTGTATGGTATTGAATAAATCAGTATATTTGGTCACCTTAGTTAAGAGGGGACCACAAATTTTTCTTGCTCTGGAGTCTGTGGCTTACTTGTTTTGCTTGAGGGTGAACTCATCAAGTGATTATTGCTCAATATGTTTTAGACACCCTTTTCTATGATACTATCACATTGTTGAGCTTATCAGTTTGCAAATTACCTAACTGTAGTAATTTCCCATTGTTCAATGTATGTACGAGGGTCATTTTTAAAGTAAGAACCGTTTTGTCATAAAAAAATAAAAACTTTATATATCCAAATAATTTATTGCTACTACTACGCACAAAATTTCTTTATTTTTCTACATAGTCCCCATAGAGATCCAGGCATTTGTTCAGACGTGACACGAGCTTGACGATCCCCTCATCATAGAAGTCCATTTGCTGCCCAAAAACTCCTTCAGTTTTGTGAAAAGATGAAAGTCCGAAGGTGCCAGATCAGGACTGTAGGGAGGATGGTCGAGGATTTCCCAATCAAATTTCTCCAACAGCGCTTGCGTTTTTTGTGCAACATGTGGCAGCGCGTTGTCATGACGCAGACACACTCCCCTAGTGAGTAGGCCGTGCCGGCGGTTTTAGATAGCACGCCGTAGCCTTGCCAATGTTTCACAATATGCATTTGCATTGATGGTTTCCCCGCGAGGCAAGAAGTCAACCTAAAAACGCCTTTCCTGTCCCAAAAAATGGTGGCCATGATTTTCAGAGTTGAAGGTATCTGCTTGAATTTTCATGGTTTTGTCGGAGTGTGGGGGTGATGCCATTCAAGAGACTGCTGCTTACTCTCTGGCGTGTAATGTGAGACCCAAGTCTCATCTCCCATCATGATATGGTCCAAGAATTCATCACCATCTCTGTGGTAGCGTTCCAAAAACGACAGAGCAGCACCCATGCATTTCTGCTTGTGTGCATCTGTGAGCATTCTTGGAACCCACCTGACACAAATCTTTCCACATTGGAGGTGAACTGTGACAATCTTATAGAGGACAGATCGTGAAACATTTGGAAAAGCCTCATGAAGCTCATCAATATTGAAGCGCCTGCTTTCACGAACATGCGCATCGACCTTGTTTTTCAAGTCCTCACTCATGACAGACAGGCGACCAAATCGTGCGTCATCGAGCACATTTGTCATTCCACCATTAAACAGACAACACCACTTTCGCACATTCCCTTCATTCATTAAACCTTTCCCATACACTTCCACAAGTTGGCGATGGATTTCGGCAGGGCGAATTTTTTTCGCGTTCAAAAATCTAATCACCGAACGCACTTCACAATCGGCGGGATTAGTGATAGACATGGTTCTTTATAAAGCACTGTGAAAAATCAACCAACTCACTCAAATGCTCAGCGCACACTGAGGACGTGGCTGGGGCCCTAGAGAGAGCATTCAACCTTGAGACGTCTCTGGTCAATGACCTGCGTGGGTAGGGTGCGCAAACGGTTCTTACTTTAAAAATGACCCTCGTACATCATATAAATTTACCTTTTCCCTTTAGGTCTTTGCCTTATAAATAAATATTTGCTTTCAGGAAGTGGAGAAGGAGGTGGTCACCATGCTCCAGAGGTCTTAAGCTGTGTTGCATTACTAGTATTAGTTTTTCTTTTACTATTGAATGCATTGCTGTACTATAAATTATGGTCACTAGAAGAATGGACACATCAATCTAATGCCCATGCATTTAGCATGCTAGATCTTCATGTTCTCAGGTAAGTTCATTTATGCATCATATTGTGTTTATTAAGTCTGGAGGAGTTATCGTTGCTGTGAACATTTTTTTATCTGGTAGTTTAATAATATGTCATCACCTAAAAATTCTAACTTCAAGATCTAGCTTTAACATACTTTAAAAAATTAAGTGATAATGAATAAAGAGAGGAAAATTCTCGTTTTCATTCACATGATGAAAGAGAAATGATAAATAATTGTAATTTTAATTGAAATCTTTTAGGAATACTATATTAGAATATTTACTGGGGAAAAGTTATCTGGGTACTAGCAGGTAGCGGTAATGATTAGATAATCCCTCAGACTTATTAAGAAGTAGAGTAGTAGGAGTATAGATGGGAAAAATTCAATCATCGTTTTTAAAATTTTTAAATTTGGCAATGCATGCATTTCTATTGTGACCAAAGCATATATATAATTTGTATTTGAATTATATTTTATTTTGATGATTGAGTGGAAAGTTTTTGTTTACAATTTATGGTATGTTCAAAATGAATTGACTTGGGTTGAACTTGAAAAGAAATCTTATCTTTTCTATTATATGTGAATTTAACACCTTAGTAATTAATTTTTAATGCCTTTTTCTGAATCAGGCATCCTCCAAAATCTCATGATGAGTGGCTCAGGTTGTTACAACATCAAGAAGCATTACATCATGTGGAACTAGAAAAATGGCAGAAGATATTACAAGCAGCTATACAACTACTTAGACAGGTGATTTATCTATTCAGTTCTTTTTTTTGCATTATCCCTCTTTTTGAGGATCTGAACTCTAAAGCCCTGTGATGGGTATTTTGGAAACATTCTTAAAAAACTTAAGCTTATTATACATTATTTCTGTGTATTGTCAAGTGCCTTTACATAATTGAAATTATTTATGTAAATAGAGTTTGTCTAAAAAATTTAAATTTTCATAAAATCAAGCAACGAGGTTTTTTGTTTCATTTGTTATAGCCTTCATCCTATTGATTTAAAGTTTTTCGTTTCATTAACCCCTCAAGCCTGATTTAAAAATGATTATCTCCATAATTTAAATGCCACAGAATGCAACTTGTGTTATTTTAACTTATTTCTCGGAAAATATACAAAAAGATATCCAAAAAATAAGCAATATTTAACACTGTTGATTCACTATACACCACCTTTTTGAACTTTGCGAATAATTGATTCCGGAAAACTGATGCGAAATGCAAATTCGCAAAATGCAAATTTGTGAAGTGCAAGTCCTATTTTCCAATAAGATGCCATGTTATTACGAGAGAGTCAGGTTCCCAGCCAACCTAAAAAATTCACTTTTTTATCACAAGTAATGCAGTTAAACAGAAAATAAAAGAAAATGTAACTGCAAATGAAAAACCTAGCATTATAAAGTAAAAAAGATACTTTTAATTACCTTCAAAATGTGTAGTAGCAAATGAAAACCCAGCACAACAAAGTGATTACACTTCTTTCCGCACTTGTACAGTTTACCTCCTCAAAATTTCGCATGGGATTTTCGATCTTTTTTTGTTCATTCTAAAGAAATGGTTTAATTTAAATTGAACTACTGAAATGGAATGTTGAGTACATCATGCACAAAAGTTTTCCTGGATTCTGCAACAAACATTTCCAAGCCACAAAAAACACACTAGCATTAAAAAGTGGTTACATTTCTTTTACTAATTACGTTAGAAGTGCATAACAGAAAATCAAAACCTAGCGTAATAAAGTTATAACAATTTTTTTAAAATGAGCTACAAAAGAATTAAGTCGATGGTTATCACGTTTGTTTACTTTGAAAACTGCTAATAACGAGCATCATATATATAATATATTAATAATGTTCTTTTCTGGGGTGTTAAAGTTTAAAATGAACTTTGAAACAAAAAAGTAGAGGGAGTTCATGCATCATAGACGCATGACGTGAAATGCAAGTAATGTGTGCGAAACACAAGTAATGGTCATAAAAAATTTTGATGTTAAGTCCAAATTCTCAAACCGCAAGCATGCGAAGTTCAAAAAGGTGGTGTATATTATTTTACAGGCTGGCAATATTTAATTTTGAATATATTTTGTACTTAAAACTTGATTTTTCAAGTTTGGATAATGTGTGATCCCTTTCATTATATAGTATCACTTAAAGGGCAGAATTCTCTGGGTAGCTCTCACAGCAGTAGGATGTCTCCTTTCTTAATCCTTCTCTTTCCTGAAGGTGGATTTTCTTCCAAGAAGTGACACCCTGTTAGCCTCATAAGGTCGTGGTCAATGCACGTTAGCTTTCCCTTTTTCTTATCAACTCCACGCTCCAAATATTTCATAAATATGTCATCTATTAGTGTTATTCAAAATAACTATTGATGTATTCATTAGCCTTTTTAATTACATTTATATGAACTTGCCTACTATATATATATATATATATATATATATATATATATATATATATATATATATATATTAGGGTGGTCCTTATTTTTAAGTTTTGGAAAACTGGAGGGGGCACGCTTTGAATCTGTTCCATTATGAAAAAATTAATTTTGGTAAAATTAGGTTAGTTTTAAATAATATTTAGGGGTCGCTACCAAGATCTGAAAAATCGCAATATATCATAATGGTAAACATAGGTGCACTCATTTTTAAATTAGTTTAAATTTTAAACTTATTTGAATTGAATTGTGAATTGTAGATACTTATTATTGAAAATTGTGATGCAGCAATACTGCCATAGATATAACCTTTCAGAGGTACCCCTCAGAAATCCTGCGTAAGTCCACTTGCAGGAGCACTCTTTGTGTTATATTATAGTCCATATCAGGTCTTTTGGAACAATCTAGAACTCAAGGTTACTAGAGACTAAAGGTTGGCACACTAGAGGAAACGCGCTACCATTGGCTGTTGCCTGTGACATAGCTATAATGGCAAGTGTAGGGAAAAGGATAGAAGAGAAACGTCTAACTACGTGACCGGAGAGTTTTTTAAATTTTCATTTATTTATGTAATGTATAAGAAACATAATACAGAAAATATATAAACAATATACAAAGTTATTCCCAAAAGAAAATTCATAACATAAAACAATTACACAGTAGACTTTGCCCACTTCAATCCTTTCTTTGCAGCTGATCTCTCAGCTTGCCTACGACATGCAAGTGTGTTTAAAAAGCGAATTCTAATGAATGTTCTTGTCCTCACATAAAACATGACAACATTTTTATTAACAAGTGGAAATTTTTCTTGCAATATCCTAGTAAGTGATTGTATAACTTTGGGGGATTTTGCCAAATGTCCACCATGAAAATTGTCAAAAATTACTTCAAATAATTGCACCGTATAAAACCACTGATCGGTTGGCTTGGTTAGACCACCTTTTGAAAGGATTTGAATCCAACTCAAGTTGGAAAATGCATCTTCCTTTATTTGAAGATGCTGTTGAGTTGGATGACCTAAGTTGCAGTCATATTTCTTGCAGCAAGATACCTAAGGCCTTCTAAAGGTAAATCAACTTGGGATGGAATACTTTTTTTTTTCACCTTCAATGGTATTATGTACACATAAATCTCTTTCACAATTCTGCCCTTCCAAGAGTGAAGCCAAGTCATTTTAATGAGTAAGAAAGTATTCCTCGTTATCATCTACTTTTGTTACAGCAGTGGCAGTTGGTAATGGAATGTTTTCCACATCTGAACTTAAAAGTAGAAGGTGGATTCTATTTTTCACTTCCACTGGCATGGGATGGTCACAGAAGCGACCAAGTCCACGAATTTTAAAAAAAAATTTTCCAAACAGTCTTGATTGAGCCTGGCAGTTAATATATACTGGAAGCCTTGTAACATTAAGTATTCATATAACCCTTTTAAAGGCCTTAGACTCATAAGTAAACCCTTCTGGAATGGCATTAAATTTCTTTTTCCTACTACACTCATACTCTCACACAAGCTCTCAAATTTGTTTAAAACATGAAGTTGTTGCTTCAAGCATTTGCCAAAACCAGATTTCACGCCAATGTTATCAGGTATACGTGAGTTAAAAATATCAAAAGTATCGTTAATTACTTCAAAAAAGTATGCATCTCACCAATGTCGTCAAAAACAAGATGCAGAGCTTTAGCAGTGGCATTGGAAAAAAGCTGTGCAGCTAATCTTACTCGCTGTCCATCTCGACCTTTACATGTGATATGCAGTTGTGTTAACTTTGGTAGTATCTTAATTTCTCCTGAATCTGCTTCAATTAATTTTTCTATTATCTCTTTCTGAATCACCCTCCCACTAGGTAAAGCAATCCCACTATCTAAAAAATGATTATGAAGTAACTTCAATAAATGAGGGAAATCAGCAAAGACCCATACTTGCCTGTTATTGTCTGATGGATTTGGAAAATTAGGCTTCATGTAGGAAACACCAAGCTCATCCCACACTGTGCCATTTTTACCCCCCATATCCGAAACAGCTGCTACAATTTTAACACCTACATTTTCTAAATTTAAGATTATTTCTTTCAGTATCACTGCTGACATAGTTACATCAAAATCACAGTATACAGGTTGCTTCCATTTGCCGCCTGAGGATCTCACCATTACAATCTGTACATTTTTATGTGAACCAACAATTTTATCTGCTCCTTAGTCATAACAAATGCGGCTATTGACATTCATTTCATCAAAGGAAATTATGCAATGTTTCTGGAGGTCTGAGAAATTTTTAAGTTGAGGTTCCATCACCTTGAAAACATAAAACAAAATACCTTTGTTGCACTTAAAAAATTTTGTCCATCTCCTTAAAGTGGACAAACCCGGTAAAGAAAAATTTAAGCATTTTCTTAGATAAACATATGCCTTACGTGAGATTGCTCGAAGTGCAATTGCCTTACAAATTGTACTTGCATCCCATCTTACCAATTTATTTGATTTTAATGATTTTATTTGTGGAGGTGTTAAGACTTTACTAAGTAAGTCATGCAACTCTGACTTAACCTCGTTATTGATTGACTTTTTTTAAATAAACACTCCTCTGCAGGTGGCTGGTGGCTGATTCGATTTCTGAGGTTTTGCACACGTTTTTTTTTACTGTTGAAGGTAAATTATCTGTCTTCGTAATTGCGCATTAGCAGCCTTTAGTTCAGTGATCTGTTTCATAAGAATGTCTCTTTCCTCACAGCACTGGAACTCATCAATCATTGTATTTGCATCTTGGCAGGATTTCTGTTGTTTCTTTGGTGAAAGACTTCTTATATTTTCCAATGCCCTTTTCAGTATGGCCCGTGATTCCGATCTGTTGGCTCTGGTAGAAACAGCCTCCTGCCAAAGAAACACCTTAAAATCTTCCTATATTATCATATGCAATATTCACTTAGAATAGAAATTATGTAATTTTGATCTTCCGATGAGAATTAATGCAGTTACAGGCATTACATTGAAATGAAGGTGTGTCAACTAAAAGTTTAATAATTACAATCAAGTAATCAGAAAAGCAAAATCGATGCTAATGAACAGTACAGACTGTTTAAAATAAAAAACTTATGTTCTATTTTATGGTTTGAGATAATCACATCAAGATTTATATTTAAAAGCGACGAGGTTAGGATTAGGTTGAGTGTCGTTTTAAAGATATTTTTCTAAATTTATAAAGTGAATTCAAAAAAGAAAAAACACTGTCATTCGTTTACAACAAAGATATCTTAACTGAAATTTTACAAGGTAAACTTGACTTATTCTCACCTGTCTTGTTAAACTGGAGCTTTCACAATCACATGTACCAAGGCAACTTTGAACTGTAGAGATATGACTTCCTCCACCGTTGCATTGAGGCAAGTTTAGGCTAGGCACAGCATCTGGTTGCAGACGTCTTTGTTTTCTTGGTGGAAGTCCTAATAACTCGTGCTCTAAATCACGATAATAATCATCACTCTTAAAATGGATGGAACATATTCTTGCATTAGCTATGTTCACCTTATCCGCGCGCTTACATTTTACCAACCAGGCTATGCGAATCGCCATGTCTTTCGGAAATGCATGGTACACTATATCTTTATTGTCTTTGGTTACTCTCCAATAATTCTTGCATGTGGCAACTGCACATTCCATTTTTAGAAAACACAATAATAACAGCAAAGTAGAAACAAAACAGAACACAGTAGAAACGCCAAATAACACTGTACTGCGTGCAATGCACTCGCTCTTCAGTATGACTTTCGACTACAAACACACTCCTTTCTGGCACTTCTCGCCTTGCTTGCCATTATAGTTACGTCATGACATCATGTGACCATGGAGAAGAAAAAAGAGAAAGTTCGTGTTGTGAGACCCATGTGTCTAGAACTGTCCAGAACGTTATAGAACCTTCATAAACAATCGTAAATCGTTTCTCATTTCGTGTAAGTCGCATTCAGAAAAGGGAAGCAACAGCTAAACAAATAATCACTCAATTTAATCCAAAAGTTCCGCTGGTTGTGCATTGGGATGGCAAGCTGCTGCCAGATCTTACTGGAAAGGAAGTAGTTGATCGTCTTCCTATTTTAGTCACAGGTGATGGAGTAGAACAACTGCTCGGTGTTCCAAAAATTGTGGCTGGAACTGGGTTGGAAGTGGGCAAGGCTGTTGTTGAAACTTTGGAACTGTGGAATCTAGCAGAGAAAGTGAAAGGAATGTGTTTAGACACTACTGCATCAAATACTGGAAGAAAAAATGGAGCATGTCTTTGGATTGAACAGAAATTAGACAAGAACCTTCTCTACATTCCGTGCAGGCACCACATATTGGAGCTGGTACTGGAAACTGTCTTCTCTGCCATCGTAAGTCCATCAGCGAGCCCAGAAATATTAATCTTCAAGCGATTTCAAGCTCATTGAGTGTCACTGGATAAGTCCGAATACAGAACTGCACTTGATGATGAGTTCACTGCCAGTGCTGTTGCCGATATTAAAGACGAAATAATCACTTTTGCTACAGACCAACTGAACCAGCAGCAACCTTGCGATGATTACAGAGAACTGGAAATCTCTATCACCTTTCTTGGAAGTGAACCTTCTCGTGGAATTAGATTTCTTGCTCCTGGTGCAATGCATAAGGCTCGTTGGATGGCCAAAGCCATTTATGCTATCAAACTGTGGATGTTCAAAGGACAGTTTCCATTGAAGACAAAAGAGGAAGCTGGGATAAGGGACATAGCAATTTTTGTTGTGAGATTGTATTTGAAGGCGTGGTTTCAAGCTGCACTTCCAACTGCTGCGCCTTTAAATGACCTGATGCTGTTGAAGAAACTCCAACAGTACAAGACTACTAACTCAATAGTTGCCAACGCTGCTCTGAAGAAGCTTGCTCGTCATCTGTGGTACCTCAGCGAAGAGCTGGTTGCCCTTGCTTTCTTTGATAAAAAGGTATCAATAGATACAAAAACCAAATCGATTCAAGCTCTCCAAAATGATGGTAATAAGGACCACTCAAAGAGAGTGACTGTCGATCTGGATAGCATTTCGGAGAAAAATTTGGATTATATGTGTCAGCCAACACTTTGAGGTTTTTCGACATACTTGGTCTTGACTCGAAATTCACAGAATTGGATACCAAATTCTGGGCTTCTGCTGGGAACTACATTGCCACAGAAAAGTGCATCAGGTCCATCAATTGCATTAACGATACAGCAGAATGCGGAGTTGCCCTGATCAAGGAATACAATCGATTACACACCCAGGGTGAACAGCAAAAGCAATTTCTTCTGCAGGTTGTCAGCGATCATCGGAGGAGATATCCAGACTTTGCGAAGGGAACACTTGCCACAAACAATTAATATACCACTGTGTCATTATTGTTATGTTCATCATGTGACAATCTAGCATGGAAATTACCAACTCTAAATTTTATATGCTTTGTACTGTATTGCATTTAGTTTAAAATAAAGAAAACTTAATGTTTCAAACTTTGGTAGCAACCTCTAAATTTCATCTAAAATTTACCAAATTTTGGGAATATTATTTTTTAAATATTGGAACAAGATAGGCTGGTGCCCCTATTCAAAATAAAACGTTTGTTTTTCCCCCATTATAAGGGCCACCCTAATATATATACACACACACACACACACACTAGTAGAAGGTGCTTGCATACTGCAAGCATTTCATCTCACCTTGATAAAACATTAATTTTTTAAAGAGATATTTCATCATGGGAAATATTTCTTTAATTCAAAAGATTTCTCCTAGGGACCAAATTTCTTTTTTTTCCCTAATGGAACAATAATGGAATAAAACAATTGCTAACTTTCGCAATTTTATGAATATTATACGTTTTCCACATACAGTTAATAATTCCTCAACTTTATGCCAAATTTTAAATTTGTAGCACATTTAGAATTGAAATTACATTTATCTAATTGTTTAAATTTAAATAATTTTTAACGGCCGCAATAAGAATTTCATAGATACAATGAAATGTTTATTCGTTTAAATGGACTAAACTCTAATTAACTTGAAACTTGAAACTTGAAACTTGAAAATTTGTTTAAACAATTGCGAATTTTTAGCGGCCGCATTGTTGCACTTTTTCAAGATTTTCGTTTTTTCTAGTCGGTTTTGCACAAAATCCTACCTAAGAAAAAATTTTCGAATCTCCAGCTCATCTGGAAGTGCCTAAACATTAGTATCCTCCTATATGTTATATCCTCCTTCTCCTCTGTATATACAGGGTGTCCCAGAAGTCCGGCCACATAGGACAACTTTGTTATTTTGCAGAATATCTAAAAATAATGAGAGATCAAAGTTGTTCGCAATAGGCTATTTTTCTGGAAAAATGTTGATTTATTTTGTCTAGGGCCTTCCATTTGACCGCTACTCTCTTGGCTCATCAATGGTTAAGTGTCTCGGCGGAAATTCCTACGTCCACATAAAGGAGCTAGGAGCCGGCTATGTGAATAGGAGTTGCAACAAAAATGAATAAAAACTCCTAAAACTCATGCAGCAGTGTATATTGCACATTTACAATAAATTTTCAAATTGGTATCCATGCTGGCGTACACTCATTCTGATTCGTTCCCTCAAGCTTCTCCGTACACGTAGCAATGTTTGCGGAGTAATTTCTGCGCATGCTGCACTGATGTTCTCTCGAAGTTCTTCAAGGCTTCTTATCCTGCTTAGACAAACAAAATCAACATTTCTCCCGAAAAATAGCCTATCGCAAACAACTTTGATCTCTTATTATTTTTAGATATTCTGCAAAATAACAAAGTTGTCCTCTGTGGCCGGACTTCTGGGAAAGAGTCACTTAACCATTGATGAGCCAAGAGAGTAGCAGTCGAACGGAAGGCCCTAGACGAAAAAAATCAATATTTCTCCTGAAAAATAGCTTATTGCAAATAACTTTAATCTCTTATTATTTTTAGATATTCTGCAAAATAACAAAGTTGTCCTATGAGGCCAGACTTCTGGGACACCCTGTATAATGATATATATATATATATATATATATATATATATATATATATATATATATATATATATAACTAAAGGAAAAGGTAGTGATGAGGGTGGCAACAAGGTGTTAAGGGAAGCCCAGCGGACACTTACCAAGTTGAGGACCAAGCTGGCAGGCTGCTGGGGGCGTCGAAGAGACACGTGAAACACACGAACACAAAAAGACAAAAAAAACACGCAAGCTTATCGGGCCTATGCCCTTCTTCAGCGAAAGAGTATCTGCAAGTGACACACTGGGCGTGGAATGACAGGGTGGTGTGGGAAGGTTGATGGTTGGAGGAGGTGGGGAGTAGGAGGGGTGGATAGCCAATAAAGAGGGAGTGTGGTAAGGGAAAGTGCAAATAACTACAATGTAACAAGGAGACATTGTAAGGGGGCTAATAGGGTTAGCGGAGGTTGAGGCCAGGCGGAGAGAAAGAGTCGAGAAGATGGATATGTGCTAGTTCCCAGTGTCGGAGAAGGGGGGCAGGAGTGTCATAGGGTAAATAATCCTAACATTGTAGCAACTATTGAAGGGGACATTGTGGGTATTGGCGTGTAATGCAACTGGGAGGGGAGGCCTGAGAGAAATGCTATTCTGGTGACCGTTCATGCGGATGTTTAACGGATTGCTGTTGAGGCCTACAAGTGTATATATATATGGATGTCAACAAGGTGTTGGGATGAGGAAACCCAGTGAGCACTCACCAATCAGACGACTTCAGGTTGGCGAGGCTCCGGGGATGTCGAAGCGACACGTGTGTCGCTTCGACATCCCCGGAGCCTCGCCAACCTGAAGTCGTCTGATTGGTGAGTGCTCACTGGGTTTCCTCATCCCAACACCTTGTTGACATCCATATATTCATTTTACCTTTCCTTTTCCGTAAGTTGTTATATATATATATATATATATATATATATATATATATATATATATATATATATATATATATGGATCCCTTCCACACACACCTACTATCCCTGCATCAACCCCTCCACTCACTCTTACTACACTTTTCCTTCCTGGTATTCACAAAGCCCTCAAAACAATCCTCCATGCTGCCCACCCAATTCTTACCTCTTCCTCCCACCAGTCCCTCTTTACCAACCTTTTTGCCAATCCCCTGCTCCTCTCCTTCCACCGACACCCCAATTTGGGAAATATCTTGTGGATGAAGGAACTTCCCACTTCTACCACGCCTCTTGCCATAGGGTCTCACCCCTGCGGCAAACCTCGCTGCCTCACTTGCCCTATCCACATACCCTCATCTTTTTTCTCGAGTCCCTCCACCAACATCACCTCCAGAAGCAACTGCACCACTTGTAACGTCATTTACCTCCTTACCTGCACTTTTTGTCCTGCCTTTTACGTAGGCCTCACCAGGAATCCGTTAAATATTCACATGAACGGTCACCGGAATAGCGTCTCTCTCAGTTGCATTGCACACCAATGCCCACAATGTCCCCTTCAATAATTGCTACAGTGTAAGGGTTATTCGCACCTTACCCAATGACACTCCTGCCCCCCTTCTCCAACACTGGGAACTAGCACATATCCATCTTCTCGACTCTTTCTCTCCGCCTGGCCTCAACCTCCGCTAACCCTATTAGCCCCCTTACAATGTCTCCTCTGTTACTTTGTAGCTATTCGCACTACCTCACCACACTCCCTCCTTATTGGCTATCCACCCTTCCTTCTCCCCGCCTCCTCCAATCATCAACCTTCCCACATCACCCTGTCATTCCCCGCCCAGTGTGTCACTTTACATTACTCTTTCGCTGAAGAAGGGCATAGGCCCGATAAGCTTGCGTGTGTTTTTGTGTTCGTGTGTTTTACGTGTCTCTTCGATGCCCCCAGCAGCCTGCCAGCTTGGTCCTCAACTTGGTAAGTGTCCGCTGGGCTTCCCTCAACACCTTGTTGCCACCCTCATCACTACCTTTTCTTCTCCTTTAGTTAATATATATATATATAACCTCAGCTTCATAGCCAAACACCTTAACCATTACACCAAATCATTCATTAATAACTTCAATGAAAGTTATATATTTAAATAATAAGCTATGTTTGTCCCTCATGCTCGACAAACTATTTGTGACTGACTGTAATGCTATTTTAACAAACATTCCAAGTAGGTAGAAGATTGAAATTTGGTAGGAATGTTTGTCTCTTATAGGAAAAGCCATTTATGAAAAGAAAATTCTCAAAAAAGACCTGTGTTCAACTCTAGTAGATAATTTCTATTTCTCATAACATAACATGTATAAATCGATTTTTCTACTTACAGGCTTTTACTCTTTCACAAATTAAAATTAGAAATAATTGACCTACAATCTTCAAGCCTGGAATGTTTTTTTTTAAATAAATAACTTTTCTTATTCTTATCGTCACATTTTGCCTACGATTCGAAATCGCTCAAGTTATATGTTTAAATCATATTCATTAGAAGAATTTAAGCATTTTAACGATATGTTGCCTTGCCGACCATGTCATTGTTAAACCTCAGGATTGTATTGTTGTCTCAAGCCTTATACTATATGCGTAAGGAAAGCGTGCTTTGAATGTTTTAGTATGTGAAAGAGGAGAGAGAGAAAGAAAGGAGAGAGACAGAGGTAGAGTGAGATAGAAGGAGACAGGAGGGAGAGATAGATAGATAATGGTTTTCATTAGGTCGAGATTGATACTAGGAAGCCTGTTTGTGATATTTTCAATGATACTTGATGCAATAATTGTATTTACAAATATTGTTTTTGTTTGCCAGCCTTTATTAACTATTATTTTATATTTCTATACAGAGATTTGAATATTTCTTTGGGATACTTCTTCGTGAGTCCTACGAAATATATCAGTGATATAGGAATATCCAGTGAACTGTGGAGGCAATTATCAAAAGATTATTTTAATGGTTGAACTGTTCTGTTGTAGTCTTAATAGGGTAGGATCTACCTTTGCCTCAAAATAGAAATGGCAATTTATCTACTTTTTAGTGCATTCAAAACGTGATTTCATAAAATAAATTTAAATATTTTTTCTCTTTTTAGCTGAAGATTAAAGACACATCTTTCCCAGAAAATGTCCTCAAAGTCCTTCAAATATTCATCAATTCAAATCTCTGTATTTGGCTTCATTAACATTATTATTTATTTTACGTGCAAAATAAATGATTATCTTCATTTCAGTTTATTGCCAACAATACTGATGTTTTCTTTCACTGTTATTCTTTGATTGGCATTTCCAAGGCAACATAAATGTTTATATTTACTTGAGATAATAAAAAATAATTTATTTTGAGATTGATTCTCAATATAACTGTGGTTACATGATAATGTTTGCTGTAAATTTTCATGCTTTTTTATATTGTGTATCGTTTAGTGTTAGTTTGTTGTGAGATGGCCTGTGTATATCCTCTGTAGTGATAATTTTCATTCGTCTCCTCCGATCGTACATGTTATCTTCGATTTTGCGAAAATGATGGATAAGGATATGTTCTAAGAGAGTCATCTGACTTAGAAATTCATGCAAAATTGGTTAAATTCAGAAACAAATACATTAAATTTTTATTTTAAAATTAAGATTCCTTGTCGCCAGAGGCAGGGCTGTCACTTCTTGACAGTCAATCAGAATCCAGACAGACAAACTCATGCTTGCTCCATTATAGTATGATTTCATTGGATTATATGGAAAATGAGAAATAGTTTGTGAATATACTCCTGTGACAGCCGATAGTAAGTTTTTACTGAAGTATGAATATACAAGTGCTGAATAAATATATATGTGCTTCAAACAAGTTCACTATGAATATTTTAAATAATGTAACCTAAGTTATTGAAAATAACATTACGTTAATGCATATAAAGTCATTATCTATATAAAAGTTATTTATAAAAATTCATTTTTATATTATTATTTGTTTGTTACATAAAAAGTTTGCTCTGTCCACTGAATGACACAGGCATTCTGTTACTCTCCATCTGTTAATCTCTCAATAATACCTTCCTCATCTTCTAATCAACTTTCAGAAGATAGTAAATATCCTTCAGTAGCAATATATACTCTCCAAGAGAAATAATCTATGATCATCACTACCTTCATTTTCAGTTATATTTGGCATTTCTAAATCATCAAACATCCTCCCCCTTGTTAACACCATGGTCTTCAATTGAGGGGGAAAACCTTAGTAAAAATACTCTTTTAAGTGGTGCAAGAGAGATACTATTTTTATAGAGGTTCCCTTATCCAAGGAGCTTAGCAACATCTGATTCATAGAAGAAACTCAATTCATAAAGGATAAATGAACTATAAAATAGGATGCTGCATGGGACAGCATATGCCATCACATATGCTTGAGGGGTTAATCAAAGAAATTTGTTCTATTTCGATAATGCATTTTCTGAATAATACAAGGTGCGACTCAAAAGTACCCAAATCATTTTTGTGGACTTTATCGTGACAAAATGGAGTTGGAAAACTAGTCAGTCTCTTTGTTTTCAATATTGTATGAGGTCACAATTGTGTGTTATATCTAGGCTTGGTATGATTTGATATAAATCGATAAATTTTGATAAACATTGAATATGTAAAAATTTCCAATTTGATTCAAACGAATTGTTATTGAGAAGTGTTGACTTTTCACCGCTAATTTTTCCACGAAATTATGCAATATGATTTTTAAATTTGGTTTACCACATTCACACAATGTATTTTAGCTTCAAAAATCCAAAACGGATAAGAAAATCGGCATTTGTCATACCAGATGGCAACACTTCATTCAGTATTCCTTACTTTAATCAGTATTCCTTACACTTGGCTTTCTAAGGTCCTTTATGCCATGGTGTTAAGGACCCATACTTGGCTGCCACAAGGTCTAAAGGCAAGGGCATGGTACAAAACAAAATAATCCATTTATTGTACTTGGTCATTAACCTTAATCAAATTCGATAATTCCTTCTCACCTAGGATCATTTTCATGATATGATCAGCCGCCATGTATCATTTATGTGAATGTAAGGTTTCGTCTCTTGTGTCTTCTTCCAATCTCCTTCATGATGAAAAAGGTTTTCCCAAACCGAGAAATGAGTACCAATCACCAGATGTCCCTATATTATTTTCTCAAGAATACTGACATAAACTTTATATTTTTGGGAGCCATACCTGCAATCCAACATCTGAGTGCACTTCCATTTTGCACTATTTTTCTATATTCATCATTATTTGTTACTCAACAAGGTTTTTTCTTTAATATATTCATTTGGTTGTACATTATATTAGCATCGCATTAATTTTGCTATCAAATGGTCAAGATTTCATGAATAAGTGGTCAATTTTACTAGTAAAATAAACTTTCTTGTTTATTACAGAAAATTAGCTGTACCAGATTAATATTTGAAGTCAAAAACAACATATCCATCAAAATCTTGAGAACAACAATCAGGCATACAAGATCTAATTTTTATATGTACTCTTTTAGCAAAATTTGAGTAGAAGGAATTCATTCAATTTATATATTATTCTAGATAAAAATCAATAAAATGTATTTTAAAATGTTGATATTTGTCTTTGAATTGTAGAAACTGAACGTAAATTTCTTCACCGACTGGCAATTCGTGGTACTTTAGAGGAATCTCCATTCAAAGAAAAAATACAGATACCATTATAAATGAAATTTTGGTACTTTGGTATTAATGGGACAGTCTTTCTACGACTGACATATATTAAGATGAATGCTACCCAACTTGAGGGGGGGAAACAGTGAACGTGAGAAGGAACCAAAAACACTTCACCTAACTTACCCAACCCAGTGGGGCCAAGTACAATGTTCCTTCATGTTCATATTTCCCTTCCCTAGCCCAACCGAATTCCAATGGAGTAGTGCTTCACATAATTCCAAATCTTGCCACTTCTAGTACCTTGTAGTTCCATATCTTGCCTCTTGGGGCACTGCGCAAAGGTTGTCCTGCTAACACTAAAGTACCAAATAATTAAATACGCATTTTTTGTCATAATTTTTCCCATAAAATGTAAGGTTTCAATAAATTTAAAGAAAAGGAAATTAACGTATTTACGTAATTATACGATTTTCGATGTTCTTTTGTTCTTTCCAAAAATATATTAATTAAAAATTTGACAATTCTGGAACTGCTGGACCTATTTTGATTAAATTTGGTATTGGAAAGATTTACTAAAATTGGTAAACTGATTCCAATGTTGGTTCAAATTGGATTACAATAACGACCACTTTGTATGAAGACCTTCATGTAGCTTACAGCGTGCAGGTGAGATCCATTTAATGCAACCCCAGCCATGTCTTATGATTTTTTAAATTTTGCACATCAAATTTCATAAAGTATCCTAAATATTGTGATATGTGATATTTCAGCAGTGTTGCCTAATATTGCATCGTCTGGTGGCCAATTTCATTCTTTTCCCTGTAAATTTTATGGGTCTAACACAAGAAGTATATCTCCTAAGGTAAAAACATTCAAAAAACGGAAATAGAAATATGATTCATGCTTTATGTTTCTTTGGCATCATTGGATTTTAAAGAATGTTTTTGATGATTTTTATTTTTAAAATCCATAATTTTCGATAATTACTTTATTACAACTAGCTGCTTAGTGCAACGTTGCTTGCAGCATCAATAAGATATGTGCTTACTTCTACCTGGCATGGTAAATTAATGCAATGGGTGGGTTTATTTTTAGAAATGTCCTGCATTTAAGGTTATACCAGTTTCATGCTCGGCCCTGAGATGGCAGTAATAGAAAGATGCACAACATATATATTATCTATCAAAATTTTCTGTTCAAATTATGTTTTGCGACAAATGCTGCTATTAGATATTCGTACTTCTTTATTTTAATGTTTTTTATGATATTAATGTAATGCAATGGAAATAAAGAATGTGCATGGGTATAATATTTAAAAATCCATGTCAAAATACTACAGTGCCACCTGGTGAAGAACAACTATCTCCAACGGTCCCACATTTGAGGAAACTATCTCCAACGGTCCCACATTTGAGGTTATACCAGTTCTTTACTTTGCCAAGAGATGGTAGTATGGTTAAATTGCACGACAGTAATATTTTCTATCAAAATCTTCTTTTAAAATTAGGTTTTCCAACAATTGCTTATATTAGATACTCTTAGATTTTAATTTTAATGTTTTAGGCAATATTTGCAACCAAAAAAAGAAGTATAAATATTTTTAATGAAATTTCAATAACTTAGTTAATAGACCATGGATCAGTGTTGTACAATAACCATTCGGGGACAAAATATAATGGTAATTTGTCACAGTGCGGTGACCCGAGACCTTAGATAGATGTGAAGTGTTATCGGTCTTTTCTGACACATTGACAAAATGCACTTAATATAAAGATGTTAATTTACTGTATTAACATAACATTATAAATAATAGTAAAACAATAATGCTACACATCAAAAAACACTTTTTATGTAGGTATGAAAAAAATGTGGTACATGCGGAGGGATCTTAATATTTGAATGCATATAATGTATAATAATATATAAATTGCAGAAAACCCAACACACGCTACTATGGGTTTGATCTATAAGTGGAGCTGCAAGAGGATCGTTGCTCTTTCCCATTGGCTATGGCGGCTTGGGTTTTAGCAGTTGAAATGTTCGACTCTTGTCAGTTGTAGTCTTAACGCAGACCTATTTCACTATGCGATGAGTTATCTATAACTTAAATTTATTCTTTAACCCTCTGTTAAATTTTATTATGTTGAAGAGGTCAAGTATAAGTGATAATGATGGAAGTAGCAAAACATATGTTAAAAAAACCTAAATTTATAATACAAAAAAGTATTTAATTTTTTACTTGCCAAAAAATGTACTGTAGTGAGTAGATGAAAAAAGTGTCTTGCAGCTAAAATGAGTGGTAAACAAAGTCTATTTGGCGATCTTTCTTGTTAGAAAATAAATCAGTGACTTTTCTGTTGAAGCTATCTATGTTAGTTACAAAAGTTTTTTCACATGATAGCATGCCTAAAACACTTAGTCTTTCTTCTTTCATACTATTCCTAAGAAAAGTCTTTATTCTTTTCATCATTGAAAAAAACTGTTCTGCTTTTGATGTCGACATTGGTATCGTGATCAACACTTGTAAAAGCTTGATTTTCTCTTGAAATGATTCACACAAATCATCATCCAAAATTAGCGACAGAATGGTACTGCACCAGAAACTGCTCTCAATTCCTCTCTTTCGTAAAAAACTTGAAGTTCACTCTTCAGTCTTTTTTCGAAAAAATGATACTTCAATTATTTCACTGAAATACATGCCAGGGAATTTTTTGCTGTAATTATCAAATTCTTCGACCACAAATAGATTCGTAGCCACAAGGTGTCCAGTAAATTGAAATCTCTCTTTTATTTCTGTGATTGTGGTGGGCGTAACAGTGGTCGAAATTAGCAAGTGGATACTTGTCTTTTATCAGTTTCTGAATGCCATTTAAACATCCACTCATAACAGAAGCACCATCAAAACTTTGTGCTATAAGGTTATTTGGACTGTCACCAATTAGGGGGTCAAGTTGTTTTAAAATACAATCTGCGATTGCACAAGCATCATGCCCACCAGGATTAATGAAATTCCAGAACCCTTCTACCGGTTTTCCGCCTACAATGTAACATAATACAATGACTAACTGAAACTGACATGACACATCAGTAGTTTCATTGGCTATCAGTGCTACATAATCTGCTTTTTTAATTTATTTGCGAACTTCTTCGTGGTATACTTCTAACATGCATTCCAGCAACTCATTCTGTATAGTTTTAGACGTACCTTTAAACACAGCTGATTGACTAAGGTGAACTTGAAGTCTTTATCTAACTCAGAACTAAACTGGATTAACTCACGAAGAACTCCCTTATTTTGTGACTCATCCGATTCATCATGCCCTCTCAATGCTAATTCTAATGCCCCACAAAAACTTGTACAATTTATAATTAAATTTAATACGTACCTATTTTTATCTACTTGTTCGTTATGTTTAGATAGAGCTAGCCGATACTTTGAGTTAAACTGACTTTGAATATTTGTTTTACCCAGCATCAATAAACTCAAAACATTGTTCATATGTTGTTTAGATTTTTCGTGAGCCCTCATTTTTCCCAAATGTGTACCAAGTTCAAAATCCCATTCCACGACCAGCTGACATCTCCTTGGAAAAGAACACAAGGAAAACAAAAAACTCATTTTTTTCATCACACCCGCACAGCCAATTGTTCCTCCAATAAGGCATTAAATTTATGACACCTTTCCTGTTTGTTGGCACACTGTTGCTTTTTAACTAAATTCAAATTAGGGAGGGGTCTTCCCATTCATTTTATTTTGAGTTTATCATCGTAAGACAACAACAAAAACTGCTGTTTTAATAAAGCACTTATCGTATTCATTGTGGAGAATTTAAACATTCACGCTCACCAATACTACATCGAACTATTATCTTAAAGGCCGGCTGAGCTGAGCCAAACTGAATTTGACCCCAGTGGTAGATATTCTCAAGCGTGGGAGAGGGTAGGAGATGGGAAGGAAAGCATGCAGTGCACATGCATTCCATGTCTTGTGACCGAGCCAGCTAGGTGGTGGAGTGGGGGAACTCCCCGCCGGACCCGCCCCCACTCCTATAAATTCTCTCACAGACCGGAGTATTGTGCTGCTTCATGACAAATTAAACTTATTCAAGACTCAAAAATAAAATCAATCTGTTCAAAAACAATTATTTATAGTGCTTTTTTCTTTCTGTGAATTTTGGTAGGGCCATGGCCCTATGCCAGCGGCTGCCACTGCTTAATAATGTTGATTACTTTTGTTAGTCAACCTAAATTTGTATTAATAAATCTTAAATGTTGCATTTTGGTTTTATAAAATATTTTATGTGCAGATAACATTTTTAAGTTTTGTTTTATTATTTATTTAATATTAATTACCATAAATTTGTTTTTATAAATTCTTGTTTTTTTGCAGACTGAAGAGTCTTTGACCGACCTGCTGCGGAACATTCATCCTGTTATTAACCAGAGGATAATGGCTGCATCAGATTCAAAACCTCTCCATTCACCATCAGCAGCACCTACCATACCAGAAGGTCAATCATCTGGTAAAACTGAATGGATTGGTTGGAAATCAAATCAACAAGAACATTCATCTACTGGCATCATTCAGAAAGAAGCTCCTTCTTCCATACCTGAAATTAATAAGCCAAAAGAAGAGCTTTAGACTAATTATTGTTCATCATCTTGATAAAAGATTTTATGATTTAGAACTGCAACTCATTCTGCAATAACATAAAGTTTAATTTTTTCCTTTGATTAGGCCCAATTGTCTTTTGAAAATAACTAATTAATAATGAGTTTGTGCATTGAAAACATCTGAGCAAATACTGTGCACAAAGGTGATTATAATTCTTTATCAACTATCCAATGGTCAGCCAGTCTTCTGTGTAGATATTGTATTTATGAACCCAAAGCTGAAGGACAATGAAGTGTTGAAAGCTAAATAGTGTACATATTAAAGAAATACCAGCAAATTTTAGACCTGATTGGTGTCTAATGCTGTGTTTGTTATTAAAGTTTACTAGTCAGTCTTCTTTAGTGTCTTACTTAAAATTTACATTAACAGTTGTGAAGCGCCTCATGGTATGTCACTCAAAGGCTTGTCAGTTCTGAGAGTAGTGGTACTAGTCAGGCTCCAAATTTTTGTTTGGAAACCAATGATTCCCCTTATTATTTTCATGATCTCATACTTCCTACTGTGGTCAATTTTGCTTGATTATTAAATACATTCTGTTATTGTTGAAATTTTTCAAAAATTGATATTTCATAAAATGCAATTGTTATATCTATCCTAGGTGATGATGTGAATGATAAAAGTGAACATGGAATGGAAAAAATGTCTAGCTGGATCTAGAGCCAAGAAATATCAAGAAATTCTTTCTTGCTAACATTGTTTTAATTTTCTACACAATGTCTCAATAAGTTCATTTAATTCAAATGACTACTTTTCATCTAAAGGCAGTTATGATAAGTTAACCTAGTTGTTATATTAAGTGTTTAATGAGAAATTAGCACGCACAGACGATTCCTTAAAAGTCTTTCCAATAGAACGTAGTTAGAAGACATGAAACTTTGACTTTATCATGGCTGTTAACAATCTATTTTTGCTTAAATCTTTGCCAAAGATAAAACTTTATGTAGATTTCCTTTGTGATTCTTTTTGATATATTTATAACCTGATTTGTGTTAAATCATTCTTTCTTATAAAGGCCATATTTTACAAAATACCTCTATCTTGGCTCAAACTTGTACAAATTCTTTGTATAAAAATTTGTAAATGAAATATTGTAAATATTGAATCTGTGACATTGAATGATTGAATTACATAAATCAAAGATATATGAATGCAAAATTGCAATAAAAATTGCCTTTTCCAAAAGTAATACCCTGAACATCAGTGAAGGAAGATAATTTGGAAATATTTCATACTTGAAAGTATTTTGTTGTAACCACTCAAATGAGTTTAAGCTTATCCCCTAAACATTACTGTTGGTAATTGTTATGCACATACTTCCAAAGGGTATATTTGTTAACCTTAATATTTTAATGATTATACCTTATGGATGTAATACCTAAATAATCTTATCACTGGTTATTTTAGGTTACAGTATTCACCTTATGGCTGTTTACCTTTAATATTTAAAGAGTTAACTGGGAGTAGTTAACTTGTTGGCAATGGGTTAAGTTTTCATGTACCTTCTATCCATAGCTAACTGGACATTCATATTCCAGCTGTTTTTGCTGAAATATTTTCTACTTGTATTTATTTTTATTAGTTGTATACTTATTAGGTTCTACATACTTGCACTTTTTATGTAAGTTTATTTTATAGTTCTTGCAAAAGAACATTCTGCTATTTAGTAGAGTTTGGTACATTTTTCCTGTGCACTTGCTTTTTTCATAGCTAAATGTGATACACAAACACGCAACTCCTAGATGATTGTTCACTGTTGAATTAATTTTTTCTTTTATTTATTTGATAGATGAAATATTATAACTTTCCTCTCACAATTGAGTAAAGTTAATCTTTTCATTTGCAAAAATCATTCCTCACAATAAGAATGTTGTGCATTTTTTGATTTGAATGAACTTGTGATACTTAATCACTCTTATTTTGTAACTGTTGAAAGTGGATTCCCTTGTAATTTTAATGGAGTTAATAAAACCAATTACAAGAATCTTGAATGCTTTATTTATAAAATGGAAACTATGGCTCCAAGTACCTATATTCTGAAATACTGTATTGTTGATTACTTGAAATGTGATACTATAAAGATACTATGATGTTTTCAAAATTCATATGGACAATTGTGATAAACGATGATTGTGTGAATGGATTGTTTGAAGGAAATATGTTTCAAATTCGCATTTATGGTTTTGCCTTAATTTATACAAATATATTTTTTATGCTCGTTATTAATTAAATTAGGAGGTTTCATTTTTTTTTAAATTATCTGCTCATATCATGCATAAGCAAGCATTATTTTCATAATCTTAAACTTTTTGTTGCATGTCAAATGAACCTTTTTAATTTTAGAATATAAATTGTCATTGATTATAATATTTTACAGGTAGACGCTTCATTCACCGAATGATAGCCCTGTCACTGATGAAACCATTGTCAGAAAAGTAAGTGAAATGATGTATATCTGCTAGAAGTTATGAGCTGAATTGTAAAGTTATGTTTACCGAAAAATCAGTTAAATACAGTGAAATGAATTAATGTCGGACAAAACATTGGTAACAAGCAGGTGGATGCTGTGGATGAGCTATCGCAACATGTAAATCGCATGTAAAAAGTAAAAAATTTCTTAGATAAAACATCTTACATGAGCATTGGTCATACTCCCCTTCACCTGAAGGGGGTTATTTACAGGTGCCAGGGGCTGAGCTACCTAATGTCCCATATGAAAAGGGGTTCTTTGAAGTGCACCAACATCATACAAAGGAATACTTTTCATATTTTTTAGCCGCAAAATATCATCAACCTTGGCCAAGAATCGAACCCACAATACTTGAAACAATTGACGAGTACTTCAACCACTGCTCAACCAGCATTGACCGATAACGAAGTTAATAAGCATACTCAATGTCATGGAGTAATGAATACATCTTATTTTTCTTTTCTCTATGGCAGTATAAGGATTGTTAGGCATAACATAATATTTTGAACACATTTCTTCAAATGGATTAAAGTTAATAAAATAAACAAACATTACTATAATTTTTTATAATTTCAGACTTTTTAACATATCAGTAGCATTTGTGTAAGGGAGGGGTGAATTCTTCATCAATTACAGGCAATGATAAGTTATTCAACTTGGAAAATATTTAAGATTTACATAGGGGAGCCCCATATTATTTACTGCGGGGGGCTCCCAGATTTTCCGGTACGTCACTGGTAATAATGAAGAGTTTAAGCCTAAAAATTGTTTTTATTGTTGTTAAAAATGATAAGAGGATGACAAAAACTCTCCTTAACAAAATTCGCTTTATATTTTACCAGGCTTTATAAAAATGTTTGGTGACACCTCCTTACTCTTTGCAACACAACAGATGAGAACTACTGCCTTAAGATACCAATTATCCTAAGGTATTTATTTAGTGCTATATAGATAATCACAATTTTTCGCTGGTTAAGGTTATTTTCTGATTTTTGTATAGTTTTATAAAAATTATGATTTTTTTAACTCGCTGAACGAACAATATTTGGAAACTTATACTTCAAACCTGATTTTTAACAGTTTTTATAACTATTTAAGTACTAGTTAAAATGCTCAGTGATTGATTGGACAACAGTAAAAATCTGATGTGGCTACCACATAACTTTCTCCATACCTGTAATATTTCTAAAAATTCCAAATAGTTTAAATGATAATGAATATTTTAAGGAACTGTGAGAAATATTTAAAGACTTTACAAAGAACAGAAATAGACTCATACCGTAGCCTTCTCATATTGGATATAGTCAGGAATCTCCAACAATTAAGAAAATAAAAAGGAGCGTTACTAAGACGTAACTAAGCATCAATTGTTAACAATAGTTGCTGGTAGGTGGTGTCAGCTAAAAAATTAGTTTCTAAAATATCTCTTAAACAATGCATTATATGGGAAATGTTTCAAACAAAGGTTGTAGAAAATTAAATTTCCTACAACTTGTATTCCAAAACATTTTTACATTTATCAAATATTAAAGCAAATATTTCAAAATAACAGATAAGTGACAAGAGTAAACACCCACTTCCGGTTGACCGATCTTTACCAAAAACTAATCAGTTCTAGTGACTGTCATAAAAATGTTAAATATAAAATTTTGCTTTGACTTGATTAATAGTTTTTGAGTTAGAGCACCCACAAAAAAGCTGTCACATACATACACACACGCAGACATCATCGAGAAAATGGTCAAAATATGTTCAGGGGACCTCAAAACTTGTATTTCCGTTGAAATCTCGAAATAAATTTTTTTCATGAAAATAATACTTTCCCCTATACTACGTATGGAGAAAGTAAAAAATTAATACCGCTTTTACTGATTAGGCATCAAAAGTTCACCTGAAATATCAATGGTTGCCAGCTGACCTCTCCACAGAAACTGAATGCTAGGTCCATTAAGAGAAGCAGAGAGATACATTGATTGCTCTTTATTTTCAAATACACAAATTTCTGGTCTTACTCAGTCCAAAAAAGACACCTTTAAATATTGCCATCGGTCACCTGAATTTTCATGACTAATAAGTGCCCTCCTTGAGCAGAGTCACTATCAGCATGTTTTTGAAACTCAAAAAACTACATCTTGTCATAATATTTAGTGTCAGAAGGCTGTTTATGCCTTCCACAAGTACACACTATTGTTGTAAAGCTGACAATTTATGCACAATTTGTGTATATTTATTTTTTTAAATAATAATGGCTTTCCACAAAGTGACACCTGATTTTGTTGAATCTATGTTGTACAGCTTATTGATCTAAACCTATTCTTCCATAAACAAATACAGTAAAACCTCTAAGCATCAAAATGGAAGGGACCAAATATTTTGGTGTTTCATGACAAATTCAGCAGTTCATAATCACAAAACTAAAGTATTAACTAACAATGAAAAATGAATTTATTACATTATTATGGCAACTTTTACTTATTAAAATCATATTAATAAGTTTTAAAAAACAAGAAATCACTGATCTTGTCAAAACTCTGACTTTGTACTGTAAGTATATCATCATAAAAATTAGTTAAATTTCATTAACAGCTTATTTATTTTGTAAACGTAACTGAAAATGTTTTTTTTCTTTCGTCCATCTTGCGAATTCTTTCAAAATAGTAGTTTCAATTTAGTTTAATAAAACTAGAGGATCAATTTCATAATCCTTATTTGTAAAACATCTTTGTATGATATTTAGAATCTCTTGCACCTCAGCTTTTTTTGTGGTGGCATTACAACTTACTTCTCACCATCTGAAATCTCCTCTTCTCCCATTTCAATTTCCTCATCTTTTCCACTTGTTCCTCAAATGCCTCTATTAATGCCGACACATATGAGCATTGAATCAATCAAGGAATAAAATGAATGTTCTTTCATGCATGCCCATTTTGGCCACTCATTAAATCTAGATGTTGTAATCCACGATTTTTTTTAAATTCCTATAAAGCGACATTTGTTAAATGTTTTTAAAGCATCAAGGTTTTTCGAATTAGCTAATTATAAAGGGTTCCGATTTTCACTGCCATCTGAATTAGTACAAAATTATTCCCAACAGTACAGAAAAGGACAGTAAATCCCTCGTTATTTTCTTCCTGCATGGCAGGGTTCATCTTTCCCTGCTGTTGTTCTGTCTGGCAGTCAATTGCAAAAAAATTCAGTTTCATCTGTATTGCATAAGTCTTTTGGTTCACACCCACTTACAAATGATTCCAAAGTAATTTTACACTCTTCTTGAACGCTTGAGGTTATTGATGCTTCTTCTCCACATAGCTTCAATGATGCTTGGTTTCAACGCATTTTTAATTTAACAAGCATACTCGTGTTGGCAGCGAAGTGACGCTTAGACGAATACCTTATATAAACCCCTTATAAATAGCTTAAAGAGTAATTAAGGATGATAATTTAGATATACGAAGATAATTTTTTTGTCAGGACGGCGTATTCTCGATACGATATATGGTGGATTACGAAAATGCGGATTTTGCGACCTGAAGAGGTTTTTGCTGCATAATTATACTGTCAGGTCGGTACCAAGGAGATATTACGAAACACGGAGGTTTATGCCATTTATAGTTTTGTTGGGTAAAGCTTTTATTGTGTTTGTTTTCTTACGAAAGTTACCAAAATGCTTTTTGCGTTATTTATTGAAATTTACACTTTTAAAGGGGAAATCTGTATCTCTTTTTAACTTCATCGCCCTTTCACGCTACTTGGACCCTCAGTACAATCTTTCGATTGGTGCTTAATCTTCCGCAGCAACGGAGTTAGAGTGGGAGTCCGTTTCGCCTACCTGATGAAACAAACAACGATGTACAATTTCTATTAATTTCGTACTTTTTGAACCTACAAGAAACAATCATTTCGCAGTGTTGGAATATGTGCAATTACGCAAAACAAACTACATCGCACCATAAAAAATTTAGCGCGAGCGTCGAGTCCTTATTGTAGCAGATAGCAAAGCAAAACTATTGTAAGTTGCGAGAGATACTATCAATGTTTTCTATATATAATTCGAAATTTTTGTTGAAATTTCTCTGAAGAATGAAAATATCTCTAAAACAAATAGCTATAGTATTATAAATGTAACACCTTATTATCCCAAATTACACTTCCTGAAGAGCTCTTTCTGGGAGATCTTCAATTTTGTGAAGTCCTTATTCCATAGAATCTTCCAAAGAATCCTTTCCAAACTTCTTCTAATTCGCGCTTATGTCTTTCTTTAACGGATTTATACGTCTAACGATTTCAATTACTCGAAAGTTTGCGGTGATTTTCTTATTACAGATAAGTCGCTGATAAGCCGCTGATTGTCTTATCTTTTAGGTAGGTAGTTGTGATATGGCTATCTTTGCTTTCATTGCACATGGTCTGCTCGCACCTCAGGTGAATCATTATACAGCCATCAGACTATTTTTTCATGTGGTGGATTTCTGCATTTATTTTGAAAATTCGTGTGACAGGAGGAGAGAGGTTTTATTGGTATGATCAATTCCTTAAGAATTTAGCTTCCTACAGTTTTCATTCAGACAGCTTTTTTCTTTTGAAATCAATACCAAAATATACAGATTAAATGTCGTTATTATTGAATGTTTTTGCGATATGACTAAGTTTAATTAAACGTTGTTCAACTTGAATAACTCAATGTTGATCCTTAACAGAATTGTATGAAAACCTGGGAAAACTCATGGGAGATAGAAGGGAACAGACACGCAATTGGGTTGAGAATCATGAGATTGGTAAGGATTCTGAAGAGCTCCAAGAGCTGAATGCTGACCAGGAGGAAAGAGAAGACAGAGGGGTTGACGGTACTCCTGAGAGGCAGAGAAAAGAAGAAACTTTCACTGGTGACACCAACCAGGAAACATGTTGTGGCTGTTGCAAGGTTGTGGAGGAAAATTTCATTTTAAATTCCTAGCTGGATTTCAAATAAATCACCGAGGCAGTTGCTTAAAAAACGTTTTTGGGAAAGTGATGTAATATCTATTATTTGTTAAATTACGTATGATTTATATTATAAGAGTTCTTTATGTGAGCGATTGCGTTAAAAAATAGTGTTGGTAAACAATTTTCATTGTAATTAATTTTTAAATAATCATGTGTTTTTTACTTTGGCGAAAAGGAGGAAGCAGTTCATTTAAACACCAGTTATTATGGTCAGAACTACCAGCATGTTGACGTGCATTCCAAAGAGAATTATAACTGCTGTGACGAGTGTGGCGCTACTTCAGAATCCGAATCGGCGAAAAATATACATGAAGGTAAAATTAATCAAAAGAAAATAGGTACCATAAGAAATAAATTTTAAATTTGAGGTAAAAGCGTTTTTGCCATACGAGTTGTGTGTGCTTGCATATTGCAAGCGCTTAAAAATCAATATACACCAAGGTATTAACTCGTAAATAAACAACTTAACAGCATTTGAACTACCCATTTAAATAAAATAATAGTTTTCATTTTCTGCAAAATTAAGGCATCTATCCGGAATTTCTAAATTCTCTGGCAATCGGTTCGCGTCCATGTTTTCTAATTTCAAGTTTCATGGCTCAGATCGCACTTTTTAAGCAATAACTATAATCATCATCAAGACAATAGCCTATATGTTTAGGATATTTTGTGTGTTATGCGTCATTATCCGTGCCTTTTAGTACGTATCCGGATAAAAAAATAATTTAAAATTGTCACGTCATCATATGTATAAGTCATTGGCTGAAATCAAATGAAATATAATGCAGTCTAAACATTAATCAATGCTCTTGAATTACGAAAAATCAATTCCTATTGAAAGACATTGGAGTCGTTGCTATGGTAGTTAATATTTTTCATTGTTGAAAACAAAAAAATTCATAATTTTACAATTAAAATCACATTTTTACGCAAATTCAGCATGGATTTGAATTCTGTTTTATAGAAAAATAAACTTCATTCCTTCTTCCACAGTATGGTCTATGTCTAGACTATGTATCTTAACTGTAAATAATTTAAAAAAGAAATTGTATATAGCCCTGCACAGTTTTCATTGCTTTTCTTTAAGGTATTTAAAATTGGACATTGGGGTCAAAAACAACCCTTAAATATAGCATTTTCTGGGATTTCGGATTTTTCCAGAGATTGTACCCAATGATCTATCTTTATGCCTAATATCAGCTCTGTAGTACTTCTAGAATTATCTCAGGTTTTATATGATATACCTATATCATTACATATACACGTTCCTTACAGAGGACATGACATACTAGTAGAAAGTGCTTGCATACTGCAATTTCATTTCACCTTGAAAAAACATTAATTTTTCAGAGATATATTTCATCATGGGAAATATTTCTTTAATTCAAAATATTTCTCCTTGGGACCGATTTTCGTTTTTTCCTTATGGAACAATAATGGAGTAAAACAATCGCTAATTTTTGAAATTTTAGGAATATTATACATTTTCCACATTGGGTTAATAATGCCACACATTTCTGCCAAATTTTAAATTTGTAGCACATTTAGAAGTGAAATAACATTTATCTAATTGTTTAAAATTAATTAATTTTTAACGGCCGCAATAAGAATTTCATGGATAAACTGAAATGTTTATTCGTTTTTATAGACAAATCTCTAAATAAATTAAAAATTTCAGCTCACTATCTCGCTTCCTGAGTGACTAGATCCCTTCGAGATGAAAACGGAAAATATTCCATTACCAAAAAGAATAAAACGGGCCAAGTCAATCTCATAAACTCTGCTAAATTTACTTTTTTTTAAGAAGGACATTTTTAACCATTTCAATGCATTGTTTAAAGTGATTTGAAAGACTTAAATTATCGTTTCTTTTACCGGTTGGAATAAAACTTAAAAGCAAGACAGACAAACCACTACTTAAAAAGACTTCCACTGTACGCGGGAACCCCGCTGTAATTTTCATTTAAATTAAAATTTCGAACAAAGTTGAACCATAAATTCTCAGGTCACCTTTATGCACACTGTAAAAACCTTTTACTAATTGCGTTCCCTCCATATTTAAGTCGGCGTATCAACATACTAAAAGTAAATTTCACTAATTAACTAGGAGTATCAACATCATATCATAGCAAAACTAATTTTTTTAAGTTAAAAATACGGGACAAATTATCGTCCCGATTAACGCTTCCGCGGCACCGGAACAGCATAATGAAAAACGAGGGCATATCCAGTCTAAACGTGGTCACCTTAACTCCTTCCTGTTTCCTAACCGTCATTTTATCATTCTCCCATCCCAGCTCATAACCCCCCTCCCGTCATTTCCCCATCCTCTTCCTTCCTTTGTACTTTGTTTATTTTAAATTTACCTCGAGCGTAGTGAAACCGTTTGTGCCGATTAATGTAAAATGATACCAAGTTTTTATTCCCCTCGCGATGAATATTTGTGAATTCCACAAAGTTAAGCCTCGGACGAGATATATTAAGGATGGGAAAAGGTATAAAAGAATTGTGTATAGTTATGGGTACTAGATTAACATTTTCAGTTTTTCAATGGTCAAAAAGAGTATGACTAATTCCATCCCACGTAAATATAATAATCAAATATATATTATTTTTTGTAACATTTTGAACTTTCTAGAGAATTTTTAAAAATCTAATATGATTAAGAAGTTCTATATAGGTATATATTTTTTAAATCAGAAAATTTCAAGGTGAAAATTTTCGTATTTACTTGAATAATTGTGCCACCTTTTCGCGCAATTTTTTTAACAGTAAAACAAGGGTGGGGCAAATATGCAGTTTTCCTCTATCGTATAAAAGTGGCCATATCAGAGAAAAAGTATTTTATTTCCTCCTCATAGTTTAGGTGTGGCAATTATGCGAGTAAATATGGTATATAGTGCTGCTATTGAATTTTATACAGCGCAGAACATTCATTACATTGATCCACTGTGGTTTTATTAAATGTTCAATATATGAATTTCCACAGTAAAAAAGAAAAATTACAAGAGAGAGAAAAAGAGACATGCTTCAGAAAGAGTTCATGTACTGCAAATAGAGTACATCTGGTAACCTTGTATGTAGTAGATGTCTTGATATAGTGTAGGAATGAATAAACAATACAAGTTTTATAAAGAAAAGACAAGTGATTAGATTAATTTTTTCCAAAATTTCAAGGGTGGATATGAAATGTCTCACCAGTTTCTTTCATCTATTTCTTTTAAAGGAGATACAAAAAAATATTCTTGTACATCACCTCACGAGGGACGCAAAGTGGTTGATGTGGATCTGCAAATGCATGTGGACCAGCTTTTCATGATGATCTTTACAGAATCAAATTTTTATCTTGATTTCCACAATGCAAGAAAAACTACTGGTAAGACAATTAAAGCATCTGAAATTAATGAATTAAAATGAATTTGATATAGTAGAAGAGTAACATAAGTTTTTTGCAAATTGCATTTCTCTAAAAGCTGTTTATGCACTCTAGTACTTGGCTAATATGGGTGCTGTCTTGCTTAAACATTCATTCAGTCTAAACCATAACTCTTTGCATGTGGTGTTAAATTCAACTGAAATAATGCACCAGTAGAATAATTCAGATTTTCTTTGTGGATATAGCTGAGGCACATTATTAATAATGTGCGACTATATTTGACAATGCATTGCTGCAAACATTTTCCAAGTATTTTACTGAAATAAAAATGTTTTTTAAATTACTGAGAATATATAAGTTATGATTTTCTTACTATCGTTCAGCCAACTTTAATTTTTCACTCAATCATTAAGCATATGTACAAATATTTTTAAGATATGCCAAAAACTTAAGTGGTTCCTCCTTAGTATTTCATTTCTATTTTCTCCCGGCAGATATTGTGCAGACTCCATGGCAAGTTGATCCTGAGAGTGGTCAAAAAAAGAAAAAGGTTGAATTAACAGTTTCTCTTGGCCAATCAATTGGTCCAAAATCATCACGGGTCACAGAAAATTATGTGTGTAACATTTCAATCCCAGATATTTCTTAATAATTGATAAAGAATTTTATAGCAGTTTATTTATCAGTTCAGAGGCAGGTTTAAAATTCAAAGACAGAAGACTAAGTATCATAACTTTTTGTTCATCAAGACATATAAGATGTAATAAAATCTGGCAGGCATAAGAATATTGACTTGACCAGGAATCAAACTCCAAGTCTTCTTGGGAAGAAGGTTCTCTGAATTATTCAGGCAGTCAGATTCTTCAAACTCAAAGTTTTAGATTTAAAAATATCAAGAATGGGTTGATTACAACATTGTTTATCAATTACTACTAAATAAATTCATCTTAAATATATAGCAAAATTGTAAAAAATGCATCATAAAAATAAATCTTTGATGGTGGTATTTAAATAATTTTTAGTAAATCTTGCTCAGAATCAAATTCACACATTTTAAAATCATCTTTAGAAGTAGGATTCATTATTATGAAATCCAAAACCACAAAGGAAAGGTCAACTTTGCAAACCAATTTTTTTGCTATTTAATAAATTTTAGAAAAAAATAATGAGTAACAAGTATATCATCCTTATAATGAATCTGATTTGTATAATAAAATTATATGTATTCCTAAATTCAACACACAAATGTTAGCATAAAATTATAAATCATGCAATAATGTAAAGCTGTTAAGGATATTTCAATCTTAAAAATATGTTACAATAAATTACCTCTTAAGTTTTGATTCCTTAATTTTCTGTTGCATCTTATAATATAACACTCTTTCAATGTAGGTAATGCTTCCATGCAGTCATCCTGGGCATCTCTATTCTCTGGACTTGTCAGCCTACAACTCTGGATTTCGATATGCTGATTCATTTCATTGTTTCACTCACTTCTGCCTCTATGATACTACCCAATATAATCCCTCAAAAGAGAATAATGTTAATGCCGCTAATTTTGACCCACAATCCTGTCAGCAACATCTCTCCAATACAGCTACTCCATCAACTTGCCGCTTTTCAGTATTTGCACAATTAATCTACAAAAAGCAAGTATGGAGTCCTGTTAAGTGTAAGTACTCCTAAATAAAGTATCTCTAATTTTTAATTGCAATAAGAGATAGAACTATCAAATTTTAAGCATTGAGAATGCCTTAAAATGCAGATGTTGTTGAATTAAGCAAATCACACATTTGACTAAGTCTAACTTGGGTTATAACAACCAAGAAAAATTAGTGAGAGAGCTGTTTATATTGGGATCTCGCACAGTTCCCAAGTAGGTTGGATAAAAGTACTTTTACTGCATAACAATTTGTTTCTTGTGTGCTCATGTCATTTCTATGAAACACCTTCATAAAAAATACTCTTGTGCACCAAGTCAATCGTCAATATAACTATCATTCACAAAACAATTGGGCAATTTGGCTGCAGGCTGACTTGAGCTCAATAATTCAATTTCAGAATGTCATAGAAAATATTTTGTTATTGATTAAATACTTGGTTAATTCTTAGTATCTGATCAAGCAACATTACAGGTTTGCAGAGTCCCTTTATTTATATTTATCCCTTTCCTTTCGACAGTATACCTCACTTCTTCAACTGGCTATACAGTAGTCCCTCTCCAACCATGAGTTCTTCAAACATGGTTTCCAGTACCGCAGCGGTTTTCTGGCTCCTGCCTAAATGTATGCGAAACCACTCCAAATTCTTCAGTCAATTGCCTACATAAGTGCACAGTGTGATTTCAATAACACAGTCTAATAGAAAAGGGGATAAATATATTCTATACAATTAGAAAAGTGTTGTTGCTAACATATTATAGTTTAAATTATTTTTTAAGTGTTGAACTTCTTTTATGTTAAACCTATAGTTTCGATCAAACTGAACACTCGCAATAATGGAGAAAATCCATGTGCCTTTTAATTTACGTTTTCTCAAAAGTGGCCATCTTAATTACCCAGTTCTCCACAGGGCCATCAATAATGAACAAATATCGTCATTATTAAAAATTATTGAAGATCCTGAAAGCCTTACTAGGTGTAATTAGTTCATGCCAAGAATGGTGCTCCTGTCTGATTGTACTACTATGTATTTACATTTCTCTGTTTCCTCTGCATAATTTTTTTCTTTAATATTTAATCATCATGTCATTTTAGTAACATCCCTCGGCTACCATCTCCTCTCCTCATTACAGCTATTTTTTTATTTTGTTTGTATTTCTGGTAACAGTTTGTCTTTGTCAATTTTGTATTTTGGAAAAAAATTCCTGTAATGGCTCCAGAACACCACATTTTTACATTTTTTGTTGTGTATACATTATCTGTACCCATTAACTGGCTATAAATTAGTTTTATTTTACAGATTTCTAACATAATTTTTATTAAGTCATTTGCCAAAACACTATCTCCACTGAAGTGGAGGAAAAACAAGTGAAAGTATATAACTGAATATTCATCACAAACTTTTATATAGTTGATAACTTTATAGGTATTTCTTTAGTTAAAGTTGAGTGCATATGTTAATCATGGACTCCTGTCCAAAAAAGACTCAAATATATTTGATTAAAATTACTAAATTGAACCTTATAGATGTGTAAAAATATCAAACACAGAAAGTATAGAATGCATTAAATACGGTAAAATTTCTTTAATCCATAAACAAATAAAAGAAAGTATCAATTATTTTAAATTTTCAGTCAACACTTAAAAATGCTGATCTACAAGAAATTTCTTTCTTATTTAATGACGAGGGTCACATCAGTTATTAAAATAATTACTAAGGTGATATTTTTAAAAAGACTGCATACCAATATCATCAATAGTTTCCACGAATTTGATGAATATATGAAATATCGGGAGCACCCTGGTTGGCACGGCAGTATTGAGGGCTTAGATGCTAGAATAGAACCCAACTTTATGGATATGTATGGGTGAAAGAGGACTGTAATCTGCAGACCTCTAAAAAAGAGGAAGGGAGCAGGAGGATCTCCCACGAAGTGGGAAAACCCATCCCACTAAGGCCTTTGTCCTCTTCACACCAAGATGACCTCTATGACATGTACAGTTGTTTCTTTCGAAATGATCCTTTTCTCGTTGTAAACACATTCCCCTTCCACCCTACTCTTCCTTTCCTTCATCCCATTCCGACTCGTGTAATCTGTTCCAACTTTGCATGTTTGTGGAGTTCGAGTAATTTTATGGGAGTTTCGGTTTTATGACCATTCTTTGAATTTAGAGAAAGTTAAGGAGAGGGAGTGCATTGAAAGGCATAAGTGAAAATTCTCTGATCCATTACTGCTCGTCCCCCCTCACTCATTCTTAGTGTCTCTCGTCCCGCAAATATCTCTATAGCTCAGCTCTCAAAAATAATTTATTTTTGCCCGTAACTATGGCCACTAACGTAAGTGTAATACAGTTCATTTGGGTTGTGATACTCCTAAGAGATCGAGGAAAGTCATGCCATTGGAGCAGAAGTTGGAAATTCTAAATTGCTTTGGTCGTGGTGAAATTGTAGCTTCTCTCGGTAGATATTTTGACATTAATGAGTCGACCATGAGAACTATAAAAAAGAATGAATCTGCCATTAGGGTTAGTGTGGCAGCAAGTGCACCAATGGGTGCCAAAGTGACTTCTATACCCTGTGACACTAACATTGAAAAAGCTGAAAAAGCCCTCTCTCTGTTGATTGAGGATTTTTAAGGATAAAAAAAATATAATAGAAGACTTTTATTATATAATAGAATTATAATAACAAATGCGATAGATAGAATTTTTAAGCATGTTTCATATGCATTATAAGATTTAAGGTGTGTCTCTAAAGAATCACTCCCACTAACTCCCTATTTTCCATAAGCCCATTGGCCCCAGTGTTGCCGACAAAAAAATAAATCCACTAATTCGTTGTGAAAAATCCTCCAGATTTAGACTAAAATAAGCTATGGCTCTGTTGCAAAAATCAACAAAATAAATAAAGTTTATAATTAGAATTTATTATTGCATTAAAATATTATTTTTAAAGACATGAAAGAATCTCTTTAGAGTAAAAATTCTTAAAAGAGGAGAGAAGAAGAAAGAAAAAAATGAACGGATTTTGAAAAAGAAGATTAAAATAATTGAAACTAACCTCTTGGATATATGTAAATGCTATGCTGATTCTAAATTTGGTACGTTTTCAATTTCAATAGAGTAATACCTGTTTTCTTAAATGGAAATTACTGAGAAATCAATATACATGGTGATTCAAGAGGAATGTGCCAAACTTGGAGGATAGATTAATCAAGTGATTTTGAGTAAAAAAGTTCCTATAAACATGGGCCCGATTTGGAAAGGTTAAAATAAGACAATTTCAATGTAGATTGGAGGCTTCAGGTAATAGACTGTTGGCAACACTATACACTGTTGCCTGCCAAGTCTATTAACTAAAATATCTAGCAGCGACATCCTAAAAATGTTACAACATAAAACAGACAACAACGCACAATGTTTGCCAATAGTCTATTACCTTAAGCCTCCAATCTACCCTGGAATTGCCTTATTTTAAAACAACCATAACTCCTTAACCTTTTTACTCAAAGTCACTTGATTAATCTATTCTCTGAGTTTGGCACAATCCTCCTGAATCACCCTGCATAGTGATGATAACAAAATAATATTTAACAATTACAAATGAAGTACTAACCTGCTATAATGTCTACTAATATAATGTCTACGAATATGGCCGCCGTAGGGAAGTCACGAGATTTACGCGCTCCGGTGTTTTCTGTGTTTTGTGCAGTTTTTCTTCTCTTGTTTATTAACTTCAGTTCTCGGTTGCATCCAGTTTCATGTTTCTTCAATGGAGCTATGTCGGTGAACAATTTGGACGTGCAATTGTTTAGTTACAGGAGTTTTTGTATTTCTGCCTTCTCCTCGTGTGGATTTTCTCCGGGAAGCCTTCGTCGTGCGGCGTGCCCTGCTTCCTTGCCGGGTTACGACCGCCCTCTTGCGCAGTGTTTTCGTCTTCTTCTCTGTCTTTTGCTGCTCTCCGGTGATGTGCATTTAAATCCTGGTCCCCAAGTGTGTTCTTCGCTAAATATTTATTATCAGAATATCCGTAGTTTAAAAAACAAACTTGGCACCCTAGACTCATATTATCATGAGCTACGTAGATTTGAACTTGTCGCTCTCACCGAGACATGGCTCAATAGTAGTGTTTGTGATGGTGAACTGTCTTTGACATCAAATCTTCAGATGCGATCGAGAACTAAAACGCAGCGGTGGAGTGCTTCTGGCGGTTGACTCTTCTTTACCCGCCAAACGTCGCAATGACTTAGAAACTGGCCCCGAAATGTTATGGGTTGAAGTAACTGCTTCCTTAAATTCAACTCAGTCACATCAGAAGAAATTATTTATTGGCACTTTTTATCGTCCTCCTTTGAGTGATTTTTCAGTTTTGGAGGATTGTTTTAATTGTGTGTCACACGTTTGTAGTCTAGGGGATATTACTGTGGTTGGCGACTTTAATTTGAGCATTGACTGGTCATCTCCATCTGATGGTATAGCCTCCAATAGACAAGATGATTTTTTCATTCATCACTTCATTAGTGGACTTGGACTCCGGCAGTACAGCATGCTCAAAACTAGAAATTTGGCAACCCTTGATTATGTTCTCTCATCTGTGCAAGTAAGCGTTTCCCCCGGAAGCGATATTTTCTCCTCCGACCACTCGTCCCTTGCCCTTTCTGTAGAACTCAGCGGGTGTTCTCCCTCAACTCCTTGGTCCTACTGTACCCCTTCCCACCGTCCGGGCTTCCCCATCTGGAAGAAGACTAACTGGGGTCATGTTAATGACACCATTAACTGCCTATCGTGGTGTCTCCTTGAGAATGGCACCGTCGACGATGCTCTAGAACTATTTTATGAATGGCTTGCCGCAGTTGTGAAGGACTGTCCCTCATCGTAAGCCCCACTCAAGAAAATTTCCCCTATGGTTGAGAAGTGAAACTATTTTTGCATTGAAAAACAAGCACAGTGCTTGGTGCCTTTATAAACGCTTCCCAAATCCGCATACTTCAAAAACCTTTAGTGACCTTCGCCGACATGCAAATTTTCTGGTTAAAGTGGATTTTAACGATTATGTTTCTTCTGTCTCCTCGGAGTGTGTTTCCAATCCCAAGCGCTTTTGGTTGATAATAAACTCTCGCCATAACAACAGCTCCATTCCTTCAGAAATTTCTCACGTCAATGAAATAGCTGCCGGTCAATCACGCGCTGATCTCTTCAGCAAGTTCTTTTTATCAACTTACACTCCAAACTCATCCCTTAACACTTCCAACTTCCTTTGCGAAAGCGTTTTCTCTCACTCCCTTTCTTCAATTTCCACAACGCCTGAGGAATGCCTCAAACTTCTAAGTTCTCTTTCAGCTAATCGTGCTACCGGCTCTGATCAGGTTGGTGCAATGTTTTTGAAGCATGCAGCGCCTTCATTAGCCATACTTGTCTCTCTGCTTTTCAACAGATGCTTCATGGTGGGTTACTTCCCCACAAGTTGGAAAACAGGAAATATTTTTCCTCTTTTCAAGTCTGGTAAAAGGTCTTCCGTCGATTCTTATCGCCCAATTTCCCTTCTTCCTGTACTCTCAACTGTTTGCGAACGCATCATCCATCAGCGTCTCCTTTCTTTCACTCTCCCTTTCATTTCTAGTGAGCAGCATGGTTTCCTCCCAGGCTCCTCAACTTTAAGTAACCTTTTAGTTTTGCATACACATATCACCAATTCCTTCGAACGTTCCTCGCAGTTGGATGTATGCTATATTGACTTTGCCAAAGCCTTTGACTCCATTAATCATCAACTTCTAATCTTTAAATTGGCTAACAGATACTATATACATGGCAATTTCCTTTCCCTTTTGGCTTCATTCTTAACAAATAGACGACAACGCGTAATACTTGACGGCTTTTCATCTTCAGTTGCTCCCATCTCGTCCGGCGTTCCCCAGGGTAGTGTAGTTGGTCCTTTACTTTTCGCGTTATTTGTTGATGATTTAGTCAAAGCTATTTCTTCCACATCTTGCAACATCCTCCTATATGCAGACGACTGTCAAATTTTCAGACAAATTAACTCAGATAAGGATTCCACTGCCCTACAAAATGCTCTTGATGCGCTCCTTTCATGGTCCAATCACTGGCGCCTTCGAATTAACCCGTCTAAATCCACAGTACTGTCATACACACTCCACAGATCTCCTCTTAACTATCCATACAGGCTCTCTAGTCAAGTAATCCCCTCTGTCACCAACCAAAGGGACTTGGGAGTAATCTTCGACTCAAAGCTTCTTTTCCAAGATCATATTAAAAGTATTTCCTCCCGTGCTATGTCATTAGTAGGTTTAATTTATCGTTATACAGAAATAACTGACATTTCCGCTCTTCATACCTTTTTCTTTAGCTGCGTTCTCCCCATTCTTGATTACTGCTCCCCAATTTGATGCACTGCTTCGCCTTCTACTCTCAAGCTCCTTGACTGACCCTTGAATTTCTTTCTGTCTGTAATTCGTTTTCGTCACCCTCCTCTCCATAACTCTTCACTTAGTGCCATACGAACCTCCCTAGGGATTCCAGCCCTTACTGATTGACGTACTCACACTGACATTAAATCATTTTCAAAAATTATTAATGGCAATTTTAGGTTACATGAGCTTCTTTCTCTATTTCCACTCCGGGTTCCCGCTCGTTCTACTCGCTTGAATGAGCTTTTTCACTGCCTTACCCCTCGCCTTTCAATCACTAAACGCTCCTTTCTCTATCGCCTTCCTGATCTTTATAATAGTTTTTCTGAAGCGATTCCCTGACTATGACCCCTTCACTAAGTCTCCTAACTTCCAATTTAAACCGAATATTTGATTTGTTTGGTTGCCTATTTTCCTTCCCCTTTCTTCTGATTTGTTTGTCTTTCTATTTGCTCCTTACCCTGATTTCGTGTGATTGGTGTACTATGTATGCCTTCTGTGTATTTATTGCTAGAGTATTAGTTATTTTGTTTAATAGTTTCATTTTTGTTTTATTCTTGTTACTTCGTTATTATGTGTCCAATGTAATTGGCCTTGTGCTGTTTTTGGGCTTTTTCAAATAAATAAAAAAATAAAAAAACTGACATCATGCTCAATAAATAACACCACCTTAAATGGTTGATATCTTCCAAGATAAACTGGAAGAACTGATTCCAGTCATGCTTCACAAAACACTGATGTACTCTCACTAAGAATGTTGTTTCTACAATAATTCTAGTGAAACTGATGCCGAAACAGCATTCTCCTTTTTCCACAAGGGGTTTAAAATTTCTTAAAAATACATTTCCTAGAAAAGCTAGCTGTCCCTTCCATCTGCAGACTATTAGGGTTCCAGGGTCATTTTACTTCACCCGTTGTGTAGAGAGAAGACAAAGACCCTGGCGCAACCGTTTTTTCCATTCAGTGTGGGGTGTCTTCCGGTCACCATTCCATTGGGAAATGGGACGAGAGAATGAGGGACAGAAGGACAAAAGAAGAATAGTAAAAGAAATGTGCTCCAGTAATTCATAAAGGGAGATGAAAAAATGAAAAATTAAACCATCTGCCATTACGTAATTTTTTGTGTCAATCAAGTACCCCAGTTTGGGAAACCTTGCTTTAGAAGATTCAATTTTTGTTAAATTAATTAAATAAGTCAAACAATCTGCTATCTGCTATTTAACATTTTTGTACTCCAGATGTTCAACAAAATAAGCTAGATCTAGCGAAAAATGCCCCAAATCGGCAACACTGCTTGGCCCTCTCCAACTGCAGGTTTCTCCAACCGTGATCAAGCCAGGAACGTATCCTCCACGGTTGGAGAGGGACTACTGTATTCTCATTTCACAAGCTAGCATTGAAAGTTTAGGAACCACGAGCATACCTCCTCTCTTGAAAACTTCTCTGTCAAGCCTTCCATAGTCCTGGTTAGACACAAATCATTACATTCTATATATATTAAAATTCAAAGTTTGTTAATCACATTTTCATTTTGCTTTTATATTTTTTATTCATTTTTGTGCCACATAATTTTCTTGTGCCCGTTATACTACAAACAAAAAGGTTCATATGAGGAGATCTTCATATACATATATTTTCCTCTCTCAATACAGGAGTATTGCTCCCCTTTTAGTTTATAGAATGATATAATTGTTACATAAAACATTTTGAAGAAGAAATTCTAAATCAAAACCATATTTAAAGAGTCAGCTGATTTCATATGGTCCAAATGGCACAAGTTTTAGTATTAGCAAGAAGCTTTTAAAGTACCTATGATCTGTGCTACATGTTATTTTTTTAACGTTTCACATTCATAATCCTTAATAACCACAGAGAAATTCTGTATTTCATAGCCATCATAGATAAGAGTTCCTGGCAGGGGATTGAAGAATTTTATGACTCTCTGGTTACACAGTTGAAGTTGGAGTGTGATAATGCTGCTCGTTATACTCACAAAGTTGATGAAGATAGCAATAATAACCAGGAAGATTTACGTAAAAGAAAACATGGAGTTGCTGGACCTGAAGCAGTTAAAGTTAAAATAGCTTCAAGAAAACTAACGAAAGGAAAATATAGTGAGTTCTGTAATTTATTCTCTCAATTTTCAATGAAAAAAGATAGTAGGAACATTTATGTCAATGGTCCCCAAACTGTGATATGCAGACCCCAGTTTGTCACTAGGCTACCACAAGGTGTCTGAGAAAAAAATAATGAATAAAAATTTCACCAAATTTAAGATGTGAACATTCCAAATGATTGCAGAGAGCGTATGATTCCTTTGTTATTAAATTATATATCATTATAAACAGTGATGTGGTCCACAAAATGTTTGAAGTTTATAAAGGTAATAAATATTGGGAACCACTAATTTGTTATAATAAATTTACAAAGCAACTGATTTTCTCAAACAAATTTAGAAATACATAATTAAATAAAAATATCAGAATAAAATCTTTTCCATTGGAGACCTTAATATTGGTTTCAAATTGTTTCCAGATTATTTAACATTATAAGATTTTTGGTGATGATTATTTAATTGCCATATAAATTAATATTATCATAAAAATATCTGAAGTCAATTGCCAAATACTGGCACACACTATTTCATATTGTAGCAGCTTGAATTATAGATAGTTAAAACAATCTCTTCTTTGACATTTAGCTCAGAAGCAAGATAATTTACATTAAAATGTTTTATAATAATATCTAATTGCATATCACTAAGGAGCAAAATGACACTGCCAGTAGTTGTAAAAAAACTTGGGCATTCAGAATTTAACCTTAAAGATTTTATAATCACTTCTAAATGCATCCAATTATTTTTAGAAAGCAGTAAAAAAGGAGGTGACAATTCATCGTGGATTTTGGTGTTCATTACAATGGCCTCCTTAACTCTTCTGAATGTATTTCTTTACTATAAACTTAAAACTCTGGAAGAGTTGACAAGGAAGTACAGCACATTGCCATCTAACATTGATCTTAGCACCTTAAGGTAAATACATATATTTCTATGGATTGTATTGATTTATGTAATCAGTGTTTCTTACCTTAAGTAAAATAAATGGCAATTTTAAATCAATTAGTTTTGGGTGTAATATAAAAAATTTAAAGAAACAATATTTAAATGACCACTGACAATCCAAACCGGGTTTTAATGAGAAACCCGGCAGAGGGTAGATACTGCAGCAATTCCACTTCTGAGAAAACTGAGAAGATAACGAGTGTATTTAAAGTTGGATTAGTAACTTTAATAACAAGAATTTCTTTGATTGTAGGGCTTGAGTTAACTTTTGAGTACTTTTTCATAAATACAGAGAATTTTTATCATACAGAATTGGATGGTAAAATAAGACATTAATAGATTGTTTTTCAAAAATATTCATGTTAGCTAGTTATTTTTGCTAAATAAATATGAACTTGTGTTAAAAACTCATAAAAAATTATCCAAACAAAATTGAAGATTTTCTTACACAGGCCATTTTCTAGATTATTTTCATTGCAGAATTAATCTTTCTCTTACATTTTTGTAGCATGTGTTATATAAGAAAGTTAACTAAATGTTATTCAACAAGGAGAAAGAAGTTTTAAAACTTTCCAAGAACATTTCCTTTTGTACATCAATAAGTTAGTTGTTTTCAATAATTTTGCCTTTGACTTTTTTTATATCATTGCTAAGATCTTCAGATCAATAGAGTTATTATTATTATTAAATAGCCAAAGAGTGCATTTAAATTAATAACAGCAAGTCTTTTTTAATAAGAATAGCTTTTAAGTAAAAGTAATTTACAGCATTAACAAGAATGAATTTTCAGTGAGTGAAGACAAACTGGGTAATTTATTGATTTCAAGACATTAGAAAACAAGCTATATTGCAAGTCTTTCATTTAAAGCATAAGTAAAGCAAATCCATAAACTTTAATAATTACATAAATATGCATATATTTACAATTATGGAATGCATGTATTTTATACCTCACAGAAATGATCCAGCAGCCCATGAAGAATGGCTTAAATTCTCTTGGAACCTGATAGAATCTGATGACACTGAAACTAATGGTTGGAGGAGTGATGTGCAAAAAACAGTGACATTACTTCTTGAGGTAAATTTTTAACACCTGAACTTGTGATAAACTATAACAAACTGAAGATTTTACTTTGACAAGCGCACAATCCATTATCATTCATTTAATTCTTTTCCTTGAGCATCACAGGTGAAAATTATTCTAGCAATAAAAATGCAATAGTCATTATGACTTTTTTAAATTTCTAAAATTATTAAGTTTAATTTACTATTCAAATATTCATCTGAAGCTATCGTTGATACTGGATATTCCGTAATGTATAATTTTTTACCAGTTGCAAGAATATTAATTTAATTTAATGAAAATTTACAAGATACCAAATTAAAATATATGGATTACTAATGTACAACAACTCTCTTACCATTACAGGTTGAAGATTTTTTGAAAAATTTAACCAAAAAAATACCCATAGAGATAAGGCACAAGGTGTTGCTTAAATCATTCCATAAAAGTCATCATTCACATGCAAAAAGTGATGCGTCAACAAAGAGCTGACATTTTGCCTGATTTAAGGATAACAAAGAAAATAAGAGAGAATGCCGACTTTTAAATTTATTTATAATGTAGTTTAGCACCAACTGCATAAATAAACATTCTATGTTAAAAAATTGTAAGTAAATAACAGAATGAAATTTATACATTTACTATGATAAATAAAATTGATAAGAATAATTATAACAGAAGTTTTAAAAATATCAATAAATCTTTGAAGAGATATATTATTTATTAAGAATAATACGAAACAATGATATACATTGTCATCCACTTTTATATCATATTGTCATATGAATACTTTCGACCATATATTCCATATTATAGCACATTGAGCTTCAATGAAAGTCTTGGAATTGCACAAATGCTTCATGATGTAAAATGGAAACATATGTAGTCACAATATTAATGCCATTAAGTTTCAATTTGGCAATTTTGGAATTATATTTTGTATTTTTAATTGATATAGCAAAAGGTTACAAGTCATCCTTTGTGCAAATAAATGAAAAATTAACCTATTATTAAAGTACAAGTTACATAAAATCAACAAGATCCATATAATTCTCTTTCAGTCACAAAGGAAAAATAAAGATCTGTGTCTAATTGAAATACTAACAGTTTTTCTTTGAAACCTCTATAAGTAAATGTAGATAAAACTGGCTCATCATCTCTTCCCAACCATTGCATTACTGTAGAATTTACCTTTTCATATGCATCTCCTTTGACCTCTCTAGTTTTACATGATCTTTACTTTCTTCACCTATCATTATTTATTGAAATGTTCATTTTAAAAATATTGTAGCATTTCCAAACAAATAATGGAAATCAGAAAAATAACTCATATGTTGTAGCAAATCATTATGATAAATTGGAAAAAAGGTAAAATTATAAGTATCTTTAAGTAAAACTCATTGTAATACACACATGTATAAGTTACACACAATAAAATGCATAGAATTTTTCCTTTTCATCTTCATCCATTTCTTTCATTCATAAATAATGCTGACAGTAAAAATGTTCATTTGAAAAGTATGGCAAAAATGAAAGAAAAGATTACAACTGAATACTAATAAAAACATACATGGGTCACACCTTTGATCCTGCTGACATCTGATTACGGTGTTTAATAGCTTTTAGACGATGACTGCAGTATATACGAAGGAAAATGGATACAAATACTAAAAATATTCCAATTATTCCAACTGAAGTTATATGGTGATGGTAGATAATACACGATAATAAAATAGCCAATCCCTGGAAGAGAAGAAAAATGAATATATAAACTTTACTTCTTAAAGTAATTTAAATTTTAAATAAAATGTGAAATAGTGACAATTTATGGTCAAAATGGAATATTTCAACTACAATTTACCTACCAATAATAAAAAATAAAGTTTAAGGCAAACATTTATACTAATAAAAACTAACAACTTAAAAATATATTTGGCGAAAAATAACCTCAATTTCAGGAGTAATTCACCAGTTTTATGAGAATAATAGCTATAAATTCAATAAACACAAAGGAAAATATAGTAAGATGATATTATTAGGAAAAATTATTGTTATAATGGCTTAAAATGTAAAACAAAATTTTGCTATTTTAAATTTCTTTTTAAATTATTATTGCAAAATATTAGAGATGTATTGTAAAGTTAAAAGAACTTACTCTTTATTTTCTCTCTCCAAAAGTTCTTTCAAAATAGTTTTTGGCACAATTTGTTATAGTGTTTGTGTGACCTCTCTTTCAGTGACATTCTTCAAGCACTTCATTACTATTTTCAGCCAAATTACTAACACTTTCATGACTACCTTCTAAACTAAGATCAGAAACAAAATCTTCAACATTATATATGAAACCTGACAAGATATTTTCATCCTCTCCTAAAATTAACATATTTTTGTACCATAATGAAAAAAAGTCATCTTCAAGCACAGTTGGGAGAGCCAATTTATTTATTTATCCTAAAGTCAAAAACATTCTATGTAGTCAAATCCCCCCTTTTAGCAGACTGTCAAAACAGAAAAAAGATTTTATGACCATATTTCTCACTGACTATTTGGGGTATATTTTGAACATCCATATTCAGCATAGGCAGAATAGTTTGTTCATCAATTGAAATGGTGTTTCAAAATTTTTGTATGAAGAAAAAGTTTTTTTTTATGGATTTTTAAAATTAAGACACTATTAATTGAATTCCAGATCGTAAGTTTGCACTGAAAATTTTCGGTAAATACAATTCTTTTATCTTATGTTTCAGTTGTTTAAAAACATCGATTAAATGCGTAATTTGACTTCCTACTTACAACACGTCTCAGTCAGTTCGTAGTGTGTCAATTTGTCGCATGTCAATTCATCTCGAAAACTTCGGCTCCGATTAAAGCCAAGGGGAAAGTAATTGTATTATAAGTATAAGTATTTTAGCCAAAATTGTATTATTTTTATAAAATTAATAATTTTATTCTGTTAAATTTTGGACAAGTGACCTTGATCACGCAGTAAGTTATATGATGTGAAATTTATTGACAATGAGTCATGTAATGTAGCCATCTGGCATGTAGCCAAATTGCAACTCATTTAGCAAATAAATAAAATAAATAAATCTCTCGACATATTCGTCGCGAGACAAATTGGAAAGTGAGACACTATGACTGGTGAATGGCAGAGGGAGACACTTTTCAAAAAAAATTTTCTTTCTATTTCGATAATACCTGAATGAATCGCAATTCTCTTTATGAATTATGCGAGACACATTGAATGGTGTATGGCAAGGGGTGACTCCCAATCCAACAAGTGTATCCCACTTCCGTAAACCAGTCATGGTGTCTCATCTTCCAATTTGTCTTGAGAGGAATGTCTCGCGATGAACTGATCATGTGACGAATTTGTCTATACTATAATTAACGAGAGTTGGGATCTGGTCGTTTTGCCCTCTGGGTGGAGGGCATGCGCCAACAGCGAATCAGGTAGTCTCTCTCAGGCGGGTCCTATGTTGCCAAACCTCATGGAGCCTCCGAGCCTCTGCCTGGAGCTCAGTGTCCTGTTAGCCTTTGCCTCTTACATTACAGTGTGCCTTTTCGCCTTTTGAGTTTTCACGTCTTTCGAGTTTTCTGGAGTTTTGAGTTTTCTCGCCCTTTGAGTCTTTCGAGTTTTCTGGTATGTATTTTAAGTTTTCTCGCCTTTTGAGTTTTCTCGACTTTCGAGTTTTCTCGTATTTTGAATGTCGTTTTTTGCGTTTTAGTTCCAGGTTTTTTTCACGTAGTGGACATGTCTCATCCATCACGCTCGAGAGGAAGACCGAGGAGCCGATCTGATGATACAAGCAGATCTGGAAGATCACCATTTGGGCATGGAGTAACCATCAGAAGTCAAGCTCGGGAGATGGTTTGGTCTGCGAGGGACTTTTTTGAGAGAGAAAATGCTCATATCACCGACACCGGTTCTCCTATTATCCCTTCAATAAGGTTATCAAAAGGACATCAGCTGCACTTAATGTTAGCTCAAATACCGTGTGGAGAGTGTCGAAAGAAAATAAAATGCCATCCAACAAACCAGGGCCATCTAATCTATCAACCCCGGGCAAGAAAAGGTCCCGAGATTCAAAGATCACCAACTTGGACTCATTCAAGGAAGATGTGTTACGAAGACACATCTATGGATACTACCGGAGGAAAGAGCATCCAACATTGCTCAAAGTATATAGATCGCTTAGGGAAGAAAATTTGTACGAAGGAAGTATAAGCTCATTGAGGATAATATTTTTTAACTTGGGTTTTGAATACAAAAAGATTAATGGCCGAAGCTTACTTCTGGAGAGAGGAGATGTTATTACAAAAAGAAGTTAATTCCTACACCAATTAGTGGGAAAAAACTTCGACGATAACGTTTGGCTGGATGAGACATGGGTGAATGCGGGACACACCGTTAAGAAGGGATGGACCGACCATACCAAAGAAGGAATGTCGGAGGGACCATCTGGTAAGGGAGGGAGGCTCATCGTCTGCCATGCTGGGTCCTCAAATGGCTTTGTTCCTAACGCCAACCTTGTATTTCGATGCAAGAAAACCGGCGACTACCACGAGGAAATGGATCATAAAAAATTTTATGAATGGTTCAAAACAGCGCTACTGCCAAATATTAAAGAGCACAGTGTGATAATAATGGACAATGCACCATATCATTCTGTGCAAATCAATAAGCCTCCCACAGTTGCTAGCAGGAAGGCCATGATAATGGAGTGGTTGGCGGAAAACAGCATCCCTTTTGATGAGGGAATGACGAAGGGAATATTACTTAATTTAGTGCATAAAAACAGACCCCAGTTCCCTTCATATGTAATAGACGAACTGGCCAAAAGTGAAGGACATGAAGTGGTTCGTCTTCCCCCCTATCACTGTCACTTCAACCCCATCGAATTGATATGGGCACAGGTTAAAGGTCATGTAGCCAGAGAAAATAAATCATTCAGTCTAAAAGAACACTGCTCAACGAAGGTCTTCATAAAGTGACTCCGGGAGACTGGAAAAAGACTGTCGACCACGTGAAGAAAGAAGTAGAAGACGCTTGGGGAAAAGAAGGTACTTTGGACGCAGCTGTTGACGAACTTATCATTCGATTGGAAGAAGAAAGTTCTACTGAAAGTGAAGAAAGTGAAGTGACTTCTGATGAACATAGTGATCGTGAAGAGTTTATGGAAGGTGTTGAACTTTTGAAATAGCGTAGAACAATGTGTAAAAAGTTATTTGTGTAAATTTTGCTACTTATAATTAATCGCAACAATAAAAATGTGTTATTAATATCTATTCTGTGCTTGCATACGAAACAAAAAATCATACCAAAATCCTGTCTGAAAGTTTCTAAAATATTCTATTCAATAATTTCAATGTTTTTAAAAGCATACTGGAATAATTCACTCAGCAGCTGACGAGTTTTATCCCTCCAGTACTCCGCGTGGGGGGCTGTGGACACCTCAGGCATACGTTTTATGACAGGGTTCCTTTCCCTTGGCGTTTTATGACCCCGACCCTTCAGTAGCTGGAATGACATGTTTGGAACCTATTCTGCTAAACATTTTCAGTTTTCTGAGATATTCCTTTGAGTTTGGACGTTTTTTCAAACAATAAGAGTGTTGCACTGGAAATAAGCGCTTTTTTCTTTGTGTGGATGCTGTTCATATTATATTCTAAAATTATTGTTATTATCTATAGAACTTTTTTATTTCACATAATTTGAGATTGTCTCTGAATAGTTTCTTCACTCATTGACATCATAAAATGTGTTATTTACCGTAATTGGAGATCGCATCTCAACAATTTCTTCACTTACTCTGATCCTACAAGGTTTGTAGATTTTTATTATTTCAGTGTTTGGTTTTTGTTTTGAAACTCCCAGTCAACTGTTTCCAATTAACATTTGACAGAACTGTTATAAATATTATAGTGAATTACACTAATATTCAAATTGAAAAGTAAAGCCAATACAGTTTTCAAGGTCATGATACGAAAAACAGGGCTTCCTCTCGTGTACAATTACTATTTCTGTTCTATTGTGGTATTTCACATTTATTGAATTGAACTGAAGATATTATAAGTATATTCCTAAAATCTGTCAACTGACTCATAGACTCCGAAAATATTCATGAAAGTGTACCTTAATACTTTTTCTTTTCAAAATAGATTAATAATTACAAAAGAAACTTCTCAAAATTATTAACTTATAAATGACTATGAATAGAACAAAATAAAGAATCAACTGAATAATAGCGACATTGCTTTTATAACAATAAAATTGTGGTTTATCAGGAGAACCCCACGCGAGTACTGGCGGTTGAAAAATTAACGCGAGTACCGGAAATTTTAATGTTGTTTCTGAATGTGTGGTTACGATTCCCTGAAAATATAAGATTTCTTGCCTTGCCAGTTTCCGAAATAATTTGAGAATAGAATACGAGCCGTTCGGTCTGTCCAAGTACGCCTGCGCGGTGGGCGAATACAGTGGAGGGGATGGAGTGGAAATGCGGTGGAGGGGGAACCGGCAGAAGTCTAGGCAGCTCCGCATTCTAAGCCATTCTAAGCTCCGCCTCCACAAATCCCAACTCTCGTTAATTGAAGTATAGCAATGAATTGTTGCACGATGAGTTTGTCGTGCGATGTATTGATGTGCAATGAGTTTTTCATGTGATGAATTGACGCATGATCAATTGACCATGATGTATTGATGGTATACAACATTGTACTCGAATTTAAGATGACCCTCGATTTTCGAAAGCTAGCTGATAATTGGAAAAAAGCCTCGTCTTGGATTCGGGGAAATACGTTAAATAAAATTGAAAAATTCCAGCTTTCAAGTGATAATATCATCAAATGGCATCAGGGAGAGAAATCAGCTATGCAAGTTTCAAATTGACAAGGGGTGTGATTATCAGTCAAAGGAATAGAAAAATAAATAGGTCGGAATTGGACAAATCAACTTCATTATAATAAAATATGCTGTATGGAAATATTTAAAATACCACCAGTGAACCATTAGGGAGCAATCTTATGTTACAACTAGACAGTGAATGAGCTAAGAGCTGAATAAAAAAATTACTTTCTGTTCTTGTGAATAAATTAAATAGAAAGATCTGCTAAGGTTGGAGATGAACAAATCTTAAGTGGCATAAATTCCAACAGATAAATAGGAGGCAATGCTTACCTGTCTAATGGTCATGATGATGACAAAAACCACAGCTCCAAATTGTGCAATTGTGAAGTAAATGAACAGCTGTCCCGCAGCTGAACACACTGATAAGACAAGGCAGTCAAACAGGAACTTAGGATACTGTAAATCATAGTTTATTTTTATTAATTAACACATACTTATTGTTTGAAATGGTTACAAAATTTCTAAACAAACACTTCGCTAATGTACTGAATGTGAGAGGGATAGCATAGAAATGAAATATGGGTTTTCTCTAAAAACAAATTTAAGATTTTGAGGCACTACTGATTTTTTTGTTATTTATGACCTCATGGAGTTGAAAGATAACAACAAAATATTGTCTTTTAAATCTTATCTTTATAAGACTATTAATGATTCTTTATTTAAAACTATCATACAAAAGCAAAAAATATGACATTTCATCAAAGGACACAAATAACTCCAAGATGATTTGAAGAAATGTTTGCCTGACCAATATTATTTTATCATCAGAAAATATTAATTTCATCATGTTATTTTCATTATTTATTTATGTGATTTAGAACATTTTAATGCTAATAATTTATTATTTTTGATTACATATTTATTTACAGACACTTGATCAATTATTCTTTGGCGATCTACAAATTATGTATGTATACATATTCTTTCTAAGACATGAAATTTTATTTGGCAATCACAATTAGTACCATCATAAGATTTATGAATCATTCTCTTGGAGTTTTAAATTTTTCTAACCATTCTTCCTGAAAGAAGTTAAGAATAAAAAACAAAATATGGAAAATTTTAGTGGCTAGGCCACTGTCAACAATCTCAAAAACAAAAAGTATAAACTGCAGTAAAGTTAACGAAGGAGAAACTATGCTTCTCTTGAGAGACAGTCACCTAATATATTAATAATAGAAGGGAATAGAAGAATTTGTATAAGAATACCTAGAGCTGCAGTTATGCATATGCAGGTGAGGGAGGAAATGTCAAGTACTGGTAACCCTTGATTAACATGGTACATTAATATTTCAATATATGCATTCCTGGAAAAGGCGCATACATTGAATTTCGCATATATAGGGGTCTAAAATACATGTATTGTATAGGAATACATATTTTTGTCGCATAATTTACACCTTTTTAATTTTAAACTTAAGGGACATTACCAGTTTAATAGAATTAAATAAATATAACAATGAAATAAACAACTGCATATTTTTGAAGCCATATTGTAAATATTTCGCTTTTAACTCACTGTAAATTTATAAAAATATAGGAGGGAGTAATGGCAGAGAAATTCTGCATGCAAACTGCAGTTAAATATATGTAAACAAATGAGTTTATTGGCTGAGAACTCTCTCAATTGCTGATTGCTGTTGATTGGCTGGAGAAGTTGGCGCTTTTGTTTTTTTTTACAATTTACTTTAATGTTATTCGATAGAAAAAATAAATATTTTATCAAGCACATTGCATAATAAAGAATCCGCATATATTGGGATCATGTATATCAGGGTATTGCTGTACTTAAATTATGTGGTTTCGGTTTTACATGGTCCAAAAAATACAACTAGTTTTGATTAACATGGTTTTAGACCTAGTTTTAAATGTGTATTTTTCAATTTTTTTTTCATTTCTGGCTCCAGAAATAAACAAAACCATAGGATGCCATTTTTTATTCAGCATTTAACCAATATTTGAATTTAAATAAACAGTTACATGTACATGAGTTGAAAATATGTCAATGTGCAAAATTTATAATGTTTTATTAAAATTTATTTGATAAGGTGTAATTATTATATATTATACCATGCAAAATTGAAATTTAAATAAAGCTAAAAAATTTGCTTAAAAAAAGAAATTAAACATATTAATAGGAAATTTGTATTTTCTTGTATTCTGTAGTGGGTGAAACAAGTTCTGCTTTCAGAGCAAATTTGAATTTGAATTCTCAAACTATCACAAGTGTTTATGGATTTTCTGATTGACCTTCCCTCCCTTCTTACGGTTATCGTTGCATCTCTTGAGTCAACACTTGAAAGTTAGAACTGAATCATCAAAACACCTGGGCGGGAGGATTCCTTTCTCTCTCTAATGTACAGACCCTGTCATAAAAAATAGACCATGAATAAATCGCCCCTGTGAATTCAGGCTTCCCAGCAACTCGGGAAAATAAATGTGGTGTTGTTCATGGTATGAGGGAGAGAGTGGAAAAAGGGGGAAGGGTAAGGGATGCTTTGCCATAAAACCTAAGAACTCGACCATACAGCCTCAAGCTATGATTTCCCTTCACTCTTGCTAAATAACTCTAACTTCTCTTCTCTTAACCCTTCTACCTCTATCTCCTCTCCTTCAACTAGCAGCTTAAATTTAGCCTGCAGTCTACCTTCCTCTAACAAAGCCCAATTCAGATTTTCTATTAATGGCATTACACTTTGTTTATTATCGAAGTTTCTCTTTAAGAACCTAGCTGCCTTGTGCTGTGCCTTTTCTATCTCTTTAAAGTCCCTTTTCATAATGATCTCACACAGCTGACGGATATTCGATCTGCGGTCAAACCAAGGATAATTAACATAATTCCTTCACTTTTTCGGAGCTACATTGAACTATTCTCCCTATAAAGGTCAACTTTATTTTAGTGGCACCTATCACTCGGTGACTCATAGATATTAAACTGAATCTGAAATTGAAATCCTTGCTCCGTCGAACAAATAATTAACATCTAGCGAGCTATTTTTGGTTTTCCAGAAATTAATGACACAGCTTTTCTTTTGTTTTATAACAGCTCTCTCCATTCCCTCACATACCTAAAAAACTCAATACCTTTTTCCCTGAGAAAACATCGTCTCTGCATTTCTTATGCCCCCATTTCGATTAATGTGAGGTTCCTTACCAAGAGCTTTCCGAAGAACTTGTGACACAACTCCAACACACCCAATGCCTACATAAGATTAATATGTGACCTCGAAAAAAAAAACGACATCTCAAGCTCCTTCGTCAAATTATCATGGGTTAAACTCGAGGCTAGAAGATGTCTTCATCTATTATTATCTATTATTGTTAATGAGATCCTTGAGCTTTTTATGAATGGTGGACAGTTTTTTGATGGCAATATCACTCAATCAGAAGTCTTATCCATCCCCATCACCTGTACATAAACCATTCCACTTCCTTCACTAACTAACGAACTTCCTTCAATGAGTAGTGAACCACTCCAATTAACAGTTTTCCCAACCCGAACTGAATCTACTCAGTAAGGGACTTAAATTTGCCCCAACCCCTACTATCCTAAAACACCGGATACCTCAGACCATCACTTCCCATCTTCAGCCCGAACTCCACGATGGACCCCAACATTCCAAAAGTGATGCCAGAAACTTGAAAAATATGAAGGACATCATCAAAAAGCATAATCTCATCATCCAATGCACAGATAAAGGTAATAGTGGGGTTTTCATGGACAAGGAGGACTATTTTTCTAAGTTCAATGAATATAAATAATAACAATATAATAGTTCTCCAACAAGATCCAATTCTGAAATTCAATTCAGTGATAACAAGAGAGGAAATATAAACACATAATGCGTGCATACATGCTAGGCAGAGGTGTTTTTCACAATTTATGCAATCATAGCAAGAAAGATAAATATTAATAGCTTACAATTAGCATAATGTCTAAGAACTGGTATGCCAAATAAATATCGAATTTGTGATTCACAGATTTCTTTCCTAATCAGTTGTAATTAATAAAACAAGTGACAATTATTTAAAACTCACCTCACTCACATAGTAGTAATATAATCTTTATGTTCATGTTCATTCCTTCGTCGTAAATTACCCATTTCTTTTCACCTACAAACGCTGTGAATACCTAAAGAAAATAGATGTAGTTATACATTCATTTCTTTGTCGTAGATAATTATAATTTCCCTTCATTTATCAAATGTAGGGTGCGCATGAAATAAAATTTAACATAATTTGGTATTTACAGCAGATGTTTACTTCAGATGCCACGAAGATTGTTTTAGTTGACAACAATTAAAAATCACAGGAAAATTTTTGTCCAAAGTGAATTACGACTTTCTCGTTTGATTTTCTTCTTTTTTTCAATAAAAATGTATTTAACAAAACATATGCTATTTGATTAGTTCTACAAATTAACTTTAAAGATTTTTGTTATAAGTGGTATTTAATGAGATATAATGAAAAGTTCACTTTTTTCTCCCGATTAGGGTACGTGAATGATTGTACGACAAAAGAGCAAGGGCCAAAAGAGCAAGTGGACAAAAGAGCAAGTGGACAAAAGAGCAAGTGGACAAAAGAGCAAGGGCCAAAAGAGCAAGTGGACAAAAGAGCAAGTGGACAAAAGAGCTTGCTCCACTTGCTCTTTCGTCCACTTGCTCTTTTGTCCACTTGCTATTTTGCCCACTTCTTTTGTCCACTTGCTGTTTTGTCCACTTGCTCTTTTGTCCACATGCTCTTTTGTCCACATGCTGTTTTGTCCACTTGCCCTTTTGTCCACTTGCTCTTTTGTCCACTTGCTCTTTTGTCCACTTGCTCTTATGTCCACTTGCTGTTTTGTCCACTTGCTCTTTTGGACTTGCTCTTATGTCGCTTGCTCTTTTGGCATGCACCCAAAGTGATTCAGTGCAGTGGGTTTGATGCAACGACTGACATAGAGAATCTTTTTGGTGAATACAAAAGTTTGTGCCAAATTTTTCCTTTATTTTTTTAAAAGAATCTTTATCCTTTTGTATTTGGATGACTGTCTGTAAAGTTTATCTTCCTGACTTTGCTCAATTTCACTAATGATTGGGCTCGAGAATTCTCGAGAAATACCCTTTCTTTCACATTCTCATTTCTCGAGAATTTTTTTACACCAAAATTCAAGAATCTCGAGTCTCGAAAAATTTTCTCAAGATTCTCGAGAAATTTTTTCGTTTTAAACCAATAAGCATTTTACATTTTTCAGCCTATTTTCCGTAGGATGTCTATTTGTGTGACCTCATTTGTGATAAGTTTATAATGACATAGCAGTACAATCTCTAGTAGTTTATATATTTTCACAGTCTCACAGCTTTGTTTGTTTTGCGGTCTGATTCTTCACTTATCTGGTGCCATTCTCGGCGTTGTTATGACATTGTTTATACACATGGATTCTTTGTGTCTGTTGTGAACAGAATATAGTCCACCATTTGGTCACGGCCACTCGTTCCGTTCGATGCATTTTTGCGAAAATGGGCAGTGAGATATCACCCATCTCTTCCCATCAACAAACTCAACTCGTTTGTTTTCACACTCCTCTGGATGCCCACCTTCTATGAATTTAACAATAGGAACCTTTGATTCTTCTTACGGCGTCTATTTTCCCGATAGCACTCTCCCTCAATTCAGATGTAGTCATTATCTGAGGGACAAGGTTGAAAATTTTAATCAAAGAGCTATGAGCTCACGACCAATTTTTTGCTTACAGAGAGTGTAAATAGACTTGCTATGAACAAGTGGCTCATATTTCATACAGACAATGCAGTTTCTCTTAGGGGATTCCGGGATCTTTGGCCAGGGATTTTCACATGCAGTGAAACTTGTGAAAGGCGGAATCTGTATAAGACGGAAACCTACCAAAGCTGGAAATCTAGAATGCATACTGCATAATGATATCATACTTCATAGGAATGTCCCTCTGTAACACGGAACCTGCAAGATGTGGACGGAAAGGATTTCTTCTAATAAGTTTTGTATCAAAAAGTGTAACTTGAAACTGTGAAAGGCGGAAGGAAAAATCACTATGGCTTGAGGTCCTCTGGTCCGGGCGTCGGTTTGTTTCTATTCGTCACGTGTGGTACAATGTATACCTCTATTGTTTGGAGGCACTTTCCTGTCTGGCAAGCTGGGAAAACCTGGAGGTTTTAGTAGGAGGTGGAGGAGGACTGACCACCGCTCTGGGTTATGTCATTTCATGCCCTCTCAAGACTCAAAAATTCTTCCCTTTGCATTGCTTTGCCCATAAAAGGTTTAGTATTTATGAGGGTGAAGGGGGAAGGCAAAGAAATTCTTTCGGGAACATTTGATTCTTGATCCTCAAGTATCTTATAAGCTTTGTTTATGATTGAGATACAGATAAAATTAATTTAAAAAGTGAAAAATTGTATTAATTTTGAAATTGAATTTTGCCAGAAGATAAGTATCAGAAGGAGAAGGATTCTGGCAAAATCTTAACTTTAGTGATGAAAAAAATTTTCTTCGGCATCAAGTGTGCCGGTAATAGTGTATAAGCCAGATAATTCTAGATTTAATCCAAGATATATCCATGAGAGGAGCAGAAGAGGGCGTTTCTCAGTCCGAATTTAAACCCAATCGAAAACCTTTGGGCTGTGATGGCCAGGGAAGTAAGGGGAAAACTTGGAAGACCACTGAATGCCATGCAGTTATTGAAGGCCATTGAAGAAGCATGGGAGTCAATCTAACCCTATCTCTGCAGAAAGCTAATTAAATCCATGCTAAATCAGTTGGATTTGGTTGTACAAAATCAAGGAGCATGGATTGATTATTAAAAATACTGCTGAGTCATACCGCTTGACATCGAGGGGGGTACAGAGCCAGTGGAGGTGCCAAGGACATAAGAGGTGAAGAAAGAAGATGAGAAGAATTCAAGGCGTGTGTATATATCTTTCGTGTGCTTAGTGCAGTGTTGTGCATGTGAAATGCTGTTGTTAATTTTTGTTTCCTACAACCATTGTGTTCCCCATTCCCAATTAAAATCAATAAATATTATTTCATTTTTATTTTCTCCTCTGCTAGTGTAAAGTGAATTTATTTTATTCATATCAGTATTATTAATGAATAACTAATATACACTATAAACAGGGCTTGAAAAATGCACTCGCCTGCTTGTCCGTGACAAGTGAAAATATTTAGTTGATGAGTAAAATATTCAATAGAGCAGTTTCAGTTCAATCAGCAATTATTTATACGTTATACCTATTGCCAAATTGAAATATTTGGAAAAATTGCCAAGCTACTTAATTTAGTCAATGTTGCAGCCAATAGGAAGTAGCTAACTACAGCCACTTCTACAAGCACATCCAGGGGACTTCCCTATGCTATGCATGCCTTTAAACCTGATAAGGTCACAGACAAGTGGTATTTTAGTGCAAAAACTGTAAGACATGTTCAAGGTCATAAATGCCATGCCTCTGGAAGTGGTATGTTGACACCTAAGAAGATATGAATAGTAAGGTTCATTGAATTATTGCTAGTTCATGATCTTGTGTCACTGATAATATGTATGAGTTTTTATATTATGTCATGTAAACTGATGTACATACAAATATATTTTGTGTAATGTACTTGGTTGAATATTGATAGTCATACCTGGCAAAAATGAAAATAAAGATATAAGTCAACGAAAGTGCAAATAATTAACATTTCTTTTTTTAACATTTTAACATTTTTTTTTCTCGCCAGCCTTGGGGTCTCTAAGGCACTGGCGATTTTCAGCTGATGAGTGAGATATTTGCCTGACTGGTGAGCCAGCATGAAATGCCCAGTAAACACTTACCAAGTTGAGGACCAATTATACTATATGCATCTTCTTGACTCTTTCTTCCCCACTGGCCTTAACCTCCGCTAACCATATTAGCCATCCTACAATGCCCACAATGTCTCCTGTAATAACAATGTAGTTATTCCTGCCTTACCTTACAACTCCCACCCTATTGGGCATCCATCCTTCCTACTCTCCGTTTCCTCCAATAATAAACCTTTTCACATCACCTTGTAATTTCCCGCCCATTGTGTCACCTTTAGTTACACTCTCTCCATCGCTGAAGAAGGGCATACATGTGCCAGAAAAGCTTACGTTTTTGCGTAACTTGGTCCTCAACTTGGTAAGTGTCCACTGGGCATCCTTCAACACCTTGTTGCCACCCTTATTACTGCTTTTCCTTTTCCTTAAGTTTATATATTTAATATATCATTATATATAGACATTCCTTGCAGAGGAGGAGGAGAATATAACATATATAACATACTAGTAGAAGGTGCTTGCATTGCAAGCATATCATCTCACCTTGAAAAAACATACATTTATCAGACAGATATTTCATAATTACAAATATTTTTTTAATTCTAAATATTTCACCTCCGCAGCGATTTCCTTTTTCCCTTATGTAAAAATAATAGATTAAAACAATCCCAAACTTTGCAGTTTTAAGAATTTTATACTTTCTTCATTATGGGGAACTAATGCTACACATTTCTGCCAAATTTTAAAGTTGTAGCACTTCTAATAGTTTAAATAAATATATAATTAATAAATATATATATAAATATATATCAATGTGATGAAATACAAGAAATAAAGAAGTTAGGACAGTATGATATGATGTATGCTAGGCCACTGACATTAGAAGATAAGAAGTATAAAGGAATTTGTGGTAAAGGAAGATAGTCTCAGAAACAAAGGATGTTGCACAGGTATGGGAAGAATACATTAAGGAAGTATACAGCAAGCAGGCAGGATTGGCAAAAATACAACTGGAAGATGAGGAAAACATTGAAGAAGACAACTTAGGATCAAGTATTATGGAGGACGAAGCAGAAAAAGCGATAATGTAACTAAAGAAAGGGAAAGCCACAGGCAGCGATGGAATACCGGCTGAGGTACTTAAAGTCAGAAGAACTAAAAGTGATTACGAAATTAATTAATAAGATTTACAACACGGGAGAGTGGCCTCGTGATTTCCTAGAAGTAACAATGATCCCTCTAAAGAAGAAGCCAAAGGCAATGCAGTGTAAGGGCTACAGAACGATAAGCCTTCTGTCACCCACTGCAAAGATCATCACGAGGATTCTTAATAAAAGGATGGAGAAAAAGGCAGAAAAAATGCTAGGGGAAGATCAATTCGGTTTCAGAAAAGGACAAGAAACTAGAGATGCTATAGGGTTAGTTAGAATTATATCAGAAAGGGCAATAGAGTACAGTCAAGATATCTGCATATGTTTCATAGACTGGCAGAAGGCCTTTGATAGAGTAAATTGGGTAATGCTGATGAAGATATTAAAGGATACAAGTGTAGACTGGAAAGACAGGAGACTGATTAGGAATCTATATGAGAAGCAAGTTGTAAAGGTCAGGTTGGAGAATACGGACACCTGCGGTGTAAATATCGGTAGAGGAGTAAGACAGGGCTGCTGCCTATCGCCAACCCTATTCAATATATATGGAGAAAGTCTAATGCAAGAAGCTTTAGAAGGCACAGGGGATATCAAAATTGGAGGAAGGATTATAAGAACAGTAAAATATGCGGAAGATCAAGTACTTCTAGAAAGAATGGAAGAGGAACTCCAGAAAATTGTAAATAGACTAGTAATAACAGGTAGAAAATACGGTATGGAAATATATGCAGAAAAATCCAAGGTCATTCGAATATCGGGCAAAGAAGAGAATCTGAACATAAGTATTGGAGGAAAGCCTGTAGAACAAGTTTCAGACTATAAATACCTTGGAAGCATCATAACAAAAGAACCAAAATGTACAGATGAGATCAGGACTAGATTAGGAAAAGCAAAAGCGGCTTTCAGAAGAAAGAAACACTTAGTTACGGGGAATATAAGGGAAGATATCTGCAAGAAGTTCATAAAATGCTATGTAAGGAGTAGAGCTTTGTACAGGGCAGAAAAATGGATGCTAAGGAAAAATGACATCAAATACTTGGAAAGCTTTGAAATGTGGACTTGGAGGAGAATGCTGAAGATAAAATGGACAGAGAGGATGAAAAACGATGAAGTGCTATGAAGAGTAGGAGAGAAGTGAATGACTATACAGACTATTAGAAAGAGGAAGGCAAACTGGGTTAGACATTACCTGAGGAGAGAGTATGATTAAAGACGTGTTAGAAGGGAAACTAGATGGAAAAAGGAAAAGAGGTAGGAAAAAGTTTCAGCTGATAGACGATATTAAAGGGATATGAAGAGGACAGTGGAAAATAGGAGTATATGGAGAACCAGGTTTAACCATGAATAAGCACGGACCTGTCTACGGACAGACTACCTATGATGGTGTATGTATATATATGCTTATGGAAGAGGAAAGGTAAATGGGATAAATGGATGGCAACAAGTTGTTGGGATAAGGAAGCCCAGTGAGCACTCACCAATAAGATGACTTCAGGTTGGCGAGCTGCTGGGGGTGTCGAAGTGACACATGTAAAACAAACACAAAACATGGAAGCTTTTGGGGGTGATCCCTCCATCAGCAAAGGAGAGACAAATGATGGCAGTGACATTGGGTGAAGGCATAGGGGTATAAGGGTAGTGCAGAAAAGTCGGGGATTGGAGGATGCGAAGGGGATGGGGGAATGGCCGAAATGGAGTGAAATGCTAGCAAAGGTTGAGGCCAGGAGGAGTGAAGGAGTTTAGAAGATGGATATGGGCAAGCTCCCACTGATAGAGTTGGGGAGCCGAAGCATTATTGGGGAGAGTGCAAATGACTCTCACCATGAAGCAATCATTCAATTTCAAGTTGTGATTGTTCACATGAACAGCCACAGGCAGCGGTTATTTGAGAATGATGCTATTGCAGTGGCCATTCATCTGGATGTTGAGGGGATTGCTGGTGAGGCCAACATAAAAAGCAGGACATTGAGTGCATCTCAGGAGGTAAATGATATTGCGGGTGGTGCAGTTGGTAGGAGAAGTTATGGGGTAGGGATGTTAGTTGTGAGGCAGGAGAAGGAATTGCAGAGGGGGTTTATTGGGCATGTGAGACAACAGGGTCTACCACAGGGGTGAGATCCGGCAGGATGTGAAGGAGAGGGTATTGGGGATTCTTCTTTCCATAAAATGTTTGCCAGAATAGGGGGTTGGCAAAAGGAGAGGATCGGTGGTGTAGGAAATGGAACCTGGTGGGAGGAGGATGTGAGGATAGGGTGGGCAACTTTTAGGATATTCCTCAAAATATCGTGGATGCCAGGGAAAAAAGGGTGGTTAGGGTGAGTTGGAGGGTGGAGTTGGAGGGTGGAATCAGTGATGGCGTGGATATTGGGGTGGGAGTTAGGGATGGTGGGTGCAACTGCCCACCGGATTTGGTCCCGGATCAGATCCGGTGGGTATTCACACTGAAGAAATGCATGTTCGAGGGTGGAGCAGTACTCAGACAGCAAGTCTCTGTCTGAGCCGATTCTCCACCCTCAGCGGGGTAGGGCATAGGTAATTGAGGTTTTGGTGTGGAGGGGATGGCAGCTGTCAAAGTGGAGGGCTTGAGGTGCATGCTGGATGGATAGATCGACATCCAGGAAGGTGATGTTGGAGGCATAGGAGTGGTGGGTGAAGTAAAGCTTGGAATGGGAAGAGAGGCATTGTAAAAAGGAATGTAAGGAGTCAGGTCCATGCATCCAGAGAAGAAATGTCATCAATATACCTCAGCCACAGAAGCGGTCTGGGGTATACGTCAAGAAAGCATTTGCCCATTCACCTAAGATGACATTGGCATAGGAGGGTGCCATGTGAGTGTCCTTTTATGTGTAGGTAGTAGTACCCTCCGAAAGAGAAGTTGTTTTTTTGGAGCACTATTTCAGCCAGCTCCGTTAGGAAATGGGAGGAGGGTCTTGCGTCAGATGGTCTTTGGCTCCCCAACTCTGTCAATGAGAGCTTGCCCATATCCATTTTCTAAGTTCCTTCACTCCCCCTGGCATCAACCTTTGCTAGCATTTCACTCCTTTTCAGCCATTCCCCTACCCCCTCCTTCAATCCCTGATTATTCCGCACTACCCTTCCACCCCATGCCTCCACCCAGTGTCACTGCTATCAGTTGTCTCTCTCCTGTGCTGTGCTGACGAAGGGATCACCCCCGAAAGCTTCCGTGTTTTTTGTTTCTTGCGTTTGTTTTATGTGTCACTTCGACACCCCCAGCAGCTCGCCAACCTGAAGTCATCTTATTGGTGAGTGCTCACTGGGCTTCCTTATCCCAACAACTATATATATATATAGACTGGATTGATACTGCATATATTTCAAAAAGAAATTTCAATTTAACAAAATATTTTTTAAACTGTATCTTAAAGAAATAAAATAAGAAATTAATGACAGAAACAAAAAACAAATGCAACTTACCTTTAAAATAAACAATAAAAAGCAATCTTAGAAAAAGAAAAAAACCATAACACAGGAAGGGGCACTGGGTGTTTTCTAACCAGGTATGACTACACTGGCAGGGTATCAGAAGCTGCAACTTAGTAACAGTTCAAGGCACTCCCTTCACTATCAATTCCAACTGGTGACTAAGTGTTTGAAAGGTACTCAAAGTGTGAAAGCCATCAGAAGTGCATTCTTTGCATAATCAAAAGAAACAAAAACTACTGGGTGAAACACACCCATTAGCCACTTCACGGGGGTTAAATTTCATGATTATAACAAAAAAGTGAAACTTGGTTTTTTTGCTAGAACTTTTTTTTCTTCAGCCATGAAATTGAAAAGAATAACATTCGAAAACAAAAAATCAACTTTATAGCATTTTTTTCATGATTAATTTTTTAACCAAAGATTTTGAATTCATAGAATTTATTTTTTGTTTGTTTTATTTATACCATTTTTTAAAAATGTTATCAATGAAATTAATATGTGAAACTTTGAACTACAAGGAAATGTCAAAGTAAAACAGTTAATGCAACTTAAAAAATGTTTAAATAAAAAAGCAAAAAGTATTTTTTCCAAAAAGTTATTTTTTGGAATTTAAATTCCAATTTTGTATGAATTCTTAGTTTTGATTAACACAATTTTGGATTACATGGTGTTTTTGTGGAAATCAACTACTGTGTTAATTGAGGGTTAACTGTAAACAAGTTTTAAAATGTCCTTCATTGGATCATTTAATATGAAAACACTACATTTACTGGCATGATTTCTCTCATGTTTTCACTGACATTTTAATTAAAGAACAGAGAATAGGGTGATACATTATGCTGAAAATTTTTAAATTAAGAGTGATTATGCTATGTAGTTAGTAATAAAGCTTGTATAGACTATGGTCTGTTTCATTTATCTTTGCGATTGACATTTCATACGTACTTGGGACCGCTCATGTGTTTCCTCCGCTTGGAGGTGGGGAGATGTTTCCCCACCTCCTAATAGGAGACGTCTCCTCGCTGAAGAACTCAAACTCGGCACTGCCATATCTACTAAACTGGAATACATTTCGGAGAGCTCAGAAGAAAGAGAAAGATGCCAGCGGTGAGCCACTGGGATGGGAGGGTTTGACTGTTCGGACAATGAAGGCATCAGTACATGGCAACACAGCACTCAGATACTCGATGTATGCACAATGGAGGCCAGAGAGAGAATGAGCTCTCAAAGGGGGAGGCTCCACCTACTTCATTCCTTCATATTCATTGGTTCCCGTAAGATCACATGCTGGAAAGCTCTTTTCTTAGCTCTCTCTCTCAGCCGCAAAGATATATGAAACAGGGCATAGTAAATAAGAAAAAAAAATCATTTCATTACTTGATAAGCTGACAGACAAAATTTTCTTTCATTTATTGCCCTGGACATTAATTTAAAAATGGGGAAATGGGGAAACTGTTTATTTCCTTGCCAAATCGGAGAAAGAAAAGATATGTCCTAGGGAAAATTACAAATATATTAAAATCAAATTATCAAGAAAGAAGATATAATGATTACAAGAAAATATTAAAAGAAAACAATATCTTACTTTGGCAGTAAAAGACAAAGAAGCAGCAAAACCTCCCTGCTGTATTAGAGAAACTGCAGTAAAAAGACATGAGAAGAGATTGACAGCACACATCATATGCACGGGAGGCATCCCATGAGCTGAGAATAGAGCGCCTTGCCAATTTGACGTAAAGCTGTCACAAAACAAGTAGCATGCCAATAGAAGTAAACCTGAGAATGTTGTAACGGGTCCTCCTGAAACAAAATTTTAAAAATGTTCATTACTTTACTTTTAAACTACAAAATTATATCATTCCTCATAAAATATTAAACAGTAAAATAAGAAATATAAGATAGAGTGAAATATATCACACAAAAAATAGATGAAAAATGACATCAGTAAAAAGAATATTTTAAAATAGTCACTAAGAGTACTTATTGTTTTAGAGGTTAGATTTAACTTTAAACAGCAATAAATAGTGCAATATTTGGTACTGTTCACATAACTGGGCCAAAGGCAGACAAGGTGATGCTAGCGCTGGTGATGCCGAGAAATGGAACTACCAGGGGGAAATATGAAAAAACAGAAGTCAAACGTAAATATAAGGAGCATTTCGAAGTATGTAATGAAACATCATAGACAACGAGTAATATCACAGAATATTAAGGCTACCCAACCAAATACAAGGGGGAGGCCACAGCGAATGTGGGAATAAACCAAAATCAGCTAACCAAACTTACCCAACCTGGGAGGATGAGGAAGTTGTTATGCGGTAGAAGAAAAATACTTAAAGGAAAACCATAACCAACCAATTACCCAACCCGGGGGGCAGAGTTGGAGTAGGCCACAGGTCAACTAGTTGTATGCCACAGGTCAACTAGTTGTATGCCACAGGCCAAGTATGTGTATGTCGCACTGCATACTAGTTCAATTTTTTGTCGCTTTCTCATTGCCAGCGCTAGCGCCGCCTTGTTTACCTTTCGCTCCAGTTATGCAAACAAAACCCAATATTTTACACTGGCTATTTTTTATTTTTGTGTTACTTTACAGCAGGCATGTAACACAGAGGCATCTGGGCTGCAGTAAACCAACGGATGTTAGAGAAGGGCTGCAGTTGTTAAATAAGGGCCAGAGCTGGAATGGTAGAGTTTAGCTAGAAGATTGGATGCCTTTTTTGCAATTAAAAACAATAATTTAGAAAATGTGTTCTATTGTAATTCAGTAACCATGAAAAAATATAGTCTCCATTGGGCTAAATAGAAGCATTTATATGAAATATCACATGATTCACTTGGGACAAAAATTAGCTATTGGGCTGCATGTGGCCCGTGGGCTGCCAGTTTGACATACCTGTTTTCCAGAATTATTGAAACCTAAGGAACATACTGAAATTCACTAAACATACATTATCAATTAACTATGGCATAGCTTATATGGAAAAAATTCTTCCTTGGCTTTAATTTGCAAATTTAGAGAGCCACATTCTATTTCACCGCCTAATGGTGACAGTTTGTTATTGAAATGCATATTTATTCTTTAAAACATTTAGAGATCAATTGAATGAGCAAGTGCATCAGTTAGTTTCGGCATCGCGTGCCTGGTTATATGACAGTGTATAGTGAGCCATGCCTTCTGCTGTGATTTCGGCGTGACAGGGTCTTGTGAAAGATCACTTCCAGTAAACCTGTGTAAGCGTTCAATCTTTTCCTTATTATGAATATTTTTTTCTTTTTTACCTCTTACCTTAATCCTGCTTAGCTATTTTATTTTTGTTGCTCTCTTAATTCAAAAATTATGGCTATGGAGGAATTCTTTCCATTGTAAGAATATACAGCAAAACCTCTTGAATCTTGACATTCTTAGGACTATAAAATTTGCAAGTTTTTGTAATCTCTGGCATTGGCATAGATGGAGAGAGAGTTTTCTATGGTGAATAATATGGAAGACAAAATTAATTAAATAATAAAATATGGTCAAAATCAGTAGGCATGGTATATGTCTGTATATATAAAATGCCAGTATCAGGAGGCACTGGCTTTTGGAAGGATGAATTTCAGAGGCTGTAATGTAATAATATTCTGTAGCCCATCTAGCAGACATCTGATTAACCAGTTAAGAAATAATCAAGCATATTATTATGAAGCTACAAACACTGAATATAACTCATAATAAATGCTTTCTCACAATTTCAAATATAACTATTTTAAAGTTTACTTATTTGAAAAAAAAGTGAAACCAGTTAATCATAATCAAAAATAAACAATTTCTTCTGCTATTAGTTTTATGTGAATGAAATTCTTTCAAAATAAATAAAGTAGAGTGTTATCTATGAACATGGATAAAATTAGGGTGTTTTTTCTTCTATTATTAAATCCAGTAATACTTTCCATTTTATTTCACTATGAAGATTTCTCCCATTAATCTATTTGACAAACTGGGAATTTGGAACATGATCAACTATTATATGCATAGATTTAGCTTTTCTTAATTTATTTTTTATGTGGATATACCACCACATATTCGGTTTCTAGATCAGTGGTTCCCAACCTGGGTGCAGTGGCACACTGCAGATGATTTTTAGGGGTGCCGTGATAAAATTACTTTTGTAAATAAATCAACAAATTGGATGTGTTTACAGGTAACTAGGGCATTAAATTTATCTCTAATAAACTGATTATGGTGTGGTACCAATAAATGGATACGTACAAAAGTTGTAATACTCGTTTGTGAAAATATAAAAACCTAGTTTGAAGGCTGGGGTGTCACGAAATTCTGTTTATCTTTGAAAGGGTGCTGCGCCTACAAAAAGGTTGGCAACCACTGCTCTAGAGCCATGTTTATAAGAGCCATTAATGTATGCTCAAAATTTTAGCTTTCCATCTTCTATACCTTTGGAGATACATATTTAAAAAATTAAGTTTTATATGGGTTCCTATCTGACCCTCATGGGCGTCGGCAGGGGGGGGGGGCAAGAGGGGCAGTTGTCCCCCCCTGGAAATATGAAAAACGTAAATATTTCATTGAAATTTACTTTTAAATGGGAATGAACTGGAAATTCCTAGTAAATTAACACGTTAACTATGGATTGCGAGAATTTTTACCATTCAAACATGTCACTTTATTGTAACAAATATCTTTTTTATTAACAAAATCTTAGGTTTCGTTTATCTATTACTAAATATAAAGCTTGCGAGCATGTTATAAAAGATGTTTTTAAATAAGTAATATTTATTAAGAACTTCTATGAATTATTGAAATCAACTCCACTAGGTAGGGTCACCGAGAGGACATGGATGGGATCAGGAAGGCCCGAAATTAGGAGCAGTCGAAAAAATTTCCTATCTTAATAAACAGATGCACGCGAGATAGCAGAACAAAACGATAAAATCTGTCATTCGGAACAGTGCAGAGGGGCCTTTAAGTCTGTTTATAAAATTTTCCAACGTCCGAACAGTGGCGGATTTCCCTTCCCCCCTAGAGGCCAGAGAATGAGTGGATGTTCAGGACCGACGGTGCAAGTACATTTTTTTTAAATACATGCATTTTAGCATAGGATTTCCAGTCTAATAAAATTTATCGAGAAAAATCTATGTTCAAAATATAGACCAAGAAATATTGGTTAATAAGCTAAAATTATCAATTTTTCATTCACTTTTATCATTCTACTAATTGAAGATTTTCTAAGCACAACAAAGTATAATAATGTCATATGTATTCCTTAATTACTCAATAAAACTCAAAGGTGCAGTTTGCAAATATTGCATATTATTTCCACAGGCTGTTCATCGAGGCACGCAAGGAGCTTTCATCAATAAGCCATTCACAAAATACAAAGATTTTCATCAGAGTGCTAAAAATCATCTTTGGAGTTCCTGGCACAAATATGCCCAAATATATGACAGTAATTTTTTTTAAATAAAGAAAAACCCAGAACAGAATATTGTTTGTCAAATTGACAGTTCATCAAGGCTAAAAGCTGAAGAAAATAGAAAGATGCTGTTTCCCATATTATCCACTCATATTTTGTACACGACATTGCACTTTGTGGAAAACCCAGCAATATTGGGAATGTGCAAAGCCTTTACGAATTTCGGATCAAAGCAGGGGATGACACACTCCGTAAACATTTAGAAAATTCTCCAACTAATGCTCGATACACATCAGTGCAAATAGAACATCAGCTGATTGGACTCTGTGAAGAGAACATTAGGCAGAAAATCATTGCAGAAGTCATAAATCAGTCGTATTTTCTATATTGGCAGATAAAAGCACTGACATATCAGGTAAAGAACAATTGTCTCTTGGTGTGCGATTTGTAGACAGTAAGGAAATGATACGAGAAGAATTTTTGGGGTTTGCAACCCTTACTAATTTTGATGCTAAGTCTATTGCTGAAAGTATAATGAATAAATGTACACAATTCGGGCTGCACCTTGAAAACTTAATTGGACAAGGGTATGATGGGTGTGCAACAATGGCTGGGAAGGAGCGAGGAGTGCAGAGCAGCATTAAAGAAATATGTCCTAAAGCCATTTTCGTGCATTGTTCTGCACACAGACAAAAGTCAAAGCCATTATAAACTATTTTCGTGGCAATCCTAAAAGAAGATCTTTGATTCCATCTATACCAATGCTATGCGAAACTCGTCGGAGTGCTAAGTACAAAAGTATTAGGATTTTCACGCCTAGCTTTTTGAAAATTCACGAAAAATTAAACCAAATACCTGAAACAGAGTTTGGTAAAGCATCCCAAGAGGTGCATCAACTAGTCAATGTCACAAACACAACAAGTCTTTTGCCCAGTCTCATTATTATTTCGACCTATTCATCAATACTAGAACCAGTAACGCAAGCTCTTCAGGCCATTCAGTTGGATATTTTGAAAGTTCATGAGCATATACTAAAGCTTTTAATAGTGCTCCGAAATCACAGACAAAATGTTGATAGTCATTTTAACGACATTTTTTTGGAAGTTAAGGATCTAGCCAAAAAACTGAACATTAATCTAATGCTACCAAGAACATGTGCACGCTAGACCTATCGATCCAATTTCAAAGATTTGCCTGTGGAGGATTATTATCATCGTTCTGTTTTTATTCCATATTTAGACTCAATTATCTCATCGCTTGAATGCCGATTTTCTCCAGAAAATGAGAAGCATTTCAATCTTTTTATACTCTGTCCGACAAATGAGTCAATTGGGATGACAGGAGTATAAAAACAGAATTTTGAATCTTAACATAATTTATGAAATCGATAATTTGGAAAATGAAGCGATGACATGGTATGATATGTGGTCAAGTAAGGCGGATTCTGAGTTGGAGAATGGCATAACTGATTTGATTGATCACAAAGACCTTTACCCAGCTATTAGGAAAGCAGTTAAAATTGTATTAACTTTGCCTGTTTCTACTTGTACGATAGAATGAAGTTTTAGTACAATGAAGAGAGTAAAGACTTGGTTAAGGTCAACTATGGGTGATGATCGTTTGTCTGGGCTATGCATGTTAAGCAAACATAGGAAATATGTAAATGAAAACAAAAAAATATTTATAGACCAAGAAGTAGAAAAGTTTGGTGCTGCCACAGGGTGTTTGCAATTTTTGTTTAAAAATTAATTCTTTGATTTTGAGAACGACTACTCTGTTTTTGTTAATAGTTTTTTAAATAAATGAATTTGTATGAATTTTATTAGTTGTTTTCTCATTATGTATTTTAACCTGAAAAATGTTCTGCCAACACAAATGTACACATTCATGGTTGTTCATTAAAGGTGGGTATTTTAAATATATTATAAACATGCAATATTTATATTCGACGCAAATCAAAGATTAATACATATTTTTTATTTGCATCAAAGCAAAGCCTATCGGAGTACATTTTGCCGTGCTTCAAGGGAAAAGGAATCATCATATACAAAATGAAAAACTCAAGACAAACGTACCCTAAGCTAATTTCAATAGAATTTGGTTCTTTGGTGTAGATTTGTCGTCACCTGGAGGCCGGTAAAGTAAAATTTTCACGGGTTTGAAAAATCGTGTCTGCCCCTGTGTGTTAGGCATTTTTTGTGTTTTGCCCCCTCCCCCTTGCAAGATTTTCTGCCGACGCCCATGCTGACCCTGTATATTTTTCAAAACTCAAATCTGAAGAAAAATAAATAACAGCAGTACAGAAATCTACACTTCAAGTTTCAGCTCTAAATCATTTACAGTTTCGTCATAATTTCAATTTAAGCAAGTGCACTGATAGTTTAAACAATGCACTAAATATTTTCAGATATAAAAAAAGTTTACCAGGATGATCAGCAGCACTCCCCAGCATGAAGAAAGCCATCCCCAATGTGATCAGGACTGCAGTGACATATTCATATAACTCATAACGTTTGTGAGACATGACTCGACCCACAAGCATAACAGGAATAATTTTGCATGCCTTAGCTAGCACCTAAAAAAAAGCAGACAATTACATAAGCCAGGGGCGTAACTATGATTCTGGAGCGTCTATGCAAGTAAAAATTCAAAGGCCCCCACTTATGTAAATAATTGTAATAAAATTATTTATTATTTTTATGATTTTAATTTTTAATATTTTGGCATTTCAATTCTGAAAATTTGTCTATCAGCTCGTCAGTTTTCATTTTGTATGGTTTTGAGTTTTCTACTGAAAGAAGTGATAATTACTTTAATCTACTTATGGGCATACAAGTGCATAAGTAGCTTTTTATTAACTTCTATTTTGAAAAAGATCATTCATTTGACATCACAGTTACTAGCAACGTCAAATACATCACCAAAGCTGCATATGCATTGCTATAGAGCAGGGATGGTAAATACGTGGCATGCGTGCCCGAAGTGGCATGTATGCGATTTTACTTGGCATGCCTGTAGTGGGCCTTGGTGAATGAATATAAATTTTTGTGAATATTCCTTGATTTATTGTTCATTCAATTTAGTCCAAGTCTTCTAAGAATTTTTTAAGGGGCCCAAAAAGCTTGGGGCCCACACACACTGTGTGGGACTGCATTCCCCAAGTTACACCCCTGACATAAGCAGAATCATGAAATAATACATGCTTTGAAAAGAGATATAACAATAATTACATAGAACTACTCATTTACAATCTTGCATCCATTAAATGCATTCATAAATATGCTAATTTAAATATTACATTCTAACAATGAATATAAATTTTATGATGATCAAAGTAAAGTAAATAAAGGGGTGAATTCACAAAAGGGTACATATTTACAGAAACAATAAAGACATAATATTAGCTACACGTCTTGTTTTCAAAATTTGTAAGCAGTCAAGAGGTCAAAATGGTCAAAAAGATAACTGATCCAAGTTAAAATCTAACTAAACATACACCTTGTCACATAAGACATTTAAATTGCAAATTGAACACCAGATTGTACATGTTAAAAAAATTTTTAATCACAGTTCTTAGTTGTGATGGTCATGAAAAAAAAAATATTTTAATTGATAAGTACAACTCTCACCTGGGATGGGAATGAAACATATTTCAATGCTTCATATTGACACCACGAGCTGACCAAGTTTGAAAAAGAGCTGTATGCATATTTGTAAAGCGGGCAAGGAGGACCTTTTGGTTCCTCACCTCCTCCCCTTCTCAAACGTGTGCCCAGTATGTAAGCACCAGAAAGGAGGAAGGCCAAAACTCGATTTACAAACACAAGGAACTGAGAATCTCTGAAGTGTGCTCCCTGACCTTTTTCTTCGGAACCAGAAAGATATTCCTGCAGATGAAAAGACAAACTAGTTTAACCACTATTTGAAGTTTTTGTCTTTATTATCCTGAACTCAATTTGTACGTATTCCTTCTTTTATTCATAAATATCATAATATTCCAGAAATATTATTTTAACTGCTCAAATGTAAAAGTTTAACATAGATTTCTGCAACATTATAGAGAACTTGAAGGATAAAATTACAAAATTTTAATAATGTTGTTCACCAAAACTGAAAAACAATCTTTGTAATCAGAAACAAAAAACATAAGAAATTTAAAAATATAACCACAACTAACTAAAACAATGTATGCTAAATTTGGCACAAATAATCTGGTAGCTAGCTTAAGGTGAAAAACATCTAATGAGTTAACATACTATTTTTGTTTATAGAGATACCATCAATCCTATGAACTTTTCTAATTCTTTACAAAAAGTAAAAAAGTGAATGCCTAATGGTCAGGTTGTGTCTGTCTATATCAGGGGTTCTTGACCTGTGGGGTGCACCTCCCCAGGGGAGGTGCAGAGGGGGTCCAGGGGAGGTGTGAGGTGCCTCCCAGCTGTAAATTGTTTTCATAAATTCTTCTGATAAATGCAACTTTCAGTTTTTTTATTCTTGCTTCTGCTGGACCAAGTAAAATAAATTCAATATATGTTTGCTTCCTATGTATATTTGTCACCGTTTGACCTTCTAAATACTCCTATAATTCTTTTATTCTTGTCTGCATTTTCAGGCCCCAAAAAGACGAGAAAATGTCAAAGAAAAGGAAGTACAGTGAGGATTACGTGAAACTTGGGTTCACGTGTTGTCCTGACTGCGACAGAACCGAAAAACCTCAGTGCTCATTATGTGCACAAGTTCTCTGTAATGATAACATAAGGCCTGCCAAACTCCAAGAGCATTTCGTAAAAATGCACCCAGGAAATTCTGGAGACTTGTGCCCTTGAAATGGTCGAAGTTGTTCTCGGAAAGCAACAGAGGAAACAGATTGCTGAAATACCTCTGTCAAACGACATCATCCATTCTCGAATTCAGGATATGTCAGCTGATGTTTTGGATCAACTCATGGAGGAACTCAAGAAAGTGACTCTGTCCTTTGAAATTCAAATGGATGAAAGTACTGATGAGGCTCAATGCAGTCAACTCTTGGTCTTTGTGATACACCACCAAAATGTGTATCAAAGAATAATTTCTGTTCTGTGAACAGCTGCTGGCTACCACAAAAGCTGCTGATGTGCACCAGCTAATCTACGAGTTTTTTCAAAGAATGGACTGGATGACGAAATTGGATTTCATATGCACTGATGGTGCACCTTCCATGCTGGGGAAGAAATCTGGCTTTGGAGCTTTGGTGCAGGTGGAGGCCCCACAGGTGGTAGTCAGCCACTGTTTTCTACATCGTCATGCATTGGCGCCAAAAACTCTTTCTCCAAGACTGAAATCAGCCATGGACACCGCTGTTCAAGCAGTGAACTTCATCCGGTCTCGGGCTTTGAATCACAGACTCTTCAAAATATTCTGCAAGAAGTAAGAGCTGAACACAAAGTCTTGTTATACCACCCAGAAGTGCACTGGCTTTCACGTGGACGAGTATTCACTCGTGTTATGAACTTAGAACTGAGATAGCCATGTTTCTTCGAGAAAAGGAATACAAACTGTGTGAAGTGTTTGAAATGCAAGGTTTCATTGTGTCGTTGGCCTATCTTGCAGATATATTCTCACACTTGAATGACCTGAACATTTCTATTCAAGGGTCAGAAGTGAGTATTCTGGATGCGAGTGAGAAGACTGCTGCCTTCCAGCAAAAACTGGCACTTTGGAAGAGATGCCTGGCGAAGGACAATTATGCAAATTTTCCTACTTTGGAAAATGTTCTTTCTGGAGAGGGCTTTACAGAGACAGTTCCAGGCTGGATTCAAAGCGACATTTTGAGTCATCTGGAAAATCTCATAGAAACTGGCTCAAAGTAATTTTTTGTGTCATATTTTTGTGATGATTAGGCTGAGCTTCAGAACATATTTTTTATTGCCATAAAACTGGGCAATAATTTCATTTTCATTGCATTTGTTTGTGTTCATTTTGGTGAGTTTGGATTTTTTCTGAAGATTAAAGGACTTCTTGGGCATACAAAATCCATTTGTCATCTGAATTATTTCTTGATTGGTTGATTAATTTTTTTGGGGGGGTGTGGACATTAAGATCAATCTCAAGGGAGATGTGAGGGGAAAAAGGTTAAGAACCTCTGGTGTATATGTTTCATCTCCAAAACTATTGAGTGGATTTCATGAAGTTTGGTAGTAAGGACTTTATGGGCAAAGAGAAATAAGAAAATTATACGAATGGTTCACACAACCCAAAAAATGAACAAAAATTTAATTATTCTTTGGTATCATTTCTGATGTACCTGTTTTCTGGTGTTTTGACATTATATTAAGCCATGAATACTGTTCTTTTTCTTTTTTAACATGTTTAAATAATTTGTAAAAAAACTGCTCTGCCTTGATTGTATTCACACATTAAGTGTGCATCTTTTCTCTCTTGTTGCATTAAAGGATGGGAATACAAATCCTGTATGCCATTAATAATTCAATTCATCACATACATATAGCTCAACACTTGTAGATCATTTATGTATCCTTGAAATATTCACGAGCAATTAATAAAATTAAATGTACCTAATGATGTGAGTACCATTTACAAATATTTAAAAATTTGGAAATACCTGTGTCATAACTTTCTCTTGTAGAATTCCCCATGTGAGGTAGCTGACTTGTAACCCTATGAAGCAAAACATGACCAGGCCTGCCTCTTGGAGAGCAGAGCGAGGCACCTGAACACGAGCAAAGTTAGCCAAACCTGTAAGAGGTTCACTGGCAACATCCTCTTCTGACCAACGACCCACTATACACATACGTATCACAGATGCAAAACACCCACTACCTAAAAAAATTTGTTCATTAAGAATGTCATTAATTTCATTGGCACTATATGAGAGTATGACATTGATAAAAAAATAAGCTTAAAGTACATTTAAAAACACAGTGTCAATCTACTTTACAGGCAAGAAAGGGTGAAGATTCATATATAATTTTTATAAAATATACAACACTTTTTAAAGTTAACATTTATACTTATATTATGATTGAAATATTTTGGTTAAAATGGAACAGTACAAGTAAATCCCATATATTAGTAAAAAATCAAACATACCTTTTCTCTCCAAATATCTGGAGCTCTTGACGTATTTGAAAATGAAATAGCCAGGCATGAATATTGTCGCATACCCAAGGATATTAAGAAACAGACGAAAAACCCAACTGTCTTGCAGTGAAAGCAATACATTATCACTGCTATATTCATATCCAGAAAGTGATTTCAGCGACAACGTCAGCAAACAAATTACTCCGATTGTGCCGGCAACAAGAAGGCTTTAAAGAAAATATACCATCACATTTATAAAAACTATGCATATTAAAACCACACTGTAAGTACATAACTAATTCTATCTTTTGCTCGATGTTCAATTTTGGGGGTAAAATAATTACCAAATCACTAATTCAGGGTATTTTCCGGGATTCATGATGAATGACATTCGTATTCATCAAGATGTCAAGTTTCACAAAACGGTAGAATTAAACCACATGAAGTAATCCAGAAAAAAGACCGAATTCTCTGTTTTGTGTATAAAAGCACTCATTGACAAATAGGCTTGAGAATTACAACTTTTTTTACAATACATATTCAAGTATCACTTTTGACACTGTTTCAGTAAAGCCACGCGCAAGCATACATAATCTTCACTTGAATCACAAATCTAAGGAGAATACTTAGTTTCTCTACGTCGACCGATTTTGTTTATACGCGTAAGTTTTTTGCCTTCTTGCCAACTAGGGTTCATTCACATACGCCTCATAATGCTGGTTCTCCGGAACAACAAGACATGCATATAAATTGTCCTTCGTGTTTTCCATTTTCACTTTATAGTAAATGAAACTGATGCACTTCTATTTCTGGGTGTTTCTCATTTAATAAATAAGAGAAATTATTGTATATATGAGGAATGTTCACACAAACAATGAGGCGCAGCGATCACTTTAAAAGCATTAAGTATAAGAAAAAGTTATTTCATTAGATATAACTGTAATTTCTTCATATTTTAATCATTCTGATTAGATATCCACAACTCATTATCATGAAATTCGATAACTTGGAGCCACATTCCGGTAGAATTGATAAATGAATGACGATACATTCATGCGCACGATGCGCACTAAATTAGTTAATGTAAACAATGCGGAATTTAATACCAAAATATTACAATTCAATGTAATTTTATTTATGAAATGAGACACATATATATGTACGAGGGAAAATATGTGATGTTTAATTTGATAAATTTTGGATGTTGTTCATCATAATTTTTTTTAAATCTTGTACTTTTGTGATAGAGGCAGTATTCCAGTCAGATCAAGTCAGATGTTTATGTATTCAAGACGTAGAAAGAGAATACAGAGGTTATAACTTCAGTTATTCTTTAAATTACAAATCATTTGCAGCTATTACTGTTCTGCAACTTTGTGATACTCGATTGTTATGAGTAGAGAAGAAATCGTAAAATCAAAGGCGACAAAGTACAAGCAACTCTCGTTCAACGAACGACATGCGTTCCTGAATAGCGTACATAAAACGGAAATTCGTTGAAGGATCGGGATTTTTCCATTGATTCTCCCTTAAAACTACAGATGCTGTGGGAAACACTACGTAGTGTACTTCCTCCTTATCGGTACACAAGAGGTCCTTCAAGTCTAAGTGGATATTTGTAAATATATTTTGAGTAACAAACAGCACGTTCGGTGACGTCATATTAAGCCTCTCAAGAAATGCAGGGGATAAAAAATGCTTGGTAAAGTGGACGCACGTAGAATCCAAAGGTAAACAAGACGGTCTTTTTGACCCCAAGAGCTATCGTAAACATCCGAGTTTCTTCGATCTGAGTTTGATACCTGTTATTTAGTTCGTTAAAGCGAACATTCGTTCAATGAACGTTCATTGAACAAGAGTTACCAGTAGTTATAGTCTCGTCAGACCAATTTTTGAGAAGAACTATTTTCGCCTCTTTCTTAGAGGCACCGAATCTAGCGCAAGGGAAACTTTTTCGGCACCCGAAGCAGGCCAGGCAGTGTATAAAATTCGATACTGAATATTTTATGTAACACGAAGAAATTGCATGATTCGGTTTTCACGTTAGTATATGTATAATAAGTTTAAGCATGAACAATATTACATATTTTCAAACAGCACTTCACTTAGTCCGGATAATTTTAAAACGCAAATGTGACCCTTGGCTAGGGCCCGGGGTCGGCAACGTGCGGCTCCGAAGCCGCATATGGCTCATTGAGTACATACTTGCGGCTCTTTTGAAGTTAGCTAAGCTCCATAGCCTATATCAGTCATGAAACATGCTTATTGCAATCACCCGAGGCTCTTTTAAAAAATGCTGTACTGGTTATCGCTGTGCGTCTATCAAGTATTTTAGGATAAGACAAAAAATGGCTCGTTGACTTGGAAAGGTTGCCGACCTCTGGGCTAGGATCTCAATCGTGGCCCTAATGCGCTCTGATAGTAAACAGAGCCATATCAATTCCGTGATTCTACTGCAGATGGAAAACAAATAAAAGAGAATGGAGTTATCCTGGGACACAACAAAATTAAATTTTTAATATGAAGGAACGGTACGTTAGTTATAATGTTTTATTAAAATACTAGTAAAATGTGCTTGCATTCTGCAAGCATTTCATCTCACCTTGAAAAAATATTAATTTTTCAGAGAGATATTTCATCATTGGAAATATTTTTTTAATTCTAAAGATTTCACCTTTGCACCGATTTTCATTCTTCCCTTATGTAACAATAATAGAGTATAATAATACCTAAAATTTGCAATTTTAAGAATATTATACTTTTCCCACTGTAGGGTACTAAAGCCACACATTTCTGCCAAATCTTAAAGTGGTAGCTTATCTAGAAGTGAAATAACATTTATCTAATTGTAAAAATGTTAACAATTTTTAACGGCCGCAACAGCATATTCATCGAGATTTTCAAATGCTTATTTGGGTATGTGCACTAAGCTCTAAATAACTTAAAAATTTCAGCTCCAACACGAGATTACTTTTTTCACAATTCTCTAATATTTCCTGTTTTTAGATTTTGACGTCGTTATAAGTTTCCTCCATAGTTTTAAATCAATTGCATTATAATACAATCCACTGATTCTTCTTCTTTAGAAGCACTAAATTAAAGCTATTACTATATACAGTTAATCAACCGCCATAATTGAAAGGAGTAACGTTCTTTTATTTAATAATATATACTGCGTTTTAAAATTATAGCGTCATCATATGTATACGTCTTTGGTTGAAATCAATGGGACAATAAGAATTTCTCTATTCAAAAGCATTAAAGCGATGCTATTATAATTTTAAATGCCAAGATTTCCCGAAAATATGTGAATTAAACGTTTAACATGAGGAATTTCGAACTGTAGGCGGGAAAGGATGAACAGAATAAGGAACGTCATAGTTTTTTCATTGAAATGGGCTAGATTCGAATATCATAGGTTAATTCTTTCTAATTTTAATCTCAAAAAGAATAAATGCCTGCAAGTCAAAAAGTCGATTTTTACCTGTTATCATATGGGAAATGGAAAGGCCTACCTTGGAGTCGAACCTAGGACTTTTTTCGAGATTTATTTTCGTCATCATCTAACAATATGTGAATCGATCATTCCTGCCAAATATAAAAAATGAATCTTGATCCATTATCGAGTTATTCTTATTTGTATAGCGTGACAGAGGGAGCCACAAAGGGACAAGTAACCTTTTATTATTGTTAGACTAGGGAGATGCCCGCTGAAATTCAACGGGAAAAGTTTTAATGAAGTTTCGTGAATAGATGCGACCCAATTACACGAAACCGGCAATAATGCAAATCACTCAAGGTCGATTCACACTATACGTAACGTCTCCGTCTTTGAAACGTCAAAAATTCCTTCTGTGTATTTAGATGGAGTTGGTCACACTATACGTTCCGTCAACGTCACGTCTTCGTTTCGTTTCGTCACCGTTTCTCTGGAGAAATATTTTGACGGGACGGTGCCGGTCGAAACACGTCGAATCCACTCCGATTCTGATAGTGTGGACACCACACAAACCGGTTACTACCAAGATTTATTTCGATCATTCAATTTAATTTACGATATTAATAGATGGTAGCAAGAGTAAATTCCAAATAGCAACTTTAATAGCCAAAACATTAAAACCCTTCAAAGTATCATATATGTCAATTTATTGCATTGCAGTGTTCAATAAATTACCGAATTTAATATAGAAAATAAGTGATTAATTTCATTCTTACATCACTCATTCGTCATTGTCATTCACTTTCTCCAATATAACCCACGCTACGTGCCTCTCATTTATTTTAAATAATCGTACTTTCGGTTCTAGAGTTAACCCTTCAAGCCGGTCGAGATTTCCGCATGCGAAGGTCTTGTTTGCGGTAGTAAATTTCGCAAAAATCGCTGAGCGTGCAGCTTGTTATATGATGTTTTATATCTTTTTTAATTACGTATTAAACTACGTAAAACTTTTGTAGGTTATTTAAAAATGATTAATGAATATAAAAAAGGCTTTACTTACGATATACTGGGAGTTGTATTCAGCTTACAGTCTCGGACATTTGATTCTATGCTTAAAAATTTACCTTGGTGTGGTAATTTTTAAAGCATTCCTCTAAACACAGGCCCACATCACAGTCAGGGCACCAGTATATGGTGTCCTTTCTTTTCCCTTTTGCCGAGCACACTATGCATCTTCTTTGTGGCCTTGCTTTTTTACCGGTCGGCGGTAGTTTTTCTACGAAATGCCTTTCGAGTAAACGGCGTGGTGACGGATTTACGGGGGGTCGTCTGGCGCTTGGTGACTCGGAAATAGTCCCATATTTTTCTAAAATCTGACTTATTAACAGAAGAATGAAATTAATCACTTATTTTCTATATTAAATTCGGTAATTTATTGAACACTGCAATGCAATAAATTGACATATATGATACTTTGAAGGGTTTTAATGTTTTGGCTATTAAAGTTGCTATTTGGAATTTACTCTTGCTACCATCTATTAATATCGTAAATTAAATTGAATGATCGAAATAAATCTTGGTAGTAACCGGTTTGTGTGGTGTCCACACTATCAGAATCGGAGTGGATTCGACGTGTTTCGACCGGCACCGTCCCGTCAAAATATTTCTCCAGAGAAACGGTGACGAAACGAAACGAAGACGTGACGTTGACGGAACGTATAGTGTGACCAACTCCATCTAAATACACAGAAGGAATTTTTGACGTTTCAAAGACGGAGACGTTACGTATAGTGTGAATCGACCTTGAGTGATTTGCATTATTGCCGGTTTCGTGTAATTGGGTCGCATCTATTCACGAAACTTCATTAAAACTTTTCCCGTTGAATTTCAGCGGGCATCTCCCTAGTCTAACAATAATAAAAGGTTACTTGTCCCTTTGTGGCTCCCTCTGTCACGCTATACAAATAAGAATAACTCGATAATGGATCAAGATTCATTTTTTATATTTGGCAGGAATGATCGATTCACATATTGTGTAAAAGGAAAAAAACATGTATAAAAAGAAAATTTATTCAGGAACTTGATAAAATCTTAACAAAAAAAACCAAACATTTTTTACTTACTTTAACTTAAATTGTTACAGCTCAAGCTTGATCTATTCATTTAAAAATGAAATCCATTCTTCTTGTTTTAATTTGCGCAAAAAGTTCAATAATTTTCTCCTTGATCTCTGGATGACAATTGAGGAAATTTTTCTCCATTGAAAGTACTGCATGCGCATTTAGTCTTTCTGAATTCATAGTGCTTCTTAAAAAAGTTTTTATTCTTTTCAATGTTGAAAAGCAGCGCTCTGCCTCTGATGTAGTCATGGGAATTGTCAAGAGGATTTTTATCAGTTTCGTAATTTCACTAAAAACATCATCTAGATTATTTTCCAAGATAAATTTCAGCAGCTCAATTAATTTGCAATATTCATGAATATCAGTCCTACAATAGAATACTTTTAGTTCAGTTTCAAGCTTTTCTTTGTCAATCATGGGATAAGCTTCAGTGGTCAGTACTATCTCTTTTGTGGGATGTTCATTCTTAAATCTAGTGAAGCATTTCTTGTTGAACAATTTAGCAGCTACTAAGTGTTTAGTGGAAGAATATATCATATATCATGATATCAACACATATATAGTCACACACTTCCTTAGCTTCTGCCATGAGTGTCTTTGAAGGATTCTCACAGTACTTAGAGTTTCTCAATTCTAAAATAGCATTTTTAAAATTTGTTATATGTATATTCATTAACCTTAAACACACTAATTTCTCGAGATTGCATTTGGTTGTAAATTATTTCAACATGAGGCATAATCTGATGAAAAAGCTCTAACCAAAACTTGAAATTATCATCATTCAGGTATTTTAAAATTCCTGTTGCTTCTGCAATGGTTTGATCTGCATTTGATGTTGACTGAATTTCAGTAAGGCAGTTTTTTAAAGGTTGCAAATTTTCATGAACTCTGTTTATGGTCCGTATGTTGAAATTCCACCTTGTAGAGGATGGACGTGGAATGCTGACGTCCATATGTTTCTTGAGAATGGACACACGTTGTGGTGATCTTGAGAAGAATGTTGGAATAGCCAGAATGTTAGAGAAAAATATTCTTGCGTTTCGTGTAATACTTGCTGCATTTCTCATTATTAAATTAAGTTGATGTGCATAACAGTGAATGAAATGTGCATTACTATAAACTGCTTTTATTTTTGCTTGAACTCCTGCTTTTTTGCCTTTCATGACATTTGCACCATCAAATGTCTGAGTTATCAGTTTTTGTCCATTTCCTTGAAGGATTATGTCCAATTGTTCTAAAATAGGTTTTGATATGCCATCTGCAGTTTGATTTTCTGGAATAAAGAATCCCCAAAAACGCTCAAATATTTCTCCATTCAATACGTGTCGTAGAACAAGGACCATTTGAGTGTGTTCCAAAACATCTGTTGTGTCATCAGCCATGACAGCTACAAAGGAAGCTTTTCTAATTTCCGTCCTTATCTCCTCATGGTATTTTTGTAGCAGGCAGTCAAGTATCTCATTCTGAATGGTCTTAGAAACACCTTTGAAGACTGCACTGGTTTCTAAGTGATTCTTCAAATCTGAATCTAATTTAGATGCAAAATTTACTAATCCTCTAAATACCCCTGGATTTACTGAATCGTCTTTTTCATCATGTCCACATAAGGGAGTTTCAAAGTTTCCACAAAAGTAAATGCAGTCTATTATTTTGGACAAAATTTCACGGTTCTTTTTAACTTTTATATTATGCTCATTGATTGAAAGTCTGTATGCCTCACTAAGTTTCTCCTTAATACTTACAGTTCCTAAAAGTGACAGTGAAACAACATTATCAACGTGCTTCTTTGACTTCTCATGCTTTTCAGTTTTTTCTTTCATTTTGTTTATATTTCTAAAACCATCTTTTGTCCACGGTACATCACCTCCAAACAGCAAACACGGGAAGCAAAACAGTGCATTTTTTACTTCACAGCCGCAAAGCCAACTTTTCCGTTGGTACCATTCAGAATTAAAGCTACGAATATATTTCTTGTTGTTGCTTTTGCCTGGCTGAGATATTAGAACATCAGGTGTTGAACGACCTCTTTTCTTAACTGTAACTTTCTCATGGAGAGATAGCTGTGAAAACTTAAGCTGTTGAAGTTCACTTACAGTCACAGAACTTATTTCTTGGGGATGCAAGGCCATGGTTAAAGTTTTCTGTTAAATAAAAGAACCGAAAAAAAATGAATCAAATAGAATAGCTGGAAGCAGAATAATAATCTAATTCTACACTTTATCACATTCAAGAATATGGTACACGGTTTTTAAGCACAACATACGCTGAGTGAAAATAAACTTCCTTCCACCATCACGCCAGAGCCGGCGCTGCGAGAGCAACAGTGCGACAGTGCTCTCTCTACCTGGCAGTCCCGCCTTCCTCCCCACCCCCCTCCTATGTGCGCATGCGCACAACAGTCAAACACCACGTCGCTGGCACTGTGAAGCGCACAGTTCCATACAAAGATTTTTGTATCTTATTCATAAACTGGGGGATGGCTACTGAAGTACTGACATTAAGCTTAAGGAATATATATTGTACTACAAAAATAAAGAAAGAATTAAAGAAAAAAGGACTCATTATATTAAATGTTATCGATAATATCAAGTGGAAATAGGGGGTGCTGCAGTTCCGCAGTGCCTATACACGAGCCGCCACTGGCTAGCAACTGCTGGCAAAGAAACTGCAGCTTTTCTCATTTACGTCCACTTTCACGGAAAACCTTTAGCTCTGGTGCTATTGATAATGCTAGATCATTTGAATAATAGCAGGAGGGATATTTCTTGAGAGTAACTAAACATTGGGCAATGACCGAATCGAGTTCTTTCTTTAACTTCTCTGAATATGATGTACCAGTCTCAAAACGTTCAGATGCTGCCGTTCGCTTAGTGTGTAATTCATCATTTATAGATCGGCTTCTTGATGCTGATGAAACTTGGTCTTCTTTCTTGTCCATTGCTTCACATGTTTTACTAATATTACAATAACATGTACTCAGGTTTTCTGTAACAAACATTTTTATGTTCGCTAGTGATGGCACAGAAAATATATTATCACGAGCCTGTTACCCGTACTGAAGATACTTCAATACCCCTGATAACTTAGTTCGTCTCTTCATTATTTGATTTTTCAAGGCATTTTTTTTTCATAATATGTCCTAACTCTGTATTCACATCATTCAGTTTCTTCACCATGAATTCCAACGCTGTCTCACGCGTCAAAATATTTGCATCTCTTCGGCAAAGAGCTTCCATAGTAATTTTCACTGGCTGCAGTGTTGCGAAAATAGAAGAAGCAAGTTAATGTTCACTCTCACTAAATGATGTATCGGAATTCAGATCAATTCATAATGAAGGTTTTAAGCAATATAAAACGTTCGATCATTTCAACTAAACTGTTCCAGCGAGTTCTTATATCCATAACAAGTGATTTTTCCTCAACCTATTGTTCGATTACATATTTCTGAAGGAATCTCTCGTTTTTGCGAGTGATTTTCTGAACAGAAGAACAGTTTTCCTTTTTTTTTAATCAATAACTTAATGTTTGTTTCTGATAGTTTGTACGCACCTCCGCCTTCAAACGAATCATCTTCGTCTGTTTCATCACTCGAGGAAAAGGATTCATCACTTGATTCATGTCCTTCCGATTCCGCGGATTCCATTTCTTCTTGATAATATTCATTCTTCTTTAGGTCTGCCACACCCCAAAGGATATTTTTCATTTTTTTTCGTTGTTCTTATTTTCCAAGAATGATGACATATTATAAACTCAGATAAAAAGCAGTATTACTCAGTGAATTCTAACGAGTTATATATTTTATTATGCATCAAATACAATTTAATTCTTATACCTGATAGCAAAAATGTCAATCCCGAAATCCCGGGATTTGCGTCTACCTAATCCCGAGATCTCGGGATGGAAATTTTGGACGGGATCCCGGGATTCGGGATCCCGGGACTGCAATCCCTAAACATTGGAGGTGCAAAAAGTACAGGTTCTAAGAATCTTTTCCGGAAATTATCGGACAACTGTAGTAGAACATTTGTGGGGATCGGTTGCACGGAACACATTTACATTAAAACGGTCTGTGGAAGTTGGTATTGTAAAAATATTCAGATTTGTTCATATCGACACGGTACGAGTGGAGGCACTGAAATCATTTGGAGATTTTAATCACAAATTTTGTCGCATGCGAGCACAAGATTTCTGAGACTGATGCCTACTCTTGAAAGAATAAATACTAATAATGGTTCAACAGCTTATTTTTTTATCAGTTGAAAATGCACCCGTTATTCTTCCGAAATTTGCCGAAGATCCTAAGTCAGAACTTTGGTTCTAGTTCTTACACAATGTTGATGCCATTTCCAAAATGGAGGGGAAGCCGCATGTGAATTTTTGCGCATGTATAAGAATTTGGAAGAGAAAGAAATCTAAGTCATTTCCGCCCAAAGTGAAAGAATTGGAGAGGAAAAGTGCTAACGATGGTACAGCCTTACCTCGTTTTACGAACTTAATTCGTTCCACAAAAACTGTTCGTCAGGCGAAAACTCGTAAAACAAAGATTATTTTCCCATTACATCCTATGCAAAAATTTTAATTGGTTCCGAAGGCCAAAATAAAAAAATATCCCACAGTTCACTTAAAAACAACACCGAATGATGACAAATTGAGAAAAACAACATTAATGTATTCAAATGACATTCTTAGTCATATGATGTCTTACTCTATATATTAGCGGTATTATGCTATGATATCTAAGCCTATGTTAGCCTAAGATAGGTTAAATTCTTCGACCGCTCGCCTTTCTCCAATCTTTGAATAATATGCATTTACTTCCTGGGCTACACATAAAGCCCTTCTCTCTTTTTTCACTTTACCACTTTCAATAACTGAAAGGCCGACACGGCCATGATTCACAAAAATATATCTTGATTTAAAAGATAAAAATGCACACCACTCAGCGAACCGTATTTCACAAAGAACGACAACGCGCGTACTGAGACCGAGATGATAATTCTTATTCGGAACAGCGCATTTTATTCGATATTTGAGAAAAAGGACTTTCTTGCGAACGTAACGAACTCTTATAAGCGAAAATTTGTCGTTCGCAAATCGAATAAAAATAGGCATGAAATTGCTCAGTTCGTGTAAGCAAGAACTCGTCAAACGGTAGTTCGTAAAACGAGGGAAGGCTGCATTCATTGCATCCATCCATCAAGATGATCCAATCCATTTAAGTAAAGGACGCAAATTGGATGCACTCGAACAGCTAGAGATAATTATTTGTAAAGACTCGCCCCTCTTAAATGAATACCTTTTCCACAATCATTCTACTCTATTTAGCTTACCGAATATTTTTTTAATGCTTTGTATCAACATTGTTGTCTTTGGCCCTTTTACCAAGTTTTTGTAACTTTTTGTACATTTTGCTATTATGTTGCTTTCGCCTTCCTTTCCCACCCCGTCTTTTCCCAACCGCTCATTCAATTACCTTCCATTCGTTTTCTTTGTAATCCCTACTGTCTCCCTCTCCCCCCTCATCTTACCATATATATATGAAACGATTTATGGAGGATCAGTCCATCTGGAAGACCTGCAGGAGGCTATGCGTAACCCAGCGGCGCGACCCCCTGATAGTTCAGGGCGACTACGTCGCGAGGTCTTCAGAAGAGAAAGCCGGGCTCATGGCGGAATACCTGGTGGGGGTATTCTGTCCTAACCCGGCTACAGCTGAGTCGGATTTGGTGGAGGACGAGATTGCGGATGTGCTGGGGACGCTCGACCGCGGTCCCCTGCTGGAGTTCCCTCAGTTCTCGGGGGACGATATCATTGCAGTGATTCGTCGCCTCGAGACGAGGAGGGCTCCGGGGGACGACGGCGTCCCCAATATCATCCTGCGACAGCTTCCTGTTGCCGCAGTAGAATTCCTGGCCGCCATTTACAACGGGTGTGTCGGGATTCCATACTTTCCATCTGCCTGGAAGAGGGCAAAGGTCATCTGTCTCCCGAAGAAGCCGGGGATGGAGGTTGGCCCCGGAGACATCCGGCCAATCTCTCTCCTGGCCGGATTCGGGAAGACCTTTGAGCGTCTTATCCAGAAGCCGCTGCAGCACTTTCTCCAGGAGAAGAACATTCTCCCGGACGAGCAGTTTGGCTTCAGGAGTGGGCACTCCACTACCCAACAACTGGGTAGAGTGACGCACTTCGTCACCGACGCCTTCAACAGGAACCACGCGGTCGTGGGGGCTTTCTTCGACATCTCGAAGGCCTTCGACCGCGTGTGGCATCCAGCACTCCTGTTGAAGATGGTTCGACTTCAGTTCCCAGCTTGGATGGTGCGACTTATTGAGTCGTACTTGCAGGGCAGGACGTTCCGGGTGTTTTGGCTCCGGGTCGGATCGGAACTGCGACGCATCTGCGCCGGCGTTCCGCAGGGATCCGTCCTGGGGCCGATACTCTTCAACATCTTCACCCAGGATCCCCCCAGGGATTTTGGGTGGAACACCAGTCTTGCCCTGTACGCTGACGACGCGGCGCTCCTGTCGCGTTCCAGCAAGAAGTACGCGGTTGTGGAGAGGTTACAATGCGCCGTCGACGATCTGTCCTCCTGGTATCGTCGATGGCGTATTGCGGTTAATCCCGCCAAAACCAGGGCCGTCGTCTTCCATCCTGGAATGGGAGCGCCGCCTGGAGTCGACTTGTCGGTGATGGGGACGGTCGTCCCCTGGAGCCCAGAGGTCACATACCTGGGAGTTGTGCTGGACCGGAAGCTTCTCTGGAAGCCTCAGGTTGAGAGTGTCCGCCGCAAGGCACTCGGGGCGTTATCAAGAATCCGTCCGATTCTACGCCCGGATGTCTTGACGGCCGACACTAAGAGACGCCTCTACCTGAGCTGCGTGAGGCCCATCGTCACCTATGCAGCTCCGGTCTGGTCTGGAGTGTCCAAGACCACCCTCTACAGGCTGCAGGTAGTGCAGAATAATGCTCTCCGGTTGATACTTGGTCGTGGTAGATACGAACATGTCGACCGGATGCATTTAGACGGAAACGTGGAACCCCTGGACATCCTCTTGCCGAGGATGTCTAAGGAATTCTACTGCAAGGCAGCATTATCAACGCACGAAGAGGTGCGAATGCTAGGCTACATCAGGGCTAGGTGGTGGGATCGTTACAAGCGGCCCATTGCCAGCCTTGATGTGCAGGATGCCCTCCCTTCAAACAAGCGTCCTCGCTTGTAGGGAGGGATATATGCCCATTTATGGGCTATCGAATTGCGCTAAGCTAGTTTTTAAGAGTAGTCTCGCATTAGCAGCTTAGCTGGAAATGCGACGTGGCCAGCCTCAGGCTGGAAGATCATGACATCTCCGGTGGTGTAGTGGTTAGGACGCTGGCAGCTAAGGTAGGTAAAAGGTAGCGGGTACGAATCCTGCGCAAGTAGGATTTTTCCAAGGTCGCCCGGCCCCGTTTGTGTGGTTTGAGGAGACCGCGCAAATTCAGCTGTTCCGTCCTTCGGAAGGGACGTTAAGCTGTTGGCCCCCCTGGTGTTCTTTGTAAGAGCAGGCAAATACTGGCACCGGGTTTCCCTCCTCCCTTCCCCGGATATTCATTACACTACCCCTGAGATACCCAAAGTGCGTAGGACAGAGGCGAATCAGCTGGGCATTCAAATTCAAATCACCTGATGATGCTACGATCGTAGTGAAACCGGTCGTGTTTAACTTAAAATTTGTGGAAACTACAAAGTTATTTTTTCATTATTACATATTGGAAATTATGTGACTCGGCACTTGGGCAAAAGAAATATTTTATAGAACTGTAAAATAATTTTATTTTTCTGAGATTTTAATAAGCTTTGTTACTTTGTTTCTTTAAATTGTAAATTTTTTTGAGAAACTTAATAAACTTCATTTCATGACTACGTATTGGTTTTAAGTCATCCTGATGTTTTGCTCTTCAGGCTGAAGAGCAGGCGCATGACCCCTCCTCTCCTCACGTCAGAGGTCAACCGCCGGAAAAACACGTGAGTGTTATTTATGAAACACTGCTCCCATGTACCTAATACTATTATATATTTATATTACAAAGTCGTGTCCCTTTTCAATACCCTATTTATATGGTTAATCTATATGTCTGTGTAATAATAAAACAATAAAGACATAATTATATAGTCAACAACAAAACATTAGTTCTCCTATCACAAGATTGAAAATATTAATAAAAATTATCTGTTGAATTTCATTTATGTTCTTTGTAATGCTTAGATGCTTCTACCAGTTTCCTTAGTAGACCATTTTTTCCCCAGGTCAGATTTCGCGACGAGGTGACCGCGTCAAATGGCAATGGACACTCAGAATTGGTAAATTTTCATTCAAGTATCTTATTGCGCCGCCCCAGCTCGCTACTCGCATCAATCACGTAATGACGTTTGGCGCACGTTCTGCCTGCTAACATTCTTGCAGCTTCACAGAGCGATATAACATTAGCAAAGAATTTCAATCAAGTTCAATAAATCAGAATTCATTCTTTACCTTTTTGCGAAAAAATCTTTTTTAAATTAATTTTTAATTATTTTATTACGATGGCGGCTTGAGTCGCGCGCGGACATTTTGACACGGGAAAATTTTGCCCGTTTAAAAAATAAAATAAAATACAATTTGCGAATAGGTTTAGTAAATGTTGGCCAGTAAATATGTAATACTTCTCATAACCAGCGACTTTAGCGAGGATCGTGGGCCAAAACGAGTATAGTGGAGGGAGAGGTTGTCGCGGATGTAAACGGCTTGTGCACCATCGGCGCCAGGGTTGGAGAATCTAGTAAAACTTAAAAAACGTGTTAAAATTTGCACCGGCGCCGATATTACAATTCTAAGATATTTTGATACGCTAGAGAAAACTGCCCTGAACCACGGTTTTCGGATTTCCCATGTAAATCAAATGGGAAGGATAATAGTTCCTGGAATCGAACCCGAGACGTTCAATATTCGAAACAAAAACTAACCTCGAGAACTCGGCTCCAGTAGCGGGAGACTTCCACAAAGTGTCATGAAAAGCGGTCGATTGGTGCAAAAGTTCATAGATAGGGGTTCGAGAGACTGTCCGGCGTCGGCGGCCGAGGAAGGAGAGACAAGGATGAAGAAGAAGACCTCTCGTTGGAGCCTGATGGGCCGGAGGAAAGCGAAAATTCGACAAGTGCGTGGGGTTATACACGTTGTAACGCGCCTTGGGACGGGGGGCGCGGCGGAGGGAGAGTGGGTCCATCGGGGGCGGGTAGGGTCGTCGTCGTAGGGGGAGGGAAGGGATGGAGGTCGGGGACGGATTTCGGGGCTTCTTGGGCCTCTGAAAACTCGTGGGGCGATTCCTGGGGGATAGATTTCGTGGGGCGGGTCCGTTCGGGAGGGCCGCTGAGCGTACTACATGTCATGGTACTACTATAGGAGGTAGGTCGTTGCGCATCTCAGCTGAGCGTCGCTTCGAGCGTGTGACGTCACGTGGTGGTAGATTGCGCTTGTCGCCTATGTACTAGCATTGACTGGAGTCGCGGGTTTGAAAAAAATATTGTTTTCTCTTGAACTGTGGCTTTCTCAATGAAATTATGTCTTGCGGTATTTGGTTGCAATAACAGTTACAAAAATTGTAATGGTAGGGTAAGATTTTTTCGATTTCCCCAAGAAAAGTCCATTCAAGAAACATGGATTCGAGCATGCCGGAGAAGAGACAACATAAAGGTGAAAACAGGTAAGAGCAGGTATTCTTTGGTTTAAATATGCTACTTATTAATTTTATCTATATCTATTTATGTAATTATTGCTGGTGAATTGAACTTCAGTGATCTGGTTGTAGTGAAACTAGTGATGTCGATATAAATAGTTAAAGCGTCAATATTATGAAATTTATTCATTCGGTATGATGTTAACTATTACTTAATCGATTTATACAGTGTCTCCTCGGTGTATTTATGCCTATTTAGAATGAAAATGCTTGGTGAAATATAAATTTGTCACAAATAGAGTATGTTGAGAGAATACCACGTTAAAAAATTAGTTGTATTTTTTGTATTATTCTTAAATATCTCTTCACAAGATATGATACATTATTTATTTAATTTACAATAAGTACCTACTTAACATCATAAGCGTTACTAAAATACAAAATTTTACTGTTGCGTTAATGACCATTTTTATGTAAATTTAGCAATGTTTACAAACGTGCCTTCTAATTATACAGCACCAGTTCTTCCTACATATGTTCATGCGCAGTGTTTAAATTTAAATATCATATGATTTAACGAATTATTATTTACATTTGAAATTTAGTGTGTTTTCTGATCGATTTAAGTTTTTGAAAAATATAAAGCTACAATTTTGCCCATTTTTTCGTGATCGGTGAATATTTTAGTCGAGTTTAGGCTTCAGTCATTAAACTTTACCTGCACCAAAGTATTTTCTTGTAATGTTCCCACCTGTTGGCCAGAATGTGCTTTTCAAGGTAGTTCGTTAAATTATTTTTGACTCTGTGGCTTAGCCCATCATACTGTTGACGTTTTACAATCATTTCCATTAATTAATTAGCCATTATCAAAGGCTTATGTATCAACTATTTAATTAATTATAAATTTTTTGCAGCACGAATTTGCTCTGTGCATCATCAGTGATTTTCATATTCTCATCAATCTATCTTAGCTTTTACAAGTAAATGTTTGGTCACAATATTGTTAATATTGATTTTATATCGGTGACAAAATGCCAATGGAGTTAATGGTAAGAAAGTTTGTAACATATGGTCCATGTTTGGACCAGATGTGTTGTTTATGATTACAAAATAAATTTCTGAATCCAACAAATTTTTGCATTTATCAATAAATATTTTATTCTACTTTTAAATTATTTTCCCTACAACCCATCTTAATTATAATTTATAATTTCTGACGTAAAAGAAATGTGTACCATGATGTATTTCTTTTTCATGCAATTTCCATTCACCCATAACTATTTTTTATCTCTGGAACACTCAATTATGTGAATTTTATATTTATTGTTTACTTTTTAGTGTATCTAAAAGTTGGTTTCATTAATCTTTTTATTTCAATTTCAATTCACGCATACCTGTCATATTTGAAGGGCAATTACGCTGGTGAGTGATAAAAACGCCAGTATTTATGCGAAATTCGAAGAAATCAATGACAAAAAAACTAAAAAGTTAACTTGGGAAAAATCGGCCTTTGAGTGAGAATCGTACGGAAAATGATGCCCTTCTCTTTGAGATGAGTTTGGGACCTTTCTTAGAAGTCTTTTTCCTTCTTCGAAGTTCACTTGATGCCGAATGTTCATAACAAACTTGAACTTTTTTCCGATTCCGGTAATTCGTTAAAAAATCATTGTATATACAAATTAACGTCCCGGGATTTTATAGCATGACTTATAAATGTATTATTTATAATAATGAAGGGTGAAGAAATAAAAAGACGGATATCAGCAGCCGATTTACGTTAATTTTTATACAAATTTTAAGCTTCCCGCTACAGCTTACGATCACGTGACGTCATGCGCGAACTGGACGCGTTTTCGTCCACCGGAACGACCTATCTCCTATATTAGTACCATGCTACATGTATAAATTAATTCAATTATTTTTGTTGTGACACCTCCAAACATGTATATTTTTTAAAACTGCGAACTTACAAAAAAGAATTTGCATCATAAAATCTATTAATTTCAAATAACAAAATTTCAATAAATACAATTTTTCATTCCAGAATACTTCATATTATAGACCACTTAGCATACACTTTACATTAGTTTAACTAATTTTATGATGCCTGTTACATAGCTTTTAATTTTACAAAAATGGAAATTAACCAATTTTAATTCTAGAACATGTAATTATTACATATAAAAAGCTTAGGGTAGTGGTTCCCAAAGTGTGTGCCGCAGTAGATTTTTAGGAGTGCCGCAAAAAACTTTGTTTAGTACATAAATGAATCAAGGATTTTCATGTGTTGGTTAGTAATTGGGCATTGAATTTTTTTCTTATACATTGATTAAGTGGTAGAAACAATGAATGGATGTGTCCAAAGATTGTAACACCCGTATCTAAAAATATAAAAAGCTTGTTACAAGGCTGGGGAGACGCGAAAACCTCTTTACCTTCGAAAGTATGCCGCAACTTAAAAACGTTCGGGAACCACTGATTTAGGGTGTCGAGGAATATAGCACTTTTTACAAATAAATATTGTCCTCTTGGAACAATGTTTACAATGGCGAAAGCGTGTTGATCCCTTGGTAATTATTTGATCTCTGACATCGCGTTTTATTGTATCCAGTCCAAGCGAAATAGATGCTCGTGGACCTCTCCCAGCGGTCTCTGAGCCATAACGTTGCAAAAGGAACTAAACACATTCCCTACGAAAATCTAACAATGGAATATTGTTATTCAATTATTTTCTATAAACAAGCCACATAGACTGCCCACCCAATAAAAGAACACCACCACTTTTTGGTTCTATTAGTTGATCTGTACTGCGCAACAAATTGATCATTCACATCAACCCCACCCTTATTTAAATAATACTGCGTAATTAGTGAAAGGTATAGGTACGGTTGTATTCAATTTCATGGATACTGAATAGCGTTTAACATTTTTTAAGAAAGAAAACAAAGTTTTGAAAACAAAACAATTGGCAAAATATGTGATAATACCTAAAAGGAACATTTTATCTGCCCAGTGGCAACATTTGTTGCCACCTTAGTTTGTTGTCCAACTACGGTGGTGAAAAAAATATTTCTAGATCCTTATTTTTTCATGTTAACTCTTACACAATGTAGAATTTACAAATAGATGGAGAGAGAGGGAGAGAGATTATAATAAAACTTTTACAGAAATTATATTCTACTTAGGGTAGAAAGATGACAAGAGGCCAATAGAAATGGACGAATATAAAGAAACATTTGAAATTTTTGTTTAAAGGGTATGGAAACAAAAAAATGCGGGCTTTATATATTTATTATAGAATAAATTGAGATTATAAAAAATATAACTACATTTTCAGGTCGCTCTAATGTAAAGAAGAATAATTCTAAATTGCTTGGTAACAAATGTTGCCTCTGGACAGATATGGGTTAAAACATCTAAAACACCCCCAACTAAATTGGCTTCGTTAATAATCTTAATAAAAATTGCGGAAAAATAAAAGGATGGGCCTATTATTAGAAGAACCGTTTTTTTAACAGTGATAGTCGCAAAACGTGAAACTACGGCAAGACTAATGGGGGATGGGGTGAATGATCGCCAATAACTGCTGCTCTTCTTATGTTACGCGTTATTCATAATTTGAAAAAGTGTCTCTTCTTGTGAGAAAGGGTGCCGACGTCTGTCCTAGGCGGCCGCCTAGATCGCCTGGCCCTATATTCGCCCCTGCCCGTCAGCATTATTATATCCGATTAAAGCACTTCTAAGACGGTTTTTTATATCTGCTATTTCATTATTATTATTTCATTATGTTTAATATACTGCCGTGGTTTCGCCATGCCGTCTGCCCGTCTGTCTGTCGGTCGGTCTGTTCGCTGTTCTAGAGCCCAAACGCGTGCATAAAATCGAATCATATCTCGTATTTAAACTGTAGATGTAGATGTATTTGGGCAATATATCATCTTTTGCTGACCCCATTTTCAAAAAAGTGACATTGCACAAAAATAAAGGGTAGTTTATTCGTCACGATTTTTAGAAACATTTTATTTACTAAGAAATGGCTGGAGAGAATTTTATTAAAATCTATCCAATTGTAGATCCTGATGTCACAAATAATACTGCGTAAGTCATATGACTCTTACAATCACTATATGGCTTCCAGTGACATTACAATCTACGCTAAGCGACCTTACCTAAGCCCTATGACGTCACGCCTTCGCCGAGATCCACTCAAAATCTTACTACAGCATTACGGTTAAACTAAATCGAATGATATCTGACATTAGTGGATAATATCATTCATTAAAGACATTCTGGAGACATGAACGATATTTCGCAACAATTAAGGGTACTTTATTTTCGATATTTTGAAACAAAATCTTACTACAGCCTTACGGTTAAACTAAATCGAATTGTATCTGATATTACTGGATCATGTCGTTCATAAAAGACATTCTGAAGAGATGAACTTTATTGCGCAACAAATAAGTGTACTTTTTTGTAGGATATTTTCAAACAATTCGATTTACTCAAAAATGGCTACAAGGATTTCGATTACATCCACCTAATCGTACAGCCTTGTGTCACAAATAATAAATACTAACGGAGCCATATATCCCAAAAAATACTAAATATCGAACTGTGGCATTAAAATATACGCTAAACCATGCTTAACATTGATTTATGAGCGTTTTTCTTTTATATAATTACACAGTGGACCAAACGTATATGCGTATATGAGCAAGTTTGTGCAATGTATATTGCGTCATTTTTTTTATGAGTTGACACGAAGGCCTTAAAAGAAAAATCTTCGATGAACGTTACAAGAAGCTGAATTTCTAAGCTTTAGAAATTAATAAACGATCTTTTATATCGAGGGAGATACTCATTTATTTTCTCTCTCTCTGTCTTTCCTGTTCAGGTGGAGGTCCTGAGCGTTTCTCCGGTGGGAGGCGAAGCTGATGCGGGGGAGGAGGGGGGCGGAGGGGGAGTGGGGGGTGGCGGCCATAAACGCCGCGGCGAAGGGCGACGCGGGGAAAGGGGAGGGCGTGGAGGTTTTGCAGCCTCCCGCACCGGCGTCCAGCGTTGCCAACTTATTGGAATATCTACTTGATCTGGTAGATCTGATAGAATGAGCCTACCATCTGGTGAGCGAATATTCTATCTAATGGTATATTAGAATTTCTGGCGATATCAATGAAAATTTGATAGATTTTCTAGTAGTTTTTAAAAGTTGCCCTTTTTCTACGCACCATAAAAAATTATATACAGATTTTCGTATATTTTTAAGCAATACAACTTTAATATCAAATAACCTGTAGTCAGGCCACCAGTGAGACTCAGAGAGGTCCGAGCCACATCCAGATTTTGAGGCCCCTCGCCGTAATAAAAATAAAAATTTTAGGCATTATGTAGCCCACTTTGGTGGTCGGGGTTCGCTGAAAGGTTACAGCGGATTACACTGGGGGTAGGAGGGTCAAGCTTGCACTTTGTAGCACTCTTTCATAAAATCTTCTGACCTAAAGAAAAGATATGATCCGAAAATTATGTTGCTGACAGTGCTTTCCACCCAGACAAGAATGCAGAGCACATTGAAATGGCATCCTCGAGAAATTCTTTTTAAAAGTTAGTGCGTTAAGTAAGAGGAGAGAGGGGGATCTGATTGAGGGATTATATCGTTTAGCCAAAACTGGGGAAGTTGTGCCACATAATTCTTGGATGTCCTGCAAATAATATAATCGTATTGTACATTTGTTTTTGGCGTGTCCTTTTCTACATTCATTATTGATATTTCGATGGATAAAAAGATGAATAAATACATTTACCTATAAGCTAATAAAATATTTCAATAATTTTTATTTATGAAATGCTTTTCTAGCTTTTGTTTATGCAAATTTATTAATTATCGATTAAAAATCAAATTGTAAGTTACATTCGATGTCACTTCATCTTTTCTGAAAGGAAGAAGAACAAGGGCCTCTCTTTTCGACAATGCCCCCAGATAGTGCCTGTGCATAAATCCGTCTCTGAACAACTGCCAAATTTTGAGGCCCCCTTAAGCTTGAGGCTTGAGGCCAAATGCCCTCCCCCCCCACCTTTTCATAGGGTTTGCCTATAGTTATTTTGCACCATATAACCTTCCACGACCGATATAGCTTATGTAACGGTGGCCATAAGAAATTTAGTTTAAATCACATCGGTGTTTTTTATAACATTCCATTCTATATAAATACCAAATTAAGGTAATTAACAAATTGTAATAATATCAATTGTGAAATTTTTGTATTACATACATTACTCATGGAAAAATAGCTAAGTGAAGCTCTATTCTACTTACGTATATACATACTTAAGATAAATATCAGTAATGTAATTTTTGTATTGTTGTATTACACTGTATCACAATGACAGTGTGTAATTACTCCACTAATATTCATCCATAGATGGCTAAACCTCAATACATACAGAAACATAGACTTGTTTGGTAAAACGATTCACAGATCAATTTATGGCCTGCATAGAACCTGAACAACCTGTATATGAAGATATAGATTTCATTTTATAATAATGTCATGATAATAAGAGATTAATTTTTATAATCTAAATGAACTATTATGAAACAAAGTCATATTTTAAGATTTTAAAGATTTCAGAATATTCATTTAGTATTATAGGTAATAATAATAATAATTTTATTAACTCTGTAGATCTCAAATAGGCATGGAGCAGGTACATAACAGCAATAGTACATCGCTACAGAATAAAAACAGTTCATGAACTTAGAAATTCTTGAACACTATAAAAATAATTATTTAACATTAAATATTTGAATCGTTTTCTAATGATAGGAATACTTGAAGAACATTTAACATTACAATGTAACTTGTTATAAGCCACTGAGGCGGCATTGTTGATTGCCTATAATCCTTGATATGAACATCATCTTTGTGTCGTTTATTTTATAATTGTAAAACTTCTGATTAGATTGGAACAGTGCAGAGTATTTTTTACAAAGATAGAACAATTTAATAAATACATACAATCTCACACACACACACACGCACGCACGCACGCACGCACGCACGCACGCACACACACACACTTTGGTCAACAGATTCATCGCCCCGCGTATATGGCACATCTTGCAGGTGTACACCCCACCTAGCGCTTTCCTGCACGGTCTGCAGAGCAGGCTGGTGGCCTTTGTCTGGAATGGGGGCAGGCACTGGACCGGCACAGCCACCGTCTCCGCGCCACTTGCCGCGGGAGGGTTGGGCATGGTGGACATCGCCCAGAAGATGCAGGCCTTAAGGTTCCTTCTCGCGCAACGTCTCCTCTTCGGTCCCCCGGACAATCCCTGGAGGATCCTCGCAGCCGACCGCCTGGCTGGCTACGGGAGGGAGGGTGATGCCCTTCGAGTCTTCTACAACCCGGCCCCATTCCGGAGGACCAATAACCTCGGGGCGTTCTACAACTCGGTAGTTCAGGCGTGGAAGACCATCAAACCTAGGGTGTCGGCGGACAGGGACGGGCGGCCTTTCCCGACCGGATGGCCCCCGCCGGAACCGCTCCCGGAATTCACCATATACAGCCGAAAATTTAACGCCAACAGGGGCCTGCCTTTGGCCAAACGATCCGTCTACGGGGAATATCTGTACGCGACGACGCGAGACACGTGGCCTATGAAGGGCGCGTATACCGGCTGCGCCATTAATTGGCTGGGAGTTAGGGACCATCCCTCCCTCGGTCGCGATGCCGATGTAGCGTGGAGGCTCGCCCACGGGAGATTGGCCGACGCGAACTTCCTCGATCGCAGCGGGACAAGGCCAGGTGAAGAGTGCCCTTGGTGCCAAGGGGAGACGGGGGACGCGTGGCATCTCTTTTTCGCCTGCTGCAAGGTCAGGGGGGTCTGGCAGACAACGGCTCGTCTACTGAAATCATTGACCGGTGAGAGTAGGGTGACCGCGGAAACCCTCTTCAGCGGGATGGCGACCAGGACGAGGGGTTTGAGAAATGAGTTCCGCCTGGCGAACTATCTCCTGACCCTGACGAAAGGCGCGATCTACAGGGAGTTTACGCTGTTCTTCCGCGACAAAAAGGAGACGGTGGACTACTTATTGGAATTCAAATCGGCCCTCAGGAAGAGACTCACGACGGAGTGGCGCCAGAGCAAGGTGGAAGGCAAGGAGGCGACCTTCCTCCGCTTTTGGGGCATGAAAGGCCTGCTCTGCGCAATCGATGATGGGTCACTGGTATTGAACGCGGATACGTTTGACGCGAATTAACTTCTGCCCGTCGAGCCCTTCGGCAGGTAACGGGCGGGGATCACGCTCCAAGATTGCGGTTGCAGCCCCTTTGGCGGAGCGCCCCCGACCGGGACTGTCCGGGACCGACGTGGTTGTGACAGATCAAAATTAGTCACGGTGCTGACTGAGTGTGGGACTTAAAACTGAAAATGATGATGAATAATAAATAAGGTGAAGACGTGAGAATTCCCCCATACCGTGCCAATAATAATAATAATAATAATAACACACAGACACACACACACACAGACACACACACACACACAGACACACACACAGACACACACACACAGACACACACACACACACACTTTGGACGTCGACCCGATCGGACGCTTGTCTCCGCTCTCTGTGTTTGACTCCCGTTTACTGTGTGGTTTTCTGCGGATTTTCATCCGGTTTTTGGGTGGTGAGGTAGTGTTAGTGGTTGTTGTTATTGTTGCAAAGTTTCTTGTTGTTGCTATTGTTGTTACTCCTGTTATTGCTGTTTTGTTGTTTCTCTCGCTCCGCGAGTTCGTTGGGGCGATCGTCCTTTGTTTTTCTCCGACCGCTCGCTGACTACCTGCCGGGCGATAAGAGGTTCTCCGCCGGGTCGTCCTTTCCTACGGCGGCGTTCGGTGGTCGCCCGACTATGAGCGAGTCGGTGGGGGGGTGGCCACGCCACCTCTCCTCCGCAGGTGTTGGTTCCCTACCCGCCTTCGGGCCGGCGCCGGGATTCCGGCGCTCATACTCTGATCTGCTTTCGTCGCCGATTTCGCGCGATTCACCGCTTCCTAGCCTGATCGACCGATCGCCGCTCCCTTCATACCTCCACCGCTCTCACGACTCTGTTTTCGTCATTAAACGCCGGAATGGCCACCTCACCGTAAACTCGCTGGAAAGTTCCAGTGCATCTCCTGTTCGTGCTCTTCGATCTTCGCCCGCGCCTTTACAGTGCTCTCCTTCATCTTGCGACCTTGCCTCGGGCTCTCTCCTTACGCCTGCCTCTCCCCCACGCGGGGATGGACCCTTCCTATCCTCCGGCCACGCGCCGGCTAGCTCTTCGAGCCTTCTTCCCTCACCTTCCCCGCCGCCGCAGACGCGACCCTCCTCGTTGTCCCCCACTCCGAACCCGCCCTCGAACCCTCCTACCGCCCCTGCCACGCAAGTCAGCTACGCGCGTGCCGCGGGAGGAGCCGGGATCGCCAAGGCGCACGCTTCCGACTCCGCACCGTCAAATGGCGCCCCTAAAAACGTCCTCGTTTTCAGCAGGAGGAAGGTGACACCCTTATCGTCTGGCCCTACCAAGGAGAAGGCAATCATCTTCCCCGCGCTGCCGGACACGCCCATCACTGAATACATCTTCGCGATCGGGGATATCTTAGGCGGTGGCGCCTTCATCACCCACGGGACGCGCCTCTCCAACAACCGGATCTGCATATATTTAGACACCGAGGGGCGGGTCGAGAGCTTCATGCACGAGCATGGAGGTATCTCCATCAACGGGCGTTATGTCCCCGCCAGGCGGATGACCACGAAGGTTGAGAGGTTGGTCATCTCCAACATACCGCCGGAGTTCCCTAACAGCGAGCTAATAGATATTTTGAGCGAGGCAATGCGGGTGGTGAGTCCGGTCCAATACCTCACGCTTGGAATCCGGCGAGAAGGGTACGGCCACATCGGGGGCTGGAGAAGGTCAGTGCACGTCGTCAGACGAGAAGGCGTTTCCATCCCCGACTCGGTCGTCGTGGACATCGCCAACCTCCCCCATCGCATCTACCTGCAATTTGACGACGCGAAGTGCTTTAAATGCCGGGAAGAGGGGCACATCTCCAAGGACTGCCCCCACTCGGCAGCAGCTGCGAGGACGACGGAAGATAAGGTCGAGAGCACCCCACCTCCTCCGCCCCTACCTGCCTGCGCCCTCTTACCCACCCCTTCTCCTCTGGTCACCCCTACCCCCTCTCCTGCCACCCACCCCCTCCCCTCCCCGAAACCCTTGGCGTCCGACCCCGAACCCAGTCCTGCCTCTTCCCCTCCCACTTCCGACGTCGCCCATTCCTTTTCCCCATCCAGCGCCGCCCCTACTCTTCAACAAACTCTAGCGGGAAGGAATGCGAGCGCCCCATCCCACTCGACCTCTGCCTCCGCTCACGGCCCGCCTGTTCTTCCCGTCCCATCTTCCACCTCGGACGTCGCCATTTCCCCGACAGACGCCGCGTCGGGCGAGGCGACTATTGCCGCCCCCACCGTCGCCAGCAGATCCACGTCCAAGCGGAAAATCGCCGGCAGCGCCGAGAGGCGATCCCCTCAACGGAAGCGCGCCTCCGAAGCGTCCAAACCCGATGAGGGAATGCAACAAATCGCCGAGATTTGTGGGGATAAGCCCTCCTTCGTCAAGGTGCCGCTCGAGTCGTTAACGCACTTTCTGCAAGACGCCAAGGGCCACAATGACCCTGTGGGTCTCGCCTCCTCTCATTTTAGCGACGTCGCTCCACTCCGGGACACGCTAGAATTCCTGAGTTCAGAGAAGGCGCTCAAACAGGGCGCGCTAAAAATGCGAGTCAAAAGACTCGTTAAAGCCTTAGACCGGCAGGATCCGTAACCCCATCGCCGATTTTTATCTTTTCATCCTTCTCTCTCTCTCTCTCTCTTTCTAAATATATATATATATATATATTAGATATATATATATATATATATATATATATATTTATCTATTTCATTTCTCGCCTTCTGTTTGTCGTTTTTCTCAATTTGTCATGGTCAGAGGGAGACAAGAATGGACCTTCTTGTCCCTGAATGTTTGCTCCGTCCGCAGTGGGGCTAAGTGGGCTCAACTCACGGCTTTCTTGCGACGTTGGTCGCCGGATATAGTCTTCCTCCAGGAGACTAATTCGACGGCGGCCCCTTTTCCAAACCTCCCGGAGTACCGCATGCACTTCAATGGCCCTCGGACTCCCAGAACTGGCACGGCGGTGTTTTTCAAACACTCCCTCCGAGCGGTGGTAACGCACGACGTCGTCACCTTCGACGGCCACGTCCAGGAAATCGACCTGAGGTTTGAAGATCTTCCCGGTGCAGTACTCCGGCTGGTGTGTTTCTACGGACCGCACGACGAACCGGTGGCGGTCGAGGCCACGGAGGCCCTCGAGTCGTCCATAGCGCACCGCATGCGCGACGCAGATGATACGTGTGTGGTGCTCGCGGGTGACTTCAACGTCGCGCTTGATCCCGCCCGAGATAGGTCCTCGGGTGTGGAACGTCATCCTCGCTTCGCCTCTGCCCTAGGGGACTTAGTGGAGCGTCACCGGCTGGTGGACGTTTGGAGCGATATGCACCCCCACCGTCCTGGACACACTTTTTACGGACGCGGGCCTGGAGAACCCAGCGCGAGACTGGACAGATTCTATCTGTCCAGCTCCAAGCTACCGGCAGTCGCGGACATCCACCTGTTGCGGTCCTTCTCCGACCACAAGGCAGTCGTGATGCGTCTCGCGCTTGCAGACAACGCGCCACGCACTTCACCCTGGCGCTTTGACAACGGGCTGCTCGATTCGGAGGATTACGTCGCCCACACCAAGTCCCTCATCACCTCCTTCCTTGAGGACTCCCTAGGCGATCCGTCTCTGCGGTGGGAAAAACTAAAGGACGACCTAAAATCTCACGCCATCATGTACCGGCGTGTCCTTCGCCGGGCTTTGTCGACCGAGGTCGGGGTGGATTGGTACAGGGTGGAAGGGGAGAAAATTCTGCAGCGGCTCGGGTGGGACCAACTGGCCGCCAACGACAGGCCCGCAGCGGCGCATCTGGTGCGTTGGGCGGGTAGATGCCGGCCTAGGCAGCTCAAGGACATTGGTGACGAGGGTACGTTGCTGACGGAACCGAGCGCCATCCGTGCGGCCGTCTTGCGCCACTTCTCCGCGATCTACGCCGACGTCGGCGGAACTGAGGACGACCCCGAGGACCGGAGGGAGTTGGGTGAGCTCCTTAGGCTGTCGGAACCGGAGCAGCTCTTCCTCGATTCGCCGCTGACAGCCCACGACTACTCCGAGGCCTTGCGGCGACTGAGTCGCAAAAAATCCCCTGGTCTCGATGGCCTCACCACCGAGTTTTACTCGACCTTCTGGGGGCTTCTCCGGATTCCTTTCCAGGAGATGGTCGAGGACAGCTTCTCCAAGGGGCGATTGCCGCTTTCGACCTCGACGGTGGTGATTGCCTTGATCGACAAGGGAGGCGATGCCCGATCGATTGCGAACTGGAGGCCCATTTCCCTGCTCAACACGGACTACAAGATCCTGGCTAAGGCGCTTTCCGCGAGGTTCTCTTCGGTAATAGCTTCCGTGATCTCTCCGGAACAGGGCTACTGCGTCCCCGAGCGGACCATCTTCGACAACATCGCTCTTGTGAGGGACACCATCCGGCTGGAGAACGAGAGGAATTCCCCCTCGGCATTGCTCTCCCTCGATCAGCGGAACGCCTTCGACAGGGTCTTGCACGGGCACCTGTTTCGCACCTTGCAGGACATGGGGTTTGGCAGCACCGTCATCGGGTGGATACGAACCATTTATTCTGGGGCGAGGGGCTTGGTTCGGGTCGCCGACTCTCTCTGTGGCCCCATCCCCTTTTTGCGAGGGATACGGCAAGGTTGCCCCTTGTCTGGACAGCTCTACTCCCTCTCCATCGAGCCCTTGCTTTCCCTGCTGAGGAGAAACCTGCGAGGGATTCCCCTCCCCCCGCCAGCCGAGACCGCCCTCACCGTCAGCGCCTACGCCGACGACGTCTGCGTCTTCCTAGGAGAGGAGGAGGACTTCGCCCGGCTCTCTCGCTCCTTCGAGCGGTACGCGCTCCTGTCCGGTGCTCTCCTGAACGCCGCCAAGAGCAGAGGCCTATGGATGGGGAGATGGAGGACCCGTCCGGATGCACCGTTGGGCTTCAATTGGTCGAGTGATGGCGTCAAATGCCTCGGCGTTTGGCTCGACAACGACCCGCAAAGGGAGAGGGACGCGAACAACGCTGCGCTTACCCAGAAGATAACGACGGGCCTGACCAAGTGGACACCGAGGGTGGCACCGATGTCCTTGAGGGGCCGCGTCCTCGCGGTCAACAGATTCATCGCCCCGCGTATATGGCACATCTTGCAGGTGTACACCCCACCTAGCGCTTTCCTGCACGGTCTGCAGAGCAGGCTGGTGGCCTTTGTCTGGAATGGGGGCAGGCACTGGACCGGCACAGCCACCGTCTCCGCGCCACTTGCCGCGGGAGGGTTGGGCATGGTGGACATCGCCCAGAAGATGCAGGCCTTAAGGTTCCTTCTCGCGCAACGTCTCCTCTTCGGTCCCCCGGACAATCCCTGGAGGATCCTCGCAGCCGACCGCCTGGCTGGCTACGGGAGGGAGGGTGATGCCCTTCGAGTCTTCTACAACCCGGCCCCATTCCGGAGGACCAATAACCTCGGGGCGTTCTACAACTCGGTAGTTCAGGCGTGGAAGACCATCAAACCTAGGGTGTCGGCGGACAGGGACGGGCGGCCTTTCCCGACCGGATGGCCCCCGCCGGAACCGCTCCCGGAATTCACCATATACAGCCGAAAATTTAACGCCAACAGGGGCCTGCCTTTGGCCAAACGATCCGTCTACGGGGAATATCTGTACGCGACGACGCGAGACACGTGGCCTATGAAGGGCGCGTATACCGGCTGCGCCATTAATTGGCTGGGAGTTAGGGACCATCCCTCCCTCGGTCGCGATGCCGATGTAGCGTGGAGGCTCGCCCACGGGAGATTGGCCGACGCGAACTTCCTCGATCGCAGCGGGACAAGGCCAGGTGAAGAGTGCCCTTGGTGCCAAGGGGAGACGGGGGACGCGTGGCATCTCTTTTTCGCCTGCTGCAAGGTCAGGGGGGTCTGGCAGACAACGGCTCGTCTACTGAAATCATTGACCGGTGAGAGTAGGGTGACCGCGGAAACCCTCTTCAGCGGGATGGCGACCAGGACGAGGGGTTTGAGAAATGAGTTCCGCCTGGCGAACTATCTCCTGACCCTGACGAAAGGCGCGATCTACAGGGAGTTTACGCTGTTCTTCCGCGACAAAAAGGAGACGGTGGACTACTTATTGGAATTCAAATCGGCCCTCAGGAAGAGACTCACGACGGAGTGGCGCCAGAGCAAGGTGGAAGGCAAGGAGGCGACCTTCCTCCGCTTTTGGGGCATGAAAGGCCTGCTCTGCGCAATCGATGATGGGTCACTGGTATTGAACGCGGATACGTTTGACGCGAATTAACTTCTGCCCGTCGAGCCCTTCGGCAGGTAACGAGCGGGGATCACGCTCCAAGATTGCGGTTGCAGCCCCTTTGGCGGAGCGCCCCCGACCGGGACTGTCCGGGACCGACGTGGTTGTGACAGATCAAAATTAGTCACGGTGCTGACTGAGTGTGGGACTTAAAACTGAAAATGATGATGAATAATAAATAAGGTGAAGACGTGAGAATTCCCCCATACCGTGCCAATAATAATAATAATAATAATAACACACACACGCACGCACGCACACACACACACACACACATATATGTATGGGGTATTGTGATTATGCCTAAAGAAATATACAATGGTTTACCAGGAGAGCTTTAATGGCCGGCTTTTTTCAGGATGGAGACTTTATTGGCATATTTATCATGACCCCAAAAGATTATTCTATATGACAAATTAGAATGAATCTTTGCATAATATAAAATAATTAAAATTGCAATACTGACAATTTTGAATAATATATGTAGCATAAATTTTCCAGTTGATAATTTTTACTTTCTCCAATGACAGTGCTTGAATGAAAGTTGGCAATGCTGGTCACCAAGGCCCACATGTCTCCCCGCCCCCAGCAGCTAACAAGTGGCTCTCATCATTCCGATGGACAGTGGGGCTGCTTTTTTAACAGATTCTTTATTTAAGGAGCTGAATAAGGTAAAATTATCTATCAAATATATTAGAGAACAACATTACGATAATAATGAATCAGACATGTTGGCGAGTAAATCAGGATACGAAAAATAAACCCCAGAGGATTCCCAGTACAGCTCATTCATTAAGTTTAATTGTGAATGCCTGGGCAAAAATGTAGTACAAATTAATAGGTTGCTTTTCTGTTGGGAAGGAATTTTATAATTTCTTCACTGCTACTACAAAATCATGGGAAGTGGTGAAAAAGTGCAATATGATTCTGAAATGACATTAAAATGCACTAACAAATAGTTGATTAAATTCATAACCGAACCTTTAGGTAGGTCTGGGACCGTCTTCATAATATGGTGTTATTTTTTCATTGCTTACAAATTTCACCAAAGACTCATACGTACACTAAATGAGGAAGTTAAGTAAATCAGCACTCGAGCAAAATAATATTTAATGGAACTGTAAAATAATTTTTTTATAACATGCATAGGTTTGCAGTTTAGTCCTTTTTGTTTCATTTAATTGTTTGTTTTTTTGAGAAACTTCATTTCATGGCTACATAATGGTTTTAACTCATACTGTTCTTTTCTTATTCATGCTGGCGATGATTTTTGCATGCATGCATGAGTATGTCAGAGAGTTATGCACTGCATATCTATCCTATAGTAAATCTGCTTCTAACTTATGAGATATCATATAGGAGGACACTCTAGTTGGTAGCATGAACGAAGGCAGGTGGCAACTGGTTATGCAGAAGGCATGGAATGTCACTTGGTTTCCGTCACTCCTTCACTTAGACATTCAGCATCAGTCTGTTACAGCAGCTTTTGGGGTGCTGTTTGTACATTTGCGGCATAATTTTCGTGTTTATTTACTTGTTTTACTATTGAGATTTAAACGGTGGTGTTCTAAAATGGAGAGCAAAGGAAGTAAACACAAAGTTTTGCACAAACAAGCAAGATAAATCATATATAAAGCATATCGGTACTCAGGACCAGCGGAACAGGGTTGCAAAACAGGCAACTGCCTAGGGTGCCAAAGATTGAAAGGCAGCATGAAGAGTCAATGATTTGATTTCACAGCACTGTATATGTGTGTGTCTGTATTCTTTTCTTTAAGTAACGTATACTTATCAATCAACTTTGATTGATTCATTTTGTTATATTTTCACACACATTTGTGTTGTATAAACCTTTATATTAAAAATGATTTCAATTCCTCTTCAATGCTGTGCACTACCCCAATCCTAAAAGTATAAGAACTAGCGGTCTGAAGATGTTGACGTACCAACTAGCATATGAGCCTAAAGTTATGATTTGCTTAATCTCTTGCTAAAAAATTATCATCTTAATGCCCATTTTTACAACTGTTACTAACCATAAAGCTATTTAATGTGGAAAAAAATTGTTTTTAGTAATTATGAAAAAATATTTAATAATGAAAACAAGCTTGAATTAATATTATATTTAAGTAATACTGGTGCTTATAGACAACATTGTGTAATTACTAATAAAATTAATTTTCAACTGTTAGATTTTTAGTCACATTTATATTGGAGTAGGGTGCCAAAAAATTGTTTGCCAAGAGTGCTAAACTGTCAGTAGTACAAAAACGAGTTGGAGCATGCAGATGATTCAACACCTACAGCTGGTTACAATGTTGCCAGATGTCAAGAGCGAACAGCGAGCACTTGTGGCATATCATGCATTGCTTTCTGAGCAAAAGCTTATGCAGGCTGCTGGTTTGGCAGCAATGTAATGTGTATTTCTCTCCCTCTCTCTGCGCAGTAATGTCGACTCACCTACCTTCGTCGTGCTGTAAACTATATTAGGGGGATACTAATGTTTAGGCACTTTCAGATGAGCTGGAGACACGACGTTATTATGTTTAGGACCTTGTGCATAACAGCCTAGATAAATCAAAAACCTCATAAATGTCAAATAATGCAGCTGCTATAAAATTACATATAAGTCTAAACAAATATTTAAGGTATATGTATTTCTGATTGTGCTACAAAATACGAGCATCATTCCCTTATCAAATAGATCTTCAGCTGATGGGTCTGTAAATGTGGAAGTGTTGATGCATTGGAGCATTTTTATGTTCCGAATCTCCCAGCAGAACAGGAAAAATTATTTCTGATTAATTAATAGAAAATATTGCTTGATGAGATAAAAGGATGGAAAAAATCATTTTAATGGGTGGTGACAGACTTTCAAAATTTATTATCTCTTTATCCATTCATTTCAGTGAACTGTTTTCTCAGGATGCCAACAAAAGACAAGATATTAAGGGGATTAACTTAACTGTAAAAGTGAATGCCATAGCTATTTACAAGCCCTCATTATTCTACAGTAGAACAGCTTGAATGTGTAATGTTCCTTAATTTCCAGAGCAGATCTGTGATAAAAGGATAAAAATGATGCTATCAAATAGTCAAGTAGTGGACTTGAAATTTCTTAATTATGAATGAAATGTGTGCGTGTATTTTTGGCTAATCAACCTCTTCTTGGATTATTATAGCCATAGCTCCTTCCACACTGAACACACTCACAGAGAAGGAGGGAATCCCAGTGAGGGCTCCTCAAACCACACAAACAGAAGGTCGGATGACCTTGGAAAAAATTCTACTTTCGCAGGATTCAGGCCCGCTGTGTTTTCTTTGGGGAACCATATTTCAAGTACTTTACTACTATTTTTAAAATACTCATTTTATTTTGTATTAGCCTTTTGCCTGTGAATTAATAAATAATAATAAATCTTTTATTGCAGGTTCAGAAGGTCTCAATTAATTTTATAACAAAAATTTCATTGTAGAGGAGCAACAGCTAAGATATTATGATGACATCTGCTCAAATAGAAGGGTAAAGGGGTAATCCATCACTGAAATATTATACATTCAGGATGTACAGGGATGCTTGAACTCCAGGGAATTTCAATCTCATACCTGAATCAATAATGCTAAGACCACAGAGGCCAACACGTTGTCTTTCAACTGGATATCCAGAACAATTGCAAGTCAACTTTTGAGAACCGTCTCTAAATATGATTTCAAAGAATCTCCAAGCAGCCCAAGTGTTAGTGTTGCTGCGATGCTTGAACAAGTTTCGCTTAATTTACTTATATCTTTGTGTTAAAAACTTAAAATTGTATTTTTGGTAGCATACAGTGCAGTCATTACCTAAGTTCTAGCCACCTGTGGTTCAGAAACATCTAGTGTGAAATGCCTCCATACTTAAGCTTACCTGGTCAGAGAGGTGGATTATATTTAATGTGACTGAAAGGCAGTGAAATGCCTTCATACTGAAAAAATAAATAAATAAATAAAATATCCAATACCCTGTCTTTTATTCAATTTTACTGTTTCTTGAATGCTGATATTTGCTTTACCTGCTTAACACTAAGATTTAAATAGAATTAAGGATTTTGTAGCTTTTAACTATAATAAACGAGCTGTATACATTATTTATCTTGCGAAATTCCGCAAATAATTAAAAACTGGTTATGCAGGAGCATTTCATCTTTTTAATATATATAATTGTTTTTAGCATTCAGTGGTTTTTTATTGTTCGGTTTTACAATTCTTTTCAGATCTGAATAATTTGGATATTGTAACAGTGTTGCCTTTCCAAAACTTAAAATATCTGTAGAATCGGAAAGAAAAATCTGTAGAATTATCTGTTAAAGGAATATTTATGCTCAAAATTCCATTTTATATATGTAAATTTAGAAAAAACTAAACACGGTTATTTTACTCGCTTTACTAAAGAAATAAACCAGTTTTTTATGATAATAATTATTTTTTAATGGAGAAATAAATACCTCTGTTAGGAATATTTAATGCAACTAGGTATGGCAATAAAACTAAATGACTCAACCCTAAATGAAAAATATGTAGTAAATCGAATACATATGATGAAAAAAGGTAAATGAAAAATTTAATTTCCTCTAATCTACTACAACGTGATTTAGGACTAAACTTAACGATTATATTTCTCTCCTGCCTTGATTGCTCTCTTTAACAGTGACTTTCTTGCATTAAAATTATAACGATATGCATTCTTTATGAATTGTTTTGTTAATATTAAACCTGCATTAAGGAGCATTACTAAGACATAACTAAGAGTAAAGTGTTTACAATAGTCGCAGGTAGGTGTTCTAGTGATGGCAACGAAAAAATAATTTTTTAAATATCTCAAACAAAACATATGGAAAATGTTTCAAACATAGGTTATAGAAAATGAAATTTCCTAAAACTTTTATTCCAATACATTTTTACATTCATCAAATATTAAAGCAAATATTTCAAAAAAATCTGATGTGGCCACCACAATACTTTCTCCATGACTAATATTTCTAAAAATTCCAAACAGGTTAAATGATAATGAATTTTTTAAGGAACTGCAAGAAATTTTAAAGGCTTTACAAAGAACACAAATAGATTGATACCATAGCCTTCTGATACTGGATATAGCCAGGAATCTCCAACAATTAAGAAAATTAAAAGGAGCATTATTAAGACGTAACTAGCATCAATTGTTAACAATAGTCGTCGTTAGGTGATGTGATTGTGGCAGCTAAAAAATGTGGTTTTTAAAAATGATTCAAACAAATGTTGTAGAATATTCAATTTCCTGCAACATTTATAGACCCACACATATACCCATAGATATAAAATTTACAAAAATATGACAGTTTATATTTATCAAAGCTTTCACTTTGTTAAAACCTAATACAACTATGCATTTAATATTGAATTCACATACACATAACATTTAAAAGATGAAAGTAATCAATTAAAATCTTTTTTAGCACTTATAATCAGCCGCGAACTTCTGCCTAGGCAAACTAGGCAGCTGCCTAGGGCCCCAACCTCGGCAGGGGCCCCGACCAGGGGCCGAAAGAGTACACATTGAGGACACAGGACAGGGAAAATAATATGTCAATTTTTCCGAACGAAATAGAAAATAATTGACCATAGTAAATTTTTTGACAAGTCAAGTGGCAACACTGTGTTTGTGTTCTTTGTTTGTTTTGCATCGCACCTGACTTCATTCTATAACTTGTCACTACTTGTCAGTTCGCGTTGAAAGTGTGTGTTAGAAAGTTGTATCAATTTTAATTTTGCGGCTCAAAGGTTTTATCTTCCACGCGAATTTGCTGAGGTTAGTTAAGGTTACGATACGAGTAGTGTTGGCAATGGAAGCTAAAGAATGTGATAGAATTTTCTAGTGTACAGTGTCTTAAGATTTTATAGAATAATCCCGTAAGATAGAACATTCCGGAAATGATTAGTGAATGGTAGTACAGGAACATTCTCGAAGGTTCTAGATATTTCGATATTGTATGCGGGAAAAGGGTTATCGTCACTGGAGCTATACAAGTACATCCTGGAAAAAGGCTTTTTGAACATTTATCCAAACGTGGGAATAGTGCTCCGGATGCTGTTGTGTACACCAGGGTCAAACTGTTCGGCAGAACGGTCGTTTTCAGCGCTAAAGAGAGTAAAGAATTATTTAAGATCTACCACATAAGAGAACAGGCTTAATTTACTCTCTGTGCTGTACATAGAGTCAGAAATAACATAGTCTGTGGACTATAGTGAGGTCATCCGTTCCTTTGCAGAGAAAAAAGTTCATCGCGTGGCAATGTAATCTTGTAATTATATGTAAATGTAAAAATTATAATGTGTAAAAAAGTATAGTTGGTACTTGTCTATTTCATTTCTAAGTCTGCTTGTCTATTTTCTAAAGTCAAAGTACATTAAATAAATAAAAAATAAAAGTAAAGTTTGTTTTTTGCTAAATTATCAAAACTCTGTTAACTGCCTAGGGGCCCTGGGTCTCTATGTCTGGGCCTGCTTAAAATATACCTAATCATGCTTATATTTCAAAGTCAAATAAAAACCTTAATTTTCCTTTTATATTCTTGGAGAGATCTGAACAAATCAATTGTAGCCTAGCCTCCCCATACTTGTAATAGGTGATTTAAAAGTGTAATTATTTCTATAATAACCTAGATGACATGGAACAAAAGAGCTTATTGAGTGAGCAGGGATTCTTAAATTTATAAGCGACAATAAATTAGGGCAATCAAACATATTATTAATTATTTTGTATAAAATTTAGGTCTGTGCGGGACCTTCTACTAGAAAGTGTAGTTAAATTGAGATGAGCTAGTATAACATTATAGGAAATATTGACCAGTGAAATTACCATTTTAAATGGCAATCGATCTCAGAAATTTCTGTTGGACTCGTTCCACCATGTGGGAGTCTATTTCATAATATGGGCTCCAAACGACTGAACAATACTCTAGCAGCCTGCGTACAAGAGAAGTATACACAGCAGTGACAGCAAATAAGATTAGTAAAATCAGTTGTATTCCTGCATATAAATCCAAGAGATTCCATTGTTGCATTTGAAATACAGTAGCCCTCATAACTGACTTTCACTTAACCGACTCGCCGGATTAACACATTTTATGCCCCTAGGTCTGAAAACTGAAATCCACAGTCGAGTGCGACATTTTACATAAAAACGACTAGTTAAAAAGAGTTTAAACCATTCCTTTCATTACGCATCAATCTCACGAGTTGTCCCTTGTGCTAAAATGTATCTCATTACATAATCCAGTCTAGTATGCATCTGCTGTCAGTTGTCCACAGAGTGAACCGTTCGCGCGGGCCGGTTCGACCCCTCTAGGACCTGTGTCCGGAGAAGGAAAGGGACTTATCCCCGCGGCGGTGTGGTCATGAAGTATCCTGGCCTGTGACGGAATCGCTTAATGGGCCCGCCACCGGCTCGGGGCCTATAAAAGCCATCGAGGGGACGACCTCAGCGGCATAGCTCGCCGAGAGCAATGCTACCACTGGGTACCTGCGTCCCAGAAATCTACTCCACTGTGCTGTTTGCTGTGCGTTTTAAGTACTTCACTACAATCATACTCTTGTTCCTGATCTTGACCCTGCTTTGTCTGGTTTTTGATTTTGGCCTGAGGATTTTGGTTGTCTGTCTTGTCCATCGAAACAGGGGGAGGCTAACTGAGCACCTCCTTCTCACCTGTTTCATCTCTCTCACCTGCGGAGTCTTCGACCCTGAGAAGGGTCCTTCTCCGCTTCTCTGCATCAAACCTGAAAAAAGATCCTTGCTCTTCCCCTCCTCGGTCTTCCTCCTTTCTGCAGGTCACCAGAAAGGGTTTGTTCCTTGCGATGTTCGAGTCGCGAAGCAGGGGGAGGCTAACCAGTTCCTCCTTCTCACCCTCTTCGTCTCCGCCTTGCATCCGGTCGTGGACTTCCTTTCAGGTGTCCTCTCTCGCCAAACTTTTGACAGTCTGATCCTTCAGGGTTGTTTGGGATTATTGTACTCCCTTTTCTCCACTGCACCTGCCGATGGAACCATTCTGGGCTGCGTCCTCAAGCTTGAGAATTGCTGCCACCAGCATGATCTTGTGGGGACAGCACAGGAGAAGCATCTCCTGTGATGGTCTCATAGCCTTCAACACCCCTGAGGGGCAGATCAAGCATGTTACCCAGGATTACCTGAGGATAATGCAGGTCGCATCCCTCCTGAGAACAGAAGATCCCGCAAACCTCCGCAGCATTGCTCGTCCTTCTAGGAGAGACAGCCAAGAGACTGGCCCAGTAGCCTGTGATGCTGGCCAGCATCGGGCTCCTTCCTCGAAACCTCCCGAGACCGCCAAGTCTTGCAAAGTCAAGGGGAAGAAGGGGAAAGGCATTGCCAAGGCTGGCAAGGCGGTGGAGCAGACTCCTAGTCCTCCTTCTGCTCCTACCTCTACGCCTTCTTCTGCCTCTCCTGTTGCTTTATCTGCGCCTACATCTGCTGCTTCTTCTGCTTCTGCTCATTTCCCTGCTTCCCCGGCTCTGCCGGTCCATCCTCCCCCCTCTAGTGTGGGGCCTGCCCAGGCTACCCCACATTCCGACCTGCCTCCCTCCACATCTATCGATCTCACCCGCACCCAGGCAAGTGAGCTGATGGAGATGGAGACTTCTTCCTCTCTAAAGAGGAAACTTTCCTACTCTGAGGAAGAGCTGCCTAAGCAACAACCCAGTGTCTCCTCGGAGACTGATACCCTGCCCCGGGCCGCTGCCGGCACTATATCCCCTGTTGCTCCTCCCTCTGAGTCTGAACCTATGGAGGCCGAGCCTTCCCCTTCGGCATCCAAGAGAAAGCTTTCTCCTCCGACAGAGGGATCCACTGACAAGGATCCATCAACAGAAACTATCTCTCGGAATGAGCAACCCCCTAGTGAGGGGCCTTTTCGGGAGGTGAAGCGGAGGAAGAGGGGAACCAAGAAAGCCGCTGCTGGCTCTACCCCTGCTCAGCAACCAGCCCGCCCTCGAATAAAGCCCATTACAGTATATGGCATTACCGACCACATGGCCTTCATTAATATGCTCCAACAGAAGTGCGGAAATGACTTCGAACTGGACATTCGCGACGTCTCGACTCGGGTCTTTGTCCGCACTTCAGAACATCGCCTGGCTGTTATGGATGAGCTCGACTCTCTCAAGCTAGAGTATCACACCCAGCCTGAGGAGCAGACCCGCACGGCCAGGCTCCTTATCAAGGGTCTGTCCAAAAACATGCCTCTTGACAAGGTAGCGGAGGGCTTAGCTTCCCTGGGAATGACAGTTAAGACCATAAAACATATGGCCCAGTGCGAGGAGGAGGGCAAGCCGCCGGAGAAGACGAGAAAGCTCATTGCCACAGTCGAGAAAAATCCTGGACTCCCCCTTCTCCACAAGATAACGCACCTTTTGCACTGTCGGGTGCGAATACAATTCTTCAGGGGCGGAGTAACGCCACAGACCTGCTACCACTGCCAAAGGTTCGGGCACTCCGCCTCAGGATGTAAAATGGTTCCGCGCTGCTATAAATGCGCCGGGAACCACATATCTCGAAACTGCACGCTTCCCCCGGATGGGCAGAGAAAATGCTGCAACTGCGGGGGCGATCACCCTTCCACCTACAGGCTCTGCCCTGTGTATGTGCAAGCCCTCGACAAGGTACTGGAAGCTAATAGGAAGAATGACGCATTGCAGCGCAAAGCCACCAAGGGGCGAGTGGCGACTCCATCGGCAGTCGCGGCCAGGTCCACCATGGTGGTCCCTGGCAAAAATTTTGCGGCTGCAGTAGCTGGGCTTAATCAGGGCGCCCCACAGTTGACACCTCTCTGCAAGACAGAGCCCAGCCGGCAATCCCTTTGCAGCCTCAGGCTCAGAGGGGCAAGGCCGCTGGGCGTGGGGCAGAGAAGGCGGCACCGCCACCTTCCTCTTCTTCTTCTTCTACTCCCCTCCAGCCACCTAAGGCTGAGAGCAGGATATCTTTGTCTGCTAGCACGCCTACCCCTTTACCTCCTCAGGCTGGTCCATCATCTGATGCTGATGCGGAGTTATGGGCTACCATTCTTTCCATAACCAAGGTGCTTAGGCGTTACATCTCCAGCCGCCAGGGACAGATCCTTCTGTCCCTGCTAGAAGAGCTCGCCTGCTCCAGAACAAACGATGGCTCCAAGGCTTAAGAGAGGCGTGTTAGGGGTAGTGGGTTGGAACGCCAACGGTCTGCGTCAGCGCGTTGACGAGCTCCTCTCGCTACTCCTCGACCTTGGAGTCTCCATCGCGGCTGTTGGGGAGACGAAACTCCAGCCCCACATTACCCTGAAATGTGGTGGGTGGAACATCCTGAGGAAAGACAGGGCCACTCCTGGTGGCGGAGTCGCACTCCTCATTCATCCCTCCCTTAAATTCCAAGAGGTCCCGCTCCCCAATATGCGGCTGCTGGAAGCGGTGGCAGCTGACATAGCGCTAACCAAGGGGAAGGTACGAGTCGTGGCGGCCTATTACCGCCCGGGACTCGACCTCGAGGAGGAGGATATGAGCGCCCTCTTCCCTCGTGACGGGACACCCACCATTGCCATCGGGGATTTCAATACCAAGCACCGAGACTGGAACTCTGCAGCATCTAACCCGAGGGGTAGGCGGCTACGTCAATATGTCCTTTCAGAGGGCCTCACGGTGGTGGCTCCGATAGTCCCGACGTTCGTGCCCTCAAACGACGTCCTGGATATTGCCATAGTCAGCAGCGCCCGGGCCTCTGTGGAGGTCAGGACGCTCAACGAGCTGTCGTCGGACCACCTGCCGATTTTATTACAATACGGCAACCTGCCGATGAGACTACCCCCTCTGCAGCGAAGGGACTTTGCCAGGGCTGACAAGGGAGCCTTCCGACTGCACATTGCCGGAGCGCTCCCAGCCCACCCAGCCAGCAGGTGGAAGAGATGGCTACCACCATATCGGCGGTGGTGCAGCAGGCCGCCGACTTAGCCATCCCCATCAGGCTAACCCCAAGGCTGATCTCCCGCCGCTTGCCGGAACCTGTGCGGAGACTGATTACTCACCGTAATTCAGTGCGCAGGAGGTGGCAGCAGCACCGCATGCCGGACATGAAGGCACTCCTTGATCGTCTTAACAGGGACGTCAAGGAGGCGGTCAGGGAAGTCAAAACAGACGCCTGGGAGGAGTACCTGGCTGAGGTCTCCTTCGCCGACAATTCCTTCTGGAGGGCCTGCAGAGGGATCAAGGCCGCTCAAAGGCGGGACCCTCCCTTACAATCACCGAACGGTTTGGTTTGCTCTGCCAAGGAGAAGGCCACAGAGTACGCGTTTCTAATACAAAAAAAGGAAAAACCTCGCGATTGGTGGTAGATTACCGACACCATAACCGTAAGGTGAGTTTGGATGCCTTCCCATTGCCTACGGTGGAGAACGCGTTGATGTACTTTGGAAAAGCGAAATATTTTACTATTTTAGACTTGAATTCCGCCTACCATCAAATCCCGCTGTCTCCGGACAGTAGAAGAGCGACGGCGTTTATTACTCCATTTGGACTATATGAATACAACAGGCTGCCGTTCGGAATTTGTACGGGGGGGGGGCAAACCTTATCTAGGTTGATAGACAAAATATTTAGTGGCATCAAATACGAATTCGTCTTGAACTATTTCGACGATGTCGTCGTGTTTAGTGAGACCTTTGAAGAGCATTTGGCGCATTTAGGGGAGGTTTTAACAAGATTAAAAAGGGCGAAGGTCACGGTAAACCCGGGAAAGATATCCGTTGCTCTAAGGGAAATTAGGTACTTGGGTCATATAGTTTCGAGTAAGGGCATTAAGATAGATCCCGAGAGAGCGTCGACGATTAATATTTTTCCTACGCCCTGCAGCCTTAAAGCTGCTAAACGTTTTTTAGGCATGTGCTCTTATTATGCGCGTTTTATTCCCGCCTTCTCGGAAATAGCGGCGCCTCTCAATCAGTTGAAAAAGAAAAACAGTCGTTTTGTTTGGGGCCGCGCGCAACAACAAGCCTTCGAAAATTTAAAGGATAAAATTACGACACCGCCGGTCTTGCGCATTCCCGATTTTACTAAGAGCTTCGTGCTGCATACAGACGCGTCGTCTAACGCAGTGGCGGGGGTACTATCGCAGGAGGCCGAGGGGCATCTTGCTCCCGTCGCGTTTGCTAGCCGCACGCTTACCGAGTCCGAAAGGAAATACACCACCTACGAGGCGGAATGCCTCGCGGTCATTTTCGCCGTGGAAAAATTTGAACAATATTTACGGGGTCGGGAGTTTAAATTGTATACGGATAATCAAGCGTTGTCATGGATGCGGAGTCATCCTAAGCAGCTGGGGAAAGTAGGACGTTGGATATTGCGCCTGTCACCATATAAATTTCAAACCAAACATATAAAGGGGGCAGATAATGTAGTCGCGGATTGCTTGTCCCGATTGTTCGAGGAGGAGACGCGACCGTGTGAGGATAATGTAGAGTCCCGGGTATGCGTGTTGCAGGACACGCCGATATCCTTTACCTCCATTAAGGATTATCAGAACAGAGACCCGGTATGCCGCGAGCTAAAGGAAAGGTTAAAACGAGGAGACAAAGTAAGGAATTTACGGTTGAGACGCGAACTTTTAGTATTCCGCACACCTAGAGGAAGGCGAAATCGGGTCTACATCCCGGAGGAGATTCGGTGCATGGTGATTGCTCTCCCGTCGGAGGGCACTTGGGCTATAAAAAAACTAAGGAAAAGATAAGTCGAGATTTTTTTTGGCCAAATATGCACCGAGAAATTTTAAATTACGTAAGGTCTTGTGCCGAGTGTCAACGCGCCAAGCCTGCGCGTGACACTCAAGTGGGATACCATTCCGTGGATGTGGCGACGGAGCCTTGGCAAAAAATATTCGTAGATTATATGGGGCCGTTAACGCGCACGCGCTCGGGAAATAGCGTGATCCTGGTCATCATCGATGCCTTTACCAAGTTCGTGTTAATGATCCCTATGCGGAAGATGACAGCAGCGGCCACGGTCCAATGTTTAAAACACAGAGTGTTTAGCATAACGGGGGTTCCGCAAATATTAGTTTCGGATAATGCATCGGTATTCACGGCGAAAGAGTTTAACGATATGTGCTTCTCCTAGGGGATTAAACACGTTACTACCTCGCCCTATTATCCGCAACCATCGCATGTAGAGCGGTTTAATAGAAATTTAAAAGCTGCTCTTACGGTGTTCCATCACGACTCGCAACTCAACTGGGACGAGAGCCTGCATACTCTAGCGATTGCTTTCAATTCGGCGTTTCACGAGAGCACTAAATGTACTCCCGCAAGCCGATTTTTGGACGAGAATTGAATCACCCCTTAAAGATCCAATGGGGCATCGACGAAAGTATATCGCAATCGGGGGACAATAAAAGACTTGAGGAAAGGTGGACGGACGCGCTTCAATGTCTGAGACGAGCCAATAAATTAGTAGCTGCTCGGTATAACCTTAAGAGGAGGGATCAACCTTTTTCGACGGGTCGTCTCTTATAAGCTGCATCCGGTGAGTTCGGCCCCGAATAAAATTTCCGGCAAATTGCTACCGAAGTGGTCTGGCCCACTTCGCATTATTAGATTTAGTAGTCCGGTGACGGTCGAGTTGGGCGATCTGGGAACGGATGAACCTAAGCGTAGATGCCATGTCTCGCAGATTAAACCATTTCACTAGAGGTAATTCAGTGTCCTTCCTAATCCCTAACCCCTATTTTTACCCTTTTCGTTTCTAACTCTCTTGGAGGGGCGAGCGATTGAAAGAAGCAGCGGGGCCGAGTATCGCGTGGGTTCTTTCTCGTTTGTTGTCTCTGTCTGGGGGTTGGGGGTTGTTATGTTTGTTCCTTTCTGGCCTAAGGAATCTGCAATTGTATTAGTGAAAAGTATGTCTAGTCCAGAAAGTTACTGGAGGTGTTTGTTTTCTGCATTTGTAAAACTTAATTTTCTATTGTTAAAACTTACTTAAAATGGTATGTGAATAAGGGATCTGGCTTGGGAAAACAAATAATTTTGTTCTGATATGCTTAAGGAAGAAGGAATACGTGGACTAGCAGTGAAATGATTTCAGTGTAGAGTGAAATGATAATAAGATGCATTGGCATTGTTTATGCAGGACGATCAGAGTGCTTTGTAAAGTTGTAAACTAGGTGTAAAACATGCTAATTAAACTTTGTGTACAAAAGATTTTTCATCTGAAGAAACAAGTGCTTTCAGTTTATAAACCAAATGTGATCAAAGACATATTGTCTCAAGATGGGCTACCTATTTTTTTAAGTTCTCTTGTGATGTTGGAATTATTCATCTATTTTAATATTGAGAGTGTGTGGAAGACACCTGTTTGTGGGAGGGGGTCGAAAAGGTGTGCTGGCGCCTTGGACTCCTATGAGAATTTTTGAGTGGTAAAGTGTTGTGAAGGGCTGGTGGAGGTGTTGAGGTCCTGCGGATAAGCCTGAGTGTTAAACGTTGAGTGGTGTGTGAAAAACCGAAAGGTATCGACGCTGGAATCGGACCGAGGTCTACGCCTGTCGGCTGGAGCCGGAAGCGACGCCCCTTCCTTCACTCGACGGGGGAGAAAGGCTGAGGGAGTAGAGACGGAGGATGAACCGTTCGCGCGGACACCCTCTCTTAAACATTCCAGAAACTTAAATTCGGGTGTAAATACTTTCGGACCCCAATTTAGTGGCCACCTACTCAATGCCACCCCCGCATATTGCTCATGAATCGTTGTGAACAGAACTTTAGTCTTATGATTACATAGAGCAAGCATGTACCTCAGTTTAGCGTCACTCCCGCTTTAGCGCCAATGTCAGTGATGGTCAAACGGTGGCGCTAAGGTGGGGTCTGACTTTAGTCATATGATGAACTTTCAATTCCATGATATTATTTTTACAGCACGCCACTGTGCATTGTTGCAATGGAATGGACATCAAGGGACTGATCGCCATGGGACCAAATGCCAAGAGGTGCAGCTGCGAGGGACAGGACATCAAGTGAGGAACATGATGGCTGGGAAGTCGGTGGTGAGTTACATCCTGGTGCTCGGAGGAAAGAAGAGTACAGGCAAGAGGTGGTATGGATGGTGAAGTATACGATGTATAGAGTGGTATTCTATGTTGGTGATTTTTGGTGAGTCTTACTGCGATTTGTTTTTAGCAATGTTTATATGCCTAATTTAGTCGCATTTATAAATTTTGTCTTTTCTGAAGTAATGAAATGTGTTCGTATAGTGCTATGTTTAAAGAAGTTTTGTATTTATTGACATGGTATCTTGTTTATGCATGACTGACAACCCATGTCTATGTTATTTTGGTTATCGTTTTGCAGGACCCGTGTGAATTGAATAGGCCTGGATTTATTCTGGGGAAATGCCATGTAAAAGAAAGGTTAATGAATGGACTGCACTACCTCATATGGGTCATTTGGAAACGTGCACAAACATCAAGTCATCCATCGACTTTCATATTATTATTATTATTATTATTTATTTTTAATTCCATAAAAATTGCATACACAAAGCATTACAATTGTCAGGAGCCGTCATAGAGGACATTCACAACATATATATATACTACGATTGCTTCTTTCCTGCTATTGTTTGAATAGATGGTTACTTCAAACTTCATAGAGAGGTCCCTAGGCACCTCCTGAAGCCCGAATATACTATTCTCTCCAAAAGCTTTTTTTATTTGCCATACCTGAAGTAGGTACTGCGTCAACGTCACAGAGCAGCCATCAGAGAAAACGCGCACTTTCCCCTCCTGCTCTTGATGAGCTCAGTCAGGAGGAGAATATTTATTTTTTTTGGTTTCTGAGGGGGAACACAATAGTGAGGACGACTAAGAAGAGGAAGAAGAAGTAACAGTGGAAGATTTGAATGTGGTATTTTCATGGACAGACTGAAAAGAATTCGCACTGAGTTAACTGCAGTTTGACATCTTGATATTACTGGTGATTTTGTGATTCTTGATTGATAATTTATGAAACTGTTTTGAGGCATCTTCAAAATGAATTTGGTGAACTACATAGTTACTGAAACAAATAAATACGTAGCACAGTGCATTGATATGGACTCATTTTCGCCCCATTCCCGCATGCAGCACTGGGTAAATGTATCAGCTCACGAATTTTGTTTTAATTTTCCGTTTTTTGCTTTAAAATTAGAGTTTTATAGTTATATTTCGAATTTATTTCATTAATTAATTTCATTAATCCTTAACATTCATTTTAATTTTTACTTGCTTTATTTTGACAAATTTTAAATTTAGTTGAATATACAATTACATATTATAGACGAGAACAAATAAATGATATATTTAAGTGAATATCTTTATAATATTAGATTTTTTCCCTATTCATATGTTACTATTAAGCATTTGGGAGAACAATTTTTAAAAAATATGAACTTAATTTTTTTGCACACAGCAGTCGGCAGACTTTCGTATATATTGCGCAGTTTAATGGTTAAGGGACTGGTGACCTATGACCCAAGAGAACATTTTCCATTAAGGTATATTAAAACTCACAAGAGAAATTTAAAACAAACAATTAATGTGTGGTAATTAAAATTGTTGGTAAACATTGTATGGAGAAATTTTTATACAGGAAAATATTTTTAATTTATATGATTCTGCAGAAATATTGAACTTATGATCAAGACTTATATCAGACCTGTAAAAGCTCTTGCAATTTTGTTTCGTCAAACACTTGTAAATGTGAAAATGGGCTGCCTACTAGAATAGGTTGCAGACTCCTGGAGAAGTATAAGACTTATTTACCTCACCCATATGCACATGCTACCTCATCCCATCACAAGAAAATATTTAAATATATCCTTTGAAAAATGACCAATATAGTGTAAAGTTAAATTTAAATTCCTATGTAATGATATTAAAACCAATATGTATTTTTATACTTAGGTTCAGAGTAGGGGGATGTTACAGAAATTTATAATTTCATCATTACTAAACTGTCCGTTTCCACTTATAATTCATTGATGACATTTTGTCCAGGCATAAGTTGTTATTAGTTGTGGCCTGAAAAAAATTTAAAAGCTCAAGAGTCATGGGTTTGATTCCAGAAAAACCTTTCTCCATTTCTTCATCAATGGAATGAATGTAGGATATTAGTAATTTAAATTTTGAGAGAATTGAGATAAGAACTTGAGACAAAAAATGGATGTGTATGGAAGGAATGCTATTTCTGAAAAAGTAGCAATGTAGGTAATCCTTAGAATAAAACTATTTTTGCCTATTTAAATTCATTTCAAGGTAGGATTCTTGGGCTACTAAAATGAAAATCTATGTGAAGGGCACTAACAAGCAGGTCATTTTTGGAAATGTTTTGCTTTTCAGTTAATAAATAAAAGTGTGAATTATGTTTTCATTTCTTCATTTTTGTACTAATAAAATATGAGTTTATTAAGTGCAAATAGAAAAAATATGATGTGGCCACCACATGACTTTCTCCATATCTGTAATATCTCTAAAAATTCCAAATAGGTTACATAATAATAACTATTATAAGAAACTGAGAAAATTTTAGATTTTACAAAGAAAAGAAATAAACTCAAACCAAAGCCTTCTGATATTGGATATAGCCACAAAGCTCCAACAATTAAGAAAAGAAATTGGAGCGTTACTAAGATGTAACTAAGCATCAATTGTTAACAATAGTCATCAGTAGGTGGCAAATTCAAATTCAAATTTATTGGTCCGGGGATCATACATTCAGATGATATAGGACAATATACAGTAAAATAACGCTAAAAGTAAAAAAAGTAAAAAAATGCAATAAAAAAAAGATAATATAAAGTTAGCTGTCATACATAATTACAATGACCTATCATTTAAATATTCATTAACAGAATAGTACATATTACCTTGTAAAAACCTTTTCACCTTTATCTTAAAGGAATCATAGTTTTGGATAAGTTTAAGTTGTGGAGGAAGTTTATTAAAAAGTCTGATTCCCATTTCTCTAGGTCCTAATTTTATGGTTTTGGTCCTTATTAAATTAAGATGCAAATCAGATTGTCCTCTAGTGAGGTAGTGATGATGGTCCGAATTAACTGTGAAATCATTTAAGTTATTTTTCACAAACAGTACTACTGACAGAATATAAATACATGGGAGTGGAAGAAGCTTCAAAGTCATAAAAATGGGCCTTGAAGGAGAGTCATATGGTTTCCATGAGATGATTCTAACTGCTCTTTTCTGGATCTTGAAAATTTTGATGGAATGAGATGAAGAACCCCAGAAGATAATATTGTGTGTGATATGGGAATAGAATGTGCCATAATATAGATTCAAGAGGACGTCTCTACTAACTGTTTCTCTCAGTTGCCTAATCAGGTAACATGTAGAGCTTAGCTTATGGGATAAAATGTCAATGTGTGATTCCCAAGAGATATTAGCATTTAGGTGAACACCAAGAAATTTGCTAGTAGAGACTTGTTGGATAGATTTTTGATCAATTTTTATTAACAGACTTTCTGTTGACTTTTTGCTATGTGAGAAATGGATCATTTGGGATTTTTGTACATTAAGATTTAGGAGGTTATCTTGACACCAGTTGCTAAGATGGAGACTAACTAGTTTTGAGTTGTGTACAAGGCTGTTGCGTGATGAGGCAGAAAGTATAATGTTGGTATCATCAGCATATAAAAGCAATTTTGCACCTTCTATTTCATTAAAAGTGAATGCAAGATCGTTAATGTATATTAAGAATAGGACAGGCCCCAAAATAGATCCTTGGGAAACACCTAATGAGTTAGTTTTATAGTTGGAGGAATATTTTATACCTTTCACGTTAAGAGTTACAGCTTGGGAACGGTTTTGTAGGTAGGATCTTATCCAATTATTGGGGACCCCTCTGACTCCAATTCTTTCTAGTTTAACCATGAGATGACTATGATTGACATGATCAAATGCTTTTGAAAAATCAAAAAATAAGCTAGGGTTTCTTGCTTTCGATCAAGTGATGACAGAATATAGTCAATAGCATGATATATTGCTGATGTAGTTGATCTTCCTTGTCTGAAACCATGCTGACATGTGGACAGCAGGTGGTGTTTTTCCAGGAAGGAGATTAGTTGTTTATAAAAGACTTTTTCAATAACTTTGGAGAAAATATTCAGCATTGTTATGGGCCTGTAATTATTCATGTCATTTGTACATCCTTTGTTTTTATAAATGGGAACTATTTTAGAAACTTTTAGAGAGGAGGGAAATATACCAAGTTTTAATGATTCATTTATCAGAAATAAAAGAGGAAGTTTTATGAAGTCATAGCAACGAAAGATAATTTTTCCTGGTATTTCATCAGGGCCAGCACTATTTTTTTGGTCTAATTTAGAAATAATTAATTTTAGTTCGGATTCTAGGCAGGGTCGAATAAAGAATGAGTTTAGAGTGTTTGGGAGAGAACCGGTATAAGTACTTAAAATTGGAGATGGTGTGGAATCTATTGTGAAAAATTGATTGAAATAATTGGCAAGTGTTGAATAATTTTGAAGGGAGTTATTTGAAGGGTCCTTAATTTTTGGTAGAGGATGAACTGGGGATTTTCCTTTGCCTGCATTAATAATTTCCCAAGAGGCCTTGGACTTATTGTCCGCTGCAAGTATCCTGTTATTGTTGTAAGTTTTTTTGTTGTTGCTAGGAGTTTCCGATATTGCTTTTTAAGAGTTTTGTATTGGTCCTGTAATTCAGCATCATTGGATAGTTTGACCGATACAGCAAGGTCTTTGAGGAAGGAGGAAAAGCTGCGTATTTCATTTGAGATCCATGGTTTACTCTTTGCTTTACATTGGGTTTTTGTAAGTGTTAAGGGAAAGACTAGATTAAAATAATATTGAAAGCAGCTGTGAAATTGTTGGAAGCTATCATCAAAAGAGACAGCATTATAAACATTTGACCAGGTTTCGGATTGGAGCATTGATTGAAGCTTACGCACATTTCTTTCTGAAAAAACACGTTTATAATAAGATTTGACTGCTGGTGTTAAGTCAGGTTTGATGGTAGATATTATAGGGAGATGGTCAGAAATATCAGAGCTAATGACTTTTGTGTTGATATTACTGATATTGGTAAGTATGTTGTCAATTAAAGTTTGGGATTTTGAGGAAATCCTTGTAGGCTCAAAGGCCGTTATTTTCACATTAAATGAGTTAATGAGGTCAATAAACTCATTTTTAGCATTAGAATTTTCAAGAAGATTACAGTTAAAATCACCAGTAATAATAATATTTGGACTGTGTATTGAGTTATGAATTAATTCCAAAAGGCAGGTAAGTCTGTCTAGGAACACCTTGAAATCACCGAGTGGGGAGCGGTATATGGATAGGACTAGAAAAGATAAGTGAGTGACAGTGACACTAGTAACACAAGATTCAAACACTTTATCTTCATTTAGGAATTTGTATGAGAAGTTGATGGGATCATGACTTAAGTTACAACTAAAAAAAATTACAACACCACCATTCTTAAACTTAGAGCGAAAAAATATTTCAGCAATATAATAACCTGGAAGACATATTGAATTTAGTTCTACGGGCTTTAACCAATGTTCATTTACACACAAAATATCAGGCTTATAAAAATTCGTTAACAGTTCTAATTCTAGTATCTTATTTCTTAAACATTGGATATTAATATGTAAAATAGTTAAGTCAGAGTATGTGGTAGGAATAGACCCACCCTTCACTTCACTCGATTCAGTGCAGTTTCCTAGTCACTTCGTTTTAGGTTTCGTAACACCAGTTTTCGAGCGTGTAGTAATTTCACTATACGATAATTGGTCATCACAAGAGGGTGTGGGGGAGTTATTGCACAGGGTGTTTGGGTTATCACTGGTTGTGGGAGATTGAGGGGTAGTTTGCGAGATAATTTCGATAGGTGTGCGATCCTGTGGAACATCAACATTGGGAGCAGCAATAACATTTACAGGTGCAGAGGGAGGGAGACACTCAGGAATGGGGGATGTGCACTGGGGTGGCAAGTTGGGGTCAGAAAATGGGTGGGGAATAACTTTAGATTTCATCTTTCTGGGTGGATAGAACTTCCCCACACAAACACCATTGGGCCAATTTTTACTATCCATTAATTCGTCTAGTAGAGAAAATGGAGCACTAATTTTGAAGGAACAGCTCTTATCACTACACAGGAAACTTTCACACGTAAAATTTTCATCACTGAATTTACTTGTGATATATTTAATAATATCATCACAAGTCGTGCTAGGATTTACTTGTCCAACATACAGCGGAATGCGACGAGGGATGCCAAAGAAGTGATGCGAATTTTCAGAAGGCGAGTTTGATCCGTAGATTATGGTACGATGTTTACGTCTTGAATTTTTCCGCCTGACGGTTTTGAATCCATCCTCATCTACCATTGATGAGGTGTTTACTGACGAAATTACAGGTGGGACAGGCGCCGCATCTTCGTTGATTACCGTTGGGAGCGATATAAAATCACCCGAGGTTATCTGACGACTTGAAGGTGGGTAAGGACGAGCTTGTTGCCAATCAGGGATTGCGAACGTCGGGGGCCGTGTCTTACCGGGAGATGTAGCGGCCTTTGCCGGGCACCTGGAATTCCCGATGTTGGTGACTCGAGGCAATTCCGTATTCGCGGCAGAACTCTCCTTTGCCGGCCGTTCATTCGCCATACTCGTTAGAGATGTTGATTTTATATTGGTATTTTCCATAGATACCAAGCCATGGTTAGGATTTATGTTCCCACGACAGCTAGCAGAGGGGCTTTTTAGGAGGCTTACGTCAGCCTTGAGCGCAGCAATATCTACCGCCATGTTGGCTAGATGATTGCATCGGTCAATTTGGCAGAAGAAACATAGCCAAATAATTGCAGGGGACTCACTGAGCGCATTGGTACAGAGCTCGCTGATTTTAGAGCAGTTTACGTGAAAAACACGCATGCATAGACCGCATGCAATAAACTTTTCCCCAATATTCAGAGGATTATTGCAAGAGCAGCAGTCTCCACGATCACTACTTGCCGCCATGTTATTGAAATGGTGGTGGCAGCTAAAATATAAGATATCTCTTTAAAAATGCATAATATGGACAAATGTTTCAAACAAACGTGGTAAAAAATTAAATTTTCTACAACTTTTATTCCAATACATTTTTAAATTTATAAAACATTAAAGCAAATATTTCAAAATAACGAATAAGTGACTAGAGTAAACACCCACTTCCGGTTGACCGATTTTTACCAAAAACTAATCAGTTCTTCTGACTTTTATAAAAATGTTAAATATAAAATTTCGCATTGACCTAATAAATAGTTTTTGAGTTAGAGCACCCACAAAAAACTTTCTCATACATATACACCCATCATCGATAAAATGGTCAAAATGTGTTCAGGGGACCACAAAATGTGTATTTCAGTAGAAATCTCAAAATCGATTTTTTTCATGAATACAGTACTTTCCTCTATACCACGTACATGGAGAAAGTAAAAATCAGTTGTAATAATATAAGTGACTATAAATGAAGGAACAAACAATCTTTATATGACATTGTCATTTATATAGTACAATTAAATGTAATTCACTAGTTAAAAAATATAAATTAAAACAAAACGAAAATAAGAATAAATATTGCTTACATGCAATGGAAAACTCACAAAAACAAATAAAAGACATAGCATAGATATGAATAACAAAAATGGAAAAATCGAAAATAAGGAATTTTATTAATGTTAATCCATTTTCAGAAATGGGTTCAAAATATTATATTATGCCTAGCAATCCCTATAATGCCACAGAGACAAGATAATACACAAAACATTGTTCACTTTTAATTTGTAATAAAATAACTTCCTATTGTTTAAAATGAAATATTTCTTTTTTTAAATTTGTCTCATTAAAATCCTACCCTGGCCCACTGTGCACCTGTGGCTATTTGTGCACACACAAAGTTTTTGCTTGTGTTATATTGTATGTAGTACACTTTTAGATGTTTTACATGTTTACATTTTCTTGTGCAGTATAAATAAAATCGTTTAACAGAATTTGTTATTTTGGTTGAAAAGTTCTTTTTAACCTCAACAAATACATTTAGGGATTTTGTGAAATATAGCTAGAAATAGATTTCATTAGTAATAGTAATTCATCTGGGTATTTAATTTTTCGAAAATGGAGGTGGGTATTTAAATTGCAATTGAGGTGAATCAAATTGCAAATCAATTAAAAAATACATTAATTGTTCAGTATATGAGTTGTTTATACTTAAAATTTGAGTTTTAAAGTATTTTTACCACAAGACATGAATTAAAATGTTAATATATATTTATTATTATAGTAAAAATGTAATTTGTTAATAATATTTGATGAACACAAATTCCTAAAATATGAGGGTGAATCAAAAAGTTCCCAGAAAGTTTCAGTAACAATGTTCCTGCATTCCAAATAATAGCAAAGCATTGTTGCCTAAAACTTGCATTATCTTAGCCATAACAATTCAATATTTCGTAGCAATTCATTCATTTGTTATAATATACAAGCAGTTTTTCTAACTCATTAATTCATGAGTATGGATAACTTAAAGTTTGAGATTCGAGTAAACGTAAAGTTTTTGACAAAACTTGACTGGAAATCGAATGCCATTATTCAGGCTTTGCAGAAAGTTTACGGGGATGATGCATCTAAGAAAACTGCAGTTTATGAATGGATTAAACAGTTTAAGCTTGGACGAGAAGACATTAAAGATGACTATTGAAGTGGAAGACCATCAACGTCGATCAACGAAGAAACCATGGTCGCCGTCCAATCAATTGTGGAAGAAGATAGACGAGTTTCAGTGCAAATGTTTCGACATCTCATATGGCTCAGCTCAATCAATCCTCAAAGATAGTTTAGGATTAAGCAAGCTTTCTGCTAGATGGGTACCAAAAGAGTTGCGCCCCGAACACAAGACTCAGAGAGCTGACCATACAGTTGAGTCCCTCAACTGATTTGATGCAGACCCAGATCTCTTTCACCGAATAGTGACTGGTGATGAAACATGGGTCTACCAGTACGATCCGGAAAGCAAAATTCAATCTAAACAATAGTTACCAAGGGGGTCAAGTGGACCAATAAAGTTCAAAGCTGAACAATCAATCAAGAAGGTTATGGCAATTGTTTTTTGGGATAGTGATGGTGTAATCATGGTCGATTTTCTTGAGGGGCAACGGAGAGTAACAGGAGGTTATTATGAACAAGTTTTATAAAAACTGAACGCTGCTCTTATAAAAAAAGACCTGGGAAACTGCATCGGCGAATTGTTTCACCATGACAATGCTTCAGCACATTCATCTACGGCAGGGGTCGGCAAACTTTTCTGCATGGCGGGCCACATTTGCAGTTGTGAATGCTTTGGAGGGCCACATTGGTAGTCAACAAAGCCTCGGTGGGACGGATGAGCGAATAAATCAGAAGTTTTCTAGAGATTCTGTGATTTCATATGAATTAAATCAAGTCTACATAATTTACTAGCGTTAAAACTTCACCCAAAAAGGCTTTGAAACCATAATTTTACTCAAAAAATATAAAATTGCCCATGAGAAATTTTCCTGATCACTTTTTCATTACAGCTTTGCGGGCCGCATAAAGCGTTCTTGAGGGCCACAGGTTGCTGGCCCCTGATCTACGGTATCAAGAGCTGTGCTTCGAGAATTGTGCTGGGAAATGTTGTCTCACCCACCCTACAGTCCAGACTTGGCTCCTTTGGACTTTTTTCTGTTTCCCAAATTAAAGGAGCACATCAAGGGAGTTCGCTGGGAATCGATATCTGAGGCCAAACAAGCTGGTTTCATTGAAATGATCAAAATTTCTACAGAAATGGGTTAGAACGATGGCGACATCAAATGGAAAAGTGTTTTGAGTTAAATGGTGAATATGTTGAAAAATAACTCCAAAACAAATGGTTCTTTTTGAGTTTCTTTTGTTTTTATATGATAATTCCGGAAACTTTTTGATTCATCCTTGTATGGTATTAAGACATTAAAAATTGACACAATTACTAAATAATAAAGGTGAAATACTCCTTTAGCCAAACAATTAGAGGGTTACAACACCCAATGCATTTTGCCCACCTGTTTCAACAGGTTTTACCCCTTGTGGGTGTAATGCATTGGGTGTCGTAACCCTCTAATTGTTTGGCTAAAGGAGTATTTCACCTTTATTAATCTTAGCCAAAGTTATTGAGCTACTATCAATTACAATTACTAAATGATTAAAAAAATAAAAATATTATAAATAACATATAAATGTTGTTAATTTTAAAATTAGGGTAATAGAAATGCAACCCACAAAGCAAAGTCAGAATCTAGATACGAGAAGTGTATCATTTTAAAATAAAGAAGTGATGCCGATTTATTGCCAAGACGGTAAATTAAAAGGATGCAGCTAGTTGCCAAAGAAGTTGCATGATGGAATATTATGGCATACCCATAGCAAACAACTGAGAAAACAGCATGACGTATATATATGGCATACCCAGATGAGTGGTTAAGGGAAGGGAAATTTATTTGTGACTTAATATGGCTGGTCTGTTTTTATACGTCAACATATTCACATTAAATTTGCTTGGTAGCAGTTTTGCTCTGCACTGCTGCTGGTGTTAGAATATTTGGTACTACCAGCAGATTATAAAAATAAAAAAAGCACACTGTAACATGGGCAAAACTTTGAGTCAAAATGCTCACTATGCAGCTTCTCTCGAGAACACCTTCCAACAACTTTTATATTGACTTCGAAATTTATATATTTTCAACCCCTCTGGGCATATCACAAATAACTCAAGAATGCTTACTTCGAATTTGATCAATTTTTCATCTTTTTTGGCTTGACTGCATGCAGCTTCTTTGGTGATTATCTGCGCTAATCGATTGAGTTTGATTTCAGAACGTTTCATTCCTCCAATTGAATAGCATTGGAAAGGGTGCAGCTTATTTTTCATCTGTATTTTAAAATTACTTACAGTAATCTTATGAATTTTTCTCCTGAACCGTAGCACAGTCAAAAGGTTGAACTTTCTTTTCCAAGCTGTCCATCTTTTCCAAACCGTCCATTTTTAAATGCTCATCGAACCGATCCTCCAATGTGTTTTGAGCAGGAAATTTTTAGTTTTTTCTGGGGTGAAAATTTTTTGATGCCAAGGTAAATTGGAACTAATGGAAAACCTTATAACCATAAAAATAACAGAAAGGAAGTACTCACACCGGTTTAGGAGCAATTACTCCACACCAGGGACCAAACACGCACTCCAGGTTTAGGGTAAATTGCTCCATGCCAGGGATCCTTTTCTCACACATGCACAAAACACACAAGGAATAAACCACAAATGTACTTCCTTTTTAAAAAATGCCTAAATATACATTTCAGCATCGATTCCATTTTCAGTGGGCCTTTCATTTGTAACCACATATACTCATGCATCATAAAGACTTAGGATTGGCCTACTGAAGATGGAATTGTTATATTGAAAAACTAAGCTCTTAAAAACTATGAAGGAACTAATGGAGACAATTGGTCAGTAGTAGTTAGAATGGTACATACTGGGCATCTGCCCATTGCAACTCCTTTTACACCAAAAGGCAAAAAAATAGGAAGAATAAAAGTTAGGAAAAAAACACAAGATAAGCTTGTAGACGTTCTTACAAATATGAATCGAGAATACTGTTCTTTTGTTAACATCAGTTGGAAAGATTGATTTGCAGAAAAAAGCCAAAACATTTTCTATTTTTACATATGATCTATGAGGTAAGATTAAAAATTGTATTCAGACATATGGCAATATAAATCACATTCTTCTTAAATCCCATATAATTTTCCTGCTTAATTCAATTACTAATTTAAGGGAATATCATTAGGTACTGTGCAAATCATATTTTATGATATATTTGAGAAATATTACCTCAGTACTTGATCCAACTGCAGTTGACTCCCAGTCACTGTTGACAGGTTTTGCCCCTGAAGATGCCCACCTTGTGGGCGAAATACATTGGGTGTTGTAACCCTCTAATTGTTTGGCTAAAGGAGTACTTTACTTTTAATAATCTGAGCCAAAGTTATTGAGCTACCAACAATTATCAAGATAGCTGGATAAAGTGATAATCATCTTGTGTGTACATAATGAAGTATTTTCCACAATTCTATTTCAACCAATTCAAAGAAGTTTTTTAGAAATTCTACATTTTTCCAAATGAAGAAAATTCTAAATTTTTATTGTTAAACTTTGAACATCAAATTTTAAAATCTGTGAAGCATATTTAGCTGCATTGTTAATTACATGGCAATTAAAATTTGCAGCAATTAACATTGGAACTTATTTCTTGAAAAATGAATAAACAGAATTATGTTTACTGTAATTCACAAAAATTTCGAAGATTTAGAAGAATTGTGTAGTAATTTTCTTACTACTAAAAGCGATTCTACTCCTGTTTGAAATAATGGTAGTGAAAGCGAACAGCCAATCAAAAGAAAATGGAAAACTAAACTTAATAATAATGATTTTAATTGGAAAAGTCAAAATTATTTTTACAATTTTTATTTTATCATTTCTTATGTGTGCAATAAATAATCTTAAATGATCAATTTTTACTTATTAATCGCTACTAAACAAAATGTTTATAAAAAATTCAGTCCTTAAAGAGGTTATGTAAAATAACGTGTTGGAGAGATTCGCGGATATGCGAGACATTGCTCGCGAATACTGGATAATGGGAGATAAAACCAACTCGTGGATATGTGAATTCGTCGATACTCGGATCGCGGATAACGGGGGATTAGTGTATATGTGTGTGTGTGTGTATATATATATATATATATATATATATATATATATATATATATATATATATATATATATATATATATATATATACAAGCATCATTTTAATAAATTTGAAAATATACTGTATTTACCCACATATAAACCAACTTTTCCCCCAAATTTTTCATCTCCAGAATGAGAATGCAGCTTATGCGCAAGGGAAAAAATAGAAAAATCCAAAACTGAGATATCATAAAATTTATCAAGGAATTTGCATTGAATTAGCCAGCCAATTAGCAAAATCCTTGAGAAATTTAATGATTATTTCACAGTTTTGGATTTTTCGATATTTTTTTCCTTGCATATAAGCCACATTCTTATTCTGGAGATAAAAAATTCGGAAAAGTGTTTCTTACACACCAAAAAATACAGTAATTATTTTCATCGTTCACTAAGTCAAGGAATTTGATTTTCTATTTTATGTAGGTAATTTCATATTGTGTTCAGTCTGATTGTATGTTGATTTTTAATAAATATTACTGCAGAACATTGTGTCTACCTATGAAATATCTAAGTACTTACCTAAATAAAGCTCTCATATAGCTCATAGGTAAGAAATAATGCTATCAATCATGCATCTCCATTAGTAAAATGACCATGTTTAGGGCTGCATCGTTTTGCACTCTCGTTTCTTAGAATGCATTTCTCATGCCAAGAGGGATCTGAGTGTACAGTACTTTTGCGAATTAGTAAGTAGAGAATGTGCTACATAACACAAGAGCTATTATCCAAAATATATTTCTTATTCAATAAGAATCATTACACAAGAAAATTAACCAATCTAGGCTCTATATCATAAATACTGGCATTTTATTGTCATATGTTATGTGATAAATGATTTATAAAGCAAACAACAGCTATTAACACAAATGTGGCAATTTAGATATTTAATTTCTTTTCAAAATCTTCAATAGCATCTTCAGATGAAAAAATTACGTCTTTTAGCTGGAAACATAGAAGTCCTTGATGCTGAGTGATTTTGATAGACATTTTTCCATTGGCTGTTACCTGAAATACATACGTTTGGATAGTGTTATTCAAAAATAAGTCATCTGCTTAAAAATTACTATATAACTGCAATAAAACTATCTTCTTTCTTAAAAAAACTTGTTTTCAGATAATGTCTACTTTAAGTTGTGAATATTTTATATGTATCTTAAAACTCAGACAGCAGGACAAAGCTCAACAAAATTAAGCATGATTTTAAAGAATTAAATTATTTTACTTAAACGTACCTGCAACTCCGATGGAAAAAGAGTAGCAGCCTGCTGAAGATGGCTGTCAACACCAAAGCTGCTTACCCATAAATCACTTAACAATTCTATTTCATACCAGTGAGCAATTGCATTAACATGACACTTATTAGGCACTTGCATTTCAATTATTCTGCTGCTTTTGACAAGGTTACCTTAAGAAAAATAGGAGTGGTTTAAGCTACAAATCCTGTAACTTTTTTTAAGTATATTCAAATGTTGGTCTAATAGCTGATTTAAAATATAACAGTTTATTCAACTAATAATTATACCTGCTGCAAGATTCTTTATTTCCAAATTCAATACTTCCATGGGGTCATTACATGCATCATTTGAAAGTGCATTCATATCAACACCCAAATGCTGTGGAACCTATAATTAAAACAATATCAGGAATGCATTAAAAACAAGACAATTCCATTAATAAAAGTATAATTACAAGCAAATATCTAGCCAGACAATAATTAAACAAGATTGGAAAGGTGTACTCCATGTCGGAGTACACAGTTTCCAAATGCATTCTTTGGGATTTCACAATGTTCTGGATATTTTTCGCTCAGATGAGTAATTAATGAGAAGCTAGTGAGGTACGTTGTAAAATACAAATGTAAAGTTGTTGTTATTATTGTCTGATTTTAACCAAAAGTAGAATCGGCCGACAAATGTTAGCAAAACACCCAAATATCAAATTTCACCAAAATTGGTCTGGCGGTTCCCAAGTTGAAAAAAACATTGTAAACTACATGTAGGTCTTGATGTAAAGTGGTCGTAATTGTTGTCCGATTATAACCAAAATTGGAATCGGTTGACCAATATCAGCAAAACTCCCCAATACCAAATTTCATCAAAATACATCAAGCGGTTTCCAAGTTGAAACAATGTAACATTGTCAACTATTTGTAGGTCATGTAAAGTGGCCGTAATTGTTGACCGATTTTTACCAAAATTGGAATGGTTCGACCAATTTTATCAAAACTCCCCAATACCAAATTTCATCAAAATACGTCTAGCGGTTTCCGAGTTGAAACAAAAGAACATTGTAGGTCTTCATGCAAAGTGGTCATCATTGTTGTTCGATTTTGACCAAAATTTAAATTGGTTCTCCAATTTTAGCAAAACTCCCCAATACCGAATTTCATCATAATACGTTCAGCGTTTTCCGAGTTTTAACATGCGGACGGACGGAATCGAACTCCCCTATATGCAGTAGTAGCTAGCTCGAACACTTTGGCTTTGATTACTCAGTGGTGGAAAACTCCTTCAGCCAAAACTATAGGAAAAACCCTATGCATTTCACCCACCAAGTGGGCATCCACAGGGGAGAACCTGACCTGGCAGTGAACAGGGTTGAACCCCTGAGGATGCCCACTTGGTGGGTGAAATGCATAGGGTTTTTCCTATAGTTTTTGGCTGAAGGAGTTTTCCACCACTGAGTCCCCTATATGCATTCACTTCCTGCAAAGAATGCATAATAATGCATAGCAACAGAACCAAAGTGACTGACACCATCAACCCTGCACATCTAATACCTCTCACTAATAAACCTGTGGCATTAACAGAAAAATACAGAATTTTAGACTAGGGAATCCCCAGGTTCCCCCTCCCCTCATCTGACACGTACACTGAGTCTTGTACAGAAATAATGCCACTGGATAATATATAGTCATGTTTTTGGAACATACAGCTTAGTACTACTGGTGATATCAGGCTGTAAGATTGGATGGATTTTAATCAAAATTCTTATAGCCATTTTTGAGTAAATCGAATTTCGTTTCAAAATATCCAAGAATGAAGTACCCTTACTTGTGCAATATCATTCATCTCTTCAGTGTTAAAATCCACAAATACGAGATATCATTTGATTTAATTTAACCATCTAGGCCGTAGTAAGATTTTGAGTGGAGGCAGAAAGGTGACGTCATAGGGCTTAGGTAAAGTAGCTTAGCGTGCATTGTAATGTCACTGGACACCATATAGTGATTTTTTGAGACATATGACTTATGCAGTATTATTTGTGACATCAGGCTCTACAACTGGATTGATTTTAATCAAATTCTCTGGAGCCATTTTTGGACAAATCAAATTTTTCTAAAAATCGCCAAGAATAAACTACCCTTTATTTTTGCGCAATATCACTTTTGCCAAAAAAGAGTCTGCAAAAAATGATATATTGCATAAATATGAGATATAATTCGATTTTATATATGCGTTTGGGCTCTAGAACTGCGAATAGACTGACAGACTGAAGGCATGGTGAAAACCACTTTTATGGACTCAGGGACACCTAAAACGTGTATTTCCATCAAAATCTTGAAGTCGCATTTTTTCATGATTACGATACATTCTCAATATACTATGTATGTATATGAGAAAGTAAAAACAATTGTGCATGAGTATATGTAAAAGTGAGATGAATCAAAATAATTACTGTATTTTAATCTTGACTTGAATTATAATGTGCTAGAAATGGAAAATACTATGAAATGGATTGCTTATTCAGGTAGTGGAACCGAAGGCAATGGACATGAAATTTGCATGCCGAAAAATCTGAAAATCATAATCGAGGATGTGTGTGTGTGTGTGCTCTGCTCAAATAGTTTCCAGTAAGTGTGTATAGATGGCGATATTCCATACTTTTTTGTTAAAGCAGCTAGTACTGAATAATATATAGTTCAGTTATGATCTAGCTAACTATCTGGAATGGTATTACTAAATGTCTGATGAGATGGAACAATATTACCGACGCATGTGACCAACTGGAATGGTGTTCCAGTGCATTCCAGCTCATTTTGAGCACTGATTATAATATGATCTTTCCTTAAGACCACGGGTTGAGAACCTATGGCTTGTGGATCACATACAGTCCCCAAGAGTGCTTTAAGTGGCCCGTGAAGCTATGATAAATTGGTTGGTAAAATTTAATAGTTTCATTTTTACTTTCTCCATCCGTAGTATAGGGGAAAGTATTGTTTTCAAGAAAAAATCGACTTCGAGATTTCAACGGAAATACACGTTTTGAGGTCCCCTGAACATGTTTTGACCATTTTCTCGATGATGTATGTGTGTGTGACAGCTTTTTTGTGGGTGCTCTAACTCAAAAACTATTAATCAGGTGAACAAGAAATTTTATATTTAACATTTTTATGAGTCACAAGAACTGATTAGTTTTTGGTAAAAATTGGTCAACCGGAAGTGGGTGTTTACTCTTGTTGCATCCATTATTTTGAAATATTTGATAAATGTAAAAATGTATTGGAATAAAATTTGTAGGAAATTTAATTTTCTACCTTTGTTTGAAACATTTTCCCATATAATGCATTGTTTAAGAGATATCTTATATTTTTAGCTGCCACTACCATGCCTCCTACTGATGACTATTGTTAACAATTGATGCTTAGTTATGCTTTAGTAATGCTCCTTTTTCTTTTCTTAATTGATGGAGCTTTGTGGCTATATCCAATATCAGAAGGCTATGGTTTGAGTTTATTTCTGTTCTTTGTAAAGTCTAGAGTTTTCTCGCAGTTTCTTAAAATATTTATTATTATGTAACCTATTTGGAATTTTTAGAAATATAACAGATATGGAGAAAGTCATGTGGTGGCCACATCAGATTTTTTTCAGTAATGTTATGGTCTCAAAACCTTTTCTGGTGAAGTTTTAACATTAATAAATTATTTATACTTGATTTTCACTAGTATAAGATCACAGAACCTCTATGACATAAACACTCATCTGGCCTGCTGAAGCTCTTGTGATTTCCATTGTGGCCCTTCCAAGCATTCACAAGTACGAATGTGGCCTGCTATGCAGAAAAGGTTGCAGACCACTGCTTTAGACGATGGCATGCTTTAGAATAATCATGGATCTCACAGTAACTAGTTTGTGCAGGTAAGTGCACTGAATACATCAGCATTGCCCAGCATTTACTTTGTGCACTTAAAACAGTGCAGTATATCTACTTCTCTAAATCCATAAACTATCCTAAATTATTTTGTTAAGGTCTTGACTTTTGTGCAGCAATGTGCTCCAATGACATGAGAGAGGCTCAAGGTCCAAAGAATCATGCATTGCGACATGTTTACCATAAATATTCCTCACATAAATCAGTATTCACTAAACAAATGAATGGAATAGTTCCTAAATTACTGATAGGATAGAATGCAGAGGCAAATGAAATTTTCCTTTTATTGCTAAAACTAGATGAGTATCACTATCGAAAAGAAGACAATGCATAAATAAAAAGGATCATACCTTAAAGACATTTATGAATTCTGCAATTTTATAATTGCACATATTTTCATCACTCAGCACTTGTGACATTCTTGCAAGCCATTCAGAAAATAAAAGCTGAGCCACAACTTTTATTCTTTCGGGTAATAGTATACCATTTGGTTTGAGCATCTGACTGAAAATTAAACACAACCAGTTTATTGAAAAGAGTTAAAGGTTTTATTTGACCCAGAAGTGCTGGTAAAACATTTAAATTATTCGTAATTAATCCAGCATGGTTTTCACTTATCATTTGTTAAATTTAAAGTTAAAAACTAAAATATTTATAGAAACAGAAACTTGAAATATCCTTACAGAAGAGTGGGAAGTTTTCCAATAACTGATTCCTGTAGCTCCCCTTCAGGGTCTACAAGATCACAAAAGATGACATCAAATTCTCCCTGGATGGACTCTTCTGGTTCACAGCTCAAACAATGTGCTTCAATGCCATTAAAAGCTGCCACCTTCCTTAAAACTCTATCATCCTCAACCCTCTGAGATCCACTTGAACGAGTGCTCCATACTAACCTAACAATTTTTTAATTAACTCTTAATTTCACTGTGACAGTAAAGTATAAATCGATACATTGAAAGCAGTAGAAAATCAGAAGTATAATATAATAATTATATTATTTTACATTTATTCGATAAAAGCATTCATTTGACTGATAAAAATTTAGATTATTGTTAGACCCCATAATCATTTCTAAAATCACAGTAATAGTCATCAGGATTTATAGCCTTAAAATAAAGGAACTCAACAGACATACCTTTCTGTTGCTCTAAGCTTGAGCATCATCAAGCCAAATACAGGAAATGGATTCATATCAAGCACTCTCTCTCTTTTACCTCCATGAGCAACTCTCTCTGCAGCAATGATGATTTGCTTAATCCATCGATCATTGTTAAGAAAGCAAACACAATTTTCAGAGAGGCAGAGTCTTTCGGAAGGTGATGACAAATTTTTGGCAGATATTGCAAGGTTTGCCAAAATTTCAGATGAAGTGTTTTCAAACCCTGCTGACCTTTTAAATGTTGTAATGGATGTCATTAGTTTACCATAACAATACATTACTATACACTATGCATGTTTAACACAGAGGTTTTCAACCTGTGGTCTGCATTATTTATTGAAATGAAGAAGTTTAAAAGCTTGAACAGTGACTGTGATCTAAAAGGCTTGAAAATAATAATAGATACTATTACAGAATGTGATTTGTAGTGGTCTACCATAACATTCTGTTCTGGTAGGCAGTTGTTGAATTAATGATTGAGAACCCCTGGTTTAATATGGTCACAATTGCATGTTGTAACCTCAGTAACATGCAATGTTTTTGTAAAACCCCATGTCACACAACCTGTGATGCAGGTTAATGTTAATTCTATTAAAAAATTTCCTTACTGCTTTCTAGAAGGCAAAGGCAGGGCTATAAAAATATTTGTTACACATTACTATGGCGCAATTTAAGGTTTCATCCCTAAATGTTTAGTTCACAAATCATTATAGAATTTTTTTATTGTAATCAAAGATGATCTTTTCTTGTAAAATTAGAAAATATATTTTTTCTTTCGTTTAACACATTAATAGTATAACATTTATTGAATTTATTGCCATTTTCTCAAGAATCACCATGTCAAAGTTGCACCATGGTGATTCTAAATGAAAGCACGGTATATTTGAAAGTTTTTCTCATAGTTGAAAAATATAAACAATAACTCTTTTCATTGTAAATACTGTATTTTTCAGCATATAAGTCTATTTCCAGAAAAATTAGCCTGCGTCTTATATGCCAAAGGTAAGATTATTACTGTTCTCGATACTGACACTAATGGACACACTCATCCCCAAAATGGAATAAATGGCAGTCATTCAACACAAAAACATTAAAATATACATTATTAATAATTAATAGTGAAAAATTTGTTAATATATACAGTTATATCTTATGCAACATGAATTCCAACAACGCATTTTCATTATTGCGGTTTATTACATGTCCACTCATAGTAATTACAATTTCAGTGCATTTTTGAAGTTAGTCCTATGTTTAATTTCCTAATGGGCCTGTTGAATAGTGCGATTAATGCCTCAAAATACCTAGGATAACTAATGTAACATGTATTGAGATCGCAATGGCTACAAGAATGAAAAGATATACCTACACTATTACCTATAAGCTTCAGGAGATTCAGGATGCAATAATGCACAGAAACGAAGTAGCAGCACGTCATTTCTGTTCACACCCCATAAAAAATTTCATGAATGGAGAAAATGAGGAAAAACTGAAGCTAACAGGATAAGAGAAACATAGTCTTTGTAAGGTTGGTCTTAAATGGCTACAACTAGAGGAGGAAGTAATGGATAGTAGAACAGAGGAAGTTTGGTATTGCTGTATCAATCAAAATTGTTACATACGAGGAAAAAAAATTGCAGAAGAAAACGGACTAGTTGAGCATACATATCGTTATTACATATGCATTCCATTTATTATTTATCCCATCAAATTAAAATATCATCTTGAACTTAACCTTAAGTAAGTACTATCGGTAAAGGGTATCTATACGTGTGGTGCACTCCAATAATAATAATATAATTAATATGACTGCCAAGTTCACACAAGGCACATTTAGTTATACAAGTCTCAAAGCAATTAATTATGTTTTAGATCATGCCTATTGATTTTACAAATTAAATTTATATAAAACGTTATATTTAACTGTTATCACGCTGTAATATTTACTGTAAATACGGACTTAATAATGACTGGAGATGATACATGACGTGGCCCTTCCAAAATGGCTTGGTGAACCAAACTACTTTTTTCCTTGCGTCTTATGCCCCAGTCCGTTTTATATTCCAAAAAATATGGTAACTAAACAACCAATGAATAGAAACAAGATGGAAAAGTATATTCCATAAATGGAATACATAGAGATTTCAAAGGCGTTCTGTATAGGAAATATGTATGTACAAAACAGCATCGGAAGTTTGCGTGGTTCTTGAATTTTTATACCCAAAAGTAAAATCGTAATTATATGGTCTTCCCAACTGTTTTGTGGCAAATGTTGTCTTCTATCCAAATAATTTTTTTAATATATAGCTTACAGATCATATAAGAGCTAGGAAGAAAAAATTTGGCATTTAATTATTGCTTGCCGAAAGTACCATTTTAGCAATCGATGTAAACAAAATATGCGATGTTTTTCTCAGCATTTTCTTGAATTTTTATCTCCGAAACTATAACTCATAATTATGTAGTCTCGCAGACTTCTTTGTGGTAAATGAAGCCCTCTATACGAATAAATTTTTTAATCTATACCTTACACATCTTATAAGAGCTCGGGAGAGAAATTTATGGTATTTAATTGTTGCTTGATGGATGCCATTTAACCTTTAAATGCCATATTTATTTTGAGCTATTTTTGTTAGTTTTATGGAAAAATCACATATCTCATGAACTATTGTTAGTAAAATGTTCAAATAAAAAGCACTTTATAGTAAAAATAATGACAAATTGCATGCTTGTTTTTTAGTGGAAAGAAGTGGAAAAATATTATACAAAATGTACGTCCACGAGCGATCGCATTTTGCGTGCCCGTACGGGTACATTCAGCATTTAAAGGTTAATGATATATGAGTATAAGTTTATTAAAGTATTTATGTAAAGTCGAAGTTTTAATCGATGGATGCAGTTCAAAATCACAATTGGGGGATAAATTTTAACTTACTTAATTTAATTAAAATTTGTCAAGCGGTTTAGGAGATAAAAGTTATGACGGACGGACCCACGAGACATGCCCATAAGGTGCTCTGTTACTACCGCTTCACTGGTAAAGAATGCCTAAAAAGGTAAGTTTCTACATAGAATAGGGGTTCTTAACCTTATATCTCCATTGTGCACTCACCAAATTCTGAGAGGGAGGTGAATGCCGCTGTAAAAACACAAAATTGAATACTTTTTAATTGAATTCTGAGAAAAGCAAAACAAACTGGCATTGATAGTACCTAATATCCTTTTTAATGCTTTTTTAAATCGTTTATGTCTTCACTGTGTCCATCTGTCTGTGCACAAAATTTTGAAGCAATGAGATAGTTTCAGCTGGCGACAGACATGAACCATATTGAGTCCACCTGTGCTTTCATCAAGTTGAAGGGAATATCAGTCACATTTTTGAGATCAGTCTTCAGTTGAACTTTCACATCATACAAAGTATCAGTCACTCTTCTAATAAATGTGTCGTTTGAAAGTTGCAAATTTTTTATTGCTGACATTATTTCCTCATTTGAAAATACATCAAAAAGTAGCTCACCACTTGCAATGAATACTTCCTTAATAAGCTGGCCATTTTCAAGAGGCTTTTTCTTTTATGCTAATAAATGAACAACTTTAAAAGAAGCTAATGTTGCATTTTTAGACTTTACAACAGGATTGGTAAATATATATTGCTGCTCTGATAATTTAGATTTCAAATCACTATGTTTCTTTTTCCTAAGTTCTGAATCCAGTGGATCATTCTTATCAAATGATATGTGCAAAGATTAGCTTACATTATTCATCAATCTGCATGCTTATGATCAAATTTTTTCACAAAATGAACAGTGATTTGGCCCCTATAACGTTATTAAGAATGCTTTTAGTCCAGTATATAACATTTGTACTTTGTTTATAATTTCTTGAAGGAAAAATCCTAGCAAAAACTTCTTAGAAGAATGTCTGTATAACACAAATGAGAATTAAGATAGTGAATTAATTTCAATCTATTTGATAAAGAACCAAAGTAAAATATGCCACTTCAATCTTACTACTTGTCAGATCCAGAACATGTCAAAATCTAGACTGCATTAACATCCTAAAATTTTAAAACTACAGTGTATTTACACTCACTTGGGTGCATGTGAGGTTTCTTGGAGATCTGAAGTACTTTTCAAGGAGGTAGATTCTTCTTTTGATTGACTCGCAACATTCCAAATGAGCGGCTTATAAATTTCAATGAAAGCTTCATCACTATTTCCTGGAGAATGACTTACATTTACCTTCTGTTTTAGGATTTCTTTAGATTGACCAATGGGTGAAGTTATAATTTCTTCTGCACCATTACTAAAAATCATTAAGAATTACAAATGATGATGAAAATACTAAAAAATGCTTGAGAAAACCATGAGTTACATTTAGAGCATTATTAAGCAATGCATATCGTCATTAATTTAGCACCTGGAATGTAACATAAAATATAGTATACTCCTAAATAATCATGAAGGGAAATACTAAGCACTTTTAAAATTTTTATGAAAATAATTCCTTTTATGTAATTTTAATGGCAGAGCCAGCCCAAGGTATCAATGAGCCAGGCAGCTGACTGAGGCACTATCACTATACATTACTTGCATGCAAATACCGTATTTACCCGAATCCAAGATGAGGGTTTTTTCCAAAATTCAACTTGCGAAAATAAGGTAGTATTCGAGTACAAAGTCGTATACCGTCAATACATCGTGGTAAATTTGTGATGCGTCAATTCGTGGTGCGTTAATTCGTGGTGGGTCAATTCGTATCGTGCCAATTCATGGCACGTCAATTCGTCATACGACAAACACGTCGCGCGTCTATACATCGCACGGCAAACTCATCGCGTGTCAATTCAAAGCTACACGAATTCGTCGCGAGACAAATTGGAAGGCGAGACACCATGACTGGTATACGGTGTTGGGTTGGGAGTCACTCCCTGTCATACACCATCCAAAGTGTCTAGCCTTGAGTAATTCGCAAAGGGAATTGCGATTCATTCTGGTATTTTCGAAATATAAAGAAATATATTTTTGTGGAAAAGTGTCTCCCCCTGCTGTACACCAGTCATCGTGTCTCGCTTTCCAATTTGTCTCGCGACGAATTTGTCGATTTGATGCGCTAGGCGTTTGTTGCGCGATGTATTGACACGCGAGTAATTTTTCATGCGAATAATTGACGGGCAACGAGCTGACCGCGGCGAGTTGTCAAAGAATCATAGGAAGTATGATTACGCGTTTTATCGATGTTTTATAAAACAAATTAAACATAAGATAAAATAATTGTATCTACTGAAATTTTTCATTGCAAACTTGCAGCATTTTTACATTTCTCACAATTTATCAAGTTCCCCATCAGTTTTTCGTGTTCCAGCAAATGACGGACCCCTGCATACACACGCACCCTGGCGTGCGCATGCGCCCAGGCATGCGCTCGTGCTCCGGCATGCGCGAGTACTCCGGCTTTGCGCATAGAAAGAGGTGTATTATCCCTTCTCAATAGAAGGCTGGGAACCACATTTACTGTCGTAACGACTTTCTGTGGTGGTCACAGTTCTTCATCCGGCTATGTCCCTCCTTGGGAGAAGCTGTCCTTCAGCTTCGATGTTTAGCGGCCAATTGCTGTTCGCGAGTGCAGTGCGTTCTACCGGCACTTCACTGCAAACTAGTTCCCACCCGACAATGTCGCCACAAGCAGAGGCAGTGAGAGAGAGAGAGAGAGACGGAGTGAGGGAGAGAACGAGATAGGATGCAGAGAGAGGCATAGGCGAAGACAGCTGAGCTGACCGGCCCGTTTGCGGAAAGATCCGGATTTAAATTAATAAAGTCTTAATTTTAAAAATACATTTTTAAAATTATTTTTAGACAAATTTGTAACAAACCATTTCAAGTAAAGAACAAACTAATATATCTATACTGAATACATGTGATCAAAATATATACCAAATACATTCAGGGAGAAATTAGGTCATAAAATATTTTTTCTGTTTTGACAGTCTGCTAAAAGTCTTAGATTCAGGGTCGTCTTGGATTCGGGTAAATACAGTAAATGTTTGATACCAATTTATACCACAGAACAAGTCAGAATCTCATATTTTTTAATAGGCACTTATTTTATGTAGCAATGAATAAATGAACAGGTACTTTGTCACTTCCACACAATTACAATTACACAGCTACAATTGGGTGGAAGTGACAAAGTTGTTTCATTGCATCTCATAATGAGCAAATTCCACAAGGTTGAGCCTGACTTTATTAATAATATTTCTGACAATTTAATGGAATATATCCATAATATTTTAATTGAAACACTGTAATTTTCCACTAAAAATTTTATTAATGAAACAACCCAGGTTTCAGTGCTTTACCTGAAGATGACATAAAGCAGGGGTCATCAACCTATGGCTCACAGGCAGCATGTGGCTCCCGAGGGCACTCCATGCGGCCTGTGAAATTAAGCTGCAAAAATGCTCTGTATAATTTACTATAGACAATTTCATATTTTTCAGTGAAATTATGATCTCAAAAACCTTTTTTGATGAAATACTAAAACTAGTGAATTATTTTGACTTGAATTTAAGTTACATGAGAAAACATAATCTCTAGGTAACTTTTGATGTAAACACCCATCTGGCTCACCAAAGCTCTCACAACTTCAAATGTGTCCCTCAGAAGCATTCACAACCACGAATGTAGCCCGCCATGCAGAAAAGGTTGCCAACTGCTGCCGTAAAGCATTGAAACCTAGGTCATTTCATTAATAAATTTTTTAGTAGAATATTACAGTATTTCAATTAAAATAGTTATTACATTTCACTTAGCATTTAAGAGTGATTGGAGTGTGCTTTTATTTACGTTGACATAATAATTATAAAATTTTTAGCTCTTAATTTGACAGATTGCTAAAATAACTCAGCAGGCAGGATAAAACAGTCTTGCCAACTAAATTGAGAGATAAAAATAGCAAAAATTAAAAAGATTATTTCTAGACAAAGGCCAAATTAGACAAGAGAATAGTTAAGTTTCATTTGTAGTTTTAAGGTGAATTTTATGGGATAAAAAAATAATTTTATCACCTGTGCTTTCCTATCAATCATGGTGACTTCTCTCTTGCTCATTTAATCAAGAGTTCAAGTCAAAGAGTTTCCTTAACACATTCAGCGCCAATGTTCCTAGTTCTGGATGGCTCAAGGAAGACCCTGGATACCAGCATTTTGTATTGTACTTTTATTTCCTCCATAAACATATCTAGTACATTTACTTGTTATATAAATTACAATCAGAGGACATTTTACATCATAGTATTTCAGATTTGCATTTCACATTCAATATCATAATTTATGGCATAGGAGGGCAACCACTGTGATTTTAAATTGGTAGTGAATGTGTTAAAGGACAAAAAACCTAATTTTGATAAACTATAAAACAAACTATAGATACATTACATACTATTTAGTATCTTCCAATATCCTCGCTTTTACAGTTAGCTTCTTTCCTGAACTTGAGATGACGTATTCAATTGTCTGACCCTTAGTTACATCAATTGGAGGGTGAAGAGGATAAAGAGCTTGTTCCCAGCATGAGCCCTTTCCTGGTGCAGTGACCAATCTTATATCCTCATCCACATCTAGTATGAACCAAGCAGCTACAGCATCAAGTCTCCCTGAGCTTGACACTGTTACCCGCAGCACTTCAGAAGGAAGCTTTCCTGATAAACGAGCTTCTATCTCATCTGGATCATTGAAGTTCACATAAATAGCCTCTTTCGCCTCAGTTAGGTACCTAATTTGCAGAAAAAAACATGAAATCATCTTTTTATTTTGAGACTATTCCATGCTGAATAAGAACTAGATATTCAGAGATGCAAGCAACAAACTATTTTTGCATCACATTTATGCCAGACTATGTTTTCTTCAATTTAAAAAATACAACTTAAAGGCTTTTGTTTTGTCTTCTACAGTTAAATAAAAACAAAATGATTTAATACTTGAAAACTAAATTCAATAGAAAAGTAAAGTTCAGTAAATATGTACATATATTAAATAGCATCTTTCATATCTTATAAGGGACAGCCAAAATGTACACCATTTCAGGAACGTTAGAAATAACTAATAGGTTTTTAAAATTTAGGATATTCAGATACTGATCGAAAGTTTAAAAGAATATGATCCCCTCACCTAAATCCTCCTGGTAGGCGATATAAATCTTCAGTATCATATAATTCCTCCTCTCCATTGTTGCTCATTATAGGAGTGGCTGTGATTGTAGCAGGAATATTGAGATGATTATGTAAAAATGCTGTAGGGAGCAAGTGGTAACGAAGGGCAAGACTATGGCATTCAATGCCTGCAAGGCAAACAGCAGCTCCGAAAGGAATCACAATGCCATGACCCAGCATGGAACCTCCAGGAGGGTGACGCCAAAAGCAGCGATTCCATATCTGATGGTCATCTTCCTCAGAACATGTCTGATATTCAACTTGGCTGAAATTAAATGTCTTATATAAATAGAGAGAGATCATAAAAAAAAGTTTTGCAACCTTTCAATATGTAATTCCCGGCATTGTGTGGGTTGCCTATAATGCGGGTGCTCTTATGTCTCCCGATACCCACGTTGTAACGGGTTTTACTGTGTTTAAAGAATTTACAAATTATAAAAAGCAACTCTGATATTTTTAAACAAACAGAAAGAAGATTACGAATAAATCACACCTAAGACTAAGTTCACAAAAATGATTTTATTATTAAAATAATATTTCATTTTAAAAATTTTACCATAAATATAATAACAGATTGAGGAGTTTTGATTTTGTTGGCATATTTCCTCATTTTATATATATTATTAAACTATTTTTTAAGGATATTAATTAAAATAACCTGTCTTGCTTATCATCCTGTTCCTCCACTTTTGATTCTAGAGGGGCCTTCCTCTTCTGAGAACGAAACCCTTCACAAGGAGGAAGTAGGAGTCTTTTCCATGCATCTGAGAGAGTGCTGAGTACATGTTCACCAAGTAACCCACAGTCCATTGTCTCCGTAACAACTAGGGATACCCTAAGTAAGATCATCACATTGTTTCATTTCAGATGTCTTCTCAGACAAGCACGTTTCTAACTCAAAGTCAATGAAAATTAAACTTTAAACTTATAAACCTATACTATAACTAAGTTATACTAACTGATAAATGTGAATAATTATCTTTACCTTTTTGGTAGATCTTTTGGAATTTGAAGATCATGTGACAGCTTATTAAACAAACATATCTTTGTTGAAAGATTATTGGCTTTTAATACATCATTAGCTATTTGGAACATTGTAGGAGAGACATCACAGCCATATACAGTTTGAGCTCCTGCCTTGGCAGCAAACATACTATGAAAAAAATGAGGCAAAAATATTTAAATTCATAGCAGAATCCAGGAATATCCTCTCAACTCTCATCTTCATTTGACATTTAAAGGTTAAAATTTGCAAAACCTAAATATGATTTCTTAATAATAATAAATGACTCTCACAAAACTGTATTCTATAAACGTAGGAGATATTGACATATCCCACTTGGGAAGGCTCTAATTTTACTGATGATGCTGTAAGAGGCAAAACCAGTTGTAATAAATTTGTGTAGTGGAAATTTACAAAAATTTTTTTATTTACATCATTGATATTTATTGCAAATTAATGGAGTTATACAGTCAGTAACATAGCTAGGTTCTCCTTCGCCCGGGGGTAAGTCACAGAGGTGTCCCCCCTTTCTTTGCTCCCTGTACAATTTTCCAGACAAATGTAATGAAAACCCAAGCATAATATACATACTAGCATTTTAATTTGGTATATATTATAATATTTTTATTGTTTATAAACAGAAACGTTAATTTTCAGACCCTGAGTTTGCACCCCTTCAGCCCTGTGCCCGGGGCAACTGCCCTCCACTGGTCACCCCTCGCTATGCCAATGTATACAGTTCATATACAGCAAAGCCTCTTAAATCTGGCATGCTTATGACAAGGAAGTTGCCGATTTTCAGAATTTCCCAAATTTCAGAAACATATGCAGACTGAATAGGTTAGCTTTGATAAGCTTAGAAACATTTCTAATAGAGAATATACATTAGTTGTAAACTTGAACAATATTGAATCAGGAAATGTAAAATGTCAAATAACTAATAAAGATGAAAGTAGAAATATCATTTACCATAGTCATCAAATTATTCTTTTGCAAACTTCATGCATAGAACAGAAGGGCACTGTAACTTTACATTAGTAAAGATTAGTGCAAAAACCCATCCATATGACGGGAAGGAATATATTATTTCTCATTTAAATTATATTCCTGTACTTATTATTGCATGCATTTAGTTAAAAAAATTGGACAGTAGGGAGACTGACAGTGCCAGGGGGTGGAAGGAGGGAAACATCTAAGCAATGTCCTAAATTTGTCCAAGAGGCAACAATGCAACTGCCCTTGACGACGGAAGATTTTTCACCCAAAAACACGAAGTTTCCATGCTCAAAACGAATACATGATTCAATTCGATAGGTATTTCAAAATCGATGGTAGGAAAATGAATTTTCAATCTTGAAAGCATTGTTTGGTTCAAGTACCACATTTGTACGACAATTCTAAGTAAGTAATTTTAAAATGTGAATTAAAATTATGCTGCATTGCTTCTTGAAAACGTAACTCGCATATAAAATACAGAGGGAAATACAAAAAATGAGGGTGACATGGTCGGTGCCTAGTTGTAGCTCAGTTGGAAGCCATGGGATTTTTTTGTGTAGAAGATGGCTACTATCATAAGATTTAGTTTTGGGGATTATTTTTAAAATGTCACTTTCGAGGGAAAGCTTGGTTTTGACATGCGTTTGAGAAGTTTTATTGTAGTTTATCAATCTTATATCAGCATGATTTGTAATTGTCGGAATTTAATTATCTTTACTTCTTCACAATGAAGAATCAAAAACAAAAACGTATATTTTAACTGATATATACCTAAGAATGCCAGTTCCAGTTCCAATATCCAGAACAGTGTCAAATTTCTGCTGAACTTTCTTAAAGAGAGCTTCTCGGAAAGCTTCATTACGAAGTCTATCATTCAGCATCCTAAAGTGCCATCTTTCCACCACTAGATTGGAGACTGTTTGCAGATTACGCCGTGCTGGTAGAAAATCTGGGTCTGTCATGAGAGCTTTTCTGAAGTAGTGGGATGCTTCCCGGACATGACCCAACCTAAAAATTGAATTTTCCAGTCAAAGCAGATGACATCTTGAAGTGCAGAATATGTTCAACAGTATATATCAGGAGTATTAGATAAATAAAATTTAGAAGCTTAAAAATAAGTAACAATGCATACAAGCAAAAGTTAAATAACTATTTATTTTGCTATTATAATTGTATGTATCAGTGAAGTTAAAATGAACTGACCTTAAATACAAATGTAATCATAAGCATTTGTTGAGTAGTAAAACCAAAAGAGGGTTAACTCTACCTTCCTAAATCAGATAAATAAAATAGCCAAATTTCTCTATATAAGGAATGCATATTCACAAATAATAACCAAGTGCTTAGAGAAAGGATTTTTTTACATTTATTGATACTGGTACAATTTTTACCAAGTGAATACGGTAATAATAAAAGCACAAACATATTTTTTACTTCGAGTAATATTCAATAAAACAAATTGGAATGAACTTTCAGAATTCATAATACAATCATTGGAAAAGTGTTAGTTTCAGTCTCAATTCTCAATGAAGAAAAGAAATTCTGGTAAGTTCCAGTTAACTCTACTTTGAACCAATTTTGAATTAATTTATTTACACAAGGTAGTAAGGATGATGGCACACTGAAAGAGTATAATTCTTTCGGCCGATGAGCAGATGCTACAGAATCAAATTTAGAAAATGCTTTGATTTTATGAACTACCAGAGGTACATTTAATATGCTCGAGTTAAATGTCTCTTCGGGATTATATGAATGCCAATATACCACAGGATAACCTAAAATAACTCCAACTATACAAGGAATGCTCCAATCCTCTTCAACATCTATTACTCCACCTTTTGGCACTTTATTTTCACAAAGATCCAACTGCTTTGCCACCTTATCTAACATACCAAAAATAACCGTTTTAGAAGATTCATTCACTATTACAGGAAAATCTAAGAAATAGCTGACGTCAACAAAATGTCTCTCCAAACTTCTAGAAGACACACAGTGTACCAGTTCATTTATTTTTGGAAAATTTACAATAAAAATATCCTGTGCAATTGAGATGACTCCAATGTAACTTTCAACTAATTTATCATCAATTAAACATTTCAATAACTTTAAAATCTGTTCTTGAGAAACTACACAAACATCCCATAAATATGCTGGTTTGATACCACAGTTTACAGCTTCAATGTTTGTTCGTATCACATGTAGATGTTTTTTGAACTTCTTACCAAGTATGTCTCTCACTAAATCCTCCCACTTTATGAGATAAACTTTGGCTTTATTGATACTGTTGCTGTCCATTTTAATGTATGTAGTCGCTGACATGCAAACTTTATGAAATACAAACAGCTTGCCTGTACAAATGAGCCCCAAGGTTGTTCAGCACTTCTTCACTTTCAGAGAAAACCTCCAAGGCTTGTTCATAGCAATGAAATAAGTCTTTATATCGTTTCTGGTTTTCTAACTCTGCTCCCCAGGAACCTTAAATGGCCAGTGAAAATCGACAAATTAATATTCGCTTTCATATGAGTATGACATCAATTTCAATTATTCGCAAACTAACAGAGAGTAGAGGAAAACTTTAGCTTCAATTCTGGCTTCCATTCTGGACAAAGGTTTAAAGCAACGAGATAATGAGCAAAAGCACGACCAAAATTGCTTTTATTTAAATATACTTCAGCTTGACATCGCGAATTACTCGCAACTTCCATCCTAGCCTCCGGTTTCATAATGATACAAAACGTTAACAAAGCTCATAAAATACCTAATCCTTTTCACATAATACGCAAATTTATCAATGTATTATTCTTGCAATAACTTAACAGTGACACATACAGATGCCCGCTTCCATAGTTCGAAGGTTCGAACGAACGCGAGGCAAATGTTTTTCAGCATGGCCCACCGAAAGTTACTCAGGGGTATTGGTAAGGTAATTTATATAGCGTGTTTTGATGATTTGGAAATCATTTGGTAGATATTATCGTGTTTGTTTTCAGGTCCACTGCTAGGAAAATATGACCCACAAAAAGTATTTCCTGCAAAGCTCAACCTGTCTACTCTTAGCAACCCAAATGTTATCTCTTCGCATTCAGAATCCCCGAATGTAAAAGGTATTTCATGTTATTATACATTAAAAATATGTATTAATTTATTAAGAACTAAAGCCATATATTAGGTATTTTATTATATTATTTTGTCTTATGATTATCACACAACTTGTTAGTGATTGTCTGTGTTTTGCGGTGATCTATTTATATTTAGTAATAAATCTAAAATAGGGTAGATCACAAACCTACATGCAATATAAAATCCATTTAGTTTTCGCATGACTGAATCTATCAATAAAATCTTTCCATGAAAAATAGTTAAAGAGCGTATATGTTGCTATTTCATAGTAAAATGATGCAGTAGAGAATTACTTTTTCTCACATACAGCTGACATTCTTCCTGTTCCTGGATTCAAAATTCTTGATCTGTTCGAGGCTGGCGTACACTGGGGACATAAGATGGGTTCCCTAGATCCTCGCATGGCACCTTATTTATTTGGAGAGAGGCTTGGTCATTGTGTTTTTGATCTTGACATTACTGCAGCACATCTTCGTACTGCATTACAATTTGCATGTGGAATTGCAGCTGCTGGTGGCATAATTCTGTTCGCGTCAGGACGTGACCCTAGGAATGCATTTGCAGTGGAGAAGGCCGCACTAGAAGCCGGGGAATACGCTCACGTTCGAGCTTGGAGAGGAGGCGTGTTCACCAATTCCACATTTCAATTTGGTTGTACGGTTAGTAAACGCCTATTTTAACTAATCTAGGTCAGTGGTTCCCGAAATTTCTGTATGCGCGGCACCATTACAATGATGAGCAGAATTCGCAGCGTCCCCACATTGAAACAAGGATTTTATACTTATGTGGGTAGTACATGCTTTGAACACATCCATCTGTTGGTACTACCATAACCAATTTATTGGTGGTAAATTATTGCCCTAATTACCTGTCAAAATATCCAAATTGTTGATTTATTGGACCTTTTGCATTATCTGTCCCCCTGTTTCTAATGCAGCAGATTCGTTCTGTTTCCTCCCCCGGATTGGGTTGAGTGGTTCGGGATTGAATTCGTTCTATTCCCAGGGTTGGGTTGAGTGGTTGGATTCGTTTCATTCCTTCCCCCCGACCACTCAACCCAACATGGAGGGAGGGAAATGCAACATCTTGATTGGGGGACAGATAATGCAAAAGATCCGATTTATTTACAAAATAAAGTTTTTCGTTGCACCCGTAAAATTCAGCTGTGGCACCCAGTTTGGGAACCACTGCATTAGGGTTTAGGGTAGCCAGTGAGTCTTTTAATCCTGAAGGAGGCACACTGTGTCTAACAGACTCACCAAATTTGTTTATTGCTTGTTTCTAAGTGGAAAAAGGATGAATCATTTTGGGATTCCCTGTATCTTTCCTCCTCCCTAGTATCTATGCACTTCACTATCAATCTCATTTTAGTTCTTTTTAGTCTGTGAATTAGAACAGTTTGAGTGAGTCTCTGAGATAGTGCAACTCTTATGGTTACCATCAGGTAAGTTGACTACCTGATTATTGGAGGTTTATGCTGATAATATGAAATTAAATGACATCACTCGTAATCCTTATGGTTTATTAAATGATAAGTATTAGATTAGAGTTAAATTTTACTTCAAGTTATACCTATTATTCTGACATTACATTAACCCATTAGGAAAAATCAACACTTTTTGACTATCATGAAAAGTGCACCTTATGCCTACAATGCATCATGATGGTCAGATGCATGGAGATTCTGAGGCCCACCAAAGCCAGAAATTGTTAATTTTTATGACTGCACAAAATCAGGAGTTGATACTATGGGTCACCTATGTGCAAATACGATGCTTCAATAAATACCAGATAGCCAAAAGTTGTTTTCTACAGCATGTTGAAAATTGCAGGAATAAATTCCCAAAATATATATGTAAGTAATCAAAACAGACCATTCAAAGAAGATATTTTCCTAAGGAAATTGGCTGTTAAACTTATTATTCCACATGTAAAAATGCAAACAGAAATAAAATCCCTAAAAGTGGTGGGGAAAATAAGGAAACTTCTTCCTCAAGATGAAATACAAGAATGTTCATTGGTAGTGACAAGTGGAATGGTGGTGAAGAGGAAGAGATGCAAATGTCGTGACTGGAAAAAGAACAATGTAAAAGTTGTTTGGAACATGCAAATTAACATTGTAACGATTGTTCCAGTCAAGATTGTACTCACATGGTAGAATAAGAGTAACAACATTGTAATTATAATAATTATCAAAAGCAGTCACCATTATAACTACCATATTCTGTATTTTTTATCATTTAATTTATTTTTAGTAAATATTTTCTTTGAATTTAAAAAAATGTATTCTTAAACCCCTAAATACCATAACACAGGTTATAGTTTGTTAGCAAGATGTTAAGTACCCATTTTAGTACTGAACAATGCTAAAAAGATGGTGTCTATTAGACAGCTCAATGCCTCACTAAGTAGCGTCTCCCCTGCAGGGTTAACCGATTAGGAACGGAGCACCACCACAGTGGTGTTGGGGTAGCATCCTCTTCTGCCCTCTTGTATGGGGCATGTTAGTTACTTGTAGTTCCTTTTTTTTGCTAGCAGCTTATGGACAGTTTTAAGTTTCGTTCTGTGAAGTCACACATGTTTTTCATAAGTGGTTACCATTTTATGTATTTTTAAACTAAGCCCTTTTTTAATTTGACAATGGAAACCGAGAGGAAACGGTGTGAGGATTACAAATTGGATGACTCGTTTTTTGTGAAAGCTATCTTATCAGGAAGTTTGCCAAATATTAAATTAAAATATTAAAACCTAGCCATAACTTTGTTATACATACATTTCTCATTTTACTTAACTTCTTCATTTTCTTGCTGGAGCCTCTTATCATCTCATTCAGTTACAAAGCACATATTTTTCAGATGAAATTTAAGTATTCACCATCATCCTCTATGAGAGAGGTAACAGCAGTGCTCAAGTTGGGAGGGGATGCAGCTCCACTTAATACAAAATGAAGCCCATAGCATTTCAGTTGTAAAAAAATCAGAAGAATGTTCCAGTTACCAGCGATCTTGTTAAAATTTTCCAATTCGAGCACTGTGTAACATAACATGATGAACACTTAGAAAGGGTTAGGTGTCAGTACCTTCATTGTTTTTGTTACTTATGAATTAAATATTATTATATTGTTTCATTAAAAAAATGTAGGTTCGCCTCCCCGATCTTATCATCATGACAAATGTCAAACCATCTTCTCCGCTTGCATCGCGTTTAGATCAGCATTACATGGTGCGTGATGCTGCCAAGATGGGTATACCAGTGATTGGAGTGGTAGACTCTGACTGTAACCCAAATCTCATTACCTATCCAGTGCCAGGAGATGACGACTCACCCAGGGCAGTATCGCTGTATCTTAAGCTGTTTGTGCGAGCAATATTGGCAGGAAAAGAATTAGTTCAAAGTAAAGAAAACATTAGCTGAAATCCAAAGGTGTTATTTCACATTGTACATATTTACTAAAAATGTTAAAGATTTCATAGGAACATTTACAATAAATTGAATTGGATATTGTGTAAAATTTTTAATCTATCATAGTTTTCTAAATGGTTTCTATGTAGGGTTTTTGTTTACTTGTCACCTGCAAAGTTCATAATTATGAATAAAATGTTGAATTGTTTTTATAAAAAGACAAACTTATGGCTTTCATTTTATCCTTAAAAAGCTCCCTCTTATAAGAAAACACAATATGTCAATCCAGAGAACTCGAGTTGTATCATTGGGTTAGATGGAAGAAGAGACTATTTAGTCTCAATCTCGTCCATATAAAGATGCATAAGCATTATGATACCATAAATACCTGAGCATGGGACACTTTTCCAAAAATCTGATGTGGCCACTACATGACTTTCTCCATACCTGTAATATTTCTAAAAATTCCAAATAGGTTACATAATAATAAATATTTTAAGAAACTGCGAGAAAATTTTAGATTTTACAAAGAACAAAAATAAACTTAAACCATAGCTTTCTGATATTGGATATAGCCACAAAGCTCCAACAATTAAGAAAATAAAAAGAGGACCACTACTAAGACAAAACTAAGCGTCAATTGTTAACAGTAGTCAGTAGGTGGCAGCTAAAAATATAAGATATCTCTTAAACAATGCATTATATGGAAAAATGTTTCAGAAAAAGATTGTAGAAAATTAAATTTCCTACAGCTTTTATTCCAATACATTTTTACATACATGAAATATTAAAGCAAACATTTCAAAATAACTGATGTGACAAGAGTAAACACCCACTTCTGGTTGACCGATTTTTACAAACTAATAAGTTCTTGTGACTTTCATAAAATATAAATTAAATATAAATTTTCACATTGACCTTATTAATAGTTTTTGAGTTAAGAGCACCCACAAAAAAGCTGTCACACACACACATCATCGAGAAAATGGTCTAAATGTGTTCAGGGGACCTCAAAACGTGTATTTCTGTTGAAATCTTTAAATCGATTTTTTTTTCAGGAAAACTATACTTCTCCCTATACCACTTATGGAGAAAGTAAAAAATTTGGGCTCAAAAATGGGGTGCATCCTATATCAGACAATAGTCTGATATAGGATGCACTACAATTTGTTAGTTACTTAGATGTATACATTACAAGATGTTTATTTAAATATCACGAAAACAAATTAAATAAAAAATCATGAATTAAAAAGCAAGAAATTGCTGGTTCACCCTTGATGATGATGTCAAATTGGTCAATAACATATTTTGAAAGTATCAGCCTGCCAAAATATGTCATCTTCACTGTCTATTGCTTATGCCAGTGTTTCTCAAGCTTTCTGGGGCTGCAGACCCATTAAAATTTCATACATTTACTCATTCTTTTCATTTTGAAATATTAATCAGAGCTGTACACAGGATCAAACAAGGTATAGATAAAAACAAACGTCTTACTGAACTCGCAGATCCCCAAGAAATAATGCACGGGCCCACAGTTGTGCAATATTGCATTGCAAAGCAAATTGTGTAGTTTAATTTATTTATTTCTCGTATTACAATGATATTCAATAATTCACTCAGCAGTTTCACCATTAAATGATAAAATATTTGCAACATCATTTGCTAGAAAAAATTTATGTAAAATATTCCTAGAATTAAAGCCCATAAATCTACCAAGTCCTATAAGTAAGTATTTACAGTATGCTGTCAAGAACTGATAGTCGTTTCTAGCTGTGAAGAATAGGCCAGACAAAAGGTATGAAAGCTACATGAATATTTCTGTGGGCAAAAGAAAAAAGTTTAATGTCACTCCTAACAGGATTTCAAAATCATGAATCATAAGGCTCAACTTTGCAGAATTGTCTAATCATTTTAGTAGAAATAAAAGAAACTATAAACTTCTACAAAAATTTTTGTAGGTGAAAAAGTTGTTTGACTTTCTCTGGCATAGTACCATATTAGCTTCAATTTTTTTTGTACAAAGATTACTGTCAGCCAGTTATCGTGATCAAATACAGAATTCACAAACTGTCTTCTTTAAACGAATATTGTTTGCCACTTAATGTTATCAATTAAATTGAACCCAATATAATAACATTAAGCAGCATTAACTGCACAAACAATATTTCAGAAGTAAATTAGTCTTTATGATCACTTCCTGCATTTTCTCAATGTTTTTGCAGAACAACACATGATCTGCTTTCCTCTTTATATTTATCAGAGAATATACAACATAACATTGTCTACAATTGGAATGTAGAAAATTTGTGTTTGTATGGAATTTCTGGCTAATCAACCTCTTCGATTATTATAGCCATTACTCCTTCCACACACAGAAGGGAGGAGAGAAACCTGGTGCCTGCATTAACCTACTCTTTACAAAGAGCACCAAGGGGTCCAACTGCTTAATGTCCCTTCCAAAAGACGGAGCACTGACTTGCACGGTCTCCTCAAAGCACACAAGTAGGAGACAAGATGTACCTAGGTTGAAAAATCTTACCTGGGACCACTGTGTTAAAGGCCAATGCTCTAACCACTCCGCCAACCCCCAGGAATGTAGAAAATCACCATCATATACACCAGAGGTTGCCATCTTCTGGCGAGCTATTTTTGGTAATAATTTAATAATACAGGCAGGAGATGCCATAGAAAAATGCATTTATGAAGGGTTCTACATATAGAATTTGACCTTTGGCATGCACAAATATCTAGATTTTATCACTTTGTGAAAGTATCATCATTAAATGTTAATTAATTTTTTATTATGCAGACATTTTGAAATGTTCAATGTTTCTGTTCTACTACCCCTAAAGGTAAAATCAAAATTTCCATAGCTTCGATCCAGTTACCATGGTAACTGATGTTCTTATATTGTTAAAATGCAATAACATGTCACTAACTATGTAGATAAAGATTGTTTAAAAATTCACAACCTGGGAAAGGTTTGATTAGGAATGTATTATATGAGTATGATATTGACATTCTCTAAATATTAAAATACTGTTGAGCTTACATTCCCAAAAAACTAAGTCATTAAGTAAAATTCACAGGATGAACAACTATTACAGAAACAATTATAGCTAATATGAGAAAATGCCATCTAGATGAAAAGAAAAACTTTGTCACTTCCACAATTTATTGAACGTGACCGGTTTCGCTATGGTCGTAGCATCATCAGGTGAAAAATTATACAAAACCTTTCCATACATAGGGAAAAAGGAGGGGTTACACAGGAAGCGATTGGGTGGTAATTAAAGAAACAGGAAAAGGAAGGCGGAAGCAAAACAAAGTTACAAAATGTATACAAAAAAAATTGGTAAAAAGAGCCAAAGACAACAAAGTTACAAAATCTTAGGTAAGCTTAACAGAGAATGATTGTGGAAAAGGTATTCATTTAAGAGAAGCGAGTCTTTACAAATAATTATCACTAGCTGTTCTAGAGCATCCAATTTGCGACCTTTAATTTCAAAGTGGAAAAATTTAAGGTTGAAGGAACTGTTCCGAATAACTTAATAAATGGAAGTGACAAAAGTTTTTTCTTTTCATCTTGATGAGTAAATTCCACAAAGTAGAGCCTGAGCTCATTAATGATATTTGCAATGCTAGTTGAGCAGTTAAGGCCAAAATGTATTTAAATTGTTCCATTAAGTTCAAGTTTGCATCGTTAAACATACTCTTCATTACCAAGTGTTTAAGACTTTATGTTTTCCCGAAGTTTGTGCGCATCAAGATTTCTCGGTTGAAGTCAGAACTCAAATCTTGGTATTCCAAGAGGTCTTCTCTTTCCCATTACTTATGCCTCCTCCATTCGGAATTGTGCCACACTCTTCATTGGATGGAATGTATTTCCGTTGAAATCCCGAATTCAATTTTTTTCATGAATACAATACTTTCTCTATACTTCGTATATGGAGAAAGTAAAAATGGATGTGATAAGAGTAAACACCCACTTCCGGTTGACCAAACACTAATCAGTTCTTTTCCCTTTCACAGAAATGTCAAATATAAAATTTTGCGTTGATCTGATTAATAGTTTTTGAGTTAGAGCAGCCACAAAATTCCAGTCAGACATCAAGAAAATAGTCAAAACGTTCTGGGGACCTTAAAACATTTATTTGTTGAAATCTTGAATTCGATGATTTTCATGAAAACAACTTTCTCTATACTTCATAAATGGAGAAAGTAAAAATATAATGCAGGCTATGGATCTTAAGAGGAAACAAATATAATTTACTATCAGGAAAAATGCACTACATATCCTCCATAACTACATATCTAAGTATCTACTAAAGTATTTTATCCTAAGGTTTTGTTTTGGGGCACCAGTAAATTTATCAGCTTTTCATGGACTAAAGTGAAAGAAGATGCAGCGACTACATCACAGCAGTGCTCAAGTCTGCCCAAGGAAACTATCAATTGTTCAGGTAAGAGAACATAGTTCTTAAAAAGTAATTTATAGACTTTCATAGATAGCAAGACCAACATTCATATAACCAAAGCTCAAAGCAATAGGGCAATTTAAAGAGGGAAATTTTCAGATAATACACTGGGCAAGAAGGTATTATAAGTTACATTATATAATTCTTACTTCATGAAAAATTAAAAATACTAGAAAAGACCACTGTAAATTCTTGCTACCATAATTAACTTGATGATTCAACACTTCCCTCTCTAACACTATGCTAAAAGATGGCTTACTCAAACATTTTATGGTTATCAAGTTATTTTGCCCATTATTTGACTGGGGCCATAAGATGGGTTGATAACCCTTTTGAAAAATATAAGGACACATTAACCTTTCAAGTAGCTTTTATTAAGGTAAAACCATGTACAGATGAAGAGAGATGACAAGAAGTGCAAGTATTCTGTTGGTGTCCATTAGGGAAGAATTAGTTAACACTCCCTGACCAGCATTCCACTTGTTCACTTTTCATCGGGCTTGCTGAATACTAAAGTGTAGCCACATTTTCCACAGTAATGCCTGTCTTCCATGGCTGCCATAAAGACGCCAGCACCACATTGCTCAGATGGGCACTCTCTTCTCAATCGATGAATCTTGCCATTCTCATCCACCTTAAATAGAAAATTAACTCATTTAACTTGTACCAAAAAGTGTGAACATCATTATTAATATTGTATCACCTTATGATGATGCTAAGCATCGAAACCTAGGTTGTGTTAAAATACAAAACAGTGGAAAATTACATTGTTTTTTATTTCATATTATTTTGAGACATTGCAAACTAACAATGTTGTTTGGTCAATAATCGATTATTACCTTGTAATATTTAAGAACAGCCAGCTTGACCTTCTTCTTCTTGTGCTTGATCTTCTTTGGGGTGGTGTAATTCTTCTTCTTTCGCTTCTTAGCACCACCACGAAGTCTCAACACCAAATGTAACGTAGACTCTTTTTGAATATTGTAGTCTGAAAGAGTCTTGTTATCCTCTAATTGCTTTCCAGCGAAGATCAATCTCTGCTGATCAGGGGGAATTCCTAAAAAATACAGAAAAGACTGTCTTTAGGTGTTCACACGCTTATTAAAAATCAGAATAAGTCAAATTTATAGGTCGACCAACACTGATAAGAGATACAGTTGGCATATCTGCCTCCCAATGCTAAAAGCAGAAGTTTAAATTCTGGTATGATACATGCTTTCCTGTGCTACTGTTAACTGACTATTAATAAAAAGGTGTAAGCAACGAAAGGACCAATTAAAAATTAGTTGGTTTGAATGCAGATCATGTGAAATAACAATTACATTAACTCCATGAAAAATCAAGCAAAAAAACCTAACGTTTGCAAGTCAAAAATTAACAATGAACAAGAAAAAAAATCAAAATTAATTTTTCACTGTCTTCTTAACAGCAGATATTTGTCTTTTTACAAAAACCTACACAAAGATAATCACAGATCAGTTCTCTGAGGGATTTGAACACGAGATCTAAGAATTGGAAAGAAAGCAGGCATGATAACCATCCCTCTACCAATGCTAAGTAGAAATAAAATTCAAATACTAATAATGTGGGCAAACAGATTAAATCAATATAAATATTATAAAACTAATTACAGTGGCTAATTCAGAATTTCGAGGTGGATGGCTAAAAGGGTTAGTGATATTATTCAAGTTCACAACCACATTACAAGAAATCTGAACATTAGTTAAGGATAGATTAGATGCATATACAATTCAATTATATTTAACGAAATATGAATCAAGATGCATTTGATATTTTGAAAATCAATGAAAGAATGTTATTTGAAATCCATCTAAAATGAAATTTTAATGGCTAAAATTATTACTAAGTAGCTGAGACAATATTGTTCCAATACCTTCCTTATCCTGGATCTTAACCTTAACATTTTCAATGGAATCTGCTGGTTCGACTTCTAAAGTAATTGTTTTACCCGTCAGGGTCTTCACGAAAATCTGCATCTTGATGAGAGTTCTATTTCAGAACCTGAGGACAAAAAATAGCATAGCAATCAGCCTTTCATAAATGATAAAAATTCTAACTCCATCCACTATACACTTAGAGAAAATAATGTAATTACGCAGAAACATTCCATGCCTGACACATCACAATGCAAACAAAAACCTTAACAAGGTTGAAAAGATCTTACAATACAAAGCAGTAAGCCTACAAAATTTACACTAAGATCCACTATCATATCGAAAATCATTATAAAATAATTTCTAACAAGTATCAAAATTTGTCAACATGTTTACCTAACTTTAAAAAAGGGGGAGTGGCTCATGGTTGGTGTCGCCAACTTGCATGATGCCGTACACAGCTGTTTGATGCATATATCAAAGGACAACAGTACAGTCTAATGACCTATAGTATAATTATTTGAAAAAAAGGTACAAGAGCAAAAACAAAGAATTTTTAATTCCTTCCAAAAGTAACTGATACAGCTCAAGTAACAAATCACTGCAAGTACATGCCACAAATAAATATTCCAAGAATCTCCTCAAAATATGAGCTAAAAAATCCGGTCACGCTCAACAAATATGAACTATTTATGACTGACTGTAACACTATTTTTAACAAGCTTTCAAAGTAGATAGAAGACTGACATTTGTTAGGAATGTTTGATTTGTAGTAGTAAAAGCCATTTACGAAAAGAAATCCGGGTTTGCTTGTAGTAGATTCTCTCAAGTGTCATTACCTCTTCCGATAACAAAGGGTTTTAATTACTGAACAAGTTAACAATCGTTAATTAAAATAAGTATCACGTTATATCAAAATAAAAACAACAAAAAACAAGTGCCGTTCAAGTGGTTCCAAGTATTAATTTTGGATAGAATAATGGATAAAAATTCCTATCAACTTGCTTTGGGATCGTCTCCGAATTGGAGAAACTTTTGATCGGTTAGCAAGCTTCTTGCGGTTTTTATTATATCCTTGCATTTCTTCGGAGTTTCCTCAACCTTTCCGGCCAAAAACAAGCAGCAACAGGCCGTAACCTACATAAATTTACGAGTACATATTATACATTCAGCTAGTTTCGTTGTTAAGTCGAGCAATGGATAGAATATATTCATCGTTAACTTACATTTCTTGGAAACATGGAACATATAAAACTGATGAAAGTATACCACACCAGTTGCCATTGTGTTATACCCAAGGTCCATTTTTGTGCCAGACCTAGCACCTTCTCCGAAAAGAAACCCAGGTTCAACTTCAGTAGATAATTTGTTTCCCGTAAGATAACAAAAACTTTGACTTTTACAAATTAAAATTAGAAAGAATTGACCTATGATCTTCAGGCCTAAAGCATTTTAAAAAAAAAATCAAGTTTCTTATTCGAAATCGCTTTAGTATTATGTTAAAATCATTTTGACTTTTTAACATGTTGCCTTGCCGAAGGAAAGCGTGCTTTGAATGCATTAATAGTAGAGGAAGAAAAAAAGGAGACTGCAGAAGAGATATAGACATTTCAGGGGGAGATCGAGACTAGGAGGTATATTTTTCCAGAGGGAGAAAAAGAGGAAGAGAGGGAATGGGTTGGGGAGGGGGGCGAGGGAGGGTACAGGGGGAAAGAGAATGGAAGAGGGGGGAGGGAAGATGGGAGAGGGAGGGGGATGGAAGAGAAAAGGATGAATGAAAAGTGCCTTAAATTGAATACTTAATCCACACACACCCGTCATATTTCACCGACAATTATGCTAGTATTAGCACAACTTCTGAAGGGATAATCCCTTCCACCTTACACAAAACATCTAGATTGCTAGCTACACCAGTATCTGCAAAGTTAATAAGGAACCAAAATTTGCCACAGCAACAACTCCAAACCCAACTGCATGTACTGCAAGATAAGTTGACAAATTACAAGGCATATATATCAAATCCAATTTTTTATTCTTCATTCATCACAAGATACAGCATATGTTCCAAGGTTTTAACACAACAAAGTCTTATAATATAAACACTGCATAAAGTGTGCTCATACAAGTAAAACAGCATTTATGCAACCATCATTTTCTGGATTGTTAGTAACCTGTGCATATTTGCCCCAAACTACCCTCCCTCCAGCAGTAACAAGACCAAGTTCAGATATATTAACTTCTATTATTGTACCCTTAGTGATTACACCCAGGGAAGTATACATAGGAGAGCTAGGATTCTTCTTAACCCCTATAATAGGGACTTGAAATGTTGCCCTCAACTCAGGGTGAGTCACATGAGCTTTCTTGAAACGCAGTGCCATTGGACGAATGAATCGTTCAAACTTGGGCGGTCTTCTCGTGAACCCTTCACCAACAAAGCATACCTAAAATATCAAGTTTTAATTATAAACAAATATACATGCTTTTTCGAGAGGAATAACATCATTCTGAAAACCACAAGTTTTAAACTATATCTCTTTAAGAGAAAAGAAACCTATAGTTGTTTTACCTGGTTTTTATTTTAATGCATTAACATAATACATCATTAAAATATTAGCCAGATGAACTTTTCCGTCAAAGAACAACTCTCACCTTCGTAACCATTCTCTTCCAGGCTTTTCGTTTGGTTTTGCCACTCCTAAGAACTTTGAACACCTCAGCATCTGCCTGAGCCCTGACCTTTGGTATTGGCACATCCCATTTTCCTGCCTTTTCCTTTCGTTTCTGCTTTATCATATTAGAAAGAGCCTTTGCAGAACTCTGGACATCTCTGTCCAAAAGATATACTGGCAAAGCACCTTGCCCAGACACTGGTGCTTCTCTTTTCTTAGTATCTCTTTCTTCATGAGCTTTGATACGTTTCTTCATCTGGATTTTCTCTGTAGCTCTTTGCCTATCGACAAGTTTATACGTTAAATCGACCCGATAGTAAAAAAGTCAGATAAGTCGAAGATCATAGCTGAGGAACAACACATACCTGTTGTACATCTTGGCTTTCAGACCTCTAAGGTTTCTCGCTTTTTCTGCACGTTTATGAACCTCTCTTGCCTCTCTCTTTCTTTTTCGTTCATGGTAATCCAACCGGTAGCCATGAAGCCTCCGGTGGCGTTCAATATACTCATTCTGGGGCATTGTGTTGACAATTCGTTGGCTGAACCTAGAAAAGAGAAAATGCTCTCAATGCGAGAAAATATATACAAATGAGGCGAATAACTTCATTCAGATATAGGCAGATTAATGAACGGCCCAAATCTTAGTGGCATTATTTAGAATTACATGAAGTGCGCATGCTGCGCGACAGGGTGAATCAAAGCTGTATGCTTCTCCCCTTAATAACATAAAAACAAACTAAAGTTCATTTATACGAAAATTTTACTTCATCAACCTACCTTGAAGATCTGCAGCAAAGACATTGGAAATCCTCTTCACACTCGATCTGAACATCTTCAAACAATCTTCCGTTTTCCAAACGACGAATATCGCAAAAACAAACGCTTTCTTTATCTGCCCAAATCTGAGTGAGTTTTTCACCTTCTCAGATTGACCACTGATATAACCCTAACTACGCAAAGGTAAGTAATAAAATCAAACGACTACGAAAATACACCGGACACATGCTAACATGCCGCGTCAATGGACCACGTTCTCGCAGTTGGAACGAGTGACACTATCAATAAATAATAGATATCGCAAATCGCTTACATACGTCTAACTAATAGTACAATGCTAAATAAATAACTAACTAGATGAAAATTCTACTGCCTTCATAACAAAAGTATGTACTTACCTCTCATACACACATCACCTAGTCGATCGCTTCCCCGCAATGGCGGATTAGAGGACAACGTGCAATGTTTTAGTCTCCACCTCAAAAATCTATCGAAAAATAATTTTATAATTACTTATTTAGATGTCAAATTAGTAATCTTTTATTACATAACTTACGAAAATAGTGCTATAATTATTAATTTAAACCGAATAATATTTCCTATGACTGGGTCCAAGATTTAAGATTAATCAGTAATACCAAACTATGAGACCAATTTAAGAAAGTGTACTCCATGTTTGAGTATTTATTTTCAAATATTTTTCATTGCAAAATTAACTGTTTTTCTAGCAATTTTCACTATTTAAGATTAAACCTTTTACATTCTCGCATTTATAGAAAGGCAAAAAAATGGAAAAATAGGTGATTATATTCTTAAATGACACAAAAGAAATATACATCCTGAAGGGGAAAAAAACCCTTACATGAAAAATAAAAAAGAATTTTATAGCATCATAAAAAGATAATTATGAAGATTTAATGTTTTTCTTCCAGAACATATTTATTATGTGCCCATTAAGTAAAATGTTACCGAAAAAACTTAACAACACATAAAACTATGCGCGCATAAAACGAGATACACATAAAAGTTCTTTGGGTCCCTTATGTTGATGGGATGCTTTACCTCAAAGACTAGTACCCCTACGGATAGTTGTACCTCTAATTGATCCATATGTACCATTATGGAATTGGCTCGAGAACCTTTAGTATATATCTCCCATTCCAATTAAAATAAACATCATTCAAATGTTTATGTCCTTACTTCGTTTACTGCCTCCAAAGAACTCATGAAAATATAAAATTATTATATTCATTCATTCGTTTGTACTTCAAATATTGATTCGTAAAGGTGTTTATCCAATCAATGTAACCTCTCGAAGTCACTTACATTTTAATATTGGTAAGTTGTCCGATTTAGTTATTCAATTGTTTAGGGAGCAAAGGAAATGATTCGTGCTGATTCGGGCGTTTAGTCAATTCGTTTTGATCACTGTTGTCAAGAAACTATAGTCATTCTGTGTTAATTTAGATTTCGTAGATATTTTCTTGTTATTTTAAATGTCTATTAGTGACTGCGAATTGTTATGGAAATGTGGAATAAGAGAAGTATGATATAGATTTAGTTATTAAAGTATTATTTAGAATGTATGTATATTAATTCGAAAAGCTTGGAGCTGTTATTAAGGTTTCAAATATTTCGAGCAAAATGCCTTGTTGGTACTACGACAAGCGTGATCTTAAAGCTACACCATCAATACTCGATGGGATTGATTTCGATACCGAAAATCGCTATAGGAAGGAGGGTGCTAGGTTTATAATTGATACTGGCACAAAAATGGACCTTGGATACAACACAATGGCAACTGGTGTGGTATACTTTCATCGGTTTTATATGTTCCATTCTTTCCGGAACTTTCCAAGATATGTAAGTTAACGAATATATTCTATCCATTGCTCGACTTAACAACGAAACTAGCTGAATGTATAATATGTACTCGTAAATTTATGTAGGTTACGGCCTGTTGCTGCTTGTTTTTGGCCGGAAAGGTTGAGGAAACTCCGAAGAAATGCAAGGATATAATAAAAACCGCAAGAAGCTTGCTAACCGATCAAAAGTTTCTCCAATTCGGAGACGATCCCAAAGCAAGTTGATAGGAATTTTTATCCATTATTCTATCCAAAATTAATACTTGGAACCACTTGAACGGCACTTGTTTTTTGTTGTTTTTATTTTGATGTAACGTGATACTAATTTTAATTAACGATTGTTAACTTGTTCAGTAATTAAAACCCTTTGTTTTAGGAAGAGGTAATGACACTTGAGAGAATTCTTCTACAAACAATTAAATTTGATCTCCAGGTTGAGCACCCATATAGTTACTTGCTTAAATATGCGAAATGCCTGAAAGGTAAGTTTTCAGCATAAAATTAATGTTTATTTTGTCCATATTTGTCCAAAATTTGATAGCCTTATTAAATCGTTTTTTGTAGGTGACAAGAACAGACTACAGAAAATGGTGCAGATGGCGTGGACGTTTGTTAACGACAGGTGATATAATTTACCTTTTAATGATGTTTAATTCTTATTCTATCTTCTTTGTGGCTATAACAAAAATGTCATGTTTTAGTGCTTATAGTAACTTTTTTGTGCAATATGTTTAAATCCATCTTTGATTAATAAAATATCTTCTAATATAACTTTCTGCAATGAAACAGCTATGATTTATTTTACCTTACCTTTGCTATAATGTTTTCCTTGTGTGTATAATTTATGTATTTAAAACAATCTTGGCAAATCTATTGATGGCATCTTATTTATTTTTTTCTTTCTATAGTCTATGCACTACACTATGTCTACAGTGGGAACCAGAGGTAATAGCTGTTGCCCTCATATATTTAGCTGGAAAACTTAGTAAATTTGAGGCTACTGATTGGGTAGGAAGAACACCTCGTCACCTTCGCTGGTGGGATATGGTATTGGAAGGAGTTACTATGGATCTTTTAGAAGGTATGTTGCTTTCCAACTATATTTTCAATGTCATTTATTATTAGTTACAATTGACTGACAGACATTTTGTTTGTTTTTCTCCCTGCCTAGTTTTTTATCTCAAATTGTATCATTTTAAGCTACTTATATGGCACTAAAAAAAATTCAATATAAAATTAGTCTATCCTTCAAATACAGTAGGCGTTCACTGTCTGTGGAAGTTTGAATTCTTGGAAAATGGCATGGACACCAAGCCAATGGCGTAATGCAGGGGTCTTAAACTCACATCAGTACATGGGCAACTTAAAGTCACTTTACCAAACCGTGGGCTGCATAAATGCACCATACCAAATCCACGGGCCACATTCTAAATTACAGGCTTTCCAAATCCTCACAACCTTTAACTCTGTACATTCTTTCTCCCCTTCCACCACTAGATGTGCAAGTCAGTGCTTCGTCCATCGGGAAGGGCATTAAGTAGTTGGCCCCCTTGGTACTCTTTGTTAAGGGTAGGCTAATGTTGGCACTGGGTTTTTCCGCCTCCCTTGTGTGTCTGGTGTGTAAGGAGTTATAGCTATAATAATCCAAGAGGTTGATTAGCCATAAATACAAACAAAACCCTTCCACTAGAGGTGGAGGTCACCCTCACCCTTTGATGCACTTTTAAACACATTCATTAGAAAAATGCAGTATTTATCCGAATATGAGATGACTCAAATATAAGATGAAACCTCCAAAATTGATATTTGTAGAAGGAAAGAAGTAGTTACTTGGATTAAGAATTAAAATTAACTTTGTAAATTTCTGCAATACAATAAGTATTGTAGGAATTTATAAAGTTAATTTTTATTTTTAAACATGAATTTCTACAAAGTAACGGCCGAAACAATTGACTGTAGTTACTTGGATATAAGATGATGACCCATTCGCAGAATTTTCAATTAAATACAGAATGGGGGTTCCAACCTGGAATTGCCCTTCCCTTAAGATCCAAGATAATCTTAACAAAAGAATAGAGTATATGAGCATCAGATGGAAATAAGATAGATCGAAGGTGTCCCAATTAGAATCAGTACCTTTATTCATAAATCAATAAACAAATGCTCAGATAATAATATGTTGAAATATTTGCCCACAAACTAAATTTCTGACTGGGCCACTGTACAGAAGAGCAATTTTCAATTTAAGCTATACTATATAAGACTATACAAGGATAAACAAAAAAATAGCAAAAAGTGTATCCCAAGAAATCCATCCTACATCCAGTCAGGTTAGTCCTCACTTTCCTCATCGCTATCACTTCCTTCATTACTCTAGTTCCATTGAATATCATCTTCTGATCCATCCATACTATTTGAAATCATTGACCGCAAACTGTTGACTTCTTTGACAATATGAATATAAGACAACCCTTAATTTTTCAGATCCAAAAAATAGGAAAAATATCTCTTATATTAGGTTAATATGGTACTAGATTTGGCATCGTGGGTTAGGCTCTTCAGACATGCAAGAAACATACTGGCAGCATAAACGACATCCCAAATCTGCAGGGTGTTATGGATGAGAATGAAAAATAAACAGGATATTTTGAAAGTGCTGATTTAATGCAATAATTGAATTTCATAGATTATTTTCAAAGAGTTAATTTCAATTTGAGCCATAATAGTGTGTTAAGAAAATTACTGTGCAGGCCCGCATGTTTGAGACTCCTGGCATAATGGAAAGTTTCTCAAAACTAAACATACTTATATTCTTTCTTTATCTATAGCCATTCTTCTGTCTGAAAGTTGGCTTTATGACAATTGTTCCCCATTTTTTCCTGTCTTCCGACATTTTATTTATTAAATTCCTCTCGATGTATTCCTCTTAACTTTATCAATCCATCTCTTTCTAGGTCTCCCTCCAGGTCTTTTTGAATCATTCCTCTTATTCATAATTTTTCTTATTCTCCCATTATCCATTCTCATAATGTGTCCATACCAACTTAACTGCTGCATAGGTTTTGTATGTGTGTCCACTTTTTTATAATTTCTCTATTTTTTATTATTTGCTCTTATCTTTCTCCGTATTTTTCTGAATATCTTCATCTGTATTACCTGTAGTTGGCCATGTTTCAGCTATATATGTTAAGATTTGTTTAAAATATACTTAGCCCTTTTCTGCATTTCGTTGGTTCATATTCATTCCATAAGTCTCTTGTCACATGGCCTTATTTCCATTCCCCAAATCCTCGATCCCAGTGGTTCCCAAGCTTTTTGTCAGCATGGCACCCTTTCAAAGATACAAAATTTTGCAGCACCCCATATTTTTTAATATCTTTACATGTGGATATTACAACCTTTGGATGCATTAATTTGTCGGTACTATACCATAACCAATTTATTAGAGTAAAGCTTATTTTCCCAATTACCTATCAGCACATCCAAATCACTGATTTATTTACCAGACAAAGTTTTTTGCAGTATCCCTAAAAATCAGCTGCGGCATCCAGTTTGGGAACTACTGCTTTATCCAGTTGATCTATGACATCCTGTAGTGCATGTCTTCTAGTATTCCAGACCGCCATATCATCTGCATACATTAATAATTTTCGACTTTTTGCACCGTCTCTCAAAGTAAAAAAACATCCAGACGTTTCCCAGACTCCCAATATTTCTACTCTCTCTGCCTCAGTGCAAAGATTACAATGGTAGATCTTTCCTTCCCAAATGTGTATTGTTCCTCTTCTTATTCTCTACCACTTTCCTCAGTCTTGCTTCTGTAATCCTCTCATAAATGTTTGCATCCTGACTTATGAGAATTATTCCTTTATAGCGTAGAAAGCATTGACTGGTAAAATACAAGGGCTGATCAAAAATATCCTGGACAGAATTTTTAACAAAGTAACTACTAAGTGCATTGAAGTGGAAACTACGTAGGAGATTTGGCAACATCTCCTGATGCGATATACCAGAGGAGCAGGCATTAGGATGAGTCAGTGGTGAGTGAGCTGTTCAACAGTGCAAGTGTGTTTTCCCATCCATCGTAGTGCGAAATGGATGTGTTGAAGAAGCAATGTGCTTGCATCAAGTTCTGTTGTAAACTTGGTAACACGGCCATAGAAACCTATGAAAAGCTGCAACAAGCATTTGGAGAAACAGCATTGAGTTGGTCCAAGACATTTGAGTGGTATACATGCTTCAAAAATGGCCGCACTTCCGTCGACGACCATCCAGACACAGATCGGCCATGAATGGCGCGAACAAAGGAGACTGTTGACCATGTCAATGCTTTTATCTGTGAAAACCGACGATTGATGATCAGAGAGATTGCTGATGAACTGAACATGTTAAGCGATACTGATGCAGGGGCTTGGGATGAAAGGCGTTTCGGCAAAACTTGTTCTCTGCCTTCTCACGCAAGATCAGATGGAACAGCATGTGGCAGTATGCCGCGAACTTCTGCAATGTGCCGAAAATGATGCCATCTTCTTGCCAAGCATTATCACTGGTGATGAATCATGGGTTTATGGGTATGACCCTGAGACAAAACAAATGTCATCACAATGGAAGACACCATCGTCACCTCGGCCAAAGAAAGCAAAACAAGTTCGGTCAAATGTCAAGACAATGCTGATCACTTTCTTTGATGCGGAAGGTCTGGTACACCATGAATTTCTTCCACAAGGCCAGACTATGAATCAGACTGTCTACAGAACCGTTTTGCAATGCCTTCGAGATGCAATTTGTCAGAAACAGCCTCATAGGAGGTCTTCTGGTAACTGGCTTCTGCACCACGACACTGCACCATGTCACGTGGCCCTGTGTCAGAGAATTCTTGGCCAAGCACAGCATCCCAGTGGTTCCCCACCCACCTTACTCACCAGATTTGGTCCCCTGCGACTTCTTCCTCTTCCCCAGACTGAAGATCACCCTGAAGGGGAAACAATTTCTAGACATCGCAAAGATAAAACTGAATATGACACGTTAGCTGCAGGCTATTCTGAAACCGGCCTCCCAGTCATGCATTGAAAAGTGGAAGGATTGCTGGAATCGCTGCATAAAATCTGGAGGATCGTACTTGGAAGGAGATAACTTCGATTAACTTGTAAATACTTTTGTTGTTGTACAATAAATTGTCCCAGATATTTCTGATCAGCCCTCGTATTAATTAGCAATTAAATAATCGGGATATTTTGTCATATTAGGCCTTGGAAAAGCAAGGGGAAAAATGTTATATTCAAGTCTAGCCTCCCATATTTCTGCTTGTTCACATTTTACTCAAAACTCCTTTAGAATTGACACCATTTTATATATACCGATTGGTAAACATACAATATTTTACCCTACATAGTTTTCATTTAGGCGCAACATACTTCCTTTCTGAGTTTCCAATAAGTTGTCTACTAGCTGAGTATCTGCATGTACATCTCAAGTTTCAACAACAAAGAAATTTCAATTTTCTTTGAAAAGAGTGACTTTTCTTATTTGAATTTGTTCCTAATTTAGAGATAGGCAAAATCTTTCTTAACTATAGAAAATGGCAGTATGATTTTCATTACATATAGGTAGTTATCTACCGCAAAATAACCAAATCATTTCAGTAATTTATATCAAAAAAGCATTTTAAAAAAATCCTCTTTAAATATGTTGTTGGGCAACATATCTGTTGGTTGCTTATATACTACCAAACTTTTGCCACAGATATTGATAACCTACTGTATATTAAATCGTTAGGCCATAGAATTGTTGGCATCAGAAACCGCATTTTCTAGATATGTATTTTTCATATCTTCTTAATCCTTTCTTTCTAGATATATGTCACCAGGTGTTGGACTTGTATTCTCAACCTCAGACGGATCCAACAGCTGACTCCCCTCCCCCCCCTCCTGCCCCTCATCCTTCCATTGGGGCCGGAATGCCGGGCGTAAGTGTAGTTGGGGTAACTCCCTCCATCCTGACTGTCACATCTTCCTCAACCTCTTCTTCCAACACTCCTGGCCCTGTTCCCACCACTCCAAAAGCATCCACAGCCATCCCATTGATAAGGGAGTCTGCTCAGCCCATCAAAGCCCTTTCTCCAGCACCATCAGGTTGGCAACTCCATATGGTACTGTATTTTACTGCTGAAAAATTAATTCTCATGCATTCGTTATGCATGTATTTTGGTAAAAGTTGCATAATAATTTGTAGCAAAAATTTGCAGTAGTGGAGCACTTGCTGAAAATTGATTGTGTGAATTTATATTGTTATTTATATGATTGCTCATGGCCCCAGGCCATTTCCCATAGGTGGGTGTAAATTTGGTAGGTGGTTAATGAAGAAATGTGCAACTAATATCATCTACATTGAGGACAATAGATGGTATGTCCCAATCATTAGCAAACAAATTGTTGGAGGTTACTAAGCCATGTCAGGTTATGTAAATTTCTTAAATTGTATGTGACTATACTAAGATCCCTAATCCATCAACCTTGTGTATATTCAAGCTATATTAAATATTGTTTAATGTTGCAAAATTTTATTTAATGCATTTTTTATTTTATTTTTTAATGGGATGTAAATTTCTAGGAAGCAATGCAATAAATGTGTGAATAGAAAGCATGCATGCTTTCTGGAGTTTAGTCCCTTGGTGAGATAAAATTTATTGCGATTGCACTAATTTTATCCTTTCAGGGGTACCTGTGAAGATGGCTAAAGGAAAGGATTCTAAGAAATGTGTGCCCAAGGTCCAAAGTGAACTGATCTCATCAGAGGCTGCGGTTGAGAAGTTGGATAGCAAGGGAGTGATATCCCATGCATCGTCTGTAGGTACAGAGAATCTGACAGCCCAGGGAGCAGCACCATCCCATTTCTCTGCTCCCCCACCTCAATTTCATCATACGTCATCTCCAGCATCCTCGTTCAGTGTTCCACCACCAATAAACTTCTCTGCCCCACCACCAAGCATCCAACCTGTTGGCCAGGGTGCTGGTGCTCCAGGGGCCACAGGAAGTAATGGACATCATTCAGCACCGGGACCTCCACACCCCTCATTCTCTCAGTTTGCACCACCTTTTCCGATAAACCAACCTCCTCCGTTTTATCCTCCTACAGTGCCTCCCCCTAGAGCATACTATCCTCCCCCAGGACCATCATGAAAGGAACTATTTCATCATTCCATTAACATTTCTCCTAGTAGAATGAGTTAAATGCCTATGAGTTCACATATCAAATTTGGTGATAATTATTTTATTTGATTTAATTGAAATAATTTTATTATTAAGGTATTAGTTTTGGATGCCACTGAGGATATTTTATTGGTAACTGTTTGATCTATCACCAATGTCATCTCCAGACACATGCTTGAAGAAAACCATTTTATATTTAAACATTGTTACTGGAGGAGAATATATTATTCTTCTCTTCTTGAAAATTGTTGACCTGAAGATGAGGGGAATACTAATCAATTTATCATTCTTAAATACTAAGAATTTAATCAATAAATTCATGTAATAAAACCTTGTGGAACTTTCACTGAAATAAATACAGCCTAAAGCAACAAATATCAGTTGTTTATTTTCTTTATAAATATAAAATACATCGCCAATAAAAGTTGATTTATTAAAAGACCAGGTAGAAGGAGATTTAGAATAAAATAGATCTTCAATTTCTTACAGAAACATAAACACACTTTAGGAATACAAAGACTAGCTTCAGTTTCACATCTAAAATTGGATATCAAGCATGGCTCCTAGATCAAGTGCTGATAAAATAAAAACATACAGCATTAACATGAACAAATACAGTGGCTAAGTATTTTGCATGATGAAACTGGATAAACAAAATATTTAAGAAGTAAAAAAACATCCAAAAATATTTTTAAAATAAAAAAACTCAAATTACATGAATTTAAAAAAGTCCCACAAAAGACAACAAAATTCTAAACTTTTATCAAAACAATTACATGCTACAAAAATGTCTAGGCATTATAATTACACTTTATCAATAACTGGCAGGGAAATAAAATAATTTACAGGTGAATTTGTTTAAATGTCTATGAATCAAAATGCACATCTATTGTAGAGATTTTAAAAGTATAACCCATGAAGATAGCTGATCATCAAACTATAAAGTGCAACAATAACAGTGGCGGCTCGTGTATAGGCACTGCGGAACTGCAGCACCCCCTATTTCCACTTGATATTATCGATAACATTTAATATAATGAGTCCTTTTTTCTTTAATTCTTTCTTTATTTTTGTAGTACAATATATATTCCTTAAGCTTAATGTCAGTACTTCAGTAGCCATCCCCCAGTTTATGAAAAAGATACAAAAATCTTTGTATGGAACTGTGCACTTCACAGTGCCAGCGACGTGGTGTTTGACTGTTGTGCGCATGCGCACATAGGAGGGGGGGTGGGGAGGAAGGCGGGACTGCCAGGTAGAGAGAGCACTGTTGCTCTCGCAGTGCCGGCCCTGGCGTGATGGTGGAAGGAAGATTTTTTTTACTCAGCGTGTGTTGTGCTTAAAAACCGTGTACCATATTCTTGAATGTGATAAAGTGTAGAAGAGTGTAGAATTAGATTATTATTCTGCTTCCAGCTATTCTATTTGATTCTTTTTTTTTCGGTTCTTTTATTTAACAGAAAACTTTAACCATGGCCTTGCATCCCCAAGAAATAAGTTCTGTGACTGTAAGTGAACTTCAACAGCTGAAGTTTTCTCAGCTATCTCTCCATGAGAAAGTTACAGTTAAGAAAAGAGGTCGTTCAACACCTGATATTCTAATATCTCAGCCAGGCAAAAGCAACAACAAGAAATATATTCGTAGCTTTAATTCTGAATGGTACCAATGGAAAAGTTGGCTTTGCGGCTGTGAAGTAAAAAATGCACCGTTTTGCTTCCCGTGTTTGCTGTTTGGAGGTGATGTACCGTGGACAAAAGATGGTTTTAGAAATATAAACAAAATGAAAGAAAAAACTGAAAAGCACGAGAAGTCCAAGAAGCACGTTGATAATGCTGTTTCACTGTCACTTTTAGGAACCGTAAGTATTAAGGAGAAACTTAGTGAGGCACACAGACTTTCAATCAATGAGCATAATATAAAAGTTAAAAAGAACCGTGAAATTTTGTCCAAAATAATAGACTGCATTTACTTTTGTGGAAACTTTGAAACTCCCTTATGTGGACATGATGAAAAAGACGATTCAGTAAATCCAGGGGTATTTAGAGGATTAGTAAATTTTGCATCTAAATTAGATTCAGATTTGAAGAATCACTTAGAAACCAGTGCAGTCTTCAAAGGTGTTTCTAAGACCATTCAGAATGAGATACTTGACTGCCTGCTACAAAAATACCATGAGGAGATAAGGACGGAAATTAGAAAAGCTTCCTTTGTAGCTGTCATGGCTGATGACACAACAGATGTTTCGGAACACACTCAAATGGTCCTTGTTCTACGGTACGTATTGAATGAAGAAATATTTGAGCGTTTTTGGGGATTCTTTATTCCAGAAAATCAAACTGCAGATGGCATATCAAAACCTATTTTAGAACAATTGGACATAATCCTTCAAGGAAATGGACAAAAACTGATAGCTCAGACATTTGATGGTGCAAATGTCGTGAAAGGCAAAAAAGCAGGAGTTCAAGCAAAAATAAAAGCAGTTTATAGTAATGAACATTTCATTCACTGTTATGCACATCAACTTAATTTAATAATGAGAAATGCAGCAAGTATTACACGAAACGCAAGAATATTTTTCTCTAACATTCTGGCTATTCCAACATTCTTCTCAAGATCACCACAACGTGTGTCCATTCTCAAGAAACATATGGACGTCAGCATTCCACGTCCATCCTCTACAAGGTGGAATTTCAACATACGGACCATAAACTGAGTTCATGAAAATTTGCAACATTTAAAAAACTGCCTTACTGAAATTCAGTCAACATCAAATGCAGATCAAACCATTGCAGAAGCAACAGGAATTTTAAAATACCTGAATGATGATAATTTCAAGTTTTGGTTAGAGCTTTTTCATCAGATTATGCCTCATGTTGAAATAATTTACAACCAAATGCAATCTCGAGAAATTAGTGTGTTTAAGGTTAATGAATATACATATAACAAATTTTAAAAATGCTATTTTAGAATTGAGAAACTCAAAGTACTGTGAGAATCCTTCAAAGACACTCATGGCAGAAGCTAAGGAAGTGTGTGACTATATATGTGTTGATATAATGGACAGATATTCTTCCACTAAACACTTAGTAGCTGCTAAATTGTTCAACAAGAAATGCTTCACTAGATTTAAGAATGAACATCCCACAAAAGAGATAGTACTGACCACTGAAGCTTATCCCATGATTGACAAAGAAAAGCTTGAAACTGAACTAAAAGTATTCTATTGTAGGACTGATATTCATGAATATTGCAAATTAATTGAGCTGCTGAAATTTATCTTGGAAAATAATCTAGATGATGTTTTTAGTGAAATTGCGAAACTGATAAAAATCCTCTTGACAATTCCCATGACTACATCAGAGGCAGAGCGCTGCTTTTCAACATTGAAAAGAATAAAAACTTTTTTAAGAAGCACTATGAATTCGGAAAGACTAAATGCGCTTGCAGTACTTTCAATGGAGAAAAATTTCCTCAATTGTCATCCAGAGATCAAGGAGAAAATTATTGAACTTTTTGCGCAAATTAAAACAAGAAGAATGGATTTCATTTTTAAATGAATAGATCAAGCTTGAGCTGTAACAATTTAAGTTAAAGTAAGTAAAAAATGTTTGGTTTTTTTTGTTAAGATTTTATCAAGTTCCTGAATAAATTTTCTTTTTATACATGTATTTTTCCTTTTACACAATTTTAAAACAAAGGCTAAAAATTTTCTGGAGCAGCACCCCCACTAATTTTAGCTACGAGCCGCCACTGAACAATAACAAACCTCATTTTAACGAAACTAAATAGGCAATCAAGATTAGGATCATACAAATCAATTTAAGTAAAATGAAAGTTATATTGAATGAGGATGTCTTTAAAAAGTCACATCTGTTATTTTTAACCCCACTACAATAGTGTTCAAAGTAACAAGTCATTGAAGTGAGTTATGATGTTGACCAGGGACATAACTAGGAGAGGGCATGGAGTTGTTCTGATCCCTTTTATAAGACCCTGCCCCCCCTTCTGAATATTATATTTAAAAATATGAATTAATAAAGTATTTTACGCTTTTGTTCTTAATCAAAAAATTAACTATTGTTTGTGAGACTAGTGCAATAAAAGTCAGTTAACGCATTTGTTATCAAATTATTATTATTGTATTTTTAAAATTTCTGGTGAGCCCCTCCAGATATTTTGACAGTAAGCCCCCCTCCCACAGTTGGGAGTCTAGTAATGTCCCTGACGTTGACAAGCACTGTTTATTTTATAGCTATGTTGGCCCCAAAATAAATTATATTTACCTAATGAGCAGTAGGGGAGAATATTGGAAGAAGTTTATATTTATCTGTTAAAATTATACTAAAACGAAGAAATTGAAATACTTCGTATGAATACAAATGCTTAAATTGAAAAATTCACTAAATTTTCAGCACGATAAGCTTTTATTTTATTATAGCCAGTACTATTTTCAAGTTAACCAATAACTCATTACTGCATTTGGTAAGGCACTCTATCAGCTTATCTTGTGAGTTCAGGGTTATACTAATATTACATGTTTACTATATAGATAATGCTTTTATTTCATAGTTTTTAAAGTGAGCCATGATGATTCCAATATATTCACTTAAAGACTAGGAAAACGTTTTGTTATAAAATAGGGCATTTCTTACATTCTAAGGCACTACAAATCACATTAAGAAGTTCTAATGACATAAATGAAGGATGAGTTCTACAACTCAACTTTAGTATTCAACATTTATTATTTATACTATTTGAGTGACAACTTTTAGAAGTTTTATCATTTGAAACAAATGCCAAATGATAATTATATAATCTGACAATTCTTTTAACAGCATATAACTCTTCAAGCAAAACAGCTTAGAATACTGATTCTATACAGGATTAACTTCTAAATATGAACTAAGCATACAATCAATTAGCTAGAGCAAAAATATCTTTTTGGCACATATCACGAATAAAAAGTTTTTGCTTGGCATAAAACATATTAGTAATTTATCTAGATATATACACTTCTAAATACAGCACCAACATACTGACAGTATTGGCAAGAAATGTCAGGAGAGTTGATGATAATCTCACTCTTGCATTAGGAAAAATTGATTGTAAAAATATTGAGCAGCAAAAATATTTTGCAAGCATTTGTAATTCCATTTGAATTATTAATGAACTGTAGATGTCCTAATCTTTAAGTCCAAAAATATCTTCATTGAAGGCTAATTCATGATTCCATAGGAAGTAAAATAGATTTTTAAATGAATGAAATATGATGAGCATGCATGATTTTATTATTCTAAATGTAAAAAATAGAAATTTTCTTAAGAGAATTTTTATAAATCTCCTGCAAACAACGTCCTAATCGAGCTATACAATAAAATTTTTGTATACTATATCACTGATGCAGATCCATAACAATGGGTCATATGAGGCATGCTCTCTCATTTATAAAATGAGAAAAAACTCCAATTCTATCATATTTCAGTGTTTCATAATTCAAAAAATGGTATTCTCGATTGAAAGAATTCCCAAGAGAAGTTCATGAATACCATTCATATGTTACAACTGAAATTCATTTGAATTCATTTTAGCAAAAAAATAAAGAGTATTCAAGAATCAGGCCTCTTTCTTTCAATATATAACAACCATTCTGCCAAAACATCCACGAAAACTGTGTGTAAATTTTAACACCACATAAACTTAATTATATTAGTGACAGTCATATATTCCACTGCTTCTGGTAGGAATTTTTCATATCCGTTCATCTGAAGTCAATTATTACAAATAATCCTAATAGAAAATGTTTCAAAGTAGTACAGCAGGAGAGTAATTTTTGAGCAGCATAGAATTCTAAGACACTTCCATTCCCTAACATTAACTTGCAAACAGCTACAACAATTCTAAAAGGGAAATTGGTTTTATATTTTAGAGTAGTAAAATAATGGTAAATGGGTGTAAATAGATCGATGTTCATATCTGAAATGCTATCACTGAAGGAAGACACATTAATTCGAGCACAAATTTTTATCGACAAGTTTGAACTATTTTTTCATTAAAAACGAAATTCGCTGCTCCATAAATACGGTGAAAATTAAATTAATCTTGAGTGCTTGAGGTAATGAAGAAGAAGTGTATGGACAAATCGGTACTGAGCAACAGTTTGTACCAGGTGCATCCGCTGACGCCGCAGCTGCCCCAAGACCCGAGCCACATCCAACTCCTAGATAAAAAAATAATACATAAATTATGTTTGTTTGCAGTCTGTTGCTTGTTGCAAACAAAGTCTGAAATAGAGTGTTTAAATGGCAAAATATTATAAAGACAGATGTACCATGATGGATGTTAATTAAATAAAGAAAACAAGCAGTGGCTCTCACATGCCATATTAAATGTTGCACTAAATACAATGCAAAGGATGGAATAGCATATGAAGTACATTTAATAAAGGACTGATTAAAATTATAATAGAAACAATATTTCTTAACCTCACTTATCCAAAATAAACCAATAAAGAATGAAATCACACATAATTCTACCTTCTGGTAGGTTTTAGGCACACCAAACAATCTGTTATATCCACGGCCTTTCTCTTCAGGTTCTTATACACAGTTCCTTTTTTAGCACACCAAATATAACTTTCCTCTTCCTATCTCTTGGCTAACACTCTTCCTCTATGATTTCTATCAGCCAACCATTTCCTTTTTCCAAATATGATCCACCCACTTCTTCTGCCTTTCCCTTATTACTCTAATTAAGCTCCTCTCGTCCCCTATTGTACTCAAAACTTCCTCATTCATATTTCTCTCCATCCAATTAATTTTCTCCAGTCTCCACCATATCCATATCTCAAACGCTTATAACCTGCACACATTTTATTTTCTAATTATCCACTTCTCATACCCATATAATGCTACACTCCATATTAGAGTTTTCACTAATCCCTTTTTAGTGTTTTTTGTCAATGCTGAAGAGCACTTATCATCTTTTTTATGTCTGTCCGTACGCATACATCAGGGAAGAATTAGCTGAACCGATTTCAATCAAATTTGGTACATAGAATCCTCATATAAATACATCACCAAAATGACATATTTGGACTGGATTGACAAAGCAGGCGTGACACAATTGCAAAATAAAACTTTTGATAATTATGAATTTGGAAAGAATTGGCCAAACTGATTTCAACAAAATTCTGTAAGAAGGTGAGTAACATAAAAAACAATCATGATGTTTAGTATAGATATAGAAAGCAAGGCTGCCACAATAAAAGGGATGATAAAATTTCTTTTTACACATACAGTAGAACTTGTTAAAGTGACCACCTGCGTATACTGACCATCTGTATAAAGTGACTGAAATTTGATGACCCTGGCAGAAAGGAAAAGGATTCCTTTATATAGGAAATTGTGTAATGTGACCACTTTTAATGGGTTGTTTTGGTTTTTCCAACTTGTTAAAGTGACCACATGTAGTTCTCAGAAAGCCCTTTAACGGTCAATCTACCATGGCAGCCTCAGATAGAGAACAGGTAAGCACTTTTGGAGGCCATAACTGATCTCCTGCAGCAGACCCTTAAGCACCTTTCATTCAAAAGTTTTTGATGAAAGGGTCGGTTACCCCCCCTCTCATAGATTTACCCTATCCTTAATACCCTCAGTATAGCTTAGTCCTCATTTAGGTTTATAGTACATTTTAGAAGTAGCCGAGATGCAAGCTAATCAAAAAGAATTAATGCTGAAAAAAAAGTAGAAGTGATCAAATATTTAGAAAACCATAGTGAAGGAAAAGCTGCAGAAGCTTTTGGAATAAGCAAGAATAATATTAAGAAAAGAAAACTCTAATACCCCAAGCGGATCGAAAATGAAAACTGAGTTATGTAGAAAAGTGAGAAAAACCAAGATTGATGAAATTAATAAGGCTTTGGTTCTACAAAATGTAAGAATTAAATGCTTGCATTTCGGGTCCTTTAATTCAAGAAGTAGCCCTCTAGTTTGCAAAAGAATTTCAAGTGAAAGATTTTCAAGCATCAACTGGATGGTTGGATAGTTTCAAGAAGAGAAATTTAATATCCCAAGAAACATTGTGTAGTGAATCAAATGAAGTGTCGCAAGATGCATTGAACTCCTTCATAGAAAAGTTTAGTGAAATGATTTCAGATTATCAAGAAAAAGACATTTTTAATTCTGATGAGTGTGGACTCCTGTTTTGAGCGATGCCCAATAAGACATTAGCAACAAAAGGCAACAAATGTAAAAATGGGAAACTTTCTAAAGAGAGACTTACTGTTTTATAAGCTGCAAGTAGTACTGGTGATAAGTTACCACCATTTGTGATTGGAAAATCTAATAGGCCTAGGTGTTTTAAAAACATAAATGTAGAATTTGCCAGTGATTTGGAGAGTGAATAAATTGGCTTGGATGGTTAATGCATTATTCATTGACTGGTTGAATATTGTACACAAAAAAAATGAAACAAGAAAATAAAAAAATTTTAATGATCGTGGACAACTGTCCAGCTCACCCAAAAATTGATAACTTGTCAAATGTTTAAGTAAAGTATCTTCCGCCAAATACAACTGTAGTGCAGCCTCTTGATCAAGGTATCATAAAGAATTTTAAGGCACTCTACAGGAAGCTTCTTTTAACTTCAGTTATTGCCAAGTCAGACAATTTCCATTCAGTGACTGAATTTTCAAAATCTTTGAATGTACTGGATGCTGTGCTGTAGATTGGTAATGCATGGGACAAAGTTAACCAAGACAATTATTAAATGTTTCACCAAAGCAGGTTTCATAGTTAAAGATTGTCCTGTATCAGATCAACAGGAAAACAGTGAAGATTTGTTAGGTGTAAATATTGATTCTTATTAGAATCTCTACCATCATGTAGCATTACTTCCAGTGAAATTATTGACAATGACAATGATATTCTGGTATTTGAGAGGATCAGTGAAGAGGACGTAATATGAAAAGTATTAGATAATGTGAAGAATGAAAACACATTGCAAGATGAAGTTAGCAACGAAGACCAGGAACAAGAAGATTAAAATATTACTGATGTTATAAATCATGAATTGATCAACATTGAAGCAGTTGATATGTTAAAGAAGCTCAAATGTTTTGCAATAAAAAATAGTACCGTAATTTTAACACATATCAGTAGTGTGGAAAACTGTTTAAATGAATACACAGTGAACAAGAGAAGAAAAACAGTTCAACAAACCTTAGATGCTTTTGTGAAAAAAACCCTATGTAACCAAGTGATTTTAATAAGAATTTAAAATAAAAAAATAATTTAATTATATGTTCAAGATATATATATAAATACAGTGGACCCTCACTATATGATGGGTTCAGAATGTGATAAAATCACTTTACGATTTACGCTCATAAAGACATTAAGGTTCATGACGCGATTGATGATTCACATTATGATAGCCTTCTGATCACGTTCCATTGGCTACACGCAGGTACTCAGCCTCAGGCCCGTATTTTAAGCAGCCACTCACACACAAAAAGTGACATTCATATGTTTACTAATTCGTAATTACAATGTAGTAAACATATGAATGTCACTTTTTGAGTGTGAGTGGCGACTTAAAATACGGGCCTTATAGTGGAGCCGGTGAAAGAAGTCTGATGACAAGTTCGAGGGTTGGGGGAGGTGAATAGCTCACCAGCAACTTCAACCAATGGCAAGGGTCTGACAGAATTCTGGAAGTCTCGATTTAACATTTTAGCAGGGTTAGATTAATTGTGAACTCCTGGAATGAGGTATTTACTCGGTGCCTCAATTCAGCTTGGAAGAACTTGTGGCCTGCAATCATCCATGATTTTGAAGGGTTTGATCAAGAGGGTGTTGTTGAGCAGGAAATTGTCAATCTTGGTGAATCACTAGGGCTGGATGTTGATGCAGAGGATGTAAAAGAATTAATTCAAGATCATGGGAGCGAGTTGACAACAGAGGAGCTCTGTGATTTAGAGAAAATGAATGAGCACGACAGTGGTGAGGAGGAACCTGATGAAGATGACCATGTTGCAACACCCAATGAGATTAAAGAGCTGCTCGCTGTGTGGGATATTGTAAAAAGAACTGTTAGGAAACATCCAGACATTGAAGGTAACGAACTCTTAACCTGCAAATTTGAAGATAAGGTGCCGAGTTATTTTAAAAACCTCCAACAAAAGAGGGAAAAACAAACAAGTTTAGACCATTATTTTAAGTGGCAGCGACCAAATAACTCCATCCTTCATACATAATTATGGAAGGAGACTCTCCTTTCAGGCAGTAACAACCTCTCCACCCTTTCCGCCACCATTCCACCATCCCTTGTAAGAGGCAGCTGTTCCAGTCTAAGGTGTCAATTTATTGTTGTTTTAGGTTGCCATTTAAATTAAATAGTAATATGAGTTTCAAGTTTGATATCTTTAATATGACAATTGTTTTCAATCAAATATATATTGCCTGGAAGGAATTACCAGCAATCAGTGTATTATTGGGTTCACATTATGATATTTTCACAATATGATGGAGTCTGTAAAACGGATTGATATCGTAAAGCGGGGGTCTACTGTACACCACTTCCTGGCTATAATGCGGATTTTTGGGGGAGGGGCTCTGACCCGAGTTATAAGACAGCTGCACTATAACCGATGACTACAATAATTCTCTAATTTATTAATTCTCTAATCGACTAATAACTCCGTCTAATTTTTTTCACTATTGAGTAGGATAAACTTCGTTTCTCGTCCATTTGTCCAATGATCATTTTGAACCGCCTTTACTATTTCACATCACCACCTCTTTCCACTAAGCAACATGGATTTGTTTCTGGCCGCTCCTGCAGGAGCAACTTGGCAGTTCTTCAACAACATGCTGTTGATGCTATAGCTAATAAGTTTCAGTTATACACTTTTCTAGACTTCTCTAAGGCTTTTGATTCCATAAATCACAACCTTCTAAATCAAAAACTTAACCACCACTTTAATATTCATGGAAATTTTAAATCTCCTGAGTAGTTTTTTTAAAATCATACACAGAGGGTTGTACTATCTGGTATTGCATCAGATTGGTCTCCCATCACTTCTGGTGTCCCGCAGAGAAGTGTCTTTGGGCCCTACCTGTTTAATTTGTATGTTAATGATTTGGCCACCCTCCTCCACTCTTTGGAGGTCCACACACTTCTTTATGCAGACGATTTTTTAAGCAGGTTGCTACAAGAGCTGACTGTACATCCTTCCAAGCATAAATTAATTTGGTATCAAATTGGTGTGATGTTTGAAAGCTAAGATTAAATTTAAAAAATGTCATGTCATGCCTATCTCCCTTCACAGAAACCCTATATATTTTAACTACTTTAATTAATTCAGATTTATTGACTAGAGTTTTACAGCAGAAAGATTTAGGTGTAATTACTGATAGTAAACTAATTTTTTCAGACCATATTACTGCAATTAAAAACAAAGCAATGTCTCTCTTAGGCATTTTGTATCATTTTACAGATATCAGAGATCCTTAAGCACTCAGGATGTACTTTTCTACCATTGTATTACCTGTTATAGCATATTACTCTTCTATATAGTAACCCTTGATTTAATGGACCCTCGATTTAATGGACTTCGGATTTAACGGACTCATGGTTGACGGCCATCCGGTCACTGAAAATCCACTCCTTATCGTCGCTTTGTCCGCGATTTCAGACCACTCACCATCCGTTGATGCAGAGGGTAGTCCATTCACGAAGAGCATTATTGCCCGACGTTTGGTTCCTGTCTGATTGTTTTCTATACTTTTCAGTTTTCGCCATAACATTTTTGCCACTTTTGAACTTCCCGCCCAGACCGTCGACGAAACTTCTAGGGGAAAGTATGTTTGGTGAGGGTGTTGAGCAACAAGGCAGAGTGAGGCAGTAGAAATATGAATTAATTTGTTATGCTGCACTTAGGGATACATTGATTCGATTCTCGGTATCACAGGATTTCCTGCAGGAGTTCATACTTGCCACGGCGATGCTTATGTTCCAAATCTTCAGACTGACAACTGTTCCAATCTTTTAGTTTTTTGCGCTTTTAGGTTGATAAAAAACAGTGATGTTTATAGAATATTTACGTAAATAGAAAAAACTACATCGGTTGGAAGCGAAGCGGCGAGAGTGGGAGACCGTGGATGACATGCGCACGGAAATTTCAAATTCGTAATTATACATTTTCTTCGAATTCGAATTAACAGTTTTACTGCATTAGATAAACATGTTATTCTTGTTTAACAGAGTTCCTAATGTACTGCAGTTGCCATTATAAGATGTGGCCATTTAGGTGCATTTTGCTTCATCATATGACGAACTTATGGATTTAATGGACTTTCGGTAATAACAGACACCCTATCCCCCAATTAGTCCGTTAAATCGAGGATATACTATAATTGTGAAATATTGTGTAAATTCTCTTCGGTGTGCTTCTAATGATGCTATTTTATCTGCTCTCTCTTTGGATAATCTTTTTGTGACTCGAACTAAATATGATCTTTCTTTTATTTATAATATTTTAAACTCTGTTATAGACTGCCCTGAGTTACTTTCCCATATAAATTTCCAAGTTCCACCCAGAGGTATCCGTTCCTCTCCCTTATTCCATGTCCACTCCAAGGATTTCTCTAGCCAAATGTTCTCTTTTCTATTGTCTTCCTTCTCTTTTGAATATCTTACCTCCACATACTGATCCTTTTTTCCTATCAATAAAATCATTTATTAAGCTAGGAATCACACATATTTCACCTAAATAATCAGTCATCTTTCGACACAATTATTGTTAAGTTTTTTCTCTTCCTTTTCACTAGATATTTTTGTTTTATTCTTGTTATACCTATTGTTCTTACTTAGAATTTTATTATTTTATTATTATTATTCCACTGTAAATTGCTGATCACGCTGTATGTGAAATTATGAATAAATAAAAATAAAAAAATAAAATAAAACGATGCAACATGAATACAGATGATGCATTTTCATCATTATGCTTTATTACATGTTCGCTCATAGTGATTACAATTATGGTGCATTTGCGATGTTAATCATACGTTTTAGTTCCAAATGAGTCCAATAAATAGCCACGGAACATTAGAATTAATGTAGATGTCATAAATATTTTATACATATCTAGGATAAATAATATTACATGTATTGAGATCGCAATGGCTACAAGAATGAAAAGATATGCCTACACTATTACCTATAAGCTTCAGGTGATTCAATACACAAAAAACCGTGGAAACCAAGCAGCAGCATGTCATTTCGGTCCACATCCCACAGAAAAAAATGATCCGTGAATGGAGAAAACGAAGAAAAAACTGAAGAGAAACATAGTCTTTGTAAGGTTGGCCTTAAATGGCCACAACTAGTGGTAGATAGTAGAACTGAGGAAGTTTGGTATTGCTGTATCGATCAAAATCATAATGCATTAGGCAAAAAGAATTGCAGAAGAAAAAGGACTAGTTAAGCATACATATCAATATTACATATGCATTCCATTAATTATTTACCCCATTAAATTAAAACATCATCTTGAACTTAAGTTTAAGTAAGTACTATTGGTAAAGGGAATCTATATATGCTGCGTGTGTGGTGAACTCTGACTGCCGAGTTCATGCAAGGGCACATTTAGCTATACAAGTCTCAAAGCAATTATTTATGTTTTAGATCATCCCTATTTATTTTATGATTTAAGTTTATCTAAAATGTTATATTTAACTGTTTTCATGCCATAATGTTTTCTGTAAATGTTGCCAGATATGGACTTAATCATGGCTGGAAATGATACACAACGTAGCCCTCCCTAAATGCCTTGGTAAACTAAAATACTTTTTTCCTGAAAAATCTTCTAAAAAACCGGGGTGCATCTTATAGTCTGGTGCGATTTATAGGCCAAAAAATAAGGCATTCAATAGGCCTGAGTGAAAATTTTCAATGATTTTATTTTTTGGTTGCATATTTTTTAACTAAACTTTTTAAGAACAAATGGAAATTAATTTTATATTAACTTTTCTTATAAGATAATAAAAAATTCAAATATAAACTACAATGTTTTACAAAGCAAAAGTAAATGATGATATAGTTAATGGTTTCAGGCGTCACTTGATGAAATTTCTTCATAATGTAAAATAAAGAGACTTTATTCCCAAAATCCTGCATTATTAAAGAAAGGGACCCAGGCTTGATATTCTGGAACAATTTGAAATTATACAGTGTGTGGCTTCAAAAAACTGTGAAGTTTTAAATGATATTTTGTATCCTTTTCATTCTCCACTTCTCGACCTCCCACTAATCTAATTATTCCTACCAATTATCCCCCTTGTCTTCTCATTATTCAACTTACTGGACATCACTAAGCTCAACCATTTTCTCCCCCTCCCCTTCCCACGAACATACATTCACGCCTTTCCTCCAATGGTCTTCGCTCCGCAATTCCTTTTTTATTCTCCCCAACTCACCCTCCCCCACCCACCCATCATACCTATTGCTATAAATTACTGCAGGCTTTGAATTTATTCACCTGACGATGTTGCATTGCAATGAAACCTAGGTCGTTTTTAAATAACTTTATGTGGAATTACAACCAGTCTCTTTATTTTACATAAATGATTATAGATGGTATGTTAGACAGGCTATCGTAACAAATTAACTATAACATAAGTGGGAAGAATATATGGGTTGTGGGTATGATATTTTTGAAAATATTTGAATATGCAATACTAATTTTTAATTGAATGAACAATCATCAAATAGAGCATGCATTTATAAACATCACAAATTAAACTTTTGTAAAATATTTATAGATTTTAGAAAATATTTGAGTATTTTCAAATGAATACCTGAGAATAATCAAGTGAATAGAGTAGTATGTCACATAGCAAGAGGACACCAGTACGACCAGCTCCAGCACCACAAAGAACTAATGTTGTCGGAGATATCTCCTTTCCAATTCCACCATAATCATCAGCTGCTTCCAAAGCTGCTTGCTGTCTCACAGAATTGAGTTCTTCAAGAAAGCCTATACAAAAATTTGCAATGTTATATACGTGAATATATAAATATAAACAGAAATAAGGTCTCTTTGCAATAACAGTAAAGATTCAGTACAATATACATTGAACAAATTTTCTCATGTAAGTATGCATCTGATCTCACTTAACTCTAATCTGAGTGGAAGGAACTCCTACTGCTACAAAACAACAAAACCAAGGAAAACGTTTACTGCACATAAATGGTATTAATATATAGATAACTTCGTATATGTGAAAAATGAAATCGAGAGATTGATATAACATGCATAAATATCAAGTATAATGTGCATTACATACATAAACAAGTAGGGACTAAAAAGTAATGTACAACTGTAAAATGTAGTCGAGGACTGCACACAAAGCATTCAATGGCTATGTGCTGCTTCAATATAGCACTGTCTTGTTGCCAACCTAAACAAGAAATAAAAATTCAAATGGAAAGGAAACAAACAGAAACATTGTCTTTCGGAAATTTTGTGAGACTAAAGAAAGCAGTCAGCAATGAAAATCTGACAAGGCAAGGGCAACTGAATTACTAGCAGAAGTAAGAGGGAGTAATGAACAAGGCACGAAGGCTCTAGAGTAATGCAGATTTACAAATATATGTATATGCTAGAATTGAGATGTGTTCCTTCAATAAACATATTTCAACTATTTTTATGTTATGATATATTTTAACAGGAACATGTACCACGAATGAGACCATTTTACGAAAGAAACTATCTATGGACTAATGTGCACGGGCTGTAAAATAGGAAGCCGCTTCTCCTTCAGGAACACCAAACTTGTACATTCATGCGGAATGTCTTCTTTCCTCATTAATGTATAGCAAAATACTAGGTATATCTACAATATGCCTTAGGGCAGAGGTTTTCACATTTTATGCATTTAGCATATTTGTAGATCACTAAGATAAAGAGACGAAATTAAACATTTTCTTCTGAATAATATAAAATCATCCTCTGTGATTTTTCTGATCTCATGTTGATTCCTAATGGAAATAAATTAAACATAGTTGAGCACATGACCCATACTAGAGTATTTTATAAAGCAAAAAGCATTTTTAAATGTAAGAATAAAGGTTTAATAGTATGTGATATCATATGTAACTACATACTAATTTGGGAGATGCCCCTTACTGAATAGGTAGGAGTTATCTTCCTCTTATTATGAAGGGCGCGGTATCTAACACTGGGTTTTTGTTGACACTCTCTTGTCATTCATAATACATAACTAAAAAGTATAAAATGCAACATTAATTTCAAATACACACCTTTTTGAACTTCGTGAATAATTGGTTCTGGAAAACTGATGCGAAATGCAAATTTGCAAAGTGCAAGTCCTATTTTCTCATAAGACAATGTAAAAATAGGAGTACGATTCTGAGTTAATCTAAAAAATTCACTTATTATCATAAATAATGCAGTTTAACAGAAAATAAAAGAAAACATAATAGCAAATGAAAACCCAGCATTACAAAGTGATTATACTTCTTTCGGCAATTGTGCTGTTAATCCCAGCACATTTTCACATGCGGTTTTTGATCCTATTTTGATCATTCAAAGGAAATGCTTTAATTTAAATTGATGTACTACTGAAATGGAATGTTTAGTACATGATGCACAGATGTTTTCTTGGGTTCTGCAACAAAAATTTCCAAGCCGCAAAAAAACACTTAGCATTATAAAGTGGTAACATTCCTTTTTATTAATTATGTTCAAATGTGTAACAGAAAATCAAAACCTAGCACAAGAAAGTGATAACATTTCTTTTAATCGTTCAAAATAGTCACAAAAAATAAAAACGAAGGATTAAAGTGATAACATTTCTTTTAGTAATAATGGGAATAATTTTGAAATGAGAAAAAAAATTCTGTTATGACCGGGAATCGAACCCGACCCGAGTCTTCCACTTGCTGGGCGGATATTCTACCAATGAACTACCTGAAATACCATAGCAGATAATTTTTCCCATTTCTGAAGGCGGGTGTTTTTCTTAGTTGGGTCCGGGCTAGCCAAGCTAGTATCATCCAGCCCCAACAGATGTCCTCCAAGAGATACGTAGAAGAAAACCCCTCCCTCTCAAACGGTGAGATTGCAAAGCTAGAAATTAATGGAATGAAATGATCATAAAATCCTAAGCAGACAGGCATTAGATGTAAAGTTGGGAATAATTTTGAAATGAGATTCCTGGTCATAGCAGAATTTTTTCTCATTTCAAAATTACTCCCAACTTAACAGCTAATGCCTGTCTGCTTAGGATCTTATGATCATTTCATTCCATCAATTTTTAGTAATCATGTTTAAAATACGTGGCAGAAAATCTTACATTTGCAAGATGATAGCAATTCTTAGATTTACATTTAAAATTCGTAATAAAAAATGAAACCCTAACGAAACAAAATAACATTTCCTTAAATTACGTTCAAAATATTTACAAAGATAATAGCAAACGAAAACTTTACATTCCAATTATGATGGCATTACTTTAAATTTTAAACTAAAATTTCATCATTGAAAATAGTTGTGTTGGCGGTTACAAAATAATTAAGTTGAGAGTTATCACGTTTGTTTACTTCTAAAACTGCTAATAATGATCATTATAAATATAATATAATAATAATAAGTCCTTTTCTAGGGTGCCGAAGTTTAAACTGAACTTCGAAACATAAAAGTAGAGGGAGTTCACACTTGCATCATCGCAAACGCATGACGCAAAATGCAAATACTTGGCACGAAATCGAAGTAATGGTCAAAAAGGTGTTATATTACAAGTATTTATTTTATAAAACATTTAAAATATCGAAATTACTAGGTAATACACTGTTCTTCCTTCCTGACCCTGTAGGAGGTTGCAAGCCACTGTTTAGAAACATTTGCATCAGCTTATTCATATTAAAAGTCCCAGATGCAAATCCTAAATTGGCAGAGAAATGGATGTGATATAAAATGTTTTGTCTACTAAGAGAAAATCCCAAAATGGGCCTTGATATAATTTTATACCTCAAATATATGCTGTAAAGAGGGGGTTCTAGATATGAGCCCATGCAGCAGGCGTATTCACCTCACAGTGCCATAGTCACCAGGGGCAGTGACCCTAGTTAACCTACAGAAAAGTTTTAGGGAGTTAATTAGTGAAATCATAGGCTATAATTAAGATTGCATACCACAATATTTTCAGATGATTTACTATTTCATTGAAAAAAAAAGATTCAGATTTGAAAACTATTCGCTTAAATTTAATTGATGCATCAAATAGTCAACTGTCATTAGAGTAAAACCCTGTTATTTTGATCCCGGACAATTCAAAAAATGATGTAATTCTAAGCTAACAATAAGATCAGTCCTTGGCCAACACCATAAGATTTTGCGTACTTTTAGTATGGATTATTTAAAATGTCTGCAATGAAATTCAAAGTCATGCTCTGGTCTGGTGACTAACTAACAGTTCCTTTAACCTCAACCTCTATTGTGGGTATAAGTGGAAGGTTTGCAAGTGTGCAATCACATCACAAATTTGTTCTTCAATGTTTTTATAAATATTGTAAAATTTTTTCTCATAGGGGTAGTTATCCCTACCTTAGGGGTGGGTCAGGGGTTAAAACTGATTTCACTTTTTAAATTAGCCAGGTCAAAAACCCCCGCAAATTCCAAAAATATTTTTTTTTCCAAAATTAATATGGGAGGCCCATAAGCCTCTGTGGCAAAAATTGATTTCACCCCCAAAATGGGGTAAAATCAGCAACACACCAACTTGGCATTTCTATTGCCCAAATCTTACAACCCAGGGCAAAGAGTGTGCAAAGTTTTATTGATCTACGATCACCTCTTGATGAGTAAATTTAACAAAACTTTTACACATTATCCGTGGGACACCTTGTTGAGTAAAACCCCTATTTAACGAATCTCTGGGGGAGTGCTTCTTCTTGAGGTTTTCATTAAATTGGAGTTATGCTAAATTACATCAAGGTAGGTCAGAGCCTGAAAAAATATTCATTAAATACGGGCTTTCACTAAATGGGGGAACATTAAATTGGGATTTCACTGTATACATACATGGGGTAAAATGTAACTTTGAAATTAATCAGGAGCTTGCAGATATGCATTTATTACATGGTAATATTACTGGGGAAGTTATTTGTAAAGAAGTAGTTGAAGTTATGGAGGATCTGAAGCTACCAGGAGAGAAACTTGTTGATGTCTGTACAGACGGGGCCCCATGGATGGTAAGAGAAAATAATGCTGTTGAAAAAGAACTTTTGTCATGAACACAAAATAAAACAATATCATTGCATTATACACCAAGGTAATGTGTGGTAAAACGATGAAATTTGATCATGTGATGTCTGTGGTTTTTTCTGAGGTGAACTTCATTTAGAGCAGAAGCCTAAACCATTGAAAATTTCAGGAATCTATAAGAGAGCTTGAGGCTGAATATGGTACATTGGCTAAGCCGTGGTAGTGTCTTACAATGTTTTGTGACATTAAGGAATTTTTGGATAGAGAAGGAAAAAAGTACCCAAGTTGGAGAATGAAGAATGATTGTGTGAGTTAACATTTCTTGCAGATATAACATTCCATCTAAATTGTCTCAACAAAAATCTGCAGGGTAAGGTCCACCTTATTACAGATATGTTTTCCGCCGTTAAAAGTTTTAGACACAAAATACGACTCTTTCATTCACAGCTGAGTAAAGGGGATTTGTCACATTTTCCAATGTGTAATTCATTGTGATCAAAAAATGAGGCTGAAAAAATATTAAAGAGTACGTAATATGTATCCCATTTAGAGAAACTGCAGGTGGAAGTCAACAGATGATTTTTTGACTTACAAAGAGATGAAGCTATGTTTGACCTTTTCACTGATCCGTTTTCTGTTAAAGCTAAAAAATACGAACCTAGCAGTCAACTTGAATTAATAGATTTTAAGTGTTTCACAATCTTAAAAAATAAACACTGAGAATCCTCACTGATTGATTTATACAAACAACTGGACAAATCCAAGTTTATGTCACTCAGAAAAGAGGTTCTGAAAATTGCATTGTTATTTGGGAGTATGTACGTGTGAACAAACATTCTCTCTTATGAAATTAAACAAAGCTCCATTCAGCTTCGTTTAGCACTGACAGATCAGAGTTTAAAAGACATCCTAAGAACAGCAACAGCATTAAGCTGGATATGAGTGGAATGGTGAGAGAAAAACGGTGCAACATCTCCCATTGAGTAAGTAAATTATATTTGTTTGTCACCTCATTTTCGTCGCATATAAATTGCATGTAAAATTTGTTATGGTAATTACAGAGTCTAGAATTGTGTATTTACATTTTTATGTACAAAACCTCCATAGTGTGGCCTGTCTAGGTCCAATCAAGATTGATTTTGGCTCATGTCAACTTTTGCGTTGTGCACCTCTGTTGTAGCACTATGTGTTAGTGGGGAACATAGAGGCTGCAGAAAGATAGCGAGAAAGTGTGAAGCCCATTTCGCAGAATTATGCACAGAAGAACATTTTCAATATGGATGAAAGAGGATTGCTCTACAACCTCTTGCCAGATAGGACACTGTCACTGAAAGAAGAAAAATGCTGAGAGGGTAAGAAGAGCAAGGAAAGGCTAACTGTACTGGTTTGTTGCAATGCAGATGACAGCAAAAAGTCACAACCTTTGATCATTGAAAAATATGAAAGAACTCGATGCTTCAAAGGAGTAAAATGCCTGCCCTACAATTACAAGGCAAAAAAGCATGGATGACAGCAAAACTATTCCACAAGTGGATGCAATGTCTCGATAGAAAGATGACTGGCCAGGATCACAATATTCTCCTCCTGATGGATCAATATGCAGCACACAACTATAAGGGACTACATTTTAAAAATATACGAGTTCTGCATCTACATGCCAACACAACCAGCTATATGCAGTCCCTAGACCAGGAAATAATTTACTACCTGAAGGGGTTATAACAGAAAAACTGGTGCGTTATGTTATTAGGGAAACTTCAAGAAATATTCCCATAACCCAAATTAAGAAGTGGAACGTGCTGGATGTGATGATGAACACAGTAGTTTTCTGGGAGGAAACTCCTTCCTGAGTGATTGCAAACTGTTTATGAAAAGCTGGTTTTGGGACACCAAATTCAATGTCCAATATAGTTCACTTGCAAGAAGACTTCATTTGGCCTGAGATGCAAAGTGAAATAGAGTGTCTAACTACTTTTACAGAATACATACAATATGATCATTAACCCAGAACAATGTGCTGCTGCAACAAGCATTGACATCCATAGTGAGGAGGGAGCTGTGGATGGATCAGAAGGGGAAGATAACGCAGAAAAGCTATCCGAATACCTACATGTTACCCGTAATGAGGTATTTGCAGCATGGTGTTACACGAAAAGCCTTTGCGTCAATAACAGCCTGGTAAAGGCAATGGACGAAAATATCCAAACACATTTATGAAATGTATCAGAAAAAAAGATACAAACTACTTGGGACTCATTTTTTGTACAAAATATTTGTACATGTACTATTTTTCAATTTTTGTTTTTTTCCCGTGCAAGTTCTACAATAAATAAAAGGTTTGTTTTACTCTTCTTCTTTAAAAGCATGTCTTACAGCAATTAATTCTAAGGGATTGTACATAAAATATGTCATGCTTTTGCTTGCCTTTTTTGATATCCCCTCGTTACACAGTTCTCCCTTCCCTTAAACACAGTCCTAGACACTAAGTTTGACCCCTCCCTCCTACCTGCATGACCCAATTTATGAACGGAAACTCCCTTAACAACAGTCGTCCATATTGAAGTAGCAACTTAAGAATCCAACCAGCGCATGCATATGGCAGAAGAGAATTCGTAATTGTAAATAATCAGCTGTCATAAAAAATGACCATGTAATATTTAGAAGAAAGGAACAACTATGTAACTTCCATACAAATTTATATTGCAAAACTATAATTTTTTTGGTCCCTTGAACGTTGAAATAACAAGGTTTTACTGTATATGAAGGGCAATGTTTTAGTTCAAATGTAAAGATCCCTTCAATACCTAGAAAATGTGATGGGCCAATAGGACAGCCTTGCTCCCCCCAATGAGGATATGACAGCACCCAAACACGCCTGTGCCGTCTTGATGGGACATGCACCAGCCTAAGTCTACTTGCAGAGCATCCTCTGCTACCACCCCGCATTTCTCCTCCACCTCTATCTCCTGCATCATCTTCTGATGGTCTGCTGACCTCATTCCATACCTGAAACTGCAAAAAAGCATATTGCCAATAAAACACTTTTTTAAAGATTTATTACCAATGAAGAATACACTCAGTGCCTTAAATATGGCTCAAGATAGCCTTCTGATACGCAATAATTGATCCTTATAATTATAGTTGTTATAGAGTTGATTATTTTATTATTATTTGCATTAATGATTGACAATGCATTTAAAATAAAAAAATTATACAATGTATAATAAAGGCATTAATGAAATATTTCTGCTCTATAAAAATGTGCTATTATTGCAAACTTGACTTCTTAAAAATTAATAAAATTTTATCACAAAACTACTTCTTAGTTGGTAGCAGCTTGACTATCTTCCATCAGGGTTTGGAAAAGATTTGATGCAGTCAGAAATATTTCCATTGTATTATACCGTTAAAAATTCTAAATTGAATGCTAGATCACCAATAATTGGCCATATTTACCTCTCCAAACTCCATGCATTTCGGTTCACCAGGTATAGCAGATGGAGTAGGATAATAAGGTGCATAGGTAGAGGGGGGTATCGAGGCACCGGAAGAAGGTAGGGTATTTGGAGATGTAAGGCTGGCTACCACATTCACTTGGCACTCCCAAACCATGCGCCAAAAGTGGGTCCGTGTCTCGGGGAGTGGGGCTTGAGCTGCTATGTACGGACATCTCTGTTGCTGGCTATGTTGGCTGATATGCTGTCTTCTTGAATGGTGACTGTGTCGCTGAGATCCCAATGTAGAGCATCCAGGGTTCGTAATCACCTACCAAATGGGAACAATGTAAAATTAAAAAAAAAAACAGAAACATTGCAAAAATATTTTACTTCAAAAGAAAAATAAACACTACTGGTCTTCACTCTGTCCAGTAAAAATTAATGTATGATGATTTAATGCATTCCGACTTCATGGCATCCAAATACCTTAGCAAATAATCAGATAATAACAACAAAAGATCTTAAGAAAACCAAATGGGGTTACTGAACTTCAACTGAATGTACATACATACAAAAGAGAAAAATTTCTTAACGAAATTAATCAAAATTTGAATTACTGCTATTGAAGTAATATTGCTAAAGCAGTGGTTCCCAACCATTAGTTGCATGTGCATTTACATTTATATACATATTTCAATTTAATCACGTCTGATGGTCAGGGAGTTCTGTTGGCAGCCAAATTAGGGTTGCAGCAATAAAAGGTTGGGAATCACTGTGCAGGAGTATTAACCCCATGCATGGGGAATTTCATTTTCTTATCTTCAACTGGTGGGGAGTAAATCCATTCTTTCAAATAATTTGAATTTGAAATTTTCTTGTCCTATTAGTTATTGCATGATGTTCTGTAAAGTTGGTAATGGATATTTTAAATTATTAACAATATTATGCAGTTTTAAATATTTAAAATTTAAATTTTTTCTTTAATTAATCAATTGTTCATAAATGATCATATTTTTACCATTTGTGATTTTTCCAATTACAAAACATTATAAATATTTTTTCCTAATTTTTCCAGTATTTTGATGCAAATTTTGCAAAAAATGGAATTATTGCACAATTTTGTTGCATACCCACCAGGGGTAGCTCCACGCAAAGTAAGTTCAACTGATGTAGTAGATGGATCATCGAAATTGAAGTAGTTTATCATGCTTCAAGAGTGTTTACATTAAATAAATTTTGCATGCAGGCTATAAACATCAAATAAATAAATGTTACTCCAGCAATTTCTATGTACAATATCTATAGAACTTTTTATAATAAAAAGTAAAAAAGAAACACTGGTATTTTTCAAATCTGATATCACGGAGCATATTTGGAGGCATAACTAAGTACTATCATTTCTCTTACAATTACTCCCAGCAAACTGGAACTTGTTTCAACATTTTTGCAAGGATAAGAAACTTTATATCACAATATAAAGGACTACTCCAAACCGGTTTAGACAACTGAATCCTATCACAGAAAAAATAAATCTGAGAGCATAGGGAAAAAAAAGGGAACTTCAAAAGGATTCTGTTCTTCATAGGCTCCTGTCAGCTTTCACTTTTATGGGGATTTGGGACCGCTTGAGTGTTTGGGGCATTATTGCAGCCGCGTGTGCAACACATTTGCGGTTCATAGTGAGAGAAAGTTTACTACATAGTATTTTTGTTTTGGGTTAGTAAATCATGTATAACTGGAAAGATTGTAACAAAAGCATTTAAATAATAAGTTGTATAAAACAAATTTTTAACTGGCATACTTTATTTATCATAATATACAATCCGATACGAATAAGATGCTGAGAAAATTCATTCAAATATTGTGTCATTATGGCATGGTCTGACTAAACAAGGGTGAGTCTAAGTAGTTTATTTTGATAGTTATGAATACAAATTTTTAGGATTGGAAAATACATAATATTTAATAAAATGAGGATAAAGGATATTGTTGCGTACCGCCTCAACCTCACCGTAAAACGTGAATTGCAACGCGATCTCTCTTTGCTTTCACCAATGCAGCGCACTCGTGATCTCTTGATCACTCATCACATTTAAGCAACGGAACTGTCTCTCTCGCTCCTGCTATAACTAAAAGACGTTCAATATTGTGTCGCGAATGCCATATTTCAACATCATGTGTAATATACTTTATATATTAGTTTTAATACTTCCTTTATTATGCATTTGAATAGAAATCCATGCTCCCCACCACGGAAGCGGCTTTGAGCAGCAGATATATCTGCTTACCCCAGTTAAGCGGTTAACATAGATGCAACGTCAAAGACAAAAATTATATGGAATAATTGACTCCTAGATGAAATTTTTTTTCTGGAATATTGCACTTAGTATTGAGAAATACAATTAACATACATTGATGTGGGAAGCATTGATGTATCCAGTCTTGTTATCTTTGGATGGAGTTAGACGAACTCTATTATCTTCATAGGGTAATACATCAGGATACCTGAAAAGCAAGAAAAATCTGTTTAAATCACTGCCTTATAATGAACAACAAATATATTTTGGTATCATTAGTTGAGATACTGATAAGATAAAAGCTAAATAGTTTAAATTATCTGGAAAATAACAGTTAACATTTAACTGCCATAGATTTTTGTGATATAAAAGGATGGTATAGGTTGTTTCAATCTGAATCTTTCTATTTCTAACAAATTTAAGAACATAGGTTTATTGACATTTATAAATTTTACCAAAAATAAATTTAGGATTTATCATTGGAACTTCAAAATTCAGATAAAGAATATTAATATAATCTCTATAATAAAAGTCCTTCTACCCTAATTGTATGTTTGTGCATTTATGTAAGTTTACCCTAGGTTTGCTTTACTTGTTAAATTAACTTTTTACTTTCTCCATATGTAGTATAGGGGAAAGTATTGTTTTCATGAAAAAATCAATTTTGAGATTTCAAAGAAAATAGAGGCTTTGAGGTCCCCTGAACATGTTTTGACCATTTTCTTGATGATGTGTATATGACAGCTTTTTGTGGGTGCTCTTAACTCAAAAAATATTAATCAGGACAACGCAAAATTTTATATTTAACATTTTTATGAAAGTCACAAGAGTTGATTAGTTTTTAGTAAATATAGGTCAAGTGGAAGTGGGCATTAACACTTGTCGCCTATCCATTTCTTTTTTAATATTTACTTTAATATTTGATTAATGTAAAAAAGTATTAGAATAAAAGTTGTAGGAAATTTAATTTTCTACAACCTTTATTTGAAACATTTTCCCATATAATGCATTATTTAAGAGCTATCTTAAAAACAAAATATTTTAGCTGCCACCACCATTCCACTTAGCAGCGACTATCATAAACACTTTATGCTTAGTTACATCTTAGTAACACTCCTTTTTATTTTCTTAATTGTTGGAGCTTTATGGCTATATCCAATATCAGAAGGCTATGGCTTGAGTTTATTTCTGTTCTTTGTAGTCTAAACTTTTCTCGCAGTTCCTTAAAATATTTATTATCATTTAACCTATTTGGAATTTTTAGAAATATTACAGGTATGGAGAAAGTCATGTGGTGGCCACATCAGATTCTTTTAAAGAAATAAAACAAAACAACTTTATATATATATATATATATATGTGTGTGTGCCGAATTAAAATGCTAGTATGTATTATGCTTGGGTTTCCATTACATTCCCCACATCACATTTTTCTGGAAAATTGTACATAGACGTAGGTATATTTGCTTCAGGAACATCATACTTTTTCGAAGCTTGAATAGTGTTCATTTTTTCCACCTCTTGAGCTATGACTATTTTAAAATTCCTATCATAACTTCATCGGATTCCTCTGTTAACCTAGGATTTGGAAGAACCTTTTTTCTCAACAAGATCAGCATCCTTTTTGTCACCCATTGATTAACTAACGGATGGGTAAAAACTCGCTAAGGTAGGCACAAAGAATACGCCGATGCACTGATAGCTTCAATTCAATGATTAACGATATGCCGATACACTGATAGCTTCAATTCAATGATTAATGAGGAGTTCAGCTGCCAACTGAACTTGATCCATTCTCACCTCAGACGCTTTTCAAGTATGTACACTGTAACATGTACGCCTAATATGTCTACAATGTAACAAGTATCTTGCATCTCGTAAACAGATGTGCGGAATGTATGGTGATTTTTCAAAACACGATTTTATGATCTTTTAAAATCACTAGTACTTGAATATAATTCTTTAAATTTCAATTTTTGGAAAAAAAAACATCTCGTTATATTCGGGACAATACGGTAATTTAAATTACAACAAATTACAAATTAACTTAAATTTAAATACAAACTGTAGGAACCAAGGGGCAGAATTTGAGTGGAAAGGGTTAAAACAAGATAGCGCCAAACTTGAACATCTTTTCAATAGCATTCATACTTGGTTCAAAGAGTAAATAGCATAAATAGTATTTTCGTATAAAGGTTCGCAGTTCACGCTCTGCTAGTGTGATTTACGTATGAGGTTTTGAAGTTTTTACCCGAAAGAGTTCATACATATTTCCGTCTCTAAGTACAGTTCCCGAGTAGCATCTGTTAAAGCGAGTGCTGTTTTGAAAAGAAAGAGTTCATATTTCTGCCTCAAGTGGCGCTGTTCATACTCTGCTGCCATTTTCGAAATCTTCGCCCAAAAGAGTTTAGATTTTTTTGCAAAGCTAAGTCGAAAAACATTTAAAACTGTTGGGAATCGCATGCTAAATTGTTTTTAAAAAATGGAAATGCTAACGTAAAATGACGCAAATAGTGGGAAAACTTAAAATGAAATAACGTAAATACAGGGTTTTTCTTACATTGGAATCATGAAAATTGATGGGACCCATATAAAATGTTGTAAATAGCGGGAAAACATATATTCTGATAACGTAAATACGGGGTTTTACTGTATATCCTTTTCCCTTTAAAAGGTCAATATTAATTAATAGATTGTTTACCTGTTTCGAGAAGCATTTTCAGAGAGAAGAGCTGTGGTAAATTCAGCATCAGGCCTCTTCCGAGGTATTCTTTCAAACTCAAAAAACAGTTGACCTCCTTCCAACTTCTTTTCTATTGCCTGACACTGGAAAAATAACAGGAAAATGAACTGATTACAATGAGCAATAAAAAACCAGTATTCAGCAAAGATTTAAACTGTTAGGTTATTACAATAAGACAATGAAATTGCCAAGACAAATATAACCTAGCATTATTAGAAATGTTGAAAAAATAAATTATTAAATAAAAGCTTACAAAAATTAGAGGAATGACTATGAACAAGTTAGGAAAGTATGCAGTGTATTACAAATAGGTATATTTGAAACTAAATGATATAGTTTGAAGAAACACACACCATTAAACAGTGGAACACTGCAACCCCATTATGGCTTGCTGTCTATTAAAAAATTTCTTCCTCCCTCCTCCTAAGTTGGTGCATTAATAAACATATTTGTAATTTTAGTATAATGACTAAATACTGCAAAACAATATCTCAGAAATCATACCAGGAAAATATTACATTTTCAATTACCAATACATTTTCTAATCAGTTGTAATTAACCGCTTCCCTGATTACCCCAAGCATACTTGGATCGAGGCGAGGGTCAAATTCTGACAAGCCCGAGTATACTCGGGCCGCTGTATTTTTTCCTTTCCTTTAGAAACGCAACAGAGTTTTTTCAATCTTACCTAGCAGTTTACATTCCGACCGTTAGAGGTCACTCAGAGAGACAGATTAGATTTCTCGGAGGGTTTCTCGAAGCGGGTTCTTCGAAATATCGGAGTACTGAACTCACACGGTCATTTGCACCGCTGATGCCAAAATTTCTCTTTACAACCCAGTTGCTTCAATTGCTACTCCAGATGTTCTTTACCCCACCAAGGACACTTTCCATTGCTAGGTCATTCGCTCTGAGAGGGTTTTCCCCACCCACCCTTTCTTTCCATTGCTAGGTCATTTGCCCTGAGAGGGTTTTGCCCACCCACTCTTTCGTTCCTCAGTTCCTGGAAGGTCCTTTGCCTCCCCTCCTTGGTGATGCCCCTCGAGATAAGTATGCACCCTTTAGGATCGGCCTTTCAAAGACATTTTCGGGTCAGTTATTCGTACAGCTTTCGAGTGAATACGTCTAGCAGTTTTCCTTCTGTTTGTGCTCCGTAGCATTTTTATTTTTCTCTTGTTTTTGTTGTTATATTCTGTTACCTCTTTATATTGTTATATTATGTTATAGTGTTATATTCTGTTATTTTTTATTGCATATTATTTTGTTATTCTGTGATTTTATATCACTTTACTTATCCCTAATGGAGCGTGAGGAGTATTCCGATAGTGATACTGACGCTGAAGAGATTTTCATTGAGGAATCTGGATCAGAGTCAAGTGTGTCCTTAGTTCTGATGCTGAGTACACGGTGAATCCATCGCAGGATAATCGATGGTGTGAAGTGAATATATCAGGTCCTCTTCCTCCTGCTCCGGAAAGATTTCCTTTTGAAGGTGATTCTTCATTGAATTTTGAAGTCGATCCAGAAGGAGGTATTTTACAATTTTTTGATGAGGAACTAGTTGTTTCTATTTCTAATGAAACAAACAGATATGCGACTCAGTCTCTCAACGCCATCGACTTCAAGTACTGCTGTACGTCAGTGGCACAACACCACTTCTGCTGAAATTCGTGTTTTTCTTGCGATAGTGATGTTGCAAAGCATTGATCATAAACCTGACCAAGAATTGTATTGGTCAACAAGACCTGTGTTTTTTTCCCCAATCTTTGGACAGACAATGTCCTACAGACGGTTTGTGAAAATACGGCAGTTTTTGCATTTCAGCGACAACGAGACCTACAATCCGGAAAATCACCCAAATCCAAAGTTAAATAAAATATGGCGTCTTTCAGAGCTTAGAGGAAAAGTTTTGAAAAGTTTACACGCCCGAGAGAGACATCACGATTGATGAAAGCCTTTTATTATTCAAAGGAAGGCTGGGATGGCAACAGTATCTTCCACAAAAAAGGGCTAGATTTGGCATAAAAACGTTTATGCTTTGCGAGGCGAAAAGTGGGTATATGTGGTCAAGGGTAATTTACATGGGTAAAGGAACTATTCTCGACAGGGAATTCCTAAATCTTCCGATGACATCGCAGGTGGTCATGACTTTGTTGAAGCCCTTGCTAGACAAAGGTTACTGTCTAACAACTGACAATTTTTATACTTCGCCACAATTGGCGGATTTATTGGTATCACGGTCAACAGACACTTATGGAACTGTGCGCACAAATCGAAAAGAGATGCCCGTTGGCCTAAGGGAGAAACCACTGAGAAAAGGAGAAATAGTGGCATATCATAGAGGGAAAGTGATTGTGCTTCGATGGAGGGATGTGGGAGACATAACAGTTCTCTCTACCATCCATAATCAGGAAATGGGGACAGTGGAAGGAAAGAGTGGCAATATGCTAAGAAAACCAAAGGTTGTCATTGGTTAAAACGACACAATGGGCGGGGTAGACAGAGTGGACCAGCACCTTGCAGATTATCCCATTCCACGGAAGCATGGGAAAAAATACTATAAAAAATATTTTTCCATCTTCTGGACATAGCAGTATGGAATTCATTTGTTTTGTATAAAAAGTTTGGAGGAGAACATGACCATTTAGAATACAGAACACAGGTCATTGAAAAGACAATCGAGGTTTATTATCCTAGCGTCACCTCCACTAGGGCTGGACAACCACCTTCGATGCCACATCCCCTTCGCCTTTCAGGAAAACACTTCCCTGATTATATTCCCCCTACTGAAAAGAAGAAGAACCCCACGAAGCAGTGTGCATTGTGTGGACGAAAGCGAGACGGCCGGGTGAAGCGGATAAGGAAAGAGAGCCGTTTCTACTGTGCGACATGTAATGTTCCGTTATGCATGGTGCCATGTTTTAGGATTTATCATTCAAGTTCAAATATATGAATGTTGTATATTTTGTATACAGTTTATTTGTTACATATGTGAATTAGTTATGTTTAATATTTAGTACTTTTTTACCTATTATTAGTTATTTTTTATTGTATATTATTTTATTGTTTCATGTTTATTACGTAAGTGTATATATAATTTACACCATCTATATGTATTTTTTATTGCATAGAAATGTTTTATGTTGTATATAAGTATGTTTTATACATAAGTTTTTCTTAATTTTGTAGTTTGCACCAAAGAAATGTAACTTTTAAATATGAATCAAGTTCAAGTACCTCGAATCTATAGGTAGAAATGATTGTGACAATAAAGTATGTGAGATAAATTGTAAGACAGAGAGTTATCGACAGGGCCAGCTCAAGGTACGAGCGAGCCGGGCACCTGCCTGGGGTGTCAAAGTCTTGTGGGCACTATCCTGATCATCTATCTAAAATAATAGAAACCTACAATTAAAAATCAATTTTCTTTTGTTAAGAAGCTTTCTCTCGCAGGGGTGTATTTGACATCCCAGGCGACCGAACACGTTATTGTAACATGTGTGACCACTGTAGGGTTACGTAGTTGTCATATTTATGTTTATGTTCTTTTCTTTGTCATAGATAATCAATCTCCTCCTGCTTACAAAATGCTGCATGCACACGTAAGAAAATAAAACGTATTTTCGTAATTATAGCATATGTTATTTACTTCAGTTGCTGCAAAAATTGTCTTCGTTGACGACAATTAAGTACTCATGCATTAATTTTTCTAAATGCAAAGCAAATTATGACTTTGTTTGATTTTCTTGAAAACAGCTACTCCTATGATAAAAATGTATTTGTAAGAAATATTCTAATTGGCTAGTTCTACAAATTTTATGTTAACAATTTTCTGTATAACTAATATTTTACGAGATATGGCTAAAAGTTCATTTTTTGTTTCCAGTATAGTGAGATCCCTGATTAGTTTATGTGAACCATTATGCCATTTTCTTTTTGCCTTTGTCTATAAATTCTAAATATGTATACAAACAGGCAATCTCGTTGAAAATGAAATGCACCTCAAAATTCCACCAATGAACTGAAACTGTTATTTCTAAAATTGATAATAAATGGATGTTATTATAAAAAGAAACATTTAGCAAAACATCATGAGTTCAAATCAAGTAAAATTAAGCCATAAGAAAAGTAAACTTGTAAACACCAATAATGAATTATGATATCAAAATTAAGCACAGAACACAAACTTAATACATATACTGTATTTACCCGAATCTAAGACAAGGTTTTTTACAAATTTCAATCTGCGAAAATCAAGGGTTTTAAATTCGAGTACGAATCATTTTTTTAAACAAATGAAACATAAGATAAATTAATAGTATCAACTGAAATTTTTCATTGCAAACTTATGATTTGGATTTTAATTAATACAGTATTGATTTTAAAAAATACATTATAAAAATTCTGTTTTCTTTCTCAAAAAAAATTTGTAACAAACCATTTCAATGAATGAGCAAAACGTTGATTAACCAACCTATATGGGGAAGGACCATCGGATAAACCAAAAAGTCGGATTATTCATAAATAATGGAAACAATGCTCATTTAGGAACATCATGTATTTATTTAATTATTTCACATCTCAGACCATTTTCGAGTGAAATTTAAAATAAATATAGTATAATATATTAAAATATATTTAACAAAAATATTAAAATTAAATTAAGAGTGGTCTCTCGAGTGAATCAACAGTCAGTAGTGTTGTCACCTCATAAGAAGTTAATTCTGAGAGATTTTCATCTAGATTTTTAAAAACCATATGCGAACTGTGAAACTTGTTTTATTTACTTATTAGAAGGCATTTAATGATTATTTAATCCAGTAGTGGCAAACAAAAAATATTTGTTACCTTTTTTGTTACAGGCAAAAAAGCGATTTTGTTTTTCGTTACGTTTTTCGCCACGCTAAAATCTACATTTCGTTTTCCGTTACGTTTAATGCTATAACGAAATAATTCGGTAAAAAATAATGAAGCGCAGTTACTCTTTTATTTTTGTTTATTTTGTTTCAAGGTTATGTATCCACCTTAAATATGAGCTTCTCATTTAGAATACTAATTTATAGGCACTTCTAAATATATGCTGCAGATCAGGAACGTTTTTAAGATTTCCGAGTATTTGGCACATTTTTCATTTTTGATGATAATGTATAAAAATTCGGATTTTCATATTCAAAATTTTATAACTTTACACATATTTAAGACTAAAATATTAGTGTTGTAACAGTTATGTCCTATATTAGAATTTTTTATAGGTAACACAAAAAGTACCTACACTGAGAGCCCAGGGACCTGTAATTAAAGATAATAAAAGGAACCCATTGGTCGGTTACAGCGATTGTAACTCGGGGTACATGCTCCTGCTACAGACCTAAAATTTGGTAGAATGATCGGTCATCAGATAAAACTAAAGAGAATTATCCAAATTTCAATATTTGTCCTCTTTAGAGCTCATTTTTATGCCATTCTTTCTTTTCATATCTCCCATAAGAAATACATGGAAATCATGTATGGGTTTACAATATTACATTTCAAGATTAGTTAGATTTGAGATATCAACCCGGGAATTGCTTTATTTTGTATATGAAAGAATAAAGTAAGACGAAATTTGAAACCACTCCAAATTACCATGAATGAAGATAATTTTTCAGATAAAATAGAAAAATTTGGAATCTTTAACAATGCGGGTATTCAATTGCTGTTGTAACGAAAAGAATACTATTAAATTTTAATTAATAGCAAAATTATTGTGAAATCTTTAATTTAAAACCTTCAGTGGGAACTGACTACTTTCATATGAATTTTTTAGTCTGTAGTCTATTTCCAATGCAGTTGATAAAAATAAAGAACCAATTTTAAAAATTCTTTAATTTCAGTTGATTAGAGGGTTTATTATTTTATAAGACTTATGCTTGATAGTTATGAATAAAAAATTTTAAGATCGGAAAATACATAATATTTAATAAAATGAGGATAAAGGATATTGTTGCGTACCGCCTCAACCTCACCGTAAAACGCGAATTCCAACGCGATCTCTCTTTGCTTTCACCAGTGCAGCGCACTTGTGATCTCTTGATCACTCACCGCATATAAGCAACGTAACTGTCTCTCTCGCTCCCGCTATAACTAAAAGACGTTCAATATTGTGTCGCGAATGCCATATTTCAACATCACGTGCAATATACTTTATCATGGTGAATTTTTCTCGGGTTTCCAACCGGGTTGTCTCGGAGATTTCTTCCGACGTTTCGGCGACTAGCTCTGTCGCCATCTTCAGGGATCCTGAGTGCCAGGGAGATTTCTGTGGAGGTTTATATACCTGCCGGGGGATGACAGCAGGTCGGTGATTGGCTGTTGTATGGAGCAGTCCTATTGGCTGGCTCTCGTTGGTGATTGGTTGTTGCATTGTGTGGTCCTATTGGCTGAGCGCTCGTTGGCTAATTGGGCTATCATAGGGTCCCACGCCTTGCTGAGAAGGAATCCATTGTCTCGGTTGATGTTATTGCGGTTCAGGCGGATTTCGATGGCTTCCTTCACTACGCGGTCCCAATAGCCATTAGCTCTCGAAATCCTTTTGGTGTCCTTGAATTGTATGCGGTGGTCCGAGGAAAGGCTGTGTTCGGCCACCGCAGACTTCTCCGGGTAATTAAGTCTGATGTAGCGAGCGTGTTCCTTTAATCTGGTTTCAATTGTGCGGCATGTCTGTCCGATGTAGTCTTTCCCACACTCACACGGGATTCTGTAGATTCCCGACGTTTTTAGTCCTAGATCATCTTTTACTGGGTGCAGGAAACTCCTCAAAGACATCACTGGACCGTCTTCAGGTGGTCCAGAATGCTGCCCTTCGGATGGTGCTGAACTGCTCCAGGCAGGATGGCACAGCCCGGATGCACGGCCTTGCAGACATCGAGCCACTGGACGTTGTGCTACCAACTGCGGCGAAGGAATACTTCGGGAAGCTGGCCAACTCCCAACACGCGGAGATCAGCAAACTCGGGGATATCCAGGTTCGGTGGTGGGACCGCTACAAACGCCCCATCGCCAGCCTGGACACCATCGAGTCGCTCCCTCCGAATAAACGTCCCAGGATTGAGGGACACGAATAGAATTCTTGCGTGACAGACACGCACATCACTATCGGATATTTAAACCCATCAGTGAAGACATCACAAAGGCTCATTCATGCAAAAGCGGGAAATGCGATTATCCCAGCTGCCCTGGCAGCGGGAAAGAAGAAACAGTTCCCTGGCACTCAGGATCCCTGAAGATGGCGACAGAGCTAGTCGCCGAAACGTCGGAAGAAATCTCCGAGACAACCCGGTTGGAAACCCGAGAAAAATTCACCATGATGATTCGCCGGGAAAGCTTCAAATCTTTCTTCAATATACTTTATATATTAGTTTTTAATACTTCTTTTATTATGCATTTGAATAGAAATATATGTTAAAATTTACACATTTTCTTCTAAAATAGCTAGCTTACGTGGAATTTAAATAAATACGTTCGATAAGCAAAATTCTATGATAAAAATTGAAATCTTTATTCCTTTTCGCAGAAAATAGCACAAACCCACGCCAATAGTAAGATTCCCTTCTTTTAACACTTAAAGAAAAAGGCATTGCATGGTGGATTTCTCATTTCTTATGTAAACTGAATGAGAGGAAAATTTCTGGAATTGAACTCGCACCTTCGAATATCAGAAAAAAATTTCCTCGACATGTCATCCCCAGTGGTCAATGATATCCACCAAATACCATGAAAATCGGTCAATCAGTTCAAAAGTTAATAGGGGGACAGAAAGACTGAACAACAAAACAATAAGCCTATTTTCCATTCAGGATAATACAGTAAAATGCATAATTCAATGCTTTTTCAGGGCATTATTTTGATGCTAGCTTTGAAAACTATAATGACCACAATTGTCCTTATTTACAGCAAGAACAAGAAATATGGAACAGTTTGAAATAAAAAATGGGACGGAGGAATGGGAAGAAAGATAGGGGAAGAGAGAGGGGGGAAGTGAGAGCATGAGGAGAGAAGCAGACAAGTGTGACGTAAGCTGAGTAAGGAATAAGACTGCAGGAGGAAGACGTATGGGTTAATGAGAAATGGAAAATGAGCAGAAGCTTAGAAATTTAGACATTGTATGAGGTTTCATAAAATACAATAAAATTAAAAAATATATTCAAATTTATGGGCACTAGTTTGCATATAAGGGAAAATAAAATAAAATAACATTCCATTAGGTGCTGCTGAGTTTATCCTAATTCATTATAAAATCCTATACTCCTTTCCTATGCAGATGGTGGACATTCAAACCCAGTACCCAATGGTATATAAAACGGCATTTTTTAAATATAATGATGAAGAAAGCCACCACACTCAATTACTTGACCTTAATTAATACTAAACAAAATATAAACTTGAAATATGTATGTAAATAGGACTTACTTCTTCAACACTGAATAAACTTCGTTTCTCTTACAGCTGTCAAAAAGTCTCCCTGTGACCGTCTTCGGTAATTTGAAATAAATTGCTACTTAGTTTTCATTTCCAGGGAATAATAACTGTCCACCATTACTATAAACATCTCATAATAATAATAGATATGAAGCAGTACTGACCTCTTAACGAATGATGACAACACGTTCGAATTGTAAATTCACTTTGACCTTTCTCAAATACCTTGTTAAGTTAGACTGACGAACAGTGGATAGAATTCAAGATTGGAGGGGATGATGGGATTGGAACTTGAAGGGCATCGACCTTTAAACAGGAAAAACCCACTTCTGTGTAATATCTAAAAGAATGTTTTCAAAGTACGAGGCACTGTGGCGGAGGATAGGGAATGGTAGAGGTCCTTAACTACAAGAGGCACATTTATTGAAGGTTCCTTCCTCATCCACCACGCTCCTTATCTTGTGCTCCCTGGAGAAGGATTAACACCAGGGAACCATTCCTTTCACAAATGGAAGGAAAACCCAAAGGACAATCGGTAGTGGTCAGGATAGTGTTTCATTCACGACAAGGTGGCAAAACTGGTGCAGTGGGGGACAAGCAAAACCGGGGAAAGGGATTTTAGGCCACTTTCCCTCACTCAAGACATGTCGCCTGGGACGAATGCCACTAGAACATAAGCCTTTACCATCTGTTAACGAAATTTACGTTTTTGTTTTCATTACATTTTCTGTTACAGCTATTTGAAAAATTTCGTTAATGTTTTTCATTACGTTAATCCAAAATAATTCCGTTATTTCGTTACGTTATGCGTAACATTTTCCAGCACTGATTTAATCATAATTTTATTTTACTATATTAAATAATTACTGGTAATGATCTCCCGCATGAATCATCTGTCAGGCAATCTCTCATGTGAACCGACTCCCGAGGATCTCCCGAGTGAACTGTCTTTTGGTGAATGCAACTGACGTATTCTTTTTGACTATGGTTAGACAGTTCATCTGTTTTTTGGTTAGTTAAACTAAAAGTTGGATAAACAAGGGTCAGATAATCAATACTGAATACGTGTGTTCAAAATATACCCAGAGTACTACTTACCAATGACTGTTTTTTAACGAACTAGAGAACTACCGAATTATATTTTTGAATGATGATGTTCAATAAACAATTATTTTGTGAATGATTCCCAAAAGTGAGATCAACTTCCACTCTTTATTGGCTTATAGCATTTCGCAGATGTAAAAACAAATGATGGCGTAATTCATCAGAATTCCATCATCCAACAGTTTCATGCCATAAATTTTCTAATTGTGATTTAATCTTATATTATATTCCTTTTAAATTTGTCATCCTCAAATATAAAGTAGCTGATCATATAAAGATAAGAGGTACTACAGCAAAGAGAAATATATCAAAAGGCAGGGCTGGCTTGATGGCAATGCCAAGGGTGCTACTTCACCGGGCTCTCCAAGGCGGCTTAATTTATTTGAATTTACTATTAAAAATTATTTATGGGAAAGAGTCCACACTTTGAACCAGGCCTCGCAATTTTCCTAGCCGTCTCTGTCAAAAGAAATTAGGTTTAGTTATGATGTAAATTTTAAACTGATAGTGATAAATTATGCAGAAAAAAATAATAACTGTGAAGCCAGTACAAATTCAATGTCACTGAAGCAAATGTTCTTAGATGGAAAATCTTAAAACAGGAACTTGAAAGTCAGAAATCATTCAGTGGTCCCAAATGTGGTCACTGTCATAATGTAAAAAAACAAGTAGTTGAGTTTGTGTGTACTAAGAGACAGTGTGGAATGTCAGTTTCACATGAAACGATTATACTCAAAGAACAAGAAATTGCACGTGGACAAAAAATCTCACAACAGAAATTTAAGGTCAGTAATGGTTGGTGCATGTGAATGATGAGATGAAATGGTTATTCCTTATGCCAAAGAACTTCATTGTGGCAAAAATTGCTAGTAGACTTCTGTAAGAAACTTCTTGCCTATCAAAAACATGTAATTGGACTTAGAAAAACCAACAATTGTCTTTTGAGTCAAATAGGAAATGCTGTTGCAACTTCAATGTTTTTTACATGCCATATAATAACACAGTCCATAAAAAAGGTGAAAAATATGTGATAATAATGACAGGTAATGAAAAAATGCGAGTTACAGTAATGTTAGCCATTTTAGCAGAGGGAACAAAATTAAGGAACAAATGTCTATTAGAATAATAGTTAGATGTCACGAAAATGGATGGATGTCAAAATAACTATGACAGATTGGTTACACGTCATCTGGAATAAAAGACCAGGAGCACTATTAAGAAAAAGAAGAATGTTTGTACTTGATGCATTCAAAAGACATGTAGCTTCCAAAGTTAAAGATTCAGTAAAAGCAGCGAATACTGACCCTGTAATAATACCTAGAATGTCATCACAGCTTCAAGTTCTTAATACTGCTGTCAACAAGCTAGCTTTTTAAAGCTAATTTAAAGGGTTTATATTCCAAGTGAAAAAGAAATCTAAATAAACCTACTGTTGCAATGCTCTGCTAATAGATCAAGGCATCTAAGCAACAGATAAATTCAGAAGTAATAGTGAATGCATTTAAAAAGTGCTGCTTATCCAAAGCCATGTATGGAAGTAAAGATGATATTTTGTGGGGGATCTATGGACAAAGTTCAGAGTGATCAAGACAGGGAGAGTGAGGACAGAATCCATGCCTCACAAATATTACTGTCAACCAAAGCTTTTCCTGCAAAGTAAAACTCACCACACTCTCCTTATGGACAAAGTTTATAGTGATAAAGACAGGGAGAGTGAGGATAGAATCCATGCCTCACAAATATTACTGTCAACCAAAGCTTTTCCTGCAGAGTAAAACTCACCACACTCTCCTTAGGCATGGCCAAGGACCCTAGAATGACACTCTCATCTCCCAATCCATCCTCTGCATTGCCATGTTCCCAAGATTCAGCATCTACAGCCTTGGACCTGCTCTTGCTCCTTCCCACAGCCAAAAGACCTCCCCACTTGCGGTACCTTCCCTGCTTCTCTCCACTCCCATCCAATCCTCTCCTCTTTTTTTTCCCCTTAGCTCCGCTTCCACCCTCAGGTGGAAGGCCTGTAAGTGGAGTCGTAACAGCTGATGAAGAGTTGTGCAGCACAACTCCTTCCTGACTTGTAGCATTAACCCTCCCTGATCCAAACTCATTCACAGATGACATTTGAGCCTGAGGAGTCCCACTACACCCACCCTCTACTGCTTCAGAATGAACTTTTGTTCGATGATTCTCCTCTCCTTCCTCAACATTGCTGCCCTCTGTCCAAGGAAGTGGAACATTCTCATATATTGGCTCTGGAATTCCTCCAAAAGCCTGCCGATACTGTTGCTGTTTCTGCTGTTGAGGCAAGGTACCTTGAGATAACCTGAAATGCAGAGAATTATTATTAATGATTGTCAACCTGAAAAAATGAAATTCAAATGCATTGTAATTACTTGCATATAAATCACCCTTGTGTATAAGTTGTACCCTTGTTTATCAAGATTGACGCAAGGAAAATAAGCTTTTTAACATAAGCCGAACCTATTGGCTATATCAGAAATATGTCGAGTGAAATAGGGAATCCAACTGAAAGAAGAAACATATCATGATAATGTTTAAGAGATTCTGGAAAACAAAAATAACCAATAAATAACATAGACTGTACAATAAATTAGTATTTTGGTGAATAATCGGGTATATATTACCAACAAATTCACATATTCAGATATACCCAAAAGAAGCATAAACGCAAAAATCACAAGATCCGCAGTATTTTACTCAAACATGCTGCAAAAACTTGGATTGTCTGGTTAGAAGGTAATAAAGGAATTCTTTATATAGCATTATTCTTCATTTTAAGACTTTATCTGTGGCTTAAAGCCAGAATGCTGATGTGTTATTGGAATGCTATAGCCACTTTCCCTTCCTCCACCTGCTTTTTTAAAGTATTGCAAACCACAGAGAGAATAGAGATAAAAACAACTTCACAATAGAAAGCAACACCAATGAAATGTCTATACTGATAGAACAGACAAAATGTGAGATGAAACTGTAATAATGCATTCACATCTGACGGACTACAGCATCATTCTTGTGAACCCCTGGTGATTCTCACTGCAAGTAAGCAAAAACTGAAATTTTTATAGCTCGGTCATTAATAATAATAATAATGATATTTCTTTCCCATTTTAGGCATTCTTTACAAAAAGTAAAAAAAGAACACCTTATGGTCAGATCGTGTCCATTTGTCTGTTCGTCCATCTGTCTGTCGGCCCATCCACCGGTTTCATCTGCTCAACTTCTGTGTGGATGTTCATGAAATTTAGTATTTAGGACATAAGGGCAAAGAAAATAAGAAAATAAAGTAAATGGTTCACATTGCCTAATCAGGAGTGTTACTTTACTGGTGACAAAAAAATGAACTTTTCTTTATATCTCGTAAAATATTCTGCACTTATAAAAGCAAGTCTTCAACCAAAATTTGTAGAACTAGCCAAACAAAATATGTTTTGTTCAATACATTTTTATCAAAGCAGTAGCCCATATCACGAAAATCAAACAAAAAACTCGTAATTCACTTTGAACTTAAAAACATTTTCCCGTGTATTTTAATTGTTGTCATTGAAACAATCTTTATGGCAACTGAAGTAAACAATATCTGCTGTAAATACCTAATTATCTTTAATTTTATTTCATGCACATGGAACATTTCATTGAAGGGAAATGGATTATCTACAATGAAGAAATGAACATAAATACGTCTATTTTCTTTACGTATACACAGCGTTTGTAAGTGAAAATACGTGGGTAATTTACGATGAAGGAATGAACGTGATCATAAAGTTTATATTACTACTATTTGAGTGAGGTATGTTTTAAATCATTGTTGAATTAATTACAAACAATTAGGAAATAAATTGGCGAATCAAAAATTCAAAACTTCCTTGGCATCACTGGCATGGGCATTCACTGAAGGGGGGGCAAGAGGGGGCAGTTGCCCCTCTGGATCAGGGCTATGTCAAGGGAAAAAACTGTAGATGTCTGATTTGGTAAGGGGAATTATGCGGCAAGCAGGTGGGGACACGCTGCAATATGCTTGAAAAAAAAACACTAAAATATTAAGCCTACCAAACATGACTGTGGGTGCTTGCCTATCCTCTTGCCCCCTGGAAAAGTTTTAGTGGACGTCCATGACTACTGGCATTTCATTTTTCAGTTCTAAGACATTATACTAAGCGAAGGTTGGTGGCTTTGTTGACTTATGGCTCAATTCTAATCAATGTAACAAACTCCTTCAGCCATAAAAGAATTAATAATAATCCCGATGCATTTCACCCACTAAGTGGGCATCTTCAGGGGAACTTACAACGACAGTGATTGGAAGTCAACTGCTTACCAACCTCTGTATGTCACAGAATGAATTTCAATTCAACCAACAATTTTATAAACAAATTCAAGGTACCTCCATGGGAAACCCTCTATCACCTTTCATTGTTAATTTATTCATGTCTTTTTTTGAAAATAAATGCAAAGAAAAATTTAATTATTTTTCTGAAATTTGGTATAGATATGTAGATGACATCGTTGCCATTTTTGATTTAAACAAACAAAAACTAGAGGATTTTATTAATCAACTCAATAATGTATTTCCATCGATAAAATTCACTCATGAATTAGCACAAAACAACACTTTACCATTTCTGAACTTGCTAATTATAAAAAATAAACACCAAATTGAGTTTGACATTTTTAGAAAAGCCACACACACCAACAATTTTATTCCTTCCATCCGATCAGCCAAAAAAAACAGCTGTTTTTCATCATCTAGTACATAGACTTTGCAATGTTCCTTTAAATAAACACAGATACGAAAAAGAACTAACACATATAAAAGAAATAGCCACAAACCTTGGATATAGCTGCAATTTAATTAATGAACTAGTTCGAAAACAGAAACTCAAAAAAACATTGATCAACACTACCACTTTTAAAATCGAAAACAAAAAAGAGAACAAGTATGTAAAATTACCTTATTTTCCACTTCTAAACAAAGGCTTAGATAAAATTTTCAAACAAAAGAAATATTCAACTGTTTACACGAACCTACACAACTTTAAAAATTTATTAGGCAGTAGGAAAGACAAGACAGAAGAGTTAAACAAATTTGGGATCTATAAAATACAATGTTCACATTGTGACAAACAATATATGTATAGGCAAAACAAAAAGGAAAATAATTACTCAGTTTAAGGAGCATCTGGCACATGACAAATATAATTGTTTTGAAAAATTGAGCATAGCCAAACACATAGTTGAGACAGGACACGGTAGAAACTTGAATGACATTAAATTAAGTATTTTGTCAAACAACTCACTTAATGCTTTGAAAAATTTACATATTTACAAAAACCGTAAAACAAATATGAATACAGACATTGACTTCAACACAGCCTTATATAAACTAACAGATAAATATAACATCGACGCTTAAAAAAATTTTGTAATTCATTTGTTTTTCATTCCCCTCAACACCCAAATCCTTACTGTTCTCACAGTTGATTTCCAGTCACTGTCATTGTAAGTTCCCCTGAAGATGCCCACTTAGTGGGTGAAACGCATCGGGTTTATTGTTAATTCTTTTATGGCTGAAGGAGTTTGTTACATTGATTAGATTTTTTGCAATGAATATGCAATGTTTTTGTCATACTGCATCCTGAAACATGCGAGACATTTAGTGACATCTTACTGAAATTTATGATTAACAGGGTTTATACAGAGACGATTTTGCAAGGGCTCGTTCCAGTTGTGAGCGATGGAGTGTGCATGTATTTGCAAATGAAAGGATGAGACAGAGGATTTTGAAAGTAATGATAAGAACGAAGATGATTTATGAGAAGACAACTGTAGATGATACAATGCACATGTAAATGGAACTGTTCCATTTCCTTTGTCATCTGTAAACAAGTGCAAGACTCATTCCTTCCAACACTGTTTACACACACTTTTAGTCAGACGACAGAACACCAAGGTCTTTTGGAAGTGCCAACCAAGAAGATGGGTTCAGGGCCGTCACTAGGCAAATGAGTTGGTCTCGTAGGCTGATTTTAACATAAGGCGCTTTATGGGCTCAAATTGCGTTTGTCCTATAACTCATTGTTGTTGAAAGCAAATATGTAACATATTCATATCTATTGGATACAGGAAAATATGCGGAGGGTAAAGTATAGAAGCGAATACAAAAACCGGTATAAGTCAAACCTCTAGTTTCTACTTCCCCAGCAACTGATAATAAAAGGTGGCACTAGGGTATTTTTTAATCCCACCATACTAAGATTTGGCTTGGACACACTTCCCAGGGGCTCTTTCCCCAAACCACAATTGGATGATAAATTTTAATAAGGATCACTCATACTTCATCTAATTAACCCACTAATGTCCAGTGGCGACATTTGTTACCAAACACTTTAGAAATTATTGTCCACTTTCCACTTTCCATTTTGTGTCCGGCCTTGTACTTATAAATATACTTATGAAATATGCTCTGGCATAATAATTGCTTCTTTCTTTTTAACATAATTTAATTATACCAACTTATGCTTAATTATATCTTCAAAGTAACCAACTATTAAACTGCGCTAAGAAACACAAATAATTAAAGAAGCTTGGTTAAAACCAATCAGTCCTCTGTCAAATTGCAGGGGAACCCTTACAAAATTTAAAAATAACAAAAGCTCACTCTCTGTGAAATCACACGGTTTTCCCATTTACATAGACAGTTTGGTCATCTACAGTTGAATCGCGCATTCCATCACACGCAATGGAGTGAGTCAGTTCCATAAAATACAAGGGATGGAATGCAAAGTCCATCATTTGCCACTCCATTACATGCGATGGAATGCGCATTCCAAAATTCTGTCAAATCGTCTCCATGTAAACCCTGCTACTATCTCACATTTTAGACTTTTCCAATTTTTTTCCCTTGAAAATAACCATCATTGCAGCTTATATGTCAGTAAATGCGAATAAGTGCAATGAACATTTTTCAAACACTGAAGCTTTAAATGGTTTTTGACTTAGATTTGGTGACTAAACTATGACCTATATTTCTGAAAACAATTACAGTTCATAATAGATATTTCAACTGTTCATATAACATTTGATATCTCAAAAATGTAACTCTAAATAAGTATGACATAATTTTTGGCAAGCAAGCTACTTCAACAATGAAAGAGGTTATTGTTAAAAATGAAATTATAAATAATACAAGAAAAATATAGTGTAACGAGACCAGACCGATAACAGACTTTGCTCTTCATTTTATTTTGTTTTTGCGCGCAGCCAACAGGGTGCGCTTCAGTTCTCACTTCTCTTGTGGAAGCTTACAGAGTGTAGTGTGCGCCCCAGGCGATTAAAGGTGTTTGTGTTATTACGTGTAACTTTCATTTGTGCCCTTTCCTCTCCGAGAAACCCTAGCCCGTCACAATAGGCACTTAAAGATTTCATAACATAATATGTATAGCACTCATTTGCAATATTTTATGAACAATTACAGGCCCTTTCTTCAGTAGATAAGAAAGTACCGTACATGCCCAAATATAAGGCGACTCCCCATTTTCCCAATGAGAAAATTGAAAAAAACATTTTTGGCCAACTTGAATATATAAACTTTTAGGGATGTAGATAAAAAAGTCAAATGTCTACTTATTAGGTATAGTTAAAAGTATTAATTTAGTTACACATACATATTTAAAATCACTTATTACATAAAATCTAACAATAATAAAAGCCTACTTCTGTCCCTTTGTGGCTGCCGCTGTCATGCTATAAAAATGTGAATAACTCAATAATGGAACGAGATTCATTTCTGATATTTGGCAGGAATGATCGATTCACATATTGTAAGATGATGGTGAAAAGAAATTTTGAAAAAAGTCCTAGGTTCGACTCCAAGATAGGCATTTCCATTTCCCATATGATAACACGTAAAAATCGACTTTTCGACTTGCAGGCTTTTATTCTTTTTGAGATCTAAAATAGAAAGAATTAACCTATGATCTTCAGATCTAACCCATTTTAAAGAAAAAACTATAAAGTTTCTTATTCTGTTAATCTTTTCCCACCTACAGTCCGAAATTTCTCATGTTAAACGTTTAATTCACATATTTTAGGAAAATCTTGGCATTTAATTGGAATGTTGCATTGCCAACCAGTTACATTGTTAAACCTCGAAATCCTACTGTTATTTCAATCCTTATGGGTGAAAGGGTGCTTTGAATGCTCTTACAATTAGTATGAGAGAGAGAGAAATTATTTTCATAACAACCAATATAAACAACATTCGTTGCATTATTTATGAGAAGGAATACATTTGAATATAGAACATTAATCATTCACATTAAAATTAGGCACTTAGAATCATCATAAGAGTTTGAAACTTGAAAAAAAATGAACGCCTAAAAGAATGAAAGTTTGTTTTCTTGCCATCCAAAGAAAGTCAAGGTATATTTGTTCATTTCTTATTTCACAAAAAACTTTCCCATTGAATTTCAACGGGCATTTCCCTAGTAATATATTAATTTAAAAATATTGCTTTATTCCACTTTCACATTTCATGAAACAGTTTTATTCAAACTCTTCACATGCATCTTCGACATCATTGACTTCATCATCACTAGAATCACTTTTAGAGTCATCTAGCACAGTTTCCCAAAGCACATCATCTTCACTTCCGTCTAAGTTGTTTGAGATACAGTACTTCTTGAATCAGTGTATTAAGCTGTCACTGGAAATTTTATTCCAAGACACAAGTACCCATTCACATAACATTAGGACAGTTGGTTTTTTTATTCGTCCTGTAGGTGTATATTCGTGATCTGCACAATGCAACCACTTACAGTATTGCTTTTTTAAGTGATCTTTAAAAGGCTTGTTTACAATGACATTCAACACTTGCCATTGTGAGATCATACCCCCGGGGATAATTACTAAATCTATGTTAAATTTCTTTACCTCCTTTTTTATTCCATCAGGTGACCTCTATAAGCATCCAAAACTAGCATTAATTGAGGTTGTCTCAGGCTACTGTGTCTTCCCCAAACAGTTCTCAACCAGTCAATGATGAGAGTTTCATCCATTCACCCCTTTTTATGAACTCTATGAACCCACTTGGCAAGTTTCTCTAGGCATGGTCTTTCTCTTTAAAATCACATAGGGCAGCAGTTTCTTCCCAACTGCCATCAGACCCAACATTACCGTAATCCTTGATTTTTCATTTCCGGTTGTCTTGAAGACAATACATTTTCTGCCTTTTTTGTTCACAGTGACATTCATAGGCATATTGAAGAAGATAGGAGTTTGGTCAGCATTACCAATCAAATGCAGGAGGTAACCATGTTTTTTTCTTAGGCGTAAAATATGCCTCTGAAATGACAATAATTTCTCCTCAAACTCCTTCAGCAACCGTTGCGCTAATGTAGAGCAGCGCCTCAGAGCTAAACCACTCCAGCACAACATTCTTCTACACCAACCAATGCTTCCCTTGAACTGATATTCTCCGATGTTCACATTACATGTGATTTCTTGCCCTTTGATTTGAATCTCCTTCTTTGTAATGGGAACTCCTTGTTGTTGCATTTCAGTGATAAATTTTATGACTTCAACATCAATTTCGTTGAACCTCCCCTTCTTTGGCCCTCAAACGCCTTTCTAGTAGAATGGGCATCTAATAGTTTATCTTTCTGCTTCCACCATCTTCTCACATTTTTTTCAGTGATGCTAAACTTTTTTGTAGCAGCACAGTTGTTCGTTTTTTCTACTTCACAAATTACTATAAGTTTGAAATTTGAATCATAACTCCATCACATCTCCTTGTTAATCTGCTGTTCACAACTTCCTTTAAGTTCACTCATACTTGGGGTTTATAGTGGCTCTCTTATTTCCCAGTTTCCTTAGAGTAATTAATATAAGATTTAAATCCAAAAATTGTGTAACCTAACAACAGACTATGCAGAATTTACCATTCACTTCTAAATTGATGGAATAATATGATCAGAAGATCCTATGCAGACAGGCATAAGCTGTAAAGGTGGGAATAATTTTGAAATGAGAAAAAAGTCTGCTATGACCGGGAATCGAACCCGGGTCTTCCACTTGCCGGGCGGATATTCTACCACTGAACTATCGTAGCAGATCATTTTTCTCATTTCTTAATGCGGATGTTTCCTTGGTTGGGACGCAACTAGCCAAGCTAGTATTAAACTGCCCCAACAGATGTCCTCTAAGAGATACATCGTTTCAAAATTATTCCTACCTGTTCTGTTCTGCTACGATAGTTCAGAGGTAGAATATCCGCCCGGCAAGTGGAAGACCCGGGTTCGATTCCCGGTCATAGCAGACTTTATTCACTTCTAATTCCGTGTTTTTTTTATTTTGCAGAAGCAAGAATTTAAAAAAGGCATAATATCAATATTACTTACTGTCAACAAGGTTTTCAAGATGAGAAATTTTCAGATTCTGGACTTATCATAGGTGGAAATGTAGACAGGGTTGACCATTCTTTGGATTTGGGAAGTTTGTGTAACACCAACAGATTACCGACGAAATATTTTATTAAAGTGTGCGAAAAGTATCAGACACCTCTTGGATTTGTATGATGGTGGAAACACGTTAGTGTTATGGACAAAGTATCTTAAAATTTCCCTTAAACTACTTTGTTGTTCAAAATAAAGTAATTGAGAGAGCACCCTGTAATATGAGAGACTTAGATAATTCAGCAAGTGGATGAGGATGGAGTGGTAAAGGACAGTTTCTGGGAGTTAGGTACTTTCTGAGACTATTTAGTCTTAGATATAAAATTTTTGAAACATAGAAATGTATGTGACATTGTGACAGAATCAGTAAGGGGTCAAACGCCTGATTATCTTGTTTGCTTCTGGTTGAAGCTCTTGCGATGGAAAGTTCGTGAAATAATGACCTAATTGTAAAAAAATTCTTGCATCGGTGAGAAATTTTTGTATTTCTCACCGAGACAAGAAATCTCGAGTAGACCCTCTACTCACAATATTGCACAGCAAACTTAGCCAGAGAACTGAACACAAGATTTGCACTAGTAAAGATATCTGGTCGGTCAGCTGTTTAGCGAAAACTCTCGCACTGAGACACAATTATTGGACAGTCGATTGGCAAAACATCAAAACGCAATTAGAGTATCTATTTCACAAGAAATAAAAAAGTCGGCCATTTGTCGGGATACAAAACAGTTTCTAGTGAGTATTTCCATTCTGTACATGTCTGTATGGTACACATTCTCAACAGAATTGGAGGCTTTGAATGGGTAAGAGTTCTCTGTAATTTCTTCATACTTAAGGACTCAAATACATATAAGGCAACTCCCAATTTCTTGAAAGACAATTTTTGAAAAAAAAACCTCTCCTTATATTCAGGCACATATGGTATATAAAATGAATAATCCTAAATGAAACTTTTTCTTATCTGCTTTGCAAAATTTTGGTTCAACATTAAGTTTTTAATACAATATTTTGAGTTTTCCTTTACCTCTGTACTTGATTATGATATTGGTGCTGGTATTCTTGTTCCTGCTGATGAGAAGACATAGCCATAACAGTAGGATATGCATTGGCTGACTGATAACCCTGTGCTCCAAGACTGCCACGTGATGATACTAGATCAGGACTGGATCCACTAACCTATTGAGTCAAAAAGAACTTGCATAAACAAAATGCCAAGCAGAGAATTCTTACCAAATGCCCATAAACAACTATTAACCCTAAGAATACCAAGAGGCCCACAACCTTTTTAGTTTATTTCATTGTAATAAAATCCACGAAAATATTAGAAAATTATACTGCCCATAGTCCTGTTATAAGTAGGCTTGGTAGTTTTTGACATTTATTTTCCTTAAAAATCGACGACTAAAAACAACATTTATTTATCCTAAAAATCTATGATGAATATTGACATTTTAATAAATTTTAGTAGGTTTGGTAGTTTTAGACGTTTATATTTCTAAACAAGTGACCACTAATTTCAATGTTTATTTTAATACATTTTATCAATTTTTATCCAGAAAATTTTTATAAATTGTATTCCTTCTAATTAAATTGTTTTCAAATTGTACACACATAAAAATAAGGCTTACTTCTTGTATGTCGATATTTGTTGTTCTCTAAATTTGTTGAATGTGGTTGTTGACTTTGACTACCAACCTGTAACAGCTAATTTTTTGGAATAAATTGGAAAATATATTTTACTAGTTAAATCGCACCCCTTATTCAAGCATTCAATAATAAAATCTGGGTAGCGATGTGGTTAGAGCATTGGCCTTCCATGCAGAAATCACAGGCTCTAAACTGGTGGAGGTTGGATTTTTCAACCTGGGATCATTGTCGGCCTTGGTAGACGGTTGGTTAGAGTATCTGCCAACGGATAGTAGGGTCGCGGGTTCGAATCCCGCCTCGGACGTGGATGTTTGTGTTCATCAGGGTTATATGTAAGAATGGACATGATTGTCCAAATAACGCCCTCAATAAAGACGATTATTATTATTATTATTATCCCCTACTTGTGTGATTTGAGGAGATTGCACAAGTCAGCACTCCTTCTTTCAGAAGGGAGGTTAAGCAGTTGGCCCCCTTGGTGCTCTTCGTAAAGAGCCAGCATGGGGTTTTCCTCCTCCCTTGTCTATGTGTTCAGTGTGGAAGGAGTAATGGTGATATTAAACGAAGAGGTTGATTAGCCAGAAATTCCATACAAACAAACATCAATAACAAAATCAATGTGACATGAATATAATGTATAACCAAATGTGAATATGAATATTTTGAGTAACAAACAATGATAAACACAGAACTAAGCCCAGAGTGCAAACACAGAACAATGCTCCTTCGACAGTAATGTAAGAGAAAATAATCATGGGACACACATTGGAGGATGGATTGTGGGTATGAATCCCAAAATATAAATTTTATAAATGCGTTTGTGAAAATACTATAGGGACATCTGGCAGTTGGTACTTATTTTCCAATCATAGAACACCTTTCTTTTTGCATCTTGGAGTAGGTCAGGTGAAGATACAAAGGCACCCAACTTTTGGATATATGACGTATGGTCACTGATCTGTTCATGAAAATGACCCAAGGCACATAAGGGCTGTTAGATCTGGTCGATGGTAATGACAGAGTGCAATAAACAGATAATATTCTTTTCTCCCATACCCTTGTCTTTGGAGCCTGTGGCAGTCCAAGATGGGTTCTTTAGACAATGATATAAGGGACCTTAGGAAGGAAAAAGTAGGGATTTTCAAATGAAGTGTGGTTTTGAGTATAAGAAATACAGATTACCCTCACATTTTGGATGTATGATTCTAAAATATATAGCTTTGATGTGAATTTCAAAATTATGACACATAATTCCATAAAAAAAGTAGTGGTGAAAAATTGACATTTAACGATGACAATTCATTTTCATTGAATTTAAAATTTTTGCAAAATGTTTAACAACATTTATCAAGCCAAAATGTAAACAAGCAGGCATAGTCTCTAATGGATTTCATACAAATTCCTTGTTTGTTAAGTTGCTTTTGGCAATCACCCCGTGCTATGACAGATGAGTGGCTGAAATTAAATTGTATGTGTCAAGTTTGATGTAGCAGACGACTCTTAGTAATACACACTTGTAGCTAGTTAGTTATTATTTCCGTAAATTTAAGAGTATTTCGCATCCTGTCATATGAATCTAAGCATGCAAACATGGTAAGGATAAATGTGAAAAAAAAAGTTTTTTTGTGAATATTTCTGCCTTTATAGTATGTTAAGACAATATAATATCAGATTAATTACAAAGATAATATATTTATATTCCTATGATATCTTTAAATATATTACGATAACTAAAAAACATTACTATATCTTTTTATTTAATCTTAGATAGTGTGCCACCGAGTCTCCCCCCCCTTCAACACACCCACCTTCCCTCTCCCCCTTGGTAGTGCAAGGGATTGAAAATAGTTTGGTTAAACTTCTTCACCAGTCTGCAAAGGAAGGTCGAGCCTCTTATCAGCTGTATTAACCTAAGGCCTAATCACCATTAAAAATGGATTCCCCTGGCAATAAAAGCTTTGTAAAAATAACATCTAAATATTTTAATATTTAAAACAATACTAGATGAAATTGGAACTATCTAAATAATTGGAAAGCTAATAATTTCTCCAAGATTTATCCCATCATCATTAAATCTTAAGAATGTATTTCAAATCAAATAAATTGAATGCATACTAGTGATGCACCAAATATACATTTTGGCCGAATGCCGAATGTTAAACCAATATTTGGCTGAGGCTGAAGCCGAATATCACCATCACAGAATTAACTTCAAGAATGCAAGAATAAACCTGAAATTTCATCAAAAAACATTTTTATTTATTTAATTATTATTACAATTTTATGATTCAAGTATTAATAATCAAATTTAAGAAATTTTATATTATAGTGCAGGAACAATAATTTCTCTGCATTGTCTGCTGCCAGATTGCTTCTGTGGTCACTGTACAGTACAGAACACCTGTAATGCTAAAAAGATGCTCTCTTTCAACAGAGGTTAGAGGAGGGACAAGATATTTCTGTGCAAGCTTTGCCAGTATAGGAATAACAGAATAAATTAGCCTATGAGGGGTTTCCTAAACTATCTGAAGTCACAGAACCCTTGGACTCTCATTCTTATTATTTAATGGAACCTCGTGAAGCTTTCGCAGAACCCTTGGGTTCCGCAGAACACAGTTGTGAAAATCTGGCCTAAAGTATTGCCACTTGAGCTTATAGAGTCAGACAAACTTTTGTTATGCAACAAGAATTTTCAGACTATTTATAATCTAGTGAATAATTTAATAAACATATGCCATACATCTTTTTTAAAAAGATTAATGATCATATCTAATGAAAATCTTCATTAAGATCCAGATATTTTCTGGGACCCAAAAATTTTTTTATACTTTTCAGTGCACTTTATAAGAAAGAGTATAATAAAAAGTTTTTATATATTTTTATTAGGTTTAAATTACACAAGCACTTTATAAACACTATAGTGTAATTTAAATAATTTATATTCCAGATTTTTCCCTTCATTAAAAACTAAAATGTAAAAATATAGATAAAATTTGGATTTAGAAAACATTTGGCTATTCGGCCTTTCTAAAGGCTGAGGCTGAAGAGCAGATTTTGCCTGAATACTGACGCTGAAGCCAAACTTCGGTGCATCATTAATACAGAAATATGCACAAGTATACCAAAAGATAACATTCCCCACTTCAGAAGTTAGTAAAACTTGCCTGCATGGCTACAAATGATGGCCTCTGCTGAATGATACCCAACCCTGATTCAGTAGCCAAGGCATGACCGCCTTGTGCCATGCCAATATTTGCTGTGGCTGTTGCTAAATCGGGCGTGCTGTTACTCTGGCAAGCTACTCCCCTGCCTCCAACTCCACTCCATCCAACTTCCCCAACTCCACTCGGGTATGGAGGAGGCGGCTTATAAAGGTGAAGAAGTTGGTGGATGCCTCGAGCTAAGTGACCCTCCACAACATCCAAATCAGGAGTACTAAAATAATTTAAACAATGATTGAAGGTAAATGCTCTATCAATATGGTGACTTATGCAAGAGTCATCCATTATTTAATGACCACTTTACATGAAGACCTACATAGATACATGCATTTTATGAAATAATAAAATCTAATACAGGATTCAGGCCTCAAAGCATACTGTTACTTCAGAGACCAAATATGAGACAACCTAATCTACAACCTATACATAAGAATATATACAAATTACAGTTACAACTAAAAATAGGGGCAACTGTCATGTTATTAAGAAACATGAATACTAAAGGTGAACTGTGTAATGGTACACGACTTATCATCATTAAAATGATAACTGATATTTTGGTAACAAAAATCATAACTGGAACACACTATGGCAGACAAGTTTTTATACCAAGATTTGATTTGACATCTCAAGAAGATGAGTTTCCATTTATTTTGAAAAGGGGACAATTTCCAATTAGATTATCTTTTGCCATGACAATTAACAAAAGTCAGGGGAAAACTTTTGATAGGATTGGAGTTGATTTGACTGATGATGTTTTTATTCATGGACAGCCTATGTAGCCTTTTCAAGAGTAAGGGCTTTTAATTGCCTTAAAGTTTTTACAAATAAAGAGGAATTTCAAAATGTTGTCTTTAAAAAAGTATTATAAACAAAAAATTTGTAAAAATTATTCAATAAACGTTTCAGAATTCACTGTATTAAATATTAAAAAATTGCAGGTAACATTTCAAATTAGAAAGGCAGGCTTCTCTAGTTTAAAAATAATCGTCATATACTTTGTTTTCTTGACTTTAAATTAGAATATAAAAATAGTCTATCCTTATATAAGTTGTGAGGTAAAAATAGGTAGTAAAATTTCTGAAAAGTAAAAATCTACTGGGTTAAGTGCTATGTTAAAAACTGTTCATTTAGCACAAATTCGGATAGCGTACATGTCTCGAAAACTCTCTTGCACTAAGCAAGGCATGCCTTTATTCGCCAAGTTCAAAAAGATGGTGTAATATGATAGTTTATGTACTTACCTATGAGTATGCACAACTTGTGAAGGTGCTTGTAAGGCACCATTTCCCACCGAGAGTTGATTGTCTCCTCCAGCAGCCTCAGTAGTTCCACCTCCTCCACGTACTCCACTGCCTCCAACATACATTCCTTCCATTACCCTCGCTACGTCTGGGTATTGCTTTGGGTAATGACCTCCAACAACACTTCCATATCTCCCACGAACCTAAATATGAGTCAAGGCAAACCTTAATAGCAAAACATTTTAATAAATACAATAGAGAATTTAGTTTAATTTAATCAAAGCAATCACCACATTTATTATTGAAATTTAGCAAAAACAAAACAATGTGAAAATTAAAGAAATCACATTAGCAAGTGATCTTTCCCTGTAAACTATTAATCTTTTAATACTATCATTTATATTAAGCTCTCTTATATAAGCTAAGTTTTAATACAAAATTATGTTTATATTCCAAGAAAAACAAACTTTCTTATTATTTAGCACACTTGTCCAGCAGGTGAACATATCCGACATGCTCATTTGTTTGACACTTCCTGATGAAACTGGCAAATAATCTTATCTCCAAAATATTTTTTCTAGATAAGATTGGGAGACTATACAACTGGTAGGGGATAGCAAAAATAAAAACAGCTACTAACTTCCTGGAGATGTGTTTGATGTATCTCTGGCTGGCTGCTATATAGAAGGCCAAGATGACTCGCGTGCAGAATGGCACCAGCTGTCGTCTCTCCCACACTTCCCAGCCTTCCCAAACCTTCTCCTCCACCTCCTCCACTGCCTCTGCCCCCAATTTCCTCCCCACTACCTCCTCCACCTCCATCTCCACTACCATATTTTTGTTGCATAGCAGTCTCATAGTCTGGAGCTGGTCGATACGAGGGCAAGAGAGACCTGAAATTCATCCAAACTCTAGCAGAATTGCATGACAAAATAACATACTAGCTGCTGAACTGATTTAAATACAAGTACCTTTTATAGAAACTTGATCAATAATAAGACATTTGTTTATTCAAATATCTGTATTAATAAAAGACAATGTGTATGAGTGTGTGTGGACAGCATAGCTCAAAAATCAAGAAACTAAAGACTTTAACCCCTCAAGTGTGTACAACAACATATGTCGTCCGATGCAGCGTCCTCTGTTTCAGCTCCTATCTCCTTTGTTTGTTGAGTCACCGCAGCAAATTATGTATCTATGGAAACATCATGAGTCAGGGAATGCCCCTAAACAAACATTATCTCTCTCTTACAACTGGAAATTTTTTTTCACAAATACATTTCCCCTCGTTCAGTCTGTGACCATGATGTCAACGAGTAAGTTGCTTACTGATGCAGAGTCGCAGAATTTAATTGATAATGACGAAACTGACAACAAAAGTAGTTTCTTTTTGAGTGAGACTTCAGAAGTATATTTGTTAAATTCAGAAAGTGAAATCAAAGATTATGATATTAGTTGTGAGAGATTATAAGATCGAAATGAACTGACTGCCCGTGTTTTTCATTGGAATGATATTGATAGTGCAAATGTAGATTCTCCTTTTGATTGTGAATGTGAAGTGCTATGAACCTTAAAATTTTGAGTGATAGCCCACTAGAGTACTTTGAAATTCATTTTGACGATCTTATAAAACTAAATGTTGAAGAGACCAAGCAGTATGCAATCTGATATTTGGTGAAAGAGAAAAAGAAAATTTTTCATTACGTAAGTCTAGGCTTTCGAAGTGGTATCCCACCTTTCCTAATGAAATAAGACTTCTGTTGGGAATGTACACATCTTGTAATGGGCATCATTTCTAAAACAAACATAAATATGTATTTCATCTGTAAATATCTTTTTGCAATCCCATTTTATACTGGGCTTCTGAGGAAAGATTTTCTTTTCTATCGTGGTTTCTATATTTTGTGGATAATAATGACAAAGAGACAATCTGTAGTTATATAAATAATATTTAGAGGGTGGAGTAGAAAAGAAAAAGGCAAGGCTAAATCAAATTGACACAGCAGCAACTAGGCGTCACTTCCCAGCAGGGAATTCCTCTTCAGGCAAGAGAAGAGTAGGACTAAGGAAGTGCGCTGTTTGTACAAGGAAGGGAATAACGAAGGAGACAGCCTACCGATGTAAAAACTGCCCTGGAAGTCCTCCTGTGTCTGTTATAACATGTTTTGAAATGCATCATTATCCAATATTGCAGAATAAAGTTGTAAATACAATAGATATTTGACATTATAAAGTAGAAGTCTAAAAAAATTAATAAACAGCAAACCATTCATGCTAAATATTACTTATTTTTTCAAATTTTTAATATTTTCTGAGAAATAAATTAAAATAACACTGATTGCATTCTGGAGTATTTAAATACCTGAGGGATCCATTTATAAATCTCGTTTGATGGGTTATACTTGGTACACTTACTAATGGGACCATGAGGATGTGCACCTCAGGGACAGAATTTTTATTTTTGTGGGGAGAAAAATGGTCTACTGCCACGATATCTAATGTAAAAGAATTCTTGGCTATCATCTTGCATATGTCAATAAGTGGAAGGCCTTCCTATTCAGATCATTGGAGTAAAGATCCAAATGTGTCGTGTAACTTTTGTCCAAATGTAATGTCTTGGGATAGGTTCATGTTGTTGTTATCATTTTTTCATCTAAATAATAAGGCCAAAATTAAAAAATGGGGGAAGTCGGATATGATGCACTTCATAAAGTTAGGCCACTGTATAATCATCTGAAATCAAAATTCCAAAATTCCTATTATCCCTCTGAGGAAATAATTGTTGATGAAGCCATTTAGAGGTAAAGTTTCGTTCCAAGTTTATATGCCTCTGAAGCCTATTAAATATGGATTGAAGTTTTATGTATTGGCTGAATCTAAAATGGGCTAATAAGGCCACTGAAAATGGTCTCTATAATAAAAATCCATTTTTCAACTTTGTATGCACAATACTTATATTAATACTTTTAAAATAAAAATTTATAAACAAATTCCAGTGACAAACAAGCCTTATTGCTATTGAAAATGAAAATTTCTGTAATGAATCATTCGTATGAATACAAAAAATAATTTCAAAATTTTAAAAGTATTTTCAAAATTGACATCTCTTTAAACAATTTTTCATTCCTCCTTTAAAAAGCTTCATCATACAACATTAAATAGAAAATATTAAAATATATTTGGAATTTCACATAAAAAATATCAAAATTATTCAAAAACCAAGCATACATAGCTATAAGAAAATTATTTATTAAAATAGTCCAGCAAACTTGTTTGCTTCTTCTGGTGGGTGCTCTGAACATTCAGAACTTCTCGCACCAAAGAATTTACTTTTAATATAGTAGTGCTGTCCACATCAAAAGAAGTTAAATATCTTCGCACCACTTCAAGTGCCTGAACCGCTTCACCAAGTGTGGGAACTGATTCTTCTTCTTGTACTGCCTCTTCTTCTACTACTGCCTCTTCTTCCTCTGCCTCTTTGGTATTACAGATTTTTTCCACGTCTTGTGGAGGACCAGACATACTCTCAAGATCATCACACCGGACAAACTTCAAAATTTGAGTCCATGTCAGGTGTAATTTTCAACCAATTTTCATGGTCAATCACATTGATATCTACATCCATTTCCATAATTGTTGCAATTGAACGCAGCCATATGAAAACAGTTTGATATTGTTTGAGGTGTAACTGAATTCCATGCAGCTGTTACCATATGCATACCCTGAAGGATGCTCAGTTTCAAATGTTTATTCATCTCCATGTAGGATATTGCTTTCTGCACCAAAGCCTTCCTGTACTTTGCTTTCATGGAGTGTATAATGTCCAAGTCAAGTGGCTGCAGATGGCTAGTACAATTAGCTGGAAAAAACACCACTTTTATATTGCGAAGAAAATCAGTATCTGGAGAGTGGGCCGGACATTTATCAATAAATAGAAGAATTTTTCTATTTGCACCACCCATCTTTGCATCTAATGATTTCAAAAATGTTTTAAATATATCCGTTGTCATCCATGCATTTTTATTACTGGCATATTTACATGGCAATGCCTGTACATTTTTAAAACACCTTGGCTTGGCAAATTTACCTATTATCAGAGGCGTCAAGTTTTCACTGCCATCTGAATTTGCACATAAAAGTGCAGTTATTTTATCTTTACCTGGTGGAAGGCAGTGGAAATGGAGGTGGCACAGACCGTTCGACCTTCTTTATGTACATATCAAGAGAGGACTGAATAGTTCCTTTTGAACCTGCACTAGCAGCTTCACCACTCACATTCACATTATGGATCTGAATCTATTGCACCATCCATTGTCAGGTTCACCGTACTTCTCTTTAATGTCGATGTAGCCTTTGATTTAATAGCCATTAAGCTTAGTCAGGAACGATTCTGAATTTGATTTTCCATCCATATTATTAATAACTTTTACATCTCATAGATAGCACCAGAACGATATTTTTTTATTACTGTGAATTTTAGCGGCGCCGAACCTTTAACATGTTCTTTTATACATTCACTATCTTTCAAAATTGTATTAACCATTGAAGCTGGAAGACCAAATCCACGGGCGATGGAAGAATAAGTTTGGCCTCCTTCATAATTTTGTATTAACTTCATTTTCTTATCCAAATCGATTTTGTTATGTTTACGAGGTGTTACTCCCATTTTTCCAACACACGGCCACTTTTCTGTCATATTAACTGATGAAAGTATTACGTAAACTTCACTGAAAAAATTATTAAAACTGTGAATAATTCTGCCGAGCGGGTATTATAAATGGGGCTTTGATTGCTAAGATCATTTTCCCCAAGAAAGTGAAGGTTGGGTTGTCCAAGGAGCATGGCAAGAGAAGGAGAAAAGAGAAAACTCTGTGCCAGCATTAGCCTGCTCTTAACGAGAGACACCAAGGCCTTTATCTTTAACCACATCATAATGACATCTGAAGCTAAAATACGAAAGAATGTCCCAGAGCACTCCGGTGATAAGGAAATATCAAATGATGAGCGAGTGACCTGTCGCCACTCGATGTATGTAGGTGAGTCAGCTTACCGTTCGATATCTTGTTATTATATTTTTAAGAAAACATAATGCATGGTTCTTATTGCTTTCTCTTTTAAAAAATAACTGAAGACGTTGTACGCCATCTTCTTTGCTTGACTGTGAAGAACAGAAAAGTATTTCTCTCTTTCATTGCAGATGCAAGATTAGTGATAATGAACTTCACGAAAGACAGAAAGAGATCGAGTAACAAAAATTCAATGATAAAAACGTGGCAACAGTGCACTCTAACACTCGATGTGATTACAAAGGAAGCTAGAGACAATGAAATCTCTACGGCCAAGACTCCTCCTAACTCGCCCCAATTGGTTCAGATAAAGTCACGTGGCTTGAAGACTGCTTCATCCCTATTCCTCTGAGTCGCAAAGATAAAATGACTAGACTATAGCACACTATCACAAAAGGTAATTGAGCGTGATATCAGAAATGAGGAACATACGAGCGGGATTCATTACGTTGTAGGATTTAGGGTTTCCTTGCAGCCGCTACCGTCTTAGCAGACAATGTAGCCGCTTACGCGTGATGAGCCATTCACAATGTTTTGAGCATATATCGTAATTTTTAAGTACAATACGTATCTTTTGTGATTTCATTTTGCTCATGAAAAAGTTTACTAAATGTGGGAAGCGTCAAATAAAAATTGAAGTATGAGTACATAATATTTTTCCACTAAATGCGGGTTTTTCACTCAATCGGGTTTCACTAAATGCGGGAAAATAATACATTGTTTATATGGAGTTATTGTCGGGACATGAAAAAAATCTTCACTAAATCTGGGATTTCACTAAATGCGGGAACATTAAATTAGGGTTTTACTGTATTACACAAAAGTGAAATTAGCTTCAAAAGTGGAAAAAAATAAAACTGGGATTGTTGGAACATTGATGAAGTCAAGAAAAGGTATTCTTAAGTCTATGAAAGAAGTTAAAATGAAGAAGGGAGAAAAATTTTTTCGTAGAAAAGGAAATATACTGATTGAGAGATGGAAAGATAAACAGGATGTATTGATACTTAGCACTAAACACACATATACAATGGCAGAAGTGAAGAACAAAAGAAAAATGATAACAAATAAACCAATCAGTATTGTTGACTACAATAAAAATAAAATGGGTGGATTTAGCACACCAGAAATTGTCTTATGGAGCTTTAGACCATAGAATGACAAAATGGTGGAGAAAATTAGCATTTCATCTCATATTGATGTCAGCATCAAATGCCTGCCTTTTCTACAATTGTACAACAAAGAAAAAACTATCACTCACAAAGTTCCTTCAAAATGTTTGCAATCAGATAGTAGCTTCAGTTAGGGAAAAAGAAGGGATGAGAAATGAACCTCAAGGTTCTGGTAAATTTTCACATCTGTCAGGTAGGCATTTTGCTACAAGAATAATAAAAAATGATAAAATTAGTCAAAGAAAATGTGTAGTGTGCTCAGAGGCACTAAGAAAGTCAGATGGAAAAGCAGGACGAAAGGACACATCATATGAGTGTAAAGAATGCAATGTGGGATTGTGTGTGGATCCATGTTTCATTATATACCACACAAAAAAATTTTTAAATTCATTTAGAAAAAGTCTTATTTACATCATTTTTTTATTCTATAACATTTAATGTTTTATGTATTCAATTTTGGCATAATACATTTTTAAATAAAAATTATAAATTATCAATTATTTTCTTTCCAAAAATAGCATTTATGTTAACAATTTTTTAATTATAAAAAATATGTTAATTGATTGAAAATCAAATTAAAAATAACTAAGAAGGTTATCAGTAAACAATATGATTAAATTAAACAGAAGTGAAAAAGCTTTTAAAATATGAATGTTTGTAAAAGGGAAAAATATACCAGCATACAGAATGGGAATGGCCACCCAATGGCCAGCACTCGAAGTGTTAAACACAGCGCTATCGAAAACAGATTTCTACATAGAACTTACATTCATTAAAAACTGCACATTACAAAACGGACTCAACTCACAAATTATCGAAAACATGATTCAAAAACAAAAACACAATACCGTAAATACCCGCGTATAATGCGCACCCTCATATAATGCGCAGGGGGGTTTTCAGCCTCGTAATCTATGATTTTTCTATATACCCGCGTATAGCAGGAACAGATTTTTTTTAGCGTTACCATTCCAGAATAAAGTAGATGGCGTAATGTGGTCTAAAGCAATGATTGAATTATTGATATTGTATTGGTAACATAATGAAAGTGCGAAATTAAATTTCCGAATAACGTTCCAAAAGAACGTCAGCTAACTCAATCATTACATACTCTATGTTTACTTACAAGGTGATATTAGGACATAATAAATTGAATTATATTAATTTCATAGTATGGCATATGACATTCTTTGAGCTAATAAAATGAAGGAATGACGATAATCCTATGTCTTTTACATACGTTTTTGTCACGGCTGAGGTGGACGGGTTCGCCCAACGTTCAGTTTTACCCTTATTAGAACACTCGGGAGCACGTAAACACGATAGCAAATAACCATAATTAACTACAGACTCTAAGAATCAAGAATAAATCACGTATGAATGCTGAGAGAAAGGTAGGGAACGACAACTTTATTTAGTTCTACAAGAAGCATCAACTCCCAGCGTACTCAAAGGCATCAGCTGCCATTGTTTCTAATTGTAAGTAGTACCAGTACCTCACCACCAGGCCAGGTGCCGGTGTAGGGTGACGTCATGCATAAGATGCCGATTCCAATAACAACATCGAAGAAGAATGTTCCAGTGACGAAGAATTTCTTGGCTTTTAAAATAAATAAACACTGAATTCCATCTTTTCATATCTAATTAATGTATGTTTATAGAATTAGTTAATAAATTTTTACTATTTTCTATCTTACTTTTCGTAAAAATCACCAATAAAAATATGAGGATACCCGGGCAGTAATTACTGTGCCGAAATTGTGGAAATATGAGGTCAAATGAAAATAGGAAGATTATGTACCCTCGTATAACATGCATCCTAATTTTTAACTCGAATATTTCGAAAAAAAAAAGTGCATTATACGCGGGTATTTACGGTAAATGTGGCCTCATGGCGTTCGAAAATACATATCAGCATCAAATATCGATCATTCAAGGTAGGAAAAGTTTCAAAGTTGTCAAACAGCGACGTGCAACATGCTTCCACCCCATGCTGGAGTATCTGCTGATAGCACCTGCCAGGCAGACGAGGCTTCGTGGGCGTGTTGGGACTTGCAGTGCATTTGACTGTGGTTTTTCAACTGCACTTCAGTGTCAGCATCCACTCCGTGGTCAGAGTGTTGTTTGTTGTGTGTGCACAGCAGATTTTTTCGTGTGGTATCAACATGGCATTATCTTTGAGGAAAGACCACACGATCTTCCTGATAGGATGTGTGAACAATAAGCTGCCAGAGAAGGAACTTCCATCCATATGTGAAGTGCTGTTGTGCTTTTTCACCATGTACAAAATTAAAATAAAACAGTGCGTGAGAGTGCAAGATCTGTCATAGGAGTTTTAAAGGTGTTGTGAGAGGGCAAAAGTCGTACACCTATGATGGAGGAACAGCGTGCTATTGAGAACCAGGAAAGGAAATACGACGAATGGGTGAAATTAAAAAAGAACCGTGGTAGGCGCACCAAAACTCAAGAAAGTAACGAAAGGAAGTTTGTTCAATCATTGGATGACTTGTTTGACATCACCCATGCCAATGTATTGAACTTGATCAAGAATCAAAAGGACAAAGAATTTCTGTTGGCGCAAAGGGAACAAGGTAGGCATGGTTACATGGATAGCATTGACAAGAAGCTTACCGCCCTAAAGTCCCGCAAGGCTAGCAGAGAAAGGCACCATGAAAAGCTAAGGGCTCGTGAAAAAGAACGCCTTAATGCTGCAGGTGCTGTAGTGGATTATTATTATAATTTTTAATTTTAATTGTTAAATTTATTAATTATATAACATATAAATTAATAAATTAGGTGCACCGGCTTTGATTGATTCCTCAAGCGACTCCGACGATTGCACTGAAGAGTGTGATGTTTCTGCCTTTGATGGACCGTCGACGTCTGGTCTTCCAAAGAAAAGAGCAATGAGGTGCATGGTTTCACTGGAAGCTTAGTGCTCACTTCTGGTACCTAAGTGAGGAACTAGTGGCCCTAGCTATTTTCGACAGTGAAACCTCCACGAATGTGAAAAGAGATATGATACAAGCCATGAAGGACAAGGAAGCCAAAATGAAGCCCTCCAAGCGGGCCAATGCGCCACAGGAGGAGAAAATTATGGAGTAGACCTTGGCTGACTTTGTTTCTCCTAATACAAGACTTTTCTTCGAGAAACTGGAGATATCGTGCCAGTACCTTTCTAATGATCCAGATTTCTGGGCCGAAAAGGATGACTTCAGAGATCCCCTGGGAGTAGTGAGAGGCCTCAGAGTGGCCAACAAACATGCTGAGCGCACAGTGGCCCTCATCAAGCAGTACAACAACCACATCAATACAACAGAGGAACAGAAGCAATATTTGTTGCAGGTTGTTGCCAATCACTGTGCACAAGTCTCAGATGTAAGAAAGGAGACACTCATGAAGGAATACGGACCAAAGTAAAGCCATGTCAAGTGAAAGTACATGGAATTAATACTCATTGTTACTTTTTAGTACTCAAAACTGCTTACCACATAATGTAGCACTAGTTCAATGAAAAAATCTGACATTTAAAAATAAATTTTGAAGCATTGTGCTTGATGCTGCCAACTGACTACCTTACACTGCCTGACAGTATTTCCCACAATCTTTGCCATGCACAGTAATATAGACAGGTGAAGGATGCTGTGTGTCCATCATTCCTCTCAGTGAAAAACTTCACAGCCATTGAGCGCTGGGTCAGTTTCGTCGTAGAGGCCCCAAATTTGAAAAATTGATCCCGATAAGTGCCACCCTAATATAAAAACAAGGTTATGAACAACAACTTAGGTCCCATCCCCCACTCATTCCTTTTTCAGTTACTCAGTTAACCATTCCGATTCCTTTCACTTTTCTTCCCCCAACAGTCACTCCTTGCATACATACTCCCCTTTTCCCCTCCTACACTACTGAAGATGATGACAGCTTAGCTGTCAAAAAATTGGTGATTAGAGTGCTATACTGAGTGAGTGCCTTTCAATGAATTTGTATGTTTATGCATGTGCGTGTCTCCTTTTGACTTAGGTCCTGTGAGGGTGTTTAACAGCATCCTGCAGCATGAATGTATTCTCTTCCTGTTTACGGTGAAGGAGTTTTTGTGTATTTACTTACTTTTAGCGCATTTAAAAGTTGGTTTCATTAATTTTTTTTCAATTTTAACTTAATACTTAATTCATGCATACCCATCATATTTTATGGGCAATTATGTTAGTAATAAAACAAACAAGCACTTTTCAATGTTAGAAAAATACATTAGAATGTCAAATATTCTTCAGAGCTCAACAATGACAATTAATAGCAGGAAAAAATGATGCTTTACCTCAATTTGTCAGCCTCAGAGGCTGTCACTAAATCCAGACATGAGGTTGATTGCGCCCTCTGAACAGCTGAATTTGGATTGCCTCCAACCCCAACTGGAATTCCCCAAGGCATCACATCCTCATGCCCCTGCTGCTGGTGTTGTGGTCCAAGATGTTGCTGCATATGTTGATGGACCTAACAAGTCAGTTTGTGAAAGAACAAATATTTTACAAACTCTTTCTCTCTCTCTCTCTATATATATATATATCATTATATATAGACATTTCTTACAGAGGAGGAGGATACTAATGTTTAGGCACTTCCACATGAGCTGGAGATTCGAAATTTTTTTATTAGTTAGGGTTATGTGCAAAATCTACTAGAAAAAACGAAAATCTTAAAAAGGTAAAACAATGCGGCTGCTAAAAATTTGCAATTGTTTAAACAAATTTTCAAGGTTTATGTATTTCCGCATGTGCTACGGAGTTGAAATTTTTTTAATAAGTAGAATTCTTAAAAAAAACGAATAGGGATTATACAAATTTCGATATTTTAATTTGTTTGGCAGTTAAAAATTCTTAAACTTTAAACAAATAGATAACTGTTTAGGTACTACAGGATGAGCTAGGAAGATGAAATTTTCAAATTATTTACAGAGTAGTAAACTTACACAAATAAACATTAAAATTTTACCCTATATGAATTGTGGCGGCCGTTAAAAATTATTTGAATTTAAATAATTAGAAAAATATTATTTTTCTTCTAGAAGTGCAACAACTTTAAAATTTGGCTAAAATGTGTAGCATTAGTAACCCATAACAACGATAGTGTAAAATTTTTAAAATTGCAACATTTGGGGAATGTTTTAAACTATTATTTTTACCTGTGGGAAAAACAAAAATCGCTGCGGAGGTGAAATCTTTAGAATTAAAAGACTATTTGTAATGGTGAAATGTCTGTCTGAAAAATGAATTTTTTTCAAGGTGAGATGAAATGCTTGCAGTATGCAAGCACCAATTACTAGTGTATATATATATATATATATATATATATATATATATATATATATATATTAACTAAAGGAAAAGAAAAGGTAGTGATGAGGGTGGCAACAAGGTGTTGAGGGAAGCCCAGCGGACACTTACCAAGTTGAGGACCAAGCTGGCAGGCTGCTGGGGGCGTCGAAGAGACACGTGAAGCACACGAACACAAAAAGACAAAAAAACACGCAAGCTTATCGGGCCTATGCCCTTCTTCAGCGAAAGAGTATCTGCAAGTGACACACTGGGAAGGGAATGACAGGGTGATGTGGGAAGGTTGATGATTGGAGGAGGTGGGGAGTAGGAGGGGTGGATAGCCAATAAAGAGGGAGTGTGGTAAGGGAAAGTGCGAATAACTACAATGTAACAAGGAGACATTGTAAGGGGGCTAATAGGGTTAGCGGAGGTTGAGGCCAGGCGGAGAGAAAGAGTCGAGAAGATGGATATGTGCTAGTTCCCAGTGTCGGAGAAGGGGGGCAGGAGTGCCATAGGGTAAAGCGCGAATAATCCTAACATTGTAGCCACTATTGAAGGGGACATTGTGGGTATTGGCATGTAATGCAACTGGGAGGGGGCGTCTGAGAGAAACGCTATTCTGGTGACCGTTCATTCGGATGTTTAATGGATTGCTGGTGAGGCCAACATAAAACGCGGGACAAAGGGTGCAGGTGAGGAGGTAAATGACGTTACGGGTGGTGCAGTTGCTTCTGGAGGTGATGGGGTAGGTGATGTTGATGGAGGGACTCGAGAAAGAAGATGAGGGTAGGTGGATAGGGCAAGTGAGGCAGCGAGGTTTTCCGCAGGGGTGGGAGCCTATTGCAAGAAGCGTGGTAGAAGTGGGAAGTTCCTTCCTCCACAAGATATTTCCCAAATTTGGGGGCCGGCGGATGGAGAGGAGCGGAGGATTGGCAAAAAGGTTGATAAAGAGGGACTGATGGGAGGAAGAGGTAAGAATTGGGTGGGCAGCATGAAGGATTGTTTTGAGAGCTTCGTGGATACCAGGAAGGAAAAGTGTCGTAAGAGTAAGTGGAGGGGTAGATGCAGGAATAGTGGGTGTGTGAGGATGGGATCCATTGTGGGTAGGCATCATCGCCCTATGGATCTGTTCGCGGACCAAGACTGGAGGGTAGCCACGTTTGAGAAGAGCATCCTCGAGGACAGAGTAATACTCTAGAAGGGATGCTGTATCAGAACAAAGCCTCCATCCTCGACGAGCAAGGGCATAGGGGATAGAGGTTTTGGTATGAAGGGGAGGAAGGTAGAGGATTGGTGGGTGAAGGACAGTGAAGGATGGGAGGAGAGACGCGAGAGAAAGGAAAGGAGAGAGTCAGGTCCATGCGTCCAAATGAGGAAGACATCGTCGATGTATCTCAGCCACAAAAGTGGTCTGAGTGAAACGTTGAGGAAGAGTCTTTCCCATTCTCCAAGGTAGCAATTGGCGTATGAAGGCGCCATTCGGGTGCCCATCGCAGTGCCTCTAATTTGAAGGTAGTGACGACCATCGAAAGAGAAGTTGTTCAATTTGAGCACCATTGCTGCCAAGTCTAATAAGAAATGGGAGGAAGGTTTTGCGCCGGGTGGTCTTGAGTCCAGGAGTTTACTAAGGGCAGAGAGTCCATCATCATGGGGGATGTTTGTGTAGAGGGAACAGACATCGATAGTGGTCAAAATGGTATTGGGTGGGAGAGGAAAGGGGAGGTGTTTGAGGCGTTTGAGAAAGGAGTTAGTGTCTTGGATGAAGGAAGGGAATTGACGAATAAGAGGTTGTAGGTGGGAGTCAACGAAGGCGGAGATGCGTTCTGTAAGGGAATTAAAGCTGGCAACAATGGGGCGGCCGGGGATGTTGGGTTTATGGATTTTAGGGAGAAGGTAGAATGTGGGTGTGCGGGGTTTGTTGGGGATCATTAGAGCAATGGCGGAATCGGAAAGGCCTTCCTGTTTTCCTGAGGAATGAAGATAGGATGAAATTTGGTAGGAGTGGTGGTCTGTGGGGTTGGAAGTAAGGTGATGGTAAAAGGTTTCGTCAGAAAGTTGGCGCTCGGCTTCCTCGTTATATTTGGCGCGATCCATCACAACCGTGGTGGTGCCCTTGTCGGCAGGGAGGATGATGATATGGTCAAGATGTTTGAGTGTAGAAATGGCATGCCTTTCAGGTCTGGTAAGATTATCTGTATGGTCGATAAGATCGGAAAAGTTAGGTTGGGAGATTCTGGAAAGGATATAATTGAGGTATTGTTCGACCGGGTGTAGGGAAGGAATGTATTGGGAAGGAGGTTTGAAGATGGAAAAGGTAGGTGGGAGGCCGGGAGGGAGTTTTGGGTTGGCAGAGGTGAGAGAGTCTTCTTTGGGAGGGTTAGTTTTTAGACGTAGTGTGCGGGCAAAGGACTGGACGTCGGCAAGGAGGCGAAAATGATCAAATTTGGTGGTGGGACAAAAGGAAAGGCCGCGTGAAAGGAGTTCATTCTCGGCAGGGGTAAATACGTGGGAGGAAAGGTTCAAGACTTCATCTGGTTGGCAAGATGAAGAGGTGGTGGCAGGAGTGTGCGAAAAATAGGAGCGCTTCAAAGGTTTGCGGGTTAGGAAAGTGTGGGTCTTTTTCAGGATATAGAGTGATGGTGGCGTTGGGAATCCCAGGAGGTCCGCAAGACAGGGAGTTTGACTGATGAGTGGCGGGGAAGGAGGTGGCTTGTTGACCTCGCCAGCTGTTATGAACGGAAGGGGAAGACCAAGTTTGAGGTGCTGGACGCAAAGCAGAGAGAGTTTATGGAGAAGTCTGTTGCAATGTGCGGTGATATTATTAGCCGCTTGAAGGAAAGCGGCACGAAGGTCGGATATACTTTGTAAGTGTCCGCTGGGCTTCCTTCAACACCTTGTTGCCACCCTCATCACTACCTTTTCTTTTTCTTAAGTTTATATATATATCCTGGTAGGACCATCCAAGCCGGAAAGGTCTGAGGGGAAGAGTCAGACTAAGAAGCAGTCTTGGGGGTTTTACATCCCCCTGTGCAAGGGCAGTAGCTTGCACAGTACCTCTGTAGGTGGTGATCATGTGGATCTGAATAGCTACAGATGGGTAATCACTCTTGTGAAACTGCGATGAGGAAAACAAGGGAAAATTACCTCATTATATTTCCCATGATAGGCTGAAAAGCTGCAAATACCTCTATGGATCTCTCTGGGGTAAAATATTCCGGGGGTAAAATAGTCCCCAATCGGATCTCTGGGTGGGGACTACCCTAGGGGATGCACCGAGGAAATGTAACATTAATAAGAAGAAAGCAAGTAGTGAGAAATTAAGAATAGGCACATGGAATGTTAGGACTATGAATTCAGGAGGTAAACTAGAGAACTTAAAAAGGAAAATGAGAAGGAATAATGTAGGTATAGTAGGTCTTAGTGAAATTCAGTGGGAAGAGAAGGCGAGATAAATTCAGACGAATTTAAGATTATTTGCTCAGGAGGAGAGAAAAAGGAAAGAGGAGTGGGGATTATGATGAGAAAAGAGATAGCTGAAAGAATTAGCAAGGTAGTGACAGTTAATGATAGATTAATAGCCGTAAAACTTCAGATGGAGCCAGTGGAAATGCTTATAATTCAAGTGCATATGCCAACAACTAATGCTGGTGATGACAAAGTAGATGAAATGTATGAACAGATTACAGAGATATTGGTGGAGGAGGGAAAAGGAAGGATCACCACCATAGTAATAGGAGACTGGAACAGTGTAGTCGGAGAGGGACAGGAAGATAACATAGTGGGAAAATATGGACTAGAGAAGAGAAATGAAAGAGGGGAGAAACTTGTGTATTTCTGCCATAGAAATAGACCGATTGTAACTAATACATGGTTTAAGCATCACCAGCGGAGACTTTACACATAGAGAAGCCCAGGAGACCAGAGACGATACCAGATAGATTACATACTAGTCAATGAAAGATTTAGAAATAGCATTAAAAATGTGAAAACACTACCAAAGGCAGATATCGATTCCGACCACAACCTTTTGGTGGCAAATACACAATGTAGACTGAAGAGCATTAAGAGAAAAACAAGAGTTAACAAGAAAAGGTACTTAGAGAAACTCTTTAAGAACAAGGAGTCTATCATGACTGAGATGGAGGAAAGGTTGAGGGAGAGAGCTGAAGAAAATAGGAACAATGTAGATGAGGAGTGGAGATACATCCATAGCAACATTAAAGATGTAATGGAAAAGAAGGTAGGAAAGATAACGGGTGAAAGAAACAAAAAACCCTGGGTCACAGCAGCCATGCTGCAAAAAATGGAAGAGAGGAGAAAGTGGAAGAACATAAACACTGAAGAAGGCCAAAGAAAGTACAAGGAGTTAAATAATACTTTAAGAAGGGAAACAGATAAAGCCAGAGAACAGTGGATAAATGAGAAATGTGAGGAAATTGTTGAGTGTGAAAGAATTTGTAGAACAGACCTCATGTATAGCAAAGCAAGGGAACTATTCAAGAAAAAGGCAAGAAAGATAGGACGTAAAGGAATCATGAACAAAAGTGGTAAAATAGTCTCGGAGCCAGACAATGTAAAGAATGTCTGGAAAGAATACACTGAGGTGCTGTACGACAAAGAAGGAAAGCCAAGAAATATTGAATTAAATGAAAAAGAGGATGTGGATAAAGACCAGCTAGGACCAAGTATTCTCGAGTCTGAAGTTAAAAGAGCAATTGATGACATGAAAAGAAGGAAGGCTGTTGGGAGTGATGATATACGAGTGGACGTTCTTAAGGTTTTGGGGTCGAAAGCAGTTAAGCAACTCACAAAATTCTTTAACCAAGTATATGATACTGGCATATGGCCTGAAGATTTTTTAGATGTTGTTTATGGTACCACTGGAGAAAAAGAAGAATGCAAAATGTTGTAAGGATTACTGAACTATTAGTTTAATTTCTCATGCAGCTAAAGTTCTAACCAGAATAATAACCAAAAGAATTGAACGTAAAATAGAAAAGAAGCTGCAAGATAATCAGTTTGGTTTCAGAAGAGGAAGGGGGACTAGAGATGCTATAGGATGTATGACGATGATGGTAGAAAGAGCATTAGGGGTCAATAAGGATATGTACTTTTTTAGATTGGAAGAAAGCTTTTGACCAAGTGAAATGGGATAAATGTTGGGTATTTTAAATAAAATAGGGATAAATTGGAAAGATAAAAGATTTCTTAGAAACCGTTACTTAGATCAAAAGATTCGAGTCAGGATTGAAGGAGAAGAAACAAAGTATTTCAATAGGAAGGGGAGTGAGGCAAGGATGTCCTATATCACCAGCGATATTTATATTTATGCATAAACAATAACAGAAGAAGCGTTGAAGGAAGAGAAAGGATTTAAGATAGGAGGTGAATGTATTACCACCATTAAATACACAAATAATCAGGGATTAATAGCAGAAGATGAAAAAGAACTTCAGAGGATGACAGACAGGCTAATGGAGGTTGGCCAACAATATGGAATGAAGATCAATGCCGGAAAAACAAAAGTCATGGTGGTTTCAAAGGAACATAAAGAATTAAATGTAATGGTAAATGACAAAAAATTGGAACAAGTAGTTTCAAATAATTTGGCAGTATTATAACACAGGATGGAAGTAGCACACAGGACATCAGAAGTAGGATTGCAACGGCATCATTGATCATTGATAGACTCTTACAGGTTCCTCTTTCTAAAGTTGATTGCCTCACAGAAGTAAAATATATTAAAAAATGCGCTAAAATCAATGGTTACGACCCTCAGATGATAGAAAATATTTTACACAAACACAAGCGCAGTCTTTCTTTGAAAAAACGGATTACTCTCACAAGCACAACCACCAAAAAACCAAAATACGTAAAAATCCCCTTCGTCCCAGGCATCACAAATGGCTTATCAAACATCTTCTCAAAACAGAACCTTAAAGCAGTACTTGTGAATGAAAACAAACTCTCCAACTTACTACACAATCCAAAAGACACGATCCCTACTCTACAAAGATCCGGCATATACAAAATCGCTTGCACAGACTGCGAGAAAGTCTACATAGGTCAAACTAAACGGAAGCTAGAAACCAGGTTCAAAGAACACCTTGCACACTTCAAAAACAATAGATTTAACAGGTCTAGCATCGCAATACACATACAGGAAAACAATCACCCAATTAAAATCGAAAACATGTCTCTCTTAAAATCAACACAAACCGACTGGAAACTAGACGCTTACGAGAGTATTTTCATAAACAAAGTCAAAGAGACGGTTATGAATAATGACCGCGGACCTATCCCTTACTCACCCCTCTACACGCTAACCATAAAGAATTCCTCGACCCCTCTGCCCTCCTTTCACTTTTGCCCGGAACATATAAATACACAAGACCAAACACAAACAATCCATATGACTTCAGCTACTGAAGATGGGAGCATAGCTCCCGAAATACGTATCTAGCAAGTTTCCCAGAGATTTCCAGAGTGATTGTGCGTGTGTGTGTTCCTTTTCTTCTTTTTAGGCTAGTTTTTGACAACATGTCCCTGTAGGCCATCATCGTCCTGTAAGTATAATTTTAATTTTCCTTATTTCTTATTGACGTGTGAGTGCTCTCTGGGTTAATTTACGGTTCAGGAGTTTCAAATTTTAATTCCAAGGAAGAAATTAGCAAAATGCTACATATGGAGCATAGCTCTTTATGGCACAGAGATGTGGATAGTAAGGAGAAAGGAGGAAAAATATTTAGAAGTTTTGAGATGTGGATATGGAGGAGAAGGATGAAAGTGAAATGGACAGAGAGGAAGAGAAACGAAGAAGTATTAGAAATGGTGGGAGAAGAAAGGATGCTAATAAAAACAATCAGGAAAAGAAAAGCAAATTGGATAGGGCACATACTGAGACGACAGTGTTTACAAAGGATGATCTTAGAAGGCAAAATTAGTGGAAGAAGAGGAAGAGGGAGAAAAAGAATAGGAATATTAGAGAATATAAAGCAGGAATATAGCACTTATAGAGGTATACGAGGCTTCTAGGGAGAGAGAGAGAGAGATGGAGGCAGCGATTCAGCTAAAACCTGTCTTCGGACAGCAGCATGATGATGATGATATATATATAATTTTGAAATGAAGGATTAGAAGTTAATTCCATTAGCAAGGCTACATTATTAGGAGTTTTCTGCAGCAATATGCTAATTTGTAAGTGTTCTACGTGTTATTTGCCCTATAAAAGATCTTTACAATGGAATTTCAAAAAGATAAACATCAAGCTTATATTGAAAATTAACTACCAATTAACCAAGCAATTATGCTCCTCATAAATTGTGCCAATAAAATTCTAGCTTATAGAGTAAGTTCCTCGCAAGAAAATTTAGTTAAAACTACTAAGTCTATAGGGTGAGAGAAATTCTCACTAGAGCCTCATAGCAGAGCCATCTAAAACCTAGAGGCAGCTTCCCATTTTTTCTGCTGAGTCATGTAATCCTGTGTTATGTAACAAGTGATATTTATTCGCTCTTATATTTTTCAATTATATTTGCAAACACATTAAAATTGGGAGCAAACTTATATAACAATCCAAATCAAATACATAACAAAGATACCATATTTCTTTTTTAACACATTAAAAACATGCTCTTATAGTTTCACTTTGGCATCTGTCTGTGCACTTGCTCAAATTGAAATTGTGACGAAACTGTAAACAATAGTGAGTTGAAACTGTACTGTACTTTTGCCATTTGTTTTTCTTATTTAAGTTTGAAAAATATATAGGGTTGGATAGCCATTAAAATTATTTTTAATGGCTGCCATTTTGTTTCAAGACGGCAGATAAAAAGTTTTTCTGGGGTCTTCTAGCTGATAGCAAAAAAATGGCATTTACCACATTTCTCTACAATATACAGGCTTTGCGCGACCCCAGTTTGTGAGGATTTGATATAGCACAAATTTATGAAAAATAAATTTTTTACGAAATGACACATTGTTTAAAATTTTATTTTCTATTAAATACGTAGATAAAAGGAGGCAAAAGTCACAAAAACGTAAACATAACACTCTTGCAGGGGATTTATAAAACACTTTTTAACAATGGCACTGTAATACTTAGATATATCCGAATACCCCTTTGCTGTGACATTCTGTATTAAACCCACAGCCTTAAAAAAAAACTTTATTTTGATAATACTGCTTTCTGGAGTCCCTCTTTGCCTTGTAACTCTCACCCAATTACCCCTGAATGTGCTCCATCCATTTGAAGCACTACCCCTTTAGGTGGAAGGCCACATGCATGCCATTTATGGATGCTTTTGCGGTCGGCCTTTCTTTTCTTTTGGCTCTGTGGTTAATACCCTTGCCAGTAACCAAACAAAATATACCGGATTTGGGTTTTCGCACATTTAGTAAAGGTAGGGCAGAATTATAACGACAGGGAGTGCACCTCTGCTGTGAGAAAGATTGTTAATCAAGGCATCGCCTGCTATGAAGAAATTCTGCGAGACCAGAAGAGAATGGCAACTCACACTTGATGCCTTCCTCAAGATGTCATCATCTTCCATAAAACCACAGCCAGAAACTTCATGGCAGGAGGATTAAAAATAATTTTAGTATGAATTAATCCATTAATAAACCTAATCAATATTTAACCTATCCTCATTGACAATGTATTTATGACCCCCATTTGTGCGAATTTCACTTAGAGAGAAATTTTCAGGAACTAATATGTTGAGCAAAGCAAGGTATGACAGTACAGTTCTTGAGATGCAGAGGGCAAGATTGATGGACAGACAGTTGGGACATTATATATAGGACTAGCTGTGTTACCCGGCGTTGCCCGGGTGCGATTCGTAACTTCTTTCTTCGCGTTATTGTCTCAAGGGATCCAGACAGACGTACATGCTTAGCTTTCCAGTAACTACACCTGATACTGGGTTGAGACCTTCTAGGCATTGTATTTTAAACCTATCTACACACACACACCAGATTCAACCAAACCAAATAAATACAGTGAAGAAATAGCAACCCACGCTCTCGCGCCTGACACTGCAACTTATATACCCTCGCACCGCCCGTGTGCTTGGCACACACTCTCGCGGCTGATGCTGCAACTTATATACCCTTGCACCACCTGTGCACTCAACATACAATGCGTTGCTTCTAAAAATTACCTACAGAGAAGTATTTTGTTCTGTAAAAGGGTTCTTAGAAAAATGTCATAACTTTTGATCAGACTGTATATTCATATGTATTTGTATGTGAAACATATTTACACAATAGGTAAAAACGTTATTTGCCTTAAACATGCTGTATATTGTATTTTTTTACGTAAACCTGTTCGTTGTAATGCTGAACAAATTAGTGAAAGAATGGTGCAAATCGGTTCAGCCATTCTCGAGTTATAAGGGAACCAAGTTACAGACACAAAAACAGATTTCTCACCAGGGCTGTGCTGAGCGAGAGTGGAGGGGGTTAAGAGTGGTATCCAAACCTACTTTGGGGCTTGCCCTATTGCCTAAAAAAAGATTAGTTAACATTGGTAGGTTTTTTCCAGAGATATTTTGGTTAGAAGGGGGTATTAAATTTTTGCCTGTTATATATTAGATTATGAATTTCTGAAATAAATATACAACCCTATACATCAAATGAACAATGTGAATAAAAACAAATGTTGTAAATTTCCACTAGACAAATTTATTCTGGCCGGCCTCGCCTGTTACAGCATCATCAGGTGACAAAAGCATTGCAGAGGGTTCTACCGTATTCACCCAAAAGGAAGACGACCCCTAAAAAATTAGGTTCACTTACAAAAAAACTTATATATACATATATATATATATATATATATATATATATATATATATATATATATATATATATATATATATATGTATAACAAGCTAACATTAAGAGGATGAATAAAAAAAGTAAATTTACTACTTACATCTCAGTCTCCTCTGTTTCCTTCCCTTATTCTTGCTATCCTGTTCATTCATCACAACTTATTCAAATTTGAACAATTCGTCTTCCATACCGTCCATGGAATTTAATATGCAGAATGTCTTGAACCCTCTTGAGATACTATAGGGATCTACTTTTTTCCATGCTGCAATGATCCAATTACAGAGAAGTGGTATACTGGGCTTCTTAATTTTCCCTGTAGGAGTTAATGCATGGTCCCCTGCCAAAAGCTATTCTGAATAAAATGACTTTATGTAATCCTTAAACTAGAACATCTAGCACTTGAATTTGTGATGTCATACATCCTGGTATAACTACAAGGTCAGTATTCATACCATGAAGGGTATTTTGAACTTCCTCTGTAAGGTGGCCTTTGAACGCATCTACTGATAAGACGAGCATTGCTCTCTGCCTTAAAAGTACCCCAGGTCGTCTATTCCATACTATGCTTAGCCAGTCCTTCATTAAATCAGCTGACATCCATCCTTGGCCTTGACATTTAACAATTATTCCATTTGGTAGTATTTCCTTAGGCACTGTTTTGCATTTTTAAATAACATACGGCGGCAACTTTGTTCAGTCCGCTAATACAGCCAGCATTACAGTAATGTGCAATTTTTCATTCCTGGAAGTTTTTATGATGACATTTTTTGCAGCTTTTTCGTTGACTGTGTAATTGGATGGCAAGTCGAAGTAAATGGGTGTCTCATCTGCATTACACATTTGGCTCAGAAGCTAATTGTGACTTTTCCGCAACAATTACATGCCTCTGGAAAGTTATTAGTTTGTCCGTGAAGTTGGAAGGTAGATGCTGGCAAAGTGGAGTTCTTCGTCACAGGCTAAAACCATTACGACACATCATATGCACACACCATCCATTACTAGCCTTAAATTCTTGGTGTGGAATGTTTTGCGACCGTGCTAACTCTTGGGCTTTTAATTTAATGATATCCCACATCACCGGTTTACCGTTCAGTCTTTGAATACACACAAAGTTTGCAATTTCCTCATCTAATACAAGAAATCGGCCTCGTTTTGGTCCACTACATGATCTCCGTGTTGAGTTAGCACCTTCAAGTTTCTCTTTTGCTTGCTTCCATCTTCAAACATTTGCTTCAGTCACATTGTATTTCCTTCCTGCTGCGCACCACCATTAACTTAAAATTTCTGTCGTAACTTCTTCTAATTCCTTTCGATACAGCCCCTCTTACTGCAGTTCCTTTTTTCTCTACACGATCTGCCATTTGTTTGGGTATCTTATTTAAAATTTATAAATAATAACTTGTCACTATTTCACTTTAAAACTCAGCAAAGCATGTACTACTCAAGTGCTCTCGTAATTTTTCTACACTCTGAAACTCACGTCCACTTTACGTCTGCCGTTGGCATACCAAGCGCAAAGCATCATGTTTAAATTGTAGTGGATACGTTTAAATTGTATCAGTCTTGTTTACATTGTATTACTAGACACCTTAATTGATGTCTACATGACTTTGTGTTTCATATTACACACGGAACCGCCCAGCAGTAGTAATTTTTTTTCAACTTGTCACGCAATTACCTACCCAGCTCTAAATGCTTCCCTACCGCCAAAGTGGAACCATTAGTCTGTGGGAGAAATTTTAAGAAATTTGACCTTAAATTGTTAAAGTACAGTCAAACTCGGATATAACGAGCGCCACGGGACCGTTTAGTTTTGCTCGTTATAGCCGTTAAACTTAATATCCGTGAAGGCAAAAGCATGCATGCGTATGGTGAAATAAGACATAAGAAGTAAAAGTGAATATATAAATAGAAAGTTTATTTAGTAAATTTATGGAAAAACATAAAAATGAGAATAAACTAGAAAATTTAAAATAAACATTTGTACATAAAATTTACTCACAGCTGCATCCTTAATCACTCCCCTTTTTAGAAAAATAACTTTGAATGGTAGCCTGTTTCATAGATTTCACTTTGAAGTCTCTTAAGTTTCCTCTTATTACACTTATTGCACTAAAAACACCATCGGAAATGTCAATGTTTTCAAAAAAATCATTTAATGTTTCCACAGCATCCTGAGCTTGAGAGTAAGTTGGCACGGCTTTCGTCGGGATTGTGTCTTCGACACATTCAACAATGTCTTCATCACTGTCTGCTGTGTTTTGTACTGTCTCTATTATTTCACTCTCTGTAGGAATTCCACTGGTAATCAAATCATCATCAACATGAACAAAATTGTCAATGTCATTTACATGGTCAAAATTTGCAATTCCATTTTCTTTAAGCCATTCTGACAGAGGTAGATCATCTTCATCAACGTTATGGTTATCAATCGAAAATTCTCCATATATTAAACCAGACTTCCGAAAACAGTTTATGATCGTTGTAGGTGAAACATTGTCCCTTGCATCTGTCATCAAATGAATTGCATCCAATACAGAGACGTTGCCATCTAAACCTCTTTCCCTCCTTTCAATCAACTGTAGAACAAAAAATCGCTTGAAATGGCCTTTAAAACTTTTAATAATCCCATGTCCATTGGCTGCAAAATAGAAGTCGCATTTTGAGGCAAAAACACCAGTTTTACATTGGATAACTCCTGCATATGTGGGTGCGCAGGACAGTTATCGACAAGGTGTAAAATGTTTCTCTTTTTCCTCCGTAACTCGTTGTTCCACTGACTTACATATTGCTGAAAAATATTGGAAGTCATCCATGCCTTTTTATTAGCTGCATATTCAACGGAAAGCTTCTTTACATTATTGAAACAACGTGGCTTTTGTGACTTACCAATAACAAAAAGTTTTTTTTGTCACTCCCATTCATGTTTGCGCACATTAAAACTGTTAAACGATTCTTAGGTCTTTTGCCACCAACACATTTGTCACCTTTGAATTTAAACGTTGCATCAGGCATCATGTTGTAAAACAGTCCAGTTTCGTCGGCATTGTAGATGTCTTCTTCTCTGTAACCTTTTCGACACTCCTCCCAAACACTTTTCACCCATTCACTTGTCGTTTTTGAATCTGCTGACAGGGCCTCTCCACTGACTTTCGCATAAACAATGTTATGCCGATTTTTAAAATGATCGAGCCACCCATTATTGCATGTGAAGTTTTCATGTCCTAACTGTTTTGCAAATTTATCTGCCTGTACCTTTATAATGGGGCCGTTGATGGGGAAACCAGCATTTCTCTGCGTCTTAAACCACTCCAGCAGTGCTTGATCAACAGTACCCAAGTCACACTTCCTCATTTTCTTGTTCGTTGTTAGGTTGTTCTCTAGTGCAGATAAAATCGCTTCTTTGTTTTTCCATAAGGTTGAAACCGTAGACGACGATAAATTAAATTTTTTACACACTTCAACATTTTTTTCACCACGTTCTAACTCTCGAATAATATCAACCTTTTCGCGAATAGACAGACACTTCCTTTTATGTACGGACATGTTACTCGTTCAAGGGCAAAATCTCAACTGATTTTTGTGATCAACGCTACGAACTTTCTTTGCAAACTGCGAGCATACCAATTCCAGGAAGAGTTAATGAGGAGACGGATTAAATCTGGGATTTCCCATCTTTACGTGGGAAAGGGTGTTGGGTGCATTCGGCTGAGCGACGGGGGAGGGCGCCATTGTACATGCCCTTAGCCCCTTACCCCCCTTCCAAACATAACCTCCTGGCTGTAAAAGAGCTGGGGGTTGGGAGGAGAGGACAAAGGACCTCCGCAGGTGCCACTGTACCTGCAAGTTGGGAATTCTTGGTTTGGATGAAGGGATTATTTTTTAACAACAACGCCGCGGTCTTTAACCTCCCCGAGGGATAGGGTGTAGAGGCTGGACTCGAGAACACAAGGTTACATATCTTGGGTCACTATGAGGATTGAAGGGGCTGACCGCCACCGCGTTTGAGACAGTGAGAAGTGGTCGAAGTTTGCTCGATATATCCGTGAAGCGTGCTCGTTATATACGTGAAATATTTGTATGTAAATACTCGTAAACTTATCTTGGAGGTAGCATTTGCTCACTATAGCCGTGACCTCGTTACAACCGTGCTCGTTATAAACGAGTTTGACTGTATTGTAGTAATTAATTAAATAAAATGTATTACTTTATGCAATAATAAATATTTTAGCGGACATATACTTGACATTTGGGTGTTTCGTGGTGCATTTAAAATAGGGGTGTATTCTCAACTTAAATCCTCATACCCCATTCTAAGACGATACCTAATATTTTTAATGGCATTTTTGTGAAAAAACCTTGTCTTCCTTTTAGGTAAATATGGTATATAGACAGAGGATGGATGGGGGAACGAGGCTATAGTTATCAAATATGTGGCGATATAACCACATAAAAAATTAAAAAATGTGCTAATTTTATCCATGTTCATGGATATCACTTCTTGTTTATCACATAAAGTTCAATTTTTTTACTCGTTTAAATATTTTCTTAGAAATCACAACAAAGGTAGTTACTTAAAAAATTAAAGAATTTACAAAATGAGAAGATACGCCCACTTCTTCTCAAAAACAAAATTTTCCAAAATAAAATATCCAGTTTTTCACCAAGTCCCCATTTTAACTTTTACTGGAAGCTCAACTTCAGCTCATTTAAAAAAAATCCACTTTGGAGTAGAGATAAAGATCATATTATTTTTAACTAATTTTTTTATTCATAAAGTAAAAAATCTGAGAGTTATAAAGTGGGAATCAATTATGATTGATGCCATCTCTGAAATAGAAAAAAAATTGTTTTAAAAACAGATCCAGCTGACTAATCCAGGGTTGATACTGCTTGGATCATAATCACCCCAAAGATTCAACAAAAGCCTTGGTCCATTCTCTTCCACTGTGCCACCTAATTTCTTTTTACCTGCAACATTGGGTAATTGTCATCAGCAACTCCTTGCCCTGATCCTCCCATTATGCCCCCTCCACAGCTTCCTACTCTCTGATCAAGCCCAACATCATCTCTGAGATACGAAATAACAGAGCTGCATGGTAACTGCTCCTCCTAAAAAATTATTAATATATAGACTATCATGACTGATATCAGCAGTTCAGCTAATCATTGCAAAACAGTTGTCAAAATAATTTTTTTAAATCCCTTTATGGATTACAATAATGCACACATTCTAAATCAGAAAAACATTAAATAGCAATTGAATGCAAATTAGTAATATCTACTCTGGTCAATTATTATGGAAAAAATAAACTATACATCTAATCTGTCAATACAAGCAATGCAAATTATTTCAAAATAAGCACACATTTGCACGTTTTTATAAGAATTAGAGATATACAACAGAAAAATATTTTTCTCCAAGTCAACTGAAGTGAAGCAACATGCTCTCTATATGTTAATTAAAAACAGGGCACAACAACAGAAAAAATCGTACCCAAAAAGAGGAGAAAAGCCCATAAAGAAACAGCCAGGGGATAGCTTAGGTTAATGGACTACAGCAGCTATGCAGGCATCAAGTTTAAGACAAGGTAGTGCTTACCTGTTTGAATTAATACTTCTAATTAGGATATTATATCAATTCAAGAGGTTATGATATGACAGTTGTCACTGATGCAGAACAAATTAAAAATTTAGAAAACAGGCATAATACTGAGTCTGTTTCCATCAAATTCAATAAATACTAAAGAAAAGCAGCAAAGTTTTGGTTGCAACATTGTGCAGAATTTTCATCCCTGCAAAAGGATGCTTGTATACACTAAAGAAACAGCAGATTCATTTAAACAATCACCTTACCTCTGCAGTTTGATGAAGAGAGTGAGGATGTTGGTGAAGTGGCGGAGTGCCTTGTAGTAGAGTTTGACCATGGTGACCACTTTCATTTGACCCTAGTTCACCAATATGCTGATGTAAAAAAGGAAGACCATTCTCTCCGACAACGCTTGCGGACTCCACTGCCTGTTCGTTGTGCATGTAGAAAGTGTGCTGTGGAGACAAAAAGGAGATAATGCAAAATGATACTTCCAAATTCTGCTAAATAAATAATGGCACAGCCATTCTCTACAATTGCGATTTGAACTGTTTAAACATTATAATGTCTTAGAGATATTAGCCTAATTCTTTTAAAATAACAGTATCATCTGATAAAATGTATAAAAAGTTGACAAAATGTTAGCAGCTAAAAGTAGTATCAAATGATTATTTCCTATATTTTCCACTCAAGATCAAATTTCCATTAATGATTTAAACTAAAAAATTTCATATTTTACTGAATGTGAAGAGAAAGATAAAAAAATAGATTTATAATAAATATTTCATTGCCTGGTGTAACCAACATTGTTGTTTGCATTGCTGATTCATTCATAAAAAATTTAAGCCTACTAATACTCACATTTAATACAGGAAGAACTGTACAATCTATTATAAAAATTTTAACAGATTGTAACTCAAGATGTCATAACTGACATGTTGACTGTTAGCACCACTACATGAGAAATTAAGTCTCATTTAAGTTTTATTTTAATTAGTAAACATAAGAATTAACAGAAACTGAATTTATTGAAACTATAATATAAAATTATTATAATACTAGAGTAATTGACAGTCAAAAATGATGAATAAAATATCTACTATAATAATAGACAAGTGTTGGTGTCGAAAACGGTAAGAGATAATGGTTCAAAATTTTCCAGGATTGCTCAATTCACATATAAAAAGTGATTGACAAAATATATTTGGAAAATGACCAAATTATTCCTTAATGCCAAAGACCCGATAAAGTGTCCTCAAGAAGTGGTGTATACAAATTGGCGTGTGATGATTGCGGAGCGGTCTACATCGGCCAAACGGGGAGGAGTTTTGACAAGAGGATTAAGGAACATAAACGATACTTCCGTTTAAATAACTTGAATTCCCAATTTGCGAAACATCTGTTAAACCTCAACCATCATAGTTCCTTCAACCCGAAATTCCTCCATTTTGAAAGTAAAGGGCGTAAATTAGATGCCCTCGAACAGTTAGAAATAATTTATTGTAAAGACTCGCCCCTCTTAAACGAATACCTTTTCGACAATCATTCTCCTCTATTCAACTTACAAGAAATTTTGTAATTACTTTGTACCTACATGGTTGCCTTGGTGCGTTTACCAAGTTTTTGTAATTTTATAACAGTTCAACTTACAAAAAATTTTTTGTAATTACTTTGTATTTACATGGTTGCCTTGGCCCGTTTACCAAGTTTTGTAATTTTGTAACTTTCCTCCCCCTTCTTTTCCCAACCGCTCATCCTTTTACCTCCCATTCGTTTTCTTTGTAACCGCTATTGTCTCCCTCTCCCCCCTCATTTTACCCTATATATATGGAACAATTTATATATTTTCACCTGATGATGCTACGATCGTAGTGAAACCAGTAGTGTTTATTAAAGTTGTGGAAACCACTAAGTATTCGTTTCATTATGAGTAAATTCCACAAAGTTGAGCCTGACCTTATTAATCATATGTTATGTATACTGTTTCAGAGGAGCGGAATTGATCATTTAGAAATTTGATCTGGCAGTGCCAAACATTCGAAAGACAACTACTACATACATACTTTCAACCTATAACCTAATGATTCCAGCTTTTATGTATTCTGTTTCAATGAAATTGACGAAGTCAGAATTTTTGTAGCTAATTCATTGGTACTTTTTCTCTGGTATTTTAAGGAGTAATCAGCACCAACTGCGTCATTGTCATTCAGCAAAGTTGGTATAATACACTGCGTTTCAATAGCTAAGATGAAATACTCGTGTAAAATGTGCACCGTATTTCAACAGGGATTTCAGGAAAAAAGGTGCATGTGGTACACGTGAACATACAGTGTATAAAATCTTACATATAGAACCACATTTTTAAAAAAATATGATGAACAGAAAATACACAAAGTAAGCATAAATATGTGTGCGTTAGCAAGAAACTTTCTATTTAATGGTGGTTATGTACATAGAAAATCAAATGACAAACAGAAAACATACCCAAAGTAAGCATATAAATATTCCCCATATAAAAGCATTGAACTCTCAAATGCGGCTAAAAGGGTGCCAGGGTGACTTACATTTCTCATTGTCAAAAACCTGAAAATCATGTTTTTTCTGTAATTTTTACACTAATTTGACACATTAAAATTCTCTATTTTTTTAAATAAACATTGTTCTTTCAAGCACAGAAGTCCAAATCCCAAGGTCATATCAAGATTTAAAGTTAATTAAAATGCAAATGATTAATGTGCTACACTCATAGATCAATTTTTACATGTTAATTTATGAAAAATAGAAATTATCCCATGGAGTTGAACTTGGGTTACATTTTGGATTTTTTGTCATTGCCTTTTAATATCTGCATCAAGCACTCCTGCCAAATTTCAATCTTCTACCTACATAGGAAGTTTGTTAAAATATGTTAAAAAGGGCACAACAAATTTACACAGACTGCACATTAATACAATGAGATCATTATTAAAGTCCATTTTACTATAAAATGAAGTCTTATAAATATTTTAATGTACAAATTATTTGATCCAATACATTATGTGGCAACAAAGTTGCAATGAAAAAGGCAAAATAAAGATGAATATTTATTAACCCTTGCCAAATGGAATTTTTTTTACATTCCTCTTCACTTAATGGTATGTATTTTGTTAAATTTTGGAGAAATAGCTACTGTTGATAATAAAAAACATTTCAATCTTGAAAAAATAAATTAATTTTGGTAACAAATGGAGATAGGAACATAGATCAAAGATTCACGGAATTACTAAAATAGTACATCATCCGACTCAACATACAAATGCAAAGGTCAAAGCATACAAAACCAGAAATGAGACCAAGACAAGAATACAAAAGCTTAATATAAAGACAGATCCAAAATGAAGAGATTTTACTATATTAGACATGCTCTTAAATGCCAGATTGTATTTTTTTGGCTGTTTAAAATTACTACTAAAAAATTCATAAAATTTCTGAATCTTTACAAAGATATTTTAGAACATGAAATAAATTATAAAAATAAATGAGTGATATGGATCAGTAACACACCCAGGAATTTACTTTGGGGGTGGCAAATAATAAAAGGTGTTTTTATAAGGAGAGTACCTTCTTATTTTTTTATAATTTCCTATAATAACTCATAAGCATAAATATAAAATTTAAAAAATCATAAGTTATTTCATAAATACATATATTTATTCTCAAGTTAAAGTTGAAATTCATGCAAAAGCAGTCACAGCTCAAATTATTTGCGATATTGGGGAGGGTAAATGCCCAGCTGCCCTCCCCTTGTCTGTGCCACTGATTTGGATTGCTAATAGGTTGAAGAAAAATAAGACACTTTTAGTTAATCAAAAATTGAAGAAACAATGCAAAAGTAAATTTATATACTTCATTTTCAGATATAAAAGATCATTTATATATAAAGCTGCAAGGTGCAGGATGGTCTTACTCTGAAGTTGTTAGAAATAGATAAAATTATACCTGGTGTACACACATTCTCCAAACATATTTTGCCATAGCTGCTTCTTCAAAAGTAAATTGGACAGTCTCATCAGGGCTATGGCATTCAATCCCAAAGCAACGTTTATTGATCACAACATTTGTAATATCTCTCCACCTGAAATGCAAGACACAAGACTGCAACACAATTGCTGAACAATTATGATATAATGAAAATACTAGTTAAAATTTGATAAAATTCAACAAATGAAAATTTATCAGAAGTAAAGTAATTTTATAATAAACACATAGGTAATGTTAATACATACAGGTAAACCTGCTTTTATATTTAAAACACTATAACACTTAATAGCACAGGCAATATTTTATGGAATGATTCTGCAAAATATACTTGGAACAAACAAAGGATATCTTTAAGGATGAATGCAAGTTTGCACATGATTTTATCATAGAGATGAAAAGAGAGAAAAACAGATTTACATTTTTGAAGAGCAGTTTTTCATAAGAATTGCCATTTAAAAAGCTTGAATAAATGATAACTAGTGCAAACACCCAACCATATGATGAGAAGGAATATATTAATTGTTATTTAAATTAAATTCTCGTACTTATTATTGCATGTATATATTTAAAAAATTGGATGGCAGGGAGACTGATATTGTCAGGGGGTAGAGAGGCGGCAAACCTCTAAGCAATGTGCTAAATTTGTCCAAGTAGCAACAATGCGACTGCCCTTGATGACAGAAGATTTTTAACTAAAAAAATGCGAAATTAGTGTGTTCAAAATGAATATATATATAATCCGATTTGATGCGTAGAGGCATACCTCACTTAACGACAAATCGCTTAACGTCAATTCGTTTTAACGACACTTGAAAATCCACTGATATTCAGTTTATGACATTCCTTGTTTTGGTATAATGACAAATTAAAAACAAGATGATCCTGTAAAAATTTTAACAAACACGTCACTTGCAATTCGGCATCCACCGTAGCAATTTTTTTTGACAAATCGAAGTATTATTCACAGCGCAACATTTATTTAACTGGTACAAAAATTAAAATGTGCATCGCTCAACCGCTACATTTTTAGCGGTGTAAATACAAAATAATATGCCTTTGACTTTGTATGAGTCATTAAAGTGTCTTTGGCGATGTGTACATTGTATGATAGAGGAGTTGTAGAGAAAATCCTCAGCTCAAATCACCCCTGGCGACTTCAAATGGGAGACCTAGCAATGGGTATTAGACAAAGGCACTGGGGAAGAACCAATGCCATTTACGTCATGCACCCTTACTCATTAGTAGGCGTTACCCTTTTTCCTGTGAGGAAGTGTTCATAATTTTTTATAGCTTTTTGCTTTGATAAACCCTTAACATGGGCCCAAAGCAATCATCAACTAATGATGCAAGATGTTCTAGCCGTAAAAAAACTAGAAAAACTATAAGTCTCTATATGAAATTAGAAGTTTTACGCCGTTTTGATGCAGGTGAAAAGTCCGCAGACATAGGTCATGCAATGGGACTTGCCAGAACCGCTATTATTACTATTTGCAACAAATCAGTAGAAATTTTTAAAAGTGCTCAAACAGTTGGAACTTTAAGCATAAGTAAGACCTCTAGAACAAGATCTGACATCATATCCAAAATGGAAAGTCTATTAAATATTTTGATAGAAAACCAAACTCAGAAAAATGTTCCACTGAGTCAAAGAATTATTCAAGCTAAAGCTCTGAACACATTTCGTGATTTAAGATCCACGGAAGGTGAAAGGTCTCAATCTCCCGATTTTGTTGCAAGTGCTGGGTGGTTCACGAGATTTAAAGAGCAGAGTGGATAATATATCATTAAACTTAGTGGGGAATGTGCAAGTGCCGATGTGGATGCTGCTCTCAGTTATCCAGCAATTTTGGAAAGAGTGAGAGGACGGATGCTATAGGCCTAGGCAGGTTTTCAATGTTGACGAGACCAGCTTATTTTGGAAGAAATTACCTGATAGGACCTTTATTTCAAAAGAAAAAAAGAGTGCACCGGGTTTTTAAGTGTTGAAGGATCGCCTTATACCTCTGCTTGGTGGAAATGCTGCTGAAGATCTGAAGCTGAAGCCCTTGCTGATATACAGTGCAGAAACACCCAGAGCACTGAAAGATCTCAACAAATTCACTCTACCTGTAACTTGGAAGTCAAACAAAATATCATGGATGATGGCTGATATTTTCAGGCTGTGGTTTAATTTGCATTTCTGTCCTTCTGTGGAAAATTATTGCAAAGAAAATAATTTAGACCACAAGGCCTTGCTTATAATTGATAATTCGCCTGCACATCCAATTGACCTTGACAAGTTAAGCAATCATGTGGAAGTCATTTTCTCCCTCCAAACACTACTTCTTTGTTACAGCCAATGGACTAAGGAGTTACCGCATTGCTTAAGTTACACTACTTGCAGCACTCAATGGAGCAGCTGATCGACTCAACCAGGAGTGACAAAGAGGCATCAATCAGAGACTTTTGGCAGCGCTTTGATGTATTGAAATTCATTTACAATATAGATGCAATGTGGAAGGAAGTTAAGGCATCAAATATGAGTGGAGCATGGAGAAAACAATGGCCTAACTGTATCCTAGATTTCCATGGGTTTGAGGATCCAATGGAAGACATCCAAAGAAAACATCGTCAGGATAGCTAAAGAGTGGTTTAGAGAACATTGAAAAGGCAGATGTCGTTGATTTTCTACAATCATATGCTGAAGATTTGTCAACAGAAGAACTCGTGGAACTAGAGAATCAGTGTGTGAAAGATGATGCAGAAGAAAGGCCAATGGTGCAGTCTCAACACGTAACAACCCCTAAAGACATGTCAGATGCCTTTATGCATTTAGAGGCAGCAATGAGCATCTTTGCAGAGAAAGGCGAAAACACAGAAGCAGCAAAGTGAACAGAGCAATAAAAAAGACATATGAGTGCTACCAGCAGCTCTACAAGAATAAGAGGAAAATCACACAACTGACAATAAAATCGTTTTTTAAGAATCAATCACCTCCACTTCCAGTGGATGAATCTTCATCGTGTAAAATAAAGAGACTTGTTGTAATTCCACATAAATTTATTTAAAACAACCTAGGTTTCGTTGCAATGCAACATTGTCAGAAGAAATAAATTCAAAGCCGGTAGAAATTTATAGTAATAGGTACAATGGGTGGGTGGGGGAGGGTGAGTTGGGGAGAATAAAGAAAGGAATTGAGGAGCGAACACCATTGGAGGAAAGGAGTGAACATATGTTCGTGGGAAGGGGAGGGGGAGAAAACGGTAATCACTGGGTAATAAAATCGTATTATTTGTCTTGATGAAATCTTCACACTTTTCAATGTAGCTGTCTTTCTTCATGATGACAACTGAATTTCCTTTATCAGCTTTTTGCACTATGAGGTCATTAAGAGATAGTGAACATTTGATAGAATTTAATGCAAGGAGTTCTGGCATACTCTGGGGTTCCTTGATTGAGCTCTGGGAAGAACCCTAGAAAATTAATTGACAGATTATACGAGAGGAAATGATCCCAACTAGCCATGAAACAAATAGGCTATTGAACATTCCTTTGTCAGATTTCAATGTCAGGAAAGAACTTCAAATTATTAAACAAATAGCAGTCAACAACGGCTACCCTAAAAAATTAATTTACAGATTATACGAGAGGAAAAGATCACAACTAGCCATGAAACAAATAATGGTACCATCCCTGTTGACGATTTGAAACCACAATGGCGAAGACTATTATTTTTTGGTAATATATCCCTTAAAATTAACAGATTAATTCTCAAAAATAAAATTAGAGCCACTTTTTACATTAGATCGAACTTAAAAAACTTTTTATGCCATACTAAAGACAAAATTAAAAATTTGGAAAAAAGTGGAATTTACAAATTACATTGTGGAGATTATACTACGATTTATATAGGACAAACGGGACAAAAATTCAATGAAAGAATCAAAGAACATCATTCCTGCTTCATAAACAGTAAAACAACCTCTCTCTTCGCAAAACATCTATTAGAACATGGACACAACAGCGACTTTATTCCCAAAATCCTGCATTATTAAAGAAAGGGACCCAGGCTTGATATTCTGGAACAATTTGAAATTATACAGTGTGTGGCTTCAAAAAACTGTGAAGTTTTAAATGATATTTTGTATCCTTTTCATTCTCCACTTCTCGACCTCCCACTAATCTAATTATTCCTACCAATTATCCCCCTTGTCTTCTCATTATCCAACTTACTGGACATCACTAAGCTCAACCGTTTTCTTCCCCTCCCCTTCCCATGAACATACGTTCAACTCCTTTCCTCCAATGATGTTCGCTCCACAATTCCTTTCTTTATTCTCCCCAACTCACCCTCCCCCACTCATCCATTGTACCTATTATTATAAATTGCTGCAGGCTTTGAATTTATTCACCTGACGATGTTGCATTGCAATGAAACCTAGGTCGTTTTTAAATAAATTTATGTGGAATTACAACCAGTCTCTTTATTTTACATTATGAAGAAACTCCACCAAGTGATGCCTAAAACCATTAACTATATGAATCTTCATTGTCTGTGGTTGAAGGTCAAAAAGAGTAAAATAAGAGTGAAGACGAAAGTGGTAACAACTTCTCTGTAGTTTGTGGCAAAGACTTTGGCGGTGTTTGATGACTGGATGCATGGTTTTCGGTGAACCACCACATGTGCTGACTTTAATGGACAACAGTTTCATTCCCATTCCAGGAAACATCTTCAGGTCGAAGTGGTGTCTCTCAGATTTGGCCCGGTATATATGGGGGCAGCGGCTTGTCCATTAAAGTCAGCACATGCGGTGGTTCACCGAAAACCATGCCATGCCTAATGGGGATGGTTCCACGTAAAAAAACCAATGCACCATGAAGTTTACCTCTTTGGGTGGTGTGGAAATGACTTCGTTCATGCGGTTCTATAGTTCTCCAGCATTACGATCCTGTCCCTGCAAATCAAGAGCAGTAAGTCTTCGTTTCTCATTATTATTCCTATCGAAGAGTAGTTAAAGTTAAAATTTGTTGCATGATTTTAATACCTGCTTGTAAATGAATGTAATAAATGCATTTTCCTTGGTGTAAAGTGCCGGATTGGTTCCGTAAATCTTATTAAACCATTCCCAATATTCCAGGAGATTGCCAAAGGCATATATTAAATTTTAGAGTAGTGCATAGCAATTTTCAAGGAAAGTATCTATCATTTTAACATGGGAATAAATGTAAAATCAGTATTCATTTAGCAACAATTCACTTAACACGTTTTCGAGGAACCTAACCCTGTCATTAAGCGAGGTATGCCTGTATTTCAAAATCAACAGTAGAAAAATGAATTTTCAATGTCTAAGGTGTTGTTTGGTTCATGTACCATATTCATACGATGATTCCAAGTAATTTTAAAATGCAAATAAAAAATTATGCTGTACTGCTTCTTGTAAACTTTCATATAAAATACGGAGATACAGAGGGAGAAAAAAACCAAGATTCTATTCTTTTAGTAAAGATAATGAATCTGAGACTAACCTGTAAAACTTGGACTCAGCGTTCTCATATCCAACCACAATTCCAGTCAGAGTTACCCCAATAATAACTAATTCACCAGCTTCATCCTGTAATCAAAAGATAACATTTATATCTCAATATAAATGTCTTGACATATAAATCACATTAAGCTCAAGAACTGTCATAGTTATGTTAATAAACATTAAAAAATTCAGTGACCAAAAAGCAATGAATAAATACACTTCAAGGAATTGTAAACAAAAACATCAAAAATACTTGCATATGTAAACACAGTATATGATTTGTTCATAACACAGCGTACTGTATGCTACATTTATGGTTTGCTATATATCTTGCAGATACATACAGGGAGTCCCCGCTTAACACGAGTTCACTTAACATGAAATTCGCTTTAGCACGATATAACAACTTAGGAACCTGTTCACTTTACATGATGAGTTCCTGATTTTACACGAGTTTCAACACGATCCATTACGTAAAAAATAAAATAAAAAATGTTGCCATTAATGTGTATATTAATTTATATTTATTTCTAAAATACTAGATAATATATAATTCACAGTCTCAAGTCGAAGTACAACTTCGCATAGTCATTTTTGTGATATTTAGCAGGATCGTATCATACGTTTCCAGCTGATTCACCTCTTCCTACACTCAATGGGTATCTTAGAGATAGTGCAATGAATAGCCAAATAGGAATGGAAGAGAGAAACCTGGTGCCAGCTTTTAACGAAGAGCACCAAGAGGGCCAACAGCCTAACGTCCCTTCCGAAGGATGAAGTGTTGATTTTAGCGCGCTCCTCATTTCTCTTTTTCTCATTGGCTTGTCCTCATCTCCTTAGTTATAACATGCACAAATAGAGGGCCGGGCATCCTCAGAAAAGGATTCGAACCCGGTGTCGCTTTAGCTGGCGGGCCAATACTCAAACTGCTACATCACCGGCTCCCCATTTACCACAAAAGAGTGAAAGATGACTGCACACAAATGAGGGAACACTAGACTAAAACACACGAAATAAGCTTTGGAGGGTGAATTCTGATTGTTATGCCTTTTGCAAAAAAAAGCATGCTTGTAGTTGTAGATTTAAAACCAAAAACAGTATCAAAACATAAGGAATATCATGATCATGACGAATATCAAATCCCAAGGAAGTGATCCTTGAGTTGTTTTATTGCACTAACATAGTGACAAGACACTGCTGCCCACACTCGGAGGAAAAATCAACTTTCGTGAATTCTACTTCATGTTTTTCGTCACTTTCGCGGTTCAAATTGCAGAAAGTATTACAAGAGGTTTTGCTTTGAATTTGCAGGTGCAAATTATAAATTAATGAATATTCTAATTATATTTATGAATAAATAACGAGATGACCCAAACAGAACTTATTTGTGCGGAAAAAATAACGCCTGTACGTATTAGAATATACCAAATTTGAGTCCAACAATAGTTGTAGCTATGGCAACACTCTCGTAATGAGAGATAAAAACTGCAAAATCGCCACTATATATGCGAAATTCTAAGAAATACAATCAATAAGCAAATTCTACGATAAAAATTAGAATCTTCATTCCTTTCTTCAGAGAATAGTACAAAACTCGCTCCGATATTACAATTCTAAGATATTTTAATGTGCAAGAGAAAATTACTCTGCACGATGGATTTCAGATTTCCCATGTAAATCAAATGGGAAGGATAGTTCCTGGAATCGAACCCAGGACTTCAATCTTTGCAACAAAAACAATCCTTGGGAGCTCAGCCCATGTATCAAGAGATTTCCACCAAGTTTCATGAAAATCGGTCTATTGGTTCAAAAGTTAATAGGGGGATGGAGAGACAGACGGATGGACAAACAGACACAACAACACAACTATAAGCCTATTTCCAACCTGGAAAGTAGGCTAAAAATGTATATATCCACTGTAATACAACGATCTCTCTCTCGCTCTAACACATATCTATCGCATTTTATTTGGTTTCTTATGGTATTTATGCATTCGCTTAGCACAAATTCGCTTATCATGACCCTTTTTAGGAACGTATCTCTCGTGTTAAGCAGAGACTACCTGTATTACCTAATTTCCCCGGTAAGAATTCAATCATCATATTTGCACTGCTGCTACAGTCTTTAATGCTCATGTTTTCGCATTAACCTTCACTTTAGCACCAAAAGTATGAATGGTCAATTGATACTTCACTCGCACCAAAAAAACAAATTTATGATATAGTGCTAGTAAAGGAAATAACCGGGCAGGAAAAGAAGGCAGTCCACCTGAGATACAATGTTTACATTTAAGATTCCTGTATGAAAATGTATTAGTTAGGCTAAGCCAATATAAACATCATTATATAAAACAACCGATACGTACCTCTGTTACAATGTGACCATCTTCTTCCTTTACCATAAGAATGGTTATTTTAGAACTGAAATACATATCGTTTGTTTTATAAAACAATGTTGGTATTGCCTTATGGATTCTTTCTTCTCTTTTCCTCATATTCAAGGAATCCTATGCGTATTGGCATCTTCAATACATCAAATTATTTTTTTTAAAACCAAGGGACCCTTGGCCTATAAGATGCAAGTCAATTTTAAAAGTGTTTTTTTGAAGAAAAAGTTTGTCTAATGGGTCTGGTTTTTGAGTTAGAGTTCGCACAGAATTTCTATCACAAACACAAAGAAATCATTGAGAAAATAGTGAAAATGTACTCGGGAGACTTAAAAACATGTATTTCTGTTGAAATATCGAATATGATTTTTTTCACAAAAACAATATTTTTCTCCTGCACTCCATATGGAGAAAGTAAAAACATCACAGATGATGAAAATAATGCTCGAGAAGCCTTACTTTAGCCAGAAATGTTTCCTGGCCATAACCATCCTGCTTCTGTGCAAATAAGATATAGTACTCCTCAGCAGTGCCCTGAGGAAGACCAGCCAAAGCAGCATGATGACATATAACGGCTTCTGTCAGAGTTTCTAATGGTGTTCCCCAGTTACCGGTCAAATCCCCATCATCTCCACATTCAGTCAAATGCTGAAAATAAAAAAAATTACACAGCTTACAACAATTTGCAATCATATCCAATCATGACAGAAACTATTGTAACTTTTTTGCTAACCTTAGGAAAGAGAGCAAAGTCTTTCAAGTACTCCGCTGTGTGCCGTTCTGGATCATGATTACCAAACTCAGCTGAAATGGGAAGAATAATAAGATCAATTTAAAATTTCTAAAATTAAAAATAATTATTTCCTATATATCATTCCTAAGCAATTGATTCACCTTGCATACTATAACTAGCCAAAATTACAGCCTGCTTTGGTGTGACACTTATTCTTCCTTCAATCACATCCATTTTCAACTGAAGAAAATAGTGATACCTAATAGTCACAAAAAGGAAAAAGAAACAAAACCATTCAAATAGCATAAAAATAAAAATGCCAACATTAAGGTACCATGCAAAATAATTTCATGAAACATAAAATAAAAATACACCTTTGCACCCAGAAAAACATCACCAATTTGCCATGCATAAATTTTTTGGTTCTATAGCCCCACCACTCTCAAAACTCCAGCAAGGAACAAACGATTCAATAATGAGATTTTGTTTTGAAACAAAATGGAGGCTCAACCAAAAACAGTTAGGTATTTTCCAACCGGGTTGGGTCAAGGTTGGTTAGGTTTCTTCGTTAAAAAGTTTTGATATAAGCAGCAACACTATTATAGGAAAAGCGATGGGTTGGGTGAAGGTGGTTAGGTTTGTTTCCATAAAAATTTTTTGATATGAGTAACACTTCTTTATTATATGAGAATACGTAAGTACCCTTATATCAAAACTTTTTTATGGAAACAAACTTAACCACCTTCACCCAACCCGTTGCTTATCGTTTTTCCTATATCAAACTTCTTAATGGAAACCAACCCAACCCATTAGGAGAATAAAAAAACAACCTCAACCTGCGGAGAATACGTAAGTACCAAATTCCTTTATCTTGTAAGAAGAATTCCAGTGCAGCTGGTTCATTATTAATCACACAACACAATCTTACAAAAATCATACCATTCGATAAAATGGATCAATCAATAAACTGTTGATTTGCTGTTTACTTTTGCTGGGTTTTGAGAGTGGCAGGACTATTGTGTAAAAGAACCAATTTTTTAATGGTTGTAACTGATTACATAGATTAATCTAAATCGATAATATCTAGCAGGCCTTAAATTAATAATTATGTAAGTAAAAACTCACCTAGTCATTTCATCTGTCAGAAGTGCCACCCCTGAGACATAGTACATTACTCTAAGATAAAGGCAAGGGTCCCTAGCCTTCTTATCCAGCTGCCTCTTTAGTGGGCGATCCATCTCTACCCATCTCAGCAAAGGGTGAGCATCAGTATTGCCACACATAGCACCCTGCAAACCCAATCCTCTTGTTCTAAGAGAATGACTCTGAGTCTGACCTTGCCTGCCATTTCCTGAGCCTCCAACCATTCCACTGCTACCTCCTCGAGCCACATATCGTAAACCAAAAAATTCTGGCTGTTGGAGAAGATGAGATAATATATACTTAGTAAAACAACTTTTGTTAAACTTCTATGTCCTTAACTATGGATGCAATTTAAATTATTGGATTTCCAGAATTTAGACAATGAAAAATATTTGGTATAGGAAAAATATCTAAGAAAACAAACGGGAAGTGAATGAAACAAAAGTTATGGTTATCTCAGAAAGTATCCTGGCGTTAATCAATGACCATGTTTTCATTCTATTGATATGTAATAAAGATGACAGCATCCTCATTCTACAGTAAAACTAGTCAGTAATATGCATAAATGCCTTGTAAAGATAACACGGTTTGAAATTTGTTTGTTGGAATTACTTGAGAAGAAACAACTATTGTACTAACCTGTTGTAACCCTAACCGCTGACAAACATTGTGGAGACATTCTTGGCCAGAACTTTCTGCTGAAAGGGTACATTCAATTGATGTACTATCGAGGAGTTCAACGCATATGACGAATAATGACTTTGAAACGACATTATATTGGCGTTTCTTATTCAATCTAAGTTTGAAGGGCATCTAAAAATTCAATATTAAAGGAAAAATTACGAAAATACGATAAGGGGAGACATTTTCATTTATCTTTAAATCTCATTATTATAATAATTAAATGTTAAGCTTAATATTCCGAAAACCTTTGTCTGAGAACAATCACAGTGATGCCATATAAGATTCGAATTAAAATAGTGCCGATAAATACAAAAAACTCGATAATAAGGAATAATAACATAGTTACAAGCAAAGAATACAACAAATGTTACAATCGTATTATTTTGATACAAAAATTAAAAAATATGAATATGAAATAATGATATACACAACTAACTGCATAAAATTAATTCTTTACTAATGCAATATTTAGCTAATTAAATCAACTATAAGAGTCGACTTTCAAATAAACACAAATCATCATTTCCCTCATAACTGGCATTATAAAACCTATGATAGTACTACTATTGTGAGCAGTTGTTAATTTTAAATACATTTCTTACCTCTGCAAAACTGGCTTAAACCTGAATCATAAGAAAAGCTGGTTTATTTACTTTCATTTCTCAACAGTTTACAAACGAATCGTTAATACCATTGCGGGAGTTGTTGGCTCTTTTGTTTTGACTTAAAAGTTATTGCGTTATTGTGAAGATGTGTGTGAAGTCATGTGAAGTTGAGCGGGCTGTTGCGCTTTTTCAAAAATTAGTCTTAAATACTAAAAGGTAACTGGAGGATTCTCCTTTGGTTTGAGCATTTGCAAAATTGACGTCTTAGAATACAGAAAATCAATATCATGCAAGTCTTTTTGCCTTTTATAGTGAACATTGTTATACGCTGTATTTCCAATTTTATCTTTGAGTAAAACTACTACAATATGCCGTAAAGATATTCTCTTTTACCGAGGAAAGGATCCCTAGAAAGTAGTTTAACTAATTTAGCGTTAATTATCAAATTTCTTTATCACGTAAGCATTTTAATGGTAATTCATATATTTATAGCGAAGGGGCATGATTTTTTTCCCGAAATGCTATCAGTAATATTGTGGCTTGTGTTCTGTACATTTCTGATATTAAAACGTTCATTTGATTTTTCATTAACACGATTCCTCATAGACTTACAATTAGAGTTAACACTGAGGAGAAGCCAATTTTAAAAGCTGCAATTGTTAAGCTATGCTAAACAAATTGTGAGTGATGAAAATTTTTACGATGCCGTTCACAGCTTTAAACGTAAAATTATAATATTAGCATTTTTTACTAGATTACTTTGGCACCTACCTTTAATGGAGATGCCATTTATATTTTTTAATCCTATAGTTGTTTTCACGAAAGTGTATTGAAATGTAATTTGCTTGCTCTGGGTTGATAAATATATCAATATTAAACAAAGTTCTACTTTTACACTTGAATCACCAAATTTTAGACAGAGAAATGTAAGATTGTCGATTGGTGAATATAGGTCACGTGTTTTTCATCCCATAAAATCTAAATATATTTTTAGCTCCGATTTCCTAAACGTCAACAGTGTATCCCCTAGCATGATTAAGTTGATGGATTCGTTTTGGAATGAATTTCAAACAATTGCGCAGATAAGTTTTCTAAACATGGTGTGGCATTTAATCAATCGGAATTGCGATTCCATTAAACAAATAATACACTAAATAATCAATGAAAGCGGTAACTACTTGTTAGTGTTATATTTACTGATCGCGGGGCACATGAAATATTGTTTGCTACTCGTTATTACATTTCTGAGTAAAGTCGTAGCATTATTGTATTTGCTACATGAGTAGATACACCTCATCTGCCGTCTTCATATTATTAAGTGGTAAATAATGAAAGCGGCATGTATTTACATGCATTTAAAAGTCCATTTAAGGACAAGTTTTCGCTATCTCACTTTTTTGGCATTTCATACGAATATAGATTCCTGAGCCATTTCAAATCGGAAATACTTCTCAACAAGTACTATACGAGTTATAACGGGAAACCACTAAGCATTTACTTGGACAAACAATTGACTAAAATTTTGCTTTGAGGCATGAAAATGAGCGTGCTTCCATGCTACATACGTACACTAATGTAAGCCCGACGCAAGGTTACTAGAGCTCGACGGTTCATGCACGAGAGATACCAATGCCAAATGGTGACCAAGTTAGGCATTCACTTCCTGCTTAAATTTGAATTCAGCCAAATGCACACTAGCTACTAATTCCTTAAAAACCAAAAATGTCGACAAAATTATTAATTTATCCATTTCCTGTAATTAATACATCATTTAATTAAATATTCTAGAATTATAGAGGTTAAAAACAAACACTATTAATTACTTAAAGTATAGTATGTGTTGCCAATGAGGTTTAAGCATACAGGTAGTGGCAATAACCAGTCCCTCACCATGGTCAAATAAGTATTGGTTCACAGGATCTTCAAAGAAGTATGGAGCAAAAATGGGTCTGGCTGGTACTGCTGCCCATATCATAACATGGGGTGGTTTCTGTTCCAATTCTTCATGACATTGTTGATTTTCTTTACTCCAGAAATAAACATTCCTTGATCTTGAACTCTGACACATTCATAAAAAAAGAACCGCGTTTTGAAACTGTGATAAAAAAATTTCAATGAATCTTGCAAAAGTGTCCTGTCCGAGGATCATTTCTGGAGTGACTTCTTCGGTGACCTCAAGAGAGATGCTGAAACTTCTGCACACTGCTCAGCATGTGTAGATGCCCATTCAGACTTTGACCTGTCTTGAAAACAACTTCCGTTCCCATCTTAATATAGTCAATTTGGGAGGGTGACTTTGTCGAACCTTGCTTGAAAGTTCTTTTATGGTCTTACCAGTGTGTACCATATAATGGAGTCATGTCCTCATTACTGCTCACTATTCAATGCTGTAATTTGATTGGTCTCCCATTTTTATATGTTTATATCCCAATAACAACAATTAATAGGGTAACAGGACTTTTGATGCACTCTGTACAGCGGTGTTTCTCAAACTGGGGCACGCTCCACTGGTGGGGAATGAAAATAGTTCGAGTGGGTTACTATATGGTATGACAGCTATCAAAACAAAACACATGAATCGAGTAAAAGTTGGGAATGTATGACAAAGTTGGGGCCTATTTCGAACAAGTTTATGCAGAAAGGCAAGCACACCCTTCTCATTAACAAGGTAATAATATTATTTTTTACTTATAGTGAGAAATTTTTCTTCTGGCTTTTAAGAATTAGTTTTAAACGGCCGCTGCATGGAAATTGCCACCTGAGGCAAAAAGACAAAAATTCTGCCTCAGTTCACGACCCATAAGTAGAGATAAGCAGCAACACTGTTGTGATGCCATCCCTAGAAAAGTGTTGCCTGTGGCAGTCACCTTTAAAACTCACCTCATGCAACAGCCCTGCTTTTAAATGTAGCAACTTGGTGATAATCCTATATTATTAATTTAAAAATCTGATGTGGCTACCACATGACTTTCTTCATATCTGTAATATTTCTAAAAATTCCAAATAGGTTACATAATAATATATATTTTAAGAAACTGCGAGAAAAGTTTAGACTTCACAAAGAACAGAAATAAACTCAAACCGATGTTTCTGATATTGGATATAGCCACAAAGCTCCAACAATTAAGAAAAGAAAAAGGAGTGTTACTAAGACGTAACTAAGCATCAATTGTTACCAGTAGTCGTCAGCAGGTGGCATGGTGGTGGCAGTTAAAAATATAAAATCTCTTAAACAATGCATTATATGGAAAAATGTTTCAAACAAAGGTAGAAAATTAAATTTCCTACAACTTTCATTCCAATACATTTTTGTATTTATTAAATATTAAAGCAAATATTTCAAAATAACGGATATGACAAGAGTAAACACCCACTTCTGGTTGACCGATTTTTACCAAAAACTAATCAGTTCTTCTGACTTTCATATTTACATAATCTACACCTTAGAATTTAGTATGTGTGAGTGAGGCCTCAACATTCGTATCTTATTACTAGCAGAATAGCCCATTCTTCGCCCAGAGTAATTGTAATTAATATCTTGTCAAGTCCCATTGGCAGGTACCTATAATCTTTCATGGTTTTGAATTAATAATTTCTATTCCTTGAATTTGGTTATCTTGAATAACATACTTAAAGCTTTTAACAACAATTCTTTATGTTGAGGGTCTTTCCACTTAGCAAAAGAATATACAAATTATTTTATTTGATTAATACTTACTCTTGAGCATGCTGTGTAAATCTGTCCTAATAGATTCCAAAAAATATTTTGATCTTGCAAATTGCCCTTTAACCCCTCAAGCGTAATTTAAAAACCAAGGTATTCAAATGCTCCATTATGACATTTCTTATTTTAATTTATATCTCGTAAAATAATGCAATTAAAAATCTGAAAAAATCAGGAATATTAATTATAAATGCCTTGCTGTTATGTAATGTTTTTAGAAGTCTATCTTGTAATTTTAAATTTCTACAGTACGTACAATCTTATTCTGATATTTTGGATAGGGTGTGGTACATCTCAAAACATGGCACAACACACATAGGATTTCCAGGGCAGTTTTTGCATCGGTAGGCTGTCTCCTTCCTTATTCCCTTTTTTTGCAAACAACGCACTTCCTCTGAGGGACTCTTCTCTTGCCTGAAGGGGGATTCTCTTCTGGGAAGTAACGCCCTGCTAGCCATGTTGCTGATGATATTTACAAAGAGCAAGAGAGACAGATAAGAAAGTGATTACAGTTCCATGACTCATTGGGTTTGTGATGATACAGATGACTTATACACCAAGGGAGATAAAAGCCAATAAAGAAGATGCTGCATCAGACTGCCTAGTTGGATGACTTATGTCATCCAGCATGCTTGAGGGGTTAAAAGACTGAAGTGGTTCAGACAGTTCTTGATGTGGCTCCAGCTTAACTTTCTCATTTGCATAGCACATGGCTAAGGGCTTTCCTTTCCACTTCAGCGCTTGGCAGTGGTTACATATCAAAGACATGTATCCAACTGACACAGTTTTATCCTTTTCAAAAGAAATGAATGTATTATAATTAAAGGCTGAGTTCTTTTTACATTGCCAGGATAATTTCCTTTCCATTTACAAAATTTTACGGGTCTGTGCTAATCTCAAATGTTTGTTTTCCAACTGTTTCCAAAGCTGTAGAAAGCACATTTCTATGACCTTTTCCAGCCTGATATTTCTTTCATTACTGATTTCCACAATTCTGGAAAGCACATGCTGATTTCTTAGTTGTCTTGTCTCTTTTGATCTTGACAAGCGTTTTCTTTTAGCGCTGACTGAAAAACTTCCAAACTCACTTCCAGGTGATTTATGTGATACCATTTTTATTTTCTTAACTCTTTTGCGAATAAAAGGAGTTTCATCCTGTAGAATAGTAGGAAAGGGTGTTATAGTTCTATTCTTGTGAATAATTCTTAAATATGATTGTATAGGAGTGACATCAAAGGTCTGTTTGGTTGGATCTATATTATTAGCAGTGGCGTCGCGTGCCCATTTAGGTTGGGTGTGCTTTTATTGGGGAGGGGGGGTTATGCAACCCGCACTACAAAATTCACGTGTTAATTTGAACGTACGACTGCAATTTTATAGACGTGTGAAAGTTTTAAGAGAGCATAGCGCAGCAGCGCTCTTCTTAATTGGTCTAATGCAATTAATCTTAGAATAATTTTGAATACTTTAATTTACTAACTGATATGATTTTAACTATACAATCCATAATTATGGACAACACAAAGGTTCCCCGTCAAATAGACTTGAGCTATGCATCACGCGCGCCGTTTATGTGAGAATGGTTAACGCTTCATTGTGAGAAGATACTAGAGTGAGGTACGAATTATCTGTATTTTTATAGATGTACAACCATATAATATGCACAGAAATCTGAAAAAGTAATCACTTGGGGAAATATTATTTTCCGGATTGAATCAAAGAAAGGCTTAAAAAACTCATTTTATTTACTTATTTATACACCAGTTCCAATCTCCTGTTTTGCCTTAGGAATTTTGTTAGCACATCATCATAAAATGAAGGTCTTTTCTTCAGTTCCACCAGCAATGTCTTTTCAATGGCGAGTGAACTTAGGCCGCATAACCTTTCCTGCGTTTGTGTTCCTCTATAACACGTATGTATTCTCTTCATAGCCGAAAAATAATGCTCGACTGTAGCAGTAGAACTCGGAATCGTCATGATAAGTTCCGCTAATTTATAAATCTCCTTGAATGCAACCTGAAGCTGATTTTCTTGCATGAATTTTAATAGGTGATGCACTGGTTTCCTCGCAAATTCATCAGAAGAAAAGAGCACTTTTAGTTCATTTTTTAGGCGAACGTAGTCAAAAACAGGTCCGTAGAAATCCTTTAATTTTTCTAGAATACCATCAGGAAAAGTTTTCGCATACTGATCATATCTTTCGCTACAAAGGAGTTGAAAAAACTCAAGTTTCGAAAGTGAAGAGTATCTTTCTTCCATCTCCAGGCACATGCAGTCGACTATTCTCTGGTATAATCGAAGGCACGCGCTCTTCTCCTCTTCTATAGATCCTTTTCGTCTTTTAGGCTTCGACGACTCAACCGTATGCTTTTTTTGCAGAAACCCAAATATCATCAAATCCATGTTCCTTGTCATTCCTAAACTATTTCATAGTATCATGCACATTTTTACAACAGTAGAATATGTCATAGGATGATGTTTGCAATATATTATTCAAAACATCAATATAGCCAAACAGAACAGAAAAAATTTCTAGCAAAAAAATTGTTTGAAAATCTTGCAAGAAATGCAGAAAACCACGAGCTTTGATTACAGCATCCACGTCCCAATCCCCAGAATTCTCCACAATGTGTTAAAAAAATGCAATAAGTTGACTTCTGTGGCGTTTTACTGTGTTTGATAAACGGGAAGTAAAATTCCATCTGGTTGGTGCGACGGAGGGTAATTTTTTAGCAACAAAATCTTGCAAAGCATTTACTCTTTTCGATGATTTAGAAAAATATGCTGCCAATCCACTGATAGTTTGGAAAAACAATCTACATTCCTTGATATTCAAGAGGCTTTGCTTCAGAACTAAGTTTAAAACGTGAGCGTAGCAATGCGTAAATATTGCTAAAGGATAGGCCTCGATAACTTTACTCTGCAACCCATTAATATGTCCACTCATTACACAGGCACAGTTTTCCAAACATCTTAAGATTTAAAAATGACTGAACATGCGGCTCGGAGCGCTCATGTTTTTGCATTGCTGCAGCCTAATGATTAAGATCGGAATACCCGTGCTTATTCCAAACACCTTTCTCTTTGGAGAATAATAAACAAGGCCAACAAAAAAGTCTTGACAGCACTTCACATCCAGTTAACCATTCTACTGAATCATATTGTGAAACAGAGAAATGTCTCATGTACTCAGTTTTTGCATCTTTGTGCTTGCATAGTAAATTTGGAAGAGGAGGACGAGGCTTCCCTTCTTCGACTATGTTCATACAATCCGCAAAAGCTCTGGCAGTACATCGTCAACACTGTTTACCATTGTAAATATGGGCAAAAAGTTATAAATTATATCTAAAAAATTATAAATATATGTTAAAAACTTGTCTAAATCGGTGTCATAAACACGTCGGTTCACACTTTACCCCACGCACGCAAAACAGACGAAACTCAGAAAACAAAAACAGCATCTCATGACAAGTAACAACGTTGAATTGGATTGCTTCACACAATAGCCAATCACAACCGCTAACTAGGTACTTCTGGGTGCTGTTGTCTCAGCGCACACCCTGCCACGCCTTCTGGACGGTTTAAATCCACAAGGTGGCTAAGAATTTGACCCGCTGCGCCATCTGTACGTATGTTTAAAGGGCTCAAAGCTGTCCGTATTTCTTACCGCACACCCGGTCTATTAACGCGAATGTGATACAATGTTTACGCGCCGAAACTTCTCCTCTTCATGAAACATTGTATATTGGATTTGATTTTAGGAATTACGCGAAGCCAGAAAACGATTAGGGGAGTCTTTAACAGGAATAAATGCAAAAATATCATATCTGTGACATTGCGAATCTGTGGGTGTGCACCGCACACCTAGCACACCCTGAATATACGCCTCTGATTATTAGCAATGCATATAGCAAAAGCGATGGTGAATACCCCACAGTCAGAGCAATTCTGTTGTTTTTGGACATCTCCTAATACCACAGAAGGTTTATGGGGAAATTATTTGCAAAGATATTGAAACTGGTGTTCAGTTAAATTATCATTTGTTCTAGCACTGTCATACAGATGGATTACTATTTTATCGTATAATGTACATATCCAATGAGTGACTTGATCTTGAAGGCAAAATTTGAATGTGCCATCTGCTGACAGGTTGAATTTGATTGTATATATTCCAAATGAGTAGTACTTCTTGAGGCTGATATTCTGAATTAGCAGACAAAATTTGATTAAATTTTATCATATGATCTGTTGAAAGATAATCGTTTGATATAAGTTCATGTAAAGCTGCTTCTGGCAAAGAAAGTATAGAAAGTGGATCACCTTGCAAGAAAGAAATTCATTGTTAAAGTGCAGTAAACAAAGATTTTTTCTAAAAAAATGAATAAATTAAAACTATGTAAAAGAGGTAAAAGGTGACCACTATTTAACAATAATTAACAGCCCTACTCTACTTAAATCTACATGAGAATAGAGAAAATAAATGTGTGTTTGGCTAATCAACCTCTTGAATTATTATAAGAGAAAATAATATATGACCAAATATGGTATCGGAAAGGACGTTGTGATGTACTTAATGAGTTGCCTTCATAGATGATATTCCACTGCTGATTTACGATGTGGTCCTCTAAAGAATTTACATCAAATAATCGTGTGTGTGTCCCACACAGCGGCGAACTTCTGCCTAGGGCCCCAACCTCGGCGGGGGCCCCGACCAGTGGCCGAAATGGTACACATTGAGGACACAGGACACGGAAAATAATGTCAATTTTTCCGAACGAAATAGAAAATAATTGACCATAGTTAATTTTTTGACAAGTCAAGTGGCAACACTGTTTGTGTTCTTTGTTTGTTTTGCATCGCACCTGACTTCATTCTATAACTTGTCACTACTTGTCAGTTCGCGTTGAAAGTGTGTTAGAAAGTTGTATCAATTTCAATTTTGCGGCTCAAAGGTTTTATCTTCCACGCGAATTTGCTGAGGTTGGTTAAGGTTACGATACGAGTAGTGTTGGCGACGAAAGCTAAAGAATGTGATAGAATTTTCTAGTGTATAGTGTCTTAAAATTTTATAGAATAATCCTGTAAGATAGAATATTCCGGAAATGAGAAGAAAGTTCGTCACGTGGCAATGTAATTTTGTAATTATATGTAAATGTAAAAATTATAATGTGTAAAAAAGTATAATTGGTACTTGTCTATTTCATTCTGCTTGTCTATTTTCTAAAGTCCAAGTACGTTAAATAAATAAAAAATAAAAGTAAAGTTTGTTTTTTGCTAAATTACCAAAAAGGGGGCCCCGACTCTGTTAACTGCCTAGGGGCCCTGGGTCTATATGTCCAGGCCTGGTCCCACAATGGGTTTTCAGACCCAATTAAGCAAGACATTGGATGAGAAGGTTGTTGCCATAATTTTAATACATGATATATTGTATTAAATAAGAAGTCCAAACCAGGAACGATGCAGGCTGGTTTCCCAAAGTTGACATCTCGAATTGATTACTTATATTGACAGGAAATGTTTCAGTATGTGTTAGTCATTCCAAGGAATTCTCATACCATACAACTTTTAGTTCATGGTTTATCAATGATAGAGAAAAATTGGAAAAACAAATTAATAGAGCATTATCAGGTTTAAAATACTAAAAATAATGTGAAAATCTCTTACATTATATTTTGCATGTATTTTTTTAAATAAACGAATTTAATAAAAGTTTCTGTTTATATGTTAATAGGTATATATGGATCAACTCCATTGCTGAAGGGTAATTGAGTGGAAAAGAAAATAACCCATTTGTTCACTCGTTTATGCTCAAACCGACTTAGGTAATAATCGTCTCCTTGGCAACATTCTGATAAAATGCGATTTAAAACGTAAAAATGCTGTTAGTAAAAATCCAATAAAATATGATCAATTGTAAAAATTCTGTGATAAGAATTACAATGTAATTCTTTTCTCCTTAGAACAGTACAAACCACACTCCGATATCACAATTTTAAGATATTTTAAAGTATTAAAGAAAACATCTCTGCACAATGGATTTCCTATGTAAAACAAATTGGGAAAAAACTTTCCTGGAATCGAATCTGGGACTTCAATCTTCGCTAAATGAAATATAGCCCAGAGGTGGGCCATGGCAGCACAACCCTCATACCAAGTTTCATGAAAATCGGTCTATTGATGCAAAAGTTGTTCGTAGGGGACACACAGGGACAGGTCCATTTCATAAGGCTATGTTTCCTTTGGATACAGCCTAAAAAACATTATCTAACTATAATAAAAGGCTACTTCTGTCCCTTTATGGCTCCCTCTGTCACGCTATAAAAATGTGAATAACTCGATAATGGAATGAGATTCATTTTTGATATTTGGCAGGAATGATCGAATCACATATTGTAAGATGATGACGAAAATAAATCTCGAAAAAGTCCTAGGTTCGACTCCAAGGTAGGCAATTCCATCTCCCGTATGATAACATGTAAAAATCGACTTTTTGACTTGCAGGTTATTATTCTTTTTGAGATCTAAATTAGAAAGAATTCACCTATGATCTTCGAATCTAGCCCAATTTAAAGAAAAAACTATTAAGTTTCTTATTCCGTTCATCTATTTCCGCCTACAGTTCAAAATTCCTCATGTTAAACGTTTAATTCACATATTTTGGGGAAATCTTCCCATTTTAACGGGATGTTGTCATGCCAACCCATTACATTGTTAAACCTCGAAATCCTATTGTTAATTCAATCCTTATGGGTGAAAGCGTGCTTTGAATGCTCTTACAATTAGTACAAGAGAGAGAGAGAAATTCTTTTCATAGCAACCAATGTAAACAACATTTGTTGCATTATTTACGAGTACATTTATATGTAGAATATTAATCATTCGCATATTAAAATTAGGTACTTAGAATCATCGTAGGAGTTCGAAACTTAAAACAACGAACGCCTAAAAGAACAAAATATTGTTTTCTTGCCTTTCAAAGAAAGCATTTTTTATTTCACCAAAACCTTTTTCGGTGAATTTCAATGGGCATCTCCCTAGTTCCTTATAATTAAGGAGACTGATAATCTATCCTTATCATTATAAATAGCTGCTTCTTACGGAGGATATATATATGATATAATAATAATTTTATTCACCGATTGGTACATAGTACATGGTTTCGTCAAAAGAACAAGGAAATGGAAATTACAAAAAAATTTTTTTACATAAATAACATGACAGAATTATAAAAGGAAAGACAACTTTTCTTTACAAATATCACAGAACTTCTCCAGTATGTACAGTGGTTTTTTAATTAAAAATATCTTAAGACTATGTTTAAATTTTTAAAATGTTTCAACTCTTTTTATGCTTGAGCGAAGCAAATTCATTAATTTAGCACCTTTATGGTAAGGCCCCTCACTATTTAATTTAGATACCCTGGACTGAACATGTAAAAAAAGGGGGGGTGCCAGTGGTGTAGTGGTTAGGACGCTGGTTGCTACTCGCCTGATGCTTGAAAAGGTATTGGGTACGAATCCTGCGCAAGTAGGATTTTTTCCAAGGTCGCCTGGCCCCCTGTTTGTGTGGTTTGAGGAGACCGCGCAAATTCAGCTGTTCCGTCCTTCGGAAGGGACGTTAAACTGTTGGCCCCCTTGGTGTTCTTCGTTAGAGCAGGCAAATGCCGGCACCGGGTTTCACTCCTACCTTCCCCGGCTATTCATTGCACTACCTCTGAGATACCCATTTGTGCTGTAAGAGAGGCGAATTGGCTGGGCACTCAAACAAACAAACAAACTTGAACATGTAAATCTAATTTGGTTCTGGTGTTGTGTCCATGAATGTTACAATTTAAAATATACAAATGTATGTTTTTCTTTACAAACAATATCAGATTATAGATATATAATGCAGTCAGAGGCATTATTTTTAAATTATGAAAATGGGGCCTACATGATTCCCTAGAAGAAAGGTTTAACATTGCCCTTATCGCACGTTTTTGCATTTTAAAGATTTCATCACTGTACCTTGAACTACCCCAAAATATAATTCCGTATGATAACACTGATTGAAAATTTGAGTAATAAACACATTTAAGGATGTTTATGCTAGTACAGGTAAACAGGTGCCGTAATTGATAAGTGATTTTATATAAATATATATAAATATAAAACCTAAGGTACTTCTAGATATGCCACGGACCTGAAATTTGGCAGGATGATAGGATATTAGTTACAACCAACCAGAAAAATCGAAAATTCCAAATTCTTTAAGTTTTAGTGGGGTATTTTGTACCTCAATGTTCAATTTCGATACTCCATAAGAAAAACATGGAAATCTGTGCAGTTATTGTTATCGCTTGGCTTGAATGTGTTAAACAAAGCATCATAAGGAAAAATGTTTCAAACAAAGGTTGTATAAAATTAAATTTCCTACAACCTTTATTCCAATACAATTTTACATTTATCAAATATTAAAGCAAATATTTCAAAAAAATGTGTAAATGACAAGAGTAAACACCCACTTCTAGTTGACCGATTTTTACCAAAAACTAATCAACTCTTCTGACTTTTATAAAAATGTTAAATATAAAATTTCGCGTTGACCTAATTAATAGTTTTTGAGTTAGAGTACCCACAAAAAGCTATCCCTAGTGCCAAGACCTTTCCAAAACCCCAACTGGTCTACATGTATATAATTATTACCTTTTGCTTCTAACCTCCCTTTTGAATTCCTGAGAATAACTTTAGCTGCATGCAAAATTTAAGTGATTGCGCTATAATCTTGACATTCATTCGATTTATGTATTTTTTAACGGAACTTAAATTGATCCAACGAAGTCCTATGGCCATTCTCCCTTTTCATATATTTTGCAGCACAATTTATAAAAGCTCATTCTCTAAACCAGCATTTCCCAACCAGTGGTTCTCGGATCCCTTGAGGTTCACAAAATAAATGAGGTTGCCGACCTGTTCTAAAGCTTGCCTAGCATCCTCCTACAATCTTTTCTTCTTCCCAGTAAGGCTAAAAATATACAATTTACGAATGTTATAATCAAACACTTCCAGAGAATGGGATACATTGTAAAGTAATTAGCATTCCCTAAAATAAGTAAAAATTAACATTTTGGCTTCGATTTAATTGAAAAGTATAAATGCAGTATCGCCTATTACCTTACGTGGGTTTCTCCGTCCATACGACTATTCTCTTTGCTTTAGTAAAATACAGTTTTATAATATTTAGTAATTGAGCTAGTAAACGAAATGAATTCTCCTAATTATGATAAAAGAATATTAACAATTGTCATCATGCGTTTTACCGCTATCACGTGATGAAATCCAATTGTAGATAAGATATCGTGATATCGTTCCTCTTCTTTTCCGCATCTGACACATACCTATCGAAATTCGACTTGGAAGCTTTGCGACGTGTTATGCTTGTAATTCGTGGAGTAAATTCTGCCGGTTTTGGCTTGTGCAATTCTTTACTTTGGACTAGCACTAAGGTAAGCGGAATAAAAAATATTTATTGATTAAATTATATCTTATTGCACTGATTAAGTTGCATTTTATGCGTAGTTCTTACGGTTGGTAATTTTTACTCCAAGTCGGGCATTTCGTGAAAGTTTTAAAATTTTCTGACATATGGACTCATTTTTAACACAAAATACATATAACTTATAAGGAATTGAATTTTACAGTTTTAAATAATACTTTTAAAAAGGATTAATTTTTGGTACATTTTTAGCTTCAGTATAAATTAATGCGTTTTGTTAATTTTCTTATGTATCGTTTTTCTTTCAGATTAAGCAATGGAACTTTATATCTTATCATTTATATGGATGAGCCTAATAGCTCTCTCTTGGGGTCAAAATATGAGAACTCCCCCAGGGGTTCCGCCTCAGCAATATGTAAGCAAGAAAGTTGTATGCTAGCCATATTGCTAATTTTTTGGCAATTGAAAAAAATTTGGTTTTAACTCTTCAAAGTCGTAATAAATGACAAGTTTATATATGGTTAATGTAGGTTCAACTTGATGATTTTGTTCCTATTTTAGCAACACCAAATGCCCCAGCAACATGTACCCATGCAAATGCAGCAACAAGTACCAGTGCAACATCATCAGGTACCTATGCAACAACATCAGCAACATCAACAGCAACATCAACAGCATCAGCAACATCATCAGGTACCCGTCCAACATCATCAGGTACCCGTCCAACATCAAGTACCAATGCAACCACCTGTACCTCATTCTCATCATGGTGCCCATCCCTCTCAACAACTCCTTAATGCAGCCCATATAGCACAAGAAAAAGAGTAAGTACTTATAGATATTGAATATATTGTTTGTTATACAGACTTCATATGGTAAATATTCAATAATTATCTGTACTAATTGGCAGTTATATCCATAAATTTCTTTTAGTATACTTTATGTTTGTTGCTATTTGTTATCAGTTCAAATATTATTACTGAAAATAAAATAATAGATAAATTGTGAAAATGTTGTATAACCTCAACAATGCTTTTAGTATAGATGCTAGCACATTTGGTGCTTGGTTCTGAACTTCTACAAGGGTGAGCTAAGGAATTTAATATCAAATAACCATTCATATAAGCCTTAACATTTAGATACTTATTCTCTTCTTCCATTGCTCTGCCTGGTTAATGTATAGAATATTTTTAAACTATAATAAAGTTGATAGAAACTTTAAGAGTTACAAAAGTGTATTTACTATAAAATCTTGGATCTACATTTTACACAGTATTCTGTAGTGTTACCATTTTTGTAGCAAAATAACTAAATAGAAACTTTTATTCTTATACTTTGCTAATAGTAACCTAAAAAGAAAATATTTTTGTACTAGTTTTGAATTTCTGTGAATATTTTAGCAGTGGTGTCTGTGAAACGAGCTTGTTTATATAATTTTAATTATCTTATATAGATAAACAATTTTCTATTTGTTGTATTTGTATGATGATCATTTTTATATTTAAGCCATATTAAAGAACACATGGAGGTGCCTATTGATACAAGCAATATGTCAGAGCAGGAACTCCAGTTTCATTATTTCAAAATGCATGATGCTGACAACAACAACAAATTAGATGGCTGTGAGCTTATAAAATCTCTTATTCACTGGCATGGTAAGTGTTTCAAATTTGATATAAATTTTAGAGTTATATCATGCAAGTATAATTTTAGATAGTTACTGTGAGTGATGACTTTTAAAGGAATGAGATACATTTTGATAGAGCATGATGGAAACTAAAGTTTATAGATCCATATGTGACACTTGCTGGAATATGGGAGATTAGAATTTTTCTCCTGATATCTAGTTTTTTCCACATTCAGTGGAAATCCAAAGAGTCATCTGTCTTTTAGTTGTTCAAGAGGTAAATGAAAATATCTGTATGTGAGTAAGTTGATGTTTCTTTGAAATTTCAATTTTAAAGAATTTATGGTGTATTTTTTTATTAATTTTTTTTGCAAAGCTATTTACAAAAAAAAAGTTAACAGACTTTATTTTATGATTCATTTCACAGCAACCCACAAAGTTATTGATTTTACTTATGCATGAATGTTTATTGTAATGAAATTGATAGCCTTAAGCATAACTTTGTGGAATGATTCTCTAATTATAAATCAAGGAAACAGAAGAACAATGTATTGAACCACATATACAAATTTTAATTTTAACCGGTTTCATTACAAAGTAACCCTCAGGTGACTGAAGGACTGAAAATGGATGTACTAGTACAGGGGTCGGCAACCTTTTCACCTACGAGGGCGCAATTCATATTACTGAGGACGTGAAGGGCGCATAAGCAAGATCAGTTGATATCTCTCTGTATCAGTGGTCAGCCACCTCTTTATCTATGAGGGCGCAACTTGAATTATTGGGGACGTGAAGTGAAGTAACAATAGTAGATGTGTACCAATATTTATTAAAATGATATTTTTGTATATATAAGAGAAAAACTATTAAAGAATTTATTATAAAAACATGAAAAATAAATCAATGTGAAACTTGGGACTGCATATCTTCAGCCAACTTGCTATAATTTGGCACAAAACTCGAGATACCTGATCTTAGGCAGTTGTCTAAATTGTAATCGGTGAGTCTCGATCGGTACTTGGATTTCAAGTGTTTCATGCTTGAAAAAATGGACTCGCAAGTGTATGTTGAAGCACAGAAAGAATATATTTTTAGGGCACATTTTCTTAACAATGGATAGTGATTTTCGTCAACTAAATTTCAAAAGTTTTCTTCATTTTTATGTGACCTTAAAATAATATCACTCTGCATATTTATTATTTCCATTTCTAAGTCCTCAGTGTTAACGATATTCAAGTAAGTTCCAATATTAATAAAATTGAATGGATTAGCAAAGAATGTTATTATGAGTTCTACTTCATAAAACTGACGAAACCTAAAATTAAATTCCTTCAGGTGAGTTTCAATGTGTTGTGAAAATGGTTCAGTGGTAACATTTTCATCAGTCAGACTCTCAATAATACATTTTAAATTCGGGAAATGTGATAATGAATTTCTCTCTAGGTGAGACTTCCACAATGCCAATTTACATTTGAATGCATCTACTGCACTTATCATTTTTGCAATGTGTTGATTTTTCCCTTGCATCTCCATATTCAGTTCGTTCAATTTTATTGTTATATCAACAAAAAATCCGAAATCCATCAACCAAGCTTTGTCATCCAACTGTGCATAATATTCATTTCTTGACGTGAGAAATTCCTTTACCTCCTTTATGAGATTTATAAACCTCGCAAGTGTTCTGCCTCTGCTGAGCCATCTAACTTCGGTATGTAAAAGGAGATCATCGAATTCGGCATCTTCACCTTGTAAAAGCAGTTTAAACAATCGGTGTTGCATTGGTACGACTCTTATGGAATTTATTATTTTTGTTACTGTTTTCATGACATGTTGAAAATGATGAACTTTTGCGCATAACATTTCTTGGTGTATAATGCAGTGATATGAAATAAATTTTGGAAAGAGAGGGTCTTCTTTACATAGCGCAATAAATCCATTTTTACAACCTGTCATCGAAGGTGCACCATCTGTAGTAATTGCGACCAACTTCATTAATGGCATATTACTTTCTTGGACAAGCAAGGGTCTTCTTTACATATCACAATAAATTCATTTTTACAACCTGTCATTGAAGGTGCGGTAAACTTCATTAATGGTATATTACTTTCTTGGACATTTTTTTAAAGCTGAAAAAATGTCTTCACCTCTTGTTCGTCCCTTTAATGGAAGAATTTTAAGAAATTCTTCCTTTCCTGAAAAATCATTAAACACCATCTTCACAACCATAGCCAATTGAGAAGTGGCTGATATGTCTGTTGACTCATCCAGTTGCAACGAGAAGAAAATACATTTTTGTAAATCATTTGCCAACTCTTTCTCCATATTGGTTGCAATAACTTCGATTCTTCTTGTAACTGTTCTTGCTGATAACTGAATCGTGTTGATTGCTGAGGTAATTTCATTTTTATTTTTAAAACCTTCGAAAAGTGAGTCAGCAATTGCTAACATGACTTCTTTTACAATCTCGCCATCTTCAAAAGGATTTTTCCTCTTGGCCAGCAAATGTGAAATTTTAAGTGATGCAATCGTTTCTCTTTTTGATTGCTGCACTGGTCTGGTAACAATTCTCTGCTGTTTAGTTAAAATAGATTTCATCTCAGAAATTTTCTTTTTCCTGATCTCCGAGTTTAACGGATAACTAGTATTAAAATTTCCATGGACCATATTAAAATGTTTTTCAACATTACTTTTCTTTGAAAGTGCGACACAAGCATTGCACAGTAAACAAACACTTTCCTTTCAATATCTTCTTTGCCTCTTACTTATAATGGGGATGAAATTTTCCACAAATGAATTAATAAACACAACACACTGAATATCGGGAAAATATCAGAACTATTGTGAACTGTTGGTCAATTTAAATTGATTTATGTTTAACCAATGAAGAGGGAAATGAGCTATCACTGGCTGATATTGTAAGAGACGAAGAAAAATCTCCCAAACCCTGTACTTGGTATACTAAGCGAAGAACGGAACTCCGAAACCAACGACTCACAACAATAACTCGAGCCAAGTTATGCTACAAGACGGAGGACAGAACTCCGAAGCCAACGACTTTCAACAATAACTTGAGGCAAGTTATGCTACAAGACGGAGGACAGAACTCCGAAACTAACGACTTTTGACAAGAACTTGGGAGTTTCACGCGACATAGGGAAATAGTTTTCCTGTATTGAGCGCCTACCTCCAAATAGCCTGAACCAGCTAACGGAGCTATAGCACACGGCGGGTTGAGAACAAGGATCTCAGTTAGCCTTGCACCCGTAATAGCAATTGAAGGCGACAGGACACCTTCACCTAGCATAAACTAGGGGCGGAGAATTCCCTATCTTTTCGTACAGTTCATACTAGAACATTTGTAGGAATTGTCAGCACAGGCACGGCAATCACACAAACATGATAGCGGCTTCTACTCTCGGCGAGTAATCTCCAAAAACGCTATTAAGGATGTATTTATACTAGGGCAGGGTAGGGAGAAAGGAAAGGTACTTGGATAAACAAGAGAGGGGTAACGGAGGAATCATTATGAAAAGAACTCTGTTAATGAAAACAATGTCTTTATCCAACAATGTATGTCCCCATTCTGTTCGCTTAAAAGTCCTGACCTTGACGATGTTATTTTGTAACAGACATACGATTCGGCTCGGTATGATTTAAGATTAAGATGTTGGTTACAAAGTTCTATTCTTGATCTTGTTCCGCAACTTATTGGTCTTCTGAGAGTTTTCCGTAATTGTTTAACTTGAGTTCTCCTTTTGGCTGGCGGGCGACACACAATTGTCTTGCGGGCGCCATGGCCTCTGCGGTCGCTGCGTTGCCGACCTCTGTACTAGAACAATTAGAAATTTTACATTGTTTGTCTGATAATGGTTGTCATGTGGTTAATGACTTTCTTTACCCTTCCCATTCCCTCCTGCTGAATATCCCTTACCTATACCTCCCTCACCACCACTGTCCCTCCCCATACTCCTATTCCCTTCCCTTCTTTAACCAATGAGTAACTCGGTGGTGGCGGGGTAACGTCCTCGCCTGCCAGTCCGAAGGTCGCGGGTTCGAATCCCGCCTAGGTGGGTTTTTCTCCACCTAGGGCATGGATGTATGTGTTCGTCTATTGTTATTGTTAACATATTCCACTGTAAAATGGCTACTAAAGCTGTATGTGGAATTAGTGAATAAATAAATAAAAATAAAAATCCATAATTCTTCCTATATACAGTAAAACCTCGTAATTTCGAAGTTCAAGGGACCACAAATATACGACTTCAAATTATCTGGGTTCGAAATAAATGAACTTGAATAAAAATCGAAATCTCTTATGATCTGCTACTTGGACAGTAAAATCGCAATATAGTCTTATCTATCTGTTCTGCTACAAAATGTACAAGTTCGTAGATGCGGTGAATTCGTGTTCAGAGCTGAAATGATCACTCAATTCATGATTCACAAGTACCACCTTATGTGAAAAATAGGATCGAGTAAACATCCCAATTTTCCCAGTGTGTATTTCAAGTTACTCTTTTATGTCACATTTTGCCACCACGCGTATTCAGCCTAAAGATTACGAAAATGCATGCAAAAAGATTGGGAAAATGCTTGTGTGAAATATTGTCTAGATAATAGATATGAACTGTCACGTAGTAATTCTCTCCAATTTCGTTCAGACTTTCCATGCCATCGGTATGGTCAAAAATAATTAATTAATTAATTCTTTATTAGCTCGAGGCAATTTCATACATTGCATTGTAATTTTATTTTCATCCATATTACACAACTGTAATAAAATATAGGTGCTCTCAAAATAACATGGTTGTATTTGTTATGACAGGTGATGATTTTACAATTATGTACTTACGAATTCTTTTCTACAATACATAACACATTCTCTTTTTGGGACTGCTGGCGAGGGGATTTAAATTCATGAATTGCATCATGCAGGCAGGAGGGAGGGAGAGGGGTCAACCTTAGCGTAGCACGCCGAGTTTAAGGGAAGGGAAAACTAAAAAGGCAAACAATAGCATGATATATTTTATGAATGGTCTCTTAGAAATGTAAGAAACGCTCAACCAGTCATCTGGGGATTTAATTTTGCCTGGACGCACAGCTGGTGGGGACTATTTCTTCGATTGAGGATGTTTTTAAATTCATGACAATAAATAAGGGTTTTACTAGATATTTATTAATATATTGAAATAAACAATAATTAACGATGAATTGCATGTCAAAATTATAAACATTACGGAAAAATTATTTTTCTTTATAAATTAACAAAAATATCCGGATAAAATATTTTAGTCATGAAATATGTTTTACTGCTATAAATCATATTAAAATTGGTGAAATAAACAATTTCGAAAGGCTAAAAACCAAACAAATTTATAAAAACGGCAAATAAACATTCGTTGTTCAATAAAATAAAATGATAAAATCCTAAATAAATAGAAAACGTATATTCACTGGAGCAACATATTGCACCCTCCAAAAAATCAGTGCCAACCACTAGATTACTACGTGAAATGAAATTCACCCTTTGTAATAACTGTGATGCACACGCTTCAAGTAAAACTGGGCCTCTCAATATTCAACAGAACACTGATTAGATTTCCGTATTAAGACTGATTCTACTTTTCTTTTAGCATCTGTTTTCCAAATTATAATGTTAACTGATAGTTGGAGGGGGTTTTATAACTTTCGGGACCCCACAGGAGGTAGAAGGAATGTGAACCTGACTGTAATCATGTGTGTGCGAAAAAATTTAAACTATGTAGGGGCAATAATAGGCAACCTCACATGGCAGATGCAGGCCTTCCGTAATGCCCTTATATTTTTTCGACATGAGGAGGTATACGCCATCTATCGATGGGGAAGTAAACTACGAGGATTCCGCTACGTGATATACAAGCCACACGAACTATTTCGGCATACCTATAGCGATTGGGCGAGAAAATCGTATGACGAATCCATATGGCATACCCACCACAGGTGAGAAGAGCCATGACGAATATATATGGGATACCCAGTTTACTGGTTAACTCCTCAGCATTGTCCTGCATACCCAGTACACAGGACGAAAACTTTGTATGCGGTCCTACTGGGTTCGCCGCACAGTGTGTCATTTTGCCAATCTAAGTGGACAAAAATCTGTTTTTGAGTTGTGATTTTGTGCATCTTTTTCACATAAATTTATTCATAAGACCACCTTCGCTCTTCAATAGGCGTGCTTCTAGTGGTCGTGATTTGACTACCTTACGTTCAACATGTTTAAACTTAGAAGTGTGATTTTTCAAAATCTGTGAAATGCAGCACTTAGACTCAGGTATTTACTTTTATTTCTTATAGTATTTTTCGAATTTCATTCACTGTGACAGAGTGAGGTAGGCTAATAAGTGAATTGCTTCACAATCAAAATTTTTTGAGATGCTGCACCTTACAAAAAAAAACCATGCGATACCACAGTAAAGTGTTTATTGTCGTGTTATAGGTATATTATTCTTTACAAATCTAATAGTCATATGGTGCAGAAATATGCAGAAACAATAGTTTCTGTGCATATGGCAAAAGAGATGCTGCAGAAATTGTAAATGATCTGGCGATTGCATCACCAAAAAGAGCTACAGAGATTAAAAGATCCCGACGTACGTCTTCTATTTCACCTGTGCCTCTGACAAATGAGGAAGCCTTAGCATTTTACATCTATGCAAAGCTCACTACACATCAGTATAAAACGTTGCAACTCCAAGGAAAGGAAATACGCACTGACATTTATCGGACGTATCACGTAATAAAAATGACAAAGGAAATGAGCTACTCAGATAAAGAATCGATTAATATCACTGACGTATGTGCCGAAATAAAGTTGCAAGTTCTTTTAAATCATACGATTCAGCATATATACATTGTACAGAATGAAGTGTTGAGCCGGCTTATATCTGAACAGAAAATACATTCTTTTACGTTGGTGTGCAAATGGGATTGCGATAGTAGTTCAGGTCACAGTAATTGCAAACAAAGATTAATGCCATTGTTCCAATTCAACTTCATAGCAATGACAAGAAACATATTGTATGGCAAAATCCACGGATTTCATCGACGAGGTACTGTAGGCCAATAAAGCTTCTATTTCCAAAAGAATCGGCTTTATTGATTAAAGACGAAACAGCAAAAATTGAACAACAAATACGTGGCCTTGTTTTGACTAGCATGAAGATTGAAGGTGCAGAAATCATCATCACCCAAAAACTTATTATGACGATGGTTGACAGTAAAGTATGCAATGCCCTCACTAATAATCCAGCATCTCAAAAATGTTAAATCTCCGAAGGAGATGAACAAAGACAAGGTTCCAGATCCTACAACCTTCACGTTCGGTCTCTCTTCATTACATGCTAGGATTCACTGTTTTGAGTGCTTGCTACATATCTCATACAGACCAGACTAAAAAATGGCAGATAAAAGATGAAAATGAGAAATCCACTTTTGAAGAGAGAAAAAACTAATTGGTACTGCATATGAATATAACTCAAAACATGATGTAGTAAACCATTATTCTCAAAATAATATATTTGTCCAGCCGGATTGGCCAAATGACACACTGTGCACCATGGAGATTGCTAATTTCTCAATTTTTTGAAGCAATAAATGTTCTTAAATCTGAAAAATCTTGATATATTTAAAAACAGTAACCTTGGACCTTCCTGTTTTGCTTAATTCTGCAATTTTTATTTATTTATTTTATTTATTATGCGTCAAATTTTGTGATTGAATTTTCGCGTAGTTATGCGAATAGTGGGTTCTAAAAACCCCTATTCAATGCTGAGACTAACCGAACCTATGCACAAAAGCTACTGTGTGGTGGAAGGGATGCAGGCACTGCTTATCTACTTTGTGATGTGTCTCACTCTTTAGATGAATATTTTTAGCCTACTTCCCAGAATGGAAATTGGCTTATAGTTTTGTCGTTGTCTGTCCATCCCCCCCCCCTATTAACTTTTAAACCAATAGACCGATTTTCATGAAACATGGTGGAAATCTCTTGCTACATCGGACGAGCTCCCAAGGATAGTTTTTGTTGCGAAGATTGAAGTCCCTGGTTCAATTCCAGGAACTATACTTCCCATTTGATTTACATGCAAAATCTGAAATCCATCGTGCAGGGTAATTTTCTCTTGCACATTAGAATATCTTATAATTATAATATCTTAGCGAGTTTTGTACTATTCTCTGAGAAAAGAAGTGAAGATTCTAATTTTTATCGTAGAATTTGCATATCGATTGTATTTCTTTGAATTTCACGTAAATACTGGCGATTTTGCAGTTTTTATCACTCATTACGGGAGTGTTGCCATTGCAACAACTATTGTTGGACTCAAATTCGGTATATTCTAATACATACAGGCGTTATTTTTGCCGCACAAATATGCGTGATCAATTTAATATTCCGTTCGAATGTATTTGTAGTATTTTATAATGCTAAATTATGAAATTTAGGAACACAAAGAGCTAAATATCCACAATGACTTTAAAGCTATTGAAGCCAATATATGTAAGTATGAAATAAATGATTAAATGGAAAGTAGGAATCATAAGTTCTGTTTGGATTATCTTGTTTTTTTATGGTCAACACTTGAGAGCTATATGGAAAGGGAGGAGGAATGGTTTTCGGATCTGGGCTAGTGCTTGGTTCAGCATTTCTTGAGAACAATATAATGAGTGAGAGAGAGAAACACTTATCTGACATCAATACAAAAACAAGCCCATTCAAAGATATTTACTAGGCTACCTCTTGACCGAAAGCATGATTAGAGTGCATGGGATGTGTTTGAATCACACAAAAAATACATATTCTCTTGCTGCTCTGAGGGAAACATTTACACTGTACGGAGGCATGTATTGTTCGTTATTTTTCCATTGTTACTTTGTTTAATTTCTAAGAGATTAAAAGAGTTGAACTTGTCATGGCGTCAACCAATAGAAAAACGCAAGCACTACCTGGTGATGAAAAGTAGATGGAAATCTTACTTGAAAGTGATTCGGAAGAAAGTGTCAGTTCAGAGAGTGATAGTGAGAATAACATTGAAGATCGTGCTCAAATTACTAAGGTAAAAACCTATATTTTTTTGGTATTTTTTTGTTGAGTGGGCAAATACAAAACCTCATTTCTCCTGTCCTTGTGCACTTCTAGCATCTTTGTTTATCCTTATTTGAAGTTTTTTCTGAAAAACTTATGGGGAAAAGGTAGAGATCTACAATAAAGCAGTATACGTGAAGTAATCCGAGAACCTGGAATAAAGAAGGTCTAGTAAAGCAAGGATATAAGATGATTCCTTTATTTGTATCATCTATGAATTTATTTCATGTTGACTATTAAATACATAAAAAGAAGTTACCTGTTGGGGGACAATGTACCTATATTTCGTTTGTGAGAAATGGAGAACCTTTGTCATGTGCATGTATGAACTTTCCACTTAAACACTTAATATGGGTAAAGGTTTCAAATTAAACGAAATGTTCGTGAGTCACCGTGCCAGATCATGACTTCGAATTTCATTGTAGACATATTATGAATAATCCGTACTAAAAGTATGCAAAATCCTATGATGTTGGCTTCAAATTACACGCTATTTAGAATTATCGGGATCGAAATAATAAGGTTTTACTGTATTTGGATGGTGTCTGTTTTCTGGTCACCTGAGGATGTTACTTTGTAACAAAACTGGTCAAAATTAAAATTTGTATATGTGATTCAATACGTTGTTCTTCCATTTTCCTGATTGATAGTTTATTGTAATACTTCAGTGTACAGGATAAAATTTGTTTTTATTGATTATTCATTAACAACTTTATTGTAATTAAGACAATATTATTGGGTAGTTATTTTTAGAATTATTGAAAAGTAAAAACAAAAAGAAAAGTGGAAAATTAATTTGAAATTTGCAGTTTTTACTCAATTTATTGTTTATAACCATATATTCCAGAATGTCTTGCATAGTCCGAGATTTTGTTTTCTTTCTTGGCATGTACTTTAATATTAGTTCCTGGTGGTTTTTTTTAAATACTGTATTCAGGTTTTATGAATTTATGAAAGTAACTGATTCCCATATAAAAAAATTATATTTAGTGGTTGTGTCAGTGTAAATTTATTTTTCCCCAAAAACGATTATGATATCTACTTATTAGTTAAAATATCCTGTTAGAATTGATATCAAATTTTACATAATGCTAATTCTTAATGAAGAATCTTATATTTTTGTAAATTTTTAAAAGTCTCCCATTCTTGATTCTAGTGATGTTTTCTTATTATCTCCTTACACACACAAACCTTTATAAATATAGGTTAACCATTTTCATTTGAAAATGTAATTGTTCTAAAATGTTCTTTATTTCCCCTTATATGAGTAATACATTGATATGGTTCCTCTTACCCTTCATTTGATCATTAGTTTCTTTTTATATTCATATAAATTCTATCATCACTTGAACATACAGAGTCAAACCTCTATAAAGCTGCTTCCCCAGGTTCTGTGAACAAATTGCTGCTTTAAGGCATGCTTGGACAAATCAGGCCCAAATCTAGGAGCAACTTCCTAAATCCAGGCCCTGGGATACATTTCAGTTCAATGCTATTTAGAATTAGGGTTATTTAAATTCAATGCAAAAAATATTATCTACTTAGCAACTCTACTGAATTGGTAAATTATAACAGAAAAATACAGTTGCCACTTGCAATTTTTAATAGCCATTGGCGAACTGAAGCCTGGGTTTATCCAGCCCTGCTTTAAGGGAATGATCGCCTAAGAGGCAATTTGGCTTATGGATTTGATGTTGTTGGCTATGAATTTAGTTACAGATAAAATGGCCATTTAGAGGCATGTCTATCTTAGAGTGGTGGCTGTTATAAGAAGCTTTAACATATATTAACCCCTTCAATGTCACCTAGATTAGAAACTTGGGCCATGCGTACTGTTAACACAGTACACACCTCTACTATGTTGAAGTATGACATTAGTAGAGTTAATGCAGTCATTGTATAAATATGTAATTGTTAAGAAGAAGCATTCAGTATTGTCCATCTTTAGGTGTTTGCATGTAAAATTACTGTATATACTCGTGTATAATGCACAGTTTGAAGACCAAATTTTTAGGTCAAAAAGTAAGGGTACATGTTATACATGGGTAACACTTTTGTAGTCAAAATAAAAAATTGAAGTGTACCTAACTCGACCAGGTTATCTTTTTGGGAGAGTTGGGGGAAGCCACACTAATTATCAATAATCCACCTTATACAGATATTAATTAAATGTATCAAACACCTAATTACTTCCTTACAATTGTACTTCAGTCCTCTCCAAATATTCCACATTTCAGTAGCTAATCACCTGATTCCAGCAAAATCGCCAGGTAGACTTCCCACAAAACACATATCGAAAACAAAAAATATAGTGTATACACAAATTGAAATAATTTTTTTAATTAATGAATATATTATATATATAATTAAGTAAGTAATAAGTAATTTAAAACCCATAGAATTCATCTTCCTCATTATCTTCAGCACCAAATAACTATGCAAAGAAGGCATCCGAGATACGCAACGAAATTTAAGTTTTCGTATTAAATACTGGCATTAAATATCTCTAACATTCAATATTCTGTAAATAAGTGGTATGTGTAGTTTGATAAGTTTAAAATAAATTGACGTGTTTAAACTTCATTTAACCTTGAAGAATTTTGCCTTGTAAGCAAATATCCGCAACTTGGAATTTTCTAATTTTAAAAATTAATTTTTGGAGTTTTTTACGTAATGTGGGATTGCGTAATTCGAGTCTTGCGATATCCGGGAAGGGTCTTTATTTATTTATTTATGGTACTCTAGTTAATACCTAACATGACAATATAATTCTAAAATTTTGTTCTTATACCCCTACAAATCTAGGGTGTGCGTTATACACAGGGTATACAAAAAAGTCTGGATTTTTGGCAAAAAGTATGGGTGCGCTTTATACACCAGAGCATGTTATACATAAGTATATATGGTAAATAAAATTTAATGTGCATACAGATTTACATAACCAGTTTATAAATTGTGGTTGAAATTATATCTCCTGTAGCAGTATGGTAGATCTATTAGTGTCCCTAAACATAGAATGTGCCCCTATGCTTACTAGAGCAGGGTCATGCTGATCCCAATCAACCAGTACCGCAGGAGAAAGGCAAGGTGTTCAAGGATGAAGAACTTGTGGCTCTTATTGATCCCATTCTTTCAATGGATGATTCCAATGGGGATGGATTCATCGACTATCCAGAGTTTGTAAGAGCCCAACAAAAGGCAGCTGCCAGTGGTGGGGCTAATGTTCCCGGAGCGTAAACCATCAAACCGTCAACTGACTCCCCACTCTGCTCCTTTTCAGTTATCTGGTGTGTGTGGTATGATTTCTTCATTCTGCATGAATTGCATGGCTGACTAATTCCACCAATTAACTGAATTTTTTCTTTTTAAGTTATTTTTGATGCATAGAATACAAGTAAACATCACCATACAACAATACTATATTTTTTCTAGTCAATAATTACAAAATTCTATCATTTTTGCTTAAAAATTATTTTATTATTAGTATTAAATAGATTTATAATCAGACATCTTAGATAAATGTAACTTTACTAACAATTCAAAAAGTTTAAACTTAGGTAAGTACAGTAAAACTTCCTTGAATGCAGCTTCCCGCTAGACCCATTTACTTGAACTCGGTATCCTTACAGGCAATGAACTTTTCTGAATGCAGTGGTGTAATTTGCTTTTTTGCTGTTTGGCATGGTTGAACAAATTGCAAAAAATCAAAACTGGTGATTTTAACTAGATTTGGCAGTTATCTTTTTTGTATTTCATTTAACCCATTAATGGTCTGGTACAGGTCAAATCGACATTCTATCTAGAAAAGTGCAAATAATATTTGTTTTCTCTAGCCACCAGTACTTTCTCTGATTATGGGGATGAACTTATACTGATCGATGTCAATTTGCATTCAGATATCCAGCTACAGCGGCAGTGGGTCATTTTTATCTGCGAAAGAGTGTTAGTGTAACAGATTCATGTAGAGACTATGGCAAGTATGTCCTAGGCTATAGGCACCAAATAAAGAAGTCATGTAGCGCTTGTAAGCTACTACACAAAAATTATCTATTTAAATAATGAGCTAAGAAATCCGGTCACACTAAGATAGCAAGCAACTGCGAGAATAACAAAAAAGCTTACAACTCAAAAACATTCCATTCTTTTTTGATCAAACTTTCAGGAATTACACGGTAGTACTGTTTTTAAATATTAACCCTTTCAGTGCCACATGACGATATATCGTCGTTTGCTTCCTAAGCGACGAGTGCTAACAACGATAAATCGTTGTAAGTGTAAACTCGTGTTAGTTTCACATGCAGATGGCAGGAGATGATGGTATCAATCGAAAGAGGAGACTACTTAGTTCACGAATCTTGCATTCTTTTTGGTTCATGGTGATTATTTGTTGTTATGATTTTTTCAATTTCGCGAAAAATTACCTCTATTCTTTCAAGATGGCTTCTATAGGCAAAGATAATTTCACTGTTAGAATTGAGGATAATGAATTGGTTTGTTATATAAACTCATTAAGTGATGACGAATGTTATTTATAGAAGAAAAATTTCAAGATTTTAGAAGATATTTGTGATTTATTTATTTTTTCGAATGTAAAATCATAACAAAATATTTTTTTAATTTTATAAATAAATGTTCTCAAACATTTTTTATGCTACAAACCTATGTATACAATGAATACATTGATGTGCTGCATAAAAAACTTGTGATTTTTCTATATACATATAATACTATTTTATATTCTAAACAATTAATGTAGGTAATTTATATTGTAAATTGCATTAATTCCAATGAATTGTAATAATGTGATGTCACAGGGTGCAAGTGAATGTTGGGAATTTTCTACAGATTTCCTGATCATCAAATTAGCTTCACATTAATGAGATATTCCATGCTTTCTCAAAACTTTGACTGTGTGAGACATCAGTTTGTCTGAAGATTTCACAAAAATAAGTGAAAGAAGTGGATATTCAGCAAGTCGTATTATTTAATCTTAAATGCAACTATTTTAATGAGTAAACATCATACTGCTGGACAGCAATAATTTACATCTTATATGTAACGTTTGTCTTATTTTATTGGCAAACATTATTAAAGTATATTTTTTTGATCTTGGAACTAAACTCCATTTTCCCATAGGTTTAATGCTAATTCCCATAACATGGTGTCCTTCAAAAGCATAACCATTAGGGAAAATTTTACTTTTAATATTGAAAAATTAGATCCACAGAAAAATCATATTGTTGTCAATGAAAACAATCTATGAGCCTCCATAATAAACAAGATGATGGTACCTGTAATAATCCAAAACCCATTATGTAGTAGTACAAGCTATCCCCTAAATTAACTCATTCATAACTTCTAATAATATAAATTTATCCAGCAGTTCCCAACCTGGGGTTTGCGAAAGATTTGCAGGGAGGTCACTAAAATGGAACAATGTATATGGAATAATTTTTTTGGGAACTTTACAAAAATTATCAAATTCTTACAAAATGTACTGTATGAATCATTCAGGATTACAGTATAACCAGTGTGAAGCTATACTTACCTTTCCAGTTTTTGAGTAAAACTTTAGATTTGGCCAAGATTAGATACAAATTAATTAATTATATATTGATATATTTAGAATAAAATCTTTGAGCAAATATAATAATTTTAAATTATTGCTACATTTTATATTTATTGTAAGATAGATGGGGATAAAAGGGTTGCAATGGGGTCGGCTGCCCTAATAGGCGGGTCACAGACATGTAAAGCTTGGGAACCGCTGGTGAAATCTATATGCTACTTCCAAATAATTGTTGGTAGCTCAATAACTTTGGCTCAGATTATTAAAGGTAAAGTACTCCTTTAGCCAAACAATTTAATTGCTTGGCTAAAGGAGTACTTTACCTTTAATACTTCCAAATAGGTTAAATGATAATAAATATTTGAAGGAACTGCGAGAAAAATTCAAAAGACCTTACAAAGAACAGAAATAAACAAATTCTTCTTCTTCTGATATTGAATATAGCCCGAAGCTCCAATAATTAAGAAAATAAAAAGGAGCATCAAGTTTTTACAATAGTCGCCAGTAGGTGGTGTGGCGGTGGCAGCTAAATAATTTAGTTTTTAAAATATCTCTTCAACACTGCATTATATGGGAAAATGTTTTGAACAAACATTGTAGAAATTTAAATTTCCTACAATGTTTATTCCAGTATGTTTTTACATTTATCAAATAGTAAAGCAAATATTAAAAAAAATCTGATGTGGCCACCACATGACTCTCCATATCTGTAATATTTCTAAAAATTCCAAATAGGTTACATAATAATAAATATTTTAAGAAACCGCAAGAAAATTTTAAACTTCGCAAAGAACAGAAATAAACTCAAACCATAGCCTTCCAATATTGGATATAGCCACAAAGCTCCAACAATTAAGAAAAGAAAAAGGAGCGCTAGTTACTAAGACGTAACTAAGCGTCAATTGTTAAAAATAGTCGTCGGTAGGTGGCGTGGTGGTGGCAGCTATAAATATAAGGTATCTCTTAAACAATGCATTATATGGGAAAATGTTTCAAACAAAGATTGTAAAAAATTAAATTTCCTACAACTTTTATTACAATACATTTTTGTATTTATCAAATATTAAAGCAAATATTTCAAAATAACGGATGTGACAAGAGTAAACACCCACTTCCAGTTGACCGACTTTTACCAAAAACTAAACTTTCATAAAAATGTTCAATATAAAATTTCGCGTTGACCTGATTAATAGTTTTTGAGTTAGAGCACCCACAAAAAGCTGTCACATACACAGCATCATCGAGAAAATGGTCAAAACGTGTTCAGGGGACCTCAAAACATGTGTTTCTGTTGAAATCTCGAATTTGATTTTTTCATGAAAACAATACTTGCTCTATACTTCGTATATGGAGAAAGTAAAAATTAGTAGAGATAAAGTTGAGTAGTTTTATTATAGAGTTATTACATTTCAAGTCAATAGTACAAGAAATGTATTCAATAAGTTAGGAGAGGTGTTTTTGTACATATGAATGTAATTTTCTTTCAGGTATACTAACCAGGCATGGTGAATATGGCATGCTATTGTGCCTAAATATGTAATTCCCCATTAAACATTCTTAAGTCTGAAAAGTTATATAATTCTATATCAGAATTTGAATTGCAATAAATAGCATATTTTTTACTTTAATTTAACACATCTTATCAATCCATTCTATTCACATTATACCATTCATTATTATTAGTTATTTGTGATAGTAAAGCATTAATAACTATTTTTTTATTTTGAAGATCCAGGCGACAGTAACAAGGATGATGGAAAAGTTAATCGTGAGCAGAAAATAATACCTGATGACATTTTGGCTGTTATGGTTGATCCAGTTTTCATAAATTCTGATCTAAACAATGATGGATTTTTGGATTATGCAGAATTTGTCCTTCAGTCTGCAAATTAGTATGATCTAAGACTGAATTTTTCGAGTACATTTTGATTGATTAGAAAACAACATGTGCCTTCAGTATAAATGAACAGAATTAAGTGCTGAAGGTTTTATGTTTTTATATTATTTATTAGTGATTTGTTATTCTTGAAGGATAATATACGAGATGAAAGATAATGTTGAAATTGATTTATCACAACTGGACTAGTTTTCTTGAAAAGATTTATTTCAAAAGTGTTGTTATACATTCCATTGTTTACTTTTTGTTTTATTAATATAATCTGGCCATCTTTGGAAAGAAACTCATAAATGCTCAGTTTTTTAATGATTGTTCTTGTGGTAGTATTGGTGTGGTTTAAATGCGGTGTTATCTCTAAATTGTGAACACTACAGGTGTTTTGTTATTTTTTTGCAATAAAAAGAAAATATTTTTGATAATATACAAAGATTTATGGTTATTTAATTTACTTTCTTTGTTTCCTAAATAATTGCTTAAATGTTTTACAAATGTAAGCATCAACAACAGAGAATCTCATAAAATTTGTTTAGAAAACTTTTGTATCAATGATTAAAAATTAAAATTAACTGAAGGTATGAGCGTGCAATTCCATGTCCACATTTAGAAGATTTCCAAGTATTTCATGTGATTTTTCTTGCCATGTTTCTGCTCCATATGAAGCGACATTCAATGCATAGCATTTTATAAATTTATTCCACATGGCTTCAATTATTTTTCCCATTAGCAGTGTTACTTTCTCATGAGAGTGGCTTTTGCTTTCACTATTCTGGTCCTATTTCACTGGTTCATTTCTTGTTACGATGCTGCAAAGTTAATTATGGTCTGAAACTTTTTCTAATGACTTTTCGCCTATCCTCATGCTCAATTGTTATTATTTTCCTGATATATGACCTTGGATTCATCTGTTCCCATTCTGTATTTTCTACCTGTTATTTATTACGTCTATTTATTGTTTTCTGGAGTTCCTTTGCTTTCTTGCTTGAAGAACTTGATCATCAGCATATTTTACTGTTTACAAGGAGCCCAGTGGCAACCTTGACAATATTGAGCTTTATGTATTACAGTATACAGCATATCTACTACAGCTGGTGATGGTATTGAGATAGCAAACCCTGAATAGCAGATTGTAAGCAAGGTTAATATATTTTTGAGTTTGGATAGCTTGAATCTGAATAGTTCAAAGTTATTTTATTCCTTTGACTTCAAAGTGGCGAAGTTTTATTGAAAGGCACTATTACAATTTTTTATATATTCAATCGGTTTTGAGTACTTCTTAAATAATTTACAGTAAAAAGGTTTTAATATAAAAAACTCGTTTATTTTTTAATGTTGACTAGATAATAGTATACCTTTTAAGTGACTGCCAATACCCTGCAAAAAATGTATCATTTCTTCAAAATATTCAAAATATAATTGTTAACTTTTTCCTCCCTTAAATACCTCTATGTACATTTTTCTTTCTCTTCAACAACATTTGTATGTATCAATTAAGCCAAATATACTTATTAGATTATAACAACACTTTCCATGTCATACTAACACTTTTTATTGCCAAAATCGATTTCAAAGGCTGGGAAGTAATTTTTTTTCATAGGTTTGACTTTAAAATATTCATGTGACATATTAGACCCACATAATCAGCCTTTGCATGGGATAATGTATCGTTAAGCTAAATTTGACTACATCTACAAACGTGTTTCCACCAGTTGCATCCCTAGAGCTTGCAATTCCTGCCCAAGGTTTTAATATTTTTGAGATTCATGAAAAACATATTATGATGCAGTTTCTTCCACTGGAAATTAATTCAAGTGAAATAAATATTTTTAAAATGATTCCATCAATTGTTTACTATGATTATTTGATAAAAAATAATCCTAGCAAAATTTGTCGATCAAGGATGTGGGAAAAATTTATTTTGGCTCAAGATGAGAAGACAAGAAATATTGCAATATTTTTGTCTTGACTTAAAAACCCAAGCAATGCTGGATATTTTCAGCAAGTTTAAATCATATTTTATATAGACTTCCAGTCATACAACTATCCACCACTTCAAAAGGCATTACAGTAATGAACTCTATTTGGACAAAGTATTTTTTACTGCATTAGGAAACACCTTTCTAATTGACACTCATTCCACCAAAATATTTACAAAGCTGGAAAACTCAAAAACAAATTCGGTCTTAAAGAAACTTCAGAAAATATTTATTACCATATAAAGAAAGAATTTCCAAAAAACTGCTATTTACAGAATTCACTATAATTTACACATTATTTAGCGTAGATAATAAGTTAGTACACACAGCTGAACAACATTGGCAATATTGTGCTTGAGGCTAAAGGAACACTAACATTAGAGCCATTCCAAGAGATGCGCCAAGAACAGCATAACCTGACATGTATACCTCTTTCAGTTTAAATCCTTTACCAAAATCCCAGAGCTGAAATATAATAGAAACAATTATTATTTTATGAGAGAACACAGTTAAAACATTATATTTCAATATCATTGTAAATAACATATATAGTGCTAAAAAAAGCATTTCGAATTTTAAAATAGGTTAATGTACCCAAGGATAACTTGAGACTTTATTAATATTGCAAGTGCAAACTACAAGAAATTTAGTAAAGAACTGCTTCAACTAAAATTAAGAATTTTTGTCAAAACATCTTTATATTAATTTATGTAATTACATCTAAAAACAAACAACATAAAACAATCAAGTTGACAACTGGTAAAAACAAGGCATGAAACAAGATAGCCATTTATTTTATTCAAACATTCTTCAACTCTTTCAGTGCCAGTCTTCCAAGAGTATGATTAGCCAAAGATCTAATTTCCTAAACACATGTATGAAACACTTTAAAGGTTATATATACTATAAAAATATTTCATTTTAGAAATAATATTCTATCAACCAAAATTTATTGAATAATTAATTAATAAAAATATTCTGTAACAGTAACATATCTTAAGCTTACCATAACTACAGTTTAATTATTGTTTGTCCAGCAGATGCATTATTAAGCACATTTAGGAAATACCACGTACACAACTGGAATATAATATCTTACATCTAGGGTATATGAACATTTTGTTATGAAACAATACCGTTAAGTACCTACTATCATCCTTTAAACCTAGATCAAATAATCTGGCTAACCAAATAAATTTTAATTTGAAACAAGATACAGTAGTACATGAGCAAAATAACTATACATAGTCGTCTGGCACACATAAGGCTGGTTCACACTATGGGACAGGTTGCGGTCAGGTCAAGGACATGGCATGAACACTTTTTGGGGAAAGCATTCACACTTGTAAGTTTTATATCAGGGACAGTTGGGATGTGGAAGTGTATAGAAATATATATAAATAGAAACAAATGCGTAGATTTTCATAATGGCCCTGTAAATATAATTTGTAAAATGATAGCCATATATGCCAAAAATACTTTTAATAATGTTTTGTAAAAATTCAAAATAAATTCCTTGAACTGAATCAAACAATTTTTGTAAAAAATCTGAAGTGGCCACCACATGACTTTCTCCATACCTGTAATTATTTCTAAAAATTCCAAATACGTTAAATGATAATGAATATTTTAAGGAACTGCTAGAAAAATTTAAAGACTTTAAAACGAACAGAAATAAACTCAAACCATAGCCTTCTGATACTGGATATAGCCAGGAATCTCCAACAATTAAGAAAATAAAACTAAGCATCAATTGTTAACAATAGTCGCTGGTAGGTGGTAGCAGATAAAAAAATAGTTTTCAAAATATCTCTTAATGCATTATATGGGAAAATGTTTCAAACAAAGATTGTAGAAAATTAAATTTCCTACAACTTTTATTCCAGGACATTTTTACATATCAAATATTAAAGCAAATATTTCAAAAAATGGATGTGACAAGAGTAAACACTAACTTCTGGTTGACCGATCTTGACCAAAAAGTAGTAATTAGTTCTTGTGACTCATAAAAATGTTAAATATAAAATTTTGCGTTGACACTGATTAATAGTTTCTGAGTTAGAGCACCCACAAAAAAACTGTCACACACAGACATCATCGAGAAAATGGTCAAAACGTGTTCAGGGGACCTCAAAATGTGTATTTGTTGAAATCTCAAAATCGATTTTTTCATGAAAACAATACTTCCCACTATACTACGTATGGAGAAAGTAAAAAATTGTTTGGTTTGGGAATCAGTAAATTGGGTGGTAAGCATGGCCCTACTGATTCCATCATCTACCCCATAAATTATGCCATGCAAAAAATGGAATACTTGAGCTCCCCCTCACTCTGTGTCACATATTGTCAAAAAAATTTCAACCCTCCCTTAAAATTGTTGCAAATTTTTCAACCCTCCTTCAGATTCCACATAAAGAAATACAGGATTTAGTTTTTACTCAAAACATTGTTTTATTTTAGTATATTACACAAATACATATTTTTTATTTTATTTAAATTCAATAAGGTTACAAGAATTAAACTTTTATTTGAAAAATACGAAAACTGTACATAGGAAAAAATCATTTTTTATCTTTTGCTCAATTAAAATTTATTTAAATGAGGTTTATTTTCTGTACTACCTTTTCTCAAAAAGATTTTCCACTGAAATTATATAAGTCTATCTTTCCATAGTAAAGTAGGCTAAAATACCCCAAAATTAAATTTTACTAACAAATATGTTTTTAATATTTCTTCATCAAACCAAAGATGTAATGTTATCAAAAAACCATCTCCTCTCCTTGTCATGATCAGTCGCAAAATTATCAACCCCCTTCAAATCATGATGAAATTTATAGATGCCCTCTAACAAGCAAAAAATTTAAGCTCACTTAGACTGTCATTGCCAATAGCAACCAAAGAGACTAGGGCAGTGGTACTTAACCTTTTTTGTCTCATACCTCCTTTTTGATCTTCTAAAGCAGGGGTTCCCAACCCTATGCCCGCGGGCACCATGGCGCCCGCCGAGGTTCGCTCAGGTATCCTCCCTAAAAAATTTAGCTCTTTTGACGTATAGTGATGAGCGTCCACAGAGTCTAGAAAGTACTAATCTAAAAAGACTTCATGACTTAGGGATTATCAGGTGTAGTCGAAAATAAATACAGAGTCCAATAAGCCGTACCCGTGTCAGCTCAGTATGGATCCTTAAGAGGTAAGGGATCTTAGAAAGGGTTTGGAATGCCGAATGAAGTGTGGCTGTTTTGTATGAAAAATGTCGCTTTTCTCTTTTGTTTTGGGCGTTTGGCATTAAAATATATCAAATTTAAGTTTGATAAAGCAAATTTAATAATCCTGATAATTTCATAGAAAATTTAGTAGTGAAAAATCGACGACAATTCATTTTCGTTTATTTTGAAATTTTTACGAATTCAATTTTTATCTACATTTATCGATTTAAATCGAATCCTACCAAACCTAATTGTAAATAAACATATAGCTACGAGCTGAGCTGTAAGTGTTGAGCGGGGGGGGGGGGGGGGGTTAAATATTGGCAGCGCCTGCCACTTTTGGTTTTTTTAAGTCGAAGGCGCCCTTGCCAACATAAAGGTTGGTAACCCCTGTTCTAAAACCTCTATGCCCCCCCCCCCCTGCTTCCCCCAGAAAATTTTTCTTTTATGTTTTTAAGGGTTTTTATCATAAAATTATTAGTAATAGTAACCAATTTTTATTGAAATAGGTTTATAAGTGAACTCAGTTCTACTGTGTGAGTTTATATAGTGAATTCTAATCTGTAGAATATTTATATTTTGTCTAAAATAACTGGACCATGACCAGACCGTGACCTTTCCCATAGTTTGAACCAGCCTATAAAGTTATGTGTATGTCAGATTTCAGATAATGACAATAAGATACATTCTAATTGACTACTTTAAATGTTAGTTGCATTAAAACATGAATACTTTATTTCCAAATAAGAAGTAGTGAATTAAAATAGCAATAGCACCTCACTTCAGGTGACTTTTTGTTTCATAAATAATGACAGTTTTATGTGATATGTATGATATTAAATGTAACAAATTGAAAGTCCAATCCTCTGTCAAGCACATTTATACTTCACATTTCTAGTGAAAAAAACTGCATTACAATTTGTAAAAGAAGTAGTATTCCAAAATCTGGATAAATTTAGAATCTGACAATGCCCTGGATATACACAAGAGGCATATTTATGTATAGGAATATTTTTGAAACGAGAAAAAATTCTGAACATGGATGTTTTTCTTAGTTGGGTACGGGCTAGCCAAGCTAGTATTAACCAGCCCCAATGGTCTTCCTCCAAGAGATACATCGAAGAAAACCCATCCCTCTCAAATGGTGAGATTGCCAAGATGGAAAGATGTGATTTTAAGATCCTATACCAACAGGCATAAGCTGTAAGACTGGGAACTAAGAAAAACACCCATGTTCAGAAACAGGAAAATTAATCTGCTACGATAGTAGAGTAGAATATCTGCCTAGAAAGTGGAAGACCTGGGTTCGATTCCCAGTCATAGAAGAATTGTTTCTAGTTTCAAACCTTACAACTTATGCCTTTTGGTATAGCATCTTAACCCCTCAACGTCGAGCGATGTGCTGAGTACGATAGGGGCAAACTTCATATGCCGTCGACCAACGTACTCAGTACATCGCGGTCATAGCTCACCTATTTTATATTTTTGACACTATGAATTTTCTTAAATATGGATAACCTTGATATAGTACAAAAGAGGAACCTTTAGCGTATCTCTTTATCATTATTTTGCAATTTTTATTGTCTTTCTTATAACATTTAATATGCATTAAATTTTGTGATTGATTTTTCACATAGCTACAGGAATTGGGGAATCATGTCTTCTAAATAACCCCTATTCAATGGTGAGATGATCCGTATCTCGACATGAATGCTACTGCAAACTGAAAGGAGATTTTGACTCTGCTTATTTGCCCACTGATTTCTCTTTCTCTTGGATTTTTCTTATGCATCAGTGATTGAGAGGTATAAGATGAGGAGAGTCGAACTATTGTTAGGCTCTTAGAACCATGTGCTTGCTTTAGCATTTCTTAAGAGCAATATAGTATGAGAGAGAGAGAGAAATGTCTGCATGTGCCCTACGTCTGTTTACAAATAAGCCACTTTGATGATGTCTGCTGCTATTTCCTGAACAAAAATGATTTCGGAGCTAGCGCACCGGTCCTTATGCTTGGATCGCAGGGGAAATATTCTCTTGTTGATCTAAAGAAGTTAGTCTGAAGGAAACCTTCGCATTGTGCAGAGGAAATTTTGTGTGTTTTGTAGTGTTAATTTTTAGGAATTAAATAATCATGGCATCAACGAGTAGGAAAAGGTCAGGCGAACCAAGTAAGGAAATGGAGACTGAAGCGTTAATGAAAAGTGACTTGAGGATAGTATTACCTCAGACAGCGATAGTAATAATTGTATTGAAGATCATACAGAAGTCGATGTACTAACATATATTAACAATGAACAAGAGGAAGATAACGTAGAAAACTTTGTTTTGGAGAGCATGGCAAGTTACAAAGAACAAAAGGAAATTTTCGCAGTTGGAAGTGATGAGTGAGGAGGTGAAGTGAGGTCTCCCCTGAGTATGATCAAACTGATTGCAAGCAAAGTAAATGCTAGTAAAAAAATCAGTATAGTTGATTCATTGAAATTACATTTTCTTGTAGTAAATTTCATGGTAAATTGGGTAAAGCAAATGCCTTAAAAGTTTAAAAAACGTTTCTAAGTTTTTTATTACGCGTACATTCCGATACATACAATCTCTGCTTCTGCTGAACGAAATAGGACAATTTTCACCATGTAACTTCTGTAATGATGAAGAATGACTACTATATAACTCAGAACTTAATAAGCTATAAAATGTTTTAACAATATATGAAACGGAAAATTTATTGCAAATTTTTTGTCAATACATGGAAAAGTTGATCTGCGAGAACCATTTTCCCTATTTGGTTTAGAGAGGTGCATCCAGCGAATGAAATGTTCACAGAAACTGAAATTTTTCCTTGAAAAAGATTGTATACCAATAGCGTTAATAGTTTTCACAATACTGAAAGATATATGAAAGCAAGGGTGTGTGCTTGATTCCCTGTTGATCGGGGTGATTTCTTTTCTCTCCTACAAAGAGTGTGCTTGACATAAGATAGTGTAAAAGATACTGTTTATAAATGACATGTTCTACTAAAATCCTCAAAAAAATTCAGACAAATCCAATAAAAACAAAAAAAATTGTAAATGTTTCAATTTTCAGGAACCGAAATCACAATTTACAAAAAAAAACTCCTCCGATCTCAGAAATGGAATTTCATTAAATGTCCTCCATGCTTGAGGGGTTAATATCACATCTAGAGTTTAGGAACCGGTAATTCCCATTCCCGGGAATTTCCTCGATATTTCTTATTCTCGATTCCGGGGAAAAGTTTTAATGATTCCCGGGAAATGTTCATTTGAATTTTGTGCTGAGTCAAGCTTTTCTAGAATTACCTTACTAGCTGTTTTTTAAAAAGATATTCCTCCGAATTTCAGCCCCAAATGTTAAACTATCAAAATTATTTTTGATGTTTTTGATTTTATGCATATTGTACCAATAGAATTTCTGATGAATACTAAACATTTTTTCAGTGAATGCTATTTAGTACCTGAGTTATTAGGAGTTTTTAGATTAAGGATCAGGTTGCGTTTCTTTCTATTAATTCAATTTTAATTGACGCTAATACAATGTCAAAATGGCTTCTTCTCGCGCCCATGAATGTCGTTAGTAAAAAAGGTGCAAAGGTAATGGTTGTCTGTTGCATGAATCTGAAACTAGGCGCTGAAGTAAACTACCTTCCCCTCCAAATCTTCTTCCTTCCCCCATCCTTCATCCCCTAATCGACCAAAATAGCTACTCTGACCAAGTGAATTAAGTATATATAAAATAGGAAGATGCCTGTCGAAATTCAACGGGAAAGTTTTTTATGAAATTTTGTGAATAGATTCAATTATCCAAATCAATGGTACCCAATAACACGAAACCGGCAACAATGCAAATCACTAAGAATGCGTCAAATTCTCATGTTAAAAACTGATCTGTTGATCAATTCAATGCGTATTCAAAAATCGATGGCAGGAAAACAAACATTCGTTCTTTTAGGCATTCGTAGTTTCAAGACTTGAAAATTTACCATGATTCTAAGTGATTATAATATGCAAATGATTAATGTTCTACATTCAAATGTCTTCCTTCTCGTAAATAACGCAATGAATATAGATAACTAATCATATCATTCCATCATATTTATGTATGCATGCAAAAAAAATTACATTATCATGTGATCTATGACATTCATTCTGATTACTCATGATTAAATAAACATTTAAATGAAACAATATAAACTAAAATAATGCTTCATTGATAGAATTTTCAGCTAAATCACTGAAATCTATTGATAAGCTTAGGCTCAACTTTGTGGAATTGAGTGATCAGCATATTCTTGGAAATTTCTAAAATTGTTACACTATCTTTAAGAAAAATAATACTTTCCAAAGAAATACTACTGCAATAGTGGGCATTAAGGGCCTTTATCTACAGCAGGAACAATTTCACCAAAAAAATATTTTTCTAATTTTTAACTCTTTTGGGTTAAAAAATTACAGGTATTAGTAGTATAAGTATTTACAGGTCTACAAACACTAAAAATTAAATAAGAAAAATATTGGGGGGAGGGGAAAACTGTGAAAAATATTCTTTTCACTTATATGTATGAGTTTGTCTTCATTAAAATGCATAATTGATAGTAGCTCAATAACTTTGGCTAAGATTAATAAAGGTGAAATACTCCTTTAGCCAAACAATTAGAGGGTTACAACACCCAATGCATTTCGCCCACAAGGTGGGCATCGTCAGGGGTAAAACCTGTTTCAACAGTGACTGGGAGCCAACTGCAAGGTTTGAAACGGAAAGTATTAAGAAGATGACCGAGAAACAAGTGAAGCGCGGAAAGATTTTTCGGCATGTTTGTCGTTTATATCTGTCAGTTTGTATAGGGTCTTGTTGAAATCTGTGTCCGTGTTCATAAGTGTATCGCGGTTTTTGTAAATGTGAAGGTTTTCTAACGAGTTTAGTGAGTTATTGGCTGAAGTTATCAATGTTAAATCGTTTACGTGTATACTATGACCTGTTTCAAAGATGTGGTTGGCAAAGCTTGATTTTTCAAAACGATTATATTTATAGTGAGCCATGTGTTCCTTGAAGCGTGTTATTAGTTTCCTTCTTGTTTGTCCTATGTACTTTTTGTCGCAGTGTGAGCATCAAAGATTCTGTTCTGTCTTTTGTACTGCCCAGTAAATTTTTCAAATTATAAGGATTTGTATATGTTATGGTATAATTCTTATGTTTAAAAATTTTGTTCAAGCCTCTGTTTAATGGTGGAAAATAAGGCAATTTTTACATATTTGTCCTCTTTTTTGTTGTCTAATTTGAGGGAAGTGGCATTGGACAAGGTTTTATTAAAGTTATGTTTATGTTTTATGTTTAACAGAAAATAAAAAACGTAACCGCAAATGAAAAACCTAACATTATAAAGTAAAAAAATACATTTAATTACCTTAAAAACGCGTAATAGCAAATAAAAATCCAGCATAAAAAAGCTATTACACTTCTTTCTGCACTTGTACAGTTTACCTCCACAAAATTTCGCATGCGATTTTCGATCTTCCTTTGCTCATTCCAAGGAAATGCTTTAATTTAAATGGATTAACGACTGAAATGGAATGTTCAGTATGTGGTGCATGGATGTTTTCTTAGGTTCTAAAACAAACATTTCCAAGCCGCAAAAAAACACGCATTAAAAAGTGGTTACATTTCTTTTACTAATTATGTTATAAATGCATAACAGAAAACCAAAACCTAGTGTAAGAAAGTTATAACATTTTTTTTAGTAATCACATTCAAAATACGCGGCAGAAAATCTTATAGTACAAGATGGTAGCAATTCTTAGATTTACATTAAAAATTCGTAATAAACAATGAAAACCTAACAAAACAACAGTTCCTTAAATTAAATTCAAAATACAAAGATAATAGCATTAAATCATTAAATATTTCGGCCAAAAACCAGGAACCTCACGAGAAGAATGAATATTTTCAATGTCATACTCATAAAAGCTGTGAAAAAATAAGCATGCAGGACACTTTTCCATTAACCAATAATTCCTAATTTGGCCGCTAGATGCCAGCAACTTCGACTGTTATCGAAAATAGCACCATTGGCAGTAGGGTTGCCAACCGTCCTCGATTGGCCTGGACAGTCCTGGAATTGAACCCCGTGTCCAGGATCCCGGATGGGTCATACCCGAGATGCAAAATGTCCCGGAATTCGAGATAAAGCCACCGGCCAATTTATTGGTTTCACTTCAGTCCTGAAATCCGTGTAGATAAAGATCGCATACTGTTTCCCGCTTCAAAATAAACATAATGCAGTAGCTACAACCTTATAAATTGTATTTGTATTTTTAAACTTGCTCCTCAGTCATGTCCCAAAGGTTGGTCTCAGATACATGTATGCTATTGAGACTTTGTAGCACAATTTATGTTTCTCTATGCATCTATAGTCTGTTCTGAGGAGAATCCATGGGAATTGCGTTTTAACCTTCTTCCACATGCCGGAGTCCTGCTTGGTGACCCCGCTGAGAAAAGGGTTCAGTTCGAAGAAACAGTTCTAAATATAATCCGTATAATTGCTCTACATATGGAGGTTCACAGAGGGTTTTCCAATGATCGAGAAAAGTGTGAACAATATTATTGGAAAAAAGCTGATATCTTTGCTGCTTCTACATACTTTTACATATTTTAAAGGATTTCTAGAATACAAGTAAATATATTCTGTAATGTCAAACTTTTTAACAAAGCATTATTGTATAAACTTTACGCTTCACACTTGTTGGCATTGTAAACGCATGATGCGAAATGCAAGTAATATTCAAAAATGGTCATAAAAAATGTCGCCAAGACCAAATTCGCAAGCCACAAGCACGCTAAGTTCAAAAAGTTGGTGTACATGGCACTTAAAAATATATAAGTGAAGGCATTAGTTAAGATGGTAAACAAACTAAATAAAAAGGTAATGGAGGTTGACTCAATCAAGGAAAGGAGCATCAACTCTAGGAAGCTCTTTAAACAGAAATTTATAAAAATTAAACAGAAGATAAGGCAACATCACATCTTGGCATTTCAAAAGCCAACCTCTTCTTCCTACAACTAACACCTTTCTTAAAACATTTCCAACACCTGCCTGCTATATCAAATTCAAATCTTCCGCGCCCCTCTAATTAGCTTGCTTTTTCATGTCTTACTTTCTTCTTTTCTTCACATTTTAGTCATCTTGCCACTTTGCAGGTTTTAAATAGGCCATTGCCTATGACATGGGCTTGATTCTAAAAGTCTACTCTTTCAATTTGATAAACATGGGAGTGTAATATTTTGTACAGTATTTAAAAGGTTATTTATTGAAAATCCTATTGACAAAAAATTCATGAATTTTCTCCCATTTTCCATATAATCCGATTTAATGTAAATATCGTCAACACCTTGGTTGCTGTTGACGACAAACCGTAATTTTTAAACAATAGTACCAATAATGATCACTCAAAATAACTCTAATTTAATAATTGAATCATAAATTACTCATGTAAATTGACACAACTTACCAAGTGGCGAATTCCATTGCAGTAATGATAAGAAAATGGAAAAGCAACAGCAAGTTTCAGGAGAAATATCAGACCGGGGTTGATATGAATACTGACTAGCGAATCAACAAAATGTGGAAAAGTACTTGGAAGAGCTAAAACGCCTAAAATGTTAAAGATAGGATAAAACAATGAGAATATTTGAAAATATTTTATTATAATTCTTGCATTAAAAACATTTTGGAATTCTGTAAAAAAGAACCGATTAAGTTACCTATTCCAAATGCATATACAACCCCTGACATAGCCATTCCAGTAGCTCTGTGAGTTACTGAAAGTAATGATGTCAGCTGAGGTTTATATATGGTTAAGTGTGGTGATAATGGTCGCTTAAGTCTCTCATTTCGCTGAAAAAACGTCTCATCAGCCGAATCCTTTTTGGCTCCAGTTACTTTCAATGTTACAGGACGAACTCTGAAAGAAACAACTTTGCCTATTTCCTTTTCATTTTAAGAAAGGATAAAATAGTTTTCTTTACAGGAAACATTTACTTACTGTGTACGATACATGTTTTGAAAAAGACATCCCGAGGGTAAGAAGCGGCAATTTACCACCCTGAAAATAAGAGAAATATCAATGATGCCACTCAAAATTAATACGAATGAAAAAAGCCAATTCATAAAAAAAATTGAATAAGACAGGACAATTTACGTTGCTAATGAGAAAAATCACAACTAGGATTCTAACTTCTGTGCAGAAAACCACTTACTCTATGATGGATTTGAGGTAATTTAATTGCTTAACACCTATCTATTATACATAGACGCTTCTTACAGAGGAGGGTTAACATATAACATACAGGAGGATACTAATGTTTAGTCACTTCCAGAGCAGCAGGAGGTTCAAATTTTTTTCGTAGGTAAAACCAACTAGAAAAAACAAAAATCGTGAAAAAGTTCAACAATGTGGCCGCTAAAAATTCTCAATTGTTTAAACAAAACTTCAAGGTTTATGTATTTCCATATGTGCTACAAAAACATTTCAGTGTATCCATGAAATTGTTATTGCGGCCGTTAAAAATTAATGAATTTTAAACAATTAGATAAATGTTACTTCACTTCAAAATGTGTTACAAATGTAAAATTTGGCAGAAATGTGTGGCATTATTAACCCAATGTGGGAAAAGTATAATATTCCTAAAATTGCAAAAATTAGTGATTGTTTTACTCCATTATTGTTCCATAATGAAAAAACAAAAATTGGTGCCGAGGAGAAATCTTTAGAATTAAAAAAATATTTGTAATGATGAAATATCTCTCTGAAAAATTGTATTTTCAAGGTGAGATGAAATGCTTGCAGTATGCAAGCACCTTCTACTAGTATATATATATATATATATATATATATGATATATATACGAGGATACTAATGTCCAGCCCAAACTACAAAAGCTAGAAAGCTGAAATTTTTAGCATTTGTAGAGGTTATAGATAAACCTCCAGAATGAATGGGTCCTCTAACCTAAGTGACAAGGGTTAAACTCCAGAAATACCGAAATTTGCGTTTCTTTTTCCATAAGAAAAGTAATGCGCCATTTTTGTAAATTAATATCGATCACTAAGCCAGAAAAATGAAATTTTGAGCATTACTAGATGGATGCAATAACTATTAGGGATTAGTATCACTTTTGCTTAGAATGTCCCGAGTTCGACTCTAGATGCCCCATAAGTTAGCATGGGAAAAAGATATTCCAGTGTGTAGACCAATCTAAGACTATTAGGATGCTGACATTTTGCACGATTATAGGATTTGGTCACAACCGACCAAAAAAATGAAAACAATTCAAAATTTTTAGGGGTGGTTTTTATCCCATTTCTACATTAAAGTTAACAATTTTTTCTCGAAAACTATAAGTAGTAGGAACGAGGTTTTGCAATCATTTTGTAGCAGATTTTATCCTCCGTATGGATAAAAATTTTAATCTGTAGCTTATAGATCATATAAGGGAAAGGGAATAAATTTTCCCATTGCTATACATATTTTTAACGATTATTACGTAATAAGAATTTTTATCTCGAAAACTATTAATCGTAGGTGCAAGGACTTGAGTGTGGCAAATGTTATCCACGACCCGAATAAAAACGTGAGATGAAATGCTTGCGGAATGCAAGCACCAACTATTTGTAATATATAACCCTCCTCTGTAAGTAACATCTATATATAATGATATATAAGATACTAATGTTTAGGCACTTCTAGAAGATCTGGACATACGAAATTTTTTATGTCGGTAAGATTATGTGCAAAACCGAATAGCAAAAACGGAAATCTTGAAAAAGTTCAACAATGCGGCCGCTAAAAATTCGCAATTGTTTAAATAAATGTTCAAGCTTTATGTATTTCCGATTAGAAATTGTTCAACTTGAAACAAATAGATAAATGTTTAGGTACTACGGGGCGAGCTAGGGAGCTAAAATATTTAGGTTATTTAGAGCTTAGCGCGAATAGACATTTGAAAATTTCGTTAAATGTTATTGTCGCCGTTAAAACTTTTAAAATTTTAAATAATTATATGATATTTCACTTCTAGATGTGCTACAACTCTACATTTTGGCAGAAATGTGTGGCTTTAGTACCCCACTGTGGAAAATGTATAATATTGTTAAAATTGCATGTTTTAGAAGTGTTTTAATCAAATACTGTTCCATAAGGTAAGAACGAAAATTGGCGCAGAGTAGAAATCTTTTGAATATAAAAAATATTTCTAATGAGATTTCTCTCTGAAAATTAATGTTTATCAGGGTGAGATGAAATGCTTGCAGAATGCAAGCACCAACTACTTGTATATTTCTATAGTTATAAGAGATGTGATACCGAAAATCAGGCCTTAATTTGTGAAAATTTCAAGAACTCAAGAGACACAATATTCCATATAAATCAATAAAAAATAATATTATGATAATTAAATTTGGTTTAAAACATAAGGTGTAAATAAAATAATATATTTTCAAACTTACCGTAAACTAATAAATGCCATTTTTCAGTGATTCTAGTTATTCAGGAAATCCAGTATTAACCATTAGTTCTACAAATCGCCAAGAGTTTAATGGCGCTGTTGTCATTGTTAGTTGGTATTAAAAGAAATATTAAATAAATAAAGTTATAATATTTACTATAATAATAATCGATACATATTATTTAATTAAAAAACTTATGTAATTCATTAAAATGTAAATATTGTGTCAAGTGTTATCACAAAGTTAATTATTTATTTACTTAACTTTTAATAACTAAAAATTATTTAATAGTTATTAAATAAATATAGAAGACTATAAAATTAGATTAGAAAACATTTTAATAATGAATTAACTATAACCTTCGAGAGATAATCATTTCGAGCTAGCCAATAAGACGCTAGGGATCCCGATCCGTTTTATTCAAACTTGTGTGAATATTGGCGTCCTTTAAGGTATGTTGTTTGCAAACGGTTCAAGTATTACCATAGAAACATAATATTATGTCTTCATACACAATAATAAATTATTTTAACTACGGAAACTAATTTATCGTTTTGAATTTACTCTTTAAAGATGTATATATTAGTTCCACTGAGTTATTTTTATGGATAGTGGAATGTGGATCATTTATGCATCATCAAACGTTTTATATAACGGTAACTATCATTTCGTTCCTTTTAAAATTTCGAAATAAATTAGCACTAGTAGTTTTCATTGCCAGTTCATTAATGTAAATATTGTTATGATCATCTGTTGAATGTTTACGTCTGGACACATCAAGTTATATATTAGGTATAGCTATTGGTAATGTTTTGTATCGCAATAACAAATTTAGAACGTAATTTTTGTGAAATTTTATGCCTAAATTTCTTTGGAGTAATATTTATTGAATTTCTTCTGAGTACTATCGTATTCGTTAATTATTCCAAAATATTTCGATATTTATGCCTTTTGTGCATTGCAGTTTTGCTTTAAAGCAAACAACGCCGCCATGAAATAAAATCCACATTAAAATTTAATGTTGTTGCATTTTACATTGGGCTTAAAGATTATTTTCTGAGCAAAAAATACTATAACTTAACAATTTTGCAATCCGTTAGCTTTTTTAACATTGCAACTTATCAGAGCGTATCAGTTTACAATATTAATTTTTAAGGAAAGTTACTTCTACTTTAAAAATTTTTTTATTCCTATCCTGAGTCATTCGTGTTTTCTTTTGGATTTACAGTTCTAAAATTTATGTATAAAGAATTCTGTTCCCATAATCCGTCGAAATGACTACGCGCCCCTCCAGACGGAGAACAATTATGGATCTCCCTACTGTTGAACCTCCCGAGCCAAGTTCACCAGTCAAAAAATCTCCAAAAGGCAAATCTCCAGCAAGGTCACCAAGGAAAAAGTCACCTGCCCGAAAATCTCCTGCTAGGAAATCGCCAGGTAGAAAGAAACTTGCGACAACTACGAAGGAGAACAAGAAATTGCTTGGTTCACCAGTCGTTGAGATTGTAGACATAGGAGATAAAATTGAGGAAGTAGTCCCAAGAATATTAAGACCAAGAGCTCGTGTTGCTCCATCTTTCTCCAACATAGGTCTTTCATCAGGTGATGATTACTCCTCTACATATTCAAGAAGGTTAACAAGATCTGCTGCAGTAGAACTGGTTTGTAAATATTTTTATATCATTTTTATCATCTAATAATCCTGAACCATGCATTGAATCTAACCTTAATGGTATTGTAATAATTTGAAATATTTGTAGTTAAAAGTATATTTGAAATGTTATTTCATGATTTTTTATTTGAGTTTTTTGGTATTGATGTTTTCTTTTATTAATTGCATTAAGAATGAAGATGAAGTGATTCACAGAAAGAGTGTTTCCAAAGAACCGACTCCTGTATTATCAGTTGGAATTCAAGAGGAAAAAGAACGTACTCCTTCTGTGAGAAGTTTCTCTAGGGAGGTTTCAGTTGCTCGTTCATCGCCGGCCACTTCGATTACTGTCCCTAGAGAATTTGGAGGCCTTTTTGGAGTTATATTATTAATCCCTGGCATGCCATTAGCTGTATTAGCAGCTCATGTTTCTCTAATGCATGTAAGTTGAAAAATAATGTGCAATTTACTAACCTATGTTTTATCCTGAAATGATATTGAAATTTGTGTCAAATAAATGCACATCCCTTGTTTAGCATGGTTGATGCATTCCTGAAAAATACCACACTACGAAAATTTACCAAAAGAAAATAAATTTCTCATAATGTGATAATTGTGTTTCAAACCCAAAGTATGTTTCATGGCCTTTAGTAGATGATAAATGTTCTAGAAGTATGATGGAGTCATTATCTAACATTAAATTCGATAATCCTGTGCTCCTGGCAGGTCCTAGGCATGTGCCACCGTACTCTGAAGCAACAGCCTTCAAATTGCTGCTAGATGTATTCCACTTCATATTTAAATTTGTATTTTAAAGATAGATAACATTAAATAAACTATCATCAGATACATATGTGATAATGCATAAATTGAATGTGCATAAATCAAGGGATATTTTTATTTGGTTAAGCTGAAATTTGAGATTTAAGAAGAGTTAATTAAGTTTGTTCATTTATATTATTTTAATTTTGATTGGTTTACAATACACCCACTCCCCGATTAACGCTGTTCCACATTAACGCTGAAAATAATTTATTACCTTTTTCCGAATTGCGCTTGCGCGTTCCACATTAACGCTCTTCAAAATTTCTGATGTAATTTACGAAGTCCACTGTGCAGCGCCTCGGTTCATTTGCAACACACAAGATGTGCAGTTTATGAATCGATATTTCTTTATCGAAACAGTAAGGTCTCTATGTACAATTTTGTTTTTATCTTATTGGTTGCCTTCTCTTAATTGAACAGTATCTTAAGTCATGATGCTTATGTTATTATGTTCCAATTTTCTTTGTCCTAATAAAATTGTGGCTGTATAGTGACTATTCCCTCACCCTGTATATAAAAGTAGACAGGTATCTTCTACTCTAATTCCTATTCCTTAATGCTCCTGTGTGATTTATTCAGCGTGAGATCAACATGTTCCGTAAAATGCATTCTGTTCTTCATTTATATTCAAGTTTTACTGTTCAATTTTAAATATAATTGCAATGCAAATGACTACCTATTCTACGCTACGTAATATGGTTATCAAAGAATACTTTGGTGTATTATTTATATAATACTACCTATTTTCATTTCTATTAATAGAATCTCGGGAATGAATGAAATCTTATAACATCATTTCTTATGGAAGTACATTCTGAATAGCGCTGTTTCAGTTAGCGCTCGATTTTCCTGCCACCAATTAAGAGCGTTAATCAGGGAGTGGGTGTATAAAGATTGATGTTAGTGCCTGCTGCTTGTGCCCCTATCTTCCCTAGGGTCACAAACAGGCCAGGGGTGGCCAAACTGCGGCTCTTAACTTAGTATGCATCTCTTTTAAATTTCCATTCCGAGACGTCAACATTTTTCAATACAGATCACAATGACGTAGTGTGACTTGAGACGTGTTTCGGGTGTCAAAGGGACATGCATTATATGTTATGTTTATATGGTTGATTTACTGTTCCTAAATTTATGAGCGCATACTGTTATACTGCTCTGAGGGTAAGTAAGTTTGGACATCCCTGAGTTAGACCATGGATTTTACAAGTATGTAAACTTATTTTCTAGTTCTTAATTTCAGTGTTTGGCAACATTTTACAGTTCTGAGAGATGGACAGGCAAAGTGGGTTTCAATGAAATAAAACATGCTAAAAACTATGTGCAGTATTCTTGGATCTTGTCTGTTATCAGCCGCCCACCCAAGTTAATATGTGCAGCACCCCTCTGGTAGTGGGATATGGAACTAGCATGGGATACGACTGCTCCGGCTACATCATACTCCAACTCACCTCTCTGGGTTGGGTAAGTTAGTTGAAGTGTTTGAGTTTCTTTCCACGTTCACTGTACCACCCCTCTGAAGGAGGTAGCAGAGTGAACATGGGAAGAAACAAAAACACTTTAACTAATTTACCCAACCCAGTCGCAGTCGTATCCCATGCGCTTATTCTTTTTTCCTGCAGCTAACCTTCACACAGTTCCATGTCTCGCCACTTCATTCCGTTAGGGCACTGCATATATTAACCTGGGTGGGTGGCAGATAAGACAAGACCCGTATTCTTTGCTTCAAAATGCACTTTTGAACTGTATTATAAATTTGGGTTCCTGTGGTAAATGAGAAAGTTCTACATGAAAACTGTGATAAAACAAAATATTACTAATGGGTTTTTTAAAACTTGTTTTCTATTTTATTGATTTTTATCATTGCTGAAAAGCACTATTATCTTTGTGATGTCCGTCCGTATGCATATATCAGGGAAGAATAAGCTGAACCAATTTCGATAAAATTTGGTACATAGAATCTTCATATAAATACATCACCAAAATGACATATTTGGACCGGATCGACTATGCAGGGGTGCCTCAATTGAAAAATTGGTTTCAACTAAATTTTGTATATAAGATTTGTACAACATACTATAATGGAATAAAGATGATTAAAGCAGAGCTAAAGAGCAGAGTTACCATAATAAAAGGTAAAATAATATTTTTTACACGTATTTCTAGAGAACTGACCATATGGGTTTTAACCAAATATGATATATATATATATATATATATAATCTTTGTATGAATAAATAACCAAAATAGCATATTTCAACCGGATGGACTAAACAGGGCTACCATAATATCAAGGTTAGAATATTTCTGTATCTATGAATTGGGAAGGTATTGGCCGAACCTATTTCAAAGAAATTCGTGTGTAGGGCAAGTGTGGAATGGCAAAATGAAATGAACATGTTGGAACGGATCTAAAACATAGGGCTACCACGATATAAGGAAAAATATTGTTTTAATACGTGTACTATTTGTATAGAACTTGCTGCACCAATTTCAACCAATATTATCTTTTAGTAAATAATATAATAAACTCCTGATGCCATTTTCTGATTTCAAAGCAAATACATTAGTATACGTCTATACTACGGCGAATTTGACAAAAAGCACTTCTGTACCACGGGAATCCTGTGTATATCCCTACTTATTTAACATTGTATTATGTATGTGCATATACCTGAATTCACACTGCAGGATACTATTGCAGTTTAAAGCAGATAATACTGCCTGTAGCTTTTAGCCTGTTTTATTTTGCTAAAATTTAAGAAATTATCTATAATGAAAACGTGCTATTCAGAAGTGGGCAAGGGATATGTTTGTATCTGCAAGATGTGTGCTGCAGTGATGATAAATAAATTATAAACGTATTTTCTGTCAATGATGTGTTATCACTTTTTTCAAGAATTAATTGCCATTTATAGAGCAAGAAAAATTGATCATTATATTTGAGAGAGCTTAAAACTATCATTTAATTTGTCATAGCTAATATCAATAAATTGAAACTATTATTGTTTCTTGCATTAAATATAAAGACTATTGATTTACTAGGTAATGGGCAAAAATTTATTGGATATTTACATTCTACTATTATGTATTGATGATACACCATTGTTGTGAAGTTCATAGGTGCATGTTATTAGCACCATATTATTAAGACTGCTTTGTTTAAATATACTTTTAAAATTATTGCTGAAATAAGTTGTAATCATAAGATTGTTTTACTAATGAATGTTTTCATCATTTCAGGCTTGGCACGAAAAGAAACCTATTGATTGGTTGCTGTGGTTGTGGTCTCAAGTAGATTCTATCGCAATTGGTACTTATTTTGCTTTTGCTGTTTCGCAGATTCTAATTACAGCTTTACCGTTAGGAAAGCTTGTTGATGGGCTACCCGATAAACATGGACGGTGGCGCTATAGATGTAATGGCAAGTAAATTTTCATATTTATCAAAAACTTAATATTTCATGATAATATTCCGAAGTTTGTATGTTAATTTGTAGAATTTATATAAGCAAATGAACGATAACCTGCACTGTGAAAACTCAATCTATTATGTATTTTCTAATGGAATTTTTTTTTCCGTTTTTAAACGCTAGATGGCTTTGATACAAATTTTTAAAGCACCAAAATCTTATGGCTTGCTAAATGCACTTACATACCAATTTTCATTGTGTTATCTCATATGGTTTAAAAGTTATGAAGAATTAAAAGCACGACAGATTACTTTTATACGTTAGGCTTATGTGTATCTGAATCTTGAAATCGGTGTAAAATAACATTTTAAAAAATATTAATTTCTTGAAAACAAAGCAGCATGGGACAAAAATCCGAAACACGTATCTGCTTATTTTTGATAAATTATTATCTGTAAAAGTTTTGTTAAAATCCACTTACGCAACCTCTCCTTGTAAGTAAAATACTAAGTATAAGTTACTATTAATTCATTATCCATTATCTATTTTAATAAAAATGAATGTTTAGTCAATTAAGAGAAAGAAAATGAGTGTTGATAAACAAAAACAATATAAACACTGGAATTAAAAACATGAGAAATAAAAATATTAGAGCTAAATATTCGAGTCCCCGTTTTTTCTGTCTCTGCTCGTAATTAGAGAATGCGGTTTTAGCTCAGTTTTTACCAGAAACTTGACTAAGCCAGCCCAAATATTCTTTATCTTGCTCTATAACAGGGGTGGCCAAACTACCTTACCATCAGAGCCGCAAAGGATAATCTTAAGAAATTCAAGAGCTGCATGAAAAACATTGTGCTCATAAATTTACAATCAGTATAACATAACCTGTATCCGAAGCAATTCAGATATAATGCATGTCCCTTAGGCATCCCCCACATACCCCAAGTCACACTACATCATTGTGTTCTGTATTGAAAAGGTTGACACACCTCTGAATAGGAATTTAAAAGAGCCGCGGTTTGGCCACCCCTGCTCTATAACATTGATTACTTTCTAGACAGTTTTCGCATGCAATGTCAAATGATTTTATATTAAAATACGGTACAGTACGTGCTATAATGCACTAGATATGACAAAAACAATCATATATTGTCTTAATATGTTATTTAGTGCATGCTGTTACATGTTTTATCTTATTTTTCATGGCCTAGATGTGTATGGAACTTTTCTGGAATGCCCTACATTGAAATACATGTTAAATAGCTCTCTTTTTGCACATTCTCCATTTATGAGGCCATTCCCAGGAACCATCTATCGCATAAAACAAGAACTGGGTGTATAATGTTTAGGGACTTCCAGATGACTTGGAGACTCTAAATATTTTGTGGGTAGGACTATGTGCAAAACCGACTAGAAAAATCGACAATCTCAAGAAAGTGCAACAATCCGGCTGCTAGAAATTTGCAAATGTTTAAACAAATTTTTAAGGTTTATGTATTTCTGAATGTGCTACAAAGCTGAAATGTTTTTAAAGGCGGAATTTGTAAAAAAAAACGAAATTGGGATTATAGAAATTTTGATATTTTAATTTGTTTGGCTGTTAAAAATTCTTAAAATTTAAACAAATAGATAAATGTTCAGTTACTAGGGAGCTGAAATTTTAAAGTTATTTAGAGCTTATTTCAAATGCACTAATAAACCTTTGAATATCTCCATGAAATTATTATTGTGGCCATTAAGAATTATTAAAATTTAAACAATAAGATAATATTATTTAACTTCTAGATGTGCTATAACTTTAAAATGTCGCAGAAATGTGTGGCATTAGTACCCCACAATGGAAGAAGTATAATATTCTTCAAATTACAAATTTTAGGGATTGTTTTACTCCAATATTGTTTCATAAGGAAAGAACAAAAATTGGTGCAGAGGTAACATCTTTATATATTTATTTATATCTCTGAAAAATTAATGATTTTTCAAGGCGAGATGAAATGCTTGCAGAATGCAAGTACCAACTACTTGTAAGCTATATGATTAACAGAAGAAGAGGTATTGGCAATAGGATATAGATCAATAAATGTTTCTGGACTCATTTGCTAATAATGCCATTTTTCTATGTATAGTATATTTTTAATAACTACATATTATATTAAGTTCTATTTGCTAATTTTTATATTTGCACTGTTGTATTAAAATTTCAAACAATATCAAATAATAATAATTAAAAGGCTGAATCTATTTTAACCATTCTTTCAGTTTTAAATAGGCCGATCCCCAAAGAGACTCGTAGGTAATCACTGTGTAATATAACACCAAAGTTTGATTACAGGACTGTATAATTCTTCCATTTGCATAACATGGGAATTGGTGCAGTAATAATTTTAAAGTACAACCTTGGGACTTGAACTTAAGAATGCTTAAAAAAGTGAAAATTCATTTGCCTACTGTCAATTCCCAAATACAGTTTGGTTTGATGCACAGATTTCTTTTGAGTACAAAAAGTTTCCATTTTTTCTGAGAAAATAATTTTTCATCAGGGGAAACCCCCTTTGTTGCTGATTTAGGAAAATTGTGTACATTGCATTGGATTATATGGAAATGGGAAATATTTCATGAATTTACACCCATACCATCGATAATAAGGTTTAACTGAACAAAGTATGAATATATAAATATGTAATTAAGATGCCCCATTTAAAATAAGTTTTATATTAAATTCGCCCTGGTCAAGTATATGTCACATTCCTGAGTAAAAGCTCTTGATGGGATAGAGATCTCGGAACTAGAGAGCAACAAAGTCATGTATGTAAGCAGAGTGCTTTGGTAGAACTAGAAATACTTCATGCTTCACCAAAGCTCAATGAAATATTATAAATAATGTAACCTAAGTTAATGTAAATAAATTAATTTAATGCTGTAAAGGTATTATCTATAAAAAAGTTATTTATAAAAATTCATTTTTATATTATCATTTGTTTATTTATTTATGTTCTTGGAATTTGGAAGAATCAAATATAATTACCAATAATATTATAATCATATATATTTTTTGGGTTTAAGCTTTGAAATTATTTGCTTTATTTTTTTACAAACTTTTGTTTTTTTTTTGTCATATTCACTCGAAAAAAAACTATGAAATTTGAAGTTCAAGTTTTCATCTATAATTTGCATCCCTGCTATGATCATATTCTATAAATCAATGATATGAAAGATAAAAAGTAGTTTAGAACATAGTTTTATTGCATTAAGTAGGATTAGTACCGTATTTAATCGATTGTAAACCAACCAATTGTAAGGCCATGCAAGGAAAAAAAATATTTTAAAGTGCTTAGACAGCAAATCTCAAAATTCAACAACTATGAATACACTTTATTCACTTATTCATAACAATTTCTAAGAAAAAAGTAATTTGACCGTATTATCCACCGGGAAATTAATCTGTCAACAAAAATAGCCCTGATTCTCATAAATCATATACGGACCCTGTATTACATAACCTATATTAGTACTACACAAGTATACCTCACCTAGGAATTAATTTTCACTTTATTCTTAAATTATTCTTCCAAGCTGGCCGCAACGCCGCTGGTTCCGGGAAGCACTTCGTTTTCATTAGACATTTCATCTTCAGACGACAACTCTTTTTTAGAAATTTCTTCTGCATGTGCTATCACTTTCCTCTTAAAGTTCGCAGAATAATGTGTTTGTCCCATAATGGGATTATTTTAAGAAAAAAACAAAATCTCACTACACTAAATGACAAATTGATGCTTGCCACGAGGAAGTGAGGTTCGCTCAGGAAATATACGTACATATACTAGACTCTCGACACACTGAAACAAGATAAGTAGAAGAGGAGGAAAATGTCCATATCTAGCTTCTTACCAATACAAGCGCTACCGCCGCCTTTTTTACGACATTGAGGTGCAACATACTATTTACGTAATTTATTTCTACTTAGATGTTGTCATTTTGATTCTTTTTTGCTTACATTTAAAGTAGATAGTTTACTTCCACTTTAATACACTTATATATCACGCTATAATGTAAATACATACAAATTCATTTACTTCTTTTTTACACTGATTCTAAGCCGAGAGACGATTTCTGAGATGGTAAAAATAAAGGTCGGCTTACAATTGATTAAATACAGTAATTTTTCTGTGATGAACTTTTGGTTTCTGATTCTATCTCAACTTAAATTCATTGAGCTTAAATTATGAATAACTTTTGACATTTTTATATAATATTAATCTTTATTTGTGAATATTCATTTCCAGGTTTGATTGCTTTAATTCTAACTGCAATTGCCTTTGGTGTTGCTTGGGCCATGAAGTGGACCTCATTTCTTTTGAAACTTTCATCTCCTTCTGGTTTTATTTCAATGCTGATTGGAGCTATATTATGGGGGGTGTTGATTTCAGTTATTTTGCTTATTAAGTCCTTTTATTCCTCTGTTTCTTCTCTTAATCCGGCTGCAATCACTAGATCAAAACTATATAACTTCTTTATGGGTTGTCAACTCTGCCCACGTGTAGCAAGTCTCATCGATATGAAGTTTGCTTTGCAAAGAATATCCATTATTGGACTGGTAAGTATTTATATCCTGTCAGTTTTAATGTTTGTCTGATTTAAGTGCTGAGGTAATCATTTCATCATTATAATAAAAACATAACCATTGTACTGCTAGGCTGTCATTCCATCCTATCTTATTTTGGAAGATATTGTTAGAAATGCATCAAAGTTAGCGAAAAAATAAAGTTTTATGTAGGCTTGCCAACTATACATATTATGATTACAGGAGATTTCGCCGTGAGGGTGTGTAACGACTAGTACAATTATGGGAGGTTTAGCTATGGTCATGGACGTCTGCAGAAACAGTCGTGGGGGCAACTTAGGCAGCATTTAATTATTTATTTTCATATATTCTGAGTTAGGAAAATTTATTACTGCACCTATTCACAATATAATTGGGCAATTTAGCCGAAAAGACTATGTGGTAGGATAATTGGTAGGAAGCTATAATATTTTTTCCCCCTTGTTTTGGTAATCCACTCTGATTTAATTTTTAAATACCCCAGTGGTTTGAAATCTGAAAAAGAACTGCGCTTTTTTTTAGATTTTAACATATTTATTTACAGTTTTTTACAATTTAAAGTTAATTAATGCATCTGGACCTTTATATTAACCTCTATAGTTTTTCATAGTACACCACCTTTTTGAACTTTGCGAATAATTGGTTCCAGAAAACTGACACGAAATGCAAGTCCTATTTTCCCATAAGACGCCATGTAGTGGTTCTCAGCCAACCTATAAAATTCACTTTTTTATCATAAATAATGCAATTTAACAGAAAATAAGAGAAAACGCAACAGCAAATGAAAAACCTGACATTATGAAGTAAAAAAATCTGATGTGGCCCCCACATGACTTTCTTCGTATCTGTACTATTTCTAAAAATTCCAAGTTACATAATAATAAATATTTTAAGAAACCAAGAAAATTTTAGACTTCACAAAGAACAGAAATAAACTCAAACCATAGCCTTCTGATATTGGATATAGCCGCAAAGCCCCAACAATTAAGAAAATAAAAGGGAGCGTTACTAAGACGTAACTAAGCATCAATTGTTAACAATAGTCTTCGGTGGGTGGCATGGTGGTGGCAACTAAAAATATAAGATATCTCTTAAACAATGCATTATATGGAAAAATGTTTCAAACAAAGATTGTAGAAAATTAAATTTCTTACAACTTTTATTTCAGTACATTTTTGCATTTATAAAATATTTCAAAATAACGGATAAGTGACAAGAATAAACGCCCGCTTCCGGTTGACTGATTTTTACCAAAAACTAATCAGTTCTTGTGACTTTTATAAAAATGTTAAATATAAAATTTCGCGTTGACCTGATTAATAATTTTTGAGTTAGAGCACCCACAAAAAGCTATCACATACACACAGACATCATCCAGAAAATGGTCCAAACGTGTTCAGGGGACCTCAAAACGTGTATTTCCTTTGAAATCTCGAAGTCGATTTTTTTCATAAATACAATACTTTCCCCTATACTACGTATATGGAGAAAATAAAAAATACATTTAATTACCTTCAAAGTGCGTAATAGCAAATGAAAATCCACCATAAAAAAGCGATTACACTTCTTTCTGCACTTGTACAGTTTACCTCCACAAAATTTCGCATGCGATTTTGGATCTTCTTTTGTTCATTCCAAGGAAATGCTTTAATTTAAATGGATTAACGACCGAAATGGAATGTTGAGTACGTGGTGCATGGATGTTTTCTAGGTTCTGAAACAAACATTTCCAAGCCGCAAAAAAAACACGCATTAACCACTCATCTGGGTATTTAATTTTTTGAAACTGGAGGGCATTTAAATTGCAATTGAGGTGAATCAAATCGCAAATCGATTAAAAAATGCATTAATTATTCAGTATTTGAGTTGTTTTTTCTTGAACATTAAGTCTTAAACTATTTTTACCACAAGACATGAATTAAAATGTTAATAAATATTTAATATTACAATAAAAATTTAATTTGTTAATAACATTTAATGAACAAATTCATAAAATATGGTATGAAGACATTAAAAATTTACACAATTACTAAGTGATTAAAAACTAAATATTATAAATTAAATATAAATGTTGTTAATTTTAAAATTAGGGCAATGGAAATGCAACCCACAAAGCAAAGTCAGGGTCTAGACACGAGAAGCGTATCTTTTCCAAATAAAGAAGTGAAGCCCATTTACTGCCAAGGTGGTAAACTAAAAGGATGCAGCTAGTTGCCGGAGAAGGTGCGTGACGGAATATTATGGCATACCCATAGCAAACACCTGAGAAAACAGCATGATGTATATATATATGGCATACCCAGATGAGTGGTTAAAAAGTGGTTACATTTCTTTTACTAATTATGTTATAAATGCATAACAGAAAACCAAAACCTAGCATAAGAAAGTTATAACATTTCTTTTAGTAATCACATTAAAATACCTGGCTGAAAATCTTACGTTACAAGATGGTAGCAATTCTTAGATTTACTTTAAAAATTCGTAATAAACAATGAAAACCTAACAAAACAACAGTTCCTTAAATTACATTCAAAATACAAAGTTAATAGCATTAAATCATTAAATATTTCGGTCAAAAACCAGCAACCTCATGAGAAGAATGAATATTTTCAATGTCATACCCATAAAAGCTGTGAAAAAATAATCACGCAGGACACTTTTCCATTAACCAATAATTTCTAATTTGGCCGCTATATGCCAGCAATTTCGACTTATCGAAAATTGCATCATTGGCAGTGAGATTTAAACTGAGCTACAAAAGAATTAAGTCCATGGTTATCCCATTTGTTTACTTTGAAAACTGCCAATAACGAGCATTATGAATATAATATAATAATAATGTCCTTTTCTATGGTGCTAAAGTTTAAAATGAATTTAGAATAAAAAAAGTAGATGGAGTACATGCTTGTTGGCATCGTAAATGCATGACACGAAACACAAGTAATGGTCATAAAAAAATTTTGTCGGCAAGTCAGATTCGCCAACCACAAGCACATGAAGTTAAAAAAGGTGGTGTATGATATTTTTTAAAACAATAAAAAAGGTGGTGTATGATATTTTTTAAAACAATCACCCACATGTAGACCTGGTTTTCATTCGCGTTTCACAAAAATAAATTGTCTCTTCTTCCTCCTGGCATGTTCCTACGCGAGCAAACTGCACAATCTTTGTACTTTTTCGTTGGGGAGAAATGAGAATATGTAAAGTTCCATCTAACCAATCCCATTTTTTTTCTAAGCATTCTCACTTGGGCCAGCAATCAGTTCAGAAAGATTCATTTCCATTTGATCAGAAATGTCACTATTTTTAGTATCACATTGATGTAATTCTGCCATATCAAAGTAAAATTCGTCATCACTTCTTTGCAGATCACGCTCGATAACTTTGGAGTTTTTCTGTGGCTACACCACAAAAGATCAATAAGACTGAAAAATTATCTGTCACTGAAAAAAATGCTCCCTATGTTGGTATATTCATTGAGAGAGAAAATAACAAGAAATCCTGTGAATCACCCACTCACAACAGCTTTGAGGATGCATTTTGAGTGGTTTGTTTTTGTTTACATGTTCAGGCTTTGGCTTGGGTAGGCAGAACAGAGGCCTAGGATTTATCTCCTTAAATCCAATTATGAGGTATGAATAAGAAGTCAGTTCACTCTTGATGAGTTGGGGAGGCAGTGGCAGAGTGGTTAGAGCATTGGCCTTCCAAGTTCGAATTCCATAGAGGTAGGGTTTTTCAACTTAGAATCGTCCTGTCCCCTACTTGTGTGATTTGAGGAGACTGCTCAAGTCAGAGCTCCATCCTTCAGAAGGGACATTAAGCAGTTGGCTCCCTCTTTGCTCTTCGTAAAGAGTAGGCTAATGTCGACACCGGATTTCCCTCCTCCCTTGTGAGTCCATCTGGTATGTAAAGATTTATGGCTATACTAATCTCAGAGGTTGATTAGCCAGAAATGCACATACACTCTTGATGAGTTGCAGACACTCTTAGGAGTGCCTCCTGAGTGTTCAAGAGTAAACAAATAATAAAACACTCCCCAGAGCTTTATTCAGAATGCATGTCAAGTCACACTTGACTTACAAGTTGCCACTTATGCTAGCGATGTCGAGCCATGCTTGACTTGTGCGTGGAAAACGTTAAGACACAATATGACAAAATATTTTGACTTCAAAAACTAAAGAATTTTTAAATTGTCACTCTTGGAAATTTTATTGTTTTTGAAATTTAAAGAACTTTTAATTTTTGTCTGGAATCTTGCAACTTGAAAATTTCAATTTATTATTTAGAATTTTTAAGTTGAAAATTTCAACATTTTTGAAATATTTGAAATTTTCCAAAATTTTTAAATTCTTGGAGTTTTTTAAATTTGTGTAATATTGGGATTTTTGGTATATTTGGGTCTCATGGAATTTTTATAATTTTTGAAATTCATGAGATTCGGGGGATTTTTGGAATTTTTGAAATACTTTTAATTTTATAGTCTGGGCAAAATTACTTTGAGATTGACACTTCTGGCTAGAGGAGGGGTGGGGGTAGGGTTTTCACCTTTTGAGTAGTTGATTCCGGGAGATTTCCATCTCATGATTAGCTAATTCCAGGAGAATCCGGGAGAGTTTTCTCTAGGTTGAAAAACAACTAAAGTAATCAATAAAACTTGTTTTATTTATTTATTGTAAAACATGATGATTATTTAATCTTTATTTTATTGTTACAGTTAGGGTTGCCACTCATTTTGGGAGATATTCACCATAAGATTAGTTAATTGCGGGATTATTTGTAGGTTAAAAAACTGCTAACGAGAACAATAAACTTGTTTTATTTATTATTTGGAAAACAAATTAATATTTAACCTTAATTTTGTTTGAACATCATTCTAACTACAAAGTTATCTTTTCATTATCATTCTATAAATTGTAATAATGAACTCTTAAAATAGCATTACTTGAAAAGCCATACTTCTTTTATTTAATTTGAATGTTTATTTTGAACTACTTTGAGTAGCCTCTAAAAGATCTGGTTTTGATAGTAAAAAGGCATGGGAATCTTAACAAGAATATTTAAGATTGAATTTCTACCTTGACATGATCCATACTTAATGTTTCGAACTTTACACCACAATTAATTAATAACATTGAACACAAGTTTGCAAGCTTCGTTAGATACTGGAATTGAAAGCACAATCGTTACAATTTTTTTTAATTCTCCACCAATTCCATTTTTGTTTTAATAGAAATCGAAAACAATTTTGGATGTTTCTTGATTGTTTTAAATTGTAATAGAAATTAGACGACCCTTAGTGGTGCGTCAGATATAGTAACCAACATGATCCTGTATAAAGAGTATATTTATACATTAAGTATCACTTCATTGGAATCAAAAGAAATGATTCTACCAAAATCTCAACTTAATATAAATTAAAAAGACTAGTGAAGCTGAAAATTACTTAATTACAAAAATTTTGGGTTCCCAGACAAGTTCTAGCAGATTCCGGGAGAGATGTATCTAAGGTGGATCAATTGGGGAGAGGTGGCAACTTGGCAGGAAAGACTCTCCTCCCTCACAGCCAATCACAGCAGAGGGGAGGGAAGCATTGCTAAGGGCAACCACGCTGCGTTACCGCTATGTCCCCTGCACAAAATGCTTTCAGTCTATGTTAACTGATCTTACCATTCATAGTGTGCCTATCTCCACTATTTCCTTGTTACCGTTTTTATCCGTTTTCATTGTTTAGTTATTACTCTGTTATCATTGTTTACCCATTTTGTCATGTTTTTATTATTTTTGTTACCATTATTATTTGTTTACTGATGGAAAATCGCTCATTGGACATGTACAATTCTTAATATCTTCATGTGTATTCTCTTTGTTTTTCAATCTGCAATTTTCTCTCTCTAAATATTTTAAGTGCATGTTAGTATGAGTCTTCCCTGACCCTTTCAAATAAGTGAAAGGAAAAATTTCAAAAAGTGAAAGGGAAAAATCTTAGAAATGGGCGGTTATAGCTATTCATGGAATTAGGGATAATTAGAGTAGGGACAATGACAGTTACTTACAATTAGTTCGTATGAAGAATCCAACAGGAACATTTGCTAAACGTCGCATCTCAAGAATATGACGAATATAACTATATAGTTTATGTAATAAATTATTACATTATTTGTGTATAAGGGAAAGTATTGTTTTCATGAAAAAAAATCTATTTTGAGATTTCCATGGAAATACGTTTTGAGGTCCCCTGAACAGGTTTCCACCATTTTCTCGATGATGTGTGTGTATGTGACAGTTTTTTTTTGGTTGCTCTAACTCAAAAACTATTAATCAGGTCAGTGCAAAATTTTATATTTAACATTTTTATGACAAGAACTAATTAGTTTTTTAGTAGTTTCGGTGACCCAGGCCTTCTTGTTTGAATGCCAGAAAACTGGTAGTCTATGCTTATTTTTTTCTTTCAACGCATGAGGATTCAGTGAACAATAAATCAACATCAACTTAATCATGCAATCCCTAGGCACATTGGCACAGAAAAGGAGGGTTAACCTGTCTTTAGCTGCTTTTAATCCAGATGCCGAATGCTCTTCTGGAGCGAAGGCATCATCCAAAACAAGCCTAACTTGTCAGCATTGAAAACTTGTTTGGGTTTGTACCCCATCTCTTTGGAGAGCTTTTTAAAATGACCTGGAAATGCTTCAGCTGCCACAGTATCTGCTGATGCCAATTCTTGACTTATTTTAACATTATGTAAAGCATATCTTCTTGTAAATTTCTCCAACCTCCCTTACTTGCTGTAAATGATTTGGTGTTGCTTTCTTCAGTGACCGTATCCTTAGGCACTTATATAAGCGAAGCGCTTTTTCGCGCAGCAATTGAACTTATTTTCGTGTTTGATCTTCTCTCCAAATATTCAAGGTATTTTTCATCTCGATGACACAGTCACGAACATAGCAGGACACTTTGGCAATTTAAGGTTCACTTCCACTTTCACTAGCCTTCTTTTTCTTTATGTATCTCACAGTGGATTCGTTGATGTTATGCCCTACCAAGAGACGCTACACTTTCGCCTTGTGACAGCTTTTCTAACAATTCAATCGTTTCACTTAATAACTTTTCTTGTTCTTCTCACTTTTCTTGGCACTCATTTCACTTGCTTTGCATTTTGGGGCTACGATAGAAAATACTGTGAGCAAGCACAAAAAGATTTTTGAAACTACAGGTCCTTTAAAGGTGGGCGTTAAACAACAATGTGCCTGGGGCATACACTGTATGATGTTCGATATCTTTTGTGTAATCCATTGGAAAATTCCCTTTCTCTTTTCCTTCTTCTATTCTAACCTACCCTTTTCAAGTGGGTAAGAACTAAGCTTGCTTCATTCTCACTTGGGTTGGATAAAAATGATCTTAGTCACCTTAATTACAGATATCCAAGTAGAGAGCAACTGTCATTTTATCTCCTGTTTGCACCTAGAGAGCATTTGGATGAAGTTTGCAGTGAAAATATGTGTTGATGGGCGTAGAATATTACTGTGTCACCTTTTATGCAGTATGTGTACTGCATGACAGTGTATCATAGTGTTTTAAGGTTGGCGACCGTGAATAAGTGAAGTTTACCTCCTGCGAATATTGAAACTTGCTACAATAATTTCTGTGTGAATATGCAAAACAGCTAATAAGAAACCCGCGAATATGGAGAGATTTAAAAAATGACAAGAATCGGAAAGTTTTCTAACAAAAAAATTTTAATAATAAGAATTTTAAAAATCTTATAAGTTCTGAAAATTGCAAGAATTTCAAAAATTCAAAGAATACCAAAATTTTTCGAAAACTGCAAAAATTCCAAAGATTTTAAAATTCTAAATACTTAGAAACATTTTAGGGTTTGCAAAAATTTTATTATTTCAAGAAAGTCAAATATTCTAAAATTGTAATTTTTCCGTGTATTTTACCATAATTTAACTGAATTCAGTTGTATAGCTTATTTCTTGACATTTAACTCACATTTCATATCAGTTCAGTTAGTGTAAAATATTCATTGTTATATTAAACTTTAAACCATAAAAACAATCAATTTAAATAAGCTACGCTTGTCCCTCACACTCGACCGAGAACTATTTGCGACTGACTGTAATGCTATTTAAATGAACTTTCCAAGTAGGTAGAAGATTGAAATTTGGTAGGAATGTTTTATTCATATAATAAAAGTCATTTATGAAAAATAAATCCTCAAAAATGATCCAGTTTGACTCCAGTAAATAATTTATATTTCCCATTATATAACATGTAAAAATCGATTTTTCAACTTACAGGATTTTACTCTTTTGCAAATTAAAATTAGAAATAATTGACCTATGATCTTAGAACCTGGACCGTTTTAAAGAAAAATAAATAACGTTTCTTATTGTCACATTTCGCCTTTGATTCGAAATTGCTCAAGTTATATGTTTAAATCATATTTATTAGAAAAATTTAATCTTTTTAATGATTTATTGCCTTGCCGACTGTGCCATTTTTAAACCTCGAGATTGTATTGTTGTCTCAAGCCTCATACTGTGTGTAAGGAAATTGTGCTTTGAATGTTTTAGTATGTGAAAGAGGAGAGAAGAAGAAAGGAGAGAGATAGAGGGAGTGAGAGAGAAGGATAGATAGATAATCATCTGTATTCGAGCAAAATTTGGACCATAAGGAGATAGGGAAGGAGACAAAAGGAGGGAGAGATAGATAGGATGGTCTTTATTAGGGTGAGACTTACACTAGGAAGTCTGTTTTTACAGAGAAGGGAAGAGAGAGATAAAGGGAGGGAGATAGGATGGAGATGGGGACAGAGAGATAGATAGATAATGGTCTTTATTAGGACGAGATTGAAACTAGGAAGTCTATTTTTCCAGAGAAGGGAGAATGGGAGGGAGGAGGATTGGAGAGAGGAAGAGAGAAAAGGAGGAAGAATGGGAAGTGCCTTAAATGTAGTACTTAATCTATGCATACCTGCCATATTTGACAGGCAATAATGCTCGTTTAAATAGATTATCTAACTTATTAAGTTGGTTTTTTCAAGTTATAGCAGGAGAAATTTCTGCTAGTTTTTTTACATTTATTCAGATTGTAATTGTCTCATTTTTAATTTAATGACTATAAAATTCTGTCTACTGATTTTTGCTCAAAAAACTTTCCTTATACATGTTATCTACTACATTCTAGAGAAGTGCTTCCAATCTCTCTTAAAATCATACTACATATATAAATCTGAAATGAACTTGATTTGTCAATATTTTTTGCATTATAGCAATATTTTTTGATTGGTCTTTTCCATCTATTGTTTTTATTTTATGCATCATAGGATGAATAATCGAAATTTTTTGTCTATTGTAAATACTCCAGCAGCCGGAGAGGCCACCGGATCATGTTCATGGCCTCCATGGCCACGGAGCGTGCATGTACACTAGTAAAGTAGATTGAATAAAAAAATTACTCCTACTAGCATGGCCATTGCAGCTACGCTTGCAATTAATTTGTAGCTAGAACTGACCAAGTAGTAGCATTGGGAGAAAAGCAATCATGTAACTGAGGAGAATTTAATCGGTTTGGAGGAATATAGTATGAGAGGAGCATGGCCTTTGAGAAAAAAATCGCTAAAAATAAAGAAATTCATTCCCATACATAAGATAATTGGCCGAGTGAAGTGAGGTCTCTCCAGTTGAGTCCATGTGCATTTTGTTTGTTTATTCTATGATAACTGTCATCACGGTTGTCTGATTTTTACCAAACTTTGTGTGCATATAAAAATAACTCGAATAAGTCGAATGCCTATAGTTTTTCTAGAATACCACCCTTATAGTTACTGTGCAATTTGCGTTAGCGCATTGCACTAATTTCCAAATCTTATCCAATCGAAACAAAATTTGGTATGCATACAGAAAACATCAAACGATGAAGAAAATGTCAAATCGACATTTCTCTAAAATGTACAGAGGGTCTCCCAGAGGCATGCCCTAGTTGGGCTGAGCGAGGCCGAAGATCCCACGGATCCCCTAGTATCAGTGTGTTCCTGTATTACATTAGCATAAGTATAATTTTTTGTCGGAAAAGAAAATGATTTCTAGTTTTGCTGACAAAACTTGATCGACATATTTTACATATGTATATTTTCACTTATTTTTGATAAGATAATCTGTCTCACAGATATATATTGTTTTATACTGTTACAGTGTAACATGTAAGCAATTTGTTCACTACAATAGCAGTAAATAACATCAATTTAATTAAATAGTAATGTAGTAAAACCCCAAATAAGCATCCCACTGTATGGTCCCACCACTGCATATTGCTCAAGAATCGTTGTGAACAGGACTTCCATCTTATGATTACACTAGCACAGCAGTTTCCAAACATTACACCTAAGAAAACTATCTTCGCAACCCCTCCTCTCTATACCATGTTAAATTACTGTTCATAAACAATACCTATTGGACATATAATTACCATTAATAAAACTATCTTGAGGAAAAACATTGATGCAAAGGATACATCCTAGCCAATTGAAGCCTAGAATTTGGCTGCTGCATATTGTAGGTCTCAAGATTAGGATGGTTAAATGGACAGTAAATATATCTCAGAAATCCTTTGTGCCCCCTGACCTACCCAACTCGCCGACGAGGGGGTGCGCCCCACAGTTTAGAAACCACAGCACTAGCATTTAGTCTGCCAACAATGATGGGTTCCCACCCAAAAAGAATGCAATTTAATTTTTTAAATTTAATGTACAGTAATACCTCGCTATACGTTGTTTTGCCTATATATCACCAATCAATTTAGGATATTTCTACCTAGGTGCCAACTCGACGTAGTTTACGAGAAAATGCCCTTTGAAAATCGCGATCTGAGAGTCAACGTAATAAGAACGTTAAAAGTCCTTTCCTAATTATCTATGGGCATTGGTCTAGGGGAAACGAGCTGGGTTTCAAATATTTTTGCCGGGGTTCGATTCCCGAAGGGACCAAATTTTTTTTCTGATTTTTTAAAAAGTTTTTTTTTCGCAATTTCCAGCATATCGTCGATAAAACTTGCACAACATTTAAAAAAAATTTATTCCATGCATTATAACTACTATTTTCTTCATCGTAATGCAGTTTTTATTGCCCCAAAAACTGAAGATCACTCGCAAAACACGAACAAAGACAAACAATTCCAATCGCCACTCCAAAATGTGCCCTCTAACAATAAATCGCTCTGACGTTGACTGTGGTAGAGAGACAAGGACGTCTGCTAATAAGGCCACAAAAACTGCGTCTAGTCATCTTATAATGTTGTTATTAAAGTTACGGTGTTGTTGTTAAAGGGATTCGTTATCATTTGCAGGTGTCAATTATTGTCATTATAATTATAATTGAAATTATGTCACAATACTCGTGGGTTATTTCGATGCATTGTTCTTTATTCCTCTTTTCAAATCTCGTCATGTATTGTTCATTATGATAAATCAGTTGCTGGTGTCAATTATTGCCATCATAATTATAATTGGTATTATGTCACAATATTGTTGGGTTATTTCGGTGCATTGTTTTGCATTCCTCCTTTCAAATCTCGTCATGTATTGATCATGATGGTAAAGCGAATTACGATTAAGAAAATAGTTGTTATAATGCATGGAATAATTTTTTTTTAAATGTTGTGCAAGTTTTATCGACGATATGCTGGAAATTGCAAAAAAAAACTTTAAAAATCAGAAAAAAATTTTGGTCCCTTGGCAAAATCATTTGAAATCCAGCTCGTTTCCCCTAGACCAACACTCCTAGATAATTAAGAAAGGACTTTTAACATTCTTATTTCGTTGACTCTCGAATCGTGATTTTCAAAGGGCATTTTCTTGTAAACGACGTCGAGTTGGCACCTAGGAAGAAATAGGAGTCCGTTATTTTACATATACTTGAATTCTGCAAAGTCTCAATCCGATGCGAGTGTCACACCTTGGGGGCTTCCCTTGTTAGAATGTCTCTTAACCCCTTCCCTGATGGGTTTTTCCAATATTCCGTCTATAAAACATCACTTTATTTTATTTTTTAATACTTTCAAGTAGTTAAAAAAGGAAAACGTAATCATTTCTACTCTAATACTCATATTTAACATATTATTTGACTCTTTGTTTTTCATTATTTTCACATAATTTCCCTATGTTAAGCACATTTTCATTTAATTATTGAAATAAAAAAAATATTTCTGAAAAAATTTATTTACAAAATCACAAAAAATTCATTTTATATATATTACACAGCAAAATAGTTTTTAAATGTTTGTTGTCATGTGATAAATCCTGAAACAAGTCGTTACACAGAGTGACACTTCACAGTCAGGGCAATAATACCTGGTTTCCTTATTTTTCCCCCTCACGTCTCATTTACGGTCATACAAAAAGCACTGCTTTGTCGGGTAGGTCATCTTTTCGGTAGGCAGGATTGTCTTGGGGAAGTGCCTCTTCATCAGACAGCAAGGGTGTGGCATTGCGGGTGGTTTACCTTGTTCTCCTTTTGAAAGATAGCTTCTGTATGACTGCCAGGACGAAATGTGATGTCTATCCCTAGTCATTCGATCTATTACAAAGGCGTATACAATGTAATGGCTTGATGTTATGCAGCGGTGCTGTGGAAGATATTGGACTGCTTCGCTGCTACTTTGACACAATGTAGTTGTATCATACTAAAGAGAACTTAACGTGCAACTTAATGTATCAACACGTATTGAATACAAAAAAATTCGTTCTACTATACCTGAAAATCTGGAGTCAACTTATACACGATATATACCAAAAAAACAAACAAAATTATGAAGAAGTCAGGGGTCGACCTATACACGAGATCGACTTATACACGATTGTCCGCACAGTGTAAGAACTTTGATATCTGTAAAAATCGATCTTTGCACATTGCATTCACAACAAATTCATTTCATAAATCACCTGCTGTAAAAATCGATCTCTGCACATTGCATTCACAACAAATTCATTTCGTAAATCACCTGCTGAATCCCAATAATCACATTTACTGGGAACATTGTTATAACCAGAAAGTATAAAAATTTCTAGAAAAAGTTTCATTTCTGCTATTGTTATGTTGGGGTTTGGAAAGTTTTGTATCACAGCATAATCTTTAGATTGGAAAATTAAAAAAATTAATAAGTTGATCATTGAAAAAATATTCAAATATCAATGTAGTAGTTTTTCCACCAGTGTGCACTTTTCACTTAGGTCCTCTTTTTTCCAAGTGGATACTTCTCTTTTCACTTTCCATCTTTTTGAAGAAGTAATTACCATATTAGTCCGAATATAGTCCCTTCCTTTTTGGCCAAAATATTAGTAAGAAAAGTAAGGGCCTAAAAAATTAGCAAACGAAAATATCACAGCCGACAGTAAGTATAGGTAACAATTAATGCCCTCACTTGATTTGATTGTTTTACAGATAATTTCTTGATACATATGCCTCAGTAACTCAATTCATTTTGTTCACTCTTTGGAATCCTTGCCTTAACGTTAGTATTTTCATAATAGCGGGAATTGCAGAAGTTTTTACTTTGAAAGCATTGATTGGCAAACTTCATCCCTTCCCTAAGTCACAAATACGCAAATATTGATATGTACTGGTAACACCTATCGTTATTTTAGAGAAAATGTCATTATGACGAAAGAAATTGTCTTCATTACCCGTCAATCTGTAGGGCCGTAGGTAGGGATTGCAAATTTACCGACTTTTTCAATTGCCGGTAATTCGATAAATGTTTTCATAAATACCGGTAATTTATCGGTAACTTTCTACATTTTCAAAAAGTGATAAATTTTTAAATAAAACGATAAATATAAATAAATAAAAAATTTACTTAAAGATAAGTACTTGAAGGAAAACGCAACATAAACTTGAAACAAAATCATAAATAAACCTTTGATGAAATAAGTATGAAAAAAATAAACTGAAGATAAGTACCTACTTGAAGAAAACATAATATAAACTTTAAACAAAAATCGTAAATAAACCTTTGATTAAATAAACATGAAATAATTTCTAAAGACTAAAGTACTTGGGGGAAAACACAACAAATTTGAAGCAAAAATTGTAAATAAACCTTAAATTATAAACTCTAAAGATAAGTACTTGAAGGAAAACACAACATAAACTTTAAACAAAAATCGTAAATAAACCTTTGATTATAAACATGAAATAAACTCTAAAATTTTATTTTAAAACAAAAGTATTTCCACTGATTATTTTTTATTTGTTGTCTCTTTGGTTTTTAAAATAGGCCCGTAGAAAACATAATTTATCCAGACTTGGATCTCCTAACTGCGACCTGATTTTTGTGCATATCAACCCTGCCGTAGAAATTGCTCTTTCTGATTCGGCACTTGTTGGTCAAACTGTTTAGGGGCCCCATGGAAATAAATAAATAAACGGTCATTAGGAAATATAAAGCCATTTAAAAATATTTTCCTCTTAATTTTTCTTCTTGAAAATACATCATTTCCTTTCTCACGTCATGTGTTAGGTCTTTCATGTTTTTTGTTTTTGAGTTAGATCTTCATAAGCTACATCAGTTTTTTCTTTATCGCCAATTGAAGTTTTTCCTTCATCAACAACGCAGTCTATGTCGAAGGAACTGAAGTTGTAACATTCTCGAAATCAGAATCAATGACTTTAGTTGACTTAATTGTATTGTTTCCTTTTTATTAGAAACGCGTTCAACTAGATCCATGATTACCTTCATTATTGTGGATTTGCTGGTTTTATTAAAAATTCTGCAATCTTCATCATTCGATTTTGTGGGATCATAATGGTACTGTAGTGCATGTGAACCAATGTCCTGTGAGGTTTCTTCAAAAAAAGGAATATTATTTTTATTCTGCTATTTAATTACTATCTGTTAAAATACATCAGGGTAAAAATTAAATAGTTCTAAATAAGTAAGGTGTGCAAATAAATTTTTGTTCATATTAATGAAAGTAAGACGTGTAATGATTTTTTAAGTATTTTATTTAAGTATGTTAAAGTGTGCCAAATCAATTTTAATATCTATTCTGTCTCTTTATTGAACATAATAAATTATTATTTAGATGTTTAGATCTATTTAAAAATATATTTTACAAAGATAATTAGCAGGTAAAATTATTAAAACACATTAAATACGCTCTTCTTTTACTGAATTACTGGTAGAAAATATCGAATTACCAGTAAATTTAGTAAAGATTTTTTGCGCCATTTACCGATAAACCTGTTTAGCAGTATTGCAATCCCCAGCCATAGGCAATTCTGTCAGCTGGTCAGACTGCCCAGTTTGCACAGGTGTTGGTTGTATATAATGCAATCGCATTATACCAGTATTACTTATGTAAATCAAACTGAGGTGATGAAGGTGTTTCAACTATCTACAGGATGTATTCCTTGATGTGATATTCCGAGGCATAAATATCGGAAGTAACAAAAATACGGGTAAAATAAATTATAAAAGGAATATGTTAACTGGAAATCTGGTGAAAATTACTTTTTTATACAGGCACGATTCAAGTAGCCATCGTCAACGGCATCTGAATGATGCGAATGGAATTTAAATAACATTCATAAATCCAAATTTTTTATTTTAGTCCAGTTACACTTGATACATATTTAAATTACGCCTGCAACTATAACATGCAAAACGTGGTGTCACCGTTTCATTGTAAATTGATAGCTGTAACTAAATTGCTCGTACATATTGAAACTCGTTCTTTAGAATATTACAAGATGATCCAAACAACTTATGATGCCTACATTCTATTTAATCATTTATTTAATACTTATATTGGCTTTAATAGCTTTAAAGTCATTGTGGATATGTAGCTCTTTGTGTTCCCAAATTTCATAATTTAGCATTATAAAATACTACAAATACATTTGAACGGAATATTAAATTGGTCATGCGTATTTGTGTGGCAAATATGATGCGTGTTCGTATTAGAATATACTGAATCTGAGTCCAACAACAGTTGTTGCTATGGCAACACTCGTAATGAGTGATAAAAACTGCAAAAATCGCCAGTATTTATGCGAAATTCTAAGAAATACAATCAATAAGCAAAATTTTATGATAAAAATTAGAATCTTCATTCCTTTCCTCAGAGAATAGTACAAATCTCGCACCAATATTACTATTCTAAGATATTTTAATGTGCAAGAGAAAATTACCTTGCATGATGGATTTCAGATTTTGCATGTAAATCAAATGGGAAGGATAATTCCTGGAATCGAACCCGGGACTTCAATCTTTGCATCAGAAACTATCCTTGGGAGCTCGTCCCATGTAGCAAGAGATTTCCACCAAGTTTCATGAAAATCGGTCTATTGGTTCAAAAGTTAATAGGGGGAGATGGACAGACAGAACGACAAAACTATAAGCCTATTTCCATTCTGGAAAGTAGGCTAAAAAGTGAGGTCTGTAATGGGGTTCAAACTTTTTTCCAAAGCTGAGGCTTGAGATTTAAAGGGGGGAACTATATTCAGGGAGGGACTATATTCGGACTAATACGGTAGTTTCATCATTCACCTTAGGGCAGTGATACATGAATATCATGCGCCCCCCTTGAATATCATGTGGCACCCTTTAAATTGAAAATAGTACAAATAAGAAATTTTATTGCAAATTTCTTCATTTTATATGACTATTAATAATTTTTTCACATCGTTTTTCCAAAAAATTTCTGATAAAATTTTATTATTCGTGAAAACTTTACTTTTTGACATTTTACCTTGCATCCAAAATAATTTTGCAGCCCACAGTTTGATAAATACTACCTTAGGGCTATTATAATCATCAGAAGCATGTCGTTAGCCCTAATAAAACTACACTTGCACCTGTATGAAACTGACGACCAGAGAGATCTATATAACCACCACCATCCTCATCACTGGAGTCTTCATCAGATAGCAAATTGGCTTCTGGGGGCTCTATAAATGCCTAAAATGTCTTCATTGTATTTCTCCAAAACAGAACTTCTTCAACTGTCATGCCCCTATAACCATAAAGCAATTATTTTCCTTTCTGTTGTTGGCACAATTGTTCCAAAATATATTTTTAGACTAGAAAACATACTTAGTGGTATTCATAATTAGTGTCAATATAAAATTACTGCAAAACATGGAAAATTTATTGGGAACATGATGATTAACTCCTAAATTCAACCGGACATGCGGAAACACAAGAAATCGGAAGAAGGAATTTGAAAACTAAACTCCTGTAGTGCCTTGTAACAAGAAATGTCAGAAACCATCTGTCTTCAAATGGTTTGTTTCATACTGAAGTTTTCAAAGGATCACACTAAGTCGCTCATCAAGTCAATAAAAATAAACTTCTACTATCTTCCACTTTCTTTACAGCAGACTGGTGCCTGGTTTCTGTTAAACTATATTAAATTTCACCCAATCTACCTCTATTCATCACTTCTTATGGAGCATATGTCTAGCAACTCCACAAGCAATTTTAGGTGACGTGTCGATTGCCTTACATCAATGTATGGAAGGATCACATTGCTAAGGGATCCGCCTAGTGTGTGCATATGAGCACGTGGGAAAGTTCTGTGTTACACAAGCCACAAATATTACAGTGCAACAAAGTTACTTGTATTGTATTTAAATCATCATATATTTAATGTATATTTAGCAAAGATTATGCAAAAGAACAAAAACTGTACATGCTATAGGCAGTGAATTGAGGTATACATAGTTTCGAAGCGGATTAATGCCATATGTCAAATTCAAATAGTCACAAGTAAAAAACTATAGCTTAAAGTAAATATACAACAATATAAAAAGTTCAATCTAACCATTGAGAAGGTATGCTAAAAAGAAATATCATGTATCTAAAATAAAGACAATAGCATGATTTAAATGTTGTGATGTTTGCCCTGTTCATATGACCACACTAAGCATTAATGGGTTAACTTATAACTGTAAAATTTCCTTATCATTCTATATAGACGTTTCTTACAGAGGAGGAGGATATAGGAGGATACTAATGTTTAGGCACTTCCAGATGAGCTGGAGATTCGAAATTTTTTTCTTAGGTAGGATTTTGTGCAAAACCGACCAGAAAAAACGAAAATCTTAAAAAAGTGCAACGATGCGGCCGCTAAAAATTCGCAATTGTTTAAACAAATTTTCAAGGTTTATGTATTTCCAAATTTTCTACGGAGCTGAAATTTTTTTTAGAGGTAGGATTTGTAAAAAAACGAAACAGGGATTATAGAAATTTTGATATTTTAATTTGTTTGGCAGTTAAAAATTCTTCAAGTTTAAACAAATTGGTAGATGCTTAGACACTACGCCGCAGGTTAGGGAGCTGAAATTTTGAAATTATTTAGAGGTTAGCCTATGTAAACGAATAAAGATTACAATTTATCCATAAAATTGTTATTTTAACCGTTAAAAATTATTTAAATTTAAACAATTAGAAAAATGTTATTTCACTTCTAATTGTACTATAAATTTGAAATTTGGCAGAAATGTGTAGCATTATTAACTCAATGTGGGAAAAGTATAATATTCCTAAAATTGCAAAAATTAGCGATAGTTTTACTCCATTATTGTTCAATAATGAAAAACGAAAACCTGTCCAGAGAAGAAATATTATGAATTAAAGAAATATTTCCCATGATGAAATATTTCTCTGAAAAATTTATATTCTTTCAAGGTGAGATGAAATGCTTGCAGTATGCAAGCACCTTCTACTAGTATGCTATATTCTGCGTGAAAAAATTGCTATTATTTTTATAGTCCCTTGAACATCAGTTTTAAGGATTTTTATTTTAATTTTTTTCATCAGTATAGATCATGAGAGCATGACAAAATTGTCCGTGGGCTGAACATGGGTTCTGGCAAAAATAATCCAATCTCATTAAAAACCTGCGGTGGCAGAGTGATTAGAACAGTGGTTCTCAACCTCGGGGTCGCTACCCAAATCAGGGTTGCGGATGGTCCTCAGGGTCGGGAAGGATCAGCATAAATACTTGGCACACACAGCATGCACACACTCGATGTTTCCATGAGGGAGACCTGAGAGAGAATGAGTTTTCGTCCGTGGAGGCTCCACCTCCTTCATTCTTATTGGTTCCCTTGCTTTTGAAAGCTGCTTCTCTCTCTCTCCAAGTTATTTGAAATGTACTATAGGTATCCTGCCCCTATGAGGGTTTACCTTGCCCTTTGCTTGCTCTGCTTACTCCAGGATCCTTGGCACTACGTGCCTAAAATTTATTCTTGCTAAGCTGAAAATAATTTTTTGAAACTTCTTATCAAGACTTTTTTGTTCAAAAGGTTTTTTCTCCAACACACTTTCCGAAATTTAAATGGCCGCCGTTTTGTTTCAAGGTGCCAGATGAAAATAGTTTTCTTTGGATCTTCCAGCTGGTAAAAACAAAATGTCATTTGCCACATTTCTCTACAACAAACAGTTGCTGAGATACAGAGGGGAATGGATGGACAGACACTTGGGAAATTATATATAAAATATTGGATGTGATTCCCATGGGCTCTATAGCTACTAATTTTAGATTGAGTGGGCAGCTGACCAGGTCCCTCTGATGGTCTGTGTCCCCAAGTACTAGTTCCGCCACTGGTCCTATTCACACTTCTCAAGATGTTCTAGCATGCTCCTTAAAAGAATTTCTTTCAGCTGGTTTCCCGAGAGGTATTGTCATCAAGAATTCTCTTTAATTAAACATCTCTTTATAGTAAATGACTGGTCACACGCAAAGCAAAAAAATATCGTTTTTCTTTTTCTAGCTTTTTGGAGTTGGCTTATGGTCATCATTTTGAGTAGTTGTTTCATTTTCTCTTTGTGTGCTTTTGATTGGGATCCGATTTGTAATACTCTTTATTAAATTCTGAGTTAGCCAGTGTACATTGCATCATATGTTGTTTCTTAGGATGTGTCTATATAATGTACAAATCCAATAACCGAAAATAGGAGAAAAGTGCCTTAATGCAGGAATTGGGAGAAAATCGGGAGATCTGGTCTAATTCCTTGAGATTCCAGATGAATCTGGGAGAGTTGGCAAGCCTAGTATACATTGTTTCCAAATGTATTCCGTTTTTAGCCTACTTTCCAGAATGGAAGTAGGCTTATAGTTTTGTTGTTGTTGTCTGTCTGTCCGTCCCCCCCTGTTAACTTTTGAACCAATCGACCGATTTTCATGAAACTTGGTGGAAATCTCTTGCTACATGGGACGAGCTCCCGAGGATGGTTTTTGTTGCAAAGATTTAAGTCCCATATTCGATTCCAGGAACTATCCTTCCCATTTGATTTACGTGCGCAATCTGAAATCCATCGTGCAGGGTAATTTTCTCTTGCACAATAAAACATCTTAGAATTGTAATATCAAAGCGAGTTTTGTACTATTCTTTGAGGAAAGGAATAAAGATTCTAATTTTTATCGTAGAATTTTGCTTATCGGTTGTATTTCTTAGAATTTTGCGTAAATACTTGCGATTTTGCAGTTTTTATCACTCATTGTGAGTGAGTGAACAACTATTGTGGAACTCAGATTCGGTATATTCTAATACATGCGTTATTTTTGCCACACAAATACACGTGATCAATTTAATATTCCGTTCGAATGTATTTGTAGTATTTTACAATGCTAAATTATGAAATTTGGGAACACAAGGAGCTACATATCCACGATGACTAAAGCTATTAAAGCCAATATAAGTATTAATTAAATGATTAAATGGAAATGAGGCATCATAAGTTCTGTTTGGAATCTCCAAAGGTACAGTGGAAATCGATTAACATGAAATGCATAGGACCGGAAAAACATTTCGTGTTAAAAGAATTTCGTGGCAACCGATTTTCATGCTAAATGTTTTTCTAATGGCAAATTTTTCATTTTTAAAGCATAAAATTATATCGGGGATAACAGGGTCAGAAATAGGAGCATTCTTTGCCCTTGCCTGCTTAAACCAGATGAGCAGCGCATCATCTAAATCTTCGTGCTTGGCTGTATGTAGACGCTTCCATTCTGGTTCAAACTTGCTTCTCTCGAAAACGTTAATTTTTCGCGATTTTTTAATAATTGTTGACAAGGTTGAATTTGGAATTCCCAACTCTTTGCAAATGTCTGTTTTGGATCTATCACCGGCATCAACCACTTCCAGGAGCTGCATTTTCACTTTTAGCGGTAGTGCATTTTGCTTACGGACTTTATTGGCCATCTTTAATATGGATTATTTAATTTTAATAAAAATATATAATTAAAACTTAAAATTATCGTGATGAATAGGAAAGATTTCGTACACTGGTTCGTTTAAAATACGTCAACGGTTTCACTCAGAAATTCACAATCAACTGAGAGTATAAGATTTCAAGAATGTTATTTATAGGGATCTGGAGAGTTATTACAGGTAGGTATTTGCCCACCAATAATAACTATAATAAGAGGCCGATTTTACAAACCCGTTCTATCGTCTACGGATGGCAGTTCCATGAATGTGTTTACTGCGGCGACGATTCCCGGAATAAAGGATACTCTTGGTGGGGGCCCTCTCCACGGGTGAATGCGAGTTACCATGAGATCGGAAGTGCATAGTTGAGAGTCATTGCCCTACTAATGACTATGGTCAATGACAGAGAAATGCGTAGGAGGATGGGTACGTGAGGTAGTAGGATTTTCCATACTGGTGCGTTGATGGGAAATCTAGGCGGGTTTTGGGAAAACGGTGGTTGAGAGACCATGGGAAAACCATGTTTCAACTGCCATTTCGTGTTATCCAAAGAATTTCCATGGATTTATTTTATTGGGACCAAAAATTATTTTCAGGTTAACCGATATTTCGTGTATTGTTTTGCGTTAAGCGAATAAATATGCATTGAAAAGCATAAGTTCTGGAACGGACCGAGCATGCATTTCATGTTAACCGATATTTTGTGTTATCCGTTTTCGTGTTAAGTGGTTTCCACTGTATATAATATGGAAAGCTGAAATTTTCTCATTGATGCCAATTACAAAGGAGCCATACTAACTGAATAAATAGCAGCATAACCACATAAAAAATAAGATAAGCTAAATTTATGCTTATAGTAGATGATCAAGTTCCAAATTCTCCTCAGTTTGGCAATTAAATTAACACGAGAAATCTTCGTAGTGAAATACAGGTTTCCCTCTCTTGATGATGTGGTTGCGTTCCAGGTAAGTGGCGCATAAAGTGAATTCACATAAACAGAACCCATATTTACGTGTAAAAGATGGGGATACGTTCCACAAGCAATCCTAACTCCCCTCCAAGATGCTCTTCTTTCGCTCCATAACAACTTCTTATGTGCTAAATACAAACAAAACAATTAATACTAAATTATACTCGCCAATAAAAGGAAGCAGACGAGCACAAGTGGTGGCTGTTGTGAGTGACCGTAATGGATGTTTAAAGTGCTGGAGGGTTGTCTTGGCCCAACGCAAGTTCCGCGGGAAAGGAGACAAAACTTCTCAAGTGTGCTCAAGTAGTATCACAAAATCTCCGTCTCATCTCCACTTTACAATATCCACTCCACTCCCATCTCTTTTACTGTAATACTAATACGCACAGCATAAGAGGTAGTTGTGAAATTATTTTCATCTGTAGTGCAATGGCCGCGCAACCGCATAAGAGTGAATCAAAAACGCATAAAAAGAAATTCCGGTAGCAATAACTTTGTCGCATAATAGCGAATTCGCATAAAGCGAACCTGCATTAAGAGAGGGAAACCTGTTCAACAACATATACCAAATTTAATAATAGAAGAAGAATGCACTAATTATTTTCCTGGTTCATTGATAACACACTACTTGTTTATTTTAATGCCTGTTATGAGTTGAAGCTCAAATAACTTAGTCGCTTGCATCATAACCAGAAAAATCTAATTTTGGAAGTTTTGATGCATTGTTGCTCTTACTTTAATTAATTGACAGCATTTAACCTTTATTACAAGCAGTATATATAGGTATATGAATAGTAAATCCTGTTTGAAGTTTTAACTGTAATACGTTTATGAAAAATAAAACAATTTGTAACTTCTGAAGTGTCTAGTTTGCTAAAACTGGAAAACTGTTCATTTTTCAGTTACTTGGATTTATTTTGTCTTGCTGTAAAGATGACTATATTATATTTATAATATTTATATTGTTAAGTTGATAAATCTGTATTTATTATCTTGCAGTATGAATAATCCTTTGTTTATACCTATTTAATACATCTTTCAGATTTCTATAAACACCATACTCATTATGGGAGTATTACTTAGAGGAGCTGAAATTCAAAGCTTCTATCCATTCTTTTTGTGTGTGGGACTGCAATTTTTGTATGCATTGGATCTCCTGTGGTTTGAAGATCAATTCCCTACATCTTTTACTGCAATGTATGAAGGAGGAGGTTATCTTCTTTCCATATCATCTTCTCTGTATCCATTCATACCTACACTGGTTACAAGATATTTAGCTCAGCATAGGTAACTTATATTTATTTAAAATGTTGTTATTAAATTATATCGGAGTTAATTTTTTCTTATAATTTTATTGTGAATTTTTTTCTTATAGATTAGATTATCCTACATATTGTTTATGTGCAATTGCTGTCATATACTGTTTTGGATACATAATATATAGAGGTAGCAATGCTCAGAAGAATGAATTTCGGAAGAATCCGATGAATCCATCTCTAGCACGTAAGTCAGTTAACTCTGCATTTTATTTTTATTTAATATAGTGCCAAGCACATTATTTTGTGAAATAAATGATGGCAACATGATTATTAATGTGTAATTTTTACATTTAATGTATTGGTTTATGAATCGTGTTTATTATTGTTAGTTTTTGAACAAAATTACATTTTTATTCAAATAAACCTAAAAAAAACCTGACCAAGTATGGTAATTTCCATAACTTAATATTTTTTCTGTCTAAAATTATTTTATGATTTTATCTTTTCAAGTTTATTGCAGCCAAAAATTGTTTAATTTTTATTTTCTTTGATGTAGTGGATTGTTATGTCTCCAGTATATTTTGGAAAATTAGATGATGATTAAGTGAAGTAGTGGGACTGGCATGCATAAACATGTTTAATATTAGGATATATATTTACTTTGAAGAATTATATCCATTCTTTTTCTAATCTTCTGTCAACATTAGGGTAGTTTTATGATGCTGTCATGATGAAACTGCTCAAATTGTTGACTGAAATGAGGCTTCACAGTAGCCTTTACATCATAGCTGGAAGAAAGGTAAACTCATAAAACTTTTCTATAGCTATTGGAGATAAATACTATATAAATCCGAAAGGAAGAGGTTTTTTTTCCAAAAAATGTGGGCAAAAAATTAGGGATTGTCTTAAAGGCACACCCCAGGTTACATAAGTAATGCATTCCTGCACCCATTGCGTAAGTCAAAATTTACTGCGGAAAGGACAGCAGAGGTGGGGAAACTATTGTTTTGAAAAAGTCATCTCAGAAAATTAAAGTACGTATAATTTACTGCGTCAGTACGGTACAGGTACTCGGTTAAAATAGAGGCATGTAAATGCAGTGGCTAATGTGAGTATAGAATATAGTTGACAGAAAACGGAGCTTACAAAAAAAATTAAGACTAAAGGTATGTGAATTGAAAGATGAATAAATGAATTCTCGATGTAAATCAATAATATATTACGCAAGGTGAAACGTCGGTTTTTACTAAGTGTAGTTTGCTTTCACAGCATCTAATAGACATTATCTTGGTTAACAAAATGTAGAATGTCAATTTTGTCAAGCTGTTAATTTCCATGCTAAAACGAAGACAATTTAAGCCATTTACATATTATGCAGTTATGGGAAAGTCACTTTAATCGTTCAAGGAGAATTTCTGAAAGAGTTGCTCACTAAAATACTAAATGCTTATCAGCCATTATTACAATGGCCACACTTCCGTTAATTTGTGCAAAAGCGAACACAAATGTTAAGAGATCAAGCACCCGTGTCAACGATTGGAAAAGACTGAAGGGATTGGGAGAGAAACCACACTACCTCACTGACATGTAACAACATTGTAATCTATTATTGTATTCATATGAATGCAGATATATGATGCAATTGTAGCCAGTTACTAGAATTAGGTAGATTGTTACATTGAGTGGCTAGATTTGTAGGTAGTCACTGTGGCCTTTTTTCATGCATAATTCAAAACCAAAGTCGCTACATATTGCTAAAAATTTGCTAGAATGACAACATTGGCTGAGTAACAAAGTGGGGATATCGCATTACAACCCACGCCTTGCATTCTTTCTCTGCGCACATACATAAAGATTTAGTTCGAGCTCGCTTATGAAAAGCGCTAACGTAGACACAACAAAAAATTTTCGTACATAATTTATGGGGCCACTTATGTAAGTGCAAGTTTACGTAAGTCAAGGCTTACGTAACCCGGGGTGTGCCTGTACAGTTTTAAATGCTGTATGGAACATCCTGATGCTGATTCTTTGTCCATGAAACTGCATTTATTTATACATACACAATACATTACATTTAATTTATTAATACAGTACATTTATTCATATTCTTGAAGTTCACAGTATGCAAATGAGTGACTTTTCACCCTGTTGGTACGGGTGGAAGGGAAATATTGACAAACCTACATCAGAACTTGTAATCAGCTTGTTAGGAAATTTGATAGATATGGTGTTGAATATAGCTACACTAAGATTGCCAGCATTTTTACAATTTAAACATATTTGTTACTTTTCTATTGGTGCACAGCAGCAGACGATAAGTACACCTGCACTTTGAAGAATATAACTTTTATAAGAGCATGTGAATGGTACAAATTTTGCCATGGAATACCAGTGTCATGGGAAAGATTTAAACTGAAAGCTTGTGAATTAACACGATCACTATGGGCCTGTCGCATTCATCAGAACTTGCGTGGACTTTGGCCACTCACAGAGAGGAAGTCCCCTCTGTCATCTTGACTACCCCCATTCCACAGCTAGCCATCCTTCTCCTTAGATTGTCAGTTCTCACTGTTTACAGTCGACTGCTTAGACGAAGTTTTGCAAATACATATTTGGCAACATTGTAGTTAGAAAAGGACCGAGACAGTGATAGCCCATGCGGTAAGGAAGGGCAAGAGGGGAGGGTGACAATTGGAGTGAGGGATTAGGCCACACCCACAGTACACTCAAAATGTTCTTTTGACTGCGGCAGACCTATAAACATCACACGGCAAGAATTCAAGGCATCCTAGCATCCCAATAAATATTACACTTAGTTTTCTCGAAGAGTGGCTGGCTAATACAGTATGTCCTCCATTATTGTTGTTAATTCGTTCCATAAAATCGCGACGTAGAGCGAAACAACGTTAAATGAAGCAATATTTTCCATAAGAACCCATGTTATACAATATAATTGGTTCCAAAATCCAGGTTGTTTGTTGTTGGTTTGTATTTATGGCTAATCAACCGCTTGGATTATTATGGCCATAATTCCTTACACAATGAACACACAAAGGAGGAGGGAAATTTCGTGCCGGCATTCGCCTACTCTTAATGAAGAGCACCAAGGGGGCCAACTGCTTAACGTCCCTTCTGAAGGACAGAGCGCTGACTTGTGCGGTCTCCTCAAATCACGCAAATAGGGGTTGGGATGATCCCAAGTTGAAAAATCTGACCTACACAGGATTTGAACCAGGGACCACTACGTTGAAGGCCAACGCTCTAACCACTCCGCCACTGCCACCCCTCCAAAACCTCTGGTTCAAAACCTTTTAAAACACAAAAAGATCTTATACAAGGTGAGGCAATAAAGTTTCCAGACTGGCGCTGCAGCGCTGAAACCAAGCAGTGTAAAAATGAACTATTTACACATCTTATAGTTCAAACTCTTGCTAACAAAGGGCATTGAACCGCTTAGCTCTGTAACAGTTAGTTTCTGAGTAGCAGCTAAGAGAATCAGTTGTGATTTTATCCGTTGTCATGATTTTGCCATGGAGCAGCAAGTGAATATCAAGTTTTATGTCAAACTTGGGAAAACCGCAACAGAAACTTACAAAATGTTGAAAGCAGCATATGGTGAAGAGTCTTTAAGTCATACCAGTGGTTTTGAGTGGTTTACATGATTTAAGGATGGGCGTGAAGATGATCCAAGAAGCAGGTGTCCATCAACCTCTCGAAATGCAGACACCGTCGCAAAGGTTCGTGAAATTGTCGCAAGAGATTGACGAATGACCCTCAGAATGATGGCAGAGGAGCTAAACATTAATAAAGAAACAATTCATCAAATTCTTCACGAAGATTTAGGAAAGAGGAAGGTCTGTGTGAAGTTCATCCCACACAACCTCATGGATGAACAGATGCAGAGAAGAGTCGCATCGAGTCAGGACTTTGTTGAAAGTTGTGAAGGCAATCCCACTTTTCTTGACTGGTGACGAGTCATGGGTATTCCAGTACGACAACGAAATGACAAAGCATGGCATGGACATCAAAATCGTCGCCAAGGCCCAAGAAGTTTCGTTCCTTGATCAAAACCATGCTGATCACCTTTTTCGACAAGCAGGGTGTAATCCACAAGGAATTTCTTACGCAAGGACAGACAGTAAATAGTGCATTCTACGTTTAAGTCCTTCAGAGGTTGGTAAGACGTTTCCAGGGTGTGGCCGCAGTTTCAAGAAAAGAGAAGTTTGATTCTATTGCATGACAACGCACCTGCTCATTCTGCACTGGTTGTGAAGAGATTTCTGGCAAAACAGGGCATTGTGGAGATCGACCACCCACCGTATGCGCCTGACTTGGCACCCACAGACTTCTTTCTCATTCCTAGGGTGAAAACTGCTCTCAAGGGGAGAGGATTTGAGGATTTTGAAGACATCAAAACAAATGTGACCGCTGAACTGAACAAGGTTTCTTTAATTGATAGTAGCTCAATAACTTTGGCTAAGATTAATAAAGGTGAAATACTCCTTTAGCCAAACAATTAGAAAACCATAGGAAAGCTTATTTTATGCTTAATAAGGTTTGATTTTTTAATATTTTTAGACAGAAAATGTAAAATTTTACGGCGAGTTAAACACAGAAACTATCCGTAAAAACCAGCTATGCAGCCAACTTTCGCGAAAGTAGTCATATATAATAATTCATAAACGAATAACTACTGAACACAATCTTTTGAAATTTAAAACAGTGATGAACTAAGATATAATAGAGGCAATGCAATAATTTTCTAAGCTCTATGTTAATTACAATGGTTTTAATTGGGTTACAACTTTAAAAAGAAACTCGTCAGTGGGGAAAAATGATAGGATAGGAATTCTGAAAACTACTTTCGCGAAAGTTGGCTGCGTAGCTGGTTTTTACGGGTAGTTTCTGTGTTTAACTCGCCGTAAAATTTTACATTTTCTGTCTAAAAATATTAAAAAATCAAACCTTATTAAGCATAAAATAAGCTTTCCTATGGTATTTTTGTATATTCTTTCCAATAAACGTAGCGCAAATGATCGCGCGTCAAAGTTGAGATGCACGTCTTTTTGACGCGGACAGTACATATGATATGAATGGTATCAGAACATATATAGATCAATATAAAACTATTATTAACATAGAAATGGCATAAAATAAACAAATAGTACGACATGACTTCATTTCAACGTGCCCAAAATCGGAAAAGGCTATATTTCACAATAGTAGAACTAGAGACGAGAAAAAACTACATAATACCAATCTGACGAAATGTAGTCATACAATCTATAGAGAACGATCAAATGAAAAGAATATTCTAGTTATTTACGTTATATTCATTTTTCTTTTTTTGTGTTTAGTATAAACGCAAATGCCATAATTTTAGCCGATAGCAAGATTGTTAAATAGATTTGCTAGTTTTGTAAATGGTTGCTGTAGTATTATTTTAGGCGCTAGATCGTACCCAAAGTCGTTATATCTAGCTACGAATTCGCTGGATTTACAACACTGGATACAAATGGCAATAAAATAGGGAGGTGTTAAACTCAAGTTATCCCAAAAGTATAGAATAAATTTAAATTTATAAATAGGGCACTCAGCAGATCTTCCTTTCTGCATAACTCATAAAGCATGTAATGTTTCATGGGGATTAAGGCGATATTAATGACTGGAAAGGCTATTACTACCACTTCTATTTGCCACCATGCAAATAATGCAAATTTAATAAAAATACGTCAATCCAAAAAACATTTCCCACTTAAATAATGCGATCTGCCACAACTGGAGAAGCACTGCAGAACAGATGTGTGCGAGAGTCATCTACGCAATATTTTTTCCGTGCTTTATTTAAGCGCCGAGTCAGGACGATGTTAGCATGAAACATCAATGACATTAATTCGAATATGGGTAGTAATTTTTGAATGACATTAAGTTGAATCAATGTTAACCGAAGCGATGTTAAACTGAGGACACACTGTATAGGTCTCTCGCCCAAAATTTTCCCTGGATACATTAAACTTTCTAAACTTTGCATGGAACAAAATTTTTTCCTTTTCCGTAAAAGTTTTTACAAACAACATGATGAAACAGCTATGGGGAACCCACTTTCACCTTTTTTGGTCAATTTATTCATGAATTTCTTTGAACAAAATTGCAAAATTAATTTCCAATGTTTCCCTGTAATATGACTCGGGTACATAGATCATGTTTTTGCTGTTTTCGACACTAATGTTTACAATATAGACTCCTTCCTAAATGATCTCAATTCACAATATGCACCAATTTAATTCACTTTTGAAATAGAAAACAATAGCTCCGTGCATTTTTTGGACCTTCTCCTTACCAAGAAAAATAACCGTTTAAAATACAATATATTCCGGAAATCCACACACACGAACAGATTCATAGCGGTTGACTCACGACATTGCTATAGCCAAAAAAAAATAGCAGCATACAATTCCCTCATGTACAAATTGCTCTGTGTACCACTAAACAAATTGGAATTTCTGAAAGAATTATTTTTCATTAAAAAACTTCTTTAAGAAATGGTTCTCCCATTGTACTGATAGATAATTTTGTTTAAAAACATAGATAAATTAAACATTCAAAATTCAACAACCCTACAAACCTTAGCCACCTCAAAAAAAGAAAAATAAGTCAAGTTACCTTTCTTTCCACAATATACATGGGGTCTAAAAAAGATTTTAAAAAATTCTGGTTTAAATATTGCATTATCATTCAAAAATCATATCTGTCAATTGCTTGGAAACCCTAAAGGTCCGACCCCCCTTCATGAAAAAACCGGCATTTATCAAATCACCTGCAATAAGTGTGACAAGATTTAAATTGGTCAGACCAAAAGAAAAATAGTTACCAGGTTCAAAGAACATATTTCATACTTTAAATATGGAAATTTTGAAAAATCATGCATAGCAACCCATATCCTTCGCACAGTACACTGCACTTCCTTAGTTAACCTTAAATTACTTAAACCCATTTCCAGTGATGTGGCCGAAAGTTTAGCCATTTTCAAAAACAAAGACGTTACACTTAATCAAGACACGGGTCTTATAGTAGACACTACATTGCTTTCCCTTTCTTAAAACAGTCGTTCCAATGGACTTCTTAATATTCCCCCATTATGACATTGTAACTATTTCTTCCCCCTTCCCTACTTTTCTTTTCCTCCCTACTGTCCCAGGTGTATATATAATCTCCACTTCCCACATTTCGTCATCTTTATGATCGGCCTACTGAGGATGGAATCATTAATTCAGAAATGCATATTTAGGCATTCTTTTAAAAAAAGAAGTACACACTGTGGTTTATTTGCTTGCGTAATTTGTGCACTTGTAAAAACGGTCTCTGGTATGGAGTAGTTCCCCTAAACATGGAGTGTGTGTGTTCGGTCCCTAGCATGGAATAATTTCCCCTAAACCGATGTGTATTTGTGTACTTTTTTATTTTCATTTTTATGGTTATAAGGAGGTTTCTCCTTTTTAATTTTTTGAATGCAAAGTGTTTACAAAAGTCGCCTCCAGTTGGTGTGGTAGTGGTAGCTAAAAAATATAATTTTAAAAATGTTTCTTCAACAATGCATAATATGGGAAAATGTTTCGAACATACATTGTAGACTTACATTTTCTACAACTTTTATTCCAGTACTTTTTTTAACTGATCAAGTATTAAAGCAAATATTTCAAAAATACGGATAAGTGACAAGAGTAAACACCCATTTTCGGTTGACCGATTTTTACCAAAAACTAATCAACTCTTGTGCCTTTAACAAAAATATCAAATTTCATGTTGATTTGATCGATAGTTTTTGAGTTAGAACACCCACAAAATTTCTATCACATGTATGTTCACACACACAGACATTGAGAAAATGTTCGAAACGTGTTCAGGGGCCCTCAAAACGTGTATTTCAATTGAAATCTCGAAATCGATTTTTTTTTTCATGAAAACAATACTTTCCTCTAAACTACATATGGAGAAAGTAAAAATTGGTATTATGGAGTTTTTTCCTGAATAGACCTTGTTTATTTCTGTTCTTTGTAAAGTCTAATTTTTCTCAGTTTCTTAAAATATTTATTATAATGTAACCTATTTGGAATTTTTAGAAATATTACCGTTATGGAGAAAGTCATGTGGTGCCCACATCAGTTATTTTATTGTGTTCATCTTAAATTCAAAGTCTTCTTCCTTTCAGGTTATTACGGTAATATGGTATCTATAACATGAACTTTGCAGTTGTTTTATGATTTATTTGTGCCCAAGAAGTGAGCTGTGGATTTTCTGGGACATGTTACTAATCTTGTGGTGATACTATAATACTACTGGTGATAATATAATTATATTGATCTTTTTCCAGATTTGGAGGTTATACCTACCACACGCGGAAAGAAACTTTTAGTTACTGGATGGTGGGGATGGTTGCGTCATCCGAATTATTTGGGTGACATCATCATTCAATGGTCTTGGGTGCTCACTTGTGGTGAGTATTGGTGATATTGTAAATGAAAACAAAATTGTATTTCTATGGTACAAACATGAACAATAACAGTAAGGTGAGATACTGTAGTAGCTAATATGAGGTTAGTTATGCCTATTGCCATGTTGGTAGTTCAAACTTAAGCAGTGTATATTTATTTGTTTAAATTTATTTGGTTGCTAAAATTTTTAAATCATTATTGTCCTTCAAACAGTCAGGAACCTCATTAAATTTTTCACTTTGATACACTGTGGAATGTTGAATTATCTGCTCATGCTTTCACCAACAAGTTATAATGTTTGCAAAGTGGGAGCCTCAGAATTCTCATTGAAAAATTGTGCTATTTGGTGGAACATTGTAATTGCTACAGGCACTTTCATTGCAGATGAATCACTTTTTTGCTTCAGGAAACAAAATAATGCTACTGATATATTTTTGTTATTCCATACTTTTATCATAAATGAGCAATAATTGCAGTATGGTTCATGATCGGCAAGAGGTGATAATTAACTTGTCATAGTAATGCAGGTATACCCTGATTTACGTTGATTTGAAATTACATCGCTGATCAATTAACACCTGTTTATTGATTTATGTTGTTTTGACTTGAAGTTATGTCATAAGAAGTCTAAGGTTCTTTAACCCTTTGCCTGCTTAATTAAATTGGTGAATTTGTTAGGCAAGTACTCAATTAAATGAAGAAATAAAATTTTTCTTCTTACCTCAAAATGTGCTATTCCTGTTTGCATATACTCTCATAGACATGAAAAACTAATTTTTCACTATTTTATTATGTACCTTTGGAAAAAAATTGTATAAACCTATAAAAATTTTTAAAATTTCACATTACTTAACACTTTTTGTTTTTGTTATCTGGCTATTAGAACATTTGCAATTTTCTTAAGTGTTTCAGTGTATGGTATTTTTGGTAATGGTACAACACACAATGGAGGTTTTTCTGGGCAGTCCATACAAAAGTAAGTAGTTTGCTTAAGTTGGCAATCCCCTTTCCCTTTCATAGTACACTGGGTTGGCATGATGGAGCAGTTTTCAGTTTCAGAAAGTTATAAATAATAACTTGTCACTATTTCACTTTAAAACTCAACAAAGCATGTACTACTCAAGTGCTCTCGTAAATTCTCTACACTCTGAAACTCACATTCACTTTTGCGTCTGCCATTGGCATACCAAACGCAAAGCATCATGTTTAAATTGTAGTAGATATGTTTAAATTGTATCAGTCTTGTTTACATTGTATTACTAGACACCTTAATTGGTGCCTACATGACTTTGTGTTTCATATTACCCACATAACTGCCCAGCTGTAGTAATTTTTTTTTCAACTTGTCACGCGATTACCTACCCAGCTCTAAACACTTCCCTACCGTCGAAGTGGAATCATTCGTCTGTGGGAGAAATTTTAAGAAATTTGACCTTAAATTGTTAAAGTATTGTAGTAATTAATTAAATACAATGTATTACTTTATACAATAATAAATATTTTAACGGACATATACTTGACATCTGGGTGTTTCATGGTGTATTTAAAATAATGCTGTATTCTCGCCTTAAATCCTCATACTCCATTCTAAGACGATACCTAATATTTTTAATGGCGTTTTTGTGAAAAACCTCGTCTTCCTTTAGGGTAAATACGATATGTATCTAACAATGAAATGGGGGGAAAAAGTTTTTATTGTAAAATTTTACCATTTTTTGTCAAGAATTGTTTATTTCGTATAGATATTGTTATCTGGTCGTGATTTACTACTTCTTTCGTATCCTTCTAAAATACCGTTTATAACACCCTCCCTAAATTTTTGCTGGTCAATTTTTTTCCCTGAATTGTGAATTATGTAGCATATAAATGCATTTACCAATGCCACTTCAATTAGAAAATGCCAAATGCATTGGTACCATTTTCTATTCCTTCTTTTGAAAGGGTAAGTAGAGCACAATTGATCAAATTTATTGACCCCACCCATGTACTTATTGTACTGAAAGACTACGGTTGGCTTTTGTACTTTTTTCCTTTTTTAGTATTTAATTCTACTTTCATAACACCTGCATTTCCGACAGTGGACAGCATATTGACTTGAGCAGTATCTTGCCAAGTGCAAGCCAGCATTGTCCTCTCTTTAGTTTCCCACGTAATAGGTCAATCCCCTTGTTTCTGTTTTATGCTTTTCATTTCTGTTGGTAATCCTCGTCTATTGGCACAAACTGTACCACAGGCTCCTATACTCTGCGATCTGAGAATATTGTATAACGGAACGGGTAGTAGTTGTCCATATACACAATATGACCCTTGTTTTCAAAACCGGTAATTAGGGATTGCACTACTCTTGCTGCTAGTCCATCTTCCTGAATGTTTTGTTTCTTTTCCAGTATATATCTGGAATTTCAACAAAACCTGTGGGCAAGTTGCACAGGTACCACCATTTTACTCCCCATTTTGCGGATGACTTGAAAGGAAGGTATTGTTTTAAAATTTGACCATCAATTCATCAACAGAAAGTTCCCTATTACTTACATAGCTTTTAGTATAAAGATCCTTCACCATATCTAAAATAGGCCTTATTTTATACAGTCGATCAGTTTTATCTTTCGTATCTTCATTATCTACGAAATGTAAAAAGGAACGAATCAATTGATATCGATCCCTAAAAAACACTGATCCAAACCCTGGTGTCTGAAACAGCCAAAAAGGATCTTGAAAATGTGACTGTAGTGTAGATTTATGGACCACTCTTATCCTGATTTCTAGCACTAAAATCACTTGGATGTCATTCACTGAAACCTCTTTCCATTGCGCAAATCTCGACCTCGGAGAAAGGGCCCCCATCTCGTTTATTCTAGCCTCAACATATCTGTTAGTTTCTCTAGCAGTTATCTCAAATATTGTCTTTGGAAAGAACTTATAAAAGCACTGAACCGGAGATAAATTTTCAAAGTGCATTCCCATAAAATCAGGAATGACACTCAAATCCGACGTTTTGAAACATTCACTCTATTCCATTGGTATTTTGAAGCGCCCGCTACACTGCTTGACTCGCCAAGGGATGGAGTATCTCTGCTGTCCTCTTCGTCTTCATTGAAAGACTCCATTGACAACTTCATCATCAGAGTCCGATTTATACTCTGAATCTGATTCTTGAAGCGTTAAGGTTTCTTCTATCTTCCTCTTCCTGCTCATGACTGTGATAGAATAATAGAAAAATATAGAATAATGTACAATAATGACAATATCAAAACTAGTATAATAATACTAATTATATTTTACAAAAGTTAGAAAACCTACCTGGAAGGGTTGTGCTCCTTATTGAGATGATGAAGATCTGATGAAATTATAGCAATTGACTCCCGATAATGTACTACAGTGGAAATCCAAGTCTCCGAACTCAACATAATTCATACAACTCTCAAAAAGAAGTTACTTAAAGAGAGTGCAAAATGTATCTCTAAAATCATTTATCAGTGGTGCAAGAAAGGCAAAGTCTGACCATTTGGATAGAACTAAGGCAATAAACTCCAGAAAACAGAAAGGAACTGAAAAATGATTTAACGATAGAGTCACTGTGAAAATAGACAATTTCCAAATACTGCTGCTGTCCGAGAAAAGAGCATGGGTTGATATTTGTGAAGCTTTGGAAAAAAACATGCAGGCAAAGACAAAAGCAGTGGCCTAACCACCCCCAGTAAAAAGGAAGTTCACTTGGTTTTTCCCAACTCAAGATGGATGTGGGCATGCATCCCCTGATGCATTAGTCCTTCGACGGCTTCCATTGAGTGGTAAAGAGAACCTTCAGTAAAGAATGACCTGCATTGAAGTTCTGTGAAAGAAAGGCCACCTCTTGCTCTTGTGCCTTTTCATTCTTCAACAATCAAAGAAAGCAAGAGCAGCTCAAGCATTTCGATAAATATTTGTCATCTCACATTTGGTCGTCACTCAGTATATATATATGCATATATTTTACAATTTCAAAAGCATCTGAACTGGGAATGTGAGGATTTACCGAAGTGAGGTATCACTGCAAAAAAACTTAAACACTCCAGTGTTTAAATATCTCAGTCCTATAAGAAGTAATCTTTAGAAGCCGAAGGAAGAAAGCATTGGGTCGCAAAAGAAAAAGTCTTCTAAAAATATACCATTTGTCTTCAATTGAAAGAAGAAAACGTAAACATATATGAAATTGATGAATGGATAATAAATAATATAAATGTAAATATATTATAGAAAATAAACAAGTCAATAATATTAACGTGATAAATTATCTATCTTAAAATAGTTTTTGTAAATTCCCATTAATGCATATAAATATTTCAACGAAAACATTTGAAATTCAGTCTGATGAATTTTAACAAACAATATTTGTATTTAATAAAATTTCAAAAAAATTTTGCTCAAAAACGCTAAGGAGGGTTGTTTTAAGACGCAACTATTTTCAAATAGATCCTCTACATGAAACGTATTTTATCACACGTGGACTAAAGTCGACTTATGCACTTAACAGTAATAAAATTGTAGTCGACTTGAGTCACCCAACACACTTAAAGGGTTAAGTAAAAATAGGCCCAAGGTCTTTCTGCTTGAGAAAACAAAAGGTTCGGCTATGCGTCGGGAGGACCTGAGTGAGTCATTGAGTGATGAAGTAGAAGACGCGAAAAAACTAATAAATGTGTGCTTGAGTATGTTGCTTGAAAGATATAGTAAAAATATCCTTCCAGAACATCCGGTATGCAATGTGCTAATGATGTTCTACATTTATTTTATGAGAAATCTACATATAATGTTTGAGTTCATACGGTATAAATATGGGGAAGCAATTTCAGGTCTCACACAAAAATACATGAAAAACACAAATTCCAAAAGAAATAAAAAGTATTATACACATAAACAATAACTGCAGCATAAAAACACTCAGTATTGGCTTAAAGAACAATTAAAAACAAAAGTAATACTTCTTGACTAAAATCAGAATGCACCTGAGGCAAAACATTTGGATGAACCACTAGCCCTTGATAGGGTTTGCTGTTCTGATTTGGTGGATTCCCAATAAGTGGTAACACAATTTAAAGTTAAAAATGCCATTTCTGAGTAGTTCAACTATAGTAGAACATGGCAGCAGGTGGTAAAGAATTTTCTGAAGTTGTGGACTAAAGTTGAATATGGCGGCAGAGGGTATACGATCCTCATTCGACTTTAGTCGATCGTGGCAATGAAAGGGTTCAAATTTCCATTGCCAACATCCACAAGCGATTTTCTGATTAAAATACTAATTAAAATGGTCATACAGCAATCTAAATATCAACTTTCTGTAATAAAACATCTAAATAAACCACGATCCCAAATTTATTGCATCACTCTTCTAACTCAGACCAGTGATCACTAAGTGATTTCTTAATATGTTGAACTTGAAGAGTTTTGTGATGGGGGAACTGAACAATTGAAAAAAAATTATGAATTCGGACGTGAAATACTCGAAACACTCTTGCAGAAGAGTGATATTTTCACACCCAAGCTGACCATGAAGTCACACAACATCTGACTCTTAGCTTCCAACTCTAGAATTTATCGTGATTATGGTGAATTTATCATTTTAAGTGAAAGTATGGCGCTCTGTCGTAGTAAATTTCATGCTGAATCTGATTATGCATATTATAATTTTCTAAAAATTAGGAAAATTTTTTAATATTAGAAAAAATAAAACTATCAGCACGGTAACTATTAATAATTTTAATTCACTTTATTAATTCTATCTACATTTTTATGCACTATTATTCTACAGAATAGGCACCTTTTCTACTTCAATGATTAATAATTCCCTGTAGATGAGATTAGGAGGCTAGAAATATCATGATGCCTGGTGCAAAGCAGGGCCTCTTACGCATCATAAATTTTTAATAGGAAATTTCAATAAACACACTTATAATGACGGTTCTTCATATTTTTCCCGATTTTTTTTTAATGGTTGCACTTGATAAGTACTGAAGCACTGAAAACTTCTAAGGTAATTCCCATTTTCAAAAACAAAGGCAGTAGAAGCCAACTTAGTAACTACAGGCCTATATCACTTTTGTCTCAATTCTCAAAAGTTTTTGAGTATGCTTTCAGCAAAAGGCTACTACAATTTCTTGAGAGATATAATCTTTTGTCTAGTTCTCAATTTGGTTTTAGAAAGGGGAAATCAACAGAGAAAGCTCTTTTCTCAGCATTAAATTTTATTGTTGAGGAACTCAATTTAAGCAACAGAACTCTGGGAATATTTTTTGACTTAAGTAAAGCTTTTGACACTGTAGACCATAAGAAGTTGCTAAGTAAATGTGCATATCTTGGTATTAGGGGTGTGGCAAATAATTGGCTGGTAACATATCTCACTGGTAGACATCAAGTGGTTTCCATACATAAGGAGGGTAGAAAATATTTATCTGAGCCTAGACCTACACACTCTGGTGTGCCCCAAGGATCTATCTTGGGCCCTATTCTTTTCCTAATATTTATAAATGATTTACCCAGTAGCCTTATGCTTAATCAACAAAAAAAAGTAATCATGTATGCTGACGATATTAATGTTTTGTTAACTAAACCTAATGATAAACTCATATTGGACTCAAGTGTTGATGTAATGCGTAGAATGTCTGTGTGGTGTAAGCAAAACAAGCAGATTCTAAATAATGAAAAAACACAGGTCATGTTTTTCTCTTCTTGTCTACAGCAATCTAGTGACTTCTACCTGTGTCATGATCAAAATCACATTAAATCCACAGAGGAATTGAAATTTCTAGGGCTACACCTAGACCCGACTTTAAGATGGCAAGTACATATAGATAACATATGCAAAAAATTAAACTCAGTTTTCTATTTATTTTCAGTACTAAAACATACAGTAAGCCTTGAAATTTTAAAAATCCTGTACTATGGGCATTTTTACTCAAGAGTCTCATATGGTATAATCCTCTGGGGGTCCTCTTCACATGTTATCGAGGTCTTAAAAATCCAAAAAAGGATAATACGCTTAATGATTAATGCTCCTTTTAGAGCTTCTTGTAGACCCATCTTTAAAAAACTAGGTCTGTTGACCGTAACTTGTATGTATATTTACCACGTAGTATTATATGTTAAGCAAAATATGGTTGAATTTAATAAAAACTGTTCAGTTCACAATTATGATACTCGGAGAGGTAGTGACCTACATGTTTATCACAACAAACTGAAAGTTTGCAGCAAAGGTCCTAAAGCAATGTGTATAAAACTATATAATAGATTACCAGCTGAAATTAAGATAATCAGGAGTCTGCCTGTATTTAAAAAAACTGTTCTTGACTTCCTTATAACAAAATGTTATTATAGAATTGATGAATTTATGTAACTTATTATTATTATTATTTTTTTTTTTTCTTGACGTGTCCTATGCATTATATACTATGTAGTGTCTTTTGGACAAATAAAGTATTGTATTGTATTGTACAACAAATATTTTTAGAGAGTGCAAGGCCTGGTGTGGTCGCACCGCCTCTGCATAAGACGTACATGTTTCCTGATAACAGAATAACACTTGCACTATGAGAATCGCCTCATGCTGCCAGGCAACATCTGCATCTGCCTGAATAGAAGCTGACCCTGGATTTAAGCCGACCCCCCAACAATTTCCACCATTTTTTGATAAAAAAGTAACTCGTAGATTTTATGTTGAAGTGTGCTGGGCATGCATGCATGACCTAGAATACATGATTGGAGATCGAAGAATAGTTTAGTTGCTGAACTTTGAAATATTACTAATTTCGGATTGTTGAATAATGTTCCACATTCCGTTACGAAAATTTCATTCATCTTCATTTTCACAAAAGGTCAAATAAGCAATAGCGACCGCGCCAAGATAATTTTTAATCCAAGTCTATTTCCATTTACATTGCCTTAAGAAATTGTATTTTTATAATTATACGCGTTCCATGTAAAGTTTTACCGTAATTCAAACAGCATCAAAAGCCATTATCGCATTTTGTGTAATCGTCTGCATAGTCAATATACGTAATTTTAATAGATTCTATGAACGAGGTTTTAACATGTATATAAACATTACAATGGCTATAGCAATAACTACAATAGCCAAGTAAAACTAATAGGAACTTCTTTTAATGGATAATGAAAAATAATACAAATTGCTAACTATTCTTAATGACACATATGCATAGCCATGAGAAAATATCCAATAGCATTTAGAAACGAAAGAACAGGTAACAACGGAAACAAAACATGGGTACTGCTAAATTCAATATTCTAGCTTTATTATTTATTCGTTAATATTCATCGTAGGTCAAATATTTACTTCACTGAAAACAGTACAGTGGAACCTCGGTTTACGAACTTAATTCGTTCCGTAAAACTGTTCGTAAACCGAAACAATTATTCCCATAAGAATCAATGTAAAATGGATTAATCCGTTCAAGACCCCAAGAAAATGGCCCTTTATTATCTTTATTTTCTACTTCATGCTTCAAATCCTATACAAAACAATGAAAATTCATAGTTTTAACTGAAAAGGAATTGGAAGTAATAAAACAAAAAGAATAAACGTAAAAACGAACTTTATTTCAACTTATCTTACAAAATAGTAAAGTGTTATTGTTTGGAAGGGGAGTCCCCTACCATGAAAACATCGGGTGCTTGAAGTTCATCAGGTTTCTGTCTCACTAAAAACCTATCCAATGAGATTTGTTTCTTGCTTTTTATAATGTTGCAGAAATGAGACATGACATTATCATTGAACAGATTTATAACGCGATTTGATTAAGTTTTATCGGGGTGATATCTTTCCACAAAACTTTGCACCTCACTCCATTTCGCACACATTTCATGGATCGAGGACCTAGGAACATCTTCCATTCGTTCATCAGTCTCTGAAAATAATATTTCCTCTGTCACCGTCTTTTGCTGCTCATTAAGAAGCTGTTCTAGTTCTTCCGTAGTGAGTTCATTGCTGTGGTCCTCCACTAGCTCCTCCACATCAACATTATCAACTTCTAATCCAATCCTATTGCCTATAGATACAATATCATCGACAATATCAACAGACTCAGTCTCATAGCCCTCAATGCCAGATATACAGTCTGGCCACAATTTCCTCCAGGCTGATTTCATAGTTCTATGAGTCACTAGCCCCCAGGCTTTGTCAATGAAACTTAAACAATGGAGGATATTCAAATGTTTTTTCCAGAATTCTCTGAGTGTTAATTCTGTGTCAGAGGTTACTTCGAAACACCTTTGAAATAATTCCTTGATGTACAGTTTCTTAAAGTTTGAAATGATCTGCTGGTCCATAGGCTGGATTAGAGGAGTCGTGTTAGGGGGCAGGAACTTTCACGGTGATAAAACCAAACTCCTCAACCAACTCGTCTTGCAAGCCTGGAGGATGAGGAGGAGCATTGTCCATCACAAGAAGGCATTTTAGTGGATATTCGTTTTCTTGGAGGTATTTTCTCACGCTTGGGGCAAAGGCTTCATGGATCCACTCAATGAACAGTTGCCTGGTTACCCAAGCCTTACTATTAGCCCTCCACATAACAGACAGTTTACTTTTCATTACATTATTATTCTTAAACACCCTTGGATTCTCAGAGTGGTAGACAAGCAATGGCTTGACCTTGAAGTCCCCACTTGCATTTCCACATAGTAAAAGAGTCAGCCGGTCCTTCATTAGCTTATGTCCAGGCAAAGTCTTTTCTTCCTGAGTGATGTAGGTCCTATTTGGTAATTTTTTCCAAAATAGGCGTTTCATCACAGTTGAATACTTGCTGGGGAAGAAAACTCTCAGCTTTTACATAGTCATTAAATTCTTGTACATATTTCTTAGCAGCTTCTTGGTCTGAGCTTGCAGCCTCTCCATGCCTAATTACATTATGTATTCCAGTTCTCTTCTTAAACTTCTCAAACCATCCTTGGCTAGCTTTGAACAGTTCAGTATAAGTACTCGTACCAGGGTTTGTTATTAACAGGTCATCATGTAATCTTTTCGCTTTTGCACAAATTAGAGCTTCAGAAACACTATCACCAGCTAACTGTTTCTCATTTATCCAAGTCAACAGCAATTTCTCCACTTCGTCAATCAATTGTGGTCTTTGTTTACTAATAACTTTTACTCCTTTCGCGACATCAGCTTTCTTGATCGTCTCTCTTTTTTTTAGTATAGTACAGATCGATGATTTCGCCATACCGAATTGCGTAGCAAGATCCGAGACACGAACACCATTTTCATATTTGGATATAATTTCTTTTTTCACCTCTATCGTTTTTTTTATTTCTTTTCAATTTACTTTTATCATTCTTTGGCTTCATGGTGGTCTAAAAAGATAATTTAATTAAGTGTAAATTAAACTTTGAAACAATAGCAACACGTATACAAAAACAATATAAGACTCACTCGAACAGCAGTCCGATAAATACGACGCACTCGAACAGCAGTCTATCCTGAGTGAACGCTACCGCGAAACTAATACCCTCTCATTTCTCAGACTCAACGGCGCCAGCGCCGGTGCGTCTGTCCGGGGTTTTGCACAGCGGCGCGCTGAGATCTCAGTCCGTGGAGCACGTGACTGCCTGTTCGTAAGCCGAAATTCTGTTCGTAAACCAAAGCATTTTTTCGTCGGGATTTTTGTTCGTAAACCGAATTGTTCGTAAACAGAGTCGTTCGTAAACCGAGGTTCCACTGTACAGTAAGTCCTTGATTTACCTCGTTGATTTAAGTCTGATTCGATATAACGTCGCCGGAAAGTGCCGTCAGAGTTTTTTTCTGTAATTCCCGTATTTTTTAATTAAATTTTTTTAAATGCACCAAACACGAAAAATACGTCATAGTTTCCTGGTTTGCCTCTTCAGTAGCAGGAAAGTCGTAATCTACTTTTGTTCTTTGATTAAACGTCATTTAGTCCTGTTAGATGATTATTCTTATTCGCCTCTTTTGGAAAAACATTTTCCCGAGGCATATTGATATTTACAAGCGTGGTGCCTGTTTTCATTTGCAACTGTTGCCGGATCAATGGTTTTGTTTCTGCAAGCTACATAGTTTAAAGTGGAGCCAGCAAAGGCGGAGAGGCTAGAGATGGCGAGAGAGAGAGGGGGTGATATTTTACTGTCATCAAAAGAGCGTTTTGCCTCTAGTTATTATGTTAACAAATATTACTACAGACCTTTTAGTATTATTCACAGCTGGTAATTTACATATGGCCTTTTTGTTGTATCTTTTGCTTGTGGAAAGATTAGTTAATATTAAAGTCTCATGTTTAAACAGTACCGCTGTTCATTTTGTCGTGATGTTCTGCCCCCTTTCAGGATCATGGTAGAACTTCATGTTCCGCATACAATCGTAAAGACATAAACAATCATGGGAGGTATTTTACAATAGTGGATTCTGTTGTGCATAGGCGATCGTAAATTCCGAAACTAACTTTCTGAAAATGTTAGGCAAATAAAGTAATAGCAATGACTATGACAGAATCGAGCTAAATGCATTGCCGTCCGACCGTCACTAGTGTCCAGGTAGACCATCATACAAGTACCACATTGACCCGAATATAGTGCAATGTTTTTTCCTCAATATGTACCTTTAAAAGTCGCATTCACACTATATTCGAGTACTTGTTTCATTCGCACCATATTCGAGTACTTGTAGCATTAGAAAAATAACTGAATTGGGCGTTCATGTTATGATGCTACATTGTACAAATATACTCGGTTGGGGTCTGAGGAGACTTGAAAATAGATCAAGGCCAAATTCAGCAACCACAGGGTTGCCACCTGTCCCGATTTTAGTGGGACAGTCCCAACTTTTGAATGATTTTTGGCACATGTCCCGCTTCTTTCCCAAATTGTCCCGACTTTTTCATTCGACATAGTAGTATTTGTTTTATTGAAAATTCATTTTTATATGTAGTATCGATATTTACTTTATTCACAAATATAGATTATACTTCGATTGTTTACGTCTATAATACCTATTAAGTTGTCACGAATGTAATAGGGACATCTTCATATTCAGATATAAATACTACAGAAGTTTGTTTAAAGCGTGCTAGTAAATAGCTTGAAGTTCTAAGAAATTATAAGTCAACCAGTGATGTTATTGTGAGTAACTTCAAAGAAGTATTTTATCAGTAATATTTTAAAATTAATAAAGAATAAGTATAATTAAATTTTGTTTTTAAATTTTCTTTTATGAAAAGGATATTGAAAAAATGAATGGTGACTATTCCAATGATCGTTCAGCCCAATTGGATAAATATAAAGTTGCTAAATCACTTAAAAGACTATCATCTCCACCACCAAAGAAAAGGTTTTGCGCATTCAAAGACGAATGGTTCAAAGATCCAAATCATTCATCATGGATTGCAAAAACCGATGATCGTTTTACTGCAAAATGCATTTTATGTCCCTCTTTGATATCTTTAAAAAGTGAAGGTGCTGGAACTTGGAAGAAACATCTGGACACTGAGAAGCATATTCAAAATTCGTTTATAACAAAAACTTCCTTCTTTCACACACCTTCTTCCAAGGGAATAGATTGCAGAAGTGTCGCTGAACTATGTTTTGCTTATAATACACAACCACAGTTATTTGTCTTCAGAGTGTGGAATAAAGCTATCGTGTAAGATAGTGGGAGCAAAAATACATTGTGGTCGTACTAAATTAGAATGTTTAGCTCAAAACGTTATGGCTTCATATTCTTGCAAAATATTGCAGAATGAGTGTAGAGAAAAATATTTCTCTGTAGCTTCAGATGCTAAGGTAATATAAAATGTTATCCACTTATTCTTAGATTTTTTAACTCAAATGAAGGTATTAAAGAGTTTTTGTTAGATTTATATGACGATTCAGAAGGGAATTCATCAGCAATCACCAAAAATATTGTAAATATTTTACTAATGGCTTAGATTCCAAATTTATTAGTTCTTATGCAGCAGATAATGCAGCTGTTAATTTTGGTGAACGTAATTCAGTATTTCAAAAGCTCTCAGTGAACAATCCAAATATTATCAAAGCAAATTGCAATTGCCATATTATTCATAATATGGCCAAATTTGGCACAAAGTTGTTGAAATATGATGTTGAAAGTCTTATAATTAAGGTTTTCAATGAGTTTTCATCATCTTCTAAAAATGCAAATAACTTAGAGTATTTTTGATTTTGTTGGCGAAGAATACTGTTTAATGTTAAGACATGGTCCAGCACGCTGGCTTTCATTTTTCAATGCTGTTGATAGATTGTTAAAGAATTGGACAGCAATCAAAACCTATTTTATTCAGCAAGGAGAGGAAAATACTGATTATATCATTTGGACATTCATCAGGGATCAAAAAAATGAAATACTAACTGAAAATGAATTGTCATACACTGAAAGTTACATCTATTTTGTACATAATTACATGAATTTGATTGTAACATCTGTAAAATTCTTGGAACAAAAAGATACAAGCCCGACTGAATTGTATAACATTATGAATGACTTGCTAAAAAATTTAGAATGCCGAAAAAAAGATCTTTTTTTGACTATAAAGTAAAGCAAAATTTACCAAAATTTGAAAGACATCAGCAAAGGGAATTCATGAGTGAAGCAGTGAAAGTCTATGAGTGATCTATCACGTATTTTAAAAAGATGGTTTGATTTTGAAAATTCTAAATTTAAGAGTTTTCAAATTTTCGTTTTAAAATCTGAGTTTTCATTTGATGATTTAGTAAAAGCAGTTCAAGATATAAACCTTACCCACATAATCAACTGTGATCTGCTTTATGATGAATTTGTTGTTTTGAGAGAGGTAAGAGAGTATTTAGTAAGTCTAAATCTACCAGTGGATAAAATGTGGGTGGAATAAAAAAAATCAAATTCCACTGAGATTTTAAAAATTATAGAATTTATCTTATCAGTACCGGTAAGCAATGCAAGTGCTGAAAGAGTTTTTTCACTTATGAAAAACTTATGGATAGATGAACGAAATAAATTAAAAATAGTCGGTCAAAACAGAGCTTCAGATAAATTTTATCTGAAGCTCTGCTTAAATTTTAACTTTAACAAAACTTGTCACGAGTTTTTGAGTTTGTACAAAAACAACCAGAACTTTTAAAATGTGTAAAATCAAACAAAAAATATAAATTTAAGATCTGACTTTATTGTAATTGAAATCTAATTTTATGCTAATAAGAATAGAATATGTTAATCAGTTACTATATGTGATTCCTCATCTGTGGCAATACTTTCTAGAAGGAATATTATTATTTAAAATAAGTATTATTGTTATGGTTGTTTAAGACTAAAATTAATGTAATTATATTGCTAATATTCTGAAGATTCATACATTTATTTAAATAATAAAATATTTTCAAATTTTTTTGTTTTTTAGTCAATAGAAATTATCTGTTCCACTAACTTGTACTGTATTGAGTTTTTACTATTGTAATTTTAATTAATGGATTTATTTAAACTTATATTTTATAGATTTTTGTCATAATAACTTTAAAAAAATGAATTATTCTGACGCGTTCAGCGACGGCAATATATACTATTTTTTTGTCCCGACTTTGCTTACTTGAAAGGTTTAAATGTCCCGACTTTGCTTGCTGGAAAGGTGGCAACCCTAACCACAGTACCTGCACAACTTCACGCAGGGTCGCGACACTCAACGTTAGAAAACGAGGAGTCTAAATGTGATATCACATTACCCCCCTTTAGTACATAATTCATGAGTTTACAGATAATTTAAATGTGTAAAATAGAGAAAAATTAAATGTTTTTTCGTCTTTTTCTAAAATTCCTTTCAAAATACTTCGGGTAGCACTATTTTCGGGGTAATATGGTATTTAATGCAGAAAAATGTAATGCAAGGTTGTAAATTCATGCCAAATCACTGATATCAACATCATAACTTTAACCTTACCTTATATTAATCTTATCGGAAAGAGCCTTTCAGGTGTTTTTTTTTATTATAGCAAAAAAACATACTTAGAACTTATCGGCTTGGTGTATACGTGAATTCAAGTGGTCACGGAAATCAGTTTCGATTTAAGTCATTTTGATTTACGTCGCATCTTCCTGGCACGCATCTCCGACATAAATCGAGGACTCACTGTACTATAATTTGAACGCGATGGCAAGAAGAGATGTACTGCCATCTATGGGTGACTACGAGACATAACCCTAATGCCAAATCTTTTTCTCAAACTCGCATTTAAGCCAAGGGGTGATTTTTTCATGATAGATTTTGACAAAAAACATCGGCTTATATTCGGGCAGATATGGTATATCCGAAATTTGGATTAGAAATGCAGCAGGTGACCCTAAGACACGGGCAGTACTGTTGTTTACACGGACAGAGATTTTTGACCTACAGGGCCACCTAATACTGTTTCCATTGGATCCATTAACAGCATTTTTTTCCATCCGAACATCGATGCAATTTGTCAACTATCTAGCGCCAACATTGAGGGGTTACTGCAATCAGTTGTGTCAAACTGTCCTAACTCCTGCACACATCCTCCCTTCTTACCATTGATTCTTATATGATAAACCGCTTTGATTTACATCGATTCGATTTACATCGCACTTTTCAGGAATACATCTCTGGCGTAAATCAGGGTATAACTGTAGTTAAACTATTTAGAGGGATCAAAGTTATTTCACCTATTGACAATGTGCCCTTGCTTTATGGATACTGAATGTAATAGTTTTGCTTTATCCTGAGGAAGACCCATGCTTTGTCCATGTTCTTAAAGTGTGAAAATTAGAATAGTAAATGGAGATTAAATTAAGTAAAGTAAATTTTTTAAATGATTAACCTTGATTGACTTTAAAATGATTTCTTTTTTAGGGTTCCACTCCCCTTTACCATTCATTGCTCCAGTGTTCACCATGTTTGCCTTGATGTATCGTGCTTGTCGAGATGACTCAAGATGTCGTCATCGCTATAATGCTGCCTGGGAAAGATACTGTGCTAGAGTGCATTATCGGATTTTTCCTGGAATTTACTAGTGCTTTTAAGCCAATGATATTTGTGCCTTTTTCCCCATGACTTTATTAGAGAGTACAAAATAATTTTAGTCATTAGTATTTCAGAATTTATTTCTAAGTAATGGTTTCATTTAGCATAGACTTACTATTATTTCACTCTAGAGTGGTTAGGAATTTTACTATAAGTTCAAATTATTTCATGATGTTTGTGGATTTTAGAAATGATTTCGAGTATGTACCATAAATATCATATATTTGATTATTTCCAGGTGAAGGAATTATTGTCCTCCTTCTATTCTCTGTCATCAAATTATGTATGTCGTGTCTTAAATCTTTGTATTTTTAGAGTACATATGAAATGTAAATTTTAGTCATGGTATTTTAAAATTTTATTTCCGTTTATATTTAACAGTAATCCTTTCGTAGATTTTTTGTACATTTTATAAAATGTAGAAGTTTTTCCATGACAGTACTTATTTATTTCTAACATTTGATAAAATCTATTTTGTACCCATGTGCAATTTACAACTTGCAAACTTTAAAAAGTAAAAAATCTTAGCCATCATTTTCCTGTATTTTATTCATTTCTTTAATGGTATAAAAATATTACTTTATAGTAGGTTTCAATTATTTCAATGGGGTGGCAGAGTGGTTAGGGCATTGGCCTTCCATGCAGCAGTCCCAGGTTTGAATCTGGCAGAGGTCGGATTTTTCAACCTGGGATCCTCCCGTCCTCTACTTATGTGGTTTGAGGAGAATGAGCAAGTCAGCGCTCCGTCCTTCAGAAGGGACATTATAGTTGGCCCCCTTGGTGCTCTTCATAAAGAGTAGGCTAATGTTGATACCAGGTTTCCCTCATCCCTTCTGGATGTGGATGGTGTGGAGGGAGGTATGGCTATAATAGTCCAAGAGGCTTATTAGCCAGAAATACAAACAATTTTTTCTATTGTGTTACTTAGGTAAAGGTTAGTGTATACAATTATATTTTTTAAATTCATAAATTAATTGTCTTTCTTGTACAGTAAAACCCCCAAATTCATAGGGGTTACATTCCCAAAAACAGTGAATTTGGAATCCGCAAAAATGGAAGCAAAGGTCTTATGAGAAAATGGGGGTTAGGTTCACGGTTTTTCATTATTTTGACAACAATAAATAATGAAATGGTAGGCTAAACGTGCTTTCAAACCAATATAATGTGGCACTTAAATCTGCCGTAGCCATACAGCAAGTTTGTCGAGATAATTTCGCATAAACCATGATTGGCAAAGAATATGCCGAAAAAATATTTATTGAATCACGTAAAAGGCAAAAACATGCATGCTTTAAAATTGGTGTCCACTACATACCCCAGTAACTTTCGTGCTCTGAAGGGTTCCTGCAGCCACACTTTCCCTGATGTTCTATTCATTTTTCTTAGTATACCGAACTGTTGACTTATCCCATATTGTCTGCTCACTATGCCGCACTGGCCACTAGTAAGTTTATTTAGCAACTCTTTTTGCTTCTGCTTCCTGTATTATCACTTGCTTTCCTCTTAGTAGACATTTTCGAAAAACGTGGTCCCAACATGATAAAAAAACCTCGCAGATGGAAAACTGTTTTTTTCATGTTGTTCCTTTCACTTCAGATTGGCAGCAACAGTCGGAAAACCTGCAAAGCATGCGAATTTGGAAGCCGAAAATTTGGGGGTTCTACTGTATTTCATAATAATGTTATCAGCCTTCTTAATGTGACCATTTAGTTAATAAATATCAATGCTATAGATATTAATCATCCCATATAACTTAATCATATTGAATCAAGATTGCATAATTGTTTTTATTGGAATGTGTACATTCTTTGATTATTTCTGTGTATAATATCCATCATATTGTAATAAACAGGACCACCTATTCTCTACTATTTATTAAACAAACTAACAGAATTAGCCCATTTAAAATGGGCTTTGTAATCAAATGATACAAAACACAAATTAGTCCTTTTTTATTATGAAATTATGATTGGAATGTGCTATTACAGGGTGTCCCAGAAATATCTGGCTGACTTTGTTCACATATATCTTTAATTTTAATGTGTGGAACAGTGAATCGTCATAACTGCATGTACTGATCCCAGGAGAATCCAGGCTTTCACGTGGAAAAGGCTGTCAATTTGCCTGGTGTCACTGTGTGGTGCGGCCTTTCCTCCCAAGGCATTCTGGGACCTTTTTTTTCGATGGAACAGTCAATGGGGAAAAGTATCTGGATCTGTTGGACAACTCATTTATTACAGAAATTCACAAGAAGTATGGAAATGAAGAGGTTTTCTTTCAGCAAGATGGCGCCTGCCTCTGAAGTGCGAGCTTTGCTTGATGCCCAGTTGTAAGGTCACTGGATTGGCCAAAGGGGTCCAGTTGAATTTCCCCCTCACTCCCCCGACTTGACTCCTTTAGACTTTTTTGTGGGGCTATGTAAAAGACAAGGTTTATGCACTAAAGTCCAAGACAATTTGCCATCTGAAACTGGAAATTGAAAATGTGTGTCTATCCCAGTTAAAACGCTACAGTATGTTTGTGACTCGGTTTTCCAGCATTGTGTGAAATGCTACAATTCTGCTGGTGATCATTATGAAAAGTGAAATGAAAAGTCATTAAACCAGCTTTAAAAAATTGCATCATTTTTTTCTTTGCGAGCAATAGTATCTAAATTATTCCTGGTCAAAGTCGGCCGGATATATAAATTATTCATTTTTTAGTTGTAATCAAACACTATAATGACATAAAGACATCCAGACAGATATTCCACTTTATATTATAGTAATTTACGAGGGTGGCTTGAAAAGTTTTGCAACCATTTTTTTATTGCTAGTAATTTATTATAGAATTGTTTGAACATACTCATAGGATAACTACATAATCTCCGTCAACTTCAACAGCCATGTACCAGCGAAAGACAAGAGCATGTATCCCTTTCTTGTACCAGTCTGGATTCTGCACTCGCAACCACTTCTTCAATAACCTCGTCATAACTCCCAAACCTTTTCCCACGGATTGTATCTTTGAGTGCCCCAGAGAGGTGGAAATCTGAGGGAGCAAGATCTGGGCTGTAAGGTGGGTGGGGAAGAACAGTCCACCCGAGTTTTGTGATTGCTTCCTGTGTTTTTAAACTTGTGTGTGGTTGTGCGTTGTCATGTTGAAGGAGGATTTCAGCAACATTTTTGTGAGGTCGAACTCTCCTTAAACGCTTCTGCAACTTTTTAAGAGTTTGAATGTACAGATCTGAGTTAATGGTTTGACCATGTGGCATAATCTCTATCAAAATCACCCCTTTCTGCATCCCAAAAAACAGTGGACATGACTTTCCCTGCTGAAGGGGTAACCTTCAACTTCTTCCGAGGAGAAGTTGAATGATGCCATTCCATTGACTGACTTTTGGTCTCTGGTTCAAAGTGATGGATCCATGTTTCATAGTTTTGTGATCATCGGTTAGGCTTCGTGGAACCCAACGTGCACACACTTTTGAATATCCAAGGTATCAATAATGTTGTTCACACTTCTCTTGGGTACTGAGAGCTCAGTTGCAAACTTTCTGGTTGTAATCCGTCGGCCCTCTCAAATGAGTTCATCAGCATGTTGAAGCAACGCTGGAGTGACTGCTGTTGTTGGCCGGCCAGAGCGAGGCGCGTCACTGAGCTCTGCTTGGTCTTTCTCAGAACCCACAATTCGTGAAGCCCAACGACTAACAGTGCTTTTATCTCCATATATGTTTTTTAACCGCCTGTGAATGTTTGTTACTGATTCCTTCGCCACAAGAAATTCAATAACAGCTCGTTGTTTAAAACGCATATCACCACATTATGCCATTTTGAGGGCCAACTGTGCATGCGCTAGGAAACGGATTGTTCCGTGGCGCTGCAGTAGCAAGCAGGACATTTCAAATTAACCACAGAATAAGTTGCAGACATTTCCTGTTAATTTTGACTGAAGTATAGAAAGTGTTGCAAAACTTTTTGGGAAACAATCAGTTGTCAAAATAAATTTTGAGTTAAGGGAGGGGAAGATATTTAACCTTGAGACAACATTCTGTGCTTGATTTTGGCAATTACAATGTCATTAAAATGGAGATATTACCCCAAAATATGTATTTTAAACATTTAATATGAGCAATTTTGAGCTGTGGACAGAAAAAAAATGTGAATAGAATAAGAAACTTTCTTAATTGTTCTTTAAAATAGTTCAAATCGGATGATCGTAGGTTGGTATTTTCTAGTTTTAACTTCTGAAAGAATAAAAGCTTGCATGTCCAAAAGACTTTTTATATGTTACTTTACGAGAAATAGTATTATTCTTAGAAATATGTAGTTTACTCATCTTTTAAATATCAAATTTTAAAAATTATACCATCATCGATGTATAACATATGCTTTGTCATAAAAACCGTTGTACTTTATTTCCGACATTTCTGCATGCACTTGTTTTGTATTTTTGTTAATTGTAATTCATAAATATGCATTAAAATTTCGACAACAGGAAAAAAAAACAAATATTATAAAATGTAATAACAAAAAATTTAGGATTTAAAATTTCTTTATACACGACCTTTTTTAACTTGGCGAATAACTGGTTCCAGAAAACACGAAATGCTAAATCGCGAAGTGCAAGTCCTATTATCCCATAAGAACATGTTATTATGAGAGTGGGGCCCAGTAAACCTAAAAAAAATCACTTTTTTATTATAAATAATGCAGTTTAACAGAAAATAAAAGAATAACAGCAAATGAAAAACCTTGCATTATAAAGTAAAAAATATTTCAAAATGCGTAATAGCAAATGAAAACTCAGCATAACAAAGCGATTAATACTTCTTTCGTGCGCCAATAAACACACACACATACAACACTTCTTTCCGCACTTGTACAGTTGACCTACACGAAATTTTGCATATGATTTTCGATCTTCTTTTGATAATTCCAAGGATATGCTTTAATTTAAATGGATTAACGACTGAAATGAAATATTGAGTGATCCTGTTCCTCGCTTCTGATCCGTAACTCCGATTTCGCAGTCCACTCGTAAGAATCCAAGGCAGATCATCACGAAAGGATCAGGAAAAAGAATGGATATATCTAGGACTGTCTTCACCAATTGATATTCTTAAAAGATTGGCAATGATTCTATGGCTGATATATTTTTCGCCAATTACGGATCTTTAAAAGCATCGATTACGGTGTTCGCAAAAATATTTTATGGATTTTTTACCATGTACTATGAATATAAATATTAGTTAAAACGTATACAGAGACAAACGAAAGAAGATCTGATCTGACAGTAAATTCTAGCATGTCTGCTGTGTGGTGAACAAGAGAATGTGAAAAATTCCAAGAACGAAAATGTAGTGAAGAAAAAATTATTGTGGATATCGAGTAAAACTTCATCGCGAAAAAGGAAAAATAAAAATAAGCGAGGAAAAAAAGCGACCGAATCTGGCAGCGAACTCCGGACCTTGAAAGTGCTAGCCCAGCTCCCTTGTGTTAGGTTACGGCTTACGATGATATATAAATTATAATGCGCACCCTCGTATAACGCGCAGGGGGGTTTTCAGCCTCGTAATCTATGATTTTTCTATATACCCACGTATAGCACGAACATTTTTTTTTTTAGCGTTACCGTTCCAAAATAAAGTAGATGGTGTAACGCGGTCCAAAGCAATGATCGAATTATTGCTATTATGTATTGGTAACATAACGAAAGTGCGAAATGAAATTTTCGAATAACGTTCCAAAAGAACGTCAGCTAACTCAATAATTACATACTCTGTTTACTTACAAGGTGATATTAGGATATACACAATAATCCAATTATATTAATTTCATAGTATGACATTGTTTGAGCTAATAAATTGAAGGAATGACAATAATCCTATGTCGAAGTTTTTTATGTACGTTTTAGTCACACCTGAGGTGGATGGGTTCGCCCAACCTTCAGTTTTAACCTTATTAGAACACTCTGGAGCACGTAAAAACGATAGCAAATAACCATAATTAACTACAGACTCTAAGAATCAAGAATAAACCACGTGTTAATGCTGAGAGAAAAGTAGGGAACGATAACTTGATTTAGTTCGACAAGAAGCATCAACTGCCAGCGTACTCAAAGGCATCAGCTGCCATTGTTTGATTGTTTCTAATTGTAAGTAGTAGCAGTACCTCGCCACCAGGCCGGGCGCCGGTGTAGGGTGACGTCATTCGTAAGATGGCGATTCCTATAACAATAGTAACAACATCGAGAGACGAAGAATTCTTTGGATTTTAAAATGAATAAATACGGAATTCATTCATATATCTAATTAATGTATGTTTATAGAATTAGTTAATAAATTTTAACTATTATCTATCTTACTTTTCGTAAAAATCACCAATAAAATTATGAGGATACCCGGGCAGTAATTAATGTGCCGAAATTGTGGAAATATGGGGTCAAATGAAAATAGGAAGATTATGTACCCTCGCATAACACGCATCCTAATTTTTAACTCAAACGTGCATTATACGCGGGTATTTACGTTACTTAATATTGAAATAGGAACTTGGGATAAAACAACTTTGTAGATGAAAGAATGAAGAGTTGAATTTTTAAAGACAAAATTCAAATCCATGCAGAATTAGTGTAAATATGTTTTTAATCGCAAAGAAAGCATTTTTCTGAGGAACAACAATAAAAAATTCAAACTACCATAGCCACGAGCTCAATGATTTGAAAAGGGAAATGGCAAACTAATTAAAGATTGAATTGATGCTTTCAATAATAATTGAGGATGTCATAATGAATTATTGATTTTGATCTAAGGGGCCATCCTTAAGTGATGACAGTTTCCCCTCCCCCATGTCACCAAGGCATCACAATGTTCCTTAAGAAAGGAAAATTTTATGCACATACATAGGGTTAACAGATCTTCATAGCTAAAAAAGATGACAAATAAAAGAAAAGAGTACACTGCATTTATTCAAATAACATTAATAATCATGTTGTTATATTTATTGTTAAATTATTAATATTACATCTTATGAATAAATGTATTTGGAATCATAGTCTAAAATTCTATAGACTTGAAACTTTTATATATTATTGCACTTTTTGTCACACTATATTATAAATGTAAAATATTAAAATAAAAAAAGAAGTAGGTACTCAATACAACAATAAGTTTTTGATGAAAAGTAAAAAATTATTTTTTTAAAGTTAGTCACATTAAATGTTTAGTACGTTTTCCTGTTATCACGTGAAAGAAAATCAAAACACAAAATTTATTCATTTTGTAATTACATCAGTAGATATTCCATAGTAAGCAAGTACAATAACAATTGATACATAAAGTACATGTACTCTTAAAAGAGAATGTCTGGTAACCCTATTAATATACATGAAGTTTTTGCTTTAAAAATTCCAGATAAATTTAGTTATATTTTTCTAACTTCATTAACCATAGAATATATTCAGTAAAAACATTTACATTTTAATAAACAAATTTATAAGAAAAATGGATTTGTAAGAAATTAAGTGAAATTTGAATAATGTAAAAATTATAATCCATTCCATGGTATTTGGAAATGCTCATCCATAGTCAAAATAGGCATATTATTTGAATTATCATAATTTCTCTTATATTCAATTTCATTCAAATTCAGAGTTTCTTCATTGATCCAGTCTGCATATTCAATGTTGTCTTGGTTTGTTAGAATGACCATCATTTCACGCTGTTATCTGGAAGCAATACGAATTGGCTGAACTCTTTCTTGAATTTGTGGCATTCTCAGCCTGCATATGTATCAGATGGTGTTTCTTTAACATGACATTTGAAGCAAAATATAGATTGCAGGCATTGCATATTCGAATTTCTTAATTCCTTTTGAATAGATGGACAGTAAATATCATATGGTATAATTTTGAAACTTTGGGCAGATCTTGGCAATATTTCTTTCAAATTAATACTACTTGCAATGAAAACATGTATATTTCAAATTAAGATCTTGTTCAGCTGTTGCTAATGGAGCCTTTAAAGCTTCATTTGTCTGTTTGATCAGTATTGGTGGAGGTAGGAATTGTTCCCTTAAAATATTGAACAGTGAGCTTCGAGATACTGAACAACAGTTTGCATCTCTAGATTTTACAATCTGTGTAAAATATTGGCTGGTTCTCAAATGTTTTGATAACCAAATACAGTAAAACCTGCGAAAGCCAGAACCTCAAGGGACCAGCCTATTTTTCCATCTTTCGCAGGTTTCCACCTTATAGAGGTTAAAATAATTTACGTTTTCTTTTTGGCAAATTTTAATTAGAAAATAGATGTTTTTGTGAGTCTCCATGAAAATAAAAGCTTTAACCTCACAAAAATGATATAGAAAATAAATGAGTACATAAACTTGAAATTGCATCCATGCACAATACTAAATTTATTATAAATTAATGGATCTTCTGTTAAAAAATATTTTTTATTCATCGAAACCAGTCGTTCTTATATATGTGGAATAAGCCCAAGTGTGATTAAATTGTATTTTAATTTAATTTTTAATTTTAACAACGCCACATTATATCTTTATTGTGGAATTCCACCAAGTCTTGGCCTCGTCCATTAATTTTAAAGCATTTTAAAACTTAGTTGATTGCTCTCTATTGGAAACTTGAAAGAGTTACTGGGAGAGACTTGGATGATCACACCACACAAGGAGAGTTCTTTAGACACCAATGCACACACTTCAGGTTTCAAAAAGAGACAGATCACAATTTATAAATTACTCTAACTCGAATAATTCTCATCAAAGTTACACACACACTAGCATCCGGGTTTTCTCTAACTTTCCAGAAGAGATCTCCTTAACATGGTTGAGATTAAATACCAGCAGGCTATATTCACAGTAGTGAATTTGGTGAATCATTCAACAAATGGGTTATTTTCTTTTCCACTCGACTACCCTTCAGCAATGGATAAAACTTCATTGTTACTCCAAACTGGGTTTGTGTCCTGACTTTGTATCTTCATTTTAAATAATTTTAAAATAGAAATAAAAATATACTACTCATTCTTGTGTTATTCAAATGGACGAAATTAAATTAGCAAAAATATTTTTTTATTTTACCAGGGTGGTTGGAATTTATGATCCTCCTTAGAGTACACAATGCATTTCACCCTGAATAAATAATGAAAGGTTGGTCGAAATCGAATCATTAATTCCATAGAAATTCATTAATTACCTTTGCTGGGGGGACATCCAGACACACTTTCATTTTTTTATAATATGATGAACTTCTAATGCACTAGTTATCATTGGTATTACATATTACTCATGCTTTAGGTCACATCTCTGGCATTTGTTTTCAACCAACAATCTCTCTCAGCATCTTTCAAGGTTGAACTTACTCCAAGAATTTGGTAATTTGAATATTTTTGATTACCACTACATATAATACATGCCATTTCTTTAGAAAATGGAAATATTATTATGATGTCTTGTATGTAGAGGTATTGTTTGAAGAGCTTATAACTTGGAAAAATTAAACTACTCAAGTGCAATTTAAATCCAGCAGAAAGTGTGTTAATGCATTTATTTCATTAATTAATATGGAATAAATATTTTTTAAATTAATATTACAAGCTATTGGTCAATGTTACTTTTCATTTTACTCAAATGTTAAATTTTTTATAATTTTGGATAATGTGGTACTTAATGAAACAAGGTGGGACTCAAAATGATTGCCTGGTTGCTTTTTTCTGCAATTGAGCTCCTGTGTTATTCTTTTACTCGTGCGAAGATTGCATTCATTCCCTATCACTTAAAAGTAAAATATTTATGGTACTTACACATTTCCTGAGTTTAAACATGTGGACGGACAGATGGAAACCTCCCCTATATGCATTCACTTCATGCAAAGAACGCATAATAATAGCATATTTCATTGTTTACAATGAACTGATAAATAACAGAAATAGGTGCTTATACTGTGGAAGGCCCTCATATGAAAATTTATACACTTGAGGAGTTAATCCTGCATAAAAATATTGCAACATATGAATTTTCATAAGTAATATGTAAAATGTAATTTTCAAATTTATGTAAGGCAATAAAGAACAAGATGATAATTGGAGTAACATAGTGAAACCTTACCTTGAAAAATTTGTCTTAATTCATGCATGTCAAACTGACAGCCTGCAGCCCGAGTGTTAATTTTTCTTTTAACCAAATCACTGGAATTTTATATAAATACATCATTTTTGTGAAAAGGAGACAGGATTTTGTCATTGTTACTGATGTACAGTGGTATGCACTTTCTAAATTGTTGTTTTTGATGGCAAAAAAGACATCCAATAGCCTAGAAAAAGATTTTTTCCTAACTCTGGTCCTCATTAAACACCTGTAATCCTAATGTGGCCCTGATGCCTTTTCAAGTTTGACATGCCTGTTTTAATGCATTATAGTGGCTTTCATTAATCAACGTTTATTAAATGATTGATTTTATCAATTACTCTTTTAGACATTTATTTTAACAACATATCCTGTTCAATACTGCTTCATGAAATGGAATTGTACTTACATATCACATAATATGTACATCTAGGATTCATTTTAGTTTTGTTAAAAAATAAATTTTGTAACAATTATATATTTATTTCAGTTATATTTATAATTTAGTGAATTAAACAATTATAAATGTCAAGGATGATGTATCATTGGTTAATCATGTTCCCAATAGTTAAATTATTAATTTCAAAGAATATTAGGTCTGCATACCACATCCAAAACATGGAATTTCATCTTACAAACAATTCACCTACTCTTCTGCAGTAATATAAATAAAACACTGAAAAATAGGCAAATCAAATAGATCAGGGGTCAGCAACCTGTTTTACGTGGCGGGGCAAATTCATACTTTCGAATATTTTGGAGGGCTGCAATGAAAGTATAGACCTTCAATGGCCTGGATAATTGTTTACAATAAGGTTTAGCAAAAGATTGCATCACCCCATTTGTGGAAATCTAGTATAAATAATTAATTTACATTAAAAAGTATCAATTTTAATCAATAAATATAAAATTGCATGTATAATTTTTTGTATCACGGACCATATAAAATGCTCTGAGGCCACATCTGGACTGCAGGTTACTAACCCCTGAAATAGCTGATATCTAATATTGCTTTTTCAGATGCCAAAGAAATAATATCTACTTACTCCATATTACAGTTTTAGGTAAGAATTAAGAATTCATTCCTGATACATTAAAGCTTGCAATGAATTTGTTAAAAATTAATTTTATAAGCTTTTGAATTTAGATTTATTTTCTAAAATGAAAATTAAAAGGAGGAAAATTTTCCATTTTTCAAGCATTTATCATTTTTAAACAAACATTTTTATAATGCCTACCATATTACTTTTTAACTTTCAAAGATAAAAGTTGTAAAACGTTAAAAAATGTATCATTGAAATAATGTACAGGGGAATGAATGATTAAATACAAAAAGATAAGTATAAAATCTATTTTCTATTGATACATAAAGGCTTTTGAACTACAATGTCTGAAATAAAGTTCAGGTAAATTGTCAACATGAAATAGGATTATATTGTATTTAAAAGAAAAAATAGAAATAACACATATCAACACCTTTTGTTTATAGTTCTATTATACATTTTGATATTCAAGTGAATAATATATTTTTTAAATTTATTAGATTTGACAGGAAGTTCAACAGCATGCCTTTGCATAATTAGCTTGATTAAAAAAATTGTTTTTATCACTCATTTTCAACTTAAAAGTAAAGAAACAACAGAAACTGCCTCATCTTATACAATTTCCAGCAACTGGAAATGGAAAAACTTTTTGTTACTAAGTCCTTTGCTTTTCAAGAATAACTCCAAATTGTAGCAACATTTAAATTAGCTTCACATGCGGCATGGGCAATCCGCTTGCCATCGTGTTTGCTGCTGCTGCTGACTATGCAATTGTCTAAGGGCAGTATCTCCATATTTTATGCCAGAGCCCATCCTTTCAGGGTCAAGCTCTCCTAAAAAAATCATGAAGGCATTATTATATATATGATGTTTGTGAAGTAGCTCATTTCATGAACTAACTACAGTAAAACCCCTATTTAAAGAATCGCTGGGGGATTAGAATATATTTCACTAAATCGAGGTTTTCAATTAAAATGAGTTTAATTTATCTTTTTTGCTTGTGTATTAGTTCCATTATACAATACCAGAATAAGGCCACTGAAAATGGTCTCTATAATAAAAATCCATTTTTCAATTTTGTATGCACAATACTTATATTAATACTTTTAAAATAAACAATTATAAACAAATTCCAGTGACAAACAAGCCTTATTGCTACTGAATATGAAAATTTCTGTAATGAATCATTCATATGATTACAAAAAATAATTTCAAAATTTTCAAAGTATTTTCAAAATTGACATAAATCTTGAAACAATTTTTCATCCCTCCTTTAAAAAGCTTCATCATACAACATTAAATAGAAAATATTAAAATATATTTGGAATTTCACAAAAAATATCAAAATTATTCAAAAACCAAGCATACATCTACATCTACAGTTTACCCTGCAAGCCACCGCAAGGGTGTGTGGCAGGGGGTGTATTAACACCAAGGGGAAAACTCCAAAATTAGGCCTTGGTTTACCCCCTACGCGAGGTTACTTTTGATCGCAAGTTTTATTCTGCTCAGCTATCGTTCTAGGGAAAAATGAGCCTTTGTATCTCTCTGTCCTACAGGCTATCTCTCTTATTTTACGAGGATGGTCCATTCTACCGATATAGGTGGGAGTTCTTATTATTTCTTTGACGTCGCTGGAGAAAGTACTCGTTCTAAATCTTTCAAGAAGTTTTAACCTAGCACGTGATCGACGCTCAGCTAGTGATTCCCATCCTAAGTCCTGTATCAAGCCTGTAACGCTTATATTTCTATCATAACAATTTTTGACGAATCTAGCAGCTTTTCGCTGCACTTTCTCTAACTCGGTGATTAAACCTTTCTCGTACGGATCCCATATACTCGACGCATACTCTAGCAGCGGTCTAACTAAAGAAAAGTAACATGTCTCTTTGACTTTTTCTTCGCTTTTACCTACTATCCGTTTGATGAATCCTAGTTTTTGCTTAGCTTTCCCGGATATATTTCGTATGTGTGTGTCCCACGAGAGGTTACTTGTTAAAATGACACCTAAGTATTTGACGGATTCGGATAATTTTAGATGTACGCCTTCTATACTGTAATTCATCGCCTCAATTTCTTTGTTTCTCCAGAATCTCATGACGGAACACTTACCTAAGTTCAGCTCTAATTGCCACTCTTTACACCACTCGAGAATTGCGTGTAGATCGTTAGAAAGTAATGCTTGATCAGAAGGACTGTTAATCTCTCTGTAAACTACCGTATCATCCGCGAATAACTTGATTTTACTTGTAATAACATTATCTAAGTCATTTATGTATATAAGGAATAATAGGGGACCGATGACACTTCCCTGTGGAACGCCGGAGGACACGCTGACCGAATCTGATTTAAATCCATCAATGACTACCATTTGTTCCCGATCATTGAGAAAGTTCCTGATCCACTCGATTATCTTTCGATTTATTCCACAGGCTTGTAATTTTTTCAATAACTTAATATGAGGGACTTTATCGAATGCCTTCCTGAAGTCAAGAAAAACCGCGTCTAGCTGGGTCTTTCGATCACCGGATCGTAGTATATCATGTGCAAACAGAGCGAGCTGTGTTTCACAAGATCTTGCCTTCCTAAAACCGTGCTGATATTTACTGAGCAAGTCCTGGCTATCTAAGAAGTCCATCACAGAACTAACGATGATGTGCTCTAGAATCTTGCAAGATATTGAGGTTAGCGAAATCGGCCTGTAGTTTTCTCGGTCGTCTTTTTTCCCGCCTTTATGTAGCGGAGTTATAAATGCTAATTTCCATTCCTTAGGTATAACGCCATGACTAAGTGACTTACTGAAAACTGTTTCGAGATAAGGTGCTATTTCTAACGCTAATTCCTTTAATACTCTAGCTGGTATCTCTTCCGGTCCCGGGGATTTATTTGCATTTATGATTTTGAGCTGTTCTGCTATACCTTTCGCTGATATAAGTATATCGTTCATCTTCTCTTCGCTTGGTTCGGGTGGATCGACCTTCCTTTTCTCCACTTCGGTCGTAAATACGCTTTGAAAAATGAGTTTAACAAGTTTCCTTTATCAATGCTATCGTAAACTACCTCTCCTTTGTCGTTTCTTAATGGTGCTACGGTTGGGCGTCGATCTTGAACTTCTCTAACATAAGACCAAAAGATTTTGGGATTTTCGTTTAGATGTTCAGAGAATCTTTTTCTTAAAGTTCATTAATGCCTTGCGCATAATCTTTTTAATCCAAGTCCGACAATTTCTGTACTTGTTTGAAATTGTATTTATTACCTCCTGTGACTTATTATTTTTGGCGCATTTAAGTTTTGAGTGAAGCTTTCTTTGTCTCCTGAGACCACATCTAACCTGCCGATTATACCACCTAGGTTCTCCATTATCGGTAATATATTTACTTGGTATGTACGTATTTATACCTGTTCTAATTACTGATAAGAAAGCTTTCCAAGTTTCCTCAACGTTCTTCGTGCTTGCTAATTTTCTGAAAGTTGCGTAATCTTTAATAAGTTTCTCTTTAAAGTCCGCAAAGTTAGCATTTTTAAATATGTACACTTTTCGCTTAGGCTTGCGATACTTTACGAATGCTATGTTCAAGATAACTTGGACTACTCGGTGATCGCTAATTCCTTCTTCAATAACTACTTCAGAAACACGTTCAGGGATATTAAGTGCTATTAAGTCTAATATATTGTCCTCTCTCGTGGGTTCTCTGACTACCTGAATAAGGGAATGTTTATTGAAGATGTCTATTAGTGCTTCGCATGACTCACGATTTCTACCGGGTGGTGTGAAGCTGCAACTGCGCCAATTTATCGAGGGTAGATTAAAGTCTCCCCCTACTATAGTAAGACTTTTGCTATTTTTCATCTGTATTGAGTTGATTTGGGCCTCTAGCTCATAAATTTCTTCTGCGTCTGCACCTGGCGGCCTATAGCATGCACATACATGGATGTTTCCTAAACCTCCCCTGCTGATTGTACACCAAATGCTTTCTATTCTGTTTTCCGTAAACTCAATTGACGAACTGATAAGCGTGTCCTTCACCGCTATAAAAACTCCACCTCCGTTCCTATTTACCCTATCTCGTCTGTGAATATTATATCTTACATAGCTACATACATACATAGCTACAAGAAAATTATTTATTAAAATATTCCAGCAAACTTGTTTGCTTCTTCTGGCAGGTGCTCTGAACATTTATAACTTCTCGCTCCAAAGAATTTACTTTTGATATAGTAGTGCTGTTCACATCAAAAGAAGTTAAATATCTTCGCACCACTTCAAGTGCCTGAACCGCTTCACCAAGTGTGGGAACTGATTCTTCTTCTTGTACTGCCTCTTCTTCTACTACTGCCTCTTCTTCCTCTGCCTCTTTGGTATTACAGATTTCTTCCACATCTTGTGGAGGACCAGACGTACTCTCAAGATCATCACACCGGACAAACTCTTCAAAATTTGTGTCCATGTCAGGTGCAATTTTCAACCAATTTTTGTGGTCAATCACATCGATATCTACATCAATTTCCATAGCATTGTTGCAATTGAACGCAGCCTTATGAAAACAGTTTGAGGTGTAACTGAATTCCATGCAGCTGTTACTATATGCAAACCCTGAAGGATGCTCAGTATCAAATGTTTATTCATCTCAATGTAGGATACTGCTTTCTGCACCAAAGCCTTCCTGTACTTTGCTTTCATGGAGTGAATAATGCCCAAGTCAAGTGGCTGCAGATGGCTAGTACAATTAGCTGGAAAAAAACACCACTTTAATATTGCGAAGAAAATCAGTATCTGGAGGGTGGGCCGGACATTTATCAATAAATAGAAGAATTTTTCTATTTGCACCACCCATCTTTGCATCTAATGATTTCAAAAATGTTTTAAATATATCCGTTGTCATCCATGCATTTTTATTACTGGCATATTTACATGGCAATGCCTGTACATTTTTAAAACACCTTGGCTTGGCAAATTTACCTATTATTAGAGGCGTCAACTTTTCACTGCCATCTGAATTTGCACATAAAAGTGCAGTTATCCTATATTTACTTCTCTTTCCACCATGGCACTTGTCTCCTCTAGTAGCAAGAGTTTTTGATGGAAGAAGGTTGAAAAAAAAATGCGTTTCATCTGCATTAAAAATATCATTCGGCTTATAGCCTTCTAAATATCTTACCAATGTTACACTCTTCCAGTAGTCAACAGCTCCTTCATCAACACTAGCACTTTCGCCACAACCACTTTTATATTCAAGTCCATGGCGCTTCTTAAATCTGTCCAGCCATCCATAGGAACCCTTAAAGTTTTCTATTCTAAGCCTAACAGTACACCATTGATTGGGAGGTTTGCGGAGCGCATTCCCACAAACCACTCTATCAATATCTTTCCATTTCATCATATGGTGATGATTTGATATTTTTTCTTTTGATGGCTTTACTCCCACATTTCACTTCTTCGTCTGATGGCTTTACTCCCACATTTCACTTCTTCGTCAAGTATTAATTGTTTATTCTTCATTATACAAAACAATGAAGACGGTGCAAGATTAAATTTGCGTGCAATTTCTATCGCAGGCATGCTTGGGTTCTTTTCCACTTCTTGAATGATTTTCACTTTTTCCGTAATTGTCAGCTTCTTCCTTTTACTAGTAGCCATTATTAAGGAATAAAAATAGTAGAAAGAATATTTTTCACAAATGCCCCAGGTTTACACAGTGATCGCCGAACAGGCAGGCAGCACAACGAAGAGTTGAACTGCTAGATAAGGTAGACGGAGAGGGGACAGGCATTACGTCATCGGGATCGGAGTAATCAGCTGACATGTCTCACAAGGGAGCCCCCAAGGTGTGACACTCGTATCGGAATTCGACTTTGCAGAATGAAATTATATGCAAAATAACGGACTCCTATTTCTACCTAGGTGCCAACTCGACGTCGTTTACGAGAAAATGTCCTTTGAAAATCGCGATCCGAGAGTCATCGAGATAAGAACGTTAAAACTTTTTCATGAGCAAAAAGAAATCAGAAAAGAAGCATATTGTACGTAAAAATTACGATATACGCTCAAAACATTGTGAATGGCTCATTACGCGCAAGCGGCTACATTGTCTGCTAAGACGGTAGCGGCCGCAAGGAAACCGTAAATCCTACAATGTAATGAATCCCGCTCGTATGTTCCTCATTTCTGGTATCACGCTCAGTTACCTGTTGTCATAGTGTGCTATATACTCGACGTCGTTTACGAGAAAATGCCCTTTGAAAATCGCGATCCGAGAGTCATCGAGATAAGAACTTTAAATCATGATCAATACATGACGAGATGGTAAAGCGAATGGTTGATCCGTAAAATTATGTTCGTTAAGAATTACGGTGAAGAATTACGATGAAGAAAATAGTGGTAATAATGCATTGAATACATTTTTTTAAATGGTTTGCATGTTTTATCGATGATATGCTGGAAATTGCGAACAAATTTAAAAAACCGGAGAAAAAAATATTGGTCCCTTCGGGAATCGAACCCCAGCAAAAATATTTGAAATCCAACTCGTTTCCCCTAGACCAACGCTCCAAGAAAATTAGGAAAGGACTTTTAACGTTCTTATTTCGATGACTCTCGGATCGTGATTTTCAAAGGGCATTTTCTCGTAAACGACGTCGAGTATATAGCACACTATGACAATAGGTAACTGAGCGTGATACCAGAAATGAGGAACATACGAGCAGGATTCATTACATTGTAGGATTTACGGTTTCCTTGCGGCTGCTACCATCTTAGCAGACAATGTAGCCGCTTGCGCGTGATGAGCCATTCACAATATTTTGTGCGTATATCGTAATTTTTACGTACAATATGTTTCTTTTGTGATTTCTTTTTGCACATAAAAAAGTTTACTAAATGCGGGAAGCGTCAAATAAAAATTGAAGTACGAGTACATAATATTTTTTCACTAAATGCGGGTTTTTCACTAAATCGGGTTTCACTAAATGAGGGAAAATAATACATTGTTTATATGGAGCTATTGTCGGGACCTGAAAAAATCTTCACTAAATCCGGGATTTCACTAAATGCGGGAACATTAAATCAGGGTTTTACTGTACTTGTTTTGACCACATTGTGACCTGGCCATCTCTGCTGATTACCTGGTGAACTAGGAAATGCATATCACAAAAGCAATGGCCTATTAAAAATCTCTCTATACTTATATTTTTTCTGAATATTAAGTGGAATGTTTGGGTTCTAGATAGGTAGTCGTCAGCCAAAAAAGCATGGTTCGATACTAGGATCGTCAATATTCTCCATCTAGTACGTTAATGGAAATAACATTTTTTTGTTTGGATTTTAAAATTACTTACTATGTACAACTTCAGGACTTGCACCAAATGCCACATACAAGAATGAACATTCATTTCCTACTGCCAATTTTAAAATATGATTAAAATCGGTTTTTAGAGAAGAAAATTTTATTTCATTGATTTCATGAAATTACCTACACTAAATTGGATTATGGTAAAAGGAAGGCAGTGCAAGAGGAGAGTAAGGGAGGGAATGTAATTTGGCCTTTGTGCTGTTTTTGGGACTAGTTAAATAAATTATTATACAGTTCGAGTAGACTTCATAAATGAGTTGTCTGTAAAAAATTCCACAAGTTCTTCTCATTTCTGTTATATTTGTTAAGCTTCGTGGGGTACAGAGCGCTGTCCTACTTGAAACGAGCTGAGGGCAGAGTTGATGCCTGTAGCACGTAGGGGCAGAGCTCCTAATTAACTCATTAAATATTTAATTAAAATGATTAACATAAAACCAACTTTATCCTGAGAGTCTTCTGTCTCTTGATTACTCACCGAAGGGCCAAAATTAATGCCCAGTTCATGAAGTACACATATAAGTTACATTTTTCTGCTAGGTTAATGAAGTGGAAAGAAGAGATGACCAGTTCATGGAATGGTCAGAGGATTTTCAGTGCATAAAATGTGAAATTTTATAGAATCAATAATTATTTCCTCCTAAAAAAGATTTATTCTCCAGAAATATTGAAACTATTTCACCATCACAAAATTCTTATATTTTCAAATCCCAATGGGCACACACTGGCAGTGCTCGAATTGGAAAATTTTAACAACCGGAATGCTAGTAACCAGAACATTCTGATCTGATTTTTTAACAACAGGAATGCTATGGGTTTCATTTTGTATCAAGTGGAATGGCATTCCCATATGTTTCCATCTAATTCAAGCATTGTTTAGCACTATAACAAGTTTTGACTTGTTCCACTAAGTTGGCCAATATAGTCGCTTGTACACGAGGCATATGAGTGAGAGTGATCGAATTACCATTGCATCAACTTCAACCCCGGTACCAATGTACATTATTTAGTAAAACGACAATGATTTTAATTAGTGAATTTGATCTTGTTCAGAAATGTTTTTTTTGTTTATTTATTTTTATAATATTTTAACAACCGGACCGGTGTTTCAGCACTACATACTGGTAAATGGAAACTTTATAAAAATCATTTAACAAGTAAAGATTATAGTACTGCATTCAAGCAACAGTGGAGGCTTGCTAGTGTTTGCTTGCTGGATGTACTCACATGAAATATGCTGAAATAATTGAATGAATTATGCCTACAAAATGAATGTCATAAAAACTATATGAAAAACTTTTACTTTTTGTGGTTTGATCAATTACTTCCATCTTAAAAATAAAAAGCTCTATCTTATATGTTGATCATAAAAACAAACAGTAAAAAAGATTATCATCTTCAGATTTGGAAATAAAAGACCCCAACTCATTTTTCTGGAAACCAAATGTAAGTGATAATCATAGACTAGACTTAAAGTATAAATGCACTGATGCTAAATATTTACTTTTTTGTGGGATGAAAATTTAATTTGTAAGTTACATTTGGGATTGCCAACATTGCATTAACCCTACAGTGGTCGCACATGTTACAGCGACATTTTTGGTTGCCTGCTATGTAAAGTACACCCCCACATGAGAAAGCTGGTTAACAAAAGAAAATTGATTTTTAATTGTAGGTTTCTATTATTTCAAACCATTCTGAATGTGAATCAAATCTACAAATTCTTTTATAACATTATTTTTTTAATCCTATTTATAATTTCTTAAGTGTCCATCGGTTTGTCCGTCTCTCCCCTTTCATATCTCAAGAACTGTTTGTTGTATAGAAATGTTACAAATGCCACATAGAAAACGTGACAACATTTTGCCTCTGCCTTATAGCTATGAGTGGGTTAGCAAAGCTGGCGGGAGAGAGGAGGAAAGTAGCAATTGAAGCGTGCACTGTCGCCAGTTTTCTATGTTAGTGAGTCATTTACATGAATGGGGAGGAGGTGGCAGCAGCGCATGCTGCCTGTTCTTCTTTCTCATCGTTTTACTATGCCAGATATAGCTATAAGGTGGAAGAAGAATGAAGATGAAATAAAAATTGATATCATTTTAAGAAGTAATATTCTGATGTCCTTTTTACATTTTAGTAATATAAACATTTGTCCGGTGACAATGGTACCTATAACTTTGAAAATAACCCAGGAATGACAAAGATAGCAGAATTTCAGAAATGTAACAAAATCGGGTATTAATGTTGCAGTTATACAATAACCCTTTCAGACACTTATTCCTAATAGTTTTAGGTAAGTACTATTAAAATTGCAAGTTGATACCTTGTAGAGTTTCTGAGTTGTAAACACTCAAATTGGTCTTATCGGATTTCCAGGGCTAAAAACAGCGTTTTTCTTCAAATATAAAATATTTCAACATAAACTAAAAATTTAATATGCACATCAATTAACGTAGAAATAAATTCTCTACTTGCTACTTTTCACTCCATTAAAATCGTTGTGGTTGTTTTCGAGATATACTAACTCAAACTCTGGTATCTAGACTTTTTGCAAGGAATTCCTTTATAAAAAATTTCTAAAAAGCATTCTGTGAAGGTAAACAAGAAATGAGAATGATGAAATTGATAATAAAACTACTCCTGAGAAAATTATAAAGGTGGGTGTAAATTACACCTTGTGCAACCACTATAGGGTTAACATCTAAAGTTCTTTTGGTGGCACCATTAAATCCAAGTGTTTCACAGAAAAAAATGGTATTCTACATGCTCACTGATCAACATCTCTAATTAATCCTTAGAAGGCAAAAGATTAACTCTTAAAAAACTGGGAAAAACACCAACAATAATCACCGTGATGCTCGGAATTTTGCAGGTAATTTCTGTCCTATAAAGCTGCATAGGGATAGAAATTACACACAAAATCCCAATCCCTATTGTGACTGACATTGGAGTTTTTCACAAGTTATTTAAGAGTTGATCTTATTGATGACTTTGGGACTCTAAGGGTTAAATCTGGAGTTGCTTTTAGTTTAGAGCAGTGGTGGCCCACATTGGTGGTTGCGGATTCCTCAGTGGGCTGCATTGCAGGTTGTCAATGCTTCGGAAGGCCAGATTCGAATTTAAATCAGACGTTAGTTAACTAGAGACGGGTGGACTGGCCATATAACCTTCTGGTGCAATCACCAGGCTGGTAAGTCCAAAGGCCAGTTTACTGAAACTTGTATATCATTTTCTTTTTCAACGAATCATTCTTTTCCATGAGAAAATTTTCTTTCCATTATATTACTTGATTTTCAATAGGACTTGATCCACTCTCCATTAATAAATTGATGGGAGGAGGTTTGAGCTGGTTCCCCTCACAAATTACCGGGCTGTTTGATATCTCTAAGTCTGCCTCCGACTATAGATTCTGGCATATCATATCAGTCAAAATCAAGTGTTTTACTATCATAATTTGAATATACAGTAGAACCGCGATTATTTGACCTAAATGGGATCAAAGGATGGTTGGATAATATGGAATACTAATGAAAAAACAAGTACAAATATCTATAAACTTAGTTTATTATTACCATATTTCCTCGATTCTAAGATGCACTTTTCTTTCATTTATTAATGTCTCTGATATCGGGGTGCATCTTACATTCGATGGCATCTTAGAGTTGGTGTCAAAAGAATCTATTCCATGACTAATGCGCAAGGAACAAATATATTGCACGGTGAAGGGGGATATTACCGCCATCAACTTTACTGTTTAATAAACCGGTATGATTCAAATTTAAGTTTTATTTGTTTGGTTCGCAATCAAACCTCAAATTGATAATATTTACCATAAAAAATAAGGTAGAATTGCAAAAAGTGAGAGAATACACTGGAGGGAATAGATAGTTGTATAGATGAATGATGGTTAAATTGAATGTGGTATTGTTGATCAATAAAAATAATGAAAACATTTTTTTGTTTAAATATAGGAACTTATAGAAATTTATAGTAGTATTATTTTTTTCGAAAAGCTATTACTAAATCAAGCATCTTACGATCAATGGCATCTTAGAATCGAGGAAATATGGTAATTCAAATGAAAACACAATATGGCCATCAAATTCAAAATAATATCATAAACAAATATAATATTTATAATAATTTTGCAAATAAAAAAGTTAATTAAAAAAAACCAGCTTCAAAAAATTTCAGAGCTCATCCATGCATTTTTTAGGCTGTTATACCGAACTGGCAGTGCTGTAGGAACTATATTTTTGAAGGGCCATAGTTTTTTAAAATATTCATTCTTTAAAATTCTTATATTCCTCATGTCAGATAAAACAGAATGTCAGATAATCAGGGTTCTACTGTATATGATATGATGTTAAATCTCTTTTTAATCACAGCCTTGCAGCCTGCATAAGATGCACTCGAGGGCCACCTGTGGCCTGCAGGTTGCTCACCACTATTTTAGTTTACTTCTAGACAAGAAATTTATATATATGTATATATATATATATACACACACACAGGGTGTTCTGCGACGTATTGGCCAAACTTCATGTTGTAGATGTCATCTGGAGTAAAAAATGTCTTATAAACCATAGGTCAATTCAATACTTTTCGAGTTAAGCACTAGCGTAGTGTATCAATGAATGCAGAATCTCTTTTCAACTCTCCCTTATTATTATAATTTTAAATCTTTACAGGAACATCACAGTTTCAATTAATCCTTATTATTATCAACTTAGGTTTACAACTATAACCAATTTTCGAATTGCCTAATACTCCACACTACACGTTAACTGAAAATCGGTGTTGAAAATTACATTGTGCTACCCCGTGTGGATTTTCCTGTGCCCAAGAGTGAGAATTCCTTGTGTTGTTAATACCATCTCGGGTAAACAGCTTCATCCATGAACAGAATGACAGGCAGAATTTGTAGCCGTGGTTCCAGCATTCACAAAATCGAACACAGTTGGCATGATCTCCCAGTAACAGGTGTTGTACTCTTTGGAAGTGATATGGGTAGAAACCATCGTTGTGCAGAATTCTCCATACTTGTGTCAGTGCTATAACAGTAGTCCTGGAAATTCTGCATACACTTGTCCTTGGGCTTCGCTCCACTGCTTCCAGAACATCATCTTCTCCACGCCATTGTTGCTCACGCTCTGCATTTGCTCATGAGAAGGAACCAGTCTTCCTCAAAGTTCTGTGTACATTCTGAAATGTGCTGCGATGTAGAATTCTGCGATGTGGATATTGTTGCTGGTATTCCACTACAGCAGCTCTACCATTTCCATTGCAGAAACCGTATACAAAGTGCAAGTCAGCATATTATTCATTTGTAAACATGCGAGGCATTTGGACTATCACCTTTCCGCAACAAAACACAACCACACTAGCCGAGGCAGTGTACAAGCAGACCAAGAGACATTCGACTCGATCATGTGACAGCAGTGCCGGCTTGCTATGCTATGCTACAGCTTAACTTGATAATGGTATCGAATCGACCTATGGTTTATAAGACATCTTTTGCTCCAAATCACTTCTACAACACGCTCCAGAAGTTTGGCTAATACGTCACGGAACATAACACCCTGTGTGTGTGTGTGTATATATATATATATATATATATATATATATATATATTAACTAAAGGAAAAGAAAAGGTAGTGATGAGGGTGGCAACAATATATATATATACACACACACACATATACTAAAGGGCTCTGCACCCTACTCGCTCACCAACCCCCAGTCTTCGCTTGCTTCAGTGTTCAATGAGGCCAACAACTGCGCTATCTACAATTTGTCAGTGGCCACGTAAAGAATTAACAAAAACGTCAGTGGGCAGCACGGTCTATTTATATATGTTTATATATATGTAATTCCTTACCTGTTTCTATCTTTGCCAAAATTGACTTGGAGCACTTAAGAAAGGCTTCCTCTACATTTGTTCCAGTCTTTGCACTTGCTTCAAGGAACATCAGTTCTGACCAAATAAAGAAAAAGAAGATACGAATATATACTCATAAACTCTTTAATTTCTACAAGAATACTATGTAAATCAAAAGAGAAAATCATAACTAGTTTAACATTAGTGTATCATTATGACACTCACCATTTTCTTGGGCAAAATGACTTGCCTCTAGAAAAGTAACCTCTCTCTCTGTATCACCTAAGTCTTTTTTATTCCCCACCAGAAGTATGGCTATATTTGGGCCAGCAAGTGTTCGGGCATCAGCCAGCCATCTTCCCACAGCATTGAAACTCTCCCGACTCGATAAATCATAAACAAGCAGAGCTCCAGCTGCCCCACGGTAATAGCTGCGAGTGACTGACCTGTAAGTTATGAGCGCAAATCTGTAATTCGATGGTGTTTTTTTAACAGAAAAATTGGCTTAAGTATCATTATATATCGACGACTCTTACAGAGGAGGATATAACATATATATAACATATAACAGGATGATACTAATGTTTAGGCACTTCCAGATAAGCTGGAGATTCGAAATTTTTTTCTTAGGTAGGATTTTGTGCAAAACCGACTAGAAAAAACGAAAATCTTGAAAAAGTTCAACAATGCGGCCGCTAAAAGCTCGCAATTGTTTAAACAAATTTTCAAGGTTTATATATTTCCGAATGTGCCACGGAGTTGAAATTTTATTTATAAGTAGAATTCTTTAAAAAAAACGAAATAGGGATTATACAAATTTTGATATTTTAATTTGTTTGGCAGTTGAAAATTCATAAAGTTTAAACAAATAGATAGCTGTTTAGGTACTATGGGATGAGCTAGGAAGCTGAAATTTTCAAATTATTTACAGTATAGTAAATTTGCACAAATAAACATTTCAATTTTACCATATATGTATTGCGGCGGCTGTTAAAAATTATTTAAATTTAAACAATTAGAAAAATATTATTTTATTTCTAGAAGTGCTACAACTTTAAAATTTGGCTAAAATGTGTAGCATTAGAACCTTATAATGAAGAAAGTGTAAAATTTTTAAAATTGCGACATTTGGAGATTGTTTTAAACTATTATTCTTACATGTGGGAAAAACGAAAATCGCTGCAGAAATGAAATCTTTATAATTAAAAGACTATTTGTAATATTGAAATTTCTGTCTGAAAAATGAATGTTCTAAAATGAATGTTCTTTTAATGTGAGATGAAATGCTTGCAGTATGCAAGCACCAACTACTAGTACTATCATACTCTCCACTCTTGAGGGATAGGGATTGTTTTATATTGAAAATAGTAAATACATAGCATCGGTAAATACATAGCAACATTTATCTAAAAACATTTGGAGAGTTCATCGAATTGGGAGATAGAGGGTGGAGCCCCCATTGAAATTATTTCTTAAAAAAGGAAACATTACATTACATAATTTATAATTTCGTAGGTCATTATCATTATTTCCATTCTAGTTAACTTACTCATTGCAAATCAAGATCTGCATCTGATACTTGTCGTTATTTTACACTTCTTTTTGATCATCTTTCCATCTTCTATTTTCTCTATTGTATGGTTACACTGCCATTAAAAACCATTGCTAAGTAATTTGTGCCTTGTGAAAGTCATTTGTATTTCACATTTCATGCATTCTATCGAAGATTTGATCAGTTTCATATCTTGCAAAAATTTTATTCTGATTTCCTTATTGGCAAATATGTATAAAATAAATGCCCATGACATTTCTCCTTTTCTTACCAGTAACATTTTTCCTGATGATGTTTGTGGAATTGTCGTTTTTTCACTGAATATCTGTTTATGTTTTTTTATAATTTCATCAATCATTATAGGGTTCATATTAACACTGTTTTGTTGGAAATATTAAATACATAGCAATGGTAAATATTTATCAACATTTATTTTAAAAATTTGGGGAGTACGATAGTGAACCTGTTCCAAAAAATTAAGTTTTCCTTCTCTGAAGAGACCATATTATTTACTTACATACGAGGTTCTTCATAAAAACCAGAGAGATAATGTATAGCAAAATAAGAATTTATTTAGATATAATTCATAATTAAACTAATTATGAAACTAACAGTACAGCTATATCAATTTATATTTGACAATTTTTTCAATTACTTCACATAGAATACTATTAAGTGACAGTCATGAATATTCAACATGGTAAAATAAAGAATGACTAATTAAGGTATTTATTTATTTTAAACTTATTTGATATTTCATAAAACATTTACAAACTTGTATAAACTGAATCATGGACAAATAGGAGGGAAAATCTGGTCTAATCCTACTTTTCCTGCATAATTTCTCCTAATACCAAAGCAATAATGGAGCTGGTTTGGAATAATTGACACTAGTAGTTGCCCATCGATAAATCGACTGGTTGGTTAGATTAAATATTGTCTTGGTAGTTAGCCTTTTGTCACATTACCATGAAGTTCAGCTACTGCAAGGTTTATTTCCTTCTACTAATGTCTGCTAGGAGCACCACGTTATTTCCTACAGCGTCTAATGTCCACCAGCAGTGCCACCTTAACATCAACCATTACAACTACGTCGAGCCGAGCTTAGCTAATCAAGAAAAATGTCAAGGACCGATTTCAATTATATTCGTTCTCCGGGTTTTGTAAGAGTGTATGTCCGAATCAAGCGAGCATATCGAAAGATAGAGTCAGAAAGTGTAATGAGCCTAAAACTAAAGAAAGCATATTGCGAGGTGTACCTGTATTGTTTACACTTGGAAAAAAATAAAAAGGAAATGTGACATGTGCATTAAAAACAGTTATAATTCATTATCATACTTACTATGTCTCGATAATTTCATTTTGAAAATGTTTATAATGAAAAAATGTCAGTTTGGAAACAAAATAAAAAGGAAATATTAATGTGACATGTGCATTAAAAACAGTTTTAATTCATTATCATACTTACTATGTCCCAATAATATCAATTTGAAAATGTTTATAACGAAAAAAGGTTACGTGGGCACCACCTCTGCAGCGCCCAAAGGGGCGTGATATGGAACTACAATGCACTGTGTGGTGAGATTTGGAATTACGTGGAGCAGTACTCCAGTGGAACCATTGGAACTCGGCTGGTCCAGGTAAGGAAAATTTGAACTTGAAGGATAACTTTATTCGACCCCACCAGGTTGGGTAAGTTGGTGGACGTGTTTTTCATTCCTCCTCAAGTTCACTGTGTTCAGAGGCATCTCCATTTAAAAAAAAGATGGGATAAAAATTTCATTTATAACAGTATTCCTTCTTTTTTCTTTGAATTGAGATGCCTCCAAACAGCGAATGTGAGGAGGAATGAAAAACAATTCCACCAAGTTACCCAACCTGTTGGGGCAGAGTGAACTTTTTGTTCGTTCAAATTTCCCTTCCCTGGTCCAGCCAAGTTCCTATGGAGTACTACTCCAAATAATTCCAAATCTCGCCACATTTTGCACCTTCTAGTTCCATATCTTGCCCCTAGATGGGCGCTGTGGAGGTGGTGCCCACGTAACCGATAAGTACCCGAAAAAATGTCAGTTTGTTAACAAAATAAAAAGGAAGTATATTGCTTACACTTGGAACAAAATAAAAAGAAAATATTAATGTGACATTTAAAAACAGTTATAATTCATTATCATACTTACTATGTCTAGATTATTTCAATTTGAAAACGTTTATAACAAATTAATGTCAGTTGTATCTTGACACAAATCTTGTTTAAACTTGAAATAAACACATTACCAAAAAACTCAGTGACTTCTACTATTGTCTGCTAGGGCCACGTTATTTCCTACAGTGCCATCTTAACATCAACCATTACAACTACGTCAAGCTGAGCTTAGCTGGTCAAGAAAAATCTCAATATCTCACCAACGGTATGACCGACTTTAATTTTATCATTTTTCTGCAAATCTGCAGGTCAAGATGTTTAATTTGATGCATCACACATTAATGTGGCTGTTACCTTCGCTTTAAAAACCTCATTTTATTATGCTATTAATTTATAGATACCATACCTTTGTGTGGTTGCTAAGGAGTTGTTGATATTTAAAACCTTTAGCCAATATAGTTGATACATCGTTGTTAAAAAAAGGCATTCAAGAGGTTCCAGGGATTGTTCAGAAGAAATTATTTAACATACCCCAACTTTTTATTAACTATGAGTTCTTCCAACCCAACCCAGTTTTATCTACAAAAACTATCCCTGCGTAAGCTAATATAAAAGATACATTAACGCTATAAGCTAAAAGTTTAAAATATCATTAATTCCTTAGAAAGCTTAATATAAACAAAAACAAAGATATGGTACGTCAGCTAATGCAAACTATAGGCTTGAAAATTATAATTACTGTTAATGAATCAGGAAATTATTGTCAAGATAAATCATTAACATGACAAATTTAAAACACTACCAGCATGATTTAGAACAAAACCACTGCCATGAGAAGTATAATGACAGCAAGAACAAATATACACATACATATCAATGCATACCTGAATCTTTCTTGACCAGCTGTATCCCAAATTTGTAATTTGACTGATTTACCTCCGACGTTTACAATCTTTGAGCCAAACTCCACTCCAATAGTGTGACTGCTGTCATCTTTAACTGCATAGAACGAGAATTTTTTCCATAAATTCTATTTCTTTTATTTGATAGTAAATATTAATAATATTCATATTAGTCTAAATGCTTTAAATCAACCTTTTGTTTCACGCAGGTAACAGAAACTAAAATACACACTAAAAATTATCGAAAATACATACACTTATTTTCCATAAACTGGTGTAACAGACACGATTTTCCAGTTCCTGCACTCCCAGTCATCAAAAACTTAAACAAGAAATCTGAAAATAACCACAAAATAATTGCTATCAAATAGTATACACAATAATCACATCTTTAGTAGCTTCAGGTTTAAATCCAACACTTACCATAAGAATCAGACATTCTGCAGATTTACACAACCAAATTAATTTAACTGAACTCCACAATTCACAAATTGTGGCATCTCATGCAGTCTTTGTTCTCACCTACAAAACGTACCTTGCATTTAGGTTATATGGTAAATTTAGTACTAAATACGACTCATACGGAAATAATTTATTTACATTTGAGTAAATTGTAAGTTTTTCTATACTGAGTAATCAATGATCTTTCTTATCAATGAGATATCGCATTTCTGATGTACTTAGCATTTCATAAGTAACTACACCATCCATTAAAGCAAACAATATTTCATCAAAAACTTGCCTCATTTGTTTGAATTCACGCCATCTATTTTTGAAGAATGAAACAACTGCGTAGTACTAAGTGGTCATAAGTGGTACTAACAGGTATTACTCTAAGGTAGGTATAAAAAGTAGTACTAGTAGTGCTAAGTGTTATAGGTTCTTACCGGTTTGATTAGTAATGTTAATGAACATTCACATTGGATGAAACGCAGTTACCTTTAATCGACCGACTGCCAGCTAATGATTAGGGTGCCAGAAAATGGTAATTTAGGGTATAATAAAAATCTAAATTCTATTGCTGGCAGAGTTCAAGTTATTTGTTTACAATTGTAGGTACGTACATTGTATGGCTCTCACATTATTGAACATTTTTTTGCTCTGCTGGTACGAAAAGAAATATTTTAATATAAAATCTATTTGTGAATTACGTGAAAACACCTTAGAGCTTTTAATAAATTATGTTTTATCTTTTATCTAATATTAATCCAATTTCGCAGTTGTGTGACATGATCTTGACAAGGAACATTTCTGTGTTGGGAAAGCAGCCAAGAAGACAGCTATGGGGCTGGCTAAATAGAATATTTAACATGTAAGACTTGCGTCGCAAATTGAAAAATGTTTCGTGTATTTGGTGAAGCAGTGTGCGTGTATATTAACTGCCAATAAGTATGAGTTGAATTTTATTCAAGTTTCAATAGGGCCAGGTTTTTTTCATTTTAAGTAGAATTTTACCTTTATAATTGTAAGGAATAAATAGGTTTTTAATTATCATTAATGCGTCTGATTGCAGAATGAGAACCGAAAATTTTTTCTTCGTATTTGAGAAAATTGGAATGTAAAACTCGTGAATGATATTTTGAAATTTATTTTTGTCAATGAAATTAATGTCATTTAATGAAGTCTCATGTAAAACATTGCAAATAACAGCATGTGCGATGCAACACAAAGTTTAGCTTTCAAACAATTGTAAAAAATATATTAGCTTGAAATTGGTTCCTACTTGGTAAACTTCCTTTATGTTTATCCGACGCTTTTAATGGAGGAAGCGCAAGTAAAATAGGTGATTTGTCTTTAATGTACACAAGATTAAAATAATGTAAGCGGGCTACTGTGATTTAAAATAAAATGGCGAATTTTTATTTAATTTTTCAATTTTTGTAGAGTATTATCATTCTAATAGGAAGGCTTTAAAGTAGCCTTATTCACTCGATAGTTAGCTCAAGAACGACACGTAATATTTTTGGAAGTAATTGCTGGATACATTCGCTATTAGATATTTTGCAATGACAGCCTCTTTATTTAAAAATTGTTATTTATTCTCATGTCTTGTTTTCTTTGTGAGGCGGAAGACAGAGTTTAGACCATGTAGCATTTATTATAAAGATATAAAAAACATGCTTCATAACAAAAAATTTTTATCATTAAAACCACTTGCTATAAAGTTGTATCTCTTCTTACTGGATCAATAATTCGTGCATTTATTGGTATTTGATGGCTGACCACAAAAAATAATATTGAACGATCAACTGTAGTCCCCAAGTCTTGTGTATTAAATGGCACTGGCAATTAATGTGTGGAGAAACATGCTTGTACAAATGAGGCTAAACTTTCTAGGAAAGTGAACTTAAACACTACATTTTTATCTTTTAGGGTTGACAGGTCTAGAATTGAAACTGTAGGACCTGATCGAGCTTGTGCAGAATGGTTGTTGAGATGTGGAGCTTTTGTGAAATGGAAAGGGACTAAAGAATACCTCAAAGACTACAACTCCCTTCCTCGAGAGGGTGTTTCTTATTTTATCCAGGAAATAGATGCAACTGATTCAGCTGTAATGAATGAGGGCTTTGCTCACTTAAGTTAGTAAACTTCTTCTTCCTAAAAATTAAATTTTAGAGCTCTGTGGTTAATTACAATAAAAGTGGAGAATCCCCCTTGTAACCATAAAAATAATAATAAGAAAAACTACACAAATACACACCAGTTAAGGAGAAAATACTTCACACCAGGGACTGTACACTCACACAATCTCAGGTCATTACAACCGGCCTACTGAGGATGGAATCATTGATTCCGAAATAGGTATTTAGTCATTCTTTAAAAAACAAGTAGATTTGTGTGGTTTATTGCTTGCATGATTCATGCACGTGTGAATAAGGGTCTCTGGCATGGAGTAATTTCCCCTAAATGTGTGAATTTGTGTATTTCTTTTTAATTATTATTTTTATGATTTCTCCATTTTTATTATTCTTCCTACTTGATAATAATTACTAAAATAGGAGTAAGGCAGACCAGTTAAAAGTAAAGAGAAATAGCAATAATAAAAATATAGAGAAAACCAGATTTTGGATGTTAGTTACAAAGCATCCATCTAATTTTAGACTACTATTGGTGAATCACCTCTGTTAATGGCTGCTTTGCAGCTGAAATGTACATCTGCTTTTCCCAACCTTTTTCTGAATTTTAAAGATATCTAAATTATAATTAGTTTCCCTAAGATTATTAGATTTGTTCCTGAAGTATGTCATAAAATGTGTTAGTGTGGCAGTCAAATTAAATAAACTTTTCCTGTAATACATTCACCATGCTACTTTCATTATTGGCTAAATTCAAGTTTCATTTATTGAAATTTTGGCATCAAATTTATTTTTGCCATTTTAGTACAACTATTAATAATTAAAACTTTTAAAAATGTTTTTCTATTAACACGTTTAAGGCAGAAGCCATTTTTGCTGTCCTTCCCCAGGGGCGTAAAATTTCAAAATTTTTAAAAATATTTTTTGTTTTATAATTAAAAAAAAATATATGTTGATACTTAAATATGCGTTTTAGAACTGTTGGAGTGAGAAATCATTTATGAAAAGACGTTTATGACGTACTTTACCTTGTAGTAAAAAGCCACGTTTCATGCATTATAAGTTCTTTCAAATTCATTATATTTATATATATATATATATATATATATATATATATATATATATATATATATATATATATATATATATATATGCAGACAATTTTAGAAATGTGTATTAGATGCATTTTACAAATATCTATTCAACTTGTAAATATTCTAAAATAATAAATATAATGAAATGTAAAAAAATTCGTGCATAATGCCCCTCCAGCAGATTTCCGGTTATAAAACTTCAATGCGTGATGTTTTTTTCTCCCTTACATCCCAAACAATAGATAACTTAGGACGACTTTCCCCACTCTGTTTGAGTTACTGTTCGAGCTGGTGACCGATGTTTTTTGCAGGGCAGCAGCTTTCCCCTTCCCTAGGCACTTGTTTATGACACCATAATAGGTCTCTTGCATCTCAGTAAAAATTTTTATCAATGAGACTTTTGTAGCTTTGTCTCTCGAACGCTATTGTTCATGACCCACCACATACAAAACTGCAGCACGTGTCATTCTTCTGTTTTGGTTGCACAGCATCCCAACCAGATGTTTGTGCGGGAAGAAAAAATCTATGCGAAATTTGAGTCTGAAATATCTCGTTATTTTACCCATCTGCACCTGCAGCTATAAACTCTCTAATTGTTTTCATTTGTATTTGCCGACATCCTTTCTCATCAGCTGCCCTATTCCATCCTCTACCACTGTCCTTATTACCCTTAGAAATTCTGAAAGATTTGAATTATTGTTTAAATGCTTTCATTTCAACAATAATTGTGATTTAGAAGCAAATACTAGTAGACTCAAAAATAAAGCCCTTACTTGACCTAATTTGCAGAAAATTCAAGACCACAATTTCTCCAGGTGAGAATATTGTGATAGTTGAGTCCATGGTGCCTTGGAGAGGTAGACTATTTTAGACAGTATCTCCCTGGGAAAGCTCACATATGGTGTGAAATGTTATAAATTGTGCACACCAGAAGCATATACTTATAGTATGAAAATTATGCTGGTAAAAGTGGCAATTTGGGAGAAAGTGGAGTTGGACATGCTCCTCAGGTGGTCTTAGAATTGATGGCGGGACTTTTAGATGAAGGGAGAACATTATAATTTATACACAAGTGTGGCCCTATGTGAAGATTTAAAGATGTATGTTTGTGGAACTCTGAAAAAAATTGGTGTGGGACCCCAAAAGACATTTTTTCCAATAAACTCAAAAAAGGTGAAGTGTTTAGCAAATAAAATAAAGAAGGTGTGAGAGTGATGAAGTGGCAGGACAAAAGACCTGTGATCATGATTGCCACAACCCAGAACATACAGACGTGCTTGTTTCTTCTTGGTCACGAAGGGGAGTAAGTAAATTGAAGCCACAGTCTGTGATATTGTATAACAGTGCAAAGAAGGGTGTTGATGTTTCGGATCAGATGTCCTCATATTACACGACTCTTAGAAGGATGCTAAAATAGTATAAGAAGGTGGCCATAGAACTTCTTCTCGGGACATGCATGGTAAATTCATGGGTATTATACAATAATTCTGGACAAAAGAAAAAAATGGATATGCTATATTTTAGAGAAAAGGTAATTGAAGGGCTTTTGGAAAATGAGGCAGATAAAAGCGGAGGTGATGATGGAGCAGGACAGTCAATGAAGAAAAGAAAATCACTCCATAAACTGGATAAATATAAAGGGACAGCCAGAGAATCGAGAAAATGATGCCTGGGTTGCTATGAAAAAATTTGTTCTGAAAAAGGAGCAAATGAAGCTCGGAGAAAGGCAAAAAAGGTGAGAACATTTTGCAAAGACTGCAATGGACGTCCTGCATTGTGCTTCGAGTGCTTCAATAAAATGCATAAATAGTGTTTTTTTGTCCTACAGTTTGGTTTTATTTTGACCTTTGAAGATAATTATCAATTTTGTATGATTCATTTCATTTGTTCTATTTATTCATGTACCATATTATTATTTACAGATTCATTGCTTTATTGTTTATTTTCTTATAAATAATTATTCTTCAATTGTGTAAACGTATATTTTATTCTTCATGCCATTCTATGCAACATATCCTACATTGTTTTATGATAGGTGATTTTATCAACTGATCACAGCAGAATTTCAGTGTATGTGTGACATTCACATTTTGTAAAATACATTATTGAAACATATCGTTTTATTACATGTAGAGAAGTTGAATTTATGCATTCTATTCGCAAGTGCATTTTCAAATTTAGTATTTTATAGAATGTTATATTTGTTTTCTACAAAAAATGCAACTTAGACTTCGCTTTTATAGCATTTCACAGTGTATAAGTAAATTACGTTTTATAAAAAATTGAATTTTCAGCATATTTTTGTAAATCATTTTTAATTTTGATTATATTTCTATCTAATATAAACAAATTGTCTAATGTTATCATGTTTTACTGAACTGAAATAAAATGTCCCAAAAGAGCATTTAACTATATTTTTTAACCTTGCTAAAATTATAACTTTTACATATTTTTTTGTCAAAAAACATGCACATTAACCTACGCTACATCTGTGGGTGTATTTAATGATTAGAATCCTTTCTGAGGGGGGTACGAGCAAGAAAACTGTATTCTTAACTTAGATAACGACCCACCAGTGGATCACGCCATCATGAACATGTTAATTTTGTTTTGTTTTGCATGGGGCCTGCAAATAGCAGCAGTCTTTTTTTAAACATATTTGCCACTTATTTATCAGTTGCATCCTGGATGCTACCTGTTTGAAGGCTGCTGCTTCTTTAAAAATCTGTTGTGGCCACCACATGACTTTCTCCATACCTGTAATATTTCTAAAAATTCCAAACAGGTTAAATGATAATAAATATTTAAGGAACTGCGAGAAAAATTTAAAGACTTTAAAAGAACAGAAATAAACTCAAATTGTAGGCTTCTGATATTGGATATAGCCATAAAGGTCCAACGATTAAGAAAATAAAAAGAGCATTACTAAAACGTAACTAAGAGTCAATTGTTTACTCAAGTCGCTGGTAGGTGGTTTGGTGGTGGCAGCTAAAAAATATAATTTTTAACATATCTGTTAAACAATGCATTATATGGGATAATGTTTAAAATTAATTTTCTACAACTTTTATTCCACCACTTGTTTACATTGATTAAGTAATAAAGAAAATGCTTTAAAAAATCGGATGTGGCCATCACATGACTTTCTCCATATCTGTAATATTTCTAAAAATTCCAAATAGGTTGAATGATAATAAATAATTTAAGGAACTGAGAGAAAAATGTAAAGGCTTTAGAAATAACAGAAATAAACAAACCGTACCCTTCTGATATTGGATATAGCCAGTAAGCACCAACAACTAAGAAAATAAAAAGGAGTGTTACTAAGACGTAAGCGAAAAGTGTTTACAATAGTCGCCAGTAGGTAGAGTGTTGGAAGCTAAAAAAGTTTTTAAAATATTTCTTAATGCGTTATATGGGGAAAATGTTTTGAACAAATGTTGTAGAAAATTAAACAACTTTTATTCCAGTCCTTTTTTACATCTATCAAATATTAAAACATCTGATGTAGCCACCACATGACTTTCTCCATAACTGTATTATTTCTAATAATTCCAAATAGTTTAAACAAAAAAATATTTTAAGGAATTGCAAGAAAATTTTAAAGACTAAAAAGAACAGAAAACAAAAGTCACAAACTGTAGCCTTCAAATATTGGATATTGTCCTGAAGCTTCAACAATTTAAGAAAATAAAAAGGATCGTAATGTGTTTATAATAGTTGCCGGTAGGTGGTGTGATGGTGGTAAATTATGGATGGGAAACTGTTTCAAACAAAGGTTGTAGAAAATTAAATTACCTACAACTTTTATTACAGCACATTTTTACATTTATCAAATATTAAAGCAAATATAAAAAAATCTGATGTGGCCAACACATGACTCTCCATACCTGTAATATTTCTAAAAATTCCAAATAGGTTACATAATAATAAATATTTTAAGAAACCAAGAAAATTTTAGACTTTACAAAGAATAGAAATAAACTCAAACCATATCCTTCTGATATTGGATATAGCCACAAAGCTCCAACAATTAAGAAAAGAAAAAGGAGCGTTAATAAGACGTAACTAAGCGTCAATTGTTAACAAGAGTCATCGGTAGGTGGCGTGGTGGTGGCAGATAAAAATATAAGATATCTCTTAAACAATGAATTATATGGAAAAATGTTTCAAGCAAAGGTTGTATAAAATTAAATTTCTACAACTTTTAATCCAATATATTTTTACATTGATCAAATATTTCAAAATAATGGATGTGACAAGTTGACCGGTTGACCAATTTTTACCAAAAACTAATCAGTTCTTGTGACCTTGATAAAAATGTTAAATATAAAATTTCGCATTGACCTGATTAATAGTTTTTGAGTTAGAGCACCCACAAAAAAACTCTCATACATATATATATATATATATATATATATATATATATATATATATATATATATATATATATATATATATATATATATATATATATATATATACACACAGACATCGAGAAAATGGTCAAAACGTGTTCAGGGGACCTCAAAACGTGTATTTCAGTTGAAATCTTGAAGTCGATTTTTTTCATGAATACCATACTTTCCCCTATCCCCTACGTATATGGAGAAAGTAAAAAAACATATAAGTGACAATAGTAAAACCCCACTTCCGGTTGACCGATTATTACCAAAAACTAATCAGCATGTCTACCTTTAACAAAATTGTCAAATTAAAATATCACACTGATCTGATTAATAGTTTTTGAGTTAGAGCACCCACAAAATTCCAGTCACAGACATCATCCAGAAAATAGTCAAAACGTGTTCAGGGGACCTTAAAACATGTATTTCTGTTGAAATCTCGAATTCAATATTATTCATTAAACACTACTTTCTCTATACTTTCTATATGGAGAAAGTAAAAATATTTTAGGAAACTTTGAGAAAATTTTAGACACAAATAACAGAAATAAATTCAAACCATAGCCTTGTGATAATGGATATAGTTCCAACAATTGAGAAAAAAAATGAACATTACTAAGATGTAACTAAGCGTCATTTGTTAACAATAGTCGTCGGTAGGTGGCGTGGTGGTGGCAGCTAAATAATTTAGTTTTTATGATATCTCTTAAAAAATGCATTATATGGAAAAATGTTTGAACGAAGGTTGTAGAAAATTAAATTTCCTACTACTTTTATTCCATTATGCTTTTAAGTATATCAAATATTAAAGCAAATATCTCAAAATAACGGATGTGACAAGAGTAAACACCCACTTCTGGTGTACCGATTTTTACCAAAAACTAATCAGTTCTTGTGACTTTCATAAAAATGTTAATTATAAAATTTTGCATTGACCTGATTAATAGTTTTTGTTAGAGCACCCACAAAAAGGCTGTCACATACACACATGCATCATAGAGAAAATGGTCAAAACTTATTCAGGGGACCTCAAAACGTGTATTTCCATTGAAATCTCAAATCCATTATTTTCATGAAAACAATATTTTCTCATATACTACATATGGTAAAAATGTACCGTTGGCCATTTAGTAGAAAATACTTGGTAGTAATATCTCTAAAATAGTTTACCACATCAAAAGATTTACTCGAGAAAGAACTACTAGCTATGAGTTAGTGATAAGTATATTATTTTTTCCTTCTGTTTCAATAAAAGTATAATAATTTTTAAAATTTATCAAAATATGAACCATAGCAAAATATACTTATTATTACGAAGGTGTCTTTTAGTTGGTGCCTTTTCCTTTAAATGACATCTCAGAAAAAATATTTTGCGCAATATTTTCATTTAAAATTAATTTCTTTTCTTAAGTTTTTATTTGTGAAATTATTTTCCAAAATGATGATATTTTTACTTTATAAACATGATATTAAATGCGAACATTGTTAACTCATGATCTGCTTCTTAAGCATTAACCTTAACTGCAAGGTGTTGTGTTCCATTTTAATATGATGATTGAAATTTGAGGAAATATTGAGTTACTTTTGTCTATAATTTTTTTTTGCGAACTTGAATAAATTTATGAACCAAGAAAATGGAACTCACATTCTCGATTGCTTATCTTAACAAGCGAGTCTTACCTGCAACTACATAATAGTTATATAGTTATAGTTGGGCGCTCGAAGAGAGTGGACGTGTCCGCTAATAGCTCTCTGGGGTAGTGAAAGTGACCATAAGAGAGCCAACGATATGGGGAAGGGAGGCACGGTCAAAGTGAAGTGTGTCGTATGCCGCAAAAAACTAAAGAATGGTGTTCAGTGCGAAATATGCAATTGTTGGTACCATTTTAAATATTCTAAAAGTAAATTGGAGGAGTGTGTTGAGGAGCATTGGAAGTGCAGCGACTGTGGAATCCGTAAGGGCCAGAGGCTGTTGGAGGAGAAGGAAGGAGCTATCGCGAAGTTGCAGACAGAGTTGGAGGAGGCAAAGAGAAAAATTATTTCTCTTACTGAAGAAAATGAGAAGCTGAGAGGGAAGATACAAGACAGAAAATGGCATAGTGAGCAAATAAAGAAGAGAGCAGGAGGAAGGAGGGATGGTGGCTCTAATGGAAGTGAGACGGAAGGGAGAGAAAACAGAATGGTGAAGGTGAAGAGGTCCTGCCCGGGGACAAATGGTGGCCAGCTGGAAGCACCGAAAGTGAAAATTATCAGTGATTCCCTGATGTGTTTTGCCGGTAATGCTTGCCCAATCGAAAGTGCAGTGTTTTCCTGGAATAAGAATGGAGCAGCTGGAGAGGAAGATCACTGATATGAGTAGTGAAGGTGATGAAAGAGTGGTGATAATTCACGTAGGAACAAACGATATCAAAAGTGCCAAATCAGACGACCACATAACTGGGTATATATGGGATATGTGCAGTGCTGCCAAAAAGTTTAAACACGCGAAAATTGCTGTGAGTGGCATTATTCGTAGAAGAGATGTTAGCCACAAGAGAGTAGACTACGTAAACAAAGGAATTGAGTGGGTGTGTTTAAAACAAGGAATACTTTTTGTAGATCCAAATTGCTGGGTTAGTGATAGGCACTTGGGACGTGACGGAATTCATTTGAACAGGGAAGGGACATTTATTTTAGCTAATCTGTTTCATGGCGTTGCCCAGAAGCTCGGAGGGTTGGGAAACTAATAGTGGAACCTAGAGATGAATCTACATATAACGAAGAATGTGAGGGTAAGAGTTTAATAGTCCTCCAGGTCAACTGCAGAAGTATTTTAAACAAAAGTAGGGAATTTGGGACTTTATTGGAAGCATGCAAACCTGATATTGTAATAGGCACAGAGTCTTGGCTTAATGAGAATATTACATCCTACGAAATATTCCCACCTAGCTTTACCGTTTTAAGAAGGGACCGTGACGGTTGAGGAGGAGGAATATTTATTTGTGTAAATATCAACATCGCGAGTGTATTGGAATGGACAAGGGTAGACTGAAATAATGTGCATAAAGTTACTTGGTGAAAATAAAAGGGAAAGCTTAAGCATAGTTGCTATGTATAGGAGTCCAAACGAAGGATTGCACCCATTGGAAGTCCTTGCGAATGCTTGCTCGGAAAACCCTCAAGGTCATACTCTCATAACGGGGGATTTAAACCTTCTGGGAATTCAGTGGTCTGGCGTCACGGTAAGGGGCGGTAAGGCCCAAGAGCTGGTCAACCGACTCATAGACGAGGAGGGCTTTACACGGGTAGTAAAACAGCCCACTCGAGGGGAAAATATTCTTGATGTATTTCTAGTGAGGCCACTCAATTCTTTTATTAGCGTTGATGTATACCCAGGAATAAGTGACCACGCAGCTGTGTGTGTAAAACTAGAATGGGACAGCCCTCGCCAAGTGAATTCGGAAAAAATAAAGATGGTCTGGCATTACAAGCGAGGTGACGGAGAAGGGTTCCAGGGATTTTTAAGAGAAGTTTCCAGAATGGGTGAGTAGGGGACAGAACGTGGAAGAAATATGGAAGGAGTTTAAAGAGATAGTGTTGGAAGGGCTAAATACCTTTGTTCCAAATTAGACTCTTAATGAAAATACGGATCCTGAATATTACAATCATACAATCAGGAAACTAAAGAAAAAAGTAAGGAGAGCACACGGAACAAGAAATTCGAGTAGGACGTTGTTTCAGAGTTATAAGAAATTGGTTCGCGATTTAAATAGGGAAAAGAAGAAGGCAAAGGAAAAATTTCTTGTTAATGTCATTTCTAAGGGTAACGGAAACAAATTTTACAAATTTATTAGGAGAAGATAACAGGATGGATATAGCGTCAGTTAAAGATAGTGAAGGGCTGTTAGTCATCAACGATTACAGTAAAGCTAATGCTTTTAATGAATGGTTTATAAGCATATATAGGAAACAAGAAAAGAGTCGGGATAACTTAAAAACTCGAGAGCTGATAAATGACTCCTTAAACTGGAAGATATGCGAAAATGCATCAGAGATAATACCCATTAGAGTCATGGATACAGACATTTTTTTTTTAAATTAGGAAGTTGAGGGCAAATAAGTCAGTGGGACCGGATTTTATTGCAACTGACATACTGAAACTGGGTGCTATTGCCATGTCTCCCTAAATAACTCACCTATTCAATGTAATGATGAATAATCATGCCTTACCTAAAGACTGGAAAATGGCACATATTATACCCATTTTTAAGAAAGGTGAAAGAACTATAGGCCGGTTAGCTTAACGTCTGTGGTTTGTAAACTAATGGAGAAGGTAATATCAGACTACATATGGGATTGGTGGGTAAGGGATAAGTGGCTATTTAAAACTCAGCATGGGTTCAGGAAAGGGTAATCCTCTGAAACCCAATTAGTGGGTTTGTGTCAAGACATTGCTAACTCATTAGATGAAAGGAAAGAAGTTGATGCTATAATAGTCGATTTCTCGACAGCATTTGACAGAGTGCCACACGATCTACTGCAGTTGAAGATGGAGCAATTACCAATCAACGTAAGGGTACTGAAGTGGGTTGCGAATTTTCTTACTGGAAGAACTCAAAGAGTGAAAATAGGTAACAGGTATTCAGATGAGACGAATGCCATATCGGGGGTTCCACAAGGTAGCGTCTTAGGGCCACTGCTCTTCTTAATTCACATCAACGATCTTCCAGACAAAATGAACTCTGAGATAAGACTTTTTGCAGATGATTGCATAATTTATAGGAGGATCGAGAGTGAAAGCGACCGTGATACCCTCCAAAATGATATTGACAAACTTTCAGATTGGACCAATACCAACGGAATGGACATTAATATAAGTAAAAGTATGTACATGACATTCACTCGATTCACTTGAGACAAAGATTAGCTATCGTACCGCAGTAAGTCACAGAAAGAGCTGCATGCAGCCTTCAGGCCACCAGTCTGGCATGCCTAGCTTAAAGGTTATGAAGGTTAAGTAGTGGGACTTGGACTTGAATACCTTTAATAAATCTTGAATAACAGTCAAGTACCTGAAACACATTATGGTAATTAGCTGGCTGTTCACTACTAAAATACACATAGGCCTCCTTGGTGCTCTTCATAAAGAGTAGGTTAATGCTGACACTGGGTTTCCCTCCTCCATTGTGTATGTGTTTGGTATGGGGGTGTAATGGCTATAATAATCCAAGAGGTTAATTAGCCAGATTGTCCATACAAACAAACAAAACTAAAATACAACAATATTTCACCTCATTATAACGACTAAATTTTGCAAAATTTTAAATCCTATCAATGTATACAATTTTGGCAACAAAACACAATGTTAGGCCTGAGTATATGTTGGTATATAGCAAATGGTAGTTAGGGTATCTTTTTACTTTCTCATATACCTACGTAGTATTTTGAGAAAGTATTGTAATCATGAAAAAATTCAACTTTGAGATTTTGTTGGAAATACACGTTTTAGGGCAAAAATATGTTATTTGGCCTACCTACCTCAATATTTTGGCACTGCTGTTCTAGAACATCTAGCATGCACCACTATACTTTTGAATTAATAGGAATGATCATAAATAAAATCAAACCAATTTCAAAGTTATTAACACTCAGATGCTGGACCTCGGGTCACAAAGCACCCCATTCAAGTAATTTTAATTTTTTTTATGTGTAGGAGGTATCTACAATTTAACCTTTCAGCTATTCTTTTGCAAATTAACATGTGTCAAAATGAAGATATTTTCAATGAGAAGTATAAAAGTGTACTTTGTATCCAATGCCAATACTTCCTGGGTCCCAATAGACCCATCTCCATTGTTTGTGTTCTATACAATGCATTGTGATACATTTTACAATTGTATCTTATGTACCAAAGCCAAAAAAGTGTCATTTTACTTTCTAGCATGCACCATGAACACAATATTTTAGATAAATCTTTTTTATAATGCAACTAAAATAGGTATAGACATCCTTGATAAATTAGTTCGAGAATATTCATGTGCGAGAGCAGTGTGGCATTGGCCTCTGGCACTGTTTTTCAATTTTTTGGACATTTCAGCATATAATGCTTTTGTTATTTGGTGCATACAAATTAAATATTTCATTTCCAGCAGTAATGCGAAGGCCAAAGGAAAATTATTTTTAGAAGAACATGTAGAGAGCCCGCAGTTCTACTGCAGGAAAATTTGAGAAATGTCAAAAAAGTATTATAATAAACAAAGAACGAACAGAAAAGAAGAATCAAACATCGGGAGAGAGTGGCAAAATGAGAAACAAACAAATAAGAACAAAAAAAAGAACTTTGAAGATGAGCAAAAATGATGAAAGTAATAACATCTACATCTACAGTTTATCCTGCAAGCCACCGCAAGGGTGTGTGGCAGGGGGTGCATTAACACCAAGGGGAAAACTCCAAAATTAGGTCTGGGTTTACGCCCCTATGCGAGGTTACTTTTGAGCCCAAGTTTTATTCTGCTCAGCTATCGGTCTAGGGAAAAATGACCCTTTGTATCTCTCCGTCCTACAGGCTATCTCTCTTATTTACGAGGATGGTCCATTCTACTGATATAGGTGGGAGTTCTTATTTCTTCGACGTCGCTGGAGAAAGTACTCGTTCTAAATCTTTCAAGAAGTTTTAACCTAGCACGTGATCGGCGCTCAGCTAGTGATTCCCATCCTAAGTCCTGTATCAAGCCTGTAACACTTTTATTTCTATCATAACAATTTTTAACGAATCTATCAGCTTTTTGCTGCACTTTCTCTAACTCGGCTATTAATCCTTTCTCGTATGGATCCCATATGCTCGACGCATACTCTAGCAGCAGTCTAACTAAAGAAAAGTAACATGTCTCTTTGACTTTTTCTTCGCCTTTACCTACTATCCGTTTGATGAATCCTAGTTTCTGCTTAGCTTTCCCGGATATATTTCGTATGTGTATGTCCCATGAGAGGTTACTTGTTAAAATGACACCTAAGTATTTGACGGATTCGGCTAATTTTAGATGTATGCCTTCTATACTGTAATTCATCGTCTCAATTTCTTTGTTTCTTCAGAATCTCATGACGGAACACTTACCTAAGTTCAGCTCTAATTGCCACTCTTTACATCACTCGAGAATTGCGTGTAGATCGTTAGAAAGTAATGCTTGATCAGCAGGACTGTTAATCTCTCTGTAAACTACCGTATCATCCGCGAATAACTTGATTTTACCTGTAATAACCTTATCTAAGTCATTTATGTATATAAGGAATAATAGGGGACCGATGACACTTCCCTGTGGAACACCAGAGGCCACTCTGACCGAATCTGATTTAAATCCATCTATGAATACTATTTGTTCCCGATCATTGAGAAAGTCCCTTATCCACTCGATTATCTTTCGATTTATTCCACAGGCTTGTAATTTTTTCAATAACTTAATATGAGGGACTTTATCGAATGCTTTCTTGAAGTCAAGAAAAACCACATCTAGCTGAGTCTTTCGATCACCGGTTCGTAGTACATCATGTGCAAACAGAGCGAGCTGATTTTCACAAGATCTTGCCTTCCTAAAACCGTGCTGATATTTACTGAGCAAGTCCTGGCTATCTAAGAAGTCTATCACAGAACTAACGATGATGTGCTCTAGAATCTTGCAAGATATTGAGGTTAGCGAGATCGGCCTGTAGTTTTCTCAGTTGTCCTTCTTCCCGCCTTTATGTAGCGGAGTTATGAACACTAATTTCCATTCCTTAGGTATAATGCCATGACTAAGTGACTTACTCAAAACTGTTTCGAGATAAGGTGCTATTTCTAACACTAATTCCTTTAGTACTCTAGCTGGTATCTCTTCCGGTCCCGGGGATTTATTTGCATTTATGATTTTGAGCTGTTCTGCTATCCCTTTCGCTGATATAAGTATATCGTTCATCTTCTCTTCGCTTGGTTCGGGTGGATCGTCCTTCCCTTTCTCCACTTCGGTCGTAAATACGCTTTGAAAAAATGAGTTTACAAGTTTCCTTTATCAATGCTATCGTAAACTACCTCTCCTTTTTCGTTTCTTAATGGTGCTACGGTTGGGCGTCGATCTTGAACTTCTCTAACATAAGACCAAAAGATTTTGGGATTTTCGTTTAGATGTTCACAGAGAATCTTTTTCTTGAAGTTCATTAATGCCTTGCGCATAATCTTTTTAGTCCAAGTCCGACAATTTCTGTACTTGTTTGAAATTATATTTATTACCTCCTGTGACGTATTATTTTTGGCGCATTTAAGTTTCAAGTGAAGCTTTCTTTGTCGCCTGAGAGCACATCTAACCTAGGTTCCCCATTATCGGTAATATATTTACTTGGTATGTACGTATTTATACCTGTTCTAATTACTGATAAGAAAGCTTTCCAAGTTTTCTCAATGTTCTTCGTGCTTGCTAATTTTCTGAAAGTTGCGTAATCTTTAATAAGTTTCTCTTTAAAGTCCGCAAAGTTAGCATTTTTAAATATGTACACTTTTCGCTTAGGCTTGCGATACTTGACGAATGCTATGTTCAAAAGAACTCGAACTACTTGGTGATCGCTGATTCCTTCTTCAATAACTACTTCAGAAACTCGTTCGGGGATATTAATTGCTATTAAGTCTAATATATTGTCCTCTCTCATGGGTTCTCTGACTACCTGGATAAGGGAATGTTTATTGAAGATAACAAAACAATTGAAAATGACATACTAATACTAAACACGAAAAATGAACAAAAATATTTTAATTCTATGTCTACAGTTACAAAGGACTTTTATTTATCACAAAATGTTTGTTTGAAATAAAAAAATCAATGAAAAATATTTCAGTGCGTAACGTTAGGGTACAACACTTATTTATTAACAATATTTTTGGATTTTCTAAAATAGTAAACCTAAGAACAAACCAAAAAACAAAAGGAACAAACAAACCAAAGATCAAACTAAAACAAACAAACCAAAATGAATCAATAAGAAAACAGTAGAAATTAATTAACACAACAACATGAACAATCACTACAAAGAATATAACACTTTCTCCAAATAATTTGTATTTGAGAAATAAAAGAAACAGAAAATGAATGAACAAAACAAACAAAACAGAATGAACAAATCATTCTAATAAATGACCAGACAACAAATATATAAACCAATGAAACGAAAGACCAAACCAATGAACAAAGCAAAGCAAACCAATGCAAGAAATGACAAACAAACCAAAAACAAAACAGTAAAGGTCCCAAAAGACCCTGTTTTAGAGAACAATATTCTCTATGCATAAACACTGTACGTTAGATATATGCGTTTTCGCCAATGAATGAATCGCAGTATCAGTTGAAACATCCACCTCTTAGCTCGATTCTTTCAGCAATGAATTATTTCAATGAGTGTTTGTTTATACCAACAATACATTTGCTACAATGAAGAAAATAGATCCTATAACTTCTTATAATCGAATAATCTAAAACAAATGTCATAAAATAATTTAAAAAGCTAAGTTAGTGTTAATAGGTCAATTGTAAAACTTATGTTTACTTATTATGTGTTGAATGTTCATTAGTACACAATAACTAAAGAACATACAAAAGTAATACTTGAATACAATAATTTAAAATATTACTGAATAAATATGATATAATTTTATAACTCATAAGATGTCTATTATTACTATAATTATGATATGCTAGTCTTTTAATATTTGAAACTGAAGAATTAGCTTGTTATGCCATCTCTTATTTACAAGGATAATTAATTCATTTCAATGCCAAAGGCTTAGGATATTGAGTTTGGCAACAATATCAGTTACCATGGAAAGGATAACCTTTTCATTAAAAAAACTCGAGATTTTGTAGTTAAAAGTTCAATTTTGGAAAGATTTGATCCATATTTGAAATTTCTCCGTAGGAAAATAAAATCTCATAATTTTCTTTGTCCTCGTGTTCAAGTGCTCGTGTTCAAGATAATTGATATACATTATAAATGTTAGCAGCCTTAGTACAGATCCTGGGGAAACTCCAGTTACTGAGGTCTGTTGGGTTGAGGTATCAACTTCCTTGGATCAGTCAAGTAGGAGAGCTTCACCTTTGGGGATCTATTAGATCCAATTTAATGCATTTTCCCTGTTAGCTATGGATTCTAGCTTTTTGGCAGTGAATTTGTTTTTATTTTTAAATTTCATTCTCTATTTCATTTTTTCTTATATTTAATGGGGCCTTAAGGAGGTCTGAAGCATCTTGAGCAAATTATATTTCATCGCTGTGGATACTTAGAAGATGAGGCTCTGAAGCAGCTAGTATTTGTTAAAAACTCTCTTAAACATCTGCAAGTTAGCAGTTGTGGGGATGTGACTGATGAAGGAATACTATCGCTTATGGAATTGATGTGAGTTATTATTTTTAATATTTATTATTGGGCTCAATGAAGCAAACAATAATCTTAAAAATTCATTTTTTCCTGTAATTTAGAAACTTGAAGTCTCTCCTTCTGTATGATCTCCCTGAGGTAAGGAATAGAGAAAAATGCATTGAAAAACTTGAAAGTGCACTTCCAGATTGCAAGGTAGACTTTCCTTATGCATTAAGTACTGAAAATGTTAAAAAATGATTTTTTGTTTTAAATTAGTGTCCTTTATAAAGATAAAAATGTAAACTTACCAAACTGGCTGAATAAAGCCACTTAAAATTCCATGTTATCATATTATTTAACCCTTTCAGTGCCACGCCAATTTTGGTGGGTATGCCCAAAAGTGCCATGGCTATTTCAGCCTGATTCTTTCAGTAATTGCACAGATGATTACAAATATTAATTATATTAAGGGAATGTTAGAGTTCATTGTGTGATTTTTTGTTTAAAAAATGTTGTTTTTAATTTTTTTATAAAAAAATGAAAAGTCAATTTTATATTGAATCAAGTATGGTATTTCATTATTTTCGTAAGTATATTTAACTTATTTTCATAAAGGCAAGACATTCAGGTAAAAAATTGCAAAAACTCGCAAAAAATATTAAAAAATGAAATTACAGAAAAATATTATTTTGCATAACGTCAATTTCAGCACTTTTCATCAGTCTCTATGAAAAATCACATATGCTATTTATTCATATTGTTACGTGTTTCTTTCAGTAATTGCAGAAATGACAAAACATTACATTCTATAAAACTATATACTCATAACATATTTATTTATAAAATTAAAAAATATTTTGCTATGATTTTACATTTGAAAAAATTTAAAAAGTCACAAATATCTTCTAAAATCTCGAAATTTTCCTTCTCTAAATAATATTCATCGTCAATTAATGAGTTTATATAACAAAGCAATTCATCATCCTCAATTCTTACAGTGAAATTATCATTGCCTATAGAAGCCATCTTGAAAGAATAGAGGTAATATTTTTCAAAATTGAAAAAATCATAACTCAACAAATAACCAACTAAAACCAAAAAGAATGGAAGATATGTGAACTACATAGTCTCCTTTTTCGATTGATACCATCATCTTTTGCCATCTGTCATTTGCATGTGGAACTATTACGAGTTTATGCTTACTCAGCATGGTCGACGATTTATCGTTGTTGGCACTTTGCGCTTAGAAAGCAAATGACGATATATTGTCGCATGGCTCTGAAAGGGTTAATCAAGAGAAAATGGCATTGATTTACTAACCATTGATTGTGATCGAGTACTATTGCAGTGCTTAACCCCTCAGTGACGGGCTACATTTAAATACCACTCTAAGGTCCGTTCTGCAGGTATTTAATTGAAATGGCTGATTTTGATGTAGTTCATTATAAACATTTATAACGTTTTACCTAATAATCTGATTTACGTGAAATATTCGGAATATCTACCCCATAGTACATTTTATATAGCTTATTTTTTACATAATTCTATTTCAATAAGTTTATACATTATCGCATGAAGTAATAAGTTTATACCACACAAATGTTTAACTCTTAATCACTGCTTTTAGTGCTAGAATTGTTCTCATGAACTTCAACTCCATTCAAATAATGCAGTCGAGTTCTCTGTAAATATTCAGCTTGCCACTTCATTCACCTTACAACGCACTAGCTGTGAGTCTCTTCCCACTTTATCTTTTCCAAACACCACAGATGTTGTGGCACTCAAGAATTGTGTACTAATAACATCGCATGGATACAATTTTTGAAAATGAGAGTGAATCATCTCTAGCTGTCCCCTATTCCCCTTCTTCTCATGGTGCCTTAGCGATCTTTGATTGTATTCTTTCTGAAGACTGGATTTTCTGATGAAAATTATCAACTTTTAAAAAATTATTTCCTTACAAAGAATGAGCTAATTTCTGAAAGTGATTTAGAGACATAAATAAATTTTTAGGAACTGATAGAGATTAAAGGTAAAGAAATACTGCAAATCATTTTTACACGCATCAACCAGCAGAGCAGATGTCCTCACAGCACACGGAATTTAGTTTTGCATAACTAAAATGGTTAGAAAAATATTGTATTTAACGTCTTCTTAAAGTAAAAACCTTTCTATGTAATAATGTGAAAACCAATTGAAAAAAAAAAACTTATTACTATGTAGCAAATTAAAAGCTGTGTGGCATGAGTCCGTACCATGCACAGAGGCCGGCACTGAGGGGTTAATAATACACATTTTTATTCGGTTCTATATTAAAATCTATATGATGGATTCTCATATAATAAGCAGAGTTAGACTGACCTGGCAGGACACCGGGACATTTCCTGGTAGGCCGGAGGAGAAATGGGCTGGTGGGGCCAATCGGCTGTTAAAAATCGTAATTTAATTATTTTTATCCATGAATCCAGAAATATGGAAGAATGGATTTTATGTCCGTTTTTAACTAAGCTTCCTCAAAGTTATCTTTCCAAATCTTTTACATCTCTCACTCCTTTTATCATTGCATCTCAATCCTTCCATTCTCCATTGTGTACATATCGTCAAGTCCAGGGATTTCTCAGCAAGTCAGCATCTTTCCCCTCTCCGCTCCAAGTATATTATGATGATCCACAATCATCAATTTTCATACAAATTTGCAAAACTTTAAAAGATATAAGTGAAGATTCTACATTTCCATCTTAAACTCGTTTCATCTCACCCAATCTTAAAGAAAATATATTTAAGTACGAAATCATATTAACTGCTCTTGTTTATTTAAAATTATTTTTAAATACAACAAGTCTTTTGAAATATTTGAAAACTAATAATATGGTATTATCAAAGGCTTTTGCTACGGTTCATGTAACTGTGAAAACAATATCAGAGGTAAGTAATAAGTTTACAGAAATAAAAATAGTGAGTGATAAATTCGTCACATTTATAAATGAAGAACTAGAAAACCATTCTGAAAGTTCTTCATGCCTTCAAGTTCAACAAAATTTTCAGGTAACTTGAAACAAAAACAAATATAAAAATATTGAAGAAATTAATTCAGAAAATCTTTAAAATATCAAAGAAAAGGTTTTCAAATGTATTTGTACTGCCGTAATTTTAGACTTTTATAAACGCTTTTTAAATAATGATTTGATAAAGGAATTAAAATTTTTTTAATATGAATTTTTTCAAGAAAACCGATTTTGTTAATCTTGAAAAATTAATGAAAAATTTTTACAAAGATATTCAAGTATCTGATTTAGTCAACGAGTACGATGATTTTGTGCAAAAATGGATATTTTAAAAAAAACAGTCCCTGATATTTATGTCACTTCGGAAGTTCATGAAAAAAATGTACTTGAAGATAATTTTCGTGACATTTTTGAGTTTCTAAATGTTGATATAATGACAATGTAAATCTTGTACAAATTGTTTAATTTGTTGTTTCAGTGTTAAATGATTATAACTTTACAGTTTTGCTTATAACAATATTTATAAAGCACATAATTATACTTAACTATCTGTTACACAAGTTTATTGTGAGATGTTTCAACATTTTAAGTTATATTAAAAATAAATTATGAAATAGACTAGGAGATCAAAATGTTGATTCTTTTAACACCATGTCAGCAAACAGAGGTATTCTGGTCAAACTAGAAAATGATCAAATAATAAAAAAATTATGCGAAAATATTAAGGAATTTGACAACAAATTGTAAATTTAGTATAATACTTATTATTTCTATTTTTTCTTAATATTGTGCAAATTAAAAGTAACTTAAATATTGGAAAATTTCAAGACAATGTAAATTTTATTTATTTCTTTCAAATCTCTTGTAAAAAATGTTTACTTCTTTTTATATTATAAAAATAATTAAATTTTTGTTACAAATAAATGTTTACAGAATGTGAATTTCATTATTTCATGTTATTTACCTGTAAGTTATACTTAATTGAATAAAGATATATATATAGTTTAGTTCCCTTTTATAAATTTCTTCTTTATTATGAAAATGTTATGGCCAATACAATGCAAAAATCCGGGGGAAAGAGGGAGGAGAGGAGATGGGGTGAGAATGAGGCTGTTTATCTCGATTTCCCGGTGCGGAATTGCTTCCCAGTCCACCCCTGAGTATAAGCCACAAGAATATTCAAAATGGGCCTCAATGGATTCTCAGTTCATAACACTTTAAAATTCTGCGTTGAATGGTATTCTGTTAGGTTGTTCATTATGGGATTTTTAACATTTAAAGTAATGCAGCAGTGCTATCAACATTTATGTTTTGGTGAAGCATATCCAAGAAAGTGTAAAACAGCAAAATACATTCAATAATAAATACTTCATTATTAAAAAAGTAAGTACAGTAGTCCCTTGCCAACTGCATCTTGAGTAACTGCAGTTGAATAATTGTATCTGGTTTTTACAACTGCAGTATCCAGTCTTGAGTATCCAAGGTTCTCCATTCAGCCATATCTAGTTGGATAGTTTTACTAATAATAAATTTTATATTATTGAAGAAGTTACTTACTTATTAGTCTTTACCAAATGGAGACTCATAACAAAGAGGATTTTTAGCTCCCTATATGATCATGAGGTAGTTCGGAGGTGGATGTTCAAGGAATTTTCATGACATAAAAACTTGTCAAGGACAAAAACAAACACAAAATTTGACAATACACAAAATTGATACAAAGCATAGTTTAAACAGAGAAATCATCATCATTTAAAAATTCGTTAATACAATAATAACTTTTACATAGTAATGGTGTCTTCAAACTATTTTAAAGGTAGTGGAAGAGTGGAGGGATTTTATATAATTGGACAATTTGTTAAAAATCATGGAGGCAGAATGATGATGTCCTTGCTTACATAAAGAAAGAGTAACCATTTAAATGAACATTCTCCCTTCCACGGGTAAAATAACCATGAACTGTGGCATTCATAGGAAATATAGAAAGATTACCTATTTTTTACAAACATTACACAATTAAGCAGTGCCGGATAAAGACTCTCCAGTGCCCCTAGGCACAGACATTTTGGGAGACCCCCTCATAGATTGTAATGGTAATAAAAACTGTAATATACAGAAAATGTTTTATTCATAAAACAGGAAAAGCAAAAAGCACTAATATAGTTCTTACAAATTTACTTTTCTGACCTTTGCGGCAGCAAATTTTTGTATAATCAAAGAAAAATCTGTTTAACAAAATCACTTTCAATACATAATAAGCTCAATGCATGCAGGAGATCCTGGCTCATTGTTATCCTTTTTTCGTTTTTAATGAATGAAAGTTTTGAAAATGGTCTCTCGCCTTCACATACTGAATACAGCATTGTTAAATAAATTCTGAAGGCAATGGCAACATTGGGAAAACATTTCTTTAGTTAAATTTGTTTCATGATATCCATGACCCTTACAGAATTTTCTTCATTTTCCTCTATTTCTTGGACTTGATTCATCACGTTTGTGGAAATGGATTAATTCATTCTCAAACTCTTCTCCTACTCATATTGATATTTCTCAATGAACTTTTTTGAAGCTTTTCTTTTGTCTTCAATATCTTCACTCTTGTAATCAAAGAGGAAAGAGAACACATTATGTACCCATTCATATGCACCATAGTGCTTCCTCATTTCTATGATCAGACTCGCATATTACTAAAAATGTTTGTGTCTTGAATTTTTCTTTAGGATTGTATATGTGGTCGGATACAGATGTGCCATGTTCATAAACTTGCTTTTTATGCTTTACCATTCATTTCATTGTAGTCTGATAGTGAGGCTCATTATTTGATTCTGCTTGAATCTTCGGTATTATATGTTTAGCTTTTTCCTCAAAGTGATTCAAGTCATTGTGAATAACCAGAAGAAACTCTATTAAAGAATTCATTTGTTCTACAACACTTTAATAAAAGTCCCTCAGTTTGCAACAGTAGATTAATTTTGTATTTTGTTCCAAAACATCAGTCCAGAACAGACAATGAAAGACTATCCAGTTAACACAATTTAGCTGAAATATTTTTAGCTTCTGCTCGAGTGTTACAATTTTGATCAGCTTCATCATGTAAAATGTTCAGTATCTCAATTATACCAACATAATTTGTTTTGAGTGCCTTCACGGCATCATATCTTGCAGACCATCTTGTGTCCGAGAGTGCCTTGACTAGAATCACTTCCTTACTTTTGAATTGTGACTTTAATGTATCCTTCAAAAAATTCCATCTGTATGTAGAACCTGACAAATTTATACAACCTTGCAATGATTCCAAAGAATGAGACAGCTTCCTCACAAATACTGGCTGATATTTGACCAACAAGATTAAGTGAGTGAGCACTGCAGAGTATATATTCACCCAAAGGATTGCACTCCTTGATATTTACTGGACATATTAGTAGCATAACTCTGAGAGGCGACAATTTCCAAGGTCAAGGCCACAATCAGATAAATAATGAGTTATATAACACTTGCCAATTCTTTACCTTTATGAGAAGATATGATTATGAATTTGAGGAATCTCTCCACAACAGATAAATTATCTGGATTATCCCTTTTATCCGTTACTTTTTATTTTAAAATTTACATTTTCTCTTATTATCATTATATATAGACGTTTCTTACAGAGGAGGAGGAGGATATAAAATACATATAGGAGGATACTAATCATTTCATTTCATTTATTCCATAAAAGTTGCAAATACAAGGCATTCTACAATCTTCAGGAGTTGTCAAACAAACAGTCACAACACAAAAACAAGGATACACATTAGAGTCATAGAAACAAATAAAAAATGCATAAAGCACTGTATACAGGCATCATTTAGAGCACAAAATAGAAAAATTATTACATGTGAAATCTGTTTTGTGTCCCATTACCAAGTTCCAGCAAAAATACACATTAAAATCAGACATATTTAATATAAAAAAATGCGTAAAAACACAGTATAACAACAATTTAAACAAGTTAAAATTAAATTTGCCATATGTCACATATTAGGTCTCAACAAAGTTCATATATTCGTCAACTGTATGGAAGGGATATTTTATTAAGAGATCAAAAATTCTGTTTTTGAATTCATTTTCAGTTTTCCCATTTTTATACTTATGATGAAGAGTATTATACCACATGATACCTTTATATCTGGGAAGCTTTTCATATAATTTCAGCCTGTGCTGTAAAGTAGAGAAATCATTGTTACCTCTGGTATAGTGTTTATGTATGTCTTTGTTGTATGTTATATATTTTACTTTAGATATATATAACAACGTTTTAAAGATTAATATTGAAGGTAGTGTCATTATTTTCAAATCCACGAAGGATTGTCTACAGGACAATCTTGGCTTTAAATTTGCCATATATCTGATTGCTTTTTTTGCAGAATAAAAAGCTTCTGAAAGTTACTTTTGCTAGTATGTCCCCATAGTTCAATGCCATATACAAAGTGTGGATGAATCAATGCAAAGGATGCAGTTTTCATAACATTTAGTGAACAATGATTTTTCAAGTTACGTAGAACATAGAGATTTCTGCTAACTTTTGCTGATACTTTTTCAATGTGATTATTCCAGGTTAATCTGTCATCAATAATCAAGCCCAAAAATTTCGCATGGTGGCATTTTTCAATCCTATAGTCACCCACAATAACTATTTGCAGTCGTGTACGTATACCGTAAATACTCACGTATAATGCGCACCTTCGTATAACGCGCAGGGGGGTTTTCAGCCTCGTAATCTATGATTTTTCTATATATCCGCGTATAGTGGCACAGATTTTTTAGCGTTACCGTTCCAGAATAAAGTAGATGGTGTAACGTGTTCTATGGCAATGATCGACTTATTGGTATTATGTATTGGTAACATAATGAAAGTGCGAAATGAAATTTTCGAATAACGTTCCAAAAGATCGTCAGCTAACTCAATAATTACATACTTTATGTTTACATACAAGGTGATATTAGGATATACGCAATAAATCGAATTATATTAATTTCATAGTATGGCATATGACATTCTTTGAGCTAATAAAATGAAGGTATGACGATAATCCTATGTTTTTTACATACGTTTTTGTCACGCCTGAGGTGGACGGGTTCACCCAACGTTCAGTTTTACCCTTATTAGAACACTCGGGAGCACGTAAACACGATAGCAAATAACCATAATTAACTACAGACTCTAAGAATCAAGAATAAATCACGTATGAATGCTGAGAGAAAGGTTGGGAACGATAACTTGATTTAGTTCTACAAGAAGCATCAACTCCCAGCGAACTCAAAGGCATCAGCTGCCATTGTTTCTAATTGTAAGTAGTACCAGTACCTCACTACCAGGCCGGGCGCCGGTGTAGGGTGACGTCATGCGTAAGATGATGATTCCGATAACAACATCGAAGAAGAATGGACCAGTGACGAAGAATTTCTTGGCTTTTAAAATGAATAAATACTGAATTCATTCTTTTCATATCTAATTAATGTATGTTTATAGAATTTGTTAATAACTTTTTACTATTATCTATCTTACTTTTCGTAAAAATCACCAATAAAAATATGAGGATACCCAGGCAGTAATTACTGTGCCAAAATTATGGAAATATAGGGTCATATGAAAATAGGAAGATTATGTACCCTTGTATAACACGCATCCTAATTTAGAACTCATATATTTCGAAAAAAAGTTCGCATTATACGCGGGTATTCATGGTATGGGACAATTTCCATATAGATGGTTTTTGCCTCATTTACTTTCAGAAGATTTTCGTACAAGTATTGGGCAATACTATTCAAAGTAATGTTTTTGATTTCAAGTTGAGAGTATATTTTATAATATACAGTAAGTGACGTATCATCAGCATAAAGAGTGACCATGCCTTCACTAACAACAGATATAATGTCATTTATGTACAATAGAAAAAGGAGGGGTCCTAAAACAGATCCCTGTGGAACTCCATTTTCAGCCATAAGTTTTGATTAGTATATGTATCCATTTGGTGATAGTAGTCTAACAACATCTACACGATTTGTTAGATACGATTTAATTAGGTTGTTTGCTCTGCCTCTTATTCTATAATTTTCGAGTTTTTTTAGAAGTATTTCAAAATTTACACAATCAAAAGCCTTGGAAAGGTCGAGAAAGAAACCCGTGGTGTGGTTCCCTTTGTCAATGATAACTTTTTCAAGAAAACTAATCGCTGCTGAAATGGTAGATTTCCCTTTTGTAAAGCCATGCTGAGAGCTACAAATAACATTATGGAATTTAAAAAAAGACAAGTCTGTATTGAAGGGCCATTTCAAAAATTTTTGAGAAACAAGACAATAATGCAATTGGTCTGTAGTTGTCCAGAGATAGCCTATCGCCTTTTTTAAGGATAGGATTTATTACGGTAATTTTCAGTGCATCAGGAAAAGTACCTTCATCACAGGATTTATTAATAATATTAGCTATAAGTGGTGCAATACTTGCAGCACATGCTTTGATGGCAATAATTGGGATGCCATCATATCCAACAGATTTCTTTATATTTATGCTTCTTATTATATTAATAATTTGTTTCATTTGTTGGTGTGAGAAAAATGTGAGGTATTATGTTTCTGCAGTAGTGTTTGTGTCCAGTGTTACTACTAAGAATTTGTGATATATTGGCAGCTACTTTGTTAAAAAAAATTATTTAATTGGTTTGCAATATCTGTTGGATCCTTAATAGGGATTCCATCTACATTAATTTCAGATGGTGAAGAAATAGGCATTTCCTTTTGCCTTGCTTGATTAATTATATTCCATATGCTTTTACTGGTATTAATCGAGTTTGCAATGTAACTATTATTATACTCTTTTTTAGTCTGTATGACCAGTTTGTCATAATGTCTTTTGAAATTTGTAAAAGTAATTTTACTTTTGTTATCACCTTGGGATAAGTATTCTATTTCTAATTGGAGTAAAGTGGCCCTTGCATTTCTGATACTGTTGTTGATCCAGTTGCAATTTTTAACTGATTTATTCCATTTTTTTATAGTAATAATTGGACAGCTGCGATTGAACCAGTATGAAAATTTTTCAATAAATTTGTTGTATTTACTGTTTACTGTATCTTCATTAGTCATACTAAGCCAGTTTTCATTCTCTAATAAGGTTTGGAGCAATACTAAGCTTTCTGTTTTACAATTATTCACTTTAATTGGAATGAAAGTTGGTAAATTGTCTAAATTAAATTGAATGTCGATATTAATTTTAATTGCTAAGTGATCAGCTAATAAGGAATTAACAGTGTGAGATGAATATGTAGAGGGTTCCAAATTTGTAAGTATTGTCTATACAGTTAGCTGTGTTAATAGTAATTCTAGTTGGTTCAAATATAGTAGAGTGTAGATTAAACTGTTTAAGAAAAGATATTAGTTCCCTACATGCTCTGGTGTTTCCTAAAATATTAATGTTCAAATCTCCTAGTATGATAATTTTGTTCTTTATGTTTATTTGTAAGTTTTCCAATAATGAGGTTAATTGGACAAAAAATGCATCTGTTTCCTTTAGGAGGCCGGTATATTCCCAAAACATGCATAACATCACCATTGGGCAAATCAAATTTTATTCCTGCAATTTCAATATTTGTATCATCAGATAATTTATTCAGTTTAGTGTCTATCATATTCAGCTGCAAATTTCTGTTAGCTATGTTTAGGCACTTCCAGATGAGCTGGAGATTCGAAATTTTTTCTTAGGTAGGATTTTGTGCAAAACTGACTAGAAAAAACGAAAATCTTAAAAAAGTGCAACAATGCGGTCGTTAAAAATTCGCAATTGTTTAAACAAATTTCCAAGGTTTATGTATTTCCAAATGCGCTACGGAGCTGATATTTTTTTTAGAAGTAGCATTTGTAAAAAAACGAAATAGGGATTATAGAAATTTTGATATTTTTTTCTGTTTGGCAGTTAAAAATTCTTAAAGTTTAAACAAATTGGTAGATGCTTAGACACTACGCCGCAAGTTAGAAGGCTGAAATTTTTAAATTAATCAGAGGTTAGTCTATGTAAATGAATAAAAATTCAATTTATCCATAAAATCGTTATTTTGGCCGGTAAAAATTATTTAAATTTAAACAATTAGATAAATGTTATTTCACTTCTAATTGTACTATAAATTTAAAATTTGGCAGAAATGTGTGACATTATTAACTCAATGTGGGAAAAGTATAATATTTCTAAAATTTCAAAAATTAACAAATGTTTTACTCCATTATTTTTCCATAATGAAAAAACGAAAACCGGTACAGAGGAGAAGTCTTTAGAATTAAAGAAATATTTACCATGATGAAATATCTCACGGAAAAATGAATGTTTTTTCAAGGTGAGATGAAATGCTTGCAGTATGCAAGCACCTTATACTAGTTTTATATAAAAATTATCAATAATAATTTAATTATATTTATTATTTACTCACCAAAATGAAAATTATGCCCCTCCTGTAGCAAGCAACTTCGAGTTTTACTGCATGTTATTGTGCAGAAACAAGTTCGGCGCTCGTTCATAATCCATCCAGCAGCACTGAAATACCTTTCGCTGGTTGAACTTGTAACCGGTATTGATAGAACTTTCTCGAATTTTCCACCAAACTAACACATTATTAACATTCAATTGGGTTGCACCAAAGACTAGTACCCCCTATGGGTACAAAAAAGGATGAGCTTGCAGCATCAGGATACAAAAAATCCAAAGAAAGACATGTAGCTGCCTGCAGCAATGCAGCTGGAACTCACAAATTGCCGCATTTATTGTTGGTAAATCAAAAAATCCCAGAGCTTTTAAAAGTATAAATTGTTTGTCTTTCCCAGTTTACTACTGATCACAAAAATCAGCCTGAATGGATTCTGCATTATTCAGAGAATGGTTTTTCATGAGTTTGTATCTTCTGTAAGAAAACACTTGAAAAAACTGAACTTACCTGGAAAGGCCATTGTCATTCTGGATAATGCTCCTTCACATACCAATTGCAAGGAACTTAAAGATAGGGACATAAAGGTCATATTTCTACCAGCGAATGTAACATCCTTAATTCAGCCTATGGATCAAGGGGTTTTAGAAAGCTTAAAAAGAAGATACAGGCGAAAATTTCTGAGTTCAGTTTTGAAAGAAATAGAAGATAAAAATATAGGTCTAATGGAAAGACATTAGCATCAAAGATGTTGTTTATAACTTAGCACTAGCTTGGAACAAAATCCCAAGTTCAACATTTACTAAATCTTGGAGAAAACTTTGGCTTGAGGATGACATCGATGATAAAAATTCTGAACCGGAAGAAGGAAATAAATTAAGACTATTAAGTGTTGCAAGGCAAATTGAAGTTTCTGAAGATTTACGGCAAGAAGACATAAAGCAATGGATCCAAGGTGACTATTTGTTGGAGAAAGAAATTTTGGAGGATCCAGAAATCATACAGGCTGTGATGGAAACAAGGATCAAAGTTTGAAGAGGAAGGAGAATTAAATACAGAGTCAAAAACACCTCATGCAGCAGCCAAAGATGCCCTAGATGTAGTTTTGCATTACATTGAACTAGAGTCTGATTCAACTGTTAACGAAGTGATGCTTATAAAAAAATGGAGTTAAATGCAGTTAAACAGCACATTACTTCATCTAAACAACTGAATTTTTTTTATTTTTCTTAAAATACAGACTGTGTATATGTACTTTTCTATTGGAAAATTTTTGATTTTTAAAATAAATGACTTATAATATAACATTTGTATCTGTATTGTCTTAATATATTTCATGTTAAAATAAATGCGACCTTCCTCCACATTTGCAAGGTAACTGAAAATGCCCTGTCCTCCGAGTTTACATAATTCCTGCATGGGTGCAGCACTAAACAGACAATGGAAACTTACACAGCCACTTTACCCGACATGGCCACTTTACCATGCCTTTCCCTAATTACTGTTGGTCTTTACAAATGATTTAGTATCTGCTTCATGGACAGGAATCATGAAATTATCCTTCCAAACATCTGGAAATGGCCATTCTTAAGTGACTTATTAAAAAATATAGTAAGAGTATAAGTTAAATAGTTAGAGCAGTGCTTCAGCAAGAGAGGAGGCCCAGCGCTCGTATTTACATCAAATACATAATTATCGCTTAATTATATCTGGTAATTAAAATTAAGCATATTATTTTTGTAAGCCATTAGCAGCATTGTCATTTTAAAACAAAAAAATTGTCGGAGTAATTTAAACTTAAAAAGAATAATATTACCTTAATGAATCACTACGTCACTCATTAAGGAAACTCCTCCCGTAGTGGAGTGTGTTTAACAATAAGGCAATAACACATCAAACAGTCACTTGATTTAAACAACTTCATTGTGTCAAACACTGGAAAAATCTTCGGTACTTGTCCTGTGAGATAATTCCGTTCCTTCCTTCATAATTCGCACATTATACAGAGGAACCGAAAAGCTGTCTCACATTCGGTGGAAACCTTTTTCTACTTGGGCCGAGCTTCCAAGGATAGTTTTCGTTGCGAAAATTGAAGTCCCGGGTTTGATTCCGGGGACTATCCTTCCAATTTGATTTACATGGGAAATCTGAAACCCACCGAGCAGGGCAATTTTCTCTTGCACATTAAAATATCTTAGAATTGTAATATCGGAGCGGGATTTGTACCCTTCTCTGAGAGAAGGAATGGAGATTCTACTTTTTATCGTAAAACGCTGCTTATCCATCGTATTTCTTCGAATTTCGCGTAAATACTGCCGTTTTTATCACATTACGAGAGTGTAGCCATAGAAACAACTATTGATGGACTCGGATTCGGTATAGTCTAATAAATACAGGTATTGTTTCTGTTGAACGAAAATACGCGTGTTCAATTTAATAACCCGTTCGAATGTATTTGCCATATTTTATAACGCTCAATTATGAAATTTGAGAACACAAGGAGCAACATATCTGCGGTGATTTTAAAGCTATTAGAGCCAATATAAGTAGGTATTAAATAAATGATTAAATGGAAAGCTCGCATCGTTAGTTCTGTTTGGGTCGTCTTATTATTATGTTATGCAGAGGCATCCTTTTCCTTCCTGTTTGTTGTTGCCAACGAAAACAATGTTCGTGACAAATTAAGTAAACAAGATCTAATTGTAAGTAATAAGTTTTATTTTCTTTATCGCGCCTACTGAACATATTAATTGAAAGGAAATGGATTATTCAGGACGAAGAAGTGAACTAAAATACATGTAGTTTCGTTACGTTTACCTACACTCAGCTTTTGTAAGTCAAAAGACAAATAATTTACGACGAAGGAATGAGCGTGAGTGTAAAGAATAACGTACTTCATCTCAAGTGAGGTATGTATGAGTTAAATAATAATTTAATTTTCGATTGTTCTATAGCAAATTCTGTATTTTTTGGCATCGCTTCTGATATGTCCTTTAGCAGTGCTTAGAATTTAAATTTATCTTGTTTTCTAAATTGATTATATCAAACAATGGAGGCTTATTTCTTGTGTCGTCTCTGTTGGCCGTTACCGTGGAAACCACACAATTCAGAACTAGTTCATTCTTGTTGAATAACTAAAGAAGACAGAACGGAAAATGAGCGGGAGAGGTAATTAACTTGTTTTTCACCAATATTATTGAAAATCTGGCATATTTCAGAACTCGGAACGTAGCCTAGCTCAGTTGATTGGTGGAATTTTAATTAAATGCATGGTTACTTCTCATTGCAATTAACGATCGCTATTCTAGCCCTAATTTCATCGGTACATTTTGATCCTCTCGTTTTCATGCTAGCAAGGTGCTTTACTTTACGATTTGAAACTGGTTCCGATGGATTTTCAACTTACGTTCAAGTTTTTCCTTTCTCGATATCCAAATCAACTTGGATTTTTTCTTATTCGTTTCCTAGGATAATTTTGCTTATTTAACCTTAGCTGTGCCCGTCCGTCTTTCGAAGCATTCGTCCTCGCTACAAAGACTAACTATTAATGCATACACAACCAGTAAATTACTTATATAATCCTATCTCCTACAACATCTTTCTTAGCTTGAAACCATCAAAGTAGGTTTACGAGTTAATACAAACTAGTTTTAAGAAATTCTTTTCTTTTTGACAATCTTTGAATAGTTCAAAATGTAAAAGAAAGAGCAAAGCCGTCGACATACGTTAAATCCGAAATTCTTTTCTCATTTGTGTCGGCAGATTCTTATGATGACTTTGCCAACAATGTGGCCCTAGGACTGGCAATTTTTTATCCTGCCTGCTCCTGGCGTGCTGGATATGGGGGCTCATTAGGCGGTACTGCGTCGGGCGCCGAAGAAGATGGTCTGTTGAAGACGGCGTGCCCGACGTGGTGCATGATACCGCCAATTTGCCTGTAAGTATAATACACGTATACTTGCGATTACATTCTTCTTCTTCTCTTATCTTATAAACCCTTTTAGTAGGTTATTTTATGCTGTTATTAACAAAAATGTTTCTGCTCTGATCCGCCTTCGGATCCCAAAGTATCATTTATGTATTTATTTATATATATATATATTGAGAAACTTCGTCAGCTTCACTTCATATCTACATAATTACGTCTACTCATCTTGTTGTTTTCTTTTTCAGAATGAAGAGATTCCACGAGGAATACTCAAAAAACATCAGGACCAGCAACACGTGAGTGTTTATCACGATTTTCTGATTTTTCTGCATATACGTATTTACTCTGATGCATGAGTGGTGATGGTGCCAGTCATAGATGAAAATCTTTTTTTCTCTCAAAGATTTTAATGTATTAAATTATAGCTCACATCCCAAAACTTCTTAAGATTGATAAGATTGTTAGCATGTCAGCTGATACTACCAATAGGTACTAACATTGGTAGGGATTGCAATCCCGGAGGGATTTTATAATCCCAGGGTTACGGGATTGTGATTTTTTCAATCCCGGGATCGAGGAAAAGTGGTGGGAAATGAAAAACATACAATATTTTAAACAATAATTTTGTATCATAAACAGACATGAAATCATCATATGCAGTTATGGAAGTAATATCAAGTTTACACAAAATTTAAGTAACGTCAATGAAAATAACTTTTTATCAGCAGGTAAAACTAAAATCAAACACGTATTTTTGGAGAAAATGTAAAGGAAATTTTAATAACTAAAGTAGCAATTGTTGCAGTATCTTAAATTAAGTTAAATTGGTTGCATTTATTAAAATAAACGGTACTATTAGATTAAGGTTCTCCTCACTTAAAAGCTATTCACAAATTTCTGAAATATGCCCTTTAAAAACAAAGTGCATCTAATGTCGCGTCACTCATTCTTGATCTGTGTTTATTGCACAGCATTCCTGCTTATGAAAAGGCCCTTTCTGATTCTACACTAGTAGGAGGAATAGCTAGCAACTGCTGGTAAAGAAACTGCAGCTTTTCTCATTTACGTCCACTTTCACGGAAATCCTTTAGCTCTGGTGCTAATTTAAGGGAAGCTGCATCCTTTATGTCCGTAAATCTGTATAATATTCCTAGTAGGGACATAGCTTTGAGTTTTGTTCCAGTTATGTGTGCTGTGAAGTTTAACTTATTATCAATTAATACCCCTAGGTCCTTCTGAAGAATGGTTCTGGGTAATAAAATAGAGTCAATTGTGTAGTGGTAGTGGCCTGAGTCGCGCGCGGGCATTTGGACAGCATGGGAAAATTTTGCCCGTTTAAAAAATAAAATACAATTTGCGAATAGGTTTAGTAAATGTTGGCCAGTAAATATGTAATACTTCTCATAACCAGCGACTTTAGCGAGGATCGTGGGCCAAAACGAGTATAGTGGAGAGAGGGGTTGTCGCGAGCAGCCCGTGGAGCGGATTTAAACGGCTTGTGCACCATCGGCGCCAGGGTTGGAGAATCTAGTAAAGCTTAAAAAACGTGTTAAAATTTGCACCGGCGCCGATATTACAATTCTAAGATATTTTGATGCGCTAGAGAAAACTGCCCTGAACCACGGTTTTCGGATTTCCCATGTAAATCAAATGGGAAGGATAATAGTTCCTGGAATCGAACCCGAGACGTTCAATATTCGAAACAAAAACTAACCTCGAGAGCTCGGCTCCAGTAGCGGGAGACTTCCACAAAGTGTCATGAAAAGCGGTCGATTGGTGCAAAAGTTCATAGATAGGGGTTCGAGAGACTGTCCGGCGTCGGCGGCCGAGGAAGGAGAGACAAGGATGAAGAAGAAGACCTCTCGTTGGGGCCGGAGGAAAGCGAAAATTCGACAAGTGCGTGGAGTTATACACGTTGTAACGCGCCTGGGGACGGGGGGCGCGGCGGGGGGAGAGTGGGGCTATCGGGGGCGGGTAGGGTCGTCGTCGTAGGGGGAGGGAAGGGATGGAGGTCGGGGACGGATTTCGGGGCTTCTCGGGCCTCTGAAAACTCGTGGGGCGATTCCTGTGGTTAGATTTCGTGGGGCGGATCCGTTCAGGAGGGCCGCTGAGCGTACTACATGTCATGGTACTACTATAGGAGGTAGGTCGTTGCGCATCTCAGCTGAGCGTCGCTTCGAGCGTGTGACGTCACGTGGTGGTAGATTGCGCTTGTCGCCTATGTATTAGCATTGACTGGAGTCGCGGGTTTGAAAAAAATATTGTTTTCTCTTGAACTGTGGCTTTCTCAATGAAATTATGTCTTGCGGTATTTGGTTGCAATAACAGTTACAAAAATTGTAATGGTAGGGTAAGATTTTTTCGATTTCCCCAAGAAAGGTCCATTCAAGAAACATGGATTCGAGCATGCCGGAGAAGAGACAACATAAACGTGAAAACAGGTAAGAGCAGGTATTCTTTGGTTTAAATATGCTACTTATTAATTTTATCTATATCTATTTATGTAATTATTGCTGGTGAATTGAACTTCAGTGATCTGGTTGTAGTGAAACTAGTGATGTCGATATAAATAGTTAAAGCGTCAATATTATGAAATTTATTCATTCGGTATGATGTTAACTATTACTTAATCGATTTATACAGTGTCTCCTCGGTGTATTTATGCCTATTTAGAATGAAAATGCTTGGTGCAATATAAATTTGTCACAAATAGAGTATGTTGAGAGAATACCACGTTAAAAAATTAGTTGTATTTTTTGTATTATTCTTAAATATCTCTTCACAAGATATGATACATTATTTATTTAATTTACAGTAAGTACCTACTTAACATCATAAGCGTTACACGTGCCTTCTAATTATACAGTACCAGTTCTTCCTACATATGTTCATGCGCAGTGTTTATAAATTTAAATATCATATGATTTAACGAATTATTATTTACATTTGAAATTTAGTGTGTTTTCTGATCGATTTAAGTTTTTGAAAAATATAAAGCTACAATTTTGCCCATTTTTTCGTGATCGGTGAATATTTTAGTTGAGTTTAGGCTTCAGTCATTAAACTTTGCCTGCACCAAAGTATTTTCTTGTAATGTTCCCGCCTGTTGGCCAGAATGTGCTTTTCAAGGTAGTTCGTTAAATTATTTTTGACTCTGTGGCTTAGCCCATCATACTGTTGACGTTTTACAATCATTTCCATTAATTAATTAGCCATTATCAAAGGCTTATGTATCAACTATTTAATTAATTATAAATTTTTTGCAGCACGAATTTGCTCTGTGCATCATCAGTGATTTTCATATTCTCATCAATCTATCTTAGCTTTTACAAGTAAATGTTTGGTCACAATATTGTTAATATTGATTTTATATCGGTGACAAAATGCCAATGGAGTTAATGATAAGAAAGTTTGTAACATATTTTGTTATGTAACATATGGTCCATGTTTGGACCAGATGTGTTGTTTATGATTACAAAATAAATTTCTGAATCCAACAAATTTTTGCATTTATCAATAAATATTTTATTCTGCTTTTAAATTATTTTCCCTACAACCCATCTTAATTATAATTAATAATTTCTGTCGTAAAAGAATTGTGTACCATGATGTATTTCTTTTTCATGCAATTTCCATTCACCCATAACTATTTTTTATCTCTGGAACACTCAATTATGTGAATTTTATATTTATTGTTTACTTTTTAGTGTATCTAAAAGTTGGTTTCATTAATCTTTTTATTTCAATTTCAATTCAATTCACGCATACCTGTCATATTTGAAGGGCAATTACGCTGGTGAGTGATAAAAACGCCAGTATTTACGCGAAATTCGAAGAAATCAATGACGAAAAAACTAAAAAGTTAACTTGGGAAAAATCGGCCTTTGAGTGAGAATCATACGGAAAATGAAGCCCTTCTCTTTGAGATGGGTTTGGGACCTTTCTTAGAAGTCTTTTTTCCTTCTTCGAAGTTCACTTGATGCCGAATGTTCATAACAAACTTTAACTTTTTCCGATTCCGGTAATTCGTTAAAAAATCATTGTATATACAAATTAACGTCCCGGGATTTTATAGCATCACTTATAAATGTACTATTTATAATAATGAAGGGTGAAGAAATAAAAAGACGGATATCAGCAGCCGATTTACGTTAATTTTTATACAAATTTTAAGCTTCCCGCTACAGCTTACGATCACGTGACGTCATGCGCGAACTGGACGCGTTTTCGTCCACCGGAACGACCTATCTCCTATATTAGTACCATGCTACATGTATAAATTAATTCAATTATTTTTGTTGTGACACCTCCAAACATGTATATTTTTTTAAACTGCGAACTTACAAAAAAGAATTTGCATCATAAAATCTATTAATTTCAAATAACAAAATTTCAATAAATACAATTTTTCATTCCAGAATACTTCATATTATAGACCACTTAGCATACACTTTACATTAGTTTAACTAATTTTATGATGCCTGTTACATAGCTTTTAATTTTACAAAAAAGGAAATTAACCAATTTTAATTCTAGAACATGTAATTATTACATATAAAAAGCTTAGGGTTGTGGTTCCCAAACTGTGTGCCGCAGTAGATTTTTAGGAGTGCCGCAAAAAACTTTGTTTAGTACATAAATGAATCAAGGATTTTCATGTGTTGGTGAGTAATTGGGCATTGAATTTTTTTCTAATACATTGATTAAGTGTTAGAAACAATGAATGGATGTGTCCAAAGATTGTAACACCCATATCTAAAAATATAAAAAGCTTGTTACAAGGCTGAGGAGACGCGAAAACCTCTTTACCTTCGAAAGTATGCCGCAACTTAAAAACGTTCGGGAACCACTGATTTAGGGTGTCGAGGAACATAGCACTTTTTACAAATAAATATTGTCCTCTTGGAACAATGTTTACAATGGTGAAAGCGTGTTGATCCCTTGGTAATTATTTGATCTCTGACATTGCGATTTATTGTATCCAGTCCAAGCGAAATAGATGCGCGTGGACCTCTCCCAGCGGTCTCTGAGCCATAACGTCGCAAAAGGAACTAAACACATTCCCTACGAAAATCGAACAATGGAATATTGTTATTCAATTATTTTCTATAAACAAGCCACCCTTCTTTGCAGGAAACATAGACTGCCCACCCAATAAAAGAACACCACCACTTTTTGGTTCTATTAGTTGATCTGTACTGCGCAACAAATTGATCATTCACATCAACCCCACCCTTATTTAAATAATACTGCGTAACAGTGGCGGCTCATAGCTAAAATTAGTGGGGGTGCTGCTCCAGAAAATTTTTAGCCTTTGTTTTAAAATTGTGTAAAAGGAAAAAAAACATGTATAAAAAGAAAATTTATTCAGGAACTTGATAAAACCTTAACAAAAAAAACCAAACATTTTTTACTTACTTTAACTTAAATTGTTACAGCTCAAGCTTGATCTATTCATTTAAAAATGAAATCCATTCTTCTTGTTTTAATTTGCGCAAAAAGTTCAATAATTTTCTCCTTGATCTCTGGATGACAATTGAGGAAATTTTTCTCCATTGAAAGTACTGCAAGCGCATTTAGTCTTTCTGAATTCATAGTGTTTCTTAAAAAAGTTTTTTTCTTTTCAATGTTGAAAAGCAGCGCTCTGCCTCTGATGTAGTCATGGGAATTGTCAAGAGGATTTTTATCAGTTTCGTAATTTCACTAAAAACATCATCTAGATTATTTTCCAAGATAAATTTCAGCAGCTCAATTAATTTGCAATATTCATGAATATCAGTCCTACAATAGAATACTTTTAGTTCAGTTTCAAGCTTTTCTTTGTCAATCATGGGATAAGCTTCAGTGGTCAGTACTATCTCTTTTGTGGGATGTTCATTCTTAAATCTAGTGAAGCATTTCTTGTTGAACAATTTAGCAGCTACTAAGTGTTTAGTGGAAGAATATCTGTCCGTTATATCAATACATACATAGTCACACACTTCCTTAGCTTCTGCCATGAGTGTCTTTGAAGGATTCTCACAGTACTTAGAGTTTCTCAATTCTAAAATAGCAGTTTTGAAATTTGTTATATATTCATTAACTTTAAACACACTAATTTCTCGAGATTGCATTTGGTTGTAAATTATTTCAACATGAGGCATAATCTGATGAAAAAGCTCTAACCAAAACTTGAAATTATCATCATTCAGGTATTTTAAAATTCCTGTTGCTTCTGCAATGGTTTGATCTGCATTTGATGTTGACTGAATTTCAGTAAGGCAGTTTTTTAAAGGTTGCAAATTTTCATGAACTCTGTTTATGGTCCGTATGTTGAAATTCCACCTTGTAGAGGATGGACGTGGAATGCTGACGTCCATATGTTTCTTGAGAATGGACACACGTTGTGGTGATCTTGAGAAGAATGTTGGAATAGCCAGAATGTTAGAGAAAAATATTCTTGCGTTTCGTGTAATACTTGCTGCATTTCTCATTATTAAATTAAGTTGATGTGCATAACAGTGAATGAAATGTGCATTACTATAAACTGCTTTTATTTTTGCTTGAACTCCTGCTTTTTTGCCTTTCATGACATTTGCACCATCAAATGTCTGAGCTATCAGTTTTTGTCCATTTCCTTGAAGGATTATGTCCAATTGTTCTAAAATACGTTTTGATATGCCATCTGCAGTTTGATTTTCTGGAATAAAGAATCCCCAAAAACGCTCAAATATTTCTTCATTCAATACGTACCGTAGAACAAGGACCATTTGAGTGTGTTCCGAAACATCTGTTGTGTCATCAGCCATGACAGCTACAAAGGAAGCTTTTCTAATTTCCGTCTTTATCTCCTCATGGTATATTTGTAGCAGGCAGTCAAGTATCTCATTCTGAATGGTCTTAGAAACACCTTTGAAGACTGCACTGGTTTCTAAGTGATTCTTCAAATCTGAATCTAATTTAGATGCAAAATTTACTAATCCTCTAAATACCCCTGGATTTACTGAATCGTCTTTTTCATCATGTCCACGTAAGGGAGTTTCAAAGTTTCCACAAAAGTAAATGCAGTCTATTATTTTGGACAAAATTTCACGGTTCTTTTTAACTTTTATATTATGCTCATTGATTGAAAGTCTGTATGCCTCACTAAGTTTCTCCTTAATACTTACGGTTCCTAAAAGTGACAGTGAAACAACATTATCAACGTGCTTCTTTGACTTCTCATGCTTTTCAGTTTTTTCTTTCATTTTGTTTATATTTCTAAAACCTTCTTTTGTCCACGGTACATCACCTCCAAACAGCAAACACGGGAAGCAAAACAGTGCATTTTTTACTTCACAGCCGCTAAGCCAACTTTTCCGTTGGTATCATTCAGAATTAAAGCTACGAATATATTTCTTGTTGTTGCTTTTGCCTGGCTGAGATATTAGAATATCAGGTGTTGAATGACCTCTTTTCTTAACTGTAACTTTCTCATGGAGAGATAGCTGTGAAAACTTAAGCTGTTGAAGTTCACTTACAGTCACAGAACTTATTTCTTGGGGATGCAAGGCCATGGTTAAAGTTTTCTGTTAAATAAAAGAACCGAAAAAAAATGAATCAAATAGAATAGCTGGAAGCAGAATAATAATCTAATTCTACACTCTTCTACACTTTATCACATTGAAGAATATGGTAGACGGTTTTTAAGCACAACACACGCTGAGTAAAAAAAATCTTCCACCATCACGCCAGAGCCGGCACTGCGAGAGCAACAGTGCTATCTCTACCTGGCAGTCCCGCCTTCCTCCCCACCCCCCCTCCTATGTGCGCGTGCGCACAACAGTCAAACACCACGTCGCTGGCACTGTGAAGCGCACAGTTCCATACAAAGATTTTTGTATCTTTTTCATAAACTGGGGGATGGCTACTGAAGTACTGACATTAAGCTTAAGGAATATATATTGTACTACAAAAATAAAGAAAGAATTAATGAAAAAAGGACTCATTATATTAAATGTTATCAATAATATCAAGTGGAAATAGGGGGTGCTGCAGTTCCGCAGTGCCTATACACGAGCTGCTACTGCCTGAAAGTATAAGAAGAACTAGCGGTCTGAAGATGTTGACGTACCAACTAGCATATGAGCCTAAAGTTATGATTTGCTTAATCTCTTGCTAAAAAATTATCATCTTAATGCCCATTTTTACAACTGTTACTAACCATAAAGCTATTTAATGTGGAAAAAAATTGTTTTTAGTAATTATGAAAAAATATTTAATAATGAAAACAAGCTTGAATTAATATTATATTTAAGTAATACTGGTGCTTATAGACAACATTGTGTAATTACTAATAAAATTAATTTTCAACTGTTAGATTTTTAGTCACATTTATATTGGAGTAGGGTGCCAAAAAATTGTTTGCCAAGAGTGCTAAACTGTCAGTAGTACAAAAACGAGTTGGAGCATGCAGATGATTCAACACCTACAGCTGGTTACAATGTTGCCAGATGTCAAGAGCGAACAGCGAGCACTTGTGGCATATCATGCATTGCTTTCTGAGCAAAAGCTTATGCAGGCTGCTGGTTTGGCAGCAATGTAATGTGTATTTCTCTCCCTCTCTCTGCGCAGTAATGTCGACTCACCTACCTTCGTCGTGCTGTAAACTATATTAGGGGGATACTAATGTTTAGGCACTTTCAGATGAGCTGGAGACACGACGTTATTATGTTTAGGACCTTGTGCATAACAGCCTAGATAAATCAAAAACCTCATAAATGTCAAATAATGCAGCTGCTATAAAATTACATATAAGTCTAAACAAATATTTAAGGTATATGTATTTCTGATTGTGCTACAAAATACGAGCATCATTCCCTTATCAAATAGATCTTCAGCTGATGGGTCTGTAAATGTGGAAGTGTTGATGCATTGGAGCATTTTTATGTTCCGAATCTCCCAGCAGAACAGGAAAAATTATTTCTGATTAATTAATAGAAAATATTGCTTGATGAGATAAAAGGATGGAAAAAATCATTTTAATGGGTGGTGACAGACTTTCAAAATTTATTATCTCTTTATCCATTCATTTCAGTGAACTGTTTTCTCAGGATGCCAACAAAAGACAAGATATTAAGGGGATTAACTTAACTGTAAAAGTGAATGCCATAGCTATTTACAAGCCCTCATTATTCTACAGTAGAACAGCTTGAATGTGTAACGTTCCTTAATTTCCAGAGCAGATCTGTGATAAAAGGATAAAAATGATGCTATCAAATAGTCAAGTAGTGGACTTGAAATTTCTTAATTATGAATGAAATGTGTGCGTGTATTTTTGGCTAATCAACCTCTTCTTGGATTATTATAGCCATAGCTCCTTCCACACTGAACACACTCACAGAGAAGGAGGGAATCCCAGTGAGGGCTCCTCAAACCACACAAACAGGAGGTCGGATGACCTTAGAAAAAATTCTACTTTCGCAGGATTCAGGCCCGCTGTGTTTTCTTTGGGGAACCATATTTCAAGTACTTTACTACTATTTTTAAAAACGTTTATGTTATTTTGTAATAGCCTTTTGCCTGTGAATTAATAAATAATAATAAATCTTTTATTGCAGGTTCAGAAGGTCTCAATTAATTTTATAACAAAAATTTCATTGTTGAGGAGCAACAGCTAAGATATTATGATGACATCTGCTCAAATAGAAGGGTAAAGGGGTAATCCATCACTGAAATATTATACATTCAGGATGTACAGGGATGCTTGAACTCCAGGGAATTTCAATCTCATACCTGAATCAATAATGCTAAGACCACAGAGGCCAACACGTTGTCTTTCAACTGGATATCCAGAACAATTGCAAGTCAACTTTTGAGAACCGTCTCTAAATATGATTTCAAAGAATCTCCAAGCAGCCCAAGTGTTAGTGTTGCTGCGATGCTTGAACAAGTTTTGCTTAATTTACTTATATCTTTGTGTTAAAAACTTAAAATTGTATTTTTGGTAGCATACAGTGCAGTCATTACCTAAGTTCTAGCCACCTGTGGTTCAGAAACATCTAGTGTGAAATGCCTCCATACTTAAGCTTACCTGGTCAGAGAGGTGGATTATATTTAATGTGACTGAAAGGCAGTGAAATGCCTTCGTACTGAAAAAATAAATAAAAATAAAATATCCAATACCCTGTCTTTTATGCAATTTTACTTTTTCTTGAATGCTGATATTAGCTTTACCTGCTACACACTAAGGTTTAAATAGAATTAAGGATTTTGTAGCTTTTAACTATAATAAACGAGCTGTATACATTATTTATCTTACGAAATTCAGCAAATAATTAAAAACTGGTTATGCAGGAGCATTTCGTTTTTTTAATATATATAATTGTTTTTAGCATTCAGTGGTTTTTTATTGTCCGGTTTTACAATTCTTTTCAGATCTGAATAATTTGGATATTGTAACAGTGTTGCCTTTCCAAAACTTAAAATATCTGTAGAATCGGAAAGAAAAATCTGTAGAATTGTCTGTTAAAGGAATATTTATGCTCAAAATTCCATTTTATATATGTAAATTTAGGAAAAACTAAACACGGTTATTTTACTTGCTTTACTAAAGAAATAAATCAGTTTTTTATGATAATAATTATTTATTAATGGAAAAATAAATACCTCTGTTAGGAATATTTAATGCAACTAGGTATGGCAATAAAACTAAATGGCTCAACCCTAAATGAAAAATATGTAGTAAATCGATAAAATATTTTTATGAATACATATGATGAAAAAAGGTAAATGAAAAATTTAATTTCCTCTAATCTACTACAACATGATTTAGGACTAAACTTAACGATTATATTTCTTTCCTGCCTTGATCGCTCTCTTTAACAGTGACTTTCTTGCATTAAAATTATAACGATATGCATTCTTTATGAATTGTTTTGTTAATATTAAACCTGCATTAAGAAGCATTACTAAGACATAACTAAGAGTAAAGTGTTTACAATAGTCACAGGTAGGTGTTCTAGTGATGGCAACAAAAAAATAGTTTTTTAAATATCTCAAACAAAACATATGGAAAATGTTTCAAACATAGGTTATAGAAAATGAAATTTCCTACAACTTTTATTCCAATACATTTTTACATTCATCAAATATTAAAGCAAATATTTCAAAAAAAATCTGATGTGGCCACCACATTACTTTCTCCATGACTAATATTTCTAAAAATTCCAAACAGGTTAAATGATAATGAATTTTTTAAGGAAATGCAAGAAATTTTAAAGGCTTTACAAAGAACACAAATAGATTGATACCATAGCCTTCTGATACTGGATATAGCCAGGAATCTCCAACAATTAAGAAAATTAAAAGGAGCATTATTAAGACGTAACAATAGTCGTCGTTAGGTGATGTGATTGTGGCAGCTAAAAAATGTGGTTTTTAAAAATGATTCGAACAAATGTTGTAGGATATTCAATTTCCTGCAACATTTATAGACCCACACATATACCCATAGATATAAAATTTACAAAAATATGACAGTTTATATTTATCAAAGCTTTCACTTTGTTAAAACCTAATACAACTATGCATTTAATATTGAATTCACATACACATAACATTTAAAAGATGAAAGTAATCAATTAAAATCTTTTTTAGCACTTATAATCAGCCGCGAACTTCTGCCTAGGCTAACTAGGTAGCTGCCTAGGGCCCCAACCTCGGCAGGGGCCCCGACCAGGGGCCGAAAGAGTACACATTGAGGACACAGGACAGGGAAAATAATATGTCAATTTTTCCGAACGAAATAGAAAATAATTGACCATAGTAAATTTTTTGACAAGTCAAGTGGCAACACTGTGTTTGTGTTCTTTGTTTGTTTTGCATCGCACCTGACTTAATTCTATAACTTGTCACTACTTGTCAGTTCGCGTTGAAAGTGTGTGTTAGAAAGTTGTATCAATTTTAATTTTGCGGCTCAAAGGTTTTATCTTCCACGCGAATTTGCTGAGGTTAGTTAAGGTTACGATACGAGTAGTGTTGGCTACGGACGCTAAAGAATGTGATAGAATTTTCTAGTGTATAGTGTCTTAAGATTTTATAGAATATTCCCGTAAGATAGAACATTCCGGAAATGATTAGTGAATGGTACAGGAACATTCTCGAAGGTTCTAGATATTTCGATATTGTATGCGGGAAAAGGGTTATCGTCACTGGAGCTATACAAGTACATCCTGGAAAAAAGCTTTTTGGACATTTATCCAAACGTGGGAATAGCGCTCCGGATGCTGTTGTGTATACCAGGGTCAAACTGTTCGGCAGAACGGTCGTTTTCAGTGCTAAAGAGAGTAAAGAATTATTTAAGATCTACCACAGAAGAGAACAGGCTTAATTTACTCTCTGTACTGTACATAGAGTCAGAAATAACATAGTCTGTGGACTATAGTGAGGTCATCCGTTTCTTTGCAGAGAAGAAAGTTCATCGCATGGTAATGTAATCTTGTAATTATATGTAAATGTAAAAATTATAATGTGTAAAAAAGTATAGTTGGTACTTGTCTATTTCATTTCTAAGTATGCTTGTCTATTTTCTAAAGTCAAAGTACATTAAATAAATAAAAAATAAAAGTAAAGTTTGTTTTTTTCTAAATTACCAAAACTCTGTTAACTGTCTAGGGGCCCTGGGTCTCTATGTCCGGGCCTGCTTATAATATACCTAATCATGCTTATATTTCAAAGTCAAATAAAAACCTTAATTTTCCTTTTATATTCTTGGAGAGATCTGAACAAATCAATTGTAGCCTAGCCTCCCCATACTTGTAATCGGTGATTTAAAAGTGTAATTATTTCTATAATAACCTAGATGACATGGAACAAAAGAGCTTATTGAGTGAGCAGGGATTCTTAAATTTATAAGCGACAATAAATTAGGGCAATCAAACATATTATTAATTATTTTGTATAAAAATTTAGGTCTGTGCGGGACCTTCTACTAGAAAGTGTAGTTAAATTGAGATGAGCTAGTATATCATTATAGGTAATATTGACCAGTGAAATTACCATTTTAAATGGCAATCGATCTCAGAAATTTCTGCTGGACTCGTTCCACCATGTGGGAGTCTATTTCATAATATGGGCTCCAAATGACTGAACAATACTCTAGCAGCCTGCGGACAAGAGAAGTATACACAGCAGTGACAGCAAATAAAATTAGTAAAATCAGTTGTATTCCTGCATATAAATCCAAGAGATTCCATTGCTGCATTTGAAATACAGTAGAAGCCCTCATAACTGACTTTCGCTTAACCGACTCGCCGGATTAACACATTTTATGCCCCTAGGTCTGAAAACTGAAATCCACAGTCGAGTGCGACATTTTACATAAAAACGACTAGTTAAAAAGAGTTTAAACCATTCCTTTCATTACGCATCAATCTCACGAGTTGTCCCTTGTGCTAAAATGTATCTCATTACATAATCCAGTCTAGTATGCATCTGCTGTCAGTTGTCCACAGAGTCTGCTGTGGTCTGCTGTCAGTTGTCCCACATATTAGTTCATTGTTATTTTAGTTATGATATTAAATCAATACTAAATTATGTGTATATATATATATATATATATATATAGACTTAAGGAAATGAAAAGGTAGTGATGAGGGTGGCAACAAGGTGTTGAAGGAAGCCCAGCGGACACTTACCAAGTCGGAGACCAAGTTGGCAGGCTGCTGGGGGCGTCGAAGAGACACGTTGAGCACACGAACACAAAAACAAAAAATACGCAAGCTTATCGGGCCTATGCCCTTCCTCAGCGATAGAGTAAATGAGAGTCATACATAATATAATATATGTATATAATATTCATATTTATTTATAGAATATGGGTGAGATAAGAAAGAGAGTGGTTGTTTCCATGAAAACTAAGCTTGATGCTCTGGAAAGAATTGATAGGGGTGAGTCAGTAAGACATATTTCTGTGGAATAAGGTGTTGGAGAGACAACTGCAAAAGACTGGAAAAAATAGCATGAATCTAGAAAGATTTTGCAGTTAGATTGCATCACAGGTGTCTTCCCATTCAACATTAAAAATGGTTGTGTTAAGATTTGCTTCCAACCATTAAATATTTTAAGATGAACAGAGATTATTATTTGATGTTCATAATTATTCAATTATGAAGAGGACTGAACCATTTGCCAGAGATATACTCTAACTGAACTGGCAGGTAAGAATAGTACTTCTTGATGCTCATTTGTTTGTATGTATTGAATTCCTAGCTAATCAACTTCTTGGATTATTATAGCCATTAATCCTTCCACACTGATCACACAAACAAGGGAGGAAGGAAAACTGGAGCAGGCATTAGCCCAGTCTTTATGAAGAGCAACAAGGTGGCCAACTGCTTAATGTCCCTTCCAAGGCACATACTAGTACTTCTTAAGAGAAGTGTTTTTCTAAAGAAGATCAAATTACTTTTAGAGTCTGTAGCGGCCAGTGAGATTCAATTGTCTCACATAGTTCCGGAATCAGCCGCTACCGGACATGAATGCAGAGAGTGTGGCCAGAAAGACAGTCAGCCGTGCTGAGTGTATTATTAAGCTTCATCAGCCTCTTGCTGCCGCTTCCACTTACGTTGCAGCATCTGTCCATTGGCCACGTGTGGTACGATTCTTTCAGTAATGTATTACCTACTTCAATAAAAGAGCGTGTTCACTTAATGAGTTTTTATGTTACCACGTCCCGCAACCAAAGTGGTGACCCCGACGTGATCTTCGGGTGATAGGTTACGGCCACGTGGTTTTTAAGTTTTCGTGTAGTGCGCTACCATAGCGTCCCCACGTGCTTGCTGTTGTAGTTATTTTTCTTCCCCGCGAGTGTTATGATTGATAACGGGAGCCCCAATGTTGGCCGCGTGGCGATGCGCGTTTCTCCATTTTGGCCAGAAGATCCGGCACTCTGGTTCGCCCAGCTGGAAGGACAATTCAATTTGTGCGGTATTACACAGGACAGCACCAAATTTTGGTATGTTAGCAGCCAACTCGACAACCGCTACGCACAGGAGGTGAAGGACATCATTAAGAACACCCCGGCAGAGAATAAATATGAGCGAATTAAGGAAGAACTCATACGACGGCTCTCGGTGTCGGAACAGCAGAGGCTACGGCAGCTCCTCGAGCATGAAGAGATGGGCGACAGGAAGCCATCTCAGTTCCTCAGGCACCTGTCTAATTTGGCTCGCGCCTCCGTTCCCGACGAGTTGATGCGATCGTTGTGGCTGAATCGTCTACCGCAGCATATGCACGCCATTTTGACGGCCCACGACGGACTCGACCTTGCCGCGTTGGCAGTCATCGCTGATAAGGTGAACGAGGTTTCACCACGTCCTTACGTCGCCAGCCTCACCCCAGACCCCATGGTGGTCACTTTATTACAGTGAGTGGAGGAGTTGACAGCGCAAGTCGCCGCCCTGTCTGCCAGGCGACCGGCGACGCGATATCGCGGTAGGTCTCGAAGCCAATCCCGCTCAAATTCCCGCGCGAACTCCCCTCACGGCGGTCAGGCCGGGGGTTTGTGTTGGTACCACCGGAGGTTTGGCAACGACGCCCGTAAATGCACCATGCCGTGCTCTTTCATCGTCCCGGTAAATGGCGAGGGCAGTCGGTAGACGCGGCCACCGATGATTGCCCGAAAGCGTGCCGCGTTTTTGTGACCGATTCGGCAACCAAGTGGAGATTTCTGGTAGACACAGGGTCCGATTTGTGTGTTTTCCCACGAGCTATGGTGAAAGGGCCTAGGGCTAAATCGGCATACGAGTTGTTTGCGGCGAACAATACCGTAATTTCGACGTGCGGGTGGACGACGCTGACGTTAAATTTCGGACTGCGCCGTGACTTTTCGTGGCGTTTCGCGGTGGCGGACGTCTCAAAACCCATCATCGGTGCCGATTTTCTCCGCTTTTACGGACTATTAGTCGATATGAGGCACCAGCGTCTCGTCGATGGCACGATGACGCTCCATGCCGACGGTAAGGTGGTGCGTGACACAGGGGGCCACATCAAATCAATTCTCGGTGGCACGGACTGCAGATTCCATCATCTTTTGGAACGTTTCCCGGAGGTTACGCGTCCGGCAGGATCACCGAAGGCCCCAGCACATACCACGGTCCATTACATACGCACCACTCCCGAACCTCCAGTTTCTTCGAAGCCGCGACGCCTGGCACCGGATAGATTCGCGGTGGCTAAGAGAGAGTTCGAGGCGATGCTGCGTCTTGGCACTGCGAGGCCATCGGAGAGCAGCTGGTCTTCCCCGCTCCACCTTGTTTCGAAGAGAGGGGACGAGTGGCGCCCCTGAGGCGACTACCGTGGTTTGAACGCACGAACGATACCTGACCGCTACCCCGTGCCGCATATAGAGGATTTCAATCATAGCCTCCGTGGTAAGTCCGTATTCTCTACGATTGATTTAGTGAAAGCATACCAGCAAATTCCTATCCACTCGGCGGACATTGCTAAGACGGCCATAACTACGCCTTTTGGGCTATTCGAATTTCCCTATATGTGTTTCGGGCTGCGTAACGCCGCACAGACTTTTCAGCGGTTCATGGACGAAGTTTTAAGGGGCCTAGATTTTTGCTATGTGTATATTGACGACGTGTTAGTGGCTTCCACTTCAGAGGAGGAACACGAACGACATCTAAGTGTACTTTTTACTCGTCTCCGCGACTACGGTGTGCTGGTTAACTCCGCGAAGAGTACTTTGGGTCGACCTGAAGTGACATTTTTAGGGTATATCGTTTCCGGCGAAGGAATATCTCCTCCCCCTGAAAAAGTTGACGCGGTTTTTAACTTCCCGAAGCCTACCACCGTGAAAGCTTTAAGGCGTTTTCTTGGGATGGTAAACTTTTACAGGAGTTTCATGCCAAACGCAGCCGCCCTTCAGGCGCCGTTACATGGCGTGATGCAAGGCCCGAAAAGTAAGGGTAACGACCCTGTGTGTTGGACGCCGGAACTCGAGCGCGCCTTCGAAGGGTGCAAGCAGAGCCTTTCTCAAGCGGCGTTACTTGCCCACCCCGACCCTACAGTGCCCCTTGCTATTTTTACCGACGCCTCGGATTTCACTATGGGTGCCGCTTTACAGCAGCGTTCGAGAGACGGTTGGCAGCCGCTAGCGTTTTTCACCAAAAAGCTCTCCCAAGCCGAACGGAATTATACCCCTTACGACCGGGAATTGTTAGCGGTGTATAAAGCTGTGCGTCACTTCCGGCACATGATTGATGGAAGAGACTTTTCGATATATACGGACCATAAGCCATTAATTTACGCCTTCAAACAGAAGGTGGATAAGTGTTCGCCGAGGCAAATTCGGCATTTTGACTTTATTGCCCAATTTTCCACGGATATCCGCCACATTTCAGGCAGTGATAATGTGGTCGCCGACGCCCTATCTCGCGTCGAGGCGGTCTCCACCGCCTTGGATTACGAGGCACTGGGACGCTCTCAATTACAGGACGAGGAACTGATGAACCTACTCGCCTCCGGTTGCGCGTTGGACCTGAAGAAGATGCGCATTCCGGACACAGGCGGAAATATATTGCGATGTGTCCACATCGAACGTCCGTCCATTTCTACCGGAGCCGTTTCGCAAGCAAGCTTTCGACTTGGTGCATCAGCTGTCTCACCCTGGGATCAAAGCTTCCGCTAAGTTGCTCGCCCAACGTTTTGTGTGGCCCTCGATCCGGAAAGATTGCCGGACTTGGGCACGCAGTTGCCTATCGTGCCAGCGAGCCAAGGTGTACCGCCATACGACGTCACCCATCGGGACCTTCACCAGCCCGACAGCACGGTTCGAGCATGTGTACCTGGACATCATTGGTCCTTTACCTCCCTCTGCTGATCAGCGATACTGCTTAACGTGCGTGGACCGCTTCAGTAGATGGCCGGAGGCCTTCCCGATGCCCGACGCAACGGCTGAGACAGTCGCCCGAGAATTCTTCAGCGGATGGATCTCTCGTTTCGGGGCACCCCTGCGAGTAACAACCGACCAGGGCCGCCAGTTTGAGTCCTCTCTCTTTCGCAGCTTGTCTGTTTTTACAGGTGTGCAGCGAGTGCGGACGACGGCCTACCACCCCGCCGCCAACGGCATGGTCGAGAGGTTCCACCGGCAACTCAAGGCAGCAATTATGTACCACGGCGACGACCGATGGACGGATGCTCTCCCGGCGGTCCTGTTGGGGATACGGGCCGCATGGAAGGAGGACATCCGCTCGACGCCAGCAGAGATGGTTTATGGGGAGCCCATCCGTCTACCAGGCGACTTTCTTAACTCCACAACAAATCCCGAGGAATACACGGCGGATTTTGCCGCCCAGCTTCGGAGGCGCATGCAGCAATTACGTCCCGTACCGAGCGCCCACCAAGGAGCCAGAGCTGTCTTCGTCCACAGAGACTTGGCGTCATCGACCCATGTTTTTGTACGCCGCGACACAGTGAAGTCTTCCCTGGAGCCACCATATGATGGACCATACCAGGTGATCCGGACAGCGCCGAAGCAGTACGTGGTCCGAGTAAGAGACAAGGACGTGACGGTATCGCTCGATCGTCTCAAACCAGCATACATCCTTGCCGATGAGGTGAGCATACCGCAGGCGCCACCACCATCTACAACTGGCGCCAACCAACCGGCAGCACCGCCACCATCCTTGTCTGGCAGCAAACGGAGTTTGCCTGTCGGAAGTATACCACCTGAGCCACAACAGACGACTCGCTCCGGCCAAAAAGTCCATTTCCCACGTCACCTCTCTACGTATCGGACTTAGATCCGGCCTAGAGACTGCCAGGGGGGGTGGTGTAGCGGCCAGTGAGATTCAATTGTCTCACATAGTTCTGGAATCAGCCGCTACCAGACATGAGCGCAGAGAGTGTGGCCAGAAAGACAGTCAGCCATGCTGAGTGTATTATTAAGCTTCATCAGCCTCTTGCTGCCGCTTCCACTTACGTTACAGCATCTGTCCATTGGCCACGTGTCGTATGATTCTTTCAGTAATGTATTACCTACTTCAATAAAAGAGCATGTTCACTTAATGAGTTTTTATGTTACCACGTCCCGCAACCAAAAGTCTATGGAGAAATGCTAAAAGATATTGCCTTTTAATGACTGAAATATTTAATACAACTCTTATGGCTGCCCAACTGAAATCTCCATGGGTACATTAACAGCACAATCTGGGATTTTTCCTATGTCAGGGAAGATTATTGGCAAACCGCATTCAGGTGAATATAATGTATTCCTTGTTATTCCAAGCTCTCAGGATCATAGCCATAGTACTTCAAATTGATTTTTTCACAATTCCTTAATAATCCCTAATTTTTTCAACCTCCACACTACCCACTTGCCCCATTTACTATCATTAGCTTATACCTCATCTTTTCACTCTTTACTTTATAGTCATTAAGTAGGTAAGTTTATTTTCACTACAGTAATTTAAAACCTTCTAACCTATGTCAGACTGTAAATTAAATGTTTACTCTATTATGAAATGTTTTTAATTCTACCTAGTATTCTTCTCCAGCTAATTATCTTATCTATATTCATCTAAGGGTGGCTGTGGCAGATTCATAAGCTATGATTCAGTTAACAGTCAGGCACATCACCTCAATTTTCACACCTTTTTATATCTTGGAATCTGAATTATCATGATTATTAATGAAATGATTAAGTAAATACAAATTCTTCAAAATATAAAAACACCAATTGATGATGAAGATTACTCCATTAGCTAAAAAATTGTCAGGAAAACTACATCAGACCTTCTCCTCATAATAATCCAACACTACAGGTACTAATAACATTGATAATGTACCAACTTTGTAATCAAAGCTCATGTTGTTAATGAGTAACTACTACTACTACACAAATCACATCACAACATAACACAAAGCTCTAAAACACTAAGATAACTTCTACTCAAAATCTATTGAGGCAACAATCCAATATGAAACAAAACATATGATAACATAAATAAAAATTAAACATACTATATTGTGTCAGACATAACAAAAATAAAAAATGCATGCACCAACTGACAAAATACTTCCACCTTTACATACACACTCTGATTAATTGGATTTTACAACTGCTTTCATGCTAATGGATTCAAATTCATCATCAACTTGATTCAGGACAAGGCAAGCTTGATATTACTTTTTATAATACCAAGCATTCACTCAAATTTTATTCAAAATTGTAAATCACAGAATTGGTTATTTAAAAAAAACATCAACTTTATGGTGATGATTTGGGACTGCTAACATTATGTGGTGTCGCCAATAATCAAACTACTGCTGTGAGCTCCAGAACGCAACTGCCACCGGTGGCACTTTATTTCTGTTTACTATACTAAACAAGTGAAGTCTTACAGGCACATGGTTAAGTGCACGCAGGCACCATATTCAATACACTACAATCCCTTCCCTTCCCACAAAAAAACTTGAAGAAAAAAAAAGGAAAAAAATATTACAAAAAAATTAACAAAATATACTATATACAAAAAAATATAAAACAAAAAAATTAATCTAAGCAAAATACTTTAACATATATCCATATAAGTCCAAAACAAGCAAACATTTCAAATTCATATATACAAAATACATTGACATCCATGTGGTTCCAAAACAGGCAGACATTACAAGTTCATTCTCTCTCTCTGTTTGCGATCTCTCAATGGATATCTCCTCTCCCACTGCTTCCTTAGCATCCACTGGACCTTCCCCTGCACTCTCACTCTGTGTTTGTGTTACTTCACCATTTCCCAAGTCTCCTGAATTGGGTTCCTCACTCAGTATGGCACCTGGAGTACACTTCACATGTGCCCAAGTGCCACGCAAATCTTCTTTCTGTACGTTCTCTTCTGTAGATGTAGTCGCACTCTCTCCTTGCTGCAAGCACAGTTCACCTCTCCTCCTTATTTGGTTTATGTGCCTGTGCCACACAAACCCTTCCTGTGTTTTCATTTTGTAATTCCGCGATCCAAGGACTGCCACAATGATGCCTTTAACCCAACTGTCCTCTGCTTGCCCCTTATACTGTCTCACCATCACCTTGTCACCATCTCTAAAGGATCTCACAGCATCACTTACTTTTGTCCTACCTTGGGTTATTTGTCTTTTGCAGACAGTCTCTCTTAAATTTGGTTTCACTAAGGCTAGCCGTGACCTAGGTTGCCTGCCTATCAGTAGCATGCTAGGTGCTTCACCTGTCGTCACATTAGGTGTGATCCTAAGATTAAAAAGAAACCGTGGTAAGGCAATGTGCAAAGGAATCTTTGAGTGCAAGAGGGCTTTAATTTTTTATTTGAAAACTTTTACTAAGTTTTCAGCTGCCCCATTTGTGGCTGGATGATATGGAGGAGTTTCTCTGCTCTATGTCGTTAGTTCTGCAAAACATTTTGAACTGTGCTGATGTAAAAGGGGACCCATTGTCAGTTACCAAAATTTCTGGGAGTCCAAAAGTGGCAAACAAAACTCTTAGTTGTGATATTATTTCCTCAACGACCCCATTTCTTAATTCCTTCACCTCGGGCCATTTTGAATGACTGTCCACCACTACCAAGAATATTTTGTTCTGAAAAGGTTCAGCCAAGTCTATATGTAACCTTTGCCATGGTTTATCAGGCCAATTCCATGGTTTGACTGGCGCTGTGTTGGGCATTGGTTTGTGAACCAGACAAGACTGACAAGAATTTGCAAGTGATTCCACTGACTGATCTAATTTTGGCCACCAAACATATGATCTAGCCAGGGATTTCATTTTTACGATACCTAAATGGCTTGAGTGTAGCTCATCCAATATCTTTGGCCTTAGTGACTTTGGGATCACAACTCTGTTTCCCCACAACACACACCCCTGCTCTATGGTGAGTTAATTTCTTTTGCTAAAAAAAGGTTTTAATTCCTCCTCCACTACTGATGGCCATCCAAACATGCAGAAGTCTATAACCCTGCTTATTTCTCTGTCTACTCTAGACTCCTGGCTGATGGTTTTTGCAGTGACTGGTAGGAATTCCCTTTCTCCTATGTCTAGGTATGAAAATTCCTCAATAAAAGCCCCTTCTACTGGCAATGGTAGCCTTGACAACCCATCAGCTACTCTATTCTCAGCTGCCTTGATGTACTCTATCCTATAATTGTAAGCCTGCAAAATAACTGCCCATCGCTGCAACCTGTTAGCTGCCATTTGAGGGATGCCCTTCTTTTCTCTAAACATATAAATCAGGGGTTTGTGGTCGGTCCTTAAAGTGAAGTGCCTGCCATATAAATATTGATGAAACTTCTTGACTCTGAAAATAATAGCCAAGGCCTCTCTATCAATCTGAGCATAATTTCTCTCAGCTTTTGCTAACGACCTGGAGGCAAAAGCAATAAGCTGCTCTTTCCCATTTGGGAACTTGTGAAGTATAACTGCTCCTAACCCATAAGGGGATGCATCTCACTCTAGAATGACTGGGAGGGATGGGTTATAATGAGCTAAGACTTGGGTAGAGGTGATAGAGTCCTTGATCATCTGAAATGCGGCATTACATTCATTCGTCCAGTGCCACTTAGATTCCTTTCTGAGTAGTCCATGCAAAGGTGACAACTTAGTAGCTAAACCTGGCAAAAACTTAGAATAATATTCAAATAATCCTAAAAATCCTCTTAGCTGAGACACATTCTGTGGTAAAGGTGAATTGACTATGGCTTTTACTTTGCTTTTAGAAGCATGAAGCCCATCTCTGTTGATAGTATGCCCCAAAAACTCTACAGACTCTAGCATTAATCGGCATTTGCTCCTGTTAACCTTAAACCCTGATTGGTGTAACTTGTCTAAAAGAGTCTCCAGGTTTCTCAGATGTTCTATGTCATTTTTGCCTGTGATGATTATGTCATCTTGAAAGCAGGCAACCCCTTCTAAGCCTTGCACTACTTGGTCCATTATTCTCTGAAAGATAGCAGGGGCAGATGCTATTCCGAATGGGAGTCTACTGTATCTGAAAAGTCCCCTATGGGTATTTATGGTGCAAAACTTTTGGGATTTGGTTCTAACGTCAATTGCTGGTAGGCTTGGGATAAATCAATTGTTGAGTATTTCCACCTTGCAATTTGGAAAAAAGTTCTTCCACCCTAGGTAATGGGTAATGCTCAATTTCTAACTGAGGATTGACCGTGATTTTAAAATCCCCACATATTCTGACACTACCATCGCTCTTAGCCACAGGAACAATGGGAGTTGCCCAGCCACTGAATTCTACTGGATAGAGTACTCCTAATTGCACCAGCCTGTCCAATTCCCTCTCTACCTTACTTTTTACTGCTAATGCCAAGGCTCTAGGATGGCAAAAGATTTGTCTTACATCGTCCCTTAAATGTAATTTAACATTTCCTTTGTTGAAAGATCCAAGTCCTCCGTCCCACATCTCTTTGAACCTTTCCCACACATTGTTGACATTCGAAACTGTTGACAACTGAATATTATTAACTGGTTGGGCGAAATTAAATTTCCTGAACCAATCCCTTCCTAGCAGTGGTGGGCCCCCGTTTTTCACAATGAAAAGTGGTAACCTAAGGCAATCTTTTTTGTATTCCACTTTTACCCATGCTAACCCCCTTGGGTGAATCATTGTGTTGGCGTACGATCTTAACCTGACATTGGTACTCTGAATGGGGATATGATTAAGTTCTTTTAGATAAAAGTCCTCCGACACCGCCGAAATAGCTGAACCCATATCAATTTCCATTTGTACGTCTTTATCCTCGACCATGACGTTTGCAAACCACGGACCCTCGTCACCGATCCACAAACTCTTTAAACAGAATAGAGGCAGGAAATCCTCCTCAGCTAACCCTAAACTTTCGGTTACCCCTAGCCGGCCCATTCTTGCACATTCATCGGGAACATTTTCGGAAACAACTTGATGAAAAACATTCTTACCCGTATTGTTACCTTTCCTTTTGCACATTGCCTTAAGGTGACCAGTTTGCTTACAGATGTCACACTTATAGGACCTGAATCTGCAACCACTGCTACTATACCTTTCGCGCCTGCAGCAATAACACCTTTCGCCCGAGTTGAGGCCCCTCGATGCCTCTGGATTCTGTCGTCCGTCTCTCCAGTTCTTCTTCGCCTTTACCCTGTAGACTTCCGGTTCGCCATCGACAGCTTCCACTTCCATGTGCTCGCGTGCGCCTTCCCTGCATACGAAATGAACACCGTTTCCGCCGCCTAGGCTTCCGGTCTCGTCGCGTTCCGCCATCTTGCTACACATCTCCACGTTTTGGGACGCTTTCTCTCTCGCTGTAGCGATCTCCACTGCTTTCTCGAACGCCAGCGAATCACTCTCTAAATACAGCGCTCGTACCGTAGCTTTATCCAGAAGGCCTAACACTAATTGATCCCGAAGCGCCTGGTCCAAATAGCTACCGAATTTGCAAAATCGCGAGCTCTTCCTCAGACCAGCGACAAAGTCTAATACTGACTCCTCTAGCTTTTGGACGCGCTGATTGAACTTGTGCCGCTCCGCGATGACCGATCGCTTCGGAGAATAATGCGCGCTGAGTGCGGCTGTTATCTCGGCAAACTCCAAGTCCACTGGCTTTCGAGGCTCACATATGTCACGCAGCACCTCGTAAGTTTCTTTGCTGATTGACGAGAGCAGGATGGCCTTCTTTTTGATTTCGTGAGTTGCGTCGGCGCCCAAATCGTTCACAATAAAAAACTGCGACAGCCTTTCTTCGTACGATTTCCAATCGTCCTCTCCCGCCGAGAATTTCTCCATGAAATTCGGCATCCTCGTCGCCAATGTGGTTTCGCCAATAATCAAACTACTGCCGTGAGCTCCAGAACGCAACTGCCACCGGTGGCGCTTTATTTCTGTTTACTGTACTAAACAAGTGAAGTCTTACAGGCACATGGTTAAGTGCGCGCAGGCACCATATTCAATACACTACATACATCATTGGATCATCATCATAGTCATTCTAGATTTAGTAGCTTTTGGGCTTTTCTAACTAAATCCGTTAAATTGAAGACTTTTCATCTTCCCATACCCATCCCTTTAATTCATCTGATAGTCTTTTACCTCTCTGCCCCTTTTCTAGAATCCTTCCTTCTATGTCACACACCCATATAATGGTGCACTCTACATCAAAGCTTTCACTTAACTTCTTTTTATATTTTTATTCAGACTTACTGTCAACAACTCTCAATGTCTCATAATTGCCTGCTTTGCTCTTGCTATTCCTGTTGTGATCTCTTTTGTATGCCTGCCATACTGAGTCAGATTAATATCTAAATAGGTAAACCATTAAACCTGTTCCAACAGTTCCCCATCTAATTTAAGATTGATCTGTGACTCTCATGCCTTGGTAAATATCATGACCTTTGTTTTTATTCTATTAAATTTCATTCCAGATGCCTTTGACTTTTCGTTCAAGGAACTAACTAGTTTCTAAAAGCCCTTCTTGAATTTACTCGTTAATGTTTTGTCATCACTGAATCTAAATAACGTGACTAAGCAACTTCCTACCTTTATCTCTGTTTCTATATCTTCACATGCCTCATAATTTCTTCTGCATATATATTAAACAGTAAAAAGAGAGAGAGTGTGATGCCGTCTCATACCTGATAATTGATTAGCATAACTAAATTTCTCAGTATATAATTGTAATAATTCAGTTTTGACATTTGATAAATTAGCATTTTAACAACACTATGCATAGTATCTTTTATATTTCTATAAAGTTAACATATATTTATCATGACAAATACTAATAATAACTAATAATAACACTTACATTAGATGGTCTTTGGATGAATGCTTACTAAAGCATGAGATTCCTAATATTTTCTTTTTAATGGTGATGAATTGCAGATAAAAAATTATTCCTAATAATAATCAACTCGGCATTGTATTGGAATAAAATTAATGAAATTACCTATGAGATAGATAAGGAAAATATAGAGTGAAATATACAAAAATAAATAGTCATGAATAGCGCTATCCTAATATCAGCGCATCAATGAAATTCTTTTTCATTAGTGACAGAAGAATAAGTCAATAGAGGATAAAAATTTCTAACCTTCTCGTAATAAAGTTAACTAGAAAATGGCAAATTACTTGAAGATCTTAAAGAATAATAATTAGCAGAGTCGATAGGAAATAAAATTTAAATTTCGATAAACAAAACACGTAAAAATTAAAAATGCTTTCATCTTCAATAACTGCATGTACTACTTTGACAATATAAAACCTTGGTTTGATGAACAAAATCCATCCTAAAACCCTCATGAGTACATTCTTTCACGACATTTGAATTATTAATTTAGAAAATAAGGAAAAAGACATGTTCAAACTTAAAAATTGAACAAAAATTCAACTTGTTTCCAATATCGTCATAATGTAACTATGGCTTATTCACTTTCCTCGGTTGCTAAAATTGAATTAAATCTATCAATAAGAGTACATTAGATTTGAAAACAATAAAATTATCACCAGCCATGGATTCTGCTTAGAATAGTTTACAAGTGAAATTTATAATTTTGGCAGACTTAGATTTACCAACTCCACTTATAACCAATTTTTCCTAGAGGCTTTTTCCATATATCCATTTGTGCAAACAAATATGATTAGAACTTCTCAATGGGAGTGGCTTTTTTTCCGAAAAACAAAAAAAAATTATTTATATAGACTCCAAATTGATGGAATAATATGATCCGAAGATCCTAAGCAGACAGGCATAAGCTGTAAATATGGGAATAATTTTCGAAACGAGAAAAAAGTCTGCTATGACCGGGAATCAAACCCGGGTCTTCCACTTGCTGGGCAGATATATGCTACGATAGTTCATAGGTAGAATATCTGCCTGGCAAGTGGAAGACCCAGGTTCGATTCCTGGTCATAGCAGACTTTTTTCTCGTTTCAAAAATTATTCCCATATAGACTCCAGATAACATTAAAAATATAAATTATCTCATTAAAATATTTATTAAAAGTATTATGACTTTCTAAGCATGAATCTCCACAGAAGCACATGTGCTTGTAGCAGTTCTTTCTGAGATTTCTTGGATTAAATTGTTAGCAAACCACATGTAGATTAAAATAAATATTTCCTTGGAATTAAAAATTCTCACAATCACATTCTGGAATAATAAACATACTTGATTCCAAAGATATCAGAGAATATCACTAAGGGTACCAATTTTAATTTTGTGGCACTAATCAGAATTTATTTTGAAATATTATTTAATTGAGTTTTTTCTTAAATCCTGTGAATTCTTTCCTTGTTGACATTTTTAATGACTGAATTTCTCATTATTATTATTATTTATTTTTAATTCCATAAAAATTGCTTACACAAAGCATTACAATTGTCAGGAGCCATCATAGAGGACATTCACAACATATATATATATACTATGGGAGTTACATATCAAAACAAACATACAAAAAGTACAGAGTGAGTACATAATACATATGCTACATTTTCTTATATGTTCTATGTTTCATATTTTATAATTGTGCAACTAGCCTTCATCAAAAATCATCATATATATTTGAAAGTAAGAAAACATATTAAAACTACAATCTCAAAATACAGCAATATTTAAATATAAAACAAATAAATTACATGTTAAAGTTTCTTCCTGTTACATGTTTTTGGAGTAGCATACATCAATAAATTCTTCCACTGAGTAAAAAGCATTCTCCAGTAGAAATTTGTACATTTTGTTCTTAAAGTCTTTTTCTGATCTGCTAGACTTAAGGTTGGGAGATAAAATATTAAACCATTGAATACCTTTATATTTGGGTAGGCTTTCATACAATTTTAGTCTATGTTGGATAAGACGGTAAGAGGAATTGCCTCTAGTGAAGTGTTCATGGACATCTTTATTAGATATTATATCATCCAAAGTAGTTAAATATAGCAATGTCCTATATATTACAATGGAGGGGAGTGTCAGTAGTTTAAGGTCAACAAAAGCCTGCCTACATGTTTGTTTCAGGGGTAAGTTTGCTATATAGCGTATTGCTTTCTTTTGTAAAATGAAAAGATTCTGTAAATTTGTTTTACTAGTGTGCCCCCATAATTCAATTCCATAGACAAGGTATGGGTAAATCAGTCCAAAATAAGCAGTTTTCATAACTCCTTGTGTACAGCGATATTTTAGGTTCCTTAAGACGTAAAGATTTCTGTTAATTTTATGCGATATTTCATCTATATGGTAATTCCAGCTTAGTTTTTCATCAATAATTAAACCAAGAAATTTTGTGCAGTGGTTTTTCATTATCATGATATCTCCTACAAAGTAGCTATTTTCTGAGTCATATAAGCGTGGGGAGAATTCTATAAAGCATGATTTTTCAGTGTTTATTGTGAGAAGGTTTTCATTATAATATTGTGCAATGCTGTTTAAGACAACATTTCCCTTTATTTCCAGTTGAGAGTACAGCTTATCAGCTATTGTGATAGAAGTATCATCCGCATACAAAATTATAGTCCCATCATTAATAACAGATTGGATGTCATTTATATATAATAAGAAGAGCAAGGGCCCAAGAATTGAGCCTTGGGGAACTCCATTGGTAGCAGTGAGATTAGATGACATAATATGCCCCTAGCGTCTGTAGTTTTGTTACCTGCATTCGGTTTGTTAAGTAAGATTTGATGAGACTATGGGCTTGACCTCTTATTCCAAAATTTTCTAGTTTTTCAAGTAGTATGTCAAAATTTACGCAGTAAAAAGCTTTTGATAGATCCAAGAAGATACCAGTGGAGTTATTTCCTTGATCAATATTGCTGATAATTTTTTCCAGAAAGGTGATTGCCACAGTAGTAGTAGATTTGCCCTTTATGAATCCATGTTGGGTGTTACAGATTATGTTATGCCGTTTGAGGAAAGGTGTGAGTCTATTCAGCAGTATTTTTTCAAATATTTTGGAAAAACATGATATCAGAGATATGGGCCTGTAGTTCGCTACATCCCTTTTGTCACCCTTTTTATAAATTGGATGAATTACAGATATTTTGAGAGCATTTGGAAAGATTCCTTCTTCAAAGGCTTTGTTAATGGTGTTAGATAAAGGAGAGGCAATGGATGATGCACATGCTTTTATGGCAGTAATAGGAATACCATCATATCCTGCAGAATTTTTTGCTTTCATGTTTTTAATTATGCTTTTGACCTCTGTGTCATTAGTTGGAAAGAGGTAGATACTTTGAGCAACTCTATTATTCAAGAAATGTTTATCCCTTGAAGTGTTAGGTAGTTTTTTGGATATTTTTGCAGCCATTGTGTTGAAAAAACTATTGAAATAATTTGCAATTTCCATTGGATCGTTGATGGTGGCTTTATTGATACATATTTCAGTGGGGGAGGAAGTTGGTGTTTCCTTTCCTCTGGCCTGATTAATAATATTCCATGTACTTTTACTAATATTATTCGAGTTTAGGATATAGGCATCATTGTATTTCTTTTTAGTTGTTAACACTAAATTATCATAAAACTTTTTGTAATTCAAAAATTCATGTTTACTATTAATGTCTCTATTTGATAAATATACTTGTTCAAGATGGCAAAGCTCTGCCCTGGCTTTTCTGATTGAAGCATCAATCCAGTTACTTTTTTTTGTTATTTTATTCCATTTTTTTACAGTTGTGACAGGGCAACTGAGGTTGAACCAGTAGGAGAAGGTTTCAATGAGATTATTATATTTGTCATCTGCTGTATTATTGAGTGTCACACCAGACCATTCTTCATTCATTGTTAAATTTTGAAGGCGCATTAGGTTTTCTTTCTTACAGTTATGCACTTTAAATGGTACGTAATGCGGTGGGCTTACTAAATTTTGATATAAGTTTATGCTAATTTTTATAGCTAAATGATCAGATAGTGAGGAATGAATTACTAGAGAGGTGAATGCAGAAGGATTTAGATCAGTTAAAATATTATCTATACAGGTAGCTGTGATATTTGTTATCCTTGTAGGTGAAGATATGGTATGTTTTAAGCCAAATAGTTCAATAAATGAGATAAATTTTTTACTGTTTCTTGTATTTTCCAATATATTCACATTAAAGTCACCAATAATAATCAATTTATTCTTTAATTTTGGCTGCATTTTTTCGATTATTTGTGTTAGTTGGTTCAGTCAGAGATCAATATTACCACTAGGGGGGCGATATATTCCTAGGATATACATTGTATTATTATTTCTTGGGGTGAGTTTTATGCCTGTAATTTCAATGTTTTCCTGCTCTGAAAATCTATCCATTTCTAAGTTGTCTATATGAATTTGCAATTTACTATTGACAAGTATTATAACACCTCCACCTTTTTTTCCTTTTCTGCAGCTGACTGCACCTAATTTCATTTTGGACAATATGTTACGATGTGTTTGTTCTAGTTTTAACCCATGTTCACTGAGTACCAAAATATCAGGGGTTTCTTCTTCAATAAAAACCTCGAGCTGATCAATTTTATTGCCCATACCTTGGATGTTTTGATGTATTACATTTAGTCACTTTGATTTGGCTTTGGAGATCCCATCCATGCTTCTTGTTGTGATTCCTGTTGAGGGTTGGGCTGGGATCAATACACCAGCTTGGCCTCGAGTAATCGTTTTAGGAGCCTGATTACAGGTGGGATTGTGGCTGGGATTAGGTGGCAAAATTGGAAGAGGATTTTTATCGGCACTTTCACTTGGGTTGCTATCACAATCAATAGCACTGGCTGAAGAATCATAATGAGCACTTGCTGTATTCTGACAGGGGACACACAATGGTGAGGGTGGGTCACTTAGTTCAGATTTGCTAATTTCACTCTTTCTCCACCTGGTGAAGGAAAACCTACTAACACATGCACCTTCTGGCCAGTTTTCACTTTTATTCAAATCTGATAAGAGAGAGAGAGATCAGCACTGATTTTAAAGGAAGCACTCTGACTGCTGTATATGTCAAGTTTTTCGCATGTAAAATTATCGTTATTATATCTCTTTGAAAGAAAGTTTATAATATTATCACATGTAACATTCACATTAACAAATAGAGCCAGGCATGTTTAGGGATTGCTGTAAAACTGTTTTTTTCCTTGCTGGAGCAGAATATTAAGTGTTTTACTTGCTTACCTCATTTTGCTATGCCAGGACCGCGTTTCGATAAACTCGTACTCTCCTTAATGGAGACTTCTGATGGACATTCGTGATGAGAGTTTTCATGTAGGCTGTCGGCATATTTACTTATGGTTTTGTTCCTTTTTTTGTAGCTCACCTTTATAAAACCATCGTCACTATGAGAAAAATTTTTGTCGGAATTCTCTGACGCATTTAGGGTATCAGTTGGAAATTTTGACGGTTGCAGGTTAGTTCCACCGGAGGACACAACGGCATACTTAGCAGATGGGTTGGGGCTGATTCCGCATTAATATCTGCAGTGACTACGTTACTTGGGATAACTTCTCGTTCAATGAGCGCATTGCTCAATTTGTTTTTAATTGAATTACTACATATTTGCTTGGACTCCACAAGCACCAGTCTTTCTTCCAGGCAGAGTAAGTTCCTGATAATAAAATAAAAAACGGCCGGAGAGGAATTTTCGATGCCAGGTCGCGCGGTGTTTAGGTTCACTGTTGAGCAACAGGTTTCACACATCCAGAAAATCGATTTATGACCCTGGATTACGTTAGATTCTATTTCTGTAAGATTGGAGCACTTTAGGTGGTAATATCCCATGCATCTACCGGCACATGGTAATTTAAACTCGTCATGCACCTATACAGCAACATATGCATGAATAGTAAATTTAGTTAACAAGACTATTCACACTAAAATCTGTAAAACATTATCAAATGGTTATATAGAGTAACATTACCTGCCAGGATAGAATTTTACTGAAGCATTTAAGATATGCTGTAACTCTGAAAAAATGTTGTGTAATTTATTCCACAACAGCTGAGAGAATAACATTGGATACTTGAAATAGTTAAGTTTTTTGTTCTGAAATATTTTGATAAATAAACAAAAACTCCTTTGTTTATTTAATATTGTATTGTTTCACCATGTCCTGTGACTCTCCAGTTTCATATACTGAAATATATTGATGATTCCTAAATTCCTCTTAATTAATAGAGAATTATCTTACACAAAAATTAGGCTTCATTAATACGTTCCAGATCACTATAACACTGTACATCACAAGGGTGGATGAAGGAGGGGAAGGCTCAGGGAGAATCTACTCCACCCATGTTTTTGGAGGAACAAAAATTTAATAAAATAATAAAAATAAAATATCAGAGAATAGGTAAGCACCTATTAGTGTTGGTTTGTCCATCCGTCAGCATGTTCATTCTCAGCTTCTACCAAATATCCCAAACATTCTTATCCGACATTTTAACAACGGGGACGCTATGGACTTCTCTTTGAATCAAATGGAACAGCATACCCATGCGTTCCCACACTGTTTAGCCCTATGACAAGTTTTGACTTGTTCCACTAAGTCTGCAAATATATATGCGAGTCATCACGAATACATTCGCTCGCAAACGAGGCATACGAGTGAGAGCTCGGATTTTCGTCACTCTAACCCCAATACCAACGATCATAATTTAGTAAAACTACAATCATTTTAATTACTTAATTTGATCTTCTTCAGAAAGGTTATTTTTTCGATTTTTTTTCTTATTATTATTATTATTAATATTTTGACAACTGATCTAATCAGAGCACTGCATAAAGCTGAATCATATAAGTGACTATTGGCACAATTCTTAGCAAAATATTTTATGAAAAAAAAATTCAAATCGAGGACATTTATAAAAATCTACATATCTGTTAATACAAATGAATCAAATCTAATTAAATTCTCAGCAAAGGTCACAAACGAAAACAGTTCAAACTTAACTTTTGGAAATGATATAATGGAAGAAGTAAATTTCACTAACTTTTAGGTGTTATTATTGATATCAACCTGTCCTGGGAAGCTCATTTTGAAAGTTTGTAACAAAGTCAGCTGCGGTATCTTCCTACTAAGCTCACTTCAAAAAGCCATCATGTGTATACAAGAGGTGAAGCAAATTATCATTTAAAACCAACAAATCTTAAACAGACAAAAACTACCTTTTTTAAGTGGATCAAATTTTTAAAATATTTTGCACAAAATTAAATGTTCATGTATTAAGTTATGTTATGTGCCCTGCTGATTCACCTCTTGCCTACGTGCAATGGATAGGTATCTAAGAGTTAGTGTAATGAATAGTTGGATTGCAAGGGAGGAGGGAATCCTGGTGCTGACTTATTGCCAACTCTTATAGAAGAGCACCAAGGGTGTCAACGGTTTAACGTCCCTTCCGATGTATGGGGGTCTGAGTTGTGCGGTCTCCTCAAGCCACATAAATGGGGCAATGTGACCTTGGAAAAATCCTACTTTCACAGGATTCGTGCATTTGATAAACTTACGATTATTCTATCTCAACAATCAAACTACAGATGCAAGCAGGAAAAGAATATGGGAAAACAAAAACACAGTAAGATTGTTTTTGTTTAACCATATGCTCTTCCAGCTGGTTTACTGTAGTTTGATTGTCAAGATAGAACTGTTTGTATGGATTAAATTCAATCTAAATCTGCTGGTATCAAACAATCATTTTTACTTCCTCCATACGTAGTATAGGAGAAAGTACTGTTTTCATGAAAAAATCGCCTTTGAGATTTCAACAGAAATACACATTGAGGTACCCTGAACACGTTTTGAGCATTTTCTCAATGATTTCTGTGTGTGTATGTGATAGCTTTTTTGTGGGTGCTCTAACTCAAAAACTATTAAGCAAGTCAAGGCGTAATTTTATATTTAACATTTTTATAAAGTCAGAAGAGCTGATTAGTTTTTGGTAAAAATCAGTCAACCAGAAGTGGGTGTTTACTCTTGTGACTTATCCGTTATTTTAAAATATCTGCTTCAATATTTAATAAATGTAAAAATGATAGGAATAAAAGTTGTACGAAATTAATGTTTCTACAACCTTTGTTTGAAACATTTCCCTATATAATGCATTGTTTATGAAATATCTCGTATTTTTAGCTGCCATCACCACGCCTCCTACCGACGACTATTGTTAACAATTGACGCTTAGTTATGTCCTATCAACACTCCTTTTTCTTTTCTTAATCGATGGAGCTTTGTGACTATATCCAATAAAAGAAGGCTATAGTTTGAGTTTATTTCTGTTCTTTGTAAAGTCTAAAATTTTCTCGCAGTTTCTGAAAATATTTTTTATTATGTAACCTATATGGAATTTTTAGAAATATTATATATGATATTATTTATAATTTCTATTATTTTCTATAATATTCTCGATTAGTTTATAATTATCTTTCTTCAGATCTTTATAGTTTTGTTTAGTTCTGCGAAGTGGATCATTCCTTTTTGGTCATTGGTAACTTTCAGTTCCCTTCAATCTTCTTCCGATACCCCAATTAGGTGCAAACAAAGTACGTACGGAAGAGTCACAAATCGAAAGTTTGAAAAAAAGAGGAAACTACAAAAACAAACCCATATTAAGAAGGACATTTAGTCTTTGGTCTGCATCAAAGCATTTTTGCGAGTTGATTAGATCGAAATCGATGACCTCCTTAATTATTATTGAAAGCGTCGAGCCAATGCAATCTTTAATTAGATTGCCATTTACCTTTTTAAAACCTTGAGTTCGTTACTATGGCAGTTAGAAGTGTTCATTGTTGTCTAAGAAAAATATGCTTTCTTTGCAATTAACAACAAATGTTTACATTAATTCAGAACGGATTTGAATTTCGTCTTATTTCGTCTTAAAAATTAAAACCTTAATTTTTGAAATACAGTTGTTTTTATCTCGAGTTCGTATCTCAAGTTTAAGTTATTTAAAAAAGCATATTTAGAACGCTGTGCAATTAATCCCACGCATTTCTTATGGGCATTGAAATTGAACAATGGAGTTAAAAAAAGTCCTGTTAAAAATAAAAGTTTTTGGAATTTTCGATTTTTCACGTTGGTTGTGACCTATGACCGACCAGCACGCCAAATTTCAGAGCTTTAGCTCTTCTAAAAGTACCTCAGATTAATGAATGGGACACCTAGGAGGTTCGTAAAAAAGATTTTTATATTGTAGAGGGATATCACTCCGACATATCGACAGTTTCAGCGATGAAGAATAGATGGCAATATGTGTTCATTATAGAAAGAAATGAATTATCAAAACAATATTTTCATATGCAAAAATTAGCGTTTATGTATAACGATATATAAAAAATTATTTTTTATAATTACATTACTGCATTTCATTTTATTGAAAAATTAATTTCTAATTTTATAATAAACCAATGATCATCGCTCTGAGTTGCGCCACCATGCGAGTTGCTGCGGTTTTTCATTCTGCGTTCTGCGCTCAACCAGTTCAAGTCAGTTCTGATAGAGTGAAATTCCGGCTGCCGAATTGGTGAGCTTCAAGGTTAGTATTTTGCTTGATTTTTGATGGCAGTGGTCAAAATGTGTTCGCCATTTCATCAAAACTGATTTTTCAATATATTTTATGTACTCGATGTCTCTTCGAAACGATCTACTAGTTGAAGTCACGAGCATTTATTCTCGATTTTTGTAACTTCTGATATTTTTATTAGCAAATTTTATCGTAATATATACGCCGACGCGATTCCTATCTTTCGTTTCTGATGGAAAAGTTCTCATCGTGGTCTCTGTGATATCATTGCTCGCCGACCATGTTATAGAGAACCTACGGAATACTAAGATGTTTTAAATTCCCGTAATATAGAGAAATATTGCCTTTTGAATTTCGGCCCTCGTACGTATTAACTATGTTGCGATTTTAATAGTGCGAACTTGATCGTAGCGTCGTGATATTCTCACGTCCCTGCATACGGGGAAGAAGTGATTTTCATTCGTGTACGATTTATGCTTGCGGAGAAAATGTCCAAATTTCGAAATTAACCTCATATTACTTGGTGCGAATAAATTCGAGGGCTATTTTCCACAGCAGAAATGGTCGTCAAAATGGCCGAGAATTGCTGCGAGTTGCTATGAATTTTGTACGTAAGGGTTTTAATGCCCGTTTTGATTAAACACGTGTTACCATTTCAAAAGAGGGTGTAAGAGCGGAAGTCGGCAGGAAAAGAGAATTTTCCAGGTCATAAGAGATATTGATTCGGCGACAAAAAGGGTAACGAAGTGGCGGATATCTTTATTGGTCGGACGTAATGAATCATTAATTAGATTGACTATCATGCAATATCTAGAGTAGCAGATTCCTTTCCGAGGCTGAAACATGCCTTTCGAGACATTCTCGCCGTGAGTGGTAACTCAAGTCCATTCAATATGGATTCCACTTGCCCGCGATTGCCCCATCAAATCCCTATTTGACTGAGATGCTATCTCCATCCATAGCCAACTCTAAAGCGGTTAAAATCGGACTTTCTTATCAATACGAGAATCTGAATAGCTTCACTCGGCTGCATAATTACGCAATGTTCAGTTCTCTTGTATTATGAACGTGCTGCATCACAGGAGGCTATCGCTGGTCATGGGGGAAAGCAAAACCGCTCGCACCAGATACGTAAAAGGATGATGCCCAAACGTTGATACGATTGCTTCAGAAAAGGGTGATTACAAAAATGGTAAAATATCTTTAATTCTCTAAATATTATATCGATACTTGGGTATTTCATCCGTTCTGAATTCGTTTGTCATTTTCTCCTGATCGAATTTTAAAACTGAACATTGTCGAAACTCGTTTTCATATGAAAATTACATTTTAACAGAAATATCTTGAATTTGACGAAAAATTAGATTACAAGGTATCCCATCATATTGTTCCTCTATCTTATAATCTTGTGCTTCTGTTATTTACAGGTGTTGCTTAGTCTGCGTAATTATGTGGAATGCTTTCAATTGAGAGATAATTGGGACGGTATGGCGAAACTTCCAACTCCTTATCGTAAGAAAATTGGCGAGGTATTTCAAAATAAACTTGAGATCGACTCCTCAAGGTTTGAATATCATTTCACAATGTTTCTTATGTATATACTGCGATGCCATTTTTATACCTATTCCTTTATACATGTATCAGTACGCATTTATGTTATTTTGTTTTATCTTGTTGTCTTATGTCTACACTGCGACCCCATTACTATACTTAAGCTACCATATACATATATGTACATTTATTGCCGATGTATTTTTTGTAGTCTCTTTATCAAAGCGTCATGGTGCACCATTAGACGCGTATTTGTGTGTGTACATACCTAAATATAATTGCCGTCCCATTATTTCTGTGTGTTTTAGTGTGGGTCTGTCCTTGCAATCCCAACTAACGCACGGCCATGGCTCGTGGGTCCCCTCCCCCCCTCTCTCCCAGCCCCGCCCTATCTCCGCACAAAATCAAGTCACTGTTATACTGATATACACGTTTTACGTAAGATGTGCGTTTTGTGTGAGATGTGCGTTTTGCGTGAGATGTGCGTTTTGCGTGAGATGTGCGTTTTGCGTGAGATGTGCGTTTTTCGTGAGATGTGCGTTTTACGTGAGATGTGCGCTTCCATATACCTCCTCCTAAGCGATAGCGTGGCGCCTAAGTTGAGCCATGTCGATGGCCGCATGCACTAACGCCTAATGAGGAAGCGTTGGAGGCTGGCGCCTTTCTATGGGAGAAGTGTTCATTATAGCCAGTAAGTTAGGAGAATTGCATCTATTAGTGTGATGATATGATATATGCTTATCACGTGGGAATTTATAAGTTATCGATAATCAGATTTTATACATACTTTATTGCTTTCCATAAGAGTATACGCGTTCAAATCACTTCGGTGATTTATACCTACGCGTAATGAAAAACCTCTTTTCACAGGTGATATACCGACCACATACATATGTATATGTCCTTCCTTCTGCGAAGTCATATTTCTTCGCCACTGCATCCAACTTGATGCAATATTTTTACGTCACTTTGCTATTTCTAATCCCTTTCATATATGCGAGAAATAAAGCGATCGCTTTATTTCTCCTTCGGCTATATATTTTACCGCATTTTCTGACTTATGGTTCCTTTAATTTAGACTATGGAAAATGGTGCACCTTTTCCATGCGAATCCCTCTTACACGATATACCAAGGCCTTGGTTTATCCTGCGTTAACAAACGAATAAACGAGCTCGCTGACACGGTTGCCTAAAAAAGGCAAAACCACGATACATCTTTCGACGCTTACTTGCAAAAAAGTGTAATCTTTTCGATTTGCTTGTTTTTTGTGTACTATGGTATTTCTATGTGCCTCCGAAATGTTCTTCATAAATTTTAAAACCATGCTTAACCTGTCTGCGAAATCAATTTGACGTACCGAGGGTTTTCTTCAATATTGTGTCACAAAATCGCAGATTTAAATTATACGCTGCCTTTTTTATGTCTAACAGCAGGAAACGTTTTGCCTGGTGAATCATTGAAGAATGAAGACGACGGACCGAGCTACTATTTGTAAGTAATTTCTGCACAATATTTAATATTGGTAAAGTTTCTCTTTACTTTAACACGTATGCTATTTTCAGAAGGCCAATGATCGAGAGAAGATACGAGGCAGCGTATTGCGGATTCGTCAAGTAGCCCAGGATCTCTTTTCTTTTATAGGCAAGTGAAATTCAAAATTTGCTACGCATCTTCATCAAATTCCTGAAAGTGTGATATTGACGTTCATATTGAGCACAAAAGTATCAGTTTAACTCATATTTAAAAAAATGATTTTAGTAGAAATTAAATGAAGTAGCAACATGAAATATAAAAGTAAATCTCAAGCAAAGGTAGCTTGCTTAGTACTAGAATACAAACTATTGGTCTTTGCAAACAGAAGTAACTATCCATGATTAAATTCAATTGGTAAACATCTATTTTTATATAATTTTGTCTCGTATTGTGAAGATAAACATTAGAAAATATTTAATGGACCTTTTGTATCCAATGTCTTGACTGTGTTTTTGAGTTTTAAAATGTGGCTAATTAGATGATAAATCTTTAACATTAGATAAGCATCATCATCGTCAACATCTACCCAGTTGCTCTGATGAGGGGTCCCCTAAACAGTGTCTGGATCATCAAGCAGTAAGTTTGCTTTTTTAATTTCTCTACACCTAATATTCCACGATACATTTCAGGAAGTTGAAGGTAAATATCCCGAGTTTGATGATTGTTTTCATATCTAAAGGCTAATTTTTTTGAAAGATCGCTAATAAAAATTCTGGTTTGCATATTCAAAATGCTGCACAGGACCAAATACGAACATCTGAGCCAGAAATTCCTTTCTTTTAAAACGGGTGAGCAACCTACGGCCCACAAGGGCATTTTATGAGGCCTGTGAAGCTATGATGAAAAAGCAATCTATAAAATTTAACACCCAAATTCATTTTACTCTTGCCAAATTACGATAATAAAACTTTTAATTTTGAAATTTAAAATTAAAATAATTTTTTAGAAGTGATTTTCACTAATGATGCCTCAGAATCCCTAGGTAACTTCTGATTTAAACTATTATTTGGTTTGCGGTAGCATTGGCAACTTGCGATGCAGCCAACTGGTCATATTCACAACCACAACCATGTAGAGAAAGTTTCTCAACCAATTTAAAAGATAACAAGTCTGAAAGGTTTACATTGGACTAAGCAGGAAAGTTTAAAATTCTATAATATATTTGTACAATATCATTCAAGTCTCAGAATCTAGAATACCTGAAAGTGAACATATAACAGTTCTTTCCATTTTTTGCAATTAAATAAGTTCAGCTGACATTTCTGCAAGATTTCAGAAAATTGCAAAACTAACATCAATTTTAGGATACAAGCGGTGTCATTTCTGTAATAACTTGTCACAATATTGGTGAAATTGATGGATTAAACCGATCCAAAGATCCTATGCAGACAGGCATAAGCTGTAATGTTGGGAATAATTTTGAAACGAGAAAATCAATCTGCTACGATAGTTCAGAGGTAGAATATCCGCCGGGCAAGTGGAAGACCCGGGTTCGATTCCCGGTCATAGCAGAATTTTTTCTCGTTTCAAAATTATTCACAATATTGGTGCTTGACCCAGTCTCCATATTTGTTCGAGTTCAGCATGAGAGTATTTTTGCTTCACATTTGCAATTCACACAATTCTATGCACCCATATTCTATTAATTTTGTAAATACACAAATTGAAATGAATTTTCATTGTCTGAATAGCTCTTGGAATAATTGCCCCTTTTGCTCTAATTCAATGTACCAATATACTATTGTAGGTACATATATGCTTATGCAATACAAATGTAAATTTATACCAGCTAGGGCAGAGGTGCCAAAGCTTGATCTACTCCATTAAAAATTCTTTTGATGGTAGTTGAAATAAATAGATAAGAAAAAGCTAGAGATGGAGGATTATTATTTCAAGCAGAAAAATAAATTTCAGAGATCTACCTCAAACGGTTTGGTTATCGACATATTGAGCATGCCTGATCTAGGGGTATTCTGCAGTTCTTTCCCTCAAATACTAATAACTTTCAGATTTTATTTTACATCTTTACTATACACAAAAGTTTTCAAAATTTTTATTCCATTCAGTGATTTTTGTAAAATTGGCTGATCTTTTAAAGGTTAACTTTACGGATTCTGAATTTTAGGTTCTCAAGCTGCTTATGCACATGCGACTTCTTTTCACTTGACTGTTGAGACAAAGCATTATCCCATTTGTTATGATTTAGGAAATATATTAAGAATTTCAGTAAATATCTACAAGCAACTGCAGTTCAATTGACATAGTTTGACACCATCCATTACACAGAACAGTAACCTGTGTATCAAAAAATACTTAATCATGTTCTTAGCCTAATCATGTCTTTCTAATGGAACTAACGTCTTAATGCTTATTTACCTTAATTTTGTTTTTACAGAATACATAAGTGTTGATAGATGCATCTCTATTACTGGTGTGCCCATTTTCACTTATAAAAATCTATAAAATCCCAAAGGTTTTATTGCTAAATATCCCTATATAATTTTTAATGACATTTTTATGCAGATTATATATGAAAATTTTGGTAAAAAGGCTCATGCTGTATGAAATTAAATTTTTTCCAGCATCTCCTGACTATGACACATGAACCTTCTTGAAGAGTCAATGTGGGATCCGAGGAAGACTTCATTGTGAAATAGTGTATTTCAGTGGCATTTAACAGAAAAAACTTTTGTAGAAAGTGTTAGATATTAAGTGTACTTATTTTTCTTTTTATATTTTGATGCACATATTTTGATTCATTGTACTGCAATATGCCTGTGTATAGAGTGTTAGTAATATGTAGTGCATGGTGATGGACGATCTGTGTTATATTTAGAATGCATGCTAGAATGGGTCAGGGTAGAACATGCATGTGAATGTGTGGTGTGTGGAATGAGTGATATTTGCTAAGTAATTGGTTTCCCTGCTTAGGTATATTAGCGGAGGTGAGAGTTGGCCAACATTTTTGAGGAAATTTTAAGTCTGTGTCAGATCAGGCTGTTCAGCGTTATTTGGTATAGTTAGTTTAGTTTATTGAGGATTGTGCTCCTTGTTGGAGCCCTAGGGCATGGTCTATGTACCCATGGATTAGGGCTGGAGTATTCTGGCGATGTCATCCATGTAAAATAAGTGGCAACGATGGCAAGAGCATTACCTCCGCTGGTGCCAATGGAAATATGCTCAAATTTCATAAAATATTAATGAGCGATTTTTCTCATATACCAATTTATTCCTATAATGAGTTTGGTGTTGTAGACAAAATGTTTGGTTGTTTTATCGTTGAATACAAGGGAAGCAGTCAGCAGTGCCTGAGTTTAGGAATCCTTAAATTGAACATTGCCGGTTTGAATCATCATCATGTTTATACCCAGGACCTGTTGACTTAGGAATTTTGTTTTCTGTTTTTCTTGCTAGGCTCTGTTTTGATCTGTAATCTATCTTATGCTGAATTGATTTTTGTGGTATCATTTTAAAATGATATTGCAAACTAGGCAGTTTGTCTTGATCTTTATTATTTCATTCCTATACTGGTAGATGTTTGAGATAAATGAAAAATGCGCACATGCAGGCAAAGGTTTCAATGGAGAGAACATTTGTGTAGCTGGTGTTTGTGTACAGTGCAAATGCTGAGGATTGAATGCCAAAATAGTATGGGTGTAAGCATTACTATAGGAGTGAATGAGAGTAAGAATGGATAGCAGAATGTCTGATTTTTAAGTTATGTGATTGATGTTGAGTATAAATACATTTGTGTGTGGATGAAATCAATATTTCTGCATGCGTCTCTTTAATTTCTGAAGATCATTGCTTTGTGAATGAGCATGTGAGCAAGTTGATGACTCGGTATATTTGTTTTGCGAGTTAATTCGTATTTGTTGATATGGAAATTTAATCTAAAATTGGATCTATGGCATTACTTTTACAGCTATAATGCAAAGCTGACTCGCTGCTAATTAAAACCTGCTTAAATCTTAAATAAATATAAGACCTCAAAATTTCTGAAAATCTTGTTATCTGTATGCATATTTGTATTTTGATTTCAATGAGAAATGTTAACTTTGTTTTATGTTTGGATATGTGTGGAACTTATAAAATTTTACCTTGCACTATATCTATTTTTCATGTACATAATTTTTAAAACTGTAACTATAAATACATTTTCTATAATTTATTAAAAAACAGCTTGGAAATTAGGTTTTCTGCTAGTCATTTCACTGAGCAAAATTTCATTTTGTGAGAAACAGAAGAAAACCTATATTAACAATTTGATTCAATGCCCTGCTTCTGGAAATGTTGATATTAAACACAAATGAGTGGAAATTTTGATGACTTGGTAGGTTAAGTCTTTAAAAAATAAATGGAAAATATACCGTTCTATTCAAGGTTTCTGGAATTCATCAACAAATAATAATAATAATAATTTTATTTTGTCAAAGTGATTTGCTATAACAAATATAGGACAAGTCGGAAATAAAAAAAATGAAAATACTATACAAATGGAGAGTGAAAATACAGAATCCATTAACATATTCAGCATCGATCATGGAAACATGAATTCATCAACAGAATAAAAGCATTTTTTAACAAGGTAATCTCTTAAACTTTTCTTAATTACATGGTGGCTAACACCATTTTTAAACCATGCAGGCAGTTTGTTAGGAAATCCAGTGCCTGCATGTATTGGGCTCTTACAATACATGGAGGTTGTGTGATAAGGCACAAAAATCTTGCTTTTTCCTTGTGTTGTACTTGTGTACTTCACTATCACATTTCAAGCTGATTAGACTAATATTTTCTCTAACAAATAAAATAGAATAGAAGGTGTACATGGTGGGTAGAGTTAGCAAAATCACTTGGATTAATAATTCCCTACAATTATCCCCTTTTTTGGCATTCAGATAAAATTCCAACTGCCCATTTTTTAAGTCTGAATAGACATAAACAATGGCAAGTATAACCCCAAACAATGATTCCATATTTTAAATGAGTGTCTTTATAGGCATAATAGACTGAGCAATAGATTGGTAATTTGCATCAACCTTCTTAAATTGAAGCACCCTGTATTAACGTTTTTACAAATCATATGTATCTGGGCCTCTCACTTTCGGGATTCATGTACAGCAACCTCATGATTTATGAACTAGTTAGGTTCCTGAAAACCATTCCTAAATCAAAAATAAAAAATATATATATAATTTATATACCTTATATTCATGTATGCATATTCATTTTGTTATTGTATAAATACAAAATAATGAAATAAGCAATAAATATTTATTTTTAACTTAATGAAGGAACATAGATATTGAGGTGAAGAGTTCCCGGGTTTCCATACATAGATATATATATATATATATATATATATATATATATATATATATATATATATATATAATTTTTACATATATATACATAGATATTGCATCAACACTTACGCTTTCATTGGGGTTGCAGCAGGGTATAAAGATTCACGTTTTTCACTCATTTTGAAGATAAACCAGAAAACACTGTGGAATAACGTAACGAAATACACATACAAATCACATGCATAATGTAAACAACTGCGGCAACTATGCAGATGGAAAGTAGTGTGTGCGCTGTCAGCGACGTTGCCATATCGTTAAATCAAAAATTACTATGTATTTTAAAGACGAAGTTATTATCTGGGTGCGTTAAAGCAGAAATACGTAAATCAAACCTACGTAAACCAAGAGATAGCTGTATTATAATTTCTTAACTGCAAATGATTTTTCTCTGTTTTCAATCATAGGAATCTTCGATGTGGTGATTTTGAAGTAGAAAAAAGTACAACTCAGGTGGGTTTTTTTGTTTTATTTGTTTCAAAAGTGTGTGATGTACTGTATTGATATAGTAGTAGTGCAATTAAAATTAGTTGAAATATTGTTTTCATATTACTATTTTCATTGTATTTTTTATTTTGGTGTGCCCCTCCAAATATTTGACAATTATGCCCTATGATTGGGAGGCTAGTTATGTCCTTGAATATATAATCCAGAGTAATGAGAGTAAAAATCTCTAAATTCATGAAGAAATGAAGGGACGAAGTAATGGTAAGTAAAAAGTTGGGTCAAGGCCTGAAAAAAGTCTGAATGTAACCCAAAGTGAAGCTCCAGCCCGAAACGTTCATTGATTTTCAGGCCCGGCCCGAAAGTCGGGCCTTCAGGCCAGCCCGAGTCCTTGCAGACCTCTAGCCTGCGGGCCATAGTTTGGGGACCCCTGCTCTAGACAATCATGAGGAATCTAGGATCATAAAAAAAGCAATGTAGACATGGTTAACACCTAAGGAAAACAAAAACATTATTGATAGGCAGTTCCAAGAACAAATCAAAAATCATACTGAATATTATTACAATGTCCTAATGCGTGTTGTTGCCATTATTAAATATTTAAGTGAAAGATGATTGCCATTAAGAGGTCACGATGAAAAGTGGAGGTCTCCACACAATGCTAATTTTATGTGACACATTGAATTGCTTGCAGAATTTGATCCCTTTTTACGATAGCACATCATAAAATGTCAGTGTGAACAAAATAAACTTTCAAGTTATTTGTCTAAAACAGTTTATGAGAAATAGTTGAAATAATGGAAAAACGAGTCCGAAGAAAAATTGTTGACGAAATTAATGACAAAGATACTAAATATTATATATATATTGTATTATATATATATATATATATATATATATATATATATATATATATATATATATATATATATATATTTTATTGTATTATATATATATTGTTGATTCTACACCATATTTGACACACACAGACCAACTGGCAATAAATGTATGGTACTGTACAAAAGGGAGTCTACGAAAGATTTTTATCATTTTAACATTCAAAGTTACGCAGGGCTGTCTTTATTTAACACTACAAATTTTTTTACAAGAAATTGGACTTCCAATTGAGAACTGTCATGGCGAGTCCTACGATAATGCTGCAAATATGAGCAGAAAATATAACGGACTGCAAATACACTTCAAAGAGGTAAATAAATTTGCTGATTATGAACCATGTGCGGCGCACTCCTTAAATTTGGTTGTAGTAGAGTCTGTAAGTGTTGTACCTGATATCACCAATTATTTTGGTATTGTTCAGCATCTGTTTTTTTCGGCATCCACTCATAGATGGAACATTTTAAACCAACATGCAAATCTGCCCCTTTCTATAAAAAACCTCAGTCAGACAAGATGGTCTAGTTATGCCTTAAAAATTAGTTAAAACACCATTTTAGATATACTGAAAAAGTATTTTTAATAATAATTTAGAAAAATCTGACCGTAAATGGAAGCCAAAAAATTATACAACAAGCTTTTAAAACTAGAAACGGCTATATTAACCATAATTTGGGAAGAGATTCTTGAGACTTAATAAAACAAGCAAAAAATTACAAACCCCTGGTTTAGACTTATATGAAGGTTTTGCTCTAATTCCATCTTTAGAATCATTTGTAAAAACCATCAGACAGAATTGTAATGAAAAATTAGTATTAGTTCAAAGCAAAGGAAATGAGTACCAAGATTGAAGAAAATTATAGTGATGCCAATAAGATGGTTAAAACAAAAAAATATATACAGATAGTGAAAAAGGCAGAGATCCACTTACAGGTAGAGTTAAATTTCATGTTGGGGTAGTCAATGGGTCGAGTGAATAAAAACTAAGCAAATGCTTAAAGCATTAAGCATAAGCATTTGCTAAAAGCATAAGCAAATGCTAAAAGCATTTGCTTCATATTGAGTGAATAAAAGTTTGCTTTTGCTTATAAGCATTTGCTACTCAGTTTTAAGCAAATGCTTAAATTTTACGGAAGAAAGCTCTTTGCAACTCTTCCTTCACTTGTTTTTGCTTACATTTAAAGTTTTACATAGTTGAATTTCAAACTAAAAACATAAATATATTGGGTAATACTTTTTAAAACTATTTCTTTTATAACTGAATTCGATAATATCACAAATAATGAGTGTATTTTTATTCAATTAGTTATAGTAATTTTATCCAGTCATTTGCCTTTATAGTGATTTTGGACGCCACAAATATTTCTATCTTACATCACTTAAGTACCTTAAAAATATTTCTATCTTCTGTTTGGAAGACAGTACCCCTCCACGTCTCTCTTGATATTCTCCGAGTAACAGATTTGAAATATAGGTACTTAACATTTTCTTCAGAGAAACGATATAAATTTTTATAACGTTGAAACTTTTCTCGTATTTTTTAACCTTTCGTGTCACCATAAATTACCATATTTATATTTAGGATCAATTATCATGAAAATAGAGTACTTGGAAATATTTTAGCAAGCCCTTTACCTCACTTAAAAAAGTTTAAGCATATGCTTAAAGCATTAAGCAAAAGCTCGGTTTTATTCACACAATTTTAAGCAAATGCTTAAGAAAATTCCTAAAAATAAGCAAATGCTTATTCTTTCTAGCAAAAGCAAATGCTATTTTTTTATTCACCCTAAATTAAGCATTTGCTTAAAAAGTTGAAAGAAATCTTAAGCATAAGCATTTGCATATTTTATATTCACTCGACCCAATGTATTGTTATTCAGCGGTGATTAGTAGTTTAAAACGTTTATTTTCCTTAAAAATCGACGACTGAAATCGACATTTCACTCGCCTTAACTTTTATTTCAATATCAAAATCAAATGGAAAAGCCTAAATAACAAAACAATAAAATCGTTATTCGGTATTTTAGTTAACCTTTAAAGAATGAGTGTGCATTTAAATGCACGCTGGGGTTAGGGTCCAGCGGCAGAGCGTGCATTAAAATGCACGCTGAGCCACGAGGCCTTCTTTGTTCGCTTAGGGATCGCGTATGTCCTTGAGTCGGCAGCTGGTTGTCCCAGTTGCCATGTAGATTGCTATGGGATGACTCTGGTGTGAAAATATTGCAGTGAGAGTGCATATAATGCTCACCTAAGCATTACAAAAATCAAAGGAAATTTGGGTACTCTCTTGAATTACCTGTCTACGGAGGGAGAGACAGCTACGCAGCAAATGAGTCCTTCCCTCTCTCCCATCCGCATGCCAATAAGAGGGTTAAAACAAAAAAATATACAGATAGTGAAAAAGGCCGAGATCCACTTACAGGTAGAGATAAATTTCGTGTTGGGGTAGTCAATGTGTTGTTAGATTCTTTAATCTCAGAACTAAGTAAAAGAGGAAAGGTATACGAAAAATTGGGAAAAAAATTTAAATTTCTAATAGATATGGGGAACAAAACGATTTCAAGTATTGATGAAAGTATTAAATTTGTTACAACATATTATAATGTTGATATAGACAAAGGATTAAATAACGAATGTGTGCAACTCAAAGAATATATTAAATTGTCTATAGATTCATTTGAAGAAGAATCTTTATGATGTCCAGATATATTAAATTAGATCTATAAAAGAAATCTTACAGATCTTTTTCCAAATCTATACTCAATTTTGAAAATTTATTTGACGATGCCAATAATGAGTTGCGAACCAGAAAGAGCTTTTTCTAAATTGTCTTTCATTAAAAATAAATATAGGTCTACAATGACAAATGAAAGAATAAGCCATTTGTCAATTCTTTCGATAGAAAATGATATTACAAGATCTGTCATTTATGAAGAAGCCATTCGAGGATATGCAAGTGCCAAATGTAGAAAGAAATTTATAATATAATTTAAATATTTTTTATTTTTTAAAATTGTTTTTTTATGTGATAAATTTTGTATTCTTATATTAATATTGCTAGTTATTTTTGTAACACTTTAATTATTTCGATCAGAACCTGACAATCCTCTGGTGTGGGTAAGACTGACGAATTGTTTATTGGAATGAAGAAATGTGAATTGGTAAATTTATTCAATTAAAAATGAATATAAAAACATCACATCTCTGCCAACACAATTCAAGAAATTTTTGTGATATTTTGCTTGCTATTTATGTTCCTTTGATAGAATAACTTTCATTTTTATGTGAATTATTTTTGCAAATTTTGTTCCTTTATTAATTTAATAGTATTTGTGTATAATGTTGTTAGAAATAAATTTTGTTCATATTGGATATTCATTTATTTTTAAATTCCATTATAAGCAGTTAAGTGGCCCATGAAATCAGGCCCCGAAAAGTCACCATCCACCACTGGGTAGGACCAGTCAAGGTCTTCACTAACATGTAGGCCCAAACATTTTATAGAAGGGGAACGTTGAATGATATTATTATTGACCTTTAACGGAGGGTTATAATTAGGGGTTGAATAAATCCCTACAGTTGGAACTGGCATTAAAAAACAGTAAACCTGACTTTTTATGTGTTAGTGAACTCTGGTTAACTGAAGTTGAATTAAGTGTTTTCAAACTGAACAATTTTACTGTTGTGTCATCATTTACTCATAAGTCCTTTAAAAATGGTGGTATGGCAATTTTTGCTAATAAAAGGCTTACCAATGAAATCAATCTTGTGGAACTTACAGCAGGTGATGAATGAGTTTTTGAGTAGTACCATTGTTAAAAACCTTAATCACCTTTTGAATTCTCTATATAGAAATTATGTCTCTAATGTCTCTAACAGGAGGTTTCAACTGTGGTATGCTTTCTAGTTCCCTTCAGAGAACTAAATTGCTGAATGTCTTCAATGCCTACAGTATGAAATCTTTAATCTCCCAACCGACACACATTATTGTATCATTCCAAACTCTATTTGATTATCTGGTTTCCAGTTATAAACCACTAAAAACATTTTCTCAAGTCTTTGATCTGGGTCTGTCTGATCACTTGGCAATCGAAACAACCTTCAAACTAAATCTTCCTGCAGAAATTCACCGTCTCTTCTTTAACAAGAGAGGAAAGATGCACACACACCATGCGTGCATACATGCGAGGCAGAGGCGTTCTTTACAATTCATGCAATCGTGTCAAAAAAGATAGATACAGTAAAACCTCATTATTTCGATCCCGGATAATTCGAAATATCACGTAATTCGAAGCTAACAGCAGTCCCCGGCCAGCATCATAGGATTTTGCGTACTTTTTAGTGCGGATTATTCGAAATACCTCTACAATGAAATTCGAAGTCATGATCCGGTCCGGTGACTCACGAACATTTCGTTTAATTCCAAACCTTAACTTTGATCGTGTGTTGAAGTGGAAAGTTCGTGCGCGCACATGACAAAGGTATCGCGTTTTTTATCTTCATTTCTCGCAAACGAAATATACATTGCCCCCCAAACAGGTAACTTAGTATAAATGTACCGCCGAAGCGAGTACGAACTTTTTACGTATTTAATAGTCAACGTGAAATAAAATCGTAGATGATACAAATGGAGGAATCGTCTTATCCTTACTTCACTAGACCTTCTTTATTCCAGGTTCTCGGATTACTTCACGTATATTGCTCAATCGTAGATTTCTACCTCTTGTCCGTAAGTTTTTCGGAAAAAAACTTCAAATAAGGATTAACAAAGATGCTAGAAATGTGCAAGGACAGGAGAGATGAGGTTTTGTATTTGCCTACACAACAAAAAAAGCCAAAAAATATAGGTTTTTACTTTAGTAATTTGAGCACTATCTTCAATGTTATTCTCACTATCACTCTCTGAACTGACACTTTCTTCCAAATCACTTTCAAGTATGATTTCCGTCAACTTTTCATCACCAAGTATTACTTGCGTTTTTCTATTGGTTGACGCCATGATAAGTTCGAAATTAAAATTAAACAAAAGGAACAACGGAAAAACAACGAACAATAGCTGCCTCGGTACAGCGCAATATGTTTCCCTCAAAGCGGCAAGAGAATATTTTTTGTGTGATCCAAGCGCTTCCCATGCGCTCTGATCATGCTTTCGGTCAAGAGGTAGCATTGTAAATATCTTTGAATGGACTTGTTTGTGCATTGATGTCAGATAAGTGTTTTTCTCTCTCTCTCACTATATTGTTCTCAAGAAATGCTGAACCACGCACTAGCCCAGATCCGAAGACCATTCCTCCTTATACAAGGTTTTTTTTTAGGTACTTCGAAGTAATTTTTGAGTGCGCGTTATATATAAGGTATATATTTTTCAGTTTCAGTTTTCAGTTTTTCAGTTTTACATCCCACTGTGCAAGGGCAGCAGCTTGCACAGTACCTCTGTAGGTGGTGATCATGTGGATCTGAACAGCTACAGATGGGTAATCACTCTGTGAAACTGCGATGAGGAAAGCAAGGGGAAACTACCTCATTTTATTTCCCATGATAGGCTGAAAAGCTGAAAATACCTCTATGGATCTTTCTGGGGTAAAATATTCCGGAGGTAAAATAGTCCCCCAATCGGTTCTCCGGGTGGGGACTACCCTAGGGGATGCACAGAGGAAATTTAACATTAATAGGAAAGCAAGTGGTGAGAAATTAAGAATAGGCACATGGAATGTTAGGACTATGAATTCAGGGGGTAAACTAGAGAACTTAAAAAGGGAAATGAGAAGGAATAATGTAGGTATAGTAGGTCTTAGTGAAGTTCGGTGGGAAGGAGAAGGCGAGATAAATTCAGACGAATTTAAGATTATTTACTCAGGAGGGGAGAAAAAGGAAAGGGGAGTGGGGATTATAATGAGAAAAGAGATAGCTGAAAGAATTAGCAAGGTAGTGACAGTTAATGATAGATTAATAGCCGTAAAACTTCAGATGGAGCCAGTGGAAATGCTTATAATTCAAGTGTATATGCCAACGACTAATGCTGGCGACGACGAAGCAGATGAAATCTATGAACAGATTATGGAGATATTGGAGGAGGAGGGAAAAGGAAGGATCACCACCATAGTAATGGGAGATTGGAACAGTGTAGTCGGAGAGGGACAGGAAGATAACATAGTGGGAAAATATGGGCTAAGAAAGAGAAATGAAAGAGGGGATAAACTTGTGGAATTCTGCCATAGAAATAGATTAATTGTAACTACTACATGGTTTAAGCATCACCAGCGGAGACTTTACACATGGAGAAGCCCAGGAGACCAGAGATGATACCAGATAGATTACATACTAGTCAATGAAAGATTTAGAAATAGCATTAAAAATGTGAAAACACTACCAGGGGCAGATATCGATTCTGACCACAACCTTTTGGTGGCAAATATACAATGTAGACTGAAGAGCGTTAAGAGAAACATAAGAGTTAACTTGAAATGGAACTTAGAGGAACTCCTTAAAAACAAGGAGGCTATTATGACTGAGCTGGAGGAAAGGTTGGGGGAGAGAGATGAAGAAAATAGGAAGAATGTAGATGAGGAGTGGAGATACATCCATAGCAACATTAAAGATGTAATGGAAAAGAAGGTAGGAAAGATAACGGGTGAAAGAAACAAAAAACCCTGGATCACAGCAGCCATGCTGCAAAAAATGGAAGAGCGGAGAAAGTGGAAGAACATAAACACTGAAGAAGGCCAAAGAAAGTACAAGGAGTTAAATAATGCTTTAAGAAGGGAAACAGATAAAGCCAGAGAACAGTGGATAAATGAGAAATACGAGGAGATTGTCGAATGTGAAAGAATTTGTAGAACAGACCTCATGTATAGCAAAGCAAGGGAACTATTCAAGAAAAAAGCAAGAAAGATAGGACGTAAAGGAATCATGAACAAAAGTGGTAAAATAGTCTCGGAGCCAGACAATGTAAAGAATGTCTGGAAAGAATACATTGAGGTTCTGTACGACAAAGAAGGAAAGCCAAGAAATATTGAATTAAATGAAAAAGAGGATGTGGATAAAGACCAGCTAGGACCAAGTATTCTCGAGTCTGAAGTTAAAAGAGCAATTGATGACATGAAAAGAAGGAAGGCTGTTGGGAGTGATGATATACCCGTGGACGTTCTTAAGGTTTTGGGGTCTAAAGCAGTTAAGCAACTCACAAAATTTTTTAACCAAGTATATGATACTGGCATATGGCCTGAAGATTTTTTAGATGTTGTGATGGTACCACTGGAGAAAAAGAACAATGCAAAATGTTGTAAGGATTACAGAACTATTAGTTTAATTTCTCATACAGCTAAAGTTCTAACCAGAATAATAACCAAAAGAATTGAATGTAAAATAGAAAAGGAGCTGCAAGATAATCAGTTTGGTTTTAGAAGAGGAAGGGGGACTAGAGATGCTATAGGATGTATGAGGATCATGATAGAAAGAGCGCTAGATGTCAATAAAGATATGTATTTTTGTTTTGTAGATTGGGAGAAAGCTTTTGACCGAGTGAAATGGGATAAGATGCTGGGTATTTTAAACAAAATAGGAATAGATTGGAAAGATAAAAGACTGCTTAAAAACCTTTACTTTGATCAAAAGATTAGAGTCAGGGTTGAAGGAGAAGAAACAGAAAGTACTTCAATAGGGAGGGGAGTGAGGCAGGGTTGTCCTATTTCACCAGCGATATTTAATATTTATGCAGAAACAATAACAGAAGAAGCGTTGATGGAAGAGAGAGGATTTAAGATAGGAGGTGAAAGTATTACCACCATTAAATACGCAGATGATCAGGGCTTAATAGCAGAAGGCGAGAAAGAGCTTCAGAGGATGACGGACAGACTAGTGGAGGTTGGCCAACAATATGGAATGAAGATCAATGCCAAAAAACGAAAGTCATGGTGGTTTCAAAGGAACATAAAGAATTAAATATAATGGTAAATGGCCAAAAATTGGAACAAGTAAGTAGTTTCAAATATCTCGGCAGTATTTTAGCACAGGATGGAAGTAGTACACAGGACATCAGAAGTAGGATTGCAATGGCAAAAGCGGCATTTAACGAGAAGAAGGAGCTTCTCACAAGCAAGAAAATAAATTTAGAAACAAGGAAGAAATTAGCAAAATGCTACATATGGAGCATAGCTCTTTATGGTGCAGAGACGTGGACGGTAAGGAGAAAGGAGGAAAAATACATAGAAAGTTTTGAGATGTGGGTATGGAGAAGAATGATGAAAGTGAAATGGACAGAGAGGAAGAGAAATGAAGAAGTATTAGAAATGGTGGGAGAAGAAAGGATGCTGATAAAAACAATCAGGAAAAGAAAAGCAAATTGGATAGGGCACATATTGAGAAGACAGTCTTTACAAAGGACGATCTTAGAAGGAAAAATTAGTGGAAGAAGAGGAAGAGGGAGAAAAAGAATAGGAATATTAGATAATATAAAGCAGGGATATAATACTTATAGAGGTATAAAAGAGGCTTCTAGGGAGAGAGAGAAATGGAGGCAGCGATTCAGTTAAAACCTGTCTTCGGACAGAAGCATGATGATGATGATATTTTTTAGCCAAAAATTGTCTATCTAAAACCCAATTCTTAAATAATTATTTATTATTGTAAATTAATTTATAAAAAATGCACATCCACAACAATAATTTTATTCACTTTCGCAAATTGCGTTTTACCTATAAAAATGTTACCATAGCTACTACCGAACTTGGGGAGTAAGGTTATTAAATGATGAAAACTTAGCTCATTTAATTAAAAATCTGTTTTAATATTTCATAAATGGATAAATATTACAATTCGAATCCATCAAAATCCTCAGATTCTGTTTCACTATTTAAATCCACATTATTCATGATATCAAGAAATGAATCATATTTTCAGGAGTGTTTTCACTTTCGTCGGACGAATGGTCATTTCTATATGAACAAATACCCGATGACCGGAATCCATTCATGATGCAATTAGGAGAGATTTCAGCCCAACTATTAACAATCCACTTGCAAACTTCACTATATGATGCTCGTTGCATCCTACCGGGCTTCATATAGGTGTGCAATCTGTCCACAATCCAATTTTCCCAATATCTTCTTATTTTTTATTTAAAAGATTTGTTCACTGAAATATCAAGTGGTTGGAGCTTCGTTGTCAGGCCTCAAGGAATAATTCTTAACTTGGAGTGTTTCTTCACTTCCTCCTTAGAATCATTAGCAATTTGGGGTCGAGCCGAATCCATTATAAGTAAAGATTTTGGTTTGAAGAAATAGCCTCTCCTTTTTCCCCATATCTCTTTTAACCATGTTTGCAAATGTTTAACAGTTTATCCAACTCCATTTGGAAATTTCTCCTTGGGTATATTTTTACGTTTAAATATGACCATCGGTGGAAGCTTCCCTCCATCAGCCGTTACTGATAAAACCACAGTGAAACACATTTTCTCAGCTCTTGTGGGGTTTATTTTAATGTCTTTTGTACGTTTTAAATCGACCATGAATTTTGACGGCATGTCAAAACTCATTGGAACCTCATCCATTTTCTCTACCTGACTTGGTTCGATTGCTTTATTTTCCTTTTCGATGAAGACAAGGAATGCTTCAATTTTCTCCTTCCAATCCTGTGGTAATCTTTGCCCAGTTGTTGTAACAGCTCGAATAGATAATAATGAAATTATTACACCAGCAATTACTGCTGGAAAAATTAGTTGTGTTCCTCTCACAAGCTATTTTCTTTGCTTTACATTTGGTGGCAATGACCCTCCTTCCTGCACTCCTTTCAGCACAACAATCCTTCAGTTCCTGTTCTAACTGCTGCCAGGCTTCCTTTCGTTTCCTTCGTGCCCGTTTCGTTACAGGTAAAACGTTTAATAATGCTTTTTGAAACCGCCATGCTCGCACACTGGATTCGCCAACCTCAAAATGTCGAGCTGCAGAACGATTTCCATGAACCACAGCATAGCTTATAACTTCCAGTTTTTTCTGTGCAGTAAACGACTTCCTTGTTTTCCTCATTTCTTCATAAAGGGCAAGACAAGTTTGTTGAATTTCTGTTTTTTAGATTTATTCCTGATATATGTGGAAAATATTGACTAATATACGGGAAATATTATATAAAATATATGAAAACATCGATATATGTAAAATTATCATGCAAGTTCATTCATATTTCAAGCATAAATAACAATAACAATATTTTTAAAGATAAAGAAGTTCTTGCAAAGTGATGACACGATAAATGCTCAACTATGACGGTTAAAAGACAACTTGTGTTCTCTCTCTGGTTCAGATCAGATGGTCCCCTGGAATTTCTACTTCCAATTTTGTTGAGCGCACCAAACGTTGAAGTTCACTGTATCACCATTAACTAAAATGTAGCGACAACGAAGCACTATTTATATATGTTGGTCATTACCAATCAGTGTTATGTGACTAATGGAGAATTGAAGAAGAAACAGAAAGGTGGAGGTAGGGTGGGTGGAAAGGGATGTAAGGGACCAAAACAACTTACTCATAAGTAGGAGAGGGGTGGAAGGTGGGAGCAATTCAACTGATTCTTAAGGATGAGAGGAGTGAGTAGGTGGGGGGGGAGGGGAGTTGGGCATAACAAAACAAATTACTCATGATGTCACATATCCCGTCGATATGACGGGAAGAACTACAATGTTAACCTGTATCTGTGTGGTACCCTATGAGCCACCATGGTTGGTGTGTGATAGGGGGTGAATATCACCGACCTAACGAATTAAACCATGATTATGCTCACGAATAGTACGAGGGAATAGGGAATTATTATATCGTTCGATTCTGCATTTAATTTCTCTAATCTTATAAGGACAATATATGATTATATATTGGTCAAAATAAGAGTGATAGCCTTGCGTTAAAAATATAATTTATTTAAAATTTAAACTTTATATTGTTAATGCATATAGAAAAAATAACTAACAAAACATTGTTCTACTATAAATCTAGGACACATTAAAAAAATTGAACCTCTCCTTAGTTTATGCAACCCATTATGCGTGCGTGTTATACATGAGATTCGGAGACTCTTGGGTCATGGAATCAGTGCGCGTTATACATGAGTGCGTGTTATATACGAGACTTTAGGGTAGTTCTCAAGTGTTGACGCATAAGAAAAAATACTCATCTCAAAAGTGAAAGACATCACAAAGCAGATAAACAATGCCTGCATCCCCTTCCACCACACACTAGCTTTCGTGCAGAATTAAGCACAATAGAAAAGTTCAAGGTTACTGTTTTGAAATATATCAAGGTTTTTCAGATTTAAGAAAGTTTATTGCTTCAAAAACAGAGAAATTAGCGATCTCCGCGGCGTACCCAGTACGACCGCATATGAAGTTTTCGTCTTGCGTACTGGGTACACAGGACGACGCTGAGGGGTTAAAGAGCGTTTCTTACAAAGATCGTCCATAAAATACGTCGTGCTTATATTTGCCTTTTTAGTTTTCCCTTCTCTTAAACTCGGCGCGCTACACAAAGCTTGACCCCTACCCCTCTCTCCTGCCTGTATGACGCAATTCATGGATTTAAATCCCCTGGTCAGCAGTCCCAAAAGGAGAATGCGTTGAGTATGTATTGCAGAAAAGAATTCGTAATTACATAATTGTAAAATCATCACGTCATAACAAATGTGACCACGTTCTTTTGAGAGCACGTATATTTTATTACAGCTGTGTAATATGGATGAAAATAAAATTGCAATGCAATGTATGAAATTGCAATGAGCTAATAAAGAATTAATTAATTAATTAATTTTTTTGACTATACAGATGGTATGGAATGTTTGAACGAAATTGGAGATAATTACTACGTGATAGTTCCTATCTATTATCTACACAATATTTCACACAATCCTTTTCCCAATCTTTTTATCGTGCATTTTCGTAATTTTTTGGCTGAGTACACGCGGTTGAACGTCTTTTCTTCCAAAACGTGGCGTAAAAGAGTAACTTGAAATACACACCGGGAAAATTGGAATGTTCACTCCATCCTATTTTTCACACGCGGTGGTGTTCGTGAATCATAAATTAAGCGGTCACTTCAGTTCTGTTCATGAAATCGCCGTGTGTACTAACTTGTAAGGTCAATACGTTTTGTAGCAGAATGGATAGATAAGACTATGTATATTGCGATTTTACTGTCCAAGTAGCGGATCATAAGAAATTTCGATTTTTTTAAGTTCGTTTATTTGAACCCGGATAATTTGAAGTCGTATTTTTGTGGTCACTTAAACTTAGAAATAATGAGGTTTTACTCTATCAATGGCTTATTATAATGTCTAAGAAATAAATAGTAGTAAATACCAAAGAAATATTGAATTTTTGATTCATTGATTTATTTCCTAATCGGTTCTACTAAACAATCGATAAATATTTAAAACTTACCTCACTCAAATATTAGTAATATAATCTTTATGGTCACGTTCATTCCTTCGCCGTAAATTACCCATTTCTTTTCACTTACAAACGCTGTATATATGTAAAAAAATTCCCTTCATTTACCAAATGTTGCATGCGCACGAAAGAAAATTAAATTAATTGGGTATTTACAGCAGATATTGTTTATGTCAGTTGTCACTAAGATTGTTTTTGTTTACAACAATTAAAAAACAGGAAATTTTTTTAAAATCAAAGTAAATTACGACTTTAAAGTTTGATTTTCTTGAAATTGGCTACTCCTTCAATAAAAATGTACTGAACTAAACATATGCTATTTGTCTAGTTCTATAAAGTCAGTTAAGGACTTTTTTGTTATAAGTGATATGTTTACTAGATATAAAGAAGTTAATTTTTTGTCACCAATAAAGTGGCACTTCCGAATAGGTCACGTAAACTATTTATATATTTTTTTAAGTTTCTTTGCCCTTATATCCTAAATACCAAATTTCACCAACATCCGCCCAGTAGTTTCTGAGATGAAACATGCGGATGGAGGGACACCCCCTGACCATAAGCCATTCTTTTTTTACTTTTTGTAAAGAACGCCTAAAAATTAAAGTCTTCTCCCAAGCTAATATCACCAATCTTTGCTTACTATTAAAACATGAGGGTCGGTACAATATTTATCATGCCAACTCTTTTATTGAAAGCTTTAACTTTTTATTTGAAATTCTGCTACTTATTTAATTATACCATTCTTTCCATTAATGTGATGACCCGCAAAAGAGCACATAAGAGGAAAAGTTGACTATCTGATGATATCATATGGCTCTCAAGGACAGTAAAAGATAAGGCTTATTATAATAAGTTATATAACACATCAGATTACTGTTATAGGTACTCTTTAGTCAAGAATTTCTCCCAAAATACATTAATTTGATTTTTAATAATGAAAGAATTCTCCCTTCCTCAATAAGAAAATTCTTGGGCTTACAATGTTGACCAATCAGGGAAATGGCCCACCCATATTTCTAAATTAGTAATTGTAGATAAATTGGGATTAAATTAAACATCTTTAAATATCTGCGAAATATATTTTTAGATACTTTTTAGATGTAACTAATCTGAAATAACGGCATTTGGTTGGTATCAATATACTGCTTGATTACTATTTGTCTGACAAAAATCTCCTTGCCTGCTTAGTTTTCAAACCCATATGAAAGATATTTTCATTTAGATCAGTCTGAGGCAAGTTAATGTCAAAGAATGTATTTCGTAAACCAGTATTTCTCAACCGCCGGTCTGCTGACTGCTACTGGTCCACAGAATATTGTTTGCCCATCCAAAAATTCCACCATTCTTATAAAAATTAACTGATTGGCCCTGGATAATGCTATGGCCAGTCCTCTGTGGAATTTCTATAATATCCACTGGTTCGCGGTGGGTTTTTGGTTGGGAACCACTGATGTAAATATACATGCAGATGCATTACTGTGGCAGAACTGAAGGCATAGCAACTGTGCTGTATGTAGCATGTTGTGTGGAGAGGTGGGCCAACCTGCTATTAGAAGCTAGGAAAAAATTCCCTGAGAGATATGATGCAACTGCTATTCACAGTCAGTTAATTTTCGGTTTCATGTGGTGTTAGTCACGGTATTAGTTTGTCAGTGGAGTTATTTTCTATTGTGTTGACCCCTCGTATTTATTTGTGATGAGTCAAAAACAAAAATAAATGTGTTAAGGATGTTTCTGTAAAGAAACATATTAAAAGTTTGTCACTTTCTGTGAAACTTAATGTGATTAGGTGAATTGAAGCTGGAGAACGTCAATTTGATGTTTACCAAAGTCCACTTGGGAAGGCTCCACTATGTGGAAAGATTCCATTTAAATGAAAAACATCAGGTGATGATGATGCTGTAACAGGCAAAACTGGTCGTACATAAAATTGTTAGTGGAAATTTACAAGTTTGTTTTTCATTTAAATTAGACTTAGCGGGATCGACAGTAAGATCAATTTTGAAAAATAAAGACAAAATTAAAGTGTGGATAGATAGCAACTCCTTTGAATGCAATGATAATGACTGAGATGGAAAGACTCCTTATAATTTTTATTGAAAACAATATTCAATGCCGTGTACCTTTGAGCTCGGCTATTATAGAAGAAAAAGCTGTTAGCATGTATGAAACATTAAAGAAAACTCTGCCTGAGGTATCAGATGCCTAGTCTTTCACAGGAACCAAGGATGGGTTCGAGAGATTTAAGAAGCATGCCTACCTCCATAATATTGCTCTCCAGGGCGAATCTTCGAGTGCCGATGAAGAAGAAGCTTTAAATTTTAAATGTAAGATTGTGGGGATCATAGAAGAAGGAAGTTACACACCCCAACAGGTATTTAATGTAGATAACACAGGCTTATATTGGAAAAAGATGCCAAGGAAGAGAAGTTGATGCCTGGTTACAAAATGTCAACGGATCGCCTTACTCTATTACTGGGAGGTAATGCTGCAGGAGACTTCAAACTAAAGCCACTCTTGCTCTACCATTCTGAAAACCCTATGGCTTTGAAGGGGATTATGAAATCAAAACTTCCTGTAATTTGGAAGGCAAACAGAAAGGCATGGGCTACAATGACTGTTTCAAAATTGGTTTACTGAATATTTTTGTCCAGCAGTTTAGATATATTGTGCATCCAATCATCTGCTCAACAAAGCTCTTCTTATTTTAGATAATGCACCAGCACACCTAGTCTTCCTAGATGATCTCAGTGAGAGTGTTAAAGTTGTTTTCCTATCCCCGAATACTACATCTGTCCTGCAGCCTATGAATCAAGGTGTGATAGCTGCTTTTAAAGCCTATTATATTAGGAGAACATTTTCCCAAACTGTCAATATCACAAATGCTAACAAAGGAGCACCGACCCTCAAAGAATTTTGGAGGTCTTACAATGTAAGAGAGGCAATTGATAACATCTCCAGTGCTTGGGATGAGGTGAAACCTAAGACAATGAATAGGGTATGGAGAAAGCTTCGGGAAGACTGTGTTCAGGATTTTAAAGGCTTTGAAGATGCAGTTGAAATCATTCAGGAAAACGTTGAACTTGGAAAACTGATTGGCCTTCATGAACTAGAGCCTCAAGACATTCAGGAGCTTATGGACAGCCAAAGGGAGGAATTGACCAATGAGGAATATGGAGCAGAAGAGAGCTTTTGAGGAGGCAGAGGAAAATTGTGCCAATGAGAATAAAGATTCTACCAGGTTATTAACAACAAAAGGCATTGCTGAAACCTTCCAATATCTTGAAAGTTTTCTTTCCTACTTCAGTGAAAATGATTCAGATATGGTTAAAAGCTCAAAGGTTGTAAGAGAGGTGGAGAATGCTGTAAACTACTATAGGTTCATTTATGATGAGAAGAAGGAAGCAAAAAAATCTCGATTCTTTCTTCAGCAAGAAGGATAATGCTGGAATCCCTCTAAAGAGGATCTCCTATTCTGATGAAATAAATTCTTAATTTCCAATTTTGGTAAAAGAATATATTGTATAGTTTTATATTTTTATAAAATGCATGACTTTTTGTTTATATTGTTTTTTATAATTCTATCACCAAAATATACATCATGTTGGGCAATCATTAGCATTGAGAGTAGGTTGGAAGTACGAATTAAATATATTTACATTAATTTTGATGGGGAGCATTCCCTCACTTAGTGCTGTTTCACTTAGTGCTCTGGTTTTCAGGAACCAATTAAGAGTGTTAAGTGAGGGATGCCTGTATACATTTTAAGGCATTTCTAAAGGACATAAAATTAAATGAAAATGGAAGTGTTGGTCTAGGATGCTCTGCTATTTGCAGAATAATATTTGATAAGAAATTAATGGATGTTTTTTCTAATCTTAATACTGCCTTGAAAATATATTTAATATTACCTATAACGAATTGTGAGGTGGAAAGGTCATTTTCAGAAATGGGTTATATTAAAAATAAATTTAGATTGATAATGTTGAACAAAAGATTAAACTAATTATGTTTATTATCAATGGAGAGTGATATAACTAAGTCATTAACATATGAAAATACTATAAAAACTATTATAATTTAAAGGCGAGAAGGATGATATAATATAAATAAATTTATAATAATATAAACAAATATTATTTTGTTGTTTTACAACTGCTCCTATATAGTTCCTCTTTTATATTTTATAAATTATATTTTTATATAAGAAAAATGTGGATGTAATTGAATATTTCATTGTTTTGTGACAATATACAAAATATTCTTTTTGTGATTACTATTGTTATCATCCATTATTATTGTTTATTGTTCTTTTATTATGTTTATGTTGAGGGCTCCGAAAGAAAAATAGCCCACGGCCCTGAAAATCTACCATCTGCCTCTGACAATACAGCTTTATAATGCTGAGAAGAGGCATTTCTCAGTACGAAAACCAGTGCAAGGTATAGGCTACGATTATATGCCTTCTGTCTTAGGCCAATATATTTTATCATGTGTCAACATTTCTTAAGTGCTATATATAGCTAGGGAAGATTATTGTGCTTATTTGTGTATATTGTGTGCATTTACTTGTTAAATGAAGCATGAAGTCTGCATCCACTGTTCAGGCTCTAAAGGATGATGACTTGACTTCAATCACTGGTTGGTACAGTAGTCACTACTTTAGGCCTCCAATTTTTTTTCATATATAGGTACATAGGTAGATTTTGGTTGAGGTGAAGCCCATCTTCTTTTCGATGCTATGAGCCACCCCTGATGGCACATCGGATTTTTCAGATCGTATTTATTCATTAGTGAACCATTCATGTAGTAGGACAGCAAATTTTTAACTATTTTTGACCCCCTCATCCCTCCATGCCAGCAATCGTTAGCATTTGGGTGACCCTCTCCCCCTTCGTTGTACCTCCCTTTTTAATAAATATTAGAAAATGCATAGTTATGCATGTCAATAATTTTTAATACCTTCTTATAGTGATGCAATGCATTTTAATACTCTTTAAAAGCAATGAGGAAAAATCTATCAGATTAAACAAGGTAAAGTTATATTTACCAAAAAATCAGTTAAATATGGCGAAAAGAATTCTAATGCCAGGAGAAATGCGAGGAATGAGCAGGTGGAAGCTTGCTGTGCACAAGCTGTCGTGACACGTAAATCACACGTAAAAAGTAAAAAATTTCTTAAATAAAAAATCTTATTTAAGCATTGGTCATACTCCCCTTCCCCCTAAGGGGAGTTATTTACATGTGCCAGGGGCTTAGCTACCTATTGTCCCATATGAAAAGGGGTTCTTTGAAGTGCACTGACATTGTACAATACACAGGATCGATGACTTAACTTTCTCGCCAAAGGAATACTTTTCATATTTTTTAGCCATAAAATATCATCGACCATGGGCAAGAATTGAACCCGCAATACTTGAAATCATTGACGAGTATTTCAACCACTGCTCCATCGGCATTGACCGATAACTGTAAATTAATAAATAAGCATACTCAATGTCATAGAGTAACGAATACGTCTTATTTTTCTTGTCTCTATGGCATTATAAGGATTGTTAGGCATAATATAATATTTTGAACCCATTTCTTCAATTGGATTAAAGTTAATAAAAGAAACAAACTTAGTACTATAATTTTTTATAATTTCAGGCTTTTCAAAATATCAAGAGTGTATGTGTGAAGGAGGAGGGGGGGATTCTTCATTAATATACAGGCAATGATAAGTAATTCAGCTTAGAAAATATTTAAGATATACATAGGGGAGCCCTGTATTATTTGCCGAAGGGGGCCCCCCAGATTTTCCGGTATGCCCCTGAGGGGGTGGCACAGTGAACATGAGAAGAAACCAATACATTTTAACTAACTTACCAAACCCCAGGGGGGGAGTTGGAGTATGTTGTAGCCCAAGCAGTCATATCCCATGCTAGTTCTGTATCCCGCCACCATAAGGGCGCTGTGTATATTTACTTTGGTGGGTGGCAGATAACAGAGAAGATCCGAACAAACAAATACCTTTGGGTAACTAAAAATTAAATTTAGGGCTACGTGATTGGAAGGGCCAGCATGCAGTGTATGACAAGAAAAATTAGAATCAGAATTAGGAACGTCAGATATAATCAAGTCAATTCATGTTGAAGTTAAGGAAGTTAATCTTGTGGGCTCATTATTAATAACTTGGAGGCCAAAAGTACTTAAAAGATTAATAAAATCTAAAAGTTCAGGTGAGTCCTTCGAAAGATTTATATTAAAATCACAATACAAAATCATGCCATCAACATTTTTGCACTGCAAGAACATAATAGCATCATGAAGGGATGCAAAAAGGTTACAAATTTTCACTTGGGGCACGGTAAATACAACAAATAGCAAAAGTATAACTATTCCATTTTATAATTCCCATATAGCATTCAAACACTTGATCTAAACATTTAATATAATCAATGCATGTGATCTTAATGCCATGTCTCGAGTATATAGCAACACCACCATGTTTCACACTTCCACGACAAAAGGAAGAAATTAAATTAAAACCAGGAATATTAAAAATAGTTATTTCTTCAGGAGACAACCAGTGTTCAGACATAAGCAAAATATCAGAGTCCAAATCATGAAGTAAAACCTCAAGAGTATAACCAAATAAATTGTGCAAAGAGCACAAATTAAATAAATTGGAAACAATATAATTGCTGGTTAAATTTTCTCAAATTTAAAGAAATTTACATTACATTACAATACGAAAATCTTGATATCCTGCTTAAGGGCCATCCATAAATGACATCACGCAATTTTGGCGCATTTTTGACCCCCCCCCCTCCCCTCTCATCACATTTCGTCACAAAAACTCATATGTCACAATGTTTTGACAAATTTGCAAAAGATAAAATTGGTTTTAAATCACTTTTTATTTATAAAACATACAATAATATAACCATGCGTTCTGAATTACATAATACCATCCCCCCCTCTCCCCAATACAAATTTGCAAAAGATAAAATCGGTTTGAAATCACTTATTATTTATAAAACCACAATAATATAACATTGCGTTCTGAATTACATAATACCATCCCCCCCCCCTCTCCCCAATACAAATTTGCAAAAGATAAAATCGGTTTGAAATCACTTTTTATTTATAAAAACACAATAATATAACATTACGTTCTGAATTACATAATACTTTCGGTCATGAGGTAGCATCGTAAATATCTTTGAATGGTCTTGTTTGTGATTTCAGATAAGTGTTTCTCTCTCTCACTCTCATTAAATTGTTCTCAAGAAATGCTGAACCAAGCACTATAGTCCAGACCCGAAGACCCTTCCTCCTCCCTTTCGATATAGCTCTCAAGTGTTGACGCATAAGAAAAAAAATATTCATCTCAAGAGAAAGAGACGTCACAGAGCGGATAAACAGTGCCTACATCCCCTTCCACTACACAGTAGCTTTAGTACAGAGGTTCGGTTCGTCTCAGCATTGAATAAGGGTTTTTAGAAGCCACAATTCGCGTAACTACGCGAAAAGTCAACCACAAAATTTAACGTATAATTAAGGTAAAAAGAAATACAGTAACAATTGCATAATAAAGTAGAATATGAAGGCCCAAGGTTACTGTTTCGAAATATATCAAGTTTTTTTGAGAATTAAGAAAATGTATAGAGTAGCTGTAATTGTAGTGTTAAGTAGAACTAACATTTACTTTATTCTATTTGTTATCCTTCCGTAAATTTTATTTAACATTCGTTTAAGTTACCTAATTTGTTTTGTTATAACATCTACGTTATAGTTTTTTTCTCTACCGTAATAGTTAACTCTTAAGTCTCGTAGTTTTTTGTTAGAAATTTCATTCTCCCCATTAGAAAGTAATATTTATATTATAGTAGTTATTGTGTATTAGCATATTCTTGTTGTTTTATTTTTATGCTCCATAGTATTTATATATTTTCGTTGTTGTTTACTACCATCTCCTGTGCGTGATCTAACCTTGCTTGTGTTGTTTGCGCCTTTCACATTATACCTGCGTTTGACCCTTTCTCGTAAACTTCACGAAGTGCTTCCTCGCGTTAAAACTTAGCCCAGATTCATTAGCTTTCTCCCATTTCAGCTTTTGTTTTTATATTGTGACTCTTTTGTGTTAGTATATAAATTAGGTAAGGACTCCCGTTTCCTCCTTGTGCGCCGTGGTTTGCAAGGCCATGAGGACTCGAATCACGGAGTTGGAGAGGGTGGTTGCGGACCTCCTTCAGAAGGTGGAAAGGTCCGAGGCAGCCTTGGTTCTTGTGGGGTCATCCCTGAAAACTCGCCGCGCCAAATTGGCGGCCCGGGTTTGCCTGGGTGCGGTAGCCGGTAGAGCGATCGGGGTTGCCCCTGGCTTCTTACCGTGGGCTGAGGGTCCTCGGGCCGGGAAATCCGATGAGTGGAGAGTGGTGTCCACTCGGGGAGATCGTGGGGTGGTGCTGCGGAGGCAGGGAGTTGGGAAAGCTTCGGCGGACCCCCTTCCTGTCAGTAATAGGTTCGAGGTGTTGTCGGAGGACGATTCCACGGCCATTGCGCCCGTACCCACTCCCGTCTCTTCGATAGAGGCGGGGCCCAAGGGGAGTCGGGTTGGGAAGGGGGGGGGGGGTTGTTAGTGTTAGGTAGCTCTAACGTTCGGCGTGTGATGGCACCCCTGTTATCCAGTGCCCGCCGGGAGGGAGTTGAAGAGCGGGTCTTCTCCAGATGTATATCAGGAGGCACGGTGCCGCAAGTGACAAACACGGTGAGAGAAGCGGTAGTGGTGAGTGGTAGTGGTAACTACGCCTCGAAGCGCGGGTCCGAGGAGATTTTAAGTTCTTTTAAGGACCTGGCCGCTGAGGTTGCTTGTGCGGCTTACTGTCTGCAGTATAGTCCCTAGGATTGACCACGGTTCTGAGGTTTAGGGTAGGGTTGATGGCCTGAACCGAAGCCTGTGGAATTTCTGTCGGGACTTTGGAGTGGACTTCGTCGACCTACGACCGAATATCGAATCGTGCAAGGCACCACTGGATTACTCTGGTGTTCATTACACGCCCGAATCGGCTCAGAGAATAGCGCGTAGGACTCTCGAGCACAGTAGGGATTTTTTAGGCTGGAGAGTAGGTCAGTTTTGGGTAAGGGGATAATTGATGAGTTCTTAGAAAATAAGAATCACGATAGAATATACACCGAGCATGAGGTAAATGCACGTAATACGAGAGACAAGGAGGAAGTTCATAGTAACATGCAGCAGCAATTTCGCGATAGGTCATTGATAGAATGTTCTGTAAAAGGCGCGACGGATCGCGATTCCAACTTTGACGCGATGCCAAACAGTTGTGGGAGTGCTTGTGATGGGAGCGCATGTAGTTTTAGAGTGGAAGAGAAAGTCAAGGGTGAGATTAATATGCGAAGTGATAGTGAGATATGAAACGTCGTCGCACTGAACTATCGCAGCATCCGTAGGAAAATTGCCGAGTTCGAGCATATTATTCTCAGTCTGCACGCCGACGTCGTGATAGGCACAGAAACTTGGTTAACGGATGAGATTCAGAGTCAGGAGATATTTCCTATAGACTATCATGTCTATAGAAAAGATCGCTCCAAAAGACCGGGCGGGGGGTTTTCATAGCGGTTAACGATAAGTACGATAGCAGTGAGATTCCGATAAGTGACGAGGATATCGAGAGTGTTTGGTGCCGCATAGATAAAGAAGTCTCCAAAAAGGTGTTCTTATGCTCGTTTTACAGGCCACCTAACCATCGTGTAGATTGTATTTTAAATCTCGAGAAGCAACTATCAAAGCTAAAACTGATTAATCAAGATGGAATCATTATAGTCGGTGGTGACTTTAACTTACCCTCATTTGATTGGGAAAACCTATGTTTCGAATCTAGAGATAAAGAACGCGAATCCTGTGAATCGAAACATTCTGCGAGCACTCTCTCCTTCAATTAGTCAGAAAGCCACGCGATCGGGAACATATTAGATTTATTAGCAACTAACGTCCCAGAAAGAATAAACAAAGTCACCATTGAAGATGGAATAAGTGATCATCTGGCCGTATATGCAAAGTGTAAGTTAAAAATCGAGAGGCACCCTAAGCCTCAAAGAAAGTTTTATATATTTGCTAAGGCAAACTTAAAAGCTTCAGGTCACGCCTACGAGAAATACTACCTGGCTTCCGTGATATGACCGAACGATCAGGTGCTGAGTCGTCATGGATATATTGCTAGAGGGCATCGATAAGTAAATTCCAATTAAATTGAAGGGCGACAATAAAGAGCCACGTTGGTACAATAAGCAAGTTAAGGGTGCGTTTAGGCGTCAGAGAATAAGCCACGCGAAAATAAGAAATATGCCGTCTACATCATCCGACGAGTATAGAGCAGCTTAAGTTCAGACGCATAAGGAATCCCACGCTAAAGCGAGAAATTCTATGCGCGAGGCTTTAACTAACTTCAGAAATAAGGTATTAAATAATTATTTGAAGGAGGACCCTAAAACGTTTTGGTCCTATGTGAGAGAGGTCCAAGGTAGAGGCCCTACCATACCTTACCTGCGCAGTGACTCGGGTGCCGTTATTCATGATAGCGTAGTGAAAGCCAACTTGTTAAACGGTCATTTTGTAAAAGCATTTACAACCGTCAACGACCAATGCGTGCATTTTGCACCCGCTATAAGGAGGGACCTGATGGACGATATAGCATTTTCTGAGGTGGGAATAGCAAAGCAATTAAGTTCCATCAGACATAAAAAAGCCACTGGTCCCGATGAAATTCCTGATCGCGTTTCAAAAGAATTAGCTGAAGAAATAGCACCTTTTCTTCGGATAATATTCGAGAAATCCATTTCCCGCGGTGAGGTTCCTGGCGACTGGAAGTTAGCGCACGTTACCTCAATTCATAAGGGTGGTGACAAGAAGAACCCAGATAATTACAAACCGATTTCCTTAATTTCGATATCGTGCAAGATTCTGCAGCATTTTCCCCTCTGACAATTTATCGAGTTCCCCATCAGTTTTTCGTGTTCGCCAGAAGTTTTTGTGTTCGAACTTAATCAAACGACGAACTCCAGCAAACGAGGCACCCCTGCAAACGTACGCACTCCGGAAAACGCTCGTATTTCGGCAAACGCTCGTACTTCGGCTTTGCGCGTACGTAAAAAAAGGAAAGTTTCTTATCCTTGACCCCCAAAGGAAGGGAAGGAAGTCATGACATTTTTAACTACCACGTATGGTAGGGCTGCTATAGGCTAGAGAACCTCTTCAGCCAAAGAAGGGAGGAGAGAAACCCGGTGCCGGCATTAGCCCGTTCTTACGAATAACACCAAGGGGACAACGGCTTAACGTCCCTTACGAAGGACGGAGTTTTGATTTGCGCGCGCTCCTCAGGTTGCTTTTTCTTATTGGCTCGTCCTCGTCACCTTAGTACCTTCGCACACAGAGTTTCTCCTTTTATAGCAACAGACATTAGCCCAGAAGAGAACGCTATCATCGTGCGAACCAACCAATAGACTTTCGCGAGTGCTGTGCCCTCTTTTCGCAATACAGTGCGAACTATGGGACTTCCGATCTGACAACGTCGCGGACGGGCAGCCGAGAGAGAGACGGAGAGAGAGGGGGAGAGAACGAGGAAGGATTTGCAGAGACACACCTGAACCGGCCTGCGGAAGATTTCCCTGCGAGTCGAATACTTTTCGTATCGTTTGTTATCCCTCCAAGTGGTCATTTCTATTAAGTATCTTACTATATTTCTGCTTTGTATTATGTCACTCTAAGCATTTCCTTGTAATTTTGCCAGTGCATTATATTTGATTTCCTGTTGGCAGCAGCAGTGTCACCGAAGGGGTATCGTATCGTTTTTCTATTTCAAGTACTTGGAGGATTATGAGAGATTAATGTAAAATGAGACAGTTGCGTCTCAATTCTGGAGCATATACTCGTTAGCAACATAATGCGATTTCTTGATAGTAATTCATTGTCAGATGATTGTCAACACGGCTTCAGGAAATGTAGGTCTTGTGATACTCAACTCGGTCTTTTTATGAATTGTATACTGAGAAGCGGAGAAAATAATAGGCAGGTCGATGCCATCTTCTTAGATTTTAGGAAAACCTTTGATAAGGTACCTCACAGGAAGTTAATAACGAAATTAGAAACCTTAGGCGTTAATTCCATAATTGTTAGTTGGATCCGCGAATTTTTAAATCATAGGAAGCAGAAGGTTGTTATAGGGGGGAAATCCTCGAACTTAGTGGAGGTTGTCTCTGGCGTTCCACAGGGTAGTTTAATTAGCCCGTTATTATTTCTAATTTATATAAAGGATATCAACTCAGTGGTCAGAAGTAAAATTAGGCTTTTCGTGGACGACACCGTCATTTATAGAGAAATTCAGTATCAGTATCTCCAAAATGATCTAGAAGCTATTTCTGCATGGAGTAAGGAATGGCAGTCAGAGATCAACCAAAAGAAAAGCTGTTTCATCTATTTCTGAAGAACCAAGAATACCTCGTTGGATGTTAATTATTCGTTGGACGGAGTAGAGATTTTAGTTTCAGACTCGATTAAATATCTTGGAGTCACGATCCAACGTGATCTCACGTGGGACACCCACTTTCACCGATTGATAGGTACTGCTAATAAAAAGATGGCCTTTATAGGGAGAATAGTTCGAAATAGCTCCGAAAAGTGAAAGAATTATGTTATTTATCATTGGTTTGACCGCAGGTCGAATATGCGTCAGCTGTGTGGGATCCCTACGAAAAGGGACTCACTAATGAGATAGAAAAGGTTCAGCGCAGGGCAGCTAGATTTGTAAAGAGAAATTACGATAGTAAACAAAGCGTAACCTCATTAACCCTAGAACTACTAAGGGGGGGCTCCAAAACTTGTGTTTTCGTGTTTCTCTTTTATAAACAAAGGAAAAGTTTGGATATTTTATTAAATTGTGCAGAGACTTATGTAAAATAATTACCCGAAGTTTCTCATCAATGTATGCATATTTCAATTTTCTGCAAATTATTTAGGCATTGGCTGCATGCCTTGACACGCGGATAGCCTAACGTATAGGGCACCATATACATGGAAAGCACAGTGTGAAGCACGCTATTTGTTTAAACTGTTGTGTCAGATGAATCAGATTAAATAATTTTTCTAATCAATTTGTTATTATTTCTGTAAATACAATCTTACTACAATATTAATATGATCATGAAAACATAATGAGGAAGAATGTAAAAGAATTGTTCTAATGTAAATATTTGTCTTTATATACATATAATTTCAAATAAATTACTAACATTCTATAGCTCTATTCCTATGATGATTTTAAATATATAGCAATAGATTGGAAACGTTAGTATGACTTTTTATTGTATTTTAGATGGTGGGCCTCTGAGCCCCCCCCCCCCCCCCCCCCCCTGGTAGTCCATGGTAGTGAAAATCATTTGATAGTTCCAGGGTTAATAGAAAATCTGAAATGGACATCGTTAGAGTAACATAGACTGCAAGCTAGATTTAAACTACTGGAAAAATTTATGTCGGAGGGATTAGCGAATGAGGTAGTAGAACTTATCGGAAGCCCAACGTATCTCGGAGGGCAGGATAGCGAGAATAAGATTCATGAGATCGATTGTAGAACGGAGCGATATAGAGGATCGTTTTTCCCTAGGACGATAAGAGAACATAATAGGAAAAGATAACGTAGGAAAACTAGAGACCTTTGGTGCACTGCACCCCCTGCCATCCACCAAAAAGGTGACTTGCAGGGTATCATGTAGATGGGAGATGATCAATAGGTGCCAGATTTTTGGTTCCTCTGTAAAATGTGCGAATTATGAAGGAAGGACAAGTGCCGAAGATTTTCCCAAGGGAGAAGGACCCAGTGTTTGACACAATGAAACGGTCTTATATGAGAGTTTAAAGCAAGTGATGTTTGACGTGTTATTGCCTTCGACTCCACTACGGATGGAGTGTCCTCAATGAGTGACGTAGTGATTCATAACGGTAGTATTATTCTTTTTAACTGTAAATTACTCCAATTTTTTTGTTTTAAATGTTGCAAATAGCTCACGAAAATAATATGATTAATTTTAATTAGCAAATACTGGTAACTCTCGTTCAACGAACTTTCGTTGAAAGAATGTTCGCTTTAACGAATGAATTAAATTTTATAGCTTTACTTTTCGCCGAAAATTATGTTCACTTTAACGAACTAAATAACATGTATCGAACTCACTCAGATTGAAGAAACTCGGATGTTTGCGACAGCTCTTGGGGGTCACAAAGACCGTCTTGTTAACCTATGGATTCTTCTTGTGTCCACTTTATCACTCATTTTTCCTATCGCCTGCATTTCTTGAGAGGCTTAATATGACGTAACCGAACGTAGTTTTTGTTACTCAAAATATATTTATAAATATCCACTTACAATTAGACTTGAAGGACCTCTTGTGTGCCGATAAGGAGGAAGTGCACTACGCAGTGTTTCCCCCAGCCATTCTATACTTCAGTCTGCGACTTGGATTCACTACATTCGGTCGCATTCGTTTTCTCGCAGTTCGTACATAATAGTTACCTCACGAGGATTTGTTTTCTAGCCATTGCTGTGGTAACATTTATCGTACTTGCTCGCACTTTTCTCATAACTGTTCAACTTTTTGTTAATTATTTTTCTGGAGATGTTTAAATCACGAGGAATATTAAATTCTTTATTGACGGTGTTAGGAGGTTCTGTTTTTCATTCAAAGTTTGAATTTTCTCGTATCATACAATAAATGGCACTGTACATACTTCTATGTTCAATTGTTGTTGCTTCGGTTTTTTAGTTGATCCAATATTGTAGTTGCTTTGACAGACATTTCGATAGCTATGAATTATAAATTCAAGAATAATAAATCTTTTGTCTGGAACACATCTGGAGTTTTAACGTAAAAATCATGATCGTTCAACGAATTTCCGTTTTATGAACGCTTTTCAGGAACGCATGCCGTTCGTTGAACGAGAGTTGCCTGTATAATTAAGCAATAAGATTCACCAATAATTATGATAAAACATACACATTTATTGGCATCCAGTGATTTGTATTAAATTATTAGTTTTATATTTTTAGCGTTTAATACGAGACGAAGGCATAAGCGTAATGCTGTCTTCTAGGGGTGGAAAAGAGTATACGTACGTAGTTTTCTCTGGTAGATGGCGCTGGTGTTATTTTTGTGACGTAAAATTTTTCAAAGCCCCTACTCCAACCCTACTCCCATTATTATATATGTTTCATGACGAGGGGTTAGGTGGAAGATGGGACTTTTTAGTCTCAATCTCGCCCCAAATAAAGACCACATCAATCAATCGTCTCACAAGTCGGATCACCCCAGATACCCCCCCCCCCCCCTCGGTGCGTGACGTCATATATGGACGGCCCCTTATTCATAGAAACTATTTCCGATCTTGAAAGCTCTAAATTTGATATATTTTGGCACTTTTTCGTTTAAGTGTGTAACATTTATTTTACTCGCCCTTAGCGGGTTGGCTAAGTTAGTGGAAGTGATTTTCGTTCCTCCTGACGTTATATGTGCCATAACGGCACGTGAGGAGGAACGAAAAACACGTCCACCAACTTACCCAATCCGTTGAGGCCGAGTAAAATAATTTTTCGTTTAAGTATGTAACATTAATTCCACTCGGCCACAACGTGTTGGGTATGTTGGTGGAAGTATTTTTCGTTCCTCACGTTATATGTGCCATAACGACACGTGAGGAGCAACGAAAATCACCCACCAACTAACCCATCCTGTTGGGGCCGAGTAAAATAAATGTTACGCTTAAACGAAAAAGTGCCAATATTTTAGCTATATAACGGTTGATAAATTATCTATAAAATAAAAAAGCTTTCTAAAATAAAATTGCTTCCTATGAACGGGAAATGTTTCCGCCAATATTTGAAAATTTCGTATTTCTTTTGAGGAGTGCTCTGTAGTTCGAAATTACGCCACATATTATATCGGTACGATCGGTACTGATGCGACGCATTTTGTTTTTTGAATGTTGTGTTGCGTGGTTTTTTACGATTTGGAGCACGCAAAATGTTTAATGTTTTGTGATTGATACGTGATATAAACGCGATTATGAGCTTAACCTCTGGAGAATCTCGCAGGAGAAGGTTTACTGCCAATGTGATTATTAATTGACTTGATTTACGAATGTTGCATAGTTTAGCAATACGAGATGACATTAATTAAAATAATCCATAGCTAGTTTATTTGTATCAGTTTTGGGTGAAAATTTCGAAAATGGATGATATTAATTCTAAACTCTTAAGCCTTACGGACCAGGAACTGATGAACTATTTGCGAACATGTGAAGGTTATGATGGGACTCCTGTAACACCATCAACTAGAATGCTCCTTGTGAGGAAATTAACTCGTAATTTGTTAAATAATTCCAACGCTGATGATGCAGTAGGGTGCGTAACTTCAAGGAAGAATTATCCCTCCACAAAGACCTTTGAAGATGATTCCACCACCAATGAATTCGATTTAAAACAGTCTTCCGATTGTTCAAATGGATCTCAAACGAACTCGAAACAGATTTATTACGGCGTTCACGTACCTAGTGTAATCGATCATAAACAACCTACAGGTAATTTAATGGGTGATAATTTTGTCATTGCATTTTCGAATTATTTAACTTTTGATTTTCACAAGTTATCTTAAGCAGAAGGAAATATTTTCATAATGTACAATAAATGTTTTATAGGTACGGGAAAATCTTGTGTGTTCACTGACAAGAAAGAAGTGTTTAAATTTATGAAAGACTTTCCCGCGGCACGCTTCAAAGTTTTTCAAACTAGAAAAGAAGCAGAAGACTTTACTAAACTTGGAGGTGAAAGTTCCATATATGCCCACGAAACAACGGTCGCCAGCAAAATAAATGATTCAAGTATCTTAACTGGAGAAAAGACGTCCACATTTAAAGTAAGAAAATTTTCTATTAAGATTTGATAAGTGTAATAGAATAATCTTGTAAGGGTTGTCATTTTCAGTTGAAACGTTTCATTAGCTTTACTTATTAGCCTTTGCGCATTCAACTAATCTATTATTTATTTAATTTCCATAGATATTTTCTTTACAATTTCAATTTGAAATTTATTTACTCTTCAACCATACCATGATAGAAGTACCGTAGCCTGATTGTGTCATAAATTTAATATCTGGGTATTAGTGTTGTATATTAGGCATTTTATTCCTGCTGTGATAATTTTAAATTATTGGCAAAAGCATTATATTTCTTTAATAATTCTCTGATATTTTATTTTTAACTGTATAGTAAAATGTTCAGAACTATATTGTTTGTTTACAAGCCATTAAAGCTTGGCCTATATCATTACAGGCACCCAAACCTCAGGAATTGGTCCAGCTTAGGAAAGCTATTGAAAGAGGGGATGCAGTCAAGTTTATTGAAACTGTGTGGAAAAATCCCCGATATTTAGTTGGCAGCGGTGATACACCAACAATTCTCCAGGTAATGTAAGCTTGCCTGTATAATATTTTAACTATATTGATTCTAGTGTAAGTGCCTGTTAAAAATCATGAGTTTTATTTTTTAAATATTATTAGAGTGGAACTCCCATAACTTGAACATCTATAATTCGAATTTTCCATAACTCAAAGTGAATTAATTTTACCGGGCAAAATCCCTATGAGAAAAATGTATTTCCATAAGTTGAACTTGCTATAACTCGAATATTTTTTGTTTCCCTTGAAGTTCGACTTATGGAAGTTCCCTGTATATACAAATAGCTTTTGAAGACTGCATAATTATTCATAGGTTGAACGGTCATCACACATTTTTGGGTCAACCCCACAAAAGAGTGCCTTTTCAAATAACTAAATTGTTCTGAAGATTCCATCTAAGAATGGAACTTTTCAATGTCGAATAAATTCAATTGAGAATCAATGCCTTACAGTTTTCAGAAGTAGTTTTAAATGAAATTTAAGAATCTTTAACGTGGTGGAATTTTATTTCAGAGGTAAAATTAAAAAACCACCCCTCATTTTATTCAACCTGAATTCCTCTGTTCTACTATCCGTCACTTCCTTGTCTAATTGTGGTCATTTAGGACCAAGTTTACGAAGACTTTCTCTTTTCCTGTCACACTCAGTTTTTCCACCCGTTTTCTCAATTTACGGTGGATCGAAATGACATCCTGCTGCTTGATTTCCATGCATTTTTGCATATAGAATTCCTCTGTTCTACTCTCCTTCGCTTCCTCCCCTAGTTGTGGCCATTTAAGACCAAGCTTAAGAAGACTATGTTTCTCTTATCCTGTCAGCTTCTGTTTTTAGCCCACTTTCCATAATGAAAATAGGCTTATAGTTTCTCTTTGTGTCTGTCTGTCCCCTACTACTAACTTTTGAACCAAAAGATGGATTATTATGATATTTGGTGGAAATCTCTTGCTACTGGAGCCAAGCTCCCGAGGATAGTTTTTGTTGCAAAGTTTGAAAGTCCCGGGTTCGATTCCAGGAACTATCCTTTCCATATGGTTTACCTGGGAAATCAGAAATCTATCGTGCAGGGTAATTTTCTCTTGCACACTAAAATATCTTATAATTGTAATATCAGAGCGGGGTTTGTACTATTCTCTGAGGAAAGGAATGGAGATTCTAATTTTTATCATAGAATTTTGCTTGTTGATCATATTTCTTTGAATTTTGTGTAAATACTGGTGTTTATGCAGTTTTTATCACTCATAACAATTTTGTTTCCATTTCAATGACTATTTTTGGACTCGGATTTGGTATAGTCTAGTACATAAATGCATTATTTTTGCCACAATTGTGTAATGCTAAATTATTAAATTTGGGAATATAAAAAGCAACTCAACTCCGGGGATTTAAAACTATTAAAGCCAATATAAGTAATTGCTGCACCACATTTAATATAAAATAAATATGTGGAAAGTAGGCATCATAAGTCCTGTGTGGAACATCTTGTCCCTCTTGTTTTCTCCGTTCACAGATCATTTTTTTCTGTGGGGGGTGGATAAAAATGATGTGCTGCTGCTCGGTTCCGCATTTTTGCATATTGAATCACCTAAAGCTTATAGGTAATAATGTAGGCATATCTTTTCATTTTTATAGCCATTGCAATTTCAATACACATACAGTAAAACCTCATGCAATGCAGATTCACGAAGAGCATTTCATTATTGCACAGATTTCATTTTTACATCAATTTTCTTGCAACGTGGTCCATTTTCAGGTATCGCAGAGGCGTCTGAGATAAAAATCGGAAGCATTCTCTTAGTTTCTCTTCACGATTTATGACATCTATACGAATTCTACTGTTCCGTGGCATAATCGCACTGCTCAATGGCATTTGGAATTAAAACATCGCAAATGCGCCGAAATTGTAATCACTGTGAACTGACGTGTATTAAAGAGCAATAATGAAAATGCATCCTCGGAATTCATATTGTATAAGGTTTTACTGTATATATTAACAATTATTTGTCTATTAATTATTAATGTTTATTTTAATGTTTTTGCAAAGAGTGGTTGCCAATTATTCTATTTTGGGGAAAAGTGGGTTTCTGAGTGTCAGTACTGAATACAGTAATAATCTTACCTTCAGATTATAAAACGCAGGCTGATTTTGGGAGTCATTTTTCTGGAAAAAGTACATCTTATATGCTGAAAAATATGGTAATTATATGACAAAGTAATTTATTCAATAATTAATTAAATACCTTAAAATTTCTATCTATAACCAGAATCTTAATTTGAAAATTTTGAAGGCACCCCTTGCCACCCACCGATTTTTCAAAAATTTCTCTCAAAGTGGATTTGTTTTAGTAAAATAATGCTTTTAAGGTGTTTAAATTCTCCACAGGTTTTGGAAAATAATAAAAATAGGAAATAAATGTTATGTAATTTTCCACTCGAATTTTCTGGAACTTATTGAAATAGAGGAGAATAATATGAAATGACAAAACTTGGTAATTTTCCACCATAGGTTATAATTTCATGGCATAGGTTTTAATGCTTAGCATCATCATCAGGTGATACAGAGTAGTTCGACACAGTATATATAGCAGTGGTGGACAAACCTGCTTACCCTCAGAACCGCATATCTTCTTAAGTTCAAGAACCACAATGCAAACATTGTGCACAAAAATGTATGAACAGCAAACATAATTTGTATTTGAAGCAATACAAAGAGAATTCATGTCTCTTAAACATCCCCAAAACGTCTTAGTTGCATCGCGTTTTTGTATTCTGACATGATAAACCTTTATACGCTATTGAGTGTAAATGAATTAGAGCCACATGTGGCTCACGAGCCACGGTTTGGCCACCCCTGATATATAGGATAGAATGATGGGGTGGGAGTAGGAGGTGGAGGAGGGGTGAGAGAATGTCGTGGTAAGGGCATGACTTCTAGGTGATTGGTTGGTAACTTCTTAATGAGCATGTATTCCCAACCCACTCACCCCTCCTTTCCATTCCCTTCTCTAAACTGTAACACTCATTCCCCTCCACCCCATTATGAACCAGTCACCAAAATCTAGGTCGTGAAATTATAACCTATATTGGAAAATTCCCAAGTGCTGTCATTTCATGTTATGGAATTATTCCACAAAGTTACGCCAAGAACAATTGAGATACAATAAAATAGTTGGGGAGTTAAAAAATTATCACGTTGAAACATGCAAAATAAAAGTGAAAATTCTTCTTATAATGCTGAAAACAATTAATGGAAAATTCTATTTTTTTTAACATTAAAAAATGTAAAGAAATGTCAAGAAAATCTTTTGCTGGATAAAGTATGCAAAAGAAAAACAAAAGAGGACATTTTATTAATTTCAGCCCCTAAACCCAAATCCCACCAGAACCCTGAAATTTGTTGAGAAAATGCTTTCAATTCTTGCTTTTGTAAGGGTATCTTACTTGTTTATATAATTTTTCATAAATTTGTACATAATGCAGAATCAGTACTTCTTTTGACATTGATGCTCCTTTCCATTAATGGATCAGCCCTCATTACTTTCACTTGTAGTCTTTTTGTCATATTAGTTATCTTTGCTAATGCATTTTTTGATAATTGTGGTTTTATTAGGCTCAGTATACCCCATTTACTCATGTACCACTCACACCTTTTTTCCCAAAATGTCAGTAAGAAAAAGAGACTGTGTCTTACATGAGGATTTCTGAACAGGTTATATATATTGTGAGTGTTGATAGTAAATTCACTGTAACACACTTGTGTCTACATTTATACTCATGGAAGATGAAGAATTCTACGAAGTATATGTGCGAAGTATTTTAACAGTTGAGATGACATTATATTTTTATAATATTTGTTCTGCGTATTTATTATGATTGCTACATATTGAGTGGATACAAAAGAAATGCCACCATTGGCCAAATCACTTCAAGGATGCATGCACTACATGATGCTCACTCATCGAATCTCGTCTGTCGCTCCCCCCTCTCCATCTCTTGCGTTAAATTCACATGCTAGCTGGCTGCCTGGCAATGGCTGGCATGCGAGTCCATAGTGTTTTGATAGCTCGAACATGCCGCCCGCCTTGAAAGGCTTGAACTTTCAACAAAATCACTGTAACGTTTAACACATGCATCCCAACAAAATAGCACACAATCCCTGATTAATCACTTAATACAAAGCAAGAAAAAAAAATGAAACAGGTCAAACACAACAACACCTCAAACCAATAACAGTTCAAAACAAAATATATCACTTAAATCATTTAGAAAAAATTACGAATGTATGTAATTTTTAACACATTCAACGCTCATAATATTTTGTTTAAGCACCCTGTTGACTGAAATTTTATTTTTTAAATTAATGCCTTTTATGACTTGATTGAGGTATTTTATTAACCAAATGAGATAAATATTATGAAACAAAATAAAATAATTGCATATATGTTGATGAAATAGCGCCTACGTTGTCAGTCACTCGCAAGGATTTTGGGGTATGCTACCCTGCAATACACTCAGGAAAATTACGCAGAATTATATAGTTGATTAGTAAATATTAAAAATAAACATTATTTGGCTGCCAAATTTTATAATTTTATTTACAATTAAAAAAAATATTTTTGTTGTTTTGCATAACTAAATATTACATTTTACCTAAATAAATATTAAATTTTACATATTTTATACTTTACATTTTACTTTATTGATTAATCCTATATATACATAAATACAATTTTAAACCAAGGATATGTACAAAAGTGATTACATATTAACTAATTTTAATATTTACACTTAATTATACTATGTACAATACATATTTTCGTGGAAAAATTGGAAACAATCTTCCAGACATAGTCCTGGTTTTTCGCGACATTCATCGCAGAAATACAACGTGTCCCTCCTAACTTTGTTTTGAAAACACACCCTGCACCACTTTTGTTTATGCCTGTTTTGTCTGGGTTCAATTGGGAATAATTTGGGGAAATGTTTGTATTTATCCTTACAAGTGACTCCACAAATTCGCAATCAGAAGTAACTAAAAAAAATTAAAACATAATTAAAGTCAATATTTTATTCATTTACAAATTACAGTATAATAAAGGAACATCAAAAAAGCGGTAACAGCACTTTATAAGATGAACTTACCCTATAAAAACTTATGTAATTCAGAACTGAAAATGAAAATCTTCGTAAAAAAAGACTACATGCACAAAACAGAAACCAATGCTATCCCATGGACTGCAGGGGTCTTACTGAGGGCTGAGTGTTTCCGGAAGGCGACAGCAGCTGGCTACGCTTCGCACGACCCATCAAACTATCGGCCGACAGACGACGTAGACACTACGTCTCCAGTACCTCGCTAGGAACTACTATGACGTAGACGCTACGTCATGAGCGTTGAACGTGTTAATGAGTGTCATATTATGATTCACCAACTTCACACGTCCTTGGGAAGTGGACACAATTTGATCAATGCTCTACTGACTACAGAGCTTAACGTTTTCATTGTAGCCACTCGAGCTACTCCATCTTCACCAGGATTTAGCTCCATTACATGCTCGAGGTTCCACCTGTGAGGAGGCAGGTTGTCTTCCTTCAGCACTACCATGTCCCCAGGTTGAGGTTGTGGTGTTCGTGATGTCCACTTGGAGCGCTGTTGCAAGGTTGACAGGTACTCCTTCATCCACTTTGTCCAAAAGTGCTGCTGCAACTGCTGGATGTGCTGCAATCTTGACAGCCGATTCATGGGAAGAGTTGTCAGGTCAGGCTCCACAGGAGCAGTGAGTGCATCTCCACTTAAAAAGTGGCCAGTGTCAAGAGGGAGAGGTCATTGGGATTGGAAGATAGGGTGTTAAGTGTTGGGAATTCAAACAAGCCTCAATCATTGTCATAATGGTATACATTTCTTCATACATTAGTGAAGAGCTACCAACTATCCTCCTGAAATGATACTGAAAGGACTGTATGGCAGCTTCCCAAAGCCCGCCAAAGTGAGAGGGTCAAGGAGGAATGAAATGCCAGCTAACATTTTTCAATGTCAAAAATTGTTGCATATTCTTCTGATGGATTTCATTCTTGTGTAGTGCTTGAAGTTTCCTATGAGCCCCAATGAAGTTAGTTGCATTATCCAAGTAGAGAGCTGTGCACATTCCTCTATAAGCCATGAATCTTTTAAGTGCTCCCAAAAAGGCTTCTGTTGTTAGGTCTCCTACTAATTCTAGATGGACTGCCACAGTGGAGAAACAGACAAATATGGCCACGTAACATTTCACCTGTTTGGCCGTACAATGATGACCTGTTCCTGCGTATATTGAACCACAACAGTCAACGTTGAAACCTTTGCCATATATGTTCATCTTCTGTAGATGATAGTACAGTAATTGCATTCCTTTGCTCTGGTACATTTTTAATGTCAAGATATATGTTCCCAGGTCATTGCTCCGACTCCTCGCCTAACCAAGACGGTCCATGCTATTTGTGGATATGATTTGGTGATATCCTATGGGAAATGATGTCTGTGGGATTGTCCTGACTGCTCACGTGCCTCTATCTATGTTTGGCTGTCATTTTGTGGATCTCAAAAACCTGGTTTACAACAAATGTCTTCCACTGAGTTGATTGTGATCTTAACCAGGCTGGCACAATTGTTGAGTCTGTCCATAATGTCATACTACCACCAAACTGAAGTGTTGCTATGATCTTATGTGCTAGGTGTGACATTAAAACTGCCGCTGAAAGAGTTCAAGGCAATGGATTATGATTTTCTTTAGAGGAGCAACTCTCGATCTTGAGCAAAGGAGCCTTATCGTCTGATTACCTCTTGGATTCCGGCTTTTGATGTAAATGCAGGCACTGTAACCCATCTCGGAGGTATCACAAAATCCGTAGAGTTCCGTCCCTGACTTCTGAAACTGCTACCTTTCTGTGAATTCTCAGACTCCCAAGACATGGCAGTTGTTCTTTATATTAACTCCAAATGCTGTGGAGGCTAGGAGGGAGTGACTCATCCCAGTCTACCTTTATTTACCACAACTGCTGCCTAAAAACCTTTGCCTTGAATATTACTGGTCCAAGTAAACCTAGTGGATCAAATATTCATGCGATGTTTGACAGTATGGTGCATTTAGCAATGCATTGGTCCTGGTCCTTTTTCTGAACAGAGAAGCCAAAGTTGCCCTTCTGATGATGCCAAATTATGCCTAGGCTTCGAATTGAATGGCCTTCTCTTCCTACAAGGCCTTTGGTTACTTCTCTCTGCTGTGGTGAGATGTGTGACTGCAAGATTGGATCATTGGTGTACACCATTTTCTCAGCTGAAATCCGCCACATTTCATTAGTGAAATTAATTATGCTGCAACATGACTGCTTCTTCCCTCGACTCGGCCCCAGTGAGAAGATCATTTACATAAAAATCCCTAAAGGCTACCTTTGACCCTTCTGGGAAACTGTCCCTTTCTTCATTTGCCGACTGTTGCAGGCATCTTGTTGCTAAGAATGGTGCTGCTGATGTTCCATAAGTGACTGTGACCAATTTGTATACCCGTAGAGGAGTTGCAGCATTTTGTCTCCAGATGATTCACTGGTAATTTGCATCATCGGGATGGATCCTGATTTGCCTATACATCTTTTTGATGTCTGCAGTCAAAGCATACTGGTGGAGTCTAAATCTGACCAGAATGCTGAACAAGTCCTCTTGTACAGTGGGTCCCACCATGACAGACAGACAGACGACTTTATTAGGGCGACCATGAGAGTATCATTCAGGGAGATCCCAGAGGATGACTTGCAAGAAGCATCAAAGATGACTCTCAGTTTTGTTGTTGAGCTGTCCTCTTTAATTACAGCATGATGTGGAATGTAGAAATTCGGGAGGTGATCATCTTCGGATTCTGGCATCTGTACCATATGGCCCGGGTCCTCATACTCTCTCATGAATTCAACATAAGCTTCTCCCCTTTTTTTATCTCTTACTAATCGTTTTTCCAAATGCAGAAATCTATGCACTGCTGTCTCCCTTGAATCACCTAACTGGTGAATATTTCCCTTAAATGGAAGTCGCACGACGAAGCGCCCAGTATCGTCCCTCTTGTCATTTTCAGAGAAATGTTTCTCGTACGCTTGATGCTCAATGGAGGAACCTGATTTTATTCTTCCAGTTCCCAGAATTTCTGCAATTGGTCTTATATTGTTTCTACTGCCTGTACATGGCATAGGATGATGGGCTCTGAAGTTTAAGATGAATTGACCTTCCCAGACACTATCTACCCAAGTGTTGTCCTTTGCAGAATGGGAAGATTTGAGGCTGGTCGAAATTGCCCTATGCATAATAAATCAAAAATTATCTCTGCGTCTAATAATAAATCTACTCCTTGAAGATTGTTAAAACTTGGATCAGCTAGTTGAATTATATATCAATTGGAAGAGTGGGCAACCTTTAAGTAATTTTTGGCTAGATGAGAAACAATGTAGTTTTGAATGCATTCACTCTGGACCGCAATGTTGCCTGAACTGTGTGGACAGATGCTGAGGATGAAATTGCAATACTGCTAATTGTAGAGGTATAGTATTTCCTTTTCAACCTTAAGAATTGGGCCAATTTCTCGGTGATGAAATTGGATTGAGATTCGGAATCCAGTAATACTCGGCATGGATATGGTATACCCTGAACATTGTTAATGAAGATGACAGCTGTTGACAGAATTACTTTCCTAGGTCCCACTTTTTCATGCACCAAATACGCAGATGACCCTTCCTCATTATTTAGTGATGGGACAAAGGGTGTTGCTGATGCCTTCAACTGGGATGTGACTGTTTCCTGAGTATTAGCATTTATCGACTGAGGTGCCTGTGGTGTGTGCAGCATGGTATTGTGCATCTGGTCGCATTTTTGCATGAGCCTGACACAGTATCTTGCTTAATGCCCCTTTCTCATGCAATTTATACAGTCTGAGCCATTTTACATCGCGCATTCTCTTAGGAGGCGATTTTTTCTTGAATGTTTCACACTGGTATAATTGATGTGAATATCCACACAATTTGCACCTAGCCTCCGCAGACGTTATATATGTGCCACCACTGAATGCCTGCTCTTAAATCTGCTTCTCTGATTTGAGTTCATATTGCTGTGTAATTGTTCCTTTGAATTATATGCTCTCTTTGACTCGACCTCTTTGGGCACTTGACATCTTTGTAATAGAAATTTTATTAACTCTTCCATGGTAAGAAGTTGACTTGTGGGCAGAGATGCTTCCCATTCCCTATGGGTTTCTGTGTCTAACTTGGTTGTCACTAAATAAACAACGTATCCCAGTTTTCTGTTGGCTGTTCCATTGCCCTGAGCGCCCTCAAGTGCTTGACAGTGCCGTCAACCAACTGTCTGAGGCCAGCGGATGACTTCCTCTCCATTCAAGGCATCTCGAATAATACCTTGACATGTTTGCCTACAATATATTTTTTATTTTTGAATTGCTCTTTCAATAACGACCATGCTGTCTCATAATTCTGTGCTGACATTTCTAAAGATTCAAGCATGAGCAATGCTTCTCCTCTGAATGCTGAACGCACATAGTGAAATTTCTGTATATTATCTGGCTTTTCATTCTCATAAATCAAGCTCCTAAAAGTATCATGAAATAGTAGTCATTCCTCATATTTACCATGAAAAATTGGCAAATTAATAGTGGGTAATTTAATGCTACAGTTTCCAGGGGCTACTTCTTGCTGAGCAGCTGTGACTCCGGCAACGCGCTGCGTTATGCTGATCAAAGACACCTCGCACCTTCGCAGCTAATTTGAAGTATGTCTCTTCAAAGTACTCTCTCTCACTTGAATCTTCACAACCCTGAACAGTTTCTAATTCACCTTGTACCCTTTTAAATCCATCCCAGCATTCCTGAAATTTCTCAGCGCAATTGTAATTGAGTGATGCCCTGACTAATATTATAACTTTAGAAATTTGCCAAAACGCGTAATCTGCGCCTTAATTTTCCCCCTTTTGCTCGTCAATTCCTTCACTCCAATTGTCATTTTCGTGACTCAGTAAGGTAGCTGGATAATAGAATGAAAGGTGACACAATCAAAATGAGGATAGGATAAAGGGATTGAAATTAACTATGATGGAGAATTATGCACTCACTGCTTACCTTAATATTGACATTGTTAAGTTGAGATGGAATATTCATGTGCCTGATGATGCGATGCCAACTGATGATGCTATGATGCCAACTGATGATGCTATGATGCCAACTGGTGATGCTGTGATGCCAACTGATGATGCAATGCGAGGATATAGTATTGAAAACGTGATGTTTGATGGATTCCACATGGAGATGGCTTTGCTCTGCTGAGCCATTAATTATCACTTATTTCCATGAAATATTGATACGTTGGATCGCTGTGAGTCGATCTGGCCCGAAAGACGAAAAATGTTTGACATATTTATTATGATTGCTACATATTGAGGGGATACAAAAGACATGCCACCACATGCGTGCGAGTCCATAGCATTTTGATAGCTCGAACAATATTATAGCTGTACCTTTTGAATGAGTTTTAAATTAATTATTGTTACTCAAAATAAGCAGTTCTGTCATTATAGGTTTACGATCAATTTCTACCTATACTTTTGCTGGAATAATTTGTCATCTGGTATCTGTGTTTGCTGAATTCATTGTGAGTCCTTGATGCTCCTTTAATATAAGAGTGGCATCTACTGAGGAGGAGATTTCTGCTAGCATTGGCATAAAGAAATCACCCAATAAATTGTGTCATGCAGGTAGGAGGGAGAAGATGCTTAACGTGAGCGGGTCTTGTTTTAGGGAGGCCGTGAAGAGGCTGGATTTTTTTAAAATCCTAGATGTCAACTTATTATGGCATGAATTTATTTTTTTCCTTCAAACTGTGCCAAAAATAGGGAAAATAAATAAATTTGCATGTGGTACACAAGGGTGCGTGTTACTCAAGTAAATACGGTATTCACTCTCCAAAGTCAACGACAATATATTTTCTTGGCATTCAAACCTCGTCTCTCTTACTAATGAAGAGAAGCATATATGTATAAATGAATTATTTTTTGTCGACCTCCATCTCACTGTCTTGCTCTGGTCTTCTCTGGTTTTGTTATGCTTACAAAAGCCTCCTGAATTTATGAATGCGAAAGAGTGAAAAATGTTGCCTTTTAATGGTGAAACTGCTCACCAATTATTTCTCCATGAATAAGTATAAATGGCATGGTATACATGTGTGAAGTATGAAGCATGATTTGTGAGGGACTCGGTTAGAGTTAATGAGGAAGCTGTTTTGAAAACCTTTATGTATAAATGGGGAGTAAGTCATTAATTTGGTTATTTACCTTCTTTACTTTGGGTGGGTTTCATTTTTCAGGAAGGATCAAGATACAATGCTCTTCATGTTGCGAGTAAAGCAGGAAATGCTACAATATGTGAAGCTATCCTTGAAACAGTGAGCAAACCATCTTTTATTCGCCTTCTCTACTATAGTGCAGATGAACTCCTGGATAGGTGAGAACTGTTAAATTAATTGCTAGAGAATATAAATCTTCATGAAAAATATATTATGAGTAGGAATGTGCGAACACCAAATTTTCAACTTGAGTCGAGTTCGAGTTGAACATTGGAAAAATTCATGTTTTGAGTTGAGTTCGAGTCTTATATTTAAAGTTATATTTAATGATTTTGTTAGGTAGAATAAAAGTGCTTGAAAGGCCTTTTTTAAACTCAATATTAATTATTCTTAATTTTTATTGATTCATAACAAAGAATACAAAACCTAGAATTGAAAAATTAAGCCAGATGGATCAAAGAGTTAAAAAAAATGTATTTCCAACAATATGAGGATGATCGCAGGTTTAGATTTTATTATTTATACTTTAAAATCATTAGTTTTTATTTAAACATTTTTATATTTGTTACTAATGAAATAAATAACAGAATTGATAAATTTTACAGATTAATACATATTTCATCAAAGAGATCTTAAACTAGAGGTTGAAGTGGGTAAAGAAGAAAACAAAAATTATACTCAACCTTTTGTTTACTATATAATATTTTTATAACATATTGATAAAACTGTTCTATGATTTTATTTGGGAATGCATTAGTGTATGCAAGATGGAAAAGTATACTCCATTAATGGAATACACAGAGATTTCAAAGGTTTTCTTTATAGGAAATACGTACAAAATGGCATCAAAAAGTCTTGAATTTTTATACCTGAAATTAAAGTTGTAATTATGTGGCCTTGTGACTGTTTTATGGCAAATGTTTTCCTCTATCCAAATAATTTTTTAAATATACAACTTACAGATCATATAAGAGCTAGGAAGAGAAAAATATAGTATTTAATTGTTGCTTGCCGAGAGAACCGTCTTAGCTATCGATGCAAACAAAATATGCGGTATGTGAGAGAAAGGAGGGTACGATGAAAAATTGTGAATTTACAACAAACTCCTAAACCATACGAGTCTACGGTTAAGTAGTTTGTTGTAAATTCTCAAAATATTCAATGTTTTGCTCGGGATTTTCTCGAGTTATTATCTCTGAAACTATAACTCATAATTATGTGGTCTCATGGACCTCTTTGTGGGAAATGAAGTAAATCTATACCTTACAGATCATATAAGAGCTAGGGAGAGAATTTTATGGATTTTTAATTGTTATTTGCTGAGAGAACCTAGTTAGCAATCGATGTAAACAAAATATGCGATATTTTGCAAAACATCGCGTGGTTAGGTTGTTATGGGGTGGAGAGGGGTAGCGTACATTCCAGCGAGTCATGGTCGCTTTCAAAAATATTCCTACCAGAGGAAACGGAACCCACATTGACGGAAGATAGGATAAGATCCAGAGTTGCCAAATTATGGGTGGGGTTTAAATTACATTGGAGTAATCCGAGGCCGTGAATGAAATGGTCGATGAAGAATTGATTGTGGCGATCACTGCCGATACCCTCAGTGAGAGATGCCCAGGCGATGGATAGATTAAAGTCCCCAAAAAGAATCACTTTATCTAAAGTAAGGGCATGCAACACCGAGTCGAAACAGTTTTCAAGGACTGATAAGAAGCTATCGGGGGAAAAATTAAAACAGCCGATAAAAAGTTTATCCTTCCTCGAAGAAAAATTAGGATTAACATCTGCACAAACCTCAGTCCAAATGATTTCACAGGCGGTTTCCAAATCCATGCAGTGCTTTGTGGGCAGGGAGTAGTTTATAGCCACGAGAACTGCCAACACAATCGTGGCGAAAAATTTGATGGCTGTTTGAGGAGAATTCTCTATCACTGACACTGGGGGATAGCCATGTATCAGCAAGCGCGATAATGTGGAAACTTGACATTTCACCAAAGTTTGAGGCAACAGAGTAGATTTTGTTTTTGACACTCCTTTCATTTTGATAGTACGCACTGAAACTATTGGAATACTGGCAAAAATTGGGGCCAGGATTTACTTCCACATCAACAGCGAGCAGCAGTAGGAAAATGGATAACTTGAGGAAATGGCAGGGCGAAGCAGGAGCAGCGGATTGGCTTAAGGCTTTTTGGGGTCGTGTTATATTTGAGGTTTAGTTTTTTCTTGAAAAAAATCATAGGGTCACATTATATTCGAGGTCGCCTTATATTCGGGACAATATGGTATATTTATTATTTATTAAAGTAGAACCCTGTTATAACATGCCTCGCTATATCAGGGATTCGGATATATCATTGATCAAGCCATGTCCCCATAAAAAAATTAAAAGGATACAGAGTATTCAAGCAATAATGTGTACAGTCAGACTGATGTTACTTTTTCATTTTTTCCCACAAAGGTTTTGCCACATTTTCAAAACATCAAAACCTGATCCTTTGGAAAACCTTTGTTAGCTTCAGCTTTCAAAATCTTTCCTCCATTTATCACTTTGGCAGGTTTCTAAGCTTTATTTCAGTCAGAAAATCTCTCCTAAAGTTTCCTTCATGTATTGAGTGTATTTGCTGGTAGTAGCTCAAATTTCTATGGTCACTGTATTCCACTGTATGAAGAAACTACGGCCCGCAAGAGCATTTTATGCGGCCCATGATGCCATTATGAAACCAAACTGTGAATGTAATACAGATAATTTCATTTTTGTTGGTTAAATTAGGGCCAGAAACCCTTTTTGTTGTGAAATTCTGAAATGTTATTATTTATCGATTTTCACTGATAGAATCTATTGCATTCTTTCAAATAACTTCCGCTGTGAACCCTAATGTGGCCTGCCAAAGCATTTACATATGTTAATGTGGTCTGCCTAAGGAACTGCAACTGCTAATGTCTTGTTAAATGTTTTCCCATCCCTTCTCTATTTGCGCACTTCAGAAACAAACTTTGTCGGTAGCACGCATTCTGCCTGTACGTGTGTAGTCACCTCCACTTGGGACACTGCCATGTCAATTCATTATCTTGATTTTCTGCTCGGTCACTTCCACTGCCCGCTTACTGCTTTCACGTGGTACACAGCCTTAGAGATTGGCTGTTTATTTTATATAATTTTGCAATTAAATTCTTATATAAATAGGGATAGATCTTAAAAAATAGTTCCACAACCTTTCAATACGCAATTCCTGATATACTGTGGGTTGCATATAAAGCAAGTGTTCTTATTTCTCCCAATACCTGCGTTATTGCGGGGTTCTATTGTGTTTATTATTCTGTGGCCGCAGGTCCTTCACACCTCCATCATCACTCGCTCACTCCCTTTTACTTCTGCTAGTAGTTTTTCATAATTCACTCTGTTTCCCTCACCTTTTCTGATTTTCATGACTGACTGAGTTCTTGAGTCTCTTAAAAGACAATGTATCCTATTTGTTTCCTTTCCATCTGAATTGTTATCCCTTTTTTAGATTGATAACTTGTATGCTCTATATTCAGCAGCATTTAGACAACAAATGTGTCATGTGCACACCTCACACCTTCCCCACCTTCATCACCTTCCTCATCTACATTGCTCCTCCAAACAGGTTGGTCGTGCAATCCCCATCCCTCCCCTCATTAACCATTCTGCCAACTCTTCCCCTCCAGCATTAGGGAGGCAGGAAACTTTTGTAGTAGCTAGAAATACACTAAGTATTTCCAATAATCTAAAGTAGAGATATCAGCAAATACCTTGAATGACGAATTCATTTAAGCCATAATGTGCATCTAGTTTACGTAACCTTTTTAAGGCTATTGAAGATATTTACTGTGTCATTTTGATTTTAGCCACAAGACAAGCGCAGTAATTCTCTTTTAAGTTGTATTTTAGTAAAAAACAATATTTTCTATGAATGGCACTTCTCAGAATTTAATTTAAAGGTCTGTATACTTTATGAATGGATAGAAATAGTATAAATTATGTAAATTATGACAGCATTTATCAGCATCCATCCTAAAAGGATTAAAATGTTAAATTGTTTTGAAAATGTGTTATGGAATCAGTGATTGTTATTTCTGGTTGTTATATTCCTGATTAACCCAATGATAACATAATGTGTTTTCCTTGAATAATATAATATAATTACTAATGTATGAAAGCCTAAAATTTTGAATTATTAATTGTTTAAAAATTTCTTTTCTTAAAGAGAAAATGACACTGGACCTCTGGACTCTTCATCAGCTTCAGTTCCAAAACAGGAGGACCAAGCTATATTGGATTGCATAGCCTATCTCTTAGACCTTTACTTGAACACACCAGAAAAAGGGCTTAATGAGACACCTTTGCATTTTGCCAGCAAGTTTGGAAAAGTAGATGCAGTTAAAGTCCTTGTCAGTTATCCTATGTGTGACAGGACAAGACTTAATAAGCTCGGAGAAACTCCAGAAGAAGTATGTACATATCCTTCCTTAACATGTGGATGACATAAAACTTAAATTTTAAAAGATTAATTTTAGATGCTATTCATTTTAAAGTTTATAATTTAAAAAAATCTGATTGTTAAATTAAACAAAGTAGATATGGAAATGTTATGATGTGTGAAATTCAAAAACAAACACTCAAACAATACTTGTCTTGGGTATCTCCAATAGTTGTTCATAATCTTGTTGTGGCTATTGGAGATACCTGAGACAAGTATTTTTTTAAGTGCTTGTTCTTGAATTTTTCAGCCATAAGATGGGCTTGTTAATTCCCTGTTAAATTAAACTTTTTATGCTTAAAGATAAAGGAACTTGTGATATCTTTCATTGGCTTTATTTAAATCTTTACTACAACATGTAAATTAAATATAACAGACTTGAAAGAAATTTTGTTTGACATTTATGCAGTAATAATGTTATCATTTTGTACTTTTTTCAATGTGTAGATAATATGTAGCCGTTGTGATCGTGCTAATGAAGGTGATGTGAAAAAAATTCGTCAACTTATTAGGGATCGATTTTATGTTCCTGTATTGCGTCCTGAAGACTTATGTCAGCAGGCTTCCATAGGTGAACCATTCTCACCAGAAAAAGCACCAATATCTGTAAGTATTGGCTGAAAAGTCAGTGTTACTGTTTATTTTATTGATGTTTTGAATACAGCAAAATGATAAATTTAGAGATATTGCATGTAATCGACATGTTGTTACATGAATTTAAGATCTTGTATTTATAGCATTAAAGATTTTGAAAACAGCATTTCAGTTGTAAAGATAAATCAGTACATAAAAATGGGTACAATAAAAATACTGCAAGATTTTTATTATCGTGTTAATATACTTGTTTATTGTTGAGGCTGAAATACCAGATGTAAAAATAAGGAAAATTTCAAACATGGTCATCATAATTATTTAGTGAAAATTCATTTCTGTAGTCTCCTGAGTCAAAGAGAGATCCAAAATCTCCACTAAAAGAAATCAATGCATATGCTGGTCCGATGAGCCTGGAAGAAGCTTGGACTTTCTGTAAAAAATGGAAATCTCCTCTAAAAGCAGTAAATGGCAAGATCTCTCTCAGTGCAGTTAGTCCAAGCCATCGAGGATTGTCCAGTCCTTCTTCTTCATGCTCTTCCTCCCCTTTGCGTCTTTGTGATCCTGACAGAGGTCTTGAAAGAGAAGGAAGGTGAATATAGAATTTTAAAACTTATTTTATCTTTCACGTAATTGTTAATTTGAAGGAGCTATCAGTACTGATATTTTTGTTTGCTTTCCTTGTTTAAAAAGACACCCAGAATGTCTTCTCTATATATAGAGCAGCTGCTTTTGGTCTTTTTGTCATTTTTATTTTCTCATATACGTAGTACAGTAAAACCCCTTCTTTACACTTTTCTAGGGACCTTGGAAAAAAGTAAATTGCAGGAAAGTGCAAATTCAGGGAAAAGGAAAAATAGCTACTGATTTTATTTTAAACTCACTCATTTGTTACAGTAAGACTAACAATAAAATCAGTGTTAAAAGAGATGGTTATAAAGAACATATCTATTTATTCATTTACTTAACCAGCACACTTTTTTAATAATGATATTAAAATATGTGCCGAAGAAAATACTAGTATGTATAGTATGCTTGGGTTTCCATTACATTCCCCACATAACATTTGTCTGGAAAATTGTACATATTGTATATTTACTTCAGGAACATAATACTTTTTCGAAGTTTGAATATTGTTCGCTTTTTCTGCCTCTTGAGCTGTGACTATTTTAAATTCATGTCATAATTTCATCGGATTCCTCTGTTAACCTGAGATTTGGAAGAATCTTTTTTCTCAACATGATCAGCTTCCTTTTTCACCCATTGTTTAAATAACGGATGGGTAAAAACTTGCTAAGGTAGGTACAAAGAATACGCCGACGCACTAATAGCTTAAATGCACTGACCATCATTGGGTTCAGCCGCCGACTGAACTCGATCTATTCTCGCCTCAGACGCTTTTCAAGTACATTGTAACATGTACACCTAATGTGTGTACAATGTAACAAGTTATCACTTAAGAGACTTGCGGAATGTACGTTGATTTTTCGAAACACAATTTTACGATCTTTTAAAATCACTAGTACTTGAATATAATGCAGGGGCTACTTTCAAAATTTCATTTTTTGGAAGAAAAGCATCGCGTTATATTCGGGACAATATGGTAATTTAAATTACAACAAATTACAAATTAACTTAAATTTAATTACAAACTGTGGGAACCAAGGGGCAGAAATTCAGTGGAAAGGGTTAAAACATGATAGCGCCAAACTTGAACATCTTTTCAATAGCATTCATACTTGGATCAAAGAGTAAATAGCATAAATAGTATTTCCGTATCTAGGTGCGCTGTTTATGTTCTGCTAGTGTAATTGACGTATGAGGCTTGGAAGTTTTCACCCAAAAGAGTTCATACGTATTTTCGTCTATAAGTACCCTGTTCCCGAGTAGCATCTGTTAAAATGAGTTCTATTTTGAAAAGAAAGTTCATATTTCTGCCTCTAGGGCCGCTGTTCCTACTTTGCCACCATTTTCAAAATCTTCGCCCAGAAGAATTCAGATTTTTGCAAAGCTAAGGCAAAAAAGTTTAAAATTGTAGGGAATCACATGCTAAATTCTTTTTTAAAAATTGGAAATTCTAACGTAAAATGACACGAATAGCGGGAAAACTTAAAATGAAATCACGTAAATACAGGGTTTTACTTACATTGGAATCATAGGAAAATTGATGCGATCCATATAAAATGTTTTAAATAGCGGGAAAACATATAAATGTAAATACCAGGTTTTACTGTATATAGTATTGTAAGCGTGAAAAAATTCGGCTTCGAGATTTTGATGGAAATACACTTTTTAGGTGTCTCTGAGTCCATAAAAGTTGTTTTCACCATGCCGTCTGTTTGTTCCCTGTTATAGGGTCAAAACGCATGCATAAAATCAATTGATATGTCATATTTATGCAATATATCATCTTTTGCAGACCTTTTTTTGATAAAAATGATATTGCACAAAAATAAATGGTAGTTTATTCTTGGTGATTTTTAGAAAAATTTCATTTACTCAAAAATGGCTCCAGAGAATTTGATTAAAATCAGGGGTGTCACACTCAAAACCATAAGGGGGCTGGACTACCAATTCAAATATGCTCGCGGGTCAAAACCTATTAAGGGTACTTCAAATAAAATTTAAAACAAAAAGTATGTACATTTATTTATTTGGGAATTACATTAATGTAATTATAAATTAAATTAATTTAATAATTAAATATAATAATTCAAACAGTTTAATAACTAGTATTTAATTTAAATAAAAGTAAAACATTGTTTATACCCTTAAAATTTAATTGCGTTTCAAAAGATTAAAACTAATTTTTAAATTCCATGCCAGATATTTGAGTGTATTTTTCTTCTACCAGCTTATCAATGTTTGGCTATAGCATTTGACTAGTAGCCACTTTTAAAATAGAATTTAAATGATCGTCTGTCAATTTTGAATGTAGTTTTGATTAGTTGACATTAATTATGGAGAAAAGTTGTTCGCACAAATATGTGCTACCAAACATAGATAAAATATCTACTGAAATTTTTATGATTTTCACCCAAATGTTTATAAAATTCTAAAATTGAAACTGACAAAAAATTTTCTTTTAATTCTGAGTAACATTGAATATCAATAAGTGCCATTTTTGTTTGGCAGGTGCATTTTCAATATCAAAAGAGAAAGGACTACTTAATAATTTAAATTTCTGCTCACACTGTCTTAAATCTGCATATCTTTCTGTAAATTCCTTTTTGAATACTGATATTTGTTTTACATATTTGTTTATATGTTTTATAGAGCCATCACAAGTTTTTGTTACTGACTTTAATTTAGGAAAATTATCTAATTTCCTGAATGAGACCTGACTTTCCCAAAGATGCAATTTTTTTGCAAAAGCACAAACGCTATCATACAACTGCGTCACTACTTGGTTTGGTCCTTGCCTTTTTGTATTTAAATCATTCATATGACCCACAACATCAACATAGAAAGCAAGATCTGTTAGCCTTTCTTCACTTTTCAACTCGATAATTGGCTTATTTTTACTTCTCATGAAATCCACAATCTCTTTTTTCATATCAAAAAAATGTTTTAGTACCACTCCACGACTCAACCAACACACTTCAATACAGTAGGGCAGATTTTGCGATTTTTGTTTTTCAATTTAGAAACTGATCCATTGAACGTGCGCCATCCATTGTTATACTCATTGCTTTTGACCAATCCACACCTAAATTATCCATTGCTGTTATGATGTTTTTGTAAATGTCTTCCCCTTTAGTTCTGTCGTTCATGGGCATTAACTCCACGAACTCCTCCGTTACATTAAATTCGTTGTTGACACCACGAATAAATACTGCTAATTGGGAAATATTGCAAATATCTGTGCTCTCATCTACTGCTAAAATATTTAAAAAGTGACTTCTAAAAATTATTTTTAGTACTTTTTTAACGTACGTAATCATGAAAAATTGGCATCCATTGCCATTATATTACATGTAGACGACTTGAAAACCTATTTTGGAGTCTAGCTCCTAAATTTCGCAGAAAGGTTCAATTTTGAGCCGTTGCACATTCTCAAGTTATTTAATTTAAAATGAGTAATTTTCACTAATTTAGCGGAATCACGCTAACTCAGCCATTCTTCACCTCGAAAAAGAGCGAATTTTATGGAAATAAATGTAAATCGTTCATGCTCAAAATAAATCCCCCAGACATCACACAATGCCATAAATAAACCTGTCACTAGATGCAGTATGACTCGGTTACATAGAAGCATTTCTCATGTTCTGCGGATAGAATGTATTACTTACAGCTTTCAGAAAGCACAAACGAACTACTCTAACAGCTATTTAGTGACACATTTCTATCACAAGATTGTGTTCTTTGCTTTTATACAGAGTAATTAAAGTATGTACATGTATTCTTTTAGGATTGTGTGACATAAAAGGAACCCAAAAAAATTCACTTTCGGTAAAATGCGATTTGAGCATGTCACGAATTAAAAGGAAATTAACAGAATTCGTTTGTTTTTAATGAAAAATATATGCAATTCAGTTGTTTATTTCTTTTACATCACCTTTTCTATGAGAATGAATGACACTTCTATTTACATAGAAATTTACATGATTTAGGTTTACTACTGACAGCTGGCAAGGAATTAAAAAAAATACCTGATAAATATCGTGCTTATTATTATTCTACACATTCTTCACATTAAAAAAAATGCCTTCATTATAAATCGAGGAAATAAAATGCACTGCATATTGCACCTACCGAAGAAAACACATACTCATCTCATGCCAGGCACTCGGTGTTAGGAGGCGTTTCGCTGGTTGCCTGCCCTCAAGAGATGAGAGGGCAAATATCATGTAATGTCCTTACCCCCTTTTTTGATGGGAACTTGTGGGGAAAAAAGTGCATGTATTACATGAGTAAATTACGGTACTTTGTTTTCTTGACTTTAAATTAATATATAAAAATGTCCTATCATTATATAAGTTGCAAAATAAAAATAGTAAAATTTCTGAAAAGTAAAAATCAACTGGTTTAAGTGCTATGTTAAAAACTTTTCTTTTAGTGCGAATTCTGATAGCGCACAGATGTTTCGGAATGCCTCTCATGCACTAAGCAAGGCATGCCTGTAATGTAATCTTTATGTTCATGTTCATTCCTTTGTTGTAAATTACCCATTTCTTTTCACTTACAAACGCTGTGTATATGTAAAATTAGACTTATATATGAGGGCTGATCAAAAATATCCGGGACAATTTATAACAAAGTAACTACTAGATGCATTGAAGTGAAAACTATGTCGGAGATTTGGCAACATCTCCTGATGTGATATACCAGAGGAGCAGGCGTTAGTATGAATCAATGGTGAGTGAGCTGTTCAACAGTGCAAGTGTGTTTTCCAGTCTGACGTAGTGCGAAATGGATGTGTTGAAGGAGCAACGTTTTTGCTTCAAGTTCTGTTGTAAACTTGGTAACACGGCCACAGAAACCTACAAAAAGCTGCAACAAGCATTCGGAGAAACAGCATTGAGTCAGTCCAAGACGTTTCAGTGGTATTCACGCTTAAAAATGGCCGCACTTCCGTCGACGACACGAACAAACGACACTGTTGACCGTGTCAATGCTTTAATCCGTGAAAACCAACGTTTGACGATCAGAGAGATCGTTGATGAACTGAACATTTCATATGGAACATGTCAAGCGATACTGATGCAGGATCTTGGGATGAAATGCGTTTCGGCAAAACTTGTTCCCTGCCTTCTCACGCAAGATCAGACGGAACAGAATGTGGCAGTGTGCCGCAAACTTATGCAAAATGCCGAAAATGATGCCAGCTTCTTGCCAAGCATTATCACTGGTGATGAATCATGGATTTATGGGTACTTAGGTTTCTGTGGCCGTGTTACCAAGTTTACAACAGAACTTGATGCAAAAACGTTGCTCCTTCAACATCCATTTCGCACTACATCGGGCTGGAAAACACACTTGCACTGTTGAACAGCTCACTCACCACTGATTCATACTAACGCCTGCTCCTCTGGTATATCGCATCAGGAGATGTTGCCAAATCTCGGACATAGTTTTCACTTCGATGCATTTAGTAGTTACTTTGTTAAAAATTCTGTCCCGGATATTTTTGATCAGCCCTCGTACGTTCATTTCTTTGTCGTAGATGGTCCATTTCCCTTCATTTACCAAATGTTGCATGTGCACGAAAGAAAATTGAATTAATTAGGTATTTACAACAGATATTGTTTACGTCAATTTTCACTAAGATTGTTTTTGTTTACAGTAATTAAAAAAACAGGAAAAATTCTTTAAATCAAAGTAAATTACGACTTTGAAGTTTGATTTTCTTGAAATTGGCTACTGAACTAAACATATGCTATTTAACTAGTTCTATAAAGTCAGTTAAGGACTTTTTTGTTATAAGTGATATGTTTACTAGATAAAAAGAAAAGTTAATTTTTTGTCACCAGTAAAGTGGCACTCCCGAATAGGTCACATAAGCTATTTATGTAATTTTTTTAGTCTCTTTGCCCCTATATCCTAAATACCAAATTTCATCAGCATCCGCCCAGTAGTTTCTGAGATGAAACATGTGGATGGATGGACACCACCTGACCATGATACTTTCTTTTTTTTACTTATTGTAAAAAAGCACAGATTTTTCATAATCACATTTATCTAAGTTGACACAAATCATTATAGAATTTACTTTTGCTATTTGGATAAAATACGGAAAATTCAAGAAGTTAAAAGTCACTTAATTTGTAAAATAACTATCCAGTTTTGTTGTTTTAAATCTTTTGCAACTAGATTTTCAATGCATTGCTCTAAATTGTATAGTATTTTATAATCATCACTAGTTCCCCCTTCGAGTTCTAATGCACTTTGCAATATTTGGAGAGATTTTCTAATTTCTACTGTACTTGGGATAATTAGAAAAACTTCAGTCTTCACTATCACAACTGTCCTCATCATTAACTGCAGGTGTTTTTGATTTAATATTATCAACTATGTCCCTTACAGTAAGATCACCTGTCATGACAAGGTTTGCATCAATTTTCCCCACACACTTCAAAATCTGGAGCATTAACCAACCCACAGTCTATTGCTGACACATTTCTGCTTTAGTCACATTCATTGACATTTTCAGCACCTACTGTATTTAGTACTTTGTGATTTAATAAACTAATAAAAAATAGTAGACAGTAGATTTTAAACATCAATTCGCAACATAACAATGGCTGATTTGCCACAAGTGGTAAGTGGTGATGGGGTTGAGCAGTGGTGTCCTTTCAGTTGTTCACATCTCTATTTATTTTACTTTTAATAGAAGTGATGTGGGTGTCTTAAAATTTTATTTATTGATTTGTGATTATTTAATCAATAAAGAGTAGAAAAACGGTGCTTTTTGCTTGAGATTTAATGAAGAATTGAATGACTAACCCTTAAATCACTGATACATTTTGATTTGTGACTAAAGTAATCAGTTGAAATTAGTTGGAATGAGTTATTGATACTTAATAAGTGACCAATTTCTAGAAATAGATGTGATAATTTAAACATATTTGGCTGGAAAAATATGTAATTGTATGTCACTATGTGTAAGTTAATATACCTGTCTTTTTTGGCAGGAAATCACACAAGTTCTGAAATGTCCTGCTGTACCAATTATATTTATCAGCTATGAGAGAGAAATATTTAGGCTTAACTATGAAGTGGTGCGAAGACTTTCGCGGCATTCTGCTGTAGGCTGCATGTTTTTCGGTAGTTCATCGCATTGATTGGCTGTTTCACAGCTGACCTGAGGGGAAGCTGACTGCAACGCTGGCAAAATGTCATCTTGTGAAACAGCCAATCAACACTGTGAACTAGCAAAAAACATGCAGCCTTAACTATGAAGTACATATATAGTTGCTTAAAACTTTGATCTTGAAATTTAAAAAATATCTGAGATATTTTTTTTCCTTTTTTCATATGAAACAGGGCTCTTGCAAATGAATTACAAGTAGGTTGGATGGAGTACTGGCCTTTCTTAGGTGCATTTGCAAATTTTACAACCAAGGAGGGAATGAAAATTCTGGAGGATTACTTTCGCCAGAAGCTGCAAGATGCTTGCAAGTTAAAAAGAGTAATTATGTGTTATTTTTCTGGTAAATTACAGTCATTCCCGCATATTTTGTCCCTTCTTCGTAGAGAATTGGTTTAATTTGAAATAAAACAAATTGCATGTAATTCTGTTTGATAGCGTGCAATTTGTTTATTTAAAATTACACCCATTCCTCTTTTAATGGAGTTCTACCAAAAATTAGCCTCTTTGGTGAATTTTATTTTTCCTACCATTTTACATTAAGTTTTGTGTTTTGATATACTGTGGATTTAAGTATTTATTCAGGAGAATTTTTAAAGGTTTTAGTCGTGGATATTTATACCGATGAATTCTATGTAAATTGAAAAATATAAATATTAATGTAATGCTAGACTTGAAAAGTTGAGAGACATTATAATTGTACATTTGACGCAATTACTGCTAATTTTCTTCAGCTTAGGAAAGCATAGATATATGAAGAGTATTCTAAAAGTTCTTGGCTCACTTTTTCTTCAATAAAATATACAGAGTACCAAAAATATTCAGTTAGTGGCCTTCATAGTATTTTCATATATTGTTGTGCATGTGTATCAATCACTGTTACTGAAAATAATTGTCACGATGAGTATCTTTAATTCTTTGAATGGCTTAAAATATTTCTTGAGATATATCTGCTCAAAGTGAGCATTTGTTGAAAGATTTTATTAAAATGGTAAAAAAAGTCATTTAAAATATTCAATTATCTAAGTTAAGGACTGAATGAAGGGATTTATAAATATTCTGCATGCTTATTCATGAAAACACCACCTTTTTGAACTTCATGAATAATTGGTTCCGGAAAACTGACGCGAAATGCAAATTCACGAAGTGCAAGTCCTATTTTCCCATAAGACTCAATGTTATTACGAGAGAGTGGTTCCAAGCCAACCTAAACAATTCACCTTTTTATCATAAATAATGCATGTTGCGAAGATTAAGGTCCCAGGCTCGATTCCAGGTACTATCCTTCTCATTTGATTTACATTGGAAATCTAAAATCCATCGTGCAGGGTAATTTTCTCTTGCACATTAAAATATCTTAGAATTGTAATATTGGAGCGAGTTTTGTAATGTTTTCTGAGGAAAGGAATGAAGATTCTAATTTTTGTTGTAGAATTTTGCTTATCGATTGTATTTCTTAGAATTTCACGTAAATACTGTCGATTTTGCGGTTTTTATCACTCATTAAGAGAGTGTTGCCATAGCAATAACTATTGTTGGACTCAGATTCGGTATATTCTAATAGGTACATGTGTTATTTTTGCCACACAAATACACATGATCAGTTTAATATTCCGTTCGAATGTATTTGTAGTATTTTATAATGCTAAATTATGAAATTTGGGAACACAAAGAGCTGCATGACTTTAAAGCTATTAAAGCCAATATAAGTATTAAGTTATCAAGATATGAAGAGGACAGCGGAAAATAGGAGTATATGGAGAACCAGGTTTAACCTTGAGTAATCATGGACCTGTCTACGAACGGACTACCTATGATGTTGATGAAGTATTAAATAAATGATTAAATGGAAAGTAGGAATCGTAAGTTCTGTTTGGATCATCTTGTAATATTCTAAAGAACGAGTTTTAATATGTACGAGCAATTTAGTTACAGCTATCAATTTACAATGAAACGGTGACACCACGTTTTGCGTGTTATAGTTGCAGGCATAATTTAAATATGTATCAAGTGTTACTGGACTAAATTCAAACATTTTGATTTATGAATGTTATTTAAATTCCATTCGTATCATTCAGATGCCGTTGACAATGGCTACTTGAATCGTGCCTGTATAAAAAACTAATTATCACCAGATTTCCCGTTAAAATAATCTTTTCATAATTTATTTTACCTGTATTTTTGTTACTTCCGATATTTATGCCTCGGAATATCACATCAAGGAATACATTCTGTAGATAGTTGAAACACCTTGAACACCTCGGTTTGATTTACTTAAGTAATACTTTTATAATGCGGTTGCATTATATACAATCAACAGCTGCGCAAGCTGGATAGTTATCAGCGGACAGAATTCCCTATGGATTGACGGGTAATGAAGATAATTTCTTTTATTATAGTGACATTTTCTCTAAAATAATGATAGGTGGCACCACTACATATCAATATTTGTGACTTAGGGAAGGTATGAAGTTGGCCAATCAATGCTTTCAAAGCGAAAACTTCTGCAATTCCTGCTATTATGAAAAAACAAACGTTAAAGCAAGGATTCCAAAGAGTGAACAAAAAGAATTAAGTTATATTGGCATATGTATCAAGAAATTCTCCGTAAAACAATCAAATCAAGTGAGGACATTAATTGTTACCTGTACTTACTGCCAGCGGTGATATTTTCGTTTGCTAATTTTTTGGGCATGAATATAGTCCCCCCACTTACTTTTCTTACAAATATTTTGGCCAAAAAGGGATGGGACTATATTCAGACTAATATGGTACGTCATGCACAAATGTTTTCCTGGATTCTGCAGATTTTTTAGAATGTGGAAAGACTTCGTTCGGAAAGTTTCCGAACGAGTACTTTTGGATCGGCTGGATGTAGATCTTTTCCAAAGAAATAATATTTTGAAACTTCATTCCCTCACACACTACCAATTCTCTGCTCCCCGATTCAAAAATTTTATAAAATATATATGGTTCAAGGCAGGGTATATGGACCAAAGGCCCAGATCGCACATCACACCAGTGCTTCGATGTAGACATTTATAAAGAAAACTATGCAAGTGTCGTAGAAGAAAGCAAATCTGATGACACAACATTTATAAAGCTTACCAATTATGAGTTGCGACTGTTTCTCTCATTTCCATACAAATTTTCATGTTTGTACTTAAAAAGTTTAATTTAGCATAAATAAAATACCTGTAGAAACTTTTCTCGGGTACACAACCGGGTCAAAGTTTGATCTAGGATCAACGTTTCGACGGCTGACTCTGCCATCTTCATCAGGATGTCTTAATGTGTGTCTCTTGTTAATAGGAATCTTGCCTCTTTCAGGGCTTTTTCCTTGTTGGTTTTTTCCCTACTTAGGGATGCCAGGGTCTGGGCAGCCTTTGCCCCTTATTCTCTTCTTTTCCGTTTTGGAAGAGGAAGGTCTGATTCCTCCCCCGTGGAGGATCTTGGCCGTTTATGTTTATCCCAGCAATTGGCGGTTGCCATGGAGAGTTCTCTGACTATTTCGTCCCTGTGGTTTTCTCCTTTACTGAAGAACTGTACGGATATATTCCTAATGTGGGAAAGTACAGGGATGGTGCCAGATTGCTGGTAGAGGTCGTTTACCGTGCCAGGCCTTGGGTGTATGGCTGCTCGGAGTGTCCTTTTTTCAAAGGTTTGAAGTCTCGCTTTGGATGGTCCTCTTATCATGCCAGACCAGATCGGAGCAGCGTATGTCAGTATTGGCCGTATGATTGATTCGTATAGCCGGATCTTTGTCTTTAGGGAGACCGACCGCGACCTGTATAATGGCTGCAGTGCAGCTCTAGCTCTTGCTCCTTTAAGAATGGCGTTCCCCACATGAGGCCAAAAAGTCAATCTCTTATCAATCATGACCCCTAAGTATGTGGTCTTGTCGCTCCATGGGATACTTGTCCCGTGAACATGCAGGTTTGGCGGGTTCAGGCTTTCCTCGGGCCTCAGGGTGAAAAGCACAGCCTGTGTTTTTCCCGGGTTCAGAGCGATACGCCATTTGGCGTACCAGGTGGCTAGTTTGGTAATGGCTGCCTGCAGATATTTGGTAGCCACTTACAGTTAGAGATTGCAGGAGATGAGGGCTGCATCATCTGCATATAGGGCAAGCATGACATTCCAGTCTTCCTGCATCCTGGGGATGTCTGACATAAAAATGTTAAACAGCAAGGGTCCCAGTACCGACCCCTGAGGTACTCCTGCCGAGGCTTTCCTCTCGCTGCTGCTCTCATGGCGCCACACCACGTTGAAGCTTCGCTCCGAGAGGTACGAGCAAATGAGTCTCACCTGCCAGGCAGGGAATTTCATCCTTGTCATTTTGTTTAGGAGGCCTTCATGCCAGACACGGTCAAAGGCTTTAGATATGTCGAAAAATGCACCGACCGAGCACCTCTTTCTGTTAAAGGAGTCCGCGATAAACTCAACAACTCGCTGGAGTTGCTGTATGGTGCTCCTACCCTCCCTGAATCCAAACTGCTCAGAGGGGAGGATTCTTTCTGCTTCACAGTGCTCCTGTATGTAGGGGATCAGCAATTTTTCCATGATTTTCCCGAGCCCATCAAGGAGGGAGATTGGCCGGAATTTCTCGGGCATTGAGGCCCCTCTTCCCTTCGGGATACAGCATATTTTAGCTTTCTTCCATGGGTTTGGGAAGTGGCCTATTCTGATCGAGCTTTGTGCTATGACTGCTAAGTATTCCCTAGCAGCTCTCGGGATTTTCTTAAGAATCTCATTTGAGATTCCATCTGGTCCTGGGGATTTCCCCAGTGGGAGTCTGCGGATAACAGTGGCAACGTCTTCCAACGAGAGTTCCAGAACCACTGAGTTCTCGCCTGGTGTAAATGGCTCCATCACTTCAGTCTCGTCGCCTGACTCAGGTGTCCCAGGGTTCGGTTGAAATACTCCTTCTAAGTAATCTGCCAAATGGTCTGCCTTCTCTTTGGCTCCGTATATTTTTGTAGTGCCAATGAGCAGTGGCGGGTCTACCATAGGCGTATCACGAAGGGCGCGTGTCATTTTCCAGATACTTTTATCTTCGAAATTCAGGGATTCTAGCTTCTCCTCCTATCTCTTTGATTTCAGGAGTCGCACTCGTCTCGGATTTCATGGTTTAAGTTACGAAGCTCTTGTTTCAATCCTGAAGTCCCATATCGGTGGTACTGTCTCCTGATTTTATTCCTCTGCTCTATGAGCGATTGAAGCTCTGTAGGAAGTGCCAGGTGGTCAGGTGGGCGTGGCGGTTTCCTTGGGATGGAGGAGTTTGCTGCGGTAGTGATGGTTTCTGCAAGGGAGCTGGCCATACTGTCCAGTTCCTCTGGGTTCCTGGCCAGGTCTGGTCGTTCTGTCAGAGCGTCTGCCACTTTCTTCCGGAATAGGTTCCAGTCTGCCAGTCCGTAGCACAGGCTGTTCTTGGTTTCTGGGGGACACACTATGTGCATTCCAATGCATATTATGACAGGGTAGTGATCGCTTTGTAGGCACGGGATGGTGGTGGCTCGTGCAGGTATCTGAAGTCCCCTCATCATTGCAAAGTCGATCACTTCTCCGTGACCCCCTGGGTTTGGCCTAGTAGTTTCGACCGGGGCAATAATTCTGGTGTTGCTGTCCCTTGCCCATCTATCAATAAGTTTTCCACGCCTGTCTTCGGACCAGCAGTTCCATCGTGGACTCTTTGCATTAAAGTCACCTCCAGCAATGGTAGGCCCGTTTGAGTCTAAGTCAAAGACCTTGTCTATGTCGTCCGTAGATAGGTTAGCCCCTGGTCTGACATAGCAGCTATGTAGTGTAACAAGTCCTATCGTTTTTTTTATTTTAACGCCCATGGTCTGACATAGCAGCTATGTAGTGTAACAAGTCCTATCGTTGTTTTTATTTTAACGCCCACCGCTTCCATATTCTGAATATCTGGGTGCTGCACTGGGTCTGTCTGGAGGTTGTTAGCCGTGAGGATGGCTACTCCACCAGCTGCAGTACTGCCAGGGGGAATTGGTCTGTCTTTCCTTGTTATATGGTAGCCCGGAACATTCCATTTTGTACCAGGTTTGACATGGGTTTCGGACAGGAGGCATACACTTGCCCCCTGCCGGCGTAGGAACTCCACGAGTCCCGGTGTCTTGTTCCGGATGCCTCCTTGGGCATTCCAGAGGGCGATAGTTAATGCTTTCCTTCTTCTAACAGCCATGATGTGTGACTGATTGAATGGTGTCGGAAAGTTTGCTCATAAGAGGTCATAAGTGCCATCTGCTGCTGCAGAGTGGCCATTACTGCCTGGAGAATGCTGCCCAAGTCCTCGGGAAGTTTTTCTTGGCCAGTTTTGGCTTCGCATTCTTTTGTTTCTTTTCTCCATTGCGGTGCCGGGAAGTCCCTTTCTGATTGGAGTTCCGATAATTTCTCTTGGGCTCTCCACCTCTTGTCCCATGCATTCTCCTTGGGGAGAGGTGCGGGTCTCGTTTTAGCTTTGGCGGCTTGTTTTTTCGCCTTCAATTGGGAGGCTGCCTCTTCATTTATTGGGCAGCATTTTGCGAATGCCACATGATCACCATCGCAGTTGCAGCAGGTTGCCTTCTGCTCTTTTGGTTTCGGGCATTCCCGACCTTCATGGTCCCCAGCGCATTTATAACATCTTGGCGCTACCATGCAATTCCTGGATCCATGTCCGTACTGATTGCATCGGTAGCGCATCTGGGGCCTGTTATGTTTAAACAGCGTAATACGTGCTCTATAGCTACATATTCTACGGATTTCTCTGATCCTTTTAGCCTGAAATCCTGCTCCCATCTGCACGAAAATTGAGTATATATCCTCTCGGTTGGGGAGGGGTTTGACCCCCAACACGGGAATACCATTTTTCTTCAGGTCTTCCTGTATGAATTTCGTGTCGGTGCCTTCTTCCAGGCCATGAATAAGGTAGTGCTGGACGCGAGATTCTTTAGTTGCCCATGTACTGGTTTGGGCGCCGGCTGCTTTCAGATAAGCTAGAACTTCGGAGTAGTCTTCTTCAGTTCTCAGCTGTAGTCGGGAACCTTCTTTAGTTTTCGTAATTACGAAGTCACAATCTTTTGCCTGTTGGCGGATGGCATTTATGAAGGCTGTCTGATCTTTTATGTCATAAATTATTATTGGCGGTGGCTTCCTGGCGGCAGTATTCCTTGTTCTGCCTGCGGTTGGTTGAGCGTTTGTACCTGTCTCTTCCAGTGCGCGACGAGGATTTGTCTCTGTCTATTCGATCAGAGGGTCGTAGCGGTTGTGCAATTTAGTTGTCATGTCCAGTGTAGGCTTTATTCTACGCCTTCTCTTCCTTTTACTTTCTTCAACTGTATAGAAGATGCCTTTGTCGTCGTTGTTTGTTGTCTCCATAGTAGCAGAGCTATCAGTTCGCTCCTGGGCAGGTTGCTTGTCATGCTGGTCCTTAGTAAGACCGTCGTCAATTTGCATTTCTTGGCTTTGTAAAGAGCCGCTGTCAAAAACTTCGCGCCGTCCTCGTGGGGTCGGGTTCCGTGGGTCATTGTTTCGATCGGCTTGATCAACGTCGTTCGTAAAAGCTTGCCCGAAGAGGACTTGTTTAATATTGATCGGGAGTGACGCATCCGTGTTTTCCTGGGAGGGACCGTCCTTGGTTGCATCCTTTTAGCCGGCGGGGATCTGGTTAGCGACATTTTGCGCGTTGGAACGGGGGTATTTCTACAGGGGGGAAACCCCCCTTGGCCTACCAACTGCCACCTGTTACGAGAGACGATAGGACGAACGGGTGAGAAGGTGGGCCTTGGTTAGCCACCCCCCGCAGGAAGAGAACGAGTGTGACCGTGCAATGGTCCCCCAGGCGCTCCGCTCGCAGCAAGGCATGCGGGTTACCCCTAGGAAGATCCTGGACACACTCAGAAACCCTGGTTGTCTCTGGGCCACACTTCCTCCCCAAGGAGAGTTTTCGAACACCAGCCAGAGACAACGGGACGGATAAGGGGAGTATATCGCAGGTAAGCTGCTGACCATTAACTCAGCAGGTGATACTCAGCTCTCAAAAAGGCCGGGGCTCAATGGGATGTCTTAAAACGTGTTTTGTCCGCTATATATACTAATTCTTAGGCCGTAACGGTCTGATACGCCCGCCCACCAATCAGGTTCCATCTTTCTCCCACCAATCAGGTTCCATCTTTCCGCCCACCAATCGCATTGCGTCTTCCTTCCCCGATATTTTGGAGGATCGGTTCCCAGGTTCTGCTGAGCGAGTGGCCCGAGTCCCTGTTGATTTTATTGTCCCCAAAACGGATCTCAATGGATTCTTTGACCAACAGGTCCCAGAAACCTTTGGTATGTTGTAATCTTTTTGTTTTTTCCCAAAAGATCTTGTGGTCGTGGCTGAGGCTGTGCTCTGCCACCGCGGATTTCTCGGGCTGTCCCAACCTTATGCACCTTATGTGCTCTTTTAACCGGGTTTCGATGGTGCGGCCAGTTTTCCCGATGTATGAGGCGCCGCACTCGCATGGTATACTGTAGACCCCCAGAGCCTTTAATCTGAGATCGTCCTTAGCTCGGGCTAGTTGGTCTGTAAGTTTCCCTGGTGGTTTGTGCACTGTCTTGATACCATGCTTTCCCAGTATCCTTGAGATCTTGCCGGATATGGTAGAGACGTAGGGTAGACAGGCAGTGGCGACAGGTTTTTCCTCTTCCTTCATGGATTTTCCTCTTCCTTCACGGATTTTCCTTTTTTCATTCGGGCGTCGGCCCTTTTCAGGGCCATTGAGATGTCCCGTTCGTGGTAACCATTCTGCCGTAGCGTTGTCCTCAGATGGTTTATCTCTTTGGGCAAAGGTTTCTGGGACCGGTTGGTCAAAGAATCCATTGAGATCCGTCTTGGGGACAATAAAATCAACAGGGACTCGGGCTACTCACTCAGCAGAGTCTGCCGTCGAAACGTTGATCCTAGATCAAACTTTGACCCGGTTGTGTACCCGAGAAAAGTTTCTACAAGCAATCCACCGGGAAAGCACCAGATCCTACTTCAATAAAATACCTATTTTAAATTTCAATTATTGTTTGTTTTTTCAGATTAATACCACAATTTTTATGCCAAACCGCAGCATACATAAACTGCTAATGACTTTTCGATTGCCCACTCGCCATGTACTAGTCTAATTTTTAGTGTGGTGATTATATTTCCTTTATTTGTATTTAAAAACAAATTAACTTGATATCACTGTATGCTTTACAGTCATGCACATGCATTCAAGTAAATTATCTTTACAGCCTTTTAAATATTTCGGTAAATAAGGAAGCTTTTGAAAGCTTGTATGCTTATTTAGAACAGAAGACCCAACCCTCATTCATTAGCCCCATTTTTATTGTGCATTTTGCTGAATTTCACTTACCCTCACCCTCCCCTCTGCCCCTCTCGTCTCTCCCAACCTCCTGCCCGGTCTTCTTCTTCCCAATTCCTTCATGTTTATGATAATGAGGCTACAAACAGTGGCCATCTTGAGAAGGGGGCTGGGTTGTAAAAACAACCAAACTTTCAATGCAAATAATTTGGCTCATAGGCCACGAGGGCACGTATAATTTCACAAATCTTATTTAGTCACCATATATTGTTAATGTAAAAGAATTGAATCGAATCAGATGGTTACACTTCGTGAATGTTCCTTGTAAGCTACAAAAGAATTAAGTCAATGGTTGTCACATTTGTTTACTTTGAAAACTGCTAACAATGAGTTTTATAAATATAATAATAATGTCTTTTTCTAAGGTGCTAAAGTTTATAATGAACTTCAAAACAAAAGAGTAGAGGGAGTTGGCATCGTAAATGTATGATGCGAAACACAAATAATGGTAGAAAAATTTTGTCGGGAAGTCCAAATTCACGAACCGCAAGCACGCAAAGTTCAAAAAGGTGGTGTAATTTAGAAATGAAAAAAAAATCTGTTATGACCGGGAATTGAACCCTGGTCTTCCACTTGCCGAGCAGATATCCTACCACTTAACTATCGAGGCAGATTAATTCTCCCATTTCTGAATGCAGATTCAATTCCCGATCTAAGCAGGTTTGGTTCTTGTTTAAAAATTATTCATAACTTTACAGCTTATGCCTGTTTGCATAAGATCTTATGATCATTTCATTCCATGCTTTTTCATTTTTCTAAATGTATGTAACTAGCTTCATCTCTTACAGCAGTCAAAACAAACAATAGATAATGGAAATGCAGCAGATGCTGTTGGAAAACAGGAGGCTGTTAGTAAATCACCCGATAACGTCCATGTTGTCACCCAAGAAATCACTCCAGTTACGGAACTCTGTCATGCCATGGAGTCATGTACCTTATCATCAGGCAGAAAGACCAATGACTACCCAAATAAACCTTTACAAAGCTATGGTTGCACTAACCTTGTTGAGCCATCTTCATTTGTTAGCCCATCTCCACTCCAATATGTGGAGAAATCATGTCGTATCTTTGCACGACGCATTTCTGATTCACTCATCAGAGAGGCTCAAGGACACAGTAAGCGAGTTGCTACTAATAGTATTGGTCCAGAGGTTCATCATCTTCGTCGTCTTGTCAGCAGTTTCAAAGAAGACTCCCGTTTTTCATCAATTGACTTCAGCCACATGCATTGTCGTGTATCGTCACTTGCTGCAGATGGAGTTTTGGAAACTATGTCATCTTCTGATGCTGCTAAGGTGATGGATGCTCTTGTATGTATACCTACAACTTTGACTTACATATGTTCATCATCGGATGAAGAAGATGACAAATGTTTGGAAAAGGAATGGTGAGTATTTGTCTAATTATTTATTTATTTAAAGTAACCCAACATTGGCCATTAATTGACCTATTACCTTATTGACCCGAATATAGTGAGATGTTTTTTTCCTCAATATGTGCCTTTAAAAGTCGCATTCGCACTATATTCGAGTACTTGCAGCTTGAAAAAAATAAGTGCGTATTGGCACGTTTCATGACGTGTGTTTCTGTGTGTCTGTTTATAATAGCTACATTGTAAGCGAATTGAACATTCATGTTATGATGCTACATTGTACAAATATACTCAGTAGGGGTCTGAGGAGACTTGAAAATAGATCAAGGTCAAATTGCAGCAACCACAGTACCAGCAGAACTTCACACAGGGTCGCGACACTCAACGTTAGAAAAAAAGGACAGTCTAAACGTGACATCACATTACCCCCCTTTAGTACATAATTCATGAGTTTACAGATAATTTAAATGTGTAAAATAGAGAAAATTAAATGTTTTGTCGCCTTTTTCTAAAATTCCTTTCAAAATACTTGGGGTCGCATTATATTCGAGTTAATATGGTACAGTGGAGTATTTAATAGAAAGTTTAAAATAACAAAAAGTTTATCATGTAATAATAAGATGTACAAACATAGCAATTAAATAAATGAGGGAGAGGGAAAAATGTAGGCATAACAATGACTATGAAAAGGCAGGTAAGAGAGAAATGAGGAAGTGAGAAATTGGACATTGTGATTGTGGCACAAAAAATGGTGGAGGGTAAGAAAATGTTGAGAAAGGGATTCTGGGTGGATAAGGTATTGTTGACTTGCAGGATACGGTGAAACTGGGAAATTGATAGATGGAATTTTGATTAGTGGAGAAGGCTCATATTGCAAGTAGGGTACCAGGGAACATGGAGATAGGTTAAAGATAGGAGCTTTTTACTTTCTCCGTACATAGGCGAGACAATATGGCCGCTGTAAGGCAGTCACGTCGCTTGTGTGCTCCGCCATATATTGCAGTTTGTACGGCTATTCTGATAATAATTGTATTTAATTTGTGCCAGTCGACGTTGTTTTCGACATTGTGTCGTGTAAATATTTTTTCATCTGGTGAGGAGTCCTTCAGTTCCAAGGAAATACAATTTAAAGGCTTCTTCCTTGTCCGCTTCTCTCCAACGTGTGTCCCCGGCAATGATCGCCTTGCTCGCCGGCATGCTGTCTCTTTTCCTCATCGCTGTCTCCTCCGCTTTCTCCTGCTCTTGCTGCTTTGCGGGGACATTGAGCTGAACCCGGGGCCTTGTTCATCCCAGATTGCGTTATATTATCAAAATGTACATAGCATTAAGAACAAAATCAGTGATTTGACCCTTTCCCTACAGGAAATCAATCAGATTGATTTACTTGCACTCACCGAGACTTGGCTAAGTGAGAATGTGTCCGATTCGGAATTACCTTTCTGTGATCATTTTAGCATATTTCGGAGAGACAGGAATTCTCGTGGTGGTGGTGTTTTGATTGCAGTAAAGTCTAATTTGAGGGCCGTTAGGCAAATGGACCTAGAAACCAATTGTGAAATTCTCTGGACAGAAATCTCTCTTAAGTATAAAAAAGTGTTGGTCGGTTGTTTTTATCGTCCGCCTAGTAGTGGTATTTGTGTTTTAGAAAACTGCTTTGATTCAGTTTTTTGCGCTCGATCATATGGGGATGTTATTTTGTTGGGAGACTTCAATTTATCCCTAACATGGTCGTCCCCTCAAGAATGTGAAGCTTTTGAACCAATGGATAAATATTTCAAGGAACACTTTGTCATCGGCCTTGGACTTTTTCAGTGTAGCATGTATGAAACTAGAAATCAGGCAACACTGGATTTTGTCATGATGTCATTCGAGTCCTGCAAGGTCATCCTGGGAAGGGATTTCATCGAATCCGACCATCGTTCTCTTGAGGTGACCTTTACCCTCGGTACTCCCGCTGGCTCACCCTCCCCACTCCCGAACCGGACAGTAAAAGTGTAAAAGAAGGCAGATTGGGAGGCAATTAACCGTGTTCTTTCCTTCTTGCCCTGGAGTCTTCTCGAGGTTGGTTCCCTCGCTGACACTGTGTCATTGTTTTACGACTTTGTTCTCAGTGCCATTGACGATCTTGTCCCTACCCGCCGTCTCACCAAGAATAGGCTTCCTTGGATGTCCGCTGAATCCTCTCTAGCCCTCAGAAACAAACTTGCCTGCTGGAAGTTATATAAAGTGCACCCAAACCCCCACACCTTAAATAATTTCAGAAATATCAGGCGCCACTCTCGGTTTTTGCTCCGGCGGGATTATAATAAATATGTTAATTCAATTATAAGTGACATTTCTACAAATAATAAACGTTTTCTTTCCCTAATCACTAGTTTCTTACACTCCCGCACGCAAATAGTTGTAATAGATTGTTTTTATTCATCTCTTTCCCCCATAACATCAGGTGTACCTCAAGGAAGTGTTCTCGGACCTCTACTCTTCACACTTTACATTGATGACATAGTTAATACTATCAAAGGTCAAAAGTGTAACGTCCTTCTTTATGCTGACGACTGTAAGGTTTTTAAGCAAATTAATAATTCATACGATAGCAACTGTCTACAAAATTGTCTTTCGAAGATTTCCGTCTGGTGTCAAATATGGAAATTAACACCAAATCCTAATAAATGTACGCTTCTCTCTTTCACTCTACGAAAAAAGCCTATCGCTACTTTCTATTCCCTCAGTGACACTCCAATCCGGAAGGTCTTCTCTCAAATAGATCTTGGTGTAATCTTTGTTACAAAATTATCTTTCTCTTTCCACATTGATAAAACCACATCTAAGGCCATGTCTATTCTTAGCCTTCTATACTGATTTAAGGAGATAAATGATCCTTTAGCACTTAAATCATTTTTCTCAGCCTTCCTTCTCCCAATCCTGGACTACTGCTGTCCCGTGTGGGCCACAGCATCTCCGACTACACTCAAGTGTCTTGATTGTCCATTGAATTTCTTCCTTGCGATCGCGAGGAACCGTGTTCCTGCCTTCCGTTCGCTAAGTAAACAAGGTGTTCTCGCCGCTCTTAAACTGCGTCCTCTGCATCTCAGGCGGTAATATTTTGATTTCCATTTCCTTCACACTGCGGTGAATGGTCTCTACAGGTCCACTGATATTTGCTCTTTTTTTTCTCTACGTGTCCCATCACGTTCCACTCGTTTGTGCTCTCTCTTTCATCTTCCGCCTTTTCGGCTATCTATATCCCAAAGGTCACTTTTTTACCGCATTCCCACCTCATTTAATACTTTACAAAAGGTAGCACCCTCGCTGGATATTACATGTAGGTCCTCACTCCTCCGTGCCTCCATGGGTGGCGAATGTCTCTGAAAAGCTGTCTTGTTTCTGCAATTTTAATTCTCATTACACCCATCTTATGTGTGTTAATTTCTGTTTTTATATGTATTTTGATATGTATAGGTATTTTGTTATATATATAGTTTTGGGTGTATCCAATGTAAAGGCCAATGTGCTGTTTTTGGACCAAAATAAATAAATAAAAAAAATAGTATAGAGGAAAGTATTGTTTTCACGAAAAAATCAATTTCAGTGGAAATACAGTGAAACCTGGGTTATACGTAGTTCAAGGGACCGAACAAAAAATACGTATAACTCAGAGTTACGTATAACTCAGTAGATGGTTAAATAAGATCGACATATGAAGATTAAACCAGACATTTGGTGATTTCGTGAAAATAAACAAAATATCTCACAACCACAAACTCTCACTCGCTGATGTAGCACTCACAATCAGAACGTGATTTAAGAAAAATACTCTTTCAACAAATTACATTTTATTTGAAATGAAATTAGTTAAATCAGTTATTGTCTTTTGTTTCCTTCTTTTCATGGAAAAAAGGTACAGAGATCTTTCAAGTTGATTTGCTATGGACATAATCTCCTCTTGACTCTCAAAAGAGGAAATGAAACGCTTCACCACTTCCATACTAGCCAATGCCTTTTTAGAAATAATACAGGTATGGACAGTCATGTGGTGGCCACATCAGATTTTTTTGAAATATTTGCTTTAATATTTGAATATAGAATGGAAGAAGTTTCAATTGGTTATAATAGCCCAGAGAAGAGAAAATTTGATTCCGGTTAGAATTTTGAAAGAAAGGTATAAGATTATGGGCTATCGGGAGGAAGAAATGTAGGAGACGGTTGAGAAGAAAGAATAGGGAGAATGGAAATCATTTGATAATTGTTTACCTGAGCCCTGTTGTCGCTTTTCAAAATAGGGGTAACATTAGCGAACTTCAACTGACAATGAGAAGTCCCGAAAATTTGTAAGCTGAAGTTAATGAAACTTTTACAAAATGAAAATTTATCGAAAATAAGCAGACAGTGTTTTGGCATTTTTAAGTAATTAATGTTTAAAAAACGAATTTCCGCCAATCTATCATACTATAAAAATAATCACATGTGTGTAAGGATGTTGAAAGCTGCATGCGCATATATGTGATGCTATTGTTAACATACTTTCTGAGTAAGTTGAAAATTGAAATTTGGTAGAAATGCTTGACTCTTATAATGAAAACCATTTGTGAAAAAATATCCATGAAAAAGACCTTGGCTCAACTTCAGGACATGATTATATTTTATCATAAGATAACATGTAAAAGTCGAGTTTTGGATAGTCTATTTTTATTTTGAATGCATAAATTCGAAACATTGACCCACGATCTTGAAATAGGGACCATTTTAAATGCACACAAACATCCTATTTAATTTTGTTGGTCTTTTCTCGCTTCAAGAATGGAATTTCTCAAATTTTACAATTTACATTACATTTTGCTAGAAGAAACGATCAGTGTTGAACATCTAGTGTCATAGAATGGATCCCAAGAAACATCAAGAGACCGAAAAGAAGACAGATGGGACAGGGAGTTTGTGAAGTTCTTAGGGCCAACTTGGAGAAGGGAGGCAGTTGTTAGGGAAAACTGGAAGATTCTTTGGGATCCCTATATGTATATGTGTATATATATATATATATATATACATATATATGAGTTGTCGGTGCTTGCATACTGCAAGCGCTTAAAAAATCACCAGATACCAAAATCTAAACTCGTAAATTAACCAATGTGATCTCCAGGGCAACAGCACTTCAGTCACGTGGAGTGTATATGTATTAGACATTAAGTTGCATGAGTTCTAGCTGAATATTTATAATTTTCCGCAAAATTAAAGCAACTATCCGTGATTTCCGAATTCTCTGGCAATCGGCTTGTGTCCAAGTTTTCGTATTTCAAGTTTCGTGACTCAGGTCACTTTTTGTAAGCAATAAGAATAATCATCATTAAGACAATACCTTATAGGTACACTAAAATTATGGAAAATTTAGGATATTTTGTGTTAAGATTATGGCATTATTATCCATGACTTTTGCGTGAATTTGGATTAAAAAATTGCGATATAGGTATGACGCCATTATATTTAACAATTGAATGGTAAAAATTTCTCAATAAACTACGAAACACAACATTAAAATACTTTTCATGTTTTACTAAATTTGTGTTAGTAGATATAGTGACGTCTTTATAAATTTAAGTCATAGTTTAAAATCACTGGCATAATAATATATAAATAAGACAATTTTCATTTTTTGCGAAATTAAGGCATCTATCTGCAGTTTCTAAATTCTCTGGCAATCAGCTCGTGTCCAAGTTATCGAATTTTCAGTTTCATGACTTAAATTGTTTTAGAAATAAATATAATCATCATAAAGAAAATAGCCGATATATCACACTGAAAGTTATATGTTATACAAGTAGTTGGTGCTTGCATTCTGCAAACATTTCATATTACATTGAAAAAACATTAATTTTCAAGATATTTCATCATTGGAAGTATTATTTTAATTCAAAAGATTTCACCTCTGTGTTGATTTTCTTTCTTTCCTTATAGAACAATAATGGAGTAACTAAACTTCCTAAACTTATTAGATTGGTCTACACACTGGATTACGTTTCTCATGCTAACTTATGGGAGATATTCCGGCATCTCTGGAGTCGAACCCAAGACACTGTAAGCAAAAGTGACAATAATTCCTAATAGATTTTGCAGCCATCTAGCAACACTGAAAATTTCATTTTTCTAGCTTAACGGCAAGTGCCCAAAATTAATTTACAAAAATGGCACAATGCTTTTCTTATGGAAAAAAATTCAACTTTCGGAATTTCTGGAGTCAAACTCATGTCACTTAGGTAAGAAGTCTCATTTTATCTGTAGGTTTCTCCATCATATCTACAAAAACTAAAACTTTCAGCTCTCTAGCTCTTGTAGTTTGGGCTGGACATTAGTATCCTCCTGTTATCGGTATACATCGACATTTCTTACAGAGAAATTTTTTTCTTAGGTAGGATTTTGTGCAAAACAGACTAGAAAAAACGAAAATCATGAAAAAGTGCAACAATGTGGCCGCTATAAATTCGCAATTGTTTAAACAAATTTTCAAGGTTTATGTATTTCCGCATGTGCTACGGAGTTGAAATTTTTTTATAAGTAGAATTCGTAAAAAAAATGAAATAGGGATTATACAAATTTTGATATTTTTATTTGTTTGGCAGTTAAAAATTCTTCAAGTTTAAACAAATAGATAACGATTTAGACATTACGGGATGAGCTAGGAAGCTGAAATTTTCAAGTTATGTACAGAGTAGTACAGTTGCACAAATAAACATCTGAATCTCTCCATAAACATATTGCGGCGGCCGTTAAAAATGTTTAAAATTTAAACAATTGGAAAAATATTATTTCACTTCTAGAGCTACTACAACTTTAAAATTTGGCAGAAATGTGTAACATTAGTACCCCATAATGGAGAAAGTATAAAATTCTTAAAATTGAAAAGTTTTGGGATTGTTTTAGTCTATTATTTTTACATAAGGGAAAAAACGAAAATCGCTCCGGAGGTGAAATATTTAGAATTAAAAAAATATTTGTAATGATGAAAAATGAAAGTTTTTATGTTGAGATGATATGCTTGCAGTATGCAAGCACCTTCTACTAGTGTGTATATATATATATATATATCTTAAGGAGATGAAAAGGTAGTGATGAGGGTGGCAACAAGGTGTTGAAGGAAGCCCAGCCGACACTTACCAAGTCGGAGACCAAGTTGGCAGGCTGCTGGGGGCGTCGAAGAGACACGTTGAACACACGAACACAAAAACAAAAAACATATATATATATATATATATATATATATATATATATATATATATATATATATATATATATATATATATATATATATATGGCAACAAGATGTTGGGATGAGGAAGCCCAGTAAACACTCACCAATCGGACAACTTCAGGCTGGCAAGGCCCTCGGGATGTCGAAGCGACACACGTAAAAGAACACTAAAATCACAAACGTAGAAGCTTTCGGACACTCTGTAGCTGATGAAGGAATAACTCCGAAAGCTTCTACGTTTGTGATGTTTCTGTGTTTTAGTGTTCTTTTACGTGTGTCGCTTTGACATCCCGAGGGCCTCGCCATCCTGAAGAAGAACGTCGATAAATGCTTTTTTTTAAATTTCAAAATCAACGAAAATGAAATCGTTGATAAGCGTCGATTTTCCAACAAGATTTATACACACACATATATTATTTATTTCAGTAGCTACGAAGATAGTGTTCGTTGACAACAAGTACTTAACCACGCAAGACATTTTCCAGTACAAAGTGAATTCTGACATTCTTGTTTGATTTTCTTAAAAAGCACTACTCCTTTGATGAAAATGTATAAACCAAGAAATATTTTATGAGATATAACTGAAAGTTCACTTTTCGTCACTACTAAAGTGATACTCTTGATTAGGCTATGTAAATCATATATCATTTTCTTATTTCTTTTGCCCTTAACTCCATATGCCAAATTTCATGAAAATCTATCCAGTAGTTTTGGAAATTAAACATATGAACGGACATGACTTCACCATAAGGCATTCACTTTTTACTTGTAAAGAAAAGGCTCTGCTAATTAACTGTCAATCCACTTAGTTCCAAGCCCTGAGAACTTGGGGAGGAAAGGGAGGTGACTCACAGAGGAAAAAGGGTGATAGCAATAAACATTCAAGCAACTCATGGTTGGATTCCAAAAGGTTTCTTGCTGTCATTATTGGCTGACCTAACTCAGAAGATAAAATGAGATCCAGCATTACCAAATTATGCATTGGGTTTAAATGAGGTTGGTAGAGAACAAGGCAGTGAATGAAATAGATATCCAAATGTAATTAGTATTTGGTGATAGATGAATATTTATTTATTTTCTGTATTTTGTTTTTCTGGATTTTTTTTTGACCATACTCTTTATTTTGTCTTATTCCTTTCTATAGAAATAAAAGTGCTTACAAATCCATCGAGCAAAATATCTTGTAAGTTATCATCTTTGGAGGTGTTTTTCTGCAGTAGGTTTTTTATGTATATGGATTTAATTATTACAATGACTTCTTTTCTTTTCCAAAACTTTATTTTTATTGTTACTTGTATTTATAATGTTAATGTTCTATGCAGGGGTTAGGTGGAAGATGGAACTTCTTAGTCTCAATCCCACTCCAAATAAAGACCATATCAATCAATCTGATATCTGGGTTATTTGTTCCAGTGATAGTAAAGCAGGCGGAAGAGAATGGCGAATAAGCATGCGGCATAGTTTGCATAAATCTGAAGGTTTTGGATTTGAAGAAGAAGTTGAGCATGTCCAGTGCCTAATGGCTCTTATTAAGGAGGCGCTCGAAAAAAGAGGGCTAAGTTATGCATCACCATGTGGAGGCCAAGAGGAAGGTGATGCAATTGAGGCTGTCTGGGCCAAAACGAAGTCCTGTTCATGTACATGGTCCAACCCCAACACTTTACACCATCACTCTAAGGTATGAATATTAATATTTTAGCCCATTATGACTTTTATATTAACATTGAGTAGTTATTTTATTTTCTGCGTATGCAGTGCAGAGAAAGTATCATTTTCATGAAAAAATTGGATTTGAGATTTCAACAAATACACGTTTTACGCTCCCCTAAATATGTTTTCACTATTTTCTTGATGATATATGTGTGTGTGTGAGAATTTTCAACACTGCTACTCAGATCAGCGCAAAACTTTATATTTAAGATTTTTATTAAAGAGTCTAGGTCTTATTAGATTTTGGCTAAAATTGGTCAGCTGGAAGTGGAGGTTTACTTTTATCATTTTTCTTTTTTTGCCAAATATCATCTTTAGACCTTCATTAGTGTAAATACAGTAAATCCCGATTATGTGTGTGCAGGTTATCCGGTTTGAGAATTATCCATGTATGATTATTTCTTCTCTTTTCCCTTTTTTAGTGAATTTGTTATTTTATAAAATCACACTGCAGTATTCAGGAATGTATTAACCATTTTCACTCATATGCGGACTTTCATTCGACATATCTTTCTGAGAAAAAGGAGCTGGGATTTATGACATTTTTTGCTGACCAGCTCCTGATGGCACTTTTTTGTCTTAGCAACCTCCTGTAGGTAAACAAGCTGCTTATTGATACATATGGAGATGATTTATTTAGCTCCACCCAGTTCACAACTATTTTTTGATGACTTGTGACACTCTTAGATTGTGGGCACATAAGCGATTTCATCCTCCCCCGTCTGAACTCGGATGCTAATAAAAACGAGGATTAGATCCAATGGAAGCAGTACTAGATGGTCACATGGAGAATTTCCTGCCTGTGTAAACAGAAGAGCTGAGTCTTAAGGTCAGCTGCAATAGGATCGCAACACACAAGGCAATGCTCTTCATGTGGGTGTGGCAGGACATAGTATTAACTCGACTCTCAATCGCTGGTTTGTTTCTCTGCAAGCACATACTACACTTTTTTTATAATGCATCCATATCATGAGAAAAATTTTATTGAAATGGAGTCTTCTAAAAATAAATGTCAATATTGTTGCACATTTTGTTTGCTTGAAGCATCCCTCTAAATCAGTTAGGGAAAAAGTTTTGACCTTTTTCATGTCTCTAGAGAAAAATTGGAGTAAAGAATAATATCATTAAATTTTTAATGGTATTAGATTAACTACATATATTTAATCTATTACTAATAGAATAGAGCCTCAGTTTTGTATCGACCTCTATATCTCTGTATTTTATATGGGAGTTATGTTTAGGAGAAGCACTGCAGCATAATTTTCATTTGCATTTTAAAATTACTTAGAATCATTGTAAGTATATTGTACTTGAATCAAACAATGCCTTAAAGATTGAAAATTCATTTTCCTATCTTTGATTTTAAAATATGTGTTGAATCGGACCATATATTCATTTTGAACACAAAAATTTCACGTTTTTTGGGTTAGAAAATCTTCCCTTGTCAAGGACAGTCACATTGTTACTCTTTGGACAAATGTAGCACATCTCTTAGAGTTTCGCTACTTCTCTACCCCCTAACGCTATCAGTCTCCCTACCATCCAATATTTGAACTACAAGCATACAAAGACGAGTGTTATTACTATGTAATAAATATTGTAATTATTTTATTATAGTTTTCTTTAACTACTAAAAGCTAAATTTATATAAAAACAATTTAAATCTAAACAGGATGATTTCCATTTTATGTCTTTAATTACAATAAATATCCTTCATAATTTTGTTTTTATATTGTTTACATAAAAACTAATAAGTTGCTGACATATTGATATTATATTGATTATTCTAATTTGCCTTTCACTGTTTAGAGGGAAAACACTTGATTTTAATTTCATTTTGGTTTCTTTGCATGGCAAAAACTTTTTTGCTATATCATTGTTTTTATTATTACAAATATATATACAAATATAAAGTCAAGCCAAGATTGCGGATTATTTGTTAAAAGAAAAGTAAAGTATGTGATATGTGAAAATGGGTTGAGTAGTGTGTGATGTGATATGGAAAAAAAACATTCTTTTGGATTATCTGTGTTTTTGAATTATTTGTGCCATTTTTTCCCTTCATTAGCCCAGATGATCAGGAGTTTACTGTATGAGTCATTATCTAAGTTGTACACAATATAATTTTCTGAAACATTTAAATTATTTTTTCATAGAATGGATTGTTTCAAAGATATTTCTGTTATCCATCTGAATTTACATGTTCAGTACACTGCTAGGTGACAGCTTTATTTCCACCGCTTTGGTTAAATTTTCATATTGTTGATAGTGTTTCCAGCGCTGGCAACAATTTTAATAGTGAATATTTTTCATTATATTTTCACCTTAATATTTGGATGTACATCAATATTTGGTTATCTGTAGCAGGATCTAGCAATTTTGTTTACTTGCTGCTTTTCCTATGTGAAAGGCGATTCAAAGTATTTTTCATCGTGAAAATTATTCAAAGTGTTTGAAAATTATTCATGAGTTTAAGTGCCGATTTTTACTATTGAGGGAGCTGTTTTTGAGAGCTACTTGTAAGTGATATTGCAATCATATTCATTACTCTGTATGGAGAAAATCATGTGTTGGCTACATCAGAGTTTTAACCTACTTTCCAGAATGGAAATAAGCTCATAGTTTCGTCATTGTGTCTGTCTATCCCCCTCTATTAACTTTTGAACCAATAGACCGATTTTCATGACATTTAGTGGAAATCTCTTGCTACTTGGGCCGAGCTCCCGAGAATAGTTTTTGTTGCGAGGATTAAAGTCCTGGGTTCGATTCCAGGAACTTTTCTTGCCATTTGGTTTACATGGAAAATGTGAAATCCATCGTGCAGGATAATTTTCTCTTGCACATTAAAATATCTTAGAATTGTAATATCGGAGCGTGATTTGTACTATTCTCTGAGGAATTGAATGAAGATTCTGATCGTTATCATACAATTTTGCTTATCGATCGTATTTCTTCAAATTTCTTGTAAATACTGGTTTTTATCACTCATTACGAAAGTGTTGCCATAGCAACAATTTTTGTTGGACTCTGATTCAGTATAGTCTAATACATACACTCGTTATTTTTGCCGCACAAATAGGTGTGATCAATTTAATATTCCATTTGAATATATTTGTAATATTTTGTAATGCTAAATTATGAAATTTGGGAACACAAAGAGTTACATATCTGCGTTGATTTTAAAGATATTAAAAGCAATATAAGTATTAAATAAATTATTAAATGGAAAGTAGGGATCATAAGTTTCATTTGGATCATCTCTTTTAAATTAAAATACATGGTTGAAAAAACATGGTAGTACAGTCATGTCTCAGTTAGCGCATATTTGTGTAGTGCTATTTCGACATAGCACAACTGGCATCTCAAGGTATAAATTTTTATTTAAAAAAACAAATACCTTACTGTTATCTCCCAATTTACGAACTTCATGCATTTCTGAAAAGTAGTTTGTAAATAAAAAATTCGTAAATCTGGAGCAATTTTTCCACACATAGTGTTAAAAGAAAGGGATATGCACCAAAAACATAATTTCTATCCAAAATGTGTACTAAAATTTCGTCAACAACTGAATGAAATATACTTTCAACAATTAAAAATTTTAAATAACTAACCTATTTTGTGGTTGCAGCATTATTTTCTGTACATAGCAAAGGATAGTGGCAGAGTTTATAAGCTATAATTATGAGCTACGCCTCTATAAAAAAGAAAATTTTTGTGCTTTAAAGCAGTGTTTTTCCAACTTTTTTATCGTGACCCAGTCAAAGGGAAGGAAAAATGGAGGAAAAAAAATTGTGGATTGAGTTTTCATTAACTCTTGATAAAAAGCAACCAATACTAAAAGATTGGTATTTATATAATGAGAGCACTTACTTAGTTCTCCATCATTTTCTATGCATTTTAGCTAGTTATGCATTGAGTACTCGGTTTTTCCTCATGAGCCTCGCGACTCAGTACTGGGTTGTGACCCGCAGTTTGAAAAACACTGTTCTAAAGAATGCAATACTCATTTATATATGTATTTAAAATGAATTTCTTTTCTGAAGTATCACAGTTGTAATACCAGTGAATTGTATGTTAAAAATAAATTGCTGTATCATAACTATCAAGTTAAACATTTTCTATACTAGCTCAACAAGAAAATATCTCATTAGCAATGCTGTAATTTTACAGGAAACTAGATGAATTAGCCCATTTAAAATGGGCTTTGTAATCAAACAATATAAAAAAACAAATTAGACCATTTTTACTTTCTCCATACGTAGTATAAGGGAAAGCATTGTTTTCTTGAAAAAAAATCGATTTTGAGATTTCAACATGCTGCACCTTCGCTCTCTATTCCTATTTTCATGATTTTCAATAGATGTTTCTCTGTTACGTACTTCCCTACCTTATGGAAGGCGGCAAACGTGTTTCCTCTCTTTAAATCAGGCAAATCTTCCATTGATTCCTACCTCCCTATTTCTCTTCTCCCGGTGCTGTCGATAGTTTTCGAATGGATTATCCACCAATGCCTTCTCTCTTTTACTTTACCTTTCATTTCCCCCGAACAACATGGTTTTCTCCCCGGATGTTCAACTCAAACCAACCTCACTGTCATGCATTCCCACATCAGCAACGCCTTTGAACGTTCTTCGCAATTTGATGTGTGCTACATCGACTTTGCTAAAGCATTCGATTCGATTAACCACCAACTTTTGCTATTTAAGCTGTAGAACCGGTGCAACATCCATGGGAAATTCTTGGCCATCTTGAAATCTTTCCTTACCAATAGGCACCTGTGAGTAGTACTTGATGGAATTTCTTCCCCTACAACAGCCATTTCGTCCGGTGTCGTCCAAGGGAGTGTACTTGGGCCATTAATTTTCAACTTGTTTGTCGATGATCTGGTCGAATCCATCACACCAACCCACTGCAATATACTCCTCTACGCAGACGATTGTAAAATTTTAAAGCAAATTGACTCCTCTCAGGATTCCATATACCTGCAAAAAGCTCTTGATGCTCTATTAGCGTGGTTAAAATTATGGCTACTTAGAGTTAATCCTTTGAAATCTAATATCATGTCTTACACTCTCCGCAAATCACCTTATCCTCATCAATATACATTCTCTGGTCAATTAATCCCTTCAGTCTCCACCCACAAGGATCTTAGTTTTCATTTTGACGCTAAACTTCTCTTCCACGATCACATAAAAATGATTTCCTCCCATGCTATGTCCTTAGTTGGTTTAACACAGATACTGTCTTTTATTAATATAGATGTACAGTGTGAATCAAAAGTAATATTACAGCTAACTATGCAATAAGTGTGTGATGTTTTCATGCTAAAATATTTTAAAGCCATTTTAAGGCATTAAGAATCTTTTTAATATTAATAGGTTTCTTCTAGAGCCTCTTTAGCAGCTGTTTGCAGAAGGCTTTCATTTGAGAATTCGCCTAATAGTGAAAACCAATTGGATATCTCTTTAGATCTTTCTAGTAGCTGGAAAAACCAAAATCCCAGCAATAGTACTGCTGAAAGTGTGGACTGTAAGGAATCTTTTGCAGGTATGCAGTAGGATTTTCATTTAAAAGGATGTTAAAAATTTTCTGTAGGGTATTGGAGCTTCTTAATTTATATAATAGTGTTATGATAAAATTACAGATTTTATTTATTATACTCGATAAAACTATTTGAAATTTCATATTTTATTAAAGAAGCTTATTAGTGAAAAGTTATTTTCTGCATTCCATTCCAAAACTTTGTGAAACTTTAAAAGAGACTGAATTTATAATAACCGTATTTACCAGAAAGGAAGATAACCTTGTATTTAAGACAGCCCCTAAAAAAATTAGTTTCACTTACAAAAAAGTTACATATATGTATAACAAGCTAACAGTAAGAGAATGGATAAAAAAAGTGAATTTACTACTTACACCTCCGTCTCCTCTGTTTCCTTCCCTTATTTTTGCTGTCCTGTTCATTCATCACAACTTATTCAAATTCGAACAAGTCGTCTTCCATGGAATTTGATATGCAGAATGTCTTGAACCCTCTTGAGATACTATTGGGATCTATTTTTTTCCATGCTGCAATGATCCAATTACAGAGAAGTGTAGGAGTTAATGCATGGTCAGTCCCCTGCCAAAAGCCATTCTGAATAAAATGACTTTATGTAATCCTTAAAGGGCTTCATCACTACAACATCTAGCACTTGAATTTGTGATGTCATACCTCCTGGTATAACTACAAGGTCAGTATTCATACCATGAAGGGTATTTTGAACTTCCTCTGTAAGGTGGCCTTTGAACGCATCAACTGATAAGACGAGCATTGCTCTCTGCCTAAAAATTGCCCCAGGTCCTCTATTCCACTCTATGCTTAGCCAGTCCTTCATTAAATCAGCTGATATCCATTCTTGGCCTTGACATTTAACAATTATTCCATTAGGTAGTACTTCCTTAGGCACTGTTTTGTGTTTTAAAATACCATATGGCAGCAACTTTGTTCCGTCCACTAATACAGCCAGCATTACAGTAATGCGCAGTTTTTCCTTCCCAGATGTTTTAATGATGACATTTTTTGCAGCTTTTTCGTTGACTGTGTAATTGGATGGCATGTCGTAGTAAATGGGTGTCTCATCTACATTACCCATTTGGCTCAGAAGGTAATTGCGACTTTTCTGCAACCGAATTACATTCCTCTGGAAAACTATTAGTTTGTCCACGAAGTCGGAAGGTAGACGCTGGCAAAGTGAAGTTCTTCGTTACAGGCTAAAACCATTACAAGCATCATACACACACATCATCCATTACTAGCCTAAAATTCTTGGTGTGGAATGTTTTGGGATCGTGCTAATTATTGGGCTTTCAATTTAATGATATCCCGCGTCACCGGTTTACTGTCCATTCTTTGAATATGCACAAAGTTTGCAATTTCCTCTTCTAATACATGAAATCAGCCTCGTTTTTGTCCACTAAATGATCTCTGTGTTGAATTAGCACCTTCAAGTTTCTCTTTTGCTTGTTTCCACTTTTGCAGATTTGCTTCAGTCACATTGTATTTCCTCCCTGCTGCACAATTATTTGTTTCTTCAGCATAGCGCACCACCATTAACTTAAAATTTCTGTCGTAACTTCTTCTAATTCCTTTTGATATATTCCCTCTTACCGCAGTTTCTTTTTTCTCTACGCGATCTGCTATTTGTTTGGGGTATCTTACTTAAAAGTTATAAATAATAACGTGTCACTATTTCACTTTAAAACTCAGCAAAGTGTGTACTACTAAAGTGCTCTCGTAAATTTTCTATACTCTGAAACTCACATCCACTTTACGTCTGCCGTTGCCATACCAAACGCAAAGCATCATGTTTAAATTGTAGTAGATATGTTTAAATTGTATCAGTCTTGTTTACATTGTATTACTAGACACCTTAATTGGTGCCTACATGACTTTGTGTTTCGAATTACACACGGAACCGCCCAGCTGTAGTAATTTTTTTCATCTTGTGAACTTCCCAGCTCTAAACATTTCCCTACTGCTGAAGTGGAACCATTGGTTTGTGGAAGCGATTTTTAAAAAAATTGACCTTAAATTTTTAAAGTATTTAGTAATTAATTACATATGATGTATTACTTAATGCAATAATAAATATTTTAACAGACATATACTTGACATCTGGGTGTTTCATGGTGCATTTAAAATAGGAGTGTATTCTCACCTTAAATCCTCATACTCCATTCTAAGACAATACCTAATATTTTTAATGGCATTTTTGTGAAAAAACCTCGTCTTCCTTTCAGGTAAATATGGTGTATGTATGAAATTCATTTAAAAAATTGACCACTTAGAGTGCTAAATAACAATTTGTGTGTAAGTTTAGGGTTTCCCTTCACACGTGAAATGTAACCCAACATAATCGACTGCTGTATATTTTTATATTGAATTTAGAAACTTATTTTAATGTTTAAACAATTTTTTTTCCAGTTAGCTCTGAGATTTATGCTACTGAAGATGCTGATCTTGATGATGTATTTTATACTCCTCCTTCATCTCCAACAGCTGTTAATAGCCCAGTATCTTCTGATGATGAGGATGAAATAATGGAAGATACCGAAGAAATGATTGATATTTTTATTGAAGGGTAAATTTTCATCCCATAAAATACATCCTATCAGTGTAACTTCTTGAATTTAATGAAAGTAACAACTTTGAAAATAATTTTTCACTGCTAGTGTAAATTTGCTCAGCTTTTAATTTTATTTTACCCAAAGACAACGATTCATTTTTCCCCAAAGGAAGATGATGTTTTAGTCCAATCACAACTAGGTCCTGCAAGATGAAACTACATTTTTTAAAATTTTACTACAATTTTTGTTTAAAATAGTATTATACCTGTCCCTGCTGTAGTACAGGGAATCCATTCTGAAAAAGTGTGATAAAGTAATTTGAGTTAGCCATTAAATCTTATAACTTTCTGATGCACATACATGTACTAAAATAATGGCAGGAAAGCAAATATTAGATCAAAATGAAGATAAAAACCTTGAACAACTCAATAATAAACTCATATTGGTGGCACTCTTAATATGTGATAGTGTGCATTAAATTTATAGCTTGATATTTAAGAGCAGAATGCGGTGATAAAGGGTATTCTAGTTTAGACTAATTATTTTAGCCCTTTTGCATTAATTTTGTCCATTCAACTAATATGAATCCCATATCTATACCCTTTCTATACCATGTTAATATGGATGATAAATATTGGCAGTGATAGGAAAACCAGGCTTTAGCAACCTTTGCTATAAGTACAAGTATTATAGGAGAGTCAGGTATGCAGACCAACATAAAATTAACAAACATTTTACATAGTTATGGCAAAAAGAGACAATCATACCAGCAGAGAGAAGTAAATATGTATTATTGAGGTATTCTGTACATGAAATGCATCCTTATGTTATGTATGACATGACATTGTATTCAATTAATGTTAAAATTAGCTTACATATTGTAAGTTTTTTGAAGTGTTATTGTGCTCTATTAATCTTTTTAAATTATTGTTCTCTTAACTGCTCATTTCAAAGTTGACCAATACATCCAGTCCCTGAGTAACATGATAGATGCATTCTTAAAAAAATTCGTGTAAGGTGAAATCATGTTAGTCGGACACAAATTTCTCATAAGAAATAATGTAAATAGGGGGGATGCGTTCCAGCATCCTAAACTGATTGACATACAGTGGAATCCCTATTTGAGGTTTGCCTTGGGGACAAGATTTTTGTACCTTAAATCAAGGAAAATGAATGGCCATCTACTAAAAAATATGGCTTTCAATATCAAAATCAACATGAATAATCAAATTTAAAATATAAAAATAGATATTGACAAATGTAATATTCCGAAAAAAAGTTCCTTTTACTGGTGAATGTGGTCTGACTGTTGATATAACTAATGTTCTTGAGTCTTTCACAAATTTTTTTTATCAAGCTTTGAGGTAATTGTTTTGGAGACTAATCAACATGCAGAAAATTACTTAAAAATGTAGAATTATCTTTCAGATCTTGATTTATCAAATGAAAATTTGTTAGCTGAAATTTGTGTGTCTGTGAATCTTAACGTTGATGGTATTGTGCAAAATCCGACAATCCATTTTTAATTTTCAAGAAACCCACTTTCGGAAATTAGTTTTTTTCCCAAATAATGTCTCAAGATAGGTTTGAAAGCATCTAAAAAAATTTCCATTTTGTTGATAACTCAAAAATATGTGCGAGTGTGTCATAGGCTTATGTTTAGAAGATTGTTTTCAAACACCATACAAAACTGCATTTTTAGAAAATTAGTGAAATCAAAAGAATGTGTGTAGATCAAAACAGTGACTATCCATATGTAACTTTCTTTTTATATTAACTAATCATTACTTTTTTATTTACCCAAATTTATATGCACTTTGATATGTATTTAATCTATACTAGTGTTACCTGCAAAAACTTTTGAGAAGTCAGTCAGAAATCTGCATCTGCATGGATCAAAATCAATTGACTGCACAAACAATGAAATTATGTGATTCAGAGAGACTTAATGCTATGTAAATGTGTCCTGACTTTTTATTATAGAAAATTTGTACCTGCAACTTCTTGTCACAGGCATTTGGTCACATGAACAAATTTATATCTGTGACTTTTCATCACACAAGTAATTGGTAACTGTGGTATATTTAATTTGTTACTTTGTCGTGGTCAATACAATGTAAGCCTGTCTTTCCAGCCTTCTGCCAGATAGCAATGCCAATAATGACATAGCGAGTTAGTTTCAGATACCGCTTGAATACCAACCAGAAAACATCGTATCCTGCCTGCTCCGTGTATGGCATTCTAGTTAATTCAAATCACTTGCGTATAACCTGTAAGTTCGGCAAGTAAAGTCATTGAGAAGATTTTGGATGTATTATTTTAGCATGTGTACACCGCAATAACTGTCTCTTCGCCACATAAAATCATTGGTTCATGTGACTTTTTGTCCCAAAAATGATTTATGCATGAAACATGGACAAAAACAAATACAACATTTTGGTTCAATTGCAAACTTTTTTCGCATAAAACCTTTTGTCCTTGCGATTTTGCATCACAAAGTACGTGAAACATGGACAAAAATATAAAATAAACTGACACGAATGTTTGTACACATGTATTCGTGTTCATTAGTGTTTTATCGCACCTACGTCCAAACTGTTTCTGCGAACTTGAATGAACAACAGTAGAACGGAACTCCGTCCATTTCCTTTGATGTTTGTTCTCCCAGCAAATGAATTTGTTCACCTTTGTGAGTGTTCTTTCACATATGTTCACATTCACAACTCCGTCCACACTATCTGAATGTGTTCGTATGTGCATGTTCATGCAGTCGAGACGCGACTTAAAAGATGACTTGAATGCAAAATTGAGGCAAAGTCTGCCTAAGATCCAGAATTTCTTACCTTAAATGGGGGTAATACCCTAAATCGGGGAATATAATACATTATTTATATGGAGCTTCAGTCGGGACCACAAAAAAAATTTATTGCTGGTAACCCTTAAATATAGGAACCTTAAATCGGGATTTTACAGTATTTGTAATTTTATTCCTTTATTTTGACTCTACTTTGGTTAATGCTTTGTTTTTTGTTTGTTTATGTAACTTTCATACATGTAAATCATTTTTACAGAAAAGAAGCGATGATAACACGAATGGTTCGTAGCGTTGCTCTAGTGATATAACTTTTCTCGGTTTCTTACTCCCATCGCTAATAAAATGTGAACCATAAACTCCAGCGTACTTTTAGATGTAAATGAGTGCCATTTGGAATCAACTGTTCGCCATTTATTTAGCAGATTTGTAAGATGATAATTTTATACAACAAATAACTAAGAATTAAACATTTTTGTTTTAATACCTGAAAAAATTTTCAAAAGATAACAATCTATAGAAAATTACAAAAATGGTAAAAGGAAAACATTTAAGAATGGTATTTTTCTACATTGCAGTTTAAAAACCATGAAATCCCTTGCCTTCTGCATCAGACTCATATAATTTGTCAAATTCATCCTCTGGATCAGATATTATGATAATGGGCTCATTGTCATCCACAATTAATGAAGAGCAGGGCTAAAGTTTATTTCCATTTCTGCTTTCTAAACCTTTTTCACGATCAGAGGGAAGTCATGGAGAAATTGTGTTAAACCGAACGATCGGGGTCATGTTAGTCGAAACAATCGTGTTAAACCAAAATCATGTTGGTAGAATTTGTGTTAGTTGGGGATTGGGTGTAGAGGTTTGGAATATAAATACGATAGACATACTCTTATATTTGCATAGTATAGGGTTTAGCAGTTTTTAGTTTAACCCTTTCAATGCGGCGCCAAAATCCAGAGTTTCTTGTGTGTGACTGAATTGAATTCTCAATGTTTATCATTAGATTATCATTATTCGTAATTTTCCAAGTATATCTTAAAAGTAGGATGTTCAGGACAATACTGCAATAAAAATAAGTGCTTAGAAACGTATTAAATGCTTAATAAACAATTAAAAAGTATGAAAAAACACTAGTTTCGCAGAAAACTTTTGGTATTTTTCCAAAAAAATTTTTTTCTATAATGGAATTTGGTTTTTCTTATAAATACATAAATAAACCCTTAAAAAGGAAGAAAGTGATCAAACATAATAAAACATGACGATTAAATGATTTAATATGATTACGAGTGGGTACTTACCACCAACACAATCCGATGTGTATCCGATGAAAAAAAATTGCCAACTGTGAAACTGACCTTACCCAAACTGAGGTGGGAACCAAACTAATGGCTAGAGGCAAAAGAAAGGATGCTAAGACATGACAGTGTCCCACCTGAACCATTAGAACCAGATGTAGCACAATGACGGGAATTCCAGTCATGCGTCACGGGATAGATAGATAGATAGATAATCGTCTTTATTCGGGATAGGACTCCTCATGATGGGAATTCCAGTCATGTCGTGTTGAAAGTGTTAAGCTCTGTTTTAGGAGTTTGTCTCTCTTGATTGTCAGTCACTGTAAATGAAAATTCAATTGTAAATAAGAAATCTGCAAAATTCATTGTGCTAATGATTAAATTTATCACAAAGTGAATAATCCTGAATAAACAAAACTGTGTAAAGCAAGAGGTTTACTACATTAGCCTTCCTTTCATTCACAGTGAAAGTGTTATTGCATATAATCAAAGCTAATTGCACAAAAATGCCATATTTACTCATGTACTACACTTACTTTTTCACAAAATGTGGATAAGAAAAAAGGACTGTGCATGCCTTACATGAAGATTTCTGAACAGGTTATATAAATTGTATTAATACTAATTTCAATGTAACATGCCTATGTCTGCATTTATACTCGCCGAAGACGAATTCTAACACAAAGTATTTTGACGATTGAGATGATGTTATATTTTTATAATATTAAAGCTGTGCCTTTTAAATGAGTTAAGTTTATTATTATTACACAAAATAAGCAGTTCTGTCATTATAGGTTTACTATCAATTTCTACCTATACTTTTGCCAGAATAAGTTTGTCATCTGGTATCTGTGTTTGCCGAATTAATCGTGAGCCCCTGATGCTTCTTTGACATAAGAGGGGTGACTACCAAGTGGGAGATTTCTGCTAGCAATTGCATGAAGAGATTATCCAACAAATTGTCTCACACAGGCAGGAGGGAGAAGATACTTAATTGGGCTGACCTTGTTTCGGGGAGTGGGAATCAATGATGAGGTCGACTTTTTTATTTAATCCCAGATGTCAATTTATTCATTCACCAATTTATTTTTTCCCTCCAGACTGGCCCAAAAATAGGGGTGCACATAATACATGAGAGTGCAGGTTATATGAGTAAATATGACAGTAAAAATAACTTCTCTGCAGACATGTTTCTTAAATACATAGCCATCTTACTTTTGGGTAAATACAGTATCCTATTAATAATTTCTCAATGCTGAATGATGTTCACACACGATGATGTCACATGCATTAATATTTCAAATAACTTAAGAACAGGTGCATTAATTTTAAAGATTCTTTCAGTTTTGATTAGATTGACATCACAATATTTCTGACCATTCGTCATGTAAAACAAAGGTCCAATTTTGATTTCACAGGCATTTTGTTTTTACATTTGATTAATATTTAACCTCCAGGAATCTGATTTGCAGAACTATACTTTTTAACATTTATATATATATCATATAATTGAGATTTTGATGCAAAATTTGCACTATTTCACATGAAAAACAAATGTAAATTCTTATTCTTGTTTCTATTATCTAGTTTGTATTTTTCACATTTTATTTTTATATCCAAGTTTTTCCAAATTTTTAACATTAAAAAAAACTTGACTAGGGTTACTAGCATTATTGTTCTTGGGTTTTCATTATGTTTGCACTTCATTTGCAGTCAAATAGCTGTGTGAAGGATAAAAATCGTTTGAACATTTTCATGAAAACTTTTCTCTAAATATAAAATAAATGAACAACTGTGCTAAGAAACTTCTAATCAGTTGGTAATGATTGCATCATCTTAAATAATATCTGTTGCTGATAAATAGCATTTGTTGTGTCTTAAGCAATATAACATCTAATGATTTTAAATATGTAATAATCTTATAATAATTTCCATCTCATAAGTTAGTCTGTCAACAATTAATTTTAAATAGGGAGGGACAGGGGGATGGATTCTTTCGATTTATTTCTATAGTACTGTATATTATCGTAAAATATTACACAAGTGCTTCTCATTTCTGACGACTGAGTTTGCCGAACTTAGTGAGGCTAAATGCAAGGTGTATAACACAAAGGTCTCTAAAACAAGCAAAGGGCAGGGTTGATGCGCGTAGGGGCAGAGCTCCTTGTTTAATTTATTTTTATATCAAACTGAAAGATTTTTTTCCTAACTGTGAATGTCTACTTTCTATGAAACATTGTAGTCTCATAATGTTAATAATGCCTGTCTTCAGTTAATTGCTGAATGAAACAATGACTTGGGAATGATTTATGTTCTTTACTCATTGTTGGTTTTTGATTGAATAACTGTTATGGTTCAAGAATAAGTAATTTAAAAAATATACTTGTCTCAGGTATCTCCAATAGCCACATTAAGGTTGACAAACAATATACACATTTCTGCTACAGAGCAGCTGTCTTCAGTGGTTATTCACCGAAAATAGATTCTTTTATAATTGGTCTTTTTATCTACAAATGCCTGTGTTTGCTCATAGTCAATTGTACATCAGAATGTCTCGAGGTGCAAATCTGCAAAATATTAAAATTTTAATTGGTGCATGCATGAAATCAAATTACTACAAATGTAGTTTATCCTGAAGTCGTGAATTAGAAAGAATAATAATTTTGCCATAAAATAATTGCAGTATGGATATGTAATTAGGTATATAATGCAAATAAGCATGTAAATTAAACAAAGATAAAAATAAATAAATACCGTATTTTGCGGCATATAAGATGCATCAGGGTATAAGACGCACCCTGGCTTTTTAGAAGATATTTCAGGGAAAAAATATTTTGGTTCACCAAGGCATTTACAAAGGGCCATGTCATGGATCATTTCCAGCCATGATTAAGTCCGTATCCGGCAACATTTACAGATATTCCAGCATGATAACAGTTAAATATAACGTTTTAGATAAACTTCATTTGTAAAATAAATAGGGATGATCTAAAACATAAATAGTTTGAGACTAGTATAGCTAAATGTGCCCTGCATGAACTTGGCAGTCATATTAATTAAAGCTGTCAGAGTGTACCAAACACATTGCATGTGTAGATGATACCCCTTACTGATAGTAATTACTTAAACCTAAGTTCAAGATGATATTTTAATATAATGGGATACATAATAAATGGAATGCATATGTAATAACGATACATACGTGCAACTAGTCCTTTTTCTTCTGCAACTCTTTTTGTCTCATATATAACAATTTTGATTGATACAGCAATACCAAACTTCCTTTATTCTATTATCCATCACTTCCTCCCCTAGTTGTGGCCATTTAAGACCAACCTTACGAAGACTATGTTTCTCTTATCCCATCAGCTTCAGTTTTTCCTTGTTTTTTTTCTGTGGGAGGTAGACCAAAATGACGTTCTACTGCTCTGTTTCCATGTGTTTTTGCGGATTGAATCACCTGAAGCTTATAACTAATAGCATAGGCATATCTTTTCACTTTTGTAGCCATTGCGATCTCAATACGCGTAACATTATTTATCCTAGATACATATAAAATATTTATGACGTCTACACAAAGTCTACTGATCCGTAGCATTAATCGTGGTATTTAATGGGCTCATTAGGAATTACAACATCACTAGCATGCCGAAATTGTAATCACTGTGAGCAGACATGTATTAAAGCATAATAATGAAAATGCATTCTCGGAATTCATGTTGCATAATGTATTACTGTATATATTAAGAAATTTTTCACTTTTAATTATTGATGATGTATATTTTATTGTTTTTGCAACAAATGACTACCAATTATGAGTGTGCTTGTTAGTGTCAGTATTGAGAACAGTAATAATCTTACCTTTGACATTTAAGACGCAGGCTGATTTTGGGGGTTATTTTTCTGGAAAAAAGTGCATCTTATATCCCGAGAAATACGGTAATCATGAAGTACAGGCATACCTTGCTTAACGACAATTTGTTTAACGTCTATTCATTTTAACGACACTTGAAAATCACCACCGAGATTTGGTTTATGACATTCCTTGTTTCAGTATAACGACAAATTAAAACAAGACGACCCCATAAAAATTTTAACGACACATCATTGCAATTCGGCATCCTTTTTCAACAAATCAAAGTATTATTCACAGTGCAATGTTTATTTAACTGGTACAAAAATTAAATTGTGCATCGCTCAAACGCTACATTTTTAGTGGTGTAAATACAAGATAATATGCCTTTGACTTTGTATGGGTCATTAAAGTGGGGACTGCACTGAAATGTAGATGCGACAATAGATTGTTACATTGCTTCACATTCAAAGTGTAATTGCTCAGTGATTGTTTTTTTGTTACCTTAGAACTCTGGTGATGTGTACATTGAACAACAGAGGAGTTATAGGAAAAATCCTCAACTCAAATCACCCCTGGCGACTTTAAATGGGAGACCTAGTGATGGGTAGTAGACAGAGGAGGGGAATTGGAAGCTCTACCCACAAGTCACTCCTTACGACAACATATGATACAAAGGCGCTGGGGAAGAATCGATGCCATTTGCGTCATGCACCCTTACTCTTTAGTAGGCATTAGCCTTTTTCCTGTGAGGAAGTTTTCGCTTTGATCCATGTGTTCATAATTTTTTGTAGCTTTTTGCTTTGATAAACCCTTAACATGGGCCCAAAGAGATTATCAAATAACCACGCAGGATGTTCTAGTAGTAAAAAACTAGAAAATGTAAATTACTCTATGAAATTAAAAGTTGTATGCCGTTTTGATGCAGATGAGAAGCCCACAGACATAGGTCATGCAATGGGACTTGCGAGAACCACTATATTACTATTTGCGAAAAATCAGAAAAATTTTTAAAAGTGCTCAAACAGTTAAAACTTAAGCATAAGTAAGACTTCTGAACAAGGTCCGACATCATGTCATGTTTACCTCGTTGGGTGGTGTGGAAATGACTTTGGTCATGCGGTTCTATAGTTCTCCGGCATTAAAGTAGTTAAAGTTAAAATTTGTTGCATGATTATTGTACCTACTTGTAAATGAATATAATTAATGCGTTTTCCTTAGTGTAAAGCGCTGGATTGGTTCAGTAAATGTTATTAAACCATTCCTAATATTCCAGGAAATTGCCGAAGGCATATATTAAATTTTAAAGTAGTACATAGCAATTTTCAAGGAACATATCTATCATTTTAGCATGGGAATTAATGTAAAATCAATATTCATTTAATGACAATTCACATAACGACACATATTCGAGGAATCTAACCCTGTCGTTAAGTGAGGTATGCCTCTATATATTAAACATTATTATGTCTAACGTAACTAATAATTCTTTTTATTTTACATTTATGTACTTCATTCTGCTCATAGAAAATGCTTTCTCTAATGAGAAAATAAATTTTAAAAATAATTATAACCAAAAGAAAGTGATTTTATGCTTATTATGAAGTTATCAGCAAAAAATACTTTACAAAGATAAAAAATGTATTACTTTTCCAGGAATCGTCCAACAAAATTGGATCTTGATGTGCTGTATGCCTTGGAGGATTCTGAGAAAATCAATCCATTAGAATTTCCATACATTTACCAATGGAAAAATCTAGTCCTAACACATTCAATTGAAGAAAGAGCAAGGTAGTACATTTTCTCATGATAGCATGAAAATTAAGACTGGGCAATTACCTCTTCAAAATTTCATAACTTCCTTTTCTTTCCCATACAGAAAGGACACGAATAACTTTTTAGTAGCGATATCTTGTTCTAGAATGGACTACAAAATTTATCTGTTATTATGCCTTATATAATATCGAAGGGGAAGGGAAAACTCTATCAACAAAACAGCGAATTAATTGGGTATAGGTAGTTTTTATATTTTTATTTAACCTCTACTGTGGGAAATTCAAAGAAACATTAAAATTGTTATATGTTGATATTTTCTAATAATGAAAAGTAACATCCAACTCTTAGATTTATTTATAGACAGAAAAAGAATTACCAAATGTCAAGAGAGTGTGATAAACCATTTATTAATAATGTTTTACAGCAATTAAGTACACTTCTGCTGCTTCCACTTCTCCTTTTCCCCCCACTATTTCCCTGTTTTGTTGAATTCCTCCCCTCTCCTGTTTACCCTTACTCTTCTTCCACTCTCACAACAATGTGGTCTGCAGGCACAGCTAACATAACCTCCTTCCCTTCCTCTCTGAGAGTGGTCAAGATTTTAAGAAAATTGAAAAATTCAAATTTATATTCATCCAAACGTACTGCATGCCATCTTCATCTTCCTGTTAAATTCTTCAAAAAGAAATTCATGTATAGTGAAGAATTTACCCAAATAAATGATGCTTCCTCATACTCTGCACCACTGAAATATATCCTCTCAGAATTTGTGAAGGACTTGTATAAGACCTTTTTACTTTCTCCATACGTAGTATAGCGGAAAGAACTGTTTTCATGAAAAAAAAATCGATTTTGGGATTTCTATTGAAATACATGTTTTGAAGTCCCCTGAGCACGTTTTGACCATTTTATCGATGATGTCTGTGTGTATATGTATGTGACAGTTTTTTGTGGGTTCTCTTAACTCAAAAACTATTAATCAGGCCAATGCAAAATTTTATATTTAACATTTTTATGCAAGTCACAAGAACTGATTAGTTTTTGGTAAAAATTGGTCAACCGGAAGTGGGTGTTTACTCTTGTCATTTATCCGTTATTTTGAAATATTTGCTATATGTAAAAACATACTGGAATAAAAGTTGTAGGGAATTTAATTTTCTACAAACTTTGTTTGAAACATTTTCCCATATAATGCATTGTTTAAGAGATATCTTAAAAACCAAATATTTTATCTGCCACTACCACGCCACCCACCAATGACTATTGTTAACAATTGACGCTTATTGTCTTAGTAATGCTTCTTTTTATTTTCTTAATTGTTGGAGCTGCATGGCTATATCCTATATCAGAAGGCTATGGTTTGGATTTATTTCTGTTCTTTTTAAAGTCTAAAATTTTTCTCAGAGTTCCTTAAAATATTTATTATCATGTTACCTATTTGGAATTTTTAGAAATATTACATGTATGGGGAAAGTCATGTGGTAGCCACATCAGATTTCTTCTAAATATACACTAGTAGTACATAAATGTTTCTATTGTTATACTATAAGAAAGTCTTGTAAAAGACATGTTCATTGTTACATTTTTTTCTATTGAAATTTTCGTCTCTTCGACTATAAGTGTCTGACTACACTGCTTGCATCATAATCCTTACAAAATTGATAAAATCACATAAGGAAAAACCATACATATTTGCAGAGACAGAAAGTATTAAAGAAGTAGAGGGGGTCAATTACAATGTAATGTGCGAGGGATTTAAAAAAATGATTTTGGGGGAACCCCGACATACAGGTGGAAAAGGTTGTCATTTTTCACTTGAACGTTTTTATTTTACAAAGAATTTTTGTATAAATTTATAAACTAAACAAAAAATAGAAAAATTCATTCAATTTGATGACTTACTTTTAAGGCCATTTCTTCATTTATTTAGTATTTCTTATCTCGTTAGAAATGTACATTCTAGTTTTTAATGAGTCATTCAGAACTTAATAGTCCTATAATCAATGTGCATAAATGTTAAATAGTAACCTATGTGTGAAAGTATATTCACCATTTCATATAATTTTTCTTATATTATTTATTAGTTGGCTAAGCCCACATGCTCCAAGATGGAGAAAACAAACTAGCTTCATGGCTGAAACCACATTGGAAAAGTCTTCAAGACACACAACCTTTTCTCCGTCTATGGTTTTCTCAAGCAGGCATCAACAGTACGGCTGTTCTCCTTTGGCTGAAACTCCTGCAACAGCAACACTGAGATGACATATAGCTATAAACAATTGCCTGTTAGACATTAATTTTATCATAAAATACAATGCACTTTCTCTTTTGCAGTAAATTTGTTTGTATTTATATTGTAAAATATTGCTTCATACATGGTAGATTACTTATACGAATTCTTCTTATTATAACTATAAATTATGCAAAAATCACTCTTCTTACATTTTATGTGCCGGTGTATCATAGCTGTTGCTAATGCATTTATCATAAAAAAGTTTGTTGTAAACATTCAACTTTGCATTTTAAGTATATACTCTTAATGCTTAATGGTTGTTACTCATTCAAACCTATTAAGATGGATAAGAATTATTACCAATGTGCTTGGTAGCTCTGTAATCAGCTGTAGCAGCTGGTGCTTCTCTGCTTGGAAAAAGTATTTTTCTAGAATTTGAGATGGTTTATTGACATAATTTTTAGCATTTCACAGTTGACTGCATTTCTTTTAAATTTAGGCTTATCCCAAAGTTGCTTCAGAAACTAAAATATTTCTTTTTAAATAGAACGAGTATTTAAAACCAAACAAGATATTGTGGTTGAGATTGAAGAGTGAAATTTACTAATAATTTGGATTAATTCTCATACATCTGGTAATTTTTTTAAATTACTGGATAAAAGTGCCTTTTTTGCCAAAAGTATATTTTATTAAAATCATATGCTCTTTGTATAAAGACTTCTAAAGAAACAGTTTCAAAATAAAAATGTCACTATAATGAAATGGAAATAAAGCATGGATGTAACTGTCTTGAATATTTCTTTAATGATTTGGTGTATATCTCCAAAATTCATTGATATAGTTGGGTGATTTTGTTGACAATGTAATGCTCTTAACTGTTGTTCTAAGTCATGTCTAATTTAAAGTAAATCAACTGTAAGACTGGCTCAGACAACTAACTCGTCATAGATTCAGGTTAAGATGCACTTCCATTTTAGATATCTCATATTACATACATATACTAATGTAAAGCATAGCTCATATTATGTATTACATTAAAAAATGAACCATTGCACAATGAAAGTTTTAGGCACTATTCCCTCAAACCACTTTTTTAAAGGCCCACTCATATTAGGAGGGAAGAATGTCAGGTCATTTTTATACTTTTGATCTCGGGAGCCTATTGTCCCCTCAGAATGAAAGTTATGAGTTAGCAGACTTCTTTTGCTCATTTGACCTTTATTGGTGCTGCTGCTTGTTGACAAAATTTATTAGGAGGTTGCTACGGTAACCATATTCCAAAAAGATGAAAACGACATGTTTTGCTCAATTTCTATTAAAAGGGTGTTTTTGATCACTTTAATAAATGCATCATTTGAAAGAGCTTGAACAACTCTATAGATAGGAAAATTATGTATATCTGGTTATCTACATAAAAAAGAAAGGAGGAATACATCATGCATATATATCGTGAATACCCGCGTATAATGCGCACCCTTTTATAATTTATTAAGTGGGATTTACGTTTTCGGAGTCACAGGAAAGCTAAAATAAATTGAATTGATGAGCACATTCTTTTATATCAGAATGTTTATCATTCATTTATGCGGGAGACATAAGAGCAGGTGGAGCAGTCTGTAAAATATGTGTATTGTTTGCTCGTCAAGTTGGAGGCGGAGGAGATCAAGCATTAGGAGTGTTAGTAACAACAGCCTATCTAAACTGGAAGAATGTGAAAGAATATTTTGGAAAACATGAGAAAACAAAATATCATATTAAGGCTAGTATGCATGCAGATAATTACCATAATTTTATGTGATCGCCAAGAACTTGCTCTGAGAGGCATGAAAGATTCAGGTCCCATTTCTCTCCAAGAACCAGACTATAATGACAGTAACTTTAGGGCTCTTTTACGATACTGTGCTAAATCGGGAGATATCACACTTTTAAATCATCTTTCTACATCCTCTGTCTCCCCAAGTATGTATACTGGTCCAACCATTCAGAATGAAATTGTTGAAATTTGTGGAGAAATAATACAAAATGCAATTGTTTCTTGAATAAACGATGCTAAATGTTTTTCATTATTGGCAGATGAGACACAAGACATATCCAGGAAAGAACAACTAGCAATTTGTGTTCGATATATTGATAGTAAAGAAATCTTAATTTGAGAAGATTTTTTGTGTTTCATTCCTGTAACTGATGTGACTGCCTCGGGTTTGGCTACTATCCTCCTTTCCACATTGACGCAGCTTGGAGTAAATCTGAACAACATGATTGGTCAAGGCTATGATGGGGCTGCTGTCATGAGTGGCAAGTACAGAGGTGTGCATACATTAACATCAGAAAAATACCCAAAATCACAATTTGTGCATTGCAGTGCCCATTCTTTAAATTTAGTTATTGCATATTCTTGCAATTTGTCAGTCATTAGAAATTGTATTGGCATTATTAAAACAGCTGTGAATTACTTTCGTCTGTCTTCTCAGAGAAACAATATTCTAGAGAAAATAGCAAAAGAAAATTAAAGGCTAACTCATAAAACAGTTCTAGGTTTATGCGAAACGAGTTGGTCTGAGAAACATAGCTCTGTATCCCGTTTTGTGGAATTGTATTCTACAATAGTAGAAGCTCTGCAGCAACTTCAAGAATCCGGAACAAAAGAAACCTCTGATCAGGCATATCAATTATTATTCTCTATAACTAGAATTTGTAGTTGCCTTATTGACATTAAACAAGATATTTTCTTATAGTGTAAATTTATGTAAAAGTCTTCAGAAAGTAAATGTGGATTTAGTAGAATGTTGTGTGCATGTTGATTTAATCATTAATGTGATACAATCAATGTATATAAACAGTGAAGACTCATTCAATGAAATGTATCTGTCAGCAGAAAGCATGTTGCACAACGTTAGGAGCGAAATGATCAAACCCATAGTAATTGGAAGACAATCAAAGTGTCAAAATTCCCCATCAAATGATGCAAATGAATATTACCGGCATAATTTATTTATACCTTTTCTTGATCACTTTTTAGCTGAATTAAAGAATTGCTTCTTAACACATAATAATCTAATAGCTAAACTGCAGCTACTGCTTCCTACTAAATGTAATGAAAAGCCAGAAATTTTCCAACAGACTCGTAAAATTCATGGAGAAGACTTTGGACAACTTAAAGTAGAATTTGAAATATGGCGGTGTAAATGGAATTTGCTGTCAGAAGATGATTTGCCAAAAACCGCGTTAGAGGCGTTCAAAGTTTGAGATGATATGCTTTTTCCTAGTATAAAAAGACTATTAAAGATTATTGCTACCTTGCCCTGCTCTACAGCAACCCTCAAAAGATGTTTTTCTTCTTTAAGACGCCTTAAAACCTGGCTTAGGAATTCAACGGGAGATGAACGTCTAATGGGTTTGGCATTGATGAGTGTGCATCGCAGTGTGCCTTTAAATGTAGATGATATTATATCCAAATTTGCTTTAAAAAATAGAAAAAAGAATTTGTAATTTAGAGAATAATTTTTATTTTAAATTATTTTTAACTGTATCTATGGCCTTGGGAGATCATAAAACATAATGCTGGCAAGTAAATTTGTTTCCTGCTCAATGGAGTTGTAACCATGGCCTTATTCAAACTTTCCTAGACTGAAAAATGCTGAATTACGATTTAGTAAGGTCAATATTTCCAAGAATCGTACATGTAAAATAGTAATTTTAGCTGTACTATCAGAAAATCTGAATTTTTATTGTGATAGGTTTTAAAACGGGGCAAAATGGCTATTTTGTCCAAAATGACAGGACGGTCTGGAGAAGGCCCTAAAACCAGGGCTGGCCAAGTGGGGGGTGCAGCAAATGCAAGGCATCAGGGTCCCCGATTTTTAGGGGCCTCCAAATGTTGAGTATAAATAATATATTTACATCTTGAAACAAATTTTTGCTTTTTTATTAAATTAATTATCATTATAGTTCCTTTATAATTATAAGTACATGTTCTCACTAAGCTGTAACATTGATGTGTACAAAATGGCAGGTTTTTTTTGACAGGAGGGCCCCAAAATCTTGCATCCAGGCCTCCGAAAGTACTTGGCCAGCCCTGCCTAAAATGGGAGTCCTGGCTAAAATGGGACTGTCCCAGCAAAAACGGGACAGTCCCTAGCAGGTTACTAAGTTAATTCTTACATGTTCAAAAAGTTCATCCAGCCAACTTGAGGAAATTAATTTTATTTTATGCTGTAGGGCTGCAACCTTCAACATTTATAATGATATTTATCTTTTAAGTATTTAACTAGGGTTATCAATTTCATGAAAACAAGAAAGTGAACATTTTCTGAATTTCCATTGGCAAAAAAGAAAAGCAGGTAATCCTATCAAACCAAGAAATAAATAATAAGCAAATATATTTTGGTAATCTTGTACATTTTATTTAGAGAACTTGAGCATTCAGAGAAAACGACCGAAATTTTAAAAAAGATAAATATTTTCACCAATATGTTTGTCTGAATGTCTCATCTAAGTTCTTTATTACAAATACAAAATCCAAATAATTATTAAAATTCTCATTAGTATTATAATTTTACAGCCTCACAAACTTGAAGTACTTTTATTAAAATGAGTATAAATTCATTATTTGCGTCATGTGTTTAAATTACAGAGAAAAACAAATTTTCAAAATGACATTCTGTATAATTAAATAAATTATCCTTTTCATGAGACATTTCAAAATTTCTGCGTTTAAATATATTCAATAACAATTATTGAAAATTGCTTAACTGATCTAATATTTTAATCAAAAGTTGGCATCTACTTATCGACATAATTTAAAGCTTTCATAAATATGCGATACATCTTCCTTTAAGCAAAAATTTAATTTTCTCATAATAACCACAACTATAAAGGGAGGATAGATTCTTTTCTCTCTTTCGGAATATTTTCAGCAGAGCAAACTGCTGACGGAAACAGTAGTATGCGATATGAATTTCAAAAAGCTAGCCTGTTCTCAGGTTTTTCATCCTTCTCGGTCGAAGGCCTTCAACCAAAGTTGTATCCAGTGGATTTTCAGTGGAGGACGTAGAATTCAGCCGTGGTTGTCCCTCATTGGGATGAGCCGACCTCGGGCTCATTTAGCGGCGCCTTCTCTTCGATGGAGGCTGGTCCTCCTTGAGGCCAGTGGAGGCGCACGGGCGTTTATAGATGTCCCAGGGGCGGGTTTTCGTAACTGCGAGCTCCCGGATAAGCTCAGGAGCTTTCTCTTGCAGGCGGTCGTAGTACAGCCACGCCGTTTCCTGCAGTCGCTCCTCGATGGGAGTGGCACCCGTCAGAATGTGGTGGTGGTGTTCCATCCGAAATGGAGAATGGACCGAAGGCAGCTCCGTTCTGCTCTTAGGAGTTTCTGGAGGGAGATATACCGTAGATATCCGCTCCAGGCTAGTGATGCATATGTCAGCGCAGGGTAGATGACCGCACTGTACAGGTGTACTTTCCTTTTCACTGAGATGAGGTCCGACCGAAATATCTGAGCAAGATGAATGCGGGAAGAGATGACTTTATAGGCCAGCTTGGCGGCATGCTTCTTGAAGGACATGTGTCTATCAAACGTCACTCCCAGGTATGTGATATCCTCCTGCCATTCCACCTCCGTGATGCCAGTCAGGATGCCGTCCGGTTCTTTCCGCTTCCCAGGAGAGAAGAGGATTGCTTGCGTTTTGGCCGGATTTATCGCAACCCGCCAAGTGGAGTACCAAGCTAGGAGCTTGTCCGTTGCTGTCTGAAGGCAGCGGGCCACCATCCGTGGTTTCGTAGACCCAGGCCCGGACATAGAGACCCAGGGCCCCTAGGCAGTTAACAGAGTTTTGGTAATTTAGAAAAAACAAACTTTACTTTTATTTTTTATTTATTTAACGTACTTTGACTTTAGAAAATAGACAAGCAGACTTAGAAATGAAATAGACAAGTACCAACTATACTTTTTTACACATTATAATTTTTACATTTACATATAATTACAAGATTACATTGCCACGTGATGAACTTTCTTCTCTGCAAAGGAACGGATGACCTCACTATAGTCCACAGACTGCGTTATTTCTGACTCTATGTACAGCACAGAGAGTGAATTAAGCCTGTTCTCTTCTGTGGTAGATCTTAAATAATTCTTTACTCTCTTTAGCGCTGAAAACGACCGTTCTGCCGAACAGTTTGACCCTGGTGTACACACAGCATCCGGAGCGCTATTCCTACGTTTGGATAATAGTCCAAAAAGCCTCAGTGGACAACAAATGAGCTTGCAGGTGCAGACACTCGTTTTCCAAAGTCCCAGGATAGTGGAAGTTAGTGGGGGTTCGACCAATCAGAATACATGGTAGTATCTACAATATTCCAGAACATTCCATAATCGAACATTCTAGAGTATAGGTCCATGACATTCTAGAACATTCTTGAATGTTCCATAGTCTTCCACATAGTTTTAGAACATTCGACACTTTTCCAGGACTTTCGAGAACTTTCTATATGCACACAATATCGAAATATCTAGAACCTTCGAGAATGTTCCTGTAGTACCATTCACTAATCATTTCCGGAATATTCTATCTTATGGGATTATTGTATAAAATCTTAAGACACTATACACTAGAAAATTCTATCACATTCTTTAGCTTCCATTGCCAACACTACTCGTATCGTAACCTTAACTAACCTCAGCAAATTCGCGTGGAAGATAAAACCTTTGAGCCGCAAAATTAAAATTGATACAACTTTCTAACACACACTTTCAACGCGAACTGACAAGTAGTGACAAGTTATAGAATGAAGTCAGGTGCGATGCAAAACAAACAAAGAACACAAACACAGTGTTGCCACTTGACTTGTCAAAAAATTAACTAGGGTCAATTATTTTCTAGTTCGTTCGGAAAAATTGACATATTATTTTTCGTGTCCTGTGTCCTCAATGTGTACCATTTCGGCCCCTGATCAGGGCCCCTGCCAAGGTTGGGGCCCTAGGCAGCTGCCTAGTTTGCCTAGGCAGAAGTTCGCCGCTGCGTGGACCTGATAATTATGGCTGCATCATCGGCGTACAGCGCCAGCATGGTGTTCCATCCAAAGTCCTTAGGAATGTCCGCTGTGTAAATGTTGAAGAGCTCGGGGCCCAAAACAGAACCTTGGGGAACACCAGCCGACACCGCATGCCACTGTGACAAGGTCTGCTGCCATGTCATGCGAAACCTTCTTCCATGAAGGTAGGAACAGACCAGCTCAATGATCCAGGAAGGGTACTGGAAGAGCGCAAGCTTGTAGAGAAGCCCCTCATGCCACACCCTGTCGATCGCCTTTTGAATGTCGAAGAAGACGCCAGCTGCACAGCCGTTTCGATTGAAGGCCCCGGAGATAAACTCGCAGACCCTGGTGAGCTGATGGACGGTTGCGTGTTCGCTCCGAAAGCCGAACTGCTGCGGTGGAAGAATGTTGTTTGCCTCCATGTGCTGTTGAAGGTGTGGAAGGATGAGCCTCTCAAGGAGCTTCCCCATGCCATCCAAAAGCGAAATCGGCCTGAAGTTCTCCGGTCTCCTGGGCTTTCCCGGCTTGGGAAGGCAGGTCACTCTGGCCAGTTTCCAGCTGGCTGGAAACTGGCCAGAGTGGCCAGGTGAGCCGACTAGGGGGATGTCCATCGATTGGTTTGAAGGTGGTCTCCAGGTAGATGGCCAGATGGCTCACCTTTTCCTCCGGGGTACAGGCTAGTCCCTGTGGGGTCTGCAACGGCGGATCGGCCTCCAAAGGGTTCCGGAGCCACTTTGCAAGCCGCCAAATGGAACCGTGCTCGTAGGAGAGAGAGGCCATCTTCACATCCCACATCTCGCAGCGGAAATCCTTGACCTGCCGTTTAAGGATAGGGCAGCCGGTCTTCTAAAGTTTCCTCCGGAACCCGTTCTTCACCTTGATGAGCAGCAGGATGTCCTTGGGTAGGTCCTGATAGTTGGACCGGCAGCGAAGCTTAACCGGAACTGTCGCAGCAATTGCTTCTGAGATGGACCTTGTGAGAAGGCTCACGTGCTCATCAATGCGTTCAGGAGTAGGTAGTTCCAGAGGTTCCTCCGCTAGCGAGTCGACCAGTTGTCTCCGGAAAGCAGTCTAGTCAACGTAGGTGAAGTCCAGGAAGGAAGAGGGCGGAAGCTGTACCGGGCGGGCACCAATGTAGGCGACGGCAGGATAGTGATCGCTTCTGAGGCAGGGAACCGTGTAAACATTTGTAGAAAGGTGAACGTCGGCAGTAAGGAAGAAGTCCAGAAATTCTCCTGTACCGGTGGTGTGGATCCTCGTAGGGGCGATCGGCGCAAGAATCTTGACACCACTGCCTTAAACCCAACTGCTCGGGAGTTCCAAGATTCGTGTCTGGAGTTGAAGTCACCTCCTGCTATAAGTGGAGTCTCTGGCGAGAGCAGTGCTGGAAATCCTGCGCGTGGAACCTCCGGTTGGGGGCTAAGTAGAAGGAGACCAAGCGAATGTCGCCCTTTGACGTTGAGATCACAGCAGCAGTGGCCTCCAGCGTCTTCATCTTCGGCAGCGTTAATTCGTACGCAGAAATATCATCTCGTACAAGGATGGCCGTTCCGCCTGTCGGTGTCAGAGACGATCGCTTGTCCGTCCGGAAGGCGCGGTAGCCAGCGACACTTCATCTCCAGGGCGGTCGCAGGTGCGTCTCTTGTATAAGGGCCACTGCAACATTCCTCTCCTTAAGGAAGGCAAGCAGTTCGGGCGTTTTTGTAGTCATTGGCGTTCTAGGTAGCGAGGAAGAGGCCGGACAAGAGATGTTTAGCAGCGAATTGCCTGCGCAAGACCGGATAGTTGGACTATCACACTCCCAAGGGCCGTAAGCTGTTGTTGCAGCACCGACGTAAGGGACTGCAGGTTAGTGAAGAGAGTTGTGAGCGCCGGCGCCAGGAGGGACATGTCAAGCTCCCCAGACGGCAACTCAGAAGCTGACTCTAGACGCGGCTGTTGTCTCCGGCGGCGGAGAGGGACGTTCAGTTCTTCCACCGTTTCCGAGCGCGGGGCGGCCGTGGGTTGTAGTGCAGGAAACTCCAGTTGTTTCCGCGGGTGCGGCTGCTGCTGCGGAGGGCGATGGGGGGCGTTTCCTCTTCCGCAGGTGTTCACCATGCCAAGAGTCGGGATCGGTGCCGGCGCTTCAGCTAATAATATTTGCCGAGAATCAAACAAACCATGCTGTTTTGGCGATGAATAATGTTCCATTCCATAAAAATGAAAGAGTAAAAGCTTTGGTATTAGATTATGGGCATGAAATATCATATTTGCCTCCTTATTCACCTTTTTTGAATCCGATTGAAAATACTATGTTTTCTAAATGGAAAGAATCTGTACGGCGTGACAGACCTAAGAACGAACCCAAGCTCTTAGAATTAATATATAAAGGAACTGATTTAATATCAAGCGATGATTGTGCAAATTTTTATAGATATATGGTATCTTTCATTCACAAATGTATCAATAAAGAAGTTATCAATGATTAAATGCATACTGTGTATTATACATATTTTGTATTTTGGAGCCCAACTTTATTGTATTGCATTTTAAACTATAAATAAAACTATTTAAAACAATATGCCCACGAAATAAAAGTTATAACTAATGAATAATCATAACAAGTATTTGATATGTAATTAAATAAAGAAATGTCAAAATAGAATGAAATATTGTCAAAATAGAATGGACCATTTTCAAAATTAAATGGGGAGTTGTCAAAATAGAATGGACCACTGTCAAAATGAAATGAAACATTGTCAAAATAAGATGAACAGCTGTCAAAATAGCCCGGGAACGGTGTATCTAACTCCACGTAGTTTCATATCTCGTCACCCACGCCGCCGTTGTTGCAGATCAAGCAGCTCGGAAATTGTAGGTGTTGTAGGTCCTTAAGGCGATAGTATCGAAATGGGTGTCAATTCTGAAAAGCCAATTTTTGTAGCCTATTTAAATTATAACTGACACTTTACTAGTATTTAGCATACCTATTGAATTTCCGTAGCGAACAAGAAAACATATTTTCAAAAAGGAAGAGAAAATCCTCAACAATATTACGAACAATAACCATAGATGCAATAAAAATAGGGAAATATAAAACAAATTTGTTTTAATTAAAGACAGTTGTTCCTTAAACTTTAAATAACTAGAAAACAAACGCACAATGACATTATACTGTTTGATACCGTTCCACCAATACCAGCACGGAGATCTAGAGACAAAACAAACACAAAATTATAGCTGCAACACCTTGAAATTTAAAATATATTATAATACTGTGTCAATAACCGATTTTTTGAGCCTTCTCTAACTATTATGGGTTGCGTACACTTCCAAAGTATTATTTATTAAATGTTTCTTGAATTCATAGAGATGTTTTTTACCATATTTCGTGTGATTCATTTCGTTATCGGGTTATCGGCCAATGAGCAATCATTACGTAATCACATGGCAGCAGGTCTTGTGTCTTTGGTCACAGATAAATGCAGATAAACAAAGTCCAGCGGACGATTTTGTTTGTGTTGCCGGCTTGTATTCATCTTCGGAATGGGTGAAATACAACAGGGTTCCTGTGTTGAGGTAAGTTTTAAATGCTTTTGTTATGGTTATAGAGAGTTGTTATTTGGAGCAGCATTATCTTTGGGGTTAAATCATTACGTTTAATTGCATATTAATTGCAATCAAAGTTGATGAGATTATTCTTGTATGAAAATCAGGGTGTGGCATTTTAAATTGTGCACGTCATATTTCGAAGAAACATTGACTACGTTGCAGTATAAATGATCCGTTGTTTACATTTTTAAAACTGCTTCTGTTATAATAAACGTTGGTTTCAATATATTACGTAGTTGTTTAATCCACGATTTTTCATTTGGATATTAATCGCTTAGTTCGGATGAATTGCATGTACACGTATCTCTGAATATTAGCAAACTTTTTCACGAATAAGATAATTCATTTTGCTGAATCTCATTGACGTTCCGAAATGTAGTCGCAACTCTTCAGGTAACGTTACTTTTGAATTGCGTCATGAATTGGCATGCATTTGTTATGCATTTTATCTTAGGTAAAAAACAATATAGATGATATTCTCACAATGAAGTTTATGAACTCATCTTTCAGACTTGATGGCACAACTTGAATATATATCAGAAATGTTGCTGCATAAAATGCAGAAATAGCCAATATTTTCCTTATGCTTTCGTCGTAGGACGTAACTGTATGCCTTGGTTCTTGATACAATTATCTTTCGTTTGTATGATGAATGCAACAAAAATTAGTCATTATTTTATTGTATTATTAAGGTGACCAAACGTCCTCCTTTTGGAAGGACTGCCCTTCTTTTTCAATCGCTGTCCTCCCTAAACCTTTTGTCCTTCCATGTCCTCCTTTTTGAACATTTCTCTGCTATTGTCCTTCCTTTTACTCAAGCCACGCTTTCTTTTAGTTGGTGTATTTGTGTATTCTCAAGTCAACTGGCTATAGATATAGAAGTAATCCTTCCACAAATATACTTACATTTTCATCGTTTCACTGTGAGATTAAAGAGTCAAACTAAATTTTGTGAGGTCGCTTCAGTTGAGCATAAGAAATTATTAGGTTACTCAAAAACCAGGTGGTTGGCTTTAACACCTGCCATTGAACGTGTTACTCAATTATTTGAACCATTAAGCTTACATTTTTTAAGTTTAGATAAATGTCCCAAACTTCTAAAAGATTTGTTTGAAAATCCATTAGATGAAATTACTCTGCATATCATGCATAGTAAGGCAACATTGTTTCAGTCGAATATAGAGCAAATTAAAAAGAACAAAATATGTGCAGCTGAAGTAATGTCAATTCTTCACAGTTTTAATGATCAATTGGAATCCAGATTAAATATGAAATGTTGACCAGTAAATGCAGATAATTTATTGAAAAATAATAAGAGAATAATCCAACAGTTAGAGGAGCATTCACGGACGAGGTTCAACTAGTTTATAGAAATTGCCTTGATCATTTGATCAAATGGACAAAATTTCTGGATGGAATAAATTTTTTTCAGTGGACTTTATTAAGAAAATCGATCGAGTGGGAAAAAGGGGTAGAATCGGTGAAATTTGCAAATCAAGTGTCTCATAAAGATTGATGACAATACTGTTTGATGAGGTTCGGAGACTAAATGAGCACTGCTCAGCTAATAAGTTTTCAGAATGGTCTGAAAATAAAATAGAAGTCTACAAAAGATGGGAGGAAATATTTCAGTTTTAAAAAAACTGAATATCTTCCTTTTATTAATTTAAAGATATTGGTTGAAATAGCTTTATTTTTACCTGGGACAAATGCAAGTGTAGAGTGTGTATTCTTGATAATTAATGATGTGTGGGACTGTGTAAAGAGCAGTCTTTCTTTGGAAACATTGACCTTAATCATAATGATAAAAGTTAACATGGATTATAGCTGCGAGCGATTCTCAGAAATGTTAAATAAAAATGACGATTTTTTGAAAAAAATTTCATAAATGACAAATATTTCAATACAAAACAATCATGTCATTATTAGAATGAAAACACTTCATTTTTAAAAACATACTATATATTTCAGCCTGTAGAGAAAAGATATGTTTCAGTAAATATATATTTTGAATAAATATATTTTCAATAAATATTGGCTTATATAAAATAATTTTCAAGCAATCAGGATATAATTTAGAATAAATAACAATTTGTAGGATTGAATCTATTATTTTCAATTTTAATTGCTTTTGAACTTCGTTTAAACTTTTCCGTGTTGGGGTTTATTTTTCTCGAATATGTAAAACACACTTAATTAATGAACACACGTTTAAAATTTGTGCAATTCACCTTTGAACTTCTGAAATTGAAATTCGTTCAATACGTTTTGTCATTATGTAATTTTAGTGTTTCACTGTGAAAAATGGTATCTAATATTATTATTTTTCTTGAAAGCTTACAGCATTTTTTTAAAACAAAAAATTTCATGTCATGAGACTATTGTAATGTATGTTCTTTTACAACCTTTAGTTTGTTTGAAAAAATATGAAAGATAGCATATAAACAGTTTTTCTGTCATGAAATGTGTCCTTCCTTTCTCCTTTCTTTTCCCTCCCTTTGTCTTTACATTTTGTAAAAAAACGGGATCTGTCCTCCCTTTTGGAAAAAAATATCTGGTCACCTAGTATTATTTAAAAATTTTGTGACCATCCAGATGTATATGTTAGTAATGCTGCCCCACAGTGACTAATTACGTCCGTTTCGTCGAGCTATTTTTTCATACAACATTCTGACCATGTGTAATAGTTTGAAATTTTTTCTTAAATTATTTCATGCTATGCTTATTCTGATATTCTTAAATGTAATAAAGGGCGGTTTCGATGCTTGCATTTCTAACTTTTAGGCAGTGACATTATTATTTCAAGTCCCTAAATGGAGAGGAAAAGGAAATCCCTAGACCGTTACTGTAGGGATTCGTAGATGCTGTTGTATGGTTAAACCCCATATGCAATAATTGCAGGTGATTACTTGCCATCAGATAGATAAGATACACATTTCTATTCCCCTTTCCGTGGTAGGAAGCAGCGCTTTATCATTTTATCAAGATCAGAAACCTCAGCATCGTTCAAATCATCCATTTTTGCAATGAATGTAGTGTGTGAAGAATATCATCAAACTGGGGGTTTCAAATTTTCTGAAGTCATGGGACCATTATATTTAAAAATTTTCTCAGAATTAACCAACGACAATGCATTCTCTCTTACAACTCCATCAAGCTTTCGCAGAACCCGGTGGTTCTGCGGATCACAGTTTGAAAACTCATGCCCTGAAGTATGATTCCTTTTAACCCTCTGTGCGTTAAGTTTTTCCCACTATGTGTACGTGTATTGAATGAACGCTTCGTGTAACGCTTGCAACTGGGTTGGTTGTTGGTGTTGGGAACCGGACAAAATGTCTCCAAACACAAAGCAGGACAAAATGCCCCCACGCATCAGAATAAATATTAATTATTCCCTCTCAGATGTTGATATACTATTAAAAATTGGTCAGATGATTAATTATAACACCTTGAACAGTTTTCGATATTTATTTTGTTCTGAAAAAGTAAATTAGTGCCATTATCCTCCATATACTAGATGTTTCTACATATAATGTGTTTTTAACAAACATCCCGACTAGGAAGAAATTTGAAATTTGGCAGGAATACCATAAATACCCGCGTATAATGCGCAACCTCATACAACTTGCAGGGGGGTTTTCAGTCTCGTGATCTATGATTTTTCTATATACCCATGTATAGCATGAACAGATTTTTTTTAGCATTACCATTCCAGAATCAAGTAGATGGTGTAACGTGGTTATTATTATTATTATTGGTATTATGTATTGTTAACATAATGAAAGTGCGAAATGAAATTTTTGAATAACGCTCCAAAAGAACGTCAGCTAACTCAATCATTACATAGTCTTTACTTACACGGTGATATTAGGATATACACAATAATCCAATTATATTAATTTAATAGTATGGCATATGACATTGTTTGTGCTAATAAATTGAAGGAATGACGATAATCCTATGTCGAAGTTTTTTTACATACGTCTTAGTCACGCCTGAGGTGGACAGGTTCACCCAACCTTCAGTTTTAACCTTATTAGAACACTCGGGAGCACGTAAAAACGATAGCAAATAACCATAATTAACTACAGACTCTAAGAATCGAGAATAAACCACGTGTTAATGCTGAGAGAAAAGTAGGGAACGATAACTTGATTTAGTTCGACAAGAAGCATCAACTGCCAGTGTACCACAGCGTACTCAAAGGCATCAGCTGCCATTGTTTCTAATTGTAAGTAGTAGCAGTACCTCACCACCAGGCCGGGCGCCAGTGTAGGGTGACGTCATGCATAAGATGACGATTCCTATAACAATAGTAGCAACATCGAAGAAGGATGGTCCAGAGACGAAGAATTCTTTGGCTTTTAAAATGAATAATTACGGAATTCATTCATATATCTAATTAATGTATGTTTATAGAATTAGTTAATAAATTTTAACTATTATCTATCTTACTTTTCGTAAAAATCACCAATAAAATTATGAGGATACCCGGGCAGTAATTAATGTGCCGAAATTGTGGAAATATGGGGTCAAATGAAAATAGGAAGATTATGTACCCTCGTATAACATATCCTAATTTTCAACTCATATATTTCGAAAAAAAAGTGTGCATTACAAGCGGGTATTTACGGTACTTCAGTCACGCATTTAAGTTAATGACGATAAAAACATCTCCGAAAAGATCCAGATTCGACTCCAGGATATAATTTGTGTCCTGTACGATAACATGTAAAAACCGATTAGTCGACGTGCAGGCTTTCATTCTTTTGGAAATTAAAATTAGAAAAAACTGACCATAGATCATCAGATGGGAAATGCTTGAAAGAAGAATGGTTCAAGTTTCTTATTCTTGTCATCAAATTTTGTAATCTATTTTTCCTAAATATGTGATTTAAATGATAAATTTCAGCTATTTCAAATTGATTAATGAAATCTTATGTGAGGAGGCTGAGGTGGATGTCCTCTGAAACTTTCCGAGCTCTGGGAAACATATTAGCCTGCTGAAACCTTAAAAAGTTCCCCAATCCCCACATGAGGAAAAACTTTGTCGATATCTGGACACATGTAAATTTTCTTATGAGAAGGGAAGGGAAGATCTCTGATGGCTGCAGTGTTGCCATATCGAATCCATAAAGCTTTTTGACAGTTATAAACTGCCGTAGACATGCAAGACTCGTCCCTCAGTTAGTGCGCTGCAGTAAGGGCTACTATTCTGGGATCGAGAGGCCTGGAGTGTGCAATGCTTACTTTGCCTCAAATTTCTCTTCGACCCTTTTGCTGCTCCCTCCTCAACTGCTCGTGCCTCTGTCTATCCTCACTCTTCACTTCCCCAATGGAGGTTCTTCAACTCCTCTCTACACTCCCTACAAGTAAAGCCATTGGACCAAATGGAATTGGAACAATTCTTGAGGAAGACTTCTCTCCAACTCTCTATACCTCTATCCATCATCTTCAACTGCTGCTTCTCCTCTGGCATTTTCCCCACCAATGGTAAGTGGTTAATGCCATTCCTTTTCTCAAGAGAGGAAATAAAAGTGTTGTTGAAAACGATAGACCTATTTTCCTACTCTCGAACATGTCCACTATCTGTAAAAATATTATTCATAAGCATCTTCACTCTTTCACTCTTCCCTATATCTCAAACCAGCAGCATGGCTTTCTTCCTGGTAGCTCCTATTTAACCAATCTCTCAGTTTTTCTCAATCACATCACTGACTCCTTTGAAAAAATCCTCTCAGCTTGATGTGTGTTATATTGATCTAGCAAAATCCTTAGATAATGTCGACCATGATCTTCTCCTCCATAAACTCTCCACCTGCTTCAACATCCATCACAATTTCTTATCTCATCCTTTCTCTCCAATAGAACACAGCGTGTTCTATTGGAGAGAAAGTGTCCTTGGCCCCCAACTGTTCAACCTATATATAGAGGATCTTGCAGATATAATCTCTTCGTCTTCATGTGGGATGCTTTTATATGCCAATGACTACAAGATATTTAAATGGTTTGATTCCTCTAATGATGCAGCCTCTCTCCAAAATGCCCTGGATTGTCTTTCCTCCTGGTCCAAGCAATGGCGTCTATGTGTAAATCCCACAAAATGTTCTTCTTTGACTTTCTCTCTCTGTAAAATTCCCATAATAACCCATTACAAACTTCCTGACAATATTATCCCAACAGTTTCCTCTCAAAAAGATCTTGGCGTGATATATGATCAGAATTTACTCTTCACTGCTCACATCAAAACATTTCTTCTCGTGCTATGTTTATTTGGATTTATTTACTGCTTCACTGAAATTGATGATATGTTTGCTCTTCATACTTGCTCTGTGTCTTGTGTCCTGCCAATTCTTTTTTTCTATAATCCTGAATTGTGTTCCCTCTCATCGTAACTCTACCTTCTCATCTGCCAGTAAGTCATTAGGCCTAACATCTCTCTCTGATCAGAGAGTATCCATTGATCTTAAGTTCCTAAGTAACTCTGTATCTGGCAAATACAGGTCACCTAACCTATCCACAGTGTTTCCATTCCGTGTCCTCTCATGCTCCACCTGACTCTCAGATGTCTTCCACTGCCAAACCCCATGTCTTGCAGTCACTAAATGGTCTCTGTCCTTCCGTCTCTCTAGTCTATATAACACTCTCCTTAAACTCTCCCCCGACATCGATATCTTCCTCAACACAATTTCCTTAACCAAATAACTTTTCTCAACTCACTTTGTGGCCTGCTGAATTGTTATCTTGTGTTTCGACGTGCTGTTTATGTTACTCTATTTGTAATTATAATTTATTCCTTTGTTGATAATGAAGTTTCTGACAACGAAGTGTATTCCAGGAATGCATCTACTTTGTTAAGGGGAGTATGCCTGTAAGCGCAATTTTCGTAATATACAGTATGTTGAGAAAAAGCCTTGCCCATTTCAATTTAATATTGTAATGTGTTCAACTTGTAAAAGCATCTCGAAACGGATCAAGTTTGCATTGATTAAGAATTGCGAACTACTGGGATAGGAAGCTTTTGTAGGGCTACGAAATACAGTGAGCATTGAGGACGTTTTTACATGAATTTAAGTTCCCTTGCCTCTACTTGATGAAATAAAAATCATGTCATTCGATAAATGTCGCGTTAAATCTATGATGTCCTTATTTGTTTACCTATACCTTACATGTATATATTATGTTCACTAGATAAGTGAAATCATTACCATAATATCATTTCATTAACCCTTTCGCTGCTATCGACGCATATATGCAGGCGGGCAGAGCGGTGCCTTGACTGCTATCGACGCATATATGCATTTCAAACTTTTCCGTTCGCTGCTCAAAAAAGATGAAAATATTTTTGCGAGATGGTTAATAATCAATATGAATGTAAATGATTGACAAAATAATTTTTAAAATATAAAGAGACTAAAAGACGAATGAAAGAACGTAGACGCGGAGCTCCTAGAGAAAGTATTTAGCACAGGCGTGCTTCAAGGTCACTGAACTCGGCGCACACGGCTGACACAGAAGCTAAAAGTCCATAGCAGCGAAAGGGTTAAAGGCGCCACCGTCATATACGCATACCTACACTCGTGGCTCCTTTCTGCATTGGCAGTGGTAATTGCACAACACATATCAAGAGAACCAAACGTTGACGAGACGGTAGACTTTCAAAGATTGGAGGTTGGCCGGCAGGCAGAATGATACTTTTGTTTCTTGTTATTTTTAATTGGCTGACGAATAACCTGAAGTTCTGCTTGTATGTTTTAACGTTTTGAAAGGGGTCTTTGGGACAAGTGAGTCCACCCTTTTTTATTTATGAGACTAGTGATTTCCGATTTAGGGTTCTTGCTTGCTTTTATTTTACTTTCAGATTTTATTGTGGCCAAGGGGTAGCAACTTGTTTGACAGTGGCCTTAGAATGCATGCCATTAATTTTATTGTTATAGATAGAGTTGGGGACTGACTGTTTTCTGTCACAGTGACAAACTGTTCCAGTGACAAACAAATACCTGTGACTCATTCCTGTTACTTGAGTCACCAGTGACTTTTTCATTGCATTAACCTTGTGCTGCTTGAGCTGGTGACAGTACCAAGTACCAAGTATCTGCCGATAACGAGTACTTGGTAGCCTGGTGGTAGGTAGTATTTATTAAAACAGTGACTAGTGAAGTAGTAAGCAAGAAAATTAAAAAATTTAAATTGTAGAAAATTAGGTGTATTTCAAATAATAATTATAATATATTATAAATCAACATTTTTAAGAAACACAACATGGTACCACAAGAATTATATTATGTACCTATATTAGGGGGGTCCTTATAATGGGGGGGAAAACAAACGTTTTATTTTGAATAGGGCACCAGCCTATCTTGTTCCATTATTTAAAAAAAAATAATCCCAAAATTTGGTAAATTTTAGATGAAATTTAGAGACTACCGAAGTTTGAAACATTAAGTTTTCTTTATTTTAAACAAAATGCAATATAGTACAAAGCATATAAAATTTAGAGTTGGTAATTTCCATGCTACATTGCAACATGATGAACAATACTGACACAGTGGTATATTAATTGTTTGTGTTCAAAAATTTCTAGTCAAGACATGAAAAAGTTGAGATTCGTGAAATTTTTTACCTAATTGGTTTAGATGTGTAGACTTGCAAAATGAAATAGTTACTAATTTAAGCTATTTTTTATTAAGATTGCACATCAATATCTTCTATAGATTTTCCGGTGCTGAATGTTATATATAAAGCGCGAATGCATGCTGGAAAATTAGCGATTGGTGTACATTCTCTTCTACTCCAACAATCTTTGTATGTAAAATATTATACGCAAAATAGATATTTACAAATTTCATGTCTTTCATAAATCCACAAAAAAAAATCAGAAAAATCAAGAGAAAACTTCTCAAGTTATGATTATTTTAATATTTTCGAACATTTTTCCAACGCAATCGTGAAAATTTAAAAACCTCATCCAGCGGTACGGGTGGGATTTAATAAATTTGATAGCATAAATGGCTTTGGTCATCCGAGCCTTATGCATTGCACCAGGAGCAAGAAATCTAATTCCAAGGGAAGGTTCACTTCCAAGAAAGGTGATAGAGATTTCCAGGAGTTCTCTGTAATCATCGCGAGGTTGCTGCTGGTTCAGTTGGTTTGTAGCAAAAGTATTATTGTTTCATCTTGAATATCGGCAACAACACTGGCAGTGAACTCATCATCAAGTGCAGTTCTGTATTCAAACTTATCCAGTGACACCGAATGAGCTTTAAATCGCTTGAAGATTAGTATTTCTGGGCTCGCTGATGGACTTACGATGACAGAGAAGATGGCTTCCAGTAACAGCTCCAATATGTGGTGCCTGCCGGGAATGTAGGGAGGGTTCTTGTCTAATTTCTGTTCAATCCAAAGACATGCTCCATTTTTTCTTCCAGTATTTGATGCAGTAGTGTCAAAACGCATTCATTTCACTTTCTCTGCTAGATTCCACAGTTCCAAAGTTGCAACAACAACCTTGCCCATTTCCAATCCAGTTCCAGCCGCAATTTTTGGAACACAGAGCAGCTGTTCTACTCCTTCACCTGTGACTAAAATAGGAAGACCATAAACTACTTCCTTTCCAGTAAGATCTGGCAGCAGCTTGCCATCCCAATGCACAACTAGCGGAACTGTTGGATTAAATTGAGAGATTATTTGTTTAGCTGTTGCTTTCCTTTGCTGAATGTGACTTACACGAATTGAGGAATGATTTACGATTGTTTATGAAGGTTCTATAATGTTCTGGACAGTTCTAGATGGTTCCAAAAGACCTGATATGGACTATTACATAACACAAAGAGTGCTCCTGCAAGTGGACTTACGCAGGATTTCTGAGGGGTACATCTGAAAGGTTATATCTATTGCAGTATTGCGTAACATTGACCAATGGGTGCTGCATCACAATTTTCAATACTAAGTATCTGTTCCGATCGCTCAATTAACAAACTAGTGGACTGTATAAATCGTATTTTATTCTACCGAGGGCGGTACAATCACCGAATCTGCGTTCTATTACAAACATCCGAGCCGGGCAGGCACGTCCAGCATCACCGTTTTTATCTCTACTCCCGAGTGGGCAGACGCGTCCTCTCCTCACCGTGTTCAGGTCTCCACTGCCTCACACCGTCCAAAGGCAACGTTGTCACACTTAACCATTCAACCACACGGCGCCCGCCAGGACGCCGCCACCCGTCAACAAAACAAAGGCAAACATACAATGTCCCAACATGCTTCAACCACACGGCGCCCGCCAGGACGCCGCCACCCGTCAACAAAACAAAGGCAAACATACAATGTCCCAACATGCCGGCCGCTGAAAAGGAATTACAATCTCCTTTTCTTACATAACAATTTAAATGTCAATAAATTATAATTCAGGTGCAGTTGGGAAAGGGCAAAGCCTTGTAATGGGTCGCTTAAAGGTTCCAGAGGGGGTATGGATAGTTGCTACTCGCACTAATCCATCTGCGCCTGGATGGATTTCTTGAATCACTGCCAGCTTCCAACAGAGTGGAGGTAAGTTGTCTTCCTTCAGGATGCAAAGGGTTCCAGGTTGCACATTTGCACAGGTTGATGTCCACTTGGCCCTCTGCTGTAAGTGACTGAGATAGTCAGTCGACCATTTGCACCAAAATTGCTGGAGCTGCCGCTGTAGGAACTGCCAACTGGAAAGTAAGCTAAGCTTGACATCGATTAAGTCTGGTTCAGGAAAACTAGTGATAGCCGAGCCAATCAGAAAATGACCAGGAGTAAGAACAGCGGGGTCATTGGGATCATTTGGGAGATGAATCAAGGGCCTTGAATTGAGACAAGCTTCAATCTGAGTTGTTAACGTGGTCAACTCCTCGAAGGTTAAACATGCTTTTCCCATGACTCGCCGTAGATGGTATTTAAAGGATTTCACTCCAGCTTCCCATATGCCACCGAAATGTTGTGCTCGGGGTGGAATGAAATGCCATGTATTGCCCTCTTGTTGAGCATATGTGTTCACCCTTAATTGGTGGTCTTCTGCTTGGAAAAGTGCCTTTAATTCTCGAAGTTCTCTTTCGGCTCCAACAAAATTCATTCCATTGTCGCTGTAAACATTATTGCATCGACCTCGACGTGACACAAACCTTTTCAAGGCTGCCAAAAATGCTTGTGTGGACATGTCACTGACGACTTCGAGATGAATGGCTCTAGTGGACAAACATACAAATATGGCGATATAGCATTTACTCTTCACTTTACTTCTGCGAGTTCCAAATTTCACATACAAGGGTCCAGCGTAGTCAATTCCACAATTAAGAAAGGGTCTAGCGGGTTTCACCCTTGGGCTGGGCAATTGACCCATGAGTTGAGGAGTTGATTCATCAGGATAAATTGTCGTTGCCAAGCTGGTCACAGTCTTACGTTGTACTGGCATGTCGTGTGATGCCGGAAGAATGCCTGTGGTAGGCCATGAAATTGATGGATACAAGAGCCATGCTGGTCCGTTCCACCATAATGAGTTGTGAATTAAATCATTTGGATTGATTCATCTTGATATTAGATCAGCTGGGTTGTCCTGAGATGCGACGTGTTTCCACTCAGCTGTTGAAGTGATATCTTGAATTTCTGAGATTCTGTTCGCTATGAACGTCTTCCATCTTGTTGGTGCTGCAGAAAGCCATGCCAAAACTATCGTCGAGTCCGTCCACAGTGAGCTGTGACTGATCTTCATGGTGAAACCCTTAATGATCTTACTAAACAATCGTGCAAGTAAAAGTGCGCCGCATAATTCTAGGCGAGGAAGAGAAATCTTTAATGGGGCAACTCTTGATTTTGAGCATAAGAGCTTGACAATGGTCTCTCCATTCTGATTGGTTGATCGTACGTAAATGCAAGCTCCATACGCACGTTCAGATGAATTAGAAAACCCATGGATTTGGATGTCAACTGGTGTGCCTTTCACCAGAACTAACCTGTCAATCCGAATGTTGTCTACTACTGGAATCTGGTCATACAAAGGTTGCCAGCACTTCAGTAATTCTGGTGTTAAATCATCGTCCCAGTTGAAGTTTTCTTGCCCTAACTGCTGGAGAAACATTTTACATCGAATGACAATAGAGCTGATTAACCCTAAAGGGTCAAAAATAGATGCTATGGTGGAGAGAATCCTTCTCTTGGTAAAGGTGTTCTTTCTCGAGTTCCACAATGTAGTCTTGAGTCCATTTGCAATCTGAAATTGATCTGCAGCAGGGTGCCACAACAAACCCAGTGTTTTAATATGATCATTGTCCAGTTGCAATGGAAGTTGCGTTTCTCTGAGTTTCTCAGAAATACATTCAAGTAGGGCTGAGTGGTTGGAACACCACTTGCTTAATAGAAATCCGCCCTCTTGCAAAAGTTGCATAAGCTCTTTCTGCACAAATAGAGCTTCCTCAATGGTTTGTGTGCCAGACATACAATCATCCACGTAGAAGTCACGTAATAAGACTTCTGCAGCCTTGGGGAAAGACTTGGCTTCTTCAACAGCGAGTTGTTGAAGGCATCTGGTTGCCAGAAAGGGTGCGCTGGCGGTTCCGTAAGTTATGGTATTCAGCTGGTACACTCTAATGGGAGTGGTAGGCTCCTTTCTCCACAAAATTCTCTGAAGATTGCAGTCCTGAAGATGTACATTAATTTGCCGATACATTTTTGCAATGTCGGCTGTAAAGCACACCTGGTGCGTGCAAAAGCGTAAGATGATTGAACACAAATCTGGTTGGATTGTAGGTCCAACCATCAGCAAATCATTTAAAGATGTTCCATTTATTGACCCTGCTGAGGCGTCAAAAACCACTCTATTTTTCGTCGTGCTGCTAGACTCTTTAAAGTCGGATGATGCGGTATATGATAACTGATTGTAGCAGGGTTGGTTGAGGCGTCTATCGGCTGTATATGGCCCAGAGCTTCATACTCGTCCATAAAATTTGTGTACTCCTTTCGCAATTGGGGCTGCCTCTCAAATCTTCTCTCCAGTTGATGAAATCTTGTTGTTGCCATGTGGTAGGAATCGCCAAGCTGTGTGGGATCCTGACGCAAAGGAAGACGTACTACAAATCGTCCTGAAGAGTCTCTTGTGGTGAATCGTTTGAAATGCTCTTCACATTCCTTCTCTTCTTGGGTCCGAGGTGTTTGGTTGATTTCCTCAACTTCCCAGAACCTTTGAAGTAGTTGTTGTATACTGTCATCACTTCTGAGAAGAAACGACCTGGTTAGCTCTGGCTGGGATGATCTTGAAGGAGTTCCTAAAACTTGGTACCGTCCTGATACTATCCACCCTAGATCAGTGTCTGATGTGGATGATCGTTGCTTCTAACCCGTTTTCCTGGTCGAAGAATATGAAAAAATATCTCGGATCCAAGCAACAAGTCAATTTTCCCAGATTTGTTGAATGTCAGATCTGCGAGCTGGATATCCTGTGGAATGCTCCAATCTTGATAGTTGACACGTGTTGCAGGTAGATCTCCAGATATCCTTGGTAGGGCAGAGCAATTAACATGACACTTATAATCATGAATATTGGAATGTACCTCTGCGAAGACGCTGTGTTTGGTTTCGGAGGTGACTTCGCCAATACCTTGGATTGACGTTCTATTGCGTTCCCTTTTTAATTTCAATCGTTGTACACATGCTTCTGTGATAAAATGTGATTGGGAGCATGAGTCCAACAAAGCTCTACAAGTTTGTAATTTACCACTACCGTCTCGTATCTTAACTTAAGCAGTAGAAAGCAGTATCTGTTTCTGCGATTCAAACTTTAACGAACAATAAGTGACCATGTCTGAATGGGGTTGCTCATTATTGTTGCTAGATGATGCCATTGGACCATCGCTACTTGCAGGGTTTTGTTCGTGCTGCTGGATTTGGTTGCTAGATTTGTCTAAATGTAAGAGGCTGTGGTGCTTCTTATCACAGATGCGGCAATTACGAGAACAACATTGTCTTATGTAATGATTCTGAAGACAGTTGTAGCATAAATTGTTAGCCTTAACAAATTGTATACACTGTGGTACACTCGCTTGGGCAAAGGCGCTGCATTTATACAAGGTGTGTGGCTCTTTGCAAAACATGCATTGATTCTTTGTTGCAACATATGACTGCCGTGGTTGGCGAGTATGTTTAACATTGCTTTCCTGAGGTTTGTGGCTAATAATATTAACCTTGCTTTGACTAGGTAACATAGCTTCCATAACCTTGCACCTTGTTTCTAGGAATTCATGTAAATCGTGATGACTGAAGTTCCCATTCTTTCCTAGTAACACAATCTATTCTTTCAAGAATCAACTGAGAAATTAACAATTCGTGCACTGGCACCTTAATATCTAATGCCTTAATTGCATTCATGTTGCTTAACGTTTGATTTAAGAGTGCTCTAAGATCAACAGCAGATTGCTTATTCACTGTTGGTAAATTCAATAAATGTCTGACATGTGCAGTTGCAATTAGTCGTGGATTATTGTAACGATGGCAAATCAGATCCCATGCTACATCAAAATTTTTACTAACAACAGGTAAATTTTCTATCAATTTATGTGCTTCTGCAGTCAATGAACTTAGCAAATAATGAAAACGTTGAATGTCATCTAGGGCTTCATTGTTGACAATTAGGCTAGTAAACATATCGTAGAAATGCCTAAATTGAGTGACGTCTCCTGCAAAAGTAGGTAGGTTAATAGTTGGGAGCCGTATTTCCTTCCTACCTTCCGGTAAAGAATGATTCGACAACAAATTTTCTCCATTATCTGACCCTTGATTAGTGGGAGATTTGTTGTATGTTCCTTCTTCTATCAGAATTAACATCTTTGTTTTAAGCTCAAAATATAGCGCTTCAAAATTTTCCCTATCTTCAGCATGCGTTTCAAGATCATCAAGATATTCTAATTCTCCCTGAGCAAAGTTAAATTCCTGTTGAATGTCAGGTAATGCTTGTAGACGTGTTCTTATTGCAGTTAGGTCTGAGCCCCTCTCAAATTTTCCCAAAAAAGTGGAAATGCGGGTCAATTGGCCTTTAGCGACGGCCCTTTGGTTAATGATTCTTTTATTACTTTCCTTTTCCATATTGAAAATAAGAAGACAAAGAAAATGACAAATAAAGGAACCAGACTTAGTGTGCTTAGCTTACTCACGCCGTAACCGATGTAGGCCGGCCGCTATCACGGGACCTCTCCAGTTAGCTCGTTCGTGGAGGGGGTAGAACGCCAAGGGATCCACCGCCGCCTCACCACGCCGCGTTGACGAAATCTCCGATGGTTATTGCCTAGTCGGTCCGCTCGTAGCTAGCTCCCACCCGTCGTAGTTTGTTAGAGACACAGATCCGGCCCGAAGGAACAAATGTTCCGATCGCTCAATTAACAAACTAGTGGACTGTATAAATCGTATTTTATTCTATCGAGGGCGGTACAATCACCGAATCTGCGTTCTATTACAAACACCCGAGCCGGGCAGGCACGTCCAGCGTCACCGTTTTTATCTCTACTCCCGAGTGGGCAGACGCGTCCTCTCCTCACCGTGTTCAGGTCTCCACTCCACTCCTCACACCGTCCAAAGGCAACGTTGTCACACTTCACCATTCAACCACACGACGCCGCCACCCGTCAACAAAACAAAGGCAAACATACAATGTCCCAACATGCTTCAACCACACGGCGCCCGCCAGGACGCCGCCACCCGTCAACAAAACAAAGGCAAACATACAATGTCCCAACAGTATCTACAATTCACAATTCAATTCAAATAAGTTTAAAATTTAATCTAATTTAAAAATGAGTGCACCTATGTTAGCATTATGATATATTGCGATTTTTCAGATCTTGGTAGCAACCCCTAAATATTATTCAAAACTAACCTAATTTTACCAAAATTATTTTTTTTTCATAATGGAACAGATTCAAAAATTGCCCCCTCCAGTTTTCCAAAACTTAAAAATAAGGACCACCCTAACCTATGTATATGATATCACAAGAATGATGTACAAGAGGAAGTTTTTTAAACTTTAAATACTTGATTATAGAAAATATTCAGTTAAGCATTAAGTTACTACTTCCTTAATTTGTATATATATTTTGAGTAACAAACAGCACGTTCGGTGACGGCAAATTTAGCCTCTCAAGAAATGCAGGCGATAGGAAAAATGCGTGATAAAGTGGACAGATGAAGAATCCATGGGTAAACAAGACGGTCCTTGTGACCCCAAGAGCTTTCGTAAACATCCGAGTTTCTTCGATCTGAGTTGGATACGTGTTATTTAGTTCGTTAAAGTAAACAGAATTTTCAGCGAAAAGTAAAGCCATAAAATTCAATTCATTCGTTAAAGCAAACATTCGTTCAACGAATGTTCGTTGAACAAGAGTTACCTGTGCAGCACTGAGGGGCAATTTTGGCAGATTTTTGACCTCTCCCTCCCTCCGTTATATTTCGTTACAAAAACTCAGGCCCTCTCCATATATGACGTCACAAAGCGTTAACCCACCCCCCCCCCCCCCACACCCGCCTAAATACAAATTTTAAAAAAATATCATTTTTGAAATCAGTTTTTATTTAGAAAAAACAACAAAATAACAATATAACATTGCGTTCTGAATTACATAATACTTGCGTAAATTGGAATGGGCGTGTTTGTGCATTGATGTCAGATAAGTGTTTCTCTCTCACTCGCATTATATTTTTTTCAAGAAAAGATGAACCAACCACTAGCCCAGGCACGAAGACCCTGCTCCCTTTCCACATAGCTCTCAAGTGTTGACGCATAGAAAAAAATACCTCAAGAGTCAAGGCCGGCTCCCACTGGTGCACGCCGCGGCGCAGCACAAAATATTTTTTCCATGTTATTAAATGAATCCGCTCCCACTGAAGCCGAAGCGCCTCTACAGCGGAGACAATATTATCTACTACCGTGCAAGGGCGTGATTCGCTATTCTTCGGTGTGCCTCAGTGTTGGTGTGTCTTGCACGCGTGCGCACGGTTTTCGAAGAGCTTTGTTAACATTTGGCAGGAATCGCTTGCTTCTGTCACCACGTGACTCGTGCCGTTTTCACTGCGTAGGCAGTGCCGCGAACCCTCCCCCATCAGAAAACGTGCCTTGGCGTGCACCTGTGGGAACCGGCCTTAAGAGACGTCACAGAGCAGATTAACAGTGCCTGCATCTCCTCCCTCTACGCAGTTTGTCTCGGCCGTTGGGACCAAGTTAGTCTATGGCAAAGACTAGTACCCCTACGGAAAGACCGGAAACGTAATGCCATAAAACGATTCCCAGGTTTTCCATGCAAGGCGACGAAAGATGGGTGAAAAGGATAATTTGGAACTACGTGTTCACGACTATCGTGACGTCGCTCCACCCCTTTCCCTCCCGTTTTAATACGATAATCGTAGCAAATATAAATGTCATGGACAGAAGAAATGGACTTAAATGGAAGAATTGCATATAAGAAATCAATTTATTACCGTATATAACACATTGCAAGAGTACAAAGTCATTATCAAATTACATAACAGTGAGGTATATCTACATAAATATTATACAATAAAGATATAAAAATGAATTATTGTAACCGACTTTTATAACGTTAATACCTTTTATGCATGAAACGTATTTAAAGGAAATTCACATGGACAATGAAAAACGACAAATGTCAGTATTTGCAGTTGCTTGATGGTTCTGTGTACACTTGTCAATGTTTTTGTAGATCAAAATATAGTGAACTTAGTTTAAATTATATTTTCCCTTTAAAGAAAAAGACCATGAGTGATAACCGGCGGTCAGAGGAGAAAAAGAGGAAAAACTTAACTCTCGAGGTTAAATTAGAGGTTTTATGGTGACTAAAACCTGGAGAGCACCAACATTTTTTTGTTTATTGCTCCCTTTTCGATTGTTCAGTTTTAAAAAATGTAATACCAAGATATTTGGATTTGGTCTCATTCCATGTTCCTTTATTTATCTAGTACCTACATGTGATAATTCTTTTATGAATTGATATTTCTTTATCGAAACGTAGTAAGGTTTCGATATACGATTTTGTTTTGGTCTTATTGGTTGCTTTCTCTTAATGGATGGGTAGAGCGTATACGTCACGAGATCACATGACAACAACATACATTCGGGGTTGTGGGGTAGATGTCATGAGCTGTAGGAGCTAGGCGCATTATAAGCACGTGGTTCTGACCTTTTGAAATCGTTCTAATTAAATTTTGTCGTTATGGTGCAATGTTGTGCTGTTCCTTCTGCAAAAGTTCTTGCAAAACACCGGGAATATCTTTCCATAAGTTTCCAGTGGATAAGGAACTGTTCAAACAGTGGGCCATCAAAATACGGCAAGACGAAAAGAAGTCGAAGATTTCGCCTACCATGAGAGTGTGTTCCTGGCATTTTTTTGACGAGTGACTTCAAAGAAGTGTCTTTGGGAAGAAAGGTACGTAGGAAATCAGCCATACCGAGTGTATTTTGCTTCACTTCACCAAGGAAAATGAAGCAGTCCCGGCGTAAACTTCAATACAAACAGGTAAGCTTTAATCACATGCTGTGTTTTGCTTTGACGAATTTATCTCGTAAGATTGTCATAGGTATCCAGTGAGAGATGAAGATAAGGCACAATTAAAAAATATGAGATATTGAGAGTTAAATTAATATGATTGTTATTAGCAGTTATCAGAGCCGTGTCAAGGTGTGTGCAGCGTGTGTGGGGCACATGGGTGCCGGCTTGGAGTGGCACCCTGGGTAGAGATCTACATGGGCCACGGGTTATGCGTGATATTTGAAAATATATTTTCATTGTAAGTATTAAAAGTTTTATATGTTTCGTCCTTCGGAAGGGACGTTAAGCCATTGGCCCTGGTGTTCTTCGTAAGAGCAGGCAAATGTGACACCACGGGCGCAGGGTTAAAGGAATTTGTTCTAAATTGTTTAAAACTTAAGAATATTAATGTCCTCGACATGCGTGGCCAAGGATATGACAACGGGGCCAACATGAAGGGCCATCGCAATGATTTACAAAAAATAATTTTAGAAATTAACTCAAGAGCCTTTTTTATTCCTTGTGCAGCCCATAGTCTTAATTTAGTTGTGTGTAGTGCTGCAAAAAACACTTATGAAACCATAGATTTTTTTGCAATGTTGAAGAATTATGTCTTTTTTCGGATTCATTTCACCGCTGGGGTATTTTACGGAAACACCAGAACTGACACTAAAACCTTGATTGGATACATGCTGGGAAAGTCGCGTGGAAGCAATTTAACCTTGAAGGTATTATTTAAACAAAATTTGTGATTCATTATGTGAAATAATAGATTCAGATCTAAACCTGACTACAAAACATAAAGCAAAATGTTTACTTTCAAAAATAACATTCTTTAAATTTATATGTTCAATTGTTATTTGGTGTGTTATATTATCGAGAATTAATATTGTAAATAAAATACTTGAAAAAATAGATTTAGATATTGATACAACAGTAACAGAATTAAAGAAACTACTGAATTTTTACAACAATTTCGCTCAGAGGAAAAATTTAATGAAACCTTAGTTGAGGCAAAAAGAATAGCTGAAACAGTAAATACCGAAACAGATTCCTATATTGATGTTAGAAGATTACGCACAGGCATGGACAACAAAGGCCTGAAAGATCCTAAATAAAAATTTAAAGTCGAATTTTTTAATGTTATATTAGACCAAACTTGAACCGCTATGAAAGAAAAATTTATATTACTGGAAAGACATTATTAAAAATTTAACTTTTTATATAAAATATCAAAATACTCTTCAATGTACAAGGATTATATGATGAAACATTGTAAATATTTGCAGCTGGCATTAACTTATGATGGAAATAGTGACATAAATGCTATTGATTTATTTGATGAAGTTTTAGCAATTCAACCATTCTTAACCAAAAGTATGATGACATTGGACATTTTAAATTATTTATTTAATAATGATTTAATAAGCATATTCCCAAATATCGGAATACCATTAAGAATACTTTTAACTATCCCACTTACTATTGTGACTGGAGAATGAACTTTTTCAAAAATTAAATTGATACAAAATTATCTATGTTCCTCCATGTCGCAAGATAGGATGTCGAATTTATCGACACTTGCAATAGAACATCAAATGCTGAACGATATAGATACATATTCAATAATTTAAAATTTTGCTTCTGTAAAAGCAAGAAAGGTTCATTTCCTATGAATTTTTATGTGTACTGTATTCCTTTTTTATAATACCGTTGCAATTTCTTTTGTAGTGCAACTAAATTATTTTATAAATAATTGTAAAACGAATCTCGTTTATTATTCTCATTTTTAGTAAAAAACAAAGTTATATCATGCACGAATGAAATACCATTTATATCAAATCGATAGAGAAATTACTACCAATTTGAAATTATATTGGGGGCACTGCAATTATGTTGCACACGGGCGCCAGAACCCCATGGCATGTCCCTAGCAGTAATCATCATAAATGCATATGTTTTGTAAAATAAAACATGTACTTATGTTGATTACTGTATTACTCTTTTGTAAAACAAAACATGTACTTATGTTGATTATTGCTAATAACAATCATTACTTTAACTCTCAATATCTCAGATTTTTTAATGTTTTTTTTGCTCTCTTTCTCTCACTGGAATACTCAATTTTTATTTGTTTGTATGTAAAAATTGCTTGCCTTATTTGTCCAGTATGTAATAGTGAATTATGATGAGCTCATTTTATTAATTACTCCAAACTAGCGATGTAATCACATTTTTGTCTAAATTTTTCATTTCAGAAAACTGACGAATTGATAATAAACTAGGAGCCAGAGGAGAATTTGGAAGAAAGAGAAATCCAAAAGACAATAATTTCGATGATTTACTTCTGTTGGCATCAGCGTGTGAGCCCAAGTTCTGCCTTCAAACGATTATGGAAATGAGGGTTGAGATCATGGAACTGAAAAGGAAGAATGCAAAACTAACAGTGTCTATTTCTTCCAAAGAGTGCATTATTTTTGACCAAAACAAAACTATTAAAAGTTTGAGGGAACAAATGATAATGAAATGAAATGAAAATGATAAAATAAGTGGCGAAAATTAGGTGCTGTGTGAAAATCGATTCACAATGAAAAACATTATGAAGAACAACAAATATATTAACATGTACATTTGATTTGAAAATGCTGACATTTTCAGGGTGTTTTGCTCATTATTTTGAGAGATGATACTTTCAATCCAGTAGGTGGTAGAGTAAAAGGTGGCAAGGCACTAAAGCCAGAAGATGAGTTGCTTCTTGTTTTGTGTAAGTTAAGACGGATTTTGCAACCTTGATTTGGCATATAGATTCCACTTGACAAAGTACTCTGTGGGAAAAATATTTAATAATTGGGTTAATTTTCTATATGCAAGGTTGGGATCTCTTAAAATCTGACCCCACTGAAAAATTATTTTTGAAAATTCTCCAATGAACTTCAGGTCTCTTTACCCATCTACAATTTTAATTCTCGATGCTACTGACATCAAATTGCAAGTTCCCTCTCTTGTCTCACAGTCACAATCATTTTCTAGTTATAAGTCTTCAAATACGCTCAAGGCTGTAGTAGGAGTTGATCCAAAGGGTGGCATCATTTTCATCTCTCAATTCTACTGGAAGTATTTCAGACAAAGAAATGGTGGAGCGATGTGGTCTTTATAATTTGCTGAAAAAAAATTGGTAAGTGGGGAAATATTAGGAGGAGATGACATTATGGCTGATAAGGGATTCAACATCAGGCATGAAATAGAATCTCTTCGCCTTGTTATAAATATTCCTCCAACTGCATCTTCAGAACAATTTAAAGAAAGTGAAATAATTACAACAAGAACTATAGCTAACTGTAGGGTTACTGTTGAACAATCAATAAGGAGGGCAAAATGTTTTAAAATTCTGGCTCAAACAGTACCAATGTCTTTGACACCAATCATTAATCAAATTTGGACAATATGTTGTTTACTATCAAATTTTCATTGTCACACTAGAGAAAAACCTCAATAAATTGTACTTATATGTAATAATGACATATATTTATTATAAGCCATTTTCATTTAAAAGTGTTTCAAGTTGCTGTCTCTTATTGTACTTAATATTTCAATGTATTTCTCATGAAGACCTAATTTTTAATTCACTTTATGATGGGTTGCATTTAAAATTTCAGGTGGCTTGAGTATTAAATCTGCTTATTATATATTAATCTCTTTAACACAATTTGTTTAGATCCTTGTTCATCAGTACTTGAAATTTAATTTTGATTTAATATAAAATTAATACTTTTTGCCTATGACTTTTTGATAAGGCACTAAAGTGAGTGCCCCTAGCGAAATTATTCATATGTAAACAGTAAAAGCAGTCAGTTGAAGGGATATGCAAGATTGACGAGGAGATGTACAATATTTTTTCTATAGCAGAGATTTCCTTGTGTACATTATAAATGAATTCTACTTGACTCAACTGCAAATTAACTTATTTGAAAGCCATGCAAATGGTATGAAATGAAACCAAGTTAGTGCAAAAATCAAATTTGCTATCAAATGCTGTGGAATTAGAAATTATACTTATAGTTTGTCAGTCACCACTCTTCACACTTACTTTGTCCAACAGTACGCACCTCCAAGTCATGGGCAGTTCCGATGTCTATTTGGATGTCCTTAAATTGATTTATCTGAGGATTTAAGTAAGAGGGAGTAACTAACATTAGGGGAAGCTTAGGAAATGGTTCAAGTGTGACGTTATTTGTACTTGACCAAGGGGAAATATCCTTCAATTGGTGAGCTAATGTGGAGCCCTTTGGAACTTTACCTAATGGAGTTGACACGAATTCGGATTTATTTATTTATTTAATAAGTTCAAAAACAGCACTCAGGCCTATTACATTGAACATTACAACCAATTTATATTCTCCTAAAAGATAGCTGAATGGCACCACAGTATCAACATTTTTAAGATTGGAATGAATCTTAAGGACTTCTGAGGTGGATGGGAGGGCTTCTGGATATACACTACATTTAAAGGATGGTGGATCTCTTTTTCTTTTTAGATTTGGCTTTGCGAATACTGTTTCCATCACAGAATCTGGCTGGATTTTCCTTCCTCTAGGCTTGTGCCACTGTTGTTCCAGAGAAGTGCATGTCGCTTCTATGGGGATTTCTGTACATTCTGTGCAGCACAGGTGGTGGATATAATAAAATAATCCAAATGTGTGGATACTGAAAAAAAATTGAAAAGATTAAAAATTTATTGGAAATGATAAAAGCAATTATTGCGCATCAAATGAAAATATGCTGTTTTAACTGAAATAAGATGTTCTTAACAAAATAATTGTTTTCTTTTATGAAATCTACTAATAACAGAATGATGCAATGAAATTAATATTGTTTTATGCGGATATTACGTTTTTCAAATGGAATTATTTTCCGATATAAGTTCATTTACTTACCCAGCTTTGCATGCGCAATAACCAAGAATTTCAAATCCAGTGTTGGAATTTCTTCCTTCGAAATAAAGGAGATGGGCTTCGTCATTTTTCTCTGCCGAGGGTAGCAATGTGCTTTAACAAAGGCTTTGCCATCTTCTGTCTTTGTAATAGGTAGAAACAAATAAACTGTAACCTTCCTTGGAAAGCCTATCACTTCCAAATTTAACGACATACTTTATTTTGCAGCCTATATCAAAACTCTTAAGATTTAATAAACTTTTTGTCCACGTTAACTCCTTCAATTTCAACTCCTCCATTGCCATTATCTTACATTCATGCCTGTTTACACCTGTTTAAGCCAAGGAACGTGTTCAGGTATCCCACAACAGGACAGATCCACCTAGCGAGAAAAGTTGACACTACCTAAGCTCTGCCCATTCTCTACTCGTCCATTGAACAGTATCTTCAGTCATGATGCTTATGTTATTATGTTCCAATTTTCTTTTTGCTAATAAAATTGTGGCTGTATAGTGACTATTGGCTCACCCTGTATGTATAAGTAGATGCAGGTATCTTCTTCTACTCTAAATTCCTATTCCTTAATGCTCCAGCGCGATTTATTCAGCGTGAGATCAACATATGTTCCATAAAATGCATTCTGTTCTTCCTTTATATTCAAGTTTTACTGTTCAATTTTAAATATAATTGCAATGCAAATGATGACCTATTCTACGCTACGTAATATTGTTAACAAAGAATACTTTGGTATATTATTTATATAATACTACCTATTTTTATTTCCATTAATAGAATCTCGAGAATGAATTAAATCTTATAACGTCATTTCTTATGGAAGTATGTGTTCCGAATAGTGCTGTTTCAGTTAGCGCTCGATTTTCTTGTCACCAATTAAGAGAGTTAATTGGGGAGTGGGTGTACTGCTAATTCTCAGCATTGCCAATTCATGCAAAATCCAGTTTCTCCTTGATTTTGGCATAATTACTCACTTAAACACCTAACGAAGGATGGGAAATTAACAAAATGAGTAAGAAAATAAACTAAATATTTTTTAAACCGAAAAATCACCATTTGCATGGTGAAACAATAGTTCCCGCGTTTTCATCGAAACGCATCGCCGCATTCATATTTGAATGGCCAAATCTCGCTGTCGATTCTCTGATATCTCATGAACATTTTTCTGTAGCTTTCACAAGTGTTCCATAAGCCACACCTACTATTAAAGGGAACATGTAAAATTCATTGCTGTTAAAAATTTAATAAAACCGAATGAGGCTCACACGTGTCACTGCACGAATTTTCACTCTCTTGCTAACTTGCGTACTATTAGGAATAGGTGGGTATTGTATGTGGATGAAATGGTGAGAAAAGATTAAATTTATTTTTGAAAGTAGAATGAACTCAATATCTTCATTGGTTTTCGAGATATGGAATTCTACATTTGAGTGCGAGAAACTTCTGCCACCTCATTGTCACTTTTTCGCATGCCATGCAATGTAGGTCAAAGATACAACCCGTAACCACAGGTATCAGTCTCACGGACTGCACAAAAAATTTCAATAGTCTCCTTGAGGGTTCGTGAGTCATCTATGCCTTTGAGATTTTGTTTACCTTTGTGTCCTACAGGGGGATTTGTATACTGTATGGTAGTTACTTTCTAGCATTGCACCTGTGAGTACTAGAGCGTGTTTAGTTTTGTTGCCAGTCTGAGAAACCACATGCCTGTGTTCGCGTAATTTTTTCGGGACTTCTTTTTCACAGTTTGGGAAATTTCTGAACATATGTTGCAGTTAAACCGTCCTAGACCGTCGCATGCCCAGAAAAGAAAACAAAAACTGCCTTCCAATGTTTTATTTGTAGCAGCTCAATGTTTGAAATGTTCTGCACCCACTTGAGGAGCATGAGCAGGAGTGAAAATTGACCAAGTTTAGGACTCCTCATTTTTTAAATAAGTTTTTCTTTTTTAAAAATTCTTTTATATTCATGTGTTTAAACATACCCTCTGCAAAAGACTAAAGCAAATACTAAAGTTTCTGTATGAAATTATAAATAGTAACCTATCGAAAATTAGACCCTTTTTGTGTTAAAAAATTTTCATTTTCATATTTACTAAGAATATATTGTATACAATACTAAGAGTTCATATTTTGTGTTTGTTCACCAAGACCCTATTTAAAATATTAACTTAAGAAAACTTTATACAGTGTTGTTTCTTCTCACATAATTATTTATTTTTGGCGTGGGACCTGAGAGACCGCATGCCTGTATTTGCCCATCAATTTCTGATGCCTGTGGTTACGGTTTACATTTCTCTTTTCACATTTTCTTTTTGGAGACTTACACTTTGCATGCCACAATGACGAATACAACAAAACATTCCGAGCATGGACTTTTGTTCTGTATCTATCATTAATGAGACTCAAATATATTGTTATCAGTTGAAAATTGGGAACTTCACATTTTTCCTCCTTTTCTATCTTTCTCTCTCCCATCCTCCTCTCTCCCATTCTCCTATTGTAGACCATTTGGTTTATGTATTTGACTTGTTATTTTGTACCTTTTCTAAAGCATGAGCCTGAGATTTATTAAAATACATTATGAAATCCCAAAAAACAATTGATTTTTATAAAAAGGTTTTCTTTAGTGATCGGAGAGATGAAACCAATTTTGTGTACATAAAAGCATACATTTGACAATATTTTTAACATAACAAAAAAGTAATTTTTGAAAACAAAGTTTTTTGTGTAAATTAGTGACAAACAAACACTGATTGATGTGAAAAACACTTAAGACATCAATTCCACTCACTATAAGGGAAAGGAACGAAGATGAAAAATGATACTAATCCATAACGGAACAGTTGATGCAAATGTGTGTAATATGATCGTTGCATGCATATTAGTAACATTTTATGCACCACTTTCATGTGGATTTGTTGCCATTTCATGTACAAATTTAGCAATGACTCACATAGTTTTGTTGCACAGGGGGGAGAGAGGCATTTGCTCAGTGATTCCCAAAAGTACTTTTGATTGCCTTCTTATTTCTACTGAAAGTTGTTGAATGGTTGATCTGTACTCTATTTGCGACATAATAAGCTCCCATGAAAACTTTTCAATAAATTTTCTTCTTTTTTACCAGCTGGTAACCTCTATTTGCTTTATACACAAAGAGAATTAATTGCAGAAAGATTTAATAAGTTATAAAAAATAACCGTTGGCCAACAGCGTGTTTCTTGCAACATTGTATTTTTGACAAAGTTGATCTACTAGGTCAACTCCAATTTTTGTTTGGATGTACAAAGTTATCATTTCGGGCTTTCTTTCGGCGCCCGTTTCAGCATCAATAGCATTGTTGTGGTGCATACTGGATATAACTAAGACATTTTTCTTTGGACAATAGGAGACCAATGTACAGTCTTCTTGGAATCCAAAGACATGATTTCTCTTCCTTATTTTTATTTGGTAAAAATTTTGGGGTAACTTGCGTTTATTTTTTTCGAATGGTACCCACATAGGTTAATTGTTTTTGATGCAGTAGGTTTTTCACCAACGGCAAGCTTGTGAACCAATTATCCCCAATAATATTTCTATTTGTACGTATTACTTGTTCGAGAAGTCTGAGACGCAGCTGTCTCATTTTACATTAATCTCTCGTAATTCGCAAAGTACTTAGAATAGAAAAACGATACGATACCCCTTAGGTGACACTGCTGCTGCCAACAGGAAATCAAATATAACACAATGGTAGAGTGACAAGGAAATGCTTACAATTATATTGGAGTGGCGTTATACAAAGCATAAATATACAAATATACTCAGTAGAATTGTCCACTTGGAGGGATAACAAATGATACGAAAAGTAGTGGAATAACAAGGAAATTTTCCTTTGGCCATTTTAAGGCTGCTCTCTCGCTGCTTGCTCCTCCTCACGTTCTCTCTGTCTCCTTCCTCCTCCTCAGGTTCGACACTCGTGACTAACGGCTGGCGGTCCGGAACGTTGACAGGTCGGATGTCCGCTCGTTCGGTCTGTTCTCGAGAAGAGGGCGCACCACTCGCGAAAGTCGATTGGTTAAATTCGCACGATGGTAGCTTTCTCTTCTGGGCTAATGTCTGTTGCTTATAAAATTAAGGACTTTGTACGTACGCGCAAAGCCGAAGTACGTGCGTATGCCGAAGTGCGTGCGTATGCGGGGATGCGTGCGATTGCAGGGGTGCGTCGTTTGTTGGAGTTCGTCGAAAAACTGATGGGGAACTCGATAAACTGTCCGAGGATAAAATGCTGCAAGTCTTAATGCAATCTCTTGGTGGAATTATATTTATCACCCTTCTGGTTGAATACCCACATAGGTTTCAAGATTAAATGTGTTGGCCGTTTTTGCATCTACAACGACAAACATTTTATACCATATTTAGAAGCTTTGCTTGGATTATACTGCTTAAACGTACAACGTCCTCTAAACCCTAGAAGTTGTTCATCTATTGTCAAGTATTCACTAGCAATAAAATATTTCTGAAAATTAGCGACAAAAATTTCAAATATTTTTCTAATAGGAGCCATTTTATCAATTTCTTGTCTTTGATTTCTATCTCTAACATCATCAAAGCGTAACACCTTAAAAGAAACCGAAATAGTTTCTCACTCATTGCTAGGTAACACGATTCTATGCCGCTTCCTCTTGAATTATCCCATAAGTGATGGGCATTTTCCCTCGAACTCCGTAAAGCACCAATCAAATAAAGAATACCTATTAACCCTAAAATACTAATCATCCGTCAGAATGACGTACACTCTTCTTTGAACAAGAATAACTCCTTTTCTGGGAATCCAATTATCTTCTTCCTCTAGAAGTGCTTCAATCAGTTTGTTGCCTACCACGCTCCTCTTCCGTCCGTACATCTGCTTCGTCGTGGAGTCACTACGTCAATCTTACGTAGGTTTAGTATTAAGCTAAAATTTTGTACGTCGATTTGGCGTATATTTAGTAAAATCAGACTATTTTCATATAACGTGTTAGCGTATGTTCATGGAGTTTAGATAATTTTCGGCGTCAATTTTACGCACGATTAGTGAAATGAGTCAATTTCACAATTGAATGTTTGGTCTATCGTCGAATTATTGAATGCCTAGTTAATATTTTGCGCGTTTTAGGAAAAATTGAGAAAACTGTACATTATTCTGGCCCAGAAGAAATTCTACGCATAATGAGCAAAATTTCCGACGACAAAAGTGGTACGGAAGATATTTTAGAAAGTCAACTTACCTCAGATGACGATAACGTATGCTGTGATGATTCCGATTTAGATCCAGACTTTAACCCCGCCAAAGACGATGAGGCGAATTAAGTGAATTTTGTTTTGGCGCCTATCAGAGAGATTAAACGCTCTATTTCCCAAACTATGAAGAAGGGAAAATGTCAACACGTAAAAAAGATTCGGCAGAACATGACAATAATAATATCATTACTTTGAAAGATCCTGAAATAACTGGAAGGAACGGGTTTATCCGGAAGACTACACGCGATACTCCTTGTCAAGGAAAAACTTCCAGCAAAAATGTTGTCCATATTAGACCTGGACCCGCCCAGAATGCTCGTCTTGCAGCCGAACCAGTTGGTTGCTTCAACCTATTTTTTTTTACAGAAAACGACTGAAATTTTACAACACAATAAATGAATAAATAGGCTGCGCCCGAGTTACAAAAAACTCACATCCACAATTGAAAACACAAATTTGAAGGAACTAAACACACTTTTTGGAGTCTTGTATTTGTATTAAAATATTGTACTTATGGCCATAGTTTATGAACATTAATAGGCACTTACTCTTTGATTTTCCTATTTTATAGTAGTTTTTTGCATAATCCAAAGTTAATACTAACATTTTTATGATCATTCTATTCTTATTTGTCAAAATTTTGTTGCCAGTTGAACATTTGTAATTCTTTACGAAATCATAGTTCCTAGAAGATTTATCATTAAAAACTAGTTGGAGTTTTGATTGATCAAAAATATACCAGAAGGTTGATTATCAATAAACACATTGCAATAAAAGTTGTTTTTAAAAAGTCCTGGTGTGTACGTCAAATTTAGGTATGTTTAGTAACAACCGCCCTAAAAATAAGATTAATATTAAGAGGTTAAAGCTTTAATTTCTCTTTCATCCGTCGGCCTTGCGTCTCGGTTCGTTCAAATTTTTCTCGAATGTTTTTAATATAAATGTTAGTGCAAGCGGTAATAATTCGAATTATGAATTCATCCAAAAATAGTGTTAAATAATCGATTTCAGATTTTGCGTCACGAGTTCGCTGCTCAACCGCTGTCTTATCGCTCATCCGCCGCGAATTCAAGTGTCCCAAAAGGAACCACTCAACTGCTTATAAGGCCTTAACTCGGATTCTGGAACATCTCGCCGACTCAGGAAAATTCCACTTCGGAGAAAAGGGAGCCTTCTCGAGTCCGTCTCTTGCGTAATCCGCGCCCACAAGCTGGTCTCCAGACGCTGCATATGACAATATTGACACCTCAAAAACAAGTTTGGAAAAAAATGCAAACACTTCAAGTGGTCGGTGACGCATGGAGACCACAGCTCGAAATTGGAGCGTAAAGGCCGGCTCCCACTGGTGCACGGCACTGCACAAAATATTCTTTCCATGTAATTAAATGAACTCGCTCCCACTGAAGCCGGAGCGCGGCGCGCCTCTGTAGCAGTTTGCGCGGAGACAATATTCTTTGCTACCGTGCAAGATCGTGCTTCGCTGTTCTTCGGTGTGCCTCAGTGTGAGTGGGTCTTGCACGCGTGCGCACAGTTTTCGAAGAGCTTCGTTAACATTCTGCAGGAATCACTTGCTTCCGTCACCACGTGACTCGTGCCGTTTTCACTGCCTAGGCAGTGCCGCGAACCCTCCCCATCAGAAAACGTGCCTCTGCGTGCACGAATGTGAATGGGTAAAAAAACCGTTCTGAGGCGCGGCTTACCGCGGTGTGCACCAGTGGGAGCCTACCTTAAGGCCTACGAAGATTACGCGACCACCACTCGTCATAAGAGGCGGTTGGTTAAAAATAAGATTTGGGAAGTTCTGTTCGTAGTTTGTTTTTCGACTTGCCTTTCGTCGGACATGCCTTTAGGTTATCCCTTTCTGCCATTTGGAATGCAAATTGTGAATTCGTCTCTTATAGATATATTTTTTTATTTTTGGTCAGGAATTAATTCACCATGTCTTATAAAGATCGAGTGATTGTACAAGTGCTTAGATTTAACTTTTTGTTTGTGAATTTAGTCCAATAACCTTTGGCCAGTTACCAGTTAATCCAATATAATATTGTTCATATGGATTTTTAAACTTTGCATAACGACGTTTCACATAAGGATGCTTTTTCATGGAACGAATTAACGTCGTCATTCGAAGGATTGCTGTATACAAAAAGCCTGTTTCGTATTTAGGCGCGTGGTCTACACTTATAGACCACTTGCTGAAAACATTTACACAAACCACGGATGAATAACACTTCTGAAAAAATAATACAGATCAAGGCCTAGTAATCAGCTATGGAGGTTGATGCATGCGTAAACAAGTCCATACAAGAAATATACTAATAGAGGTGTGTGGTTTACGACTGTAGACCATGCATCTACTGATGGGTTAATTAACCCTTTCATGGGCTGCGGGAAGTATGCTTCCCACCAAATATATTCCTTATCTGGATTTGTGGAAACCATCTATTCCACTTTTGTTTATTACTGCCATCTACCATATTCTATTCTAACTTTTTAAATAATATGAAATCGGGCATTATGCTATCGTGGCATGAGAGAATGTTGAATAAATGATTGTGTCCAAGAATCTATAGAAATAATTTGCCCATGAAAGTTTAAGAGTATAGTATAAGGATTGAGACGACAATACAATCTTGAGGTTTAACAATGACACAGTCGTCAAGGTACCATGTCGTTAAAAAGCTTAAAAAAATGTGATTTGAATGTATAACTTGAGCAATTTCTAATCGTAGACAAAATGTGACGATAAGAATAAGAAACATTATTTATTTTATTTTAACCCTAGTATACTAATCATACGTCAAACCAATTAGCTCCTTCCTCTAGCAGTGCTTCAATCAGTTTGTTGCCTACCCGGAACCAGGTCGGTCACAAGTTTCACGCTCCTCTTCTGCCCATACATCTGCTTTGTCATTGAGTTACTACGTCAATCTTACGTAGATTTAGTATTAAGTGAAAATAAACCGTATTTTGGGAAACGAAGCTGGCTCATCTCGAGAAGTAATCACACTTTCTCACAGGCAACAAGGGCAGAGAAAGTACTGTCACATTTGCCATTATTCAAAAAGGCATGTGACTACATGCTACTGCACCAAATGTCACATACCAATTTGCAGCGAACAACCAAGGAAGTTTTGTCCTGGTTATTAATGTTTTCGTTGTTACTTTTTCGCATTTTCTTAAACATTTTTTTGTACTCTGTAATCAGTTGTGATTTTGAAATTTTAATATGATTTTTTTAGTGTTTTTATAAGGTCTGCCTACTAGTTTTCTAAGATTTTGTTTTTATTAAAAATAGGTACTTATTGCCATAATTTATGATCATTAATAGGCACTTACTCTTTGATTTTGCTATTTTATAGAAGTTTTTTGCATAACCCAAAGTTAATACTAACATTTTTATGGTCATTCTATTCTTATTTTACAAATTTTTGTTGGTATTTGAACATTTGTAATTCTTTACGAAATCATAAGCTCCTACAAAATTTATCATTAAAAACTAGTTGTTGGAGTTTTGATTGATCAAAAATATACCAGAAAGTAGATTATCAATAAACACATTGCAATAAAAGTGATTTTAAAAATAATTCTGGTGTGCACGTCAAATTTAGGTATGTTTAGTAACAACTGCCCTAAAAATAAGATAAGTATTCTAGGGTTAAAATGGTCCAGGTCCGAAGATTGTAGGTCAATTCTGTCTAATTTTAATTTTCATAATAAAAGCCTGCATGTATAAGAGTCCATTTTTACGTGTTACATAATCTTATGGAGTCAAACCCGGCTTGTTTTTCCAAATATGTTTTGTCAAGTAATTTTTAATGTGAATCAAGCATTCCTGAGAAATTTTGAACCATTATCTCTTACAGTTTTTGAGATATAAACTATTTAAAATGATGACCAACTAACCAAATTTGTCCATTGTTATAGGAGACTATAGCGCGTTTCACGTCATCCGTGCACTACATGTTCTTATGGTAGAATCGCTATCCCATGTTTTTCCCTATACCAGTGGTGCGCAAACTTTTCTAATAGCGGGCCACAGTAGCGCTTGCGAATGCCTTGACGGACCGCAATGGAAGTTGGCAATTCTTCGGCGGGCCGGATTCGAGTTTAAATCGGAAGTTTTCTGTATATCCTGAGGTGCCATGTAAGTGAAAATCAAGTCTAAATAAGGTTGTCATGGCTAACATTTATATATTTAGAGTTTTATCATAAAAAAATTTCAAAAAATTATGAATTTGTGTTAAATTTTTAATTGCATTTTTGCCATAGCTTCGCGGGCCGTAGTTTGGGCAACACTGCCCTATACTGCTAATTCTCGGTGTTGCCAATTCATGCAAAATCCAGATTCTCATCGTTTTTGGCTTAGTTACTCACATAAACACCTAACGAAGGAAAGTAAATAAAGTAAAACTCCTATAGCCAAAAAAAAAGATTAACAAACCCAATGCATTTCACCCACGATGTGGGCATCTTCAGGGGTGACCTGATCTTGACAGTGACAAGTGGTCAACTGTGAGGATAATGGGAGGTTTCGAATGGAAGAAAAAACGAAAAACAGCTGAAATAAGAAACAAGTTTTTGGCGTGTTTATTTTAGTCCGTCAGTTTGTATAAGGTCTTATTGAAGTCAGTATCACTATTCATTTAAGTTTCACGGTTTTTGTATATGTGTAGGTTTTCTAAGGAGTTAAGTTAATTGTTGGAAGAGATTAGTAATTTTATATCATTTAAGTTGATATTATGTCCTGTTTCGAAGATGTGATTAGCTACACTGGATTTATCAAACCGGTTGTATTTTTAGTATGCTAAATGCTCCTTAAACCGTGCAACTAATTTCCTTTTGGTTTGACCTATATACTGTTTATCACAATGTGAACATTGTATTTGGTAAATCCCCGATTTGTCTAAATTTTCAATTTTATCTTTTGTACTCCCTAATAAATTTTTAAAATTTTGTGGATTGGTGTATGTTATAGAGTATTTCTTCTGTTTGAAAATGATATCCAAGCCTCTATTGAGTGGTGGGAAATAAGGCAGTTTTATATATTTGGTCTTGTTCCTATTTTCAGTTGTGAGAGTGGTGGAATTTATCAGTTTTTTTGAGGCTGTCTTTTGACTAATTTATTAATTAAATTATTGTTGAAACCCAGTTTTGTGGCTATATCTTTTATATATTTTAGTTCTTTTTTATATCTAAATTTGTTTAGAGGTACATTGCAGAGTCTATCTACAAGGTGGTGGAAGACAGCTGTTTTTTGGCTAGTGGGGTGAAAGGAATTTTTGAGAATAAAATTGTTGGTGTGAGTGAGTTTTCTAAAAATATCAAACTCGATTTGCTGTCTATTGTTTATGATTAAGAGGTCGAGTAAAGGCAAGGTATTGTTTTGTTGAATTTCGTATGTGAATAGATAGTAGCTCAATAACTTTGGCCAAAACTAACAAAGGTGAAATACTCCTTTAGCCAAAACAACTAGAGGGCTACAAAACCCAATGCATTTCGCCCACAAGGTGAGCATCGTCAGGGGCATTCATATTTGAATGGCCAAATCTCTCAGTCTAATTAGTGATTGTGCTAGAGAATTCTTGAGAAATACCCTTTCTTTCACATTCTCATTTCTCGAGAATTTTTTTGCTCCAAAATTCAAGAATCTCGAGTCTCGAAAAATTTTTTAAAGATTCTCGAGAAATTTTTTCGTTTTAAACCATTAAGCATTTTACATTTTTCAGCCTATTTTCCGTAGGATGTCTGTTTGTGTGACCTCATTTATGATAAGTTTATAATGACAGCAATACAATCTCTAGCAGTTTATATATTTTCACAGTCTTACAGCTTCGTTTATTTTGCGGTCTGATTCTTCACTTATCTGGCGCCATTCTCTGCATTGTTATTACGTTGTTTATACACATTGATTCTTTATGTCTGTTGTGAACAGAATATAGTCCACCATTTGGTCACGGCCACTCGTTCTGTTCGATGCATTTTTGCGAAAATGGGCAGCGAGATATCACCTATCTCTTCCTATCAACAAAATCAACTCGTTTGTTTTTACCCTTCTCTGAACATCCGCCTTCTATGAATTTAACAATAGGAACCTTTGATTCTTCTTACGGCATCTATTTTCCCCGATAACACTCTCCCTCAATTCAGATGTAGTCATTATCTGAGGGACATGGATGAAAATTTTAATCAAAGAGCTATGAGCTCACGACCAATGTTTTGCTTACAGAGAGTGTAAATAGACTTCCTATGAACAAGTGGTTCATATTTCATACAGACAATGCACTTTTCTTTGGCCAGGGATGAGACAAAAAGCCAGTACGGTGTGGATTTTAACATGCAGTGAAACTTGTGAAAGGTAGAATCTGTATAAGGTGGAAACCTACCAAAGCCAAAAATCTAGAATGCATACTGTATAATGATACCATACTTCATAGGAATGCCCCTCTGTAACGCGGAACCTGCGAGACCAGGATGGAAAATATTTCTTCTCGTAAGTTTTGTATCAAAAAGTGTAACTTGAAACTGAAAGGCAGAAGGAAAAATCACTATGGTTTGAGGTCCTCTGGTCCAGGTGTTGGTTTGTTTGCCATTCTATTCATCATGTGCGGTACGATGTATACCTCTATTTTTTAAGTCTGGCAAGCTGGGAAACCCCAGAGGTTTTAGTAGGAGGTGGAGGAGGACTGACCACCGCTCTGGGTTGTGTGTATTTGTGCCCTCTCAAGACTCAAAAATTCTTCCCTTTGCATTGCTTTGCCCATAAAAGGTTTAGTATTTATGAGGGTGAAGGGGGAAGGCAAAGAAATTCTTCCGGGAACATTTGGTTCTTGATCGTTAATTATCTTATAAGCTTCGTTTATGATTGAGATACAGATAATATTCATTTAAAAAGTGAAAAATGGTATTAATTTCGAAATTCATTCCATGTAATGTTAAATAAAATTATTATCATTAGAAAATGTCAAGTATTTTATATGTAACAGTAGTAGTAGTTATTACCCCTACATTATATAATTTTAGGTATATTTATTTGTAAGTGTATATTGCTTACAAGTTTTTCGCATAATATTTCAATTATTTTCTTACCTACATCGTATGGAATATAAATTAAAGTTTCTAATAACCAGCGAATGAATTTAATTCAGAATATAGAAACAATAACTTTCATTTTAGGATTTACGTAACTTCTATTCATGTTTTCTCAAATGAATAATCGAATAAAATTCTTCATCAGTAAGATAGTCAGAAGATTTTTCAATGAGACAGGCAGGGGGCAATAAGGCCCATTGCTTTCTCATTTGTCCTATACAATCAGCAGTGGAGTTATGTTCCGTGGGACCCTGCCTGCAGTCCTTTTTTGGGGAACCTATTCTTTCACTGGGGAAAACACACTGCATCACACACAATATAGGAAAGACTATGTTAGTAATGCTGTTGGATTTGTTAAACTGAAGCGAGAAGGAAAAATTTGTATTGTTAAAGGCAAGATTTGCCCTGAACACAATAAGATAAAGAGGTTATGATGCGGGTGTAGTTGTAGATGAAGAAGAAGATTTAGTCACTTCTGTGGAGTGTCATGACTGCCCTTATTTATCAAAACATGGTCCTTCAAAATACCATGCTGTCGTGGATATTATGGGAACAAATTTATTAAAATATTTAAATTACATAACTAACTTAATATGTAACATTTGTAAAAGTGTTTGCTTAAAAACTTGGTACTTAAATATATGCACTGCAACAGTAATTATTTGCTTAATAAACCCATAGCCCAACGATTTCTGCAAGTTTGATCTTAGGTATTTAGAATAGGTATATTACATTATGGAGGTTTTGTTAAAATATATATGCTAATCTTTGAAACATAAAAATATAATTTACTGTTTCAACATCGTTCTCCAAAAATATATGCATCATGTCAATGTAATGCCGACATAAGTCATAAACTAAAATACGAAGCAATAAAATTACGTACATACATATAACTAGTACTTATATTAGAATGATCTTCGCACACAAATGCAGTTGTACATTCCGATATATCAGATTTGTATCTCCTCATGGCTTTCAACCACAATATTCACAGTCGACCCTGTTCGCAGTCGAAGGAACATCGCCCTTGAAAATGCCCACTTAGTGGGCGAAATGCATCGGGCTAGTACCACTTGTTTTTGGCTGGAGTCTTATCCTTCTATCACAATATTCTCCGCTTATTATTTCTTCCCAAGGAGCTCGGTAGCGTGAAGAACAATTTTCTCGGGGTTTTAATCATTGTATTTAAGCACTGAGGTACCAGAAAATACTTATAACCCTTCTTAACTTCCATATTCTCCATTTTAGCTACAATATCAGGAAAAGCAACAGGACGAAGTATCAAAACTGCATGCTTTCAGTACGGTCGTAAGTGTTGTAAGGCATGCGATGACGTCACGTACCCTTACTACTCTCTCTCCAACCAGGATGCCGTTTTCGTGGGATATTTAAAAGAGTTATTTTAAACATTTTTTTTGCATAATGAAGACGATTTAACAAAAAATATTCACAGGGAATTAAGTCAATTACAAAGAATTAAAAAAAAAACAAATATTTTTACAGTCCTCCATTACTTGTTCTTGAATTTTTTCAGCCATAAGACAAGCTCTATTGAGCTTGTTGAACTATCCAAGTGTTGACAGGGAGTAATCATTCTATTAGGTATTGCAAAGATATAAGCACAGTTTGAATTGAAAATTTATGTTGAATGTGATCTAAGGTGATTGTTTGTAATTACTCTATGGTTATGCCATTTACATAAGCTTCAAACTATTTTATCTAAAATTATAATAAAATATACAGAGATATGATAACATTCTATGAATATTATTATTCATGCTATGTAACTTGTGGCTCTTTTTTCCAACCTGGGTAATTCTTTTGAATATTTCTATTATTTGCCGTATTACATTGTTCTGGTTGAAGCTCAGGGAATAGTGAGAACCTGTTTCTTGCTAGCATGATGGTCTTTGAATGGAGTTATGGCTCCTATTTAGAGATGTTTTTATGTAATCATTCATGTGTGAATGAAATTAGAATTTTGACAATCTTTTTGTGTTTGGCCATTAGAATGATGAGTATCTAAAAATCTATAAAAGCCTTCTTCTGTCCCTTTGTGGCTCCCTCTGTCATGCTATAAAAATATGAATAACTCAATAAAAGATAGTGATAAATTTTTGAAATTTGGCAGGAACGCTGGATTCATATATATTGAGGTGATAAAGAAAAAATCTCAAAAAAGCCTGGGTTTGACTTCAAGGAAGACATTTCTTTTTCTCATAAAAAAACATGTAAACATCATCTTTTAGTCTTGGAGGCCTTTATTCTTTTTGAGATCTAAATTAGAAAGAATTAACCTTAATCTTCGAATCTAAACCATTTTAAAGAAGAAATTATAGTTTCTTATTCTGTTCATCGTTTTCCATCTTCAGTTCAAAATCCCTCATGTTAAATGTTATATTCACATTTTTGAGGAAATCTTGCCATTTTAATGGAATGTCTTCAATCAATTGCATTGTTAAACCTCGAAATTCTATTATTATTTCAATCCTTAAAGGTGAAAGCGTTCTTTGAATGCTGTTAATACGAGAGAGAGAGAGAGATAGAAGGAAGGAAGGAGAGGGAAGTGATTTTCATAGCAACCAATATAAACAACATTTGTTGCATTATTTATAAGGACTACATTTGAATGTAGAACTTTAATTATTTACACATTAAAATTAGGTACTTAGAATCATCATAGGAGTTCAAGACTTGAAACAATGCCTAAAAGAACGAACGTTGGTTTTCCTGCCATCCAAAGAAAGTTTAGGTATATTTATGTTAATTTTTTATTTCATAAAAAACTTTCCCGTTGAATTTCAGCGGGCATCTCCCTAGTGTGCATATAAACTCACAACTTTTGGCTATTCTTGCTTTTTCAACAGCCAGAATTACTATAGCCTCCAGCACCTGAATGATGTACTTTGTAGTCATGACATGTACGTGGAGGGAACGTCTACACATCCATTGCAAATTTGTAGGAACATTGTACTCTGCCCCACTGGGTTGGGAAAGTTAGTTGAAGTGTTTTTGGTTCCTTCTCATGTTCACTGTTCCCCCACCCCGTCCCCTAGTGTTGTGCTGGGTAAAAAACAATTTCAACAAACAATTTATTGAAACATCCAATAAACCAAGAAATAAAATACATAATGTTATGGCAACGCAGTTCATTATTTGGCAGCTAGAGGCACTACTAGCTATCATAAAGTTGTTAGTTCTGGCTGTTGAAAATGCAAGGTGTTACCAACTTTTAACCTTGGGTTTCAGAAATATCAAGCTAAAATTTTTTTATGAATGTCTTGTTGTGGGGCCAACCTTTTTTTTACCAGTATTGTTTTCTGATATTTCAGGAGGAGAAAGTAGAGTATGAAGCAAGAGAATATCAGGTAAGTTCTTAATATGAAGCTTGTATCAGCAATCTAAGTTATGAGTAGTTAAGCCATAATTAGTTATTTTTATAATTTTTCTTTCTAGGTGCAGCTATTGAGTATTGCATTAAATGAAAACACCATTCTGTACCTTCCTACTGGCTCGGGGAAGACTTTCGTAGCTGTAATGTTAATAAAATGCATGTCCCAGGATTTGGAGAAGTAAGTTGGCCTTAAAAATGACCACTTTTACAGTATGGTCAGTAGAAATTTTTATTATAAGCTAAAGACTGTTTTAGCTATTTTACAGTTATTTTAACCTCTGTGTGGCAATTAGTATGTTAAGTATTTTACTAAATACTAAAAATCCTTTTCATTCCACTGTTGAATTGAACAATATAAATGCATATAACACTGTCTTAGGCTGAGGTAGCTTCAAAATTGCTTAAAACTGCAATTTTATACTGTTACAAGTAGAATTGCATTGAGGAAAAAATGAAACATTTACAGCATTAGGCACCCAACTTGTACTCGGTAATTGTAATTATTTTCGTTTTTTTTTCTTTTTAGTGAGTATATAAAAGCTGCTAGGTTAAAAGTAATTTTTATATAATTTTATATAATAATTTTATATAATATATATTTTTATATAATATAATATTTTATATAATTATAGTTGGTCTTCCAGAATGCTCTATAGAAATCCCCATAAGAGAACACTTAAAAATACATTTTTTTCACTTGCAGACTTCTTTCTTTTGCAAAGTTAAATTATAAGTAATTGACGTACGATCTTCGGACCTGGACCATTTTAAAGAAAAATAAACAGATTCTTATTCTTATTGTTGACTTTTGACTTCATTTTGAAATCGTTCAAGTTATACGTTTAAATCACGTTTTTGGAAAATGTTAAGCTTTTTAAAGATATGTTGTCTTGCCGACCATGTCATTGTTAAACCTCGAGATTGTATTGTCGTCCTTATACTATATGCGTAAGGAAAGTTTGTTTTGAATGCTTTAGCATGAGAGAGAGAAGGCACCCGAATTATTTATAATTAAAATGGTGTTTTTCATCATCTTCTTTTCAGTTAACTTTCTATTGAAATTTTGGTAATTAACTATTTTTATAGTTTTTTTGCAGTGCATCTTATAATTAACTGCAGTTATAAATTCGCATTGCATATATAAATCATGCAAAAACCAATCCTTAACATGCAGACCTTTACCGTTTACATTTAAAAATATTTCAAGGATGAGGTATTTAACTTATGCGAAGAGAAGAATTTAAATCTCATTTGCAGTGCATCTTATAATTAACCGGAATTATAAATTCGCATAGCATATATGAATCACGCAAAAAGCCAATTACTTAACATGTAGACCTTATTCGTTTACATTTTAAAATATTTTAAGGATGAGGTATTTAACTTACACTAGTTAAGCGAAAAGAAGAATTTAAATCTCATTCGAAAATCTCCAAAAATTACGTTTTAATATGATCTTTCACGTTTTCATGCATTTTGTTTATATTAGACCACTGTTGTCCCAATTGTTGAATTCTATTCTTGGCCTCATACTAAATTCACCAATTTGGTGCTTTAACACGGGTCAGACTTTTATACATGGGTATAACTTATTTACTGAATCTATTAAGTAATTAGAGGGAGGAAGGAAAAGAGAATGAGCAGAAATTGAGGGAGAGGCCATAGCATTTGTATAGGATTAAAAGGAGCTGCAGTACAAAAATAACAATAATAAATTATAATTGATTATAAAAAATGTTACACTATTGAATCATGCACCAATGCCAAATGGTGGGAATTCATAAAACTAAATATAGGTAATGTAATTTTCAATGGATTTCTTTAACTGTTAATACAGCAAATATTTTAAACCGAATTTCAAATAGGAGTGAAAAAATAACATTTTATACCTTTATTTAAATTTCTTTAACTAAGGTGATTTTTCTGGTAAATTTTCAAAACTGATATAGTTAAAAGAAAAGTGCAATCTTAAAATATAGTTAAACTCATTTAAGTTTATGTAAGTATTTAGTTAATAGTAAGTAAGTTACTACATATTTTTCCATTGATGGTACATTGACAGTTCGTTCACATTTTATCCTGTTCTTGATGAGTCAGTAAGAGTAAAATAATTCATTTATTAAGTTAAATTCTATACGTTTTAAATAACTTATAATTTGCTCAAATATTCCAAGTAAAGTTCACCTACTTCTTTATGCATTATATCTTATTATTTTGATTTTCCTCTTATTTTCAGGAAATATTTGGATAATCATTTTACCTCTCTACTAATAATTACGTAAACAATATAATTAAAACAAAGGTAACTTTCAAAAACACTGATTTGATTATGCATGAAAGTCAAACCAGATCATAGCATATCTTACTGATTTTTCATATCGAAATCATATATATTTGGAGTACTTTTATGATAATCCTGTCATATTTGACGGGCAATTACGCTAGTTTTATTATAAAATGATTTATATGAGTTCATCTGATATATATGTGTGTGTGTGTATGTGTGTGTGTGAGGTGCGGATAAAAGAGACGAGAGAACTTATGTCAGATAAATTTTATTACCCTTCAATACACTAAGCGCACTGGTAAACTTCTGTCGTACACATCGTCCATTCTGCTACCCGGCTATACTCACGTCGTCGTCCCACTTTTTCTCGCGCCAACCTCTCGCCATCTTCCTCCCTCATCCAACCCTCTCACCCCCGCCATCCACTCTCAAAAAACTGACGATCGCCACCCGTCACAAACAAGCGACGATCACCACTCGTACACCATCTCAGTCCCACAACTCGGCCATCCTATTAATTGTCCGTCCCGGACGATGACAGGTCATCCTCTATGTTTTGGTAGAACCCTCTCCATGGCTTCATGTTCTCTGCTACGGCGGAAGTGTGTCCTGGACCCTCATGGCAACCAACCTTCTCCACATCGTAGCGGTCCTTAGGTTACACCTTTGTGAGTCGGTAAGGTCCCAGGAACTTGTTCCTCAACTTCAGGCCTGCTCCAAACTGCGTCCTCTTAACCGCCACTATGTCACCCACCTCATACTTTGTGGCCTACTTGCATCGACGATTGAAGCTCCGTCTATTCTCCTCGCAATGGCTTCCTTGGCCCGCTTACGCAGGTCGTTCCTTGCCCCTGTAAAAGAGGTGTGCATCTCCTCCTCAATTATCTCCTGCAGTTCGACATCCTCTGGATTCCTCATCGTCATCCCCATCACATGGGATGGTGCCAATGGACCGTTGGGGTGTGCTGTTCACTGCCTGCTGCACCCGACTTATAGACTTGAACCACTTCAATGGCTCCTCTGCAGACAGCTTCGCGAAGACAGCCACCAGGATACACTGCATCCTCTCTACCTGACCTTTCCCTCTTGGCACACCTGTCGTAATGGCGAAATGTTTTATATTCCCCTCCTGGCAATATTGCTCAAACTCCCCAGCCATAAATGCCTTGTTGCGATCTGTAATGATCCGCCTTGGATTACCAAAAGTTTGCTGGTGGACCCTCAGCTTCTCCAGCACCTCTGCCGTTTCCAACGTCTTAGTCGCAAAGAGCCAGGCAAACTTAGTAAATGCATCCACAAGCACAAGGAGGTACTTGTAGCACTTTTTAGTTGACGGCAATGACCCCAAATGATCTATATGTAATGTGTCTAAAAGGAGGTCTTCTTTTGGAATAGGGTTCAGGAAATCCTCCGCCTTTCCTTGCTTTCTAGCCACCAATATGCATGGAATGCAGTTTTGGATATACTTCTCTATCTTCCTCTCCATCTTATTCATCCAGTACTGCCTCCCAATCATTCTCATTGTCTTCTTGATGCCAAAGTGTCCTGTGTCATGGGACCTCTGAATAATCTCCCACTCCATACCTTTCGGGATGACTAGTCTCTGTACTCGACCATCTTCCTTGTAAAGTAAATCTCCCCTCAGCAAAAAATCATCAAACATTCCACCTCCACGTAGGACCACCTTAATTGCATTTAGTCCTTTGTCCCCATTCTGCGCCCTGTCTACTCGGTCCAGCAGCACATCCCGTAAAGCAAGCATGTAGGGATATCTGCTCAGGGCATCAACATGCATCATTCTCATCCCAGCCTGGTGTTCCACCTCGTAATCGAACTTCTAGCTCCATTTCCAATCTTGCAACCTTAGGTGCTAGGCTGTCCTTCTTAACCCTTTGTGGTCCAGATATTTTTTCTGTTTGGGTACCAGGTGGTCCAAGTTAATGTTGATAGTTTTGCTGAATTTGGAAACATATTATTTTATTAAAAAAAATGTAATAAATGACACTGAAAATTTTACTTTATTTTGCTGCTGTGTTTAAATGCAAGCTCTGAAACGTATTTTTACAATTTATAATTCACCATGGTGTGGTATCTTCTGAAACAGTCTCCAACATGGAGTCCAGGTTTCCTTTCACATGTTTCACAAATGTAGCAGGTTTCTTTCCTCCCACCTGCCACTTTCCGGTTTGAGCACACCAAACAGTCCTTATGCTTTCCCTCTGGGTGTGAAATGATGATATGCAGCTTCCCATCCAAGCGTTGCTCCCTGTCAGAAGTAGAAGGTCACCCTCTTCTGGATGCAGAACCACTCCGGAAATCTCCAATCAGTTCCATTAGAAGCCTTTGCCGAAATTGTTTGTGTTAGAGATTTGCTCTTTCTATTTTTACTGCATTCCTTGAATAAGATGTATGCATTTACAATGGAAGCCTCAAAACCCCAAAAGAACAATTTCCTCCACCACTTGAGCGACTTCCGTAAAAAGCAATAAGTTGCAGTGTACTGGTCTGCGACATCTACTCCTCCCATATTTTCGTTGTACCTAGCTACAACACTGGGTTTCATAACCATTTGGATTTCGCCACCCTTTGTCCTTCTCTGGACTGTTTCTGATGCTGACATGCCCCATGTGCTCAATAGTGTAACCACTTTCTTATCACGCCATGCAACGAGTAAGGTGTTTTTCTTTCGGTATGCCATTATTTCTCCTTTTTTTAGCTTTGGCTTCTTCATACATGTTGGAATATCTTTTTTGTTAGGCATTACTGTTCCAGTGAGATGACATTTTTCATCAAGCAATGCAGTAGCAAGTTTTGGACTTGTATAAAAACGATCAGTAAAAATATGGTAACCAGAAGCTTCAGGTATTGATTGTGTAAGATTGTTGTAAAGATGTAGTACTATCCTACTTGTAAATGGCAGATGCGGTTTGATCAGTCCTTCTGTGGTAAGTTTTCCAAAATATGGAACAAATGAATATATATAACTGCAACAAAAGTCCGCCAAAACATAAACACGGAGACCCCATTTTGTAGGTTTTTTTGGGTTATAAGTTATGAACGCTATTTTCCCCTTGAAGCCAATAGTAGATTCATCTATAGAAATATTTTCTCCTGGCACAAAGTGTTCCCTGAATCTGTTTTCTAAATAATGGAGGAAATGACTAACTTTCTGAATTCTTGTTTTTAGACTTGTATCTAAGCTGGGCATGGTCTCCAAATGTAGGGCCCAAAAGATTTGTAAAAACCGTCGGCGGGTGAAGATCTTACAAAAAAATGAGATTTTTGAATGAAATGCTTGAGACCAATAATCCTTTATATCAGCGAAAGGAATTATCCCCATGTTGATTATTACACCTAGAAATGCCCACATCTCTTCCTCTACGACATCAGTCCAGGTTAGCCATATCGAATATTGAGACAATGTTTTGGTGCTTATTGTTTTTCTGGCATATGCGTTGGTTTCAGCAATGAGTTTCTTTACAAGGGTTTGCGTGAAAAACAATTTGAAAAATTCATTTGGAGTGGTCGTGGCAGCTGGAACTTGCGGACCTAAAGTCTTATTCCCATGTTCAAAACGTATCTTTGAACGGTAATTGTCATTATATGTTACATTTTGCCAAATATCATTGTCAAAAATAGCATCATCATCACAACTATCTGAGTCACTAATAATTCTCGGAACATTTGTATGTACCCTTCTAAGAACAATGTCATCATCAGAATCACTTGAAAAAACATTCGATGGACCAGGATCAGCTACGAGTTTTCGTTTTTTCCGTCTTGGCTTGGTCACGCTTGAACATCGTTCACTTTGTTCGTTATCACTTTCTTGTAGCTCGTCGAAATCAACATCTATTTCTTGCATATAATCATCGTCACTACTTTCAAATTCATTAGTATCAAACATGGGGTTCGTTTTCTTTACTTTATTATCCATAATAACAAAAGTTTACGCACCGTTTTTATTACGCGGTGATTGTTTCGAGACATCACTCAAAGGCACTGACTCATAAAAGTGTCAACATAACTGCCAAGTAAACTAGGGCAAAGAAAAAAATATCACGTTAATATATGTAGTATCCTATTCATTATTAATAAACATGTAATTCTTCTCCTTTGATATTACAACTTACCCATCGTTCTCAGTACCCAGCGATACCGGCGATACCTGTCGAGCGTCATGAAGCGTCAGGTAGCGACTAGTCATTTAAGGGGAAAAACCTCTAAAATAGATAAAAATACATATCGGCGTCACTGTCCGGCCATCTACCGTGCGGAAAATAAATCACGTAAATACTTGCAGTATTCTAAATCATTCACAGATGGCGTAAATCGTCATAAAGTCGCGTGTCGAGTCCACCTCGACATAGGATCCACTAGAATGAATTGTTATGTCGAGTCCACCTCGACATAGGATCCACTAGAATGAATTGTTATGTCGAGTCCACCTCGGCATAGGACCGCAAAGGGTTAAGGGTTTGTTCAAATGCCTCACTGTCTGTGATGATCTTAAAGTGGATTCCAAGCAAATACACCCGGAACTTCTGCACAGCTTTTACCACAGCCAACACCTCCAACTGGTAGCTGTGAAGCTTCCTCTCTGCTTCTGATGTCTTCCTGCTCATGTAGTAGACCGGGTGGAGCTGGTTATCATCCTTGGACCTCTGTAGGAGAATCGCCCCTAAGCCATCCATGGATGCATCTGTGTGAAGCTCAGTCTCCAGCCTTGGATTGTAAATCCGCAGCACAGGCTCAGCTGCCATTGCCCTCTTCAGCATCAGGAATGCTTGATGTTCATCCTTACCCATCAGAACTTTTCTCCCGCTCTTCAGAAGATCACTAAGTGGCTTGGTGATCTTAGCATAGCCTTGCACATACAGTAAAACCCCGATTTAATGTTCCCGCATTTAGTGAAATCCCGGATTTAGTAAAGATTTTTTCATGTCCCGAAAATATCCCCATATAAACAATGTATTATTTTCCCGCATTTAGTGAAACCCGATTTAGTGAAAAACCCGCATTTAGTGAAAGAATATTATGTACCCGTACTTCAATTTTTATTTGACGTTTCCCGCATTTAGTAAACTTTTTCATGAGCAAAAAGAAATCACAAAAGAAACATACTGTACGTAAAAATTACGATATACGCTCAAAACATTGTGAATGGCTCATCACGCGCTACATTGTCTGCTAAGACGGTAGCAGCCGCAAGGAAACCGTAAATCCTACAATGTAATGAATCCTGCTCGTATGTTCCTCATTTCTGGTATCACGCTCAGTTACCTGTTGTCATAGTGTGCTATATACTCGACGTCGTTTACGAGAAAATGCCCTTTGAAAATTGCGATCCGAGAGTCATCAAAATAAGAACGTTAAAAGTCCTTTCCTAATTATCTAGGAGCGTTGGTCTAGGGTAAATGAGTTGGATTTCAAATATTATTTCCAGGGTTCGATCATGATGGTAAAGCGAATGGTTAGTGATCCGTAAAATTATGTTCGTGAAGAATTACGATGAAGAAAATATTAGTTATAATGCATGGAAGAAATTTTTAAAAAATCTTTTGCAAGTTTTATCGACGATATGCTGGAAATTGCGAACAAATAAAAAAAATCGGAGAAAAAAATTTTGGTCCCATTGGGAATCGAACCCCGGCAAAAATATTTGGAGCCCAACTCGTTTCCCCTAGACCAACGCTCCTAGATATTTTGGAAAAGACTTTTAACGCTCTTATTTCGATGACTCTCGCATCGCGATTTTCAAAGGGCATTTTCTCGTAAACGACGTCGAGTATATAGCACACTATGACAACAGGTAACTGAGCGTGATACCAGAAATGAGGAACATACGAGCAGGATTCATTACATTGTAGGATTTACGGTTTCCTTGCGGCTGCTACCGTCTTAGCAGACAATGTAGCCGCTTGCGTGTGATTAGCCATTCACAATGTTTTGAGCTTATATCGTAATTTTTACGCACAATATGTTTCTTTTGTGATTTGTTTTTGATCATGAAAAAGTTTTAACGTTCTTATTTCGATGACTCTCGGATCGTGATTTTCAAAGGACATTTTCTCGTAAACGACGTCGTGTTGGCACCTAGGTAGAAATTGGATTCCATTATTTTGCATATACTTTCATTCTGCAAAGTCTCAATCCGATACCTTGGGGGCTTCCATTGTGAGACATGTCAGCTGATTACTCCGATCCCGATGACGTAATGCCTGTCCCCTCTCCGTCTACCTTATCTAGCAGTTCAACTCTTCGTTGTGCTGCCTGCCTGTTCGGCGATCACTGTGTAAACCTGGGGCATTTGTGAAAAATATTCTTTCTACTATTTTTATTCCTTAATAATGGCTACTAGTAAAAGGAAGAAGCTGACAATTACGGAAAAAGTGAAAATCATTCAAGAAGTGGAAAAGAACCCAAGCATGCCTGCGATAGAAATTGCACGCAAATTTAATCTTGCACCCTCTTCATTGTTTTGTATAATGAAGAATAAACAATTATTACTAGACGAAGAAGTGAAATGTGGGGGTAAAGCCATCAAAAGAAAAAATATCAAATCATCACCATATGATGAAATGGAGAAGATATTGTGTAGAGTGGTTTGTGGGAATGCGCTCCGCCAACCTCCCAATCAATGGTGTACTGTTAGGCTTAGAATAGAAAACTTTAAGGGTTCCAATGGATGGCTGGACAGATTTAAGAAGCGTCATGGACTTGAATATAAAAGTGGTTGTGGCGAAAGTGCTAGTGTTGATGAAGGAACTGTTGACTACTGGAAGAGTGTAACATTGGTAAGGTATTTAGAAGGCTATAAGCCAAATGATATTTTTAATGCAGATGAAACTGGCATTTTGTTCAACCTTCTTCCATCAAAAACTCTTGCTACTAGAGGAGACAAGTGCCATGGTGGAAAGAGAAGTAAATATAGGATAACTGCACTTTTATGTGCAAATTCAGATGGCAGTGAAAAGTTGACGCCTCTATTAATAGGTAAATTTGCCAAGCCAAGGTGTTTTAAAAATGTCCGGGCATTGCCATGTAAATATGCCAGTAATAAAAATGCATGGATGACAACGGATATATTTAAAACATTTTTGAAATCATTAGATGCAAAGATGGGTGGTGCAAATAGAAAAATTCTTCTATTTATTGATAAATGTCCGGCCCACTCTCCAGATACTGATTTTCTTCGCAATATAAAAGTGGTGTTTTTTCCAGCTTATTGTACTAGCCATCTGCAGCCACTTGACTTGGGCATTATTCTCTCCATGAAAGCAAAGTACAGGAAGGCTTTGGTGCAGAAAGCAGTATCCTACATCGAGATGAATAAACATTTGAAACTGAGCATCCTTCAGGGTATGCATATGGTAACAGCTGCATGGAATTCAGTTACACCTCAAACAATATCAAACTGTTTTCATAAGGCTGCGTTCAATTGCAACAATGCTATGGAAATTGATGTAGATATCGATGTGATTGACCACGAAAATTGGTTGAAAATTGCACCTGACATGGACACAAATTTTGAAGAGTTTGTCCGGTGTGATGATCTTGAGAGTACGTCTGGTCCTCCACAAGATGTGGAAGAAATCTGCGATGCCAAAGAGGCAGAGGAAGAAGAAGAAGAGGCAGTAGTAGAAGAAGAAGAGGCAGTACAAGAAGAAGAATCAGTTCCCACACTTGGTGAAGCGGTTCAGGCACTTGAAGTGGTGCAAAGATATTTAACTTCTTTTGATGTGGACAGCACTACTATATCAAAAGTAAATTCTTTGGAGCGAGACGTTCTGTATGTTCACAGCACCCGCCAGAATAAGCAAACAAGTTTGCTGGACTATTTTAATAAATAATTTTCTTGTAGCTTTTTCTGTATGCTTGGTTTTTGAATAATTTTGATATTTTTTTATGTGAAATTCCAAATATATTTTAATATTTTCTATTTAATGTTGTATGATGAAGCTTTTTAAAGGAGGGATGAAAAATTGTTTCAAGATTTATGTCAATTTTGAAAATACTTTGAAAATTTTGAAATTATTTTTTGTAATCATATGAATGATTCATTACAGAAATTTTCATATTCAATAGCAATAAGGCTTGTTTGTCACTGGAATTTGTTTATAAATGTTTATTTTAAAAGTATTAATATAAGTATTGTGCATACAAAATGGATTTTTATTATAGAGACCATTTTCAGTGGCCTTATTCTGGTATTGTATAATGGAACTAATACACAAGCAAAAAAGATAAATTTAACTCATTTTAATTGAAAACCTCCATTTAATGAAAACCTCGATTTAGTGAAATATATTCTAATCCCCCAGCGATTCATTAAATAGGGGTTTTACTGTATTTGCGGAAGTAACCTGCCAACCCCAAGAAACTCCGTAGTTGTCTCTCTTTCCTCGGCTCAGGAAAATTGACAAGGGCAGCTATTTTGTCCGGCGACAGCTGAACCGTACTATTCTCCACAACATGTCCTAAGAATTCAATTCGTCTATGCAGCAGTTGGCATTTCCTCCAATTGATCTCTAATCCATATCTGCTTGCGATTTCTAGCACTTGGTCCCCCTTTCCTTAAACTTACAATCACAACTCAAATGTCCTACAATTGATGCACCTAGCCTGTTTTGTTTTGTTAGAAAAGTTTGACCCAGGACTCCTTGGTACTTCCACCTCACGCTGCGGCCTATTCGTAGACATTTTGCTCCTCATCATCTCGTAATATTTTACCTTCTCCCGAAACTCGGCAAATGTCTTAGCCCCATACAGCATCACCTTATTTACCTCACTGTCCCAAAGACCGCCAATAATATATTGAATAGTGATTTCCGGTTCCAGGTCAATCCTACTAGCTATTTTCCTCATCTGCAGAATGTACTCTTGGTGGGATTCCCCTTCCTTATTTTTGCGCCTAAATAGCAACTGATGAATCTCACGACTGTTTGTCTTCGATTCGAACTCCTCCGTCAGGGCCTCCTTAAGTACCTCCCCACGTCTTGAATACTGGTTTCGCCTCCAGCCACAGCTTCGCGGTTCCCTCGAGGCACTTCTTTGCAAAAACCAACATCCGTAGTGGCGACCACTCGTACAATTCACTGTGCTCCTCAATGAGCTCAATCCACTTGCCTACTGGGAAGGCCTTGTCCTCTCCAGTGAATTTCGGGATCGTCCCTTCTATATCCCTGAACTGAAGCTGTCCCTTCATAACTCCGTGGCCCTCATCTCTTCCGCGAGATACACTACTTTCGCTCTCCGACTCTTTGATACGGTGTTGTTTGTCGCGCAATGCATCACGCTCAGCTTGGGACTCTGCCAACTCGCGCAGTAGCTGCTCTAAGGTTCGACTTGTTGCCCGCCTCTCTCTCTCAGAAAAATCTTCAGGTGGAGCCATCTTCCAACGCCTATTCACACTAACACAAAGACACAAAAAGTACTTTCCCCTCCCCTCGGCTATACCAGGCACACGCTAGTCTCAGGCTACTTTCTCGTCACGTGATCCTACGTCAGTCCAACACTACCTTCCTGTGCTTTTTCTTGTCATATGACCCACCAGCTAAATAGCGTCCATTACGTGAGAAGTGACTTCACCAAAATGGCTTCCCACGCTTTTTCTTTCGAAGTCTTCAATGTTTCAACACACAATGTTTATCACCTAGGAAATTATACCACACTAAAATATCCCTCTTCTAACTAATAACTTTCCTCGTCTCTCGGCAAATAAAGTCCAAAATATGCAGCGTGCTCCTATTGTCTTTAGGCCAACACAATTACACTTTGATTAGAAATGCTAGGTCTCGTCTTTCGTAAGATAACATCTCGTCTTTCGTAAAATAACGTCTCGTATTTCATAAGATAACGTCTCGTCTTTCGTAAAATAACATCTCGTATTTCATAAGATAATGTCTCGTCTTTCGTAAAATAACGTCTCGTCTTTCGTAAAATAACGTCTCGTCTTTCGTAAGATAATGTCTCGTATTTCGTCTATTCGTTTTACATATAAACTTCTATTCGTCTTATAAATACATTAAAATTCGTCCTACTGGTTTCATGGCGCATCTTCATCTCACGTTCCTTTCCACATCCCGGACGAGCCCCCAAAAGTTGTGGGGTGCAGATAAAGGAGACGAGAGAACTTATGTCGGATAAATTTTATTACCCTTCAATACACTAAGCGCACTGGTAAACTTCCGTCGTACACACCGTCCATTCTGCTACCTGGCTACACTCACGTCGTCGTCCCACTTTTTCTCGCGCCAACCTCTTGCCATCTTCCTCCCTCATCCAACCCTCTCACCCCCGCCATTCACTCTCAAAAAACTGACAATCGCCACCCGTCACAAACAAGTGACGATCACCACCCGTACACCATCTCAGTCCCACATATATATATATATATATATATATATATATATATATATATATATATATATATATATATATATATATCCGCAAGAAGTTCATAAAATGCTATATATGGAGTATAGCTTTGTATGAGGCAGAAACATGGACGCTAAGGAAAAATGACATCAAATACTTGGAATGCTTTGAAATGGGGACTTGGAGGAGAATGCTGAATATATATATATATATATATATATATATATATATATATATATATATATATATATATATATATGTATATAACAATTTGGGGAAAAAGAGATAATATAATAAAATAAAAGCAATGAGAAGTTGAAAGGGATAGGAAGGAGGCAGTGAACACTTACCCAAAGTTGTAGAAATCCACAGTGATAGAGGAAGGTTTGCTGTTTGGAGCTTGTGGGCTACCGCCCTTCATCGGCGAGAGAATAACAGTTTCTGTGTGTGTGTGTGTGTATTTATATATATATATATATATATATATATATATATATATATGGATGTCAACAAGGTGTTGGGATGAGGAAACCCAGTGAGCACTCACCAATCAGACGACTTCAGGTTGGCGAGGCCCCGGGGATGTCGAAGCGACACACGTAAAATAACACAAAAACACAGAAACATCACAAACGTAAAGCTTTCGGAACTACTCCTTCTTCAGCTACAGAGAGAGAGAGAGTTCTCTCTCTCTCTCTCTATATATATATATATATATATAAAAGCAATGAGAGGTTGAGAGGGATAGGAAGGAGCCAGTTAACACTTACCATCTGGTTGTAGACGTCCACAGCAATAGAGGAAGGCTAGTAATTGGAAGCTTTCGGGCTACACACACCCTTCTTCAGCGAGAGAACAATAGAAACTAAAAGTAAGCGTAACACTGGAGGTTCGGGAAAAGAGGGGTAATGGGAAGGGGAAAGGAAAAAGAGGGGTGATTGGAGTGGGGGTGTTAACGAAGGTTTAAACCTGGTAATGAGAGAGAGCGGAGGATATCAATATGGGCTAGTTCCCATTGACGGTGTTGTGGCGCAGGGAAACTACTTGGAAGAGCACGAATGGTTTTTACTGTGAAGCAGCTATTGAAGGGAAGGGAGTGGGTTAACGCATGGTCGGCCACCGGAAGGGGGCGCCTAAGAGAGATGCTATTCTGATGGCCGTTCATGCGGATGTTAAGGGGTGTGATTGTGAGGCCTACGTAGAACGCAGGGCATTGAGTACAGGTAAGAAGATATATTATGTTTTTGGAGGTACAAGTGCTGCGGGATAAGATTGGATAGGAGATTTGGGTAACAGGGCTGGTAAATGAGGAAGAAGTATCTAAGATGGGGCAAGTGAGGCAACGTGGTCTTTTACAAGGGGAGGACCCTGTGGGGGAAGGTGGAGGACCGGTGGGGAGTTCCTTGCACCATTATATATATATATATATATATCATCATCATTCGTGTTCTGTCTTGCGACAGGTCCTACCAATTAATTAATTAATTGGTTTTGACTAGGGAATATACATACACGGTGTGGTGGTTTCCCGTTGCCTTCCACACCGGACTCACACACAGAAGGGAGGAGGGAAACCGGGTGCCGGCATTTGCCTGCTCTTACGAAGAACACCAAGGGGGCCAACGGCTTAACGTCCCTTCCGAAGGATGGAATATATATATATATATATATATATATATATATATATATATATAACAACTTACGGAAAAGGAAAGGTAAAATGAATATATGGATGTCAACAAGGTGTTGGGATGAGGAAACCCAGTGAGCACTCACCAATCAGACGACTTCAGGTTGGCGAGGCCCCGGAGATGTCGAAGCGACACACGTAAAATAACACAAAAACACAGAAACATCACAAACGTAAAGCTTTCGGAACTACTCCTTCTTCAGCTACAGAGAGAGAACGTGTGTCGCTTCGACATCTCCGGGGCCTTGCCAACCTGAAGTCGTCTGATTGGTGAGTGCTCACTGGGTTTCCTCATCCCAACACCTTGTTGACATCTATATATATATATATATATATATATATATATATATATATATATATATATATATATATATATATATATATATATACGAGTTGTCAGTGCATACTGCAAGCACTTAAAATGTCACCATGCACCAAGATCTTGACTCATAACCAACATGACAGCATTTGAACTACCCATTTAAATCAGATAATAGTTTTCATTTTCTACAAAATTAAGGCATCTATCTGCAATTTATAAATTCTTTGACAACCAGCTTGTGTCCAAGTTTTCAAATTTCAAGTTTCATGGCTCAGATAACCCTTTTTAAGCAATAACTATAATAATCATTATGACAATAGCCTATGTGTTACACTAAACGTTATATAAATATTAGGATATTTTGAGTGTTAGCCATCATTATCCATGCCTTTTAGTACGTATCTGGATAAAAAATAATTTAAAATTGTCACGTGTTCATATGTATGGGTCGTTAATCAAATGAATTATAATGCAGTCTAAGCATTAAATCAATGCTCTTGAAGTATGGAAAATCAATTCCCATTGAAAGGCATTGGAGTCATTGCTATGCTAGTTAATATTTTTCATTGTAGAAAACCAAAAGATTTTCATAATTTTATGCTTAAAATCAAATTTGTATGCAAATTCAGCATGGATTTGAATTCTGTTTTCAAGAAAAATAAACTTCATTCTTTCGTCTACAATATGGTGCATGACCTGATTTTGTAACTTAATTGTAAATAATTTAAAAAAGCAATTTTATATAGCCCTGCACCATTTTCACAATTCATTTTCAAAAGAATATTTATTTTGTATTGATTATGGAATTATTCCACCACATCACGCCTTCAACGGTTGAATTAATTTATTTCATCATTTCTTCACAAAATATTTTACGTTGTATAATGTCATTCTTTATCAAGAATATAATTAAAATATATACAATATAAAGTGAATGATAAGAATATTCAATTTTACCTTGTTCAAAGAAGATGCATTAAAATATTTGGAAAAAAACTAACTGAAATCAAGATAATAGACCTAATTGAAAACTAAGCATACCACTGTGGCTGTCGGAGCCCAACTGATGCCTAGCAACGCTGGGGCAGGTTAAAACCCGTGCCGCCTACCACAACAAGGAAGCAGAGGGGAGCGCAGGCCGATTGAGCGGTCCTTAGGTATTGTATCGGCATCAGCAGGGCCGCTCGAGCGGCTGCCAGCACTCAATGTGTTAAAGGTTGACTTATAAGCTGCAATAAACGACGAAAATTTTCTGCTTGTTGTAAGTTTCTTTTTAAAAGACCCTGGTGATTTAATTTCAGGTGTTGGATTTAGATTTAGTTATGTGAACATCATATTGATTTTAAATGCTTGGAACCTTTTTAACAGGACTGTAACATGGTTGACATTCCTTTTCAAAGAATGAATTAAGCTACAACTTATCTTTTTCAATTCAAAATAGGCCATACAGAGAGGGAGGAAAACGAACCTTTTTTGCTGTGAATACTGTTGCATTAGTAAAGCAACAAGGCGATTACATAGCCAGGCATACTCATCTTAAAGTTGGAAAATATAGTGGAGACTTGAATGTTGATAATTGGGATGGAGATCGATGGGAGGGTGAACTAAGGAAAAATCAGGTATGTTAACCAATTGATCATCTAAATTCGGAGTACAAACGATCTCTTCATTCAGAATGGAGTCGGGAATTTTTAAAGACAGCTATAGATCTTGTTGAAAATACACTTTATCCATGTATATAATTAGCTAAACCAACTAAACATTTTGAAAGGTTTTTACATGTATCATCCAAGTTTTCATGCATATTTTCTTTTTTATTCTTGCATTTGGAAATAGCACTTTTTCCAAAATATAAACTAATATTTAGTTTTAAATGTTTCCTAGCCTGTGTGTGATGAATAAAATCTCGCCTCTAAAATATGTTTACTATTAATGTTCATTGAATATTTGTGATATAGTTTTTTTTTATTTTCAGGTCTTTGTGTTGACATGTCAGATTTTGTTGGACATGTTACATCATGGATTTGTTCATCTTGATGACATAAATTTGATAATATTTGATGAATGTCATCATGCTGTGGCTGATCACTGCATGCGAAGGGTATGTTATGCTTTTGTAAATCATTGTAACTTGGAATTTATTACTAAAATACACTTACAGTGCTATTTCAAATGCAAAACCAACAGAATCAAGTGTACATAGCAGAAATTTTGCATTGTGAATGCCACAATATGCAGTAATGAAAGTCACTTCCTAATATAAATAAATTAATGCCATTCTGATGACAACATAGCGTAATTTTTTGCTACTGCACAGAAATATTTAACATTGGTTTATAGTAAACTAATCTGTCTGTCAAAAATGACGGGTACGCATGACTTAAATATTAAATTGAAATAAAATAATTAATGAAACCAACTTTATATGCACTAAAACATAAAAAATAAATAGAAAATTCCATTACTGAATGTTTCAGAAAGTAAAAATAGTTTGGGCTCGTAAAAGCTGCATAGCAGAAAGATATTAATGAGGATTTATTTGTTAAGCGTTATGCCAAACTTATTTGTCCAAAACTATTTTTTCTTTCTAGATCATTCAATTACTTGAATTTTTAGATTTATTTTTTACTTTTAGAGCATATTAAATGTGATTTCATTAACCCATCGGCTTACCTAAGCGTCGAAGCGACAGGGTCGTCTCCTAGTGCCTTGCCTTACCTAGCAGCCAAATCAAGAGCTTGTACAGTGCTTTTTTTTACTTACAATGATGCTTATTTTTCTTCTATCTGAACTACAATCACTCTTTATGTATTCTCATATACCACTATGTAGTTTACGTACATTGTCACAGTTGCACATTGTCCACCAGCATTGTAACACTACACTCCCAGCACAATGTAACATTCATATGTATCAGAACAGTATTGCATTCCTTCAGATCTTCCATTTTTCTCAGTTCATGAATCGCTGTTAGGTGCTGCACGTGTTCTAAGTATTTTTAAGTGTATTTTATGCCTTGTAAATTTTTCCATAAAGTGGGGCTATCCTTGTTTTGTTCATGGCTGGCTGCAGAGGTTTGAAAGGTAATCAAGTGGAAGAAATATTGCAAAACAACGACAGTGATGACACTATCGACATAGAAAGCACTTCATCTAATAGCAGTGATGAAGAGAGCAAAAGTTTCTCTGATAGTCATAGTGAGATCATGACTCCTCAATCACAGGAGAGAGGAAAAGGGGAGCCTTGGAAATGGAATCCCACTTGTTCATCGAGTGAAAACCCTTTGAAACTACCTTTCACAGAGGAATCCAAAACCAATCCCAATGTTCCTGATGTTCTACCACAAACACCGTTTTGTATTTATGTAGTGAACAAAATACTGGAAGCAGGCTTTTCAGAGAACCTGAGGGATCAAACAAAAATATTAAAATGAAAAAAAAATTTCTGACAAAACTTCCTCTTTGAAGACGACTTTTGATTCAAAATGGGTTGACACTACTGTGGATGAACTGAAAGCATATATTTCTCTTTGTATTGTATTTGTATACAAGTGAAGAATACATTACAATCATACTGGAACAATCGGGAGATGACTTCTACACCATTCTTTTCAAAAGTTATGATGCAATACAAAAGATTTCTTCTCCTCTGTCGATATCTTCACCTTGTCAACAATGACACACTGGATGAAACTGATCGCCTTGGTAAAGTGAGATATGTAGTAGACTATGTAAACAGTAAATTCCTCAATCTCTACACCCCCATGCAGGACATCGCCATAGATGAGAGTTCGGTAAAATTCTGTGGAAGACTCATTTGTACATTTCAACCTGTCTAAGAGAGCACGATTCAGACTGAAATATTACAAGCTATGAGAGTCTGCAATTCAATGCTGCCATCAATTCAGAATCTACTCTGGAAGTAAAGTTGGAGTTCCAGATGTGCCATCAAATGATACAATTGTCATCGAGGTCATGGCACCCTACTTGTCAAAAGGTTATACTTTATGCGTGGATAATTGGTATTCATCACCAACACTATTCCATAGGTTTTTAGAAGCAGGGACAAATGTCTTGGGGACAGTGAGACTAAACCGCAAACAAATGCCGCAAGATCTGAAGAAATTGAAAATGAAGAAAGCAGTTATAAGGTTTAGCCATAAAATCATGGCTGTCAAGTGGCAGGATGAGAAGCCTGTTTCCATTGTTTCCACAGTACATGATTGTGTTGGCATGACTCCAGCAGGAAAAACCAACAGGAAAACCGGCAAAAGTGTTGTGAAGCCAAAACCTATTCTCGACTACAATAGAGGCATGAGTGGAGTGGACAAAATGGATCAACAACTTGCATCCTACCCTCTCATGTGCCGCTACATCAAGAGTTGGAAAAAAATGTTTTTCTACATCTTGGCCATGGTATTTTTCAATTCTTATGTACTTTATAAAAAAATAACAAAGAAGAGGACAAAATACAATTAGTTCCATTTATTGGTTGCTGAACAGTTGCTGGAATGACTAAAAATGCCTGTCTATGCTAGGAGAGGTCACTCTTCAGCAGACTCGGATATCTGACTACAAGCAGTGTTTTGGGCCCATTTTTCATGACAAATCCCTCTTAAACATAGTGAAACGTAATCCATCAAGGCAGTGTAAAGTGTGTTCGGCAAAGAAAATTACTAGCACAAGCAGGTGGGAGTGTGAACGCTATGGTGTTGCACTTCATATGCCAGAGTGCTTCAAAATCTACCACACCCAAAAGGACATTCTAGGTAGAATGCATACTTCTTAATGTATTTATATTTTAAAATTTTAAATGTCTTTTTATTAATTAAAAAAAATTAATTTCTTATTACTTATCCATGTGCAAATATAAATATACTTTTACCATAAAAATAAAATAATCATGTTGATAAGAAACGTTTATTATTAATCATGCTAAAAAAAAAATTTTTTAATTTTTTCTTATTACCCAACCATGTACTCATATAAAAATAAATTTCCAGTAAAAATATGTTAATCATGTTGATAAGAAACATTCATTTTTAATCATGTATCAAAAAAGCTAAAAAATATATTGGTATTTCAACCATTCCTTTAAGAACTTAAATTGGTAAGCAGATGGGTTAAAATTAGTATATGCAAATTTAATTTTCCATCTTTAGTCAAAGATTAAAAACTTATTCATTTTGGAGAAAATGTCTTCAAAAACTTTCATAAATTCAGCAATATCAATGAATAGTTGAATATTTGCTTATTTTTGTTTCTGTAATATTATTTATCACACCCAAGGTATTGTTTAAACTTTAAAACCATGAAATTTCTTGAATATGTGGACTGATATGATGCAAATTTATGATCCCAGTCAATCATAAGATATTTCAGAAAATCAGCAACAATGCATATCACCGTGATGATGAAAGGTAAAAATACAACAGATTTTCAGCTTTAAAACTAATTTATGGAACAACTTGATGAATATTTAAAAAATCAATGGCAGGAAAATAAAATTTCATTCTTTTAGGCATTAGTTATTCCAAGTCTCAAACTTCTGTTATGATTCTAAGTAATTTTTATATGCAAATGAATAATGTGTTGCACTGATCCTCATGTTAATCAAATGGGGAAAATGAATGCTCTTGGAATCAAACTCATGACTTCAGTGTAGTCAGCAAGCAGTTTAAAAATTAAATGTCGTGTTGCCAAGTAATTCCTAAAAGTTTGATCGAAAAACTGGAAAGTTTTTGAGTTGAAAGCATTTCTGTTATTCTTGCATTTAACTACATATATATGATCGAGAGGGGTGCCGGTGGTGTAGTGGTTAGGACGCTGGCTGCTACTCGCCCAATGCTTGAAAAAGTCATCGGGTACGAATCCTGCGAGAGTAGGATTTTTTCTCAAGGTCATCCGGCCCCCTGTTTGCGTGGTTTGAGGAGACCGTGCAAATTCAGCTGTTCCGTCCTTCGGAAGGGACGTTAAGCCGTTGGCCCCCCTGGTGTTCTTCGCAAGAGCAGGCAAATGCCGGCACCGGGTTTTCCTCCTCCCTTCTGTGTGTGTGTCCGGTGTGGAAGGCAACGGGAAACCACCACACCGTGTATGTATATTCCCTAGTCAAAACCAATTAATTGATTAATTGGTAGGACCTGTCATAAGACAGAACACGAATGAATGAATATGATCGAGGTGCTGCAAATTATTATAAGATAATATGTAACTATAGTTTTCATTCTTCTGGGTGTTGCATTTTATCTGAAGCTGATTCAGTCCATATATCTTAAGGCAGTGGTTTCCAAATGGGGCGGGGGGGGGGGGGGCGTAAAGGATTTCTCATATATTTACTGTCCATTTAACCATATAATGTTGAGACCTACAATCAGAGGCCAAATTCTTGCCCTCAATTGGCTAGGACGTATTGTTTGTGTCTATGTTTTTTCCTTAAGGTGGCTCTAATAATGGTAACTGTATTTCCGGTAGGTATTGTTTATGAACTGTAACTAAACATGGTATAGATATAGATAGTTTTCTAAGGTGAGGGAGGCTGTATTAACCACTTCCCTGACGGGTTTTTTTCCATTAGTGGGTCAAAAAATCATCACATTATTTTATTACCTTTTTCAATTACTTACAGGTAGGTATAAAAGGAAATGTAGTCATTTCTGTTGTTACAGTTTTATTTAGCAAAATATTTTACTTTTTTCATTGCCAATTACCCTTATTTTCACATAAAATTATACATTTTCATTTCAGCACCAATCATTAATTCATGTTATCTAAAATGCTATTTTTAATCCTAAATACTAATACAAATATACTCTAAAATCAATTTCTACAATTATTTGCATATATACCGATTTTGACGAAAATCCGATTGGCAGACGCCACGTTATGAAATACGCACGAACGGCCAGGCGGACAGAAAAATAGATGGATAGAAGAAAGACTAGAAATGCTCACAGAGAAGTAATATCCACATAAAAAGAAAGTAACAGATAGCTTGAGATAATATAAAAGATTTTCAACCACGCATTTATTCAATACTATGCATTCTTTGAAAATATTACGTTTTGTGTATGTAAAAAATACGAATAGATTTTAGTACTTCCACCTTCGATGAAACACCGAAGATAACCTTGAAAAAGCCTCCTAGAAACGTCGAAAATCCATTTCCTTGTGTCCTCTGGCGATGAAAATGTGAACTGCTACGAGGTGACGAGATAACTCAGCCAGAACAAGGCAAAAGAGGAAAATGAGGCATAGGACGAGTTAACTCGTCTGCGTCAGAATTTGCGCAACTTGTTGGGACGAGATAACTCGTCCGCGTCAGGGAAGTGGTTAAGCTAAGAGTATAAAGACTGAACCATTCCTTAGATTATTAAAAGTAAAGTACTCCTTTAGCCAAACGATTATAATCGTTTGGCTAAAGGAGTACTTTACTTTTAATAATCTGAGCCAAAGTTATTGAGCTACCAACGATATGCCTTAGATGCAAAGCTATTTTAGTGAAATTATTAAGGGAGGTCTAATACAAACTGCTTCCTCTTTTTGCATGAATATATGAATTGCAGTGTAGTTACTGGTATTAAACTTCAGTTAAAAAGGTGAATTTATGGTCAGGTTTTTATGTAAGATAATATGAAATTGAGGTGGGTTGATTTTTTGTAAAATATTAACAGGAAAATCTATTTTTTTAGGTTATGCAGAGATTTGAGGCTTGTCCAAAGAAGTCACACCCACGAGTGCTTGGTCTCTCAGCTACACTTTTGAATTCTAATTGCAAGTCAGATCATGTAATAAATCACATAAAGAACCTGGAAAGTACTTTTCAAGCAAGAGTTGCAACAGTGGACGATATTAATCAAGTAAAGCAGTAAGTTCTGTTGATTGGTTATAGACAGTGATAATATTTGTCATGTCATTTGTTGATGGAATAAAGTGATCCGAAGATCCTATGCAGACAGGCATAAGCTGTAAAGTTGGGAATAATTTTGAAACGAGAAAAAAGTCTGCTATGACCGGGAATCGAACATGGGTCTTCCATTTGCCGGGTGGATATTCTACCACTGAACTATTGTAGCAGATCAATTTTCTCGTTTCTGAACGTGGATGTTTTCTTGGTTGGGACGGAAATAGCCAAGCTAGTATCAAACTGCCCCTATGGATGTCCTCGAAGAGATACACCAAAGAAAACTCCTCCCTCTCAAATAGTGAGATTGCCAAGCAAGAAATTGATGGAATAAAGTGCTCTGAAGATCCTATGCAGACAGGCATAAGCTGTAATGTTGGGAATAATTTTGAAACGAGAAAAAAGTCTGCTATGACTGGGAATCAAACCCGGGTCTTCCACTTGCCGGGCGGATATTCTATCACTGAACTATCGTAGCAGATCAATTTTCTTGTTTCTGAACGCGGATGTTTTTATTCTCGTTTCAAAATTATTCCCAACATCACACAGCACTCACATGTCAGAAGTTATATTTTAATCGCACTACAAAGTCCTGTTGATGTTCAATGGGTAATTTTGCTAGTGTAGATTCTAATTCTAATCATCAAATTTTGATAATTGATTATTTTCTTGAAATTCTACTAAAAGATAGCGTTTTTGCATTTTAAATCGCATTTTATCGGATTGTTGCCATGGAGACGATTATTACCAAATTCGGCTTGAGCATAGACGAGAGAACAAATGGTTTATTTTCTTTTCTGCTCAACTACTTTTCAACAATGGACAGTTGATACAGACATATTAGCATATAAACAGTAACATTTATTACTGTATAAGTCGGCCTCAATTTTTCATATTGTAAATACACGACTAGACATATTTGCCATATAAGTCGACTCCCCATTTTTTCGTTTAAAAAAAACTCCCATGGTATTTTTAATTTCTCCATATACAAAGTATATTGAGAAAGTGTTTTCCTGAAAAAAATTAACTTTTAGATTTCAATGGAAATATTTTTTAAGGTTCTTGGAACATGTTTTGACTATTTTTGCGATGATGTCTGTCAGCTGTGTGGCTGTGATTTGACTTTTGTGGGTGCTCTAACTTGAAAACATCTTATCAAATCAGCACAAAACTTTATATTTATAACAAAAGTTAAAATTTTTATTTTTATTAAGTATTAAAAATAATTATCTTAAATCTTACAAAATAAATGACAATATGTAATCAATGGAGCAGCTGAATCAAAATGGTGATCATCTATGCCGTAAGATCAAATGTTTTCATAAATATTAATGTTTTTAATCTGTTATTTAAGGGTCACATTTTATATTCATCGTATAAGTTGACTTTAAGTATTCGAAATTTGTTTTTGAGCTTCAAAGGCCGACTTATACGCTGGCATATACAGTAAATTCTTTTATTTAAACAATACATGCAATATATAATGTCAGAAAGAGAATTTGACATTGCTTTTACTATGAATTACAAATATTGTTTATGGTATGAGAATTCCTTAGAATGACTAACACATACTGAAACATTTCTTGTCAATATAAATAATCAATTCGGGATGTCAACTTGGGAAAACCAGCCTGCATTGGTCCTGGTTTGGACTTCTTATTATCAGTAACACCTGCCCCCGCAAGCACCACATTTCCACTCCTTCACACATTCTTCCAACTTTTTGAACAGTTAAAATGATACCAATACCCACATGTACTGCACTGTACACTGTTCCTTAATTGCTTCCTATATGTAGTACACTTCACAACTATAGCGATTCCATCTACCCCCATTTTAGCCGTAAGAACTTGCACTTTTTTGGAGTGTTCAGCAGGCACATGCGTCCACTATGACGACGGGAATACGAAGTTGTATTATAGTCTAAAACCATGCCTAAGCTATCCCTCCCCCAGTTATAACAATTAAATATATGTAAATCAATTGATCAGTAATGTTCTTGTTGTAAATATTTAGTGAAAAGGTGAACATAATACGAAAAGATTTTCATTTTGATGATTTGCCATTCATAGTACATTTTCCTGCCACTAGGTGTGCTGCCATCTGTGTTGACATATCAAATCTAAGCCTGCTATTTTTTAATTCAACTCATATTAAGCTTTTGCTTAATACAAGCTAGAAATCATAAGTAAAAGCATTTGCTTAATTTTTATTCACTCAGCCCATTGATTGTTCCTCACCACTTTGTTTCTGTTGCTATGGTGAAATTTTTGAATTGTTGGTATCAGTTCCAATGGTAATCAATATTTTATTATCCATAGCAACGAATAATAATTTTATTTACTTATTGAAAAAGATTCCAAGTATTTTTCATTGCGAAAATAATTCACTGATTTTATTTATGAGGATGCTGTTGTCACATTCATGAATCTTTATGAAGAAAATAATGTGCTGGACACATCAGATTTTTATTATATTGCCATTAATAGAGTTGATTTACCCCATCTATGATAATGGCAGTGAAATTTACCTTAGGTGATCAAGGCAATGAATGCGTTAAAATATTTTTAAAACTGAAATAAAACAAGATGTTTAATAAGTTGTTTGACGTGTTTCTGTATGGATTATTATTTATTAAAGAATCATTTATGAATTGGTAAATAGAGTAAAATTCTCCTATTATACTGACCTTTCCTATAAACCAAAACAAAATTTCAGTTTTAGATTTAAACGTTTTAGGGCATAGTATATAGATTATACTTATATTGATTTTTATCTATTCTTAATCCCATTTTTTGTTAATTCTCTTGTTTGATGGTTATTGTATTTTCATGGTATTTAATTTTTAATTGACTTTCAGGGTTTATTTTACTGATATTTTGTTTCTTTTTTCAGCTTTTCCACAAATCCTCGTGAAGAAATTGTCATGTTCGAGCAAGATTACCCTGCCACAGCCGCTAGTTGCATCAACAGTCTCAAGGCTGATGTGTTGTCTCAGATTGCTTCTGCTCAAAATATTTTAGAGTCAGTATTGACATCATTAATTACTAATATTTCATGATATTGGTTATTGTATGCCATCTTACTGAAGAAAACAATTTTTCTCTTAGGTCAGTGAACCCCAATGTTTTTTCGTTAAAAGATGAAACCATAGAAATTGTAGAAAATGTTGTAAAACTTAATAAAACCTTTGCTCATAAAGAAAAGAAAAGATTGATCTCAACCATCAATGATGTCAAGATAATGGTAGAAGACTTAGGTAGGTTACACATATTTTAGTAATGAAATCTTTTAGTAAGTTTCTTATTATTATTCAATTTGATGATAAAAATTGTTTCTTTGACTCTAATGAAATCTAAATGTATTGTTCCTGCAATTGTGGTTTTCTGCATTAATGTAAGTTTTCAAAAATTCAAAAACTGAACATTTAAAAATTGACAACATATGTACCTAATTATCTTCAATAGCCATTACAAAAAGCAAATTTGCCATTCAGCTACAATGCAGCCACCGTAAGTGGCGATTTAACGAAAACATTCTATAAATGAGCATAAGTGATTGCTTTTATACGGGTGGGGTAGTGAGTGATGGGGAATCTTGTAAGGGTACACATAAAGGTCTGGGGCAGTGTTCCCTCTAACAAGGAGAGGACACGGTAGTGGGGTCACGGATTTTTATGAAACTTGGTAGGTGTATAGCTCTGAATTCTAGGATCACTGCAACCCCCCCCCTCCCGTTTGGGTGTATATGGTCGATATTTTTTCCAAAAACCGTGATTAAATATTGCAATTTCATGTCAACTGGTATAAATTTAATAATGCACGCATTGATCAAGTAATTGTTGGCGGTGAGCATATAATGGTTGCGTCCGAAATGTAAGGGCACGTGTTCGATTTCCTCATGGGTTGTTTTTTTTTTCATTTTGCCTCCTTTTACAAATCCTTTTTCGCATTAAAATTTAACTGGGTAGCCACGTTGATATTTTTATTTTTTTCTATATTGTTTGGTGGTGATTCAGATTTTTTCTCAAGTAATTCAACACACGATTGTCTCCACAAAGTTTACATTATTAAATCGCATATTCTTCATTGATCTCGGCACACGCTACATCCTATATTAATTTTTATGACATGGAAAGGATCCTTGAAATTATTTTTGCGAAGACTTCATCCGAATACTTATAATATAGGCGGAGGTATATCAGGCGAAGGATCATTGAAAGTACAGTAATATAAATAAATAAAAATATTTCTTTTCTTAATCCCTCAGAAATTATTATACCTCTGCCTATATTATAAGTATTCGGATGAAGTCTTCGCAAAAATACTATACTGTTACTATTTTTATGATTGGAAAAAAATCATTCCTTTTCAAAATGATAACAATTTTTTTTATGTAGGTATTTGTGGAGGGAACTGGGCAGCACTTTCTGCAATCATTGCACTTCACCGGAGGAGGTTAACAATGCAAACTGAAACTGGGAAGATAATTATTACTGCTTTAATCACTCACATGATATTGATAAGGTAGGTTTTTATAGGGATTTTATAACTGCTAAGGTTATCTGTTTATTGACATTTATTCAACCACTTATATTGGGTTAGAAGCCAACTCTAAGTGTTACAGATTAAAAAAATAATTCAACTGGCTAAATTGTACGCTGTTTTCAACTGGTTTATATACTTTGGTCTTCGTTCTTGGAGTCCAATAGAATTTTTTTGTTTGCCAAACATGAAGGTCGTCATGCTCTTCATATAATGAAAAATATGTGCAGTATTAATAAAAAGAAATGCAATAAATTTAAATTTTGGTCAATATAAATCCAGTGTGTATTATAAAAAACATTAATGTAGTTGCTTGTCAAAAGTGATTGTTGGTTATGAATTATTAAGTTGAAATTGAAGAGTTTAATTTCTAGACCTTAGCTAAGCATTAACCCTTCAAGCCAGTCGAGATTTCCGCATGCGAAGGTCTTGTTTGCGGTAGTAAATTTCGCAAAAATCGCTGAGCGTGCAGCTTGTTATATGATGTTTTATATCTTTTTTAATTACGTATTAAATTACGTAAAACTTTTGAAGGTTATTAAAAAATGATTAATGAATATAAAAAATGCTTTCCTTATGATATACTGGGAGTTGTATTCAGCGTACAGTCTCGGACATTTGATTCTATGCTTAAAAATTTACCTTGGTGTGGTAATTTTTAAAGCATTTCTCTAAACACAGGCCCACATCACAGTCAGGGCACCAGTATATGGTGTCCTTTCTTTTCCCTTTAGCCGAGCACACTGTGCATCTTCTTTGTGGCCTTGCTTTTTTCCCGGTCGGCGGTAGTTTTTCTACGAAATGCCTTTCGAGTAAACGGCGTGGTGACGGATTTATGGGGGGTCATCTGGCGCTTGGTGACTCGGAAATAGTCCCATATTTTTCTAAAATCTGACTTATTAGCAGAAGGCGAAAGCTGAGATGGTTCTTCTTATTTTGAGAACTATTGTAGGTTACCAGTGCATTGTGTACTGAAACATTTAACAATCGTCTGAATAATTTAATGTACCATTTATTGTTTTTTTTTGCGTTCAAGTAGGTAGGGCTGTAATTTCTGATCTTTTAGATCAACCCCTCCCATTGCTGTATTGTATTCTAAAATGCATACTGGTTTAGAAACTCCGTCTTTTTCTCGAAAGTTGTTGGTATGAAAGGTGGATATGAATGTAACAGATTTTTTATCTCTCCACTTCATGATCATTACATCATTGCTTACTTTGGAAATGTGTTCCCCTTTCTTTAATTTTATAGATTTTATCTCTTTTGAGACATTTTTTCTATTTGAACGTAATGTTCCAGCAACGTTAGTACCTTGGTTCATTAAAAATTTCGCCAAATCAGGTGAGTTATAGTAGTTATCCATCCATAAATTATAACCTTTTTGAAATAAAGGCTCCAATAATTTAATTACTATTGCTGATGTTTTGAGTCCATCTGGAGTATCAGAAACAGAAATTGTAGAATCGGCCCCAGAGTAAACAATAAAATTCCATAAGTACCCAGTGTCCGATTCACAAAGCTCGAAAGTCTTTATTCCAAATTTAGAAGACTTCAAAGGAATATATTGCTTGAATGACAGACGTGCCTTCCAAAGTGTTAGAGATTCATCCACAACAATATTTTCTTTTGGTAAATAAATACTTTGAAATTTACATTGTAGATAATCGATGATAGGTTGAATTTTGAACAATTTTTTGTTTCCAGTATAACTATTAATTTTTGAATTATCAACAAAATGAAAAAAATTTGAAATACTTTTGTTTTGGGGAATATTGGAGTTTCCCAAAGTGGATTTCTTGAAAAATAAGAACGTAGTGGAGGCTTTTGTACAATACCCATTAACATGACGATTCCCAAATATACATATATTTCCGCTAGATCAACAGGTTTCCATTTGTTAAATCGAGATCGGGAGGAAAGAACAACATTTTTTAAATAATTCTCGGCATACCTGTTAGTTTCCAAAACAATTGTCTCAACTAGGGTGGTATCAAAAAAATTTCTAAAAGACTCAAGAACATTAGTAATAGAAGTAGTTGGACCAAACTCACCAATAAATGGAATTTTTCTTGGAACATTTCGTCCGTCAAAATCAACCCAAACCCATGCGTTGTGAAAATCGTCGGCCCTACCAGATGAACCACCATCATTTTCGTCTTCGTTTCAGACTCTTGAGGTACACTTAATTCAGCGAAATCAACCTCTTCTTCACTAGAATTATCACTGCCGGAATCCACATGTAATTCACTGTCTTCTATTTCATCCTCAAGGAATCTTTCAATTTCATCTCTCGAAAACGAACCACTATTACTGCTCTCCATCTTTGAACACGGGTGTCTCAACTTCCTCTCACAAAAGTAATATCTCGACTGAGAACTAGAAAGCAATATAAGATGAGATGCCTGACTCAGGAGAGAGACTAACCAGACACCATGCTAATATAAACAAAAGGAGAGTGAAACAGATCCTCGAAATGCTTATGAAGCAGGCCTGCTCGGACCATCTAGAAGAGAGATAAAAAATATTTTTGAGTGTTTTTTTTAAGCTTTCTAAGTGCCTATTCATGTACCGAAGGATATGTTTACGAAGCTGAATCCCTCTAGAAGACAATGCTGTTCTTTGATTCTCCGATAAAGCCGCTAGCTTGGCCGAAAAAATTAAAAAAAGACGAAGCGTACCGTAACGTACAGTGCACGTTCAACCGCAGATAGGGCCTCCCTGCCGCTGACGTACAGCGTACTGAGAACCGCGCATAGGGGTTAATGTGGGGGTTTTCAAACTTTTTTTGCTGTCTACCCCTTAGAGCAATTTTTTATTGCTGTTTATCCTCAAGTACATTAAAGTGATAATGAAATAAATAACACATATTAAAATAGATAACTCATGTTTATGACATTAAAATTCACAGTTTTGGCATAGTTTTGTTTTTTGACATTGTTCTTAGGCACCACATTGCAACTTCTCGGAGTTTACAGTACTTCTTATGAACAGACATCACAGCACTTAAACGAAGCATCTGTAAATAATGGGTATAGTGGGCAGACCATACTATCAAGCCTCTTTTCAATTCATTATAAGCCAATGACTTCATTGATTTATGCTTTGACAATCCACTTGTTGAATTCAGATTGACTGCATAGGTAATTATTTTTCTTTATTCTTCCTTAAATCATGCTCTGTTGTCTCAACAATTCTATAAACCATAGAAAGTTGTTTTGAAGAATTAACATCTTCATGTTAGTCTTATTCTAAATTTATCATTAACACGTTCAACGCTGTAACGATTTTTTAATTTTTCGCCGGTGACTGAAGCTAATTTTCCTATTTTCCATTTATATTAAGGTTCAGGATTAGAAATTGATTAGGGAAAAATTTGAAAAAAAAATTACGAGTGTAATCAATATTTTAAATTTGGACGACAATTGTCGTCCTCAGTCAGCGGCAAGTGCCGCCCGGGTGTTTTGCGGTATTGCATACCTTCTCCTGCTTACGTTTATTTTTGTAGACGTATCAGATTTCGCAATTTATCATCAACATCGTTTTTAGCGACAAATGTTTGTATGATATATTCTTTTCTAAGATTTGAAACATGGTTTTATGCTGAAATACGAAATGAAAATTCTAAGAGAAAATGATATAATTTTTTTACAATTACATTCAAAATAATACTATAGAAGCGTGAACATATTTTTCAGATTTGCTTTCCTTACTTTTTTTACATAGTAAATCCTATAAATAGATTTTCACGTTAATTATTAATAAGTAAAATTATAAATAAGGCACGGGTGATTTATCGTAAAAACTTTTGTACTGCTTTCGGATTTTGTTACAAATTTAAGTATATAAATAATTTTTACACAGTATTATAAATAAATTTTTATTTATATTATATAAACAGTATTTACATATTGTTTAAATTTTTTACATTTATTAACGTTATTATTATATATTTACGTTATCATATATATTTTTGTCATACGAACTACAAAGTAATGTGATGTTATTTTACACATTTACATATTTACACATTTACATTTTTACACATTTACATATTTACAAATTTTCATGTACACTATATTACACATCTCCGAAGCAGATGATGCTTTTGTGGAAATCCACAAAGCATGGTTTAAAACAGAGGGGTGGACGTCCCTCGCAGGCAGGGCAAAAGAATTTCGTATCCTTCCTGAACCCTTGGGCTTTACAATATGTACATTTTCTCTGTGAGATGCGTTTTCGTTTATCGTCCATCTCGTATGTGTCAGGATAATGCTTCGACAATCCAGGGGTCCTAGAGGGCAGGCTGGGGGAAGGACGTGGAACAGGTTCAGTATAGGCTGGGCGGAGGAGGGATTTTATGATGGAAATTCGGAAATCATATAAAGAAATTTTGGGATGAGTGTTTCGGTAAAGGAAATAACTATTTACCAATACGAGGTGAAGTATATGGATCCCCAGTTTTTTGTTCCATTTCAGAGTCTTACGCTCTATCGGGTAATAAGACATCATTTGATAACAATAATCGATGCCAGCCATTGACTCGTTATAACGAGCAACGGCCTCCGGATTGGAGATGACACTACCTCCTCTCAGGCGACGGACATCGACCATATTGCTTCCGAATTCGGAACTGATCATCAGAACGTCCCGTTTATCTTTCCATTTCATCACACAGACTCCACAGGAACTAAAAACATCCACAGCTTCACCTCTTCTTAGTTTTTTAGATATTACCTCAGGAGGATTCCCCTTCCGGTTAGATCGAAGAGATCCTGTACAATAGGCCCTCCGCTCTAGTAGATGGTGGGCCAAGTCAACACTTGTAATAATTATCCATGAAAAGCGAATGTCCGGCATCTAATTTGCCTTCCATCAACTTCCATACAACATTTTTGACATGTCCCGGCCCACCTACATCAACATCAGAGGACCCAGCATACACAATAAATCTTAGAACCAAACCGGAAGGTTCGGTGAGCATGTAAAGTTTAATCCCATACCGGTGCTGTTTACCTTTCATATACATACGAAAGATAAGACGGCCCCTCCAGAGAACCATGGATTCGTCGATGCATAGCCTTTGGGTCGGTCTCACTATTGCGTCCATTGTTCGGTGAAAAATGTCAATCATTGGTCTTATTTTGTATAATCTGTCCGTAGGTTGTGGCTTCCCGGGTTCTGGATTTTTTGCGAAATGCAAAACCTGCAAAATCCCGGAGAACCTGTCGCGGCTCATACATTTCCGAAAACAAGGAAAATTAAATATGAAGTCAGTACTCCAATAATCGGAGATCCTACTCAATGGGCATGTGCCCATATGAAATAGAATCCCGAGGAAAGTTAAAAATTCTTCTACTGACAACTGCTTCCATTTAGTAATCCTTGCTTTCGGAAATTTATTACCTAAAAGTAAAAAGTCGGCCTGCCTATTTGTCTCCGTCACCACCAAATTGGTCATTTCGTCCGTCAGTAAAAGGTCAAAAAATTGTCGAGGCTCTTCCCCTGGGTCTGGAACATTTAGGCCCGGGGTGTGAGTGAAGGGGATGGCAGGTCTAGTCGGTCTGTTTGAAGTCCAACTGTAGGTCTGGGTCGAGGTCCTAGTCAAAACAGAGGCAAAGGGGGAACTGGTTTGTACAACGGGAGGGCTAGGAGGGGAGGAAGGCGAAATATTTTGCCTACCAGCTGAGGGAAGCTCCACCTCCTCTTCCTCATCCTCCTCGGTGGTGTCTCCCCACTCCGTTTCCCAGACGAGTCACTAAAATTTTCTTCCGTGTAGCTATATAACAGAAAATAACAAATAATCAGAAGAATAAATAGAAGCTTGCAAGAAATAACATTTAAAATGAGATAAGTAAAAATAACAAGTAAAAATAACATAAGTAATAATAACTTACATTTTTCTCCCTCTCACGAGAGATTAACTTTCCCTTAGTATTTTTCGTAGAAACACTGAAAAACGGAGAAAGATAATTTAAAAATCTAAGAAGAAAACATAAATAGTAAAAATTTCAGTTACTAAAAATTAGATTGTTAAAAAATACCACCTATGGCTTTGTAGAAGTCCAAAGAAATTTCTCCCTCTTCTGCAATTTTTTCAATAAAAGAAGTCCTATAAATGACACAAATTGGTTACAAACCACTGAAAAAGTTATCACAGGTACGCCGACATTAAGTTCGAGGGGGGGGGGGATTACCTGCACAATGTCCCAAAATAACCTGTCTCCGGAATATGTTTTTCAGGTACTTTTACGAAAAAGAACCTTAAAAAAAGGAAGAGAAGTTTAGAATTATATGAAAACATCGATAAGATAATAAAAAAACGTACTTAGAAATGCGTACTTACCACCCGGAAAAAAAAGGTTGTCGCTGGTCAAAGAAGGGTCGGATCTCAAAACTAAGCACACGTGCTGACTCTGTGGAGCCTAGTGAACGACTGCATAGGGCAAGGAAAGTGTTTCGGGTAGGCGTCTCCCCAACACTAGCATGGAAAGGGGCGCTGAAATCAGACGACAACTGTCGTCCGCAGTCACTGGCGTGCACCCGGCGGACGACAATCGTCGTCCGTCAGCGTTGAACGTGTTAATTATGAAAAGCACATGACTATTTCAGCATAGAATGCGTGTTTTTGGGCAAAGGATAGCCTGTTATTTAATCTTTCAACACCGTTGATTGTAAACTATACTTTAAGTATTTCATTGACCAAGTTATCAGTTCGACAAGCATGGTATTTCAGTAGAAGAATCTGCAATCTCTGTGTATCTATAACAATTCTATAGTTCATTTATACTTTAGAATAAGTTTCCATTCTTTTGTAATTACCAATGAAACGCATTAAACAGTGGCAGAACTTATATGTCACTGTTTCCGAAGTTACAAGTGGAGAGGCAAAGAGTCCGGGGGCCTCTTCATGCCAACACCTCCATGCATGCCACCAACTCCATGCATGCCACCAACTCCATGCATGCCACCAACTCCACATGCCACGATCACCATGCATGATACCACCACCACAGACCACCACCACCACTCTTACCACCACCACTCTTACCACCGCCACTCTTACCACCGCCACTCATACCACCACCACTCTTAACACCACCACTCTTAACACCGCCACTCTTACCATCATCACCACCACGCTCGCCACCATCACCATGCTCGCCCCTTATACCATGCTCGCCACCAACACCATGCTTACCACCAACACCATGCTCGCCACCAACACCATGCTCGCCATCACCACTATGCATACCACCACCTCTATTCATGGCACCATGATCATGCTCACCACCACCAACCACCATGCTCACTACCACCAACCACCATGTTAACCACCACCAACCACCATGCTAACCATCAACCACCATACCACCACCATCAACCACCACCAATCACCATGGTCACCATCACCAACTACCATGGTCACCATCACCAACCACCATGGTCACCATCACCAACCACCATGCTCATCACCACCAACCACCATGCTCACCACCACCAACCACCATGCTCACCACCACCAACCACCATGTTCACCACCACCAACCACCATGCTCACCAGCACCAACCACCATGTTCACCACCACCAACTACCATGCTCACCACCACCAACCACCATGCTCACCATCACCAACCACCATGCTCATCACCACTACCACTATGCTCATCACCACAACCACCATGCTCATCACCACAACCACCACGCTCATCACCACAACCACCACGCTCATCACCACAACCACCACGCTCATCACCACAATCACCACGCTCATCACAACCACCATGCTCATTATCACAACCACCCTGCTCATCACCACAATCACCATGCTCATCATCATAACCACCATGCTCACCATAACCATCACCTCCACCATGCATGCCACTGCCACCAACTCCACCATGCATGCCACCACCACCATGCAAAGTACCATCACCACCACCATGCATGCCATCACTACCATGCTCACCATCATGCTCACTACCATGCTCGCCACCATGCTCGCCACCATGCTCAACATGCTCACCATGCATCACATTCGCCAGCACCTCATTGCTTGCCAACACCTCCACACATGCCACCACCTCCACACATGCCACCTCCACACATGCCACCACCTCCATGCATGCCACCACCTCCATACATGCCACCACCTCCACACATGCCACCACCCCCATGCATGCCACCACCTCCACACATGCTGACCACCTCCCCAGATGCTACCATCTCCATGTATGCCATCACCTCCACACATGCTGACCACCTCCCCAGATGCTACCATCTCCATGCATGCCATCACCTCCACACATGCTGACCACCTCCCCAGATGCTACCATCTCCATGCATTCCATCACCTCCACACATGCTGACCACCTCCCCAGATGCTACCATCTCCATGCATGCCATCACCACACATGCCACCACCACACATTCCACCACCACACATGTCACCACCACACATGCCACCACTACCATGTATGCCACCACCATGCGTGCCACCATCACACTCGCCACCACCTCCATGCATGCCACCAACACCACACTCATCATCACGACCAGTCTCACCAATACCATTACCCTCACCACCGGCATGCCTCCACCATGCACACCAACACCATGTATGCCACCATCACCATCATGCATGCCATCACCACCACCATGCATGCCATCACCACCACCATGCATGCCACCACCACCATGCATGCCACCACCACCACGCATGCCACCACCACCACGCATGCCACCACCACCACGCATGCCACCACCACCACGCATGCATATAAGGCTAAGTTTAAATTTTCTAGTTTAGAAATATGATGTATTACTGAAATACTGAATAGTTACAATAAAAACATTGATTATCTGAACTTTGCTATAGTACAACTAACAGATGAACTATGTGAAAAATATTACACTATTATCAATTTAGAAAACAAGGGGAATAGATTAGATCGAGATTACTTATAAGGGGAGGGTCAGATGTTCGGGTCACCGAATCTTTTCAAAATCTTCACGCATGTACTACACGGTAAGGACTATTGAGTGTGCAAGCATTCTCAGGAAAATCAACCGACAATATTGACATGCTAAACTTATATGGACAAACCAAGTTCCCATTCAGAAGAAACCCTGGTATAATGTTTCGAGTTCCGGTCTTGTAACAGACATCGCTGCTCCAAGCCTACCCATCTGCATTTTTAAAATTTTTTTTCTCCCAGCCTTGATATTGTTTTAACATTAACAATAAATAATGGAAAATTACATGCGTTTATATATTTTTTGTATTTTAAATGTGTTTTTCTTATTTTTCACTTATATTTGTCTTTTTTGTATTTTTTATTATTTTTAAATCTTTTAACTTCAACACTTCCTTCTTTATGTACAATTTCACATACTTATACTGATAGTTATGAATGAATGTAAAGAATGCCCATAAGTAAAATATTAAAAAATGAATTTGTAAATAAATTGAGCACATTTTATACTGAATTTTCCTTTATTAACAAAATGCACTTTTATCTCATTATATCAGAGAATCTGAACTTATAATAATTATTTTTAGATTTTTTTAGTTCTTATTGGACTCTATTCCTTATTGATCTTTATATGTCACCTTAGATTGCTTTTTCATTATCTGTAATTTTTATCTCATTTTTTATTTGTTCGATAAGTTTTGCTGTCATCCAATTCTTTTTTAGTTTGAGATGAGAAGATTCTTTAGTTGACAATGCATAGATTTTGTTAAGCTTCTTCTTTACATTTGTTAGGATCATTTTCATTTAAGAGATATTCCCAATTAAACGATTCATTTATGGCTTTGACTTTGAAATTGTCATGTCAAATTATTTTTTCTTTTATTTGGTTAGTTACATATCTGTCACAATATTTTAGATTCAAGCTTATGATTTTATGGTCAGGTATTTTAGTGTATTATTAGTGCTTCAGTGCTTAGTCCTTTGTAGTAGATATGGTCAATGCATGAGCCAATTATTTGAGATCTATTTCTTCTCTGGTGTGTTCTTTAATTATTTCTGCAAATCCATGGTAGGAAGGATATCTCTGTATTTAGTATTATTTGCATCTTTTGTCTTTATATTTAAATTCATATCACCTATGATAACAATTTCCTTTTCTTTTGAGTTACATATAATCATATATTGTTCATTAATACATAAAATTTTGCTGAAGTCGGGGGGTCTAGAAACTCCTAAAAGAAATAATCTCCAATTAGCATTCATCAACCAACTTATCTTAGATTCAAAGTTAACAGTGTCAATGTCATTTTCAGTGAAGGTGAAATCATTTCTAACAAAAAATTACCACACCACCTCTATTATTTATTCACAGTTTTGTATACCTGACATATCCTTCCATATGATATATATCCTCTTCATTCATCATAATATTGACTTCTGTCAGAACAATCATAGTTACATTTATTTTCCGTGATAGGTGGAAGCAAATCATTGAAATTCTTCCCAATGGGGGACTGCCATATATCGGGAATTACTGAAAATTTTATGAAGTTGTATTGTATGGCTACTGTTATAGGCAAATATAAAGTTTTTTCATTCAATTTTTAACATATTTATAAAAATGCGATTTAAAACAGACGAGTTAATGCTGAACCTGATCACATCCGATAGGTAGCCGAAGTTTCCCGAGTGTTTAGTGACGTCAGCGCATCCGACAAGCATCCTAGCCGTGCTAGAAGGCATTGTACTGATATAGAAGTAGTAGCTTAATAGACATAAATCCGTTGGTTTCCTCTATCCGCCATCTTAGAAGAAATATTGGTAGAAGTATTCCTGCATTTATTTCACTTTGTGTTTTGCTAAATGGCATCTGAAGGGTTTTGTGTAGCCAGATCTGATAATTTGCCCAACGTCGATTCGTACATGCTTTTACAGTACATTAGAAGTCGTAGGGAGCAATATTCAGATGTTGAAATGCATGGAGTGAAGGCGGACAGGTTTCTATTACATTTAATTGATAAAATAAGTTCGATGTAGTTCTTTTATTTTCAGTTATTGTAATAGTAGGTACTATTATTTCGACTGAAACGCAGAAGATATGTAAAAGATAGATTGACGTCTTAAAACAGCTTGCCCATATTTAATGAATAAAATAACTATAGGTTTAACTAATATTATAGAATATTTATTTATGTATTGTTTCCCATACTGGCCTAGTATCTAGTAAGTAAAATATAGTTAGATAAGTATAAGGCCGAGACTTCGTGGAATTCCACAATAAAATAACATGAACAATACTAGATCTTATTTTTTAATTATATTAAACTTTTGCTAATTTCCACAAAATATATGAAGTTAAACACGACCGGTTTTCGTGAAAAATCACCATCATCTGCTTTTACAGCATCATCGGGTCAAATATTGACAAATATTATACAAAATTTATGTGAATAAACTTACTTTCCGTGTGTCTTGTCTATAGGAAATGTTTAAGATAATTGATAGTAGCTCAATAACTTTGGCTAAGATTATTAAAGGTGAAATACTTCTTTAGCCAATAATGATTGTTTGGCTAAAGGAGTATTTCACCTTTATAGGAAATGTGGTGAATTTTGTTGTTTTAAGTGTCTATCTGCCTTAGTTATTAACTATACTTGTGAAAAGAAAAACTGTAGAAGCATTTGTCCTAACTGCATGTCTCTTTTGTATATGTTGCGAATTTCATCGTTGCTTTTATGGCTTTTTTCTCCCTATGAGGTCAATGAGGAAAGACTATGTTAGTAATGCTGTTGGATTTGTTAAACTGAAGCGAAAAAGAAAAATTTGTATTTTTAAAGGCAAGTTTTGCCCTGAATACAATAAGATAAAGAGGTTATGATGCGGGTGTAGTTGTAGATGAAGAAGAAGATTTAGTCACTTCTGTGGAGTGTCATGACTGCCCTTATTTATCAAAACATGGTCCTTCAAAATACCATGCTGTCGTGGATATTATGGGAACAAATTTATTAAAATATTTAAATTACATAACTAACTTAATATGTAACATTTGTAAAAGTGTTTGCTTAAAAACTTGGTACTTAAATATATGCACTGCAACAGTAATTATTTGCTTAATAAACCCATAGCCCAACGATTTCTGCAAGTTTGATCTTAGGTATTTAGAATAGGTATATTACATTATGGAGGTTTTGTTAAAATATATATGCTAATCTTTGAAACATAAAAATATAATTTACTGTTTCAACATCGTTCTCCAGAAATATATGCATCATGTCAATGTAATGCCGACATAAGTCATAAACTAAAATACGAAGCAATAAAATTACGTACATCCATATAACTAGTACTTAGATTAAAATGATCTTCGCAGACAAATGCAGTTGTATGTTCCAATATATATATATATATATATATATCATTTTCCATACAAATTGAGTCCAGATTTAGATTACTGCATGGTCCATGGATGTTATTTTGGAATATTATATATCATGAAGTTCTTTGGTAGTAGTTGCATCTGCAAGTTCAGCAGATTGCAGATTGTCCTGGCAGCAGCTCATTGGTAATTTCAGGACACTTGCAAAAGTAATGAATAAGTCGGGTCTTTCAAATTTCCTTACCATCACCATGTTATCATGATACAATTTACTCATAAATCCTGAACCTCCTACAAATGATGAAGGAAGTAAAAACACGTTACCAATTTTAGCATTTTGGTCAGCAGTAAAGTTGTTGACATGATCTAATAACCCTTGATAAGAATCCACACAGAGTTGTTCCATTGTTTCTTATTTAATTTAGTGTATTTTCTAGCATTATTAACTATTTATTGTTAGTAACCATACCAACTCTGTAAACAAAACAGCATTATACCTTGTGTATTATAATATAGATAGAGGGAAGAGTGGATTGAGTACCATCCTTCCACATAGCAAGCTTGGGTTTGAATCTTGGTGGAGGCTGGCATCACTTTTTCCTCCCTTTTGTGTGCTTGTGTGATGTTATTCACTTGAAAATCAGTTATGTGATAGACTGGCAACTTATCTTTGTAAAATATAAGATGCCTAGGAATTAAAATTTAAAACTCCTGAACCGTCGACTTCAGCTACTGAAGATGAGAGCATAGCTCTCGAAATATGTATCTAGCGAGTTTTTCAGAGTGATTGTGCATGTGTGTGTTCCTTTTCTTCTTTTTAGGCTAGTTTTTGACAACAGGTCCCTGTAGGCCATCATCGTCCTGCAAACTTGTAAGTATAATTTTAATTTTAATTTTTCTTATTGACGTGTGAGTGCTCTCTGGGTTAATTTACGGTTCAGGAGTTTTAAATTTTAATTCCAATCTGTACACCGTAGTCTCCAATTCCATTTTTAACGATAAGATGCCTAGGAAAATTCTATAACAAAAACATCACACGATGGAAACTCCATATTATCAGATTTGGATAAAAACCTTGCCTTGCTTAAATGAATACTCAATTTACTCATTTTTACATAAGTGCGATTTTATTTTTACCACCATTTTTCGATATACGCATCGTGTATTTGCATTAACACGATTCATTATATGCACAGTATGTAATAATTAATATATTTTATTATTTATTAAATATTTCGTAGATTCTTGCCTGTTAATCATCTGGGTAGTGATGCAATTCACTGCATCTGTGATTTATTAAAGAAACTCAACACAAAAATTAAGGAATTGTAAAAGTGGATGCTGTACAGGCTGCCATATGTGGTTGTACATACTTGAGGGGTAATTTTAAATGTTGTTTTAAATTTTTAAAATAGGGTAAATGTCTTCAAGATTTCTATTAGTGACTATCAATAACAATCCGTTTTCAGATATTTCTACAGATTTTCACAAATTTTACAATTTTTTAGTTTTAGTAGGATAACACTCCTAGGTATTTTTATTTCAATGAGTAATAAGTAACAATTATTCAAACAATTATTCGAACAATTTAAAAAGTGATATAAATGAATAGCAAATTTGCTAGTAAAAATGCCAAGTGGAGTGTTTGTCCAAATTTGATGTTACAGATTTTTTTTGGTGGGGTTTTTGTCTAGTAGTATTTTTATTGGAATCCACCTAGAAACCTCCTAATAGGAGAGCAAGGCCCAACTTGGGCTGAAGTGCCTTGGATTATGATTTCATGATGAAATAATTTTTTACTTCAAATATTTTCCATGTGATTACTTTAGCATATACTCATATGGCAAAAGAATAATAAATCTTGTGTATCATTTTTTAAGTTAATGACATTCTTCCAGTATGCAACTACATACTGGCATTAGTAATCACACCCTCATTTAGTAATAGTGAAAAAATACCTGCAAGATTATATTTCTTTCAATTTTAGACATGAATTGTCTGCGAAAAAATGGGTTAAATTGTATGATTATCACAGTTTTTATTTTGTTTGCTTGATCATATTTTTAAAATATCTCTTTCTCTTGGTTCACAGAAAGATTATCTCTGTTGAAATGGAAAAGTATTCCCCCCTGGATTGTATTTTGAAGTTCAGCACAACTAAAGTTCTGAAATTATTGGATATGTTAATCAATTATGAAAATCCTAATGCACCAATTTCCTTGAAAGACAAATTAGAATCAAAAAACAAAGGTCCTGATAAAAAGTCCTGTGCATTAATTTTTGTTGAGAGGAGACAGTCTGCCAAAATTTTATATCAGATACTAAAGGTATGTATTTTTGTTATTATCATTAAATCTTGATGATATAATGATTATCTAAGGTTACTTCTCTACAAATATTTCATCTTATTATCTGTGGAAGCAATTTCAATAATTAAAAAGAAATCATTGTCACAGATATTAGTTGAACATTCATATTAAAAAGATTATGATTTTGGTGAGGATTTTGTGCATATTGGACATATGTAGATCATCAATTAGCATAATTAACCTTTTTATTCTCTCTTTTGTTATGTTTGTATTTTCTGAATTTCCATCAGCTGGTTATTTATTATTAGGGTCCAGATTTAGTTGTCACTATATATTTTTCATGATATCTCATATGTTAAAGACTATATCAGGGTGCCCAGCAACAGGGAAAACCAGGAAAACACAGGGAAATGAAATGACGTGGAAGGACACAGGGAAAACACAGGGAAGAGCATCCATCTCCCCGAAACGTCAAAAATTCGGGAATAAAATGTGGTAATTATCGTAGGAAAGGTCCAAATTCGACCGCTGCGAACCGTCACCCGTGGCCGTGATTTGTTCGCTTCTCTCTCACTCTTTGCGCTCGACCCCCTTTCCCCCCCTCTCCTTCCCCTCGCTCCCTTACCTTGCCGGCAGCGGCAAGCGGCAGGCAGCACTAGTCTCGGAGGGAGCATGCATGTGGATCGGCTGACGGACTGCAGTCAGTGAAGGGGCACGCTCGCTCTAGGTTCTATGTAACAGAGGTGTTTCGCGGCTACTCGACTTATCATGACATCGAGGTTCAATCCTGTGTGGTGCGATACCACCCTCTTTCCTGATTGGCAAAGTTGGTTACGGGAAGACGAAAAGAATCCCTGCTCTGCAAAATGTATTGTTTGCAAGCGAACTTTTTCTTGGAGCAATATGGGGAAGAGGGCTGTGACAAGCCATGCAAGTGGAAAGGTGCATCAGAATGCTATTTTGGGTCGTCAGCATCAGGTCAACATGAACAATTATGTAGTTATACAATCACCAGAGGAGGTATGTAAACTTTCATCTCCACGTTTCATTATGTTTATTTCGTTTTGCTAGAAGAATGTCCCCTCTCTAATGTCCATCCTCATCGCACGAAAGTATGAATGAGTAACTATCAATTGCAAGGATAATAGAGGTTTTGCGACGTTTTTGCAAGCCGTCAAGCTTGCGTTAGATGATTCAACTCCCCAGGCCGAATCGCTGGCCCGACCGCTTCCGTGTACTCGCGATCCTGTGTACCACTTCCAAAATAAAAACAAGAGCCCTCAGAATCTGTCCGGATCAAAACAATGAGTTGACAATGCTGTAATCCTCAAGTGGCCTGAGCCTTCGCTGAAGAGACCTTTTCTTTTGAGGGCAAACTTAAAAGGATCGGGTGTATCCTCCCATCATAAGAGGGTCCTTCCAAGTTTTCTTAATAGAAACAAGCTACAGCCACACCAATTGGTTCTCTCTTTCTCAGGCGAACGAACTTGATTCTCCGGAATACAATTCAATCCTATTTGGGAAGTGCAAGCTATCATACAAGAGGATATTTTCATTTGTGTGCCTATGCGAACTACCCAGGAAGAGGATGATCATTAAATTAAATGATTTAATGTCCAATATATCTGTTAATATTAATTTATGACAATTGGATGTTTCATATTCGCTTTCAGGATCTCCAAATATACCGAACTAGTCGAGACCCATGCCATTAATCTGTGGAGTTTTTTCCATAAATTTATGAACAAGCGTTTATAAAAATGAATTTTTATAACCACTTCTATATAGTAAATATTTTTATATGCAGGAAATTATACCTATACTTCAATTAACGAGAGTTGGGATCTGGCCGTTTCCACCACTGGGTGAAGGGGGAGTGCCGACAGCGAATCAGGTAGTCTTCCTCAGGCAGGTCCTGTGTCGCCAAACATCATGGAGCCTTACTGCATACAGCTCAGCCCAGATGACGAAGGAGATTTTTAAAATTTGGTGATTCAAGAGCAAAAAAACTTTTTCACACTTATACGGAATTTTCCAATTTTTCAGAACGTTTACACATCCATAATTAGATTCAGCATGGATAAGAATAAGAACGATAGAATTTCAATCTAACGTCAGCATTCTGTTATAACACTCACAGCGAAGTCTCAATTTGCCTCATCATCGCTCACTTCCAAAAGCGAATGGTATCTTTTTTAGAGTTGGTTTCTCAAGTTATTCTTTGTGTATTAAAATTTGTCATCATTTGTAATTTTGGGGTGAGTAGTTCACAAACACGAGGTGTATTTTCTCTGTGATGAGTAAGCTCATGATAAAAGGCCCTTAGTCTCACTCGCACAATATCACTGGTGTGCAGGAGAAGAAAAAAATCCCAGGACCTCAAGACTAAACAAGAGTGACAGTGAAGTATCATCATTTTCGAGCAGTAGGCGAAATGCGGTCGAGGGGATGGAGGGAAAATTCAATGGAGGGGGAATCGTCATAAGTATAGACAACTGTGCATTGTAAGCTCCGCTTCCACAAATCCCAACTCTCGTTAATTGAAGTATAATATTAAAATTTTTTGATATAACTTATTTGACAAAAATTTAACAATTTCTTGTACCACACCAAGTCTCCAAGTCTAAGCCAAATCTCAAAAGGTTAAGGGGCTGTTGTACATGGCGAATTTAAGATGTAATTAATAACAGACGATTTATAAAAACAGAATTCTATAATTCAGTACCATTTGTTTTGAGTAAGGAGCGCTTTCCAATGGCGAGAATTCTTCCACATGTTCGCCGAGGTGCTTGATGACGTAGGTGATTCCTTCTATGGTGGTAGGGGCAATCCCTACAAATGACGCAGACCGCCAAAATCTCTGGCTGATACCGAAAGAAACCCCGCTGATCGCCGGACGTCTCTGCTTGTGTCTGGCCGTCGCTGTGTGTATCAGGTATCAGGTTGCCATGCCCCTGCCACAGTTGTAATAGGTTCCAACCGTGGGAACGACGGAAAGCATTTCCTTAGTGGCGTTCTCTCTCGGTTGATACTGCAACTATTTGAACCCTTAGAAACGGAAAAGATTTTATGTAACACGGCCCCTTAAGCTTTTACGTTACGAAAATGCATGCTAAAAAGACTGGGAAAACACTTGTGTGAAATATTGTATAGGTAATAGATAAGAACCATCACGTAGTAATTCTCCAATTTCGTTCAAACTTTCCATGCCGTCAGTATGGTCAAAAGTAATTAATTCTTTATTAGTTTTAGACAATTTCATACATTCCATTGTAATTTTATTTCCATCCATATTACATAGCTGTAATAAAATATACGTGCTCTCAAAATAACATGGTCGTATTTCTTATGACAGGTGATGATTTTACAATTACTTACGAATTCTTTTCTGCATTACATACTAAACATTCTCCCTTTGGGAATGCTGGCGAGGGGATTTAAATCCATGAATTGCTTACTAGTCAAGTGATGTAGCACAGAGCAAATAACGCAACATGCTTATAATATTTCTCAGTGGATATTTCAGTGACATAACAGCAAAAGGCCCAAGAAGGTTCAAGGATTTACCTAAGCTCCAACTTCCCTGCGTTTGGAGGTTTGTCATGTCATTTTTACTTTCTACATTATACAAATATTGTATTCGTGCAAAAAATCGATTTGGAGATTTTAACGGGAATATGCGTTTGAAGGTCCCTTATTTTGACCATTTTCTCGAAGATTTCTGTGTTGTCATAAAATATTTTTCCTATCACAACTAAATTTTATGAATAACATGTCTTATCACAATAACAGGAGTTGATTAGTTTTTGGGTAAAATTGGCACACCGATTTTTCGTCTCCCGAATATCTCAAAAATGTCTCGTACTAATGCAAAAATGACTATAATCAAATGGCTGTAACTTCGATTTGATAGACCCTTTTATGGTGGGAGAAGAAACCTGGTCCTTAAAACTTAGCCCTAAAAACAAAAGGTCTTTTCTGGGAAGGGGCAAGCCGCGTGAGGATTACAGTATTGTCAAATCATTGTTTTGATCTGGACCTGGATTCTGGGTGCTCTTGGGTGTTGTTTTTTGGAAGTGGGTGTACATCATCGCGTAAATTCTCACAGGGGCATATCCAGCATTTGGGTGTTATTTGTCGTATGCCAGCGCCCATGCTGTTTTCTTGTCTTGCGCGCTGTTGCTTGTGGGAAAGCTCTGTTCTGACTTTCAACTCATGCACTCTGCTGGAGTTATTCGCTGAAAAACGGACGCTCTGCTGTGACTGGAGTTTCACGAAATCATTCTCTTGTTTCAAGTAAATTTCTGATCACTTCTTTTTAGCTCGGGTATTAGACATTCATCAGTCACAGAATCGATCTGTTCCATGCACAATGAGGATTGGCCATTCCGGATCATCGTTTTTGTTTTGCTTATGAAACTCACGTGGCTTATCTTGGTCTCAGGGAATTCCCTCTGCTTCTGACGGTGCTATGACTGTGGACCAAGCTGCTGTGCATCCGTCTGCCATTTCTCGACCTGCGGTGAGCATGCCAGCCACATCGACATCACAAACAGTATCATCTTCTCGCCTTGGTTTTCTGCCAGACAGCGATGTGAAGAAGGCTGAGATAATGTGGGCCCTGCATGTTGTCAGCAAGAAAGAAAGTTTCAGGAGTCAAGAAGGTATCAGTGATCTTTTTGGTAGGATGTTCCCTGACAGTCACATCGCTACGAGTATGGAGCTCAGCCGATCCAAGACTTTCTACCTGGTTTCCTATGGGCTCGTGCCATATTTTCATCATAAGCTGGCTGAAGACGTGCGTTTTGCGAAGAATTTGTTCATTTGTTTTGATGAATCTTTCAATAGAATCGCAAAACGGCTACAGATGGACGTTGCAGTCCGGTTGTGGAATGCCAATAAGAATGAAGTCTCAACGAGATATTGGAATTCCTCATTTCTTGGACATTCTACAGCTTCCAATCTTCTGAAAGGCTTCAAGGATAGCTTAGGAGGGGACATTGAAATCTGGAAGCTACTTCTAGTTTCTATGGATGGCCCAGCTGTAAACTGGGCTTTCATAGAACAGTTGAAGGCTGATATGAAGCAGAGTGATGAGGATCCAGAAATCGTAGATGTAGGATCATGCAGTCTACATATCGTTCATGGTGGCTATCAGTATGGTTTCAATATGACTGGTTGGCAAATAGCATCATTCTTGAAGTCTATCTACAATGTATTCAAGAATTCTCCTGCTCGCCGTGCTGACTACATGCGCCTTACCAAGTGCAATGAATTTCCTATGAATTTCTGCAACTGTCGATGGCTTGAAAATGGGCCTGTGTATGAGAAAGCCATCAAAATCCTCCCGTCTTTAAAGAAGTACTTCGAGGGTCAGAAGGATTTGCCTGATACCTACTCAGTAAAGAAAGCAAGGGAGTGCCTTGAAGACCATCTCCTTCTGCCGAAGCTCCACTTTTTCTCTTCTATGGCATCCATCTTTTAACCGTTTCTCAGAGGTTTCCAAACTCTCAAACCAGTGTTTCCATTCCTGCATGGGACCCTTGAGGACCTATTAAGAGACTTAATGGGGCGGTTTATAAAGTCAGACATCCTTGACAAAGCCAAGTCACCCTACAAGCTGATCAACATTGATGTAGAGGATGTTGATAATGGCTTGAAACTTTCACAAATAAATATTGGCATAGGCGCTCAAATTGCGATTGGCGACGCATGTGTGAAAGATGTTGAAAAGGACAGATTTAGGTTAGATTGCAAAAGGTGCATAGTTGCAATTGTAAAGAAAATCATCGAGAGAAGCCCAATTAAGTATAAGTTCACCAAAGCAGCATCTTGCCTGGACCCAAATAAGATTTTGAAAAAACCTGATCAGTGCAAAATGGACATGGATACTTGTCTGGGTGTACTTGTGAGAGCAAACCATATAACTGCTCTGCAGTCAGACCATGCGAGCTTCCAGTTCAAGCAGTTTATGTCCCCTGTGGGTAAAGAAAAGCTCAAGAGTTTCAGCTGAAAGACAGGCTGGACACTTTCTACGCAGTAATAAGGAGGACTACAAGGGTATGTGGGAGGCGGTGAAGAACATCCTTTTATTCTCTCACGGTAATGCATATGTTCTCTGTGAATAAAGAAATGCTCATTGAAATTCTTCAGGAAGACTCTCTTGTTGCCCTGAGAAGAATTTGGGATGGCATTTCTCATGCGGGAGGCAAGACTTCAGTAGTAGTTGATCAGGAGATTATCCGGTATGCGCGTGGAGCAAGCGCCAGGTACAAAGACGCTCTTCAGAAGAGGCGAGAAATCGAGGATGAAGAGAAGAAAAAGAGCAGGTTTCAGAGACAAGAGTAGAAAAGAAAAGCAGAAGAATTACTGAAGCTAGAACAGGAGAAGAAACAGTTTGAGGAGAAAAAGGCAACATTAGAGAAGAAGATTACAAAATTGAAGAAATGAAAATGTAGACTGCTATTTTTATCACCTGATGTTACCCATAATTTTGTGGTCTTTGTTTAAGATAATTGCAAGATTTGTTCCTTTCCAGGGTTACTCTAATTTGTTGGTCTTTTAATTTTAAGATCTTAGCAATTTTGTTCCTTTACAGGTTACACTTGATATTCTGTCTGGTCTGAAAGCTTTAAGATTGTTGTAATATTGTTCCATTGATGGATGATACCCTTTCTTTTCTGGTCTTAAAGATGTTTTCTGTAATAAAAAAATGTTTTGTTTAATAAAACTAAATTTTCATGTTTTATGAGTTGTAGTTTACTTAGTTTTAGTCACCTCCAAAACCATGCCTCACGATTAGCTGTTGAACATTTTTAATCTGTTACAGAGGGATTCTATGCTCCTATTGTTCAAATATAATACAGAAAACCTCTGGGAAAACTCAGGGAAAACACAGGAAAGAGAGACAGAGAAAACTGGTGGGCACCCTGTATATACAGTCACTCCTTGACTTTTGACCCCCATTTACTAACAAGTTCCCATTAAAATACTATTTTTCATTCCGAATTGTGAAAGTTTGGTCGTAGTTACAAACCGTGGAATTACTGTATGCTACAGAGGATTGGATGTTTGCAGTATCAGTATTTTTATCTATTGTTTAAGGCATTACCTAAATTAAATAGAAGCATTTAAAATACAAAGAATGAAGTACCCCTTTCTCTCATTCTAGAAGAAAGATAAATTTTCTGTATTGCAGGATGACCCATTCATTTTCTTTTCATTTGTCTTACCAATCCTCGCATTACAGAAAACATCTACTACTATGGGTAACAAGTTTTATCACATCTCTAACTCAGACTCATAAATTTACCAAAAAAATCTTCTTTCACTACACTACCTAATATATATTCAAGTTATTTATATTTACTGCTATTGTTTTAAATTATTTTTCCTTGCATATACAGTATTTACCCAAATCCAAGACGACCCTGAATCTAAGACAATCCCCCTTTTAGCAGACTTAAAACAGAAAAAAGATTTTATGACCTAATTTCTCACTGACTGTATTTGGTGTGTATTTCGGACACATGTATTCAATATAGGTATACTAGTTCATTCATTAATTGAAATGGTTTGTTACAAGTTTTTTCTGAAAAAAAAGTTTTAAAATGTATTTTTTAAATTAAGACTTTATTAATTGAATTCCAGATCATAAGTTTGCAATGAAAAATAGAATTATTTTATCTTGTTTCATTTGTTTAAAAAACATTGCTTAAACGTGTAACATACTTCTTATGGTCCTATGAAAACTCGCTGTGGTCATTTCATCTCGCATCAATTCATTGGGGTTAGTTCATCGTGCGTCATTACATCGACAAATTTGTCATGGTGTCTCACCTTCCAATTTGTCTCCTGACGAATGTCTCACAACAACTTTCTCTCGTAACAAAATTGACACGCGACGAATTTGTCTTGCAATGAATTGACGCATGATGAGTTTGTCAAGCGATGTATTGACACCTGGCAAATTTATCGTGTGATGAATTGATGCACCATGAATTGAAGCATGACAAATTGACGAGCAATCTATTGACCATGATGTATTGATGGTATATGACTTCGTACTCGAATTTAAGACGACCCCTGATTTTTCCAAGCTGAAATTTGGTAAAAAAGTCGTAGATTCAGGTAAATATGGTACTTAAGGTGATCAGATTTCAGATCAGCAAAAGCAGGACAAACTCTGTTAGCCTCTGGAGTGTAGGCAATTTACCGTATCCGCTCCCTCCGATAAATTGATCTTATGGAGTTCTACACAACTTCCCTTCTCCTTTTCCACAAAGGATGCAATTTCCTGCCACTACATACGTAAGGGCTTTGGGTCTAATCTCTCCTTCCCCCTTTCAGTAGAGCCTCCATTTATTGGAGATGGAATAGGGGTATGCTCGAGGTACATGGGCAATGCACTACATGCCCTAACGATAAATGCAGAAACAAATATTTGCATATATTAAATCGAAAGTACAGTAAGTTCATGCTATACATCGGAGATGTGTTCCTAAAAACTGCGACTTGTAACGAAATAATATATAGTAAAACCTATTTTCCCATAAGAACAATGATAAAAGTACGGGTTACCTTCCTAGTTAATATTTTGTAACACATTTGTATCCCGAATATTGCATATCAATACAGTACATTAGACATACTTTGTTAAAACAAATAATTAAAATTGATAACTACAAAAATATTATAATTATAACCTCTTCTCTCTGATTCTCTAAAACTGTACTTTAAATAATTAGGCCTTAAATGCGCAATGTAGCAGATCTGGTACATAACAGAAATCCTGCAATATAATAACTGTCCCAACTTTTTTGTCATTTTCCCGCACTGTAATAGAATATACACAACATCCCTCTAATGATCAGTGCCCAATACCACCAATAGGTGTCCAATTTTGAGAGATTTGTTGTTTTGCAGTCTGAGAATGTGGTGTTTCTGCTGTAGTTCGTTTGATGATTTCGGCAGTTGTTTTCAGTTATTTTTATATGGAATTGAGCTTTACGGCATAAATAAATTATGAAAAGGAACAAATTCTCCAAATGCCATAAGTTAAATCTTAAAAGTTAAGCTTTAATCTTACGGCATTTGGAGAATTTGTTCATTTTTCATCGTTCAATTATTTTGATTGAAAATTTTCTGCTACATACCAAAAATCAAACATGTCTTGTAATTTTTCTATTATTTTTTAGTTGTGGAAAATAATAGTCTAGCATTTTAATAATTAAACAAAATTTGCATTTATGAAGGTTTTAAATATATATTTTACAAAAACAAAATGTTGGAATAAATGAAATATCTCCTAAATAATACGTTCTAAAAAGATTGATCAAACAAAAGTGGTAGAGAATAATATTCTTTACAGCTTTTGTGAAAACAAATATTTACATTAATTAAGCCTTATAAGTAGGCTTGGTAGGATTCGTTTTAAATCGATAAATGTTGATAAACATTGACTTCGTAAAAATTTAAAAATCAACAAATATGAATTTTCATCGATAAGTGTTGATTTTTCACTACTAAGTTTTCGATGAAATTATTTGTCAGGATTTTTAAATTTGCATTATCATACCCAAATTTAATATATTTTAGCGTCAAACATCCAAACTGTTTTGTTTCTTGATGTTAAATAAAACACTATGCCCGAGCCTGCTTCTCGAACCTTCTCCTCACCTTCTGTAGGAAATACCTGGTGTGCGATGAGTCATTGTCTCTTCGGTGAGTTATAATCATGCAACATCCTTCCTTGTTAAAAAAAAGAACAACTATAATTGGCTATTGACACATTCACAGACCTTTTGATTAATTAATCTTCCACTCCTTGTCTTTATGATGTTGCCCGCATCTTGACTCCTAGCATTGGCCTATTGTTCTGGGTCTTCCCCTGTTGTTGATTCTTGTCGTCTTGGTTTACCATTGCCAAAATTCCAGGTCTCCCATAGCTATTCTCCCAATGGTCCATTTTGCTTGGTACCAAGAATGCTCTTTCTCCAGTTAGTACCATCTTCCATTTTTATGTCACATGATTGGGGTTCCTTGCATTTATGCATAACATTTGCATAAATGCACTTGTCATCTATCCAGACCCTCACTCCTTGTTGTAGCGGTGGTAAAGTTTTGGCTCGGTGCCTCCAGTCATATCTTATCTGGGTCTTCAGTTTCTTGGCCTCCATTGTCTTTCTATGGTCCTTTAGGTCGGGCCACCCAGATTTCAATGATTCTTCGATCATTGCCAAATTAGTATGTAGCTTTCGGCACATCAGAAGTTCTGCTAGGATATACCCGGTCTCGAATGGTATGGTCCTATAAACTAGCAAGCCTAAATTAGAGTCTCTTTCTTTCTCTAAAATATTCTTTACGATATTTACTGCGGCTTCTGCCTATTCATTGCTCCTTGCCCATTTGGGACTACTAGTCACCAATCTGAACCCATAGTCACATGTGAATTCATACATTTCTCTTCTGAACTGTGGCTCATTGTCTGGTCTGACTTCTTCAGGAATCCCAAATCTTGCAAAAACTGCCTTTATCTTCCCAATGACTGCTGCTGCTGAAGTGCTAGCCAGTCTTGATACTTGGCGAAAAATAATCTACCATGACCAAGAAGTTTTGGTTTCTGACGGTCACAATATCCATCGCTATCTTCTGCCAAGGCCTCTCTGGTGGTAGGGTTGGTATCAACAGTTCTACTGGTCGTTGTTGTCGCTCCAGACATTCCTTGCAATTCTCCACCATTTCTCGCACATCTTCTGATATTCCTGGCCACCAAATCGCTTCCCTGGCACGTATTCTACATTTTTCTATGTCAAGGTGACCCCTGTGTACGCGGGACAGCATCTCTCACCTGAGTGCACTTGGGATTATTAATTGCCTACTGTGCATCAGCAGACCCTGCGCTTCATTGAGAAAGCCTCTCTCCTTGAAGTAAGCTTGGAGATCTAGGTCTACGTCCTCCTTTCAGTTAGGCCATCCCATTTTCACATTCGCCAGAATCATCCTCATAGTTTCATTCTTCTTCTGCTTATCTCGTATCTCTTGTAGATGATTGTCTGTCATAGGAATTTCTTTAATCACCTCCTGCACAAAGGATTTTACTTCTGCCTCAGTCAGGATATCCTTGTCTGGTGGTTTCTCCAGTATTGGTGCTCTTGAAAGTATGCCCGGCATATGTAGCCACTTTCCTGGAACATTCTTAATCGTGTAGGACAGGGGCCTGCAACCTTTTCAGCCTTGAGGGCACATTTTCGAATTCAGAGGATTGCAGGCGCCAATTGGGGATACACAGAAAAATAAAGCTAAAAGAAATTGGTTATTCTTTTTTTATTTTCAAACAATAATATTTTGTAGGATCTGGTGCTTTCCCGGTGGATTGCTTGTAGAAACTTTTCTCGGGTACACAACCGGGTCAAAGTTTGATCTAGGATCAACGTTTCGACGGCTGACTCTGCCATCTTCATCAGGATCCTGATCAAACTTTGACCCGGTTGTGTACCCGAGAAAAGTTTCTACAAATAATATTTTGATTTGAATACAAAATTTATTAATAATAAAGAAGGCGAATCTTGAAATTTTTACTGCGAAAATTGAATTTGTACTTCTTCTATACTATTTTATTGCACCTCCCCCAGCAAATGACTTGCCATAGCCCTAGTAGTGGGCACCAAGGAATTTTATGAAGGGCATCATGGCACCCACGGGTGCCAGCTTGAGGGGACCTGGTGTAGGAGTACCCTAGGAGCCTCATAAGGAACCTCTGTAGTCTCGCTGATAGCTCACTCAATGGTTTGGTACCCAGCAGGGCTACCAATAGTTTGTGGTCCGTCCACAACTGAAAATGAGCTCCTTCAATATATGTGGCAAATCTCTCGCAAGCCCAAGTTAGTGCCAGAGCATCCTTTTCTATCTGCGTGTGTCTGTGTTCTGTTTCTATTAGTGATCAGGACACGTAGCTGACAGCTTTTCATGTACCATTGCCTTGCTGCTGCTCCAGTACTGCTCCAAGTCCATAAGATGACGAATCTGCTGACATCCTGCAAGGTTTGCTACGATCGAATATTGTCAAAGCTGGTGCTTTTGTGAATCGATGCTTTATGTCGCCGACAGCCTTTTTGTGGACTGCTGTCCAAGGAAGGTCTCCCTCTTCAGAAAGTAACTCCCTCAGTGGCTGTGTCAAGTCAGCTAGATGGTCAAGATACTTGAAATGGTAGTTACAATTCCCAATATTGCGAGATTATGCCCTCTTGTTTCATACATTCCAGCTCCAGTCGTACCTTTTCCCACAGCTGTATGGGCACCTTCCGTGGTATAGACACCATGTAAGGCCTTGCATTGTCTCTTTCAGCTGGATGCTGTTTGGCTGCTCCAATCGACTCAGTCCATTAAATCATGCCAGAAATACCTCTGGTGTATGGTAACCCAATGTTGTCATGTCTATCCAATGCAGGATGCCAAGACCTTGGATTACCGTTCTCTCAAGCAGGACTTTGCTCCCTCCTGTGGTCACGTAGATATCTTCCTCCCACGTTCTGTCCTTCCATTGTAACTTTGTGGTGAAAAATCCCTTCGGATGGAACAGCTTTCTTCTCATGCCAGACAAATGTTGTGACGTCTGCCTCAGTTTAACCCTCAATATAGCGCAATCAAGGATGCAAGATCCAATTACTGGGACATCTGCTCCGATATCTATTTTAAACTTCATTTATACTCCGTTCATCATAACCTTAGTCCACCAAGGTTCTCTGCATGCTTCAATTGTTCCCAGGTAATAGATGCTATCTTACTCTTCTTGGACTGCAATAGTATCCGCAGAGTTCTTCGATTGGCATACCACTTTCCAGTATCCCTTCTTCTTGCATGCATTACACGTAGACTGTCGTGTGGGGCAAGCTGAGAATATGTGTTGCGGAGACAGCCCGCATCAGTGGACTGGTTGCTGATGCTGTTGCTGCCCTGCTCCCACCTTAGTCCTTCCACATCAGGTCACTATTTGACTTAATCGTTGGACGTGGTGAACATCGTACTCTGGCGCAGCCGAAGTCCGTGTTCCTCCCGGTGCCACATGATGCATTTCTTGCTGCCACTGTACTACGTTCTTTTTATCCTTCCATTTCAATACCATAACCTTATTACTTACTTTAGCTACGTGTTCTTCAATTTGGCAGCTTTTATTTCAGATGGTACATTTTTCCTATTCAAACGTAAAGTTCCAGCAACATTTGTTCCACGAATTAACAGAAATTTTGCCAAATCTGGTGAATTAGAGTATTTGTCCATCCATAATGTATAGCCCTTTCTAAATAAAAGTTCAAACAATTTGATAACTATTGCTGATGTTTTCAGTCTGTCTGGTGTTTCTGAAACTGAAATTGTGGAATCCGAGCCGGAGTAAACAATAAAACTCCAAAGATATCCTGTTTCAGATTCACAAAGTTCGAATGTTTTTATTCCCAATTTTGAGGATTTCAAAGGAATATACTGCTTGAAAGACAAACGACCTTTCCAAAGTGTAAGAGATTCGTCTACAGCAATATTTTCCTTTGGCAGGTAGATACTCGGAAATTTACAATTTAAATAATCAATAATAGGCTGAATTTTGAAAAGTTTTTCATTGCCTGTGTAACTTACAATTTTCGAATTATCAACATAATGGAAAAATTTTGAGATGCTTTCAAACCTATCTCGAGACATGGTTTTAGGAAAAATAGTTGTTTCCAAAAGTGGATTTTTAGAAAAGTAAGAACGAAGAGTAGGCTTTTGTACAATACCCATCAACATAATTAGTCCCAAATAAACATATATTTCTGATGAAGAAACAGGTTCCCATTTATTTAGTCGAGATCTAGAAGACAGCTTTTTATTTTTTAAATAATTTTCAGCATACCTATTAGTCTCCAAAACAATAATCTCAATCAGGTGTGCATCAGAAATGTTTGTGAAAGACTGAAGAACATTAGCAATAGGAACAGTAGGACCAAATTCACCAATAAAGGGAAACTTTTCTGAAATATTACCTTCATCAATATCTGACCAAATCCAAGAAGTTGGATAAACTTCAGCCTCACTCAATAGACGACTGTCAACTTCGTCTTCACTTTCTGACTGTTGAGGTAGGTCACGAGATGTAAAGTCCAACTCGATCTCACTAGATTTATCACTGCCGGAATCATTAGAAAATTTATCTTCTTCATTTTCAACAAGAAATTGTATTACTTCTTCATCCAGAAAATGTTCACTACTATGAGAAGCCATACCTTTTGAAATAGGGCTAAGAAAGAGAGAATTTTTCGTAATTCCACTCACAAAAGAATCCTTTCGACAGAACTATATGGCTGGCTCTACGAGAAGGCTGATCCGGTATTTCATTAAGAGTGAGATGAAACAGATGGCAAGCAAGCATAAACAGCTTGAAAATGAAGAGCCTTAACACCCCGAGTCCTAAGTCCAAGGAGGAGTGACAAGATAAGATAAAGATTTTTTTAAATGCTGAGTGCAAAATCATGTAACCAAAATAGTTGTTTATAAAGCCAAAACCTTCTAGAAGACAAAGGATGCCATTGTATCTCACATAACCGAAGGAAAGAGGCCCAGAAAATATTTTAATAGGATAGGGCACTGGTCGGTACGTGGTACCGACTCCCGCGAATAGGAGCATCAGGCAAGTCGGTACCACATACCGAGTCCCGCATCAAGGGGTTAACTTACATACAATATTCTATAAAGAAATAATTTTACCCATTATAATTTTGAAAAGAAAAATATTTTTTTATTTTCCAGGAATGAAACATGTCTAATAATTTATTGGTACAGCTGTATAATTATTATTTCCTTGAAGGTTGGTCAATTAGGAACATATATTTAAAATATCACAACAATATGTCTGCAGAAAACTTATGCAATTATTTTTATTATTGCCTACTACAGTAAAATTACAGATAACAATTTAAGTAAATGTAAAACATTGGAAAAATTATATTTAACTGAATATTTATCATTATAATCATATTTTATTTGTTAAACAAAAGTAACTTCTTGTTTAAACCAATACAGTGTAATATTATTAAATATTTATTTTATCAAATGACTTTTTTAAATTTAAGTTTCTCGTCTTCTTCTCTTCATGTTTCCAGACAAATCTGACCTCAATAATATATTGCAGTAAATCTAGGATAGAAATTGATTAAAATTTTGAAATGATCAAATAAATTTATCAAACACATTTTAAGGTATATATATTCAGTTGATAATGGAGAAAATTGAATGAACATTCCGACCAAAACACAATCTCCAATTATATTTACTCTCAGTAATCAGCAGTGCTGGTGTACTATACAGTCATCATTTAGGCCCTTTTCACATTGAATGCAAATTGTCCTTGCTCTGTGCACTGTTTTCCCATCCTTACGGCTACAGACAATGCATACTTTCTGTCGATGCCCTGGCAGTTTATGAATACCTACAACACCAGCAGGAATTGTACTACTTCCAGGAACTGGATACCCATTTTTACTTCCTTCTTTCACTAGAAACCACTCCCTTTCTATATCCTCAATTATGCTTGAAATGAATGAAAGTTGAGTAATTTTTTTCCCTGGTGAATTCTCTTTATAGATTATGTAAGTATTAGAAACCATCCTGGCAAAAATGCTAAAAACTACTTTTTCCAAAATTTCAGTGATCTCCTCTCATCCAAATAAGTATAAACCATCATATCTGATGAATCTACACCTCCCATGAAACTATTGTAATTTTGAACTATTTTTGGATTAACATATTCTTTTATATTCCCTTGCCGTTGGCATCTTACTGTTTCCTCATCTGCAACTATATATGTTGATAAGAGGAGGACAGGATTTTTTTGGGACTTCTTCTCTCTGTAGCCACCCAGAAGCACCTCATTGCACCTTAAATACTTTACTTCTCCAATGCCAAATTTTTCCTTCAGCCCAATTGGTAATACCTTTCTGATTCTTCTTAATGTCCCTGTTAGAAATGTTGATTTCTTATAGAGGTCAGAAGCAAGCTGTATGCTTGTGAAAAAATTGTCTACTACAACATGAAATCCTTTCATAAGGTAGTTTCCTATATTCAGCAGCTTATTTACAACAACATAGCTAAGCCCATGCTTCTTTATCTCTTCTTTGTCTTCACTGCTTCTTGCCCCACAGTAGCAATAAAATGCCAGGCAGTAATTCACAGCAGAATCACACAGCATCCAAAATTTAATGCCCCACTTGTGATGCTTTTTATTGGGTAGATACTGCAGTAACTGAGTATGGCTTTTAGTGCCTAACAGAGTCTCATCCAAACACAAATGCTGATGGGGAGAGAAGTGCAAACGAAAGACACGATTTGCGTGATCTACTAGTGGTTGAAATCGACAACATGGATCAAAATTCTCATGGGTAGAGAGAAGAAGTTTGGAACTAAGTGAAGAAACTTTAGGATTAACTGAAATCTGTTTCGAGAGAACATTTTTCCAAACCAGGGAACACATCGTGAATTTTTTGACCAGTAAGAAAATATTGTGGATCTCCTTGTTATACTCATTTCAAGCAAAACAGCAACAAATGCCTTCATCTCTGTTACTGTAACTCTTCGCCAAACTTTGGCTCTGCTATGAGGTGACTGCTCTTGGTGGGCTTTCAAAAATTGTTCTGCATATCTGTTGGTCTCTTCCACCAACAGATTCCAAAGAGAAATCGTGAAAAACATATTGAAATAGGCACTTGGTGGAGCATCAGGAGGAGCATGCCTGGGACCATGGTTTTCCATGAAGGAGAATGAATGAGAATGTATACGGTCATGACCAGATTTCACTTCTACGTAATTAGCAGGATGATGAATAGATGATTCACGACTAACATCTTCATCTATTCCCGAGTTTTCACTGTCCGAATCTTCACCCTCGATTATGTTTCATTTGAAAGAATGTGGTCAAAAATCAGCTTTGTCTTCTGAATCAGATGACGATATTCTATGGCTAGGTACACCTGGTAAACTTTCTGCATCTTCACTTAGTTCCATGTAGTCTTCATTGTCACTTATTGAATTAATATACTGCACTATAATATCATCATCATCACCACCTGGTACAAAAAATTCCTTTGCAGTTGATGGCATCTTGCAAGTAATGAGGGCAAAGAAAAGCACGCGGTTTAGAAAATTCTTTTTAACAAAAGAAAGTGATGAAAAAGCCATCTACCAGTGTATTTAGAAACTACAAATCAAGTACTACAAAGCTATCCATAAAGTGCTGCCATCTGTCATATAATATGCGAACATTTTCTGAAAGAAAACAGGGCTACATGAACGACTATATATAGTCATCTGGCACTCAAAGGGTTAATCACCTGGGGGACTATGTCATAAAATGGTGAACATATGTGCCTTCCTTCCTACCCCTTGTTATCACACTGTAAATAAATGCCTTTTCACAGCATCATCTGTTACATTATTTTTCAGACAGTCCTCATACCTATCACAAAACTTTCTTTTGTATTTACATCCAAGCCCTACTTTAAAGTGTTATGATATCTTTTCATAGCTTCCATCTTATCCTTAGAATTGTTCAAGTTAAAGAGTTATAAATATTTTAGTTATTCAGAACTCACTATTATTGTTGAATATGACCAAAATGTAATACTGTTCAAATATTTGGATCAGTTGCATCATTAACAACAGGATTTCTGACTGAGAATTGGTTATTTCTCAAAAATCCAAAACAAAGGTATATCATTATTTAGCATGTAGAGGTGCAATAAATTTCAGTCTTGGTTTATATTTTTTGGTGGAAACTAACATTTATCAAGTAAAATTACCATGAAATATGCTAAGATGATCCTTAATTGAATCTTTCCTTCAGTATGCAGCAGAACACCATCATGACATGAGGACAGTTGTTCCTGAATTTGTTGTGGGTATTTCTGCTAACCCAGCATCTGTAGAAGCTTCCATAAACAATAAAAGGCATGCTGAAGCAATTAAAAAGTAAGCTCTTCATTAAAAAATAACAAAATCATTTACTTAACCGACTTAAAAGTATCTTTACCACATAAATATTAGCTCAACTTTAACATGTACAGTTTATATATTTAAAATATATGAACACAATTTTTTTGGAAACTTGTTGATTTTATTAAGAAATCTTATTAGTTAACCCTTTGAATCAGGCCATGTAATTCAACTTTTAAAGCTATAAAAATTGGGGCTGACTTATGTGCTGGATATGTAATTAGGAATAACTGGTGACCTATAGCCTGAGTAATTAAATCTACCATTTGTATCAAGCGAGTTCCCTATAAATTATTTAATTCCTTTAATGTAGTAATCAAATGCACTGTTCATATAAATTAAAATTTTGAATAAAGTGTGCCGTAAGATTTTATCTGGTAAGAATTATTGGCTGAGCTCTTGATTTTATCCATTTACAGGTTCCGCAATGGAGAATGCAATTACCTGATTGCATCAGATGTGATGGAGGAAGGCGTAGACATTCCTCAATGTGCTTTGGTAGTGAAGTTGGACTTGCCTAAATCCTTTCGGTCTTATGTTCAGTCCAAAGGTCGTGCACGCCATTCTACCAGTCGCTTTGTTATGTTTGTTCCTGATAATAAACCTAAATTTTTGCAGAGTTTGGAGGAGTTTCGAAAGGTTGAAACGACTTTGAAAAAGGTGGGACCATCATCCTCCATCCTATACTTGCCTATATCTTCACTACCTGAACCAATATTTACTGTTGATTACGAAGACTTTGAAGACTTTTTTGACTTAAGTTATTAGGGTACCATAGTTCATGTGGGTAATGTATAGGCATTTTTATATGATTTTCAAAGTAGTGCAAAGCAACTGCTGTGACACAATATAGATTAGGAGAGAAGGAAACAAGAAAACGAGCAAGAGAAAAATAGCGATTGCAGATGAGGAAACATGAGAAGGAGAGGAAGGATAATTGGAGGAAGAAGATAAGAGATGGTAGAAGAATGGGAGGTAGGAACAGAAGGACAATGAGGGACAGCTTTCTTTAATTCTGACAGTCTCAAAAATACCTGTGGGGCCACCAGCATAACGATTAAAATTCTGACAAAAATAATTTTCCTTTTCATATTCATTCAAGATGTCTTTTAGTTTTTAATGATGAAAAGTAGGAAAGAACTTGTAATTCTTTCTAATAAGTACAGTGTATATAGACATGTGTATAAGAAACATCTATTCAGATTCTGATAAGGGAAGATTTATTTTGGCATTCCATAACTAGTCTATCCTTAAACAAAACTAACATATTATTGTTTAATTTGGTAACTAATGCAAATACTTTCTCATATAGCAAGTAAACAGAGAATGTATGGTGATCATCTAAAATACTTAAATTTTGAGATTTTTATGAATATCCATGGTTTAGGAATTTCTGTATTCAAATGAGTGGTCTTTACAATTCTTTCAGCCTGTCTTCTGTTTGTGGCTCTAGCAGATAAAATTTTCATCTGAATTTTGTTTTGTATTTGTATAAGATATTACTCAGAATCAGGGCTGGATTAAGAGACCCATGGGTCCCACGCAAATCGTAAATTTCAACGGAAATTTCAGGAAATTAAGCAATAAATATATTTTATTCCCCCCATCTCCACAATGGTTTTTCATGTTGGCATAGTTTGGCATGAAATCTGACATGTGTTATTTGTCGTTGCATTGTTATTTGTTGTTGGCTCAGAAGTGCAAACTTATCTATTAAAAATATATCTAATAATGAAATATCTTTCTGAAAACTTGTGTTTTCAAGATGAGATGAAATGCTTGCAGAATGCAAGCACCAACTACTTATCATTCTATGTACAATCGAACCCTGAGTTACGCGGGGGATAGGTTCCCGGAAAACAAAGTGTAAGTTGAAACTGAGTCACTTGGCATTAAGTCTATATAAAAGAGGGGAATAGGGGCCTGGGAAAAGATAACCTTATTTAATTTCTTGCATTGATTGCACTCAGTGCCTGTTTGTAGAGCCTCCTGATGCAATAAGACTTGAAAGTCTTGATAACACCTATGTCCAAAGGTTGTAAAATGGATGTTGTGTTTGGAGGCAAAACATAACAGACACTTTGGGATCGACAAAGGACAATGACTCTGATGTGTGACAGGTTGCATTGTCCATCAATAGAAGAACCCTGAACACGAGATTATTTTACTAAGAAAAAAGTTCGAATCTCCAGCTCATCTGGAAGTGCCTAAACATTAGTATCCTCCTATATCATTATATATAGACATTTCTTACCGAGGAGGAGGATATAACATACATATAACAGGTAGGATTTGTAAAAAAACGAAATAGGGATTATAGAAATTTGAATTTGTTTGGCAGTTAAAAATTCTTAAAGTTTAAACAAATAGGTCAATGTTTCGATACTATGGGGTGAGTTAGAGTGCTGAAATTTTTAAGTTATTTAGAGGTTAGTCTATTTAAATGAATAAACATTTCAGTGTATTCATGAAATTCTTATTGCGGCCGTTAAATATTATTTAAATTTAAACAATTCAAAAAATAATATTTCACTTCTAGAATTGCTATAACTTTACAATTTGGCAGAAATATGTAGCATTAGTTTGCCATAATCGAGAAAAAATATTTGTAATGATAAAATATCTGTCTGAAAAATGAATGTCTTTTCAAGGTGAGATGATATGCTTGCAGAATGCAAGCACCTTCTTCTAGTATGTTATATCCTCCTCCTCTGTAAGAAACGTCTATATATAATGATACTGTAAAATGAATTTTATATATTCGAACAGATTTCAAAATACAGAACAAGCTATTTTGGCAGGGGTAAAGAAAGATTTAAAAATATATTGTTAACTTATATTTAGGCTTGGTAGGATTCGATTTAAATCCATTAAACATAGAATTCATAAAAAAATTAAATTCAACGAAAATGGATTATCATTGATAAGTGTCGAATTTTCACTACTCAATTTTCCATGAAATTATGCAACATGATTTTTAAATTTGGTTTACTGCATTCACACTTAATATATTTTAGCTCCAAAGATCCAAAACAGATGTTAAAATCAGCATTTGTCATACCAGACGACAGCACTCAATTCAGGATTCTCTGGCTTTGTAAGGTTCCTTATGTTATTGTTATACTTGGCTGCTGGGGGTCCAAATGGGACGAAATAATATACTGTATTTCTCGGCATACAAACAATCAGTTATACTAGGTCTTATTTTTTATATACCATATTTCCTTGATTCTAAGACACTTTTTAATGTCTCTGAAATCGGGATGTGTCTTACATTTGATGGCATCTGTAGTATTATTTTTTTTGAGAAGCTATTACTAAATCAAGGGTGGGTCCTTATAATTGATGGCATCTTAGAATTGAGGAAATACTGTATATACTTTTAGTAAATTTTTATTGAATGGAATTCAGTTTATAAATATCCTACATAAATATCAATGAAATGTGGATACATGGCTTTTGGTGATCCACCGCATCTGGTGACTTTTGATGGCAACAGTTTCATTTCCATTCCAGGAAACATCTTCAGGTCAAAGTGGACTTCGACCTGAAGATGTGTTCAGTAACCAAACACCGCCAAAACCTTCGCCACAATCAATGAAATGTATTTTTAAAATTGGAGCTTCATTTGCTTTTGCAATATTAAAAAGCGCATTTTATTTATTGAGTATTATTTGGAATTGTACACTATATAAAGCATAATCTATAATATAATTCAGTATTTGTCAGTTTGTCCAACTATGCAAATCCACACACTTGATCCTAGAGCCACCAATCTTGACATGCTATCTAATATGATCAAAAGGAAGAGTATAGTCTGGTTTTGGGGACAAAATTTCAACCCCCCAAGTTTACCTGTCTGTACCTATGTAATGCTCTTTGAACGGCTATAACTCGGGCATTTTAGCTTCATGTAAAACCAAATTTTGGATTTAGACACAATGATACATTGAATGGATAACTGTGGAATATTGAAACAATATTGGTATTTTCTGTGGCTAGCACTAGCATAAAAGTCTGTCAATATGTTGGGAAGGAATATATTATTTATTATTTAACTTAAATGTACTTTTTATTCTTTATTTTTATTCTTCTTTTTCAAATATCAAAATGTTTAAGTAAGTACTTTTGGTAAGGGGTGCCTATATGTGTGTCATATGTGGCACACTCTGACAGCCTATTTAATAGGACTGCTGAGTGCATGCGGAGTACATTTAGCTATACAAGTATCAAAGCAATTATTTTTTTAAATCATTTCCTATTTACTTTTATGAATGAAGTTTATCTAAAATGTTATATTTAACAATATTTTCTTTAAATGTTGCCAGATATGGACTTAATTGTGACTAGAAATAACACACGGCATAGCTCTTACTAAATGCTTTGGTCAGCTTAAATACAGTTTTTCCGGAAAAATCATCTAAAAAATCAGGGAAAATACTGTAAATACTGCTTAGAACAGTAGTTCTGTAGATTTTGTATGTATAATTAGTCTATTTTATCATTTAACCTTTTCACTGCTAAGCGCTCGGCGATTGCTCGTTCCGCGCAGCGCTAGATACTCCGCAGCATGCTCTACCGCCCTGTGCTGAATACTTTTGGCGTGCAGCGCTTGATTACTCGTTTGTTGTTTTATATGGTTTGCTTTCATCATATTGTTGTTTCAAATATTTTCCATCCTTCTTTTAGATCCGGGCTTTTAACTGGCACTGGAAAAGTTAAAAATGTATATATTTTTATTTGCTTTGCAATTTAATAATTTCTTTGTGTATGGTACACCTCGAGACATAGAGCAACTTGGCATTTCTTGCAATTGTACCTTGTCTCCCGTCTCTTATTGTTTTTCCGACAAACTACGCACTTTCTCATTGGGAATTTACTTTTTGCTGCCTCTGATGCAATGCTAGCCAGAAAATGCCTTTCCATCAGTTGCAGAGGTGAATCCTCACTCGATCTTTTTCCTCCTCCTGATCGCTTTCTTTCGTTACTGAATTTTTCGAGAATTCCTCGGATTAGCGCCAAATAAAATTTTGCTATTGGAATATTATTTCCCATCATCACTTGCTAAAGGATGTGCGCATTCAGCACGGAAAGGTCGAATAATATAATCACAATAAAAGTAGACAAACAGTAATCCAAGTGTATCCAAAAACAATGTCCAATATGAAAGCCAAGGTCCAGAAATAAAAGTTGAGCGAAGCAAAAGAATAAATCCACAAAGCCAAAAAGAATGTCCAAAAGAAATGCAAAGATCGAAAAATAGAAAATCGGTAAGAGGGAACACAGCGCATAACTCTTGAGAAAGACAAGGAGAAACTGAGCGCCGAAATGCGACGAAAGCATATCGAGAAGAAAAAAATAACGGTACTATAAGGGCATAGGGGCTAAGATAAAGTCAAGGGACTCTTGAAGGCGCCTGAAACACGTTGCCAAGTCGGGAACCTAACTCTCCCAAACATTCACTAATACGCATTGAATGGCATCTACCGGCATTGAAAAACATTCCTAAATAAGGAAGAGACCACTAGATATCGCTAGAAGCAAAAACGAGAAAACACGTCTCGAGCAGCAACGCGAAAAACCGGCGAACGATATATGACGTCCTTAGCACTGAGGGGTCGGCATATCCCGGACGAGTTATCACGTCCATAGCACTGACCGACCGCAACCCGCCGGACGAGATATTGCGTCCATAGCAGAGAAAAGGTTAAGGGCTATGGGAGTTTCTTGATTTTTTAATAGTAATTTGTTTTGTTTGGTTTTATTTAAGTAAATGCATATCATTGACAGTTGTGTGAATTATTTATTGAAACTAAAACTTATATTGGTTTGGCAGAAAGGCTTTTGTGGCGTTCTGCTGTAGACTGCATGGTTTCGCCACGTTGTTCGACTGTTGTAGATGACGTTTCACCGGCGTTGCAGTCAGCGTCCTCAGGTCAGATGAGTTGGTGATGCTCGGAAGTGCGTGGTATTTATATTGTTTCGGCCCAATCTCAGAGGGCTCTGATTGGTCGTGACATTTTACAATGTAGCTGTGGCAAATCCTACATAGAACAAACGAGCAGATCCATCAGTTGCCGGCTCAAGGAACACCAGAGAGCACTGAAGAACAAGCAGGCCGGACTCTATGCCATCGCAGAGCATGCCTGGTCTGAACCCGGACACATGATCAAGATGGAAGATGCAAAAGTCATTGCCAAGGAAAACCGATACTATCTGCAGTTAATTCGATAAGCCATAGAGATAGACAAAACTCCAGACAATTTCAACAGAGAGGATGGCTACACTCTCGAATACTTGGAAAAGGGTCTTCCATCCGCTGAATATTGCCTCAACCTATCAGAGCCCACCAAATGTCCCGACCAATCAGAGCCTTCCAAGATTGGGCATTCCCAAGCATCACCAACTCATCTGATCAGAGGACTCTGCATGCAACGCCGGTGAAACGTCGTCTACAACAGCCGAACAATGGGGTGAAACCAAAAGTCATGCAGCCTAAAACTTATATTGACCATAGTTCCTATTAATTTATTTACTTTTTATATAAAACTTTATGGGCAGTATTATCAACAAAATTTCCATATGGATCCATTACAGTTATCTTTAGAGATACCTGCATATTGATATAAATTTTGTAATGTAAAATTTTCTACACCTGAATTGCTTATAATATATTTTATTATTCTAAGATATTATGTGATGTATTAGGTGGAATTATGATTGTTTATGTTTATTGTTGTATCTAGCTTATGAAGTTAATGTTTTAATGATGAAATGATGTTTTATTCGAATTATTTTGTTATTAAATGAATGTGTTATATTGCATACCTGTATCAAAATTGAAGTGTGACAAAAATATTTTATGTAAAAATAATTTATTCAGTTTGAAAAGTTTATAACAAGATGTCTTGGAACTTATCAAGTATGACATTTATTCCATTTATGCAGTCAATTTCATGTGAAGTATTATGAATTTTATTTTTACATTAAATTTAGTCTTAAGCATTTTATTACATCAATATACTAGGAGTGTTCAAATTTGAACTGGACTTTATTTTTTTAACATGTCTACACAAGCTTCACAAATCTCAAACCTTGCTTATTTTCAACATAATGTCCCTGCTTCTCAACACATTTTTTCCATCGTTTGGGTAACTTGCGTATCCCTACAGCAAAGAAGTCTTTCAGTTGCCTGCAACCAGGTTTATACCACTTCCATGACTTCCTCATTTGAACTGAAGTACTGGCCTCCCAGGACTGCTTTGAGTGGTTCAAACATGTGAAAGTCACACGGGACCAAGTCAGAACTGTAAGAAGGATGCGGCAGTACTTCCCAGTCAGTGAGAGCAGCTGTTGTCACCTGTGCGGAATGAAAACGGGTGTTGTTGTGGAGGAGAATAACCCCTTTGGACAGTCAACCGGGCCTTTTGGACCTGATGGCTGGTTTGACTTTGTTTGTGATCAGATCACTGTAATATGCCGCATTCATTGTTCTTTGCTCTATCAAAAAATCAACAAAAACAGGTCCCTCCGCATCCCAAAAGACAGTGCCCATCACTTTCCCCACAGAGCGCTGAGTCTTGAACATCTTTGGTCGTGGCGAGGTTGAATGTCACTATTCCATGCAGGCCAGCTTGCTTTCAGGGTGTAATGGTGAACCCAAGTCTCATTGGAGGTCACAAGCAATGACAGGAACTCTTCGCCATCCAATTTGTGGCACTGAAGAAGTTCTCTGCAAACATCAACACTTCTTTCTCGCTGTTCAACTGAAAGTTGCTTCAGCATCCATCTGGAACTCACTTTCATAAATTTAAGCTTGTTGTAGATATTGTTTTCAACACTTCCGACACTGATTTTCACTAATTCAGCTAAATCACATACCAATATGTGCCTCTCACTGTGAATGAGCACAGCGTGAGGCAAATTTGACCTCAACTCATGACCATCGTTAAACGATTTGGACCATTCAAACACTGAGGAATGTGAAAGAGACTCATCCTTAAACTGCACATAAAGTCTGCAATGAATCTCAGACGTCTTTACACCCTTACATAAAAACTTGATATGTGCTGTGCAACAGAGTTCAGTACATTACTGGCATCCATGTTGAATACGCTTGTCATTTGTTGCCGCAAGCAAGTGAAGACCACTGGTGCAGGTAGCCAACATACATGTGCTAAAAACCCTACACGGCTGCCAATGTTGCTCTTCAGTTACATTCAGAAAAAAATCAACTCCAGATGAAATTTGAATAGCCCTCATATTCCATTAAGACATTTTTGAATTTGCAAACAAATCATTTTTATAATTATACTGTTTACTTACTATGTTAAATTTGTAATATTTGATATGGATCATATTCGGTAGCATCTGCTGCAGGTTTATTTTTTTGTTAAATTTATTAGCATGTCAGATGGCATTTGTTAAAGATTCATTTGATTGGTGTAGTGGAAATAACTTTATTTTCATAAAAAATATATATAACTTCTAAAACTGTCAAGACTAAGATACTGTTAAGTGCTACTGCATCTTAAATAATGTATTACCTGTGATAAGTACAGTATAAATGGCCATATCTTTTTTATGTAGCGTCATTATTTTGATGCAGTCTTGGAACATAATCATAGGTGATGAAACTAAAGAAAATGTGAGAGCTGTGATTAAAAAGACTAATTATAACTTTATATAAAAATCTACAATTGGTGTTTTATTTTAACTGCAGGTGAGCCCCGGCCAATGTGGATTCGTTATAACATGAAATTTATTTCAAATAAATTTTTTTAAATATATAAATACATATGCACAGTGCGACTGCAGGATAATAGTTTGATTTTTTAAATTTCGCACTAATCAAATTTCATCAAGTATCCTAAATATTGTGATATTTCAGCAGTGTTGCATAATATACGAATGTCATCCTCCATGCCAGCGGATATTGGGTAATCGAAGCAAAGCAAACGAGTAAAACTACGTGTGTACACTATATAGGTCCATTTCTTGCCACTCATGGCGCCACATTCGTCTTGTGGCCTATATCGGTTCTAAGCCGGGATCTTAATGTTTAAATGCATATAATGTATAATAATATATAATGATATATAAATGCAGAAAACCCAACACACTTTTATGGGTTTGATCTATAAGCGGAGCTGCAAAGCGTCGTTGCTCTTTCCCCATAGAATATTGCATCCCTTCTAATATTCCACCTCTAATGTGTCAGAATCGACTTAGGGCGGCTTGGGTTTTAGTGGTGGAAATGTTCGACTCTTGTCAGTTGCAGTCTTAACGCAGACCTATTTCAAGCTAAGCAGTCAACCCTGGACTCTTTTTTTAATAATACGTTGTATGTATTCTGGGAAATATTTTGAAATTATGTACGTTTACCACTAAAAAACTTGTTTGCCTTACTGTTTACTAGGTAATTTTATAGTTTGTTTAATAAATTACATTCTAAAAGTCTGGTAGAAATATGTTTTACATTGAATGTGAGTCCAAAAATAGCATTTGGGAAGTTATTTCCCTCTGGGTGCCTGAAGGTTATGGTGCCCCGGTGAACATGGATTTTTGCTTAATATGGAAACCTCAGGAATGCATCCCCTGTGTTATGTGGGGCTCACCTGTACTCATTTTATTTTAAAACATTTTCTTTAAAGTAAATTCCTTGGACTAATTTGCAGTCATTATAATTGCATTTCTTTTGTTTTAAAAATTAATGAATTTTTAAATTGTCATTTTTTTCTAGTTCAAGGTACAGGTACATTATTAAACTATATGACATCATAATTATGGTGATCCTAGAGTAGGTTGCCCTACCCATTGGTGACTATAGGCTGTGACCTGTCATTGGCTTGCTCAAGCAAAACATGTTTATATATTATTTTGTTTTTCAAATATTCAAACAAAATTTGATGGATCAAATTAGATATTTATTCAAGAACTTTCACATTTATAGAAATTGAAATTCAACGGGAAAGGTTTTTGTGAAATAAAAAATGAACAAATATGCCTTGACTTTCTTTGGATGGCAAGAAAACAAACTCGTTCTTTTAAGCTTGCATTGTTTCAAGTTTCGAACTCCTACGATGATTCTAAGTACCTAATTTTAATATGTGAATGATTAATATTCTACATTTAAATGTACTCATCGTAAATAACGCAACAAATGTTTACATTGGTTGCTATGAAAAGAATTTCTCTCCCCTTCTATCTCTTGTACTAATTGTAATATGATTTCGAGGTTTAACAATGTAATGGGTTGGCATGGCAACCTCCTGTTAAAATGGCATGATTTCCCCAAAATAGGTGAATTAAACATTTAACATGAGGAATCTTGAACTGTAGGCGGGACTAGATGAACAGAATAAGAAAATTCATAGTTTTTTTCTTTAAAATGGGCTAGATCCGAAGATCATAGGTGAATTCTTTCTAATTTAGATCTCAAAAAGAATAAAAGCCTGCAACTCAAAAAGTCTATTTTTACTTGTTATCATATGGGAAATGGAATTGCCTACCTTGGAGTTGAACATAGGACTTTTTTCGAGATTTCTTTTCATCGTCATCTTACAATATGTGAGTGGATTATTCCTGCCAAATATAAAAAATGAATCTCATTCCATTATTGAGTTATTCACTTTTTTATAGCTTGGCAGAGGAGCCAAAAAGGGACATAAGTAGCCTTTTATTATTGTTAGATGGCTCTTGTATCATTGCCCTTTTTGAGAAATATTTTAAACGTTTAATGGGCACAATTGAAACTAGATGTTTGAATGCCACTGTGCCAAGAAGTATGTGATTGCACCTTAATGACTCCATATTTCTCAGCCTATTTTGTGCACATTTTCTTCAACCTATGCTTCACAATAATGATTAACAATAAATTAATAATGCTGTATGAAAATATTGAGTGAAAATGACCTAATGCAAGGAAACAATTGAGCTGACTTGGATAATTTCACATTTAAAATATAATATTAACAATGCAGTAGTAATAATAGGATATTATTCAAAATATAGTACTAAATAATTGTTTTTGTTTTTCTGCTTAAATTAAATCGTAGAAAAAGTAGCAATAAAATATGACACCCAAATATGCTTTCAATTAGGTAATCATATGGAAATGGAACAATTATTTTACAGATACTAATAGGAAAAACAGATTCAAGAAAAGGTCCCTCTGAGGCTGAAGTAAAGAATAAACTGTATCATCAGATTATTCCACCCTACTATTCTGAAGATAAAACTGCCTCTATTGATATGACCTCTTCTACAGCCCTAATTGGCAGGTAGGTAATTGGGTGTATTATGTAACAAATATTTGATAATATATTTTCTGTCAGTATTTTTCTAGATCATTCATTTTATTTTATCATTAATAATGAACTACCTCCACATTTTAAAAATTAAAAAATTCTATTTTAGCAATGAATAATAGTAATTATTTATGAATTTTGGTCTCACCATTGAAATTTCTTCTAATTTATGCTATATAGCTTAATTTTTACATATTTTGATTCCCAGTCAAGTACAGGATTTTTTTCCTTCTCAAATTTCAGTTTAAGCTTTATGCATAAATGCATAAGACATCATCTCCTCAGCTTTCCATTTTAGTATTTTGAAGATTTTGAGCATTAATTCAGTAATAATTGAATTTTCTCAATTTTATGCCTACCAGTTAACTCGAATCCCTGCCAGGTTTAGTACCTTCCCTCAGGTTATATATATATATATATATATATATATATATATATATATATATATATATATATATATATATATATATATATATTCATTCTCGATGATGTCTGTGTGTGGGTGTGTATGTGATAGCTTTTTGTGGGTGCTCAAACTCAAAAACTATTAATCAGGTCAATGCGAAATTTTATGTTTATCATTTTTATGAAATTCACAAGAACTTTTTGGTAAAAATTGGTCAACCGGAAGATGGTGTTTACTCTTGTCACATCCGTTATTTTGAAGTATTTGCTTTAATGATATACTATGTAAAAATGTACTGGAATAAAAGTTGCGGGAAATTTAATTTTCTACAACCTTTTTTGAAACATTTTTCTATATAATGCATTGTTTAAGAGATATCTTAAAAATTATATTTTTAGCTGCCACCACCACGCCACCTACCGATGACTATTGTTGAAAATTGACGCTTAGTTACATCTTAGTAATGCTCCATTTTATTCTTTTAATTGTTGGAGCTTTGTGGCTATATCCAATATCAGAAGGCTATGGTTTGAATTTATTTCTGTTTGTAAAGTCGAAATTGTTTATTATGTAACCTATTTGGAATTTTTAGAAATATTATAGATATGGAGAAAGTCATGTGGTGGCCACATCAGATTTTTGTTTATTAGTATGAGATTATGATGGTCCATATACTTGGGTGTTATAGCACGAGTTATTTCATTTTCGTCTTCCATATTTATGAAATAACTAGCATAATTGTCCGTCAAATATGACAAGTATGTGTGGATTAAGTACAGGTTGATCTCCGATTTACTTTGCCCCATTTTATGAAAGTTCGAAGTTACGACAAAAAATTTGTCCAGTGCTTCTTTATACAAACAAAAATCTCGAAGTTACATAAAAAATCCGTTAGTTTTTCATAACAAATCTGTCAAAGAAAACAAGAAACCTCTCCAAACTTCTCTGACTGATCAAGATATCGAATTCTCCCTTTCTGCTGTAGCGGGTGATTCTACATAAGATGTTGATAATGTAAAATCTTCACCTCATGCTGTATGAAATGTTACTAACTATGATGACGTGGATGATGTATTTTTCATTAAATTATTACCGAATGTATTGCACTATTTTATATATTTTTTATTTTAGTTATGATAAACCTTAACTATATGCATATCAACCACATCTTTCAGCCCACTGCAAATATCTCGGTGCTATGCGCTTTGAATTCAGCATCGCTAATTTTGATAAAACTTATGTCGTTGAGTATTCATTGTTGCCATGTATTTTAATACAAATGGATTTAATATAATTGTAATAAGTTACGATATAATCATTTATAATTTCAAACTGTGATCAAATAGTCAGTCAAGTTATGTGAAATAGAAGACAATGTTACGTAATATATGTGTGGTATAATTATGCTCCCTATTATATATCTTAAAATACAATTTCTGTGCCAATTAAGGGAGGATTTTTTACTGTGAGAACATATCTTGTATTATACAGGTTGATTCAGGAGGAAATGTCATAACTGTGTGAGCTGATGGCAGCGGTCATTTTGAGTAAAAAAGTTCATATAAACATTGGTCCAATTCTGACTGGTTATGGAGCTATGGCTGCTTGAATCTGTTTAATGCACATGTACGACTTGAACGAAATGACAGTTGCAAACAGCCTAGCTAGCCAGTTGTTTGTTGCATCTTACAGCATGCAAGTTTTGCTTTCTACAATATGCCGTTTACATTTTCAAGTGCTGAATATGCCAATATGGTGTATGTTTATGGATTTTGTGATGGAAATGCTGCTGCTGCCGCTGAACACCAGCAACGTTTTCCTAACTGCAGAATTCTGGATCGAAGAGTGTTTAGTGGAGTTTTCCAAACATAGCAGTTCACTTCCTAGCATTTGCATTTCATCTGACCGTGCAGTTCAACAAGATGTGGCTGAACAAGGAAACATTGCAATGGTACAACGTAGTCATACTAGTTCATGAAGGATTTCCATGCGTCTTGGTGTTCAACAAACAAGAATATGGAGAACGTTACGTGAATCCATACTACGGACAGCGTGTTCAGCACCTCAAACCTGGGGATCCTGCCCTACAGCTAGAACTTTGTAATTGGCTAAATACCAGTCACCAATTGCATTGATACATCTTGCTCAGTGATGAAGCTCAATTCACCTGCAATCGTATAAACAACACTCACAATTCTCATGTGTGGTCAGAAATGAATCCTAATACCACTGTGGAAAATAATTTTCAACATCACTTCAGTGTCAATGTTTGGTGGTATTCTGTACAATCAGTTAATTGATCCATTTATCTTTGAGAGTCGGCTTACAGGAGAAATTGATCAATGATTTCTGCAAGACAAATTGCCGCAATTGTTGGAGGATGTACCTTTGGCTACACGGGACCATATGTTGTACTTCTAATACGATGGAGCTTCTCATTTTTCCCATGCAGTGACAATGTGTCTCAATGATCATTTTCCTGGCCAATGGATTGGTTGTGGTGTTCTACTAAATTGGCCACCCAGGTCTCCTGACCTAAACCATTTAGATCTTTGTCTTTGGGGGTGGATGAAAGCCCTGGTGTACCAGACATAAGTGCAAACACAAGAGGCATTGCTCACTTGCATTTTGAATACTGCAGCCCTCATCAAGGATAGTCATGATGAACTTTTACGAGCAACACGTGTGATTCACACACAAGCTGCAAAGTGCATTGAGGTCAAGGATGAGATGAGATGAGAATGTACTGTAACATGAATTGTGTTTTCATGAATAAAAATTTTACCAGTTATGAATTTTTATTATTTTTCATTTACCGTATTTTCTGGTCTATAACGCGCACCTTATAGATAACGCGCAAGTGATTTTCTTCAAACCTGGTACAAATGTATAGATAATGCGCAGTAAAAAAATCAATTTGAAACAAGCGCTTCCTGAAAAAAATGAATCAATTAAAATTTGCTGTGGCTTTCCGTTATTCAGTTGTTTTCACTGTACACCACATGGTATTATGGAGTCTTGAATTAGCTTGGCGTCGGTATTGAAAAAGTTTTTAATTTACCATGGAAAACGAAAATATGCGAAAGCGAAAATCATACACTTCGCAGTTTAAATTAGAAGTCGTAAAATTCGCTATAGAAAAAGGAAATCGTGAGGCTGGAAGAAAGTTTAACGTAGGGGAATCAAGTGTATGAGAATGGCGTAAAGGCGAATTGGTGCTGAAAAAGTTGCATCGGAAAAAATGAGCAATGCGTTTTAGAAAATGCTTTTGGCCAGAACTCTAGGAAGAATTGTATGAGTGGGTGATACGAGAAAGGGCAAAAGGCATTAGGATTTCAACAACAAGGGTCTTATTGCAAGTGAAATGCATTGCTCAAGAGATGGACATCGTGGGCTTCAAAGCGTATCCTTCCTGGGGATTTCGTTTCATGAGGAGGAACAATTTATTTTATTTTCCGTTGTATAATGCGCATGATGTTTTTTCACGATTTTTATATTTTTTGTATAGATAACGCGCGCATTATAGACCAGAAAATACAGTATTTACCATTAAAAACTCCATAGTCATTTTAAGATTCAAGCAGCCATAACTTTTTACTCAAAATGACAGCTGCCGTCAGCTCTGCAATTATGACATTTTCTCCTGAATGAGCCTGTATAATGGAAGCTAATGGGGTATTATGACTTGATTTATACAATTTCGATTTATGAAACGTTTTTCAAGAATGTAACCCTTTTGTAAATCAGGATCTCGCTGTATTAAAATTAAGGCATTTCCCACTCTTCCTCTCTCCCATTCTCTGACCCAAGACAATCAAATTTAACACAATGGTAACATGAAAGGAAAAATTCTTACAAATATATTGGAATCAAAATAATACATAACAGAAATATACAAGAGAAATACTCAATAGAATTGTTCACTTTGGAGGGATAATAAACGATACAAGAATAGCTGCTAGATGCAGGTAGAAATCTCGCCAGCTGGTCTCTGCCTTGTCTTGGCTTCCTCTCCGGTCTCTCCCATTCTCTGCTCGAGCCTCTGCTTCCACTCGTGACTATCACTGTTCTCTCATTGCTAGCCTCGCAGTCCAGTGGTTCTGCTCTCGGACGTTGCCACATTCAAACTCCCTTGATTCGATCTCTTCTCGAGATGAGGGCGTATCTCTTGCGGAAGTTTATTGGTTAATTAGCGCGATTGTAGCATTCTCTTCTGGGCTAGTCTGGGCCTTATAAAAGTAGAAACTCCAAAAATAACACGCATATGCAGTCGTTCGTGTGTATGCAGTCGTTAGTGCATTTGCTGGGTGGAGGACATGAAAAACTGTAGGAAGCTAAAATGCTGCATCCCCTTCACTTTTGATGAGTTCACTCACTTTAGATAGGTCCCGCCTGATGCATGTTTTTCAAACTAAAGTCTCACAATGTTTACAGGTGCATCATCTTGAAGCACAGGTAACACTAAGTTTAAAGTTCAATTTAGCAGTCAGGAATGATCACCGTAGTCCAAGAGTATAAATAACACAATATTATTACATAGTCAAAGATTAATTATAAGAGGAAATATAATTTTCCAACTTAGCATAATTGAAACAAAATAATCATTAGATGAGAACGACAAAATAAATATGCCAACTCTGGCATTGACCAACAGTTTAGAAAATACAAAAGAGAAATAATTGGGAAACCGGTATAGCAATTATGCATCCCTCACATTGTAAAAGTAATGCTCCAAAAAAATTCACAGTATAGTTTTTAAAAAAAATTAGTGTAGTTCCTATTGCATATAGTACATGGATAGAGATATTTTCAAGTATCCTAGCCCAATTGGTGCTAGTTTACAGTAACCCTGGTAATTATCACCAGCAAACATAAAAAAATTGCATGGCTAGGTTAGATTAAACAATAAAGATTTAGAGCCATGCTGACATGCATAAAATGTCTGGATACCATTTATGATGCCTGGAAATCTACCTACTTTTAACAGTTTCATGGAAATTCAATCAATTTATTTTACCAGATTTGCATCTGGGGACTGGTTGCAATGACAACAATCATTGGGTGATGGGGGTCGCTAAGTCCCTATGCCCTACTTGTAAAAATTTTTTAAGTATAATCCTTATTGATCAATGTCACTGTCAACAGGACAGGAAAAGAATAACCTCGTATTGAAAAAGTTTTTAATTTACCATGGAAAACGAAAATATGCGAAAGCGAAAATCATACACTTCGCAGTTTAAATTAGAAGTCGTAAAATTCGCTATAGAAAAAGGAAATCTTGAGGCTGGAAGAAAGTTTAACGTAGGGGAATCAAGTGTATGAGAATGGCGTAAAGGCGAATTGGTGCTGAAAAAGTTGCATCGGAAAAAATGAGCAATGCGTTTTAGAAAATGCTTTTGGCCAGAACTCGAGGAAGAATTGTATGAGTGGGTGATACGAGAAAGGGCAAAAGGCATTAGGATTTCAACAACAAGGGTCTTATTGCAAGCGAAATGCATTGCTCAAGAGATGGACATCGTGGGCTTCAAAGCGTATCCTTCCTGGGGATTTCGTTTCATGAGGAGGAACAATTTATTTTATTTTCCGTTGTATAATGCGCATGATGTTTTTTCCCGATTTTTATATTTTTTGTATAGATAACGCGCGCATTATAGACCAGAAAATACAGTATTTACCATTAAAAACTCCATAGTCATTTTAAGAATTCAGAAATGAAGTAATTCTGCAGCATTTCCAAATAACGCTCACCATTAACAACTGTTCCTTCAAAAAAGAACGGGCCAATTATGCACTTCTTTCCTAAGGAACACCAAATGTTAAGTTTAGTAGAATCCCTTTCAATTTCCCAAACTTCTTGCGGTTTCTCTGTCCCCCAAATACTGCAATTATATCGGTTAACCTTACCACTAATGTGAAATGTTGCTTCATCACTAAACATTAGTTTGTCAATAAATGTGACCTCATTTTCAACTGCATGTTTAAAATGGTGACAAATCGAATCTTGCATGGTAATCCTCTTCCAAAACATTTGATGGACTTGAATCTTGTAGGCTTGCATATGTAACTTCACTTTCAGAATTCTGTGCACTATTGTTTTATTAATGCCTAATTCTAGAGAAGCCCGTCTTACTGATTTTCTTAGACTATTACAAAACACTTGTTCTACAGCTGCCACAGTCTCCTCACTCCTGGTCGTCCAGTTCGTGGCTTGTCATTAACGGAACCAGTATCTTTGAACTTTTTCATCCACTTTGTTATTGAATTTCTGTGTGGCGCTTGCTTTTTGTAATGAGTTGTAAATTTTATTCTAACCGCTGTTACAGACTTAAACTCAGCTAACCGGAGTACACAATTCACCTTTTCTTCTATTGAAGCCATTTAGCCTACTAGGGTATACTATCTGAAAATTTTAAAAAATAAATTAGAGTAAATTCGTTTCTTCATTCATACAAAAATGAATAAATTAACAATCTATTGCATTTTACAGATTGTTTATATCTCCTATAGAACTAAATTTATAAATATTTTAAACTGCACACGGACTTTAGGGACACCCATATATACAGTCATAAATAAGGCCTACAGTTTAACAAAATAATTACTACCTCAATTCTCAATTTAAAATTGTGGTAAAAGTTTCAAAATTATAACTATAAATAAGCATATAAAGTTACCAATATCTACACATTTTATATATTTGTTAATCAAACTGAATTATTTATGATTATTGTTAAAACATTCTAAACAATATCAGGGCTTTTCCAGGTAGTCATTACAATAAGTAGTTACTTTTTTCACTTTATTTTTGCTATTTCTCCCTTATTTTTCTTTTTGTAACACCCCGGCAGTATCTTCTGTTCATCCTGGCACTTCCCTCTTCTCTCATGAATGAATGGGTTACATATGGCTCCTCTTCAAACTCCTAGATGGACCAGGTTCAAGTTCTTCAGAATCAGCTTCTGTTTTCAGTAAAGAATCTGTCGTTTCCTCTCTAAATTCTGTTATTTGTATCTTCCTATAGCTTATTTTACGGAAAATAAAGCATTTACCATGGCCTATCCCAAAATGACTTATATTGCTACTTTTATGTACCATTTCATTGATCGACGGAGTGGTGTGGAATATGAGGATAGTTGGTCTGAAATATCAACTCATGATTTTCCTAAATTGTAATCAATTATGGCCAGTGGTTTCATGACTTCCTGTCCTCTTCTTCATACAGGCACCATTTTGTCGGAATGAAAAGTAGAGAGAAGCAAAATATCGCACCTATCCTTCCACTTCATAACTGATATGCCTCTCAGGTTCTCCCTCACAATTATTTGTTCCTTTTTTAATTTTTTCATGGTTACATCTTTTGGGACACCATACCTATTGCTGCAAAGTGCCCAAGTAAGTGGGTTCTGTGGCCAATCAAAGAATTTGCTAACTCTAAACTCGTATAATAATTGTCGGTGACAATTTTCCTTCCAGCATCTAATAGATTCTTTGCCAGCTGCGTTACCACAACCGATGGAGCAGATCTCCCTGCATCACGCTCTTTACCAGCATAAATTCTCAAGTTCCTCGTGTAATCTTTTCCTAAACACAATTTGAACATTTTCACCCCATATTTATGCCTTTTCTGAAGGATGTACATTACCTGAAACTTAGTGATAATCTGGACTTTAAAAAGACGCATATAAATTTGTTTGCTGCATGATATACACAAAAATATCATCTTCAATTATCTTAGAAAAAGGAGTGGGGTTCTGTAAATTTATTAAAGCGGAATTGAGTCCATGATCGAAGATAAAATGAAAATCAGAATGCTTTCTAAGTGGTTTTGTCCAAATATTGCCAAATGATCCAGAGATATGTTGTGATCACTTCCCTGCACTAACCTCTCCTACATCTACATCGGGCAGGCTCTCAGAGAGTGATTCAAATTCTTCCCTATCAACCTCGCTAGATGACTCGCTATCAATTTCTTCATCACTTGATGGGACATAATCTGAATCCGAGTCCAGCTCACTTCCTACATAATACTCTTCCATATTCTAGTGTATTGCAGGAACAGGGCTCGAATGGGGACTAATTTAATCCACTTTGTAATGCTATAATTAAAAGATAATAAAAAGGTCTTAGAAATTTATAGCTACAATGTGTGCATAATATTAAGAACAATAACCGTAAAAGCCATATTTACAAGAATAAAGTTGCAAGTAGTAAAATATAGTTGCATTTTACATTTCAAATTAGCTGCATAGACATTTTCTGTGCAATGACAAGATAGATTTACATCCAGAATATGACTTCCAGTGATTGTTGGGATATTATCATGATGTCCTTGAAGGGTATATGATGTGTATTTATGGCATATTGCAAGAAATTTTATGTAGGTAAATACGGTAAAATATAATATATATCAAAAAGAAATAAGGAGATTTACTCACCGAAAATCAATGTAGAAGTACCAAAATGATGAGAAATATCTGCATTGTATCTTTCAGGATCTTCAAATTCAGCAGCCAACAGAGAACAAAAGTAAATGCTTCTAACTTCTCAGATCCGTTTACCGCTTCAATCCGATAGTCTCTTTCTTATATGCACCAAATCACAGAAAATTACTCCTGCCGTAAATTTTATTCCGAAATCTTGTTTTCTCATCTAACTAGTCCACACACTATGCCACCATTAGATCAATTGAGAGTGAAACATCACACAGAACAAAGTTAGCCTCAGTAACATAATCCCTCGGAAAATGAACATATGGACATTCTACCCCAACCATTTCTGCATTTATGACTGAAAGTTTGACCTTCCGCAACAAATAGGCGGCTTCAAAAAAGAAAGTTTTCTACACTGTGCTGAGCGTCGGATTCTTTGTACTTGGAGACCAGCTGCCAAAAACAAGCCATGAGCCTGAATAGGGGCTAAAAGCTATAGTTTTATGGCATGGGTATAGCGTAGGGTGACTAGGTGTCCCGGTTTCCCGGGATTAGTCCTGGTTTTCAGAGTTTTGTCCCGGTGTCCCAAATTTTTTTTTCAGGACGCATAAATGGCCCGTTTTTTTTCTTGTAAGTGTGAAGCGTAACGCGTAAGATGTAATCTGTGAGAATGCTTATTGTTCTCTGGTTTGAGTCTCGAGTCTCTCACTCATAACACAAACATGCACCGATCCCTGTTATTAATTTTCTGGCTTTGGTTGATAATATGCAGTCATTGGCGAACCATTGACTTGTGCGACAGCAGGCGATAGCAAGTTCTTGTTCTATGGTAAATAATTTGTACTGCTAAATGGTTGTTATTTGAAAGTCTACTAGATCATCAGTTTTGCGAATTTATTAGAATAAAAACGTGTACTATTTAAATTCCCAATTTAAATCCGGTAGCAAGACCTACGGTGGGCATTTAAAATCGTACCATAAAGCGTATACCGCATATCCATTGAAGTGATTGAGAAAAGGGATCGGGATACTACTCGACATCAGTAAGTACACTTTCAAAAATATCGATTAAAAATAAATCTCTGCAATTAATATTAGCGTGTTATTAAAAATATATCACTTTTTTCGTTATAGTCTCACGCCGAGTTAACAAGTGTTGTTCAAATTTATCGCTCTAGATCAGGGGTGGGCAAACTTTTTACGTGGCGGGCCGCATTAACAGTTGCAGCTTCTTAGGTGGGCCGCATAAATAGATGAAAATGCTTCAGCGGGCCACGTTAGGGTTCACATCGTAAGTAATGTGAGGTAATGCGAGGGATCCTGTTAGTGAAAATCAATAATAAATAATATATTATCCCCATAACATCATTGGAGAAGGTTTTCCGACATTAATTTAAACTACAAATATGAGATTATCTCTATTTTATATTACGGTTCGCTTTCATAATGGCATCGCGGGCCACATAAAATGCCCTCGTGGGCCGCACTTTGCCCGTCCCTGCTCTAGATGGTTCTCAATGTGGGTGGTGTCACCCCCAGGGGGTGTTAAAGAATTTTGTGGGGGGCGCTAGACGTTTATTAGTACATTTTTACAATTCGTCACTTTTTCGCCAACTGCGCAAGAGCTTCACCCTTCACTTGACGAGTCAATCATACATTTGACCTGCTACACATTCTGTCACAATGTATACATTTGTATATTTCAAAAATGTTATATCTGATATTAAATTGTCTTGAAATTAATTTCCAGAGATCGTCCTTAACCGCTCTTTCCTCATCCACTCTCCTGAATTATCTTACAAAGTCCCTTATATTACGGAGATGTATCTCAATCACTTTGAAAACAAAGTAGTTTAAAAGGAAACTTTTATATACTTTGTTTACATAATAATGTGGTTATGCTATCGTACAAATAATGAATTTCGGCCATTGATTATTCTTTATTTTGGCTAATCGTCAAAGGTTGTTCTATTTTCTTAGTCTGCTTGCTTAAGTGAAAAGAAAGAAAGTGATCACTAGGATTTTGTCTTCGTGAGAGGAACTGATAAAGCATTACCCGCTGACATTCCAAAAAATAGCATGGCATCAAGGTTCCAAGAGGTCTTTTATTTTTAGCACTTTTATAAAAAAATGTTGTCGATCTGTCTGTTGGTATTACACAAACAACCCAAGGATTGCCAGATTCAAGGAGTGGGCAACCCGGACATTTCTGTGTTTCCACCTCCGATAATTCAAACATTTGAGAGTTTTTCTTCATGAAAACCAGAGCAGCTGATTTTCCCTCCCTAATATGGAATTTTCAATGAATGAAAGACCATATAATCCATAGATATAACAAGTATTTTTATTACACAACGTTTACATGACAATGCAAGAGTCTACAGTGTCTCTACTAAATTCAGCCTGAGTGACTGTAATTAATATTGAAATTACACCTCATTTAAATTACTTTCCGCAAAATTTAAAAAAATCACAAAAAACAGAAAATGGAAATAGTAAATGGCGCATATTTTGAATTGAGAAAAAATTAGAGCTGAAATTGGAGAAATATAGACATGTATAAACCGAACCGAACGCAGCGCATCACTGTAAACTCGGACATCTAGCAACCTTCTTGTCATTGTTAACTTAACATGATTGGGTTATTAATCCGTTTTTGGCCTATGTTGAAAGAGTATGTCCAGATTTGCAGGAAAAATTAACAGATCTTCAAAATGACTTTGAGGCCAGGGTGCGGTTTAACCAAAGTGGCTATGAAGAATTTTGGATGAAACAAAGATTAATATACCCTCATGTTTGGCAAGAAGTAAAGTTATTTATCCAAGCATTTCCAACTTCTTATTTAGTAGAAAAAGGTTTCAATACTGTAGTGCGCCTGCTAATCAAGCAGAGAAATTGATTAAATGTGAATGAGAGAGGTGATTTATCAAACATAGAACCTGACATATGTAAGCTGGCTGAGTCATGTCAATCTCAGGGTTCTCATTGAAATGTTGTTATATTAAGTATTTTTGAAATATATCTATCACAAATGATTTATTTAAAAAAATACTGTTCATTATTCCTTCTTATCAACATTTATTTCATTCGTATCAAACCCATTTTATGATGAGTATGGCATTTGTTTTTTTTTTATTAATTGTGCGGTGACAATTTTTTTTCGGTGTTGGGCTGAAAAAGGTTGGGAACCACTGCCCTAGATGTTCAATAGCTTTTTTTTTACGGGTATGTAAATATCTTGTATGTTATGATCGTTATTGATAATCAAATCAGTACAGATATTCCCATTCACGAATAAAGTTTATTATAATTTTTTATAAAGTTTGCATTAATTTATCAAAATTCTTTTGAATATGATGGCCAAAAATATTGCGTATTTTGTACAAGAAATGATAACGAAGTGGAGTGTAAAGTGTGCAACTGCTATATAAGCATTGGTCATGGCGGGAAATCTGACGTAAACGACAGAAAAGCATAATGTCAAATCAACTTGCGTTGTAAATTTTGGCGCATCACCAAATATTACGCAGTACTTTCATGTGAAAAATCCAATGGAGGATAATCTTACTGTAGCAAGTGAGTTGAAAATGGCCTATCGCATTGTTAAACATCATCATTCCTTTCGATCAGCTACTTGAAACAACGAACTCTTTAAAGAAATTTTTTGTGACTCTGGAATAGCCAGTAAATATTCTTGCGGATGAGGTAAAACTGCAGCTCTCATTAAAAATGTAATCGGATTATTTTGCAGAAATGAATTATTAATAGAATTAAAAAAGACAATATTTTGGAATATCCAAAGATGCTAGTAATTACAAAACGGAAAAGATTTTTCCCTTACTTGTTCATCATTTTTGCAATAAAAAGGAATTCAGATTAAAATATTAAAAATCGAATCGCTATCTAATGTAACGTCTGATACCATTGTCTATTTCGTTATTAGCACGTTTTGCGAGTATGAAGTCAATCTAAAAAAAATGCATTGCTTATGGAGCAGATAACGCAAACACAAATTTTGGGGGACTGTTGAGAAAAGGCACAAACAATGTCTTTTATATTTTACGTGAAAAAATTAATCGCAATTTACTGAACGTTGGATATTCAGTGCATGTTTTGCATAACGCTGTGCAGTCGGGAGCTGAGAGATCATCTTGTGATGTTGAAATGGTGGTAGTGAAAATACTGTTGTACTTTTCAACCTATGTAGTACATACCGAGCGACTGAAAACATTTGTTCTTTAGCAGATTTTTAGTATGAAAAGTTATTGACCCATTCAAAAACTTGCTGGTTAAGTTTTTACAATGTGGTTGATAGAGTATTAAAATTTTCGAAGCACTGAAAGCAATTTTTCTTTCTGAAGAAGAGTCCCTAAAATTTATTGAAAATATTTTAGAATCACCAATAAATGAAGCGTACTTCCATGTTATGCTTAATGTTCCTGGTTTATTTAACAAAAAAATTCTAAAAAGCGAATGTTTGGAAAATTGTGTAATTGCGTAATACGTGCAAGAAACGATCGATATGTTGACATTACACATTGAAGAAAATTTTGTTCCCTTAAGTGCCTACAAAGTTTAATCTGATACGAATATTTAGAAGATGAAATAGAATCGTTTAATGATGAAATATTTGATATGTACGAAACAACTTGTGACTATCGAAAAGAAATGGGTTCAACTCTACCTTAAATTTAAGTATATATTTAGAAATTCAGAAACTATGTAACTTTTTGTTTGCCACTCCAGCACATAATGGAAATGCAGAAAGAGCTTTTTCACAAATAGACGTTCAATAGTCTGATGAATGAAACCGCTTGTTTATAATAACCTTCAATTCCATTAAGTGCTATGAAAATACAACTTTTATATGACTTCTAAAGAATTTTATGATAAGATTAAAAATGATCAAAATTTGATAAAGGCAGTCAGAAGTACTTTAAAATATGATTGAAAAGACCACTGACTCCTGATATGTTTTATTGTAATACTGCTTAATTATTCACGAAATATGTACATTTGATTGTTATTACAATACCAAAAAGATTGCATTTTCTTTTGTATACATATTTATTTGAAATGCAGGGAGTATACAATAAAATAATAGCAAAATTCTCATTGTCCCGGTGTTTTGGGAAAATGTCCCGGATTTTCTTTTTCGAAACTCATTTTGTCCCGGTTGTGACCATCAGCATCTGGTCACCCTTGTATAGCGAGACATCAGTGAACTCCAGTTCCGTCTCCTGCAAAACTGGTAAGCGTGCTTTCACGAAAAATGGAAGGCTTACATGCCAGCACACTTGAGAGAGTGGTGGCATACACCGATGTCCGCTGCATCAAATATACGTTATTATCATACTAAAAATAATAAATTTGAAAGAATTTGAAGTTGGTTATCACTAAAACAAAGAATTATAAGCTAAAGAAGGAGAGAAAACTATTTTATACAAAAATCTATTTATCCGAATGATCACCTACCTGGAGGCCATGGAGGACACAGGTGCTACATAATTTGTTGATAATTGTTAGTAAAAATAAACATTTGAAAATTTAAAAAAATTTCCTTTAATCTATGAATAAAAACTCGTCCATGACACTAGTTGGTCTGAAAACAAAAACTTGAAATTTAACCTTGGCAGTCAACCTGTTAATCGCCAAAATATCCATCATGCTCTTGAAGATGCAGCAACGGCAGTATAAACAACACATTTAAAGGTAATCAAATCAAAAGTATGTAAATAGACAAATTAAATTTTAAAAACTTTCTGCTCATCTTTAATCTTCATTGCTGCTAGTTTGCTCTCCTAATGAAGACACATCGCCTTCTTCACTGCCCCAAACAAGACAATCTTCACTGCTGTCAATCTCATTAGTAATGCAGTATTTCTTGAAACATTTGACTACTATGTCCTCTGAAATCAATTTACATTGCAGATCTGTGACAACCATCCACTCTATGTCAAGTTTTTCAAGTGCGCTTTAAAGGGACAATTGAAGCAAACATCTAGTGGCTGTAGCTGCTTGAATACATAATCACATTGTTAGTCTTCCCTTCTCTTAATCTGCATTTCACGACTTCTGTGGACATAACCTAAACATTTGCTTGGTTGCATAGCTACTTGTATACTCCCTAGACTTCATCGTCTTCTGCAAATATAAATATAGACAAGCATGTTGCAGAGACCTTACTATCGATACTTACAATTTATATAATGTTCAGAAATCCTCATCCTCACAGGCATTGCTGGAAAAAAAAGCACCCGGCGTACACGAGTAAATATGGTATGTATGTCTTAATGTGTATTTCATTTTATGTACTTTGCTTATATAATCCTCTCAATCTTTAAATATTGCTCAGTAAGTAGGTTTTTCACACACCCCCTTCTTGTGTGGGTGTTTTCCTGCAGTGGGTTTTTTTTAGGGAATAGTATCTTAATGTCCCTTGTTTTTCCCCACAAACAAACATATCTTCATCTTGAAAAAGAAAGAACTTAAGTCACTTCTGTTCCCGTGAAAGAAGCCGTAGATTTGGTTATAGATATGCTTTCCAAAGCAGGTGTCAATCAAATTTTGATAACTGATTTTTCTAACTTACTTGAAGTGTATTCTGAGCAAAACTTTTTTCTTTTTGACAATTTTTATAAACAAACGGATGGTCTCACGATGGGGTCCCCCCCTCTCCTTGTCGACATCTTTCTCAACAATTTAGAAGTTTACCTTTTTATTCTGGCCATCCTTTATTGACTTATTCAGAATTTTGGGGTAGGTATGTGGATGACATTTTGTGTGCCTGGAGTGGTACAGATGACCAACTTTCTGAATTTTTAACCCTTTTAAATTCCCTCCACCCTTCCATTTCTTTTACGGTTGAATCTGAAACCAATGGTTTGCTTAACTTTTTAGATCTCACTTTGTCTCTGCTGAACAACACACCTACCTTTGCTGTTTTCCATAAACCCGCTTACACAGATCAGGTCATTCCCAATCACTCTTCCCATCATTTTTCTCACAAACACGCTTCCTTTCATTCTATGCTTCACCGCCTTCTTAGTATACCCCTTTCTAAACCTAATTTCCTTATAGAACTTAACACCATTAAACAGATCGCTATCAATAATTGCTACAAAACTGGTTTAATCGATAAAATTATCTCTAAAAATCGTTTTCTTATTGCCTCCCAAAAAATCGTCTTTTCCACCTAATCTCACCTCCAAACCTCTTAGTTGGCGCGGACTCCCATTTTCAGGAAACATTTCTTATAAATTGTCCAACCTTTTTCCTAAACTTAAACCTGCTTTCTTCTCCCCAGTTACATTTTCCAAATTATTCCTTAATGCTAAAGACCCGATACAGTTGTCATTAAGAAGTGGTGTATATAAACTTGCTTGTGATGATTGCGGAGCGGTCTACATCAGCCAAATGGGGAGTTTTGACAAGAGGATTAAGGAGCATAAGCGATACTTTCATTTAAATAATTTGAATTCTCAATTTGTGAAACGTCTTTTAAACCTCAATCATCATAGTTCCTTCTACCCTAAATTCCTCCACATGTTTTGAGTTCCCATGAACACGTTTTGACCATTTTCTCTATGTCTGTGTGAGCACATGCGTGCATGTGACAGTTTTTTGTGGGTGCTCTAACTCAGAAACTATTAATCAGCTCAATACGAAATTTTATATTTAACATTTTTATGAAAGTCACAAGAGTTGATTAGTTTTTGGTAAAAATCGGTCAACCAGAATTGGGCGTTTACTCTTGTCACTTATTTTGAAATATTTGCCTTAATATTTGATATATGTAAAAACGTATTGGAATAAAAGTTGTAGGAAATTAAATTTTCTACAATCTTTGTTTGAAACATTTTCCCATTGTTTAAGAGTTATCTTAAAAGCTAAATCTTTTAGTTGCCACAACCACCACCACCTACCGGCGACTATTGTAAACACTTGATGCTAAGTTACATCTTACAAGGGGAGGACCCGTACGTGGGGTCATTGATTTTGCTGAAACATGGTAGGTACATAGTGCTAGACGCCAGGATCATAACCAGCCCTCCTTTTGGGCATATATGATCAGTAGTTTTTATGCAAATTGCATTTAAAGTTTGCAATTTTGCAACTCGCATGATAAAGTCACCTATGATGGGAGGGTTACTTTGTCATATTCCGTAGCCTAATGCTAGGTAGCTGGGCTGTCAATTCCAAGGTCCGGAGTTTGTTCCCAGTTTCGGTCGCTTTTTTCCCCCCTCGCTTTTTTTATTATTCCTGTTTTCCTTTTTCGCAGTGAAGTTTTACTCTGTATCCACAATCACTTTTTAATTTTTTTCTTCACTGCATTTTTGTTCTCCGAATTTTTCACATTCTCTTGTTCGCCATGCGGCAGACATGTTAGAACTTACTCTCAGATCAGATCTTCTTTTATTGATCTCTGTATACGTTTTAACTAATATTTATATTCTTAGTACATGGTAAAAGATCCATAAAATATTTTTGCGAACGCTGTAATCGATGCTTTAAAGATCAGTAATTGGCGAAAAAAAAATCAGCCATAGAATCATTGCCAATCGTTTAAGAATATGAATTGGTGAAGACAGTCTTAGATATATCCATTCTTTTTCCTGATCCTTTACTCATATTATTCGTCATGCTTTCGTGATGATCTGCCTTGGATTCTTACGAGTGGACTGCGAAATCAGAGTTACGGAGCAGAAGCGAGGAACAGGGACCATACACTCATGCTGGTTAATGCGTGTTAAAAATATTTATTTTCTTATAAATGAAAATAACAAGCCTACCTGTAACGTTAAGGCTATACCTTCTAAATGTACCTCCGTGTGCCAGCCTTGTGATGTCTACTTTTACCGCCAGGTAAAAATAATTATTTCACAGCTTCATAATGCAGCACAATTGGTTCATGAACGGAGGGAAATAACGAGCTGAATGGATGCCATAAAAATCCATGCTTTAATACAAAATCAGCTATCGGCTCCAGTATTTAACCATTTAGCTGCGTAAATATAAAAAATTTTTATTCCCTGAAATATGTCAAAACTCCATTAAAAAATAAAATGCTACAATTGGATTTTTTTATTGTTACTTCTTATGTAAATGGGCTTGAGGCATACATATATAGCAGTGAAATGGAGGAAATAAATTTTTTGTTGTTAAATGTTAACTTTTTTGGTAGAAAATTGTTAATTTCTTGTAAATATTTTTTACGTTAGACTTGAATTAAAATCAGCAGTAATGAACTCTGATTATGGATAAAAACCTACTCCAAATACAAATTTATAGCTTATATACAAAATTTAGCATGCTTATCTCATTATTTACATTTAATAGTTGCTAACATTTACCCATTTTTGTTAAAATTACATAACAGTACCAGCAACTAACTGCTGCTATTGGACCGAACGTAGATTTGCATCACGGATGCTTGCCACGTGAAACGCATTTCCTAGCAACAGGCTACCTCTGTTTCTGTTACCTTAGCATATGGCTTATGAAAAAAATTAGAGGTGGGACGAATCCAAAATTTTCTCGAATCCGAATCCTAAAAGGGTCTCGAATCTCACGAATCTCGAATCTCTCGAATCCTTCATATAAGAATAATAATAAGAAGAAAAAAGAAAAAACTTTTAGTTAAAATTAACAGTTTTTAATTAAAACAAAATTTGAAATCTGCGTTTAATGAAAAATAAATTTAAGAATACAGTTTTTAAAAATACACCTATATTTATTAAGAAGATACAAATGAAATTTTGTTAATGAAGTACAGTCAAACTCGGCTATAACGAGCGCCATGGGACCGTTTAGTTTTGCTCGTTATAGCCGTTAAACTTAATATCCGTGAAGGCAAAAGCATGCATGCGTATGGTGAAATAAGACATAAGAAGTAAAAGTGAATATATAAACTGAAAGGTTATTTAGTAAATTTATGAAAAAACCTAAAAATGAGAATAAACTAGAAAATTTAAATAAACATACGTACATATAAAATTTACTCACAGCTGCATCCTTAATCACTCCCTTTTTACAAAAATAACTTTGAATAGTAGCCTGTTTCATAGATTTCACTTTGAAGTCTATTAAGTTCCTCTTATTACACTTAGTGAACTAAAAACTCCATCGGAAATGTCAATGTTTAAAAAAAATCATTTAATGTTTCCACGGCATCCTGAGCTTTAGAGAGCTTTCATCGGGATTGTGTCTTCGACTCATTTAACATTGTCTTTATCACTGTCTCCTGTGTTTTGTACTGTCTCTATTATTTCACTCTCCGTAGGAATTCCACTGGTAATCAAATCATCATCAACATGAACAAAATTGTCAATGTCATTTACATGGTCAAAATTCGCAATTCCATTTTCTTTAAGCCATTCTGATCTTCATCAACGTTATGGTTATCAATCGAAAATTCTCCTGATATTAAACCAGACATTCGAAAACAGTTTATGATCGTTGTAGGTGAAACATGCATCTGTCATCAAATGAATTGCATCCAATACAGAGTCGTTGCCATCTAAACCTCTTTCCCTACTTTCAATCAACTGTAGAACAAAAAAATCGCTTGAAATGGCATTTAAAACTTTTAATTATCCCCATGTCCATTGGCTGCAAAATAGAAGTCACATTTGGAGGCAAAATACCAGTTTTACATTGGATAACTCCTGCATATGTGGGTGCGCAGGACAGTTATCGACAAGGAGTAGAATGTTTCTATTTTTCCTCCGTAACTAGTTGTTCCACTGACTTACATATTCCTGAAAAATATTGGAAGTCATCCATGCCTTTTTATTAGCTGCATATTCAACGGGAAGCTTCTTTACATTTTTGAAACAACGTGGCTTTTGTGACTTACCAATAACAAAAAGTTTTTTTTTGTCAGTCCCATTTATGTTTGCGCACATTAAAACTGTTAAACGATTCTTAGGTCTTTTGCCACCAACACATTTGTCACCTTTGAATTTAAATGTTGCATCAGGCATCATGTTGTAAAACAGTCCTGTTTCGTCGGCATTGTAGATGTCTTCTTCTCTGTAACCTTTTCGACACTCCTTTCAAACACTTTTCACCCATTCACTTGCCGTTTTTGAATCTGCTGACAGGGCCTTTCGCATAAACAATGTTATGCCGATTTTTAAAACGATCAAGCCACCCGTTATTGCATGTGAAGTTCTCGTGTCCTAACTGTTTTGCAAATTTATCTGCCTGTACCTTGATGGGGAAACCAGCATTTCTCTGCCTCTTACACCACTCCAGAAGTGCTTGATCAACAGTACCCAAGTCACACTTCCTCATTTTCTTGTTCGTTGTTAGGTTGTTCTCTAGTGCAGATAAAATCGCTTCTTTGTTTTTCCATAAGGTTGAAACCGTAGACGACGATAAATTAAATTTTTTACACACTTCAACATTTTTTTACCACGTTCTAACTCTCGAATAATATCAACTTTTTCGCGAATAGACAAACACTTCCTTTTATGTACGGACATGTTACTCGTTCAAGGGCAAAATCTCAACTGATTTTTGTGATCAACTCTACAAACTTTCTTTGCAAACTGTGAGCATACCAATTCCAGGAAGAGTTAATGAGGAGACGGATTAAAAGTGGGATTTCCCATCTTTACGTGGGAAAGGGTGTTGGGTGCATTCGGCTGAGCGACGGGGGTGGGCGCCATTGTACATGCCCTCAGCCCCTTACCCCCTTCAAAACACAACCTCCTGGCTGTAAAAGAGCTGGGGGTTGGGAGGAGAGGACAAAGGACCTCCGCAGGTGCCACTGTACCTGCAAGTTGGGAATTCTTGGTTTGGACGAAGGGATTATTTTTTAACAACAACGCCGCGGTCTTTAACCTCCCCGAGGGATAGGGTGTAGAGGCTGGACTCGAGAACACAAGGTTACATATCTTGGGTCACTATGAGGATTGAAGGGGCTGACCGCCGCCGCGTTTGAGACTGAGAAGTGGTCAAAGTTTGCTCGATATATCCGTGAAGCGTGCTCATTATATACGTGAAATATTTGTATGTAAATGCTCGTAAACTTATCTTGGAGGTAGCATTTGCTCACTATAGCCGTGAACTTGTTACAACCGTGCTCATTATAAACGAGTTTTACTGTACATAATTAAAACTCTTGAATCTTGAGGTTCATTTTCTCAACATAATTTGACAAAAATATTTGAGTATCAGTTAAAATTTTTTACATTTTTCCAAAACCTTTTTAAATCAAAGCAAGTGTAGAGGGGGGAGGATTATTTCAAGAGTTAACATAGATAAACCCTAAACATGGAACACTAAATTCTCTCCAGAAAATTAAGAAAAATCAAAAACTTGTTTATTTTAAGAGTTCATAAAAGTACTGAACACTTTTTGGACAATCTAAAAGAGCAGAAATCTTCAATGGAGATTTTTATTTAAGAAAACTAGCATTCAAACTCGCTCTGGGTCGCCACGAGGTGATATTGGTGATCCGGGTACCACTGAAATTGCAACAATCGCATTCTTTTTTAATGAATGCTTCAATTGGACGTCAATAAAACTAATCTTTCCAAAGTTTTGAGTTAAAATGCTTAATGGTTTTTTAGGTTAGGATTCGAATGACGAAAAAAGCGCGAAGATTCAAGTTTTCGAATCTCGAATCTTTTTCAAGATTCGCGGGATTCGAGGAATCGAATGTCTCATCCCTAAAAAAAAATGCTATTTGGGTTACCAGGAATGTTGTAACTTAAAAGAAACCATAACAAAGATTCTTTTTAACCTTTTATTCACAGATTAGAAAATAATAAAGGTAGTGAACCATAAAAAGGTATTTTAAATTAATAATACAGCATTCTGTGAAATTTATACAAATTTTTAAGAATTTTGCCCCTTGGAACATAGGCAACTTGTGGCATTACACTTGTGAACTTTATGAACAAATTCATTCTGTTTTATAAAAGGAAATTATACAGTAAATTATAGATTTTAAATTATATCTTATATAATATACCTTATATATTTTATATTACATAATACATTTTACATTATTCTTTTTATTATATAACAATAAGTCCACAAGACAGATAACAGCAGTCAGTTCAATATCCAACAGCTTCACAAATACAGTATAAATAAGTCTTATGTATATCATACATTGTAGTATCAATTATTTAGAACAGGAGCACCAATTCCTATACTTACTAATCGTGTGATATTTTTCGAAACATGGGATCACACATAAGGCAGGTTTTTCAGGGCATTCATTGCATTCATAGGTAATTCTCCTCGTTTCTGTTTAATGTTTTTAATTTCAGGCGGTAATCCTCGTCTATTGGCATGAATTGTACCACAGGCTCCTGTACTCTACAATCTGAGAACATCATATAAGGGAATACTAGAATAAAAATTGTCCATATATACAATATGTCCCTTATTTTCAAAAACAGTAATCAGAGATTGCACTACTCTTGATGCTAGGCCACCAACTGGGACGTTTTCAGTTTCTTTTCCAGTATATACCTGAAATTTCATCAGAAAACCTGTGCGTGAGTTGCAGAGAGACCAAACTTTTATTCCCCATTTCGTGGATGGCTTGGAAGGAAGGTATTGTTTAAAAAAATCTGCCTTTAAATATTAACATTGATTCGTCTATAGAAAGTTCCCTATTACTTACGTAATGTTTGATATATAGATCCTTCACAATATCTAAAATGGGCCTTATTTTATAGAGTCTATCAGTTTTATTTCCCTCATCTTCATTATCTACGAAATGTAAAAAGGAACGAATTAATTGATATTGATCCCTAGAGAGCACTGATCCAAATCCTGGTGTCTGAAACAACCAAAAAGTATCATTAAAATAAGAAGCAAGTGTAGCTTTATGGACCACTCCCATACCAATTTCTAACGCTACAACTGCTTGGATGCCATTTGTGGAAACATCTTTCCATTGTGTGAACCTCGACCTCAGGGTAAGGGACTCCATCTCGTTAATCCTAGCCTCTGCATACCTGTTAGTTTCTGTAGCAGTTTTCTGAAATATTGTCTTTGGAAAAAACTTTAAAAAACACTGAACTGGGGGTAAATTTTCAAAGCCAGTTATACGGTGTATTCCCGTAAAATCAGGAATGAAACTTAAATCTGACATGGGTCCTCTTGAAACATTCACTCTATTCCATACATATGTTGAAGCCCCCAGTACACTTGACTGTCTGTGGATTGAAGTCTCTCTGCCTTCCTCTTTGTCTTCATCGGTTGACTCCATTGCTTCATCATCGAAGTCCGCTTCATACTTGGAGTCTGATTCTTGAAGCGGAAAATTTTCTTGTTTCTTCTCTCTTCCTCTTCGTGCTCATGACTGAGCTTGAATAATAAAAAAGATAGAATAATAGAAGATTATAATAGGGAGAATAATAGAAAATTAGTAGATTAACATATTTTTGCAAAAGATAAAAAACTTACCTTGAATACTTCCACGTCTTCTCTCTAAGATAAAGAATCTGATGGAATGGTGGAAATTGTTTACTAAAATTTGCTATCGTGGAAATCAAATTCTCAGAACTCGACTCAATGCACATGACTCGCAAAAATATGTTACCACTTCGAAAAACCAGAGAAAACTGAATGGAAAGAGTAAAATCTCGAGAATATTTTAGAGGCGGTACAAGAGGGGCAAGGACTAGCCAATTGGAAAGAACTAAGGCAATAAACTGTAGAGAGCGGAAAACCAGCTGCAAAAATGATAGCATAAGTGCGAAAATAGACAACTTCCAAATTCTGCAGTTGTTTGAGAAAAAGTGTGTTGAGGTTTATGGAGCCTAGCAGGATAACATGCAGACAAAGACAGATCAAAAACAATAGCCGCAACACCCCCAATAAAAAAGAGGCACCCGTGGTTTTCGCTGGTGCGCGATGGGTATGGGCACGTGTGCCTCAAGCTGTAAACCTTTGTTCGAGTGCATGTCCTTTGTTGGCTTCCATTGAGTGGTAAAGAGAACCTTCATTAAACTCTAACTTGGGTTGAAGTTGTGTGAAAGAAAGGTCACAACTTGCTCATCTGCCTTTTTATTCTTGCAACCCTCGAGTGAGGCAAGAGTTGCGCAATTATTTCGACAAATATTTATCACTATCGCATTTGCTCATTGTTACTCTATATAAAGCAGCTTTTTCTTTATTCGCCTATGCATAAACTATAAGGCTCCATGATAAAATACACTAAATATATTCGACCGTTTCGAAAGAATCTGAGAGGCTTCTACTGCCGGTGCATTGAGGGTTTTCCTAAGAGAAGTTTTTTTTGCATACAACCTATAGACTTGGGCATGCAAATACTTCAGTCCTATGAGAAGTGATCTTTTGAAGCCAAAATGCGTAAGCATTGTGGTGTCAAGGAAAAAGAGCTTTCTGCTTGATAGAAATATGTTTCTGTTTTCTTTTGTTAGATGCAAACGTAAACAAAAACTTCAAGGGGTTAAATGACCAATAAACATTAATAATTTAAACATTTTATTACAAATAAACAAGTGAATAATATTGAGGTACTAAATTATATATGAAAATAATCATTATAACCTGCCATAAGAGCTTCCTGTGCATTATAATATGACAAATAAAAAATACGCACAATTTTTCTAGAGAAAATCAACCTGACAAATTATGGCAAACATTTTTCGTATTTTATGAATTTTCAACCAAATTTCCACAAATAAGTGCTAAGGAGGGTTGTCTTACGACGTTGCGACTATTTTCAATTAGATCCTCCAACTGAAACGTTTTTTATCGCACATGGACTAAAGTCGACTTACGCACTTAATGGTAAAAAAAATTGTCGACTTTAGTCACCCAACGCATTTAAGGGGTTAAAGAGATGGTTAGGTATGTGTGGTTTGTGACCAAACTGTCTGGTACCCATGAGGTATTTTGTAATGTAAAACAGGTAATTTTCCCCGACGAGATTTTAAATTCCACCTGCAGCTGCGGAGAGCTATGCTTCTGTATTGTTATGTACTTATAAAAATACTATTTGAATACCTGTTCAAAAAACAGGAAGAAAAATATTTTAAGATTTGAATTAATTCAAAATCATAATTTCTGGTTATTTAGTGGAACTGCCCATCAAAATGATGGGTAGGCATGACTAAAGAATTAAATTTAAACTTGTAAATATTTTAAGAAACTGCGAGAAAATTTTAGACTTTACAAAGAACAGAAATAAACTCAAACCATAGCCTTCTGATATTGGATATAGCCAAAAAGCTCCAAGAATTAAGAAAAGAAAAAGGAACATTACTAAAACGTAACTAAGGGTCAATTGTTAACAATAGTCGTCGGTAGGTGGCATGGTGATGGCAGCTAAAAATATCAGATATCTCTTAAACAATGCATTATATGAAAAAATGTTTCAAACAAAGGTTGTAGAAAATTAAATTTCCTACAACTTGTATTCCAATACATTTTTACATTTATCATATATTAAAGCAAACATTTCAAAATAACGGATAAGTGACAAGAGTAAACACTCACCACCCACTTCCGGTTGACCAATTTTTACCAAAAACTAATCAGTTCATCTGACTTTTATAAAAATGTTAATTACAAAATTTTGCGTTGACTTGATTAATAGTTTTTGAGTTAGAGCACCCCAAAAAAGGTATTACATACACACACAGACATCATCGAGAAAATGGTGAAAACTTCCTCAGGGGACCTCAAAATGTGTATTTCCGTTGAAATTTTGAAGTTGATTTTAATAAAATACTTTCCCCTATACTACGTATATGGAGAAAGTAATAAAGAGACTTATTGTAATTCCACAAATTTTATTGAAAACGACCAAGGTTGCATTGCAACGAAACCTAGGTCATTTTGAATAAAATTTATGTGGAATTGCAATAAGTCTCTTTATTTTTACATTATGAAGAAATTCCACCAAGTGACGCCTGAAACCATTAACTAATCCAATCATAAAATTTTGTTGTCATAATTTTCCTGTTGTTTGAAGGGTTAAAATTGAATTTTTCATAACTTTTTTGTTGAAAAGTGACTGGTATCTTGATAGTTTTTCTTTTTTTCAATTTTAATAGGTTATTTGATGTGATTTTATTTTTATTGTCCATGCAATAAAGAAAAAAAATTTTAAAATGTTTCCTTTTAAAAAAATTTACACTCTGTAAGCTCGGAGGCTTTGTTTGTTTTCTATAGAATCGGATTTTAGTTCTATATCTCACAAAAAATTATAATTTACTAAAGCAACTCATTTTTTCATTTCTGTTTATAGGTATTGCTCTCTACTGCCCCAGGACAAGTTCACGCAATTATATCCTTTGTGGCTGCTGGATGAACGTGTAAGAGTACAAGGAACAGATAAAATTGGCTTTGAATATAAAAAAACAGCTTATTTGCAGCTACCCATCAATGCTCCTCTGAGAAATATTGTGAAGGTACATGAATAATCACTGAATGAGTTTCATTAATGTTATTTGTCCATATCACTCCATATGTAAATAATCATTTTACTTCAGCCATTTTTGATAGTCTCTATTTCATGGTTGTTGTTCCTATGTACAACAAAAACAGCAACATCTAACATTAAATTAATTATGACTTAAATCCTCAATAAATGTTTAGCATAAAAAATGAAATTCTATATTTTTCATAAACATTTCTTATCTTTATAGAGTGAACAACATAATTATGTCTTCTCCTAAGCTATCAAATCAAAACTTATCAAATTCATTTAAAAATTTGGCTGCATTTGACTTTTATTTTTTAATTCCCAGAAAGTTTCAAAAATCAATAAAAAAATTATATAGTCTCAATATAATTTTTTTGTAGTAATTAGTATAATGTATATACAGTAAAACCCCTATTTACCGGATCTCTGGGGACGTGAGTTTCCTTCCACTATATTGAGAGCGTTATGCTAAATTGAATCAATAAATAGCTCATTTTCTCATAAGACGCTGTCTTATTTCTATATATAGGTAGTTTAAAATGAAACTGTTGAAAAACATCAATAATAAACTAGCTTTTTAATAATTACTAATCACAAGAAATAAACAAAATTAATACATAAAAACTGTACACTTTGCACTGTGCACTCTAATTATGGCCCCATAGGAGGTTCATAGGTTCCGGGAATTTGTGCATAAAAAAATTATCCTAAGTCCTAATTTCCACCGTCCCCTTCAAAGTAATCCCCTTGGGCCTTTATACAGCGTTCCCAGCATTTTTTCCATTATGCGAAGCATCCTTGGAAGTCCGCAGGTATGAGCGTGTTAAGCACCTCTTGCGATTCTGCCCGGATCTCCTCAATCGTGTCAAAACGTCGCCCTTTCAAACGGAGTTTCAATTTGGGGAACAGGAAAAAGTCGCAGGGGGCGAGGTCAGGAGAGTAGGGGGGTGGGGGAGGTCTGCCATGTTTTCTACTTTGCATATTGAAAGAAGTCGTGTACCTTCGCATGACTTTGAATGCCGCAACTGCTTTGCAAAAAGTAGGAATCGACTCTTCTCTTCCTCCTGCCTCATCTTCCTTTTCCATATCATTGCAAATTCCTTCCACTTCTTGAGGATGTCCTGTTGTTCCCACATCATCATCACACCTTAGAAACTCTTTGAAGTTAGTACTGATACCAGGTGCAACTTATGACCAATCTTTTTCATTTACATCCTCAATGTCTATATCCATTTCCACTAAATCGCTAGAGTTAAATCCTGCTTTCCGGAAGCAGTTGGCTATTTTACCAGGTGTCACTGAATTCCAAGCAGCTGTTAACATGTGTATTGCTTGGAGAATATTTAATTTAACTCCTGACTTCTCTTGATGTACGATATTGCTTTCTGTACTTTGTTTTCATGCAGTGTATTATCCCCAAGTCAAGCAGCAGCAAATGACTTACAATTTGCTGGAAAAACACCACCTTAACATTATGCAGAAAAGCTATATCTGGAGGATGTGCTGGAGACGTATCTATGAACAAGATAATTTTTCTTTTTGCAACACCCATCTTTGCATCAGTTGACCTTAGGAACATGTTAAAAATGTCACTTGTCATCCATGCATTCTTATTGTGAGAATACTCACATGGCAGTGTCTGAATATTTCTAAAGTATCTTGTCTTAGCATATTTCCATATCAATAGAGGTGGCAACTTTTTACTGCCATCATTATGTGGCCATAGCCTAAGAGATGCAATTTGTATTGACGCGTGTGTGAGTGGCTTGGGAGATAAATCAAGGACAAAAATTTCTTTCGTTAAATGTGGGTTATTCACTAAATCGAGATTTACTAAATGGGGAAAAATGCATTGTTTATATAGGATTTTGGTCGGGATCTGAAAAAATTATATATTAAGTGCATTTTGTCAGTGTGTCAGAAAAGAACAATGACACTTCACATCTATCATATGCAAAGGTCATGGGACATCCCACTGTGGCAATATACCATAACTCATACCATTACCCTGAATGGTTATTGGACAACATTGATCCATGGCCTGTTAAGTACATTATTGAAATTTCATTTAAAGTATTTATAGTTCCTTTTTTTAGTTGCAAATATCACTGAAAACATTAAAATTAAAAAAGTATGAGTATCTAATATAAGCAATTGTTGGAAAACCTAATTTGAATAGAAGATTTTGATATAAAATATTATTGTTGTGCAATTTTACCATATTATCAACTCTTGGCTGTACAAGGAGCTGGTATGGACTGGACTGGTGATGGACTTCTTTGATAGCCAGGACTTGCTCAGTAAATATCAGCACGGTTTTAGGAGGGCATGATCACGTGAAACTCAGCTTGCTCTGTTTGCACATGATATACTACGATCCGGTGATCGAAAGTCTCAGACGCGGTTTTTCTTGACTTCAAGAAGGCATTCGATAAAGTCCCTCATAGTAAGTTATTGAAAAAATTACAAGCCTGTGGAATAAATCAAAAGATAATCGAGTGGATCAGGGACTTGCTCAGTGACCGGGATCAAATAGTAGTCATAGATGGATTTAAATCAGATTCGGTCAGCGTGGCCTCAGGCGTTCCACAGGGAAGTGTCATCGGTCCCCTATTATTCCTTATATACATAAATGACTTAGATAAGGTTATTACAAGTAAAAGAGAGAGAGCCTGTAGGACGGAGAGATACAAAGGATAATTTTTCCCTAGAACGATAGCTGAGCAGAATAAAACTTGCGATCAAAAGTAACCTCGCGTAGGGGCGTAAACCCAGACCTAATTTTGGAGTTTTCCCCTTGGTGTTAATGCCCCCCCTGCCGCACACCCTTGCACTGGCTTGCAGGGTAAACTGTAGATGTAGATGTATAACCTAAAATGAGGGGCCATAAGAGATAGTTGAAGTGTTCTCCACCAGGAGGCACTGCAGTAATTTAACATGTATTTCTAATAAGTATAGCCATGCACATTTTTTCCATTGCATTACATTAATGTCATAAAAAAACATTAAAATAAAAAAATACAGATATCTAATGGCAGTATTTGTCGCAAAATGTAATTTGAACAGAAAAGTTTGATGGAAAATATTTGTCATGCATTTTTGTATTACTGCCATCTTTTGGCCATATAAGGAACTGGTATAACCTTAAATGCAGGAGTGTCGGAGATAGTTGAAATGTTCTCCACCAGGAGGTTCTGTAGTATTTTGGAATACATTTCTAAAAATAAACCAACCTATATTCATGATTTCCATTGCATTAATTTAGCATGCCGTGTGGAAGTTAGCACATATTTTGTTGACGCTGAAGCAACGCTGCAATAACACCACCTTTTTGAACTTCACATGCTTGCAGTTCGCAAATTTGCACTTTGCGGCAAAATTTTTTATGACCATAACTTCTGTTTCGTGCTGATTATTTGCATTTTGCATCATGCATTTGCAATGCCAAAAAGCAGAACTCTCGCTACTTTTTTGTTTTGAAGTTCAGTTTGAACTTTGGCCTCCTAGAAAAGGACTTTTTATATTATATTTATAATGGTCATTATTAGCAGTTTTTGAAGTAAACAAATGTGATAATTTTTGACTTAATTATTTTGTAGCTCAGTCTGAACTTCACTGCCAACACCACTATTTTCGACGTGAAACTTTAGTTTAAAATTTAAAGAAATTTTGGAATGTAAGGTTTTCATTTACTATTATATTTTAAACATAATTTAGGGGAATATTATTTTTTGTGTTAGGTTTTCATTTTTTATTAGGAATTGTTAATGTAAATCGAAGAATTGCTATGACCTTATAACATAAGATTTTCTGCCGCATATATTAAACGTGATTACTAAATAAATGTTATCACTTTAATGCTTGGTTTTTATTTTTTGTGACTATTTTGAACAATTATAAGAGGTGTTATTACTTTCTTATGCTAGGTTTTGATTTTCTGTTATGCATTTATAATGTAATTAATAAAAGAAATGTTACCACATTTTGATGCTAGTGTTTTTTTGTGGCTTGGAAATGTTTGTTGCAGAACCCAAGAATACATCTGTGCATCATGTACTCAACATTCCATTTCAGTATTTCATCAATTTAAATTATAGAATTTCCTTGGAATGAACAAAAGAAGATTGAAAATCTCAATGCAAAAATGTGCTGGAGTTAAAATGTACCGAAAGAAGTGGAATCGCTTTATAATGCTGAGTTTTCATTTGCTATTACGTGTTTTTAAGATAATTAAAAGAATTTTTCACCTTATTATGCTAGGTTTTCATTTGCTGTTACGTTTTCTTTTATTTTCTGTTAAACTGCATTATTTATGATAAAAAAGTGAATTTTTTATGTTGACTGGGAATCGTGCTCGCATAATAACATTGCATCTTATGGGAAAATAGTAGTTATACTTCACGAATTTGCATTTCACATCAGTTTTCCGGAACCAATTATTCGCAAAGTTCAAAAAGGTGGTTTATTCATTAAATATGGATTTTCACTAAATTAAAATTCATTATAAAACATTTTTTACAATCGAATCATTTGACATTGCCAAATGGTGAGATTTCCTAAAACTAAATATAACGTTAGTTTCAATGGATTTCTTTAAATGATAATACAGGAAATATTTTGAACCAAATTTCTGAAAGGATTAAAAAATAACATTTTATGGTTTTTATTTAAATTTCTTTAAATTAAGCCAATTCTCTGAAAATTTTTAAAAACTACTATAGTTAAAAGAAAAGTGCGATATTAAAATATAGTTAAAAATCATTTCAGTTCATGTAAGTATTTAGTTCATAGTAAGTTGCTACATATTTTCCTTCAATGGTAAATTATCATTAAATTCATGTTTTATCCTGTTTTTACGCATTAAAGAGAGTTAGTAAAATAATTCAATTATTAAGTTAGATTATCAATTTTAAACAACTTATACTTTTCTCAAATATTTCAAGTAAATTTCTGCCGATTCTTCATACATTTTATCTTATTATTTCGATTTTCCTCTTATTTTTAGCAAGTTTTTGGATAATCATTTGGCGTCTCTGATAATAATTATTTAACCAGTATAATTAAAACAAAGTTAACTTTCAAAAACACTGATTTGATTGTGTATGTAAGCTAAACCGGATCATATAAAATATTACTGATTTTTCATATTGAGATAAAATATCTTTAGAATACTTATATGATGATCCTGACATATTTGACAGGCAATTATGCTAGTTGTTTAATAATTTTAAAAATCTTCATTCATTAAGGGGATTCCAATGGAAAATAAACGCTTAGCAAAGAGAGCTGTCGCCCTCATTACTTGTGTTGAGCTTCATCGCATGGGGGAACTTGGCAATGACTTACTTCCTGTAAGCCGAGGTCCGGAGATGCTTGATGACATTGATCTCTTTCCTCATTGGAGAGAAGAAAGTAGTGAAAATGGATATCCTGGCACAAAGAAAAAGAAGCGTATGTGGTCAAAACAGGTGAGGAAGGCACTCCATATGATATTAACCCCTCTGGAATGATGAGCACATGTGGAATGTGAATGTTTTGCTGGTTGTGTTTTTGTAATCATTTCTTGGAAACTATTTCAAAGAAAAATATTTTTTTAAATCAGAAATGGTGGAAAGTATTGGGTGGTTACATTTTAATTATTTTTGGAAGTTGCCATTTAATTTTAAACAAAACTTGTGTAATATTTTAGTTTAAAATTTTAAAGTAATGTGATAACTTTCAAAATATGTTGAGAAATAGAAGAAAGGGAGATGTATTTTTTCCAGAAACAAGTCCTCTCCTTCATTCTCCTAGTAGTAGTAATTGATTTTTCTAAGTGCATCAATGGCTCTGGTCATTTTGCACTCTCATCAACTTGATATATGTACACACAGAAGGGAGGAGGGAAACTCGATGCCAGCATTGGCCTACTCTTTATGAATAGCACCAAGGGGGCCAACTGCTTAACGTACCTTCTGAAGAACGGAACATTGAATTTGCGTGGTCTCCTCAAACTGAACAAACGGGGCCAGGCAACTTCGGAAAAAATCCATCTTGCACAGGATTCATGCCCGCTGCCTTTTCGAGTAGCATCACCACCGGCACCCCTTCATTCTCCTCTTGGAGCAAAAGTTGTGCTCATCCTTCTTTTGGGAAGTGGCACTTGGCAAAGAATAACTGATACTCATGGTGTTTTAGCAATGTATGTGCTTAAACATTTTGATGGAGTTTAATGATGAGCTGCTATGATATCTTGTGTTCTTCATTTTTTTTAAATGTTTTGCCTTCCTTTATTTCATTGTCTCATAGGTAGCAGAGGTTCTAACTGGGTGCCATCCACGACCTGGAGCCATTACATATGTTCATCATATTAACCAAACCCAAACATATGAAAGGCCAAGAGATTCTCGAGGATCAGCCCTCTATGATGTGCTGAAGATGAATCGTGGATATGCTCTAGTGTCATCTAAAAAGCTTCCCGAGGTTATTATCATATGTGTAGTGAATGTTGTTTTTTATTTATATATGTATGCTTACATTACAAATGTAACATTTTCATGATCAAACACAGCAAAAACTATTTTATAGCAACTATAGTATGTAGGTTGTTTTTAATTTTAAAACTATTATGGTGAATGAAAATTATCCATTTTTAGTGTTTTTTGTCCTTACGGAAAAGCACTATTATCTTTGTGATGTCCGTCAGTCTGTGTGCATATATCAGGGATGAATTGGCTTACCGATTTCCACCAAATTTGGTGTATAGAATCTTAACATAAATACATGACCAAAATGACATATTTGGACCAGATCGACTCAGCATGGTTGCCACAAATGCAAATAAAACGTTTTGGTAATTATGAATTTGGAAGGAATTAGCCAAACCAATTTAAATGAAATTTTGTATGAACAACATAAACATAACATAAAAAAATCAAGATCTTTAATATAGATATAGAAAGCAGGGCTGCTACAACTCCACATAAATTTTGCTCAAATTCAATATTTATAATGTACATATATAAAAATACCTTAATAGCATATTTGGACCAGATCAGTCAAACAAAGGTGCCACAATTACAAATAAAACTCTTTCAGTAATTATAGATTTGAAAGGAATTGGCTGAACGGATTTAAACAAAATTCTGTATATGAGATTTGAACAACATACCATTATGAAATCAAGATGTTTAAAGAAGCGCTAAAGAATGGCTACCATGATAAAGGCAAAATAATATTTCTTTTACACATTCCTAGAGAAATGACCTGCATGGATTTTAACCAAATATGGTGTATATGAGGTGTGGCTATTAAGTTTCCAGACTTATTTTTGTAAATTTATTTTTATTTTTACAAATTATTCACAATTATCTTCTTCAAAGCACTCTCCTTCAGAGCTTATACATTTATGCCAACGATGCTGTCATTGTTGGAAACAGCAGTAAAAATCTTTCAGGATATCTTGCAGAGCCTGCTTAACTTTTGTTTAAATGTCAGTGATGCTTTCAAATCGGTGACCTTTTAAAAAGCTTTTGAGCTTAGGAAATAGCCAGAAGTCACTGGGGGTTAAATCAGTTGAATATGACATGTGGTCCATTACAGTGATCTGTTTGCTGTCTAAAAACACCCGGACAGAGAGACCTGTGTGAACCAGTCCATTGTCGTGGTGCAGGATCCACGATTTCTCCTTCCACAAGTCACCCCTTCTCCTCCTTACAGCCTCATGTAACCTCTTTAAAACATTCATGTAAAATTGCTGGTTGACCATTTGCCTTTCTAACATGAATTCAGAATGAACAATTCCATTGACCACAAAAAACACATCAGCATTGTTTTGATTTTTGACTTCGACATTCAGGCTTTTTTTGGTCTTGGTGATGTTGGAGTTCTCCACTCAAGGGATTGATGCTTGGTTTCTGAATCATACTGGTAACAAAATGTCTCATCACCAGTAATGATTCTTTCCCAAAATTTTCTCTTCCAACTCTCTTGGAAAGATCCAGGCAAACGTCCAATTGTCTTTGTTTTTGTTCAAGTGTCAGCAACTGTGGCACCATTTTCCCTGACACCTTTCTCATGCACAAATCCTTCAGAATTAATCTAACAGTTTCTTCATCCAAATGCAAGTCTTCAGCAACCATTCTGATTGTTAGACATTTGTCTGAACGCACCAAATCGGTAACTTTTGAAACATTTCTAGGTGATCGTTTGGTAACTGGTACTCCACAATGCTGATCGTCATTGGTCTTTTCTGCCCTCTTTAAGCCTCTTATGCCACAAAAATACTTGTGCTCTTGCTCACCATAAATCCTTTATGCATTTCAAGTGTTTCAGTTGCAGTTGCACAAAATTTAATGTTAATTCTCTGCTCAACATTATGCTCTTGGATGCATGGTTTTCGGTGAACCACCGCATGTGCTGACTTTAATGGACAACAGTTTCGTTCCCATTCCAGGAAACATCTTCAGGTCGAACCACTTCGACCTGAAGATGTTTCCTAGAATGGGAACGAAACTGTTGTCCATTAAAGTCAGCACATGCGGTGATTCACTGAAAACCATACATCCAGTCATCAAACACTGCCAAAGCCTTCGCCACAACATTATGCTCTATTTTTAATCTGCTAGTAAGCATAAACACAGTCAACTTAAAAGAGCCAGAGCTGATGGTGCACTTATTGGAACATGCTGAAACTTGTCTACTTAGTTCCCCTCCACTTCCTCTCACTCTGCTCCTTTCATTACAATTTGGGCAATAAGTCCTGTCTGGAAACTTAATAGCCATACCTCGTATAATCTACATATAAATAAATAACCAAAGCAGCATACAGTCAATCCTTGACTTATGTCGGTTCCACTTATGTCGATCCATGATGTTATTACTTATGGTAGTCAAACCTGTACATACGTCATGATGGCGACACAATGCCTACATTAGTGATATTGTGCGATTTAATACACCATAATAGAAACCAGTGACAATATCACATGCCACAAAATTTATTTATGTTTTAAAGCCATCCTATTATTTTTGGAAGTGTTCATGATGGCGCTTGCATGTATCTGTGTTCGATGGGAATTTTGTAGGCATTCTAACTCAAAAGCCCTTCCTCCTTCATGGCACTGCAGTTCATAGTGAATTCGAGCTCCTGTTATCCTCTGCCTTGTAATCACTGCTCTTCTCCAATTCCTAATTCCCAATAGCTCCTTTGGCACATTTACAATGAGAAGAAGAGGGCAGTTAAACAGGGATGCAATCTTCAAAAGGCCATCAACTCACCCTAAGTCACCCCAAAAATAATCTCCACCAATGGCAAATATGTATGCGTTACAAAGAACCTTCTACGAGGTGTTTACAAAAAGTTCGTGCACTCGGTTCACCAAAAATCCAAATTAAATTATTCTGGAACAGGGGATGTGGTCACCCTCGAAGTATTCTTCCCCTGACAGAATGCACTTGGTCCAACGCTTCTTCCATTCTTGAAAGCAGTGCTGCATGTCCTCCTTTGTCAGTCCCTTTAGGAGCTTCGTCGTTTCTTGTTTTATGGTATCAACATCCACAAAATGTTCACCCCGCATGATATTTTTCACTTTAGGGAACAGGTAGAAGTCACAGGGTGCTACATCAGGCGAATAGGGAGGGTGGTCCATGGTAGTGATTTTGTTTTTGGCCAAAAACTCACGCGTAACGAGCATGGTGTGCGAAGGTGCATTGTCCTGATGCAGGATCCACGCGTTCTCCGCCCACAATTCGGGTCGTGAACATCGCACACGTTCACGCAGACGCTTCAAGACTTACATAGAATTTTGCATTAACAGTTTGACCTGCTGGAACATATTCATGATGAACAACTCCACGAATATCGAAAAAAACGATGAGCATGGTCTTGATTTTTGAACGACTCTTGCGCGCTTTTTTGGTGCGAGGCGATCCACTTTTCACTCTGCCTTTTTGTTTGAGGGTCATACTCATAAATCCAGGATTCGTCTCCAGTTATCACCCTTTCGAGAAAATTTGGATCCTGGGCACTCTCGATCCAGTCATTGTAATAATCAATACATCCTTGTTTTTGCTCGTCAGTCAAAACTTGCGGAACAATTTTTCACACTGCTTCCGCATGGTCAAATCTTCTTTTAAAATTGTCTGAACACTACTGTTATGTATTCCAAGTATTTCTGCAATCATTCTAGCAGTAATTCGACAGTCTGCCTTCACCAAATCGTAAACACGTTGAATGTTTTCATCGACACGTGATGTTGAAGGGCGTCTCGCTCGTGCGTCGTCATTGACGCTCTCCCTCCCCTCCTTGAACTGGTCCACCCATTTATACACAGTTCTACGCTTCATGGCAGACTCACCATACACCATTTCCAACATTTGTAGAATTTCCTGGCCGTTTTTGCCAAGTTCTACGAGAAATTTGATGTTGGTTCTTTGCTCGGTTAAAATGTCTCACTCCATTCCGCCGACACGACCAAAAGTACGTTCACAAAAACAGACACCAAAAGCAATTACTAGCATAATTGCCCATCAAATATGATGGGTATGTATGAATTAAGTATTAAATTTAAGCCACTTCCCATTCTCCCTCCCTCTCCCCTCTCTCCTTCTCTTGAAAAATTCTCACCTAATAATTATCTATCTATCTCTCTCCTCTGTCTCTCATCCTCCATCTCCATTTATCTCTCTTCCTCAATATCCCTCTCTTTCCTTCTCTGGAAAAATAGACTGCCTAGTCTCAATCTCTCTCTAATAAGGAACATTATCTATCTATCTCTCCCTCTCTCTCTTCTCTCTCACTCCCTCTTTCTCTTGTCTCTCACTCCCTCTCTCTCTCTCCGTCTTTCTTTCTTCACCTCTTCCCTGTTCACTCACCTATTAAAACATTCAAAGTATGCTTTCCTTATGCATTATAGTACGAGTTTTCAGTTGCTTGCATACTGAAAGTGCTAAAAAATATCACCATACACCAAGATCTAAACTCGTAAATAAATCAACGCAATCTCCAGGGCAACAGTACTTCAGCCACGTGGAGCCTACATGTATTAGATAATAAATTCCATGATTTCCAGCAAAATATTTATAATTTTCCACATAATTAAGGCAACTATCCGTAATTTCCAAATTCTCGGGCAATCGGCTCTTATCCAAATTTTCTCAGATTGTCCTGCATGAGCAATATGAATAATCATTATTCAGACAATACCCTATACACTAAATTTATGGAAAATTAGGATATTTTGTGTTAAGATTATAGCATCATCATCTATGCCTTGAGCATGTATTTGGATTAAAAAATCGTAAAATCGGTATGCCGCCATTATATTTAACAATTGAAAAGAGTTAAAATTTCTTGAAAAATTACGAAACAACATTAAAATACTTTTTACATTTTGCTACATTTCGTGTGTTAGTATTATGATGTGAGACACAACTGTCTCATTTACCTTAATCTCTCGTAATTCACAAGATACTTAAAATACAAAAATGATACGACTCTTCTTAAGTGACACCGCTGATGCCAACAGGCAATCAAATATAACACAATGGCAAAGTGACTAGGAAATGCTTACAACTATATTGAAGTGAAATTATACAAAACAGAAATATACAAAAGATATACTCAATAGAATTGTTCACTTGGATGGATAATAAACTATACGAAAATAGCACTTGGATAGACGAAATTTTTGCCGGCCAGTTTAGGCTGCTCTCTCGCTTCTTGCTCCTCCTCTCCATTCTCTCTCTCTCTCTGGTTCGACACCTCGTCACTGCCTCGCTAGCATACCTTCTCTGCATCACCAGCTTGGAACACCACTCATTCGAACTGTTCTCGAGAAGAGGGCGTACCTCTCGCGAAAGTCTATTGGTTAATTCACACGATCGTAGCAGTCTCTTCTGGGCTAATGTCTGTTGCCTATAAAAGTAGAGACTCTGTACGTACGCGCAAAGCAGGAGTACTCACGTAGCAGGAGTACTCACGTAGCAGGAGTACAAGCATATACTGGGGTTGCATGCGTATGCAGGGAATGCGTGCATATGTAGGGGTGCATCGTTTGCTGGAAAAACTGATGGAAAACTCGATAAACTGTTGGAGGGTAAAATGTGCAGATGTCATCCTATGTTTACATCATAGTTTAAAATCAATGGCATAATAATATATAAGTAAGACAATAATTTACATTTTCCGTAAAATTAAGTCCTGTATCCAGGATTTTTAAATTCTCTGGCAGTCGACTTCCCGTCCAAGTTTTCCAATTTAAAGTTTAATGGCTCAGATCGTCCTTTTTAAGCAATAACTATAATCATCATTAATACAATAGCTTATATGTTACACTAAAATTTATGTAAAAATTAGGATATTTTGTGTTAGGATTATGATCTTATCATCTGCCTTTTAATACATTTCTGGATAAACAAATTAATTTAAAGTTATCATGTCATCATATTATTAAATTAAATTTTATAATTAAAATCAAAGTTTTATGCAAATTCAGCATGGATTTGAATTCTGTCTTCAAGAAAAATAAACTTCATTTTTTTTCTCCACGGTATAGTGAATGCCCCGACTTTGTATCTTAATTCTAAATACAGTACAACCTCTATAATCCAAACCCATGGTAATCTGAACTCTCAGTAAAACGAATTGTTTCTCAACATCATGTGTAAAGTGTTGGTTAGGCGAAGCGAGTGACGGAAAGTGAAATTTGAGGCTTTTATATTGTAGCAAAGTCGGGCACAGATGTCCACTACTAACGCATCTTGCGGCTGAATAGATGATTCTTTTAAACATTGTTTTAAAGGGAATGAGTGATATTGGCATGGCCGGCCGTGCCGATATTGCTCATTCCTACTGCTGTGGCTCAGTGTGGAATATAATTTTCCCATCCATCAACACGGATTCCTCAGTTATTTTAGTAAACTGTAAGTACATTAATTGGTGTTTTATTTACAGAAATTTAATACTTAATAGATTTTTTCCTCATTTTTTTACATCAATATTGATATACTACCACACTACTGATATACTACTACTACATCGTCAGCTGCGTTAGCAAGCATATATGAATCTAGTGAAAGGAATAAAACAAAAAAGATGGATGACTATTTACTTTAACAATATGTAATCATGTATATATAAATTTTCAGTTTTTACAGTGGAAATGTACCTACTATACATTATAATAAATATTTTTTCTTAAAAATGTATACTTAAAATCCAGCAATCCGAACACCTCGATTATCTGAACATGCCCTTGCATTAATTAGTTCGGATTATAGAGGTTGCACTATATTTTAAAACAAAAATTTTATATAGCTCTGCATAGTTTTCATTGCTTTTCTTATAGGTAATTGATAGTAGCTCAATAACTTTGGCTAAGATTAATAAAGGTAAAATACTCCTCGAGCCAAACAATTAGACTAATTGTTTGGCTAAAGGAGTATTTTACCTTTATTTCTTATAGGTGTTTCAAATTGAGCTTTGGGGTCAAAAACACCCCTTAAATATAACTTTTTCTAAAATTTCGAATTTTTTCCAGAGGTTGTAACCAATGACCTATATTCATGCCAATGTAGTATTTCTAGAAGTACCTAAGGTTTTATATGATATATATATCCTATATATCAGTGCTGCTCAACCTTTCTGTACATGCGAGCTAGTTTTTTTAGTAGAGCGACCTTGCGATCTACCCATGTGTGGGGGAAAAAATACAAAATTAGAATCTGATTTCAACGTTTATTAAACATATCAATAGGGACAAAGTAAGTATCAAAACATAAACAAATCTATAGGAACAAAATAAATATCAAAATTACAAACATAAATTTTATATTAGAATTCAAACAAAGTAAATATCAAAATGTGAACATGTATAATGAAATAGAAAAAATATTAATATTAATGAGATTTTTGACATTGCGCCAACTTAGCAATTTTTTCAAAATTGGGATTATAAGAGGAAACGGATAATCTTAAACATTGATCAAGGTGTTCATCGGTTAAAGAATTTCTTATTTTATGATATTCATATCTGAAAATGCTGATTCTGCCAAATACGTAGAGCCGAAGCAATACATCATTTTATGTGCCGTATTTGTCACAATTGGATATTTATCTTTGGTGTACTTCCAAATGCATTCTTTCGATTTCAGATATAAATCATTTTGGACTTTAATTATTTCCATCTCCATATTCGTCTGATTCACGTCAAATATTGTCAAGATCTGATTTGAAATTTGTCACGTTTTTTGATAAACATTTGAAAAAAAAAAGAAAATGTTTTCAATCTTTTTAAAATGTTCAAATCTTTTCTGAATTTTGCATTCAACACTTTCAATTTCAACAATAAATTTTTTTGGATTGTAGGTAGTCATGTCAGGATTTCTCTCAAAAAATTTAATAATGCTCGGAAAATGGCTGTATTCACGATCTTTCAAATTCGATTTCAACATTACTGACAGCTGCTGAAAAGCTCTTATTGAACTTATCATGTCTGATAAATTTCTATCTTTACCTTGCAGTTCAAGGTTTAGATCACTCAGTTTCACACTAAAGTCCGCCAAGAAAGATAAATTGATTGTTTGTTAATTGTGGATAACAATCTCCTTTTTCAGCAAGGAAGTTTTTAATGTCATCCAGTAATTCCAGAAATCTCACAAAAAATCGACTTCTACTGAGCCAGTGAATGTTAGTGTGTAGCAGAAGTTCCTTATCACCATCTTCACTTTGTAACCTAAACAGGCATCTCTGGAGGGCACTGCCTCGGATAGAATTCACTATTTTAAAAGCAATGTCCATAACATCGTTTGTATTGAGTCTCTTGGAGCACAAAACCTGCTGATGAATAATACAGTGATATGCTAAAAAATCTGGATATTTATCATCATTTCGGCAAAAGGAAACAAAACCATTACCGCTATTGGTCATTGAAGGAGCTCCATCAGTTGTAATGGAAACCAATTTAAAAATAGGGAGTGCGGTTTCCTTCACGAAATTATCAAAAGCTGTAAATATATCTTCTCCTCTCGTCCTTCCATGCATTGGTATTACTTTAAGAAGTTTTTCTTCAGTTGTGCAATCTTTGAATACCATCCGAACAAATATCATTAATTGTGCAATGTCAATCACATCAGTTGATTCATCGAATTGTAAGGAAAAGGCAACACATGTATTTATGTCCTCTTGTAGTTGATGACTTACATCTGCACTTAGATTTTCAATTCTTCTCATGACTGTCATTCTCGAAAGTTGTAAATCTTTAATTGAATCAATAATATCTTTTTTATTTTTAAAATCTGAAAAAAAGTGCTTCTGCAGCTGTCAAAAACGATTCTTTAATCAAATCACCATCACTAAATGCCTTTTTCTTCTTAGCTAATAAATGGCACACTCTCAAGGACACAATGGTTACTGCAACTGGTTTATTCATGGCTTTCACAAACATGTTTTGCTGCTAAAAAATACCATTTTTCAAATCTTTTATTTTTGCCTTGCGTACTTCAGTATTTCTTGGATATTCTGTGTCATATTTGGCATGCATTGTTTGGAAATGTCTCTCCACATTTCCTTTCTTCGGAATGGCCACTGATGAGTTGCATATTAAACAGCAACATTTATTCTTAATCATAGTAAAAAACTAATCATGTTCCCATTCATCATGATAATGATACGTTTTAGTTTTCTTTTCAACGCTCATGATTTAGTCTGTAAATTAAATAATTTTTAAGATTAAATAATTTTTTAAATAAATTAAATAATTAAATAATTTTTAAGGTTATCAGTTTCTTACATATGAAACATTTGTTAACTGCGGTTATGTCAGGACCATTCAGCTTTCAAGTAAATTAAAAAATGATACAGACACCTGTTGTCAGGAAGGAAAACCAAAATTTTTACCAGTCGGTAAAGTAGATATCTGTCTGTTTTGCGATTAAAACATGACTGATGTAATTTTTTCAGTTCGCCTGGCTGGGATCAACTAAAATAATGATTCTAAGTACATGTAATTGAGGGAAAAAGAAAGATCTACCAAAAAACATGTCGCGATCGACCGGTAGATCGCAATCAACTGGTTGAGCACCCCCACTATATATCTAAGAAGCAGCTATTTATAATGATAAGACTTGAGACGACAATACAATCTTGAGGTTTAACAATGACACAGCTGGCAAGGCAACATATCGTTAAAAAGCTTACATTTTTCAGTAAATATGATTTAAATGTATAAATTGAGCGATTTCGAATCATAGACAAAATGTGACAATAAGAATAAGAAATGTTATTTATTTTTCTTTTAAACAGTCCAGGTTTGAAGATTGTAGGTCAATTCTTTCTAATTTAAATTGGCATAAGAGTAAAAGCCTGTAAGTCAAAAATCGATTTTTATGTTTTATCTAATGGGAAATAGAAATTATCTACTGGAGTCGATCCTGGGTCTTTTTTGAGGATTTTTTTCATAAATGGCTTTTACTATAAGAATCAAACATTCCTACCAAATTTCAATACTCTGCCTACTGGGAAAGTTTGTTGAAATAGCATTACAGCCAGATGTAAATAGTTCTTGATTCTCCCGCTCTTTTATAAAGCCTTTTTAAGAACAGTGCCACAGTCAGATGTCAGGAACAAACAGCTTATTATATTAAAAGATGAAAAATAACACATCGTGAGGTACAAATATATGTGTTGGTAATAGTTCATGTGTAAAAAATGAAATAAGTGGTTGAATTACCATACTTTTTGGTGAATAAGATGTACTTTTATGTCGTGTAAACACGACCTCAAATCACACTTCGACTTATGCAATGGAAGTTCAAATGCCAGAGAGGTATTTCAATTAAATTCTGTATTTATATAATTCTCCTAAGGCTGCCTTTGCTACATTAAAGGATTTTCGATATTTAGTAATCTTTCTATTTAAATTTAAACATTATTTTGATGCTATTGTTATTTTCTATTTATATAGAAGTTAAGTAAATATCATTTTATTCAAATTAAGATTTGAAATTATTTAATACATTTGTTCATTGCTTTTAGATTTAAAATTGCTAATAGTCCATCAAAGTATGAAATATTTGAAGAAGATACAGCACATAGACCTCTTGTTTCTTTTCTGATTGCATGAATATATATGTGAAGAAATCAAATTTATACTAACAAAAAACAATTCTTGGACAGATACAAATTACTTCGTAATTATATCAAAATATCTGAAAAGGATAATCATCTTTTTCTAAAAAAATTTGAAAAAATGAGAATATATAATTATGATAACATTAGTATAATAAAAGCCTTGGTGGTGGGGTTTGTGTGTGATGCTGATGTCATCAATGGCACATTTTAATGTGTTTTTAACAAACTTCCTGATTAGGTGGAAGGTTGAAATTTTGTAGTAATGTTTGATTCAGATATAAAAATTAAATGACGAAAAAAAAATATGAAAAAGACCTGGGTTCGACTCCAGGGGGGACAATAAGATAAGTAAATATCGACTTTTTAAAGTGCAGGCTTTTATTCTTTTGGAAATTAAAATTAGAAAGAATTGACATACGATCTTCTAATATGAACTATGTTTTAGGAATATTAATCTTTTTCCACCTACCATTCGAAATGTCTCATATTAAACCTTTAAATCACATATTTTGGCAAAATATCAGCTTTTAAACAGGATGTTGCCTTGCCGACCACATCATTGTTAAACTTTGAGAATCAATTGTTGTCTCAACCCGCATACATGTAATATATACGAGTGCATAGATTGCCTTAAATTATCGTAGGATTTTTCGCGAAAATACGTAATCCTAATGGGACTGGGATTTAGTTTGGATTCTTTTGCTTATCTAAACAACTATATAGATGTAGAGCAAGAGAGAGGGGGATGTGGGGAGGGAGATAGGAAGGAAGGGATATAGAATGGAAAGTACATAGAGAGTAAGAGAGTTATAGAATTAGAAAAGAACAGGAGGAAAGAGATAAAGAAGGAGACGGAGTAAAAGAGGGAGAGCTATGGATTGTGACAGGTCATGAGAGAGGGGGGAGGTGGGAGAAAAGAGACGCAGAGAGAGGGAGAGAGAAAGGGAGGGAGAGAGAAAAGGGGGGCGAGAGAAAGGGATGGAGAGATAAGGGAGGGAGGGAGAGATAAGGGAGGGAGGGAGAGAGAGAGAAAGGGAGGGATGGATAGATAGATAGATATACATCTTTATTAGGGGAGGGAGAAAGGGAGGGAGGGAGAGAGAGGAATGGGGGGGAGGGAGGGGAAGAGGGGGGAGAGAGGGATGGCTAGAGGGAGGGAGAGAGGGATGGCTAGTGGGAGGGAGAGAATATTATTATTTATCTGTCATATGATGCGCAATACACTAGTGATATAATAATTCAAAAATTAAATTTTGAAGCCCTAGGGTATTATTACAATAAAAAATGAAAAGGAGAAACCTCCTTATAAACAAAAATTAAAAAAGAAGTACAGAAATGCATACCGGTTTAGGAGAAATTATTCCATGCCAGAGACCGAATGCACACAATCTCTCACACTTTGGGTTTAGGGGAATTACTCCATGCCAGTGGCCCTTGTTTACACATGCACGAAACATGCAAGCAAATAAACCAAAATTGTACTTCTTTTTTCTTTACGAGCGATGCTACAGTTGAGCATTACAGGATTATGGACAAACAAAGGATATTATATAATATAGATTAAGCAAATACCATGAGCAATTGGTGTTCGTTTGATGAATGAAGCATCAGAGGTAATGAGTGATTTACTTGGAACTTAATTTTAAGGCTAAAAACCCTTATTTTAATTATTTCTTCAGGTATGTGATTTCTCCATCTTCATGAATCATGGAGAAGTTGCAGTGAGGATTGGGGAAGAAGAGAGTGAAAGAGAGGTAATCCTCTCTTCAAAGGAGATCAGCGATTTAGAAGAGTTCCATAATATGCTCTTCCTTGATTTGCTGAAGATCTGCAAGGATTTTGTTATGGTTGATAATAGTTATACTACCAATTCTTATCTCATTGCACCTACCTGCACAGGTTAGAAAAATTAATATTGTCATTTGTCTGTATTTTAATTTCATTAATTTACTATTTTCACCTATGATCTAAAAACTCAGTTTTAATATTAAACAACTGCTTCTTTGATATACATACCAGCTACTTTTGATTGCTTCATGAAAGTACTGTATTTTTCGTCATATAATATGCACCCTGGTTTTTTAGATGATTTTTCAGGAAAAAAGGTATTTTGGTTTACCAAAGCATTTTTGAAGGGCCATGTCTTGTATCATTTCCAGCTGTCATTAAGTCCTTATCTGGCAACATTTACAAACAATATTACGGCATGATTATAGTTAAATATAACATTTTAGATAAACTTCATTCGTAAAATAAATAGGGATGATCTAAAACATATATAATTGCTTTGAGACTTATATAGATAAATGTACCCTGCGTGAACTCGGCAGTAGTACCTACCGTAAATACTCGCGTATAATGCACACCCTCGTATAATGCGCAGGGGGTTTTCAGCCTCGTAATCTATGATTTTTCTGTATACCCGCGTATAGAACGAACAGATTTTTTTAGCGTTACCATTCCAGAATAAAGTATATGGTGTAACGCAGTCTAAAGCAATGATCGAATTATTGGTATTATGTATTGGTAACATAACGAATGTGCGAAATGAAATTTTCGAATAACGTTCCAAAAGAACATCAGCTAACTCAATCATTACATACTCTGTTTACTTACAAGGTGATATTAGGATATACACAATAATTCAATTATATTAATTTCATAGTATGGCATATGACATTGTTTGAGCTAATAAATTGAAGGAATGACGATAATCCTATGTCGAAGTTTTTTTTACATTTATTTTAGTCACCTGAGGTGGAAGGGTTCGCCCAACCTTCAGTTTTAACCTTATTAGAACACTCTGGAGCACGTAAAAACGATAGCAAATAACCATAATTAACTACAGACTCTAAGAATAAAAAATAATCCACTTACGAATGCTTAGAGAAAAGTAGGGAACGATAACTAGGTTTAGTTCTACAAGAAGCATTAACTCCCAGCATACTCAAAGGCATCAGCTGCCATTGTTTCTAATTGTAAGTAGTACCAGTACCTCACCACCAGGTCGGGTGCCAGTGTAGGATGACATCATGCGTAAGATGACGACTCCGATAACAACATCGAAGAAGAATGGTCCAGTGACGAAGAATTTCTTGGCTTTTAAAATGAATAAATACTGAATTCATTCTTTTCATATCTAATTAATGTATGTGTATAGAATTAGTTAATAAATTTTAACTATTATCTATCTTACTTTTCGTAAAAATCACCAATAAAATTATGAGGATACCCGGGCAGTAATTAATGTGCCGAAATTGTAGAAATATGGGGTCAAATGAAAATAGAAAGATTATGTACCCTCGCATAACATGCATCCTAATTTTTAACTCAAATATTTCGAAAAAAAAAGTGCGCAATATGCGGGTATTTACGGTATTAATTAAAGCTGTCTGAGTGCGCCACAAACATCGCACATATAGATACCCTCTAGCAATAGTACTTACTTAAACTTAAGTTGTGGCCATTTAAGACCAACCTTACGAAGACTATGTTTCTCTTATCCCATCAGCTTCAGTTTTTCCTCGTTTTCTCCAGATCATTTTTTTCTTTGAGAGGTGGACCGAAATGGTTGCTCCTGCTCGGTTTTTGTGTTTATTGCATATTGAATCGCCTGAAGCTTATAACTAATAGCACAGGCATATCTTTCCACTGTTGTAGCCATTTCGTTCTCAATACACGTAATGTTATTTATCCTAGATAGGTATGCATAAAATATTTATGGCATTTACACATTCTACTGTTCTGTGCCATTAATCACGCTATTCAACAGGCTCATTAGGAACTAAATCATCCCAAATGCACCAAAATTGTAATCAGAGTTAGCGGACATGGATTAAAGCGTAATAATGAAAATTCGTCCTTGGAATTGACATTGCATAAGGTTTTACGGTATATATTACCAATTTTTAGGCTGGTTTCCAAAGGAAACATAGTCTTATGAAATTGTCTTTTTTGTGTATGTGTGTGTCCCCTACTAATAACTTTTGCACCTATGGACCGATTTTCATGAAACTTGATATGAGGCTCGTGCTGCCAGGGCCCACCTCCAGGCTAAATTTTATTTGGCAAAGATTGAAGTCCTGGGTTCGATTCCAGGAACGTTTTTCCCTATTCGTTTTACATAGGAAATCTCAAATCCATCATTCACTGATGTTTTGTTTAATACATTAAAATATCTTAAAATTGTGATATTGGAGTGAGGTTTGTACTGTTCTAAGAGGAAAAGAATGTAGATTCTAATTCTTATCACTGAATTTTACTACTTGATCTTATTTTATTGAATTTATACTAAAAGATAGCGTTTTTGATTTATAAATAGCATTTTATTGGATTGTTGCCATGGAGACTATTATTACCAAACTAGGCTTCAGCATAGATGAGTGAACAAATGGGTTATTTTCTTTTCTGCTCCATTACTCTTCAGCAATGGACAGTTTATCTATACATATTAGCTTATAAACAGTAACATTTATTAAATTTTTTTATTTAAAAAATACATGCAGAATATAATGCCAGAAAGAGTTTTTCACATTGTTTTTAGTATTAAACCTGATAATGCTCTATTAATTTCTTTTCTAATTTTTCTCTATTATTGATAAACTATGAACTACAAGTAGTATTTATGGTATGAGAATTCCTTGGAATAACTAACACATACTGAAACATTTCCTGTCAATATAAGTAATCAATTCGGGACATCAACTTTGGGAAACCAGCCTGCATTGGTCCTGATTTGGACTTCTTGTTTCACTATTAATTATTAATAATGTATGTTTTATTGTTTTTGCGGTATTGGTTCTGAATAACTTTAATTGCCTTATACACTCAAAATATTTATAACATAAGAAAATACTGAAGATTTTCTGTTAGAAGTGCATGTAAGGCAAGTTGCATGAAAAATTGTGATTATGAAAATCCAGTGCTTCATAGAAAGTGGTTGGGAACAACTTTTGTGTTTTCCAAATTTGACAAATTTATCTGAGGCAAATATTGCCTTAGTTAAGGAAACAACCCGATAAATATAAAATAATGCAATAAAAGGACTATTTCTTCATTGTAGTCATTTATATGTATGGATTTATTTGTAATGGACACATTTGCATTGGTTATTATACACTGAACGTGAAGTTTTGTTTATGTATTTTCCAAAACTATCTATAAATACATGATTGCATTAATTTCTGTAGGTATTGTTATTTTTAAGGTCTAAAATAGAGATGAACAACCCTGATAATAATTTTAGGTATGATATTGTTGGAGATTAAAGCTGAATTATCTTACAGGATTTTATTATTATTTTTAATTTCTCAGTTTTATAGATTAGTTGTTATTTATTATATTTTTTGAAAGTAAGTAGCTCTAAGTTATGTTAAAAAATATAATGCAGTATTTTAAATGCAATTAAAGTGTACCTATGGATGAAATTATGTCCTATATCTCATTGTAACTTTAACAGATGTTTCAGGAAGGTGGATTATAGATTGGGATGTAGTGAGAAAATTCCCTGAACTTCCTCCTATTATACCTCCTTCTGATGATGAAGTGAATGAACTAAATGTATCCAAGGAAACATTTTTATATGAAGTAGTCACACCATGGTATCGTGGGGCTCTTACAGAAAGGGTATGTGCGAGTTTAATGTTCAGTTACTGTTGAAAAATGGAAAATGTCATGCCTCTTTTTACTATAATTTGTAGTATATACTTAATGTGATTGTTTATTTATGGCCTGCTTTCATTGTTTTGTTTGTCTTTTGATCAAATTTCAAATTTTATTATATATACTGACAGTTTTCATTATTCAGTGTACAAAGCCATCTTGAGAAGAAGAGATTAGAGGAGTAAATGTAAAACTGTTGATTTGATGCCAACTTTAGTTTTCAAATTATAAACAGTTTATCAAACCACAAAGCTTTAAATTTTTATAAACTTTTTAGGTTCTATTTTAGATGCTTTGTTGAGTCAAATTATTGCATAGTCCAAATGTTAAAGTTGCTTATATAATTTGTATACAAATATTTTACTTGTTATCAATGATCATTTTTGTTAATAAGTCTTTGAAAGTCACTGGAATTGTAGTACAGATACATATTAATATGTCATAACTGTGGAAAATAAAAGTTACAGATGTTACGTAACAATAAATTATAAATATTGTACCTTAAATTATAATTCATGGTTTTGCCATTGAATCTCTATTTTATTTTTATTTTGCTGATAAAAATTTTTTCAGTGTACCTATATACCACCTTTTTGAACTTCACGAATAATTGGTTCCGGAAAACTGATGTGAAATGCATATTCATGAAGTGCAAGTCCTCTTTTCCTCTAAGATGCAATGTTATTTTGTGAGTACGGTTCCCAGTCAACCTATAATATTACTTTTTTATCATAAATAATGCAGTTTAACTGAAAATAAAAGAAAAAATAACAGCAACGTAACAAAAAATGAAAACTTAGCATCATAAAGTGAAAAAAATTCTTTTATCTTCAAAACGGGTATTAGCAAATGAAAATGCAGCATTACAATGTGCATTTTTGCATGTGATTTTCGATCTTCTTTTGTTCATTCCAAGGAAATTCTTATATTTAAATTGATAAACTACTGTAATGGAATGTTGAGTATGTGATGCACAGATGTATTCTTGGGTACTGCAATAAACATTTCCAAGTCGTAAAAAAACTAGCGTTATAAAGTGGTAACATTTCTTTTATTAATTACGTTCGAAATGCATAACAGAAAATAAAAACATAGTGTAAGAAAGTGATAACATTTCTTTGAACTGTCCAAAATATGCCACAAAAATGAAAGCAAAGCATTAAAGTAGTAACGTTTTTTCTAATAATCACGTTCAATATATGCGGCAAAAAATCTTATGTTACATGATGATAGCAATTCTTAGATTTCCATCAAAAATTGGTAGTAAAAATTGTGAAACCTAACAAAACAAAATAACATTTCCCTAAATGACATTCAAAATATAAAGATAATAGTAAATAAAAACCTTACATTCCAAATTGATGGTATTTCTTTAAATTTTAAACTTAAGTTTCATGTCAAAAGTAGCGGCATTGGCAGTGAAATTCAAGGTGAGCTACAAAATAATTAAGTCAATAGTTATCATGTTTGTTTACTTTGTAAACTGCTAATAATGAGCATTATAAATATAATATAATAATAATAAGTGCTTTTCTAGGGTGCCAAAGTTTAAACTGAACTAAGAAACAAAAAAGTAGAGGGAGTTCCGCTTATTGGCATCGCAAATGCATGACGCGAAATGAAAATAATTGGCATGAAACAGAAGTAATTGTCATAAAAAATTTTGTTGCGAAGTGCAAATTTGCAAACTGCAAGGATACGAAGTTCAAAAAGATGGTGTAATGTTATTTCTTGCTTATTTTGGTGGTGATGGTCATCATCCATTTTTAAAGATATTTATTAAATTGTAAAATCAGTCAGGCTTTAGGTGTTATATTTGTATGCTAGTCATTTCTTTTCATCTATTTCATTGAATTGAAAGAAGCCATTCTGTATAAAAAAATTTTATGAATTTTCACACCTTACAGCATTATGTGGTCACCAAAGTGTGTGATGACATGAGTGCAGAAAGCCCGTTTCCATCAACGACCTATTCTTCTTTTGAAGAGTATTTTCAGGATAAATATAACCTCGAGTTAATAAAACCAGAACTGCCACTTCTTGAAGTTAAGGCAATTTCTAGCCGTATTGATTTCACTCAACCAAGGTTTGTTATTTTTATTTTAGTAATTCATGACAATAATTTAACATGTAAGATTCTTGTTTAACTGACCATCAAAAATGGCAGGCATGTGTATGTTAAGTATTTAGTTAAATAAAATTGAAATACAAATTAAGGAAACCAACTTTTATATGCACAGAAAAGTAAGCAATCAATAGATAATTCACATAATTGAATGTTCCAGAATGTAATAATAGTTTTGTGCCTATAAAAGCTGCATTTTCAACCTGGGATCGTCCCGTCCCCTACTTGTGTAATTTGAGAAGACTGCGCAAGTCAGCACTCGCTCTTTCGGAAGAGACGTTCTCCATTCTACATCTTATTCTCTTCCCTCCCTCCTATTCTCCTCCCTCATTCCTCTTCTCCTCCTTCCCTCCTATTATCCTCCCTCCTATTCTCCTCCCTCCCTCCTATTCTCCTCCCTCCCTCCTATTCTCCTCCCTCCCTCCTTCCCATTCTCCTCCCCCCCTCCTTCCCATTCTCCTCCCCCTCTCCTTCCCATTCTCCTCCCTCCCTCCTTCCCATTCTCCTCCCTCCCTCCTTCCCATTCTCCTCCCTCCCTCCTTCCCATTCTCCCTCTCTTAAAACTTCCCATTCCCCCTTGCTCTCTACTTCTCACTCTCCCCTCAAAATGTAGCTCTCTCTCTCGGCATATTATTATATATAGACGTTCCTTACAGAGGAGTGTGTGTGTGTGTGTGTATGTGTATATATATATATATGATACAGTAACACCTACATATACGAAATTGGCAGGACCGAAAAAAGGGATGTTCATTGTACGGATGTTACGGTGGGTTGCATACACACAGGGACAGACCAGCCATGTGTGGGTACATCTAGCTTAACCCTTCAGAAACGGGCTAGATTTAATTACCACTCGATCATCAATCTGGAAGATATTTAATTGAAATGGCCAATTTAGATGTAGATCATTATAAACATTTATAACGTTTTACCTAATAATTGGGTTTACGTGGAAATTTCGGAATAGCTATGCCATAGTACGTTATATAGCTTATTTTTTTACATAATTCTATTTCAATAAGATTATGCATTATCACATGATGAAGTAATAACGTTTTATACCACACAAATTTTTAACTCTTAATCACTGCTTTTAGTGTTAGAATAGTTCCCATGAACTTCAACTCCATTCAAATAACGCAGCCGAGTTATTTGTAAATATTCAACTTTCTGCTTCATTCTCCTTACAATGCAGTAGCTGAGAGTCTCTTCCCAGTTTATCTCTTCCAAACACAGACGTCATGGCACTCGATAACTGTTTACGAATACATCGTATGGATACGATTTATGAAAACGAGAGTGAATCATCTCTAGCTGTCCCCTATTCCCCTTCTCACAGTGCCTTAGCAACCTTGAATGCTACTAATTCCTATTGATTAAGAAAACTTGCCTTTTGTTCTGTATCTTTGGTGATATTCCTTCTGAAGATGGGATTTTCTTATGAAAGTTATCGACTTTTCAACCCTTGAGCACTATTTGTAAAAAATACCCAAAGCATTTTCAAATATGAATAGTGCTTTACAATGTATGGCTGCTAACTTCATTCGCCTAGTAGCCGAGTTTTGAACCATACTTTGTATGTCTCTCTATATTTCAGTTGTGCTTTGTCATTCCGTGTGGTAATGTGCAACTTGTTTTGACATCTGGATAATTTTTACCCAAGGTGAGTATTTATGTTTTAATTTTTGTATTTACATCCGATATTGTTTTTCGAAGTTTTTTTCATACTTTTGTATGAAAAAGGATGCTTTTATAAAAAAAGTGTTTATGATAAATAACTAAGTGGATGCTGTTTTCAGTATGGCTGTATCTAGTTACGAACAAGAGCAGGAATGTCTGCGAATATTGTTTGAAGAGATGCCCAGCGATGATGAGGATGTTATAGGTGGCGATTAGTCGCTTCAAACGAACACGAGATGTTCAAATGACAGATGCCATTGAAATGAAGGCTGTGCTCAGTTTATTGTACCTATCCGGAATTCATAAATCATACCATGTAAACATGAAGGACCTTTGGGCAACAGACGGTACAGGGCTCCAAATATTTCATGCCACAATGTAGTACAATAGATTTTTATTTTTGATGAGATGCATTCATTTTGATGATGTAGGTACTCGTCATGAACGTCGTAAATTTGATAAATTAGCTCCTATTAGGAACTTATATAATGCGTTCAAAAAAAATATTGCAAAGTCATACAATTGTGGCATGTACGTAATGGTTGATGAAAAGCTTGAAGCAATTCATGGGAGATGTAGCTTTCGACAATACATACCGAATAAACCAGCCAGGTATGGCTTTAAAATTTTTTCCGTAGTTGACACCGTTCATATTCTACATTGAAATTGGATATATACTGCGGATCACAGCCTGCTGGTCCTTTTGAAACTGATTTTCGGCCAGTTGAAGTTGTAAAAAGAAATACAGTTCATTTATAAAACACTGGACATAACATAACATTAGATAATTGGTTCACAAGTTATCCACTTAGTCAATATTTGCTTGACAAGAATACTACAATGGTTGGTACAATTAAAAAAAACATAAAGGAAATTCCACTATCTTTTATAATTCCAAAAAATCGTCCAATCAGTTCAACATTATTTGGCTTTCAAAAGAAAATTACTATTTTGTCTTACGTGCCGAAGAAAAATAAATGTCTTGCTACTATCAACATTGCATCATGATGACAAAATCACTGAAACTGAAAATCAATTACCTGAAGTTATTACATTTTACAACTTTACAAAAGGTGGAGTGGCTACTACCGATTAGTTATGCGCCTACTACAGCATGGCTCGTTGTTTTTTTACGCATTCATGAATGTAGCTGGTATCAACGCCCAAATAATTTTACTGTCTACTCGGGAGCCACCATTGAAAAACAAAAGTCGAAAATTGTTTCTAAAGGATCTTTCCCTATGTCTTATTCAACCCCACATAAATCGCTGTGCTCGTATTTCAACCCTATCATCTTCATTGAAAGTTTCATGTACTTAGTTTTCATCTATTCAAGTTGAAGAAGACGAAGGTATACATAAAAAATTAAGACTGGATAAACAAGTACGTTGTCAAATTTGCAAAACCGATTGGAAGACTAAAAGTGCATGTATGTATTGTAGACATTATATTTGTCGCGAGCATATGGCATTGATTTGCGTGAAATGCCTTGAAAGAATTCGATATCAAGAATCTGAAAGTTCAGACACTGATGTACAATAATCTTTTTGAAGTAATCAATAAAAATATTTAGATCCAGTTATTCTTTATTTATTTTGTATTATATTATTTACATCAAGTATTATTCAATATCTGATTCATTCATGTTGTCCTTCTAGTATATGTATCTATAGTGTTCGATGAAAGGGCTAAAGTTACGTCGGGTATTTTTTACCCAATGCAAGTGAATACGTGTCTAACATAGACGCGAGTACTCAAGGGTTAAAAAATTATTTCCTTCCATAAAGAATGAGCTAATTTCTGAAAGTGATTTAGGGGCATTAATAAATTTTTGTAACTAATAGAGATTAAAGGTGAAGAAATACAGCAAATCATTTTTACTCGCGTCAACCAGCAGAGCAGACGTAATTTAGTTTTGCATAACTAAAGCGGTTAGAAAAATATTGTATTTAATGTCTTCTTAAGGTAAAAACCATTCTATATACAATAATGTGAAAGCCAATCGAAAAAATTAAAAACTTATCTCTATATAGAAAATTAAAAGCAGTGCGGCATGGGTTCGTACCACACTCAGAGGCTGGTGATACGTTAAGAAACAGATGTCTGTACCATGCACAGAGCGGCATTGAGGGATTAATAATGGGGCTCATCTGATCAAGCAAGGCAAAGCCAAACTATAGGTCAAGATTAATATGTTCATTATCATAATAGTACATTCTGTGAAAACAATAATAGTCAATATTAATTTCTCACTACTAGTAAAACTTCGAGATGAGATAATGATTTTTATCTTAATATGCATTCGATTCGTTTATGCACTCCGTCTCATAGTAGGGCAGAGTATTTGTGAATGAGAGTGCATAAAACATTCACGTTATTAATTCACTATAAAATGTATTGTACACATTACAATTTCTTGTGAAATATAAACCAAAATTTATAGTGCGTATCGCATGCTTGGGAATACAGCTATTCTGTTTAGCTTTAAATAATCCTTAATTTCAGAAATATTCTCGCTGACATCATGAATGTTGTTATCGTAAAATTAATCTGGGAACACCCGATTAAAAAAATAGCGAATACGATTATTACGCTTCCTATTTTTCATTCCGTGATGGTACAGAAAACGTGAGGGTAAGGCAAAATGAAATATTTCCAGTCAAAACATGTATGTCATACAGGATTGGCTGGTAAAATGTTACCAGCTAATCATTGACCAGCCTCACTAGAGAAAAACTTTTACGTAGACGGTGTAAATGTTGGTTCATTGAGATACCCGGAAAATCCCCGCAAAGCAGTAGGGGCCGGCTTTGCCTTTTTTATGAGCACAATTGGGAGGGAAAAATGAGACTTTTCTGACCAATGATAAGCCAAGATTCTTTCAACTCGAAAGTTTATGCTATCCCAAGGCCCTCCACTCTCTTCACGTAACCCTGCCAGTGAGGCGTTCATACTGAGAGGAGGTTTTGGTCATTCATACATTGCAACAGAAATGATATTTACATTACTTTAGCACACTTATCTGGCTTAGGGAAACAGGAAATTTTGAATGTGTTCAGCAAAACTTCTTAGAACACAAATACTACCTCATTTTTAATTCGGGTAAGGTAAAAAGAAAGGTTGATTTACTTTTAAAAATATAACCAAAATGAGAAGATATAACATAAGCATATATTTTAAATCAGCGGTATTCAACCTAAAGTACGCATATCCCCGGGGATATGTGAGATCTTTCAGAGAGATACAATATTAAGGATATCTAATGTAAAAAAATAGCGGAGCAACATCTGATAATTATCTCACATAAAATATATGTAAATCATGTCATTAAAAAGTACATATGTGAGGTGCTACCCAAAAGTTCCGAGAATTTGAACGCGAACCGCATGTAGTATGGCCACTCGCCGCTAGGTAGTGCTGGCAGTATCCTTTGTGAATAAGTGCACGTGTTCACAAGTTCTGTGTGTTTTTGTAACGTCGTGTTTGAGTGGTTCTGTGAATATTTTTCGATCTGAAATGGCTGATGTTAAGAATTTGCATCAAATTCTGCTTCAAATTCGGCAAAATGGCAACAGAAATACACAGAATGCTTAAACAAGAATTTGATGATGATGCTTTAAGCCAAAGCAAAACGTTCCTTTGGTACAAACGTTTCAAGGATGGATGGACATCTGTCGATGATGACGAGCGTTCTGGTCGGCCGTCAACTAGCACAACTCCGGAAAACATCACAAAAGTGCATGAGGCTATCCTGGCAGACCGAAGGCGAACAAACCATAATGTTTGTGATATCATTGGACTGTCGTACGGGACATGTCTACGCATTTTGTCGGAGGATTTGAACATAAGACACATTGCTGCAAAATTTGTTGCGAGACTGCTGAGGAGCTTCAAAATGAAGTTAGAGATGACCCCAACTTCATCTCCAAGGTCATAACTGGTGATGAATCTTGGGTTTATGGTTATGACCCTGAGACAAAGCAACAGTCATCACTGGAAGTCGCCAAATTCACTGTGGCCGAAAAAAGTGCGTCAAGTTCGCAGCAATGTCAAGTCCATGCTGATCATTTTTTTTGACATCGATGAGATCGTCCACGAAGAATTCCTCCCACCTTGTCAAACTGTCAATGGAAAGTTTTACTGTGATGTTATGAAGCGGCTAAGGGAGAACGTCCAACGCAAACGCCCAGACAAGTGGCACAACAATGACTGGGTGCTCCACCATTACAATGAGCCCACCCACACATTGTTCGTTATTAGTCAGTTCCTGGCTTCCAAAAACATGACAGTCATCCCCTCCCTACTCTCCTGACCTCGCCCCCTGTGACTTTTTCCTGTTCCCCAAAATGGAACTCCGGCTGAAAGGGTGATGTTTTGACATGATTGAGGAGATCCAGGCAGAATCGCAAGAGGTGCTTAACACGCTCATACCTGCAGACTTCCAAGAATGCTACGCATCATGGAAAAAATGCTGGGAATGCTGTATAAAAGCCCAAGGGGATTACTTAGAAGGTGACGGTGGAAATTAGGACTTAGCGTAAGTAATTTTTTTTATGCACAAATTCCCTGAACTTTTGGGTAGCACCTCGTATATTTGTAGACTCTACCCAATAATAACTAAATTTGTTAACTTTAAAATATACCAGAGGACATAAATTTCATCAAAAATATTTTAAGGGGTGTGCCGACTAAAAAGGTTGACTACCACTACTTTAAACCTCGGGAAATTTCTTAGCATTTTTACAGACATCTAAATATTTTATGGACACATCCTATTTTTGCTCTTTTTTACGGACTGTCCATAAATATACAGACGTTTGGCAACCCTGTTACCTACTCTAGCACAAAGTAACACTGTCAGACTCCACCCTCCCCTTTGTATCACGAAATTTGTGAGCAGTCTATAAGTCAGCGATTTTGCAAATAGTGAGTGCAGCAGCTCAGAAAGAGTTGATACTGAGATACATACTGCTACACACAACCATTGTATATAGCACTTAGTTCTGAGGTATTGATTTCGTTCATTCCCCATATTTTTTCGCACGATATCATGTCCATGCACCTCGTTCTAATTCTCCCAGTTAAGACTGCTGTTATTCATTTGAGTAAAAATGGCCGGGAAGAACTTTGCACATAAGCGATGACGGTAGATTCGGATGACCATTTCAAGTACGATAATAATCCAACGACTGCACTTTGTGATGGGGATAGCTTAAAGAGTAATCGGCGAGCATGATCTCATTCAGCTGTTCCCAACTAGGGATGGTGATTAAGCATTAGTAGAGAGATAGCCATGCGGCATTAGGGCAATGCTATTTTTGCGCTGAGACAATCCAAAGACAGCCAATGTTTACAATTTTGTTTTCAATGAAATTTGGTTGTACGGAGATGGATTACATTTTTGGGACCAGGTTTCAGCCTTCGTTCTACAGGAGTTTCGTAGTTACAGAGGTTTGTTATAGGGAGGCTTCTTCTATGCATTTTACATGTTCCGGGGGTGGGACCGAGATCTGAGTTCATTATATGAAGGTTCTTGTTAGAAACAAAAACCTTTAATCGTGCAAAATTTCAGCTCCCTATTCCTCTAAGATTGGTCTACACACTGGAATAACTTTTCCCCATGCTAACTTATGGGAGATTTTCCGGTGCATCTTGAATCGAACCTAGGACACTATAAGAAACAAGATGATCCAAACAGAACTTATGATGCCTACTTTCCATTTAATCATTTATTTAATACTTATATTGGCTTTAATAGTTTTAAAATCATTGCGAATATGCAGCTCTTTGTGTTCCCAAATTTAATAATTTAGCATTATAAAATACTACAAATACATTTGAATGGAATATTAAACTGATCATGTGTGTGTGGCAAAAATAATGCATGTAGGTATTAGAATATACCGAATCTTAGTCCAATAATAGTTGTTTCTATGGCAACTCTCATAATGAGTGATAAAAACTGCAAAATCACCAGCATTTACACTAAATTCTAAGAAATACAATCGATAAACAAAATTCTACGATAAAAATTAGAATCTTCATTCATTTTCTCATAATAGTACAAAACTTGCTCTGATATTAAAATTCTAAGATATTTTAATGTGAAAGAGAAAATTACCCTGCATGATGGATTTCAGATTTCCCATGTAAATCAAATGGGAAGGATAATTCCAGAAATCGAACCCGGGACTTCAATCTTCACAACAAAAACTATCCTCGAGAGCTAGACCCATGTAGGAAGAGATTTCCACCAAGTTTCATGAAAATCGGTATATTGGTTCAAAAGTTTATGGGGGGAGACGGACAGACAGACAGACACAATGACAAAACTATAAGCCTATTTCCATTCTGGAAAGTAGGCTAAAAATGATAACAATTCCTAATAGGTATTGCGGCCATCTAGCTATTCTCAAAAGTTTATTTCTCCAGCTTATCAGCAAGTGCCCGAAATTAATTTACAAGTAGTCAAACCAGGGCTAATGCAGGTTGGTCTCCCAAAGTTCATGTCCCGAATTGATTAATTATATTGGCAGGAAATGTTTCAGTATGTGTTAGTAGTGTTGTAATATTCTCAGGAATAAACTCGGAGAATATTCTCCAATGTGAGAATTGTTGAGAATTTTCTCTTAAATACTTGCTAAATATTTCTTAAAGAATTTTACTATTTATAATAATGTCTTTCTTTATTACAACTTTAGAATCATGAAAGTTTCCAATTATTAAAGTGAAAATTCGGGAAAAGTAATAAAAATACAAGTTTAAATTGCTAGAACTTTTATTACAAATCTTGTGTTGCAGGATACAAATATTTTTAACTTTCTGGATTGAATACAATTCTAATCAGAATCTGCACTTTCTGAATTTGTCTCATATATTTCTCTCTCTTCATTTTCCTCATCCATATCCTCTCCTTCGACTTCTTCTTTCTCTTCAGCATCATCAATTTCTTCTTCCTCATTTTTCTGGTTCTGTTTCCTTATTTTTCCTGTGGATTTCAACGGAGCATTATTTGGATTTTTAAGAAGCTTTATATTATGGGCTATAAATGTCAGCTTGCATGCCCTTTCCTGTGTTAACTTGTTTTTTTTTGCATTATGAATGATACTGTTAAGTATTGAAACTTCAATCAGTTGCTGCCATTGTTGGTGGCATATTCAATATGTTGATCGCTGCTTTCCCTAATTTTGATCCATAACAAATACCTTTCCAGCATGTCACTGCATCTACTGAGCCAGCTAATTTTTTACATATGATTTTCCAAAAAAACCTTCTTTAGCTTGATACTCTGCAAGCTCTGCAATGACTTCTGCTGAGTGATCAGTGCCAAACATTCTTGTGACTAATTTATCGATGAATTCAGTTCCTTGTATTTGTTCATCTCTAGTAAGGCACTCACCATTGAATTTTCAGCCTAGAATATTTGCAGCAGAGTGAATGTCTTTTAGAGCCATATCTTTTCTTTTTCAAAACTTTTCATCACATCCTGTTCTTCTTGTTTGGTAAGTGGACTTTCGGGAAGTAGCCTATTAAAATGATCGCTTAATTTCCTGAAACATTCAGGAACTTTGCTCATTTTTGGCTGGTGAGATTCAAGCAGCTTAATCCATTTAACAACAGGAGTTATCAGTGCATGCAGTTTTTGGACCTGTACCCAAAAGACATCTTCATCCTGGATTGAATTTATGGTACGTTTGCTCAGTGTAGTCTCTAAATCTTCTTGGACAGCAAGGCGTTTTAAGACATTTTTTGATTTCAATAAGCTTTTCAAACAATATAAAATGGAAACCTACCTAGTTTTAACTGGCAATTTAAGTGCACAAGTTTGATTTTTCTCTTTTTGAAATGCAGTAAAATGGACTCGTAAAACTTGCGAATTGTTAATTTCTTTCACAATAGTTTTACAGGTAGCTTCAGTTTCTTCAACAGATTTTAAGTTACTGATGTCACCAATTAACAAATTTAGTGTATGAACTGCACAAGTGTACATAGCAATGTGATTGCATTTTTCATTAAGTTTTGATAAGGATTTCACCATTGCTGCAGCATTATCAGTGACAATGGCACCAAATTTTTCAGTGCCTATTTCTGTCATTATTTCTTCCATACGGAATGCCATATACTCAGCGCATTCAACTTCGGTTGCCACTGTCTTGTAAAACACTGGTTGAGGTGATAATATAATACAATTTATAACATTCATTTTTTCAGTTGTTCCAAGCATCATGCTGCAGTGCAAGAGAAGAGGCTTCAGCAATTTTTGTTTTTATAAGAGCATCAACACATTGATATTCAGCTTCCAAGAGTTTGTTAGAAAGTGTGTAGCTGGATGGCATCGTGTAAGATGGTCTTAATTTTTGCATGAAAGTAATCCAGTCTTCATTTTCAACCAGTGAAAGAGGCGATCTGATGAGAATATAGCTCATGAAAATTGTGTCATTTTTGTAAATTAATTTCGAGCACTTGCCGGTAAGCTAGAAAATTAAAATTTTGACCGTTTCTATAAGGCCACAATATCTATTAGGAATTAGTATCATTTTTGTTTACAGTGTCCTGGGTTCGACTCCAGATGCCCTGGAATATCTCCCATAAATTAGCATGGGAAAAAGTTATTAGTGTATAGACCAGTCTTAGAGGTTTAGGGAGATGAAATTTTGCACGATTATAGGATTTTGCACACAACAAACCAGAAAAATCGAAGAGTTCAAAATTGATCATTTTTAGGGGTGGTTTTTACCCCATTTGTATATTCAAGTTTAATAATTTTTATCTCGGAAACTATTCATTGCAGGTATGAGCTTTTGCTACCATTTTGTAGCAAATTCTATCCTCCATATGGATAAATTTTTTAATCAATACCTTACAGATCATATGAGGGCAAGGGAATAGAATTTCCGATCGCTATATGTATTTTTAACGATTTTTACGTATTAATAATTTTTATCTCAAAAACTATTAATCTCAAATGTCCCCTCCAGTCCTGGTCCGCGAACAGATCCATAGGGTGATGACGCCTACCAACAATAGATCCCATCCTCATACACCCACTATCCCTACATCAACCTCTCCACTCACTCTAACGAAACTTTTCCTTCCTGGTATCCACGAAGCCCTCAAAACAATCCTCCATGCTGCCCACCCAATTCTTACCTCTTCCTCCCACCAGTCCCTCTTTACCAACCTTTTTGCTTTTTGCTCCTCTCCTTCCGCCGTCCCCCAATTTGGGAAATATTTTGTGGATGAAGGAACTGCCCACTTCTACCACGCCTCTTGCCTTAGGGTCTCACCCCTGCGGCAAACCTCGCTGCCTTACTTGTCTTATCCACCTATCATCTTCTTCTTTTTTGAGTCCCTCCACCAACATCACCTACCTCATCACCTCTAGAAGCAACTGCACCACCCGTAACGTCATTTCATCGGAGTAGCGTTATTCTCAGATGCCCTCTCCCAGTTGCATTACATGCCAATGCCCACAATGTCCCCTTCAATAGTTGTTACAATGTAAGGGCTATTAACACCTTACCCAATGACACTCCTGCCCCATTCTCCGATAATGGGAACTAGCCCATATACATCTTCTTGACTCTATCTCTCCCCCTGGCCTCAACCTCCGCTAACCCTATTGGCCCTCTTACAATGTCTCCTATAGTTACATTGTAGCTATTCACGCTTTACCTTATCACATTCTCTCCTTATTGGCTATCCAACCTTCTCACTCCCCGTCTCCTCCAATCATCAACCTTCTCACATCACCCTGTCATTCGTCACCCAGTGTGTTACTTTCAGTTACTCTCTCTCCATCGCTGATGAAGGGCATATGCCCGAAAAGCTTTCATGTTTTTGCGTGTGTGTTTTGTATGTCTCTCTTCAATGCCCCCAGCAGCCTGCCAACTTGATCCTCAACTTGGTGTCCACTGGGCTTCCTTCGTCACCTTGTTGCCACCCTCATCACTACCTTTCCTTTTCCTTAAGTTTATATGTATATATACATACACTCTATCTCCATCGCTGATGAAGGGCATATGCCCGAAAAGCTTATGTGTGTTTTTTTGTGTGCGTGTTTTCTCTCTTCGACGTCCCCAGCAGCCTGCCAACTTGGTAAGTGTCCGCTGGGCTTCCTTCAACACCTTGTTGCCACCCTCATCACTACCTTTTCTTTTCCTTAAGTATATATATATATCGTCCTTTGTAAGGAACGTTTTTTTCAGGTGTTTCAAAACAATTTAAAAAATGTTCTCAGTATTTTTTAATAAAAATGTTTCAACTTTTATATTTACATTGCATTAATCATTTGAAGAATTAGTATTTTTTGCTAATATTATTGTAAGCATTAGTTATCTCTATTAGTTGTCAGTTCAAAACTAAAATTTTGTGTTCATAGTGCTATTCATTTAACATTTATGTTACATCCATTAAAATGCTACACCCATAAATTGCACTCCCATATCAGCGCGTACACTTATGTTCTGGAAAGCACTCGCTATGAAGGCCCTTCTCACATTTTGCACACAGTACGGACCCTTTTTTGCTTCCCTTTGTCATTTTTTCCTCTTGTACTGCAAACACGACAGTCTCTCTCTCTTTTTGCGATAACTTTTTAAGAGACTTCTTTTCTTCTTTCACTGATTCTTCGGATTTCCCAGCTCTCTTATGTTTCTCTCGATGCCACTCATCTTCAAGCTCATCAATAATACTTATTGTAAAAATTAATGAGACATTGGCTTTTTTCCAGGAGTGAGGTTTTCCTTGTAAATAATATAGTTATTTAGGACCATTCGGGAAAAAATATTGAAGCACATTTTTCCCAATACTTGTACAGCATTATATCAGATGTATTGATTACTCCCATGAAATCATTATATGATTATATAATGGAAGGCTTCTCCACATCTTTTACCTGACCTTGACATATGTGGGAACGTTTACTATTTTCCGCTTTACATTTTGTGGATAATAAGATAACCGGAAAACGTTGAGACTTCTTTTCCCATATGGCAGTGACGAGAATGGGGCCTTGACGGTAACATTTCTTTTCCCCTATCACAAATTTCTTTTGAAATTCTTTGGGAAGGAATTTTCTGTTCCTATGAATTGTTCCAGTTACATATGTTCCCAGCTCATACAACTTTTTCGCCAGAGGTATTGACATAAAAAAATTATCCATGAATCCATGGTAACCCTTGAATAGATAGTCACCCATCATCAATAATTTCGTAACTACTGTGTAAGCCAAGTCATGATTTAGAATGTCAACCTTATCTTCATTACTTTTCGCACCTACAAAGAATGCCAAACAGTAGCGAATGACAGAATCACATAACATCCAAAACTTGATTCCCCAGCGATGGTGACGCTTGTTGGGTTTATATTGCAGGAGTTGCATATGGTTTTTGGTTTCAACCATGCTCTCATCAACAATCAATTGCTCATGGGGAGTATAGTGATGTCTGAACCAAACATTGGCATGGTCTATGAGAGGTTGAATCTTCGCACATGGATCATATCTGGGTTCCGCTGGTCGAGTGAGATTTTTAGTATCGGCTAGGTGAAAAAATTTGAGGATAAGCTGGAAACGGTTTCTTGGAAACATTTCATGGAACCACTTCATATATTGGAATTTTTGAGTGAACCAATAAGAATCTATTGTTGACCGCCTATGTATCCCAATATTCAACATGCATGCAATGAAGCCTTTTAGTTCAGCTAGCATTAAATTTTCTCAATTCCTTGCGCAACAACAAGGAGATAGATTTTTCTGAATTGTAAGAAACTCTTGAGTGTACTTATTTGTTTCCTTCACAATCAAATTTAAGAGAGCATTAGTAAAAAACCAATAAAAATAACTTATTGGCGCTGCAGTACGAGGGGGTGCATGTTTCGGCCCATGCGTTTCTTAGTACTCACAAAGGGATTGAGGTGGGTTATTGCTTTTTTAAAGTATTTCCTCCCATTCATATCCATTTGGATAAACACGTTCCTCTCTGTCTGAATCTCGAGAATCTTCACTCTCAGAGGAAGATAAAATTTGTGCGTGCAATACTCTGGGCCGAGCAGGACGGCTGAGAGAGTCATCGCTGCTTGATGAAGAAATATCTTCATTGGCAGTGTCTGATGATGATTCATTGTCACTTCCATCAGATTCAAATAAAATATCTTTGATATCTTTATTTATTCAAGGCTCTGGCATAATCATAGAATGGATAAATAAGTATCGTCCTATAGTAAAGAATTACATTTTTTTAAATAATACTCATGTCTTTTAACCATTGGGTAAATAGCAGGATAGATTCTACATTTTGAAATATTAGCATTAGCTTTATGAAACAAAGTATTACAATACATCATATGATTGAAGATGAAGAGACTGCTTTTTGTATCTAATAACTACAGATAAGCAGCAAAAAACGAACTATTACAGCCAAATCAAACCACAGCTCTATATGTGCCCTGAGACACCAGACGAGCTAATGGTGGTGAGATGTATAAGAATCATAAACTTTGCAAAAATTGCAAGTCATGGGTTCTTTTAAGGATCTGTTATGATTCATAAGAATAAACATCGCTGATGACAGAGAAGTGGTTGCCCGTGCCTTCTCTGCATTCTAAAGAAAAGCTTATCTCATTGTAAACAAACATGACTGACAGATTGGCCGGTGGCAGTTTTCACATAGTCAGTGAGGGCCGATAGATCGGCCGGCTGGCAGTAAAAAAGTTAATGTGTTTTTCAAGGTAAGCTGAAATGCTTGCAGAATGCAAGCACCAACTAGTTGTATATAATAATTGTACTAACAGAATGTTTATTTAATAAATACTATGCTACACAAGTTTTATATGCCAAAAATTATTTTTACTTTCTGGAACTTTCAATTACATTAATTTTAGATTTATTTTTTACTTTTTATTACATTCAAAATGTGAATTAATTAAAATGAATATAAAATTTTAATTTTGTTTTAGTCAAAGATTAAAAACTTATTCAGCTTTCACAGGAGATGAACTCAAAGTATTTTTTTTAATTCAGCATTTTAATCTCTTTATCTGACGTAAGAAAACTCGTTAACATAATATCAGTGAATAATGGAATATTTATATATTTTGAATACCATCATAGTGTTCATCACTACCAAGGTATTGTTTAAACTTCAAAACAGCTATAAAATGTAGCGACTATGTTGACTGATGCGACTTGAATTTATAATCCCAGTAATCGGTAACTTTGGAATTCATCTTGAGGATGAAGAATTTTCACGTAAAAATGTCAAATTTTGCATTAAAATCTTCTGTATTAGCCCAAATATAAGGCGACCTCGAATATAATACAACCTCAAGATTTTGGGAGGTCTTTCAAGGAAAAAATGTAAATGCACAATAAATCAGAAACTTGCATTAGATTGTGACAATGTATGCAGAGTTTCAAAATAGTACTTCAACATCAGGGAGACTATCTAGAAAAAACCTAAAATATGAATGTTCAAAACAGGTATGTGAGCTCAGACTAAAAGTGACTTAGAAATATGTGAGTTCATACTATCCAAACTGACAAAAATATATCAGCCAAGCATTCAATCCATCATTCAGACTGTTAATGTGCAATGACCCTATCTAATCTCTCAGGACTTAAAAATAATTTGACATTGCCTATGATTTGCTACTCGGACCTAAGGCAGCGTTGTTCCCACTCGATGCATGCTTATCAATTGCATCATGATTTTTCAGATATGTTGAAAGTGTGGACATAGGACTATCATGTTGTTTAGCAATTTCCATTTTTGATTTTACATCCTAATTAACCTCATTAATTACTTCACCTTTTCAAAATTTTTAACTTGTTGTAATTTCCCATAGTTGCATTATCTTCCCCATATTCCTATCACAATAAACTTAGCTACTGTACTGATATATCTTGAGCCTAAGATTGGGGAATGGTTATATTACATTACCGACAAATTGAAAGCTATCCTTCCACATTTAACATTACATGGTCTTCACATTTTGAATACACTAAGTTATTTTGTATCACATAGAGACTTTTTCTTTCATCCATTGAATAGGGTGAGAGATTTCTTAATTACTAGATGCCCAAAAAGCTTAATTAAATTTTCAGGTTTTTCATCATTGAACAGCAGATGTTCAGTTGTAAAACTATATACCTGGAAATATTTTTGAAGTAAATCAACTGTTCATAAGTCAATGTACATTATCCCAATTTTGAAAATCATTGAAGACAAATTTTGAATTATGCATAATTAAAAGTATATAAAATTCCATGATCTCAGTTGGAGAATTATTATAACTTCAATTTATACCATACTTTAAGTATCTGATATTGACTTGTCAAAGTTTTACTCTGTACTTAACTTAAGAACTTTATTTTTATCAGTGACTTGGGTAACATTGTTCAATATTTTTTTATTTTACCATGTGATGTGATGCTGGTTTCAACTGTGTTCACAATTCTCGGGGAGTAGAGCTGTGTCAGTACCTATTGATGATACCCCTCAGATAATGCCAATGAGCAAACGACAAATGCAATTGAAGCAGGGAGATTTTAATGAGCATTTAATACCAGAGCTTGTGACAAAACGTCACTTTCCTGCCACGTTGTGGATTAAAGCAAGTACATTGCCAACAATTTTACACAGAGTTTCCTCTATGCTGCTAGCACTTGAATTACGAACTAAAATTTGTTTAGAAGCTAACATTGGCACTGTTGGACCTCCAGTAGGTGGGTAAAAATCATTTTATATGAATTTCTTGATTTAATGTAACATTTATTATGAAATTAAAAAGTGAACTATCAAGCTTGTCTTATGTGTAATATCAAAATGACACAATAGTTATCTCCAATAGAAGGCATAGGAGCAAGTCTCTTTTTTCATGAAGATGGCTCTTAAGTCTCCTTTTCCTGTGCAGAAGGCTGCAATTATTCCTTTTCAGCTAAAGAAAACATATTGTACACAATTCTTATCTGATAGCATTTGAATCCTTTGGTGAAGATGCCTCAGCATTAGTTGTAAGTGTAACTTTAATTGGTGGCCCTCCAGTTTGGAGGAGTATTCAGAATAACTTGAAGCTACCAGCACATAAATTCATAAAACACTCCTGAGCAAGATGGTTGACTTTTGGAATTATTGCTGGGAGATTGAGCAGTGGGCAGGATTACAGTACTATTTCTTGACACATACTCCATCCACAAAGAAAAATGAAACTATGCAAACCAGTTCCTATAAAAAAGAGTTGATTTTTGAAGAATCCCGCCATGAAAGCTGAATTGAACTTCGCCATTTCTTCTGCTGAAATATTTACAAAGTTCACAAAATATTTTCAACAAGATAAACCACTAGTTCATATATTATGCTCAGAACTCCATTCATTTACTCAAATGCTAGTTGGACATGTTTGTAAAACAAGTGTAATGGAAAACATGCAGTCAACTTCATATTTTTGTGAGAAAAATAACATGTTTGATCAAGAAAACCTTTTGCTACTGAGTGACATTGTACTCTCAAAGGAAGTAAAGAAAGAAGTATTACCACTTAAAGAAAGTGATAGATTGTTCTTACTAAAAAAAACGCTCGGGCACATTACATTGCTGAAAGCAAGCATGTAATTGAAAAGGCTTTGACATGTTTAAAACTGATCAAAGCACTTGGATGTCTGCATCCATTGGAAAGGAAGTCACACAGAAGCTGCCGAAATATTGTGACAGTTGCAAGAGCCCTTCCCATTGAGATTGCTGAAGATGTGCCACTAGAAGAATGTAAATGTTGGCAACTAGAAAATGAATTAGAGAGTGGGAGTTCATGAATTGACAATTACTGGGATTGCTTTTTTCAAAATGCAATGCTGGTGTTTCACCAAAATATTTCAATGTTGCTAAAGTGGTAACGGCAGCTCTTACTCTCTCGCATGGAAATGCAGACATCGAACAACGATTTTCAGTATCAAAATGGACTTGACAGAAGAGAAGGCACAAATGTCCCAAAGAACTTTAAATTCTATTTTAACAACAAAAGATGCATTGAAACAGTACAACAACAGCCCTCAGCTTGTGCCTATCACAAAGAAGCTTATTTCATTGGCACAAAATGCACATAAACATTATTAGACTTACTTCGACAAAAAAGGAAAACAAAAGGAAGGGGAGAGAGAATAAAGGAGGAAGAAGTGTAATTGAAAAAAGAAACGGAAGAAGAACAGAGACAAGCTGAGACAACAAAGAAAAACATTGAAGAAATTGAGTCTAAGTTAGTGAAAAAGAAAAGGATCATGAAAATGCAAGACAGACTGCAAATGTTTTGTTCCAAGAGGTGACTGATAGGTTGAGGTAAGCACTTCAGAAAGGTGACTTGCAAGAAGCACATTTAACACAAGCTATGTTGGAAGGAGTGTGCTCAATGAAAGATGTGGAAGAAAAAAAATGTAAGGAGGTTGAATACCTACAAAAAGCTGTCGAAAAGAGAAAAAGTAGTCTTATAACTACTTTCTTTTTAAAGAAACCTAAAAATAATTAAAACGCCTTTTTGTGTTAGCTTTTATCTTTTTGTACTACTTATTTTAAAATATATTTGCATTAGTATAAATAAATCTGGCCATGCCCCATCCAGGATCAGAAATAAAACATGCCTTCAGTACTATCGGGTGCAAAAGTAAATGCAAGGGCTATGCAGGATTGCCTATCCAACACCCTGCAAAATCGCCCGTATGAGAAATTTTGAAATCAAGCAAATCATCTGCCATTTCCATAGCTCCAAACACGCTGTGAATGCATTGCATGTCTGGTGGTATTATACACCACTTCATAGATCTGTATTGATATGGATATCAGGAATAATAACGTAATTTAGAATTTAAGTAAAGCAGACTGTTTTAAGCTATGTTTTACTTAATCGCTATGGTTACAGTTTTTCACTCTAGCACTTGCGCAGCATAAGTGGCTGTGCTCGTCTGAGCACAAGTCTCGTATTCCCAGATAGGTGGATCTGGAGTACGAGTACCGGCATATTATATTATTTTTTTTATTAAAGGTATTTGATTTTCTCTTGGGACTCTTATTAAATGTTAGTTATGCCAAAATCTTCTCCATAATTGGAAATGATTTTTGGAATTCAGAATTTTTAGCATTTATCATCACGACAAAGGTTCTAGAGATGGCGGTGTCCTCTTACAATTAGCCATAAAAAACAGTTTACAATTGAAAGCTAGACCCAATCTCTGAATTAAATATGAAATTGAATGGGCTAAAATAACATCCTCAGGAATTAAAACTCGTATTGGCGTTTCCTACCATCCTCCAAATATTGGAATTGAATCTCGCTTTTTTCCCTTACCCAATAAGCAAATAATTCTTTGGGAAGATATCAAATTATCAATTGACTGGACTGGAGGTGGCCAAGTCTCCAAGAACAATGTCGATTCATGGTTTCTCGAGCATTTATCGAAGGTGCAGGCATGTAATCATTGCAATTTCTGTTGCGCAATGAAAGAGGCTATCCTTCCTAACATGCAAGAAATTTACAAAAGTTTCGGTTGGTAGGAATGTGCTTTGCTCGGACTACGTGTTCCTTGAAAAGACCTTTGAACCCTCCTCCACTCAGAACCCTCCATACCTCCCCCACCTGACCGTGAGGGAAGGTTGACTTGAAACCGCGTGCTTTACCTCATTACCTAGAATTCACTTATGCCGTAGTCGCTCTCGAAAGTTCTCAATTCGAAAAAAAAAATTGAAGTAGGAAAAACATCCTTTCCAGAGATGTCACAATGTATAAATTTAAATGCTGTAAATATTAATGTTCTCCACAACCTTTTTTTGAAACAATCTTTTAACACGTTTGTTGCAGTCCAAAAATCTAAGAAATTATCGCAAACGAGTGTAACTTTCAGACTCAAAAAACAATATAGCATTGTTTTTTAAATTTATAATGTATTTTTATGTAAAATTAGTCGAAAATTTTTTAAAAATTAAATAATGATTACAAGAACATCATGTGATGTCCACACCATGGATATTCCCTTTAATTGCACCTAAAATATCACCAAAACATAATATTCCAAATATGGTTTCTAGGTTTCAAGGAATGTAAATATGAAAAAAGGTGACTTATATTCAAACAAATTCTTATAAATTTATGGGTTATTTTTAAGTAATAGTTATGCATTTCCCTTTAAAAAGGTTTATTTATAATAAAATATAGTATTCTTTCACAATTATTGATTATTATTCTTCTTACTATAATTGACAATAATATTTTAAATTTGCAATAAAAGTTACAATTTACAATAATAATTAAAATTTACAATTATATTTAAAATTTACATTATAACTAATTGTTTTGAGAAATACAGTTATTGATTATTATTATTTTTATATATAGTTACTCATTGTCAGTCAGTCTGTCTGTCCGCCCCCCCCTTTTATCTGTTGGACAGTTTTCCATAGAGAAATACCGTAAAAGCCATTTTATTTCTGCAAACTAGGAGAGCTCGAGAAAACTATTTTCGTTTACATAAGTGTCCCAGTTTTGACTCCAGGAGATGATTATATTTTCCCATATGTTTACACAGGAGTTTTGATTTTTCGATGTGCAAGGTTTAAATCCATAATTCATTAAACATACGTAAATATGGACTGAATTTCTGTTTCTGCTTTATTCGACGGCTAAAATTATGAAATATCTTATTCGTGCAATGAAGTTCGACGATCTGTTTAGTTCGAAAACTAAAACTATAAAAATATTATTTACATTTTGAAAAGTAAATAATTTTATGTATTTCAACTATTAAAAAATATAAAAGAAATGCTTTTCCACTTTTTCAACGTAAACATATTTTGATATTACATTGAAATAACAAAGTAAATAAAAAACAATGTGTATAAAAATAATAAGGCTTACTTGAAATTTCCTACAAAAATCCAAAAACTGGTTTTCTAATGGACGCACAACGCACACTTCGAAAATCCACAAGGCACTGAGTCTAAACCTCCCTGCGGCCTTTTTCCCAAAGTCAAATTCTCGCCACAGGAGAGAGAGAAGCGAATGAGAAAAAGCCTAGAGAGGGAACAGCATATGATGTCATCTGCATCGAACATGTTAAGTGCAGAGCTTTGGAGATTTTTAAATTTTTTCTGTTTGCGCAAAAATTCTCCTCTCCAACTTCCTTATTTATTTTAAATGAAAACAGGAAATTTATGGAGAATAAACTTTTCTAGAAGTTTTTTCTCAAAATATTTTGTCGTGAATCCCATAGTTTTCGAGATATTTAGTTCTTTTGTAAATTTTTTAATGAATACCAGCGCTGGGATCGAACTGCTGTCCCACGCTTCCGTAACCGAGGATTTAGCCACCTAGGCCACCGCCTTCTGTTGACCTTCGGTGTCATAGTAAGGTATACGTTAGATCGCTCGCCAAATTTGATCGTGAATATCTCGCGAATGGTTGAGAGGTGCATTGTCTTGCTTTGGCATTTTTCATCTCTAAGGAGGTACTACATGCTTACCAAGTTTCAACCAAATCGGCGACCAACATGTCGTAAGGTCCCCTTGCGCAAGTGCTAGAATGAAAAACTGTAACCATAGCGATTAAGTAAAACATAGCTTAAAACAGTCTGCTTTACTTCTATTCTAAATTACGTTATTATTCCTGATATCCATATCAATACAGAGCTATGAAGTGGTGTATAATACCACCAGACATGCAATGCGTTCACAGTGTGTGTTTGGAGCTAAGGAAATGGCAGATGATTTGCTTGACTTAAAAATTTCTCATACCGGCGATTTCGCAGGGTGTTGGATAGGCAATCCCACATAGCGCTTGCATTTACTTTTGCACCCGATAGTAGTACATAATTCCATGTGTTTAAATAGTAATAAAAAAGATCTTGCACCAGCCTTATGTCTTATTTATATATCTGTCCTTTTATTTTAGTATATTCAATTCAGTGTATCTTTAAATAGTATAATTAATTAATTAACATTTTGTTAATTCTCTTTCAGTCTATTTTAGTCTCTTTTTTCAATCCTTTAATCTACGCTATTTCTTTTTCAACACAGTTTACTGCTCCTATGCCTGCAATAGCCATAAAAAGTTTATGGAAGCCCAATTCTCATTTTGGCTGCAGTGCAGCCATCATAAGTGATGATTTACCAATGATAGATTCTTTAGTAGAATCTAATACTAGTACTACTAATACTAGTGATATCTATTGTGTCAAGTTATATTGTTGAAGTTATGTATTGGTGGTATGCCCATAGTAATAAGTATTACAATTTCGTGTATGCAGGTGGAAAATGGAGACCACTTCAAGTAGAGTTAGATGTTGCTCCAGAAGAGGAAAGTCGCAAAGCTAGCACCACTGTTCCAGCAGAATTTTTCATGGATGAAGCAGTTGTAAGTATTATTATATAAGCACTAGCTGAGACCCATTCAATAGTTCAATTAATTTATGAACAAGTGGTTATATAAAAATTAGTTTTTATAACCACTTCTATATAGTTAACTAGCTGAAATTACCCGGCATTGCTCTGGTTTTTAACTCAAAACAAATAATATTGAGGAAAATTTGAGAATAAAACCAAATAATGAAGCCAGGTTAATTTTTATTGTAGTGCTTAATTGTATGCAATATTTCTTGTCTTTCCATCTTTTGCCCAAATAAATAAATTTTTCTTGCATCCTTTATCAATAAATTTGGCGACTATTTTTTATCAAATAATCATAATAAACAATCAATGGAATCACTTTTAAAATATAGTTATTTCACTCATATTAAGTTCCAGTGGAAGAAACTGCATGATATTATGTGGTCATGAATCTCAAAAACATTAAAAACTTGGGCAGGAATTGCAAGCTCTAGGGATGCAACAGGTGGAAGCACATTTGAAGATATAATCAAATTTAGCTTACCCATACGTTATTCCAGGCAAAGGCAGATTTTGTGGGTCAAATTTGTATGTGTTATAATTTAATAAGTATAATTGGCTTAATTGATGCATAAAAATGTTCAGTTGAAAGGAAAGCAAAACATACATATAGATGTTCAAGGGGGGAAGAGTTGACGATTATAAATGTTGGTCTAAATTAAAGAATTGTTATAGAAGTTTTCTTATTTTACCTTCTGAGATATCTTTCACTTGATTCATTTTCAATGTTAATGAAAAACATATTTCGCTGTCTACTACTAAGTATAGAGAATACCCAGAATACATAAAAAGAATTAGAGAACGAAAGCACTTAAAATTACACATTAAAACTGTCTTCCACTTACTTTTTGAAGTAATTAATAAATAATTTTAATACAGTAAAATCCCATTATAACATTGATATCAGGAGGCAAAATAGCACATGCATTATAGGAAACTTGCAGTATATTGGGAATTATGTATCGAAAGGTTGCAGAACTATTTTTACAGCCTATCTCTATTTATATAAGACATTTAATATTATCGTGTGAATTATCTTGTTATAAGGTACCTGAGTTCCAGTAGTACAGTGTCCATTACTGCCATTTCTTGTAGACAACAGTAATATTTTAAGCACTTGGAGACAAAATTATCATTTCAATTTAATTTTCCATTGACTTATCATACTACAGTGAAAGTCCAAAAATGCGAACCACCTGAGAATCCGGACTTTTTGAAAACTCAAACTTTTTAAAATTTCCAGTCTTTTGTGTGTGAGAGCACATGCGCACGCATGATCACTACAGATGCATAGCGGCAACAAGTGACAACACGTAACATCACCGATTCAACCCATGGATCAAGGAATTTTCATTTCATTTCATTTATTTTTTCATCCAAAGACATATATACATATGTATAGGATAAGTCCAAAAAATAAGGACATAGGTACATAAGTCACAGAAATTAATACATACATAAGTAACAGTAATCAAATGTTTTTTAACAATATAAGAATTCAGCAATAGAGTAATAACATTTTTCTACAAGAAATTTTTTTAATGCTCTTCTGAATGATGACACATTCTTCAAATCTTTTAGCCATGGAATTTTATTATAAAATCCACATCCTACATGAATTGGCCCATTTTGAAAATTTTTTAAATTATGAGTCTAAATTTATTTTGAGTTTTCCTCTTGTATTGTAATTATGGATATCTTTGTTTTGTTTAATGTCTAATATTCCATTATTCTCTTTTAAATACATAATGGTGTAAAAGATGTGCATCGAGGGGAGTGTTAAAAGTTTATGTTTCTTAAAATGTTCCCTACAACTTTCTCTTTGTTTAGCCCGAACTAAAATTCTAATTGCCTACTTCTGCAATCTAAAGAGTCTAGTAGCAAAGTATGAGTGTCCCTATACTGTTATGCCATATTTTATTCTGCTACATATATAAACATGATATACCATAATAGCAGTTTCTTGGTTAGCTAAACCAATCAGTCTCGTCATTATGTAACAACCTGTAGCCACTTTTTTACAAACTGACTGTATATGTGATTCCCAATTAAGAGTATCATTAATATATATTCCAAGGAACTTCACGGTTTCAGATCTTTTCATCAAACCATTCATAAATTTAAGTCAAAGACTAAATATAGATTTTTTCTGGGATGGATGAAATTGGAGGAATGTAGATTTACTGTTGTTAATCATAACACTATTGTTTATGCACCTATCTTCCATTGTATTATTGGACATTTGTTTAGCAACCGTAATGTTATCTTTGCTTTTTATCAGATTATTGGTGTCATCAGCATACATGACTAGGTCTCCAGAAACAAATGAAGGAAGATCATTTATGTACAGTAGAAAGAGCAGTGGGCCCAAGATGCAACCTTGAGGAACACCTTTTTTAATAATTAGTTAATCAGAGGCATACCTTATATTATCAAAAGAAGAGTATATAGTCACATATTGCCTCCTATTGCTAAGATAAGATTCAATTAATTTATTAGCAATGCCAGTAATACCATATATTTCAAGTTTTCTAAGTAGTATGCAGTGGTCTACAGAGTCAAAAGCCTTTGTTAGGTCATAGAAGATACCTATGGTATCATCTCTATTTTCGAGACCTTTAAGAACAGAATTGATAAAGCTATTAATAGCAGCTTCAGTTGATTTACCTTTGATAAAGCCAAATTGACATTTTGATAGAATATTATATTTCTTTAGGAAAGACACAATTCTGTTTAAAATCACCGTTTCAAAAACTTTTGAGAAAACAGATAAGACTGAGATGGGATGATAATTTTCTAGTTTTTCAGTTCCATCTTTTTTAAAGACTGGTACTACTTGAGCTAATTTTAATAGATTAGGAAAAATTCCTGTTGATAGTGACATATTTACTAATATTGTTAGAGAAGAAATGAGCTGCAATTTAATATAACCATTCAACAATGAACATGGTATATCATCCTAACCTGCAGAGTTTTTCTTACTTATTGAGTTAATTATTATGCTAATTTCCTTTGTACACGTGGGGAAGAGATAAATAATGTTATTATTACTTAAAGTTGACTTGAGATTATCAATATACTTGACAAAGATCTTATTGTTAACTTTTATTTTATTTGAATTTATAAAGTAAAAATTAAATATATTTACCATTCTCTTTAGATCTGTAATTTCAGCATCCTCATATATAATCATTTTAATAGACTTATTAATGCTGGTATGTAAGGATGAGTCTTTTACAAATTTCCAGGCAGATTTGGTAACATTATTGGTTGAGCGAATGATGTTGATATTAAACAATCTCTTAGCATTTAAAACAGCTTTTGAGTAAATTTTTTTGTAGTTCATGTAACTCTTTTTGTCATCTAATCACCACAACAAAGATGGCGTCACTTCATGATGGTGTTCAATGTAACTCGTGTCAAAAAGTTATAAATCCGCAAGAAAAAATAATTTCTTGCGGTATTTGCTTGAAAATTCATCATTTTAAGTGTGCAAACTTGAGTGAGCTATGTTCTAAAGCGGTCATCGAATCACCATTCATCTTCTGGATGTGCAGTTTCTGCTGGCACGTTAGAAGTAGACTCATTTTCAACATGGCGATGGAGATCACCAAATTAAAAGTGGAAATGTGCTTATTGAAAGACAACGTAGCCTCTCCTCTCCAAAAACCTTGTGATAGCTTCTCTGAGGTCCTAGTATGTCAGTTAAATATGAAGAACATTGAAAAGTCCCCTGAAGTGACCAATCTTCCAACTAATAGATCCCAAACAAGTGTACGTGAAGCTCCCTTGGCAAATAAACACCCAACTCCGTGTCAAAAACCCCGTGATAACTTTAATTTGACCAAGAAATGGACAGATCAATCCGTGTCAAGTTATATTGCCATTCCTTTGAAGGATAGCTTATCTGATACCGATGACTTTTCCATGGTTCGACGCCGCCGTAGATGCACCAATTTAGTGATTGGTCAAAATTGTGACGTGCATAATGGTAATTTTAGTGGGGTTCAGCGACGTGCATGGCTTCACCTAAAACGTGTAATACCTTCAACACAATGCAATGACATTATTAATTATATGAAAACGAAATTCAAAACCGAAGATGTTATGTGTGAAAAACTTTACGTTGGTGAGAAGAGCAGCTCTTTCAAAATTGGAGCAAATTTTTCCCTCTTGAATGATCTTATTAAGTGTGAGAATTGGCCTAATGGAGTGATTATCTCCCGTTTCCATTTCCCTAAAGTGTTTAATTCTAGTGTAAGTGATCTTAATGTGCCAGTAGTTGCACCCCCAGATGTTTCCCCAGGCATGCCCCCAGTTGTGAGCTTTCCAATCACCAACTCAGTGAGTACCCTTGATCCACAAGTCACCCACTCGTATAAGGTGACACGATCACTAACTGGATCCCTTAACCCTAAGTCCATGTGACTAGATGACTCAGGCTCTAGTAAGCTCACAGTATTATTAATTATTATTCAGTGTCTAAGTAATAAATTATCTGAGCTTGAAATGTTATCACACGATGAAAATCCAGATGTATTATGTATTTGTGAACATTGGATGTGTCATGTTTCTGTCTCTATTCCAGGGTATACTTGTGTTAGTTCTTATTGTCGAACAGTGCATAAACATGGTGATGCTGTTATTTTGGTGAAAAACAGTATCAATTTAAGTGATTTTTCTTTTGACTTAACGTTTGTAAACCAAGAGCTATCCTTTGAGTGTGTGGCTATCAGTTTCAGCTACACAAACCTCAACTTTCTTTTTATCGTAGTTTATCATAGTTTATCGTTCGCCCATCGGCTGCCTAGATTATTTCTGTGAAAAACTTGATAATCTTCTCTTTTCAATAACAAACCATGCTAAGAGGCCATTTGTAATAATTGCTGGTGATTTTAATGTTAATCTCTTGCTTAACAGCACAAATGAAAAAAAAACTTTAAAACATTTTCAATTTGTACAACATGAAGGCTCTTGTAAGCAATTCAACTAGGATTACTCTCACATCTCAGACACTCCTAGACAACATATTCACTAACTATGATGTCTCTAAAATATACACCTCCGTTTTTGATCCCTTATTATCTGACCACCAAGCTATTCTTTCTAAGTTCATCTTAGAGGAAACTGTGCCAAACCCCAGTCCTCCTCCAAGCATTAGATTGTTTTGTGACTCCAAATTTCAACTATTCTCTTATCTTCTAAGCAGCCAAGATTGGTCTGTTATTTTTAATGATAATTATTTTAATGACAGCTTTAATTTATTTTATGATAAATTCTTGTACCTTTTCAATGTTACATTTCCAATTGTCCCAGCTAAACCAAAGCCAAATTCTACAAATGATTGGATCTCACCTGAAATTCGTATGTTATCTGGTAACATCAAAAGACTATTCTACAATGGTAAGTATAATGGTGATGAGCAAACCCACAGGCTGTCTGCTCTCAAAAAGCAGTACAGGAATCTTATAAAAATTAGTAAAAGAACCTTCAATGACTCGAAAATTATGATTGCACCCAATCATACCAAAGCAGCCTGGAAAATTATAAATTAAGTTACTGGTTCTACAAAATTGATGTCCTTGCCAGTGGTAAAAGACATTGGCTCGGATGAAATTACAGACCCTTCACTCTTAGCAAATATTATCAACAGATTCTTCCTTGATTTACCTCTCACACCCACTCCTGATGGCACAACTCAACATAATCCAGTCGTACGAACCATCTTCTCAAATACTGAGTCTATGTACCTCCGACCCTGTAATGAACTGGAATTATCCACTTACTTTTCCAAAGTTGGCCTCAAGAACTCTGCTGGGATAGATGATATCCCAGGTAAACTACTTAAAGCATGTCGAAATACAATTATATCTCCACTTTTGTTCCTTATCAACCAGTCATTAAATCAAGGAATTTTCCCAGAAATTTTAAAAATCTCTAAGGTAATTCCCATCTATAAAAACAAGGGTGATAAAACCCAAATAAATAACTACAGACCTATATCCCTTGTATCACAATTTTCCAAAATATTTGAATATGTTTTCTGCGCCAGACTACTGGAATTTCTTGAAAAATGTAACATCCTGTCCAGCTGCCAATTTGGATTTAGGAAAGGGAAATCCACAGAGCAGGCTCTATTTACTGCTATTAACTGTATCATAGAACAACTGAATTTGAGAAATAGTACTCTGGGGGTTTTCTTTGATCTCAGTAAAGCCTTTGATTCAGTTGATCATGATCTCCTATTGGCTAAGTGTGATAAGCTTGGTGTTAGAGGTGTGGCCTACAATTGGCTAAAATCTTACCTAAAAAATCGTCAGCAAACTGTCTCCATTTTCAAGGAAGGCAAAAAATATTTGTCTGACCCTAGTCTAGTACTCTCTGGTGTGCCACAGGACTTACCAGAGAACCTTATGAATAAAGTGTGTAATATTGTTATGTATGCCGATGACGTGAATGTTTTAGTCACCAATCCCATCGACAAAACATTAGTAGACAGTAGCCGAGTGGTTTTGCAGGCAATGTCTGAGTGGTGTCAGGGCAATAGACTCTCCTTAAATGAAAGTAAAACACTGGCTATGTTTTTCTCCTCCTTGCATAAACGGTGCCGAAATTTATACTCCTGTCTCAACCAAGATGTGATGAGTTCTACTGAGGAGTTCAAATTTCTATGCGTCTATATTGACCCTCTACTGAAATGGTCTCATCATACTGACAAGTTATGTAAAAAGCTAAACTCTGTGTATTATATACTATCTGTCTTGAAGCACTCACTTAGTATCGAGGTATTAAAAAAAGTATATTTTGCTTATTTCTATTCACGTGTTGCCTATGGCATTGTCCTCTGGGGCTCCTCTACCCAATTAATTGAGGTTTTTAAGATCCAGAAAAAGATTGTCAGGTCAATGTGCAATGCACAATTCAGAGCACATTGCAGGCTCCTATTCAGAAGATTAGGACTCTTGACTGTTCCCTCTATTTATATTTATAATGCTGTATTGTATGTAAGGCAAAACATGTCTGACTATGAGAAAAACAGTAATTTCCACAATTATAACATAAGAAGAAACGATGATCTCCATGTTATACAACAAAACTTAAAAGTTTGCTCTCAAGGACCAAAAGCAAGATACATTAAATTTTATAATGCTCTGCCTTCTGCAATCAAAGAAGTAAGCTCATTCCAATCATTCAAGAAGCATGTTCATGAGCTCCTTGTGACTAATTGTCTTTACAATATTAGTGATTTTATTTCTGGTGCTTGAGATAGTTTGTGTTCTTGCCCCCTTTTCAATGTTTTTGACGTGTACAATGCATTATTTTGTTATGTCTTTTTGAACAATTAAACTTATTATTTTTATTATTATTATTACCTGTAAACTTATATATCATAAACAGATTTTTCATTTTCTGTGAGAGAGAAATTATCTCTGGTGTAACCCATGTTTTTCTGGGTGTTGCAAACTTTTTTATTTTCAAAAGGAAAACATAAAAATAATACATAATTAAAGAATTAAATAGTTTGTAATTATCGTTAACATTACTGGCATTGAGTATTGCTTCTCAGTCTATTCCTTGCAAATAAGAGCTAAATTTTTCTTTGTTTTTCCTAGGCATTTTTCTTCTATAGAAATAATTCGTATTTTTTCTGTTAATTAGGACTCCAGCAGGTAGCTCAACTGTGACAACTAGGGGATTATGGTCTGATAAAGGGTGATTTATATTCTCAGTTTTTAACACATTAAGATTGGTAAAAATGTTGTCAATTGTAGAAGCTGAGTGGGATGTGATTCTGGTAGGTTGGAAAATTGTCTGCTTTAGATTGTGTATGGCAAATATTTCTAATAATGCAGATTTCATACTACTGTTAGCACAGAAGTTTACTTTGAAATCTCCAGAGACCACAATAGATCTATTCATTTTTAAAAATAGATCAAGTATAGACTTGAGATTATCCTGAAACACAGAGAAGAGACCACTAGGCGATCTATAAATGCATAAAATCACAATATGATGTTTATCAATTTCCAAATCCACATAACAACATTGAAAGTCCATATCACAACAAAATTTCACTAGCTATTCAGAGGTATAAGCACATAAGCCTTTCCGAACTAAGATTAGAACACCATCCCACTTAAATTTAGTTCTGCAAAAAATACCTGCTACATAATAATTACTAAAACTCACACTATTAATCTCCTCATCACATAACCAGTGTTCAATTACACTCACAATATCAAGTCTTAAAGAATCCATTAGAATATCCAATTCTTCATGTTTATTTTGAATACATTGTACATTAATATTCATTATTTTTAGCTTAATTCCTTGTCATAATTGTCTCTTCACAATTAACTCTGTACAATTATCAGTGAACACTCTATCACCCAGAACATGTGTGTTTACCATTTCTGTTGAGGGTAGCTTACTATTACTGGTATTATGTTTTTTACTAAATATAAATTTGTTAATCATTACGTTAATTGGCCATGTTTTGGTATCATTAACAATATAAGCCAAAGTAGACTTAACAGATATTTTAAAGGAAGAATAGTTACCTTTAGCATTAAGTTTAGATAACTCAGCATCTTCTATTCCCTTTGATATTAAATATGAAGTCTCAGGTGCAAGCCGCCATACATGAAAATGCTCAAACTTCTCTTGACCTTTTAAAATACAGTTCTCATTAGTTACAGCAGAGCCTAACACACCTTTGTTCTTATGTTTACTCCTTCATACCAATGTAAAACCATCACTCATTTCAACTTGAGATTGTACATCATTACTAGAAGAATTCTTCTTAGTATTCATCATAGCAGTATTTGATGACCCAGTCTCATTCCTGGATGAGGAATTGTTTTGTGCAGAGGAGGGTGGATGGTTACCTCACAAAATTCCTGAATACGATTCCTGGGTCTTCTTATCACATTTTTTCACAATATGTGAAGTATCACTAACTAATATCTCTTTATTTTCACAATGTTCAACATTAGATAAAGAGCCAGAAGCTGCTTCAACTAACTTATTCGACTTGTGTAAGCTACTAACTTCATTTTTTAGAAGCTCAATTTGAGCATACTGTAATTTTGCAAGATCACTAAACCTGCTCATATTTGATTTCATATCTTCTATGGCACCGAACAGTTCAAATTGTTTACTCACTAGTAACTCAAGCGCAGTATTTACAGTCAGTATTTGGCAAGAATGTAGCACACAACAATTTTTACACCGATAGGCCAGTTGACAGCATGTATTTAAAGCATTAATGCCCGGTTTCTTGAACGCAAGTTATGGAATCGATAGGCCTATGTAGTCAATAAGTTACATAAAATTCTTAAAAACCGTTTCTGAAACGTTCAATAGCAGTTATAGGTTCCATAAGGCTTTCCATAACTTATCGCTATGTAAGCGTACAGTTAAAAGATAATGAGTTCCACAAAAATCTAAGATTGCAGATGTTTTATGAAATGACAGGCCTTCCTAGTGTTTTGTTACTTGTAATATTGTTTATACAGTGTTCATAATAACGGAAACAGTGTAATTACAACATTACAATCAATAGCAGGATTTTGTCTAGGTTAGAATCATACAACTTGAGATATACTATGCTGAAATAGCAGGCATGTGATTATTTACATTAGTGTGTTATTTCCTTTATTATCAATTACGTTTGTTTTAGTTAATTGGTTAGTTATTTTAATGTCGACTTTATAAATTATTGTTATTTATTTATTTTGCCGTTTGTCTCATATAATTTCTATAAGGTTGCGTTTTGTTCGGTGTTCTATTTCTTGCAAAGTTATTGCTTTTAGGTTATTGGTATATAAATTTTTGCGCTATTGTGTTTATTACGTAATGTTGTATCTAGTACCCACTAGTGCCTGGCTAACAAAACTATATGTGTGGCATATTATTACTAAAATAAATCTGCATAGCAAGATGTCGAGGTTATGTATGTAAACTACACACGAAATCATAAACAGTAAAACCTATTAATAGTTACTGCTTTTACTGTTGACTTGCATACGTTTTACAGCATGGACTTGCCTTCATCATTGTCTTCTTCATCGGATGAAGAAATATTCAACATTTTTTTGAGCATTACCATATTTCCATTTAATGCTATACGTGCTTAGATGTTTTCCTTTATATTTCGTCCAAGATTTTGTATACGTTCGATTTAAAAACGTCACATTGTTTATAACATTTCCCTATTATGATTTATTCAAATTAAATTTTATGAAAGAAAATGAAGTGATTATTTAAACTTTATTAAACATCGTGTTCATATGAAGACACCACTGATTAAATATTTATTTTCCTTAAATATTTCATTTGATTAATAATAACAAATACCTCAACGGGGAGTCTAATTACAATTATGTACTCCTTATATAGCTCCTTTGGTTTGCATCAATAAATTTTTACTATTTCCAAAAATTCTAATATGTTATCATTTAGTTTAAAAAATAGAATTACTATTTCTAGTATTCCTTGAATATGAATAGCTGAAACAGAATTTAGCATTCAAATATACCTTGTACAGATATTTCCAAAGGTTCTATAACTAGTCGAGAGATTTTTCTCGGAGATTCTACAGATTTTCACAATCACGGTGCATCACGTTTAGTAAACAACGAAAAAAGTGACGATCGATATTCCCAAATCAATTCATTTTCTGCTTTATGACATGTGTCACCATCTAGCGGCTATACGAGAAGCACGTTATTGGACCAATTACTATTGAGACATAAGCTATGGAGAGAAAAGCGTCTAGAAACCCGACTTGAGTTATGAGTTCCATAAATTTATGGATCTCATACTTATCGGTTCCATAACGTAATCTTTATGCAACCGGGCCTAAGTGAATATTTTTTAAGGCCAGTACACTGCAAATGATATTTCGATAAACAATGAAATTCACAAATGATAATAACACTATTATCATCAAATTTTTCCGAGCCAGATATGCAACACTCACTATTAACGTCGGCCATTTTAGCACATCATTAGGAACTTGAAATGTCATTATAAAAATGATTTTGATGAAAATGATAAGGATGTCGACTCTACAGAATTTCAACACAGTTTTACAATCAAAGATGCAATATTTTCACTCATGACTGCATGGAACGCAGTAGAGCCTGTAACTCTTAAAAGAGTGGTGAAAGTTATGGCCGAATGTGGTGTTTGCAGATCTAGAGTGTGATCAAGACGAAGATTTTGAAGGATTCCTCATAAAGCAGAGGGCATCTGAAGTGCAAGAACTGATGGAATCTGTTAAATTAGCTCGGAAAGACAACCCTCTATGCAAACTTAATGAAGATGACATAGGAGAGTGGATACCCACTGAAGATGATGTTGAAGTTGCAGCCACTTTCAATGATCAAGAAATCATTGAAAGCATTACAACTCCTGATAAGATAGAAGGGAATTATTCAGAAGAATCTGATAAAGAAGACGACAAAGTTGAAAAAGAAAAGATATCTTGGGCTACTGCAGAAAAGTGCATGGAAAAAGTTATTAAATTCGTGGAACAGAACCATAGCTTTAGTCTTCAAGATGTCATGCATGTGCACATGGTGCAGAATAATCTTATCACAAAGAAATTACAAAGTCGTAAACAAGGTGATACACAAAAATATTTAAAGAAAACAATAGAAGCATCTGCCGATCAAACTAGTGTTCCATCGACAAGCAGTGCAGCAGACGCAGTAGAAGTTGTAAGTGTTCCATCCACAAGCAGTGCAGCAGATGCAACAGAAGTCGTGGAAATGAACGAATAAATATAGTCATTTTGATAAATGAAGCATTCCGTATTTGTTAATGAATGAACCAACAAAATTTGCCTGTTCATCTCTTCTTTATTCTTCCTTAAATTTGAATTTTAAAAGTATGCCCAAGAATCCGGAAAATCTGGACTGACCAAATCTCCGAGCAGTCCAGATTTTCGGACTTTTACTGTAGTATCTATAACAAATAACTGCTTCTTACACAAGAGTATATAGAATGGTGTAAAACCTAAGTGACCTCTAAAATTGCTGCAGATCTGAAATTTGACATGATGATAGGTCATGGGGTACAAGCGATGGGGAAAATTCCGAATTCCAAAATATTTCATTTTTTGGGTAGTTTTTCTGACCCCATTGTTTCATTTCTATCCCTCATAAGAAAAACATCTAAATCAGTGCAGGGCTTTATAAAGTTGCATTTTTAAATTTCTTGAAATTGAGATAGAAATTCAGGAGATAAGCAGTTCTATAGCTAGAAGACTAAATTCAAATCTTTATTGAAATAGCTTAAAATTTTGTTTATAATCAGAAAAAGGGGAATTTTTAGCAATGAAAAAATCAACTATCATGACAATTAGTCCAGTGTGTTCAAATTAATAATCTGTATTATAATAGCATCAATTAGTGCTTTTAGTGGGAATTAATAGACTGAATTATGATATCGTTAATTTAAAATGACAGTAATTGTATGATGATGTCATAATTCTAACTAATACAATAAATATCCTATTTATTTAAAAAGAAAACAATAATTCTCTTATGTATTGGTATAAATCAGTTACATATGGTCCTCCTATTACATAGAAGATGCATTCTGAAAAAGTGCATCGTAATAAAATCCGTGTTATATGAACCTAGCTCTGCATAATGATAAGATGGTTGAGTTCCAAGCCCCTTCAGTCTCCTCCTCGAGACCCAAAATTTTCAAACCTACCTCTTATGCATATACATCTTCTAATAGTGTAGTTGTTAATTATCTAAGCCTCAGGCTCTCCAAAATGTCATTCTCTCATTTAGCAATCTGAAATACACCACCTTTGTGAACTTCGTGAATAATTGGTTCTGGAAAACTGGCGCAAAATGTAATTTCGCAAAGTGCAAGTCCTATTTTTCCATATGATGCAATGTAATAATGGTTCCCAGTCAACCTAAAAAAATTCACTTTTTTATCATATATAACCTCCGGCACATTTTCACATGCGATTTTCAATGTCCTTTTGTTCATTCTAAGGAAATGCTTTAATTTAAATGGATTAACTACTGAAATGGAATGTTGAGTACGTGATGCACGGATGTATTCTTAGATTCTGAAACAAACATTTCAAAGCCGCAAAAAAACACGCATTATAAAGTGGTAACATTTATTTTATTAATTATGTTTGAAATGTGTAACAGAAAATCAAAACCTAGCATAAGAAGGTGATAACATTTCTTTTAATTGTTCAAAATACGTCACAAAAATTCTGATGTGGCCTCCACATGACTTTCTCCGTACACGTAATATTTCTAAAAATTCCAAATAGGTGGTGAAGTGATAATAAATATTTTAAGGAATTGCAAGAAAAATTTAAAGGCTTGACAAAGAACAGAAATAGACTCAAACTGTAGCCTTCTGATATTGGATATAACCAGGAAGCTCCAACAACTAAGAAAAGAAAAAGCATTACTAAGGCATAAGTAAACATAAATTGTTTACAATAGTTGCCAGTAAGTGGTGTGTTGGTGGCAGCTAAAAAATTAGTTTTAAAAACATCTCTTAAACAATTCATTATATGGAAAAATATTTTGAACAAACATTGTAGAAAATTAAATTTGCTACAACTTTTATTCCAGCATTGATCAAGTAATAAAGCAAATATTAAAAAGAAACGGATAAGTGACAGGAGTGAAAATTCCGGTAACAGATGCACACACAGACCCACAGACATTATCAAGAAAATAGTCAAAATGTGTTCAGGGGACCTTAAAACATGTACCTATTTCTGTTGAAATCTCATTCGATTTTTTTCATGAAAACAATACTTTCTCTATACTTTGTATATGGAGAATGTAAAAAAATGAAGGATTAAAGTGGTAACATTTCTTTTAGTAATTGCATTCAAAATACTCGGCAGAAAATCTTATGTTTACAAGATGTTAGCAATTCTTAGATTTACATTGAAAATTTGTAATAAAAAATGAAACCCTAACAAACAAAATAACATTTCCTTAATTACATTCAAAATATGTACGAAAATAATAGCAAATGAAAACTTTACATTCCAAAATGATGGCATTTCTTTAAATTTTAAATTAAAGCTTCATTAATGAAAATTGCGGAGTTGGCAGTGAACTTCAAACTGAGCTAAAAAATAATTAAGTTGAGAGTTATCACGTTTGTTTACTTCGAAAACTGCTAATGATGAGCATTATAAATATTATATACGTAATATCCTTATTCTGTCTGTCCATCCGTTGGTCCATCTGCCAGAACGTTCTATACAAATCCCCATAAGAGAACACTTAAAAATTCCTTTTTTCCACTCGCAGGCTTTTTTCTTTTGCAAAATTAAATTAGAAGTAATTGACCTACTATTTTCGGGTAGGGACCATTTTAAACAAAAATAAAAATAGATTCTTATTCTTATTTTTGCCTTTGGTTCAAAATTGCGCAAGTTATGCATATATATCATATTTATTGGAAAACTTTTAGCTTTTTAACGATATGTTGCCTTGCCGACCATCTCATTGTTGAACCTTGAGATTGTTATGTCGTCCTTATACTATATGCATAAGGAAAGTGAGCTTTGAATGCTCTAGTACAAGAGAGAAGGTGCCCACCTTTTTTATAATTAAAATCCTTTTTTTCATTAATTTCTTTTTAGTTAACTTTACTTTGAAATTTTTGGTAATTAACTATTTTTATAGTTATTTTCCTAATTTTTTTTGCAGTGCATCTTATAATTTACGGAGGTTATAAATTTGCATCTCATATATGAATCAGCAAAAAGCCATTCCTTGACATGAAGACCTTTTTCGTTTACTTTTAAAAATATTTCAAGGATGAGGTATTTAACATAGTTATGCGAAGAAAAGAATTTATATCTCATTCGTAAATCACTGAAATTTTCATTTTAATACAATTTTTTTCACGTTTTCGTGCATTTTATTTATATTGGGTCACTGTTGTCCCAATTGTTGAATTCTATTCTTGGCCTCATAATAAATGCACCAATTTAAAATTGAATTTAATGCTTTAACACGGATCAAAACAACTTCGAAACAAAAAAGTAGAGGGGGTTCACACTTGTTGTCTTCGCAAATGCATGATGCGAAATGCAAATAATCGGCGTGAAACAGAAGTAATGGTCATAAAAAATTTTGTCGCAAAGTGCAAATTCGCCAACCGCAAGCACACTAACTTCAAAAAGGTGGTATATTTCCGTTGAGATCTCAAAATCATTTTTTTTCATGAAAACAATACTTTCCCCTATACTACATATGCAGAAAGTAAAAAACAAGAAGAGTAGCTCAGCCAACTTTTCCATAATTCAACATTTCAATAAGTTTATAATATATTTGTTTTGGAATTTTTGCCTCTGGCATCTGAAACAAGAAAAAAAATTAGTTTTGTCTTACTGGTGTTTTTGAATGAATATGACTCAAGCAGTGGATGTATTATTAACAACTTTCATTTTCTTATACAGTAGGTGCTGCATAATTTCATGCTGATGGCAATAAATAACTGCCTTTCTTAAACTAGATCTGGATTAAGAATTCTGTGTTTGATTACAATAACTGGCTGGTATCAATTAGCAGTGATAATAATATGTGGCACCTACTGTAGTTCAGAACATGCATTCTATACATTATTTGATTGAATTCATTTTACTGAGCTCATGTTTGTCTTCTGCAGAGAGCAAGACTACCATCTGATGAGGATCTTGTAGATTTGGATCGTGACATTGTCCAACTCTGTCTTTTGGATGTCATGCAGTATCAGCAACTAGATGTTGAGGAAAATAACCCTCCAGTTATAAACGACGAAGTGTGGCATAATATTGAACCTGCAAGAGTTCCCATTAAAGTTTTAAATCGTTTGCATTGCAATGCTGTTTCAGGTTAGTATAAGTCATTTGTTGGGAGGAGAATCTCATACCATTCTGACTCATTATTGCAAATTTTACAAATAAAAATATGCAGAATGAGCACATTATTTGCTAACTATTTACTTATTAATAATAGAGATTTTTCATGTTTTCATTACAATTGCCTTTCATTGAAAATACAATTATTTATTAAAGCATTTACACATGTTATTCAGAAGTTAAATATTTTTAAATTAGCATTCTCCCAACAGTTGCTGAGAAATGCATTCTGAGTTACAATTTACTTTCTTTCAGAATGTTATAATTCTGCCTCCATGGGACCTGAGCTTGCAGATATCCTAAGTGCTCTTACTGGAGCTTCTGCTGGTGATGTATTCAATCTTGAAAGGCTTGAAACACTTGGAGATTCATTCCTCAAGTTTGCTGTTTCAACATTTCTGTTTCTTAAGTGAGTTTAGTCAGTGTAATTTCATTTGCTTATGTAAATGAAAAGGATGATTTAGTAGGAATCATCATTAACTTCTGCTCTAACAGATTATTTACCATATATACTCTTGTATAGTTCGAGTTTTTAAGACCAAATTTTTGTGCAAAAAATTGGGGGTCGAACTATACACGAGTAATACTTTTGAGGATTTAAAATCTCGGATCTAAAAAATTATCTTTTTAAAAATATCAAAATAATAATCGAGATATTTTTTGGTCACCCACCTCTCTGACTTAACTTCTATGATATAGCTCTAAAGCTTCCTATTTACCTTTAATTTTATCGATTTTCGTTAGAACTATGTTGTGTTTTTCATTTTTTTCTTTTTCTAAGACTTATATACCTGTCCTCTATTATCATGAAATTCTGATTTGATTGCGACCCAGTAGTATTATTCATTATTTTTTTATACGTTCTGTGGTGGGTTATAGTGCATTTTAACCAAAATTCGTAATGTAACCATTATACTGACCTTTTGTCGTCGTAATGTTGTTACGTGAATACTAAAGCCTGCCTCATATTCACCGATTGTTTTCTTGATTTCTATACATATCTTTTTTGCGTCTAATAACAACAGATGAGTTGGAATGAATTATATTGAAAGTGTCATTGACAACGTTACTTTATGGAGCTTCAACAACTTTTGTTATAGAGCCGTAATAACTCCATTATGTTGCTCCAATATTGTTAATTCCAAATGATGATATCAATGTATAAAGTCACAAAGCTGAAGAATTAAAATGTGTTTATTTCATCTTGTTCAACTATCATTCATAACTTTTATTAAAGGTTTTACAAGTAATATGGATCTATTAATTTTCGTTATATAAGCTTAATTTCTGTCTATTTGCTAGAAATTCTGCCACCATTCGTATGTCACATCTCGTAGTTAAAAAGTAATAAATATTTTTCTTCTCAAGATCGTGCAATAGGTTTACGATGTTTACCGTTTATTATTAGAATAGTGTTATTATGATACTAAAAGCTTTTGAAAATCAAGATCGTTCTATATACCTCGATTGTGAGCTTCGAGATATCGAAACGAAAAATGTCGATCCTGACGGAAATCTAGGATAAAAGAGTAAGTAGAAAGCTATGGTCGAATTATACATGAGATATATGAAAAAATCTAATTTTTTTGCCGAGAAATTGGAGGTCGAACTATACACAGAGTCGAACTATACACGAGTATATACGTTATGCTGAACCAGGTTATTTCCATTTTCAGCTTCTCTGTAGTATTCCTATGATAAGCCTGGCTTTATTGCTTTTTTCCATTCATCACTGCTTTGTAATGTTGCTTTTTTTAGAGATGTGATAGCTGTTACAGTTCTGGAAAGGAAAAAAAATAAGACGGTCTGTCTACATGCACATTGTTGCTGCTGGAGGTGACAATGTAGTTTATTGGCCTATTATTGAATGTACTAGTGAGATGCCCATTGAAATGCAACGGAAAAGTTTTTAAAATGAAATTTTATGAATAGATGCGACACGAAGCTATTATCCAAGTCATTAGTACCCAATTACACAAAACCGGCAACAATGCGAATCACTAAGAATGTGTCAAGTTCTTGCGTTAAAAACTGATGTTTATCAATTCGACACATATTGAAAAGTTGATGGCAGGAAAGAAAACTTTCGCTATTTTAGGCATTCATAGTTTCAAGCCTTGAACTCGTACATTGATTCTAAGTAATTTTAATTTGCGAATGATTAATGTTCTACATTCAAATGTATTCCTTCTGTAACGTTTGAACGCCTTCGTGTGGGTGCGCCCGCTGTGTTTTCCTTTTTTTTTTGTTTTCTGAGGCGGCCGCAGGGGTCGCCGCATCGTCGCAGGTAGAGGGTGCTCGGGGGATCCGGGAGATGTCACTCGGCTCTGGGGCGATCTCAGGGAACGTTTTGTATTAGGCTTGGTTAGTTAGTGTTATCGCTCACGTGCGTTCGAGTTTTTGGGTTTGTGCGAGAGAGAAGTTAGTGCTCGTCTTTGGGGAGTGTTAGGCTTTAATTACTCCCGTGTTATTTGTTTTCCTTACCTTTTTCCTTTCCTTTATCCGAGAAATAATTCTTTTCCTTCCCTACTCCCCCCCTTTGTTCTCGATGATGATCGGTGCTCGAGTCATTAAGTGAATGATCGTCACCTACCGAACTGAGAGAACTACTATTCTAAAGAATATTTTTCCTTTCTCTCCCTCTCCTCCCTTCTGCCTTCTGAGTGCGGGCGGAATTTTTCCCTCCTTCCCCTTTTACCCGCACTGGCGCCCAACCATCCATCATTACCTCATTGACCCGCGACCTGTGGCTAATCCCGGAGCGACAACGTCACTCTTCTTGTAAATAATGCAGCAAATGTTGTTGCTATGAAAATCACTTCTCCCTCCTTCCTTCTCTCTCTCTCTATTTTGTATTAAAAGCATTCTAAGCATGCTTTCATCCATAAGGCTTGAAATAACAATAGGATGTTGAGGTTTAACAATGTAATGGGTTGGCAAAGCAACATGCCGTTAAAATGGCAAGATTTCTCCAAAATATGTGAATTGAATGTTTAACATGAGAAATTTATAACTGTAGGCAGAAAAGGATGAACAGAATAAGAAACTTCATGATTTTTTCTTTAAAATGGTTTAGATTCAAAGATCATAGATTAATTCTTTCTAATTTATATCTCATAAAGAATAAAAGCTTGCACGTTGAAAAGTCGATTTTTACATGTTATTTTATGGGAAATGGAAATGTCTTCCTTGGAGTCAAACCCAGAACATTTTTCGAAATTTTTATGGTCATCACCTTAAAATATGTGAATTTAGTATTTCTGCCAAATTAAAGAAATATATCTCTATGTTTTATCGAGTCATTCACATTTTAATAGCGTGACAGAGGGAGCCACAAAGGAACAGGAGTAAGTTTTTTTAGATTTTAGATAATGCATCTAAAAATATCAAGGTCTAATCGCATGTTAATTCTTTTTTGTTGCTGTCAGCTGTGCTATATCTCTCTTACTTCAAAAAATACTGTGAAGGTTCAAGTTAATGCTCTTAAGTCTGGGACTGGCAACCTTTTCTACATTGAGGGCCACATTGGAAATCAAAAGAACTTCAGTGGGCTGGATGAACGATTACAACAGAAATTACCTACTGATTCTCTGGTCTCATATTAGTGAAAAGGAAGTCTAAATAATATACCAGTGTTAAGACTTCACTAGAAAAGGTTTTTAGACCATAATTTTACTGAAAAATATGAAATTGTTTCTATTAAATTTTATCAGCCACTTTTTCATCATAACTTCACAGGCCTTGTAAAGCTCTCTCATGGGGCACAGGTTGTCGATCCCTGCTCTATACCATAGAATCATAGCCTCTTCATCACTACCAACTCATTAGCCCTTATCAGACTTCACTGCACTGCAGCACCATTTTAAAATATTAAGCATGGTTACAGATTTTATTTTCCAAAACAAATTTATGAACTCAAACTTAGTCATTTTTTTTATTCACAAAAACATTTTCAAGTTTTTTGAAATTTTTTGTTTTGTTTTAAAAGCCTTCAGTGAAAAACATTTCATTATTGTATTCCTGTCATGGTAGCAGTTACATGTATTTGTTCTTATCACAACTTGCATACAAATGATATTACAATGTAACTGTATATGTAACAAACATTTGAGTCAAATGTATTTCAAAATTCTGAGGAAGCTAGAACATTAGAATGTCACTCACAGAGCCATGTCTAACAAAAGGCAAAACATTCACTGTGTAACCTTCGTTTGTCAAAAAGATATACATGCTAAACTTGCAAATCTTGTAAAAAGAACATTTGTAAGGAGCACTCAGGGCCTATTTTAACATGCAGCTCGAACAATTTTGAGCAGTTCTAACAGTCAAATGTGCAGCTCCATAATCAATTTTGTGTTGTAGTTATTTTTTCAAGTAATATATGTATCATGAATGCTATGAATAAATTACACTCTTTGTCGCAGGTTAGGTATCTCAGTATCTGAACCTGAACCATGCTAAAGGTCTATTTAGTTAGATCATCTCTTACTAGGTGGTGTGTTTAGTTTAGTTAGATCGTTTCTCGCAAGGAGACTATGACGGCATGCCAACTGCTGCATTTTGAGTATTTACAGAATTTACTGATTCAGTTCAAATAGCTTTTATTTTCTGCTTAAAGGTAAGTTGTACTTTGTCATAAATTATATGTGTGTGTGTGTGTGTATATATATATATATATATATATATATATATATATATATATATATATATATATATATATATATATATATATATATATTATACCTGGACATTGCTCAGGTTTAAGGTTAAGAACAAATAAGCAATGCAGAGTATACAGAAACATTTTAAGTACGAAAAAGTTGCAAGTTATTTGACTCAATTCAACGTTGTTTGGGTTTCTGATTCACTATTTATAAGAAAATTATATTTGAGTGTTCATCATTCAACCTTCTATTACATAGTAACAGTTCTGTATTAATACAATGTATGAAATTTAGCAAAGATTTTAACAAAAAACAAATTACGACAGTGAATAGGGAAGCTATGAAAAACAGGAATTTCTCCATGAAGGCCTGGGTGGACTTTATTTGGATCATACATCACATTTTCTTGCAAATTTAAGTAAAGTTGTCTTCACTTGCATAGTGCAATTAAATAATATGTTTGGGCCGGAGGAATTTCCCGTTGAAGAATTTCAGCTCGCGATTTCAACACCAGTGAAGACCCATCGCAGACATAAGACTGCATTTCTAGCAAAAGATATGTACACCATGAGTGAGTTAGGCTCACTTTCAAAGATAATGAACTTTTTGAGAGCCAATCTTGCGAATTTGATATGTGACTTCCGTTAATAAATGCTAATTTTCGAAACTAAACATAATTTTTTTTAATTACTGAGTAACTTTCAGAATTTTTTGATACTTTGTTAATAATGTTACACCTAACTTAACAAAATATTAATTATTTTGATGCAGGCTAATGTTTCAAGTTTTGAACTGTATAGTTTTGACATTTCTGATGAAGTTATTTTAAATTTTTACATTTTTCTGTACTTTTTCCGCAATTTTTGCACTATACACCTTAAAAATATGCCTCTTGCATTTACAAAGTCGCTTTCACATATAGCTAATCTTTATCTCACAATACCAACAATGCTATTGACAGAAGTTTGTTTATTTACGTTACCATGATAAAAATATCAAACTTCCATACCCGGTTTTCCTAGTTCAAGAAGTCAGCAACAATTGGATATACATGACAATCGTAAGTTTTCCATTAAAAAATGTCAAAATTTTCTGTTAAAAGTGTAATTTGGGAAATCTTTGGTCCGTATTTGAAATTCGATGGTAGGAAAACAAAACTTCGTTCATTTCTGCATTCCTGGGTTCAAGTCTGAAACTCGTACTAGGGTTATTAGTAATTTTAAAGTCCAAATTCAAATTTGTCTACACCCATTTCCATGTTTTTTCAATTGGAAAAAATTAGAATAGAAAATGTTTAAAAACATAAAAATGGTCATTCAAATCGGTTTAAAAACCTTACTACACCTTTCTCAGCACTGCAATGAAAATGATACCTTTTTCTTGCTTCTATGTTCTGTAGTTCTGGAGCTATAGAATCACCCACATACATACAAAAACTTACTTTTATAGATATATAAGATGTAACAACCACAGATTTGAACCTACGAAATAAATGTGTACACATAGTATAAGAAGACTTGATTAAGTAAACAGTTCATAATCCTTAACGATACCCCAGGTAAAGTATACAGACTTTTTTGAGCAACTCATAGCAGAAGTTCAAACTTCATTCTGGTCGCTTCCAATTTGTCATGAGACCAGTGATAATCAGCTGTGGAACCCCAACATTCCACAGAAGCCTTTTTGGGAAACACTGGTGTAGTGCCTTCCAGTTCACCTATTTTCTTCCTTTACTTTGACCAAGTTGTGGCTTTTTTGTTTCCAAGCTTCAAATTGGGCTCTTGCGAAGAAAGGCTGAGAAAGGAAAGTGCCATAACATCTTTGAGAAAATGCTTCCGAAATGACAATGCCATGCTGATGCAGCACAAAGATAGAATTTTATATTTAACAACTGTTGATTAATAATCTTTTTTAAAATTGAATTACTAACTCAATTCATTTTAAAAAGTTGAAATGAATTCTAAATTTTATAAAATGTAGTACCTATTCCTCAACTGGGGTATATGTATAATTTATTTTGCCAAAATATGGCCCTTCAGTGTTATTATTTTAATTTTAAATTAATGAAACATTTTAAGGGAAAATGAAAAGGCACCATAGTAAATAGAGACATCTGTATTGTTATTTTATAATTGTAACAACTAATCCTATTCTTGTAATAAATTAACATCATAACACCAGCAGCTCTGCTGATAATGTTGTTCTTTGTGCTCAACTAACTGTCCAGCATGTTCCAGAGCTTTCATTCCTCATAGAAACTATCCGATTTATTAATGTCTTTTTCGAAAAAATGTTTTCATCATTTATGTTTCAAGCTAATAGTGTTCTATATTAGCTATTAATGAATAAATTATAGAAGCATTTTATGTTGTTGCTTATTTTGTTGCCTAGATAATTATTCTGTTATCTTTTTTGTTTGCATTCCTTTAAAGGTATCCAAAAATAGATGAAGGTAAACTTAGTTCCATAAAGGGAAAAATTATAAGCAACCGAAATCTTTTCTACTGTGCAGAAAAGAAGGATTTAGGGCAAAAGCTAAAAGCACAACCATTTGCACCCCGCTCAGAGTGGATTCCTCCTGGTTTTAATGTACCAACTTTTCTAAAGGAAAAACTGAGTGATCATGGTGGGATCACCAACAGTGTTTTATTTAAGGTGAAATTATTACTTTCAATCTACCATGTATATTATTATGTGTATATGCATTAAAAAGAAAATCCATTTTCAGATAAGATTGCTTTTATAGCTAAATGTGATTCTTTATTTATTATTATGATTATCATTTATTTAAATTATGTATAAGCACCAAATTTTTTTTGTAGCTGACCATTCCAGATGTTGAGCGCCGTTCCGGTCAGTTATCTAGAAATACAAAGAGGGACATTGTTGAATCGCTTGAAGAGAGTAAAACCAATAATACCATTGGGCAAATATCATCGACATTAGAAGCACTACTTGGAAGACAGAATGTGTCTGATAAGAGTGTGGCAGACTGTGTGGAAGCATTGATAGGAGCATGGCTTATCACTGGTGGCTTTCCATCTGCTCTCCGCTTACTTGGGTGGTTTGGTATCCTCCCATCTAGTCTTCAAGGCATAGCTGGAAATTGGGAAGAACTTGTTGGTGATGAAACACCACTCAACCAAATTATGGATGGATTCATTCAAGACCAAAGCAGTTTTTCAGTTATTGGAGGGGTTGTGGATTGGGCACCTGATGTCCAGCGGGATACTATTATAGATGAAACTCCAAGTTTATCCATAAAAACGGTAAGTATTTTGACTGCACATTTTCTTATTTGTCTAATCACTGAGAATGAATGGAATATCCATGACATGGATAAACATTTGAGATAAGGATCATGTTTTATAAAACTTTTTTATTAACTTGACCTGTATGTAGGTATACTATGTTTCAAATCCAAATAACTAAAATGTTTTGGGTACTTCCAGTTCATCTAGGGGTAAGAAATTTTGACTGTAATGTAGGTTATAATTTAATTTGCATAACCCAGAAAAGTGACCAGGGTTTGATTCTAAAGATGTTTTTCTATTACCCATAAGAATACATGGGAAAAGTGTAAAAATTATTTGCAAGCCTTTCTGCCATCACAGTTATTAATGTGACAGAATTAAAATAGGATCATGTGATGTGAACTAAATTATGAGTAAAAGAATGAATTTCAATATTCTCTTCATCAAATTATGAATCAGTTTGAAAAAGCTACAAATTTGCAGAAATATCCCGTTTTTTCATGCTTTTTAATGTCCCTTCTATTGATTGGTGGTAAAGTTTTGATTCCAAGGATGCTATCAAACTTTTATATTAACATTTGCTTTTATAAAATACACGAAGCTTGGTGAAATCTTCTCGGGTTTCCAGCCGGGTAATTACGGAGGTCTTGTGGAAACCTGAGAAAATTTCACCATGTGTATTTGCCAGAAAAGCCTCAAATCTTTCTTTACATAAAGCTTATTTAGTTTTGTCCTGTTTGCTTAATAACTTTGGTTTTTATCAGTTTATAGGATGGAAACACATATGGTTTAATTAAATTTTCTACTCTTTCCCTTGAAATCATCATCTTAATTTGTACTTATGATTAGAGCTACCTCCAAAAAAAATTTCCTACTTTTCTGAGAATTTGTTTTTATTTTACTCATTTTAGTGCATTGAAAATATAATAGTTATATTAAGTGAAAAATATTTTTTATTTTAATTTATTTCATCTGCTGTTAATGGTATGTAACATGGTTTTTCAATGGTATTATTTCCCTAATTTAGTTAATACGATTGAATGACTGTTGTGCAATTTCTTTTTTGTATCATCTGCCTTAAAAGTAGGATCCAATTTTCAGCGCATGTAGTTAAAAAATTAAATTGTCATTTGATTGCTTTATTAGTAGTGGGCAATATATATATATATATATATATATATATATATATATATATATATATATATATATTGCACAACAGTCATTCAATCGTATTAACTAAATTAGGGAAATAATACCATTGAAAAACCATGTTACATACCATTAACAGCAGATATTATATATATATATATATATATATATATATATATATATATATATATATATATATATATATATAAGTAGAGTGTGATGCATCAGGGGAGGAAATTCTGTATTGAAAGATATAACTACTTACCATGACAACTACACTTGTGTTTATACAGCCTCGTAAATTCATTATTGGTTAAATTCATAAATTTTATATCTATATTAACTAATTATGTAGAACTATTTAGCTGCAAAATCATCTTATATTTGTTAAGTTAAGGAGATTTATAAATATTAAGTAACTTCATGAAACTACAGTCTAATAACAACAATAACATTTAACCTCATTCAGTATATATCCAAAAACATTAATTTTCTTCAGATTTATTATTATGAAGTACTACAAAGTTAAGGCCAACAGCATTTGTCCAAGAGAAATTTGAAAAGCTCCTTTTTGAAGTGGTTGACATCAGTTTTTTTAAAAAGTATTTGGAAGAGCATTAAAAAATTTTATGCCCATAGCTTTGGGACCCCTACATGTGTTTCTGGAGCTGAAGTACACGTGGAGGTCTTCATTCCTCCATGTTTGGTGCTTGTGTAGCATGAGTTTTTTTACCAAATTAAGCATGCTTTTTTGTACCAAATTACAAAAAAATATGTAGATGGATGGGACTGTTGGAAATCCAAGATGGGACTGTCAGAAGTCCAAGTTGATTAAAAATTGGGCAACAATTGGCATTGAAACTATTGCTAATGATGACAGGAATTAATTTTTTTCTGTATTTAAAAAATTTCCATTAGTTGAAGAAAAGAATCACAAAAAATAATAGCATAGCTAACTAGAGAATAAAAATCTGATGTGGCCACCACATGAACTTCTCCATACCTGTAATATTTCGAAAAATTCCGAATAGGTTAAATGATAATAAATATTTTAAGGAACTGCAAGAAAAATTCAGACAACAAAGAAATGAAATAAACTCAAACCATAGCCTTCTGATATTAGATATAGCCGCAAAGCTCCAACAATTAAGAAAATAAAAAGGAGCGCTATTAATTGTAAGATGTAACTAAGCATCAAGTGTTTACAATAGTCACCAGTAGGTGGCAGCTAAAAAATATAATTTTTAAAATATCTCTCAAACAATGCATTATACGGGAAAATTTTTCTAACAAGGTTGTAGAAAATTAAATTTCATACAGCATTTATTGCAATACTTTTTTATATTAATCATATATTAAAGCAAATATTTCAAAAAACTGATCTGACAAGACCCAGTTCCAGTTGACCGATGTTTACCAACAACTAATCAACTCTTGTTATTTTAACAAAATGGTCAAATATAAAATTTTGCATTGATCTAATTGATAGTTTTTGAGTTAGCACCCACAAAAAATGTCACACACACACAGATATCCGAGAAAATGGGCAAAACGTGTTCAGGGGATCTCAAAACATGTATTTATTTCCATTGAAATCTCAAAATCAATTTTTTTCATGAAATACAATACTTTCCCCTATACTACATATGGAGAAACTATAAATGGACATAAAACGTTCTCAACATCTGGATGCTGAGACTATTTTTGAGGATGGAGGCAAGGTAAACAAGTAGAAATTTTTAAAAAATTAAAAAATAAAATCTTTTATTGTTTCAGAAGTAGTCACCCTTAAAAGGAGAAAACAAGAAAAATATTTCAGATTATTTGTATGTTATCAAAGATTTTGGTGTCATGTTTTCAATTCATTACTATTTATTTACATAACTTAAGTTTGCATATCAAAGCCTAGTATATGATAATTTCACTTTAATTGAAGGTCTTCAAAGTAGAAGGGCACTTAAAAAAATTTCGAATTTTGGAAAATCCTCCAAATAGTAAAATTGAAAAGGATGCCAAAATATTTTATAATGGACAAATAGTCAGAAATATTTGTTTCTCCTTTTAAGGGCGACTTCTTGTGAAACAATAAAAGGTTTTATTTTTGAATTTTTAAAAATTTTTATTTGTTTTCATCTTTTAAGAGCTAAAATGAGTAAAATTCAATGTAAAAATAATAACCAAAACACTGAAAAATGTTTGCGTCTAGATTGTCCTATGTAAATTTTGTCACACGAACTGCAATTGACTTGGTAAATGCCTGATTTGTGATAATTGGGAATTTTATCTTTTGGGTTTGTCAGTAGGTTGGATAGTTTATTTTCGTTGACAAAAACTGGGTGAAGATCAAATTTTGAAAGCATGTGTTGGAGATTATTTGTTAGTTTTGGTGCATATGGTAGTTTTATGTATTTTTTCTTTGTTTTGGTTGGTGAGTGTGGCGCATGATTTAATTTGAATATTGTGCTTGTGTTTTTGAACCATTTTATCAATGATTTGTGAGTCAAGTCTGTTGTGTAATGTGCAGTTTTTAATAAATGTAAGTTCTATGTAAAATCTGTTTTCTTCGATAGAGGTGTATTTAGTAGTCTGTGAATTATGGAGTGGAAGGGAGTCAATTTATGTGAGATATGGTGGTGAGAGTCCATATGAATGTATGTGTTGATGTGTGTAGGTTTTCTGTTAATGTTGAATTGCAGTTTGTTATGTTTTCTTGTAATGAGCAAATCTAAGAAAGGTAAAGATTTATTGTTTTCTATTTCATGTGTAAATTTTATCTTGTCGAATTGTTGGTTGAGACGCATGAAATTAGGGTTGCTTTCTTTTGCTTTATCAAAGATTGCAAAAATGTCATCTACATAAGGGAGCCATGTATTTGGAAAATATGGGAAGGAAGATTTACAAGACTTCTCAAAATTAGTCATGCAAGTTTCAGAGTAGTATCAAGAGAATCATTAATTGGTTCTAAGGACTAAATTGATTAGCAATGTTAAATGTCTGCTATTTTGAGGATAGTATTTAATCAGATACTCTAATGCCTGTGGTCACTTAATATTGCTTTAAAGGCTTTTGTGTTCTGTTTTTATGCTTCGCATTATTTTTTACAGTCTTGTCTAAACATTTTTTGAAACATTTCCTGTTTTGCTCATTCCTTTAACTAAAGATTCATTTATGGTCAAGATGTCGTATTTTTTAATGTAGTAGACCCTTAAACTTGGTGGAAGATACGTTCCTAAGAATACCGAAAATATGGAAATCATAATTAGTGAAACCAAAAGCTTATGGAAGAAAGGGTGATAGGTTCTGGACTTACAAACATTTGACAATAATAAATTATGTAAAGTTGGACTTATCTTTAATGCTGATGACAATAATGATAACAAAGATGATGTTGAGAATATTTTTGAAATGAGAAAAAAGTTGACTATGACTGGGAATTGAACCCAGATCTTCCACTTGTCGGATGGATATTCTACCCCTAAACTATTGTAGCAGATTAATTTTCCTGATTCTGAATGCAGATGATTTCTTGGCTGGGGCCAAGCTAGTATCAACCAGCCCCAATGAATGTCCTCAAAGAGATACATCGAAAAAAACTCCTCCCTCTCAATGGTGAGTTTGTCAAGCTAGAAATTGATGGAATAAAGCCATCTGAAGATCCTTTGCAGACAGGCATAAACTGTAATGTTGGGAATATTTTTTAAATGAGGAAATAAAGTCTGCAATGACCGGGAATCGAACCATTGAACTATCATAGCAGATAAATTTTCCTGTTTCTGAACGTTGATGTTTTCTTGGCGAGACTGCTATGATAGTTCAGTGGTAGAATATCTGTCCGGCAAGTGGAAGACCCAGGTTTGATTCCCAGTCATAGCAGACTTTTTTCTCATTTCAGAAATATTCCCAACATTACAGGTTATGACTGTCTGTGCAGTATTTTCACATCTCTTTGTTCCGTCAAAGATGTTGATGACAAAGGTGATTGCAGTGGTACTGGATGTGGGGATTTGTGTTTCTCTGAAATATCATCCAGCTTAACCGTAGATTTCATGGGAGTGTAGTGACTCAGTGTCTAGCTTGTGCAGGAACAGTGTGATGGACAGCAGTTGAACCTTTTTCTGCTTGTTCCTATAAATTTCTGTATAGGGAATAAAGACAAGCTCTTTCTCTCTCATCCTAATGCTCCACTCCAAATGTCCATGAGAGTTTACCTTACCTCTAGTGCTTGCTTTGTCTGGCTCTTATCTGATATTCTCTGCCTGATTCAGGTATTAATTTCTTATTAGTCTCCTTTCTCTTTAGTCCTTGTTGATTTTATTTAATCCTATAAGCTTTATCTAGTTCATTATATTAAATGCCTTCTGCCAATCAATGAAATAAAAAAATCCCTTTTAATATCTTATTCACAATTCTGATATATAATAAAATAATTAAGTAATATTAAATTTTGAGATTTTAGAAGGAGAAAAATTCTGTACTTGATCGGGAATCGAACCCAGGTCTCCCCACTTGCCAGATAGGTGCTTTAACCAACTAAGCTATCAAGCCAGCCTGATTCTCCTATTTTGAATTGGAGTATTTATTGGGAAGAAGGGCTAACTAAGTAGTAAACCTCCAACACATACAGCCTCATAGTGGCAATATTAGTCAAAACTAATGGGAGGTAAATTTTCTACAGCCACAGGAAGAGCATAAGCCTGTTAGCTGCATTGATAAAGAAATGAGCAATGAACACAATTGCTCAAATAATAGCTATATTTTAAGAAATGGTAATGTAGTAAGTAGGGTTACCATCTTCTGTACACAGAAAAGGAGGACATTTCCATGTTTTTGAGTGAAAAAAGAGGACAAAAAGGTCGTCCTGAATTTTAAAAAGAGGACAAATTTATTAATTCAAACAATAAAAAAGTACAATGTAAACAATATTTACTGTTTTGGGTTAGCCCATTCATATTTGTCTTGTGAAATAATTTCTTTCATTATCTCTGGATTGCCTCTCAAGTATGTATCAGTGCATGACATATGTTTGAAATTGCACTGCAAAAACAGAATACCTTTCACAAACTTAACATTAAACCTATTCCTTTCTTCTGTCCATTGACTGCATTAGTGAAAATGCTCTTTCTACATTTGCATTGTCTGGTGGAATTGCGAAGAAAAACTGGGCAATTTTCAACGTTTCTAAATGGCATTCAATATTCTTTGAATTACTAAAATATTTGACCCACTTTTGATATGCAAGCATGTTTTTAAAGTCTTCATTATTAATTTGACCTTCAACAAATTTCTTGAGATTGTTCAATTGGTCAAAGTTGGCCAAGAAAAGTGGCAGAGTAAGTTACCTGAAGCGCTTTAAAGTCTTTTTCTTTTGAATTTGTTGATTTTTTGTCAAATTCGTAATCATGAGGTTATTGTGAATGCATTAATATAAATTGGATTGTTAAGTTCATCATAATAAACTTAATCAACTATTATTGAATGATTTTTCTGTAGTCCTTAGAAAAAGAGAAAACTGATGAAAATGGCAATCAGAACAAAAAATCGAGCAATGAAATCTGTGGCCCAAGTGATGCTAATAGTTTAATTGCTAGTGGATTGATGGATGTTGAGTTAACTGAGGGAAGACATAATGTAAGTGATTCTGAACAATCCATTTCATTTGAGTCTTTTATACTTTTGACCACTTCCAAATCACTGAGTTATTTTAAATATGAGGAGTGTTGTGAGCTATTTGAGGTGATATTATTCTGTCAGTGAGCAGATCTGATATAAAAAATAATTCTGTTTTCTTTAGCCTGCTGAAGATAATCAATGTGATGAAGATGATAGCATTGAAAATGAATGGGTTGATGAAATCAGTGACTTAAATAATATGAATGGGTTAAGCAAAAAGGTTGAATTGACTGATGTGGAAGATGCTGAGGAAAATGATTTTGTAAGTTACGTATAACAATATTTAGGTATAATTCTTTTTGAAAGTATTAGTGGCTAAGCATTTTTTTAATCAAAGGAACTAATATTGAAAGAAATTTTTGCAGTCTGATGAAAAATGTCAATCAAATAACACCAGTGATGGAAGCTATAATATAGATACATTTAATGATGAGGATGAACAGAGTGGTTTAGAGGTACCTGCAAAAAGTGATTCTGTAAGTTATTTTAACTAGTTAATGCAATAGCCAGCCAAACATGGACATGCTTTTCTGTCAGTTTAGTACACAAATTCTGCAGGAAAGAGGATTTGTTAACAGTGGCAAATGTGCTATGATTGTCAGGTAGGTAAAGCACGTGGAGACCTGCATGTGTTTTTATTATGCTTCAATCTTATTTCTTTTTCAGAATTGGCAAGCAGGTTTATTTGGTTTTTACTCGAATTTGATTGTTTTAATATGACTGATATGCATTTCAAGGATTAAGTAAGTTGATACTTGAACTAAATTTTAGGTCCAGTTGCCAGAAACCTCAGTGTGTCAATAAGCCATTGTTCAGCAGAAATTGTACCTCTCCTTATGGTATATTGCTTATTCAAATATGGTTTCATTGAAGTTAAAGAATTATCAACATTCTCTGTCCACTCTCAAATAATTTCTGAAGTTGTTGTGATTGTTTTCTTTAAATTCTTCTACTAGTGATAAATGTTCCCTTTCTGCAAAACATTTTTGATCCATCTTAATAGCACTTTAGTGGCTCATATTATGTGGCAGAAAGTTAAGCATTAGCACAGTCTGAGCTAGTTTTTTCTCTTTTATAAGAAATCATTTACACTACACTTAGATATAAACAGAAGTATATCATACCAATCCTTATAGCCAGACTAAAATGCTGCATGGCAAACCTTTTCAGTGGCATCTCAAATCTGCAGGAAACCATGCAGGATTATTATATTTTATCTAAAGACAGCAACACTAAGAGTCTGTCAGCTTCACTGCATTCTGTTCGCACAGGATTGAAATGGTCAGCTAGTCCTGTAGGAAAGCATGTCTGTTTTTGGCAGCTAATATCTTTATTGTAACATTTTACCAAGTATGCATTTATTAAATCATAGTAACAAAAATTTAATGATTTTCTATAGTCTCTTGAAGAATATCAAGCTAATGATATTGACTATTTTGATTATGATTGGAGTGATAGAAGCAGTGATTCAGAAAGCAGAAGTGTTTTCACTGATCTTGGTATAAGTGAAGCGGAAGGTGAAATTGTAAGTTTTTTCAATTGATTTACTGAAAGCAGTTTTAGTATATACATGAAAAATTTCAGCTTTAAGAATTTTACAAATTAAAGAACTAATACAGCATGAATTTTCTGCAGTCATCCATATCATATGAATTGGATGAAGATTATGACATGAATGAAGAGCTGGACGATGAATGCTATGATACATTGAGTTATATGGAATTAGATAAAGAAAGTGATGATGAAAATATATTTTCAGACCAGAACAAGAGAAGGAAACTATCTCCAAGTTATTCTAGGGTAAATAATATTGAGGTTTGTGTTAAATCAATACATAAATTTAATATAATTGGAGTTGTCTATATTTTAAAGTCAAAACATGAATTATTGAGTTCATCTTATGGCACAAATCTAATTGATGATGAGATAACTCTAGCCAAAAATCATTGAGGAAGTCTGATATGGATTTTGACTGCAACACAGCCATCTTCAGTGTTGATAAATTGATCATTGACTCAAAAAGGTCATTTTTTAGAATCAGCACTTGGTGATTCACCATCAAAAAGGGCTGCTTTGTTGCTGAAATGTACATCTGGTTTCCCCAACCATTTATTGGTAATTGGAGTTATATTCATCATCAGTTTGTTTGCATTTTAGCCTAGTAAAACTGAAGGAAAAATGCTACCAAAAGCAATATGCAAAAATTCAAGTAATGCTCAAATATTGGATGAGTCTGAAGAAAATATCAAGAGATATCTTGATAAACACCACAGTAAGAGAAAATCAGCTATTAACTTAATCAAGTCATCTGGATCAAGAGCATTTATGGTAAGACAAATAAAATGGAACTTTTTGATAATTTCCGACTCCTGAAATCACTTAAAATACTTTACAGTTGTTATTTCACTTATTGATTACAAATCAATAAATCAATTTTATTTTCACTGTAGCAGAATTTTTTTGCGACTGGTAGGTGATAGAGTTGGTAGAAATAGTTGAGTTTGAAAATGTGATGTGCTAAGGAAATCATAATTTATCTTTAAAGCAAAACAAAGCCAATTTTTTTCTCCCTCTCTTTGGTAATTATGCTATTCAGCTGAAATAAATAAGAAATTGAAATTTGTGTAGGTTTTATTTATTTCAATTCCTTTTTTTGTTTAATTTGATTCACTCTATGATGGGAATGGAATGTCTGCTTGAAGAAATTTCTTTCTGTAGCTGTTTTATTCTATCTAAACTTAAGTTGTTGTGTTTATGCTGAACAAATGATGGCTTTATGTAATTTGTTTAATGTTTATCTTAGTGTCAGGAAGTCGTGTTTGGGATCAGACTTAGTTGTTTAAATTATATGTAGCAACTTCCAAATGGTAGCTCTGTTTTTGTCACATGCTTATTGTTATAGCTTCACTTAGGTGTCTGTCTATCTGTACACTTGCTTTAATTGAAATTATGATGAAGCCATTAACCAGGGGTTCTCAACCTTTTATCTCCATTCAGCATTCATCACATTCTGGGAGAGAGAGGCGGGTGCAACTATAAAAACAGAATATTGAATATTTTTAAAAATTGAATTCTGAGAAAAGCAAAACAAACTAGTATTAATATGTAGCACTTAATGCCCTTTTTAGAGCTTTTTTAAATAACAAAATTTTGAAGGGATAAGAAGAGCTGGAAAGCTAAGATATTTAGGATAGTTTTGGCTGGTGACAGGCATTAACCCTATGGAGTCCATCAGTGCTCTCATCAAGTGAGAGGGAATACCAGTCACATTTTTTTAGATCAGTCTGCAGTTGAACTTAATATCATATGAAATGGTGATTATTATTCTAGTAATTGTCATTTGAAAGTGGTAAATTTTTTATTGTTGACATTATTTCTTCTTTATTTGAAAATCCATCAAAAAGTTACTCACCATTTGCAATGAATACTTCCTTAACAAACTAGCCATCTATAAGTGGCTTTTTCTTTAATGCTAATAAATGAGCAGTTTTAAAAGAAGCTAATGTTTTTTGACTTGAGAACAGACTTGGTAAATATAGTTTGCTTCTCTGAAAAATTAAACTTAAATCACAAACTTTCTTTTAACCAAGTGGAAAAGCCTTGAAATATATTTCAATATTGTGTCTCTTTTGCATTGCCATGATATAAGAGCCTCAATGAGCATTTAGAAATATCTCTGCAGGCACCACATTGAGAACCTCCGCCGTAAACAATATAGAGCTGAAACTTGGAGTATAGATGTCTATACTGCTGTCATTTGTATTTCTTTAGAAAAAATGCACCAATTTTATCTATGTTCATGGATAACACTACTCGTTTTATGCTATAATTAGTAGTGAATTGTATATTCAAAATTGAAGTATTCAGCTCAAATTCTGGCTTTTGTCAAATACTAAATGATTTTGGTAACTTTTTAACTATATAACTGTTGAAGAAAGTTAATGGGTATCTGCAACAAGGTTGATGGCAATGATCATTGATTTGCTTGTCTAATAAGGCTATAGAAGTTACCAGTCTCATTTACTTGGCAGAATTAGTTAATAATGATCATCTATTTTTATTACTTAGGTTGGGTGGCTCATGTTGCAAAAACTTCCTTTTCTCCTTATCAAGTACCTGGATAAGAGCTCATTGTACTTTTATATTTAACTGAAAAGCCACCCAATTTTTTTGCGAAAATTGTAATCATTTTCTTGTTTTATTTTGCTATTTAGTGCACTTTAAATGTACATAAAGGTTGGTAGGGTAAAAAGTAATTTTTATATAATTTTATTTAGTCATTCATTTATATCATTGCAGTGATATAAACAAATCTTACCAGGGGACATTTGGAAACAGGAGAAAAAAAACTGCTATGACCGGGAATCAAACCCAGGTCTTCCACTTGCCAGGTGGATATTCTACCATTGTAGCAGATAATTTTCCTGTTTCAGAATGGGAATGTTTTCTTAGGTCCCCCGGCAATTGGAAAACCCGGCTTATGCCTGAAGCATAGGCATCATATGATACATTAATTCCTTCTATTTAAATCTTGCCTTGTTAAATTTGTTTTAAATTAATTGCACTGTTAAATATTTTCATGATATTGCATTAATTATTGTTCAAATAGAAATTAAAATGATTTTATAATTTTAAAAATATAAAGAAAACCATTAGACATTTATCTTGATTTCCACACATGTAACTTTTTATTAGTGAATTTTGTAGGAAAGATTATCTTTCCTCCCATTCTTCTGAGGCTATAATTTTACTTTCTACTGTTTGATATGGGCCTGTAGAAAGATTTCATAGAGCGCACAAAAATGATCCACAGATGATATGTCCACAGTCTTTATGTCCACTGTTTTTTAACTCCACAGCCTATATGTCCACAGTCTTTAGGTCCACTGCCAATATGTCCATATTTATATATGTCCGCTTTTATGTATGTCCACAGCCAATATGTCCTCCATCTAGGTTACATACTAGTGTATGTTCCCAGTTGATTCACCTCTTGCCTCTGTGCAATAGGTATCTAAGAGGTAGTGCAATGTATAGTTGGATAGTAAGGGAGAAGAGAAACCCAGTGCGGGCATTAGCCGACTCTTAATGAAGAACACCAATGGGACAAATAGCTTAACATCCCTTCCGAAGGATGGAACACTGAATTTGTGCGGTATTCTCAAACCACACAAACAGGAGGTTGGGCAACTTTGGAAAAATCCTACTTGCGCAGGATTCGTGCCCACTGCCTTTTCAAGCAGCAGGTGAGTAGCAGCCAACGTCCTAACCACTACACCACTGCCCCCCCTGCCAATATTGTCATATTTATATATGTCCACAGACTTTACATCCACAATCTTTTAGTCCACGTAATGGAAATGGAGGGAGGAAAAGAAGATGAAGTAAAAGAAACGGAGGGAGGCCAAAGGTGGGGGAGGGAAATAGGGGGTGTAGGAAATCATAATGAAACACAGTCGACATTGGTGTCAATCAACTAAGAATTATATAACAATTTCAAATACGCAGCAATAAAATAAAAATGGAGGGTGCAGAAGGGGAGAAGAGCAAAAGGGTGGGTGTGTGAGAAATCCCAAGGAAACAACAGTCTAACCTCTCCATTTTTATTTTTTTGCTGCGTATTTGCAATTGCTATAAAATTCTTAGTTGATTGACACCAATGTCTGCTGTGTTTCCTTATGATTTCATTAACACACCCCCTTTTTCTCTCCCCCCCTTCTACCTCCTCCATTTTTATTTTATTGCCGCATATTTGTAATTTTTATAAAATTCTTAGTTGATTTATATCAATGTTGACTGATTCATTAGGATTTCCTACACCCCCCCTTATGCTCTCCCCCACTTCTACCCCCTCCGTTTTTATTTTATTGCTGTGTATTTGCAATTGTTATAAAATTCTTAGTTGATTGATACCAATGTTGACTGTGTTTCATTAGGATTTCCCTCCCCCATCTTCCGCCCCCTCCATTTCTTTTATTTCATATTCTCTTCCCCCCCTCCATTTCCCTTACGTGGACTTAAAGATAGTGGACGTAAAGTCTGTGGACATATTGGCTGTGAACCTAAAGACTGTGGACATATATAACAATGAACATAAATCCTGTGGACATATAGGCCATGGACTTAAAAAAGTAGACATAAAGACTGTGGACATATAGGTAGTGAACATATCATCGTGGAAGCCACAAAAACAGGTAACTGTACTATTACAGCGAATATAATTAAAATGGGTAGCGATGATATAAACAAGTATTATCATAATAAATTAGTTTCAAATGGATTTTCATTGTTGAAATCTTTTCAAAGATCATATTAATTAATTAAAGAATAGCAATGTCAATATTTTTAGCGCTTTTTGAAAAAAAATTCTTATGTATTCAGTTTGTTTGTCCATCTGTCTGTTCAGCCATTATCTCTGGAATCCTGCAATGTGGAGAGATCAAATTTTTTGGATAAGGTGGTCTACATGAGCGCTACACATGGTACAAATCTAGGATGAGCTGCTGAGGAGTAATCAATGTCTTTCTCCAATTCTTTTGTTTCAGTTCTACCCCCAGAAAAAATCATGATATTGGTGCAGGGCATTATAGATTTGCATTTTTAAAATTAGTTAAAATTAAGATAGGAGCATGAACATGAATAGTTCTGTAGCTGAAAGACTGAGGTTTATAGTTTTTTAAACTATTCAAATCCGTGTTGTATGAGAGCAAACAATTGCTTTTAGTCCAAAAAAGAGGGGAAATGTTCTGATTTTAACAATGGGAAATAAAAATGCCAAAGCAACATGTTCAATGCTTTTAAAGGGAATTTATAGACTATATTATGAGGCCATTGATCTTGACCAAAGATGTAATGTTATAATGATGTCATAATCCAAAACTGGAAAAAAGCGCCATATGTAATTTTCTCTGCAATTCTTCCCTCACTTGTATTTTTATTTAAAATTTATCGTAATAAATTATTAAATGTTTCTGTCAATTCAAAGGATATACCAGATATTTGTTATAATGAGAAGTTGATGTTCTATTTCCTGGAAAGTAAAATAAATTTTATTTTCAATGCTGGATTTCCAAATGAGTCATTTTTTCCAAATAAATTTTTATTCTGTTGGATAATGGTGATATGTATCTGCTACTCGAGTGAATATACTACTGTAGTAATTTTTAGTTTTGTAATTATTGCTTCAATTTTTTGGTCTATTCACGATCTTCTGAGAACTAATAAATACAGTGAAATCTCTTAAATCTGACATCCATGGGTCTAGGACTTTGTTATATGTATTTCAGAATCTTTCAGATTTCAGAAATTTGCGCTAATCAAAATGGTTAGCTTTGAAAACCATTGAATCTTTTTTACTTATCAAATACTGAAGTGATAAAATTGAGCTGTATTGAACATGTGAATATGTTCAAGAGCAAATACATTTTTAAATTGCATGTCCTTGAATTTTTTCAGCCATAAGACGAGTTAGATTGTCCCCTGTTGAATGTAAATATATGTTGAATAACTAACAAAGAATAAAATAAATTTATCATACAATGCACTTTTCAAATTTCCTTTTTGAAATTGACAGTAATTGGTTAATATAAAAGTGAGGTGACAGTTTGGTTGTCTTGGGTGGTGTAGATGGAAGTATTATAGGTTTGAAGACATGATTTCCGGCCATATTTTTAGAATTGCTGTTTTTTTTCAAGTTCCTGTTTTTAAAATGCTGGATTTATGAGGTTATACTTCAGTTTAATTCTGTTTATTACCTCAAAGTATTATGCTGTGTATTTTATTTTTGTTAATCACATGGATAAGTACCCTAAATTCCCAAGTATAACGCGCATGTTATATAAAGTTTTTTTGTCAAATTTTCGGAATTATTTAGTGCGTGTTATACATAAGACGTACTAGTGCGTGTTATGTATAAGAAGTACAGCTTTATAAAATAAAATGCCTTAACGCGTTCAAATACTAACTTCGTGAAATCACTAAATGGCTGAAATCTTTCGAAACTTCTTTCTTTTTATTCCGGTGATAAAAACAAATTTTCTGGCATAAATTACCATGCATTTCAATCATTACAGATACAAAATCGAATTTCAGTTACCTAATTATTATTCAACCTAAGACAAATTAAGGCAGATTCGAAGTTATTAGTTGAAAAAAATGTATGCAATGCCTTTTTAAATAAGATAACGAATTCCAAAACAAAACACATTCACATATAAAAATAAAAAAACCACAAATTCTTCATAAACTTTTATTTCCACTCGATTATTAATAAACATAACCATAAAAATCTTCTGATTCAGTCACAATTTATATCGTAATCATTCAAGTTCTTAACCAACGAGTTCGGAAAATTTTCAAGCGAAAAATTATCGCTTTCATCAGATGATGAATCACAATACCCTCCATCCCCCCATCAACATCAGGGGAATAAATTCCCGATACCCTGAAACCATTAATTATACATTCACGGGTTACATCGGCCCAACTTTTCACAATCCATTTGCAAATTTCAGCATAAGAAGCTTGCTCACTGCATCCTTCCAGACTTTGTATAGGAGTGGAAACCATCTACCATGCATTTTTCCCAGTGCCTCCGTCTTTTCGATTTGAATGATCTATTTACGGAGATGTCCAGTGGTTGCAGCTTTTTTGTTAGACCTGCAGGAATAACTGCAATCTTGGAATATTTTTTCAATAATATTTTGGAATCATTTACGTAGCTGAATCCAATGCAAGCAGCGATTTTGGTTTAAAAAATGAGCCCTTCCTTTTTCCCCATACCTCAGTTAATCACATTCACAACATATCGCAATTCATCCAGCCTTTTGGGTTTACGCACACAACAATACCTTTAGGAAATTCCTATTTAGGAATGGTTTTCCGCTTGAAAATTACCATTGGGGGAAGCTTTTCTCCATCAGCCGTCACTGTTAGCACAGCAGTAAAGCAGCATTTTTTAGCTCCAGCAGTGCATATTTTTGTCTTGGGTGCCTTTAACGTCAACTGCAAATTTCGATGGCATGACGAAACTCATAGGTACCTCATCCATGTTCCCTATCTGACTTGGTTCTTTTCCTGCCCAAACAAACAAATTAAACTCTTCCACTTTCACCTTCCAATCTTCTGGTAACTTTTGTCCGGTAGATGTAATTGCTCGTACTGTTAAACTATTTCGTTTCATAAAATGATAACACCAGCAATTACTGCCTTTAAAATTATCAATATTTTTCTCACGAGCTATTTGTATTTCATTGCATTTAAGTGACACAGTTGAAACTCCTCTTCCTTCATTCCTTTGCGCACAGACCCAGTCCTTCAATTCTTGCTCCAGATCTGGCCAAAACTCCTTTTGTTTCCTTCGTGCCCTTTTTGCCACAGGTAGAACACTCAACAAATTCTTTTGGGACCGCCACTCGCGAATGCTGAATTCGCCCACTTCGAAGAAACGGGCCACTGACCGATTACCGTGAATCTCGGCATAATTCACATTTCTAACTTTTTCTGCGCCATGTAAGATTTCCTTCTTTTTGGCATTTTTAAATAGGGTTATGGTCCAACGGTGGGTCTACAATTTAAAAAATAAAAAATATATTAATATTTTTTCATTAGGTTCAATAACTGTGCATTACCAAATCAAGAAATACCGTACAGAAACCGTACCGTTTCTTAGTCAGGTAAAGAAAAATTAAATTGGTAACACTCCATAAATGACAAAGTCAACAAGTTTCAGTAATAATGTCAATGTTTTTAAGGAAAACAAAATATCCTTGAAAATACCTCACCTGGTTTCTGTCAAAGAGGAACGAAACTCCGTACTTTCAGTGCCCTACCTTGTTGATCAAAACGTTACAGCCAGACTGCAAACCACAAATGAATGGGCGATGAAGATTACAGGTCGTCTCTCTGTCTGTGAGTCAACAATGTGTGCCCTCCACATTCGTTCCCACACTCAGATTCTCTGGCTGTTTATGCTAGCGTTCTCTTGCCCCCTGTCGTACCACCCTTGAGGGCTGGTCCTTCTTTTGTTTTGTGCACCTCTACCCACCCCCACCATTCCAACACATCTCATGACACCCTCACCACTTCCTTACACCTCACTCCCCAACCAGTTTTCTTTGACCCTCGAGTGGTCATTGTATCGGAAATAAGAATGGGAAAAATCGGTATCCAGGGGTTTTCCCCAAATGTTCTCCTTCGCACAGGAGAGTTGGGGAAGGGCGCTAAAAGTGTAGCATTCTTTAAAAAAACGCTAAGCTCAACGATCCCATGTTCTGCGGGTGTCCTGCGCATAATACACAAGTGCGCGTTATACTAGAAATTTTGGAGATATGCGGAAAACAGCCAAAGGTTGGCCTGCGCGTTATGCATGAGTGCACGTTATACTTGGGAATTTAGGGTAATAATATATACACACTTTTCATAATCAACATTAAATTAGTCTCCTTATGGACCAAGTTCCTCAAATAGTTGGTAATAACATTCCTTTATTCCAAGTTATTATTGAAGCTTTTTCATCTTACTTAGAAGTGTTATTTTCTTGATACAAAATATCAAAATGATTGAATTTTTTTCTCTTCAGGTGAATCCTGGTATATCTAAAGATGGATGGTCTGTGAATAGTATTGATGCACTACTTACTGGTGCATCAAGGCTTGAAGAAGCAATAGGATACAAGTTCAACAATAGATTGTTATTGCTACAAGCGCTTACTCATGCAAGTTACCATCCTAATCGAGTTACTGAGTGTTATCAGAGACTGGAATTCCTTGGGGATGCTATTTTAGGTTTGCTATAAATTAATTCTAGTTGTTCATATTTAGTAATGAATGTGTGATAAAAATGTGGACCTATTATAATGTAGCTCATTCAATTTAAAAATACAAAGGATTTTATCTAATTAACACTCATGTAGTTGGATGAGGAAGCATGATTTTATTTTATAATGCTCTTGTAAAGTTATTTTTTTCCAACAGATTTTGTGATAACATGCCATATTTTTGAAACTTGTGGAAAGCTTGACCCAGGCCAACTGACTGACTTACGCTCTGCGCTAGTAAACAACATCACTTTTGCATCACTGGTAGTGCGCTATGGTCTTCACCGCTATCTTCTCCATTTATCTCCTAGCCTTATGGATGTACTGGATTCATTTGTTGACTTCCAAGTCCAGCGAAACCATGCTGTCACAGAAGAGGTTAGCTTCCCCAATGGGTAATTCATGGAGCACCAATTCAAAACTAAGTCTTTCTTGGTCTAATATTTTAATATTCTTTCAGTGTTTAGTGTTAATGGAAGAAGATGAGTGCTATGTAGCAGAATCTGTGGAGGTACCTAAAGCTTTGGGTGATATAATGGAATCACTAGCTGGAGCAATTTTTCTGGACTCTGGATTCTCCCTGTCTAAAGTATGGGAAATATTCTACCCCATGATGAAGAGTGAAATTGGCAAGTATTAAGAGTTACTGAGATATAATTGGTCGAAAAACCCATATTTATTCCATACACCCTTCTCTTTTGAGAACAATAAACATGGCCAACAAAAGTCTAGATCTAACTTCACATCCAGTTAAACATTCCACTGTTTCATAATGTGAAACAGAAAAATGTCTTGTATATTCAGATTTTGTCTTTATGTTTACAAAGCAGATTTGGAAGAGCAGGACAAGGCTTACCGTGTATAATCGAATGTAAGCCGATACCGATTGTAAGCCGACCCCCAATTTTCAAAAGGGCACACAAGGAAAATTTCTTGTAGGCTGTACAGATGTTTTGATTTTCACTGATCTGTTGCGTAAAAATACTAAAATATATAAATGCTTCTGTTTTTCTCTCCTCCAGCATCTCACATTCAACTCTGCAATCCCATAGCGCCGCCGTGCAGCAAGATTAGATGTTTCTTCCGCAAATGCGATCACTTTCCTCTTAAATTTCACAGTGTGTTTGTTTCCTAATGGGGTTATTGTAAAAAACTGAAAATATTGCCACACTGAAGGACTGAAATTTAAGCTTGCAAAGGCACGAAGAAGTGACGGGGAATCCCAGTATGTGCATGCTAGACCCACTGAATCAACATAGTAAACAATGTAAATGTTTCGAAAAAATAAAACGAAACATTGTGTGCCTACATATCTAAAGTATACAGCTTCTTACGCATATGAGTGCTAGGCGTCGCCACGATTTTGACGACTTTGATGTGGCACACACTTTTTACATAATTTATTTTTTCGTATTCAGTCATTATGTTTCTTTTTTCATACATTTTAAATAGATTGTTACTTCCACTTTAACACATCTTGTTATAATGTAACTATGGGCATTTTGCTGTCTTTCCATTCGCGGTAAGCAAGATGTTTGCTGTGCGAAGAAGGAAAAAAATGAAAAGATTATTGAATATATCAGAACGTAATATAATAGGGTACATATGCGTCTATGTCAAAATTATTTTCAAAATTTTCTTCAATAGTGCTTAACGCTCATGCATATTCATTTGCTTCTCGTATGCATTCTTCTGCATTAGAACAACATAGGGCTCTTGTGGCACCAAATTTCCACATGATCCATGCTACCGTTTTTATGAAAACACCGTTCATTTATTTTTAAGACACCGATTCTAAGCCGAATGGCAATTCCTAAGAAGGTAAAAAAAGGTCGGCTTACAATCGATTATATATGGTACCTTCTTTCACAATTTTCATACAATCAGCATAGTTTCGAGTTGAAAATGGTACACAACACTGTTTTTCATTGTATAAGATGGACAAATAACTCGGAGTGTCAAAAAATAACAAATGTTTTAAAAATAGTACAGAACAAATTTATTAAACATCATAACACAAGAAATGAACACTTAGTAAATCAATGCCATATTCACTTGACAGCTCATTTAGTACTAATACCATATTCCATTATATGTGCTACTGACACACCGCACACCATTCAGTCAGTTATCCATTACGCATTAGCCAAGTATCTCTCCACTGCACAGCTGTTCTGCTCAAGGCTTCTCAGAGCTAGAGAGTATGTTAGCCCAGGTCGCATGCTTCAAGGATCTTCCAGTGAAATATTTTTCTGTGAGAGGCGCTGATGAATCATCGAATGCTCTCCAGGCCTGTATCAACGTCACATAACCGAAGTATCTCTATCCTGCACTGCTGCTCTGCTCAAGCTTAGGAGGTGTGCATAGCTCATATCGCATGTTTTCAGGATTTTCCAGTGATAGTATTTTCGGGCAGATGGAATTAAATTGAAAAATAAAATATATATATATATATATATATATATATATATATATATATATATATATATATATATATATATATATATATATATATATATATACAGTGGAAACCGCTTAACACGAAAACGGATAACGCGAAATATCGGTTAACACGAAATGCAGGCTCGGTCCCTACCGGTGCCTATACATTTCAACGTATATTAGTTCGTTTTACGCGAAATGGTTAACAAGAAATTTCGGTTAACACGAAAAAAATTTTCGGTCCCCTGAAAATAAATCCCCGTCAAATTATGTGGATAACACGAAACAACCCTCTCGTTTCTTAACAAAGAAGTATGAATAATCTCACAACCACAGCTGTGCCTCCTCCTTCCCCCTCTCTTTCAATAGGCATGGTCATTAGTAGACCTCAGATAAACTCACGCGCCCCCGTTGAGAGGGTTGCTATCGAGATTTCCTTGGCAGCAGTAAACTAAATTCTGGGAACTACCATCTTCGAATGAAAGGAAGGATGTGGAGGTGCAGATTGTTATCTGTACTGTACCTTCCCTTTTCCCGTCTTTCAATACGCTCAACTCCTCCCTTGCTCTCGTCTCTAGACCCCTACGCAGAACAGTTCTACTCAGTTGATTCCGTTGATTCTGAATTTCCGTGTGGAACGGTTATAGCGAATGTGTAACGAATCTGTGAGCGAAGTTCTTCTTTCTTTTTCGGGATCGTTTTCAGTTGTGATTTTATATTTTTATAAAAGATAAAAGACCCACATAAAAATGGCTGGTAAATTGCGTAAGCAAAAAGCAATTCTGCTGAAAGTGAAAATGCAGCTCCTACAAGCGGTTGATAACGGTGATAGAACCAAAACGGACATCTGCAAAGAGTTCGAAATTCCCTTTTCAACTTTGTCAACAATTATAAAAAATCGTGATAAAATAACATCTGTGTTTGAGAGAAGCATGTTTGAACCGGAACGGAAGCGTATACGCACGGCAAAGCACAAGGATTTGGAAGTGGCGCTGATCATCTGGTTTAAGCAAGCAAGAGGCCAGAATGCTCCAATTTCTGGTACTGTTTTGATGGCGAAGACTGACGCTTTAGGATCAGAATTGGAAATTGAATTCAAGTCTAGTCCTGGATGGTTGGAGCGGTTCAAGTTGAGGAATGGGATAATTTTTAAGACTGTTTCCGGCGAGTCGGGTGACGTCTCCCGTGATATGACATCAGAGTGGGTAACTTCTACCTTGCCTAAATTATTAACAGACTTTGCGCCTAAGGACATTTTTAATGCTGACAAAACCGGGATTTTTTTTCGCTGCCTCCCAGAAAAAACTTTAGCTTTTAAAAATGAGCAGTGCTCTGGTGGAAAAAAATCTAAAGAATGCATTACGGTAATGGTGGCTTGCAATTCAGACGGTTCTGAAAAAATCCCGATGTTTGTTGTGGGTAAATTTCTGAATCCTCGCTGCTTCAAGAATGTAAAGAAGCTTCCCATGGAATACACCGCAAATAAAAAAGCTTGGATGACGGGAAACATTTTACAGACTGGGTTAGAGCATTGGATAAGCGCTTTTCATGCCAGAAGCGCAAAATAGCTTTAATTATCGACAACAGCCCTGCTCATCCAGAAGTGGAAAAGCTGAAATCAATTAAACTGACCTTTCTGCCGCCTAATACAACAAGCGTATTGCAGCCATGTGACCAGATTATTATAAAAATCTAAAATGCCACTATCGGAAGTTATTACTCCAGAAATATTTATCTAGTATTGAATCAAATGAGGAAATTCTTTTGGATTCCTTACATTGGTTGTATGCCGCTTGGAGGTCAGTTACAGCGAAAACAATCGAAAATTGTTTTCGCCACGCTGGATTTTCCTCTTCGGCAATAACAGATAGGTTTTCTGGACAGGACGAAACTGAATCGACTACGGAAACTAGGGTAAATACATCTACTGAAAGTGAATTGTGCGATATCTTCGGTCGCGTGTCGTCTGTAATGAGATTGACATGACCATATTGCCACTACACCACTTTTAACAGACAGTGATATTGTGGACATTGTTAAATCAAGTCCAACAAAAGAAAATGAAAATAGTAGTGAAAGTGGAGATGACTGTGACGACGGAATGTTGTCAGTGCCAAGTGCTGCTGATATCCGTGGAATGCTAAAAAGTGTGCGTCGGTTTTTGGAAAATCAAACAGATGGGGACAGTTTGTATGAGACGGTTGATGATTTGGAACAATTTGTCGAAAAAAAGATCATTATGAATGCTAGACAGAAAAAAATTACGGAATTTTTTGTTAAGAAGTAGACAATTGAACTACTTTAGCGACCTTGATACTTAATATTTGTACATTGTTTTTATGAAACTATTGAAATAAAATAATTTTTTATGTATATATGTAATGAATAAATTATAAGGTTTTCATTATTATAACTAATTACTGTGCTGTTTCCATCGCATATTTGTTATGTCAAGATTTATTTACGAGCTTATATCAATATCTCAAATCAGTCTCAAAAAAGCTTATCCTGAAATTCGTTTAGCACGAAATTCGGTTAAGACGAAATGTTTGCGCTGGTCCCCGACATTTCGTGTTAAGCGGTTTCCACTGTATTCATGTTTGATTTCAATATCCCATAAGAAAAGCATGGGATTCAGTGCAAGGATTTCTAAAATTGCATTTTTAAATTACTGAAAATTGGAATACGAACTAGAAAAAATAGTTATCTAGCTGAAAGAACAGAGTTCTTAAATCTTTAAGGCAGAATTCAAATACATAACGAATTAGCATAAATATTTGCTTTTAATCGGAAGAAAGTGTGAATTTTTCCTCTTTAAACAATGGAAATCTTTAAATACTATGACAACGACCTCAATGCTTTTAAAGGGATCTGATATTGTATGTTACGATTGCAGTGATTTAATGTTTTTAATGGAAACTAGGGGCCCGTTGCAGTACTTCCTGCAAACATTTAGAGAACTTAGGATGAAGTGGCCCAATGTGATAGTTCCTATGACAAAAAATTGTTACACAGGGTGTTATTAGTTGAACCACTTTTATTGTCCATTATTACAATGCATTGGAATCGTTTCTGACTTCAAGTTTCTTTGCTATATGTTTCATTTGTGCTAATGACTTAATTTAAAATCAATGAATAAATAAAAAAAATCAGATTCCAAGAAAATTAGTATTCGAATCTGGAACAAAATCAAACGATCTTTCTAAAAAAAGATTACATAAGACCTTGTTCAGGGTTCATAAAATCATATTTTATTGTTTTAGTTTTTTTATTGTGGGAAAACTCCCTTGCTTAACGAATTTTTGCGAAATATCATTTTTTAAAGAATGCAACTATGAATATAGCCAAGGAATAATTATAACTTTGTATACATGGGCAGCTAAAAATACAACGCTCCACAATGCTGGTTTCTCAAAAGCAGTTTTGAAGCCTCAAAAAAAGAAATGAGATGCAGAAAAAATGTTTAAAAAACCTCTCAAACTATGAAGAAAGAGGCTTCGTTGGAAGTAAACACAGACTCAAATTTGTTTGGAAATCCTCAACAGGGAGGGTTTATGAGCCTTTAGGAAATAGAGGAGAGGTTTGCACCTAGATATTTCTAAGGAAATGGTCAATATGTGCCAGCTTTTTGGTTCCTCTGTAAAATGTGCTTTTTCTGATGGAAGGAGAAGGACCCAATGTTTGACACAATTAAACAGTTTAGCACAAGAGTTCATAGCAAGTGGTTGTTTGATGTATAATTATATGATTCAGTGTACCTTGCCAATTGTTGGTGATATATATTGTGTTAATATAGTAACTGTGGTGAAGAAGTGAAGTGTTTCAATTACATTGGCATAGCGTGATTTTTTCCAAGTTGGTTATTACACTCCATTAACTGTTTTTCTTTTCGAGTCCTATAAATTATTTTTTGTTGTAGGTAGAATTTCGAAAATATTTAAATTCATTTGTTGTGAAATTTCCTGAATCGGCATGGAATCTTGATCAAGCACAAAGTGTAAAGGGATAGGCACTGGCTCTAATTCATGAAAAATTTAGCAACTGCCTGCGCCATAAGCGCAATACTGTCTTCTCAGGGCAGAACAGAGTATGGTAAAAATAAAATTACTGGTCACCCTAGTCATTATGCATTGAATACTTAACATTAGTGCTTTTGCTGGAGCATTTTAATTTTAAATCAAAATTTTTATGAACTTTTCTAATACGAAGTTATATTTGTCATATTAATAATTATATTTTTATGTAAATTACAGATGCCTTCACCAAAAAGGTTCCCAAACAGCCAGTAAGAGAATTGCTGGAATCTAATGCAGAAGTTATCTTCTTGTAAGTATTAATCTAATAGATTGGTCAAATAATAAAAAACAATTTCTCAAATAAAAAAGTTATTTTTGTTTTGCTATCTTTAGATCATGTAGACCTATTTTAAATTTGATCATAAATGGGCAAGTTTAAAAAAAAATATTTTAGCACATCATATTAGCGAAATAAAAAGTATAATTAAACTAAATCTGTACATTTCAGGCCCTCAAGGGTAATGGAATCTGAAATAAAAGTTGATGAAGATTCTCAGCTTGTTGGGTCCTCCAAAAGTGTAGTTATGGTTCCTGTTGAAGTGAGGGGAAAGCACGTTGGAGAAGTGAGAACATTTTATGGATTTGGTGAAAGGAAATCTTTGGCAAAAAGAGCTGCTGCAAAATTAGCCCTTCGAGCCATTGTAAAGACGCATATGCCAAGAACTTTCCAGCCAGAGGTATAAGACTTTTAAGTCATATAGGTTTTAAGAAAATTTCCAAGAGAAAATGCAATGCAATGAATTTTTTTCATAAATTGTAAGGTTATTACCATATGAAATAAATATTTTTAATTCATCTTAAAAATTTTTTCATGTGATGTATATAAGAAATAGAATTGATCTATTGTATCCCTTTAACCTTCCTGATTTAGAATTATGCAAATATTCTTCTGGGATCTTCATTTTTCATAGTAACACATATATCATGACAAATTTGTGATCAAGAACAGTAACAGTCATTTTAGCTATGTATATTAAATATTTTGTAGATAATTTATTTTTTTGTTGCACATTTAAAAAAAGTAGAAGTAATGTACACGATAAGCATAGCACATTTTCTCAATAAATTTTACAACTGAAATAACAGTTTTTTCCAATTACCTAGTTGGTGTTCCTGATAGAGAAACAATAGAAATATGCTATTATCTGATTGATTTTCACTTTATGCTACTCTCTGATTGATTTTTTCTAATATACAAAGTATATTGAGAAAGTGCTGTGGTCTTAAAAAAATTGAATTTGAGATTTTGATGAATATATACGATTTAGGTGCCCCTGAGTCTGAAAAAAAATAGTTTTTGTAATATTACCTGTCTGTAGTCAATCTTCTACGTGCCACTCGAGGATCTAAATTTTTTGATAGATTCTGATTAAATTTAGTTTTTGTATAGGGTGTTGCCAGAAATAGAAGTTTTGTTGTAATGAACCATATCTCGTGAAATGATGGGTTGTCTATTCTTGTCAGTTTTCACAATGTCATTTTGTTCAAAAGTGTTTTGATGGATTTTGATCATAATTGGTCCGGTCATAGAGCTTAATGTCATAAACAGTAATACATAATCAAAAGATATAAACAATTCTAGATAGTATATTTAATTGTACTAAACTCTTGCTAATTTCCACAATATTTACAACACGACCGGTTTCAGTGAGTAAGCACCATCATCAGATGATTACTCATCAAAACCCATCATGTTGTAATTATTCTGTGGAAATTAGCAAATGTTTAGTACAATTAAAAATACTAACTAGTATTGTTTATGTCTTTTGATTATGGAATTCCACGAAGTCTCGGTCTCGTCCATTAAATTTAATAATACATATTTCTCAAAAATTGAGTTTGTGCAATATATGTTGCATCAATCTTTATTACTAAATACCAAATTTAATGAAATTCAATTAATGGCTTTAGGAGTTGAATTATAAAATTGAATTCTTGTCAATAATATGATCCTAGTATGTCATTTTTGCCTTCTATTTTTATATAAGTCCTATATATCATATTTTATCAAAATATGCCCAGAAGTGAAGTGCCTGATATATGTAAACTGACAGAAAGATTGACAAAGTGAATGTGTATTTACTCCTTGGATAAATATTTCTAAAAACAATCCCAATGTTTACAGAACACTGTTTGGGGTCTATAATTTTTTAATGCTTGTAAAAGGTAATATATGGCACCTAATTTGTCTTCTTAAGCAACACATTGCCTTAAACAGCCATGTTCATCATAGACATGGTCCCTATTTTTTGGTCCAAATCTTGCTGAGCTTCCAATTTGTTCCCCTTAGACCAGCCACATAATGCAAATTATGTACAATATTAACATGTTGGTAGCTGATGACAGAGATTTGATATTTTGATCAACTCCTTATTTCTCCCTTCTTATTTGATCAATTTAGCAATTAATGATTTTTATTCAATGCTATCGGTGAATTTGAACGTCTTCACAGCATGAAAAAATTATTTTTTATTGAAAATTCTCCTTTATCCAATTAGGCAATTACATTTCATATATAGTGAAATAGAGTATTTTATGCAAGAACAACACAAATTTTGGAGGGAGGGATTGTTAAAAGGTTTGACACCACTGATTTAGAGAGACTTTCAGGCATGAAAAGGAAAAGTTTATGGGCACAGTACATAAGAAATATCTAGCAAGAGTATGTATAGTATGTACAAATGGAACATTAGGAAGGATGCTAGATATATATTCTTTTTTGGCTCGTTCCTGCTACACAAGGAGTTACACTATTAAGTTTTTAATTTTATAAAAAATATTGAAAATTAAAAGGTTGTGGTTTTTAAAAGTTGTATTAGTGCCATAATGGGAGGTGAGTCTTCAAATTTCTGGTTGCCTACATGTCATAAAATTACTGCTCTTAGACTGTTACACTAACAAGGAGGGGCTACGACCTTCAGGTCACAGATTTTGATGAAACTAGATAAGGCGATTCTATTAAAAAAATAAGGAGAGACGTGCCTTGGAGTTTTTGTGAATGGGGTTTGAGAAATCAGCATCCATAATATGCAAAAACATCAAATGCAGTTTAATTAGGGTTTGTTATAGAATTGTTGCTAAGCGTGGATTTGACTGAGCAGCTAGTGTGCTTGACCCCCTATGAAGTAGGCCCAGATTCGATCCCAAATATTTCAGTTTTTTTCTTCAAATTATCGAAGCACTATTAAAAATAATTCTGTCTTGTAATTTGACGCTATATAATTTTTATTTGGAAGTAATGAATGCAGAAACATATAATTAGTGATTGAGGTGGGACAATATGAGGGCTAGATGCTGTACCAGTTCTTCTCAGGAGAGTCATAAACCATTCTGCTAAATTTTAATAGATTTTAAATCATCCTGATACTTTGTGGTTGCATCAATTCTTGTGCCTTAGCAGTTGAAACTCTTCCCTTAAGCAGTTTGTAATCATGATAGGAAGATACATTTTTAATTTTCGAAGATGTAACTTTGACAAAAAAAACACTTTGTTTCCTTCCCCAGAAAAAATATTTTATTTACATGACCCAACCCTCATTAAAATGTAACATATAGTTAATGGTTTCAGGCATCACTTGGTGGAATTTCTTCATATTGCAGAAATAAAGACTTATTTGACTAACGAGCTCCATTGGGTTGAATGGACCTGTCTCAGTGACACTGTCCATCATTGATGCAGTGAAATCGCATAAAAAAGAGAGCCATTATATTCCAAAAACTTATTGCCTTGTGTAAGACACAGCCAAAAAGGTCGAACTGCCAATTGTTTGATCAACCAGAAAATTCAGTTTCACTAAAGTTCAGCGACAGAATAGTAAATTTGTCTCAACATAAATTCCAATCCAAAGGAATAGCACTGCTGGAAAAAGGTATAAAATATGTGCCAAATATTCCATTATCAAATCAGGATTTAAAAAACTTCTCGGTAAATTGTGAATTAATACTCTGCAAAGATGATTCTGGTGCCAAGCAAAGGATTGCTCATGAAATCAGAAAAATTTCCCAACAAACCAATCTTCCCAGAGCTTCAATAAACTCTATAACATGCCAGAACTCCTTGCCTTAAATTCCATTAAACGTTCATTATCTACTAACGACTTCATAATCCAAAATGCAGATAAAGGAAATTCAGTCATCATTATGAAGGAAGACAATTACATTGAAAAGTGTGAAGATTTCATCAAGACAAACAATGTGATTTTACTACCCAGTGATCCCACCCCCAAATACCAGAGAGAGTGCAAAGCATCCATTGTTTCTTGTGCAGTGTTGTTTAAAGGTCAGCGAAGTATATAGGCTGATCCATATGAATACCCTAATGCCCAGATTCTTTGGACTTCCGATCCACAAACCTAACATCCTGATTAGGCCTGTGGTTGCAAATGTTTCATCCCTGAATCACCTCCTAGCACACAATTTAAATACAATCATCAGGCAATATTCAAAGTTCTCCCTGAAACACGATATCAAAAATTCTTGTGAATTAGCTAATACCTTATCACAAAAAGTTCTCCCTCCCAAGTGCACCCTAGTATTATTTGATGTGTGTAATCTTTTCACCAGTGTTCCCACCAAAGAAGCTTTGGAGTTAGCTGAAATTACCCTTGTCAAAAAAGGTGTTCCCACTCCAATAATCAGTGAATTGAGTTCCCTAATTAAAGTGTGCGTTTCTCAAAACTATTTCAAATTTAATGGAAGTTTTTATAAACAATTAGATGGCCTAGCCATGGACTCTCCTTTGTCGCCACTACTTGCAGACATTTACATGGACAATTTTGAAAATAATTTATTCTCTTCAGAGAATCCTCTTGTTAAAAATGTTTTCTGTCAGTTTCGTTATGTCAATGATATTTTATGTGTATGGTCTGGGTCATTATGGCAATTTGATATCTTCATAAATTTCTTTTGAATTCTTTTAATAAATCAATAAAATTCACATGTGAAACAGAAATCAACAGGTCCCTAAATTTTTTAGACATTACCATATCAAAGTTAAATAGACATTTAGAATTCACCATTTTCAGGAAAGACATGTACACCAACCAAATCATTCAGTTCAACTCAAGACACCGTTTCTCACTAAAAATTGCCATATATTCTATGCTTCATAGACTATTAAATATTCCTTTGTCAGATTTCAACATCAGGAAAGCTCTTCAGGTGATTAAACAAATAACAGTTAACAATGTTTACCCGAGCAAATTGATTGACAGATATGAGAGAAAACGATCCCAACTAGCCATAAAACAGATGTACGGTACCATCCCTGTAGACGAAATGAAACCACAATATTGAAGACTCTCATTCTTTGGAAATATATCATTTAAAATTAATAGATTAATTCCCAAAAATAAAATTAGAGCCATTTTTTACAATTGATCGAACTTCAAAAATCTATGCCATACTAAGGACAAGATTAAAAATTTTGAAAATAGTGGAATTTATAAATTACATTATGGATATTGTACAGTGGTTTATGTAGGTAAAAAAGAATGGAAATTCAAAGAAAAAATATAAATAGTAACACAACCTCTCTCTTCACCAAATATCTAATAGAATATGGACACAATAGCGACTTTATTCCCAAAATACTACATTATGAAAGAAAGGGCTTGATATTCTGGAACAATTGGAAATTATACAGTGTGTGGCCTCAAAAAACTTTGAAGTAATAAATGATATTTTGTGTCCTTTTCATTCCCCACTTCTCGACTTCCCATTAATCTAATTATTCCTTCCAATTATCCCCATTGTCTTCTCATTACCCAACTTACTGGACTTCACTTAGCTCAACCGATTTTCTCCCCTTCCCATGAACATACGTTATACCTCTCACTCCTTTCTTACAATGATCACTTGCTCCACCATCCATTTCATTATCCTCCCCCAACTCACCCTCTCCCACCCACCAATTGTATCTATTGCTATAAATTGCTACTGGTTTTGAGTTTACTTCACCTGATGATGTTGCATTGCAACGAAACCTAGGTCGTATATAATCAAAGTTTATGTGGAATTACCAAATAAATCTCTTTATTTCTACAATATGTAACATCATTGGTTGATATTGTTACAGTATAACAAAGGTTGGATCATGTAAATAAAATATTTTTCTATGGAACAAAGCGTTTTTCCTCAAAGAGAATACTGTAAAATAGGGCTACTTTGCTCCAATATTTAAGCATTTTCAAAATAAAATGCTCTAAATACTAAGTAATTCGTTCAAAAATGAGGAAAGTGATTCATTTTAAACTGTAACACTCTAAGAACATATTTAAGCGATTTTAGCTTCTTATCATAATTTCTTAATATGTTTATAAATTTTTGAAAAGTGGGGCAAAGTAACCCATACAGGCGAGCAACTTTGTTCAACATTGAAAACCAACGCTATATTGCTGGATAGACATGGTAAAGTGAAATAGAACTATCACATTTTCTCTATAATGATCATAAGAATATGAAGTGATGATTTGGAGTGAACTTGCCAATTTTGGGCCCAAAAAAAAAGATTTCTGTATTTAGAAAAAGTACAAAAAATACCACATAATTGGTTTATAACATTTGTCATATAGTTAATTGGACTCTTTGTAATCATCCAATGAACTGTAGCTCAGGGATTTTGAAAAATCCTCATTTGTTTAATATTTGAGGGGATTTATGCCCCCAACAGTTTCATGATCAGCATTGAATTTTATGTAAGAAATTACTCCACTCACCTTATGTCTCAGTCTTATGTGTGATGGCAGATTCTAACAACTTTTTGCAGACTATAAATCCAACAAAATTGTATATTCACTTAACATTTACAGTCACATGGAATGACATGTCTGTCTGGTCCAACAACTCACTCCTGTAAGGTTGGGAGTGTCACCAATGATTTCATGGTGGAAAATATGCCTATGTTCACTACAGTGCTCACTAGATGCCAATGCAACATTTTTCTATTTTGGGGCAAAGTAACCCCTTAAGGAGCAAAGTTTTACAGTACCATATATGCCAGCGTATAAGTTGACCTTTGAAGCTCAAAAAATTCCAAAAATTTAAGGTTGACTTATATGCCAAATATAAAATGTGACCCTAAAATAACAGATTAAAAACATTGATGTTTACGAAAACATTTGATCTTATGGCATAGGTGATCACCATTTTGAATCAGCAGCTACATTTATTACATATTGTCATTTATTTTAGAAGATTTAAGATAATTATTTTTAAAAGTTAATAAAAATTTTAATTTTGTTTTTATTTCTGAATCTCAAAAATATAAACGATTTATTTGCAATTACAGGAATGAAGGATAAGTAGAAATACATTCCACCAATAGATGGCTATACGGTGTACGAAATCTTTCTTAAATTAAACAAATGATTTAATAACTCAAAAATCGACACTGCATTTTTTGGAAAAGGTTGCATTTAGGTTTTTAAAACCATAAAATTCCTTGTATTCTTCATTCGAAGTTTTTTTTGCGAAAAAGTATACTGTGAATTTATGTCTAGTATTTGCAATCCGAAAAATCGAGGTCAACTTGTACACCGGCATATATGGTACTTGCTTATTGATATTTTTTTTAGGTCATGCAATGTGGCAAAGTGAGAGTGCAACATGCATTTTTTGTCTTGCCACTATAGTAAAAACAATTTTATTCTTAAGAGTAAATATTTAACAGCTGCATAGTTACCTCATTAACAGTTAAATTCATCATGATTATTAGAAATTTATGTGATAAATAAAATATATATATCTGGTATTTCACTCGGATATATGTCAAATTAATCTAAAAGTACATACACAAAAAATGGGTCTTTCATTTAGATTTATGAACTCCACAAACCATCCAGTGACCTTATTTTCAGCATTCAAAAATTTCACAATACATACCACTTCTTTTTTTTGCACTGCACTGCATATATAATAATGTGATGCTTCAAGTTATGGAACATGTCATCACACTTTGCTAAGCACCTTTTGGGCAACAGCCACACCAGTTTTCTCAAACCCGAATTTTCCCACTTCGAAACAAAGTGCAACAGATTGGACATCTTAGAGCAGTTGGAAATTTTAATCCATGATGCTGCTAAAGATTTTGAACTTACCAATGAATATATTTTTTCAAATTACTCTCCATTGCTCTCATTACTGTTATCCACAACTTATTGAATTAATGCCTTTTTACTTTGCAATTCAATGCCATTTTTTGTAACTTCTGTTAACGATTTCCATTTCTAATTTTCTCATTACCAATCTTATGTTATACCTTGCTAACTTTATTGTTATCCACAACTAATTGAATTAATGTCATATTACTGTATTTCTCGGCATATAAGATGCACCCCAGTTTTTTAGATGATTTTTCAGGAAAAAAGTATTTTGGTTCACCAAGGCTACATCGTGTATCATTTCCAGGCGTGATTAAGTCTGTATCCAGCAACATTTACAGGAAATATTCTGATGAGATAACAGTTAAATGTAACATTTTAGTTAACTTCATTTGTGCAATAAATAGGGATGATCTAAAACATAAATAATTGCTTCGAGTCTTGTATAGCTAAATGTGCCCTGCATGAACTCTGCAGTCATATTAATTAAAGCTGTCGGAGTGCGCCGCACATATAGATACCCTTTACCAATAATACTTTCTTAAACCTAAGTTCAAGATGATATTTTAATATAATGGGATAAATAATAAATGGAATGCATGTGTAATAATGATATGTAGGCTCAACTACTCCTTTTTCTTCTGCAACTCTTTTTGCCTCCTACATAACGATTTTGATTGATACAGCAATACCAAACTTCCTCTGTTCCACTATTCATCACTTCCTCCTCTAGTTGTGGCCATTTAAGACCAGCCTTGCGAAGACTAGGTTTCTCTTATTTATAAGTATCTTATCTTATTAGTTATCTACGGTACAATTTCAGTTCAGTACAAAGTCCAAAAACAAAAACTACTGAAAAACTGGACTATTGAAAAAATATTCCATCAAAAATTCTGCACAAGTTGAGAGGGAGAAATTTGCCAGAATTCAGCATTGAAGTTGTTCTTTGGCAAACCAATGTTTCTATTGTTAACCTGATGTCTTTTCAATAAAAAAAACATCTAAGTACATGAAACTGCTAGTAATTTTCAAAAAAGTAATAAAAGTAGTGTAAAAAATCAATTGAAAATATTAACCTCAACTGCCTATAATCGGAAGTAAATTATTATGACAGTCTTGGTCTCTATATTTCACTTTGTAAGGGAAGAAGAAGAATAAGTTTTGATAAGCAAATACAACAAAATTATTCTAATTTTGATATTTTAATTTGTTCTCCTTACTCCATATGAACTTAATAATTCATGGATAGGCTGTAAATAAACATAATCCAAAAACTGAAAAAATATTTGGCCAGTGGCCTACTGGAAAATCTGGGGGGGGGGGGGCACAGCAAATAATACAGTGTCCCTCTATGAATATCTTAAATATTTTCCAAGCTGAATTACTTATCATTGCCTATATATTAATGAAGAATTCTCTCCTCCCTCACACAAACGCTGCTGATATTTTGAAAAGCCCAAAATTATAATAAATTATAGTAATGTCTGTTTCTTTTATTAACTTGAATCCATTTGAAGAAATGGGTTCAAAATATTATGTTATGCATAGCAATCCTTATAATGCCATACAGACAAGTAAAATAAGATGTATTCATTACTCTATGACAGTGAGTATGTTTATTAACTTAGAGTTATTGGTCGACGCTGCTGTAGCAGTGGTTGAAATACTCTTCAATGGTTTCAAGTATTGCAGGTTCGATTCTTGGCCAAGGTCAATATTTTACATCTAAAAATATGACAAGTATTTCTTTGGAGAGGAAGTGAAGCCATCGATCCCATGTAGTGTACAATGTCAGTGAACTTAAAAGAACCCCTTTTCACAACAGACATTGGGTTATGGCAAAGTTTCCAGCTGTAGGTACTAAGCCCCTGGTGTCTGTGATTAACCCCCATAAGGAGAGGGTCTAAGAAAAGCTGACATTTACTGACTTGTGGAGGGGGGTATGACCAATGCTTCCGTAAGGTTTTTTATTTAAGAAATTTTTTACTTTTTACCTGCGATTTATGTCCACAGAAAGCTTCCACCTGCTCATTACCTGCATTTCGCTCGACATTAGAATTTTCACTGTATTTAACTGATTTAGACAACTGGCACACACTAATTATGCAGCTCTGCATTCATTGGGATTCTTTTTGACTTTAGATTATTAAAATTATTCAGTAATTTCCATGATAGAAAACAAACTAATTATAACCATATTGTCATTTTCTATAATTTAAGAATATTTTACTTGTATTATCAAATTCTGATTATGCAACTTCAAACTTTTCCAACAAAAAAATTATTATAGAAGGCTGAGACTTTGTGGAATTCCATAATATGGATGAAATATAGCAGTTAAAATTATAAATGAAAATTAAAACAGCACTTTGTTGGTAAAAATCTCCATTTATAAAAAAAAAACAGATTTTCTCCAATCTCTCCCCTCTCAAGAGAAATTTTTATGGACAGCTTAGAGTGTAAACTTTTAAATTTGAGCTTAATTTTATTAAAATATATGGTTTCATGGTTTAGATATGTGGATGATGCATTTGGAAAGGCAATTGGATTTGTTTTTCAACACCCTGAATTCATTTCATCCTTCCATAAATTTTACATATGACGTAGAAACTAATCACAACCGCAATTTCCTTTATCTTTCTTTAACGAATTTCAATAGCAAAATTAATTTTTCCATTTATTGTCAACCTTCATACACCAATAATATCATACCTGTCTCCTTGAATCAACATCACTCTCATAAATATGCCACCTTCCACCCTTTACTAAATAGACTATTAAATATTCCTCTCTCTTCAGAAAACTTTTTCAATCTCATATATGTATTGTAAAAAAATAGTTACTTTCCACATTTAATTTCCAAATTCCTCAGTCTAAAACAAATAAACATTGCTATCAATTCATTATATTCTTACCAGCCCCCTTCAACTGCCAACAGACCTTGTTGGAGTAAGTTGATTTTATTGCATATTTAAGTTACAAAATTGCTAATCTCTTCCCCAAGGATCACATTAGATCTGTATTTTATAGCAAAGTAAACCTAAGACTACTACTCTGCAACAGTAAAGATAAAATTCATACAATGAATAAATCCAGTTTCTACCAATTAAAATGCAATGACTGCAACACTATTTATGTAGGCCAAAAGGGTATAAACATTCATATCAGAACCAAGGAACACTAGTTGTTATAAATCTGGTTCCTTTGACTCTCATTTCATGAAACACTTATTCATCTGTAATCATTCATCCTCTTTCAATCCAAAAATCTTACATATAGCTGATAAATGTTTCAGATTAGATAATCTCGAAAAAATGGAAATTTTACACAACAAACATAATTCCAAGATTCACTTAGTTAATGAACACCAGTTCCTCTCTTATTCCCCCTTACTCATGTCAGCGCTTGCCCCTTCCTACTAGGTGCAGTTATTCCCTAACCAATGACCACCCTCTCCCTCCCATAGTGCTCCCTTTTATCATGTTCATGGCTAATCCAACTAATCCCAACTTTTCCCCACCTGCTATTCACCTTTTACTCCTAATTTGGTCCACACCCCTCACTTTCCTTGAATCTATCTGCTCCTTTCACCCAATTATTTCCCCTCCTCTCTCCTGTTGGTATATATACATATTGCTTGTTACCTGATGATGGTGATTATTCATCACAACCGGTCATTATATAGTGTTGTGTGAAATAAGTGGAAGTGTTATTAAATCGGTGGTTTTAATTTGTATGTTTAATTTTAACAACACCACATTTCATCCATTTTCTGACAAAGCTGAAATTTTTGGAAACAAAGGTTCCATTCTGGTACTCGGCTAGTAATGTAATGTGGATCAGTGCCATAACTAGGGTACGGCAAAAGTGGGATTTGCCATAGACGCCCCTTACAAAAGGCACCAATGTTCCAGCAAACAATGCCAAAAGTTTATTTTTCCATAAATAAGTATAATTTAATTCTCAATTTTCAAAGTTATATTTAATTAAAACACTATATTTCTTAATTATAATACAACAAAAATAATATTCCACATAACCAAGGTGTTTTCTAAAATTTTGCTATAGGCACCATATCTCACAGGTGTGCCTCTGATATGGATAAATTAACTCATAAAAAATGTTGGATAAAATAAACATTTACAAATTGGCATAAATAAAATAGTGTTGATTCCATAGAAGTTCTAGGAAAAAGCCAAATAATCAGAAAGAAGGCCTGTGAATAAAGCATTTTTTCCTTATATACTTTATCAGTCATCTGAAGATTGTAATTGAACAATTAATTAACAATATTTTATACATTTAAATGTATCAAGGACAATTACTATTTAATTAGTCTACATATGTATTCTTCTGATAATATGTTTAGTCTTGTGAACCAGGAATCTAATCCTCATTTTCACATATGCACTTAGTTTTAGTTTCTAGGATGTTTCTCAGAAACACAACCCGAGGATAACACAACTTGGTATTAAGTGAATGTGCTCTCAAATTTAAAAAGTTACCAAAGAGAACTAATCAAAAATGGGATTTAGAAAAACTTAAAAACGATGAGGTAGTGTCAGCATATCAAGATAAAACAAACACTGCTGTGATAAATCAAACAGAGAATGTAGAGGAGCAATGGGAAACTTTGAAGAAAACTATGCTAGAAACTGCGAGTGAAGTGATAGGAAGACAGAAAGTACAGAACAGAAAAGATTGGATAACCGAAGACATTGTTGAGAAAATAGAGAAAAGAAGAAAGCTAAAAGATGATTCCTCTGAAGAAGGAAGTAGGCAGTACCGAGCATTAAGGAATGAGATAAATAGAGAAGCAAGGAAAGCCAAGAAACGATATTTAGAAGAAAGATGTAAGGAAGTGGATGAACTGACCAAGGAAGGCAAACTGGAAAGAGCCTACAAGACAATTAAACAGTTTTTTGGTAACCGAAGGATAAGATGCAATGGTATACAAACTGAAGAAGGAGTGGTGGTGTATGAGCAGAAAGACATTGCTGAGAGATGGAAGCAGTACCTCAAAAAACTTTATGGAGGAGGAGGGTTTGATGGAAAAGAGACACTGGAAAAGGAAGATGAAGTCGATCCAGAAGAGAGAGGGGACTGTATTTTGCATGACGAGTTCGATCAGGCAGTGAAACAGCTGAAGGATAGGAAGGCTCTTGGTATCGACGACCTACCAGCAGAGCTCATCAAGGCTGCAGGCGTTCAGGTACAAAAGGAATTGTTCCATCTAGTGAGTAGAATTTATGATACAGGGCAGCTTCCATCAGATTTTAAGAAGTCTATCATTGTCCCACTGCCAAAGAAAGCGTCTGCAATCAAATGCGAGCAGTATAGAACCCTCAGCTTAGTGGCCCATGCATCTAAGATCCTAACCACTATAATTTTGCGGAGGATTGAGGGGAAGATAGAAGCGATGCTCACGGAGGACCAGTTCGGTTTCAGGAAAGGAAGGGGCACACGTGAAGCAATTCTGGGACTTCGCCTAATTATTGAAAAGCGATTAAGGAAAGACCAAGACACATTTATTGCCTTCGTAGACCTAGAAAAGGCATTCGATAGGGTCGACTGGCAGCAGTTGTTCAAGGTACTGAGGGAGGCAGGCGTGAAGTACAAGGACAGGAGAGTGGTGCAGAGTCTGTACAGAGAGGAGGTAGCGGTGGTGAGGTGCGGCGAACACCAGGAAGAGAGTAACATCAGGCAAGGAGTGCGACAGGGTTGCTCTCTCTCATCTGTACTATTCAATGGCTAAGAGAAACTTGAAGGATTAGGAGGAGTTCGTATTCAGGGGAAGAAAGTTGACTTGCTACGTTTTGCGGATGACATTGCAGTATTGGCTGAGAATGAACAAGACCTGGTAGCGACCCTGGCAGAGTTGGAGACCACACTCAGCAACACCTACAACATGAACATCAACAAAGTGAAAACTAAGATCTTGGTGGTTAGCAGGCATGGTACGCAGGCGCACTGCTCATTGGGCGGGGAACGGTTGGAGAACGTGGAGTCTTTCACGTATCTTGGAAGCAGGTTAACATCGGACGGAAGGTCAAAAACAGAAATTTTAAGTCGTATTAATCACGCAAAGACCGCCTTCAACAAAAAGCACAACCTTTTCATCTGCTGTGGAGAGGAAGAATGCTAGGGGCAGACCGAGGATGGAATATATTAACCAAATCATGGAGGATACCGGCTGCCACACCTACACAGCACTGAAGAGGCTGGCTGAAGATCGAGAAGTTTGGAGAGCTGCTGCCAACCAATCCTAGGATTGAGCACAAAAGAAGATGGTGCATCAATACACCATGGAGAATGAAATCACTTGCCCAGAACATAAATTATGCAATTAGGGGGTCTCTGGAAGGTACATACTTGCATGTAATCATCCTTTTTCATAATATTATCATTATAATTTTTTCTGAAATTGTCCTAAATTACTATCTAAATGTGCCATATACATACATATATACACATTCAAATTGCAATGCCAGCATGTTACAAATTTGAGTTTTTTCTAGATATGGTGTTTGAAATACCGCTTTTCAACTACTGGTATGCATACCACTAATGGTCAACTGTGAATCAATGGTTAGTATAATAAGTTTTTGAACAACTGTGAATGGTAAGTACTAGACTGGATACTTTCTATTAACAGTATTATTCCAAGAATTGAAAATCTCAGGTCTGAAAAACTGGCGTAGGTTGATGACACACAAACATACAAAGTGAGTCAATTTTCATAAAGATGGGAATAATTTTGAAACGAAAAAATTCTGCTATGACCAGGAATTGAACCCAGGTCTTCCACTTGTAGGGCGGATATTCTACCACTGAACTATCATAGCAGATTGTTTCTCCTGTTTCTGAACACAGGTGTTTTTCTTAGTTGGATCTGGGCTAGCCAGCTAGTATCAACCAGCCCCAAGAGACATCCTCCAAGAGATACATCAAAGAAAACCCCTTCCTTTGAATGGTGAGATTGCTAAGCTATAAATTGATAGAATTATGGATCTTAAGATCCTATGCAGATAGGCATAAGCTGTAAATTTGGGAATAATGCATGGATCTTAAGATTACATAATTCTATCAATTTCATAAAGATGTTTAAAACTTTTTCCTGTCTACATAAACATGTCAGTATATTTTAATATTGTACTATTTTCATTAGTATTTCAATTGTAGGAAAATCTATATCAAAATCTTATAATATAATAAGCTATGTTTGTCCCTGATGCTTGACTCTGGCGCCGCTCTTAGGAAAGCTTTATGAAAGAGCAGGAGAATCGAGAACAATTTATGAATGACTGCAATGCTATTTTAACAGTTTCTGAGTAATTGATGAAATAAAGTGATCCGAAGATCCTATGCAGACAGGCATAAGCTGTAAAGTTGGGAATAATTTTGAAACGAGAAAAAAGTCTGCTATGACCGGGAATCGAATCTGGGTCTTCCACTTGCCGGGCAGATATTCTACCACTGAACTATCGTAGCAGATCATTTTTTTCTCGTTTCTGAATGCGGATATTTTCTTGATTGGAACGGAACTAGCCAAGCTAGTATCAAACTGCCCCAACGGATGTCCTTGATCTAGCAAAACTCAAGCTTTCATTTCCCCAGCTTATCGGCAAGTGCCTGTAATTTATTTACAAAAATAATGCATTGCTTTTCTTATGGGAAAAAATTCAACATTCGAAATTTCTGGAGTCGAGCCCATATCACTTGTTCCATTTTTCTGTAGGTTTCTCCATGACTTCTACTAATGCTGAAACTTTCAGCTATCTAGCTCTTGTAGTTTGGGCTGGACATTTGTATCCTCCTGATATATGTTGTATCATAAGTAAGAAGCGTCAATATATAATGATATAACCTTCCTCTGTAAGGAGTCTATATATAATTGCTCAACTATGTGGTTATTAGTGGTCCAATATAATTTGAGATCGGAGAGATTTTGAGAAATTCCTTTGGTAAAAATCTAATCATTAGCAAAATAATGATATTTACCTCATATATTTAGTTTTTTTATGTTAAAACTGTGTCCAACATTATAGTTGCCACTTTAGAGAAATGAAAATTTAATAAAAGCTTTTATCATGCTGAAATGTACATGTGCTCAAGTTTTAATTAGAATGGAGTTTTTCATGGTAATATTGAAAACAGAACACTTCATTATACCTGTCACTATCTAAACAAAATAAAATTTTTATTTGTCTGGTTAATCATTGATACATAAAAAAGATTTTCATTAAATAGAAACAGTATTCAAATTTATGGTACAAATGTGATAATTATCACCAGTTGAACAAAAATTAAGATGAAAAACGGTGTAACTTCGAAACACGGCTGCATTCATCAGGAGTAAAACGAAGAACTGCTGCTATGGCACTAAGCATATGACAACGTCTTGATTCCTTGGTTGTCAACAAGTAACTTAGTACAACATTCTTAAGATATTCCAAATGGGCTCCTTCTCTTGACTGACACCTTTTTAAGCTAAAAAAAAAGGTTTAATCTCAATGTAATAATAATAATGATATAATAATAATATTGTATTTACCCAACTACAAGACAACCTCAAATATAAGATGACCAGAAAGAAGCTAATTTTGATGAAAAATGTTTCATAAAGCATTCTGAGAATATAAATTAAACATGATTATTCAAGATATTACTGTATTTACCTCGACACAAAAAAGATTTAATGATTTAATTTCTCACTGACTTGTATTTGGTGTATATTTTGAACATACGTATTCAGTATAGGTATACTAGTTCGCTCATTAATTGAAGTGGTTTGATACAAAATTTTGTCTGAAAAAAGAATTTTTAAATGTATTTTTAAAATTAAGACTTTATTAATTGAATTCCGGATCTTAAGTTTGCAATAAAAAAATTAAGTAGATACAATTATTTTATCGTTTCATTTGTTTAAAAAAACATTGATAAAACTCGTAACCATATTTCCTATGGTTCTATGACAACTTGTCGTGCGTCAATTCATCGACCAATTCTTGGCAAAACAAATTGGAAAGCAAGACACCATGACTGGTGTCACCGTAGGGTGTCCAGAGGCAGAGGGTGCAAAACCGGGACATTTCCTATTTTGAGGATGAAAAATCCAGGACAACCGGGACATATTCAAGAAATTACTGGGACATAACCAGGACAAATGTATTTTAATCATTTTCTGTAGTTAGGGGTATTTTCATGGTTTTCAATTTCATTGCTGATCACTTTCCTTAAAAGTACAAATTGGTCATACCAAGTATTTTCTGAAAATTTAATTCCATTTCTCTCAAGTGATACACAAGAATTTGCAACATCTTCCCATTTTGGAATAGATTTCCAACTCATCCAATTCAAAAATGCATACTGCTCTAATGGTTTAGAGCAATTTAGTAAATACTCTCTTGCAGTTGAATAAAATTCCATGACTTCATTGATAAATTTATTTTTTACCTCAAATTTGCAGATTTGCAAAATTTCTTTAGTTTTATTTGGCAGAAATTTATCAGATATTCTACTATCAATCTTTTCAACTGTTTTATCAACAAAGTTTTTTACATCTATAACAGTGATGTTTGTTTTCTCAATCTTTGATATTTGGCCATTCATGAAATGCAAGAAGTTGTGTACAGTACACAAATATGCTTCCCCCAAACATTATTAAAAAATTTCAAAATAAAAATGGGAGCTTTTTCATCAGACAAGAAATAACATTTTAAGCCTTCAAAAATTTTTAAAATTCATTCAATGGCAGGACATAATGACAACCAGGAAGTTTTTGAGTGAGATAACAACCTACTATATCAACAAAGTCACAGAACTCCTTTAACCTCTCCATTCAAACAGTGAACATGTGAAAATAAGAAAATATTTTAATTGCTAGCAATTCCACGTCTAAATCCAATCTCCATGCTGCAGTTTGAGCAGCATTGTGAAGAATTTGAGCCAGACAACCAACGTCTCTAATACCAGGATTTAGAGCATTCTTCAACCTCCAGAATGTATTATTTTGACCTTTTCTGTTTACTCCACCAAAGTTTGCATTGCAATTATCAGCTCCAAATGAAACACACTTTTCTGAGGAAATTCTGTATCCTTTCAAAGAATTCACAATTGCTAACGGTCTCAGAAGTTTCATTGGGCAAGCAATCAACAGAGAGGAGTTTTACCTGCATACCTTTTTCTTCATTGAAGAAATGAATTAGTAGTGAAAACACTTTGTCAGATTTATGGCTGTAAGCATCTATCGAAATTCCAAAACATTCGGCCTTATTTAAATTCACTAAAACTTCATTTATTGAGTAAGGTGCCAGAACATTTTTGATTAGAGTGATCGTTTTCATTCGTGCCCAAGAAAATATTTTTGCTACGTGTGTCATGAAATATTACACCCACCAGACTTGAGATACAATCAGCACCTCTATATGACTGGCGGTGCTTTATAATATGATAGTTAATTCAGCAATGGTTACATTGTTTTGATTTGTTGACATTTTTTCACGACATATTGTTCCAAATTCGATTTTGAAATATTGCCATCATCTTCTGGGTATGCTTTTTCAAACTAATATGCTCTTTCAAGTCCAATCTTCCTCCATGGCCAACGTTAATGAAACAACAGCAAATTCGGCATTCAGCCTCTCGTGCCTTCCTTTTTTTATAAAACTCCATTCCTTTCGATACTCTTCTTTGAAGACACATTTTCGCTTTGGCATTTCTGTTAGCTTTAGGGGATAAAATAGGTTAATTTAAATTTATTATATATATTAAAAAATAAATCCAAAAACAAATTTTTTTCCGAACATATTAAAAATTTGCCTTTTTAGTTATGAAAACGGAAGATGAAGTTTTCACGAAGGCCTAGTAAATAGACTGCTATTAATCACTTCAGTATATCACAGCATTAAATTAGACAAACTCAAACCACTAAACATCACACCACTGAAATGTCCCGCAGATTTTATGCACCGAGTCTCAGAACCACTCAACTTTTGGGCTGCAAATAAAATTAATATTCTTGCGCCTAGGCCTGCCTCTGACTAATCCAACTACATTGTAGTTACAGATTTTACTCTTTGTATGTCATTTGGATTAGGCAGTCACACTTTACCAGCCATATGCCGAGTCAGTCGTACATAAAAGTGCAAAGAAATCTTTTCGTATGATTATATATTTAGGTTAAAATTCATAATGCTCTTGCTCCTTTCTTTGGGGAAGGGGGCCACATTACTGCCCATACAGCAATGTTTATCGATGAACACGCAGTTCATTAATACGAAAATGCTTCCATTAGTTAATCGATCATTGAAAACAACTCTGGAAGAGTGTTCCAATAAAACCAGGACATTGGGGCATCCCGAAAATGTTTTTTGGGATACCGGGACAGATGACCAAAATCCGGGACAAATCCCGGAAAACTGGGACATCTGGACACCCTAGTCACTGGGAGACACTTTTCGACATAAAATATTTCTTTATATTTCAATAATACCAATTCTCTCTGCGAATTACGCAAGACACATTGGATGGTGTATGGCAGGGGGTGACTCCCAACCAAGGCCGGATTAAGGGGCTCGGGGGCCCTGGTGCATAATTTTTCGCAGGTCCCTCCCTCCACCCCACACAGTGTCTGGGACTTCTGTGGGGCCGCTTTTACCACGGGGTCCTGGTGCAACTGCACCACTGCGTCCCGGTTAATCCACCATTGCTCCCAACTCAACAAATGTATCCCCCTGCCATACAAGTCATAGTGTCTCGCAACATAATTGTCATGTGACGAGTTTGTCTAGCGATGAAGAGAGTTTGCCATGTGATGTATAGATGGGCGACAAGTTTCTCGTATGATGAATTGATGTGCCACGAATTGAAGCGCGACGAATTGATGCGTGATCAATTGACTGCGATGTATTGATGATACAAGACTTCGTACTCAAATTTAAGACAAGCTCCGATTTTTGTAAGCTGAAATTTGGAAAAAACCCTCATCTTGGATTCGACTAAATATGGTATTTATTAAAATCTTTAAAAATTGTCATCACATTGCACAGTGCAAAAGATAAAGGTGATTTAAAACATGTTAGACCAGTCAATTACTTTTACTATTTTGTATTTATTTATATGGTGGAGAATATAAATAAGATGACCTCTAACCTTCAATTGAAAAAAAAAACAAAAACCTTGTATAATAGTCGGATAAATACAGTAATTAAGATAAAAAGATGCATAAGATGATGTGTTTAATTAAAATGTTAATTAATAATATTGCACAATGAAGATGAAATAATTCTCAACTTACCGATCAACCTCCACACGAAGTGAATTTACTTCCATCTTTCTTTCTTCCTCAAGCAATGCATTTTCTTTCCTTGCATCATGTAACTGGTTTTCCAACATACGCCTTTCAGCCCTTATCTCACGCAATTCTACCTCTAACCTTGCAACCTCATGTGCATGATGCAGCAGAGGTGGACCTATGCGGCCCTCTCTTCCTACTGTTCCCTCTGCTAATGTCGCTCCAATACCAGACTTCCCAGGATATGTAGCGCTGATTTCGAGAGATGCACGCAGTCGAGCAATTTCTGCATCTTTCTCATCAAGTAATGCTAGGGATCGCTGTCTTTGACGAAGCATCTCTTCCTCAAGCTGTGCGGTCTTCACTCTAAACTCGGATGTAGCAGCTGCTAAGCACCTTTCCCAGTGCTCTCTCTCTTGCTTCACTGCCTGCAAATTTCAGAGAACAGAATTCATCCAGTTAGCCAAATAGAAGACAAGACAGAATTAAAAAATTCAAGTTCTTTTTTAAATAAAACTATTTGCAATATTTCCATTTCTTGTTATAAGAATATTTTACTTTTAGGCACTGCATATAAAATGTTTTGGGCAAGTCAGAAAATTCAATGACATCCAAACCTTCTTCGCTTGGGAAGGCTCGACTTTGTGGAAAGATTCCATAATAGAAATAAAAACAATTATTGTAATTTCCACTAAACACGAATTTAATCGACCTGATGATGCTGTAACAGGCAAAACCAGTCGATTAAATTCATGTTTAGTGGAAATTACAATAATTGTTTTTATTTGTATCATTCAAACACTGATTATTCAACTTTCTTTGTCAAAGAATAGTGTTCATATTAATAATATGTTCCTTACTTCAAATGTATTCTGTTCAGTCCTTTTGCTGTGCTGTTCTTCTTGCTCCAGTCTATTCATCAAATCTCTCAACTTTTCCTGCAATGCTGATATTTCCACAGCTGCAGATACATCCTCACTTTCCACTACATCTCCAACAACTGCATCCTTCTCAGGCACATCCAATTCTTCTTGCTCATTTTGTTCTCCGGGGAAAAATTAAAAGGAACAGATACACTAAGATTCATTTTCTAGTTGACTTTAAAAGAAAGTGCCATTCATTGAATTGGCACAAGATCAGATTTTTCTTTCTTATTAGGAAGGGATCAAATGCTCAACCCATTTTTAAATTAAAAATAACATTCTAAATTACAGCTAGAAGAATGCATTTATATCTTAACAACAGCTGAAAACATATACAAAAAATCCAAGACAACATTTCTTGATAATGAAATACATTTAAAATTCACAGCTTTTAACAGTTGTAATTGTTGATGGTGTAAGAGAACTTTATTTTAACCCCTCAAGCGTGATTTAAAAATTTAAAAACCAAGGTATTTAAATGCTCCATTATGACATTTCTTATTTTAATTTATATCTCATACAATAATGCAATTAAAAATCTGAAAAAATCAGGAATATTAATTATAAATGCCTTTCTGTTATGTAATTTTTTTAGAAGTCTATCTTTTAATTTTAAATTTCTACAGTACTTACAATCTTATTCTGATATTTTGGATAGGGTGTGGTACATCTCAAAACATGGCACAACACACATAGAAGGATTTCCAGGGCAGTTTTTGCATCGGTAGGCTGTCTCCTTCCTTATTCCCTTTTTTTTGCAAACAGCGCACTTCCTCTGAGCGACTTTTCTCTTGCCTGAAGGGGGATTCTCTTCTGAGAAGTGACACACTGCTAGCCGTGTTGCCGATGATTCAATAGGCCTTGCTGGCTTTCCCCTTTTCTTTCCTACTCCGCCCTTTGAATACTTTGTGAATATGTCCTCGATTAGTCTTGTTTGGAAAAGAAGGTGGTTTTTCAGATTGCCTTTTTATAGTAAAGAATGTATGCATTCAATACAGCCATCATTCCACTGAAAAATACGGCTAATCAGTAAATTTCGATTTTCTAACCTCTCACAAATCTCATCCTCATCTTCAGTTTCACTTTCTGAAGTTATCAAATAGCCTTCTGAAATCTCACTCCCAAAAGAAGCAATACTTTCATTGTCAGACTCATCAAGGATGAGCTTTAGTACTTCATCATCCACTAAGAACCTACTTGTTGATGCCATGGTCACAGACTGAAGGGAAAAACACTTGGAGAAAAATATTTACAAAGAGCAAGAGAGACAGATAAGAAAGTGATTAAAGTTCTGTGACTCATTAGGTTTGTGATGATACAGATGACTTATACACCAAGGGAGATAGAAGCCAATAAAGAAGATGCTGCATAAGACTGCCTAATTTGACGACTTATGTTGTCCAGCACGCTTGAGGGGTTAATGTGGATTTGTATTGATACTAGCATTCCTACGTTTTGAACGGTTATTTCTGCTAATATATGTAGGTTTTTATTTATATTAATTATTATTGATAGTAAGTTTTTATTTATCTTAAAAACTTTTTATCTTTATTCATTTAAGATTATTCTAAAAACTGTTTTCCCTATGAGTTTCATTAAGAAATGTCTGGAAAATCAAGGTACATGTAAGCTTTTGATGAATTTTATTATTATTATTAAATTCTTATCGCTCCTCTTATAATATTGCCATTTACATGCATTTTATTATTATTACATTATAATCACATTCGTATTGCAATAATATTAATAATCATTAATGCGATCTTGATCTTCTCGGAATAGTTCACATTGAAAATTCATTTGAACACTACTTTAGATGACTATATTTACGTAGTTTGTGCCATGAATATAATATTATTCTTTGGAACTGTTCACTTGGCTTATTTTTTACTTTGGGTGAAATCTTTTCTAATTATAGGCCTTTAAGACCAGTTGTTCTTGCATTTTTCTAAAAGTCCTCACATTTTAGTATCATATTCCTATTTTTCAGTATTTAACATAGGTAATACTGTTGTAAAGGATGTTAATTTGAACAAATTTAAATAAAACATTTTAAAGTGTTGTGTTGTAGCTTAGCAATTCTTCAGCTAACTATACTTATACAGTGGTTTTATATGGATGGTTGACGTGATGTTAGGAAAAGAACAATTTATTATTTTTGTCATTTAAGTTAGGTGACTAAAATATGAAATATTCAAGTTTCACTCCTACTAGTATCTAATGCTGAAAATACTCTGAACTAGCAATATATTTTCGTTAATTTTAAGCAATATGAATGGACAACTCAATATTTTCATTAATGAAACAAAAGATACTATCCAACTTCTTACTACTTACATACCAAACATTCTTACGTTTGTCATTGAGTTCTCTACTTCTGTCTACTATTCTCAAAACTGTAAAAAGATTAATGTTTAAATAGAGAAACCCCCACATCACTCAAGAGCTGGTAGACACTTTTGCAAATTTTTACACCCATGAAAGCAAAAAGGTTATCATAATTATATTACTGAGTTTATTCATATTAAAGTATTAACTATACAAAAGTTGGTTATAAAAATTCATTTTTATATCTTCACTTGTTTTTGTTTTATTAATGCAGATGTATGAAAAAAGAACTTCTAAGATGTGTCAAAACGCACTGAAAATTGCTTAAATATGTATCAGCAAAATGTATCCGATTATTAAAAATACGTACCAACATTACAGACTTCAGAAATTTTGTCCTCCGTAGTTAATGTAAATGGAGCCAATTCAGGTGGTAAACTAAACACCTGTTTAGTATCTTCTGATTCTTCCACTTTTGAAGGATCTTCTTTAGGTGTTGTCTTATTGGCATACAAGCCCACTTGTTCTAAAGCCAATTCTGCCAAATGCTCCTTACAGGATGAAATTTATGATTTCAAGAAAATTCTATCAATATTAGCCATAACATCATCAAAAATTTTGAAAAATATTTTTGTAACTAACATATAAGATGTAATTATGAGAAACTAAATGATTGTCTCTGCAGTGGTTTACATAAATTTATTAAACAACTTCATCTTTGTTGAAAAATTACAATGGAATGGAAGTCATTCAATTGCCTATATATTAGTAGAAGAGGGAGAACTAACATTAAATTGGTAAAAGTCATCAAAGTGACACATAATTTAATATTATAGGCCATGTTTAATTTAGATAGAAAATGAGGTAAACCTAGGATGAGATATGAGCCTTACTCTATATCAGGGGCTCTAAACCTTTTTCCAGCAATGAACACCCTAGATCCTCAAGTACTATCCATGGACCCCCACCTAATTTATATAATATACAGACAGTGCCCACTCAATGTATGTCCAATATGTATGTCATGTAAAAATAAATATGCGAACTGCCTTTGGTGTGAAGTTAAACAAAAAATCTAAACACCTTATACACCAAAAAAATTAATAATTAATATATAAATATGTGATAGTACACAGACACACCTACTCAGTTTATGGAAAACTTATTCTCTCCAGGGACCGAATTATTATTCATGCAAGTTTTCAGGAAAATGATTATGTGCCAGAGACTCACACGCATGCACAAACACACACAGAAAATCAGACAACTACACCAGTATTTATTTATAACCCTTTAAGTCATATAATGATACTGTATGTCTGTACTTATGTAAATACTGTCTGTTGATACATACTTTGTACTCTGATGGATTGCATTGTTCAATGTTCCACCACATGTGCAATGTTGTTTCACTATGTATGGTCAGTCACCTTGACTTCCTCGATTTTGTTTATGCTCTTAAATTTTAAACAATTTGAGAGAATTTTTAAAAATAATGGGCCATAAAATAGACAAAAACTGCAACTCCTCTAAAAACTCTCCAATTGCCACCAAAATCAACCCATAAGTCTCCTCTTGAATCTCCAACTAAATTCCTTTAAAAATCCACTGTTAACAACCTCTATTCCTCCAACCTATAATTTTTCTTCTCTATATCAACTCATCAACTGTAGAAAGTGGAAAATATGATTTCATATGAGAAATTATTTTTAAATCAGTATTTATTCATATTTACGTCGTTTCTATGCTTTAATTTATTTTACATGCTTAAATTTAGTGTTTGCTACTTTATTAATGCAGTGGTACAATATTCCAGTTGAATTTTGGGTGAAAAAATTCATGGACTAGTACAGGAATGCATCTAAGTTTATAACATGTATTATATGGTAAATCACCATCTGCTTAACATACGTGGTTTTGAGAACATAACCTGTATGTTATGCTTCATAAGGCTTCAGTATAAAGAGAGAAAGGGAGGGAGAATGATGTCTTTTAATTTAATGCTTGATTCATGCATTTTGACAAACTATTATATTTAATTTTCCATGGACCCTCTGGACCCTAGGTTAAGAACCCTCAGTGGCTTGACAATAAGGTAGTGTGGGTAACCAAACACCATGGGCTCAGAGTGCCTACTAATTTTTCCGAATTTAGAAAGAAAAGGTTTTTTTTACAGATTTTTCTTTTTATCCTAAATTTCTGAATGACTCCAGTTAATCCTTATTTTTGGACAGATTAATTTTAAAAGCCTCAACTCTTCAGGATATTCCTGTTAATTGGTTAATAAGTGCAACTTGGTAAGTTTTACAATGGGTTTCAGTTTTAATTGAACATATGCATTCATTGATGAGGGGGACGGTGGAGAGGGACCATCAATAATATTTTGCCGCAGACCCTTCTGCTCCTAGTTTTGCCACTGAGAACCGTTGATCTATATTTAAAATCACACCTTCACTCTATCCATTATAATAAATACAGGAAGGTGGTATGAAGTAGGAAAGAGAAGCAACCAATCCAGGCAGCACTTAGATAAATACATATTACCAATCTAAATGTGTGTGAAATCTTGGGAAGCAAATTTCTAAGCCACTGTCCCAAACACTCGAAAAAAATTCAGTAATTAATATTTATATATACCTTAAGAGCTTGCATTGCTTCATGGTCTCTTTGGTGTAGGGCATGCTGGGCAGCAAGGGAATCTGATAGCAGAGTCACACGGCTTTCCAGGCTACGGATTCTTTCTTCCTGAGAAGCAGCTAAGCGACGCCATTCCACTTCAGCCTCTTCCCATCTCCTGAAAGGATAAAAAATTAAAAATTCCACCACTTTTGAAATATTGTTTTTGATGATATACCAAAGCAGAAAAGGTTGGAAATTTCAAAATTGTTTTGAAAAAACGAGCAATTACGCATTTGCAAGTAGCTATATTCATTGACTAAATGACATAAATTACAACTATTTATCATAACAGTAATAATGCTTTATTCTAATACTTTACCAAGACGACAAAATTAACTCACTTTATCATTGTCTCATAATTACTCTGTTCTGTTCCCCTTTCTTGCCTCTCAGATATAAGATTTTCAGAAAGTTCTTTGACAGTGATCTCCAACTACACGAGAAATGAAGAACATCGTAGTCAAGGTTTAAAAAGAAAATTACACATATAAGTACGGTTCTTATGTAGAACAAATGGGCTCACACCTCATCTTTTTCCAGCAACAAACGTTTTCTATCCGCTTGAAAGCTTGCTTCTAATCTTGACTTTTCCTCCGAAAGCGTCGTTAGAGATTCCGATAGGGTTTTAATCTATAAATGACGATGTATGTTAAATTAGGCAGCAAAATAAGCATAATCAATCAGATGTCAACAAACCTCAATCAGGGATTTAGTATGTTGAATGTCTTCTTCTTTTTGTTTTTCCGAATCCGTCGCATTTTCCTTTTTTCCTTTTAAAGTTGAATTCTTCTTAACCTTTGGACGCCCACTTAACGCCTTCAGACTTGCCTCTAATGCTTCTTTCTCTTTCGCTAAACCTTTGTAGGCGGCTATTAAATCTAAAAATACAAATTTAACATTTAAATATCAAAACAGTAATATAGAACAGAATCCTGGTTAAAACTCTGAAACCTATTATTCTCTTTTATGTGAAACTGAAACAAAATAATTGCGGGCATTGAAATACCTCCAAGACGAGATTTATATTGGTTAATCTTGTCTTGTTGTTTATCTACAGTTGCTTGCAAATCTTTTTCCTTGTCCATTTTGAATAGATATTGAATTTTTATTCGAACCTTTCATTTGTGACACTTCTGTTTAACTGAACACCGTATATTGAGTTAATCTAAATTAACGTTTGTGATGGCCTGAAATTTACTTGTGAGGCAATCATGCCAACGCAACAAAGTCTTATATTGCCATCCAGATTCAAAAATAAATATATTTTCCCTAGAAAAACATAACATTGAACTTAATACGTTGTATTTAAATGTATTTTATTGAATGTCGAGTTTTAGTATATATTCCGGTAACTTCTACATCATTAAGCAGATAAGCAAAACACCTGTTAAATCTTTGAACCGGAAAATTATTGCCAACATGAAAATTTTAACTAAAATTACCCTCACCCATATGAAAAAAAACTGACACTGCGAAAATTACGATTCCTGAAATACCTGCAGAAATACATTTTAAGCATGTTTATTGCATTGGTAGCTAGAAAATGTTCTGTATGGAAAATATCTACTTTTCTCAGTAATACCAACATCTGTCATATTAGTCGCTTTTCAACGCTCAACTGTTTAATCAGATGTTTTGGAGTTTTCGGAGAAGTCGTCATTGTCTGAGTGATCATTTTTCTTAACGGTAGGACTGTGCATTTACTGTGGATAATATAGAAATATAACAAAGTGGGTGTGTTGAGAAAAACTTTTGGTTTTAATTTTGACTATCCGATTATAACTTGAGGCTGAATTTATGAAAAATGTAAGATAAAAAGAAATCGTAGTTTTTTTCACGATTTGGCTCACAAATATTTTAATTGAAAGTGTAGTCTCGCGTACCTTATTAAATAATGTTTCATATATTTACATTTTGGGTATATTTTTAGTGGAGTAAACAAATGGTTCTATTATTATTAACTAGATTTAATGGCTGCATCCCCACCGACCCTAATGTTGCTCGAGCTGAGCCATAGCCTCAATCTCGACGAAGAGGCACTTGCCCGCCTTCCAGAGGAAACCAGACCGATATTCGTGCTTGAATGGTTACGTTTTCTTGACAAGGTTTTACCAGTTGCGCATAAGGTAAGAATTAACGTAGTGGATTATGGTATTTCATGTACAAAAATATTTTACATTATAAGACCCGCTATGATATTTTTAACTTTAAATCCATTATATCCCATCTTTAGTCGGGATACATTTTGCTATTTCTCAGCCATTTTTAGGGGGCACTTATAGTCATGTTAATAAATAAAATGCCTGCATATACTGGAATATTGTCAAAACGTATTGTAAAACGTAACATTATGCTCAATTTGTGGTAGTGATGATCTGTCATTATTAAATTTTCTTTTGATTCGTAATGAGGTGTAATGCCTATTCTCGCACAATTGCATAATGTATAATATCTATATAACATAAACGAGTCATGTAAAGAGATAACAGTTAAAGCATTAACCATTCATTATTGAAAATGAGCCATAAAATATAATATGAATTTGCTTTCTGTTTGGTTTACACATTCATTGGCCATTGTTTTCAGTCTGACATACGTGGCTGCCAGCAGCGACTTGTATCTCAGTTGCTTGAATGTCTTGGGGATTCTCCTGGACCTCCCACTCGGCAACTTATTGCATCAAATCTTGCCACTCTTTTTGTGGTTGGGGAGCCTCCACCCCCTTTTGCAGCTGTTGATGCTTGTTTGACTATATTGCGCAGTCGTGATGATACACCAACTCAGCTTCCAACAAGGCTGTATGTACCTTATTTTAATTAAATACTTACATTTGTAAATTTTGTGCCGTTTTTCAATATAGTAACATTTGTTTTACTCTGTGAAAGGATTTCCCTTAAATAGTTTTAAATGAAAAGTTAACTTTCATGTACAGAGAAAATAACAATGTACTGAGCAAAGCAAACATATGGTAGTCACTTGCCAACCGCAATTTTGTGTATCAGTGATTGAAAAAATTGTGCCTGGTTTTGCCAACTGCAGTGTCAGTCTTGAGTATCTATGGTTGTCTTCATGGCCATGTATATTTGGTTAATTTTACTACTATTGAAATGTATGTTACTGAAGAAGCTGCATACTAACTAGTCTTTACCAGAAGGAAAGATATAGGAAAGAGGATATTCAGCTCTCCATAAGACCCTGAGTTAGTTGGGAGGTGTAGGTTTAAAGAATTTTATGGAAGTGTTAATTTTACCAGCTTTCTTTGAAGCTTAAGACTAGGGTTGCCACCTCTCGAGTTTGCTAGGGAAGGACAGCCACACACTGGCTGGAAACAATGTAATGAGGGTGGTATGTTTTCAGGGAGATTGCGGAGAAATAAGTGAAAATATTGCTTGAAAATGTTTTTATTCACGAATTAAAATAAAAAAGTAAATAAGAACTTTGCACCTATATGATAATAATTAGTTGAATTAATTTATCTTCTTATAATTATATTTTTGTTGCGACCTAGCCATGCTTAAAAATGATTTATCGTCTTTTATCTCTGTTAATAAAAGGTAATGTGTGTGTATGTGTACAGCATATCTCGAAAACCAAGAATCTTGGAGACTTAAAATTTGGTACACTTATTAATGGGACCATGAAGATGTGCATCTTGGGGCCAGAATTTTCATTTTTGGTGGGAGGGGGGTGCCATTTCCCATAAGATAACACACATAAAAATCCGCCTATAACTCTAACTGTTGGTGCGCCAATAAACACACACAACACAAAAATCGATTTCTCAACTTACAGACTTTTACTCTTTTGCAAATTTAAATTAGAAATAATTGACCTGGGATCTTTGGACCTGTACCATTTTAAAGAAAAATAAATAACGTTTCTCATTCTTACTGTCATATTTTCCTTACGATACAATATCGCCCAAGTTCTGCATTTAAATCCTATTTATATAAAAATTTTAAGCTTTTTAACAATATGTTGCCTTGCCTACTGTGTCATTGTTAAACCTCAAGATTGTATTGTCACCTCAATCCTTAAATATGCATAAGGAATGCGTGCTTTTTAATGCTTTAATTCGAGAGAGGAAGAAAGAAAGGAGGGGAGAGAGAACAAAATGAAATGTTTCATAAATTAAAAATAATTTTGGGCATATAAGAATTGTATAGCGTAATGTTTTTCTTTGTCATACAATTTCCATTTGCCCAAAACTATTTTTACTCTCTGAAACCCTCAATTGTATGAATTTTATATTTATAGCTTACATTTTAGTGGATATAAAAGTTGGTTTCATTAATTTTTATTTCAATTTTTATTTAATACTTAATTCACCTATACCTGTCATATTTGACAGGTAATTACGGTGCATGTAGATTTTATATTGAAATAAATCAACAATTCATTTCTTATTAAACTAGTGTTACATTTGTTTATTTCAGCCTTCCATTTTATATTCATTATACTAAAAATTCGCTCAGAATACTTAAGAGGTTCTAGGAAAGGTTAAAATATAGGAAATTATTTTAAATGTGTTTTTCAATTTTAAATCGAGACTTTTGAACAAAAATCTGATGTGGCCACCACATGACTTTCTCCATACCTGTAATATTTCTAAAAATTTCAATTAGGTTACATAATAATAAATATTTTAAGAAACTGCGAGAAAATTTTAGACTTGAAAAAGAACAGAAATAAACTCAAACCATAGCCTTCTGATATTGGATATAGCCACAAAGCTCCAACAATTAAGAAAATAAAAAGGAGCGTTACTAAGACGTAACTAAGCGTCAATTGTTAACAATAGTCTTCGGTAGGTGGCAGCTAAAAATATAAGATATCTCTTAAACAATGCATTATATGGAAAAATGTTTCAAACAAAGGTTGTAGAAAATTAAATTTCCTACAACACACATTTTTATAGCAATATCAAATATTTCTAATACATTGCACACAAAAACTAATAAAATTTCCAAGCTTTCAGGAACCTCTGTGGATTCATCATTAATTTTTAACAACAGTTTAATTTGTCTAGGACAATCCTTACTTTGACTTAAAAAGTATGAGCACAATTCATTCCACGAACTCTATAATCTTTTTACACAAGGTAAAAGAGAAAACCACCTAGTTGTGACATGGCACAAAATTTCTTTAAATATCAACAAAGACATGGAATTCTTTTAAGGTATCATGTCGTTTTGCTGAATTCGAAAAATGGCCATAGATTTTGAGAACTAAATTTTCCATGTCAAAGTGAAGATTTAACAAAACTTTTAATGCAATTATGCAAAATATGGGAATTTGCTTTTTGGATATCATTACTCATCATTATGCCTCATATAGTTAATAACTTGTAGGGTAGATTTAAGAAATATATATATAACCATTGAAATAAGAAGTTTTGTGAAAAACGACAAATTTCGTCCTTCGCAGCATCGGGGAAGGACACAGACAAAGCACTTGCAAGAAGGACTGTCCTTCCCAAAGCACTTAAGACTATGCAGGCTGTGTCAATAGAGGCTGCTCTGCCATTATACCATGGTACTTCTTTATGCTTTGAACCTATTTTCTTTTGTATTTTTTTATAATAAACATTTTTTAAAATATATCATCAGTGGCAGATTCAGAAAGTTCCTGCCTCTGGACCAAATTATTTTTGTCTCCTTTTTGGTGGTTTTTTTGCCAAAATAACCACTCATGTATAGGGTTCATCTGTCTTTCTGCATATCATAATAGTTTAATTCATCACAAGTCTGCATAATATTAATTTTTTATTTACATCCCAAAATCCCTTTTTTATTGCTGCCCCCAGGCCATTGACTACTTTGGCCTTATTTCAAATTCGCTTCTGTATATCATACTTATTTTTAACCTTAATGTGTACATTGTCTCTCAGGATTCACTCCACATAATCCCCATTTTCCCGTGGGTTCTGGCCCTTGCTAAATGTATTTTGTTAACTGTGAGTTAAGTCAGCAACTGATGTAAACAAGATGTACTACAAATATGGAAATACATATTCATAAATTTCTTTCGTGTTCACACAAAACATAGTAAATGAAAGGAAATGGATTATCTATGACAAAGAAATTAAAGTAGATACATATGTTAGTTTTCCTTTCAACTGCACAAAGCGAAAAATAATGGATAATTTATGAGAAAGAAAAAAAAAACTTGAGCATAAAGATTGTTACAATTACTCAAGCGAGGTATGTTTGAAATAATTTTTGATTGTTTTACTTATATCTCCAAAGGTATAAACGATGGAAAGCTGAAATTTCAAGTGTACATTTCCACATTAATTGCATTTATTCTTGAAAAGTGTGTTTTGAAAATTACACAGAGGCAGATAGAGAAACATTCAAAAATTTATTACAAAATTGATTGCATTCTAAAATTAAATGTTATTTTGAAAGTATCAATTATCTAAAAAGTGTATTTTAATGTAAAATATATGTTTATGTGGAATGGTGATGCGCAATAGAATGCTAACTTATCTGTTGAGGGTCTCTCATTTAAACACTAAGCTCAGTTCATGGGTACACGCCATTATAAAACAAACGAGGCTCTATTGGCCGAATATGTGGCAGTGCAATCACATGAAAAATAAACCAGTAAGGGCATACACGGATTTCCTGTGGGACAGTAGTGCTTTTCATCAAATTCGCCGTAGTATAATCATATAATAATGTATTTGCTTTGAAATCAGAAAATTATTTTTCCTTGTATAGTGGTAGCCCTACTTGTTTGATCCATTCTAAACATTCATTTTGTTTTCCCATTCCATACTAGCCCTACAAACGATATTTCTTTGAAATCCATTCAGCCAATACCTCTCATATTCATAGTTACAGAAAAATTCTAACCTTTATATTGTGGTAGCTCGACCCAGTTTAAATATGATATTTTGGTATAATTATTTATATGAAGATTATATCTCTATCTCAAACATAAATATTTTGAAGAATTTGTTTGTTTGTTTGTGCATTTATAATGCAACAACTACAGAAAGTAGAAGCAAGATGAAAGTGCCATTTTAACCGCAATAAAAAGTTAACCAAAATGGGAGGGTTTTAAAAGCGATTTGAACAATATTTTTCATTTTAAAAATGTATTTCTCTCTTAATTTTTCCATTTAAATAACACGGGAATGAGCATATTGTTGGATTAACAATCTATGTGACAACCATTATAAACAATACCTAATATTAACTAAAAGAAATAATATATACCTAATATAAACTAAAGTAGGGAAGAAAGAAACACTAAGGTTATTCAAAGAAGGGCAATCACCAAAAAAACTATAAATCTGGCTAATTGTTTCAAAAGGTAACTGGAAGACAATTTTAATGTGCAATTTTAAGTGCTTTCATTCTCTAATTCTTTTTATGTATTCTGGGTATTCTCTATACTTAGTAGTAGACAGCGAAATATGTTTTTCATTAACATTGAAAATGAATCAAGTGAAAGATATCTCAGAAGGTAAAATAAGAAAACTTCTATAACAATTCTTTAATTTAGACCAACATTTATAATCGTCAACTCTTCCCCCCTTGAACATCTATATGTATGTTTTGCTTTCCTTTCAACTGAACATTTTTATGCATCAATTAAGCCAATTATACTTATTAAATTATAACACATACAAATTTGACCCACAAAATCTGCCTTTGCCTGGAATAACGTATGGGTAAGCTAAATTTGATTATATCTTCAAATGTGTTTCCACCTGTTGCATCCCTAGAGCTTGCAATTCCTGCCCAAGTTTTTAATGTTTTTGAGAATCATGACCACATGATATCATGCAGTTTCTTCCACTGGAGCTTAATTTGACTGAAATAACTATATTTTAAAAGTAATTCCATTGATTGTTTATTATGATTATTTGATAAAAAATACATTCATCAAATTTATCGATAAAGGATGCAGGAAAATTTTATTTATTTGTGTGAAAGATGGGAAGAGAAAAAATATTGCATAGCATTAAGCTCTATAATAAAAATTTACCTGGTTTCATTACTTGGTTAATTCTCAAATCTTCCTCAATATTATTTGTTTTGACTTAAAAACCTGAGCAATGCCGGGTAATTTCAGCTAGTATACTATATTTGGTTAAAATCGATGAGATCAGATCTCTAGAAATACATGTAAAAAAATATCATTTTACTTTTTATTGTGGTAGCCATGCTCTTTAGCTCTGCTTTACACATCTTGATTTCATTATGGCATGTTGTACAAATCTTATATACAAAATTTAATTGAAATCCGTTCAGCCAATTCCTTCCAAATCTGTAATTACTGAAAGAATTTAATTTGTAATTGTGGCACCCCTGTTTGGCTAATTCATTTTAAATATGCTAATCTGTTTTTGTATATATGTTTCTATTATAAGTATTAAATTTGGTTAAAATTGATGTTGACCTTTCAGCACAAATACTTATAAAAAGAATTTTTGTAATTCCTTGTATTATGGCAGCCTTGCTTTCTATATCTATATGGATCTCAATGAGCCATCAGAAAGAGATGTTTGGGGCTTGCTCTTGTTCAGATTCATGACAGAGAAGAACTGTTCTCATACATAAGTGGATCCAAACATCGATATCATTTTGGTAACAAGCTTGTGAAATCGAGGGTACAGCTGCTGGGGGAGGAAGCTGTAAAATTCAGCATGGTTAGTAGTGTTATTGAAACGATCTTTCAGCCTGGTGTTGCACTGCAGATCAATGAGTTCAAGCTGAAGAGATTTCGGTACTGTCTCAACTGCTGAAGAGAACGGCAATACCACAACATGAAAATCTTTCTCGACTGATTCGAAGTCCTGAAATCTTCTCCCAAACTCATTCTGGAGATCAACCAAAACCTGGACATATTCCGAAAATGTGGCACCGGCATGAACCGTGTCTAGAGTTGGGAAGTGGGCAGTGTTCTTAGCTGCCAACTGATTTATAATGAGTGTCAATTTGTTGTGTAGCTCACCTGCAATGCTGGTCCACTATAGGCATTGCCCAGGTCGCTGTCTTTTAGAATCCACAGAGAAAAACACGATAATATGATTCCAGCAGCTATTTGAAGTTAGTACCATAAGTACACATCGAGTAATTCAAGTACATTTTTTATAAATTCCAACTCACCTCAGGAGCAGGAGACAACTGACTTTTCAGTTCCAGAACTTTCTTAGTTCGGTCCCCACCGACGAAAACATCATAAGCCTGCTTGTGAACAGTATTGTAGTGGCGCTCTATATTGTGCTTCTTTTTTCCCTTTAATATATTGTGGCATATCAAGCACTGACAGTTTTCTCCAGATGAAACAAAAATGTATTTTCCCAGAGAGGATTAAACATTATTGCCTGATGCGCATTCTTCATACGCTTTGGATCCATATTCCTCACTTTGCCGATCAACTCTCAAAATGACAGTAACTCCAGATACTATTTCACAAGTTCCGACATGTGGCCTTACCTCCGCGCTGCGGCGGTCGCTCGCTACGCCTGACTTCCCCTCCTTTCCCTCCCCTCCGCCCTTATGCCCTGCCCAGCTTGCCAGCCAACTCGCCCGCTCTCGGCGAGTGCTCTCGTTCGATGAGCACTAAATGTATTATATGTATGCAGATTTTTAATGAATAATTGTTTTTAGTCTTACTGTAAAAAAATTGAAAAATTAAGTGCTTTTGTATGAACACAATGACACTGCAGAGATGAAGCTATACAATTTTATTTTCAGGTTTTACATTGATACGACTGATACAAATCTTACATAGAAAATATTGCTGCGTTAGCCTGAACTTCATTGGCAGCAAATGAAAAACAAAAGTAATTGAATTGAGTGGTTTATCCCTAATAATAAAATAGTATTTTGTTATAGAAGGGAAAGTCATGTATTTACAACATTTAGAGAAAGTGTTAATTGAAATGCTAATGAAAATATAAACTTAGAAAATGTTATAGTTTCACACAAAATTTCTTGGATCGTGGAATGCACAGACCAATGTTGCACATCTTGTATTTTGTGGGAACTATTAACAAACATATCTGAAGCATGCACTGTTCACAGGATAAGAGGTCAGCATAATGCACAATGACATGTTCACAAACAAGGATTTATATGGCTGGATGGCTTTATTTTTTTAATGTAATGGTCTGTCTGCTTCTTTTGAAGATTGGCCTTGCATGGGGTGGTAGCCTTCAGGCATACATGATAAAACTCTAATTGTGAAGGTTAGTGACATGTCTGCTTGCTCAAATCCCCATGTTCTGCATAGCCAGATCAAGTAGCCCGGTGCAAATGGAGAACCATCATTTCTTTGGTCAAATAGATTTTCAGTACAATCCATCTTGCTCATATGGTGATTTTATTTGGCCACACAATTCTGTCTTAGAATTTGTATGAATTTTTTCTCTGCAGTGGACCAGTGACTTTGTGATTGCACACTGGGTGAGTTTAAGCTTACTACCACAAATGAGCTGTCCTTTCAACAAACAACTTCAGTGCCTTCTTTAGTACATAATACAAATTAATGCTCCTCCTCCCAAGCACTCTTGCCCTTCATTATTTTCACATTTCTTATAAGTACCAATTTAGGGATTCAGTTTTCATCAGTTGTCTCCACTCCAGAAAATCTTTGATTTTTTTAAAGACATTTCAGGAAGAAATAGTGTTGAAATTCAAATTTTAGTTGAAATGATCACTAGCGTTATTTCTGCCTTGTGTTGCCAGGGCACTTCTATGTCTCTGTTAGCCAGTGCTGGATTTACGCATAGGCAACATAAGCAACTGCCTAGGGTGCCAAATAATGAATGGCGCCTAACACTAAGTGTGAAAGCACCAACTTATGAAATGTATCAAATTATGAAATGTGTCTAATCATAAAAGGCACAAAATATCTAAGGGACACCAGAATTTGACTACAATGGAAAAGTGTTCACCACTGTTTTCAATATTGTGTATTATTTTTTAAACCATGTTGCAACTATATGTCTTTTATAAGTTTTATGCGGACTTGACCTTGGGATGAATGGTTGCATCTTTAAGCTAACTCACGTAATCTACACTACTTTGTTACAAAATTCAAGACACTTAATATCTCGCTTCGAGCAACAGTGTATAAACATGATCCTGGTAGTATATCAATCAATGTTCGCCTCCTTCGCAGTGTTTTGTAAGGCAGCCATCATTTAAGTATGTGTTAGTTAATCATTTGGAAAGCAGCCTTTCATATTTGTTTCATCGTTTGTAGGCTACCAGTGCTTTTATATTTTACTAAGTTTATTTAGCAACTTGTGCACTAATACTGTTGCCCCTTATGTTTTGAGTTTTTATCCTTTAATATAGTAATGGGGCCCAAGAAAAAACATTGCGGTTGGTAAAACAAGAAGAGGAAGAAAGTACGATTGGATTCATTAAAAAACCAGGAAGGTGCTTTAGAGAAATTCTTTTATAAGTCTACTTATTCATCATCTTCTCCAATATTGGAATCAGAATTGGGATGTGCAGCTGAGGATTTGTTCTGTGAATCTGATAAATTCTGTAAAAGTGATGAATCTTCCCAATTTGAAATGCTTACTGAGGAAGATAATAACGAAGGACAATAAGTAGGCATGCAACCTGTTCAAACCTCTGTTGTAAGTAGCAATCCTGTCTTCTGGGAGATAAATGATTTTACTAGGGATTTTGTGGCTAAAATGGCATTCAACAATTTCAGTAATTCAAAGAGCTAATATTCTAACTGCACTAGCTTTTTAACAAAACATTTATTTGAACAGCAATTGTTAAATAAAGAAATACAACCCTGTAGCTGGTTAATATATTCTGTTAGCACAGAAATTTTTTTGTGGACAATGTAGACTATTTGGCGATGAATCAGTGTTTTCTAAAGAAGGATACAGTGATTGGAAAAATTCAGCAAGAAGAGTTTGTGAGCACAAAAATTCACATGGCCACAAGAAGGAAAGATGTTGCCATTTGAGTCAGATCAATTGTAATCTGATTTTGCATGTCCAAGAAGAAATGGCATACTGGCGAAAAGCATTGCATAGGGTTGTAGCAGTTGTACTTTCACTAGCTTCTAGAGGATTTAAATGAAAAAAGAAACTTGTAAAATTCCATTAAAAAATTTGACCGGTTTCGCCTGTTACAGCATCATCAGGTGACGAAAGCATGGTCGAGAGTTCTATATATACGGAGAGTAGGGTAGGAGTGATAATTGAATAATGATAGGCAGGAGGGAGAACATACATTCAGTAATGAGATAATGTGAAAATTAAAAAAATTGAATTACTAAGTGAATGACAAAATTCAAACTGTTATAAACAGTAATGTGAACAAGGTTAGTAATTAGAAAATAAAAGCAATTAACAGAAGTTACAAAAAAGTTGTTAAATTACAAAGTAAAAGGCAATGAATTAAATAATTAGGAAAGCAGTAAAGAGAACGAGGGCGAGTGATTGGAGAAAACAAATTCATTAGTAAGCATCATGGATCACAATTTCCAACTGCTCTAAGAGGTCCAGTCTGTTGCTCTTTGATTCGAAGTGGAGAAACTCGGGACGGAAAACACTGGAATGGCCATTCTCAAATAGGTGCCTGGAAAAGTAAGATGACGTGCTTCGCAACTCGAAGCAATGTTTGTGTTCCTCTATCCTCTTCTTAAAACTTCTTCCAGTCTGTCCTATGTAAATAGCATCACAAGTATCAAGATAATTTGTAAACACCGCTTTTGGATAAATTAGATATGGAATCTTTGGTATTTAGGAAAAGTTTCAAGTAAGTTATTGGGGAAAAGAAGGCAGGTTTGATGTCTTTAGGGAAAAGGTTAGAAAGTTTGTAGAAGAGGGGGCCTATGAAGGGGAGTCTATGCCAGTGCTTGGAATTGCAGGGAATATCGGGAGAGGAAATAATTTTCTGTGAAGCTAATTTCTTAATTTCTTTAGTTTGTTTGACAAGAGCAATCAATCAGCTGGCTATTGTAGCCATTGTTAAATGTGATGTTTTATAATATTGAGCTCTTTATTATTTATTATTATTATTTATTAGCTATGGAAAGAGGGATATGAAGGAGGCGATGGAGCATAGAATAAAAAACTGTGAGCTTATGGGAAAAATGGTGGGATGAGTGGTTGAGAATGACCTGATCAGTATACGTAGGTTTATGGAAATTAGAGAAAATTAACTTATTTTGATGAAAGGAATAAGATAAATCCAAAAAGCTGAGGGAACCATTAATTTCTGTTTCAATTGTAAACTTGATGGCATTGTGAATGGTATTAAGATGAGATAAAAATGAAGTTAATTGGCGATCCATTCCCTCCTCATGCCTATCATTATTCAATTAACACTCCTACCCTACTCTCCGTTTATATAGAACTGTCAACCATGCTTTCGTCACCTGATGATGCTGTAACGTGAAACTGGTCAAACGTTTTAGTGGAAATTTACAAGTTTCTTTTTTCATTTAAATGGAATCCTTCCACAAAGTAGAGCCTTCCCAAGTGGACTTCTAGAGGATTACCTTTTAGAGTAGATGAAGAAGTTTTTGGGTTTCTAAATAATGGCAATTATATGATGGCTTTGGAATTAATTGGAAAATTTGACAATTTCTTGGCTGAACACATATCTTGTTATGGTAGTAAAGGTAGTGGTAGCATTTCATATCTATCTTCCACTATTTGCGACCAATTTATAGGTGTCATGTCAAGGAGAGTTACACAAGAAATAATTAGTCAAGTAATAATGGCAAAGTATTTTTCTATTATTGTTGATTCTATGCCAGACATATCACATACAGATCAGCTTGCTTTCATTATTAGGTATGTTATGGAAGATGGGACTCCTGTGGAGCATTTTTTATGTTTTATACAAAATACTGGCCACAAATCTGAGGAATTAGTGGAAGACATTTTAAAAAATTACAAGAAATTAATATTGGTATTGGTAATTGTCGCGGACAGTCTTATGATAATGGCAGCAATATGGCCTGAGTGTACACCGGACTTCAAGTAAGAATTAAACATTAATAATCTCGCTGTGTTTGTGCCATGTTCAGCTCATTCACTTAATCTTGTTGGGACAAGTGCCACAGAGCAATCTAAATGCAGTTTTATTCTTCGATATTTTACAAAAAATTTATAATTTATCAATGCATCGATGGTAAGTTCTTCGGTCATGTGCTAAACCTAAAGCTAAGGTAGTTAAGAGCTTATCATTAACAAGATGGTCAGCCCGAAAGGATGCTTGCAAAAGTCTGTAGCGAAATAATCCAAACTTTAGAAACAATCTCAAATTATTCATCAGAGAATACTAGTACACATTGTAAATAATAGCCTCAGACAATCTGCAGCACTCTAAAGAAACTGTGATTGCTTAGATTTTTTATTGGAAATTTTGCCCAATGATGTAAAAGAAGTCAATATTTGGTCTGATGGTCCCTGTTCACAATTTAAAAACAAGTATATCTTTGCAGCTCTTTTTGTGTTGGAGCATTTCCATAAGAAGAAAGTATTTTGGAACTATTTGGCCACATCTCATGGCAAAGGCTGCGTAGATGGAATAGGAGGTGCAGTAAAACGACAAGTGCATGGTGAAGTATTGAAGAGCAAGTGCTATTTCAAATGCAAACGAGTTTGCAGCAGCTGCTTCAAGTTGCACATCTGTGAGAGTTGTTTCACTTTTGCAACCAGACATAGAGAATAGAAACAAGCTGGGTTTACAAAATATAGTAGAAAATACAGCAAAGGTTCCAGGAATTTCAAAATATCATGCTGCATGGGTATTAACAAATATAACACATGGATAAGATATGCAAGCAAAATTAGATGTTCATGAAGAGTGTTCTTAAACCAGGCATGTAAATGATTGGGTCGAGGTCGAATATGAAGATAATACGTATCCTAGCATTATCAATGTAATCGAGCCTGGTCAAAATGACTATGTATTTGGTTAGTGTCATGGTTCAAAGTGGAAAAAATTGGAAATGGCTCAATAAGGTGGATGAAATATACAACAAATGCAAGCACATAGTGAGAAAAATAACTGCACCCACTATTGTGAATGCTAGAGGTAATTTTTAATTTGACTGTTTGTAACTTAGGTACTCAGTATAGCATAGCTTTTTAGCAAGTACTACTCTTTTTTATATAGTGAATATCATCTTACAATTCATGTCTATAAATCTGTAATAGACATGAATTGTAAGATGATATTCACTATATAAAAAAGAGTAGTACTTGCTAAAAAGCTATGCTATACTGAGTACCTAAGTTACAAACAGTCAAATTAAAAATTACCTCTAGCATTCACAATAGTGGGTGCAGTTATTTTTCTCACTATGTGCTTGCATTTGTTGTATATTTCATCCACCTTATTGAGCCATTTCCAATTTTTTCCACTTTGAACCATGACACTAACCAAATACATAGTCATTTTGACCAGGCTCGATTACATTGATAATGCTAGGATACGTATTATCTTCATATTCGACCTCGACCCAATCATTTACATGCCTGGTTTAAGAACACTCTTCATGAACATCTAATTTTGCTTGCATATCTTATCCATGTGTTATATTTGTTAATACCCATGCAGCATGATATTTTGAAATTCCTGGAACCTTTGCTGTATTTTCTACTATATTTTGTAAACCCAGCTTGTTTCTATTCTCTATGTCTGGTTGCAAAAGTGAAACAACTCTCACAGATGTGCAACTTGAAGCAGCTGCTGCAAACTCGTTTGCATTTGAAATAGCACTTGCTCTTCAATACTTCACCATGCACTTGTCGTTTTACTGCACCTCCTATTCCATCTACGCAGCCTTTGCCATGAGATGTGGCCAAATAGTTCCAAAATACTTTCTTCTTATGGAAATGCTCCAACACAAAAAGAGCTGCAAAGATATACTTGTTTTTAAATTGTGAACAGGGACCATCAGACCAAATATTGACTTCTTTTACATCATTGGGCAAAATTTCCAATAAAAAATCTAAGCAATCACAGTTTCTTTAGAGTGCTGCAGATTGTCTGAGGCTATTATAAGTGACTGTTGCTTGCCCTCAAGTAATAAAGATGCTGTGAACAAACTAACTTGATTTTGCTGCCAATGGGCACTTTGAATTTCATCTTGTGCAATACCCAAATAATTTTCTGCAAAGTCAAAATGTATTAGTGATTTCTGAGAATTAAAATCCGAACACAACAAAGTTTCTCATTGCAACCTATAACTTGCAGCCTGTTCTCATTTGACAAATGTGTGTTCTGGGAATGCTGGTACCAATAATGTAATATACTTGCCAAGCTCTTCCACTGATTCTTCCTCTAAGACTTTCATCAGCTCACCCTGCTCCTCTCGCCAAACAAACCAAGTGGCAACACTTGCTGTAGCAGTCTCCAGATGTTTTGACAGCACGTGAGAAAAGAAATCCTTGCAGTTCATGCAAGTATGAAGCCAACACACAGAACTTGGATCGGAACAAACAAAATACAGCAATAATGAATCAATGGCATTGATAAAGTTCTTGTGATATTTACATAAACACATTCCATGGTAATTTGCTTCACAGAAAGAGAGGAGGGAGTATTTTCCATGGGCAGGTTGATGATGGGGGATAGAGGGGTAGGACTAGCTTGTGTAACCTTTGGGCAGGGGTGTGCAATCTTTTTCCAATGACAGGCTGCCTTATTATTTCCAAGTACCTTGCCAGGTCCAGTGTTAAATTTACAGTTCCTTTAATTGGCAGCATTTAAAGTTTCAGATGGATCAATGGGTGCACATCAGACTTGTTATTAACTGTTACTGATGAAAACTCCAGCCTGAACTGCTAAACCGAAGATTCTGAAATTTTTCATGAACCTTCTTATTGGGTCACAATTAATGAGGATATTATGAAAAAGGCAAGGGAAATCACCTGCTAGTAAATTTAACCCTGGGCAAACGCATTGATACTATTAGATGTTTTATATGTTTTATATATATATAATTGTGATTGCTCCATGAAATATGCCAATCAATATTTTTGTCTTTTACAATCTATGGGTTTTATTTGATACCTTGTGGAATTAACAACCTATGCGGGTTATGTAATAAGTGGTAAACATAATATTGGCATATTGTATTGGATCTTACAAAACAGGAATATTCATGGTAAACATTTAAATAATGAGACATCCAAATAGATGTTTCATTGTCATATTTCTGAATTTTGTAATACTGTACTGTAATAAATATTTTTGGATGTTTGATATGAGAAATGCAGAGACATTTGTCAATTATTTGCCTTTACTGTGTTTTGGTTTTAAGATCAAATATTTCTGATTCACAAAGAGTAGCATTTCAAATCATTTCATTTATGATGCATACAAATGTTGTTTGTGATACATTAAATTTTAGTGGTGCCATTCGATGCCTGGGTGCTATACATGGTCGTATGGGTCGTGCCATGGGTCGCTCAAAGGAAGAGACAATTGCTGCTCTTGTTAGGACTCTGAGAAATGCTGAATCACAAACTCGCATAGAAGTTATGCTGTCCCTGGCAAGAATATTTGCTGGCCCACCAGATGGAAGACGTTCTTCCACACCACCTGCTCCTTATGACAGAGATGCTTACAAAGCAGCAAGGCAATGCTTAGGAGATCGCAATGTTGCAGTGAGAGCTGCTGCTGCAGAGGTTGGTTTATCAACTTCCCATATTATGGCAGTTTCACCCTCTAGTGTTTGACCATTTTGTAATGATTCTTTTAATATTGTTTTGTAAATATTGCAAATTTAATGTGGTGTATTCATGGGTTGTTTTTAGAAAAAATTACAGCAATTTGACCATTTGTATTTTTTTAACATGGCCATCTACAGGTGTGTGTTTAATCATGGGCCCCGCTCTGATGGGCTACTCTCAGCTGCCACATCTCAGCAGCAGAGTGCACTGTGCCCACTAGCAAACATGTCATCTGCTTGTTGTTGTTTTGGGCTTAGTCTGCCCCTAGTGAGGGAGAGATGGTTTCGTATGATGAAAGACAAAGTGTATCACCCAGAATAAGAATTGAAGGAAAATATTTGTCAAACAGTTTTGAAGATCACGATCGAAGAGCTGAGACATGTCCCCAGCATCATCTTTAAAAGGTGCAAAGAGTGTTTGAGAGCTGAAGTTCAGCACTTAGTGGTGGATTCAGCCTGAAACAACTATGGACACATGACAAGTTTGCTAACTGGCATTGTGCATTCAGCTGCTGATACATCTCTCTCAATGTAGTCCATCAGAGTGGGGCCCATGATAAAACAAGCACCCTGTATATGTATATATTTTCCTTGATAAAAATTTCTACATTAATGCTTGTTATTGTATTAATTTGACTGATATAAATTTGATAAACAATATAACTTATGGAGATGTAACTTATAATTTTGTGTTATTTTTGTGAATCACATCTTATTGATTTAATATATTCTGTTTTTCTTTTGCATAGTGTTTGCTTGCTATGGTTGAAAACAGTGCAGCCTTGAATGCATCTGAGTTGGAATCATTAACTTCATTGTGTTTGAGATCCTTGGAAGGAGCTTCTTATGAAGCACGTTTAAGTATTAGTCGTCTCTTGGGATTCATGGTGGCATCAACACAAATGGCTGCAAATACTCGACGCCAGCGACATGCCATACATGGACACAGTGGCCCGACAGGAGCAAGTGGGAGCTCTTTTCCGTCACCTGCTACTATGCCCAATTCAACAGGTGAAGAAACTCATACACATAGTTTTAAAGACCCTCAGAATTAGGTAACATTAATCACAGAAAAATAGCTAACTTTCACAAAAAGGTTTCATTAAAGAATGACGTTTTGCTACATCATCACGTCAGGTGACATAAGTAATGCTGTGATTGTATGGAAACCAGTCATGTTTTTAATAATACCTTTTAATACAAGTTATAAAGTTATTTTTCTTTGATTATGGTGAGTAAATTCCAGTAAGTGAAGCCAGATTTCATTAATGTGATAGGTAACATTAAGTTCACATTTCCTTTTATTGATGATCTATTTTAGGACCCACCATCTGCTAAAGTGGTGGTGTGCAACCTCTGGTCTGCAAGCCTTTCTCAGGTGGCTTGCAAAGCCTTAAAATGACTTAAAATTTTGAGATAATTTTTGTTAATGAAAGTTATCAAGAGTAAGTCAAGGTCTCATTTAACAGACAACAATCTTCAAAATCTACTTCTTCTTGCAACAACAAAATTGAACCCTGATACTAAGAACTTAGCTTTCAAGTAACATTGCAAAAATTAAAATTATACAGGTTGCATAATTTTTAAACATTATTTTCCATATTTTTGGGGAATGTTAGATCTGATTGCAACTATATTTATAAAAAGTTTATTATAATATAGTAAATGCAGATAATGTGCCTATATGTTGATATCATATTATTCTTACCAGTGCTGACAAATGAAAAAAACAATTCGTTACATTTTTCGTTACGTTTTTCCTTACGCTAGAATCTACATTTCGTTTTCCATTACGTTTAACGTTATAACAAAATAATTCGGTAAAGAATAATGAAGTGTAGTTACTCTTTTTTTTTTGTTTTTTTTTGTTTAGAGGTTACGTATCCACCTTAAATTCGTGTTTCTCATTTAGAATACTAATTTATAGGCACTTCTAAATCTAAAAATCAGAAACATTTTTAAGATTTCAAAGATTTGACACATTTTTCGTTTTTGATGATCATTTATGAAAATTCGAATTTTCATATTCAAAATTTTTTATTCAAGTTAATAAACTTAACACATATTTAAGACTAAAATATTAGTGTTGTAACAGTAGTACCCTATATTAGAATTTTTTATAGATAACACAATAAGCACACTGAGAACCCAGGGACCTGTGATTACCCATCTGTAGCTGTTCAAATCCACATGATCACCACCTTGCACATTGGGATATAAAACCCCAAGACTGCTTCTCAGTCTGACTCTTCCCCTCAGACTTTTCCGGCTTGGGTGGTCCTACCAGGAGAATTATCTCCCGCCGGCATAGCTCTTTGGTTCATAAAAGTACACAAACCCTCCCACCTCGATAAGGTTATGCTGTCCATAGAGAGGGAGTTAATTATTAGCGTAGTAAAAAAAGAAGAAATTAGGCATCTCTAGAGCAGCAGATTTATTTTTTGAATCTCTCAGAAATTTGGTTAATTGATTAAAAACATTAATAATCTACAACCACCAATCATCATCAGGAGCAATGATGGGGAGAGTTAGAAGGGAAACATTCATTTGCTTATGCATTAACAGTTAACTGAACTTCTTTTTATGTTTCATTCCCATAATATGATCGTATATCTCACGACCAATGGCAATAGCACAATCAGAAATTAAATCACTTTCACGAAGTAGGTTGGTGCAAAAGTTAAGTGCATCAGCGAATAAACATTTTCCCAAATTTTCATCATCGATTGGCGGCATGCATCTTGCCCAAGATAGATCTCACAAAGATTCCATGCTAAAAGTGCGTGCATGGTTCTCGTAGAGTGCAGACATCCTTCCTATGCTCCGAGACCTTGATTGTTATGCATAACTAAGTGAATTTGACCAAGATCAGTATATCCTTGTTAAAAACATGTCTTTGTGTTATGTATGCCAAAAATCAATGTGTAATACAGTTTATGTGGCGTGCATTGATTGTCGCTAGAATTTCCATGATCACTGTTTGAATATTCCTCTGGGAAAAGAAGAATAGATGGAATTGCGGCCATGCAATCAAAAGTGGAGGTGCAGTAACTGTCGTGAAGTACGAAGGCAAAGTTTAAATCTGGATAGGGAGACTGTTAATCATTCGATCTTACCTCAGGATTTAATGAGTGAAGAGATTTTAAAACTATTTCGGGAAATAAAAAGTGACCTGAAATCTACGGAATCCAATTTGGGGGATGCAATTAACAAGTTATATGACAGGTTGGACAAATCGTTCAAAATCATAGAATCTATGGGAAAGTGTTTGGATGAGTGCAGTGCAAAAGTGGAGTCTCTACAAAGTGAGAATCTACTGCTAAGAAAACAACTTGCAGTGCAAGTAAATTGCTCAGATGAGTTAGAGCAGCATATGCTCTCAAATAGTGTAGAAATCCATGACATTCCTATAGTGCAGCATGAAAGCCTACCAGATGTAGTGTGTAAAATTGGGGCAGAATATGGGTGTGAAAGTGTGTCGATGACTTCAACAATTGCTTCTGTTTTAAGCCAAAATCTGGCAGTGGGGCAGGAGGTATTCATGTGAGATTCCTCAAACAGCTTACCAAGGACAACCTTCTGGCCAAGCAGAGAGTTAAATGGAACCTCTAAACTCATCACCTGAGCTTCGACGTCCCTGATACACCAATTTATATCAACAAAGCCTTGTGTCCTGGCAGGCATAAAGTGCTGAATGCAGCCAGAAAAGCTAAGAAAAATAAGAATTACCAGTATTTATTGGTAAGAGGGGGCAAAATACTGATGAGTAAAGCAGATAAAGAGCCTGTTATTGTTCTTATGTCTTGATGATGTATGTAACTTATGAATGTTGTCCTCAAGTATCTAGTAAAATAACGTATTTTTGTTTGTAATGAGTAGTCATAATTTTGAAGAGCTGTTGAATCGAAATAATGTCCTGTCGCGGATTCATCAAAACATATGAAGTATGAGAAGTAACTTCGATTTATTTCTCTTGAACTTAAAATATTTCTCGCTTAAATTGGATCAATTGTTATGAAACAGATTTTTATAAGATTGTTTGCTACAATTCTACTGCTAATTGTAATGACAGTTCCAGAGCAAGAGGTTTAATTGCTTAAATTAAATCCTATGTAGAGTATATATCAGTGACTTGTTGGCTACAACTCTACTGCTAATTGTAATGACAGTTTCAGAGCAAGAGGTTTAATTGTTTATATTAAATGTTATGCCGAGTATATATCAGTGACTTGCATGATATCATCTGCAGACTGCCTCATGCTTAAACTAAAAAGTGAATCTGTTGTTTTTGATTTAATTGTGGTTTACAGGGATCAAAATATTCCTATAACCCAATTTTTAAATGAATTTGAGTCTCGGTTAAAAAGATCAGGAAATGATTTAGTGATTGTAGGCGATATGAATGTAAACATTTTGGTATCCAATGATGTCTCTGAGCAGTATAGCAATTTAATGAGCTCTTATGGCTTATCATGTCTGATTAATGAACTAACTAAGATTGCAAAGTCAACTGAAACCTGTTTAGAACATGTTTTTTTGAGATTTTTCTATTCCTACAAGTTTGATTTTCATGCAGAGGTTGTACATTTGGCAATAACCAATCACTCCACAATTATACTGTCTATTATATGTAAAAATTTAAGAGGAGACATAAAATAAAGTGTCTCTAATTGCCCTGTAATCACAAAAATTAATTATGAGTTATTTAAAGAGAAGGTTGATGCTCTAAACTGGGACAAAGGCTTTAATGAAACAAATGCTTCTAAGGCCTTTTTGATGATGTTGGAAAATCTACATAACGGCTTTAAGGCATCTGAGTGTAAAATGATACGTCAAGTCAAGGGAATCAAAATAAAACCATGGTTGACTGATTCTCTTTTACAAAAAATTGAGCATAAAAACTATTTATACAGTAAATTTCAGTGTCATCCCAGGAATGATAGACCAAGAAAAACTTTTCTCAAGTACAGAAATAAATTACATAAGTTACTGAGAGAAGCTGCTAATAATTATTATATGACGCAATTTGATAAGTTTAATGGTAACGTAAAACAACAATGGAATATTCTGAAAGAATTGTCAGGAGAAAAGCTTAATAATACCCAAAACTATGAACTTGAAATAGAAAACCATGTTGTTGCTGATCCAGCATTGTTAACAAAAGAATTCAACAAATATTTTATTGGCATCTTTTAGTCGACCAAAGTCAACACCAATAACTTTGAAAATGATATGCCTAGTTCTCCAAATAAAAACGGGAGTTGTTCTAGATCAATGTTTTGGAATCAGTAACATCGATTGAAGTAATAAAAATTGTCAATTTTCTTCTAACTCTTAAATCTGCTGGGGTTGATGGTATAAACGCCAGCATATTAAAAAGAATTATTAATCTTATAGCTGATGTTCTTTGTTATATATTTAACTTGAGCCTCACAAGTGGTGAATTTCCTAGTTTGTTAAAAAGAGCTGTTGTTATTCCTATTTATAAAAAAGGTGATCGTCATAATGTTCAAAACTACCAACCAATTTCTTGGTTATCCGTTTTTTCAAAAGTATTTAAAAAACTTGTTAAAAGAAGATTATTGTCATTTCTAGACAAAAATGCATATTTCAGCAGCTATCAGTCTGGGTTTAGAAGTGGAAAAAGTATAGAAGATGCTCTTGAAATTACTCGATTCATGTTTATAATGCCATTAACTGCAACAAATGCACAGCCGGTCTTTTCATTGATATCAAGAAAGCTTTTGGTACTCTCGATCACAACATCATGTTTGATAAGTTAAGTCAAGCAGGTATTCATGGTATACCTTTCAATTGCTTTAAAAATTATTTGTCTTCACGCTATCAATGTGTAAGAGTAAACAATCATTACAGTGATTATGAATTCATATGTTCAGGTGTGCCACAAGGTTCTGTGCTAGGCCCAATCCTATTTCTTATTTATGTTAATGATCTATGTAAGAGTACCTTTAAAGGAAGATTAACTGCCTTTGCAGATGATATAGCCTTGAGCTATGATGTGTTGGATTGGGAGGTGGTTCAAAAAAATATGCAATCTGATGTACTAACACTTAGTAAATGGGTTGAGGTTAATAAACTCTAGCTGAGTGACAAAACAAAATTTGTGTGTTTCAATGTTTGTAATCGCTTTAAATTTAATTGGCAACTAGTTTACCATGAAACCAACTACTCCCAAAATCCCTGCAGTAATTGTATAACTATTGAGCAATTTACTGAATTCAAATATTTGGGAATAACAATTGATCAACATTTGAAGTGGGATCAGCACGTCACTCGATTAACTAAGGGACTAAAATATTGTCACTCCAAATTCTTCTTTATTCGCAATAAATGCCCGCTAAATTTCATGAAAGTTATTTATTATGCCCTAGTCTATTCTAATCTAAATTATGGCATTATCTGTTGGGGAGGTGCCTACAAAAACTCTTTATACCCTAGAGTAAATTGTAAGGACAATTGCAAGAAAACACATATCATCCTTCCCAGTATTTAATGAGCTGCAGTTACTCCCACTCAGGCATCACATCTACAAGGTTCTGAAGCTTTTTTATGTCCGAAGTGGTAATTCACCCAGAGTATTGGATAAACCAAATATTCATGTTTTATGCAGCAATTTAAATTTTGTTTTGCCAAAGCCCAATATGACATTGTTCAAACGTTCCTTTATTTATATGGTGCCTGAGGGTTTCAATATATTACTGGATGCAATCAAGTGTATTTGTATGAAAAAAGTTTTTAAATTATTTTAAAACCTGGTTATTGTGTTATGCTGATTTGGATGAAACTTTCCTTTTATGTTAAGAATTCGTTTGTGTAAGTCAAGCACGACACAATATATGTATCTTCTTGTTTATAACTGCTTATAATTCTCTTATTTATCTGGTCCTTGTTTAATTAAAATATCTGTTAGTTATGCTTTTTCCGATGGTAACCCTGATTCAGGCAAATGCCTTGGGGGCTACCTAAAGCTCCTATTATATGTAAATTTTGAATGTAAACTTATTGTACGAGCAATAAACTTACTAAACTTACTAAAAGTTCAAAGTCTGCAATTGTATGGAGAAATTAATTTTTCAATGAACTGTAAAAGGTTGACCGATGTACAAGATATTTCGAAAAATAATGAAATTCAATAAAAATACTAGAATCGTAGACTCAAAAAAAAATATTCGCAAAATAATATTAGGGATCCATTCCATGTCATAAGCATCAATATAGGATGTAGTGTGTGCCGAGATCAATGAAGAATATATAATTTAATAATTTAAACTTTGTTGAGAAAATCGTGCGTTGAATGACTTGAGAAAAATCTGAACCACCTCCTAACAACATAGAAAAAAATATGAATGTTGCTTCCCAGTTAAATTTTAATACGAAAAAGGATTTGTAAAAAGAGGAATGAAAGAAAAAAAACTACCCAAGAGGTAATTGAACTCGCGTCCTCACGCTTCCTCACTATACTGCCAACAATTACTTAATCAATTATGCATGCATTAAGTAATTTATACCAGTTGACAAGAAACTGCAGTATTTAATCGTGATTTTCGGAAAAACTAGCAGCCCCCAAAAGGGGGGTTTGCAGTGATACTGGAATCCAGCGCTATACACCTACGAAGTTTCATGAAAATCTGTGATCCCACTTCCGTGTCCTCTCCTTGTAAGTGAATGAGTCACATATTTGTTTTCTCACAGAACCCAAGGAAGCTTCCGCAAAACCCAGTTAGGGAAACCCTGGTCTAGTACATACAAGCATTATTTTTGCCACACAAATATGCGTGACCAATTTAGTTTTTTGTTTGAATGTATTTGAAGTATTTTATAACGATAAATTACGAAATTTGGGAACACGAAGAGCAATTCATCTGTAATGATTTTAAAGCTATTAAAGCAAATATAAATATTAAATAAATAATTATGTAGAAAGTAGGCATCACAAGTTCCATTGGGATTATCTTGTTTAATATATAAAAAAATTCAGATAATGAGGATCGTCGTTTGCATTATTTAGCACAGATTTGAATTTTGTCTTTAAAAAAATAAACATTGTTCTGTCAATTATAGAACTGTTCATGCCCTGAGTTGGTAACTCAATTTTTAACTAATTTGTAAATGCAATTTTATACTAATTATACATGCCTTTCTTATGGGAAGTAGGAATCAAAAATGGAGCCAAAAAAACTCCCAAAAAAATGAAAAGTTTTGGAATTTTGGATTTTATTCACATCAGTTGCACCCTGTGAACTATCATCACTCCAAATTTCAGATCTATAGAACTTATAGAAGTATCTTAGGTTTTATATCATCCTATAGCTCTCCAACTATTTTCCTGGATTGCAAAATTTGTTTTAGAAATTGTAAAATATGATCAACTCTCATTAGAAATCATCATTGTCATATTGTCTTCTGTGACAGCTGTGACAAGTTAACTACAGATTCATTTATTTGTAATTTTATATTATTGTTTTTAGTTTCCATTTTTCCTAAGTTTAGATAGTTTTATATCATGTGTTTCAAAATTATTTTAAGTTACTCTTTCAAATACTCAGTATTGGAGTATTTGTAGTTGTTATTTAAAATGCATGAATTCAATGTATGTTTCATTTCAAATGTAATTCTACCTGCATTTTTCTCTGCTCTAACATACTTTATGTAATATTGTGTTCTTCCCAGTGACAATGTAAATCTCCAAGGAGGAAAATGGTTTTTTCGAAATTGTCTATGGCACTAAGCCACTGAGAAAACATTTGAGATTGCTGCAAAAAACTTATCAATTAATTTCATCAACTTTGAAAAAATAAATCTCATTTTATTTTCATATACGTGTTATGGTGAAAATATTTGTATACTTAATCACCATTATTTATTTTGCATGGCCAGTTCAAGTTTCCAAAGGGAGAAAAGCAATGTCTCTGGAAGAGGCTTTGGGCCTTCTTATGACAGGATTTCTTCGGAGTGGAGTCAGTTTTCTTAAGGGTGACATCATCAAAGGAGGTCCTTCACCCATAGGAAGGGATGTCCGTGTTGGTGTAACACATGTAAGTTCCTTTCAATTAACCCCTTAACCCCACAGGATGTTCATGTAAATCCCACTGCAGATGCCAAAGGAGATTGTTTTGGCGATGCAGATGCAAAAATTGCAAAAAAATATAAAAACTCATAACTTTTCACCTTTTTCTTGGATTTTTATGAAATTTCTGGAGGATTTACACAAAACGTGATGTCTTAAAACTATAACTTATGCTGGCTTGAAATAAGTAGAGACTCATTACTGGAGAGAGGTGATTTTTATACCGATCCATAACCTATCCACCCCGTACCTATGTTTTCATATAATAATCAATAATGTGAAAACTATGGAAGTTATTTGCATGCCAACTTCTTCAGAGATGAATTTAAACTATTCTGAACATTTCATTCGCTGCATGTATGCCTCTAAACCAGTGGTTCCCAAATTGTGGTTTGCGAACCCCCTAGGGCAGGGGTTCTTAACCTTTTACAGGCCTGCACACCCTACAGCAATCCATGATAACTCCACACCCCCACCAAAAAATTTTCCATAGTTATCTATTTTGTTTGTGTTTTTAGGTTTAATTAATTAGTAAACATATAGTACATAAAATCAAACATATTTATTACATTATTACATTTTCAAATCAATGTTTCCTCAATTAAAGACACAATAAGAATATAATGCAGATGATAAACCAATAAGAATTCACTAATTACACAACAAATAAAAATTTCAATGCATAAACCTATTTTTTTAAATATTTACATGTGGCAAATTTTAAATTTAATATAGATAATTTTTAAAAAAATTTCGAAAAAAATATTGTATTTATAAATCAACTTATTTGTCTTCAATTTTAATGGGACCATTGTTGTTGTTTTGCTTCAACTAAAGCTTGAAATTGCAGAACAGTTTTGGACAGAGCAACTCGCATATCATCTGCAGCATCTAATCTGTTTCAGTTCTTTGTCTTCATGGCAACTGATGTTGAAAACCCTGACTCACATAGGTATGTTGTAACAAAGGGAACAATAGCTGAATAAGCTCGCTTCACAATCTGTGGATAAGCATGAGCCAAAGAGCACCAGAATTCAGCAAGAGTCTTTGCTCCAAACTCACTTTTCAACAATTCCTTTGCTCTTAAATTGATTAAGTCATCTTTTCCTAAGTCAAAATCTTCAATGTCATCAAGATTAGCAAGAAAAGGATTGCAAATCCATGTGTCGATTTTCATACTCTCCAAGCTGAACTAACCATTCAAAGTTGTTTGGAGGGTCTCCAAATGATTGCCGATTTCTTTCTGGAGGCTAAATAGTAATATTTTATCACCTTTCATGTCTGTCTCAAAAAGTACTTTTTCAAGAGTTTACCCAAAAAATGCATTCAGTTTTTCTGCCGCATCCATAATGGTCACAGACAGGCCTTGAATGGACATATTTGTGTTGTTTAAATGACACAATATATCTGCCAAATATGCCAAGGCAAGAATGAAATCCTTGCTTTCAAACCGCTCAGAAAGGGGATTTTCTTTCTCCCTCAAAAAAAGAGATTTCAACACGAAGTTCCACCAAACGTTTTAAAACTTGACCTCTGGAAAGCCAGCGGACTTCTGTGTAGTATAGAAGAATTTCGTGTTCGGCCCCCATTTCCTTGCAAAACTGCTTGAACAGGCGATGGTTCAAGGCTCGGGCATGAATGAAGTTGACTACTTGCACTGCTATTGGCAAAACATCCTTCAAAGTTTCTGGAAGGGTCTTAGAAGCCAAAGCATGACGGTGTAGGAAGCAGTGAGTTACAATGACGTGTGGAGCTTCTTTCTTCACCAGTGCGGAAAATCCAGATTTCTTTCCTAGCATGGAAGGTGCTCCATCGGTGCGTATTGAACCGAGGTGTTGCTTCCAATCAAACCCTTGCTTGGCAAAGAAACTTTTCACAATTTCAAGAATGTCTGAGGCCTTGGTGGTTGTTAGAATAGGCTCGCAAAAGAGAAATTCTTCTTTCATGGTACCAGCGTGCACATACCAAATAAAAACAAGCAGCTGACTGCACTGTGATACATGGGTAGTCTCATCCAATTTCAGGCTGAACTGATAGGGGCTAACTTCTAATTCTTCCATGACCTGTTTAAGAATATTAGAAGACATGTTGGCACTTCGAGAACGAATAACATCATTTGACAAGAGAACTGCCTCAATCTTCCTTTGCTGTTCTTTACCACACACCAGCTTAACCATCTCCAGGGCACGACCTTGTAAGATGCTTCTAGGCAAGGTTTTTGCGTAGGAGCAAATCCATGTTTCGGCAAAGTTGCTGATGTCTCAAATCAAGGTTTTTCTATCAAAATACCTCAAGACTGTCTGAGACATTCTCAGGGTGAATGGAAGAAAGGTGCTCTTTCAGTTTCGATGGCTTCATGTTATCATTGCAAAAAAATTTCCCACATAAGAAGCACTGAGGTTTCTGTATGCTTTGGCATTCGATGAATGTGAAGCCAAAAGATACATCTGATTCATCGTAATTCCTTTTCTTTGGCATTTCCAAAATATTTAAACCTAGGGTGCAACTGATTAATTTATGTATTAGCAAAAACTATAGTTTATGAAACATTCAATTAATACAACAAGTTTGGGAACCACTGCTCTAAACCAATTAGGGAAAAAGTTTCCTGCAAATTAACTTTTTCATGTCTCAATTTAAAATTTTAGATAAATGTTATGATTGTTATTTGTTTTAAAGGGAGTTCATAATTTTTATTTATTCTTGAGTCACTTGGTCATTATTCAGAATCATTACAGAAGTCGCAAAAAAATTCTCCCTTTTTATTCAATAGAAGCCAAAATATGATATTGTATGTATATTCACAAGAAAGGAATCGCATGGCTACAAAATATATTCACAAAATTTCAACTTTATAAAAAATAAGAAATACGATAAAAATCGGTAAATGAAATATAATTATTAAGACTGAAAATTCCTCTTTTAAAATATACCAAGCTTTTTAAGATTGAATAATTTCCAGCATGGCAAAAATAAATAAAGCTAGCAGTGACGCTCGACGTACTAACGCATTAGATGGCAGCATGTGACTTTTTTGCTCAATGTAATAACACATTGATGGCATTGAGGGGTTATTAAATCACTATGAGGAAAGGTATATGATGTAAAAATTGACTGAATTATCAGTACATGACTTTACAATTAATGTACCTAACAACTGTGTGATTTTGTTATTTTCATAAAAAATTGCATATTTCATTTTTGTAACCTTAAGTACTTTGAATTGATTTTGTAACATTTTTTCTACAAAACATATCATTGAAAGGTATTGTGGAATAGTTAATCTCTTCCATTATTGTGACCACATTTTTTTTCTTAAGATTCAATAATTTTAACTCTTAGAAGTTTCATTTGCAACCTTCAGGCATATGTTGAAGCTCTTCGTCGTCTTGGTGGTCCATGGCTTTCTAGGAACCTCGGCCCTGTCTTATCACACATATTAGAACTTGTCTCTGGACCTAAAGCAGCATCCTCCCACGTAGATGCAGTCCACTCTCGTCGTTGTGTGGCATATCTCTTGCGCTCTACACTTGGCCACTGTCTCGGAGAACCTCAGCAGGCACTTGCTATCACTGAGTTGGTTTCCACTGTGAGAAAACATATGGAAGCAATGGGTTTGTAACTGTGTTAAACTTTCTTATACCTCATATGTTTAGTTTACCTTCATATAAGGAGTAGTACATTCAAAACATTTATAATCAATATTTCTAGACCCTAGCCCTGAGAATGCCAAAGAAAGCAACCAAGAAACCCTCTTTGGACAGCACTTGCTGGTCTGTGCTCTTCAGGAGATGGGAAGTCTGCTGTTAGCATTGTCCACCTCTGCTTCCTCCCTTCTAGCTGATCGTTCACTTGGTAAGAGTGGTATATATATTTGTAGATTATTTATTACTGCATGTATTTTGCCAAAGAGATGTTAATATATTGAAATTCCAGTTTAATTAAGAATGTTGGCTGCATTATTATCAACCATTTTATTTATTACCATATTTTCAGGTTGATAAGTTGCATTTTTTCCCTGAAAAGAGAGCCAAAGGTACACAAATACATAGGTCATAATGTCTGCATTGGCTTACCTCTAATCTGTCTAATGAATTGCTCAAGTAGGATAAGTTGGCCTACCTTCTGACACAGTACAAAATCACTTTATCAATTCAAATGATGCCATGGATTTTGTGAAAAGCTTATGTAAATTAAATATGTAATATATTTAAAAGCCAATAATTTGTAGAATTCAATGAAAAGAAGGAAAATAAAGGAAAGAACATAAGCAAATATCAAAACTAGTGATACATATTTCATTGGCAAAATACCTATTGCTACAGTAAAGGGATAAAATGGTTACTTTATAGCCGAAGTTTGTATATATCAGTAATTTTTTCAAAATATTTGTTTTAAAATCTTGTTCCATTTAAAACTTCAGAAACTCTCAAAGAGATAAGTTGGTTTTGGTAAGCATAGAACAGAGGTTCCCAACATTTTTCAAAGAAAAACAATTTCACTACTCCCCACCTCAAAATAAGTTTGTATATTTATACATACGGATATAACAATCCATTAATTTGTTGGCATTGCATCGGCAGTTTATTAGAGGATTGTCATCAAGATTTCCAAATTGTTGAATGTTTTTGTGGCACCTGAAACAGCCTTGGCACTCTTTTTTTTATGAAACATTGATTTAGAATAATCTCTTATGTAAAAAAGGCCATAGTGATAAAATTGAACACTATGAAATAATAATAATCCTATCAGTTGGTGTATCTTACCAGAAGGCTAATGCAGTACTTCCTGTTCTAATCTTCTTGAGCAGTGCAACTTATTTCTAATAAAATAATAGTAGCAATCCAAAAACATTAAACTGACATGAACAATACTATTGATATTTATATTAAACTTATGCTAATTTCCACAGAATATATGTAAAACACGACCGGTTTCAGTGAGTAATCACCATCATCAGGTAACAAGCATTAAAAAAATAGGCAATGTATACCAACGAGAGAAGTGGGGAGGTGAGGATAGGGGGAAGGAGATTGGCTAAAGGAGAGAGGAGGGAGGATTGGACAAAAATAGTAGTCAATGGTGAATAGTGGGTGGGGGGAGGTGGGGAAGGGGAAGTCATGAACAGAAGATAGAGAGCAATATGGGAGAGAGGAGGTTGAACATCGTTTCGCAGAAAGACTACTAGGTGGGGTAGGAAGCACTGACATTAGTAGCGAGGAATAAGAGGGTAACTGGTGATCGTTAACTAAACATATCTTGGGATTAATTTTGTTATGTATAATTTCCATTTTCTCAAGGACAATTAATCTGGGATCTTTTTCTACTAAATGTAAGATTTTTGGAGTTAGGAGGGAGAATGATTGCAGGTGAGTAAATGTTTTGTGAAATAGGAATCGAATTAACCAGATTTGAAACACCAAAAGTGGTTGTTAGCTCTGATTTGAAAATTTCTGTCCATTTGTCCCATGTAAATATCGTTGCAATTGTTACACTTTAAAAGGTACACACCAGATTTCTTCATAACGTCAACTTTGTCCTTACTATTGCTGAGAAGTAATGTGAGGTTTACTTTTTTGTAAAAGGCCGGCCTGATTCATTCTTTGGGGAAAAGATTAGCAATTTTTTAAGATAATTGGCCCATGAAAAACAATGGCTTTAATGAGATTTGTTGATGGTTGGAAAAAGTTGGAAATAATACAAAGAGCTGATGGCCATGTTTAACATTGATATTGAGTTCAAGAACTTGAACCATAAAAAAAACATTTAAAAAATCTTTTTCATTTGTTACTTACTATCATCCTCAGAGTATGAGTAGTAGCAGTAAAAATATTTGTTTAATGAAGTATTTTTCAAATATGTTACTACCAAATCATATCTGCCAATAAAAGAATTCTGGCAGAATTTTATTTGTGTGATTTTACCCTTTTTAATTTTCCTGGTAATTTTTCTGTTCTTTGTATTGAATGTTGTTATTGCCATTTTTGTTGAATAGATGCCTTTCATTTGTTGCATTGAAATACTAGATAAATGTATTGATATTAGTTCAGACCTTTTATTCCAAAATTAAAATTTGTGCTTCCAACATTGTAATTTTTGTCATTCATTGTCTTAAAGTATTTTCTCATTGGTTTTTTTTCTTTTTCTGAATGGCTAGCTCTTGTGGATACAGTTGTTAGTGTGCTACTGCACCCTTGTCAAGCACCTCGTTTGGCTGCTGCTTGGTGCCTCCGATGCGTGAGTGTAGCCATTCCATCGCAAGTGACACCTCTGATTGACAGGTATAGTAATTATAAAGCCAAATTTTCTCCACATAACAAAAACGTAGTGGGTATCATTGTCATCATGTGAAATGCTGTTACACCACATAACTTTCAATCACATTTTAAAATTACTTAGAATCGTCATACCAAGCGACGTCTAAAAGAATGAAAATTCAGTTTCCTACTGTCGATTTTTAAATACACGTTGAATCAGTCCACAAATTCGTTTTGAAAATGAAAATTCCACATATTTTTTGGGTTTATCTTTCGTTTTCAAGGGAAATCACATTGTTGATGATTTCAGCATAAAGTGGACCATTCTAAAGTTCCCCTCCTCTCCACCCTTCAGCACTGTCAGTCTTCCTATCATCAAATTTTTTAACTATTCCTATTTCGTAATTAAATTGATGTTGTTATAGTTGATATAAAGAAATTATTAAAGAGAGCATTGCACTAAGAAGTTGATCGTTAAATTTCCACCTCAGGGTGAGGAGATGCTGTGATAACTGTTCTGATTAAAAGACAAGAAGGAAAAGTATACTCCATAAATGGAATACAGTGGAACCTCGCTTAACGAGCATAATTCGTTCCAGAATCTTATTCGTAACGCGAAACACTCGTTAAGCGAAACAGTTTTTCCCATACAAATTAATGTAAAATTCGATAATGCGTTCCATGCCGAAAAAATACTCAAAATATTTTATGTATAACGTTTATTCAAAGAAAATTATATATACATTGTTAAGGAGCGTGATTCATCTTCCTCTTTTCTTCTATCGCGGAATGAACGAACCTAGAATGAGAATTCGATTTGTAGAAAACAAAAAAAAATCGAAATAATTAATTTACTATTTATGATACATACCTAATTCTTTTTTACTAGAAAGCTGTCTAGAGACATTTGTTTTTGCCGATACTTCAGAATTTGGTGGAAATGTGACACAGCATTATCATTAAATAAATTAGTAGTGCGCATAGCAACTGCCTTATTAGGGTGATGCTTCTCAATGTACGATGCAACAGTTTCCCATGCTTTCAGCATTTCTCTTATTGCGCCAGAAGATTGTTGGTTTGCTGTTACCTCCTCCTCGGACAAACTCTCCTCCACAACTTCTTGCTGTGAAACACAATGTAACTCCATAAGCTCTTCGGTGGTCAGCTCTTGGCTGTGCTCTTCCACAAGCTCATCGATATCTTTGTTATCCACCTCCAGTCCCATGATCTTGGCCTAAGACACAATCTCGTTGACTACAGGCTCCACAGGTACTGTCTCAAACCCCTCAAAGTCACATTCGACAACGCTCTCCGGCCAAAGCTTCTTCCAAGCAGAAGTGAGGGTTCTCTTGGTAACCCCTTCCCATGCCTTTTCGATCATCTTGAGGCAGGCAACGATGTGGAAGTGATATTTCCAAAACTCTCTGAGAGTGAGATTGGTCCCTTCAGTCACCTCAAAACAATGCTCGAAGAGCGCTTTAGTGTAGAGCTTCTTAAAGTTAGAAATAACCTGCTGGTCCATAGGCTGGAGTAACGGAGTTGGTGTTGGGAGGCAGAAACTGGATCTTGATGAATTTAAATTCTTCAAGGAGGTCATCTTGTAGTCCTGGAGGATGGGCAGGAGCGTTGTCTATAACAAGCAAGATTTGGAGTGGTAGATTCATCTCAAGCAAATATTTTTTCACAGAAGGACCAAACACTTCATTGATCCAATCAGTAAAAAGGTCACTTGTCACCCAAGCCTTGTTGTTGGAACTCCACATCACATTTAGCCTGCTCTTCTAGACTTTACACTTCTTGAAGGCTTGTGGAGTTTCTGAATGGTAAACAAGCAGCGGTTTAATTTTCAAATCGCCGCTTGCATTGGCACAAAATAGCAGCGTGTGACGGTCTTTCATTGGCTTGTGGCCGGGTAATGCATTCTCCTCTGCTGTTATATAGGTTCGTTGCGGCATCTTTTTCCAGAAGAGACCCGTTTCGTCACAATTGAAAACCTGTTGCGGCAGGTAACCCTCAGAATCTACGAGCTTCTTGAAGTTGCCGATGAAGTTCTCTGCTGCCTTTGCGTCGGAGCTTGCTGCTTCAAAGTGCCTCACAACGCTGTGGATGCCACCCACGACTTCCTTTAAATACTTCTTCTTCGGCCGTTGATGATCCTGGAGTCGTCTTAACGAGGTCGGCGAAAATCTTTCGCCTTCTCACAAATGATGTTCTCATTAATAGTGTCACCTTGCAGTTGCTTTTCATTTATCCATATGAGAAGCAACCTTTCAACATCATCTAGAATACGTAACCGTTGCGTAGATATTCTTGTCACTCCCTTTGAAGCATCTATCTCCTTAATCTTGTCCTTGTTCTTGAGGATAGTGCAAATCATTGATGTAGACCGATTGTATGTGCGTGCTAGATCAGCCACGCTCACACCTCGTTCTCGCTTTTCAATGATTTTACGTTTCATTTCTACGGTTATTTTTATTCTCTTATAGCTGTCTCCTTGCGGCTTTTTCTTCGGGGACATTTTTGCAAGGGTTATTAAACTTTGCACAAAAAAAATCACAAATAATATGTCTGAACACAAGTTTGGAAAAATGTGTGATCACAAGTGACACTAAGATCCTAGCGGAACGAGTGCTAAACACAGACTGATATAACAGGCATGGACGGTTGACTAAGAGGGAGGGGGGACGGACAGAGCGGAAATCCAAGCACGCTGTCAGCAGCAGGCTTGCAGCTAACGCATCCGTTCCTCGGATTGGCTGATTTCGAGACGTCAGGCGACTGCAGCGCTCTGTGGTGCTGGCCCTATATAGAGCCCCCGCACCGCTCTGTCCGACCCCCCTTGCCTTCCGACCCTCGCTGTTGCAGGCGCACAATCCGGGACTTCCCCTCCCCTCATCACTCGTTATGCGAAACGTCCCTCGTTCAGCGAATCATTTTTTTACAATTTATTTTGCTCGTTATACGAATTACTCGTTATGAGAGGTGCTCGTTAAGCGAGGTTCCACTGTATATAGATTTCAAAGGTGTTCTTTATCGGAAATGCATATAAAACGATATCGAAAGATTCGACAGTTCTTGAATGTTTATCTCCGAAATTATAAGTCATAATTTTATGGTCCCTAGCCATGTAGTGGTAAATGTTGTACTCTGTTCAAATAAATGTTTTAATCTATACCTCACAGATCATGTAAGAGCATGAGAGAAGTATATTGTTTTTTATTTGTTGTTTACTGATAGAATTGTCATAGTGATCAATGTAAACAAAATATATGATATTATGCTTCGGATTTTTTCGAAGTTTTTTCTCCAAAACAATAAGTTGTAATTTTATGGCCCCAAGGCCTTATTATGGTAAATATTGTCTTCTATCCGAAGAAATGTCTTAATCTATATCTCACAGATCATATAAGAGCATGGAAGAGAAATATATGGTTTTTTAATTGTTGTTTACTGATAGAATTATCATAGCGATCAATGTAAACAAAATATGTGATATTGTGCTTGGGATTTTCTTGAAACTATAAGTGTAATTATGTGGTCTCGCAGACTTTATTGTGGTAAATCTTGTTCTCCCTCAGAATAAATTTTTTAATTGATACCTTAAAGATCATATAAGAGCTAGGGAGAGAAAACGTGGTAATTACTAACTGTTGTTTGATGGATGTCATTTAACGAGATACAAGTATACGTTTATTTAAGTGCTTGTATAAAGTGGAAGTTATAATTGACGGATGAAGTTCAAATCACAATTGGACAAAATATATTAATAAGGAACACTACTTCTTCATTTAATTAAAATCCACCCAGCAGTTTCAGAGATTAAACATGCGGATGGATGGACGGAGGCGACGTGCCCATAAGATGCTCCACTATCATCACTTCACTGGCAAAGAATGCCTAATATAGCTAGGAGACCACAGGAAAACAATTTAATTTTCTTCCACCACCATAAAACAAAATGGCAGCCATTTAAAATACTTAAATATCTATATTTCTGAAATGGTATGTCAAAGAAAAAAATTTTGAGATGTGCCCCCCTCCCTTTGCTCCCTGTACCATTTTCCAGATAAATGTAATGTGAGGAATGTGATAATAATAATATATTTATTGTTCCATTAAGGTCACAAAATAATGACATGGAAGTCGTCAGTCAAGATACAATGTTCAAGATAATGAAATTTCACTACACAGACACATTTTCACAGAAATACTAACAAAATATCAAAATTATGTATGCAAGACACAACATTTCATTACAAAATTTCAGCTGTATCAGCTAGTCGGCCATAAATTCATCCACACTGTAATAGCATTTAGCCAGTAATAGATTTTTCACCTTGTTTTTGAAGGTGTTTGAAGAGGAAAGTGATTTAATGTCAGTGGGCAGATAATTAAAAATTAGGGATGCCGAGTGGTGGGGGCCTTTTTGGCATATGGAGTAGGAGTAGCCATTGATATGAACATCATCCCTTGAGCGAGTACCATAGTTGTGGTATTCAGTATTTGTGAGGAATTGGTTGTGGTTATTTTTTACACAAGTAGCACATTGTAATATGTACACTGAGGGAATGGTAAGTATATTGAGTGAGCGGAATAGAGGCCTACCAGGAGTGTGGTAAGAAACTCTAAGTATTGCCTTGATGGCTCGTTTTTGTGTAGAGAAAGCTTTTTTAAACATGCCAGAATTACCCCAAAATATTATTGCATATGCTAGGTGTGAATTTACTTTAGCATAATAAATTGATTTCAGAATGGAGATAGATGCTATGGGTGCTAGTTTTCTGATCATGAAAATGCCAATTGCAGCTTTCTTTACTATGGCATTAATGTGATTTGACCAATCAAGTCTTTCGGTGATATTTAGGCCAAGAAACTTCATAACCTCTGATCTGCGTATGCTGGAGTTATTCAGTTTGAGCAGGGGACTGCCGGATGGCGAGGAATTCCTTGGATGAAATTGTAAATATAAGGTTTTACTACAGTTTATCTTTAAATTGTTGGAATCACACCATTCAGCCATTTCTTTTACAGATACTATGGCAGAGTTAATAAGCTCAGTAGGATTGTCCGCAGTTACTAAACAAGAAGTGTCGTCGGCGTATAGAATTGGGAAACTTCTAGAGAAATGGTTTGACAGATCATCAATAAAAACAATGAAAAGTAAGGGCCCAAGGATTGATCCCTGAGGAACCCCACATACTATTTTCCTGGGTTTAGATTGTATGGTTGTTGTTCCAACAGTTGTCTTTAGAGAATAACTTACAATTTGATGTCGATTTGCCAAGTAAGAATCGATCCAGTTTAGTGCGTTGCCTGTGATGCCAATGCTATTTAATTTGTGGTGAAGTATGTTATGGTTAATGCTATCAAATGCTTTACTAAGGTCATAAAATATTCCCATAGCAAGCTATTTCTTGTTGAAGGCAAGATGAATATGGTTAATGAGTTGGAAGGCAGCAGTGGAAGTTGACATTCCTTGCTTGAAACCATGTTGATTATTGGTTAAAAGTTCATACGATTTAAGATAGTCAATTAGGCATTTATAAAATATCTTTTCAATTATTTTTGAGAAGGCTGAAAGGATAGAAATAGGTCGATAGTTTTCAGAATTGGAAAGACAAGATTTTTTAGGGACTGGAATCACTCGCGCATATTTAAGAACAGATGGAAATTGACCAGTAAGGAAGGATAGGTTTATTATGTCAGATAAACAAGGTGCAATAAGAGTGGAGCAAGTTTTGATAACAGGCATCGGGATATTATCAGGACCAGAAGAGTAGGAGTTATCAAATGATTTAATAGTGGATATGACTTCAGCAGCATCAGTAGGAAATAAAAAGATAGAACGAGAAGAGGGACACTGGCTGCTGGTTTTAGAAGTGTAGGTAGGAGCATTAGGAATAATGTTTGGCAAGCTACAAAATTGGATATTAAAACTCTCCGCTATTTCTTCAGGATCAGAAATGTCACTGTCGCCAAAATTTATATGTGCAGGACTTAAATTACAGGTGGTGGCAGTTGTGTTCTGTTTGATGATGTCCCATGAGGATTTGATTATATTTGCAGATTTGTTTAAATATGCCTCTATAGCGGCTCGCCTTTCCTGCAGTAAACATGACTTAAACTCTTTGTGAGCTCTCTTGTAAAGGGGGAGGAGATCAGGGTCTATAAACTTACTTCTAAAATGAAGTTTACGAACATAGTCAGCCTTCACACTTAGTTCCTGGGAATACAATTTACTTTTAAAATTATATATTCTCTGTTTGATGGTTTTTAGAGGAAAAGCATGGTTAAAGTACATCAAAAAACTGTTCAAAAATGCATTGAATTTACCATCAACAGAAACAGCATCAAAAACATCAGACCATAACTCATGTGACAGTAGGAAAAGAAATTTGTCAATGGCTTCAGAAGTAAAAAATCGTTTGGATGTATATAAAGAAGAATTATTAGGACAACCAGGTGTTTTTTTAAAACTAGCAGTTAAATACAGGCCAAGATGGTCAGAGAGACCAGTATTAATGGTTTTACAGGAATTAAGAGGGAGGTTCATATTAGATATTACATAGTCTATTTGAGAGTATGAGTAAAACGTTATTCTGGTTGGTTTGTTATTAATAACGTGAAGCCCTTAAGTTAGCAGAAGGTTCACAAGATCTGTTTTATCGGCAGAGTCTTTTAACATATCAATATTATGATACCATCTACATTTTTAAGGGATATAAACAGGAGAGTATCACTGAGACTGCAGAAAATCACTTATTTTGCTATTTGGACGGCGATAAATTGAGAGTATACCATAAGATAAAGAATTTACACTTAACAAGGAAGCAGAGCATTCACATACCTTCTCATTACTTCCCTTGAAATTTAATCATTTAATTTTTACATTAGGTCTTCCATAGTTTGCCACACCTCCACACTTATGTTGGTTGCGACAGAAGTGAGAAGTCAGAATAAAGCCATTAATATTAAGGAAACAAATCTCATCTTCTATAAGTCAATGCTCAGATAATAATAAAATATCGACCTCAAGATCTTGCAAAAGTAATTCAAGAGAATAAGTCTTATTTCTTGGGGATTGAATATTTACATAAAAAATAATTAAGAACAGGCACACTCTTGTCAGAACTGTGGTCAGGTTGGGATTTGGAATCAGAAGTTCCACCAGGATTATTTGAATTTGATAGTCATAGAGTTTTTGGCTTTTTGATACCACATTGACCTTGAGTTACTCTTTTTTCACTTGAGTGAGTTATCGAAACTTCACAGGCTCTATTTTCTGAGGTAGTTTGATTGCCAGAAAGTTCTTGTTCAATTATGTTAGAAGAGCCCAATTTCTGTGTGATACGGAAATCAAATCGTTTAACGCTTACACCGCTCGGCCAGTTGCTGGATTGTCTCAATTCTTTCAGTAATGAGAAGTTTGCACCAACTTTAAAGGACGAACTATATTCACTTGTAAAGATATTTTCACACGAGTAGTTCTGATCGCCAAATTTGCCTTTAGGTAATCGAGAATGTCGTTACAAGTAGATGTTGGGTGAACACGGCTAACACAAAACCAGGCGAGTCGTGGAACACCAGAAAAGTTGTTTGAAGTATCATTTGAACCATAAATTTTGGCATTATTTCTGCGGTACCTTTTCTTATATTTGATGACTGTGAAATTATTGTCATCGGTTGAAGTTTCTTGTGGACTTGGAGCTGCTTCTGCGCCGTCCCTCAAATTCTGGGGTTGGTCACAACCTCCCTGTGAATACACTGGCGTTGGTCGAGGGAGTGTATTATGATCCATAGCTGTTGTTTTTGTTGCTGTAGGAGCATCATTTTCTATCTTTCCTGACCTTCTGGACGCCGGTTTTTTACGTAAATGTCTTGTCTCCGGTGGATTTTTCGTTTCATCAGAAGGTTCTTTTGCCCCAATCTTACCTGGGACTCCTTTGAGAATATTTAGTTCCTTCTTTAAGATCTCGATATCGGTGGCCATCTTGGATATTCTGTTGTTATTCTCGGCACGGCAGAATAAACATATCCATACGATGGATGGAATTTCACTCACCACTTTGAAACTTACTTCGTTTAATCCTGTGCAATTTAAATGAAATATTTGCAAACATAGACAGAAAAAGATTATTTTATCGTTAATTTCCGAGCTAATTTGGCAGAAGCCACATTTAGCAAGGTCGTGACCTGACGCCATATTATTATTATTATGATTTTAAAAGATAGTAAAATCGTGTTTCCAAAAATCACCGTACATTCCGCACATCAGTTAAGTGTTACAAGATACTTGTTACATTGTAAACACATCAGGCGCACATATTACAATGATGATGATGGATGATGGAATAATATTATTGTTGTTTATAAACAGAAACATTAATTTTTGGTCCCTGCGTTTGTATCCCTTCTTCCCTGTGCCCACGGACAACTGCCCTCCTTTGCTCCCCTCTTGCTACACCACTGTGGTGATCATGAGAAAGAAATAAAACTTCACCATTTAATGTCTCTTAGTTTGAGTGATGGTTAGTATTTTGAGCTCGCAAAGCTAGGGTTGCAGGTTCAAATCCTGCTATGGATATGATTGTACACCCAGTCCCTGACTAACACAAATTCTACCAACACGATTTCGGTTTAACACGATTTTTAAAGTAGGGCTGACTTTCGACTTACACAACTGGTCATTTGGTTTAACACGATTTTTCCATGACTTCTATACGATCATAAAAAAGGTCTAGAAAGTGGAAGCGGAAACAAACTTTAGTTCTGCTCTTCATTAATTGCGGATGACAGTGAGCCCACTATCGTAACATCTATCCAGAGAATGAATTGGACAATTTCTATGAGTACGATGCAGAAGGCAAGGGATTTCATGATATTTAAAGTGCAATGTAGAAAAATGGCATTCTTGAAAGTTTTTAGGCTGGTCTCCAAAGGAAACATAGCCTTATGAAATGGTCCTGTCTTTGTGTATGTGTGTGTGTCCCCTACTAACAACTTTTGCATCAATGGACCAATTTTCATGAAACTTGGTACGAGGCTCGTTCTGCCAGAGCCCACATCTGGACTATATTTTATCTGGTGAAGATTAAAAAGACCTGGGTTTGATTCCAGGGAAGTTTTTTCCCTATTTGTTTTACATAGGAAGTCTCAAATCCATCATGCAGAGATGTTTTCTTTAAAACTATAAAATATCTTAAAATTGTGATATCAGGGCAAGATTTGTAGTGTTATAAGGGGAAAATAATGTAGATTCTAATTCTTATCACCGAATGTAGATAATTGATCGTTTTTCTTGAATTTCTACTAAAACATAGCGTTTCTGCATTTTAAATTGCATTTTATCGGATTGTTGCCATGGAGACGATTATTACCGAACTCAGCTGAGCATAGACGATTTGAACAAATGGATTATTTTCTTTTCCACTCAACTATTAGCATATAAACAGTAAAATTTATTCAATTCATTTATTTTAAAAAATACATGAAAAATATAATGTCAGAAAGAGATTTTGACATTGTCTTTTGTATTTTAAACCTTATAATGCTCTATTAATTTGTTTTCCAATTTTTCTCTATCATTGATAAACTATGAACTACAAATGGTATTTATGGTATGAGAATTCCTTGGAATGACTAACACATGCTAAAACATTTCCTGTCAATATAAGTAATCAATTCGGGATGTCAACTTTAGGAATCCAGCCTGCATTAGTCCTGGTTTGGACTTCTTGTTAATATTTCCTTCGACCATTTTTGTAATTTTTTATAGATTATCGTTTGAAAAATGATTTAATGTATTAGAACAAAAATGTTTAGTTCTTAGTTATTTGTTGTTTAAAGTTATCATTTTACAAATCTCTAAATAATGTCTGCAAAGTAAATGGTGAACAGTTGAACAGCTGATTCAAAATGGCAGTCATCTACATCAAAAAATATAGTTCACATTTTATTGGTGGTGGGAGTAAGAAACCGAGAAAAGTTATATTGCTAGAGCAAAAACTAGATTTACTTAAGCATTATGAGAACAATGAACAAACACGTGATATTATTTGTCTTACAGGTCTTAACGAAGCAATGCTACGAACCATCTGCAATATCATAGTTTCTTTTCTGTAAAAATGAGTTTCATGTATGAAATATAAATAAAAAACACAAAGCATTAACCAAAGTAAATAATATAGGAATAAAATTTAAAATATGTCAATTAGGTTAGGTTGCTGCTCTATATACATTATTTCTTATGAGAAATTCATGTCTGACTAACACGATTTCACCTTACATGAAATTTTTCAAGAATGCATCTATCGTGTTTGTCAGAGACTGGGTGTATTTGCTTTTCTGTGTTAGTGTTGGAGTGCTCATTGTAGAAATTCTTGAAATGCTGTTTATGATTATTTCATTTGATTAATTTGACTATTTATTAAATCCAACAAAATTACTAATCATTGCAAGTCCATGTAGGACGTTAAATGAAAATCTCAGAGAGGAAACTGACAAAATGAGTGTTTTTTCACTGATCTTTGGAAGGAATAGTCTTTTTTGTGAATGAATCCTCACTTTCCACCCACAAATATATTTCTCTTCCTTTTGAGCATCCTCTTAATTTAGTTTTCAGTGTTTATTTTAATAAGTCAAAAATAAGTAAAAGATGATTTTCTCTAGCTATTTGTATTTTAAGTAAAACATATCATGCAAAGTTGCTCCACTAAAAATGTACTTTGTTTACCTGCTAAGGACCCCCTAATTAAAAAAATTAAATCAGAATGCGAATTCTCTTTAGTCCTTTCCAAGAGATAACATTTCTTTGCAGATTAAAGATTAAAAACAGCTTTAACCGTTAAGCACTTGATTTAAATGCCAAATTCCAATGGAATTTAAATATTTTCTTAAAAATAATAAAATGTAAACTATGAATCAGAAAACATCCTAATAAAATGCATTTTAAAGTAAAAGGAATTGAAAATATGTTGTGTAATTTTTTGTAGAAATATATTTTTATGCGTTCTTTGCACAAAGTGCACAAAATGAACTCATATAGAGGAGGTTGTTTCCATCCCTCCGTCCGCATGTTAAAACTGTGGAACCGCTGGACATATTTTGATGAAATTTATTATTGGGGAGTTATGCTAAAATTGGTTGACCGATTCCAATTTTGGTTAAAATCGAACAACAATTATGACTCTTTTACCTGAAAACCTATAATACTCCTTTGTTTCAACTCAGAAACCGCTGGACCTATGTTGATGAAATTTGGTATTGGAGAGTTTTGCTAAAATTAGTTGACCAATTCCAATTTTGGTTAAAATCGGACAACAATTACGACCCCTTTACATAAAGACCTACAATGCTCGTTTCAACTCAGGATCTGCAGAACGTATTTTGATGAAATTTGGTATTGAGGAGTTTTGGTAAAATTGGTCAACCAATTCTAATTTTGGTTAAAATCGGACAACAATTACGACCACTTTACATGAAGACCTACAATTTTCTGTTTCAACTTGGGAACCGCTAGACGTATTTTGATGAAATTTGGTATTGGGGAGTTTTAGTACAATTGATGAACCAATTCCAATTTTTGTTAAAATCAGGCAACGTTTATGACCACTTTACATGAAGACCTACATGTAGTTTACAATGTTCTTCTGTTTCAACTCGGGAACCGCAGGACGTATTTTGATGAAATATGGTATTAAGAAGTTTTACTAAAATTTGTCGACCGATTTCAATTTTTGTTAAAATCTGAGAATAGTAACTACAAATTTACATAAGGACTTACATGTATTTTACAACATACCTTGCTAGCTTCTCATTAAATACTCATCTGAGCAAAAAATATTGAGAACATTGTGAAATCTCAAAGAATGCATTTGGAAACTCTGTTTACTCCAACATGGAGTACACCTTTCCAATCTTGTTTCACTATATAATAGGGACCAAACCTAAAAGATGAATAATACCTCTTATATGTACGATTGTAAAACTCCCTTGCCTCCCTTTCCTTTCATTTTTACTTCCTAATTCATCTTGAAAATGCTAAATACTATGCTTCATTCATTCCCTCTTCAGTTGGACAGAGATAAATCTTCCTTAGAATGCTATTGCAGGAAGAATTGGGCCAGGCACTGCTGAGATTTACGCGTTTCAACATCATGAGTCATTGAGGTCATTTTTTCAATACCTAGCTTGTCTGTTTGCAAAGAACATCGAAGGAAAAACGTATGAAGTATGGGGTGACTCAGTATATAGGTATACAAAAGTGCAGAATATCTCTGCATCATCTGTGGTACAGCATATGTACTGCACAGCATTTACAGGTTAACTGAGAAAATATCAAAAGTCAAAGCAAAGAGTGGAAACCCACAATTTGTAAATTATGTGGTCTGGTTTAACATATGTTGTCAAGGGATATAGTTGTCAAAAATAAAAATAAATTAAAACGCAGTGGAAATCGGTTAACACGAAATGCATGGGATCGGAAAAACTTTTCGTGTTAAAAGAATTTCGTGTTAACCGATTTTCATGCTAAATGTTTTTCAAAAGACAAATTTTTCATTTTTAAAGCACAAAATTATATTGGGGATAACAGGGCCAGAAATAGGAGCATTCTGTGCCCTAGCCTTCTTAAACCAGATGAGCAGTGCAGCATCTAAATCTTCTCGCTTTGCTGTATGTAGACGCTTCCGTTCTGGTTAAAACTTGCTTCTCTCGAAAACAGATGTTAATTTTTTGCAATTTTTAATAGTTGTCAACAAAGTTGAATTTGGAATTCCGAACTCTTTGCAAATGTCTGTTTTGGATCTATCACCACCATCAACTGCTTCCAAGAGCTGCATTTTCACTTTTAGCGGTAGTGCATTTTGCTTACGGACTTTATTGGCCATTTTTAATATTGACTATTTAATTTTAATAAAAATATAAAATAAAAACTTAAAATTATCTCAATGAACAAGAAAGATTTCGTACACTGGTTTGTTTAAAATATGCCAATGGTTTCACTTATAAATTCACAATCAATTGAGGGTAAAAGATTTCAAGAATGTTATTTATAGGGATCAGAAGAGGTATGACCAGTAGGTATTGGGAGAACCCCGCCAATAACAACTATGATAAGAGGCAGAGTTTGCAAACTCGTTTCTTTCTTTTGTCCACGGATGGCAGTTCTAGGAATGCGTTTACTGTGGCGATGATGATCGGAATAAAGGATACTCTTGGTGTGAGCCATCTCCATGGTGCATGCGAGTTGCCATGCGATCGGAAGTGCATAGTTGAGAGTCATTGCCCTACTAGCAACTACAGTCAATGACAGAGAAAGACATAGGAGTATGGGTAGGAGAGGTATTGGGATTTTCCGTACTGGTGTGTTAATGGGAAATCTCGGTGGGGTTGGTGGTTTTGGGAAAACAGTGGTTGAGAGACCATGGGAAAACCCTGATTCAACTGCCATTCCGTGTTATCAGAAGAATTTCCATCGATTTATTTTATTAGGACCAAAAATTATTTTTGGGTTAAGCAATATTTCGTGTTAACCATTTCGCAGTAAGCAAATAAATATACACTGAAAAGCATAGGCTCTGGAATGGACCGAGCATGCATTTCATGTTAACCAATAATTTGTGTTATCTGTTTTCGTGTTAAGTGGTTTCCACTGTACTTTGAGATATATCAGATATGCTGTGACTTGCATTTTTTGTGAAAACTGTAGTTTGCACCATCCAACTGAAATATTTCTTTGTTTCTACAATGCTGCAATATGGAAGAAATTCTTTCCCCTTTTGTTGTGGGGTTTTGGGTATTCATCCTGTAATCACAGGAACAAGTAAAAATTTTGAAAAATCATAGTAGAAGTTATTCAAATCCATCATATTTAGCAAGTCAGTCAAGTTTTTGAATTGAAAAGGAAAAAAAGCAAAATGATACCTCACTTAAGGCATATTTGTTAATGTCTTGCAGGTGTGTAGAGGGCATTGAAAGCATGAGAACTTCCCCAGAAGCAATTTCAGGGTATGGTAGCGCCCTAGCAGCCATCTTGGGAGGAGTTCAGCTTTCACCTCTCGGTATTCCTCACACCAAAGGAAAGGTAAATAATATGTAAATCTAAGGTGACTATATTTTGACTTAGTGAAAAAAGAACAAATTGTTAAAAAACAACAAAAAAGAGGACAAAATTTTGTGTAAAATGTTTTATTAGGAATTTACAAGCAAAATACAAGGATTTTATCTAAATTAACCATTTCTCAATAAAAGCAACAACTAAAGGAGTATATTAATCAAATAAATATTTCATAATACTCTCTAGAGCGGCTCACTAATTTCAGCTATTTCTTATTGTTAATTATGAGGTTGAATTACCAAAGGCATGAATAAAGCAACAGAATTTCCAAATTTCAAGAGAGGTCATTAAAATAAAGAGTATAAAACTTATTGCAAAATTCTTTTATCTAATATATAAAATTGAATGTCTGTTTGTCTGTCTTTTCCTTATACATTCCCACACTCTTTGACCTATAGGGACCAAACTTTGCAAAGTGACTTCCTATGACCCTACGGGTAACATAGGGTACCCGGGAACCCCGACAACCACCCATCACAGACAGACAGATGGATATCCTCATATATCGATTTGTTTTCTTTAACATATGAGAATTAAAAGAATAAGCAATATGAATTAATCATAATATCGTGGTTTGATTTTTAAATTTTCAGAAATTGCAATGCTCGAAGTTTCTATAAACTGTTATTAGAAGCCCGAGCAATGCCGGGTACTTAAAGCTAGTTTATCTATATTTGTCACTACTATTAGCTATTTTAACAATCATTATTTGTTTCTATTGAGTAGTAAAAATCATAACATTTTTACTTTCTCCATATGTAGTATAGGGGAAAGTATTGTTTTCATGAAAAAAATCAATTTCGAGATTTCAATGGAAATACACGTTTTGAGGTCCCCCAGACATGTTTTGACCATTATATTGATGTCTGGGTGTGTGTGTGTGTGTGTGACAGTTGTTTGTGGGCTCTCTAACTCAAAAACTATTTATTATATCAATGCGAAATTTTATATTTAACATTTTTATAAAAGTTACAAAAGTTGATAAGTTTTTGGTAAAAATTGGTCAGCCGGAAGTGGGTGTTTTACTCTTGTCACTTAACTGTTTTTTTTAATATTTGCTTTAATATTTGATAAACAAAAAAGTATTGGAATAAAAGTTGTAGGAAAAATAATTTTCTACAATGTTTGTTTGAAACATTTTCCCATATAATGTATTTTTTAAGAGATATTTTAAAAACTAATTTTTTAGCTGCCATGACCAGACCACCTACCGGCGACTATTGTAAACACTTGACATATAATTACGTCTTAGTAACGCTCCTTTTTATTTTGTTAATTGTTGGAGCTTCGGGGCTATATCCAATATCAGAAGGCTATGGTTTGAGTTTATTTCTTTTCTTTGTAGTCTTTAAATTTTTCTTGCAGTTCCTCAAAATATTTATTATCATGTAACCTATTTGGAATTTTTAGCAATACAGTAAAACCCTGTATTTACGTTATCGGAATGTACACTTTCCCACTATTTACAACATTTTATATGGGTCCTATCAATTTTCCTATGATTCCATTGTAAGTAAAACCCTGTATTTATGTTATTTCATTTGAAGGTTTCCCATTATTCACGTCATTTTACATCAGAATTTCCAGTTTTTTAAAACATGCAATTCCCAACAATTTTTAATGTTTTTTGATTTAGCTTTGCAAATAAATCAGAACTCTTTTAGGCAAAGATTGCGAGTGTGGTAGCAGAGTAGAAACAGTGCCCCTAGAGGCAGAAATATGAACTCTTTCTTTTCATAACAGCACTTGCTTTAGCAGATGCTATGATGCTACTCAGGAACAGCGTACTTATAGACCGAAATACGTATGAACTCTTTTGGGTGAAAACTTCAAAATCTCATATGTAAATCACACTAGCAGAGCATAAACAGCTCTTTGAACCAAGTAAGAATACTATTGAAAAGATGTTCAAGTTTGGCGCTATCATGTTTTTACCCTTTCCACTCAAATTCTGCCTCTTGGCTCCCACAGTTTGTAAATAAATTTAAGTTAATTTGTAATTTTTTGTAATTTAAATTACCATATTGTCCTGAATATAACGCGATGCTTTTTTTTTTTTTCAAAAATGAAATTTTAAAAATAGCCCCCGCGTTATATTTGAGTAATAGTAATTTTAAAAGATCATAAAATCGTGTTTCAGAAAAACACCATACATTTCACACATCTGTTAAGTGATACAAAATACTTGTTACATTATAAACACATCAGGCCTACATATTATAATGTACTTGAAAAGCATCTGAGGCAAAAATGGATTGAGTTCAGTCGGCGGCTGAACTCCTCGATAGTCAGTGCATTTATTAGTGCGACAGCGTATTCTTTGTACCTACCTTAGCAAGTTTTTACCCATCCGTTATTTTAACAATGGATGACAAAAAGGATGTTGATCATGTTGAGAAAAAAGGTTCATCCAAATCCCAGGTTAACAGAGGAATCTGTTATAACATGAATTTTAAAATAGTCGTAGCTCAAGGGGTGGAAAAAATGAACACTATTCAAGCTTCAAAAAAGTATGATGTTCCTGAAGTAAATATACCTATGTATGTCTATGTACAATTTTCCAGACAAATTAATATGGAGAATGTAATGGAAACCCAAGCATACTATACTAGCATTTTAATTCGGCATATATTTTAATATTACTATTATTCAGAAGTGTGCTGGTTAAGTATATGAATAAATAGATATACTCTTTATAAACTTAGCTCTTTTAACACTGATTTTATTGTTAGTCTTACTGTAACAAATGAGCGAGTTTAAAAGCTAAATCAGTTTAGCTATTTTTCCTTTTTCCGCAATTTACACCTTCCTGCAATTAACACTTTTTCCCCAGGTCCCTAGAAGTGTAACTAAGGGTTTTTACTGTAATTGCTCGTCTAATATGATGAGTGTGCGTGAATTAAGTATTAAGTTAAAATTGAAATAATAATTAATGAAACCAACTTTTATATGTACTAAAAAGTAAGCAATAAATATCATATTCACATAATTTAGTGTTCCAGAGAGTAAAAATAGTTTTGGCTGAATAGAAATTTTGACAAAGAAATACATTACACTATACAATTCTTATACGCCCAAAATTATTTTTAATCTATGTAACGTTTAATTTTCTCTCTCTCCCTCTCTATCTCTTTGCTCTCTCTCATATTAAAGCATTCAAAGCATGCATTCCTTATGTATATAGTATAAGGATTAAGGTTTAACAATGACACAATCGGCAAGGCAACATATCGTTATAAAGCTTAAAAATTTCAAATAAATATGATTTAAATGTGGAACTTGAGTAGTTTTGTATTGTAGGCAAAAATGTGTTGATAAGAATAAGAAACTTTGTTTATTTTTCTTTAGAATGGTCTAGGTCTGAAGATCGTAAGTCATTTCTTTCTAATTTCAATTTGCAAAGGAGTAAAAGCCTGTAAGTCCAAAAATCGATTTTTACGTATTATCTTATGGGAAATCGACATTATCTACTGGAGTCGAACCCAGGTCTTTTTTTGGATTTTGTTTCGTAAATGGCTTTTACTATAAGAGACAAACATTCCTACCAAACTTCAATCTTCTACCTACTCGGAAAGTTTGTTAAAAATAGCATTACAGTCAGTCAGTGGCGCAGCCTGGTGGCGTGTGGTGGAAGTTGCTGCAGACGGAGTAAGAGAAATATATATACAGATTACAGGAATGGAGAAAGTCGTGGTGGCCACATCAGATTTTTTATCTAAATTTACATTCCAAAGATATTTCAGATTTTTCACTGGTCCAAATATCGTAGATTAAAATAACTTTCTACCACGTCATTTGATCCTGATAGTGCAAAACGAAATTTGTTAATCAACAACAGATTTGGATATGCTCTCACCGAGATCTCTCGCAAACCCGGCTCCATTCTTATCCTTTTTCCATATTTAGGATTAGTGCTTGTGCGATTGAGTGAGTATGTGTGAATGAACTCAGGTCCCTGGTGTGGAGTAACACCCCCTAAACCATTAAGTTTGTATTTTTTATTTTCTTTGACTTTTTACCTCCTTTCTTTTCTGCCTTCTTTTTCCTGTGTGCCTCTAATATTTGAACTTGACGGTTAAGGAGTTACATTTCTCATTTTACATCAATTTCACCATAGTTTCCACCTTTATGGACTGGCATAATTAAGGTCACATAAACTGTATATGCTATGAATTTGGCTTTGATACATTAATGGATCAATAATTACCAAATCAATAACGTGCAATATTTAATAAATATTTTTTATTTGTCTCGCAAATTACCAGAGTAATGATACTATAATAATAATTACACTGAACAATAAATTTGAACTTTTTGTTTTGCCCCTAAATGATAATAGGTGATTTTTTATAAATAGGACACACTGAATCCAAATATGAAACCCAAAATGCTTTATCACGTACCATTTTTTAGGGATTTCGGATTTCAATTTTGCCCCAAAAATAACAAAAACTGTTATATTACAGGCATTTGTAAAAGAATCAAACTATGCCAAAAGTTAAAAATGGGGTAATTATCCTAAATTGGCATGCAGAATCCAAAAATGCTCTGTGGACAAAAATATGTCTGGTATAGTGCAAATAAATGGATCAAGTGTTTTATTTTACTCACATTTTTAAAAAGTTTTTCTGGAAGCCTTTCGCTTGTAACTGGCATCGGGAAGTTCTTTAATAAGAAGCCAGCAATAGTCAGCGAGCATGCTAGGAGACCATCTTCAGGCATATCTTTTCTCCATATCAGAAATGTCCTGATGGAACCTTTCTCCATGCTCATCACTCACTGCACCCAGGTTGGGGAGAAAGAAGTCCAAGTGAGACTGAAGGAAATAAATCTTTAGCAAAATAATACACCCCATAGTTTTATATGCCTTTAGTATGTCCTCAACAAGTTCACTGTAGTTATCAGCTTTGAAATTGCCAAGAAAATTATTTCAAACAGCTTTGAACACCACCCATGTTGCTTTCTCAGTGTCTGTCAGCAGGTCTTCAAATACAGTATTGCATTATTGCATGGATTTGTGGCCCGATGAAAATGCCCTCTTTTAATTTGTCATCACTGAGTCTAGGAAATTTGTCTTGCAAATACTGAAAGCCCTCGTGCTGTCTGTCCATAGCTTTCACAAAATTTTTCATCTAGCCTAACTTGATGTGGAGCGGTGGTAACAAAATTTTGTCTCTACCAACAAGTGGTTCATGTTTGACACTGTTTTTCCCTCGTACCAAACTTTGTCTCATAGGCCACTCCTTAACTTCATGTTTTTCCCTAGCTCGACTGTCCCACTCTCACAAAAAACAGCAAAACTTTGTGAAACCTGGCTGCATCTCTAGAAGTAGTCCTATGACTTTAAGGTCCCCACAGATTTGTCACCCATATTTTGAGTAATTAATAGCCTTTAAAAGCAAATCCATGTTCTGGTAGGTTTCCTTCATGTGGATAGCATAGGCAGTCGGTACTGATGGATAAACATTTCCATTATTATTATACTGCCATTATTATTATACTGCCTTTAAACTAAGTTTTGACGAATCTATGAAAAGCTGCCATTCTTGAGGATTGTGGTTGTCCTTCAACTCTGCCATTAGCCCATTCACATTATTACAATACACCAAATCACCATCCTTTGAAAAAAATGATGACAAAGAGTGCTGACGTTTCCTATAGGTTGTTACTTTGACGCCCGACTGTAGCAGATTCCAACCTTGTAGTCGATAGCTTAGCAGTTCAGCCTGGTTTTTCGTTAGGTTAGGTCTCGCACCAGATCGTTGAGTTCAGCTTGAGAAATCAAATGAGGTTCTGTTAGTGGTTGTTGGTAATCAGGATCACCCTCGTAGGAACACAAAGGTTCAGCTTCGGAAGAAGTGCTTGTCAGTTCTTCATCCAAAGTCCATATTTCAGGTGGCTTGGGAATCGGTAGGGAATCATGTTTCACAGGTCATATGGCTGAGGGCAGATTCTGGTCAACTATGGCATATTTGGATTTTGAAGAGAAACCAGAATTGTTCTTTAAACAAAAATAACAGTCGGTAACTTGATCCTTCTGCTCTCTCTAAACCATAGGAACAGCAAATGGCATTGATTGGTGGGTGCCATTTAGCCAGCCTCTTAAGTATCGAGAACATCTACTCCAACATATGTGTGGTACTCTTATCTTGATCCCCAACTTTGCATCCAAAATACAACTCGTAAGCCTTTTTCACTACAGGAGAAATGGATTTTCATTGGGAATCATAAACATTGTGATACAATGTCGTTCCTCAAGTTTCAAAACCACAAAAGTATCATAAAAATACAGGGGTGCATTAGCACTTTGTTCGGGATTGCCTGCAACACATGCGCGCCAAATGGATCCGCGGTGGGTGCTCTCGTATATATAAATTGATGTATTCCACAGAAACTTTAGGTGATATGGAAAAACAGCTTTCATTTTCGTAATCAGCGCATATGAATACGTAAAAATCACCTAGTTTTAAGTTGGGGCAAATTTCAGTGTTGTACAGTGTTATTATTGTTATTAGCAATGCATAAAAAAGTAAGTACATTTAAAAGAAAATGGCTCAAAGGATTTTAAGATTAACATTATGAAATAGCTGCAAGAATACATGCTATATTATATTGTTTTTAAATAGTTTTTAATTGTGTAAATGCACACATTTTTTACAAAGTAAGGGTATATTCTTATGCTTATTTTAAATTTTAGGTTCTGGTATCAACATATTTTTTCAAACAGTTTTGGAAAACTTGTTTAACCAAGAATATTTTTTACAGAAAATTCAGATTTGATAAATTTTGGCATGGTGTAATAATAAAATTATTAATCTCAGAACTCTTTAGATAGCATTTTTAATAGCCTTCAGTTCCAAATTTCTAAAAAGTATTCTTGACTTCAAGTTTGAATTTTTGCACTTTTGATCATTTATTAAAACTTTCTTTCCAACATATTAAAGCAAATTGTTAAATCAATTGTAATATATGCTCATTTTATGCTTTATATTCTTAGGTCGTTTTCAATACTGGAGAGGAGTTACTTCGTAGTGCTTCGCAAAATAGTCGTCTCTCATTAGCACGAACGCAAACTGGTTGGCTACTCATGGGTGCAGTTGCTAGTCTTGGTGTTGGTGTCATAAGAGGACTCCTGCCTAGGCTTCTGCTTCTCTGGAGAAATTCTTTTCCACGCTCTGCCCGAGAACTAGATTCAGAGAAGGCTCGAGGTGATGCCTTCACTTGGCAGGTAAAATTTTCTAAAATATTTTATGAAATTTTTATTTTTGTTAAGTAATAGTTAACTGTATTTACCCTAATTTAAGATGATCCAGAATCTAAGATGACCCTAAATCTAAGACAACCCCTTTCCACTCCATTAAGATTGTCTGTACACAAAATTTTTTTGTGCCCTCAGTCTATGTACAGATATTCAAAAGTACTACAAACCTTAAGGAAATTTTTTATCTTAAGCTGAACAGAATGAAATCAATACAATAGACCCTTGGCAATCATGGGGGTTATGTTCCTGACTCAACCCATGGATGGTAAGGGCCAGGGCTTGTGACAAATTGGGGATTAGAGGGAATGATCCTTGAAAAACTTACGTCATTTCCTTTAATGTGTACTTCAATGTTAGAAATATGTATGCTATACTTCAAAAATCATGTTTATTATATAAAACTTCCAAAGAAAATACATTTATACATTTAAAGCACAACGAAGTGCCATGCATTAATAATATAATGGTAGAGCAGTCCCTGCTTATGCTGCCTGCCTGACCTTACACTTAAAAGGGTAAAACAAATGCTTCCATAAAATTACTCAAACCTCCACATCCTATCTCTTGGTCTTATCAGGAACTAAAAATCCTCTTTCTTAGGTCTCTCCATCTGGTAAAAACTGATTAGTACGTAACTTCTTCAATAACATACATTTTAATATTAGTAAAAGAAGACACAGCCACACAGAGAACTGTGGATACTCAAGACTAGATACCATGGTTGGTAAAACCAGGCATGATTTTCTATCGCCGTTACTCAAAACCATGGCTGACAAGGGGTTACTGTACTCCCTACAGAGATATGAAAAATATCTCATTTATGGTCAACTGCAAGTAGATGAAACACTTGTGTTGATAGAGTAAAAACATCTGCAGACATCCTTTCCTCCTGGTCTGAGTTGGCTTTCATGATATAGCGGCAGACCAATGTTATTAACTGTTGGGAAATTTGGATTACGTCATGGCATTCCATAATTGATGTAGAAACACAAAATACTGTTGCACATACAAGTATATTATCCAATGTTTCATTGGTCATACTTAGGTGTTGGCTTAATGTATAATTTTACTTGGTTCCCGAATTTAAGATGATCCTTGATTTTCAAAGGTTAAAATTTAGAAGAAACTCATCTTGGATTCGAGAAAGTATGGTAAGAATTTAAATTGATATTACCTGTGACTCCACATTAACTTCACGCAGAGTGCTGACTGTCAAAACTAAACCTGAAAGCGATCACTTTATTTTTGTTATCAGCTAATCTGAATCCAATTTCTCCTCATAAACAAAATACTTGTTACATATGCAATCATTTATTGGAAGGAAGAAATTTGATGTGGAACTCTCATTTTATCATAATAAATGTTGCATTTTTAACACGTATTACATGTGCATTGTTTATTATTTTTTATTTTGTTGTGAATTGCTTATTTTTTGTTTATTAACTCTACCCTTGTCGAATACAATATCTTCTGCACTTGTGTTTTTCCCTTGCATGTCATTTCCAACATTCTGCAAGAATCTTTCTGCTTCTCCATGTCATATATGATATATTCTGCATTCTGACATTCTTTTATTTTGTCTTTCTTAAGTGATGCTAGATAGCAGGAGATGGTCATTTATTTGTGCATGGACAAACTGTTTCTGCATCCAGTTGGTTGATTTGAGGACTACCACACAAAGTAAACTTGATGAAGAACAGTGTGCACATTCAAATATTCCATTAACTGAATACTAATCATTTTGAAATTATAGCAGAAAAAAATTAACAAGAATATGATATATATAATTTCAGTATATTTTTGCGACAAGGGAAGGGTTAACTTTGCTATGATTTCTATGCAGGTAACCTTAGAGGGCCGTGCAGGAGCCTTGTCTGCCATGCACTCCTTTTTACAAAACTGTCCCGAGTTGGCTACAGAGGATGTTGTGCGACGTCTTCTTTCACCAGTTGAATCTGCTCTTGCTATGGTTGTTGGGTAAGTGAAGTAATTAGATATGTAGCAACTGGAGCACACTCATCATTTTGTACTAATTTTAACAATGTAACCCCTGAGATCACTTTTATCTTACCTTCCCTCATCTGTTCACTTACCATACACGATTTGATCTTTCAAACTTATGAGGTAAACATAGCTTCTTTCTATAGGTCTTGATCAGAAATGATAATTTTTTTCCTCTAATAAAGTTATTGTTTGTTAAGTTTTTGGTTAATCAGTTTCAACTTCATTCTACCTGCTTTTAACCCCTCAATCCCACCCCATCAGTTAAATCCATCCCCGAATCCTTCTTTAACCCCTCAAGCCCAGAGGAGATTTATTAAATCTCACCCGTACGGCCAGATGAGGTTTTTAAATTTTCACGATTGCGTTGCAAAAACGTTCGAAAATATTAAAATAATCATAACTTGAGAAGTTTTCTCTTGATTTTTCTGTGGATTTATGAAAAACATGAAATTTGTAAATATCTATTTTGTGTATAATATTTTACATACAAAGATTGTTGGAGTAGAAGAGAATGTACACCAATCGCTAATTTTCCAGCGTGCATTCGCGCTTTATATATAACATTCAGCATCGGAAAATCTATAGAAGATATTGATGTGCAATCTTAATAAAAAATAGCTTAAATTAGTAACTATTTCATTCTGCAAGTCTACCCATCTAAACCAATTAGGTGAAAAGTTTTACGGATCTCAACTTTTTCATGTCTTGACTGGAAATTTTTAAGTAAATGTAGTATTATTGATTTATTAAAAGATGATTTATTATAATATAAACGTTTTAGTTATACAGTCATCATTCTTAGTCATTACAGAATTCACATAGAAGAAATGGTTGCATTTCGTTCATTGGACGTTGTATAAAACACGAAAAACTTTAGCTTATATATTATATATAATAATATATTATATATAATATTTTCAGAAAATTTACACATGCATAATTGGATTCAGCAAGAAATGCCTTATTGCTTAGTCAACACTTCTGGTAATCTATTGTGTAAATATACGGAAGAGCTTTTCGTGATTTTTGCTGGCGTGTCCTCTTCTTGCGTACTCGCTTCATCGCTGCTTTGGCCCTGCTAGCACAACAGCGAAGGACTTACCTGAAGAGGAAAACAGACCTCGTCTTCTTTCAAATGTCAAAGAAAAGGAACCCAATTTGGTGGGTTTCCTTTCCTCAGGTATTTATGGGTCAACTTTAGAAACCGAAAATCCATAGGTCTCTGGTAAAAACTAAAATTCTATCACAAAACTAAGTGTATATTATATGTAAACAAATACTTACAAATAGATATACTCAATTCCTCGCAACTTTTGTCGAGATTAAAATAAAATTCTAAAGGTCTTGAAAATTATATGACAGATATTATATATATAAATATTTCATATCAAATTATATAAAAAATAATATATAAAAGGAACAGGAGACAGAGGATTGAATTGGCCGTACCTTAGAAATTCTGCTTCGTGTGGTAAACCTCAAAGCAGTCAATGCACACTGTTCGCACGAAGGAACGAAGGATCGCACGGTAATGGAAGGGAATGTTTACAGAAATGTTTTTACTCAACCTAATTCCATTCTTCATGAATTGCATTGTAAACATTTGTAATAAGCTGTGCATAGACAGACATAAGATGTTTTCCTTTCTTTCTTTACATACCGATGAAGATCTTTGTCGCATGACATAAGCCAAATGTCTCCACCAGGAAAAAAAAGGAGAAAAAACGTGCTCTCCTTTAAAATGATACACAGTTCCTACATTGCATTTCAAACACCAAGGAAAGGTTCCTTGCTGCATTGAAAAGCAACTTTTATACGGAGAAACACCGTCATATCACAAAATTCAACGTTGATTATATATTTTTTTAAAGAGAAAAAAATACAGGACAAACATAGATAGGAAGTCCAAAGCTTCCTCTTTCAAAATATATATAGGTTATTTAGATTTAAAGAAGTCTCTAGCATCAAAAGATAAAATAAATTAGGGCTGATGCAGGCTGTAATAGTATGCCTGACGGCCGATTGGACAGTTTTTGCAGGACGTAATAGTACATCTGACAGTGTTGAGGGGTTAAATAGCATCCTATACTGTTAATCTGTTTTCGTGCTTTTCATCATTGCTGAAAAGCACTATTATCTTCATGATGTTCATCCATCCGTATGTATATATCAGGGAAGAATTGGCTGAACCGATTTCAACCAAATTTCATACATAGAATCTTCACGTGAATACACGACCAAAATGACATATTTGGTCTGTTGTTTAAATTTTTTTTCTCACTGGAGACATCGTTGGGGAAAAACAGAAGGTATTATATATCATTATATAGGACACAGCCCACTTTTTAAACCAAAGTTTTCGGAGAATATGTCCATCCTATATGTGGGTATTTATGTTATACTAGTAAAAGGTGCTTGCATTCGCAAGCATATCATCTCACCTTGAAAAAACATTATTTTTTCCGATAGATATTTCATCATTACAAATATTTTTTTAATTCTAAAGATTTCACCTCCGCAGCAATTTTAGTTTTTCCCTTATGTAAAAATAATAGATTAAAACAATCCCCAAACTTTGCAATTTTAAGAATTTTATACTTTCTCCATTATGGGGTACTAATGCTACACATTTCTGCCAAATTCTAAAGTTCTTGCACTTCTAGAAGTGAAATAATATTTTTCTAATTGTTTAAATTTTAAACATTTTTAACGGCCGCCGCAATATATTTATGGAAAGATTGAAATGTTTGTTTGAGCAGAAGCAATGCTCTGTAAATGAATTGAAAATTTCAGCTTCCTAGCTCATCCCGTAGTACCTAAACAGTTATCTATTTGTGTAAATTTTAGAAATTTTTAAATGCCAAACAAATTAAAATATCAAAATTTGTATAATCCCTATTTCGTTTTTTTTTACAAACTCTACCTATAAAAAAATTTCAGCTCTGTAGCACATGTGGAAATACATAAACCTTGAAAATTTGTTTAAACAATTGCGAATTTTTAGCGGACGCATTGTTGCACTTTTTCAAGATTTTCGTTTTTTCTAGTCGGTTATGCAGAAAATTCTACCTAAGACAAAAATTCGAATCTCCAGCTCATCTGGAAGTGCCTAAACATTAGTATCTTCCTCCTCCTCAGTAAGGAACGTCGATATATAATGATAATGATATGTTATATCCTCCTCTTCTGTAAGGAACGTCTATATCATTATACTAGTAGAAGGTGCTTGCATACTGCAAGCATTTCATCTCACCTTGAAAAAACATTCATTGTTCAGACAGATAGTTCATCATTACAAATATTTTTTTTAATTCTAAAGATTTCACCTCCGCAGCGATTTTCTTTTTCCCTTATGTAAAAATATTATATTAAAACCATCCCCAAACTTTTCAATTTTAAGAATTTTATACTTTCTCCATTATGGGGTACTAATGCTACACATTTCTGCACTTTTTCAAGATTTTCGTTTTTTCTAGTCGGTTATGCATAAAATCCTACCTAAGAAAAAAATTTCGTCCTGTCCTCTTTGAGCATATCAGGAAGTTCTTAAGACGAAGGACTAAAGCGTGCATACATTAGAAAGGTCTTTTTGAACATTTATTATGATTTTTAAGTACTTCATAGGATTGTTGAGAACATGAATAAAGTTGCGCACTACAATGCTGCTCCTTTTATTCCTTCTATGACCCCAACTCCTACTCAGTGGCATGGACCAAATGGAGCTGTATCTTGTAAATGGTGCATCTATCGATATATAATCATATGAACTTTTCGCTTTATTTTGAACTGCTTAACAAGCTCCCCAAATTTTGGAGGTATTTCCATATCAGCCTGTGTGTGTGTGTGTGTGTGTGTATATATATATATATATATATATATATATATATATATATATATATATATATATATATATATATATACAACTTCTTCTCCAGTCCCACAACCAACATCACCTACCCCATAACTTCTACCACTAACTGCACCACCCGCAATATTATTTACCAACTGAAATGCACCCAATGTCCCACCTTTTATGTTGGCCTCACCAGCAATCCCCTCAACATCCGCATGAACGGCCACCGCAACAGCGTCATTCTCAAGCGTCCACTGCTGGTGGCCCTTCATGCGAACCAACATAATTTAAAATTTAATGACTGCTTCACTGTGAGAGTCATTCGCGCTCTCCCCGACAATGCTTTGGCTCTTCAACTCCGTAAGTGGGAGCTTTCGCTTATTCATCTTTTAAACTCCTTTACTCCCCCTGGCCTCAACCTTCGATAACTTTTCACTCCCCTTCTGTTTTCTCCCAACCCCCTTCCAATCCCCAACCCCCTCCGCATCCTCCAATCCTCAACCTTTCCGCATTACCCTTTCACCCCCATGCCTCCATCCAGTGTCACTGCCATCAGTTGTCTCTCTCGCGAGCCAAAGAAGGAACCTTTCCGAAAGCTTCTACGTTATGTTTCTGTGTTGTTTTTAGTGTTATTTTACGTGTCGCTTCGACATCCCCAGGGCCTCGCCAACTTGAAGTTGACCGATTGGTGTGTGTTTACTGGGCTTCCTCATCCCAACATCTTGTTGCCATCCATATATCCCTTTTACCTTTCCTTTTCCGTAAGCTGTTATATATATATAGAAGTGAGATTGGAATTAAGCAACAGAAGGAACTGCCACAAGAGTTGAAATTACCAGCATGCGAGGGGAAAGGCGATCAGAGTAATGGTGGAACATTTCGAAATTGCGGCATTTGTCATAAAGAAGGCAGTTGTGTGAGTGGAAGATAGGAGAGGAGGAGTGAAAGCTGTGGAGGTGAGGTCTGTGACTCCTTTGGAAGAATTGTGATGGTACCCTTGATACAACGATTGTGGCGGTGCTTGTTTGCTAAGTGGCCGACAGGACTCTAGTTGCTGAGGTGATCGTTTGTAGCTGTTATAGGGACCATTACGTTTAAAACTTCCAAGGTAAGTCTTACTTCAAACGGACTAGCAAGGCTAGTAGTACAAAAAGTGACTTGGAGTAAAGCCCGCCAAAAGAGAGCATTGGCTGTAGAAGACAAACCGGAGGAGTGACCTTGAGCATGTGAGAGTGGAACTTGCATAGCAACAGAGATAGAGAAAGAGAGCAAACTGGCGGAGTGACCTTGAGTGTGTGAGAGAGAAACTTGCATAGCAACAGGGGGAGAGAGAGAACAATGCGTGAGTGACTAGCAGCTGGCAGTTAGAGAAAAAATAAATAAAATTGAGAGAATGAAGCTCATAGGGAGCGAAGGAAGTATTGAAAATATTTTCGAGGTGGCGACTAAACAAAGTTTTGACGAATGTGAATAAGTAGGAGACGACAGAAGTGAAAACATATGAGAAAGGGAATTATTAAAATGAGAATGGGAATTAATTCAGAGAGAATGCCAAATTTTGGATTGCGAGAGAAAATTGATGAATAATTCGATCGTAGTGAATGAGACAGCCTTCACATCATGTAGAGACTTGGCAGAGAAATTATTACCATTCTTCAATCCGTCTGGAACCTAGGGGTTATCTGCAAAGCAATGGGTTAAAAGAGTTGAAGGTATTGCAGAGACATTTGTGGAGTCACGCAATGTTGTTAACGCATGCAGTCGGGAAGTTAAGAGGTGCTGCAAAATTTTGGTTTGGCGACGTAATTGAAGATGTGAAGACATGGGTTGATTTTCGAGAAACATTGTTAGTTTTCCTATGTCTACAGATCAGGCAGATATTCACCTGGAATTAACGAGAAGATGTAGGGACAGAAACGAGAGTTACGAGATATATGTGTATGCGATGAAAGCAGTAGTAAAGAAGGGCGACATAGATATCAGTTCACTAGTGAAATATATACTGAATGGCATAGGAGACAGAGAACTTTGCTGAGTTCTGTCGTTGTTTGAGTCTGGATCAATCGAAGACCTTTTGCATAGTATCAAATGCTATGAAAATGTAGGTGAGAGAGACAGATACAATGAAAAAGCGAATGTTTCCAGTGGGGGAAAATATTCTGTTTCCTGAATGAAGACGAGAAGATGTTCCAATGATGACAGCAATTTCCCCAGGACAGAGGAGTGAATGAGGACTGCTGACAAAAAGAGAAGTTACATGTTACAATTGCAAAGGGCATGGACATTTGGCGAGAGTGTCAAAAACCGACTAAACTTTATTGTTTTAAATGCGGAGACGAACATCTGTCGAGACAATGTCCGAGATTAGTCCAGACTGAGGATAGGCATAGTGTAAGCGGGAAGAAGAGCATCCAGAGAATTTTTCAAGATTTTTATGAAAAAGATTAGTATCATAAGAAGCTACGATTAAAAGGTAAATGGATTATTGGATTCATTGATTTAGACAGTGATTATGTCACATTGACCAAGTCGACAGCAGACAATCTAGGGATCAGATACCTTCACAGTGATGTTCCAAGATTATTCAAGGGATTCGAACGAGGGGAATGCCAATCATTAGGAACAAAATTACTAAATTTGAAGATTGATGACGTTGAGGTCATCATTGTACCTGATGAGGCACACGAGGATGACCTGATCATAGGAAGGAGTGCGTTAGACCAACCAGGTATTACTATTGTGAAGACGGAAGGCAAGTTAGAGATACTGAGGGATAAGAAAATGGCAGAAAGGGTCCAACATCCAAGCCAAAATGTGAGGAGGATTGAAGAGGTTAAAGAAATCCCTTCCAAAGAAATATTTTGTAATGACAGCATGGGAGTAAGCAACTTCAGAAGATTACAAAAACTTATACTGGAACATAGAGAATACTTCGCGAGGATGTGTCCGAGGTAGGAAGAACTGAATTAGTGGAGATGAACATAGAACTCTCAAAAGATGAAGTCATTGAAGGTAAACCTTACTGACTACCTTATGCTCAATGAGCAGTGGTTAATAGGACTGTACAGGAGCCTCTTTCAGCAGGAATTATAAGAGAATCAACATCAGAATACTCCAGTCCAGTGTTGCTAGTAAAGAAGAAGACAGGAGATGAAAGACTTTGCATAGATTATAGGCATCTGAATGCAATTACAAAGAAAGAACATGCTGTGGTAGCTCAGATGGAAGATCAGCTTGAGCAGTTAGCAGGAAATAACTATGTTACGATGCTAGGTTTAGCTTGTGGTTATTATCAGGTGCCAGTGGCAGAAGAGTCAAAACATTTGACTGCGTTTGTGACCAATGAAGGACTTTATGAATTTTACCGAGTACCATTTGGGTTAGTTAATGCTCCAGCTATATTCACGAGAATGATGTGAAGATTATCGAGCGGAAGATGAGACCATTCAAGATTTCAGTTTACATGGATGACATTCTAATTCCGAGTAAGACAATCAAGGAAGGATTTCAGAAACTCAAAGCTTTTTTACGGATACTGAGAGAAGAAGGCTTAACTTTGATGTTGAAGAAATGCAGATTTTTTCAGAGGAAAGTAGATTACCTAGGGTATGAGGTAACTCAAGAAGGTGATAGACCAGGAAAGGAAGACAGCGGTGTTGGAGAATTTTAAGCGACCAACAAATGTGCATGAGGTATGCCAGTTCTGTGAACTTGCATCATTTTTCAGGTTTATTGAAAATTAAGTGGTGTTAGCAAAGCCGTTAACATAGCTGCTATGCAAGAAAGAAGAATTAAGATGGGGTGAAGAGCAAGAGAAGGCGTTCGAAGAGATAAAAAGGAAACTTAGTATGAGACCTATTCTGGTATTGTACGATCCAAGGGCAAAACATAGGCTACATACGGATGCGAGCAAATCTGGAATTGCGGTGATGCTGCTTCAAGAAGAAGAAGAAGAGGTTTGGAAACCAGTGGCTTACTAAAGTAGACAAACAAGTGAGGCAGAATCACGATATCACAGCTATGAATTGGAGATGCTAGCAGTAGTAGAGTCGGTGGAAAGGTTTAGAATTTATCTTTTGGTAAAGAACTTTGAAATATTCACTGTTTGTAATGCGTTAAAGGCAACTATGACTAAGAAGGATGTAATGCTGAGGATAGGGTGATGGTGGCTGAAACTACAAGAGTTTGATTTTGCGCTACAGTACAAACCGGGTGTACAGATGCAGCATGTAGATGCTCTTACAAGGGGAGGACCCGTACGTGGGGTCACGGATTTCGCTGAAACTTGGTAGGTACGTAGCGCTAGACGCCAGAATCACAACCAACCCCCCTTTTGGGCGTATATGATCAGTAGTTTTTATGCAAATTGCGTTCAAAGTTCGCAATTTTGACACGCGCCCAATAAAGTCACTTACGACGGGCTAGTTCTTCATCGTAAGCCGTAACCTAACGCAAGGGAGCTGGGCTAGCAATTCCAAGGTCCGGAGTTTGCTACCATTTTCGGTCACTTTTTTTTCCTCGCTTATTTTATTATTCCTGTTTTCCTTTTTCGCGGTTAAGTTTTACTCGGTATCCACAATCACTTTTTAATTTTTTTCATCACTACATTTTTGTTCTTGGAATTTTTCACATATTCTCTTGTTCACCGCACGACAGACATGCTAGAATTTACTGTCAGATCAGATCTTCTTTCATTGTTCTCTGTATACGTTTTAACTAATATTTATATTCATAGTACATGGTAAAAAATCCATAAAATATTTTTGCGAACACTGTAATCGATGCTATTAAAGATCCATAATTGGTGAAAAAAATATCAGCCATAGAATCATTGCCAATCTTTTAAGAATATGAATTGGTGAAGACAGTCCTAGATATATCCATTCTTTTTCATTCATTCATTCATCTTTTTTCCATGACTTTACTCTGTCCATCCTCATTATTTGGCGAGACACTCGTGCCCTAAGGGACTTGATGGTCCAAGTTGGATGCAGTCTCACCGCCGTGACTGCGTTAATTTTGGTTTCCAGGGGAATGTCTCGAAATTTCTTTGGTGATGGCTCTCATGTAGCAGATGAAGCTTCACTTGAGCTGGGACTAGTGCTATCATCTTCCTCAGCAGATGACACTAGCAAACAATGTTATCCATTTCGGGGTCATTTTCATTCAGTAGATAATCGTCATCAATGATGACCATATTGTCCATCATATCAACTATTCGATCGTACATTTCGCGTCCAACTGCGACTGCACGATCAGAAATCTCGGAACTTGTGCGATCGGAGATGAGACCACTGCCCTGAAGAAGTCCAGCACAATAATGCGAAGCATTGGCGAACAAACCGGGCTTTTCCTGATACTCTTCACCGGGAGACGACATATATCCCGCAGTAGATGGGCCAGGTAAGGATTCCATCGTGAAACGTTCAATGTCTGTAATTTGATTGTGAAATTACTTTTTCAACACAGCGAATAAGGTTGAGAAATAGACAAAGTCGTTCATAATGTACAGGAAAAAAAACAAAATACTTACTTGGCCGTATATTCCAAATATAACGATATTTTTTAAACTTCTGACAAGAAAAACTCATGCAAGCGCGCAGGGTACCAATCGGTTCCGTTGAATAGCTCGTACTAACTGCACAGCCGTTCCCAGCTACTATCCCCTTCCCTCGAAAAGGAAGGGAATATATAACGAGACAGTGGTGATCCCTCAAGACGGGTGTAAAACTCGCTATCGTGAACCGTTTGACGGATGTATCATGTAGATTTTTCTTCAAAGCGTTTCTACAGGGAAGAATGTTTTAATACACCTACGGCGCCCGTAAATGTTTCAATAACCTATGGTTTACTAACCAATCGTACCATGCGGGCATAAAAAGACGTAGAGCATGGAGAGCATTACACACTTGTCTTGAAGATACAATAAAAATATTTTTAATATGCATTAACTAGCACGAGTGTATGGCCCCTGTTCCTCGCTTCTGCTCCTTAACTCCGATTTCGCAGTCCACTCGTAAGAATCCAAGGCAGATCATCACGAAAGCATGACGAACAATATGAGCAAAGGATCAGGAAAAAGAATGGATATATCTAGGATTGTCTTCACCAATTCATATTCTTAAAAGATTGGCAATGATTCTATAGCTGATATTTTTTTCACCAATTATGGATCTTTAATAGCATCGATTACAGTGTTCGCAAAAATATTTTATGGATTTTTTACCATGTACTATGAATATAAATATTAGTTAAAACGTATACAGAGAACAATGAAAGAAGATCTGATCTGACAGTAAATTCTAGCATGTCTGTCGTGCGGTGAACAAGAGAATATGTGAAAAATTCCAAGAACAAAAATGTAGTGATGAAAAAAATTAAAAAGTGATTGTGGATACCGAGTAAAACTTAACCGCGAAAAAGGAAAACAGGAATAATAAAATAAGCGAGGAAAAAAAAGTGACCGAAAATGGTAGCAAACTCCGGACCTTGGAATTGCTAGCCCAGCTCCCTTGCGTTAGGTTACGGCTTACGATGAAGAACTAGCCCGTCGTAAGTGACTTTATTGGGCGCGTGTCAAAATTGCGAACTTTGAACGCAATTTGCATAAAAACTACTGATCATATACGCCCAAAAGGGGGGTTGGTTGTGATTCTGGCGTCTAGCGCTACGTACCTACCAAGTTTCAGCGAAATCCGTGACCCCACGTATGGGTCCTCCCCTTGTTAGTCGACAACCGAAAGAAGAACCTACCGAACCAGAGATAGCTACCCAAAATTTGGACAACAAGAATAACCAGGGAAGATTGGATGCTCACCATGCAGATGCAAGACCCGCAGGTGAAAAGCATTAGAGAGATACTCAAGAGAGAGCTGAAGACTACAGAGGAGAAACAGGTACACAGATTATGAAACTAAAAATGAGTGTGCAGGAAAGTAGATGGGAAGCTATTGTGGGTAGTACCTAAACCAGTTAGATGGAAGGTAGTGTGAGGAAGTCACGATGAAATGGGCCATTATGAAGAAGAAAAGACAGTGGGGAAAAACCTGTAGCCACGGACTGTATACCTTTCCTATCAATGATCTTGGGGAAGATATCGAGAATCTTAGGCAGGCGAGGCATCAGGGTAGTGCATAAGCTGCCCCCTACGATCAAAAGTTTCCTACCACAGGTCAAGGACCAACTAGGCCTAAAAAGGTCGGGAGTGAACAAGATCCTGTGCTCATGTGGTAAGGAGTACATAGGTCAAACAGGGCAGACGATAGAGACAAGATTAAAAGAGCACGCAGGGTCCATCCAGCTCAATCAGCCTTAAAAATCAGCGGTTGTGGAACACAGCATTTCCTTGGGCCACCACATCAACTTCACCAAGGCAAAGGTGGTGGCAAAGGTAAGTGGCTTTTGGGAGAGGCTTATGAAAGACGCCATTGAGATCAGGCTGCACGATGACAACTTGAACAGGGACACGAGATTTCCACTCAGCATAGTATGGGATCCCATACTCCCCAGAATGGCAAAATGCCAATGGCTAGGCCAATAGCCAATGAGAGACAAGCCACCATCCTTTGATGGAGATATAAACCCAGACAAACAAACATTACGGCACTCAGGAGTTCCCTGAAGATGGCGCAAGAGAAAGGCACCAGAACATCGGAAGACATCATTTTGACCTGGTTGGAAACACAGCACTTTATTGCATCAATTCCCCGGGAAAGCATTAAATCCTTCAACATAATTTTTTATTTTTTCCAATGATTATAGGTTTTATTTTTAATTTTAATTGTTTCAGTTATACTGATATGTTTTTATCACAAAACTATCCACAAATCACTGTATATGAATTTGTGATTTATGCATTATAGGAATTTTGGTTTATTGTTTAAATTTTGGAATATAAATTTGTGAATTATAGACATTGTTATTTTGATATCACAGGCTGGCAAAGCAAATAATGTATTGTTTATTTTCGTATTATTTGTTCCAGAATTGCTCCAGTTGTGAAATCATATGGACAGCACTTGAAGGCACCTGTGGCTATGGTAAGACTCAGGCTTTATGAAACTCTATCACTCCTGCCTCCTCAGTCCTTTGAGGGTAAGTTATATTTAATCTGTATTTCTATCCCATAGTTTTTATTTATAAATATAAAATTTTTAAGTCATTGAAGTGTGTCTCTGCATTTATATCTAATCTATTTGTTATTCCCTGAAAATACGTTTTACTGTATCTGTCTTTTTTTAAGTCTTATGACCAGAATATGGAATAGTCTTAACAAATTATTATTAATTATTCCTAAAAATTCTCACGTGGAAACTGTAAATGATGTAGTTTTTTAAGTTTGCACTACAACTTCTGTTTGAAACCATCGAGTTTCACTGAATAGTAAAGGAAATATTGGATCATTTAAAGCGACATTTAGTTTTGCCTTCAGGAATGATTAGTTCAGTATATTTTGTATTTCTCTTCTTAGGCACTTTCTCTCATGAAAAAATTACCAACTTTCTTTTTAAACAGTCTCAATTGCTTTTTGTAGCTTGTACAACACCTTTGCTTTTCACTTCAATCTTTAGCTCAAAAATTTAATTTTTCTGAGATAGGTTCTTATGCACCCTTGTTAAGAATGCTGGTGGGTGAGTTAACTTTGAGTGAGAACCCTGCAAACACCACAACATCTCTGCTGCTTTCCCTCTGCCACTCTGGAGCTGCTTTGCTCCTGGGAAGACGGCTTTGTGATCCAAACCATCGTGCAATTGAAGACCAGGTAATATGAACCAGATTAGCAATGGAACTCAGAAAATTTTTATTGACTAATTGCTTGTCATTCAATAATTTGCACACATGATGTATAATAACAACGCAATGAAATTCTCACTTTTAGAGTTTACTGTTTAGAATATTGAAAGGGATATACATAATTTAGTATTCACTTCTTATCACTGTCTACTTTTTCAAGGGTATAACAAAGTGCATGCTAAAGCATTAAACTTTTAATTTAGATTATGAACTATTCATTTTGGTATACGTTCTTAATTTAATAAATTACTTTCAAAATGCTTGGCAAGGTTTTACTTATGTATGTTGTGTTAACGTTTTTAAAGCACTTAAGTGATTTTGGAATTAACACACACAATCTCTTCCGTATCTGTTGTGTTTATCATTTTGCAATTTTTCTATATATATACATTTAGAGATTGTCTCACAAAAACAATGCAGCACATGGCTTATGGAGTGCTCACTTTTCAGGTCTCTCCCATAATGTTGTATTTTGTCAGCTATTATACACATAAAAGAAATACCGTATTAGTCTGAATATAGTCCCCCCATTTTTGGCCAAAATATTAGTAAGAAAAGTAAGGGGGGGACTATATTCGCACCCAAAATTTAGCAAATGAACATATCAGCGCCGGCAGTAAATATAGGTAATAATTAATGCCCTCACTTGACTTGATTGTTTTACGGAGAATTTCTTGATACATATGCCTCAATCTTTTTGTTCAGTCTTTGGAATCCTTGCCTTAACGTTCGTATTTTCATAATAGTGGGAATTGCAGAAGTTTTCGCTTTGAAAGCGTTGATTGGCCAACTTCATCCTTTCTCAAAGTCACAAATATGGCAAATATTGTTATGTAGTGTTGCCACCTATCGTTATTTTAGAGAAAATGTCACTATGACCAAAAAAATTATCTTTATTACCTGTTAATCCGTAGTGATCTGTGCTTTTCGGACTGCCCAGCTTGCGCATGTTGATTGTATATAATGCAATCACATTATAAAAGTATTACTTACGTAAATCAATCCAAGGTGTTGAAGGTGTTCCAACTATCTACAGAATGTATTCCTTGATGTGGTATTCCGAGACAAATATCAGAAGTAACGAAAATACGCCTAAAATAAATTATGAAAAGAATATGTTAACTGGAAATCTGTTGATAATTAGTTTTTTATACAGGCACGATTCAAGAAGCCATTGTCAATGGCATCTGAAGGATACGAATGGAGTTTAAATAACATTCATAAGTACAAAGTTTTCGATTTTGTCCAGTAACACTTGATACATTTTAAATTATGCATGCAGCTATAACACGCAAGACGTGATGTCACCGTTTCATTGTAAATTGATAGCTGTAACTAAATTGCTTGTGCATATTAAAACTCGTTCTTTGGAATATTACAAGATGATCCAAACAGCTTATGATGCCTACTTTCCATTTAATCATTTATTTAATACTTCATCATCATCATAGGTAGTTGGTTCGTAGACAGGTCCATGATTACTCAAGGTTAAACCTGGTTCTCCATATACTCCTATTTTCCGCTGTCCTCTTCATATCTTGATAACTTAATACTTATATTGGCTTTAATATCTTAAAAGTCATTGTGGATATATAGCTCTTTGTGTTCCCAAATTTCATAATTTAGCATTATAAAATACTACAAATACATTCGAACAGAATATTAAATTGATCACGCGTATTTGTGTGGCAAAAATAACGGGTGTACGTATTAGAATATACTGAATCTGAGTCCAACAATAGTTGTTGCTATGGCAACACTCTCGTAATGAGTGATAAAAACTGCAAAATCGCCAGTATATACATGAAATTCTAAGAAATACAATCTATAAGGAAAATTCTACAATAAAAATTACAATCTTCATTCTTTTCCTCAGAGAATAGTACAAATTCCGCACTGATATTACATTTTATGATAATTTAATGTGCCAGAGAAAATTACCTTGCACGATGGATTTCAGATTTCCCATGTAAATCAAATGGGAGGGATAGTTCCTGGAATCAAACTCGGGACTTCAATCTTCATAACAAAAACTATCCTCGGGAGCTCGGCCCATGTAGCAAGAGATTTCTACCAAGTTTCATGAAAATCGGTCTATTGGTTCAAAAGTTAATATGGGGGATAGACAGACAGACAGAACGACAAAACTATAAGCCTATTTCCATTCTGGAAAGTAGGCTAAAAAGTGAGGTCTGTAATGGTGTTCAAACTTTTTTCCAAAACTGAGGCTTCAGAAATAGGGGTAGGACTATATTCAGGGAGGGACTATATTCGGACTTATACAGTAACTAATGTTACTATCTGATTAATTTAAATGGGAAATTTTTTTAATATTAGCCAACTGGAAGGAATGCTGGGAAAGCAACATGCTATTTACATCTATCTACTGCCGTTATTGTATCATTTGCCTACAGTGGTATTAAGAAAATCTAATTTTTGCCATACATATTATTGTCCATGAAAAACGTCATTAATATTACTATTAAATTATTATTTAGTACCATATTGTGATATTTTTTGTAAGTGCATTGGAGAGGTCTCCACCCTGCTGATAAGGATGCTGAGAAAGATGTCTACAATTGTTATTACAAAATAATAAAATCCTTTCTAAAAGCAATTTACTTTAACTTGATTTGCAATAGAAAGATTAAATAAATTCAGTATGTTATAATATACATAACCAGTTCATAGTGATTATTTGTTTTTAAAATCATAGAGCTTTCTGAAGTTATTTTATTTGAAAATTAATCAAACTTTTTAATAGAAAATAAATTTACATTAACAAGGCAGTCATTTTAAAAATTATTTTTGATTTAAAACAATTTAATCTTGTAATGAATTAATATCATAACACCAACAACCCTTTCAAAAACATCTAAGTTGCCACTTGGTTTACTATACATCTCCAATCAATGCGCTCCTACATTCCTTAGTATTATAAAAACAATAAAAGTTACTTATTTAAAAATATATTTCAAAATTTCCATGCATTTCATAAATGAAAAATTTGAGGGAAATGTTTAGGTTAATATACTTTTCAAAAGAGTTTCATAAAACTTATTTACCATATTAACCTGAAAGGAAGACGACTTTGAATTTAAGACGACCACAATAAAAAACAAGTCTATTCAGGAAAAGACTTTGTAATATTTATTTTTTAAATAAACTGCTTTGGTAACTTTGTGCCATCCATTCATACTGCCAGCATTACAGTAATGTGCATTTATTCATTCTCAAAAGTTTATATAATGTTTTTGTGCCTTTTTCATTAACTGTGTAATTGGATGCATGTCGAAATAAATAGGTGTCTTGTCTGCATTGTCCATTTGGCTCAGAAGGTAATCATGAATTTTCCACAATGCAATTACAGTAAAACCTCTATCTTATGAACCTCCCCATAACGAGAACCTCCGAATAATGAACTCTGATCTCGGTCCTGCCCCCAGAACTTGTAAAATGCATAGAAGAAGCCTCTCTATAACGAACCTCCATAACTACGAAACTCCCATACAGCGAAGGCTGAACCTGGTCCCCAAAATTTAATCCACCTTCGTACAGCGAAATTTCGACAAAAACAAAATTGTAAACATTGGCTATCTCTGGATCATCTCGGCCCAAAAACAGCATTGCCCTAACGCCGCATCTCTATCTCTCCACTCCCGCTGAATCACCATCCCTAGTTGGGAATGGCCGAATGAGAGAATGGATCATGCTCACCGATTACCCTTTAAGATATCACCATTGCAAAGTGCAATCATTGGATTATTATCATTCTTAAAACATTCATCAGAATCTACTGCCATCGCTTATATGTAAAGTTCTTCTCAGCTGTTTTTACTCAAATGAATAACAATTGTCTTAACTGGGAGAATTAGAACGAGGTGTATGGACGTGATATCGTAAGGAAAATATGGGGAATCAACAAAGTCGATACCTCAGAACAAAATGCTTCTGTGTAGCAGTATCTCAATATCAACTCTTTCTGAGCTGCAGCACTCACTATTTACGAAACAGCTGACTGAGAGACTTCTGACAAATTTCGTGATACAAAGGGGAGGGTGGAGTCTGACAGTGTTGTACTTTGTGCTACAGTAGGTAACAGGGTTGCCAGACGCCTGTATATTTACGATTATTCCATAAAAAAGAGCAAAAATTGGACGTGTCTGTAAGGTCCATAAAAATATTTAGATGTCCATAAAATTGCTAAGAAATTTCCAGAGGTTTAAAGCAGTGGTAGTCAACCTATTTAGTCGGCATACCCCTTAAAATATTTTTGACGAAATTTGTGTCTTTTTGTATATTTAAAAGTTAACAAACTCGGTTATTATTGGGTAGAATCTACAAATATATATCTACTTTCTAATTATATGATTTACGTATATTTTGTGTGTAAGATAATTATTAGATGTTGCTTTGCTCTTTTTTTACAGTGATATCCTTAATATCCTATCTCATTGAAAGTTCTCACATATCCCCAGGGATATGCATACTTTAGGTTGAATACCGCTGATTTAAAAAAATATATGTTTATGTTATATATTCTCATTTTGGTTATATTTGTAAAAGTAAAGCAACCTTTCATTTTCAATGAACATAAATTAAAAATATGCAACAAAAAGCTCTGAATGTAAAATCAGGTAGTATTTGTGTTCCAAGAATTTTTACTGAACACATCTGAAATTTCCTGTTTCCCTAACCCTGATATGTGTGTTAAACTAATGCAAGTATCATTTCTGTTATGATGTATGAATGACCACAACCTCCTCTCAATGAACCTCTCGCTGGCAGGGTTATGTGAAGAGTGTGGGGGGCCTTCAGATAGCATCAACTTTTGAGTTGAAAGAATCTTGGCTTATCATTGGTCAGAAAAGTCTTATATTTTTCCCTCCCACTTGTGCTCATGAAAAACGCAGAGCCCGCACCTACCTCCACTCCCCCTACCTCCTCCACTGCTTTGCAGGGATTTTCCGGGTATCTTGGTGAGTTGACATTTACCGTGTCTATGTAATGTTTTTTCTCCAGTGGGGCTGGTCGATGATTAACTAGTAACATTTTACCAGGCAGTCCTGTATGACATACATGTTTTGACTCGAAATATTAAATTTTGCCTTGCCCTCTCGTTTTCTGTACCCATACGGAATGTACAATAGGATACGTAATAGTCGTTTTCACTATTTTCTGCTAATCAGGTGTTCCCAGATTAATTTTACACTAACAACATTCATGTTCTGTCAGCGAGAATACTTCTGAAATCAACGATTATTTAAAGCTAAACAACTGCATTCCTGAGAATGCAATATGCACTATAAATTTTGGTCTATATTTCGCAAGAAATTGTAATATGTAATACGATACATTGCATTGTAAATTAATAACAGGAGATATTTTATGTGCTATCGTTGACAAATGATCTGCCCTGCTATTAAATGTAGTGCATAAACAAATAGAATGCATATTAAGTTAAAAATCATTATCTCATCTTGCACTTTTATTGCATAGTAGCAAGACTTTAATATTGACTATTATTGTTTTCATAGAATGCACTATTATGATAATGAACATATTAATCTTTACGTATTGTTATGCATATATTCAATGGTTTGGCAGTGCCTTGCTTGATCAGATGAGCCCCATGATTAACCCCTTAGCGCCGATCTGTGCATGGTACGGACCTCGGTTTCTTACCATATTGCCAGCCTCTATGTGTGGTATGGACCCATGCCGTGCTGCTTTTAATTTCCTATATAGAAATAAGTTTTTAATTTTTTTGATTGGTTTTCATGTTATTATATAGAAAGGTTTTTACTTTAAGAAGACTTTGAATACAATATTTTTATAACTGTTTTAGTTACGCAAAACTAAATTACGTCTGCTCCACTGGTTGATGCGAGTAAAAATGATTTGCTGTATTTCTTCACCTTTAATCTCTATCAGTTATTAAAAATTTATTTATTTCTTTAAATCACTTTCAGAAATTAGCTCATTCTTTATGAAAGGAAATAATTTTTTTAAAGTAAATAATTTTCATCAGAAAATCCCTTCTTCAGAAAGAATACGATCAAAGATACAGAACAAAAGGCGAAGGTTCTCAATCAATAAGAATTAATAGTGGTTAAGGTCACTAAGGCACCGTGAGAAGAAGGGGAATAGGGGACAGCTAGAGATGATTCACACTCGTTTTCATAAATCATATTCATGCGATGTTATTCGTAACAGTTCTTGATTGCCAGAAAGTCTGTGTTTGGAGGAGATAAAGTGGGAAGAGACTCTCAGCTACTGCGTTGTAAGGAGAACGAAGTGGCAAGCTTAATATTTACAGAGAACTCAACTACACTATTTGAATGGAGTTGAAATTCATGGAAACTATTCTAGCACTAAAAGCAGTGATTAAGAGTTAAACATTTGAGATATAAGAAACTGTTATTACTTCTTCATGCAATAACGCATAAACTTGAAATAGAATTATGTAAAAAATAAGGTATATAACATGTACTATGGAGTAGATCAATGGTTCTCAACCAGTGTGCCGTGAACATTTCCCAAGTGTGCCACGAGACTTTGAAGAGAAAATTGCAAATATGCACATCTTCCACCAGTTATATATGTACAAAGTTTTAACAAAGAAACTAGTTGAATGCAGTCCAAAAGTATCACTGCTTTGGAAAGTGCGTAAACAGTAAGCCTGGCAACAGCGTTGTCGGCATTATCATAGTAACCAAATGCCTTGTGCATGAGCCATAGACAACTGATTAGTTTTTGTTGCTCTCAAAGTCTCTATGATTACGTATCATGCTCTGCATGCGGTGACCTTCCTGGTTGTCCACGACTTGGGTGCATTCCTTATTCAAAGCAGTACTAGCCTAGCTTCGTGGCTGGCTTATACTACAATTTGGTGTCTGTGAATGTATGTTTCGTGAGTTTATTCTGTATAAAATAATTTTTTATTAATTGTTTTGTGTAATACTGTTGGTAGGAAACTGTGGGGTATTTGTGGTTTTGTCCAATTATCATTGCCAAAAATTATAGAAGTTGTGCCCCTAAAAATGAAAATGTAAGGGTGAAAAATATGAAGAACATATTAAGGAAAAACTCAGTATGAGCAGGACCAAGCCAAATTTCTCACATGTATATGGGCAGTTAATTGAGTCTCTGCTTTTCTTGGTGCGGAGGTAAATATTGTCCTGTTCCAATTTGTGTTGTGTGCAGTGAGAAACTATCGAACGAAGCCATAGTTCCCAGCAAATTGAAGCGACAATTCACCACAGAACATGCACACCTTGAAGGAAAAGATTTGAACTATTTCAAAAGGTTGATGGAACTGCATTCTAAACAGGCGAGTTACTTCGAAAAAACGTTCAAGTGTCTGATAGAGTTCAAGTTGCTTCTTATCATAGCTCAAAAAATGAAGCCCCACATGATAGCTGAGTCACTTATTTTGCCTGCGATTCATGGGATAGTTAGGACAATCAGTGATGAAGCAGAACAAGAAATTGCCAAAATTCCTCTTTCTAATGATACAATTCAAAGGTTAAAAGATATGCCATCTAACATAGAGGAAAATGTTTCTAATAAGCTTAAAATGTCAGAGTGTGCTTTGCAAGTTGACGAGCCAACCGATATTAGTGGCAAAGTACAACTATTAGCATTAGCTCACTTCATTCATGAAAATGAAATAATTAATCAATATTTGTGCCTCAGAAAACTCACAGAACTGACAGGAGGTCAAGATATATTCAATACTTTGACTTCCTGCTTAGAACATTTGGAAATTTCAAGAAAGTTATGTGCAGGAATTTGTACCGGCGGTGCTCCATCCATGTTGGGATCTGTCAAAGGCTTTGTCTCACTTGTAAAACAACAGAATCCAACTACAATAACTACCCATTGTTTTTTGTACAGGGAAGCCCTTGTTGGAAAGACATTAGGAGTCGACTTGAAGTTAGTATTAGACCAAGTTGTCGGAATGGTTAATTTTGTGATATCAAGACCCACCTCTTCAAACAGCTTTGTTATGCTATTGATTCTCAGTACAAATGTTAAGTTTTACACACAGAAATAAGATGGCTGTCAAAGGGAAGAGTGTTTGCTTGTGTATAAAGAAGAGATGTTACTATTTTTTTAAACAGAGGGAAACAGATTTTTGTGAATATCTTGTTAGCTGTGAACTTTGGTGTGCCAAATTAGCATATTTGGCAGATATATTTAGGTATCTGAATAGTAGGAACATCAGCATGCAAGAGCAGAATGAAAACATCCTGACTTCTATGGATAAGCTACTGGCATTGCAGAGAAAAATAGTCATCTGGGAAAATAGAGCTAGAAAAGGTAATCTTGAAATGCTTCCTCTGATTCCAAAAAGCCATTCAAAAGAAATTGTTGCTCTCATGGTGGAGCATTTAGCAACTCAAGAGCACAATATCGAACGTTACTTACCATCCTTGACTACAGAGAAATACGACTGGGTAAGGATCCCATTCACACCAGTGACAACTGACTTATGTGTTTTTACTCTATCTGAAGAAGAGTTAGCTTCTCTTTCAACTGATTGCAATCTAAAAATCAAGTATGCTGATTAGTCTCTGGATATGTTCTGGATTTCTGTTAGAGAAGAATATTCAGAAATTGAAAAAAAAGCTTTGGCAGTTTTGATGAAGTTTTTTACATCCTATTTGTGTGAGTTGGGGTTCTTGACACTTACAAACATTAAATGCAGAAAAAGGGAACGGCTCAACTGTGTTGAAGATGAAAGGAGAGTCTGCTTATTACAGATATGTCCTAATATCAGTGCAATCATTATAAAATGCCAAACTTAAGTGTCTCATTAGGTAAGATTTTAAAATAGATTATTTAACAAAACTTCATCATTTGTTCTGTCTTGCAATATCATAACTTAATTTGGTCAATTACATATACGACATAATATAAAAATATATGTACTTTTATGATAAATCCTAGTTCATTATTCTAATTTAATTCCAGTGTACCACGAAAAGAAAATGAATATCCAAAGTGTGCCGCGAGCACCAAAAGGTTGATAACCACTGGCGTAGATATTCCAAAATTTCTCGGAAATCCAAATATTAGGTAAAACATAAATGTTTATAATGAATTACATCATAATCAGCCATTTCAATTAAATACCTGCCAGCCATATGGTATATTGGTATTTAAATCTAGCCTGTCTCTGAGGGGTTAAGCCTAACGTACCCACGCATAGCTGGTCTGCCCCAGTGTTTATGCAGCCCTCTGTAACATCCCTACAATGAACCTCCATACAACGAACCTCCCTTTTTTTGGTCCTGCCAATTTCATTATATGGAGATTTTACTGTACATGCTTTTGGAAAGCAGTATGTTCATCCATGTAGTCAGAATATAAATGTTGGCTAAGAGAAGTTCTTTGCTGCAGGAAAAGACCATTATGACAAGTACACCTTCAAACTGAAGGTGTACTTGTCGTCTGCCTCTGGCGCACCAATCAAAAAGTAACAAACATGTTTCATTTGTTGTAAGACACGTAAAATGGTGGCAATCTTTGTGTGGCCATTTTCAATGCTGTATGTATCATATTTCCTATTCAGCCGATTACAAGTTCTGACATAGGTTTGTCAACACTCCCTTTCCACCAGTTCCTCTGGGGCTGAAAGTCACTCATTTTCACATCATGAACTTCAAAAATATGAATAAATGCTTTGTATTAATAAATTAAATGTAATGTATTGTGTATGCATAAATAAATGCATTTTCGTGGACATAGAATTGTCGTCCGGGTGTTCTGTGTAGCATTTAAAATGTTGTACTCAATTTTATGATGTTCCATAATTTTTTGCCAACATTTTTGGGAAAAACCTTACTTCCTTTCTGGATAATACGGTATTTCTTAGTTGCATTATTCTTTTTCACAAACACTGCTCTTTATCTAAAAAATTGTCCCTTTTGGACCGTTGGATACCAAGATATGTGTTTTTAAAAGGCAACCAAAAATGCTATGTTTGCTTGGATTTTCAGCTGTTTCCCAAGTTTTTAGAAAATTGAGCCATTTATAGTTAGATTCAGCAGAGAATTTGCTTAAATAATTTTTACTGTTGCATTGAATCAACTATCTTATCACAGTAATACAAAATTTGGCAATTGAGTGGGATTAGAAATAGTTATTGCTATAGAGAAATCAACCAAAAAGAACGAAAGTGATATTTCGAGGGAGAGAATGCAGTTTTTGTGAGACAAGATATAATTTCCAGCACTTTTAAATTATTTGCTTATTATTCAGTTGCTTATATTCATCTTGTCATAAGTTACCTATGAATAAAATAATCATTTGATATTTTTCCAGGCTTTAAATTGCACTATTTTCAGTTCCTGTGAATATTAAAAATGTTATAATTTTGCATGTGAAAAAGGCAATTACTAATGCACTGATTCAATGTAATTTACACTTTGAGTCCATATTTCATGAGGGGTTATGACATTCAATTCTCATATTCAGTTGCAGCCAAACAGTGCCGCTGGTTCTGGTGCTCTTGAGCATGACCCGTGTTGCCTGTATGGCACATGTCTTCCGGTAAGTCATTATAACTCATTCATCATTATTACATCAGGCAATATGTTATATTATTTCTTTGAAGGAAGGACTGCTAAATTTATATTTTTCATTTTGGTGTTTTAAAATCTAAATCTCTGGCATTTTTCCTTTAGATTTTAGGACTACAGATAATTAACTTTCTTATTTCTGTTTATAAAAAATTTGGTTTTATTTGGATAATCATGATTAGGAAAATGTTGCAATTGTTCTATTTTGCTTATCTCAATGCATATTGGTCTCTTTTATGTGGCAGATATTGTTGACTTCTTTGCACTTCCAGTTGTCACTATTTCACTACAACACTGCAATCAAGTTCACATTTTCCTCTCTATTAACACAACCTTTTTATTGGATCAGGAATTTTTTAGTGCATTCTACATATAAAATAAATATCCTACAATATAGTCGTTATATCTCTGAAACTATGTATTCTTACCCCACATACAATTTTTTGTATGTTGTTTTGCCATAATTGTATATTTTTCACATTTTTTATTCAATTTTATTTATATGAAGAATTTTTTGCTCATGGAAGTCTGTAATGAAATATTATGTAAATATATAACAATTATTAAAAAATTATTTTTGAAATTGAAATTAAGTTTCATTTGTACCTATCAAGTTGAATGTGTTTTTGTCACTTTAAGTACTGCATTTATGACTAATATTCATCCCAGGGAGATGCCGTACCTGGGCCCTTGCCTCTGGGAGTGGCAGTGATCGATGCTGCAGTCCGACTGTTTGGACGTTCATTTCCTCATGCGGCACACAAGCATAGGCTTCAGGTCTTGGCTCATTTCTCAGAGGTCGTATGGCGTGGAGGAAGTGGTAGTGGGCCGGGAGGTGGGACCTCTGGTGGGGCTAAAGGTGCTCGCGGTGAAGCCCTTACCATCAATTGCTTGGCTGCTCTCCTGGCAGGTCTCACGGGTTTGGCTGAGGATTCCAAGGGAAAGGGAGGTGCACCAGAACAGGATGACCTGCGACAGGCAGCTGCCACTCTTGCATTGGCAAGTATCTTTTTATTTTATTAAATTTGGCATTTGAACAGTTTTATCTTGGTCCTAGAATTTGCTGGGCAAGGGATGAATTTTAATATCAGTTTAGGCTAAGCTAAATAAATATCAACCAGTGTAGATTACATTTAACACTATGAACAAATTCACGATTTTTTCCTTGCATGGTCAATTAGGGAGCCCTTCCAAGCCCTGATCCACTTTTGCGTGTGGCTGCTGCAGAATGTCTTGGACGTCTTGCTCAGGCTGCCTCAGATCCTCATTTTACAGCTCGTTTGGCCCAGGCAAGTTTTGACCGGCTGAAGGTTGCAAGGTAAGCAAATTGTGATGCAGTGATCTTCCCTTTGGCAGGTGCAGGTCACTTTTTTCATCTAGCTCTTATCTCCCTCTCTTTTGATTCTCGATTATGTACCATTGCCTTTTTACTCCTCTGCATTCTACTGAATTTGTACTTCTAAAACTCCCTTCTCAATATCAATTCCACTAAAATTGTCCAGTAAATTTCTCTCTTGTTTTTATTTATTGTCTTTTGATAAAAATCAACATAATTTTATCAAGATGTTATTTAAATGACCAACTTTAGGTCAGGAAAGCTTAACCTTTATTCTAAGTCAGTTTAAAAACTGCATAAAAATTGCATTTAAAAAAAATAAAACTCGTTAATAAATACCATATCTGCCCGAATAGAAGCCGACCCCCAAAAAATTTCTAAATTTTTTGACAAAAAGTAAATTTCATAGATTTTATGCTGAAGTGTGCCAGACATGCATGCATGGCTTAGAATATATTATTCGAGATCGAAAAAAAGAGTGGGAAATGGTTTAGTTGTTGGCATTTTGAAATAATACTCCAATTAATAATTTTGCATTGTTGAATAATGTTCCACATTCAGTGATGATAATTTCATTCAACTTCATTTTCACAAAAGATCAAATAAAGCAATAGCGAGTTCACCAGGATAATTTTTCATCCAAGTCTATTTCCAGTGATTTAGCATTTACATTGCCTTAAGAAATTACATTTTTATAATTATACATATTCTATGTCACGTTTTACCGAAATTCAAACAGTTGAGCATCCAATGCCATCATCGTATTTTGTGTAATTGTCTGCGTAGTCAGTGTACGCAATTCTAATAGATTCCATGAGGTTTTAACATGCATACAAACATTACAATGTGCGGCTCGCAGAAGAATATCATATATTATTTTTATGGGGACATGAGACTGCTGTATTCAGAGTTTCATTCTACCTTCCTATATCATTGGAATAACATAGCGTGCATGGAACATGAGCGTACCTCGCTTCACATGGATTAGTATACAATGTATGGATCGAATTATCAAAGATAGTGTTGTTTTCACATTGAATCGATGAATAAACAAAGACTCGGGCTGTGATAATGCTAATTTTTGATTACTCTCAATTTTACGTTTGACTGATCATATTCCAGTACTCTTTTCATCTTCTGTCACGTGGTATTCGAATTTCCCTTGGTCTATCTTTAGTTGTCGACCAAACACTGAATAATGTAAGAGTGAGAGCATTTTTTCCTATTTTAATTTGATTTACAAAGCAAAGTCTTAACAAAAGGAGGAATAGTTTTTTGAAAGTGATTTGGAAGCTTGTGAAGGGTTGAGAGTAAGAGTGAAGAAGAGGAGCAGCAGGGGGAAGAAATTTCATGAGATTGCAAGAAAGTGAGTAAAACTGCGTCTTTTTATTTTTATATTTTTTTTTAAATCCGCTAAAAGCTAATTTTACACCATTCCAGCTAGAGCAACCAAATTTTCTGGGAATGCTCATTGCCATAGAAACTGGGTCTGTTTGGCATTTGAAGATTCCAGGGGTGGTCAAAGGGGTTCAGGGTCAGCTCAATTAAAAATGTTTGTCTGATGAACTATTTCTATACCGTTCATGTTAGAGCAACCAAATGTTTGGAAATTGTTCTTGTTAAAAAATCCTCCCTTAATATGTGAATCATTGGTTCTTTCTTTACTTGTTTCTTCTTTCATTTAAATTTTAATTCAAATACCTTTATAATTACTTAGTTATTTAGCTAGTAATTACAAACAAGTTACTTTCCAATATTTTTTCCATGAAAGGCTTTTTATATGAGTGTTTTACCTTGCTGCAGATGGTATGAAATCACTTGGTTGTAATATTAGTCTATTACGCAGGCGTGAAAACGTCCCTGTGGTATTTTCCTGTGCAGGCCCACTCTGCTCAGACATACCTACTCTGCTTCTGGCTAGAAGAGGGAAGACCACCTATCTATCGGTGCATATGTCACATAACATCTATCATGCGCCCAATCTCTCTTCTCTGTCAACTGCATCTTACTGATTGATAAGCTAAAGTCACATTAAAATTTTTTAAACTCTTGGTAGCCATGGCATCAAATAAAAAGTACTCGTGCTAAATGTCCATACACTGATGGAGAATTTGTTAAGAAGAACATTGCTGAAGTCATTTCTATTTTAGATCCAAACAATACAAAACTTCAGCGACTAATAACACAAATTCCAATTTCGTGCCACACTACGGAGAGGCATATCTCTCAGATTAGTGCTGATGTTAAGGAAAAGATGTAGAGTGATTTGGAGGATTGTGTAGCACTCAGCTTGGCTCTTGATGAATCCACAGATATCCAAGATAAGCCACAATTAGCAGTATTTGTTTGTTATGATTCCCAAGATGTAACTGTAAAAGAGGAAATATTGGACTTAGTAGCACTAAAAGAAACGATTTGTGGCGTAGATCTAAAGGAGGCACTTGATAAAGCGTTTGCAAATTCCGGTGTACCACTAAAAAAACTTGTAAGTGTGGCAACAGATGGAGCACCTGCGATGCTAGGTAAAAATGTAGGTCTTATCGCACTCCTGAAAAGCATTCAAAAATTTCCCTATTTTCTTCCTGCTCATTGTATCATTCACCGGGAACATCTTGCAACCAAATATTTCAAGTACAAAAATGTTATGAAAATGGTTCTGGAAATTGTGAATTTCATCCATTCAAGTGCGAAAACTCACCGACAGTATAAAAATGTTCTCAAAGAGCTGGACCTTGAAGAAAAACCCAATGATATCTCTTTCTACTGTCTTGTGAGATGGTCATCAACTAGCAATGTCTTAAATAGATTTGTTGAATTGCTGGAGCCTATTATCGTATTTCTTAAAGAAAAGAAAAAGTCTTATCCACAACTGGAAAATGACGAATGGATTCTGGATCTGATGTTTATAACTGATATTATGCAACATCTACAGAATCTCAACTTAGCATTGCAGGGAAAGGATAAGATTATTTCTGACCTTGCTCAAACGGTATTCAGCTTTCAGAAAAAATGATGCTCCTGCAAAGAGAAGTGATTTTTAAGAGATTTTAATCACTTTCCCCATCTCAAGAATAGAGTAAACTCATTCCCAGACTTTGAAGTACAAGATCTAAAACTGGAAGAATACAGAGATAAATTACAGGGACTATTTGATGAATTTCATGTCAGGTTTGAATACTTAAGGAAATTGAAATCCTGTTTCACCTTTGTCGTAAATCCATTTATGGTTGATGTAATCTATGATGGTTTTCTGATTCCCAAAGCCCTGCTTACAGAAACATCTGCTGCAGAAATGGAGCTATTAGAAATCCAGGAGGATCAGGGTTTACAGATGATGCACAAATCACAATCTACTATCGAATTCTGGAAGTTAGTGTCAGAAACGAAGTATCCTCAACTTAAGAAAGCTAGTTGTCTACTAATTTCGGTTTTCGGTACAATGTATTGCTGTGAATCTCTGTATTCCACCATGAAATTCATCAAGTCAAAATATCGTGCAATACTTATGGATCAGCACTTGACAGATCTTCGTACCACGTCTACAAATTATCAGTGGGATTTCAAGACACTTGAGGCCAGGATGCAGATTCACAAGGCCTCTAAATCTAGTGACAGTTAAATAAAATATTACTGTAATTGAGTTATATAATATTTGTGTAATTTATATTAATTGTATTATTATGGGAATTTATTTATTTTAGATGAATAAAATTAAAAGAAAATGATGAGTACGCATCACTTTTCTCAGTTGCCCTTATTTTGAATTTTCAACCCCTGGTCATTCAGGGTTACCTAGCCAACGCCTAACTGTCTCTCCTGAACTCTAGAAGAATGTGATGTGCGGCTCATAGGTTCAATAGGTTTGGCCACCCCTGGGCTATAGCCATAACTACAATAGCCAAGTAAAACTAATAGAAACTTCTTTTAATGGTTAATGAAAAATAATACAAATTGCTAACTATTCTTAATGATACATATGCATAACCCTAAGAAACAAAAGAAAATATCCATTAGCATTTAGAAACTAAAGAACATATTCTTAAGCGTAAATGAAAAATTAAAATTGATTTACTGAATCAGGTACTAGAGAATACTACTTGTTGACAAATCACTATGTTCTACATCACTTTCTTCTTTTCTGCTGGAAGATTGGTCACTGGAATCATCCTCCCAAAGAACGTCATCCTCGCTTCCATCAATATCATTTGAAATCAGTGCTGGAAAACGTTATGCATAACGTGACGAAATAACAGAATTATTTTAGGTTAACGTAACGATAAACGTTAATGAAATTTTTCAAATAGCTGTAATGGAAAACATAATGAAAACGAAAAAATAAATATCATTATTTCGTTAACAGATGGTAAAGGATTATGTTCTTGTGTCATTCATCCCAGGCAGCGTGTTCTGAGCAAGGGAAAGTGGCCTAAAATCCCTTTCCTCGGTCTTGCTTGTCCCCCGCTGCACCAGTTTTGCCGCCTTGTCGTGAAATAAATGCTATCCTAACCACTACTGATTGTTCTTCCATTTGTGAAAGGAATGGTGTTAATCCTTCTCCAAGAAGCATGAAATAAGGAGCGTGTGAGATGAGGAAGGAAGCTTCAATAAAAGTGCCGCTTGTAGTTAAGGACCTTTACCATTCTCTGTCCTCCCCCACAGTGCCTCGTACTTAAAAAACATTCTTTTAGATATTACGCCGCAGTGAGTCTTTCCTCTTTTAAAGGTCGATGCTCTGCAAGTTCCAGTTCCATCATCCCCTCCAATCTTGAATTCTATCCACTGTTCGTCAGTCTAACTTAACAAGGTATTTGAGAAAGGTTGAAGTGAATCTACAATTTGAACATGTCATCGTTTGTCCGAGGTCAATACTGCTTCATATCTATTATTATTGTTATTATTATGAGATGTTTGTAGTAACAGTGGATACTTATTGTTCCCTGGAAATTAAGACTAATTAGAGCTTAATACAATTTCAGTTTATTTCAAATTACTGAAGACAGTCACAGGGAGACTTTTTGCCAACTGTAAGAGAAACGAAGGTCATTCAGTATTGAAGAAATAAGTCCCATTTTCATACATATTTCAAGTTTATATTTTGTTTAGTATTAATTAAAATCAAGTAATTTAGTGTGGTGGCTTTATTCATCATTATATTAAAAATGCCACTTTATATACCATTGGGTACTGGGTTCGATTCTGAAGACAGCAATATCCACCATGTGTATATGAAGGAAGTATCTGATTTTATAATGAATTAGGATAAACTCTGCAGCACCTAATGGAATGTTATTTTATTTTCTTATCCCTTATTTGCAAACTAGTGCCCATAAATTTGAATATATTTTTTAATTTTATTGTATTTTATGAAACCTCATACAATGTCTAAACTTCTAAGCTTCTGCTCGTTTTCCATTTCTCTCTAACCCATACGTCTTCCTCCTGTAGTCTTATTCCTCCCTCAGTTTACGTCACACTTGTCTGCTTCCCTCCTCATGCTCTCACTTCCCCCCTCTCTCTTCCTCTATCCATTTCCTCTATCTTTCTTCCCATTCCTCCATCCCATTTTTTATTTCAAACTTTTCCATATTTCTTGTTCTTGCTCTAAATAAGGACAATTTTCAAAGCTAGCATCAAAATAATGACCTGAAAAAGCATTGAATTGTGCATTTTACTGTAATATCCAGAATGGAAAGTAGGCTTATTGTTTCGTCGTTCAGTCTTTCTGTCCCCCTATTAACTTTTGAACTATTTGACCGATTTTCATGGTATTTGGTAGATATCTTTGACCACTGGGGATGCCCTGTTGAGGGAAATTTTTTTCTGATATTTGAAGGGGCGAGTTCGATTCCAGAAATTTTCCTCTCATTGAGTTTATATAAGAAATGCGAAATCCACCATGCAGTTCCTTTTTCTTTAAGTGTTAAAAGAAGGGAATCGTACTATTGGTGCAGGATTTGTGCTATTTTCTGCGAAAAGGAATAAAGATTCAATTTTTATCATAGAATTTTGCTTATCGAACGTATTTAATTAAATTCCACGTAAGCGAGTGCAAGTAGGAGATAGCTATTTTAGAAGAAAATGTTTCAATTTTAACATGTATTTCTATACAAATGCATAATAAAAGAAGTATTAAAAACTAATATATAAACTATATTACACGTGATGTTGAAATATGGCGTTTGCGACACAATATTGAACATCTTTTAGTTATAGCAGGAGCGAGAGAGACAGTTCCATTGCTTAAACGCGGTGAGTGATCAAGAGATCACAAGCACACTGGTGAAAGCGAAGAGAGATTGCGTTGGGATTTGCGATTTACAGTGGGGATGCGGCAGTACGCGAGAATATCCTTTATCCTCATGTTATTAAATATTATGTATTTTCTGATACTAAAAATTTTTATTTATAACTATTGAGCATAAGTCCTATCAAAATGATCAACCCTCTATTCATTTGAAATTAACAAATTTTTTAAGTTGGTTCTTCATTTTTATCAACTGCATTGGAAAAAGACTACAAACTAAAAAATTCATATGAACGTAGTCATATCCCACTGAAAGCATTGAATTAAAGATTTATCAATAATTTTGCTATTAATTAAAATTTAATAGTATTCTTTTCGTCATGACAGCAATTGAATACTAGCATTGTTAAAGATTCCAAATTTTTCTATTTTATCCGAAAAATTACCTTCATTCAGGGTAATTTGGAGTGGTTTCAAATTTTGTCTTAAAAATAATTTACTTTTTTCTTTCATGTACAAAATAAAGCTATTCCCGGATTAGTATCTCAATTCTAACTAATCTTGAAATGTAATATTGTAAACCCATGCATGATTTCCATGTATTTCTTATGGGGGATATGAAAAGAAAGAACGACATCAAAAATGAGCCCTAAAGAGGACAATTATTGGAATTTGGATAATTCTCCTTAGTTTTATCTGATGACCGATCATTCTACCAAATTTGAGGTCTGTAGCAGGAGCATGTTCTTTGAGTTACAGTCGGTGCAACCGACCGACAGGTTCCTTTTATTATCTTTAATTATGGGTCCCTGGATTCTCAGTGTATTTTTTGTGTTACCTATAAAAAATTCTAATAGAGGGCATAACCATTGCAACATTAATATTTTAGTCTTAAATGTGTGTTAAGTTTATTAACTTGAATATAAAATTTTGAATATGAAAATCCGAATTTTCATACATGATCATCAAAAACAAAAAATGTGCTGGATACATGGAAATCTTAAAAACGTTTCTGATCTTTAGATTTAGAAGTGCCTATAAATTAGTATTCTAAATGAGAAGCACATTACCTCTAAACAAAAAAAAATAAGACAGCAACTACACTTAATTAATTTTTACCGAATTATTTCGTTATAACGTTAAATGTAACGAAAAATTAAATTGCTTTTTTTTCCTGTAATGAAAAACATAATGAATCGTTTTTTTTTTCGTTTGCCAGCACTGTTTGAAAAGCAGCATTTTTTGAACCCTTATACTATAGATTCATTATTTATTCATTAATATTCATCATAGATCAAATATTTACTTTATGAAAAATATAATACTATCATTTGAACGTAACAGCAATGAGAGATGTGCTGCCATCTCTGGGCGACTACAAGACTTAATTCTAAACCCAAATTTTTTTGACTCACATTTAAGCAGAGGGGTGATTTTTTTCATGATAGATTTTGACAAAAAACATCGGCTTGTATTTGGGCAGATACGCTATAGCTATTAATTCATGTGTGTCTGGTTTCTATTGTTCTTATTTTCACTAAGGTGATTTTACAAGTAAAGCAGATGTCCAAGTGGCATCATTTTTCAATTATCTATGAATTACTGTTGGCTTTATTCTTAAAATGCTTGCTTTATTTTCAGAGATGCAGCAACCCGTACTGGCCATTCTCTAGCATTAGGATGTTTGCATCGCAGAGCAGGTGCAATGGCAATGGGTGGTGGAGGAGGTGGTGGGGGTGGAATGGGAGGAGGAGCACAGCATCATCTGCGCACCAGTGTTGGAATTCTCCTTGCTCTGGCTGGAGATCATTCCTCTCAGGCAGTTCAGGTGAACATTATTATTATGATTTTCTACTTTAAACATGTCTCTAACTTTCAGAGAAAAATATACCACAAATAACTTATAGAAATATCTAAAAAGTGTGAAGATTCCTCTTGGAAAAATTGGTGATCATAGCTTCCATCATATTGGAAAGGTGCAAAACCTCAATATCCTGAGAAAATTGTCTTCTGGAATCTCAAATATTGCCAGAAAATCATTTCGAGTTCTGAATTTTCAACTGTAACTATGGAAATAGTTCTTATTTATGGAATCTAGTGACTTATTTAACACAAATAGTATTCAAGAAATGACTATAAAAAAGTTAAATTAACAAGGCCAGACAAGTTGATATCATTAGCAGTTTCTATTATAAGAAAATATGCGTAATATATATGTAGAGCTTGTTTGTTTTGTGGTGGCAGTGCACAGAAGGCACTCTCACGTTAGGATGAGTCCATTATTGAGGCAGGACTGCCTATAGGGAAGGCCATGTTTAGCCATGGGCATTAGATGCGCAACCTATTCTCTGGAGGAGCACAACAGTTTAGGTGTATTCCTGCCAAACTTTTAAGGGAGATTGTTCTCGGTATGGGTTCCTAGATCAGGTGGTCAATAGACGAGAATGCTCCTCTGGTGCAAAATATAAAAGTCCAACTTTCTGTTAAACCTATTATCTAAATCAGGCTACCTGATACAGTAAGAGGTCCAAAAACGCCACCCTGATGAGGTGCATCTTTGTGCCTGAAATTTCTTTGTACTGCATGCAGTTTCACATTCTGTGAATACAAGAAATCTTATGCATGCCATCGCAGGTCTAATGTTTAAACACATATATAACAAGAGTGGAAAGATGCACATATCATGCATGCATACATGGCGAGCAGGGCCGGCTCTAGGGGTGAGCACTTGAAGTACAGGCTCAGGGTGCCGAATTTTAGGGGTGCCAAAATCAAAGAAGTTAGCTGTAGTAAAAACATCACATCAGTGATGAAATGAGTTGCAGGATTTCTATTTTTACTCTTTTCAAGGCAAAATTTTCAGCTTGTTTTTGCATTATAAATTCAAAAATGATCATATTATCATTTATAGCTAGAAAAACCTTAAGAAAGTAATAGAGATGGGATGGTTCCACTTTTTACCAACTTTTATATTAACTTCGCTTTATAGTATAGTGTATAGTACAGTGACTGGGAGCCAACTGCCAGTTTTAAATTAGTTTTAAATTAGTGGAATGATTGGAAATTCAAATGTTTTCTTATTTTCTTGTGTTTTGTGTAGGTGTGGTCCTTGCATGCTCTATCACTCATGGCTGACTCAGGTGGCCCCATGTTCCGTGGCTTTGTGGAACCTTCCCTGGCTCTTGCATTACGCTTGCTTCTGCGTGTACCCTCTCATCATGGTGATGTACATCAGTGTGTGGGACGTCTCCTCTCTGCATTAGTTGCCACCATGGGCCCTGAGCTGCAAGGTGAGATTAAATTTACTGTATGTATAGTGTATTCTACTTAGGAATTTCTTATAAGTAGAGATATGCAAACTGTTCGAATTTTGAACCTAGTCGAGTTTTATTTTAAAACTCGACTCGGTTCAGGCTGAAATAAAAGTTCGAAATTTTTGAAATATCAAAAAATGTGGGATTTTAAAAAAATTATGCCTACGTTATAATTAAAGAATTATTTCACAAGATTTATTAAGTTACAAATACTGAAATTGCATTCGAATTTAATCCTTTATCATTGGTTGATTTAGATCAGTGGTTTAAAACCTTTTTCCATCAAGGGGCAGGGGTATTTATGTTTCCGAGCCTGAGATCGGCTTCATCGATTATACTGATTCTGCCAGGCTTACTAGATAAAATTAAAATACATACATTATGAAAAAGCGAATCATGACTTTTTATTAAAAATAAATTTAAGTGGATATAAAAACTTCAACCCTAACAACAAAACTATGCGATGTTTTGCAAAACATCACATATTTTGTTTACATCGATCGCTATGACAGTTCTCTTGGCAAGCAACAATTAAATACCATATTACTCTCTTTCTAGCTCTTATATGATCTGTAAGTTATATATTTAATTAATTATTTGGATAGAGGACAACATTTGCCATAAAACAGTTCGCGAGGCCACTTTAATTTCAGGTATAAAAATTCAAGAATCTTTCGATGGTGTTTTGTACGTATTACCTATAAAGAACACCCTTGAAAACTCTGTGTATTCCATTTATGGAGTATATTTTCCATTTGTAAATAAAATCATAAACAGTTTTATCGATATGTTATAAAAAATATTTTTATAGTCAAACAATCTTAAAAACAAAAAATGTTGAGTATAATTTTTGTTTTCTTCTTTCCCTGCTTCAACCTCTAGTTTAAGGTCTCTTTGTTGGAATATTTATTAACCTGTAAAATTTATCACTTTTCTTATGTATTTGATTAATAACAAATTATGAAAATGTTGAAATTAAAATGTTTTTAAAGTATAAATAATAAAAGCTAAACCAGCGATCTTCCTTGTGTTGTAGTTCCTTTTCCTACTATGATTACAATGATGACTTAGCACTACGCAGTTCTCAGAGTTACCGTTTTTGGTGCTAGTGTCGAAAAACTGTCGGGGAGGATATTATTGTGCTTTCTCTGAATTTTTAAAATTGTGTTTCATTGTAACAAAATTTGATTGTAAGGAATATATTTTGGTCATCTGCACGACTTTGTTATACTAAAATTTCACTGTATAAACATTGCTGATTCATCTGCTTATTTAACTATGTGAACACACATCTTTATATATGTAAGTGCTACAATACAGGTAACCCTCGGTTTGCGCTGGGGTTGTGTTCCTGGAGGAAGTGGCGCAATTGGAATCGGCGTAAATGGAAACCATTTTATAATGGAAGTCAAGGGGAAGTCAATGAATTGCGTTCCAGGCACCCAAAAGTTGACATAAGCAATATAATGTTATTATATTTAAAGCTCTGAAATAATGGTTATGAATGTAAAAACAGTATAATCAAGTACATGCATAAAGAGTAAATAACATTTATAATTTTCAACCCATCCAATGGCGTCACCAACAAGCGAACTGGGCGCTGCGTGCAGCGATTGCTGCGACAAACGCAGGCAGTGAAGGTGGTTCAACGAGAGCAGTGGCGGCCTGCAGCGACTGCTGCGTCAACCAATGTGAGAGGGAAAAACCCTTCAGTTCATTCTGACAGTTCAAGCTTAAGCATGAAACTCGCTGTAGTTCTTCACATTTTAGAGGAAGAGGAACGGTACGAAGAAATCATTCGTCTGATCACTGAAAGGAACAAGGAAAGAAGACCATGACATAGATTGCATGGACAAAGGATTGAGGAAGGCTCTTTCCATAAATTAATGGCTAAAAATCTCCTTGATGATGAAGTGAAATTACACGCTTTTTTCCGATTTACAAACCAGTTTGACTTTGTCCTAGCAAAGTATGAGAGGCGTCGTATATGCATTTGTGAAATGACATAATTTCTATTCAGCCATTTCTTCATCGCGAGTAAATTTCTCACTCATTTTTCTTAATATAAATCACTTCTGTCAATGCCAATGTGCCCTGGTCGCAACAGCGGCTGCAGGCTGACTGCTCAAGTCAGTAGTCACTGCAGCCGATGTCAGCAACCTAGAGCGAAGAACGAATTTTGAAAATTTTAATTCTTTTTTAATTCAAATATCAAAATCGGCGTTATTGTGAATCGGCGCAATTGGGACTGGTGCAAACCGAGGGTTACCTGTAATAGTCATTGAATTTTCTTTATGCTAGTATGTTCTTTTATTTGAAATGACTAAATAATTCACTAATTCTTTCAGTATTATTCATTTGTGAGTATTTTATCTGATGGTTACAGAATAATGGTTTATATTCAAATACACACAAATCAATTTACCTATTACTACAAACAATTCATTAATCTAATTTTTAAAATTCTAACTTTTCTTTAAAAGAATTATTATGATATTTTTTGTAGGAAATGGTAGCTCAGCCTGTACAGCAAGGTCCTCCTTCCTTTGTGCGTGTGCTGCGCTCCAGCTTCAGGGAGATTCACTTGTGGAAGCTGAGGCCATCAACTGTTTGCAGCAATTGCATCTCTTTGCTCCTCGCCACCTCCATCTCTCCACATTAGTGCCCACTGTTTGTGTATGAAAATCCATTGTATAGTTTTGTCCAATTTTTGGTGTAGTTAATTTTTGTAGTTATTATTTTAATAGGTAATTTGCATGTACCATCTTTTCTCTCTGGTATCATGGTTATCCCTGATGCAGTTTATAGGATTTTTATACTTAATCTTCTATTACCTATCATTTCCTTAATTTCCATAGCTTTTCTAGTTTACCATCTTCTTTTTTACTTATCTTTTTGTCAATTTTTCATGGTAAAAATATTATCCAATGAAACCTCAGTTTTATCAGCTTTGTTGTTGATTTTTTATTTCTTCTTTCACTTTGAATTTCACTTCTTACATTTCATATAGACAAAATTTGTTTTATATCAAAGCTTTGTAAAATAATTTGGAAAAAAATTATGAAATTCTTGATTTTATGCCTAAAATTCCTTCATTCCACATTCATTCTTTAATTCCTTCTTTTCTAGATGATTCCTCATTCTTTCAAGTAATTTTTAAGTTTTTTTGATTCTGTGATTAACATATCTTGGAAAAAGATGTAACAAAACTTAAAGAATTGTTTTAATACTATTGGTATAATAATAATATTTATTATCTGTGTGACCATACAATCAATATTGCAGGCATAGGAGTCGCCAGGAGAGAAAAATTGGATACATACAAGTGATAGTATAAACAAAAAATACAACATTGAATTAGAATACAAAGCAAAAAATACAATATATGTTATGCACCATTGACCGCTTGCGCCATCGATCGATCATGCTGCACTATCAATGGATCTGTCGTTAGCACAGTCATCGATAGATGGTGCAGATCATTCGATGGTGCTGCGCAACCGATGGATGTGGTATTTGACAAAGTCGTTGAAGTAGACCTTTAAAACCTCTCATAATAACATCAGATTTCCTGCATGAATTTTTCAAATTTGCAATCTGATTTATTTATAGATTAAAACTTTAAAATGAAAATTCTGATTGGACCACTTTCCTCTATAAATTTTCTCCCTGGCCTTTAAAAAGGTGCTGTTTTCTCCTCTTTGCCATACACTTCCAAGACAGTGATAGACAGATCAACATGGATGACAACTTCAGATGACCTATGTAGCAAATAGCTGGCAACCAAGCAGCTTTGTCAAAGAGTCCAGCCATCAGCCAAGAAAAATACGAGGCACTACGCAGCCATCTGCTGTACAGTAGTCTAAAGGTAGACCCACACTTCAAGCACTGGGTGAAGACAAGGCAGTTTCAGATTGTGGACCTTCCAGGCCTTGGTCTTAAGCAAGTTCTCGCCATACCAAATAACCAGAAGAACCTAGTAGATGCTACCTCTAGAATTCTTTGAGTTGTTCACGCTGGGGACTTGTGCAATATAGTAAACAAAATCCATGCTCAGGACTGAAGCACAGCGGTTACAAGAAAGTCATGGATAACGTGCAATGTCATTATTTCGGCATCACACGTGGATTCATTCAGGAATACTGAAAACATTGCCCAGTATGCCAGCTGAGTCAGCCACAAGTAACAAGACCACCTCTGCGACCCATTATCCACAAGGGCTTCCTATAGAGGGTGCAGGTCGATCTCATTGACATGTGACATTCATCGGACAGGGATTTTAATTACATAGGGCACTTCATGGACCACTTTTCAAAATATTATTTGCTATTCCTGCTAAAATGAAAAACCGCAAGAAGTTGCGATGATGCTATAGGAGCGAGTGTTAGCCTACTTTGGATGACCAAAGATTTTTCATTCTGACAATGGAAGGGAATTCGTAAACCAGCTCATACAAGCATTGTTCAAGAGATGGGTAGGTGACACAACATTTGTTAATGGCCGGCCGCGGAATTCTCAATCGCAGGGTTTAGTAGAGAGAGGAAATCGTACTGTAGAGAAAATAATTGCTGCCATGAAACAAAATGAGAACATGGATGAAGAAGAGATGGGATATCCATGGGCTTCATGGTTGCCCTGCATCATGTTCTCTATGAACAGTGCTCGACAGGAAACTATTAAGGATGCCCCGTATCATTTAGTATTTGTGAGGAGTGTTCCTGCTGGACTATTTCCGGGTGCCAAAGAGAATTGCGTTGATGAGGATTGCCTTGGAGATATTGAAATTGAAAGCAGCCAGCCAGCTTCATCAGACGACGGTCAGTTGCCAGACATTTCATCAGATGAAATTGAAGACAAGCCTAATCAACCTATCCCAGCACCTCTGAAGATTTGTGGCATGATTCGGAAGACACTATCACTAACATCAGACAATGATCAGTTTCCAGACCTTTATCCATTGCCTTCACAACCACAAAACCTAACAACTCTGGTGATCTTCCTGAAACTCGCCACATGCCTATTCATAAATGAGCCATGGACATCACCTATGTGGTAGCCGCTAGGATGTCAGAATTTTACAACAGATGCATTAAAGTCCAAGAGTTTTTGGTGGGGGATATAGTGAGTGTGGCTGTACCAAAATTAGATCGTTCATCAACCGACTTACCCCGGATACCATGCGTTGTAAGTGAAGTACATGGAAAAAAAGTGAAGACCTATTCACTCAGTACGGAGTATGGTGTTTTGATCACTAAATTTATGGGTAGAGATCTCCAGAGTTATTGTGGTATTGTTGTGGCAAATGATTCGAAAGTGGTTTCTCTTCGTGAAGCCGCCCAGAAGTTCTACCCCAAAAATAAATTTGTGAAGACGCATTGCAACTCTAAGGGTGGTTGCAAGAGTGGGAAGTGCACCTGTCGGGCCAATAAAATAAGATGTTCAACTCACTGCCACCCAACATCTACATGTTGTAACAAGGGTTCACCTGAGAAGAAAGACAATTCGCAGTCACTACTTTCGAAAAAAGATCGCCAGGAAATCGATAGGAAAGTGTGGATGAGTGACCGTCATATGGAAGCAGCAAAAAAAACTATTAAAATTATCATTCCCCTTTGCCTCTGGATTACAAGACACACTTCTACAACAAAACATTTCCTTCAATATTCCCACCGGTGAATTGGTGCAGTTTATTCACATTGCCAACAGCCACTGAATAATATCAAACGTCAATCAAACGGACAAGAATACCATATGTATTTATGACTCTGCATCAGAGACCAAGTGCAGACACCATCTGAATTATAGCCAGATATCTTCACAGCCCAGAGGAAAAAATCAGCCTTAACCTTTTCGCTGCTATCAACACATATATGCGTTTCAAGCTTTTCCGTTCGCTGCTCAAAAAAGATGAAAATATTTTGTTGAGATGGTTAATAATCAATATGAATGTAAATGATTGACAAAATAACTTTTAAAATATAAAGAGACTAAAAGACGAACTAAAGAACGTAGACGCGGAGCTCCTAGAGACGCAGAAACTAAAAGTCCATAGCAGCGAAAGGGTTAAAGTTATGAACGGCGACAGTCAGCCAAATTCATACGACCATGGACTTTATGCAATTGCATTTGCAACATCACTTTTGTTTGTCAAAGACCCCACGGAACTAAAGTATGAACACTCTTTGCATAATCATTTTGCACAGTGTGTTGATCAGGGTAAAATAATCCTGTTTCCCTCTACCATTACATACCACCGACCTAAAGTTCTGCACGAACACAAAATGCACGTCTACTGCAACTGTCGCTGCCCCGATGACAGAAAATTGATGGTAGAGTGTGAGGAATGTAAAGAGAGGTACCATGCCACATGTGTAAAAGTGAATTCAGCTATGAGGTGATGTGATTTTTGTGCTTAAATTAATATGTGATGCTGATCATTATTTTAAGTTTTCTGACTGTAGCCTACTGATTAAATAAAATATCTTGTATTGTTTTAAATTCCAGATGTACAATATATTAATTATCATGTAAAAATAATTACCTCATTGGTCATAAAACATTTCGCATCCATCGACCACGCAGTGCAATCGATCGATTTTAAATTTCTATGTAATGCTGATCAAACTTTTAAATTTTCTGACTAGCCTGCTGATTGAATAAAATATCTTGTATTGTTTTAAATTTCTGATGTACAATGTATTAAATTTCATGTAAAAATAAATACCTCATTGGTCATAAAAAATACTGCATCCATCGAATGCGAGCGCCATCTATTGATGACTACGCTAACGACAGATTCATTGATAGTGCAGTGCGATCAATCGATGGTGCAGATCGGTCGATGGCCCATAACGCATACATGCATGGAAAAAAATTTAAGATACAAAGTAAATACGAAAAATTAAAATAGAAATCACAAACAAATAAACAGGATCATGACAACATCATATTTTTAATAATTTGTATTATTGTACTTTTTATGGACTTCTCACCAGTTCATTTTTCTTTATACTTTCAACATTCCTTTGCTTGATATACCTCTGCCTAATGGGTCTATTTTAAGTATTCAGAGGAAGTCTTCAAAAAAATAATTTTAGAGATCCTTTCCATGTCATAAGCATCAATATAGGATCTAATGTGTGCTGAGATCAATGAAGAATATGCGATTTAATAATTTAAACTTTGTTTAAACAATTGTGCATTGAATGACTTGAGAAAAAAATCCAGACCACCACCTAACAACAGAAAAATAATAAAAATATGAATGTGACTGCCCAGTTAAATTTTAGTGCAAAATACAAAAAAGGAGGAGGAATGAAAGGAAAAAAAGCTACCCAAGAGGGAATCGAACTCGCGCCCTACATCTCGGACTACTATGTGCTCACCACCAACAATTGCAACATTTAATTATGATTTTTGGAAAAACTATCAGCTGTATGCCCAAAAGGGGGGTTTGCAGTAATCCTGGAATCCAGAACTATACACCTGCCAAGTTTTATAAAAATCCATGATCCCACTACCGTGTCCTCGTAAGATATTTTGTCTTTCGAATTGAAGTGACTTGGATGTATAAATACTCTTAGCATCTTTCTCTAGATTATTTTTCATGTCTCTCTATCTACTTCAAAAAGATTTTCCGAATGCGTGTTTGTCTTGGTAGGGAGAGGGTATGAGGTAGAGGGGTGAAAATTGTATCAGTTAGGAAGGGTGGTGAATGTGCATGCGTACTAATAACTATGTAGTGGTAGTTGTTGTAAATGACTTGGTTATATAATTGCCAGTGGAAGGGATTTTGGGCCAAAGCTGCCAAGTAAGCCTTGGCAAATTTGCTGCATGAAGCGCAACACAGGGTGCTGAAGACATTAGAGCCAGGACCCCAGTATACTATTACTTTTGACACCCTAAAATCAGCACATCTTTGTCAATGAAAATTTAACATTGGACATTTAACTTTTAATTATTTTACAATAAATATTGATATGTCATTAATAGTTAAATTTAACATATGTTAAATTGGCTTTTGTCTTTGTGTTTCTGTATTTACTCTAGATATTTTTTCCAATGTCGGTTGAGTGAGAGTAAAAAACAAAATTATCTCAACAATGAGGTTTATTTTGTTTGAAATAATCTGCCTCATATGTAATTTTTAATTTCTTTGTGTGCTTTTCTGTAAATGTCATATCCCAGAAAAATTTCATGATGCAATGACTTGAACTATTTGCATGATGCAGCTTAATTGTTTACTGTCATCATAATATTTGGAGTATATTTCTTTGCAGCGGTCACTGTGTAGTGAGCATCGTGTTCTGAGACGGGCAGCCGTTTCATGCTTGCGTCAACTGGCTCAGCGAGAGGCTGCAGAAGTATGCCGTGTGGCACGGATAGCTTTAGCTGCAGGAGAAGGATCAACAAATCTCAGTCATGGTTGGTTTATTTTTGAAAATGTTTACAACAGAAACAGTAATGCTATGCTAATTTTAAAAAAAAAACATTTTACTTAAACTGATTTCTGCAAATATTCAGTTATTATGATGTCATGAGATAGGAATAATCTGAACACTTTAAATCTTGATAATAAAAATTTTAATCATCTCTTTCTTAGGGGGCTCAGTGATACCAGCAGAGAAGGGAGGCCTTCCTGGTCTTCTTTTCCGCATGTTGGATTGGGAAGGTGGTGGGGAAGAGGGCAGCTCTGAGGAGGTTGGAGGAGTCATCAGAGATCTTCATGACACTATAATCTCGATGCTTCAAGCCTTGGCTCCCCTACACCTCTCCGAGTGGCTTCATCTGTGCAAGAGGGTTCTTACGGTGGCCTCTGGTAATTATATAAAACTTTTTGGATTGATTAGATATATTATAGGTCGACCGGACTCAAAAGAACCTGCGCTGTAGCTTACCCCTCCAGTTGGCGCAGCCCCTCTTTTTTCCCCTTTCCACACTACAGCGGCAGCTTCAGTCAGTTTAAGCGCGCATATTTGAACGTTTCGATCTCCCCGGTATCCTCCTCTTTGAAGTTTTTGTTGATAGTATTTGTTATTTTTATTGTTGCTATTGTTATTCGGCATTTCGTGGTTTCTTTAGTTTTTCTTTATATGTTATTTTTGTGGTTATTGTTGTTTTTGACTGAAATGGCATCTTCACTAAGAAGTACGCCCGTTTCCGAAAGACCATTGATAGGACAAGCACAGGAGATTGAGTACAAAGTGGCTACTTTCTTACGGGAAAGCAAATATATCGGTCTCAAATACAACGTAGAGGAGAGCACAAGTACGGCTGCTGGAGTGTCTAGTTCCATGACTTTACTTGTGAATTTTCCTCACGTATTTTCATTTGATCCCTTCAGCTAAGGCTTCCTTTTATTCTCATATAAAAGAGATTCAGTCCCTTCAACTGAGCCACCTTATAATCTTTAAAAAAGTACTTATTCTGAAAGGTTCTAAATATGAGAACATTCACGCACATCACAATGTAACCTCTCGCTAATGGCAAATATTTTTTACTATTTTAACCCATCATGGCTCCTGTGCCTATGCTTTACGCCAGGATTTCTTTCATTTATTTGTTTATGGCCCCTCCTTTTCAATAGCTAGAATGGCACGTGTTTCAGCTTTTTAGAATTCGCAGTTTATTGGTTTTTCTTTTTGGGTTCAGAGGACATCTGGGACGCAGCGTCAGAACGTGTTTCGGAAAGTCTTTTTCATTTTATACAGATTTCTCCTGGTAATGGTGAATGAATTCTTTATTAATTGTGGCATTTATTACTAATGTAATTAAAAAATACTTAACCGATATTTCATGGAATACTATCTGCGTACATTCGCAAAATTATACTCGTCTGCTTGGACTTCAGAAATTAAAATATGCATATTTATTATAATAAATGATTTGATACTTGTTACAGTCCATCATTCAGCAATCAAAAATACTTTATAAACACAACAGATAAATAATTTATCAGAAATCATGAAATATTAAACAGAAAATTCCTCGATTATCCCGCGTGAGAATTTCGTCAGTTAGGCGTGAGCTTCCATAAGGTGTGAAGTTATCCGAAGCCGAAAGAGTGGGGGTACCGAGTGAGCTCCCGGCATCCTCCTTTGCTCCGCCCACTTTTGCTAGAAGGGTCTTTTGAATCCGGTCGACCTATAGTAATTCTTCCCTACATAAAATGAAATAATTTTTTGATAATGTCATTTGCATTAAATTTATCATGACTTCGTGATCACTCTTGAAAGCTATGCATTGGTGAACATATGATTTCATTTTAAATATCATACATATTTTCTTATTATCTTTCCAATTCAGAGTCTGGAGGAGAGTTGGGTGAGGAAGATACTCTGAGTGGTTCAGGGGAAGATGGAAGTACTGGACCATATCCCTCTCCAAGAAATGAGGATGATGAAGAAGATGATGACTCATCTGAATTTAGAGCTGGTGGTGAAGGGGAGGAAGGATGGGGGGAGGGTGGTGCTCCAAACTTTCCAACGCATTATTCAATTCAGCCCAGGTGGCCAACAAGGACTTTTGCTGCTCGCTGCATTAGACAGGTACGTTATTTTACGTGTTAGTTTTCTTATGAATGCTTGTATAAGTTCTCTAGTTAACTTTTGTGTAGAAAAGATCTCTCAGGCCTTCATTATTTTGTTGAAATACTTTATAAAAGCTGGCTTACTCTCAATTTATAAGGAAGTTTGAAGACATTCATAATGTGCTATGTAATGAAATATATATATAAATATTGCTTAAATACGACACTTTCATCGCTCGCAGTGATAAATATTTAGAAACAAGTTTTGAAATATTTAAACTTAATGTTCACAGAACTGAAACAATACATATTAAAAACTTTTTGATTAATATCGACAGCGAATCCAACGATCGGTCCTCAGCTATGCCGGATTGGCCTCTGCACAGATGCATAACACTAGCGGCACTACCGGCAGTTGTTTGCACTCACTGAAACGGTACATACTGGCATTAATTTTTGCGTAATTTTTATTTATCGCTAGAAATATTTTATTGAAAATTTAATGAAATATTTTAACGAAGTTACAGTGAAACTCACCAAGGTGAGTCTTGTGATTTCGATGTGCTCGGACCTTGACTGGGAGAATTTCGTGATAGGCATCTGTTTGGACTTTTTTAACTCCCTATGAAGTTCTACATAGGGAGCTAAAGCTGATTCTAGACTCCTCTTGAACTTCAGGCTTCTTTCTACTAAAGGATCAAATTCCAGTGGTGCTTCTTTTAACAAGTTGCGTACGGGTCACGGAGATTTCCGTTTTTCGTGCCAACAGTAGCGTATGGGGCACAAAAATCTCCGTTTTTTCGTTCATGTCATTTCTTTTCTCCTTTGTCTTTTTTAACTCTGATATTTCACATTTTTTTTTCAACCATATTCAATTATAAAGGTTGTATGCATTTAATGAAAGATTTTTGTAGAATTTCTCATATCCATTAAACCATAATAAATTATTTTCATTTCGTCTAACATTCCGAGCTGCAGCTTTGGGACAAAAATGCGCTCCTTGCATTTTTGAATCTTGTTTACATGTTGGAGTCTGTTTATTCTTCAATGACGTAGAAAGCCCATTGAGTCATTTATAGCTTCAGTGTCAGGAATTTGTCAACAGTAGCGACAAGAAGAGATGGATCAGCAGAAATTATTAGTTTTGGAATAGCTGGTTCAGCGTTCGGATTTTTGTGTGTGCAGTGTTATCGGTGTCACTTTATATCATATGCCGTAGCGAAGACATAGTACATCTAAAAATTGTGGTACAATTATCTTATACAATAATAGGTATTAATTTTTAATTTTTCTTATAAATTTACGTTCTATTCACTACCATGGCGGGACCTGGAGAGATATACGATGACGAAACTTTGGGTGATTTATATACAGACGATTTGTCAGATGTACCGAGTGAGAACAATGAAGAAATTTACAGTAGTGAGAAAGAAAGTGATGATAGTGTTTCATTCGGTGTGAGAAAAAGAAAAGCTCCTCGTGTAATTAGTGATAGTGAATCTGAAATAAGTGAAGTTGAGGAAAATTTAGCTAGCGCGGGTGATACTGTTTGGAGAAAAAACGATACGGAAATAAATTTGGAGGAACTTTTATGTTTGCCTGGGGTAAAACATTTACCAGAAAACTGTAAAAGCCTCTGATGTTGTAAAACTTTTTTTTTGGTGATGACTTGTTCAAAATTCTGTTATGAATCTAACCTATATTACAGTCAAAATATAGATAAATACAAATATTCCCCCAAATCAAAGAAGTGGTCGAACATTACAATTCCCTAAATGAAAAAGTTCCTTTCTATAATAATCCTTATGGGCCAAGTAAGGAAAGATACCCTAAAAGAGTACTGGAGCACTGATCCTTTCATTGAGACTGCCATTTTTGGAAAAATAATGAGTCGAGACAGGTTTGAACAGATATGGAGATCATGGCATTTCAACAATAATGATTTTTTTGTCAGACACGACAGACAGACTATTCAAAATAAGGCCCGTGGTTGATTACTTCGTTGAAAAATTTCAGAACGTATATAAACCAAAACAGGAGTTATCCCTTGATGAAGCGGTGATACCTTGGAGGGGACGGCTCAAATTTAGGACGTATAACCCCGCAAAAATAGTGAAATACGGCTTACTTGTTCGCATGGTATGTGAAAGTGATTCAGGCTATATTGCAAATTTGGAAATATACGCGGCAGAAGTGAAAAAATTAGAGGACACTATTTTATCACTTTTGAAACCAGTATCAAATCTGTGGCATCACATATATCAGGATAACTATTACAATAGCGTTAAAATAGCAGAACTTCTAATTAAACAGAATACAAGAGTTTGTGGGACAATTAGATCGATTAGTGGCCTTCCTGTCTCATTGAAGGATGAGGCAAAAAAATTGAAAAAGGAAGAATTCACATATTATCGTAAAGGTCAAGTTTTACTTCTCGTTTGGAAGGACAAAAGGGAGGTTAGGATGATCAGTATGATTCACAATGCTAGTATGAGTAATACCAAAAAGAAGAACAGAATCACAGGACTGCCAGTGAAGAAGACTGCGTGCATTATAAGATACAATCAGTGTATGAAAGGAGTAGATAGGGCAGACATGTATTTGTCCTATTATACAATCTTGAGGAAAACAATTAAATGGTCCAAAAAGGTTGTGTTATGGCTAATAAATTGTGCTCTTTTCAATTCATTTAGAGTGTATAAAACTTTGAATAACTCCAGTAAAATTAGATTCAAAACTTTTTTACTTGACATTGCGAAACATTGGGCGAGTAGTAGGGAAGAATTGGGTGAGTCTTCGAATGACGAGGTTGAAGAGACTGAAAAGCCTACCAAGCACGCTGCGAAAAAAGGACAACCAGAGAGACTTTCGGATAGTTTGAGTAAACATCATCTAGAGCCGATTGTAGGGAAGGGGAAGAAAAAATATCCTTCCAGGGCTTGCAAAGTGTGCGCAGCAAACAACAAGAGGAGAGAGACGCGGTATGTTTGCTCATTCTGCGGTGTCCCGTTGCACAAGGGAAAATGCTTCCTGCATTATCACACCAGCAAAAAATATTAACATCATTGGTGAGTATTTATTCAAGATTTCACTTGAAATTTTAATAAATAACTAAGTAATGAAAATTTATATAATTCAACCACATTTTAAATTGAGTACCTTTAATTCGCCCGGAACAGGCAATATGGAGGCATTTAAATGCCCCATACGCAAGGTGTTAAATCTTCTGTCTGCTTCAAAAACTTCTCCAAAATTTTTGCTGTTAACTTTGGCTTCTCAGGCTCCAAATCGTTTTCTTCTTTTTCGCCTTCACTCGAAGTTTGTGTCACCATATCTAATTCAGCAATGGTTAGTTCCTCTGCATGGGACTCTAACAATTCTTCCACATCACTTTCTTCCATGTCTTCAAAGCCTTCACCCCCGATGTGTCTTGCGATATTAATTATTTCCCTAACGTCCTCCGTATTATCGGGAAAACCTCGGAAGTCACGAACGATATCAGGCCAAAGAGTTTTCCAGCAAAGGTTCATTGTTTCACTTCTCACTTCATCCCTTTATTATTTCAATGGCCTTCGAAATATCAAAATTGTTCCAGCAATCGCTACCTCCTAAGGATGGATTTGTCTTTATCATTGAAAGAATGTTAGCGAAACTTCTGTGGATGTAATACGACTTAAAGGCTGCAATAACACCCTGGTCCAAGGGCTGCACAAGTGAAGTTGTATTAGGTGGTAAGAACTCAACTTCAATTTCAGGATGGGCCTCGGCAAGAGATTTCGGATGACCTGGTGCATTATCCACTACGAGGATCACCCTAAATGCAAGATTTTTTTCCTTCAGGTACTTTTTCACTTCACGAACGAAGCAATTCTCAAACCAATCCTGAAAAAGTCTTGCAGTAACCCGAGCTTTGCTGTTACTCCTCCAAAATACAGGGAGCGAACTTTTGGTCTTGCCCTTCAGTGCCCTCGGATTTTTCACTCTATACACCAACATTGGTTTGCACTTAAAATCTCCTGCTGCATTTTCGCAAAATAGAAGGGTAAATCTGTCTTTCACTACTTTAAAGACAGGAGCCGACTGTTCATCTTTAGCAATCCACGTTCGTTGTGGCATTTTTTTCCAAAATTAACTCGTCTCATCGGCGTTAAAGACTTGCTCAGGTCGGTAATTTTTCCTTTCAGTAAGTTCACTGAATACATCTGGATATTTAGCTGCTGCTTCATGATCGGCAGATGCAATTTCACCAGCAGTCTTCACATAATGAAGTTGAAATTGCTTCTTAAATCTATCAAACCATCCTCTGCTGGCTTGAAAAGTAAAGGCTCCTCGTTCTTCACCACTTTCTTGCGATTTTAAATGCTCATATATACTAAGGGCTTTATTTCTGATAATAGACCCATCCAAAGGAGCACATTTTTGCGCCTGATCTTCGATCCAAATGTTTCACATCTTTTCCATTTTCTCCATAAGTGCATCTCGTCTGCTAACATAGAAGGTACTAGCAGAAGCACCGGCACAAATACTAGAACGAATTTTTTCTTCCGTCTTCTTCACGGTTCTTATCGTAGATTCATTTACGTCGTATTGTCGGGATGCTGACCGTCCAGAATTCATCTCATCAATACCTTAGTGATTCAGCCTTGGCAACCTCTGCAGTGAGTTTTGTGTGCGTTGCATCTTCGGGGAGAAAAGATATTTCCAGCGGAAATATTCCTGGGGGCTAAGAGATCCATCGGCGTTACTTATGTGACTTCTTTTTAACGACGGTAGTTAAGTGCTAAGTCTCACGTGACGTGAAAAACTGAAAAAAGGAACCTCATCTCCATGTTGGAGTTGAAGATAGATAAGCAGTTAAAAACGCTGAATGATTTTTTATTGGGTGCCGGCAGACTTAACAAAACACTATAATCGTAGTACGATTTTTTCTTACTAATGATCTTTTCAGGGCAAACCTTTTATTGAAAATGGTCATTCAAGGAAATGGCGTAAATTTGAATCCGCGTTGCGGGAAGCCGCGTTCGGCGAAGTTTTACTGTACCTTTATTTTCTAGGATACAAATTCTTACCTTAAGCTTATGAATATACCTAATCTTATTGTGTAGATTTTTACATCTTCTCTTTAGTTATACGATACTCGCCCTGGCATTAGTTTTCATAATTTGCCATTTATGCAAGAATTGCAGATTAAAATTCAACAGAACTGTAGACTTTAAAACCAATTTGACTTGAAAAATTGACTATAATAAATAAATTTCTTAAAATTCAGGTACTGGAAGCTTGCGAGAGAAAGAGCTCATCTGATAGTGGCAGTGGAACTCAAAAAAGTGAAGAATCTGATCTGCGATGTGCTGCTCACTTTGATATGATACTTGCCAAAAAATTGCAGGCATCAAGTAATGGAGGTAAGACATTTATTTTACTATGAGGTATCATTAACTTGACACATTAAATTTTGCATATTAAATCCTGTTTAATAATAATAATGACAATAATTACGAGCAAATATCTACATATTTTGAATGACCATCAGAGATTTCTGTTTTCTCCCCTCTATGTCTAGTGTACTGCTCATGGAAACATTTCTTATGCATCTCTTTTTTCTTTCAACTTTAACATATTTATTTACATTAGCATTAGCATAATTGTTTTACAGCTGTTATTAATTCAATAATAGTCCACAATGCTGATTTGCCATCAACACACACAAACTCTGTTTTAAATTAAAAATATTTTAGCATGTAACAAATTTTTGTTATTGAATTTTTTCCTGCAAACCTCTCAATATTATTTAAGTTTTATTCTATATGCTTTGATAATGTAATAGTGCATATGAGCAGTCTTTGAATTTTTGTAATCTTGTTTACGCAATGAGAAAATCTTGCTAAGGACTCAATTAAATGTTTGGAAAGAAACTATATGAATCTGATGGCCTTCAATATTACTTCTCAAACATTTAATTCTACTGTTTGACTGTTATATGATCTCTGCTGGATTATTGGCTTGCTTGTTTGATTCTATGTATTTTGTGACATCATAACAGTAGGGCTTGCAAAATGTGTATGCCAATTGACATAAGAAAGGAGATGAAGTATGTTTACAAAGGAAAATGCCTCTTTAGTACAAAATGAAGTATTAACACCTTTGGCGAGTGCTTATTCAAAATTCCACCTAAAAATATCAAATATTAAAAAAGTTATGAAATTTTATATAATATGACTACCATTAAATGGTAAATTAATAGTGTGTTTTCGCAATATACGATTTATTTTTTAGGGACAATTTTTCTCATAAAGCGCCCATCCCCGCAATAGCATGCATAAAATTTGGGTAGTGGGCTATTTCACCGAGTGGTGTAAGCTGATGTAAAATTTTAAATGGTGGTAATAATGTACTGTGCACATATACAAGGTGCTACCCAAAAGTTCTGGTAGTTTTTGCATAAAAAAAATTACTTACGCTAAGTTCTAATTTCCACAGTCCCCTTCAAAGTAGTCCCCTTGGGCTTTTATACAGCGTTCCCAGCGTTTTTTCCATGATGCAAAGCATCCTTGGAAGTCCAAAGGTGTGAGCATGTTAAGCACCTCTTGCGATTCTGCCCAGATCTCCTCAATCGTGCCAAAATGTCGCCCTTTCAGCAGGAGTTTCATTTTGGGGAACACAAAAAAGTCACAGGGGGCGAGGTCAGGAGAGTAGCAGGAGTGGGGGATGACTGTCATGTTTTTGGAAGCCAGGAACTGTCTAATAACGAGTGATGTGTGGGCGGGTGCATTGTCATGGTGGAGCATCCAGTCATTGTTGCGCCACTTGTCTGGGCGTTTGCTCGGACGTTCTCCCTTAGCCGCTTCAAAACATCGCAGTAAAACTTTCCATTAAGAGTTTGACCAGGTGGGAGGAATTCTTTGTGGATGATCCTGTCGACATCAAAAAAATGATCAGGATGGACTTGACATTGCTGCGAACTTGACGCACTTTTTTCGGCTGCGGTGAATTTGGCGACTACCACTGTGACTACTGCTGCTTTGTCTCAGGGTCATAACCATAAACCCAAGATTCATCACCAGTTATGACCTTGGAGATGAAGTTGGGGTCATCTCTAACTTCATTTTGAAGCTTCCTGCAGACAGCAATGCGGTTGTCTTTTTGGTCGTTGCTCAGCAGTCTCGGAACAAATTTTGCAGCAATGCATCTCATGTGCAAATCCTCCGACAAAATGCATAGGCACATCCCATACGACAGTTCGACGATGTCACAAACATCATGGATTGTTCGCCTTCAGTCTACCAGGATAGCCTCACGCACTTTATCGATATTTTCCGGAGTTGTGCTTGTTGACAGTAGACCAGAACGCTCATCGTTGTCGACAGATGTCCATTGGTCCTTGAAACAATTATACCGAAGGAACGTTTTGCTTTGGCTTAAAGCATCATCACCAAATTCTTGTTTAAGCATTCTGTGTGTTTCTGCTGCTGTTTTGCTGATTTTGAAGCAGAATTTTATGCAAATTATTTGCTCCTTAACATCAGCCATTTCAGTTCGAAACAAATTCGCAGAACTACTCAAACACGACGTTGCAAAAACACACAGAACTTGCGAACATATGCACTCAGCTAGCCGCCACGTTGCAACTTCTTCACAAAGGATACTGCCAGCACTACCTAGTGGCGAGTGGCAGTACTACAAGTGGTTCACGTGCGCTATTCAAATTTCCGGAAATTTTGGGTATCACCTCGTATATATATACACTCACGCACACATGCGCTTATTCACACACAGTATGGCAGTGGGAGTATTTTAACTTTAAGTCTCAGATCCAGATAGTGTTGCGTTGAATCATCCTCCTGCTGAATGCACTATACGATTCATGCGTAAAAAAATGAATCATGAAAGCTACAAATGCACGCGGTTAGTGATTTTTGTTCAATAGTAAACATTATTATCCCTTATGATGAGTGGAAAGTGTGTGCAAAGTGATATCAATGCAAAAAAATTGCTAATACTTTATACTACATAATTCATACATACAAGCATGCTATAGTTAGGAGCACGAACGATGGTGGGTGGCACCTGTATGCGCAGAAGGCAAGGAATGTCACGTGGTTTCTCTCACTCCTTCACTTCACCAATCAGCGTCAGTCAGTTACAGCGGCTCTTGGCATGCGATACATGCATTTGCATTGTGATTTTTGTTTTTATTTGTGTTTTACAATTGAGATTTAAATAGTACCGTCTTGTGATGTTCTAAAATGGTGGGCAAAGGAAGTAAAGCAAGGTTTTGCACAAACAAGCAAGAGAAATCGTATATAAAGTGTATCAGTATTTCAAAAATGAGTTGGTGCATGCAGACGATTCAACACGTACAGCTGGTTACAATGTTGCCAACTGTCAAGAGCGAACAGCGAGCGCTTGTGACATAGCAACATAGGACTTCGTGTGTCATGCGTTGTTTTCTGAGTGTAAGCTTATGCAGGCTGGCAGTTTGGCAACAATGGAACATGTATTTCTATCTCTCTGCGCAGTAATCTCGACTTATATGCCTTCAGTACTATCAGTACTTCATTCATACAAGCTTCAGAATCTTTCCTTAATGCTATCATGATAACATAACATGTAGATTGGAAAGAGAGGCAACTGATCAGGAATCTATACGTTAAGTTCTGAGGGTCAGATTGGAGAATGCTGACACCAGCAGAGTAACTATCAATAGAGGAGTAAAACAGAACTGTTGCCTATCGCCCATCCTATTCAATGCATATGGAGAAGGATTTTGCAAGAAGCGCTAGAAGGCACAGGAGATTTCAAGATTGGAGGAAGGATTATAAGAACAGTAAAATACGCAGATGATCAAGTACCATATTTTATGGTCTATAACACGAACGTTATTGATACAAAAAACATAGAAATCAGGAAAAAACATTGTGCACGTTATACATAGGAAAATAAAATTTTAATGAAATTAATGCATATTAAATTTTACACAATTAATACAAAACCATAAAAATCATCATGACTCAACGTCAAATGATTCAATAGCACTCATAATTTCGTCAGGCACATTTGAAATTTCATTTTCACCAGAATCATCTTCATATTCTTCAGTATCTGTCATAAGCATATCACTAAGAGCCTTTTCGTAACCGTTTTTACTAGGGATGGGACAGTTCCACCTTTTCCCGGTTCTCGATCCCAGTTATATTAATTTGATCTTGGTTTTGGTTCTGTTAGGTTAGAACTAATAACTTATAAGTGCTTTTTGATACACTATGGGAAATTCTAGCTTTACAGTAGTTACATATAGCGCAGTGCTGCCGTTTTCATCACTTTTATCTGTTTTCACATATTTTTTAACGAAAAACAGACATTTCCATGATTCATGGATACAGTGAAACCGCTATAATCCGAACCCATGGTAATCCAAACTTCCAGTAATCCAAACTGTTTCTCAACATCAGGTGTTAAGTGTCGATTAAGCGAAGAAAGCGCCGGAAAGCGAAATTTGAAGCTTTTATTTTATAACCAAGTTGGGCACAGATGTCCACTACTAACGCATCTTGCAGCTGAATAGATGATTCTTTGAAACATTGTTTTAAAAGGAATGGGTGATATCGGCACGATATTGGTCATTCCTACTGCCGCGGCCCAGTGTGGAGTACAATTTCCCTGTCCATCAATGCAGATCCCTCAGTCATTTTAGTGAACTGAAAGTACATTAATTGGTGTTTTATTTACAGAAATTTAATACACAATAGATTTTTGCTCATTATTTTACATGAATCCAGTAATCCGAACACCTCGATAATCCAAACATGCCCTTGCATTAATTAGTTCGGATTATAGAGGTTGCACTCTATTTATTTATAAGGTAAAACTTGGTTCTTACCTGAGCTGTTGGCATAAAAAGTACATTAACTACTAAGAAATTCTGAGATAATTAATATTTATATACAAATAATATTAATTGTGTTAACAATATATGGTTCGGTGAAATTGTTTCGTGAGTACGTATGAATATAATTTGAAAGTGCACAAACTTGCTACTTATTGTGTGAAAGTAAGCTGTAGAACTACACCGACAATCGAAGGAATATTCAAATTTTTCCTTAACTCTCTTTTTAGTATTCCTATGAATGCACGTACAGCCAGTCACTAGAATCAGCAATATTGCTATATTGATTCACTAGATTTACAATTAGTCACCATGGCCTTTTTAAGGAACTATATAGTTCAAACACAAAGTCGTCACAAATTCGCTAGATTGCAGCACTGAAGGGGATTCCAGTGTGACCCATGAATCACGTCACATTGCTTACTGGCATGCACCTAGAAATGAGACTACGTAGTTGATACTAATCCGTAGTATTGTCTGGCATCGTAAAAACTCATTGTGTATTTCACTAATATTTCTAAACGAATACCGTTATTGACTTATTCTATCCCTCAAATAAATAAAAATATGAATAAACACTACAATTCTTCGATTGATAGTTATTTGTATAGACAGAAGTACAAGGTTGAGTGGAAAAAGAAATTAAAGTGGTTAATAAAAGGAAAGACTGATTTCTCAGCAACATGCACTGTCTGTAATTCTGATTTCAACATATCAAAAAATCTCAAACGCCATGAGACAACAGAATGTCACAAGAGGAAACAGACGTTTGAAAATAGTTCTCTAATTACGAGTTTTTTTATTAAAGAAAACAGTAATGTTGTTGATGCCGAATTACGATGAATGAATTTTGTTTGCGAAACTATGCAGAAACTACTGAGTGGATGTTGATGAAATTTAGTATTTAGGACATAGGGGCAAAGAAACTAAGAAAATTATATAAATAGTTTGCGTGACCCAATCGGGAGTGCCATTTTACAGGTGACGAAAAATGATCTCTTCTTTATATCTCGTACAATATAACTTATAACGAAAAAGTCTTTAAAGAACTTCATAGAACTAATCAAATAGAATATGTTTTGTTCAGTACATTTTTGTCAGAGTAGCCGATTTCAAAAAGTCAAACGAGAAAGTCGTAATTCACTTAGGACCCGTTTTTTATTTGTTGTCAATGAAAACAATCTTCATGACAACTGATGTAAACAATATCTGCTGTAAATACTTAATTAATTTAATTTTCTTTCGTGAGCACATTAGGAAAATGGATAATCTACGATGAAGAAATGCACATAAATTGTTCGTCTATTTTTTACATTTAGACAGCGTTCGTAAGTGAAAAGAAATGGGTAATTTACGATGAAGGAATGAACATGAACATTACATTACTACTATCCCAGTGAGGTAGGTTTTAAATAATTGTCGATTGTTTTATTAATTACAATTGATTAGGAAATTAGTTAGTGAATAAAAAATTCGACATTTCCTTGGCATCACTACTGGCATTTCAGTTCGTAAACATAATAAGCGATTAATATTTATCTTTTTTGACATGATTGTATAAATCATAAAGAAAGCCTCTGCCTCGCATGTATGCATGCATGATGTGTGCATCTTTCCACTCTTGTTTTTTATTAAAATAAGGATCGGAACCAAAGAACCGGATTATAAACAGTCGGTTCCGGTTATTTCAGTTCTTGAGAGAACTGGCAGAACCAAGGAACCGAAGAGCCGATCGTCCCATCCCTAGTTTTTACACAGCTATCCATTACAGATTGCCAACTCTCAACAATCCATTTACACGTTTATGCATAGGATGGTCTTTTCACATTCTCGGAGTTAGTATAATGATGCACACCCACTATCATCCAATCCTCACTTTCGATTTGAATGGTTTATTCACGGACAGATAAAGTGGTTGAAGTTTTTTGGTTAAACCACCAGGAATGATAGCTAGCTTTAAATATTTTCTGCCACTTTTTTAATTTCAGGTGTCACATGACAACGACATGAATCAATGACTAACAGTGACTTTGGATTTTAAAAAAGGCAGATTTTTGCTTTCTCCACAGACTGTCCAACCAAACCATCACATCTTGCTACATCCAACCTTTTTCATTTGTGGTTATTACAACATCTGTAGGAAAGCATTCTTTCAACGCAGTCTTTCGTTTAAATATCACAATGGGAGGAAGTTCAGAATCATTTGAAGTTACACACAAGACAACCATAAAATTCAACTTCTCATATCCAGTAGTTGCTACTGGAACATCTTTCATCCCTTTATGGTCCACAGTTCTAGCACATGAGATCAAAACTCACTGGAACCTCGTCCATACTGCTAAAATGCACTGCATCAACTCCAGATGTTTTCTTTTATAAACTTAATCATTTTTGCCTCCCAGTCCATCGGTAATTTTTGGCCAATGCTTGTCGATATACGAGGGGTATTCGGAAAGTAAGTACCGTTTGGCTATTAAAAAAAACGAGAATTTATTTTAATTTTATTTTTTTTTATCAGATTCGCCGTACATTAAACTACTTTTCTACATAGTTTCCACCATTATTGAGGCATTTATCATAATGGGGCACCAGTTTCTGTATCCCCTCCTTGTAAAACGGGGCCGCCTGTGAAGACAGCCACTTCTGCACTGCTCCTTTGATGTCATCATCGTTGAAGAAACGCTGGCCAGCAAGGAACTTCTTCAGATGCAGGAACAGATGAAAGTCACTTGGCACTAAGTCTGGGCTGTAGGGAGGGTGATCCATTTGTTCCCAGCCAAATGACGTGATGAGGGCTTGACCGAGCATTGTCATGAAGCAACACAACTCCGCGAGTAAGCATGCCACGCCTTTTGTTCTGGATCGTGCGATGCAGTTTCTTCAGGGTCTCACAATAAGCTGCTGAGTTTATTGTTCTGCCTTTACCCAAGAATTCAACAAGCAAAACTCCTTGCCTGTCCCAAAAAACTGTGCAGATGATCTTGCGGGTTGAAATTGTCTGCTTGAATTTCTGCCTTTTCGGCGATGAGGTGTGCTTCCACTCCATGGACTGCTGCTTCGATACCGAAGTCATATGGGACACCCATGTCTCATCACCTGTGACGATATGGCTCAAGAACCCATCACCTTGCTCACTGTATCGCATGAGAAAGGTCAATGCACTGACAGGCCGCTTGTTTTTGTGCTCCTCGGCGAGCATCTTCGGCACCCAGTGTGAGCACAATTTCCAAAAGTCCAAACGATCTGTCACAACTTCGTAGAGAACAGTCCTTGAAATTTACGGGAAATGCAAGGAAAGCGATGAAATTGTGAACCATCTGTCCTCATGAACTTTTGCGTCGACCGCGCGCGCACCAAATCATCATTGACCACAGACGGCCGGCCGCTCCGCGCCTCATCATGCGCGTTCTCACGACCTTCGTTGTACTGCCTGACCCATTTCCTCACTATTCCATCACTCATGGCATTTTGACCGTAGACCTCACAAATCGGACGATGAATGTCAGCTGGTTTCACATTTCTTGCATTCAAAAAAAGGATAACAGACCGTATTTCACAGTCTGCAGGCCGCTCGATCGTCTTAAACATGTTAAACGCACAGAACAATAGGTAAACACGATCGGATGTTCTCGTAGTTGCGTCTCTGGGTTGCCAATGAATGAGGGAAGTCAGCGTGCATGCGTGAAATCACGACCGTAGCTCTGCAGCGGAAATATTCACAAACGGTACTTACTTTCCGAATACGCCTCGTACATACGCACAAATTGGTCCTCATGAAATGGAATCCCCAGAATGAATGCGCTTTGATTTCCATCTCTTGAGCAATGAGTTTCACTTGCAATAAGACCTGTCGTTGAAATCCTAATGCCTTTTGCCCTTTTTTGTATCACCTACTCATACAGTTCTTCCTCGAGTTATGGCCAGAAGCATTTTCTAAAATGCATTGCACGTTTTTTCTTTTGCAACTTTTTCAGCACTGATTTGCCTTTACACCATTCTTGTACACTGGATTCTCCCACATCAAACTTTCTTCCATCCTCACAATTCCCTTTTTATATACCAAATTTTTTACTTCTAATTTAAACTGCCAAGTGAATGATTATTGCTTTTGTATATTTTTGTTTTCCATGGTAAATTAAAAACTTTTTAAATGCCAACACCAAGCTAATTCAAGACAACAAGGCCATGTAGTGTACAGTAAAAACAACTGAATGATGAAAAGGTGCACCAAATGTTAGTTGATTCGTTTGTTTCAAGAAACACTTCTTTCAAATAGAATTTTTTTGACTGTTTTATTTATACACAAATCACATGCTCGTTATGTATGAGGTGTGTGTTATAGACCAGAAAATATGGTACTTCTAACAAGAAAGTAAAAAGAACTCCAGAAAATATTAAATAGACTGGTAATAACAGGTAGAAATGAATGAAATGTAAATACAGTAGAACTTCCATAACTCGAACGTCTATAAATCGAATTTTCCATAACTCGAAGTGAATTAATTTTACCAGGCAAAATCTCTATGTGAAAAACATATTTCCATAAGTCGAATTTTCTATAACTAGAATATTTATTTTTTTCCCTTGAAGTTCGACTTATGGAAGTTCCACTGTAAATACAGAAAAATCCAAGGTCATGCAAATATCGGGTAAAGAAGAAAACTTGAACATAAGGTATTGGTTTCTTATTATAAATATTATGGAAGCATCATAATGAAAGAAGCAAAATGTACCAATGAAATAAGGAATAGAATTGGGAAAGCAAAAGCCTCTTTCAGAAGAAAGAAACTTATACTAACGGGAAATATAAAGGAAGTTATCTGGAAGAAGTTGATAAAATGCCACGTATGGAGTATAGCTTTGTATGGGGCAGAAGCACGGATGCTTCGGAAAAATGATATAAAATAAACGGAAAGTTTGAAATGTGGGCATGGAGAATGTGGAAGATAAAATGTATAGATAGGATGAAAAATGAGAAAGCACTAAGGGTAATAGGAGAGAAGCAAGTGATTATACAGACTATAAAAAAGAGGAAGGCAAACTGGATCAGACATTACCTTAGGAGAGAGAGCATGATTAAATGTGTTAGAAGAAAAACTGGAAGGAAAAAGAGAAAGAGGTAGGAAAAGGTTTCAGCTGATGGACGACTTGAAAAGAAAAAAGGGCTATTAAGAAGACATGAAGAAGATTGCAGAAAATCAGAGTATGTGGAGAACTATACCCTGTTTCATATATCTTTGCAGCTGAGAGAGAGAGCAAAGAAGAGAGCTTTCCAGCACATGACCTTATGGGAACCAATAGGAATGAAGTAGGCATAGCCTCCCCTGTTGAGAGCTCATTCTCTCTCTGGCCTCTGTTGTGCATACATCGAGTCTGTGAGTGCTGTGTTGCCAGGTGCTAATGCCTTCGTTGTCTGAACAGTCAACCCTCTACCCCCTCCATCCCAGTAGCTTACTGCTGACATCTTTCTCTTTCTTCTGAGCTCTCTGCAATGTATTCCAGTTTAGTAGATATGGCAGTGCCGAGTTTAAGTTCTCCAGCGAGGTGATGTCTCCTCGCTAGGAGGTGGGGAAACGTCTTCGAATCTGGTGGAGGTCGGATTTTTCAACCTGAGATCGTCCCATCCCCTAAAGATTTCATAAGAAGCTTACTATGTAGGTCGCTTGTGTTGAAAAAGATATATCAACATTCCAGTTACTTAGTGATATCAAAGCTGAAAAAGAACTTGGTTGTGCAGAGTTCGCAATTATCGAGGAACATTTGAAACATCTGAGTAATAATTTTATAAAGTACTTTCCAGAAAAAGATAGCGAGAAAGCCATATCTGAAGCTTCTCTTTCATTATGTATGAAAGTGAAATTAATTGAATTACCGATCGCACATTATATGCTAAGTTTCAAGAAAATGAAGTATGTAATTTTTGGCACATTGTCCGGCCGGAGTTTGGGGAATTAGCTGATGCCACATTGATTATGGCACCTTTACCATTCCCAACAACATATATGTGTGAGCATGGATTCTCAACTTTGACAGCAATAAAGATGCGGAACTGCAATCGTCTGATCCCCGAACACGATCTCATCCTTGCAGTGACCAAAATTTGACTGCGCAATCAAGAAGATTATGTCTTAAAAAACAGGTGCAAAAATCATACTAATGTAAGTGATTAAAAAATAATGTAACTTGGTAAAATTTCTAGAATACCAAGTTACATTATTTTTTAATTATGGATTTCTACGAAGTAACAGCTGAAACACTTGACTATAATGTAAGTAACTTTTTACATCTCATGCATAGCTGCGCAATGACTGTTTAGCCTTCCAAATTGTAGATATTATTGTTATTCCACTTGTTTTGTTAGTTTTTAGGAATTATAGTATTAGCAAGGCAATTGAAGGCAGTGAATATGGTGCGTTATTTGAAAATTGTGAAAGTTACATCATAACACAAGTGCTTAGGAAATAACGCCAGAACTCCATTAAATCTTCCCCATCAAACACAACAATTGCACAACTAGCCTCAACACAATTTACATTATATTCAGATGATGATGCAAATCACGTTGAAACAACCTGTGCAAGCTTGACTTCGACGAAATTTATCCGACAAAGTTTTAGTGTTACTTCTTCAACATTGTAATTCTACAAAGTGACAACATCAACTGTAAATTACATACATATTATTGAGTGTGGTAGCAGTAATGAGACTTTTTGGGTTTTTTATGATGAGTAAGAACACTTGATATTTTGTGCAGCATTGCTGTTCTGCAGTGCTTCATTTTTCTTTTATATATAAGTAAACATAAAAAACAATGAAATTCTGTTTCCTAAATTTTTAAATTCATAATCTTGATGCCTCTTATAGTCTGAAGTGTCTTATGGTCTGATAGATATGGTAAATAAATTAATAAATCGTCTTTATAAATTACAAGAGTGATTTTTGAAAAGGTGGTTAAAATATAATATTTCATTAATGTCAATAGTTATTTGGTTTTATAAGAAAACCTTGGTCATAAAATGCAAGTAGGAAGAGGGGGAGGGGGATACAACAATACTGGAAATTAACAAGGGGTTCATTACCAAAAAAGCTTGGGAAATGCTGCTCTAGATGAATGATGATATAAACTTGTATGATTTACCAGGTTTCCTTTTATTATCGATATAAATGTATTTGTGCACAATAAACATGAAAAATTTTTAATTATGCATTTTAGTGAATATAATTTTGCTCTTATATTTTTAACTAGGTGATTTCTTGGTGCTACATCTGCCCGACTTGGTGCGCATGTCTTTCATAGCTGCCACTAGTGATTCAGATGCACTCCGTCTAGAAGGTCTGCGTACTTTACATGCTCTTATTGATAAGTTTGCCAGCATTCCTGAGCCAGGATTTCCTGGTCATGTCCTTCTTGAACAATACCAGGCACAGGTAATGTAACACAGATAATAGTCAAAATTACTTTTTCTATGAATTATTATTGTGTTAGTATTTTTAAACTAGCTACTATTATATCAAAAATAAATTTTTGTTGACAAATAAACTGGGATACTCGTAAAACTCTTGTTTTACTTTTTTGCTGTACTACTTTAAATAACAAAATAACCGCCTTGAGATGGTCATCAAGAGTTTCAAATACAGGTATAGCGCATTTTCGATATAGTGCAGTTGACATCTCGGGACTAAAATTTTAATTTTTGAAATTTTTTAAAATAATGCTCCTAAGTGATACGGTCCTTTATTATGGTCCCAGCATTTTTCTCACTTACCTTCATTCGTACTTCACTCTCTGTTCAGTGAAAGTCTTTCCACTCTAATTAAAGATAAGTTGTTATTTATACGTTTATTAACTTTATTTCTATTTCACTCATTCACTTTTATTGTTTTTTACATTGGTTTGCCACAGTTACACAGTCTTTTGCAGTGACATTGGAAGTTTTAGAGTTGTTAACGTTATTGTTGAGATGTGCAGGGTTGGGTTTGCTTTGGATAGGTTTTTGCTTGAGATTGGGTTAGATTAGGTTCAGGACAACTCTAACTTTAGCTGTCGTTTGACATTTGTTATTCTGATGTTATTTTGCTGTTGGTACCTATGCTATAGCTCCCTGTCTGAAGCTGCGGCAGCGCCGCTGAATTGTAATATCACTCGTATTCCGTTTTTGGTTACTTTTGCGCTGGCCAATCATCATCAAAGATCGTCGTAATCATGAAGAATTTTAAGAGCATGTCAAGGTAATACACTATATTGATGTTTTACCAAGTATATACCAAAAATACTTATGATATTTTGTATATCTCATTTAATTTATATTATGTTTTGTTATCGCAAATGTTATTAGAAAATTGTGATTTTCCATCATAAAGAATTAATTTTTTGAAGCTGTTGTACACCTGCAAACGGTAATGCCCGCACCCCCATTTTTAGAGCTAAAAATCTGGAAAAAAATAATTCATGTCATGTCCGCACTTCCAAAATTTTGATATTTTACAGCAATATCGGTTGAATAATCTACCTGAAGTCAAATTTGATGATATAATTATGGCAAAAAGCAAATATTTAAGAAATTACTTCAAAAAATTATTTTTTTATACCTTTTTAACGTACGTAAACATGAAAAATTCATATCCATTGCCATTATATTACAAGGAGACAACTCAAAAACCTATTTTGAAGTTGAGCTCCTTGATCTTATGGAAATTTCCAATTTTTAGCTGCTGCACATTCTCAAGTTATTTAATTTAAAATGAGTAATTTTCACTAATTTTGCAAAATAACACTAACTCAGCCATTATTAACCTAGAAAAAGAGCAAACTTTACCTAAATAAACGTAAACTATTAAGCTCAAAATAAGTTCCGCATCAAATCCCTCAGAGATCACACAATACCAAAAAATACACCGGTCACTAGACATGCTGGGACCCGGTTACATAGAAGCGTTTCTCACGTTTCTGTGGATAAAATGTATCACAGCTTTCAGAAAACACAAACGAACAATTCCAACAGCTATTTAGTGACACATTTTCATCACAAGATTGTGTTCTTTGCTTTTATACAGAGTAATAAAAGTATGTACATACATATATTCTTTCAGGATTGCGTTACGTAAAAGGAACCAAAAAAAATTCACTTACGGTAAAATGTGATTTGAGCATGTCACGAATTAAAAGGCAATCTAACAAAATTCATTTGTTTTTAATAAAAAATATATGCAATTCAGTTGTTTATTTCTCTTACATCACTTTTTCTATGAGAATGAATGACACTCTTCTATTTACATATAAAATGTATGTGATTTAGGTTTACTACTGACAGCTGGCAAGGAATTTTAAAAAATACCTGATAAATATCGTGCTTATTATATTATTCTATGCATTAAAAAAATACCTTGATTATAAATCTAGGAAATAAAATGCGTGGCATATTGTGCCTACCGAAGAAAACGTATACTCATCTCATGCCAAGCATGCAGTGTTAGTAGGCGTTTCGCGGGTGGCCTACCCTCAAGATATGAAGTGGCAAATATCGTCTAATGCACCGGGTACCCGGCAATTACCTGATACCCGGCCATATTTTCAGTACCCGGCAATTACCCGGACCTGGTATCGGGTGGTAAAACCCAGTGCCGGATACTCGCTCCCTCATGAGAAAAAAGGATACCAATAAAAACAAATGGAGTAGAAATTATTTTAACTTTATTTTTTAGTTTGCAAAAAACATTCAAATAAACGATATTTTAAATATATTAAACCTTTAAAAACAAACTTTTATTACTCTTAACAAAAGTTAAACTGAATCATGAAAAAACATTTTACATAAAATGCATAGTTATACATAATGACCAGTTACAGTACCAGCTTTTAAAATTTTATATACTTAATAAAATCTTAAATAAAGAAAAAAAAATCTGGTCATTTTTAATTTTAATAATTATATTGCAATAATGGGAGATTACGATGAAGAAACAATAGTTTTTCTTCATTTCGAGGAACGAGTTTATTCCACTGCTCTTCGTATATGATTCCCGCCTCACTAAACATCCTTTCACTGGGTATGCTGCTTGGAGGTGATGACAAGTAACGCCTGGCCAATTTTGACAGTTCAGGATAGATAGGTGCATCTTTGCCCACCAAGTTAAAGGATATTCTTTATTAGGGATGTTAGGACATTTAAGAAAATTTTCAAATTACGAGGTGCTACCCACAAGTTCCAGGAATTTTAATAGAGCACACGAACCACTTGTAGTACGGCCACTTGCCACTAGCTACTGCTGGCAGTATCTTTTGTGAATAAGTGTGCAACGTGCGGGCTAGCTGAGTGCATGTGTTCGCAAGTTCTGAGCGTTTTTGTAACGTCATGTTTGAGTGGTTCTGTGAATTCATTTCGAACTGATATGACTGATGTTAAGGAGCAAAGAATTTGCACCAAATTCTGCTTCAAACTCGGCAAAACGGCAGCAGAAACACACAGAATGCTTAAACAAGCATTTGGTGATGATGCTTTAAGCCAAAGCAAAACGTTCCTTTGGTACAAACGTTTCAAGGACAGATGGACGTCTGTCGACTACGATGAGCGTTCTGGTCGACCGTCGACAAGCACAACTTCGGAAAACGCTACAAAAGTGCATGAGGCTATCCTGGCAGACTGAAGGCGAACAATCCATGACGTTTGTGACATCGTCGGACTGTCATACGGGACATGTCAACGCATTTTGTTGGAGGATTTGAACGTGAGATGCATTGCTGCAAAATTTGTTCCAAGACTGTTGAGCCACGACCAGAAAGACCATCGCGTTGCTGTCTGCAGGGAACTTCAAAATGAAGTTAGAGATGACCCCAACTTCATCTCCATGGTCATAACTGGTGATGAATCTTGGGTTTATGGTTATGACCCTGAGACAAAGCAGCAGTAGTCACAGTGGTAGTCGCCAAATTCACCACAGCCGAAAAAAGTCTGCCAAGTTCGCAGCAATGTCAAGTCCATCCTGATCATTTTTTTTTTTATGTTGACGGGATCGTCCACAAAGAATTTCTCCCACCCAGTCAAACTGTTAATGGAAAGTTTTATGCGATGTTTTGAAGTGGCTGAGGGAGAACATCCGATGCAAACGCCCAGACAAGTGGTGCAACAATGACTTGGTGCTCCACCATGACAATGTGCCCACCCACACGTCACTTGTTATTAGGCAGTTCCTGGCTTCCAAAAACATGACAGTCATCCCCCACTCCCTCTACTCTCCTGACCTCACCCCCTGTGACTTTATCCTGTTCCCCAAAATGAAACTCCAGCTGAAAAGGCGACGTTTTGACACGATTGAGGAGATCTGGGCAGAATCGCAAGAGGTGCTTAACACGCTCACACCTGCGGACTTCCAAGGATGCTTCGCATCATGGAAAAAACGCTGGGAACGCTGTATAAAAGCCCAAGGGGACTACTTTGAAGGGGATGGTGGAAATTAGGACTTAGCGTAAGTAATTTTTTTATGCACAAATTCCTGGAACTTTTGGGTAGGACCTCGTACATCTCTTCTTTAGAATAAAACATATTACCCTCATTACGAAACTTCTTATTTTCTTTCATTTTCAAACGAAATTTTATCTAAACAAGCCCACATATCTTTTTTTATTGTCATTATTTTCTCTTCTTCTGTAAGTTCTCTTGGTTCATTGTAATTTTTTCTTCATTTTCAAATATTGGAGAGGTACTTCATTTCTTCTATAATGCAATTTTTAGCAATAACACATATTGGATTTTTAAAATGTAAGTTTGTGACGTGGATCCAAAATGGTAGCAATCACATGCAATTTACTTGATTCCACATTATGAAATCTATCTTGCAAAGTTTTTAGCAATTCCTTTTTCATTGTTACAGTGCCTTCGTCATTTTGTTTTTTGCTGAGAAAGCACTTCAAAGCAGCTAAATTTGGTATCACCATCGAAATTAGAGTTTCCTCTTAACTGGTTTCGACTGTGACGTTGAAAAATTGTTCCAATAAGATAACTACATTTTCATTCAACTTAAAATTGGCAGCATTCAAGTTGGGTATGTTGTGATCTGATAAATATAATGTGATGGCCTGCTTTTGTTCAAATATTCTCTTCAATATATGATATGTCGAATTCCATCTCGTTGCTACATCTTGTACCAATTTGTGTTAGGGGAAGCAAAAAATTGGTTTGTATTTCCTTCAGCCTCGTACAAGCTACTTGCGAGTGATTAAAATGAGTTACGATATTGCGGCACTTAGATATTAAGTCTAAAATAGATTTTTGTGAAAATATGCTATCATGAAGTACCAATTGTAGAGTATGAAAGAAGCAAGACTTATTTCTCAAACCAGTAGTAATATTTGCCCCACTTACCATGTTACGTGCATTGTCCCGAAGCAATACGTGTATATTGTTTTCAGCATTTAAGTTCCAGAGTTGTAGTATTTCACTTAATGTATGACTAATGGCACTACCTACCTATGTGGTTTCCGGGAAAATGGCGAGCGTTTAAAACTACACACATATTTTTAAATTTCTCGGTAAGCCAATACCCACTGAGACTTTAAAAATTTTTGTTAGTTTCTGAACAGGTCCATGTGTCAGATGTCAAGGAGATCAAATTCATCTGTGATTTTTCAATGTCAATTAAATTCTGAATTTTTTAACAACATTTATCGTAAATAGTAGGAATAATATTATCTGAAAAAAATCTTCTTGATGGTTTGGTACCGAGGTTCCAATGATTTCACAAGATTAATAAATCCAACATTCTCAACTATACTAAAAGGCTGGTTGTCCAGAGCCATCATTTCACCAATTTTATGATGAATTTCACTTGCCTTAACCTTTTTGCTGCTATTGACGCATATATGCGTTGAGGTAGCGCACAGTCGCTACTGCTATCGATGCATATATGCGGGTGGGCAGAGCAGTGCCTTGACTGCTAACGACGCATATATGCGTTTCAAGCTTTTTCATTCACTGCTCAAAACGCATTCAGTTGTATCAATGCTAACGAAGTGCCATGGATTTTTGTGGTACTAACAGATGCTTTAGGCACTCTGTAGATGGCGTAGACACATATTTTCAAGCTGTTTTTAGTCTAACCTTGGACGATGAAAAAAGCTGCTTCTACTTCATTTCTCCGGGCTTTTTGCACCCACATAAAACCTTTTTCGTCCCTTGGCCATCACTTTTCTCACCCCCTATGCCCTAAAAGGCCTAAACAGACGGAAAAAAGCCAGAAATATCTTCAGTTCTGTGTCAACTTTCATACGTAATACATCCCGTTCTCAAACCAAGTTTTTTTAGTCACGTTTAGATTCTTTCGTTTTCTTTTGATATTAATAAAAAGAATCAACGAAAGAGATGAAAATATTTTTTCGAGATGGTTAATAATCAATATGAATGCATATTATTGACAAAATAACTTGTAAAATATAAAGAGACTAAAAGACGAACGAATGAACGTAGATGCGGAGCTCCTAGGGAAAGTATTCAGCACAGGGGTGCTTCAAGGTCACTGAACTCGGTGCACACGGCTGATGCAGAAGCTTAAAGTCCATAGCAGCGAAAAGGTTAAGATTACTAATGTCCCATAACTCTACTTTGTCCAAACACTGTGCCAATGTCTGCTGTTTAACTGTATGTGAAGGTCTTGCACTCGGATCATCCAATTTTCTCTTCTTATTATCAATATCGACTTTATTCCACTCATTTGAATGTTTTAAACGTAAATTTTTTATTAACGTCAATGTTCCGTAGGTTTTTGCATTTTTTCCACCTCCTGATAAAATTGAATTACACAATTTGCACACTCCTTTCGTCTCGTCGTCAGATGACACTTCAAAAAATCTCCATACTGAGAAAACAAATAAAAATAACCTGACTTTACCCGACCTAGGTTAGACGCAAACTGATAGACTTTACGAATTAAAAACAGTAGGCGCTGGTGTGCATATATCTACTTGGTACATTTAAATCGCAACCGTAGGCTGAGTGCGAGTTAGTAAGCTGGCCTATCAGCTGTTAGCGAGGTAGAATTTTAAATTTACTATGGCGATGCATACTAGGCTAGAAAGAAGGCATAACCCTAGTTATGCCTTCTTTCTAAAATTTAAACTCAACCCGAGCAACTGCAACTTTAAAAATATCGTAGTTAAAATGTGAAAACATGTATTGATAGGCCTTAGTCAAATAAATAAAAATTTCGCCTTGCTAAACAGCTGATAGGCCAGCTGTCCAGCTTACTAACTTGTACTCAGCCTACGGGTTGTGATTTACATGTACCAAGTAGGTAAATGCCGCCGGTGTTCAAGTCAGGGAGTTCCCCGGTTTCGCGTTAGAAAATAAACAACATATCCGGCCGGGTAAGTTTTCTTTGCTTCCCAGGTACCTGATACCCAGCATTTTTAGGACCCAGTGCATCACTAGTCCGCACCCCCTTTTTTGATGGGAGCTTATGGGGAAAAAAGTGCAGGTATTACATGAGTAAATATGGTATTTCATTTTCTTGACTTTAAATTAATATATAAAAATGTCCTATTATTATATAAGTTGAAAGATAAAAATAGTAAAATTTCTGAAGAGTAAAAATCAACCGGGTTAAGTGCTATGTTAAAAACTGTTCTTTTAGCGCAAATTCTGATAGCGGACAGATGTGTCTGGAATGCCTCTCATGCGCTAAGCGAGGCATGCCTGTATGTTGTTGATTTTCTTTATCTGCCCTTACTTCATGAGAGATTTTGTTTTCTTTATTGATCTTGTTAGCATGTCTATTATACTATATATTATACTATTATATTTTGGAAATAAATTTTTTGTGTAAGTATGATCTTGATAATTATTTAGGTTGGAGCTGCACTTCGACCTGCATTTTCACCTGACACACCACCTCACGTGACAGCTGCAGCTTGTCGTGTGTGCAGTGCTTGGATTGGTAGTGGGGTCGCTAGGGATTTAAATGACCTCCGCCGTGTGCATTTACTTCTAGTCTCATCTCTAGGAAAACTTCACCGCAGGGGGGCTGGCCCAACTGCTAGAGGTAAGGCTCTTTTATTGTAACCATTTGTCCTTAGAAATTCATTTGATCATCATTCCTGTAGCTAGTAGTAGGTGGATGTATGGAAATACCACATTTTCTGGCAAATACTACACCTAGATTGTAAGCTTTACATATATTCATACTGTCTAGAATGTGCTCTCATGCATAAACATTTGTGATCTACATTTTCTATCGTGAATACATATCTTGATTTCAAATTGACCATCCCCTTCCTTGATCATGGGAACGATTTTTGTCATTTGAATTAATATCATTAAATTCATAAGCATAATATATTAATTCTATATGCTCTTCATAAAATCCAGTTGAATCATTTGCATCAGGAAAATGACTTACAAAGAGAGGCTATGACCTTAGGGCCACGGATTTTGATGAAGCACAACCAGATGATTCTACATAAAAAATAAGGAGACCCATGTCTCGGGATTATTGTGAATTTGTCTTGGGTTTGAGAAATCACTCTGCCATACAGCCTGGCAAATATGGCTATTTCAGTATCACATGTAAAAATCAATTTTTGTTTATTTTTATATAAATATTATGTATGAAATGCAATTATAACTTTGTGGCCTTCTATTTAAAAATTCATTATTTTAATGTAGCAGAATATTTGAATAAACGCTATAGCAATGTAGTATGATCTTTAAGATAATTCATTTTTCATTGGTGTATCCAAGCTGACAACAGTGGATCAGGGACCAAACGTGTTGGCAGTAACATGGTGCTGTATAACGAAAGTATGGGCACGCTGGAAAAGCTCTCCATATTGAAGGCATGGGCAGAAGTGTATGTGGTGGCTGTGCAGGGTGAGGGAAAGGGAGGTGAAGGGTTACTTGCACTTGTACAGCCAGAACTTGGTGCACTTTGGGACCACTGGATGGCAAGCCTTCGTGACCATGCTCTTTTATCCCTTCCACCTGGTGAGTTTTTTGCTAACATTTTTTTGAAAATATAATTATGAATACCATATATTTTGGCATATAAAGTTAACCCTTAAAGCTATTTAAAAATCTCCAAAAAACTAGGGTCGACTTACACAACAAGCATAATATGCAAACCTTGAATTCCCGGCGATTGATGTAGAATAGTAGTCTGCCCTTGATTTATAAGGAATACATTCTTAAATGACCTAGAGTAATTAGAATGTAATTGATCTAGAACGTAATTAATCTTTATTATAGTATTACTACGTGACCTCAAATATAACGAAACCCCTAAGATTTTGAAAGTTTTTCAAGAAAATACTGGTAAAAAAACAAAACAAGAAAACCATGAAATTTTTCTGTATTTCATCTTTTAATAATTAATAAACAGATTAATAATATCATTCGCTGTATTTAGGGTAATTCTGTGTTTATAATTAGGCTCTCACCAACGTTTCACCTCCATTTCTGGAGTCTTCTTCTTTCACCTGAAAACTACATAATAAGCAGCACTCCTACCCTGATCGTCAACCATAATAAAAAATCAGATGGACAAAACCTCGCAAAAGTAAGAAGAAAGAATACACCAACTTACTGATAGCTATAGTTCAATGACTACAGAGCCGGATTAACGCATAGGCCATGGCCTGGCCCTGCACTTTAAGGGGCCCTGCGCGAGGTGGGTGCAGGGTTTGCCTAGCGTGAGAGGGCGGAGGGACCCCTATGTGTTTGCCGCTCACTGTGTTTGATTGGTTCTAATTATTAGTCCCCGCTAACTGTTTGCAGTAACTAAGGAAGAGTAATATTTTCAAATGCCATAGTTTGAATTTTTGGCAGAGCTGATATATAAAGGAAACTCCAATTTTCATAAAAATTCATTATCCTATATATTATTTCAGAGTGTAGGTTTGTTTGTTTCTATGCGCGGTTCCCTTTTTCATGAAAATGGAAGAAAAAACCTCTTTAAATGTGGTATAGTTGGAAAGCACGAACTCTCATGAAGGTGCAACAGGTGTTCATTTTTTTCTCAAGTTCTTTGCTTCGATTCTAGATGCGTTCCATTTTTCCATTTGATTAACATGTACACTTATAGTCATAAACATTTTTAAATGCCTCAGAATTGAGATACCATTGCAGAATTTACACTATTTTACACTGAAAAGAATGTAGATTCTTATTTCCAGAGTAAATGTCCATAAATATCCATCTTAAGGATGATTCGAATATTCAATGAGGCAAATACCAGGTTCACTACTATGGATTCACTTCCTGTATTTAGGAAACAATTATTAAATAGCAGAATCTGATGATTGTGTAAAAACTTAATCTTCCTGTATATACCGTACCTGCTCGAATATAAGCCAATGTTTTTTGTCAAAATCTATCATGAAAAAATCACCTCTCGGTTTAAATGCGAGTTCGAGAAAAATTTTGCAGTTAGTGTTAAGTCTCGTTGTCACTGATAGATGGCAGTACGTCTGTCATTGCCATCGCATTCAAATTATAGTACATACTATATTTTTCATAAAGTAAATATTCGACTTACGATGAAAATTAATGAAGAAATAATAAAGCTAGAATATTGAATTTAGCAGTACCGTGTTTTTTTGCCGTTGTTACCTGTTCTTTCATTTCTAAATGCCATTGGATATTTTCTTTCGTTTCTCAGGGCTATGCATACGTATCATTAAGAGTAATTAGCAATTAGTATTATTTTTCATTATCCATTAAAAGAAGTTCCTATTAGTTTTACTTGGCTATTATAGTTATTGCTATAGCCATTGTAATGTTTATATGCATGTTAAAACCTCATTCATGGAATCTATTAAAATTATGTACATTGACTACGCAGACGATTACGCAAAGTGCGATGAGGGCTTTTGATGCTCAACTGTTTGAATTACGGTAAAACTTTACATGGAACATGTATAATTATGAAAATGCAATTTCTTAAGGCAATGTCAATGCTAATTTCATTGGAAATAGACTTGGATTAAAAATTATCTTTGCAAGGTCATTATTGCTTTATTTGACTTTTTGTGAAAATGAAGATGAATGAAATTATCATAAATGAATGTGGAACATTATTCAACAAAATGCAAAATTATTAATTTGAGTAATATTGCAAATTTCAACAACTAAACCATTTCCCACTCTATTCTTCCATCTCCAATAATGTATTCTAGGCTGTGCATGCATGCCAGGCACACTTCAGCATAAAATCTATGAAATTTACTTTTTGTCAAAAAATGGTGGAAATTTTTGGGGGATCGCTTTTATTCGGGCAGATATGGTAGCTATGTATTTGTGTATACTTTTGTGTTATCTGTGTATTTCTGTTTTGTCTATTTCTATATACTTATATATCCATTTTTATTTTTATTTTAATGCATATAAATGGGGTTATCCTGTTTGTGTTCAATAAATTATTATTATTACTGTCTATTCACTTATCTAATTCAAATTCGCTCGAATTGTAAGATTGTAATAGAATTTTTCCAGATTATTCACATTTCAAAAGGAGCATATTTTGCTTGGGAAGACTCAACTTTATGGAAAGATTCCATAATGTAAATAAAAAAGAATTTTGTAAATTTCCACTAGACAAATTTATTCAATGCTCCATCACCTTCTTAACTTCCCTTTTACCAAAGATAATTTTGATAAAGAGCTTAATATTATTAAACAAATTGCCCTTAACAAAGCAAAGCACTGGCGCAGACTCCCCTTCATACACCTCCTCTCCTATAAACCTAACTTCTTCCCTATAGACATCAAACCTGCCTTCTATTCCCCGATCACTTATGCCAAACTTTTCCTGAATACAAAAGATTTCACATCCAATTTATTAAAAAGCGGTGTTTATAAACTATCTTGTGCTGTTTACATAGGACAGACCGGAAGAAGTTTCAAGTAGAGGATCGAGAAACATAAATGTTATTTTGAGTTGCAAAGTGCCTCATCACACTTTGCTAAGCAGCTATTTGAGAATGGCCATTCCAGTTTGTTTAAACCCGAGTTTCTCCACTTTGAATGAAAGGGACACAGATTAGACCTCTTAGAGCAACTGGAAATTTTAATCTATGATCCTACGGACAGTGTTGAACTTATTAATGAATATGTTTTTCTAATCACTCTCCATTTTTCTCTTTACTGCTATCTACAACTAATTAAATTTATGCCTTTTCTACTTTGTAATTTTAATGCCTTTTTGTAACCTCTGTTAATTATTTCCATTTTCTCATTACAAACCTTGCTCGCTTTACTGTTATACGTAATCGTTTGAATTAATGTCATATTACTTTGTAATTTCTACTTCTTGATTGTTTTCAAATTATCTCATTACTGATTGTATATTCTCCCCCCTGCATATTATTCATTTAACACTCCTACCCTACCCCCTTCTTCCTTCTATATATATATAGAACCTTCTGCTAAGCTTTCATCACCTGGTGATGCTGTAACAGGTGAAACTGGTCACAATAAATTTGTCTAGTGGAAATTTATGAAATTCTTTTTATTTAAATTTTTTCAAAAGGATATTACCAAGGTTACTGGCATTGTTGTCCTTGGTGTTTTCAGTGCATTTACACTTAGCTTACACTCAAAAACATGCAAGAAGAACAATAATTGATTGAAAATTAACGTAAAAGCTTAACCTTTTCAGATTAACTTAGACTTTGAGACTTGATGTGATATAAGGAACTGTTTAATTTTGTCGTATAAGTTGGGTGGTTTATAAAGCTTAATTTTAGTATTATGATTTTCTTGCAAATAAAAATATTAACTATATAGAAGTGATAGAAGTGTTTATAAAAATTCACTTTTATATAATCACTTGTTCATAAATTTATTGAAAAAAACTCCATGGAATAATAGTGCGGGTCTCAGCTAGTATGATATATTTGGAGGTCCTGATAATGAATATGATACTCCCAATTGTCAGAAATTAATATTTACAGATATATTGGACATTAAATAATTTAATTTAAATATACTCACCATGCAGTCATAATTTGGGTCCTTAAAAGTGAAAACAACCATACAATAAACGGCTGATTTTCAAGTACATACGACACTGTGTAATATGTTTACAAAAAATCTTTCAACAGCAGTTTTTTTTACCAAGAAGAATTTTATTTTTTATAATATTAAAAATAAATGTGTTATACAAAGTGTCATTTTATCATTACATAAATAAGAAAGTACATAATTCACCCCATTCCATCCCACATTTTTTGGTTCACTGGGGCCCTGCACTGAACCCTGATTAGGTCCCCTCGAATTCTTAATCTGGCTCTGGGTGTAGGATTTATCATAAAAGCACATATATTTTTTATATTGTCGTATGTAATAATAATATGTAAATAATAATATATGTAATATATATAATATATGTATTATATATAATATATGTAATTGACCAAATTAAGTTTTGATATTGTAAAACAGTACAAATGAAGTTTTGTTAAAAAAATCTATTTTAAAATCTTACTTAATGTGACACTTGAGATGGCATTTTCTGATGATTGCACTGATATTAGGGCATATCCATGATAAGCAGACTCTCATTTCATCTTCAACACAGTTGAGCCGTTCCCTTTTTCTGCATTTAATGTTTGTAAGTGTCGAGAACCCCAAACTCACACAGATAGGATGTAGAAAACTTCATTAAAACTGCCAAAGCTTTTTTTGCAATTTCTGAATATTCTTCTCTAACAGAAATCCAGAACATATCCAGAGACTAATCAGCATACTTGATTTTTAGATTGCAATCAGTTGAAAGAGAAGCTAACTCTTCTTCTTCAGATAGAGTAAAAACACATAAGTCAGTTGTCACTGGTGTGAATGGGATCCTTACCCAGTTGTATTTCTCTGTAATCAAGCATGGAAATTAATGCTCGATATTGTGCTCTATAGTTGCTAAATGCTCCACCACAAGAGAAACTATTTCTTTTGTATGATTTTTTGGAATCAGAGGAATCATTTCAAGATTACCTTCTCTAGCTCTCTTTTTCCAGATGACTTTTTCTCTGCAATGCCAGTAGCTTATCCGTAGAGGTCAGGATGTTTTCATTCCACCCTTGCATGCTGGTGTTCACACTATTCAGATACCTAAATATTTATGCCTAATATGCTAATTTGGCGCAACAAATTTCAAAGCTAAGATATTCACAAAAATCACTTTTCCTGTTTAAAAAAATAGTAACATCTCTTTTTTGTACATGAGCAAACACTCTTCCCCTTGACAGCCATCTTATTTCTGTGTGTAAAACTAAACATTCATACTGCGAATCCATAGCATTACAAATCTGATTGTTTTTAGAGGTCTTGATTTCACAAATTAACCATTCTGACCAGTGGCGCACACAGACTTTTTTCTAGGGGGGGTCCGATCTATTTGGCAGGCATAAAAAAAGTTTAAGGTTACCCTTTATTATTTATTTTATTTACACAACTTGCGTTTAAAAATTAATTCCCTTTCTAAATAGTACATTATTACTGTAAAACACACAATTAGAATAAATATATTACAGTGTAATATCTCAAATTTTCCGAGTATATTATTACAGTGAAATATAGACTAAAGGTCCAGGGTTATCAGCAGAAGTAGACATATTTCAACGCCATATTTTAACTTCGAAAATATAAGCAAAAATAACATAAATAACAAACCAAATATACAATTTGATTTTATTTCAAAGTCCTATTTTGTTTCCCAAACAGCGAAATCCAATAGTCTAGGTCATGAGCTTAATGTTTTTTAAATACCAGTATTTTCAGAGGAATACACAAAATATGATTCTTAGGAGCGGTTTACATCGTTTTTCCCTTGTTGTTTAAATTTACTGAAAATCGGGAGCATAAGAAGAAAATATATTCAAAACATTCGATTTCTAATAATCTAATTTTTAATTGTTTTATATTAAATCTACATTACCCTTTAAAATGAAAAATACTCTCGCAATTATTAACTGGGTTCACTGAGTTTGATAATATTCAAAATTGCAAATGAAAGAAAACAGAAAAGTCATTTAATGGGACACAGTGGTCAGGTTAACTACTAGAATCTGCTGGTCTGGGAAGAGGGTGATCAGAGTAGAGGGGACAGGCCAGAGTAGTCATCTCAGAGAAAATAATTGCACTCTTGAAAATGTTCCACTAAATAGGAGTCACTTTGAGAGGTGGTTCGCCTTTGGAGGCCTTACTGCACTTGATTAAAAATAACATTTCTCACCTCAAATGGTAAAATCCAATCGTCTCGGTTTCTTGCTTAATTCATCCAAAACATCTTCTGGAGACACCTGTAAACTGTTGGTATTTAATAATGCAAGACCATTAAGTCTATCACTTTTCATGGTGTTTCTTAGATAAGTTTTTAGCCTCCTCAAAGCAGAGAATGATCTTTCGCTGGTACAGGTGCTAATGGGAAGTGTACATAGTATTTGTAGGAGCAGTTTGATATGAGGATACAACTCTGTCACAATAAATGAACCCTTCAATAGCAGAAAATAATTCCTTGTTCCGTATAAAATTTTTCCATAGTTTAAGTTCACCAAGCATGCTTTCCTTATTGTCGCAAAAAAGATCATCACTGTTCGAATAAAATTCTGCTAACGTGAGAAAATCACTTTCCGTTTCATCATCGTAATTTTGAGTCAGTAAGCACCAAATTTAGCTAAAATGTTATTATGTTTTTCAAGTCTTTGTTTTATTTGACTTATTACATTGTTTAGAAAGGGCAAGAATATAGCCCGTCTGTAGTACTCCTCAGGGGATTTAGCTGGAATATTGTTGCGGTACACTGATAGCTTCGTGGGACATCTTGGAATTTTAATTTCTTCCTCATCTCTTACAAATTCCAGAAGCTTTATGGCCATTTCAAAAATCTCTTTGAAAACTGATTCAGAATTAATGTTTAAACTTTCAAGTCCTTCAATGACCGAGTCAGCATAACTCATTGCCTTCTTCAAATCAATATTAACTGTTTGTAAATATTCACTCAACCTTTTAGTAAGAGCAAATACCTTATTTATAGTCAGCAAAGAAATGATGAAATCAGCTTTAGAAATCGATACATTTAAAAGAGAAGCTTGAACGGAAACATCATTATCATTCCACTCTGTCATTTCATTCAGTGATGCTTGTATAGCATTATATAATTCAACCATAACTAGTATCGAATCATGTCTTTCAATCCATCTTGTGCCACACATTTGAACTAATATTCGTTTTCTAGAATGAGGACAGTGTTTTTCAATATTTCTTATTAAAACATTTTGCCTCAATGGAGTGTGAAAAAAATTATAGATTTTACCCACTATTCCCACACAGTTTCTGATATTGGGTAAATTAGAAGAATCTGAAATCGCTAGGTTTAAACTGTGTGAGCTACAATGCACATATAATGCAGAGGGGAAGTGTTTTTTAATATGAGCTTGAACTCCTTGGAACTGTCCACTCATTGCACTAGCCCCATCATATTCTTGGCCTCTGAGAAATTTTAAATTAATTTTGAAATATTGCAAAGAATCTATCAAATGTGTGGCAAGACTTTGTCCTGTTCTACTGACAACCAGTATAAATTGTATAAACTGTTCTTGGACAGTATCATTTTCAATGAATCGAGCAGCAAGAGCAAACTGTTCTATCCCAGCAACATCAGTAGTTTCATCTGCTATTATACTGAAACACTTACTCTTATTGATGCAATTTGCAATATCCCTTAAAATTATATCATTTATGGAAGAAATGATTTCATTTTGTGTTCTCCAGCTAACGTAGGAATTTCTTCCACAACTTTTAAAATGATTCCTTAAAATTTCATCTACTGCTTCCACATGCATTCTAAGTAATGCTCTAAAATTTCCCTCATTTTTTTCAGGGGTTTCTTCAACATTTAAGGGGCCATAATCTAAATGTCCTCGTAAGGGGATCCCCTGCTTCCCGCAAAATAGGACAGTTTTTATTATTGAGCCAAGTATTTTCCTGTTTTTTGCTACTTCCGCTGCTTTGTTTTTATCTAAAATCAAATCAATCGGGAGCACTTTTTTCTCATCAATTTTCTTTAAATTGTAAAATATTTCCAAGCTTCGTGCATGATATGACAATTTGCCATGCTTCTCAAAATATTCTAAGGCATGGTTCCATTTGTTGAAAACTTCTGAAACAAATTTACCCGGATTTTGCTCCCTATGCACTCCTACTCTAAATGGAGAAAATAGCACACAATATTTGCAGAAGAGACCATCCATTAATTCCGAATAACATACCCAATGCCATTTTTCAAGCCAATGTGCTTGGCATCTTAAATTTTTGCCTTTAATATTCTTGACAGGAAATTTATATTTAGCATCTGGTGACCATAAACTATTAAAAACTTCCAGGAGTTTCTTACCAGAACAATATTCTTTTGATTTCAAAAAGTTTGCTATATCATTAGGGTTACCTTTATTGTCCGCATGTGTCTCCGTAGTACATCCAGTAACCAGTGCGAACGACGAACACGGCTCTTTTTCTTGCAATGATGCACTATCGATGAGGTCACTATGTTCGCTGAAATTAATTTTCTCACCATCTTTTTTTCACTATGCACATTTCCACGCGACTTCTTCACAAATGATAATATTGATATTTGTTTTCTTTTACTACTCATATTTATCTATGTAAGGGGTAAACCAAAGAGTTTTAAAAGGACAGTTTCTCACTTTTTCATTTGCACTAGAATGCGAGTAGCCTATCTTATGTCTATAAGCAGTGCTTTACTTGGATAAAAATAAGTGCCGGTACTCTCCGTAACAGCAGCAAACTATCTAATTAGAAATGAAATAATGTAGTATAACATATTTAAAGGCCACTACTATACGGCTATTTACTACATATCACTAATGTAATTTCACGGACAACACTTATCAAAGCAGCCTACTTTGTTTTATATATTCGAATTTCACCGACCACGAGGCCAACGAGATGAAATAAATGCTCGTGTGATTCGAGGAAAACAGCTTATCTGCATGGAATCCGCACTCACAATTTCTCCATTAAATACTTATCCAATTTCAGTGGTGAGTTTAGACTTCCCAGTGGAAACTCCACAGGGTTGCCGAAATTCAGGATGTGCAAAAAATGTGAAAAAAAGGCCGCGGGGAGCTTTCTGGAAAAGTACCCGATTTTTTTAATGTTCGAGATCTGTAGCCTCAATATTGCTCGGATGCTTCCATTCTTCCAAAAAATGCACTTTTCCACAGTAAGAGATACACTCATCACTACACTTCCTCACTCATCGAGACTTCTTTTCCTACTAACCAACTTCTCCAAATTGGAGACTCCAATTGTATTCTTTTGAGAGTCTCAGCTGCAGTTTTTTGTCCCCCTTTTAGTGGAAATAGGATATTTTACACAAACGGCCATTCTCCTGGTCGCCTAAACCTCCTCCCACACAGCAGGGATCCAGGAAGTCTCCAAAAGACAAAAACGGAGAACATAAGACCCAGAAAGGGATGAACGTTTCTCAGCAGAAACCCCTTCTCATGGAAATAGGATATTTTCAGCAAAAAGATTTTGTCTTGACCAACGGTCACTTTAAACACCGATATTTTCTTGGAAAAGGAACTTTCCCTTCTCCCTTCCTTCCCTCTTTCCGTCTTCCCCATATTCACGCACTCATTCCTGGAGCAAAAGCATTCCTGAGAACACTTTAAACGTCTTGCCTTCACCCTCATCTCAGGATAAAATATGCCCCTATGGGGGGGGGGTCCAGACCCGGTGGACCCCCCCCCCCCTATGTGTGCGCCCCTGATTCTGACAACTTGGCCTAATATGGACTTCAAATCAACTCCTAATGTTATTCCAACCAGGGCTTCCCTATGCAAAAAACAATTGGTAGTTATTGTAGCTGGATTCTGTTATTTTACAAGTGAGACAAAGCCTTTGACAGATCCCAACATGGATGGAGCACCGTCGGTATAAATTCCTGCACATGACTTCCATTAAATTTCCAAACATTCTATAGGAAGTCAAAGTATTGAATTTATCTTGACCTCTTGTGTGTTCTGGGAGATGCCTGCAGCACAAAAATTGCCTAATTCTTTCATGGCTTTATTTGATAGTTTCTCACTGCACACAACACACAATGGAACAGTACAATTTTTTTCTCCACCTCAAGAAAAGCCAAGACTCAAACAACTGTCCATATACATGCGAGAAACCTTAGAAATATTATTTGGCTTGGCTCCGCTTGTACTGGGTTTTTCCTTAATATGTTCTTCATATTTTTCACTGTTACGTTTTCTTATAATAAATCTCCATTTTTAGGTGTGCAACTTGTATAATTTTTAGCAACGATAATTGAACAATACCACAAATATCACACAGTTTCCTACCAATGATATTACACAAAACACTTAATACAAAATGGTATCTATTTGTTATCGGTAGTACAATGCAACATAAAACATGGCACTTGAGCCCTGGGGATTATATGTGTATTTTCTAATCAACACAATCAAAATGTTTACATTTGTGTTGCATTCAAAGATTTTATCCAAAACAAAATATTTTTTTAAATTCTACTTGTAAAATGAAAGAATAGGGTCGACTTATACTGCAAGTATGTATATGACTAACCACACATTTTCAAGCTGAAAAATCAAGGTTGACTTATATGCCAAGATATACAATATATATTCACTGTCAACTTTCTCTCAGTATTTTCCTTATTCTTGAAATGGAATTCTATTAATTCCATCACTGCTGTGACTTGCAGAGTTTGGAAGTCAGCTTCCTCATGATGGAGGAGCTTTTTACACAAGTGATACAGCTGAAGCCTCAAGAACTCATTACTCTGCATGTTGGCCACCAATTCTTCATGCAGCTGCCCTTGGTCTTGTGGCTACTAAACAAGATAAATCTGGTAAAATGCAAAACATGGAACCTGACCACTTTCATCTGCTTTTTGGTGAGTTTTTGTTGCATGAAATGTTATGCTACTTTTGGAAATATAGTTTGTTTTGACCTGATTAATGTTGAAGAGGGCTTCTTGGAAGGAAATGTACCTATTGGTATCTACCTAGCCACTTGTCTTTCAGCATCTATTAAAAAAATAAGCATTTTCAGTAAAACATTCATCTATGGAAAACGTTTTCTATAATTATTGTAGCAAATAATGAAATATTTCTTGTTGTATCATCTTTTTTGATAGGTTTAGATGTTTTAGAGAAAAGATGACCTGAAATCACTTCATTTCTCTTTGATGGACTACTATGGCGTGACTTCTTTTAGAATTTTTAAATTTGTCAGTCATAAATTGCTATTAAGATCCATTTAAGTAATTTTTACAGTTGCAGTCACTTATTTAACACTTTCAATGCGTACGAAAAATTACGATGTCTTCTCCTGTGCTTATGTACATTATTTTAATATTGTTTCTGAAAAGTGTATTTTTATGCATCAATGATTTAAAGAAATACATTTTATTAAGTTTTTCTGCTTTTTGTTAAAAAATAATTTATGACATCTTATGATGTCATCCGTCACCGGGAATGAAAAGAGGTTAGGCTACCCCACACAACATAAAGGGCTTCTATTTTATGATCTGCTTCAAATCGGTTGTAACTTTTTTACTCTATTTTCTAATTCTTAATGCGAGAAATAACATTAAATTTGTGTTCTCAATGAAAATCTATAAATTTAAAATATATATTGAAACACATTAAAATTTGCATTTCTTTTGCAAACATGAAAAGTAATAGGATAAAAATGTATTTAAAGCTGTATTTAATGAAACTATGGTAAAATCATTCGTTTGTTTTCATTAAAAGTGTTCGAATAAAAAATCTTTGGAAAAATGACCAGGTTTGACTCCAGGGGATTATTTTTACTACTCATAAAAAATTACTAAATAATACATCATTATGTGAAGTCACAGTAAAAAGTATTAAAATTTATAAAATAGAATTTGCATTTTAAAATATGTACCTAATTTCAGCAGGTATTGCTTTTAACAATTAAAGCCTTAGAGAAAATCCCTACGAAGATAGAGAAGACCACCTAAAAAAGTACAGGTATTGCTTATAAATAATCAATAAATTAACAATCATGTAAAAAAACTACCTAATTATGGATTAACCAAAATTTGATAAACGTAAAAACACACTGAAAATAAACCAAATACATAAATAACCCAAAAACACACATTGTTTTAATCCATAATTTAAACAAGAGGACAAAAAATGTTACATACCTTTTGCACGATAAACAGTTTATCACAGCGATTCCCAAACTATGGTACGTGTACCACCAGTGGTACATGAAGATTCTGCCAGTGGTACGCGAGTTTAGTGTCAGCATTCACCCATGGAACTGCAGAACTAGTGACCACAGAGAGGGACGGACTATTGCCCGCACAGTCAACTGCCAACGTATCGTTACTCATCTATTTGCGTTTTCATGTTGCTATTTTAAACAACATTATTCTGAACTGAATTAGGTGAGAAACTTGTTTGTTTCAATTAATTCCATTCCTGAAAATATGAACGTGAGGGAAAAAGACCAGCTGATTGATTTGGCTTGTGATGAAGGACTACAATTTGGTTTCAGCATCTGCAAACTCGAAGAATTTTGATTAAGGAGATGAGCTAAATATCCCACTCTTTCTGACATAGCGTTGAAAATTCTAATCCCATTCTGCACGACTTACATATGTGAAACGGTTTTCTAATATGTTGGTAATTAAAAACAAAAATCGAACAAAACTGAACCTCGAACTGGACCTTTGCTGGAAGTTAACTAACATAGAATCAAATATTAAAATGCTATCTACATATATCCAAGCTCATCCATTACATTAACTGATTTTCTTTGTATTTTAAGTATGATAAATGCAAGAAAATAAATAATTTTTCAGTACTACCTATTTTATCTGCCTACCTTATATTATTTTGAAAATGCCTCTTTCGTTAGTAAAGAAAGGTTTTTTTAAGTTCATACTTACTATATGCTACAAAGAAATTTTGCCGTTTTCAATGGTACGTGAAAAGAAAAGTTTGGGAACCGCTGGTCTATCAAATTATTCCATGGGTAAACTTCCTTTACATAAATATAATTAAGTATTTAAAAACGTCCTAGAATAAAAATAAATATTGTTTGAACACACTGGGAAAACAGAATAACAATTTATATTTGCAATAATAAAACCAGAGTAAAAATTTTTTAAAGTATGTTATGGCCAATAATACTTTAGAATTATGAACTGAGTAAATTAGATAAGTTTTAAAAGCTGTAACGACGGAAATGAAAGATTACATAAAAAGAACTCAAAAACTATGATGATAAATATAACCAACTACGATAAAGATGTTAATAACAAACAAAATATACGAAAAAATAATTATAAATAAAACACTCATTAAAAATGAAAATAATAATACGTAACTATATAAAAAGATTAGAAAAAAGCCAAATGAAATCACTACATTAAAAAATTACAAATTACTTACCTTAAAGTTCAACTGGATAAATAAAAAAATCAAACACACGAAATCAAAAACAGCTGCTTCTACTAGTAATGCTAGGCATCAACTTAATGCATAGTAGCAAAAGAGCACATCTGCTAGACTGTGAGCGCCCCCAGGAAGCGAATGAACCGTTACAAAGACGGTGACATTTTAAGATGACACCCGCCAGCGGCGAAGGCACGCCATGACATCTTAAGATGCCATCTGCACGGAAAGTGTTAACTTCCATGCAGGCTTTTACAGTTGTATTTGGAAAAGAAGTTATTGTTGAGAGAATAGTAAAACAATTTGATATTTGTTGTGGTTTCAAAGTAAGAATTCTCAATTTATTCCAGTAATGTGTAATCTGTTAGTTTTATTCTGTTATGGTATATTTTATTTATATTTCATTTTGATGCAATTAATAGTTTAGAACATGGAGAAAGCTTTTTAATTGGATTCTTTTTAACTCTGGAGGAAGTTTTATCTACTTAAAGCAATATGTTTTGATGCAGGTATCTGCATGGAATCACTCTGTGGACCACGATCATCATCAGAACCAAAAGAGTCAGTGACGACTTGTCTGAATGCCCTGCAGACTCTCCTCTCATCACCTTCTGGTCGCTCCCTCCTTCTCCCTTCAACTCCGCTTAACTCCAATTCATCTTCAACAGTCAGTTCTGCTTCCAATCAACAATCAAATCAATCTGCTCTTCCAGACAAGTCACTTGCCATTGAGCTCTGTAATGTTCTGCACAGGTAAAGTTCTCATAGGTTTTGGAAATATTTTTTTGTTTTCTAGTTAAAATTGGCTCATTGGTCTTTTTAACTCAGAAGTAGCTATATCTCTGCCAAGTCAGTCAGTTTTACAAGCTCATTGAATTATCATTCTGACAAAATTTGAAAAAAATGTGACATCATGATGATGCATAATTTGAAAGCTACAGCATTGAATATGATGGTTGGTGATGCTGAATTAGCTAGTCATTTCTTATTGAATTACAAATATAGTAAATTGTATAATCAATATATATATATATATATTCCTACCAATCATATAAAATCGACTTATGTTTTAAGCAAAAATTTGAAATTATATTTCTTTTAATTTATATAGCATTTCAAATTCCTATGTTGTACATACTTGTAGCTGTGATAAAAAATTTATTGTCTCATATAGAACATTTAAAATTAATTTAATGGATGAGGCAGAGACTTCGTGGAATTCCATAATCAAATGACATGAACAATACTAAATAGTATTTTTAGCCTACTTACCAAAAAATTGATAGTAGTCTTGTGAGATTGCCTCAGTGTGTATGTGTATCCCCCCTAACATCTTCTTCATGAATGGACCAATTTCCATGTAAAGCTAATACTCCATAATGTATATTCCAAATATACAGGTCCCGAGTTTGATTCCAGGTGAGTTCTTTCCCCATCCCTCGTACAGAGAGTTTTTCTTTTGCATTTTAAAATATTTTATAATTATGATATCAGAGTGGGATTTGTACTGTTCTAAGGGGAAAAGAGTGCTTTAAATAATATAATTTTGTTTTAAAAGACAGTACAAAACTATTCAATTTTTTAAACATTGGATAAAAGGTTGTGAAGTAAACCCACAAAAATGACGAACATTAAATAAAGTTAGCTGTGAACTGACAAATAGAAAAAGGTGGGAACGGAAGGCATCAAGTGTTCTTTCCTTGGCAGAGTATGAGGCAAGAATGGGTGGGAACGGGAGAGCGAGTGAGTCATTTCCTACAATGTAGTTACTTTTATAATGCATGATCTTGAACCTCGCCCACTTGTCGCATCTAATGTTCCGTCCGTCTATAGGACCGGATAATCCGGAAGTCCAGACATTGAGAACCCGATAAATGGGTTTCTACAGTATATGCAGTTTGAAACGTGCATTTGTGATGGCAACAAGCATGAACTCCCTCTACTTTTTTGTTTCGTAGTTCAGTTTAAACTTTTGGTGCCCAAAAAAAGAACTTATTATATTATATTTATAATGCTCATTATTAGCAATTTTCCAAGTAATCAAACATGATAACTCTCAATTTAATTATTTTGTAGCTCAGTTTGAACTTCACCGCCAGTGATGTTGATGAAACTTTAGTTTAAATTTTAAAGAAATGCCATCATTTTGGAATGTAAGATTTTCATTTACTATTATCTTTGTACATATTTTGAATGTAATTTAAGGAAATGTTATTTTGTTTTGTTAGGGTTTCATTTTTTATTACTAATGTTTAATGTAAATCTAAGAATTGCTATCATCTTGTATACGTAAGATTTTTCTGCCGCATAATTTGAACGAGATTACTAAAAGAGATGTTATCACTTTAATGCTTCATTTTTTGTTTTTTTGCTGTTTGGAAATGTTTGTGTCAGAACCTAAAAAAACATCCATGCATCACATACTCAACATTCCATATCAGTAGTTAATTCATTTAAATTAAAGCACTTCCTTGGAATAAACAAAAGAACATTGAAAATCGCATGCGAAAATGTGCTTGAGGTTAACTGCACAATTGCTGAAAGAAGTGTTATCGCTTTTTAATGCTGGGTTTTCATTTGCTATTACGCGTTTTGAAAGTAATTAACAGGTTTTTTTCATTTTATGGTGCTGGATTTTCATTTGCTGTTACGTTTTCTTTTATTTTCTGTTAAACTGCATTATTTATGATAAAAAGTGATTTGTTTTAGGTTGACTCGGAACCGCACTGCTATTTTTACATTGCGTCTTATGGGAAAATAGGACTTGCACTTCGTCAATTTCCATTTCGTGTCAGTTTTCTGGAAGCAATTATTCACCAAGTTCAAGAAGGTTGTGTATTACAATTTGAAATTTTGGTGATGTTGGGTAGGCTGATACAGGAACGTACTGCCCCTAACGTGGACATTTCAATTATTTTATATGGAAAAATTGTTTTCATTTTACTAGAATTTGATTTACACGGTAGTTTTCAGGAACGCATTAACCGCGCGAATCGAGAAATACCTGTATTGTGGAAATTAACAAAAGTTTAATATAATTAAATAAACAGCGCAATATATATTGCACAAACATTCTCATATATGTATATACGTTTGGTCGACTGTGTATGCTTATAAAATAACAAGTAGGGATGCACACAGGTTTCCCGTGGTACAGAAGTGCTTTTTGTGAAATTCACCATAGTATAATCATATACTAATGCATTTGCTTTGAAATCAGAATATTATTTTTTCCTTATATTATGGTAGCCCTGCTTTTTAGAGCCATTCTAAACATGTTCATTTTGTTTTGCCATTCTATGCTTGCCCTACAAACAAAATTTCTTTGATATCGGTTCAGCCAATACCTTCGAAGTTTGTAGTTACAGAAAAATTCTAACCTTGATATTGTGGTAGCCCTGTCTAGTCGACACGGTTGAAATATGCTGTTTTGGTTATTTATTTATATGAAGATTATATATACCATATTTGGTTAAAATCCATGTGGTCAGTTCTCTAGAAATGCGCATAATATAATTATTATTTTATTTTTTACCGTGGTAGCCCTGCTCGTTAGCTCCAATTTATACATCTTGATTTTATTGTGGTATGTTGTATAAATCTAATATACAAAATTTTATTGAATTCCATTCAGCCAATTCCTTCCAAATTTTTAATTACAGAGAGTTTAACTTGTAATTGTGGTACCCCTGTTTGACTGATTTGGTCTAAATATGCTAATATGGTTTTGCATGTATGTGTACATTATAAATATTAAATTTGGCTAAAATTGATTTGGACAATTCAACACGAATACTTGTAAAAAAGAAATGTTTTTATTACTTGTATTGTGGCAGCCCTGGTTTTGATATCTATGCTAAACATCTTGATTTTGTTTTTTTATGTTGTACATCTCCTTTATACAAAATTTCGTTGAAATCGGTTCTGCCAATTCCTTCTACATTTATAATTACCAAAAAGTTTAATTTTGCAATTTTGGCCCCCTGCTTAGTTGATTCAGTCGAAATATATCATTTTGGTCATGTATTTATGTGAAAATTCTATGTACCAAATTTGGTTTAAATCGGTTAAGCCAATTCTTCCCTGATATATGCATACGGATGGATGGACGGACATCACGAAGATAATAGTGCTTTTCAGCATTGACAAAAAGCACTAAAAACACTTATAAATCAAAGTTAACCATAATTTAGCATATATTTTAATGCCACTGGATGATATATAGTAATTTTTTGGACATACGGCTTAGTTAGTATTTATTTGTTTATTTGTGACATCAGGCTGTATGATTGTGGATGGATTTCAATCAAAGTCCTTATAGCTATTTTTGAGTAAATCAAATTTTGTTTCAAAATAGTAAATAGAATTTTGTTTCAATAAATCCAAGAATAAGTACCCTTAATTGTTGCACAATATTGTTCATCTCTTCAGAGTGTCTATTATGAATGATATTATCCACAAATATGAGATTTCATTCGATTTAGTTTAACTGTCTATGCTGTAGTAAGATTTTGAGTGGATCGTGGCGGAGGCATGATGTCATAGGGCTTAGGTAAGGGATGACATATAGTGATTTTTTGAGGCATATGACTTATGACATCAGGCTCTACAATTGAATTGTTTTTAATCAAATTCTCTGCAGCCATTTTTGAGTAAATCAAAATTTTCTAAAAATCACCAAGAATAAGCTAACTTTTATTTTTCTGCAATATCATTTTTATCAAAAAAGGGTCTCAAAAGATGATATATTGCATAAATACAAGATATCATTCAATTTTATCTATGCATTTGAGCCCTTCAGCCACGAACAGATGGACAGACAGACAGACCACTTTAATGGGCTCAGGAACACCTAAAATGTGTATTTTCATCAAAATCTCGAAGTCGAATTTTTTCACGATTACAGTACTTTCTCTATATACTACGTATATAAGTAAGATAAAATACTATCTAGTATTGTTCATGTCATTTAATTTAAAATTGACTAATATATTCAAAACCATGCAAAACTGACAAATTAAAGCAAAAAATCATAAATAAAAGAAACTTTTCTTCAGATTTTTTAACATGTTTTATCACAAAGTAAAGACAGATTTATTAATTTTATGAGATGCAACATACATCTGATTTTTTTGTGATTATAGACTTGTGCTTACACGTGAGTGGCCTGAAGTGCATGCTTTTGCAATGGAAGTGGTTGGAAGTATACTTAAAGCTGGTCTGGAAGCTCTTGAAACTTACAAGCGAAAGGTGCTTAAAGGTGAGCTCTTCCATTTTTTCTTCAATTTTACTCTGTATCTGGGTATTAATTATGAAAACCCATTTAAAAATCATTTGGTATCAAATCCAGTAACTATGCAATAATGATTGTTTAAAATATTGTTATTATTCATTAATCATGTTTTTATCACCATTAATTTTTATTGAACAATTTCTATTTGAAAACTTCTAATCCTGGAATGGTCCTCATAATACTTAAATATTTTGGTCAACATTGTTTACATTATTTTAACTTTTCCACTTAGAAATCTCACCAGCCAACCGCAGCCTTGATGATGGAGTTGGAATGCCAGCAGATATTGAGGGTGAAGCAGATATCACTCCTGGACAGTCACTTGCATTTGCTCTCCTCGAGGTCTGTCTGTGTCTTATGCTGCGGTACTATCCACACCTTGCACCAAATTCTCCTGACATACCTCCCGCTACGCCTCGGCCGCTTTCATCAGGCAGTGTTTCATTGGATACCCGCCCAGTGGCAAATGCTCTCAATGCAATGCAACAAATTCCACGTCTTTGCTCACCTCAAGGTGAGAAAATTTTGTATAACATGCTTATTACTGCATTACAAGAAATGTGACTGAAGGTGGTACTTCAGTTACCAGTCTTCATACCAGAAACGAATCAGACAAAGGAATGAGCCCTTTTCATTAACACATTGACTGTCTGACCAATATTTTTTAAATCTGATGTGGCCACCACATGACTTTCTCAATAACTGCAATATTTCTAAAAATTCCAAATAGGTTAAATGATAATAAATATTTTAAGGAACTGTGAGAAAAATTCAAAGACCTATACAAAGGACATACATAAACTCTTACCATAGCCTTCTGATATTGGATATAACCACAAAGCTTCAACAATTAAGCATAAAAAGGAGTGTTACTAAAGCGTAATTAAGCTTCAAGTGTTTACAAAAGTTGCCTCCTGGTGGTGTGGTAGTAGCAGCTAAAAAATATAATTTTAAAAATCTCTTAAAAAATGCATTACATGGGAAAATGTTTTGAACTAAAGTTGTAGAAAATTAAATTACCTACAACTTTTATACCAATAATTTTTCACATTCATCAGATATTAATGCAAATATTTAAAAATACAGATAAGTGACAAGAGTAAACACCCACTTCCGTTTGACCGATTTGAACCAAAAACTAATTAATTCTTGCTCTTTTAATAGAAATGTCAAATATAGAATTTCACAATGTTTTGATTAATAGCTTTTGAGTTAGAAATCATCAAAGAAAAGATTTGGAAATGGTATAGTTGTTGTCATTTTGAAATATTACTCCAATTAATAATTTCGTGTTGATGAATAATGTTCCACATTCAGTGAGAATAATTTCATTCTTCTTCATTTTCCCATTTTTCATCCAAGTCTATTTCCAATGAAATTAGCATTCATGTTACCTTAAGAAATTGCATTTTTAGGCGTTCTTTACCAGCGAAGCAGTAATAGCGGAATGCCTTATGGGCACATCTGGTCCATCCGTCTGTCGTAACTCATCTCCTAAACCACTGGACGGATTTTAATTTAATTAAGTATGAGTGATTGTTATTAAAATTGATCGTCCAATTGTGATTTTCAACTGAATCCATAAATTAGAACTTCCCTTTTACATAATTACTTTAATAAACTTATACTCGTATCATTAAATGGCATCTGTCAAGCAACAATGAAATACCAATTTTCTCTCTCTAGCTCTTATATGATCTGTAAGGTATAGATTAAAAAATTTATTCAGATAGAGAACAACATTTACTACAAGAAAGTCCACGAGGCCACATAATTACGAGTTATGGCTTCAGAGATAAAAATTCGAGAAAATCCCAAGCAAAACATGGCATATTTTGTTTACATCGATCGCTAAGACAGTTTTTTCAACAAACAACAATTAAAAATCCATATATTTCTCTCCCATGCTCTTATATGATCTTTGAGGTATAGATTGAAAAATTTATAATTAAGACTTATAATTTCGGGGATAAAAATTTTAGAATCGCCTAATCTTTCAATACAGTTTCATATGTATTTCTCATTAAGAACACCTTTGAAATATCTGTGTATTCCATTTATGGAGTATACTTTTCCATCTTGTTATAATTATAGACATTTCATGTGAAGTTTTATATTTCATTATCAGCTTAATTTTGTAGTTCATGCCATCGCTCATACATTTGGAGCAGATGGCTCTTTATTTACCGAAATTCAAATAGTTGAACATCAAAAGCCGTCATCGCATTTTGCATAATTGTCTTTATAGTCAATGTACTCAATTTTAATAGATTCTATGAATGGAGTTTTAACATGCATGAAAACATTACAGTGGCTATAGCATTAACAACAATAGCCAAATAAAACTAATAGGAATTTATTTTAATGCCTAATGAAAATAATACAAATTGCTAAATATTTTTAATGATACATATGCATAGCCCTGAGAAATGAAAGAAAATATCCAATAGCATTTAGAAATGAAAGAACAAGTAACAACAGTAACAAAACACAGGTAATGCTAAATTCAATATTCTAACTTTATTAATATTCATCATAGTTCAAATATTTACATTATGAAAAATATAGTACACCTGGCCCTCCTATAACACAGGTTCTTTTAACATGGATTCGCTACAGCACGGTTTGTTTTTTACTACCAAAAATCCATACAATGCAGGTTACGGTTCACATCAATGCGGTTTGATCGGACTTGGGATGTAGCATTCCCGATTGCTGAGCAAGGGATAGATGAGCTGGAAGGCTCAAAGACCACACTTATCAACTTAAGTAAACAACTACAACTAATTCATAGGAAAAAACGATGCAGCAGAATGACCAGCCATCTTTTCCATTCTTAGCAAGTCAAGGTTGGTTTGACAAATTCAAAAAGAATCAAAATCTCCTTAACCCTTAGAGTGCCAAGGAGCGCTATCACGCTTCTTGCTACTCTCGCTTAAAGTGCCAAGAGTGCGATCGGGCTCCTTCGTCATGCTCTCGTATAAGTGCTGGTAGTTCACGGTCTCTCATCAGATGATATCTTATAACAGCCTACTTATGACAAGGAAAAAGTGTAGTTTCAGAACCTGCTGGTAGTTTTCATCTCATTAGTTTTGTTTTGATTTTATGCATTTTTGAACTTAACTTAGTTTTTGCAACCCGTAATAATTAAAATGGTGTCAACCTCAAGGGAAGTGTTTGACAATTATGAAGATATAGTGGATCATATAAATACTCTTGGTGATGATGATGATTTTGTTGATTCTGGCAATGAAATGCAAACTCTCACAACAAGTTGTGAACCTCATTTCATAATTTCAGATGCAGAAAGTGCCAATAGTGACATTATTGTCCATCGTAGACGTTGTATTGCAGTTCTAACTTTAAGTTCAGATAGTGAAAGTGTTGCTGACATTGAGGAACATGATAATGATATCTATAATAATGAACAAATTCTAATATATAAAAAAATTCAAGCATGCCATTACATACCATTCCAGCCCTTCTTTCCTTTATTCCTTGAAACACATTGTCCAAAACATGCTCTTCCCCATGATGCCATATTTATTCCATATTTCTATCTGTTTTTCATTCTTTCCCTTTGGAATCTATTAGTAAATGAAACTAATAGATATGCAAATCAGTTTCTTGGCTCACAACAGCAAATATCACCCAATGCTAGAGTTAGTCAGTGGATGCCTGTTACTGTCACAGCAATGAAAGCATTTGCGGTAGTACTATTGGAAATGGGAATTCTTTATTTGTTCACACTTTGCTTATATATAAATATGCTATATAACAAGGCATAAAATTCAAGCATTAGAATCCGATAGGAGAACTATTGAATATAGGTAAATGAACTGTAAGCACAAATGTTAGGATGTAGAGAAACAAGTGTGTATAAATTATGTGTTAGTGTTGTATAAAACATTTTATTTTTCAAAAACCACCAATCATAAGAGAGTGATTTTTTTGTATGGCCAAATAACATACTAGGACTTCAATAAATATGACAAATATGCAAGTTAAGTAATTCTTTAAAACATTTCTAATTTCAAACTTTAATTTTGTTTTTCTAATAAGGTAATTTTAATGTTACAATATTACAATATAATGAGTAATTTGTTTAGAATGTTTGCAAAATTTTCTTAGGTAACATTAAGTTAGAAATTTGAGGAGAAAAATTCTGTACTTGATGGGGAATCAAGCCTGGATCTCCCAAGTACAAAATTTTTCTCCTCAAATTTTAAATTTCTGTTAAGCGTTCATGCATGACAACTAAATTCCTTAACATTCCATTGTGTAACTTTAAGTGTTGAACTCAACTGAATTAGGCCTGTGTTTGCATAAAATTAATTATGTAATAGAAAAAATTTTCATTACTCAGTATTTCAAGTTTTGGGCTACAGTTAAATGTTTTAGGAATCATCAGTGTAGTTTCATTGCAATTAAACTGCAGAGTGGGAAAATCTCTGTGTGGTGTAAAGTTTATGTATGCATCTGTTTAACCATTTCACTGGTATATACTTGTAATGTACTTACATTAGGGTCTACTAAAAACTATAACACACATGCAAACACACATATATATGTTAACTTTTAATCTCTTTAATCTAACCCCAAAAATACACATGCATACACACTCTTTAATCTGACTAATGGTGGTTGACATATTTGACTTTTTTCCTCAAATTGTGTGATATATCAAATGCTGCATTTTTCTTGACTCTAAACCAGGGGTGGGCAAACTATGGCCCATGGGCCACATGTGGCCCGTGAGGGCATTTTGTGTGGCCTGCGATGCCATTATGAAAGCAAACTGTAGCATAAAATAAAGATAATTTCATATTTGTAACTTAAAATTATGGCCGAAAAACCTTTTCCAGTGATGTTATGAGGATAACATATTATTTATTAATGATTTTCATTAACAGGATCCCTCACATTGTCTCAAATAACTTCTGATGTGAACCCTAACATGGCCCACCGAAGTATTTTTATCTGTTAATTCGGCTCGCCACATAAAAAGTTTGCCCACCCTTCCTCTAAACCAGGGGTCGGCAACATACGGTCCACGGGCCGGATGCAGCCCCCGAGAGCGCTTGATGCGGCCCTCGAAGCCGTAATGAAAAAGTGATCGGTACAATTAAACAGAAAATTTCCTATATTTTCCAGTGAAATTTTGGTCTCAAAACCTTTTCTGATGAATATTTAACACTGGAAAATTATTTAGATATGATTTTTACCAATACGAGACCACAATCTCTGGAAAACTTCGGGTGTAAACACTCATCCGGCCCGCCGAAATACTTGTGACTTTCAATGCGGCCCTCCGAAGCATTCACATTACGAATGTGGCCAGCCATGCTCAAAAGGTTGCCGACCCCTGCTCTAAACCCTTCATTCATTCTCAATAAACATTGCTATTATTTAAATGACTAAATATACACAATTTGCACAGAAATGTATGCAATCGGTTTTGCAGTATTACTGCATCATCAGGCAACATAAAATTGTGTATATTTATTTCTCTAAAAAAACAATGACTTTCCACATAGTTACAGCTGATTTTGTTGAAACTGCTTTTTATAGCAGTACTGGTCAATGTTTTTTGTTCATCCCAGTTTCTCTTTGTCTCTGGCAGGTGCTGTAGCAGTGCTTCCCACAATATTGTACCTGGCAACAGGAGTATTAGGAGAAGGGGGAGAAATATCTGAGGCTAGTCTATGCTGTTTGTTCTCCCTTTGCTCTGATCGTCATGGACAAGATTCTCGATGTGCCAAAGAATGGAGTCATCTTCTTCAGAGTGCAATGGCCAAAGTCCTTGATTTGGTATCTGCAACTGGTAAGGGCCAGTTTCTTCTCTATCATATACATATTCAAAATTTGAGTATTTTTCCATTTTAAACCTATATAGTAGAGATCTGCACAAGCCACAAATTTAGGCCCCTATATTGCCTGGCTGTCAGCCTGGCCTGGTGATTATGCATTGACTACTTACACTGCTATTGACGAACATCCTTCAGAGTTTCTGAAAGGGACTTAGAAGCAAGAGCATGACGGTGTAGGAAGCAGTGAGTTACAATGACGTGTGGAGCTTCTTTCTTCACCAGTGCAGAAAATCCAGATTTCTTTCCTAGCATGGAAGGTGTTCCATCAGTGCATATTGAACCGAGGTGTTTCTTCCAATCAAACCCTTGCTTGGCAAAGAAACTTTTCACAATTTCAAGAATGTCTGAGGCCTTGGTGGTTGTTAGAATAGGCTCACAAAAGAGAAATTCTTCTTTCACACCAGTGTGCACATACCGAATAAAAACAAGCAGCTGACTGCACTGTGATACATGGGTAGTCTTATCCAATTGCATGCTGAACTGATAGGGGCTAGCTTCTAATTCTTCCATGACCTGTTTAAGAATATTAGGAGACATGTTGGCAATTCGAGAACAAATAATGTCATTTGACAAGGGAACTGCCTCAATCTTCTTCCGCTGTTCTTTACCACACACTAGCTCAAGCATCTTCAGGGCACAAGGCTTGATTCAAGTGTCTGCAATATTGTGTGGCCTCTTGCTTTTTGCAATACAAAATGCGACCTTGTAAGATGCCTCTAGGCAAGGTTTTTGCGTAGGAGCAAATCCAAGTTTTGGTAAAGTTGCTGATGTCTCTAATCAAGCTTTCTTCTGTTGAAATACCTCAAGACTGTCCAAGACATTCTCAGAGTGAATGGAAGAAAGGTGCTCTGTCAGTTTTGATGGCTTCATGTTATCGTTGCAAAAAATTATCCCACATAAGAAGCACTGAGGTTTCTGTATGCTTTGGCATTCGATGAATGTGAAGCCAAAAGATACGTATGATTCATCGTAATTTCTTTTCTTCGGCATTTCCAAAATATTTAAACCTAGGGTGCAACAGATTATTTATGTATTAGCAAAAACTATGGTTTATGAAACATTATTCAATTAATACAATAATTATTAAAAGCACGTCTTAATGCAAACAAAAAGGATATTTTCATTCTAGAAAATTAAGTACTAAATAATATATAATTTTATGAAAAATTTCATACCTTTATGTTAATAAATGCAGTCTGAAACAGAAGAACTCGACTATCTTCAGCAACTAGCAATGAAATACTGACCAAAGGAGAAGGTGATCTCCTAGGAAATAAATATGGATCCTCTAGGTTCCCCACTTTCCTTAATGAAACAAATGATTTGGAAATCCCTTCTCGGAAGTTAAAAGAAAGCATCTTTCTTAAGCGGGCCATACACGTAGAGTCTGGCCTGGAGGCCGAGGGTTCACATCAGAGCAATTTACCCCTCGACCCTCATTACCTCTCGCTCGCCTCTGCGTTGGTGGAATGTTTTATGACATTTAAGGCCGCCTCTCGCCTCTCCTCACGTTTTCGCACTGCTTGATATTTCTCGGAGTCAAGCAAGGTTCATTTGGGGTAGGGAAGGAACAATCAGCGGCATGGATGCCAAAGGCCTACGTTACTGTATTGCTCCAATGCCTCTTATTTGTTTGGTTATCCTTGTCCCAATTTCCCAGAAAAGGGATTAACCACATGGTGATACCCATATCAGCAGGTGTGCAGTAGGAATTATTTCGATTGCACTGGTTTTCCCAGAGATCCCTTTTCATTTTTGTTAGTAGGCGCTATGAACCTGAAAGGCGACGTTCCTGCCGCATCCCCTGGACTCTCTTCCCGCACCCCCTGGACTCCCTTCCCACACCCCCGGTTAAGAACCCCTGATTTATACGATAAATAGAACTAATTGAACATATGTTCATTTCTATACATAAGTATTGTTAACACAATATTTTGACAATATAAGATCCAGAAGTTCCAATGATGGATGAAGTGAAAGTTTTTTTGCATAGGTCAACTCCACGTTGACTCCAGGTGTCATGGCTCTATGTATGTTTAACCCAGTGGTTGAAATGCATAAAGTAAAGGGTTGTTATTCTAATTCTGTTTTGTTTTGGTGGGATGAGCCGCATGAGTCATTTGTTGTCAACAAATAGTCATCGCCTGACACACCATCAGATGCCGCATCCTCCCTTTTGTTGTTGTGCTCTGGCTCAAACGATTTCCAAACTCAAAAAACATTTGGTCTTTCTTCTAGAAATCACATGCATGTTTCATAAAACATTCTACATGCATATTCCATAAAAAAATTCCATAAAAATGCCTATTTCATCTTTTATATTGCAAAAAGTACAATTGTTTCACTGACATAATTACATGCGAGCGGTACTGCGATAGACAGCGGAGTTCACAATAAATGCTTGCAATACAGACATAAAAACAATCAGGGTTGCGATTCATTTCTAACGGACGGTTGATGTCATACTGATAGGGTATTTAGATGAGTGGGGGCATTTTGAGTTAATTTCCAAGACTTATGCACATTTTGGCTAAAATGTGGTACTGCGTGCCAGGGCACACATAGTTAAGGGAGAATTGTGTCACTGTGGCAATCAAAGCAATGAGCGATACATAAACAACTGCTGTCACTGCAGCAGAAAGCCCGCCCCTACCTCTGCCCTCCCACGTCTTTGCAGGGATTTTACTGGCATTTACCATGTCTACATATTTTTTTTTCTCTCGTGGGACTGGTTGATGATTAACTGATAACATTTTACCAGCCAGTTCAGCCCTGCATGCTTATTTTGACTCGAACTACTTAATTTTGTCTTACTCTCTTGTTTTATGTACCTACACGTAATAATTGTTTTTGCTATTTTCTGTTAATCCTATTCCCAGATTTATTATACACTAACAATACCCATGTTCTGTCAGCAAGAATTTTTCCGAAATCAGCAATTATTTAAAGCTAAACAGAATGACTGTATTCCTGAGAATATAATATGCACTATAAATTTTGGTCTATATTTCAGGAGAAATTGTAATATGTGCGATACATTTTATAGTGGATTAATAATGAGAGATATATTATGTGCTCTCGTTCACAAATACTTTGCCGTATTATCAGATGAAGTGCTTAAATGAATCGAATGCATATTAAGGTAAAATCATTCATCTCATCTTGCACTTTTATTCATAGCGAGACATTGATATTGACTATTATTGTTTTCATAGAATGCACTATTATGTTAATGAATGTATTAACCCTTTATAAGGCAATGGCGATGCCTATGCCACTGGAGGAAATTCGGTTTGAGCACTAATAAATCATAACAGAACAACTTTTCAATTACGGTGTTGTTACCATAATTTTTTTTTAGTGTAGAAGTTTACTTACATTGTTTTTGGGTGTAAATAGGTATGCATTTACTTTATAAAATGTTCCTCTCTCAGGTGGTAATGATATTGCCACTACCTTATAAAGAGTTAATGTTAGCTTAGAACCTTGACATGTTGTTACTCATAGATTCAATGGTTTTTGTAGTGCATCGCTTGATCAAATGAGCCTCATGATTAAGCCTGACATACTCGTGCATGGTTGGTCTGCCCCTGTGTTTATGCAACTCCCCATTACCTCCCTACAACCTTTTTTCAGTCCTACCAATTTCGCCATGACTAAGCTTGACATACTCATGCATGGTTGGTCTGCCCCTGTGTTTATGCAACTCCCCATTACCTCCCTACAACCTTTTTTCAGTCCTACCAATTTCGCCATGACTAAGCTTGACATACTCAGGCATGGTCGGTCTGCCCCTGTGTTTATGCAACTCCCCATTACCTCCCTACAACCTTTTTTCAGTCCTACCAATTTCGCCATGACTAAGCTTGACATACTCATGCATGGTTGGTCTGCCCCTGTGTTTATGCAACTCCCCATTACCTCCCTACAACCTTTTTTCAGTCCTACCAATTTCGCCATGACTAAGCCTGACATACTCGTGCATGGTTGGTTTTTCCCTGTGTTTATGCAACTCCCCATTACCACCTTGCAACATTTTTTCAGTCCCACCAATTTCGTCATGATTAAGCCTGACATACTCGTGCAGGGTTGGTTTTCCCCCTGCATTTATGCAACTCCCCATTACCTCCCTACAACATTTTTTCAGTCTCACCAATTTCGTCATATGGAGCTTTTACTGTATATTAAAATTAAGACACTTCCATTTATCTCTCCCTCTCTCTTCCTCCCTCTCATTCTTCTTTCTATCTCCTCATTCTTCCTCTCCCACTCTCCCCTCAAAAATGTAGCTATCTTTCTCAGCGTGATATATGTAAAATCTTACATAAAGAATAATATTTTTAAAAACACAATGAATGGAAAATATACAAAGTAAGCATAAAACAAATGTCAAGCGGAAAACACATAACATTAAACTATTCCCCATATAAAAGCATTGTGCTCTCAAATGTGATGACAATGAGAATTATTATGGTATCTTATATTTCCCATAGCTAAAAACCTGGAAAAAATTACTTTTTTCCTGATTCTATATTCATCTTTACACTAATTTGACATGGTTTCAAATTCTCTCTTAAAAATAAACAAACTTCATGCCTTCAATCATACAACTGTTCAAATTTTGATTTTGTGCCATGCTTCTTTGTAGTTTTAATATGCAAAATAAATGCTCCTGGAATAGAACCTGTGATCTTATGATAAACGATGATGAATAAAAGATCCAAGTGATAGATCCCAGTATATTGAGAAAAAAATCATTGAAATTGTTCTTGTTGTGGAGTTATTCACATTACCATAATTTACCACCAGGGGCACAACATTGGCATTCCCAACAAACCAACAGAATTGGGCTTTTCTGTATATATGTAATTGTTTTTCTATTTGTACAGAACATGGTCAAAGATGAAGAGTTTTCATCCTAAGTATTTTCTGTACCGTATTAGCCCGAATATAATGCGACCCCGAATATACTGCGACCCCAAGTATTTTGAAAGGAATTTTAGAAAAAGACGAAAAACATTTAATTTTCTCTATTTTGCACATTTAAATTACCTGTAAACTCATGAATTATGTACTAAAGGGGGGTAATGTGACGCCACGTTTAGACGGTCCTCGTTTTCTAACGTTGAGTGTCGCGACCCTGCGTGAAGTTGTGCCGGTGCTGTGGTTGCTGCAATTTGACCTTGATTTATTTTCAAGTCTCCTCAGACCACTACCGAGTATACTTGTACAATGTAGCATCGTGACATGAACGTCCAATTCACTTACAATGCAGCAATTATAAAAATATGCGCTGAAACACGCGTCATGAAACGCGCCGATACGCAGTTATTGGAACATTGGAACGCAATATCGCCCGCCAAATTTGATCGCGAATGCTTGAGAGGTGCATCGTCTTGCTTTGGCATTTTTCATCTCTAAGGAGGTACTACATACTCACCAAGTTTCAACCAAATCGGCGGCCAACATGTCGTAAGGTCCCCTTGTCGGTAGAAGATATAGCCTAGGGGTAACGTGTAGGGCTCGTGTCCTGTACTTTTGGCGTTCGAGACTCCCGCTTGTCGAATTTTTTTTCTCCTGCAAAATGTCCTTCTTCTTGCTGGTTTTTATATCCCAATCTTCAGGAAATAATTATTCGCTGCTAATTTTTTTTTACGTAGGAGAATTATTTTTAATCAGTACACCACTATTCTTTCCATGCATATTTTATTTCCAACCAACTCCTTCAAAAATACCGTGCATTTATTATGGTAAGTTTAAAACATTTTTCCGGAAACAAGCAGTTGATTGCGAGAATTAAAGATACATATAATACATTTTGTCTTTCCTTTTCTTTGCCTCTGGAGAAGACAGCACATAATCTTCACTTGAAGTAGGGGACTCGGGAGATGAAGTGGACGAGGAAGGTTAGTTCCTCACTTTCCGGCGCAGTTTCGACATCTCCGTGTGGATTTCATTCTCCAGAAATTCCATTTCCTACACCATTTCCACCACTCACTCGAATATTTCACGGCCTATTAGTGATGATTGCAATGATATCGTATCATTGATGCTCTTCGAAATCATGTTGTAACTCTTCACTAATTCCACACAATAGTGCAAAGCGCCAGCTAACTCCTGCTATTCTTGATCACTGCTCTCACAAATGTTTAAGATTTTTCAAGGAAACTGTGTGGATTCCATCGCACGCGTTACTATCACTCTTGAACACCAAGACAAATCTGCATAAGAGCGGAGACAACTAGACCCGACAATATATGATCTGACCTGCATAGCCTTTTGCAAAACCACGAACCGTGAGTTAAATCTGTGTCCAGTATCTCAACAGAGCTTTCAGGAACAATTTTATTTATGTAATGAGTTAATGCTTAGGAATAGATACATGGTGACAATCTTGAGCAATAACCTTTGTGAGCTTATGTTGAGTTTAAGCAATGGTGATATAGTTGTTATTGCTCATTAAAAAAAGTCTTTAAATCTCTTCTACCCAATCATGCCCAAGTCTGATGTTAATAATGGCATGTTTCAATTCTGCCCTAAAAGGACAATTGTGTTAACCTTTAAATGCCTAATTTACATGTCCCTACAGCGAGTCTCGCTGCCAGACTTTTTTTTGGCCATTTAAATTTTTCTTGCTTTCAATCAGATAAAACCTTGTATTTCCTGAACTATAAGAGATAAATTAGTCAAACCGAAAGTAATATTTAGCAGAATTGTTTGGGTAATAAAGGGTATATGTCCTTTATAGTAAAAGAAAAGAAAACAACCCAAATTCCGATTAATCTCTAATATAAAGTATAAAAAATCATAATAAAACATAACTAACACTACATTTTCATACATTTTACAAAGAATTATATATTCAACTTTTAAAGTATTGTTTTGGTGCGGTACTCCTCAAAGCATAAAAATACACAGAGCCCTACATCGCATATTTTGCATTTCACCGCTGTTCTAGTATATTTTCCCCTCTCGGAGCACACGGCAGCGAAGGCAATTTTCCCTTTACAGGCCAGTGTTTGTTTTCTTTGGCCTCCAAGTGATGCAATTGTGTCCCACTTGCGCTGCTCGGTCTTCCAGTTTGGGAAGTAACAGCGCGAAGAGCTGACACCCCTTCTGGGATCAGATTTCGCTCGAGAGCGAGATGAAACTCTCGATGCATTATCTGCCTTCCAGATGACGTCAGGAGAACATAACTATTGAGGACCATGACGTTGAGGAGGTGGATGAAGAGCTTCTTCATCTACTTCCAACTATGGCAGCTGACCTTGTAGTTAATCACTCTATTCCCCTTGTCCATGTGAAATGAGAAGGACCGGGCTGCCGCACTCTCCCTTATCTCTGTTTACAGTTGGTAGGAGGTCTTCCCCGCCCCCAGTGGTGAATCGGCGGCATGGTTGTCTCAATGATTTTTGAGATTATGGCTCAAGGACGAACCCTTCAAAATTTCACGCCTCTATGATAAAAATGACATCTGTAAGTGACTTCCAAACAAAGCATTCCCATACGGGCATGGTTGGCAGCGAACGGTCATATTTTGCATTCCCATATGGGCACACTCGGTGTTTAAAGATTAATGTTTATACTCATAAGCAGCATTTCAGGACATTCTGTACAAAGCATGTTAACAGTTACATTAATGATCATATAAGTCCAAGAAGGATTTGAACCTGCAAACCAAGCATCAGGTGGCAGACCTCTTTTTTAAGACTTGCTAATTAACAAAGTACTTACCTTTATTCCATTTCTTAAGGTTTGCCTGGAAAGACTAAGGAGGATACCCAACTATCAACACTAATGAAAGCATTTTCTACCATTGCTCTCAATGCACCACCTCAAGTAGCCAGTGCTTCCCAGTTGTGTAGCCGTGCAACTGATGTACTAAAGAGTGGATTGAAGGGAGTTGACTCACGGGTGAGTTTGTGCTCAGTTACATTGTCTTTTATACCATGCATTACAAGTCATAGTAAATGTAATTTGAAATCTTATTTTTAATATGAAGATTATATATTCCATGACTTTTTCAAATGCAGGTACGTTTGGAATGCATGCATGTGCTCCGCAAGATCTTTTCTCATGAAGAGGTGGCAGTATCTACTCCATATATGCGCAGACTTACTCCAATCCTGCTGGAAATTGTATGTCAAGGTGTACGCTCCAGAAGAAGTGAGGAAGTAGGTTGGCCACCAAATGATTCAGAGGAGACAAAGGAAGAGGAAGAAATAGCAACCCTTCTTGAAGGGATGGCTGCATTGGAAGCAGCTGTTGGTGTTGCCGTTCAACCACACAGTATGTATATTATTGATGAAACTTGTCTCATCTGCACACAATTTGATATTTCAGAAAGAAGAAAATTCAAGAGAAAATTGTTGGGATTATTATGTGTGCTAAACCTTTGTTATGATTTAATTCTGAGAGAAAAATTGTCATATCTTTATAAAAGTGGGTTGTTATAATTTTAGTTGGAAATATATTGTCTTACATAGAATCTTTCCCTGGTCTCACAGATAGATTTTTCTGATATTTGTGGCATATTTATCAAACCTCTTGGGACAAGCAATTTTATCAAATTTTTCAGTTAACATGAAGGTTTAGGTTTTGAAATAACCACTTATAGTTTTTTGGCATCTTTTAATGAATGAATTAATTGTAAACTGTTATGCATATGAATTATTTGTCAAATGACTTTTATATGATGTTAAGTTTTTCATTTTATGGGTTTGAATATTTTCAAAAGAATACAGTAGACCAGTGGTGGGCAACATTTTCTATGTGGCAGGCTATTTTGGCAGTTGCGAATTCTCTGGCAGGCCATATCACAAGTTGTCAATGCTTCAGCGGGCCAGATTAGACTTTAAATCAGACATTAACTAGAGATTTCGAGGTATCATATCAGTGAAAATCAAGTCTAAATTAGGTTTTTAGAGTTAACATTTCAATATAGTGTTTCATTGACATAATTTGAATGTATATGATATGAATTTGTGTTAAATCGCTTTAATCATAGTAGTTTGTTCACCACTGCAGTAGACCCTCAAATTTTGGGTGGATACGTTTCTGAGAACACTGCAAAGATGAACCCTGCAAGAATTGAAACCATAGGCTAATGGGAAAAAGGAGGATCAGTTCTCGACTCACAAACATAACTATATTTGGATCATCATCATAGGTAGTCTGTCCGTAGACAGGTCCGTGATTATTCTTGGTTAAACCTGGTTCTCCATATACTCCTATTTTCCGCTGTCCTCTTTATATCTTGATAACTCTCTTTCCCTTTTAAATCGTCTATCAGCTGAAACCTTTTTCTACCTCTTTCCCTTTTCCCATCTAGTTTTCCTTCTAACACGTCTTTAATCATACTCTCTCTCCTCAGGTAATGTCCAACCCAGTTAGCCTTCCTCTTTCTGATAGTCTGTATAATCATTCGCTTCTCTCCTATTCTTCGTAGCACTTCATCGTTTTTCATCCTATCTGTCCATTTTATCTTCAGCATTCTCCTCCATGTCCACATTTCAAAGCTTTCCAAGTATTTGATGTCATTTTTCCTTAGCGTCCATGTTTCTGCCCCATACAATGCTATACTCCATACGTAGCATTTTATCAACTTCTTGCGGATATCTTCCCTTATATTCCCTGTAAGTAGTAGTTTCTTTCTCCTGAAAGCCGCTTTTGCTTTTCCTATTCTAGTTTTGATCTCATCCATACATTTTGCCTCTCGTGTTATGATACTTCCAAGGTATTTATATTCTGAAACTTGTTCTAATGGCTTTCCCCCAATAGTTATTTTCAGATTCTCTTGTTTACCCGATATTCGAATGACCTTGGATTTTTCTGTATTTATTTCCATACCGTATTTTCTACCTGTTATCACTAGTCTATTTATCATTTTTTGTAGCTCCTCTTCCTTTCTTGCTAGAAGTACTTGATCATCTGCGTATTTTACTGTTCTTATGATCTTTCCTCCAATTTTGAAATCCCCTGTGCCTTCTAAAGCTTCTTGCATTAGACTTTCTCCATATATATTGAATAGGGTTGGCGATAGGCAGCAGCCTTGTCTTACTCCTCTACCGATATTTATTCCGCAGGTGTCCACATTCTCAAACCTGACCTTTACAACTTGATTCTCATATAGATTCTTAATCAGTCTCCTGTCTTTCCAGTCTACACCTATATCCTTTAATATCTTCATCAAATTTACCCAATTTACTCTATCAAAGGCCTTCTGCCAGTCTACGAAACATGCGCAGATATCTTGACTGTATTCTATTGCCCTTTCTGATATGATTCTAACTACTCCTGTAGCATCTCTAGTTCCTCGTCCTTTTCTGAAACCGAATTGATCTTCTCCTATTATTTCTTCTGCCTTTTTCTCCAGCCTTTTATTAAGAATCCTCGTGATGATCTTCGATGTGTGTGACAGAAGGCTTATAGTTCTGTAATGTTTACACTGCATTGCCTTTGGCTTCTTCTTTAGAGGGATCATTGTTACTTCTAGGAAATCCTGAGGCCACTCTCCCGTGTCGTAAATCTTATTAATTAATTTCGTGATTGCTTTTAGTCCTTCTGATCCTATGACTTTAAGTATCTCAGCCGGTATTCCATCGCTGCCCGTGGCTTTCCCCTTCTTTAGTTCCACTATCGCCTTTTCTACTTCGCTCTCCATAATACTTGGTCCTAAGTTGTCTTCTTCAATGTTTTCCTCATTTTCCAGTTCTATTTTTGCCGCTCCTGCCTGTTTGCTGTATAATTCCTTAATGTATTCTTCCCATACCTGTGCTACATCCTTAGTTTCTGATACTATCTTCCCATCCGTATTCATAATTCCTTTACCACAAATTCCATTAGACTTCTTATCTTCTAATTCCAGTGCCCTAGCGTACATCATATCGTACCGTCCTAACTTCTCCATTTGTTCTATTTCATCACATTTTCCTATTATCCAATTTTCTCTAGCTTTATCTGTTACCCTTCTCAACTCATTGTTTATACGCCTATAGTTGGCTCTACCTTCTTCACTGTTAACGTTTTTCCATTTTCGTCTCTCATCCATTTTCTCCAGCATTTCCTTCGTGATCCATGGTTTTCTGATTTTCTTCTCTTGTTTTCCAATCTCTTTATCCAAGGTATCCTTGATACTGGTTTTAATTTCATCCCATTCTATATCAACGGTCTTCGGTTTGTTTTCCAGCTTTCTTAGGTTATCTTCTAACTTCATGCTGACTACATCCTGCCTTTCTTTCAGTTTTTCTAGGTCCCAGGTCTGTCTTTCTCTTCTCGTTTTTCTTATTTGTTTGAGCTTTGTACTCACGTCAAGTATTAGAAGGCTGTGATCTGAATCAATGTCTGCTCCTTGCAATGCCTTGGCGTTCTTTATGCTGTTCCTGAATCTTTGTTTTACAAGGATGTAATCTATTTGGCATCTCATTCTATCTCCTGGGCTTTTCCATGTGTATAACCTTCGTTTATGGTTTTTGAACCATGTATTAGTCACTACAAGGTCATTATTGATGCAGAATTCTACGAGTTTCTCCCCTCCTCGATTTCTCTTCCCAAGTCCGTATTACCCAACAACATTTTCTTCCTGTCCTTCTCCGACTATGCTGTTCCAATCTCCCATTATTATGCAGTTTACCTTTCCTCTTCCGTCTTCTTCATAAATTTCATTAATTTGCTCATAGATCTCATCTATTTCATCATCGTCATGAGCTGACGTTGGCATATATACCTGGATTATCAGCATGTCCACTGGGACTGCTTTTAGCTTTATTGCCATCAGTCTATTGTTCGTTGCTATTATCTTTGTCACGCTTTTCATCATATCTTTCCTAAGTACCAGAGCTACTCCCCTTTCCCCACTATTTCCTCCAGAATAAACTACCGTGAATTCTTCCGAGTCGAACTGTCCTTCTCCCTCCCATCTAGTTTCGCTTAGCCCTATAATGTCAACTCCATTTCTTCTCATTTCTTCTTTCAAGTTCTCTAGCTTTCCTGCCTTTCTCATAGTTCTTACGTTCCAAGTCCCTATTCGTAATTTACTTTCGACAAATGTTTTCCTCAAGGCAGTCCCTGCCCGGAGATCCGATTGGGGGACTATTTTACCTCCGGATTGTTTTACCTCGAGAGAACTCATATTGTCCAACCATATAATCTTTACTAGGGATTGTAATGTGGTAGTTTCCCTCTTGCTTTCCACATCGCAGTACTGTAGCCGTTCAAATCGTCCTGATCACGCCTACAGCTGTATTGGATATAGACCCAACCAACATCATTTGTTTTCGGCTCTATACCATACTGACAGTACTGCTGCCTACTGTCAGGCACTGGTGATAGTTTTTTTTTTATAAGTAAAACCTCCATTCGAGGGGTTTGAACCCCCGAACTTTGCAATAGAAAGCCGACACGCTAACCACTACACCACCAGTGCATATTGCATATCAATCAATATTGGATATCAGTATATAATATAAAGGTAAACTTTTCTTTAGTGCAGATGATGATGATAACAAAGACGTTGATGAAGACAAGACAATGAGGAATAGAAAGATGATGATGGCATTGAATGTGGGGTTTTGTGTTCCTCTGAAGTATCATACACCTCATCAGGAGATATCACAAGAGTGCAGTGGCTCAGTGTCTGAGGCTTGCGAGTCTAGCTTGTGCAGGAATATTGCAGTGGGCAGCTGTTGAACCTTTTTTCTGCTTGTTCCTATTAATTTTCCAATGTGGCATCATGGCAGCCTCAATCTCTCTTTTCATCATTATCCTCCACTCCATAATGTCCACCTCGAGGATTTTTGGCATCAATAACCTTTCTAGCCTGAAGATCTCCATTGTTATCTGTGAATTTACTTGCAAATTTTTGGCCTCAATGGCCTACTCATTCTTACAAAGTTTTATAAGCTCTGATATAACCTCATTGTAAGACTTAATGAGCCTGTTTAACCCTGTTGCCTCTATGTCCTCAAAGTTCTCACCTCCGATGGCACAGGATGTCATCGCTATCCTTTTCATTTCCTTATCAACAGATGGGCAGGCACGTTGCCTAGTATGAGTGCACTTTGAAAGGCAGTGATTTTGAGGAAAGGTGTTTCTCTACCACATTAGTCCACTTTCCTGAATGCTCACTTTGTAGAAAGGTTCATTTTCCAGAAAGACACATTTTCCTGAAAGTTGATTGGGAAATTGATTTTTGGGACAGGCATATATGCAATTATTGGTAGATATTCACAGAAATAATTAGAATGTTATTGTTGCATTTTTAAAAAACAGGTTAGCCAACTTAAGGACAATTTTTGATTGAGTTTGGTATGAATAACAAACTACCAAAACTGTGTACAGTGAGGTCGCAAACTCGGAGAGTTTACTTTATTCTGAAAAATGAATATTTTGGTAAAATGAACCTTTCAACAAAATTACCTATTCAGGAAAATGATTTTTGAGAAAACAATCATTTGGGAAACCCAACTCTTTCTCTACCTCTCCAATAAAGCACTTATAGAGCCACACCAATACTAGCACAATTGTGACCCAGGCATAGTGGTTATCTCTCAAAAAAAAGTCCCCATAAGTGCTAGCACAGAAAACAAGGATAAACCTTGGCTGCTTCAAAACTGATGGCCATTTTCTCCTCCTTGGCTATAAATGTGCTGAAAGGCATCCTCCTCTAAAATAATCTATCCTCATCTGCATTAAAAACCTGTAATGGTTTTTAATTGTTGTCTTTTATGCATTTTAATAGCTTCAAGGGATAATTTTCTGCTGCCACATAGTCCCCATATGCCAATTCATCAACCAACTTAACCTTGTGTAGACTCTTAAATTGCTGAATCTACCCCTTACTGTCACCAATGGGCATGGAACTAGCAGTATTACATGCTCCACCACCATCCTTTTGCACTATAAGCTCATGTAGGTGTTTTGACTCATCATGTACAATATAGTCACTTAAGGGAATGTTTTTAAGCGCCTGATCCTTGATCCACAAGCTTAAGACCTTTTTATTTTGGATCATTAGCATAAGAGTAAACTTTGTACTTTGTAGGGTACTTGCTATCATAATAGCCCTTATGCTTTGTTCTGTTTTCCTAATGTAGCGCATGGTTTACTTGTGATTTCATAACACCTGACCACTGATACTATACTCTCACCACAGGCAAACCAATTCAACACCTACACTTTCTTATTTATTCATCATTTTCCTTTTAAATTCAGTCAATCTCATCATTTTTGTCTCGCTTAGGAGTGGACAATATTAAACATGACAAATTGGGGAAAATTAAGTTTGTTTGTTGAACAGAAGGAATGTGATTGCTTCAATGTTTTGGGGAGGGAGATGACAGTGCTGTGGCTGCAGTGAACTACAAACATGTGAAACCACAATGTTTGAACCCACAGATAGAGGGTTTACTGTGTATATTTATTGTTGTTAAGTCAACTCCACCATTCTTATTTAAGAAATTCAGATTTTAGAAAAGTGAAAAGCTTTTTTCATCAACTTAGCTTCCCCAAAAAAAGAAACATCAAAATGTTATTGATTCTTGAAGCCCCTGTGTACAATGGTTCACTTTTCCTGGACCTGTTAAGTGGTCTCTTTTTCAAAGCTTAACTCACAGTGACAATTTTTTTTTGCATTCCCAGCATGTGGCGTATTCTTCCATGACTAACTCAGTTATTCCTGCAGTTTTGTGTAATATGCTCAAGAAACGTCCTAATACTATGTGACAAAGTAAAAAAAGCTTCGGATAAAGATGAGTGAGACAAATCCGAATGGCATGCAGAATCGAGAGGCACCACTGGGAAAGCATCGGATTATGATCTGGCCTCTTTGTCATCCTTTCAAGTGAAAAACACTCTATATCTAAGATAATTGTTTAATTATTTGCTTGGAGTGAGGTGGACGCGCATCTGGTGATTGGCTTCATTTTTGGCTTATGCTTATAACGTACAGTACAGAAGCCATCCTCTTCTGTTGATTTAGGTTCATCACCATTTGGACATCTGCTTGACAGCATTGCTCTGTTTTGAGTTGGAAAGATAGTTGTCCCTCAAGGGAAATGCCACTTCCGGGTATGATTTAGGCAGAGCCTCCAGAGATCTTTTGGACGAGATTGGCATCTCAGCTGCATCGTTTTTCTCGATCTTCTTATTGTTTGAGTGCCAATAATTGAAACGCAACATTGTGGAGAGCTGCTGCATCTGGTCTGTTTCTACCTGAGCTTGAATCGGTTGTGTGTTACACCTTGTGGCATCCACAATGTTTACAGTTGAAATTTGAGAACTTGAGAGCATTAATCTCAACATTTTGAGATGCAATCATCTGCATGCAACTCTGAAGTTTAGATTACAAATCCCTTATTATTGAGAGGATGTCTTCTTGTTGGTTGGCAATCTTCTTTACTGTGTCGGTTAGTTGGCTGCCTGAGTTGTGTACTCAACTAATGCATTGGTAGATTAAATTACCATTGCTAATCACTGGATTTGCAACTCTTTTGCTTAAATTAGTGTAATTATAATGAAGTAAATGGCCACAGCCATAATTACAGGTAATTGCGATGTTTAAATCGTCAATTTTTTGCGAGCATGAAACACAAGAGACATCAATGTCCGCCATCTTCATTAGTTAGATGACATAGATAGACATTGGAGACATAAAGACATGTAGACATACAGAGAAAGAAGTTTATTATATTAGATTCCAAAGTCTGGACAATATCATGGGCCTATGAATTCATATAAGCAGACTCAGCACCCAACATACATTTGAATGTATGCATGACCATCAGCGCCTATATTTGGTGTACATGGTAACCTACCCTCTGTTGTAGACATCTTAAATGATACAGAAATGTACAAGGAATCCAATGTCTTCAATGTTTATGCTGTAATATGTCAAGCCCTCAATTGATAGGTCTTTAAATTTTCATGACATAATATTTCACCATGACCTAACAGGTTAATATTATTAAAGATGTTAGGTGGGCTGCTATTCCAATATACAAAATCATACATGTATCTATAATTAATTATACAATCAAAAATTATATTCGCCAATGGCTTATATGGTAAATTATAAATCATAATACCTGGCTTGGATCCTTCTCGAAAAAATTGAGACATAATGTTTATCAAGTAAAATCCTTATGACAATTTCATTAATTAACATAAGTTTTGCTTGCATGAAAGATTCATTTTATCATTTTAAAGTGGAAACAATACTGAAATTATTTTTTGTTATAGGGAGACAATTATTTGGCCTTCTTATACCTTCACTGATAAATTGTCTTCTGGAAGGAGTTTCATTTAAAGAGGCCAGTCAGCACCGACGTTTACTTCACGAGCAATGTCTACAACGTTTAATGCGGATTGGTCCTCAGTACCCACAGGTAGTGTTCATTTTCATATTTTTCTAATTGTATTTTTAAAGCAAGTTAATTTAAATTGCATTGAATGTGAATTTCATTTCATTGCAATGTTTCTTTCATAATACCTAAGGGACGAGTTACTTATAAAGCCAAATTGTGATTTTTATAGGAGTTCAAATCTTTGATGGCGCACAGAGGAGATCTTAGACAACGACTGGAATCTGCAATCAGATCAAAGCAGAGCAATAAAAATGGTAATGAAGGAACAGAAGGAAAGGGGTCCTCATCTTGTCCTCGTTCGTTGATGCTTCCAACAAGACCCACAATTCAGCTAAAGACAGACTTTAGCAATTTTACTGCTTAAAGAATCTTAATTTTAACAGAGAATCAATGAAGAAAATATCTTTTTTACTGTTAATTATCTCCATGTGCACTATGAAGGTATACCTTAATGGGATTAAAGATTTTCTCTACGTTTCTTCTTCCCCCCCTAGTCAATTCCCAACTACTCTCCAAAATCTTTCTGGGATGTGATGACTTATGAATGAGAGGGGCTTCCATGTTAACATGCAACAAGTGATTTGAATATCTAATTGGCAAATGAGCACTTCCAGAATCTCTTATAAATGTGAATTCCAGGGTATCTACAAGAAATATGTATTATTAATAGCTTATTCATCACTGTCATTGATAAATGTCATTTATTGATAGAGCCGTACTATTGTCAAATGTAATTAGATTCAGTGGTTGAGAAACAAATTGTGACTGTGTGTATGGGTGTGTATAAATATATATTATGCATTTATATTATTCTTGATTATAAAAGTATCTTAATTTTGTGTATAGAATTGTGTGTATTAGGAGATGACAAACAGCATGTAGAGCTCAAATATTTTGAGTTTTTATCTTGAAATTTTTAAAGAATAATATTTTTAAATAAATTATTTAGAAATAGTGGTTCCTAATTTTTTTATGCCACTTGTGTGACAAAGTATGTTCTATTTGAAATAAGTTTAAATGAGTATACAGAACCCTCCCTTTATGCGGGGGTTGCATTCCGGAAAAGTGACGCATAAAGCGAATTCGCATAAACAGAACCCATATTTACATGTAGAAGGTAGGGATACGTTCCACAAACAATCCTAACTCTCCTTCAAGATGCTCTTTTTTCACTCCATAGTGACTTCGTATGTGCTAAATACAAACTTAAAACAATTAACCCTAAATTATACTCGCCAATAAAAGGAAGCAGACGAGCACAAGTGGTGATTACTGTGAGCGACATAATAGTGGCGGTTTAAAGTGCTGGAGGGTTGTCTTGGCCCCATGCAAGTTCCATGGGCAAGGAGACAAAATTTCTCGTTTGCTCAAACAGTATCACATGAAATCTCCATCTCATCTTCACTCTACAATGTCCAGTCCACTCATCTCTTTTACTGTAGTACTAACATGCACAGCATAAGAGACAATGAGAGACTGAATGGTCGCCTTGTGGTGTAGTGGAAAACTTTCTTTCATTTGTATTGCACTGGCCGCATAACTGCATAAGAGTGAATCAAAGACACACAAAAAGAAATTCCGGTAGCAATAATTTTGTCGCATAATAGCGAATTTGCATAAAGCGAACCTGCATATAGAGAGGGAAACCTGTATTTTAAAATTTATTATCTTTTTAAATACTAAAACACCATATGAAGTTGGTTAAAATAAGAAAGGAAATCATTACTGATTTGGGTTGAGATGAGTTATGGGGCTGGTTGCCCAGAATGGCACATTTTGCCTTTGATATACACCTCTTTGTAGTGCTCTCATCTCAAGCAGCAGATTTATATTCCAGTTGCCATTAGTAAGTTGAAGTTTTGATGCTAAAAATTTTTCATCTTTGAATTTCACATATAATAAGCACGAGGGTCATTTTTAAAGTAAGAACCGTTTTGTCATAAAAAATAAAAACTTTATATATCCAAATAATTTTATTGCTACTACTACGTACAACATTTCTTTATTTTTCTACATAGTCCCCATAGAGATCCAGGCATTTGTTCAGACATGACATGAGCTTGACGATCCCCTCATCATAGAAGTCGGCCGCCATTCCATCCAACCAACCCACAACTGTTTCTTTCACTTCTTCATCAGTTTCCATCCATTTTCCACCCAAAAAATCCTTCAGTTTTGTGAAAAGATGGAAGTCCGAAGGTGCCAGGTCAGGACTGTAGGGAGGATTTCCCAATCAAATTTCTCCAACAGCACTTGCGTTTTTTGTGCAACATGTGGCCGTGCGTTGTCATGAAGCAGACACTCCCCTAGCTAGTAGGCCGTGCCGTAGCCTTGTCAATGTTTCACAATATGCATTTGCATTGATGGTTTCTCCGCGAGACAAGAAGTCAACCCATACACTTCCACAAGTTGGCGATGGATTTCGGCAGGGTGAATTTTTTTCGCATTCAAAAATCTAATCACCGAACGCACTTCACAATCGGCGGGATTAGTGATAGACATGGTTCTTTATAAAGCACTGTGAAAAATCAACCAACTCACTCAAATGCTCAGCGCACACTGAGGACGTGGCCAGGGCCCTAGAGAGAGCATTCAACCTTGAGACGTCTCCAGTCAATGACCTGCACGGGTAGGGTGCGCAAACGGTTCTTACTTTAAAAATGACCCTCGTAACTTCCAGCATAAACTCATCTAGACTGCTGAAGCACCCAAAACTTTTTTAATGGTTTGAGCAAAATTTGATTATCACTGGTTTATATAATTGCCTTTTAGGAAAGATGAGTCACTTATGCAGCGGTAGTCTATAACTATTGTGGCATTGTCTTAGGAGTTAAAATTTGACAAAATTCCTGGTTTTCCATTTCAACTCCCCATATTTAACAACCTTTGCTGAAAAAAAATACAAGGGTGAGGTTGGTGCCATAAATAAACAATTATTTCCTAGATTTGCAAGAGCTGCTGAGCATAGTTTTGCTACTTCCAATAAAACAATAGCATCCCATAGGAGATGGCTCAGGATGCTGTGTGATTATTGAGTCATTTTTCTCCATTGAGCCAACTGTAACACCTATCTGGACATACTTACACAGTTGGGCACCTCCCAGTTTGCAGACTTGCAACTCAATATCATATTTCAGCAAATATCGCAATGGAGCTTGGTGGTGCACAATTCTTAACACTTTACAAAACTGCTGGATTGGGCGAAATAGAGCAATGCTTTAGCCACTGCATACACTAGACACCAATCCTTTGGATTTCTTTTTGCTTAGCTATGTGAAGGACTGAGTTTAGGCCACCAGTTTTCCTGATTTTGCAATGTTACATGTCTGAATCAGATATCCCAATTGGCAGTCACCACAGACACGTTGAAACAAATATGGCAGGAAGTCAAGTACCATCTTGATAACCTTCATGCCACTAAGGAGGTAGGTACATTTAGAAATGTTCTAAATCAGTGGTGAGCAACCTTTTTGCATGGTGGGCTGCATTGGTGGTTGGAAATTCTTTGGTGGGACACATTGCAAGTTGTTAATGCTTCGGTGGACCAGATGAGATTTTAAACTGGATGTAACCTAGAGATTCAGAGAGATCATGTCAGTGAAAGTCAAGCAAAAATTAGGTTTTTGGAGTTTGAGTTCCAATATCAAGTGTTTTATTTTTATAACTTGAATTTAAAGTTCTGCATAAAATGCTCTCAAGGGCTGCATGAGGCCTGCTGGCCATAGATTTCTCTTCACTGTTCTAGATTGTCTTAACACGTTCAACGTGGCATGACTGGAATTCCCATCATGAGGGGTGCTATCCCATGACTCATGTCTGGAATTCCCATCATTGTGCTACATCTGGTTCTAATGGTTCGGGTGGCGACCGTCATGTCTTAGCCTGCTTTCTTTTGCCTCTAGCCATCAGTTTGGTTCTCTACTCTGTTTGGCTAATGTCAGTTTCACAGGTTGGCAATCTTTTTTCATCTGACATACGTCAGATTGTGTTGGTGGTTAGTACTCACTCGTAATCATATTAAATCATTTAATCGTTGTTTTATTTTGTTTTTGATCATTTTCTTCATTTTTACTGCTTTATTTATGTATTTATAAGAGAAACCAAATTCTGATACAGGTATCCCCCGATTTACGCGTTTTCACATATACGCGATTTTGTTTTTAACCATTTTCCGATTTACGCGTCGCGTATTCGGTTTAACGCGATTTTATTCTTACGACCATTTATCCACGTCGCGTATTTGCATTTATGCGATTCGTTATGCGCACAGTATGTACTCTTAATAATTTATTAGTTATTTAATATTTCATAGATTCTTGCCCGTCTACTATTTACATTTATCGTCCCTGCATTAATACCATTCATTGCATCGTATGACAGAGCAGGGTTCCCCAGTAGTTCCTACGGCAGTAGAATCTCTTTTCTTATTCTCTTTACGCAAATAACGCACTTGAACGCACTTTTTTTTGCAAAAATATTCATAGTTGTGTGAAGAGAATATATTTGTATAGGAAGTTCACTGATCGAAGGATCTTCGATAACTCGGTGATACATGGCAGAAACTTGACGAATAAAAAGTTTAGGAATTTCAAAAGTGGACGCTGCACAAGACGCCATATCACGTCGACAACGCTTTGGAGGGTTAAAACGCTCACTAAATCAAATTTAAAGACCTTTATAAGTGGAAGACATCTGCTCAGTAACGTAATCAATGCCTATTACATTATTTTCAATGGGAAAAATATTTTCGATTTGCGCGTTTTCGCTTTACGCGACGATTTCCTGGAACGAAACTCGCGTAAATCGGGGGATACCTGTATAGCGAAAAAAAATGGAAAAATACCAAAAGTTTTCTGAGAAAGTAGTGTTTTGTTCATAGTTTTTAATTGTTTATTAAGCATTTAAAATGTTTCTAAGCACTTATTTTTATTATAGTATCGAGGGTAAATTGTCCTGAACACCCTACTTTTAAGAAATACTTGGAAAATTTCGAATAATGTAACAATCTAATGAGAAACATTGAGAATTCAATTCAGTCACCCGTAAGAAACTGGATTTTGGGGCCACACTGAAAGGGTTAACCATTAAATGCCGAATGTGCCCGTATGGGCGTGCAAAATGCGATCACTTATGGACGTGCATTTTGTATATTTTTCGGTGTATTTCTTTCCACTAAAAAACAAAAGCATGCAATTTGTCATTATTTTTACTATGAAGTGCTTTTTATTTGAACATTTTATTATCAATAGTTCATGAGATATGCGATTTTTCCATAAAACTACAACAATTACGACCTCTTCACATGACCTACATGTACGATAGTTTACAATGTTCCTTTGTTTCAATTCTGGAACCTCTGGATGTATATTGATCAAATTTGACATTGGGGAGTTTTAGTAAAATTGGTCGACCAATTTCAAATTTGGTTAAAACCATACAACAATTACAACCACTCTACATGTAGTTTACAATGTTCCTGTTTCAACTCGGGAACCACTGGATGTATTTTGATGAAATTTGGTATTGGGGACTTTTGCTAAAATGGGTCGACCGATTCCAATTTTGATTAAAATCAGACAATAATAACGACTACTTTACATGAAGACCTGCATGTATTTTACAACATACCTCACTAGCTTCTCGTTAAATACTCATCTGAGGAAAAAATATTGAGAACATTGTGAAATCTCAAAGAATGCATATGGAAACTGTGTACTCCACCATGGAGTACACATTTCTAATCATGTACAGTCTAAGAAAGTATGAATAAGGCCATGGTTACAACTTCATTGAGCAGGAAACAAATTTACTCTCTAGCATTAGGTTTTGCGATCTCCATATCTTTCATTGTTTGTTCTGAATGAGATTTGGTCTCTGTAGGTGTATCTACTTTCTTTAAACTTACCGCTCAACTTCTCAATAAAATTAAAATGAGAACAAAATAAAGATTGCCATTATTTCTTACCTATTGTAAGCACTTCTTAATAATATTTACCTGTAGAATATATGAAAAAAATATTTTGCAACAATTATCATCGATATCTCATCCATAGTTTGTTATTGTATTAAAATCGAGAGCTATAAAGATAAAAAATTCATGTTAAATTCCATTCCCATTAGTATTAAGTTTTTTCGTGAAAAATGCAGCAATAAGAGTTAACATAAAGCGAACGATTTTTCCTTCAAAAAAAGAACTTTTGGCCCTAAAAAGGTATACAATTGTTCTTGACATTATTACAAAATTCATAAAGAAGCCTCTGCTGAGCTTATATACCTACCTTCATATCTCAAGAGTGGCAATGTTTTTATGTATGTGGATGATACAACTCATCTCCTTCAATCACAAAGTGCAATGCACAGAGAAGCTCAAGGTACCATTAATGGCATGGTAAACTGGTGCAAAGAGAATTCTATTTTTATTAATAAAAGCAAATCTACTTTTGTTCAATTTCATACATACCAAAAAAGAATTGTTTCTTCCCCACTCCTAAGATTACAAGATTCTGTCCTCGGTGGTTCTTCAGTTACTAGATTTCTGGGTATTTACATTAACGAGACGTTATGTTGGGATAAACAGATAACTTATGCACTAAAGTAGCCACTGGATGTTATCTCCTGAGGAGAATCTTAGCCAACATCACCATATGACAGAGTTGTCGAGAGCATTTTATAGCTTTAAAGATCTTAACATTGCCAGCTATGTACATATATTATTCTATTATCTTTGTAAGAGAAAACCTAAGGCTACTGGGTCTCGAATCAAATAGTGATATTCATTCTTATAATACAAAGTTGAGATGCACGTCTTTTTGACGCGGACTGTCTGAAAGGGCCAAGTGTGAATCGGCCTTTAGTTGTAGTGGTGTGTGTGGAGGAGAGGGAGAAGGAGCCTTTTAAGAATTGTGCGGCAGGACCCTCAAAGTCGCTTGATTTGCCTTTGGTCTTCTAATTAAAAAAGATAATTGCACATAGTACCTCGTTTGGGATGGTCTCTTATGTACTACAGTATATTTGCTTTTTTTCTATCAAAAGAAATATTCTAAAGTTAAAAAACTTAAATATGGGTACCTAGTAGCCTTTGGTTAGGCATATTTGTACAAAACCGGGGTAAAGATAAAATGATGAGTTTTTATTTTTAAAATGTCCGAATTAATATTTCTCAGCGGACTCACGTTTTAATTAGATTTGTAAATTTGTTTGCATTTATTTTCCTTTATCAATGCATGTAAATATGAAACGAAGCTAGCTCGCATTTTTATATTGTTGATAGTAAACAAACCATTTTAACATAGATGAATCACACTACCTTTCAAAATTTTAGGTGCAATCAATATAATACACGTTCGTCTTGTTGAAAATGTTAATAATATTTTTTGCAGTGATTTTATTTACATCATTTTTCATTATGACTACGGTAAAATTATTTTTCAACTTTACATTACTTAAGTGTTAAATATATCGAAACAAGGAATTTGTAAAGCTATTTTCGTTTTGGTAAAATTAAAAACTTTCTATTTATGTAAGTCAAGGATCATATTTCATTTGTTTCAGGCCTCTGGGTTTCGAGTAGATCGGCATACTCCCGGCGGATTTAAGGATAGGAGTATATTAGATAACCCAAGGCAGGGTGATAATAAAATGGTTTGTGAAGTATCCATTGTAATTTTAATTTCCAGTTAAATTCTGTAACGTATGTCCTAGTTACGATCATTCATTTCGTGAAATAGAGCAGTTTTTGCTATGAGTAGTACTTTGAAATTTGCAAAGAAACAATCGCAGCGAATACTTATGGCTTAACGTTATTTAATTTTATCTTGAACTCTTTTCAATATTTTTATCGTTCATTGATATATTTTTTGAATCTCCCGATGCTATTTCTTTTGTAATTTTGACAACTAGATATATGCGTAATCAATTTTGATACCATTATGCGAATTCATTTCAGTACGACTCATCACATTACTGCTTATCGATTTCTCTATTAAAAACAGTATTGTCATTTTATAAAATCATTTCAAATGCATTTTTGATGGAACTGCATACGATTTCCTTTCTTACCAAAAAAATGCAGAGGAAAAAGTTGTCTTTGATTCTATTATTTTGTATACTTATTATTGCTTCCGATTTTATGGAATTACTTATTGAACATTCTAACTTTATCGTTCCTGCTGCTTATCTTTCTATCTCTACTTGTATCATTATTTATCTCCTCATGTCAGTAGTAAAAATAAAAATTACACAAACTATAAAATACAGCGCAGGTTTTTCTGAATTCCCAAGCCCTATTATAACATTAATGTAATAAGTAATTGCATTCCCATTACCAAATCTCACTGGGAAATATTAGAGAGTAATAGTCTCTTAGGTAAAACTTATTTATGAAAATAGGGAAATATTAGTGGTGTAAATTACAAGTCGTTAGCATAATATAACCATGTTTTCAAGTTTTTTTTGCAGTAGTATATCTTAAAGAAATGACTATTGTCACCATTCCAAAGGGAAATATCAAGCTCACGTTGTTGCTGGAATCCAATTAATGATGAAGATAAATCTATTAGCCAAAAATTTTTGAAGATACCATATGTGTATTCCAGCCACACTATGGCATTCCTCATTGGTGATCCATTGGTCAGGATTTCTAAGAAGGATTCTTTTTTAGTGTTAACACTTGGTGGTTCACCATAGAGGATGGCTGGTTTGTTGGCAAAATGTATATCTGGTTTCAAAAACCAGTTATTGGAAGTTGGAGTTATCTTCATTATCAATTTGTTTGTATGTACTTTGGTCTAGTGAAACAGAAGGTAAATCACTCCTTATAGGAGCGGATCCAAAGGGAGGGGTGATTGCCATTTCCCTCCAGTCGATGCTTTCTTAGACCTTTTCCATGCCAAATTCCTCAATTCTGCAACACAGATTAGGTCCATAAGGCAATAGAAAGAAAGATTCTTAGAGGTAGGAATAGGGTCATAGGCAGTGCTAGATACAAGAGGGGAAACGAAAGTTTCTGAATCCTCCTCTGCCTGCAAAATTTCAAGTAATGCCCAAACATTGGATGAGTCTGATCAGAAAATCAAGTGATATCTTCAGAAAAAGGCAAAATGTGAATTTGGTTTTTCCAAAAGTTTTGTCTTTTGGAGATATCTTCATTATCAATCCTGTCACCATATCTAGATGCTTGTAGACAGGTGCAATCTGCTGGGTCTGCATCCTATCATTTAAATCTTATGACCATAAACATGACTCTTGGCCTGTTCTTTGATTTGTCTAAAGAACACAATCATGAGGATCAGGAATCACATGAGGTCTTTGATATCACTGACTGTGCTACATATGGCATCTCAAATGATTGACTGGTCCATGCAAAAATTTCAATTGGCTAGTTTTGAGAAATTTTTATACGTAAAATGTATATAACATAGTACATGTCCTCAGAAAATATCATTCAGATTTCTAAAGAAACTTCCTGGCCTTGGTAGAGGGGTGGTTGATGTGTGTTACTCCCACTCAGGAATGTAACTAAAATCCAAATTTGGGGGGGGAGGGCAGTTTGTGTTGTTGTGGGGGCCAGGATGACTAAAAATATTTGGAGGGGCACACCAAAATTAAAAATAATAATATAAAAAAATGTTTTAACTATTTTTACTGCACTTGTCACACAAATGGAAATTATTCATTAAGAAGAAAATCGTGAAATACTTTATTAGGTAATTCATTTTTAAAATACAGTATTTAGCAGGTGGGGCCGTGGACTTATAAAGGGGGCCCAGGGCTCCCCCAGGCTCCCCCCAGTTACGTCTCTGTTACTAGTGTTAGGGTTGCGGGTTCAAATCCTGTCAAGGGCATGATCATATGTTTATGTCTTTGTTATAATTGTTGTGCTCATTGTAAAAAAAGTACTGGTTCTTCACTAGTTAAATAAATAAAATGCCTTCTTGGCACAGAAAGCAATATGTGTTTCAAAGTAATTAATAAGGGATAAGATGAGTCAGAGAAAGTCCCCAAATGTGGCTAGTGGACCACCAATTGGGGACACCTAGTGTAAATCATCAGTTACTTCTCCCAATGGGTCTCAATATAGTAGTTGATGCTAATGCTTAGTTTTATCTTGATAGCATAAATGCTCATTCCTTCTCCCTTGTGCGACCATCTAATTTACATAGAACTACCATATCTCTTGGTACAAAAAAGATAACATTTTTAGAATTTCATTGACAGGTAATCTCAACCCACAGAAAAATAAATATTAGACAACAACATTTTTTAACATCTTAATCTTTTTTCAGTGAGCTTTAAAAAATTATTTAATTAGTACTTATGCACTAATACTCATAAAATGAAATAAAATTAGTATTTAATAAAGAAAATGAAAATATTTTGGTCTATATGAAATTTTTTAAAAAGATGGCATTTCTTGAAAAATGAAAAGAATAAAAAATATATGAACCAAAAAAGAGACAAAAGTAATATAATATCTCATTGCCTGAGCAATTGGTTTCAGCCTAATTTTTAAAGCAAATATAAAATGCTTCAATTCATTATTAAGTTTGTCATGAAAATATGAGAAAATCAAACAAGTTAATGACACAAATTTTGTAAAACCATTTATATAGTTTCATATTCAAACAGATTTGTAGTATTTCTTTTATGATCTAGCCCATTCATTTTTAATGTTGATCCATAGTTAAATAACTATATAATAATTATTATTATTACAGATTTCCCTAAATAAAACATCTCACCTAAATTATTTCCATGATGATGAAACACAGGAAGGTTTATCAACTGTTTTTCAAAACGGAGATGATTCGGTATGATACGCATGCATATTCTTTTTAATGTAAGCTGAAATTAACCCATTTATGTCTAGATTTTCTTAATGAATTGATGAAATATTTTTTATTGTAAAATTTTGAATATAAAAATCCTACAAGATTGAAAGTTCTAATGCAGAAAATGTTAAATATTTTTTTCTAAGTTTACAAATAAGAAAAGTGGAAATGAAGCAAACTTAAACAAAAATTCTGCATGGAGCTATCAATAGTTATAATTCACCATATAAATCCAAAATGTTTGGTTATGATTTTATCTGTAGTGATGTCCATTTTTATTGCTTTCTCCTTTCAGATAACAGTTTTTCTGTCAATAGAGAATGACTATATTTAATTTGCTCTGCAATAAAGCTATTTTGCATATTTTATTTCTTATTATTTTAATTCTATGGCCTAAGTAAGCATTTCTGTTTTTGAACTGTTGAATTTGGATCACAAATTAATTGAATAAAAATGGTATAAATGTTGAAATTTCATGTGCTAAAAAGGCTCAGCTATAATTTGAGATGGTTTCAATATTGTTAGAAATCTCTAAACTCTTATGATGTCAAATGCATGTTATGCAAGCCTAGTAATGATGATCAGACAAGATGTTGGTCAATTTTGGACAAAATTTTCTAACATAATTTGTATCATATTTCAATAAGTATGGTATCAATTTCCTTTCCATTATAAAGTTAATGCATGTAAAGCAGTATCTTACACCATTGTTAATGATCATATCCGCTGTAGGTTCTTGAGACATCAGCAAAGCTGCAAAATGCTCATAAAACCATTAATAAAGTTCAAAAGACTTGTAATGAGGTATTTTAAAATTTTGAATTTTTCAAAAATTAATTACTTTAATTTTTTATTTTTGCACAATACAAAGTACTCAATACTGAAAATCTAATTCTATAGATTCATGGTCTTTACAAAAGTATCATCCAAGATCTGAAAGATGAATTAAACAGAACTCAAGATGAGGTAATAGAGGTAATAGATGTAAATGTATTTGCAATTTATAGAGAATACTTTCATGACTTTTTTATTTCCTTTTAGTGCAAACAGTTAAACAAACAGATGACCCAATACAAGAGAGATGTCAATTGAAATGGGTAAATTATGCATCAGCAATCATAAAATTCTGAAAAATATATTTTTTGTTCTTGCGTATGAATCATTAATGTCATATTTAAATTAATTGTGGCCAAAATTTTGTGATTGTAAAAGCAGAAAATGAACAGGCAATTAGAGAAGCTTGATTTTTATGAAACATGTTCTGAACTAGAGGAATGCTAAACTATGGAAGACTGCATTGGTATGATAATAAAGTTCTTGAAAATTATGGCTGCTAATCTGTTTTTATAACCAAATAAAAATATTTGAAAATTTTAATAGAAGTAATGGTGGTTTTATATACAATTCAGTGAGAAAGTATAAAATGTGAGTATTGCCAACTTGCTTTGCTCTTATTACCCAATGATCAAAATTTATGCAAGGGCATCCTTTTCTTGTGAGACTCATTCATTAAACTGGCAAAGGAATTGCAATCAATATAAAATGTATAAATGCCTTTCATATAGTTCATACATTTCGTCAACTAACTAACATCTTACATAAAATTTCTTGTGGTTTTTGTAAATGAATCTCTAAATTGGGAGTCTCACTTAGAAGTCACCTCTAAGAAAGTCAGTGTGGGCTGTTTCCTCTTCAGAAGGCTGATGCAGATCACAAATCTGTGCACTGCACTGTTGATATATTATGCACGTCTATTGCCACTTGAAATATGGCATTATAGTTTGGGGTCACTCCCACGCCTTGCCTGTTCAGGTTGTAAAAGTGGGCTGTAACAATTCTAGCTAATGCAAGAAAACATGATAGCTGTAGAAATTTATTTTTTTAAACAACTTGCTGACTCTTCCTTGATTGCATGCATTCTATATCAAGTAAGATACTCTTGCCAAAGCAAGAGGTGGAAGCACATTTTCTTAAAAATTATCTGAGTTCTGGTTTGTCTCCCCATATGGGGAGGGGGCAATCAGCACCCTTGAAATGTTGATCCTCACATTCCCGTCCATGAAAATTTCACTCCTCTAGCTTAAGTAGTTTGGCTAGAATACAATTGCAAAGTTTTGAATTTTCCGAATTTGAAGCCACCCAGTGGAAAATCTCTATAAACTACAAGGAAAATTCTATCAGTGGAAAATTCATAGATTGATAAGAGCTCTCAAATTCAAAAATAATTTTCCAAATATCTCTTAAAACAAAAAAGTTATTTGTTTACAGACAAATGGAAAGACTGTGTTGAAAAAGTTTACTACAGATGTTTAATTTCTTTCCTTGAATCTCACAAATTATCCTTTTTACTGTATGGTTTTCGTAAAAACAAGTCAACAGTTTCGGCAATATTTGAAGCAATAAATAGTGTCTTGAGTACTTTGGATAATAGGAAAGAAGTTGCTGCCTTGCTTTTTGATTTTTCTAAAGCATTCGATTTGGTTAATCATGGTTTACTCCTTAAGAAATTAGAATTGTATGAAATCAGAGGTATACCCTTAAAGTGGTTACAATATTATTTAAGTTACAGATTTCAGTGTATTACTATTGATGTCAATGGATTAAAACACATTTCTACACCAAAGGCTGTAACCATAGGAGTTCCGCAAGGTTCCATTCTTGGACCTGCATTATTTTTGTTATATATTAATGATCTTCCTCAACAGCTCAATAAAATACCTGGTGCAAAAATAATACTGTATGCAGATGATACAAATGTTGTACTTACCGCAGACTCAGCCGTGAGTTTTGAGTCACTATGGCGACCAAATCACTTGTAGCGGCCAGTGAGATTCCATTGTCTCACATAGTTCTGGAATCGGTCGCTACCGGACATGAGCCCAGAGAGTGTGGCCAGAAAGACAGTCAGCCATGCTGAGTGTATTATTAAGCTTCATCAGCCTCTTGCTGCCACTTCCACTTACGTTATAGCATCTGTCCATTGGCCACGTGTCGTACGATTCTTTCAGTAATGTATTGCCTACTTCAATAAAAGAGCATGTTCACTTAATGAGTTTTTATGTTACCACGTCCCGCAACCAAAGTGGTGACCCCGACGTGATCTTCGGGTGATAGGTTACAGCCAGGTGGTTTTTAAGTTTTCCTGTAGTGCGCTACCATAGCGTCCCCTCGTGCTTGCTGTTGTATTTATTTTTCTTCCCCGCGAGTGTTATGGTTGATAACGGGAGCCCCAATGTTGGCCGCGTGGCGATGCGCGTTTCTCCATTTTGGCCGGAAGATCCGGCACTCTGGTTCTCCCAGCTGGAAGGACAATTCAATTTGTGCGGTATTACACAGGACAGCACTAAATTTTGGTATGTTAGCAGCCAACTCGACAGCCGCTATGCACAGGAGGTGAAGGACATCATTAAGAACCCCCCGGCAGAGAATAAATATGAGCGAATTAAGGAAGAACTCATACGACGGCTCTCGGTGTCGGAACAGCAGAGGCTACGGCAGCTCCTCGAGCATGAAGAGATGGGCGACAGGAAGCCATCTCAGTTCCTCAGGCACCTGTCTAATTTGGCTCGCGCCTCCGTTCCCGACGAGTTGATGCGATCGTTGTGGCTGAATCGTCTACCGCAGCATATGCACGCCATTTTGACGGCCCACGACGGACTCGACCTTGCCGCGTTGGCAGTCATCGCTGATAAGGTGAACGAGGTTTCACCACGTCCTTACGTCGCCAGCCTCACCCCAGACCCCATGGTGGTCACTTTATTACAGTGAGTGGAGGAGTTGACAGCGCAAGTCGCCGCCCTGTCTGCCAGGCGACCGGCGACGCGATATCGCGGTAGGTCTCGAAGCCAATCCCGCTCAAATTCCCGCGCGAACTCCCCTCACGGCGGTCAGGCCGTGGGTTTGTGTTGGTACCACCGGAGGTTTGGCAACGACGCCCGTAAATGCACCATGCCGTGCTCTTTCATCGTCCCGGTAAATGGTGAGGGCAGTCTGTAGACGCGGCCACCGATGATTGCCCGAAAGCGTGCCGCGTTTTTGTGACCGATTCGGCAACCAAGTGGAGATTTCTGGTGGACACAGGGTCCGATTTGTGTGTTTTCCCACGAGCTATGGTGAAAGGGCCTAGGGCTAAATCGGCATACGAGTTGTTTGCGGCGAACAATACCGTAATTTCGACGTGCGGGTGGACGACGCTGACGTTAAATTTCGGACTGCGCCGTGACTTTTCGTGGCGTTTCGTGGTGGCGGACGTCTCAAAACCCATCATCGGTGCCGATTTTCTCCGCTTTTACGGACTATTAGTCGATATGAGGCACCAGCGTCTCGTCGATGGCACGACGACGCTCCATGCCGACGGTAAGGTGGTGCGTGACACAGGGGGCCACATCAAATCAATTCTCGGTGGCACGGACTGCAGATTCCATCATCTTTTGGAACGTTTCCCGGAGGATACGCGTCCGGCAGGAGCACCGAAGGCCCCAGCACATACCACGGTGCATTACATACGCACCACTCCCGGACCTCCAGTTTCTTCGAAGCCGCGACGCCTGGCACCGGATAGATTCGCGGTGGCTAAGAGAGAGTTCGAGGCGATGCTGCGTCTTGGCACTGCGAGGCCATCGGAGAGCAGCTGGTCTTCCCCGCTCCACCTTGTTCCGAAGAGAGGGCACGAGTGGCGCCCCTGCGGCGACTACCGTGGTTTGAACGCACGAACGATACCCGACCGCTACCCCGTGCCCCATATAGAGGATTTCAACCATAGCCTCCGTGGTAAGTCCGTATTCTCTACGATTGATTTAGTGATAGCATACCAGCAAATTCCTATCCACTCGGCGGACATTGCTAAGACGGCCATAACTACGCCTTTTGGGCTATTCGAATTTCCCTATATGTGTTTCGGGCTGCGTAACGCCGCACAGACTTTTCAGCGGTTCATGGACGAAGTTTTAAGGGGCTTAGATTTTTGCTATGTGTATATTGACGACGTGTTCCACTTCCACTTCGGAGGAGGAACACGAACGACATCCAAGTGTACTTTTTACTCGTCTCCGCGACTATGGTGTGCTGGTTAACTCCGCGAAGTGTACTTTTGGTCGACCTGAAGTGACATTTTTAGGGTATATCGTTTCCGGCGAAGGAATATCTCCTCCCCCTGAAAAAGTTGACGCGGTTTTTAACTTCCCGAAGCCTACCACCGTGAAAGCTTTAAGGCGTTTTCTTGGGATGGTAAACTTTTACAGGAGTTTCATGCTAAACGCAGCCGCCCTTCAGGCGCCGTTACATGGCGTGATGCAAGGCCCGAAAAGTAAGGGTGCACGCAGAGCCTTTCTCAAGCGGCGTTACTTGCCCACCCCGACCCTACAGTGCCCCTTGCTATTTTTACCGACGCCTCGGATTTCACTATGGGTGCCGCTTTACAGCAGCGTTCGAGAGACGGTTGGCAGCCGCTAGCGTTTTTCACCAAAAAGCTCTCCCAAGCCGAACGGAATTATACCCCTTACGACCGGGAATTGTTAGCGGTGTATAAAGCTGTGCGTCACTTCCGGCACATGATTGAGGGAAGAGACTTTTCAATATATACGGACCATAAGCCATTAATTTACGCCTTCAAACAGAAGGTGGATAAGTGTTCGCCGAGGCAAATTCGGCATTTTGACTTTATTGCCCAATTTTCCACGGATATCCGCCACATTTCAGGCAGTTATAATGTGGTCGCCGACGCCCTATCTCGCGTCGAGGCGGTCTCCACCGCCTTGGATTACGAGGCACTGTGACGCTCTCAATTACAGGACGAGGAACTGATGAACCTATTCGCCTCCGGTTGCGCGTTGGACCTGAAGAAGATGCGCATTCCGGACACAGGCGGAAATATATTGCGATGTGTCCACATCGAACGTCCGTCCATTTCTACCGGAGCCGTTTCGCAAGCAAGCTTTCGACTTGGTGCATCAGCTGTCTCACCCTGGGATCAATGCTTCCGCTAAGTTGCTCGCCCAACGTTTTGTGTGGCCCTCGATCCGGAAAGATTGCCGGACTTGGGCACGCAGTTGCCTATCGTGCCAGCGAGCCAAGGTGTACCGCCATACGACGTCACCCATCGGGACCTTCACCAGCCCGACAGCACGGTTCGAACATGTGCACCTGGACATCATTGGTCCTTTACCTCCCTCTGCTGATCAGCGATACTGCTTAACGTGCGTGGACCGCTTCAGTAGATGGCCGGAGGCCTTCCCGATGCCCGACGCAACGGCTGAGACAGTCGCTCGAGAATTCTTCCGCGGATGGATCTCTCGTTTCGGGGCGCCCCTGCGAGTAACAATCGACCAGGGCCGCCAGTTTGAGTCCTCTCTCTTTCGCAGCTTGTCTGTTTTTACAGGTGTGCAGCGAGTGCGGACGACGGCCTACCACCCTGCCGCCAACGGCATGGTCGAGAGGTTCCACCGGCAACTCAAGGCAGCAATTATGTGCCACAGCGACGACCGATGGACGGATGCTCTCCCGGCGGTCCTGTTGGGGATACGGGCCGCATGGAAGGAGGACATCCGCTCGACGCCAGCAGAGATGGTTTATGGGGAGCCCATCCGTCTACCAGGCGACTTTCTTAACTCCACGACAAATCCCGAGGAATACACGGCGGATTTTGCCGCCCAGCTTCGGAGGCGCATGCAGCAATTACGTCCCGTACCGAGCGCCCACCACGGAGCCAGAGCTGTCTTCGTGCACCGAGACTTGGCGTCATCGACCAATGTTTTTGTACGCCGCGACGCAGTGAGGTCTTCCCTGGAGCCACCATATGATGGACCATACCAGGTGATCCGGACAGCGCCGAAGCAGTACGTGGTCCGAGTAAGAGACAAGGACGTGACGGTATCGCTCGATCGTCTCAAACCAGCATACATTCTTGCCGATGATGTGAGCATACCGCAGGCGCCACCACCATCTACAACTGGCGCCAACCAACCGGCAGCACCACCACCATCTACAACTGGCGCCAACCAACCGGCAGCACCGCCACCATCCTTGTCTGGCAGCAAACAGAGTTTGCCTGTCGGAAGTATACCACCTGAGCCATAACAGACGACTCGCTCCGGCCGAAAAGTCCATTTCCCATGTCACCTCTCTACGTATCGGACTTAGATCCGGCCTAGAGACTGCCAGGGGGGTGGTGTAGCGGCCAGTGAGATTCAATTGTCTCACATAGTTCCGGAATCGGCCGCTACCGGACATGAGCCCAGAGAGTGTGGCCAGAAAGACAGTCATCCGTGCTGAGTGTATTATTAAGCTTCATCAGCCTCTTGCTGCCGCTTCCACTTACGTTACAGCATCTGTCCATTGGCCATGTGTCGTACAATTCTTTCAGTAATGTATTGCCTACTTCAATAAAAGAGCGTGTTCACTTAATGAGTTTTTATGTTACCACGTCCCGCAACCAAACACTCTTGCATTTAACAATTGGAGTCTTAATAATGTTCTCACTGTTAATATTGATAAATTCCAATCAGTATATTTTGCTAATAAGAACAAAGCCAGTTTGAATCTACCTTTTCATATTAATGGTATTCAGATGTCCCAAGTTCAAAACATAAAACTACTTGGTTTGTATTTAGACTCTAATCTTTCTTGGGAGACTCACATTTCTAAACTAGCCTGTAAACTCAGTTCCATTTGTTTCCTCATTAGAAGTATAAGACTCACAGTTTCGAAGGATGTGTTGCTTTCCATTTACTATGGTCTATGTTATGCACAAATTGTTTATGGTATACTTTTTTGAATATATATAGATACTTTTTTTCTACTAATGCCCTCACAATTTTTAAGATTAAAAAAAATTGTACGTCGTATGGCATTTGAATGTTACAATGCTCCATGTAGACCTATTTTTAAAGGATTTAACATATTACCTATGCCATGTGTATATATTCTTAATTTAATTATTTTTATGAGAAAGAATCTGAGCGATTTTGAATTCAACTCAAAATTTCATAATTATAGTACTAGAAATTATAATAACTTACATGTTAACTATGTCAGAACCAGAGGTACTTCCCTTGGCCCCAGAAATATGGGTGTCAAATTATTTAATCATTTGCCAAGTTTTCTCAAGACGCCTATGTCCCTATGTATGTTCAAAACAAAGTTGAAAGAATTCTTATCACATAAAATGTATTATAGCATTAATGATTTTTTAGATGACAAATGTTAATACATCTGTTTATGTTGTATATATGTATTTGACGAATCCTATACCTTCTTTTGTAAGGTTTTTGGAGAATAAAGTGACTTTGATCACATTACCACTTTTTTCTTTTATGAAAAGATGCTAAAACAATGTTAACCTACTGAAGTATAAACTTAATGATGAAGTTCTTAAGACAAAAACATGGTTTGCGTACTTTGTTTCATAATCTAAAGATGGTTAGCTATTGCTGGAACCAAGGCTGCACCTAGAATGTTTGGTGCCCGGGTGCAAGATATCTCTGTGGTGCCCCCCTGCTAGCAAAGTTTTGTGTTATGATGGAATATGACTTTTTTCATCGACAGACAGTGGAGACAAGCTGATGGATTTCTGTCAATGTACCTCAAAACGAACTGATTGAAATAATTCATTGCCTAAATAAAAACATAATTTAATATCTGCTTGAAGGAAACTTATAAAACTCGCCATGCATGTGATTAAAAGTCAATATTCTCTCCTGTTATCTTGATGATCAATCAAGAATTCCAATATTTTATTTTTGTCGATTTACAAGCCAAATTATATGCGATAATTACCATATGTACTCGTGTATAAGTCTATCTCATTTATAGGTCGACCCCTGACTTTTTCATAAAAATTTTTGTTTTTTCGTATATAAGTCAACTGCAGATTTTCAGATGTAGCAGAACTAATGTTTTTGTATTCAATACATGTTGCTCCATTAAGGTACACGTTAAATTCTCTTTAGTCCAATATAACTACATTGTGTCAAAGTAGCAGCTAAGCAGTCCGATGTCTCCCACAGTGCCACTGCATACCATCAAAAGTCGTTACATTGTAATAGATTGAATGACAAGGGATAGACATCGTATTTCATCCCAGTGCTCATTCAGAAGCTATCTTTGTAAAGGAGAACAGGGAACAAAGTTGACGTTGGACACCGGAGGATAGGTGGCGCCGAAATTGACGATAAATCGGCGAAAAGATGTACTCTGTGGCCCAAGGAAATCCGTGTTTTGCACGTTTTTTGAAGAGGAACGGAGGAACCAACCTCTCAGAGAGTGCAAATATAAACGTGGAAGGAAAACCAAGACAACCCCTGTGGGGAAGCGTAATATTTCGTAAGTTTCAAATATCCGTAATATGTAGGTATGAGTGCATAGTACAATATCTCAGTGAGAGCAAATGTGAATGTGAAAGGAAAGGATGCGCCAGCGCCGCCGGCATTACAAGAAAGAATATTACGTCTCCCCTTACATCAAAAACCTCGAAATCTTATATTATGCTTGTCTTCCAGTTTTCCGCTTTTTCGGCATCGCCAGCACTAGCGTCGCCTTGTTTACCTTTGCCCCAGTTATGCGCACATTACCATAATTTTTATACCATAAATACTTGCGCAATACTAATTTAATCTGCGAAGCTTATGTTAGAGGTAGGTGTTGCCTTTCCGCGAATCACCTATGAGGTGTTTTTTATTTACATGTTACGGAGTTACCATATTGCGCATCTGTCTTTCTGCCAGTTTTCTGTCTTGCCGTCATCACGTTACCAAATGTTACGTTTACCAAAATTGCTTAATTATTTGCAAAGCATCAGAGATCAACTCAGGATCACCAAATAATGCAGTAATTTATTCTTTCCATACATCAGTATTTAAATATTCGATAGTTATCCATACAGTTAAAGTACTACAAGAGTGTAAATTCCATCAAATTTTAATAACTGCAGGGCAAATAAAGTCATGGGTTTAAATATATCGAATATATTTCTTGTGTGTAAGTCGATCCCCAAGTTTTTCGCTAAAAATTTGGTCTTAAAACCTCGACCTATACACAAGTATATATGGTATTTTGACTATAAGAAAACAAAACATTAATTATTTATGCATTCCTACATCAACATAGGTTGATGGTACTTCACCAAAGGATTGCCACCAGCTGGAGCTCCTCGCTAGGGTCAGGATAGCAATTAGCAGAGTAGCGCCCCCACCTCCTGGCAACTCCTACAGTGAACCAACCCATTTTCGGTCACCACTGATACATGTTCTAGCGACCTTGAGTCATGCGACCGCATATTGTAAGGGATCGGAAAAAATTTTCATGGAAGATTTCGTGTCATTTTAGAATCTCTAACTTTCCCTTTTTACTCTGACCAAGGAGGAAACAATGTACAACTTGAATTGCAACAATATATAGATAGAAACGCCTGGCAAGTTGGCACCTGGGTTTATTGCACCCACTGTACCCCAGATAGGCATGCCTGTGGCTGGAACAATGTTTTACAAGAAGCTTCCAGTTTCCCTGAAAAATTAGGTCAACAATGCAGCCTTCACAAAGAAGTTGAGAGAATACCTCATAAATAAATGTTTTTATACTACCAATGAATTACTGTCTTATTGACCAGTACTTGTATACTATACTTTGACGTCCTATGTTTGTGCATTCAAATTGCTTGAATGAATAAATATTACTAATATTATTAATATTAATCATCATAACTAGGAAGAAGAGATGTAGTTACCCAAAACCTGCTGATTCATAGGCTCTTATTGAATCTCTCTGATGGGTTGAAAGAGAAATACATAATCAAGTAAGAATGTCCTACATGGCAGTAATGCAGATCCCAATGCTTATAGAAATTTAACTGGTACTCTGTGCCATGTGTGGCTTCATCTAGGCTGGGTTAGCCTTATGACCATGTGTGATGACATCTTCAGTTTCCTTAATGGTATTACAAATTTATATTACTTTATAAATTAGTTGCAATTTGAATCATGACATGATGTTTACATTGCAGTCTTTCGAGGATCACTTGCAGCATGTCTATAATAAATATCTATTTTTTTAAATAAAGCATTTCCTCTTAAGCTTATAAAATCGCATAACTTAGCTAAACACAAAAGCTGGATTACTGAATAAATAAGGAAATTATCTTCTTATATTAAGAATTTTGCTGTAATTGCCAAGCCATCATCTGATACCACAGGGGAAAAGGAATAAAAACTCTCATCAAGCATTATCACAATTTTATTTTATTAAAGTCAAGAGAACCCATAGTGACAACAGATTATTAAATGCAAGAAATAAAACTAGGTAATCCTTTGCTGTTCATTATTAATGAACCACTAAGGCTAGGTAGGTTTCCATATATGCTAAATTCTTCTAAAATTATTCCTGTCTGTAAAAATAAAGGCTCAACCTGTGAAATGTAATATTACAGGCCAATAGCAATTCAGAATCAGCTCTCTTAAGTTTTTGAAAATGTCTTCTACACTAGATTGTTTTTAATCTAGAAAAAATAATCTGATATCCCTCAGTCAACATGGCTTCAGAAAATAATATTCAACCACTACTGCAATATACCAAGCTATTGACTTTATTCTGACTTCTCTGGACCATCGAGACTGGATCTTTTTTATCTTTCCAAAGCTTTTGATACCATAAATCACCAGCTTTTGCTTAAGAAGATATACAGAATAGGTGTAAGAGATTCACCCCATGATTGGGTCAAATTCTTTCTTTAAATAGATCCCAGGCTGTAGTTTTTTACAGTGATGGTGTGAAGTTCTCTTCATCCAGTAAAATATCAACTTTAGGGATTCTCCAATAATCCATATTAGGAACTGTTCCATTCCTTATCTACATCAATGGCCTTTCACTGAGTTTCAGTCAAGTATATGACATAAGAACCCTACTTTATACAGATGACATTAATGTCTTACTATCCTCTCCCCTGACATCCTGATACACAACTATAGTCAAACCATTCATAGTCTCACTTCCAATGGCAGCTTGTGTCCTGAGATGTAGGTGAAGTGTTACAACATGAAACCCATCAAAAAAATATCCTACTTCTTGTAGATCAGATCAATTCCCCTATCTTTTAAGGTAGCATAACAGTCGATGATGTCATCAAAGAAAGGATGTTTATCCGCAAGTTTGCATAGAAGTTCTCTTTGTATTGTGATATTAGCTAAAGATGATAATCTTTGTTGCAAACTAGTGTTCCTTAAGTAATTTCTTATTCTTTTTAAACAGTAGAAAGCAGTCTCTAACAAATTACCGTATTTTGCGGCATATAAGATGCACTGGGGTATAAGATACACCCCGGTTTTTTAGGAGATTTTTCAGGAAAAAGGAATTTTGGTTCACCAAGGCATTTATGAAGAACCATGTCGTGTATCATTTCCAGCTGTGATTGAGTCCGTATCCTGCAAAATTTACAGAAAATATTCCGGCGTAATAATAGTTAAATATAACGTTTTAGATAAACTTCATTCGTAAAATTAATAGAGATGATCTAAAACAGTGGTTCCCAACTTTTTTCGGTCCCCGTACCCCCTTGGCTTTTAGTAAACCTTCCCGTACCCCCTATTCAATATGAAAGGAAATAAATTCTCGAGTTTACCATACATATGCATATAAGAAATTAAATAAACAGATTCATAAATTTTTCATAAAGAAACTTTATTCGGTACATAACAACATTTTTTAGTATTATAATGTTGTTAAAAGCTTATCAGAACACAGTCAAATTTATTAGTGAGACCCTTGATTCTGTTTCTTGTCAACCAGCAGTTTCATTCTCGGTATAGTTTTTGAAAGAGATACCCGCATGTCATGTTCAACCTCCAGTTTGTTTCTTGCTTGGATTCGATTGAGAACGGGGCTGAAAATCCTGATTCACAGAGGTAAGTTATTATAAACGGAATTAAAGCCTTGTGAGCACGTTTAGTAAGAATGGGATATGCTTCTCCAAGAGTACAGCAAAAATTTTGTAACTTCATTGATTGGAAATCAATTCGGAGTTTCTGGTTATTGCAGAGATCAATTAGCTCGTCTTTCACTGGGTCGTTGTGGCTGATTTTTTCTAACTCAATATGAAAAGGGTTTTGTAATCAAACCTCATTCATTTGGTCAGTAGGAATTATTCCTTCAACTGTCTCTTTCAACATTTTCAGATGCACTATAATGCTTTCACGAACTTTCGGTTCTAGTCGATATAATGGATCTGAAGTGATTTCATCAAGAGATTGGAAATTTGCAAAGTTACCAGACTCCACCCTTCTTCCCCAAAGAGCCAATTTTTCTTGAAATGATATAATCATTTCTTCTGCCTCCGAGAGAATGTCTGTACCTTTCAGTGAAATGTTAACTAAATTAAGAATTACAAAAATATCAGAAAGGTATGACAGAGAAATCACAAAGTTAGGATCATTGAAATGTGAAGCAAAAGTGGATTCTTTTTCACAAAAATATTTCAATTAAATATCTAAATTCAAAAATCCTTGCTAAGACATTTCCTCTGGATAGCCATCGTACTTCTGTATGATACAACCTCTTCACACAAAGATTTATTCATACGGTGATTCAGTGCTTTCGCTCTGATAAAATTCACAACTTGAACAACAACATCCAAAACGGCTTTCAAATTATGTGGAAGTGTCTTCAATCCTAAAGCATAAGGATAAAGGATGCAATGGCTGGTAATTACATTTGGGTTTACTTTTTTAACTAGAGCAGTGAAACCGGATATTTTCCCCAACGTAGCAGGAGCACCATCAGTAGAAATTGCTTCTACTAGTTCCCATGAAAGACCATTTGAATAGAAAAAATCATTCATTATATCCATAATGTCCACTGCCTTTGTTGTTTCTTTCAAGGGTTTAGAAAAAAGAAATTCCTCTTTAATTTCATTCTAATGTATATATCAACTAAAAACAAGAAGCTGTGCACAATTAGAAACATCAGTTGATTCATCCAACTGTAAACCAATTTTTGCAGGACTTTTCTTGATTTCCTCCACTACCTGTACAGATATGTCTTCTGACATGTCTCGAATCTGGTCATAAATTGTCTTATTTGATAATGGAATTTGTGCAATTTTCTGTTTTGCTTCTTTACCACACATCAACTCAACCATGTCCATAGCACACGGCTTCACAAATGTCTCAGCAATTGTATGTGGCTTCTTTTCTTTGGCAACCCTCAATGCGACGCAATAATTGGCCTCTAGGGCTGGCTTATTCAGGGGAATAAATCCATGGTCATACTCTTTCCAAATCGGGCTCGTTTTATTTTAAATGAGGACTCTGAATCGTTAGATTGTTAGGGGTGAATATTCTGAAGGTGCTTTCTGAGCTTTGATGGCTTCATACATCCATTGCTTAATATCTTGGAGCAAATTAAACACAGTTTTTTTTCAAACCATCTCCATCAAGCACAAAAATAAACCCATATTGCACATACAAATTCTGGTAACAACGTTTCTTTGACATGGTCAATCCTTGGGCCTGCAAAAAATAATATTTTTTTAGTGTATAAATATATATCCTTAAATTTTTCACATTAAGTGAAATAATAAATGGTCATAAAAGCTTAAGCTGGTGAATTGAAAGATGTTTCTGCTTGAAAGAAATATACACAATATATATATACAGTCAAACTCCTTTATAACGAGCACGGTTGTAACGAGTTCACGGCTATAGTGAGCAAATGCTACCTCCAAGATAAGTTTACGAGCATTTACATACAAATATTTCACGTATATAACGAGCACGCTTCACGGATATATCGAGCAAACTTTGACCACTTCTCACTGTCTCAAACGCGGTGGCGGTCAGCCCCTTAAATCCTCATAGTGACCCAAAATATGTAACCTTGTGTTCTTGAGTCCAGCCTATACACCCTATCCATCGGGGAGGTTAAAGACCGCGGCGTTGTTGTTAAAAAATAATCCCTTCGTCCAAACCAAGAATTCCCAACTTGCAGGTACAGTGGCACTCGCGGAGGTCCTTTGTCCTCTCCTCCCAACCCCCAGCTCTTTTACAGCCAGTAGGTTGTGTTTGGAAGGGGATAAAGGGCATGTACAATGGCGCCCACCCCCGTCGCTCAGCCGAATGCATCCAACACCCTTTCCCACGTAAAGATGTGAAATCCCACGTTTAATCCGCCTCCTCATTAACTCATCCTGGAATTGGTATGCTCACAGTTTGCAAAGAAAGTTCGTAGCGTTGATCACAAAAATCAGTTGAGATTTTGCCCTTGAACGAGTAACATGTCCGTACATAAAAGGAAGTGTTTGTCTATTCGCGAAAAGGTTGATATTATTCGAGAGTTAGAACGTGGTAAAAAAATGTTGAAATGTGTAAAAAATTTAATTTATCGTCGTCTACGGTTTCAACCTTATGGAAAAACAAGAAGCGATTTTATCTGCACTAGAGAACAACCTAACAACGAACAAGAAAATGAGGAAGTGTGACTTGGGTACTGTTGATCAAGCACTTCTGGAGTGGTTTAAGAGGCAGAGAAATGCTGGTTTCCCCACCAAGGTACAGGCAGATAAATTTGCAAAACAGTTAGGACACGAGAACTTCACATGCAATAACGGGTGGCTTGATCGTTTTAAAAATCGGCATAAAATTGTTTATGCGAAAGGCCCTGTCAGCAGATTCAAAAACGGCAAGTGAATGGGTGAAAATGGAATTGCGAATTTTGACCATGTAAATGACATTGACAATTTTGTTCATGTTGATGATGATTTGATTACCAGTGGAATTCCTACGGAGAGTGAAATAATAGAGAGTATAAAGCACAGCAGACAGTGATGAAGACAATGTTGAATGTGTCGAAGACACAATCCTTACTCAGGATGCCGTGGAAACATTAAATGATTTTTTTGAAAACATTGACATTTCCGATGGTGTTTTTAGTGCATTAAGTGTAATAAGAGGAAACTTAAGAGACTTCAAAGTGAAATCTATGAAACAGGCTACTATTCAAAGTCATTTTTGTAAAAAGGGGAGTGATTAAGGATGCAGCTGTGAGTAAATTTTATATGTACGTATGTTTACTTTAAATTTTCTAGTTTAGTCTCATTTTTAGGTTTTTTCATAAATTTACTAAATAAACTTTCTGTTTATATATTCACTTTTACTTCTTATGCCTTATTTCACCATACGCATGCATGCTTTTGCCTTCACGGATATTAAGTTTAACGGCTATAACGAGCAAAACTAAACGGTCCCGTGGCGCTCGTTATAGCCGAGTTTGACTGTAGATTGATACCCTCGAGAAACTGCTTATAAGGATCCACGTTCCTGTTTTTGCAGTCCAGACGCCATAAATACTTGCAGAGGTAATTTAGCTAAATCGTGGTTATTGATAAAGCGTGTCATCGAAAAAGTTAAAATTGCGCGAGACGCAACCACCGACCGAATCCGAGGGAGACTGAGCGAGACGGCAATATTTTACGTCGCATGTTACGTATTTGCTTTGTAAGTTGGCAGCGCGCCTCGCGCAATGCGCGGTACACACTTATTTGACGTCCCTGTTGGAAAGGAAAGCCGAAATGTTTGTTGGTTTTGCTGACAGGCAGCGCCACAATGCAATAGCTTGGAAATGTTGCGTCAGCCGATGTATGAAAGTCCGAATTCGGTGTACGAAAGCCAGTTCAGAGGTTCAAAGATTGCCTTTCTACTGCTAAGCACAGTTGGTTATGCTCTTGGCTCTATTGAAACTTTACTCTTGATTATTAACGTGTCATGAATATCATGTTTTCACTTACCTCACCTAAGTACTGAGACATTAGATTTGCAACAAAGCAAAGTCGGTCTTTTAAAATCACTTGAAGATATGTAATTTCCCCAGCTACAAGCAAAAAGCACACTCGGAACCACCTTGCCTCTGGACACTCGCCGATATTATAGTGGTAAACACTATTTAGCATAGGTTATCTGATTCCAAAAGATTCTGATTAGATCTTCGTGAGTTGACCACATCCTCAGTGCCATTAGTTACTCTTTCTTCGGGGTTGAACGAGTGGACAATAGGGGCTCAGGATGGCAAATATAAATGAAACTATGCCTTGTTTAATAGTCCCAATAATACAACCACTGCGCTCCCTCCCTTTCCCACCCCACCGCCACCTCCTCGCCGTTCTCTCTCCAATCCACAAATTTTTTCACTAAAACTACTACTTTTGGAATATTTCAATTAGGATAATCTAGTTATTTACCAAAATTTCCCCGTACCCCCTTGACAAGTTTCTCTTACCCCCTGGGGGTACACGTACCCCAGGTTGGGAACCCCTGATCTAAAACATAAATAATTGCTTTGAGCTAAATGTGCCCTGCGTGAACTCAGCAGTCGTATTAATTAAAGCTGTCGGAGTGCGCCACACACGTATGGATATCCTTTACCGATATTACTTGCTTAAACTTGAGCTCAAGATGATATTTTTATACAATGGGATAAACAATAAATGGAATGAATATGTAGTAACGATACGTATGCTCAACTATTCCTTTTCTTCTGCAACTCTTTTCGCCTCGTACATAACGATTTTGATCGATACAGCAATACCAAACTTCCTCTGTTCTACTATCCATCACTTCCTTCTTTAGTTGTGACCATTTAGGACCAAGCACATGAAGACTATGTTTCTGCTTTCCCATCAGCTTCAGTTTTTTTCGTTTTATCCATTCACGGATCAATTTTTTCAGTGGGAGGTGGACCGAAATGACGTGCTGTTACTCGGTTTCCGTGCGTACTAGTAATTGATTTTTTAAGTGCGTCGACGGCTATGGCCATTTTGTTCAGTCATCAACTGGACATATGGACCGAAATGACATGCTGCTACTCGGTTTCCGTGCGTTTTTTGTGTATTGAATCGCCTGAAGCTTATAACTAATAGCGCAGGCATATCCTTTCACTTTTGGCGCCATTGTGATCTCAATACACGTAATGTTATTTATCCGAGATACGAATAAAATATTTATGGCGTCTACACGAATTCTACTGTTCCGTGGCATTAATCGCGCTATTCAACGGGCTCATTAGGAACTAATACATCGCAAACGCGCCGAAATTGTAATACCTGTGTATGTAAGCGTAATAATGAAAATGCGTCTCTGGAATTCACGTAGCATAAGTTATTACTGCATATATTAACAAATTTTCACTATTAATTATTAATAATGTATATTTTATTGTTTTTGCGACAAATGACTGCCAATTATACCATTTCGGGGATGAGTGTTCATTAGTGTCAGTATTGAGGACAGTAATAATCAGTGGCGGCTCTTAGCTAAAATTAGTGGGGGTGCTGCTCCAGAAAATTTTTAGCCTTTGTTTTAAAATTGTGTAAAAGGAAAAAAACATGTATAAAAAGAAAATTTATTCAGGAACTTGATAAAATCTTAACAAAAAAAAACCAAACATTTTTTACTTACTTTAACTTAAATTGTTACAGTTCAAGCTTGATCTATTCATTTAAAAATGAAATCCATAAAAGAACCGAAAAAAAATGAATCAAATAGAATAGCTGGAAGCAGAATAATAATCTAATTCTACACTCTTCTACACTTTATCACATTCAAGAATATGGTACATGGTTTTTAAGCACAACACACGCTGAGTAAAAAAAAACTTCCTTCCACCATCACGCCAGTGCCGGCACTGCGAGAGCAACAGTGCTCTCTCTACCTGGCAGTCCCGCCTTCCTCCCCACCCCCCTCCTATGTGCGCATGCGCACAACAGTCAAACACCACGTCGCTGGCACTGTGAAGCGCACAGTTCCATACAAAGATTTTTGTATCTTTTTCATAAACTGGGGGATGGCTACTGAAGTACTGACATTAAGCTTAAGGAATACATATTGTACTACAAAAAAAAAGAATTAAAGAAAAAAGGACTCATTATATTAAATGTTATCGATAATATCAAGTGGAAATAGGGGGTGCTGCAGTTCCGCAGCGCCTATACACGAGCCACCACTGGTAATAATCTTACCTTCGGCGTATAAGACGCAGGCTGATTTTGGGAGTCTTTTTTCTGGAAAAGTGCCTCTTATATGCCGAGAAATACAGTACATACTAAATCATTTTCTGGATTCATTTTTCACAAAAAGCAATAGAAATTATTAACACAATTAACGAGAAACACCAATGTCAACACTATATTTTAAAAATAAAACACTATTAACTAAATACAGTGGCACACCATGCAATGAACAACCAAAATCAAAGATAAACTCAAGACTGAGGGAGATGGGAGAGTGAAGTGTTGTCCAAACCCTCTTCACAAGGCAGCTATAGCAACCATCCTACTCCACCTACCCTAGCATAGCACATCCACTCTGGGAAGAAGTGCTTTCATTCTGAGCTCTCAGCTCTTCACTTTGCTTGCCTGCATTTGTAATGTTATTTTAAACTGAGTGTTCACACTTTGGCTTGCATATCTACCTAATTATTAAAAAACAAAGAGTTGGAATGAAAACAAATCAATTTAATGGGATGATAAATTATTTGTTTTATTTAAAAGTTTTAGATGAAGTGCTACTTCCGTCACTTCACCTGCCAAGCTGCAACTGCTCACTTTCAGATGTCAAGATGTCAATCTTTTCCTAAATACAGACAAATCTCAGTAAATCTACTTCTCCCTTAGTTATCATATCAAAACCCTCCTAATTATGGTAAATCAAAATGCCCAAGTGAGCATAACAAAATTCTTATGCATTTACATTTAATCTAATCTTACCTGGGATACACATATGTATTAACCTCCTAGCTAGTAAATTGAGCTCAGTTTGTTATATCTTATGATACATGAAATATAACCAGCACTGATGTCCTCCTCACACTTTATAATAGGAAATTTTCCTCCCTTATCCCTTACAGCATTATCTTCTGGGGCTTCATGTCTCTTTATACCAAAATATTTAAACTCCAGAAGCAAGCTGTCTACATCATCACATGAAAATCTTACAACACCCTATGTCGTCCCATTTTTATAAAACTAAATATTCTTCCTCTTCCGTGCATTTATATCTTATATCTTTTAATTTACTCTAAAAATAATATCAACTCCTTCCGTAAAAATCTTAAAATCCATTCTTACTGCACTAGAAATCAAAATGACCTACACCTACAACAAATAAAACTCATTTTATTGACTGAGAGACTATAAGCAATGGGCAGAAGATTCTTCAATAATCTTCCTTTATCTCTGTAATCTACAAAGTTGAGTGAAAAGTTCTCTGCCTAAGTAGGAAGGGAATAGGTCAGGGAAGTGTGACTTACAAGCCTTCGAACGAACTTCAAGTGTGACTTACATTGTAGCTCACAGTTTCATGTTACTACTCACAGTTTTTTTAGGCATTTTCCACATAGTCTATCCAAATGTTAACATGCTTAAATGTTTTTCTATGTTGTGATTTGGACAGGACATCCACTGTGGGATTCCTCCTCCAATCTCTCTGTTCCCTCCCATTGTATTGTCATGTGATGTATTTCCAATTCTTCTGAGGGACTTTCAGTATGTATGTATACGTATATGATAAATTGTTGTCTACCAAGTAAACATTTTCTAATGACCTATATCATATTTATCCTCAACTAAGCTTAAACATCCAAGATGACCACTTGCTTATGTAAAAAAAATTTCATATGGACGATTGGATTTAATTTTATATTCTGAACACCCTGTGATATTTTTTTATTATTTCTCATGTCATGGGCATACTTAAAAAGTTGATTGAAATCCCATTGAAATTCACATGAGTAACAGAAAAATTAAGCAATACCCAGTTATATTTACAAAATTGATATAACATAGTATATGCATGTAGTAAACATAGCAGTATTTTAGAGGGTCATTTATTTTGTACCATTTAGAATGGTCCTATGACATAGGTTCTAATTTATTCCAAATTTAATTAAATAATCTTTTGATTATATGTGATTGTTGATAAAAAATATGCAGTGAAGTTTTGCTATTAAACACCATCCCGTTATTTTACATCTGCTACTGATGATGAGAGTTTGGCTCTCAAAATACATATTTAGCATTACTGGTCACTTCTAAGTTCTCACTTAGCATTACTGGTCTTCTCTATCTCTTCACTTTTATGATTCGGAGCTAGAATCTCAAGTTATCAGTTATCTTCGCCATGATCTCCTCTCCAATTTATTATTGATGTTTATCAGTATTATTTTCTTTAATTAACAAAAAACAGACAACTCAAATCTTTGGGTGAGATCCAGTACATTTCCTCTAATTATTGATGCTTGAGGTGCAGCTGAGTAAGTTTGCATGAAAAAATGATTTGTTGGACAAATAGGTAACAGGGTCTAGAAAAAAACAGCATCATTGTATTTTCCTAAGAAAATTATAGCATGTGTTTAATAAGGTTATATTTTTGCATTATCAATTGTTTTAAGGTAAATCTACATCTCTATAATACAGTGTAAAATTGTCAAAAGTCATCAAGAATGGCCTGCTGAATGGAAAAGGAATTTTTCTTTTTAGGTATATATATTTATATATATTTAATCTTCAAAAAAATATACAAGCAAAAATATGAAGACATATGCAATACAAGGTTTTTGAAATTAATAAAAATGTTATAAATCATCCCAAATATTAATTGGCACATTATCAATGAGTTTATATTTCTAATATGATATGGTTACATTGATTTGGAAGACTACAGGCTTGCAGCTGAAATGGTTAGTTCAGCTACTATTAGTTTTCCCCTAAGTAAATAATAATTAAGACTATAATTTCCATAAAAGTTTGAGAATTCTTTCTAAGAATTCTAATAGGATTGGTCATAAAGTAGAAATTAAAGGTTTTTTTATCAATTATACTCAAACAACTGATAAATATTAGCATTATCAACTTAATGCTGCTGACAGCTAAACATTATTATCATTAAATTTAATAAAACTCTAACAAGGTAAATAGGCATATATAATTTCTCAAGTAGCATATCTGCCTTTAAAAATCAAAATAAATAATATAGCTTCATTTAATAGCACAATGCCATTTTAAACCACAAATTATCAATATGAAGATGTCAGATGCTTCAAATTCAAAATCTGGGTTTACCAGGAAAGCATCAGCAAACCTGTGGCTTTAAAGAAATACTTTCAAGTAAGATAATTGTTTCAGACTCCAAAAATATTTCAATAACCAGAACAATTCCAAGAATCATACAAAAAGCTATAAATACAATAGAAAAATTATCACTGGATGTATCCTGCAACATGATAGCTTTGATTTTGAGAAAAAATGGGAATGTAAAAATATTTTATAGTATTTAAATGAAGCAAAATATACAAAAGATTTATGGCAGTGGTATAATATAAAATCCATTTAAAATGAGACGAATTTATGCAATCAATAACAATTGAAAATACCATTTTAGCATTGAATAAGTTTGCAATTTCTTTTAAAAAGCACATAATACCTAGGCCTATTTATGTTAAAATTGAGCTCCATCATTATTTGTCATATTTGAATGGAAAAGCAAAGGTCGTTTCATAGGAAAGTCAATTCAATCGCCATAATCCTTCAACAAATTACTGTATAACAAATATTCAACAATTTAACCTTCCGATTTTACAACACGACACAGAATTGTGTTATAGTGAGTGAAAATATTCATTCAATAAGAAGTCACCTGATAACTGCATTTCAAAGTTCTGTATGCTTCGATGGAAATTTCTTCAAAATGGCGTAATAAAGATTCTGAAAAGCATAGATGCTAACGCTGAGTATCATTGTAAGAACAACTGCGAAAACAACGCTTAAAAAACTTCCGTCGATTATGGAATCGGAAGACTTTCCCGAGGAACTTGAGGAGGAATCAAGACCGCTCCCTGATCCTCCCCCTCCACTGCCTCGTCCTTGCTCTGCCATCAATCTTTTCATTGCCTCCAGGCGGTCTCGAAGTTCTTCCACGGACTCGGTGAGTTCCGCCGTGTAGTCTGTTGTTAAAACATGTCGATCAAGTTTAAAATAACAGAAAAGATTTTAAGAATACACCAGAAAATGACAATGCGGTAAAAATGAAAGAGCTAACTTACTGACGTCTGCACCAGTGCTGTGTTGCATTTTATAAACCAAGACTTATATATTTCTATCAACGAATATACTGCCACTCGCTAACACCTGATTCTTTATAATAACTTTAAGCTGATTACTATACTCAAAAGTCACCTAGTACTAGCTGAAGATATCGTGTTTAGAAATGGCTAGAAATCCTTCCGTTTCTTTTTCGAATAGTGGCCTATTGATCGAAACGAGCGCGCATGCTCTGCATCGCGAAATTTCTATTCTCCTTTATTTTAGGTCGCGCGCGCAGACAAATTTTAACGTTCTTATTTAATTAATATAATATGCGCGGTTCTTCAGTGTTTTATTGGACTGATATATTGACTTAAAATACTTTTATAGACTAAATAAGGGGTGGGCAATATTTTCTACATGGCACGCCGCATCGGTGGTAGCGAATCCCAAGATGAGCCGCATTGTAAGTTAAGTTGTCAATGCTTCGGCGAGCCGGATTAGATTGAATTCGAAGTCACCTAGAGATTCTGAGGCAATAGTGGATTCAGTTTAAGGCAAGAGTAGGCAGTGTCTAAGGGCGCAAACGATTAGGGCGTGCATATTTTTATTTTACGTATATTTTATATTTATTATTTGATTATTGTCAAAATATATTATTAAAAACGGTTTATGTTAAGTTTATTTATAAATATTAGGATAAGAATGAATTATAAAATTGAGTGAAAAACGTTTTATTTCAACTACAAATAGAAGAAGGGGATGAGGGGGAAGGCATAAGTTTCTAAATGCATAAGGCTGCAAGATTTTTAAATCTGCTACTGTTCTGAGGTATCATTTAAGTGAAATCTAACCTAAATTAGGTTTTTGGCTTTAACATTAAATGTCTTATTATCATAACTTCAATTTTAAAATATGAGTGTTAAACTTGACTCATCTCTTTTTCACGATAGCTTCACTGGCTGCATAAAATGCACTTGGAGGTAAGGATACGAAATCGAAACGAAAGAATCGATACCTTACTCATATGATGTATCGAACGAAAAATATCGATACCACAAAAGTATCGGGTCCGAAGTACCGATATGAGTAAGTATCGAATCGGAACAATTAAAAATATTCCATTAATAATAATAATAAATAGTGTTCTGCATATCTGTAGGTTCAAGTGCTCCTCCTCCACCTTTCTCTATCCTGTGCCTTTCTCTTCATCTCCCCATACCCTCCTCCCTCCCTTAGAATATCCAATATTTTAATTCTTCTTCTTCCTCTTTTCTTTCTTCCCTCCACCGTTCCTTCTATAACATCCTTGAGCAATTCCTCTCTTCTCAAAACATGTCCTATCCATTTCTTTTTCCTAGTCACTATTGTGCCCATCAAACTCCTTTCCTCTTCTACTCTTCTTAGCACTTCCACATTTGTAATCCTGTCAGTCCATTTAACCTTCAGCATCCTCCTCCACACCCACATTTCAATGCCTCCACCCTCTCCCTGTCTCTCTTCTTCAATGTCCATGTCTCCGACCCATATAGCATCACACTCCAAACATATCACTTTACCAATCTCTTCCTCAATCCCAAATCCATCTTGCTGTTAAATAGCTTCCTTTTTCTATTGAACGCTTCCTTTGCCAAACCTATTCTCATCTTAATTTCCTTCTCACATTTCCAGTCCTCTGTCAACAACATACCAAGATACCTGTACTGTTCCACCTGCTCTATCCTCTCCCCCCTCACCTGCACTTCCATCCTTTCCTCGCCCCCTATTCTCATTACTTTCGTTTTCTTTCCATTTATTCTCAACCCATATCTGTCCTCCATGCTCACCAGATTCTGTAGCATCTCCCTCAAGTCTTCCGTCCTCTCAGCAAACAGTATCATGTCATCAGCAATCCTAATTGACGATGTAATTCTTCCTCCAACACTTACTCCTGCGCTCGTCTCCCAACACTCCTTTATCATTTCTTCAGTATAGATGTTAAACAGGGTTGGTGACAAACAGCAGCCCTGTCTAACTCCTCTCCCAATCTTGAACCACTCCGTCCTGCTTTCCCCTATCCTCATGGCCACCTCCTGTCTCATGTATAGATTCCTTATCAACCTTCTGTCTCTCCAATCTACTTTCTTCTCCTTCAATATCTCCATCATCCTTTCCCACCTCACACAGTCAAAAGCCTTCTCCAAGTCCACAAAGCACAGACTGATACCCTTGTCCCTTTCTAAATACCTCTCTCCAATCATCCTTATCACCCCTATAGCATCCCTCGTACCATTCCTTTCCTAAATCCAAATTGTTCTTCTGCTACATTCTCTTCCATTACCCTCGTCAGCCTTCTATTCATCACTCTCAACATTATCTTGGTCGCATGAGCTATCAGACTAATAGTTCTATGCTCCCCGCACTTCTTTGCCCCTTTCTTTTAAGGTAATTACATTAATTGAATATAAATAAAGGTAGTTTATGAGTAGTTATCAAATCAAAACAAGCAAAAAATTAATTTATTGAATATAAGGAAAGGCACATTCGTCTATGACTAGGAATCAAATCAAAACAATTAAAAATATTATATTTATTGAAAAAATTAAGGCACATTCTTCAAAGTACAATAAAATCTACACCTCCCACTCCTCCTCTGTGCAATTTCCCAAAAACATTCCAGGCGGCTTCCCGTTATCCAATTCCTGGCTTGCGTTACGGTTGCCCCCGCCTTAGAAAAGAGATGTTCTGCAGGCACCGATGTGGCAGGAATTGTCAAGTACGCTCATGCGAGCTTGGGGAAAACACACTTCATATCTTCCCAGGTCTTCAAAGGATCAGAGGAGAAACTGGATTTCATAGATACACAGCTCATCTCTTTCCTCAATGGTATTTGTTTTCTTTTTTGCTTGCCATGGGCCAATACTTTGTGGTGGCTCCAAAAGTCATACTTGGATTCTGTATTCAGAGTAGAATCACTGTCTGTGTCACTGCTTGATGCCTCACTTCTAATCAAGGAACGGATATTAGATTGAACCTTTGCACAAGACTTGATATCAATAGAATGTATGTTTTTAAATCACGGATCTAATAAATTGGATATAGCTAACAGATGAGACTGCAATATGAGCGAACCTGTGATTAATTTCGCTCAGCAGTGTTTCTTTTACCTGTCTAACAACGTCATTTTCCACAGTAATTCCAATAGATTGCAACTGCTTTTAAGCAATGGATAAGTGGAATCACTTTGCTCAGTGTTACAAATTTCTCCCCTGCAATCTCCTTGGTAATGTAATCCAATGGTTGAAGCAACTTCAACATATCGTTGGTAGCTCAATAACTTTGGCTCAGATTATTAAAAGTAAAGTACTCCTTTAGCCTAACAATTAGAGGGTTACAACACCCAACGCATTTCACCCACAAGGTGGGCATCTTCAGGGGCAAAGGAGTACTTTACTTTTAACAACTTCAACATGTTTCACAGTGTCAAGCTCAACGGAAGTTAATGCTAATGGAGCCTAATGCTAATGGAGAATCTGATGCACAAATTTTGACAAGGCAACGTATCTTTCTAACATATAATACACAGAATTCCATCTTGTGTTTACATCTAAAATCAACTTAAGAGGGGTTTTATTAACTTCTATCTGTTTAGCACGAAGCAAGTCACTATTTATAACACTTCTTCGAAAAAACTTCACAACCTGTCTTACCTGGCAAGTGATTTTTTGTACATTTTCCATAGATGTTACCTTTTCTACCACCAAATGAAGCATGTGTGCAAAACAGGGAAGGTGTTTTCTTTTGCCGAGAAACATGTTAACTGCACCAACAATATTAGAAGCGTTATCAGTGACTGCACATACTACCTTACTTTTGGGGATAGAATACTTCGTGCAAACAGCTTCAAGTTGCTCACAAATGTTGACTGATGTATGCCTCACTGTGAGCTCCTTGGTTGTAATGCATTTATAAACAACGTCTGTGCCGTTCAAATGATGCGCTGTTATACACAGGAAACTACGGCATGACATCATTTCAGTCCAAATGTCCAAAGTCATTGCAACATTTCCCACACTAGGATCACTTATTTTGTCAGAATTTACCTTTAAAATGACCTCATACAGCTCATCAAGTCGTGATTTTAGTGTGTCAACGCTGGGGAGCTTGTGCAAATTCTGCCTCACTTTTGTTACTGCATGTACTCATTTGATTCGATACTGAGAAAAATATACTGATATTACTATCCCACCACAACTTCTGAAGACCTGACCTTGAGGGTGTGAACGGTGCTGCTTCGGCAGTGAATAAGGGAGATGCGGGTTTTCAGGAGTGGTTTCGTGCCTTACACTGTGTTGCCAAACCCCGAATCATCTGAATCGTCACTCTTTCAAAAGCATGTACGACTGATGCGCCAAATCTTCTAAAACTAGAAGTAGCAATGCCGCAGAGAAAACATGTTGACAGTGGTGGGGGAGGGGTTGGAGTGTCCAGCTAGGAGTAAATCACAGTTTAAAGGGAGCACGGAAAGGGGAAGGGACATTCTGTAGCTTTACATTCCTTCCGAGGTTTCAGAAGATTTGGCAGTCCAGTAGTAGAAAATTGAAAGAAAAGAATCGAGTACAAAAGTACCTACTTGGTATCGAAAGGAAATTATCGATATGAGTCAAGTATCGATACTTTTTTCGTATCCCTACTTGGAGGCCGTATCTGGATACAAAACAATCAAGTTAAACACAAAATTTGCTCATGGTTAATGCTACTACATTCTGGATTGTGAAAATGAGGACACTCTTTCCACTGACAAATTTCATAGAATGTTTGTTTGCAGTAACATTAATATACAATGTGTTTATTAACACGGCACTTGCGTTAAATCTGAAATAGTATAGGGGAAAGTATTGTTTTCATGAAAATATCGACTTCAAGATTTCAACGGAAATACACGTTTTGAGGTCCCCTTAACGTGTTTTGACCATTTTCTCGATGATATGTGTATGTGATAGCTTTTTTGTGGATGCTCTAACTTAAAAACTATTAATCAGGTCAATGCGAAATTTTATATTTAACATTTGTATACAATAACTGATTAGTTTTTGGTAAAAATCGGTCAACTGGAAGTGGGTGTTTACTCTTGTCACTTATCCGTTATTTTGAAATATTTGCTTTAATATTTGATAAATTATAAATGTATTGGAATAATAAAAGTTGTAGGAAATTTAATTTTCTACAACCTTTGTTTGAAACATTTTTCCATATAATGCATTGTTTAAGATATATCTTATATTTTTAGCTGCCACCACCACGCCTCCTACTGACGACTATTGTTAACAATTGACGCTTAGTTACGTCTTAGTAACGCTCCTTTTTCCTTTCTTAACTGATGGAGCTTTGTGGCTATATCCAATATCAGAAGGCTATGTTTTGAGTTTATTTCTGTTCTTTGTCAAGTCTAAAATATTCTCACAGTTTCATAAAGTATTTATTATTATGTAATCTATTTGGTATTTTTAGAAATATTACAGGTATGGAGAAAGTCATGTGGTGGCCACATCAATTTTTATTTGAAGAATTACAGAAGCAACATGCTTGAGTTATATGGTATTACAAGTGAAGAATTTGCTCTTAAATTTACAAAAATAGATCAAGGAATTGACTCAATTCATGGGTAAAAACAAATGAGTTCTGATGTGTAAAAATCTCTATAGTTGCAATTAAACATAATTAGAACTAATACCATTGTCTAAAAAGTATTTTATTTTCTTAACTGCTTCTCCGAGGTAAAGATGTTGCATGGAACACTTATAGTCTGCTCCTTAATTATTGGTCTTACTGGCATGAGTGAACCTGTCAGTAGAAGCTGCAACCAATACATTTTTCAAGGTGTGAGGAACACTCAATTCCTTACACCCTATCAGGTTTATATTCAGCATACAGGTTAAAACCATTATGAGATTAAACAAAAGTACCTCATATGGATTTTTTTGTCTTGAATTTCCTTGTTTATAAAATCTTCCATAAGTATCTCATTCAGACCACAAGATCATAGGTAGTTTCTTTTATTCTTGATATTGTAGAATTTATGACACAAAGAAAGCATATATGAGAATGCTTGATTAAACAGATAAATTGTCATTTTATAAGGGATATTTTTTAAAAGGTCACAAGAAAAAAGGAAGCGATGGTGTGGACCCAAACCAAGTAAACAATAATCAATGGGAATAGGTTTCAGAAATGCATCCTATTGGTACTAGAGCTGTATTAAGTCTGGAGCACCACACTATTTCCATATTACTGTATTTACCTGACTCCAAGATGAGGTTTTTTTCCAAATTTCAGCTTGCGAAAATGGAAGGTCGTTTTAAATCCGAGTACAAAATGGTATACTGTCAATGCATCACACTCAATTCATTCCATGTCAATTCGTCAGATGAAAAACTCAACATCAAACAGTACATCGCACAGCAAACTCATCGCTCGACAAATTTGTAAACTTGTTGGGTTGGGAGTCACCCCCTGCCATACACTATCCAATATGTCTTGCGAAGGGAATTGCATTTCATTCTGGTATTATTGAAATATAAAGAAAATGCTGCTGTAAAAAAGTGTCTCCCCCTGCAGTACACCAATTTGTCTCATGACGAATTTGTCGTGTGATATACTGACATGCAATGAGTTGTCATAGAACCGTAGGAAGTTTAATCGGTTTTTTAAACAAATGAGACATAAGATAATATAACTATCTCCTGAAATTTTTCATTGCCAACTTACTATCCAGATTTCAATTAATGCAGTACAGCAACATCTTGCTTTATGTGACAGATAGGTTCCTGAAAAATTTTGCACTAACAAAATTCGTGCAAAATCGGGTCAATATGTCATTGAGGATAGGTTTCATGGATGGGAAAACTAAAGTGTAATATTAATAAAAATATGCTGTTAACCTGAAAAAAGGCTTATTTTTGGCTTCCATCAATCAACGTTAGATGCAAATCTTTACATTTTTTCAATAACTTATCTTAATCGATAATTATAAAATGGTTTACAAAACTAAAAACTTCATTATATTCATGAAAATTGTAATTATTTCCTGTATGAATTAAATCCTAAATAAATCAGTGAGGAGGTTTTATTTGGAAAGTCACCTTTCTTTAAAAATAATAACGTCAAAATAACAGTCGCTCGAGAGATGAAAACGGTGTGCCGTCCTCGGGATTTCTTTTATAGTAACACATCCAGACCCTAAATGGGGATTCATAAACGATAAAACTAACATCTACAAGCCTGTAAAAAATGGAATTTCTAATTCATGTATGGTTAGGATACCTCAATAATCGGCCACCTTTGTTTTTTGAAAACCTGGTAAGCGCGGGCCTGCCTCACGTTATAATGGATCTGCTTAAAATGGAGACGCACAAAGTGAAGTATGCCTGTATTAGTTTAAAAAAATACATTTTAAAAAATTGTTTTTAACAAAAATTTGTAACACCATATCAATTAATGAACGAATTAATATACCTAGAATAAAATACACACTATGTAAATACATTCAGTGATAAATTAGGTTGTAAAATCTTTTTTCTGTTTTGACAGTCTGCTAAAAGGGGAGTCTTAGATTCAGGTAAATACAGTACTATGAATTCATGTTTTCTTATTAGTATCAAAATTAAAGATTTTATCTGAAACGCATTACACCGCAAGCTATTAAAGAAAACATGTCTAGAGTACATGTCCCTTGAGGTAGCCATGTAAATTCATAATTAGCAAAACTAATAATATAATGCTAACATATTTCTGACTAGTTGCCAATAAGTGAGTTATAGGATTATTTGGCTGTTTAGTTTGTTAATTTATCCATAAAAATTTATCTAATCAATTACTTAATCCCTCATGCTAATAATCCTATATTTTCTTATACATTACATTATAGTCTGGACATTGTATTGTTTCTGGATCTACAAAGTGTGTTTTACTGCATATAATTTTTTCTGTATTAATTAATTAATCTAAATCAGTAATATGCATTTGAGGAATTAATGTGTGAATACCTGCCATTTCATATTTTGCATTAGTCTCTTACTGTCTTAATTTGTCATTAAGTAAAACTTTTATCATATCTTGCCCTTATTTTCATGTACTTCCACAAAAGAGATTATTGGTAGAAACCAATTCCTTCCATATTTTATCTTAAGATACTTAATGAACCAAACATAATATATTCCTTCATAACCATTTTATATGGTGTGATGGCATAAGTAGAAATTTAACGAGGTTGTTCATAATGAGAAAAAACATAAAAATGATAACCATCTTTTAGTTTTTACACATACAATATTAATGAGTCATTCGTGCAAATTAAAATCTCAGATATACAGTCCATGAGAAGAAACAATGCAGAATATGTAGTAGCACCTTAGTCCTCATTTTCATCTTGAGCATCATCACTTCCACTGTCACTATCCTCTCCCCCACTCCCACCGCTGCTCTCTCCACTCTGTTCTCCCTTGCCACGACCACCATCACTAGATCCATCTGAGGAAGCTGCCGGAGACCCTGGTGGAGATCCAGAACTTCTTGAAGCTGCCTCCCCTTCCTCTTCTTCATCACCTGATCCTCTTTCCTTATTAGACTCCTCTCCTTCACTGCTTGAGTCGCCGCCTGAAATGACACGTGATATAAAGTAAAACTTTTTATATATGAATAAAACTCAATCAGCTTCCATGCAAAATAAATATTCGACTAAATTTACCATATTTACTTGTGTAACTGCTCCACCCGAAATATGAGGAAATAAAATATTATTTTTTGGAATTCCTAATTTTTCTCCTTTACTTTGACAAGATGTTTCTTTTGGCTGTGCATACACCTAAATTTCAAAGTTTTATCTCATTTTAAATAAGTTTCAAAATGACAATGTCGCTCTTACCATTCAGAAATAGCATTTTTACCCTTTCACAGCGCATTTCGTTTTTTAACTCTTATATCAATTATTTTTTATTTTTTCTATGTGATAGCTTCATAATGCAGACATTTCAGGCATTTTTGTTTGTCTAAAGCAATATTTAATAGTAAAAATTAATGTTTTTACTGAAAAATGCAAAAAGTTGGAATTATAAAAATATTGTAATATTTATTCCAGCTATTTTTTAGGATATGGGAAGTGGTCTAGAAACATAACCCATAGATTACATACAGTACTCTAACACCATGTTGCAGAAAAAATTATTTTATAGGTGCTATGCTATGTGCAACCAGAAATCACAACCACGTGGTAAGCTTTCACTGGCATCAGCTGAGTGTTCACCTATAATAATCCAAGGGGTTGTTTAGCAAGATTCCATTCCAGATAGTGTTCATTATTTTCCATTCACTTTATTGCCAACAAGGAGTAGAACAACTCAATTTCCAAAGTAAAACAGTAAATGATACTTTAATTGATCACCGTGAGAAAAGAATTTTTTTTTGAAGTCATGGACAAAAGTCGATTAGCATGTTCAAGGACAAAAAAATCAAAAGACTCTTGTCGATTGGCATGGGCATCAGTTCCTTTCATCTTTTATTTTCAGAGGACCTCTGGCAAACTCTAACATTTCCTCCATTGGTTTCTATTTCTGCCACAAGATGGCAACATTTTTACATCGTATTCCTTCATGACAAAAGAAAGTCATTTTACATGTTGACCTCTGGGAAGAGTGCAGCAAATTCGATGTGCAATAAAATGTGTTAATTTGACACACTGGTTATTATTGTTTATGCTGCTTCTTACAAGCCTGTTTGTGGCAGAACAAAATTCCAGTGAATGATAAACACTGCATTATTGGTATACTTTGTTCTAAAGTGACTACTTTCTAACCATAAGTATCTATCCTCCCTTGTTTAAGTTAGAAATCTTGTGAAAAGTGGGACAATTACGCAAGTAAATACCATGAATTGATGAATGAATTAAAAATGTACCTCCTTCATTTTCCTCTTCCTCTCTTTCTTTTCCATCTTCTGCCTCTTCTCCGGATGCTTCTGCATTCTCCCCACCCTCTTCTTCCTCTTCATCTTCTTTCTGCTCTCCCTCATCTGGAAATGAAGGATAACATTTATTATGATTTATTTACTTTTAGTCCAAAGAACTACATCACAAGTAATGATCCACCCATATTTATAGTTAAAATAGCAGCATAGGAGAATAATAAGCTCAAAGCAGGTTATATCTCCTTTTGATACTAAATTTCTCTTTCACGGAATAATTTCACCACTAATCAATTAAAAAAGGTTATTTTATAACTGTTAAATAGCCTTTCCTTTCCTTTACCTTCAGATTAGAGTAAATATTTTTCATGGTTATAGCATAAGATGTTCTCAAGGTGATTTAGTCATTTAAAATGGTTCATAATTACCCACAGAGTCTTAAGCTACTTTGAATTACTATATTTCTAGGCCAATTGGATGCACAAGTCTTTTTAGAAAATATTTCAATGTATGTACTTATATTTGTGTTGTTTTTGTGAAGAAAATATCAATTCAGCACACTAAAATAGTCAAGTTAAATGAAGTATATATATATTGTATACTCCATATGATTTTCTTAAAGCTCAACAGCAAATCACTGCATGTATTAAACCTTTCTTCCTGTGTAGAACACATGCATTCCGGTAAATGTATTCATTGTTGGCCATGTGGAACACATGTCTTGGAGGGACTCAAATCAATTCTGAGCAAATTAACTTCGCTTCCATAGCAGAAATTCCGGTGATATTTTTTTAACATACTTTAGAAGGCCTACCACTTGACATTGTTTGTGGCAGATTAGATCTAGTGTTTATGTTGCGTCAATAAAATGAAATACCACCAAAAGGGCAAAAACAAAAAAGTCAATGACATACAAAGAGCAGACCAAATATTACCAAAGAAAATTTCGAAAACGTACAACTACTACCTTTCTGAAAGTAAGAACCACTCAGATTTATGCTTGCCGATCCTAATTGTCCTATTTACTATCAACAATGTTTCATTTATTTAAAAAATCTCAATTTATGCTTTATTGAAAAGTCTAAATTAAAAACTGTGGAAGTGATTTGTTCCTGTTATAATCTACGCAATTTTTCTTCATAATAAAATATTTTTAATTATTGTAATAAGAAGTTAACATTATTTATTTACATAGCAACAAAGTTTATTTACTAAATTAGTTGATAAACCAAAGAGTAATAAAGTCTTAGTTTAGCAAAACAAAGGTGTTATGCATTCGGTTCTTCTCGAAAGTGGAATTACCGTATTAGTCCGAATATAGTCCCTCCCCGAATATAGTCCCTCCCGGAATATAGTCCCTCCCTGAATATAGTCCCTCCCTGAATATAGTCCCACCCCTATTTCTGAAGCCTCAGTTTTGGAAAAAAATTGAACCCCATTATAGACCTCACTTTTTAGCCTACTTTCCAGCTTATAGTTTTGTCATTGTCTGTCTGTCTGTCCATCCCCCTATTAACCTTTGAACCAATAGACTGATTTTCATGAAACTTGGTGGAAATCTCTTGATACATGGGCCAAGCTCCCGAGGATAGTTTTTGTTGGGAAGATTGAAGTCCCGGGTTCGATTCCAGGAAATATCTTTCCCATTTGATTTACATGAGAAATCTGAAATCCATCGTGCAGGATAATTTTCTCTTGCACATTAAAATATCTTAGAATTGTAATATCGGAGCGAGTTTTGTACCTATTCTCTGAGGAAAGGAATGAAGATTCTAATTTTTATCGTAGAATGGTGCTTATCAATTATATTTCTTAGAATTTTGCATAAATACTGTCAATTTTGCAGTTTTTATCCTCATTACGAGAGTGTTGCCATAGCAAAAACTATTGTTGGACTCAGATTCAGTATATTCTAAAGATGTGTTTACACTATGCGAGCACGAGTGAACGAACATGAGCAAACGAACATTCATTCATTCGCTCATGCTCATGGAAGGAGCATTTACATTAACCCTCTCTGGGCCAAAGGGCCCAAAACCGCCTGTCTCAGAATCTCCGCTTCGGGCCTAAGCACCCGGAACCGCCCGTAATCTCATGCCCCAAACTGTGCTGTCGGCAAGAGTATGAATCACGCTCTTGTAAGCTACTTCTTTTTTCTGTTGGTAAACAGTCTATTGATCCTTACCACAGGCACTTGAAATGAATTTTGGAATGTTTTCTATATCAATGCCCCTCAGTCTGTACCCATGGCTGGTCTTAGTAAGAGCGTTATGGAAGAAGAAGTCTATAAGGAAGACTATAGTAACTGAGTCTTCTTTTGATGGTGTATTGAGTAATTGTTCAAGTGAAGAAGACGAAATTATAGATTTCCACCCAAAAGAAGAGATAGTGATTGCTCCAGCTGTTGGAGGAAGTGATTCCAAGTGAATAGAAAAATCCCAATCTGAATCAGCTGACTGGAAAGAGGACAGGTGTTTTGAGCTTCCCAAGGATTTTATTGGAAACATTGGTCCAGTTCATAACTTACTACCAGGTAGTAGTGAATTCTTGTATTTTAAGTACATGTTAGGAGGTGAACGAATATTTCAGATAATATCCGATAGTACTAATTAGAGATGAGTCGAATCCACATTTTCCTCGAATCCGAATCTCGAATCGAATCTATTTGATTCGAATCTTGTATCGAATCTACCTTTACCAACTTCATTTTAATTATGCATTTTTCTTAACTGTGTTTAATGAAAATAATTGATTTATTCAACATCAAAATTAACAGGTAAATATTTGGAAAGCCTTCATTGGAAACACCCGAAAATGTTGCATGTCAAAAGAAAATCTGGGTCATGAAATAAATTGGGTACTGAATGACGTCCAAGTTTTTATTCAGGAAAATTAACATTCTCAAGCGTTCTGGGTCTAATCGACTACGTTTTCGGTCACACACCAGCCCAGCAGTACTAAATAGTCTTTCTGATGATACAGTTGCAGCAGGGATACAAAGAAATTCACTACTTAACATCCTCAGGGTTGGATATGCTGTATTATTTCTCCAGTATGTTAGTGGCTCAATTTGAGGAGAAAGAACTTCTCTCAAATATGAATTCAGCTGTTGCTCTTCATCAAAGTATTCAACTATTTCAGACTGGGGCTTCATGATTTTTTAATAATGAGCCCACATGCTATGCTTACTGGCAGTTGGTTTATGCTCAACTTCAACACTTGTCTTCTGAAACAAAAAATAAGAAAAAAAATGATGGAATGGAAAGATTTTCAAGGGAAATTAAATTTGCTCAATTTACAAACAACACTCAAGAATGTGAATTTTAAAAACAACACATTTTTTTAGGAAGGAATGAGAGTATAAAATTAAGATACCTATACCTAGAACAGAAATTCTTTAAAAATAAAAAGTCAGTTGATGCATGTATGTATTTCTAAAAAAGAAAACTTGTAATATATAAAATTATAAATGATTTATTTTTAGTCAAATTATTTACATTTTTATACACCTACCTTGCTTTTATCTTTCAATGTAATTTGCTTCATTCTCTCCAGTAGCTTAGATTTGGCCTGGATCAAATTATCTGCAGACGTAAAACAGCTACCCTTGCATTGTGGATCCAGGAGGGTGGAAGTGGTATAAACCTCTTTTGTTTCCAAGTCATTGTACCTCAGTTTCAAGGAAGACACAAGTTCATTCTTCAGACTTACTGCTCGTACGAAGCTTCCATTCTTTATTGCTTCAATGGTACTATTCACTATCGGAATAATTTCTGAAGCTGTCACATGTTCACTGCTGACAGTCTTCATGGCCTCCTGAAATATTTTCATCAGTGATGCCACATCATCCATCAAATCCCACTGAAACATTGAAAGCTCTGTCGGAAGTTTAGTATCTGCTGCAGCTAGAGTTATGGCATTTCTTTGTTCTAGTAATCTCTTGAACATTAAATATGTAGAATCCCACGTAGTAGGTTCATCTTGTATAACTCTGTGAACTTTCATTCCCAGTTGTTTTTGTCATTTTTTAGCACACTTTTTGCCTGGCACAAGTGTTTGAAATGCCCTACAATCCGCCGAGATAAACCTACCAGAATGTTGACCGCCTTTTGGTTTAATAGTCCATCTTTTACAGTTAGCTGAAATGTAAGGGCTAAACAAGGAACTCCCTGATAAGGGGAAGAATTGACAGCAGCCACAATATTTCTCCCATTGTCACAGACAACATAAGAGACTGTCTGCTATCTTACACTCTTCCAGACACTGAACCAGAAAGTTCTTAATGTTATCCTCACTATGCGAAACCTCCGGGAATGGAACAACATCAAGGCAAAGATGTTTCAATGCATGAATGTCACTCACAAAATGTGCCGTTATGCTCATGTAGCTGTCGTTTGCCGTTGAAGTCAACATGTCTGTAGTAATTGGCATGTGGTGGGTGGAGTTCAATATGTTCATAACTTCACTTCTTGCTTGGTCATAAAGATTGGGAATCCCAAAAGCAGTGTTTTCTAGTTGGAATGGTATATCAAGGCTCTAGATGCAAAATTAAAGCACGGAAGCCTTTATCTTCCACTAAACTGAATGGCTGATTGTCTACACATATCATTTGTGCAATTAATTTTGTAATCATCTCACTCCTTCGGTCGCCAGGTTTAAACTTCTGGCAACTATAGAACGCTTCCTTCAATGTTTGCTGTTTGGCATCACAATTTCTTTGGTTCTTTAAAAAATGTGCTTTCACTGTTTGGGGAACTTAATGGAGTGACGGAAGCACTCGAAGTGATAGGAGTTGAAGCACTTGAATAAGAATCATCAACTTCCTCTGCATTCAGTTCTTCCCTCACATCAATTTGTAAGGGTTGACCACACTCCCTCACTTTCTGCCTTTCAATCAAACCAGCATGTTGCTTCAAATGTCTCTTTAAAGCTGTGGTGGTCATGCTTTTCCCACCTCCCGAAATGCGCAAGCCACAATACATGCATTTCACGTATCTTCTATCGTCTTCACAGATGGTATAGTGTCCCCAAACTTTCGACATAATTCTGATTGAATTAAAACATTCGAAACTAAAGTCTAGAATCATGAAACCAATATAATAAGAACCGGTACATCAATGACGTGATTTCACTTGTAATGAGCTTCTAGGGATGCCGAGAATGTGTCAATTTCAGTGTTACCAACGCGTGGTAACACAGCCTCTAAAGCTAACATAAAAGAATCTGTTTATGCTGAATCGTAAGTAAAAATATGTTTCAACTTTACTAATTGTTCCTTAAATTAATCCAGAAATTCATACTATGCAACATCACATGTTATAACATACATAATGTTTTTTTTTTTGCCAGACGGTAAGAAAAAATGAACTCGTTTTGACGAAAAATCCATAGGTTGGCAATAACTAATTAATATCGAATAAATAATAACTAATTAATATCGAAAATGTTTTACTATGGCTACGGAACATGTATGATTATCCGCATGAGGGTGACCCCATTGTGAGTTTGTTTCACCTATTTTCTGTGAGATACAACGAATTGAATCTAAGCATTATATAGACAGATGATCAGAAATTTCTCATCACGGAAGCGTGAGGGCCGCAAGAGATGTGTAACATCTAGTACAGTTTCATCTCAACTAATTCATAAAATAATAAAAATAGAAGGCAGGAAAAAGGTGTGTGCTCACTGCAATAAGAATAAAAGATGTACAGCATCCGGAAAAGGAATACAGACCACATGGAAATGCAAAAATTACGACATATCTCTTTGCAAAACCGGTTGTTTCTTGGAGTTCCACCAAGAAAAAGGAATTGGAGTGGATAACTAAGAAGATGATAAGGTAAGGAGACATCGCTATATAAGCAATAATATCTCCTAAACAATTAATAAAAGTTTTGATTGAATAAAATGAGTACTATTTGACTTATAAAGTAATATGCAAATTCACGTCGAGTACACCTGAGGCTGGCGAAAAAATAGGATCCATGATGGGGAATAGGGGGATTTAAATTCGGCCAGGAGGAGGTTAAGCGAACATTACTGCGAACGAATTTCCTTGCTTGATGATTCACTGGTTTCCGCCCTGCTAGCAAACATCGGTGAGAGCGAATGAACAAGTTCGTTCGCTCTCAATCACCGTTTACATTACAGCGAATCCATTCGGTCACTTGTGTTCGTTCGCTCGTGCTCGCATAGTGTAAACACACCTTAATATGTACACGCATTATTTTTGCCACACAAATATGCGTGATCAATTTAATATTCCGTTCGAATGTATTTGTAGTATTTTATAACGCTAAATTATGAAATTTGGGAACATAAAGAGCTACATACCCGCGATGACTTTAAAGCTATTAAAGCCAATATAGTATTAAATAAATAATTAAATGGAAAGTAGGCATCATAAGTTGTTTGGATCATCTTGTAATGTTCTAATGAACGAGTTTTAATATGTACAAGCAATTTAGTTACAATGAAACAGTGACACCATGTTTTGCGTGTTCTAGTTGCACGCGTAATTTAAATATGTAACAAGTGTTACTGGACTTAATTCGAAAATTTTGATTTAAGAATGTTATTTAAATTCCAATCATATCATTCAAATGCCGTTGGCAATAGCTATCATGCCTATACAAAAAAAGGATAGGATGAAGGGATGAAGTTGGCCAAACAACGCTTTCACAGTGAAAACTTCTGCAATTCCCGCTATTATGAAAAGACGAACGTTAAGGCAAGGATTCCAAAGAGTGAACAAAAAGAATTGAGTTACTGAGGCATATGTATCAAGAAATTCTTCGTAAAACAATCAAGTGAGGGCATTAATTGTTACCTATACTTACTGCCGGCGGTGATATTTTTATTTGCTAATTTTTTGGGCGCGAATATAGTCTTACTAATATTTTGGCCAAAAAGGGGGAGACTATATTCGGATTAATACAGTATACAATATTCAGAAGTGATTGAGATCAGCTTACCTTTTACCTAGAATAAAAATTATATCCTTATTAAAATACTAAAATTTCCTTATTTAATCATCGTCTTGATGTAGTTTAATCTCATGCTGCCAGGGCTGACAGTTCTTGCTGGCCAAACAGATTCTTGATACCAAGATGCATTAAGCATGTTATAATAGATGCTCTTCACAAAAATCACTTGCATCAAGAAAGTTATTTTCCACTGGACAACTTGCCAAGACCAATGGTCACTCTTTCTCTACCAGCAGTAACACTCGCAAAGCCTAACTTGTTCTTGGAAAAAAAGAAGGTCTTATTCGTCTTTAAATACAGTATGTCCACAGAACTGAATACCATGTCTTAATGCAGATTGGAACATCCTACCTAATATAGGGAGTTAACATCCATTTAGATTGAGAGACTAAATAAAGCTAGATGGAGAGAACATTAGAGCATTAACTAAAATTCATAAAATAAAAACATGTACATCACTAATCTGACCAGTATTCACATATGCAGAAGAAACTAGGATAGACAGAAATAGATGTCTCTCAGTCACTTAATTTGGTATCTGCAAAGGTAAATCTACAGCTATATTTGACATCATTAACTTCCTTATCGAAGAATTTAACAAAAATAACAAAGTCATGAAAATATTTTTTGATCTCAGTCGAGCATTTGACGTGGTTGAGCATAAACAATTACTGTCAAAGTGTTATCACCTAGGAGTAAGAGGAGAGTTGCTCTCAATTGGACATCTACCTACTTATCCAATCGATCTCATGTAGTGTCAATTTGTAAAGACAGGAGAAATTTCTGATCTGCTCCCTTACCAGTCACAACAGGCGTACCACAAGGATGTTTTAGGTCCTTTGCTATTTCTAATTTTTATAAATGACCTTCCTAGTAACCTCACGGTAACCATGACTCACAGATCACTAATCTATGCAGATGATATTAATGTACTCATAAGTAATCCAAAACTTTCTCCTTTAGCTGATTCAGGTAAAGAGCTCATTCACAAAATGGAAAATTGGTGTCCTTCATAATCAAATATTAAATACTACAAAGATGCAGATCACAGTATTCTTATCCCATGGACAGAATAACATGGACTTCTGCATAAGTTACAATAATAATACATTTCTGCCCCTATGTGAACTTAAGATTTCTTGGCCTCTCTATTGATTATTTATGCAATTAACTCACATTGATTTTTTACCTTTTCACTGCATTGAAACACTGTGAGTTTCAATACCTTGAAATGTTATACTTTGGGTACTTTTACTCACGAGTAATTTATGGCATCATTTTTTGGGGATCAAGTCGCAGATTGATCGAAATCTTGAGAATACAGAAAAAAATAATTTGATGTATAACAGATCAACCTTATATAGCATCCTGCAGACTAATTTTCAAGCAAATTAAAATTCTTCCTGTGCGTTGTATCTACATATACTGCTTACTCAAGTTCATAAAGAACAATGAAGCTGTATTTTTGAAAAATAATTCTTATCATTTCCATTGCAACAATTAAATCTCTTCCCTTTCGCACTGACTCACTTTGATTTTTTTTAACAAACTTTTTTGTTTCATAATGGAAGAAATTGTTGATTGAGGGAATCCATATTCCTTAACAAGAACAGTGATCTTAGTGCCTTCTTCATGTTTCTTTATTATTTCTTTCTTGGTTTGGATGGTTATCACTCTTTTAGTCTTTGCACGCACTTTGGGAGCCATTGGATTTATTTTTATTACTTAACAATAAAATTTCAAGAAATCACTTAAAGGTTAGCAAAAATGATGCACTAACTCACAGCACCCAACCACTTAGAGCACACGGAGTAAACTCTTTTTGATTTCAGCAGATTGACACTGTAAAAGATAGCTTTTAATTTGTGCGGTAATCAGGTATGGGGTCGTGTACTTTTCTATTCTTCTGGTTTTCTACTTTGTCTTTCTATGTGGAGAAGCCTTAGGGTTTAAAAATCACTTCGTCATTTTAGCCTCAGATACAATGTCTTTCGTCGCAGATTTTCCTTGCAAATTTGTTTCTTTTCACTGCACGCATTTGTATGGGTGACAACAAATGTATTAAAAACACATGTGATTATTCATCGTATGTCGCAGTTTCATCGTATAACGATACTCCTCGGAAGCAGAGGGCTCATCATAAGTCGAAAAATCGTATCACGAGACCATCGTAATATGGGGGTCCACTGTACTATGGTTTTTGTTTTTGATGTGTTTTTTTCAGGAAGTCTACCTCGCGATTTTGCGGGAGACTACAGCAATCAGCTGACAAGCTAGTGAAATGTGGAATATTTGGAGAGGAAGGAAACACAATTGTAAAAAAGTAATTAGGTGTTTAATACCTTTAATTAATATATGTATAAGCTGAATTATTGATAACTAGCATGGTTCTCCCTCAATTCACCCAAAAAGCAAAAAGCTGGTGCGAGATAGGTACAGGTATGCCTCACTTAGCGCAAGGGATGTGTTCCAGTAGATCTATGCACTAACAGAATTTGCACTAAATGAACAGTTTATGAAGTAGTACATACTTAACTCAATTGATTTTTACTAGTCAGAAATAATATCATCCTTATATCAAGGAAATATTAAATTTTTGATAATACCTATACCGATTTATTTTCTAATCAGTTGTATTTAATCAAACAATCAAAAATTATTTAAAACATATCTCACTTAAGTAGTAGTAATCTTTACATTTATTCCTTTGCCGTAAATCATCCATTTCTTTTCACTTAGGAAACGCTTTGTGTGCATGAAAGATAAATAAACATATTTACATTCGTTTATTCATCCTTGATAATTCAATTTCATCTATTTCTAAATGCTGCATGCACACGAAAGGAAATTTAATGTACTTTCATAATTATAATAGACTTATTGACTTCAGTTGCTACAAAGATTGTTTTTATTGACAACAATTAAATAACCATGCAAGAAATTGCCCAAGTTCAAAGTGAATGATGAATTTGTTTGACTTTAATGATAAACTGAGTTTGTTTTTTTTTCCTAGTAAAGTGGTACATCCTGATTGGGTTATGTGAACCATTTACTATATCCTTTTCTAATTGCCTTTGCTCTGAAGTCCTTAATACCAAATGCCATGAAGATCTGTTTGGTAGAAGCCGAGAATGAACACAAGTACAAATGGAGAGAAAGAAGCCAATAGGTTCTCACTCTGGAAGCAAAATGCACCTAAAAATGCACTGCATTTAATTTGTTGATATTATCATTTATTTTTGTCATATCTTGGTAAAAAAAATTTTTTGTTTGATATGCTGTTTACAGCTTGGGAGATTCATTATCCGAAAATACCTATTATCCAAAATGGTTTAGGTACTGATCATTTCAGATAAACGATCTTCTACTGTATTACTAATGATTAATTTCAATTACCTTTCTGCAATTTGCTATTAAATTTTATTTGGCACTAGAAATGAAGCAAAGTAACTATGGTGCATCATAATTGAATTAATGACACCAAAACTGAAGTTTAAAAAATTGTAAAAGCCAATTCCAAAAGCACTTTTTTTAGCTTTCACGTAAAATTTCAGAATAGATAACATTTATGCATTTTTCAACAAACTTCAGCTATCAAACTGCGTAATTATAATGTAACATATTTTCATTAGAGCTAAGCATTTATAACAAAACATAAAATCCAAAATCATTTAAAAGTTAATAAAAACATACCTAAGCAGATTTCATATGATCTTTATCCATTTTCTAAAATAAACTGAACGTATTAGTGGTTTGCTTTTATTGTTGTAGCAACATAAACAAAACAAAACCTTACCATAGTAGGGCTTCATATAGATAGTTCATAAGGGTTTTCTTGAAATCCTGCAAGAAAGCCAACGAATGGACTAACGCATTCCAAAATCATTACAGATCATGCCAGTCACAGCAATGGACAGTTGATCCATTCATATTTACGTATAAACAGTAACATTGATTAAATTCGTTTATTTAAAAAATACATGCAAAATATAATGTCTAAAAGAGATTTTGACATTCCTTTAGTATTTTTAACCTGATAATGCTCTATTAATTTGTTTTCCAATATTTCTCTATCATTGATAAACTATGAATTACAAATGGTATTTATGGTATGAGAATTCCCTGGAATGACTAACATATACTGAAACATTTCCTGTCAATATAAGTAATCAATTCGGGAGGTCAACTTTGGGAAACCAGCCTGCATTAGTCCTGGTTTGGACTTCTTGTTTTAACTGCACAAAGTGTTGCCCGTGTATAATGTACTTTATGACCTAAATATTTGGTCTTCAAACTGTGTTATACAAGAGTACATATGGTATGTTAGCTGAAAAAATTAAGGATATCAAGTCTACTACTTTATTCGAGAAGGCTATGTTTAATTTATTACTGTGCAACAGTTTTTATAGTGTAAAAGATTATTTAGAAAAACTGAATGACTCGATGACATTGTGTTAGTTAAATTTTATCTTTATATTTAATGTAATTTTATTTTATTTATTTATTAGATGAAATAGCCTGTTTAAAACAGGCTTTGTAATCAAACAAACAGCTGAGATATTGATTGTCTTATGGGAGATTGAAATCACCCTCTGGAGTTGAACCCGGGACCTTTTTTGAAAAATTTTTGTCATTCGCTATTGGTATGTGATCGTAGCAATCCTACTAAATTTGGTTGCGTAGATTAAGTATTAAATTTACGGCACTTTACATTCTTCATCCTTTTCTCTCTTCCTCTCTCCAATCCTCCTCCCTCCCTCCCCCTCTCTCTCTTTCTCTGGAAAAATATATTTCCTAGTCTCAATCTCGTCCTAATAAAGAACATCTATCTATCTCTCACTCTACCTTTTTCTCTGTCTCCCTCCATCTCCCTCCTCTCTCACTCCCTCTATCTCTCCGTCTCTCTCCTTCATTCTTCCTCTCTCCCCTATTACAACATTCAAAGCATGCTCTCCTTACGCATATAGTATAAGGGTTGAAACGACAATACAATTTTGAGATTTAACAATGACACAGTCGGCAAGGTAACATATCGTTAAAAAGTTTAAATTTTTCCAATAAATACGATTTAAAAATAGAAATTGAGCGATTTTGTATCAGGCAAAATATGACAATAAGAATAAGAAACATTATTTATTTTTCTTTAAAATGGTCCAGGTCTAAAGATCGTAGGTCAATTATTTCTAATTTTAATTTGCAAAAGAGTAAAAGCCTTTACATCGAAACATCGAAATTTCAAAAAAGTTCGATTTAACGGATGTTTTTGACCCCAATGTCCAATTTTAAAGACCCATAAGAAAAGCATTGAAAACTGTGCAGGGCTATATAAAATTGCTTTTTTAAATTATTTAAACTTAAGATAGAAAATCGGGACATGCACCATACTGTGGAATAAAGAACGAAGTTCATTTTTCTTGAAGACAGAATTCGAATCCATGCTGAATTTGCGTAAAACTTGATTTTAATTATAAAATTATGAAATTTTTCTCATTCTTCAACAATGAAAAATATAAACTACCATAGCAATGACTCTAATGCCTTTCAATGGGAATTGATTCTTCCATACTTTAAGGGCTTCGATTTAATGCTTAGACTGCATTATAATCTATTTGATTATTTTAGCCTACAATGTATATATATCATGACGTAAAAATTTTTAATTAATTTTTTTATCCGGATACAAACTAAAAGTTACAGATGATCTCGCCATAATACTAACACAGGAAATATCCTAATTTTTACATACATTTTAGCGTTATATAAAGGCTATTTTCTTAATGATGATTATAGCTATTGCTGAAACAGAGCAATCTAAGGCATGAAACCGAAAATTGGAAAACTTGGACGAGAGCCGATTGCCAGAGAATTTAGAAATTCCGGAAAGATGCCTTAATTTCACGGAAAATGTAAATTATTGTCTTATTTATATATTATTATGCCATTGATTTTAAACTACAACATAAACTTATGATGACATCATTATACTAACACACAAAATTTAGTAAAACGTGAAAAGTATTTTAATGTTGTTTCGTAGTTTTTTGAGAAATTTGAACTCATTTCAATTATTAAATATAATGGTGTCCTGCCGATTTTGCGATTTTTTTATCCAAATACGTGCTAAAGGCATGGATGATAATGCCATAATCTTAACACAAAATATCCTAATTTTCCATAATTTTAGTGTATAGTCTTTGTCTTAATGATGATTATTCTTATTGCTCATGCAGAGTGATCTGAGTTACGAAACATGATATACGAAAACTTGGACATGAGGCGATTGCCAGAGAATTTGTAAATTATGGATAGTTGACTTAATTTCGCGGAAAATTATAAATATCCTGCTAAAACTCATGAAATTTATTGTTCGATACATATAGGCTCCACATGGCTGAAGTGCTGTTGCCCTGGAGATCACATTGGTTTATTTAGGAGTTTAGATCTTGGGGTATAATGATTTTTTTAAGCGCTTGCAGTATGCAAGCACCGACAACTCGTATGGAGAAATAAAGACACACATATCTTATAGCCTTCATTGAGGTAGCCAGATTAAGATGGACAGGTCATGTATGTAAAATAAATCAGAAACAACAAAAAGTCACATACACAGACCGAGATGGAAGAAGAAAAACAGGAAGGTCAAAATCACTATAGGCAGATGGAATAGAATTAGACTTAATAGAAATAGGAATCTGTAACTGGAAAAGAAAGGAAGAAACAGGAAGAGAAGGATATTCTGGAGTAGGCTATGGCTCGTTTCAGACTGTAATGCCATAGAAAAGAAAATGAAAAATCACCACACCAACAAAACTTCATTTTACAATACTATTGACGATGAAATATTTCCTTTATATTAGTATCGCACATTTATTGAAATTATTGCAAAAAGTAACTCACTTCTATTTGCTGCCCCTTCTTCTGCAGCTTCCTCCTCCTCCTCTTCTTCTTCCTCCTCCTCTTCCTCCTCCTCCTCTCCAGGTGGTTCCAACTGCTTTTCCCTGTAACGTTGCATTCGATATTCTTGAGCTGTCAATGGCCTGTGGCGCACAACTAATCTCGTATTATTCGGTGGTTGACCAGCTTTCTGTCGCCTTTTACTCAGACGCACTCTGCAAAGAGAAATTAATGGAAAATAGGTTCTTTTACTCCTACAGGTGAGAAATTAAACAATAATTACTAGTATACAGTGAAATATTTTTATTCTAGTTAATTGTCCGAATCTTATTACCTTAGATACTATCAAGTGGAGCTGTTAAAATACAACAATTTTATCTCATATGCATAAATATATATTTTTAAATGGCTTTAGGATCATGGATACCATGAGGTACAATTAGAGGGCAAGTTTTAAATTACAAATAAAATCCTAAAGTTTTTCACAAACCTGGTCTCCAACTCATTATAGTAAGCTCCATCAGGATGCACAACAAGAAAATAATTTTCTTCATAACCCTTAGACGCTTTACTCTTAACATTCCAATTGTACTCCCTAGCCATTTTATATTCGTACTCCTCTCCATCAACATATTCTTCACCCATCTCAGCATCACGTTTCCTTTTGAGTAATGTCTCTTCAGTAGGCAGGAAATAGGCCACAAATTGTTCTCCACTCTCATCTACCACACCCCTTTATGAAATAAAAATCAATCTAAGTTAGTCCAATGCTTGGTCTATCTTCATAAAATGGAATCATTTTTTAAACATGAATATGAAAGAGATAAGAATAATTACTTTTAAATACAGACAATGACGAAAACTAATATATTATCAACAGTTAACGAACCTGATCATAGCTTGTGACATCTCTTCCATTTGGGCAGGCACTGGGCGACCAGCTGGTGCAGGATCTGAATCAAAGATAACTTGAGCACATGGATATTTCCAAACCTGTAAAAATTATAAGAATAAAGTAAATTTAGAATTTACTTCCTCTCAAGTAACAAAAAACCAGAACTTGGAGAGAATGTTAAAGTAAAAATACAACAACAGTGCACTGCTTGCAATGACATTCAGACCAATGAAAATAAACATTTACATGTACAGAACAGGAAACACCTATCTCATACTATTTTCTACATAAATGTAACAATTAGGAACATCTCATTCTAGGAAGTCATGAATAAAACTTCTTCAATAGCAACAACATACAATTTAATACTACTCATACAACTTTTCAGGAATAACTACGAAGGAATTTATAGCAGAACTGTTTTCCTGATAATGACATTAACCTAACCAAACACACCCCTGCGGTGGCTTGCAGGGTAAACTGTAGAAACAAAGTACTAACATCTACAGTGAACCAATGCATCAGCCCATCAGTGACAGACAAAAATCTTTATGACCACAAACATTGCATACATATTTGATATACTTTGTGCAACTTAATAACTATTATATATCAGAAAATAATAGGAAAATCATATATAAAAACCAAATGTGAAAAGAAATTATCATCAGCCATAAATAAATCAGTTAAATGAGATGAAAACAAACGAAATTATGCATTTCTAACAGTACAATTCTAGGATCTAAAGTACCCATTGATACTATAAATGAATCTGGGATAGTATTCATATTAAATAATACACTGTACTTTTCCACAGACTTTCGTTCTTGCTAGTTGATGCTGTATCACCTGCAACACCAATCGCAAGAATAAAAACCTGTGGAAAATTCTTAAGTGTTTTATTTAGTATGAGTAATATTGCCTACTTCCACGAAGTCACGCCTGATTTGATAAATTAAATCTGAAATAGATTTGATCCTAATATTTTACTATTTTTTGTCATTTAAATTTCCTTTTCGATTAAAAAAAATATACAGACCTTGAAATCCGGATAAATTGGAAGCACTTCTACTGGAGTAACATTTGGCTTGCTATAGTGCTTCTCAATGGGCTTTCGAGTATCTGAGAAAGTTTTTTCTATTGCCTTGATTTGGCTGTCTCTGTCCATGTATAGAGTTTCATCCTAATGAAAAATTGACAAATTTTCTGCCGGATTAATTTTAATGGAAATGGATTTAGAGAAAAATGAATAAAACAAATCAGTAATTAGATATTACTTCAACAATTCTGTCCAGTTAAATCTAAAAAAATCTTACCTTAAGGTTCTTCTTGATGCTATACCCCACTTTGGCTTCAACTTTATCCATAGTCTGCGGTTGAAAACGAGTCTGTTCTGTAGAAATGTATTCTGTACGACGGAGCCATGATACACTAAGAGCATGGTGGCGAGATCTAAAGGAAAACAAATTTATTTTATTAGATAATGATAAAAGTGTATGCTATGTTAGAATACTATAATCAGACTTATGAGGAGAAAGAGAATAATTTACTTCACCTCTTAGAATCCTGCGGTGTAAGAATGTCTTCTTCCAACAATTTCTCATCTGCAGGATCAAGCTGGGCTCCGAAAGCTGCATGATCACCACTGGAATATGCATCTCGGTTAATGAGGTCGATCGTTACACCCAGGTCATGCTCTGTTAAGACCTCATACTTGTATTGTCGTTCTAATGACGTGGGATTGTACTGAATGAATCTAAAAAATTATGAACTCAAAATTAATAATTATAGCATTAAATAATACAATCGGTTCACGTTTAAAATATTTCACGTAGGTTTACCTGTTTGATGCGAATGGATATGCAATGAATTTTGGATCAAAAGGAATGTCAGGGAGAGTATTGCAATATTTAACTCTGCATACTAGCTCAGATCTGAAAGGACAATCATCATCAAGGATACAGGTAGGTTAAAACAGACCCAATTAAGCACTACGCAGACAATAATAGCATCATAATGCTATACTCACTTTCTTTCTCCAGTACGAACAGGTCGATTATCCCTATCGACGGTTCGATTTGTTTGAATTGTAGGAGGCATGTTCGCTGGATATTACAATATATAAAGCGAATAGAGCCTAAGATTGTAATCGGTAAACATTCCCACGGACTTCATTCATTAGAGGGCGACGTCCGATTTCACTTGTTTTTATCCGTCACAAAATAGAAACCATAAAAACAAAACTAACGAAAGTGTCAGAGACCTCTTGCGTGTTGTTGATGTATCTTCAGACGCTCGGAAATTGTATATTAAGTGATGGGTGATTATTGTTAGCAATGTATCTGACTACCATTCTACAATTTTATGAACATTTCTCCAAATGTGTGAGTTCTCATTATTTTTATTGTAAATGTCAAATGACAAAATGATTTTTTTAATGAATTATGTTTCAGAGCTTAGAGGGGCGATGTATTTACTTTAAAAATAACTTCCTTTTACCATCATTTGTATTATTAATCGATTACTTGGTAACATTTTTACAGGAAATTATTTGATGCATAATGCCATACTAAGGGCAACTATATAAAAGCACATCAACTTCGCCGTTCACGAAATGACGGCTTTAAGAAATTCAAAGCCTGGAGGGAAGCCGGGTTTGCATGGATCATGGATATTGCCTCTTCGTTTTCGTCATTTTTTCATGGGCCTCTTAGCTTTTCTTGTACTATGGGCATGCTTAGTGGCGCTTTCTCATCTAGCTCTTCCAACAACGTCAATCACACTTCCTAAAGGGCTTCATAATCCGCTGTCACCTCTTGCTGCACAGCTCGCAGCACCACCTCCAGAAATACGTCTTAGCCGTACGTTTCCTGTAGCTTTGCCTATGGACTCTAACTGCGGTCATCACAACTGCTTAGATGTATATCGTTGCGGTCATGGTTGGGAGAAAGATGGGAGGTAAATATCGTTAAACTAGATCTAGTGTTGTTTAGGATTGTCATAAAATTTATCCCAATGGTTGAATTTTACTTAGAACACACGTCATTGAAAATAATATTTTAAAGTCAATTTTTGCTTTTTTTAAATTTGCAGTGGACATGTACCTGTATATGTATACCCCTTAGTTAGGTTTGTAGATGAAGGTGGCATACCAGTTGCTGTTGGTGGTGGTGCTTTTCCTTTGTCCAGGGAGTACTTTCGTATGCTTGATGCCATTCAGAGGAGTGATTATCACACCTCGGATCCTTCGAAAGCCTGCTTATTCATTACTTCAATTGACACACTCAATCAAAATCGTTTTCGTGCAAAGGAGGTGTCACAGGCTCTTGCATCTCTACCACAGTGAGTTAAACATCCATTTATATTGTTATGCATTATAATTTTGTTTGTATATATAATATTTAAAAAATATTTATTCATCAATGTTATTATTAATTCGTCAACATTTTCTACTAAAATTTTTAAGTATCCTCACAGTTGATAAATATAATGCTTATTTATTGCTGGGTCAAAGTGAATGGGATCTTCTAATAACCACATCCTTCTCCATAGTTGGAACAATGGCACGAACCATATCATATTTAACATGGTAGCAGGATCAGCTCCAGAGTATTCCTCAATTATTGAATTGAATCTTGGGCGCGCTTTGGTGGCTGGTGCTGGATTCTCATCTTGGACTTACCGTCCTGGTTTTGATGTATCAATACCAGTGCTTAGCCCACTTACAGAAGATTTAGATCAATCTTCATCATCCTTCAGGTAATCGTTGAATATTGTTATACTGGGTGTATGTATATTTATTTATGTATACACTAGTGTATTGTCCATCATATGACGGATAAATAATAATATTCCCTCTCTCTCGCTGTCCCTCTCTCCCTCCCTCTGTCTCCCTACCTCTGTCTCCCTCTGCCTCTCTTTTTTCCCACCTCTCCGCTCTCTCATTCTCTCCTGTCACAATCCATAGCTCTCCCTCTTTTCTCTGTCTCCTTTATTCCTTTCCTCCTGTCCTTTTCTAATTCTATACCTCCCTTACTCTCTATGTATCTTCCATTCTATATCCCTTCCTTCCTATCTCCCTCCCCACATCCCCCTCTCTCGTACTCTACATCTATATAGTCATTTGGATAAGCAAAAGAATCCAAACTAAATCCCAGTCCCATTAGAATTATGTATTTTCGTGAAAAATCCTAGGATAATTTAAGGCACTCTATGCACTTGTATATATTACGTGTATGCAGGTTGAAACAACAATTTATTCTCGAAGTTTAACAATGATGTGGTCGGCAAGGCAACATCCCATTTAAAAGCCGACATTTTCCCAAAATATGTGATTTAAATGTTTAATATGAGAGATTTCAAACGGTAAGCGGAAAAAGATAAATAGAATAAGAAACTTCATTAATTTTCCTAAAACAGTTTAAATTCGAAGATTGTACATCAATTTTTTCTAATTTTAATTTCCAAAAGAATAAAAGCCTGCACTCAAGTCAATTTTTACATGTTATCTTACAGGAAAGGAAATCGCCACCCAGGAGTCATACTCTGGGCTTTTTTCCTATTTTTTTGTCATTTAATTTTTATATCTGAATCAAATATTTCTGCAAAATTTCAACCTTCCACCTAAACGGGAAGTTTGTTAAAAACGTGTGAAAAAGTGCCATTGATGACGTCAGCATTATACACAAACCCCCCCATCTAGCCTTTTATTATAATAATTAAATCTGAGCTCTTCTTCTGGTAAACATTTAGGGCTGAATTATAGCATTATTGGCTGTGCAGGTGCCACATTACACTTTCTGTAGGAAATTGGAAGCTGCACTATTTATTGAAGTCTAGTAGGTTAGTATAATTTTTAAAAGTATATTTAAATAGTGTAAATTATATTCAGTATACTTTAATATACAGATTTGATGTGGGAAAAATGAAAATTTTAATGAAGACATGCAAACAATTCTACTTTTAGCATCTTTGATGGACTTCAAAAATAGATAACTTTATTGCAGCTTTGATTTGGTTTAATTTTCAAAGGAATGCATCTTGTTTAAGTGATTAAAAATGCTTTCTTTCACATTAATTAGAGGACAGGCTTTATGCAGTCTGGGGGCAGCTTTTTCAGGACCATGCATTATTGGCCTGTGATGGATTGACCCCATAATTTATAAATTTTCATGTCCTTTTTTCAGAACTTGGCTTCTTATATCTGCCCAGACAAATTTACACCCTGAGTATGATGAGGAACTTCTGAGAATGGCAGAGCGACACCCAACACGTTTCTTATTATTAGGTTCTTGTTCTGACTCTCCTAGCAATCACAGCTTGCGCTGTCGGATAGGACATGCTGAAAAATCAAAATATCACTATCCACAAGTTCTTCAGGTAAAATTATGTCTTCAGTTAGATTTTTAACAGCCATCCTTCAAAATAATGTTGATTTGTTATATCCTAAACCAGGAGTGGGCAACCTTTTCTGCATGGTGGGCCACATTCGTAGTAGTGAATACTTTCGAGGGCTGCATCAGAAATCACGAGAGCTTCAGCAGTTCAAATGAGTGTTTACGTCGGAAGTTATCTAGAGATTTTGTGGTCTCATATTAGTAAAGATCAAGTCTATATAATTTAATAGTGATAAAACTTAACCAGAAAGGGTTTTCAGATCTTAATTTTACTAAAAAAATACAAAATTCTGTATGTTAAATTGTACCAATCACTTTTTCAACATGGTTTTGTGGGCCTCATGAAGCGCTCTCGGGGGCCACATCCGGCCCGTGGGTTGTATGTTGCCTACCCCTATCCTAAGTATCGATAACGTTCTCCTGCCAGAAAGCCAAGTTTGTTAAAAATTATTTTGGGAGAATCCTTAATTAGGAACTAGAACTCTTTTTGTCCATTAAGATTACAATAAATGAGGGTTTTAAACATTTTGTCATAACTTTGGTAAAGATATCACTTGAATGCATTGCATATAAAATTTAATGCATATGTATACTAAAACACACAATGTCATTTGTTATGCCGTTAATAGCTCTCTTGACAAAATTGATTTGTCATAATATATTGTAATTTCAGACTTCTACGTTTTGCCTAGTTGTTAGAGGTGCACGGTTAGGTCAACCTGCTCTTGTGGAGGCTACAGCTGCAGGTAGTATTCCAGTGGTGGTTGCTGATTCATACCTTATGCCATTTCATGATGTGATAGACTGGAAAAGGTTAGTATTACTTAGAAAAATTTATTATAATCTATAATTAACCTTTAAATGCTGAACTTGCCCATATGGGCATGCTGAATATGGTGGCTTGCTGCGAAAAGTGCACATACAGGCATGCAAAGTTTAGAAGCTGCTCAGAGATGTTGTATTTGTCGTGTAGATGTGAAATTTGGTAGGGCAACCCCCTGAGATATGCTCTCACAGTCTATGGAGGCAAACATCCTGAAGACTTAAGGATTAGGGGTGGAGAGACCTAAAACCAAGATTATGAAGACAATAGAGAAAGTGCCTCCAGCTCACTCCACTTTGACCAGCCTACTCAAGGGGTAGCGGTACTTGGAAGTGGACAAAGAAACTATTCTTCTCTTTTCTCAACCTCACAGTCCTAAACAGCTGGGTCCTTCTGACATCATGCGTAAGACAACTTACGCATCAGTAGTTTTGTCTTGCACTTTTCAGGCATCTCGTCGAGGAAGCTGCTGCAGCTCTCTCCTCTCTTACTTCTCCCCATGGAAGACCAAGCACTAGTGGGACACAACTGCATCTTTCAGAAGCATGAGAGAACAAACATTGACCCGTAAAAGGAAATCGTGTGCGATGCCACATGTGGTCGGAAAAGGACATGGACTATAGTAAAATGTGTGATGTGGGACTATGCATATTTGAATTGCCATATTTCTCAGCATATAAGGTGCACTGAAGTATAAGACGCATCCCAGTTTTTTAGAAGATTTTCAGGAAAAAAAGTATTTTGGTTCACCAAGGCATTTAGGAAGGGCCACGTTGTGCATCATTTCCAGGTGTGATTAAGTCCATATCCAGCAACATTTACAGAAAATATTCTGGTGTGATAGCAGTTAAATACAGTATAGGACCCCTTATCCGGCAAGCTCGGAACCGGATTTTGGAATTTTCCGGATTTTGGACACAGCTTAGTATAGACTTATATTAAAGAAGCATTAAAAGTAAAGAATAAAAAAGTTTTATTCATTTCCCAAATCATTGTATACTTTTGTATTTACAAATGAAAGCCTATTATACTTATTTTCTAAAAATAAATTGAAATCACAAATGCATCTTTATCCTTCTCTCATAAAACCTGCTACACATATTGAAAATGAAATTTGTAGGCTACGGTGTACAGAATGGAAATAAATAAAAACTCCTGAACCGTAAAATAATCCAAATGAGCAATCGCACATCAATAAGAGAAAAATAGAAGTGGAAGAAAAATTATACTTACAAGTTTGCAGGACGATGGCCTACAGGGACCTGTTGTTGGAAACTAGCCTAAATGGAAAAGAAAAACACACAAATGCACAGTCACTCTGGAAAAACTCACTAGATACGTATTTCGACTCTACAAAAATCCAGCATATACAAAATCACTTACTTAGACTGCAAGAAAGTTTACATAGGTCAAACTAAATGAAAGGTAAAAACTAGGTTCAAAGAACATTTTGCACATTACAAACACAATAGGTTTAACAGATCTAGTGTCGCAATACACATACAAGAAAACAATCATCCTATTAAAATTGAAAACATGGCTCTCTTAAAATCAACACAAACTGACTGGAAACTAGACGCTTACGAGAGCATTTTCATAAACAAATACCAAGACACGGTAATGAATAATGACCGCGGGCCCATCCCTTACTCTCCCCTCTACTTGTTGATCATTAGGACTCCTCCCACCCTCCTTTCACTTTCACCCGGAACATATAAATACACAAGACAAAACCAAAACAATCCATACGACTTCAGCTACTGAAGATGAGAGCTTAGCTCTCGAAATACATATCTAGTGAGTTTTTCCAGAGTGATTATGCGTTTGTGGGTGCTTTCTTTTCTATTTAGGCTAGTTTCTGATAACAGGTCCCTGTAGGCCATCGTCCTGCAAACTTGTAAGTATAATTTTTTTCCCCTTCTATTTTTCTCTCATTGACGTGTGATTGCTCATTTGGATTATTTTATGGTTCAGGAGTTTTTATTTATTTCCATTCTGCTACACATACTGTATTTTCCCATTGATAGTGCACATCTACTAAATAAAGTGCATCTTAATATTTTTAACACTCCTTAAAATGTAGAGATAACCTTGAACCTCGAAAATTCAACTCAGGAGGCTAATAGAGCACATAGTAGTCCTTTTGTGATTATATATTGTCCCTATGAGTTATCTAACCTTTTTGCATACTTTCATGTTTTATATATTTTTTATTGTTGTATTAATCTAACCACCAGGTCTAGAGCCCAATTGCATTGTATGTTTGTAATAATAATATCGCACAGTGGAAAATATTCTTTTGAAAAATAAAAAATATTTATAATCGTGGTAAAACTCGGGGCATGAATAAAATGCTGCCTAAAAGAATACACATTGTTTCGCCATCTGCTGATTTTTTAATATGCATTAAATCTCTAAGGAAATTTCTTTTAAACTTGAAAATATTACATTTTTAGCGGTGAAAAATCTTTCAACATCAACCAATTTTTCCGAATTACGTACATTCGAGCTGTTAAACAGGACGAAAGAATATATCATGAATCTTTTGTCAAAAGGGCATAAGAATCAAAGAATCATAATAATAAGCGTAAATAAAAATTGTTTTTAAAAAGTCACTTTTTATGCTTTTGCTTTATTTCTTATATTTAACACACACAGTCATTTTTACTAGATTTCAACTTTTTGTATAGATAGAGCATACCTTATCTATTGGAAAATATGGTCATTTTATTTATTATTGAACTCTGATTATTGCTATGTATTTAGATATGCACAATAACAGAAGTCAACGAATTCAATTAGGTACACTACCTGAGCGAGAGCTCGGCCTGAGGCTTCGGTTGGAGCAGGGGACCTCCTCCCACCAGCCTCACCTCTCACCAGATCCCGTTATCATCATTGGGAGGAAAAGGGCCACATTCGACTGCCGTCGTGAACTGGCGAAGGGAGGGACCCCGCGTTACATCACCCGTTCGAGAGGCTTCCACGAGGGGGTTTCTGGAATTTTTGCGGAGTCCGGACGTCGGAGGAAGGGCTTTAAAAACGGCAAGACAACCCAAGGGATGGCAGAGTGAGATTAGCAGATGCGAGAGCAACTATAGAGGAACGGAATAAAATTGAGACTGGAATCATTGAGTTTTTTATTTTCGTCCCTGTGCACATCGCAGTTGGTGTCAAAGTGGGATTCTGTTCCTCAGGCGGCCAGAGTCAACGACAGGTGAAACATGGTGAAGACAGTGTATGACTTGAACGATGCAGAATTAAAAGCTGTCTTAGCGAAGTGGTCGCTGCCGGTTGGAGGGAAAAAAGCCGAAAGACTGCTGAGGATAGAGGCAGCTATTAAGGAAAGGGGAGACGAGCCTGAAACTTTTGATTTGAATATTACTGTTTCTGAAGAAGATAAAGGAAAGGACGAGGCAGGACTAATGTCCTCTGTGGAGCTTATGCGAATGTCGGCGGCCATGAACAATAAACTATGACAGACCAGGTACGGGATATGTAGGAAATTTTAAATAACATGAATGTGAGGTTTGAATCATTCAATACTAGTGTCCTGAAATTTGAGGCGGAAACCCTGGATATCAACAAGCTTCCGATGGAAACACACAAAGCTGGAAGGGCATATAAGCAAGGTGAATGAGCAGATAGAGGGACTGAACAAGTCGATGTTGAAAATCAATTGTAGAATCAAAGCTTCGGAGAAGAAACTCCAAGCAGTCGGAAATGCAATTTCTCATTCCGAAAGCAGGATATCTGGAGGGATTTCATCCATTATGAAAATGAAACCCCCCAGTTTTGATGGATTATGTTCGTGGTCAGTCTTTCGGAAACAATTTGATGCAGCAGCGAAAGTGAACCTGTAGTCCCAGGAAGAGAAGGCCACGGCCCTTGTACTTCCATTCAAGGGGAAGGCTTTGGACATTCTGCAAACACTCCCAGAGGATAAGCAAGATGATTTCAATGAAATCGCAAAAATAATGGAATCGAGATTTGGTGACCGGCATTTGAATCAAGTATACAAATTGGAATTACAGTCTCGATTTCAGAAATCTGGTGAAATGCTTCAAGAACTGGAAGCGGAGATACAAAGACTTGCACACTTAGCCTATCCCTCGTCCTCTGCGGACCGAATTGAGGAAGCAGCAATGAAGCTTTCATAAGCACCATTCGTGATCCTGAATTGCAGAAAGCTGTACGGTTGACCAGGAGGAACACTTCCAGTGAATTCTTGGCATATGCCTTGACTGTCGAGACAGCGACAAGGGTCTCACGTACATTTCATTGACTATGACGGCTCAGCCTAGAAAAAGATAAAGATGGCGACAGGATAAATTTGGAGGAGAGGATTCGACGGTTAGAGCAAGGGGAAAGATCAAATTTTAGAGACAGCAATGAGGCATATGGAAAGGACCCTTGAAGATGCTGGAACTGTGGTAAGGTTGATCATGCATGGAAGTACTGCCCGGTTGAAAGGAGGGGCCGAGCTACCAAATCTTACTGGCGATCGTAAAACTAAAATCAGCTAATTTCAAGGGGCGGAAGTTAGCCAAGCAGAGAGAGATGCCCCAGATGACTGTTCCGATATTGCTTTTGCGCAGAAGTGATAGGAGTCTCACGATTTATGGCTGGATAGGGGATCAGAGATGTATTTTGACTTTGGATACTGGGGCGACGAGGTCTGTTATTAGAAGGGATCTCGTGAGGGATTTGTCAGTGCACAAGACCGACGGTTATTCTTTATGCACTGCTACTGGAGAGTCAGCCCGCATCTATGGATAATCGAGAATAAAGTTTCGTATCGGCAAGAAAGAGTTTCAGCACAGCTTCCTGGTTGCAAACATCATTGATGAATGTATCGTGGGACTGGACTTCATGAAGAGATACGGCTTTATACTGGACAGGGGACAAGAAGCATTGAGGTACGGAAACAGTGAGCTACCGCTTTCTTTTGGTGAGGGAGGAATTTTGGAGGAGGAAATCCAACGGCCACCATGGATCTGGCTGGCGACCACGGATTACCTGCATCAATGGCCATGCAAGAATGCTCCCATTGGCGGCAGAAACCCTGGCACCGAGATATGCGCTATCAACAATACTGTGATGGAGATTCCAAATGCAGCCGGTACCAGCGGTGAGTTACCTGAAGCCCTCCGAAGGTGGCAGAGGAGACCTGCGAAGTTTTAAATGAGTTCCAGGCGGAAAAGATAAAACAGCTGCTTTGCCTATCAAGATGTATTTTCCCTTAAAGAAGGCGACTACGGAAGAACTAAAATGATACAGCACAAGATTGATACTGGAAATAGTAACCCTATCAAACAGCTACCAAGGAGAGTGCCATTGGCAAAACAGGAGGAAGTAGGTAGAATGATACAGGATATGCAGAGTCAGAGGATAATAGAGCCATCTCATAGTCCCTGGGCCTCTCCGGTAGTTATGGTAAAGAAGAAAGACGGCTCGACTAGATTCTGCGTCGACTACAGAAGATTAAATGATGTTACTAATAAGGATAGTTATCCTCTTCCCCATATAGACGATACCTTGGACACTGTCAGGATTGAAGTAGTTTTCGACACTGGATATGAAAAGCGGTTACTGGCAAGTTGAGATCGATCCGGCAGATAGGGAAAAGACTGCGTTTTCGACTGGGATAGGCCTCTGGCAGTTCACCATTATGCCCTTCAGCCTCTGCAACACGCCAGCCACTTTTGAAAGGTTAATGGAAACGACTTTGAGGAGTCTGAATGGAAAAACCTGCCTCGTATATTTGGACGACATTATTGTTCGTGGAAAGTGTTGATGAACACCTCAGTAACCAGGGAGAAATTCTGGAGAGATTACGTGCAGCCCATCTTAAGCTCAACCCAAAGAAATGCAAAATGTTCCAACGGGAGGTAAAATATTTGGGGCATATTATTGCCACAGATGAGGTAGGAACTGATCTGGAAAAGACAGAAACAGTGAAAAGCTGGCCTGTGCCGAAGGACACGCTTCAACTCCAAAGCTTTCTAGGCCTTTGTTCGTATTACCATCGTTTTGTGGAAGGATATGCCAATATAGCAAAGCCATTGCACCAACTTATGGAAAACGCACGCTCCTTCAATTGGACTGAAGAGGCCAGAATTCTTTCGAGAAGCTAAAGCATTCTCTTTGCTGTGCACCGATTTTGACACATCCCAAGCCTGGTTGTAAGTTTATCTTGGATACAGAAGCAAGTCATATGGGAATAGGAGGAGTGTTATCCCAAATAGAAAACAAGGAGGAGAAGGTAGTGGCATATTTTAGCAAAACCCTGTCCAAGCCAGAAAGGAACTATTGCGTCACGAGAAAGGAGCTCTTGGCAATTGTTAAAGCACTGGAACGGTTCCACAAGTATCTATATGGCCATGAGTTTCTGATTCGGACAGACCGCGCATCCTTAAGTTGGCTCTTACAGTTCAAAGATCCAGAGGGACAGTTAGCAAGTTGGCTGGAAAAATCACAGCAGTACAACTATAAAATTGAGCTCCGGAAGGGGAGGCTCCATGGCAATGCTGATGCTCTGTCCAGGAGACCATGTGAGTTAAATTGCAAGAATTGTGTAAGAGCTGAAAAGATGGAAACTCCAGACGGGATTCAGAGACGTGTTGAGTTGCCCAGAGGAATGGAGCGAGGGAGGCCTATGCAGCGCACAGCTCCAGGATGTGGATATTTCCTCACTCTTACCCTGGAAAGAATGCAATGCTAGGCCACAATGGAAGGAAGTTTCCGACAAAAGGATGGCGATCAAATGCTATTGGGCACAATGGGATTCATTAGCAATTGAGAACAGAGTCTTAAAGCGACGGTGGGAATCAGCAGATAGGAATTTCCAATGTATGCAAGTGGTGCTTCCAAGATCTAGGGTCCCTGAAATCCTGGAGGAGGCTCATGGTGGATCTACAGGCAGCCATTTGGGCATAAAAAAGATGATTGATAAGATTCGCGAGAGGTTCTATTGGGTCAACGTTTGCGACGATGTAGAAGACGAAAAATAAAAAAAATTGGTAAAGTACAACCGAATACGTTTCCTTGTAAGAAAATGTTACTACACAATACCATGGAAACATGTATATGGAAAATGCAGAGTGTTAAAACAGTAATGCTACGAAAACAAGGCTGCAGGTCAGACAAATATTCAGCGTGCTAATTTGGAATTGGTACCTAGGACACAATCCCCAAATATAGCCAGATTTCAGGTCGTGCTGAATTTCGGGATGCTGGATAATGGGTCCGATACTGTATAATGTTTTAGATTAACTTCATTTGTAAAATTAATAGGGATGATCTAAAACCTAAATAATTGCTTTGAGACTTGTTTAGTTAAATGTGCCCTGCATGAACTCTGCAGTCGTATTAATTAAAGCTGTCGGAGTGTGCCGCACATGTCGCACATATAGATACCCTTTAATGATAGTATGTACTTACTTAAACTGAAGTTCAAGATGATATTTTAATTTAATGAGATAAATATTAAATGGAATACATATGTAATAACAATACATACGCTCAACTATTCCTTTTTCTTTTGCGACTCTTTTTGCCTCGTACATAATGATTTTGATCACTACAGCAATACCAAATTTCCTCTAGTTGTGGCCCTTCAACACCAACCTTACAAAGACTATGTTTCTCTTATCTCAGTTATTCCTAGTTTTCTCCATTCACAGGTCATTTTTTTCTGTGGGAAGTGAACCGAAATGATGTGCTGCTGCTCGGTTTCCATGCGTTTTTTTCATATTGAATCGCCTGAAGCTTATAACTAATAGCCTAGGCATATCTTTTCACTTTTCTAGCCATTGCAATCTCAATACATGTAACGTTATTTATCCTAGATATGTATAAAATATTTATGGCATCTACTTGAATTCTACTATTCCATGGCATTAATCGCACTATTCAACGGGGAACTAACACATCGCAAACACACTGAAATTGTAATCTCTGTTAAAGCGTAATAATGAAAATGTGTCCTTGGAATTCATGTTGTGTAAGGTGTTACTGTATAGATTAACAAATTTTTCACTATTAATTATTAATAATGTATATTTTATTGTTTTTGCGAGGAATGACTGCCAATTATTCCATTTTGGGGATGAGTGTGCTCGTTAGTGTCAGTATTGAGAACAGTAATAGTCTTACCTTCAGCATATTAGACGCAGGCTGATTTTGGGGATCATTTTCATGGGAAAAAATGTGTCTTATATGCAGAGAAATACAGTATATCACACAAAGCAACTTTGAAAGAGTGAATAAAAATTTATTTATCACTTAGATGCAGAGAGAAATGTCTAGGAAAAATGAGCAGTATGAATCTATTTTTTGCCTACTTTCCATAATGTATTTGTAATATTTTATAATGCAAAATTATGAAATTTTGGAACACAAATACAACCTATGAGGTCATATTGGCATTTATCTAACAAAATCTGGCATTCCTATTAAAGGGCAGCATTATTTGTCCCTGAATCTGCTCTTGGTGAAGTAGTCGAGCGAGTGTCCTGGGTTTCTGAAGAAAGAGCATGGGAGTTGGCATCACAAGTTCGCTGGATTCACTCGAAACATCTTGCAACTCCTGAAGCTGTGGCTCTAACTACTCTTGACATCCTCTCAGATCGTATACTCCCTCATCTTGGCAGAACTTATTCTCAGTGGAATGTGGCACCAACACCTGTGAGTTTAATTTTGCAAAGCATTTCATTAAAAATGCTTCTTTATGGTAACTAGCTCTAATTGAAATTTTTCAGAATTGAATGATAAAAGGAATCATATTGAATGCACTATCCAACTCTAGATTCTGCTTCTCAAAGGCATCAAAAGTTAAATAAGTTATTTAGAAGGCTTTTACTGTTATTAGCTTGAAAATTTTCATGAAAATGGTGGTGTAGTAAAGGTGCATTTACACTATGCAAGCACAAGTGAAGGAATGGATTCGCTGTGATGTGAACGGTGATTGAGATCGAACGAATGAGTTCGTTCGCTCTCGCCGATGTTTGCTAGCAGGGCAGAAACAAGCAAATCATCAAGTGAGGGAATTCGTTTGCAGTAATGCTCGCTTAGTGTAAACGCTCCTTCCACAATCACAACGAACATTCATTCACTCGTGCTTGCATAGTGTAAACGCACCTTTAGAAATGTGATTGTTTCTTCCATCAAATGCTTTATTTAATGTTATTTATGTGGAGAGAGTTGTCAGGTGGAATAGATGGTGAAGGAGGGCAAATGGTTGGAGAGAAATAGCTAATGTTTTTGTGTTTTCATGTAGGTAGCTGCTCGATCTCCCCTTTTCCTTCCTGTGACAGCACCTCGAGAACAGGGCTTTACAGCAGTAGTCCTGACATATGATCGATTGGACAGCCTTTTTACTCTGATTCAGAAGTTGGTCAAAGCTCCTTCACTGACTAAAGTCCTTGTTGTCTGGAATAACCAAAAGAAATCCCCACCTCATGGTATGGATTATTTGATTTAGTGATCAATCAAAATTACTTATAATTTTGTTTCATTTTATCACAATTGGATATTTTAAAAAATCTTAAGAGTTATCTTTTATAAACTCCTTTTGTTTTGTTTCACCATTGCATAAGTATTTTAAGGCCATATCTGTGGATTATTGTTATATATGCAATTATATATTTATATATTCACACTATTTGATGTATATACAATCATATGCATGCTCACCTGCATAATTTATTAAGATTTAGGAGCATGTACTCCAACCAAATCACTTTGTAAGTCTTTGGTTGAAGGGCTGAGTTGACAATATTTAAAAATCATTTTGTTCTGTTAGCATCACTGTGGCCTAAGGTTGGGAAGCCATTGAAAGTGGTTCGCACACGAGCTAACCTCCTTTCAAATCGATTCTACCCTTATGAAGAGATAGAGACGGAAGCCATACTTACAATTGACGATGACATAGTCATGCTCACTGCTGATGAACTTGAGTTTGGCTATGAGGTAAGATTTTTCCTTTCTCTTTGATTGTTGATAAATAAATGGAAACTGCTAAATTAGCTAATGAAGTTAAATGAAAAAGCATTCTTTAATATTAAGGAGAAAATATTGTTAAGAGTATGTTAATGAATGGTTGCGTAGTTTTTCAAGTTTCTACATTTATCCTTTTGTTCCAGATTTCTTGTTAATTTTCTTTTCCCATTTTTATCTTACTAGTAATAAACAATATTATTGGGTTTTTTCAGGTTTGGCGTGAATTTCCAGATCGGATCGTTGGTTTTCCATCACGCACACATGTGTGGGAGAATGCTAGTCACAGCTGGAAATATGAATCAGAATGGACTAATCATATCTCCATGGTCCTTACTGGAGCAGCTTTTCATCATAAAGTATGTTGAAATTTTAACTTTTAGTTGTAGTTAATTTCATAACTGAAGAGTACTTATGTTTTAGTCTTTATCACTTATGTGTAAATACATCTGTATGCTTAATGAATAACGAAGTTTTGAAAATAACAAATATTCATATTTTAGTATTGGAGCTATATGTATACTACTTCAATGCCTGGCAATATAAAAGAATGGGTAGATGAGCATATGAACTGTGAGGACATTGCAATGAATTTCTTGGTGGCTAATGTGACAGGAAAGGCTCCAATCAAGGTTAGTATTTATGATTTTTTTTGTTTTCATTATGATATATGCTCTAGCTAGAAATAACAACCTCATTAGCTGTTATTGTCCATAAATTAAGGCTTAAATTTGTGAAATTGGCTAATGTCATGGATAAAAGAAGAAAAAACCTAAAATTGCTATGACTGTGGAGAAATTAGTCATATAAAGTAAAATAATTGTGGAAGGGTGCTAAAGTTTCCTTTCCTTTCATCATGAACACAGTAACTATCATTTCAAGTTCCTTTCAAAGTATTAATAAAATAGTGTAAATCAGAATAATAGTTCTTACTCTAACTAAAAAATGCTGTAAAAAGATATTAAAAGGGTATTTTTTATTTTTGCAATGTTTAATCACAATTCTTGGCATAATATTTCTACTTTAGTAGGATAGTTAAATTGTTTCTAAGTTCTATAGCTTTGTTGATTTATTGTTTAAATTGTGTTCATTCTGATTTTAAAAACAAATTTAATGTAATTGGAAATAAGATTGTGGTACAGGTATACCTCGATTTACGTCGGGGATTTGTTCCTGAAAAGTGCGACATAAATCGAAGCAGTATTTCCCATAAGAATGAATGGTATGAGAAGGATGCGTGCAGGAGTTAGGACAGTTCAGCATAACCTATTGCTGTAATCCCTCATGTTGCCACTAGATAGTCAACAAACTGAGTCTGATTTCGGATGAGAAAAAACACAGTTAATGGATCCAATGGAAACAGTATTAGGTGGCCATGTGGGCAAGAATTCCCATCCGTGTAAACAACAGTGCTGCCTGCATCTTAGGGTCACCTGTAATAGGATTGCTGCTGTGTTTCTCATCCAAATTCGCCTGGCCGCACGAGGCAATTGTCATCAAGCAGGTGTTGTTCTGTTATCAGGAAACAGTATGTCTTATTCGGAGGCGGTGCAACTACACCAGGCCCCACACACTCTAAAAAATATTTGTTGTACTTATGCAGTGCAACCATTTAAAAAAAGTTTGGAAAAAATATGAAGTACTGCCATAGTGAGAGAGGTTGCTTTATTTATTTAAATTTGCTCTTAAAAATTTTTGATGCACTTTGCACCGGGCGTTACGATATTTGTAGCCTCCTCTGGTCTTATCTGCAGAGAATCATTAATCATTGAAGTAGAAAAGGTGCCTATTCTTTAGGATAATAGTGTTTAAGAATATAGAGACAAAGTGAATTAAAATTATTAATATTGTTACTGTGTCGATATTTTTATTTTCTCTAATATTAAATAATTTTCCTGATTTTTAGAAAATTATAATATGCATAATCAGATGCAACATAAAATTTGCTATGATAAAGCATTATACTTTCACTTAAAATGACAAATTTACCATAATCATAATAAATTAACGGAAGTTATGAGTCAGACGTCATGTGATTCCACGTTCAGCTTGGGCATGAAAAAATCACTTTTCTGCCTGAGTGTTTCGCATCCAAATTCGCCGGTTTTTCGATCACTAGGTTCCGTCATTACAAAACCCTTTATAGTCAACATATTAAGAAATCACCTAGAGATCATGGCCTGAGTTTGAAGTGATGCAATAAATTTAGGATCATTGTTCATTTAGATGTTATATTATGGAAAGTCGATATTTAGATTGCTGTATGACCTTTTTAACTAATATTTTATCAGATAATTGCTTGTGGATGTTAGCAACAAAAATTTTAAAGAACTTAAGACCTCTTATGACATAACTTCAGGTCAAAAGACTTAAATCAATACACAGGTATTAATTGATAGGCAACATAACTTTGAATCGACGTAAATCGAGATATACCTGTATTTTAATTTTCTAATTTATTTGGATTGAAAAATTCAATTTCCTTCACTTATGATGGGGCCTATTATGTCTTCAAAGTGCAATGTTCAATTTGAGCACAAATTTCTAATTAATCAGTCTGTTATTTTTATTTATAAAAAGTAATTTTTGTTTTCTTTATTTCATTAAATTTACATATCTTTGTTTATGGGAAATAGAAGTAGTTTCATTGTAGTATTTAAAATCCCATTGAATTGGAATACTTAAGCACTTAATTCCTAATTTTTGTTGCTGCAATAAAATCACCCTTTCATAAACGTGTGCTTCATTAAATTTGTCGTTATCATGTATCCAGTACATATCAATATTTTTGCTGGAGTAGATAATAACTATCTTAATGATAAATCTTTTTCTTAATGAATTGAACATTTTTCAATATTGTGACCTTTACTTTCTTTAATGTATGCAACTTGAAATAATACATAAAAGTTCACCTTTGTCCCCATATTTAATTTTGATTGAATAAATATTAATCTCTACATGAACCAGGTGACTCCCAGAAAGAAGTTCAAATGCCCAGAGTGCACCAACACAGAGATGCTTTCTGCCGATCTCAATCACATGCTTGAGCGATCTCGCTGCATTGATCGTTTTGCCTCATTATATGGCTCCATGCCTCTACAGTCGGTTGAATTCCGTGCTGATCCTGTATTATACAGAGACAACTTTCCTGAAAAGTTGAAACGTTTCAATGATATTGGAAGCCTCTGAAGATAACAGTACTGTGTCATTTCATCTGAGGTGCATTTCAACATCTAGGGTGGATATATAGATAGCATTGGCACATTTACAAAGTAAATCACAATGCCGTCTATTGTTGATGATTGTTAAATTATAGTTTACTAGATTAATATTTCATTCCTCATTTGCATTTCAGTAGAAAATGACAACTCATTTTTAAAAAATATATGATGACTGTGTATTGCCTGTGATGAATGTGAATCTAAAGCTAATTATTACCAGTCAATGTACCTAATTTGTATTTTTGATAGCCATTCGATAAAAATAAAAATGCTTTTGATTTTCTTTTTGGGTTCGGGTTTCATTTTTTCTCGCCATCCATTGGTTACTGTACTGTGACGGAGTGGTCAATGAAGTGTATATGTAATTAATACACAAAAAGTAAAATACAATTACTGTTGCTAATTTTGCAGTTATTGTCATCATAAACCTTAAAAACATGCAAAATAGATTTTTTAAATTTTCAGTGGCTTTAAAATGGGAAAAAATATAACAATAAAAACTACTGCTAGGGATGCAAATTTGACAAAATAATTTATTGCCCTATTTCCTTGCATGCAAGAAAGAATTCACATTCATCAAAAAGTAATCTATAGACCTGGGGTGGCCAAACCTACTTGCCCTTGAAGCTGCATACAATAATTTTCAGAAGTTCGAGAGCCACATGAAACATTCTGCACTCATAAATTTATGGACAGAAAACATAACCTGTATCTGAAATAATACAGATATAATGAATGCTGCTTAGGCATCCCCAACACGTTTCAAGTCAGCCTACATCATTGTGTTCTGCAGTTTAAAAATTACATGCCACTAAATGGAAATTTTAAAGAGCTGCGAGCTGCAGTTTTTGCCGCCCTTGCTATAGATATTAATAAAAGGCAGTGTGTGGACAGAATACCTCGAAAACCAAGATACTTATAGACTTTAAACTTGGTACACTTACTAATGGGATCATGAGGTTATGCACATCAGGGCCAGAATTTTTATTTTTGGTGGGAGAGGGGTGCCATTTTGCATAAGATAACACGTAAAAATCAATTATTCGACTTACAGGCTTTTACTGCAAATTAAAATTAGAAATAATTGACCTACAATCTTTGGACCTGGACCGTTTTAAAGAAAAATAAATGACATTTCTTATTCTTATCATCACATTTTGCCTACGATACAAAATCGCTCAATTTCTCCATGTAAATTGTATTTATTTGAAAAATTTAAGCTTTTTAACGATATGTTGCCTTGCTGATCATGTCATTGTTAAAACTTGAGATTGTATTGTTGCCATAATCCTTATACTATGTGCGTAAGGAAAGTGTGCTTTGAATGCTTTAATATGAAAGAGGGGGGGAGAGAGAGGAAGAAAGAAAGAAGGAGAGAGACAGAGGGACAAAATTTTTGTTCCATAAATTAAAAATAATTTTGGGCATATAAGAATTGTATAGCGTAATGTATTTCTTTGTCATACAATTTCTATTTGCCCAAAACTATTTTTACTCTCTGGAACACTCAATTATGCTAATTTTATATTTATTGTTTACTTTTTAGTGCATTTAATAGTTGGTTTCATTAATTTTTATTTCAATTTGAATTTAATATTTACCGTATTTACCCGAATCCAAGGCGATTTTTTTTCCAAATTTCAGCTTGCGAAAATAGGGGGTCGTCTTAAATTCAAGTACGAAGTCATATACCATCAATACATCATGCGTCAATTTGCTGCGCTTCAATTTGTGGTGCATCAATTTGGCACACGATATACTCGTCATGCATCTACATTGCTTGACAAACCTATCACGCGTCAATTCATTGCTAGACAAATTCATCTCTTGACAATTTCATTGTAAGACATTCATTGTGAGACATTCGTCACAATATATTCGTCACAATACATTCGTCACAAGACATTCGTCGTGAGACAAATTGGAAGGCAAGACACCATGATGAATTTGTCACGAGATGAATTGATGTGCAATGAATTTGTCGTGCGATGTATTGATGCATGATGAACTAACCATGACGAATTGATGCGCAACGAAATGACTGCGACGAGTTGTCATAGAACTGTAGTAATTATGGTTATGCGTTTAATTGATTTTTTTAAAAACAAATGAAATGAGATCAAATAATTGTATTTTTCATTGCAAACTTACGATCTGGAATTCAATTAATAAAATCTTAATTTTAAAAATACATTTTTAAAATTTTTTATTTCAATTAATGAACTAGTATGCCTATACTGAATACGTGTGTTCAAAATATACCACAAATACAGTCAGTGAAAAATTAGATCATCAAATCTTTTTTCTGTTTTGACAGTCTTAGAATCTGGGTTGTCTTGGATTCGGGTAAGTATGGTAATTCACGCATACCTGTCATATTTGATGAGCAATTTAGTTGTGTAATAATACCGGATTGATGCTTAATTATTTAATTCTAATGCCCTTTTGCATCTTTCTATTTGAATTAGCCTGGAAAAGTATTTTTACCTTCAAAAATAAATTTTAATCTGTTGCAACTGCACAACTATAGAAAGTGAAATATTTTGATTTTTCTCATAACTTTTGTTTCCAGGTAAATAAAGCTATTAATCTGTTGAGTTGAATGATTCTTTCAATAACAGTATAAATGCTTAAGATTTTTTAGATTAGATTAGATTTAGATCAGGTATCCTATATCCTTAGGACAGAGCTTCCCAACCATGGGATTGTGACCTCATTTGGGGCCATGAAGATCATTTTTGGGGTTGCGAACTCATCCGAGATACATTTATATTTCTCTTCCAGATATGTACTCATCAGTCGTAAATGTAAAAGCGTAAGTAAAATGTTAATATTCCATATTTAATCCACTGGCTCGTAATATTATCCAGACTCTCTGGACTGGCATGATGTTTATGGTGTGTGATAAACATCTCTTCTGATGGAAGACTAAACAACATAAAGATCCATTTATCATAGAGTGATTTTGTTTACCACTTGAAAGGGAGACTAAGTGGAACCCCAGTTCACAATAATGCATCTTTGTTTCCCTCTCTTGGTAGCGTGATGTGGTGCCTCTCGATTACATGAAAAATCGTCTCATTCGTGCTTTTTCTTTTCTTTTTATTTTGTCACTTGGTATTAGAATGTTCCTTTGCTGATCTCATTTAGTTGTCGGCCAGCACCTGTCTTGTGTGATTATAGTTATAGTTCCTTAGAAAGTGCTTTTGTTACTTCACATCTTTATTTGACATTAATTAACACCCTTGCGAGATGAATCATTTCTTGCAAAAGTTATCTGATGCATATTCTTCTAAGCAACCCAGGGACATAGGTAAGGCAGAAAATGAAATAAAGACCGTCTGCACAAAACGAGTTAGAAAGTACAACAAGGCCTTCGTTCAGTTTGGATTTACTAGTGTAGTAGTTGAGAGTGAACAAAGACCTCAATGTGTGTTGTGTCCAAGTATTGTACTCCAAGAGCATGAAATCTAATAAACTAAAATGATATTTTGAAAAGACCCACAAGGCCAACATCATTCTTCCAGCGCCACAAGAAAGAGCTTACATTACAGAAGCTATACTGGAAAAAGTCTTTCGGTGTCTGACCATGCTCTGAGAGCTTCATTCGATGTCAGATATCAAATTGCTCGATATAAGAAACCACGCACCATTGGGGAGACAATTTACCGGCTGCTATTGACATGGTTAGGATTATTTGTGGAGATGGTGAGGCCAAAAAACTGAAAAATATTTCCCTTTTAAACAACACGGTTAAGCGAAGGATTGAAGCAATTGCCTCAGATCAGGAAGACATTCTCATTGGGCATCTGCGACAGTCTGAGTCATTTGCTTTTCAGGTTGATGTCAGCATCAAAGGACATACTGCTCATTTCTTAGTTTTTTTGCGATATGTATGAGAGATGATAATTTTTGAAGATATGTTATTTTGTCTGCATCTCAAAGATCACAAGTCAGCCCAAGCAATGTTCGATGTCCTTCAAGGATTCTTGCAGGAGAAGGGAATTCTGTGGGAGAACTTGGTTGGATTTTGTACTGATAGAGCTCGGTCTATGGCAGGGCACAAAGGTGATTTGTGATCCTTAGTAAAGAATGTGCCTCTGTCCACAGTGTGGACGCACTTCTTGATCCACAGAGGACAGCTGGCAGCCAAATCATTTAGCCCCCAGTTAAATGAAATATTACAAACCATTGTCTCAGCTGTGAACTTCATCAAGAAGCCTCTGCACTCTCACCTATTCACTCAGCTTTGTTGGGAAGAAGGGTCTGAGTACAATGTTTTGCTGTACCACACAGAGGCAGGGTGGCTATCTAGGGTTAAGGCACTAGAGCGCTTCTACAAACTCCATGAAATGGCACTTACCTGTTTAGCAGAATATTTAAAGAGAGAATTTATGGATTTTCTGAGTGATGAATGCCAGATGTATCTTCTTGCTTACATCTGTGATGTATTTCCGAAACTGAATAAGCTAAATGCTACCTTGCTACCTTACTCTGCTAAATGACTGCATGAATGATTTTATAAAAAAATAGGTTTTTGGAAGACAAGCCTCAACACAAAGAAGCTTGAAGTTTTTCCAAACCTTTTATCTACAATTACAGAGGACAGCGACATTCTGTTTGTGAGGAAAGTCATGGTTGCACATCTCTGTCATCTAGAGGCTGGCTTTGGTTCCTTCTTCTCAGATCTCCATTCATCTAAGCTTGACTGGATTCAAAACCCATTTGAATGTCATTCTGAAGAGGCAGATTTGCCAGAAAGAGAAATTGAGCAGCTTATAGAACTCTCCACAGACAGAAGCCATTTGGTTGCATTTTCTCAGTTGCCAATCATTAGATTCTGTTTCAGTGTCAGATCAGAATACAAAGAACTTTCATGTCACACCATTAAATGGCTTGTACCTTTTGCTACAACATATTTATGTGAAGGAGGATTCAGTGCAATAGTGGCCACTAAAAGCCCATATTGATCTTCCGTGGACATATCCTCAGAAATGTGCTGTGTGCTTTCCACCGCAATACCAAACTTTGATCGACTGTGCAACAAGGGACAGGTGCAGGTTTTGCATTAACTACCAAGCGATTTTCACTACCATGGACCTCAGAGGCCCACCATCTAAAATACAATAAAAAGTCATAGTAATGTTTTGAACCTATTGTTATATATTTAAAAACATCATAGAAATACAACTACACAATTTTAGTAATTTATTTGAAGTTAAATGTGTATAAAGACAAATATTTACATTAGAACAATTCTTTTACAATCTTCCTCATTATGTTTTCAAGATCAGATTAATATTGCAGTAAGATTGTATTTACAGAAATAATAACAAATTGATTAGAAAAATGATTTAATCTGATTCATCTGACACAAAAGTTTAAACAAATAGTGTGCTTCACTCTGCTTTCCACGCATATGGTGCCCTATAAGTTAGGCTACCTGCGTGTCAAGGCATGCAGCCAATGACTAAATAATTTGCAGAAAATTGAAATATGAATACATTGATGAGAAACTTCGGATAAATATTTCGCATAATTCTCTGCACAATGTAATAAAATATTCAGACTTTTCCTTTGTTTATAAAAGAGAAACACGAAAAAATAAGTTATGGGCCTCGGAGGCCCCCCTTGGTAATTCTAGGGTTAATTAAAGTATCAGCTTTTAATTCTAAATATAGCATTGTTCCTGTCATCAATGTGTGACTATGTTGAAATTTGATCAATGTTCTTTTTTGGGGTTGCGAAGTGTGTTTGATTGATTTTCGGGGTCGCACGTGGAAAAGGTTGGGAAGCACTGCCTTAGGATCAAATAACGAGCAGATTTTGGAGGAATGAGTCGGAGATTTTAGGCTGAGCCTCCTCTTACCTTAATCATGTATTTTGTACGTATAATTTAGGTTTTATATGTTTTATATCCTGGTGTATTAGATTTAATCTTCAAAATTTGCAAAAATTGGAATTTTCATTCGGTATTCAAAATAAGGCAATGTAATTTAGTAAGAAAGTAGAGGTAGGCATCTAAAATACAACTGTGCTTGCATGTTATTTTGGAATACAACTATTTGTATTTCTGAAGATGATTAACAATTAAATTGACCAGTAATAGCTGAGTAGTCCCTAAAGGGACTGCAGACTGACTTTTCTGTTGGCCAAACTGTCATTTATGGGATCACAATAACTCTCATTCATTCTGTATGACTAACAAGGGAAGTCCCCAAAGTGTGACACTCACATCGGATTGAGACTTTGCAGAATTAAAGTATGTGTAAAATAACGGACTCCTATTTCTACCTAGGTGCCAACTCGACGTCGTTTACGAGAAAATGCCCTTTGAAAATCGCGATCCGAGAGTCAACGTAATAAGAACGTTAAAAGTACTTTTTTAATTATCTAGGAGCGTTGGTCTAGACGAAACGAGCTGGATTTCAAATATTTTTGCCGGGGATCGATTCCCGAAGGAACCAATTTTTTTCTTCTGATTTTAAATTTTTTTTTTGCAATTTCCAGCAGATCGTTGATAAAACTTGCACAACATTTTTTTTAAATTTATTCCATGCATTATAACTACTATTTTCTTCATCGTAATGCAGTTTTTATTGCCCCAAAAACTGAAGATCACTCGCAAAACACGAACAAAGACAAACAATTCCAATCGCCACCCCAAAATGTGACCTCTAACAATAAATCGCTCTGACATTGACTGTGGTAGAGAGACAAGGACATCTGCTAATAAGGCCACGAAAAACTGCGTCTAGTCATCTTATAATGTTGTTATTAAAGTTACGGTGTTGTTCTTAAAGGTTACAGACCCCACTGGTTGTTTCAGTAAACCCAAAATAGAAACTAGGTTGTCATAGATGCACTTGGCTCTCAAGAAATTCAAACAATGGAAATAAAAGACAACCGTCTGATTGGTTGGAAATACCCTCGTGGAAAGATTTATTTCCTCACTTTTTATAAAAGAGAAGATTTTAAGATGTCTTTGATTTAACCTTTAATTCAGTTCAGTTATAATATTTTTGATTTTGTTTAGGGTTTGTATTTTTATTCCTTTGATGTAAAGGTTTAATCATATGAAATAATTATAAATTTTGTTATTTCAATATCCTATCATTTATAGTTCTTGAGTAATGCATAATAATATAAAGTAAGAGACATTTAGCAAAATCCTGGGCAATTATCTCTGGCTACTCTGGTTACTGAGGGTTTTAAATGTCTTATGTTATTAGTCGTTATGTCCATAGTTTCGTCGTTGTCTGTCTGTCAGTATGCCCCTCCCTATTAACTTTTGAACCAATAAACCGATGTTCATGACATTTCATGGAAATCTCTTGCTATATGGGCTGAGCTACAGAGGATAGTTTTTGTTGCAAAGATTCAAGTCCCAGGTTCAATTCCAGGAACTATCCTTCCAATTTGATTTACATGGGAAATCTGAAATCAATCATGCAGGGTAATTTTCTATTGCACATTAAAATATTTTAGAATTGTAATATTGGTGCAGGATTTGTACTATTCTCTGAGGAAAGGAATGAAGATTCTAATTTTGATCGTAGAATTTTGCTTATCGATTGTATTTCTTAGAATTATAAATACTGGCATTTTTGCAGTTTTTATCACTCATTACGAGAGTATTGCCATAGCAACAACTATTGTAGGACTCGGATTCTGTATAGCCTAATACACACGTGTATTAGTGCCACACAAAAACACATGATCAATTTAATACTCCGAATATATTTGTAATATTTTATAATGCTAAATTATGAAATTTGGGAACACAAAAAACAACATCCATTGTGATTTTAAAGCTATTATAGGCAATATAAGTATTAAATAAAGAATTAAATGGAAAATAGGCATCTTAAGTTCTGTTTGGATCATCTTGTTTTTAATTCTAAGAAATATTTTCATTCGTGAACAAATGTTGGTGTAGATCAAGGGTCTCAAACTCATGGGTCACATGCAGCCCCCATGTTACATTTCTGCAGCCTGTGAAGTAGGTAAGCTAGTATACACTAAACTGCCAAGGCTCAAATGTATATCTTATGAAATATTTTGAGTAAATCTGAGAAATTTAAGATGTCTGTTAAATCAACACTTTAAAATTATATGTAGTGTATTTCTCATTCCAATTTATAAAAATTCTACACAGTGGGGTATTAAGTATGCTCTTTCTGCTGCAAGCGTGTTTTTTGCATGTCTGAAGAACCTTGCCCTCGATGCAGAATCTATTACTATTTTTGGAATGAATGGGTTTAAGGCTGTATCAAAGGGTTGGAAGGGAAGGGATAATGAATGTCCAAAGAATATGAAACAGTGTGAGAATTGGGAAAGTATGTGGCCCATGGACTTGGTGCGGTGCCTTAATGTGGCTCGCAGGTTCAATGGAGGGCCTTCATGCAGCCTGCGCACCGACGTTAGTTTGAGACCCCTGGAATAGATCATTTGATTCGGTGATTTATGTAAATCAATCCTGTTTTATGTAGTAGAATTTTTAATTGCTATGTATACAATGAAAAAATTCATATTATAATCTATGGACTTTTTCCATTTGATGGCGCAAGCAGTGGCAGAACAAGTAAGCAATGGGCCCTGGGGCAAGAAAGTTTAGCGGGCCCCCTTAAGTGACCAATCATACTGATTTCAATGACTTTGGACTGTTTAACTTTTTGTATTAATTTCTTTCTGTTCAGATTTTTAACAGATACATATATACAGAGTCCATCTAATAGATGCTGGTACTCTAAGGAGGATTTTATATCAAGGTGACTTGTGATGGTGATTTACCATAATTACTCGTGTACTGCATGAAACTTTTTTCCCAAAACGTTGGTAAGAAAAAGGGATGGTGCATCTTACATGAGGATTTCTGAACAGGTTACATAAATTGCGAGTGTCAATAGTAAATTTATTGCCACACACTTGCGTCTACGCTTATACTCGCAAAAGACAAAGAATTATACGAAGTGTATGCGTGGACCATGTTTCAGAGAAGAGGCCAACTTTTTTAAATCTCAGTTGTCAACTTATTCCAGCACGAATTTATTTTTTCCCCTCTGAACTGGCCCAAAAATAGGGGTGCACATGATACATGAGGGCGCGTGGTACATGAGTAAATACAGTGATTTTGATGTGAGGGCAACTTCAGTTGCTTTCCGATGGCACATGCTTTCAAATGTAACCCTTCATACCAAGATGACAGCAATGCCCTGGTGATGAGACGTAGCAACTCGGAGTTCAAACAAAACATATTAATATGTTTTATGATTAAACTTACATTCATAGAGTGTTAATGTGAAAGAATTACGTTTTGGCAATATATGTTAACGTATTTCTGGAAATATTTTTATTTACCTGAACAGGATCTTTGGTTAGCAACCAGCCCATTTCTTGGCAATCATCAACACATCTTTCAAACTAGTGCGAATTAAATATGGCATCATGTAAAAATTGAACTACTTTGGAATGAAAGTTCAGGTGATGATGATTTTCTAGAGACTTAAGTTGCCGTCATCAAAATCAAATCACCATCACGTGTCAACTTGGTATAAAAGCTCCCTAAAGATTAAATTAATTTTTAACCTTGAAATAATGTTGTTTCATTGCTACATTGATTGAATTAGATAAACCGTTGAAGGCAAATAAGGGCCCATGTGGTACCAGTGCCGACACGAGTATTTACACGTCCGTGCAACAGCCGTGCCATATCTGAACAGTGACCATATTGCCATTGGCAGATGCCACACACATTGTCGGTGTCAGTGCCGTGACACTGACCGTGAAAACTTGAAAATATCGTTGCCGACGATATCTGACAGTACGATACGGTTACTCGCTGTTTCCGGACGCCACAGCGCAGGCACTGCTCCGGATAAGTGTAAATGATACGTGTAAATATATTCAAAGCTATTTCATTTGAGGGGGTGGCGGTGGTGGAGTGGTTAGAGCAGTGTTTCTCAACCTTTTTTTCTTTGCGTCACCCCATTTCTGTTCTGCGTCACCCCATTTACTGTTCCATTTCCTTAAAGTCATCTTTAAAGATAAATTAGGCTTTATCTACAACATAAAGATCAAAATTTATGCATTCAAAGAAGCAGAGGCAGGTATTCTTCTGGTTTTATTTATTTTTATAAGCCAGAATATGATACACTGTGAATTTATCAAATATTTGCGTCACCCTTCAACAACTCTCGCGTCACCCTAGGGTGTGATGTCAGCCCGGTTGAGAAACACTGGGTTAGAGTGCTGACTTTCCACGCAGCGGTCCCAGCTTCAAATCTGGCGGAGGTCAAATTTTTCAACCTAGGATCGTCCCGTCGCCTAATTGTGTGCTTTGAGGAGACTGTACAAGTCAGTGCTCTGTCCTTCGGAAGGGACGTTAAGCAGTTGGCCCCATTAATGCTCTTCATTAACAGTAGGCTAATGCTGGCACAGGGTTTCCCTCCTCCCTTATGAGTGTGTCTGGTGTGGAAGGAGTAATGACTATAATAATCCAAGAGGTTGATTAGCCAGAAATACAAACCAGTAACAAGGCCATTTGACCCAAAGACTCCAGGTCAAGTGACCTTTCTCCAGGCTCAGGGTTTTACACAAATTTCTTCGTATCAGAGAGCTTATCCAACAAAGTCATAATATACTATGTAAAAAATGGTAAATTTGTTAGCATTTGTATCTAAACCATGTGCAACTGTATCTATCTAGCTATGCAGTTTGAAATTTGCATCCTTAATTCCTTTGAAATTATTGAAATCATAGTTGCTGTCTTAATTTGTTGCATTGTTGTTATCAGCTACGTTTTCCCAGCCCACTCCCCAATCCTGGATATTCAATTCACTGAGAACCCATCCAGTTCCTTAATGTCTCTCTTTACTAGTACTCACTGCCCCTTGCCTATAGTGTTGTAACTTTGTATGCTAAGAATCTTAAAAAGTTATCCCACCTATTCTACGATGGGTTTCCACAAAGTGACAGCTGAATCAGTTGAACTTTCTGGTCAATTGTCAAGTGGCATGTGAAGGGTGTAGTGTGAATGCTTGCTATTGTGACGTGTTCATTGGGAGTGATACACAGAAAACTTGAGTACTTACTCTTATTACTTTAAACAAATTTTTACCCTGTAAACTTCCCAATGGCAAAACTCCATTAAGATGAAAAGCTGTGATTGCCAGAAAATATTTCTGATGTAATTTTTCATATACTTAAATCTCACTAAGAGATAAGCAAAACACAATTATACTACTTATGCATAACTAGGGTTGCCAGGTGATGCACATACCCAGAAATTTACTTCAGGGGAGGTCTGAGGCCAAAAACCAATTTCCAGCAATTGATTAAATAAAAGTCCTATTCAAATAATATAAACTTTTATAACGTTTTTAGTTCTTATGATATTGATGTATAAATGAATGTGCAGTAAGTGCTCACTGAGAAACTGCCTAACGGTTCAGAATCTTCACCAGAGTCAGGGTACTGTTACATCCCATCCAGCCTATGCGAGTAGAATCTCCTGGTTTAGCCACCCAGCTAAATCTGAAATTTGGATTAAAAATGCAGCATGTTGCGATCCTACTGCAGATGACCATGAAATGCAGCAATTCTCTTTACGGGAAAGTTTTGTCCATGTGGCCATCTATCTTTGTTTCCATTGGATCCATTCCCTGCGTTTTTTTTCTCATCATGGTTTGGATGAGAAAAAACAGTTTTTGTGGCTGCCCCTGAACTCAATGCAGCAAGAGGCAACATAGCAAGTTTGTAGCATGGTTATTGCAGATTCCACAAATGTCTCTACACAGGGGGTGGCATCCGGACCTTTTCTTTATATAATTTTGTTGTTATATGTATAAACAATGGAAAAGATGATTTTGTTATAATAATAATACATAAATAAGAAATTATAATAAATTGGTTTTTAAAATGAAAATGTGTTTTTTTACCACATGTTCGGATCAAGCGAATTGTGGACCTGGCAACCCTATGCATACCTAAATTAATAATATTGTAATTATAAATGAAAATATATTGCTTTCATCTACATTATTTCTTTTAATTAGGCAACTTGTGAATAACTGAAAATGTGAAAGGGGGGGGGGGGAAATGTGGTTTCCTCCAGTCTCCAGATTTCAGATCAAAATCTCTGATTCATGAATCTTAATATTGGCAACCCTATGTAAGATTCTTTAAATTTGTTGAAAGCAATGGTTGGAGCTATGGAGTTGTTATGCATTGCATAAATAAATGAGGAAGTAAGTATAATTATATTTTAAGTTGTTAATGTCTAATCTATAGGAGGATATTAGAATTTTTATCTTCCTGTATGAAGTATTCATGTTTTTAGCTTAAGTGTACCTGCTCTTATACTGAAGTCATCTTTCCTATTAGTCTTACATATTCCTGCAACTATAAGATCTTTCAAGAAGTATGATATTAAAAATGAAAACTCGAATACCTGTAATTTCTCAAGTAATAGATGATTTGTTTACGGTTGAATTAAAATTTTAACTGACTTATGGCCAGATTAAGTGAAAAAGAATTCAGCAATCAAATTTTGTTTTCTTTAAATTTTCCTATAGAAATTTTGTATTCGATTTAAACGTATAGGAAACAATAAAAAACAAAGTTAAATGAATGATTCCATTGAAAAATATATCACTTTACTTTGGAATAGTAATCCTTTATATAAATAGCAACTTTTGAAGATATGAAGTTTCTATCAGTAAGCAACATCAATGAAAATTTTTCCAATATTGACTTGAAGAATGATAGTAGTTTTTTCATATAATAGTGATAAAAGTATATTTCGTATTGAAAATATTCCTAAGGAGCAAGCAAACATTGTTGCAACATCATAACTATGGATCTATTCGTATCAAAGAAACGCTCTTTTTTCAACTTGAATTTTTTAAATTTTTTGTATGTATATTCGCCGCTCTCAGTTCTCTAATCCTTTCTTTAGAAATTTGCACGTAAACACAACGGCTGTATTTAGGATGAAAACTCGTACGTTAAACAGCGCGAGTTAAGTATCTTTTTGTTACCTTAGGTCTAGCTATCGCGTTATGTACAAGTAAGGTATAGGTCTTGAAAAGGATGAAGAATGCTTGCCATTCTCTTTATTATTTTTTTTGGTCTTGCGTGAAGACTGCGGCTTCGTCTCTCATTTTTGTTGACCGTTAGATCAGGGGTAGATCACTGAACGGGTTGCCTTCGCCAATGGTCTTTGACCCTACCTTCGCCGTCTGCCTGTCTCCCGAGTACCGCCAAGTATGGCTAACCAAGCAAGTACGGTGTTTTGTCGTTACCAACCGACTACGGCTCATACGTTCATTTGTTCTCTCGCTCCACGTGCACAAACGCCGATCGCATTATTATACAGGCAAGTCGGCGGCATGAGCAGGGAAGAGAAAAGAGTAGAAGGGAATGATGGACAAACCTCCCCCACTCCTTCTCTGCCCAAATCGGGTCATCCGTCCTGTCGACCAACGGACGTGCTCTAGCAGAATTAACTTCCAATCGAAACGACACGAAGAATTTAAGTTTGCCACTAACGCGGTACAATATTATCTTCCGATTTGACATTTTAAATACTTGATCTTACAATTGCGACAGCGTTTCCACAAGTCGTCGTTTCACGGTAAATCGGTTAAGTATAGCTGATATGAGTTTTTCGAGAATGAACAAACATTCTTCATTAAAAGTCACGAATTAAGCCGAAACAAAATAGGCAATGATTGAAATGATGATTTTTAAATTGACTTTTTTAAATAATAATATTTCCACACATGTATAACTTAGGAAGTCAAAATCTAGTTACGGCCAGAGAAATTATTTCTGTCCAGAGAAACGACTAAAAATCAGAAAATAAATACTTCGGGAACTCTAAAATATGAAGCCTGTATCTGTCAAACATCAATTTCAACAGTAGCACTCTTAGGAGGGTGGATCTTTGTTTACCATATAAGGAGAAGTTTACCTAATTTGGCAACAGCGACTTCTAAATATGGAAGTGGTAACGTTCTCACTTGGCAGAGAATATCCATCCGCCTAGAATCTAGTGCGCCAATAAAAAATTTTGTAATAGATATAAGTAATAGATTAAATAAATTATATATTATTTTTATTTAGCAATACAGAAAATATTATAATATCTCGTATAAATTCAATAAAATTCGATGAAGTAGAGGAACTATTTTTTCTCAATAACTCACCGTGTCATTTGCTCGGATGAAAGGCACGTAGGTCAAATTACGAATGGAAGCGGTCAAGTGACGATCGTGGACGAAGGTGCTGCGAGTGATTGGAGGTGGCATACGCGGTACATTGTCATTCTGTGTTAATTTGCTGGGAGGAGATGCAGAGCAGCAGGTCGTCAGTTTGTTGATTGTGATAGAGCCCCTCTTCGCGGGGGTGGAGATTCCATTTTCAAAATGAGTTACAATATGTCGCTGTTAAGTGGTGGTGAAACTTCGCCGGAGATGTATGGCCACGGAAATAGTGGTAACAGTAGACCTTCCACATCTTTAGGTGTTACTGGTGTAACAAGATCAGGAATATCAGCACCTGTGTCTTGTGGTGGTCCCGGTGGGGTACAAAGAAGTCTTAAAAGAACGTCCTCTGATGCTGAGTTTGATCAAAATGTAGTGTCAGCTCAACAGCAAAGTGGGATGGGCCTCGTTGGCGAGTGCGGTGTCGGTGCTTCTGATATTGCGGACGATGCTTTTTCTCAATCTCATCAGAAAAAGACCCCTCCTCCGAACGGAAAAAAGACTAAGGGCCGTGTTAAAATTAAAATGGAGTACATAGACAACAAACTTAGAAGATATACAACATTTTCTAAAAGAAAAACAGGCATTATGAAGAAGGTCAGTTCAACAACCTTTATAATTTAATAGATATAGCTCTTGATGTCTATTTTTCTTATTAGTGCACGTGTTAAGTTATGTTGTTTATGGTTTTGCTTTCAGTCGCCAGGTTCGTTTATGAAATTAATGGAGGCTATTTTTTTAGTAGTCTCAAGTGTTTTTATCTTATTTTATAGCTCCATTGGTGTGCTTGAAACTAAGCTATATTTAGTCTTCAGCAGAGAGAATGCTATTAGGTGTGATCATGACGAGGTAGTGGTAATTGAGTGTTTACTTATAGTTGATGTATTTTTAAGGCAATAGCTACTATAAATTTTGCCGAATATTTTGTGCATTATTAGAATAACAATTATGGGAACGTCATTGAATAGTAGTTGTTTATTCACTGTGCTGTACGGCGCACGTGTTAGTCTTAGTCGTAAATACGCTGGTTCGAGAATTTATCTCTTGATCGTGTTGATTTAATGTTAAATTTTATTATTATTTGGTGATAATGTTGTTTAAGAATTATACTATTGAACACGTTGTAAACGGTACCTTATAACCGAAAATATCAACGTTTTTAGTCTTTTTTCGTCACATCTGTTTGACGTATTAATGTAGTAATTGTGACTTACAGCTTAGCATAGCTGTATCAGACATTTATTTTTGAAGAAACTAAAATTATCGAGGCTCGAAGCCAATAGTCGAATCAATTTTTCAATTACATTTATTGAATAAATTTCATTGGTTCATTTCTTTTGTATCCTAACATCCTGGGTACAGTATATACAATAGATTTATCATGTTTATATAGTGATTGTGTTGACATTTTACGATGTGGACCTTTTATCTGATAAATGAGCTTGATAATTTACATGAAAACAAAAAATCGCAATTATTTCTGCATGTCGGTTAATTATATATTATGTTTAACCCTTGAAACCTTTTCAATCCTTGCTTCCATGATTCTGTCAAATTCTTTATTTACGGATTCTAATGTGCAATATTTTTGTTTGACCAACTTCAAGATATAGTGGTTGAAAGCTATATGGATGAGGATTAAGTATACAACACCTCAAATGTATAAGATATACTTAGTTTTATTGAATGGTGGCTTATATTTATTGTAACATTATTACAATTTGAGTGGCACAAATAGGTGCACATCTTTCATTTACAAAATATTAGCAGCTAATTTATGTCTCTTGCATTAAGAACATAGACAAGCATTTTGTAACCATTTCAAGAAGTGTTCTCTGACTTCATTCATTGTATTTTAGACTTGCCTATGTTTTTTTGTGGCTTCATTACCATTTTTCTAGAAAAACAGCAAATATTATATTCCCATAATTGAAAATATAACAGCTAATGTGACTTTTTCTGTGGTAAACCTATTCATGAAATTGTTTTTATATCTTTGTTTTATTAAAATAAAATGCATATTCATAAGTTATATTAATAGTTTCTTATAGTTACGGTTTGCCAGATTATAAAATTTTGTTTCTTTTAACATTTCAGTTACATGCACAGAATTCATTCCAAATGATCTGGCAGTCTTGTAATTTTGACATTAAACAAGCTCATTGTCGATGATGTTAATTTCATAATCTTAAAAGTAATAAAGCAAGTTTCTTGATGAAAATGTTTGTAAGAATTACAGGATTAACTCATTTCAAGGTTTTACTGTATTAGAATTCAATATCTGAAGTTAATTTTCAATAAAAAAATCACAAAAATGACATATAGTACTATTCCACAAAAATGTTTAATGAAAAAAACAACCCAGGTTTTGATGCATAGTATCATGATGATGATGCTATGCATTGAAATCCGGGTCGTGTTTTTCATTTAAAATTTTTGTGGTATAGCACTGTCATTTTTGTGATTTTTTAAGATGGAATACCACCAGGTTAAGGCCAATACAGTGAAGTTTTTAATTTTCAATATTTAGAGTACTTTATTTGGAGCTATCAAGGATCTTTCTCTTTCAAATCACATTTATAATAACATGGTTTTGATATAGAGCATCCCTACTAAAGTTTAACTTTTGTTAAATAATCTGTTAAGTCCAATTTGTATGACAACTAAAGCCCTTATGCTAATATGTTATGCAGTGTACTTGACAAGTGTTGAAGTAATAGTTGTTATATTGCATTCTCCAAAGTGTTTTATATAAATAAATGAAAACTATTCTTTCTACATTTACAGTTTTTGAGTTGCATTTCAATGTTTAGATGGAATTGTTTAATTAAAAGAAATTAATCAGTTTAGTTATTATATGAAGTCATAATAGTGTGTACCACATTAATTTGACAGTAAATACTGTTAAACGTGCATTGTAAATTTAAGTAAGAGATTTCTCATTCAATGTCTTTGATAGGCCTATGAGCTTTCCACTCTGACTGGTACTCAGGTGATGCTATTAGTGGCAAGTGAGACGGGGCATGTTTATACGTTTGCCACAAGAAAACTTCAGCCAATGATCACATCAGAAGCCGGAAAAGCACTCATCCAGACCTGTCTCAACTCTCCTGATCCACCTCCTTCCGCTGCTCATCATCCTGATCAGCGCATGTCGGCGACAGGCTTCGAGGAGACGGAGCTGACGTACAACATTGCTGAGGAGGAGCAGAAAGTAAGGCAGATGGTTTATGCGGCCGCTGCTGCCGCACAACAGCAGCAGCAGATGCATCATCAACATCAGGTTCACCAGGTGCACCAGCACCAACAGCATGTGCACCTACAGCAACAGCAGCAGCAGGGCATGCCCACTCAGCTACAACACCATAGCCCCCACCTTCACCACCAACATCAACAGCAGCACCAACAGCTGCATCAGTATCCTCCCCCTTCACCACCACAGACCCTTCACGCTTTGCATGGTCCCCCTCATCACCACGGCATGGGGACGGTTACATGCCCCAGCCCTGGTCCACCTCCTATCGTTCCCGGTTATCCTCCGTCTCCTCACTGTGCATCTCCCTTACCTCTCTCGTCTCCTCAGGGTCCCCAGCACCCATCCTACCACCAAGTGCACTCTCATGTGCCCACTCATGCCCAACAGCGGTAGTCCTTTTGTACTCCCTTACACTGTTTCTACCTGCTCTGGAACACGCCTGCTATGGCTTCCAGTTAAGAATCCCGATAATGTATTTGCCTGAGGAGTGATAATTCACATAGCTTCCATCCAAATTCTTAGGTTTAATCTTTACCTGTAAGGGGTTTCTAGGAAGCAATTCCATGCACAATGGTGGCTAGTCACCGGCATTCAATGGTGTTCAAAAATCTGTTGATGCCTTTCTCATTCTTTTACCTCTCCTTATAATTCCCTCATCCACTATATCCCTGCCCACTTCCTCATGTTGTGTGCCAAAGCTTACCTTAATCATCAGTCATGTAATGTATTGTGTTATTGTTTCCAATGTACACCGTGCAGTACATTAAGACTTTCTTAAAAGATAGTACATTAGTAAGAATATCTTGAAGAATAATTTAATCTTCCTTTCTTTTAGTTAAACTTTCAAACAATTGAAGCAGTATGCCTTGGAGAAAGTTACAAGGTTGATTTTGTAGCTTATTCTTTACAATGAAATGAACATATTCCAACTTATTTTTCATTTTAACATGTGACTTCTTGATGGTTAGGGGATGGCACACTTGTTAGCATGTTTTTATTTTGTTACTTGAAGCCGATGTGCTTTAAACGTTTGTTTGTGACAAGGTATCAATGGCATTAGTTTACCATTCTTTGGAAATTTATTTAGAAGAAATTTGGTCTGGCTTCTTGCTCATGTTGCGGAAGTGAATGAACCTATTGGTAAATTTATAATTGGAAAATTTATTTTAAGTGCTGGTTCACTGCTACTCCCATTGTACAAATGCTTCAACTTGACTCTCCTTTTTCCATCATGCAGTAATCTACACACAAAATCTTCCATCATTGTGGAGTTCAGTGCAATGGATTTAAGCAGAGTAGATCCGTACTTATTAAACGTGTGTGCATATATTTGTATGCAAGTAGTAGTCTTTGATTGAATATGTACCTGAAATTTTTGTTTGATGGAAAAGAGTCGAATTGTTGAAGCAAATTATAAATCAATGTGCACGTTGATGTCCTTGTCTCAAATTTCAAGTATAGTGATTGGGCCTTTATGTAGTGGTATGAAGTAGTATTTGTGTTTGGCTGAACCTCCATATTGTAATTAGACCCATAGGGTGTCGCCCCACAATGCCTTTTTCTCGTGCTTATTCCACCAAAAGACATTGCGTTTGCACTGCTTATAATCTATTAGTCTCTTGTAGAACTCTCATGTTAACATGGCAACTCTTGTAGATTATGCTTTCATCTACATTTTCATCATCAAAGAATATTTAAAACTCCAGCAGTTAAAATTAAGCTTTTATCATAGCTATGTTAGGTATTTTAACTTAAGTTACAATAATTATCTCAAATAATGGCTAATAACTTCATTATTTTCATCCCGTAAAACATATTTCAGTAGGCAGTGTGTACGTAATGTTTTTGGGATTTTTGACATTTCTTTGAGGTGACAAACCGAAATAAGGAAATGGTCTAAGGTCAGTCAAAGACAGGAGATTGAGATATAATAGATGTAAAGCCGCCTGCACGTCAGTTTTGGGCATTGTTATTGATGGGGTGTGATCCTTCCTCATTTTAATGGGTGGGTCCTCTATTGTGCTCTTTTTCTTGTGTACCATAAGTACCATCTATGTTTGGTTTCATATAAACTGGATACTTTGCATGTTGTAGAAATTTAACTCGCCAAAAGACAACAGTATTGTTGTTTTTAAAGAACAACAATTGTAGAGCGCTGCGTTCAAGTATTTTTTTAGAAAATTTACTTCTTATTTTAATAAATTAAAATGTTTTCATTGCTATGTATTTAAAACTACTGGAAAGGTGAGTTTGTTTAATAGATGTTTTCTGATTAAAGTAAAACTGAGAAATGTGGTTCTCTTGCATGTTTGCACCGTCCAGTCTAGGTCTCGGAGGATTAGAAGTGTAGTGCTGTTTAATGGTTGGTTTTTGATTGATTTTGTACATTTTGGATGAATTCACATAGTTTGTGATTTTTTGAATTGTGTTGTTGATGTGATTTTTGAGTCAAGTAATTTATGACTTTTAATTATCTTGTGTTTTTAATATTTAGTGTTTGAACAAGTACTAGAATTAATGAAATTGCATGAGTGAGTGTTTTGTTTTTAAATAGAAGAATATTAACATTTTGAAAAAAGCTGTGTAACACACCTTCATTTTCTTGTTAGGTTTTTGTTGTTTTGAAAAGATAAAATTGTGATGAGTTTTAATGAAGTATTTCAAATTTTCATTTTTACCCAAATAATGGTGATAAGCACTGAAACTGGAAACTTGTCCTTCGTTTGACAGCTCCATATAGTGATTGAAATTATGCTGGGGTCTTATAGGTGACAAGACATAGAGCAAGTTTTGTGATGTTTTCGCATAGTAATAATAATAATTAAGAGAACGATATCAGGTTGAAAATTTAGGGTATGGAAAGAACGATTCAGAAAAATTATGTACTTGTAGCCTCGAAAGATCTTGTAGAATCTAAGCAGGCTACTTTATTCAGGTTAGTTAGATGGAATTAATTGCTCTCTCTACTTGAAAGTGTCCTGGCTCTTGTATTGCTATATTGGGTTATGGCTTTCTTTTATTCAAATCCATTCAAGCAGTTGATGATTTAGGTTGTTTCTTATTCAGAATTTTGACTGGGAAAACAAGGGACACACATCAAAAAAGTGGTGTATTAATAGAGGCCTAGAATGAATAGGTCCTGTTTACTCCCTCATCTATTCAGATTAGATGGCTAGCCTCCAAACCTCCTATTCCCGGCAGGGGTCTGCCTGGGATATAGAGGGTAGGGGTGCCGAGTATTGCATGTGGCCATAGAGAGTGAACCAGGTGTTCCACCCTGGCTGCAAATGGAAGCCCGTTTTGCCTTATTTGGATGGTTTGGAAATCGAGTACTCCCTTCTATGCTCTGGTTGTGTTACCATCTCCAGACCACTTCTGCCTCCCTCATCCTTCATCGCTGTTGTTGAAACATCAGCTCTTGATAGGAGTATTTATTTTGATGTTTTTCTCCAATGCCACTCGATACCCTTTTTTGTTAAGTGTATGTAAATGTGATGAATGATAGAATTAGGGCTTTAGGTTCAGTTGAAATTAATTCAGTTAGTGCAGTATAATCTGGCAACCAAATTCTCTTAGAGCACAAATTCCTACATTTCAAATTTATTATGGAATAGATAGTGAATTTTCTTGAGGAATCTTGCAGCCTTCTCTTCATTAGTAAAAGTCATATATTAAATATCAAAGGGTCACTGTCGACTTATTGAAAATTAAAGTGACATGAAGATGAAATAGGGACGACTCTGTTGAAATTTTTTTCATGCATCTTATGCATATTTGTAAATATTTCAAAAATACAGAAAAATATTAGTAATGACTTTTTGAAATTGATTAATACAGTCATGAAAATTATGAAGTATTCCATTTTGTGAGAAGCATTTTCTTAAGAATTGTTGTTGCTTGAATTGTGGAATTTATTAATTTTTTGCATCTTGTATTAAATTTTTGGAACAAGTTTTATACTGAATTTTCAAATTGAATTGCTACATCGTGTATAACATAGCTTCTTATTAGAACATGACAGTGTCACCTGAATTTCAAACTTCAGTTCATTTAAGAAGTTCTCTAATTTTACATGCCATTGTCTTCAAAGTTTAATTTAATAGTCAAGTCTGATTTTGCCATTTTCAGAGGCCTTTTGCATTACTTACCTGTCTTTTATGAATCAGAGGTCTTCTGCAGTAATTGTTTGTTTAAATATTTTTTATCTTTTTATACAAATCATAAAATGATCACGTGAATAAATAGTAAACTCATACTGACAAAAAATATAAAAACTTGATAATTGAGAATTATGCATCAGCATAGGAATATGTTACATGTCTCATGTGGTGATTTTTATTTTTCAAGCATAAGTGCTGGAAAAGTTAACTTTTGGTAGAATGCTTCTGTTTTCTTAAGAAATAGGCCCATTTCTCTTTGTCTCATTATAGCCAAATTTTACGTTTGCATTAAAAGTTATGTCGACTAATAGGAAGATTTGTTTATTCAGTCTGTTTCTAATGTTCTTATAGTGTTATGCTTTAGAGCAGGGATCTCTAATCTATGGCCCACGCAGTGGTTTGATCCTGCCTTATCAGCAAGAGTATTCATTAGATATCATTTATTATATCTAAACGACATTTTCTGAGTGCTTGGGTGAATTCTACTTTTAATATAAGCGAATTACATATTACAGAAGAAAAAAAAATTCTCAAAACTTGCTCTTTGAAGTTTTCACACGACCTGATCAGTCATTTAAAATGCCATATGTGGCCCACACTGGATCATGAAGCCTCATGTGGCCCTTTCAGTAAAAGGTTTGGTGACCCCTGCTTTAGAGTACTATATTTTCTGAACTTAAGATAGCTATTCATTTGTATATGTCTTATGTATATATGTAGTTGAAATGCAGGACTTTTTTCAATTCAGGAAGTTGTTGCTTAGATGAAGTTTTTATCCTCCACAAAACTTTCTGTAGTTAATTATTCCACCCGTTTCTTTCCTCGCCCCATATTCTTCCATCCTTCTCCACCCCAAAGCCATAGCTAGAGATCTTTTCCCCTCATGGCAGTCCTGACCTTCCCCAATAAAGGCAGAGTGAGAAATTCTATTTGGATGGCTACCATCCATCCTTGGAGCTCACTGGAGTTCCAGGAATGGCCTCAGGGCAACCTGCCTTATCTGCCTTCGGGGTGACCAAATGAGAAAGTCTGCAGGCCACGGCGTTGGCTGCCTCTAGGCAGGAACTGTCTCTGTTCCCTTCCTCTGTCTCTTTCTCCACCTTGCACTCCCTCTTTTCTTCATCTTGTCCATTTTCTCTCCCATAAATTGGTCTTGACGTGGGACAAGCAGATGAACCTTTGCTTGTCTGTTAGTTCTCTTATTTTGTCGTTTTGCAAAAAATTTCTGTAGAATCAATATGGTTCAACTATTTGGCCAAGAGTGGAGCTTAGGGAAATGTCCCCATGTATTTCTCCAACTTTGATATGTTATGATTGATTTTGGAGTTGTCAGCTGTTGGTTTTTTTAAAGCTACCATTTCTGTGTTTTACTGTCCACTTTCGATCTTCAGGAGTTAAATAGGCATAGATAATGTACAATTAAAAACCATCTATATATTACCAAAGGTGAATCTGTGGTAGAGTTTATTATGGATTGTTTCAACTGAATAATACCAAGATACCCCTTAATAGACATTTGTTTGTTCTGCATTGTTCATTTGCATTTATCCACTCATTAGAGCAAAAAGCCTTTATTATCAGAATCATTTTTGATTTAATATTAAAAATGCATTTATTTTTGCAACATGTTGATACCTTTTTAAAATGTTCTTGCCAAAGGATACAAAAGAAACTTTTTATCATCTGAGATCACAGAAATGTCTTTTATTTAGGATTTTATTGCTAGTTAATACATACTTTCAACAAGTCTAGATTGATAAATAGATAATTTTGTCAGAAAAAATTACTCTTTGAATACATTGTGTTACAACTGAAATTATCTTTGATAACACGAGTTTTTGTCTTTTTATTTTGTTTCAAATTAGGTATATTTTAGTAGCGTGAAAGGATATTTATCCTCCAAAACAGAAGTTACTGTTAGCTGTAGATTATTGTTGACCAAGGCTTTAGAGACCTTTAGTGAGCTTATAATGCTTGGAATATATAATAGGATTTTAATATTATCAATTTCTAGTAGACCTAAAGTTTTATGCTAGAAAAATAACCTTATTTTGTAAATTTATTATGGTTGTAGCATCATACTTAGATTTTTTGCATAGCAGAATTAATTTAAAAATCTTTTTGACATGATTTTCATGACTCCTGTGATTTATTCATGGCATTTCTAGCAGTATTATGAGATAACCAAAAATGAGGTAGGGTTTGTATTGTGGTTGTGCATCTTTGAGACTGTTTGTAGGTGAAGTTATTCATCTGTTAATGTTTCATTGGAGAAATGGGTAGAAAAAAATAACTCAATTTTTTTGTTTCAATTGCATTATTATTGTATTACATACATAAAGTGAGTGCACAAATAATATTCATATAGATTTTTTTAAGTTTTAGTAACCAACAGCAGACTAAAATTTTAAGTGACAGATTGTAAAGAAAGAATGATTTAAAACACTTATATGAGTGAATAGGAAGGTTAGGTGTGCAGGTTGAATTCAGATTATGGGCTTTAAGTGATATGCTGTTTTGAAACGGATGTAAGAATATAAATATTGGTTCCTCAATAACTTGTTGTTATCAGCTTTTGTTAAAACAAAAATCAATCAAATACATTCCCTTAATTGAATATATGAAAGCATAAATGAGGATAAATTTACCTTACATGAGTTTTTCTTGTTAAGTCATCATAAGGGAACAATTTTTTAAAGATTTTGTAAAAGGAAACTTTTTCAGGCTTTTGCATCATTTTCTAAAAAGTGAGTTGGCTTTGGGATAAAAAATACTTTGCTTAATATTTTGGACTTTTTGTGAAATTTGAAGCTAAAATTTTAAAGCATTTAAACAATATTTTAATCATTTGCAAAAAATTAATCAATTAAAAATTTTAATGGCCCCTAAGTAGTAATTTTTCAAGTCGGAAATATATAAAACTTTAGTTTGCAGTAGTTATTGTGAAAACATACCTTGCATTTTGTAGTTCTGCAGTCCTCATAGTTTGGGTTTTGGTTCCTGAAATGATAATAACTGAACTAACTAAATTAGCTTCATCAGTTTGGTTATTTATTATGATTAGAGCTTAATTATTGTTTACTTAGAAGTGATAATTAACCATCTAATTACTTAAAGTATTTGTATCATTAATCACATTTAGCTGTGCTATTTAAGAACTTAGTTTCAACCTTGATAAGACTAAGTTTTATTTTCATGTTAGCAAAGAATTTTTTAAGGATTTCTTTTGGAAACTTTTTTTGAAATGTTTATTTGTTGTATGTTAATTGATGAAGCTTCTCATTACACTCACCTTTAATTAATTTTCAGTTGTGTTGCTTTTATGGTGCCCAAGTTCAGTAATGATTATGAGAAATTAGATTGATTAGTTGAGATTAAGTCCAGTTGATTATAAGCACAGGCTTACAAAAGTTGAGAATCAGATTATTTTAATTTTTATCCTTAAGCTGTTGTTGAGTGTATAGTTTCAGATATAAATCAAATGAAAATACTAGTAATAGATAATTGAAAAGAATTTAGAAAGTTATATAGGAAGTGGAATATTTTATATTTATATTTGTGATTTATTTGAAATACAACCAAGTCCTGTATTGTTAGATTTATGAATGACACAGGAAAACATAAGGGGTTCTCACCTATTTTTGTTTCATTTCCATCTTCATTTGTTGCTACATAATCTCTTATTTTGAAATATCACAGTTGATCTCTTTCTGGTCAGTGGCTGTCACCTGAAAAAGAGGTATTGCCAGTTCCAGTTAAATGTGAAGTTAATTATGATTTGTGTTCAGTTTTTGGTAGTTTCTTAGAAAACCTTAAATATTGTCTTGATTTGTAATCGAGTAGTTGGCAAGTCTATTGGATAATTGCAACTTTGTTTCAGGAAATTCTGCTTTATTGTAAGAAATTTTCTGTCTTCCTCCTGTGTGCAAGAATTGATCCATTTTGATTTAATAGTAACGTTCGTACCTTTTCATTGCTTAGGTAATGTTGAGTTCGTATTGAAGTCTTCCTTAATCTATTTTGCTGTTTTACTTTGTTACCTGCCTTCCAAGTGTCGGAAATTACTCCTGGGCACTTCTCGCCGCATTTTGCTGCTCTTTGATTGGAATTTCTTGTGGTCAGCTGTTGGTTGTTTCCTGTCCGATGACTTCCGGTTGCCATAACAAGTCCGCAGAAGACACTGTGATGCATTGAGATTTAGGCAAAGACCATACACACGTTAGATTTCTTGAATTAATCTCCACCTACGCAAACTTCGTCGTCCTTTAACGATTTGTTCTTAGACGTCATGTTAGCTCGAGACGAATATAAACGCTCGCCGCATTATCTTCTATCTCTTTTAAGAGTACCGATCGGTATAATGCAATTCCTCCGCGATAAAAAAACCTCTCATCTGTGGAACGTTCAGAAGGGATGGAAGGCGGTGGGGTGATGTCTGGGCGTGGGGGGGGGGGGAATGGGAAGGGGTTAAAAAGAAGTTATACTCTCTGATGGGGTGAAAGGGCTTTAGCAACTGGGCTGACCTGCGGACGCTTCGACACTTTTTTCCTCGAGCAATCGATCTCTTGTGCCGAGAGAGAGATAGACGAAATAGGAAGGCGGCGGCCACACGCGATTGCGTTTGATTGAAATGCCGGCTGTTGCGTCGGATCGGCATTCCTGAAGAGAGGGCGAGATTCGACCCCTCGAGATGCATTGGTGGGCGAGAAAGAGTGGGGCAAGGACGGCGGTCGACTAGGCAAGGATTTATCCGGAGTTAGAGCGTTTTGTAGGCCGGTGTCCTTTTATTTCTGTGCGTTTGAGATGTTGTCCGGGTGGGATCGTTGACGGGTGATAGACAGGCGTCGCGAGGTGAAGCTTTTCCGACCTCGGTGACTAATTACCAGAGGTTTGTGACATTTGATCGGTTTTTATTTAAGTTACCAGCTTTGATGAATTATACTATCTTCCTGCCGCCCATTTGCGCAGTTCCTGATTAGGTAACCTAATCGGGGAAAACGTTTTGCGTGATTTTCGAAAGGTGTGATGCGGAGATAGGATAGTAAGAGCGAACGCCATTTTTCCTTAAAATAAAAAACGCTTTTTTATATGAAGCGGAAGCCGGGAAAACTTCCTTCGATATAGACGGTTTTGAAATTTCAGGAAGTGAAAGAGCTTCGCTAGGAACATTGGCAATAGGAAACGTAGAATTGGTTGGCGAAAACACGGAATCCATAAGAATATTTTCTAATAAAATCTGTGAAGGGTTTGAGATAAAGAGGTGCAGATACGATGGTTTTGTTCACCTTTTAATGGGTATATTGATTGATTACCGATTATCTGTAAATACGTGTCGCGGCTTGGTTCGTCCAAGCAAAACAATCGTCTCGAGACAAGAAAATCGTAGTCTTTTTAGTCGAGCGCATATTTGTCTTCATTTTTAGAGAAAGTGTTGCGTATTTTTAATCTCTTACTGACGATTAATTTGTCAGCTGTTTGTACAAAAATAGTATCAAAGTTACATTAAATCAGTTTTACATTACTCAACTCTTAAGTCGACATTAATAATTCCGCAATTCGGTTACCACCAGGCAGGGTCTCCATGTAAGATTCCTCTGTTTGAATTTCGTTATGGAGTGTCAAGTTGACATTTTTTGTCGATTTTGTATTTTTGAGTGCGATCGAATAAGGATGCGGCATTTAAAAAAAAATTCCTCGGTCCCGTTCAGGAAATATTTCCGATATTCGACCATCGCTCGCTTCATTTGTTGCAACGCAACGTTTGCGTGCCTAAATGTCCACGGTTTCATCGCCCTCGACTACGCGAGACTCGAAAAAAGGGGAGTCAGCCTTCGTTGGCGCCCCACGGTCAGATGCTGCATCCCACAGGGAAGTGTCGAGGGGAAGGAGGAGAAGAGGCTTGCGGTGGGGAGGGAGAGATAGAAGATGCCGGCCCTCCTTCGAAACACCGACGAAATACGCTCGATTGTTCTATAGTCCCGATATTTTTTCGCCTCGACTCGGTCCCGTTCCATTTTGTCATTCCAGACGTCAATTTTGCGACCGTCTCATGTCGCTTGGGGTCGAAGAGGTGGCCGCAATCTTATTGTTAATGCCCATATGGAGTGGTTGGGATTCCCGAGGGTGGGAAAGGACCCCGGGGGCTGACCGTTCGGCCACGCCACCGGTACCCCCCCTCTCCCTCCCGCCCCCTCTCCCACTCCCCCACCTCGCTCCGACCCTCGTCCTCCTAATGCACCTTTGAGAGGACGCGGGAGGCTGGCTTTGGCGCCCACCCTGCCCATCAACCCTTTCCCCGATTCCTAAACTCGTAAACTGCGTTTAGATAGAACGTAGTAAGCGATCGGTGGGACGGTTTGGCCAGGGCGGTCGAAATGCTCCACAGGTGAGAGGGAGTCTGTGGGTGAGAGAGTTCTTCTTCCGCTCTACTATGCGGATGGGAATCTTTGGGAGAGAGAGGGGGGTGGGGGAGTTAGTTTGTGTCGGTGCCCGTGGTTCGTGGCTGAAACTCGTCTTCTGAGCCCTCGCACCGAAGGCGGTTTTGAGGTAATTATGTAAATGTGGATCTATCTCCTCGCTGCCCTTTCCCTCCACCCACCTAGGGCTCATCGTGTCCCTCTTGCTCGTCTTCCTTTGTTCGCCACGATAAGGATGAATGCGTAGCCTGGCGAAATTCGTTTTCGGAAGTGTTAAGAGATGGAAATGTTGACTTTCGATTGAAGGTGACGGGCGATGATTGGATTTCGTTTGCTATCTGGTAGTGGCGTGCTTTCGACGGGATTCGAACCACCGTCCCGGCGGGTTCTCGGTGTCATTTTCGTAGCCTAAAATCGGCTTCGTTCTACTTGTAACTTAAAAGAATGAACGCTGTAATTGGTTTAATAGAGAAGTGCACTGGTTGGAATTTTTACTTTGGGAAAGAGTTAAGCGATTAAGGTCTTATGTTGCTTTTTTGTCGTGGAGTGATTTCGTTGGGCTTCGAACTCGAGGACTAGCCTAAAATCGGCTTCGTTTCGCTGGGTGCGTCGATGTTTCCCTGAGACATGAATTTTCGATTACAGGTGAGCTCGGCTATCATTTCACAACCGGTACTCTTGAAATTAACATCGGGTTTTTATTAGTAGCTAATTTTTGTACCGGTTAACTTGTTGTCGAAGTCCGTTTGAAGGTTTCCCCCGGAAACTCTTATGAGACCGATAAAGGTAATTTCATTTTGTATTGTATAGTACTATACCACTGCTTACTGCGCGAGAGCCTTGGCTTCAGAGAAAAATATAATACCCTAACGTTTAGGTTATGTTAGAGCCATAATAATGTTGTCAAGAAAATTATTATTTTATTTTCTATATCCGCTCTTAAATTCTGCCGTTGATGAGTGACGCGATCTATAGTATTGGCAATCAAATTGTAAAGTGTAAGCATGTGGCTCCACTTGATTTCTGCTTGCCGGCAATGCTATTATTACCGAGGAATACAAGAATAGATTTGGGGAGGCAGTTCGAACAGGGACCCATTCTTTTGTCCGGTTGACGTTTGGTATTGGGCGAGAAATATTTTTCCTTTTACTACATGATGTTCGGTTATCGTTGATATCCCTCTTCAGAATTCAAATACTTCGCGTGGTTTGTCTTCGAGTCTTATTCCGTATAACTTAGTCGAGCTGAGCGTCCTTATATCGATTACAAATATGTATATTGGTTTGAAATTACTTTCAATTGTCTATGTTGTCGCCATGTTGAGTTTGCTTTCTTCTCAGTACAGTTGAATCCATCGCGGTGTTCTTTTAAACAGGTCGTACAAATCATTTAAAAGATCAATCTGAAGGATAAGTTTTCTCTTTAAATTACTCAGGAACGCGGTCATTGAATTATAAAGTCGCCTGTTTGCTGGTTTCTCAGATAACATGTAAATGAAACATTTAAATGTGAAATTCTTGGAGAATTATGCATGCAAAATATACCATATAAATGATGACAATGTTGGAGCTGTAATGAATGTACAGCCGCGGATGCCGTACACCTTCGTTTTTAATTAACAAAAATGTTTTTTCAATAGATTTTTGAGGTAAGTGCTTAAAGTATATTTCTCAATTTTTAATTTTAGTAAATCGAAGGTGTTCGGTCGCCCGAAAATGTCTAGTAGAATTTGGAAATTTCAGTTATCAGGACAGTTCAAGTACTCAATTACCTATTTCCAGAATTCATTCATTATTGCTCCGACTTCATGATTGCATAAATAATTTTATTTACTTTAAGGTTACAGCAAGTTCCCTTCTCTACGTATTTACAGTAAACAATTTTTTATTCTAATAAATAAATGCTTTTTAATGGAAATACATCCAGAAAAAGGAACTTCGCATATATATTTATATACTGTATAAGCTTATATTATGTTATAGAAAAAATAAGATAGATAAGAAAACGATGTTTAAAGAAAACCAACCATAATTATTAAAAACATTTGAAATATTTCCGAATATTGAAAAACAAGTCCCTATCATATTACAAAAATTTTAAAAATTAAATATTTTAAGACTATAATTATTTAATCTTAAAAATGCCTTTTAATGATAATATGCTTTGATACATTTTGTATTTCCAGATTAAAGAAATCTAAATTATTATTTTCTAATTATAAAACCTACGCCTTATTAGTAACTAGAACCACTACTATTTTAAGAACGAATGGCATTTATAAAGTCACGGCTTGTGGTTTCTTTCTGTGCGACTACAGAAACTTGCAGTTCATTGGTCAGCGTCTTAAAAAGTAACGAAAGAAAGGATTAAGTATCATCTGTCTCGATTTGATTTTTACATCTTAATTTTCCTTCGTCGATCCGTGTTCTCTCCTCCCCTGACATCTCTAACCGCCATTCTCCCTACTCATCTTCCTCCTACTCCAGCCTGCCCATCCTCCTTCGGTCACTCCCCCTCCTCCTTCCGCAAACTCTCCCACTCCTTCCGCAAACTCTCCCCCTCCCCAACCTCTTACTCTGTCCATCTTCTATCTTCCCTTCTCCCTCCCCCGCGCTTGCCCATCTTCTTTCCTCGCCCTCCCTCTGCCGCCCGCTAACGTCTTCCTCTCCCCCCCCCACCGCGCCCCCCGTCATCCCCGTCGTCCTCCGCTTGGCGCCTATTTCGCCCACGCCCGTTCCTTCCTCTCTTCCCACTTGCACAAGCTCTCCCATGAACTTTTTGGAACCAGTGGAGAACTCAGAAAACGGATAAAAGGGGGGGCTTGACTGGATAGCGTGTGAACGAACCTACACATTCTGGCGGCCAACGCGCAGACTCCGACCAATGAGTCCATTACTCACTTGTTTACGTTAATGATTTACGTCAAAAGAACTCCCAGTCCACGGAACTACCTTCTCCTTTATCCCTCCTGTGCTCCTCCTAAGCCCCGTTTTAGTTTACGATGGAGAGGTTGAAATGATGCCAGCCTCTCATCGCGGCGTGTACGAAAATATTGCGTCTCTTGGTATGGTAATGTAAGGCCTCTGAAAATCTTACCCTTTCAGTGGTAATTATATCTCGAGTTATTTACACGATTATCACAGACTTTCGTTATTTCATAGTTGGTTATTTCTGATTTATCGCACAAACCATTGTAACTAGTTTTTTTAAATCTTACAATGAATGGATATAGAAAATGTACGTTTTTAACCCTCGGCAAAATAAAAATACGAGAACAAGTTTACATTGTTGCATCAACCTGGAATGTATCAAAAGTTAGGCGAAAAAGACTTCGCGAACTCAATCGGAAGGAACATACAAATAATCAATATGAAAACACGTTCGACGTTTAATTAGTCGCGTTCCTAGAACGCTGCCATTCCACCGCCTAGTTCTAGGTTCGAACCCCGAGATTCCCGCCCTGACTCGCGTGGGGGAGGTTGTTCCCGCGCGGCCTACCCCCTCCCCGGCCGGCCCCGCTTCCCGCCCCTTTCTCCCCGCCCCCGCCCCCTTCCCATTTTGCCGCACCTGTTCGCCGTGGCCCTCCTCTGGCCCCTCCGAGGGGCCCTCTCGGCCCCGACACCGGGCCCCGTCCGCACTCGCGCCTTGGACCACTCGGCACGGGTGCCACCAGTCCGCTCCGTCCCCCGCACCCCTTCCACACGCCCCCTTTGCTCACACCTGTCGTATTGCTCACCTCCTCTCTCCTGCCCGACCGCCTCTTCCCCGCGGCGCCGCCGCCTGCGTGTGCCGCCGACAGAAGAGAGACACCGACCGGCCCCTCTCTCTTTCTCTCGCGCCTTCTCGAGCTCCCCTCCTCCTCGGGACGTCGCTGCCGCGGCAGCAACTCCTTCCCGAACCTCGGCCGCCGCGCATCTGACGGAGTACGGCCGCCAGCCCGCCTCTGCCCTCCCCCCACCACGGCTCTCCTAGCGGTCACGTGACCCGGCGATATGACGAATCGCGAACTCCGATCTTTATACGGACATCTCGCTGCGAGGAGACCGCGCGTGTACGTCGACGACTTCCATCTCTCTCTTTTTCTTTCTTCCTTCCCCTTCCCTCACTTCGTCTTATACCCCGACACTTCCCTCTTCCTCCCCTCGGGACACAAGCAGCACGCCCCTCTCTCCGTATCGCTTCCTCGTCGCGTATAACACCGTCTTCCGGCCAATCTCCCTCTCTCTCTAACAGCCCCGCCCTCTCACACCCACCTACCCTTTCCGGGTGCCCCCCTTTGGAGAAGGGTCGAGGAAGGCGTGTGGAGGTAGCACCCCCGCCTCGCCCCTCCCCTCGCCGTCCTTCGCGAACACCCCTTCCGCCTTCCTCCACGTGCACCCGTTGAAGTCTCCGGGAAAATCGGAGTTGATAGGAGACGCCTCGGGTGTAAAATAAGTGCTCCGGTTACCTTTTGTTGTTGTTTACGATCCTCCGTTTTCCGGGGATGATTTTTTTACGGGGAAGTATTAGTAGTTTTTCTTTTCTAAGTTCATCGGAATCTGCTCCTCTTGTTCTGCAGGAAGCTCTTTCAATTGTGCATTTGGAGGAAATAAAATTTATCTAGGAAAATTTTGCTATTTAACCGCATTTCTTAGCGCAAATATTGTTTATTTAATATAGAGGTTTAAACATGAGAAAAAATATGCTGCCAGTAAATGAATTTTATTTTCTGTTTTTATGTGAGATTTAAAAGAATACGGTATAAAAAATGCGTCAAAAACTATTCGATTCCGACGACCAGAAATAATGAATGAGATGAATTGAAAGCAAGGAAGCGCTACATTTTAAAGCAAGTTTAAATAAAATCAATAAAAGATGAATTTAAGTCACATGTTTTTACGTGTATATTATGCTCTACGTTCATTCTACAGCTATGTTATCTGACAATTAAAAATTACTTTTCAAGAGCTCTAATTAATTACATCGTGATTGCGAAAGAAGACAATATTTTTCCTATTTCTCTGATTATTTAATAACGCGTCGTTAGTTATTGTAGTATATATTTCATTTTCTAGCACTCGCACTTAACACACCCTCTCATATCCGTCATCTACACCTCGTATACTCCTAGTCCTTTTCTGGAAACCATTGAACTGTATTTGGTTTGCGTCGTGCATAATTTAACGGAGCTCTTATTAGTAAGTGTTTCACCTTCAACTCCAATTACTCTGTCGTAGTGTGAGCGTACTACACGCAAATCAATCGGAAGTCTGAATGACTGGTCGATTGTAAATATGTCAGTGGAGTGATTCTTTTTTACTTATTCTTTCCTGCATCGGCCGATTTATACGTTCTCGTATCGCCATTTCCTTCTATTTACGGTTGTACAGAGTCTAAAACAAGTGATCCGGTTGACAATTAAGAAGGTTTACCGAATCTTCTTATTGTTCCATTGAATTTGCCGTTTACCTGTAATATTGAGACGCCATCATAACATTTTCCTGTCGTTTTTCCTACACTTAAAAATTGCCCTTTTTATCTCGCAAACTAAAGTTCCATTATTTTTACTTTCTCCATTTACGAAGTAAAGAGAAAGTATTGTTTTCATGAAAAAATCGAATTCGAGATTTAAACGGAAATACATGTTTTAAGGTCCCCTGAACACGTTTTGACTATTTTCTCGATGATGTCTGTGTGTCTGTCGGTCAGTCTGTATTGATAGATTTTTGTGGGCGCTCTAACTCAAAAACTATTAATAAGATCAACGCAAAATTTTATATTTAACATTTTTATAAAAGTCACAAGAACTGATTAGTTTTTGGTAAAAATAGGTCGACCGCAAGTGGGTGTTTACTCTTGTCACATCCGTTATTTTGAAATATGTTCTTTAATATTTGATAAATGTATTGGAATAAAAGTTGTAGGAAATTTCATTTTCTATAACCTTTGTTTGATACATTTTTCCATATAATACATTGTTTAAGAGATAGCTTATATTTTTAGCTGCCACCACCACGCCACCTACCGAAGACTGTTGTTAACAATCGACTCTTAGTTACGTCTTAGTAACGCTCCTTTTTCTTTTCTTAATTGTCAGCCGGAAGTAAATATTGACAACGATCCCAGAGCTAACAACATGTAATTTGCCATATAAATATGGAGAAAGTCATGTGTTGCCCACATCAGTTTATTTAACCTTACATTCATGATTTTTATCTCGCAAACTAAAGTTTTCATTATTTGTGAAGTTCACATTCATGATTTTTAGTATGACATCATTGTGAATTAGATAATCGGTAAAATTGAGGCGGATAGCTTCATTTTGTTTTTCCTATATAGCTCTTGTGTGAAGAACTGAATATTGTTGGAATTAGCAATTGTGACTTTGCAGCTCATTATTGACCTTTCATAATTTAAAAAATTCAGTTTTCATTTCGCCTGAAAGACCTGGGATTTTCTCATGTGCATATAGCGAGAATTTGTTTTTTATTTGTTTAGTGGCGTAAAAATTGTAAAAATCACTCCTTAACTGTATAAAATTTTATACGGTTAAGGAGTGATTTTTACAATGTTTAATATCATCTTCACCGTAGTCTCCATTCTCATTTATTTCTTATTTAGTTAATGGCGTAGCAAATAGGGAAAACGCGCGATCTCAGTTAAGAACCGCTTCGGAGTCGTCTACGTTTTTCCTTCAAAGTTAATTTATTTTAGGCGCGGAAATAAGTTTTTTAACAAGGAAGTGTTGATTTTGAGTAATTTATCATTCTAGTTGAAGCGTTACAAAGACGTATTATATCATTCGGTTGATCTAAGGTCATTTACACGTGCCGTAGCAGATTTATTCACTTTGCGCATTAATTTTTTTATCTGCATTAAGTATATGTTATTTGTGGTGTCTTGATCGTGTTAATTTAATTTCAAACCGGACTCGTGAACGGATGTGGCTTAACAAAGATATTTTGCGAAACGTAATCAAATCGGAGAATCCTTGAGGCGTTTTATTTTATTTGTTTAGTTCCCAGTTGATCGATGGACACTAGATTGAGCGGCGCCCTTGCTCAGTATTTTAGCGCATTTCGTGTGGTAACAAGTATGCCGACGTTGCCAAGGTGATTACCAGTGGCAACGGGACGGCCGTCCGTCCGTCCTTTTGGGTGGGTGAAAGGTGTTTGTGCTCGCTCTCCAAATAATTGGGCATGGCCCAAGCGTCGATAAAAGGGCGCCGATTAAGGTTATGCGCTTGGATTTCACCCGCCCACCTCGTCAACTCCGTTAGCGAGGGTCTGCCCGACAGGCGTACTCCAAAGATGGGAATTTAGTTGATGGTGGGAAAGGGGTATCGTGCATGACTAGTCTCTCGTTAGCTCTGTTTTTTGACAGTCTTATGAAGTAGTTCAGCTTTGATCTTCGGGTGAGATATTATGAAGAGTTTTAGACTTTGACAATGGAGAAAGTTGGTACACGAAGATTAACTGAGAATAACGATGAGATATTATGGGAATAAGTTAAACGACAAGGAGTCAGTATTATTAGAAAAGAAACGTTTAATTAGCTTTAGAAATTGGACAATGAAAATGATTAGGATGTATTGAGGGTGAATGTGATGTTGAAAAGTAACAAATAAATGTCAAGGAAGAGTGAGGAAAGGATAGAATCGGCATTAAAGTTTACTTGAACAAGAATTGCTTGGATATTTGTTTCGGTGGAATGCATAAAAATCCTATCGGGAAATATTTTCCTGTTAATAGATCTGGCGATTTAGCTTGTTTATATAGCGATTGACTAGCAGACGAAACCTTGCAGGGATATCAGGTGCAAAGTATCCACCCTCATTGGTAATTAACCGGTCATTGATTCTAAGTTTTTTTGCGACAGGAATTATCAATGGGGGCAGCCGGAAGGCGAGCTCGGCACTCAATTTTCCGTTTCCTACAAAGTTCATCGCCAGTCCTGTCAGCCGCTTTCAAATTTCATGCGGTACATCCTAGAATTAGACGTTTTCACTAAGTATTTTCGATCTCGACGGTAATGTTAGGAGAAATGACCGTCCGTCGTACGTTTTGATTAGATTTACAGATTCCATTATTCGGACCACCGTCGCTCATAAGAGACATTTATAGGTGTCGTGCGCCTCACCGTCCGGACCAAAATAAAGTCGGTCTCGCCGCGACCGGGGAGTCGCGTGTTCGCGCGCTCGCCACCGTCGCCGCGGCCTCCCTCGCGGCCATTCGTCAACAGGTGTGCTACAGATTTTCCCCCGTCGCGGCCGTCGGTGGCATTCGAGAGCCACCGGAGGGCCGGCATTACCCTCATCTCCTCCTCCCTCCCATCGGCCTTCTTCCGCCGGTGGGACTCTTCTCTCGTCCGGCGGTCGGCCATGTCCCCGTCCGTCGCGGCTCTCCCCTTCCCCACACTCTCGACCCCTTCCCCACACTCTCGACCCCTCCCGATCGCTCCTCTTCCCCCCTCTCCCTCCCTCTTGTCCCACGTTCCCTCCCCTCCTCCCTCTGCTCTCTCACTCCCGCCCAAGACCGTATATGGCGCCCTCTGCGGGGAGACCCGTTCGGGGAGACCTCTCCTCCCCACCACCCCTTTAGCACGGGCAGAGGAGGGGAAGGCGGACCTGGAGTCCGTCGCAGATCTCCGCTGGCCGATGGTGACTCACGCCGCCTTCCCTCCTCCCTTGGCCAGCACGCGCCCCCATCCTTTCTCCGCTCCTCCCTCGCCCCTCCATCCCTCTTCCTCTCTCTTCGTCGCGTAACCCGTGTCCGCGCCTCGGGAGCAGTCGTGGGAGGGATATCTCTGCCTCGGGGAAGGGATGGGGTTATGGGGAGGAAGGGGAGAGGTGGGCGCCTCGGCGGGGGGAGGGTCGGAAGGAAGCTTTTGTCGGGTGGTGTCTTAAGGGAAGTTGCGTCCGGAGGCGCTCGTCCTCGCCGGAAGGGTTCGTAAGCGGAGGGGTGGGGCGGGAGGCGGTGGGAGGAGTAGGCGTGATCCCGGTTGGAGTCGTAGTCGCAGGGGTCAAGGTTTTTATAGGGATTATTCTTAGGACTCTCTTTCTCTCTTTATGCCTCTTTCGGTTCTGGTTTCCGTAATGAATTCGGGACGACTGGGTATTTGGCCTCCCACATGAATTTTCGATTCGACATCTCGGAGATTTCATTTTTGTTACATTTTTGGGGGCTTATTTGGTGGTGGTGTTGCCCTCCCGCGAGTTAAGCCGAACCCATTATTGTAGCCCTTCTCGGTTGTCGGCAGTGGTCGGATGATTTTGTCATGGGCGAGGTTCACGACCTCCGTGGACTTTTCGAAAAATATCATAGCGGCCATTTCGCTCCAAGGTGCTTGCTACTTTTAGTGAATCTCAAAATTCAAAATTTTCTAAGAGGAGAATAATTTTGTTATAACGTATAGTTGAAGTTTCTTGAGATGGTATGCATTTATTGGAAACGAGCGATGTTTTCGCAGCCGTGTTTGCTATTATGTTGAAGTTGACGTCTTCATTTCTCCGAAATTTTGCACCCATATGAACCAAAACGGACGTGGAATTAGTTTTTCTGTATTGCTTTTGAACGAGCGACGCATATGGTCAAATGCATACTTGAGCATTATGCCGCCGGCTTAACTTTTTAAATTGGTGATATTTACTCATTTTCTATTGTAATCCTTCCGCCTTTGAAGGTGAAAGATTACTCACTTTAGTCTTCCGAAAAATTTCACTTGAATATTCCAAAAATGTAGGTGCGATGTTTTGCCATGTTATTAAAGTTTATTCTTGTTCATTTTTGATTTATTTTATTTTTACTATTGAAACGATCTCCCTACATTTTCAAGTCTTTTTTGAATCCATAAGGCTTTACCTTAACCTTCTAACTATCGATGGCCATATCACCGCATCCATTCTTGTCGGTTGCCTGTGTGACGGAGAAGAAATAAATTTATCACAAAAAGATGAAAATCAAAAATAATTTCACAGATCAATTTTGAATTCGTCTCCTCTCAATCATCATTATTGAGAGGCTTCTTTCCATAGATTTTAGGTTCACCTACTCCATTTTTCACATAATGGAATCGTTCACTCCATTCATTTTGTATAAATAAAACGTCTTTACGAAGAATAAAAATGTGCATTCATGCAGAGGAATGGCAGATGATCTTAAAGCTGACGTCAGTGGTCTGTTAATTTTTTTGCATGTTTGTATGTCTCCAAATATTTTGAGACAAAATGAAGCGGTGAATTATTGATATCAATAACTATTATATCCAGAATAAGTCGAGGTGAACATCATATTTCTTTCATCCTCAAATTAAAAGTCATCTATGGTAATTCGCGTACATTTAATTCTAATCCACTTTTATAAGCGTATCTGGCCAATATTTTCAATATGCCGCGATTTGCTCTTAATAGTGTTTCCTTAGCTTCGGGCGAACTTTGTGAGATGTGTAAATAATTTCGACGCCGTTTACGCGTTGTCGCTCAAATCGAAAGCGCCTCGATGGTCGTCGCTGTGCGTTGAAACGAACTTTGCAAGTGTTCTTGTAAAAGAAATTAAGGTCACTCCGGCAGTGTTCTGTCACAACACCCTCGGAGTAGCCTTCATAGTAGTTGCTTAAGTCGGATAATGTTTTCATGTGTGTTGTAATTTCTTACCGAATGCTTGCCTTATGAATCTGTGTGTATTTGATTCTCCCGATTTCCGAGAAAAAAGTCTTTTGTCTGGTATTTTGATTCTTGCTCCTGCTGACATAACTCCAGTAATCCCTTGTTCTGTCTTCGGACGTTTGTATAATTGATTTCATTTGCGAAACTTGCCTCCCTATGATTAGTTAGCTTTCATTTTCTGTCTTTTTGTTTGTCAGATTTAACGCTGAATAATGACATCTTCGTGTAGTAACAACGACACAACGTGTAGGCGTATATTTACTCTACCTATTTTCGAAATTGTATTTACAAATGGATATTGCTTATAAGAATCAAGTAGTTAATTGCGTGATTGAGAAACATTTCTATTTTAATATATGTTGATTCATTTATCTGGTTAGTTTTGCTTCTCAGGCCTTACTTTAATGGGCTAGGAAGGACTAATTTAAATTTAATCACCAGTGCAATTTCATGGTCAGAGCTGTTCTGCTTTTTGAAGGATTTATAATTTCGGAGATGCCATTAAGTTAGTCTCCATTTTCGTTTTTAACTATTAACAAGCATAAAACTATAATTTTTTACGAAATTTACGAAGAAATTTCACGACAAGTTTTCGGGAAGGACTGTCGGTCATAACATAAGGTGGATTACACAGACGTTCGTTTTATCTTGTATTTTAGATATTTAGAAGTATTTTCCATAGAAATATTTATTATTATAAATTTGAGTAAAGGTTTGGACTAATTGTTAGTCTCGATTGATAGTGTACAATTCTTTGAAACGTTTGCGTTAAAATATTTTTATCAAACATTACATGTTCTGAATCGCTGATTTCATTCTTTCCCTTCTCGGTTCTTATTTCATATTTGACTATTTTAAGGATAAATTAGGAATTTGATGAGAATTTATGTTGCTAATCCTTGCTTCTTCACAGTGGTTTTCAATAAAAGTAGAAATTATAGCGCATGCAATCGGGGATTTCATTCGACATCATTATATATGTAGCTATGTGGGTACCTGTGAAGTTAAATTCAGAACCATGGCTTGCAAAAATGCAAGAAAATAGGTGGCATATTTCTTCGATTTAACTTGTATGAATACAATTTGTAAAAGTATCAATTGCTACTGTGCGATAGGTTATCATTTCTCCATGTTTCAGCCATTAAATATTTAATAGATAATTCTTTTAGAGAAGATGAAAAAATGTACCCATTTAAATAAGAGAATCTCTCAAACAATATAATTAAATGTATGAAATGGTAGTTATGTTGTTCATAAATTGTTCATTGGTATAATTTAAAAGTAAAAATACTTGATCGTCGCTCCTATGACGAGGGTTATTTGCGTGCAGAAATAAGTAGGTTTACCCTTGGTTTTATGGTGAAGAAATAGGTTCTTATCGGCATTTCACCCGTAGGGCAAACGTATCGAATGTTAGTGGTGGACGCCTGCGGAAATTAATTATACAAACGTTTGGCATTGCAATAAATAGCCGTCTGCACGCTCTAAGCAACGAGGTTGAAGTAGATTCGATGTTAGAAATAGAATACGTGCAATTTTTTGCTTCCTGCTAAAATCCACCTGGTAGGCGTAGTTTAAGGTCGACTACTGTTACCGATCAGCCGTATAACATTGCGAAATACGCGTAATGAATTTTTCAACGTCGTTTGCATCCTTTTCACCCGGTCGAAGTCACGTCGAAGTTGTGAAATGGAATTCCGACTTTTTGGAAGACGGGCTTCGGCCATCATCCCGTCGGGTCGCTGGTTCGAACCGTGCGGTGAAACGTTTCGTCGCCTCCGTTACGTGTAGGGATGCATCCTAACCGAAAAAAACGCGGTTTATCCATTCAAGATATATTGTGGCGTTTTTTAAATTAAAAACAAAATTAATATTAAAACAACAGTTTAATCACACTTTGTGATTGAACTTTTAATTGTTGTTTTGTTCTTAATTTTATCAGCGCCACATCATATCTTTATAATGGAATTCCACGAAGCCTCGGCCTGGTCTGTTAAGTTTATCCAATCTTCGGTCGGTTGAGTTTTCGATATCTAATCCATTCTTCCCTTGCTGCTTTTCTCGCCTCTTCCTCACCCCTCTCCTACAAAAACGTCTGTTTGTTTTGCTTGACTCCAAAAAAGCTGATGTTCCTTCTCGGTGCTAATGGGCCATTGAACCTGCGTTAATGAGCTCTTTAAAAAAGAAATGCAGAAGAATGATCGATCCTAGCGGGGAGCAAAACCTTTGAATCTACCACGTTACGTGCTTCGCGGAGGAGGGATAGTGAGATAGGGAGGATTGAAGGGAACCTACACACCAAAGTCTCCGTTTTTTTTTTTTAATCCCTCCCTCTCCATCTGTATCTCCGTGCCGTGGAGTCGGCGGCGGCAATATCCTGCTGCGTGAATTGGAGGAGATGAATGCGTCGAGGGAATCGGAGGGACTGTTGCCTCGGCGTTTCTCTCGCTGCGTTGGCGGCGCACCTGTGTTAAGTGCCGAGGGCAGGGACGCGTGGGAGAAGAGCGAAGGTCTCATAGTAATTTGGTTGGTTCATCGCCGTGCGGCGGCCTGCTTTTTGAAAGTCTTAAAAAGGCTTCGACTCACGGATATGCGGAGTGGGTGGAGTCGCGTGTGTGTGTGTCGGACGACGCATCGTATGACTCTCTCCTTATGAACGATACGGATTTCTTCGCTCGTTTGTTTTCGAGATGTTTTCATCGAGCGGCTCCTCGTCTGAAATCGCTTGCGTCAGAAAAATCACGTCTTATCCGCCGCCGATGTGTGCTGCGCTGGTATTTTTTAGCGGTTTTTCAAAGAAATCCGCTTATGCGTTTTGTATGACCGTCTGTCTGTCTGACGCGCTAACTTCCTAAACGAAAGCAGCTGGAGACTTTTTTCGCCAACCGATTTTCCTTATAATATTATTTCATACTAATCGTATTAATATACGCAAATTTTAACCGCTGCTTAGTCTGCTTTAGCAGCTCTTTCCTTGCTTGTTAAGAACTCTTTTTGTGGATAATTGAGCTCGAGTTAGATCGGTAAACGAGCGTTTAGATTTTAATGCTCTGGCTGGTTATTTTTTGTTTGGAGGTAGTTTGCGTTATGCAGTTGACGTCGGCTAAGATGGGTGTTTCGTTTTTCGTGATCATTTATTCGTTGAAATTTATTTTCTCTGACCTCGGCGATAGCATAAATACTCTCTTATCTATATCCAACGCTTGCTGCAACGCTTTTAATAAACGTCTCCTTTTATTTTCAAACCAAAAATGGTGTCTGGCGTGTCAGATGGTATTAGTTTACCTTCTGGAATAAAACATCGCAGATAAATCTTGCTGGGAAACTCCGTCGCACTTTGTTTGAAACTTAACCCCCTATTGCATAGTGTTTCCAATCTGGAACACAACTTGATTAGTTGCTTTACCGATTCTAATTTGTAATTTTTACGCATAATGTTCCCTAATGGGAATAGGGAACATTTGTAAAAAATAATAAATTAAGCACATTTTTTCATTTGCAATTATTTTCAATAATTTTCATTCATTTCCATGTGATACTGGACGCCTGCAATTAACAATCTCTTATTTTTTTACAAATTAAAAAAAATCATGAAATAGATGGTTAAGAGAAATCATTTAACTGCAACTCTGATAGCTATATGGATTTGATCCAGCAACTCAACAAAGTATTCTAATCATCGATTTTCCATCTCCAATTTTTGCCTATTTTTTGTGGATCGTCTCGTAAATTCATCGGCATTTTGCAGGTCTATGTCTATACTTAAGCATGAGAATGGACTGCATCGTGCCTTAATGCTTTATTTGTAACATTCTTGATTCGTGAGTGTAGGGCTCTCTTATATTATTCGGGTCATTATCGGACGTGCTGCAATGGGGAAAAAATTGAGTGCGTTCAAAGCTCCGCTTGGTCAGACTCCTACGCTTTGAATAATAAACGAAGGTATCACACTGACTCATCCTGTCGTTTTAATGCTCTTCGTCCACATGCGTTCCGTCGATAAAAGGCCACCCGTTTGTTTTCTTTTCGTTCGAGATTGTCTGGGAATATTTAATTATTTAATTTATTTAGGTGTGTATTTAACGTTCAGTTTCTTTGGGCGGAAACACGTTGACTAAACGTCTTTAACATTTTCCGCTATCGTCTTTTTCCACGACGCACTAAGTTTGGTTCCATTGATACTATTTAAGTTTTCCTGCAGTTCTATGTACTGGGTTAAGTTATTTGACGAGTTTGCAGCAAGTTGTATGCTGTTTTAAACTTGTATAAATTAACATTTTCGTAGGACAGACGGCTGTGGCCTGTTGATGTTTAAGTACTACACGGCAACGTTCGTCATGACTTCTAATTGTTTTTGATAATTATTCCTAAAATTCAGTTATGTCTTCGTCATAGTTTCAAACTTCATAGGAGCGTACGGATAAACATTTGCATTTCGAGAATAATTAGGCAAATACCTACTGTCCGCGAATCTTTTTAAATTTTCCATTTATTTAGAATCCAAAGCAATTACTTACCCGTTTCCTAATTTCTCATTAGCGTTTTAGTCCAAGCTGAGAAGATTAGGAGAGTGGGAATGTTCAGACTGTTAATCAGTGTCATCCCTTAGTATGTTGCAAAAAGGATGCCATCCACGTAATATATTGGGGAAATTCGGCCATCATTTATATATAATTTTCAATCATTTAGATTTAAAATGATTATGCGCATGTAGTAATTACTTAAACTGAGGACTTTCGAAACAAGCACTTTTTTAAGATTATAGTTTAACCCATGTTTTTGCAATAACTAACATGTAAAACAAATCGCAGTTTTTACAGGTTTTAACGGCGGTTGTAGTCCTGTGAAAATTTTGCGTGACATTTTCCCATTGCAAATATGCTTTTAATATGTCGGTGGTGTTTTCGTTGGAAATAAAACGTCATTAGACCCATTTGTCTTTCTTTCAATTTGGCCATCAATCAATTCAATTAGTTACGCACAATTTTCAAAAATCCATCTTAAATAAACCTGAGAAGAATTCGTGGATCTTTTTCTTGTAATTTTGTCGGCTGGTAAAGTTCCGTAACGGAGAAACTGGTTTTCAAAGATTAAATGCTAATTGCCGCTAATTTAGCGCGTACTAATTTCGTTATACTGTGGTTGCTAGTCATAAATGTTAGATGTTTAGCCGGACGCGATTCTTCTTTAACTTGTTCATTTTCGCTCGGTAGCAACATTTCTTACCTGTTCCATTTTATGAATATTTATGTTAAACATCGAAGATCTTTTAGCGTCTCCTAATTTATGTGGTTTTAAGTGACCATCGCGTTCAGATGGGTTTCGAGAATAGTGCCGAACTTTTAATTTAAATGAATTGGTCATTGCGTTAATCTTCAATTAACTCGGTTATTTTAATTGTGTTGTTAAACAGACTTAATTCGTTCTATCTGTTTATTACATGGGTGTCCAATACGTTCGGCAATACGTTCCTCTTATATGTTATCATTATATATAGACGTTCCTTACAGAGGAGGAGGAGGATATAACATAACATATATAGGAGGATACTAATGTTTAGGCACTTCCAGATGAGCTGGAGATTCGAATTTTTTTTCTTAGGTAGGATTTTGTGCAAAACCTACTAGAAAAAACGAAAATCTTAAAAAAGTGCACCAATGCGGCCGCTAAAAATTCGCAATTGTTTAAACAAATTTTCAAGGTTTATGTATTTCCGAATGTGCTACGGAGCTGACATTTTTTTAGAGGTAGGATTTGTAAAAAAAACCGAAATAGGGAATATAGGAATGTTGATATTTTCATTTGTGGTTCCGTTAAAAAATTTTAAAGTTTAAACAATAGATAACTGTTTAGGTACTACAGGATGAGCTAGGAAGCTGAAATTTTCAAGTTATTTACAAATTAGTATTTGCACAAATAAACATTTGAATCTCTCCATAAATATATTGCGGCGGCCCTTAACAATGTTAAAAATTTAAACAATTGAAAAAATATTATTTCACTTCTAGAAGTGCTACAACTTTAAAATTTGGCAGAAATGTGTAGCATTAGTACCCCATAATGGAGAAAGTATAAAATTCTTAAAATTGCAAAATTTGGGGATTGTTTTAATATATTATTTTTACATAAGGTAAAAACGAAATTCGCTGCGCAGGTGAAATCTTGAGAATTTAAAAAATATTTCTCATGATGAAATATGTCTGAAAAATGAATGTTTTTTCAAGGTGAGATGATATGCTTGCAGTTTAAGAAAAATCATCGAGACTTAGGAAAAACGTTTTAAAAATGGGCTTATTTGCTATAATCGAAATTTGGTCAGTCATTTCTAAAGACTCTTTGGCAGCTTAGTGTGTCATAGTAAGAGTGCGAGATTGCGTGCGTTGTTGAAAAGAAAACCTTTAGGTTAAAAAAATACCGTCGTGATGCATCAGTTACCTTAAAGCAGTCAAACTTGGAGCCAAATCGTGTGAAGGTATTGCGAAAATTAATTCACGCGATAATCCGTGCCGTTCGTTTGTCGATATTTATTAGATTTATTCGTTCCTTTAGCGGGGCCGCTCACGCTAATCCATTTCGACTCCGGAGTCGGTTGCGAGGTGTATCCCTCCGGCATCGCGGGTTATTCAGTCGCGGCAAGTGGCCGCGGGCTAACGGAATGAAGTCCTCTCGCCGCCGACCAGATAGCATTGCTCGACATCGTCCGCTTTTAATGTCCTCCTGCCTACGTTTTTCGTGGGGATTTCAGCTATAAATCCTCTCTTTACGTTTCTCATACGCATTACGGTAGGCATCGCTCGCAAATCGGTGTAAAACGGTCAACCGTTTAAATCACACAAGCGCATTTCGTAGTTAATGTTGCGTTTTAATTTCGTTTCATTCGTTCCGATAAATTACGGCAGGTATTATTCATTAGCTTTTTATCGAATATTTATTTAGCACTTTTTTCTTACTCACCCTCTCGTCTGTTTCACTAATTATGAGTAAAAATGTCAGTCGTTTTGTGTTATTATTTTTTTGCATCTAAAGGCTTGAGATGTAAATGTTAATGTAATTTTTAAAACTCTTTTTGATATTCCTTGTTAATATATTGCTCGTGTTTAAGAGATTTGCGTTCCTGTAATTATACGATTGTACGTTTTCATAAATATTGATAACCCACTACTAATTGCAGAAAATTACAAAAAAATCTAATTCCAATATTACCTGAGAATTTATTATTTTCATCCCTTCTGTGCATTTTATTTAGTACGCTGTTCGCTTGAAATTGGCCACCCATTGCCTCCGATAATTAATTGGGACGATTAATGTTTCTGTATCCCGCCACTTTAACCTTTTTCTTAATTACTCTTCACCAATGTTTGAGTAATCAGGTTTTCGCCACATTTATTGATTGTAATCACTGTATTTGTTATGGCGTGTAAGTGTTGAATTTTCCTCAACGTGACATTGTGTCTTACCTGTAGAGTGAGAAAGCGGATCCATGCTTCATGTTTGGAGGGGCGAAGGGGATAATCAAGGATGAAAAAATAAACTACTTGAAAATATCTTCAAGAGGATGCAGATTTTAATATGTAAAAAGGAGTTAAATATCATTTTGGGCAGCGAAATAAATTCAGTGAAGAAGTAACATTTCTTCGATGTGTTATTCTTTGTTATTTTATTAAATTTTTTCGGGTTTCTAAAATTTTATGGGGAGGATAATTACCCCTTTTACCCCCACCTCCTCTGGATCCGCCTTTGGGAGAACGTCAGCCCTTTAAATGAATCGTGCTGCATTAAAAATGAAAATTGATCAAATAGTAAATGTCAGATTAATTTGATGGCACTTGCCATCATTATCGCACTCGAAAGACGAGGAATTTCTTAATAACTGGATTCCAGATCGTCCTCCAGGCATAATAGATTAGCAGCCGTTAAGAGAAAGAGCGATGTAAGGTAATCAAATCATTTCGGCATCGTTCTTCGGACGCCTTGTTTCCATCCAGAATTTATTTATTTAGTACGATTTTCTTCTCAAAAATGTACTCGTTAGACAATTTCATTTAATTTTTCCGCATTTTTTTGACACGCTCTCCTTGCTTCGAATTTTCCCGAGTAGCAAATCGCACCCACCTCTGTCCTTGGGAATGTCTCGTGATTTTGAGTGACGCGTTTTCTAGCATTTGCATTCCTATCGTTGAGATGATGGCGGACAGTTCATCGCATTACCGGCGGAAGCCCTACTCATAGATGGAATGAGGTATGCAATGAAAAGCCCCTGCCCCGCATTTCAATACGGACGTGGTCGATGGAGCGATGGCCATAATTGCGACGTCCAATTATGACGAGAGGAATGTCGCGGTCTTGGGTGTCCTCACTGCGCTTCCAACTTTACATGCTAGCCACTTGTCCATTGGTCGGGTTACTTTTTTCGACTTTAGTCAGCCCAATGTTTAGTAGCGTAGCCAGTGTTACCAGCCCTAAAATGCAGCCAACCCTCGGGTAGGTCTAGTTATCATTAAATATCAGGGTGACGCTCGGCCTTTCCTCACGGAATGAGTATCGCCCGTTCGCATCTACGACGCAGTTCTATAATTGCGAGAGACGTTCGTAATCGTCTTTGTTTGAAACTGCTGGGATAAAAAATTTTGCCGAACAAAACTTCATATTTAAGATTTTTGTTAGAAAATCAAAAACATTAGATTTTGGCTAAAATTGATTGAGGCTTACTTGTGACATTTTTCCGTTTTTGCCCAATATCCCCGATGGGACTTAATTAATGTAAATATTTGTCATTATCAAACTTGTAGACAATATTATTTTCTACAACTATTGTTTGAAATTTTTTCATAGAACGGATTGTTTAAGAGATATATCGATTATCCGTCTGAATTTGTTGTGCTATGGTAGATTTGTTTTCATATTTTCTATTTCTTGATAGCATCATCTACGCTTCCAGGGGTAATTTTAATTGCCATAAAAATTATCCCAATACCATCTAGCGTCATATTTTGTAAACAAATTTTCCTGTAAATATTGACAGTAATGCCAGCTTCGCCAACGGTAATTTTAATCGCGCATCAATTTTTTGTTATCCACAGCACCAAATAATTTTATTTACTTATAGTTTCTTCTACGTGAAAAGCGATTCAGTATTTTTTTGTTTTGAAAAAGTATTCAGCGTTTAAAAATTATTCACGGGTGTAATTGCCGATAATTATTCTTGAGGACGCCGTTGTCGAGAGCAAGTAGTATTACAATCATGTTCATTACTCTTTATGGAGAAAGTCATGTGCTGTTCACGTCAGCTTTTTGCTATTTATTTGAGATAAATATGCAACTGCGAAAAATTCCGATCGAATTTTATCTTTTGCTCGTAATTATTTTGTTTTTTGCATCTAGAGTATTTTTTTAAATAGGAGGTACTATTGACTACGGCACTTTTTTCAATTAAAAATTTTACGAATGTAAATTTTATGGCTCATTCAGTGCATGCACTGCGTGCCTCACAGTTGTTTACGCAATTTTTGTTAAAGAAGAATTAGAACACTCTTTGGCGTTTGTTCCATAAATAATATGCGATTAATTGGATGCAGACAATAATGCATTCACTCGTTTTGAGACTGATTGCTTTAGTTCTTTACTTCGCTTTTTATTTGCGAATGAAAGTGTATTTTTCTGGTTGCTTTGTGCAGAACAAAAACCTGTCGTTATCGCAGTGTTTAGATGAACAATCGCCATATTTAACTTCGAGTGAAAAATAACTGAAACAACTATCGAGTGTCCATTTGAATTTCGTCTTCGAAAACGACGCGATTACTCGGTTGCTGAAATTTCATCGAAACTTCCTTAGAAAATCAAATGCTAATGTTTCTGTCATGGGAGGATTTAACGAAGGGCGTTCCCTTCATATCTCCAAAAAAAGTCTATTTTTTTAAATCAATAAAATGAAAAACACTTGCAAACATATGAGATACGTCAGCCATTGCCAATTTTTGGAGGATCATTATAGTTTTTTTGGAGAAAAACATAGCAAGTATTGAATTTATCTCGTAGTAATTAGGGCATGAAGGGCCCAGAACATGACAACCACTGATGTTAAAATAAGCCGCTGGTCTCAGCAGCTATTTCAGACCATAGAAAATTTGTTTTCCGTGGGTATTTTCCATTGATTATATTCATATTTTGATGTTTTGTTTTTCGTAAGAGCACATTTTTCCGTAATAGCGTACTATTGTTTCTTTCAATTGTATTGGAGGAAGGCGCCGAATGTTTTGTCTTTCAGTTGTAAGTGGCGGTTATAGTTCAAATATCGCGCAGTAGTTAACATTTAAGATCGGGATTTAGATAGTTCGTAATGTTTTACAATAAATGTATATTATAAGTATCATTTTAATGATACTAACGTAGTTTTTCGTTATTGACAGCTTTTGTATTTAATTTATCAGTGCCTCACGGTCTAGATTTATGCTCGTAATTTCCCTCGGAAGGCGCACCGCGACACTTGCGTATTACGTCGTCATTAACAGCGTTTGGATTCGAAGAATTGTAAAAATAATATGAAAGCGGCCCGCGTCCGCTTACGACAAAAGGTTCTTCTGTTGCTAAGGAAATAAATTTCAATACGCCTCCGGATTCTTTGCTGCGCTTAATACGGGATGTGGCGAAGGATCATAGATGGTAGGCTCGAATATCCGGAGGATCGATTGTTTGACAACCCTGAATTCCTGTAAGCGACAACATCTTCCCTCCTCCGTCGCCGCCCCCTCCCCAATCCGAGCGACCACTTGTAAAGAGGTTCGAGTTTTAGGAAGTTCGCCATTGCAGAGAACTTAACAGCCAGTCGCACGTATGCTGCTCCTTTATAGGGACGGTCTCATGGCCTCGCGAACGGGTGTGGTTGGTAGAATAGTCGCGATTACGTATGCTAACAGTTCCCTCCTGTTCGATACGTGGACCCAAAGTGCCATTCGAGATCACGTCCTCTTTTCTCTCGAATATAAAACTTCTCGCCCCCGTCGAGGTTTTTTTAAAGGCTCTTTTCAACCTCCCTCCATCATCGATCTCTTTCGTTCTCGAGATTTTTCTTCCGCTCGCGCAGTGGGTTTATTGCTCGCGGTGCAGTTAAGATCGTCGTCAACTATTTCGGACTTTTTATTTTGCCCATCGAGGCGAGTTCAAAGAGTCTTTCGATGGATCGGTTAATTGGCCCTTCGATTTTCGTCCGGTCTCTCTCCTCGCTACTAGACGGGGGCTATTCCGTTAATTCTGTCCGAATTTGAATACGTTCGTTGAGAAAATTAATATTGTTTCCGACTTGAGAGCGTTGCATTTCCACGCGTTCGTTCGATTGTTTTGTTTATTTTTTTTGCTCCTTTAATGGCGACTCAATCGGAGATTCGTCTCTTTCAAATTATATGCATCGCCAACGAGCGACTTAGGGCGGAGATATTTTTAATATCGCAAATTATTATGTATAACCTCCAAAAGGGCGTAATCGTGCGCTCAACTCACTTAAGATTAAATGGAAAATAGTCTGGGCGTAAGCTAGATTTTTGTCCGGATAAAAGGGCGTCATCCGGTAAAAATGACCGCTACGCCTGTCTGCCCGCGTTCTTATTCATTTCTGTTACGTTTAGCTCGACCGTATTCGTTTTTGTTCGTAGAACTTGAATTCTCGCCATTAATGGAGCTTGTTTTAACCCCGATTTTTCTTTCCTAGTCTGTACTAACACGTTTTAATGCTAAGGGTGCACGTTTAGAAGTAGTTTCTTTTTTCTCGTTGGATATCGTTAGTTGAAGAATCGTTCTTCTCTTCCCTGTTTTTGATCTTAAAGCGAGATTAAATACCTTTGATCTTACGTAATGCGGATCCTAGAGTCGAAATTTTTTAATTATACCATCAAGCTTCAGAAGGATACTTCTTCCATTGTCATGAATGAGGATTGTGCGATATTTTAAAAATGTTTTAAATATATTTATAATATTACAATATTCATTCGCTTCGGTATTGATTCGTAGAAGACGATTAAATTCCTTTGAATCTGATCCCTCTTCCATAAATGGAAACGGACTAACATGGAATTTGCGTACACATTTGACTCCCGGATTTAATGATTTAGTTCGAAGTATATCCATGGAGCATTAACAGTCTAATTTATGAAATTTATTTATATTATTGGTTTATGTTGTTGGTTTTTCATCTCATTAAGTTTGTTTTCGTATCATTTTATTATCTGAAATAATGGCATCGTAATTATACCATTTTCCTCCAGTATGTATATAACTCTTGATTTATTCACATTGAACTCAGTAATTGTAAAAGACGGCCGCAGTAATGCGCGTTTATACCGTTTTTAACAATTATCATGGAAGTCATTAAAAGACTGTTCGAGTAAATATATTACTTATCTAATTTGCGTGTGAAATAAAGAAATGTATGTAATTAAGAAGGGAAGTTTCTTTAAGCGCTCGTTACCATGGAATTCCGGCTTGATTTTTTTTAATCTTAAAAGAATTTAATTAAACGAAAACCTCTTCGTGCAATTCGCATCTGCTTTATTTTTTCGACTCGAGTTTATACGTTCGTAGGATATATTTAAAGCCCACTTCTGACCGCCTAAGTGGACCCCAGTGACCGGAAGAAACAGAGTTGAGGCTGCCTAACTTTACGAGTGCAAGGGTCAGTTTTTTCGCATCGTTGGGTCGTAAAAACTTTTTTAATGGCAATTTTCGACAGCTATTAAAAAAAATCGGGTGATAAATTTCGCCTATAAAATGGATTGCCAATAATTGTTTGTCGGTAGGTTAGGTGTAATTATGATATTCATTGTGAGGTGTATTTGCTGGCGTATTTGTGAGGGAACCTTTCCTTATTTGGTGTCCCGCTGCGGATTTTTAAGGTCGCCATTGTGCCGCTAGGGACGCGCGCATTTTTTTAAGTGTCCTGCCCGCGCTTCTCATTCGAAAGCTTCGTCCACTCAGCCGCTTGAGGGCGACACTACTCGAGCAAGCTAGAAAACGAATGGAAGATTCGAAGATGTTTATAATGTTAGCGGGTTTTAGTCATTTTATTTATTTGTGCGGCACTTTGTACTGCCATTTTTGCAGATATCAGAAAACATTTCCTTCTTTGTCAATTTAGATATTTCTTTCTAATTTGTCTATTGTGATAATAAACGCGCAGAAGAATCATTTGAACTTTTTAATATAGTTTTGTTTATTGTGTAATTGGTTCACCTGTTTATCTGTGATTCGTGTAATCATACGATATTTAAAAGTCAGTTGGTGTCTGAAACACTCAATTTTTTATAGCGATGGCTATGAAAAAGATCGTGTAAGTGGTCTTAGGGAATAAATGCAGGGTTTTATAATGTTACGTTTCTTAAATAGTTAAGAGCTGAAAAACGAACTCGGCACTTAAACACGCGCAACCTAAAGAGTGAAGTTTTTATTGCTGATGTAGTAAATATTTTACCAATAAGTCCTGGAATTCGCTTCGACTCCAAAAAAACGCTCCTTGATTTCAGAAATGCAATTTTAGCATGGTTGATTCTCCGATTAGAATACCAGATAATCTAATAGAAAGATTGCCAGGTGTTTATCACGGTGGAGTTTCCTAATGCAGCTTAGTAAAACATCATAATACATTGATATATTTGTAATTCACGTACAGAATATTGTAACCTTGTTAATCAAATGGCATGATCGATTCTTACACACGCGATTAAACTTTTGATTAAATCGCTTCCGTGATCATCATCATTCATTTAGTTTCTTCCTTTTATGTTTTGATTTTTTTAGAAGAACGTTCCATGCGTTGCTCGACAAATTTGAAAAACTTCGTTGTATCACTCGTCGAGGATTAATATAATCTCTTTTGTAAATTACAGTTTCCTGGAGTTTTTTTTTGGGGAGGTAACGCTTTATTTCGCAAGTCTTAACAGCACGCGTGAACGAACGCCTGGGATGATAAGAGCCCTCTGCCGGGCACTTAGCTTCCGCAAAATGGTGGACAACTTAAAAAGTAAATACTACTCAAAAAGCTTTTGGCGTTTCCGAAAAAAATGTGGTGAATATAGGCAGGTGTTTGCCTTGCGAAGGCGGCCAACTTATTTCTCGTTATTAGGAAGTAGGCGCTATACTAAACCCTCTTATTGTATGAGCGAAGTTCACCCATCATTCGTCGAAACCCTTTGTGCGCTAGAGGAACCGTTGGGAAGCCTGCTCGACGCGGATTGTGCGACGCGAAATATTAAAAGAAAAAACCTATTCTAGAGAAAAACTCGTGGGCGCGCCTCATACTTATTTTTTCGGCGTTGGGAATGTTCGTCCATCCAAATGATTTTCGGGAAGTTGAGAGTTTTAATTATCTCCATCTATGCTGTTGCTCGGAAACGTGTAATTTTCGTTTTCTTTGCCCCCCATTCTCCTTTCCACTCCCCAGATTTTGTCCGAACTCCCACCTTATCCATTTAGGGATTCCTTGTCGAAGGTTTCACTGAGATAGGAATACGAATTGAACGCGGTAGCGCAATCATTTGCCGTGAACGTGGTTATTTTTTATTCATGCGATCGATTATGTCCAAATGAGGTTGGGTGTATTTTGTGTTTCTTTCAAATTTAATTGGGCATTACTTTAATCTGAATATCCCTTATTTTAGGAAGTGCTTGTATCTTGTGGCAGACAGAAGGCTGCCCAGCGACAATATTGCTTTGTGTCCGATGCTGATTGACTACGTATACGCAGATTCATCGCTAGCCGCGTTAAAAAAAGACTCGCTAATAAATTTGGCAACCTCCGGAGTTATTGTGTTTCTCGTAAAACTTCATTCTTTGTCCGCTTTTCTTCAAAGGTATTGTATTAATCGTGTGTCAGTTTTTGTAGTAGCGTATTTACATTTGCTCGTGCGGCATGCTATGTAATTCGCTCTGAACCCTGATCATAAGCTGTCGTTAATTGAATGGGCTCGTTCTCATATCGATTTCTATCGTAGTTAGTGTATATTTATTTAGGTGCATTTATTATCGATAACAGGTGGTTTTTGTCCGCAAATGAAACTGATTAGTCATTCAGTATATGCCGTTCATGTCCTGTATGGATGCCATGTTGAGAAATTATTTGGTTAGAAAATTATGATATGGAATGTTGTATCTGTAGAATTAAAATCGAAACTATTTCGAAGCCTCCACGGTCGAAGCCTTTGTAATTCCTAGTATTTTTACTTTCTTCTTCATCAGGCACTTTTTTACCGTTTCCTAGCAAGAGCTCGAAGCGTTAATTTAGTAAGCCTCTTCTGCCCATCGGTCCGTCTGTTAGTGCGTTCTATCATAACTCTCGCGAAAATGGTTCGATTTTGTTGTAATTTTGTCATAATACATTAATGATGCGCGAATACTTCTCTGTTGAAAATGGAGGATATAAGTCCAGCGGTTACTCGGCAATCGGTTGTTCTATAGGATGAGGGACATTATACGGGAACTCCGACGAGTATCTGCTTCATGTGTACTCTTTTTGAGAGCAAATGATGATTTTGACTTCGTATTGTTCGAACACATGCAATGGAACAGAAGCTGGTGGCTCCTAAATACGAAGATAAGTTGTTAAACGAACTCGGTTTTAGAAATTCGTATACGTGTTTAAACCTCGATGTGTAATTAGCGTCAACTTAATTGCAATTATTTTACTTGGAATAAATTTGAGCAGGCAAATTTATAACGAGAGGATTTGGTTGCAACTTTTTCCAAGTTTTTTATTTAATTTGCTATTTAATTCTGAATTAGCGACAGTTGACGAAGGTACATCGAAATTAAGTCTCTTTATAAGTGCTGTTTTTATCGATCTGGCGTTTCCTTCCTTCAAAATTCCCATCTCTCTGAATTGATCTTCAAATATCGAACGCCATATATATTATTTAATGTGGTCAAAATTAATAAAATAGCGATCTTATAGTTTAGTGTAGGATTTGAATGTATACGAAATGATTATTTGGCGAGTTATTGATTGAAGCGTCGAAGAGCGCGATTAACTACTTCAAAAATATTTTTAGATGTGTTATCAAAAACAGCGGAAATACTGGAACGACGGAGATATTTTTTAGATCTGGCGAATGTTTCTTCAGTTTTTTTCCAACGCATACTAACTTCCTTTAATCTCTTACCCGTTAGTTTTAGTCAAAATGTCCGCCTTTTTTGGAGTTTCTTCATGCCGGCGTGCAGCGAAAATAGCCGAAGCGCATCCATAAGGAAGCGTAATCTTATTGTTTTCGATTCAGAGAGGACGAGGTCGATTTTTTAAAATAGTCCAACGTGTCGAAGAAGCCTTCCGTTTGGAAAACCATTGTTTCTCGCTCGCTCTTGTCGTTCGTTCGAATCGCCTATGGGATTTAATCAATCCCCGGCGACTAGTTGCCCGACGCCTAACCACGTGTTCCCTTCTTCCCCCTTGTGGTGATCTATCCCGGACAGAGCTTCCTCGGACGTCGAAGTCTCCTCCACCTCGCCCGATTCCTCTCCCTTCCCTTTTCTTTCTTTTTCTCTCAGTTTATTTCAGTCTCATCGGGATTTCTCCCTTATAAAATCCACCGTTTGCCTCTCCGACTTCGGAATGTCGTTTGGCGAAATAAAAAAAGCGAACAAAAGAGGAACGAGTGGAGATCTCGAGTGGACGTAAAGCGCGTAAACGTGATGTGCCGCGTCCCTGAGGATGGTCGTCGTCCAGCAGAGTTCGACTTGCCCATCCGGGGCTCTCCCCCGCCTTATACGGCCCTCCGGGAGTCTCTCTCGCGGACTGCCCCCTCCTCCCCACCCCCTTTCCCTTCGACTCCCCCGCTCTTCCCCACCCCTCTCGACTCCCCCGCCCAATTCCACCCCGGCTCCCCCTCTCTGCATCCCTCGGTCGAGGACTGGTCGGCGACGGCGTGTCTGCTGCCGCTGCTCGCTACTCTCCGGGGGGTGGATGGGGAGTCGAGGGAGGGAGCCGGGTGGACGCTTTTGTTTTGTCAGGGTAGGCGCGCGGGTGTGTGCCTGTGTGTGTCCGAGGTCTCTAGAGGGGAGGTTGTGTCGTTGTAGGTGGAGCATCTTTGTTGGATCCGCCGGCGGGCTTACGGGTCTAGCCGGGATGCTGCAGAGTCGCTTTTCGAGATCTTCTCAAGCGCGGTTGGAGAAGAGGAAGGGGAGGGGAAGGAGGGGTAATGGAGAAAATATGGTTACCTAAAAGGGTGCATTCCAGAAAAGGGTCTTTCAAACCGAGGGAGAGAGAAAGAGAGATAGGGCTGGAGTGGGGAGGAAAGACAGTGTCACTCTCGATAAGGGATGTGTGCGTTGATGCTTTTTTTTAATTTCCGAAGGACTCAATCTGCAGTCTGTGCATACAAAGAGATGCTGAGGTTCTTGAAAGCTTGGACTTTTTTATTTGGGATCATTATTGTAGGTTGTGACTCCAATTCAGAGCACCTTTAAGTTCTTGCTTTGCTGGCGTGAAAAAAGATGATTTTTGATTTCCGTACTGATGGGTTTTGAAGATATATGGAGCATGTTTCAAGATAATTAATCTCAAGTTGGCTGCGATTCTTACTGGTATTTGAAATGATCTTATGGTAGGGAATATTTATTTTCACCATAAATTTAAATTTGTTTATTAAAAAGATGCAGACAAATTTATGTGGTTTTCAAACTTCTTCTAATTCTATTAAACATAAAATTAATGACAAAAATGTAATGGAGTTTGTATCTACCCTGAAATATTAGTAATTGGGGTGTTTTAGTTCATTTTTAAACAATTCTTTTATTAATCTATCTTCATGAGTATAAAAATAAATGTGGATACTTAATTTCAGTTCTGGTTGTGGTAAACAGAATTGAGATTTAAACTAGGCAATAGTATCCATAAGATATATTTTTACTCAATATTTCATTCAATTTCAATCTGAATAAGCCTCAAAATTTGATTAGAACCTGAAAAAGGCAATTTTTCCATTACCCCTAACATAATGAAATGTATTTGGCATGATGCTCATTGCAAATGATTTTGGGTCTACTTTCTAAATTAATGTTGTTATTTATTTATAAGTTCAATTAGTGCATGTAACGAATAGTTATTTTTATAAAAAACTAGTTTTGATAATATTACTTGTTCTATGAGTACTAACAATATTTTGTGTTTTAGAAGTTTTTTGTTAGCTAATTTCATAGTCAGAAATATTTCTATTCATGTCTTTTATGTTCTTAATATTTATATTTTGTATTGTTTGATTTTTTAAATTAGGTACCTTAAATCATTTTGTATTTTGATGGTGTTGAGGGCGAGTCATCTGTTCAGCCTTGTTTAATAAAAATGTTTTGCAATGAAATGCTCTCGGGTTTCCAACCAGGTTAAAATGATGTCTTCCGATGTTTCTGCATCTTTCTCTTATGCCATCTTCAGGGAACTCCTGAGTGTATCTGAAGATGGTGCCAAAATGTCAGAAGGCATCATTTTGACCTGGTTGGAAACCCAAGAGCACTTCATTGCATCAATTCGCTGGAAAAGCATTAGATCCTTCTAAAAAATATTTTCTTTCCTCTTCTGTTAATGTTTACATCTTTTTTAATGGGACCACATGTCCTTCATTTCATCACTAAATGTCTGCCTGTTCCATTCATTATAATACGTGCAGGTGGCTAATGTGTTATTTACTCCAGTTTGTCATGTTTAGTGATTGTTGATTTCTCTCACATACTGGAAGGTCCATAGAAATTATTGTATATGACAATAGAATCGATGGTCTTAGCCTTTGGTATTCCGTCATTATGAACTGATTAAAGGAAAATCGTTTTTTCATACCCATTTTTTGTTTCACAAATATAGGACCCAGGTTTCAATGCTTGGTGTCATCATCAATTACTTGATGATGACACCAAACATTGAAACCTGTGTCCTATAACTGTGAATAATAATGAGTGGTGCAAAGGTTTTTTTGCATTAATTTTTGTGTAAGACAATCATTATAAATTATTTTTGGAGTAAGATTTTAAATTTAGATATGTTATTTAAATATATAACATTGTTATTATGTGATAATTTTATTGGATTTGAAGTTTTTAAAATTCATTTTTATGACTTTTAGTATTATTATTACCATTACTAGTAGAGAGCCCGCAGTTCTGCGAGACATTTTGAAAATGTCATTTAAAATTACATTTAAAAAATTATTATAATAAATGAAGAATGAACACAAATGTTGAATCAAACATCAGGAGAGAGTGGCAAAATGAGGAACAAACAAATAAGAACAAAGAAAACTGCAAAGATGACGAAAAAGATAAAAGTAATAACAAACTAAGAGCAAACGGAAAAAGAGTAGTCAACCATCGATATAGTGTGAGAAACCATTTAGTTACAGTGCCTTACAGCTAATAAATACATTTTCCACCCCTCCTTGTTTTCTCTCTTTCCCTCTCCCTTCCTACCATAGTCTCTTCCTCTCTCTTCCTTCCATTCTCTCTCCCTCTCTCTCCCTTCCATTCTCTCTCCCTCTCTCTCCCTTCCATTCTCTCTCCCTTCCATTCTCTCTCCCTTCCATTCTCTCTCCCTTCCATTCTCTCCCTTCCTCCCATTCTCTCTTCCTCCCATTTTCTCACCCTTCCTCCCATTCTCTCCCTTCCTCCCATTCTCTCTTCCTCCCATTTTCTCACCCTTCCTCCCATTCTCTCCCTTTTCCCCATTCTCTCTCCCTTCCTCCCATTCTCTCTCCCTTCCTCCCATTCTCTCTCCCTCCCATTCTCTCTCCCTTCCTCCCATTCTCTCTCCCTTCTCCCCATTCTCTCTCCCTCCCATTCTCTCTCCCTCCCATTCTCTCTCCCTCCCATTCTCTCTCCCTCCCATTCTCTCACCCTCCCTCCCATTCTCTCTCCCTCCCTCCCATTCTCTCTCCCTCCCTCCCATTCTCTCTCCCTCCCATTTTCTCACCCTTCCTCCCATTCTCTCCCTTTTCCCCATTCTCTCTCCCTTCCTCCCATTCTCTCCCTTTTCCCCATTCTCTCTCCCTTCCTCCTATTCTCTCTCCCACCCATTCTATCTCCCTCCCATTTTATCACCCTTCCTCCCATTCTCTCCCTTCTCCCCATTCTCTCTCCCTTCTCCCCATTCTCTCTCCCTTCCTCCCATTCTCTCTCCCTTCCTCCCATTCTCTCTCTCCCTTCTTTCCATTCTCTCTCTCTCTCTCCCTTCTTTCCATTCTCTCTCTCCCCTCCTCCCATTCTCTCTCCCTTCCTCCCATTCTCTCCCCCTTCCTCCCATTCTCTCCCCCTTCCTCCCATTCTCTCCCCCTTCCTCATCCTTTCTCTCCCCCTCTCTCATCCTTCCTCATTCTCTCTCACTCTCTCATCTTCCCATTCTCTCTCCCTCGCTCATCTTCCCATTCTCTCTCCCTCGCTCATCTTCCCATTCTCTCTCCCTCTCTCATTTTCCCATTTTCTCCCTATCTAATCCTCCCATTCTCTCTCCCTATCTAATCCTCCCTTTCTCATTTTCTCATCTTCCCATTCTATCCCTCTCTCATCCTCCCATTCTGTCTCCCTCTCTCTCTTCCTTCCTCATTCACTCTCCCTCTCTTTGCCTTTCTCCCATTCTCTCTCCCCTCCCATTCTCTCTCCTCTCCCCTCCCATTCTCTCCCCTCCCATTCTCTCCCCTCCCCTCCCATTCTCTCCCCTCCCCTCCCATTCTCTCCCCTCCCATTCTCTCCCCTCCCATTCTCTCTCTCCCATTTTCTCATCCTCCCATTTTTTCACCCTCTCTCTACCCATTTTCTCACCCTCTCTTCCTTCCATTTTCTCTCCCTCTCTCATCCTCCCATTCTCTCTCCCTCTCTCATCTTCTCATTCTCTCTCCCTCTCATCTTCCCATTCTCTCCCTCTCTCATCTTCCCATTTTCTCCCTCCCCTCCCATTTTCTCTCCCTCTCTACTTTCCTCCCACTATCTTCCTCCCACTCCCTCCCTCTATCTTCCTCCCATTCTCTCTTCCTCTATTTCTTCCTTCCACAAATTCTCTCTCCCTTCTTCCCATTATCTCTCCCTCTCTCCATTTTTTTCATTCTTTCTCCATTCCTCCCATTTTCTCTCCCTCTCTCTCTTCCTTCCCCTATTCAAGGATGTACCCAGAGGGGAGGGATCCGGACCTCCCAGACAGATATTTGTGGAATCAGTGATAACCATGCTACAAACTTGCTATGTTGCCTTTTGCTATGCTGCCACTGGCTCCGTTGAGTTATTAGAACTAAAAACGTTATAAAAGTTTATATTATTTGAACAGGATTTTTATTTAATCCATTTCTGGAAATTCTTTTTTGGCCTTAGACCTTCCCCTGAAGTAAATTTCTGGGTACGTGCATCCCCCATTCTCCTCCCATTTTCTCCTCTCCCATTTTCTCTCCCTCTCCTTTCCCCTCATTCTCTCTCTTCTTTCCTCTCATTCTCAATCCCTCTCTCTATTCCTTCCCCTTGCTAGCCTTTTAATATTTGAAAATGAAGAAATAGCTTGTTATGCCATCTCCTATTTACATGGATAATTAAGTGACCTTGTATTCAATTCAGTGTCATAGGTTTATGATATTGAGTTTGGCAACAATATAAGTAGTCAATGAAAAGAAAAACTTTTTCATTTAAAATACTAGTTTTTTTATTTAAACCTCAATTTTGGAAAAATTTGATCCATATTTGTAATTTCACCATAGGAAAATGAAACTTCATTATTCGGGTTCGTCCTGACTTTCTACGATAATTTTTAGTAATTTAATCTACACTCATCTGCAGTTTTTAAATGGCAAAAATGAAAACAAAATATTTTTAAAAATTAATTGGGGGAATGAATCGGTTTAAAAACTAGCTTACCTCCCTTTACTCTTTATTGCGATTAAAATGGCATATTCCACTTGTCTCTACGTTATGTAGTTTTTACTTTCTCCATATACATAGTATAGGGGAAAGTATTGTATTCATGAAAAAAATCGACTTCGAGATTTCAGCGGCAATACACGTTTTGAGGTCCCCTGAACACGTTTTGACCATTTTCTCGATGATGTCTGTGTGTGTGTGCATGTATGCGATAGCTTTTGTGGGTGCTCTAACTCAAAAACTATTAATCAGGTCAACGCGAAATTTTATATTTTACATTTGTATACAATAATTGATTAGTTTTTGGTAAAAATCGTGTACCGGAAGTGGGTGTTTACTGTTGTCACTTATCCGTTATTTTGAAATATTAGCTTTAATATTTGATAAATTAAAAATGTATTGTGATAAAAGTTGTAGGAAATTTAATTTTCTACAACCTTTGTTTGAAACATTTTCCCATATAATGCAGTGTTTAAGAGATATCTTATATTTTTAGCTGCCACCACCACGCGTCCTACTGACAACTATTGTTAACAATTGACGCTTAGTTACGTCTTAGTAACGCTCCTTTTTCTTTTCTTAATTGTTGGAGCTTTGTGGCTATATCTAATATCAGAAGGCTATGGTTTGAGTTTATTTCTGTTCTTTGTGAAGTCTAAAAATTTCTCGCAGTTTTTAAAAATATTTATTATAATGTAACCAATTTGGAATTTTTAAAATATTACAGATATGTAAAAAGTCATGTGGTGGCCACATCAGATTTTTGAGTTATAAAATCAACTATATACATACCAATTATTATTTTGAAATTTTTAAATTAATTACCAATTCTTTATGTGCTCTTAGCAGTGGCATACCTGGCAACCCCCATGTGGTGGGGGGGAAGGGGCAAATATTTTTTGTGAGGGCTTTAAATTTTTTTCCAGGTCTTATAATTTGTTTTGGCACATTTTCTGGCATGTCATTGGCTCTTAGTGTTAGTTTTAATGCATAATATTTTTTGGAATTTTTTTAGTGGATTGATGTGCAGAATTCAGTTAGTGCTATAGATTAGCTTTCATGTAGTAAACCATACACAGTCACATTTACATGAGGAGGAAAATCACATTTTAAATGCCTAATTTCACAATTACATATTTACCTTTTTTTGGTAATTAGGGCTATATTTTCTCTTGCTTGCTTGATAATTCAGTGGAGGAATGAGACATTTCCTGTTGTTGAAGACTGCCAAGCTCTAAAAGGAGGCTTATTGTTTGAAAACTGCAACTGAACCACCATATCATTTTTCCTTAAAAAATGAAATTTCACCTTAAGGCAAAGCAATGTATCATTGGAAATTTTTTCTGTTGAGTATAAATATAGTACTTATAGAGGTATAAAAGAGGCTTCTGGGGAGAGAGAAATGGAGGCAGCGATTCAGCTGAAACCTGTCTTTGGACAGCAGCATGATGATGATGACTGATGAGTATAAATACATTTTTAGCACTTTTTATTTTCTAAAATATTGCTGATGTATTCAGTTTTTCAATCCATCCTTCCATCTCTTCCGGCAATATCTCTGGAATCATGAGACTTAGAAGAAGCCAAATTTTAATGGCAGGACTATATGAGGGCTATGCATGTTAAAATTTTTTTGACCTAGGATCAAATGATGGGGTGTCTTGGTGTCTTTTTCTGATCCCTTTGTTTCATTTCTACCCCAGTAAAAAAGAATGAAATCTGTGCAGGGCATTATAAATTTGCATTTTTAAATTAGTTAAAATTAAGATATGAGCTCATGGCTTGAACAGTTCTGTAATTGAAAGACAGGTTTATATTTTCTGAAAACAGAATTGAAATCTGTGTTGAATGAGAGCAAACAATTGCTTTTAATCCAAAAAAGAGGAAAAATATTGTTTTTTACAATGAGAAATATCAACTGCCATGGCAACGAGTCATTGCTTTTTAAATGAGTAACATATTATTACATAGCCTTTATATAATGCTTTAAAGGAAATTTATAGACTATATCATGAGGCCATCAATGTTAACCAAAGATGTAATGTGATGATGACATCATAATCCTAAAACAAGAAAAAAGTAGGAGCTTCATCATTTTATTTATTGAGGTTTATTTGGGATTGTAAACGTGAAATTATTTTTAAATTTAGAAATATAATTATATGACAGTAATTTATTCAATAATTAATTGTAAAATTTTAACTTTTTATCTATAACCATTTGCTCAGGATCTTGATTTCAAAATTTTGAAAGCAGCCCGTGCTATCCACGGATTTTTTTCAAAACCTTTCATCTGTGGTGTTATTGGTGGCATTAAAGCTCACACGAATAGTGAAAGATATAATTTTCTATCTATAGCCATTTGATTAGAATCTTACTTTGAAAAATTTGAAGACATCCCCTGTGGCTCACCGATTTTTTTTTAATTTCTCCTGCAGTGTCATATATAGCATTGAAGGTCACACAAATAATGAAAGATTTAACTTTCTATTTATAACTATTTGCTCAGAATATTACTTTGAAATTTTTTAAGGCATCCCCCGCCACCTAAGGCCGGATTAAGAGGCTCACGGCCCTTGGCGCATAATTTTTTGCAGGTCCCTCCATCACACACGCAGTGTCTGGGGGCCTCTGTGGGGTACCTGTTATCATGGGGACTTGGCGCCACTGCACCCTAGTTAATCTGGCATTGCTGCCGCCCAGCTATTTTTCCAAAAATTTTCTTTGGTAGCATAATAAATGACATCATAGACCACATACACCCTGTAAATACTTAATATTTTAGTTTAACTGATTGCACAGACAGACAGAGAGAAATCATAAGCACGTTTATAAAATGAAACACACTGAAAAGTGCTCCGCAATTCTCTTCACTTGTTTTTATTGGTAGGAATTGGATCCAAAATTTTTGAATTGTTTGAAATAGCATGGAATGCATTAAGCTTGCCCTCAAATAGCATAATGTAATTAGAATTTGCATGTAAATAAAATTTTGTGCCATGTTTGATAATTTTACTATAGATTATGAGTGGGCCTAATCATGAAATTTCCTTCAACATCTTTCTCCTACCATGCCATTGCTTTCATCACATCATCATATATATAGTTTAGGAAATACATACATCTTGGATTTTCAGTTGCTTTTGCACACTCGTTCTTCTTAGTATATCTAAACAAAAGTTGCATTACTTGTACAGTGAGTTTAATTACCTGAATTCTCTTCCTCAAAACATTTTTTGACATTTGTTGTTGTTTAACAGTATTTCACCTTTTCAAATTTTGAGATCTTTTAAAGAGGAGAATTTGAATTTAGACAATTTGAAATGAAACCATTTGACAATGAACTTCCTAGACCAAGGGCAAACTTCCCTTTATTTTGTGTTAATAAAGCTTCCTTATAACACTGCTGTTTGCTGTTTTACCTTACATTGACTTTATTGTTTTATTATTTGTCAATATGTCTTCTTTTAGTTTAAATGATAATTTATTGTAGTGGTGGTAAATTACCATACTTTTGCTTATTGAAACTTTCTAATTATTAAATGAAAAAAATTGTAATAATGTTTTTAATGGCAATTTTTAAAGCTAAACTTAGCTACTGTGATATCAATTCCACTATATTAGGAATTTCTTACTTCTAATGTGATTCATTGTTTGTCGAAACTGATTTTTCTAATATTTTTAAAATTCTCTTCACCTTATGCTTCATATTTTCAAGTGTGCATTATTAAGTGTTTAGATCAGTGGTTCTCAGGTAGATTCGTCAGGCGACCCCCCGAGAATATTCAAGAAGCAAAAAAAACCTGTTTTCTCTATACAAGGGGGGATGACGATGATAAGGAAATTTGTAATAAGAGAGTCATCTTTATTTTGTGCTCTTTATAAATACAAGGTTTGCACTATAAATTATTTTATTTACAACTACATATGTGTATTAAAAATATTCAGACAATATGGGGTGTATAGTTTAATTTTTTAAGTACTAATCACTACTGAGATATAATTTCTTGTTTGTTTTTATTACATAAAAATAACTCATTTGTTAAAAAATTTTGTATGTTGATAAGTTACAGAATTTTGTTTATTTTTTGAACAAAAAATGTCGACAATTTGAACCTGCAAGACTCTTAAAACCAGAAAAAAATCACTTAACCTTAGCAGAGTGCTTGCAACCCCCCTAAAATCTTCACGACCCACCATTTGAGAAACACTGGTCTAGATAGTTAATTTTTGCCCTCACTTTTTTGGAGAATCCATTTAAAATATTTTTTTGAAAATTTATTTTAGAATTTTGGATCTGACTTATAATATGTTTCACTTAAATACAAAAGTTAATTTTTATGCAATTTTTGTAGGTCAGTGCTTGTATAAAGAAATTTTTTAAATAACCTTAAAATATATTGGTTAACTCAATTGGAGGACAGTGATTAAAGATTCGATCTTGTCTTTTCAGGAGCAAATGCAACAAGGATTGGCCCAGGGAAACCAGCCACGACCTTCTCGAAGTGCCTTCCAGGATTCGTCCCCATCGCCTGTTGGCTCTGATGATGGAGGGGACTCGAGTGGCAATGAGGATGCTGGTGGGGGTGAGGCTTCACCCCATCCTCCTGCTGCCTCCCCATCACCTGAGGGTGGTTTGGTGAGAATAAAGGAAGAAGATGTAAGTGATAGCCCAACGCCTGCAGGAAAGAATCCTCCTGCAACTGCTGTCAGTACACCAGAGTTTGTAACCGTAATGACGGCTGCGAGACCTCAGTTCATATCTGGTGAGATACAAGTTGTTGTGGAATTATAATAAATTGAGATTGATTTTGTTCATTTTTGTAGCAGAATGAATTCTTGTTTTCCAATTCTAAACAAAATGAATAGAAGAATGCCCATGTGAACTATTTGTAAAAATTGTTGTAATTTTAAGAGTCGAGGAGTTTTTCTACCATTCTCATATTGGAGTTTATTTTCATCAGAGTTTTTAATATAAAAATATTTACAATAGTCTTTGATATAATTTCTGCAGAATAGTTTTCTATTTATCAGTTTTTGATATCAGAGGGGCTTATGAATTGTTCTTGTGTTGCAGCGGCTCGAGTGATGGCCACTGCTGGTTTTCCTGGTGGCTCACCTACCCCTGGCGTACTGTACCAGACAGCTCAAGGTATGGTGTACGCTGCCACATCACCCTCTTCAAGTGCACAACCTGCCACAACCTCTTCCATACAACTTGCCAATGGCACTACAGGACTCATTCTTTCATTAGCACCTTCCCATCTTCGACATCCGTCATCTTCAGAGTCTCCTACGATTGCCACAGTCAGTGCAGGTAAGACTGCTTAGAAAATCACCATCATGATGAATAATGTTTATGAATTGTTATATAGAATGTTGAAAGAGAAATTTTGTGTGTCAGGTTTGCCGCAAACTCAAACAAATGGAGCACGTGGTCAGCAGTACATCAGGATCCCAATGCCAGTGGCCTTAACGACTAATCAACAGCAGGATGTAACAAATTTCTCAAAGAGTCGTAAATGACAGCAGAGGCATTGCAGTAGTGGACTCAGGAAGATGCCGTGCTCTTGACCCTAAATAACCTTTGAGGCTAAGTAAGCCTATCTGCTTCCCAGGTGAATTCCTCTCCTACCTCAGGGGTCGGTATGAGGGATATTTAAGTACCAGTGCCATGCACCGTGTTATATATTTGATTTACACGTTGAAGTGTGATGCCTGTATACATGAGTTATTATGTGTATATTTGTATACATCTCTACATTTTCAGAAGTGATAAAAATTTAAAGCCCTAAAAAATGGATATCCATTATGTTTGATATGCCAATTTTTGTTGGCATTAGATATTTTCATTGAAATTAAGGCTGTTTAAGTGGAAAGTAATTGTAGAAAAATGGAAATATGGAGATAAGTGATATTGTGCATGGTTTTCACTTCTTTTAATGTGGGATGACCAGTTCCTTTTAAACATCCTTATTTTTAGGAGTGTCTAATGATTTTATACTAATATATTCATACAATTTGACTTGTAAATACTTGTTTATTTGTGGTCTTATGTCTCTATGCCACTAACCTGTTTTAGTTGATGGCAATGGAAGTGAAAACACATCAAGAAAACAAGTTTGTATCCATAAATATTGACATATTTAGCAATACATATATATTTGTATGACAACATCAAGTCATATTAAAATCTAAATAATTTGCATACAGTGTATGCATATTCAAGATACTGCTATAATCATGGGCTAATAAAAAATGCATGACGACTAATTTAATGCAAGGCAATATAGATTAAAGCTCAAAAATAGAAGATGAAAAGCTGGTGTGGATTATTTATGGTATCAATGGCTCTTGGCCATGGCATCAATTAAAGGCAGTGTTCAAATTGAACAGGCAGTGTTGTTTGCACTGTAGTCATCAGGGTGATGCTTGAATATTGGTCAAATTTCTACTAAAACAAAAAGTGTTTGTTTAAGGTTGATAGGGTTCTCTTAAAATGGAACCATTTTGAATGAAGATAAAGTGGTGTGCAAATTTGGTGGAAAAGAACTACCATATTTACTTGTGTAACAGGCACCCTCGTGTATCATGTGCACCCCTATATATGATCCTGTTTGGAGGGAAAAAAATAAATTCGTGTTGAAATAAGTTGACCTCCAGGATTTAAAAAAGTCTGTCTCAATGATTCCTCCTTCCTGTAACAAGGTCCATCCAAGTTAAGCATCTTCTGCCTCTTACCTGCATGATACAATTTATTGGGTAATCTCTTTATGCCAATGCTACAAGGAATCTCCTCCATAGTCACCCCTTCTATGTTAAAGGAGCATCAAGGGCTCATGATGAATTTGGCAAACAGATACCAGATACCAACTTATTCCGGAAAAAGTATAGGTAGAAATTTATAATTTATTTAATGACAGAACTGCTTATTTTGAGTAACAATAATAAACTTAAAACTAAATAAAAAGGTACAGCTTTAATATTATAAAAATATAACGTCATCTCAATTGTCAAAATACTTCACGCATATACTTAGGATTCTTCATCTTCTGCGAGTATAAACATAGACGCAAGCATGTTGCAGTGAATTTACTGTGGATACTCGCAATTTACATATCCCAGTGGTGCCCAACCGTTTTATGTGGCGGGCCGCATCGGTAGTTGCAAATCCTTCGGCAGGCTGCACTGGAAGTTGCCATTTCCTCAGCGGGCTGGATTAGAGTTTGAATTTGAAGTTACCTATATATTCTCAAGTGCCATAGATGTGAAAATCAATTTTAAATAGAGTTTATATGGTTAGCATTTCAATATTAAATTTTTTATTATTAAAATTTTCATAAAATGTACAAATTTGTGTGTTCAATTTTTCGAATTGCTTTTTCATCATAGCGTCGTGGGCTGCACAAAAACCCTTTGCAGGCCGAATACGACCCACAGGCTGTAGATTTGGCACCACTGATATAACATTTAGAAATCTTCATGTACAACATGCAGTCCGTTTTTCTTACCAACGCTTTGGGAAAAAAGGTGCGAGTGGTACACGAGTAAATATGGTATCTTTGTTGCATATTTGAGAGTACCTGCTCTTTTTATAATACTGTATCTACCGTAATTTTCCACGTATAACACGCAATTTTTTCATGAAAAATTGACCAAAAGTGCTTATACATGTTAACAAATGCAAATATTTTTTTCATTTGGTAAATAATAGTTATTTTGAGGCACATTGTCACCAGTAATGCATAGTTAGTAATAATGTGTTTTCATGGAATTTCTATTTAAATTTTTGGTTCAAAAGCATAAATAAGAATTATCTTTTACTTGCAGCATTTATAAAGCAGGTTTTCAGAAGAAATAATCAAGAGAATAAATGTTTTAGATTTTTAATAAGTACAGACCCTTCCCAGGTTACGCAAGACTGGAGTTATGCAAAACTGACTTTATGTAAAACCCTCCGAAAATAAATTTTTTAAATCTGAAAATTCCAAAATGAGGAAATTTGCTTACAAGGTAAAACATTTCAGGCTTAAAGGTCAAATGTTGAATGAAGTTTAAACACGTCAATTTATTTTGAATTAATCAAACTATATGTAACACTTATTTTATGGAATATTAAATGGCTAGAGAAATTTAATAACAGTATTTAATATGAAATCTTAAATTTCATTGCATATCCTTGTGTATCGCCTACTGTTGCGTATCGTATATCATGGTCACGTTCCTCGTATAGTGTCAGTATGTTCTGCAGCATCTTCATCTCTTGTGTTGATTGTGTGTAGCTCATGTTTTTTCGCAAAATATGTAACTTTTACCCCTTCAATCATGGCTGACAATCATAAAAGCGATTCTAAAGGTGCTAGTGCTATGAAGAAGAGACGTACTATTATGCTTGATGAGTAGAGTAGACCTGTAGAGTACCATCAAAGTATATAATATGACAAACGTATGTACTTATAGTAATTTTCAACGCGTAAAATTCAACTTATGCAAAGGATTGTGGAACCGAACCCTTATAAAAGTTGGGGACTCTGTATTTATTATGCTTACATAATATAATCAGTACATAGTTGGAAATTTGGTGCACTGGCATTTTATATTATACTAAAAGTTCATTATCATCTATACTAAATCTTGCACAGGTTAAATTGAACTTATCACTAGAATTTTAGGTGTGTGTGTCATATGGTGATAAGGCAATTTAGATGTTTCACTCATGAAAACCTTGGTGCGTATTATAATCGGAAAATTACGGTAAGTAACAAGGACACTGCCCAAAACTAGTCCTTTTCTAATAAATACTTAATTTTTACCATTTCCGCTACTTCAAAATCATCCTAAGAAATGCTTCACTAGTGTTGACCTGTTCATGTGTATGTTGCATTGAGTTCACATTTTGCTGAAAGTACTCTAAATCTGGCTCACTAATTACCTGGGGATAGGCTTCAACAGTGACACATTTGATAAATATTATATGCTGTTTTACCTCAAGTATGCTTTTATTTATAATTGTTTATTCAGATTTTAATATATGCAAAGAGATTTTGTTGAAATTAAGGGTGTTCTACTTGTAAATATACTGAGTATTCATTATTGTTTTCTATGTCTGCTGTATTCCTGTATTGCCTCAAGTAATTTCTAGATCTAAAAAGATCAATGAAAGTAATACTGTTGAACAAAAATGATACTTAACATTGCATGTTTGACATTGTTAGGCAGTAGCTGTGTCTGTTGTATTGCTACATAATTAATAATTACTTTAAATTCTCTCTGTGTAATAAACTGGATACTGAAGTGTTTCTTGCTTCAGTTTTGCCTTGGAATTAAAGCACAACCTATTATGGTAACATATCTTTTGGAATTTCCTAAGGTTTGGCACTTGATGTGGTTCTACATATCTAGAAATAATCAGGCTATGAACAGAAAATGAGGTGCTAATGACAAATGTTTATTATAAAGTGCTCGTGTATTTTACTAGTGAATGTTTATTGCTATAATTTAGAACTCTTACTGTATTCTCAAATAAGATTCAAAGTCTCAGTGGCCATAGTTGATTTATTATGTTAGTCAATTCTCTTTGATATTTACATTCACCAAGATTTTTATAATAATGTAAGGAGAGATAGAAAGCATTACTGGAATACTCGAATGAAATAGAACTTTCATAAAAGACAATTGGACACAATATTGAAGACAGTGGCCAATGTATGTATTTACCATCTAAATCAGGGGTTGGCAACCTACTGTATGCAGATCTGCAAGAATATTTCTTTAAATGCAAATAAATTATCTAGACTTGATTTTTACTATGATAATATCAAAGAATATCTAGGTAACTTACAATGTTAACATCCATTTGGCATTCCTCTAATCAGAAATGATAGCCAATCCCTGATCAAATTAAAAAATATAGTTGCATTGGCCATTTAACAGGTCTGCCAAAGAGAGGATTTTATATAGCATTTACAAATAGAGATTTAGTTATAATTTTCATGAAAAATCCTCCTATTCATAGCTTTTATTTTGAAAAGATAGTGCTTCCCACAAATGATCTTAATATTTAAGCAGTCTCTCTAGTCATTTGAATCACTGAAAGTGAGCCTGGGCATAATTTAAAATGATTAACAGATTTTGGAAAGCTATAATTTTGTTTGCAATGAAAGATTTAATGCTAAATTTTTATGAATTTTAACAACATAGGATACCCTTGAGAAACTGTTATTTAAGATTCTCATTTTTCAAATATGCATATATGTATTTTGGTGTATCGTGTTTTGTTTGTATAAGGACCATTTAGTGTCCTCCCCCTAGCACCCTATTTTTATTCTTCACCTTAACTTTTTTCATCTGTTACTGTATCCACTGCATTGTTTCTGCTCATCACCTTAACCCCCTTGCCATCACCTGATGTTCGTACATCCATGAAGTATTGGTGTATTCATGTGCTGTGTCCTTGTACGATTTATTATAATTTATAACTATTGTGCAATTAAATGCCTACCCATGAATGACAACGGTGTAATCCTATTTGTTTGGTTTCTTGATAATTGTAGTTGATTTTTAATTGCTTCCTTATGTGCTTGGATTATGGTTAAAATTAAGATGAATATAGGAAACCATATGTCCAATTGTTTTTATTTATACAAGTTTTTCTGCTTAACAACAGTATGGCTCATAATTTGTTTTATATTTTCTAATAGGTGTTTTATTCAATTTGAGAGTGTTTTTTTACTGATCAGTTTGTTACTTATAACAAAAGGGTGATTTTTAAGCCATTTGGCTTAGGTTTGTCGCTATTATTAATTGGAGTATTATTCTGAAAGCACAAAATTAACCTATCTGAATAAGGCTGGCTTCAAAATCCAATGTGAATTGTAAGCTTGCCATTTTACACAATGAAATAAAAATGAAGGATTTTCTTACTGGAAAGCATGATAATTTGGCATTATCTCTTTAAGAAATGCATATGCACACGTATTTTGTGGGAGAATTAAAACATGCTCCAGGTTAGAAAATGGTGCTATAAACAGGATCATGTTTTCACGCGTGTGTATTGACTGAAAAATAAGAGATGCTATTTGTAATATAAAATATTAATATCTTTCCTGTAATTTAATTCTGAATGATAAGATTGTGATGGCATTTTATTGTTTTGTATAAATTCTTTATTATATGGCACTTAAAAGTTTAGGAAGCAAACTTTTTTTACAGATTAAGTGCTCAGAGATATTGTTTTATCATATTAGAGTTGTGTGATGTGTTCATCTGTCTGATTTTTGTGCACAACATTGGCAATGCTCTTAGTCCATTTGGCAGTGCATTAAAAGTAACGGATTTTTAAAAAATGGCCGCACTTGTTGTGAATGACTGGTATTCTCCTGTAATGAAAAGTCATGCCAAATTTAATTATATTATTGAAGTATTGAACAATATAACATCCATTAATTCCACCTAAATGGTTGAAAATATTTATTTGCATAGTAAAATGTATGAAATATCTCTCCAGTTTAAATAGGACTAATGACATTTTGAATAAGCGCCTTCGAATCAAAGTTGTTAAGGGAAGGGGCATTTATACTTTGTCTAAAACTATTCAATATAGGTGGACAATGTGCTTCCTACTCAAAGAGATATAATATTTATATCAAAATATGAAAACAGGGTAAGCTTCCCGGAACATGGTGCAAGTATTGACTTTAATTTCCTTCATTTAAAAGTGGCTTACCATGATATTAAAAGAGCAAGTTGACTTGTATTTAATGATGTTATGAATCAATAAATTTTTGAAAAATTGTTCATTTTTGACCTGTGTATCTTTGATTGGTATTCTAGTCTAAATAATGAAATTGAAGTGTTGAAAAAAAAACTAAATGTAATAATAATAAAATATCAACTTGATAAATAGAAATTTGCCAATGTTTTTATACCAATATAATATTGTTCTATTTACTAGTTAAACTCTGTAATATAAGAACTTCAGTTTGAACTAAATTCATTGAATGAAGTCTGAAATACTTTTCATTCTGTTATTAACCCTAGAACTACCAAGTGATTTTCACTACCATTGACTACCAAGGGGAGGCCTCAGAGGCCCACCATCTAAATTACAATAAAAAGCCATAGTAATATTTTGAACCTATCCTTATATATTTAAAAATGACAGGAATATAACTACAATTTTAGTAATTTATTTTAAATATGTACATTATAAACTATAAAGAAAAAATTTATGTTAAAAGAATTATTTTTCATTGTTTTCAAGATCAGATTAATATTACAGTAAGATTGTTTTTATAAAAACAACAATTGATGAGAAAAACGATTTAATCTGTTTCTTCTGAAACCAGTTTAAACAAATGGCACGTTTCACACTTTTCCAAACAAGCTGCCCTATGTGTCAAGGCATGCAGCCAATTACGAAATAATTTGCAGAAAATTGAGATATGCATACATTGCTGAGAAACTTCAGGGAATTATTTTACATCAGTCTCTGCACAGTATAATAAAATATCCCAACTTTTCCTTGATTGCTTTCTCCCTACGTACTATAGGGGAAAGTATTGTTTTCATGAAAAAATCAATTTCGAGATTTCAACGGAAATACTCGTTTTGAGGTCCCCTGAACACGTTTTGACCATTTTCTCGATGTCTGTGACAGCTTTTTTGTGGGTACTCGAACTCAAAAACTATTAGTTTTTGGTAAAAATTGGTCAACCGGAAGTGGGTGTTGACTCGTCACATCCGTTATTTTGAAATATTTGATAAATGTATTTGAATAAAAGTTGTAGGAAATTTAATTTTCTACTACCTTTGTTTGAAACATTTTTCCATATAATGCATTGTTTAAGAGATATCTTATATTTTTAGCTGCCACCACCATGCATCTTACTGACGACTATTGTTAACAATTGACGCTTAGTTACATCTTAGTAACGCTCCTTTTTCTTTTCTTAATTGATGGAGCTTTGTGGCTATATCTAATATCAGAAGGCTATGGTTTGAGTTTATTTCTGTTCTTTGTAAAGTCTAAAAATTTCTCGCAGTTTCTTAAAATATTTATTATAATGTAACCAATTTGGAATTTTTAGAAATATTACAGATATGTGGTGGCCACATTAGGATTTTTTTAAAAGAGACATGAAAAAATAAGTTGTGGGCCTTGGAGCCCCCCCCCCCCCCCCAGTAGTTAATGTACATAATAATTTATATTCCTACTCAATTGCTTACATACATATATATTGTCTTATACAAGAGGAACTTTTAAATTAATAATATTGGATGTCTGAAAAGATGTGCTTTGGTACCACAATGAAATGGTATTAAATCATGGGTTGGTGGTGGTGGAGTGGTTAGAGCATTGGCTTTAACACTCAGCAGCCCCGGCGTCGAATCTGGTGGAGGTCAAATTTTTCAACCTGGGATCCTGTCCCCTATTGTGTTATTTAAGGAGACTGTGCAAGTCAGTGCTCTGTCATTCAGAAGTGACGTTAAGCAGTTGGCCCCCTTGGTGCACCGGGTTTCCCTCCCTTGTGTGTTTGGTGTGGAAGGAGACTATAATAATGCAAGAGGTTGATTAGCCAGAAATTTCATACAAACAAACAATGGTACTAAATCATTTTGAAGAAAAACTTTTAAACCTTAAGTTTTGGTGCATCTCATAAAATGTTAAGCACAATAAAATTTTCCTCAGGGCAGGGTTTTCAAACACATTGGCGCACGAGCCGCATGATTGCTCTCCGTCAAATCTGCTGGCTGCATTAAGGCACCATACCTAATCCGTGGGCTGTATTCCATACTTTCCCAGTCACCCCTTTTTAGGCGTTCTTGGCATGAAGTGATCGCATATATGGGAGGTCGTTTCCATCCGTCCGTCCGCATGTTAAAACTCGGAAACCGCTGGACGTATTTTGATGAAATTTAGTATTGGGGATATCAATAACGAGGTCAGGCTCAACTCTGTGAAATTTACTCATCATGAAAAAAAAGGAACTTAGTTACTTCCACAAATTTAATTTTAAACGACCGGTTTCACTACGATCGTAGCATCATCAGGTGATAAAATATAAAAATCCTTCCATATTTATATATATAGGGTAAAATGAGGGGGAAGAGGAAAAGGATACAAAGAAAACGAACGGAAGGTAATCGAATAAACGGTTGGGAAAAGGAAGGGGTTGGAAAGGAAGGCGAAAGCGACATAGTAGCAAAATGTTACAAAAACTTTGTAAAAGGGCCGAAGACAGCAATGTTGATACAAAGTATTTACAAAATATTCGGTAAGCTAAATAGAGGAGAATGATTGTGGAAAAGGAATTCATTTACGAGAAGCGAGTCTTCACAAATAATTATCTCAAGCTGTTCAAGAGCATCCAATTTGCGACCTTTAATTTCAAAGTGGAGGAATTTAGGGTTGAAGGAACTATGATGATTGAGGTTTAAAAGATGTTTCGCAAATTGAGAATTCAAATTATTTAAACGGAAGTATGGCGTATGCTCCTTAATCCTCTTGTCAAAACTCCTCCCCGTTTGACCGATGTAGACCGTTCCGCAATCATCACGAGCAAGTTTATATACCCCTTCTTAATGACAACTGTATCGGGTCTTTAGCATTAAGGAATAATCTGGAAAAAGTAACTGGGGAGTAGAAAGCAGGTTTAAGTTTGAGTTTAGGAAAAAGGTTGGACAATTTATAAGAAATGTTTCCTAAAAATGGGAGTCTGCGCCAACTAAGAGGCTTGGAGGAGAGATTAGGCGGAAAAGAAACGATTTTTTGGGAGGCAATAAGAAAACGTTTTTTAGAGATAATTTTTTCGATTAAGCTAGTTTTGTAGCCATTATTAATAGCGATCTGTTTAATGGTGTTAAGTTCTATAAGGAAATTGGGTTTAGAAAGGGGTATACTAAGAAGGCGGTGAAGCATAGAATGAAAAGAAGCGTGTTTGTGAGAAAAATGATGGGAAGAGTGATTGGGAATGACCTGATTTGTGTAAGTGGGTTTACGGAAAATCGCAAAGGTAAGTGTGTTGTTCAGCAGAGACAAAGTGAGATCTAAAAAGTTAAGCAAACCATTGGTTTCAGATTCGACCGTAAAAGAAATGGAAGGGTGGAGGGAATTTAAAAGGGCTAAAAACTCAGAAAGTTGGTCATCTGTACCACTCCAGGCACACAAAATGTCATCCACATACCTACCCCAAAATTCGCTAGAACTTGTCAACTGATTCCAATTTAGGTTAAAATCGGATAACAATTACGACCACTTTACATGGACCTATATGTAGTTGAAAATGTCCTTGTTTCAACTCGGGAACAGCAGGGCGTATTTTGATGAAATTTGGTATTAAGAAGTTTTACTAAAATTTGTCAACCGATTCTAATTTTAGTTAGAATCGGACAACAATTACGACCACTTTACATGAAAACCTACATGTAGTTTACAATGTTCCTCTGTTTCAACTCGGAAACCGCAGGGCGTATTTTGATGAAATTTAGTATTGGGAAGTTTTGCTAAAATTTGTCAACTGATTCCAATTTAGGTTAAAATTGGACAACAATTACGACCACTTTACATGAAGACCTACATGTAGTTGACAATGTTCTTGTTTCAACTCGTGAACTGCAGGACGTATTTTGATGAAATTTGGTATTAAGAAGTTTTACTAAAATTTGTCAACCGATTCCAATTTTAGTTAAAATCGGACAATAACGAAAACTTAAATAAGGATTTACATGTATTGTGCAACGTACCTCGCTAGCTTCTCGTTAAATACTCATAAGAGCGAAAAATATTGAGAACATTGCCAAATCCCAAAGTTCACATTTGGAAACTCTGTGTACTCCGACATGGAATATACCTTTCCAATCTTGTATTCTATGACATTCACTCTCCCCTCCTACAAGGGAAGAAATTTCCAATCCTATGGTGTGGCCTTAAATTCATTCATGATAAAATAATACGTTCGGCATCAAGGATTAGGTCTTTTGGAAATGCAAATAAGAGTCCAACCAGGACTAATGCAGGCTGGTTTCCCATAGTTGACATCCCGAATTGATTACTTATATTGACAGGAAATGTATGTATTAGTATGTAAGTCATTCCAAGGAATTAACAAGTTTTGATTGACTTTTTTCACAAATATTATTAATATAATATTTATCTTGATTTTTATTACAACTTGTTGTTTAGCGTGATGATTTATATTTAAGATTGTTAAGTTTGTAAGACTATTCTTTTAGTTACTTTGAAATTAATGGAATAATAGGAAACTATGCAGAATGATAAGCTGTAATTTTGGGAATAACTTTGAAACAGAAATCTTTTTAAATGTTAACAATAATTGTAAGTTTTTTGTTATATTCATACAATGAATATTGTGAATTTTTTTATTTTCTTTGAGTTCTGCATAAAATTACTGTGATTTCAAATGTAGTTTTTCTTATACGAGTTGTCGGTGCTTACATACATTCTTACATACACCAAGATCTAAACTCGTAAATAAACCATCGCGATCTCCAGGGCAACAGCCACGTGGAGCCTATATCTATTAGATAATAAATTCCACGAGTTCTAGCAGAATATTTATCATTTTTCGCGTAATTGCGGCAACTATCCATAATTTCCAAATTCTCTGGCAATCGGCTCTTGTCCAAGTTTTCTTATTTCAAGTTTCGTGTCTAAGATCGCCCTGCATGAGCAATAGGAATAATCATCATTAAGACAATATGCTATACATTAAATTCATGGAAAAATTATGATATTTTCTATTAAGATTATGGCATCATCATCCATGCCTCGAGCGCGTGTATGGATAAAACATATCGAGATATGGGTATGACGCCATTATACCTAACAATTGAAATGAGTTAAAATTTCTCGAAAAACTACGAAACATAACATTAAAATACTTTTTACGTTTGATAAATTTCATGTGTTAGTATAATGACGTCATCCTATGTTCACGTCGTAGTTTATTATCAATGTCATAATAATATATAAGACAATGATTTTAATTTTCTGTGAAATTAATGCATATATCCGGAATTTTTAATTCTTGGGCAATCGGCTCGTGTCCAAGTTTTCGAATTTCAGGTTTCATGAATTAGATCGCTGTTTCAGCAATACCTATAATCATCATTAGGACAATAGCCTATATGTTACACTAATATTTATGTAAAAATAGGATATTTTTGGTTAGGATTATAGCATCATTAGAGGGTTACAAAACCCAATGCATTTCGCCCACAAGGTGGGCATCGTCAGGGGTAAAACCTGTTTCAACAGTGATGCCCACCTTGTGGGCGAAATGCATTGGGTTTTGTAACCCTCTAATTGTTTGGCTAAAGGAGTATTTCACCTTTATTAATCTTAGCCAAAGTTATTGAGCTACTATCAATTATCCGGATAAAAAATTAATTTAAAATTATCACGCCATCATATGTATACGTCGTTGGATGAAATCAAATGGATTATAATGCAATCTAAACAAAATCAATGCTCTTGAGGTATGTAAAATGCATCCCCCATTGAAAGACATTGGGAACGTTGCTATGTCAGTAAAAAGTTTTCATCGTTGAAAACTGAAAAACTTTTCATAATTTTATGATTAAAATCAAATTTTTAAGCAAATTCAGCTTGAATTTGAATTCTATCATCAAGAAAAAGAAACTCCATTCTTTCTTCCACAGTATGGTGCATGTCCCGACTTTGTATCTTAATTGTAAATAATTTTAAAATGCAATTCTATATAGCCCTTCACCGTTTTCAATGCTTTTCTTATGGGTGTTTAAAATTGGACATTGGGGTAAAAAACACCCCTTAAATATAACATTTTCTGGAATTTTGGATTTTTCCGGAGGTTGTACCCAATGACCTGTATTCATGACAAATTTCAGCTCTGTAGCACTTCTAGAAGTACCTTAGGTTTTATATGGTATATCCTATAAATATCCTATATATGTAAGAAGCAGCTATTTATAATGATGTGTCATCTTAATGTATCGGCACACCGGGGAATGTGCCGCGGGCCCTGCACAGACAAGGGCCCCACACATACAAGGCCCTTTTTTGTATGATGTTTTGCCGTGACGGCATAACATTTCTAATATTACAGTTTTCCTAACTTTAATAAAACAATATGATCCAAACAGAACTTATGATGCATACTTTCCATTTAATAATTTATTTGATACTTCTATTGAATTTAATAGCTTGAAAGTCATCGCGGATATGTAGCTCTGTGTGTTCCCAAATTTCATAATTTAGCGTTATAAAATGCAATAATACATTCGAATGGAAAATTAAATTGATCACGCGTATTTGTCCGGCAAAAATAACGCCTGTAAGTATTAGAACATACCGAATCTGAGTCCAACAATAGTTGTTGCTATGGCAACACTCTCGTAATGAGTGATAAAAACTGCAAAATCGCCATTATTTATGCGAAATTCTAAGAAATACAATCGATAAACAAAATTCTACGATAAAAATTAGAATCTTCATTCTTTTCCTCAGAGAAGAGTACAAAACTCGCTCCGATATTTCAATTCTAAGATATTTTAATGTGCAAAAGAAAATTACGCTGCACGATGGATTTCATATTTCCCATGTAAATCAAATGGGAAGGATAGTTCCTGGAATCGAATCCGGAACTTCAATCTTCGCAACAAAAACTTTCCTCCGGATCTCGGTCCACCAAGTTTAATGAAAATCGGTCTATTGGTTCAAAAGTTAATAGGGGGGACGGACAGACACAACGACAAAACTATAAGCCTGTTTCCATTCTGGAAAGTAGGCTGAAAATGTACCCCTCCAATAGTTCAATTAGCCCAAAGAATTAATTTGTGCAACTAAAAATTTCCCTTAAAAAAGGCCCTGCATTAGTTGAGTTGAAAAATAGTTTGAAAGAAAATCTGTATAACTTTATTTTTAATTATAACCAATAATATCTATGATAAAAATTAGAAAATTCAAAAAGTAAACAAAACAAATAAGCCGTTCTGCGATTACGCCTAAAAACAGCTGTTAGGGCTCTTACTTCATAAGAAACTGCATGAAATATTTTATTCTATATCGTAAGTATATGGAAAGTTTTGACTTAAAAAATCATTGAAAAACTAGGTTGACCTATTTAAATGATAGAGTATGGATTAAATATGGCAGTGGTACGCACACTGTGGCTCGCGACCCTGTTATGACTCGCTAAATATTTTAGATGGGTTGCAAAAAAATCAAATTTGGTCCGCTATTATTTCCGTACTGTGTGAGAAACAGCAGCTTTTCGGAGTCGGATTTTTAAACGTATCATGAAATAGTCACTATTTCATACATGTTAAACATTATTGCATGCATATATTCACTATTTAATAATAAGTGCATGCAAAAATGTGATCTTGCCAATAACCTGAAAACTAGGCCCGTGAGGTGGAGCGATCGCACCGGGCGCCATATTTTTAAGGCGCCTATGGCCACTGAAAATTTTCAAGTCATCGAAAAAATCGGAATCCGAAACTTTTTTTGGTTCGCATAAAAGGCGCAAGCGGAAGGAGGAACTTCCCCACCACTTCATTACCCTACTTCCATTTTCAAATTCCCACCTATCCCTCAGACTTGTCTCATGCTTTGCCGCCGCAGGTCCAAGGGCTCTGACATGAGGCATGCTACCCTGACCACGTCTGATTATCCTTGAGGGCCTCGGGCTGACCACCAAGTCCATTTACGACGCAAGAGGCGCCCTTGTGTCTATTTTAGGATAATATCTACTGTCTGCCTTCATGAGTCGAAAAGATGTACTTCACTTGATTGAGATATCTAGAAATCCTGCGAATGTCGAGAGAAAGGAATTTCGATAGTGGTTGGGAAGGAAGCCTCAATATATGGTCGTTTAGCAGCTGCCCCATTAGCGATCTCCACCAGTGTGCGTCCCATGGTGGATTTCCTTGAAAAATAGTCTTTTCTCGATTCTGCAAAAGGGGTTTTCCCTACTCCAAAGGTAATCGATCCACAAATTTACATCTCCTCTCCGTATGAATTATACGCATCATCCACCGGTCTTTCCATGATAGGTACTGGAGAAAGATCGTTCCGCTTTTGTACTCTGGACGTATTCCTTCATTCTTTGCCGTTTGTTGGAGATTAGTACTTTTTCATATGCATCACAAATACGAAACGTTTATATTGGACTTCTTTCGTGAAAATGAAGAAGAATCAAAGATTAATACAATTTTTATTTATTCCAAAAACTTTAGTCATTCGAAGTGGATATAATTTTTACCAGCCTTAAGAGAAACTCAGATCATTCAGCGTGGAAGAAGTGTCTCATTTCCTTATATACATACTTTAAGTTATTTTCGAATGGACGTTTATGACAGTATAACGATAATTAAAGGATAATTAGTCCTTTGAGTTTGATGCAATGACCAACGTAGAGAATAATGATTTCATTGATGACAGAAAAGTGTAAAAGTGCCTAAATTTCCTTTTAAAATAAGACACAATAACACTTAACCTAAGCACCAACCCCCACCTCAAGCAGCCGCTTCCCCGAGACGTGTACGATATATATGTGCCGGGAGCGCTTCATGGCGGCTGAGCACATCCTCTTCTTAAGGGCGGCGACTCGTCCCTTGTGGATTCTCAGGCGGGCAAGGATCCCGTCGTTCCTGGCACTCTAGGATCTCAGGGACCCCACGACGACGGCTCCAAGTCGGATCTCGGTCTTGTAGCCGCTCTGCACCCGCATCCTCTCCGCCAGGCCGTCCTACTTCTCCATTTTGACAGCCCTTGAGGCGCGGAGGGCTAACAGGCGGTTCTCGAAAGGGACGGTCACATCGATGATATGCACCGTCCCTCCCGGAACCTCCCGGATGACGAGATCCGGCCGCAGCAGAGTCGTCGCACGTGACCCGTTGCTCGATGGAAACCTCCCACGACGACGGCAGCGCCTCCACCAGGAGGTTTTGAACGGCGTTGTGCCGCCGGATCCACCCTTGGCGGTGCGATTGGCATTGGTTAAGGACGTGCGTCCCTCCGCGCGCTCCCTCGCATGGGGAGGACGTTTAGCCGCGCCCTGTGTATGAGGTGCCAGTCGCACGGGCTGGTGAACTCCCCCGTCCTCACGAAGTGGCTGCCGATGTCGTTCGTCGTGACGGCCTACATCATCCTGCCCTGGTCCGGCTTCGGGGCGAGTCGCCGTCGCGTATCCTCGGCCACAGCGTCCCGGAGGATCCTCTCGAGTCGGTGGCGTGCTGAGGGGAGGGGGGGCGATGATAAGCTCCATCTTCGGGGAGGGGTGCCTCACCCGGATGGAGATCACCCTCCTGGCCGCGCACCACTCCCATCGGAGGCCGCAGAGAGGTCCCAGCACCCTGGTCGCCCTCCTCGCCCTGGTCCATGTTGACGCCACGTCTCCCGCGTCCCTCCCGAGGTCGCCCTCCATTGATCCCGAGAGGTGTTCGCATAGGATCTCCCTCTGCGGCGGCGCCGTGGTCCTCCCCGACCGTTTGTGCACGGCGTCGCGGAGGCCGTGCCATGCGGCGTCACGGACGAGGGGATCCTTGCATGTCAGCATGCAGAAGGCGTGGGTCACGGCGAAGATGTTCCTTTCGACTGGGAGCGGCACGTATCCCTCGCCTCCGAGGTGGGTTGGGAGGTTGATCATCTCGCGGCTCACCCGCTCCGGGAGACACAGCCACGACCTCACCGTCTTCCGTATGGCGGCGTCTATGCTCGCGAAATCCCTCAATGGGAGAGGGCGTCGATCTTTTGCCAGGGGAGCAGGTCGCTCTCCGAGAGTGAGTTCAGGTCGCCCTGCATTGGCTGTATCGTGGCGGTCGGGGTCGTCTCCACCTTGAACCCAGAGGGGCACCCGAGGTAGGGTTAGGACTCCCCCTCCTTCAGCGGCCGCATCACTTCCCCCCGAATGGCAAACGTCTCCTGGACCCTCTCTCTCCTCTTGCGGAAGTCCAGGTGAAGGCTCGCGCACTTCCGCGCCTTGAAGGTGAGGCCGCACCAGTCCGTGGCGCTGCCGGCCGCGAAGAGGAGGCTCCGTAGCACCCCAGCGTCCCTCCCGATTAGCAGTAGGTCTTCAGCGTATGCGAAGACGTGTTGGAAGGTAGGGTCGAAGGAGTATCTTGCCTTAGCGCTCTTCGCCAGGAGAGGCCTTATTAAGGGGCTCCACTGCCAGGTTGAAGAGGAGGGGTGACAGGGGGTCGCCCTGCCTCACCCCACATCTGAGTGGGATTAGTGGAGGAGTGATTCCCTCCTCCAACGCCACCTCCTTCGCCGCTCCCTCGTAGATGTCTCGGATCAACACCAGCATCTTCTCTGGCATTCCCATCCCCCGTAGGACCCGGAGGATGAGATGGTGCGGGATCGATCCGAAGGAATCCGCGAGGTCCAGCCAGGCAAGTGCAATCTTATTCTTGTTCCTCCGTGCGTCCTCGAGCGCCGCCTGCAGGACGAAGTTGTGCTCGAAGCACCCCTCCGTCGCAGGCACGATCCCCTTCTGCCTATCGGCGAGTATGCCCGTCAATAGCTTGGATATTATCTAGCTCAGGGCGATAGGCCTCCAATTCCCCAGGTCCTCCATGGTGCCTCCTCTGTGGATCAGAACGGTGCGGGAGATCTTCCACGGCGCCGGTATCCTCCCCGAGGAGAGGCACCGATTGAAGATTCCCGCAAGCACCCTCCCATCCGGATCCACTTTCCTCCACGCGTCCTAGGGGACGCTGTCTGTCCCTGGTGCCGTCTTCTTGGCCTTCTGGGCACATCGGAGGACCTCCGAGGCGGATATGGGGCGGCAGAGTGCTTCTGCCTCTCCCTCCCTGGCGTTAAAACCCATCTCGGGGATGGAGGACGGCGGGTCTTCCAAGGTGGGGACAGGCGGAGGCTTGAAAGCGTGCCGCATCGCTTCTTCAGCGGACACGTCGCTCTTGGCACTCGCGGTGGCGGTGATCTTCCGGAAGGCGGCTCCTTTACTTACCTTATAAAGGAACTGGAGCCCCGCCTTGTCCGGAATACCGCCGTTCGCTGCATTGCGTGCATTGCCGTGTCCCCGCGTTCAGCACTGTGCGGCTGCCTCTGTCGTCATCTCCGCGACCTCGAATAGTCCGTCGTGCCCCTTCTCCAGGATCCCCAGCTGGATGAGACAGCCCATTTGCCTCTCTGTGGAGGCTGGGTCTAGCGGCCGCTACAGGATTCACCTGTTTCGAAGGAGGGACGCCGGTACGGTGGTGGAGGCGGCGCACAGGTCCTCTCCGGGCCGGCTCGCGCCTCTCCTATAACGGGGCGGCGGGGGACGTGAGGGGCGCTCGCCCTCCTCGCTGGCTCCGCTCACCACATCGGATATGGGAGCCGAGGTCCCAATATGTAGCCCCTCTCCGCGTAGGACCAGGCCGGTTGGGACTGTTCGGGGAACTGCCGGAGGAACCTAGGTGGGGCCGGCGCTACCGGGTTCCACATCGGCGGATCGTTTGTCGCATTCCCGTGCCACCCCTCTGTGGAGTGTGCAACCTGCACTTCCCCTGCCCACGCGCTTGGCATTTCCTGAGGAGTGTGGCCGTGATTTGTGGAACGGTTACGTCGACGAGACTGGGTCCGGAGATGACTCCGGGAAGAGCTGCGATGCCTATGGGAGCGGCGTTGTCACCGGGACGGGGAGCGATGTGCTCGCGGGGGAGGAGAGCGATTTCGTTGCAGGGGCGGTGTGCGACGTTCACGCCGGGGCAGATATCAACGTTCACGCCAGGGCGGAGAGCGACGCTCACGCCTGGGCGGAGAGCGACGTTCACGCCGGGTCGGAGAGCGACGCTCACGCCTGGGCGGAGAGCGACGTTCACGCCGGGGCGGAGAGCGACGCTCACGCCGGGCAGATAGCGACGTTCACGCCGGGGCGGAGAGCGGTGTTCTCGCCGGGGCAGGTGGTGGTGGTGTCAGCGTCGGCGTTTGGGGGATTGTACCCGCGGGGAACGGGGCCTCCTTGGCGGGAAGCGGGCACGTTCCTCTTCCGGGCGTCCGCGGTGCCTCACCATCGCGACGAGTCGTCCATCCCTCTTCGTTACCTTGCACCTCTTCCGCTCCTTCCCGGAGAAAACACGAGCTCGCTCATGAGATCATTGTGCGGTTGAACCGCATGCTACCTTAACCCATCGAAACGGCTCAAGCAACCGCGAAAATGAACCTCATTCACCTCTTCATCTTCCATTAAATATTTAACCATATACTTTTTAACCCACCTATGGAGTAGCAAAACTAATTCGCGTTTTGTTAATCTTTTTTCACTTACTTACAAACTTTCTATTCTATTATCTTATCCTCACTCACTGATCAGTATACACAGCATGTTCGAAGCATCTTGTCATTTTTCTAAGTTACCATGTTTCCGCTTGATACAAATACTTCATATTTAGCATTTTATCAGTTTCTTACTTTATATTTCCCGATAGTATAAGTTTCTTCCTTCTCAAAGCGGCTTTTACTTTCGCCTTTCTAGTCCTTTTTTCATCCGCGCATTTCCTGTAATGATGCTTCCTAGATATTTTTAGTCTGAAACTTGTTTAAGTTTTCTTCTTTTCACGATATTAACATGACCTTGGATTTTCCCGTATTTATTTCCATCCCGTATTTTCTACCTGTTTTAATCAGCCTAAGGTGTATATCATTTTCTGGAGTTCCTTTTCTTTTCTTATAATCCTTTCTCAAATGTTGAAATCTCTTGTGCCTCGTAACGTTTCTTGCATTACCCTTTCTCCATGTATGTATGCATATTAAGTAACACTAACGATAGGCAACTTGTCTTACTCATCTCCCTATGTTTACTCCACTGGTATCAGATTTCTCCAGTCTACTTTCACAACTCGAGTCATATACAGATTCCTGATCAGTCTCCTGTATTTCCTGTCTCGCCCTATATTCATTAATATCTTCATCAGCATAACCCAATTTACTCTATGAAAAGCCTTCTGCCAGTCGACGAAACATATGCAGCAATCTTGGCTATGCTCTATTTTCATTTCTGATATGATTCTCATTATTCCGATAACATCTTTGCTTCCTTGTTCTTTTTTTGAAACCGTGTTGACCTTTTCTTAGCATTTCTTCGGCCTTTTAGTGAGAACTCTTATGATGATAATCAACACGCGCAATAGTCGTCTTAAGAGATTCTTAATGCAGGATCATCATTTAATAACAGCTTTCATTTATTTTATTCTAGATTTCTTTATTTTTTCAATTGTGCATTTCCTCTTGTACCAATCAAGCCCAAATTAAAACATAAGAACAGCTGGATTACCCCCGAAATCCAGGCTTTATCTCAGGATCTCAAATTGTTAGCCTACCATGACAAGTTTCATGGAAATTTAGAAACCCATTTACAGTACTCTAATCTTAAATGACAATACAAAGGCTTAATAAAAAATAGTAAAAAAACCTTTAATGACTCTAGGTTCCTGAAAGCTTCTAATCGATCAAAAGAAGCGTGGAAAGTTATAAATGAAATCACAGGCCCTAAGAAAACAGAGTCTTTACCTCTTGTAAAAGATTGCAATTCTGATGTAGTAACAGACCAAATTGAAATATCGAATGCTCTCAACAATTATTTTCTGAATTTGCCTTCAACTTCATATACCATCAATCCCCCCACCCTGCTAAATGTAGGTACTCCTACCTATATCTTCAAGCCAGATACAATATACCTCCAGCCTTGCAATGAGCAGGAGTTATTTGGATATCTCTCAAAAATTGGAAATAAAAATTCTGCTGGCCTGGATGAAGTTTCTGGTAAACTCCTTAAAGCATCTGGGCAGGCAATTATAAAACCATTATTGTTCCTCATCAATCAATCCCTAAGTCAAGGTATCTTTCCTGAAGCACTGAAACCTTCTAAGGTAATTCCCATTTTCAAAAACAAAGGCAGTAGAAGCCAACTTAGTAACTACAGGCCTATATAAATTTTGTCTCAATTCTCAAAAGTTTTTGAGTATGCTTTCAGCAAAAGGCTACTACAATTTCTTGAGAGATATAATTTATTGTCTAGTTCTCAATTTGGTTTTAGAAAGGGGAAATCAACAGAGAAAGCTCTTTTCTCAGCATTAAATTTTATTGTTAAGGAACTCAATTTAAGCAACAGAACTCTGGGAATATTTTTCGACTTAAGTAAAGCTTTTGACACTGTAGACCATAAGAAGTTGCTAAGTAAATGTGCATATCTTGGTATTAGGGGTGTGGCAAATAATTGGCTGGTAACATATCTCACTGGTAGGCATCAAGTGGTTTCCATACATAAGGAGGGTAGAAAATATTTATCTGAGCCTAGACCTACACACTCTGGTGTGCCCCAAGGATCTATCTTGGGCCCTATTCTTTTCCTAATCTTTATAAATGATTTACCCAGTAGCCTCATGCTTAATCAACAAAAAAAAGTAATCATGTATGCTGATGATATTAATGTTTTGTTAACTAAACCTAATGATAAACTCATATCGGACTTAAGTGTTGAAGTAATGCATAGAATGTCTGTGTGGTGTAAGCAAAACAAGCAGATTCTAAATAATGAAAAAAACACAGGTCATGTTTTTCTCTTCTTGTCTACAGATATCTAGTGTCTTCTACCTGTGTCATGATCAAAATCACATTAAATCCACAGAGGAACTGAAATTTCTAGGGCTACACATAGACCCGACTTTAAGATGGCAAGTACATATAGATAACATATGCAAAAAATTAAACTCAGTTTTCTATTTATTTTCAGTATACTAAAACATACAGTAAGCCTTGAAATTTTAAAAATCCTGTACTATGGGCATTTTTACTCAAGAGTCTCATATGGTATAATCCTCTGGGGGTCCTCTTCACATGTTATCGAGGTCTTAAAAATCCAAAAAAGGATAATATGCTTAATGAGTAATGCTCCTTTTAGAGCTTCTTGTAGACCCATCTTTAAAAAACTAGGTCTGTTGACCGTAACTTGTATATATATTTACCATGTAGTATTATATGTTAAGCAAAATATGGCTGAATTCAATAAAAACTGTTCAGTTCACAATTATGATACTCGGAGAGGTAGTGACCTACATGTTTATCACAACAAACTGAAAGTTTGCAGCAAAGGTCCTAAAGCAATGTGTATAAAACTATATAATAGATTACCAGCTGAAATTAAGATAATCAGGAGTCTGCCTGTATTAAAAAAAACTGTTCTTGACTTCCTTATAACAAAATGTTATTATAGAATTGATGAATTTATGTAACTTATTATTATTATTATTTTTTGACGTGTCCTATACATTATATACTATGTAGTGTCTTTTGGACAAATAAAGTATTGTATTGTATTGTATCTTTTTGTTCTTTACAATATATTACTTTTGGTTTCTCCTCTGAATGGATCATTGTTACTTCTGGAAAATCCCGAGGACTCTCTAATAAAAAAAATCTGATGTGGCCACCACATGACTTTCTCCATATCTGTAACATTTCTAAAAATTCCAAATAGGTTACATAATAATAAGTATTTTAAGAAACTGCGAGAAAATTTTAGACTTTACAAAGAACAGAAATAAACTTCTGATATTGGATATAGCCACAAAGCTCCAACAATTAAGAAAAGAAAAAGGAGTGTTACTAAGACGTAACTAAGCGTCAATTGTTAACAATAGTCGTCGGTAGGTTGCGTGGTGGTGGCAGCTAAGTATATCAGATATCTCTTAAACAATGCATTATATGGAAAAATGTTTTAAACAAAGATTGTAGAAAATAAAGTTCCCTACAACCTTTATTCCAGTACATTTTTACATTTATCAAATATTAAAGAAAATATTTCAAAATAACGGTTAAGTGACAAGAGTAAACACCCACTTCCGTTTTATCGATTTTTACCAAAAACTAATCAGATCTTTTAACTTGTATAAAAATGTTAAATATAAAATTTTGCGTTGACCTGATTAATAGTTTTTGAGTTAGAGCGCCCACAAAAATCGATCACATACAGGCAGACTGACAGACAGATTGATAGACAGACTGACAGACAGACAGACTGAGAGACAGACTGACAGACAGACTGACTGGCAGACAGACTGACAGACAGACAGACACAGACATCATCGAGAAAATAGTCAAAACGTGTTCAGGGGACCTTAAAACATGAATTTCCGTTGAAATCTCGAATTCGAATTCGGTTGTAGAAAATTAAATTTCCTACAACTTTTATTCCAATACATTTTTACATTTATCAAATATTTCAAAGTGACAAGAGTCAAGACAAGAGTAAACACCCACTTCCGGTTGACCGATATTTACCAAAAGCTAATCAGTTCTTCTGACTTAGATAAAAATGTTAAATATAAAATTTCGCGATGACGTGATTAATAGTTTTTGAGTTAGAACACCCACAAAAAGCTATCTCATACACACACAGACATCATCGAGAAAATGGTCAAAACGTGTTCAGGGGACCTCAAAACGTCTATTTCCGTTGTAATCTCGGAGTCGATTTTTTTCATGAATACAATACTTTCCCCTATAATACGTATATGGAGAAAATAAAAAAACAAGTCGAGTTTTATCCATGAACATGAAGTTATCTCCTAATGACCAACTGAGGAAAATTTGAATTTTGATCACCTGCAATATGCGTAAATTTTGTTTCATTTATTTGTTATATGGTTACCATCATCATAGGTAGTCTGTCCGTAGACAGTTATGTATTTAAATAATAAGCTACGTTTGTCCCTCACGTTCGACCGAGAACTATTTACGACTGACTAATGCTATTTTAACAAACATTCCGAGCAGGTAGAATATTGGAAATTGGTAGGTATGTTTGTCTCTTATAGTAATAGCCATATCATCATCATAGGTAGTCTGTCCAGAGTCATTTCCCTGATTATTCATGGTTAAACCTGGTTCTCCATATACTTCTATTTTCCGCTCTCCTCTTCATATCCTGATTATTCTCTTTCCCTTTCAAATCATCTATGAGCTGAAACCTTTTCCTACCTCTTTCCCTTTTTCCATCTAGTTTTCCTTCTAACTCGTTTTTAATCATACTCTCTCTCCTCAGGTAATGTCCAACCCAGTTAGCCTTCCTCTTTCTGATAGTCTGTAAAAGCATTCGCTTCTCTCCTATTCTTCGTAGCACTTCATCGTTTTTCATCCTATCTGTCAACATTCTCCTCCAAGTCCACATTTCAAAGCTTTCCATGTATTTGATGTCATTTTTCCTTAGCGTCCATGTTTCTGCCCCATACAATGCTATACTCCATACATAGCATTTTATCAACTTCTTGCGGATATCTTCCCTTATATTCCCTGTAAGTAGGTGTTTCTTTCTCCTGAAAGTCGCTTTTGCTTTTCCTATTCTAGTTCTGATCTCATCCGTACATTTTGCTTCTCTTGTTATGATGCTTCCAAGGTATTCATAGTTTCAAACTTGTTCTATAGGCTTTCCCTCAATAGTTATGTTCAGATTCTCTTCTTTACCCGATATTCGAATGACCTTGGATTTTTCTGTATTTATTTCCATACCGTATTTTCTACTTGTTATCACTAGTCTATTTATCATTTTTTGCAGCTCCTCTTCCTTTCTTGCTATAAGTACTTGATCATCTGCATATTTTACTGTTCTTATAATCCTTCCTCCAATTTTGAAACCTCCTGTGCCTTCTAAAGCTTCTTGCATTAGACTTTCTCCATATATTTTGAATAGGGTTGGCGATAGGCGGCAGCCCTCTCTTACTCCTCTACCGATATTTACACAGCAGGTGTCCGCATCCTCCAACCTGACCTTTACAACTTGATTCTCATATAGATTCCTGATCAGTCTTCTGTCTTTCCGGTCTACACTTGTATCCTTTAATATCTTCATCAACTTTACCAAATATACTCTATCAAAGGCCTTCTGCCAGTCTACGAAACATAGGCGGATATCTTGACTGTACTCTATTGCCCTTTCTGATATGATTCTAACTACTCCTATAGCATCTCTAGTTCCTCGTCCTTTTCTGAAACCAAATTGTTCTTCCCCTATTATTTCTTCTGCCTTTTTCTCCAGCCTTTTATTAAGAATCCTTGTGATGATCTTCGAAGTTTGTGACAGAAGCCTTATATCACCACATATTCGGGCCCTTGAGTTCTGTTCGTAAATGCCATAAATGTTAAAATTTACACTAAAATTGGACAACACTGTCATATAATGACCAGACGCACCGGAAATTCCGGTACTGCCTGGAGGCTTATCGAGAGTGAAATGCTGTTATACACCGACAACGTGTTGCACAGCCTGGCAAATTGCAAACAAAGCTACAACGAGAAATCTAGTTTATATTTTTACATATAACTATTAAATATTTCAATGTATACAATTTAGCCGTCCCTCCAGGCGCCAAAATACCATGGAACGGCACTGATATTGAGAGGCGATACTCCTTAATTAGGTTCATAAAAACAATATAAAATAAATTTCAGCATCCTTAACTTATACATCCAAACATTAGGAATGAAATTACTGCTGAATTATTACAGATATTAATTTTCTTAAATATGTTAAATATTTGTAATTTCCAAATTACATTATCAATTTCATAATCGATGAATTGTTTATTTAGGGTAATAGATTTTAAGGAATTTATTATGTTAGTAGACGGGGAAAAATTAATTTTATATTATTCGAAAAATCGATCATTGTGCCGCTACAGCTCGAGTTACCAGAACTCTCAACATAGAAATGGGGATATTTTCAGCTTTTGATTTACAAATACCAAAGCCCCATGTTGTAACAAAATTATGATATTTTATGAGAGCAAATCAAATGAAATGGCATCACAACATACAATATTTCTTATTTTAAATTAGGCGGCACAGAGGAAAAGGGTTTTTAACAAATGAGTAACGAAAATCTCATAGTCTCCATCGTCTCTATATCATGTGGGCGTGTTTAAATGTAAAAATCGAATAAATTTATTTGAACAGAGGTCATTACGACAATAATTTATTCAATGCTTATTTAATGAATTTACACTTTTGATTATAAAATCCGGCATGAACTTGTGGTGTCAGTTGTTATGTCGAAATCTTTAGTTACGAAGTAGTTCTCTGTTTTTTCGTGTATTTTAGGGTTGACAACATGTGTACTCCAACTATTATTACTCACCCTATCATAAGTACTATCCAAAAGATAGCAATTTATGAAACCAAAGCCGTAAGTATAATTTAATTGGCTCATGTCTAGTCGTATTGCCTTAACTGGTGATATTGAACAAGCCACTTATTAATTATTATTCTAATGTATTTTAGAGATTTTATCTTATGGGATCAAATAATACACAAACGAGGTTTCGTATATTGAAAATAGACCGAATGGAACCTCGGGAGCTATCTATTATGGATGATGATTATGAGTATACCAAGGTTTGAAAGAATTTAAATTTTTAATCGAATATTTAAAAAATATTTGATTATACAACCTTAAATTTTAATTACATGAGAAACAAACATGTATGTATTATATTTTAGGATCATATTCAAGACTTGGTGAAAATGATTGATGTTGGAAATCGACCAAAAGCTGGACAAAGGACTGGAATGACGGGAATGTCTCCTGTGGTTTCTGCTTTTGGAATTGTTGGTTTGTATTTGTGGTATTAAAATAAAAAATTTTCAGCAGAAATAGCCTAAACTTAATAATGAGAATCAACTCAACTCTTTAGATATGAAACAGCAAGTGTTGATGAGAAAGTCATCAAGCTGTCCATTGTAAAATTATTTTGTCTAAACGGTTGTATTCAAAATAATTTTTTGACCCTGTTAAAATGATTTATTTTGGACAATGTAGTTAATCATTACGGAAAATGGTAAAATATGCCAGGGCTTAAATACTGTGAAAACATTTGAGGTGGGTTTGACGTTAATGTTTTGCCTGTACATTCAAATTTATTTTCTGTTGGCATAGGTTACAACAAATAAGCTGGCCGATGTCATAGACTTATTCATTCAAATAAGATGGAGAATTTAAATTTATTGGTCTGCTTCATCCAATGAACTTTCTTTGAATATTATGGCATACTGTGGATAAAGATGCTATGTAACATTTTTCGTTTTTCAATGATTATTGAATATTATTTTGTAGGATTTGTACGTTTTTTGGAGGGCTATTACATAATAGTTGTCACAAAAAGGCGGCGTGTTGCTATGGTTGGCCATCACACAATATACAAGATAGTAGATACAAATATGATATACATTCCTAATGATGGTGTCAGACAACCTCACCCCGACGAGCAAAAATACTATAGGATGTTTCAAAGCATTGACCTTTCGAGCAACTTCTACTTCAGGTGCTTCTTTGTTTGCTGAGGATTACTTTATTTTTATGTAATTTGATAACACATTGACACTATAACTTTTTATTTTACAGTTACAGCTATGATATTACACATACCCTCCAGAGTAATATGACTCTGCCCTGCTGTTTAATCCCCAATATCAATAATGGTGGAAGGAATTGCCCTGGAATTGGTAAGATTCCCATTTGGTCTTGTGTTCAATTATTTAGAATTTTCAATATATTGAATACTAGTCATTTCTTATTTCGCGCAATATTTTTTGCTTTTCTGTTTAGTTACAGAGCAGTCAAAAATGATGGGTCCCTTATATCACAGCTCCACAAACAACTTTTCTGGAACAGATGGGTGAGATTATTGTCTCTTATAGATGGTTCAGGAAATGATGTGATGTAGTTAGCACTTGTTGTTCAAATATATGTTTGTGCATGGCCAATATATGTTTGTGGACAGCCTACACTAACTTTCTTACAAGTGGTCTCAATGTGTGATTCCCAGCTTAGAGTCTCGTTTATATGGATGCTTAAAAATTGGCAACCAATGAGCTCATCATAGATTAGTCTGAAATTTTTAACTAAGGAGTTTCAATTATTTTCTTTTGGGTGGAATAAAATTGAAGGAAAATGGATCTATTCCTATTTAAAAATACCTTCTTTTCAATGCACCAACTTTCCATTTTAGTTACTGCATTCTGTGGACTGTAGGAATCGCTAGGATTTATAAGTAGATGATTGGTATCATCAGCAAACATGTAGAGGTCACCTCCTTTAAAGTAGAAGGGGAGATCATTAATGTATAGGAGGAATAGCAACGGTCCAAGGATTGACCCTTGAGGAATACCTCTTGTAACAACCAGAAAATCTGAAGTATATTTACTGTAATTAGTTGCAGAGTAGATTAATATTGCTTGTTGCCCATCCATGAGAAAAGATTCTAGGCAGTTGTTAGCCATGTCAGAGATGCCATAAGACTTCAGTTTGCTTAAAAGAATTTTATGATCAATGGAATCAAATGCCTTTGATAAATCATAGAAAATCCCAACAACATTATTCCGGCTATTCATTCCCTCTAGTACAGCATTTAAAAACGTGGCTATAGCAATTTCAGTAGATATACCTTTTCGAAATCCATATTGACAATCAGAAAGGATATTATATTTTTGCAAAAATGAAGTAATTCTGGTATACATAATGGACTCAAAGATTTTGGAGAAAACTAAAATGGAAATTGGTCTGAAGTTATCCATATTGCAAATGTCAACTTTTTTGAGAATTTGAATAACTTGAGCTATTTTAAGGTTTTGGGGGAAAGTTCCAGAACTTAAGGACTCATTTATGATATGGGTAATTGGGGAAAGAAGATATTGATTGGTATTACCTTGGATTAGGGACCATGTGAAATCATCCCATCCAGATGAGTTTTTATGACTTATTTTTCAATTAATGATTTAAGAGTGAGAGATCGGATTGTCGTCACATCCACTTTAACCCCGGTACCATTGTACATTATTTAGTAAATAGTGAATTTGATCTTGTTCAGAAATGTTCTTTTCAATTTATTTTTATAACAATTTAACAACCGTAACACTTCTAGCTTAATACCTACCAAGAATTGTGTTCCGGTTCATTCGGTCCAATTCGAGTACTAATGGCAAGTAATTATTCTAAACACCCATGTATTAGTGTTGTTCTGCACACAACTTGTTGTACTTCACACAACTTCTTGTTGTACTCATGTGACCCACTATTTGAGCATAGGTCGTAAAAATACATGAAAATATCATAAATGAAAACAATAATATTCAATACATAGTTATTAAAATTGTGTGGCAAGTGAAATAACATAATTTTGGTATGAGTTAATATTAAATAATTTTTATTTGTTTACATATTATCGGAAGTTTTGTTTCCTTGCAAGAATTAACCAAGATATTTAATTTCGTCACTGTTCTAAGATTTCTTCAATTCAAAATGATCAAGAAGAATTATTCTTACTGTATTATTATTGCTATTATTATTAATATTATAAGAATATGTGAATGAACTAGTACGAAGCTCTCACTAAAACTATGGGAAAATTTCAGAAGCCTAATTGTTTTTACATTTATTTTTATGAGTATTCTCAAAAATTTTATTTAGTTTCTCTTTGGTATCTTGTTTTATTTTATTTTTATACAGTTGCAGACAAATAGTCCTTTGGAATACAATGCTATATCATCTCATTTAACTACATATAAAGTATAAATTAGACATTGTTTAATGTACAAACATTTAGAAAATATAAAAATCATACAATAGAGTTGTAATATTTTATATCAATAAAAATGAAACGAACTATAAAATTACATGGTACGAATATTTCAATTATAGTTAACTATAAATAATAATATCAATAAATAAAACTTCTTTGCATTGAAATAGCAATATATTGTTATAAATTCAATTACAGCAATTTTTATTTAATTTTATATCTCTCTATATAATAAAAGGAATTCTGTCAACCTCTTTCACAGTCGCCGCCATTATCTTGTATTAGTACTCTTTAAAGGCAGACCTATTGATGAATATCAAACGGCTCTTATTTAAAGGAATCGTGTTTTCGTCAAAGGGATCATCCATAAATTACGTCACGTTCTTGGGGGGAGGAGGAGCTGAAATTTTGTGATGTATCATGACAAGGGGTGGGGAGGGCATCTTTTGAGAATGTGACATCCTTGGTTTGATGAAAAAAATGACTTTGTATGAGAGTTTAATGTTGCGGAAAGAAGGGTGAAACATTGTCTCGATTTGATATCTAACTTCTCCACTGTGGGAAATTGAGAGAACGAATAGAAATCAACTTATTGCCTGATGTAATTTATGGATGGTCCCGAATGCTTTTCTTAAGTCAGTGCACAACTTTACCACGCAGCTCCTCCTAGGTCCAAGGCCGAGCCCTTTTTTAAAAAGGAACAGTTGCACCCACTACTTCTCTTTCTTGAATATAAAACTGGGAGCGAAGCGAGCAAAATGTATTTGGCCATGAAGCGGCCAGGAGGAGTGGAACCCTCCTAGTTTTTTTAACCCTTAGTTAGTCGTGTGAAAAAAGTTCCTTAATTAGTCGCATGGGGTCTTTTAAGACCCCAGAATGATTTTTTTGAAATTTAATAATAAAATGTTGTTATTTTCATCATACTGTATAGTACAACATTTTAAGTTGAAATGAAATAGTTTATGAAGATTTTTGGCAAAGTAAAACAAAAACAAGTTTTTTAAATAAAAAAATTTTACTTTCTTTTTTAGTTACCATTGCTATCCTAACATTCGTAACATTTCAAAATCATATGTGCACTTTTATGTCCTTGTTTCTTGGGCAAAATCTACAAAGATGTTAGAGTGAACACATGTGTTTGTTTGTGAGGGTACAGAATACCAGGGGTGGATGGCCATATGCTCTGTGTTGCCGAAGGGATGGCACGTGCGGTTGCTTAGGGGTCAGTTTATTGCTGCGACAGGAAGGTTGTGGGGCCACATGTGAAGAAAGTTGAGTAAAGATATCCCTAGAGAAATAAAGTGAAAAATATGTACCACAATTTTTCAGAGTTCTTATTTGGGTGTCAGAAGTAATAGTTGTATTCAGTTACGTGTGCAGCAGAACAAAATTCAGAGAGGAAATAAACGATAGACAGACGGATGACGGTGCAAAAAAACAACATTCAGACACAGAGATAACGGAAGAGATGATTCCCATACAATAACAAAAATAAAATCTTTAAATTTTCTTACTGACTCCATGCGACTAATTAAAAGTTAATAAAACAGCATGATGAATAAAATCTGACATTGTTTGGAAAAATATTAGCGAATGCTGGATGAAAGTCAAAAGAAGTGAAAATGCAACAACTTGACTTGCCAGTGATAATTTTAACTTTTTAAAGGTTTAAAAGTTAGGATTCATTCCAATCAGGGCCAGAATAAGGGTTTTGTAGGCACTATGGCTATTATATGTATACATATGTATGTGTATACGCGCTTAATTGGAGAAACATGGGGGAAAATTATTATTGATTTCTCAAGAAAACTTATTCTAAGAAATAGGTTTCCCTTATGCTACAGCGAGTGTTGCGTGGTCTATCTTGGAGGCTGACATGGTGACATGTGCAGTAGTAATACTCTACTCTTTTTATTGCGCATGTCTGCCATCAGCTTCATTATGAGTGCTGTACCAACCTACATATGCCAAATAACTAGAACTAACACATGCTGTGACTTATAACATATTAAAAAACATTTACGTTAAGATTTTTTTGTTTGAACTTTTCGTAGGCTCCTTTTCATAGGCCCTAGGCATGGTTCCTATACCATAACCTGGCCCTGGTTCCAATTCTATACATATTTTTGCATACAATTGAAATGGATTCAAATTTTCTTTTCAACAACAATTTACTAAGTTCTTTCAGTTGTATAAATGCACAAGCACTTAGTTGGTAGCTTGATTCTATACAATTTTAAAATGCAAATAAAAAATATGCTGCACCCAGACTGGGACAAATGGAGAGAGTCCATTCATTATATATGATATTATATTTCCCATGTGGGTGATGATCCTCCTTAAATTCCTGAATGCTTTATGTAAGTTAAGATTTTGCCACCCTATTTGGTAATTAATGTTGAAGTTTGTCTTCTCATGTATTTTGATTAAAGTGGTAAATATAGGTGTTATCGTATTCAAGGCACAACAACTTGGGACAAGAAAGTGAGCCATTAGAATTTGGAGTCCGTAATGTGCCAAACCGAAAATTTGTATGGAATTCGTATTTGTTGTCCCAAATAGAAGGACGTCTCCATCCAGATTGGATATTATATGTTGTACATGGATTTGTTGGGCAGTCAAACATCAGTGTTTTTGGCAGACCAGTGTATGTCACCCTCATTGCACGCCGTTCAAACAAATTTGCTGGAACACGATTCCTCAAGAGAGGTGCTAATTTTGATGTGAGTTTTGAATTTTATTTATGTTTAGTTTTTACTAGTGAAACTAATGCTATATTGCTGTTTATATATACTATTAATATTGTAAAGTACAGGTTTCCCTCTCTTTATGCGGGGTTGCTTAAAGCGAATTTGCATAAACAGAACCCATATTTACATGTAAAAGATAGGGATACGTTCCACAAGCAATCCTAACTCCCCTCCAATACACTTCTTTCCCTCCACAATGACTACTTATGTGCTAAATACAAACTTAAAACAATTAACACTAAATTATACTCGCCAATAAAAGGAAACAGACGAGCACAAGTGGTGGCTGTTGTGATTGACATTTGTGGAAGTTTAAAGTGCTGGAGGGTTGTCTTGGCACAATGCAAGTTCCGCAGGAAAGGAGACAAAACTTCTCAAGTGTGCTCAAACAGTATCACACGAAATCTCCATCTCATCTCTACTCTATATCTAATATCCACTCCACTCTCATCTCTTTTACTGTAGTACTAATATGCACAGCATAAGAGACAATGAGAGACTCAATAGTCGCCTTGTGGTGTAGTAGAGAACTTTCCTTCATTAGTATTGCACTGGCCATGTAACCGCATGAAAGCGAATCAAAGACGCATAAAAAGAAATTCCGGTAGCAATAAGTTTGTCGCATAATAGCAAATTTGCATAAAGCGAACCCGCATAAAGAGAGGGAAACCTGTATTGTTTCTTAATTTTATTTTAATTATAGCAAATAAACAATATTAAGTGTTATGTAGTCAAAATAATGGGTTATTTCATTAACCTAACTTAATTTTGGTTATCTTCCATTTCAGGGTGATGTGGCAAATGAGGTTGAGACTGAGCAGATGGTCCATGACTCTGGGGTTTCTTCCCTCGTTAAGTCAAGGTTCAGTTCCTTTGTTCAGATGCGAGGCTCAGTGCCTGCTCACTGGAGTCAAGATGTGAGCAAGATGGTTCCAAAACCTGCTATCTCTTTCAATATAAGTGACCCTTATGCTGAAACTGCAGGTGTGATGTATTTTGAATTTTTTTTATTAATCAATTGACGTTATACTCCTGAAGCAAGACATTATTGATTGTCTTTTTATCTCGTTTATATCTTTTTAATTGTCTAAAAAAATTCCATGTTACCTGTATTTTATCCTCCATCTTGGTTTTATCTGTTAACCTGATGGTAAATAATTTTCCAAAGTCAGAAAGCATAAAGGAAATAAGTATTTTTTGGTGTTTTAGAAATTTTTTACACTTGCCAAAAAGCAAATGTGCTGAATTGGAAAAAGAAACAATCACTTGGTCGTAAGATTTAATTTTGGCATAAGGTATATTTTGATAGATGAGAATGTACCTTCCCTTTCAAAATACCTTTCTCTACACCCTGCATTCTGTCTGTAATTAACACCCATCCATCATTTGATTTTTACTGTTTTATTAATTTTGGATGATGCTTATAATGTTTTAGGAAAACATTTTAGTGACTTGCTCGGACGTTATGGTTCTCCGATCATAGTTCTTAACCTGGTGAAGAAACGTGAGAAGAAGAGACATGAAAGTGCTTTGAGTGAGGATTTAAAAGCTTCTGTAGACTACTTGAATCAGTTTCTACCTCCAGAGCATCACATTTTGTACTTAAGTTTTGACATGGCTCGTAGGAATAAAGTGTAAGTATATTTAATTTGTTGCTCCTGTTAGTACAGTTTTTCCTGGGGCTTGCCCAATTTTATGGACAATCTCGGAGCCCCAAAATTTTTATAGAGATACAAATTTCCAGTATTCATTTTCAAGCGAGTGATCAATATTTGAACTTTTTCTTAATTTATAAACTACATTTAAGTCTAGCTATTAGGGTTGCCAACCATCCTTCTGTGGGAAGGATAGTCCTTCCTTCAAGTTGTCCTACATCCCTCCCAGATGCTGGGCAGGATGTGATTTGTCCTTCTTTTCCACAAAACTTCTTACCATTTGCTAATTATATTTTTATAAATTTAAATTACTATGAAACAATTTTATTATATTGTTTTTTAATTTAAATTACTATGAAAAACTTTTAGTAACATCAAATAACAAGTATGTGAGAATGCCATCTATATTTAGGGTTGCAATTTTACTTTGTAACCTTGAAACATTGTGACAAGTTATTAGGGGAATCACTCTACTCTATATTTCATCTCAGTCATTACACTGTCTTTTTTCCCCTATCAGTGCAGCGGTGTCTGGCCTGCTCTCTGCTTTGCTGTGTGTTAATAATTAAAAACATAACACAAGGTCTTATTGTTATTTATATGTATGGTAACAATATCAGTGAGTACAAAAGTTGATTATTTACAGTATGTAGTAGGGTTGCCAACTGTCCTCCTTTGTTAAGTACAGTCCTTTCAAGTGTTTTGTCCTGCATCCTTCCCAGCATCAGGGAAGGATGCAATTTTTCCTTCTTTTCAGAAAACTTCTTATCTTTCAATGCTTATATATATTTCTTAAATCTACCTTACAAGTTGTTAACTATATGTGGCATAGTTTGTTTAACAACTGCATACTAAACATAGACAATATAAGCACAGGTATATTTCATAAACAAATTTATTATATAACCACTGTTTAGTTACAATGTAATATTTTCATCTGAAGTTCAATATGCTGAAAGGTAGGTGGGTAAACAGTGCTGTATTTAGCTATGTGGTGCACATACGCAGTTTGAATTCCTTGGAAGTGAGCCAACCTTACAGGTGCAAGTGCCAGTCTCTACATGTCTATGGAGAATCCTTGAAACCTTTATTTCGTCTGTCACTTTAATATTATTTTACTCATTCGTTATTGGTACAGTCTGTGGTGGTACAGTATATCTGATTTATTATTGTGATTGTCTAATAAATTGGGTGAGTACAAAAATTGATTATTAATTATAAAAACAGTTTAGAATTAATGTAGATTATTTAATTATTTTTCTTTGACGTGGTTTTTCAGAACACTTAGAAAATTCTTTTTTTTATTTCAGAAAGCACCCTATTGCTATGAGTTCTAAAAATTTATCAGAAAGAAAAAGAAAAAGATTTTGTACATTTAATGACTTGTGGGAACAGCAGTTTGAATGGATTAGATTATACAAATCAAATCCAACTGAGGCAAAATGTACCTTGTGTAATATTACATTTTCTGTTGCATACCTTGGTATTGCAGTTATTATGAAGCACAATGACTCAGAATCTCACAAACCAGGAGCAAAAGCATCAACTTCCATTAAAGTTTTGGACAATTATTTTGTTTAAAAAATTCAAAGGAGGTAGATTTGGTTGTAATTCCTTGGATTACACATTTAAATTGATTGCTAAAACATTAAGTGATTCTGTTATTTCAACTAAAATATCATGTGGAAGAACAAAGTCAGAAGCCTTGTCAGGGGCATACTGATAGGCCCCGCAATGCGGGAGGGCCCCGAGATTTAGGGAGCCCCCAATCATTCAAACCATACCGATGAAGGCGTCTGACGCCTGCTTTAAGAACCCCAAAAATGTAATTGTGACATCTACAATATGGCTATATAATGCTGAGAGGAGGCATTTCTTGGCATGAAAACCAGTGCAAGATATAGGCTATGATTATATGCCTTCTAATGTCTCTTGCTCTTAGGCCAATGTATTTTCTCATGTGTCAACACTTCTTGAGTGTTACATATAGCTAGGGAAGATAATTGTGCTTATTTGTGTTTATTGTGTATACAGTAGAAACCCGTTTATCTGGTTCTTGATGATCCAGACTTCTGGATTATCCGGACCTATAGACGGATGGAACAATAGATGCGATGAGCGGGCGAGATTCAAGATCATGCATTCTAAAAGTAACTACATTGTAGGAAATGACTCACTCGCTCTCCCGTTCCCACCCATCCTTGCCTCATACTCTGCTGAGGAAAGAACACTTGACGCCTTCCATTCCCACCGTTTTATATTTGTCAGTTCACAGCTAACTTAATTTAATGTTCGTCATTTTTGTGGGTTTACTTCACAACCTTTTATCCAATGTTTAAAAAATTGTATAGTTTTGTACTGTCTTTTAAAACAAAATTATATTATTTAAAGCAATTTATATTATTATCCGGATTTTCAGTAATCCGGACCGGGTGTGGTCCCATCAAGTCAGGATAAACGGGTTTCTACTGTATTTACTTGTTAACTGATGCATGTGTACACTGTTCAGGCTCTAAAGGATGGCGACTTGACTTCAATTACCAGTCGGTTTGGTAGTTACTACTTGAGGGCTCCGAAATCCTCAAAAAGTAGATTTTTGCTTTCATATATAGGTACATAGGTAGATTTTGGTTTATGTGCAGCCGCTCTTCTTTTCAAATGAGCCCCCCTGGATGGCACATAAGATTTTACGGATTGGTATCACTCTCTCGAATAATCATTTTCTTGAATATCATTTTCCAGGATATCGCTTTCCCGAATATCATTTTCCAAAATATCACTTTCCCAAATACCATATTCCGGATTATCACTTTCCCGACAATCAGAAAATGTTTTTTCCCTCACCATTAATATCCCAGCAAGGTTAATTGACGTAGCCTTCCCGCCATGCAGAGTTGCCGAGGAAAGCAGTGCATCATCAGAGCCCACGGAAATCTCATCACTCATGAGGTTTCCCCCCTTCACTTTAATGATTTGGTATTTAATTTCATGACCAATCTTTGAGTTTTGTGCTACGGGAGTTCACCTTTAGAATCATTAGCCCTGAAAAAACAGATGTTGTGGCATAGGAAAGTTTGGATGCAATTTTAAGGGGCGTTATGGGGTGAGGGAGTCAAAGGAAATGTATTGTAGGATTTTGGAGGAACTAATTGACAAACCCAATGATGGCAAGAGTTGTTATTGGGAAAAAGCCATATTGGTCTCTATAAATTTATTAGTAGCTTATGAGAAGAAGAATAATTCAGCAGTGGAAAGTTTGAAGATATAAACAGGCAAAAAAGTGGCAATCCCAAAAGGAGTCAGCAAGAGGGAAGAGAAAATAATGCATCTTCATCAAATTCGAGATGGACAGATGACCAATAATCTACTCACTGGATTTGTGCACAACACACGGTATGCTGTATAATAGTTGACATCCTTATGTTTAAACAGTAAGTCCATATCCTCAATTTGTGCCACTAGTTGTGTTGCTTTGGTTTTCATATAAAAATAAACTGATGTGGGCAACACATGACTTTCTCCATATTTATATGGTAAATTACATGTTGTTAGCTTTGGGATCTTCGTCAATATTTACTTCCGGTTGACAATTAAGAAAAGAAAAAGGAGCGTTACTAAGACGTAACTAAGCATCAATTGTTAACAATAGTCTTCGGTAGGTGGCGTGGTGGTGGCAGCTAAAAATATAAGATATCTCTTAAACAATGCGTTAAATGGAAAAATGTATCAAACAAAGGTTGTAGAAAATAAAATTTTCTACAACTTTTATTCCAATGCATTTTTTCATTTATCAAATATTAAAGCAAATATTTCAAAAAATAACGGATAAGTGACAAGAGTAAACACCCACTTCCGATCGACCGATTTTTACCAAAAACTAATCAGATCTTCTAACTTTTATAAAAGTGTTAAATATAAAATTTTGCATTGACCTGATTAATAGTTTTTGAGTTAGAGTGCCCACAAAAATCTATCACATACAGAGACAGACACACAGACATCATCGAGAAAATAGTCAAAACGTGTTCAGGGAACCTTAAAACATATATTTCTGTTGAAATCTCGAATTCGATTTTCATGAAAACAATACTTTCTCTATACTTCGTATATGGAGAAAGTAAAAAGTAATGTTATTATTGTTGGGGCAATCAGTTGTGTTGCAGTATTTAATATACCTTTGTCAATAAATTTAATTTTCAAAAACATTTCTGCGCCGGACATTATTTTTGGAAAAATGATTTTTGAGAAAATGATTTTCGGGAAAATGATATTTGGTAAAGTGAATGTGAGTGGATTTTCCAGATCATATTTATTCAATAGAGAACTTCAAGTATTATGACAGCAAATGTTTAACTATTTTTGACCCCCTCGTCCCCCCATCTCAGCAACTGTCAGCATTTGGGTGACCCTCTGCCCCCTTGTCTTATGTAAGATTTCATTGCACCCCCCTTTAATAAAAATTAGAAAATGCATAGTTATGCATGGCAATACTTTCTAATGCCTTCTTATAGCATTGCAATGCATTTTAATGCTGTTTCAAGCACAATGAGGAAAAATATATCAGAGTAAACAAGGTAAAGTTATATTTACCAAAAAATCAGTTAAATATGGCGAAAAGAATTCTAATGTTGGATGAAATGTGGGTAACAAGGAGGTGGAAGTTTGCTGTGGACGAGCTGTCGCGACATGTAAATCACACATAAAAAGTAAAAAAAAAAATTTGGATAAAAATCTTACGCAAGTCAGCAAACATCAGCTTTTCCTAGACCTCCCTCCTCCTTAAGGGGAGTTAATCATAGATGCCAGGGGCTTAGCTCCTACACCTGGAAATTTTGTCACTATTGCTCATTTGTTTAGTGGTGGTAGTTGGCGACACGTGAGAGGGGAAGGGAAAGACTTGGGAGGGGAACCGTTAAGGAGAAAGTCGACGTCATAGCCATGCGCAGTAGCACATTTTGGGTTCGAACTAATAGTTGGGAGAATAGGTCTTGCAGCTTTTGCCTACGGCTAAACGTAGCCTCTCCTATAGGTGGTCCCACCTCAAGGATGGACTCGTCCTTCTGTGAGAGTGCCTTCTACGCACTGCCACCACTAAATGAACATACTATACCTAATGTCCCATATAAAAAAGGGTTCTTTGAAGTGCACCGACATCATACAATACACGGGATTTATGGCTTCACTTCCTCTCCAAAGGAATACTTGTCATATTTTAGTCATAAAATATCATTGACCTCAGCTGAGAATCAAACTCGCAATACTTGAAACCATTGACGAGTATTTCAACCACTGCTCCACCGACATTGACTGATAAGTGTAAGTTAATAAGCATATTCATTGTCATAGAGTAATGAATACGTCTTATTTTTCTTGTGTCTCTATGGCAGAGGTGGCCAACGTTTTTCTGTAATATACCACATATTATGTCAAAAATTTGTCACATGCCACCCAGTTGTGGTCCAAGGGAGAGCGATTCCTCTCCCCCTCTCTCCCTACGCACATGGCATGCACAAAAACACAGAGCTGAGCCATATCAGTATTATCGCAACTTTCATCAAGAACTAATGAAAATTATTTGCATGCAGATAAAAAAGAAGTGTTTTGTTTTTCAACATTATCAGACACATCATCTATTCTATTCATCACAGTATTTCTTGAAAGTGCAATGTCATAAACCATTCTTTTTACTTTTGGGTCACCTGATAACATAAATCACGAAGAAATCCTCTTCCTCTCATGTATGGGTTCATGGTGCGTGCGCCTTTCCACTCTTGTTACTTTATGGTGAAATTTTGCTTTTGGGTTGTATTTGTCTGGTTGAACAAATTCCTGAGCAGCCGTGATGTTGGTACCAGTGATGTGAATGCATTAGGTGCTGCACTTACAGAGACCCTTCATTCTCGAAAAAATTTCTTTTTATGTGTGAATACATTTTTTAATCATTAAAAAATATTGAATACTCCCATTATGGGAGAAAAAGTTGCTTTATTTCTTTAAAATTACTATTAAAAATTTTTTAATTGTAAGAAACTTTGCACCCTTTATACCAGGCTCCATGATTTTTCAAGCTGGCTCTGACAATTTTCACTTGCTGGACAGAATTAGGTCAGAAAATTTATGTTGTATGAATTGGTTTAGATAGTAATCCATTCTTTATAGATATAAATTAATCGGAGGATAAATATTGATAATGGATATGAAGATCAGTATCTATGTGGGACTCTATGCCAAACTTAATACAGTTGAAGAAATATTCATAATTTGATGGCATTTAATGTCATACTATAAAAACTTGTTTTTTGATTAGTGTGAACATTGTATGAATGTTTTTTACATTGAAAATATTTGTATGGAAAGAGCTCTTAACAACCAGAGATATTTATTGTTAGAAATTTTGCAACATGTAGTTTCAGAAATTTTGTCAAATGTATGCCCTATTCATATGGAATTTATGAAATCAAATATAACAAAATTGTAATTAGCCTGTTTTTTTCTCTTGCTGGAAAGAGAGTAATGAGCAGATTTTATAGGCTCTGACTTAATGAGGTTACACTCATAAGTCATGAAAATACCTTACATTGTATTTGTTGTCTGCTAGGAAAGAAGCAAATGTGATGGCACACCTTGGACGGAAGGCATATAAAGCAATATGCAAGGTTGGAATATTCCAGAGCCCTCCTCCTTTGAAACGTGGAGGGCAATGGGGGACTCCAGGCCTCCTTGCACCCTCTGGACACCATTCAACCTCTTGTGCTCCTCTCCTTCAGACTGGCATAGTGCGTGTCAATTGTGTGGATTGCCTTGACAGGACTAATACAGCCCAATTTGCTCTGGGGAAATGCGCTTTGGGGCTACAAGTGAGAAACATTTTGTGTATATGTCTACATTAATATGATATATTTAGTTCATAGCTTTATAAACATAATAGAATATGTTTTTGGAATGAGAGAGTGAAAGAAATGTTGTTGAAAAAATTATACTATATCTGACTCTCTATCCCCTGGTTTTAGCTTTGTGCCCTGGGAATCTTAGACGATGGAAATTTAGAGTTTGACACAGATTGTGTTCGTATGTTGGAAAGTTTATATGAGGACCATGGTGACACATTGGCCCTACAGTATGGTGGTTCTCAACTGGTCCATCGTATACGAACATACAGAAAGACAGCTCCCTGGACCTCTCAAGGCAATGACATCATGAACACCCTTAGCCGCTATTACAGGAATACGTTTTCTGGTAAGAAGAATTGTTTGGGTGTGAATAGTTTTAATGAATATTATAAAATGCCCCTATGATCTGGAGATTCAGTTTATGTTAATGCAATATATAAATATATAATATGGGAAACGTAAATTATCATACCTTGTACCAACCAGTTTTGAACTAAAATAGATAGCTATAGAGAAGCATTGAATTAAGTGAGTAGAATGAAGCAAGGTATTAGTTTCACTTAAGCATTGTCATTTCTAACCAATGCTGATAGGAATAAATTTTCTGCTCTTTGCATTATCATCGATCAAGTTGAGGAGTGGTGGTTGTTGCATTGATTCAAATGCCTGGAGTACCCGTACAGGCATGCAAAATGAGTCCCCTTTGGTGCCTGGCATGCCCATACGTGGGCAAGGGAATAGGATGGCGACTAGCTAAGATATTAGTTGCCATAGTTGGAAGTGGATGAAGAAGCTCTTCTTTCATCTCCTCAACATCACAGTGCTCAATAGCTACATTTTATTGAGGAAGGCAAATGACTTATTGACAGTTTCACCTTGCTCTTATGAGAAGGGGCATCAGCTATGCCCTCGAAAACTTCCCAAAATGGAAGACCAAGTGCAAGTGGGGCCACATTGTATCAGTTAGAGGTAAAAGAAAATAAACATTGGAATGTTAAGGGAAATCGCCATTGATGCCATGTGTACTCGGAGAATGAAAATTACACATGGACAGTGGCAAAATTTGCTCTGTCGGTCTGTGTATTTTCCAATTTTGAAGAATACCACACAAAGCAGGATTTCTAAGTGATGTGCAGAATGAAATTTGCTATTGCAATGCATGAATAAATGAACTATAAAATTTTTATTGAATTTATTGTTGTTATAATATAGAATTACGCCAGATTTGCATTTTTTGTTTTCTTTTACTATAAAAGATGTAATACTGTTATTACCAAAACAATTGATTAAGTAATGCTTTTTATTTGAAAAATTTATCGCTAATAGTTCAATAAATACAAGATACTTGGGATTACCCGTCGAAATTGACGGTTAGCAGAGAGCGACTGCAGAGATCCGGCTTGCAGCCCCCACGTGTGGTGACCAACACACACAACATCACCTATCCCTCCCTCCAACTGCCTGTCTCCTCCTACCATACTGAATTCTCTCTCTATTCAAAATATCGATAGAGATGCACCCCCCTCCTGATTGAAATTCTGATATTGCATGTAGCCTAAGTTCTAAGTTGGATCGACCTTAGGATAATCACTATTGCCAGTTTTTTGGTTGCCCCCTCCTCACAACCCCCCCTCCTGATTGAAATTTTTGTATGATATGTAGCCTAAGATCTAAGTTGGATCGATACATTTCAAGTTTCATAAAAATCTGTCCAGCCGTTTTTGCGCTATCGCTGGGTCTTAGTTTCCCCATTCCCACAATTGAAATTCTGATGTGATAAATATCATCAATAAATGGCGACCCAATGCTCCAATCTCAAATTTTTTAAGTGCCTGCACATCTACATGGTAAGACCTTTCTTTTGACACCTCAACCATTTTCTTAGGTGCTGCCGTTGTCTCACATGTTCTACCACAGGAAAAAGCGATTTAAATTAATATATAGATTTTATGATCAAATGAAAGAAATCTTGAAATGGCCAAAATTAAATCTGGCGGCGAGAGTCTACTAGGAGACATTTAAATCTGGCATTTAAAGGTTAAATGGGTGGCTAGCAGCAGAAGTTGCACTTTATTTGCTTGACAGCAATTTTTTGGCATTGCTAGCAGTCACCATATTGTATGTGACTGAATCCTTGTTGGGAAACCCTTGTGATTTAACATCTTTAAACTAAATTTTACATAAAATATTTGTTTATTACGAAGTTTTTAGCCATGAATTTGATTTATCATATTTTGTTAATTTTGTTTATTAGTAAGTAAATTTTCAATGCAGATGCTGAGAAGCAACATACGATGAACCTCTTTCTTGGCCTATTTGTTCCGGAAGAAGGGAAACCACCTATATGGGAACAAATGACAGATTATCATTTGCATCATCCCCCAACCTTGTCTAAGAAAAGGTAGCATGCAAGACTTCATTTTTCAGTTACCTTTTTTGCATTTTATTATATAATTTACATTGGGCATTAAATTCTATTTTCTTTCGTACTGTTTGTGTAATAGACCAGGTAGGTTAACGCAGTGGTGGGAAAAAGATGTGCTTGAATGCTTGCCAAGGGCACGTGATGAAGTTTGGAAGACATGTGCTCATATACTTCAGCTGGACAAGTGGATTGGGAATGATAAAGTGGATGCATACCTTGATTACTATCGTCCCCATGAGTTCAGTATCCTCTGTGATGATTCTGCCTACAAAATCAGCCATTCAGTAAGGTAGGTTTTATCTTTGAATGGCATTGATCATTTATTAAACAATAATGCAAGCCTGATTCACTTGCAACTCTATGCATATTAAGATGTTAATTGAGAAAATACGTGATACTTTTCAATGTTTACTTAAATGACCTTTATTATGGTTTCAGTATTATGCTAAAATCATTTTGAAAAGTAAAAGTAAACTTAATAAAACTGAATCGAGTATGTACATAGAACTCTGGCTTCAGAATATGAAAAAATTTTAAGATTCCAGTCTTATTTGCTTTTCCTTTTGCAGGGACTTCATGCCCCATTTCACTACCAACTTCAGCCCCTTCACAGTAAGGGTGCGGCCAGGACGTCGAAGGGAAGAGACAGCCATGACAGGGAGTGCTACTAAAAACCCTTCTCTTACTGGACAGAGCTCAACAAGTTCAACAAACTCAAGTGACAGGTGAGATCAATTATGGCTTGAAGACAGGTGAAACAACTGAACATAGTTTGGAAAATATAATGGATTCTGAGATTTTATGATATTTACCTTAATTTAAGAAGTAAGTAGAACTTACCATTTACAGAAGGAAGTATTCAAAATAGTGCTAGTAATAGCAATCCTTGTGCACAGAAAGTTCTCCCCATGTTTTTATTCAGATCATTTATTAAGTTATATGTTTGTATCTGTAATGCTGAATTTTCATCCTGCAGCACTTTGATGTAATTTTTCATATCATGCAAACATGAGCTGATTCTTAGTTTTTGAAAGTCTAATATAAGATTACACATCAACTACTGATGATGAGAGCATAATAATAATATTTATTCTCCAATGATCTGTTTACAGATATAGGATTCGTCATAAAATTCAAACAATCACATTACATTGAAACATACAAGGTACAATTATTACATTTGGTTATCCAAAAGAAAATCATTCACAGAATAGTACATTTTGTGCTGAAGCAACTTTTTTAGTTTTAATTTAAAAGGGCCATTCCCTTTGATCCCTTTCAGTTCTTCGGGTAGTTTATTATAAAGATGCAATCCCACATATTGGACCTAACGATGTAAGTTTTGTCTTAATACGAGGAACATATATGTCATTGTGTCTTCTCGTATTGTAATTATGATAGTCCGAATTCTTATCAAATTCACTAATATTGCTTTTTATGTATATTAATAGAGTTGAAATATATACACTTGGTAGGGGAAGAATATTAAATTTTTGAAATATCGGGCGACAAGGTGATTTGGGTGGTGCATATGCCATTAGCCGAACAATTTTTTCTGAATTTGAAAAATTTTGATGGAATCTGTTGATGTACCCCAAAAAATAATACTATATATAAGTTGGGAGTAAATTCTCCCATAATATAGACTTAAGAGAACTTCAGGACTCTGTACCTTATGTACCTGATCAGATAACTCATTGAACTGAGTTTACTGGCTAGTAAACTAATGTGTTGCTCCTTGGATAAATCATAACTGATATACATGCCTAAAACTTAGTATTATGAGATTAGTGTAATACAGTGCCATTCAGCATCAATGGAACATATTCTTGTGAATTACGAGAATAGAAACGAATTACATGGGTTTTATCCGTATTTATGCTAAGTTGGTTATTTATATACCAGTTGTTCAACTGTTGAGTAATTAATTTACTGTCATTAATGAAATCTGGACATGAATTGGCTGACATGAGAATATTTGTATCATCAGCATAAAGAATAGATTTGGCATTTTCAACTAACGTCACACTGTTAGGAAGGTCATTGATATAAACTAAAAAGAGGATAGGGCCTAACACAGATCCTTGTGGCACTCCAAGTGTCATTGTTTTAGTAGAAGAATGATATCTTATTCCATGAACATTAAGTGATACTATCTGCGACTTGTCATTTAGATATGATTGTAACAATTTTAATGGTATGCCCCGAATTCCCAGTTTTTCCAGTTTCTGTAAGAGAAAACTATGATTGACAGAATCAAAAGCCTTTGTGAAATCAAAAAACAGACCTAGAGTTTCCTTTTTTCATCAGTTGCAGACAAGATATAGTTAATTGCTTGGTAAACAGCAGGGGAGGTTGATAGGCTCTTTCTATATCCATGTTGGCATGGTGATAGAAGCTTATGTGTTTCAAGATAATAAGTCAGTCTAGTATAAATTACCTTTTCAAAAATTATTGCGAATTGATTTTGTATTGTTATTGGACGACAATTTTTTGTCACCTATATCTCCTTTTCTTTTGTAAATTGAAACTACTTTTGATGTTTTTAAAGGAGAGGGAAATATACCTATATGTAAAGATTCATTTATGAGGTATAATAATGGAGATTTAATTGCATCAAAACACTGTGAGATTAAATTGCTGGAAATCTCATCTATGCCAGCAGTACATTTATGGCCCAATTTTTTAACAATAGACTTTAACTCTGTTTCAAGACAGGGTGATAGGAAAAATGATTTTGAATGATTTGGAATATTAAAATTAATATTAGCAGAAGATGTGGAAATGGCAGGTTGGAGAGAGAAATGATCACTGAAAGCATTTGTTACAAGAGAATAGTCTAAAATAGTGTTGCCAGAGGAGTCTTTGAATTGTGGTGTTACATGAAACCCTGTTTGTTTTTTGGAATTCCTGATAATATTCCATGTTTCTTTAGTTTTATTATTAGCTTTAATCAGTCGTTCATTGTTATATGTTCTCTTAGCATTGTTTATTAGAGTACAGTAATGTTTTTTAAGTGAAGAGTATTCGTACTTTAGATTTTTATCATTTGTTAATTTAGCGGATTTTGCTAGATCTTTTAAGGTATATGACAGTTGTTAAATTTCATTGGTAATCCAGTTCTTTTTAAAAACCTTTTTTGAAGCTATCTTACATCTAAGTGGAAATGCACACTGGAAAAAATACAAAAATTTACTGTAGAAACACTGAAAGCTATCATTAAAGGGCTTAGCAGAATATACATCCTTCTAAGTTTCTGAATGAAGTTTATACATAAAAGATGACATATTTGCATTAGTAAAATAACGTTTGGGAGGCCTGGCGACCATGGAAGAGGATTCAATAGTAAAAATGGATATTAGTGGGTAATGATCTGAAATGTCTGAGTCCAGTACTGTAGTTTTTACATGAGTAGTATCAATGTTGGTTATTACATTGTCGAGCCACGTTTTAGAGGTATCAGTTACACGAGTAGGCACAGAATTAACTGTGACTAATAAGTTGTATGTTTACAATAAGCATAAGAAATCCTCTTTTGCTTGGTTATCGGTGAGCATATTACAATTGAAATCTCCTGTAATTATTATAGAGAAATTTTGCTTATTGTGATATAATTCATCTAGGAGATGGCCAAATTTATCGAGAAACAGTTCAAAATTTCCCAGTGGTGACCTGTAAAAGGAAGCACAACATATACTAACATCGTCAATGCCTAAGTAAATAAGTGAACATTCAAATTCTTGTTCTTCTAACAAATCTATAAATGATATTTGACAAAAATTATAACACCACCATTTTTTAATTTAGACCGGCAATATATGTCCCAGGCAATAACCTCTTCCTTTTTTAGCCAATGTTCACAAAGGCATATTATATGAGACTTGTGTTGATTGATGAGGACCTCTAGTTCTAGGAGCTTATTTCTAATACATTGAATGTTTATATGTAATACTTTGAGTTCCGTTGTGGAATTTGAGTGATTTATGAAAGCTAGTCACTGTTTAGCTCTTGAAATATGTATTTAGTAGGTTGCCCTCATATTTAGCGAATCTGCATATGTGACTTTGTTTGCATGAGTGTCTGATAAATCGCTGTCATTGTCAAAAGACACACAAACTCTCAACCCTCAGACAATCATGTGTGGTACTAGGTCCCTGGCATAGAATAATTACCCACAAACCTATTAATTTTCTTTTTCTTCCTTACCTTTGTGTTGTGTGCTTGTGCGAGTGTGTGTGGTTGCTTAGTGGGTCCCTTTTGCAGTTGTACAGATACACAAACCTAGCAATGGTGTGATTTTTGGATTCCTGGCATAAAATAATCTATCATAAATGTAGTCTTTATTCTTTCTATCTTTAGGATTTGTGTTGGAGTGATTGAGTGAATGCATGAGTGTGAGTCACAATAGGTCCCTGATAAGGAATAACAACCTCGAAACCTGATTGTATTTTTGTTTTAATTTATTTTTATTATTTTACAACCCTCCACTTCGATGCTTTGTTCTATTATTTCTTTAATTTCCTTCTCAGTGTGTCTCTAAATATTGAATTTTACGGTTATGGAGTCAATTTTACTTTAACATCATTTTGACCATAGTCTCCCACCATTATTTATTTACTAATATAAGAGAAAATCCTCATCTTATTTAAAATTGTTTCAATACATTGTATTCAATTTTTTTACTTAAGAAAAACTCACTCTGATAATTATTTATTTTAAGAAAAATATGGTGAACACAAATGGTTATTGCATTGACCCTTTTGTTTAGAGTCACTTGATGTTTTTCTTATTTTCAATCAGTTCAAGAGAGGCAAGTGAAACATCAGAGGAAGAGAGAGAGGTAAGTGTTGAAACACGAGTAGCTGTCTCAATTACAAGTAGTGCTGAGGACAGCATGACTTCATTTGAGGCCTTGTTTCCTACAATGGGACAAGAGTATGGCCTAAAAGTGGGTGATCCAGGAAAGCAAGACCAACTCCTTTATAAAAGGTATATTCAATCCTAATATAATAGATGTTGCTTATTATTATCACTGGTTAATGTTATCTGATATTAAAACTCACAAAATTCATATTGAAAAAAATATGGCTTAGGCCACTTTTACATTGTTAAAATAAATTAGTATTCAAAGTCAGTTTGTTACGTAGGTCATTTTTTCCTTACTCATATTGACTTCATCATAAACAGCCTTTTTATTTGTTTTTAAATCATCATAAAATTGCAGAAATATGGGTGGTATATATTTTTAAAATACCTTTAAGTCATTATATTTGGCAATTTCAATTGTATTACCACTAGGATATAATAGATTTTACTCAATTTTAGTGTATATCTCATTTCATTTGGCAATATTAACTTCTTTAACCTTTTCGCTGCTATCGACGCATATATGCAGGTGGGCAGAGTGGTGCCTTGACTGCTAACGACGCATATATGCGTTTCAAACTTTTCCGTTCGCTGCTCAAAACACATTCAGTCGTATCGATGCTAACGAAGTGCCATGGATTTTTGTGGTACTAACAGATGTTTTAGGCACTCTGTAGATGGCGTAGACTTATATTTTCAAGCTATTTTTAGTCTAACCTTGGATGATGAAGAAGGCAGCTTCTACTTCGTTTCCCCGGGCTTTTTGCACCCGCATAAAACCTTTTTCGTCCCTTGGCCATCACTTTTCTCACCCCCTATGCCCTAAAAGGCCTAAAACAGACTGAAAAAAGCCAAAAATATCTTCAGTCTTTCATACGTAATACATCCCGTTCTCAAACCAAGTTTTTTTAGTCGCATTTACATTCTTTCGTTTTCTTTTGCTATTAATCAAAAGAATCAACAAAAAAGATGATAATATTTTTTCGAGATGGTTAATAATCAATATGAATGTAAATGATTGACAAAATAACTTTTAAAATATAAAGAGACTAAAAGACGAACAAAAGAATGTAAACGCGGAGCTCTTAGAGAAAGTATTCAGCACAGGGGTGCTTCAAGGTCACTGAACTCGGCACACACGGCTGACGTAGAAGCTTCAAGTACATAGCAGCGAAAGGGTTAAACTCAACATCTTCATTGTTAGAATATTTGTATTTCATTGAATAAGGTTTTTTGTTGTTTTCATATAACCATTTTATTTTAAGACACTACTTTGGATTTACCCTTAAGCTATTTTTCTATTATTTATGAACTTTTCTAAGTTTTCAATGCTTTTCATATTCTCGACAGTCGTTTTAACTATATGGAATGGATTTTTTACCTTGTTGTGGTTATTACATGACTCCTGTCATCAGGAAGAAAAATCTTGATAGTAACTCTTTTCCTTCTCTATTTCTCGAAATTCTTCATCACACGGCAGATAATAATAATATAATAATAATAATAATTTTATTCATCCAAGTGATCTTTTAATACAAATATAGGATAAGTATATGATAAAATATGTATATATACATAGATATTCATAAAAATGCAGGTATAAGTCACAATAAAACATACAAAGTTAGTCATGATCTAGTTATACAAAAATTCATCAGTTGAGTAAAAACAGCCATTTACAAGATACTCCTTAAGTTTATGCTTAAAGGATCTGTTTTTTGACTCATTTTTTAGCGTAGCAGGGAGCTTATTGAAGAATATTGATCCAGCATAAATTGGACTGTTAGCACACATTTTCAAGGTCTGTGACGAAAGGTGACAGTCCTGTTTACTTCTCGTATTATGATCATGTATATCCGAATTAGATTTTAAATTAAGAATTGATGCATTATTTTTAATAAACAGAAATGAGTAAAATATGTATATACTAGGGGCAGTGAGAATGTTGAAGTTTTTAAATAAGTTACGGCAACTATCTCGTCTTTTTGCCTTGGCTAAGATTCTTACAGCCCACTTTTGGAGTTTAAACAGACGCAAGGAATGGTGAGAGTGACCCCATACCATAATGCCATATTTTAGATGGCAATAAATATAGGCATAGTATATTGTAAGTGCTGTGTGTAGGTTAGTGATCTGCATCACTCTTTTGAGGAGGAAGCATCCTACACTAACTTTCTTGCATGTGGCATCAATATGTGCTTCCCAGTTTAGTGTTTCACTTAAATGAACTCCTAAAAATTTTACTACTGCCGAATTCTTCAGAGAATTGTCTGAAACTTTTAACCAAGGAGTTTGAGTTATTATCTTTTGGGAGGGATGAAATTGTATGAATGTGGATTTGTTATTATTTAAGAAGACCTTGTTTTTGGTGCACCAACTTTCCATTTCGCTAATTGCATTTTGCGGGCTGAAGGAATCACGGGTTTATCAGTAGATGGTTAGTATCATCAGCAAACATGTATAGATCACCTCCTTTAAGGTAGGAGGGGAGATCATTAATGAATAGTAGGAATAACAAAGGTCCAAGAATTGACCCTTGAGGGAGGCCTCTAGTAACATAGTGGAGTTCAGAGGAAATTTTACAATTATCAGCTTCAGAGTAGATTGTTACAGCTTGTTGCCTGTCAGTGAGAAAAGATTCTATCCATTTATTAGCTAGTTCAGAGATCCCATAAGACTTAAGTTTGCTTAGGAGAATTTTATGGTCGATGGAATCAAAAGCCTTTGATAGGTCATAAAAATTCCCAATAACATTATTTCGATCATTCAATCCATCTAGCACAGCATGGACGAACTTTGCTATGGCAGTTTCGGTGGATCTACCTTTGTGAAATCCATATTGGTATTCGGAAAGAATATTATGCTTGTCCAAGAATGAGGTAATTCTGTTATACATAATGCTTTCAAGGATTTTGGAGAAGACAGATAAGGTGGAAATTGGTTGAAAGTTCTCCATAGTGCAGGTGTTACCTTTTTTGGGAACAGGAATCACTTTGGCAATTTTTAATTTTTGGGGAAACGTTCCGGAACTTAATGATTCGTTAACAATATGGGTAATTGGAGAAAGAAGATATTGGATGGCATCACCTCTGAGAAGAGAGCATGGGATGTCATCCCACCCAGATGAATTTTTACGACTTATTTTACTAATTATTGATTTAATTTCATTTTCATTAACAGGTTGGAGAAATATAGAAGTAACATTAGAGTAGGATAGAGTTGGGATGTTGACTGAATTGTCTATTATCTGTGGGTTGACAAGTTGATTAACAGCTCCTAGAAAGTAATTATTGAGTTCATTGGCTATGGATAATGGATGAGACACTATCTTGCCATTGACAGAAATTTCATTGATGGAATATTTATTTGTACTCAAAGATGTAGATTTTTTTATAATATTCCAGGCAGATTTAGTTTTGTTACTGAAAGAGTTTATTAGATTGAAGTTGAAGTTCCTTTTAGAATCCTTTACTGGGTTTGCAAAATTCTTTTTGTGCTCAAGGTAGACTTTTTTGTCAATAGAGTTATTGGTGAGAGTCAGTTTTTGAAACATTTGTTTCAGTTTAACTGATTCAGACCTAACTTCATCAGTGACCCAAGGGTTACTACTATTAAGGTAATTGTTGATCCTCACACATCTGAGAGGAAAGCAGTCATTGAAATAGGAAAGGAAGGTAGATAAGAAACTGTCAAATTTATCATTGATAAGCGTGTCCAAAAACAAGAAATTTATTTGAATAACCAATTATTCTGATGTATCAGCAATAAAATTACAGATGGCAACCATTTTAATATTCCTATATTGGCCACCACATTGATTCCTGTATATTGTAAATTTTTGGGAATAAATTAAATTTTTGATATAGTGCACAAGGCATGATCCTATTTTCTGTGGCCCCTGTGAAATTATGTCTTCATGCCAGCCATACATATACAATCCACCAGTGCTTAAGTCATACCGTGGCCGGTCATTTCACTCCTGGTCGTTTGACTTCCGGTCCTTAAACTCCTAGTAGTTTTGATTCCCAGAGGGAGATCGACAGAGTGAGAGGGAGATGGATTGAAAGGGAGATAGATGGAGTGAGAGGGAAATAGACGGAGGTGGAGGGAGATAGACAGAGTGAGAGGGAGGTAGACAGAGTGAGAGAGAGATAGATGGAGTGAAAGGGAGGTAGACGGAGTGAGAGGGAAATAGATGGAGTGAGAGAGATAGAGGTGGAGGGAGATTGACAGAGTGAGAGGGAGATAGACTTAGTGAAAGGGAGATAGATGGAGTGAAAGGAAGATAGATGGAGTAAGAGGGAGATAGATGGAGTGAGAGAGATAGAGTGAAAGAGAGATAGACAGAGGTGGAGGGAGATAGATGGAGTGAGAGGGAGATATATGGAGGGAAAGGAAGATAGATGGAGTGAGAGGGAGATAGATGGAGAGAGAGATAGAGTGAAAGGGAGATAGACAGGTGGAGGGAGGTAGATGGAGTGAGAGGGAGATATATGGAGGGAAAGGAAGATAGATGGAGTGAGAGGGAGATAGATGGAGTGAGAGGGAATTGAAACTACTAGGAGTTTAAGGACAGGAAGTCAAAAGATCCATGGTCAAATGACCGGAAGTTAAAAGACCGGGGGTCAAAAAACTGGGAACCAAGTCATATATACCCAAACAATAGGTCCAAAGAGACTCCAGTAGATATAACAGACGTTGGCAAAATTTTCACGAGATTGAAAGCTATTGGGGCCATTCGCAAATTACGTAATGCAAGGAGGGTGGATCAGACAGAATATTACAATTTGTTACGAGGAGGAGGGGGGGAGTTGCATGAATGTGACGTAACAGTTTTTCATAAAAAATAAATCATTTTACTTGAATTACTATTTAGTATGATAATTGTTTAGTAATAAATCACACACATGACACCAATATACAACCTGGGTTGCCACCTTTCCTGGTTTGACCCAGAGTCTCTGGGTTTAGGGACCAGTCTCAGGGTATTTGGGTAAATGCTAAAATTCTGTGTCAACTTCATATATGGACCAGAGTGACACTCCCCAGTTCAAGACAGCATATTTGTGCTATTTAAATGCATTTTACTTCCATATGTGGTGACAATGCAAGTACATTGTCATGCCCTTGATAATTTCGCATTGATAGAGTCATGAATAATTTGCAGTTTTTGTGCTTTAATAATGTATTTTCGCCATATTTCGGCATAAATTCGAATTCTCTCTTCAATCATAATAAACTTTGTTTTTTCAGGTGTACAATTGTGAAAGTTCTGAGTTTGTATCTCAATTTTAACTAATTTTAAAATGCACATCAAAATTGTGCTGCACTTTTACTCCCATATAATTCTATAGAGCGTGACAGGATTACATAGCTTATTATTTATATGGATTTGTAACTTTTTTATACCAAGTATCATAGTCATTTTGATGAATATGTAAACTATCCAGATTTATTATAATTAAATGTCCTACAAAATTTGTTTAGCCAAATATACATTTGCCCATGGCCGCAATCAGCTTGCATGCATGGATCTGTCTGGAAATTCTCAGTTACCCTTTGAATGTCGCACTTGTTCATCTCTCTCAGTATTGACATCTCTATTTCCACCATTCTTCCCTATATTTCCTCACCTCTCTTTGCTCTAGTTTTAAAATTTTGGATGGGTGATCAACATCAATCAAAATGAACATAGACAAAGGAAAATTATTTGCACGTTATGCTAAAGCATTTCCAAGCAAAACGTCTCAGCAAGTGCAGAAGGATGTTACAAGAAAATGAAATTCAGTTAAGAAGGAAGCTAATCTTCCAGCTATTGTTGCATCTTTACTGGAAGATTGGGCAGCTTGGACCATGATAAAAAAGAAACCTTAATTTTTGGGTAAAGCAGAGTCAAAATAATTCCAATCAAGCGACCAGCAATGTGGTTCTGGCATCTTGGGATGAAAGTCAACATCACAGCTCCTTTGTCCAAGCTGAAAAGGTCAACAATATCAACACTGAAACTGCCAATGTTGCTATTTTTCATTCTGGATCTTCTCTAGACCATCACAATTCCAAAACCAAGGTACAAGAAGAACTGAAGTGTCAGATATCTGTTTTGAACGATGACCTTATCAGATTGATGAAGAGAAAATCAACTGGCCTTCTCTCTGAAGAACAAGAAAGAGAATTAGCAGCAAAGAAGGTTCCCTGTTATCCATCCTTCCATCGTGATTTTTACTTCCTCCAATTTCTCATTCAAACCAGCAAAGGTTTGAAGGCACTCGATAGGAACAGCAAAGAGTGATTCGAATTCCTTCGCCTGTACCCTACTCTGGCATTGTAGGTTAACGATATTCTTCCTAGATCTGCCAGGCTGTTCAAATATCTTCCTTAAGACTTTTATTATCCCTCGGTCCAAACGATGTTACATAATCATGTTTGAAAGATCATCAATACTTTGCATCAATTGCCATCTTTAAAAAGCATATGCAAGAGCACCACCTATGGCGAGCTACTTATCACTTAGTTGGGAAGCCTGTAAGGCTGATTCGAGTTACAGCTCGCAAATAGAGAGAGTTAATGGCAGTGATTGCCTTGGATGAAAATGGCGAGAGTGCTGATTTGAGTGGAATTGAGCTACCAGAAGAGGAAATTGCACAGAAAAACTGAACTGAAGCCCACCTTACCTTGTTCTGGGAAGGAGTCAAATAAAAGAAAAAAACATTTCCTTTCTTTTTTAAAAAGTTTTATCATCTGTGTGTAATCCAACGTGTTAGTGTTTAATAAAAGAGTTTTACAAATGCATTATTTATTAAATTGTAAAGAAATAAGCAAAATAATGTCTCAGCTTTTGTCATGTAATAATAGGGAGGGGGGTCAAAGCTTTTGTTACGAAATGTTACATGGGGGGAGGGAAAGGGTCAAAATAATTTTAAAATCCCATTATGTAATTTGTGAACGGCCCCATTACAGAACATTCATCATTATTAACTGTAGCTTCAGCCTTAATACCTGTTCTTGCAGCTTTTCATAGATGTAATTCCTTTTTAGTTTCAAGCTAATTTTGTTCAACTGGATGTTTTGAAAAATTTATTTTGACATTAAATTCGTGTTACTATTTGCAACTAAATATTGCTAATGAAAAAAAAAATTGGCATAATGTTTTTTATTATTTCCTTCAAAATATTTTTTGCTCAGATAAGTATTTAGCGAGAAACATTTAAAAATGTATATAGATCTTCATGTTAAGAGGCCATACTGGCTGTGTAGTTAGGGCTATCATATTTCCTTGCTATCCAGGAAAGATCCTTATTTTTGTCACTCAAAATAATGTCCGCAAGGAATTCCTAAAAAGTTGAATTTGTAGTATTGCCTTCAAATCATTACATATGTGAATAAAATTATGCTCCTATAACTTTCATTTTGTTACTGACAATTATAAACCCTGATAAATTGCAATTTAAAAACAAGAAATGTAAGAGGGACTCATTTTTATCATAATGTTGAATAGTATTATTTCTGTTATCTTTAAAATACAACATACTATACTGTCATACTATAGAAAAATTGTTGACCTGATCCAGATGTTCCATACATTGTTTTTATTATTTTCAGCGCATTACAATGTTCCTGTAAAAATATATTTTGTTAACTTTTTTTGTGGGAGGTCCTAATTTTTACATGCAAAATCATATTTTTTAAAATACAGTAATTGAACATGTTTAGGAGCAATATGGAGTTTTCTACAATGAAATAAGTTAGGTAATTTTATTTTACTATTTTAGTGTCAATGATGCATTTAAACAGGTTGAAATATTTTTTAATCTAGGTGTCTTATAGGCTGGTAAATATTATAGTTAAAGAAAGAATTTTGGTCTAGTCGGTGGTATGCCAATCTTAGCTGGTAAACTTTGTAATATCTTTTTTATTTAAATTTTATCCAAATGCCAAACACTGTAATTTAAAAAACAATTAGTCATTTCTATGGCGTGCCATTCCAGTATATAAAAATATACCATTTGTTGCACCTGAAATTACCATTGAATTTTTCAATTAAATCCCCCTTTTGACTTGCAGCAAAAAACTGTATCATTACTTTAGTGTAATTTAGCAGTGGGTTTCATAATTAACTAATTTAATTTACCTCATAAACCCCCTAACAGATACACTTTATTTGGAAGGAATGCTTCTTCACAGTTGGAGACCCACGGGTCTGGAGCAATTGCTCCAACTGGGCAAGCGATCCAACCTGGATGTTTCCCTCCAGATACATCATTCTGCACCACTCCACCTACAGTCACTGCAGCAGCAAGGGATATCTACCAGGCCTATGTTGAAAAGGGGTTAAATTCTATAATGGCTTGCCTTCATCCTCGAGCAGAGGATCTAGCCTTGTATGAGAGATTTGTGAGCTGTTATTATGTACGGGAGTGACCAAAATTTTATTCTATGTAACCTTTTTCAACAAAACAATCAAATTCATACACGAGTGTGTTCATATTGTTTTGTGAAGTGCTATGTTCCCATCCTTACTTTATAAAAAAAGTAATATTGTTGCTCATATAACTAATGAAAAAGTGTTATGAACTATGATACGAGTTCCCAAATAAATAAGAATTATTTGATAAAGGGTTTGAGGAAAAATGTGTGAATTTACAAACAAGGGTGATTCAAAAGATTCCACATTCACAAATTATATCTTTGTTCTGAAGAAAGGAGTGTCAAGTTGAAAGTGCAAGATGCAAACATAATAATAGAACTTGTACCATACATAATTGATCTTCTCAAATTATCTTTCTCGCATGTGCAGTAGTTATATGGAATTCGCCTGTCAGGCCTTTTAATATTTTTTATAAAGTAATGAAACAAAATATTCTTCTTATTATTATCTAGTATTCGATCCACGGTAGATAATAATCCACTTAATAATGAACTATGTTATTTTAGACGCAAACTAATTAGACTGTAAATTGCATAATAAAGGCAAAAATGTAAACCTCTTGAATCCACTAACAAAAATCTTTGCGAATGTTCATACAATTGTCAATACATATTATGAGAATTATAGCGTAAAATAAGTTACATCCAACAATACGTAGAACATTTTTAGAATATTGCCTCCATATGATTAAGTACATTAAAATCGCCAAATAAAAAAATTTCAATGCCAAGCTCGGGAAAATGTTCAAAATTGACATTTACTTGTTACCAACGTACGCACGCTCCCAAATATTACCATTTCAAGCAAAATGAAGCATACCAATACACCCACTAGTGAATGGCTAGCGAAGAAATGCTCTTAAGACACATAATCATTTGGAGGTAATATCCAATTCACTTGGAAATACTTAATAATTACGGCAATTTTCGTCTCAGCTTTTAATAGCATTTATAGTACAATCACAATATTAATTTCGTTATCAGGTCAATGCCTCATTTACAAGAGCCCACATAGATTTTAATTCGACCAAAAGCAATCGTTACAGAATTAGTGGCCCTCTACTTCAGCTTCTTCTTGGGGCGGATATTATTTGTATGCCCACATTTGGTCTTACGGCAATTTGTTGCACGAGGATGTAGACGCGCATAACATTTGCGACATATCATTTTATCACAATTGTATTTTTGGGCCAAAATCCTCAACGTTGGTTCGATTACACCACCACGGAGACGAAGGACCAAATGCAGCGTGGACTCTGTAAGAACATTATCTTAACGTTTATTAAATAATTCAGTAGGAAAGTATGATTTCATCATGCAAAAGATAAATTTATATAACTCAATTATTTAGAACTCAAGTGACTCTCTTAACCTTTTTGGATGTTGTAATCGGAAAGGGTTCGTCCATCTTCCAGCTGCTTGCCTGCAAATATAAGTCTTTGCTGGTCCGGAGGAATTCCTTCTTTGTCCTGAATTTTGGCCTTCACATTTTCTATTGTATCCGATGGTTCCACCTCAAGAGTAATCGTTTTACCCGTAAGGGTCTTCACAAAAATCTGCATTTTAGCTTCTTACTAAAAGAATAATAACCTTTTACTGTATACTACCGCCGACAATTGTCAATAAAATTATAATTACACAACTTCGACGAGAATCCATAAAGAAGAACCATTTAATTTGGAGAGAATTTGCATAAAGAAGCATTTTTTAAAATTATTTTATTTATAATTGCTTACGTGAGTAAAAATCAAAGCAAAATGAGGAGAATAATTTACGTTTTACTTACCCCTTGCAACGTGGTTAATCAACGAGGCAACGATAACAAATGAAAGTGACGGTCTATCAACAACGCTACCTATAGCTCCAAAAATTAATCTCCAAGGGTTCGTTTTGTTAAAAAAAGTTTTCAAATTTGCGGTAAAGGGGGCAGCAGCAATATTTTGTTTGATAAGTAAATATTGTGCTTTTAGAAATTAGAACTGCAATAATTTGTACATTAATTTATGTAGCCGACAGTTGTTTCCCTCTATTTGATTGGTTACTACATTCCCGGTAACTTCGCTCTGAATGGATGTCAACATGTTATGAATTTATTTAAGTTGCGATAAAAGGATAACCTACAAGTTTTACGTATTTGAAGCGATACTAATGTCGTAAAATGCATTTAGTAAACAATTTCTTATTATTAAGGACATAGAAATGTATCATGTTGGGTATTCTTATTCGGAAACGGAAATATGTTGTAGGAACTTGTTAGGTCTCTTAAATGTTTTAGTTTCTCTATTGTGTTGGGTGATTAACCAAAAGTATTTGAATTACTGCTCTAGTACTGCAGTAGTTATCTAATAATTGCACTATAATCAAAATATGGGTGATGCAAGCACTGACGACAGTTCCGATGAATTTTATTCGTCTTATAAAACTGCTGCAAAACGGGCATATGATGGTATATACTTGTAGATTATTAGTTAATCGACGCGGTGGCATTAATATGTTTTATTTGTTGTATCGTTTATTTTGCCGTTCAATAATGTAACTTGTATTTGTGATTGTTAGAGGGATTAAAACGAGCGGCAGAAGCAACAGTGGACTCGGCCGACTTGATTCTTTCGGACGACTCATCGGGTTCGGATAACTGTCCACCTGTCAAAAAGAAAAGATTGAAGAAAAAGCGCCTTGATGAAAACGTTAGAATTACTAGGGGAAAGAAGAATAAACTATCTGCTGAAGCATCAACTTGTCCAGCTTCAAAGAAACCGGAAGTGGACTATGAGATATTATCTTCCGATAGCGACTTATCTTGTGGCATGGTTGAGTTAGTATTAATATGTGTTATTTATACTGCCACAATATATATATCTTTCTGCTGTTAAAGTTACATGTAATATATTTGTGAGTATTTATATGTACTGCTAATGTTGAAGTCCTGTAACTTACAATTTTTCATTTATTTTAGTAAAGTTAACGAGTGTTCAAAAACTAATATACCTCGGAGAAATTCAATTCGTATGAATGACCACGAATTGGACTATGACACGGAGCCTGAAGTGACTAACGTTAAGGTAAATTATAAATATCATTATAGCATTAATATCAATTCAATTTAATCAGTGCTTAACCCGTATGTTCTGCGGTTTGTTAATATGCACATTTTGGTTATTCTATTCATGGGTGTAGTTGATGAATGCTCTTTATCTTTAGGAAATAGTGACATTAAGTGATTCATCAAGCCTCGAAGAGCTGAGTTCTCCTAATCTTAGCAAGAATAAAGTGGACAAGGGCAGCAATGAACTGATGTCAATAAAAATTTCTTGGCGCTTTCAAGCAATACAGAAATTCCAATTGAGAAGGGTAAATTTTAATCCTTGTGTTTCGAAAGTGTGTGAATGTGGTTTTAAGAGGCAACATTCCTGTAGTATATAACTTTTCAATATGCTTTTATGTTTTAATCGTTTCATTTAAATGTGCAGCAATTTTATCGAATTATCCAAGAAAGATGTAGTTGTTTCTTTGTGAATTTGTGATAATTCCAAATTTGAATCTTGTCATTGAAAGATTTTTTCAAGAAAATTGATAGCTCTGATTTTTTATCAATGCTACTTTTATTCTATCTGCAAATACTTTATCATAGTTGCTCTTTAAGTAGTTCACTTTTCAAGATGCTCAATGTCATTTGTGGTGATAGGATGTTGATTATAGATATTAATTTATTCTATTGAATGAATGCCATGAACATATTTTATGTAAGTTAATTTTTGAAAAATGTTTTGGGAATAATTTTTTGAGTGTAGGCATGGGCCCTCACAAATTTTTTCCGGGTGGTGCAAATCATGTATAACATGTAACCAATGAACAGATATGAGGTTTTACAGTGGTGTAGCTATAAATTAGTAAAGGGGGCTTTAAAGTCATAATTAAATTTCAAAGAAGTTAATCATCAAGGGCACCCATAGCGACTGAAAAAATTATAACTAGAGGAGGAAGTGAAGAAATGGTTAGTAAAACAGAGGAAGTTAGGTATTGCTGTATCAGCCAAAATGGTTATGCACGAGGTAAAAAGAGTTGGAGATGAAAAAGGACTAGTTGAGCATATGTATTGTTATTACATATGCATTCCATTTATTAGAATTAAAATCTCATCTTATGCTAAAATTTAATATTAGTAAGGGGTGTCTATACATGCAATGTATGTGGTGCACTCCGAATGCCTAATTAATAAGACTGTTGAGTACACGTTGGGCACATTAAGCTATACAAGTTTCAAAGCAATAACTGTTTTTTTGGCATATAAGATGCATCGGGGTATATGAAGATTTTTCTGGGAAAAAGTATTTTGGTTCACCAAGGGATTTACGAAGGGCCATGTCGTATATCGTTTCCAGCCGTGATTAAGTCCATGTCTGGCAACACTTACAGAAAATATTATGGCGTGATTACAGTTAAATATAATGTTTTAGATAAACTTAATTCATAAAATAAATAGGGATGATCTGAAATATAAATAAGTGCTTAGGGCACATTTATAGCTAAATGTGCCCTGCGTGAACTTGGCAGTTGTATTAATTAAAGCCATTGGAGTGCACCGCATATGTTGTATGTAGATACCCTTTACCAATAGTGGACCGAGATGACTTGCTGCTGCTTGGTTTCTGTGTGTTTTTGCATATTTAATCACCTAAAGCTTATAACTAATAGTGTAGGCATATCTTTTCACTTTTGTAGCTATTGTGATCTCAATACATATAACATTATTTATCCTAGCTATATATAAAATATTTATGTCATCTACATGAGTTCTATTGTTCTGTGGCATTAATTGTGCTATTCAACAGGCTCATTAGGAACTAAAACATCGCAAACACGCTGAGATTGTAATCACTGTGAGCAGACATGTATTAAAGTGTAATAATGAAAATGCGTCATTGGAATTCACGTTGCATAAGGTATTACTGTAGATATTAACAAATTTTTCACTACATATTATTAATAATGTATATTTATTGTTTTTAAAATGAATGACTCAATTATTCCATTTTGGGGATGAGTGTGCTCATTAGTTCTGGGCTGTAAAATGAGGATGCTCTTTTCCTGGATGAAATTTATGGTCTTTTTTTTTTGCAGAACTATTGGAATGAATTAATTATATTAAAAAATACAGTATGAGATCAATATCTGAATCTGATATGCACTTCAAATTCCTGGAGAAATTAAATTTTTTGGAATTCCTTTCTGACCAGTTCAGTACCAAAATTGAGGACGTCTGGGAAAATTAGGAGGTAGCCCTAATTAAGTGACTTTAGCACTATACATCATTGATCTTAGTAAATGTTCAAACGAAACATGTGAAAATGAATCCTTTAAATAGCTGATTTTTACTTTCTCCATGTACGTAGTATAGGGGAAAGTATTGTTTGTATTCATGAAAAAAATCGACTTCGAGATTTCAATGGAAATACACGTTTAGAGGTCCCCTGAACGCGTTTTCACAGTTTTCTGGATGATGTCTGTGTGTGTGTATGTGTTAGCTTTTTGTGGGTGCTCTAACTCAAAAACTATTAATCATGTCAACATGAAATTTTATATTTAACATTTTTATAAAAGTCAGAAGAACTGATTAGTTTTTGGTAAAAATCGGTCAACTGGAAGTGGGTGTTTACTCTTGTCACTTATCCGTTATTTTGAAATATTAGCTTTAATATTTGATAAATTAAAAATGTATTGTGATAAATGTTGTAGGAAATTTTATTTTCTACAACCTTTGTTTGAAACATTTTTCCATATAATGCATTGTTTAAGAGATATCTTATATTTTTAGCTGCCACCACCTCTCCACCTATCGACGACTATTGTTAACAATTGATGCTTAGTTACATCTTAGTACGCTCCTTTTTCTTTTCTTAATTGTTGGAGCTTTGTGGCTATATCCAATATCAGAAGTTTATTTCTGTTCTTTGTAGTCTAAAATTTTCTCGCAGTTTCTTAAAATATTTATTATTATGTAACCTATTTGGAACTTAAAGAAATATTACAGATATGCAGAAAGTCATGTGGTGGCCACATCAAATTTTTTAATCTTGAAGTTCTGCACTGTCAGTCTGCTTACAGCATGTTGTTTGCCCAAATTTTGAAGTGAAGTGATTAATTTGTTTTCATTAAATCATGTAACTCTTAAACTCAGTATTTGTTTTTAATGGAGAAATCATTCTATTTCAAAGTAATTGAAAGTTCAGAATTATCAGCTGCATTGGTAGTTATGAATGCTTTGGTGGGCTGTGTAAGAGTTTAAATTAAAATTTTCCTAGAGATTCTTTGGCATCATGTAAGTGATAATTTTGTTGGCACATTTTTAGCATTATAAGTGGTGGTGGCTAGAGCATTGACCTTCCACGCAACAGTACCAGATTCAAATCTGGCAGAGGTTAGATTTTTCATCCTGGGATTGTCCTGTCCCCTACTTGTGAGCTTTGAGGAGATTGCACAAATCAGCGCCATGTCCTTTGGAATGGACATTAAGCAGTTGTCCTCCTTGGTGCTCTTTGTTAAGAGTATGCTAATGTTGCCACCAAGTTTCCCTCCTCCCTTGTGTGTCTGGTGTGTAAGGAGTTATGGCTATAATAATCCAAGAGGTTAATTAGCCAGAAATACAAACAAACAAACAATTTCAATGTTCAATTATGGCCATAGTTAAAATTGACTAATTTATACAGATCAGTTTTTTTATCATAGCTTCATGGACTGTATAAAATTCTCTGAGGAGCATGTGAAACCCATAGGTCATTGTTGGATGACCTCTGCTTTAAGCAGTGGCAAATTATGGTATAGGCACTAGGTGATAGCCTAGAACCTCAAATTTCTAGTGACACCAGATTTTAGTTGCTTTGTAGGGCAATTATCAGAAATTGACATAAGTGCTAGAAAAGTACACAATTTTTTTTTATATTTTTCTGTTGTATTTTTGTAAGCAAAAAGTAAAATACCTGGTTTTTTAATAACTTTTATATGAACTTGCCTACTATATATATATATATATATATATGTGGAAAGCAAGAGGGAAACTACCACATTACAATCCCTAGTAAAGATTATATGGTTGGACAATATGAGTTCTCTCGAGGTAAAACAATCCGGAGGTAAAATAGTCCCCCAATCGGATCTCCGGGCGGGGACTGCCTTGAGGAAAACATTTGTCGAAAGTAAATTACGAATAGGGACTTGGAACGTAAGAACTATGAGAAAGGCAGGAAAGCTAGAGAACTTGAAAGAAGAAATGAGAAGAAATAGAGTTGACATTATAGGGCTAAGCGAAACTAGATGGGAGGGAGAAGGACAGTTCGACTCGGAAGAATTCACGGTAGTTTATTCTGGAGGAAATAGTGGGGAAAGGGGAGTAGCTCTGGTACTTAGGAAAGATATGATGAAAAGCGTGACAAAGATAATAGCAACGAACGATAGACTGATGGCAATAAAGCTAAAAGCAGTCCCAGTGGACATGCTGATAATCCAGGTATATATGCCAACGTCAGCTCATGACGATGAAGAAATAGATGAGATCTATGAGCAAATTAATGAAATTTACGAAGAAGACGGAAGAGGAAAGGTAAACTGCATAATAATGGGAGATTGGAACAGCATAGTCGGAGAAGGACAGGAAGAAAATGTTGTCGGGCAATACGGACTTGGGAAGAGAAATCGAGGAGGGGAGAAACTCGTAGAATTCTGCATCAATAATGACCTTGTAGTGACTAATACATGGTTCAAAAACCATAAACGAAGGTTATACACATGGAAAAGCCCAGGAGATAGAATGAGATGCCAAATAGATTACATCCTTGTAAAACAAAGATTCAGGAACAGCATAAAGAACGCCAAGGCATTTCAAGGAGCGGACATTGATTCAGATCACAGCCTTCTAATAGTTGACGTGAGTACAAAGCTCAAACAAATAAGAAAAACGAGAAGAGAAAGACAGACCTGGGACCTAGAAAAACTGAAAGAAAGGCAGGATGTAGTCAGCATGAAGTTGGAAGATAACCTAAGAAAGTTGGAAAACAAACCGAAGACCGTTGATATAGAATGGGATGAAATTAAAACCAGTATCAAGGATACCTTGGATAAAGAGATTGGAAAACAAGTGAAGAAAATCAGAAAACCATGGATCACGAAGGAAATGCTGGAGAAAATGGATGAGAGACGAAAATGGAAAAACGTTAACAGTGAAGAAGGTAGAGCCAACTATAGGCGTATAAACAATGAGTTGAGAAGGGTAACAGATAAAGCTAGAGAAAATTGGATAAAAGGAAAATGTGATGAAATAGAACAAATGGAGAAGTTAGGACGGTACGATATGATGTACGCTAGGGCACTGGAATTAGAAGATATGAAGTCTAATGGAATTTGTGGTAAAGGAATTATGAATACGGATGGGAAGATAGTCTCAGAAACAAAGGATGTAGCACAGGTATGGGAAGAATACATTAAGGAATTATACGGCAAACAGGCAGGAGCGGCAAAAATAGAACTGGAAAATGAGGAAAACATTGAAGAAGACAACTTAGGACCAAGTATTATGGAGAGCGAAGTAGAAAAAGCGATAGTGGAACTAAAGAAGGGGAAAGCCACTGGCAGCGATGGAATACCGGCTGAGATACTTAAAGTCATAGGATCAGAAGGGCTAAAAGCGATCACGAAATTAATTAATAAGATTTACGACACGGGAGAGTGGCCTCAGGATTTCCTAGAAGTAACAATGATTCCTCTAAAGAAGAAGCCAAAGGCAATGCAGTGTAAAGATTACAGAACTATAAGCCTTCTGTCACACACATCGAAGATCATCACGAGGATTCTTAATAAAAGGCTGGAGAAAAAGGCAGAAGAAATAATAGGGGAAGATCAATTCGGTTTCAGAAAAGGACGAGGAACTAGAGATGCTATAGGAGTAGTTAGAATCATATCAGAAAGGGCAATAGAATACAGTCAAGATATCTGCGCATGTTTCGTAGACTGGCAGAAGGCCTTTGATAGAGTAAATTGGGTAAAGTTGATGAAGATATTAAAGGATATAGGTGTAGACTGGAAAGATAGAAGACTGATTAGGAATCTATATGAGAATCAAGTTGTAAAGGTCAGGTTTGAGAATGCGGACACCTGCGGAATAAATATCGGTAGAGGAGTAAGACAAGGCTGCTGCCTATCGCCAACCCTATTCAATATATATGGAGAAAGTCTAATGCAAGAAGCTTTAGATGGCACAGGGGATTTCAAAATTGGAGGAAGGATTATAAGAACAGTAAAATACGCAGATGATCAAGTACTTCTAGCAAGAAAGGAAGAGGAACTACAAAAAATGATAAATAGACTAGTGATAACAGGTAGAAAATACGGTATGGAAATAAATACAGAAAAATCCAAGGTCATTCGAATATCTGGTAAAGAAGAGAATCTGAACATAACTATTGGGGGAAAGCCATTAGAACAAGTTTCAGAATATAAATACCTTGGAAGTATCATAACACGAGAGGCAAAATGTACGGATGAGATCAAAACTAGAATAGGAAAAGCAAAAGCGGCTTTCAGGAGAAAGAAACAACTACTTACAGGGAATATAAGGGAAGATATCTGCAAGAAGTTGATAAAATGCTACGTATGGAGTATAGCATTGTATGGGGCAGAAACATGGACGCTAAGGAAAAATGACATCAAATACTTGGAAAGCTTTGAAATGTGGACTTGGAGGAGAATGTTGAAGATAAAATGGACAGATAGGATGAAAAACGATGAAGTGCTACAAAGAATAGGAGAGAAGCGAATGATTATACAGACTATCAGAAAGAAGAAGGCTAACTGGGTTGGACATTACATGAGGAGAGAGAGTATGATTAAAGATGTGTTAGAAGGAAAACTAGATGGGAAAAGGGAAAGAGGTAGGAAAAGGTATCAGCTAATAGACGATTTGAAAGGGAAAGAGAGTTATCAAGATATGAAGAGGACAGCGGAAAATAGGAGTATATGGAGAACCAGGTTTAACCATGAATAATCACGGACCTGTCTACGGACAGACTACCTATGATGATATATATATATATATATGTGTGTGTGTGTGTGTGTGTATGTATGTATGTGTGTGTGTGATTGGGGACTATTTTACCTCCGGATGGTTTTACCTCGAGAGAACTCATATTGTCGAACCTTATAATCATTACTAGGGATTGTAATGTGGTAGTTTCCCTCTTGCTTTCCACATCGCAGTACTGTAGCCATTCAAATTGTCCCGATCACGCCTACAGCTGTATTGGATACAGACCCAGCCAACATCTTTTGTTTTCGGCTCTATACCATCCTGACAGTACTGCTGCCTACTGCCAGGCATCGATGATAGTATTTTTTAATAAAACCTCCATTCGCAGGGTTTGAACCCTGGAACTTTGTAATGGGAAGCTGACATGCTAACCACTACACCACCAGTGCATTTATGAAAAGAAAATCCTCACAAAAGATGTGTTTGACTCCAGTAGATAATTTCTGTTTCTCATAAGATAACATGTAAAAATCGATTTTTCGACTTACAGACTTTGCAAATTAAAATTAGAAATAATTGACATACAATCTTCGAACCTGGAACGTTTTAAAGAAAAATAAATAACGTTTCTTATTCTTATTGTCAGATTTTGCCTACGATTCAAAATTGCTCAAGTTATACGTTTAAATCATATTCATTGGAAGAATTTAAGCTTTTTAGTGATGTGTTGCCTTGCCGACCGTGTCATTGTTAAACCTCGGGATTGTATTGTCATCTCAAGCCTTATACTATATGTGTAAGGAAAGCGTGCTTTGAATATTTTAGTACATGAAAGAGGAGAGAGGAAGAAAGGAGAGAGAGATAGATAATGGTTTTGATTAGGTTGAGATTGATACTAGGAAGTCTATTTTTAATATTTTCAATGATACTTGATGCAATACTTGTATTTAGAGAGATTGTTTTTGTTTAGTAAGTTAGTAAGTTTTTACTGAATTAAGTATCAATATACAAATGCTGAATGAATATATGTGCTTCAAACAAGTTCAGTGTAAATATTTTAAATAATATCACCTAAGTTATTGAAAATAACATTATGTTAATGCATATTAAGTCATTATTTATATAAAAGTTATTTATAAAAATTCATTTTTATATCATTACTTGTAATTCATTAACATGAAATGGTGATCCTCCATTTAATCTATCACCTAGGCCTCCAAATGCCATAATGCACCACTAGCTTTATTATTATTCTGAAATGTTATTTTGTAGCCATGTATAAAGTGTGTGAAGTATGAAAGGTAGACCACTTATGTGATAAAAGGTTGTTTATTCAGTAATTCAATGTTCTAAAATAAATGTTATTTTTTCTAGCATCAGAAATTTAAAACTCTACTTGAACACTTTGCTAAACTTGAGGGAGTTCCAATAGAACAGGTTTTTATTCATGGTGGTAAAGATAGTTGGAGATCAATTGAACCTTATGATACACCAGATTCTATTGGGATCACAATAGCAGATGTATTAGGTAAGCTAATACAAAAAGCATAATTATATTTTACCAGAAAGCTTTTTATTTATAGAGGGTTCTGTAAAATTAACATTCTGGTGGACTATAGTGAATACCGTAAATACCTGTGTGTAAGACACACCTGCATATAATTAGCTTAAATACTTTGTAAAATTAAATGTACCAGTACAGTGGAGTGCTCCTATCAATCTTGTTTGGAAGCTCCGAATTTATGTACATATTTAGATCTGGTTCTCTGATGATGTTTAAATGGGAAAAAAATTATGGTATTTATGTTCAAGTTGAAGAAAAATATTTAATAATCTTTTGAAGTCAATTATGTAAATTGTTTGGTTGATTTTAAGTAATTTCCATTCAATAAAAAATTTGTTTGATAAAAAAGAATTTTTTGTTCTGGAAAAAAAATCTTCCATTTTGTCTTTGATTATTTAAAATCTTCATTGTGTTTGCAGTTACACTATAATTTCATGGAAAAAATACATTTTTATTCATTGGCTTTGGAAAAAACTACATCTGGTTGAAAGAAATGCAGATTTTTAGTCTAACCATCTGCCTTATAAAGGCTGCTGTGCGCAGTCCATAGCATTATTTCTTTCCATGAGATGAGATTCTTTTAGGGCCAAAAAACAACAATATATTTGTGCTGCAAAATCATGAAGAGAAACTGCAACATGGAATACATTATTATTCTTTGGTTCTGGGAGAACCATGTCTTTCTGAGAGTACTTCTATATTTTGGACAGTTTGCATTAGCGTCCCACATTATAAAGGCATGCGCTAACTAACCAAAACATTACATTTCTTTGAATAAGACATGACAAGAGCCAATGGACATGTGTTTCAATCACTAGTTTGTACAAGGTAATCAACCATCCCCCACTCATCACAATTAAGGTACCTGTTCAACCTGACCTGAATTATTTCTTAATGTGATATTGAAGTATGTTTTGTAATAGCTAATTAAAATTAAATACTTTCCTAACCCATCTCTCTTTTCCATTTCCAATGTCTCATACATTTCTAATATCTTAATTTCTAATATAATTTTTATATCTTGTGGTAGTAGTTGTTTGGTTTTCATTACTTACTTGAAACTGCTTGGAAAGAATGCTGTAAGTAAATGCCTTATTTCTTTAGTTAAAAACTTTGGAAAAATTGGATCGTATATATGGGTGTTTATGTTAGCTTTATGTCATTTATGTTCCTTAATTTGCATCAAATGTCTGTGTATACTTTTTGGATTCAAATTACAATACTGAACACATTAGTTAACTAGTAATTCTTGCTTTTCCAGAGGGTGGAGTTCTCTCCAGTGGATCAATGAAGCATTCAAGCTTGTCAAAGCGCTACAGGGGTCCTTCAGAAACCGATGGTGAGGAAATCGAACTGAGGGTGCAGCAAGAACAAACGAGATCCTTTCCACTTCTTATAAAACGTCATCAAGAAATGAAAGTGTTGTTTATTAAGGTGGCCGAGCAGCTTGAAATAGAGTTGGACAAAGTTAAGCTACTTCTTGATGGGGAAGTCATTGCTCCAGATTCCACACCAAAGGATCTCGATTTGGACAATGGTGATGTTTTGGATATGGTGATGGCATAGAATCAAAACATATGTAACCCAGACTTACAGGTTTACTCAGGTGTAAATATATTGTTCAGAGGCCATAATTTCTCTAATGTTTTTGAAGTACTTCAAGTGAGGCTGTTTTTAAGTTATTTTGTTTCATGTTCTTTACTTATAAATTAGGAAGTCATGTTAATAAATTTATAATCAAGTTATTAAACAATTAAATATTTTAGTTTTAATAGTTTTGACTAATTGTAAAATTTACAGTAGTTAGCATGACTTTGTGGAATTGTTCCATAATGTAAGCAAAGAAAACTTTGTAATTTCCACTACACCCAGTCCCCGACTAACACGATAGATGCGTTCTTAAAAAATTTCTTGCAAGGTGAAATCATGTTAGTTGGACACAAATTTCTCATAATAAATAATGTAAATAGGGGGATGTATTCCAGCATCCTAACTTAACCCATTTCCGCCCAAGCTATTAAAAAATATTTTTTTGATAATTTTTTTATAAAGTTTACTTAATTTTTGGTTGAATATTGATGTTTAACATTTGAAAAAAAAATTGTGCTTAGTTGCGGCATAGAAAAATGTTGCATTTTTGCAACATTGGACGTTAGGGACTAGCAAAAATTAAAACAATCTCTATATCTTTACATAAAATTTATTTTTTAAATACAAGCAATGAATTTCATTTTATGTGGCTTAAATAACACTTATTTAGCAAATAGGCATCTTAAGGCAAACATTTTTATAAAATTAAAACTTTTCACTTACATGAACTTAGAAATTTATCCCATAAGTCTAATGTCTACTGACATTTTCCATGTCTAAACAGTATTTATTATGAAAAGCATGAAAAAAAATGCATATGTAAAGGCCCTTTACATTTTTTACATAAAAAAATAGTTTAGGAACCACATAATCTACACATCTTCATTTTATTACCATCGCTAGATATAACAATATGGCCAACATTATCGCACCTGACATCATCGGATAAACTCTCTCTTGAAGGTCGTCCTAAATTGAGGTTTCTCTTTTTATCATCTTTCTTTGAATTGTTATTTGCATTTTCATCACTCTATTTCTTTCCATTCTTGTATCACCTTTGAGTAACGATGGTATACCAAATTTGGTCTGAATTCTACTTGAGAAATGTCACAATCAGTTGCAATCCTGTAAATTTTCCACGCATTTACATTGCAGCTGTGTAATGCATTGATAAAAAGTGGCCACCACCATTTTTTTCATCTCACTTTTATCCTGTAGTTGGCAATTGCATTATCGTGGAGGTCCTTACCTCCCATTTCTTTATTATAATCGCAGATCACAGTAGGCTGTGGTATATGCTCGATTTTTTGCGAGCCGATTTTATCTTTTCGAAGAGTCTAAGAGGATTTAGTGTTCCATTTGTTGCTACAGTGACCAGGGAGTTGTCAGGCCAACGAACTACAAATATTTTTTTATTTTTGTCAAAACCATAGTCCATCGTTCTCTTTTTCCTAATGCGTGAAATGTCTTTTGATGGTTGAATAGGACAATTAGCGATCCTGTTCTCTCTAACAGTTCCGGTTGCGTAAAAACCCCGATCACTAAACATTGAAAGGAGAGAATAACTGGTAAAAAAATTTTTGAAAAAAACCTTATGATTGTTTTGATTCTCTAGCATGTTGAGCAGATCCAGTACAACTCACTCTCTGAGTTTTAAACCATCGCATATTATTTTAGTTGCACTTGCATAAGGGAGAAACTGAAAAAAATAGCCAGTGTAAGATGCTAGACACCATAGCTTGATGCCATATCTAATTGACTTCCCACGAATAAACATTTTACAGGAATGACGACCAAAATATGGTACCATCTGTACAATTGAATTCACCTTTAAAAACTGCAAAGGCAACATTTACCAGGCATGAAACCTTGTCGCAGGGAAATACATATGTAGAAACCATGAAAGAAAGAATTTAGTGGGCAGAAATGGGTTGATTGACATTTTTAATTTTATTCCTTTATTATGACTGTACTTGGGTTAATGATTGTTTTTTTTATTTTTTTATGTATATTCATACATGTAACTCATTTTTACAGAAAAGAAACAATGATAATGAGGAAGGTTCGTAGCGTTGCTTTGTTAAGGCCTGTATGACGAACGATATCACACGTTTGTTCATTGTTCTCATAGTGCTTAAGTAACTCTAGCTTTTCTCGGTTTCTTACTCTCACCACCAATAAAATGTGAACTATAAACTCCAGTGTATTTTTCAATGTAGATGACTTGTTTTGGATCAGCTGTTCAACTGTTCACCATTTATTTAGCAGACGTTATTTAGAAGAGTTGTAAAATGATAATTTTAAACAACAAACTAAGAATTAAACGTTGTTTTAATACATGAAATAATTTTTCGAAAGATAACAACATACATTCTATAGAAAATTACAAAATGATCAAAGGACATTCAAGAATTGTATTTTTCTACATTGGAGTTTAAAAACCAGGAAATCCCTCGCCTTCTGCATCAGAATCATAGAAATTGTCAAATTTCTGGATGAGATGTTACGATAATGGGCTCATTGTCATCCGTAATTAATGAAGCACAGGGTTAAAGTTTATTTCCACTTTCTATGCCTTTTTCACAATCATAGAGTAGTCATGGAGAAATCGTGTTAAACTGAATGACCAAATTTTTAGTCAAAAACCAGTCTATGCTTACCAACTCTCATGTGAAAATTCCTTTTTGTTTGCCCGATGTAGGCAGTACTGCAGTTATCACAGGAGAGTTTGTGGACACCACTCTTCTTGGATATGTATGTATTATTTTTTGGAGTTCCCAAAGGTTTTTCAAGAGAGAAGGGGGTAAAGAAAGAAGGCTTGAAATCATTTTGGGGATGGAGGTTGGCCAGTTTGTAAATAGATTTCCAGGAATGGGAGTTTATGTCATTTTTGTTTCTCCCAAGGTGATGGCGGTGGGATGGAAGTAATCCTTCAGGTTGCAAGTTTCTAGAGTTTCCTCTTCAATAACTTTTCTATAATATTACTATTGTAGCTATTATTGGTGGCTATAGTTCTGGTGTTGAGCTCTGTGTTGTATGATTTTCTGTGATATATAGTGCCAGAAAATGGGTGCTAAAAAATTCTTGGCTGCAAAAGATTTGGAGTATAGATAAAGATTAGGGGTAATCATAAAAGAAGAAATGTGGAGAAAATAGGAATAAATACAAAGATTCTTAGACCACTAAAATTTTGTACAATTTTCCTGGATTCCCTGAAAAAAAATCAGTATGAACATAAACTTGAATCATGTTTTATAGAACATGGATTTTTAAATATCTGAAGTAAAAAAATGATATGGTAAGTTTCAACTGTCTATGAGTAAGTAAAAATAATCTTCAATATTCTCTTTAATTAATGCAATTTTGCCTACATAAATTTTCTTGAGAGACAATGGATATTTTTCTTTCGTGACTGTTTGCTGCCAAACAATCCTTATCATAATGGTTTTATTTCGGGGCATAATCTAAAATTGACTACTACTGCTTCATAATTCCTTGCATTGCATTCATCTCACTTACTATTCAAATTGGGAATGGACCAGGTATGGAATTTTGCTTGTCTTGTAGCCAATGATCTTTGTCTTTGTTAATTTGCTTGCAAAACAATGGGTTTATTTCCGTTGTGAGTGCATTTTTGCTATTCTATTTTTTTGCATGACTATTTCATAAGGCTTTTCAGGGAAAAATATTCAGGGAGAATTCAGAGCAATTATAGATTATTAAAATATTGTGCCTTCACAAGGGAATATTTTTTTACTGCTTTTGGATGTGGTAACTTAACGTTCTCTGGCCAGCATTGCTTCATGTCTTTCCAAATATATCAGAATCTGCTTTGGAATGACATCTTGCTGCATACTAATAATAGTTTTGTTAGTGAAATGTAATTATGGCTCTCTTTGTGGCAGCAGCGTTACGTTGGTTAATCATCCACCCCATATACAGGGTGTCCGGAAATTCGCGACTACTAGCTCCACCACTAGATTTCTGGGTAAAAATTAAGACGAAAATACTGGTGGGCAAAATTTCTCCATACGCATATTTTGCCAGAAAAATGCGTTCTAAGTTGTACGATGTGGCAACACTATGGGAAAAAGAGGCGTTTCTGTCTCATGGCCGACAGCCGACAGATAACATTGTGCGGGCATGGAGTATATGTAGTTGGAACGAGTACGCTGACCTGTACATATTTAATTTTTGGGGAGTGTCCCATCGTGCATACGTTGCAGCATACAGGTATGCTGCGCATTATCCACCAAGGCGACATCCGGACTACAAGGTGTTTTTACGGCTGGACCGTCATCTGCGCGAGACGGGCAGTTAGCACCACCACCGTGCGTCAACAGGCCCGACGAAAGGGGGGGGAGAGGGAGTTGACAGTACCCAGGCCCGCAATTCTTCAAGGGGCCCGGCCGAGTATACTGGTATTTGTTGTATTGTTGACAAAGTGGGTGTGCAGGGAAAGACATTAACAAAAATTAGAGTGGCCATGTACTATGTGTGTATTCAATATTTTAGTGCAACCAGCATAAATTATATGGCCTTATATTTTCAAGACGTTTAATTGGGATTAACAATAAAGGTAAGTAATCGCTCGCTATTTATTTATATCCTTAGTTATATTTATTTAAACAATATTTTTATTGATAATTACTCATAAGCTAAATACCATATTTACTCGTGTAAGACGCGCATCTCGTTTTTGAACATAGAATTACGGGGAAAAATTAAATTCGGGAAAAAATGGCAAAAAACAATTCTAAAATCACAGCTTATTTTGTGAAAAACTGACACCCGCCATATTCACGTCCAGGTAAATGGATGGTACAGCTAGGTGAAGCAAGCGAGACTTATCACCTAAAAATGAGAATCTTCTTCTCAAAATGCTTCTCGCACCCATGAAAACGAGAAATTTCCCTCCTTCCTAGGAGATCTATCCAGCGCAGGTATCTGTTAAGAAAATATAAGTGCATTCTCATAAAACGCATTAACATACTTCGTAGAACTATTTTGTCAGAAAACTTCTTAAAAGCATAGGCTGTTTTTAAGATAGATATTCGCCAGAATCCCAAAATTGTACTTAATCACCAATGGAGGATATCTATAATTCAAAATAACGGCAGTCGACTACGGACGCCGCTCAAGGCTCATCGGCTCATCGCCGTGGTTGCGACTGCAGCGCCTCACAAGAGACGTGTGAACTACGTGTAAAACATCGGTGTATTGTCTCCCTTATGAGTTTCATACCCCTGGCTAGTACTATGTGTGCCCCAAGGGTAGATTTTTCGTGGCCTGTATATTAATCTCTTGCGAATAAACCGAGTTCTGAGTTCTTACTTGCCACGGCTGCCCGGACGATAGCTACGCCACTGAATTTCACGTCTAATGCCTCAACGCAAGGCCGGGTTAAGTAAATCGGGGGCACTGGCGCACAATTTTTCGGAAACCACTCCATGAAATTCTACACACACTGTTCGGGGTCTCCGTGAGCACCCTCACGGGGCCCGTGCAACTGCGCCACTGCACCCCGGTTAATTCGGCATTGCCTCAACGGAAAGGCCTTTTATGCCCTGAAATTGCTGAGCAAGACAAATTTTCGAGGTCAAACACTTAGTCTCCGCATTTCTATAGTTTCTATATCTTCCTTCTATCTCCTCCTCTACTCTCTCAAACACATTCCTCAGAAGTCCTTCGAACCGTTGCTCCGGAATTCGAGAGGAGTCGATGGTTTCACGCATTGGTGAAGTAAGGGGCGGATTTCTATAACAGGTGTTCCCATCCGCTCCGCTCTTTGGCTATTTGATTGTACGTTATTTGGCTACCTGGCTGTGCTCTTCTGCGATACTTAAAATCGCGATTCCCAGCGCCAACAACTTAATTTATTCCGTTGCTTTCTTTCCAAACGTATTTAAGAACGCAAAGAATAACTTGGACGTTGGTTTTGATTTTATTTATGATCATTTATTTTTTATTTTCTGCATACGCAGTGTAGGAGAAAATATAGTTTTCGTGAAAAATCGAATTCGAGATTTCAACGGGAATACACGTTTTCAATGTCCCCTGAGTACGGTTTCACTATTTACTCTGTGTGTGTGGTAGGAATTTTGTGCACGCTCTGAGTGTGGCTATTACTTGACAATTACAATACCGTTGCAGAATAGTTGTATTTATGCTGCTCACATAGGATAAACGGTGTCAGAGTGTTTCTTAAAATAGGACTGCATCTACCATTTCTGCGTTACCTGCTGCCTTAGAATATCATCAAAACTTCCGATTTCTGAAAACTTGGTTACATTATGAAGAAAAACAGGCTATCAGATCCTTGTTAATTTATTTGCATGTATATTAAAATATAGAGGGTGGGCTTCTGGGATCGCTGTCCATCGCAACTCCAAGTCTTCGAGTAAGAAATACCTAATTATTTTTTTCAACGATACCCGTCAGTTGAGACTGGTTTTTGCTCATCATTCACGTTAATGTTGTTATCATTTAGGATGTATGACCGTTTCTCTGTGTTGGGACTTTTCACACTCACCGTCTACAGTTTTTTCTCCTCTCGCACTAGACGACTCCGTTAACGCTATCTCAAGCGGCTCTAGGCGCGAGGTCCTAGGCGTTCGCCTACATCGCCTGGTCATATATCCACCTCTAGTCTGATGGCTCTTAAGGTTGGCAAATGCCTATCCTAGGTGAATACATCAGGGAAAATAGAAAACCCAAGAAACGTGGAATAGTTATGAAAATATTAATTTTTTTTAAATAAAAAAATTTCTATAAATTATACATCGTTTTTATCCATAACATTGCTTTATTAAATTAGTTAGAAGATAGAAAATTGAGACATTTGTATGACCGAAATAACGAAGTATGTTTTTCTCGAAAAGATAATCCGAATCCATGTCGAATTAGCTTAAAAATTTGTTTGGTGCCAGAGAAAACAAGAATTTTTCAGGATTTTAACATGAACATTTTTGATAAGGTTGGAATGGTCTATAGCAGCGTTTCCCAACCTACGGTCTGGGGAGGTTTCCAAAATTTGTTTATTATTAGGCCGCATCTCATATTTAGCTGGATTTTTAGGGAAAAATTAAGCAAGTTGTACTCGATCACAGGTATTACATATTTTTATTAATGGCGTTTTTAATTAGACATTTTCCCATTCCTTCATATCTTACACTATTCGTAATGAAGTGGTCTGCAGGGCCTGAATGGGTCGCTAAAGTGGTTCGCGGGGTTTAAAAGGGGAAACCCTGGTCTCGAGCAGCTCTAACTATCCATACTGGCTCTGTAGTCAAGTAATCCCCTCTGTCACCAACCAAAAGGACTTGGGAGTAATCTTCGACTCTAAGCTTCTTTTCCAAGATCATATTAAAAGTATTTCCTCCCGTGCTATGTCGTTAGTTGGTTTAATTTATCATTATACAGAAATAACTGACATTTCCGCTCTTCGTACCTTTTTCTTTAGCTGTATTCTCCCCATTCTTGATTACTGCTCCCCAATTTGGTGCACCGCTTCGCCTTCTACTCTCAAGCTTTTTGACCGACCCATGAATTTCTTTCTCTGTAATTCGTTTTCGCCACCCTCCTCTCCATAACTCTTCACTCAGTGCCATACGAACCTCCCTAGGGATTCCATCCGTTACTGATCGACGCACTCACACTGACATTAAAGTATTTTCAAAAATTATTAATGGCAATTTTAGGTCACATGAGCTTCTTTCTCTATTTCCACTCCGGGTCCCCGCTCGTTCTACTTGCTTGTATGAGCTTTTTTACTGCCTCTCAATCACTAAACGCTCCTTTCTCTATCGCCTTCCTGATCTTTATAATAGTTTTTCTGAAGCGATTCCCTGACTATGACCCCTTCACTAAGTCTCCTAACTTCCAATTTAAACCGAATATTTGATTTGTTTTGTTGCCTATTTTCCTTCCCCTTTCTCCCGATTTATTTGTCTTTCTTTTCGCTCCTTACCCTGATTTCGTGTGATTGGTGTACTATGTATGTCTTCTGTGTATTCAATGCTAGAGTTTTAGTTATTTTGTTTGATAGTTTTATTTTTGTTTTATTCTTTTTACTTCGTTGTTATGTGTCCAATGTAATTGGCCTTGTGCAGTTTTTGGGCTTTTTCAAATAAATAAATATTGCAATATTTTCTCCACGTTCCGTTTATTTCCTCAACAACTCACTCCTTCAGGGTATCACGCCATAACAGGGCATGAATAACAGCGAACATCAAAACAGCAAAAACAAAAACGGCGAACGGAAAAAACTGCGAACGTCATAACGGCGAAAATGGAAAATGTAAAAAACAGCGAACGTCAAAATGGCTAAACAAAATGTAGCAAAAGACAATATTATAGTTATAATAGGTAGTAAATATTGGCTGATAACTATAGTAATATTTTATAACTATAATTTTCAGGTTTAACTTTTCCGAATATTTTTAATTTAATTACCAGCCAATATTTAGTGCTACTGCTACTACTATTATAACTATAATATTGTCTTTTGCTACGTTTTGTTTAGCCATATCGATTTGCACTGTTTTTTATATTTTCCATTTTTCGCCATTTGACGTTCGCTGTTTTTATATTTGCCATTTTTCTCCGTTTTGACATTCGCTGTTTTGTCCGTTCGCTATTTTTACGTCAACTGTTATTCATTCGCTGTTATGACGTGGAACCCTCCTTCAGATTGCTTACCCCGAAGGTATTCCAATTGGCGAATTCGTAATTCACGAAATTCTTTGTTTTTTGACTTGATCTTTTCACCACTACTCGCCATCGCTCACGTGTCTTCCTTCCCTCCGATTTCACGAACAACCAGGGATCAGCTGCCAATCTGCTAACAATGGGCTTGCTATAAGCAGGGCATGCTGCCAACCTCTTAACTATGGGCTCACTATCAACATGCATAGGAATAAAATGTGTTATTTTTTCAATTCAGTTACAGGTATTTATTGAGGAAACATTTTGGTTTCTATCATAAAAATTATATGTGGACTATTCGTGTGACAACTAAGCAAGCGACTTAGAGGCCATAAATGACCTGATTTCATCTGTGGTATGCAACGTTTTTCAGTTGACGTACTCGTTAGTACGTTTGCCAACTTGCTCACTGATTTACGTTAATCTAAAGCCCAAATGCTTATGTTTTTATTTCGAGAAATTTTGCAAGTGTATGAAAATTATATATAGCAATATGTTAATACTTTCCCCATAATCCCAGAGGTGCGCGTAACCCAAGTTGATTACAGCTGATTTATACTATTTAAAAGTTAGTACATTCTTCTTTTTTAACACAATACTAAGACATGAACTTATTGTATAAATAACATCGTGGCACATCGCAGAGTCGATTATGCTTTTGCCGGGAGAAAAGGAGAAAGCTATCACTGGGCAGTTAATTTAGAGTTGTGTACGTTAACGTTAATTTTCCATGGCGGTGAGATTGTTTATAGCTAACAAAAAATAACTTGTCACTAGAAACTTTTCAATAATTTCAATGATGTCAATATACTATATATTAGCCTCTGCATCAAAACTTCAGTAATGAATTATTTTAATATATTTTTCGTGTCGAATATACTGTTGAAATTAAATAGATATATTTAAAAAAGACTTACTTATTCTGCACCGAATGATTTCTCTTCCTTTTGACGTCTACAAGAATTTGTTGCCCACACCGATAGGTTAATATTTTGAAAGCAATAACAATAATCTTTGATTCTTGTCCATTTTTAGACAATATGTTTATCAAATATGACTTTGATTGTTTGATGTTTATTTAAATTTCTATAAAAACTACTAACCTGCATAAAAGATGAATGTAAGAATAAGCACAAGGCAAAAACGTTGACTGTTCTTTTTTCTGTAACTAGTAAAACAAGACTTATGGAGGGTACACAAAATACGTTCTCTTGGATCGGAGATGAAACCAATAACCTCTAGAGCAGGAGTTCCCAAACTTTTTGGTCCGTGCCTCCCTTGACCTGTCAAATTTTACACGCGCCTCTCCTGTGCCAAAAATAAGTTTTATGGCAGTGCGATATTTTACAAAATATTATAAATTTGAAAAAATGATAGGTCACAATAAAAACAAAGTGGTCTAATTTTTGTTATTTTTTAATCATTGTCAAAACCAAAATACTCGTAAACACTCGACAAAAATGGTAAAAATACTTGACAAAACATTTTTACTGAAATTATTTGAATGTGAAAACAATTTGAAAAAAAATAGTCAATTATCTTTGTAAAATGCAAATAAAATGAATTTGGAAAAAGTAAAAATTTAACATGAATGTTTTTAAAAAAGGGGGCCGAAAAATACAATGCCTTCTTGTTTGTGCCTCTTCATGGGATAGGTGCGCTTGTTTTTACTTGTATAATTCATCAACCTCGGTAGCATTTTCGAAATGGCAATGCGCATCTCATTCTCAACATTGACACTTGATCTGTACTTGGATTTGATGACCGCCACTGTCGAAAACCCAGCCTCACAAAGGTAGGAAGTTGCAAAGGGAACCAGAAGTTGCAGGGTTCTGTTGCTTATTTCTGGGTACTCCTGCTTCACTAGGCTCCAAAATTCAGGCAGCGACACTGAAAGAAACTTGACCTTCAATGTGGAGTCTGATGAAAGATCAATAACTTGCTCCTCCTCTGCAGCAGTGAAATTTGATGCGGACTCTGCGTTGAAGGGATCTCTGACCCAGTTGTACCGTTCGAAGTCTTCTGAAAAATACTTCTCAAAGTGAATCTGGAGTTGTGATAAATGCTCCACAAACACAGACTTTAATTCCTCATTCAAATGAACTTCATTTTCTCACAAAAACTGCTGCAGCAGAGGGATGAAGTCAATTTTACCCTCCTCATCTATCTTTTTCTTCCAGAGGATTTGTTTCCTTTTGATGGCCGAATCTCTGTTTGACAGTTGCAGCATGTAGGTGTCACGACCTTGCAGGGACACGTTCAGCGCGTTCAGTTTTCAAAAAAGTCACAGAGGTATGCCAACTTTAAAACAAAATCACTGCCAAGGAAGTATTCAGCACTGGCGTGATTTTCTTCTACCAGATATGAATAAAGTTCCCTCCTCAGTTCATACACACGTGACAGGACATTGCCACGGGAAAACCATCATGAGTTGCAATAGTACAGCAGAGAAGTGTGCTGAGCCCCCATATCAATACACATATTTGTAAAAAACCTGGCCTTTTGAGGTCGAGTTTTAATGAAGTTCACCACTTTGATTACTGTTTCTAGGACTTCATTTCGAGCAGGACTTAGGCGCTGGGTGCAAGATGAAGCAAGACTCTGGCCTTAAGGAAATCTCGCTTGCTGCATTGTGTGTACCGTCACCGATCAACTGTTATATCAGGCTTCCAGCTTGACTATAAGCCTGTCATTTAGTTTTTTTCCGCATTTCCCCATTGACACTGAAAGCTGAGGGAGGTTATTGATCTACCTCAGGTTGGTTTCTTGGGGGCGGCAAATAAACTGTCCCAATGGACGCGATGGGCCGCTTATAGCGGTCCCAGGGAATGACTTTGATATCGGATAATGCCCTGACGAGTGGTACGTTGGTGGACCCACTCCATTTGTAAAATAGCCTATCTTTCCGTAGCAGTTCCTCGGAAAGCGGCTCAACTCCTGCAGTGGACAATACTGTAGTTATTACGAGGTTGTACCACTGGAAAACATTTCACGTTCGCTTGCGCGGACGATGACTATACGGGCGACGCATAGAGAAGGGCCGGGAAAACGCAAGCCCTGAAGACCATCATCCGGGTTTCGATCGTTGTCTCCTTCGTTTTGTCATCGGCAGTTGAGTTTTGAAATTGAGTCCCCTGTCTAGAATGATCGAAGGTATTTTGCCCCACTGGACCAGGAGATGCTCGGTCCTTGGACAGCGATGTTCTCCGGCGGACGCGTGGAGTGGCCTGACCGAAATATCACTGCCACGGTCTTCGAGGGGTTGACAGTGGTTCTATTTCTGCTGCACCGCTCACAGATCATTCCCAGCGCGCTTCGGAGATAGTTTGCGGCCATACTTTTGTTGGCAGATCTTCAAAGAACCGCAGCGTGTAGTGCAGTGGTTGCCGAGGCGTCTCATGACGACGACGACATCTATCGGTTCAATGGGAGGGAACATCTATCCCTCTGCCGCGTTGGTATTTATCAGCTGCTCGTTGATGGCCTTATCCATCTCATCCTCCATTTCTGCTGAGACAGCAGAAGATGGGTTGGGCTGGAAAACCCCTTCAAGATGTTGAGCAACAGTCATTGCCTTATCCCTTGCGGTGTACGCGTAGTCCGTCGGGGTCTTTATTGTCGGGTCGCGGCGTTGCGTGGCTTTCAGGGCACGGCAGACGTGCCAGATGTTGTTCATTGGAAGATTGGCAAGGTGCTCCTCCCAAGCATCGGTCTTGACCTCCCTTATGGCGTTCTTGACGTCTCTGCTAAGACTGTCAAGTAGCCTCCGGAGGTCAGCAGTGCGATGTCGTTGACATCTCCATCGTACGCTATTGCGGAACGTGATTATATATCCCCATCGCGGGGGCTGGAAGCTTTCGCGCAATCAGCCTTGGAGTATCCTTCCACGGGATGGTCTGTTTCGAGGCCGCTTGGATACCCTTGGCGATGGTCCTTGCTTGGTCTCTGGTCGCCGGCTCTTCTGGCGAGGCTGGCAGGGAGCTTGCCACCTCAAGACAGGCGTTCCAGTTTGCTCTCGCGAAATCTCGTCCCCTGATAGGGGCCAATCTAACAGGGAGATTTCCGTAGAAAAGGAGAGACGGAAATCTCGCCTTCATGTTGCAATATTTATTTGATCCTAATAACACGATGAGATTTAGTTTAATTCGAAAAAAAAACTTTGTTTCAAAAGACAATGAATTATAAATAATCGATCGGAATTATGCCTCGTGTAACTCTATTGTAACAGAATCTACAATTAAAAGAAGCAAGTTTAATAATACATTTTAAATTACTTTAAATATTTTTATTTTTATAACCTGGTAATTAATTTATTTGCGGTTTCACTCTGATCTTTGATTTTTATATTTTAGCGACTAAATATAATCCACATTGTTTATTCGTTATTCTGTAGGTTCTGTTGGCTGGATTTATTTCGGGCATTGAAATATTTCTGTTTATATTTTCAATAAATTGTCATACCTCAGGAGCTATTATTGATAAAACAAAAAAAAACTTTATATAGCCGGAGCATTCTAAATTTCCATGGTGAAGAAGTACGCATAAAATATATTCGTATTTAGGCTAAACGTAAACAGGAGAAAAGGAAAGGAAACGTTATTCTATTCACTATCTTGCTAAGTGGTTTATACAAACCCTAATGGATAACTCGAATTTGTGGAGTAATGTTTATTCAGCAACCTGAGAGTGATACTTTTCGGAATAGGGAAATGCATACAATCATACGAAACACGGCAATTAAAAACAGAGCAGGGCAATCTTCTTCCTCTAACTCGGAGTGCAAATCTTCGCGGGCGAAATATTATTCTTTGGTCGGTGTTGGGGCTTCTTTTATTGTCTTTCATCTGTCCTTTCCGTGGTTTGTTCCAACTCGGGTTTTCCTCCCCCCCCCCCTGAGTAAATCACGGCGAGGACAGTGGGACGTTCATTCCCGCTACTCTTGTTTCTCGATGGACAATAATTTTTCGTTTGTCTGTTGTGGCCCTTTTCATATTGCTGCCTTCTGGCAGATAACTGAGGAGAAATTGTAACTATGGGCTCGGTGAGCGGGTTAAAATTTAATAATGGGCTTGTGCGAGCCCAACCGAGCCCACAGCAGCTCACCTCTGCGAACAACCCTCAGAGCTTCTCCTCCTTAAATCCTATTGCAACCTTCATGTATCCCTGTTGTGTTTCTCCTTAAAGTTTAGGTGTTTTCAGTAACTATTTTCCTTCAAGACTTAAATCGCTTCAACTTCATAGACCAAGAAAGCGTGACCAATACTTATTTAAACGCCTACTGCCGATTATTTTTTCTTTTTACATTTATCGATTCATCATTTAATTAAAATCGTGCAATGCCTTCATTAGAGGCATCATTTATCAATGCTTGTATAAAATCTAAGTTGAGCCATGCGTAATGTCGAAAACCATGAAACTGACTGCAGTTGACATGGTTATAAGCATTTCGTGCAGGTGAGGCGTGTCTACAGTTAGACCCGTGGAATGAGGGGAAGAAAATACCAGCCAATAAAGGTCGATTCACACTATGCAGTTGGGGGACGGGACAGTTGGGGGACGGCACAGTCAGTGTACAGTATGCCCCTGAGCTGTGCATTCACATTACGCAGTCTGCTCTCCTTTGCCGAGTGGTTAATTACATTTTTTAAGTGTTTAATAAGAAGAAAACATTGTACATGATGGATTCTGACAGCAGTTCCGAAGAAGTTGTAGTACTTGCTGCCCTGTGTTAACAGGAGGAAAAGAAGGAGACAGAGAAAAGAATATGGATGGCAGAAATATTTACTTTCAGACATCAAGAAAGTGAATTTCATACTCTTTATGCGACTTCGTAAGAACTCCAGAAAACATCATCAATACTTCCGTATGTCTCTTGAGAAATTCGACGAACTACTCGAGTACATTAGGTCGGCTAATGAAAAGAGGAACACAGTTTTCAGACAAGAGAGCGCAGGTGAGGGGGAACAGTCTGCCGCAGTCCGCAGTCTGAGTTTCCTGGCCGAGAGAATGGGACCGTTCCCCGACTTTCCTCTAGTGTGAATACTCCTATTTGATTTACATTGAATTAATTCGAGGCAGTCTTTTTAGACTGCGACTGTCCCGTCCCCCGACTGCATAGTGTGAATCGGCCTTAAGGCTATGGTCACATTGGCTCCGGTTCGGCAGAATTGGCGTTCGTCCGAATTGCGCCGTATTCGGTCGAACATTTCGGACGAAGTATTCGGCAGAATTACGTGGTCACATTGCACCGGATTCGCCAGAAGCGCCGGATACCTGCCAAAAACTTTTGAGGGTACTGTTTGCATTGCGGGGTGAAGGGGAAACAAAGCGACGCTAGCCGTTGAGAAAGCGACGAGAAACGGTACTACTACGACATAACAACCTCCTCGGCCCGCAGGATTGGCTAACTAATTGGTTATTTATAATGAAACACAAGTAGTACTTTTCCACAATATGTTTTTCATCTTGTTGGTTGGTTATGGTTTTCTCATTTCTCATCTACGGCACAACCACCTCCTAGGCCACTCGGGTTGGGTATTTATTTGGTTGGATTTGGTTAATATCGTTCAAATAAATAGTTACACGTGTCCGCTTATTTATATTCGAAGTCCCGCTTTCCGCCATGGCAGTATCATTTCTCGCCATCGACAGCGCTAGCGACGCTTTGTTTACCTTCACCTGGTTATGTAAACAGTATCCTTTTCCGAATTCGGAAGAATTGGCCGAAGAAATCAAACGGATTTGAACACGTCCGAATTTTGGCGTATTCGGCCGAACAAAACGGATGAACTGTGACTGCTTTTATTGATACACATTGTTGAAATATTCGGGTGGGTTGGGTCGTATCCGGCCGAACGATGATTCAGCCGAAGTCGGAGGCAATGTGACCGCACGCTTACAGAGCAATTAGATATTTCTCTTTCAAAATTTCGGTTCTGTGACCTTACCCCGCTGCCTTTTAGAGGAAAACTAGCGACCTCTTAAGGTCGATGGAATTTATTACTCATCGTTTTAGGCGTGCTCGGTCGTGCTTCGGAAGCCGCTGTCTCCGTTGCGAATGTCTTAGGTATTACGACAGCAATATTTTAATATTTTTAGTTTATATTTACTTAGATAAATTTTCACGGCACTTTATGCGAATAGTTTTAGCTATTTGTTTAATTTTTTATTGAAGATTTTTGTTTGTAAGAATATTATATTAATGTCCAATATTACTATTTGAAACTTTTCAGTTCTGCAACTTCAGTATATTTGTGATACAACCGTTCTGTGATGAGGTCCATGTTGCGGTGTTTGTCTTAAGAGGAGCATTTACTGCACTCCAGAGAGTGATATCCGACCGCTGCAGGATTTTTCTCAGCCAAGGTAGGGAAACTGAACTAACCTCTCTTTTAAACCTTAATTGGTGTAACAGTAATTTATAGCTGATAATGCATCCGATAGAAACAATGGGTGTTCATGGGTGTAGATTTAATTATAGTCTATACAAGATTCTGCTGTGTGCTTGACTCACTGTACACTGTTTTTGTTAAAAATCGGCCTTACTGCCTCATGGTTGATGCTTTCATGGTGGATATACAACGATTTGTTCAGTTTGTTGGTGAGCTCCATTGCTCTAAAGGGGTAAAAGGTCATTTACTTATTAGGCAGCAAGAAAACCTTCATGGTTGATATTTAACTCAGTGTGTTCAACTTTAATTTGCTGACGTATGCCTCAGAGCAGTGTTTCCAAATACTACAACCCTATGTAGTGCTTCTTAACAAGTGGGATTTGAAGTTTCGAAAATAATTATTATAAAAAATTTTCTCAACAAAATTACTGCAATATTTAATGTCCTTAAAATTCCCATTAATGATTAATATAATACTAAGATGTGTTTAACAAAAATCCACCTGTGGGAAAATTTGGGGATTTTTTTTTATCATGATGGGATCCAGATTTTTTGACACTTTGGTTAGTGAGACATAAAATGCAGAGGTTTGATAACCACTGCAATAGATCATTTTTTATTGGTTGTATAGCACTTGGAGCATTTCTTTAATGTTTGTATAAACCTTAATACATTTAAAAGTGATAATAAAATGAATAACACTTATATGAAGTTAGATAACTCATGTTTATGACATTAAATTCACAGTTTTGGCATATTTTTGTTTTATAATGGTATTATTAATCCTAACATCACAACTTTTGATCCTGAAATCATGCATGAAAGACAAAGTAAGAAGAAAAATTATAACTTTTAGCACTTTCACTTACCCCATCAGAACTCTTTATATATCCCTAGGGATATTTGTACTCCAGTTGAAAATCTCTGATTTAAATTAATCTGCTGTCATATTGAACCACTAAATGCAAAGCTAAATAAAGAGAAATCTCACAGCTAGATTTACTTTAATATCTCCCAAGCATTATACCAACCTTTTGCACTTAGCTTGTTACGAGTATAGATTTCTGTTCTTTTCTTACCCATTGTTTTAGGCTTGAAGTTTTCCTTTTCTCCCATTCCCTTGAATGTGGTCCTCTTTACTAGTAACGTAAGAAGAGGCTCGAGAAGGTGGGCAAGTGATTTAGTAACATAATATTGCTTTTAGAAGTATTTCTTTTGTGTCATTAAGGAGGAGTAACTTTATTCTCTCATATTCAGAATTTTCTTAAATTTAAAATTTCCTTGGTGGTTCAAATTCATGTGATTGCTTCCTGTGGTAATAAAGCTTTCTGTTGCTTACCTTCTTAGTCCTATCCTTGCTGGTGCTTGGGGAAAAGTGATTGAATTCTCTAACATTTCTGAAAATTATTTCTAAATTAAATATTCTCAGTATTCGTTAGACAAACGAAAATTGGATTGGGATGGATGCAGTATTGCATGTCTGTACCAAGTCAGTTTTTCCTGGAACTTTTAATCGTACAGATTTTGTTCCACTCAGAGGTGACACTTTCTTAGTCTTAGAGCAGTTCTTAAATTATAGCATATAATTATGGACAAATTTATAAACATCAGTCATGTATTTAGTTAGGCTGATAGTAAGGTTTCTAATCAATAAATGGATCTTGTCTGTTATCTGCCACCCACCCAGGTTAATATATGCAGCACCCTAATGGAATGAAGTGGCGAGATATGGAACTGCGTGGAGGTTAACTGCAGGAAAAAAGAATAATCGTGTGGGATATGACTGGGACTGGGTTAGGTAAGTTAGTTAAAGTGTTTTTGGTTTCTTCCCATGTTCACTGTGCACCCCCCTCAGGGTAGTGGGACAGTGAACATGGGAAGAAACCAAAATGCTTTAACTAAATTACCCAACCTGGGGGGCGAGTTGGAGTATGTTGTAGCCCAAGCAGTCGTATCGTGTACTAGTTCCATATCCTACCACCAGAGGAGCACTGTGTATATTAACTTGGGTGGGTTGCAGATATCAGACAAGATCCCAATAAATACTGTATTTTACCTGAGTAACTTAGAAATGATGTTTTTATAAATGTATAAAAATATTATGCTCAATTCTTTTAAATCTTCAAATTAGAGTGCAACTTTAGTTTTTTAGAAATTTAATTCTGAAAATTGGTAGAATGATTTAACATGAGGGAAGTATAATGAAATGCCCTAATATCAGCATCATGTGCAAGATTTCTGATTTGATTCTTTATTTTTAAGATGTGTGGCTCGAAGAGGTAGTTACCAGGCCATTCTAAACATGCACTCTACCACAGCTGATATCCTGGATCTGCCCTGACCTGTTCTCTTTTGTGATATCAAGAAAGAATAGAGGTGAGAATAATCAATTTGTGTTACAACATAGAACCATTCTTTATGTGGAATGAGATGATGGAACAACTTGTGACAAAAGTTTCAAGTGAAAGCATATCTCCCACTTTATCCTGGAGATGGTTATACATTATATCCAAATACAAATCGGAGTATGTAGTGTATTTCTTGGGTATGGGTCATAGATATAGTTGCCACCTTTCCAGGTTAGAGCAAGTGCAAAGGGGGCAACTGTAGTTGTATAGAGGTCTGGGACCCATCCCCCAATTATTATTATAAATAGCTGCTTCTTACATATCATTATAAATATCTGCTTCTTACATATATAGGTTATATATATAGATATATATATATATATATATATATATAATATATATATATATATATATATATATATATATATATATATATATATATATATATATATCCTATATATATATCCTATATATAACCTATATATGTAAGAATATATATATATATATATATATATATATATATATATCATATAAAAGGTTAAAACCTCTGGAAAAATCCGAAATTTCAGAAAAAGTTATATTTAAGGAATGTTTTTGACCCCAATGTCCAATTTAAAACCCATAAGAAAAGCATTGAAAACTGTGCAGGGCTATATAAAATTGCTTTTTTAAATTATTTAAACTTCAGATACAAAGTCGAGACGTGTACTATACTGTGGAATAAAGAATGAAGTTCATTTTGCTTGAAGACAGAATTCAAATCCATGCTGAATTTGCATAAAAATTTGATTTTAATTATAAAATTGTGAAATTTTTCTCATTCTTTAACAATGGGAATTGATTTTTCCATACTTTAAGGGTATTGATTTAATGCTTAGACTGCATTATAATCTATTTGATTTCAACCAACAACGTATACATATGATGACGTAATAATTTTAAATTAATTTTTTTATCCAGATACGAACTAAAAGTCACGGATGATGTCGCCATAATCCTAACACAAGAAATATCCTAATTTTTAAATACATTTTAGTGTGATATAAAGACTATTTTCTTAATGATGATTATGGCTCTTGCTGAAACAGAGTGATCTAAGGCATGAAACCGAAAATTGGAAAACTTGGACGCAAGCCAGGGGTATGAAACTTATGGGAGAATAGATTCCCAGCTTTTACACGTAGTTCACTATGCTAAGGGGTCCGCGATAGACGCTGCAGTCCTGCAGTCACAGTCAGCTCTTTCTCTCTCTCTCTCTTTTTCTCCCTCTATTTCTCTCTCTCTACCGCATCACCACAGCGCCACACGTTCCTTGTGTATCGTAACGGAACAGCGGCCATTTTGCTTGATAAAAGTTCACCATTGCTTATTGAGCGGTTGTCAGTTACTCTGATTTTGTCAAGTAGATATATAGTAGATATGCATTCATCACTGTTTAAGAAAACGTGACGGAATGAATTTGTTCTGATCTCCAATCAACAGGTGTCTTAAAAATATCATATATTTTTGAAAAAAATTCTAACGAACTAGTTCTACAAGGTGTTATGTGAATGCGTTTTGTGAGAATGCTTTAATATTTTCTTAACAGATACCTGCAATGGATAGATCTTCTAGGAAGGAAGGAAAGAAATTTCTCTCATTTGTTTGTGTGAGAGAAGTATTTTGAGAGGAAATGTTTCTCATTTTTAGGTGTTAAGCCTCGCTTACTTCACCTAGCTGTGTCATCCATTGCCCTGGCCGTGAATATGGTACGTGTCAGTTCACAAAATAAGCCCTAATTTTAGATTGAGTAACTGAAATTTCTGTTTAAAACTTCTCGTGGTTATCGGTAGATTATAGTGAGTTTGGAAGTTAAACTGCAACATAGACGCCAGAGGATAGAATTGTGCTTGTAATAGAATGAAATAAGTGTACCATAGCGATGTCTCATTGTTTTAATATGAAATATTTTGAATTTACAGAAATTGTTAACTTGATTATTTCTTGTTTCTCCTTATGCATTTGTTTATAATCCTAGACTTTAAGATAATTCTTTGTTTCAAAACATATTTAGAATTATGTATATATTTTTTGATCGAGAAATTGAAATTTCTATATCAAAAGTTTTCCTTATTATATGATGAATACATATAGATCTTAAATGGGCTAACTGTAACTGCTGTGAACACGTAAACGTCAGCAAATACAACTGTGCTTAGAATAAATTATAGATAAAGTGGACGTTTTCTAGTGCAATGTGGTGTGTTTAATTTTACAAATGGTAATGTGATCTTCATAGAAACATTGTTTATGGACCGCAATGGGCCGTAAGCGCATTTGCCTTATTTTACATTTATTGCAACATTTGAAGCATGCCCATTGCCTCCTGCATCAATTTCATTAGGTTTAGCAGGTTTAATGATTGACATTCTTAGAAATTCATTTTCGTTCTTTTTACAGGTGCAACAGAAAGAGAATGTGTTCTAGGGCCGAAGAAATCACTTTACAAATAGATTTTTGCTTGATCCACAAATTCATTCGTGACGTGAAAGTTTGACGTTTTTCGTCGTCCACGTGAATTTCCTTTAAATACGTTTCATGCATAAAAGGTATTAACGTTATAAAATTCTGTTACAATAATTCATTTTTATATCTTTATTGTATAATATTTATGTAAAAATACCTCGCTGTTATGCAATTTGATAATGACTTTGTACTCTTGCAATGTGTGATATACGATAATAAATTTGATTTCTTTCATTTAAGTCCATTTAATCTGTCCGTGCAAGTTGTGTGTGCTATGATTATCGTATTAAAACAGGAGAGGAAGGGGGCGAGGGACATCCTGTGATGACGTCACGCTAGCATTCGTTAACACGTAGTTCCAAATTTTCCCATTGACCCATCGATTGTCGCCTTCCATGGAAAACCTGGGAATCATTTATTAGCATTAAGTTTCCGGTCTTTCCGTGGGGTACTAGTCTTTGGACGCAAGCCGATTGCCAGAGAATTTAGAAATTCCGGATAGATGCCTTAATTTCACAGAAAATGTAAATTATTGTCTTATTTATACATTATTATGCCATTGATTTTAAACTGCGACATAAACTTATGATGACATCATTATACTAACACACAAGATTTAGTAAAACGTGAAAAGTATTTTAATGTTGTTTCGTAGTTTTTTGAGAAATTTGAGCTCTTTTCAATTGTTAAATATAATGGTGTCCTGCCGATTTTGTGGTTTTTTAATCCAAATACGTGCTAAAGGTATGGATGATAATGCCATAATCTTAACAAAAAATATCCTAATTTTTTCATAATTTTATTGTATGTGTATTGTCTTAATGATGATTATTCTTATTTCTCATGCAGAGCAATCTGAGTTATGAAACTTGATATATGAAAACTTGGACTAGGCGATTGCCAGAGAATTTGTAAATTGTGGATAGTTGACTTAATTTCACGGAAAATTATAAATATTCTGCTAAAACTCATGAAATTTATTGTCCAATACATATAGGCTCCACATGGCTGAAGTGCTGTTGCCCTGGAGATCACGGTGGTTTATTTACGAGTTTAGATCTTGGTGTATAGTGATTTTTTTAAGCACTTGGAGCATGCAAGCATCAACATCTCATATAGGATATATATAACAGTAACATGTGCCACAAATGACATAAAGATTCATGTACATACTTATGAACTAATTAGCACGGTCTGTAAAATATGGGATCTTCTTTTCTCATTTGTCCATAGAAAAATTCGGTTTCATCCAACCGGTTTGGAATGTTTGCATTATCATATTTCATATTCAAGGTCTAAGAAGAAAACAGGGGTGCTGGTAGTGTAGTGGTTAGGACGCTGGCTGCTACTCGCCTGCTGCTCGAAAGGGCAGCAGGTATGAATCCTGCGAAAGTAGGATTTTTTCCAAGGTTGCCCGGCCTCGTTTGTATGGTTTGAGGAGACAGTGCAAAGTCAGCGTTCTGTCCTTCAGAAGGGACGTTAAGTTGTGAGCCCCCTTGGTGCTCTTTGTTAAGGGTAGGCTAATGCCGGCATCAGGTTTCCCTCCTCCCTTGTGAGTGTTTTCAGTGTGGAAGGAGCTATGACTATAATAATGCAAGAGGTTAATTAACCAAAAAATACACACACACTCTAAGAAAACCCTTAATTTGCAGAAAAGTGAATGCGATAAGAAATGTGTCATCTACTGAGACAAAGCACAAAAATGGGATTTCATATGATTTTGTAACTTAAATATATGTCGAAAGGAGGAGGTGAACATGGGTAGTGGATGAATTTGCCTCACCGAGCAAGGCATGGGGCTGACCTGTGAAGCACGTAGGGGCAGAGCCTCTAGTTTTATTATATTTTTTCCAAATAGATTTTTGCATATACAGGCAGAAGTTGTAGATGTTTAGGAGTAGGAATTTTACCTAATGAAAATGATAGAAAATTTTATAACCTGATACAATAAATTGTATATAAATTCATGCAATATAATTAGAAGTTAGACAGCTAATACAGTAAAACCTCTATATAGCGAAATGGAAGGGACCTGATTTTTGGAAATTTTGATAAATAGATCTTCACTATAAAGAGGTTTACCATAAGCCCAGTATATTATCATTTATGAATGCCCAAACAAAAAACTATTGTCTTGTTTAATTACTATATCTATATAATAAAATAGATTTAATACATTGATAATGTAATTATAAAACCTAAATGAACAATAAATATACATCTATTTTTGCTTAGCAGAAAAAAGCTGGTAATTTCAGTTTGTGTCATCTTTTTCTTAAATTCATTGGATACAATATTTTTAATTCTATTTAATAACAAGAGATTATCATTATCGTAATTCTCCAAATTTATAAAAAATCTTACAGGCACACTCAAAGCCTCATGCATTTCAGGTTTTTTTGGTGGTGTAATTACTTCCCTATCATCATTTTCTTCTTCGTTATCTGCAATATTCTTTCCCTCAATTTCAGTCCCCACTTCTACCATTTCTCACTCTGTTGGTCCACAAGTTACTAGGGATGTGTCAACATCAACAAAATCATTAAATGATGTTTGAAGATGAATTCTCTGGTTGATTTCATCCTATTACAAAGGTTCATCATCTGATACTTCATCTTCCTCATAAATCCTGCCTTTATAAAGTATTTATTAATAGAGGCTGATTTGACAGAATTCAATGATAGGCAAAACCTATGCATGGCCTGCAATATATTCCATATATATCATTTGCTTCATCCACATTTCTTAAAATATAGAGCACCAACTGCTGTTTGTAATTTCTCATAACACTAGAAATTATACCTTGATCTAATGGTTGTAGTTTACTTGTGGTATTTGGAGGAAAGTATACTATTTTAATATTTTGCAATTTAATCCCCTCACATTTATATGCAGTGCACCGGTCCAGAAAAAGGATTATTTTTGTATTTTTCATGCCCATCTTTGAATTGAGCATGCTTAACCACTCATTGAATAAAACTGAAGTTATTCATGACTTTCTTGAATTTCTGTATAAACACGGAAATTTCTTTATATTCTTAACATCCGAGTTTTTTATATTTCCCAATCACATGTGGTTCTAATTTTTCAGTGCCATCTGCATTCGTACAGAAAAGGACTATAAATCTCTCCTTGCTTTTTTCCTCCATGACAGGGTTCTCCTTTAACTTCAGGAGTTTTATCTATAGAATCATAACCCATTAAAATTGTATGCAAAGTGTCTTTCCACTCTTCTTCCACAATTGTACTTACAGATAGAGTTACCACCTTGCACTGAGTTCTAACCTGGAGATTTTAAACAATGTCTGATATTTTTAAGTCAAAAACATGAGATTTTTAAATCTGAACTAAAATGTTATATTTTCGGGCATGGGAAATTTAAAAATACATTATGTACTTTTTAATTTCCCGTGTTCTTCTGACTCGGAGATATTATGAGGGCAGGCTAAAAATAATATATATAATATAGTTATTTTTATTTTGTATAATACAAAAAATGTTCAGCTATACACATCAAATCACAGTACATAATATCAAAATATCTTTTTTAATAGTACTTGACAGAAATATTGATCATATATATCGATAATTGGTTATAGTAATATTAATTTTTATTATTAATATTTCTCACAGTCACAGCTTCTTCCAAGAATATTTTTCATTACTGATTGTACATTTAAGTAGTTCGACCTGCTCAGGTTTAGTGACAAAGTCGTAAAATTCTTAGCAATTCATATCAAAATTGAGTTTGGTAAGTAGTTCTGCCTTCACCAACTCCACTCGCATTCTGTTTCTCTTATCGCTCCATGCATTGCCCATTATGGAGAAAATTCTCTCCACAAAGGCATTACTTACTGGAATTGAGAGAATTTTTGCCACAAGCTTTGTTAATTCTGTAAATGCATCCCGATCTGATAATATTTTTACCCATTTTTTGTCAATCGACAAATCAAGTGCTTGTACTTGCGGAAGTATGTTATTAAGCAAATGTATCTCAGAAAAATATTGAAAAGGATTGTTTTCAAAATTATACCACTTCTTAAGGTAGTTAATAGCTCTAGAGTAGACTTGTGTTGCTTCTTTAACAAATTTTTGTTTTTCATAGACATTAACATAACTTAAACTTGAGTTCACTTTACTTCCAAAGAATTGATCAGTTAGTCTGTTTTCAAGCTTGTCTTTCAAGGTACACATTATTTCATGTATATCTGAACTCATGATTGTGTTACTTTTTAGTAGCAGAATACTTTGTGCCATAATTTACATGAAATGATGTACAAAATACAGATAGAACTCAGGAAAAGATAATTGTGGCTTGATATCATCTTGTAATTCATCCTGTCGATCTTGTACAAATGCCCAAATTGTCTTATTGGTTTCTTCCTCTCCTTGCTGCATAAAGTACATTTTTACTGCCGGCCAAGAACTTAAAATCCACTCAAGAGCTCTGTACAATGATAACAACCTTGTTACAACATGTCATAGTATGTCCTCATATTCCATTTCTAAGAATTCAAAACATTGTTTCAGTATTCCTGATTTTTTTGCAGTTAGAAAAATCCGCAAATATTTTTAAAATTAAATTTTCAAAATCAAATGATAATACTTTACAGGCATTTCTGGCGGCATTGTGAATGATGTGGCAATTACAGTTACTTTTCATAATTGACAAAGTCATAGTTGATTGTTTTTGGAAAACTGAGTTATGTTTTCCGTAGTTCACTGATGCTTTGTCTGCTGTGTACGAACTTACATTTACGATATCAAGTCCATGTTTCTTAAGACAAGCATTAAAATGTTTGATAATTGCTGCAGATGATTCATCGCTATTCTCGTAAAAATCTACAATTTTGTTCTGAACACCTTTGTTAATATCAAAATATTTGACAGCAACTGGAAACAGTTTACAATTTCCTTTGTTTGAAGCATCACATGCTAGAGAAAAAGGAATAGCAGTATTAGTGCTTGTTCCCAGTTCATTAAGTGTTAGTTCTATAGATTTGGGTGCAAGGACATTTTCTACAATTGCTTCGGTTTTAGTTCTTCCGCAATGAACTTTTTTCCTGATATTGGAATTGGAATATAATTTTGAATTAATCTTCATGACACAATCAATGCTAACATAGCTATGGTGGTGATTTACACCATGATCAACTTGTGTTATTTCTATAATAGCAATCTTCAGTTCTTAAGACGTATTTTTTATAGGAATAAATGTAGTGAATAAGTGATTCTTAGTGAGAATTTTTGACATTGGTTCATGTTTTTTACTATTGAGATGCATCTTAACCGCCTTTTCACCCTCATGTTTTACAGTAAATCTAACATTGCATATGGTACATATTGCAGTAACTTTGTCGACCTTTTTAAGCCACTTGCAATACTCGCTTCTTTTACTCCAATTATCTTGAAATGTACACTCGTAATTATGATGTTTTCCTTTTTTTATTCAGAACTTCTGATGGTAAACCTGAAGTTTCTGGCTGAGCTTCATCTTTATCCGAATACATTTTTTCAAAAAATTACCCAAAATTATAATAAATAAATTAAATAAAAATAAATCTTTTTTTCAAAATTAATTATTGAATTTATAATTAAAAATTTATTACAAAATTTGTAAATTTAATACTGTGTTATGAGCATTTTATAGTAAAAAGTAATTGAGCAACAATTTAGATGTTATTTTAACGAAATCTTTGTTCAATTTAGCCAAGTAAAGCAATGTATTGATCATTTACCCATAAAACTACAATAGTGCATATAGTGTTACATTTTATAGTACTCACATATTGTTATACTTCTTCACAATAATGACAATCACAAAATTTATTGAATCTAAGAGTTCTAACACTAGCCTCTATTCTTGACTCGGGCGCTATCAGTTAAATAAAAACCATAAACATGGTCATAGCCAATTCATACTGACAGTTTTACTCAGGAGATTCCCTGGTTTGGCTCAGTCTCACAGGATTTGATAATATATGAAAATTGAACTGATTCATATTTTAAAAAATGCCAAGCAAAGTTTCTAATATAAAAAATTTGAATAATTTTAAAATATGTAATAAAACTCACAAACCCGGAGAAATAATAACTAAACCCGGAGACAAGGTGTCAAAACCCGGAGACTCCGGGTCAAACCTGGAGAGGTGGCAACTCTACTTACAGAAGCTTCTTCCTCACACATTTTTAAAGTTCTTAGTTCCAGCACACTTTATATAGTTTTCTAGCCATCCATTACCTTGAAAGTTATCTACTCCCATTTTTAATGCCATTTCTCTAGCCTTCTGTTGCAAAATAGTCCCAGATATAAAAATATTTCTAGCTCTAGCTTCCATTAACCAATCAAAAACACATTTATACAAGTACTCTTTTTTGACTGGACAAGATCTTTTCCTGCTGAACCCTTGATGTTTTTTAAAATAGATGTTAGACTCGAATGTGATATGCCAAAAGTTTCTGCCACATCTATTTTTCTCTTCCCTTCATCAATGGCTTGGAAAATAGCTAATGTAGTTTTTATTGTTACCAGCTGTCTTTTTCCATGGATTAGCAAAGTGGGAGGATTCTACTAAAAAAATCCCCCTAAGTCCAACATATAAACAGTGGCTGGGAAAAGCTTATATGGACTTAGTGTTGTAGAAGTGAAAAAAATTTGTGCATTGTATTCTCTTTTATTGCATTGCTGTGAAATTGTACATTGGTACAAATTGTACTTGCAACAAAAATTACAATAAATGGCAAGGTTCATTATTACAAGAACATATTATTTTCATGTGTTATTTCTGCTTTCTACAAAAAAGGGGTGAGGGAAAAAATCCCTCACCCCTTCATCCACTCCAAATGTGGGTGCAAGAGCAAAGAGAAGTCTATGTACAGGGCTAGAATAAAAGATGGGAAGAAGGAGAGTTGTTGGACCCAGGTGATGCTAATTCTGGTCTGTTCAGAAAATAAAAACAATTTCAATAAATGGAAATGGAAAGAAAAAAAAAAGAAAACATCTGGATTAAAAAGACAAAATTTCATGATTGCTCTTAAAAACTTATTAACACAGAAAAAGAACTGGAGAATATGCCCAGCAAATTGGGTGGATGGAGTTTTAAATTAACAGTTAAAAAACAGCATGTTACAAATAACTGTTGAAAAACAATATTTTTTGGAATTTTTATGGTTGATGGAACTCTTAAATATATTTTTTTGATATTGACTTAATTACTCTTCCTAATAATGATATGAATTCAGAATTTGATTATAAAGTTAAAAAATACTTAGAATTTTCATTTCCAGACTTCAATGAAATAAGGGAAAATCACTTGCATTTTTCTTTCCTTTCTATAAATTTTGTAATTATTAATAATGACAAACTTTATCAATAATAATCGAGAGCAATCATAAATTATGAAAGTTCATTCAATCCAGATGAAACAGTTCTTAATGAATAATAATCCCCATTCCACTCATCACCATTGTCTGCTTTCGAGAACAAATCGGAATTAGCAACATCTAGGCAAAACACCCTCTCACATCCCATATCCTTCAGCCAAAACTCCTCTTTGCCCTCGCACCCAAATGCCTATATTCCGGGCGCAGCTCAGCAGGACTCTTAACATCATGGCTTCACTCTTCCCAACACCATGCAATCTGCTTAGCATCCACTGCAAATGCCTTAAAGAAAGAAAAAATTCAAATTGTTAGCGAATTCAATAACAAATGTCTCAGAATAATTTGACCAAATTTTCCAAATATTTTGGATGGCACTGAGATTTTTATATTTGTCTTTCAATCTAATAAAATGATTGAAATTTATAGAGCATAATAGTATTCTGGCATTTCATTGAAGATTTAAATCACTACATTCACAACTTTTGGCATGTGCTGGTCTGAAGAATAAAATGAGTTGAAAATATTCATAATTTTATCTTTGCACTGAAGAATACACCACCTTTTTAAACTTTGTGAATAATTGGTTCCAGAAAACTGAAGTGAAATGCAAATTCGTGAAGTGCAAGTCCTATTTTCCCATAAGACGCCATGTTATTATGAGAGATATCCCTGCCAAACTAAAAAATTCACTTTTTTATCATAAATAATGCAGTTTAACAAAATAAATGCTATTTTCGATCTTATTTTGTTCATTCTAAGTAAATGTTTTAATTTAAATTGAACTACTGAAATGGAATGTTGAGTATGTCATGCATGAATGTTTTCCTGGATTCTGCAACAAACATTTCCAAGCGGTTACATTTCTTTTAGTAATCCCGTTCAAAATACGTGTCAGAAAATCTTATGTTACAAGATGATAGCAATTCTTAAATTTACATTAAAATTCGTAATAAACAATGAAAACCTAACAAAACAACAGTTCCTTAAATTACATTCAAAATACAAAGATAATAGCATTAAATCATTAAATATTTCGTTCAAACACCAGCGACCTCATACTCGTAAAAGTTGTGAAAAACTAAATACACAGGGTGCTTTTCCATTAGGCAATAATTTCTAATTTGGCCACTAAATGCCAGCAACGTTGACTGCTATAAAAAATAATGCCATTGGCAGTGAAGTTGAAACAGCTACAAAATAATTAAGTAGATGGTTATCACGTATAATTTGAAAACTGCTAATAACGAGCATTAAAAATATAATATTATATTAATGTCCTTTTGTAGGGTGCTAAAGTTTAAAATAAACTTATAAACAAAACAGTAGAGGGAGTTCACGCTTGTTGGCATCGTAAACACATGACGCAAAATGCAATTAATTGGTGCAAAACAAGTACTGGTAATAAAAAAATTTTGTCACGGTCCAAATTTGCAAAGCGCAAGCATGCGAAGTTCAAAATGGTGGTGTATCTGCTTTCAATTCCTTTTCATTTGTTTTATGAATTCAACCTTGATATATTTTCAGTTTCATGTTATTCTATCTTTTTGCCCATTAATGTCCTAAATCAGTACTGTTCATTAAGAAATAAATTGCAACTATAGTCCAGATTGGCAACAGTGGCTATAACTTATATGAATTCAATTTAAACATCTCCAAATTCAAAGAATTAATTTATCCTGGGTTGATGTGAATATGCCTGTTTTTGCAAAAAAACGCCATGCCAAAAATAATAAAAAAGAAAATATGAATTTAAAACTTTTAACAAAAATAAAATAAAAATTACGAGGTTAAAAAATTAAAATTTTTCTTCAATCCGACCTATTTTCACGCTATGACATAATAAATAATGCAAAGAAGAAACAATGCTATTAAAAGTATAGATATCACTATTAACTGTGAGTGCAAACAAAATTATGAATATCCTTATAAAAAGTTTATGATATAAGAAAAACTCTGTATAAATGTTATTGGGACAATATGACGAAATACAAGGCATATCTCATTAAAATGGGACATCTGGTCACCCTATAAATAGCCATCAGAAGAGTGATTTAGGCTCACCCAAAATAATCCATCTTCACCTAATACTTTCTTGAAAAATACCCTAAATTATAGATGTATTGAAAGCTTATGGAACCTAAATGCGCGAAGAGTCACGTGATGTAGGGGAAGGCTGCTGTGGAGGGAGAAAGCTTAAGGGGAAGGTGGCTGTAGAGGGGGAAAGCTTAAGAAGAAGTAAAACAATTGAGCAGAGCTCTGCGAGACAGGCAAGTCATTTGAATTGGCGGGAACTTACGCGAAGTAAGATATGCGATTGAAAAGTTTGTGTTACAAATTGGAGAATAGGGACATTTTGAAAGATGAAAATTAAAGTAATTGGTTATCCGTCAACATTTATTTGCACTACATGCAATGCAACATCGAAAGTGTACAATACATTACAATGGAAGCAACTAAGCCCCTATTCTGTATTAGTTATATAATGAGTATACAAATCAGTGAATACTGAAAACATTACACAAAAAACACCAACTACTACACAACTAAAACTAATTCTCCTCACTTTCTTCACTTTCAGTGTCTGAATCGACATTAATAATTATCTCATTGATGTTCTCCATAATATTTTCTGCTTCAATAAATTCTCTCTCTACTCTCTGTTCACGTTCACATACGTTCTTCCACTCATTCACTCCAATTTCTAAACACTTCTCCACTAACCTTATCACTTAATCCATTTTAAAAGTTATTCTTCTTGAACCCACCCAATTTTTTAAAATTCCCCACATTCCCCCCTCCATTCTATGTAATTATAACAGACTAATGCACCAAAATTTGATCCACAAGTTTCTTGTCTCTATGTTCAAACTTCTCCATAATCCTAATGCATTCAAGGCTTCATTTATCATTTATTTCTCCTACTAATTTTCCATAATTTACTCTATATCTCAAAAGCCTACACTACATGTCTTTGCTTTCAATAATACAATTTAAACGTTTATTGAGATTCCTTCACATCAACTCATAAAATGTCCCTTTGGTTCTGTTGTCATTTACCTAATTAAGCAATTTCCAAAAATTACTTGCACTTAATTGCATTTAAGATTTTTCATTTGACTACAGGTGCTATCCCACAATCTTTGTGTGTGCCTAAATGGCAATTCTACAGAGAACAATGAATAATGTCAATTTTACAATAACAGATATAAGCTCTCAATAAGCCTCTTAAGTATTCTCTGTAACATTAATATTTAAATAAAAATACCAAGAAGAAATAGAAGCCTACTGAAGTGATAGCAGTACTTCTCTGGTCTTAAAAGATAAGATTCATATGTGGCTGTATATCATAGGAACTCAATTTTCTAGCAGTCAAGTGGTACACAACCAGAATGGAATTTGATGAATTAAATCAGGTTCATTTTTTCCAAATGGAAAACTGGAGCTAGCAGACAAATTCATTTTGACAATGCTTAAATGGTACATAGCTTAACACCAGAGGAATTACATAAATCAAAATCAAATTGCTGCAATTAACCAATCTCAGAAACTTGGAAAAATTACCACAAGCTTAAGCAATTTCAATGAAAATATTTGAAGCTGTTATTCCACTGACAAACCACAAAATGAATTTGGATGTTATTTCTGCAACTCCTGAAATATTGACGAATTGGATGCTCAATTGATACCCAGAAACGTATCTGGAAAAATTAAAACCTTTGGAATGCCTGCACTGGTCTGGCAGCATACAGTAGACCCTTAACATTTGCGAGGGTTCCATTCCACAAACATCGCAAATGCCTGAATTCACAAATAATAGCTCTGCTACCTAATTTTCCCCATAAAATTTAATAAAATATCAAGTATGGCTGAAAAACTTAAAGATTTGGGAATCGACTGAAAACTCAAACATTTAAATAATTTTAATTATTCTCTTATGTACAATATAAAAAAATTACATTAACTTAAGTAATGTTTAATATTCAAATTGATATTTAATCATCATCAAAATCGGAGGAAGTAGCCAGTGGAAGAAATAAAGGAGGTGATTGTGAAGCCCTAAGTGAAGTAGAGGGCAGTCGCGAAGCTGTCAGCTCTTTCTTAACCCGGGAAGGGTACACTGGGGTAGTGGTTCTCAACCTTTTGCATCTTGCGTCCTACCTACCATTCTGTCAAAAAACCAACGTCCCACAAACCATTTTGTCGAAAAACCTTGGTCCCACAATGATAAAAACAAACCCCATCTTTTTCAAGAAGTAGATTTTTATGTCAACTGCAATTCAGAACCATATTAATCCTTATGGACATTTTTAAAAACCTTAAATATTGGAGTAATTTTGTTGAGAAAAAGCTATACATTAATTACCGTCACTTAAACGACCTTCACGTCCCACCAGTTGAGAAACACTGCACTGAATACCCCACGGATTTATGTTTCGTGTGTGAGTGAGAGATGGCTATGCATATTACCTTGTCACTTTTAGAGTTCCTTTAGGGTGACTTAAAAATGATGTTGATAATTTCTTCGTTTGTCATCACTTTTTTGTGCTTTTTTTTGTGTCAACATTGAGACATGTTTTTATACATTGCAACGATCTTAAAACTTTTTGCATGGATGCCAATATAGCTGTTTACCTCTCGGAATGGATAATGTATTTTTTTATTTTTTAAGATATATTCCTTATTAACCCTTCAGCGCTGACCTCGGTGCAGGGTACCGACCCATGCCGTGCTTGTTTTCATTTATACTTGTGAGAAGAGTTTTTGATCAATTTTCAAATGGTTTTTTTAATTGTGAGAGGCAAAGGTTTTCTCTTCTATATAACTTAAAGAATTTATTTGTTCTTAATGTAATAATTATGCAACATCAAATTTATTGTGCCGCAAAGACGTGTACTTGACCAATTGATGCGAGGACAGGCGAAATTTTTATATTTCATATTTTTTCACCATCACACCCACTCTATTCTAATTTATTTTTTTCTGCATCGGAGTTTCTTCCTAAAAGTAAATCCATTATTCTTTTATAAATTTTTACAACATTTCTAAAGAAAAATAATATGAAAAAATAAGACTTGAAAATGTTGTTAGGAAAAGTATTGTGCTGGTTACGAAGAACCCAAACAAACCAAGCATGATCGCCCAGATCTATTAATAAAGACCTTTCTAAGTGCATCAGAAAGACATTCTTATTATTTCATTTAAAGAAATGCAAATATGGCTGCGCAAAAATAGAGAAATACTCGTCCCTTGGTTGCATTTTGTGTTATACATCCACACTGCACAGACGGTAAAGCTTAAAATTTATTAAAAAGTTCTTAATGAATAACTCTACTTTACATATCATCTGTTTTTAGGAATATATTCTTAAAACATTTGAGCATTTTTCTTTTCCCCATATAGAAATGGCTAGTAGATGTGCACTGGGTTTCACATAGTAGTGATAGTGGTTTTAGTTATATTGATGATGTTGCAGTTGCAGGCAAACTCATAAATCAGCCAGATAGTGAAGATGAAAAGAAAAGGGACGAAGAATTTCACTGGGAGAGCATGGAGAACTTTATTGCACAACAGGAGGTATTTATTGGAAACTGCAGAGCTCAGAATGTTGCTTAATGTGTGGTTTATATTGTTGAATGTTTTGAACTATTTTATGGTAAAGATCGGATAAAAATAATAGCAGAAGAAACTAATAGATGTGCGGAACAATACAAAAATGCGAGAGACAACGTGTTTCCTTTTCGAGGCTTACCACAAAAAATTCAACTATTAAGGTAATTAAAATAATGTTATAATCTCTATAGTTTTACGGTCATATTCATAAAGTTTGTAATCAATTCATAGTATTTCTCAAATAATAGAGCCAAAGGGACAGTTACGGATTTAAAAAATTCAGTTCATGCTAAGACGAGCTTTCTTTCAACAAATAGATCGCAAGAGGAAAGAAAATATGGACTAGTTTTTGAGACGTTCGCCACCCTCATTCATGCTGTAGGTCCATCTGGTGCTATTTGTAAACAATTCTTGAGTGCCATGAATTGTGTGCGAGAGATTGTGGGGCAGAGCCAGAGAGAGGGATGGGCCGCTCGGAGACGGTACTGTGTAGTCATGAGAATGAAGAAGAGATAACAAACCATCTGAAGTCTGTTTACGCCTTCCATGGAAAACCTGGGAATCGTTTTATAGCATTAAGTTTCCGGTCTTTCCGTAGGGGTACTAGTCTTTGACTAAACTTATGCAAGTCCCAACTAGCTTGCTCTAATTCCTCAACAATTCTATTCGTCTTAGTAATACTTATATAATATATTTCATTTATTGAGATTATTAGAAAATAATTGTAATAGGACAGGGGCACCAAAATAAAAGTTTGCCTAGGCTGCTGAAATGTCCAGCATCAACCCTGCCAAAGAGGGACCTCAGGGAGGTCGTTCATGAATAGTCGAAACCGCAAATGTTATATTTGCAAATATTAATCTCCAAAACTGTTTAGTTAACATATCTATTTGACAATTTTAAAAAGATTTCAATAAACTTTGATAAATACTCCACATTATATCGGCATTACAAGATTTTGTCCATTGTTCTTATAAAATTCACTTCCATTTACAGACAATATTGAGATGATTTAGGTTGCCTCGAAAGTCAAGTCAACAAAATTAAAAGTCTCCAAGCAACCAGTATTTTGTATATATATATATAAATGGCCAGACATTGCAGCATTGTTAACAATTACAAATTTTTTCACAAGAGGGTAAATGATAACATTAATTTTGCTTATTTAAAAGTTATTTTAAATATTTTTTTGCATAATAAAAATGGTTTAACGAAAAAATGTTCACAGGGAGTAATTAAGTCATTTATAAATAATAAAAAAAACATAATTAAATATTTTGGCAGCCCCCCATTGTTCATAGGTATTCATTAAAATGCAGCAATAATGATCAAATGAAAACTTCTGAGATAACAGAAAATGATAGCGTCACTTAAACACTGAATCTGATAAATGCCACACATGTGAAGGGAAACAAATTACTTTGTAGCAGAACCAGTGGCATAGCCAGAAATCTGGTTTGGGGCATGCACCATACTATTTTTTTTAATATTAAAAATATATAAATTAATACTCACACAAATAATTTATTGAATTTTAAAGAACTATTGGTTAATATTGATACTATGGTCATGTTTTAATTAACATGATTACTGCGTTGGTTAACGCATTGAAAATTTCATATTATCTGGAGGTTTGGGAGGTGCACATGCACCCTGGCTATGCCACTAGCCCATACCAATAATACTCACCATCGCTATTTCTTAGTATCGTGAAAAAGAACATGGCCGATCAGTCCCAGAATGCAAGTTGAGAGTCACAGGATAAGCAGGTATGTATTTGATGAATGCCTCTGAAACAATAAGAAAATCAAATCAGAAATCTTGCATTAATTACATACTTATGTTTGCGACCTATCTATTACATTATGGTTGCAATTCCCTCATGATAAATCATTTTAAAAATTGTACTCGAAACTGGAATTATATCGTGTTATTCTTCAGTTAAAATATTTGCAAAATGGTGAAGTTATTTGCCATGAATTGCTTATATATGCTTAATATTTCTTTCAAACACTGCCTGACTGGTATTTACTTACTACATAAATTAATAACAACTATAGAGCGACTAAATAGAACATTAGGTATCATTAATGAATTCGACCATGGATAATTATGCTACACTTTATGAAATGTTCTATGATTAGGAAAATTTTCGCCTTAAATCATTTTAGAATTTTGGGAATTAAAATTTCATATAGACTCATGCCACCTTTTAATTGGAATAAATTGAGTTAATTTTTTTTATACATTTCTAAAATATCGTTTCTGAATTTCTTAGGCAAACCACATTTTTAGATTCAAAAGAACTGAATATTTATTGGCTACAAACCTCGGAATTAACATAACTACATATTGTTTTTAACTAATCTGGCCATGAGATATTATATGCTAAATGTTACATTGCATCGACATTCAACTTGACCAATCTTCGCATTGGATGAAATCATAGAACCGAGGTTGATTATAAAGCGAACAATTAGTCATTCGTCCAAAAATCATAGAAATTTGACCATACTTTAGTAATGCAATCGAAACCAGACTATTACATCATGCTTATGGATTCATTTGACAATCACATAAATAATAGTCTCTCCTTACTATTGCAATACCTAAGGTTATGACGCCAATAACATTAGTCCAGAGCTCAGTATCTTTCAGCAATTACGTCAAATAATCACAAAAAATTTCACTGAGGTACTTTTTATCACTTTAAATTGTCGAAAACAATAATATAAGTGTATACATACTTAATCAATCCAATCGAATTCTTAGATTTTTTCATGATTCCATTCTACAATAAAATTCCATTCTTAATTTCCTCAAGTCCACCCGAAATGCATGTGATCTATCGACACATTTCTACACGGAAACACAATTTCATCGATCCTAAATAACCTTGCCCCTAACTAAAGTTATGATGCCATTAATATTAGGGCCGAGTTCAGCATCTTTGTGCAATTAAGTCTTCCGATTTCTATCAAGTTAAGAGCTCTGCATCGAGAAAGTAATAAGAACTTGAGATAAAATTGTACGAAGTCAATGATGCTCTTTTGGCAGATTTGATGTGATGGTATATACCCGAAACTGTGTGCAAGGAATAATTAAATTTTCACTAACATGGCTTACGGCGCAGAAACCATGGAGTCAATCCCGAATTAACGCTCGCAATGACATAAACAACATAATCACATGAATACTAAGTAAAGCCCAAATAATAAGGAAACATATGTATTACCTATTAATGATAACTTGGCCTCACATCACGCTGAAAACTGCTTCCACTCGACATGACTGCAGCCTAATACAGACAGTAAGCTCGCGTAAGCTGAATGAACGTGTTTCACTCTGCGTAGAGGGTGGTGGAAGTGGCATGGCCACTTCTGGTTGTTGAGGAGTGAAGTCGGGCGGTAATTCTCCGTGGTACTCGCGGCCTTATTGGCCTTGGGGATGCCGATGATCTTCGCCCTCTTCCACTCTTCCGGGAAGTGCCCGATTTTCAGGCAGCCATTGAAAATGGCCTCGAGGTACTCAACAGCAGCAATGGGCAGCTGCTTGATAACCAACCTGCTGATGTTGTCATCGCCTGGATAGCGACGGGAGGACAGTTTCCTCATCACGGCAACGATCTCTCGAGTGCCGATCTGATGAAGGGTCTCCTGATCCGACTCGGTGACCCCGGTAAGGATAGCAGCCATGGCTGATTCCACGGCTTTTTCGGAGTTGACCGAGTCGGTGGTGGAGGGGTTTGGCTGGAAGGTGCTGCTGAGATGCTTCGCAAACTCCTCTGCCTTCTTTCTGGGGGAGCAGGCGAATCCTGCCGTGGTTTTCAGAGAAGGATCCCTTCTTTGGGTTGCACGCAACCCTCTGCAAACCCGCCAGATGGAGTTGTCTGCAAGGGACACCTCAGCCAGGTGTTCTTCCCAGGCGTCTGTCTTGATCTCCTGGATTAAAGCACGGACACTCCTGTTGAGGCTGTCTAGGAGCTTGCGCAGGTCTGGAGTTCTGTGGCGTTGCCATCTTCTCCGGATGCTGTTGCGATATGCTACCAGCCTCCTAACCAGCTCCAGTAGCTGGCGGCAGATCAGCCTGGGAGTGCACTTCCAGGGGATATTCCCCTCCATTGCCATTTGTATGATGCCAGCAACTCTGGCTGCCATGGCATCAGCTTGTTCCTTGGTCGTCGGCTCATCAGGATAGCTTGGGAGGGCCAAGGTGATGGAATGGCAGAAGGCTACCCAATTTGCCTTGGCGAAGTCTCTTCACCGAAGCGGTGGGAGCCTCACCGGGAGGTTGCCATAATGCAGGAGGGTCGGGAGGTGGTCTGACGACAGCTCGTTCAAGGTGTGCAGGGCCATGGACACCTGGACTCCGGAGGCGAGAGCGATGTCCAAGACGTCGAGAACTGGGACGTATGTAGGGGCCGTGGGCCCCAGGATATTCAGGCCTGCCACCCTGGCGAGCTGGTGGAGTTTGCGCCCCCTCCAATTAGATATTCTGGAGTTCCAGGCTCTGTGCTTGGCATTAAAGTTGCTAAGCACAACCGTCAGAACTCCGTCAGAGGAGAAGAGGGCATAGATATCGTCTTCCTCCAGCGGACGACCAGGGGCGTAATTCGCTGCCACCACCCGCAGAAACCTTCTTGTCATACGGATGTCTACGGTCACCGCCTCTAGTTGAGACATTTCCGGGAGCGGGTACTCGTGGTACTCAAGTGCTGAGTGGATGAGAAGAGCGACGCCACCTCCTGCGCCGGTCGCTCTGTCCTTCCTCAGCACATCCCAGCCCCTTAGGGTGAAGGAGGATCCTGAGGAGAGTTTGGTCTCTCCTATGGCAGCGACCGAGACTCCATGGTCATGAAGTAGTGGGAGGAGCTCGTCGGCACGCCCACGGATGTCGTTAGCGTTCCATCCCACTACCGAGAAGTAACCTCTCTTACGGCGTGGCTCCATTGCTGGTCTTGATGATGGCTATCTCTTCCAGCAGTGCCAAGAGGAGTAATCCCTGGCGGCTGGTGATGTATTTCTTCAGTACCCGAGTGATGGGCACAATAGTGGCCCAGAGCTTATCGTCCTGCGAATCCGAAGGGGGAGGCGCTGACGAGGTTTCGGCGGATGGACTGCCGCTGGGTGCTGAATGCAGAATTTCAGTCGCCAGAGATGCTGGTACCGGTCTTGGTTGTTCAGGCACTGCTACCTTGGGGGGGGGGGGTGCCCCCTGGGAACTAACCGGTTGTACAGCGTTGGCACTGCTGGGGATAGCGGGCTCAGCCCTCCTCTGGAACTCCGGGTCAGGTGGAGTAATGGTTGGAGTGGCACTGGCAGCGGCTGCAGCAAAATTCTTTCCAGGGACCACCTTGGCTGAGCGTCTCGCTGCCACCGTCGGGGCCACTGTCCTGCCTTTGTTGGCCTTGCGCTGTAGCGCATCATTGCGCTCATTTGCCGCCAGCGCCTTGTCCAAAGCTTCCAGGTAAACAGGACATTGCCTGTATGTGGAGGGATGGTCACCACCGCAGTTACAGCACTTCCTGGGTGCCGTGGGTGGGTTGGGGCAGTCGTGGGACCGATGATTTCCCACGCACTTGTAGCAGCGGGCCACCATTCTACACCCAAGGGAGGAGTGCCCGAACCTCTGGCAGTTAAAGCAGGTCTGCAGCGCTACTCCTCCCTTGAAGTACTCCACCTGCACCCGACAGTTTTGTATGTGGGTGATCTTGTAAAGGGGAGGGATGCCTTTTGTTAGGTTGTGTCCTCCCCACTGCCGTTTGCACCATGTCCTTTAAGGATTTAACCGTGATTCCCAACGCCACTAACCCCGCGGCCACTCTAGCTGGAGGGAAATCACTGGCCAGTCCCTTAATGAGCAGTCTAGCTGTTTTGACATACTCTGCCGGGTGCGAGAAGTACTCGAGCTTTTTCTCGTCGAGGATCTGCAGGACTTTCTCCTGCTGTTCCGGCGAGGTAACGATGACCCTGGTGGAGACATCTCTGATCGCAAGCTCGAATTCATTGCCACATCTCTCTTGGAGAGAGTCAATGAGGTCGGGGTCGTTCCGTACACCATAGACGTTAATCGGCTTCACCTTAGGTCTACTGGGTTGGGTGGCATTAGAGGAGGGATTTTCAACCTTCTTTCTGGAGGTTCTCTTCCTCCTCTTCTTGGTCACGATCTCGAAAGGCTCATTGGCTGCGGCCTCCGCTCCCTGGGTAGCAGGCTCCGGGGGGTGGTGCGATTGCCGTGATGGTGCTTCAGTGTGGAGCAAGATGTTTCGGTCTCCATATCCTCGACACTCACAGTGAGTGACGCAGGAACGGGCATGGTACACTCAGAGAGGGGTAGAGAGGAATCAGGCGTCACTGGGGCGGATTCTCCAGCATTTGCCTGAGCACCCTGGTTGGCAGACTCCTTGGGTGCATGCAGTGCCAGAGAGACGTCTTCTATGGCTTCAGAGAGCTTCCTCTTTTGCGAGGGAGCATCCAGGTTTTCTGTCTCCATAGGCTGAGTATCAATTGGAGAAGGGAGGGGTGCTGGCTGCCCCGATACGGGCTCAGGTAGAACCACCGCCACGTGCGATGGGGCCTGAGTCGTCAATGTGGTAGGGGTATTTGGGTTTTGAGCCCCCTTGGAAGGAGGACCCTTATTTTTCTTCGGGTTCCCCCCCCCCCTTTGGACTTGGCAGCGCCCTGTCCTGCGGTGGGTGACTGAATGGTGGAACAGGCAGCCGTGTCAGTCACCAAGTAGTCCTTTCGAGAGGGGCCGGTGTATTGCGGGGATTCACAGGGTTCTCCGACCGAAGGATGGAGGCGATTTGCATCGTTCTCAGGCGGTCCTGAGAGACGTACTTTATCGCTCCATCAGGGGTTTTGAAGGTTATTAAGCCGTCGCATGACATACTACGACCACAAGGGATCAAACTGCGGAAGCAGGAATGAGAGGCCCCCCAGCGGGGTCCACGACCGGAACCGAAGCGAATCGGGTGAGAAGGAGGGACTGCGTTAGCCTCCTCCCGGTTCGCGACAACGACAGAACCAACGGAACCACAGACCCTGCAGAAAGCAGGAAAACCGAAGCCCTTTTCAGGGCGAAAGGGGGAGAGGGAGGACAGCAAGGACCCTTTTCAGGGCCAATGCACAAGAGCGGAAAAAATCAGCTCCTTTTTAGGGCCCAGCTTCCGCAGTGGGGGAGAAGCGAAATAGGTGAGGAGGAACTTTGTTAGCCTCCCCCTATTTCGACGGGCAAATACGAAAGAGCAAATCCGTTGGTCAAAATCAACGTCCAAGAGAAGCAAGGTCAAGATCGGGGTGAACAGGATAATGAGGTAAAGCACGACGAGTCGTAGTGCAAGGAAGTGGGCTATAGGGACGCAAGTACCCAATAAGCGCATTACTCTCAGCCGTGTTTCACTCGATGTCCGTGAAGTTATATACGATATGCCATATACGATATATCGATATTCGGAATGACCAACAAAGAAGTTGAAACGTGTCTTTTATTGCAAATTATGGACTACATACGCCATTAAGATGTTTAAAATCATCTAGGTAATTTGAAAAACATCTTATTTTATCGTAATCAGCAATTTTAATGACACATATTGGCAGCGGTGTGCTGCCAAATACTTAACAACCGGCTCGCTCGTATCGCCACCTCTGGCAGTTATGTATCTCACCTGCCATCTAATTGATGACGTTTCTGATGGTCCTGAGTTTGCATTATCTGTTCTTTGAAAGAATATGAAAATATTTCCATATAAACAAGACAATATCGTAAATACAAATTGAATATTTATTTTAAATATTTTAATAACATTAATGATTATTATATTGTATATTTAATAAATTTATAACCAGTGGTGTGCTGGTAAATTTTTAACAACAATGAATGCATATATGTACATAAGTTTTTTATAAATTGTACTGATTTACAACAAAGTGGAGCACAAAGTTTTCAAACAATAGTAAAATATTCAATATTCTTTATTGTAAATTCCATAGAACATATTGATTCTCACAGAATACTTTTGTTGATTTTTGCCGAACTCATGTATCTGTAGCCAATCAATGGTTGCGATTCAACCATGATTTGACAAATGGGGTTGCATCCCAATCCACTAACTCTTTTCTCAATAAATTTATCGTCATTAATTCCGATATGTGATCTACTGTCAAACTATTTCTCCCCCTCGTACAAATTATGTTCATTAAACTGAAGCATCTTTCAGCTTCGGCACTACTGATTGCAATAGTGCTAACTATCTTTTTAGCTTTTCGTATAGTTGCAGGAATTGAAACATTGCATGATTCTAGATTATTATCTACAAAATCCCAAAAATCGTTCAAATCAATTTCATATTTTAAAATTTCAATGATGCAATTTTTTTCACCAGCTATCCATGGTGAAGTTAGTTCTTCATAAGGACAAGTAGATGGTTCTAATAAATCTTAATAATTATAAATGCTTTCATCATTGTTTCTGTCTGATAAAAGACGGAAATTCACGTGTCGAATTATAAAATATTCCTAGGAAGAGCAATGAATTTATTATTTTTATTAAATGGAATGTCTTTAAACTTATATGACTTAATTAAATCTTCAACTTGAGATTCATGCTTTTCAGCACAAACCTTTAAATTTTCTAAAGCTCTTATGGTGCGTTTGATTAATTTTTGCGCTTTCTGAATGTTAGTTGATCTTGACTGCAGTGCAGTTGAAAGTCAATGTCAATCATTAAAGCAAGGTTTTGCAAGAAATTAATGTTAGCTAAGCTCTTTGCCAGACCAGAATAAGAAGAAGAACGAGAAAAACGCATATATAACACAGGATATGCGCGCCATACAGCAGTAGCAGCTTGTAAACTACATGCCGCCCATCTTGGTCTGAGTACCCGACCAATTTTAATAATCCCAATTTCAAGTTTTTAGCTACAGTTTCTAGCTCGGTTTGATTTTTATTAGATTGGCGATAAATACTATAAATTCTATCTAAAAATATTTTTAAATGATTAACTTGTTTTATTTCGGATACTGAATCGTCGAGTGATAATTGCAATCGATGATTTAAACAGTGCCAAATAACGATTTTAGGAAAATCTTCTAACAACTTAGTAGCTACTCCAGACTTTCTTCCCAACATTGTATTAGCACCATCAGAACAAAATGCGATTAAATTAGCTTTCATGTATTCGTTGTTAAATCCACAATCATTTAAAGTAGAAAGTAATGTATTGAAAATACACTCTGCTGTGGTTGACACCAATTCTTTTAAAGCAACAAATAACATTACTGGTGTGGAAGCGGATTGAACTGCGCACTGGAGATAAATCACTAGTTTTTTTTGGAAATTGTAGATGCTTCGTCAATTATGATACATATTTTGGCATTCTCTTCTATAATATTCTTAAATATCTTCATTTTAATTTCTTTTGCGATATGTGCCGCTATTCTTATTGCACTGTATCGTGAATGCAAACACCTATATCTACGCCATTTTTGTTTTGTAATTCTAATGCCGCCTCAATATCGGATAAAGGCCTGTTAAGTTTTACCAAACTGTAAACAGTATTGAAAATTTTTACGGTAGCATAAATATTTTCATTATTCAGTTTGTGTACTAAATAACAAATTGAGTCATTAGCCGATTCTTTTAACAAATCTTGAATTTTAATATGGGCTTTAGAAACATCGTGTTCCCTAATTTTTTTTCATAGAGAAGCTTGCCTAGTACTTTTATTACTGCCATTTGGGGTTACTAAATATTCGCTCCATTCCTTCGACAGATGGACATGCTTTTCTGCTGTCACTCCTAAATGCTAAACTGATGAACAATTCTTACATCCTAATTTACCTTTCTTTACTTGAAGCCATTTGTACTGTTCTATAAACACTTGTTTGTTTTTCGTTCCAACAATCCGGGAGGGCAAGATTATCTATTTCTTTCATTGACTAACATAATGGTTTTTCTTCACTGTCTAGTCGTCCAACTGGTTCAAAATTTGGTTCCGTTGGCTTCGACGCTCCACAATGATTTTCGTTACTATCATTATATTCCGTGTCTGTTTTCACCGTCTTCACATTTAAAAAACTTAATAGATTACCCTGTTGTTTTGACATTTTTGGGATCAGGATCTGAAAAATTATTAATGTCTAATTTCAATTTTTTGATGCGATTTATGCAGTAGTATTTTGTAAATTAAAAGTACGACTTCTAATTTTAATTATGCTAATTTTAACAAATATGCAAAATTTTTATTATTGTTCAACATTTTAACGTCAAAACTTCTGTTAATGATTTCGTTGTATAATTAAAAAATAACGGAAATTTTGAGCAAAACATCTTATTTTTCAGCTTACACCCATAACTTCCGTTATATGAAAAAATCAAGATATCATGGCAACACTTTTCCAGAAAAGCATTGCAACTTACTGGAACCACACTTACAAAAACACTGATTTACTCAGTCACCATATCTTATCGCTCAAATGCCCCTCAAAACAGTTCGTTCTGTGGGCGAAAAGCCGAATGTAGTCCGAAAAAATATTTCGTACGCATTCCTGAACATTTGGTTTTATGTATCATTTTATCTATGAACTCCGATGCAATTGTATGAGAAATTGCCTAGTTTATTGACAGAAAATCACGAGTTGGTTACAATGTGTGAGCTTAGAAGGTGAGAAGATAACAAAGTCCCGAAATACTTTTACTCGTGCGTTGAAAGCTGGAGAACATTACTTTGTATTGGGAAGGGGGAAGAGAGACGAAATTAATAATGAGACACGTAAAGAAATTGCACCTTTTCTAATGTGAATGTACTGCGACTTTGTCAGGTCGTTCTCAACAAGAAGCGTCAGCGCTTCTTCTCCGGTGTATAGTGTGGGTAGTAATGTTGATGATTTATAAGCCTTTTTAACTTTTATAGCTCGACGAGGAGTTGTTTGAGTGACTTCTTTCATCAATGCTGCAGGGTCTCGTTTTCCTGAAATGTGGAGAGAATGTCGAGCCGAGAAAACGATTTCTTCTTACGTATGCGATTCTATCCAAGGCCGCACTCTCGCTCGTTTAATATGGGATGATGCTTCGTATCCAAATCGTCAATCCTTGTCGCTGGATACGAAAATTTTCGTGCTATCTGGCTAGATAATAGTAAATTGTAGTAAAATAATTAGGAAGTGATGAGTTTTGAATTTTTAATACCTTTGTTTTAATATAATTTATTTAATTGTATATTTTCATACCTTATGTTTATAATCATTGCCGTGTTTAACAACCGGCTCGCAAAATTCTTGAAAATTTAACAACTGGCTCGCGCGAGCCGGCTCCAGCACACCCTTGCATATTGGTATAAAGAAGTGATAAATTATACTTTTCACGTTCATGCTCATTCATCATCAATCAACTGCAGAGAAAGGAACTGAATACGAGAAAAACAAGCAGTGTTGGACATTCAGCAATAACAGGTAATACACAGCAGATATTCATAAATAAATTTGTGTGCGTCACTAAAGCCTTCCAGGTGTCAATTTTTTAAAATTATAACATATCCGAAGAGCTAGCACAAACTATCAAATTACGCAATAAACTTTAGTTATTGTTTGTGAAGAAATGGAAGAGAATAGAAAGCCAGAAATCATAGGTATTATTAAGCATAGAATTATACGTATTCTGATATATAATTTTATAACCTACAAATTACATATATCCATTGTTTCGTTGTCAATTACGGCCTTGCGCAAAATCTAGTTCACCCATTGTAGTTAATAATCGCAAACGAAAAAACTACGATAGGCAAGAGATCAAGATTAATAAAATTGATAGACAAATACTTTGCAATAGTTTAGATGTACTTTTCAGTGACCTAAAACTTAGCATAGCGTATTTACAAAAACATTTCGGATACGCTACCTACTGAAATGTACGCTTTAGGACGGGCTTAGCCAAGGATTACAAGAGAACTGCGTAGAGTAGGTTATTTTCTTTCTCAAAAACAATAACACCTTATAATTAACGTATAATGATATAATTGATAGTAGCTCAATAACTTTGGCCAAAACTAACAAAAGTAGAATACTCCTTTAGCCAAAACAACTAGAGGGCTGCAAACCCAATGCATTTCGCCCACAAGGTGGGCATCGTCAGGGGTAGAACCTGTTTCACCAGTGACTGGAAGCCAACTGCCAGGTTGAAACGGAAAGTATTAAGAAGACGACCGAGCGAAACGCGGAAAGATTTTTCGGCGTGTGTGTCGTTTAAATCTGTCAATTTGTATAGGGTCTTGTTGAAATCTGTCTGTGTTCATAAGTGTATCGCGGTTTTTGTAAATGTGAAGGTTTTCTAACGAGTTTAGTGAGTTATTGGCTGAAGTTATCAGTGTTAAATCGTTTACGTGTATACTATGACCTGTTTCAAAGATGTGGTTGGCAACGCTTGATTTTTCAAAACGATTATATTTATAGTGAGCCATGTGTTCCTTGAAGCGTGTTATTAGTTTCCTTCTTGTTTGTCCTATGTACTTTTTGTCGCAGTGTGAGCATTGTATTTTATAAATACCGGACTTGTTCAAAGATTCTGTTCTGTCTTTTGTACTGCCCAGTAAATTTTTCAAATTAAAAGGATTTGTATATGTTATGGTATAATTCTTATGTTTAAAAATTTTGTTCAAGCCTCTGTTTAATGGTGGAAAATAAGGCAATTTTACAAATTTGTCCTCTTTTTTGGTGTCTAATTTTAGGGAAGTGGCATTGGACAAAGTTTTATTAAAGTTATGTTTTCTCACTAATTTATTAATTAAATTATTATCGTATCCAAGTTTAGCGGCAATTTGTTTTATAGACGTTCGGCAATGAAAACTAAATTCACCTACCCCCCGCCGTTTTTCAGATATTTTGATTTAAAAAAAAAACGCCAAAATCGCGAAAAAACGTAAACGTAAAATTGTTTTCGAGCACAAAGACGAAAGATAGGAAATTGGCGTTAACCTTGCCAAATAAATGTTAAATTATCTGTAATCCTATGTATGTTTCAATAAGCTACCCCTCCCAAAAATGTTTTTCCAATAAGGGTTCCGGATGCGCAACGGGCCCCTCTCGAGTGCAGGCCCGGGCCGACCCTACGATAGTTCACAAGTTTGGGGGGGGGGAGGGGTAGGTGTTTGTCAATACATGTATCCTATAGAAAATTGAATTACGCGTTCATTAGTGTATGTTGCTATTTCTGAAACCGCGTCGTTTGTCAGATACGTTGATTTTTCCAAAAACAATGGAAAAAGCGCGCTCCCATATTTAAGACAAAAATATTTATCTTTTTAATTAAACAATGTAGGAAGTTTATTTTCACCTAAACAGCATTTCATGGTATATTTGATTTGTCGATATTGTTTATCGTCACCTATCCTATCGATAAGTATTTTTAACCTGCGATGACTGATGGGCTACCGTCCCCGGTGGGGCGTCGACGCCGCACGTCGTAGCCTATTGTGCAATTACCACGTGGGGTAGGTTATAGCAGGTGATTGTGTTAACTGCGCATTATAATTATGTAATAAAAGATGTCATTTGTTTTAACCTACCCCCCGCAGCTTTTGAGATAAGTGGGCTTCTCCAAAATTAGCGAAAGCGCGCTCGATTTTTTCCGCGAAAATCATCGATTTTTTCCGTAATAAAAAAACGAACTACAAAAACAGCGAATTTAGCTGTAAATACCTGTTATTACCTTAGTGCTTTTAAGTAGTCGAAACTTCCCTATGTTCTCGAAAAAAATATTTTTGCGGAGTTCATCCGGTTCGGCGTCGGCCCGGCTCGAAATTCATCAAAACGGTAAATGACCAATTGAGAAAAAACCACGGGGGGTAGGTGTCTGCAAATAGTAGTTTTATATAGAGTATTAAATTATGCGTAAATTAATGCTTTTTTCTAACGCCTACACCCTGTGGTTCTTACGGCATATGAGGTTCCATGAGGTATTTTTTTCAAATTTCCCGCGCCGGTAATGTAAAAATTAAATTACTACATAACTCGACAGGACCACTCGTAATTTTCTCATCCTCTATTGAGACTATAATTTTAAGTTTGTATTTAAATTCTGTAACCGTCTATTGGTTTTGGCATCGTTTTAAGTTACCTGCCAACTCGATAAAATATTTTTGCAAGGTTTCTATTGTTCGCCATCAGCCGGACTCAAATTTTCTTAAAGCCCTAATACGACTACAGAATAACTGCTATAGGTAGATGGTTAAAAATACATTTGATACATAGATTCCTTAATCACGCTTTAAGTTGATTATTTTACTAACACCTATTTTACTTATTTCCTAAAATTTTCAGGGTTTTCCGAAAAAACTGATGCAGCACTAAATTTTCTCCATTATAATTTTTATTTTTTATTGGATAAAGCTCCACGGATCGAATTATTTTATTATTGTTAATTTATACAACTCAAGGGATAGGGAATTTAATTATAAAAATTTTTTATAATGTGTAAGAATTAATTTTCTAATGAAATTCTTACTAAACCTAACGATGACAGCAGTAATTCTATTAGGAAGATTATGTAATTATGTAATCCATTGCTATAATTACTTACAATAATTATACGATATTGTCTTGAGAAATTAGAATTACTAAGACCCAAAAATCTTATGTTTAGTTAAGATCTGCTATCTTGCATCTAAAATTTGAACTAAATGTAAATTCAGGAGATTCGACCACTGTCACCCTCTTGCGCCAAGATCTCATACTAAATGCATTAGTATTAACATTACATATTTATATTCGTGATATTCGTCCAAGCGATTTGTTTGCAGAAATATGTTATATCTAGTAAAAATAAATCAGACGTAGGAAAGCATTCACAATACATCCATATGTAACAAACGGTGATTTGACTTATGTTGGTGAGATTCAGTTGCAGGTAAATTCTTCAACAGAATATTTTTATTCTAATCTTTTATGAGGTACTCTCCGAGTTTCTGTTGGAATTGTTTATTGGCCTCCTTTTTTATGAGTAGCAGATAGCTTATTACAAAATACTAATCCAATATGTGCTGTACTTAATGCACATTTTTAGTAATAGATGACAGATCCATCTTATTTGTGGCCGGTGTTGTCATGGATATCGGTATTGGATTTTAATTGTGAAAGTTTATATTATTTTTATATATAGAATAAAGTAAAACATATATAAACAGAGAACAGAATTGGAAGGTTTGTATACAAGTTACGACAACTATCACGCTATTTAGCCTTGGCTAGAATTCTCACCGCCCACTTCTGCAGCTTGTATATCTGAAGAGAATGGTGAGAGCGATTCCAGACCGTAATGCCATATTTTATGACAGTAAATGTAAGCATAGTACACAAAAATTGCAGTGTGCAGGTTGGTCGTCTGCATCAATCGTATAAGAAGGAAACAGCCTGCACTAACTCCAAATTTTGAATCCCATAGTATTTGAGTTTTTGTAGTAGGATTGAGTGGAAGACACAGTCGAAGGCTTTGGAAAAGTCACATGCAGTTAGGGCACTGGAGCATTTCTCTTTGAAAGCGCTCAGAATTTTATTGATAACATGGTCAACAGCTAAAGCTGTTGATTTACCCATATGAAAGCCAAATTGGGAAGGTGTAAAGATGTTATTACTTTTAAAATGTACATATATATATAATTGACTTTTAATTGTGGTTTCAAAAACGTTGCCTGTGATAGGGACAATGGAGACTGGATGATAGTTACAGGGTAACACCTTATCCCCTTTTTGTAGATGGACACAGTTTTAGCATATTTAAGGGCACTGGGGAAAGTGCCAGATTGTAAACCCGAATTGAATATTATTGCTAGGGGCTCAGAGATATTTCATTGACCTCTTTGATTAGATAATTGGACAAACCATAAATATCTGCACTTGGAAATTTTAAAATTGTTGATAATTTTTACGATATCTTGGGGTGTGGCCCATTTCCAATTGAAAATGGCTCTGTAGTTCTGGAGCAGGTCATGTCTTTTATAGTGGGCTTCTAATATTGGAAATGATATTTTCTACAGAATTTATAACTGTTTAGATCACCGGGAGTGAAAGGCATTACAGATGTAGTATAAACAGGACCCACTTCTCCTTTAATCACCATCCAAGCTGCTTTGCACTTATTCACAGACATGAATGAAATCATTTATTTTTAGTAAGTTTTATTTTGTTGTATTTTTGACTTAGGTTCTGCGACGGTGTTTACCAGCAACCTGCAGTGTGAGTGTGAATATTCTCTTCCTATTTACTGTAAAGGAGTTTTTGTTTACTATTGTATTGTTTCACCGTGTCTCGCAACCCTCCCTTTTCATAATTTGTTTTGTTTTATGTTACTAAAGAATCCTTTCTTTGTTATGGGGCATCCTCTCGCACACACGTTATTCCTATGAGTACATTCGATAGCAGATATTAAATACGAGATCTTGAATAGGGGGATGTTTAAAATTTTAAAACATAAATTTAAACTTTATCTTTCACTGTGTTATAAGAATTTGTTTATACAGTGTCATGTAGTTCAAATTATGCCTTAATTTGTGTAGCTGCTAGTATATAAATAAATAAATATATATTGTTTCTAAATATAAGTAATATTCTCATTTAAGATAATAATTCATTTGATATAATATGCTATTTATCATTCTTCCCGCCATTTTGACAAGTAGCAGGACGAGATTAAATTTTTTTAATGTAGAGAAATTGCTCGTAGAATTACTATATATTAATGTTTTAAATTTTCAAAATATAATATATTTAAGTAAATATGGCTATTTATTATTATTATTTTTGATTTGTGGTTGAAATTACGTGAACCGCTAATTATTTCAAAATGTCAATATGTTCTGACGTCACTGCGACGATTGTTATAACATTCCATGTGCCTATTCTTAATTTCTCACTACTTGCTTTCTTATTAATGTTACATTTCCTCTGTGTATCCCCTGGGGTAGTCCCTACCCGGAGATTCGATTGGGGGACTATTTTACCTCCGGAATATTTTACCCCAGAGAGATCCATAGAGGTATTTGCAGCTTTTCAGTCTATCATGGGAAATATAATGAGGTAGTTTCCCCTTGCTTTCCTCATTGCAGTTTCACAGAGTGATTACCCGTCTGTAGCTGTTCAGATCCACATGATCACCACCTACAGAGGTACTGTGCAAGCTGCTGCCCTTGCACAGGGGGATGTAAAACCTCGAAGACTGCTTCTTAGTCTGACTCTTCCCCTCAGACCTTTCCGGCTTGGATGGTCTTACCAGGAGAATTATCTCCCGCCGGCATAGCTCTTTGGTTCATAAGAGTACACAAACCATCCCACCTCTGTAAGGTTATGCAGTCCTTAGGGAGGGATGCAAAACATATCATGATAATATTTGTAAAAGTTTACGTTAGTGTTCATAACTGTCATAAAATAAAATAATTAAATTTTGCTTAAAGACTTGCAATAAATTTGACTAATTGTGCCAAAATTTGACTAAATCTGTGTTCCATGCACTTGTATATTGTGAAAATCTACAAATATAAAAATAAAATATTCTTATTATAATTGTTCGTTCTTTATATTTGATAGTGCGATTACCCCAAAACCAAATTTTTAATCTGGTCACCCTATCCATTATTAAAAGTGAAACGGCTATGACACAACCTCGCTGATATTCCTGTGAATTCTCATGGACTTAATAATTACTTTGTTAGCTCTGTTGACAGCATTCTTTCCAGTGTTAATAAACCAAATGTTACTGCTACTGAATTGCTTAATAACCTTCCTGTCAATTCAGCATCATTTCGATGGAAATCCTTGAATCGCTATCTCGCTATACATTTCTGTTCTGTCTGCCACAGCGCCTTTTCCATACAACTACACTCGGGTAGTTGTACGTTTTTCAGTTAATAACCGTAAGGTTGGAAAAAAACATTAGATGCTTCTTTTTTTATCTCGATATCGTATTTTAGCAATATATATCGTATATAATTTCTCACACATTTTCACTTGCAGCTCAGAGGCGCGGAGATGCGCACTTCCGGCATTCTTTTGTTTTCGCTTCAAATCAAATTCTTTAAAATGCACTTCAGTAGTAATATTATTTATTAATATTAGAATGTATTGTCGATTTTATATCATTAACGTGTTAAAAATCTTTCTTTACCGAAAATAACGCGACAACCTCTCAATCCCATGAGTATACAATGCATCAATAATATTTTCATTATTCATGATAGGGATTACCTGTTTGTGAAGTTATATACGATATACCATATAAGACATCGATAGTCGGAATGACCAACAATGGAGTTGTAACGTGTCGAAAAGTTATTTGCTGCAAATAATGGGAAAAATATGCCATTAAGATGCGAATAACTAATCATGTAATTTGAAAGACATCGTATTTTATCATAATCAACAATTTAAATGACATATAACGATAAATAGAAGTGATAAATGATACATTTAATTTTGATGCCCATTCCTCATCAATAAACAGAAGAGCTAGCACAAGCTATAAAATTACCAAGGTAGGTTACATAATTATTGAACAATCAACATCGACATAAGGTACCGGGGGGAATATTACCACCTCAATAGATTTACATTATTTTTATTTGTGTTTTATTCTGCATTCACCCCTCAAGTTCTTCGATTTCCAAAACAAAAAATAGCAATGGTAAGAATGACATATTTTAAAATAAAATATACTGATACATTTAAAAAAATAGTAATAAACAAAATTTTTAATATTCAATAATTCAAAAATACAAAGCTTTTTTGGATAATTTAAAAAAATTATGTACTGTTCTCAAAAATTATTTTAATAAGCATAAGGTGGAAAATACTCTCTAATTGTCGTATGCAGTTCAGACAAATGTTGACATATAGAGTTCTTGACACATTCATCGAGGGAAATATTATTGGTCAAAATGAAATCATTGAGACTCGAAAAACACTCAAGTCTTCCTTTTGCCACTCACACACCCCAAATTTTGAGTTTTAAATAATGTTTCCATTTTACTATGAACTTGGAAAATGTTCGCATTAATACCTTGTAGTGAAATGTTCATTTCATTTAGGTAAGTAAAAATATCTGCCAAATACGCCATCTTTTCCATCCAAACTATCATTTAATTATTTTGCCAATTAAAATGGATTTTTGGATAAAAATGCTTTATCTCATCTCTTAATTCATTAAATTGAGTAAACACTTTTCCACACTATAGCCATCGCATTTCTGTATGGAGAAGTAATATTTTATATAAAATTCTCATTTCTTAGCACAACAAAATGAATATCCGAGAATTAAGTGGCCTTGCTTTTATAAAATTTACTATTATAACAACATTCAATATATCCTTCAGTTAATGTGGCATGTGTTTTACTGCAAGTGCATGATGATGAAGACAACAATGGTTATGCATTACATGGGGAGCTAAATTTTTTATTCATGCTACAGCACCTGCCATTTTGCCAACCATGGCTTAGTTCTGTCAGTAATCCCAGGAAATTTCATGTTCTTTCATAGAAGAATCTACCATTTTAAATATTTCTTTTCCTGTCGTATTGGTCGGAAGAGGCTTTCAGATAAACATATCTTTATCAATAGAAGATTCATGTATGTATATAGTGCACAAAAACAAGCAAAATCGAAAACGCTGCAACAACAGTGGAATCATCCATTTGAAGAGAAAAACCTACTGCACTCAGTTTCAATGTTTGTATTAGTTCCTTTTCGCAATAGGCTGATATGTCCTTGATTCTTCTTGAGAGAATGTTGTTCAAAAGGGGACAATCAATTTTGTTGCTGTATTTTACAACAATCATACACTACCAATTCTTTTGCACATGGTTTTATGACTTTTTCTGCGATATTGCCAGCTTTTGCTATGTGGTAACTGACATGATACAAACCCTCAAGTGTATTTTCATTATCTTCACAAAATATTTTATGAAATCCCCTTTATTCTGATGAACTTTGGTCAATTTTCTTGTAAAATACTCAACACTTTTATCTTTCAAGGACGGGTGCTTTGTCAAATGATGTCTTTGCAAATTTGTAGGTTTCAGACTGCGGTTACTCAATATTTCTTTACATTCAACACACAATGCATTTGGCTCTTCTTTATTACCTGTCCATGTGAAACTATACTTGATAAAACTTTCATCGTACTTCTGTTTATTCCCATCCTTACTCCCAGTTTTTCACAAACTGTGCTGCTGTCATCAGGTCGTCGCAATGGTATTTCTGCATAGGAGGACATAGAAGTAGATGGGACAGAAGTAGCAGTATAACTGTTTATATTTTTCTTTTTTTCACAGTGCTCACTTTAAATGTACCGGTTTTAGGTCAACAAGCAGTAGTAGTAGCATAATAAAAAAAAGAAGAAAATTAGGCAACTCTGTAGCAGCAGACTTAGATTATACTGTCTTTATAGTCAACTTTCCTTCCTTACTTAAAATCTAATTAGCAAACATTATAAGGAAAAATGGTATTAGTCATTTTTGGTGCACAAGGACAGACAGGCAGACAGACGATGAACCGAATACATAAACGTAGTTTTAGAAAAAAGCGTTAAAATGCATTTTATGGAGGTTCAAGTTTTTCTAGAAAGGAGCAGACACCTACATGACCTCATGTAAGTCATTTGTAAAAGTCTGTGGGCAAGCTCGGTCGCGCCGCTCACGGCCAAACAGTGAAGTTAAAATATATGTTGGCACTACGTGATTCGCAGTGAGAGAGGGGAAGGGTGGTGTGGGGTATATGTTTTGGAAGTTCGAGCAAATGAGGGGATTCAAGGAATGGCCGTAGAATTGCAGGCTACCGGGGTCGAATTGAGACCGTGCCTTGCCCCTGAGGAAAGGTTTCGAATTTGAGACCCAAAGACGGAGAAGTGTTTTCCATGCTCATGCCATACCTGATTACGACTCAGCCCATATCCTCGAGGATATTCCACGTCTGAAATGGTTCACCAAAGGATATGGCTTTCTATTTCCGCTGGACTAACTTTGTGGCTGCGTTACCGTGATCGCTAGGGACTTGAACCGACATCGGAGTAAAGGATATGGACGCGTGCGTTAATACAAAATTTTTAATTTAAATTTTCGTTTATTTCATGGAATTGAGATTGTATTTTTAGAGTTATTTTTTAATGAAAACTGAAAAGATGATTTTATGCTGCAGAATATTGTAAGTTTTAATAACAATAGATATAGTAATATCTGTTATTCGAATAAGTATTCCAGTTTACTGGAAGTACAATAAATTGGCTTTGGCACTAGAAATACATAATAGATGAAAATTGTAGTATATTTTGTTGCATTATTAAAATTATGTTTCACTTAATCAAATTTTTACCATTGCCAGAGAACGTTGAGAAGTTCTTCTTTTCAACAATTACATTAAATAGAATAAAGCAAAATTATAACATAGCAAGGAAAGTCTTTTGTCAATTCATCTCAGGTATAAAAGAGAAGAAAATAATTAGTGAAAAGTGTAACAACTAGCCTGGTCTCCCCTGTGCATAAGGAAAATGCAATTTTTAGCAGGTATTTAGATAAATAAAATACATAGAAATGTTAACAAGTTTAATATTCTGTGATATCTCCATGAACTTCCATTGTGCTACGTAGTAGCCGTCCCATGGATCCCACTACATTTTGGAATATTTCCGGATGCCGCCCAAGAGAAGTCCATATCTCCCTGATTTGTTCTTCCAGAGATTCAGGAGTGCGCTCGTATTCTGCGGACCACTCCTGAACAACTATGCCCCATAGGTTTTCAATCGGGTTAAAATATGGAGAATGTGCAGGCCAGGGAAGAATTCGTATTTCGGGACAATTATTTTAAAAAATCCCTTGTAGTGTGTGCCGTATGTATCGGACTATTGTCCTGAGTAAATACTACTTCCTCGCCTTCAGGGACGATTTCCTTCGCATAAGGCAGGAGGTGCTCGCGAAGAATATCACTGTAAATTCTTGCCGTCATTCTAGGCGGGATTCTCACCAAAGGACCGGGTCCAGCTGCAGTCATCGCAACCCAAAAACCTACACTTACGTGCCCTGACTTTTCAGTGCGAACCATATTTTGTGACTCGTATCTGAAAACACATATTTCAGGAAAACTTTCTTTCATATAAAAAATTTCTGATGATAATATTTACAGATTTACAGCAGAGCACAAAATCTTGCAAGAAGTAAAAGAAAATAAGAAAAAAAATTGTGATGCAAACCTTGTTCCTTGGGGACGCCACAACTGTATACTGCCATCCTCATCACTCCGAAATGATTTTTCATCAGCAAATATGACGAGATCCCAGAAGGCCTGGTTCATTTCCGCATATGTTTCCACAAAGAATAAGCGGGATGTCTTATGTCCTGCTGTAAGTTGTGGCTTACGGCAAGGCTTATAGTGGCACAGTCCAGCCTCAAACGCTCTAGCCCTATAGGTCCAATAGCTGCATCCATAACCGAAATCTCGTTGCACCAAAGCCAATCCATGCCTTGTGAGAGGATGCTCTGCTACATGCTGCCGAATCGCCAAATCTTGATCTTCAGTCGTGAATCTGGGCCGGCCCGTTCGCGGTTTATTTTTTAGATCACGGTCCCCATCATTGCTACGTTTGACCCATCTGTACACGCAATTTCGGTGCACACCGAACTGCCTTGCTACTTCGGCGACCGAATGTCCAGCAGGCACCATCCCCACAATCTCTCCTCTGACCGCAGGCGAAGTCTCAGCAAACGGAGCTCAATCCATTTCCAATGCTCGATAAATGCTAATCGCGAGTGTATAACTAGGGGCGAATTGGAAGTGGGAAACGGACCAGAAAAAAGCCCGCCTCTGGCTCATTTTGGTAACACTCAGGCTACCAACCTATTGGCCAAGGCAGCACCACAGGTTCACAGACCATCGGCCCACCGGAATTTTGTCCAATGCCCCCGCAGCCCAATCAACCCGTTTAAAAACCTACTTGACAAAAGAAGTTAAAAACTGAGCAAAACAGCAGGTCTACTAAACCGTTAATACTAAACCAAAATAGTAATAATTTGTTATAATAAAAACATATTTAAACGTATTAGAGAATTTAATAGCTTTCATTTTCACGAGGTTTCCAACTCATTCTTTCCACATACAATCCGTGAGTTACACAAATTAAAGTTAAATTGAAGGATTAATATAATTCTTAATTTGACGTTATGCGGCTGGATGCTAAACAAGCCCTTGCTAAATTTCATTAACCTCATTTCCCGTAATCCTCTTCCTTCACTTCCCTCTCCATTCCAAACACTCTAGGTATATCGGCGAAAATTGAAAACCAAATCCTTGGTGAACATATCAGAGACGTGGAGGATTTGCGCTGAATCGTAGCCGGGTCTGACATGAGCATGGAAAACGCTTTTCCGTCTTTGGGTCTTAATTTCAAGACCTTTCCTCAGGGGCGAGGCGCAGTCTCAATTCGACCCCGGTAGCCTGCAATTCTACGGCCATTTCTTGTTTCCCCTCATTCGCTCGAACTTCCAAAACATATGTCCCACACCACCCTTCCCCTCTCTCGCTGCGAATCACGTAGTGCCAACATATATTTTAACTTCACTGTTTGGCCGTGAGCGGCGCGACCGAGCTTGCCCACAGACTTTTACAAATGACTGTACATGTTATTTTATAAATACATACAGATAAATAACAGATGATGAAAAAGTACTAACCTGCAGAAAGTGAGAAAAATTGAATTACACTGCAAAAACGAAAGAGCAGAAAGATCGCCTCTCATTCACTATAAGGTGAGATTAATGGTTATTAACTTTCTTCTAAAAATAGAAAATGAGATTAGATTTTTCTTCCTGGGTCAAACAAGCACTTCAGGAAAATTTGATTTCATTATTGAGAAGAAGATGAATATATTTTTTGAAGAGAAAGATAAACCTTCTGCGGCAATCACCATAGATGTTAATGTGACTCTACATGGAAAAATATTCCCACACAATGTGAATTAGAAATCAATGGTCTTCCATATTTATAGAGCAGGAATGCTGAAATCATTATGTGGATGGGAACTACTCCATCTTCTTTCACTTCCAGACAGTTTGACAGTTAATTTAAAAGGTAAAAGAATCTTTAGAATGCATACAAGCAGTGGCATAGATATGTGGGAATGGAGGGGAGCAGTTTCCCTGGATGCAGGACTGAGGGTCGCAAACTCATAGGCCGAAAATATCGTTTTTATTATAAATAATAAAGATATTATGATATATGCCAAATTAAATGGCCAGTATAATATGATTGAGTTTCCAATTTATTTCCCACATTACATTTTCCTGGAAATGGTACAGAGACTAGGGGGGTATGGGGCGAGTTTCTGTGACTTGCCTCAGGGCGCAGATCTTAGCTATGCCATTGCATGGAAGAGAGAGATTTTTGACATGACAAAATCACCATGACATCCTTGTAGCCAGTGCAATGTTTTGATCAAAATAATAATAATTTATTTAGAACAAACACTAATGTAGGTTATCCTCGTATAAGTGAATGAGTCACGTGCTTGATATCTCGTGGAACCCAAGGAAGCTTTCACGGAACCCTAGGGTTCCGTAGAACCCAGTTTGGGAAACCCTGCTCTAGTTAGTTGTCTATGTGCTGTCAAAGAGCACAACACGTTATTTTTCTCCAGTCACCATTACCACTATATATTTATGCAAGAGTTGCACAAGGGGCTGACATGCCAATGGCAAAAAAGCACTCAGTTTGACAAACTCAAGTAAGTGATCTGAAAGCTATGATTTGCAAAGCTTTAGGAGAGGAAAAAAAGGTTTCTGAAACACATCGTGACAGAGCGACAAATATCAAGAAAGTAGTGTCATTTGTTCCATTATGCCAAAAGAAGGAAAACCTCCACTCTCTGCATACTTAGCAAGAAGTCTATGTGGCGAGCACTAAAACAAATTTGTGCCCTAGTTATTAATTTACACATTTATAACATTTGCTACATTTTGACGTTAATAAAAATCATTTTAAAACAGTTTTTAATGATATTTCCTTATTCAAAGTTAAGTGAGTCAAACTGATGCAGCGTTACCAATAAGTGCCTAAAAAATAGCATTACCATTCTAGGGTTAAGAACAGATAATCTTCATATAGCATTACAAATGGGTATAATTTCTCTACAAAATTGTTGTCATCAATTCCTTGCAGAATACAGATAATCTTACCTCTTCGATATTGCAATCATTGTTTCCATACAGCTTGATTCTAACATTAAAGGCGATATGATACAATTTGGCAAAATAAACTTATTTTCTTTGATAAGCCAGCCAATTACTGCCGTTTGGCTATATAAACTTTTTGGCAATATTCACTATATGTACCTTATGAAAAAATACAAAAAACTTACCTTTTCCTATTCTGTGGAGAGGCAAACAATTGTACCATCTTTCACTTTCAAACCTCAGTCAGGCACAGCACATTGGCAATATTTCAAATATTGTCCATCCGATATTTCCGAATGTTTTTGTATCAGAAAAAACATGGTTGTAACCAAGTTGTGACATCGGAAGTGAACTGTAGCATGAACAGATTCAGAATGGCTGGTATTCTCTGGATTTTCAACACCACTGGCGACCGTAGCACTACCATTTGATAGACGAAACTTTTCGCCAACAACATGGAAAACTTTTCCCATTCCAGTTTTATCCCCATGGGTGTTAGATGGAAGCAAAAAACTGGGTCTGCAAAATGCGTGCCCAGCACCGCACTCCACGACCGAGGATGGCTGAGCTATTATTTATAAAAAGAAAGAAGTGTAGTCTATAGTGCAGTAGTTATAAGAAAAGTAGACCTTTGTATGTACTGTATTGGAATTTATGAGTTTGTTAGGCTTCATTTACATTTGTAATGCATTTTTATATATATTTGAATTAGTCTGGATTCCTGGCTAATTCAGACTCCCCCTCCACCAATAAATCCAGACCAGCAAGGTTTTACTTTATGTTGATTACCCTCCATAAGCTAGGAGTATTTACGAGTATAGGGCAAAGTTAATTCTTCTCAAAAACTGAGTACTTAATTTTATCATAAAATATGAGTGAAAAAGTATAATTGGAGGAATGCTCATTTATGTGCATGGGTTGAAAATCACAAATTCATTATAACCACTAAAAATTTCCAGAAAAATAGCTAAATTTCTATTTATTCAGCTCAGATTTATAGTTGCAGTTAAGTGAAAAATTAAAAATCAAATTTGTTTCTATAAGTTATATTTAAATGGTAAGATACAATAAATACATCAAATACACATCCATGCAAATTTAAGTTTACATGCAGGTACAAGTTACTGTAGAAAATTCTTTTCAAATGCATAATTACATCATAATTTATAAAAGAAAATTGTACAGTATTATATTGTCATTATAAATTGCATATATTTAACTACCTTATGAACAAAGTATTTTATATTATTTTTACATGTAAAATAATAAATTAAATCATCTCAACAATATATAGTATAAAATCAGTTATATTTTCTTACTCTACTTACTCAAAATCCTCATTTCAATTAACCATTTCAAAATTTTAATGCATCATAAATTTTTACTTTGCCTTGGAGAATACCGATGTATATTTCAAACTTCTCAGCGCTAACTGAATTATGCCATTTTATGATACTGCTATAGGAATTCATAATTATGCACTTATTTGCCCACAGTTTTAGCTACTATAATATGAGTAACATCATAACACATTGAAATACATGTCACTAAACCTTTTAATTATTTACAGCAGTGTATCCAAGATATAGCAAGGACAGTTGATAGTTGATTATTAATGGGAAGCCCTGGATATCTGAGATCAAACAGTGAATATTTTTTTAGCCTGTGATGAAATTGTAGTTACCAAAAGTGGTATTCTTATCCAGGTCAGTTTTTAATTTTAAAAAGCATTTACTATGAATTAAGGATTCAGGCTGCAGTCTTTTTGTTTTTCATTGATGATTTTGATTATACATAGAATCCTTGAAAACCTTAAATTGTAATTTAATAAATTTTTGTTAATGCTGGTTGCAAAATATATGCTGGCCATATAATTAACTACAATAACAGTAATAGTTCACATATGCATAAATCTAGATGTCAGTAAGCCAAGAGAGAAGAATTGCTTTGGTCAAATGTAATATAGGTTCATTAATCAGTTCAGTAACCCTCACAGGTTTTTCTCCGAGTCCAGAGTGTTAAGAATTTGACAAACAACAAAACCCAAGGATTATTGCATAGAAGAATTAAATAGATTGCTAAAGTAAACAATTAAACAAATAAGCCAATGGGTTGTTTCTTAAACTTTTTCACTCTATTTGTAAAAACTTCTTTTATTTATCCATTAAATATTTTTAGTTGAATGGAGAGTATGGACTTCCCTTGACCTGTATATGCACCTTATTAACTGTTGTATGACTGTTCTTTTGATTTATGTTTGATAGTAATTTAACTTTAGTGCCACAAGAATATAAATAAGTTGATAGAAAATATTTTCCCAATTACATTGCATTACTGTATGAATAAATAGTAATGCTCTTAAGTGAAATTAAATTTTATCATTATAATTGTTTGGATATATCATATTAATTCATAACACCAACCTTTCATGCACACTTAATGAATGCTCTCTCAATCTCATAAAGTTTTAATCTTAAATATACATTTATGGACGTATAGCAGCACATAAATATCCCCTTCAAATATGATTTAAGATACCATTGAAAAAATAAATTTGATGAAAATAATGGGTTGTTTATAGGCTGTTAGCTATTTTCTATGTATGAAAAAATGAAAAAATAATAATATTGACAAACTGTACAATTTTAAATAGGCAGTAATTACTGTCTAATCTGAAATAAATAAGTACATATATAAAGCATTAAAATATGCAATTCTGGCAGGAATAATCAATGATGCAGTAATCCATTATGCCATTTAGGCAAGCTTATAAATGAAATATTAAACTGAGATAATTTCTTATATACTGCATCATTTGACTACTTTCCTTCAAATACTCTCACGATAGCATTTCTGTAGTTATGGACTCATTAGTGAAAGTCAATTAAAGAAGACCATAGTTCCATCCCTACAGCTACTTTTATGATTGTAGGCTTATACTTTATGACACTCTATTTAAAAGTTATAGAATGAACTTGATGTCAATAGAGTACTTATTTTTAAATTAACAAAATAAAAATAAATTTAAACAATGCCATGAATTTCATATTTAAGGATTTATATTTGCTATTTCGGCCACTGCAACTAATTTATTCTAATGATTAGTAGAGATAACTGATGCTAATGTAAACCGCACATACATTAAAGCAACACAAACATTTGTTTTGTAAATTTACAAAACCTTAATCTCCCCCCTCATTTATTAATGCTGTATCTCAGACTCTAATCAGATGCACTGCTCATCATATTGCACCCAGATATGGTTTTGGGTGATAGAGTCAAGTCAAATTTTTACAATTATCCAAACTGGATGAGGTAAATTGACACAATATTCACTGCACCATCCCTATGAGAGTTGTAGTGAAGATTCTCAAGGTCTAGCAAGAAATATGATTGGCAGTTGCAAAATTCTGCCTCTACTTTAATTCCACACGCAAAAGTGCAATTATCAATATACACATGTTGTGTTTTAGAATTGGTCCTTTGAATCAAGTCTCACTTATCATGTTTTCTAAATCACTTGCAGGTGTGGAGGTCCACGTGGGAGACACAGGTTCTGCACTTCACGACACAGCACCAGTGGAACTTGCAGTCACAGCGTTCCCTGATTGTCGCCCTCCGTGTGTTGTAACCTCGTCCGCAGCAGAGAAGGTTACATCCGTCCATCCCATGAGATGTACGGTTGCACACACGACCTTGAGTGCCTGAAAACAGAGATATCACACCTTAACTTAAACACTAGCATCTCCAAAATATTTAGTTTGGTGAACATTCAATTGGGAAGTGTGGCCAAATTTCCAGTGCTCTTCATATCCCTCGCCCCTTCTCTTCTCTCAGACTTTTCATAAATAAATAATTAGAGGATTTATGTTACTTGTATGCATACAAATTAAAGGAAATGAAATAAATTAAGAACTTTTTTAATCCTTCAAAAAATCAGGATAGAGGTTTTCGTGAGTGAACAGCCCTCCTGGTGGCAACCCTGCTATTTTATAAGTGAAAGTAAATAAACCAATAACAATTTGAGGACATTGATGAAAAAGCGGATACATTTTACCTGGTCCTAAGTTAAAAATTAATACCTAAGAGTGATTGAGCTTTTTTCGACCACAACCTTGGCATAGCAGAAGGGCTTGAGCATTCCATAGACCTTGAGAGCTATACTGGCTGGAAAATCTGCTCCTGGTAGGGTTGCCCACGCTAGCAAGATCAATAAGTACAGAATAGGCTAAAGGAAGTCCACACAGCTTCTGTACCTCAAAGAGGCAGCTGCTGAAGGTGTCTGTGTCCAGTGATTGTATCATGTTGCGAATGTCAATAGGAAGCCATCTAAACTATTATCCCAAGCACCATGACAGAGTTAAAAACTAGAAATTTGATTCATGATGTGTTTGAGACCATGACCATTAGGGCTGGCATTGCATCTGGCAGTGACGGACACCATCCCGCAAAATCCTTACATATCTCATGAAAATGGAATCATGAAGAAGAAGTCTTTAGAAATCAAAATGGGAACTTGGAATGTCAGGCTGATGCTTAGGGAAGGAAAATTAGGAAAACTAGAAATGAAAATAGGTGAGATAAATATCTGAGGCTTGTGCAAAGTTAGGTGGAAAGAAGAAGATTTTTGGAGTGCTGGTTTAATAGGGTAATATAAAGAGCAGGAAAAGAAAGCCAGAAGGGGAGCAGGATTGTTTTTCAGTAAGAAAGCAGGACTAAGAGTCATTAACACACCAGGTTCACATTTTGGATTTTTTCAGACGTAGGACAATCTCAATAATTCTCTGTTGGACACAAATGATGATAGTGGAGGTTAAGTCAGAACCAGTAAACTTGGTGATTGTACAAGTATGTATGCCCACTAGTAATCACAGAGAGGGAGAGGTTATGAGAGAAGTGAAAGACAAAAAGGAATGCTGTAATGGGAAAAGGCAAATGAATAACAAGGTTTGAGATATTGGCCTAGGAAGGAGAAATAAAAGAAGACAAAATGGCAAAATTTTGTAAAAAAAAACAAATTGATGGCAATAAGTACATGGTTTAAGAATCATCACAGGCAAAGATATATTTTGAAAATGCCAGAAGGCATACAGAGGTATCAGATTGATTATATTATGGTCAGATAAACACATAGGAGTATTGTTTGGAACTTGTATAGTTTTCTGGGACAGATGCAAATTCTGATTAGAATCTGGTGGTCATGAGGTCTTGTTTAAAATTAAAACAAGAGAGGAAAGATGCATACATCATGCATGCATACATGCGAGGCAGAGGCGTTCTTTACAATTTATGCAATCATGTCAAAAATGATAAATATTTATAATATCTAAGAACTGAAAAATGATATACCAGTAGTGATGCCTAGGAAATAACAAATTTTTGATTAACCGATTTATTTCCTAATTAGATGTAATTAAAAAATGATCGACAGTTATTTAAAACTTACCTTACTTGAATAGCAGTATTATAATCTTTATGTTCATTTTCATTCCTTTGTCATTTCTTTTCACTTATGAATGCTGTATGTATGTAAAGAAAATAGATGTATTTATGTTCATTTCGTAGATAATCCATTTCCCTTCATTTACCAAATGATGCATGAACATGGAAGAAAATTAAACTAATCAGGTCTTTGCAGCAGATATTATTTACTTCAGTAGCCATGAAGATTGTTTTCGTTGAAAACAATTAAAAAGCACAGGAAAGATTTTCCAAGTTCAAAGTGAATTGCGACTTTCTCGTTTGATTATCTTGAAATCAGCTACTCCTTCAATAAAAATGTATTGAACAAAACATATGCTATTTTACTAGTTCTACAATTTTGTTTGAAGACTTTTTTGTTGTAAGTGATATTTTATGAGATATAAAGAAAAGTTCATTTTTTGTCACCAGTCAAGTGACACTCCCAATTAGACTATGTGAACCATTTACAGGGTGAGCCAGTAGGATTGGATGATTTTCAGTGAATTATTTAAAACGATGAGCTGTAAATTGATAACATTTATTTTAAGCAATAGTATGATAAAGAAATACAGTTTATTATTCCAAGTTTAAGTTTTGAAAATGACATGTTCCAACTGGCCCCCGGCGCAGTCAATACATTGTTGCAGTCTCTGCCTAAAACTGTGCATTACTCGATGCAATAAATTGATATTGATCCTTCCAATTTCTTCTGTTATGCGGTTCTTTAGGTCTTGGATGGTGTGCGGTCCTGTTAAGTACACTTTTGCCTTTAAATATCCCCAAAGGAAAAAATCTGGGACAGTCAGGTTGGGGGATCTTGACGGCCACTGGATGTCACCGAATCTTGAAACCAAGTGATTGGGAAACATTCTCCTCAAAATGGCCATACTCGGTCATGAAGTGTGTGGTGTTGCTCCATCTTGTTGAAACCAGACATTATTTTGTCTGAGCCTGTGTAGCTCCTCAACCAAAAACCTTTCTAACATCGCACTGTATTGAACAGCGGTCACTGTAGCAGCCTGATTGTTCTCTTAAAAAAGTAAGGTCCAACTACACCAAATGCAGATACACCACACCACATGTTTACTTTCTCACTGTGTAATGGCCTTTGGTGGAGCTCCATTGGGTTATGCTGGTGGAGGTTTTCGGGTTTCGCTGCAGCGAAACCCGAAAACCTCCACCAGAATTCAGCAACGCTGCGAAAGCCTTCAACTCAAACTCCATTGGGTTAGTCTCCGACCAATAGTGACAGTTCTGCTTGTTTACAAATCCATTTATTTTGTCTTATATTCATTTTAAATGTGTCACACTCAACCTTAAAATGTCAGTGCCAGTTTCATGTGAAAAAACTCCAAGTACAAGAAATAGCATGTGGACTAAAAATCCCATTACAGAAATAGTTGGTGCCCAGAATTGATGCGACAAAATAGTTTCCATTTATGCTGAAGAACTTCACTGTGCCAAAAATTGCCTACAGACTTCAGTGAGTAACTTCTTGCATATGAACAACATGTAATTGGACTTAGAAAAACCAACAATGACCTTTTGAGTCAAATAGGCAATGCTGATGAAACTCCAGTTTTTTTCAACATGTCACCTAATTGGTCTGTCAAGGAAAAAGGTGTACGATCTGTGATAATAAAAAGGATTGGTAACGACAAAATGTGAGTTACAGTAATGTTGGCTGTTTTAGCATATGGAACAAAATTACCACCTTGTTTGTACTAGATGCATTCAAAGGACACATAATTCATGAAGAGAAATATTCAATTAACCAGTGGCGGCCGGTGGTTATTTCAACACATGTTTAAAAAATCTAAATTTATAATACAAAAAAGTATTTAATTTTTTACTTACCGAAAAATGTACTGTAGTGAGTATATGAAGAAAGTGTCTTGCAGCTAAAATGAGCGGTAAACAAAGTCTATTTGGCGATCTATCTTGTTAGAAAATAAATCGGTGACTTTTCTGTTGAAATCTATGTTATTTACAAAAGTTTTTTCACACGATAGCATACCTAAAGCACTTAGTCTTTCTTCTTTCATACTATTCCTAAGAAAAGTCTATTCTTTTCATCATTGAAAAACACTGTTCTGCTTCTGATGTCGACATTGGTATCGTGATCAACACTTTTAAAAGCTTTATTGTCTCTTGAAATGTTTCACACAAATCATCACCCAAAATTAGCGACAGAAAAGGTACTGCACCAGAAACTGCTCTCAACTCCTCTCTTTCATAAAAAACTTGAAGTTCACTCTTCAGTCTCCTTTTTTTTTCAAAAAAAGGATACTTTTCAATTATTTCACTGAGATACGTGTCGGAATTTTTTGCTGTAGTTATCAAATTCTTTGACCACAAATAGATTCATAGCCACGAGGGGTCCAGTAAATTGAAATCTACCTTTTATTTCTGTGACTATGGTGGGCATAACAGTGGTTGAAATTAGCAAGTGAATACTTGTCTTATATCAGTTTCTGAATGCCATTTAAATGTCCACTCATAACAGAAGCACCATCAAAACTTTGTGCTATAAGTTTATTCTGACTATCACCAATTAGGAGGTTGAGTTGTTTTAAAATACAATTTGCGATTGCATGAGCATCATGTCTGTCAGGATTAATGAAATTCCAGAACCTTTCTACCAGTTTTCCACCTATAATGTAACGTAATACAATGACTAATTGAAATTGATATGACACGTCAGTAGTTTCATTGGCTATCAATGTTACATAATCTGCTTTTTAAATTTCTTTGCGAACTTCTTCATGGTATACTTCTAACATGCATTCCAGCAACTCATTCTGTATAGTTTTAGACTACCTTTAAACACATCTGATTGACTAAGGTGAACTTTTAAGTCTTTATCTATCTCAGAACTAAACTGGATTAACTCACGAAAAATTCCCTTATTTTGTGACTCATCATGCCCTCTCAATGCTAATTCTAATGCCCCACAAAAACGTATACAATTTATAATCAAATTTAATATGTACCTATTTTTATCTACTTGTTCATTATGTTTAGATATATCTAGCCGATACTGTGAGTTAAACTAACTTTGAATGTTTGTTTTACCCAGCAACAATAAACTCAAAACATTGTTCATATCTTGTTTAGATTTTTCGTGAGCCCTCATTTTTCCCAAATGTGTACCAAGCCCGAAATCCTGTTCCTCGACCAACTGACATCTCCTTGGAAAAGAACACTAGGAAAACAAAGAAACGCATTTTTTTCATCACACCCACACAGCCAATTGTTCTTCGAATAAGGCATTAAATTTACCACACCTTTCCTGTTTGTTGACACACTGTTGCTTTATAACTAAATTCAAATTAGGAAGGGGTCTTCCCATTCGTTATATTTAGAGTTTATCATCGTAAGATAATGACAAAACGGTTGTTTTGATAAAACACTTATCGTATTCATTGCGGAGAATTGAAACATTCATGCTCACCAATATTACATTGAACTGCTACCTTGAAGGCCGGCCGAGCTGAGCCAAACTGAACTTGGCCCCAACGGTAGATATTTTCAAGTGCGGGAGAGGGTAGGAGATGGGGAGAAAAGTATGCAATGCACATGAGTATTGTGCTGCTTCACGACAAATTAAACTCATTCAAGACTCAAAAATGAAATCAATCTGTTCAAAAACAATTATTTATAGTGCTTTTTTCTTTCTGTGAATTTTGGTAGGGCTATGGCTCCATGGCCCTATGCCAGCAGCCGCCACTGCAATTAACCCAATGAATACTGTAATAATACCTGGAGGGATCATACATATCACAGCTTCAAATTTTTGATGTTATTGTCTACAAACCTTTTACTGAGTGGAGATCACCCTCTAACACCAAAAGGAAAACTAATGTTATAATGCTCTGCCAATGAAGGTATCATGAAAACAGATAAATCCAAAAATAATAGTGAATGCTTTTTAAAAACTGCTGCTTATTGAATGCCATGGATGGAAGTCAAGATGATGTGTTGTGGGAGTCTATGGACAAAGTTTGGAGAGATAAAGATAGTAAGAGTGAGGACAATGATGAAGAGAGCATAGAGTGATGATGACTGATATAATAATGACATTCAAGAAAATAATGGGACCCAAATTAAATTTCTGCTATTTTTGCAGGAATCACATGTAATTAGGTCATAAAAGTTTTTTGTTTTGACAGTCTACCAATAGGGTCTTAATCTTAGATTAGGGGTTGTCTCGGATTCAGGTAAATATGGTAATCTCAAAGAAAATAAGGAAACCCTGAGCTATAGAGGATATGATTAAAAAGATGGAGGAGAGGAGGATGTGGAATTCAGAATACAGAAGGAGAATGTATCAAGAATTAAACAATCAGATTATGAGGGAGACAAAAGCAAGAGAGTTGAGGTGGAAAGGATAATATGAGGATGTGGAGGAGCTGCAGAGGTAAGGGAGAATCATCCTATTATAGGGAAAGTGAAGGAGTTAACGGGAAACAAGTTGAGAAATATGCTGGCCACAATTAAAGACAAAAATGGCAAACTATTAATTAAGCCAGAGGATGTCCAGAAGAGATGGAAAGAGTATATTTAGAAATTACCATATTTACCAGAATCCAAAACGAGGTTTTTTTTCCGAATTTCAGCTTGCGAAAATTGGGAATCGTCTTAAATTCAGGTATACAGTTATGTATTTATCAACGTTTTTTTGTACATATGAAGCATAAGATAAAATAATTTTATCTACTGAAATTTTATAATGAAAACTTACTTTCCAGATTAAAATTAATGCAGTATTATTTTTTTAAATGATTTCTTTTCTCAAACAAAAATTTGTAACAAACCTTTTCAATGAATGAATGAACTATACTTATACTGAATACGTGTGTTCAAAATATAGGCCAAATACATATAAATGACGTGTTATTTAAGGAACTAGAGATCTACTGAATTTTATTTTTGAACGATGACATTAAGTGAACAATTACTACGCGAACAGTTCCCAAAAGTGAACTAAACTTTCCTTGTCTATTGGCGAATATCATTTCGCAGATGTCAAAACAAATGAGGGCATAATTAACAAATATTTCCCATTCAACAGTTTTATGCCATAAATTCTTTAATTGTGATTTTGTCTTACATTCCTTTTAAATACGTCACTCACAACCTTAAAATGGCTGATAATGTAGAGATAAGAGGTACAACAGCAAAGGGAAAGATATCAAAAGGAATTAGGCATGCCATTTTAAACTGTTAGTGATAAAGTACACAGAAGAAACTAATAACTCTGAAGCCAGTAGAAAATTCCGTGTTACTGAAGCAAATATACGTAGATGGAAACTCTTAAAACAGGAACTTGAAGGTGCTAAATCTAGTCGGAAATCATTCAGTGGTCCAAAATGTGGTCGCTTTCATGACGTAGAAAAACAAGTACCGTATATGCCGGCACATAAGTCGACCTTGGCATAGGTGATCGCCATTTTGAATCAGCTGTTCCATTGTTTACATATTCTGTCATTTATTTTAGAAGATTTAAGATAATTATTTTTAATAGTTAATACAAATTAAAATTTTTACTTTTGTTTTTATTACTGAATCTCAAAAATATAAACGATCTATTTGCAGTTACAGGAGCGAAGGATAGGTAGAAATACATTCTACCAATAGATGGCAATACGGTATATGACTGATCTTTCTTAAATTAAACAAATGATTTAATAACTCAAAAATTGACACGGCATTTTTTAGGAAAGGTTACATTTAGGTTTTTAAAACCATAAAAGTCCTTGTATTTTTTCATTCAAAGTTTTTTTTAGCAAAAAAGTGGGGAGTTGACTTATACGGCGAATATATGTCTAGTCGTGTGTTTACAATCTGAAAATTCGACGTCGACTTATACGCCGGCATATAGGGTAGTTGAGTTTTTGCATACTCAGAGACAGTCGGAATGCCAGTTTCATGGGAAATGATTAAACTCAAATCACAAGAAATTGCACGTGGACTAAAAATTCCATGATAGAAATTTAAGGTCGGTAATGGTTAATGCATGTGAATGATGCAACAAAATTGTTTTTTTCTTACGCTGAAGAACTTCACTGTGTCAAAAATTGCTTGCAGACTTTAGTGAGAAACTTCTTGCCTATCAAGAACATATAATTGGACTTAGAAAGTTACCTTTTGAGTCAAATAGGTAATGCTGATGAAACTCAAGTTTTTTTTGACATGCCATTATACTGTCAATGAAAAAGGTGCAAAATCTATGATAATAAAAATGACAGGTAACGAAAAAACACGAGTTAATGTTGGCTGTTTTAGCAGATGGATCAAAATTACCATCATATGTTATCCTAAAACGGAAAACAATGCCAAGGAACAAATACCTACTGGAATAATAGTTAGATATCATGAAAATGGATGGATGTCAAAAGAACTTATAAGAGATTGGTTACATGTTGTCTGGAATAGAAGACCATGAGCACTATTATGAAAAAGAGGGATGCTTGTACCAGATGCATTTAAAGAACACAACTCCTGAAGTTAAAGATTCAATTAATACGATGAATACTGATCAAATAATAATACCTGGAGGAATGACATCACAGCTTCAAGTTCTTGATTTTGCTGTCAACAAGCCATTAAAAGATAATTTAAAGGGTTTATATTCTGAGTAGTTATTGGCAGGGGTGAGCTGCAGTAGGCTCAGTTGGGCACGCACAAGCCCATTGTGAAATTTTAATTTATTTGGCGAGCCCATTGTTAAACTTGATTGGACATGACGCTTTACAGTATTTAATTTAAACACTAAAACTTTCCGGTGAAAACACGATTGATTAAGCGAGGCGTTATAATATTTTTATACAATAAGTTCATATCTTTATGTTGTATTAGCCCATTAGTGCCATCTAGAAAATGGCAGGCCTAAAATTCTTCTTATTCATTCCCTGGTGAGATAAATGCTTAATGAAACAATATATTGAGAGAAATGAAAAAGGCAACAATACTTTCTCTATCTACGTATATAGGGAAAGTAAAAATTCATATGAAGCAAATGATTTAGTGGAATTTTATTTGATTCTATATGCCGCAATACTTTCCAAAAATTAGCAGATTTGTCTCACAAATAATTACGATATTTGGATGCGATTACATTTTCGTGAAAAGTTCTTACGAAAGACATTCACAAAATCTAATTTGCTGACGAACATTTTCACGATGTTTTAAGAATTTTTGTGACAAATATTGCTGTTAAAATAACTTATATCCCACAAAATCTGAAGGTTCCCAATGTTTACATTGACATTTAATTCAAAATATGTAATAGCATTGTTTTTCCAATACTACTATTTCTTATTAGTTACTGGCAGGGCTGGACTTTGCATAGGCCAGCTAGGGCCGCCAATTCCAAGAGATCCGCCAGTTACAGAGGCCGCTGCTAGTACTTACATACCTGTGCTAGATAAGGACTTGTAAAAATAACAGTGATCGAGTAAATGGAATGATCATTAATTCTGCCACACTTGCTCTTCACAAAATTCCAAAAGCGTTTCTTTTCTCACATATTCCTACATGCTTATCTTACTATCCCTTCCCATATTCCGACCGAACGGTGACCGTAGGAGGAGGGAGAGGGTCTTGGGTCCCTTACTTGGGTCTTTCTCTTTTCTCCGCACAAATGGACCTAAGGAAACGACCCCTTTAATAGTTTCCAGATGTAGGAATGTTTCCTAGTCCTTTTTGAAAGAGGGAAACTATTTGAGAGGATTAGCCTCATTTGGTTTCTCTTTGAAACAACATCAATAGTTCAAGTTCGTATGTTTCGTTTAGACTGAACACTGGATAATTCGTTTGAAAATACGCAAAGGTGATTAAGATATTCTTCTGAAATAATTAATTTTCATGGTTTGATCTCAACATTTTACGTTGATCACGAGTGTTTCTCTACAGACAAAGGGAACAGCTTCGGAAGTTCTTGGTTGCCGACAAATTCTTTTTCCCGGATACTTTCCCAAAACGGCCACTTTTTACAGTACCCAATTAGCAGTATTTGGTAAGTAAAGCTAATTATTTTATGATGCAGAATTTTGTTTAATTTTCGTTGTTAATAATAATGTCCTTTAGGAGACTGAAAGCCCTTCCGTAATGTAACTGGATGATTTTGATAAAGTAATTTGAATTAAACTTATAAAAACTTTAATAAAATGTTATCGTAATTTCATTTATTAGAAGAACACATTGAAACAACACCGTTTGTAGAATTACCAGTACTCACATCAGCTTCATCTATATCCTTAACAGAAACTCGGTTTGAAAAGTCAGAATCATGTAGAATTAACTGTAGTGATATTGGTCTGTGGCCAATACCTCTGATTGATAATCAGCTAGTCTTTGTAATTGATAAAGGTCCAAACAGGGATAGTAACTTTGACATTCCTGTGAATGAGAGTAATAGGCGTTTTTCTGTATAATTGTACACCCGGAAACTTTTAAATGGTGAATTCATCGATCGTCGTTGGCTAGTTGGTTCTTAAAAACTCGACTGCATTTTCTGCTTCTTTTGCAAGTTGTTTTCTGATTTTAAAAACAAAATTTCAAATTCTGGATTCAAATATTGGAAAAATCTTTCTATATTGATTATTTTTGTTACATATATTACACGCCAAATTATTTTTTATGATAATATGAATTTCAATTATTTATTATTCTGCCCACGAATATGTTATTCCATATTACTGTTGAAAAATAAATACTGTAAATTTTTATTTGAAAATATAACTATTATATATTTCAAAGGTTAAAATTTGTGCATATTTTCAGTAAGCTGTGTACAGGTGTCACGTTTCCATGGAATAGCCGTTCTTATTCATTGAAAAAAGTGTTAGTCTCATTTGGCCACTACATATACGAGGTAAAAGTTCACTTAAAATTGTAAAATTAAAAGTTTTAAGTCAATAGCATTAATTTTTCTCATTCTAAGTATTACAATTATAAGAAATAATTTATTCAAAAAATATTTACAGGGGTAATGGATGATAAAAGAAAGTCGGGAATAGGAACGATATTCAAGTATTTGACCAAAAAACCAAAATTGGAAAACAGGATAGTCCTATCAAAATCACCCGAGACGGGTGACAGACTGCATCGAATAACACTACTGGAACATTAATTAAATCAGATATCGCGGCTTACGAGAGCTTACTTATAAATGAAGATAAAGTGTATTTTATACAGAATTTGTGGAAACCAGATGATCTTTTTCCATTTCCATATATGACTGAAGAAAATGGAAAGAAAAGAAAATTTCAATTGCAATGGTTGCACAGATATGAGTGGCTTGCTTATTCGAGACTAGATATATGTTTTTGTAAATATTGTTGCTTATTCGCGCCAAAAGAAATTGGTAAAAGTAAATCTCAACCTTTAGGTGAACTCGCATCAAGTGGGTACAATAATTGGAAACATGCAGTTGAAACATTTGAAGCTCATGAAAAAGCATTATATCATTCAAATTCATTATGTTCTTATGAAAACCTATGTGATATAATGACAGGCAAAAGAATACCTATCAACAAACAGCTCGATGAGAATGAAACAAGTTATTGAGAATCGGAAACGCTTGGAACCCATAATCATGACTATAATGTTATGTGGACAGCAAGGTATTGCACTACGAGGTCATGTGGATTCTGGAGAGTTTAACATTGATAAAAAGCCTGAGAAAAATGAAGGTAATTTCCGTGCAATCCTTAGAGCAAGGCTAGAAGCTGGTGACACCGATTTAAAAAATCACTTTAAACAATGCGGGCGAAACAGTACCTATTTAAGTGCCAACATCCAGAACCAAATAATAGAAATTTGTAATGATTTGATTCTGAAAAGACTTGTTAAAGAAGTAAATGATGCAAAATGTTTTGCTATTTTAGCAGATGAAACAACAGACATTTCAACAACTGAGCAATTGACATTATGCGTAAGATACGTAGATAAGGAAATTAGAGTTTGCGAGAAATTTTTACAGTTTGTTCCAGTTATCAACACTAGTGGAAAAGGTTTGGCTTCTAACATTATAGATAGTTTACTAAAATTTGGTATTGATATTTCCTACCTTCGAGGTCAGGGGTATGACGGTGCTGTTTCCATGAGTGGCAAATTTGAAGGTGTTCAGGCACATATACAACAACAGCTCCCACAAGCATTATATGTACATTGCACCTCGCATTGTTTAAATTTAGCCATTGGAAACAATGCAAATAATCAAGATATAAGGAATTGCTTAGGAATTATTGAAAAATCATACACTTTTTTTAACACTCCAAAGCGATTAAATATATTATTAAAAAAAATTAGCGAGTGTATTCCCAATTGTAGGCATCTACGATTGAAGCAGATGTGCCCAACTAGATGGATAGAGCATCATGATTCTGTCATGGTAATGGTGGAACTTTTAGATGCAATTTACTTAGCGCTCGAAGAAATAAGTGACTGGAAAGACAAAGACACTTCATCTACAGCACAGATTCTTCAGAATGCAATATTCCAAGGAAAATTTTTGGTGTCTTTGTATAGTATACAAAAACTGTACAGTTATACGCTGCCATTAAGTAGAGTATTACAAAGTGAAAACATTGACTTAATTTCCGTAATACATCTCGTTGAAGATGTAACATCTGCTCTAAAATGTATCCGAGAAAATGCTGATACAAACTTTGCAAATATTTTCAAAGAGGCAACAGAAAAAGTAGGAGATTTTGGGGTTGAAATTACAATACCGAGGATATCGAAATATCAAAAAAATAGAAATAATATTCCTACTGAATCTGCGGAAGTTTATTACAGGCGATCTATGTTTATTCCATTTTTGGATTGTCTTGTGACACAATTAGAGACGAGATTCTTGGCTCATAAAAGTATTTTAAAATTCTTCATGTGCCTCCTTCCAAAAGGATGCAGTTCTACATCAGACGTAGATAGCCTATCAACTTTGGCAAAATTTTATTCCGTGGAAGTATGCGATTCAGTCTTAGAGAGTGAACTAAAGCTTTGGCAAAAATGGTACGAAAACAGGATACCCTCTACAAATGCATTAGAAGCATTAATGCAATGCAATCAAAATATATATCCAAACATTCATTGTTTATTAAAAATATTTGCAACTCTGCCGGTATCAACTAGCACAGCAGAGAGAACATTTTCAACGTTAAGAAGAATGAAAACGTACTTGCGTAATTCCATGGGACAGGAAAGACTGAATGGTTTAGCGCTCCTCAACATTTATAGGGAAATGGAATTGCTCCCCAAAGACATATTAGATGAATTACAAAAAAAAGACCAAAGATTAGATATAAAATTGTAATTGTGTTACCCAATTAATTTTTATTTTGTTTTAGTAAACAAAACCTATAAATATTAATTTCATGATATGAAAAATCGAAAGATTTATATTCAAATTCAATGTTAATATACATATTTCTATGAGAAACTGAGAATGTTTGTTCTAAATAACAGATAAATTTGTAACCAACATTGTTTTTCATTTTATATGTTTTTATGAATGCCTATATGCAGAGGCGGATTTATGCATAGGCGCTAGCTGGGGACCTTGTATTTTTTATGAAAACTTATTTTTTATTTGTAAATCAACGTATTTTCTTTTGGCTGTAATGGTACAAATGTTGTAATTTTTAAATTAAATATATTTTATCCACAGGATAATAAATGTGTTATTAAAAATATGTATTTTCATACACTAAATCAATGAGTTTCATTCTAAATATACCACTGCCTATGTATATGTTTGTTTGTGAATACATGCATGTGTGTGCATGTTTACATATAAAAATGTAAACATGGAAATGAGTGTTTACCATTGTGGGCCCCCCCCAAACAAAAATCCTGGGTACGCCTATGAGGAGGTTTCTCCATTTTCATTTTTATCATAGAAAGGATGATGCTATAAAAGAGGCAGGTGGAGGAAAGGAATGTTAGATGGATTGAAAGAAGGGGATGGGTATGAGAAGATAAATAGAACCTACCAAAAGGCAGAATAACTATGAATAAACGATGCAAATGATTAGATATGGGAGGCCAAATGGCAGAATTTCGTTTCATAATTCCAATTATCGCGATGACATGGAACGTTCATTTCCTGTGGCAGTTGCCTTCGAACTCACCGAGAGAACCGACGCTCAGGTTTCGCAGGCAGTAGTTGGGTGAGTCCTCCAAGTATACGAGATCGGAGGGTGTCGGAAGCGAAAACCTCGGGTCTCGAATCTGGAGCCTTCCCCTGCGGTTTATTTTCACCTCAGTCGCCCCGTCATACTTGTCTAGAAGGTGGTCTCCTGAGAAGTTAAAAGGAAAGGAACAGTCTTTAAAAAAATCTTGCACATGTAGCAAGTTGAATATGAGAGAACATCAAAATTATAAACTCAGCAATTCTTTTGATTTTTGCAGTTTAATAGAATAACATTTAACAATTTGATTAAAAAATAAATAGTACTCGATGAAACTTCAGCATAATAGAAGAAAAACATTACATTCTCCAACAAGAATTTCAATTAAACAAAACTGTTTTCACTATACTTTATTTATTTATTTATTCATTTTTTCACATACAGCAAAAGCGCCAATTTAAAGTGAAAAATTAAACACTCAAAGATTAACACTATAACAAAAAAATAATGTACAACAAAATATGATGAAATTCAATGCAGTTTAAGCATAAGCAAAAAGCAGTCAATAAAATGAAGTAGTGTGACAACATGTCATTCCATTTTTAATAAAAGACTCTTTGGACATTGAGAAAGGATCTAAACTAGGGGAATGTGAACCACTTACCATGAATGTAGGTAATTTTACAGATAAAATAGAAAAATCTGTAGTATTTATAAATGGGAGTATTCAACTGCTGTCATCACAAAAAGAATACCAAAAAATTTTAATTATTAGCAAAATTATCGTGAAATCATTCATTTAATGCTTTCATTGGGATCTAACTAGGTACATACGAATTTTTACTTTCTACATATACGAAGTATAGAGAATGTATTGTTTTCATCAAAATGATAGTATTCGAGATTTCAACAGGAATACATGTTTTAAGGTCACCTAAACATGTTTTGATTATTTTTTCGATGATATCTGTGTCTCTCTCTGTCGGTCTGTCAGTCTGTATGTGATAGGATATTGTGGGCGCTTTAATTAAAAAACTTACATTTGTATAAATGCCAAATTTAATATTTAGAAAGAGTAATATAAAATGAAGAGGTGATTAGATTTGGGCAAAAATCGCTCAACCGGAAGTGGATGTTTATTATATTCATATTTTGGTTTTTCCTATTTCAAGAAAGGGGCTAAAAGTTACCTATTTTATGAAATGGGCATAGAGTTACCAATTTTATGATATAGGCATAAAGTTGCCTGTTTCATAAAATGAGACTAAAGTTGCCTATTTCATGAAATGGGCATAATATTGCCTATTTCATGAAATGAGCATAAAGTTGCTATTTCTTGCAATGAGCATAAAGTCGTCTATTTCATGAAATGGGCATAAAGTGGTCTATTTCATGAAATGGGTATAATGTTGCCTATTTAATGAAATGAGCATAAAGTAGCCTATTTCATGAAATGAGTATAAAGTGGCCTATTTAATGAAATGGGCATAATGTTGCCCAGTTCATGACATGAGCATAAAGTTGTCTATTTCATGAAATGGGCATAAAGTAGCCTATTTAATGAAATGGGCATAATGTTGCCTATTTCATGAAATGGCATAAAGTTACCAATTTCATGAAATGGGCATAAAGTTGCATAATTTATGAAATGGGGATAAAGTTCCCTGTTTCATGAAATGAGCTTAAAGTTTCATGAAATAGGCATAAAGTTCCTAATTCATGAAATGGGCATAAAGTTGCTTATATCATGAAATGGCCATAAAGTTGCCTATTTCATGAAATGGGCATAATGTTGCCTATTTCATGAAATGGGCATAAAGTAGCCTATTTAATGAAATGGGCATAATGTTGCCTATTTCATGAATTGGCATAAATTTACCAATTTCTTGAAATGAGCTTAAAGTTTCCAAATTCATGAAATAGGCATAAAGTTCCTAATTCATGAAATGGGCATAAAGTTGCATAATTCATGAAATGGGGATAAAGTTCCCTGTTTCATGAAATGGGCATATGTTGCCTATTTCATGAAATGGGCATAAAGTTTCCTATCTCATGAAATGGTCATAAAGTTACGTAATTCATGAAATGGGCATAACGTCGCCTATTTCATGAAATGAGCATAAAGTTCCCTATTTCATGAAATGGGCAACAGATTTGCTCATTTCATGAATTAGGCAATTTGGGCAGTTCTTGTTTTGTGCAGTTTTGATTTACGCGAATCTGGATTCACACGGTTTATTAATTTAGGCTTGCTCATAATTTGTGCGGTCCAAAAATTTACATTTATGCCATTTGAAATGACTTTTTAAAGCGCGATGCGAGAAATCCTGGCAACTTGAATGCAATGTTGTACGACAAGTGCAGGCATCTCCTCTCTTGAGTCATTTCCTACCTTGATTGGCCTCAGTTTCCACGTGACTTCATAGGGAACGGACATCCCATATTGATGTTGTGCTTTCGTGAACTATCTGGAATTCATAGAAATATTATAGGTATTGAGAAAGTCATGTGTTGACTTCATCAGATTTTTTAGTTTGTAGTCTATATCCAACACAGATGATAAAAATGAAAAACGAATTTAAAAAGTACTTTAATTTCAGTTGATTAGAGGGTTTGTCATTTTGATAAGACTTATGCTCGATGGTTATGAATAAAAATTTTTAGGATCGGAAAATAAATAATATTGAATAAAATGAGGATAAAGGATATTGTCATGTACCACTGCAACCTCACCATAAATTGCGAATCCTAATGCAATCTATCTTCGCTTTCACCAGCAGGCTCGTGATCTCTTGATCACTCACCGCACTTAACCCTTCAGTAGTCGAGCTGTTTCTGTCCCGCTTATGGTTGTGTGGGGTATTTCATTACCCAAAAAAAAATTTTTAATAGTAAAATTTGTAGTTAATATTTTGTTGGAGTTATTTGCTGAGATGACTCCTATATTATCTCTGAACCAAAAAATGACACATGGGTATTTAAATCTTTATTTGTATTTATAGGAATTTGATAATTGTAGCATGAAGGAATAAGGGATCATATCAAAATGGTTTATGATAATTTTTTATTAAAACTTAATAACAACACGAAAACTGGGTAAAAGACTAATATATTATCTTTAGAAATGCAAAAATAATGTACTATGTATTAAAGGAACTTCGATTTCATTTGAGTAACCTTTCTTGTGAGCTAAATAGTAGTTGCGTGGGGTATTTGTATGCCCAGTCTACTTTCAACCTTTGTCACAGCTAAACTGATGGTCTCACAATATTGCCAAATGTTTAGGATGTGACCGTAGGATGTGCTTAAAAGGTATGGAAAGGCACAGCAAGCTACTGGGATCTAGTATGAAATGCCATAACTAATTATAAGCATAGGGTATTTTAATACCCCACGTGATCACTCCCGGGTTAAGCAACAGAAATATCTTTCTCGCTCCCACTATAACTAAAAGATGTTTAATATTATGTCATGAACGTCATATCTTAACATTACATGTAATATACTTTATATATTAATTTTTAATACTTCTTTTATTTTGCATTTGAAGAGAAATACATGTTAAAATTGAAACATTTTCTTTTAAATAGCTATCTCCTACTTGTGCTTTCTTACGTGGAATTTGAATAAATACGTTCGATAAGCAAAATTCTATGATAAAATTTGAAATCTTTATTTCTTTTCACAGAAAATAGTACAAATCCTGCGCCAAGAGTACGATTCCTTTCTTTTAACACTTAAAGAAAAAGGAACTGCATGGTGGATTTCGCATTTCTTATATAAACTCAATGAGAGGAAAATTTCTGGAATCGAACTCGCCCCTTCAAATATCAGAAAAAAATTTTCCTCAACAGGGCATCCCCAGTGGTCAAAGATATCTACCAAATACCATGAAAATCGGTCATTCGGTTCAAAAGTTAATAGAGGGACAGAAAGACTAAGCGATGAAACAATAAGACTATTTGACATTCTGGAAAGTATGGTAAAATGCATGATTCATTGCTTTTTCAGATCATTATTTTGATGCTAGCTTTGAAAACTATAATGACCAAAATTTTCCTTATTTACAGCAAGAACAAAAAATATGAAAAAGGTAGAAATAAAAAATGGGTTGAAGGAATGAGAAGAAAGATAGAGGAGATGGATTGGGGAAGAGAGAGCATGGGGAGGGAAGCAGACAAGTGTTATGTAAACTGAGGGAGGAGTAAGATTGTAGGAGGAAGACGTGCGGGTTAGAGAAATATGGAAAACGAGCAGAAGCGTAAAAGTTTAGACATTGTATGATGTTTCATAAAATAGAATTAAATTTAAAAATATACTATTAAAATTTATGGGCACTAGTTTGTAAATAAGGGGCAAGAAAATAAAATATCATTTCATTAAGCGCTGCTGAGTTTATCCTAATTCATTATAAAATCAGATACTCCTTTCCTGTGCAGATGGTGGACACTGCTGTCTTCAGAATCGACCCCAGTACCCAATGGTATATAAAATGGTATTTTTTGATATAATGACGAAGAAAGAGGCCAAACTAAATTACTTGACTTTAATTAATACTAAATAAAATATGAACTTGAAATATGTATGAAAATGGGACTTCTTCAACAATGAATGAACTTCGTTTCTCTTATGGCTGGCGAAAAGTCTCCGTGTGACCGTCTTCGGTAATTTGAAATAAACTGAAATTGTATTAGTCTTCATTTTCAGGGAACAATAACTATCCACTGTTACTATAAACGTCTCATAATAATAATAGATATGAAGCAGTACTGACCTCTAACGAACGATGACAACACGTTCGAACTGCATATTCACTTCGACCTTTCTCAAATACCTTGTTAAGTTAGACTGACCAACAGTGGATAGAATTCGAGATTGGATGGGATGATGGGATTGGAACTTGCAGAGCATCGACCTTTTAAAGAGGCAAAACCAATTCCGGTGTAATATCTAAAAGAAAGTTTTCGAAGTTGGAGGCACTGTGGGGGAGGATAAGGAATGGTAGAGGTCCTTAACTACAAACGGCACATTTATTGAAGCTTCCTTCCTCATCCTCCACGCACCTTATCTCGTGCTTCCTGGAGAAGGATTAACACCAGGTTACCATTTCTTTCACAAATGGAAGGAAAACCCAAAGGACAATCGGTAGTGGTCAGGATAGCGTTTCTTTCGCGAAAAGTCGGCCAAACTGGCCCAGAGGTGTACAAGCAAGACCGGGGAAAGGGATTTTAGGCCATTTTCCCTTGCTCAAGACACGCCGCCTGGGACGAATGCCGCTAGAACATAACCCTTTACCATCTGTTAACGAAATTTATTTTTTGTTTTCGTTACGTTTTCTGTTACAGCTATTTGATAAATTTCGTTAACGTTTTTCGTTAAGTTAATCCAAAATAATTCCGTTATTTCGTTACGCGTAACGTTTTCCAGCACTGCTTGAAACGAATATAAATCTAATAGGTACATGGTAGGAACGAAGAAAGGGAGTTTGCGAGCGTCAGCGAGCTGGGGGCTTGCCCCTAGTATTACAAGTTACACTGAATTTAATTTTCAAAAGCGCAAAAAAGCACGATTTCAGTAATCTCAAAAATATTAACTATGTCACACAGACGAGCATTATACACAAAGTATTACCTCATTTCGTTCATTTATCTTGCATATCTAAATTACAAAACATTTAAAAATATTAGTCAAATCATGAACGAAATAAGAAACGAATTTGGCGGGTTTATGTCTTTCACAGAAAATAGGAAAGAAATTCAAAATAGATCTACTAAAACATAACCACAACTCCCCGGGACTCGAGTATTTCAAACAGCATCAGATTCGTCTATTGCAGAGGTGTGCAACCAATTTACATGGCGGACCGCATTAGTATATGTGAGTGCTTTAGCGGGCTCTATTAGAGGTCGCGAGTGCCCCGGCGGGCCGGGTTAGAGTTTACATCGGAACGTATTCATGAGATCATACGTCATTTAAAAAATGAAAATGGAATCTTAACCCTTAACTAGTACGGTGAGATTTTTTCCGTAAGTGGTACGGTACTGCTCAAATTGACCAATCACATTCAGTCATTATTTCTAATAGAATGACATAGTAAAAATTATATTGTATTATGCTGTGAATATAAAAAATGTTTATTTTAATAAACTTTTACAATACAAGTAAAAATTATTCAACATGAAGGCTATAAATAGTTTTTCGTATTACAAAGCAAAGGTTTTGACTTGAAAATTTCGGATACTGTATACAACTTTATAAAAACAAAAATACTTATAATGATTACCCTGAGAAGAAGCTTAACTAAATAACTAATAGAACAAAATCTAAAGAACATGATATAATTTCACAAAAAAATTTTAAAAGGCGTTTTACTCAACATTTTCGGTGCAGTTAGTGCAGAACCTCTTTGCATAACCGTTGCATACTGGCCCATCCCATTTGTGACAAAACTGATTTGTCTTCCTGTTCAGTTTAGAAGGGCATATGTAGCAAAGCTTACGTTTTCCTCCTTGTATTGGTCCTGGACATTCTTTAGAAGGAAGGGGTACTTGAAGTATGGAACTAATAGAGTGCCGAAGTTGAAATGGCCATCTCTCGTTATAGATACGGTGATTCATGTGAGGCTTCATCAGCTGCATAGCGAGATTTTTGATGAATGATAAGTAATTCGCTTTATCAGCATGCCTCTTTGTGTAGAACAGGACGTAAGCATTGACAGCAGAAATGTTCAGAATTGTGCAAAAGACCGCCATAGGCCAGCGCCTGGTCCTGCTTACAGAAATGTCGCACATTTTTGATCAAGGCTATTCACGCTTCGTTTAGTGGAGTTATAAAACGCAGTAATTGCAGGTTTTCCCGTGCCTTCATCATTTTGTATGGAGTGGTGCATGCTCGATACCAAAATTACACTCCTATTTTTTTAGGAACGTACGAAATCAAAGTCATATTCTTAGTAAAACCATACAAACAAGATTTCTCATCTGTTGACATAAATCTAAACAGCAATTTAACAGCTTTTCCCTCCCAATCTCCCAGAAAACACGAATGAAGCTTGCCCACAAAAAGTTACGCAACTGGTACGGTGCTAGTGAAAATGACCCAACTCCTCGATTGCTCAGGAAATAAACAGGATCAAGGTCAGACTACTACTGCAACTAATTCCCCTTTGTAATCTAGGAAGGTACTAGGAAGAAGAGCATTCTGGCGGGAAAAACTTTAACTTGATACATGAAAGATTGAACGGTGCGGCGATTTGACCAGCACCGTACCAGTTAAGGGTAAAATATTTCTTTTGCATTAAAAGTTCACCAGACAAGGTTTTATGGCAAAAATTGTAAATAAAATACACAAAATTATCTGTATTAAATATAACAGACCGCATCTTCATTAAAGCCTCGCGGACGGGATGCAGCACGCGGGCCGTAGGTTGCACGGCCCGGGTCTATAGAAACCCTTATCACCTTTCACTAAAAGTTATGCTTACGAATGAAATTAATTACATCCAAAGAAAAACTCTCGGATTTGATAAACTACCGCTCCTAGGCCACGATTGCATGAATGACCAAGCAATCCTAGTAAAACAGTAGATTTCACCATTTCTTCCGCCTAAATCAAAATAGAAACCACGTTTTTTATTCAAAATTGAGAAATTTCCCCTCTGAAGCTCAAGCGTCATTAGTCTCAATACGAAAGAACTACAGGCATGCCTCGCTTAGCGCATGAGATGCGTTCCGAGACATCTGTGCGCTATCAGAATTTGCGCTAAAAGAACAGTTTTTAACATAGCACTTAACCCAGTTGATTTTTACTCTTCAGAAATTTTACTATTTTTATCTTGCAACTTATATAATGATAAGACATTTTTATATATTAAATTAAAGTCAAGAAAACGAAGTACCGTAATTACTCGTGTAATACCTGCACTTTTACCCCCATAAGTTCCCATCAAAAAAGGGGGTGCGGGCATTACACGATATTTGCACCTTCATCTTTTGAGGGTAGGCCACCCGCGAAACGCCTACTATACAACACTGTCTGCCTGGTGTGAGATGAGTAGGTGTTTTCTTTGGTAGGCGCAATATGCCTCTGCATTTTATTTCCTCAATTTATAATCAAGGTATTTTTTAATGCGTAGAATAATATAATAAACACGATATATATATATATATATATATATATATATATATATATATATATATATATATATATATACACCCTGCCGGATCTTACCCCTGCGGTAGACCCCGATGTCTAAAATGCCCAATAAACCCCCCTGCAACTCCTTCTCCAGTCCCACAACCAACATCACCTACCCCATAACTTCCACCACCAACTGCACCACCCGCAATATCATTTACCTCCTGAGATGCACCCAATGTCCCGCCTTTTATGTTGGCCTCACCAGCAATCCCCTCCACATCCGCATGAATGGCCACCTCAACAGCGTCATTCTCAAACGACCGCTGCCGGTGGCCGTTCATGCGAACAAACATAATTTAAAGTTTAACAACTGCTTCACAGTGAGAGTCATTCGCGCTCTCCCCGACAATGCTTCGGCTCCCCAACTCCGTCAGTGGGAGCTTTCGCATATCCATCTCCTAAACTCCTTCACTCCCCCAGGCCTCAACCTTCGATAGCTTTTCACACCCTTTCTGTCTTCTCCCAACACCCTACCCATCCCCAACCCCCTCCGTTTCCTCCAATCCTCGACCTTTCCGCACTACCCTTCCACCCCCATGCCTCCACCCAGTGTCACCGCCATCAGTTCTCTCTCTGTAGCTGAAGAAGGAGTAGTTCCGAAAGCTTCTACGTTTGTGATGTTTCTGTGTTTTTGTGTTATTTTACGTGTGTCGCTTCGACATCCCCGGGGCCTCGCCAACCTGAAGTCGTCTGATTGGTGAGTGCTCACTGGGTTTCCTCATCCCAACACCTTGTTGACATCCATATATATATATATATATAGACTTAAGGAAATGAAAAGGTAGTGATGAGGGTGGCAACAAGGTGTTGAAGGAAGCCCAGCGGACACTTGCCCGGTCGGAGACCAAGTTGGCAAGCTGCTGGGGGCGTCGAAGAACACACGAACACAAAAACAAAAAACACGCAAGCTTATCGGGCCTATGCCCTTCTTCAGCGATAGAGTAAATGAGAGTGACACACTGAGCGGGGAATGACAGGGTGATGTGGGGAGGTTGATGATCGGAGGAGGCGGGGAGTAGGAAGGGTAGATAGCCAATAAGGAGGGAGTGTGATGAGGTAGAGTGCGAATAGTTACAAAGTAACAAGGAGACATTGTAAGGGGGCTAATAGGGTTAGCGGAGGTTGAGGCCAGGAGGAGAGAAAGAGTCAAGAAGATGTATGTGTGCAAGTTCCCAGTGTCGGAGAAGGGGGGCAGGAGTGTCATTGGGTTAGGCGCGAATAACCCTTACAATGTAGCAACTATTGAAGGGGACATTGTGGGCATTGGCGTGTAATGCAACTGGGAGGGGGCGTCTGAGAGAGACGCTATTCCGGTGACCGTTCATGCGGATATTTAACGGATTGCTGGTGAGGCCTACATAAAACGCGGGACAAAGAGTGCAGGTAAGGAGGTAAATGACGTTACGGGTGGTGCAGTTGCTTCTAGAGGTGATGGGGTAGCTGATATTGGTGAAGGGACTCGAGAAAGAAGATGAGGGTAGGTGGATAGGGCAAGTGAGGCAGCGAGGTTTGCCGCAGGGGTGAGACCCTATAGCAAGAGGCGTGGTAGAAGTGGGAAGTTCCTTCATCCACAAGATATTTCCCAAATTGGGGGCCGGCGGAAGGAGAGGAGCAAAAAGGTTGGTAAAGAGGACTGGTGGGAGGAAGAGGTAAGAATTGGGTGGGCAGCATGGAGGATTGTTTTGAGGGCTTCGTGGATACCAGGAAGGAAAAGTGTAGTAAGAGTGAGTGGAGGGGTTGATACAGGGATAGTATGTGTGTGTGTGTGGAAGGGATCCATGGTGGGTAGGCGTCATCGCCATATGGATCTGTTCGCGGACCAAGACTGGAGGGTAGCCACGTTTGAGGAGAGCGTCCTCGAGGACAGAGTAGTACTGTAGAAGGGAAGCTCTATCAGAAGAAAGCCTCCATCCTCGTCGAGCAAGGGCATAGGGGATAGAGGTTTTGGTATGAAGGGGATGGCAGCTATCAAAGTGGAGGTATTGGAGGCTGTTGGTGGGTTTGATATGAACACAGGTGCGAATTTTGCTGTCTTGAAGGTAAAGATCGACATCCAGGAATGTGATGTGGGAGGTAGAGGATTGGTAGGTGAAAGAGAGTGAAGGATGGGAGGAGAGGCGCGAGAGAAAGGAAATATATATATAAACTTAAGGAAATGAAAAGGTAGTGATGAGGGTGGCAACAAGGTGTTGAAGGAAGTCCAGCGGACACTTACCAAGTCGGGGACCAAGTTGGCAGGCTGCTGGGGGCGTCGAAGAGACACGTAAATAAACACGCACACAACAAAGAATCGCAAGCTTATCGGGCCTATATATATATATATATATATATATATATATATATATATATATATATAATATATAATATATATATATAAATCAGGTATTGTTTAAAATTCCTTGCCAGCTGTCAATAGTAAACCTAAATCACGTAAATTTCTATGTAAATAGAAGAGTGTCATTCATTCTCATAGAAAAGGTGATGTAAGAGAAATAAACAACTGAATTGCATATATTTTTCATTAAAAACAAACGAATTCTGTTAGATTGCCTTATAATTCGTGACATGCTCAAATCACATTTTACCGTAAGTGAATTTTCTTGGGTTCCTTTTGCGTTACGCAATCCTAAAAAAATATATGTACATACTTTTATTACTCTGTATAGAAGCAAAGAACACAATCTTACGATGGAAATGTGCCACTAAATAGCTACTGGAGTTGTTCGTTTGTGCTTTCTGAAAGCTGTAAGTGATACATTTTATCCACAGAAACGTGAGAAACGCTTCTATATAACCGGGTCGCAGTGCGTCTAGTGAATGGTTTATTTTTGGTTTTGTGTAATCTCTGAGGGATTTGCACGGCAATTTATCATGAGCATGAACCGTTTACGTTTATTTATGTAAAATTCGCTTTTTTTCTAGGTGAATAATGGCTGAGTTAGCGTAATTTCGCAAAATTAGCGAAAATTACTCATTTTAAATTAAATAACTTGATAATGTGCAACGGATCAAAATTGAAAATTTCTGCGAGATCAAGGAGCTAGACTCCAAAATATGTTTTTGAGTTGTCTCCGTGTAATATAATGGCAATGGATGTGAATTTTTCATGTTTACGTACTTTTAAAAAGTATAAAAAATCACAATTTTCTAATAACATTTGCGATGAAAAAACGTATTATAAAATAAATGGGATATACAAAATAACATAAGTGTTTCTGATATATACTTGATAAAACATCAATATAGTTGACATGTTTCTAAAATTCTTCATGATTACGAAGATTTTTGATGATGATTGGCCAGCGCAAAAGTAAACAAAAACGGAATACGAGTGATATTACGATTCAGCGGCGCCGCCGCAGCTTCAGACACGTAACTATAGCGTAGGTAACAACAGCGAAATAACATCAGAATAACAAATGACTAACGATAGCTAAAGTTAAAGTTGTCGTAAACCTAATCTAACCCAATCTTAAGCAAAAACCCATCCAAAGCAAACCCAACCCTGCACATATCAACAGTAACGTTAAGAACTTTAAAACTTCCGATGTCAGCGTCACTGCAAAAGACTATGAAATTGCGGTAAACCAATGTAAAAACATAATAAAAGTGAACGAATGAAATAGAAATAAAGTCAATGAACGTATAAATAACAACAACTTGTCTTTAATTAGAGTGGAATGACTATCTCTGAACAGAAAGTGAAGTACAAATGAAGGTAAGTGAGGAAAATGCTGGGACCATAATAAACGACCGTAGCATTTAGGAGCATTATTTTAAAAATATTAAAAAATTAAAATTTTAGTCCCGAGATGCCAACCGCGCTATGTCGAAAATGCGCTAAAAGAACATGCGCTAAACGAGGCATACCTTTATAAATGCCCCGTAATAAATCACAACTGCATGCTAATTGACGAGTCTATTTTCCTACATTACTCATCGCAATATAACTCATTTTTCTAGGCTCTCGGTCCATTTTCGTTTCCTTCTTCCAACATCCTCCGGTTTTATCAGGATCGTCACCCTCTTCTCTAGCGCACAAACCCTCTTTCTCTTTCTCCCCGTATCTGCAAAGATGCGCGCCCGTAACGTACGGAGGCGGAGAAGGGGGTTGTTAGCGTTGTTCTCGTGAGGGCGAGGATTAAAAAAAAAACGTGATCTCTCTAGCACGGAGAGGGTGTGTGAGGAGATAGGAAAGAGGTTGGGAGAGGGAGGTGTTCCAGCTTCCACGGTCCAGTGGACACTGAGAGGGAGAGAGAGGGGGAGGAGTGAGAGCTTTCACCATCGCCAGTCTGGTCCGTCGGCGGAGAGGAGGCCCCTGGGAGAAATGTACTCGCACAGGGAAAATTCGATGGAAAAGAGGGAAGATTTATAAAATATCGAGCCGACTCTTAAGACGGAGAACTTCTCGTGACGGAGATACGGGAGAGAGCAATAAATAATGGCGAGTTTTCCATTAATAAATCTCTTTTTTGGTACGCTGAGTGCTGTATTTGTTCGCGATAAACTAAAATCAATTTAAAAATTGCAGTTGAAATTTCATTCGAGTTTTCCCGAGCGAACCTGAGGCGAGAGATGACCTTTTTCTTATGTAATTTTGAGGTTCATCTTTCAAGAGGATGGAGGGATATTACTTTCGGATAGAAATGCCTTTACATTTCGAATAGAGACGAGGAAGGTATGTATCCGAAACGTTGCAGTTAGTAGGAATATAAAATTTTGAAAAAAATTCGTTTTGTGTTTTATAAAGTTGATTATGTATACGTAAATTTATTGAGCAAATATAACTACCACTAGTTATGTACAAAGTTTCAGGAATTTTGGGCCGGTTCTACAATCTCTTACTATCCCTTAAAATTCGGTTTCTTTAAAATGAAAGGGAAACCGCCTCACTAATGCGACATCTCGTATTCTGTAACAACTACAATTTACGGATTCTCTTCGTTTGCATGTTCATATTCGCTGGTTCAGGCAATCTGCATTAGAGCACTACCATCGCTCTCAGATTTTCTAAAAACGATGGTCATTAAATAACTTTCATACATTTATGATTCCTGCATTTCCGCTACATTGTTTTTTCCGAAGGCTATCGTTTGAAGACTTCTAACCACCCTTCTTTTAATAATTTAATAATTAATAAATACCTTTGTGTTAACTATTCGTTTTACTACTCTACTTTTAGCTTCAGATTCCCACAATTTAGTTTTATAACTGAGCGCATTTACCTATAGACAGGACCGGCGAGCCGGGCGGCTGCCAGTGACACCCAAGTATTGGGGGCGCTAACCAGATCATCTATCTATACATTACTTAGGAATGAATAATTGTTAGATACCAATTTATATCGCAGAACAGGCAGGAATCTAGACGAAATTAATTTTACCTTTTCATTACCAATTATTTCACGGAGCAGTGGATGAGTTCTTTTTAAATTATCGTAACAAAACTTGACGGAAGGGGCGCTGGAGCGGTTTCTCGACCAGAGCGCAAAATACCTCGGGGCTACAGATACCATACGTCAATTGTAATGCTGAGATCTTTAAAATATGCAATCTCAAGGTTCTTTGAAAAATTTGTCATCTCTACGGGTATAAGAAATATTCTCCGCTCATTTGAATGAAGGCAGTTTCTAATCAAATCGACAATCAACGAATCCAAAAACTAAAAATTGAATATAGGCATTATTTTCGATTTCCATCATCTCGCGATCAATCGTAAAGAGCAGCGGTTCTCAACCTTTTATTCCGTCGAGACACACATGACGGTCGATCCTCACGTACGCGATGTACTGCACGCTACAATCCGCCGAACTAAAAAAAGGAGTAGTGAATAATAATAAAGAGTTTAAGCCTAAAAATTACGCAAGAAAAAGACGAAAACTTGCCTCAACAAAATATACTTTATTTTTTACTTCGTTATTAAAATTTAATCCGTCTACTTTCCTTTCAGTACAATTTTAATATATAAATACCACTTTCAAAATTAACAAATTTTCTTGTTAGTAGTAGCAGTAATTTCTATTTTTAGGTGCATTGACGGTTAAGGTCATTTCGCAACGTTGAATATTCTATTTAGAAAAATCCTTAGACAATCACAAAATCCATGCTCTAGGCGGGAATCGAGCCATTTGGGTTAGCATTCCACCAATCATGCTAACCCAGCCGGCACAACTTTCCGTTGTTATGCACCATGAAATATGAAGGGTACAGTAGAAAAGTATTTGCAGAGTCCTCGTCTGTAAGAACAGGGTGCATCGTGCGTAAGTGGATGATGACAATGAAATAAAATAACCTATGTGAGACGACGCATTGGTATCTCTTATAACCCTCGACAATAACCATCATCATAGCAACAAATCGAAAAAATGGCTTTCAAAACGCCGAAACGAAAGTTTTTGAGAGAAATTCAAACAAATATGATCGAAAATCAAAATTGTGTGATAAGAATAATAATCTTCACTTTTTCCCCTTAGAACAGTACAAATCCCACTCCGATATCATAATTCTAAAATATTTTTAAATGCAAAAAAAAAACTCTCTGCACGACGGATTTTAGATTAACCATGTAAACCAAATGGGGAAAGAACGCACCTGGAATTGAACTCGGGATCTGTAAATTCAGAATATAAATATAACTCAGATTATAAATTAAAGCAATTTAAAAAATACTTGCCTCATCTATCTCCAATAGCCACAACAACGACACAATCAAGCAAGTGGATATCCCAGTCGTGTATGGTGTTTTAGCGTATTCCCGTCCAATCCGCGAAAAACGCAGGAAACCCCGGCCATCCCGATTGCGCATGAGATTTCGTCTCGGCAAAGACGTACCAAAGCCGTTGCCCTCTTAAAGGGAGGGAGAGGACGGTAAAAGGGTAGGAGAAGAGGGACTGGGAACGCTTGGACAATGGTTTCGTGACTCGAACCGAGATCCGCAGCCACCGTGTTGATATCGGAAGATGAAAAGAGGCCGAAAGGAGGTGGAAGGGGTAGGAGGCGGGAAGGGAATGGACTCCGGAGGAAGGATGGGGTGAGGCAGACGAAGAAAGGGGTTGACGGAAAGGAGGGAATATCAGGAGAGAGAGAGAGAAAGATATGACGGCGCTTGGAGTACTCACCAACCTCCCGGAAAGATGCGAGCTGCTGCCAGCACGTTATGAGGCTGCACGATCCAGACACGCCGTGACACTTGCAAGTGACTCTCGTCTTCTGGATAACCGCCTGCAGAAAAAGAAGAACAAAGCATCAACACGAGCGTCATGATGATAGAAACAATTGACGATCAGGGTGGAATTCGTGCGGAAACTATTTTCTCCAAGCACCTAGCTACTCTATAGGTTTTGAGCTATATGAAGAAAATGGATCAGTCATTTGTTCACGTTTCATTGAAAATAGTCTAGCTGAATAATCAGCCAGTGTTTGGAGATTTCAACGACCGATTAAGACGATATCTGAAAGAATTTCTTTTATCAAGTAATGGAAACATGAGCATAATATTCAAGCAGTTGAAAAATTTGGAATATGCATAGCAACTTGTTATCTACTTGTTCTTAGCTTATCAGAAAATAATACAATATTATTTTATTATATAATGGCGAAGTCTTTAATTATCTCATTAACTTCACTTGAAGAAATAAATCATTATTAGACAACTATCAGTTTATAACTAAGATTTTATTTATTTATTTTGACATATCGGGCTACTAATTAAACTGTTGTAACTGTTTTTATACCAATTAGCTGTAAAACGTTAATAAGATGTTGCCAATTTGTTTTCCAAGATTCAATAATCAAGGCTGTTTGCATTAGTTTAACTTCCACCTCTTCTCCATTGACATTTGCTTTTCACAGTAAATCCCTCATCCATCTTGCGGAAAAATCCTAATTAACCATCGCTTCTCCATCCGATCTAACTACTATCTTCCCATACGTATATTTCCATGCTTTTGGGGTATATTCGATCAAGTAATCGATCACGAAAGCTTGGTGTTGGAATCGCATTCCCATAGTATTCCAATAAACCATTGGATATAAGTCTTTGTACGAAGGAAATAAAGTTTTTATCTTACAAACGCGGCAGCGTCAGTTAATTTTTCACTACTTTTGCAATCGCCTTTTTGAATGTTTTCCCTCCGGTATTCAAACGAGAGGTAAACCATAAGTTGTTTGCAACGTGATATTTCTACAATTGTGAAGACACTTTCTTAAGTCACAGTAGTAATAAACTCCATAAGGGATAACTGTACAATGGAACCAGAATCATGAGCCCAAGATGACCTTTGCGTGTCCCCGCGTCGTGTTCGATGTATACGACTCCCACCATCGTGTGTACCAGTTTGAGGAGTTCTCGAAAGAAACAAGATATCCAAACGCAAGAAATGTAGAAGTCCCCGAATTGCAAAAATACCGGAAAACGTTTCGAAGTAAACAGTCAAACTTGACTAACTTCGCGAACATTCATCGGAGGACAAAGATGACGAACATGAGAACATAAAAAAATCCCAAAGTGCTCGCTGATTAAATCTCGCTTTACTACAATATTGCAATTATTTTAATGGGAAAGAAATCATGAACAGTCACTGATCTTTCGGAAGAGGCCACAACTGAATCCGGAAAGAAAATGTTTATTGTATCAGCGACAGGATTATTTGGGATTAATCCCTTTCCATTTGCATATTGAATTTCCACGAAATCCTCGCTTTCCTCTCCTTCGCCCCCTCCAGGCGTCCGTTACCACGGAAACCTAACCCCGGAATCATTCGCGCAAGCGTTGCAGCCAAAGCAAAACGAGGGAGAAAATCATAGAAAAAAGCTCCTTTCCGAGGGATGAGGTAGGATCGAGGGTGGGTTCACAAAAGTACGAGCAAAAAGTAGAGAAGCGATATGCGTCACATCCGTTGCTAAACACGGGAAATAAGGATTATAAGGTGAGCGAACGAGGGAGAGGGTGGGGGTTGGACTTTTTGGATGGATGGCCTTTTAACCTAATGAAGTCGGAAGGCGAAGGGATGGAGAGAGAGAGAGAGAAGAGGAAAGGGATGAGATTAATGGAGTTCGGTCCAGAGGCGATGAAACTAGCATTGGAGGGGCGGGGAAGAGGGTCGGATAGGAGAATTATGGATGTGGGCGGAGGAACGGATTTTGGGCGCATGCGCCGCGAAAACTCTCTTGCTAATTACCTTTGAGAGAGAGGGAGGGAGAGTGAATTTCATTCCTTCATTTTTCGTCAATTGGATAATTTTAAGGATAGAGTTTATATCTGAGTTGAAAAACTGGCTACTGGCGCCAAGGGTGAATGGTAGTCAAAATAGGAGAGAATTTTAATTAGGAGTGGAACGGTTGAGGGGCATAAAATACAAAAATCTGGATCCATTTAACTGTAAATGTCCGATAACACGATAAAAGGTTATTGGCGGAACAAGTTTTTAGCGATCGGGCCAATTTTGGTGATGTTTTTTGAGCAGGAAACAGGTATCCTATGTCGTAGAAAGACACATTTCACTCAAACGCAAACCACCGCTTTGGTAAAAATTTACTTATTTTTTGTGGCAGCGAAAAAACTTGTTATAAGGTATGGAATACATATTGGTTTAAGTATAAGAAATATTCGTGCCAAATTTAAGGACTCTAAGAAAACATTTTTCTGAAATGCGGTAAGCAGGAAAAGGATTTTTTATAGAAATGCATATTGAATATCATTTTTACATATGAATGAGTCTTTCAGTTTTCTAGTCCAATGTCACTCCTATGACGCTTTTATTTTATTATGGTAATTATTAGGGATGGGACGGTTCCACTTTTTCCCGGTTCCGGTTATATTAATCTGATCCCGGTTCCCAGTTTACGTTCTGTTAGGTTAGAAGCGCTATTTGATACACTACGGGAAATTCTAGCTTTACAATAGTTGCATATAGCGTATTTGTCGTCTGTACTGTCAATTCTGAAGTTTTTCCAAACGTTAGGGTTCACAATAAATCGGTTAAATTTAAAAATTATCCGAGAGGTATCTATTCAAAATTACTACACAACAAAATAAAACTTATTTCTGTTACTAAGTTATAGTAACACTTCAAACTGATGGATTTGACTCAAAATATTGCTTGAATTTTTACGTTATAAAATCACGCGGCCGCGAACCAAATATTGAATACCGGAAGTTCGAAACCCATCATTCATTTTTTAATAGATATTTTTGTGGAACTATCGTTCGTTGAACTGACTCGTCGTCCTGATTTTTTTACGCGCTACAAAGCTCTTTTCCCTCATGAAATAAAGGAAATTCAGACTTGCTCATCCCGTTTGAAACTGATAATACATCCAGTATAAAAATTTATTTTACGTCCTTCCATCATCGATGCATGTATCGAAAATCGAATGCCTTCGCGGAAAAATATGGTGGAGTGAGACCGTCGCTTTTCGGTTAGCGTCTGCTTCCGAGACGCAATCATTTTTAGGCATTATTTACAATAAATAAAAGAGAACGCCTTATGTTCAGGTCATGTCCGTCCGTCTGTCCGCATGTTTCATCTCAGAAACTACTGGGCGAATGTTAATGAAATTTGGTATTTAGCAAAGAAACTAAGAAATTTATATAAATAGTTTACGTGACCTAATCGGGAGTGACACTTTACAGGTGACAAAAAATGATATTTTCTTTATATCTCATACAATATAACTTATAACGAAAAAGTCTTTGAAGAACTTCGTAGAACTAATCAAATAACATATGTATTGTTCATTACAATTTTATCGAAGGAGTAACCGATTTCAAGAAAATCAAACGAGAAAGTCGTAATTCACTTGCGATCCGTGTTTTATTTGTTGTAAGCGAAAACAATCTTCGTGGCGACTGATGTACACAATAACTGCTGTAAATATCTAATTAATTTAATTTTCATTCGTGCTCACGCAACATTAGGAAAATGGATAGTCTACGACGAAGAAATGAACGTAAATACATCTATTTTTTTACGTTTAGACAGCGTTTGCAAGTGAAAAGAAATGTGTAATTTAAGACGAAGGAACGAACTTGAACATGAAGATTACATTACTACTGTTCCAGTGAGGTAAGTTTTAAATAATTTTCGATTGTTTCATTAATTACAATTGATTAGGAAATTAGTCGGTGAATCAAAAATTCGACATTTTGTTGGCATCACTGCTGGCATTTCAGTTTGTCGGCATTATACTAAGCCATTAATATTTATCTTTTGTGGCATGATTGTATAAATCTGCCTCGCGTGTATACACGCATGATGTGTGCATCTTTCCACGCTTTTTATTAAAATAAGGATCAGAACCACCGGATTATAAACAGTCGATTCCGGTTATTTCGGTTCTTGAGAGAACCGGCAGAACCGAGGAACCGAAGAACCGATCGTCCCATCTCTAGTAATTATGAAATTTCTTACTGTGTGATTCAGTTTATAACGTCATAACAGAATGACTAAATGGTCCCGTGTGCAAATTCGGACAGTGAATCATTAATAATTTTATTTTTAATGCATATTTCTATTAAAATAACAGACAATTTCTATTTCAACATTTCTCAAACCATCATAGAAAAAATGATACAGTACATAAACATTCCTTAATAAATTATTAAAAGATGTTTTCAAGCGTGTTTAACGACAGAAAACCTCTGTAATTCAGTAATTATCTTATTTTCCTGGTGTTTCATTTTCTATCAGAAGGATTGATAAATCCATGCAATTATTTCGTACTTATAAGTTTTATCATTTAGGCCAGCTGAAGACAGTTATCAGAAACTTCAATTTTCTGGCCTATTTGTTTTTGTCTCCATCTTAATGCTTTTAGTCATTACATCCTCCAATTATTTCACACAATGCATAAATGGATAATAAAAAATAAAATTGGAGTTCAAGCCATATTTACTTCAACGCCCATTTCCCCCTTCTCTGTAATACTGCATATTCCTGCTAAAATTGCATAAGAGACTTGTTAAAGATACATACATGGATTCAGATAAAATTTCATGGAAAGAATTATTTTTCTGGGTCAAACAAGATAAATTTCGAAATGATAGCTAATTTCCCATAAATATACAGTACAAGAAGATGCGATATTTCAATTAATATTTTCTGTATTTTGTACATAAATAATCTCTTAGCGATATGTAATTTTTTCAATTGTTGTTAATTATTGTAACGAATTGTAGCTGCATAGCATAATAACAAAACAGTCATCTCTCGGATATTGCACCCGTGTCATGTGCCCCTCTCTAAGTGAGCCCCCAATATAATGTGGGCAAGTATGCATTGAATCCCATTCGCACATATATTTACGTTAATGATATATGCATGATTAACTGAAATTAGAAACATCTTTTTTATTGGATGACTTTTTTGACACATCTTACCATGATACTCTGCTTTGTGAGATTGCCAAGGTTTCATTTAGGTTTCCTTGCATTATTGATAGTAATTAATAATTATATTTATATATAAATAATTCTAAAGCCTTCCAATTAATACCGTAAAATTATTTTTAATTAAAAACTAAACGTTTTCATTTATTTCAGCATTGTGGTAAATGAAGTAATAAGTACGTTTCGATAATAGCTATTTAGTTTGTCCTCTAATATTTATGATCAAATTATCTGCCCATCCCATCCATCGTCTAATTAAAAGTCGTTGGTTAATCTCATTTCTTGTCAAGCAGTCGATAGGTTACAACTGATTCGATTGAATATTGAAAGCAAACGAAACAATCCATTTTGTTCCTGATTATTCGCTATGAAATGAAAAACTGAGCTTAAATTAATATATTTTAATGAAAAGAAAATAATTTAAAACTTATAAATGATCTTTATTAAACGAGACTCCTATACGAATGACATCGGGGTCATATTCTCAGATGCTAATGCAAAAACGATTCAAATGAAGTCTTTTCAGATAAGACCAGATTATCTCCGTTTGAGATAATTACCGATATTAATGCGATCCCTTCGGGAGCTAATGGGTTTGCATTAGACGAAGAGATTCGATTACAGATCGATAGATGGAAGAGGCGTGCATGCACGAACATACTTCCACTAGATTAACATTCATTTCTCACCTGTTCAGCCCGCAATGAGGCCATCGGAAGGGGGGCTTTCCTTTCTATCTGCTTAAATCGATGCCATTGATTTCAAAGTTTTTTTTATTGCTCTCGAATAATAAATGCATCTCTGAGCGACGCAAGAAGCGTAGACGTTTATTAGTCTCACAAAAAGCCGATGAAAAGGCGAAGATGGGAAGATAAAAGCCGATTAAATTGCCATAGATGAAGATATGCGTTTGTAAAATAAGAGAGTGATACGACGATAAGGAGCTACGCTTTTTGCTTTCTTTTCATCGCTCGTGCTATAGCCAATTGCGGCTGAGACTTATACCGCTTTAATAAACTAAGGAGAGACTGAGTGAGAATCGATCAATTTAAGGGCACAAGTTGCAGATTAGTTGAAAGCCGGTATCCGGCTATATTTTTACCGAAAAGAATTGAATATTGAAATTTTGAGCGTAAAATCTTTTAAGCTTTTCTAATTATCGAAGTATTGCGTAGGAAAACACATATGCTGCCACGTAGTATGTTGTCATATTTAATTACTGTTAAATATTTATTTGTTAATCAAGGAAAGAACGAAGAAATTCTCGCGATTTTATGAAGGCGCCATAATAGGAAAATGTATCGTTATCCAGTGGTGTAACTTCGTTTGTGGGAGCCAAAGCGCAAAAATTAATGATTGAACATGATGAAACAATAAACAAAGAATTAATTCTGAAATAGCATTTGTAACAAGAAATCACGCAGTTTTTTAAATTACTATTTTTATACTAAAAGTAAATATTATAAAACTGTAATTTTTACGCAAGAAATAAAAATTGAAATTTGTAGTGTTTTTTAGTGGGACCCTTGGACCGGTGGGCCCTTATGCACCCTGTAGGTGTAGATATTCCGCTATCGTTATTGCTTTTTAAAATTATCGAGTGTAAATTCTTACCTAAAATACAAAATTATGGTTTGACATTTTTGGAGAAAATAAAATGTAACCAATATTTGTTATTGAGACATTACTAATAATTAATTAATTACGCCACAATATAGCCAGTTAACCGTATATAAACTATTAATATTTATAATACAGATACAACATTACATTTCAAGAATAAAAACTTGTTGGACATTCTCATTAAATTAGCACTTAGTTTTTTCGTTGTTTTACAGTAGATGAAATGTTTTGCCTCGTGTTAAGAAAGGTTTAAATCGCAATAAAAAGAGCAACCCATGAAAAATGTATTTCTCTAAATGACAAAAGAGCGATTTTCAGTTCAGCCTCATTCGCAGTAGATCGTGAATTAATGCGGACGAGATAAATAAGCGCCAATGGAAATCCTTTAGCTTAATTTCTTCATGAAGAGAAAAAAAAACATTTTCGACCGATTTCGGAGAGAAAGGACTTTTCACACCAACGGAGAATCGAAACATTTTTTTATGTCTGTCAAATCGTCTTTTTTTACGATTAAAGATTTCGTGAAACCTACTGTGGACCAAAGACTCCGCCCATCAAAGCCTTTCAACCCGATACAAACCATTCTAACCTGACCGATCCTTCACGTAACCCTTCTCTTTTCCCATTCCATTCACATCCATTTTCCCTCTCTCTACCACTCACCCCTCTCCCTCTCTTTCTTACCCTCTCTCCACTTCTAACTCTCGAATACCTCACTCCTCCCTGCGACTCCAACGTTCCCTTATCTTGCGACCCCATCTGCCAACGTGTCTGAGAGGGAAAGAGTGAATGGAGAAAGAGAGTGGGGCGAAATGAAGATTGGCAAACGAGAGAGAATATATATATATATATATATATATATATATATATATATATATATATATATATATATATATATATATATATATATATATTCTCTCTCGTTTGCCCCACACACACACACACACACACACACACACATATATATATATATATATGAAGGGAAGGGGTCGGTGGGATATTACAAATATAGCGGGACATTCGTTACGGTAACTATAGCATAAAACATTGGATCATTCGAATAATTTTCTTAACACGAAAATACGCTCCATGATATCGAAATTTTATCGGTTGATTTTATATCCGAGGTGAATTTTCGGGTTTTCATCGAGATCGGAGATATTAGAAAAAGGTGTCGAACGTAATTTTGAGCCAGATATGATATTATCGACGCGTTGAAAGAGTGAAGTTTGTAACCAGCACCCACGCGTTAAATTGGTTCGAGATTTATCGTTTATGCCATGTAGCACAAACTATTGCATTATTTATCGTTTTTCAATTTTTAAATCTTTCCTATTTCCTAAAATAGTATTTTTGGTACTATCTACGCCAGACATGTCAAACTGACGGCCCTTTCTGTGCATTAGTGCGGCCCGAATCTGAAATTTTATCTCAAATAACTCATTAGAGATTCCATTTAGATAGTTTATTTTTGTGAAAAGGAGACAAGATTTTTCTTAATTATTGAGATAAAATAGAACGGTTTTTTGGAAAACAGGCATTCAAGCTCGTTTCTTATAAAGCTGCCCTTGAAGTATGCCAGATAAAGTCAAGCAGCAAAATATGTCGTTTCACTCGATTTCCAAACGTTAAAAACCTCATAAATTTCTTCTTAAAATATAACTAACGAACTTTCTTTCTGAGACTTCTCAAAATTCGATCCTTATCGTTAAATCGAAAACGAGAGAACTACATTGGCTACTGCAGCACTCGCTCCTTCAGATTTTAAAATGTTCGAAACGGACTAGTGTTAGTACAACACAAGTGGCGAGCGAGAGATACTCGAAATTCCGGCGATAGGTACTCCTCAACGAAACACGAAAACAAATATCTTTTCCGAGAAAACCTCGCGGAAATTCTATATATTTTCGGTAGCGCGGTGGAACCGGTTTACTACTTATATAGATGTAAGTTAATGTCGCAAAAATATTTTCTCCTGAATTAAAAAAAATACTATCGATTCAATTCCTCAGGTAGCATTTAAAACTTTGGCGCCCAAACTAATCAAACGAAAAGAGTCCACGAGGTCAGATTGGAAGCGGTTGTATCCTAAGCGTGGAATTATCGCTTCCATAGCGATCGTTTTTAACGTTTGGATTCAATTAGCCCTCCGAGGAGCAGTCTCCTCGCACAATCCCCTTTTTTCCCCTGACCCTCGAAGAAAAAATGAATAATGATGCCTCCAATGATCCGGGCGTTCGTTTCTCGAGGAGCGCAATTACCGCCCTCTACGTGTGTAATTATTCCTCGACGGGGAGAGCGGAGGGGAGGTGGGGCCGGTAGGGAGGCGGAAAATAAACCCGAGAGCCGTCATTCGCCGCGTCCGAAGAAAAAGACCACCTCGGCGAAGATGGCGTCACCCACCGTGCCTCGGGCGGGATGCGAACCCAGGAACTAGTAGAATATACCGGGGTTTTAAAACCGAGATGAAAGCGGACGCTCGACTCATTTAACATGCCAGCATCACTCATTATAATAAGCGAATAACGTATCCGCGTAAGAGTTCTTCTCTTCCTCTTCATACCGGGCGAAAAGAAAACGTACAAACCGAGTGTTGCGCGTGCTTTCACCCGTCCTACCCTAATCTACGGCTTCTGTCCGAGGATGTGAACAGCAACAAAAGAAGGATGATAAACGCAACGCATTAGTACCGAGTGCGTCAAGAAGTCTCTTCTCACGATGCAAAAAGGATATATTCAGAGGAATGAAAAGGGGAAAGTGCATGGAAACGAGAGGGGGGGAGGGAGGAATCGAAAGACGCAGGGTGAGGAGGAGTTAACCAAAAGTGTAGTGGAGGAGCGCAATCCTCGAATAGGCGGAACTCGAGAGATGGCAAGAACACGAACTTAGCGGCTTATCCAATTATACATCTCTCCGGAGCTTCTTTCTCTGCGAAACCTTTCTCTTTCCATCCAACTCGGCCTCCCCCAAAACATCAACTACATATCACCTCTTCCCATTTCGTATCCCCCATCAGAATTTCCTTCTTGTCTCTGCATAAATCCCCCTTTCTTTCTTTCTTTCTCCTCCTTCCTCTTCTTCTTCTCTTCTCTTTTTCTGCACTCTTCCCTTCGCCGGCTACTTCAACACCGGTTTCACTACCCGCCTCAAAAGATGGAGCTTTGTTTCCCGCATTCCAATACACAACACTCGTCTCGGAATCCCCTTTTCTCTCTCTCGCTGTCTCTTCAAAGTTATATTGATTCCAAAAGAAACCTCACAAAACTCACACACACGTACAAGTAAACGCGGTAAGCGCGCATAACCACCATTCACCCGCGTCTTGAAACCGGTTCGCATTATGCTTCGCACACCTTTTTTGTCTCTTTCTCTCTCTCTCTCGTTTTTCGCAGCGTTTTTGTCAGAATTTCCTCCTCGTGTGATTCCATTCCCTTCTCCCTCCCTCTCTGTCTCTTTAAACTCGCGGGACTTTTCACCCCGAGGATATGTTGGATTCGGCGGTAGGAGGAGGGATGGAATCTTTTGTGCTACAAAACACGCGAGAAACGATTTCCTCCTTCCTTAATATTAAGAGTGACTCGGAATTAAAATGAGTGAATAAGGGTTATTAGGCATTTATTGGCTGCGTGACTAGTTTTTCGATAAATTTCCTCACTGCCTTTATCGAAAACAAAAAAATCTCACTTAACTTTCACGTATAAAGCTTTAGAGATATTGCTTATTTTATTCTTGGGAGTTATTCGATTAACACTGCAACCAAATATAATAAAGCGAACGCGGATTTAAAGAAAAATGATAAAAATAAATTTTATGAGATTCTTTCATCATAATTGATACATTTAAGCTGTCAGAGCCGAAATGCCATGTTATTCAGATTGGATGGGAAAATCACATAGTAAATCTTAACTACGAATGGAATTTTATATAAACAGAGAGGAAATCGGAGTTCGGTATCGGTATCCAAAAGACCAAACCTTAACAATTTTAAAAATGTTAACAATTTAAAAATTATACTCCACAAAACGCTTATTAAAATAAAAAGTACATAAAAATATAACATTAATGAAAATGTAACAAAAATATTGTGATATATTATGTTAGAAATATAAACTTAAACAATCTCGCAGAGAGATGCGAAAAATCACCAGTCACAGAATCCTACGCCCGAAACATAACCTATGAAATGACTCTTCGCCGCGCGGCACGGTTCAATTTCGTATTACTGATCTTTACTTGTCGCCGAGCTATTTCGTCCCACCATACTTGAGTCTGGAACGCTTTTCTTTTTGTTATATCCATTTAAATATTCGCTAAACGAGCTTGTTTTATGTGCTCAGTAGAATTTGCATAAGTATCGGTTTGCTCGTGCGCTGCGCTTTTGGTGAAACAGTCTAAACATAACTGGCTTTGGAGGTTTATGTTTACTTTGTCTCCAATCACCACTAATAACGAGGAATTACTGAACTGTGTTGAAATTAGTTGCGCTAATGAAACGGCTTTGGTACTCCAAATTTTAATTACAATTAGCAAAAGTATTGAGCGAAATATCTTGGACTACCCGGCAATATAACCCATTTTGAATGTATACCCAAGCCTGCTAATGGCTACGATACTTAATAGGAAACGTCCTATACGGTGTATTGTTCAAATTTGAATTTTCCGCAAGAACGTTATCTTGGCATTATAGGTAAATATTATTGAGTTTAAAGAACAAAATAAATTTGCCAGTGGTTAAATATGACTCAATAAAAAGTTTTGGTGAGAGATCGATTGAAATGATTCACGAAATTGACCGAGGAAGCAGCAACTTACGGAATTGATTTTTTAAGAACATGTTATTCACAAAAAATGTAAAGTATGTTAGGATTCGCCAATCTCCCTTCCCCCCTATATATTGTTCGATGGCTTACGACCCTCCGAGTCGAAACCATGGTCGTATAGTTATGATATTTAGTGGAATTTTGTATTAAGTTATCTGATTTTTTAAAATTAAAATTTCTTGAAATTATCCCTTTTATTTCCCTACTGGAACTTTTTCTCGGTCCAGTTTTAAAATGAATTTAAGAAATATAGGACATTATTACGTTTTTGCGATACTGTAAAACTGGAACAACGATGGCGAATGGAGTCTCTAGTTTCAAAACACAAAATTTTTTAATGTAACTTTCTCTTACGTGTCTAATCCCTCATCAATAAAGATATGCTTTCATTCTATTTATCGCATTTTTTCAGCCCAACGCACTTATAAAGCAAAGGCGGGCTTTCAAAAGAGTTTCCTGTTATATTTTTAGCTCACTATGTTCTCGGAACGGCGGCGTAGGCTGTTATAATGCTTTGCGCCCTCGGGGTCGCCTTTCGAGTCCTGGTGTGCCCTTAGGCTCTTTACCACGGCACCTCATCCAATCCTTGTGACCGGGAGAGTCCCGCCCCTCCCCAAACTCCCTTTCTCTCTCTCACTCCTTACATAACCTTCCTTTTGCACGCTACTTCCTTCCATCTCTCTCCCGCCACCCTACTCTCTTTGCTCGAGTCTCCCTCCGCGCTCGCCCATTTCATCTCGCTAATTAAATGGCGCGCGCGCGCACACACGCATCAATTCCACACCGACTCCTCCTCCCTCCTTCTCCCTCCTTTCCCTCACACTGGGTCCACGCACTTACAGCTCATTGGGTAGAGAAAGCAGGGTTTTCGCGACATGGACTAATGGGTACAAGTTAATCTCCACTTAGACCCGCGATAAAAGGGTTTGTCGAGTCGGCATTTCTCTCTCACGAGAGAGAGAAAGAAAGAAGGAAGAGAACTCGACGAAAACGGTTTGTTTTTCGAAAGCACCCCTGTAGGCCAGAGGGAGAGAGAAAGGAGTTCTTCACCTTAGCTTTGAGATGGGTGAAGAAAACCCGGGCGAAGGAAGACGAGAGTAGGATAGACGAGAGACCCTTAAAAGTTGGCAGGGGAATGAACCCTGAGCACGATAAAAAAATAACCCCATTTGGCGCGCTTTTAAAAGGAAATACGAGAGCGAGCAAAAGAAAAGGAGTAAGAGGGTTTGGAGAGGAATTACGAGTGCGTGTGTTTGCATGTGTATGCGTGTGTCGCAGAACCCCCTTTTTCTTTCTCTCTCTCATTCCGAGAGTGCGTTTGCCTTTGTGGAAGAGATTTCGCTGATGTGGATGAGAGTGGCTGAGAGTGGATGGCAAGTAGCAGAAGCGGCAGTGGGAGATAGAGGGAGGAGTGTGAGGAGAGGTGGAGTGGGAGGGGAGGTGGAGTGGGGGAGAAGGGGAGGTAGAGGGTAGGAGTGGGGTTTAGGTTAGCAGTGGCACTCGGTTAAGAGCGGCAAGAGAGAAAAATCTTCGTCGGCATCATTTTGTAGCGGAAGCTTAAAGAGACAGGATAAAGGCGAGCAAAGCTGAAGAGTTAACAATTACGTCAACATTCCCTCGGACGAGAGTTTGAAGACATTATTTCATCGCGCAACAGGATGGTAATTTGAGGCTTTATTTTTTATATCTAATAGAATTCGCTCGTTCCTCTTAAGCTGCAGGTATTGCTGGCCTATATAGGTAATTAGCGTGTCTCCTTCCCAATTCTAAGGCCTTGGGTTCAAATCCCACAGCGGTTGTCTTTGTTACTTTTTTACAAACTCTTTGCAAGAGACCAAGGGTGTACTTCTTGAGAGCTGATTAAAATAAATACATAACTAATCAATACGGTTGGTGATCGATGAAGAAAAAATTAATTTGAAATGTACGTGTGTTTATGGATGTAGAGCGGAACATTATATTTAAAACTGAATTTTTGCTGTTTGCATCAAGTAAATCATGTAATCTACTTGACTCCGTCTTCATTATCCCGATTCAGAAAAAAAGTTTCCTTGCGGAAGATGGTCTATTATAATCAAGTAAAACTTATAGGCATAAATATTTAACCTTGTTTAAACCGTCGGTTAACTCAACTTTTGGAATAAAGTTGGAATTAGGTATAAGCAGGCCTGGCAAGAGGGGGTGGAGCAGTGGGGGTCGCTGCCTCGGGGCCCGAGGACCTTCATGGGCCTCGGACCCGAGGTTTGGATACTACTATTCTAAAGTCGCTTTATTAGAAAAATCACCATCTATAAATAATTATTATGAATTTTAACAAAACATTTTTTTTATTACGTAAGAATTTTAAATAAAATATATATAGTGATGTTGTATGCATTTGCATTGCTGCTCGATGTCGGAACGGCATCCCGCTGAATACTCATACCGAATGGGTGAAAGATAAATACAATTTATTGCTTAATTTATTTTGCTGACAGGGTCGTCGCTACACCGCGGAAGCGTAAAATATAATATCCACAGCTGACCAGCTGGAAATGTATCGGAAAATATTCGAAATCACGCTCTGGTTTTATTAAAGCCTGATGCATAGTGCAACATTTTTGGCGAGAATATGAAATTAGATGCAATAAAAAAACGTAGCTCCATTCATTACATTTCGGTATTTTGGCACTTATTTAAATTAACAAAATGTCTATAATAGCATTCTTTTTTCTATCTGCGGCACATATACTGTGTCTGGATTTATTTGTTATGAGATTATTGCTGTTGCAGAAAAACTTTTGTTACTACATTTATGTATGTGTGCCTAACAACCTACCGTACCAGAATGCACAATAAAACGGAGCGACTTGATTAAATTTGCATTTAATTTTGTTTTTGAAAGAAAAATATTCACTATTGTGTTTACGTCAGTTGCCAAGACCTACAGAGAGAATTAAGTTCGTACAGTGGGGCCCAGCAAGTTAGTTGTCCAGGGGCTCTCGGCGCCCATGGGTATAAACAAAGAAAACTATTTTTATATTTGGAGGACATAGATAATTGAGCTAGTTTATAACATTAACACAATCGCATTTCTATATAAAATGGCCGTAAATGCAGAGAAATTTTGATAATAAAATTTCAGTCGAGCCCATTTTTCTCGCCCATTACGAATCGAATTTTGCGTGATTGTCGCAAAATCCTTCTTCCACTCATAAAACGCGCCAAGTATAATACATAGCGGTATCAATGAACCGTTCTAATTTAGTTTATTAGTTATTCAACCTACTTAGAGTCGGGATGCTGAGCAACGCTAAAAATGAAAACATTTCAGAGAGATTAAGAGGCAATAACAATAACGGCGGAATATACGAAGATAATTAGTTCTTCCTCTTCCAAGCATTTCCCTTCATAAAAAGGTCGGATATTATAAATCATCTTTTTCTGCTCAATGTGCAGTATACTGAACAAAAACTTCCTCCATCAAGGGATTCTTTATTTCACTCTGGCGCGGTAGGAAACTGCGGCAAAAAATTAACGATTTCTCTTTGCGTAATGCGCTCTAAGGAGGTTGCATAATAATAATCACTTTTCCTCCCCCATTTTCAGAGAAATTCTTCACTCAGAAGTACACTTCTAGTCACTTTATCCTTCGCTCGACCAATGGAGGTTTTCTTTGCCGACAAAGGACATGATGAAGTAACAGCCTCCGGCGTTTTTAAAGGTACTAATTTAAGTGTCGTTGGAAAACTAAAATTGCTCACTTAAATACTGCGCCGGTATAGAGTGCCTCGAATTTTTTGAGCTAAAACTACTTACATCTCGATTTCCGTAGACGCAGGTCACCATAACCATTTGTGCAAGAGGTAAGTAACGGAGGAGAAATGGGACTACATGTATTCATAATGTTCGCTTATTAAGGCACATCATTAAACTTATGACAGGGCGATATTTACTCAGGGTTCAGCCTCTTATTTCCAAGTTTACCGCAATGCTAATTTGACGTTGAGAATTATTCGTACAAAAAATTCAACAAAATCAATATAATTTGGATTACTGGTCTCTTCACTATAATAGTATACAATAAGGACATCAGTCATGCTTTTTCAACAGGGACGTATCGAGCTTGCCGTATGGCTGAAAAATATTTAAGAACAAACAATTTACAAATTGTACTTGCCTCAGGTATCTCCAATAGCCACAACAAGGTTCAAATTCTTTTAGAATCTATTTTCGGTGAATTAGCACTGAATACGGCTGCTTTGTAGTCCAAATGAGCACTTGCTGTGGCTATTGGAGATACCTGAGGCAAGTATGTACATACATTTTTTAAATCGCTTCTTCTTCTTTAACCAATGAGAAATAATATTTATAAAATATATACCTAATGGCAACTACTGTACAGCTTGAGTGGCTTTCATATCAATAAACTTTTTTTATAGCCCGGTCATTTGCGTAGGCGATTTTTGATTTGGCGAAATTTTCCTTTAGACATCCTCAGGTTACAGACATTAAAATGGAAATTGATTTTCTGCTGGAACTTTTTCATTTATGACAGCGTTTTTATTTCAGGAACGCACTGACCACGCAGAACGATTGATGGCCATAATGCTTTAATGAGGTGGAAAAGATTTTAATTTGGGCATCGTTTAACGCCCGGTTATGAAACCGAAAAAGTTTGAAATTTATCAACATCCGTTGTTCGTTAGATCGCGTTCACCGGAAAACTCGGCGATCGCCTTAGAAAAACTTCATTTTTCTCATTCGGGTCGAAATTTCCGCCTTCAACACGAATAACGGTGCGACGTTTTCCCCCTATTGGAAGACACGTGTTTCACATTTGGGGCGATAAATTCTCTCCTAAGCTTTCAAAGTTGTGGAGAGATCCGGCTTAATGAAGAAGGATATCTCCAAGAGTGGGACCGGAATGGAAATGATTCAGGTGGATTTCAAAGAGAGAATCACATGAAAGAGGGGGAGAGGATAGGGCGATGAGGGGTGAGAAGAAGAAGAGATGCAAGGGGAGGAGTGGAGTCGAGAGGGGTTGGTGGAGACTTATGGGGTAGAATCGTGGCGGGAGAGAGATGGAGAGGAAGGGGGAAAATGGAGAGAGAGAGAGAGGGAGAGTAAGGAAAGAGGAAGAGAGTTGGGAGGGGTTAAGAAAACGCGGAGGAAAGGAAGGGAATTGATAGGAGGAGTTGGGCCAAGACCATTTCTCCCTTTCTCCTTCTCTTAAAAAAGAGCTGCCCATTTTTTCCATTGGGTCGGATGCATCTCAATTGGGGTTCCCGTCGATTGAATTCCATCTGGACTTAATTCTTCGTGATGTACGGCGAGATGTTTCACGAGGATCCGCGCGAACCGTTTTCCTTGATTGCCTACCATATTTCTTAGTTACTTTTCTTTCGCCTCGGAGGAGGGTAGTGCCTCGAAAGAAATGTTGGCGCAGCTCTGTAGATTAATTTATCTGAACTGTTTTTATTTCTAACTCATTCGTCGCGTCAGATTTTAAAAATTCAGCATGCAAACGATCTATATTGGAAATACGATATCATCTGGTTATTTATCGCACGTGGATAATGGCAGGTCTCATTTAAAAATGTCGTATTTCGCCGACTGGTTCTTGAATGTAAAGTGGCCATGTCTTATCGTAAAATTCATGGCTTTAAAGAAAATGAAACAATTTTTTGGTTGAAAGTATCAGTCAACTCATTTTAATTCCATAGATCGATTGTAGTAAAAAATAAATCCAAAAACAATTTCATAAGAAGAGTCTGTAGTGATTTGTATTATTTTTCCTATTTATAATCTAAATTCGATATCAGAAATCCAATAAACCCTAAAAACTGTATATAAACGATATAAAATAACGATAAAAAATGGAATACTGAACTTATAGAGAGGTCAACGCCAAATCGATGTTTAAATATAACCTCACGCTTCAAACAAAGACAAACAATGCCATCGAGAGATGGGAGAGAACGCTAATCGTTCTCTTTGTTTCGCTTTCGTTTTTTTACCTTTCTGAATATTTTCGCGAATGCAACATGTTCTTGTCTCACGGTCGCGTATTGCAGAAAAATTGCTAAATGCTGTGGAAGGAAACAAACGATTGAGGAAAAGTGAGTTAAAAATGAAGCTGGTTCCTTTCCTCGTCGCACCCGTGAGCCCACGTAAAAGTCAAGGTCTTATAAGGAATATCTTCTGCGGAGCGGCAATTAATATGTGCTTCCGATATCTTTCCGTACGCGAGGCAATTATTTACATTTTTCCCTCTCATTTTATTTTCGGATTTATCCGTCGGTCGTCTTCAATTGTTTTCCGAGATAATCTAGCGACAGTGTTTTATATTTTCGCTCCATCGCGGAAATAAAATATACGCCTTTCTCGGATGACCACGCCCGATATAAGCTGGAGGAATAACTATATAAATATGAGGGAGAGGTTTAACCCTTTGGATCGAGTCCCCCTCCCCCCTCCCCATCCTTTCCTTACGCATGCGTACTCTCATCGCCTCAGACTTAAACGTACACCTCTGCAGATATCCAAGGAATATAGTTTTACACGCACCGCACGACATTTTCCGAGCATAAACATTAAAACAGAGTGTTTTTTCTCGCGAAATGACAACATCCTGGCGCTTACATGTTGGTACTCTCTTCTCTGAAACGCATTCCTCCCAAACGATTTATATTTCATGAGAAAGAAGCTGACCAAAAAAAATCCCCGCATTTAAAACTGCGGATGAGTTTTCCGTATTTTCTAAGAAGGCCGTCAGCGTCACGGAGTATTACTGGCGACGCAGAATTCCTCGCGAAACCTCATTCCCATCTCTGCCGAATCCGGTCCAAATCAACATAAACGGTCCTTAGGAATGAAAGCAATTGGGAGATGGGGAAAATAGAAGGGGATGGGGGATTACGGGGAAGACATACGAACGGACAAATGCGGGCAAAAACCTACGCCGAGGAATTTTGTAATACGCTCGCTTCCACATATTAAGCTAACTTTGAAAAAATTCACTTAAAATAAAACAGCGTTCGATCTTTCAATCAAGCAAATCATTGGCTGCTGTTCTGAATTGGATAGCAGTAGAGTATCGCCGTTGTTGGATAAAAGGCAAAGTTAAATCATCTCCTTTTCTTCTAAAATCTATGATCTAAAGATCCTATGCAGATAGGCATAAGATCTTTAGATCACATTATTCCATCAATTTATAGCTTGCCATTCTCACCATTTGAGAAGGAGGGATTTTCTTCGGCGTATGTCTTGGAGAACGTCCGTTGGGGCTGGTTGATACTAGCTTGGCTAACCCGGACCCAACTAAGAAAATCACCCGCGTTCAGAAACGGGAAAAATAATCTGCTACGATAGTTCATTGGTAGAACATCCGCCCGGCACGTGGAAGACTCGATTCCCGGTCACAGCAGAATTTTTTCCTGTTTCAAAATTATTCCGTAATTCAACGCGGTCAAGTATGTTATCTATAATGCCGCGTGATTTTTAACGGATATTTCGAATAATAAATAACAAAATTCTTTACCTACATTGATTAAAATACAGGGGAAAAGGAGCAAATAGATACAAGTCGACTTTCAAACCACATTTATAGGCCAGAGGCCTTAGGAAACTCTCAACTGGTGGCACAATTTCATCAGCAACTTTCAGAGTGTAGATAAAGGCAGTCCATGCATCCTATGAGGTTGCTTTCGGAGTGAAAGAGATCAATAAATAACACGGTCCACCATTCCTTCTTTAGAAAATTAGGAGAGGTCCAAGAGAGGTACCCTTGGTAGGTCCTGACAACTATTTTTTGAGATGCAGCGGCGTACTGCAGGGGGTGCCCGTGAAATATGTATATGGAAAGAAGGTTTCGAAGGTTCGTATTCTTTGAATTGAGACGCTACGCGGCGAAGTGCCAAAAGGTATAATGATGAATATTTTTTCTAATGTCCAGTGCCTATGAATAGAAATCAAGATGGAACAAATATAGAGAACGAAGATTAATGATCTCGGGTAAGGGTGTAACGCGCTATACGCCTTCATTATGCACGTACACTCCGACGCTTGTGATAGAATAAGAGCTAGGACGGCGTGCCCTTCTATCATGCTAAATATCCAAAGAAAAAATTAAGTCGGTTATAACGCGCATAGGTCATAATTGAAAGCTTAACAGCTGTTTTCGCATCTCTTACGGCGTCAATAATATATCTATAAATCAAATTAAGAAGTTTGATGTTCGAAGTGAATTGAAATAACTTGTAATAATTGTTTTCTCGAGGTAAAAGTTCTCTCAAATTCTTTATATCTTTAATGAAATAAACTATAGACTGGATTTAATTGCCTGTTAAACGAGGACATAAAAAATGAAAGCTACGAGCGCGTATGACCGTGCCCTTTACAGGATTCGCATACATTCCTTTATAGTTAGCCACGCTAATCACCCTCCGCTGCCACAAATAACAAAAGCTATGTGATAATCACAGCATCTTCCCTAGTCCGAGCTTAGCGATGCCTTTATCGAGAAATTTTCACTCGGAAATTTCGAAATTATTTTCATATGATTTCTGCGCATCTACCCAATACTTGTCACTCCAACGACCATTTTCTTCTGCTAAAATATAGGTGCCACCTTAATCATGCGAACGCCAGAAACGTAACTCTTCGTGGGTCAAAGGGAATGATTAAATCCCGGATAGGCTAGGTTTAAAGTCCTCGTTATATTCCTCTGTCCTCTTAAGAGACCACGCCTTCTCAGGCGCATTGCCGGATAGGTTCCTGGGTGGCGTCGCCTTTGAGGCTGCCATAACTTCAGAGACCACCTGCCACTTCTCTTGGCCACTCAGGGTCTAGGTGCCCCGATAGGGGTTCCATCTCTCCGCAACTCAATCATTCTCTCAAAGAACCAATGTGGCGATTTGATTTATTTGTGCACCTTTTTGAATTAATGGCGGTTATCTGTTTCGGTAACTTGTACTTTATTGCTTGCATCAAGTATGGCTGCGACAAAATGCGCGTCTTTTTAATATAGGCGTTTTTATATCTAACCAAGATTTGGCACTAAGATATAGTGAGCGGAAGTTCCGATTTTTCGGAATATGTTTCGGTTTTCAATGTTTCGGTGTCCAGAAAGTCAATATGTTTCGGATTTTTTTGTATCGGTTGAAATAAAACATATTTGACTATTTATTCTTTCTTTATGGTGTATTGTAGCACGCGATCATTTTTGTCCCTATAGTAAAAATATATTAAACACATGACTAAAATTCACGTCTCGTTCCGATTTTGTTTTTTCAGGGCTTAGTGACCCCTAAACTACGACGACCTAACCTAGTTTGAACGAGTCGAAATATTAAAGACTCGCAATCTATAAATATTTTCATCTCGGGATGAGACTTTAAGATAAATAGAAATTGCCTATCGCTTAAATAATCCCCCTGCATCCGATAAAGTATATGCTGAAGATGATAAAAAAAAGTCGGGCAAGTTTCCTCCCCATTAAGCGTTGCAGTCACCAACAATTCACCTCCATACGTTACACGACGCTACCGAAATGAAGATGACAACAAAACCACACCGCACGGAATCCAATAAACAGTTAATCAGCGAAGAGAGATGAATGCGGCGCCAGAATGTTGAATAAGCGAAGACCACCGTATCGAAGGGGAGAAAAAGAGAGAGTTCAAAGCGTACGCATTTATTATTCCGAAGCAGATAAGATCTTAACCGACACCCTTTGGGTGACTCTTCTCTTGAGTAGGAGCGTTGATGAAGGGATGCTAAGGGAGGAGGGAGATAGAGGAGAGGGAAGGTGAGGTGAGGAAGAAAAGCGCAGGGAGGAGACGGAAGGAGAAGAGTAAAGGTAAGAGGGGACGGAAGATAAAAGGAGACTGGAAATGGACTTCAGGAACCCCTACTGCGAGCGACGAAGGATTAGATGGGGTGGGGTTAGAGGAAGATTGGAAGTCGGGATTGAGAGGTCTAGGGGGAGACAGTGGAAGTGAAAGGCTGAGGAAGGAGGAGGAGGTGGTGGCAGGGAGACCCAGATGAGGTATGGGGCTGAAAAGTGTCGACTGGGAGGTACAGGATGGGTGAAGAGGAACCCGAGAGAGGAGGGCGGGGAGGAGAGAGGAGGAGGGAGAGAAAAAAGACGTTATGAAGAGAAAGGGAGTCGGAGGAGCGTTGGGATTCGAAAGGGGGATGGGTTAGTGGCGGGACGAACCACAGAGGTTGGCGACCACACACATTGTTGGGGAGAGGTGGAGAAAGATGAATTTATCTTTTTACCTCCGATGGACCCCATATGCATTGGAATTCTTACTAAAACTGTAAAGAATCCCCGTGAAATTAATGGGCGGACGGAATTTCTAGGTGGAATTCGGATAAAATTTCTAGTTTCTATTTAAGGTAAGGAAAGGAAAAGTTTTTCGTTAGCTTCAAGTTGCTGCTTACGAAATGATTGTTTAGGATTAAATTAAGATTATAAATTTATTCCATGGGTGGCAAGGAAATTATTTCTTGCGCAACAACCCCTATTATCCAAGGTTTTTTCGTGGGAGAGCTTAAATGATGAAAATCGTTTAAAAAATCGTAATTCATCTTGATTTTTCAAATCACATCTCTTTACTTATTTAAATCACATAGAGTTGTAGTTTAGCTTTAATGATCAATAACGACGAAGTCACATTACGGAATCTTTGTCAAAGTTATGTTGCTTTTATAAATTCCATAATATGTCCATCCTATTATACTGATCAAACACGTTTTAATTTTTCGAAATTGCCAACCGGATCATTACTTAAATTTCTTCTATTTTCTCGCGCAATTTAAATATTCTCTTATATGGGTGTATAGGTTTGATGAACTAAATATTCAGATAAAACGGGATTTACATTCACTGTTTCGAGAATTAACCTCTTTCTATAGGAATTCGGAGCAGTCGTTATTTGAAAAAGAAAATAAATCGTAGTAATTGTCCTCTAACAAGAAAAAACTATCTCATATCCCGTGTCGACACCATTCTATCATTGAATCGCACGCAAGCAAAATTCTCGAGAAATAAATCGCGCAAAATTGGTTTGGTAGACTTTAAAAAATGGAGAGGGGGAGAATTTCGAGGCAATCAATCAGTGTCAGGGGACGGAAGCGGTTTCCACGCCGACAACAAAAGAGGCGGCGAGAAAAGCGGTTTGCGTATCTCTTTTGTCTGCGGAACAGATAGGCCGTCGATGGGAAAAAAAGGGAGCCGGCGATAAGCGGGAGAAACAAAACGCGCGCGCGCGCGAGTAATTGCGATCGAATAAAGGGAAAGGGAGTAATTGGTGTCGGAGGCGTTGGACGATCAAAGGAAGAAGTGCCTATTCCGCACTCTTGGATTTCTCGGAACGATAAGATGCTCGATTGAAACGACACGGCGACGGAAGACCGCGCCAGAACGGTCTGCTTTTCCGAAAGGAGATTTCACTCATTTCAACGATGACCAGGGGCGGCCCTAGACTAACTGCCAGCAAATGGCGCCCTAGGCGAACCATGCAATCGGCGCCCCCATCCCCAAACCCCAAGGACAGATCTAGGCTGAGGTTTTGGGTAAACTGGAAAACATTTTGCTCCTTTTTTCTTTTTAATGTTTTAAGCGTTTTTTTAACAGAGGCTTCATTATTCGGTTTGTCCATCCGTCCGTCTTTCCAACCGATGTTTCTGAGATCAGATAAAATAGAGACACGAAATTTTCAGACTAGATTTGTACCCGACAGTTAGATGATATTTCGGTCCGATTTCAAATAAAAATGCATTAAAAATGTTAATTATAATTTTTATTGTTATAAATCCAAAATTACGCTATCCTGGCTTAACTGCCATTACCTCCGCATCCAATATAGAAAGAAATAAGAAAACTTTTCAATGAACTTTAACATGTATTTACAAAATAAATCCAGTTCTTGACTAACACGATAGGTGCGTTCTTAAAAAACTTCGTGTAAGATGAAATCGTATTAGTCGAACACGAATTTCTCATAAGAAAGAATATAAATAGCGGGAATGCGTTCCAGCATCCTAACCTGATTGACATATTTTTAAGTTTATTCATTTATTACAGGTATATCAAACTGGCGGCCCTTTCTGTGCCTAAGTGCGGCTATTTTTTGTCTCAAGTGAATCCTCTGTGATTTCATATAAATGCTTTAACGAAAAGGAGACGATATTTTTTCATAGTTACAGAATTACAATAGAACGCATTTTCTAAATTATTGTTTATAATTGCAAAACAGGTGTCCAATCTTCTAGCTAAAGTCGATCGTTCCAACTCTGGCCCATATTAAACAACTGTGGCCCTTCTATAACATTCATCACTTTTTATAACATTTGTCGCTTTAATACGACCCGGATACCTCTTCGAGTTTGACATGCCTGCTTTATTATGACTAAACAAGTTGACCTCGATTTACTTTGCCCCGTTTTACGAAATTTCGAAGTTACGAAAAAAATATCCAGTGCTTCATTATATGAACGAAAATCTCGAGATGCGTAAAAAATCCGTCATTTTTCCGTAACAAATCTGGTAAATAAAACGAGTAACAGAAGAAGAAATAATGATATAATTAATAATAACAATAATAATACAGTAAGAATAATTCCTCTTGATCGTTTTGAATATAAGAAATCTTAGAGCAGTCACATCAAAAATCTTTGTTCTTTCTCGAAAGGAATGAAAACTTTCGATGCTACCTAAACAAATAAAAATTATTCTATGTTAGCTCATACCATAATTATGTTATTTCACTTGCCTCACTCTATTATAATAACTGCGTATTGAATATTATTGTTATCATTTATGATATTTTCATTTATTTTGGCAACATGATTAAATAGTGGGTCACGTGATCACAACATCAAGTTGCGTGGAGAACAACACTAACACGGGTGTTTTGAATAATTACTTGTTATCGGTGCTCGAATTGGACCGAACGCACCGGAACACCGTTCTTGTTATTAAGCTAGAAATGTTCCGGTTGTTAAAATGTTATAAAAATAAATTAAAAAGAACACCATTCCCCAGATTATATTTGTCTGGAACATTGTACAGGGAGCAAAGGGAGGAGAGTGCATCTCTGTGACTTGCCCCCGGACGAAGGAGAACCTAGCTACGCCATTGCTAGCATTGCATCTCTTGTGTTTCATTATGGCTGAGTTATTGCTTATCAAAATTGCGGCCATCTTGACCCTACGTCTCAAATTGCAAAAAGGTTTTGCTAAAATATTATTTATATTTGGAGTAAGTAAAAGATTTGATATATTAACACACTCTCAGAAATGAATTATAATTCATTTTCCCTCCGTACGCGCACGGGAATTTAAATGAATTGAATTGTTTTCATCTTTTTCATATTTTTTCATTTTATTTTTTTAATTTTCCTCAAATTTGGCGCCCCATTTAGCTTGGCGCCCTAGGCGACCGCCTACCTGACGATGACGCAGATTTGGTTCTATCTTCCACCACGTAATGAACACAAATATTGAATTTCGCAAGTCGATGCTTTAGGAAAGAAATGTTTATGTAATGATCACCCAGCTGGGATTCAATAAGAAGACTTCGTGCTGAGGTGATATGCCGGATTCCTTGATAAGAAAGTGACGAACAATGCAAAGTTTATTTCTCGTGTTTTAATGGCCTCTTTGAAATGCATTGCACTGAGGGAGAACACATAGGAGAGGTCGTGTCTGTTCGCCCGTCCACCCGCATATCATACTCAGTGGCATAACCAGGAGTAGAAGGGCCCACGGCAATATATTATTCGTGGCCTCTCCCTTCCAGCCTTCTCAACCAACAAATACATAGGTTCAATTAAAACTGAAACCCATTATAAAGCCTATCAAGCTGCGCTCACTAATTAATTATCAGGAACATGCTGAAAAGATCAGGTTTTTGAAAGGTCTAAAGATAATGATTTACTCGGAAAGTCATTCAGAAGTTGGGATTAAAAAGAAATAGCTCAAAAATCTTAATTTCGTCTATATTCGGAATAATTCGAGACCCCTCGGGCTCTGGACCCGTGGTGCCACCCTATTGTTTCGCCACCGCTCTCACTTCATAAATAACTTGCCTGATGTGAAGAGATTTTATATCGGAAATATACACAAAAATTTACCGGGAGAATTCAATTTTTATTCGTATTCTGAGCAATTACGTGTACTTTTACGTCTACCTCGTCATTAAACTTATGAGTGGTTGCTAGGTAGAAATTTTCAAGCCTTTCTTATATGTGATAATTTCCAAACTTTGACCGCAAATTGCAATAGTTGTTACAAAAATATTTGACATACTATGATTAGATTGTATTATTGTACAAATAAATTGAGTGATTTTTATGCATTATAGGCCATGTCGCGTTTGGAAACCGTGAACTCTGACGCTTTTCCTTGATCTTTAATCTTGAACCAATTAGTAAACACAAATTGTTTCACAAAAATCCAAAACCAACCAATTAATAACGCATAACAGAGCATGGCAAATATCAAGGTGTCATTTCTCTGAAGTATTTATTAATTCGAGTTTTTCATCTTCTCATGTTTAGCAATTTGTAATCCATCCATCTAGCATCTCAAGATTTTCTAAAACCGATAAGAAACTCGATTTCGTGGAAAGAACACATCGTTAAAATTCAAATGTTTTATCAGGAAGAAAATCAAGCTGGCGAAAATTGATTGCAATCGATAGGCTTCACTTTTATCTCTAACCAATAAGAATGGAGATTCTTTCATCGAATAAATACAAAAAGGAATTCCACCGTGCTAATTTGTCAGAATAAAAAATAATAATTCGGCGGGAAGAAAAAATTACTTCTGTGGTTTGATTGAATTTCTTTCAGGCAAACGAATTATGTATAATAATCGCCTAATACAGTTTAACGCATGTACTCTTAGAAAAAATATGAAGAATAATAAAAGGGCGGAAACGTGCACATTTTAGGGAGTGTGTATCGCCATAGTAAAATGCACCTATTTGACACCCACATTGGCCTATTTTCTAAATACAAAATAGTCAAAGAATGCAAGATTCGTTACTTTAACATTCCAACTAATAACCTTGTCCTTCCTATTAGCTCTTTATCGAAACGATTGGTTTTTAGGCGGCGACATCGTCAATGGAATACAAGAATTTAAATTTAAAGGGCCCTGTACCACGAAAATAAAATCATCATTAATACCGTATTTACCCGAGTCCAAGGCGACCTCGAATCTAAGACGACCCCCCCCCCTTCCTGGACTGTCAAACCAGAAAAAAGGTTTTATGATCTAATACATATGATTCCTGCAAAAATTAAAAATTCCACAAAACTAGCAAAAATTTTATTGGGTTCAATAATTTTCTTTATATTACATCAGTCATCATCACCCTCAATGCTCTCTTTGAAAATGCCCTCACTCTCATTATCTTTATCACTCCGAACTTTGTCTGTAGACTCCCACAAAACATCATCTTCATTTCCATCAACGGTATTGGATAAACAGCACTTCTTAAATGCACTCACAATTACTTCTGTATTTATCTGTTGCCATGATGCCTTGATCCATTGGCAGAGCATTGAAATAGTAGGTTTCCTTTTGGTGTTATAGGGTGATCTCCACTCAATAACCACTCAGAATATAAAACTTTTAAATTACCATTAAATGGCTTGTTAACAGCAACATCAAGAACTTTAAGCTGTGATTTCATTCCTCCAGGTATTATTACAAGGTCAGTATTCATTGCATTAATTGAATCTTTAACTTCAGGAGTTGTGTTCTTTGAAGGCATCTGATAGAAGCATCCCTCATTTTCTTAATAGCGCTCCTGGCCTTCTATTCCAGACAATGTGTAACCAATCTCAAATAAGTCCTTTTGACATCCATCCATTATCATGACATCTGACTATAATTCTTGTAGGCATTGTTTTTGTTTTAGGATAACAAATGGTTGTAATTTTAATCCATCTGCTAAAACAGCCAACATTAATGAAACTCGCGTTTTCCTGTTACCTGTCGTTTTTATTATTGCAAATTTTGCACCTTTTTCATTGATAGCATAATTAGATGTTAATTACGGAAATTCCGGTGAATTACGCCATCATTTGTTTTGACATCTGCAAAATTATATTCGCGAGTAGACAAGAAACGTTTAGTTCACTTTTGGAAATCGTTCGTGTAATAATTATTCACTTAACATCATCGTTCAAAACTAAAATTCAATAGTTCTCTAATTCGTTAAATAACGTCATTTGTAAGTTTTCGGCATATGTTTCGAACACGTATTCAGGCATAGGTATAGTTCGTTCATTCATTGAAAAGGTTTGTTACAAATTTTTGTTTGAGAAAAAATTCATTAAAAAATGTATTTAAAAAAATAATACTTCATTAATTTTAATATGGATAGTAAGTTTTCATTGAAACTTTTCAGTAGATGTGATTATTTTATCTTATGATCCATATGTACAAAATAAACGGCGCAATATACAATGCACAAAATTTCTCATACACGTATATACGTTTGGTCGACTGTGTACACTTATAAAAGAAAAACGCTTATAAATCAAAGTTAACCGTAGTTTAGCGTATATTTTAATGCCACTGGTCGATATTTAGTAATTTTTTGGGATATCTGGCTAAGTTAGTACTATTTGTGACATCAGGATGTACGAATGGATGGATTTTAATCAAAATCCTTATAGCTATTTTTGAGTAAATCGAATTTTGTTTCAAAATAATTGTTGCGCAATATCGTCCATCTCTTTAGAGTGTCTATTATGAATGATATTATCCCCAAATATGATATATCATTCGATTTAGTTTAACCGTTTAGACTGTAATAAGATTTTGGAGTGGATCGCGGCGGAGGCGTGACGTCATAGGGCTTAGGCAAGGTAGCTTAGCGTACATTGAAATGTCACTGGACGCCATATAGTGATTTTAAGAGATATATGACTTAAATAGTATTATTTGTGACCTCAGGATCTACAATTGGGTAGATTTTAATCAAATTCTCTGGAAAATTTTTGAGAAAATAAAGTTTTTCTAAAAATCGCTAAGAATAAACTAACCTTTATTTTTGTGCAATATCATTTTTATGAAAAAAGGTATGCAAAAGATGATATATTGCACAATACGAGATATCATTCGATTTTATGTACGCGTTTGGGCTCTAGAAAAGCGAACATACCGACAGACAGACGACATGGCGAAAACCACTTTTATGGACTCGGACACCTAAAACGTGTATTTCCATCAAAATCTCGAAGTCGAATTTTTTCACGATAACGATACTCTCTCATATATTACGTATATGAGAAAGTAAAAACGTAGATAAATGTGTAAACTTACTTTGTACCCGAATATAAGACGACCTCCGACTTTCGCAAGCTGATATTCTGGGGGGGAAAAACACCCTCGTCTTGGATTCGGGTAAATGCGGTACTTTAAAAAGTTTTTTTATCGCTCTGGTGTATTCCCTATGACAAAAATTCCTCCCAATCTGTTACCTATAAAACGGGTCGCAGGAGAAAAATGACGAGGGCGAAATCCTTGGCGCGCGACTCCGAGTCTCCATTCCTTACAAGGGCGTGCGCGGGCGCGCCCGTGCGTGTGTGAGGTGAGTCGGCGTGGTCCGTGAGCCTTGGCCGACCGTGCGGTGGACGTCCCACTGTGGCCATCGCCACTTCCAGACAACAACCTTTTTTCCACGGAGGGAACACAAGTGCGCGTTTGTATCGAACACCCACTTTCTCTCTTTCTCCTCTTTCGCCGCAATCGGGAGACTCCCGTCCTCTCTCTCTTTCTCCGATGGAAGAATCCCGATGTCCATTTTAACTTTGCACGAGTCGGTGGTTCGGATTGATCGCCTGTCACGCGAGAAAAAGGGTCTCCCACTGCCTCCCACTCGACGCAATCTTACCGACGGGTTTTCCTTCTCCTCCTCCTCCTCGGAGGAGGAGAAATAAACCCCTTCCGAAGTTTAGGCAAATATATAAAAAATCAAACGGAATAGAAACCGCCGAGGAAACTTCAAGAAGAAAAAACGATCGACCGAGAGGAAACTATGCAATAAGAATACGACGACCGCGTCACGAAGGTCTGAAAATAATCACAAGGACGTCCGACTCTCCCGATACGGAAAAGAGGAATTAACCTCGGATTATTTTTAGGAAACAATTCCCTAATCTGAAATTTTCAAAACGGACTCGATCGAGAAGTATAAGTGGTGTAATAAAACCGCAAAAGAGAAAACGTTTCTATTTGTATTTCATAACGGCTTTAAGAAATGACAATGACTTAGAGCTTTGAATTCATAAGAAGCGTTTTATATTTCATTCAAAGGTAAAATTTAATTTTTTCATCTTCTCTTTCTTTGAAAATGACCATAATGACATAAAACGAGCATTTAAATTTTAAAAAATACTTCAAGTTGAAAATTTCAGAAATATAGAGCCTAATTTTGACACTTCTGGCTTTCTTTGAGCACGGACAAATGTTTTCTTGGTAGATCGAACTCATAAACCAATAACATTCTGTGGAGCAACTGCCATGCAAATTTTCGCTATTTCTTAATTCCGTATCTGAATACTGAGCATATACTTCCTTCTCCATCGGCGAAGTTGTAATTTTAATAGGAAAAATCATGTAAAGAAAGAAAAGCCATAAATTTTCCGATAAAAACATCGACAGCAAACTGTGGGATCACTAACTTCCGTTTCCCGAAAGAGCTTGGAAACTTGTTTTTTCGCATTTCCAACCATCAAATCGTGAGAAGCACATTTCGTACCACCGTAATGTAATTTCATTATGCTACATACCCTCCTCCCCGCTTCGTTGTTGTGTAAGTTCATTAGGCTCCTCCCTTGCTCCTTGGAACCCCTCTTGAAATTCCTCTCCCTCTCTCGGACGTCCACGAAACCTTGCGTGAACCTGTGAAATAAGAGAAAGTGAAAATAAAAAGAATCGTTTTCAGATAAAAGACGATTAGAGGTTTTGTGCACAAAAAAGTAGAAGTAACTTTTGTCGGAAAATTTATTTTAAATCCACGTAAAAACTAACAATAAGTTGCAAGGACATTCAGATTTGGCACATAAAATTTAGATGAAAAATGACACGATAGGGTTGGGAAGTAGGGAAAATGAGTTTTTTTTTAAATTAAAACATGAAACTATAGATTTTTACCAGGTTTTCCTACGGATATGCGAGGTCAGCATATCGATATAACTTTTTTATAAATTTGTAAAAGCAATGACATTTATTACAATTTGGGTTAATGCAGCTTGTGAAAACTTCACGTGTCACGCTCACGTCTCGCGTTACTCGACCGCGGTGCTCCTCGCTCGATTGTCGAGTGACTCACTTGTATCCGTATTCGAGGTTGTCTCCGCAGCCTCCCCATATCCACTCGCGGTGCAGATCCCTCGGTCGACCGGCCCTCGAACAGCCGCACGAAGACAGCTGACCATCGCGGCACGCGCGGGATATGGCGTGCACCACACCAGCCGCCGCGATCGAATGGGCGAACGCCGCTTCTCGGCTACCTAAGGGATCGCAAAAACATAAGAATTAAGGAGGATTCAAATTGCGAACTATTAAATGGATTTCAAAAGTATGGGATGCGATGTAAAACATCAAATAAGAAATAAATAGGGTTGATGCGTGTGGCTAAATTTGTCTATATGTCCATGTAAGAGATGTCCCCCGTGAAAATTATTCACTAAAAATGAAAAATGAAAAATATTAAACATAAAATAAAGAAAAAAGATAATGAATAAACATGGTCAATGTTTAAGCGCACGTGTTAGTATTCATTTAGATATAAGATTGTTAAGGAGGTGAAATTAGGCGAAAACTAATATTTTAGCCGATTGTCTACACACAGTAGCTTCATTAGAAAGAGTTGTTAATTTACATGTTTTCATCCGGTGTTCTCAAATTAATTTCCAACATGGAATATTGGCAGCCATGACACCATCTGTTGCTTTCATTCGACGAAAACCATATGTGAATGAAGATGTTAAAACTACCCGATTTTCAGCAAATATTTCCATCATATTAATCCTGTTCTTAGGCAGAACGTTTCTGTTATGATATATGTGCATTATAAATATTTTATCAGTAACGAATAAATTTCTTATAGCACAAATGTTACTATCCTTAAAATATAAACTAAATATACTTCATAATAAGGCACGTGTAATATAACACACCTGACAAAGAAATGAAAAATATAATATTTTTTTGTATATTTAAAAACTTTTCTTTCCTCTCAAATTCGCACCTTACCGTTCCGCACGCACTTAGAGCGGCATGTGCGTCAAAACGTGCGATGGATCCTTAACGTCCTCCCACGTTTGCTGAAAGTTTCCGCACCTAAAAGTATAAAGTTATTATGGAAGCGAGCAGATGAATCAAATCCGGTTTCTTAACGATACGGAGGCAAAAGCTGTCATGTCAGTAAAGCCAGACGTTACAATTTTATACACAGTTTATGCTGTCGTGGGTCAGTGGATGGCTACACAAATCTGAGCACACGCAGTGACCAGCAAAAAGGACACTGGACCCCTCGTCCAGAATAGAAAAATCAAATTTTAAAAATATTTTTGCATCGCAGCATTCCGTACGCAGCAATATGAAAGTTGACATTCTTAAAACGTCTCATCATCACCTATCTGCAGATATGGTCGACCACTAGAAATTCTGCTTCGCACTAAGATTATTGAAATCTATTTCTCTAATGGAAGAATGCTTTTAGCTGAATCCTTATCTCGGGCACTTACATTTTTTCATGTGTTCAAAAGCGTGTACCTGTTTGAAATGGATAAAGTTATTCGGAGAGTAGGAACAAGACGAAGGCGATAATGTTTTCCATACTTCTCCTCTAAGAATTATCTCCACGGCCTTGTTAGAGCAATGTTTTCATAACATAACGAGTGGGAGAACACGTTGAAATAGCAGGAACAGATGGAAGGGCTGGAGCATATTTCTGTTTGCTTCTTGCACCATATCCATTAAGGATAGATTATCGGAAACGACTCTCAAGTAACCAAACGTAAATGAGATTTTCTTAATACAGATCGCACGTATATTCCTCAATTTGGAATGACGTTTAACAGAAAAGGCCGTGCAGATATTCCTTGCGACAAACATCTTCACTTGACAACCGTAAATTTACGCTTGCTGAAAGTGGCCGCGCCTAAAAGTATAAATTTATTATGGAAGCGAGCAGATGAATCAAAGAATGCGCAAGTCAGCGATTCATCATTCGACGCAATCGACAGAACGGCCCAAGAAAACAAGCTTCGTAGAATACATACATGCTTCAATAATTCGAAGAATGTTAAAATGTAGATATGCAACCGATACGTAGATTACGGTACATTGTGTGATTAAGCTGAGATATTAAAAAATGTCAGTGTCATAATAAATTCTCCTCCTCTCTTTTTCCGATCGAACGCTAAACATCCCGGACGCCTCGATTGATCGCTATATTCCGCCCGCTCTCGCCCAACGACAATCCATAACCCTTCCTCCTCTTTCTCTATATCAGGAATGGCCAATGCGTGGCACGCGTAAGCTTGCATTTTCTGTATAAAATATGAAGTTTCTCAGAGGAGTGAACTTGTGGCACGCGAAAAAATTCTGATGATTCACGTTATTTTCTTGGCGCGCGACACAAAAATCATTTGCCATCCCTGCGGTATATCATTTCATCAGTTGATCAACCTTCCCTTCCTGTTTTGCTAAATTGGTGCTTTTTAATGACGAGACACAATAATAAGTTATATCAATTATAAAATTCCGAGCCACTTAATATTGGAAAATGACACTGGTTTTAAGCAAAAGACACAAAGCTGTGGAGTTTAGCAGCTAGCTTTAAAATTAACAGCGATTTCACATTTAAAATAATTTTTCAAGTGATTAAGTTTGGACCATTTGTATTCTATGGTATAAGTTTTTCATCATTGTTTTTTTCCTTTTTTGATGTGGAGATTCGAAGCTCCAATTGCATATAATATTAGTAAATGAAACATTTTGTTTTACTTTCCTCAATAATTAATCTCAGATATAATCTACAAATCGAATCTCATTGCAGCGTTGGATCGCTGACTCGTCGAGATATTTCAACTAGACAATCGCATTTTATTAATATCATCTACGTTGGAGTTGGAATTTTAAATACTTAATACTGACTATTAGTGGGCAGCTTAGCTGAAAAACTAATAAGTATTTCATAATTCCCAATTTACTGATCACAACAGATTTCCCCCGATCGAATCATTTTTTCATCCCACAATCAACAGTGCTCATTATTTAAAATGTTTCCAGTAAAAACATTCATTTAAAGAAAGACATTTTTAAGCGACACTGACTCCTCAAACGGCAAATCTATTTCCTGCAAAAATTTATATGAATTATTTAACAAAGAGTTGGATGACGAGAAATAACAAAACTTGATAAAAATTTCCCTGCATTCCACTATACTTTGGCCATCGACCTCGCCATTTCGTTGGGCTCAGCAAAAGAAGGTCATCACCTGAGATCCCTCCTTCGGGGCAAAAAACAACCTTAAAAGCCGAAGTCTTTCTTTATGCACAGTTCTCCGCCCCGCCCCCCATCACTCACTATCGCGCGGTTCATGACTCCGCCTGTCATTTAAACGGTAGTAAAGCTTCGGAAGGGAACAATTCAAATCATAACTCGAGCGCCGTTATATTCTGACGTGCAACAGATTTATTTGCGTCTGTCGAACGAGGTTCCCGCAACGAGTCGCAACGGACCGAGTTTCTCGAAAAAAAGAATTCGAACTCTGTTCGATTCGCGAATGTTTCTTCCGTCATCGATCAATTATTCGCCGCTGAAATGGACGTCAAACTTTGATACCGCCAATGGCAGTCACAGGAGCGGAAAATAAACATTCTCATTGTTAGTAGGAAGAAATTCTCCAACTATGAGAGGTTTCTCGAAGCAGATACTAAAAGCAATTTGGGTACCTTATTTTTCTATAGTCTCATTCCAAAAACACGAAAACATTAAAAGTTATTAATATAAAATAAATTAAAATAACGGCTGCGCAGAAAATCTGAAAAGAGAAGAAAAGTTTCGAAGCGGGATGACAGATACATTCTTACCCATGAATATATTATACAGAAAAGAATCAATTCCAATGCTGTAATTTAAATTACGTCATTTGAGTTGATTCTTCTATATATATTGCCTTCGCTATAGTTTCTACTCATTAATATTTCATGAATAAATTAAAACTAGATTTGTGAAACAAATTTATCTGCAATCTTTCTTTTCAAGAGCATTTCCAGTTATATAAATCAACTTATTTTCAAGATAATGTTTTCATATCTGATACGGATACTTTGCATTGAGTCAAAGGAGATTAGAATGCATAACGTAGGAACAGAGATTCCAGATGCCAACAAATATTCAAACAAGGCAAAAATGTATGATATAAGGCTTTCCCTTGAAGGTATACTGAAATTATAAATGGGCGTGTGAAGTTTTTCACTTGTTTCTATTGAGTTAGCGGCTTCCGTCACGACAAATATTGAACTTGATTAATATTAGAATGATTTTAATTTCACTATGAAGAAAGTCAAGTATATCATAATGGAAAAATGTAATGAATAATAATATTTATAACTCAATTTGCACTTAAAATAACTAAAAGTTGACTAAAATTGAATAAATCAACTAAGGACGTTCATTACCAATATTATCTTGATGACAGTAAGAACACCAAAGGTAGAATTTCACATTAAAAATATGTAAAATAATATGCATTTGGCAATTTTAATCATCTATGAAGATGATTTGAAGTTGAACTGCAAAAGAAATACTCTGGATCCAAGTTTCGCAGCAAGAAAGGTGATTTCTAGTAATGCCTCAACGGATCAAATAACTGAAATTATTAAATACTTCAACAAAGTATTGATGTTTGCAGCACACTTATCTCTGAGCGTCGGAAGAAAGAGAACGCGCAAATGCATAATAATAAAAATTGGAAAATAGTACAAGTGTGAAATCTATCAATCTCGTACAATCCAATTTGATTTTTCTTTATGTCAGTAGCAATGATATTTGAAATTTTACATAAAGACAAATTGATTCTAATTTGAAATTGAATCTTTAAATTTACGTTAAAAGAAAATTTTTAATTGTATATGTTCGAAAAACCTGGTAAAGCAGAATATTTTTATTCGAATTCTTATCATAGAGTATTTATGAAAATCAATGTATATCTTCATTTTATTTTGTTCTCCACATTGCCAATAACTAATTCTTCCATATGCGACGTGATAATATAACAAAGGGAAATTAGGTTTCTATCGATATAAATAATTCCCTCTTATATTAATGAAGTAGTATAATAGTTGGTTTGATATATCTTGTATATTGAATAAAAAAATATTGGAATAAATTCAGTACTATTTTTTAAATCAAGGGGGCAGCATGCTGGTTTTAAAAAATATTTCCGGCTATTGTTGAGTGAATTCCTACATTGTCAAACTGCATTAAAATTCTGAAAAAGTCATATGCAATAGGATACATCTTCCTATAAAGAAAAAACGGAGACAGAAACGTCATAACTTGGCTATTTTTTAATTTAAAAATTAATAATGGCCTCAAAATAATTTTTCAGCATACGTTCAGACATAATACTCACTCTGAGACAGGTGCAAAGTATTTAACTGTCATTCTTCTGTTAATTACGGCGGAGTATTCCTTCTGCATCACCATGACTCCTGAACGTTCTCAGAATTTGATTTATCACCGCGACTTTTACAGCGCGAGCAATGAAAGAGGGTTCTTTTTGGATTATTTGCGTCCATCGTTTGCCGGTAGTCAAGTTGGTAGCGTGACAGATCGTACCGTATGGAAGGTCGAAGGTTCAACATCTCCCCGAGAGGGCAATGACGTTCGATTTTCATTTAATCATCCTGATTCCGCTCATTGACGCCAAATCAGCCTCAGTTGTACATCTTCCAGCATCATTAATGGAACATTAATCACTTATATCTTGCCGCCGCACTCCATAGGTCTCACGATTGACAGCTTTTTCCTTCTTTTGGATTAGCGGATTTCATTTCCTAATTCAAATATTCAGAGGTATCGTTTCCTTTTTCCTGAAGAGTCAGCTGTTTCCCTTTAAATTTTGTTAGGCTACGGCAATTCGAGCAACTTCTATGTTAACTTGCCTTGGCATTACAGGATGGACTTAAAATTTGCAATAATAGTGAATTTGGAAAAATATTTTGCTCAGCAATAACAAAATTAAGACTTTGATGAATTATAATTACAGCCAGTAATATTATCAATATTTCTGTTTTCTGTAAACTGGACAAAAGAGAGAGTTTTCAAAATACATATTTTTTCTGAAAGAAGTATCATTTGAAAAACAAATGAACATGATACGTGATTCAATAAAAGTGAGAAATTAGGTACTACGATTACTGCTATTGTTTTAAAATTGTAACAGAAACATTACAGTAGATTTTAAGTATTTTTGTATTTAACTTTTGAAAATGAATATTATTATTATTAAAATATTTATTTAATAATGAAAATTTTAAAATAATTTTTTAAGAAATTTTTTCTATGAAATAACGGAAATTACTGGTTTAGTAGGTATGTGTTGCAAATATATTTCGCTGTGAAATTTATTTTTATCGCCGAAAAGAACTCCCTTGTTCATTTTGAATGCCTTGTTCGACTAAAAAAATGATCATCTCATCTCTAAACGGAAAATGTTCTTTAAGCCATAATTCATTCTTCTTTGACGAATAAATCCTGAATAGTTTTTCACGAGATTAAACGCTACGAAACAACGACTACTCCATTGGTACTTTTTTTACTTACAGAACCAGGCGGCTTTTCTTGATGCAAGGGAATTTCGTTTCCAGCGCCTGTAAATATGCAAAAACTCGCAGCCCGTTTCGACACTATGCCTTTAATTATAACCTTATTGTACTCGAAGCGGCTTTTAAGATAGCCATAAAAAGCTTGTTTTTTCCTTTCCGCTACAATCTTGCAGATACATAGTTAAGCAGAGAAAAAATGTGAGAAGGCAATCTCTGATCTGGCGAATACGAGAGGAATGCGCTTTTAACGGACAAACGCATTAATACTAAACTCGCTGTCAGTGAAAAACCACAAAATAATCGAGGACATAAAATTACATTCCTATAGTACATTTTTCACTTATCCGTTTTGATTTTTAATGTATTCAATTTAATTTATTCCTTTTCTTTCTTATCTTACTCTCAATAAACTTGACCGAAAATATATTTTTTCCCAGACGCTTTTAGTCGATCGCAATACGAAGCATGAATACATTATACGTCTATTAAGGAATATCAAATAAGCAAAAAAAACTTCTACTCACATTTATGTGACCAAGCAAGCGAACGTCAAGGAAGGAAAAGTACATATTATAAAATAATTTTATAACGTAAAATAACGACCACGAGGTTATTTTCAGTTAGTGTATTTATGCGATTTTGTTCAAATGCCCAACAATGAGCGAGGTAGTAATAAAACGCAAACTATTCTTCGCCGAAGGTTTGCGTAATACTTGTTCCTTCCGAGCGAATTTTTGGGAAAATGTGTGTACTTATTCTTTCAGCCCAATTTGGTCCTGTCCTCTTAGGCCCAGCCGTACATTTCATCACAACACTATTTTCTGAAACACCACTCACCAAAATACCCACCATATAGAAGCTAGTTATTTAAAACAATAAAATCAATGCGAAAAATTGTTCATATTTATAAAGGACAGCGACGAAACAATTTGAAAATTAAATACGACCCAAAAGTTAACTTTATTTTAACCAATTTTCTCGTACCTTGTCTAAGAATATCAGGTTCGATGCTGAATAAACATAAATCTACTAATATGTTGATGGAATAATATGATCCGAAGATCCTATGCAGACAGGCATAAGCTGTAAAGGTGGGAATAATTTTGAAACGAGAAAAAAGTCTGCTATGACCGGGAATCGAACCAAGGAAACATCCTTGTTCAGAAAGGAGAAAAAGTGTTCTGCTACGATAGTTCAGAGGTAGAATATCCGCCCGGCAAGTGGAAGACCCGGGTTCGATTCCCGGTCATAGCAGATTTTTCTCGTTTCAAAATTATTCCCTACTAATCTGTTAACAACAAAAAATTAAGAAAAGGTCTCACCCTTAAATATGGATTATGATAACTGAAATTCGAATTCACACATGTGAAAAGTTTTTCAGGAGTTTTCTGGTAGTATAGAAAAATTCCAATAAAAACCATCGCATCATCAAAATTTAAATTACGAAAAATTGCTGTGTATTGCTCTCTTTTAACCGCTCTACATTAATTATCGAGGAACGACATCTGCAATTAATATTCATGGAACATTGAAAAGAGGAAAAACGCAGAGAGTGAATGTACTAACTTGACCTCATAACATTAATCTTGCTCGAAGACAAAAATTAATTAAAATATTCTTTTATATTAATCACTACAAAACGGCTCATATTGACCTATTTTATTCGAAGAGATAGTGAATTACTATGATTGCGTAAACTGGACGCAAAATAAGTGCTGTTGGTCGACGCGATAGAGAGTCGGAGAAAAAGAAGTTCCGGTCCGTCGATTTATTATTCCTTAAGTAGTTAAAAAGTTGAATATCGCCCAAGGCTCTAGGGGTAATTTCCCAAAATTGCAAAACCAGTTGCAGATAGGTAATATAAAGAAAATACCACATCATTCCGCGTTCCAGCCTAAAAAAAAAACAAAAAAAAAAGAAACGAGACGTGGCCTACTTCTGGTTTCTTTAAAAAAAGAGGAGAGGGCAACAATTTCCGAGAGAGCGACCGTCTTTATCTCGTTTTCTGCGATGATGTAGCTCCCTTTCCACGAGGAGACTTTAATTCGCTACGTTCCCTTCCTCATTCGGGGACTAGTGCTCTTGCATTCGGAAAATTCTCTCCAAAAACCTCTCCCGTCCCGTCCCTTTCCTCGTTCCGACCTCGTTCGCCTTTCAAAAATGTCAGGTTATTTTCGAAAAACAAATGATTTGTAGCCGCCAATAAAATGTTCAATTTCGCCGTCGTCGAATTTCGTAAAAATCCCATTTAACTTTCGGACGAAATTTTAAACGCCTCTTTCGTAAACGTCCTTGTTGTTCTCGTTCTCGAAGAAAAACCAGATTAAGACTACACGAATCCAGACATTATAAAGTAATACTTAACCTTTCAAACTTCCCCTTTCCTCCTCTCACGTCTTGAATCACGGTTCGCTGCACTCTATATTTAAACCTTTTCCTCAGTAAAACCCCACATATCGGCCAATCCACACTTATCCCTAACTGTTATTCACACCTGTCACATCAAACGATAGCTATTCAACATTTCTATTCGCTGTCTTTTCCATTTCATTCACTCATTTAATTCAGTTTCATTTTGAGGCACCACACTTTCGCGATATGAGTTAAAAACCTTGACAACATAGCCAGGGTAACTGTTCTCTGAAGATCCAAGTTCGCCGTAAAAGGCCTACAACTCCGACTTAATCTAACTCATTTCTCACTTCCTAGATTTCTATCCAGCCGATATACGATCCTTTTACTAAAACAGTGACATTTTAGTGAAGTTTATTGAATTTAAAATTTTAGAAATCTCGCATGTTGTTCCTCTCGATTTCCACCGAATTTTCCCTCTCTATTAATACTGTCCTTGAATCGTCTCCATCCCGTGTTTTCCACCCTAATTTTCTCACCCTCAATTCACCACCATCTGTTTCCACCCACTACCTTCGCCTCCTATATTCCCCCTCATTCGACCTATCTATATCCCTCCCTCTATATATATTCCGTCCAGTTTCCACCCTCATTTTGACCGAACCGGCCTCTACAACAGGTACGAGCACACGTTCTTAAACCTCTCTCTCTCATTCCTATCTCGTTCAAACAGAACTGCATCAATCACTTGGAAGCCTCTCTCTACCTCCCTCCGCCCTTCCCCTTTCTTCCCCAAGGTTCGTAAAGCACGATTTTCCCTCTCAGAGGGATAAGGAGATGAGGGAGTGAGAGCAGCATCGGAAGGTATGCAGCACGGTGGAGAAGTCTTCTTTTTATCTCCTCCTTCTGGAGTTCTTAGTTCGAAACCGACCTTGTGTCTATCGGCGAATTCTCTCTTTCTCTATTTCTCGCTTCCCGATTCTCTTTTATTTTTCCTTCTCGGCTGAGAAAGGTAGAGCGGTGAGGAGCGAGAGAGTGATATGGACGGAGAGAGAGAGAGAAAATCCTCCTCCTCCTTGAGAACGCGGCGTTCGATCTCTCTTTCTCTCAACCTACCTTAGATGATTGATCGGTCGGTCGTTTAGGTTCATTAGTTTGGATAAAAAGAGCTGCCATTCACCGCGGAACGGACGCTGTCGAGTGTGACTGATGCAAAAACCTCGGACGTTGGTTTCCTTGCGGCGGGATTCGAACGTGAAGACTTTCTTTTATTTTCTGTATTTACCAGAGATCAACATCCCTTTTAAAAAACAACAGGAGCCTAAGCACAGCGCGACATTTATTTTAATGGCAACGTAAGATTTTATGGGCAACTCTTAGTAGTGTTCGAATGAGCGTAAATTAATATTTCCTATATTCATATACATACAAACATAAATACGTGCGTATTATTGGGATGTAATGGTACAATTTAAAAGTTAGCCTACTAGCATGCCGGATACATCGTCGTCTAATTTCGATCTTCTTCGAGACTCAGTTGTATTCAGGAAAAGTTGTACGGCGAAGTTTTTAAAAATGTTATTGATCCCCATCATATTAATTTATCTTCTTTCCTAATCTCACATTTCTCTCCTCTCATTCCTCTTAAGGATTTGATGGAAGAATAGACGAGTCTCAATTTCGCCCTTATAAAGACGAACCTATGTACCTTCCCCTTCTTTTCGCACATACTGCTGCAGTAGGATTTAAATCCACTAGAGCTGGGGTCGTCAAACGACGGCCCGCAGGCCGCATGCGGCCTTGCGAGAGGGATTTATGCGACCCGAAAAGCTATGTTGAAAGAGCGAGGCGAGAAAATTTAAACAGACAATATCCTATTGTCCGCCAAGGCGTTCGCAAATTTCAATAAGGCCCGCCGTGCAGGAAAGTTTACCGACCCCTGCACTACAGAATTATCGAGCTCGCCTTGTGGATAAAAACTAATTTGTCTATCAAATAGCCATTCTTTATCATAACCTACCATCGGTGAACCACCACTGATGTCGGCTGCTTTGTAACCGAAATGTGAATATGGTTTTAATAACATTTTATGGACATTGGAGGGACACGTAAATGGCAACTGTTGAAGTAAGACTGTATCTCTTTTCGCAGTAATGAAATAAATTAGGGAAGATTTATCGTTCTATTTGGGCTTTTTAAAAGTTCAACAGCTCTCCCGTTACGCTGTGGTGGTGCACTGTTTTGGAAGACACCTTCATGAGAGTTTGAAACGTTCCTCACATTTCAAATCCATCCAGCCCGACCTCTTTCGATAATGATATTTTGAAAGTACTCGCCGCCAGAAAAATCCAAATGAATTAAGATAAATAAAAGGGAAAGTATATTAATTTCGTATGAAAGTGGATAATAAATATGAAATTAAAGAAGTACATGAGCGACCCCGACGATAAATGCCTAAGCGAGGTTGCCAAGACTGCCCAAGTAACATTTCGCACTTCCGCAGTCTTATATCATGAGAATTGAACCTACGGTGCACCCGTCTGTTGCGGTAAAGGAAAGATTTAAAATAGGTCGCGACGCATGAGTCAAAACACACCAGAAAAGTTTAAACGGCAACCGCCTGTTATCACGAACTCTATTAGGGTTATCAAGCTTATATCTCTTAAAAAGCAATAAAAAGCTTGTAGCGGTTTTTGTTGTTACGATAAAACAAAGAAGCTTCTCAACGAAAGATTTTATGGGCAACTTTTCGTAGTGTTTGAATGAACGTAAATTAAGACTTCCTATATTCATATACAAACATAAATACGTGCGTATTGTTGAGATGTAATAGTACAATTTCTTCGGAAAACATAAATTTATTCGAAGTAAAAAATTGATACGCTTCCCTTGAACGAAAACCCATTTCCATGAGCTTAGTAATTTTTTTAAGAATACAATTAATTTAAAATGAAGCTTTAATTTCAAATTTCAATCAAATGCAACTATTTGATATTCCGCAAAGAAATTTAAGCGCCGAATGCTAAGGCAACTGGACCTTTTATCACGCCCTAATGCCGTCATAGAGCGCAATAACAAAACTTGTCACGTAGAAAAAATCGGTACAATATACATTGCACAAATTTTCTCAAATAGGTACTACATATAATGGTCTCCCTGCACTCTTTCCCGAATGGAAGGAACTCTATACAAAAACAACAAAACCGCCGAAAATGTCTTCTGCACGTAAATGGTATTTATATATTGATTATGAGAATTATGTCATAATCAAACTTGATACATAGTTATACCAGGCATAAATATCAAGTATTTACAGATTGACGAAGGCACATCAGTGTTGAAGCATTATTGCTGGACGAAGATTGTTGAGACAACTGGGGAGAGCTCGGCGGTAGCTGAGCGTAAAAATCTATATATTATAGTATCACTGGACGTTATATAGTTAATTTTTGAGTAACATGGCTTATGCAGTAATGTTGGCGACATCAAGGTCTATAACTGGAGTGAATTTGAATTAAAATCGTTAGAGCCATTTTTAAATAAATCGACTTTTTGTGAAAATCGATAAGAATAAACTACCCTTCATTGTTGCGCTATATCGTTCATATCTTCATGATTTTAATGCCAAATAATGTTATATCTGAATACGAAATATCATTTGATTTCATTGAACCGCCTAGGCTATAGGGCCTCGCGCAGACAGGCAGACAGCATGGCGAAACCCATTTTTTTGGGCTCGGGAACATCCTAAACTTGTATTTCCGGCAAAATCTCAAAGTCGAATTTTTTCGCGATTACAATACTTTCTCTGTATATTATGTATGTGAGAAAGTAATAAAAATATACAGGCGTGTCCCAATACTTGCAATACACACAGTCGAATTCTGTTAACTCGACCAGCAAGGGACGACAAAAATGTTTGTTTTATAGATATGTAAATCTCTTATTCCGCAGCTATTTGCAGTACTGATTAGCTTAAAAATCGTGACGTTAACGGATAAATTAATTTTTACCATTGCATTTTTGCATTGTTTCATTAAATCGTTCCTCTTCAAAGCTATGATGATGATTTCCGTCGTTAAGTGCATTGACCCACACGAAAACTTCTTTAGCTTAACATGAATAGCCACATAAATATAAGGCATGAATGTAAATTCGCTACCAGTCATATCATTTCAAATTGTCATATAAGGCGTCGCAAACATTTATTAATTTATTATACCTCACATTCATCACAGTATGTTATTAAATACTCTTCACTATCATATTTAAAAACTAAGTTCCTTCAAAAGCCACAAAAAAGTTACGAAACGCAGATGTGCCTTTGGCTACAAAGCAACCTTCATCAGTGGTAATTCACCCATGGTGCTATTTCTCTTACTGACCTATTGGATGAGATAAAATACAACAGAGAGCATTCCCTGAAAGTCTGTAACAACACGGACGACAGACAGCAGCGAACAACAACGCTAGGCTTTGCGAGCGACTAAGCTCAATTTCCCTGGCGCGCGTTTCCTCTCTCGCCCCACGCGTGTATCGAATCGGATTACACGTTTCATTTTTCAATGACGGAAGCGACCTATGAGCGTGACACAATGGGAACTCGTGTAGAGAGAGATCTGAGTGGGAGAGGAGGCGGTTTTATTTTTATCATCCGTCTTTTTTTTCGTTCGCCTCACATCTAGCATTCAATTTGTGAGCGGGCGATATATTTTTTTCGGCGTAATTGATTGCTTATTGCGTTACCGCTCTGTGCGGCGAATATATATAAAAGGATACGCGCCGCGATGTAGATTGAAATTCTGAAGGAGTCCGTCTCCGGTATCATCACTCATCCCGCGGGGAAATGAATCTAAAACGATTAAATCTGCTTTTACGTCATTCCAAAAGACGCCCAATTTGGCTGGACGCGGTGTACATGTGTGTCGCTTCGCCTCCATGCGAGATAGGAAAGCGGTCTCCTTATTTGAAGCGACGCCCGAATCACTTGTTCGATTATTCGGTCGTTCGCTTTTTTCTTCGTTGGTCGGAATCGTTATCCGATATGAGGGCGCGACTTTTCACGGTGCCTATATCGAGAAAGGCGACCCAAATGCCTCTAAATGACATTGGTTTCCGTCATTAGTGATTCGACAAATTTCGATCGACACATGCTAGTGTCCCAGGCAATATCTCGGATCGAAGTTTCGGGCAATTATATCCATACGACCTGTCGAATTAAATTTTAACTTTACGTTGATACTGATATCGATATTATTACATGTGACTACCGTAACAAAACTCCTACTGATATATATTATGGCATGAAAACCTCCACGGAAAAAGAGAACGCTACAATAAATAGCGATTTGGTGACATATGTTCGTTCGTATTCGACTGCTAAGCATGAACATTTTTAAATTAAACCGGTCCCTTGTTCCTTATAAATACGTGGTACAGTCAAAAAGTTCCCGGAGGGTTCGTCAGAGCGCATTACAAGTGCTTGATAGATCACTTGCATATTACTACCAAGCAATAACCTATAGTTATATAGAGAGACAAAATCCGTTCTTGTTGTATTGCTAGTTTCTTTGTAATTAGCTGTGCAGTGTTGTCAGTGTTCGTGCAATTTCAAAGAAGGAAGGCAAACTAATGCACTTAGTTCATTTATTATGGTGATAATTAATAACATTAAGCGTTTCTTTACTCAAAATATTCTCTCTCCGCCACAATGCACTTCTGCCAGTGTTTGTAGAGCTGCTGGAAGCAATTTGGATCCCTTATTTTGGATTGGTACGCATCACCTCCTGTGTTGCTGCGATGACTTCTCCCTCACTGCCAAACCTAACTTCGAAATTGCACGAATACCGACAATACTCCAAAGCTTATTACAAAAAGAAACTAGCAATACAATAAGAACGGATTTTGTCTCGGTTAGTACTTGATAATAACATACGCATGATCTGTCAGCAAGCGCATGTAGCGCACTCTAACGGACAGTGTGGGAACTTTTTGATTGTAGCACGTATATAACTAAGATTAATTAAATGCCTACTAAATTCTCTCAAATAATTTTATACTGTCACAAACGAATTCAGAAATTGCTGTAATAGTAAGTTTATAGAGCGTAGATAACTTCACTCAAGTATAACAAATTTTTTATCGTTCAGAGAGATTAACAGATTGTTTTATTTTATAATAAAGAAATATCCCTTTATGGGAGAAGCCGAAGGTAATGCAATATAAAGACCACAGAACCATCAACCTACTATCGCACGTGTCGAAGATCATAACAAGAATTCTCACTAAAAGGTTGGAGAAATGCTAGGAGAAAATCATTTCGTTTTCAATAAAAATACGAGCAACCAGGGATGCCATCGGAATATTGAGAATCATATCAGAGAAGGAAATAGAGCTTACAATAGCCAAGATTTCTGCATATGTTTTGTCGAATGGCTTGTGATCAGGGCTGGGGAACTCAAACCAACTGAAGGGCCACTATAAAAAATATTTTTAAGGAGGTACAGGAAAAAATGTATTAAAAAATCCATACTTCTGCTGAGATATACGAAGTTGGCATCAATTTTGGATATCGTAAATCTTAATTCATTTTCATAATGTGTATCAGTTATCGAAGCTCTGGTTTAATTATTTGCAAATTTTAATTTTGAAAGAACCATAGGAACGGAACACATCAATCAATGTAAAATGGCCTTGTGAATATTTCAATTTGGCGCTTCTTTTTGTTTATCCTTTGTCATCGCTAATATTTTGTAATACTTTGTTCTTCATTTTGGTTTCTTTTTAAATATATGATTTTGGATTTTATTTGCTTTTTTATTTAAATCAAAAGAGCCACATTATATGGCCAAATATAAAGAACACGGGAGTAACAAAAAATATGGAAAGAGCCACATGTGGCTGGCGAGGCACGGGCTGCCCAGGTCTGTTTTTGTTAGAGAAAATTGAGTTATACTGTTGAAGATGTTAAAGGATATAGGCGTAAAATGGAAAGACAGGAGACTGATCAGGAATCTGTAAATGAATCAAGTTGTGAAGGTAGATTGAAGAAAGCTGATACCAGAGGAATAAACATCGGGGGAGGAGTAAGACAAGGTTGCTGCCTATCGTTGGTGCTATTTAATACACATACATATATGAGGCACAGGAGATTTCAAGATTGGAAAAAGTATTATAGGAGCAGCTGATGACCAACTGCTTCTGCCAAGAAAAGAAAAGGAAAGGAACTCCAGAAAATGATCAATGCGTCAGACTTATAATAACAGGTAGAAAATACGGAATGAAAATAGTTACAGCAAAATCCAAGGTCATGTTAATATCGTGAAAAGAAGGAAACTTAAATATAGGTGATTTGAAGAAAGCCATTAATATAAGTTTCAGACTAAATATCTAGGAAGCAACATTACAGGAGAGGCGAAATGTGCCGATGAAAAAAGGATTAGATAGCGAAAGAAAAAGCCGCTTTCAGAAGGAAGAAACTTATACTAACGGGAAATATTAAGTTAGAAATTGATAAAATGCTAAATATGAAGTATTTGTATCAAGCGGAAACATGGAAACTTGATGAAAAAATGTTTGGAACATGCTGTATTTCCTGACAAGTGAGCGAGGATAAAATAATGGAAGAAAGAGTTTATAATTTAATAAAAAGTGAAAAAAGGTTACCAAAACGCGAAGTAATTAATTTTGCTGCTCCATAGATGGGTTAAAATCATATGGTTATGTTTAACTAAAGATTAACAGATTTATGAGTTTATTTTTCGCGGTTGCTTGGGCCGTTTCGATATGTTAAGTTAACCTGAGGTTGAAACTCTAAACCACCTCCTTTTTCCTTCGTGCTAGAGCGCAAACGCAATTTTAGAGCACATTTTTTTGAGCTCGCGAGCAGGGTTAATGAGTAAGTGCAAATGCGAGGGTTTGTAAGTAGGCGGTAGTATGACCGTGTGTGCGTGCGTGTGTGGGTGCGTGCGTGTGCCTGTGGGTACGTGTGAGTGAGCGTGGTTGTGTGGATGCGAGGGTGCGGGCGTGCGTGTGTGGATGCGTTATGTGTATGTGTAGAACACTAGCGAAATGTAATATAAATACATTTATTTAACTTTTAAGACAAAAAACGAAGGTGGTCTTATATAGCCATTTCCACTGCTGAAGATTAAAAAAAGAATTTATTTGAATTATAAAACCAACAATTGTTATCTGTTTAACACTATATTGTCTCAGAGTTTATTGCTAAAAATCGATACAGTTAATATCCAGGAGGTCATATAGCAATTTCCAGGAATGTAAGAAGAATAGGAGAAACGCGGGCAATCATAAAGAAAAGAAGAAATAAGGCGAACTTGATAGGACTTTATCTGTGGAGAGAGAGAGAGAGAGAGCATGATTAAAAATGAAGGAAAAAGAGAGAGTAAAGAAAAGGACTCGGTTGATAGACGAATTGATAGAGAAAGAGAATTATCAAGAAATGAACAAGATTACAGAAATCAGGAGTATGTGGAGAACCAGGTTTAACCAAGAATAACCATGGACCTGTCTACGGGCAGACAATGATGATGGGCCTGATTGCTTCTGAAAAGTTTCCGTCAACATTCATGGGATCGGTAAAAGAAAAGGTTTGCCAAGTGTCACACTGAAAGCTTAAATTTGTAACAATACCGTCCATTATGATGTATATTTTTCCAGTGCATCGCATTATTCTGTATAAATAAAGTATAATAGTTATTGCTAAATAATACAACCTGAACCTTATTTAAAAGGTTAAGCATTTTTCATTAATATTTCCTATATTTGTTTTTATGTTGCGAATATGGTGATCCGTTCGCTACAAGTGTGGCGAACCTCGAACTTCAGTTGGAAAACGCTGGTTGAGTATATGTACCTATAGTAAACACAATACCCGAATAATGACAGTTAATGGATCAGATTGTCGTTACCGAGGTCTGGAAAATTAAAATAAATGAAATTGTTCGTATATGCCTTGAAACAAAATTTCCTCGTTAAGGTTCATACGTTTTCCATAAATTGTTGGAATCCACTTTATCCAATATAAAACTAAATCGGCTTATCGGACATGTTTCCGCAGTTACGATCTCACACGCCTCGAACGACTGCAAAAAAACGCGGAAATAAAAAAAATACTTCATCTATTCAATCGAATTCACTGAATTTCAATTATTATTTCAAAATTTTCCGATATCCATGTAAAAACAAAAATTTCTGATCCATCCAGCAGATTTACCATGTTAATTGAAGTTCAAGCATCCACTATATTTATTATTACGTAATAGGTGAAGTGACATCATCTGAGCTAGATCTGGCACGCCATTCAGCGTAAAGCTAAGGCGCTTTAACATCTACGACGAATAAAAAAAACCCTGTTACCTGTATATATATTGCTCCGAAGCACGATATAGTATCGGCGGATTTTTACGATCCATCGACATCGACTCATTAATCGAACCGATCCGCGATCGATTTCGATTCTCTCATTCAACGAAGACACGTAAAGAACCCATTCAAGTCTTAATTTGCATGGAATCGTTGCCAAGTAAGGGCTCGATTTATTAAACGCTCTTTACGGACAAGAGTTTCTTTTTTCTTCCTTCCCATGCCGCCGCCTACTAGACAGAACACGCGAGCACTTAATCACGCCTTCCACGTCTATCCCAGCCCTCCCGTCTATTATGAAATGGGAGAGCATACATTTTTTATCCCGTCCTATCCGGACTCTTTTTCTTTTAATAGCTCCTCCTCCTTCCGAGTCGAGGGGATCTACGTCATGTTATTCGAGTCCCAATTGTCTTTAATGCCGCCCTATTAACCGTGCCGCCCTCTTCTTCTCCGCTGGTCCCCTAGCATATCATCATGGCTACACGTCCCCTCACCCAACCCGCCCTTATTCCATTCTCCCCTTCCCCCTTAAAACGTCTCTTATGTCTCAATTATAAACTCACTTCCTCTCCACCCAGACCGATCCGACCCTATCCCTCTCATTTCTTCTCTCTCCTTTTCTTTCTCCGCCATATCTTATTTCTAAACACTTCTCCCACTTTTTTGTCCCTCCTACCGTATTATCCTAATTACGCACCATCCGTGATTGACGAGGCTTAATTGGAAAAAATTGCCCGCTATCAAAGATTGTTTTTGCGTGGCACGGTTACTCTCTCGTTCGCTGTAAACAAACGGTCGTCGCCAGGGAAGAAGGTCCGAGGCGGTGGTAGATTTTGTGTGTTGGGTTTTTTTCAGATCGAGAGGCATTTGTTCGCGCCCGTCATCATGAAAAAAATCGTGTCGCTCGGGTAATCTGTCCGTCCGTCTGTCGGTCGTAATGAGCGTGATTAATGGATCGATTCTAAGCGCACGAGTTATTATATTCGGCGAGTAAAGTTTTCAAGGTGTGGCGATGGCCGTGGAGAATTGGTGAACGGTCGTCGAAAAGCATTCGATTTCCCCTTTGGTTTCCAGTCCTGACGCGTCTTACAGTGAAAAAGTATATAGCATCAGCATAGATTTAAAAACACCAGGCAGGAAAATGTCCACAATTTCTATTTTTCGTTGGTAGAAATGCACTCGCATTTCATTTAAAGGCTCACAGAGAGATAAACAAGTGACAATATACAAAGGAATTTTTATAAATAACTTTTTAATAGATAAATCTATGTTAATAGTTGTTTATTTGTATTGCTATCTATCGTAACGGGTACTTTTATTGTATTTCGGGAAAACGAGCAACTCCTAGGCGAGAGGTTTTAGCAATTGCGCATTCCCAGCTTGAAATTTGAATCATAAATCCGACAAGAATACAATACGCCGGTGATAACAGTAAAAGAGTTATAAAAAAGACTTCCGGGTTCAGTTCCGCGGTCTTTATTTTTTTAACCAGCGATATATATCTTCGTAACAGGAACAAAACGCCAAGTGCGTTGTAAGCGCCAATTTTTCCAGATGCAACCAATGGATTTGAACGAAATATTTAATCACATGGAAAATTTTCTCCTTCCGTCTACGAACCGCTTATTCTCCATTCCTCTCCAGAAAAAGCGTAATTCCACGCTGACGAACACTAACGCGAGCGCCATTAGACTCCGATGTTTGATTTATGCATATTAATCCTTTCTCAGTGGCCTCTCTCCTCCTCCCCCATTCCTCTCCGAGCGTCCAGTCAAAAAAGTGCAAGGAACTCTCTCTCCTCGACCACCTCATATACCTACATAGGCACGTTTCAATTATAAATTGTCCAATTTATTTCTTCGTCGGAGTCGCGAGCGACTACGTTGAAAAATCATCATTATCAATCACTTTTAATTACGTGACTACCAAGTTATGGATACCTGGCTTGGGTTCCCGAGGACCGCGCGAGTTCCTTGAGAGGATTCGTTTGGCAAGTATTCTTCTAAATGGTGTTTTACATCGTTTAAATCAACCGCGGAAGATATACTGGCTACCGAGTTCTTAAATAATGGAACTGTCTCCTCGCGAATAACCTTCAGCGAATCACGTCTATTCAAATAGCAATGGCCTAGGTGTGAGACAAATGAACGGGGTAGAATGTTGCCAACGACAAGTTCCGTAGAATTTTTAACCTCTGACCTACAACAAGAGGAAACAGCATCCATTTTTCCCTTGGAATTTTAGACTGAGAATATAATTAATTGCAGTATGCGTCAAACCATTAATATAACTCTACGTCCACGATTATTGGAAATCCTAATATATTTCGATATTGATTAGATTAACAGCGATATGTTTTGCATTCTAATTCCTAAGACCGGCATTGCAGCGAAGGATATATTCTGTCGACAACACCGGTCTCGGCCCGTACTCGAAGTTCTTACGCGCGACCTGAACCACGCTCTTCTCGGAGTGGAATCGACGGCTGAAACGCGGACTTTTACCTCGCACTGCTTTCACTCGAGGAAATCAATCAGAGGCGCCGTAGTTACCCGGACAAGGAATCGTAAAAGCTCAAAGGGGCAAGTCTCACCGAAAGAAATCCGATGCCTCCTTTTAGGGAAGCTTCGTTAACTGCATTACTTCATCCAGAGTCCTCATATTTCACGCAGGCCTCCTTTTCTTCCTCGCTCCTCCTCCCACCCTCTTTCTCTATCCCTCTTTCTCCATCCCTCTTTCTCCATCACTCTTTCTATCCAACGCTCAACTCCTGTCTCTTTCTCCCGTCCTCTTTAGGGACAAGAAAAGGCGCCCCACACCCACAGGGGATGACATCCCGCCCCCTCCACCCATCCTCCCAAGGGGTCGCAATTACACGAACTGCCTAAAGATATTCTTTTTAAGCATATCCCCTCCCATTGGCTCCCTCTCTCTCTGGGGCGAGCGCACTCGATGACCCAGACCGTAAGAGAATAAACGGAGGCAGACTTTTGGAGCCACGTGCTGTAGCCGACCTCCACCTCTTCCTCCCTCTCCTCCTCTCCCTCCCTCTCCTCTCCTCCCTCTCCTCTCCCTCCCTCTCCACTCCCTCCCTCTCCTCCTCTCCCTCCCTCTCCTCTCCCTTCCTCCCTCTCCTCTCCCTCCCTCCCTCTCCTCTCCCTCCCTCTTCTCCTCTTCCTCCCTCCCCTCTCCCTCCCTCTCCTCTCCCCCTCCTCCTCGGCCAAATTTTCCCTGATGTATAGCTTTATGCTTTTCATGTATTTATCTTTTGTTCTAAATTTAATTTATTGATGTCTTTAGTTAATCTAAGTAGGCTTCGCAGGTTATTCACACCCCCCTTCTTGTGTGGGTGTTTTCCTGCATTGAGTTTTTTTATATGGATTTCATTATTCAGCAGTCCTATTTTTTCCCACAATATTACATATTTTCTTTTCCAATACTTGTATTACTTGTATTTATATAATGTTCTATGTATTATTGTATATGTTTCATGACGAGGGGTTAGGTGGAAGATGGGACTTCTTAGTCTCAATCTCGCCCCAAATAAAGACCAAATCAATCAATCCCTCTCCTACTCTTCCTCCCTCTCCTCTTCTCCCTCCCTCTCCTACTCTTCCTCCTTCTCCCCCTCTCCCTTCCTCTCCTACTCATCCTCCCTCTCCACATCCCACTCTCCTAATTGCCATCAAGCTCATCCGGGCGTTCCAGAAAAGGCGTGTTATTATTTTACCTGATAAAGCAATTTAACCTCGTTTTTTCTCTTCGAGATTAGACAAAAGTGGTTATAGTAACGCGAATTTTCTCATCAGCTTATGAATCAATGGCAGATGAATAATGGCAAAAATGCCTTTACCCGCAAAAGTAGTTTCTCCTTATTAAATAATGAATTATCCTGTAATTGTCGTTACGATCCTAGCTCTTCGGGACAGCTTTTGATTCGGACTTCCTCGTGATTGCGGTGTTTACAAGAGTTTTATGTCGCTCTTTATCGCTTATAGCTGTCCGCATTTGTTAGAAATTTGGTTCCAAATCTATATTTTTTGCGCGTTTTTTAAAATGCGTTTATGCATAGTATTACCTGCTTAAATAGAAATTGTAATCGTAAACTATATATAGCTGAAACTTGAGAGGATAGATTTCTGTACTGCTGCCATTTGGGTATCCGGTCACTTTTACGAATCCGTTTTTCCGAATCCATTTTTCCGAATCCATTTTTCCGAATCCGTTTTTCCGACATATCGTTTTGCCGAACAGCCTTTTCTCCGATTCCGTATTTCCGAATACCTTTTTCCGAATCCACTTTTCCGAATATTTATTTTTTACTATTTTTTTCCGAATTCACAATTCCTTATAACCGTATTCGAATTTCGGTTAACATGGTAACAACAAACAAACAGTGTCAACGTCAAACAGTAACCGTGTCACGTCAAACTGCCGAATTAAAATCCTTGTTTCAAAATCAATTAGTAATGGAACCACTAATTGTAGGCAATAAATTAATTTTGAACGGCTACATTTATTATCGGTCCAAGTCGACTTCGGGCGGAAAAACGTACTGGGAGTGTTCACGATTAAGAAAAAATAAAGATTGTACAGCGCGAGCAATCACTGTTCAAGTTGGACCCGATATTGATGTCACAAAATACGCAGAACACGATCATCCACCAAACCGCGAAGAGGCAGAAGCAGAGGTGATAAAACATAATTTGAAAAGGGCTGCTGAAGAGCACCCAGAACAGCCACCTGCCAAAATTTTGCGTACTGAATTGCAATCAGTTCCATCTGGCGTTTTGAGTCAATTGCCGGAACGCGAAAATTTGAAAAAGGCGATGAGACGGAAGCGAAGACGAAATTTGCCACCAAATCCAAAGTCGTTAAGTGACTTAGACGATCTGCATGAGCGATTCCGAAAAACTCTTACAGGTGAAAATTTCCTTCTTCTTGATTCGTATGAAGATGAGGACGTCGACCTAAATGATGGGAGAGTCATTGTTTTCGGTACCAGGAAGAATTTGGAATTGCTAGCTAAAAGTGTCAGTTGGTTCTTGGACGGAACGTTTAAGGCTAGTTGTCATTCATTATGTAAGTTGTGTTACATATGCCGCATATATCATATATTATATTATATATTATATAAACAGGTGTGTCCGGAAATATTTCTGCAAATTTTTGCAATTCTCGGATGGCGCTCTCATCTAAGGAAACGGTACAGTATGAAACTATGCTCCGCGCTGTCCTTTCCGCTGCCCGGAAATTCCGAATTCCGAATTGCCGGCCAGAAAGGATTATGTGCGACTTTGAGTTAGCGGTCATAAACTCCAGTGTAAATTCATTCCCGCACATAAATTTCATGCTGTTTTTTTCACCTTGGCCAATCTGTTTACCGAAAAGTTCAGAGTGAAGGACTCCAACAAGCATACAATGACCCAGATGATCGCGATTTGAAAACTCAAGTGCACATGATTTTAGCTCTTGCGTTTGTTCCCGTTCAAGATGTAACAGACTCTTTTCAACTGCTTAGAGATGAAATGGTTGATGAATTATTACCGGTTATGGATTATTTCGACGAATATTATGTTACGGGCCGTGCAGGCAGAGGAAGAAGGAGGGCAGTACCACCTAGATTTTCCAGTGACAAATGGAACCAATATGAGGCAACTCTTAATGGTTCCCACAGAACGAATAACATTAGTGAAGGCTGGCACAACAGATTCAGAATCGACGTCGGAAGACACCACCCAGATTTATATTCGACACTGAAGGAGTTCCAAAAAAACAAGCAGATTCCGAAACCATCATCGTTGAATTGGAACTCGGTAGAAGTGTGAAGGCGGGACCAAGAAAGAAGAACATCAATACACGAAAAAAAATTAGGAACATAGTAACCGACTACGAAACGTACAAATCCGAAGACCGCGTTTTAGATTATTTACGTGCATTAGCGCACAACATTGTATTTTAGAACGGTAAACACGTTCAGAAATGTAGTATATAAATTCGGAAATAAAAGTTTTTGGAAAATTCCACTAGGAAAAATGGATTCGGAATTTCAATTTGCGGACAACTTGTATTCGGAAAATCAAACATTCGGAAAATTGGATTCGGAAAAATGACCTGTAATCGCCATTTGTTTTTAGTTAGATTTGAGTATCGAAAAATATACAAGTTCAGATTGGGAACCATTTCAAATTTGTTTTTTTTTAAGTATCTCCGAAGGTATAAAACATGGAAAGATTTGAGCGCACATTAATTCCAATTATTCTTGAAAAGCTCGAGGAAAATCCAAAAAGAAAGTCGTAATATATTTTGAACTTTGAAAATTTCTTACACGGTTTTATTAATTGTTTTCAACGAAAACAATCTTCGCTGCGACTGAAGCAAATATGATCTACTATAAATGCGTTTTATTTCCTTTCGTGTACACACTGAACATAGCAAATGAAAGGAAACGGATTTTCTACGACGATGAAATGAATTTGAATATCTGCGTTGATTTTCCTTCCGTGCGCACAGAGTGAAAAGAATGGATAATTCACGACGAAGGAATGAACTAGAACGTAAAGATTGCATTACAATTACTCGAGGAAAGTGTGTTTTACATCATTTCCCATTGTTTTACTTATATCTCCGAAGGTACGTAAATAAAAGATGGAAATCTGAAACTCTCAACGTGCATTTCTACATAGATGCCGTTTATTCTTGAAAAGTTGGAGTCTTTAAAACTTTGCACAGGCGGATAGGGAAGCGTTCAAAATTTTAATACAAAATCGATTGCGTTCTAAACTTAAATATCATTTGGAAGTATCAATTACCCAAAAAAGTATATTTTGATGTGATACTAGCTGAAAGTACCCGGCGATGCCCGGGCTATGCCAGACGTCTTCGGCGAATAAAATTGCGTCATATGGTAACAGAATTATTTCAATTTTTGCGCATTTTTTCATGTTCATAAAAGCAATACTTTCCCCTATACTACATATGGAGAAAGAAAAAAATCCTTTCACATACAGACAGACATTGCGAAAATAGACAAAACGTGTTCAGGGGACCTCAAAACGTATATTTCAGTTGAAATCTCGAATTAGAATTTTTCATGAAAACAATACTTTTCTAAACTATACTATACTATACTATACTATACTATACTATACTATACTATACTATACTATACTATACTATACTATACTATACTATACTATACTATACTATACTATACTATACTATACTATACTATACTATACTATACTATACTATACTATACTATACTATACTATACTATACTATACTATACTATACTATACTATACTATACTATACTATACTATACTATACTATACTATACTATACTATACTATACTATACTATACTATACTATACTATACTATACTATACTATACTATACTATACTATACTATACTATACTATACTATACTATACTATACTATACTATACTATACTATACTATACTATACTATACTATACTATACTATACTATACTATACTATACTATACTATACTATAATATACTATACTATATGGAGAAAGTAAAAACTAATTCTGAGATATCTCTGATACCTATGAATTGGGCCGGGAGGGTACCTGGAGGTTTGGAGGGAACGGGAGCATATGTGAGACTAATAGGATTTCGAGTTCAACAATGCAAGGCGACTTCTCCTTAAAAACGCTAAATTTTGTCAAAATATGGTATTAAAACGCTAAATACGAGATATTTCGATTCGAAGGCGATAAAAGACGATAAGAATAAGAAACTATTGTCATTTTTATTTTCTCCATATATGTAGTATAGGGGAAAGTAATGTATTCATGAAAAAAATTGACTTAGAGAATTCAACGGAAATACACGCTTTGAGGTCCCCTGAACACGTTTTGACAATTTTCTCGATGATGTCTGTATGTGATAGCATTTTCGTGGGTGCTCTAACTCAAAAAATATTAATCAGGTCAACGAGAAATTTTATATTTAACATTTGTATACAACAACTGATTAGTTTTTGGTAAAAATCGGTCAACCGGAAGTGGGTGTTTACTGTTGTCACTTATCCGTTATTTTGAAATATTAGCTTTAATATTTGATAAATGAAAAATGTATTGTGATAAAAGTTGTAGGAAATGTAATTTTCTATAAACTTGGTTTGAAACATTTTTCCATATAATGCATTGTTTAAGAGATATCTTATATTTTTAGCTGCCACCACCACGCCACCTACCGACGACTATTGTTAACAATTGACGCTTAGTTACGTCTTAGTAACGCTTCTTTTTCTTTTGTTAATTTTTGGAGCTTTGTGGCTGTATCCAATATCAGAAGGCTATGGTTTGAGTTTATTTCTGTTCTTAGTAAAGTCTAAAATTTTCTCGCAGGTTCTTAAAATATGTATTACTAGCTAACCCGCGCAGAACATCTGCGCGCTAGCCAAACTATAATATTTTAAATAAATGAAACCTTTTTAATTAAAACAGCTATATTTTTATTTACAATAATAATTTTAATATGCGATGCGCTAAATACTGGTTTTTGAAGAAGGCAAATTTTATCAAAGGTATGTCCCTGCGACTTGTTGATAGTAATAGAAAAAGCTGATCTTACTGGGAATTGTTTTCTCTTAAATTTAAAAGGCATGTTTGTGTCTGATGGGATGAGTGAAATTTTGGTATGAGAATAGTTTCAGAATTATCTAAATCTTTAACTCTTGCTTCGATTATGTTACGTTGTAGTCGTGTAACTGTGAGTCGCGTCCCATTACACAGGCCTTTTTGATGGTACTAAACTTCTGAGTAACTTGATCACAGCGCCTGGTTTCAATCTCAGTTTGTGCGGAGGCATTCCAGTTGGCGTTAAACTGTGCAAAAATTCTTCGGGGTATGCCAGTTGATCTGTCGCATCCTCACTTAACGATGGTATCTACACTTTCGTAAACTATCTCTTCTCCTGGTATACGTTCCAATACACGATTGTTTAGTTCAAATGAAGCGTAACGTGTTGCTCTTGAAGCCATTACTTTTATTCTGAGAAACAATTAAAATATTAATTTTATTAATTAATATATATAGTCTCATATAAGCATTATCTAAATGGTTTTAACTTTATATAGCATGATACAGTATTTCAATGCGATATACAGAAGCTATTTATCTCGTTGCTAGAGACATTGAGCAAATAAACATTAGACATTGTTTATTTAGTTGCGATATTAATACGGAAAAGTATTATAATGTATTACTTCCAAAATGTCAAATATTTTGTTTTTATTTAAATTGGCATAATTCTACTAATTCTAGTACCACATTTAAGTATATTTCACCAAATAATTATATTTCATAAGTACGTACCTACGTATTTTTTTAATAAACATTCAATTTAGTCCAAATTAATGAGAATAAGCTTGAAAGGCAAGCGATTTCCGATAGAAGATGAAAAAAGACTGTAAGAATAAAAAACCTCGATCATTGAAAATATGCAGGTCCGAGGTTTGTATGTCAATTTGACGAATTTATATAAGCAAATGAACGATAGCCAATATGTTTCAGTTTCAGCTGTTTATATATCCTGTTGCTTAGCAATACAATGTTATTGTGTACCACGTACCGCCTAAACGTTTTATTATAATAGATTATTATATTATCTGTAATATTTCTAAAAATTCCAAATAGGTTACTATTTGGAAGTTTTAGAAATATTACAGGTATGGAGAAAGTCATGTGGTGGCCACATCAGATTTTTATATATTAGATAAATGTTTATGTAGAATAATGATGTGCGATGCAATTCTAACTTAGCTATTCTCACTTAAGCGCTAAAGACGTCTTCATGTGTTATCCTTAATATAAAACAAACGAGGCTCTAGTGATCGAATGTGTGGCGGTATACCGACATGGAAATTAAAAAACGTGCTGTTGTCCAAGTTTATGGATAACACTCTAGTTGTTGTGTTTTCTATAATTAATATTGTGAAGTAAAATATTAATCAAAGGTTACATTTAGTCCGGAGAGTAGGGAGGTTATGAAATGAAAAAATATGCAGGCGAACTGATTTCCACCAAGTTTGACGAGAATCGAAATCGTATTGTACATCAAAGTCATGCGCAGCAATAGCCCGACATGCGCAAACCCGATAAACGTGGATTCGTTATTACGCGACGCGCTTGATAATATATTTATTTTTTATATCGAATAACATTTAAGTAAAAATTGTAAAAAACAAAAAAAATCAAAATTAACGCAAAATTATCCAGACAATCAGCAAGCGAGAGATCTCTGAGCCAATAAACGCATTTGTTTACAAATTACTTAACTGCAGTTCGTGTGCAGCGTTTCTCTGCCACGCGTGATATTCCTTCCCTTCTATATTTTTATATACTATTTATAGTAATTTAAAAGCAAAATATTTAAAATATGGCTTGAAAAACAAGTTGTTCATTTCATTGTTGCTATTATTTAATTATATTACACTGGTAATATCCCTTAATAAGTTTAAAATAAAAAATTAAATTACGTGGCAAAAATACCTATCCCTATACATGTATTTTAGACCCTTATATAACACGAAATTCGATATACGCGCCTTTCCAGGAACGAATCCTTCGCATATGTGGGGGTAATACTGTATAGACCAGGGGTCGGCAACCTTTTATGCATGGCGGGCCACATTCGTAGTTGTGAATGCTTCGGAGGGCCGCATTGGAAGTCACAAGACCTTCGGCGGGCCGGATGACTGTTTATCTCAGAAGTTATCTACAGATTCTGTGGTCTCATATTATCGAAAATCGTGTATAAATGATTTACTAGCGCTAAAGCTACACCATGGAACGTTCTGATACTATAAATTCACTGAAAAATATAAAATTGTCGATTTTAAATTTTACCGACCACTATTTCATCATATCTTCGCGGGACGCACGAAGCGCTCTCGGCGGCCGGATGTGGCCCGAGGGCCGTATGTTGCTGACCCCTGGTATAGACAATCTTCTTAGAAGCAGAGTTTTTATATTTTTCGAGTATTGTTTCTGCGATTAATATTTTCAATATGGTTGACAGGAAGATGCTCCTGCATTTGAAATTATAGGAGTTTTTTGATTGAAATAAGTACTACATAGAAATGTTTAAAATACTTGACAACAACGATAAAAATCTTTTCAACGCTGTTTGGGAACAATTACATTTATAATTTTTATGTATTGGAACAATGATAAAAATGATGATGCTCAAGATCTTTTTATGGAAAATTGAAGAAATTACTTTGAAATCTCAATAAGATTTTAATTGAGCACGACAAAAAGTGGCTTTAGTGTATACTAGAATTAGAATTATAGTGTTAAAATCTGACCGAATGATTTATATTTCGTATTGTTGTAATAAATATGACAAAACGGAGAAAAATAATCACTGCGATATTTGTAACTTACTTGTAAAATCATCTTCTTGCAAGAGGTACTAGCGAATATAAAAAAGACATTTATCGTTCAACAATAGTGGACGTCGGCAAATGGAATAAGTAATTTTTTCGATTACATAGGACACATTCTGATGAAAACGAAAGAAATGAAAATTTCACTTCCGTTACCGAAAATTACGCCGGAAAAGAGCGACTTTTTCAATCCTCTGTCAAATAGCGTTCACGTGAGCGAAAAGTGCATATCATTCGCGAAATATTTGTAATGTTATTGCTGTAAATATTCTCGGTATTATACAAGGCGAGGGTGGACGCGGCAGATGTCCGTGACAACGCGTCTCCGCCCGCAGAAGGCAGAGGGGGGAGGGAGGAAGGTCGAAAATGGAGGAGGATGAGTAAGGGGGAGGGAGGAGGGTAAAATGGAGGGAGGAAGGTGAGTAAGGGGAAAGGCGGCGGTGCCAAGAGAGAGAAAGAGAAAGAAGGAACTCAATCCAAAGGGGCGGCCCCATAACAGTCGGGAGTCTCTCCCATGCACACGCACGCACGCCCTCGCCGGATGCACGAACGCATGCACAAAGACACGGGTCAGCCGCTGTTCTTTATTCTTATGCCCACCATTCTGGTTATCTCGCCATCAATTCTTAACGTAAGCTGGAAAATATAGAAACGCCGCTGCCCCGAAGTAAAAATAGCTTCGAAAAGGAATAGAAAACGAGAAGAGTATTTCATAACGAGGTAAAAGAGCAGAATGAGATTTATATATTTTTAGGCGAGATACGGCCTTATCTGCGGTCTAACTTTATCAATTTAATTTTAAAATCTTAATTTTTAATTAATGTTAAAAGTTCACTTCCATATAAAAGCCTATAACGTTAAGCTCAAATCTCTTCCGAAATCCGATATTTCACTCTGGATACTAAAAATATGATGACAAACGTCCTAAAAAAGGAGAAGACAGGTTTTCAACAATTAAAAAAAAGTTTAGCTCAATATTAATGTAAGAAGGCCAACAAGTTGAGTACAACAATTTTTAGACCTTTTTAATATAACTCATAAAATAAATTACTTCAACCGAATAACAAACGCTTCTAAAAAAAAAAGGATTTTTCAAAAACGTACTTTAAAAAGAATAACCCGTCTTGTCAAATTAGAACGCTATGAAGTCGAGTTTAGACTCCTCGTTGGAAAGATTCCGGACATTTAAATGTCTGCGAGACTGAAAAACGTATCATGGTGTATCGCATGATTTTCCATGTGACACATGCAACGAGTACAAAATTAGGTTTGGACAAAGAATGACTCAAATGTAGTAGGATTTTTGGAGAGAAAGTTCCTCGAAGTAGGATCTGGTGCTTTCCCGGTGGATTGCTTGTAGAAACTTTTCTCGGGTACACAACCGGGTCAAAGTTTGATCTAGGATCAACGTTTCGACGGCTGACTCTACCATCTTCATCCTGATGAAGATGGCAGAGTCAGCCGTCGAAACGTTGATCCTAGATCAAACTTTGACCCGGTTGTGTACCCGAGAAAAGTTTCTACAAGAAAGTCCCTCCTTTATCTACCTGGTCCTCCAATTTCTCTACTCTTAAAATGTGCAATTTTCCAAATATAGTCTAGACATAATTATCCTATAAACATATGATTCCATCGCTAAGTTCGTAGTGAGGGCACCCGTGATTTCCTTCTAATTTCTTCCCGACAACATGCTATGCTATATCAAACAAAAAAATGCGAATCGAAGTAATCTCTATTGTCTATTTTTCATTTTTCTGATATAATTTTTGTCATTCTTTTTAATTTCGAGGCGTATTTTTTATTTATTATTTCACGCTTGCAACTTTTATGTAAATATCTGAATACGCGAATTGACTTTAGAGGTTTGCGGCCTATTTAGCATGCAACACAAAATGAAACAAGGAAGATTGAATTATGGTGTTCAAGAATTTATAGATTCATTATCAATTTTTTTTCCGTTCAGCGAAAATAAAAATTTTTCTAACGCAAATATTTTGATAAAATTACAAAATCCAAGGAAGTAGAGACGGCGCCGAGTGTGTAACTTATTGCGAAAGTAGGAATAGAATTGTATGGTTTCTGAGAATGGCAGTGGTAAGAGGGAGGGTGGGAGGGGATTAAGAGAGGATGGGGAGTTTCTCCTTCAGGTCACGGGGCAGAAATTTAAAATTCAAGACGGGTGGAAATTCTGAGCAAAGGTTAAGGAAGACGTTCCATTTCATCACGGGTTTATTTTAGACTATCTTCACGAAAAAATACTTTGGAAAAAAATCCAGCTTGTGTTATGAACAGGGACCTCTTGCATTCACTAAACAATAACTCAAAGAAATATTACATATTACCATAAAAAGCCCAACATCGAGTGACTTGGATAGTTTATGAAACGAAAATGCTTTGCCTTCCAATCGCATTTCACCAAAGTGACTAAAGGAAGATACTAGGTCACCATAGTGACGGAGCATCTTTCTCTTTTATTTTCACAATATATTTTAACTGAGCGCACTGGCAGAGATCTCTTTTAAGACTATGAACCCGTATAATACCCAATTTGACTCATTTATGGAAAAGGTGTCCGAATTATAACGTCAATTTTGCAAATGGATTGGATAATCGCGTATTATCGCACCAGAAGATATTTTCACTTATTATATTTTAAAATATAAAATGAGCCGTTTTCCCGATGTCATTTTGCCAGTTTGTCTGTACAGTGTTTTAGTGAAAATTCATGACTGGAAGGTGACATTCGATGGGAGGATTCCTACGATGAATAGAATGTCATAATCTCATGTTACAGTTTCGAAAAATTGTTATCATAAATAATTTTTTCAGCACTCCCCTAACCAGCTTCGGCGTACTTTAGTATTTTAAATTCCATAAATATTTCTACACTTTTACGGAGCACAGCATTATATATTTTTCTTGGATTACACAAAATATTTCGAATAAATAGTTTTAATAAGTAATTACGACCAACTTGAGTATAAAATGATCATTTCTTAAAGGATCGACGAAGTGTCGATTAGTTTTTGCGTGTGCCTATTGTTTGTATTATTTTAGACTTTTATATCTAAAATTCGTCTCCAATGCATTCATTTGTGCGATTTACTTGAAGGACGTGGAAACGCGTCGAGAAAAAATCCTCTCAATGCTCCTACTTCATTATTCTTCCTGTATGGGTGTCACAAAAATAATCGCGCAGCTCATCCTCATATTCTTCAAACGCGGGACGGTTAATGTTCCGGGGCGAAATTAACTCTAGGGATTTTTCAGAACGGACCCATCCCCCCTCCCCTTGTCAAGAGAGGGATTCTAAACACCTGTCTGACTAAGGTTGTCACAGGTGTTCAAACCAACTCACAATGTCTCGAGAATCCATTCGAAACACCTCAGGAAATGCCCGTGACGGACCACCGAAATCTCGACAAGAATGCGTTAAAATTTGAGAGAGAGACTCATTGTGGAGGAAGAGGCGGAGCATAATCTCTCCTCTGAGAGAGAGAGAGAGAGAGAGAGAGAGAGAGAGAGAGAGAGAGAGAAAGCAAGAGAACCTTTCTCTACCGGATGACTTCTTCAGGCTCCAATGGATATGCTTAAAGAGTCGCTTGACCGTTCTCCTAATCCCACCCGAAGCAACGAAAACCCCTATTAAGCTTCGCCGACCATAAAAATACCCCCGGTCGAAAAACCTCGAGACTATTTCCGCACCGTTAGCTAGGGAAGAAAGGCGATTATGACAAATTGGCGTGTCGGGACCAGAAGAGAGAGAGAGAGAGGTATCGCTTAACCGTGTGTGCGAGAGAGTCGGCGGGTGAGGAGGGTTGAGGTTAAAGAGGGTGGGTAGCGTGAGAGGAGTGATGGGAATCGGCAGCGGGAGGGGAAGAAGATGACCGTGGAAGCGCTTTTTGCGGACATCGATTCGAACGGAATATTTTGACACGATGAGCTCTCGAGAATTTTAAAAGGTTCGGTGGCGAGTTTTTCTAAAGTGCTTGACTAAAACTTTTATCGTAACTCTTCAAAAGTCGTAACCTATATCAAATTTTTGATAGGTGGGTATAGGTTTTGGCTTTAAATTTTCTGTTTGAACGAATAGCTCATTCCCGAATTCTGTAATAGTTAGCAGGATGTTATTTGCAGTCAAACTATCACCCACACCAAAAGTTCAGATGGAGTCCATATCTGTTTTTTCTTCAGCCAAATTTCACAACTCACTGCTGGGGCGGCCATTAAAATGTAGAATTTAACAAAGTTTTTCTCCAAAGAGAACTTTGTTTAACATTTTAAGGTCTCTCTTGACTTTTTTATTCATTAAGATTGACATGGATTGCGCTATTTAAAATTTTAAAATTAATATTTACTGCCGGCTTCTCATACAAAAAATCATTAAAGCTTGTCATTTTCAATGAATGTATGAATCTTACAAATGGAAACGTAATCCTAGGCAACATACTTTCCAGTAGTGTAGTGCTCATTTAATTAATTTCTTCCTAATGTATTTATTACCTATTTTTATGAGAGTATCGGCAAAGAAATAAGTAATAGGTACCTGAGGGTAATAATTATTCAATATGATTAAGTTGGGAATCTTATTGAATTAATCGCGAAGCAAGATTTCTATAAAAAAGTGAATGCATTTTATCGAGGAATTTATTTATTTTGGCAAAAAGTCTTTATTTTGTAAAATAGAGAACTTTACACCTGAAATCATTTCTCGCGCATGAGCAAGCATTTTCGAAGACGCTGGCGTTTTAGCATTAGATATTCACAAATAATGGGTTCAATAAATCGAAATATATAATATAGCGCAATAAAATACCTCTTCTAGAAAATATGCAGTCATTTTACGATATACATAGTATATCGCGAAAATATTCAAGTTATGCAAGCTATTCACTTATTGGTCAAATATCGTTTTCCCAAAATCAATTAATCGAGTCTAATGCGTCGTTTGAAATGGGACTGACTGCCCATGACTGCCATTACATAACTTCAGTTTAGAACGATTTCTTTCTCAAGTTGATATTATTTTCTTTTCTTTTTTAATATAGGAAAAATTCCTTGTTTCCTGAAAACAGAAACTCAACATGGCCTCAATAATTACCAAGGTTTTTTTTCTGGCAACCGTGACCTGTTCTACGAGAAAGTGCAATGGATGAAGAGCAAACAGGTGAGAAAGAAGGTACGAACATTTCTCTTAGAGATAAAAAAGAGGAGCAGCAAGCTGCAAGATAGTGAAAGATATAAAGAGAGAAGCTGTGGAAGGAGTAGCGGGAGAGGGGAGTGTTGTGGAGGAAGGAAATAACACGTATTCAGAGGTAAGAGAAGGTTAAAAACGAAAAAGGTTACATCTCTTTGTCTGGGAGAGAGAGTCATGCTTGGCTTGAATAATAGTTCGTATTTTTTCGGAGCAGTGTCAAGGGATTTGGTTAGGCGTGTCGGTTATAACGTGATTGTATATCAAACAAAGCTTTTTGTCGCATGAACAGGCAGACAGGTGTTGTGTTTGACTTTGGGGTCGAAATTAACTGAAAGGGGCTGATGACGCACCGGAGTCTAGGACTATCATCTTTGATCGTGAGATGTCCAGTGGACAAGAAATTTCATGAGTTTTATTTTCAATGGCAAAATAAAGCGTTCTACTTGAGTTATTCGAAACTTCCTAACATTATATTGATAACTTTTTTATAAATGGAGAATTTCAACTCCGATTGTTGGACACATATATTCGGCCTTTGAGACTGAACTCTCATTTGGTACATCCTATCTTTAGATTGACATTTATCCTAATTTTGACAGAACTTTTCAAAATACAAAGTGAACAACAAGAGCGACTATACAGAACTAGCGCAATTTCTCGGAAAAAATGACGGGTTCAAATTAATAAAAAACGGATTAAAATTTTTAACTTTCAATAAATTATTTTAACAATCATTATTTATATTGATTTTGTTTCTCACAGCAGTCGGTTGCCAAGATAAGAAAATGAGCAATTTTGCAAAAAGAAGAATAGAATAAGTGACTTGTTAATTTTTCTTTAGAATAGTTCAAATCGGATGATTGTGGGTCAGGTTTTTCCAATTTTAATTTCCAAAAGAAGAAAAGACTGCACGACGAAAAGTCGATTTTTGAGTGGTATCTTAAGAAGAATGAAAATATTACCCTGAATTTGAACTCTGGAATGTTTTCGTGAATTTTCTTTCGGCAAAGTATTTTTATATTTGAATAGATTATTTCTGCCAATTTTCAATTTTCTGTCTACATCCTTGGTCGAGTTATTCGCGTTTTAATAGCTTGACACTCAGACCAACGGACGGACAACAAAACCTTTTATTGTTATTTTTGTGATTCTTTGATTCTTTTAAAACTCTCTTTCTCTCCCTTTTCCAAAACCGTCCTCAAGTCCTCCATTCTTCTAACTCCCGTAACCTATCGCAAAATCCTTCGCCCCATGAAATTTTTACATTCTCGGTTTGTTAATAAAAATGTCAAGCACGTTCCTCAGATTTTCATACCGTTTCTATTTCAATAATATTGAATTTAGCTCATTATTACGATTTTAAACTCTTTAAATAGTATTTCAGATGTTTAGGTATTCCTTCTCGTAAATAACGCAACGAATGTTGTTTACATTGATTGCTATGAAAATCATTTCCCCCTCCTTCCGTCTTTTTCTCCTCTTAATAAAAGCCTTCAAATCACGCTTAAACCTATATGGATTGAAATAACAATAGGATTTCGAGGTTTAACTATGTAGTTGGTAGACAAGGCAACATCCCGTTAAAATGCCAAGATTTTTCAAAATATACCATTCAAACTATTAACATGAGCGATTTCGAGCTGAAGAAAAATACAAATAGAATAAGAAACTTGAAAATGTTTTCTTTAGAATGGTCCAGATCCGAAGATCTAAGGTCAAATTGTTCTAATTTTAATTTACAAAAGAAGAAAAGCCTGCATGTCAAAAAGTCCATTTTTACGAGTTACGTTATGAGAAATAGAAATAATTCCCTGGAGTCGAACCGGGGTTGTTTTTTCAAATATTTTTTCATCATGCACTTTTTATATGTGAATCAAGCAATCCTGGAAAATTTCGAACCTTTATCTCTTACCGTTTTTTTATATAAACGATTAATATCGGCATGGGTGCTTCAGTGGCGCGGTCTGGTGGCTCGTGGTGGAATTTGTTGCAGACGGAGTAAGAGAAATATATATACGACTAGGGTAATTGCCCGTCAAATATGACGGGTATGCATGAATTAATTATTAAGTTAAAATTGAAATAAAAATTAATGAATAATGGCTTTGACTATAAGAGACAAACATTCTTAGTAAATTTCAATCTTCTACCTACTCGGAGAGTTTGTTAAAAATAGCATTACAGACGGTCAGTGGCGCCGTCTGGTGGCGCGTGGTAGAAGTTGTTGCAGACGGAGTAAGATATATATATATATATATATATATATATATATATATATATATATCTTACTCCGTATATATATATATATATATATATATATATATATATATATATATATATAAATACTGACACAAAACAAAGTTTATGTAAATATTTTAGGGTAGTTTACTTTAGCTTTTCCTCTCAAAAGTGCATAGTTTTTTATGATTTCTTATACATTGAGATTTTCGATGCCTCGCCAGCGAAAAACCGAGTCGTTTAAAGGTGATTTCTGGTAACGAAACAATATATGTATCTCACGACTTAACTCCTATTTGAGTTATCTTGGGAGAGAACCGGGTGAAAGGACTAGGCGAGCGAGGCGCCTATGGCGCAGCACACTTAGTTGCGCAACAAATGACAATTTTAACTTTTAAGTGTAACGTTTTATATTATAAAGTATTTTATATATTTTATTTTACCTCTATATTGTAAATTAACTAGTTAAAAAAGATAAAATTGTGCACTGTATACTTTCTTTCGGGAGGGAGGCGTAATTTTCAAACCTCGCCTAGGGCGCAAAAATGTCCTGGTTCTGCTTTGGGAATCTTAAGAGAGATCTATGACAAAAATATCCCACAGTAACTGTTTGTTTATATGGACGCCTTTCATGTAATACGCTGCAGTGGATGCTCCGCGCGTGGGTGTAATGGACAAACACCAAAAGAGGGGAGAGAATGGATTTTGGATTGGATGGGAGCTAGGAGTGCCTAGTCTTTGAGTGACAAATGACTGCTTTAACCTCCACGACAGAGCCTCTCAGGACCAGAGAGGGTGAAGCTTTGTCAGAATGAAATGGGAGAAAAGAGGGGAGTGGTGCAGTGATTGCGTACGATGAGTAGTGAATTGAGAAAGTAGGAAGGAAAGAGAGGAGGAATTATCCAGAGGAGAAGATTATGTCACGAAGGGCGAATGAAATCTCTATGAAGTTGGAAGAAAACTCTCTTTTATGAACGAGAAGTACGTGCTTAAATATCATTCCAACCCACTAGAAATTACAGAAATAACGGTGAAGCTTCTGTTAATATTTCATTTGCCGATATCGGTAGTAGAGTGGCTCGTTAATTCTACTCCGGTCGTGGGTTCATTATTGTCACTGTCGATGTGTTCATTGTAAAAGCATGTAAAAGAACTGTGAGCTGATCAAAAATCAATAATTTTTGCATTTAGTCATTCAGATTCGATACTTCTAAACGCGAACGATTAAATTTTTATTTACTTTACATTCTTCGAATGATTTCTTCTTAAAGAAATATCAGATGGAGGCATTTTGATTTTGATAAATTAGAGCGAACATATATTACGTGAGAGCTTAGTAGTCGAAGCCTGCACGCCGAATTAAATAAATTAATTTATTAGGAGAGAAATTTATATTCACGACTTTAAATATTTATATTCGCAGATAGTTCAAATCGGTTATATCTTGATGAAGGTGGAGATAAAAAAAAACAAGAAAACCTTATGAACAATAAAAGATGGGCGCAAACTAGCGTAGGTACGGCTCTAATAACTTCACATGTTGTAAAATAAGGTATTTTATTGCCACCAAATCACTTTTTAAGTATCAATAACTTGATGCAAACTTCTTTCCAATTGACGCATGAATTACAATGAAAGGCAGTTTGAAAGCAGTTCACTCAATATAAAATGAAAGTCAAACAACGAATGAACGATACCTCGGACGCGCTACGCTTAAAAAGCAGTTATGCGGAACGAGACGCTCAATAATGAATTTGCTGCCGAACTTTCACCGTTCGAACTATATTTTCGCCGCCCAGCGATCACCGACCTTCCCGAAATCATCTTGTTCCGTTACGCGAGGAGAAGACGCCAACGAAGGGCGATCTGCCGAGGGAGCTAATCTCGGCTCCGATGCAACGCCAATGAATCAGCCTTCGGCCAATTTCACGGTCTGTCCCATTAGTCCGCCGGTAGGCTGCAGATAATGGTGCTGCGAGATGGATAGGAGGGCCTCGTTCTTTCGACGTTAACGGTGCTGTGACAATATGTCCTCCGCAAGCTCAAACTTCTGGTGACCGTCTCACCAGTCTTACTACAATACGACTCAACCGTATGTAATACCGAGTCAACTCCTCCCCATGTTGTTAGCACGCGGTTCAGGATCGCGCGTAACACACCTACCATTTTGGAGATCCTTGGTTACGACTTGAATTTTGGAAAAAAATCGAAAATTCTTAATCGTCCATCTTCTAGATGACTAAAGTACGCCATAGGACATTACATGACTACTGATTTTAAATAGAAATTAACTCCTTAACCGTAAAATTTTACGGTTAAGGAGTTAATTTCTATTTAACATCAATTTCGCCGTAGTCTCCATCTTTACTTATTTAATGGCTGGTGATAATAAATATTTAATACTCTTTGATAAAATGAACAAGCACAATTTTCTTTCGCTGGTTCCAATTATTACAATTCTAATTGCTTTTACCGCGAAAATTGTTGTTCCTAAACATACACAATCAAGTTTTTTCTCAGAATACGTATTTACTACGAGTTAGTAAACATTGGAAAACTATGATTCCTAGGCTAATAATAATCCGAATATTCTAAATATTATTCCTGTCATTTTGCATTTAGTAATTGATCGTTTAATTGCGCGGTAAGCTGTTATATAAATGAAAATAAAATGAAAGGTTCGTACATTTTATAACCGAATAGTAGATCTCTCAATAGATAGTTAGGTAAGAAAACTAATTAATAAAACCTAAGTAATATATGATTTGATTCTAAAGATTTTGAATTTTCTAATTATTTATACCTTATGTTAAGGAATTCCACGCTCATAGAAAATTATTTTGAGACTATTTCTGCTTGGAAATGCTTTTGCAATTCCTAAACAACGCAACGCTCTATGTACTCATTTTCAGAATGTTTATTAATTTTGAGCCAAATTAATTTTGAAAAGCAAAAAAGTAAGATTGATTTCTGTTTATTTATCCTAAATCGACGCAAGTAGACGTTACGCTCAAATTAAGTCATCTTTAATAGTAAATTATCACATAAATTATGCATATAGTGCATTACCTCGTTAAAGTAAATACTAAATGCTTATTTTTACGGAGTTGGAGTTTTATAAGTTTGAGATGGGCTTTAATGGATACGTAGCCATCCCGGTACTCATGAGGTAACCACCATACTTCACTCCATCAAGCGTCCCTTTACTTCCACTCCGTCGCCATCATTTGCAATCTAGCAATTATCTAAAATCTACTTCACCTTCTTCTCAAAAATCTACTTCACCTTCTTCTCAAAACATATGGAAGTTTTAGGAAATAGCTCGAAGAGAACTTCCATTCCCTGATTTCACTGTTAATAAAAGAATATTCCACAATATTCGTTTTTTTGCCGCCTCAATTTAATTTTAAAATCGTTTCCGATAAAGTAAGCTATTTCTTAGAATTTCCCAAGCCTTATTTTCTCTACGTGCAAGAAATATACTACTGCCTAATCTGTTTAGCCTTCTCTTGTTCTCTCATTTGAGCATTGCGAACTTCATTAGAAGGGAAATCACTTAGTAAAGTTCGGATTTAATAAAAGCGACATCCATCTGACGCCAACCCTCGGAGTTCTCTATTACTAATGGCGCCATGGCCAATGTGACCTCAAACATACGTTTGAGGCTTTATTGCTTGCGATGCTGCCCTTCTAGGTCACGCCATAATAACACGGCATCCTATCTCATGACGATCAGTGAAAGATTATGGTAGAGAGCAAAATATTTATCACATAAAGCAATAAAGGAAAGTGCCATTTCGGCAAGCAGTCAGTTACGCTAGGGACGGCTGTAAGTTTTAATGGTGTTTCTGCTTTGCATCGCTATATTTTCGAAAGAGAAAGATTTTTGCTAGCCATAAACGAATAGGAAAGCAGCGTCATAACAAAAAAATGTAGAGCTGCGATAATTAAAATAATAATGAACAATACAAAGCGGAAACTAATGTCGATTTAACATCTTATAAATATTTTAGAGTATGTGTGTATATATGTATGTATGTTCTTTATACGTATTTACACCGTTGAAGCTATCGAATTCAAAAGTTTCATGGGCCATCCTATGGACCAAAGGAAGAACTTGGTTTAGGTTTGCAGAACTTGGGGTCTCTTATACCCCATGGGGTCAACAAAATACTATTTCCATAAGAATGCATGGGAAATGTGTGGAGAAACCCCAAAATGCCATGCAGCCCTTCACTGATGTGGATATAAATATACCTAAATATTAACTTACGATCACGGAAAATGGCTTATTTTACGCACGAAAGACTAAATATTTTAATTATGTTCATGTTCTGTCGTATTACATGCTAAATCAATCGAACCTTTCTTTTAAGCGCAAAATTTATCGGTTTAGATGACCATTTTCCAGGCGGCAACAAAGCTAAATTTCTTAGTTGTCCTCTTCAAAGGGAGATAGCCACGTAAAGATTAGTGGAAGGAAAATCCACGCCGTGGCGCGCTGTAGAGGAAGAATAGCCAACGCCATGGTAAAAGGTACAAATGGATTCATGCCTAAATATAGTCTATGAATACTTTTAAAGTGAGTCAAATTATTTTTAAGAAATATTAGAACATTGTTACCTTTTACCATTAACATTGAAAGATTTATCGCAACATAAATCGATATATCTACTTACATTTGTTCGGTAACCAAGATGTTGTTTATTGTTTACGTTTTGACATAATCCAAATAATTTTATTGCTGCTTTAAAGGCTTCTGTGCATCTATCCATGTGAATATTAAGTAAGACGTTAATGCGTAATTATATTAATGGTAAAACTTTACAATACAATACATAAAATAGTAAATGTTAACGTAAACATCACTTGCGTAATTAAGGAAAGGGAAACGTTTGTTAAACTTGGGATACCCAACAGAAAAATTAGCTAAATTTCAAAATTTATTGTATTATTTTTATTGTAATATGACATCAAAAGTGATATATCAATAAAAATAATAAATAATAAAAATCGTTTGCTACTGAAAAGAAAACTCTTTCCCGAGCGAAGCCGGGCGTTTTAGCTAGTTGTATATATTTATATTCCATTTATTTAATTAGCCTCCGATTGTGTGCATGTAGGCTTTTTCTTGCATGGCGTTAAAGTAATACATGTATGTACTTCGATAGAGAAAATGGATGCTTATAAAATTTCTTATGAATGCTGAGGTTAATAATTCTAGCCATTTCGTTTTATGAAATAATTATTCAATCATATTTTCAAACAACTATTTTTCTAATAAATAGAAATTGGTTTATTACGTCGCCATTTGTTTAATTACCAACTACTCACCATTTCAACTAAATCTGGCGCTAATCATTTTCAAACAAAAGCAAAACAACGAATTTTGTCACGTTTTAGCCACTATTGTTTTATTCGACCCCTCCTTCAAATTTTCGAGAGTTTTTGTTCGCTGAAGGCCAAACGAAGTGAAACCAAAATGTTTCTGCTATAATCCGCGCCGCAGCGCCACTCACCTATCTGCAGCACGGGTCCGAACACGGACGCATCTCCCCTTCGTCCGGACACGGTCGAGCAGTTCCACCTCCTGTGCCTGAACTGCCACTGACACTCCGCTATACCCGCCCTGGCACCCGCTCCCACACCCGCCATGTGGTCCCCAAACAGTGTGCAGAGCCGTGCCTGTCCCGGAGACAGTCCCGGTATCTGGGAGCAGGGTGGTGACTGCTGTGGGGTGGTGGGGAATGTGGATACCGCCCCTCCTTGGTGGTGGGAAGGCGTTCCCGGAGGCAACGTTTTCTGCAGGGCGCTCCCTTGCCCCGTGGGGGCGGATACGCCTCCCAGAAGCAGCGCCCTCCACGATTCCGACCCCTGCATGCCCATACTCCTGCATAAAGGAGAAAGAGGGAGAGATTTAGACAGGAGATAATATGTACTTCGAAACTTCTCTGCGGCGCGGAGGTTGTTATTTTTATCGGCTCTGATGCCGTCACATTAACATGCGTCTGTATTACTGGAGAATTTTCGTGCTGAGGGCAAAATCGCAAGCGATTTAAAGCAAAGAATAATTCCTTATCATAGTTAAAGGGTTAACAGGCGTTATAATAAATAATAAAAAACCCAAAATGTAACGCTGCGAGAAAATTGAATAAATGTGGTGTCAAATAGGACTGTGATGCGAAAAACTACACACTCTGGCTATCCATAGTTAATGAAACTTGTTTTGGAATAAGTACCATGTCATGAAATTAAAATTTTGCAGAAATCCGAAAAATTTTTGACAAGTCAGATAATTCACAAACATTGGTTAAAATACATCCTCATTCGTAGAAAAATAATGCGATTTCTCCTTTTCTTCTATTGATGTGCCTTTTACCTCTTTGTAGCGCAGAATTAAAACTAACTTTAGGGTTATATTAGTATATAATAATCAATTTCTACGGTTAAAAATTACATAATAAAGCTATCCTTTAGATAAGACACGCACGCAACATGTAAGAATTCCAAATCAAGAGTCGAAAATCGACACCTTAATTATAAAATAATTTTAAAGTCACCGCCGCGTGGAATCTATTGACGAGGCGATAGAGCTTTAATGACGTGTTCCACATTTCTCCGATTGGTTTGATTATCGGTCGTTATCTAAAGATCAACCGCTTCTCCTTCACGAAACTCGAATAGAATAATCTCTCAGGACTTCCGACAACATTCAAGCCTGACTTCTTCGTTTGACTGGTGATTTTAGGCGGAGGGAGCGTTAGAATCGACAGATAGAAAAAGCAGCTATACCCTTTTTCGAAAGAAACAAGACAAGCTTTCTATCCTTCCAATCATGGCCCAAGCCTTCTCCGATCGGATAGAATCTAACATCGCCTTCACCTCGGGATAGACGCCCTCCGATATGGAATGGGAAGATTTCTATTCTTAATTGAATCGTACGAGCAGCGACGTCTTCATCCATTGAAATCGTATGCAATCATCTTTTCGACGCCTAATTAAGAAGGTGACTTTCTTAAAAGAATCCGTTCAGAAGAGACAGCTTGATACGACCAAAAAAAACGAATTCTATCCACTCACGCAGTTCAATGTTTCACGAAGTTATTTAGATCTGGCAGAAATGAAAAAATCTGAATCTGGAGAAAGCGAGCACGGCTGTATAAAATAGTCCATTTTGAGGAGTTAATATTTTTAGAAGAGAAAGAATGATAATTAGTTCTGGTATTAAGTGATAAGTTCATTTTTAATCGGCAAGAAAACAATACTTGGTTGGGAATAATATCGTACGTTCGATCGTTTCGCTTTGACCATAAAAACGCGTCAAAACCTTTCGTAAAGCAAAAATGTTTCCATGCAAGATATCACCTTTATAATGCTGAATTTAAGCTATATGCCGGTTCTCAGTTTACGCGATCACAGCACATCATTGAATTCAGGAAGAAGATAATAAAAACTAAAAGGCATAATTATCGCAATTGGCCGTAAAAAGGCGTAACTCATTCATCAGCTACTGTTTTCACGGCCAGAAAATGTTCTTCACCTTGAAATCATCCAAAGGAAGACGAAGAAATGGAAAGGGGAAATGAGAGAGAGGGGAATGAGAGAGAGAGGGGGGGAAAGAGGGAGAGAGAGAGAGATAAGGAGAGAGAACCGTTACGCGAGAAATCGGAAGCGTCTCTAGGCGATTTGGTCTTTGAGCGTCGTTGCGCGTCCGTTAAAAATTTCATCTCGATTTTGATCCGCCCCCACTCCCATCCGTTCATCTCTCCTCCCACACCTTCCAAAGCCTTCCAGATCCAACCCTCTCTCCTCTCTCCGCCCCTCTCCTTCCCCCTCTCCGCTCCTAACCCAATTCTCCCCATCCCACCCCGAATCCTCCCTCTTCTCTGACCATCTCGTCTCCCTGCAATTGAGTGTGACCAAAGGGTAAATGACTGCCGCCGCCAGCGGCGAGCTTTTGAACCAATTCCGGTGGACCAACTGACTCTGCCCAACTATCTCGCCCCGATATAACCACCCTCTCCTACCCACTTTGTTAAGAGGAGTCACTTTAAATGGGCGGGCGCATGCGCAAACGACACCAAAATCTTGATCTCGGGCATGATGAGATAACGACCGATCAAGTTATAAAGAGCAAAAAACAAGTGAAAGACGTATATAATTTCAAAACAGGGAGAGAGAGAAAAAGAAAGACGAGAGTTCCAATAGGATGAAAAAAGGACCCGCTCAGTGAGATTCCAGAGGTTTCGGCGGTGAAAAAATCAGAAGAGAATAAAATACGATATCGATTAGGTCCATTAAGATTAAAAAAGATCTCAAGTTTTGCATCTAGAATCGTATATCAAAAGCCGATGTACAATTTCCACTTCTCCTCGGATAAATGAAAAAGAGCGCCAGATATGCGAATGGTAACGAATTCGCGATAAGGCGCGAAATTTATGATCGGAAGTAAATTACTTGGTGCTCGGAACTTGCGCCATTGGCAGTCATCGAAGCAGAATCTTGATTCTATACAATAGGAAAATTAAGTTCCTAAAAGGCTAGAGATCTTAAAATCTCAGATTTGCAGCACATTTAATATTTGATTAGGTTATATTGTTGTATCCATGGCGATTTAAACTATGCTCCTTCTAGTCTTTCGTGTCCTATCTAGGTAGAAGAAGAAGCCTCGTTGGTTTGCCAAAAACCCTATTCAAGAGAAATTACACGTATCCATCATGAAGCTCAATTAAAATCTGCGCTGTGTGTTTTGCATATCGCGTTTGTCTGAAAACCTGTCTTGTTTATGTTTGGGGTATTATAATTTAAATTTGCATACATTCGCTCATGTCTCGCACGTGAATTTGAAAATAAAAAGACTCAGCTACCTCATTTAATTAATAATTATTAATTAAATGAGTTAGGTTATTAAATTATAATTTAATAACGTTCTATTTGGGGCACTTGAAACATATGCACCGAACTTGCATAGTTTAACATCTACATTGCACAGCATAAATTGAGACAGATTTTTGAACTAAGATAGCTCCTAAAAATAACACCAATATTCTGCACGTTGCTATAAATTTACGTGTCGAGGATTGTTTTACATGGCAATGGATTTATAGTGGGCATGTGCTAACTGCGTCCCGTGGGCAGGATCCGACCTCCCAGACATCAATTTAGTTTTTTGGGACCCACTAGGGCGTATTCGTTTTAATAAAAAACACGGTCCGACCTTAGCTCTTTCCAAACAGTTCTACGACGCATGAAACTGTAAATTATACAGCTTCCTCTATCCGAGTCTATTTGCAGCACGGCTTTCCTTTGGCCGCTGCTAATTGCTGGAAGACATAAATTTCCACTATAAAATTCACTGTTTTTCTTGGAGTAGAGGTCAATAGCTTCTCAGAACTTGTAAATTACGTATATCAGGCGTATAAAAGGGTTTCTCCGCACCTGTCACCCAACGTATGATCCCTTTCAAATTTCCCGACATGAATGAAAAAGAAAAGAATACCGGTCTAAATGGAAAATCCGACCCGGTACCGTCGAGAGCTAAACATAAAAAACTAAATTGAAAGGTTAACAGTATTGCTTTAAATAATGCCCACAGTAATCCGTAGCAAAATTCATTAATTTTTATATTTCCAAAGCACTAAATGACGGAATTTCACTCTTTTATTCTCTCATGTGCCTGGATAATGTCTCCGTTTATGATTCTGCCTCCGCAACACTACATAAGTGTGAGAAGTTCTCCAAACACACGGAGTATAATATTCCTCAGGAGCCAATTTTATCTGCCATGTGCCAATGCTGGCCGATTTTAACCTCCGTATCTATTATCGAGAACTGACTCACTCTCTCAAGCTAAATAACGTAGATTTTGAAATCGAATGAAGACCACGTTCCTCGATTAAATAACCTCCTCCTGCGAGTGTTAATTAGACGTCAATTTTTTTTCTTTTCCACGAGACTCGTTCTGTTATCGCATACGACGCATTACCATACCTGAATAGGATCTTATGAGTTACATTGAGAGAGTGAGAGAAGATTAGCGAAATTATATATTCACTGTGCACCGTCAGAAATGTGTCATCGTTATAAAACCACGTCTAGCAAAAGACAAAACAATTCGAACTCTTTGATGGACTGCTGTAAGAGTAAATCATCAAACTAGATCGTTATTAAGTCGCTCACACTGATCGTTTTTTCAATGGGTTAAAAACTAATTCAAGAAAAAACAATCTAGCCCACGTTATGGCTAAACAAAATTGATAAACAATGCCTCTCCGTATCCATAAAAAGGCTGAGATTGCAAAAGGCGCAATTCAGCTAAAAAGCAGTCGTCATCTAGATTCTATGAATCGCCATTGATGGCGACTGCCTTTAAGTCGAAATAACCATTAATTTTCCCTACCTGTTTATGACTAATGGATAAACATAGTTTCTCAATTAGGCTTAGCATTAGTTTGCTTTCTCGGAGTGTGTGTATTTTTGGCTAATCAACCTCTTGAATTATTATAACATTTGCTTTCTCAGAGAATATGGAAATATACCTTTACAAGAGTGTTAGATAGTCATAGTGTGTGTATTCAAAATCTGTGAATTTTGATATGCTGAAGCGACTTGGATCGAAAGTAAAAATCACGTTTTGAATATTAGATATGACAACCCTACTTTTAACAGTGAATGAGGATGGCAGAATGTGTCCCAGTTCAGTTTTTTGTTTGTTTTTCAAAGCAAAAACCTTGCGACGGGTTGGCGATTTTTTGACCAGACCGTAATATAAAAACGGTTCCACGAATCGTTAAAAAAATGCGACGAATATCGGGGGCGGTGGAGAAAACGTACGGCTACCGAAGCTAAGTTCACCTTCCTGCCAGAAAACCGGGATGACGAAGTCTATTCAGTCGAACACGACCGTAAAAGCAATTTTTCTTGATTGAATTTATCAGCCTCCCGAGACAAAATATTACGACTCGGAATTATTGGGGCACGGCGTAATTGCACTTCATCGCAGACGCGCTTAAATTTCAATCCTTGTTCCTGGGGCATCTCATCAATCTCAGAAGAACCGAACGGCTTCGCGGCACAAGAGAGGAGGAGTTGGAGGGAGGAGGGAACGGGGGGAAGGGAAAAGGTGGAGGGAGGAGAGAATAGGGAGGAGTGGAAGGGTGTGAGCGAGTGCGCGAGCAAGTTTCTGCGGAGAGTTCAGTGTTTTGCATTCCATCCCTCGATGACATTCTGCGGCGACAGGGACCGAAATACTTCGACCTCCGAAACTAAAAGAGGATCTCCCGCGCGCGCTCAATCATTCCTCCCTTAACAGAAAAGGCGTCAACCTCGCGTTAATTCTTTTCCGACTGTCGCCGAGTGAAGATGGGGGGGGGGGGGGGGGGGGAGGGCGTTGAGTTGGCGTCGTAGCTATGGAGAATGCGTGGGGAGTGCAAACCGGGAGGGCGTTGTATGGTACCACCCTTTCGCCCTAACTCTGCCCCCTTCCCACCCGCCCCACTTTTGCACGTCCCTCTCCGTTGCGGGTTGCCTCGCAGGTCGTGCACGATCGGGGGCTCAGATTCGGACCTGCTAAAGAGGGCGGTTAGAAGGGGCGAACGAGAGAGTGACATTGTGATTGATTGCTTAGAAGCCGGTTGGGTCATGTATCTGGAGCGATTACAATGTACTATCTCGTCCTTTGATCTCGTGGCATCCATATCTTTGGCGTTTCATCCTAATCGATGTAGAAGACTCGGCCATAGAAATCCCATAATGACTGGATGGAAAATCGTTATGATTGAGTGTTGAAACAAGTGAATTGATAATTTATACGAGTGGAGGCATTGGCGATGAAAAGATATGATTGGACAGGGGAAAAAGTAAAACGTGACGTTTTAATTTTTTAAAATTTGGCGATCTATCACTCCACACGCGTCTGACTTTAAGCAAAAATGCCATGCTAATATTTGAAGAAGTGCTACTATAATACAAAAAGTTATCTTCTGGTGTTTTAATGAGAACGTGCAATTTAAAATACGAGTTTAGGTAAATACTTATTGTAAATACCGAAACTAGATTAACGTAAATAAAAATTTTCAGATAGGTATTGTCAACTTCAAAATTATTTAATTTACCATAAAATAATAAGAAATTCAGAAGTTTATGCACATTTATTGTGTATGTGCAATATAACTAAATTTTTAAACTCATGTAACAAAATAAATTTCAAAACAAACCCCTGTTGAATAAGAAATATTTTAATGCCGATATGAACAAAACATTAGACAAGCAAATGAAAAATAGACCGAGGAATGGAATCTGACCAACTAAATATACTTAAATCGCTTTTTCTTATCATTCTAGCGATATACGATACGACACAACAACGCCATTGCGCGAACGGACAAGGGATCGAACAAAAAACACGACAAATAAATATGACTAATTCAAGATGGCCCTTAGCCTCGAACCGTAATCGAGTAAAAATCAAACTTAATATATGCCGTCTAATATGCCAAGAAGAACCATTTTTTTTTACAATAACACTCATGTTTTGAAAGAAAGAGTGATAAGGTGTGAATGACCCCTATCATGTGTCCCTGTGACGACATTAAGGATGGAGATATTTATTTCCCATCCCACGTCTTTACGAGGCTAACAAATTAAGTGTTGTTTTGTTTTCTGGGGAGGAAAAGGACACGGCGCGAACGTGTGGCTGGTGTGAATTAAGAGGCGACGATAAGGGCCGAGGAGGCTAAAGGGGTTCTTGAGATTTTTTTTATTTGCTTCAGATGTTTGGGTTTGCGTGCGGCTGTATATGCTTGAGATAAAGGAGGTGTTTAGAGTCATGGAAACGAATGAATAGAATCTTAGAGTCTGGTTACCAAAAGAAAGAGATAGGGAGAGAAGCAGATGGGGAGGGAGGAAAGAGGATGGAAATCGAGAGGGGGAGGGAGGAAAAGAGGAGGAAGCAGAGAGGAAGGTATATAGGAAGGGAAGCATAGAGAGAAAGATAGGGAAAGATAGACTGGGAAAGAGACAGAGAGAGGAGAGAGTGAAGGAGAGAGAGGTAAGGAAAGAGAGGTAAGGAAAGAGAGGAAAGGAAATACATGGGGGAGAGAGAGAAAAGGAAAGAGAGGGAAGGAGAGAGTGGGAAGGAGAGAGAGAGAGAGTGGGAAGGAGAGAGAGAGAGAGGAAGAGGGAAACAGGGAGGGCGAGAGAAATTGATTGAGAGAGAGGAGAGGCAGGAAGGGAGAGAGAGGTAGATGAAGAGGGGAAGAGGCAGGGCTAAAGTTGGAGTAGTGAGAGTTAAAGGGAGAGTAGGGAGGAAGATATACAGATAGAGTAGGGGAGAGAGGTAAGGAGAGAGACTTGTGAGCTAAATGAATCGAGCTTTTGTGTCCTTAACGGGATAACGTGCGCACGTGTGCGTGAATTAAGACAAACGCCTTTTACTTTTTTCATTCTTCAAAGATACGGAAAACAGGGTTTGAAGGTGTGAAAAAGAGAAGGGCAAGAAAGAAGGGTTATGCAGTGATTTATCGATAACAGGAATTTCTTGGATAAAGAAATCTGAAAAAGGTTTTTCATGTCGACGACGCTTGGTAGAAACGTTTTGGTTCCCGTTCGCTCTGTTTTTCATTTCTCTACGTGTTTTGATAAGAGACTAATGCGTTTTTGGTCGCAAGAATATAAAAAATAGAGGCAATTAGCATTAATTTAAACGAACGTTTTCATGAACGACCTAAAATAGAAAAATAATTTTTCATATTCAAATTTGTAGTTTTTCAAAAATATTAATACCACCTACTTCTACGATCTAACATTAAAATAATTCAACTATATAAATTTTAAAGTTACCAAATGAAAGAGAGTTATCAAGAAATGAAGAAATTCACGAAAGGTGGACCGACGTGGAGGATCCGGTTTAACCTAAGATAGGATTATCGTAAAATAAAATAAATAAAAATGATAGTTTAATGAATATTTTGGATGACCACCTAGTTTTTTGTCGGCGTTACAGATGATTTATGCAGTTAATAAATTCAGACTATAGCTATTTGCTATTCAGAACAGAGCTGGATAGGTCCACAGAAATATTGAGACATTGACATCCATCAAAACTAGCCCTGAGGGAGAGTTATATAAATATTGCTTGTGGATTATTTCTCGAATAATATGATCACTCATAAATTATCGTACCGGTGTCGAGTTATATAAAAGGAGCGCCTGTTTTTGTCGCCTTTCTTTCATCAGGAAAAATCCACGGAAGAAAAGGATTGAATATCTGCCTCGTTTCAACCTGAATCAATAAATTTCGGAATTTCTTTAGCTGATGATAGTTTTGCCGCTGGAACGCATAAAAAATTGAAAGAACGGCGACGTTAAGGATTAAACTAAAAATACTGCGATATAACTGACATCGTAAAATCTGGATTTTATCTTTCGCTATATTATTTCTCTATCATAAAGTAGAATTCAGTGAACATTAAACACGGATTAAGAAAGTGAACGACCGCTATGAATGAGGAACTGCGAAACCAAAGGAAATATAATGGGAAAAACAGCGAGGATCAGGCGCAATTGCAAAACAGCAACTGCTTTTCATAATGGGGCATTGGCGGGTGTCTCGAGAGAAAATCAGGGGGAGCATCTTAAAGTGCAAGTCGGGGGTATTAAATAAACATAAGAAAAATATGCAAAGGCCAAATAAGAGCTATAATAATCTGAGCTGAAATGTATGAATGAAAAGTAAGTAATCGATGGAACGGTAGGGTAAAGAGTAATCCAATGAAATAAAATTAATGATAGAGGTCGATCACATTCGCTTTAATTTGTTTCAAAGTTTAGAAATGTAAGGAACAAAATAATGTCAATAATCCGAGCAGAGATTAGTAATATGGTATAGCATAGTATACCAGGTGAATTTGAGAGTAGATTCCACTTCAGAAATTCTCTCCCACAACAGAAGACAGCATAAAATAACTTTTAGAAATTAAAACAGAAAAGACAACTCCTGAAGAAAACTTACAGCAAATTAGAATCCCAGACCAATGAATGCATATCTCAACGATATATACAGGGTCGGATTAAGGATAAGGCCAAGTAGGCCATGGCCTAGGGCCCTACGATTTAAGAGGCCTCGCGCGAGGCGGGAGCGGGGCTTGTCTAGCGTGAAAAGGCGGCGGCCCCTAGGAGCTCCAGAGAGATAATGTGTTTGCCGCTCTCTATTTGATTGGTTCTGATTATTAGTCACAGCTAACTGTTAGCGGTAACTAAGGAAGAGTAATATTTTCAAATGCACGTAGTTTCGTGAAAACGGGAGATAAACTCCTTTAAATTTGGTATGGTTGGAAAACACGGACTTCCCTGAGGTTATAACGGGTGTTCATTTTTTTTCAAGTTCGCTGCTTCCGATTCCAGACGCGTTCCATTTTTCTATTTGATTAACATGTAACATGTAGACCTATAGTCACAAACATTTTTAAATGCCTCAGAATTGAGATATCGTTGCAGAATTTGCACTATTATGCGCAGAAAAGAATGTAGATTCTTATTTTTATCGCCTATTAACTTACCTAATTCGAATTTGCTCGAATTGTAAGATTGAGGTAGAATTTTTCAGATTTGGTCGCATTATTATCATCAGTGTTTTCAGTGCATTTACACATAGATTAAACTCAACAAGAAGTCCAAACCGCGACTAATGCAGGCTGGTTTCCCAAAGTTGACGTCCTGAATTGATTAGGTACTTATATTGACAGGAAATGTTTCAGTATGTGTTAGTCATTCCAAGGAATTTTCTTACCATAAATACCATTTGTAATTCATAGTTTATCAATAATAGACAACAATTGAAAAAACAAATTAATAGACCATTATCAGGTTAAAAATACTAAAGAAATGTAAAAATCTCTTTCTGACATATTTTGCATGTATTTTTTAAATAAACGAATATAATAAATATTGCTGTTCATACGCTAATATGTATGGATCAACTGTCCATTGCTGAAGGGTAGTCGAGTGAAAAAGAAAATAACCCATTTGTTCACTCGTCTGCTCAAGCGGAGTTCGGTAATAATCGTCTCTATGGCAAAAACACGATAAAATGCTATTTAAAACACAAAACCGCTATGTTTTAGTAGAAATTCAAGAAAATATGATTTATTATCAAAATTCGATGATAAGAATTAGAATCTACATTTATTACCCCTTAGAACAGTATAAACCTCGCTCCAATATCACAATTTAAAGATATTTTAAAGTATTAAAGAAAACATCTCTGCGTAATGGATTTGAGATTTCCTATGTAAAATAAATAGGAAAAATGTTCCTGGAATCGAACTCGGGACTTCAATCTTCGCCAAATAAAATAAAGCCCGGAGGTGGGCCCTGGTAGCATGAGTCTCATACCAAGTTTCATGAAAATCGGTCCATTGATGCAAAAGCTGTTAGTGGGGGGCACATACACATACACACAGAGTATTTCATAATGCTATATTTCCTTTGAAAACCTTTCTAAAAACACGCATGAAGAACATTAACTGATTGAAAATTAACGTAAAAGCTTAACCTTTTCAGGTTTACCTTATACTTTGAGACTTGATGTGATGTAAGGAACTGTTAAATTTTTGTCGTATAAGTTGGGTGGTTTATATCGAAAAATTTTAGTATTATAATTTACATGCAAATAAAAATATTAACTATATAGAAGTGGTTATAAAAATTCATTTTTAGGCGTTCTTTACCAGCGAAGCGGTAGCAGCAGAACGCATTATGGGCACGTCTCGTCCGTCCATCCGTCCGTCGTAACTTTCCTCACCTAAACAGCTAGACGGATTTTAATTAAATTAAGTAGGAGTGATCCGTCAATTAGAACTTCCACTTTACATAAATACTTTAATAAACTTTAATAAACTATACTCGTATCTCGTTAAATGGGATTCGTCAAGCAACAATTAAAAACTATAAATTTCTCTCCATAGCTCTTATATGATCTGTAAGGTATATATAAAAAATTATTCGGTTAGAGCAGTTCATTTACCAAAATAAGACCGCGAGACCGCACAATTACGAGTTATAGTTTCGGATACAAAAATTCTAGAAAATACCGAGCCAACCATCGCATATTTTTTTTACATCGATCGTTAAGACGGCTCTCTCGGCAATTAAATACCATATTTTTCTCTTCCTATATATTATATGATCTGTAAGTTATATATTAAAAAATTATTCGGATAGAGGAAAAAATTTGGCGTTAAACAATCCGTGAGACCACATAATTACGACTTAAATTTCGGATATAAAAATTCAAGAATCTTTCGATGCCGTTTTGTACCTATTTCCTATAAAGAACGCCTTCGAAATCTCTGTGTATTTTATTTATGGAGTATACTTTTCCATCTTGTTATATAATCGCTTGTTCATAAATTCATAGAAAAACAACGCGGAATAATTGCGCTGGTCTCAGCTATTTTGGTATATTTGGAGATCATGATAACTAATATGATACTCCTGTCAGAAATTAATATTCACAGATATATTGGACATTAAAGCATACAATTTAATTTAATTTAAATGTACTCACCGCCCAGTCATACAGTCATAATTTGGATCCTTAACAGTGAAAACAACCATACAACAAAAAAGACTGATTTTCAAGTACAAACGACACTGTGTAATATGTTTACTGGATTAAATAAACCTTTCAATAACAGAACTTGTTTTACCAAGAAGAATTCGATTTTTTGTTTTGTATCTATTTTTTATTGTATAACCCAGTTTCAGAGGAGACTTGGTAAAATAATATTCCCGAAAAGAAGATTCAAGGAAGGCTTGTTTCATAGGCCATGAAAAAGCATTACCTCGTTGAAATGGGTATGGATTGAAGGAAAATGAATTAAGAGAACATTATGGAATATAATTTTTCTAGATATAAGCGTAGCAAAATGGATCGAAGCCAAGGCTTTATAATTTCTCCTTGTCCATTTAACGCACACTCCGAGAGTATAGCGGATGAGGTAGGGACAAATACTGGAACTGTTCGGAATTGGGGAGATGATTAAATCAGATAAGTTACAGCAGGTGATGCTTGGTAGCTCACAATCAGCTAGGAGATTGTTGAACGAGTTTCACGGAAAATTAACGTACAGATTTCTTTTTTAACACCCGTGAAATATGTACATTCATTTCCACCCCAACCACCTCTTGACTTTGTCTCTTCCCTTTTTGTCCCTTCTTCGATTTTTCTTCATTGCCCCTGAGCAGTCCTATGCATAGTATCTTCAATCCCTTCTTTGCCCTCTCCCACTTCTCCCCTCGCCTGCTTCCAAACTAACCACGAGCACCTCATCTCTTTTATTCCTTCAATTTGCACCCCCCTCTTCCCTCTCTCATACCAAATATCCGCAAAACTGTTGCATGTACGGATAAATTAGGTAGCTCTAATGGTGATAAAAAGGTCAGTGAATATTGGAGCTACCTAATTTATCAATTGGATTCCACCATTAGGCGAACTCGACAATTCTTTTTTTTCTGTTTGTATGCTGTCTCATTTTGTCTGATGTTGGAGTTCCTCGTTGGAACCGAATAAAACCTCCCAAAATATAACTAGTAGTGTGTTCTGAAAGGGAAAGATGTTATTTCATATTAAAAAACATTCCGAGAACATTGTGTAAAACTCGAAATAGCACATCTACGGAAAAATTTTCTCACGTATTCTGTATAAGTTTTGGGGCTTATTAGAAGCGGAATTGTCATCTGTTAGCTTATTGCTTTAAACATCGATATTTCAAAATGATTATTTAAAATGCACCGTTCTGATTCTCACGTGTTTCTAGGGACAAATACGAACGGGTATGTTTTCTGAAATAAAAAATTAAAAAGTCAAAATCAGCACTAGTTTTAGAAAAAATTGGCGCTAGATTTGAAGATAAAAATTAAGCTTCCCCGAGGAGGAGATAAAGGGCGGCATTCAGATTCCAAAGACAAGATCCATCATAATTTAAATAAGGAACACAAACATAGATGGTGAGGAAATAGGCAGTCAAGTATTTTGGAAGCGTTCGAGACGTAGGAATGGCGAAAGGGCGGGGAAAAATCATCTACGAGCGGGAAGCAAACAAACGAGGAGGCGTGGAATGTCGCAAGGAGGAGAGTGGATTTAAGAGAGAAAATATATAAATGCTCAAGGCGCGATATTTTAGAGGGAGGGTGACTACCAAGGGCCGTGTCAGAAACAAGAATGCTAGTTAAGAGATATGAGAGTTATCGACAATGGAAAGAAGGAAACGGAAAAAAGAGGACCCTCAAAATGGAAGAAGATGCACTTGATACCGAATGTAGACATGGCTATTATTTCTAGTTATTACTTCATCGTTAAATGTGATGGGAACTCTTATAAAAATCTAGGCCGAATCCACAGTTACATTTACCACAGTTTTCCGATAATGAAGTAATCGAATAATTCGCACATTCGTTGAACAGTCGGCAACTCCAGTCGCTTTAGAGTGGTACTAAAAGATTTCGAATCCAATTTTCCAGGCGTCTTTTTTCATTGTGCATAGGATGCGACATCTACTATACGGTATATGTGATCAATGTACAAAAATTTGCATCAAGCACAAAGAAACCCTAAAAAATATTTCATGTAATTTTCTTCGTTTGTGCGATGATATGCAAATGCTAAAAATTAGATTTGCACTTTTTCTACTTTGGGTGTAATACATTATTCATATGCTCCGTAACTCATTTCATAAGACTATCAATTGTATTCAAATGTCTTCGCGTATGGGTCGAAAGGCGAATGCATCATTTACATCGATGCGAATTTTATTGTAAGAGTGCGGAAGTATGGATTCCAACATTTTTAAATCTCATAGATCATTGACTGCAGGAAATAATCCTCTGCCCAAACAGGGAACGGTTGTCACTAATTTCTCGATGCAGCTGTAAATTTTCGTGGGTTTATTCAACGGTGCTAAGCGAGACTCGCCGAGAGTAAAACAGTCGGAGAAACACCTAACAACAAACACCAAACAAGAGATTGTTAAAATACCGGACATGGACACTTGAACAAATAACTAATAATCTAAACTGTCATCCCACAACTATGACACGCACTGGAATGCCTCCCCAAAAAAATAGAGAAAACTTTTTAATAAACCTTTAAGAAACACGGTGGGCTCCTAAAAAAGGAAAATGAATAAAAAACATATCGGCAGCAACGCCCTGTCGTTTCTCATTTTCCCGGGACGTTTCAAAATGAGAAAACAAAAACGAAACGATATGCTCCCCTAAAATGGGATAGAAGGGGAGAGATGAAAAAGGGGAAGAGAAGGGATAGGAGGGAGGGTTTGAAGGGAAATGAGAGGGAGCACATGAGGGGAGGATGGGAGGAAGAAAGGGAAGAGGTAGTGGGGCTGAACAATAGGGAGAAAGTATGGGAAGGGAGAAGGGGTTAAAGAAAGAGGAAGGGGAAGTTTTACGCGTGTGCAACGAATGGATTCATTTTTAAGGGGGGAGGACAAACAGATGAATAGGCGGTGGAAGAAAGGCCGTGATGAGTTATTCCCGCCATCGTGGGACGAAAATTGAACGTTTTTATAAATAAAAGCCCCAAGGCATGCGTACAACCTTCTCAACCCTAAGTTTTTTCAACACAAATATTTCAGTCTTCACCTGTTTGGTTTATTTTTTCCGAGATGGGCGTGCGCTGGACTGGGGTGGGCAAGAAAAAAAGAACCCATTTTTTTTCCAGATAGTTAAAGTTTGATGAATGAAGTTCAGAGGGTGCTGTCTCCAGTCGGGCGGGAATGAAAGTCAAATGAGGCCGAATGGGTATGGGGGAGAACAGGGTTATGAGGAAAATATAATTTTTTGTTGGATACACGGGCGGAACTAAACATGGCGACCGGGGGCAACCTGAGTCAAAATTCTTTCGCAGTAAAGTAAGTACATTCGAAGTTTTGAGTCAGGACTTTCTTAATTATTTTCGTTTAGCACTTAAAAAAGTGAAAATTATTTGAACCTAATTGTTTTAAAGACATTTCCCTGATAACAGAATTTTCCTGGTTTTTTGTCTTAATAGACGTTTAAATAAAACACTTATGTGCACATCTGTGGACGATATTAATTTTCCTCGGCCGGAAAAATTAAAGATGGTGGATCCAAAAACTAATGCGCATCAAATTTATTGATGACCTGGTTTATTTAAGGTTAAAGCTAGTTTTTCGCCTTTAAAGGCTGACAGTTTGGCGACGATAATGAGTTAAAGAAAGCGCATCGCGGACGTCCGTGCAATCAAAGAAAAACAATGCATACCAGCATGTCAGCAGGCGGCTGCGCCGGACGCCTCTTTCGAGATATCGAGAAAGGAATTTGGTAAAAAACCATAACCCAAATTAAATGTGAAATAATTTAACTTCATATGGGAGTATATACCATATTATAAAATTCCAATTGAGGTAAAGAGAAAAATACTAATTTTCTCCAAGAATAGGTATGACCTGGTTGTGGAAGTGGAGAGTTGGTTGAGTCGGTAATAGAAAGAGACTGGTTCAATTTTCTCCTCTCCACTGGATTTTTTCACTGCCCAAATTTTACGTGGTTAACCTCTTAACGCCACGTCCTTAGTAGTTTCTATGTTTCCGCAAGTTCTTCATTTTGAATCGATGTGTACAAAGCTAACGGTAATAAAAGTTTTCCATCGAAAAAAAAAACAACCCCATCTTTACGCATGCGATACCGTGGGAAAAAAGAGCCAATCGAGGTCCATGAGTTGGCGGAGGCGAGGTTGATCGATGGCAAGTGTCCATTGAATTATCAAGACCAGACGGATTCTTGGACAAGGTCCGGGAAGGCATTTAAAGCGACGCCGGTACGAAGAGGGATGGAGCGGGCAGGTGGGATAGGCGGTAATGGAGTGTGGGCGGGCGCCCCCGCTCTCTCTCTTTCTCTCTGGGATGCTTCGGAGAGGAGGGGGGAGGGAGGGAGAACGAGAAACGTGCCAGAAGGGCAAACCTTCCGAAACGATTGGATCGTGGATCGATTATCAGCCGACGAGGGAGGAGATGGACGCCGTGAAGACGGATGAAGGAAAGAGGGAGAGACTTATGGGAAAAGTAAATAGAGAGATAAGGCTAGAGAGAGAGAGAAAGCCCATCTGAAACAAAGAAGAATGGAGTGGTAAGGCGGGAAGGGAGTGAAGGCAAGTGTGTGATAGAGAAGTGAGAGGGGAATGCGAGGTTGGTGCGGGAGGTGTTATCAGGCCGAACTAATTTGGATGCAAGGTAGAGAGAGAAAGAGAGAGAGAAAGAGTGAGATAGTGTTCTGGTTATTAGAATTTTGTGACTCGCTATCCTTGGGATAAATCAGCTACTGCGACCTTATCGAGTTACATAATAGTCAAGTTCAAATACTTAGGACCGACAGATAATTTTATTAATCCAATAGTATTGCAGAATTAATAACTCTTCAATGCAAGACGAAATTGGAAATAAAAATGTCTGCTTTATTTTGCTATTAATTAAATTCACTAATGAATGCATTTTTGTAAAAACTATTACGATGTGTAGCTCAATTGATACAAGATTGTTTATTGTCACTAAAATGTTGTTTTCTCAATTACTCTTAAAATTTCGACTATGAAGGATTATTTAAGAAGAACGATTCGGCTGAAAGAAAAATTTAATTCTCTCAGTTTTTATGCTTGAGTTTTAAGTAAAAGCAAACGACATATGATGGATTTTAAAAACTAACTATAACCAATAGCTTAGAGGACTTTTCTCTCCCTCAATTATGTAAAATCCATATCAACCTTTGACTCAGTCGATCCATTTTCCACATCCACGCTATATGTATCTGCTTTCTATCTTGATGGTTTTTACTATCACCACCATTCGCGTATACAAAAGAGTAATATTTTATTTGCACGGCTTGTCTCGCATAACAAGCAGATTAATTTCAAATGAGTCCTTCCTCTTTGCTCCAATTGGTATGGGGACACACGCGAGTATATTGCTCAATACTGGTTTAGAGATTAGAGCATTGCGCAAACTTAAAAATAAAACATATTGCAAAAAATTCTCTCTCGGTATGTTGCGCAAACCTTCCTGTCCACTACCCACCGAACTTGTGTGTGAATTAGTATACTCCACAGTAGTTTTGCATGGCTCCGGTACACATTGAATAAGAGAAACCCTGAATATACTTTATTTTTGGATCTTAGTTACTTTGATGGAAAGGAAAAACGTCAAAGAATCTAGACCAAAGAAAGGTATTTGAAGTAGTAAATTTAGCTATACGAATCTTCCATACGAACCGAGTTATTCTGCAAAGAATAAATGCTTACATGGTGACGGTCTGAATATTATTAACGGGATATTATATTAATTGTTAATTGGTGATTGTGTTTGCCTATTTTACAAAAAAAATTCAGAATATTCAAAATTGCAAAAAGACCAAGCAGGAAATTAATAAACTAATTGATTGATTTACAATCTGTTAATATAATCAAGTATTTTGGTAATCATGTTTCAGAACTAAATTTAGCAAATCAGTTTGTAAAGCAATTCACTAGAGGAATTAAAGGTAAACTGTCTCAAAACTTTTAAAGAAACCTCTGTTGTCAAACTATCTAACAGCATTTTTATCCCTGATGCTACAATTAATAAAATAAAGGACATTATAAATAACTTTGCAAACAAGGCACCTGGCTATGATAACATTAGGTTAAAGGATATTAAAAACAATGATGCATTATTAAATGTTACAACAAATTTAATAAATAGTTGCTTAAAATATGGTGTTGTTCCACATGATTTGAAGATAGCAATAGTAAAACCAATATATAAGGGGGGATTGCATACTGACCTAAATATCAATTTTACCCACAGTTGATAAGATTATGGAAAAATATGTTGCTGAATATATATTAAAGTTCTTGGATAAATATAAAATTATATGAAATATGCAGTTTGGGTTCCAAAAAAATAAAGGTACTAAACAGGCACTGGAAGAATTTTCATAGCTGATTAATTATAATTTAGACAGAAATAACCATATTATAGCATGCTATATAGACTATAAAAAGGCATTTGATACAGTAGATATAGATATATTGATTGTAAAACTAGAAAATATTGGTATTAGGGGATTAGTGCGTGATTGGTTTAAAAGTTTCCTAAAAAACAGAGTGATTAAAGTGAAATTAAATAGAACTGTAAGTGTTTCAGAATATGTAACTTGTGGTGTACCTCAGGGTTCTATACTGGGCCCTATTTTATTTATAATATATATAAATGATACAATTCATTTAATTAAACACACTAAGATTATTGCCTATGCTTATGATGTGGTATTGATTAGTGGTCATAAAGATTACAGTACAGCAGAAAATAACTTGCAAAAGGACTTTGATGCAGTAAACAGATGGTCTCATGATAATAAAATGATAATTAATATTTTGAAAAACTAAAACTATGCACTTTTTTAATCGAGTTACACAAAGACAAAAGGTAAAAATCTGCCTTCATGAACATGAATGTTTACACAGTAAAAAATTAAACTGCACATGTGAACTCCTAGAGCAAGTACAAACATACAAGTACTTAGGCATAATTATTGATGAAAACTTCAAATTTAATGAACATATTAAAAAAATAAATAGCAACCTAAGAAAGATCTCATTTCAACTATATCACCTGCAAAATATTTTGCCACAACAAGTTAAACGTATGATATACTTTTCCATGGTGGGAAGTCTTTTAAAATATGGCATACCCATATGGGGTAATGCAAGCAAAACTTACTTAAATCTGCTTATCAAAATCAAAATAGAATTGTAAAACTTATAGTTCCTTACCAATGTGAAACCAAGTGTTATTGTAATAACTATAAAACATTATACTGTACTAATACGTATAAGAATGCTTGAGTATTGGCAATACCTCTCCTGTACAAATATGTTTGCATCACAGATAACTATTTTTCTAATAAATATAAAAAACAAATAGTAACAACACACCAAAAATATATGAGAAATAAAATTAAATATGAAATTCCGAAGTACTTTAATAACAGTGGTGGAAGACAATTGAAAGTGAGTATTTCTAATATGTTTAACAAACTACCTAAGGAATTACAAACACTAAATAGCCAAAGCAAAGTAAAAATAAAAATTAATGATTGGTTCCTTAGTATAGAGTATTCATTGCTCTAATGGTATGTTAACAGGCATATATTTATGTGTGTAAGTGTATATATGTAAAGATACATATGTGTGTATATGTACGATATATATAAGTTTGTTGATTTATATAATGTTAAACAAGTTATTAACTATGAGGAATATTATATGGAAATATTATTTAGTGAAATATTGTTTGGTAAAAAGGAAAATATTTATTTGTATGTGTAGAGTGAGTAATTATTAAAAAACTAAACACCGGAACCAAAGGGAAAATTGGCACCTACAGACAAGCCTATGGCTCTGTAGGACCAGATCAAGTTTCCTCCCTGAAATTTGTAACGAAGTCTTTTTGAAATTTGTAATAATTTATGTAAATGTATTCCTAATAATTATAATAAAGTTGAAAAAATAACGTTTTATTCAAAGTAAATTAACCGTTTTACCCTAGAAGAATAAACAAAATAGTTCTGTCCCTCTCCGACTTCCTCCACTGGCTTCCCTAGTTCTGACTCCACGCTAAACACACAAGGAAATGGCTAATTATAAAATAGCTAGTTAATAACATTGCGTCTTGATGTGAAATTATGATCTCTGGAATATATTCATTATCAACATACAAGTTCCAAAGCGTAATTCGGTAATGTGTTAAAATCTGCCGAAGCATTCATTTTTTCACATTCAGATGGGAGTTAGAAACGTTTATGGTATTTTGCAACAAAGCGATTTCATTGCTATTCTCTTAAGATGCACGAACGGATGAAAAGCATGGATACAATGAAACAAAGGCTTTAGAGGCAGACGATATAGGTATAGAAGTTGTTTTCTCCTCGAAAGGCAAAAAGGGCATAGTCATGCGGGGGAGTTGAATGCGCGCTATGCGCGGCGGGAAGTTTTCAACCTCGGACGAGGCGAGTAAAACACGAGAGAAGTAATAGTTTGGAAATTGAGGGTAGGAAAGAAGGTGAAAGGTGAAAAGTGAAAGATAGGGAATAAGAAAAAACGGAAAGAAAGTGCGAGATAAAATGAATAGGAGGTGGAGCGTGAACTCTGTTTCGCAGCGCCGACGCGAGATGACTCTGGTAATATAAAAGCCGAATAGCTCGCTGCGGAGGTGATAAAAAGGTCGGGCGAGGTGGGAAAGAGAGAAAAAGGTTAAAAGTCGTCGTCGTCGGTTCTCTTTCTTCTACTCTTCTCCATTCTAATTGTTTGTTTTTTTTGCCTTTTCGGGCGTGAGGTCTGCGGTGTGCCTTTTTGAGCAGACTTTCGCTTTGTGTAACGAAATATGTTATGATTGATGTTTCAACAGGTGTTTACGCGCTGTGAACGAGCCTTTGAATCACTTGATGATGAGGTGCATAGAAGTTGAGAGTCGCTTTAGCAATGAAATAATTCTTTTCAAAACGTCTCTTGTATGCATATATATGACTCTCAAAACTATTATTTAATTCAATATAATTTATCACATGTGTTAAAAGGAAACCATTTCTTTATTTAATAAATGTGGCTTGTTATGAATATCTTGCTATTAACTCTTGTTTTTCCTTGTAAATCTATATGCCAATGAAAAATTAATGGACTAAGAAAAACTGAAGTATGTACCATATACTTTTTTCTTGTTACAAATGCATAATATTAAAATTACATAAATCGATGCTAGTTAGCCATTTATTGCCAAGCATAAATGTCCTTCAGCCACATTTTATTGCGAATGCATTACTTTTTGGGACATTTCACTTTTTTTAATTTAACTATTTACCACTCCTCGAAAACTACATACTTCCTCTACATACGAAGACGACTCACTCTAATTAAAAGACTATAGAAGCGATTCCGTTTAATCTTTCTCTCCGTCGCATAGCGCCAGAGAAAAATCAACGCCGAGATTTACGCCGCCTTATTTTTCGAAGCTTGGCATTCTTTACGATTTCTCGACGTTGTTATAGCCGCCGAACCCGACAGAAAATGGACTGTGAGGGACAGCCCTCGCAATATTCTAAAAGAGCCTTTAACTCGGACGCGTAAAATGCGATGAGCAATAACCAGGCGATCACCTGCGGGAAAATGGACGCGGGCTAACATCGAGAGAGTTTATGGGAGGACGTTAAAACTATTTTTTTAATCGAAAAAAACGGAGGTTGAAATACTCTCAAGAATTACGAGAGCAAAAAATATGTAGACCCATAATAAGGGTTGTTTAAATTTCATCAATTTGCACTTTGCTGGTGGATAGAGAGAGTGTTACTACTTTAAAACAACCTTTTTACCCACTTCCCCGTATTTCTCTATTGAGAGAAGTAATCGAAGATAGAAAAATAGCTTTATGTCAGACATTTTTGCTCGCGTTTGGGTGAAAAATAGGTTTTAAGCACTTCTACCGTTATAATTTTGTTTTTTTTTTTCGCTGCGATTTCATGCCAGGCGATAACTAGGTAACGGGAGACATGGATAGGGTGTTTTTCGACACCCGAATTATATAGGTCGGGTGTGGTGATGTGGTGAAAAATCCTCCCTAGGGGCTTAGCATCGAAGCGTGAACGAAAATACATACGACATCCTCGGTACGAGCCAAGTTATTATAACACATTTCTATTTGTGTTTCGAGACAAGAATGCATCAGTACATAAATATTTTCCTTAGCGACTAAAAAATAGAGAAGTTGAATGGCACCGGAGATAAAGAATTATATTCACGTCATCTCGCAATGCACGCGTATACGCACAATACGCTCAATTTTTATCGTATTTTAAATTCCGCCGCGATTGTTCAATTTATTTTCGTGTCCAGACGGCTTTCTGCAACGCAATAGGAACGAATTCCTTCGAGCGATGAACGGCCTCCAATTGCACCGATAAATAACATATACAAGTCGATTCCAAACTTTTCTCAGCAAACTTAGATGATGATTTATCGATCGTAACTTAACCACCTCACCGATGATGTATCGATGCCGGTTTTTTTCGTAATAAATTTATCAGCCTCGATTCAATGATTTTTTCTAGGTGCTCCTCTTAAACTGCTTTGAATACACAAATTGAAACCAACGTCGGCAGAACGACAACGATCCTGTTATGCTCGATTTTTCAACCGCGAGACCAATTCGTCAAACGTTTTCTTTTCGAGCTATAATGTCCCCGCAGCGAGTTTCCCTTTAAATTGCCCCCTATTTCTATAAACAATAAGTGAAATCTTTAAGACGAATGCAAACACGTTCTTTAAAAAAAAGCGACCGGTAAATGGAGGATTAGTCTTCTTCTTTTACAAAAGTGGACACCCGGAGAGGTAAGACGTGGTCACGAGGATGAAGAGGACACAGAAAAGCGGAGAATGTTTTAAACCATTAGTTACCTCACGACACGCTTCATTACCGAGACTCGCCTCGCTTCCCCTCCTCCTCCTTTCCCGTTTCGACCACCTTAACCACCCACGGAGAGTGGCAGGGGGTGTCGAAACACAATCGGTCCGGTTAACTCAACATTCATGACCTCTTCCCATTGAAAACTCCTACCGTTAAGACGGAGCGAAGACGGGAGACGACAAAAGAGATCAGAGAACGACGAAAAAATACAAAAAAGGAAGCGAAAGCGAAAAATATGAGGCGAAAGAAAAAATAGATAAAACCATTGCAGTGCTCATCTTTCACCGAGGCGATGCAGACAAATCCCCTCTAGTGAGGCTGGCGCGTTGCCCGATGGGAGCGCTCTCCGCAGGGGTGCCAACATCTCCGCGGGTGAAAGGGGGGGAGGGAGAGAGAGAGAGGAGAGAGGGTGGTCTCGTGCAGAGGCGGAGGGGAGGAAGATGTTGTGAGGAGGGTGTGAGAGGAGGAGGTGGGACGTTAAGCACGCGAGCATATGCGAAGGAGAGCGTGGGAGGAGACGGAAGGCAGGGAATGGGAAGGGGTAGGCAGGGGGATGGGGAGGAGGGGATGATCCGGAGAAGCCATGGGATAAAGACGGAGAGTAAGGAACACTCAAAACGAGAGAGAGAGAGAGAGCAGAGACCGTTCCATTCCTCCTCGAGCATTATTTTTCCTTCCCTCTTTTTTCTTTCTCCTTCCCTTTTTATCAACCTCTCCTCTTTTCCTCTGCTGTTTTCTTCATACTTTATGGTTTTCCATTAATGGGTCCATCCATCTGCAGGAACCGCATTTTTCCTAGCGCATGAAGTAATTATCAATCTCGCATAAAATTACCCTAACAAAGAACAACGGGGACTTATATCACTTTAATGTGAAGGTCTCTCATTAAAAGAAGCCATCTATTAAGGGAGAAGTATTTTTATTATCGCTCGACAACTTCATCAATATAAGCTCAAATCTGAGAACTCCTCCCAAACAGGGAAGACATGTATAGTACTGGAAATTCCAAAAATTTACAAAATCATTTGCCTCTATCCTTCTCTTGTTACACCTTCTCTTCTCGTGCGACTTCCTAACGCGACTTGTCACATACTCACTTCTTCACTTCCTTTTTTCCCCTTTCTGGTCTCTTGCGCATCCATTTCTCCTTCCACTCCCGCACCAAAATCCTTTAACCACGTGCACCGCTGCCCTTTTGAACCGAACACTTTCATGTTTCTCTCCCCTTTTGTATTCCTTTTCCACACCCAAGCATCATCCCCTTCCCATTCCTTCCTTCCCTCAATTCTCGGTATCCTCTCTCTCTTTCTCCCTTTCAGGCACAAAACCCTTTTCTTCGCTTTGTTTTTCCCTTTTTGGTAACCGCCCAGTTCTTCCACCCTCCTCCTCTCTCTCTCTCGCTGCACTGCCACCACATTCTTTTTTGACTCCTCCGAGCCCTTTTTTGATTTGGTGTTTCGGTCCCTAATTGAAGGGACGATGTATCCATTAAGAGGGGAAAAGGGTTGGCGGGGAGAGGGAGAGGAGGTGAGAAGGAGATGGTGAAGAAGGATGAAGGAAGACATGTGAATGGATTTCGAAGATAGAATATGAGAGGGCGTGGGTGTGAGGAGAGAGAAAGAGAGAAAGGTAGACTGATTGGAAGAGTATATCTGTAGAAAGAAGAGGAGATAGAAGAGGAGAAAAGGATAAGGTAGAAGAGTAACAGAGAAGACGAAATATAAGGAGGAAGAAGATGGAGAGATAGAGGGAGTGTGAGAGGAAACGGAGCGCCTAGAGAGGAGGAAAGGAAAAGGGAATAGGAGAGGAATAGGAAGGAGTCAAAGTTAACGGATTGGGAAAGGAAAGAGATGAGAAAGGCAGAAAGATCGCAGTTCAAATTTAATATAATAACCGATTAATCTTCTGATAAAAAAAAACGATGTCTTCGGAGATGAAACGTAACTGATTTAATATGAAACTTCCTTAAAGACGGAATATTTGCATTTTGAAAATGTGCTACTCTTTTGTCTTTCTGTATGACGCGTATCATCCTTTAAAGAAAATAGTCAAAACCTGAGTTTTCATACGCGAAAAAACATAATTTAACATTAAAATGTTTCTATAAAATAACAATAGACAATGGACTTGTGCAAGTTGGAATTACGCCTGCTATCAAGCATGCAGAGTTAACAAACATCGTATAAAAACATTTTTTTATCTTGAATTATATCTCCTTTCTTGAGGAATGAGAAAATATTCGCATAGACAACTGTTTACGCTGAAACTTGACCAGCGATTCTAAAAATGAAGTTAAAAAAGTTATAAGGACTCAGGATTCATATCTTGGGATATTTGCGAAAGACTCCCGTCAGGAAATCAAGATATCCTCAACTTTGAAAATAACATTGGCAAACAGGCGGGAAGGAAAACTTAACCCGTTTTAATTGCCGCACGTGGGATGAAAATACGCCCAACCATAAGCGACGATACGGTGCGATCCTTCCTCGGGTTACGACCGGCGTATAAAACCCAGACTTCGTTTTACGGCGAAAGCATAAATAAATGCGCATATTTATTAAACGGCGGAGTCCACCAAAAGGTCTGACCAACACCAGAGCATGAAAGGCGCTGCCCAACGACCGAGAGGCGTAATGGCGGCTCGGCGTCGGTGTAAAACGAAGAGCACAAACCGGCAAAATATAGAGGAAAAGAGTGGGGAGAGAGAGAGAGAGAGAGATGAAGGATGATTATCGCTCGGAAGGACCCGATGACTCAGCCCACATTTAGGGACGGCCGTGGATCTAGAGAGGAAATACCATCGCTTTAAGTTTTGATTGCGTTCTCTACGAAAGTCGGAATTGGAGGGACGAACGCATGGCAGAATGATGGACAAGCGAGTATGTAAAATAGAATGGATCGTAAAATCAGGAGTCGGTAGAGAGGGGGTATAAGAGTTGTAAGGAGTAGATTTTAAGGGTTTTGGGGTTGCTGAGTGCTGGAATTGTAAGAAACTGTAGAAGACGAGAATGTTAAGCGGAAGAAGCGGCAAAGAAAGGGAGCTAGTGGTGAATGATGAAATTCTGTTGTGATGTAAAGCGTGATGGAGACGATGGAATTGCAGTTACCGTGATGGGTGCTGTGAAAGAGGAGGTAGAGGGACAAATTTCATCATTTAAAGCAAAAATATAAATTATAACGTATCAATACAAAAATTAATAAACAAAGAATTGCATACAAGGAATGAATGACAAAACAAATAAATAAATATATTCTTTATTCTTTTTGATATCTATGACTTCATAATTATAACTCTGATTCATAACAAATTCAAGTCTTCCGACAGAAATTAAGCGTTATAACTGAGATAAATACAGAGCAGTATATATAAGAAAGGGATGGGAAAGAAGACAATAAAACATTCATAATTATACGATTAAAGAACGAAGGAATGCAAGGCGGGAATCAAGGTGAAAGATTAATGAGAAACTAAGAAGAAGAAGGAAATGAAGTCTAGGTGGAAATTTTTAAGTAGTACGTGCTTTTTGAGTAATGGGCCTCTCCTCGTGTAATTGCAAGTGTTCAGAAGAGAGGTGTCTGAATGAAGTGAGTGTCGAGGATTTCCGTCCGAAATTAGGGAGCGCGTTCGGTTCTGAAATAAGGAGGCGGCGAAGAGATGCTAGAGAGGAGAAAAAGAAAGAAGGGGAGACTGCGGAAGAGGGATGGGGAGAAGTGTGGAATCGGAGGCACCAGACGAAAAAGGTTTTTTGGTAGTGAGATGGAGGAAGAGCGAGGGAGAGAAGGCGATGGAGCGAGGGGAAGGGGTTGGGATGGAGTGGCCTTTTCACGCTGGTGTCGAAAAAACGAGGAGCCGACCAAGGCGATCAACGGCCTCTCGGGGACCGTCTCTTTAACTGATACAACTTCTTTCAATTAAACGTAAAACGCTAAATCGCCTTTTTTTGTCCGTTATAAGCGATAGCCTTGTAGGTCCGTCTCTCGGAAGTGACGTAAAAAACTCGACGATTTTTGTTTTCGTATGATGTCATGGTTCTATGATACAGAGTTCAAAAGTCGAATTCTATCGAATTAAATCGCGCAAATGAAAGATATTCGCCTACAGAAACATATATTTTATCAAGGAAAAAACCCCTAAAACACATCGCTTTATTGCTTACCCAATCCATTAATTTGAAAAATTTATTTTGATTGAATTATTGCAAAAAATTGACTGCTTTATTACGAAAAGTGTTGAAATTGACCTAGTCCATATTGGATGTACATACAACTATGAATTTAGGGAGAAACAACCAGTAGTATAGTTGGCGGAATGTTGGCAACGAGCTGCGACGCAGTGCTCCCTCTAACAAGCGGGTGCGCGGCCGCGCACAGTTATTTTCCCCCCGAGCAAAGCCATTTCTTTGCCGCGCACAAGTAAGAAAATATCATAGAAACATCGCGGAGAACATTACACAAGGCGTTTCTTTTCTAAAAAAAATATTTTTAGTTCCCATGACATCACTTATAGACAGAAAATTCTTCTTCCACTTCGATGGGAGCCCGTGGAGCCCCTGACTTTTAGGTTCACAATTTTTTTGCGAACCAGCTTACCACTGCTGCTCACGAAGTTTGGCTGGCTGCGCAGAACTTTAAAAGGTTAGAAGAAAGACTGGCTGCGAGATATCGTTTTTCGATTCATTCGAGGTACATATGTGGATTATTTGTTGTAGGCATTATCCTTTAAATAGTCCCATAGAATGAAGTCTTAAGGCGAAATATCTATGAATTTTTATTCTTCCAGTTCTTTCCCATACAATATTATTATCAGGATTAATGGTTCTCTCTTAAAATGATCATCATCCTTTATTAATAATAAATATAATATACAAATAATAATTAATCCGAAGAAAATAATATCTTTATATGAAATAATAAACAAATATATTTGAATAATTAAAGGCAATTAAATTGGAATGTGTAAACGAGAGATCATTCATTAGGTTTCACATTCCATCGTGTACCCTCTTGCATTCCTCATAATCACCGTAAGCGGCGGACGCGTAAAGCACACGCATTTCAGCGCTCGTTTATTATTTTCCCTCCCGAACGCCTTTACCCTCGCCTAGGGTGGATGATGAAAGGAAGGACGTCACGTCGGAATGGGCACCGCTTTTTATCCCGAGTGAAATTTTTATTCTCCCGAGGGGTCAGTGAAGGAGCAGAGGAAAAGAGGCCCTCGCTCTCCTGACGGCCGCCGAGGGACAATTCAAAGCGACGCGAAATTAATGAGACGAACGACCCGACCACTTGATACCTATCGAACTCGGGAAATACTCACCAGAGGGTAGAGTGCACGATATTCACATCCCCGAGCCGATCCCAATACTATTAATTATACTTAACGCCATTCTCATCCCTCCCGTCCACTCCGCCGCCATGCTTTTTTAACCGAAAAAAACATCACCCAGCAGAATAACTTTCTAACGTTCTTTTTTATATTCTAACCTTTTTTATATTTCTGCCCCTCGTTCTCTCTCTCTCTCTCTCTCTCTCTCTCTCTCTCTCTCTATCTACGACGCGCTTTCAAAAACAGGATTAATATTTCAACTTCTCGTAGAAAACGTAGTCGAGTTTGTTTCACGGAATAACTTTATCCACCTCGTATAGGAGGAATGGATGCAGAGAGAGGAGAGAGATGGAGGGGTAGGGCAGGGCGATAATTAAAGCTAAAGAATAACCTTTGGAGAAGAGGTACGAATGGGAGAGGAGGGGAGGGGAGAAGGGGGAGCAGGTGGAGGGGAAGGATGGGAGATGAGGCGGAGGAGGGGAGGGGAGAAGGGAGAGGAGGGGAAGAGAGAATGGGGAGGAGGGAGGGGGAGAAGGGAGGAAGAGGGGTGGGGAAGAGGGAACGTCGGGCGCGGAATGACGTTTGACAAATGGTAATCTCAACCTCCGGAGTTAAGAGTTAGACTTCGTTTCCCACTTTCTACGCTGCTCCGTAATCAATTCTTCCCACGGTTCTAGTAAAGAGGGAAGTCGTGTAATGCGCACCAAAGGGAATTAAGGTCCTTGCCTCGTGGGTTGACACTACAAAGAGAGGGCACGCCACGCGTGAGAGAAAGAGAGAGGAGGGAGAGGACAAGAGACGCAACGAGATACGGAATGACAAAAATAAAAGCGATCTCACATCGTGAAGATTGTTGGCAGGAATCGACCCTCGTTAGAATCGGGAGATTTAAGCGTTAGTTTGGGGGTTTAGATAATGGGGAATGATCAAACGAAGGATTGGAAAAAGCATCGTTCTTTCTAATGAAATAGACTCGAAAAGCATCCGACGACGATTTTCAAAATTTCCCAAACGATGGCCTTAGATTAGACCCTTTCGGAAGGAAGGCAGGTTTGAAGGAGGGAAAGAAGGTGCCACACATGTCGATATCTTTACGGCAACTCTCCGCCATTAAACTCTCTCGCGCTTTCTTTTAATCGAGGGTGTTTATAGGAGGTGGATCGGCCTCTCTCGGGCACAGAAATCGGTTGTATAAAACGACCAACCGCAGTTGGAGGAAAGAATAGGACACCCCTTCTCGTAGAGCTTCCGTAGATTTCGCGTCCCCTGTGACGCGTGACTTGTATCCAGAGAATTATCTCAAATCGAACAGAGATTTCATCGACTTTTATAGAACTGGTCCAGAAATCGAGAATTTGATAAATCGATAAACGGGATGTATTAGCACCATACGTGACTATATTCGACGCTCTTACCTCTCAGTATTCTTTCTAGAAGTGTTCGGATCTTTTATGAAATTTGGTGTTGCTTGCATGAACGGGAATTTTACCGGTTGAAGGTATGATTTAGTCGACATAAATTATTATTTTTACCAATATAATCCTTTTTTTGCAAGCTTAGATTGTATTTAAAGGTAAATTTGGAGGGTGTGGCAATGATATGGAAACGAAGACAATAAAGGGAGCTGTAAAGATATCTCGGAATCATCCACGGCTATCAACGTTTTGTTCTCTAGCAAAAATTCAAAATATTAATAACCTTGGTATTTCTGAATAAATGTATTACCTCCTTCTGACTCTGAATTAATAAATCACTGCAGTTTACTTGCCAATCTACGCCATGAAAAATTGAAGTAGGTATCAATTTAAAAAATATCGAGCTTGCTTTACGGCTGGCATCCAATAAATGCTTTATATCTAGATTCTACAATCGATGGATCCCAACTGAGGATGGATGTTTTCTAGCTGAAATGCCAATCTTGTTTTCCCGACTTCTTTTTGATTATCTGAGTGGTATAAATCATCAGTTAGAACGGCGAATATTTTATGTAATTCCAAACGTATGTTCATATCAGTTTTAAAATTTAAGAGGTGCTAACGAATTGCATTAATTGGAAGTAATATTACACGGGTTACACGGAAACGTGGCTCTAATACGAAACGTGATTCTATTCCGGATGACAAAAGAGGAAAATGCAGTGGAGGCATTGTTTCAGTTTATGTATCAGGACGATCATTGCTTAACAAGGCGCCAAGTAATAGGAGTCGGCGCTGCTGCTAACTACAGAGCCATTAATTATAAGAACATACCCGGTTACTGTTCATCTGTCTAAATATGCATCACGAAATAAGCTTAAAATTAATTATAGTCTCGCGAAAATTAAATGAGAAAATATAATTAAAAACTTGACTTTACGCGGAAAATGATCCATTCATGCAAGACTAAGTAGCCGTTAATAATAACAAGAAAAAGTTCCCTTCTCTCCTGGTAAATTCCACTACTAATCACTCGATGCATCTCGTAGCTCGTTCTGAGAAAAAACGCGAAAGTTTGCACGGACAATCCGAACCGACAAGGGGCACTAAAAATCAAAACAGCAGAAATTCAATTAGGAAAACTCCCCCTCCGGAAGAAGCTGAGCGAATGTTTTTACTTCGCGATGAAAAAAGAAGCAAGGGCGACACAAATCATCAGGAAATTGTGTAAAAGTGAGGCAAACATTTTTTTTGCGCCCGCCGCGCAAAAAAAAAAGAAAAAATTCCGGAGATAGTTTCCGCGCCGAGGGTGTGCCAGGAAAAGTAGAGGGCGGCGGCGCCCTGAGCGGAGGAGAAAGAGAGATAGAGGAGGGAGAGAGAGGGCAAGAGAGAGGGGGTTAGAGGCAGGCTTATCTGGGGAGCATCCTCGGAGCAAATGCACAGTGAAAAGCGGGATGAATATTTAATGAGGATGGAGGATATATGGGCGAGGGTAAGAGGTACAGAGGAGGAGGTGTGGGAGGGAGAAGAGGCTGCAGGATGACTAGGCTGGGTGAAATAGGAGAATAGAGAAGGCAAAGAGAGATAGAGAGGGCATGAAATATTGACGAAAAGCGTCGAAATGGAAGAAAAGTGAGCGGGTAAAATATGGAAGAGATACGACGGGAAAGATATAAAACAAAGGAAAGGTTTAAAAAATACAGGACGCGAGCGATGAATGAATGCTATCAAAAGAGGAAAATGCTTAAATATGGAGGAAAAGAGATGAGATAAAGGATAAATAATAAAACGAGCCGCCGAGAAACAAAATCGAGGCATAAGAAAGTTCGAGAGACGGGGAAAACGTACATAAAATACGGGAGCTTCCAAGAAAGGGCGAGAAAGATTGCGATACGACGTTGCGAATAAAACGGGAAGATTCGTATGGAAACTGCGCACTCTCTCTCCTGGAGATGAAGAGGGAGGTAAAGAGGAAGGCAGATGAAAACGAGAAAGATACGGCAGAAGACGGGGGTCGGACGAAGGGGAGATTGATTCATTATTCTACCCAAAGGGGTCAGATTGCGCGCTTTGAAAGCGTGAGATTCGGGCGGGAGGTCGTGAGGGTATATCTACCCTCTTATTTGAACGAAAGGGAACGAAGACTTATTTGGGGAAGAACTGAGGGATTTAACTTTGTCGGAACGATGCCCTCCTGAGAAACCCGTAAAAGAAAAAGCAAAGGAAGGAAATGAATTTCAAAGGATTCTTTCCTAACTTGCATGTTATCCTGAATGGAATAGGAGATGATGCTAGGAGAATAGGTACAAGAGGGCTCGTTGTTTTTCTCTTCAAAAGCATTCCGAAGGGTCTAAAAAGATATACGCGTCGAGCGCAATGGAATTTTCCTCGTCTAAAGGGTTGAAAGGTTTCTTTCGCGGAGAATTATATTCAATACGAGTTGAAATCAAATCTTGAGGCGCAATTCCGCGCAGACAGTGACACTGCAAAGTGAAGGAAATAAAGAAGGTATTATGAAGGACAATTAAGCAAGAACCACATGACACGCTAGTGCATGGATTATGTTAAACAAGCCAACATGTGTATGGCTTGCAAGAGTTTGTTTTTGAAATGCTGTGACAGACAGGCACGAAGAAGATAATGGTTTTTAATAATTTCCTTGCATTTTTAACGGTTTAAATGAATTACTTCCGTAGATTAACGTGTCAGAACGATTATGCTACTTCATATATGACGATGTGATGTTGTAAATTCAAAGATTCGTTTTGATTTCAATAACATTTAAATAGAAAGTATTGATCAGTACTGACATTATCTAAGTAAGATTTGTGTAACTTTATTTTTATACCAGCAGAATTAAAAGATTTTTTTGCGTGAAAAACCGAACAAGAGAATACGATTCTCAATTTGGCTAAAAAATCTAGAGAAAAACCCAAAATGTTTTTAAATACCCAAACTAATTTAGAAGTACAAAAAATCTGTAAAAACAACACAGGAAAAAACAACGCAAAGATGTTAACAGAAAATGTCTGCCAAAATGACAAATGACGCGGAACGATAAAAAGTAAAAAACTAACCAAATATTGATTAGCACCAAAGAATGAAATAGGTTGTTAAGACTATTAGTATCCAATCACTGAAATGCGACGATAATCCTGGTGATGAAATTCGAAAAAGGTATTTTAAAAAATACTGCAGATAAATTTTTCATATAGCTGGGATCGAACGATAAAATACGAACTCGATCACATCTCGGGCATTCGGAAAGGAAAAAAGAGCTAAAACAGGATCGGCGAGGCGGGATTGCCAAAAAATCGGGCGCAATTTTCAGCGGCGCGACGACTTTGTTCCATGGAAATGTAATCCAAGCCGATAATCGCTCCCTTGCGGTCAATTAGTTTAAGCGATGACTTTTGCGTCCTCCTGTCGAGGCGTTATTATCGTTTCCACGTGGTGGTTAACGGAAAAAAATTAAAACCGAGTATTCAATTACTAAAACTTCAAACGAATACGTGTAAGGGGAGCTTCTTGTGGAGGGAGAAAGAAGTGCATATGGGAGAGAATTGAGAAGAGAAAAAGGGAGAGAATTGGAAAAGAGAAGATGGTATAAGACGATCTTGGAGGAATAAGAAGGTACGTGGAGCTGTAGAAAGTAAGAAAGAGAGAGAATGCTGGAGAAGGACAAAGGGCAGAGAAGAAAGGGACAATGTAATGAAGATTAGAAAATGTTAAACACAACAGACAGAATTGGACGGCTGTAATGAAAAAGGAACCAACCACCAATGAATGATAACTGTGAAAAAGTCTGTCAAAGATATCTTTATTTTTAAAAAATCATAAAACATTTGGATTTAGAAAAATTGTGCATAATGGCTTTAAATACGACTAGATATATGTAATGACTATAATTTTCATTAAATATTTCACTGTGTTCATTGCTTCATCAGTAAAAATGGTGGTTGGTTCTCTTTACATAAATTCAAATCATATTCATTTAAAAATCTGATGTGGCCACCACATGACTTACACCATACCTGTAATATTTCTAAAAATTCCAAATAGGTTACATAATAATAAATATTTTAAGAAACTGCGAGAAAATTTTAGACTACAAAAAACAGAAATAAACTCAAACCATAGGCTTCTGATATTGGATATAGCCACAAAGCTCCAACAATTAAGAAAAAAATTGGAGCGTTACTAACAATAAGATATAACTAAGCGTCGATTGTTGACAATAGTCGTCGGTAGGTGGCGTGGTGGTGGCAGATAAAATATAAGATATCTCTTAAACAATGCATTATATGGAAAAATATTTCAAACAAAGGTTGTAGAAAATTAAATTTCCTACAACTTTTATTCCAATACATTTTTACATTTATCAATCCCTTCAGATGCCTTTGTATTCGATTATTTTATAAATCCCACACACACAGTGCACCTAAAAAGATATCATTTAATTTTAAATGTATACTCGTGCCGTATACTAAGTTGGCTCCATTTATCACGTATTTCTAAAAACACGATTCTTTTTCATTCAATTTTATTGCTGCAGAATGATTTATCTGCCGTTGAAAAAGAAATGTTCCTAACAAGCAAAGTCGCCATAAACGAGCGACGCGACAAATCACCTTCCACCATAATTGTCGCTTTGTAGCCACGTAGTTTCAACGAGGACAGTAGCAGGCCGCGTCGCGTGTTAACGTCAAATACATCGAACGCCGTCCCCAGAGATGCGCTCGTTTTGGAGATATATATTTTCTCGGAGGCGCCTCCATTGGGATGCGGGGTGACAAACGAGAGGCGACGTGCGCAGCAGGGGTTGAGGAATACGCGCGTCGGAGTGCCTGCGTGAGTATGAGAGATGGGAAGAGAGAAGGAGAGAGAAAGCGAGAGAAAGATGGAGCGATATTTAGATAGGAATAATTGAAGTTTCTCTAGCGATGCTAAGACGAGCAACAATCGCAAATCTAAAACGGAGATGGAATGAGATGCGGGCGCCACCGTCAGCGGCTCGTCACGAAAAAAAGAAACGCGATAAAAAGGTGGAAATGGCTGGATAGATGAGAAAGATTGGATTCTTTGCTGTCGGCCATCTGGGTAATTTCATTAATTCCTGATTGGGAGATTGGGAGAGTCGCTCATAGCGCCTCCGGGAACTGAGTCGCTTACCTCTCACTCTGATCTCATTCTTACGCAAAAAGCGGAGTAACGAGTCCGAGCCTTTGTTTGACGATTGTGTACAGACGTGGAATTATTGCAACGCTTGCAGCATTTTTAGTAAATGCCTTGTAATTACCTGAAATTTTTGTCCGTATGTACCTGATATTATTATAGTTAAATTGCCGAAGGAACCCGGAAGGATAATATAGAGATTGGGAAGATTTGCAAAGGACAGTGGTTGCTTATTGATAGAACATGAGCAATTTTGAAATTGCAGATTAAACATGTTAACTTCATTCAACGCTTTGAAAATCATCTCCATTGAAACATGATTTATGCACAAAGTGAAATTATCAAGCAGTTCCAAGTTATTTTTTAACTCACAAAAATATCGCGTAGAAACCTTTAGATAAAAATTCGTCGTTGATAATGGTTTTGCAAAACTTAACCGACGAGCTTTAATTAATCACTACTTATTAAGGATTTCATATAGAGTTGACGATATTTTGCCTTAACCATGACATGAAGGAAAAACTATGAAAGTGGGATGGAAAATAGTATAATAGTAAGCAAAAGCTATAAATATTTAAGAAGAAAAAAGCGAGAGGATGATGAACGCCAAATAGAAAGAAGAGCATAGGAATAGCCAAAATCGGAATCAGATGGCAGAGCAAAATGAAAACAATTTCATTTGCGTTACGGCTACATTTGGAACACCATGTGAAAATTTTAATAATTAGCAATTCGTCCATCAGAGGAAAACATCGATTAAAATAATTTGTACCAGGCCATATACACGCATGTATTTTTTTAAATTAGCTTTTGACCAATGTGCGTAGGATTTAACAAATGGACCGACTCATAAAAAACTAAATTCATTCTTGTGAACACTACAAATTTCAGAAGAGTAACTTATATGACCTTGTACTTGCCCAAATGTGTATTACATATCGCTATAAAATTCCGCACCAATAACGTGCGCGTTGTGGCGAAGAAAGCCGATGCGTTTGAGCGTCAAAGTGCTGGAATCTGATTGTGAGCCGTCCCCATCGATTGTGTGCATATTCCTCAGCAGGCTTGGCAACGTCACAAAACAATTTATCATCATTAAACTTGGACATTTCTCAGTGATGCATCCTTTGAATCTAAATCCGAGATTGAATAAATCGAATTCTTTTTCGTGATATTTCAAGAAATATTCGAAGATAAATGTTTAAATAATTTCGTAGTCCCGGTATTTTAACCGGTGCTTCTCCATTTTTTCTCGCGTGATTTATTGGATTCAGTTCCGCGGTAGAAGAACCGTTCCTCTCTCTCGCCTTCCTTACCTCGTTACGAATGAATTATTGTAGGATGCGATTCGGAGGATAAGTAAGCATTAAAAAAGGTCCGAGAAAAACACGTTTAACATAAAAAAGAAGAAATATATCTCTCTCCTTGAAGTTTTATCTCAAGGTTTCTACGCGATATTTTTGTATGAGTTAAAAAATAACTTGGAACTGTTTGGTAATTTCACTTTGTACATAAATCATGTTTCAATCGAGATGTTTTTCAAAGCACCCCGCGTTGAATAAAGTTCATCTACTCGGAAACATAATTCATGATTCCCATTGCCACATCATATTAGCATTACTAGTTGTAGCATTTAAAACGTAATTATATGACCTTCTGATGTCAAAGACGAACCTTGCATTTATAGTGAGGAATTGCTATTTAGTTAAGGAAGAAATTCAGCTCAACGACACCAATCCACCCAAGTTATGTATTATAAGGTAATCATGTAATTATATATATATATATACACGTGTGTGTATAGTAAAATGTCTTTTTATTGATTTCATTGTAATATCGGCAAGTTTTGGAGTATTATTTCAAATGTAGTTAGAAGTATTTTTGATGAATAAAATACCAAAAGGCTAATTGAATTGACATTAAGGTGAATACAAACCTAACAGAAATATTTAAATACGAGCAATGTTTAAAGACACCGATTTATTTGCCTTTATGTTCAGATGTTTTCCGTATCGTAATAATTAGATAGTAATTTCTACCATGAAGAATAATACTCCAGTCACCTTAAGGAAGAATAACTTACATCTTCAAATGCTTACTTACAATTAGAGATATGACCCAATTGCGCTACAATGTTCGCAAGAAATGACGTGATAACGAGTAAATTTAATAAACGTGGTAATATCTATTCATGTTTAGTAGTATTTCGCAATTGGATGTCTCCGTGAGAACATAAGTAGTTAATAGCGTTTTTTCCATGGCAAATAACAGAGCAAGAAGGGAAATAAATGACTTATCCATCCGACTGCAGATGAGCATTGCCTCCGAGAACAGACAATTTTTCCTTTCTCGAAAATAAAACGCCGTGAAAACTTGATGGCTTTGAGAATGACGATGGAGATTGTAGCCGTGTGATTACGTAAGGAAATTATGAACACTCCTTACGTATTTTTTCACTTCTTACAACTTTTCGCATTTAGGACAGAGATAAAAGTACGAAATTGTGTCCTAACACAAAAAACATTCCGCACTTTAACCGTTAAATCTCTTCGATTCTCTTTTAAAGTAGGAAAAAATTACCATGCTACTATTAATGGGTCGTCTCTAATAATTTTATGGTCGTATAACGACGAAAGTTTGAGTACTGTTGCTCGGCGCCTTTGTTGGAGAAACCCATGGTAATATAGTTATTTAAATTCTATAGAGAATGATCGAGTGCGTCTTATGGCTAAAGAAAATTCACAAAAGAAGCACTTTGAATGAAAAATGGAAAATATAAGTAATTATCTTACGTAGCCAATAGCTATATCAAGTTCATGAAAAACAATGTAGCCGTCTTCAGTGGAGATTTACCTAAAGCAGATTCTAAAGTAGATCTGCTTTCGGTGAACCACCACTGAAGAAGGCTGCAATGTAGTCGAAATCCGCCTCTGGTTTTCTAAAAACCTGTTATGGCTATTAGAGATGCATAGGAAAAATACTTATCTTTTTCCATTTTTATTCTAAAGTGCTTATTTTCTGAGTAATAATTTTAACCCAGGAAAAGGCGCGCTTCGAATGTCACATTCTCTCTTATCTTCTTAAAACAAACCCATTCAAAATTTCCAATGTTATTTTATCGTTAAGTTGCTTTTTGGAGTGGAACCAAACTGCTATCAACGCAGTTGAGAAAATGAACTTTTTTCCCCTTTCGTAATCTCAGTCACACCGTTTCACCACCTCTCTCTCTTTTCCTTTGAACGTTACTATGGAAATAAGGAGGTCTGATTAGCTTGTAATTCGATCGACTATCACTCACGGCTATCATACGCCACCGTTTCAAAGTGGATCGTTAAAACACAAGTATCTCAAAAGGAGATCTCTCTCTTCCAGTCCGAGCGGTGAGAGCATGACAAGTTAATATATACCACGACTCGAAACTTATCCATGCACGACAAAACCAAAAAGGCCCTCGTGGAAAGTTAACTCCGATCATTTTTACCTTTTCGGAAAGATCTGCATTTCCCTCCTCGATAAAACGAATAAATTGATCAATCGAGGAAAAATCGTGGGTAGGAAATCTCCTCGATTAAAAAGGACTCCCGTAATCTCTTTCATTATTTTTCATTAACCCAGGGCGTTTCTTCAATGCGATCGAGTCCAACTAACGACATATACAAAGTTTTCTAAGCATTGTTTCTGTTTAGAAGGTTACAAAATCATAGGCCTTAGCTTGGATTTTTTTATGAAATCTCGCGACTACTTATTTCTCACTCGATTACGCTTAATGATTTATGAGGACAACATGTCTAACTTTATTTTTAACTTTACTGACGCTATGTTTAATTTCTATGCGTGCCCGTCAGTTGTTATCTGTCGCCTATATTGAATTTTTAAAGCTTAAAACAATTTACGATTAAAAGGTAAAAAATAAAGCTGACTCTCAAGTTTAAAAAAAAATACGACGACGAATTACCTGTTTTACCGCTTAAAAATTTGGAGAGTAGCTCTATAACACGCAATAATGGCATATGCTAAACCAAATCGATCTAAATATATCTCTCGATGAATAATTGCCCGAAAACCCTTACCGTCCTTGATTGGGCGTCGTTGAAAGAGAAAAAAAGATCGATAATACTGAAATGAATAAAGCTATCGATTCATTCTTCTTCCTCTCCGACCACCCTGGCACCAACAACACGCACCACGCCTCGAACGACGGCTGACAGAAAGGCGTTCTTTGAAAAAATCTTAAAAAATAAAGTGAAATGAAAAAACAAAAGAGGGGTTCCGAACCGTATATGTATGCCATAGGGCACTCCCACCGCTGCCACCGTCCAAATCTCACCCAATGCTTCCTCCGCCACACATCATCCCATTCATCTTCCCCTCCTCCCCCTCCCACTCTCATCCCACCATCTATCTCTCTCTTTCTCCCTCCCTCTCCACCTCTCTCTTGCAACCCCCACAAACTCTCCTTTACCCCTCATTCCCACCCCGAACCTCTCTTTGCTTTTGGACCAGACTTCCGACCAGACGTAGTAATTGATGACTGGGGCAGCAACCTCAACACTTCCTCCCTTTGCTTTTCTCTCTCTTTCTCCCTCGCCCACCTCCTTCCCTCCCTCTCCCTCTAAACTCCCTCTCATCCCGACTTACCACCTCACACCATGACCTCAAGTATCTACCTCTTCCCTCTTTTACTCCCCCTTCTCCGCATCTTTTACTCCAGCTCTCGCGATCCAAACACGAACACACTTTCCGCTCCATCCGACACCTCCTTGAAGCCACGTTGCCATATCTAGAAGAGTAGCTCCAATTCTCGCCTCGCAAGGGATTTTTGTATTAGGGTGTTGATCTGAGGACTTGTTCTCATGAGTGCGTAAATATCCTCCGCGGTCGTTCAAAGTAAACTTGAAACTTCGATGGATGAGGCTGGAGCGACATTTGGGCCTGTGTATAAAAGACTTATGGAGCGTTTTCAGCAATATTAAAATAGGCTTTAATGTGATGAATGTAATTTTTTCCACGAATAAGTTAATTTCAATCTAGTTCATTATTAACCTGTCTTTAAATAAAAGGATCTGCTTGCAAAATGACGAAGAAGCCGTTTAGCACAGAAATTCTGGATCATGGTTATTTTTAGCTCGACACTAACCTTAGATTTTCCTATAAAGAATACTCTTCAATTTAAGGAGGAGCATTAACTCACTCACTGTCCAACTTTCTCCTAACAAATCTGCCATAGGCTTTTTATTATGCTCCCTGACATAAATTCATCATATTCTTAAATCCTTAAAAAATGATATATTTTTGACCAATAAAACCTACATTAAACCAGAATCACAAACAAAAAATATCTTAAAACTAAACGAAAATATGAAATGATATCCGAATTTCTAAATCGTGCAGAGCGGTAATCGCGGCAGAACTATAAAACACTCCGCGAACTGATTCATGCACGCGAACTTTATGCACCAAATTACCCCGCATCCCGAGTCCAAATTTGACGACAAAACGTCGGACGCAGTCGTTTGTCGCCCGCGTCAAATCACACAGTTCACTCTATTCGAGTGTAAAATTTCGGTCCTTCCTTGGAAAGAGGCGCCCTCTGAGCACCTCACTAAGAGCGCCATCCCATGCCGCCATCACCGTGATGGCTCTCCTTCCGAGCCCCAGACCACTATTTGACAGAAGCAAAAGAAAAACCCATCCTAAACGCTTAGGAGACGAGCCGACGCAAAGCACCTCATTAGTCTTCTCGCTTTCAGCGCCGTCTCCGCCCCACGTAAAAAAGAGGTAATAATAAATGACGGTCGCACGGGGTACACGCAAAAGAAGCCGAAAACTCCCTCTAGACCCTCTTTTTCCGTTGTTTGCTTGTTATTTTTTGGTTTATGGCACGTGTTGAAGAAAAATGCCCTTTGGGGAGACGGATTTATGAAATCCTTCCCGCGGACGTGTTCATGTCGGGTATCAACTGTCTCCGGAGGGATATTAAACCATCACGGACACATTACGACGGCGATACGAATGCGAGGGTGCGGAATGTCCCCCTTTACACTAAAAAATTTTATAAAAGAGAATATTTTCTTTTCAAACGCCGACTGTTGACATGTTGAAGCTTATTTTAAACTGAGCAACGATGCCCCACGAGTTGAGTAATGGCGCCAAATTTCATTTACAGCCATGAAGGCTCTTTGGCGACAATGGAAACACCTTTATGGCACTTTGATATTTTTTACTTGGAATATACGAAATTATTTTGATAAGATTAAATGAAAATGAAAAATATTAGCTAGATGAAGATATCTTGCAAGACGAGGGAACAAAGGTATTGCTGATGAAAATTTAATAGGTATATTTAGAATAAAAATTTTAATATCCTCCCGCATTATTCATATGAAAATCTTCAAAATGATCTTCAATACCAAAAGGAGGGATGATCATATTTTTTTGTAGCTATAAATACACGCAATTTCCTAAAAGGATTTTCTTTTTCAATACTTGCGAATACGTGTTCCTACAAGTTTATCATCTTAAAAAAGAATACACGATGTCATGAATTAAAATAAGCGCAAGATTACACCGACATTTTTATAAGAAAATACAGAGAAAACAACGCTGGAATCCCCGTCCCCCTTTTTCACGAAATGGAAACACAACATGCACGTGTACCGAATGTCGTTTCCTGCCTCTTGTCTGCGAAAAAAGACATTTCACGCCCGACCACCTCAACAGGAAAACCCTGGTACACCACTACATCGCGGGACCACTCCTAAATTTATATCATCCTTTCCCCTTTCCACGTCCTTATAATCGCCCAGAGAGGAAGCGAAATGGAAACATCGTATACATTTAGGGAGGGAACGACGCAAAGGCAATCGATTTCGGTACGAAGGAAAAAGATCGCTCGTCTATGTTATTCCTCGTTTCATACAATCATTGCGTATATCTGACGGGGGAGACATTTGGGATTCTGGACCTCCCTGAGATCCGTATAAACGCTTGCATCCCACGCTCCCCCGGGGGGACAAATGCGTCGGGACGCATTAGCGTCGGGTTTGGGGGGAAGAGGAAGGGGTTGGGTTGGAAAAGAGGCGAAAGTGGAGGAAGGGGGTCGTCGCGACGGCGATTCCTCTCAAAACCCAACTCCTCCCCTCCTTTTCCCACCCTTCGAACCCCTTCCGTCCCATTCCCCTCTCGTATTCTTTTTAAAGAGCCAATTCGTCGTCTGGATGGAGGTTTGGGGGTGGGTAGGGAGGAGGGGTGGGTGGAAGGAGAAATGAGAGAGGGAATCGCCTCTTCACCCCCTCTCCCTGCGTCATGTAGGGTGACTACACTCCGAGGAATTAGTTCCGCAACATTACACGGTCAAACTGCGGTGTTAGTCACACAAAGTGCGCCGAAAGGGGGTTTTGGGGGTGGAAGAGGGTGGCTGGGCGGGCGGAGGAGGAGGAGGACGGCGAGGAGAAATGGGAAGAATGGATTGCCGGGATGTATGAAAGAGATATTCCCTCTCTTTGAGACGGGGAAGGGGGGTAAGAGAGGAATTTAAAGGGAGACGGAGAAAAAGCAAGGAAGTGAAAAGAGGGAAAATAGAGAAAAATACAGAAAAACGGAGAAGAGGACGGAAATGGATGGGAGAATAAGGGGGCGGAGAGATAGAGGGTGGTTGGTATGAGAGAGGGAGACATGAAGAAAGAAAGAGGTGATAGGAAGAACGAGAGAGAAACGGCATGGCGTTGGGTCGGGTCGAAAACACATGAATACCCGATACAGCGTGCAGAATAAATTATCGCCACGGTATTCAGGGCAAAGTCTAAAATAAACGTATGAGGTCGGGGGATGCTCTCTGTGCGTGACCGACGCATCATATAAATATTCCGATTTGCTCAAATATGGCGCAGAATTTTTATCAATGATTCAAATGGGAATATTTTTAAGCCTAAATATATTATAGGAGTTAGATTGCGTGATTATTAGATAAAGTCTGCATGTATTAATACAAATATTAAGAAATTACAATAATATCAGGCGCACATATTCTGAAATTTGTGGCAACGATAACAACGACGATGCATAAGAATGTTTTACTTGAATTGCATTATTTCATTTCTTATATAACTAGACTTCGTTCGGAAAACTAAAACTTAAAAAGTAACGCAAAAGGTCAGCACTAATTAACTTTTACAGTATATTGCATCTCATCATGGAAAATGAGAAAATATTTGGATAATTGATTTAACCATTAACCAAGGTAATATATTTTGATTTTTAAACAGCTGAAACGTGAATATTAGCCAGACGATAACTGCTCCACAAGATATCAAATAAAATACTGTTGTTTAACTGTGAATACTTAGGGATGGCTGTCTCTAAATATCTTCCACTGATCTTTATAAACACAACGTTAGCTCGTCACTACTTGCCAAGGGCAAACAGTATTTAATTTCCTCATCGTCATCACAGCCGGCTGTACCCTTATGAATCTCCAACGAAGAGAAAAAAAACCCAACCCATATCTACGTCTCATTACAATCTCACCCTCCGAGTTCAACACTTGTTATTTGCCTAATCCTTTCCTATCAAATGATACGTCCAACTCCTCCCTCCCATCCTCCTAATGGATTCAATATTTCAGAGAAACTCATTACGTCTCTCTGGCCTCCCCTTTACCCGAGGCACTTCAACGCCTCTACCCTCAAATCCCTTTTTTCTTCTCCTCTGGGAGGGAAACTCCACCCCTACTGCTTCACCAAAGCACCCCTCAAGCCTGCTAGTTTTATCTCGCATTCGTTGCGATGACTCAATCCCTGGCGAGTGACAGGAAGGGTGTTGGACCGCATCGTTCTCTCGGAGCCGTACCGGAGAAAATTCCACGGGACCTAAAACTGCGCCTTGTGGGACAGCTATCTTTCAATGTAAACACTAACGGAGAATAGGGAAAACAAAATAAAGGCTTTGGCTTTTTTTAAAGAAACGTCGCCCGAAAACCAAAGAATACATACCTACGTGGGTAGACAATGTAGACAAACAACGGCATAGAAATGAGCAAACTTCGCCTAGTATGTTTTAGATTTGAACAAAACTTATATGTTTTTAGATATTTTTAGTTATTGTTGTGCAATACTAATTTGATAAATCTCGTAAGAGAGGGCTTTCGTAAAAATTAAATTGATTTAAGTTAAACGATATCATTGGCATTTTCATGCGAAACAAAAAAATCAGAAATGCCCCACAGTAAAAAAAGATATAGAAAGTGTCTTTGTTTGTGCATGTAACTATCGAAAATAAATTTAAAATTTCTCCCTTCGGCGTATTTAGTCTCTTCCCGTCATCAATTTTAATTTATTCATTTCTGTATTAGGCCGCTGCCTACACTCGTTTTCGTACATTTTCCTTAGTCTCCGTTAGATTTTTCCTGAGTTTCCGCATTTCCTCGGCACCTCGAAGCTTATCGATGTTTCCACCCCTTGAAACTCCATTGCGAAGAGGTAGCACAGATTCCACAAATAGGTTCTTAATTAGGGAAAAATTACTTTAATTTTAACATAGACGTAGTATTCGCTATAAATTACAATTTCCTTTCCTAGAATATTTAGGCATCAAACCTCGATTTTTTAAAATAAGGAATACATGCAACATTATAAATATGGATATCAAGTTTTCTCGTTTTTTATGAAATACTTGCTTAATTTTAAGAGAACCCAAACTTTTTATCTAAATAACTCATTCGATAATTTAATAAAATTTACCGAGTGAATAACAATTTACTGCGGCTTCATTATCTGACAAGAGTGTGGAGTGTCTGCTTAGAATACCACAGATGCCGGGTTTTACTCCTCCCATTGAGATGTAGATATGTCTGCCATACTTACTAAGACGTATTTAACCAAGGTATTTTTCAAAATTGAATTATTTTTAGAATTTGTTTTACAGTGGCGAAACTGTCGCGATTAACTTCTAACGCGCCCAATTAAAACATCACCGTAAATATTTTGTCTGACGTCTTGGATCCTAAAACAACAGGCGCCATCGTGAGTTCAAGAAACATACTCCCCCGGCCTATGCGTGAATATGCAAGCGGAATAAGATGTAAACACGTGGCCAGAATGCATGAAAAAACTCATTCGAGGAATTGACGCGCCATAAGCATAGGGCGTGCATTAGTTTTCTTAAATAGCCCATTTCTACGAGCAGGCTGGCGGAGGTGAGGGTGGGAGAGGGGAAAAGGAAAGTTAAGGAAATGATAAAACTTATGGACATAATGCGTTCATGGCGAGTTTCATCCCTTTCTTTGAATTAATGGAATGGAGGCATAAAACAAGGAAGTTAACCGCCGCCTAGCGGGGAGTCTCTTTAACTCTCTCACGAAAGCTGCCTATATCCATCCCTCACCCCCACTCCGTTAATTCTCTCACCCCATCTCCCTACAGCCCTCTTGAAATCACGCGCAAGGCGCAACACGACGCACTCTTGCTATAAATGCAGGCGAGGAGCACAAGAACGCCCGCGTAACTCCTTTTATATTCCGCCGCGCAAAAACTTTTGCCCGCCGTGCTTTAGGAGTGAATGTTTCGCGCGCGTGTAAGAAGAGGACAGAGGCAGGAGAGGGCGTGAAAGAAGAAAATAGAGGGAGAGAGGTGGAGGAATACAAAGAGGGACAGATAAAGAGGGAAAAGAAAGATATGGGGAGAGGAAGACATGAGGAAGAGAGGGAGCGAATGAGAGAATGGGTAAGAGGAGAGGAGGAAATTAGAGAGGGATGAAGATGGAGAGAAGAGTGAGATAGATAGATAGATAATCGTCTTTATTCGGGCGAAATTTAGACCAGAAGGTCCATTCTTACATTTAACCCTTAAGAGTGAGAGAGAGGTAGGGAGGAGAGAGAGGTGTAGGGAAAAGGAGAGAGAGGTAGGGAGGAGAGAGAGGTGTAGGGAAAAGGAGAGAGAGGTAAGGAGGAGAGAGAGGTAGGGAGGTGAGAGGTAGGAAGGAGAGAGAGGTAGGGAGGAGAGAGCGAGGGAGGAGAGAGGGAAGTAGGAGGGACGGAGGGAAAAGGAGACAAGGGAGTTGAAAAGTGGGGGAAGGAGAGAGAGAGGGATGGAGAAGGAGAGGAAGAGAGGGAGAGAGAAGGAGAGAGAGGGAAGGAGGAGAGAGCAGGAGGGGAAGAGGGAGGGAGGGTTAGATGGAGAGGGAGAGAGAGAGGAGGGAAGAGGAAGAGAGCAATGGAGAGAGAGGAAGAGGGAGTGGGAAATGGAGGGAGAGAGATGGAAGGAAAGAGTTTGGGGAAGGTATACGTAGGAAGAGAGAGTGAAGAAAAGGGATGGAGAATGAGAGAAAAGGAGAGCGGGTAGGAGAAAGGGAGAGAGATACAGAGAATAGGGACCGGTAGAGAGGGAATGGCTCGCCAATGTGTGTCGGAGTTGCGTGTGAAGGGGGTCGGTCGGTTTGATATGCTTGGAATTTCAGCATAAAGCGCCGTCCGGTCTCTTCACCCCTTCTCGCATCCACGCCCGCCTTGATAAAAAGCGAAAAAGAAAAGCGTTTTCTCCCTCCCTCCCACGACCGTCCCACGGCGATGAGACGTGGGCGGAGGAAGGGAGAGGAGGGTGGAGGGGGGGGGGGAGAGAAGGGCAGGGTGGGCTTCAAATTGGAGCGAGAGGAGAAAGGAAGGAGAGAGAGCGGCGGTAAAATGCTTTTGAAGAGGAGACAAAGAGATGCCGATTGGAATGGGGGACGTTCAGAGGTAAACAGGAGTCTGGTGTTGCTGCGAGGGGAAGGAAGGAACGTAGGAGGAAAGGGAACTCCCCTTTCTCCCTCTTCCCCTCTCCATCTCTCTCCCTCTTCCCCACTCCATCTCCCTCTCTCCCTTGAATTCCAAACCCCGCAGTATGACGCCTCGTCCGTTGGTGGGTGGGTGGATGCAAACGAGGGTGCCTTCTCCCCCATCTCCTCTCCATTTTCCCATCATTCTATGCCCTTTCCTCACCCACGACAACAGACCTATCTTCCTTCTCTAGATCCCTATTCTCGTTTAGGGTCACAGTGAAACCTAACTTTAACATCCCCACAGTCCATACGTGTAATATTACGATTCCCAAGTCTCTCTGCCTCCAACCTCCATGCCTCAACAATAACTCTCTATATTTAGTTTACATCCGTCTGTTCGCCCCGCTGTATCATACGGCCACTATCATATCTCCCTCTAACACACCGAATAACGTTTTATGTCCTTTTACACACACACACATACATACATACATATATATATATATATATATATATATATATATATATATATATATATATATATAAAGAGACCGTTTCTGGCTCTTCTCCTTCGCCATTGATGTTGTTTAAAGTATAACACCACTCTCTGTCAGTCCTCATCCCATCTGCATCTGTGATTATATATATATAAAATCTGCATACACTTATTTTATCTCGGCAGTGTTTTATGGCCTATATTTATTACTCTCTAATAATCCTTATCCATATCTGAGGTGCACTCTAAGAGACTACTCTAGCACTTTCCTATCTACCGCTGCCTTTCCCTATATCTCTCTCGCTCTTATCCTCTTTCTCTTCCCCGCCTTCTTCTCTTCCTCGCAGAAAGGAACAGACCGCGGGTGTGTGTGTGTTGTCTACACCACCAGCAAGGCACGACGGGGGTGGATAGAATAAAATCTTCCATCCCGCGGAAACCGGCTTCAAGACCTCCCGTTGGCAAACGGGAGGTTGAAAACAGACCATATATAAGAACCGGAGAGCGCCTCTATCTCTCTTTCTTGGAATAAAAGATCCGTGGAGAATAGCGGGAGTGTGAGAAAAAGACAGAGAGAGACGAATAGGAAGATTCTTATTCTCTCTTTGTTGACGCGGATCCCAAAATAAACGGTGGCATACACGTTTTTCGCAGAAATTTCAATAAGTTCGCTCTTTCTTCACAAATACTGGAAAAATTCCGGGTTGACGGAGAATTGTATGGGAGGAAAATCTTAATTAAATGCGATGAATGGAGATTTCCTTTTGAAAAATTATGATCCAATGTGTTCAGGAAATGATAATATCAGATGCATATTTCGACTATTCAGCAACCATCTTTCGGGTAAATGTAAATGATTTGTACCAAACTGAAAGGGCGCGTTTACGAGTTTTAAACTACAAAGATATGCAGGTAGAAGATCTATTGAATTTGAAATCACTCTTCTCTATTCCTCATGAAACTTTCCTTTGCCGTCGGAAAATGTTTAGATAGCTGAGTCGTTCGATGTAATTCTGGGGCCGCCAGCAACGCGAAGTTCAGAGAAAAATCCATTCACAATAATCCCAGAGAAAATTTTGCTTTTTTACTGTAAGGATTCAGTTTTTCAATTCTAAGAGAAACAAATCAAATCAAATCACATAGTTATTAACTATAGAAACCAGTATAAGAATAATTAACTCTAAAAAATTAACTAATTTAATGATCACTCCTTTAATTTTTTCTTGAGCATATCGACGCTGAAGGATCTTAGAACTCTGCTTGCGCGCATGAAAATAGTGAAAGCTTAGTTTCCGTTTTTGTTATGAATGTTTTAGACAACGTTAAGCCCGGAAATCACTTCGGAATATTTCCAAGAAAGCTGTGGAGAATATCTGCTTTTAATACACATAGAACTTTTATAATTGACACGTGCGCCCTCCACGAAGGCTAAATTCGTCCGGCATGCCTCGAAGTAGAGAATATTCCTTCCGATTCCGAGAAAGGAAACATCCCAAACAACTTAAAAACACGCCGCCTTTTATCTCCACCAATTTTATCTTTTTACAGCTCCGTGTTGACGGGTAAGTGTTATATGAGGCGGGGAAAAGGGCCATCAAAAGGGGAACGCCCTAATCGGACGGGAGAGCATTGGAGGCGAGCGATTACCTTTCGCGAGACACGCCGAAAATTGTTTTAGAAACGACCGATGAATCGCATTCGAGAATTTGGGGAATTCCCCGCAATTAATCAACGCGATCAATATAAGGTTAGGTAGAGGCGGGATGAAAACAGAAACATCTGCCGACGCGAAGTTTTGGAAGTCGGACCCTCGGGATAGAAAGCTTGCATTCCAATAACCTTTCCCTCGCTTTAACATCCGGGATTCGACCAATATTTCTCAAGAGCGAATTTATAAGAGTGCTTCAGTTCTATGGCAGATGAATATCACTGGCCGAATGAAAGAAGTACATATCTATGTACTACAGTGACCTGAGCGCGTATGAATCCACACCCTCCCTATTTATTGAAGGACCTACTTCCGATTCATCTCTTCTCCTGCGGTGAAATCATCGTTTGCGTCCTCACGCCCTCTCCCTCGCCTCCATTTTCTCCCATCTCCATATCCACTTCAAGTTTTATACCATTCTTTCGACCTCGCATATTCTTTCGCTATATTCTTCCAAGTGCGATCGGGACGACCTCTTTAACGCTTTGTCACGTCCATACATCCGCAGTTCTCCTTTCCTTCTCGTTTCGTCTTCCTATTTCCACATCTTCCCTCCCTCCCTCTTCCACTCTCTCTATCCTTCATTACGCTTCACATTTTCATTTTATCTCCCTCTTGTCAACTCGCTCTCCCGAGTGGCGGCGCGTTATTCGCTTCGGATTTCTTTTTTTCGAGGTCGAGTGCCCGAGAGACTGCTCTCGTGGGATATTTTCGCGGGATTTTCTTATTTTATTTTAACAGCTCCAACTATCATCACTCGACTACCGTCAAGTTCAACACTTTACTTTTATAGATGACCTCGGATGAATAATGATGATCCTATTTACATCTTCCCTCTCCTACCTTCTCTTTCTCTCCTCTACATCTCTCCTCTTCTCCGACTCTCGAGTTTTAAACCTCATTATTTTCTCCCGCCTTTTCCCCTGAATCCTTATCTCTTCTCTTCCTCTGACCCCGCGTCTTCTTTATTCGGTCATTCTCACGTTCCTCTTTCCATTTCTCTCTCTCTCTTTTCCTGCCATATACCCCTCTGTTGCCAGCACCTCTTTTGCTTGGTTTATAGTGCCCTTTCCATCTCTCCCTCCCTCTCGCTTCTCTTATACCTACCTACCTCTCGCCTCTTCCTTCTCCACCTGACGCCTTATATCACATCATCAGTTCCTCCTCCTCCCCCTTAACTATCCTCAATAACGCCTCACCCCCTCCAGCCATTTCCACTCGAGTCAAACCATTCGTCATTCTTTTTACAGCTCTTCCTCCTCTGCAGCACCGAGGCTCCCTTTCCCACCCACCTTTCCACACCTCTCTTCCTCCTTCCCCTTCCCCTCCCTCCCCCTCCAATCCTCCCTCTCTTATCTCTCTTCGCAAAACCCTCGGGGCTAAATTCAGGTTTTACTACGCGCTTTTTCGATCGGTGGTCCCTTTTAACGGGTGAGGTTTCTTAGCGACCGCTAACTCCTTTTCCCTCCGGTCTCCAATCAACTCCTTCCCTCTCTTTTTCCCTCTTCTTCACGCCAACCTGTTCCACGCTTCCTCAGATCTCGCGGAGAAAAGGAATGAAAGCGGAGAAACTGTTCTCGCTGCATGAGTAACTGACCGCTTCTCCTCCAAATCTCTTTCGTCTCTCCACTTCCACCCCTCTCTCTCTCTCTCTCTTATGCCGTTATTCTATTGTTCTTATATCTCAATCTCCATATTCTATTCCCTCTCCGCCCTTCTAGTGCCCTTTATCCAAATGGCACTAAAGGATTAGCACATGGTAGGTACCGCGACTAAACTTCTTTCTTGACCTTTTAAAATGTTTTATTGCTATCCATAAGCTCTGGTCCTTTCGATGGAAATGAGTATTTTCGCTTTCATGTAGTTCTTATGTTTCCCTTCTCTTATTGCTCCTACTGTTACTTTTTTCTTTTCATATTCCATGTCCCCCCTACAACGCTCGCCTGCGACCGATAGACCACACCTTAAGGAGCTCCGCATGTTATAAAGTAAGGTTCTTTCATTCGAACGTAACGACTTCTGAGGTGTGACCGCCGTTGCCGTAGAGATGGGAGATTCCGGTTCGATCGAATGAGTCAATAGTCGAATATGAGGAGACTTTCGTACCTTGGTTGAATCCACTCTGATAGTATTTAAAACTCTCACCTAAGTTATGATCCAAGACTTTTATAACCTTGTTAAGACATTTGGAGATACTTAGATAAGTAGTTATTTTTTGAGACTTAAGTGCTCGCTCTTGCTCAATATTCAATTTAAATCATACTGCCGAAAAATAAGATTATATATCTGTTTATAGTTAAAATATAATTAAAATATTGACTTTTGTGGTAACGCTGATTTAATAAAGCTGTAATTCGTTATGCAGTTATGATTCTTGATAAAATAATATTAATTTAATAATTTATTTTGTCAATGTATTTAATCTTTAAAATTTAAACGTGCATAATAGCAATAATTAATCGTGTTTACATCACTTTAATTTTTCCCGCTATCATTACTCTCCCGGAATAGTGGTAGATCTCCAGATTTTCTCCCGACTCCCGTATTGAAGCTTTTTCTCCCGTTTTCGCTTTAAAAAAAGTTGACCCTAATTGCAATACGTAGACAAACAATATGAAGCAATATGTGAGGCGGTGCATACTGGTTTGCTTAGAATTTAATAAAGAGTAACACAAACTAGATCCCAACCAAAGGTACAAAAACATAAAATATTGGACCATTTAAGGCGATTTTATATTGTTGACCGAGTATTACATTAATTTTCACATTTTTGTTAAATATTATCATATTAACACTAGGTACTGGACAGTGCTACAGAATAAAACTAGGGAAATCGTTCATATAGCGGGGATATTAGAGACATTCCTATGATAAAATTAATTTTACCTATGGGTCAATGGATATATTTTTTATAGTACGAAGAATATGTTATAGTTTTTTCTATTTATCCGTTGATGCTTCAAAATTTTAGTTATTTATTTTTGAGATTATTTTATACAGATAACAAGGTTTTTTTAATTTCTCGGTATTAAGCTGCAAGAAAACAAATTGCAAAATACTTTCTGAAATTAGCATTGTGAATTTTAGGATGATGAATGGTAGAAAAGTACGGGAAATGGAATAGTGAGGACATAGAAAGAGCACTATCAGTTTATCAGCATGGCAAAATTGACGTTAATGAAGTAGCAAGAATTTACTGCGTACCAAAAGCAACACTAAAGAGAAACGCAGAAGGGACAAATATTTTTGCTGTCGCAGAGAAGAAAGCGACGGGGAGAAATCTTGCTCTCCCTGAAGACATAGCGCTGGAACTGATGAATCATGTATCGCGATTGGAAGAATGCATGTTTGGAATAACACCTAAGGATAAAAAAAATGGCATTTCAGATATGTGAAAAGAATAATTTAATACAGAAAACCAGTCAGCGGGGAAAAAATGGTACAACGCCTTTATGGCCAGACATCCTGAACTTTCTTTACAGCAGCCAGAAGCATAATCTCTACAGAGAGAAGTGGCTTTAATAAGAAATAAAAGTCTATTTCATTCATGTGCCTTTGTCCAGGACAAAAAGTTTATAATTGTTAAATGTTTATTCTATTATACATTCTTGTCAGTGGTCCAATTTAGGAAACCTATGGTCCAATTTTGGCGATCCCTCTCCTAAATTCGACCGTTTGCAGTGTTTCACAATTTTTTTAAAATTTTACTGAAATAGGAAACTAAAATTTTATGACACTGTTAAATGTTAATGTAGAATATTTTACCAAGAAATTTAATAAAAATGCCGTACTTAATGAGGTAAATCACAAAATCTTAAAACTGGCCCAATTTGGGCTACTCTCCCCTATTATTTGGATAGAGGACAACATTTGCCACAAAACAAACCGCGGGACCACAAAATTACGACTTTAATTTCGAATATAAATAATAAATATAAATATAAATATAAATAATAAATAAAAATTCAAGAATCTTTCGGTGTCGTTTTGTACGTATTTTCTATAAAGAACGCCTTTAAAATCTCTATGTATACTATTTATGGAGTATACTTTTCCATCTTGTTGTAATTATAGCAGATCTAATTCACTTCAGTAAACAACAAAATTATTTTCGTTAACCATAATTAGGTAGCTATGCTTGAATTTTTCTAATTTCAAAGCAAATTACGACTTTCTTGTTCGATCTTCTTGATAACGGCTACTCCTACGATAAAAACATATAGGAAAAGAAATACTCTACGTTACTAGTTCTATAAATACGTTTATTTAAAAATTATTTTGATATGAAGAATAATTTACGAGATATAACTGAAAGTTTATTTTTGTCACTAGTAAAGTGGTATCCTTGATTGACTTACGTGATTCATTTTTTGTGATTTTCTTATTGTCTTCGACTGTAAGTCCTCAATATCAAATTTCATGAAAATCCGTTAGGCAGAAGCCGAGAACGAACATACGGATGGACAGACGGACGGACGGACAGACCGAAGCAAATAGGTGCTCATGCTGGAAGCGAAGCGCTCCTAATAAGTAAATAAAATTGTAATCTCTTGCTATGGATAAAAAATATCGATTTGCGATTAAAACTACCACTGCCAATATTTACAAGAAAATTTGTTTATAAAATATGACGTTAGATGGTATTGGGATAATTTTGATCGCAATTAAAATTACTCTTGGCAACAGAGACATCGCTATCAACAATTAGAAAATTTTATCATAGCAATGGACACAAATTCGGAGGGATAATAGAAATATCTCTGTATGACACAAGAAGGAAAAGTAGGTTTACCCCATAAATGGAATACAAAGAGATTTCAAAGGGGTCCTTTATGGGAAATGCGAATACAACGGTATCGAAAGTTTATGCAGCTCTTGAATTTTTTTATCTCCGAAACTATAAGCCTTAATTTCATGGTCTCGCGGACTGTTTTGTGGTAACTGTTGTCTTCTGTCCGAATATTTATTAAATATACCTCACAGATCATATAACAGCACGAGAGAAAATATGTATTTAATTGTTGCTTGACGGATGCTATTTAACGAGATACAAGTAAGTATACGTTTATATAAGTGCTCATTTAAAATGGAAGTTCTAATAAACGGATGCGGTTCAAAATCAAAATTCGGCGATGAATTTTAACAAATATGGAATGATATACTCCATGTCTGAGTACACCGAGTTTTCAAACATTGTAAACTACATGTAGGTCTTCATGTAAAGTGGTCGTAATTATTGCCCTATTTTAATCAAATTGAAATCGGTCAACAAAACTCCTCAATACAAAATTTCATCCAGCGGTTCCCGAGTTTTCACCTGCGGACAGACGGACGGTTGGACGGAAACAACCTCCCATATATGCGTTCACTTCGTGCAAAGAACGCATAATAAGGATCACCAATTCATAATTAAAATCCGCCCAGGAGGAGTTTCGAATGTTAAACACGGGGACGGACGGGGACGTGCCCACAATGCATTCCGCTGCTATCGCTTCGCTGGTTAAGACGACTAGAAATGTTTCAAACAAAACTTGTAGAAAATACATTGTTTACGACTTTGATAATGACAAGCATTTACAATAATGAAGCCCTAAAGGAGATATTTGACAAAAACGGAAAGAATGACTAGAGTAAACCCCACTTCCGTTTAATCAATTTTAACTGAAATCTAGCCAGACCTTGATTTATAATAACAATTTTAAATATAAAGTTTTTTGCTCACTTGATAAGTAATTTTTGAATTAGAGCACGCAGAAAATATCTATCACACGGAAGTAGGCAGAGAAATTAGTGAAAACGTATTCAGGGTACCTTAATACGTGAGTTTTCGATGAAATCTCAAATTCAATATTTTTCACGAAACAGTACTATCTATACTGCATATGGAGAAAGTAACAAGAAGTCCAAACCAGGACTAATGCAGGCTGGTTTCCCAAAGTTGACTTCCCGAATTGATTAGGTACTTATATTGACAGGAAATGTTTCAGTATGCGTTATTCATTCCAAGGAATTCTCATACCATTTATAATTCATCGTTTATCAGTGATAGAGAAACATTGGAGAACAAATTAATATTTTAAAAAATAAACGAATATAATAAATATTACTGTTCATACGCTAATATGTATGGATCAACGGTCCATTGCTGAAGGGTAGTCGAGTGAAAAGAAAACATGTAAAGGTATAAAAATGAATTTTTATAACCAACTTTTATATGGCTAACACTTTAATATGAATAAACTTTATAATATAACTATGATAACCTTTTAGCTTGCATGGGCGTAAAAATTTGCTGTTGAGTGATGTGGGAGTCTCTCTGTTTAAACTTTAATCTTTTTCCAGTTGAGAGAATGGCAGACAGAAGTAGAGAACTCAGTGGCAAACTTAAGAATGTTTGGTATATAAGTAGTAAGAAGTTAGATAGTATCTTTTGTTTCATTAATGAAAATACTGACTTATCCATTCATATTGCTTAAAATCAACGAAAATATTCTGCTAGTTCAGAGTAATTCTGCTTTAGATACTAGTAGGAGTGAAATTGTTGAATATTTGATATTTTTGTCACCTAACTTAAATGACAAAAATGATAAATTGCTCTTTTCCCAACATCACATCAACCATCCATATAAAACACTGTATAAATATAGTTATCTGAAGAATTGCTAAGCTACAACACAACACTTTAAAATGTTTCATTTAAATTGTTCAAATTAACATCCTTTACAACAGTATTACCTATCTTAAATAGTGAATAAAGACAAAAAGTATTTAAGATAAATAAAAACTTATTATCAATAACAAATACGATAAGTAAAAACTTACAATTATTAGCAGAAATATTCCTTCAAAAAACCTAAGAATGCTCGTATCAATACCAATTAAAAGAAACCTATTAAATATTACAGCATTAACAATGACAATAGTTTTTTTAATCTCGTTGCTATGATGAACGCATGTCTATCTTCCCATGTGAATTCAAATACACATTTATCGCAGAGTCAAAGTAAAAATTTGGTGGCCAAGGTGACTAAATCACTCGTCTTACGTGATGGTGAGGTGAGGTGGTTCGAACCCCGCAAGCAGCTTCGGATTATATATATATATATGTATATATATGTATATATATATATATATATATATATATATATATATATGGATGTCAACAAGGTGTTGGGATGAGGAAACCCAGTGAGCACTCACCAATCAGACGACTTCAGGTTGGCGAGGCCCCGGGGATGTCGAAGCGACACACGTAAAATAACACAAAAACACAGAAACATCACAAACGTAAAGCTTTCGGAACTACTCCTTCTTCAGCTACAGAGAGAGAACAGATCCTTTTTACCTTTCCTTTTCCGTAAGTTGTTTTATATATATATATATATATATATATATATATATATATATATATATATATATATATATATATAACGTTCCTGGAATCGAACCCGGGACTTCAATCTTCGCCAAATAAAATATAGCCCGGAGGTGGGCCCTGGCAGCACGAGGCTTGATGCAAAAGTTGTTAGTGGTGGACAGAAACACGATCATTTCATAAGACTATGTTTCCTTTGGAAACCAGCCTATACACAAGATACAAACATACACCTGTGTGTCTGGTTTCACTAAGCTCTTCCCTGACTGGAATAAAATCTGAAGAAGCACTATTGATACAAAAACAACAAAACATGGAATAAATTTTCCATATGTAAATGTTATTAATAGAGTGGTAACCCCATATATATTAAAATCGAACTCGATAAATAAATAGTTGTACCAAACACAAATATAAATCATTACGTGGATTAGCGAATGAATGAATGAATTGTAATCGAAATTGTTAGAGCTATTGTTGAATTAATCGACAAGAATAAAGTAGCCATTACTGTTGCGCCATGCATCGTTTATCTTTTCAGAGGGTTTATTCGGGAGGATGACATGCATACACAAGAGGTAATATTCGATTTAGTTTAATCGTTTAGGCCCATAAACTGCGCACAGACAGATAACATGGCAAAATCCATTCAGGAACATGTACCTATAATATGTATTTCCATCAAAATCCAGAAGCAAATTTACTCGCGATTAAAATAATTTCTCCATATATTACGTGAAAGACAAACTAAAAAGCAAACAAATTCGAGGTGCATGAAAATATTTGCGACTTAAAATATCCCTATCACTAACATTATTTAAGTGTAAACATTTACATTAAAATTTCATCAGCGACTGCAACACAAATAAATGTTACTTTGCAACAACACTTTTGACGTTTTTGGAATATTAGAAATTTTAGTTTTAGAATATCTGAATTTTTGGAATTCTTGTAATTATTGGAATTTTTGAAATTTTTAGAATTTTGAAACTTTTCCAATTTTTAAAAGACATAAAATATTAAAATTGTTGAGTTCTTATGAATTTTTTGAATCATTGAAATTTTTATAATTCTTGAAAATGTTAGAATTTTTTAAATAAAATAGTTTAGCGAAACTGCGATCCGATTCCTACAAAGTTCATGGTGGATCTTCATATAACATCTTAAATAGAAATACATTCTTCTAAAGTGAGCCAATGGCAAAGTATAATTAAAAGTATTTAATTTCAAAGTTCGATTCTAACACAATCTAATTTTTCACGCCCTCGGTTAATTCATACCTAAATTTGGCACCGGGAATCGAACCCTGGTCCACCCACTTGTCAGAGAAGTGCTTTAACCAACTAAACTATCAAGCCAACATGATTCTCAATCCTCGAATTTAGGTATTTACGGTAAGGAAGAGCTAGCTGAGTATTTTCTATACCGGCAGTGTTACAACATAACGCACTACATGTAACTGTTATCTGATTCTTCGAGAACCCAAAAATAACACGATCATTGGTTGTTTATTGCTTTAACAACACCCTTTCAGTTTACGATTGAAATTGTCAATTTAAATGAATAATCTGTAATTATTGAATATGGAAGGTAGAAAAAGAATTAAAGCCCACATATTAATGAACATGTTGATATCCCGGAAACCTTCGCAACATATGAAAAACCTCTGATAATACCTTAAAACCAAGTTCTTTTCTGACGCTAATAGAAGTTAGATTATTTACATATAAAATGCACTTCTATTATCGTCGCATTTAAATAACGTATTTTGATATGGTTCATCGACATAAAAATGTTATATTTATTTCTCTTCAAGATCACATTCTTTTCATAAATGAAAATAATTTTCGGTCATCTTATAATTTACTTATACAGTTTTTGCATCAAGGTAATGAAACAATTTCTTGAGACATGAATTAGTGGTGTAAACATCAATTATTGCGTTTAAAGAAAACTATACCAATCAAAACAATACACTTGAAACCATAAAATTCTAAAGTGGAAAGCTAAGCTACCATCTACGGTGTTTTAAGGTTACAAAACAATGAAGCTTAAATTAAATCATTATCTTTATAGCGTCGCATTCAGAGACTAACCACATTTCCCGCTCATCTTTTTCTGTGTATAATCCGGGCTTCGAAACAGGATAAGACCAACAGCATAGGTTCATACCTCATCGGCTGCATATTGCTCATTTAGTAATTCCCTTCAACTCTGACAGACGAACACGTGTAACGGTCTCCAGGGTGACTGGCGTCAGAGGAGAAAAATCCGACCTTTATGACCTACCTCGCGAAGAACTATACCCACGCAAAAAACACGCACTTTAAATCCCTTGGAATCGCCTGACGGTTACACGACATCTTCCAGGAATTATACAGCTTCCGCCTGAAAAAGATACCTCTCGCGATATGGACACCAATTCCCAATTTGGAAAAAAATGAATAAAGAACGCGTCCTATCATTTACCGCCAACAGACGTCTCAGAAACCTCCCGACGAGTGTCGCGTCTCTTTCTTTCTCTTCTCTCCCCCTTTCCAACGATTTCCTCACTACTCTTTCTCTCTCTCCCTCCCGACTAATTCTCCCTCGTTTATCCCAAGTTTATGTTTGTCTCCGCGGGAAGCCACTACTGGCCAAACGCTGACGGTAATAACAGTCGTTTAAGAAAAAGCGGAGAAGGCACCGCCGCCCTTATCCCTCTCCCCTTTTCCGGTTCCAGGGTGCCAATCAACTGGAGACTGCGGCTTCATCCTGCATCTAGCGGCGTTTGTTTGTGTGTTATAGGAGACAATCGAGGGGTCATCAGCTGTTCTGAGCGTCCAGCTAGCGTGTCTATCCTTTTCATTTCTTCGCCTCATTTTCTTTCACCTCTTCCCTATGTACGTATATTACTTCAGTGACACGTCCGTTTTGGTTATAAAAATCATCATAGCATATCAATCAAAAGAGTTCCGACAGAGTGAAATCAGGTCTACGATACTGAGAGGAGGATGTCACAATGAGAGAAAAGAGTGATTGGTGTGTTCCGTCTGATGCGACTGCAGTTCTGCACAAGTGATCTCTCTGATAGCGATATGAAACAGAGAAGAAAATAGGAAGTAACTTGTTGCTGACGAGAGTTTGTATTGATAGAGTCAGGAAACAATTGTACAGGCGACCAAGGTACAATACTTTTCCAAATATTAGACGTTGAATTATAAAAAACATTACGTCCAAATTGCAGAATATCTATCTCATTGTCAGTAAATCACGCTAGTTAAACAAAGATACCTACGTAAATCATTCTATAATTTTGACGAGGTTTTCGATTCTTATCGCCCCGAAAGTATTTCGTTACCTTGACCTTAAAAATAAGGACCTCGATCACCTCGTGATCACCTAAACAAATCTATAAGAGGAATACATTACGAAATTCATCCGTACATGAATAATGCGCGTGTCTTATTGGACACTAGTAACGTAACCATTTCGTTAATTCACCTGTCATAAATAGATAAAAATGCATGCAAGAATGTAATGTCCGTTGATTTGTCAGTCGTTTTCAGGTTGTTAGGTTAGGTTCCTTCATGACAGAAGAACAGAGAGGAAATTACATAATGTATACGATACTTTCTTTTAATTCGGCTTACATTTTCATAATAATATTCGAAATCAAGTCTAAAAAAGAGTACCCTTTAGTGTAAATCATGACTAAATTTGAGCGCAAAATATACCTTTTTAAAGAGAACATCAAGACTTAAAAGTATTTGACCACTCACTATTTGGCTTGTCTCAAAATAACGTTCGTTAATGCTCGAATATTCATCAATAAATATTAAAAATTGCTTGTCAAACATACGTGTCGAACATCTAAGTTAGATTTTGCTGAGATTTCCAGGAACAGAAAAATTGTGGGATAAGGCGCACGTTCGCATTTTAAGCAACGGTTTTGAAAACCATAAACTATCCGCTAAGTAACTTAATTTCAAAGAAGCATACAAAATTTCAAAATATTTATTTCATAGCTAAGGCGCCAAATGAACCCAAATCTCTAGGAAAGACAACGTTTGGAGAAGAAAATCGACAAAATAAAACGGAGACCCAACACCTTCCACTTGAATGATTCCTTTCCCCATCGCCGCATCATTTTTTGTCGAAACAACTCTGACTCGTATCGATTTATTCTTGCCATTTTGGAATCTGAAGGAAGAAAGGATGGCTAAACAAAATGAAAATAGAGACGGAACCGCCCGGAGATAAATAAACAAAAAGAAACTGCGAAAAGTAGATCTCCGTCAAGGAAGTCCTCCGCGCCCTCTGCGCAATAAATAAAGATACAACATAAATTTGATCTGGCGCGGCGTCTTGTCGTGCGCTAAGACCAGATTCCAAAATCTCCTCCTCCCCCTCCCCTTCTACACCCACTTTCTCACTCCGCCACTCCTCTTCGTTTATCTTCCTCCGTCTTCCTCCTTCCTCTCTCTCTCTCTCTCCTTCATTCTCTCCCTTTCTCTGGGCGGCTTTTTATAATACGTGTGCCCCGTCCTCTCTTATCGAGAACTTTTAAAGGGATAAAAGGATTCCGCCTCTTACCGAGTGACCAACGAAGGTATTGCCATACGCGACGCTTTATTTCACTTTTTAAAGTTTGATTCGCCGCAGCGGTGAATGCATCACCCTTGGAATACCTCCGTTGTGAGCGAAAGGGTTCGTAATGAGACACTTATCAAAGGATAACGACTTTCTTCAATTCCGGATTCCCTTTTCAGCTGTCTCATCCTTCCATCGTTCTTCTCCTTTCCCCATTCCTTCTCTCACCTTCTCTCAACTTATTCCCTTCCGCTTCTTACGAGAAGCTCGTAGTAACTTTCACTTTCCGACCAAAGAGATCTATATTTAATATTAATAACATTTGTAACGGGACTTAATAACTTTCACAACGGACTTTCACAATCTGACATCTGATACGCTGGAGTATTTTTTATATTTTGGCCCCCACTTTGCACTCGGTCTCTCTGGCGAGCTAGCGCCATTAGGTGTCATTTGAGTTGAATCGTCGGTAATAAGTTCTCATTTGTTAGGAGGAAGTAATGTAGGATATCTTAATTAAGTTTTTAATTTGTTCGCCTTCCGATATTTCCGATATTCACATAACAGGATACCTGTTTGGTAGTTATTACCGAGCACAATAAAAAACTTTTTGAATGTTTTTACAAATGAAACATCATATTTTCTACGCTTATAACGATAGAGGAAGCAATAAACACATACTTGAATACTTTGCTATGTTATCAAAGGTTAAGCCTCGACGTTCGTGCGAACGTGAAACGCCGAATTATTAATCTTTTAATGTATATACTTTGTAAGGTCACAATAATGTTTTACGAGACTCCTGTTATCATAAAGCTATCGAAACCTCTATATTTCACGCATAACACATACTTAAACGGGATTTTATTAAAAATACATCGCAAATGAAAACTATTAAAATACATATAGAACGCAAGATCGCCGAAGATTACGAATGTAATTGACCATATTAATTAAATGAATGATTAATTAAGCGAACTCGATCGTCTTTTTACTCTCTATGCATAGCAAATAGGGTGGCACTATAACATTTTCTCATTTTTCAACGATGTGTTGAGACCATCAATACGTCCAATCCTTAGCCTGATGGAATGGACCTGGAAAAAACGAAACAACACACACACTTGCATGAAAGACGAACAAGACGTCTTTACTCTCCTTCCCTTTCACTGAAACACAGAGACCTGCGTTGTTTCCTAAGGGACGCGCAATAGGTCGTGCGTGGAAAAGTAAAGGTCGTAAATCATCCACATCAAGGATCAGAACTCGGGCGTCGCCGGGTCAGAATCGAAGACACTCATCTTATAATCCTAATTGCAAATATAACGACGATTGGAATTTTTGATGTAGGATATTTTTTTCCAATCCCTTAACTTATTTAACTTCAACGGTTGTAAAAGAACATATTAACAATCACTATGGTACGCTGTGGTTCTTACATGTCGAAGCAGAAATTTCCCGTTGTTACAAACTATTAAGACACGCAACTTTGGAGAAGACAAGATTTTTCTCAACTCGTAGTCATAGGTTCCAGAGAAGGACGGTATGGGAAAAAAACAAAATAAATTTGCTGGGGACCTGCAGGAAACCTAGCCGCATATCGTTCCAGGGAGGAGAAGATATTGGTTATTTATTTCCTTGAAGGAAGGTAACATATGCATCCCATTCCTTAAATAAATCTGTTAAATATCGGCATGTATGTTAATTATCCTTCCGACGCGAATCATCATTCTCTCTCGGAGAACACATCCATAACTAGAACCGGCATCGATTAAAATAACAACCATTCCTATGACGAATAAAAAACGTCGACATGAAATTAATTGCCCGCAATAGTTGTTCCTATAACTATCCTCATAATTCCTCGAGAAAAATCGCGAGCGTTTAAAAAAGTTAAGAATCCGACGCATCGGCGGCAGAGTCCCGATTATAAGTCGCGAGCACAAAGACTTCGTATAAGCGCAGGCGCTTCAAATTGATTAAACCCAACCTCAGATAAATATCAAAACCGCGAGGGAGAGAATATCTCACAATTTTTTAGACAGCCATTAAACTTTATGATACGTCTTAAACTCTTTTTTGCGGCAGATAAAGACTCCACCTTTCTTTAGCTTCGAGGGGGGATAATTCTTTATCAACTGTATATCCGGTCAAACCGAACACCCTGGCAAGTTCCCAGCCAGACGACGACGAGGACGGTGTAAAGGAGAAGAGGCGAGGAAAAGGAGGGGATGATTGGGTATAGAGTGGGTGGGGAGAAGAGGATTTAGAGATGGAGGGGGAGTGGAGTAGAAGAAGAAATACTCCCTCTTTCTTTTGCGTTTGTTTTTTGTTCCAGTTTCATAACTGGTCTGATTTCAGGTTCTCCTTCTTTGTCGTTCGCCGCCGCCACCTTTATTTCTTTGCATTTTTTAGTTCCCCGTGTGTCACGGTAGGAGAGAGAGAGAGAGAAAATGAGAGGCATACGGAAAAAGAGTGAGAAAGATAGATAGAAAGGCAATGAAAGCATTACATCACTTAAAAGACCTCTAAAAAAATACAAGCCACTCTTTCTGTCTGCTTGATGAGTGAAATTTATTTTTAAACGATCTCAACAAACCGTCGTGCACTTCTCTTCGGCGAAAAAATTACGGTCGCTCTCCGGCCCGTTTAATTGTTTTTATTTTTTTTCAAGTTCGCACGAAATGTTCCTACGTGCGGACATGTACTCCACTTTTGTTTTTCGGTCGTTTCCCGTGTACTCTTACATGTCGCGATCCCGTGTAGCAGTCGACACACGACAGCGGGACGACGAGGTGAGATCGCGAGTGCGGAATGCACGCGACGATTTTCCGACTCCCTCGTTCCGTCTTTTGATGGCGAAAATAAATCGCACGACTGTTTGTTTTGATCGCGAGGTCGAAATTTTTCCGGATCCGAGTCTTAAGTGCGTTTTACTGTTCGGAGACACACTCGGCATGCGACGCCGTGATAATGGATGTGCGCGCATTCCTCCGGCTCTTTCGAAATCCCATTTCTATTTCTCTTTCTTTTTAGTCTTGCGGAGGTGACAGAAACCAATGAGGAAAAAGTAATGAAGTAATCAAACAACGTTCATTTAGCGTTGAACTTACAGAAGTTAAAGTAAACCGCTGAATTGGACCTGTGACATTATTTAATGTTTGTATCCGCTTAACTTTGGATGGTCTCGGCTTTGGTAGATGGGTATAGACGCATGCCTCCTAATGCTAGGCCGCGGGTTCGAATTCGCCAAGGGAATAAAGTTTGGGCTCGTCTATATTATCATTAATATTCTCATCGTTCATTAGCTTTTTAAAAATAAACCACACATTTTCTATGGAGTGTAAGAAATTTCAAATTTTGTTAATAAATCACTTTTTTAAACTCGGAAAAAATCAATCTCCGTCGCTTACAGACATTCGGATTTTTCAACGTATTCGACAACTTTATTGCAATGTTGCTTATCTCTCCATTATTATATTCTTTCCGTCAAACAACAAAGAACTTGATTACCTTATACACTCTCCCACATTCAATATGAGCTTCAATATTCGAATGATCTTTATGCGTGTTTTCCCTTAACTCACGTTTCCCAAAAACTTCGGTGCAAAAAGCCTGGAAAAAAGTGCCTTCCTCCACCCATTAATAATCAATCTTCTGAAGCGCTGTAAATGTTCTCCGACATTTTTCATCCTCGCGCACTCAAAAAAGGAGTCACCACTCCCTCCCTCCCTCCATGTCGCTAATGAAAGCCCCTCCTGTAAACTTTCTCGCTCTTTTTTCTCTCTCTCATTCCATCTCTCCCCCCACACTCCACCTCTCTCTTTTGCTCTCTTCACCCCCTCATAACAACAACCCACCCATCGCCAATCCTAACCCACGCGATTCCCTCTTAGGCCTTGTTCCTCCCTCCCCTTCCTCCAAAGTCTCCTCCTCCTTTTACGATACTACCCCCCCCCCCCACCTCTCTCTCTCTCTCTTCCTCCATCCCCACGTACACCATCTCATGCTACACGTCCTTAAAAATCTGCCCAGAACTATTTGTCACCTCGCCATTCCTCTTGCTTTAAACCACACCCCGTCCAACCCTCATCTCTTCCTCTCTCTCTCTCCGCTTCCCTCTTCCGTTATAATTTCTCTCTCTCTCCTGGCGCTTCCTCTATATTTCAATTCTTTGTATAGCATCGATCTTTTATTCTTTTATGTCTCCTTAGTCGTTTCTTGCAATTTATAACGCAGCATTCCCTTTTAACAGTCTTTAAATACGCACTTCAAACCACGATTCAAAATTTTAAGTGCCCATGGTGCAATTGTTTTTCTTAACATAATTTGGGTATGAATGCAATTGTTTCAATCAATTTCAGTGAAAAATCGGACTCTATGTGAATACACGATAATGAAAGATTACTAGATAAATGTTAATCGTAAAGTTTTTCTGAAAAATAAGGAGGTACGAAAGTTATAGACTAAAACTTAAGCATGGAATTTAAGGATATTGCCGAATAAAATGCCAGCAGATGAAAGATCAAAGAATATAAAGTCAGGAAAAAGGTAGGGAATAAATCGAGAATCGAAGATGGAAGTAATAAATGTGCAGTCACCGAAGGGGTCGAGGTCCAAAATATCGCCAGCAAGCAAAAATGGAGAGGTCGAGAGAATACTCTCTTATCAATTACATATCTTTTTTCCTCGAATAATTTGATTTTTTTATCATCCACTTCGCTTTCTGCAACTATTTCTCTTTTGCACTTTTTTTTACCGTTCTACGCTATTTTAATTTATCCTAACTTCTCCACCTTTCACATCTTTCGAGGTGGCGGTATACGTATAAAATATAACTATGACGCCTTCTATAAAAATATTCACAACTGAAAACCCATATTCCATTCCCTTTCGCTGGTTGTTGCCCTTTATTCCACAAGTGTTCTTTCGCGTCCTCCTTTCCACCACCTTCCGATCCGTGCCTCACCGTCGCATATTCTCCTCCTCCGCCAATTCTCATTCCCTCTCCTCCTCTTTGCTTCCCTATCCCCCCCAGCTATGCCTCCCTCCCTCCCTCTCGCCACTCTCCCTACCTCCTCCCGCATTCCGTACTCTCCAGCGACGCCGACCCCTCCCATCCTCGCGTTTATTAATCACCCACTATTTTCTGCCCATTGTGGAGAAATTCCCAATTAGAAACCGTGGTCTCAGTTCCCGCATTTGAACGCGATAGAGGGAGAGAAAGAAGTCCCGTGATGTTTTTATGGACGCCGACGGGTGAGGAGAACCAGCGACAAGTTCCGACCAAACCCTCTTTAATGGAGAAGAAGGAAGAGGAAGAGGTAGGGGGGAGTGAAAAACGGCCTCGATGGCCAAGAATATGTTTTGATTGCAGATTTATTAGAGGTTGCGTGAGCATTAGACTTCCGATATATATATATATATATATATATATATATATATATATTGTTTCCTGAGCCGTTAACGGACTATTTATTTTGAAAGACATTTAAGGAGGCGATGGGCGAGATAGCGATCGTTTAAAACGGATAAATTGTATATTACCAAATTGACTGGATTAATATTTTAATTGATTTATTTGTCAGCGTGTGTTACGATGTATAGGCTGAATGAACTCTTTTAATCTAACAGACTTCACGCGGATATTTCGTGAATATCGATATTGCGGACAAATTGTCGCATGATGCATCTTTCGGGTAAGCGATGTGTGCACGAGTGCACGTGCAGATACGAATCTCAGTGTGTGTGTGGTCTCTCATCCAACATAATTATTAAGCTATAATTGAGCGTACAATCGAAAACGAATCGATTTGCCCTTGTAATAGACCTCTGATAAAATTTCACACACTCAGGCTCGAGACGAATGCCAGTATCAATTGCGCAATGTGTCTTTCATCGATTGTCTGCGAGAGATATTTTACATATGTATCATCCGTGATTCATGCATTGGAGAAACAAATAATGTAAATGGCGTATCTCCACTCCATTAATAAACTCTAGATGAATGAGACATGACCATTGTATATTTTATCAAAAGCATTCGTAGCACCCATGGAAAATGCTTTAAGCAATAACATGAGCTGAAGAAACCCCGTAGATAAAATGAGAATAACTAAATCATTAAGTCTTTTTTGATAAACAAATCACGTCGACTTCGTGAAAGCGCTGATGTATCAACGAGCAGACACGTTGCTCTTTATTGAAAAAGAGACACCGTATGTTCATTTAGACCAGCTTAATACCACAGAAGTTAAGACAAGGATGTAAAAAAAGAAACATCGGAGTAAAGCGTTAATGGTAAATTCATCAAAATACTGATAACAATGTGCAACAGCTGAAGTGCACATGTGCATATACATACGCACGCACACATTAAGAAACAAGAAGTCCAAACCAGGACAATTGGTTTCCCAAAGTTGAAGTCCCGAATTGATTATTTATATTGACAGTAAATGTTTCAGTATGTGTTAGTCATTCTAAGGAATTCTCATACCATTTATAATTCATCGTTTATCAGTGATAGAGAAAAATTGGAGAACAAATTAATAGACAATTATCAGGTTTAAAATGCTAAAAGCAATGTCAAAATCTCTTTCTGACATATTTTGCATGTATTTTTTTAATAAATTAATTTAATAAATGTTACTGTTTATACGCTGATATATCTGGATCATCTGCCCATTGCTGAAGAGTAGTCGAGCGGAAAAAAATAACCCATTTGTTCACTTGTCTATGCTCAACCTGATAAAATGCGATTTAAAACGCAAAAACGCTATGTTTTAATAGAAATTTAAGAAAATACGATGAATTATCAAAATTTGGTGATAAGAATTAGAATCTACATTCTTTTTCCCTTAGAAAACTACAAACCTCGCTCCGATATCAGAATTTTAAGATATTTTATTGTATTAAAGGCAACATGTCTACACGGTGAATTTGAGATTTCCTATGTAAAACAAATAGGGAAAAACGTTCCTGAAATCGAACCTGGGACTTCAATCTTCGCCAAATTAAATATACTCTGGAGGTGGGCCCTGGCAGCACGAGCGTCATACCAAGTTTCATGAAAATCGGTCAGTTGGTGCAAAAGTTGTTAGTAGGGGACACAAACACACACACACAGACAGGACCATTTCATAAGGCTATGTTTCCTTCGAAAACCAGCCTAAAAAGTAATTCCAAAATAAAAGGATGCCTTAAAATTTCCCTCTTCCGCCACGTTACATGTAAATTCGAAAGAATTCCGAGCTCTCTTAAGTATTTTTATTATTTCCGCCGACGACCCACTCTCTCGTGTCACCCAAGTGTCCGGCGCAAAAGCCAAGTATGCTTTATTGGACACAAATGAAGCCCAAGAACTTGCCGGTTTGGGGAAGGGATGGCCTGGTGACTTCGGGAGGAAAGTCCGTTTAATCAATCAACGCCTACTTCAGCCAGACAGACTCTCGAGGAAAGAGAAATAAAAGACAGCTGGTCTTTTTTTCTCTCTCTCGCAGGCGTTACTCCTCGGACACCCACTCAACATCCATCCACATATTTGGCTGCAACACCGTGTACCCGTTCTTTTGTCGAGAGGTGTTCCTCTTCTGGCGTCGGGGACTTAAGATCCCAACCGCTCCAGAGGACGAGCCTCTTCCAATTTTTCCCTCTCATCTTCCTATCCTCTCTCTCTCTTTCTCACTCCCAATGCCTTTCTATCGCTTTTCTTCCTCCCCATCTTCCATTCTCCCTCATTTCGCGTCCTTGTCCTCCCCTCCCCACTCCGTTCTTTGGACATCCTCAGAGCTCCTTTCCCGCCAACTTTTTGCGGCCACTTTTTCGACTGAAAAAATAGCATTGAAAACCCATCTGCGACATTTATGCTTAAAATATAAGGCCCTGACCTTTCAACAACCCACGCAATGAGTTGAAACTACGGAAATATGTACGGCTACGCGGAAATATTGTTTTCGTTTTTTTTCGGCTATGAATTGCGACGATAAAAAATTGCCTTCTCGCCATGTTATAGTAGTACGTTTCGAAAACAAATGGGTTAGGTTGATCGGATAAAGATGTTTTGATACTATCTTATGGTAAAGACATAAATTGTATAATTCTATTCGTTCATCTGTAATTTTAAAACTTAGTGCTATGCTACTGTTACATATTGTTGGAGGACGTCAATACTGAATAAGCAGGATTTCAACTTCCATATGATAGCCCTAAGAAGGAAACTTGTCGTCTGTTGCTTAGTTATCTCATAAAATGCTTAGTAATTATTTCTATGAGGCACAAAATGCTGGAGAAACATTACATACGAATTTGATAAATTGAGTATGCACAAAAATATTTTGATATTCATTGTCGATAGGCGAAAATATATTCAGACAAATTAATCTTTCAGCAACATTAAAACAAGTATACAAGTTTCGATGCTTTAACATTTTTTATTATCTTTTATTTTCAAAGATCTGAAGAAAACATCCGCGTTCTGAAACGAGAGAAATAGTCCGCTATAGTTGAGGGGTAGAATATCCGCCCGGCAAGAGGAAGATCCCGTTTCGATTCCCTCTAATGGCAGAATCTTTCCCGTTTCCAAATTATTCCCAAAGAGCTGAAATGTACAGGTTTAAGCATTGTAATAAACAATTATAAGCTTAGATTCTTAATTCTACCGGGCCAAAAAAGACGGAAAATTTTAAACATCTGGGAGTTACTGTTTTCTCCGGAAGCAATGGTAGCAAATCTCTCTATATGTACCGGAAATTTACGCGTCCATCTAACACTTATACCTGAATAATCAATCCATTTTCAAACCTGTGTATTACAATCTAACCCCTTAACATTAATAAATGTTTTCCTATGCTGAGAGTTTTATTTCACTGATGTAAAGGGTGTCACAACAAGACGTTAGCAAAGGTAAACGACTTAGAGAAATAAGTCGTAGCTCATTAAGATTAATTCTTGGCTCGGCTCGATTCCAACACGTTCTCCAACTAATGTTCCCTCTTAAACTCTTGTAATCGGATATCTACCTACATCTCTAAAAGTTCAACAACATCAAATAATCCAGTCATACCAACCATAAAATAATGTACCCGTACTTTGAAAATATGAAGTATTCTAGCAGACTGCGGCTTTTTTATATTTCCGATTGCTTTTAGAGTTTAAAATATATTTTTCTTTTCGTGGAAAAGAAAGGGCAGCAAGCGGTAAGAAAAGAGACAGACTAGTGAATTCGATTAAAGAAAAATATGCCAAAAGGTAGCAAAGATTCAAAACCAGCAATTTATCAACTCAGGTAGGATATATGATAATTAAACGGGTACTATGAAAAGGGGTTGGATGTCAGTTTTATTATGAAATACACTGCAGTAAAATTCAAGATACTTTTATATGATCATAATTTATAAAGTCGGAATCGTGGCGGTATTTGTAATTTGATTACAGTGGTATGGACATTTCAATGAAATTGTCGGATATTATATATTAAAATTACTATAAAATCTAAATAAATACTTTCTTACGTCACATTTTTGCATCGAATAATCTCCGCCTTTAAATTAGAATGCAAACATATTAAACTTAATAAAACTCCAGACTAAAATATATCACTGAAACTAAAAATTAATACATTTTTCGAGTGACAAAGTTCCAAACAGTAGGTTTTAACAAATTTGAATATAATTTCTACGTAAACATTCCTAACTTTAATGATTTGAGAGTACATTATCTATTCGCCATTGGCACCCCTGTACTCGAAACTTCATATAATTTTTTAAATGGATTCCTATTTTTTCCGCATCCCTTACATAAAGTGAGAGAGAGAGAGAGAGGTCTCTATAGTAACCCCCGTACCATAACGATGGGCGCATTTTGACCTCCTCGAACAAAAGCTTATTTTCTCACCAATGCCACCCTCTCATCCCATCCTCTCCAAAACCTCCGCTCCGTCCTCCACCTTCCTAACTATTCTCATCTTGACCACCGTTCCCTTACATCGCTCTGTCCCGCTCTCCCATCCCCCCACTATCTCCTACACTCCATTTTTCGCAGCCGCGGTGATTAGTCGAACCGTAACTCACGTCTACCCTGTAGGGCCATTCCGCAGACATCCCTCCTCTTTCTTCCTCCTGTTCTTCCTCTCCGAACATCTCACCTCCCACTTTTTTCCTACATCCCTCCACTCCACCATTCCCTCCGCATTGCCTCCGATACCTCCCCTCTTCTCCTCCTCCTCCTTCCTCTCTCCCTCCATCTCTTGCCTTCCTAGAAGTCCTCCCTTCCTTCTTCCCTCATCCCTTCCGTAAGAGACATGTTATACAGCAGAGCAATAGGAAACCATCCTTTTGAAATGGCCCTTGAAAACACTTTAACAGTTAATGGGTACCGCAAGGGTCAGTGCTAGGACTGGGACGATGTAACCAAAAGAAATAATTTTCTTTGCGTTTTCCGGTCATTGAAAGGCGTAACCACACTTAAATCGGTTTATCAAAGGAAGACGGGCAGCTACAATACAGGTGCATTTCACAGAATGCTACAAGAAGAGGACGTGAGAGATGTGTTACCTTTCGCTAACTGAGAAGGCTACCGGTTGAGCTCACATCTAGCGCGTTGGATCTGTTCGCGGAAGGGATATAAGCGTCATAAAAGGAGAAAGAAAAAATATAAGCGTAAAGGGTCGCAAGTCGAAGAACTTACGATAGCTAAGGAGGTCAGTATTATCCCACATACAGATTGGCTGTTGGATAACGGAGGAAGAGATCGAAACGAGTTGAGCTCCTTCTTTTAGGTGAATTAAGACCGGAAAAAATCTACTTAAGAATGTAGGCTCCATTCGGCACACTTAGCTGCGTGACACTCAATGACAGGCAGATGGAAAATGATTGCAGAGTTTACATCAATCTCGTCAAAGAAGCATTCTTGATAACTTCTAAATATATTGTCCCGTTAAATTTTGCATTATCTCTCAGAGGAACCACAAGACATACATTGAGAAATCAATAAGCGATTGATGAAATGTACGGGGTCTGGCTAAAAATAAAGCTATTAACTAAAAAATTGTCTTGTGTAAGTGTTATTCCTATTTTTATCGTATATTCATTATTCAAAAATTCGTGGTATGATTTAGTCTTTAACATCCTAGGAGACGAATAATCATTTATGTTAAGGTTGATAATCGGAGTTGAACAAAAATATTTCAAGCAACTGCGCATCTGTTTTACTTAATTATTTTATGAATACTGGAGTCAAATAGACCCCACATTTCAAATACGTTTGTCACTCGCCGCACGTGGTGGACTGACGACCTTTGGCAGCTATATTTTTGCTAATTTTGAAATTAAAGTTCTGCATACTTTATATGACAATTCATGAGAAATGTATCACCAAAAATACTTTAAACTTACTCTGCATGATAAGAATATGAAAAAAGAGTTTTGCGTGCAATGGATGCGTTAGACATTCATTATGTGGAGTATTTGGTGAAGTGACAGCTGCAAGATGGGTCAAGGATCGAAATCCCATTAAATACCGAGAACCTATATCATACAATGTCTTAAAATAATATGCCGACATCAGTAACAGAATTTTCTATTAATAATTTCACGATATTAAAAATCTTTAATTATAAAATCCCGAAACCGAACTGAAAGCCTACAACGGAGAAACATATGCAGTCACCCACTTCAGCTGTGCCATAAACATTAAAGCGTCGCCACATTATCATTGACCCAAGGTAACCGTCCGTATATTTCAACACATTCAAGTCTTGACGCGTCTTTCGCACATAAATTTCGAACATAAAATGCGTTCCAGTTTCCCGAATCAGTGTGTGGAAACGAGGAAATATCTGTCTGGACCGCACAATAAAAATGCTTGACTATTTTTCATTACCGCCTTTATCTTAAAGGCTCCTGTCGGTAAAAGGAGCACAACGGCTTTCCTTTGGCTAGTGGAAACGTTACGACCGACCTTCATTCTACCGCAGGCCGACTTAAATTAAAATCTAGATTTTTTCTCCATTCCGTTACCGATTTTAAATAAATTCTCGCGCTATAAAGCGGATCCAATGCTTGCAAAATGTATAAAATTCTTTCGTTGTTTTTTTCGATTCAACCCGAATACTTTTCCCCTCAGAAGTTCCGAAAGATTAAATATCTGTGGATATAAAAATTCTGCGAAATCTACTTCGAAATAACCCAAGAGGTCGATTTTAGCGGCTTCTTATTTATTAGTAACCTCGCTAGAAGAAACATAATGGAGTCATTGTATTACCTGTTCTTCAATTAAGTAAATATTAAAAATTTTCATTCACATGAGCTAAGTAGCAGAATTATATAAAAATTGAGAGCTTCATTTATTGACGTAATATGAAAAAGCGCGTTTTTTTTTCAAAAAGATTTCTTCTACAATTTTATAGATTGTATTAAAGCTCACACAATTAGTGAAAACATGTAATTTCCATCTATAACCACTTTCTCCGAATCTTAATTAGAAAATTTGAAGACACCCCCTGCCGACCACTGATATTACAACAAGTTAGGAAAGTGTACAGTTTATCAAAATAGGCGCGTTTTGTGCGATGGAGTATTTGAAACTATAAGATATAATTTGACCAAACACACACCATAAAACAGCAAAACACCATGACCCGATTAAATCTGTCTATCAAAATTCTTTCACCTTCCTTAGTTGGTGCATCAATAAACATATTACCTAATTTTAATGACTAAATACTACAAACCGATATATCATAAATGATGCCTGGGAAATTTCAATTTTTATTTACCGCTTTATTTTCTAATCGGCTTTAATCAACCATACAATCTAAAATTATTTAAAACATACATCACTTGAGTTCAGTAGTTGTGATATCTACGTTTACGTTCTTTTCTTCGCCGTAGATAATCCATTTCCTTCCCCTTACAAAATCTGCCATGCACGCGTAGAAATTAAATGTATTTTGTAATTATAGCTGATCTCATTTAATTCAGTAACCAATAAGATTGTTTACGTTGACAACAATTAGGTAGCTATGCTTGAATTTTTCTAATTTAAAACAAATTACGACTTTCTTGTTCAATTTCCTTGATAACGGCAACTCCTACGATAAAAATGTACAGAAAAAAATACTCTACGTTACTAGTTCTACGAGTTTAAAAAAAACCATTTTGATATGACCAAAAATTTACGAGATATAACGGTGTTCATTTTTGTTACCAGTAAAGTGGTACTCCTGATTGGCTTACGTAATTAATTTATATGATTTTCTTATTGTCTTTGGGTGTTAGTTCTTAATATCAAATTTCATAAAAATCCGTTCGGTAGAAGCCGAGAACGAACATGCGGACAGACGGACGGACAAACCGAAGCTAATCGGCGCTTATGCTGAAAGTGAAACTCGCCTAAAAATATTTCTTCTGCAGTGTTATAGATGGCATTAAAGTAGTGATGCACCGGATACCCGGCAATTACCCGGTACCCGGCCATATTTTCAGTACCCGGTAATTACCTGGACCCGTGCCGGGTACTAGGTCCCTCATGAGAAAAAAGGATACAAATAAAAACAAATGGAGTAGAAATTATTTTAACTTTGTTTTTTAGTTTGCAAAAAGCATTCAAAGAAACGATATTTTAAATATAATGAACCTTTAAAAAACAAACTTTTATTACTCTTAACAAAAGTTAAACTGAATCATGAAAAAACATTTTACATACTTAACGACCGGTTACAGCACCAGCTTGTAAAATTTTATATACCTAATGAAATATTCTTAAATAAAGAAAAAAAAAAGATGAATTAATTTTTAATTTTAATAATTAAATTTCAACTTTAATACTTAAATTGCAATAATGGAAGATTACGATAAAGTAACAATAGTTTTTCTGCATTTCGAGGAATTATGTTATTCCTTCGCACTTCGTATATGATTCCCGCCTCACTAAACATCCTTTCACTGGGTATGCTGCTTGGAGGTGATGACAAGTAACGCCCAGCAAATTTTGACAGTTCAGGATAGATAGCTGCATCTTTGCCCACCAAGTTAAAGGATATTCTTTATTAGGGATGTTAGAACATTTAAGAAAATTTTCAAATTGCATCTCTTCTTTAGAATAAAACGTATTACCCTCATTACGAAACTTCTTATTTTCTTTCATTTTCAAACGAAATTTCATCTAAACAAGCCCACACATCTTCAATTTTATCGTCATTATTTTTCTCTTCTTCTTCTGTAAGTTCTCTTGGTTAATTGTCACTTTTTTCTTCATTTTAAAATATTGGAGACAGACTTTTCATTTCTTCTATAATCCAATTTTTAGCAATAACACGTATATTGGGTTTTAATAATGTAAGTTTGTAACGTGGATCCAAAACGGAAGCAATCACATACAATTTACTTGATTCCACATTATGAAATCTATCTTGCAAATATTTTAGCAATTCCTTTTTCATAGTTACAGTGCCTTCGTCGTTTTGTTTTTGCTGAAGAAGCGCTCCAAAGCAGCTAAATTTGGAATCACCATCGAAACAAGAGCTTCCTCTGAACTGGCTTCGACTGCGACGTTAAAAAATTGTTCCAATAAGATAACTACATTTTCAATCAACTTCAAATTGGCAGCATTCAATTTGGGTATGTTGTTATCTGATGAATACAATGTGATGGCCTGCTTTAGTTCAAATATTCTCTTCAACATATGATATGTCGAATTCCATCTCGTTGCTACGTCTTGTACCAATTTTTGTTGGGAAAGCGAAAAATTGGTTTGTATTTCCTTCAGCTTGCGAGTGATTAAAATGGGTTACGATATTACGGCACTTTGATATTAAGTCTGAAATAGATTTTTGTGAAAATATGCTATCATGAAGTACCAATTGTAGAATATGAATGAAGCAAGACCCATTTCTCAAACCGGTAATATTTGCCCCATATGTCATGTTACGTGCATTGTCCCGAAGCAAGACGTGTATATTTTTTTCAGCATTTAAGTTCCTGAGTTGTAGTATTTCGCTTACCATTGTATGACTAATGGCACTACCTACCTATGTGGCTTCCGGAAAAATGGCGAGCGTTTAAAACTGCGCACATATTTTTAAATTTATCGGTAAGCAAATGCCCACTGAGGCTTTAAAAACTTTCGTTAGTTTCTGAACATACGTCGGATGTCAAGGAGATCAAATTCATTTGTGATTTTTCAATATCAATTAAATTCTGAATTTTTGAACAACATTTATCGTAAATAGTAGGAATAATATTATCTGAAAAAATCTTCTAGATGTTATTTGGTACCGAGGTTCCAATGATTTCACAAGATTAATAAATCCAACATTCTCAACTAAAAGGCTGGTTGTCCAGAGAAATCATTTCGCCAATTTTATGATGAATTTCACTTGCCTTAAGATTACTAATGTCCCATAATTTGACTGTGTCCAAACACTGCGCCAATGTCTGCTGTTTAACTGTCTCGCACTCAGATAATCCAATTTTATCTTCTTATTATCAATATCGACTTTATTCCACTCATTTGAATGTTTTAAACGTAAATGTTTCATCAACGTCAATGTTCCGTAAGTTTTTGCATTTTTTCCACCTCGTGATAAAACTGAATTACACAATTTGCACACTCCTTTCGTCTCGTCGTCAGATGACACTTCAAAAAATCTCTATACTGAACTCATTATCCCAATGGTACAGACGAAAACAAATAAAAATAACCCGACCTAGGTTAGACGCAAACTGTTAGACTTTACGAATTGAAAACAGTAGGCGCCGGTGTGCATATATCTACTTGGTACTACATGGAAATCGCAACCGTAGGCTGAGTACGAGTTAGTAAGCTGGCCAGCTGGCCTATCAGCTGTTAGCAAAGTAGAATTTTAAATTTACTATAGCGCCGCATACTAGGGTAGAAAGAAGGCATAACATGGGTTATGCCTTCTTTCTAAAATTTAATCTCAACCCGAGCAACCGCAACTTTTAGAATATCGTAGTTAAAATTTGAAAACATGTATTTATAGGCCTTAGTCAAGTAAATTAAAAATTTCGCCTTGCTAAACAGCTGATAGGCCAGCTGTCCAGCTTACTAACTCGCACTCAGCCTACGGGTTGCGATTTCCATGTACCAAGTAAAATTGATGGAATGATATGATCCCACAAAGGAAACATCCGTGCTCAGAAACGAGAGAAAATGTTCTGCTACGATAGTTCAGGGGTAGAATATCCGCCCGGCAAGTGGAAGACCCGGGTTCAATTCCCGGTCATAGCAGACTTTTTTCTCGTTTCAAAAATTGTTCCAACATGTACCAAGTAGATAAATGCCGCCGGTGTCCAAGTCAGGGAGTTCCCCGGTTTCGCGTTAGAAAATAAACAACATACCAGGTCGGGTAAGTTTTCTTTGCTTCCCGGTTTCCCGATACCCGGCATTTTTAGGACCCGGTGCATCACTACATTAAAGATCTCACAAATAGTGAAAATTTTTAACTTCCTTTCTATGACCATTTGCTCAGAATCTTAATCAGTTATCGTGAAAAAACCGAACGATTAGGTATGGAGCCATCATGGTTATTATTTAAGGATATACTAGGAAAATGTATCAATAGATTTATCCCCAGTAAGTTAAAATCTGATAAGAAAAACCTCGTTGGTTTAATAAGGAAGTCAGGATTACCTTAAGACGACAGAGGCCACGCAAAATTGAAAAACATACCTACCACCGCTTCCGATGAGTATCGCACAGCTATAGTCCATGAGTATAACAGTGCCCGCGTATTAGCGAGAAAAACCATGCGTAACGCATTTAACACCTTCCGGAATGAGGTATTAAATACAAAATTGGAGGATCCAAAAGCGTTCTGGTCCTATGTAAGAGAAGTCAAGGGAGGGGGCCCTTCAATACCCTCCCTGCGATGTGATTCCGGAGACATCCTTCACGATGGGGAGGATAAAGCTAATCTACTAAACGTTTGCTTCGCGAAGGCGTTCACGGCAGGTGGAGATAGACTTGAAGATAATCTTATTCCCGATGGATGTACTCGGATGGATAATATTAAAATTAAAATTAACACCCCTGCTCTAGAGCAATGGTTCTCAAAGTGTGGTCCGCGAGGGTCTTTCAGGTGGCCCGGTGGCTGCCGGAAAATGAAACATACAAATACTGATCAATAAAGCCGAAGCCATACGTGAGAGCAATCCAGAAGCTTAATCGCGCTTAACGGCATACTACTCGACCGACTCACGCAATTAATTATACTAGTGGCACCCGCAAAACATTTTGCGAAGTCAGTCAGAAATCTGCATGTTTAAAAGTAATAATAGCCAATTTCTCCTTATAAAATTAGACAACTGATATTTTGAATGCTTGTTTTTATAATTTATATGTGCAACTTTAATTGTCTCTCTCATACGAAAAAGGTCACATTCCAGTATTGAAATAAAGAAAGATTTTTTTCTTTTGGTCAATCGTTAAAAATGCCCATAGCCCACACGCAGTTTACTGAATAATAATAATCTTTAATTATTAAAGTTGCAATCTATTAAGTTGACGTTAATACAACTATAATTTCGATGCTTCATAAACAGCGCGAAGCGAATAACGATATTCTTCCGTCTATTTGAAGGCTTAATAGACGCTGATTGAATCGGAGGCAACAATGCGGGTCCCCTTGGCAACACCCGGAAAGAGTACGAAAAAGCCATAAAGTTTCGAAAATAAATGCGCATTTCTGATTAATTATTTCGTGTAACATCAAAAAATTGCAGGAATATGATATTTGGTAGTTTTAGCCGTCGAATAAAGCAAAAACGGAGAAATTCGGTCCATATTTACGTATTTTTTATGAATGAAAGAAATAAACCTTGCAGCTTGAAAAATAGAAACTCCTGTGTAAACATATGGAATAATATAATCGTCTCCCGGACTCGAATCCGGGACACTTCCGTAAACGAAAATAGTTTTCCTGGGGTCTCCTAGTTGACAGAAACAAAATGGTATTTACAGCATTTCTCTATGACAAACTGTTCAAGGGATAAAAGGGGGGACGGACGGACAGACATTGAGTATTAATATATAAAGATTAGAACAGTAATATAATTTACTCCATTATTCGAAGTCTATTCGTTCGGGTAGTTCAACTAATTACTCCTAAACGTTGAAAAAAGTAATTAAGACAGTTTTCGGAGAGAAATGTTTAACTAACTTTTGGCTCCACATATGTCCCGAGTATCCTGGACTCGCCGACCTGGCATTGAAGCGATGAGTCCCTTCTTATTTATTTCATTTTATATCTCGCATTTTATTCTTCTGGTGTTATTAAATTAAATTTTTGTTATTTTCTGAGAGGTGCTGATTTAAATCGGTTGTAGTTCATTTTTCTTTCTTCATGTGTGTGATTTCAGAAATTCTTATGAACTATAATATTTTCTCTTCACGCAAGAGACGTCTTGAAACTTTGCTGGTAGAAACAGGAAAGTAGGTACTGTTTTTAAGGAGTTCTCTTACTACCGGCATGCAACCAAGAACGCCCTTTTCACGACTCACTCGTTTGTCAGTCCGTTCATATGTCACGAATTTCATCAGTTGAACCGCTCAAACTATTTCAAGTATCGTAGATTTAGTATGTGTGATCCTCACATAAATGTATTGCCTAATTTTAAATTTGAGCAGCATGGGTTAATTAGATCATCCATTTTTTTTATAGATTTTAGTTAGCTTACATTCGTACATCATTAAATGAAATGAAGCAAGCATTATTTGGAACCTGAATTTCCTCTCTCAAGTTAAAATATAACCTGTAAGTTATTCTATTAAAATACATTAAAATAGAACAAGAGTTAATACAAAATGTCCGTGAGGGTAAAACATAAATAAAAAAGGTTGCAGAGGAAAAAATTACTACTATGCACAAATAATGAAAATATTAACTGACGCTCTTGAAATATTTGTGTGTTCCATTTATAGCATGTAATTTTTACCTGGTTTTTATGACAAGCCGGAGAGTATAAGAAAGGCGGGCCGCGAGGGTCTTTAACTCACTAAGGTGGTCCGCAGACCGAGAAAGTTTTAGAAACACTGCTCTAGAGGATTCTGTTTACAACGCATTGTTTTCAGTTCGGTGCAAGCCGAGTTGCGATTTCTGAATATAGTATTTTACATATTGAAGCCATTAAATAAATTAAAATGTCTTCTAATAAAAGAAAAAGTGTTGGTTATGCCTCTAATTGTGAGAAGAAAGTGCGGAAGGCAATTACTTTAGAGCAGGGGTCTCAAACTCGTGGCTCTCGTGGCACATTTCTGAGGCTCGCGAAGTAAGCATCAAACGGTCAAAACTCAATGTATTTCTTTTAAAATACTCACTTAAATCTAAGAAATTTAAGATATATGTTAAATCAGCACTTGAAAAATATACGTAGTTTATTTCTCATTCCTATTTATAAAAATTCTGCACAGATGGGGTACTAACTATGTTCTTCTAGCTGCAAGCGTGTATAATGTCCGACGCCGAATCTATTACTGTTTTTGTAATGAATGGGTTTAAGGCCGCATCAAAGGGTTGGGGTGATTTCTTTCTTGTGGAAGGGGAGAGTGAAAGAATATGAAACGGTGTGAAGACTGGGAAAGTATGCGGCCCGCAGGCTTGATGCGGTGCCTAAATGCGGCCCGCGGATTCGGTAGAGGGCCTTCACCGACGTGTTTGAGACCCCTGTAATACATCGTACACTTTCCTAACTTGTTTGTTGAAGAATGAGTTGCATTTTCTGTCTCTCCTATCCCCATACCCTACTTCACAGAAACAAGGACATTTGTGGGAAGAGAAGGACATTGCTCTTTTTATCTGCCAATAGAGATACGTTCAACGATCACTAAACTATAGGATTGTAATTCTATTTAATCTTCGAATCGAATCCGGGAAGAATAACGAAAAATATTACATCTTTGGTTGAGATCGACGGTTTCATAATATCTTATTAATAAAAGAGTTATTCCACCACGGAGTAGCTTAAACGTAGCGTGAAAACTTTTGTTCGTTGCCATTCAAAAAATACTTATAACCGTCGTACAAACTCGGGATTTGAACCAAGGAACGCCTAAAAGAACGAAATTTCATTTTCAAGTAAAAATGCGTCAAACTTTTCCGTTCAAACTGATTTGTGGAGCGATTCGATTCGTATTCGAAAATAAACGGCAGGTAAATGAAATTTAGTTCTTTAATGCATTCTTTGATCCCAAGATTGCACGTCGATTATAAGTATTTTTAATATGGCGACGAAAAAAGGCTTTCACGCCACGTTTCAGCTGCCGGCTCTGACATGGTCCGGAAGCACACTAAGTGGATAAATGAAGTAAGTATGATTAGAAAATATGAGAGTAGCATTTCGATAAATGAAATCTTTCCTAAATCAACTTTGAACGCGATAGTAAAGACATTATTTTGGAAAATATTAAAGGGTCGGCACCAATGCTGTCGAAACGCATCAGGCCTAGGGGCTCCATTATGCTTTTCCTGCGATATAAATTAATATTTTATATGATTTTACACTGATCGAGAGATAATATCCAAGTAAATGTGCAAAGCGTGGACATTTGTCTCTGCTGCACAAGGCTCACTTGGTAACAGAATTGCCTGTACACCGCTTTTACGTGAGAATGCGCCTGCTGGACCTCGCTTGTTTCTTGGAGTACTACTCATGGCGCCGAACCACTATAGTTAATTATTATTGTTGAGCTTTTATTTAATTTCCATTCCATTCCTCCTCCGCTATCAACTTTTCATCAAGAATTTTGGACTAAGGATTTCGAAACACTCAACTTTTTAGCGACTCGAGAAACCAGCCAGCCTCGAAACAACTCCATGACTATCGCGAATTTTTTTGCATTTAAAACTATTTTATGAACTGTGCATGCATTAATTAATGCTTTTAGTACTTGATGGAATGATATTTTTTAGTACTTAATAAAACACTTTTGGGGTTTTAATGGCAAAAAACCTCATGTTTAGGCTTGAGTCTGGAACCTAACCCACCTTTAACTTGAAATTCCTATACTCGCTTAACGTACTTTCGCTTTACAAACCGAAACCCTGGAACGTATCTATACGTTATAGCGGGGTATGCCTGTATTTCGAGGGCACCCCCTTCCGCCCACCAATTTTTCCAAAGTATTTCTTAGAAAGCGTAATAAATGGCATCATAGATCACACACATCCTGCAAATTTCAGTCATATCTCTTATCGTTTACTTGCTATTTCAATTTAGTTGATTTCACAGACGAACACATACACGCGTTTATAAATAAAAACCGCTAATTATTCAGGAGCTATTTTCTGGGTTACAACAGAATTGAGCATTAGAAACTTTTTGATCATTAATAAAATCATGTATTAAAGAATAAGCTGACTTTCGATTATTTATTTTATGAGAGTATCTAGCGTAAAAATTGATTTAGTGAAGAAGTAACTTTTATAAAAATGGTCCTTGAAAACATGGGTTAATAAACAATCGCTAAAGATGATAACGAAAAGGTTTAGGAATAAACTAAGCGTTACTTCGAGCATTTGGTTACGTAATTAAGCCTTATATAATTTATTTTTTGAAAAGCAGAAACTTTTCATCTTTATCGCCTCCACTTTTCAGCCTTCCACCCGATAACCTAATTGGAAATAAAAACAAACGATCTCTTTTTGATGAACGAATCAAATAAAGGGTCAATTCACTGAGTACCTGGAAAATTATAAAACCGAATCAATCCGAATAAATCATTCCCCTTTGAGACATGCCTCTTTAAAAAAACCATTTGGGAGTTTCGACAGCATGCCTTCCTTCGCCTTCATCTCCGCCGCCCATATAAGGCCCAAAAGATGTCGCCCGAGTGGGACCTCAAGTATTCTTTCTTCCGAGCCAAGCTCTTAAATCCAGTCGTTTTTAGTGGTATCTGCGTCGCTACCTATTACCGCAAGACCCATTTGGGTGAGTGGCTGAGGTAAGGGCAGGATGGACATATGGGATGCGGAACTACGGAAAGGTGAGAGAGAGAGACAGAGCTGGAGAGAGAGAGAGGGACAAAGGCTCTTTGAACGAGGAAAGGAGAAGAGCAGATGCCTTATTAGAGGGAGCAAAGGAGAGAGTGAGAGGGTGGTTAATGGGATGGTCTACAGGTGAAAACTGAGAGAGAGAAAGGGAGAAGTGTCTTCCGGGAATGATAGTGTGCTTACAAGCTTTTGCCAATGTAGTGGCATACGCGCTTTCGAGAATGAGACTCTTAACATCAAGGGGTTAAAGAGACTTTCGCTAATATGCAGTATATATCCATTTGAGACGACGGAGTTTCAACACAAGAGCGATTGGAGGATGCTCTAAGAAGACGATAAGATTTTTCTTTTCTCGATTGTACCAATTCGAAAGGTTTGTTTTAACGCCCTGTAAGATTTCACCTGTGTGTACGCGTACATATTTCAAACTAAAAACATTTCATTCTGGTATGAAACTTAGGTAAAACGTGTGTCTTATTTGTGAAAATGTTTTTCTGCGAAACTTATTCTGAGGACTATGCAATAAATGACATATGAAGGCGCCAAATTACTAATCGTTTAGCAAAGCGTTCGCTGGAGTTAGATCAAAAGATCCTAACATTTTTGTAGGCGCGGCATTCTTTCAAAGATAAACTGAATTTCGTGTCATCCCTACCTTGAAACAAGGTGGTGTATGTACAAGCATGTTTCAACGTTTAAACGCACTCATCATTTGTGGTTACCGAATCATCATCATTTTATTATAAGAAAAATTATTGCCCTAATGACTTATCAACATTTCCAATTGAAGATTTATTTATTTAACAATATATTTCGTGGCCACCTGAACAATCAACAGCGGCACAACAGCCCGTTTTTGGAACACTAAGTTACAATATAATGGAGTAAAACTCTACAGGGAACCATATAATTAATATTTAGGCGCGTTTCGTTTCCAACGTAAGCGCCTATTAGATTAGGTTCTATCCGTCCGTGTGTACGCAATTCGCCGTAAGTAGGGCGGGGCATCTGCCCCAAGCGCAACTAAGTAAGGGACGAAAAAAATCCATATAGTGACTAAATTAACCAGAGAAGATAATTTTTTGAAGGAGGGGGGGATCACATATTTAGCAGTTTGCCCCGGGCGCTAAAATAGTTAGTTATGGCACTGTGTACGCATGTTCGTTCTCGTCTTCTACCGAACGAATTTTCACCAAATTTGGTTGGTTTGATACGAGAAATAATTCTGCCATGACCGTGAAACGAACCCCCCCCCCCCCTCTCGGTGCGCCCCTGCTTATATTGACAGGAAATGTTTCAGCATGTATTAGTCATTCCAAAGAATTCTCATACCATAAATATCATTTGCAATTCATCGTTTATCAGTGATAGAGAAAAATTGAAGAACAAATTAATAGACCATTATCAGGTTTAAAATACTAAAAGCAATGTCAAAATCTCTTTCTGACATTATATTTTGTATGTATGCTTTTAAAAAATCTGATGTGACCACCACATGACTTTCTCCATATCTGTAATATTTCTAAAAATTCCAAATAGGTTACATAATAATAAATATTTTAAGAAACTGCGAGAAAATTTTAGACATTACAAAGAACAGAAATAAACTCAAACAATTGCCTTCTGATATTGGATAAGCCACAAAGCTCCAACAATTAAGAAAAGAAAAAGGAGCGTTACTGAGACGTAACTAAGCGTCAATTGTTAACAATAGTCGGTAGGTGGCGTGGTGGTGGCAGCTAAAGATATAAGATATCTCTTAAACAATGCATTCTATGGAAAAGTGTTTTAAACAAAGGTAGAAAATTACATTCCCTACAACGTTTATTCCAGTACATCTTTACATTTATCAAATGTTTAAGCAAATATTTGAAAATAACGGATTGGTGACAAGTGTAAACACCCACTTCCGTTTGACCGATTTTTACCAAAACTAATCAGTTCTTGTGACTTTTATAAAAATGTTAAATATAAAATTTCGTGTCGACCTGATTAATAGTTTTTGAGTTAGAGCACCCACAAAAAGCTATCACATACACACACAGACATCATCGAAAAAATGGTCAAAGTGTTCAGGGGACCTTAAAACGTGTATTTCCGTTGAAATCTCGAAGTTTCATGAATACAATACCTGCGCATATACTACGTATATGGAGAAAGTAATAAACGAATTTAATAAATGTTACTGTTTATACGCTAATATGTAAGGATCAACTGTCCATTGCTGAAGGGTAGTCGAGTGGAAAGAAAATAACCCATTTGTTCACTCGTCTATACTCAAGCCGAGTTCGGTAATAATCGTCTCCATGGCAAAATTCGATAAAATGCGATTTGAAACGCAAAATCGCTATTATTCAGTATAAATTCAAGAAAATACTACCAATTAACAAAATTCTGCGATAAGAATTAGAATCTACATTCTTTTCCCCTTATAACAGTACAAACCTCGCTCCCATATCACAATTTTAAGATATTTTAAAGTATTAAAGAAAACATCTCTGTACGATGGATTTGAGACTTCCTATGTAAAAAAATAGGGAAGAAACGTTCCTAGAATCGAAACCGGGACTTAAATCTTTGCCATATAAAGTATAGCCCGGAGGTGGGCCCTGGAAGTAGGGTAGGCCGAAAAAGGCCGTTTTAAAATTTTATTTTTGATTACTACGCACTAGTGTGGGAAAGGTGCCATATGGGTTTAGGAGTAAAAAGCTTTTTCGAGACCGAACAATATTTAGAGGTGCCACTGGACCGTTAAATTGTAAAATTTACTTAAAAATTGTTCGGAATTGAATATTTTTTAATTTAATGATTTTACCATCGCACTATTTTTCAGTAGATCCCTATCGAGCTCATCATGAACGCTTTGAAGTCAGACTGAAGTCAGACAATATTTTTAGATGCCACTGGGGCTCCTAAATTGGGCCTATTAAATCAAAGTGTACAGTATTCGGCCAATCTCAGGTTTTTGCTTGTTTCAATTGGATTTCAGACCGATATTCTTGCCATAAAAGTGAAACGTGAATAAGGGCCATATTTTCTTTTTTGGGAGGCAAAGGAGTTGTGAAAGCTGCTCGAGTTGTTAAAAAGGGCTGCAAAAATATAACAGCAGCTCTGACCCCGCTAGTTGCCAAGCGACGAGTGCCCTCACTGAGCTGCAACTGATCAACAATAATAGCCTCTGCGATAATGGAAAATTTGAAAATGATGACCGGAGAGGACAAACCGCAAGTGATTGAAATGAATAAAGTGAGAAGAGAGAGGAAGAAATCAAGAGAGACGGAAATCAGAGACGTAAATACATTGGAAGTACTACTTTTTGACGGAAAAAAGTACAGAACACATGTTCAAGTTAAAAGGGGGAAGAAATATTATAGGGACATTAAAATAGAAGAGCACATTACTATGTTGCAAGAACCTGATTCTATATACATAAGACATACTACTTTAAATGGAAGACCCAATGCTGCCAATATAAAGGGAAGCATTACGGAGTACCTACAAAGAAACAATAATACCACAGACTACCTTGTTGCAATCGGTTGTGATGGTACTAATGTAAATATATTGGTTGACAACGGAGTGATTCGCCTTATGGAGCAGGTTGTTAACAAACCTCTCCAATGGCTGGTATGTATGCTTCATGTGAATGATCTTCCCCTCCGCCATGTTTTGAAGACCCTAGATGGAGCCATCAGGGGACCATATAGCTACGGGGGACCAATCGGGAAGCAATTAGATGAATGTGAGCGGTTGCCTATTGTCACTTTCCAAAGAGTGGAGGAGGAATTGCCTGTAATAATGGACAGTAACCTAAGTACAGACCCAAGATATTTGCTGCGTATTTGCAGAGTAGTTACTTCGGGTCATTGCTCATCTGACTTAGCAGAACATAATCCGGGAAAATTATTACACTCACGATGGTTAACTAGAGCAAACAGTCTTACGACTTTATGTCGCTACTTCTGACCCATCTGATAATCTTTGCATTCTAATTACCTTCATAATGAGAGTGTATGCTTATCTGGTTCAAGATCAAGAGGAAACCTTTGTGCCACGAGGGTGCTCGTCACCTTTGGACCCTAATCTAATTAACACGATACTTTCCAGGGGATCTCAGAGAAGTTGTAGACAAAACTATCAAGACAAACGTCTACTTCGCTCATCCAGAGGGCATACTCCACGCAATGATCACAGATCACCGTCCGCACATACGAAAACTTGCTCTGCGGGAATTCTACGTGAGATGGAAGTGCCAGTAACAGTACCCAGCTGCGGCGGTACAAAATTTCTGATCTGAACTTTGACGCTAATGATTATGTTCAAATGATTTACTTGGCAAAAATGTGCCATCAGTGAACCGCCCCTTACAAAGAACATCACAGTGGAGGGAATCCGCTCCATGATTAAGAGCGAGACGGTCGTGGACATTTCCATACCAACATTCCCATGCCATACACAGGCGGAGGAGAGAGCCGTTCGTCTAGCAAATGAAGCCTTGGTAGGAGTGTATGGGGATGCGGCAAGAGATAGTTTCGTGAGAGCAAGAATCACCTCAAGACGAGTTATGCCTCATTTTGGGCACAAGGCACAATTCGTGCCTTTGACTTTCAAGAAACAATAAACGTGCTCTTAATGGTCGGGTGGTAGGGCTGTGCAGCCCCCAGTGGGCACGGCAGGAACTCGACGTGCAGCCACCTCCACGTGGTGAGTTCTGGGTTGTTTCGAAGATTCGCTTCGGATATAAACAAGCAAAGAGCTGCACACTACCAAAAATCTCAAAATTTAGAGAAATTGGTAATGTGTGCATTGCCCAGTGGCACCTGAAGATATTGTCTGACTTCAGTCTGAGTCCAATGGGTTCGTGATGGGGTAGATGGGGTTTCCTTGTATAGTAGTGCGATACTCAAATGAAAAAATTCAAAAATAATGAATTTTTATCGTTTTATATAAATTGAAAACTTCAGTTTCCCAGTGGCACCTCTGCATATTTCCCGATATCAAGAAAAAAATCCCCTTACTTACAAGCCCAATTGCACCTTTTTCACACTAGTGCGCTAAGATCAGAAATAATTATTTTTTCGGTCCACCCTAGCCTGGTAGCACGAGCCTCACACGAAGTTTTATGAAAATCGGTCCATTGATGCAAAAGTTGTTGGTAGAGGACACACACAGACAGAATCATTTCATAAGGCTATGCTTCCTTTGCATACCACCCTACTAAAAGAAAAGAACTTTTCCTGACATTTCGTAAAATATTAATCATATCGAAAAATCTTTAAATAAAAGTTGTAGAAGGGGCCAAATAGAATATTTCCGTCCTTACACATTTTTATCGTAGGAGAAGCCGTTTTCTAGAAAATATAATAAGAAAGTAATAATTCGCTTTGAACTTAGAAAATGTCATGCATGGTTACTTATGTTAATTGTTGTGAACGGAAAAAATCTTCGTTGTAACCAAAGTAGACAAGATCTGTTATAATTAGGAAAATGCATTTAATTTCCTCACACGTGCAAGTAGCATTTTGAAAGCGAAAGGTAATGGGTTATCTACGACAAAGAAAAGAATGTAAACGTAAATTTACAACTATTTAACTCAAGCAAGGTGTATTTTAAATAAGTTTAGATTTTGTCATTAATTACACTTCATTGGAAAATAAATCGGTAAATAAAAGTTTATTATTTCCCTGGCATAATTTCTGATATAATATAATCGTTTTTCCGTATTTAGTCGTTATACTAAAATTACGTAAATACGTTAAGTAATGCTCCAACTTAGAAATATTTGTAGGCAGTGAGACAATAGGGTCATGATGTTTCGCTGTTTTATGGTGTGCTTTCTTTCAAACTGTAACGTTTAGTTTCAAATACTCCACTGCACGAATCGCGCCTATTTGTGATACACTGTACACTTTCCTAACTTGTTTGAATTCTTCATTCTTCGATCACTTGGCGATCCAATCAAAAGATCTAAGACTTAAAATACGTTTCCGGATATTTATTTAATGTTTTAGCAGGAGTTTTTTCTCTTTACACTTGATCGTGTTTAAATGTGATAAAATACAATCGTATTTATAAAAATATTTTTGGCATGTTTTCATCGAAGCTTTAATTAACATCGAGCTTTCACCACCAGATGGCTTCATTTTAGCGGCACTTTTTTTAAGAATTGCACCGGATTATTCTCTTTATTTCAGAGCAAGATTATTATTTTTACACCTTTTTTGCGTCCTTTTCGAGCAACAAAATGAAGAAACATTTGGTTTTTATTTCCGTCCGCGGCGAGGTACGTGCTCTGGACTTGCCGGCAAAAAAATGTTCAACTTTTCAAATCAAACGATTTAATGAGCCGGCAAACACTTTCAAAACACGCTCTCATATTGTCTCGAACGCGAAAAAGAGAGAAAAAACAATTGAATATAAAATTTTAATAGGGTCTCCGTCTTGCTTTTTTAATGCGCGCTACGCGGCTCTAAGAGTCGCCGAGAGCATATATAACACCCGCGCGTCACAAAAAATACTTTCCCTTTTCTCTATCCCGCCGGATAACGATTTAATTCTTTTACTCAAAAAGGAATTCTTCTCCCTTCTCCCCCGACCCCTTTTCGCCCGCCGAACACAGAACAGCAATAACAACAACAATCCTCTTTCAAAACGGGCTTTTCTCCTCGTGCATTTTTTTGTTGTTGCATGCCGGGTTGACCATCACGTCCGCCGTTGTTGCGAGGGGGAAAATTGCGTTCCTTGATTGGATGTGCGCCGGACCCAATCTCTCTGGAGGCATTCCACGTCTCCTCTCATCCGGCTAATGAGGTAAGGGATCTTCGTGTAATCTGATGAGGAATGAGACATTCGGAGAAGTAGAAACGAGAATAATGCCTCGGATGCGACTTCCCCCTCCTCCCCTCTCCTCCCCACTCCCTCCTTATATCTCCCAACGCCGCGTTCTCCCGCAGGCGAAACACAAAAAAGGCAATCGCGTTTCATGCCTCAGGTTGGAGATTAAAGGGAGACTTATGCCAATGAGAGGAGGTGGATGGAGGTTTTAAATTTCCCCTTTCGCGTAATAATAATTTGTTCGTGCTGTTCGATTTGTTAGCATAAAGGTTTCGATCGTGCATGGAGAAACGTTACTTTGGCCCAGATATCCTCGTAACATAAATAAAAATATTTTTTTATTCTGTATCAACGCATCCCAAATACATGGAAACGAAACTGTAATGGATTTAATTTGTTTTATAGCAAAGCTTCAATGTTAGTATGTCACAGGCGTAAGCGCAAAAATGGCCGCGATTGAGGAAGGCCAAAGGACGGAGGTTAGCTGCGAGACACGGGTAAGCGCTATATAGAAACCAGGACCCTCATTTGCTCTCCTAGAAAGTTTTAAATAATTCAACGCTTCCTTTATAGTAAAGATATGGCTGGAGAGAAACGGAATTCCTTACTTTCATTCGTCGGGATCTCGCATCCCGATGACACAAGGCAGAATAAGTTACATTTTGATTTGCTTCCCTCGTTAGAATGTGGTATTATCATATATAAAAACGTTTAATTTTAACAAAAATCCTAGATATTTACGTCTCGTTAAATGGGATGATCTATGTATCATTCAAAAAGTATCATCTTCAATTTATTTAGGCAGATAAAAATATTGGACAATGATTATTTTCCAAATTCACCTCAGGAGTTATTAGATATTTCATATGACTTCTGGAGGAAATGCATGAGTTTAGATTCTAAAATAATAACTTCTGTTTTAGACTTTACTTCCGATGAATCTCCATAGCTGGCGGCTGCTTTGTAGCCGAGATGCGCATCTGGTTTTAACAAACGTATTATGGCTATCGGAGTTCACGAATTTATCATTATATTCGAAAATAAAACCATAATAGCAGTGCGCTCTTATTCAGTGAAAATTTAAATCGGTAAATGAATCACTCAATACTTTAAGGCCTATTTATAAGAATATAACATTGATAAGTGTAACATAAGCTTTTTCCTCAACCATTTTGGTGCCCGCGCATTCACGGGCGTTTACGTATTTCTATGTCTATTTTCGCGAAGCGAAGCGGTTTCTCTATCTCGCTTTCCGAGAAAACACCACAATTACGCCCTTCTCCAATGATTCAAACACAGAAAACAAACACTCGTCGAGTTTTTAAGTGGTATATTTTCGATCTCTATCTTATTTCTGCATAATTCGCTCTAATGTAATGGGCTTTTTCCAAAGATGGCATCGAAAAATATCACGCCGCTAAAATTTTCTTCGTCGATTGGTTTGAGGGAGTGGATCAGATAGAAGGAAAGGCATGGTATGGTATTTCAAACAAACTTTAGTAATCCTTTCACGCGACGAATTCCGTTTCTCTTTTCAAATGCCAAAGGATACAAACCGAATAAATACCGCACGATTAAAGCCAACGTGAAAATATCATCTGCAAACTCTTTCTTTCGCAAATTTATCAGAATAACAGCAAATGGAATAGAATTGAAATACTCATTACTTTCGTTCTTTTTGCCACTTTTTGTCTTCCACGAAAAACAGGTCATTCTGAAAGAAAATTTGCATGTGATAACGTAAAAATGCCTAAAGTATAATTTTTATGTAACGCCCGTTAAATTCCTCATAGAAATCTGTGGATTATGCGAAAACAGGGACGAGGAGAATGAAAATCAATAATAAATAATTTTTAGCAATGCAACTTCACTAGAAAAGGTTTTCCAGCCATATTAAGTTAAAAGTATGAAATGATCTGTATTAATTCCACGTTTCGCTTTTATAATGACTTCGCGAGCCACATAAGAGGCTCACGGATCGTAATTTGCCCATCCCCATTTCCATATGATACTCGCCCGCTGCAAACAGAAATAAACATTTCCTAAAATTAAGAGTACACAAACGACCAACATTTCTTGCTCTAATGAATCCACGAGGAAAAGTAGTACGGATACTTTAAAATGTCTGCCGGTGGAAACGATCGCACTCTGGAAATGTTTTTACAAAGAAGAACAATGGAAAACCGAATACATAATTCTTTTCGCATCCCCATACATGAAGCAAACGCTAAGTGAGAATATTTTTTGCGTCTCATCTGATTCGCAAACGCGTGTCCGTCGCGCTGCCTTCTCGAAGTCTTCTAAAGACGTGATAGATGACAAAAGAAAGCTGAAACGCGCTTTCTTTTGTTTTCTTTCACGCATCCTTCGGAGAGAAAGATAGAGGGAAAGACGTTGTGTGTGTGTGTGTGTGAGCGCGCGCGCGCGCAAGTTGGCAAAAGGGCGTTGTTTGAGTAGTTACCGGAAAGGAAAGTAAAGGCGGAGGGAGACCCCGGAAAAAGAGAACAAGTGAAGTGGGAGAGAGGGAGAAAAGGGGAGAATCCTGAGACGTCAGTGGGGAAGATAGAGATCTCGTTCGATGAAGAAGTCTTGAGCGAATAGCAATTACGGCGGCGAGTTTCCCACGTTCCGGGTAAAAGAGATTGCGGGGAGTGCTCTGGGGGAGGAAGGGTGGGGGAACGTGGGGAGGAGAAGGGTGAAGAGGGAGGGATTGAAAACAACGAATCCGAGAGAAAAGCGAAAATGGCGGGAGAAGTTAAGGAGTAGGAGAGGAAAAGGAGGGAGGTGGGGGCGGCACGTACCCTTTGAGCTTGGAATTGGCAGATTTCGTAACGTTTGCGAGTCGTTCCGCTTTATACGTTTTAAGAAGGCCGAGGAGCGGTAATAATGGATCGGTTGGAAAGCATTCGGAGCAAGTGTTCGTCGAGGGCGAAATAAATAAAGGTGGAGTCGGCGCGAAAACGCTTTTAATGCGCGAAAAGATTTCGCGCCGCTAAATACCCGAGTTGGAGAATGGTGCTTGGCGCGCGGGAGATGCATTTTTTTCAAAGAAATAAGTGAGAGAAATATTATGTTACAAAAAAGGGCGTTGAATTTTAACGCGTTGAATGCGAAGAACGGTGTTAAATAAATCCTGTTTTAAAGGAATGGTTTCTTTTCAGCTATGAATCTCGAAGCGATGCAGGCCGTTGAAATGTACCTAAGTGGCAATGAACATTTGAAATAAATTTTAAAATTGCAAAATAGATGCTACGTTCCGATACATTAAAATAAGCAATTAAATGTTCCAATCTTCCAATGTTAAAATCAAAGCATGTGAATGAAGTCACTAATAATGAAACTGTGCATTTTCGTTGTAGATAAAATTCGCTTTTTGGCTGAAGTGAATTGAAGGCTCAAATGAGATTGAAAAAAAACATATTGCCTCTGCTTTCTCAAAAAGCACTTTGCCCTTTTGCTTGACAAAAAATATCTTGCGGAAACTTTCTTTGCCTCCAGTTATTTTCCGAAGGGTTTTTTTTATTATCATGAGCAGCAAATCCAGTTTATTTATTAATACCTACTGCTCTCGGAACAAATTCGTTTACAGTAGCTCGACATGAAAAAACGCCTTCTTCCGCAGTTGTCAAGTTCGAATCCCGTCTGACCCGTTGCAATTTCTGTGTTCCTTGATTACTGTAGAACAAACCGTAAAAACAAACATATTTTAAAGATATAACTGAATTTGAAGGTACAGTAAGCTATAGTTGCAGTAGATGATGAATCCAATTTAAGAATCTTAAAAATATAAATTAATGAAAAAGTACTATCGCAATCTAAAAAACAAACGGATTGAAATCCAGAGGAATACTGAACAAGATTTTAAAAACCATCGGATACGTTTGCACAAAATTTGAACGACTAATAACGTCGTTAAAGTCAAGCGACCTCATACGGTTCCAACCTTCTTTCTAGAGTGTCACTTAATTTTATGGCACGGTTTGTTAACTAGAATTACGCGGTAAAGGATTGAATTTAATTTATGCTCCTGAATGATGTTACTTTTACTTACCGTTGGCTAATAAAACAGTCTTCAAAGGAATATTATCCTTTTTATTTAATCATCAATCGCTCCACCATTTACTATGCACGGCGTAATAAATTTTAATGGCTTCATAAAGTGATCGTTTTCTTTATCCATAACCGTCTCGAAGTAAGGTCTCCAGATGACCATTAAAGCATTTAGTATTTTGCTAAAAATATGAACGCCGCGAAAATTGCTAAGATGTTTCATATATTTATTATACAGATGCCTTTAAGAATACTATGACTAAACTTAACGTTTGTATCGAAATTTATACGCAAATAAATCGGCAATTATCAAACGGATTAATGATCTGGCCGATGAATATATGAAGCTTATTATCAATAGAACATACTTGATTCTAAGGACACCGATATTACGCACTTCGGATTTTACGGACAGCATCCGGCGAACCGGTTTTTTGTCCGGTGAGCCGGGTGAGACTTGCTCGATCGATCTTCTCTACGAGAAAATTATCGTTCGATTAGGTTATTTCTGTGCTTTTGAGATTGTTTTAATGGACACTTCTGTTAAGATTCTTAAATAAAATTTTCACTCTGCACGTAACATTAATTGGAAAGGGAATGTGGTAACGAAAATGAATTATCGACCTCGCTACAGAGTCAACTATCGGTGAATTGCCTCCGGAGGCGGCTGCTCTGTAGAATCTGATTTACCCGTCCGTTTTTATCGCTAAAGTGGTTATCTCGATCGTTGATTTGAATCCACTTTTGTGTGATATGTTACTTGTTTAATAAATCAATCGAAATTCCTTGCTGCAATGTATCAAATAAATATTTTTTCGTCTCCGTCGTAATGGAACCTAAATTTCTGACGTGGAGAAGACAACATCCGAAAGATCCACAGTCCACTGACCGTTTTATCGATAAGTTAATATGTTTTTCGCCTCGATCTTACGGACTATCGCCTAATCCGGACAGCCCTCCCCCCATATAGTCCGTAGAATCGAGGGTCTGCTGTATTTGAAAATGTACTTGAATGTCACTTTCGATTATGTAATTAATTTAAACAAAGTATATATACATATATATATATATATATATATATATATATATATATATATATATATATATACTTATAATAATAGGGAGATTTTAACTAAAATTTATAATAAATCCAGTGACAACCATTAAAAATTCCACCGTAAAATAAGAAAAATTTTCCAATATGAACAGCAACCGAATAGTTAGAAAAACATTGATCCGTGACATGAATAACTTGATCGTTTGAAAGGACTTAATGAAAAATTTACTTGAAGAGTTAAAGGCATTTCTAAACCTAAAATAATTTACATTAGCGTAATTATGTTATTTAATAGTTCTTTTGAGGGATTAAAGCGAACGTTTAACACCATCTCAATTACCTAAAATTTTCATTTTCCACATTATAATTCACGCACTAATGAAATGAAAATACTACAACCGGTTGAAATTTGCACGGATGAACAAGCAATCCCTTTACATCGACTCGCCGATTATTCGAAATGTTCGCCAAGAATCCTATTGAGTCGCCATTATTTTATAAATTCCCCGGTATTAGAAACATACGGAGAGAGGGAACAAGAGGGAAAAAGCGGAGAAAGTTAGGACGACATGAGATACTGAATAAGATACGGAGGAAGCAAGTAAGGATAAACGGTATAAGAGAAAAAGGCAAGGAGAATGAAGCGGGGGAGGAAAGAGAAGCGAGAGCGGGAAAACGACTAAAAGGGAAGAAGCCGAGGAGAAAGGGGAATAGAAAAGGAGAAAAAGGGAAGGAGTGGCAGGGGAATGCAGAGAAGGGGAGAAAAGGGGGGGAAGAAGGGGAGGGAAGGGACGGTCCATTTATTTACGCAAGTATAATGAGAAAACGACTCGCGCTGAAGATAAAGAATTTCCTCCTCTCGTTCTTTTCCCTTGTAAGGAGAGTAGCGGAAACACGTGGGGACGAATGAGTCCAATAAAACAAGAGGCAACAAAAAAAATAACATACTTCGCTTGGATTGTGAGATCGAACTTTGGATGTCAGAAGGAACTTTCTCCAGGGAACGAAACAGAACAAGAGATAGAGAACGATGAAAGAAGGGTGGGAAGGGGATAGAGAGAGAGAGAGAGAGAAAGAAACGCATTTTACGAAGCTAGAGGGGGAGAAATGAGAGGGGCACCGCCTCGATTTGGGAGGGAGACGCAGTCGCACGCGTGAGTGGCCCCAAAGAGGGCGCGATAGCGAGATTTGGGCGCGCGTCCTCGGTCGGAAAGGATCGACAAAAAATTAAGAAAGAGGGCGGCGGCTGGAATACAAGCGGAGCAAAAAGAATAATGGGACCTTGAAGAAGGAATGGCCTGAGAGAGAGAGAGAGAGAGAGGGAAAAGTGAAACGCGAGAAAGATAACGAGAAAAGTTGCATTGGGTAACGAGTGTGAACAGAACAAAGGTATGCGAAATTGAGATATTTCGAGGTGAACGCTGGTAAGTAGGAGATGAAAATCCTCGGACGATACGCGCTACCGGTTGACTCATAAATGAAGGGATGGAAGCGTTTTCGTAGAGGAATTAACACAGCAGGAATAAATAACGGAAAGGCTTTTGCATGCGTATTTATTGAGGAAGCCCGCGTGGCCAGATGGCTTTTTTGATTGCGTTGTTGAATTACCTTTGTTTACATTCGTGTTTTCAAATTTGAACGGTGGGTTGGGTTTGGACACTTAAGAAATATGGCAGGCGATTAGAGTACTTAAGCTCTCTCAAACTAATTAATTTCTAAGATAAACTCACTTTTAATATAATGAACCAACTCGGGTGTTACTTTGTGGAAATTCATGATTATTTCGATAAACATACATACACAATATACACGAGCCCTGATGATGCATTAATACTGTGAAACTGATCGCATTGCATTACTTGTGTGGAAGTTGTTTATATTTCTTCATTAAATGTTATAGTAAATATATAAATCATTGAATCAAAATGTGTGTGTGGAGTGAACTGGAATCGGATCGAGTGTGAAGAGAACTGAGTTTAATGGAAATGAAACACCTTTCTTCATCTAAAGAAAACGTAAGTAAATTACGGAAAATTCTCTTCCTTTTTTAGGCGCGTTCCGTTTCCAACGCAAGCGCCTATTAGCTTGGTTCTGTCCGTCCGTCCGTTCGTATGCATGTTTGTCCTCGGCTTCTATCGAACGGATTTTCATGAAATTTGGTACTAAGGACTTTTGACGAAAGGCAATACGAAAATAGCATAAACGGTGCCACTTTACTGGAAACAAAAAAAGAACTTTCAGCCATATGTCGTAGAATATTAGTTATACCGAAAAAGTCTTCAAATTAAATTTATAGAACTAGGTAGATAAAATATTTCTTTTCCTGTACAATTCTATCGTAGGAGTAGCCGTTTTCAGGAAAATCAAACTAGAAATTTGTAATTCGCTTTGAACTTACGATTAGATATATTCATGCATAGCTACCTAATTGTTGTCAACGATATCAATATTCGCAGTAACTTAGGTAAATAAGATCTGGTATAATTACGAAAATACGTTTAATTCCCTTACGTGTGCACGTAGCATTACTTAAGCGGAAGGAAATGTATTACCTACGACGAAGAAAAGAACGTAAACGTAAAGACATAACTACTTAACTCAAGTGAGGTATGTTTTAAATACTTTTCTATTGTTTGATTAATTACAACTGATTAGAAAATAAATCGGTAAATAAAAATTAATTGTTTCCCTGGCATCGTTTCTGATATTATATAATTTTTCAGTGTTTATCCGTTATACTAAAATGATGTAAGTACGTTTATTAATGCATCAACTTAGGGGAGGAAAGAAATATTTTGTAGACGGAGAAACATAATCGAGTCATGCTGTTTCGTTGTTTTATGATGTGCCTTAGTTAAAACTATATCGTTTAGTTTCGAATGCTCCATCGCAAGAAACTCGCCTATTTGTGGTACACTGTACACTACCCTTACTTTTTCTGTTGATAATCAAAACCGTATAAACTTTCTTCCCTTACACTAATCAACCTTATCCGTTTTACAAGCTAATTTAATTCAAATCTATTGGGATAAACATTTTAAGAACAACTAAAGATACTCATTTCAGTCATGTGCTTTTTATGATAAACAGACGCAGTCCTCTCTTTGGCCTATCCAAGCTGCGAAACTTGATTTCCGATAAAATAATTTAGATGAGAAATAATGAATGTCACTGAAGAAAAAATATAGATACTGAAAAAATTGCTGCAGGATTCGATCGACCTTATAACATAGGGATGAATAAAAAATAAACTTTTTTCCTCAAAATATCAAGAGAAAAATTTTAATTTTTTTCATTGTCGTTAGCTTTTAAATACCTACAGTTAAAGTTCACGATGATTTACTTTTTAAAGAAACTGTACTTTCATGCTATGTGCATGTCGAAAATTAATGTGCATTGCGAAAACGACATAAAAAAGATTGGAAGCAATCAAGTTACATGCAAAACAGAGCATTCTCGGCACGTGAACCGACACCTTTCGAAATTAAATAAACTCGTGCACATAGTAAACTAAAATTATAGGCAATCTTCTCGGCACGGTTAATTAAAAAGAATCGATGGTGGCTTTAAGGGTAGAAAATAAAGATTCGGTTCAAAGAGCCTTTTTTACGGTGAATAAAACAACGTTTGGAACTTTCTTTAAGCACAAAGTTGGCTCCTACAACTACGTAAACTCTAAAAAAAGGCAGTTAAAAATACCGTGGGCGTGCATTAAAAAGGCCGCCAAAACCGTAAAATAAATACAGAAAGCCTGTCTATCGGTACTCTTAAGGCCATGGCGCCACAGCAATCTTAAAACAGTAAATACAAACACGAGGCGTAGAGACAAAGTGGGGAATGAGCCTCGATGCACCAAGTGGGAAATAAAAATGTGTCCCACGGGTCAGCCATTTTACGAGCCTTAAAAAAAGACTGCTCGTCTATCTTAAATTCTCCCCTTTTGGATACTATCTTCTCTCTCTTCTTCTACCCTTTCTCAAATCAACCGTCTTTTTCTCTTTATCTCCCACTCTCCCTCTCTTATTTATTCTTATCTATCGTTCTCCCTCATCTCTCCGACATCATCTTTCCACCTCAAACCATCCGGAGGCTCCTCGTTTATTTTCCTTAGTACATCCTACTTTCTCTCAATCATATTTCACTCCAATTCAATCACTCAATTTGCCTCATAGATTTGAAAGCGAGAGAGAGAGAGAGACATCTTTGGAAAGTTTTATTTTAATTCTGCGATGTCATAAACATCGCAGAGGCCGTAGATTTAATGCACGCCAAGATTGGGGAAATTTTTTAACTTCGTTTCAATCTCAATAACGAAAAAGAATCAAGGACCGGCCATCGGTTGAGGAGGCTAAAGTTAGGAGATTGCTCTTCATATAACCTACAATGAAGTATACTCGTTTTCAGCCTCTTTCCAGAATGGAAATAGTCTTATAGTTTCGTCGCTATATCTGTCTATCCGCCCCTTATTAACTTTTGAACCAATTGAGCGATTTTCGTGACAGTTGGTGGAAATATCTTACTACTGGAGCCGAGCACCCGAGGATAGCTTTTGTTGCAAAGATTGAAGTTCCGGGTTCGATTACAGGAACTATCCTTCCCATTTGACTTACATGGGAAATCTGAAATCCATCATGTTGGGTAATTTTCTTTTGCGCATTAAAATGTCTTAGAACTGCAATATCGGAGCGGGATTTGTACTATTCTCTGGGGAAAAGAATGTTAAATTTAATGTTTATCGTAGAATTTTGCTTATTGATCGTATTCCTTCGAATTTTACGTAAATGCTGACGTTTATGCGTTTTTATCACTCATTAGGAGAGTTTCCATTGAAACGAACTATTGTTGGGCTCGAATTCAGTATAGTCTAATACATACGCGCGTTATTTTTCCCACACAAATACGGGTGATCAATTGTATTTGCAATATTTTATAAAGCTAAATTATGAAATTTGGGAACAAAAAGTGCAACTCATCCGCGGTGATGTGGAAAGTAGGCATCATAAGTTCCGTTTGTATCATCTTGTTATTTATCTTTAAGCGTAAAAGGTGTAAAATTCCTTAATATTTTTAATTTTTAATAAAACATGCAACCTTCCGGAGTGCACACAACGTATCGTATTAGTCCAACCACTGATTAACATCGAAGAAAAATGACCGATGCAGGATCCGTGACTATCGCGAGGAGTTTTTAACTAAAATGTTACCCCTCCGCTCTCACTCTTTCCAGCCTTCCTCCGACTCGTTCTATTTAAAGGGAGAATCCTCAGCTCATCATTTTCATCAGGGACGCTCATACTCAGTCCTCAGTCCTTCACCATCCCTTTGGAGGAGATCGAGAAGAGCGACTGCAAGCTGGACACTCGGAATTCCTCCCGAGGACTCGTTAAAATTTTACGTCATCAAAAAAGGATTTTTGATGTTTATTTTAGTGAGAGTTACTTCCCACCATAAAATGTTTCGAGTGAGTCAATTTCGTTTCCCTTAAGAGCTGTTGCAACACGCTCCGAAATTATTTTTATACGGTAGGAGATTAATTCACTGGTTTACTGTCTCTATTCAAGGGATGTACCCCTTTTCTGACGGATATTTTAGGTTATGTTCATAAGAAATGGCGGGTATTTCAATATGTACCGTGGTTATGTTTATTTTTAAAGTTAAAGGAGAAGGTCAGAAAGAGTTTTATTATAGCCGGAGAAAAACTCAGTACATAAATGATGGTTGAAACTTGATTAAATTTCCTACTCGTTTAAAAAATTGTTATAGCCATTCGCTCTTTCAAAACCTTCGAAGCTTTAGTACTTACAAAGAGCATTAAATATTTAGTCTAACTTGTATTGTAAATAAAAGGGTTGTGAGAAAATAGTGTTCGAGTAGCATGATATGTGCAATATATATTTTGCCTGAGAGAGAACCTTGAAATCAATAGACAATTACTGCAAATGACCTAGCATAGCGTGAAAAAGTATACCAAATTCTCCCAAACAAGCGAACTGTTATATGTTGCCTAACGATTCCGAAATTGAATTAGCATATCGGAAATAAATGTCACAGATATGAGAGAGGACATACAAATCACATTTTCAACCACATCCCACCAATGCGTAATGGAATGCCAGAGCACACAATTATGCACCCAACCGCTTCATTTTAACTCGGACGATGTTTCGATGACCGTTCATAACGCTTAAATCGATCCATTGCATCCGTTCGGAATGCACTCGGAGGGAAGAGGAATCAAAGCGTTTACTAATAGCGGCGCAGCGGAGAGGAAAACGAACCGAACGCGGGATAAAAAAATCACCATCGCTCGACGAGAAATTTACGTGGGATATTCTCCCAACCCGCCTCTCTCCAGTTCTAACAATCCAGTTAACTCTAAACCCAAAATCTTTCATCGCAACGGGAAAATCAACAACTTCACCAGTACGAATGAAAAAGTTTTGCGAAATTCAATCGTGAACCGCGTTATTCAATAATCTCGCGAAGATGGCGCGAGACGATAACATCAAATTGTCGACGGCAGCGAATGAACCCTTCCTTGTTCCTCACCCATGCAGCCAAAGGGTTTTTCACCTTTAGGGATTACACCGTAAAAGGGTTTCGATTTGAATTCCGTCGCTTCATTTTGTGTCGGGATGCCGGAGAGAGGTGTATGGGGCGGCGAAGGATAGAAAGACGAGGAAGAGAGAGAGAGAGTTCATTAAAGCGCGTCGGACCACCCACGAAGTTCATTGTTAAGCGATGGAATATGGAGGAGATGGAAGAGATGAAAGAAGCGAGAGAGAGAGATATAGAGAAAGAGAGAGAGAGAGAGAGTAGCCTTTGTGATTAGGATTCGGTTTCATTAGATTTTGCGCTGGAACGAAAGGGACAGAGTGAAGGGAGGAGAAAAAAAGATCGAACAAAAGGGAAGAGATGCGTACCTGTGGGTGTGTGTATCATAAAAAAGATTATAAGAGGCAGGGTTGGACAAACCCAGGCGCTCGGCCGCCACTGGAGGCTAAAAACTGCATAGTAGCGACTATTTTTCTGATATTTTTATTTACCACTGCTGTAGAGTGAACTATGTAGTAAATATTTTCCAAGTCGTATTTATGGAGTGTATATATATATATATGTATATATATATATATATATATATATATATATATATATATATATATATATATATACAGATTCATATAACACTAATTATAAATCGCATCACATTGAAATCTACCAAAGCGTCTGGATTTTGGAATTGGCTCCTAGATTCCTAGATTTGGAACGGATTTATCCAGGCCAGATAACAGGAATAGATAAATGAAGCCCGAGAGAAATGCGTAAATAGAAATAACGAAAGATAATAAGCAGTAGAAACTAGATTGAGAAAAACAGTGGAGGTTTTAACAATTTGACACGCCTAAACTAGCAAAAATGTTTAATATCAATTACCATCTCTTCGCGGCCACGACGAAACGAATCAGGAAAAAATACCAATAAAAATATCATAATTACTTCCACGTAAATGGGCCTTTTAAGAATGTATTCGACTACCTAAATCTTGCTTATAAATAATGATGGGTTATTATTATTACTTATTAAATCAATATAATAAACACGTTACTTCTTTCATAATTGAAAATTGACGCCCTCCAAATTTTGCCTCGGGGCCTTAGCTGCTTCCATACTAGTCTGCTCAGAGAAAGAGGCTAGCCGATCAGAAAAAAAGAGAAGCGGGGGAGAGCAAATATAGATAAAAATCGGCACGGGGAAAAGCAAAAGAGAGAGAGAAGGATGAAGAAGACTGCGCGATATGGAGAGTGGAGGAAGAGGAAACATAAATATGAGACGATAACGTCGGATGAGAAGAACGCTTAAGCCGAAGCAACGTTTAGACGACGCGGAATGAAAGCGTTAAAAAGGAGAAAAGTACACGTGAGGCGTAAAAGTAAGGAAGGCGCGGTTTGCGCTCGACCCGCTCTCTCGCTCTCCGAGATAATCTGTTTCATCCCTTCGCTCACGTTGATGGCCGAGATAACTCGTAAAAAAATTAAAAAAAAAACAACCATCGGCTTCTCCCTTCCTTTCTCTTCCTCTATTTTTTTACGGTCGCTGATGAGCTTCAATCTGCGCTACCTTTGGACCCCTTCCGACATAACTCTCTTTACTGCGGCGGCTGCAGCGGGAGCGAATCACTATTCTTCCAGCTTGCGAGATTATTTTTATCTGAGATCTCCGCGGCTCCGCCTCATCACCCTCTCCACCCTCGCGCGAACGCACGCACACAATATCCAGACGCGAAATATCGAGAGGCCGAGAGTTGAAAAAGCGAAAGTCTTTATACGGCGAAAAACATTTCGAAAACCTCTCTCTCTCCGCCATCTGATCAAACACGGCCGCAAATTGTGTTTTTAATTCGGATTTGACTTAGTTTTCCTACACGGTGAGTTAACTCGTACCCAAGGCGGAGATCTTATTAACCGAAGAGTCATAATGGAGCGATTGGTACTCTATACGTACGGAATGAGAAGGAAAGGTATTAGGCGGCGTTTAGAACGCTCTTACCTTCGCAGTCGAAGAATAAACTGGTCGGTTGAGATAACCTCTGAGTTGAGTCGGGATTTTTTCCTTTTCGGTTCTAAAATGAGTTTGTATTGCCATAATCGCGATAATGGGTAAAAGAAACGACCGTGAGATTGGGAGATACCGCTCATGGAGTGTGGTAACATACGGTGAATCGTAAAACACGCGGCTTGCACTGGAATAAAGAAATACGGCCCAGTTATCGAAGAAAATCTATAAATGCATGAGCACTCCTCCCTGTTTTAATGGGAAATCGTGCTTATGTGGATTATATTAGTGAAAAATAGATTCCATTTATAATCTCTATGGCACAAAGATTTTGCCTTGTGACGTCGTAGTGATGCCGAGATAGACATAAAATTACTCATCAAAAGTAAGTTTCTAAACGAAATCTTCTCCAAAACGCAGCCCCTAATAAGTTAAGACCTCTTAGAAACATTTTTTTCGGGTAAAAAGAGGTGCTATAAATTTGGAAGTCATGAAATGGTTTGCACCAATTTATTAGTAATTTCGTGCAAATCGCGATTTCTCGCCGAAAGCTGATGTTTATGTCCCATAACCATATAAAATTTGAAGTTACTTCTTGATGCAGACGTTGAAAGCACCAAGACGATCACAGCGTCGTTTCTTTCTCTCTCTCTCTCACTCCACAATTTCATTCTCTCCATCTCTCTACTATATTCACTTATCTCTTTACCTATCTCTATCTTCCTTTTCCCATTTCTTAAATCTCTTTCTCTTTTTTCGCTCTACGATGACGAAATTGACTCTAACAATAGATAAATACGTATTTTATATTCTTTGTTTTTATATTTTACTTTCTCTTCATCTCTTCTCTTTTTCCTCTCTCTGTACATACATTCCTCTTTTCTCGTCTCTATCAACATCTCTTTTACACAGAACCCGGACAAGGTATTTTTGCATCCTAGGCAAGGTTTGAAAATAACGCCTCCCTCCTAATGAAGGTGTACTGTAGAAATTTGTACTTCTCATAACAGTGCTTTATTTACAATGTAGAAGTGAAATAAAATATATAAAGATAAGAATATATAAAGTATTGTAATCGCGAAAATGTCCGATTTCGAAATTATGACGGAAATACACGTTTTAGGTGTCTCCGAGTTCAAAAAAGTGGTATCTGCCATGCCGTTTGTCTATCTGTCTGTGCGAGGCTCTAGAGCAGAGGTTCCCAAGCTGTGGTTCGCGAACCCCTAGGAGGTTCGTGAGAAGTCTCAGGGAGTTCACGGAAAAAAATCCGTAATGGCGTTTGCCCATCGTATCCAATAGCACGGTTTATGTCTGCAGTAACGGGACTGGTTCAATTCAAGGAGTATTTCTTTCATACATATGTTTAACATAGAATTGAGAGTAAAATATATTTAAATTTCATTTTAAGATTTCTTAAATTTAACAACGACATTGAGACGCGCTTCTATGCGTAAAAAAACAAATTTATTTTTGTCCAAGAGAGAAATCGAGTCTGTGACGAATTAGAAAGAAATTGTTTATAGACTCAATCAAGAATTTTCAGGTTTTTTAACAAGAAGTCCAAACCAGGACTAATGCAGGCTGGTTTCCATAAAGTTGAAGTCCCGAAATGATTACTTATATTGATAAGAAATGTTTCAGTATGTGTTAGTCATTCCAAGGAATTTTCATAACATACCACTTGTAGTTCATAGTTTATCAATGATAGAAAAAAATTGGAAAAAAATTAATAGAGCGTTACCAGGTTTAAAATACTAAAGAAATGTCAAAATCTCTTTCTGACGTATTTTGCATGTATTTTTTAATAAACAAATTTAATAATTGTTACTGTTTATACGCTAAAACGTCTGTATCAATTGGCCATTGCTGAAGAGTAGTCGAGCTGAAAAAAAATAACCCATTTGTACACTCGTCTATGCTCAAGCCGAGTTCGGTAATAATCGTCCCCATGGCAACAATCCGTTAAAATGCGATTTAAAACGTAAAAACGGTATGTTTCTGTAGGAATTCGAAAAAATACGATCAATTATCAAGATTAGGTGACAAGAATTAGAATTTGCATTCTTTTTCCCTTGGAACAGTACAAACCTCGCTACGATATCACAATTTTAAGATATTTTAAAGTATTAAAGAAAGCATCTCTGCATGATGGATTTGAGATTTCCTATGTAAAAAATAGGGAAAAAATGTTCCTGGAATCGAACCCGGGACTTAAATCTTCGCCAAATAAAATATAGCCCGGAGGTGGGCTCTGGCAGCATGAGCCTCATACCATGTTTCATGAAAATCAGTCCATTGGTTCATAAGTTGTTAGTAGGGGACACACACAAACAGGACCATTTTATAAGGCTATGTTTCCTTTGGAAACCAGCTTAACAATGAGAAATTGTAACTATAACGACAATTGCATTATTGCCGCATTTACGTGTCCATGACTGTCGTTAGTTTGGCGCGATTTTAGCCTACTTTCCAGAATGGAAATAAGCTTATAGTTTTGTCGTTGTGTCTGTCTGTCTGTCCGTCCCTCCCTGTTAACTTTTGAACCAATAGACCGATTTTTATGAAAATCTCTTGCTATATGGGCCGAGCTTCCGAGGATAGTTTTTGTTGCGAAGATTGAAGTCCCGGGTTCGATTCCAGGAACTATCCTTCCCATTGGAATTTACATGGGAAATCTGAAATCCATTGTGCAGGGTAATTTTCTCTTGCACATTAAAATGTCTTAGAATTGTAATATCGGAGAGAATTTTGTACTATTCTCGGAGGAAAGAAATGAAGATTCTAATTTTAATCGTAGAATTTTTCTTATCGATTGTATTTCTTAGAATGTTGCGTAAATACTAGCAATTTTTCAGTTTTTATCACTCATTAGGAGAGTGTTGCCATAGAAACAACTATTGTTCGACTCAGATTCGCTATGTTCTAATACGTACACGTGTTATTTTATAACGCTAAATTATGAAATTTGGGAACACAAAGAACTACATATCCGCGATGACTTTAAATCTATTAAAGCCAATATAAGTACATATCAAATAAATGATTAATGGAAAGTAGGAATCATAAGTTCTGTTTGGATCATCTTGTTAGCTTTGATTATGTAGTAAAGCAACGATTACATTATTAAAGCAAAGTGATAATTTTACATGCATAAACGTGAATTCTACGACGCGGTCTAAGACAAAATTTTAATGATAAATTTTTAATAATTGTTTTGTTTAGGTGTAATTTACACGCAAAATTGAAGTATTTTAATGTTCATACCTGAAGGGGAATGTTGAAGCACGTAAACAACCCCCTCGGTTCCGCCACTGATATTCAGGTATGGATATATTTATTTTTAAGAGGGGGTTCGCGAGATTTGGATTTTTATGAAAGGTGTTCGCGGGATGAAAAAGTTTGGGTCCCACTGCTCTAGAGCAGCGGTTCTCAACCGGTGTGCCGCGGCACAGTAGTGTGCCGTCAGACATGAACTGGTGTGCCGCGGAATTTAGGGAGAAGCGAGAGAGAGATATACTGGAAACTGGGGGCGGTGTGCCACCGTTACTTGTTTTGTTTGTGTAAATGTTTCGTGGAATGAAAATGGTTGAGAAACACTGCTCTAAAGTCTAGACGGATGGACGAAATCAAATGATATTTCGTATTTAGAAATAGCATTTTTATGATAGAAACCATGAAGAGATGAACGATATAGCGCAACAATGAATGGCAGTTTATTCTTATTGATTTTTACAAAATGATGATTATTCAAAAATGGCTCAATCGATTTGATTAAAATTAAATGTTATAGAAATTGGAGTCATAAACAACAATGCATAAGCCATATTTCTGAAAAAATAACTATATAGGATCCAGCGACATTATGATATACTATAGATTTTTACGCCCAGCCATCCAGCTCTTCCCAGTTATCTCAACAACCTTCGTCCTGCAAAAATGCTTCAGCGTCTATGTGCCTTCGTCAGTCTGCATAATACTTTATATTTGTGTAGAACTAGCTGAAATTACCCGGTGATGCCCGGGCTACGCCAGACGTCTTCGGCAAATAAAATTTTGTCATATGGTAACACAATCATTTCAACTTTTGTGCATTTTTCATGTTCATAAAAACAATACCTTCCCCTACACTAGAGGGGGAGTCAAATGAAAACATTAATGATTTTAAAAATGTTTTTATTGCAGATGGGTTTGGTAAAGAGTTGTCACTTTTCAAAAGTCTCCATTGCGATCAATGCATATCTTCCAGCGCTTAAATAGTGCCTGGATTCCGCTTAAAAAATTCTTTTGGTCGCGTGCACAGCCACCCATGCACCATCTCTTGCACTTCTTCATCGGAGCGGAAAGTCTTTCTACCCATTGCCTCTTTGAGTGGCCCGAAGATGCGGTAGTCACACGGGGAGAGGCCTGGCGAGTATGGTGGATGAGGAAGACACTCTAAACGCAGATCCTCGGCAGTATTTGGCCGTGCATTGTCATGCTGCAGCAAGACACCAATGCTCAGCAGTCCATGTCGTTTTGATCTGATTGCTGGTTTAAGATGATTTCTAAGGAGATCACAATATGTGGCACTGGTGACTGTGGTTTCCCTGGGCGTGTAGTACTCTAGAGTGGACCCCGATTATCCCAGAACAGTGTCAACATCACCTTTCCTGCAGACGGCTGTCTGCGGAATTTTTTGTGTTTGGGTGAGGATGAATGGCGCCACTCTTTGATTGCCCTCTTCGTTTCTGGCTGAAAGCAGTGGACCCAGCTTTCGTCTTCAGTCACAATCCGCTCTAGAAAGGCTTCACCTCCTGCTTTATAGCGTCGCAAAATCTCTTGAAAGGCGTCAGCACGTGTTTCTTTCAGTTCGTGCGTCAATTGTCTAGGCACCCACCTTGCAGACACTTTGTGGAAATGGAGCACATCGTGGATGATATGGCGAGCTGAACCTAGACTTATGTCCAACAATTTCATTCACTGTAGCGTGACGATTTTCCCTTATGATGCGTTCAGTCTCCGCGATTGCTTCTGGCGTCACTACCCTGTGTGCCTGGCCCGGTCGAGGTGTATCTGCCACAGAACACAGACCATTTCCAAACATCCTACTCCACTCATAAACCTGCTGAAGTGATAAACATGCACTATCATATTGAACGTTCATTCTGCGATGAATTTCTATTGGTTTCACACCTTCACTGACCAAAAATCGGATGACAGAACGCTGCTCCTCCTTTGTGCATGTTTCCAACGGGGCCGCCATTTTGGCACTGTTATTTTGACGTCATGCACTCCACGTATCAGTTCTGCCGCCTATAGAACATGCCTTGAATCATTGCTGATGACTCACTCTGCCTACAACTGCACACAATAGGTTCTCGAATATACGTCGCAATTGTAAGGTTTTCATTTGACTCACAGCTCGTACATATGGAGAAAGTAAAAATCCTATCACAAACAGACAGACAGACCGACAGATACAGACATCATCGCGAAAATAGTCAAAACGTGTTCAGGGGACCTCAAAACGTGTATTTTCAAACAAAAACTCCTTCACCGTAAAAAATAAGAGAATACTCACACACACACTGCAGGTTGCTGGCAAACACCGTCGCAGGACCTAAGTCAAAGGAAAACACACGCACACGCAGAAACATGCAAAAACCACTCACACAGTAAACTCAAACTAAAAATTGAACTAGACACCGATGTTTCGACAGCTAAGCTGTCATCTTCAGTACTGTTTTCGTTTTTGCATGTTTCTGCGTGTGCGTGTGTTTTCCTTTGACTTAGGTCCTGCGACGGTGTTTGCCAGCAACCTGCAGTGTGCGCGTGAGTATTCTCTTACTTTTTTACGGTGAATGAGTTTTTGTTTGTTTATTCACTATTATATTGTTTCACCGTGTCTAGCAACCCTCCCTTTTCACGTGTATTTTCGTTGAAATCTCGAATTCTTTCATGAAAACAATATTTTCTCTATACTACGTATATGGAGAAAGTAAAAACTAATTCTGAGATATCTCTGATACCTATGAATTGGCCGGGAGGGTTCATGGAGGTCCGGAGGGAACGGGAGCATATGTGAGAGTAATAGGATTTCACGTTCAACAATGCAATCGGTTGGCAAGGCGACTTCTCCTTAAAAACGCTAAATTTTGTCAAAATATGATATTAAACCGTTAAATTCGAGAGATTTCGATTCGAAGGCGATAAAAATAAGAAGCTATTCTCATTTTTCTTTAATAAAGTCCTAGTCCAGAGATCGAAGGTCAAATATGTGAATTTTAATGAGCAAAAGAAAATAAGCTTGCAGGTCGAAATATCGATTTCTCCATGTTATCTTATGGGGAATGGAAATCATTCTCAGGAATCGAGCCCGGGCCGATTTTGGAATTTTTTTCGTAAATGGCTTTTACTTTAAGAATCAAACATTCCCTCCAAATGTCAATCTTCTAGTCACTCGGGAAGTTTGTTAAAAATAGCATTAGTTCCGCTTTCCCACCGACGACGACGAAGTCATTTTTATATATTAGATATAACGACTTATCAAGTTTGATTTTCACATAATTCACATAATCAATATATTAATGTCATTCACGAGCAGAAGACATTTACCGAGGTTTTATTGTTTCTGTAGCATTAAGAGTTCCCTCCAGTCAGGAAAGAGTGTAGTGAAACCAGATACGATACATGCGTAGTAAATGAGAGTTTGTGCAATGTATATTGTACCGAATTTTTTATATATGCAGATTTTACTCAAAGGCTCTATTGTTACGTTATCAGAGCTTATATATGTGTGTGTATACAATCGTAAATCCATGGATCCTTCAAACTCAAATTCGCATTACCGACGATTCTCCTCATCTAAACACCATTCTTGACGCTAGAGGCGGCTGGAATCTGTTCGGGAGGCTATTATTTGCATGATGAACGGGACTTATCCGTCGCGGGATCTCTGTAACAAGTCGTTCTTTTTTGGACGGGGTCCTGCCTCTCTACCGCCACGGGGAGGAATACGAGAGGTCGATAAATCCCTTTTGGGACCGGGCATCCGATTCCGCACGGACGAACGCGGCGGAATGCCGTGTTTTCGGCGGAAGTATAAAAACAAAATTATGACCCGTTTTCGGAACGTATCGCGCGTACGATCAATCGCGCCCGGATTGACCCTTTTTCCGAAGGAAACGCCGCCAGAGGGTAGTGCGGGAGGCGTCGAACTTCCCGGGCCACGTGACGTCATTCGGACGAGTGACGACCGCGTGTTCGCGCAGGACTTGCTGTTTCGGGACCGTAAAAGCGGCGTTTTCGCGAATGTGCTCGTAGTATTACGGTCGGTTTGGAGCTCTTTTTTAGGAGGGTGGGGGACGGCGCGAAAGATTCCCTCCGTTTTATGTCCGGGACGAAATGAAATCCGCTGAAATGATTAAAATGCTAAATGAATGGTGAAATACGACCGCTGGGGAGTGTTGCCAATTGTTTTTTCAGTAAGTCGCTAGATTAAATCTTTTTGGTCGCTAGAAATTCGTTGCAAATGAGTAGAAAAACCTGTTACATTACGTCATAGTTGTTTTCTATCATACGTTTAATATCGTATAACTCGTGAACGTCAGGTAAAATTTTAGACTTTTGAAAATATAGCAGTTGTTCTAAGACTTAAAATGATGTTAGGCCAGCAGATTCTAGCAATAGAAATATGGCCGACATGGTGTCTATAATAAAATGAGTAGCTGGGGTTTTCCGACTAAAACTTTCTTCACTGATCGGGTAATTTCCACTTTATTTTGAAGAAGCGTCCTCTCTCTCTTCCTTTGTCCTTAACAATTCCATCATTCCCGTAAATGGTACCCACAGTTCCGGTTCTAGCAATTTGTTCAAATTACAAAAAGAAAACTATAAAATGTAAGAGATATACGAAAAGATTATTCTGCTTATCTATATAGATATTCGTTTTTAAAATGTATGGTTTATTTTTAGTATGAAGGTAGATGCCGCAATTTTAGCCTATAGCTAGAATTAGCTAGATTGTTAAATCTATTCGTTAGTTTTGTCAATGGTGCTATAGTATAGGTCAGTGGTGCCAAACCTTTTTACATGGCGGGCCGCATCGGTGGTTGTTAATCCTTCAGCATCGCATTGGAATTTGCTAATTCTTCGGCGGGCCGAATCAGAGTTTAATTTGTAAGTTCTGAGGTGTCATATAAGTGAAAATCAATTCTATATAACGTTTTTAAGGTTAAGATTTCAATATTAAATGTTTTATCATCAAAATTTTCATAAAAATAGTATATGAATTTGTGTGTTAAATTTTTCGAATTGCTTTTTCATCATAGATTTGTGGGCCACACAATATCTGATTGCAGGCCGCATCCGGTCCGCGGGCCGTAGGTTGGGCACTTCTGGTACCTATAAGAGATAGATCTAACTTAAAAGTCACTAGATCTAGCTATAAATTAGCTAGATTGGCAACAATGCCGCTGGGTACACTTTGTTTGAGTGTGTGACCATTTTCCTATTCACACGAATGTGCAAGACAAGATATTAATGTACGTTCGTATAAATTTGAACTGAATAGAATGATTTCAATTACATGGTTGATTACTTTTTTGCTTGAATAATACATTTGAAATTTATGGGATGCACGTGTTTTTTGATTGGTTTGGTCTAAGCTTAAATTTAAATTATGTTAAAAAAAACGTATTAAGCAATATATATATATATATATATATATATATATATATATATATATATATATATATATATATATATATATATATATATATAATGATCAGTGCGTGATCGCTCTTAATATAAATTCATCGTTGATTTTCATGGAGGCCACTTAATTTTATGTTTAACTATGGATCTAATTACCAGAAATTACTTCTTGAAACTGACTTACTCCACCACCTATTAATTTTGTCGAACTTTGAATTTCTTGCTAGTTTCTTTATATTATTACCGCCATTAAAGGTACTCCTGTCCAAGATTTAGAAGGTTATCACGTTCACATCGAGTTTCCTCGACTTTACTCCCACACAATAAAAACCAATCACCTGATCTCATCTCTGTCTACACTGGTTCTCTAATCTGCACGCGCCAATGAATTCTTCTCGCAACTCCCTCCACCTGCGATAGCACCGTCTATCGCAAATTTATTCTATCTGCTCCTATTAAAACGGACATCCTCTCTTTTCAAAGTAATTTTTTTAAAAAAGATCCGAGCGGGATGCATCCCGAAAGGGAAATGGCCGTCTATAAGTCTGTAACGCGGACGCAAATGGGTTCTTTCCTTCACTTCCCCATGGTATCGGAACATCCATTTTGGATTGAGAGATAAAAATCCATTCCCTTTATGCGGAGAAAAACATTTTATATGCTCGGCGGCGCATAAACGCTCTCTGCATTCCCCATTATTCCTTCCTCTCCGTCACTACCCTCGGCCGATTCCCTTTCACACTCCTTTTAAACGGAAACCGAAGATAACGCGCAAATAGGGATCTTGAGGATGCAACAATGTGGAGGTGGAGGAATATTTCGTCTGCTGTCAACGAACGATCGGATCGGAACATTCCACCCATCAGCCGATTAAAAAAATAAAATGGAAGCAGACCGCGAAAAGACCTATTCGTATGATACCGCGGTAGTTGGTTTCGGGTGGAAGATATAGTGCCAAGTGAAAAATAAAAGGAGTAGGGTGGACAGTTGGGTCGTTCGGAAGGAATTCTTTGGCCGCGGTCCAGCCTACACGGAACAGACCTTTATCCCGGGTGCCTCCGGGAAGAGAGGGGATGCAACACAACACGCGAGAAGTGACCAACGAAGTCTCGTATTTTTGGGAGAGTGACGCGGGAGAGAGAGAGAGAGGAGCGGCATTCGACAAGAGAAGAAAAAAAAGAATCGGCGCGCGCTTTCTTCCGCTTAAATGCGAAATCCGTGTTTATGTGAGCGGTACGACGGCTTCCTATCCCGCCCGACGGAGTCGATGCCGCGTGGGAAGCAGCTGAGGATTCCCTCGCTTCGCGGAAGAATTTCGCGCACCCTCCGTCGCATCGTCAATCCCGTTCCTTTGTCTTTTGGAATCGCTAGTTTCCAAATTGAGACGACGTATGCCAAACTGTACTTTTAAATCCGCTCTCCCGCAAAGCTTATGGGTGCCGACATTTTATTTATTTTTCCCAGTTGAAAGCTAACATTATGATACTAAGGGACGGATATTACGCCACACTGAAGATTTGAACGGTTCACCAAAAATCTATTTATTTTTCCGGGTATACGTAACAAAAAATGGCATGATGAATTTCGCAGAATTTTGTAATGTAAGAACAATTGTAAATGAGCTTATAAAATTGTGCAAGATGCCTAATATACAGTCCTTTTAAAATCTTTCAGTTCATCCCGATTAAAAACAAAGAACTGTTTGAGAGGAATATCGTCAAAAGCGTCATTGAGAGACAGCACGTGGTTTCATAAAGGTGAATTCCAATCGAAGCAATAAACTTAACTGGAAAGAAAACCAAATAATCATTGTTTAACCATATTATAATACGATGAATCGTATTTGATAGGCTTTCGGAAAGGATTACAACAAATCGATCTCAACGATATGATCGAATATAACAGAAACAGTTGACCAGCGCAGCAACCCGATTATTAAAAGAGTTAGAAGTAAAAGTTAAATTGGCAAAAATCGGCACTTAAATGAACGGCATGAATGAGCAACTCGTGAGCTTCATCGACGGCAACAATTTCCGCCACATTCCAGCCACCCGAGAAGAACATGATGCCGCTCACGCGTAAGGCAGATTTTAGATTGAATCACAAAATAAAAAAATCTCGTGATTCACACCAGAATCGAAGATGGCGACGATATTAAAGTTGATGAGAAGAAATTGGAGGCCATAAATTTAGCTAAATGGACTGAAATGCAGCGGGATAAGGCAGCACAGGCAGGAATGTGAATTGATCGTGAAAATAAATCATCTCTTTGACCTAACGTGTGAGGCGAGCGCGCTGTACCTGTTCTAGCTTTGCGGGGAGAAACTTGCTTACCCAACGCTGGTAATTGTCAAGAAAGGTCGAGCGACATATAATAGGCGGGTTAGAAATCTCCAGAAGCGATACCATTTACATATTTTATCTACAGATATTATTACTGCTCATTGAACGGTAACGAGTGGTTATAATTATCGAATTTGATATTTTGATTTCCTAAGGCTTCCAATAGCCAAAAAATTCGCCAGAGCTAAAACCTAAAATTTGAAATTTCCAGACGAACCATTCATTCATGGGCAAATTAAATGAGTCTGTTCCGCCAAAATCTTTTGAATTCGACCACTGAAGGTATTCCTCAATCAATTACGAATCGCCACAGAATGCGGACGATGAAAGAGATGACTAGGCACTTCGTCTGTTTCTCAATTGCCGCCTCTTCTTGCTGGACACAGTAATAGACCGTGACATTTTGGGACGAGTCCAAATTCGTCACCGAGTGCCATACTCTTGTGCCGTCATCGATATAAATAATGAATCCTGCTTGCTTACTAGACATAATGATTAAAGTTTGGATTTATTTCCGAGGATTAATTATATGCGTTGTATAGTACGCAGCATTATAATTTTTTCATTCAACTCAGTTATACACAATTCTTGTAATCGAGACTGCATATACGTATGTATGAACACACATATAAACATGCGCACGGAGAGAAAACCCGACGCGGAGGAGAAAGGCAAGAAGGCCGAGGATCGGCAGACAGAAGATCTGCGCAATCGAGCGTGACCATTGTCCGAGGGGGGCTATCTTTCCCTCTCTTTCTCTCTCACTCTCTCTCACACTTCCTCACGGGACGCTACACGCGTGAGAATATCTCAAGAACGTGATTCAAGATTTTTCTGCGGCAACATGTCTTCTGTTACCAAGTAACAAACAGGTTCGATGCAAAATATTACGCTTTTTATTTCAAGTTGAAAAAGATTGCGGTATCGAAGGAAGATGGAAACGAGTATATTTTCCACTTCATGGGTTTTTCAAACAATCATCGAAAATATTTTTCTCAAAGTAATACAGATGTCGGATGAGAATTTTGAAATGAATGGGGTACGATTAAATTTAATTTAACCGTGGCAAATATGTTTCGTACAATGGTAAAAATTTTAAATATAGGCTCCGAAACTTTCAATGGGGAAGAAGTTTTGTCAGCCTTAATCGAAACAATATGAATAAAAGAGGTGGATTTGGTAGAATTTTTTCCATCACATTACTTAATTTCAGGAAATCGATAAATTATTAAAACAATTATCCCTAGAGCTTGCGCATCATGAAACCGAATGTATAATATCTCTTCCTCAGCAACAATAACACCACAGAGTCCAGGAAGTGGATTCATGGGATTATAGTTGATGTTTAATGCATATTATATGAACGTGTATCGCATGTACAACGGAATAAGACAAACGAAGGAGAATTCATTCTAAGAGAGATAAAAAGGAATCAAAGATACGTACGGATGGGAGACGTTATTATGCGCTTACAAGGAAAAATAAATTTGTCACGCGCTCGTAATTTTCTCTTTATAAATCAATTATCTCGGCGACTCCGACGCAAGAGACTCGACCTTACCGAGCAAAAACTATTTAGCTTCGAGGGAAAGAGAAAAGTCCGTTAATGGACGCGAGATTGGTTCGTTTCTTTGCCCATTTATTTACTGCCAACGGAGCTATATTTCAATAAGTCTTATTTATGCCCATTTCCGCGAGGGACGAAAAATAAAACAATAAATCGACCTTCTAGAGTCGACATCCGCCTTCCTTACCCAGAAAAATAAAGGATTCCATTTTAAATGGAACTTAATTACAAAGAGAGGCTGCGCGACGCATCGGAAAACATGAGGGAGAGATATATACGTTCTGCTCGAGACGGGATCCGAACCCGTGACCCCCGTGAAAGACGCCGTTTTAATGGGGTTTATACGGAGGCTCGGGCCACCAAAGATGCGTCCTCCTTGGATCCATTCATCATCGGATCGTGACAAGAGAGAGACCAACAGTCCGACCGTGATTCCCTCCTTCCCCTTGCGTCGTGGCTCTCGCGGTTCGAATCCCGCCCGGGGCACGGGCGTGCGCATGCGCGTCCGCGCTCGTAATTCACTCTCGCGAGCACGTCTCCCCAATTAGAGTCGAAAAGTCGCGGATGCCGGGGGGAAAGTAAATCTTCGCGATTCACGCGGAAAATGAGACCTTATTTATGTAAAGCGATCGGAGGAATGAACGCTCTCCTCGATTTTTTTGAACCTCGAAATAAAAAAGACAATCGTTCGATGGTTGATTAACGATTCCAAATTAATGTAGTAAGCACTTCCGACTAACGTTAATCAGGTTTACTTTTTGTGAAATAACGGTAGGTGTTCATCGCTTGTTCAATTTGAGATGGAATCAAACAATGTTGTTGAAAACAGAGTAAGTAAGTAAACTATACTTACGTCTTAATCAATTGGATATCCAGAATTGATTAAAGTTATCGAGTTCTCGCTTATAGAGAGTTCTATTTTAGTTATACATTTATGTTTTGGATTTTGTAAATAAATCATGGTAGAGCTTTATTTTATATCCTCAAATTCCAAAACGTAATGCAAGAATCCGCTAAATAAATTTTTAAATGTATTTTATCGGCATCCGTTTTTGTACAGGATATTTTTGATTAATATAAATTCTATTGCGATTTTTTCCACTTTTCTAGTTCTAACATCTGTAACAGTCAAACATTACCTTCTAATTGTAAGCCTGAAAAAAAACTTAGCGTTGTCTCATTTTTAATAGAAAATTAATTCGGAAATGCCTAAATGGGTTTCAATTAAACCAAAAATTACGCCGACGCATAAGTCAGCAGATAATAAACATGCCTCTGTATTTTTTTAATTAAGAAAAATGGATTCATCGCTTCAACTTGACGTAAAGCGAAGAAGAAATAACGAATGTCTCAACCTTACCCTGAAGGCTCGCCATGAGCCCTGCATCGCTATGGGTGGAGAGGGGTAGGGGAAACAAAAAACAAAACAATAAATAGAACTCCCCTCATCCCAAGAAATTCAATGAGGGGAAAAATTACGAGCTCCAGGGTATCGCCAGCGCAAACGGCGACCCCAATCGATGCTCGCGATCCCTTCGGAGGCAGCAATGGCAGGCAGCTCCCTCCTCTAATCGATGTGTCCTTCGAGTCAATGACCAGGCGAGGCCGACGCCGTGGAACGATTTAAACGCACGCACGGAGACTTCATTGCGGTCCCAGCTCCTCTCTAAGAGCTTTAACTCTTAGCTCCGGGTGTTATCGTATCGTACGGGAGAGTAACGAGGAAAAAAGACGACGATCAGAACGCGCGAAGCAAAAAATACCATTTCTTCTTTTTTTTTAAAGACAGAGATCGCTTCCTCTTACTACCGCAACTACTACATTACAGTCCTTCATAAGCGGGGATGAGTTGTTTGAGTTGCTGAGTGTACGTGCACTAGCAGAAATCAAATAAAGAACGGAGTGAGTTTGAGCTGATGGCTGGAATAATGACGCAGCCCTTTTTGTTATTACTGCCGTGTTCTGACAAATACACGGACTTAGAATTTTGATAGTTTTCTTCGATACTGAATGTTTAAAATAACAATAACTGTGAACAAGTATAATGTTCGAAGTCATGTTTGCGTCGCGTATAAAAAAGATACCTAATGCTTTGGTAATGCTCGCTGACGTTTTGTACCGTAAAAGGAATCAACGAGAATTGACGACATAGTAAATGCCACATTTTCAATATAAATCATACTTTAAAGACAGTACCTTAACGGTACATATTGGACGAATCCGAGGGAATTTTTCTATTGGAAATTTAATACGCTGCATTGTAAGTTGATACACCGTATTCCTAAATCCGCATTATATTGTGAAAACAATTTATTAAAATTTTGCCTCGGAGCACGCACGCAACAAATGAAGCGGTAATCTAGAATTATGCTAAGTATATTTCAAATCGAGTCTCCCTATTGACATGACGTCATAGGCTGAAAATATATGCAGAAAAAAAAACACGCAACCTAGTTGTCCGCTCGCTATTTCCTCGTCCATATTTCTCTCCTAGATTTAGAGAGTTATGTTCCCTGGAAGAACTATATTAATCGCAAGACAAGACAAAATCTCCGTCGTATCGCAAATACTCCGTTTGCTTATTTAAACCAGCGTGTTGTCAACATCTTAGGGCGGCCATTTACAACGAGACTGAACATAAATTCTTTTCTTTCGCGCCATCCAATACATATTCGTCGAATGTATTACATACTTTAAAAATGCACTTCATAAATTGCCTCCCCTCTTTTTAGCCATGCTGGAACTTTATGGAGTCCTTATTACAGTCTTTTATAAAGGCGACTCACTAACTCGCTTTAACCGGTTTTCCTACCATTTAAACTTAAAAGTATATATACATATCAAGAAAAATATTCTCCTTAACCATTGCTATTTCTCCACCTTATTCCGATGAAATACAGTTACACCCTTGGATACTACCTTGGATTGAAATTAATAATTTCGGTTGATTTCTCCAATTATTCCAGTATTTTTCGAGAATAAAAACTTTTCTGCTACATTGAGATAGGTTGTTTTTATGAGAAATCTGAAATGAAGAATTTTTCATAACTGATCGCTACCGAACCAATAAAAATATCCGCCTACCTCACTTTTTCTCTCTTCAATATTATTCGCTCGATTTACTTTTTTTAAATATAATATTATAAACTTAAAATTTTGAAAACTGATTGACAAGTATTGGAAGAGATAATGGTTTGATTTTTATATTATAGCTTTAAATCGAATCGTGACCTTTGAATTCGCCCGTTTCAGAAATACATACCTGCCACTGGCAACCCTAGGAATGGGCATTTGAAGGACTTCCAACCGACATAAAAATAAAAACAGGATTGGATACTTTGACATTAATTCGACAAACGCAATCAGATCGTCCATTTCTTCTGTCCATAATGACAGGGGGTGGTCTTAGGATCGACCGGAACATTTTATCAAAAGAAAGTGACCCAGCAACCCATCGGAAAACGAAACTAAATCTGTTTCTCAGCCTCCGTCGACAACAAGAGGTTTAGTTAAATTGTGACCACTTGTTCGTTCACCGAAATACCTCCTCCCTCTTATCTTGGCAGCCGTAAATTGAGGATTTGTGTTGAAGCTTCGAAAATTTCGATTTCGCTACCTTTCTCGTTATTGGGGGCATAAAAGGAACGGTGTGCGTAACTTAACGTCGATTTTATATAGCGAAAGTATTTTTTTCCATAAGTGTCTCTAAAGATTGTGTCAGTACTAAGCTACAATCCTTCGAGAGACATTAAACTCCTTAAAATGTTTTCTCCATATATCTTTATTTTTAAAACTTTCGCTTTTATTCGACAGGTTTAGCACACACAAACATGCACACATTCCTATTGTATTCTTACATATATACGTTTACCTATTCGTATAAAGATGCATTCGCTTCATAGAAATGAATTTTATCGACGAAAAAGGAAAAGCGTATGAGCTTCGATTTGCCTGCTTGTCTATTACGTTTCTGTATTACACGCTTTATCGCTGCTCGTTTGTTTACTCAGCTCTACAGTGAGAAAATTTGTAACGTACTCGAGTCATATCAATCAATCCGGGGATCCTTCTGTACCGAAACTGAAAAATCAACTCGTTGCTTCAATTTGTAAAATATTTACTCCAGGAAAACTTTTTCAGTGGTAGTTTATAAAATAAGACGATAAATATTTCTTTGCATTCGCAACTTCTGATCGAGTTAGTTTTATTGAGAAGGTACTGCAAAATCCGTAGAATACCATGAGATACACCTAATTAATATTACTGGGCAAACGTCAATTCACCCGAATTTCCTTAATTCAGAATTTGCATTCGAACTCGGTAATTAGGAGTAGGATGTAACGAATTTCCTTCCTTGAGATTAATAAGTAAGGAATCCGATAAAGCGTGTATTTGTATCGTCTTAGGAGTCATTAGTTTGTTCGCTGAGATAAAATTGCGCGAGATTTTTAGGTAAGTTTTTTATTCGCCACATAATTGCTCGAATTTGTAGATTTACACAACAAAATCTCATTAATTTTCTTAAAAATCAAAATATTCCTTACATTAATGACTTTTACATTGCTCACGCAGATTTTTGGCGCAAGATATTAGCATATGATACACAGAATTCAAATGAAGTTGCTCCCCTTTGTGATACACGGTCCATCCGTTTTTATTACATATGTGTCTGCTTTTAAGTTGTTTTCAGAATAAACAATTACAGTTAAGGGAGAATGCTTTTAATCCGAAACACGCACCTGGTTTCCTTAGCCGTTTCATTAGCATAAGTTTTACTTTGATCATCCACTAAAATTCAGTAAAAAAGTATTTGATGTAATAATTGCTGATTGATCAGGTAAGACATAACTTCACCGATTTAGCTCTTTGAGTACGTTCCTCAACCCTTTATCTCTGTTACTTCAATACCATTATTAACTAGCATCTCGTATGGGCATCTTAAAAACGATTTCATTCGTTTGAAATTCATGTTTTGTAGTAATCAACTATAGGGAATCTTTTTTAAACGTTTTCTCTTAGAAAAAGTTCTCGCTTAAAGTTACACAAAAACCACCGCTTCTCCACCAGAATTTAAATTGCTTCAAGAAAACACGACCGCTAATGACCAAAAAGAGAAATGCATCTGCATTTTTTGTCTACAACTGTTTTTTTATATTAAATAAGAATACAAACAGGGACAAGTGGTCTGCAATTCCGCTCCGTGAAAATTCTGTTCCATGAAAGTTTTAAAAATTGAATCCAGCTGAAATCGCAAAAAGTGAAAGGTACATCAACTAAATGAAAAAAATCTTCGTCGTTTAACAATAAAAAGCTACGCAGATAATTTATACTTAACAAGTCTATTTTAATGGCCGATTCATTCTGTCCGGAGCATTAATTTTCACGCTCGTGCACATGAATATACACACTAATAAAAATTTTACTACGTGTCTGCATGTGTCGGATGTTGTTGTTTTTGCATATTACATCCACGAAAACGAATTCGGGTCGCGAAAACTTAAAACATTTCCATCACTTTCTAATTTACTTTAATGGAGTCCCGATTTCTTAGCTTTGCATACCTTTTACAACTCGGACATTTTCAAGTTTTCTTCCCTTTCCTCTTTCTTAGTAACTCTCGCGGAGTAAATCGAATTCCTTCGATTTATTCGGCCACTCCACTTTATCGGTAGGCCGATATCGATCCTAATATTTTTGCGGAATAAAAGAAGAGCGTCGCGCGTTGTCGCGCGCTTATTTTTTTCTTCTTCCGTGTACCCGGTTCCCGTAGCAACGGCGTGCTCCAACACACGATGCCACCATCCATTTTACGACGAGATGGCTCTCGGCATGGTAGGAGATGCTCCCGAGATACGGATAAGCGCGTGGGAAGCCAGCGCCGTATAACGGAGACTACGGAGAACGTAAATAAACTCTTTCTCCTTCTCTTTCTCGTTCTCCGCCTTTTATTTTTCTCCTTTTTTCCTCTAGAAGACGTCCGAGACTCATCGATACAGACTGGAGAGAAATAAAGAAGTGTCAACAAACAATCTCTTCTCCTCAAGAGAAACAACATTTTCGGATCGCAACTGTTAAGTAAACTTCAGTCTCTCGGTTTGTATTTTGTTGCTTTTCCCATAAATCTTGTCCCTGACAATGTGCTTGAGAGTAAAATAAAAGAGGGATGAATAAGATTTTATTAGGAATGGGATTTCACAAGCAAGCATATAACTTGAGTCTGTACGAAATTATTCAGTTTAAAATACCGCGAGAGATTTTGATAAATGAAGCGGTCGATCGAATCTCCGAAAGTCTGTCGTTCTCGATCGGTTGCGGAAATATAAAAAATGAAACTTGGCACTTAAGACATACTGCCAATTATTCTTGAAAAATGACTTAGGTCCAAATAACTCTGGCGCTGCAAATTCTAAAAAATAATTTGGTTAGATCAATGGAAAACTAGATAGTCGCCAACTCTAGTTTCTTTTTGAAAAAAACGTCAATATCCAACAGGTTTAATAATCGAGCATCACGTTTATTGAATCATCGAGGAAAATTTTGATGGAATTTTTTCAAAATTAATTTATTTTCCCATCTCAAATTAATAATTACTCTTGATTTTTGCCGCACTTTACGTTCTATACGCAATGGTTCGAAAGATGAGTTAATAACACGCTTGTCGTCTATTTAAACGCAAAATTTTCGCTTGCGCAGAAGCCGCAAACACACACGGAAATAAATTTACCGAGACCGAAAAAAAACCGCAATAGAACCATTTCCGCGATGGATGAGGACGCGGCGCACGAGCGCAGGGATTCCACTCGACCACTTTTAGAAGCAGCGCTGTCTTGCCCTTTTTATTTTGCTGTTATAAAAGGCGTTTGACACGCCCTAAAATATGTACGCGGGGCACTCGCTCAAGGCAGTACACGGTCATCGCGTATGTTTATGTAGCAGCGACAGAACTTACGACTACCCCTCTGAATATAATGCAACGACTTCTTTATCTCCCTCTCCCATACTCCCTTCTCTCTCCTTCCATTGACCAATCCCTTTAAGAAGTGTTATGCAACCATAGCGTCGCCATCCGCAGTGATATACACGGAAATAAAGGGTAGTTACCAAAAGAAAAATTTATAACATCAAAAATTTTTATGCCAAATCCACATCAAAACCCCAATGTAAATGTTCATATGAAATAAAACCTGTTCGTAAATTCACTCAAATAATTTCATTTCATTTTATTTCATTAAACGGTTGACTCCGTAACAGAAATTAAAGATAACTGAAATAAGAAGCTCTGAACATTTTCAAATAAAACCTAAGGTAATTCTGGAAAAGCTGCAGAGCTGAAATTTGGAGGGGAGATAGGTCATTGGGTACAACCTGTAGAAAAATCCGAAATAAGTTATATTTAAGGGGTGTTTTTGACCCCAAAGTCCAATTTTAAACACCCATAAGAAAAGCATTGAAAACTGTGCAGGGATATATAAAATTGATTTTAAAAATTATTTATAATTAAGATACAAAGTCGGGACATGATTGTACTGTGGAGGAAAGAATGAAGTTTATTTTTCTTGAAGATAAAATTCAAATCCATGCTGAATTCGCCTAAAATTTTATTTTAATCATAAAATTATGAAATTTTTTCGGTCTTCAACAATAAAAAATATTAACTACCATAGCAACGACTCCAATGCCTTTCAATGGGAATTGATTTTCCATGCTTCAATAACGTTGATTTAATGCTTATATTGCATTATAATCCATTTGAATTCAGCCAACGACGTATACATATGATGACGTGATAATTTTAAATTAATATTTTGATCCGGATACGTATTAAATGGCTCAGATGATGACGCCATAATCCAAAAACATAAAATATTCTAATTTTTACATAAATTTTAGCGGAATTAAATAAAAACTCCTGAACTGTAAGATAATCCAAGTGAGCAATCACACCCCAATAAGAGAAAAATAGAGAGAAAAAATAAATACATTTATACTAACAAGTTTACAGGACGATGGCCTACAGGGACCTGTTTTCGGAAACTACACTAAATAGTTTCCGACAACAGGTCTCTGTAGGCCATCGTCCTGCAAACTTGTATAAATTTATTTTTTCCACTCTATTTTTCTCTTATTGACGTGTGATTGCTCACTTGGATTATCGTACGGTTCAGGAGTTTTTATTTAATTCCATTCTGTACACCGTAGTCTCTAAATTTCATTTTCAACAATACATTTTAGTGTACCATATAGGCTATTGTCTTAATGATGATTATAGTTATTGCTTAAAAAGGGCGATCTGAGCCGTGAAACTGGAAAACTTAACGCTTGCCGATTGCCAGAGAATTTAGAAATTCCGGATAGATGCCTTAAATTCTGGGAAAATGAAAACTATTACTACTTATTTAAGTTAAATGGGCTCTGCGTAGTTGCTGTCACGTTGGTTTATTTACGAGTTTAGATCTTGGTTTATGGTGATTTTTTAAACGCTTGCAGTATGCAAGCACCAACAACTCGTATGAAAAATAATTCAAACCACCGTTAGCAACACCTATTCTTGGGCCTATGAAATACTACTTTCCCTAGTTAGATGGCTTACTGCAGCCTTTACAACATAGTAGATTCTTGTCGGTAACACCGCATCTTTGAGCAGCGGCTCTTTAGCTTAAAAACATAAATCCATGCGAAATTATTTCAAGATCCGCGAATACATGATGACCCTTGGTTTTTCAAATGGCAATACTGTAAAAACTTCGTCTTATAATTAGATAAATACTGTATCAATTTAAACTCCAGCATATACAGTTCGAATTTTTCACAACTCGAAGACATTTTTCTTCTCAGTAATCCTATTCGTTAATTTTAAAGCCGAACTTTCTACAGCTCGATTTATTTTTGTTCGAACTATAGAGATTATGTTGTATATCGTCCCGTGTAGGGGATCACCCTTTTCATATCGACTTCTCCTTGTCGCGTGTCGTACGTTAGGGTTATTTCGCTTGTTTTACCCTCCCCATCAGCTCCCCTTTCCTAGCTTCTTTTCCCCACCTCCTCCCTCATGCTCTCCTACCTTCCCCTCCACTTTTGTCCAGCCGTAAGAGGGGCGTGCCTAATGGAGCCATCGACAGACTGCGACTTCCCACACGGACGCCGACTCTACGGACGTATGTTAGGGAAGGAAGAGGCGGAGGGACGGACATCTCCTGGTGTGGGTGCTTATGGTGGTGATGCCGGTGGTGTAGGTGGCGGGAGAATAGTCTCAACTCCCCTCCCCTCTCTCGCTCTCTCCCTTCTCCCTTTCTATCCTCATAAAGACCGTGAATTACGCGCGCTCACGGTCTGGCTGCGGCAGATGTGTGATTTAGGATGACGGAGAATGAAGGAGGGAGGAAGGGAGATATGGAGAGAGGGAGTGAGGAGGGATAAAGGAGGGGGCGGGAGGGCGTGAGAGAGAGATATAACGTGAAAAGGCTCGCAGCAGAATCCGAAAATATGATGTAGATAAGAGAGGGTAGGGCACGGCCCGATGGTAAATTCGGCGGAGAAAACCGAATAAAATAAAAAATCGAAACTTTCGATTTCACTAGCGAACTCACTCACAGCGCGATTGCCTCCCATTTTTTTAACTGACGCCAAAAAGAAACATTATGTTTATCGGATGAAAGGTATACATACGTCTCTATAACGTTACATATTGGACGCAAGGCTTCCTCTTCTTCCAGAAATACATTTCTTCGCTATTGGTCGCTGCCGGATGGTTTTATTTAATAGAAGGTTTAGATAATCTATTTGAAATGTCGATGCACTACATCGATTACTGATCACAAAGTATCTAACTTTCCGTATCGAACTCAGCGAATTATCGCACGTTTGGGGCAAAGAAGCCCACGTCATCTCGTCATCGTATCTGAGGAAAGGAATATTTTTTACAATATTTTTATGGTCGCAACCTGGAAATATTAATGAAAAGTCAACCGTTTTTCGATTGCTGCACTACCTTAATGTTTAGTTGTCGATCGTATTCTACTGATGATAGCTGCGTAACTTTGTAAATAGATATTAGCATAGCTTTTCGTAAGCCTATCTTTGTTTCCTATTATTAAATCATTAGACATAATCCAGTATCACGCATAGACTTTTTTAGATTCACGATTAAAACCTTTCAAACCCTTTGTCTATTCGTAACCTTGATTTTTCTTCAAATTATATAGATACCCCTTGTATTCTATGTCAGTTCGTTATATTTTACACCATATCTAAAAATTGAGAACTTAAAAAATCCTTATTCCTGAACCTAGGTTTCTCTCAAGTAAACAATTCACAGTATTTATTCTCATGAATAATACGATGGCAAGAAATATATATATATATATATATATATATATATGCGAATACTAAATACACACATAAATTACGAGTACGTATATGTCACAAATTACAATTTCACTAAAAGCAGGATCTCGAATACAGAACAAATATCTTACTTCCCTTCAAATTGCTAGAAATACATCACCGCTTCAATTTGTCGGTAAAAATATTAATTGTCCAAATAGCGGGACTTTTTTCTTGCAATAAAATTCGCCGGCGAGCGAAGATATATGACGATAAAATGCGCTTTCCAATCTCAGGTGTCCGTTCGCCATCTCGCGATTCCGGTCCTTTTAATTTCCCTACTAAAACAATTAGAGAGGGAGAGAGAGAGATAAAATCGCCCTCTTAACCAACCGAATGAAAATCTGCAGAAACCTCCCTCTATTGAAGGGTAAACATTAAAAAATTAAGCGATCGCTTTGCCACCGTAAGGAAGATTCATTACACTATCCGTTATCGAAATCGGAGATAATGGTTTCGCATCCGCGATCAGTCCTAGTCATCAAGGAGGGAAGGAGAGAGGGGCATTTCGGAGAAAGATTTAATTAAAGATACCGTTTAACCGATTACGCGCCCCTTTCTCATGCGGGAAAAATTATTTCCGATTAATATCGACTATCGCGAGATGTCTTGAAGAAATAAGGAACGCCTCTGAGGTAGGATGAAAGTCTAGATTTATCTCCGCGTTCTTAAAGTCGGTAATTTATCTCGCTGCAGTTGAATAGAATGCATCATTCCAGCTAAGAATGCAAACAAATGGATTTTTTCATTGCGTCGCTTAATTTTTATAACAGAAAATATTATATTTCTTGTTTCGATTATGAAAACTACTTGCAGCAACCGAAACTAGCCAGATATCCAAACAGTAATTTTCTTATAACGTGATGTTGTATTGTATACCTACATGGAAATTATGCGATAAAAATTTTTAAACTAATACGCACCAAATAGACGTAGATGCCGAAGTAGCGAAACAGAAAATACCTAGCGTAACGTAACTTAAGCATCGTTTTAAAAAGATAAATTATCTAGCTGAGCATTTTATTCGCTAAAATATTCGCGTGAAATCGAAAACAAAGTATATTTTCTTAAGTTACAGAAATATATTTATTTCCAAAAAACAACATTTTTTACCATGAAAATTATAGCCGAAGATTTATAATTTTTCTCTCAAACCCCGGTTGTACATGTTCCAACAAATTGCGGAAAATAATTTTCATCCAAGTGACGATGTATCAGAACAATGTAGACGAATAAATAAAATTTTAATGGTAAAAGATAATGAGTAGATTGTCCGCGTTAGATTTCAAACCGGCAACGCTACCGCCAACTACCGTTTGAAAGTAATTGCTCAACGCTGAGCGACGCAACTTCTGATTTGAAACACTTAAACGATTATCCCTTGCAAACCTCCTCACCACAAGGGCGCGGGAAGGAAGTTGCATTTGCCACTGAGGTGGGGAAGGATTTCCGAGACATGATGACCCTTTAATTGTCGCTTCTAGGGAGTGGGCTGAATTACTCGCGTGTCGGATTACAAACACACACATACATCTCTTCTCTTCCTCTTAAAATGCTTTGGCTTTAACATGTTCTCGCAACGGAAGACTTTATACGGATTAACTTCTTCAGATACGGCTAATGTGTCGATATCGTCGTGAGCTTTTTACTGTCAACTTTCTCATGCCGCGGCGAAAGAACATGCTTTTATTTATGTCGGCTTAAGAACAGTGGTAATTCGTCAGGATTTTATCTGAGAGCTTTTTAAAATTCCAAAGAAGACACAATATGGCCATTTTAATCAACGGTGAAGATAATACCTTGCCATACATTCCTATTTGAGCATATGACACTGTTCTAATCTTTAATGAAGTGTTTCTCTGCGATCTGCCATAAATGGAAAGACTGCCAAGCGGCAACAAAAATAGATGTTCACCGGTAATGCTTATGTTATATATCAATTAATGAATGAATAAAAAGGTATTAATTGCATGTAATCTTCAGATATTAATATTAGAAATAATTGTTTTACGCAGGAGATATCCTCCAATCTTTATTTTCTACTAATAATACAAAGAACTCGGATTTTGGATCCATACGGTTGTTCACTCCAAAGTAGAATGAGATACGTCGTGCGTCGTGATTACACGATAAGATTTTTAGCGACGAGTAAATTTTTTTGTGTAATCTGCTCGTGTATATCAAAGAGAACAGTTCTAAAAATAAATACCAAAGCGCAATTCGATCTCAGAAAAGATATTGGACAATGTTTGACAAATATATCCTGAAAGTACCACACCGCCTAATTGCAAGACCGACGCATTACCTCTAGTTAAATACACGCCAATAAATTAATAAAATCACGCAGAAAAATTAAATAAACTCTATTCAACGATGACGTCAATTCGTGCCCGTGGCAAACATGCGCAGCGTGAATGACAGGGAAGGGGAGAGTGGAGGACATTCGTCAAACAAGGTCTCGGGTTCGAACCCATGCGGAACGAAACTTCAAGGACACTTAAGGACCTTTGTTCGTGGAAAATTCAACACTGTCCCATTGTCCCGCTTTCTAAGGCAGATGGGCACCTTGGCATTTATAACACTTTAAACCGTAATGTAAACAAAGCAAAAAGCAGGATAGGCGACGAAGCGAAGAGAATTATGGACCATTAGGGCAACTTCCAATTTTTCATCGTGCGCAGGGGCACGGGGCGCGTAAGCATAAAGGAGATGAATAATGAAGAGAGGTAGGAGTGAGGTGGAGGGAGAGAGAGGTGGAGGGAGGGAGAGAGAGGTTGAGGGAGGGAGGGAGAGGGAGAGAGGGATGGAGAAAGAGAGGGATGGAGAGTGGGGGAATGGAGAGGAGTTAGGAGAAGAAGGTGAGTGAAAGCGCCAGAAAGAAAAACTGTAGAGAGAAGAGTAGAGAAAGAAGGAAAGAAAAAGACGAATGAGTGAGAAACGGAGGTGAGCGGGAAAAGGCGGAGTAGAGATTTAGGGGAGGAGGGGAATAAGAGTTGAAATGGGTGTTGGTTGTGTAGGAATGGGAGGTGTTTGATGGGTGAAAGGGGAATAGAGAGGTGTGAAAGTCGAAGAGTCGATTATAGAGATGCGGTCGCGCGATAGAGCGGCTCTGATATACGACCTGCCGCCCATTATCCGCGAACGCCACGGCCACAACTCTGCCGGCGCCCGCGAGATGGGGTTAGGGGCGGAGGAGAGATTGTTGAAGGAGGGAGGAAAAAAGAGAGGGAGTTACGGCGCGAGAGGAGGAATGCAGGAGACGGCTAGGAAAACGGGACGGATTATTAGTCGGAAAGCGAAATATGAGGAATTGGTCGTCGCTTTCCTAATAATTAACGCTTAGCGTCACAGATATCTGTTCCAAGAATTTGTTGCAGATATTCCACTTCCACCCCAATGAAATTTACAGTTATCTATACATATAACGCAAATCTATGGAGAGAGTGCAGAAGATGGGGCATGCCTAGGCAATTTTATGATAAAATTATGGAATCATTACTAGTTTTTTACGGCAATTCAAGAAACTTATATAAGTTGAATCTGCCCTGGGTATATATACGAGATTTCATCGTCTTTTGTGTATCATCAACTAATTTTTTCATAAAATTCGGCTCTGTAAAAAAATTAAATTTCCAATGGCGGTAATTTATACGACTTTAACAGGATTAATTTAAGGTCGATACGTGCCAAATCTCTTTCAAAATCAGCAGTGCGTTGTAAAACAGAATCTCGGGTGTCACAAAAAAGACCGACTTTGAATTGCAGAATCGTCTGCGCCTCCAGGCGGCTTCCGATGGAAGTTATCGAATCGAATTATGGTGGAACATAATGGCGACCAATTATTCCGATCCGCACGCAATTTGTCATTTACTTTAACGATGCCACCAATTACTTTTGATAATCTTTCAACGTAAACCAACGCTCGTTCTGGCAGCTCAAAAAACGTCGTGGTTATCGTCACTTTTTCCGCAAATCGAATCTATAAAGGCGCCTGATATTTTTTTTCAACGACTCATTTCAATTCAACCTTCAAGAGAGATAGAGAAATAGAGAGAGAGAGAGAGGAATAAGTGGGCATTCGCGAAAAAATACATTTTATGAGAAAACCACAAAAAAGCACCGTAAATCCAATCTCTTTCCTTCCCGCATACTGACCGCAAAGTATCTCCTTGGAGAAACTGCTTCGAATTGATTATCCCAAATAAAAAGTTCCAGAGGCGCTATGAGAGAGAAGATGGTGATGTTATTCGTGCAATGCCTCGATTACCAATCTCTGCGTCTTTCTCTCCCTCTTCTTACCTTTCCTCATTTCTACATCTCTTCTTTTCTCCCTTCTCCATTCCCCTTTCCATCTCTCTTCCTCTTCCAACCTCTCCTTCATAACAGCTCTTCTTTTTCACCCTTTCTCCCTCTTCTTCGCTCTTGCCACCCTCTTCTCTCCCACTCCCCCTTCAATTACCCACTCTCCCCTTGCACATCCTCCCATTCTCTACCCTCTCCTATTTCTCCCTGTCCTTTTTTCTTCTAATCCACCTCTCTCCTCATCTCCCTCCCTCTCTCCCTCCAACTTCTCACCTCTTCTATTTCTTATTCTCTCTCTTTCGTGCCGATTGACACTCGGATTACTTAGATAAAAAGAACCTCTGAAGCAAAAAAACGAGGTCGAGAAAGGGAGGTTAAAAAAATCAGTTTTGTTTCATTGGCTGCGGTAGGCACTGCTTCTGCGGTTCAGTCGCTTTCAGGGGAGCGGGGGTTCGGCGTGGAATGGCACACACACGCACGCACACGATCTCGCGCGTACACAAACCGAGTGCACCACGATCTTGTACCCGGAGGTAGAAAAAGAGAGAGGGAGATGTAACGAACCATCCCAGGAGGAAAAACCTTAGGAGTTTCTCGGTGGAGAAAAAGAGATAGAGATGCCAAAGGGTGAAGTTGGTTCGGAAGGAAAAAAACGGGGTCAAAAGCGAAAGAGCGGGAATAGGGCGTTTGGAAAAAACTTTGAAGGAGTGAGAGAGGGTTGGGTTGGGTAGGAGTCGGGTTGCGAGGTTTTTAGGTGGGAGGCTACGAGCGGAAGAATGCGAAAGTTTTGCGTGGAATGGGACATCGGTTATAGGGAGAAGGGGAAGGATGCAGGAAGGGAGAGGGAGAGGCGTGGAAATATAGCGATCTCTGAAAAAATGTATGTGCGTATGTATACTTCTCACGCTCTGTCCTTAGCCCCTTACGGGGCCCATCCCAGTGTGATGGCTCGTTTCCGTCGCCCATTATTTTCAAAATAATTGAACGTGACTTTAATAAAATTTAAAAGGTAATGAACATTTTAATTAACTGACTTATACCCACCAATAAAAATCGGTATTTTCTTAATAAACAGGATATTTATTGTGTTGTGATTATGACGTCACCATGTTTACTTCCTTGGCTGAAATCAACGCCACCATGGTATAGCCTGTTAACTCCCATATGAAAACATTTGATTCATTTCCGCTGCAGTTAATATTTTTCATTGTTTCTGATTAAAAACATATTTACGCTAATTCGGCTAATTTTGACTAAAAAATCATTCAGCTATGCCTCGAGTTCAAATCTCAATTTTATTTTATATAAAAATGCAGTTTTATAAAGCCGACCATGCTATTCTTAAGTAGGAATGAAACAATGGGGTAGGAGAATCTTTCCGAAAAATTAATTTTTTTTTAAGTTTCAGAATTTCCCCGTTGGTTATATCCAATAACCTAACATTATGCCAAATTTAAGGTCTATAATCCTTTTAAAAGTGCATACCTAAGGTTTAATACCCATATTTATATTTGTAAGAATCACACACATACTCCGTCTGCAATTATTTCTGCCACGCGCCACTGATGACTGTAATGCTATTTTTAACTAACTTTCCGAGTAGGCAGAAGATTGAAATTTGGTAGGAATGTTTCTCTCGTATATTAAAAGCCATTTATGAAACAAAATCCTAAATAAAGACTCAGGTTCGACTCCAGTAGATAATTTTTATTTCCCATAAGATAACACGTAAAAATCGATATTTCGGCTTACAGACTTATACTCTTTTGCAAATTAAAATTAGAAAAAATTGACCTACGATCTTCGAACCTAGACCGTTCTAAAGAAAAATAAACACCGTTTGTTATTCTTATCGTCGCATTTTCCCTACAATAAAAAATCACTTAAGTTCTACGTTTAAATCATATTTATTTGAAAAATTTAAGCTCTTTAACGATCTAAGTTACAAAGGTGTTGAAATTACATTTTATGAATGTTCACATAAATCTGAAACTAAGTTTTGACATTTTAGGAGGTTTACTGCTTTGTTAGCCCTTCTTCAGCGTAAATACCCCAATTCGAAAAATGAGAATTAGGCTGGATTGATAGCTTAGTTGGTTAAAGCACCTATCCGGTAAGTGGGGAGACCCGGGTTCGATTACCAGTTAAGTTCGGTCTTTTTCTCCTTCTAAAATGATAAAACTTTTTAACGATATGTTGCCTTGCCGACCGTATCATTGTTAAACCTCGAGATTTTATTGTGGCCTTATACTATATGCGTAAGGAATGCGTGCTTTGAATGGTTTAATAAGAGAGAGGTGAAATTAAATGTTACATAAATTAAAAATAATTTTGGGCGTATAAGAATTGTATAGCGTAATGTATTTCTTTGTCAAACAATTTCTATTCGCCAAACACTATTTTTACTCTCTGGAACACTCAATTATGTGAATTATATATTAATTGCTTCCTTTATAGTGCATATAAAAGTTTGTTTCATTAATTTTTATTTCAGTTTTAACTTAATACTTTATTCACGTATACCCGTCATATTTGACGGGCAATTACCCTAGTCTATTTATATTACTTATATATGCACGTGTTCATTTGCGTGTATGTATATATATAATACTATACGCCTGTGTGTGACTGTAACTGGGTCCCTACCGGCCAGTGATGGATGTACTTGTCTATTACGTACAGATGGATGCCTGGAAACTCCGAGTTATGACGGATTTACAGATTTGTATGTACCTGCGCGCGCTCGAGTACCTGCGTGTGTACTCTGTCTCTTAAAAAAAGTTATGGCGTATCGATGTCTTTTTTGCTGCGCGCTCCATTTTCCACGGTTTTCCGAGGGAAAGAGAGGAAGAGTTTCTCACGATGTTTCTCTTAGAAGTGGCTGTTTTGCGCGCTTTTATTGGAAACAGGTGGCTGTAGAAGGAAATGCCCTGCGGCGGAAAAATACGCTTCGGATAAAAGGGGTGTGGGAAGCGGTAGAATGTAGAAATTTAGTAAGGTAATGGAAGAATGAATTATTTTAGCCAAAGGGACGTAAAACATGACTTCCTCGAGGGGATGCAGTTATTACCCCTCTGGACCATATTTATTTTCCGTTAGAAACCTTCAATGGTTTGATCTCAAATAACACACAACGAAATCGAATCTTTAAAAAGACATTTTATCGAATAGTATTTTATTGCGTTATCGGAATCATTTCAACTTTTTTGTTTGATTTTTACGTTAAAAGGAAATTAGAAACACCTTACGTCTTTCCCATATGTTTATCTTTGCATGAAAATTTCTTGTTAATGTATATTTTTATATAAAATACTTCGATAATAGAATTCTTCGCGAGATATTTCTAAACAACTGGATTGCGAAGTACTTATAATCAAGAAAATGCCCCGACATTTTGGGTTATATGCTTTCATAGTCAATCGATGCACAACTTCTTTGCCGTAGCTTAGAAACTGACATATGCGTACGCAACAAACATTCGTGGAAAACTTCTTCCACGCCGTATAACGACTCAATATAACGGCGAGAATTGAAGTTAAAAAATAAAGGAAGCTGGAAATCCGCTGCAGGCTGTACTGGGATTTAATAGTCGTGCTGTTAAAAAAAAGCCAAGGCAAGTGTCATTGGGGAATGTCTACGCAGGGAATGAAGAGCGTTTGAAGTATTTTGGAGGAGTCGAGAGTTGTTTTGATGAGCAAATAGAGAGATTCAGGAAGCGTGGAGACAAGAGACGGACGCGCCGCGTCCGACTTGAAGAGAGCGAGGGAGAGAGTCCGACGACGAAGATAGTCACGTATTCCCCGAGTGATGGACAGAAATGACTGTCAACCGTTCGTCTTTTTACCTTCACTTTTTCTCGCTCTTCCCCTCTCTCTCCTGTTCTCGCGGCCAAGAGTGACGTTATCGAGATGGAGGAAATAAATCCCATGCGCCGCATTCGAGAGATGCGTATCTGGGCAACGTGTAATGATTCCACAACTAGAAAAAAAAACGAAATTATGTTGTGAGAAAATACGAGGGTTTGAAAGTCCCTGCTGGAAAACCAAATCTAGTTGTAGCGTTGTCCTTTGCCCTGTAGTGTCGGCAAGCTTTTCCATCCAACTTTTTTATCAAGTATACTTTAGTCCTTTTTTATGTAACAGGAAACTTGGAACTTCTTAAACATCGCTCGAGCAGATTAAGCAAGTCACTCATTCCGAGGGAGTATCTATGTTCATAAGGTACCATTGAGAATACCAAAAGCCTTAAATTTGTACTAATATTATACTACGAAACTAAAGGCGAACCCAGGTGTAACTTATGGACAAATTGTTTTGTATTGTTAATAGATATTTGATAAAAATAGTAATAGAACCAAAAGGAAGTATCCAAGAGATATGGGATTTACATTTCAACAGAAAAGGATTGCTTTTGAGCACAACCTATCCTAGTATGTTATCCGATACTTTTAGCTGTCTTACATTTTGCCATGAAAATAAGCATATACATTAAACGAACAGGAAGTTGTTGAGAAAAATAAGAAAACGATAGGATATTTTCAGTTCTACATCGACCAAAAATAATTAATCTATTTTTATAGGGCTATATTCAGCGAAGTATAGACGGTGGCTTTGGAAAAAATCAACTCAGCAGTCTTTCCAACCAAATTTCTTTTGACCTGCATTTACTCAAAAACCTGTTTGATCTTTCATTCTTACGCTATAGAAATTTCACCCAAAAGGTTAAATTCCACAAACTCAATACGGGAAGGAATACCTGTTACCTAATTACAGCTCCTTAAAAATTGTCTATACATTTTAGGTAATATGCTCGTATATAAAGTGGAATATATATTGAACGACTACATCCGGGTGCCAAGAAAAATGGACGCTTAGAGGGGTTATCGTTAAATTGGGAGAAAAATTATATTGCTCTTACGGCGTCAGCTCGGAGAAAAATTGGTCGTTAAGGGGAGAGCAAGTCGAACAAGCGTTTTCTTAAAAAGAAATGTTTCAGTAATAAGAATGTATCGATCTACAACGAATTCTTGTAGCGAACCACTCCTGCACGTAAATGTCTTACCATTCGCAGAAAAACGCGTCTCACACTGCACCTAGGGGTTAATGTCCAATGGCGACGATCGCTTTGACGCCAATAGAGGTTCGCGAGGGAATGTCGGCTCAATTTTAGCATTCGCTCGAAGGAACTGGAAAGAAGAGGCAAAGGCAAAACGATCGAGCAAAGAGTTTCTCTTCGGCGGCCAACGATAAAATCGGGGAAAATCGGAAAGAAACGAGAGAGAGACTCTCGGATCGATTACTTCGCAGTCGCAAAGTAACAACTCGACCAAACAAACTGAAATTACTTTCGTTTGAGCTTTTAGAATTGGCGAGCAGTGTTGGCTTAATCTCACGTGTCGCTGTCGACTCGACGGTTTCCACTTCGACTCAGGTTTGTATTCGAAAAATGAAAAAATCTGAAATGAATTATCGAGTTCGCCTTATCGCCGCAGCTTGTTGCATATATCACCTATTCAGTTGTCTAAACTAATATTTACTCGGGTTTCAAAAGTTGTTATGCATGCTTGGACATGACTTCAAAGAGAATGAAAAGGTCATACGTACAACTTGAACATCAGTGCATCAGTGTGTTCTGCAAAACTGAAATAACATAGGATATTAACCGCAAAGTATTTATGGCGATTTTTTAAAAAACGTTCGCCCCGTTTCATCGACAGTATTAACCCGAGTTAATTAACACTTATTTCCAAAAAATTAAATTTAGGAATTATAGAGTAAATTTTATTCATTTTTTATCACATCGTGTTTGGCTCGAAGTAGTTATTGCCATTCGTTATAAAAATCTTTTAAAATAGTGTTGTATTTGACGCATAATATGAATTTTAGTTTGTTAATCGATCAAAAATTCATTCATTTTCCACATAACTAACATACTATTCTGTGGTAGTCGATGAACTTTATAGTTCCGAAATAGTGGAAAGAGAAACACGACAAAATGTCAATAAAGGCAAAGAACATCTTAAACGAAAATTGTACGGGCGCGCTTAAATCGATTAATTGCTCTCTTAATGACAGAGCTAAAGGCATTTTTCACAATGCGTCACTTTTCCGAACAGTGTAAAATGGATTCCAAATCCACGCAGTCTGCAGCCGTCGCGGCAGTGAAAGATTAACGTTTCACGTCCATCATAGCCTGTCTCTCGGAATGCGACTGCAAATCGCAAGATATCCACCGATTGGTTTCCTATGAGCGGAGTTTAAGTGTGAGCGTGGCGTGTGTGCGTATATGTCCAGGTAAGGAAGCACGAGGACGGAGTGGTTAAATGGGACAAAAACATAGCGGCAGCCAAATGAAGTGACGTTGGCGTGAGTCGACTCGGTAAGTGATAGGTTTGAGGGATTCAGCCGGCTAAGGCAAGATCAGCTCCGAGTAGCAACGAAGCGAAGAAAACAGAACATCTTACTTAGCGTTTATCTATAAAATTGGCATAAGTGGGAATAAATTTCAACATTCTGCGGGACGGTCGGCCTTGAGATTGACAAGTGGTAATCAGTCAATGATTAAAGTAATATACCTGTACTTGTCCTAAAAAAAGAGACATATCTTTATCAGAAGACACATGACGCACACATGATTTTAATAATGGGTCGCAAATGAAAGGCAGTCCATGACGCGCCTCATTTATAAAAAAAATGTTTTATCTAAAAAAACATCATGCATATAAAAAGCCGAGAAACATAAATCTATCGGATTCCAAACTGTGTGATTTGAATATATCCCGAAAAGATGTTTATCTACCCTGTGTATAACGATAGCACTATTAAAATATCTGCTCATATTGTTATTAATAATTTTACTGGCAACAGAAAGGGAAATTTTTTATTGAAGTTCGACGGGTACGAAGTTGGCGAAGCAAATTCTGGTGGAGGGGGAGGAGAGAAAGGGGGAAACTTTTGTCACCAGCGCCACCTGGCGACGAGTAATGCACTACATCCGCATCTGTCACTGAACTATGCAGCTCGAAATGATGAGTTCTCGGTCCATATGCTCGTGCAAACCGTGCTAGCGGTAATACAGAGTGATTGTTACAACGGGGACTCGACTTAACTGAATAACAATAAAAAGACTCGAAGAACGATTTCGCCTAGCCACTAGAAGCAAAAGGATTTTATTTGCAGGGAAGGATTCCAGAGATGGAAGTGATAGTTAAGTCAATCGGATAGTCATCTGAGAAGAATATATTATTGCACTGGATGTCCGCTTTCCTTATAAATGCCCTAATTCTTTAAAAATATAAAACTGATCTGTCATACGACTCTCTATAGGTAAATACAATGCCTCGATTACTATTGATCGTAACGGTGAAATTTTTGAAGATTATCTTCAATACGGCTTATAAGGCGCATAGATCGAGGTGAAAATATATCACCGAACTCTTTAACTCGAACATATGGGAAAGAGATATGAAAAGTTCGAGGCGCAGAAAATGGCAAAAAATTATCCTATCACCCTTTAAAAAGAGCGGAATAAGGCGGTATTTGCGAATGAACACATTTTTATAGTAAACCTCCAGAAAAGCGTAAACCAAATCTCTTTCTTCCTCATGTATCTCGGAGTATTGACCGCAATGTACCTGCGTAGAGTAGCTGCTTTGAATTATCTAAAAAAGAAAGGTAGACGGACTACGAAATTCTTTCCTGAGTAGAAACGGAGAATTCGGCAAAAGCTACGAAGCCGCTCGCAAGAGCAGGGAGCCGCGAGTCCCTCCCATTTTTTAAGTCCCTCTTCCTGATGAGTGGAGGGAATCACCGAACGGGAATCGCGGCAGCGGATATATCCTGGGTGAAAGGACCGCTCTTGCGGATGCGAATGCCATAGCGATGCGTCGTCAGCGCGCGCGTGCAAGTATCCGAACAAATGCCGTCCGCTACTGCGCTCCGTATCGTTTCGCACCTGCGGGGAAAGGTGGGAAAGAAGGGAGAAAGCATGCGGGAACGTCGCCGGATGGAATTGGAGATTATATGATACATATGAAGGGTCGGAATAATACCGTCGGTGACTTTGCGAGTTATCGGCTCCAACACGTGCGTGGAGGAAGGGGGAAAGACAAATAAACGGAAGGAAAGAGTTGGAAAACGTTACTGCTGAGTGGAGAGGATTCTTTCTTAAGCGGATCAAAATATCTTACGCATATCTTAATGAACGCAATCCTTGCGTGCTTTTAAGAAATGGAAATTTGCGCAGGCAAATAGAAGAACATCTAATCTGCATTCACGTTCTACTCATCTCCATTGAAAGGCGCTCGCATTATCTTCTTGAAGCGATCCGCTTCCTTAAAACTCAGCACAATCCTTATTTACATTTGTTTCCGTTTTGCATTTTCTGTCATGCTCTTAACAGTGAACCAATTGAAACACTCCGCCTAATTAGTGGTCAGTCATAATTGCTTCCTTTTTCTAATTTTAAATTTATTTTTCTAATTCATTCAGCACCTATTCCTTTGTTTTGTTTTCTTATATTCTCCTATAATTAAATATTTTCCTCCATAAGGTTAAACCTAAATTTGAAAGCTACCAATAGACACATGTCCACTTCATTTCAAAATTTAAATATTTTCAGCAGTTCATTCAATTAAAAACATTTTAATAAAAAATAATATGTATTAAAGATCAATAACTATATAAAAAGGCAAATTTAACATGAATGAATGACATGCTCCATTCCATTAAGATAATTAACGCACGTATGTATACAATCCAGGTTATTATTAAAATGATTCAAAAACTTTTCCGCGCCCTTTTGATGAGTATTGCAGCCGTGAAGGAACCGTCATCAGATGTGATTTCCTTATAGAAGATTTTTAAAAATATATAATCTTCTATAGATAAATATCACTATTTTCTATTTAGATCCTATGTTATCTCTCTTCTCCGCATCGACGTCTCTATTCGCTATTTAAGTGGTCCCCAACTGGGGGTCGCGACCCTAAGGGGGGTCACGAAAGGTTTTCAGGGGGTCGAGAAGATGGAACAGTGTATAGGCGGCGTCTGTCTAACGTACGAGCTACGTTCCTGAAAGCCCGCACGTTAAGCCCAATTTCTTTTACCTAAGGTTAAGCTATAATATTTAACCATTGCATCTATAAAGTAAGTAACATCATATGTAAGCATGTAACTAATAAATTAAAACAAAGAAACAACAAAATTGGCCAAATACAGGATGGTGATATTGAAGAGGATTTAGCTGGGGATATAAGAGACTTTGGTGCAGATGGAGTTGCAGCAGTTCTGTCAAATTTGTTGAAAAAACATGTCCAAAGAAAGTTGAAGAGGGGCCCTTCCTCTTTTTATCATACAGAACCTTGTAGCAAGAGTTTAACCGAAGAGAAACTTCGTTTAATATCAGTCCTCTTATGTCAGTTTTGATATCATCCAACTTATTGAAGATTTCGCCTAAATGTTTGAGGTTCAAAGTCGTCGGGAAGGAGGGGGTTTAATTTAAGTTGCAGCATCGATATCTGCACTCGCAGCATCACCTGTCCCTTTAATATTATGCAGTCTAGCACGGATCTTAAATCTACGAAGCCACTCCCTGCTTTCATTAAATTGCTCACTATCACATGCACTCGAACTTTCTCCCATACGATTTTTTAAATCTTCACGAAGACTCCTAGCTTTATCCTTCATTATGGAAAAGCTCAAGCAAACGCGACATTGATTTTGGTCTTCCATCCAAAGTTTCGATATCCTTTCCATCTCCTCCATAACACTACAACTTGTATGAGTTCCTGTAGTTTGCTGAACATTAACTCCGCCTTTGAAATGTTTCGTAATTCTTTCTTTATCTCTTAGTATGGTATTAATAGTAAAACGACTAAAATCTACGTCACGTCCTATACCCGCCATAGACTCACCTTTTTCAGCCTTGTTAATAATGCTAATTTTCTCCTCAAACGTTATGGTGCGCCGTTTTATTTATATTTTGCACTCGCGTTTCTCTTATCACCTAATGTGATAAAAATCACTCGAATTCTTTAAATATGAAATATAAGAAACAAACCAAACTCAAAAGAGTCACGAGCGTGGTGTATGATAGCGTGTGAGATACTGAAGTCAGGAAGGTAAGTAGAATAGGTTTTTGGTTGGGATAGAGTACACCCCTCGCCGCATTCTTTGAGAACAATAATGTCTTCTATGCAGCTGTGCCTTCATGAAGACGAGCTACATCAACAGAAAATTTTAATAAATCAGTTGATGTATTATTAAAGCTAGCTGAATTCTGTTTACAAGCAATTAAAGAGGCAAGCCTTCTCCAATATGTTTATATGACGGAAGGCAGATACACTCACCAAGGATGTCCGAGGGACGGACTGCGCTCCACCTAATTCTCCTCAATCTCGTCAGTACTTACCCGTGCATGACTGAAACGATGTACATACGTATCAGCGGACGTTACGTATGTACGTGCAGACATATGGTATCAATATGTAATGTACGTATCGGCGGATGTACGTTAAGCGGACGCTGCTTGTATATGTAATATTTCATTTTAATTTTTAGTCAATTTTAATTGCATAGTTTTAATCCATTATTAATATTTTACGGCCAAGGAGTTAATTCTATTTAACATAAATTTCGCCGTAGTCTCCATCTTTACTTATTTATTATTAATATTAACAAAATCCTTATTTTCTCTGAATATTGCAATCACGTTTTATATTTATTGGTATACGGATGGGATTAAAGTGGTCGCGATAAGGTCGGCTGCCATAATAGGGGGTCGCGACAAAATCTGCTGCCGTAAGAGAGAATCGCAAATGAATCAAGTTTACCGCTTCGCTACTCCATTTCTATGTAATATGTCAACGCTTCGTTCGTGGATTGAAAAACCGATAAATTCCTAAAGTGGCACGAATATTTTGCGTCTCTAAGTTTACTTTTGCACCTATCTTTATTTTTTATGCTGTATGAGGACTGATTTTAAAAAATCTAATTCGTGCGCAGGTTCAATTTTTCTCAAAATGATCAAGTCCAATTAACTGCCGTAACGCGCTCCGACACACCAACCAATGGCGATTTATATCTCCTTTTATGTCTTCATGGCCGCCGTTTTTAGCCTCCTTTCCAAAAAATGGAAAGTTTTCTTATGGGATCGCCTAGGTGTCCATGTGTGTGTGTGTCTTCCTAACATCTTACACGTATTTGTATTTAACCAAATTTAATACTTATAATATACACATATATACAAAACCGTATTAGCATATTTATACAGAATCAGCCAAACAGGGGTGCCACAATTACAAATTAAACTCTTTCAGTAATTAAGGATTTGGAAGGAATTGGCTGAACGGATTTCAATTAAAGTTTGTATATAAGATTTGTACAACATATCGTAATGAAATCAAGATGTTTAAAGCGGGGTTAAGAGCAGGTCTACCACAGTAAAAAGTTAAATAATATTTATTTTATACGTATTTCTAGAGAACTGACCTAATGAATTTTAACCAATATAGTATATTTAATATAAATAAATAACCAAAATATTATATTTCAACCGGGTCGTCTAAACAGGGCCACCACAATATCAAGGTTAGAATTTTTCTGTAACTATGAATTTGGAAGGTATTGGCTGAACGGATTTCAAAGAAATTTCGTCTCTAGGGCGAGTACTGAATGGAAAACGATATGAATATGTTTAGAACAGATCAAAAAAGCAAAACTGCCACAATATACGGAAAATAATTTTCTGATTTAAAAGCAAATACATTAGTATACGATTATACTACGGCGAATTTGACGAAAAGCACTTCTGTACCTCGGGAAACCTGTGTACTTGTTATATATTAAAATGGTATTGAAAGGAAAGTAGGCGGATTAGTTCTTTCCAGAACTACTTATTATTGTTGTAATACTTACACGGAAAAAATCGTGCCACAACGTGCAACGGCGTGAGAACTCACACGATTCTCAAAGAGGTCATTTCGCCGCCAGTATCCGTGATTGAGTTTTTTCAGGCAAAGTAAACCGTTATAATAGGAGTACATCCGAGGTGTAGCAGATAACTGGCGTGATACCTATGCCATTGATGAGCCATCAGCGGAAGTATTTTTATGGTTTTCATTAATGAAAAAACATTTGGTTTGCCAACCTATTATATTTAAACGTTTTTTTCCCTTTCGCCATAGTTAGATTCCTAGCTATTACGTATATCATCTTATTTATGCATTCTTTCTTTAAATCCGAATGTTAAAAGCTTTATTTGATAAAATGAGTGTCAAACATGGCCATCTTCTAAGTACAGCAAGAGACAAACGATAAAGAATGTACGTCAATTCCCTAATAGATATTACGCTGGATTATATATGTATAAAATGGAGATGGCTTTAGATTTCATCCATGACAGTTTTTGAATTGGTTGACATTGTATTAAAAAATTAAGATTGAATAGTATTATTAAACATGTTAAAATTGTAGATCATTAGTTTGGTACCGATTAATACAGAAAAAATGCACTACAAAACCAATCTCTAATATTTGCCTTTATATAGAGCATTTATGAACGGAACTTTTTCTGGAGGATTCGGCACCTATGGCAAAGTTTAAGTAAGCGTCTTTGAGAAAAAAAATTGTAGTATATTATTTTTCTCGCTTTATTATAAAAAATTATTATAATTTAAACAAATTAATTATTTGAATATCAATAAATATTAACTTAAGTAAATGACATCTTTTGGAATATTTTACAGGGGTCATAATTTTGCCACACAATAGTTACAGCACTGTGAATTAACGTGATAATCATACACTCAGAGAGATTTTTTATCGTAATAACATCCGAGTTATACGAAAATAAGAAAGTGACTCCAATGAGTATAATTTATCGAAAAGAGCGAGAATTTCCCCATCGAGCGCATTGATGCATAACATTTTTTTGGCATCGAAATGACTGTCATTTGTAAACGCCCGACATAATCGGTTCCGCCCTCCTTTAAATCCACTGGCGCCTCGAAATCGCCCAATGTGTGCGTGCGTGTAAGAGGGCGCAAAAGAATCTCGCCCTGGATTTGTGAATAAGAATTGGGATACTTTCAATTCCCGTCCATCGCCGACCCAAAACGAGGTTAATTGGTCCACGTTTATACGGAAGTCAAAACGAAACGAGATGAGACGCAGAAGCGACTAAAAAAGGCAGCGAATGGGAAAGATGGGGATAGGGAGGGGAGGAGGAGGAGGGCGGGGAGGAGAGGAAGGGGAGGATGGAGGGGGTCTGTTTCTTCGGCGGAAGGCGATAAAATTTTTCGAGTGCTTCGTTCTCGCGTTCTTTACGTTTCGAGCGAAGGAAGAGTGTCGCGTTGGCGGGAAAGGGGCGCTGGGGATATATAGGATGAGAGAGAGACCATCTTAACACGATCCCGTCTGTCCGGATGAGTTTTTATCGAGTCCGTCAAGTGTTACAGCGACGGTGGCAATAAAATTCCGTTTATGGACCGAACTTTTTCGTCGGAGGGAAAAGACATTCCCTTGAATTGAAAATAAAACGAGTCGATAGGAATATAGGTTAAATTTGTATTCGTCTCAGAATTTAACGAACTACAACAAAGTAGCCCATTCACACTGTTTTGAGTTAATTTATTAAAATAATACAAAACGAGGCGAAATTACATTAAATGAGATTATATAAATCGGGCCGATGCTACAGCAGGCGTATTATCTTGCATTGCTTAAAATATGCGCAGCAGATCATATAAAATCCGTTAAATGAAATTCCTATACTCTCCGATTCATACACCGTTAAATATTATAAATATTTATTGTTTTTCCTATAGTCATCCTTATTTTATTGTTGTGAAGATGCTGCCTATTAAATAAAATTTACTTCCTTAAATTTGTACACCACAAAAACCTCGCGAACTTCTGTCGCGCTAATAAGACCCACAAATATTTAAGCCGGTCCTGCCCCTGAGTAAGAATTTATTGGTGACTGATTTTCACTTCTCAACCGCAGGATTCCTTCTAAAATGAAAAGAAGTCGAAGAAATCGACCCGTGTTTTTAGATTGACGCGGAATTTCCGATAATCTGCTAAAATATGTCCAAAAAAATTCTTCTCGGAGGCAAGTAATACTGCAAACCATTAGTTTTCAGTTTGCCCTACATCACACGTAAAACCGATAACGAATGCGTCTCGGCGCCTTCGCTCGGGTCTCGAGCGGTCCGAAAAATATTACCGAACGCAAACGTCCGAAGCATTTTTCATCGCACTTAATCGCCCATCTTCCCCTAACCGCGGGAAACCTTTTCCTTCAACGCTATCTCGGCAGAATGAAAAAAGCTTTCTGTTTTTACTTCTTGGACGAAGAAGGACTCCTTCATCTATTCCGTCTTATCTTTGGCGGCTCGATAAATAAATGAAAAAGAAAAGAGATACAGACAATGCGAGAAAGATCTTCCTAATGAATGCGGCTAGGAAAGACGGTACCAATTAGAACATCCTCTTAAGAGGGATAGAAAAAGACAAGGTGGTTTAAAAAAGGAGAGGGTTTCAAAGAGAGGAGAGAGATTCATAAAAAAGCGGAAATCTATTCTTGATGAGGTCTCCCTGAATGGACGCGAGAATGGAAGGTTTAGAAAGGGGGGAGGAAGAGAGAGGGGGAGGGAGGAGGCAGAGAAGGGGTTCGAAGGAATAGGAGGGGTTGAGAATTGAGTGTGGTTAGTAAAGGGACGGGAGGAAAGGGAGTCGCTAAAGCACGTCTTGAGCGAGCTACCTAACAAATCTTGCACCGGCATAGCGAAAAGGAAGGAAAAAATGAGCTCGGGGAAAAGCAGGATGGCGACAAGAGAGAATGAGATGGAGATAAAAATCCCAACTTGAACGGTTATAAATAAAGTTTTGTTTGGGAGTCGTTTATACATACGCACACGCACGCACTCGGGCACATGTACTCTCGAGAATAAAAGCACGAAAGAGAGGAAAAAAGGCAGAAAACGGGACGGAATGAAATAAAAACAGTCCTCCTTCCCTTTTCTTTCCTCCCACTCTCTCCTCATACCGCAGGTCAACCGCAGCCTATTCCTTTCCGATGGAACACATAAAACGTGTGTCATTTGTTTCTTTTTCCTCCTTTTCCCTTCAAATTTCTTCGTTTTTCGTTCTCGTGGTCAGTCCTTCCCTTCAGAACCTAATCCTCCTCCCTCTCCCTCCGATTGGGGCCACCTACAGAGTCTACCTGCACCCTACACCATCTCTTCTCATCCTTAAAGTTTTCTTCCACCATTTCCCACTTCATCTCTTCTTCACTGCCATTCAAAGGGAATATTCTTTTATATCCTATTTTTTTGCCCCGTACCTCTCTCTTGTTTAAGCCTTTCCTACCCATTCCTTTTTTCAATTCTTTTCTCCGCTTCTATTCCCATCTCAATAGCCCCACTCATTCCGTGATCAAACGGCAAGCAAATAACATATTTTCTCGGTTAAGAAATGGGTTCATTTTTTCCTCTCTCTTGTCTTCCTCAACTCCTCTCTCCTTTCAAAAGCACGGTGGTTCTCCTCTCCTCCTCACCTTCATCACAAACCATCATTTCCTCCTTTCCCTCTCCCTAACTATCTGCATCGCTATTACGGCATTAGGCATGTACCAGAGCGCGCGTTCAGTTTTTCTGGGCAGTGTTAACGACACCAAGAGGCTCGAGAGGATTTCGAGGTGATAATATCCAACCCCGAGCCCAGCACGAGAAATATTGACGGCGAGGTCGTGTTTTTATAAGTCGCCAATTAAGAGAAATTGAGAAACATTTCTCTCTCGGAATTATTCACGATTCTGGGAGTGGTATAAAATGGCTTTTAGAGAAAAATTAATTCAAACAGCCTGCGCGGGTGCTTTTTTCAATTGAATGTATTTTCGACGTTTTCCTTTACCTGCTTCGAGAGAGAGAGAGAGAGACTAACTAAAGGAGAATGAGGTTCGTATGGTAACGTGGGTAGGTTTTAAGAATGTAAAGTGGGCTCGGATACGATTCTCCGCAGACTGAATACAGCGGCTTTTTAGAAACCCGTTTTCCTTCGATTGGTCTGGGATATTAAATAGTTTAGCGTGTATGTTCGCTTATCTAAAGTTTTAGATTGAATTTCTAGGAAGTTTTTCTAACCCCCATCCGACAGTTAGGAGATATAACGTTTTAATCCCACAGAATGGACTGAATTGAATCTACAAGATAATTATTTTACTATTATTTTCTAGCTCTTGACTCTTTTAAGCCATCGGAGAATCATTGAAATAAGAGTCTGAGAGTATATATATAAATTTCCTTTCTTATGAGGGTTTTTTATTCGAGCGGCGTTTCAGCAAGTTCTATGTGAGCAAGTGAAAGAGCCATCATCATAAAATAAAGAAGCTAACTCGCGTTACTCGGTCGTTTTCACCTAGCCGAAAAAAGAGCAAACAATCCTGCTGTAGTATGTTTCGAAAGACACGTCGAATCGTGAATTAATCTAACGACGACCGAATTAATCATATGGATCTAAAACGACATATGCAAGCAGTATCATGGAACGGGAATAAACATTATATTAATGGAAAATTAATCGGATGTCATAAATCACTTTTTTTTAATTCCTCCTTAGCAGCCTTGAGAAGCGTTGACGCTCGATATAACATATGGCTGTTAGTTTTCGACTGCGTAAAAAAAACGATTTTCCCTCAATTCGTGATGGCTGTTGTTTGGTAATAAATGAAGATGAATGAATTTGCGTGTATAATAATAACATTGAAGTGTATTCGAATTATATTATTCAAATCATTTCGCCCGTGTAGGTAGTGGGCAAGACTTCAAAGATGAAAACATGCAGAGTTTTTATATTAAGAAAACTATCACTGCAGATGCCGTAAAAATATCGCCAAATCACTCTGAGGAGGCACTATGAATACGCCATCCATTCAATTCAATTCGCAATTTAAAATATCTATAAAGGGAGAATTAGATATGTTTATCGCAAAGATATTTCGCGGTCTCTCACGCGGTGGTGTTCTTAAATGGTGAACTACTAGTACGCAAACGATATCTAATCCACCACCATCATCTCATATTATACTCTATGTATGTTTATATAGATCTGTGTTACTCACTATCTGCAAGAAGGAAAAAATACCAAATTATTCATAAATTGGTTGAATTCGCTTCGAAGTTATTCAATATAGGAACAACGTAAGCGCAACATTTCTAATTTCCGTAATACCGATCCAAATTCTGAAGAACAAAAAATTACAAAATTAAATACTTCCAACAACCTTATTATATATAAATCATTCATTGATAGTCTATAATAGCGATTTTTTTGTCTCAATCTATCAACAATAAAGGGTATATGCTTGTATTGCCACTAGAGTTCAATTATTTAGCATATCATCACAGATCATAAATGTGCAATTTATTACTCGCGGATTTGTTTCATAAAATGCAATTTAAACGGCTCTGAATGAACATATAATTATGGAGAAAATGTTAACCTGGCAGAAGAGTGATGGCATATGCTTCGAGCGCAGGTTCGAATCCATCCGTGGTGGGCATGGCTGTATTTTTAGCTCTTGGTTAGTGTTTATCCACCTTTCTTTAAAGGCCGTGAAAATACTGTTTATGAGCTAATTAATAATAAAACAACAATTCCTATATCCATTTCCTATTCGGCTAATTATGAGAACTCAAAATGAATTTTGCAAGTGATAACACCGAGAAAAAAATTTCGCCACGAAAACGTACACTTTGAAGGGAGGCCAATTGGTCATTAATAAAGAAGTGTACTCACAGCCATGTTCCGGAGTAGGGCGAAGATGCTCTGACGTCCTTCACGACGGCCGCCGTCCAGAATACGGCGATCACCACCACGAATATCCGTCGTCCCAAGGCGGTTGCCGCCGCGTTCCCGGACGCCGAACGTCTGGAGAGCGATGCGGCCGACGGCAGCTTATCCGCAGGTCCAGCCGTCCGCCGCCGCCCCCGCATCTTCTTCTGGTCCGCCTTACCCATTCGGGAGCACGGAACCGCCGCTCGAACGGGATGACTCCTTTTGTTTCCGCTTCTTCCTCGCGCGTGGAGACCTCCGAAAGGATCCTCTCAGCCACCCACCGAGCTCATTTTTTTCTTCGCACTCCTCTTTTTACGGCACACGCCAAACTTCACAAATCCATCCACCGATTTTCTTCCGAGTACGCTTTTTTTCTATTTACCTCCGTTAACCGAATCGGTTTTTTTTCACGATGCGGTCGTTAAAGTCACCGAGAACTGGATGCGATATTTTTTTCGCGGACACTATTTTACGGGAATCGATTTTTGGTGGGACGGCGTCAGCGGAGGGCGATCCTTGAGCGAGTTGAGTATTCAACTGTTAAAGCGGCGTGTTTATATGAGCTTGGGGTGCGCTCTCCGCAGGGGGGCGGGGCGGGGGGGGGGGGAATCCGAGGGGTGGGTGGGTGTGTTCGAGAAGAAGTCGAAACGTAGCGAATCCCGATGGGCGGGTCCCTCTCCCACACACGCTCTCCCGTACTATTGCCCTTTTGCGTTTGGTTTCCTTTCGGCTTCTCCTTTTGCCTCCGAGGGGAGTTGTAACATTCGATTCTCGAAAGGAGGAGATTAAAAAAAACACACGCTCGTTGGGTAACCTCACGCAAGAATAAATGCCTTGTACGGATGACCTTTTCGGAGCGGTTTGATGAGATTGACGTCTCTGTTTGCAGGCGAGATCACGTTTTCGTGTGTGTAACAGAAAGAGAGAGATCTCCCGCAGTTTCTTTTCTTTCTGGAATGCTATGCGGTTTTTTTCTGTTTTGTCTCTATCCCTCTCTTTTTTCTCTCTCGAATGAAATATCTCCTTGGACTAATATCTTTTCGGAGAGAGAGAGAGAGAGTTATAACTCCCGTGACTTGCACTGCGGAAGGAGCGTGATAGGTCGAAAAAATCACGTTTTGGTTGGACTGCGGGTTAAACGCCTTTCAGGGAGCCGTCGCTTACCAAATGACGATTGATTGTTTTTCCGTGAGGACGAAACTGGAGCGCAGTTTATACGAAACTGCAAAATCTACGGGATCACCATTAACTTCTGTCGCAACAATCTTCTACCACGTTTAATCTTGTTCCTCAATCTATGGATCAGGAAGTGTATCCGAGGCTCCTTTGTAAGTTGACGAATCGATGAAAGGATGGACGATCCTTCGGAAAATAAAATAATGATAGCTTAAAATAGAACGGATCAATTGTACTTGAGCAATCGCAACACACAACACACCAATGTTTTTGTTTACATACAGATGAAAAATACCCCACACGCTTTCCAAACAGAAACCTCGTCGTAAATTTTGAAACACACGACCAACTTATCTCTCACCGGGTTCAAGTTTTGCCACCTACAAACATCGCCCGAAAAACGTCCAGATTAAAAACTCGATTGCATTCGTTCGTCGTTGCCGTCGCGTCGTTATCGTAAAAAACGCAACTCTTCCGCGTACAAACTACGCTATCAGTCGCACATCCCGATGCGGAGCACGTGAAATGCCTCACTCCTCGAGAGCTCCTTCCTCCGGGCGAGCGAAGGTTCTCCCTCTGTGAGCGGCGGGACTGCCCGAGGAGAGAACCCCACAAAACGACACGGGAAGTACGACGGCGGGAACACGCGGGATCAGTCGGCAGAGAATGAGAAGGGCCGTGTAAAATCCTCCGCTACCGCTCTCAGTCCATTGTGAGGCCGAGAGAAGAATAATGCCCCTCTCACCGTGGTATGAGGATCGCCCGAGGGTCGAGGAGATTGAGGGATGGTCACTCACTCACTTCCTCCCGAAAACCCCTACCGAAGACCCGCAATTTTCCGAAAACCCTCACTATGGGTAGTGGTTTCCTCCTCTTCTTCTCTCCCTCTCTCAGAGGTCCCATTAACCCTCGGGAGGGGAAGGGGAGGTCCTCTTTTACCTGTCCTCTCTTCCCCGCTTCCTTTGCTCCGCGCCGCTCCTTTATTGGACCGCCAGTTCGTTCTCCGCCAGACCAGACCTCGTGAACCGACTCACGGCTCGGGACGAGGGTCGCAACTGTTGTGAGCAAACAGACAAGAGGCGTTGAGAAGCCAGTCCCCTTCCCCTCCACACCCCTTCTACATCCACGCCCGCCCCTCTCTCTCCCTCCCCTCTCTCTCTCTGGCTCTCTCTCCCGCAGCCGCAGCTAAGACCCAATACCACCCCCTCTCGCGCCCCCCCCCCACCACCTTCGGATCCACACGCTTTCCCCTTCCACTTCTCCATCCGTTCGCTACACTCCCCCTCCTCCCTCGCTGCCCTCCCCTCCCCTATTTCCCTTTTCTATGCCCTGTATGTGGATCTCCTCCCTCTCTCCCTTCTTACGGACAACTCTATGGGGACACGAAGTTCCCATTGTTGTCAATAGCGGTAGTCAGGAGTGGGATCGAAAAGCCAAATTTCTACGGTATGTAGAAGACCTCACGGATAAAGGGTACCACCATACAACCGGTTCTCTTTACAAATTATTCTCAGGGTTGAAACTGTAAAAATTTCGAGCTTGCTGGAATGTTTTTGAGCGTGTTTGAAATTCTATCGTCTTGGAAATCGCTGGAGAAAAGTAATGTTTCGCCGGCGTAAAAAAAGCGAGAAATTTTGCCTTCAAGAACATGAGGACGTGGAAATTAAGGACGTATTTGACCTTTAACGAAATACAATTGATAACCAAGGTAAACGGTTGGAAAACTCTGATTTTAAGACCCGACCACCAGCGAATTACCGCTAAAGACGGTCTCGTTGTATCCAAAAGATAAACCCCACCTGTTTAATAGAAACAGGTTATTTTTACGATTCTATTCCATTCATAAGGTTAGTTCGGTAATTCATTTTCGGAACTATTAAATATTAAACCGAATAAGTTATGAAGTCACAATACAGGCTTAAGCTATGAACGAAATTCACTCGATCGATTTATTTAATGAATTCGCAAATTAAATCTTTTGAAATCTAGACCTTATGCTCTGTGAAAGGTTTTTTTAATTAAAATTTTAAAATTTAGTACGTACATAATCTAAAAAATCAGCTACTTTATTGCTTCTTCCTTATTTGGGCAACTTTTTGTCTTTTTATATAATAAGCGTAGGACGCCTTAATTTCAGAAATTCTGTATTAAATAACACAGAAAAATAACTCGGTAAAAATTCCATGTCACGCCGAACTCGGAGCGTGCTATTTTATAATTAAGTAAATTTTTTTACTAAGTTATTCTTGTTTTTTATTTTCTCTTTATATTTTCTTAATATTTATTATGTGATAAGTGCGCGATAGATTCTAATTAGTTTTAGAATTTTTTCGAATAATTCAAGTTCGTTTTTTGTTGGAAATTTACTAGATTGAAATGATATTTTAGACGGAACTAGAGCAAAGGTGAGCAAAACGGACGCAACTCGCAACATGTGGCAAATATGCCGCAAGCATGCGCGAATTGAAATTCTGTATCAGCTATTTGCTTCCCTCGATTTTTTACCCGATTTACCAGGTTCTATGAAAAAATAATTACAAGTATCTCAATGAAAGTTTAAATTTGAAATTTAAAAGTGAAATGCCTCTCTATTATGATATGATAATTGCTGGTGCATACAAACTACTGCCGATGCTTCTTTATGATCGAATAATAGTAAATTTATTGCAATAAATAATGACAATGAATTTACGAATATATAATAATAATAGCGAATTATAATGGTTAATACAATCTCAAACCAACTTTGAAATTATTCCGCATCAATACAGAATATATTTTTTATCGTGCGGCGACTATAGTAACTTGATCTCAATCCTATTGGATACCACTGAGCTAGGAGGCTCAGGTTTTACAGAACGGAATTTACCTCCTAGCAGGCCTTTACAATTTGATCAGAGACTAGCCTCCGTTTCTCTCGAGAGTGAAAGGGAAACTCGTTTCCATACATTTACCTACAATAAATATTGATACATAAAATTTTGAAAATTTATTTTCAGCTTAGAAAAATTTTCCATTTGGTAAATACACATTGCAATTCTTCGTTTTTGTATTAGCGAGGACAATTATACATTTTAAATCAGATTCCGTTCAAAATTTGAATCAGTAACATGTACATATTATGAGATCCCAAGTCCGGCGAAACATCTTCTCAAACTCATGATTTGAATATAAAGTTACATTCTGACAATTTATCATACTCCTTATTCTATTCGATTTCAAATTTTGAAGCTACGGCAATAACAACATCTAAAATGCACGTTTACTGCAATTATCAATATATCGAACACATCAAACATTCATTAGATATAAATATGTAATTCATGAAAGGTAGGTTAAATTCCGTCCCTCGCCTGATATTCGCATATATTTTAAAACGACTCAACTAAATTATTTTCTCACAGTTTTAACTTATATTATTCACCAAACTAGATTCAAGCATATTTTATTATTTCATGAATTAACCTTGTACTTTTTGATCGAATTCAAATAAAATTTACTTGCGATACACTGCACAAATTCATACATTCCTTACTTTTCCACATGAAATATACACGACGAGAACATCTTTTGTAAAGAAGCGGTTTAAATTCTGGTTGATGAGAATGCAATAAAACAAATGAAAATGTTGATTCTAAGGTTTAAAGAAATACAAACAAATATTTCTTTAATTTTCTCTTCCTATTAGGCTCATTCGATAAATCTTTAGGTGTTCTTTATCAGCGAAGCGGTAGTATCAGAACGCCTTTATGGGCACGTCTCGTCCGTCCGTCCGTCGTAACTTTCATCTACTAAACCGCTGGACGGATTTTACTTAAATTACGTAGCAGTGATCCTTATTAAAATTTATCGCCCAATTGTGATTTTGTACTGCATCCGTCATTTAAAACTTCCACTTTACATAATTATCTTAATATACTTATATATGTACTCGAATCTCGTTAAATGGTACCCGTCAAGCAACAATTAAATGCCATATTTTTTCTCCCATGCTCTTATATGATCTGTAAGGTATAGATTAAAAAATTTACTCTGATAAAGGACTTCATTTACCAAAAAAGGTCCGCGAGATCACATAATTACGAGTTATAGTTTCGGAGATAAAAAATCGAGAAAGTCCCGATCAAAACTTCGCATATTTTGTTTACATCGATGACTAAGACAGTTCTCTCGGCAAACAACAATTAAAAATCCATATTCTCCTCTCCCATTCTCTTATATGAAGTGTGAGGTGCAGTTCCTATAGATTAAAAAATTTAAAGTTCGAGAATCGCCCAATCTTTTGATATCGTTGTATAAGTATTTCCAATAAAGAACGCATTTGAAATCTCTGTGGATTCCATTTATGAAGTATAGTTTTACAGCTTGTATTTTTAAGTTTAATTTATCGTTACAACTAGGATATCCAAATCATTCATTCGAAATGAAAGACTGTGAAATCTAAATAGATTCTCGAATTCCTTTTATGATTTGAATTTAATAGATGATCCACCTAACTCCTTTAGCCATAAAACGAGTTTCACTTTCTAGCAACGAACTAGTCGATCTAAGCGGTAACTTCCCAATCTTTGATAATAACGAGAACAAACCCTTTCTTAACCGTTTTATGGAAGTAGGGTTCTCCTATATCATTTGCACATTGCGTTCATTCAATAAATCCAAGATTTCTTGGCTCGATTGCCCTAATTATTCCTTTCAGTGTACCACAGTAACATAATTTGTCATTACACATTTGTTATAGATTTTATTATACAATTAGATCTCTGTTCGGTAAAAATTTATAATGAGGGAGGAAAAAGAATGAAAATTAGTGTATTGCTATTGGATTTTAATTCGAATTTCATTAGAAATATGATTTTGTGTATATCATATCCTAAACAGTAGCTCGGAAATGTGTCGGAAGCAATACTTCAAATCACGCTGACTATGCAAGTAAATATATCATATTTTATTATATGATTTGTATTTTCAACGCTTAATCAAACATACCAAACAACTGTCTATCCTATATCAATGGCATTAAAAGAATTAGTCAACCTTAGCAAACGTAAATTCCTATGTCACGACTTTAAAGGCTAACATCAGTCACTCAGCCTCTTCTCCGTCACCGATCTGATCAGGAAGTTCTTAAAGTCAACCTCAATTGTATTGAAATTGCCTTCAGATGTCACTAATTCGAGACGCATTTTGTTCCGTAACTCGAAGTGATTCCTTGTAAAAGATAAGACCTTCTAACACCTTTTGCACAAACAAATTCCTAACTTGATACGCAAGTGTTGAAACCTTTCCAATGCTGTTTGAGCATACGTTTTTGATACGTTTATTATTAGCGCAGTGCTCAGTTGAAAAGGAAGCAGGTATTGTTGGGAGTGCACTTAAAATCGGATAAACAAGTTTCCAAGGTGATATTCGCAGTTTGCCACTTACGCTATGTTGAATAGATAGAGATACAGCACAGATATTCTAGGTGTTTTTAGTTTACTTAAAATTCACAACAACATATATTGGAATCTGAGTTCCCAAAACGACAAGCCTATATTTTAAAGTGAGAAAGACAGCGCAAATCTCGCGCTTCTAAATTGATTGACCAATATCAAAGAACTTTATATTGAATGGTAATTAATTATCACCCAAGCAAATTTTATTTTTACTTGTTAATTATTGCTATACAGCTAATTAGTCTAACATTTATGGAATGATTTTCTTATTTTGGTTTATTTTGGAAGCGTTTTCAATGACTAGACACTTCTACAGAAATGCTTAAAGAACGTTATACGTACATACGCTGGCACTCAATCAATGCCGTTCTATCTAAATAACCTTGCAGGATAAGAGCCTCATTCATCATCGCCCTATATGCCTAATCAATGCTAAGAGGCACATGCTAGCGATATAAAACAGTATGCGTTGATGTTTTAATGGTGACATTTTAAAATACTACCGACACATTCATTGCGAAAACAAATCTCTAGAACACGAAGAAATTTTTTTCTACGCGCTCAACCCGAATGATTTTTCACTTTCAATTTCGCTGTCGGTCTAAAATGCGCACTTTGCCTCATGCTCTAGAAGTTAGCTTTTCGTCGCGTTTAGAGTTCAGATAGTCTTTTCAAAAAAATTACATGAATATTAAATGCGCGCGTTCCCGAGTCCTACCCTAATCTTCACTCGAGAAACTCTCTCTCCGCTTGTTTTCCAAGCGCCGTGATATATTTTGCATGAGGCAACATTATCTTTCCTGACGAAACATTTTAGGCGTTATCTATCATCTTGGATATTATATCCGAGTCGTTTTATATGGATATATGTACGCGCATGCCCGTTTTCTCTAAGGACGTCGTTTCTTCGGACGGGAACGGCGGTTTAATAAAGTCGACGAAGAACCTTTTTTTGAGTAACAGTGAATATTAATCATGGGAAATGGGCGAAAACGGAACACTGCTCTGCGATTACGTTAGGTCGTGTCCCAATTAGACAGCGAGAATCCTTTGCTTGGATGTATATATTTTTTAATTATCATACTGAAATTACATAAATCAATATGATTTATGAGAAAAAATCCGATATAGGTTTAAAACTCCCCGTAAATTATTCCTTTTCTTTGTCATTTTAAATTTTACGGCAGCGCTGGAGAAGGAGGTTTTTTATCTCCCTTGATTCATTTCCAAACATTCCACGCCTACTCATTTGTTTGGGCATTCCTGTCAATTTTGACACACAAATTATCAATAAATAACGCATAATAATGGCATTCAAAATCCCATATTCTTATTTTATACATTTTTTACAGTCGTGAAGCCGAAAGGGTCGTTCTAATCCAGATTTCCCGCGCGTAACTCCGAGATCACACGTCGCAGGAGATGGGGTCTTCGGCCTCCATAAAAATGATCGTTTATATAACCGAACGTGCGGGAACGTAACTTATTTCCGTACCAAACCTAAACTCGCGTGTTACACCACACACTCATCGCGTGTATGCATAAACCTCCTCCTCGCCACTTTCACTCCCTCTTTCCTCCCTTTATAGTTACTACACACGGGGGAGAACTACGCGTAAATATAACAGTGTCACGCTAAAACATGATGTTAAACGGAGGAAGGGGCGTGCCTCCCTATTGGTGAGCTCGAGGAAAAAAATGAAAAGCCCCGCAGGCGGCAATATATAGAGTCTCTTCTCCCTTACTCAAAAAAATAACCCTTTTTATCCGTCGACCTAAAAGGACCCCCCCGAAGGATCGCCCGAAGATCCGCCTACCGCCCGAAGCCAAAGTAACGAAGTATTAAAGGTTCCGAAATAGGAGGGGATGGTTTTGGGCGGGAGGAAAGTTTCATCTGTTTATTGGTCCCCACTTTCGTTATTGCGCTGTTTTTCAACCCTCCTCCTCGTGCGTACGCCTTCTTCCTCCACTCGATTCTTCTGTACTGTTTCATCCATTGGCAATCTCAATCTCCGGTTGGTGAGCGAACGGGTGGAAAGGGAAGGGGATTTCCGAACTGCGATTATGATTGTCATGCAAATGAACTACTGCGAGGGGAGATTTCAGGAAGTAATCGGTCGAGTATTAGCGTTGACTCGGTTGGGTCCTTTGACTGTGGGATATTCATTGATATAGAGATGGAGAGAAGAGCGAAGAGAGGAAGACACGCTTTATCCTCAACGTTCAATGGAAGAATACCTGTGCAAAGAGGGTTTTCCCCTGTCTTTCTCTCGAGTAAGCCGTGACGCGACGCGGGCAATACGAGTGCGCGGGACGTACGGAGCATGAAATTTGAGTGAATATAGTATAAAGCTAGATATCAGAGCCTTCTTAGAGTTAAATGAGGTTACCGGAAAAAGCGGATCCGTGTGCATTGAGAATCCATCGAGTATTTTCGCTTCATTCACCTTAAGGAAATTGAGGATTGCATGCGAAGTAGAATTTCCTCTTGAGATGTAATTTTTACTGCCTCGCAATTCATTGCAGAGTCGTTTAATTTAAGATTCGAGAATAAGATGTTTTTTAGTCCAAAAATGGAGCAAAAATCATAATGATAAAAAACCTCATGACTCAAATTAATTAAATATATTGAGAACTCAATCATTTTCAGGAAAATAAGATCCTAGCAATGCCTCATTAGCATTTTAGGGTAATAATTTCTCAAATTGTATAGAATCAAGGGGAATTATTTTCATAACAACATCTTAAGAACCCTTTAAAACTCGCGCTTTCACTAATCGAGACACGAATACACAATCATCAGTACGGGGCGCTTAAAGTGTATTTATATTGTACTAAGTACTAAGTGGTCGTTTCCGTGTACGTATCGCACGAACAACTATTAACGAACAACTATTTAAACGAAGAGAAAAGCACATATGTTTCGTAAACAATAACAACAAATCCGCCGAACACAAACACGCTTTCGAATGACCCAAAACGACCCAAATTCCTCCTCCCCCTAAACTCTTTTCCCCTCCCACTTCCTCTCTTCTCGACAACACCGAGACAACACTTGGCTCACCCCTGGCGCACTCGAACCCCACCAACCCCTCCCCCTTCCCTTCATCCTCCACTTCCTTCGCCTACATCCCTCCTGCTCCTCCACTTCCCCCTCCCATCCCCAACACACCCCACCCCACCTTCACTGCCTTTGTGAATGCCGCCTCTTATACAGCCTCTCATCTTCCATTCAACACCTCACTCTGCCTCCTCTTCTCCCTCTCTCTCCTTCCGGGCCCATCTCTCTCTCTCTCCCGCTGTTTTCCTTCAATCCTTTCCATCTTTCCCTCCGTCTCTCTCCCTCACGACTCTCCCCTTGCCATCTATCTGTCGCCAATCTCGCTACGCTACGCTTTCTCTTTCTCGTCCGTAAGAACTTCCCTTTCTCGCAATTTCTTCCCTTTTTATTTCGATTTTAATTCCGTATAATCTCACATCTCTCTCCCTTTCATGTTTACGTCGCTACATTCCATTTACTTTTTCGAGTTCCTTTTTCCTTTCTCTATGTATATTTCTCAGACTTTTTCTGTGAATCCTCACTCTTTGGTACGTTTTAAAAAACTTCCGCGTCCTCTTATCTCATCTCTGCCGTTTACTCCATTTTTTCCGAAACTTCTCTTTTATCTCGTCTTTCCTCTTGACATCGTCAACCTCGCTAAAAAATGAAAAGGTTTTCTTCTCTCTTTCCGTCTTCATTCATCGCGGATCCTCTCCAACTCAACCTGTAACGCCTTTAAACCCTTTGAGGGCAGAATTTGTACCGCTTTTCACCATCCTAAAATTTAAAGTTCGCTATGAAGTAAAATTACATGATGATGCGCGTCAGCGTGTACCTACATATATAGGTCTTTAAGAAGCAGGTGAGCGTAGTCCTTCAGGAAAAGCTCGAGCGGCGACTTGAATTTTTGTTTGTTTGCGGATTGACGACGCCGCTAGGGTACAAAGGGTGCCCTTCCCTCAATGTTTGATAACTTAACCACTTCAGCCAAGCAATTACCCTAATGTGTGGCAAGTACTGTTTGCTACAAATTGAATTTACGATTCTTTAGTACTTGCTGAAATTTTAGAGATAATTATTTGCTCGAAAGAACCCCTTTCAGAATTATCATATCCACCAAGCGAATTAGCTATGAAACTATTTAGCAATAAAAATCACAATTTATAACAAGCAGGTATATACTTCATTAAGCAACTTCTTTTCCATTAAAATTAACGCACAGTTCCGATTACAAAGCAAATGTTTTTTGTAAAATTGTAAGCCGAAAAAAAGCATACCCGCCTTATAATTGTGTCGAAAGATATTTCTCTCTTCCCTCACATTCGTTCTTGTTACTTGCTACCAAGGCAGTCATCAGCCGGTAAACGGCGAAATTATTCATATTTTCCTAAGTGCATACATTATTTATTAGTATTTTGCGTTCACAATTGCAAATTTTCAAATTAAGTATAACCAGGCAGCCATTTGAAGCGTAACGTGGAGTTTGACTGTCCCTAATATCTGCTTCCGAAAGTGGAGGTCGCCCTGTATTCGAGCCCGCCCTATAATCAGACCATCACGGTAATTTCATAATCAAGTTCTATCAATTTCTTACGTGTAATTTGAGAAGCACCAACACACCCCTCTACAATTTATGGAAAACTTAATTAATTTTTATTGGATTTCATGTCATGTTATGGCAATAAATCGCGATATTTACGAAATCTAAACCTTGCACCCAAATAATTTACTCTCTATGACGAAAGTGACATCTAGGCGGACGAGTGGGGAACTAAACGTCGCGAAGTTCTTTCTTTTTCATTCCTCACCTTCCACTTTTCGTTCGCATCGCTCTCCTCCTCCCCCCTTAATATCTTCACCTCCCCATCTTCCGCCCCCTCCCACTCCTTCCGCCCCCTCTCATTCCTTCCCCACCGCTTCGAAACCTCCCCCGCGCGCCGTACACTCTCAGCCCTCCCCCACTCTGCCCCCTTTCCCCTTCCTCATCCCTTCTCCCCCCTTCCGTCTCCGCCAATCGGATCTCATCGCTCGCCTGCGCCGAAGTGCTTCTCTCACCCCTTCCTCTTCCCCACCCTCCTGTCCCCGCCAATCTCGGCTTCCTATTGGTCAGATCCGTCCCACACCCACCCCTTTTCTCATGCTCTTATCTCTCCCCCACCCCCTCTTCCTCTCTACGCACCCCAACATATACGCGTATGTGTTATATTCCGCCCTTTTTATCGTGGCCGCGCGCCTAATTTAGGCGTCCGATTTTTTTCAGCACGTTTTTTGTCTCATCACCTCTTGACATCGGAGCCGCATATGAGAGAACAATTAACCGAGTGGTTGATCAAAGCACCTCTTCGGTGGCAAGAAAATAAAATTGGACGCTTAGAAAAATTAGTTTTTCCTGTTTGGTTGGCTCCTCTGAACACTTGTTGATTTGGACGGAGAGTTTCCCTGAAATTCAAAACATCGTTACATTATGTTGGAAGACACCTATTACACAGACCCGTATACGATGAATTTAACGGCATTTTTATATCAATATTTATTTTAGATTATAAAATTTACATAATATTTTTTACGAACGAATAAAAAGAGAATTGAATTTCAGGCGAAATTACTTTTATGCTAAATTCAGCCTGAAACTGTTTCTATTGCACAATAATCTTACTAGGCATTCTTCTCAATAATTGTTTTTTGTAGCTAGGAAGATGACTTTGCAGATTAAAAAATTCCATTTTTCTTTTTTCATCTAATGATTATTAACGCAATGGACTGAGTAATTGAAACTAAGGGGAACGAAGTCTCATAAATTTGAGGCAAAATTTAGAAACTCGTACAATTGCAGGCCTTGAAATCATGAGTGAATTACAAGGTATAGCGAACAAACAATCAAAAGAAACACGATACGCTGGACTCGCGCCAGTTTGTGAAGAATGAACGAGAAATCGGCAAGATTGTGTCTCAAAATATGTCCTTTCATGTGTTGTCATACGTCATCAGGCATCTTGTTCGAAAATTGTTTATTTAGTTATGTCTTACAATTAGCATAAATCTGTATTTAAAAGTAACATCCGTCATTAATATTAGATTTTACCACTATAACATGTCTTCATAAAAATTAATACACGAAAAATTATTTATTTTTGTTTGTCTTTGACTTACCAAATTAATTTGCAGAACGAAGCATTTAAACTTAAGTTTAACGTTAGGTCGCATTTTTGCATCGCTACAAATTTGCACAAATATTATTATTTTGTTTGACTGACATCTTTATTTTGAAATTAGGACTAATGGTTAACGTGAATGCGTCCTTAATATATAAATTGTCTTCGCGAAACATTAAGACTCCTCAGAATTTTTTGGAATGAATCACAATCGCCTCTTAAATAAATACAAATTCGAAAACATCTTTTCATCTATTACGCCCGTGGAAATAATTTTAAATGATAATTTTTGACTGGCAAGAAACTAGCGTTTACCACAGCTTTTTTCAGCTTATTTTAACATTTTATTCAAATAAATTAAATGCATCAGGTTGATGACCAAATAGATAATTTACTCAATCTTACAACAGAACGTGTGGGCTTTTTGAACAGTTTGGAGGAATAATTAATTGAACAGATCACAAATCTCGGATTTACAAGAGCGTCCATATCATTTCGAGACTTCAGGATTACGTCTCACCGCGTATCCGCTCGCGCAGGAAATCCTTCACACAATGTTCTCGAAACTTAAAACGCAAATGCGTATTTGATGTACGCCAAAATAAGCGGATAATTCGTGCATAGGTGTGCAAAGAATTGCCGCTTCCATTTCATCGTTGTAGCTGCGACACTCAAAGCAGCTTGAAGCGAGGAATTATTCCGATATGAAAGCGGCGACACTATTTGGATGATGGGTGGGTTCATTTGGAAAACCTCACGTGATGCTGCAACCCGATACGCTCCCCCTGTTGAAACCTTATAAGCCGAGCGGGGGCGAGGTTATGAGAGGAGGATTGATAGGGCGTGCGAAAATGGAAAATAGCAAGTTGGCGGGGCTGAGGTGGGGCGAAAAACTCCCGAGATGGGTGAGAAACGGATGAGTCTTGATTTTTATCTGCGTATAATGAGACCGAAATAATTGTCTGATGCCGTTTCAGAATTATTTACAAAAAAAATTACTGCACTGAATGAGTACCAATTTTAAATTTCAAAATATTTAATGTGATAGCATGCATCCTTATTTCTTCTAGATTTTTATGACTACCTATTTTATGCTGAAACAACGCAATTTGAAAATAATTATAATTTGTCCACTGATTCATACATTTTTAGAGAACTTGTTGAGCTGGAAAATAAGTATAAATTACAATCCTCTGAAATTAAGATGGAATTGGGTCGTCTTGAGTCAATCAAATAATAAAATCAATAATGTTTTTCTGTAGATGTTTTTAGAACTAAGAAGTAATAATAATTATAAAATCGTAATAAAATTTTCACATATCCATATAATATTAAAATATCATTGAAATTTCTATGGCTAAAATCCAAACAGCCGCATCTCTCTCTCTCTCTCTCTCTCTCTCTCTCTCACTCTCTCTCTCGATTAACTCACAATTGACGCACGTAGTTTTATACGCGAAATTGCAATAATGTAACACATCCGTTGCGTTTCCGAAATTGTTTGCCTTGGAAAGACTACTTCTGGAATAAATTTAACTTCTGTTATTTATTTTAAATATATGTTATTTTATTTATGCAGTTTTTTGATCGTACATATAAATTAAATTGTTTTAGACTTGATGAATAAAACAACTAATTAATTTCAACGCTATTTTAGCATAAAAATCTAAATTTCACTGCATAAGCGGATTTCCCAAAATTTATAGTAGTTTAAATGTAACCTTATAGGAAATGCATGTAAGTGTGAGTGTATGCGCAGAGGGCTGGACAAACCAAGGCGCCCGAGCCCCGTTCGCCATTTGCGACTAAAAATTGCAGTGGCGACAATATTTTTTTGTTATATTTTATCACATAATGTATGGCACATGTATGAGCATGCTCGCGGGTATATTATATAGCAGCCTTTTGGGCTTCATCAGCACATTTTCATCTATTTTCAATTTCTAGTCATAAAAACTAGTTTATCTTTTTAAACAAACTTTTTACACCCCGAAAAATGTTTATTATACTTACGCCACACCATCTCAATTAGAATCCTCGTCATATAAAAGCTTCTCGGACGATATAGTTAATTTGACATGGCGTTTTCCTTCGCAGGCATGAAAACTCGGTAGCCGTGTAACCATATTCCTTAACGAGTACAGGAAATACCTTTAAAAAAACATCCCCACCTTTGAGTAACCCTTAACAAAATAACAGGGTACTTCTTCACCTCTCCCAACAATGCCACCCCTATTCTTGCCCGCACACAATGGATCGAAGTGAGAACTCTATTTACTATTCAAGGTGTAGAAGGTCCGCCTTCATTCACACCTCTGTCCGCCTCGTCCCCCACACCCCTCTACGCTTAGCCTACCACATTCCCTCCCTATTCATCCCTCTCCCCTCCCTCCCTACGAGCCACCTCGGCACCCGATCAAGAAAAAGGGCCCGTCCCCGAGGCCTAAGTCCTGAAAAGGCAGCTCCTCAGGCGAGACCTTGCACCGGAATAATGAGGCAGGGAGGTTGTCGCACCCTCCAAGTCTTTTATCTTTCTTTATTCGTTCCCGCGCATCCCGTTTCGAGTTTTCCCCCTTCCGACCCATCGTACCCCATCCCTCGCTCAAGGAATATTTCGGAATTTTTAAAATACCTCTCGCAGCCTCTTCCTCCGTGGCCATAAGGTCTTTCATGCGTGCGACCCTCATTATGCGGTTCTCTCCGCGATAAATTGGCGCGTCTCCGCCGCGTGAAATCGCATCCCTCACTCGTTTTCAGCGTGTGCGAATGTTATCGCGAGTCCTGGTTTTCTCCCACGTCGCTACCGAGGGAAATGATGAGAGCGAAGTTGAGGGAGACTTCGCTCTCGTCCGACGAAATTACCCATTAAAATTTTACGATGGAGATGTTTTCAGAAATTCCTTAGGGCTAGAGGCGCGCTTATCTCGCCCTAATATAAAACTGGGATAATTAAGATTCAGTATTGGGCATTTTACGATAACTTAACTAAGCATTCAGACAGAGGAAGAGGGAAATAGTCGACCTGCAGGTTAAAGAATATGAATCTCGTTTTAGAAAATAAATTTATAAATTTATCAGAGTTTCTTGTATTTTGGATGATAAATTCACGGAACTCTCCAGTATTCTTCTGAGAAGGAGAAGGCCGTTTGGAAAGAGACTAAGGAATGGATTCATGCGTACTTCTAATATGACTGTCATACACCGCGCCCTCGAGCACCATTGATGATTCATTAAATGGTGGGAACGATTCTCATTCATGAGGAGTTAGGGAACTGCCTCGAGTTCCTTCAAATTCAGATAAGGAGGAATAATCGGTTATTCGGAAATGTTACCGTCTGCTGGATACAACGTGTCACAACGCAGAAGAGAAGTTGAACAGGAAAAATAAATCCATCGTAGTTACATAACCGACTTGGAATTAGACTGATGTCCGTAATAAAATAAAATCGTTTGTAAGTAGACACTATGAGTTCCAAAAGCTACGCTGACTTCTATGAACAGGAAATAGCAGTGACTACAACAATCTAAGAGGTTGGTTAGCCAGAAATTCCATACAAGCAAACAAATAGGAAATAGCAGTTTTGATAGATATCACAAGCATTTGCTTATTTTTCTAGAATTCTCGTCAATTTAATATTTTGACTGAGATGAGGTTATTTTACGAACGCTCAATTTTAGAAAATTTCACAAACAAAAAATATAGGCGTAAAATCATTAAATGTAAGTAACTGACTTATAAAAATCTCGTTCCCTGAAGTTGACGAAAAATTTCCGCCAATAGTCATATGTTTATAGTGATGAATTTATATTTCTGTATGAAAAATTCCTTCTTCAAATCATATGTTAATAGAAAGAATTAACTTGACCGAGAATTGCGTTTCTAGAAGTAAAGTTCCAATATTCACGGCAAAACTGTGAGTGGATCGTCGCATTATCCTTGTTTCCCTCTAACTATATGAACTGAAAATTTCTAGAAATTTCCTGCGAACTAAAAAAAATGGTGCAAAAATTTTCTTATGACATTTTCAAATGTGCCAAACATGTATCACAGGACGAGACATCCAAACATTTGCCCACTGTATGTCATTCAAACGCATTTGTGAAACGATGTTCTTCGAGGTTATGAAAAAAAAACTTCTTTGAAACATATAAACTCCCGATGTCGCCTGAATTATAGTTTTTATTGCGGCGCTTCGGTACGATCGTCTCCTCCGGATTTCAAGACCTCCGTTAAGAGATGCTCGACACGGAACTGGTCTTTCCCTTCTTATCGAAGTATCCCGAGCCATATTGGCAAACGCACAGAGGCTAACACTATAAGGTATACATCGAAATCCTCGCAACGAAAAGGATAATGGGGAGAAAAAAGGAGGGAGGAAGAGGGAGTTGGAGAAGGAGAGAGGGAGGGAGACTGAGATGGAGGTAGAGAGGGAGGGAGGGAAAGAAGGAAGGAGAGAGGGACGGAGAGAGGGGCAGAGAGTGAGAAAGGGAGAGAGGGAAGGAGACAGAGATGGAGGTAGAGTTGAAGGGAGTGAGAGAAAGAGGGAGAGAACGAGGGAGGGAAGGATGGAGAGAAAGAGTAAGGGAGGGAGGGAAAGAAGGAGAGAGAAAGGGAAAGAGAGGAGAGAGAGGAAAGAGGGAGAGAGAGAGATAGTGAGACACATATAGACCGAAACTAGTTCCTTTTTCGTTCTGGATGCGGGTAATCTTCACATGGACAACTTGTCAAAGGTAAGGTTTTAAGTCCGAGAGTGGTCGCCGACGTCAAAGTCCACCTTCGCCTTTAAGAGGGAAAGGAGAGCGGGGGCGGAGGTAGAGGAGAGGGTCGAGGGGAAGGGGTTTTTCAACATCGCTGTTAAAAGCTTATCATCCTTTCGACATTTTCGCGAATCTTGATCCCTAAAAAAACGAAGTCTGCCTGTTGAGACATGAATTATAAGGGGTGAATGTGGCGATTCGTTTTTTTATAATCCCTCATTCGCCAAGCTCTTAAACTGCAATCGGATGAAGTTTTTTTTATTAGGTATGTATGCAGGCTGTAATTTTAAGACTGACGAGTCTTGGAGTCCTCCTTAACTACGCTGCTGTACCGCAATTCATTATTTTTTCTTCACGGAAGTCATAAGATGGAGCTTAAAATTTATCCTCAGCTCCGGGGAACAAATGTTTTATTTTTTCTGGGCTTATTAACTTGTAACAGAACAGTTAGGAGGTAAAACTAGATAAGATTATCGGTCGCTTTATTCACGACAGCTGTCAAAGTGTCTCGCCAAACAAGAGAATAATAGATTTATTCTGCTATTATATGTCATGCAATCTGTGCAATACATCATTCTTCGGAGAATAACAGTTTGAATTCCGAATTGAAGGCGTTAGTTTTGTAACATAAAATCAATATGACACTTAATCTCTTCAAATGACTTAAAATCATCTACTTTTAATTTACTCGGTTTGGCAAACTAATTAGCAGCTCTCCAAAATACAGAAATAGGTTGCGAAAACCAGACCTGCATTGTGGCTACAATGCAGCCATCAACAGTGGTGATTTATTTACAGTAGATTCTAAAAAATAAAAAATATTCTTTTTTTATCGTTATAAGAAACGAGCTTACGGTGTTTGCATACTGCAAGCGCGTAAAAAAATCACCATACACCAAGATCTAAACTCGTAAATAAATAAACGCGACAGCATTTTAACTACCCATTTAAATAAGATTATAGTTTTCTTTTTCTGCGAAATTAAGGCATCCATCCGGAATTTCTAAATTCTCTGGCAATCGACTCGCGTCCAAGTTTTCCAATTTCAAGTTTCATGGCTCAGATCGCCCTTTTTCAGCAATAACTATAATCATAATTAAGACAATAGCCTATATGTTACACTAAAATTTACGTAAAAATTAGAATATTTTATGTGTTTGGATTATGGCGTCATCATCTGAGCCATTTAATACGTATCCGGATCAAAATATTAATTTAAAACTATCACGTCATCATATGTTTACGTTGTTGGCTGAAATCAAATGGACTATAACTTAATCTAATGTAAGCATTAAATCAACATTCTTGAAGCATGAATAATCAATTCCCATTGAAAGGCATTGGAGTCGTTGCTGTGGTAGTTAATCATTAGTGAAAACCGAAAATTTTATCATAATATTATGATTAAAATCAAATTTTTGCGCAAATTCAGCATAGATTTGAATTTTGTCTTCAAGAAAGATAAACTTTATTCTTTCTTCCACAGTACGGTGTATGTCCTGACTTTGTATCTTAGTTGTAAATAATTTAAAAAAAGCAATTTTATATAGCCCAGCACCATTTTCAATGCATTTCTTATGGGAGATGGGAATGAAAAAATGTGATAAAAAAAGCCCCTAAAAATTAACATTTTTGTGATTTTAATAAAATTATCTTGATTACACTTATGAAATGCAACCCGTTATATTATCACACGATCGCTCGGAAATTTCAAAAACAGATGATTTCCATGGAGTGAATCGATTATCATAACAACCAGTGATGAGCTCTATAAATGAGAGCGATTAGATAGTGAACGCCTTCCCATCTTTAATTTTGCATATTGATTTTATATTCCCATTAAATAAGTCGTTTTACTTAAAAAATATTCCTCATACATCACTTCTTTTACAAATGTGATTCATTTGAAATATCATGAATAGATTGGGGCGGGATGCGGAAATAGAGTAGGAGGACTATATAGAGGAATAAAGAGAGACGGGAGGGAGAGATCGAGGTGAGAGGGTAGAGGGAGAAGGAGGAGAGACTGGATGGAGGGAGAAACTGGAGAGAGGGAAAGAGGGAGGGAAGGATGGAGAGCGGGTAGGTCGGAAAGGGAGTTAAGAGTGTAACCCAAGAAGGTTTTTTGGGGAAGTTTGAGATGGAGATAAGGAAAGGTGGAGGTGGTTGTGGTGTGGGTTGGAAAGGGGTATGAGAGAGTTAGAGGGCAAATCGTAGCGGGAAGCGGCGAAGCGAGATAAGACTCCATCTGCGACACAAGAGATGAAAAGGATTGAGTAGAGGGGAGGTAGAGAAAGGAATGGAGAGAGGGAAAGGAGAAGAGGGAAATGGAGAGAGGGAGGGGAGCGATAGAGAGGGAGAGTGCGGAAGGGCGGTGGAGCGTAGAGGCAGAATATAGAAGGGAGGGGAGGAGAAGGGAGAGAGGGAAGGTGGTGATTATATATAAAGGTGGATGGAAAGAGAGAGAATGATGGAGAGAAGGGAAAAGGAGAATGGGAGAGAGTGTATGAGTTTATATGGCGGTAAATGAAGGGGGATAGAGGAGAAAGGGGGGGGTGACGAAAGATAATAATAATGTAAGTTGAGAGGGAGAGAGACGCTAGGAATGGAAGTGAGTGAACTGGACCGAGCAATGGTTCTCTTTTGAAGGAATCAACTTAAAAGACCACCAAAAATAACGAGGACAAGGGAAGGAATTCTTTTCTCGCCCTTAGGATGGCCAGCATTTTGGAAGATGCAATTCAGATATACAAAATCGTTTTCGGCGTTTTTTTCCCTTTAAATCCAAATCGTTGGAGAGGCGTATTTAAGGTGGCTTTTTGAGTAGACGGAGACTGAGAGATCATGTTACGATCAGTGATAATAAGACAGTCGATTACGATAAATTGGGAATACAGAAAACGGGTAGCAAGACATTTATCGTCACGTTTAGAATCTGGCATTTGACTATCATTATGTTATCGGGTTAAATTGACGAGCAGTTTATGTGTATAAGGAATTCGTTGGAAAGGGAAAGTTTCTTAATTCTTTAAAAACATTTCTAGTTTGGGCGAATCATATTTAAATACGACAGCTCATAATTATGAAAGGGGCGCTTTTATTGCTTTTCTCAGAATTATAAATAGAACTGTATGAGATACTGTGAGGATATAATACATTAATTTTTGGTCTTATTGTAGCATATTCCGGGCCACTCTGACTTTATCTTAGAAATACCAATGCTCGAAATCGATTGCTATCAAGATGATCGATGGTTCACTTGCAGACTGCTTCATTCCATCGAGAGAAATTAGACGAATAACTGCTATCCCTATAACACCAGTACTGCCTTATTCTCTTCCCTACGTCTTACTTGTCTCACTATCATCGTTTATTCTTCTCCCGTCCCATCTACTCCATTTAATTCGTTAATTCATAATGCATCTTCATGCCTGCTTTATGCTCGCAATGTTAGACTAATTATTTCAATGCCTTACGTTTCGACTTCATTGCCCGAGTTCACATTAAACGTCGCAAACATTTTCATTCCTCGCTATAGAAAAATCTTATTTAAAAGATTTTCGGAAAAAAAGGTGGTACGCATGGTTTAAATCGTAAAACGTTCTCAATTGCAGGTTAAACAGGATGAATAAGATTGCAGAAAAAAAGCTCATGAATAGAACTCAACATCAATGTAACGGCGACCATCGGAAACTAAACGAAAGACAAGAAGTCCAAAGTTGACTTCCCTAATTGATTAGGTACTTATATTGACAGGATATGTTTCAGTATATGTTAGTCATTCCAAAGGAATTCTCATACCATAAATATCATTTGTAATTCATAGTTTTTCAATGACAGAAAAAAAATTGGAAAAAAAATTAATAGAGCGTTATCAGGTTTAAAATACTAAAGAAATGTCAAAATCGCTTTCTGACATATTTGGCATGTATTTTTTTAATAAACAAATTTAATAATTGTTACTGTTTATACGCTAATATGTCTGGATCAACTGTCCATTGCTGAAGGGTAGTCGAGCGGAAAAAACCCATTTGTTCACTCGTCTATGCTCAAGTCGAGTTCGGTAACAATCGTCTCCATGGCAACAATCCGATAAAATGCGATTTAAAACACAAAAAAGCTGTTTTAGTAGAAATGCAAGAAAATACGATGTGGTGGGCCCTGGTAGCACGGGCCTAATACCAACAAGTTTCATGAAAATCGGTCCATTGGTGCAAAAGTTTTTAGTAGGGGACACACAGAGACAGAAGCATTTCATAATGCTATGTTTCCTTTAGAAACCAGCCTAAAAACATAGTTAACGATGCATAAAAATAGAGTTTCCAGTTAGATTAATTTTATAAAAACTGCACTTAGCATATTTCTTCTTTTTTAAGAATAACGATTGCCCATACGCATCTCAAATATTATTTACAATACATATGACAACAAAAACAACATAACTGCAACTCAGGGCAAAATATAATTGTTTTAAGTAATGCATCAACGAGAGAGAAAGAGAGAGATACAGGTAATACCATGGTAATATGTGAATTTACACGATGGAATCGATTTGGATGAAAGACTCGTACTACTATGTGACAAGGAACCAAAAAGACGATACTGATGATCATCCAAATACTCTCTTTATATATATTCATTGAATTCACTGTTGATATTTTCTCGAATTTAATACTGTTTTAATGCCGGGAAAAATGAAACTCCTTCCCATGGGAGCTTTCGCTCTTAAACAAATAAAATACATCGGGTTGGACTAATCACAGCAATAACAGCTAAGCAGGCACCATAATTACATTTAATCCAGGGGATTTTGATATTTAATTTGATCAAAATATATTATTCATATGCGAATTCTTCAGATGGAGATGTAGGTATTATGGCCCTTAATTAAATAACTCTCGATTTGAGACTACTTCGATTCGATTTTTTCTATTTATAGGCATAAATTACAGTTGGTATAGTTAAATAATTTTTAATATCATTTTTAGAATGACACTTCGACAAATTAAAGACAGCTACTAAAATTTCTGCACTGTAGCATTTCCGAAATATAACTATAATTTATCATTTTGATGGCGTTAGAAATTTTTATTTAAAAATTTGAAAGGATGGATGCAGGTCCCGACAGGTGAAGAGTTGGAATATTATTTAGTAATAGGAATTTCAATATCACAAATAATTTACGCGTTCATTCACTACTTCGCCATAGAGTATTTTCAGAACTTTATGTGGTCGGTATTTGTATGTTTCGAGGATGAATAGGTGGTTTTTGTTGCCCGAAATTATGTCAAGAACATATGACAACTATGCTACTAAACCGTGATCGTGATCAAAAAGAGTTTTGGACATGTCGCATTATTATAAACCAGCCAATAAAATCTCTGTCCATTCGTCCGTGTCTATCCACAAGTCTTAATAGCAGCTCAACTACGCATTCGTGATTCACGACATAGTACATGCTTGGTTTTTTAGAGCGGAGATTTTCCTCCCGTGAATAGGTTGTATCTTGTAAAGTAACGCACGAAAGCAGACCGTCCAATAGTGTTTTAGCCACATTAATTTCTTCCTCTTTCAATTGGGACGAAATAATTGCATTGGAAGAAGTATGTACTATCTTTAAACTGTGTCAGTAAAAGTAACAAAGACATGACAAGCTCCGTGGTTATTTTCTGGAAGTCCTGTGAGAAGCAAACTAGTTAACAAGAGAATTTCATCTAGTAATAGCACAAAATGTTGCTTCAGAGAGCACACATTCTAAAACAAATTGATAGCAACATAGCACCATGGGTGGCCAAACTGCGGCTCTTTTAAATTTCTATTCAGAGGCGTATCAACGATTTTCACTACAGAACACAATGACGAAGTGTGACATGAGACGTGTTGGGGATGCCTAAGGGGCATGCATTGTGTCTGATTTGGTTCGGATACAGGTTAAATTGTACTATTCTTAAATTTATAAGCACAAAATGTTTGTTATGCGGCTCTCGAAGTTCTGAAGATGATCTTATGTGGCTCCGAGGGTAAATTAGTTTGGCCGTCCCTGTAATCGTTGCGATCGGTCAATTTTTTTTACATAGAATTAAACGGCTGTTATGAGAATATCGTTCATTAAAGACAATGTGGTTCTACGTTATCATTTTCACTGCAGAATCCCTCCTCGAATCTTTAGTCTCAAGACATCTTTCTATCTTCCTCCCCTCCCCCTCCGTCCCTCCCTTTCCCTCCCCCTCACCCCTTCACTACACACATACCGACGAAGAACTTGAAGCGAAAGTCTCCGGAGATGCATAAGTATAATAACGCCACGCGAGATGTTTTCAATGGAATCTCTCCTCTGTAAAGTCGTGTCGTATTTGTACCCCCATGCACTTGCTGCGGCTTGGCTGAATCGTCTCTATGGCAGACTTGACTTGGCGGCGCCGCTTGACAAGGGAGTAGCGTTTTTATTGAGTCGTAAAACAAGCGAAGGCTGAAATGCGCGTTACAGAGAGGCATTTCGCTGTGGTCGAAGGTTTTAATTCTGCGGAAGAGTCGAAGCCGGTATTCCCTTTCTTGTTCTTTGGTGCGGGCAAATGTATGGATGCAGCGAGAAATTTCTACGGCGAGGTTCTTTTCAAAGGAGATGGGAATATTTTCCGCTCGCATCTTGTTTTCCCCCGCCTACCTTTTCGAATCCGAAACGTTTTGCTTACATACCTTTTAATGAGAGGCAGGGATGCGTTGGACTTACTTTTTTTTCGAACGAGCAGTTACATTGAATTTCCATAGTCGGTGGCATGACCGCCTTCTTTTTACGGCGCCGTCTCGAGTTCGTCTCCCGGTGGGGCGAGAGGGAAGGATGGACGCAATTATCGCCGTAAGAAATGTTTTCCGAGCTCGGTGAATAAGGCAATTATGGCGCGAACGACGATCGCATGGGAATATGTTAACATTCTTATCGGTACCATTGTTTCATCTACCAGAACTGAACAGAGTGTTTTTCAACTATTACCTGATGGCTCTTACAAAAAATCTTGTGCAGATTATTTCAAAATCGTAGTCTGTAAGCTATAATTTATTTTTTTAACTTTGACATTAAAACAACCTTTAATTTTTAATCAGATAATTGGCGTGTAACCACGTTAACTTAGCAACTTTCCTATAAAGCACAGCTAATAATGTTCGCATCTTAAACCTGAAAACAAGGCGTGAGTGCAATAAGAAATAAGGGCTGTATATGCTCCGCGCTTTCATATTTGGTGCTTAAAAATTGAATCCCACCAATTTTCTCTATTGACAACAGCGCATAGATAACTGAAGCGCGAGCTTCCTATCTTCCTAAATATCAGCAATTATTTTTATTTTTTCTAAGAATTTTTTATATTCGGGCGATGTTTTCGATACCTGTTTATGTCTATATAATCTTGAAACGTTTCCACAAAAGCGATACACGAAAAAAAAATCTTTGTCTGCTTTTCTCGTGCTATTAGAACGGAGACTCAGGAGAACAGGGTTGTAGACACTCATCCATACAAACACACACACACACACACGCACACAAGGTAACACTCACTCTCACAAACACAACACTCGAACCATAACTAGGAAACACCATAGAAAACACACCATACCGTACGATAGAGGGTGAAATGGACAAGGTAGGAGGAAGCGGAGGAGGAGATTCGGAGTAACGTCCTGGGAGGAAATAACTCCACGGACTTCATAGCAAACGTATGAAAGAGTTTCAAACCAGCATATAACACGCATAAAAGGACCAAAAAAACATACCATAAGGACGTAGGAGAATACGTGAGGTCCTAAAGGCCTTTGCGAAGTGACTGACTGAGAGAGAGAAAGGAGGGCCCGTATTGTGTTTCTGGGGACCTCCCCCAACCTCTCTCCAATTCCTTTCTGGGAGTAGGAGGATCGGGGTTGTCTGCACGGTAGGAAAGGAGAAGGGAGGGGAAGGAAGAAGGTGAAGAGGGAGTGAGTGTTGCACAAAAGAAAAGAGAGAGAGCGAGCGGAGACAGAGAGGGAGGGGGAGAAAGAGGTGGCGGGAGGAGTAGGTGCTAAAGGATGCAGGGAGGGAGAAGAGCGGTGAAATGAAAGGGGATGATGACCGGTATCTCCAGGTAAAAAGACCTTCCATGAGAATAGCCTACCTGGGATGAGGCGGGGGAGAGAGGTGGAGTAAGGGAAGGAGTAGGAGGAGGGAACTTGTTGGCTCTTCCATATAACGCAGCTCTCCCCCCCCCCTTTCCCCCGTCCCTTCCCACCCTCAATATCCACCCAACCAACCAAACTACCCTCGGACTGTCCCTTTAAAAAAGATTCCGAAAGGCGGCCTTTCCCTCTTTCTCTCTCTCATTCTCTCCCTCTGTGCTGTGGCACAAGAGTGGAACCCCCCGTCGGGGATACCACGATCGCCCTCGGGGGCCTCTCACGGCTCTCAAAAGGCACAGAAGGAGAGAGAGAAAGGGGGAGAGATGGAAGGGAAGGGGGAGAGAGGGGGGTTGTGACCATGGAGGGAGGTGGTGGATGAAGCCAATAATAAGCCGTGTCTTTTCAACATATCACGCCCGCGTGTGAGGACTTCTTTTTTTACAACCCTTTTTTCTATCAAGAGATTCCCCCGATTCACCGAAAGCCTTTCTCGCTCACTTTGGTGTCAGATACATACGGTATATGTAAGCTGGTAGCACCCTTTCACTCTCCTTCTCTATGTCTATTCCCTTTCTCGCCTCCCTCTCTCTCTTCGTCCTCTCCCCTCTCAAAGCTGTCATGCATAAAAATGTTCATGGAACGTAATGAAAAGATGCTTCAACTATTTTTTGTTGAATTCTGTTTTTTTAAGGAGAAAGCGTTGCTGCGATAGAGATCTATCTAATTGCCCCTGTTTATCGATTTAAAAGATTGCACTATGCATGTGCTCATTTCGCCGCCACGCGGGAATCAGAATCCTGAAAATTTCGCAAACTTCTTGTCGGTTTTCACCCATCAACTCCAGATGCAAATCTTTTCATTTTTTCAATAGCTTATCTTCATCTGTAATTTTAAAATGGTATAGAAAACAAAAAACTTCATTATATTCAGCCAAAAATTTAAATATTTCCTGTATGAATAAAATCAGTGAGGAATTGTCATTCGGAAGTGACCATTCTTTCAAAATAATAGCACCAAAATAACTGTCGGTGTGCCGTTCTGGAGGTTACTTTTATTGCATGGCATCCTGGCCCTAAATGGGGATTCAAACACGATTATACTAAAATTTAGAAGCCTGTAAAAAATGGATTTTCAATACATTTATGGTTAGGCCGCCTATGTTTTTTTTTCTTAACACCTGGTAGGCGAGAGCCCGATTCTCGCTGTAACGGATTCGCTTAAAACGGGGTCGCGCAAAGCGAGGTATGACTGTAATTGGAAACTTTATGTAACGATTTCATAAAATGAATATGACTCGATGGATTGCAAATAATATTACGTCTATCCCGATATTTGTTCTTGTCGCGCGATAATTATTAATCTGTTCAAGCCATCTAAGGCAAAGTCGGTTAAAATTAATACTCCAATTGGATCGTTTAATAGATTTTTAGACAGTGTTTAATAAAATATTGCAAGCTTTGCAAATTAAAAATATATCATTAAAACTAAAATTGGAAGCCTCTTCATATTTACGAACCTCTTAAAATTCTATAAATAATATTATGTATATGCTTTATATTAATATTAATTCGTTTTTTGACATAAATCAAGGTATGGAATTTTTCTGTTGCATATAGTGATGGACTTCTTAGATAGCCAGGACTTGCTCAGTAAATATCAGCACGGTTTTAGGGAGGCAAGATCTTGTGAAACACAGCTCGCTCTGTTTGCACATGATATACTACGATCCGGTGATCGAAAGACCCAGCTAGACGCGGTTTTTCTTGACTTCAAGAAGGCATTCGATAAAGTCCCTCATATTAAGTTGTTGAAAAAATTACAAGCCTGTGGAATAAATCGAAAGATAATCGACTGAATCAGGGACTTTCTCAATGATCGGGAACAAATGGTAGTCATAAATGGATTTAAATCAGATTCGGTCAGCGTGTCCTCCGGCGTTCCACAGGGAAGTGTCATCGGTCCCCTATTATTCCTTATATACATAAATGACTTAGATAATGTTATTTCAAGTAAAATCAAGTTATTTGCGGATGATACGGTAGTTTACAGAGAGATTAACAGTCCTGCTGATCAAGCATTACTTTCTAACGACCTACACGCAATTCTCGAGTGGTGTAAAGAGTGGCAATTAGAGCTGAACTTAGGTAAGTGTTCCGTCATGAGATTCTGGAGAAACAAAGAAATTGAGGCGATGAATTACAGTATAGAAGGTGTACATCTAAAATTAGCCGAATCCGTCAAATACTTAGGTGTCATTTTAACAAGTAACCTCTCGTGGGACACACACATACGAAATATATCTGGGAAAGCTAAGCAGAAACTAGGATTCATGAAACGGATAGTAGGTAAAAGCGAAGAAAAAGTCAAAGAGACATGTTACTTTTCTTTAGTTAGACCGCTGCTAGTGTATGCGTCGAGCATATGGGATCCGTACGAGAAAGGATTAATCGCCGAGTTAGAGAAAGTGCAGCGAAAAGCTGCTAGATGCGTCAAAAATTGTTATGAAAGAAATAAAAGCGTTACAGGCTTGATACAGGACTTAGGATGGGAATCACTAGCTGAGCGTCGATCACGTGCTAGGTTAAAACTTCTTGAAAGATTTAGAACGAGTACTTTCTCCAGCGACGTCAAAGAAATAATAAGAACTCCCACCTATATCGGTAGAATGGACCATCCTCGTAAAATAAGAGAGATAGCCTGTAGGACAGAGAGATACAAAGGCTCATTTTTCCCTAGAACGATAGCTGAGCAGAATAAAACTTGCGATCAAAAGTAACCTCGCGTAGGGGCGTAAACCAAGGCCTAATTTTGGAGTTTTCCCCTTGGTGTTAATACACCCCCTGCCGCACACCCTTGCGGTGGCTTGCAGGGTAAACTGTAGATGTAGATCTGGATGTAATTTGTATTCGATTTTAACTAAGACCAAAAGAACGCAATTCAATTTTTTGCTCTTAAGCCGATCAAATATCTTCCAAATAAGTCCGTTATTTTTAGCGCACAGCATATAGGTAATATGTAATAATAGGTTACGTGGTTCGCAGAGGGATGTCACATTTCGAGAAGTATCCGCGATCCAAGGACGAAGAAGAAGACTCGAGTCCAAAATTTGAGTTATTTTGGTTCAATCACCTCGGCTTCCTATCATGAATTGCGGATTAGAACGGTCGGTAGAGTTTTTACGGTTTTCGTATATTCATAAATTCAAATTAACGCGGCAACAATCCTTGAGGAAATACTTTAGAAGGACACTCGCATGTTTGGGTAACGGGAACGCTCGCGTGACTCCTCTGAAATAAACGAATTTATTTGCGTATATTATTTGCTCGGTGACAACCTGGCGACGCTTTTGTAGTATTCTTTCACTATTGCGAATCTGCAAAAATATTTGAAAAGAGAGGAAAACATTTGCGAGTTTCTTTGTTTACTCGCGTAAAAAATCACTTAACGACGCTTTGATTCCTTTTTCAGGTTTCACTAACAGCAAAACATTTGCATAAATTAGCGAGTTAGAGCGAAACAAATGAGTTTCTCGCGAATTTTCGCGGGGTTGAAAGGGACGACTCGACAAATCGTATTAATATGATCATACTAAGTAAAAAGAGCTTTGCGCATAGCAACAACTCGGCAACGAAAGTGCTAAATGTTCTCTCGACGCTGGGGGGACAGGCTTCGATGCTGCCGGAAGGCGCTGAGAGAAAAAGAGGGAGGCCCTTGAGGCACACAATCCGAAAGCAAAAGCGAAGAAAAAAGTTTCCTCTCTCGAGACTAGGCCGCATGCGGCCCTCAGGAGCGTTTCATGTAACCCGCGAAACTATGACGGAAAATCGATTAGTAAAATTTCATTCGGACAATTTCATATTCACTAATTGAAATTATGGTCTTGCAACCTTGAATTTTGATATGTAAACGCCGAAAAAATGTTTCAACTTGATTTTCGGCAATTTGATACTACATAAGCTCTACGTATCTTCTGATCTTCTATTACGAGACTCGATGAAGCATTCGCAACTTCCATTGAGGCTCACCTAGGCGTTCGCAACCTTCAATGCAGCCCGTCATTTAGGAAGGCGACGGGCTGCTCCAGAGCTAAGAGAGTGGTAAGTCCCCCAAATATTTTCCCAACAGCGTCCCTAGAAACCTCCTGATAGCTCAGAGCGCTATGGAAAGAATTCAGCCGCGAGGGAAGGAGGAAAGAAGAGAGTTTGGAGGGAGGCAGACGGGGTGGGGCTTAAAAGGACACCCGAAGAACGGATAAACGCGCTCGAATTTCAAAGTGGGAGAGATGATTATCTGACAAGTAACGTTATTTCTATTCATTCCCGTACGTCGTAGTGCTCCACAATAGCAAAATTGCCATATACGTGTTTACTCTTTGATTGTTGTTAAAAATCAAAGAATAGATAGTTCTCTAAAAGGTTGCAGTGGAAGGTGCTGTTGAGAGACGACTAAAAGAGACTAGAAGGGCTGAATGGGAGGGAAAGTTAGAGATGAAATGGAGGAAAAACTTCTGCTTCCCACACAATCACTCTCATCGCTGATATTTAATAGCTTTATGGTGACAACTGCCGAAAATCGAGGTTGGAGGAATTTTTGCGATGCAGCAAAAGATATCCTTGTGTGTAGATTGCCCGTGGGCTATATTTCTTTGATGCGTGTATAATAACCTTCGTAATGAAGGCTGTGATTGCTTTGGGAAGGAAACTGTCATTCTGGAACTTGAGAGGTCTTCTGGTACTGCCCACGTGCGTTTACATTAGGGCGGGCCGAAAAAAACATTTTTTTTAAGGTACGACTTTGCAATAGGTGTCAAAAGTTGTGGTTTGTGATCCTTATTACGGTGACGAAAGATAAAAAATCTGCGCCAATATCTTCAGTCTGCGAAATAGCCTCAAAGTTCCATGAATATAGCGTAATTAGAGGTTTTCTGAAATTTCGTGTCTGCAGTGTTTCTTAGTTTTCAGCACATATGATGACACAAATATGACACAGATGCCGATAAAACGGATTTCAAACTGTTTGTCTCATAATCGACAACGGTGTAGGAGGGGGAAGGGTAGCATAGTGGCGCCATTTTCGCAAATTTGCTAGTAAGCATTCTTCTCAAATGCAGGGTAAAGTCTATTCTTGATGTGGTCTGGTAAGTATTGCATTTTTCTTGTAGTCAGCCAGAGATTCCTGGGTGCATCAGCGATCGTATGGTTACACTTTATGTCACACACATCGGCGCATATACGCGCACTACATACTCGGTAAGTGTCCGCAGTGTATGCTAGGGATTTTCTGTCGACATGTATTCTCGAAGAATGCGACAAGCCGTCGTCAACAAGCGAGCATGATTCACGGGTCCTGGAAGCATTTCGGCAAGTTCCTTAGGACAATATCCAGTGGTCACAGCGATGCAAGCCTTCTTCAGGTGATTTGATCTGTGCTAAGATCAACGTCTGGTGTATATGACTCAATGGTCTCAAAATCTACGATATTTCGGGTATCACAGCTGTGAAGTCTCTTGCCTACTTCACCGAGAAAAGCATTTGGCCCAGAGGTATTTCCGTCGAGGTACTCTATAAGATGTCTCAAGGGTAACTCATGCGAATGCGGCTGACATACGACCCACCGAACTGGGCGGTGGAGATATTTCTCTAGACGATGTATGTATGTTTTCCCGTGCTCTTCGACTCACCATCAGAACCAATATAGGTAAGTGCCAGCAAACATATATCAGAAGAAGCCCGTGCTACACCGTCCGCGTCGCCAGACTTGGGTGTCACATGACCGACGTAGACCGAGTCAGGTTCTTGTATTAGAGATATATGGTCTCCAGACGGTTTCTTTGGTGCAGTTTCCAGTCCTCTGCCAGCTCTTGTACCTTTGTAGAATCTTTCCTGCCATCAAAGTATACTGCCTGAAGCCGAAGATTTTCGGGAAGCTGTTGCCGTGGGATTTCTTTCCTAGTCTTCATAAGTTCTCTTCGGACCTTGTTTTTGTCAATTACTATACCCAGATTCTCTGCCTGGAGTATGCGGTCTACATTAGCAAGGAGAGAAGATCCCAAGTGTGCTGCAGTTCGATCACGTACACCTATTCCTTCACAGGCACGTGTAAATGCCTCCAGACTTACTCATGACTTACCATAACAACTTGGCTGGCTCCTTAGATGTGGTGTAAACTCTTCCTCATCGTCAACATCATGTAGATTTTTAGGATTCTCTTCATCCACGCAACTGTCATTGGATACAAGGGATGTAGAACCCACGGAGAAGGAAGTCTCGTGCTTAGCACACTTTTCCAAAATTGCTTGCTCTTTTTCTTTCATAGCAGCGCTGTTCTTGCTCAACCGGGTAGTTTTAACACCCACGCTCTCGATGTACCACATCGAGGGAGTGCCTTCTATGTTCGCTGGTTCGCCAAGAACTCTTGCTCATTTTGTGGCACTTGCATTTTTAATAATATGCGCACTTGCAAGTGGCATTGCCAAAGAGCTTACCGGCTGCGGCAAGGTATGTATCCAGATGTTTTTTAAATGATGGAAAATGGCTCTTCTTGTGAGCATTGTAGGTTTTGTTGAGGTCTTGGACACATTGATAATCCTTGAGCAATATTTAATGCGCACACTTGTAACGGTAGGAATGGAGGACCTCCACCATATCTGCTCCAACCTTTCAGTTACTATGTCAGCCATGACACTGGGTGAAGGGATCTTTCCGTCTTGTTCTATCTTCTTTTGCGTCATAACTAGGTTGAAATACCTGACAACACTGAGACGCATCGGCAGTTCTGTGTCGGGAAGCTCATGAGGCGCACCAATGAACTCATACACGGACGCATTGGTTTGTTTTTCGTAAGAGGCACATTAGCACTCGATGAGAATAGCGATATTCCGTAACTTCTCGTGCACGGCGCTCACAGGTTTGCACGAGTAAGAGGCGTAGTCGCGGCAGCGATAGCAGTGGGTGAAATTATGGCCGTAGTGACATTTGTTACGCAAGGGTAGACCATTTTTCTAGGAAGAGTTACTTAGATACACACGAAAAGCAAAAAGTTGCAATGCGCGTGGAAACAGAAAATTTGCGAAAATGGCGCCATTATGCTACCCTTCCCCCTCCTACACCGTTGTCGATTATGAGCCAAACAGTTTGAAATCCGTTTTATCGGCATCTCGGTGTCATATTTGCGTCATCATATGTGCTGGAAACTAAGAAACACTACGGACACGAAATTTCAGAAAACCTCTAATTACGCTATATTCATGGAACTTTGAGGCGATTTCGCAGACAGAAGATATTGGCGCGGAATTTTTATCTTTCGTCACTGTAATAAGGATCACAACCACAACTTTTGACACCTATTGCAAAGTCGTATCTAAAAAAATGGCTTTTCGGCCCGCCCTAGTTTACATGCTACACCGCTATACACTGTGACATCGCTGTGGTAACCAAACCTGGTCTGTGGCCCACCATTGGCTTAGCTATGTTTGTACTTCCTACCACCTCGCAAAGCAATGTCGTCCTTTCTAACCGCAGGTCTACAATAATATTCTTCTTATACTTTTCTTACTCATGGATACTTTTTGATAATTCGATCAAATTCGCCGGAGATGAATGCAGAAACAAAACCAGATCTTTACTGAACGTTAACATACTCGTTATGAAGGAAAATGTTCCATATCAATAAGCGACAGAATCACTTTTTTTTAACCAAAAGAATTCCTGACAATACAGATAAGATTTTATGTATAATTGATAGAAAACTCTTTCTACGAGTCATACATTCATAGTGATGAATTTATTTAGTAAAAGCGACGTTTTAAGAAGTACAGGAATAAATTTCTGAAATACGAATATTAACCAGCGATTAAGAAAGAGAATACTAACAGAAAATCAGCAGTTTACTCCAGATACAACGTAATTTTTCGTCTATGCAGACCAGAGGCGAACGATTCCAATTCTGCTAAGCTAAAACGGCTGATAAGGCCAACTTTTCAGATAATAATTCAAGATTCATAACGCAAAATCCTCAGAATAGGTTTAGGACATCGTCGGTTTCTGCTCCGCCCTCAAAACCGCAGGACCAAAGATTCTTCCCTTTGATCTTTCCATGCTTCGATTTCGATTACGCCAGCACCTAACTCCCAAGCAACTCCAACAATTAATTACAATCAATTACACCCTAACTTGCTGAGGATGATAATTAAATTCTATCCCTAAGTCCTCGATCGGGCGTTGAGAAACGCCCTCGCTTCGGTTTGCTGGGCCTGCCAACCACTACGCACAAAACGATTCACACAAACTAAATTCCCACTTCAAACTAGATTTTTACGTATTAACAAACAAAGGAGAGCCTCCTCTCATTGTCAGTTAAGGAATGGACTTTTACAACAGAACGAAATATGCGGCAAGATTAATCAACCACGGGTCTGAGTGGTGAGAGAATTGACACAGGGAAAAACTCCATTAGTTCGCCGAGATATAAACTCGTCTAATACCAATTGTTAATGGTTTAAAATCATCTTATGGAGAAATAAGAAATAAACTGGTAGTATTTACGTAAAAAGACAATTTCAAATTCTCTAAAAATGAAAGAATGGTAGTGTGTATGTTTCACGTGTAACATTTTATCATGTATTTCCAAGAGCAATCAATCAATTTAGAGATTCAATTGATCAGACTAACATGCTAATCTCGCTTTATAACGCTCTTTTAGCGCTTCAGATTTCCCAGCAGAGATACGCGTGAGGCAATCTGGATGGAGGGTATCAAGGGCGCTAAACTCGAAGTGAAATCTGTGGACTACATCGTTCCATTTGAATGACGTCTCTTTTTCAAACTCTTATAAATACAGACTAATAACCAGATGCCCCCTCCGAAGTGGACGCCAACGGGCGAATAATGCAAGACGTGGATCTCACTCTTTCTCTCCCTCTCACTCTTGGGTTAAGAGGAGAAGAAGGCGGAGGCGGGGATGAGTAAACAAATATCTCCGAGTAGGAAGAAATTGCGTTCGTTGTTTGAAAAAGGGAAGAGTTCATCTCCAAGGGTTTGTTGTCTTTTCGATACGAACACTCCATCTCTATCTTCCCCCTCTCTCTTCTCTGTGTCCCTCTTCTCATTCTTTCTCCCAGCTTTCTCACTGTATGCGCGATTGTTGAGGTCGAAGAAGAGTATATAATTAACAGAAGACATTTCGAATGTTTTGTCATAGATGAACAGATCCCTCAATGGCAGACGAAGAAGACCCCATGTTGAGAAACGTTCTATTTCTTTACGTCAGCAGAATACGAGAATATCGTACTTAAAAATTCTTATAATTCCCTCCATCCTCGAACATTTCATAGGGGGAAGAAAAGAGAAAAACTTATGTAATTGAATTTTGCGAACTTCGAGAAAAATCCTAAGAAAATTTATGGACAATTCAGATATGCATTTCTCTGCCCATTTGCACCGTTACTGCTAATATTTTAAAAGCAAATACAGATTTAAATAAATTCCCATGCTTGTTTACCGCTGATTATCTGTCGCAAATATAATCGCACGAGAGTCCGAATCAAAGGAAATATAGTGCCAATGAAGTTGATACGATTTGTAACAAAAAAGCAAAGGAAAAGAAAAAAATCATTAGAAACTCAATGCTTATTTACGGGCAGTATCTACTTATCTACAGCCGCTAGACAGGAAAATTTAGCCGAATTATGACTTTAATTAGTCCAAGTGCCGTCATTCGGATATTTTTAATAACACAGTACAGAATTTCTTAATTTACATACCTATGTGATATTGAAAAAGATCAGAATTTCGGTAGAAATATAGCACTTTCTTCGTAAAATCGAATAGTTGGATTTATTTTTCGAACTATAGAGTAAAAGTATATGCCTTATTTATATGTAATTTTGGAATCTTAAAAAAAACATCTAAATACGAAAGAAAGTGTTAGACGCACTGTTATGCTTGGACACAGGTATTGAGTGTAAAAATAATCCTCGTTTTTCTTAAGAGTAATTATGCGATTATTCTTCTCTCGTTTTCTGAAAATAAGGCACTCATATTCCAGTAAAAAACCTCAAAATTTTAAAAAGGACAATTCTCCTAATATGACCATATTGTACAATAAAACAAGCTAAAAATAACCTCCACGTTCGTTTGTTTGCAAGATATGTAATAACACTGGTGGACAAGCAAAATATTTGGTTAATAACTACCTCGAAGATCAAGCATTTCGAAAAATAATAACTCTCCTTTTGAAAGAGACAGACACTTCAAAGCCGAATAAAGATAACAGATTCAGAGATTTACCAAAAACATCTCATCGACCGGCGGGACCGGTTTAAAAGGAGCGACGAAACGACCCGAATATTACACGCGAGGGTGACTCCCCCTTTCTTCTTCTCTCTCCTCCTCCTCCCTCAACAACCACCCTCCAACTCCGAGAAAATAAAACGACGAAGAAAATATGAAAAATACACGAGGGGAATATATAGACGGCTGAATTAAAAAAGAATAAGAAGGAAATAAGGCTCCCTTTTTTGCTCCTTATTCTCCTTTCCCTCAAACTCGTTCTTTTTTCTCTTCTCTATCCTGCCGTCTTCGCGCTCTCTTCCTTTCACTTCTTTTCACGTGCGCCGCGAAATGATGGCGGAAGAAAAGTGAACCACGGAGGAACAACGGTGCCCTCTGTCGCGGCTCCTCAAAGGAAGGTTTTGGCGGCGGCGGCGACCGTTAATATTATTTGTGAAGTCAATCCGGCGGAAAAGGCTTTCTCCCTTTATGCCCTCCTGCTTCTCTCTCCTTTTCTCCCGCACTCTCTCTCTCTCTCATCACCCTCCTCTTCCTCTCGCCATTCCCTGGCATTACTTCCCCATCTCCCGCAATCCAACGTCCCCACGAGATGCCTCTCCCCTCCCCCTTCTCCTCCCACTCCTGCTCCCAAACAAGATGCGCGATTAATTACACGCACCAAACCTCTCTTCCTCCTCTTCTCTATCCCTCTCACACCGTTTCCTCATCCTTTCTTTCTCCTTATCCTCCCGTACCTCTATCCTCTTCTCACTCCTCGCTTCCTCTCCCTTATCTTCCGTCCTCCTCTGGCATCCTACTTTCCTTTATTCCCTTCAAAATGCCGCCTCAAATGTGCTTTTTTTCTTCCAGGTTTTGGTGCGCACGTGGCCATGAAAATTTAATATGCCGAGAGGAGTGGAGCTGGGGAGGAGGGGGGGAGTGAGGGGAGAGGGTTGGTGGGGGAGTTGAAGGAGGAAATGAAGAGGTGGTGGGAGCGAACCTATTCCTATATAACCGGCCCCGCCCGCTAGCCGCCACACCCTCCCCACCCCGCCTCCTCTTCAAATCCGTCTCTCTCGCTCTAGAACCGCATCTCAAAGCTGTACCGCCACGCCTCGAAAAAACACGCATCCTCGCCTCCTCCTCCTCAGCCACTCCCTCGGCTATCCTTTCCTCTCTCTCTCCTCGCCCTCTACCTTGCATCCCGCTTGCTTCGACCTCATCCCACCCTTCGTCTCTTACACTCGCAATTACTTTCCTCGCCACGCCAACCAACACGCCTCACAAACCGTCGTTTTCCGAGGCTGTGTGTGCAGCTACGCCTCTTCCGCCGCGTCTCTTCCTCTTTCAAACCTTACCGCAAGAGAAGAGTGAGAGAGAGAGAGAGAGAGAGAGCCGGCAATTACGGAATAAAAGGCGTACATATCCATTCATTACGCCCTTGGAAGTGTTGGGAAGATGGCGGCGTTGTGATTTACGAGAAAATATTTTGGAAACCGAATGAAATTCAAAATAGATCGTTTGTATCGCAAATAATCGGTAGCAGACAGTTGATCTTAAGTATAAACACACGAAGTCTTCGAAGATGTAAGTTAAACGAATTAAATCAATGAACAAACTAATAGGAACAAGTTGACCTGCATTATAAAATTTGACAAATGTTGCATTTAATCTACTTTAACAAATTAATCGAAAAACTTAAGTTTCTGGAACAGGCATTAAAAGGTAAAGAAAAACCAGATGCGTACTTAGGCAACGAAGCAGCCGTCATCAGTTACGATTGGCAAATAATAGCATTTTTAAATAAAAAAATTACGAGTTAAGAATAAATTATTAAGCTGGATCTCAACAGATGATCAAAGCAACTCGTGTATCCATCGAAGGATAGTATAAACCAATAAAGCAGTAATATTAATCCTATTGGATGTAAAACAACGTTTTTATTCATAACAAAAATCTTTCTGTTTACATTTGTAAATAAACTAGTAAAGTAGTATTGGACTATTATTTTTTGTGAATTGTGTAACTTTCAACATTCTTAAGGGAGATAAAAGTATTTGCTGGCTGAAACTCTCAAAGACAGGAATAAGTTCCAACAAAGCACAGCCGCGATATCGGTAGATTTATCGCAGGAAAACTTTTTTCTAAAAATCCGTTCTATGCCCGATACTGCATAACATACGAAACTGTCCGCTGTAATCGTAAGCTTCTTAAAATAAGTGAAACCATTTCCGTGCTTACACCGGTATACAATCGAGCATATTCAGGATTACTAAAAGGGAAATACGTAATCACCATAACGGATGTATTTTGTAGCCATATACGACGGGCGATCAGATGGAATTAGTGAGGCAAAAGAGGAGAGATGGAGAGGGAGAGATAGATGGAGAGGGAGAATGAGTGGGAAAGAGAGAAAAAGGACGAGAGATGAGAAAGGATTAGGACCCGAAGAACACGTTCGGTGTTGGAACAAGACAGGGTTGTAACGACAGAGATTGGAATAGGCTCGGAAAATAGGGCAATCATCATGCGAGAGACATCCAAAAGAGAAACATATCATTCCACGAGGATTTTTCTTCTATAAATAAATGGATCTTACTATCCATTGTTTGCTTAGATTCTAGAAACCCAATCGCAGCTGCTTAGGAACTTCAGTTGGTCAGCGGCACCCACATCGCGCGTTCTAGCAGTGGGTGTGAAAATTAAGCAATCGTGTGCGTAAATGGCGTTTCAACTCGAACAGCGCGAAAAGGAAATTAAAAATCGAAATGGAAAAAATAAGAACTTATCTCAGGTATTTACAATAGCAGTTAAAATGTTATGAAAACCATATACATATTTCAGCTACAAAGCAGCTGTCATCAGTGATGATATATTGATAGTAGATTCAAATAAAGGACAACGAAATCTGGTTTTAATAACCTATTTATGGCTCTTCGAGACAATACCGGCCCGAGGTGTTTTATCGCCCCGGGAGCCCTCTTTACTTCAGAAAGGTTTTGGGAAAACATCTAAATTCACTTTAACGGTGCTTTACAAAGAAGATGCCTTCTCATTGACCGATAAAAGCGCCTGACAAAATTTATCTACTTGCAAATAATCCACGAAGAAAATGTCGAGGAAACGCCCCTGAACTTTTGACGCCGGTATATCGGATCAGCCCTCGCTGAAGATATCTATTCCGTCAATTTTATTCCTGTGTTGTTCAAAACAAGGAAATTTTATTCGACGAAAATATCTCCAATATTTGACGCGAAAAAATAAACATCGAAGCTTAAATGATACTTTCCGCATAGGACAAAACAGATTCGGTCTGAAATTGGAATTATTACACGCTGTATTTTCCACGCTATGCGTATAAACCAGAGAGGGGACGTGAGTACGAGTGGAGAAAGACGGGGTTCAAAAGGAAATGGATGCCTCGGAAGGGGATTGGGTCTTTTTCTTTGGTCTTCGCCTTCAATTTGAAGACGACAGCTGCGATATAATTAGGAGAATGAGTCGAGGATTTTTAACAGTAACAAATGATACGGTCTCTCTCTTTAGACGTGACCTAATAGGGACAAGAAACAAGAGGAGTCGATTTGGAGGCGATGTAAAGATGCCAATCATCCCTCGCTCTCAAGGTCGAAGGTCATTCTTAATTCCTCTCAATGGAAATAATCACGAGACAATGCACTCTGGATACGCCACCGCTCCTCCGCGGTTAAGGTTAGAGTGAGTAGGAGCGTCTGCAGAGGAGTTTCTTTGGAAGCCTGCTTCGAAAAGGGCTCAAAGAAATCTATTTTTCGTGGGACGTTTTTCCTCATCGCTTACGATAATCCAAAACAACTTAAAACACCAGAATGAGTGATATCTTTGGGTATTGAATTTTAAGCACTTTTTACTTAGGTACTCGACTTGATTTCCTAGGAAAAACTCCGAAAAGCTTATTTTACGCAGAAAACATTTTTTCATCGCAGTATAATATTTTAACTCTTCGCATTATCAGATAAATTAAACTTGTGAAAACTCTCTAAAATAACGAGAACGAAACGTGGTTGTACAATATTGTCCCGATTATGAGGCGTTTTATTTAAAGTAAGCCGAAAAATCAATACACTTTTATAATCGCTTCCGGAGCTCTCTCCTTCCCCTTCACGTTTCATTCTGTTTTTTATATCATAACAACAGCTGTCTGCTGATACATTACGGAATTATACCTATTGGTTCAGCCATTTGCCTTTTTACTAGATATTAATGAGTCAGGTAATTGGAAATAAGGGTGAGAGGTTCAAATCTTGTAAAGGTATTATCTTTCGCGAGGTTTCTGATATTAGAGGTCGCCTTACAATTAAGGTCCATCTATTGTCGCACCAATACGTTATTAAATAATGGAGAATAACAAATAGTTGCACCTAAGTTTTACATTATGTCCAATGTTTATTCACAGCAATTAAAAATACAAAAAGCAACTAGAAATCTCCTTATAATGTATTTTCACCGAACGGAAAGATTTTCTATTTGTATTTTAAGGCGTTGTTTGCTGCTGTTGTCCTCAATATTTTAACAACTGGTAATAATTATTCCCAACAACTTTTCACAACTATAAATAAATCGTAATTTCGAATCTTAGTTTATTTTACAACTATAGTTTTAAACTAACGAAAAACGCATTAAAAAATCAACGTTCTTTGTCATTTCAATACAGCTAATGCTATTAAAGATGCTATCGTAAATAAACATTCCCTCATAATTAATTGCTGCGAGCGACAATAATTTATAATTTCTTCCATAACTGCACATTATTAGGTGCGAAAAGGTTTCGTTTCCGTTGATCCTTAGAGAATAAAGTGTTTCCGCTCTTCAGCACTACAAATCAGCGACCGTGTGAATCACTCCTCCATTATCCAATGGTGTACCATTAACAAAAAAATTCTCAAAGACGCTATTTTAAAACCCGTTTTTTACGAAACTCTCACCGGCTCTTTCTTCTGATCCCCGAAAGAGGTCTCTTAACGACTTCGTAACAAAATCTAGTCGCGAAGCGAAGTGGAACTCGGAGGAATTTTCCGAGTTTCCTCAGAAATCTTTAGGGAACCATAAGAACCGCCAAGAATTCTCCATCCAGAATTCTCTCCTGAAAGAACCGAGTTCGAATTACGAGCGCATCGGTGGCCTCAAAACTCCAATAGACGTCCTTCCCTTCTCCTCGGGCCCACCCCACTCCGATCATGACCTCTGACCTCCCATCTTTAAAAATCTCTCCAGTTAATTTTTTTCCTCCTCATTTCTCTTCCGCCACATTCCCTCCCCCATTCACCCTTTCCTCCCCTATTCACCCTTCTCTCCCTTTCCGTCTCCTCGCTCTTTTTTTAGGAGACTCGGTTCCCTTGCGACGGCGGGGCAAAGCGGAGGATCGCGCCAAGAAACCGGGTCGTCCGATACTATTTTTTTCGTCGTTTTTTTCCTGGAATTCCGTGATTCGAAGTCAGAGCAGCGCGGGTAGGAGATAGAGAGTGGGAAGGTTAAGAGAATCGTCTGTTTTTCAAGAATAAGTTATTGCGCGCCAACGCTTCGATCTCCATTCTATATATTTCCTTAATAAAAAAGAACAATCTTTCCTTGAATTCGACCGGTGAATTATAGCGAGCGGTAATATTAGAATTTTTCTATTTTGTTAATGTGCATTTATGAACGTTTAAAAACATTGCTTAGTTTGAACAAGAAAGTTTTATCTCTAAAATTAGATAGGCCAGAATTGTTTACTTGTGCAGAACTCCGTGTCTAAAATGCTAGCCAAAATTAGTCATTTCGAACTAGTAGTCTGCTCTAATTGTTTTAAGTATTCCGATTCAAACTTACGTATGACCAAATGGATGAAATATTTCTGCTTAACGCGATCTACAGTCGACCAAAAAAATTTCAATATTTTTATCGAGAAACGATATTTAACACATTTTTTTCTAATCCTCAACGCGCTCGAAATATTTTTATCTTGAAAAACTAACAATTATTTATAAAATAGCGTAAATACTGTGCGACACCTTAAATTGTTGCTCCAGAAGAAATAAAACGTTTTTCACATTTTTTCAATTCATTTGGGAAGAAGCAACGGAAATCCATGTTTTTATTTACTGTGTATTTAACAAAAAGTGATTAACAACTTCTTTATATATCATTTACTCTTAAAAAATCGCCATAGTTGACAATGAAACAAAGTAAGGGGTATACAGTTAATCAAAAATAGGCAGGTTTCGTGCGAAGGAGTATTTAAAACTAAACGATATAGTTTGAACGAACGCACATCATAAAACAGCGAAACACCGTGACCCGTTTATGTCTCTGTCTATTAAGATTTTCTTTCCTATCCTAATTTGCTGCATTAATAAAAGTATTTATGCACTTTTAGTATAATAACTAAATACATACTACAAAACGATATATCAGAAATAATTATTTTTCTAATCTTAATTTGCAAAAGAATGAAAACCTTCACGTCGAAAAATCGCTTTATTCGTGTTATCTTACTGGAAACAAATTATATCCTGGAGTCGAGCCAGGATCTTTTTCGTATTTTTTGTCATTGAGTTTTAATGCGTGATTGAAGCATTCCTGCCAAATTTTCATCTTCTACCTAGTAGAGATGTTTGTTAAAACACGCTTAAAAGGGTTACGCAGAGTGACAGTATAAGCGTTTTATATGGAGGATGTGCAACATGGATGAAATTTGTAATAAAGATCTTTTATACAATTACTCAGCTTAGTTCTGATTATTCTGTCAAGTAGAATGTAACAAACATGGGTCGTCATAAATTTAATAGTTAGAAAAAAGATGATTCGATCAGGGAGCGTAAATTGGTTCGTTATGTGCTAGGTCAGGGGTGCTCAAGTCGTCGATCGCGATCGACCGGTCGATCGCCAACTCGTTTTAGGTAGATCTCTGAAACTTAGCTGCCACACTCGAAAGAATATTTAGCAGTGAAAATGGATGGTCGATCGACACATAAGTGGAAAATGATTAGTAGCTCCAGGATTTCACTCTTCAAGCTCGAAGGACATTTAATTGAATACTGCCTTTGAGGTCGAAGGCAGGGTCGGCGTGATGGGATATGTAGCGTATGCTATGCATAAGGCCCCTTAAAAGTAGGGCTACGTATAGGACAGCATTTTTTGGTTCCACATATGAGTCGTCTAGTTTCAAAACCAGACAAGTCCAATAATTTGCAAAATATTTTTTTGCGTTTTTACAAGTTCAAAGTCCCTTCTCTCTACCCACAAAGTTTTACGAATCAAAACGGCTACTTTCCACTTAAATTAGATGTCGAAAATCTCCCGTCAGTTTCAAAACCAGCCAAGTCTATTATTTCCTGAAAGGTCCACCAGTCGCTCTGTATAAATACAATTTTTTTATTGTCGTAGGAGACTCAAAAAACAGCTCAGTAAAGATAATGTGTTAATTTATGAATGGGATAAAACTCAACACGGAAAATGGTCCAATGAAGAAGCCTCAGCTGTCCATGATTTTCTGTGTATGTTTTTTCCCTGAAACTACTAAGACTCTCCGGGTCATCTGTGATGGTTGTGGAGGGTAGAACAAAAATACAATGATAGGGATACTGTTTTGTTGGCTTTTGCACAATGCTCCACCGCACATCGAAGAATTCGAAATGATATTTTCGGTAGTAAGAGGCTCTTTTCTTCCCTCAGACAGGGTTTTTGCACAAATTAAGAAATGAATCAAGAAAAAAGATACGATCATAGATCCATCCGAATATACTACATTATTTTCTGACTTTGGTACAATGGTCCTTTTAGAAGGCAGAGTCTTTAACTGGAAAAGTACTTGGGCAGATGTTTTGAAATTACCAGGGCAGTGGAACTTCAAATTTAATTCAGCAAAAAGATATTATATGAAAAAAAATAACAATAAAAATTTAGTGAAAGATTATATGAATTACCGAGTTGAAAGTGGGAGTTACAAAAGCATCAACAAAAAACATAAACTGACTCGACCACAGCCTATGCCAGTAGGGATGCCAATAGCCCCCTTGATGCTAAGGGATGCCAAAAATTTACTAGTAAAATACTATGGTGAAGACTGGGCCACTTTAAGCTCACTGGCTTTCTATTGCAAAGTCATTAATGGAAACGACGAAGGCATGTTTTATAATAATAATAATGAACAATATGAGGAAAAGTGTAATGAATATCACATGATTTGTGAAAATGAATCAAATTTTTTTTAGCCAATATTATTTCACTCTGCTTTTGTTCCAAAAAAGCTCAGAAGAGTGCATTGATTTTTATTGTGATTATTAGCTAATGATGTTACCATGATAAGCTTTGTTTTGTACCTATCTTATTTTTTGTCAATTTACAACAATCTCAATAAGTTATTAACTCTTAAATTTTATTTAATGTGGTCCAAAAGATGTTTATGTTACCACAAGAATTTATTTTGTTCACTTTTTTCTATTTATAGCAATTTTTAATTTCGTAAGTTTTAATTTTTATTGTAATACAAAAAGGTATTTGTGTTATTATATGTTCTTAAGTTCAATGTACCTTTTAAAATAAATATTTGTTTTAAAAGAGTAGTTAACAAAGGGTATTTTTTCAATATTTCGTTACAAAACCAGCCATATTCAATTAGGATTCAAAACCAGCCAAGCCCAAACAAAAAATTTCAGATTACACCCACAATTCAAATCTGTTGGGAATCTAACTTACACCCCTGGATCTACATGTGATTAGCTTTTAATCTCATCCATTCCAAAAATTTTGATGCTTGCCAAAGAGAAATTAAACGTTTTTTCTTACTCCTTAAAAATTTTATATTTTGGACTTGTCTGGTTTTGAAACTAGACGACCCATATCTTTGCGAGTAAGCATTCTCCAGCATGAAAACAAGAAGGAAATGTGTATACTTCATAAATGGAATACACAGAGATTCCAAATGAGTTCTTTACGAGAAATGCATATAAAAAAGTATCGAAAGATTCGGTGGTTCATTAATTTTTATCTCCGAAACTTTGAGTTGCAATTACACCCACTCCCCGATTAACGCTCTTGAAAGGTGCCAGCAAAATCGAGCGCTAAATGAAACAGCGCTGTTTGGAACACCTACTAAGAAATGACGTTATAAGATTTAATTCGTTCCCAGATTCTATTAACGGAAATGAAAATTGGTGGTATTATATAAATAATACACCAAAGTATTCTTTGTTAGCCATATTACGTAGCGTAGAATAGGTAGTCGTTTTCATTGTAATTATATTTACAATTTAACAGTAAAACTTGAATATAAATGAAGAACGGAATGCATTTTACGGAACATATTTTGATCTCACGCTGAATAAATCGCGCAGGAGCATTAAGGAATAGGAATTAGAGTAGAAGAAGATACCTGCGTCTACTTATATATACAGGGTGAGGCAATAGTCACTATACAGCCACAATCTTATTAACACGTTAACACATAGAAAATTGGAATATAATAACATAAGCATCATGACTGAAGATACTGTTCAAATTAAGAGAAGGCAACCAATAAGACAAAAACAAAATGGTATATCGAAAGGATCGAAACCTTACTACGTTTCAATAAAGAAATATCGATCCATAAAAGAATTATTACATGTGCTTGATAAATAAAGGAACATGGAATGAGACCAAATAAAGGAAGAATTCAAATAACTTGGTATTACATTTTTAAAAACTGAACAATCGAAAAGGGAGCAATAAACAAAAAACAAACAACTGTTGGCGCTCTCCAGCTTTTAGTCGCCGTAAAACATTTAATTTAACCTCGAGAGTAAGTTTTTCCTCTTTTTCTCCTTTGAACGCCGGTTATCACTCATGGTCTTTTTATTTAAAGGGAAAATATAATTTAAACAAAGTTCACTCTATATTTTGATCTACAAAAACATCGACAAGTGTACACAGAAGCATCAAGCAACTGCAAATACTGACATCTTGCGTGTTGTAAATGCGCAGAGGCGCTGCGCAGTGGACTTCGTAAATTACACCAGAAATTTTGAAGAGCATTAATGTGGAACGCGCGAGTGCAATTCGGAAAAAGGTATTAAATTGTTTTCAGCGTTAATGCGGAACAGCGTTAAAGTGGGGAGTGGGAGTATATGGTCCCACGGACTTTTTTGTGATAAATGTTGTCCACTATTTGAATAATAAAGTTTTTAATCATAACCTCATAGATCATATAAGAGCTAGGAGAGAAAAATATGGTATTTAATTGTTGCTTGACGAATACCATTTTATGAGATATGAAAATAAGTTAATAAGTATTTAAGTTCTTATAAATTGGACGTTCTAGTTGACGGATGTAGTTAAAAATCACAATTGGGCGATATATTGTAATTACGATCCCTAATACTTAATTTAATAAAAATTCTCCGAGTAGTTTCGCAGATTAAACATGCGGATGGACGGACGGAGGCGACGTGCCCATAAGGCGTTACGTTACTATAGCTTTGCTGATTAAGGACGCCTAATAATATCCGAATATCAGTCCACTTTAATCACTTGGACAACCGTATGTGGCTATCAATAATCAGGTATAATCCAAACTTTGTACAGCTTGCTGATGCCATGCAGTGCAAGTCATCCACGTCTATTTAATATTGTGTAATGAATTTAATTAAATATTTATGCATAAGACGTGCAGTCTATCAAATATTTTTTTAATATAGATAAAAATAGTTTAATTGGTTTGAAATTTCTTGTCAGTAGATCACGTAAAGAAAAGAGGCAAAAGAAACTGGATAAAATAACCAGCATCCTTCAGCTCTAGCTTTCTCCTCCTTCCCCCTCCCCCGCTCGAAATAATTTTTAATAGTGAAGTTGGACGGTCGATCGCCACGCAAGTGGAAAATGAGAAGTAGATGCCAAGATTGCAAATCTGAGCACCCCGTGCTAATTAATAATGGCCATTAAATATATAATTTTTTAAGGTTTTCAGAGTTGGCGCTTTTTCGGATACAAAACTTATTCCTGCCCTATTCGAGATGGATTAATGCTTTATTTATAATAAATGTACACAACGTCGTTTATGCAAGCCTAAGATCTCTATCTAAATATTATTGTCATTAATGGTGTCTTCGAAGCCGGATTTAGATTATTAGGAGCCTACCGGTATTAGGGTTTGTCGGTTTTTAAAATCCGGGTTTAAAAACAGTTTTTTTTGATAAATTTGTAAAATTCGAAAACCGGTTTTTAAATTTAAAAAACCTGTTTTAGATACTAGAATTAATATGTAAAAATTAATTAATTATTTAATTAAAAACGTTAACATTTTTACTTGAAATCGCCCCGGGCACAAGCATATTGTAGTAAAACTAATCTTCATGAGTCAGGCGAATGTTTGACATGCAAATCCACAAACGCATTCTATTATGCTGTTCTATGTGGCAGCACACAGACTGACCGATGACATCAGCTGTGTTGCTCACGTGCACCCCACGAGACCAGTTTAGTCCTGCGTACTACGCAGTACACAACGCGTCGCGACAGCTCCGTTCACTTCTACATCTACATCTACATATTACCCTGCAAGTCACCTTGACGGTGGATGGCAGGGGGTGCCGAGCACCAAGTTCCTAACTAATTATTATTCACAGTTATCTATTGTGGTCACGTATTGTCCTAGGGAAAAAGGACTCCTTATATCTCTCCGTCCTACTATCTATTTCGCGAATCTTGTCCTCATTATCCCTCCGTCCGATATACGTTGGTTGTCGAATAATATCCTTCATTTCATTTACGAATATCTCCGACCTATATTTATCTAGAAGTTTAAGTCTCGCCTCTAATCTACGATCTTTCAACGATGGCCAACTCAGCTCATCAATGAGTAACGTAACGCTCTGTTTTTTATCGTAATTCTTTTTCACGAATCTAGCTGCTCGCCGCTGTATTTTTTCTAAATCCTTTATGAGTCCCCTCTGATATGGATCCCAAACCGCTGCTGCGTATTCCATTTGAGGTCTAACCAACGATAAATAACAGGATTCTCTCACCTTTTCCGTGCTTTTCCTGACTATCCTACGCACAAAAGCCAACTTCTTATTTGCCGCACCTATCACTCGTCTTATGTGGGTGTCCCAAGACAGGTCACGATTCAAGGTTACCCCGAGGTATTTCACGGATTCCGAAACAGGAATGCTCTCACCATCTATCGAATAGGTAAACACGGACGATGGGCTTCTAGATTTCCAAAAGTTTAGAACGTTACTCTTTTTCTGATTGATTTCTAGCTGCCATTCCTTACACCAAACAGATAACGCATCCAGATCATCCTGAAGCTGACGATGGTCGCTAGGACCACTAATTTCTCTATAGACTACGGTGTCATCCGCAAAAAGCCTGATATTACTTTTTACAACTGAGCTGATGTCGTTTATATAAAGCAAGAAAAGCATAGGTCCGATCACACTACCCTGCGACACTCCAGAGACTACATCTGCCACACTCGAGGACTTACCATCGATGACTACTTTTTGTTTTCTATTCCAAAGGAAAGCGCGAACCCAGTTAATGACTTTAACATTAACGCCAAGGTTTCCCAATTTTAATAACAACTTACGGTGGGGAACCTTGTCTAAAGCTTTTCTAAAATCAAGGAACACTGCATCGACCTGCTTATTATTTTCGCCGCATGATAAAACATCATTCACAAACAGACCGAGTTGGGTGTCACAGGATCTACCTTTTCTGAAGCCATGTTGACAGCTGACTAAGAGCGATCTACTCTCAAGATAACGCATTGTGTTGCTAACAATAATGTGCTCCAAAATCTTACATGATAATGATGTTAGAGAAATCGGCCTATAATTTTCGGGGTTTTCTTTGTCACCTCCCTTATGAATGGGTGTGACGTGTGCTAGTTTCCAATCATCAGGAACCTCACAGAGGGTAAGAGATTTCTCGAAAACTATCCGAAGGAAGGGAGCTATTTCTTCTGCTAGTTCTTTTAATACACGCGCGGGAATTCCTTCTGGTCCTGGATTTTTGTTGGGCTTTATCGTACTCAGTTGCTTCGCTATTCCTGCCTCAGAGATTTTCATATTATCCATCCGAGTACATCCATCGGGAATAAGATTATCTTTAAGTCTATTTCCACCTGCCGTGAACGCCTTCGCGAAGTAAACGTTTAGTAGATTAGCTTTATCCTCCCCATCGTGAAGGATGTCTCCGGAATCACATCGCAGGGAGGGTATTGAAGGACCCACTCCCTTGACTTCTCTTACATAGGACCAGAACGCTTTTGGATCCTCCTTCAATTTTGTATTTAATACCTCATTCCGGAAGGTGTTAAATGCGCTACGCATGGTTTTTCTCGCTAGTACGCGGGCACTGTTATACTCATGGACTATAGCTGTGCGATACTCATCGGAAGCCGTGGTAGGTATGTTTTTCAATTTTGCGTGGCTACGCCTCTGTCGTCTTAAGGCAATCCTGACTTCCTTATTAAACCAACGAGGTTCTTTCTTATCAGATTTTAACTTACTGGGGATAAATCTATTGATACCTTTTCCTAGTATATTCTTAAATAATAACCATGATGGCTCCATACCTAATCGTTCTGTCTTTTCACGATAACTGACAAAGGTACTTTTGAGATGTAAGCTGAAACTTTTAAAGTCGGCCTTGGCGAAAGCGTATACATTCCGAAGAGGCTTAGGATGTCTTTTGAGCTTTAATTCGCACTCCGCATACACAGCTCGATGGTCGCTAAGTCCCTCCTCTGTGGATACCTTAGTTATCCTATGCGGGATGTTAGAAGCAAGCAAGTCGAGAACATTGCCCGAACGCGTGGCTTTTCGTACCATCTGGGTTAGGGAATATTCATGAAACGTGTCAATTAAGGCTTCACACGATTCGCGTTCTTTACCTCCCGTAACGAAACATAGGTTTTCCCAATCGATTGACGGTAAGTTAAAATCGCCTCCAATTATCACGTAACCGTCGTTCATAATAGATCTAAGCTCGGCTAATTGCCTCTCTAAACTTAAAATATAATCAACTTTGGCATTAGGTGGTCTGTAAAATGAGCATAAATATATCTTTTTCGAATTATCCTTACCTAGGCGGCACCACACGCTCTCGGTCGTTTCATCGATAATAGGGATCTGACAACTATCGTACTTTTCACTTATTGCCAAAAATACTCCGCCACCTATTCTATTGGCCCGGTCTTTTCTGTACACTCTATAGCTTTTCGGAAAAATTTCTTGGCTAGCGGTATCTTCAGTGAGCCAACTTTCCGTACCTATAACTACATCCGCATGCAAAGTGCGAATTACGTGTTCGAGTTCGGCAGACTTCCTACGAATGCTGCGGCAGTTTAAAACTATAATATTTAATTTCTCGTTATCGCCCGAAGCATTAACTGCTCTATTACGGCTTTTGCAGGTGGACTCTCTCACTTCGCGACCAGAAACTGTATTACACTCGATGCCCCTATGAAATCTCCTATTACGCCTACACCCTACCCTACTCTCTAATCTAAAAAAGACCTACCATGGTCGAAGATCCTACACGCTACACTCTGTGAAGCCTCGGTCGTTGAGTTTGATCACAAGCAGGAATAGGAAGTTTATGTTATTGCTTGTTATTATTCTTGTTTTAGTTAGTAAAAACAAAAACAACGTAAGTAAATTTATTAATGTCTATACTAATAATATAACATTCTTTCATTATTAAATATTAATGTAATTGATAAAAATATTTAAAATATTTCATTTGATTTTTAGACCAAAATGAATGTTGCAAATAAGTCGGAGGTTTGGGATAATTTCAAAAAGGTTGGAAAGACAAGGCATGCTGCAATCATTGTAATAAAATGTTGAGCTGCAAAGGATCATCTACGAGCAATCTCCATAATCATCTGAAAGCAGTTCATAAAATAATAATCGACAAGAAAACAGAAACGATCGCCAAGCAAGAAACACTTGTACCCTCCTCCTGCCCACAAAAACAAGTCAGTATTTGTAATTTCGTGAAAAAGAGCAGTTTAGAAGAAATTATAGCAAAACTTGCTGCAATGGATGGATTGTCCATTGCAACAAGTTCGTTCATACGAGTCTTTGCAACAACGGGGATATTCATTACCAAAAAACAACTCTCGAGTAATGGACCTCATTCATATGTTTTATGACAATGCCAAACGTGAAATTATAAATGAATTGGATTGTATTAAGAAGAATGGGAAAAAATTTTCGATAACTTTAGATGAGTGGACTAGCAAAAGAAATCGCAGATATTTGAATATCAACGTACACCATTTTGCGGAAGATTTTAATTTGGGCTTAGTTCCAATAGCTAGTTCCTGCGATGCTAAGAAAACATCAGAATTAGTTTCTGAGAGGCTACAAATTTTTAACTTGGATCTAGCAACCGACATAGTTGCAGCGACAAATGATGGTGCCGCTGTTATGAAAAAATTTGGCCAATTATCACCTATAATTAATCAACTATGCTATTCACACGCCATACACTTAGCAGTTACTGATGTGTTATATAAAAATAAAGAAATTGCTGAAACCGATGTATATGTTACAAGTGAGGAATCGGAAGATGACGTAGAGTGTGAAGATGACTATGGCGAGGATTTTTTAAATTCTCTTGATTTAGATAACGACTGTGGATTCCCTATGTTGTCTGACAATTACAAACAATCAATTTCCCAAATTAGAAAAATTTGCAAATTTTTTAGAAAATCTCCCTTAAGAGATAGCATCCTTCAGAATTATGTAAAACAAGAAAAAGGAAAGGAATTAAGTCTGATTCTTGACTGCCAAACGAGATGGAATACTTTAGAGGCCATGGTTGAAAGATTTATAACATTAAAAGAATGTGTTGTTTTAGCTTTGAATGATATTGGTGCTTCTCATATGTGGAATGAAGCTCAATATCCAAAATTCATGGAGCTTCTTAAATTGTTGGGGCCAGTACGTCTAGCAGCTGAGGCCTTAGGGCGGCGAGATGCCAATTTATTAACAAGTGAAGGCATATTTGAATTTCTGTTAAATGAACTAAAAAAATTAAAGACTGAAATTAGTTCCAAATTATTAAATGCTTTAGAAGTACGAATTCAAGAAAGAAGACAAGTTGGATTGGTAACCCTTTTGCTATATTTGCAAAATCCACATAACATTTCAACAAAGAAATCTAGTGTATTTCCACTAGCTTCAAAACTCGATATTATTAAGTTATCTGGAAAAATATTGTCTAGAATATATCCAAATTCTTGTATGGAAACAGATTCCGATGATGAATATATCGGAGATGGAGAAACTATTAATCAGGGCAATGCTCTAAAAGAAGCCATGGAAAAATCAATTCATAGGTCTCTTGAGGAACCTGAAGAAATAATATCAAATCCGAAGACACTGAAGGCCGAATTTTCAGTATTTGAGGCAACCAATAAAATAACAAAGAATTTAGATTTATTATTCGAAGCCCTGAAAACGATCAAAACAAGTTCAGTAGCCAGTGAGAGAGTATTTTCTATTTCAGGCCATTTTGTATCTAGAATAAGAACAAGATTAAGTAATCGTTTAGTGGATATTTTCTGTTTTTTGAAATCATATTTCCTGAAGAAAAATACTAAATGAAATAAAAATTTATAATTTGTACGGATTTTAGTTTCTTTTATTTGGTTTTGTATGGAGTATATTTTATTTTGTTATATTTTTGTAGCTCCATAAATATTAAATAAACTGAAAAATTGTACGGATTTTAGTTATTTTAGCTTTTTTAAATTTATTTGGTTTTGTATAGAGTATATTTTATTTTGTTGTATTTTTGTAGTTCCATAAATATTAAATAAACTGAAAATTTTTAAAATAAGTATAAATATTTTTTTACTGTTTTAATTATATTTTGTTGTTTGTTTTGAAAAAAATCTAAAACCGGTTTCACCGGTTTTTTGGAAATACTGGAATTCGAAATGTTTTTTTTCAAAAGTCGGTTTTTGTATAAACCCTAACCGGTATATCCAATAGCGAAGTCAGATACTGTCAGTTACGTAAGTATGAAATGGAGGGCCTAAAGTATGTTGGTCTACGGCAGGCTTGTCAAACTGGCGACCCGCGGGCCTCATGCGGAATCATGTAGGATTTCATATAAATGCTTTATTTTAGCGAAAAGGAGATGATATTTTTTTCATAGTTACCGAAGTACAATAGAACGCATTTTCTAAATTATTGTTTTAATTGCAAAGCAGGTGTCCAATCTTCTAGCTAAAAGTCTATCGTTCCAGCTCTGGCACTCATTAAATAACTGCCACCATTCTATAACATCCATCGCTTGAATGCCGCCCTTCTATAACATCCATTGCTTGAATGCGACCCTTCTATAACATCCATCGCTTGAATGCGGCCCTACTACAACATCCATCGCTTGAATGCGGCCCTTCTATAACATTCATCGCTTTAATGCGGTCCGGACGCCTCTTCGAGTTTGACATGCATGGTCTAAGGCTATACCTTTATTAGTTTATGACAGATGTGGGAAAACTTTTAACGAACATTTGGGGTTGCTTAGGCGGGCCGCATTAACAGATGAAAATGCTTCGGCGGGCTGCGCTAGTCCACATCGGAAGTTATTTGAGAGGATGCGAAGAATCCTATCAGTGAAAATCGATAATTAATAATATTTTCGCGTGAAAAACTTCAAGGTTTTTCGGCCTTATTTTAACCAAAAAGTACGAAACTATATGTATTACATTTCACGGTTCGCTATCATGATGGTATCGCGGGCCGTAGTTGCCACACCCATGGAATATATTAAACATGAATGGTGTGATGAACTTGACATGCATGAAATTATTAAATGCTTTGCCATCATTAAAGCTAGAAGAGCTAATTTTCTGTGATATTATTTCCAAAAAATAATTTTTAGTGAAAATATAAACCATACATATTAGCAGGGCCAGCCCGCACTACAGGCTAGCCTAGTGGCTGCCCGGGGCGCTAAATTTTTGAGGGCGCTCTCCCGACCATTTATCTATACATTACCTGGAAGTGAATAAATATTGGAAGCCAATTTATATAGCTAATTTTCTATGATATTATTTTCAAAAGATAATTTTTAGTGAAAATATAAAGCAGGGCCGGCCCGCGCTATAGGTGAGCCTGGCGGCTGCCCGGGGCACCAAAGTTTTGACGGCGCTCTCCCGACCATTTATCAATACATGACCTGTAAGTGAATAAATATTGGAAGCCAATTTGCGAGGATGGGTCAAATTTGACCTGGATTTTCTTTTCTTCTGAACGTAATTAAAGAGCGAAATTGGCCGGCATACAGGGTTTTTAGCGCGTGTATGTTGGCTACACGTACCAGTAAGTTTCACTTGCTTGCAGCAACAAATTACAATCGTATTCAACATGGAAGCCAATGATGTATGTTGCGCAGCGCATTATTATCAAGTTTTTACGCAAGGAAGGTGTAAAGGCGGCTGAGATTCATCGCAGACTTTGAGTAAAATTTAAGGATGTGTCATTTACGTTTATAGGTGTTTGAATGGTGTAAATCGTTTAAGGATGGTCGTGAATTAGTGTCAAATTTGCCTCACACTTCACGCCCTGCCACGGCAGTGAACCAACACAACATTCAAAGAGTTGATGAGCTCATTCGCAGTGATAGGCACATATTGATATGTGATTTAGCTGAATTAGTGAACATCAATGTTGCAAGTGTTGAAAACATTAACCACAATGAGCTTAAATTTAAGAAAGTGAGCTCCAGATGGGTGCCGAAGCAACTTTTGGATGAGCAGCGAGAAAACGTGTTGAGGTTTGCAAAGAACTTCTTCAGCGCTACGAAGGAGATGGCGAAGAGTTCTTGTCCTTGATTGTGACCTCCGACGAGACATGGGTTCACCATTACACCCCGAAAAGCAAGCGGGCATGGAATGGCGACATTTAACCCCGCCGAGACCAAAGAAGTTCAAGACTCAGCGCTCTGTAAGGGAAAAGTAATGGCCACTGTCTTTTGGGACGCGGAGGGACCCGTTTTCATTGAGTTTTTGTTAGAGCAAAGAACAATGTATGCGGCTTATTACAGCAATCTGCTCACAAACAAAGTCAAGCCAGCTATCAGGTCCAAAGGAGCGGCCAGCTGTCCAAAGGGGTCCTCCTCCACGACAACGCCCGTCCTCATTCCGCGCAGGTCACAACTGCTGCTCCCCCTGACATAGGCTGAGAAGTACTGCCGTATCATCCTTGCAGTCCAGACTTGGCCCCGTGCAACTTTCACCTGTTTGGACCACTCAAAGCAGACCTGGGAGGCCAGCGCTTCAGTTCAAACGAGGAAGTGATGGAATCGATGCAAACCTGGTTGCGCGGGCAACCGAAAGACTTCTTCGTTGCAGGGAAACGCAATTATACAATAAGCATTTCCACTGGCTTCATCTGAAGTTTTACAGCTATTAATCTATCATTAACTGTCACTACCTTGCTAATTCTTTCAGGCTATCTCTCTTCTCATCATAATCCACACTCGCCTTTCCTTTTTCTCTCCTTCCGAGTAAATAGTCTTAAATTCATCTGAATTTATCTCACCTTTTCCTTCCCACCGAACTTCACTATGAACTACTATACCTACATTGTTACTTCTCATTTCCCTTTTTAAGTTCTCTAGTTCCCTCCCGTGAATTCATAGCCCTAACATTCCATGTGCTTGAAAAGTTTGCCTTAGCAAATATATAAAACTTTCTTTGAGGCTTAGGGTGCCTATCGATTTTCAACTTACACTCTGCATATACGGCCTGATGATCACTTATCCCATCTTCAATGGTGACTTTGTTTATTCTTTCTGGGACGTTAGTTGCTAATAAATCTAATATGTTTCCCGATCGCGTTGGCTTTCTGACTAATTGAAGGAGAGAGTGCTCGCAGAATGTTTCGATTAATGCCTCACAGGATTCGCGTTCTTTACCTCTAGAATCGAAACATAGGTTTTCCCAATCAATTGAGTGTAAGTTAAAGTCACCACCGACTATAACGATTCCATCTTGATTTATCAGTCTAAGCTTTGATAGTTGTTTCTCGAGACTTAAAATACAATCTACACCAGCGTTAGATGGCCTGTAAAACGAGCATATGAACACCTTTTTGGAGCCATCTTTCCCTATGCGGCACCAAACACTCTCGATATCCTCGTCACTTATCGGAATCTCACTGCTATCGTACTTATCGCTAACCGCTATGAAAACTCCCCCGCCCGATCTATTAGCGCGATCTTTTCTATAGACACGATAGTCTCTAGGAAATATCTCCTGACTCTGAATCTCATCCGTTAACCAACTTTCTGTGCCTATCACGACGTCGGCATGCAGACTGCTAATAATATGCTCGAACTCAGCAATTTTCCTACGGATGCTGCGACAGTTCAGTACGACGACGTTTAATTTCTCACTATCACTTTGCGTACTAATCTCACCCTTGACTTTCTCTTCCACTCTAAAACTACATGCGCTCCCATCGCAATCACTCCCACGACTGTATGGCGTCGCATCAAAATTGGAATTGCGACCCGTCGCGCCCTTTACGGAACATTCTATCAATGACCTATCGCGAAATTGGTGCTACATGTTTCGCTCGGAGTATATTCGATCATTAGATAATCTTTCGGGATTCTTATCTTCTACAAACGCATCGATTATCCCCTGACCCAAAACTGACCTACACCCAGCCCTACTCTCTAGCCTAAAAAATCCCTACTGTGCTCGAGAATCCTACTCGCTACTCTCTGAGCCGATTCGGGCGTGTAGTGAACACCAGAGTGATCCAGTGGTGCCCTGCAAGATTCGATATTCGGTCGTAGGTCGACGAAGTCCACTCCCAAGTCCCGACAGAAATTCCACAGCCTTCGGTTCAGACCTTCAACTCTACTCCAAACCCAACATGGGCCACCACCCGCAGCCGAGAGCAACCTGTCGCCACTACCGCTTCTCTCACCGTGTTGGTCACTTGCGGCACCGTGCCTCCTGCTATACATCTGGAGAAGATTCTCTCTTCAACTCCCTCCCGGCGGGCACTGGATAACAGGGGTTCTGAGGTTGATAGTAATTCATTGTTAGACGATTGTCAACACGGCTTCAGGAAAGGTAGGTCATGTGATACTCAGCTCGGTCTTTTTGTTAATTGTTTACTGAGAAGCGGAGAAAAGAATACGCAGGTCGATGCCATCTTCTTAGATTTTAGGAAAGCCTTTGATAAGGTACCTCACAGGAAGGTAATAACGAAATTAGAAACCTTAGGCGTTAATTCTAAAATCGTTAGTTGGATCCGTGAATTTTTAAATCACAGGAAGCAGATGGTTGTTATAGATGGGAAATCTTCGAACTTAGTGGAGGTTGTCTCTGGCGTTCCACAGGGTAGTGTAATTGGTCCGTTATTATTTCTAATTTATATAAACGATATCAGCTCAGTAGTCAGAAGTAAAATTAGGCTTTTTGCGGACGACACCGTCATCTATAGAGAAATAAGCAATCCGGAAGACCACCAGTATCTCCAAAATGACCTAGAAGCTATTTCTGCATGGTGTAAGGAATGGCAGTTAGAGATAAACCAAAAGAAAAGCGGCGTCATCAACTTCTGGAGAACCAAGAGTATCTCGTTGAATAATAGTTATTCGTTGGACGGAGTAGAGATTCCAGTTTCAGACTCGATTAAATACCTCGGAGTCATGATCCATCGTGATCTCTCGTGGGACACCCACATTCGCCGATTGATAGGTGCCGCTAACAAAAAGTTGGCCTTTATAGGGAGAATAGTTCGAAATAGCTCCGAAAATGTGAAAGAATTATGTTATTTATCCTTGGTTCGACCGCAGGTCGAATATGCTTCAGCTGTGTGGGATCCTTACGAAAAGGGACTCACTAAAGAGATAGAAAAGGTTCAGCGCAGGGCAGCTAGATTTGTAAAGAGGAATTACGATAGTAAACAAAGCGTAACATCATTAATAGAAAATCTGAAATGGACATTGTTAGAGGAACGTAGGCTGCAGGCTAGAATTAAACTACTGGAAAAATTTATGTCGGAGGGACTAGCGAATGAGGTAGTAGGACTTATCAGAAGCCCGACGTATCTCGGAAGGCAGGACAGTGAGGATAAGATTCGCGAGATCGGCTGTAGAACGGAGCGATATAGAGGAACGTTTTTCCCTAGGACGATAAGAGACCATAATAGAAAAAGATAACGTAGGAAAACTATGGACCCTTGGTGCACTGCACCCCCTGCCATCCACCAAAAAGGTGACTTGCAGGGTATAATATAGATGTAGATGTATAATAGGAAAAGCAAAACTGGAGTTCATAAAATGCTAATTATGGAGTATAGCTTTGTACGGGGCAGAAACATGGTCGCTAAGGAAAAATGACATCAAATACTTGGAAAGCTTTGAAATGTGTACTTGGATTAGAATGCTGAAGATAAAATGGACAGATAGGATGAAAAACGATGAAGTGCTACGAAGAGTAGGAGAGAAGCGAATGATTATACAGACTATTAGAAGGAGAAAGGCAAACTGGGTTGGACATTACCTGAGTAGAGAGAGTATGATTAAAGACGTGTTAGAATTTTCTTGTTTTTAGCAATTAAAGTAATTCAAAAATAGTAAATTTGTATTTACATGCTGTATTGGACAAGACGATCGTGCCTTCGGTTATACCGCTGTTATCTTATATTGCGGGTCGCATACAGTGTTGTCAACCTAGCGAATTTGTAGCTAGATCTATTTTACATTTACACTAGCTCCTAAAAAAAGGCCCTAGCGACTTCTTGCAAATCTAGCGAATCGATAAAATTATCTAGCTATTTCTAGCGAATAACAAAAAAAAACCTTGTTTAAGTTGGAAATATATAATCCCATATAAAGTTTTGTTATATTTAATGCTCAAAATGCTCTTTGTCCGCATCCATTTCTTATATGCCATAAGAAAGCGTCCCTTTGTAATATTGTGTACACAACTTGGAAGATGGGCACATGAATAACATCTGTTTTACATATTCGTATCATATAATGACTTGTAAACAAGAATAGGAAATCTATATTTTGCTCTTAACCATTATATGCATTGTAATGTATAAATTAAAAGACACCAAAAAAGTCTATGGTAGCAGATAATTACGACACTGTTTTACTAGTTAAAAATTGGATTTTGCCCTGCTACCTACCTTCATGCAATTTAGTTATAAAGTCATTTTAATTACCCGCTGAAATTGGTTCAGATGAAGGTTCCATCTTCTTGTTATTGTATAAAAGCCAATAATAGCTTGAAAATAGTGTAGTTATATGTTGTGCACACAAAAACAATACTCATTATTATATGGAAACACCTTTTGGTTAGTTTCCTTACGTAGCCATGATTATCATTGGTAATTATATATTCTAGCTACATATTTTCTGGTTACCAAGAAGATGAAATCTAGCTCCCAAGTGCTAAATAAAAAGAGGCAACACTGGTCGCAGCTCCTCCCCAAAAACCAGCATTATAACCGGGGAGTGGAGTAATAACCAGGTCTGACGATGTTTAACTTCTGGTCGTTCCTAAATTACATTGCACTTGGTATTGAATTTATCTTAGCTTCTCGAAACTCTTCTTAGACCGATCAGCCGATTGATAATGAGTTCTTGTGCTTCCATATTCGTAAATTAACTTGTATGACTATAGGCACCAAACAATGAATGTATGTATATCACAACAGCTCCGATAAAAGAAATATTTAACTTGCGTATTAAAACGTTGCCTCGATTACGAAAGTTGACCTCATCGGTAAAATTAATTAAATACTCGCTACTCTCATATTGCTGAGCAAATTTCACAGTGTTTATGGCTCATATTTGCGAAAAACTTTAAGTTATCAGAACGAAGTAATTGATGCAGAAATTCATACGAAAAAACCATGTGTCCAGAAGAAACGTGCGCTCCCGCCTTATAGGATTTTAAGGTAACGTAAATGAGTGAAAAAATTATTTGATGCCATTAATATTAAGAATTCCTTTACCAGCGGAAATACTACAAATATGTCGAATTAATAGTTTTTGTGATACGCAGGGCCTAATTAGGGTTATGATTTTAATTATTCCGTAGCGGGGGCCGCTACCGTCGCTCATCTGCTACTTCAGTACGGAATGGAAGGCCTAAAGAACGGCCTGCACAATTGAAGGCCTAAAACTATAGCCTTATTAGCCCTGATTGTTATTGTTCCGTGTGGCTGCGCTAATTGAGATTTTAAGTTTTCAGTAAAAGGTTTACCATCAATGCTTGGATTTTAAATCATTGAAATGTATATTCAAATTCTCAAAACTATTTCCTGAGAAGAGATATTTATATGAAGTAGTTGATCAACTTGAGCTGAAACATTTAAATCCATGAACAATTTTCGACTACTTGGATCTCTCCACCCCTGCTTCGATGATGTCGTAGTTCTGCCAAAAGTCCCTCACAATCTACGGCAGCACATGTCGACATGTGCTGCCACCTAATCGCAACAATAAAAACTAAGCAAGAGAAGTTAATTTGGCGGGTAAAATTCAGACCGTAAGAATTTACCATACCTAGATAATTTAAAAGAAAACCATTTGAGTGGTGAAGATATTCGTTAGTTTTACAATGAGAGAAGTACTGAAATATAAGTAACTCGAAGAATGGAGAAGGAAAGTTTTCCGCTCTCATTGGAATAGTATCTTTCAATTTAAAACTGAACACGTTCACTTGTCGAAAGTTGTGATTTCGTTATCGATTGACGTTTGCAGTTCTGACACTACTTTCTATTACGTCAATTATTTTGTAGTTTCCGTGAATAGGCAATTCCACAAAGCCGCATTCGCAAAAATGAAAATGTTATTTGTATTAAATAACAAGATTGTAAAGGTGTACTCCATGTCGGAGTGCAAGAGTTTACAAATGCGTTCCTTGAGATTTCACAATGTTCTCAATATTTTTACTAAGATGAGAATTTAACGAGAAGCAAGCGAAGTACGTTGTAAAATACATGTAGATCTTCATGTAAAGTAGTCCTAATTATTGTCCTATTTTAACCAAAATTGGAATCGGGCAATTAATTTTAACAAAACTCCCCAATACCAAATTTCATCACAATATGTCAAGCGGTTCTCGAGTTGAAACAAAGGAACATTGTAAACTACATGAAGGTCTTCATGTAAAGTGGTCGTCATTGTTGTCCGATTTTAAAAAAATTGGAATCGGTCGACCGATTTTAGCAAAACTCCCCAATACCAAATTTCATCAAAATACACGAAGCGGTTCCCGAGTTGAAACAAAGGAACATTGTAGGTCTTCATGTAAAGTGATCATCATTTTTGTCCGAGTTTGAGTAATTAATTGAAATCGGTCGATAAATTTGAGCAAAACTCCCCAATACCAAATTTCATCATAATACGGCAAGCGGTTTCCGAGTTTTAACATGCGGACGGACGGACGGACGGACGGAAACGACCTCCCCTATATGCTTTCACTTCGTGCACTTTGTGCAAGGAACGCATAATAATACGTTCATATCAACTGCAGTAAGACCTTGGCGGAACTGCCAGAAACCATAACGTACGGTTAAATCGAAACGAAGGAAGATCCATTACAGCAAGTTTAGCGATCTCTTTCTTATCGGCCAGTACATACAGAGTTCTTACATCTGAAACGGTAATTACCTAAGCCTAATTATCGCGCATTATGAAGGTCCGAATATTCGTTTCGATCTAACGTCTAACCTGGAAAACTTGCGCACTGCTCTAGTATGTAGAGAAGCGACAATAGGAGGATTCTATTCCTAAGATTTGAAGTCTCCTCCATACCTTTGCAGAAAATGCTCCAGCGACGGAAGACCACAGATCCTCCCGATTCACATTAGATCCTCCTGATACACGTTCACCAATGTATCATTTCACAATGGTCGACTTTTTGGAATCAATTCACAATGATGGGCTTTACAGAATTTTTGGAATGGAATTAACTGGAAACACGGATGAGGGTTTCGAGAGGAAGACCGAACAAGGCAAATTAAGAGTGATAACGGTGACGCCCCTGTCACATTGCACCTGAAATAAAAAAAGAAGCTTTAAACATCGAAATTTCTTCGTAATGCTTCAAAAGAGTATAAAAAGATATTAAAAATTAACCTTGGAAGCGTACATGTAAGTTATGTTTGTAATCAAGGCATTTGTTAGAATGGATATATGCAAGAATAATTTACGTCGTTCTCATAAAAATCATGCGTAAAAATCCACAGAAAGATTTTGAAATAGTATAATGTTACTCATTATTATTATTAAATTTTAATGAAAGCGAAAAAATATCTCATTAAATGTTATGATTTTATGCAGCGTTAATTCTTTCATATTTCTTTTGAAATACAGGTTGCAGCGGAAAATTCCGTTTTTCCTTACCAACCCATGTCATCTCTTTGCTCTCCCTTACCTACTTTTGCACGGTCGAATGTAGACAAAAATGGCTTTATCAATTGATAGTCTTCAAGTTAAACGAAGTTTAACTAAGACCTTCGTTAAATGGAACATTAAAATGGAATTGTTTCATATTAGGTTAGGTGGAAAATCAATATTAAGCGATTCAAAATAATCATTAACTAAATGCACGAGGCAAAATATACAGGAACCCTTGCTAACGTTTCAAATTCCACCGTATATTATACAAATCATTTAGGTCAAGACTTTAATTCATAATCCGAGGCCTTTTGGAATAATACGGATTTACTTATGTTCAACGATATCATCATCATAGGTAGTCTGTCCATAGACAGGTCCGTGATTATTCATGGTTAAACCTGGTTCTCCATATACTCCTATTTTCCGTTATCCTCTTCATATCTTGATAACTCTCTTTCCCTTTCAAATCGTCTATTAGCTGAAACCTTTTCCTACCTCTTTCCCTTTTTCCGTCTAGTTTTCCCTCTAACACGTCTTTAATCATACTCTCTCTCCTAAGGTAATGTCCAACCCAGTTTGCCTTCCTCTTTCTAATAGTCTGTATAATCATTCGCTTCTCTCCTACTCTTCGTAGCACTTCATCCTATGTGTTAATTTTATCTTCAGCATTCTCCAACGATTCTCAACGATATATTAATATCTTACTTATAAATCTCATGAAGCTGGATTCATCATTTAACTTTTATTGAGCGTTGATATACATTTTATTTGTTTTGGATGTATTTATAATGCGAATTATTTCTCGAAGAATGGGAGTAAATGATTTAATTAAGAACAGCGTTGGGAAACCTTTTGTACGTGAATGGCCAAATTCATAGTTGCGCTTCGGTGGGTGGTACTGGAAGTTAGAAGTTAATTGTTAGGCTAGGTACAAATTTGTATCGGGAGAATCTTGTTGCGTTCCATAAGCAAAAATCAATGCTAAGGAAAATTATCGCCGAAAATCGCCATGCAAAATTTTATGAGAGTAATAAGCAGCAAACACGGAATTGCTTTTGCGTCAATTTCACGGATCGCTGGGCGAGTCGCATTAATCGCTCTCGTAGGAAGCCTTCGGCCCACGAGTCAGGTTGTGCATCCTTGCATTTGAAACCATTCCTCGGGTGAGGAAAAGGAATGGGAGGAACACTGTGGAAACAAAGAGGAGATGGGAGACGGAGGACAGAGGCTCGCTTATCACGTGTGGAGTGAGAGAGGTGCGTCAGCGAGGCTGAAACGGGACGAGCACGTGCGGGATAGAGAAAGAACCATTTAAGTTAGCGATTTTTTTCGTCAAAAGGAAAAGTTAATTTAGGAAACCATTTCGAGGGTATGAAGAGAAGCGCTTAAGAAAGAAATGAATGCTGAGCGTGCTGAACGCTGGCATTTTACTACTGCTTTCCATTCTGTGTTATTTTGAGACTTCTCAGTTTAACGTGAGCAACTCTCAAGCTAAGCCAATTTTCCTAATTTCACGAAGCTATTGCTCGATGATATTGGTTTTGTATTTATTCCGCTTAGAATTTTTAAGCATGCGAAGAAAAGAACGAAAATAGAACTAGAGGTCGGATATGCCAAGCGTTTTTCTAATGCGTTCTAAATATAGTAAACGGTCTATAGATACAACTTTTTATGTATTGCCCTTTACTGTACATTGCAAGAGGTAATTACGGGTCCTGTATTCTTAGTTCGTATGAGTATAATATTTTCGCAACATTCTCCAAGGGCGAAACTACTTTTTGATAAACTAATTTATTTACTGCTTTCATCATGCTATAGAACAACATAACGTTTCAAAGCGAAAAAGGTTCAACTATATCAAAGTGTTAGTGACAAATAGTCAATAACGATAAAAATAACCTTAAAATCGATATAAATAACTTTGTTTTTCAGAGATAGGTAATTTGCAAACGTATTTCGAAAAAAAAACATTAAAAAAGTATGCAAATAACCTTGTTGTGGCTATAGGAGATACCTGAAGCAAGTATATTTTTTTAATGGCTTGTTCTTCAATGGTCAACCATTGATAATAATTATGCGTTTTCGACATGTTTTTGTTAAATACCTCAAAAACTACATAAAGTAAATAATAAGAGTATATTTTATTATGTTATGTTATATTATATATTTGCCGATGGATGCTCAATCTCGCTTTCAATCCGGTTTATTTCCAACGACATCCTAAGCGTCCGAAAATCTGGTAAGATCTGATTCGGTCACCTAAAGAGAGAAATTCAGCAATGGCAACGAAGAGAATCAGAGAAACAGCTGCTCCTCCGTGATCCGGAGCCAAGCACCTGCCTCTCCGCGTATTCTTCCTACATCTGCGTCAGGCGAAAATTACGCTTTCCTTTCCGGTTGCATGACAGACTTATCTCCTTGCGAAGATTTAGCATTTTTGAAGAGCGTCCCACTTTATTTATATCTGAATAACACTGCAGATTCCCAAGTAAGATCTAAGCATGTTGCACTTTGTGTCTTCCCTCAATTCTTTAAACATTTTCGTCAATCGGCCGCATATTGATCTTACAAAGGTTCATATTCCTCGTAAGAGTCATCTGTTATTTCATCTCCGCTGCAAATGACTTCCCGTATTCAAAGTTTTCAATAACTATACTCTCGAGATAAGAAACAATTAATTTTATTTCCAATTCGCGGAGCTTTAAATTGCCATTTTCAGCCTTGACGTCATCCAATGCATTTGTATCACAAAATAAAAATTGATACCTTTGCCTAGGATATTTATTGTTCTGATGTGTTTAAGTATGATTTTTAGCCTACTTTCCAGAATGTAAATAGGCTTACAGTTTTGTCGTTGAGTCTGTCTGTCCGTCCCCCTATTAACTTTTCAACCAATACACCGATTTTCATGAAACTTGGTGGAAATCTCTTGCTTCATGGGCCGAGCTCCCGAGGATACTTATTGTTGCGAAGATTGAAGTCTCGAGTTCGATTCCAGGAACTATCCTTGCCATTTATTTACATGGAAAATCTGAAATCCATCGTGCAGGGTAATTTTCTCTTGCACATAAAAATATCTTAGAATTGTAATGTCAGAGCGAGTTTTGTACTATTCTCAGAGGAAAGGAATGAAGATTCTAATTCATATCGTAGAATTTTGCTTATTAATAGTATTTCTTAGAATTTCGCGTAAATACTGGCTATTTTGCAGTATTTATCACTCATTACTAGATTGTTGCCGAAACAACAACTATTGTTAGACTCAGATTCGGTATAATGTATTAAGTACACGCTTTATTTTTGCAGCACAAATACGCATGATCGATTTAATATTCCGTTGGAATGTATTTGTAGTATTTTATAACGCTAAATTATGAAATTTGGGAACACAAAGAGCTACATACTTGCGATGACTTTAAAGCTATTAAGCCAATATAAGTATTAAATAAATGATTAAATGGAAAGTATGCATCATAAGTTCTGTTTGAATCATCTTGTTTTGAACGGAACAGTAATTTCCGTAATATCTGAGCTAAGTGTTTATTTGTTGTGATTCAAGATCGCTCTTCGGAAAATCAATATCGAATCCATTCAAGTTTGGCGCTTCTTTTAAGAAATGATGCTTTTAAGAAGTTGTTACTTTCGATAACAGGTGGCTCTGCATGCATCGACATCGCGGGAGGTCGCAGCGAGAAAATTTTTTCCCACGACAGAAATCTTAATGCTATCAAAATGCATTTCCGTTACAGCGAAAGAATAAAATATTAAATATTACAAAAATATTTTCCAATAAAATATTTTGGTGTTTATTGTTTTCTAAATAAGAAAATTTGGTAATACATAGGTAACTGGAAAGTTGGCTTGGTAGGAAGGACTAAGTAAAAAAATAACAGCTCGTGATCGAAGTCTGAAGTGCCTTGAATTATCGCTACAACTTCCAGCACAAAAATATACTCAATAAAAAAATCGATTCTTACCTCAAAACACTGTCTCCGGCATATAACATTGTAATAGATTTAACCGAGTGCAGACTTACTTAATTGACTTATTAGGATCAAATTAAAGAATTGTTTACAAAAATAAGATTCTTTGTTAAGAACCAATTCCAATTTTTATCTAATACCGCGGATTCAACTTTATTGCATATGTAAAATAAAATATTGACCCGAAAATAAGTAAGCAACATATTGTCACTAAAATGTGCAAGGTAATCAAAGCGAAATTCAATTATATTTGATCTGGACACCTATACATGATTAAAAAGGGGAAAGCATAATTACAAATAAGAGAGATTAGCGAAAAGGTATCGTATTTAGCAATTGGCGATTAGTCTCACATCGTCTAAAATCCTCCCAAAAAGGCAATTATTTCAAGGTTTGCACAACGAGAAAATTTTGCGATTTGCGAAAACTCAAAATATATGCTACTTTCTGTAGCTTACACTTTCAGAGCTAAAATTCTGAGCGATCTTAATACAGTAGTCCTAAAATATATGAATGTAAACCAGTTATGAAAGTGTCATTTTTCAAAATTGAAAATAAAAATGAAACCTTAATCTGTTAAAACACTATCCAGCTACTTCTTAAGCCAATCCTGCAATCGTTGAAAAAAGACTTTTTACGAAGAGTGATAAGTATTGCAATCTCTATGTATTTGATATTACCGTACATTTAAACTTCCCGCATAAATCCCGTTAGTTTTACAAACATCCACTTATAATGACAAGAATGGAAAGGTGTACTCCTTATCGGAGTACACAGAATTTCCCAAGGCGTTCTTTACGATTTATGTTATCCTGTCAAAACAAGATGATCTAAACAGAACTTATGATGCCTACTTTCCATTTAATCATTTATTTAATACTTATATTGACTTAATAGCTTTAAAGTCATCGCAAGTATGTAGCTCTTTGTGTTCCCAAATTTCATAATTTAGCGTTATAAAATACTACAAATACATTCCAACGGAATATTAAATCGATCATGCGTATTTGTGCTGCAAAAATAACGCGTGTACTTAATACATTATACCGAATCTGAGTCTAACAATAGTTGTTGTTTCGGCAACAATCTAGTAATGAGTGATAAATACTGCAAAATAGCCAGTATTTACGCGAAATTCTAAGAAATACTATTAATAAGCAAAATTCTACGATATGAATTAGAATCTTCATTCCTTTCCTCTGAGAATAGTACAAAACTCGCTCTGATATTACAATTCTAAGATATTTTTATGTGCAAGAGAAAATTACCCTGCACGATGGATTTCAGATTTTCCATGTAAATAAATGGCAAGGATAGTTCCTGGAATCGAACTCGAGACTTCAATCTTCGCAACAATAACTATCCTCTGGAGCTCGGCCCATGAAGCAAGAGATTTCCACCATGTTTCATGAAAATCGGTGTATTGGTTGAAAAGTTAATAGGGGGACGGACAGACAGACACAACGACAAAACTATAAACCTATTTACATTCTGGAAATAACATTCCGGAAAGTAGGCTACAAAGATAAATATTATGGCTTTGTCTAATCTCTTAGCACAGCAAATTGATGTATCAGAAGCGATGAGAAGAAAATATTGAATTTGGTGATTTACCGATTTATTTTATAATCAGCAGTAATTAATAAAACTTTTTAAAACATGCCTCAATTGAAATGAGCAGTAGTAATCTTTACATTCACGTTCATTCCTTCATTGTAAATCATTCATTACTTATCATTTACGAAAGCTATGTATACTTAAGGAAAATAAATTTTCTTCGTCGTCGATAATCAATTTAATCTATTACATGCTGTAGGCTTACGGAAGGAAATTACACGTATTTATAGTGGATCTTGTTTACTTCAGTTGCCACAAAGTTTATTTTCGGTGACTAAAAAAACGGGAAAAATCTTCGAGGTTCCAAGTGAATCACGAAATTCCCGTTTGATTTTCTCGAAAACGGTCACCTTTTTTGACAAAAACGTATTGAACAAAACAAGTTTTATTTGACTAGTTCTAAAAATTTTGTTTGAAGATTTTATGATATGAGTAACATTTTACGAGATATGACTGAAAATATATTTTTTGTAACCGATAAAGTGGAACTTCTGATTAGACTGTGTGAACAATTTATATCATGTTCTTGTTTTCTTCGCTCCAAAGTCCTAAATATCAAATATCATGAACATCCGCCCAGTAGTTTCAGGGATGGAATATGCGGCATGACGGAAGAAGAAGACGTGCCCATATGTATGTAGGTAATATTAAATGTGGTCAAGTTTAATTTTTGAAAAATTCACACGAAAAAGTTGTAAATGTTTGGAGAGAAAGTTTGTATAAAATACTTTGATCTAACCTAATAGAAAATAATTCGCTGGTTATCCCTTGATTTCTGTTTCTAAAACAGCACAAGCGCTCGAAAACTGGTTTTATTTCTCAGAAAAAGTACAATCAAAAGACGATTGGGAGTTGCAGGTGAAATGCATGAAACCCCCTTTTATCCAGTCCTGAAGGCCAATTTAGGCCGTTACAACTAGAAACGGTTCTTCATCGTGCCATGAGATTCGCGACACGGTCACTTTTCCCCGAGGTTTTCAATTTCGAGTAATGATTCAGCGCAAACACACGGGGATTAACTGTAAAACCTTTTTCTGCGCGGAAACGCCTTGTCACTCTTAGATGAAATGGCGATCCGATCTCGTTCCTTGTTTAATTTCGCTTGATTCGACACCGTTCCAGTAATGGCGAAGCTCAAGACCTCGAGTTTTGTTATGTGAAGTCGAGGAAATAAGGTTAGACGCTTCTCATGATTATTCTAGCGCCAGCAATTTCAAAAGATACTTTTTGGTTTAAACATGCACACACACACACATATTAATGTAATTGTCCGTAAAATAATTTTATAGGTGAGAAATTAAGCAATTGGAAATCGACATTCATTTCATTTCAGTAAAGTACTTTATCATCTAAAAGTATTCCAAAGTGCACAATAATGCTGAACTTCGTGTAAAGTTTGCTATTAGAGGTGATAATTAGCCTAGTGTGAACAAATTAAGATTTCCTATAGGTACATCGATAACGATGGTAGTGATGACATGTTTAATAGAGCAATAATACCCAAAGATGATTAATGAAAGTGCCAAATTATTGCTAAAAGATTCAGAATATTCGGGTCCAAATTAATCTTAAGACTTAAATGAAGGTGTATTTAAGTTTTCGTAGCAATAAATATAAACTTCCGTTATTAGATCGTACATATTTTAATGCACCGAATACGAATTTCAGGCAGAAAATGTATAAACTAAACGTTCAGATGTAAATTATGCAGTTATTTATATAATTTTGAATATTTAGCGAAATACTGAAAATGTTACAAGCTATGCCAACCAGGCGGTAAAGATAAGTGATAAAACAAAAACGAGCTTCAGAAACTATTTTAATAAAATAAAATGATTCAACAAATACATGTTAATATGAAAGAAAAATTAGTAACTAAAGTGTTTATAATAATTCAAAAATGAAATGAAACTAAATAGCTTTCCTATGTTGATTGTATGTATTGAACTGCAATATAAATAAACAACATACTTAATTTGCTTTAAAACCAAATATAAAGTCTACTGTACTTGTTTTAATTCTGATGCATATACATCAATTATGCCTTTCGTTACAATTTACTCGCTTGATGACTATACCATTGAGACGGGTCCAAAAAGCTAAAAAAAACGCTCATTACGACTTAACTTTCAACTGTACAGCTCAAGAAATAGCGTTCTACGCCAGTCTAGTTATTTAAGGAAACTCATAATGCTGTCACATATGTAAATCGAATTGTTGCACATAATACTATGAAGATAACAACAATACGGTTGTTATTAACGACGACAGCGTGGGTGTTATATAAATATATACATAAATAAACACACAGATATATATAGTGTATCCTTGAATGGATTAATTTATCTTCCGCCTTATCCTCTAACTCTACACGGCCGTGCTTAGGCTTTTCCGATAAGGATTTTATCTCTCTTCGAGAGAAATACTTGGAAAAATTCTTTCCCTCGGATACGAAAAACGAAGAACAAGATTTTCAAATTTATTTTTGTTTTGTTTTTTGTATTTTCCCCGAGTTTTGAAACCCCGTAATTTGCGTCACGCCGTATCACGCAAAGATAGAAAAAGGCTAGAATGGAGGAAGAGGAAGGAGTCAGGGAATGAAAGAGAGAGAGAGAGAGGGAAGGGCAAAGTCTCGGAATCTTTTCGTGTTCTACATTTTTTTCCGAAAGTCGGAGAAAAGCAGCGTTTGTATGTATGCCTGTACATGAGTGTGATGTTATAAATTCGTTTATATGCTGCTTATAAACTACATTTCATCCAAATGTAAACTAGAATTATTTTGATTTCATATGATTTCTTATTTCATGTAAACAACTTAGTGTGACTAGCTGGAACTTTGTTTGCCACAAGCGCCATCATAATAAACCAAAACAGCTTTTGGGATGTTAGTTTAAAAATCGATAAATAGCTTATCATTTTAGTCATAGAAATCTTTGAGGACAGTGACTGCAATGAAAGGTCCGTTTAAATTATGAAGTTCTTTGTGTAACACGTTATTTTCTAGTAATAAATGTAGACATAAAAGGAAAAGAAAGAAAGGTTAGCGGGATTGAGGAGGAGTAATTTTACAATGTTAAAATAAAGTTATGAACAAAAAACATGAGTCAAAAATACACATTTAAAAATCACAATTGATAAGTAATTATAGGTATCGACTATCATTGAATACCACTGACGACGGCCACGAGGTTGGCAAAATGTGCATATGGTTTTTTGTAACCTTTAAATGATACACTGTAGGACGGAGGACATTTTTCTCGATGATGATAAGAGAACATAATAGGAAAAGATGAAGTTGGAGAACTAGGGATCTTTGCTGCACTACACCCCCCTGTTAGCCACCAAATAGGTGATTTTCAGGGTATTATGTAGATGTATTGGAGATAGCTAAGTATTTATTTTTTCAATTTTGATGTACTTAGTTTCTGAGCTGGTTTTTAACGATAAGGCGAGCTCGATAATTCTCCATCGAATTAAACAAGAGAGGAAAGATTTGGTGCGAAGGCTTTCGCGGCGTTCGGCTGTATGCTGCATGTTTTCCGGTAGTTCACCGCGTTGATCGGCTGTTTCGCAAGACCTGAGGAAGCCGACTGCAACGCCGGCGGAACGTCGTCTTGTGAAACAGCCGACCAACGCGGTGAACTACCGAAAAACATGCAGCGTAAGAGAGGAAAGACGCACACGACATGCGTGCATACATGCGAGGCAGAGGCATTATTTATGATTTATGCAATCATGTCAAGAAAAATAAATATTAATGGCTTAGTATAATGTCTAAGAACTGGTATGCCAAAGAAATATCGAATTTTTGATTCACCGTTTTATTCCCTAATCGGTTGTACTTAATAAAACAATCGACAATTATTTAAAACTTACCTCACTCGAATAATAGTAATATAATCTGTATGTTCACGTAATACCTTCGTCGTAAATTACCCGTTTCTTTTCACTTACAAAAGTTGTGTATACGTCAAGAAAATAGACGTATTTTCGATAATTTCTTCGTCGTAGATAATCCATTTCCCTTCATTTAGAAAATGTTTCGTGCCAACGAAAAAAATTAAATTAATTATTTGTTTACTTCGGTTGTCACGAAGATTGTTTTCGTTGACAAAAATTAAAAAACACGGGAAAATTTTCCAAGTTCAAAGTGAATTACAACATTCTCGTTTGATTTCCTTGAAATCGGCTACTCCTTCGACGAAAATGTACTGAACAAAACATATGCTATTTGACTAGTTCTACAAATTTTGGTTGAAGACTTTTTTGTTAAAAGTGATATTTTACGAGACATCAAGAAAAGTTAATTTTTTGTCACCTTTAAAGTGGCACTCATGATTAGGCTACGTGAACCATTTATATCATTTTCTTTTTCCTTACGGCCTAAATACCAAATTTGATGAAAATCCGCCAAATAGTTTCGCAGATGAAACATGCGGACGGTCAGACGAACGGACACGACCTGATCATAAGGCGTTCTTTTTTATTACTTTTTGTAAAGAACGCCTAAAAAGCTGAGCATCAATTCAATTAACATTTTCCTATATTGCATTTGATGCTCTATTTTATTAGTTACTACATAAATATCCTATTACTGATACAGCTACACAAGAACCTTTGAATATTTTAAAGGAGTGATAAACGTTTGGTGTGATTACCTGCAGGCTTGACGTTCTTTTTCAAATGCGTTTTCTTACCAAAGAAACTTAGTGTGTTAACTTTTATAAAGGACTCGAATTATAGCGATGACCCGTATTTTACGCATAATATAAATCTGTGAAGAATAACGCTTTATCAGTGGCGTAGCGGACACCCCCGCAACCCCCGCGCGGCTCATGGCCAAAGGGGGCCCATATTTTTTTCGTGAGAGCGTTAATTTTTTTTTCGGGATTTCAATTTTGTTTTGTCAGGGAGGCCTACACATTTTTCGTTACGCCACTGCACTAAATGACTGCGAATACCCAGTGAAATTTAGGGTCTCTAAGTACATTCCTAAAAAATAAGCATAGAAAAATATACATCGAAAAAGATGATTAAAAATCGTTAAGCTATTAATTTGTATCTCTTTCTTCTAATCTTTCCATCATCATAGGGACCGTTAAGCTGCGGGTATAACCTTAATAAGGCATTATTAACCGGGTTTTATTCCATTTAAGATGCAGAGAATAAAATGGACAGAAAAATAAGAAATATAGAGGTATTACAAAGAATACACGGAGAAAGAAATCGGATAAACTATATAAAACAAAGGAAAAGTTAGTTGAACGGGCATTTGCCAAGAAGATAATGTTTCTTAAGTGATCTACTAGATGGGAAGAATAAAGGCAGAGGGCGCTAACCATCTAAAGGTAGTGTTATAGAGAAACTGAAAACACTAATTTTGCAGTCAATAAACGATGCTTGTTAAGCATAATTTAAATTTAATACGGAAAGCACTATTAAAGATTACCCCAGGAAAAGAATTCTACTATATTTACCATTGTTTCATTATTAACTGTCTTCTCTCTATAACTTTCAGAGCATATCTCAGGAAAATAACACAGGTTGTGAATTTTTAATGACAAATTTATCGGCACGAAATATAAACGACACTTCTTGGTAGAGTTTTTCGTAAAAAATCGATGAAATTAAAATATTCCACTAAAATTCATCCTAAAACCACATTGTTTATGCTATGATGACAGCTTGTTCATCAACGACGGTAGTAATTCATATCTAGGCTAAATAATAAGCAAGAAAAGATCCTGTAAAAATATTCTTGACACTACTTGAGAGTTTATAAATTTAAATAAGCAGTAAAAAATTCTAATCCTGTAAAAATTTAACAAACAGACTTTATTAAAACGTGTAGATGATGTAGTTAGATAAAATGAGATCACAGTCACTGAGGCTATGACTTTGCCACGATTAATGTAACGAAACTGAATCATAGAATATCGACCGTTGTATCATAGCACGACATGAAAGATGGCAGAAGTAATGGGCAAGAAATTCCCTAAATATCGACTAATTTCTCACTTCGTATCTCCTATTATATTAAGCAAAAGCGGAAACAAAGGAAGAAAACTTGATTACACCGTAACAAGCATTAAATGTAGCAAGAGTTTGTGTGAAAATTTACAAATTTGCGCAAAAAAGACAGAATGGTGAATATGACTTATAGTTTGAAATAAAAATAAGGAAAATATGGAGATTACAGGAAAAATCGTCGACTGCACGAATTATAGCACTTTAAAGCTTTGCTTCTTATTTTACTGGATAATTGATACATCATATGAAGGTGATCTAAAGCAGAATACCTATCCAAAAGGAAGGTTATACCGGGTTTCCTTTCCAGACACGGGCGAATGCCAGGTAACTGCCATCCTCAGTATAAAAAAGGCAGACTGTCAATTGGCTAAAAATAAGAGTGAACTTGCCCAACCTGATCCCACCTTGAAGATGCCTTCCGCCTAAACAGCGTTATTTTGAGCGCTAGATACACCGATGAGAAAGAACGCAAAAAAACTGAAATATACCTGTCATAAAGAAAATAAAAACATTTTCAATGGAATTGAATTGAAATGGGAAAATATAAATTGAAAAAAGCCAAATAAACCTCACCGAAACCGAATATATTTGGTTAATAGAAATAGTTCCTTGAAAAACTCGTCGCTGAATTTACGAGAGATTTCAATTTACGCGCGGAACGAAACTATCGAAAAAAATCTGATCATCTGGCCACCACATGACTTTCTCCATACCTGTATTATTTCTAAAAATTCCAAACAGGTTACATGATAATAAATATTTTAAGAAACAGAGAAAATTTTAGACTTGACAAAGAACAGAAATAAACTCAAACCGTAGCCTTCTGATATTGGATATAGCCACAAAGCTCCAACAATTAAGGATAGAAAAAGGAGCGTTACTAAGACGTAACTAAGCGTCAATTTTTAACAGTAGTCGTCGGTAGATGACGTGGTGGTGGCAGCTAAAAATATAAGATATCTCTTAAACAATGCGTTATATGGAAATATGTTTCAAAAAAAGGTTGTATAAAATAAAATTTCCTACAACTTTTATTCGAATACATTTCCGATATATTTTTACACTTATCAAATATTAAGGAAAATATTTCAAAATAACGGATAAGTGACAAGAACAAACACTCACTTCCGATTTACCGATCTTTACCAAAAGCTTATCAGTTCTTGTGACTATCATAAAAAATGTTAGATATAAAATTTCTCGTTGACCTGATTAATAGTTTTTGAGTTAGAGCACCCACAAAAAAACACACACATCATCGAGAAAATGGTCAAAACATGCTCAGGGGACCTCAAAACGTGTATTTCCTTTTAAATCTCGAAATCGATTTTTTTCATGAAAACAATACTACGAAAAATACTGAAAATACCTACTCGATGCCTCATTATTAGCGTTATTGATTATATACATATAAATGGGTGCAAAAACGAAGACGGAGACATAATAAAAGAAGTGGAATATAATGCACCAAATGAATGAAAATTTCTGCATAGGACTCCATGCAAGCAAAGATGGTGTTGTTTGAAGCGAACGGGAAAGAAGTGCAACGAGTATTGGAAGAAGAAGTTGCCCACGCAATCAAGAGCGTGAAAGAGTGGCAAAGTGCCAGGAAATGACGATGTTACTTTGTAAATCCTGTATGTAAGAAATAAAAAATATAAGATACACTTGAAAAAGCTACTAAAGAATTTCATGAATAAATAAAAAACAATCTGCACGGTGAACAACCTCAACCTTATCTTTTTGTCAGAAGAAGTTCACAGAAGGTCGTAACATACCATTGAACTGCAACAACATCAAAATCGATTCCATACATCCGGTGAGGGAAACCAACATCCGTGCCGGTGATAGTAAAGCCAAAGAACATTTACTTTTGCTATGAACAGTTTTTCGAAAAAGTAATGCCAATGGCAGTCATTATATGATTTTGAAGTTTCGCATATGGTATTTTATAATCCTTTTGTTCTAGTTTGTAAAAGCCGATTATCTTTGATTTTATTTATATGAAATACATAGTTAAGGACAGCAGCGCCAAGTTTATGCGTGATAATGAATGCACTCCTATCAGTATACGGATTATTTCGCTAATGGCGTGCTAGCCACTAAAATAACGTTTTGAAAAAATCCTGAAGGATAATTCAAATGGACGGATAGACTTGAATACAGTAGGACATGGAGAATAGGTAAAGGTGAGCAAAAGTAGCGTCTCAAGAAGGCGATATTTCGATAAATTGTTTTAACACGAGCACTAAATTATGCCTACTCAATTTACTTATCATGTATAAAAAGGTACCTAGAGAAAATGTAAGCCTTCTTATTCTCAGTAAATAGCATCATGATTTTCACCACGAGTTCAGGAGGCTAACTATGCAAGACATGCCGTTAAAAATTGTCCTATAATGAATCTCACAAAACCTGTTATAGTGTAATATATTGTAATTATTCAATTGATATCCAAGTAGGGCCCTGCGAATCTCAAATTATGGAACGAATCGAATCTAGAATCAAATCACCCTAAAGTTTGAATCTCGTATCGAATCGGGTAGTATTTTTACATTGAAATCTTTCTAGGCTGAAGTATTTTATTTATAATTATCATTTAATTTGCTATCCAGTTTTTATTTTTTCTGTTCGGTTTCAAGAATTTAAAAAAAAAATAAACACCAAAAACAATCACTTAGAAAAAAACACTACACAACACAATTAATCCTCAGGGTGGCTGGATGTTTTCGTAACGTTATATCAGAAAAACATAGCATCATACACATAAACATAATAAACATAGCATAATAATTATGTATAAGTTGAAATGATACAAAATTACAAGAAAGGGTACATTTTATTTAAAATGAAACATACAAAGTTAGGATCCTTTAAAATTTTAAATAATAAATCTTTCTTCTTCTTTGCCCATAACAAAATCACGGCATTATGGTTAGACAATGTCACAAGTCGGAAAACATTATGCCACACACCGAATTTACCCGACCTGATGAAGTGTTTGTAGCCTGAATTGCCAACAAATCTCTCCCAACTTTTGCCAATAATGTTCTCTTTCCACTAAAATAATGAGTCACTAACGCGGCCCTTCACAGATTGCTTTGTGTATTGATGTATTTCCTCCTGAAGTGCGGAAATTTCGTCCATTTTTTGCGTCATTAAATTTTAAAAATAAAGTATTCAAAAGGTTAGGTCACAGCGGCGAAATTTCGAGATAAAATAAGTTCATCAGTGTCGTACGTCTGTATTAAGTGGAAGTTATAATTGCAAACACTAAAACACAAAACATACAACTAATTTCTTATGTGAATGATACTTCACTCAATAAATATTGATACTTTAATATTAGCATTATATTGCATTTATTAAAAAGATGGTTGAAGACACCACTACAAATACACTGCACATTAAAACAAAAGGCCTAAATGGACACTGGTCCATGTTTCGACCGCTCTGTTTGTTTGTACCTTGGCGGAGGGGGGATGATCCAAATGACTAAATTTCACCCTCCAGTACCTTATATTTATATATATATATATATTACACTATAAAGCACTGGTGGTGTAGTGGTTAGCGTGTCGGCTTTCTATTGCAAAGTTCGGGGGTTCAAACCCCTCGAATGGAGGTTTTATTTAAAAAAAAAAAAAAAACTATCATCAGTGCCTGGCAGTAGGCAGCAGTACTGTCAGTATGGTATAGAGCCGAAAACAAATGATGTTGGTTGGGTCTATATCCAATACAGCTGTAGGCGTGATCAGGACGATTTGAACGGCTACAGTACTGCGATGTGGAAAGCAAGAGGGAAACTACCACATTACAATCCCTAGTAAAGATTATATGGTTGGACAATATGAGTTCTCTCGAGGTAAAACAATCCGGAGGTAAAATAGTCCCCCAATCGGATCTCCGGGCGGGGACTGCCTTGAGGAAAACATTTGTCGAAAGTAAATTACGAATAGGGACTTGGAACGTAAGAACTATGAGAAAGGCAGGAAAGCTAGAGAACTTGAAAGAAGAAATGAGAAGAAATAGAGTTGACATTATAGGGCTAAGCGAAACTAGATGGGAGGGAGAAGGACAGTTCGACTCGGAAGAATTCACAGTAGTTTATTCTGGAGGAAATAGTGGGGAAAGGGGAGTAGCTCTGGTACTTAGGAAAGATATGATGAAAAGCGTGACAAAGATAATAGCAACGAACGATAGACTGATGGCAATAAAGCTAAAAGCAGTCCCAGTGGATATGCTGATAATCCAGGTATATATGCCAACGTCAGCTCATGACGATGAAGAAATAGATAAGATCTATGAGCAAATTAATGAAATTTACGAAGAAGACGGAAGAGGAAAGGTAAACTGCATAATAATGGGAGATTGGAACAGCATAGTCGGAGAAGGACAGGAAGAAAATGTTGTCGGGCAATACGGACTTGGGAAGAGAAATCGAGGAGGGGAGAAACTCGTAGAATTCTGCATCAATAATGACCTTGTAGTGACTAATACATGGTTCAAAAACCATAAACGAAGGTTATACACATGGAAAAGCCCAGGAGATAGAATGAGATGCCAAATAGATTACATCCTTGTAAAACAAAGATTCAGGAACAGCATAAAGAATGCCAAGGCATTGCAAGGAGCAGACATTGATTCAGATCACAGCCTTCTAATACTTGACGTGAATACAAAGCTCAAACAAATAAGAAAAACGAGAAGAGAAAGACAGACCTGGGACCTAGAAAAACTGAAAGAAAGGCAGGATGTAGTCAGCATGAAGCTGGAAGATAACCTAAGAAAGTTGGAAAACAAACCGAAGACCGTCGATATAGAATGGAATGAAATTAAAACCAGTATCAAGGATACCTTGGATAAAGAGATTGGAAAACTAGAGAAGAAAATCAGAAAACCATGGATCACGAAGGAAATGCTGGAGAAAATGGATGAGAGACGAAAATGGAAAAACGTAAACAGTGAAGAAGGTAGAGCCAACTATAGGCGTATAAACAATGAGTTGAGAAGGGTAACAGATAAAGCTAGAGAAAATTGGATAAAAGGAAAATGTGATGAAATAGAAAAAATGGAGAAGTTAGGCCGGTACGATATGATGTACGCTAGTGCACTGGAATTAGAGGATAAGAAGTCTAATGGAATTTGTGGTAAAGGAATTATGAATACGGATGGGAAGATAGTCTCAGAAACAAAGGATGTAGCACAGGTATGGGAAGAATACATTAAGGAATTATACAGCAAACAGGCAGGAGCGGCAAAAATAGAACTGGAAAATGAGGAAAACATTGAAGAAGACATCTTAGGACCAAGTATTATGGAGAGCGAAGTAGAAAAGGCGATAGTGGAACTAAAGAAGGGGAAAGCCATGGGCAGCGATGGAATACCGGCTGAGATACTTAAAGTCATAGGATCAGAAGGACTAAAAGCGATCACGAAATTAATTAATAAGATTTACGACACGGGAGAGTGGCCTCAGGATTTCCTAGAAGTAACAATGATCCCTCTAAAGAAGAAGCCAAAGGCAATGCAGTGTAAAGATTACAGAACTATAAGCCTTCTGTCACACACATCGAAGATCATCACGAGGATTCTTAATAAAAGACTGGAGAAAAAGGCAGAAGAAATAATAGGGGAAGATCAATTTGGTTTCAGAAAAGGACGAGGAACTAGAGATGCTATAGGAGTAGTTAGAATAATATCAGAAAGGGCAATAGAATACAGTCAAGATATCTGCGCATGTTTCGTAGACTGGCAGAAGGCCTTTGATAGAGTAAATTGGGTAAAGTTGATGAAGATATTAAAGGATATAGGTGTAGACTGGAAAGACAGGAGACTAATTAGGAATCTATATGAGAATCAAGTTGTAAAGGTCAGGTTTGATAATGTGGACACCTGCGGAATAAATATCGGTAGAGGAGTAAGACAAGGCTGCTGCCTATCGCCAACCCTATTCAATATATATGGAGAAAGTCTAATGCAAGAAGCTTTAGAAGGCATAGGGGATTTCAAAATAGGAGGAAGGATTATAAGAACAGTAAAATAAGCAGATGATCAAGTACTTCTAGCAAGAAAGGAAGAGGAGCTACAAAAAATGATAAATAGACTAGTGATAACAGGTAGAAAATACGGTATGGAAATAAACACAGAAAAATCCAAGATCATTCGAATATCGGGTAAAGAAGAGAATCTGAACATAACTATTGGGGGAAAGCCATTAGAACAAGTTTCAGAATATAAATACCTTGGAAGTATCATAACACGAGAGGCAAAATGTACGGATGAGATCAGAACTAGAATAAGAAAAGCAAAAGCGGCTTTCAGGAGAAAGAAACAACTACTTACAGGGAATATAAGGGAAGATATCCGCAAGAAGTTGATAAAATGCTACGTATGGAGTATAGCATTGTATGGGGCAGAAACATGGACGCTAAGGAAAAATGACATCAAATACTTGGAAAGCTTTGAAATGTGGACTTGGAGGAGAATGCTGAAGATAAAATGGACAGATAGGATGAAAAACGATGAAGTGCTACGAAGAATAGGAGAGAAGCGAATGATTATACAGACTATCAGAAAGAGGAAGGCTAACTGGGTTGGACATTACCTGAGGAGAGAGAGTATGATTAAAGACGTGTTAGAAGGAAAACTAGATGGGAAAAGGGAAAGAGGTAGGAAAAGGTTTCAGCTGATAGACGATTTGAAAGGGAAAGAGAGTTATCAAGAAATAAAGAGGACAGCGGAAAATAGGAATATATGGAGAACCAGGTTTAACCAAGAATAATCACGGACCTGTCTACGGACAGACTACCTATGATGATGATGATATATTACACTATCATGGACTTCACACATACAAATTCTAAGTAAAAAACTAAGTAGGGTTCTGTATCTAATAAGGAAACTGAAACCACTAATCTCTACAGCTGCATTAATGAATGGTTATTATGCTTACTTCCATAGTCATATAGAGTACGATATATTGTTTTGGGGACATTCAAGTGCAACTAAAGATATCTTTGTACTGCAAAAGAAAGTTGTAAGGGCAATAAATGGCTTCAAGACCACTGTAAGACCCATTTAATAAAAAAACGGTATTTTGAATGTGAGGTGATAGTATATATGTATAATACTACACATAAGGATGAACTAGAGTCGCCATACTGTAGGATTACAAAAACCACTGAGTATTTCACTGTTATGGCAAGGAAATTGTTTAATAAACTGCCAAATGCAGCAAGATCTGTGAGCCTGCCTAAATTTAGAAAAGTAATGACGGCTTGGCTAAAATCTAAATCACACTATTCTGTTGAGGATTATATGAGTGATGATTTATGTGATTTAAATATGTAAATGCATATGCGTATTATGTTATGTTATGTGTATGTATTAAGGTTATGTGATTTTGAAAATGTGTATATATTTAGATTAGGTGATTTATATTATATGGACTTATATTGTGTGATGTGAAAATGTATATGGATTCAGGTGATTATACTGTGCAATATAAAGATGAAAATATATTTTGGTTACATATGTTAAAGATACCAATATATTTTTACTGTTTTAAATATGTAATATTTATGTGTCTGAACGAAATCTATTCCACATTTAGTTGGTTAATGATTAATAAAATTATTATTATTATTAGTATTACGAAGGTTAAAATTAGACCAACAATTTAATAAGAACATATCAAACTTTCATTGGTCGATATATCGTCTGCCGATTCGAAATTTACTAATCGTTTTTTGCGATATCGAATCGAATTCTTAAATTTGATTCGAATCGAATATCGAAGCTTCGCAGGGTCCTAGATCCAAGTTTTCTACTCTATTTTACCCATAGAAAGCCCTTCATCTTCTCCTGGCCATCTCCTTGTTCTGATCTACGCAAATTTTCTATTCCCTTCCTACCTCTTTTCCCTTTACATATGTTTCTCTGTCATGAGGTTCGTTGAGCACTCCAATGCCTATCAATGTCTAATACTCATTTCTGCTGTCTCTTCCTGGTTACCCAAAGCTTTTCGCACCTCCTACTACATTTAATACTTTCTCGTTTGTTTTCGCCACAATCCAATTAACTTTCTCTAGCTCTAGGTCAAACTGACTTCTTATAAGTTTTCTTTCCTCATAGTTCACTTCTTACACTAATGTAATTCTACACTAAATATCTGCCCTTTTAAAAATATTTATGCAAACTTCCTAAAGCAATATCGCTTTCCCTCATAAATGCATCCTTTGCTCTTTTTTCGTCCTTATCTTTTGTGTACTCCTCAACGGCAAATTAACAGGAACATCACTGCATAGTTAATCCGAGGAATGAAGATATCAGGGATATTTTCCAAAAAAGTTATTAATATGAAAATTACATTTTTGCACAAGAGAGGATTTTAAATTACTCGGAAATTCTCAATTAAGTGGTTAGAAGTTTATAGTAGAAACGAACATTTTAGATTCAGTTCACTGTATCTGTGATATACTTCACTAAAAGACGACAGTCGGATACTCCTTTCTAAGTAAATGTCGCAAAATGAAAGATATTTTTCGCCACACCCAAGCGAGAAGAAGAAAGACTAACAAAACAAAACAAGAGAAAATAATAAAATGGATTACAGTTGTTGTCATTGGTTGAAAATATTATTTTTCAATTTCAGTAATTGTATAAGATGGCTGGAAAATGATAAATTTACGCGAAAAGACTTCAAACTAACAAGATTAAATAGGAGGGAAAATTACTTGTGATTCTGTCTGCGTGCTTGACGCCATCCGACAAACCCATCCAACCATCAAACTCCTTTCTGCTGTTTCGGGGAACTTCAAATAATAAAAGGTTTAATTCTATTTGGAAAAATCGGATCGCTATTGCCTTTTGTTTACAGTAGCTTTGATACCTTTATCATGTTGATTCGAACTGAGGACGTAATTGTTTATCAAAGCAGTTGTATCAAACTACGATCGAAATGTATTAACTCCTATGCAAGCAAGACTTGTTTGTAACAACACCCGTTTAGAATGATCAATATTCGAAATCTCTGTTGATAGTTCAAACAGGGAATCATCCATATAAGCAATATCGAAAAGGTGTAATCCGTGTATAAAGAGATTTCTAATGCTTTCTTTGAGATTTAGCAAAGATTGCATAAAAATAATTGGATTTATTGTACGGACAATGAAATTTAAATTATATTTTTATGACGGGAACAATTCGGAAATTCTCATTTTGTAGGCCAACAAATGGTAATTTCTCAGGGGTTGTTTCAGTTGTTCAACGTGGACCAAAACAAAAATCATTCGGCGATTTTAGCGTATATCTCCAAAAACATATCTTATAAAAATAAAAACCAGCAAAATGGTTTATGAGAAATTAAGACAGACAGACACGATCTACCTTATACGTGTAACTTAGTGCGCTATAGATAAATAACGCATGTCAGTCACATAAACGAAAAAATAAATAAAGGAAATACAATTATGTATGTGCTATGATTATCCTTGATGTTTAACATAGCTTGTGTGCATGCGTGAGTCTTGAAATAAGTACATAATGGCTTTCAAGAAAGATTTTAGAATTACTAAAATTGACAGGGTATAAAATTAACATCCAGTTCGAGAAAAGGCTTTATGAAAATTACGTTCTCGTTTCTCAATCATTCGCAGTTATTATTAGAAACATGACGCTTAGACAACACCGCAAAGTAACTCGACTGATTGGTTGGTGCAATTGCCTTGCGTCGATGCTCCATTGGCCCTTTCCATTGAACCACGCACGACTTACGTCTCAGGCACTGGCACCAGTTACGTAGTCATGAGACCACCACGAGGGTTACCCCAAGTAACCACAAGCACACACGCACGGAGGCCTCACACAATGCTACCCTCGTTATGGGTAACAATAAAAAATATTACGTCGTCTAAATATTCATGGGAATAAACCTGAATACGCGTTCGTCATTTTTCCAGCAGTAAAGCGGTGGATAGTCGAAGCGAATCGAACAAACGGCATGAGGAAGAACAGCCTAGGAACAATATGCAAAAACTATTACTCGTAGATACAATCGGGTTCGGTTTCAAACAACAAAATCATATTTCCACCAAGCGGAGTGCGAGTGACAGTATGAACAGCCCTTCCATTTTACACCCAGACTACCTCTCCAAATGAGTTGCGGTGACGTCACCGCCTGCCACTTCCTTTATTGGGATACACATAGATGACAAAAAGTATGACTCTACTTATTCCGCCCTTTCGTGAAATGTTTACACTTTGACACAAACATGACGGTTTCCGTGGCTGAGCATAATATGGAGCATAATTAATCTTCGGAAAATTCTACCATCGGAAGTTTTAATGAATAATTCTCCGGCAAAACATCGTTCGCTGCCCGTAATATTCGTTCACGATGGCTCATTTTCCTAGTTGCATTATGGTCAGCTTTCATCGACGGAGTTATAATTTTAGCTACGGTTAAATAAAAATCGATAGTAAAATAATGTTTTCGGCGGATGAAAAAGATAAATAAATAAATATGAAAAAGAGGAAAAGTGGGGGGAAAGGGTGTAGGGAAAAAAGTGAAGGGGAGATTATTCAAAAAATATACGAAATTAAATTCATGGAGACAATATTCCTTGAATATGCATAGGGAAGTTTTCATTTTAACTTCCGGTGGCGGAAGGAGGGAGGGGGGGGGACGTGTCGGGTTTGACGATGGCCCGCGCGCCTGCGTGCGTGCGTGTGTCTGCCCCGTGACAATGAACCGTTACTTCTCATTCATAATAATGAATCTGAAATTCTGGAAAAATTAAAAGTGCCGAAAGATTTGGGAATCGATCAGCCACCCAGTTAGGAGCGCCGCCGTTGCAGCATTCGGAATTGCTATCAGGGCTTCATCATTGGGCGAATTATGGGCATCGCACAGAATTTCGTTCCTTATGGCTTTTCAGAAGACACGGCTTTGATTTAAGATAAATGGAAATATGTTAATTTTAATATCTCGGTTGCAATTCTCTATTTTGTCTAGCATTATAAAAGGAGCAAACAATTGAAACTGCATCAATATGCACCGTAATCGGATGATTAAAAACGGCCGATGATAATATGTTGTTTTATAAGGAACCGTTCGTTTCCTTTTACAACTAGAATACCAATTATATAATCTACTGATATGTGACTGACAATGCGGGACACCTATTTTCTCTCGTGCCCTACGTGAACTTAAGACCTCGCGATGTGTGAACGTGAACATCTTATTACTATCTTCCCCTTCCTTCCCTCCCCTCCAACTCTGACGCCGGACCTCGGGAGGTCACTCGGTTCGCCCGTATCTGTGTCCGGCCCTGGTGACCGACACGGTGCTTGGGTCCTTGAGTTGTCGAGCAAAAGGTAACAAAAATATGCTTAAAAGCCTTCTGTTTTCATCAAGATCTGCGCGAAACTCACACGCTAACAACTTACTAGTGCATGATAGGAGGTAAAGAAAATCTCTGGCTGATTCGAATATACAGGCATAATAGATAATATAACTATTGTTTCGTAGTTTTCTTCTTGAAAGATCAATATTTCTTGTGAGTTTTTTCGTAAGAATATTTAATCCTGGCAATTTCATACAGTAATTTCAAGTAAAACCTTAAATTTTCGGCGGCTGGTACACGTACAACAATAATTAATTCTATATTTATCTCAATAATCTTTCGAAATTTTATGAATTGATATTTTAAGAAAATTAGTAATTGCCATGGCTATTTAATAAAAATAGCTGCTTCTTGCATAGGATATAGGAAATGTTTAAGGACTTCTAGAAGAACTACAGACCTCAAATTTGGCAGGTAGGTCATTGAGTAGATACAACTTACAGGAAAAATCGAAGATTTCAAAAAAATTCATTCTTAGGGGTTATTTTTGGCCCCATTGTTCCATTTCAATACCCCATAAGAAAAGCTTGAAAACCTCTCCAGGGATTTATAAAATTACATTAAAATTTGGTATAAAATTTGGTATAAAAATGGTATAAATCTCGAGTGAGAGTCTCGATCGTAAGATATTCTAAAATGTTAAAGAATAAAGGTCTCATCATATTCTAGCCGATTGCGTGTTAATCAAATGAAAAAGACGAAAACTATCCTGGTATCGAACCCATGCCTTCCGGGGAACGACTACCTACTTAAAACCTGTAGGAGTTCGGGCCGGGTATTCAGGCGAAAGATTTGTCGAAATCGAGCCGACCGTTCCCGGTTTATTTGCGTTTATGCCGGAAGGCTTCAGACGAAGGCAGGCAGGCAGGGACGCACGCAGAGACGCAGCGGTTATAATATATTAGACAATGGACTATATTATAAGGCTATTTAGCTAAGACATAAACCTATGAAGATCTGGTAATCCTAAAACACGAAATATTAAAAAACGTGAAAACATTTTAATTTTTCGTAGTTTTTCGAGAAATTTTTAACTCTTCTCAATTATTGAACGAAATAAACGAGAGAATTGAAATATGGTTTGTCGAAATTGCGGGAGCAGTAATACCACAAGCTTCTATTAATAACAAAATATGACGTCATACGTATTTCGCGAATTTTAAAATCTGGATACGTACTAAAAAGCACGGACAGAGACGGCATAATCATAACACATAAAATGTCTTAATTTTACGGTTAATACTATGAAACACATAGGCCAACACAGAGCTAACACTGAGCAACCCAACTATAAGCTAATAATAAATCAGAGTTAAACATAAGATTGGCAATCTAAGATACTTAGCTTTTGTAAAGAGGATGGAAGTGGAATTAGTATTAATTATAACCTCATCTTCTAAATTGCTGTTTCTCAGACAAATCATATTCAAATCAAGATCCAAATCTTCGTAAAATGAATTTTTGGGCGAAATATTTGCTTGATATCTCGGTAATTTCAAAACTTGGTAGCACTTTATCTTATGTTTGCTAAACTCGATACCAAAATTTTACTTTACAGGTTGCATTTTAATGTGTTAACATTAGCTCTTTTTACATGAGACCCAAGCTAAAGTGGATTAAAGCCCGTTTTTCCACGTTAAAAACAAAGAATCTAGTCTCTGAGAATTGATATGGTCCGGGACAGTCTTTCTGCGGCTGCACAAAGCGATGAGGATATGACAGAGCAGTGCTGCGTCCTTCGGAATGGCGGCTCTCTTCAATATACTCGTATGCTAATAGAAGCACGAGAAGGAGTTTTCGCTACTTCCTCCTTCGGCAAGCGATGCGTAAATGGAAGAAGGAGTGGAGGAGAGGAAATAAAAAAACGCGTTATTTGATAAGCTGAAAAAGAAATGTTTCAGTCTAAAGTTTCGTTCTTTACCTTAGCATCGTTTTGTTTTCTAGAATTAGCAAAAAAATTGTCGACTTCTCTTTCAATCTTTCGTCTTCAACATCCCGTAAGCCTTCGAAAATGTCATAACAATTACTGAGACTGGGAGTTGTGCCGACACCTCAATTAAAAAAAGGTAGTTGATCAAAGTAACTCCTGTAGCCGTAAAAAGATTACGTAAATGTAGTTGCTAGAATCTCTCCAACCCAACCTGGTGGTTGGTCCCTTCGCATTTCCAGCTGTGCTCCTAATGCGGGTCTATGTCCTTTATAACTTTTCTCGGGTAAACTTCTTTAGCCCTTTGCACAAAGAGGCATCAACCCCTCCCTACAAGCGGGGACGCTTGTTGCTAGGGAGGGTTTCTAGCGAATCAAGGCTGGCTATGGGTCGCTTGTAGCGGTCCCACCACCTAACCTTGATATCGCCCAGCAGTTGCGCCTCTTTGTGCCTCGATGCATCTGCCTTGCAGTAGAATTCCTTGGACATCCTCGGCAGGAGGACGTGCAGGGATTCCACGTTTCCGTATAAGTGCATCCGGCTGACGCTGTCGTATCTGCAACGACCGAGTATCAGCCGGAGTGCGCTGTATTGCACCACTTGCAGCCTGGAAAGGGTGTTCTTGGGCACCCCAGACCAGACCGGTGCTGCGTAAGTAATGATGGGCCTCACGCAGCTCAGGTAGAGGCGTCTCTTGGTGAAATTCAACTTCAGAGTAGTAGTCATGAAGATTACCATTTTGTAACTAAATATGAATCTAGTTTTCTCAGCCATTTTATGGCTGTAGGAATTATATTGATCATCTATTGGAGTCTAGAAATAAGGTGGGCTAGATAATTCAGTTTTGAATTACTAATTAAGCTTTTTGTAGCACTGTTTACTATGCCCCTGACCACGCGTGTATCTCTTCATGCAATATGCGTCTCCCCCCGCATCTGAAGCACTTCTTTGCGATTTAACTAGAGTAGGCCTTCAAAACATTTCGCTATTACGTTCTTGGAAATCTCCTCAAATGTTACAACTCCAATGCTTAGGAACTGGGAGCAACATCTTAAGCCTGACGCCGCCGGTTAAATCCGCAAATAGCCGAGTTTATATGCCGCGAGTGTCAGCTCCGCGTAGGTACTTAGAGAACTACCAAAACTGCCTATGTTGAGGGTTCACTTTATTTTCTCTAAACTGTGGACAAGCATCAGCATTCAAATTGATTGAAAAGACGAAATAATCTAAAAAACAAATGGCTATTACATGTTAATAAATGTTTTATAAAATCCTCCCAATTGCAGAGATTAAATACAGTAAAAGTAACCCCAATCACATATTAGAAACGGTAACTCAATTACAAAAGAAGAACTTTGCCCATTTAATTTTAAATGGGCATTACTGGAAGAACGGAGACATATTTCTAGATTGAAATTTCTATAGTGTTTGAAACTATGTAGTTATCGATTCTTGTATAATAATCGGAATTCCCATTATTTAGGCGCGTTTCGCTTCCAGCATAAGCACCTATTAGCTTCGGTTTGTCCGTCCGTCCGTCTGTCACTTATTGTTAGAAAAATTCATGCATAGCTACCTAATTGTTGTCAACGTAAATAATCTTATTAGTTACTGAAGTAAATAAGATCTACTATAATTAAAATATACTTTTAATTCCTTACGCGTGCATGACAGATTTTGTAAGCGGGAGGAAATGGATTATCTACGGCGAAGAAAAGAACGTAAACGTAAATATTACAACTACTGGACTCAAGTGAGGTATGTTTTAAATAATTTTCGATTGTTTGGTTGACTAAAACTGATTAGAAAATAAATCGGCATCATTTCTGATATATTCTTTTGCAGTATTTAGTCAAAAAAATAAGGCAATATGTTTATTGATGCACCAACTAAGGGGGGCAAAGGCGTTTTTAAATAAATAATCGAGTCGTGGTGTTTTGCTGTTTTATGGTGTGTGTTTGATCAAATTATATCGTATAGTTTTAAATACTCCATCTCACGAAACGCGCCTATTTGTGGTACACTGTACACTTTCCTAACTTGTTTAAATGTGCGAGCACGACGATAAAAATGTTTATATTACAGAGCGCGGCAGAGGTTCTTGCTTCCGTATTCTTAAATTACAAAAATCCGGCTTTTAAGGATTTCCATAGGAGAAACATGTCTTTTTAATATTGTTAAATATATTACTGTGCATGGCACCACCTCCCACTCTCCAATCTGATACATTTCAGGGTGTAATGTTGATGTACGAGGGTGGTTCAAGGTTCACCTGCACTTTTATTTATAAACAAGTAAAGGTATAAAAATGAATTTTTATAACCAACTTTTATATGGTTAATACTTTTAGATGAATAAACTTTATAATATAATTATGATAACCTTTCAGCTTGCACGGGCGTAAAAATTTGCAAGTTGAGTTGAGTTGAGCTGTTGAGTGATGTGGGGGTCTCTCCATTTAATCTTTTTACAGTTGAGAGAATGGCAGACAGAAGTATAGAACTCAGTGGCAAACGTAAGAACGTTTGGTATATAAGAAGTAAGAAGTTTGATAGTATCTTTTGTTTCATTAATGGAAATACTAACTTATCCATTCATATTGCTTAAAATCTACGAAAATATACTGCTAGTTCAGAGTAATTCAGCTTTAGATACTAGTAGGAGTGACATTGTTGAATATTTCATATTTTTTTAGTCACCTAACTTTAATGACAAAAATAATAAATTGTTCTTTTCCTAACATCACATCAACCATCCATATAAAACACTGAATAAATATAGTTATCTGAAGAATTGATAAGCTAAAACACAACACTTTAAAATGTTTAACTTAAATTTGTTCAAATTAACATCCTTTACAGCAGTATTACCTATCTTAAATAGTAAATAAAGGCAAAAAGTATTTAAGATAAATAAAGAGAGGTGGTTTGAACCCCGCAAGCAGCTTTGATAAGGCAACGAAATAAGTAAAGTTTAGAAATAGAATTAATTATTGAATTGAAAATTTTATTTTTAAAGACATGAAAGAATCTCTTTTGAGTAAAAATTCTTAAAAGAGAAGAGAGAAGAAAAAAGAAAAAATGAACGGGTTTTGAAAAAGAAGATTAAAATAATTGAAACTAACCTCTTGGATATATGTCAATGCAACGCCGATTCTAAATTTACTAAACAAAGGTCACATGTATGCTCCCAGCTGATTCACCTCTTGCCTACGCGCAATGGGTATCTAAGAGGTACTTCAATAAATAGCTGGATAGCAAGGGAGAAGAGAAATCCGGTGCCAGCATTAGCCTACACCTAACGAAGAACACCAAGGGGGCCAACGGCTTAACGTCCCTTCCTAAGGACGGAACACTGAATTTGCGCGGTTTCCTCAAACCACAAACAGGGGGCCAGGCGAACTCGGAAAAAAGCCTACTTACGGAGGATTCGTGCCCTCTGCCTTTTCAAGCAGCGGGCGAGTAGGAGCCAGCGTGTGCCAAACTTGGAGAAGAGATTAAACAAGTGATTTTGAGTAAAAAAAGTTCCTATAAACATGGATCCAATTCGGAAAGGTTAAGGAGTTATGGCTGTTTTAAAATAAGGCAATTTCAGTGTAGATTGCAGGCTTCAGGTAATAGATTGTTGACAACACTGTGAATTGTTGCCTGCCAAGAGTTTATTAACTAAAATATCAAGCAGCGACATGCTAAAAATGGCACAACAACGTAAAACAGAAAACAATGCACAGTGTTTGCCAACAGTCTATTACTATTACTATACTTATGGCTGAAGGAGTATTCAATTTATCTTAATTCAACTATCCATAAGTGTTTATCTGAGCGTTCAACCAACAACAGTCTATTACCTTAAACCTCCAATCTACACTGAAATTGCCTTATTTTAAAACAGCCATAACTCCTTAACCTTTCCGAATTGGACCCATGTTTATAGGAACTTTTTTACTCAAAATCACTTGTTTAATCTCTTCTCCAAGTTTGGCACATTCCTTATGAATCACCCTGTATAGCGATGATAACAAAATATTATTTACAATTACAAATGAAGTACTAACCTGTTATAAAATAACTGACATCACACTCAATAAATAACACCACATTAAACGGTTGATATCTTCAAAGATAAACTGGTAGAACTGATTCCAGTCATGCTTCACAAAACACTGATACACTCTCACTAAGGATGTTGTTTCTACGATAATTCTAGTGAAACTGATGCCAAAAGATCGTTATCCTTTTCCACAAGAGGTTTAAAATTTCTTAAAAATATATTTTTTAGAAAAGCTATCTGTCCCGTCCATCTGGAGACTATTAGGGGCCCAGAGTCATTTTGCTTTACCCGATGCGTAGAGAGAAGACAAAGACCCTGGCGCAACTCTTTTTTCCATTCGGTATGGGGTGTCTTCAGGTCACCATTCCGTTGGGAAATGGGACGAGAGAATGAGGGACAGGACAAAAGAAGAATAGCAAAAGGAACGTGCTTCAGTAATATTAATAAAGGCAAGTGAAAGAACGAAAAACTAATCCATCCGCGATTACGTATTTTTTTGTGACAACTAAAGTACCACAGTTTGGGAAGCCTTGCTTTAGAATATCCAATTTTCGTTAAATTAATTGAATAATCCAGAAAATCCGATATCCGCTATTTAACATTTTTGTACCCCGGATGATCGACGAAATAAGCTAGATCTAGCCGAAAATACCTCAAATTGGCAACACTGGCCATACGCAAACGCCGTCCAGGCCTGCTGCCACGAGGGGTAGCCCTGTTGCACAATAATGCTCGTCCGCATACGGCCAATCTCACCACTTCAACTCTGGCAACAATGGGATGGGAAGTGCTAAATCATCCCCCTTATTTCCCAGATTTATCGCCATGTGATTATCATCTCTTTGGTCCCTTCAAAGAGCCCCTCGGCGGTCGAAAATCCAATGACACGAAATAGGTGAAAACTGTTGTCTTCCAGTGACTGCGTAGTCGTCCTAAATAATTCTACCATGCAGGTATATACGCACTTCCTCGTCGATGGGACAAATGTATGTAGCAGGAGATTATATTGAAAAATAAACAAGTTTGTAACTGACTTTATGCTCTTTTATTCCGGTTGACAAATAAAAGTGCAGGTGAACCTTGTACCACCCTCATAGTTGATCCAAAGTTGATGATTCCCACCTTACATTTTCGATCACGCAAAAATAGCCATTTAACAATCTTTGTCAGACCAGGATGTATTTATTTCCACAGGTACACCTAACACAACCCTCTTTTTACCGCGGACGATTCATATGCAGAATAGCGAACGCCGAAACTGAACACCAGCCATTACTCATCTGCGAATTACGTCACAGACAGAGAACAATACAAAACATTTACATAGCAAGCATGTAGAGCTCTACGTCCTTTTTGACCCTAGATTGCTAACCATTCGTCTGGCAGACGACCAAAACAGTACTCCCCCTACACCATATTTTTGGGTTCTAGGTTTGGCTTTTTTTATAGCTTCATTTAAGCTTGTGTTCTTCTAGTGTGACTGTTTACACAAGGGATTATTTGCTTTGATTTTGTGCCACGCAACTGAGATCGCCTCACAGACGAATGCTTAGCCTTAATTTTACTTGGTGATCCTAAAATTATGTCAATGATCACTAATGTTCTGCAAATAGAGATGCCTAAGCAGATCCAGAATAAGGATGAACCTATCAAGCGTTCGATATGTGCATTTTGTCCTACTAAGAAGAGAAGAATTACAAGATTTCACTGAAGTCCATGCTCACGTGCTATTTGTGGAGAACATAATGGAAACGTGTTTGGAGAGAGTGTTGAAGCATTGTTAAGTATTTCAAAAATTTATTAAAAAATATTAGTATGAGGTCTGTTAGACAAATGGTTGGTAATCCCGTTTGTCAAACGAATGTTAGTAATCTAGGGTTAAAAAACAAGGACCGGATGGACTCGTGACAGGATGCTGCCAACGCGAAAGACACCGAAAAAGTGTGAGAGATATAGCTTTTTCCTTTCTCTCACACGTATCGAATCGCCTTCGCATATGCCTCCGCTAATAAGTTGGCAGCCCCGAGTCAAGAGAGAGGGAGAGAGAGAAGCGTGCTAGCGTACTCCGTGGAAAACCATCCGTGCTTCGTTTGTAAGAGTGCGAAACGAATGGTCACGCCTTCGAAGCATGAGGAGGAGGGAGCGAGGAGGGAGAGAGAGAGGAAGAGGAGGGGGAGAGGAGGAGGAAAAGGAATGGAAGAAGAGGGGGAGTCGGCGTCTGATTCATTTTCGCGACTTACGTCATTCTCTATGGGACTCTTTCCTGCGGCGCCTCCTCCTCCCCCTTCCTCCTCATTCCCGCTATCTGCCCTTCAGCTCTCTCTCTTCCATTACTCCTCCCTATTCCCTTTTCCTTTTTCCCCTCGCCTTCCTTTCCTCTTTAACCTTTTCCTCTTCTCTCGGCTGAATATATTATCTCTTCCACAATCTCCTATTCCACAACCCGTTTTCTTTCTATTCTCCTCAAACTCATCCCATTTCCCCACATTATCCACCCATTGCTTTTTAATATCTTTCTCTATTATTTATGACCTTTTTACCTTAACTAGGGCTGATTAAGTTGATCTCTCTCCATTCTCTGTCATTTCATCTTTATATGTATGGACAGTAGGTGCCACTAATTATTATCGCTGGTTACCAGCCGGTTGTTGTAATCAAGTGCGTAATTCCAAAAATCAGATCAGGTTGTAAAACGTCTGTCGTTTATAGCTATCCGCTATTTAATCATTAAAAATTTAACTCAATTGACCCATCAAGCGATATCTATCTATACATGCGTTTACATTATGTAAGCTTATATATATATATATATATATATATATATATATATATATATATATATATATATATATATATATATATATATATCATTCATTCATTCATTCGTGTTCTGTCTTGCGACAGGTCCTACCATTAATTAATTAATTGGTTTTGACTAGGGAATATACATACACGGTGTGGTGGTTTCCCGTTGCCTTCCACACCGGACTCACACACAGAAGGGAGGAGGGAAACCCGGTGCCGGCATTTGCCTGCTCTTACGAAGAACACCAGGGGGGCCAACGGCTTAACGTCCCTTCCGAAGGAGGAACAGCTGAATTTGCGCGGTCTCCTCAAACCATGCAAACATATATATATATATATATATATATATATATACACACATGTATTTTATATAGGCAAATGTACGGTCAGGGCTCGATCATCACGGGAAGACAAAAAATATTATATGTATGTATGTATTCATCGAAACGTTATTACAACGTAGTACGGTAAATCGGGTGTCTCGTAACCGATCTATTCCGGTAATTCAGACGCTACGGTTGATTGATATTCAAATAGTACATAGTACATGCATGAAAATTAAGTAAATGTTTAGACGGTGAAGAAAATACCATGAGAAATTAATGATAAAGCAACTCAAGTAATAGTGTAAAACACCTTTATTGGATATAGAATAAGTAAATTCCGTGCACATGTACGCACGTACTCCAGGATAAAAACTAAAAAAGTCATGTTTTTTAAATTCCGGTTAACTGAAATCTCGGTTATGCGATATCCGGTTAACCGTGAGTTTACTGTATACGAACGCGGATGGGAGAAAAAAAACCTTCAGTGAATTGTAGAACACATGCGTTATCACGGGTTCTGCTGTTTGTATCCTGTTTCGAGCTCCTTCGTTTATCTCTTCCTCTCTCTTTCCGAGCGCTTCCTCCCTCCATTCCATCCCTTCGACTGTCCAAGATAGAGAGAGAGGAAGGCGACTGCGGTTTATTGGAGAGGCGTGGCGGACGGCTAAGGCCACACTCTCATATGCACCCACGATCCAAAAATAGAACTCTTTCTCTCTCTCTCTCTCTCTCTCTCGCAGTGAGAGAGAGAGAGAGAGAGGGCGGGGGAAGGGGACGCGTTCGCACATTCTCGCTCGTCGGGTCACGTGACGGAAAAGAATGCGACAATGTTTCCCCTTTGTTATCCGCTCCACCACCACCACTACCAACAAAAAAATTGCAGGCGGGCACTGCTCCGAAAAATGCTTCCTCAAAGGGTGAGTAAAGAGAATCTTAAAAAAAGGATTCAAAGAAAGATCGAGGAATTTAAAATAAAACTACGAAGGATTAACCGGAGAAAATATTTCGTCCACGTCTCTTTTCAGCAGCCTAAAGGTAATTAAAATAAGCTCATATATTCACTCTGCAATGAACACATCAATAAGATTAGGATAAAACCTTGCGTTATACAATGCTTGTCAAAAGAGAGAAAATGGTAATGAATGAAGGTTATCTATTAAAAAGAAAACAAAAAAGCATCCGAGGTGTTCAGTCGAATGCTACCGGTCAATTACTATTTCGAAAGATTGCGTAGATTTAAAGATGGTGTGTCCAGCATTAATAAGAGAGAATTTTATAGAAATCTCTTCGACAATAGAGGTTTACTTTGAAATATTAAAAGTGATAACATATTTCTGAAAATAAAATGCATGTGATATCCTTTTGGAGACTTGTGTAGGAATAGCGTAAATTAATTTTTCCTATTATTTAACGAGTTGGGTAGTTGTGACAGGAGCAAGTTGTGACAAGTGATTTAACAACGCAACACGTGGATAGCAGCACCTGCCAGTACTCCTGCCATGTTGCCATTACTGACGTAAGTTTTTGCTGAGAACTCGTGGGAGATGCTGTGAGATGTTTCGCAGTTATATTACATTTTGTGTTTTTAGTGACCAAAAGTAAATTGTTGAATCAGTTTACCAAGTCAACAGCTTATATTCAGCCAAAGGTATGTGAATTATCATTATTATCAGATAAAATCTAGCTATTTATCTATGCTTTAACGTAGTCTCAGCTTAGTTTAGACTCCATAACCTCAAGTTACATAAGGAAACGCAAAATGGCTGCAAAAGGGGCTAGTTGTGACACTGCATTGGGGCACGTTGTGACTATGTCACAACATCCCGAATGATGTTATACTTGGGTTTTCTCTTTTCTTTCAGGAATCATGGTTCGTAAGTACAAAAAGAAAACAGAAAGGGGCGAAGCAAGTTTAGAATACTATGAAAAAGCCGCTAAGGAAGTACAGTCAGGCAAGTGCAGTATAAGAAGTGCCGGGGAAATGTTTAATGTGAATCGCATGTCCTTACAAAGGTTTTTAAAAAAGGAAAAACTGTCCTGAAACTATAGAAATGGGTTACACCTCGACAGATTTTTAAATGTTGGCAAGAGACCCAATTGTGTGAATATGCTGTACGAGCTTCTTGGATATTCTACGGACTTAGCCCTTCAAACATGAAATCTTGGCATATGACTTTGATATTGCAAACAAAGTTCAAATTCCTGAAAACTGAACTCAGCAAGCAGTGATTGGTTCACTGGATTTATGCAACGTCATCCGAATTTATCTATAAGGGTTGCTGAATCTACCAGCCTAAGCCGAAGCACCAGTTTCGACAAACACAACGTCAATATGTTTTTGGCAACTTAGAATGTGTATTAGATAAATATAAATTCAGCAGCAATGACGTATGGAATATTGACGAAACAGGGACAGAAACAGCACAAAGGCCTTGCAAAGTTCTCGCTGAAAAGGGGAAGAATAAAGTAGGAGGGATGACATCAGCCGAAAGAGGAACGAATGTGACCATGGTTTTTGGAGTGAATGCTTTATATTTCCCCGAAAAATTTTCAAAGAATATTTCATCCGTTATGATACATTCGGTTTTATTGAATCTGCTAATGCAAGTGTCTGGATAAGTGGTCTCGAGTTTTTGCTTTTTATAAAGCACTTTGTTAAAAATGTACGATGTTCACAAACTTCTTCTGTACCGGTATTGTTAGATAATCACATTTCTCATTTGAGTATTGCGGTACTGGACTTTTGTAAAGCAAATGGAATTGTTTTGTTATCTTTTCCTCTGCATACCACCAATCGCTTACAGCCTCTAGATGTTTCTGTTTTTGGACCATTAAAAAACTTTTACAACCATGCTGCTTGTGTATGGATGAAAGCACATCTTGATGCAACTATATCTATCTATGATATGTTAAGGCAGCTTTACCTAGTACTGCAACACCAAGAAACATCCAATCGGGATTTCGTGCCACTGGCATCTGGGAATTTAACAGAAATGTTTTTACTGACGACGATTTTGTATGCTCTTCTGTTACGGACCGTCCTATGCCTGAGGAATATGAAAGTCGAGGAGCTCCTGCAAGACCCAGTACACCGTTTAATTGTGATAAATTGGATACGCATAGATAAGGAAATTCAGACAATGGAGGTCAGCAAACCTTGTCTGTTAGTAAATCGTCAGAGGTCCCAAAAATGAGTTGCGAAATACCCGAAGGAGTTATTGCTGAGCATTCAGATCCTTCTACAAGTAAAAACTTAAACATGCAGTCTACAAGTCTAGAAGAATTACGTCCCTTGCCAAAAGCTGGAGAACGGAAACAGAATCGTGTTCCTCGGAAAAAACTTAAATCTGTTATTTTAACGGATGTCACAATGTGCCCCTCCCAAGTCACAACTTGCCCCAGAATGGGGCAGGTAGTGATAGTAAAGTTAGTATCAAAAATTAATTTTTTTCATTGAAATCAATAGCAGATATACTTATGATTTTGCTACTAAAAGATGCAGAAAACTGTTGCATAGAATGAATATATTAAAAAATTATGAAAGCAAAAAATATTTTTGTAAACTGAACAAAAGTAAAAAATGGCACAACTAGCCCCGGTCTACCCTACTTCTAACTTCCCAGACCCCATCAATAGCGATTCAGCTGCGTAGAGAAAATAGTCGGAAAGAACAAAAGCATAATACAAGAAAAATAGGTCTTAATTAATGCAAAGAAGCAAATCGATAAATCAGGATACTAATGCAGAAAAAATACCTCATTAAAATAGTCGGGCATTTTCCACTTTATTCCCGAAAAAAATCACTCACTTTTTGGAAAAATTTCATGAATTAAAAAAAATTATTGCATCTCTATTTTATAATTTAGGGAATTAAAATTATTCATGTAAGTTTGGAATATATTGTTGTTTATTAAAAAATAATTGTTTTTTTATAATTGCTCTCTGATTAACAATATAAAAAATTAAAACATTGGCATTTTTTTATTTGAAAGAAAAAATATATTTCAAAGTTATATAGCTTTACAACCTCTATAGATACTAGGTTATAATATATATATTTTCAGAAAGCCCTTTGTATTCTTTGTAAAAGAAGCAAGTTTTATTTACATAACTAGGTACCTATGTTATTCTTAGAGATATTGAATAATATGTAAAACTATGTAACTGATTTCTGGAATACAGTCACTATCACTTTTGGATCATAAATAACTTTCTGGGGAAAAAGGCGATTCACTATCATCTGATACATTATCTAAATAGTCCACAAGTTCATATTCATTCACACTTTTGCGTAAAGAGCCCGCCATTATGAGATCAATTTTTCTTGCTTATAAAATTTAGTCTGCAATTTCTACAACACAGAGAAAAATCTATGAAACACTAAAAAAATCACTAAATGAAAAAATATACTTGGGTATGGAATAGAGAGCAATCCCTGAGAGTAAGACAAAACGTCTTCTTGGTGGATTGTCTGCACGAATAACTGGATCGTCTTCGTTTAAAAAAATGTTTTCTTTGTGTTTACTACGAGGAGAAGCATCAAGAAAAACATTTATCAGCTTTTGATACGTGACAGTCTGACAGCAATGTATTAGCAGACATCAAATTATTTGGCGAAGATTAGTAATCTGCTTGCTGACAACGGTGCAGCCTATGGGTAATGTTATCTACGAGCGAGAAATATTGTGCAACTCATCCTTGGGAGGAACAAATAAAATTATGCCGAAACGAATACATACTCAGAAAACTTATATAAGATATTAAAAAAATCATCGTTTCCGTCATGCTTAGAGATAATGTATAAATATTTGCCGAATTTTGTTTATAATCCGACTGACGATAATTCGAGGGTGATGTTGAAGAAAAGTGCGCAGCGGACGACATTATGCCTACTCGGCGGACCCTCTGCGCGGCCAACAGGATCGTCATCTAATTAAGAATTTTTGTTTAGCACATACTACCAGGATCAGCACCTTCATGAGTGAATAAAATGCATCAGCATTTGATAGATAGCATTCTGATAACAATGAACTAGTATGCATCGAATACAAATGCCAGGGCTAAGAATGAGATCACATAATCAGCGAATGAGAATACCGAATAATTCTTGGGCGGAAAAAATACAATAAGGTTGAAATAAATATCCAGAAAATATCTGTAAGATATAAAATGATCATAATTATTACATTATTTCTCAGGCAACTGGTATAAACATTTGCCGATGTTTTTGTGTTTTGAAGTCTCAGTGACAATTAGCTCGGTTTTATAGTCGTAGAGGATAAACTACCGAATAACATCGCTTAGAAAAATACTTTAACCCAATAAAAATTAAAAATTTAAACACAGAATATGAAATGATGTACAACCTTCCATTTACCAACAATCGCAATGAAAAATAGTTTTCCTTTGTTAGTTACACGAATTTAAAGCTGGAGCCGATATATCGGCCGCTTGAGCTTTTTAGGATGGACACGCGAAGCCAATAAATCGGCGCCTTGATCGTCTAAAGCAGTGGTTCTTAACCTTTTTCGTCTCGCGCCTCCCTAAAACTCCCACGCCTCCTTCTGATCATCTAAAATCCCCTCACCCCTTCTGATCTTCTAAAGCTCCAATGTTCCCCTTCTTTTCCCAGAAAACTTTCTCTTGTGTTTTTAAGGGTATTAATGGAAAAATTATTATTAGAACATAATATTAACCTATTTTTGTGACATAGGTTTCTGTCTGCTTACCAAAGCGCATGAGCTGAGTTCGACTATGTGTGTTTATTTAGTGAATTCTAATGTTTTATTTTGGTTTCGACGCACAACTCACAGTTGACTATCTAGCGTCATTTTTTGGGCAGTCGACAAGTAGGCAGAGCATTTGATTACGTCAGTATAAGACATTTGCCATGTATATTATAAAAGAAATGAAAAATAATGGACATATAGGAGGTAGAAAAGTGAGGCACAACTGATTTTGGTCCAAAATGCTTAGGGGGGCGCGTCCCACAGGTTAAGAACCACTGGTCTAAGGGTTAAAATAGTCGAATTAGGAATAAAATATACTCGCAAAAATTGCTATTAAACGATGAAATTTAATGATGATGTCATAAAATAAACAACATTTGGATTATGGAATAATATAATTTTGTTGCTAGTATACGTAATTTCTATGAATTTAAAGGTCCACATCCTACATCGGCAAGCACGACCATGAAAATAAAACGCACTAGATCGATTGTAGATCAGAGCGATACAGACATTGGTTTTTCTAGGATTAACTGTGATCAAGATAAGAATGCCAAACATTTGAGGACTTTTAGAGTTGTTCCCCCTTATACCCACCAATTAATTTAATTCCTTGGATTTAAAGACTCCCTGTAATAGGAATCCTAACTGGAAATGCGGTAGTTCGTAATCAAAGCATGTATCGAAACGTTGAATGTTATCATATATCCATACATTTTAATTTTATCCTATAATTCACTAGATTGGTCAAATAAAATATAGGAGGTGTTTGACTCACCGAAAAATTTGTTGCCCGTGTGTGAAGATGCTGCTGGAGAACATAAAGCGCATTGAATGTTTAAAAAGAACAAAACGAATTGAAAAAAGAAGAAATTATGGAATTTTGAGGAGAGCGTACAACTATAGGACTGCAACTATTCGACTTCACCAAGCTAACGAGATGATTAGGAGTGTTTCGAGAAGAATCTTACTCAAGCTATTCAGTTGAGGATTCATTCTAAAGGTGCAATTGCGATAGAAAAAGGCCATTAAGGCTTCTCTGCTATTATGACTGCCGTTATTTTGAGGCCGCGATTAGAAGCACCAATATAGGAAACTTGCATCACAGTATCTTTCGCAGAGCGTGAGTTTGTTAGTTGTCATCACCTGCCATGCACCATGGCGAATTTAAGGGGAAAAGATGCAAATTACCTGATCGAAAAGCTTTTAAGAGCAGCAGAATACGCAAAAAATCCTCTTAAGAAAAAGATCGGTCTTAAAAAGAGAAGTAAAAATGCTCAATAAAGACAGACAAGGCAAAAAGAGTTAATGGCATAGAAATGAAAGAATTATGTAACAATTAATTAACCAGGAGAAAGGCGAACAGATACGTGTGCGATGAACCGCATTTAACTGAGATGACACATTGATGAAAAATAAGTTTCCATAGATAGAGACTTATTGCCACTTATTTTTACGGAACTAAAAGGGCAGAAATATATTACTAACTGTAATTTGACTGAAAATGGAGTGATACTTAGCTCCTTACAATAGGAAATAAATACCACAGTTTCCTAACAAAATTAGGCGTATACGTCAATCAATCACATGATAAAATATTTAGTAGACAATAATTGACTACTGATTGTGAGTCATTCATGCATGGAGATCGGTTTCATATTTTCTACCTGAAAATTTTCCATTCGAGAAATATTCTACTAATAACGTCATAAATGAGTGTGAACTGCAAAAACATTAGTAAGGTTAAAGCTAAAAACCACTTCAGTGATTCCATATTTCTGCTAAAACTTAAAATAAAACTCTCCAATGAGTAACTTTGGCTTTTACTCCATAATAGTCGAAAAAAAACTTTCGCAAAGCGTGAGTGAGGTATAAATTTATAAGTTCGGTGATATAAATAAACACCTTTCTCTATTAAACAACTAAAACAAAATACTCGCTATACAATCGTGAAATGTAACATAAATTGTATATAAAATTTTATATATTTCCTGGAATGTCTATATTTTCGATTTTCCCTCAAAGTTATGCATCTCGCAAGATGCCCTTCTAGTTTTTATACTATTTTATACTATTGTCATGACGCTGCTTCGCAGCAAAATGTCGTCGACCTCGTCCCCTCACCAATCCCTTCCATGCGTCCCAGTTCTTGTATGCAAGCAAATTCAAGATCCAACATTATCCTTTCTTTGAAGGGGAACACGATAGATAGCCGCGCAGCTCGAACACGTCCCGATACGGCATACGCGTTTCGGAAAGATAGAAAAACTTCGAACGGGCAACATAGGCGCTGATATTCGATGCACATATGTCAGCGTTGGCGAACGACGGCGAGCGGAGTCTCGAAAAAAAATTACAATCGTCCGGACAGCACGATCGGAGAGGCAATTCCCCGAGACGTCTTTAAAAACACTCGTACTCGCCACCTCTATATATTGTAGCACGCGTGTCTCGCGAGAGAGAGAAAGAGAGAGGAGTTTCCCTCGAGTTATACGGGTATAAGGGGACACGGTCATTACCGTAACTCACGGTAAAAAGAAAGAGAGAGAGAAACAATTTAAGTGATAAAAAAGAGCTTTGGATTTCAACTGGTTCGTGAAACGAGGCGACAATGTCTGCTTCGCCCCCCACTTACTCCTCTTCCTTCCCTCCCTGTTCCCTCCTATATCAACCTTCCCCTCGTCCTCTTTCCATTTACAACTAATTTTACGTTCAACTGGCTCTATTGAGTGTGAACAATAAATGGCAGCATAGTTTATAATCCAAGGATAAATGAACAGCGTTGGACCCGGCTTCAATGGGACATAAGGAGGTGGAAAAGAAAACAGTTTGTAGAGTGTTTGTTTGTGGGGTGGAGAATTGCCGCTGCTAATACCCAAAATTGGCCAATGTCGATGTTCTTCATCTATGTCAACATTTTAATGCGGTGGATATGGCTAATGTCCAAGTTCGTCTAATGGCTACGTTCAAACTGATGAATCAGTCCTTCAAATGTATTGAAGTGGTTGTGAAAATCAAATGCGTATTTTGGCTACAAGGTAGCTGTGTATCATCGGTGGTATTTCGTCGATAGTAGATTCTATAAAGAATCTGACATCGGTGAAATCCAACTGATGATTGATGCCGCGTAAGCGAAATGCGCATTTGGTTTTCACAACCATTTTACGGCTTCTGGAGAATTCTGATTTATCAATATAGCTAATGTTGTATCTTTTATTGAAATTTTGAGAAGAATCTTATGGAAAAGCTCCTGAATTGCAACTAAAACTTACTAAAAGTACCTGACCTAGTTGCTTTTATTGGCGTTACTGCTCAATAATAATCGCATTTATAACGCATGGAGATCGACATTAGCCATTTTGCACAGTTAGTGGATAGTAAAACTTCAGTTGAGATAATTTTGAAGCAGAATTTTTAAAAAGTAGATAAAATAGGAATTGAGATATGGTGTATAATACAGTAACGAAATTGTGTTAGAATCAGAAATGGAAACCTATTTTCCCTCACACACTGCTTTAAGTTCTAAGTTCCAAGTCAACTAAGCGCATTTACCCGACTTTGAGCCTGCTTGCTAAATCAATGCAATTTCATTGGCACTTATAAATTCCTAACGCGAATCGAGTGTAACAATATATACACCAACATTATATTGGCGTCATAAACATGTACGTTAAAAGTTGTACCATTAAAAATCTTTACTTAATACTATTACATGTTCTCTCCCCTTTATGCAGCCACCACTCTCTCTTCTCAGCGACCTCGTCTTCTTCCTTCTCTCTCCTTTCCGCTCCTCCACACCTTCCCTTCTTCCTCCACGCCTTTCCCCCTTCCTTCACCTCGCCCTCCCCACCCACCCAACCACCCACCCACACACACAACCTGCGTCGCCACATAACAGCAATCTATAGACTCCCACGCACGCATCTGCAAGAGGTTTCCAACTCCTTCTCTCTATCGCACATACCTGAAACTCTTGTTCCAATGCGATTGATGGCTCTCGCTCTTTCTTTTTTTAATCTGGATCTCCTTCGCCCTCACCTCCCTCCATCTCTCTCTTTCCCTCTTCTTTTTCGCTTGTAGCAAACACACCTGTGCGTGTGAACAACCTATACAAGTCCGAAAGGAGAAGAGGAAAGGAGAGAGGACAAGGAGAAAAGGGAGTGTGAGGAGGTCGCGGATATGTGAGGCACGGAGAGGAAAAGATAAAGGACGGGGTCCCTTTTTCTTTCTAGACCTACAAATACGCAACAGACGAGTGGCGCGTGAAGTTTTATGTGCGAGCGTGCGTGTGTGCGTTTGCGACAGAGAGAGAGCGCGTGGAGGGAGAGGAAAAATGCCTCCGTCGAAGAGGGTGAAAGAATAGAGAGAGAGAGGGGGATTTCTTCTTATTTTTTTAAAGCTGCTTCTTTTTACTATTCTACCGATACAACTCCCTCGCTCTCTCTCTCACTCGACTCGTTCTCTGGTTTCTTTTTATAACACTCTTTTATCATTTTCTCCTTTCCTCTTGAATCGCGCGCGCTAATGTAATCCGGATGAGAGATGTTCCGCGTGGGATTACTGCTCCCAGGACGATACTATCACGTATTTGTCGCTTAAAGTCTGCAGGAGGTGTTGTGGCCGCCGAAACAAGATGGACGTAGATTTTTCCGTTCGTGCCAAATATTTTTTGCATCTTTCTGGACGCCGACGAAATCGATCCATTTATCACGTGATAGTTCCTTAAAAAAGTGCTTACAGAAAGTAAGTTTGTAAAGTATGCATGGACTGTATCTTGTGTATCTCGTCACTGTTAGAGAGATGACGGATTATTCGGCGTGTCACATGACTTTTTACCGCATCGGTCAAGAACGGTAGTTTCTACTATATGAAAAAACAGGTTTTTTCAAACTTTTCGCGATCAAGTGAAAGAAGATATAACGAAAAGAAAAGAAACTTATGACCAGAATATTCATAAGTCGCACTAAAACGCAATAGACAATAAAATATAAGCATTTACTATGAAGTAACTAAGTTCTTTTTTCATGATGAGTAAATTCCACAGGGTTGAGCCTGACCTCATTATTGATAAAACAAATTCCCTTTAAAAAGTTGACAGCAGCAACATAAGTGACTTTAATTGAACTCTGCCCTCAGCACTCCCGATCCTCAATTGTATTCAACCATGGCAACACTTGAATACATAGCCTCATACTTTAAAAGTGAAGTTAAAACGAGAAAATTTTTCGAAATCATTTGATAGAAGAAAGAGAGAAGCTATCTCCTCATTTATATTCCTCGTACGCAATGATCGCTCTTTAAAACAGATGAATGACTTTTGGAGGTGACTTCGAACACGAAAATCCAACAAAGGTTTTAGGAAGAACATTTCATTGACAGGAAATGTATTCGTTCTTTCTTTTGAGACTTATAGTTATAGATATCCATGCGGTGATGTGGAACTGCCTCCTGCGGAAGCAAAAGGTAATGCGTGATATTAAGCCTTTTAACAATGTTTGCTGAGGAAATAGTTCCAAAAAAGGATAATGAAAATTTTCTTCTAGATTCAGCCTTACGCATATTCCTTCAGTTTTATTCTCATAGCACGTCTGATCACGCATGACGGTGTTCGCCTACTTCTTCATCTTACGTCCATTTGGAATTTGCCGGTGCATCGCTGCTCATGACGTCATCTTAAGAGCCTCTTGACCTTCGCCATTTCTATCTCTTTTGATCTCGCCATGTTAAGAGATAGAGGAATTTCTGTTTTTCATGATTCAAACATATACATGAGTAAGCGGATGCGTGCGCGCGCGCCTGCTCGTGCATATTACACGTACCATACAACTTCTTAGGTATTGTACTCTCCCAAATTGGTACATTAAAATTACCAAATACAGCAAAACTCGTATTAACCGTATTAAATGGAACTAGCTTAATCGCGGTTAATAATGAACAGATATTTCGAAGGATGAAATTTTAAAGGCAAAATTATTTAAAATATCTGTTTAATACTGCAGAAAGTTTTATATGTAAGAACTAGCCACGTACCTTATTTGCTCAAAGATGATATCTTTACAGAAAAAGTTATTACTTTGTTAAATATTGAGATTATGTAAAATACAATTATCACCCAAACATAAAATTAATAATACCGAGATTATGCAAAATACAATTAGTACTCAAATATAAAATGATGCAGCTCATCGAATTAGGTATTGGAGCGCTGTTGATGATGTAACGAAGAATGAATAATTATTAAATAGTGCTAAAAATGTCCAGACATTTCAGAAAATTTGTACATTATGTTATCAGCGAATATTTTAACTTACTTCGGAACTTCGTTTCCCGGTTAATCCACATACCTGTAATCTGGATTAGGCTTTACTTGAAAAGAGTGCACAAGTATGAATTTTGAAATGATTGTAAATCAAATATTAAACAGATGCAAAAATTCCGGAAAATCGAAATATGTACCTCGTTTTAGAGAGAGTTTCACAACGCTATAGTTTAATCCACTTATGCTCAAACTTTTCTGCTATGGGGGCACGTAAGCCACTTACACCCTCTTCGCGGGCCACATCCAGTCGAAAATAGTTGAAGAATAATTTTATAAATCTAAATGGTTTAGTTTGAGATCAATAATACCCGATTTGTTTAAAAGCATTTATCTAATAGAGAGGTAAAGACAATATATTATATTTATAATTTTCTATTTTCATTTTATTTTGTATTGTATCATTTAGTTGTTAAAGCCATGGCGGGCCGGATGAAGACACTCGGCGAGCCGAATGTGGCCCGTGGGCCGTAGTTTGGGCACCACTGGTTTACTATATAAGAAAAACATGTTACTCAATGCATGAACATTCATAAATTACATTTTAAAATTAAAATCGAGATACGAACTTGACCACATATACAGCTGAAAGAACGAAATTCTGAAGGATTTAAACATGTAATATATTCGAATTTCGAGCGATTTTCTCCTGCAACTTTTAGCATTCCGCATCCATGAGAAACAACGTCGAACAGAAAATGGATCAAAAAATTCTTTTTTTACAAATGAAGAGCATGGAGAAATAAACTATGAGGGGAGATATTCGTTTACAAAATCCAATTTCTGATATTGCAAAAAATCCGACTACATCCTGCAAGATCTTACGTCCATGAATAAAGGAATATCTGCGTTGCCTCTGCAGCACACACGCACGGAAAAGGATGTATGGGTGGAGTCGGATGGGAATGTGGGCGGGAAAGAAGGGGAAGGGTCGATGGAGGCATGGGGAGGGGGAATAAAGGGGAGGAAGAGAAGCCTCTCTATCTCTCACGATACGGTCCAGGGAGGATTATTCGCTTAAAGGAGTTCAACCGAAAGAAAGCAATCTCGGATTCTCCCCCTTATAGCTCCAATATACCGGAACGCTGTTCCTATATGGACTAAAGTTATGCCTAACGACCAAACGATCATCACCGACTGCGAAGAGTCAAGAGAATACTCTGAAGAGATCGATTAATTCATTTAAATGTATTAAATGAGTTAGAGAACTACTTGGATTGAATTTGGTCCTAACCTAAAATGAATTCATTATCTACCATTAAAAGCATACTTAAGACATGTTATCAATACCGGCGATTTTAGTTAAGTGCCGACATTTTTTTCTTTCCCAAATACGATGAGAAAATTAAGGCGAATAAAAGATTCTCGCAGTCTAGTTCAAGAGTCTTAAATCAACTCTCGAAAAAGTACAAGAAGCTGAAAAAATTGATATATACTTCGTACAAATAAAACATATAGGGTCAAAAGCTCGGATTTGGGAACGGAAATGAAATACATTATCCTCTATATGAGTTATGGAAACTTTCCTGCAAAATAAAAGGAAGTCTGGAAAAAACAGCTTCTGTAGTAAAAAAGAATGACAGTGAGATCTTGTTGTATCACCACAATCCCATGAATTGCCCGGAAACGACTTTTCCTTTAATTTATTCGGAGTAAATGTATTTATCGGTTTTAATTCCCTTATCAATTATATTTCTGTATCCATGTTTTCAATTTTGATAAGTTCTTATATTAACTCTAGATTTTTACAAATAAAAATTAATCATTTCATATATTTTTCACAATGTAAATTATTTAATGCTTATTTATCGATACACCTCACATTAAAACGGTGCGTGCCTATTATAGCAGATTTATGAATTCGAAGTGAGAGACAATGCTTTATGGACGGCGATTATGCTCTTTCGGAAAGTTCTGTCATATTTTTGGGATACGAGCAGACCATCCATTGAAGGTAAAGGTCACCTTCATGCGTCACATCTAAATAAATAGGTACTGGAAGTGATATCTGCGTGGAATACTAATATGACGATACAATCAATTCCTGTTTGGAATTTTATAGAATCACATTGCTCACACAACGTATACAGAATAAAAACTACCTTTCCTGTGCACAGGTTTATTTGCCGTAGATATTCTGCAATATTTTTTCCTTTTATGAATTGTTCAAGGAAAAATCAAATTGAGTTTAAGTCATTTGAGGCTTTTAAAAGAGCACAGCATTCAGTGCCCAGTTCCTGGAGGAACTGAAGAACTGTAATGAACGGAGAGTTACATCTTCAGATAATAAAGTAATATACTAATCATCGCGCAATTTATTTTGAATGGGATAGAATTCATTTTCACTTTCTCGTCCATTGCCCCAATGATCCAACCTGTCCGCAATTCATATCTCGTTCATCACAAATTCCACGCCAGATATTGTGCCTATCTGTTCCTCCAACACCTTAATAATCACTTTTATGTTTTCCCTGGGATTGTTCCCTTTTTTGTAATAGGCGGTTCTTCCACCATATGTTACGAACCTGAACTTATTGAAAAAATTAGTATCTTATTAACCTAACTATAATGGCCGCCTGAAACCTTGAAATATTTTTCTATTCGATTAACGACTACGATTATATGTTATTTTACCGAATTTTTAATATTTAAAGTATCATTGAGGCATTGTTTTGTGTTCTTTGGTCCTTCGGTGATTTTCTGCGACGTAGACGCTATCAAGTTTTGCTTATATGTGGAAATACTTTCCCTTACCTCTAAATCCACCGTGATGGATATAATTTATGTAAAGAGAGGTACCGTAGCCATCTCCAAATGTTTTCAATATACTAAATCTGACTGAAAATTAGCTTGCGTTCTGAGATTAACTATAACATCAACTTACTTGTAAGAAAATCAGAAAAGTCGTGTTAGACCTGTCCAGCAGGCAAGATTTAAAATGGTCCCCTTATACCATTTTCATTTGTTTTCTCGAAAATTAGATTGTTTACGCAATTCGTGCTAATACTATGTTGCGTACATTTGCGCAAACACAGAGTAGCCTGGGAAGAATATCCAGCTTTTCCTTGTTCATAAAGCTTGTTCACCATAGCAACAACGTTTCCTGGAGATTTTCCACATTCTTCATTGCGCGGGTATCTTAATTATGAAACATACCAGACGCCAGGCATTTTTCTAACCGCTTCAATCCCGTCCTGATTCAGCTTACGCCATAACTTCTCTTTGATATGTTTTCATAATATATTCATTCATTTCTTCAACGTTTGGTTAACTTTCCATTTCAACTCGGGCAGTGGGTCGAGGAAATTCGATTTTCGAGTGTCCATCAGAACTATGAGGCCGAACTACTGAAAAATTCACTCCGTATAATCAAAGAGAAAGGAAAGGCGGTTTGGCGTGGAGGCATTGGTGATTGCAGATCGATCGCATATAATAATTAAGAAATAGCTGATCCGTGAGGATCGAAATGACGGCGATGTCAACGAAGCGGGAGGCCATTTGGAAAGCATAAACGGAGCAAGGTCCCCGAGCAAAGCATTTCTTATACCGCATAAAAAGAAATTATTAAGAAATATATTCGGTAACAAGAGATGAAATATATAAGAAGAAGAATTGGTTAGTCGCTTTTAGAGGAAAAGTAGTGCAGTAGTGAAAAATTCAGCCCACAAGGTGAATGATAAATGTAATCGAAATTCAAGAATTCCTCCTGAATCAAGAAAAAGAGGCTAATGTAGTAATCCAATGTTTGAAAAAAACCTAAAAAGGGCTCTCCAATTATTCTAATACGGTCCATTCTTATGCCGCTGCTGTCAGTTGAAGAGGGAACGCGGAACAGACGATTTTGTTGTGACAAATAGATACGAAATAATGTTCAACATACAAAAGAAAGGTTGATAGATTCTTTTGTTATTAGAAGTATTTAACATTATTTAGCCATGATCTGTTTGATAATGAACAAAATACGTTCATTATTGCTTAATTTGATACGCGGCTTGCCATTAATTTAGAAATTAAAAATGTTTCGCTCAGTGTCGTATGATATCCCTGTCCTGAGGCACGTGAACTTATTTAAATTTCCTGCTCTTCTGCAGAAAAATGAATGTATGTTTGCGTCAGTAATTAGCCCCGAGTCGTTTAATTAATGTTCGTATCTTGTTTTAAAATATCCTCATTTCAACTTAAAATACTTTAACATCAATTACATCATAATGGACATGAGGTTCTTTGTGTTCGGTGCGTCGAGCGGAATCGCTACAGAAAAATCTGTTTTAACGCGAGCTTCAACGCCATGCTATAATTTATAATGTTGTGTATAGTAGAAAATGTTTGTTATGAGAGTAATTAGAGTTACAGAGCCTCCTTATCGCAGGCGATAAAAAAATCGAAAGACATTACAAAAGAGAGAGAAACCGAAAATACGCTGAGCATGCAGCCTGAGAGTCTAAGATACAAAAGTAAGATATATAACGCCTTTATATGTTAAGTGCGTTAATACGGCGAAGCCAAAATTTCGTGACTCGGAAATTACGAAACCGCATTTCTGTAAAGGAAGTAGTGAGTGCCTTTATCGATACATGAGGAGATTCCAATCTTTTTCTTCACTTTCGACATCCTTGAGAGAATCGAAATTATTTTTTTCGAGGAAATTATCTATCGCGATTGTGATTTAAGCGCAATGCGTCATATCTTATTATATAGTCAAATTAAAAAATAATACAGTAGACCAGTAAAATTAGACATTTTAGGGGAAACAATTCATAAAGTTTTGAAACTTGGCACATTTGTCCGTTAGGATAATCTAACTAACATATCAAAAGTTGGCATGCCTGACGTGTACGCGTCGGCCGTTTTGGCGCCAAAATGGCCGCCGGAGCACGACTCACGACTGTCCTATCGCGAATAACTCGGAAACGGTCAAATTTACGGCAAAACCGTACATAAAAAACTTATAGAAAATAAAATTTTCCACATGAAAGGTTCTTTGCAGTTTTTTTCCTATTGCGATGGTATAGCAGAAAATGAGCGTATTTTGCGGAACGCAGGCCGCGCGGTCTTAAAATCAAATGTTGTGAGCTTGTTATTGCTTATCTTAAGTAATTGAAATATACAGTGGATTAGTGCCTTAAGGAGATACCACTATAAAAAACGCGTTTGGAGCTCTACCACTGCTGGTGTTGTGGAAACGAGCTCACAACACTTGATTTTAAGACAGCGCGCGGCCTGCGTTCTGCAAAATTCGCTCATTTTCTGTCATATCATCGCAGTAACAAAAAAACTGCCAAGAACCTCTCTTAATTTTATTATATACAAGTTTGTCAACATACAGTTTCGCCATAGATTTGACCGTTTCCGAGTTATTCGCGAAAGGCAAGTCGCGGGTCGTGCTACGGCGGCCATTTTGGCGCCATAGCGGCCGACGCGTACACGACAGACATATCAATTTTTGATATGTTGGTTAGGTTGCCTTAACGCACAAATTTGCCAAGTTTCAAAACTTTATGAATTATTTCCCCTAACCGCCAAAAAGTAATTTGACCGGTCGTTACGCAAACAGCGCTCATTTCCTGCTATACTATCGCAGTAGCAAACAAATACAAAAAACCTTTCTTGTAGAAATTGTTATTCTCTACAAGTTTGTTTATGTATAATATTGCCATATATTTGACCGTTTCCGAGTTATTCACGAAAGGCCAATCGCGGGTCGTGCTCCGGCGGCGATTTTGGCGCCAAAACCGCCGACGCGTACACGTCAAGCATGTCAACTTTTGATATTTTAGTTAGGTTGCCCTAACGGACAAATGTGCCAAGTTTCAAAACTTTATGAATTATTTCCCCTAACCGTCAAAAAAGTGTCTAATTTGACTGGTCTACAGCCCAAACTCGGTAATTCGAATTTTTACAACTCGAAAGCTTGTAACTCTATTTTCAATGTGTAGATATATATTCCTTTTTGAATGACTTCATGTTGATCTGAGGTCTATAACCCGAATTAGATTTGTCTCCTCTTAAGGTTCGATTAATAGTGGTTCGACATTGTTATTTTTATTGACAGGACGAGAGACTCGAATTTTAGGGAAGCTGCTTAAAAATAAAGAAATATTACTTGCTACCAGATATTAGTTTACCTAAGACTTAGGGTTTTCGATGTTCGTAGAAATTTAGACAATGAATTTAGAGTTGCAGTATGATATATGTAATAGATTTTCTTGCAAATAAATATGATTTCAAAATTACCACAATAATCGGAAATAAATCAACACGGAGAAAGATAAAGTTTTGGCAGCTATGGGCATGGGAATACCGTGGTCTGAAATTTGTTGCGCTTATGCTAATGTCGATTCAAATACTTTAAATACAAATTTGTATCTTAGAATTGAGAGGAAATCAAAAATATTATTTCGGATTTTAAAGTAACGTAAAAAGACTATCGTACAATTAGGATGACCAAACCGTCCCAAATTTGGAGGGACACTCCCTTCTTTTCATTACCCGTCCCGCTTTCTGACATGTCTCAACTTTTTTCCCGCTTTTTGATAAATCATGATTTATACCCCAAACTGTCCCAGAATCTCCTCACTGGTTACACCAGGTTATCTATTACAGCTAAGGCTGATCCATCAATAAGTGCACCAGAAATACGCCACTGTGATATGTCTCTCCTTATAGTCGGTACATGTACATAAAATGTCCCTCCTTAGCTTCTTGAAAAGTTGGTCATCTTACAGTGTACATACAATATACATTGAAAATACACAAATGAAGAACCGATAATTTTAGTTGTGACCAATACAAACTCAAATCCGTGAATTAAATGTATTTTCAATTTTAAGCAATAACAAGGAGAGGAACATGGATAACATTAGAGCTTATTTTATTTTTATGTAGGGCTTCTATCTGACTTTATATGTTTTTAAAAATTCAAATCTCATAAATCTATACTCCAAGTTTAAGCTCTCTATCGTTTACGGTTTGGTCACAATTCCAATTAAGCGAGTGCACAGATGGATAGACAGACGCCAAAGTGAAACTAGAAGAGCATTAAAAAACGCTCTAAGAACGAAGATTAAAATTATAGCTAGGAAGTTTTGCCTTCTTTGAGTACATTCTACATCTATAGGATTTGGTTGGAAAGAAATGACTTAGGAGATAAAGAGATAATGTTGTTCATGCAGGAAAAAGACCATATTCAAAGAAAAATGACAGAGATTCGTTAAATGTTTGTTTAACTATAAGATTGATCTCGCGGCGAATAATATGGACATATTGTCATTTTCCCAAGATGTTTACCGATATTCTTAAATAAAAATTATTATATTATTGAAATTATAGAAGAAAACGTGTGGTCAGAATTGTGATTAATCAACTAATTATTAATGCGACTTTTCGAACTTATTTATTCACTGTAGATATTAATAAACTAAGAAAAAACTATATATTTTTTCATAATGATGGCATAAATTTTATAACGTCGCATTCGAACATTCACTACTGTTTGAATATCATTTATTGACAATCATTGATTCCAAATTGCTAGAGAAAGGTTAATTCGTGAATTTCCGTTAGCCGTACTAACTTGATATCTATATTACAACGAATTCATAAAATTCATCTCTATAATCTTACCAATTACTTGGTATTAAAGCATAGCAAGATAAAGATAGGTAGGCCTGGCGAAAATAAAACATTCGGTAAATCTAGAGTCAAATATTAGTGATCTTGGACCTCAGATTTAAAAAATTCTTGACGCTATTCAATTTTTCCATTGCTCTACCGGCGTATGATTAGCAAGTGAATGCCTCGGCAGTGTGACTTTATCAAGGTCAATTATACCTTTAGAGCTGCTAAGGAAATTAAACTAAAGACACCACTTTTCCCGAGATTTATATTGAATCAGGTGATTAAGCACAACACAAAAATTAAAAATTGGACTCAAAACTCAAATTCGTAAACACCGCTCGTTTACTGTCTGCTCTCAATACTATCTGGAAATAAAATTAACAATATAGACAAAGATATGGTGATCATAATGAACTTACGAAATAGAATGAAGATCAAACATTAGATGTATCAAAGAAGAATAAAAGACGATGAAAAAGCACTGGGTATCTATTCTACGCTCCAAAAAATCTTAGTGTTAACAGGAAGAATTTTTATAATTTCAACTTCTGAGGAGTTAGATAGTATTTTTTGCGCAAATTCCCTCGGTTTTGTAAAATTGCGCAAGCTATATTTCTTCGGTCTGGCATCATGAAACAAAAAGTGCATCTTTTTTCCCTTTTTATGTAAAATTTAATGTTAATCATTTTCGGTCGATTAATCATTGAAATATTATTAAGTTGTAATCATTCATCATCGTCTCTGAAAAATTATTAATTAACACATTAACGAGCACCATATTGAAAGACGAATCAGTCACCCTGTAGTGTATGCAACCCGTTCAACAAGATACTAGCGAACGGCAGTACATGCTACAAACACCTCTTTTTATACAATTCCGCAAAAAAATCAAAAGCAGTCATTTTTAGATAGACTTTAAAGTGCTATTTTATTTGAACATTTATGAAGCTGTAAAAGATGGGGAAAATCCTGTTTCGTAGTTTATGAGTGTTTTTATTTTAAAAAGGAGGAAAAAAAGGCACTGAAAAGATTATTTCCTGTGGTAATTCATCAAAAATATTTTGGAGAAATATCAACGGGGTTCATGAAATTTTCATATTAATCAACTCATTTCCAGGCTGTTGAAAAAGTCTCCGAAATATATAAATATGTAAGTCAAATTTTGAATTAGAAAAATTCTCTTCCATTCATAGCGTCAAGATACATTAAGAATAAATGCCGAATACAATTTACTAAATGTTTCAGTAGGTCTACGGTTTTACTGCTTTGCATTTAATTTTCACTCTATTAATACGACTACCGGTGACGTAAGCAAGCTTTTGTTGTCCTCGCGGTGGGATAATGTCATAGTTGAGATTTAAATTTTGCTGTGCATATGAGCGGATGCAAGTGAAATTTTAATTTTATTCTAAAAATATAATGTGCTTCAACGTACAAATGAAATATTTAATTCTCTTTAACCGAAGTGGCTCCTATTTTAATTAAATTATATAAAATATTTCGCGGGCAGTATTGCAATATGCGATGGACTCCTTAAGCAAATAAATTTTAACTGTTATTGCGTCAAATGTTATAAAAGAAAAATATCGAAAATGCGATACTGGAATTTCGCTGAACAAGCCCTACAACTAAGCGAAGCAGCAAGTAAAACTACGATGGAATATATATTCTGCTAGATAAAATTATTCCTATATATGCATACTTATTTGTATATTGGATTATATGCATAATCACACATACATTAAGTACTTGTGGTTAGGATGGTTTCACTGCGTTAATATACACACAAAATGTGTGGCACGTGGGTATATGTGCCATGAATCCTTTCTTTAATTAAGCATTTTTAATACTTAGAGAAAAGAAAAGAAAATTTAATATCCACATCACCGTTTCTACCTCAATAGTGGCTATTAAAGCGTCATACGCCGCATTAAAACTCTTTTACCTCGCGGAGATTCTTCCTCCCATCTGATTAGCCCGCGTCGCACTCACTCAATCGCTGTCTAATTATTAATTTCACTGTCGCGGGCAATTCGTAATTTTCGATTCGACAATACTCTAACGAGACATCCGAAAGAATAAAAAACGGCAACAAACCCGAACGACGCATAATCACCTAAGTCACACTATTTCTCGTCTACTTTCATTAAACATCGCCCCGTCTGCCACATACATCTCTCTCTCTATCTGTCCTTGTTCCTCCCCCCTCTCTCTCTTTGCAACAATTGCCGCATAACAATGTTCGGCGGGGCCATTGTCTCTTCCTCCCTACGCAAACCATTGTCATGACCGCGGCGGCGACAAAGGCTCTCCCCTTTCTCTCTCTCTCTCCCTCTCTCTCTCTCTCTCCTCTCTCTCTCTCTCTCTCTCCTCTCTCTCTCTCTCTCTCCTCTCTCTCTTCACCGTACTCTCCGACCCTCCGCCCTCTTTCCGTCCTTGCACACTAGAGAGCACTAGCGGCGGTGCCATCATCAGAGACAGCAACGCAACGTCGCCCGCAAAAGCTGACTACTGCTACAACTGGGTTTTCCTCTCGCTATCTCTCTCTTCCTCCCTCTATCTAGCACGGATCACGGCAGTGCACGGTCACGAGTTTGGAGGGGCGGAGGCGGAGGGAGAAAGGTAGGGTGCTCACATACACACACCATACCACACACACACACACACACTACACACACACACTACACACGCGCGCGCGCACACACACACACACGCGCGCGCCGATCAATTGCTCTCTCTCCCTCCACCCTCTTCGATGCATTTATCGATGGCTATGGCACATCCCTCTGTCCCTTTCTTTCTCTCGCTGGCCCACTCAATCCTCCCACGCACACATGCACGCACGCGTACACTCGCACGTGCACATACCCCTACCATAGGCAAATGGTATAGAGTCACGTGTTTTCCGTAGGGTGGGGGATGCGTGTGTGTTGGAGGGTTGTTGATGAGCGAAGGTTTTCGGGAGTTTCACGGAACCTCCGCCAGAGGGGAGGGCGGGAGCGGGCGGGCGCCCGACTGGGAGTCCCTTTCGGATCCCGCGAGCTGCGCGCTACCATACGCTATTAACGCGGACAGAAGCGAACCCGCTGCGTCGGATTAACCTTCTTGCTTCCTTACCCACATAATGTGTGCGGGCGTACAAGGAATGGGAACGTCTACTTTTCCCATAACTCTATCGTACCCGCTACCAAATCCTTTGTAACTAATTTACTTAGTATCAAGATACTTTCCCTCGTTAACCGGCTGAAGCGCTAGTTTTGCGGCGTCGGAGGAAAGTGTTTATCCGTATCGTATGGGGAGAAACATGCTGAAAAATATTCCGCCTTAAGAAATCTTGGCCGAGTGGCGAACAGCATTTTATAGTATCGGCATCCGGTAACTTCCCTACCCGGCAGATCCCACGTATGAGAAATACTGCTCCGTCCCCAATCGAGAATTAATTCCTCGCGGTAACGGATAACTTGTAGGAGTATTAGCGCAGGGCGGAGGTAGAGGGGAGGGAGGGAGGAAGAGGGGAAATGAAGGGGCGAGGTCATAAAAGGAGGACGGGCGGATAAAAAATACTCCAAACTTTTCCAGTTTTTTTATCATTCGTTTTTTTAACCTCACCCTCCCTCATAAAACATTCCGGCGAAAGGGGTTTTAGAGGGGAATCACCCTCACCCCATCCCTTTCTACCCCATTGCGCGTCTCCATTCCTCCCATAGCTCCCTTCCCTATTTCCACCCCCTCTGCCCCTATTTCAACCCGCCCTGGGGATCGAACCCGGTTGGTTTCACCAGCAGAGGGAGAGGAAGAAGCAGGGAGAGAGGGAAGGAGGGGATAGAGGAGGAAGTGTTGGTGGGGGAAGAAGAGGGGAGTGAATGTGTTCCCCGGGGAACGAGAGGAGAATCTCCCGCAGCGCCTGGCGAGAGAGAGAGAGAGAGAGTGTTCGGGAAAAGGGCGACTCGGAATTAAAAACGCCCGCCTCTGCTGCGCGCCTTCCAATCGATACGGCGGCGTCAGGTCACGTGGCCGTGCGGCCGACCAATGGGAGGAGGTCTCCGCGTTACACGCGCGGTTAACGGTGAAGGGGGTAGGCGTAGCGTATGAGAGAGAGAGAGGAGATGAGGGAGAGAGAGAGAGACACACACACACACATAAGGTAATATCACCATGTATATAAGTATATATGCAGATGCATACTTTCATATAATAAAGAAGAAAGTGAAGAAAAGGATCCGAATTGGTACCTTGCTCGGTGAAATGAATTTTGAGATCATGAAAATAATTTATCGTATAAAATTAAGTTTTAACTTTTTCATATCGTTTTTCTCATCATAAAGATCTTATAAATGCGTCGCAGTTTCGAAATAAATTATTTTTAAATGCAGGGTGGTATCGCAATAAATTATTTTGTTACACAAAATTTATATTTCTTTTATTTTCCAAACGTTATACTTCTTATTGAAGCAATTTCGAATTATGATAAGCACGTGATAAAGATTTGGATTGTTTTTGTTTCATTATAAATGCTTCAACTAAAGTTGCTTAAAATAACTCTCATCAATTTAGCTAAGAATTATGATTGCCTTAACGATTTGTCGTTTAAGAGAGATGCCTTTTTCATTTTGGAAAGCGAGACGTAGAAATCTTTTATTGGGAAGAAATGTTTAATTGAACAAATTAGTATTACATCATAGATTTTGCAATATTAAGCGCGATGTTTGAAAAAATAATAATTAAGAAAATAAGCTATCTGAAGAGATTTAATGTATCCACGGCACAACACCTATATGCCTGGAATATAATAATGATGATCAGGGCTTGAAAAATGCGCTCGTCTGTGACGAGTGAAAATTTTTAGGTGCCGAGTAAAAAGTTCAATAGAGCAGTTTCAGTTCAATCGGCAATTTTTTTATAGGTTATACCTATTGTTGAATTGAAATATTTGGAAAAATTGCCAATCTACTTGATTTAGTGAATGTTGCGGGCGCTAGGAAGTAGCTAACTACAGCCATTTCTACAAGCACATCCAGGGGATTACCCTAAACTGTGCATGCCTTTAAACCTGATAAGGCCATAGACAAATGGTATTTTAGTGCAAAAACTGTAAGACATCAAGTTCATAAATGCCATGCCTCTGGAATTGGTATGTTGACACCTAAGAAGATATGAATAGTAAGTTTCATTGAACTATTGCTTGCTCATGGTCTTGTGTCACTGATAATATGAGTGTTTTATATTAATTGTCTTGTAGACTGATGTAAATACAAATATATTTTGTGTAATGTCTTGGTTGAATATTAATAGTTATATCTGAAAAATAATTAACATTTCATTTTTGGCAGTGAGGGTGTTGTTTTTGCTCGCCAGCCTTGGGGTCTTTGGGGCACTGGCGATTTTCAGCTGACGAGTGAGATATTTTCCTGACTGGTGAGCCAGCATGAAATTTTTCAAGCACTGATGTTGATTCTTAAAATGGTATTTCAGCTTCCCGCCAAATCTTTGACATCAGAACCATTAGTCTCACAAGATAGACGGACTAGAGCATAATTGTGAATGCTACTTATTTTGAGCTATTATGACGCTTAAGCCGACCTTTAAAATTTTTAATATTATTCTAACCTGTCTACCACTTATTTGACACCTGATTTAATATGCGTATATTCCTAGAAATTAGAGACGCGCAACGGCGATCCAACAAATCTCAAACATTACATCGAGTGGTTATCAGGAAAAATCAAGAACATAAACCACTAATCCGTTTTTGCTATTTTATTTCTTCTTTATTTTGCTAATTCCGCATCTATTTATCTTACAACCACAGAGAAATACTCCACACTGCAAGAGAAGTGATTCGAGGTGTTCCCCAAATTTTAATTTTTCTTAATCACCTATTATAAACATTTTATGAATAATTATCTGTTAAACCAATAAAATAACTCATTGGTAAAGTAATGTCACCGTTACGGGAGTGAACCTTGATAAGTCTTTGATATCACTCAAAATCACGTAATATTCACATTATAAGAATAATTTCTTTTAAAAGCCATTTTATGGTGCAACATGCAATAAAGAGAATCGCGTTAACTGAATCATTCCCCTTTTCATATCCATCGCCTCTTCTATCTTTTTTCGGAGTTCACTCTGACACTGTGTTCGCTCGATTGCAAGAAGAAAAATAGTGAGATTCGAACCAACAACCTTTGTCCATTTAAACTATAAGTTTAATATGGTAGTTTTTTTAGGGTAGTTTGATGCCTATATTTAGAAGTATTTCCAAAAACAAATAATTTAGTGCAAAATTTAGAAATGAGCCCGTGATGATAAAGGAGTTTATCACGGTTTAATTTACACAGATCATGTAACTTTGAAGAAACAACTTGCACAGATGGAAATTCAGATAGAGAGACATTATGAAAGTCTACTAATTAAAAAATCCTTTTAAAATTACGCAATAAGTTTATTATGCCGGTCCCTGTTCCGTTTTGATGTACCGTTCGAAATTTTGAAAGCGCCCATCTGTATAATTTTGTATTTCCCCGCGCTCTTTTTGTGTGTGTTTGCTTCAGCCTACAAAATCGCATCTTTTTTATTCCTCGGTCGATTTCCCATAACATAGGAATGCGTCATCTCGATCACGTGTTATTTGTCCATATTCCGAACGGAAGAAGAATAAACGTTTGATTGATTTCGGGGCACAAAGCACGCGCATTTGTTTTAACGGTATCGCCGCGTAAATTATGAATAGCGTCGGGTGTACTCATTCATTCATTCTAATGCTCCGGAAGTTCTAGCAATTTTTCATCCTTTCAATATTGAGGTTTTTTGACGCATTACCTTCGCCAGATTTATCTTTCATGTTTATTATGATTTTTAATAATAATACAATAATGTGATAATATAACGATTCTTCTAAAAAACAACGAACATTGCTCTTTGACAATTTTTACGCCTGGCTCAACTCAAATTGCGTGTCAGAAAAAGAATACCTTACTGTAACCAATATCACAAGTGAGAATATATTTTAGAACAAAATATGATGATGTTCTCATGAATTACTTGACGTAAGGCATCTGACCCATTTATCTCATGGATAGGTGTGGATATGGATATAGGTATGCATGCAACTTTCTCTATTTACTCCTTTCTCAAGAGCTGTGCAGTTTATCAGCAATAAATTCTCTTAGCAGTGTCCATAATCTATATCTCCCGTAACAATCAATCCATAATTTAAACTTAAAGTCATGCACACTTTACCATTGAAAAACTTATAACCACTAACACCATGTGCGAATTTGCGTCATTCTATGTTTGAACTCGTTATTTTGTGTTACAAAACATATTGCATATAATGGGGACGGACATTGCGCAAATGCCCGCAGCTGCGAGACAAAAACTTAGAAAATAAATCCAAGATAAATGTCAATCGCTATGTGAGATTTGATTTATTTATCATGCCTAGTCTCAGATAGATTAAAATATTATGAAATTTGCAGTTTCTTGTTGTTATGTGACATAAGGCACGATAATGTTTTTATAAGTAAATTAATAATATGTAAAACTAAATTATTCTCGTAGATGGAAGGAATTTTTATTTAGTTTATCCCAAAATTTAAAGAAAATGATTAAATAAAATGATATGTAGAGAGACTACAAAAGAAACGAAAAGAAAAAACTTATTTTTCGTACTGCTAGAAAAAGCCAGAGGTATTTTAGCGCTCTCTTTACTTCAGAAGTATTTACAAAAACAAATAAATTCATGCATTAGTATTAGTGCTTCAAAAACAAGAAGGAAAGGTATATTCCATAAATGGAGATTTCAAAGGCGTTCTTTATGGGAAATGAGTATAAAACGATATCGAAAGATTGGGTTTATATCCTAAACCAGGGGTCCCCAAACTTTTTGAGAGGAGGGCCACATAAGAATACTGAAGGTGCTAGGCTAAAAAAAGACATTTTTCCTATAGTTATATATAACATATATAGTTAAACATGAATAAATAAAAGATTTTTTTAAAGGAAATAACAGAAAGCGAAGAAGTCAGCTAAATATGCGCAACAATAATTAAACATGGATAAGTGAAGTGTTTTTCGTAAGAAAATATGCAATGGAAAACAAAAATATTTTTTTCTTTATTTACATATACAGCTTATAACCATAATTAAGCATAAAAACTGTAATTAAACATGAATAAATTTGATCGTAAGGCCTGTAACCAACTCACCAAAGTACTGCTGTTATGAATAAACACGCTCCCAATACTTCCGCCGCCCGTGTAAGATGGTATGTAAGTATGTATATATTTGTGTACCGCATGCAGAAGCATCATAATTTCGGTATTCGTTATAGGAATGAAGAAAAATATTATTTTTCATAAAAGCGTCCGCGGGCCGGATAAAAACCTTTCGTGGGCCGGATCCGGCCCGCGGGCCGTAGTTTGGAGACCCCTGTCCTAAACTATAACTTGTAATTATATGGTTATATATATATATATATATATATATATATATATATATATATATATATATATATATATATATATATATATATATATATATATGGTTTCGCGGACTTTTTTTTATAAATGTTGCCCTCTAATTGAATACATGTTTTAGTCTATGCCTCATAGATCACGTAAGAGCTTAGGGGAGAAAAATATGATTTTATAATTGTTGTTTGCCGATAGAATCGCCGTATCGACCGATGTAAACAAAATACGGGGTTTTGCTTGGGATTTTCTCAAATTATTATCTCCAAAACTAGAAGTCGTATAATGTGGTTCTGCGGATTTTTGTGGTAAATGTTGTCCTCTACCCGAATAACGTTTTTAATCTATAACCTGTAAAATCATAAAAGAACACAGGAGAGAAAAATATGGATTTTTAATCGTTGTTTGCCGATGGAATTGCCGTAGCGATAGATGTAAACAAAATATATGCTTGGGATTTTCTCGAATTTTTATCTCCGAAACTATGTCTTACAAACTTTTTTGTCGTAAAAGTTGTCATCTATCCGAATGAATTTCCTAATCGATACCTTATAGATCATATAAGAGCTAGGGAGAGAAAAATATGGTATTTAATTGTTGTTTGACGGATACCATTTAACGAGATAAACATATAAGTTTATTTAAGTGCTCATATAAAGTGGAAGTTATAATTGACGGGTGCAGTTTAAAATCATAATTCGTCGAAAATTTTTAATAAGGATCACTATTACTTAATTAAAATCCGCCCGGTAATTTCGGAGATTAAACGGAAGGACGGAGGAGCCGTGCCCATCAGGCGTTCCGCTACTACCGCTTCTCTGGTGAAGGACGTCTAAAAATCTATTAAATATGCCTGCTCAATGGGTAATATTAGGTATTTTCCACAATTTTATTGCAAATAATGTACAAAGAAAATGTCGAGGAACCCCCGCCTAAATTTTAGCTCCCGGTTTACCGGTACCTCGGGTGGGACCTGTAGGGTTGGGTGGGATTATTTGGATCGTTTCACATTTAATCAGGACTTACTGGTGGTCAAGTATTTTTTTAGAATTCAGTAAATATCTTTCATTGCATTATAGTGCTTTGAATTAAAAAATATAATACTAAGTTTTAAACATCATGTTAATTTTAAAATACACCACAAAAACATTAGTTTTACAAATTTTGTGGGGCTATTTGTATCAGAGGTGGGGCTATTTGGATCGCATATTTTCTTGCAAAAAAGCATTGAAAATTAGTCTTATAAAAGTTAGAAACTATATATAAAAACGCATTACATTTTCTGACCATAGACATTCGTATTAATTACGGATTAAACACATTTTCCACACTTAAATCGTTTATGCCCAGCAGCCCCTAACACAGCTCGTGATACCAAGTTTTTCATGTTTCGCAGCTTATCCAGTCACCTTTTGGGAGAGATTTCAGATTAAAATACTTGATTCCGCAGAAATCACACGGTACATCTTCACCTTCCGATGATTTGTATGAAGATTCTTCACTTGAACTGCTCGAGTCCATTAGTCTTCTTCGCACACATGCATTCTTACTTTTCTTGGCGATAACTAGATCTTTTGATTTATTTAAAAGTTTTTTTACCTTTGTTCCTTTCTCCAAATGTAACTTTCTCTTTATTTTTGTGTTTTAAACGTTTTTAGGAGATGTCAGACAGGCAGAATGCTTTTCTTTGTTTGCTTTTTCTTTGGATTGACTTTGGTAGGAGTAGGTAAAACAACTGAAACGTTTGTTCCAGAACATGATGGTTTTGTGAGAACTTGATTAGTTTTAGGATGAGAGTTATTTAATTCAGCATTTTGGTTTAGGGGAAGAGGCATTTCTTTTGATAAATCTGTAGTTACATTTGATGGTCCGGCAGATGAATCTGATGGTCGGCTATTTGCATTTGAAGAACGGGGATTCTCACTTGACTGTCCGCGATTTACACTTGAGGGTTCAGGAGGTTCATTGGAATTCATTCAAATACTTTTACTGTATTCCCTACAGTGGAAACCTTTCTCCAGACCCTATTAAAAATATCACCAAATACAAATTTTGTTATTGAACTTGTTTGATAACTGTGAACAAAGGAAGTGGTCTTTTGATGGTAAAATTCATTTAGTAATGTCAAGACGTTGCATAACGTGTGCAAAACGTGACTGGTGTGAGGTGGTAGGCATACGAGTACTAGCTCAATCTGATGTTCTAGGCAATAATCAAGACATTAGAGGGAATGGTGGGTTATATGACCATCTAATATTAACAAACTCCTGCCTTGAACACATATTTTTCAAACTGTTGAAGCCAAACCAAGAACAGATCTTCATTGATGTAACCTGTTTCGGACATTAGAACCGTGGTACCGGGAGGCATTGCTTGTTTGTATTCTTCTCGCATTCTTTGCCATTTAAAAATTACCAAAGGAAGAATGAATACTCCGCTAGCACTACAACATGCAACATCAGTTACATGTTCTCCCCTTTCTAAATTTGCAAAGAAAACAACATCTCTCATACCCTTTTCACCAACAACTTTTGAAGGTTTGTTGTTCATTGGAAATCCACTCTCATCCACGTTGTAAATGCATTGAGGTTGGCCGATTCATAAAAGAAATGAACTATTCTTGGCCTGCCATCTTTATTTCATCGCCCCAAGGAATTGTAATTTTATTCATTTTAGCATAATGGTAAACTGCTTTTCGCATAATTGTTGACGTATGGCCAAAACCATGGTTACTTAATGATTTTAATCTTTCTACAAGGTCTTTTCTTGTTCAAATGAAAAAATTGTTGGGTGGCCTATAAGCTTTGGCTTACACATTGGTTGATGAACTTCCTCCCTCGCAATTTCTCTATTGTATCGAGCATCCTGGACTCGTCTCTGAAGAGTTGTAAATGGAACTTTGAAATGGTCTGAAGCTCCACTTATACTTAAATGTCCATTGAGTGTGCTGGATAAGGCCTGGCATATATCTTCCTCCTTCCACTGCCAATAAGCTTCCTTACGCTTATATTTTCTCACCATCAGAAAAAAGAAATGCAAATAGTAGGGTAATTAAAATTTAATTTTTAGAGTGTTTCTTTATTTTTGCAACATATTTTACTTTCTATTTATGCTAAAAAAATTATCCCGCAAACATTCTTAAATATACAAACCTCCAGACCTATTGGATACTACTGCAAGTGCAATGGGTTAAAATTGATTCAAATAGCCCCACTTGTGTCGACTTCAGATAAAAGGAAGTAGTCCTGTAGCTACGAACTACGCTACTTGTGCCATAGAACAGTGCAGAAGGTAATAACGCTATAAGTGAGACAAAAATAAAGAACAAAGCGAGAATAATATTAACAATAAATCTTAAATTCCAAGGCTGTAATGTGACATGCCGTTAAAATCAGAGCTAGTATCCACTTTCCTCGATCCCTTTAATTGCATTTTGAAGGCATGTGCAGATGTAGAACTAAATAAATTCACTTCAAGAGCAAAAACAACCGTATTCTACAATCGTTCACTAGCAAAAGACTGCCGGAATGCGCAAGACATTATGCGAAGTAGGTAATATGCTTATTTTGATCCAAATAGCTCCATGATCCATATAGTCCCACCTTACCCTACAGTGCATTAGTAACTCTACTTAATAACAGGTTGATACTATGTAGATGAGGGATCTCACTCAATATGTGTTTCTCCTTTCTTTCCACTCTTCTCCGTTCCTCCATAATCGATTACTTTTTCCGAGAAAAATTTCTTTGCAATCATATAAAAATATCATTAAAAACATAGACTTACACTAAAGGCTTTAATAGTTGAAAATTGAAGCAATTAAAAATCATACATCTAATGAAAAAGTAATTATTTTATTAAGACATCTGGGTAAGTTTCTGTTTTTAACGAGAATCACGTTTATTAAGCCTATCCTATGCAATTACCATTCCATGCAGTAATAAAAGAAGAGACGGAATTACGCATTTTTTTACTTCAGACCTGCACAGAACACTGTAAGATAGATAGATAGAGATAGATAGATAGATAAATGTCTTTATTTGGGTGAAATTTTGACCATAAGGTCCACTCTTACATTTGACCCTTCGTCAGTGTTGTTACATTATATTAAAATACCTGAATTACATCAAAAACGATTAAGATAATAAAATACTAATACAGACAGAGAGAGATAGATAGGCACATACAGGAGCGGCCAGAGGAATTTTGGCGCCCCGTGCGAGATAGCACTCCAGCGCCCCCTCCGTTTATGTTTGTTGAGATATTTACAAAGTACCGTATTTTCCGCCAGATACCGCGCGCGTTATCTATACAAAAAAATATAAAAATCGAGCAAATGTGACTATGCGCGTTATACGCAGGAAAAAATTGTATTTCAAAGCGAACGTTATTTCGTTGTAATTTTATGCTTTTCTTATAGTAATGGAAATTTACGACAATTCGTCACATTTTAAAAACACTTGCAGACGTTCTTTTCATCAAATGGCAATTTAAATTATTTCCTAGCGAAAATAATTATTCAATTAAAAAAATACACGTTTTACCACGTAATTAAAGCATTTCCATATTATACAATTTCAATTAGTAATACCTATAAATATATCAGTCTATAAAGCAACATATGAAACAATATCACTAAATGTTCTAACGTAATTCAACATACTCGCTAGTTTATTTTACGCTTGTTATTATTTACAATACAAACAACCGAAACAACCCAACTCCGTGTCCGATCATTTCATTTACGCATTTTCTCTTTTACAGAAAATACTCGCAGTTGAGTTGATTGTATTGTAAATAATAACAAGCATAAAATAAACGAATAGAACGACTAGAAGGGTCATGGAGATAACACACAAGCACCGTTAACGCACCGAAACGCATTGAACGTTTTCTTTCATGCAAGCAATTGAGAATTGCTTCACTTTTTCTCCATTCTCGGACGCTGGATTCTCCTACACTAAAAATTCTTCCGGCTTCACGATTTCCTTTTTCTTGGGCTACTTTCACTACTTCTAATTTAAATTTTGCAGTATAAGATTTTCGTCATAATTTATTTTCGTTTTCCATGGGCTTTTTTATAAAACTTTTAGTAATTAGTATAACTGAGCACGTGTTCATACCGTTCACCAAAACCAGAACAAATGAACGACTAATCACGTGATGAATTTGAAGTTGAATTAAAAAATTGAAAGAAGAAATTGCGCTGATTCAGTTTTTTATCAGAAACAGAAAAATTTAGTCTGCGCGTTATGTATACAATTTTCAATTCGATAAAATTATTAAGATGCGCGTTATCTGCTGGTGCGCGGTATCTGGCGGAAAATACGGTACATGTTCATTTATTCATTGCTCTGTAAAAATTATTGATAATGAAAAATTAAAAGGAATGCCATCAAGATTCTAGCCTGCTCCTCAATATAAATTGATATGCAATATTTATTCACTTGCAAGTAACACATAGATAAATTATCGGGAAAGCGTCCCCAAAACTTTGGCGCTCCGGGCGGTCGCCTGACTCGCCCGTAGCTCGGGCCGGCCCTGGGTACATATTCAGGAAATCTTCTAAGAAAGAAAAGGTATTTGTGGGAAAAACCTAGAAAGGACTTGGTTTGGCCAACCTAGTAAAAACCCATGCAGGAAAACACCCACAAAGTGAAGAGGGGTGGAAAAAACCTGCGAAAACCCTAGATACATCAAAGAACAATATGAACGATATAATAACACAATAAAGTGAAAAATCAAAAATGATATGTTCATGTAGCAGGTTAAAAAATATGATAATAATAATAAATAAATAAACGAGAAAAATATTTAAGATAAAATGACAATGAATGCATAAGAGACCTACTTATTAGTGGGGAAAAATAAACAATATATAAATAATAAATGGACACTCAACAATAAAACAAAGAAAAAAGAGTTGCAGGAAATTTACAATTTATGCACAAAAGAATAAACAGGAAGTAATGAGAAAGGATAATGGATGGGGAGTGTATGGAGATGATTAAGGATTGCTTTGATGTTTTAGAAGATGAGTGAGACAGGTGCGTTTGAAAGAGTTAAAGAGAGAGGGAGAGAGAACTTTCATAGTTAGCTTTCACTACAATTTTATAATTGCTGAGTCGTGACTAATTGACTAGCTGTTATTTATCCATAGAGTTTTGCAATTCTATAAACAAAATAAACAGCAAATGCGGCAGAAATAAGCACACCAAATACATCTCCGTAATGAGCGTCCAGAAAAAGAACGAAATAAATCTCAAATCTCGCTTCGGAAGCAAACTGCAGTGAAAATCATTTTGCCGACGATTTCCGCCTACGCGCATTCGTTAAGGTTGCACTGAGTGAGGTAAAAAAATTGATTTAAATGCTTTTTACTTCCAGCAAATATGCATGGCTGTGAAAATAACAATATAAAATACAAGCACACTTAAGTAGCGAATGCATTAGATGTAGATGACGTTTCTTTCAGTAATTTAGGTCCTGAGCATAAAAGCATAAGAGAATCTGTGATTTACACGTGATAACCGTTAACATGGCATCATAAAGTGTATACTTACAAAAGAACCTTCTCCTACACCCTCGGGATTATCAACTTATGGTTCGCGGACCAGTATCAGTCAGCTAATTTCCTGTAGGCAGTTCACATTAATAATAAAAAAAACAAATTCAAATACTGGAAACAACAGTAATGAAGGTGGGACTATACCCGCAGTTTAAAAGTTTTAATAGTTGTAAACGACAAGATAGGTATCCTAACCGAAGATATATGATTAATGGTGGTCCATGGCTAAATTCTATTCTGCGAAATGACATATAAACCCTTCCATCCTTAATCTAAAACATTTCTATGATTATGTTTGAATAATAAGGGAAAGTGAATATCGTTCATGTAGAAGTGTGGCGTTCCTGCGAATTCTTGTGCGATGCAGTTGAAAAATGCCTTTAGTAGTATATAAAACCAATTAAAAGCATTTACTTTATGAATGTACGTTGTAATATCTAATAAAATTGAGAGCGTTGAAATTTATTGACGTTTATTATGAAAAAATATTCGATATACACATAGCGGTTCGAAAGAATACGGGAGAAAAAACGCGAACGTATATCATTAAATCCATCCCAAAGGTTCATTCCTTGCGTATTCTCCTCACCCACGCGCGTGAATTTAAAAGCAGGCTGCGCGTCGGTTTTGGGATCTGAAATATTGCACGTTGCGGGAGCACACGCGGGAGCTATGCGGCATCCAATCGGAGTTTCACTTGCGCATGGTCGTGTTTCAATTGTTTCAATCGACTGAGCCCTAGGTTAAATCCACTCTCTGGTGAATCTCCAGTCCCATAGCCACTCTTTGATCGGTTTTATAGCCGAGAGCGTATCATATATCGCTTCATACATCTGTAAACTTTGTTATTATGACGGCGTTCGGGAAAAAATATAAACTTATCATTCACGTCCTCGCGTTTCTTAGCACAATGTACTCTGAGAAATCTACTTAAGAATTAATTATTCAAGTGTTGGAGATATTCAATTTGGAAAACTTAATAAAAATCTAAATGGGTTCCTATGCTTGTGTCATATAGGGAATTATCAATAACGGTTTTTAATTGACTATGGTGGTACTTCCACCTAGCGGAGGAAAGTAGGACTACAGTAGCATGTACCTTAATTGAACATTTTTGTAGCTGAAAACAAGAGCCATGCTTCTCTTCTGTTTGCAATTCGCTGTTTTAATTAAATTAACCGAGCCTCATACGCCTTATGACACTAGGAACTTTCATTAAATTACCTTAATTCAGATGCTATTACATTTGTTAGTATATTTGCGTCCAACATCTATGGAAAAGGAACCGTAACGATTGAATTTACTAGAGCTAATAAATTTAGAGCCAAGGCGGAGCGAAGTGATGTTAGAGTCCTATTTATAGGAAGAGTTATACGTAATTGATATAAATATATCTACAGCAGTGATATGGAGAAAATACAGTGCAAATCAAAAACACGGATGAAATTTAGGGAAAGAAAAATCCGGGGCGGATTATGAATGTCTCCGAGAAAGATACGGGTTCTATCGTTGATATTTAAGTAATTTATTTAACCTATGGGTAAAATTTAGGAAAGTTCTTAACATTCAAATTGCATTTTTTTACTATCCAATGTTACATGAAAACTTGAAATTAAAACTTCGGGAAGCAAAGTGTCAAAGCGTAGCATTTTCATACACATTTTATTGACGAAAAATATTACTCTGATGGCGTAATTACATAACGCAATTTTATTATGAAATTCAAATTTTTTGCGTATTTGATTTCTTTAAATTCGAAAATTTCAACATTAAAAATTTACGAAAAATAACGTTTATGGAGTAATTTTGTTTTCTTGTGTTTTATGCGATACCGTCTGTACGTAACTAGTGTACGTCCTTTAAAATTAAATTAATTACGAATGACATACTACGTTCTGGAGCAATAAAACTTAAACCGTGAGAACATATTATTACTTCATTACTGCCTTTTAATCATTTTTTGGTAAATTCTTCTTATATATTATTTACCTGAAATTAAACGAACTGGAATATCTCATGAATTAAGAGATTATAGAAGAGAAATCAAATCTTACCCTATATGTCCGATGATTGGCTGTATTTCTTTAAAGTAAGCCGCAAAATCTATACTCAACCGCGGATGAGTCGCTCTTTGTGTTCCCAAATTTCATAATTTAGAGTTTTAAAATATTACAAATAAATTCGAACGGAATATGAAATTGATCACGCGTATTTGTGTGACAAAAATAACGCGTGTATGCACTTATAATACTAGACTATACCGAATTCGAGTCCAATAATAATCGTTGCATTTTGCCATTGCTCTCCTAATGAGTGATAACAAGATGGAAAAGTACACTCCATAAATGGAATACACTGAGATTTCAAAGGCGTTCTTTATAGAAAATACGCACAAAACGGCATCGAAAGATTGGGCGGTTTTTGAATTTTTATACTCGAAATTAAAGTCGTAATTGTGTGAACTCGCGGACTGTTTTGCGGAAAATGTTGTCCTCTATCCAAATATTTTGTTAAATATACAACTTACGGGCCATATAAGAGCTAGGAAGAGAAAAATTTGATATTTAATTGTTGTTTGCTGAGAGAACCGTCTTAGCGATGGATGTAAACAAAATGTACGATATTTTGCGCAGTATTTTCTCGAATTTTTATCTCAGAAACTATAACTCGTAATTATGTGGTCTTGCGGACCTTATTGCGGTAAATGAAGTTCTCTATCCAAATAATTTTTTAATCTATACCTTACAGATCATATAAGAGCTAGGGAGAGAAATTTATGGTTTTTAATTGTTGCTTGACGGATGCCACTTAACGAGATACGAGCATAAGTATATTTAAGTAATTATGTAAAGTGGAAGTTTTAATTGATGGATGCAGTTCAAAATCACAATTGGGCGATAAATTTTAATAAGCATCACCCCTACATAATTTAATTACAATCCGTCCGGCGGTTTAGGAAATGAAAGTTACGACGGACGGACGGACGAGACGTACCCATGAGGCGTTCTGATACTATCTCTCCGTTGGTAAAGAACGCCAAAAAACTGCAAAATTTGAAGAAATACGATTAATAAGCAATATTTTACGATAAAAATTACAATATCCATTTCTTTCCTCGGAGTACAGTACAAATCTCGCTCCAATATTACAATTCTAAGATATTTTAACGTGCAAGAGAAAATTAATTTGTACGAGGGATTTCAGATTTCCCATGTAAATCAAATGGGAAAGATTGCTCCTAGAATCGAAGCCGGGACTTTCAATTTCGCAACAAAATCTATCCTCGAGAGCTTGGCCCCATAAGCAAGAGATTTCCACCAAGTGTCATGAAAATCGGTATCTATTGGTTCAGAAAGACAGACGGACAGACAGATAGACACAGTTACGACACTATAAGCCTAGAAAGTAGGTTAAAAATGACAAATTATAAAGGAATCTACGTACAAAAAATGGATCGCCACTGAGAATGGCTGCTTTGTAATCGAACACTTCCGGTCCGCTCGATCCTCGCGGCACAGCTTACCAATTTTCGTGAGACTGTGGTACATTTTTTCTCGCTCACTATTCCACAGACGTGGGATAAAGTAATCACCTTTCTCATTTGACGATACGAGTTATGGCAAAAAACTATCTTTTAACCATTTGAATGTTTCCCTCGGACTACGAAATAATTAAAAGATAAACATTTCTAATCGTCAAATTAAGACGCAACTTTGTTTCAGTTTCATATGTGTTATAAAGGGTAACAAATTCTACCATAAGGTATCGCTTTTTATAGCAAATCTATTTTCCATGGTGCTACATTGAGAATATTCTTCGTTATTCTCAATCTCAATGTTCCACAGCACACCTTCTGCCGGGCACTGATGAAAATTTTGTTTTCTCTAGCTCCAATAATTACCTAGATGCCGTGCACGCTTACGGGCGATCGGACTAACAGTAAACATACCCTTTTTTATTAAAAAGAGAAAAAATACTCGAGTTTATATGGGAGGAAAAAACAAAAGCGGCCCAAAAAGTTGAATCGGAAGAACCTAGTAACGTAAACCCGCAAATCACTCGCAAAGTGAAAACAACTTGTCCAACCAAAAACCTTATACCCGTCTCTCTCGCTCAGACCCGTTTCCTTCCTCTGTCTCTCTCCCTCTCATCCTTCCTCCCTTCATTCCTCCCTTCCCTCCCCACTTCCTTCCTATCTCCCTCCTATCCCACCCGTTTTTTCACGGGAGCATGAGGGAAAAAGCGTTCTTTCTCGAACCGGACAGCGATCCGCAGGCATTATTCTTCAGTTCCCTTTCCAACCCGTAGAAGAGACGGACATAGAAGGGGGAGGGGGCGGGGATTGGATGGGGGCGGAAGAGGCTAAGAACGGGATGGGTGGGTAGAAAGAGAGAGAGAGAGGGAGAAATTTTTCGAAAGCCCGCAGGAGTGACCTTAATGACGTACCAATTACGCGATCGCATTACCAAAACATAATCAAACACAAACACACGCACACACACATTTGACCGATCGACCGACTAAAAAAATAACAAAAAACAACAGCAGACAACACGCCAACTCCTCCTCCGTAACCACCCCTAAACTCCTTCCTCGCGAAAATAAAATAAAATTCCTCCCTTGAATGAAAAAGCGGGGAGGGCTCGGCTACCACGTAGCAGAATCACTATTCCACACAGTAGGGGAAGGGGAGCTTAGGGAGGGAGGATGATTGGGAGATCGAGGGGCGGGATCGGAATGGGTGCGAGGATGTTGGAGGGTGGAGGTGGTGGTAATACGAGAAGTCTAGAAGGGATGGGGGAGGGGGATGAACGGGGATGGAGAGGAAGGATATACAGAAGGGGGAAATGGTATAGGGGAGGGCAGGTGGCACAGGGGGAGGGCGGGAGGTGTGCCTGCATGCGCTACAGGGGAGTATGGACGTTGGAAGAGACGTCACAAACGGAGGTGTGGGTAGAGAGGGTGCTGGGAATGGGTGAAGGGAGGGTTGTAGAACGAGGGTGCGCGGGTCGGGGAAGTGGCGGGGGGTAAGGATTTGTTTTCCATACAGCTTTATATCAGCTTTTAGGGGACCGAACCCGGGCGTTGAAGAGCTGATGACTTACGAATGAATTTTAATACGCGCGCCCCCAAGTAATGCATTGCCGCGACCTCCGGGAGGGATTCGAAACGACGAGAGAGAGAGCCGCAGAGGAGGGGGAAGGGGAATGAGGGATGAAAAAATAAAAGACAGTCGGAAATACGCTCGGCTATCCCCTTCTGTCATAATCCGGAAAATGTTGTGGGCGTATGGAAGAGGCGTAGACGGAGAAAAGAGGGGCGGAGATATTAATGCGCTTGTTCCTTGTATGGCTGATTATTTTTATTAGAGAGATGCTCAATTGCTTCAAAATTCATATTATTGTAGGGAATATTATCGCGGGATCTTCAGCTCCCTGAAAAAAGCGAATTTTCCGTTGAGGAACAGTGTAAAAAATGAGTGAACTCCCATGAATGCAAATTCTACGTTTTTTTACGAAAACCTTTAACTTTCTACTACTTATCACATAAAAAACTTCTTTGGAAGATTTCTCTTTGTATTTAGATAGCAGACACGATTCATCGCTTGCGAAGGTTGTTATACGATCTATTCGTTACAATTCAGCGTCAGTACGATGAATATATTGTATATAAGCAGCAAGTTTAGTTAAAGTCGTTTTCTAACTTCAGTGCTCCTGTGCAAAAGCGTAATAAATGGGAAGTGTATGAAATGATTTGACTGTATAATAGAATTTCGACAAATACACAATGAACGATAAATTAATATTTATAGTCATATAAAGTGACAGGATAAATTGCAAACGAATTGAATGCCTATCACCCGTGGAAGTCTATGTAATAATTATAAATAATTCGCCGGCATTGAAGAGACGGCAGAAGTTGCACATCTTAAAACCTTTTCATGGCCAATCGTAAGCATATATAAGGTTGAACACGGGCCACTTGCCATCGAGTTACTCCCTCATCCGAATTTTTATAAAATATCGCCTTTCCAAGCCGAAAAAGAGGGCAGTTAGGGCGGTTAGCATACAAGTTTCCCACATGTCTGACCTGGGCTCGAGCACGGCATTCTTCGAAATAGGGAAACCTCGTGATATAGGTAATGTTCTGTGCTGCGCAGTTGAAGGAGGAATCGGTGATAGCTTGTATGAGAAATAGTTCTCTGTACGTGCACGCGTTGCTTTTCGTCAAAATCGCGTCTCTTCACTTCAGAAACCAAAGCTTTGGATTCACTGCGCCGTTTTCTCTTTGTTCCAACAAAAACGTAAATACTTTCTCTATAATGTGCTGTTTAAAAACCCGTTACAATAATTTGTCATGCTGTATCATAGCTTTTGAGTACATAAATAGATTTGTCTAGATTAAAATGTTTTTCAAACTGTTTGTCTCGCAACCCAGCGGAAAGGAAAGAAACAGAGAAAATAAGTTTCTGAGTCGAATTTCCGTTAACTCGCAATAAAACTATCATACATATTAATTTCGTAGAGTAGCCAGGGGCGTACGTCACACCGGCGTGGAAGTGATACAGAATGGATGAGAACCTGAAAATTGGCGGAAATGCAGATATAAACATGAAAGGATAAGGAAAACTCTGAAAACCACGCATTGTGGAATACTAACGTATTTGTTAATTTTTTGTATAAATATTTTCCCATAGGAAATACATTGCGTCGACATTTATATCCATAACATATCTTTATTAAATTAGTTGAAATTAAGATACAAAATGGAGACCAACAGTTGTACGGTCGAAAAATCGAAGTATATTTGTCTCCAAGGAGAATTCGAATTCATGCTGAATTCGCTTAAAATTTCGTTTGATGCCATAAGAAACAGGAATTTTTGAGGGTTTTAACGAGGATTTCTGATACCATTGATACGAATCCAATGCTCTTAACAGGGAAATGGGAGGGGAAGAGCATGATTCTATTCAGTTAGCCTCGTCATCCGGCGGTAATATACGCTCTCAAGGTAACCAAATGGGTTGTCTTCCTGCGCGAGTATTATTCTATTAAGGTAGCTAAATGCCCCGTCATCCGGTGGGAATATCCTACGAGAACTAGTCCTATGCTTTTAAGTGGTATTATGCTTTTAAATGGACAACAGGGGTAAGAGTAGGGGCGAGAGAGAGAGAGAGAATAAAAAAATCGAATTTCATAGGGTGAAAAGAAGAAACGAGAAGAAAGATGAAAAGCTATTTTTATTGCGATTTTATAATATTATTCGGGTATTTTAATGTCAAACATTACAATAAGGTTCTTTTAATTTTTTTCCTTAAATACTAAATATCACTGATAGAAATGAATGTTTTTAATCCTTTTTCCTATCTCTTTCCTTCATTACATCCAAATTCAACAGGCGTACTAATGCATGTTAAAAAATTGGCATTTATATAATAAGAGCATTCCGTTACTCGCAATTTCGATGTATTTCAGCTGGCTATGCTTGACTATTTACTTTTTCCTTATGATCCTTGTATCCCAGTATTGGGTTGCAACCTGTAATTTGAAAATCACTGTCTTAGAACCGGGGTTCTAAAAAGACGATTATCTATCTAAACAGTTTCGTGTACTCGGACCACCTATCAAAGCAGAATATAAATACAGACAACCATCAATCATATTTATGCGGTTGGAATCTAATTTCTTTTCCAACGATTACCCATTTTGAATCTTGTCGCTTCCAGCTTTTAGCGGATGAAGTCTTTCCCCATCAAACTGAAATCCCTTTTGATATTACTATTTTATCAAATATATAACTTTCATTCCATGAATATCTCAAATTACATAGCATTACATACGCATCTTTTAGCAGTGTTTAACGACATTGTGAGTAGAATTAAATTCATAAAACGATTCTATGGCAGATTTCCTCTTCGTGCTATTTGGCCATGTGATATAAATTTCTCAAAATATTCTGAGAGAATTTTAGGCATAAGAAACCGCAAAATGGACGTATTATTTATTGATTATGAAGACTCTCGTACTTATTTTTCTATACTTCCTGGAAATATTTCTATTAAATGAGAATTTACGCAAAAAACTAAGGAATCGATGTAGGATTGTGGCAGTGGGTGCGCGGCGAGGCGTGCCCATTTTTCCTCAATGCTCCATTGTCGTGGTGGCTATCTAATCGCGAGAGTGAAGGGAAGGGCCGGAAATATCTATCGCTCCTTATCGATCGAATTCGTGGCATACGCGCTAGCATTGACCGTTGCGCCTCCTAACATTCGTCCGGGAGAAATAACTACAACCTCGAACACGGAGACTTAGGTCGATACAACGAAAATATAAGTATTTTTTTGCGCATTGTTTGCGTTACTTTTTAATTTCCAGAGTAATGGGTTCAGAATAAAGTACAAGGACCATATTTAAAATGGTAATAAAATATCTACGATACGCATTGTATTGTGTATATTTTCGCTTTTTTCTTAAAAAAATCGCTTATGTAGTCGGTTTGTCTGCCAATCTGTCCATCTGTTCGGACAATATCTCTTGAATCCTGCAATTCGAAGAAGCATAATATTTTAGATAGATTGGTCCACATGAGGGCTGCACTTGACATAAATTTTGTGGATCTAGAAATAGTTGCTTGGAAATAATTTATGTCTTTTTCCAACCCCATAGTTTCATTTCTACCCCCATAAGAAAAGCATGATTTTGGCGCAGGGCATTAAAAATTTGCATTTTTACATTAGTTAAAACTAACATATGATAGGAACTCGAGACATAAACAGTTCTATAGCTGAAAGACGGAGATTTATATATTTTGAAAACAGAATCCACATCTACGAAGAATGAAAGCAAACAATTGCTTTTAATTCAAGAGGAAAAAGTTTTACGGTTTAAAAAAATGGAAAATATCAACTGCCATGCTAACGAGTCCACTGCTTTTAAATGGGAAACATGTTGATACATAGCATTGATATGATGCTTTTAATGGAACTTTATAGACTATGAGGCCGTCGTTCTCAATCAAAGATGTAATCATATGATGACGTCATAATCCTTAAACAAGGGCAAAGGTGTCTTATGTAATTTGCTCTGCCATTCTTTTCTCACTTATTAAACATTGAGAACGTTTTTGCTAAGGAAGTTAAGTCGATGGAATTACATATCATATTGCCTTCGCAAACGCAAAGATGATGCCAACGTGTCCAGTTTTGAATTTTTGCTACAAATTTTTACAAAGTCTTCAGTGATAATTACTGAGTATTTTGTTAATTGATGGAGGAGCCTTCAACGATTCCGACTCGATGCAGTTTTATATTAAAAGTTAACCTTACAATATAAATCAAGCTCATCTCGTACTTTTGATACTTCCAAAAGCCCTTCTAATGAGACTATCGGACTTGGATGCTTTGAATCCATAAAAAGTTGACGCACTTACTTAGATACAAAATTGCATATGAATAAACGGTCTATATACATTCAAACCTCTGCAATTAAAACATTTATACCTACAAGTTACTTGAAAAGCCAAAGAAGCATGCAACAAATATGAATAAATGAAACTAAATAAAGTATGAGTATAAAGTATTCATATGAACAACTACCAAAAATCGTCAGTATTTTGTTCGGTTTAGGCATACTTCGGTATTATAATCGGTTGCTATTAAGGATTATTTCAGCAACAATCTCACTGTAGTAGCTGGTGTCTATTCCTCTCTCTCTCTTTGATAGTTGTTGCTAGGCGTGAAGCATGTAAGCCGAGACCGCAAAGATGTTCTTAGTTGGATTCACTTCTAAGGAAGACAGCTGGCACGCATAGATCCCGAGACTAATTCCTTAAAGCTGTAGAGTCGGATTCCATCCGAGTTTTAGCCAAAATATTCCTACTAGAAACTCCAACCTAATACTTGTTTAATCTTAGTGCGACTATTTGAATAACATGTTCCTCTTCTTAGGCATTTAATTTTATAGAATGATAGTTCTACCGTCCTTACTCTTTATAAAATTTAACTATTATTCTGCCTGTTTTACAGTTATAATAGTTTGGATTGACGGTCTCAGAGTTTACCAATTTAGGTATAATCATAGTGCTAATGAGGCGGCATAGTCAATTATATTTCTTTCAGTCACAGCAAAATAAATGGCAAAAATCCGTCACATGACCAGATGGTATCGAAAATAGTTGTTTCTCATTTACGTAAGGGAAATATTCATATAGTTGATTGTATGAGTCGTCACTCAATGGTCACTCAGGTTAACAATACTATGAAAAATTATTAGTTATATGTATGAAGGTATTTTAATTTCTTAGATTCCTGTTAAACATTTCCAATGAAAAATTAGCCATTGAAGAAAATCTTAGTTTTCATCAAACTACAGCGAAACTTTCGTCATAAAATTTATCTAATGACCAAACTATTTGAATTATAGTGTCGCAGCAACGCAGCGTGGATTGCCAGCTTCACGAAGTATGCTGTAACGAGTTCTGGGATGGAGGCAGTACAATTATCTCCACCCTAAATTGAGGCAATGTTTCATGCTGTAAATCTTAACAAAAGTGTTGTAGGAAATTTATTTCCCTCGCATGCCCCCAGAAATAATTGTGCTCTATTCCTTGACCTGGCTTGGCTGCCAGATCATTATCTCCCGTGAGAGCAAGGGATCGAATCCTGCCTCGGGCAGGAGACTGTTTTCCTAAGTTTGAGGGAATTCATCCAAGAATTGATTATCTGATCTACCTCTGGATAAATAAAATCATATATCCAGATGTCCATCCCATCTGAGAGCGAAATTCCTACCAACTAGGTAGGGGCGGATCTATGGACGGGCTAACGGGACAGCAGTTTGGGCTCCCGATTGACAAATAAAATAAAATAAAAATAAAAATGCAAGCAAAACAGAAATAAACAATACTGATTACCATCTTTTTATAAAATGTTACCCTTTTAAGTTTAGTTTAATTTACCTACAGACAGATCCAGTAACAGACAAAGGGAAAAGTGGGCTAGAGGGACGTATTATTTTTTGTACTGCCTTTGGTAATTAAAATTGTTTATAATTTTTTATTGTCTTAATTTATGTTGGGGGCCCACAAATAACACTAGCCCTGGCCTACCAAAATTCATCATCCGTCATTGCGGCCTTGCATGACTCGTTTCGCCATTCCGGTCCGCAACCTGCATTCCTTAATTCAAATCTCGTCTCATAGAACGATTTTTATTACGGAATTTGTCGCAACGGTCTGAGAGAGGAAAAAATGTCACCCCCAGGAACGAATGCACGTCTTCTTCCTTTCTCGAAAAATTCAACCTGTTAGAACAAACGCATTTATTGCAGCGAGGTTTTGAACTGCGGCACATGCAATTCGTCGTGAGATTTACGAGCACCGGAGTCGAAATGACCTCCCACGTCAAGCGGGCGCCATAAATCTCGAATCAACATCCTCGAACCAACGACTCTCAAACCGCTCGAAAGAGAAAGTTCTTTCTCCCTCTCTCTCTCATCCTCCCTCTCTCTTCCTCGTCCCTTCCTTTCTACCTTCCCTTCCTCGCATCCCTCGCAGGAACCCCACTAGGCTACACCCCGTGCGCATCCCTCCCACCGCACACGCAGGGAGAGATAGATGGGGAACTGGAGGGAGAAGGAGGGAGGAAGGAAGATTAAGTTTTGGAGGAAGGAAGGGGAGTAAGGATAGGAGGATGGTAGGAGGGGGAGAGAGAGAAACGGAGATGGGGGAAAAGGGTTAGAAATGGGGAGAAAGAAGAGGAGGAGTAGTGACATCGTACCCAGTAGGGTGGATAGTGCGGGCCGGGAGACGTGAAGGGATTTAAGAGGCAGGAAAGGGTGGAGGAGAGCGATGAGGGGAGAGAGAGGTAGGGATGGAAGGGGAGCCAGGAGGGAAACGGCGGAGGGTTGGATGGCTGGCTATAATGGGGATGGGAGGAAATCGAGGGGTTGGGAAGGGAGGGAAGACATGTTTCGAGAGTAGAGGGGATTTTTGGGAGAAGGCCCTAGGATGGAGGGAAGGGAAGTGACAGGCAAGCAGGGTTGGAAGGAAAGGTTCTTTTCTGGAGAGAGAGAGAGAGAGAGAGGATGATGGGTAGGTGGAGGAGGGTCATAAGGGGCGGGACGATGGCTGGGAAGGGGGAAAAGGAAGGGAGAAGGGTTTGCCTGGTCGTGTGGGGGAACGGATGCGAGAGAGAGAGAGAGAGGGTGCATAAAAGGAGGGAAAGGGAGGGTAGGGGGAGGAGTTTTGAACGATTACGGATCGGAAATTTTTCACCGCTCTTTCTCCTCCTCCCATTCCCTCTCTCTTCATCCTATGCCCACTCCCTCCTCTTTTCTTCCTCTTTCTCACCATCCTTCCTTCCGATTCCTCGAAAAATGGAAGCAGCCATCAAAAGCTGCACTCCGTGTCGCAAAGGACATGGAGGTCTTCCTCGTTTTAGCGTTCCTCTTGAATTTATATATATATATATAACACGAATGTTTCTAGGGTCGATTTGTATTCTAGTGCAGCTTTAAGGAAGTTTTGCAAGAAGAAACATTAATTTCTTATTGCGTGTCCGCTAGTAAGGCCTTACAGAAAAAATAGGCCAGGTCATATACGGTTTTTTCCTTAAATGATGATGAATCAGCTTCGAGCAGCCGATGAATGCAAAATTTAAGGCGTGTCGATTTTTCTATTTTCTTAAATTTTCTTAACTACTTGTGTTCTAGCAGTCAAGACGACGGAAAACATCCGTGGCTATCACGGATTTAATTAAATAGACCTCTCGAGGTTAGCATTTAGTTACGTTTCAATACAACGATGATTAATTTACGTATGCAACCTGTATTAAGTTTTCCGCGCTCGTGATATGAAAACATAGACGTAAGGAGCAACCTTTTTTCTTCTTGTGTGGTGGAATGAATAGCAACCGTGAAACATTAAAAAAGACGAGTTTGAGGGTTTATTTTAGCAAATAGTGATTGCTGGGCTGGTAGCAAAATACTTCTGCAATAAATTTTGGCTTCGCGATGAAGAATTCAAATGAACATTCACCCTATTCTGTTTTTAATTTTTTAGTTACATCTTTTGAGCGTAAATTATTTACACCCTATTCATTTTTGTACAGTAAAAACGTGATTAGTTCTGATTTAATATATTAACTGAGATTTTTTATCGGGAATTTTAAGAGTTATTTTTTACGGATGCAGTTAATTTATTGTTTGCATTAAATAAAAATGATTTCAATATATTGAATATGTATTTCATACTTCAATATATTACATACAATAAGTATATGGTATTTAAATATACCATAAATATATTAAAGTTTATTTTTTGTCTTTATATCTTTACTTTAAGGAAATTAGAAAGAAAAATTCCTGCGATAGAACCATATAAATCAAATTAAAAGCTGAGTCTGTAAGTTCCATTCTTCAAGAATCGGTCATCATAAACCAATGTTAATGAACGCTATTAACATTCGCTAAGGAGCCGCAAAGTAATTTTCCTAAGGAAGAGAACAAAACCTAGACAAAACTTTAAATTAAAGCTCGTAAAAATAATTCGCTTTCAATTTAGGCGTTATATATTTTTTAAATATGCGCAATTATCTCTCTAAATGTTTTTCCCTATTATTCCACTCATGAGGTCGCCCTAATTTGTCCCCTCCTCTCCCCTACGAGAGATTTAAGCGGAGGGCGATGTTTATTCCCAAAACGATGTCATTCATTCGCTCTTTTAACCGGAAAGGGATAAACCTAAAACCAAACAGCCATTTCTGTCACTATGTCCATCGGGGAAATCCCTCTTCCGTAACTACTCGAAGCTCGTGTTTATTTTTAGGACGGGAACCTGTATTGTTTCTTGGAAGGCGTCCACAGGTAATAGACAATAAATATGCGAAACGCTTAAAAAAATAATTCTCCATCCCGAAAACAAATTGGATTGATAGAGAAGAAGGAGAGGATAAAGATATAGGAGCGGCAGGGACACCGAAAATAAAAAAATCTACAATAACAAGCGACCGGACATTTCAAAAAATAAATTGCGATAACACCGCGGTCCTTCCAAAGCAAAAAATCCCTTGTTTAAGAAAACAGAGGCATATTTGAAATCTTCCTTGCGGGGTTGCCACATATCCTTCGTAATAACGTCGTCGGTAAGGGCAAAATCGATAGATATGAATGTTTTTAAAGTTAGTTAATGTTTGGAGAGGCAACATTGTAACTGCACCTCGCCATCCTAAGGGTAAATCCAATGTTTCATCAACCTATTCCTGAACAAACATCTGCGCGGGAAAAAATTTAAAGGGGATGAAGAGTTCTGATCTCCCCGACGAGAATACTCCGGTTTTTCCTCGGAAAAACGAATTTCTTCTTCTACCATAGGTAACCCAGACATTTGGCCAATCTCCCGATTATAAAAAATGACTGTTGCATCCGGTATATTGTATAAAAATTTCTAAGCATATATTTTAAATCGAATTTGTAGAAAAAATATTATTATTGCTTACTTAAAGCTGAAAAATACAATTTAGAACGAAAAACTGAAAATTCATTTAAAATGTGAACAAATGACATCATATAACCAATTCGATATTATAAAAATATTTAATTCCATTCTACCTTTTAATGAATATTTTATTCAATTTCTCATCCTGAAATTTAATTTTTATCCTTTAGTACGTAAAAATAGCATTTTATCTTTAAAATATTTTTATAAAATATTTTTAGTCTATTCTATAAATACTAATTTTCCGGAAATCTTTAGAATTCAATAATGTATTCAAGTAGTTATTTTAAAATATCTCATATTAATAGATTAGTTAAGAATATCCTTATCTTAAGAATTTACTGCATAATTTTTTTTATCAATTGTTAGCGCATGCAAGCCGCATGTGTAATGCTCGTGAAATTATCAAAACTTTAAAAATCTTATTATAAGAAAAAAAAACAATTTTGACATTTCCATTGAATATTGTAAAAATTAAGGTGGAAGCAAATCAACTCTAATTTAACAATTAAGCGAACAACAAAAAGATATATTCACATATGTATAATTCCGAAAATATGTGCATCTTAATTATTAGCCTACTTTCTAGAATGGAAATAGTTTCGTCGTTGTGTCTGTCTGTCCCCCTTATTAACTTTTGAAACCACTTTTCACGGCACTTGGCGGAAATCTCTTCTTACTTGGGCCGAGCTCTTGAGGATAGCTTTTGTTGCGAAGATTTAAGTCCCGGGTTCGATTCCAGGAATTATTCTTCCCATTTGATTTACGTGGGAAGTCTGAAATCCATCGTGCAGGGTAATTTTCTCTCGCACGTTAAAATATCTTAGAATTGTAACATCGAAGCGGGATTTGTACAACTCCCCTGAGGAAAGGAATGAAGATTCTAATTTTTATCGTAGAATTTTGCTTATAGATCGTATTCCTTAGAAAACTGAAAAATCAATTTTTAATTATTAGAATACTATTACCAGGTCTTTGTCCCGGATTTAGAGTTTCGAATTTTTATGTTCATTTCACTCTTTAGTGTTTTCATTCAAACTTAATGTATGTACTCTCAAGATAAGTGACCAATATTCCCCACTAATAGATATGAACAAATTAAATATAGTTTCAAATTTGATATTTGATAATTTGCTAAAATTACGCAGCATATTTTAATAAGTTGTGTAATTTCACAAAAAATTGACACGGGCCTCTGGTCAGGGTATGATTTGTTTGGAACCCCCTCCCCAAAAATCAAAATTGTGGCCCAGAGGTGCACCTTTTCATGGCATTTTTAGTATGTGTACCAAGTTTCTTTATTTTCGTGAAATGCTGTTGGTAAAATTGTATCAAAATTCTGGCACCGAGGTGCACATCCTCAACGCCCCTTTAGTATGTGTTCCAAGTTTTAAGTCTCTATGTTTCTTGGCTCAACATTGATATTGGTGGAGGATTTATCAAAATCGGTCAATTGGTTGCTGAGATATCTTCAAAAAACCGAAATTTGGACCGACCGATCCATGGAGGCCCGTCGACCCTGTGGGCCGATTTATATTATATTTAGCACTGAGGCTTTCATGATCAACCTGAAGCTAGATAATAGTTCTGAAAATAATCTGGAAGATCTAATCAGAATGTTAGGAACTTTTAAATAAAATTATGAAAAAAAGGATAAACTTCTAATTATCACTCTTGGGAAAAATTGATATTAGTGAAGGTTTCATCTAAATCGGTCAATTCGTTGCCGAGATATATTTAAAAAACAAAAAATTTGGACCGGCCGGCCGGTCCAAATTTTCGGCCCTTACATTACGACCCTTTGACCCCATAGACCGATTTTGTTCATTTTATACTCACAATTGTATCTGATAAAAACATTGATATTGGCGGAGAATTCATCAAAATCGGTCAATTGGTTGCTGAGATGTTAAAAAAAAACGAAATTTGGACCGACCGACCCATGGGGACCCGTCGATCCCGTAGGTCGATTTATATTATATTTGGCACTGCAGCTCTCATGATCAACTTTAAGCTGCTGCCAAATTTTGAAATTCCTACGTTTATTTTCTGAAGAGTTACGACTGCCCCACACACACACATGCACGTACACACACAGACAGCTTCTATTATTATTATAGGTATGACTATGTTTTTCACTCCACGAGAGGTATCAGAAAAGAGTTTCTGTTAAGCAAGTACAAACAAGATCTCCATGGGTGAAGTAGTCTCGGTAACTAAAACTTCTCATTTTTATTATAATGATTAAGAAGCGTTTCCTTGTAATCAAATTGATTCTTCGCCTTATTAAGATCGGACATGAATTGTTAAAACAACTTATTTTAATTTTCAATTAAAAATTTTATTATATTACACGCTGATTCTAATGGTCTGGAATTTAAATAGCCAGCCAACCAGTCGCACATTCAAGCACTCCGAGGCAAGTTTATATATATATATATATATTTAATAGCAATATTATCAAAGAAATTACGACATAAAAAGTAAACTTTGCTGACGAGAAGAGTAAAAAAGAGTCCGGTTCTTTCGGAGAAGGCCTTAATTTAAGATACGGATTTATTTTCGTTTAATTTCGCGTACAAATTGCTAAGGACTCTCTCTCTCCTTTCTTTCCTCTCTCACTCACTTACAAAACTGCCAAGCAATTTATTTCCAACGGCTACATTGACTTTAAGGGAAGAAAATGAAGTGTATAAAGAGACGGAAGACAGAACAACGAGTCGAAATAAAGTAATAGAGTAATCAAGAGTTTGGCGAATGCCAAAGGGCACGGAAGCGTCGCTTAAAATAAAGAAATTCATTAAGATATAAGTGGCACATGGAATGTAACCGAAGCATGCAATATTGATGACTTTGTACTCACCCGCAAGTGAAGAATAGTTAAAGACCTGAGAATTGGTGTGTTTGCCTTTTGTCATTAAGGATGTCATGAGGAAGGTCCTAGAGCACTCGATGCATATAAAAATTGGATTTGGTGCTGTCCATGAGATACTATCCAGTAGCAGACTCTGGGATATAACCTGAAATTCAAAATAGAATCCATTAGTAGTGCCTATTTAAGTAAAGTTTTATTGTGCCTCGGTTGCGTCTTATATTAAGACGCCTTCGAATCCCACCGCACTCACGCTGTGAATAAGACGTTGAATTAAAAAAAATGTGTAAAATTAATCTACAAAATTCACAAACATTCTGCTTTAGCAGCATGCCGAGACGACTACAAATAGTCTTAAGTGTATACTGTCTATGCAAAGGATCAGGCGTAAACCTGGAAGAAATTAAACATTTGGTAAAAATAGAATCAACACTTGAGTTTCACAGGGTAGGTCTCTATTCTGGGAAAGAGGGAGGAAGATGAAGGGAGAAAGAAGGTAGGTTGATGCACATATTAAAACATCTAAGTGAAGAAGCAATACATGCTGATCATTTAATGTATATTTCTATTAAAATTTATTTTACGCAATTAAATTTATAACCAATTATTCTCTTAGGCATATAATATCACCGAATTAGCTTTAAAATATTCGTCACAGATCCAATAAAAATGTTACAACCTTTTCAATCTCGAGAAGTCATTGCTATGCAGTTTGTAAGTTATTATGCGTAAAACGTTCTTACAGAGCAGAGCCGAATTGAATTTTTAACTCAATCGAGTTTGTTAAGAAACTAGCATTCAATTAACTTTCGTAATAGCATTCGGCAAGGGAAGCGAATCTTCTTAATTTTTTATCTTTTGATCATACGTTATTGTGCCTGCATTTTTTGACATCATACTAAGCAAAATAAATGTTAAGGAGATTTGCTCGGCATATATAAAATATAAATTTATTTCTTCATTAGCAACTTTCATTAACTTCATTTCACTACTATTGATCTGGAACAATTCAGCAAATTACTAATTAGGCAGAGAACAGATGAGAATGAAAACAAATTTTATGGCAATATTGTAATGGTCGAATTGAAAACTCTTCCGTTACAACTTCAAGACCATTTTTTCATTATATGTAAAACTCAAATCATAGTTGATTTCATGTAAGGAAATGTAAACTTTTCGCCAATGATAGAGTGATGATGTGGATCTTTATATGTGATGAAACTATTTAAAATGAAACAATGTTATTGGGCATCTGAAACGTTAATATACTTCTTCCCGGATGAACCTCTGCGCCGCGTAGATGATAATATGATTTGTGTATCCTAATGTTGAAATTTTATTCTTACGAAACGAAGCAGGTCACTTACATTCACCCCGATGTAAACTACTTTGTAGCTACAATAAATTACGTTGACTTATTAATGCATAGAATAAAGAATAAATCTGCTTTAAATACCTTTTAAATTGACGTCGATGATATTTTTATCACATGAAGTGATGCTACTTATTATAGGGATTTCGGTATAGATGAGATAAAAGTTTTCGTTGGAAAATTCTTTTATTAAATCCGTAAACCAAAATTTAGCAGGCAATTGGATTATAGCCAAACCCTTCCATTAATACTTTACCAATAATAAAGTTCGATCTTTCATACATTTACGTTAAAAAGCAGTGCTACGGATTTCATATTTACCGAATTTAAACTAGAGATAAAAACTATCTATTTGGTGGCGCGTGTAGAAACTAAGACTGGTACAAATGCATCCCATTTATCCTCCTCCCGAGACGCAACGCAATGCTTCCCATCGTTCCCCGAAGGGGGCGGAAAAATCGATAAGAGCGATCGAGAGAAACTAAAGTTTCCATAAAAAAAGGCAGCCGACCCTCGACGACAACTTCGCGAAAATTCGCAATTAAAAAAGAGAGAGAGAGGGAGAGGGGAATGAGAGAGAAAGACAAAAATGACTTCTCAACATGTAAAAGCGAGACAAAAGGAGTTGAGGAGGGAAAGAAAGAAAAATGAGAATACTTCTTTTGAAGAAGTATACGATTCATCGCAGGGAATCTTCGAGATTGCACCGGCGATCTGGACGCAAACTTTCGGACGAAGAGAGGAAAAAATGGGACATATTAAAAATATATAAATATTAGCGCGAAGAGTCTTACGGCGGGGAACAACAGTGGACGGAAAGTTTTTTTTTACGAGCGTGGAGAAGACGGCATTCCTCATCTCCTCTTGCCGACCTCTTCTCTTTTCTCCAACCTTCTTAGCCCTTTCTCTCCTTTTCTTACCATGTTCATCCTGTCCAGGCTTTCTCTATCCCTCTCCTTTTCTCTCCTCTCCTCTCTCATGGCCTCTGACCTCTCTCTTTCATTCTCTCCTCTCTCCTTCCTCCTCTCCTCCACTCCCTCCGTTAACCTTCCTCCCTTCCCTCCCCTTTTCCCCTTGCACTAATTATTGATCCCTGAATGGCGTGGTCAAGGAGGTTGGTCGTATTGGTCTTAGGAGGGAGAGAGAGAAAGAGAGAGAGAGAGGGGAGAGAAAGGAGCGAGTAGGAGGCGAGCCAAGCATTCGTACCGAACCGAAGGGGCGACGTCAGTAGGGACGTATTAAAGGGGAACTGTCCGAAGACGATAAAAATTCAGGGAAAATTTCGCAAGACCTCTTCCCCTCCTTCCACCGTCCACGTCTCTGCCCTCACTCCACTTTTCCTCTTCTCTTTTTCTATCGCCCTCTCCCTCGAATTCTCTAGGGGAATAAAAGGAGAGAGAGAATGGGAGGGAGAGAGAGAGGACAAGTCGAGCGGAACTGAATAGAGGAAGGGAGGAAAAGGGCAAGGGAGAGAGAAGGGGAAGGAAGGAGAAGTGGGAGGAAGATATGGTAAGGAGGGAGAGAGAGAGAGAGACAGGAGGAAGAGATAGAAATAGAGAAAGAGAGTTCATCGTAAGCTTCAAAAGCGGTGGTCTCGATCGCCATGGTATCGGAAAATGGGTTCTCACCTCATTGACTGCAGACGAATTTATATTTCTTTCTCTCTCTCTCTCTTTCTGCTCGCGTTGGTTAATATCATATCTTTACCTCTGGGGAAATATGAAGGAGAAATGTTTTTTTCCTGAAAATTTTCTTCATTTCCGAATTTTTTCGGGATGGGAAGGAAGAGGAGAGGAGGGGTTGAGGAGAAAAAGTCCGGCGTGTTGCTTAAATTCTCGAAAAAGGGGTTAAGCATTTTGAAGGAAGAGAGAGAGAGAGAGAGGGTGGAAAGTGGAAGGAAGGGATGGTTAAAGGTATGGAGTGAGCGAATGAGAGACAGGAGTGGCTTCAGAGGGGAGAGACGGATGGGAGAAAAAGGGTGTGGGGTATGGTAAACAGGGAAGGAATTAGTGTTAATGGGGACGTGTGGTGGGGAGTGAGGTGTGGAAGGAGAGAGGGAAGGGGGAGTTGGGGCGGAGGAGGGGGTGGAGGGGAGTCGGCGGCTACCGATATAAAAAGGAGAGAATGCAAAAAAGGATATGGAAAGCAATTGGGTTTGAAAAAGTCTTCGTTAAATGTCTTTTCGAGGGTTCTTTCTTTTCCCCCTTTTTTCGGGAAACTTTGGCCGGCTCTCTATGAGCGGATGCAAATTGAAACGGTAAAAAACCCTCCTCTTTCTTTTGTTGCACCTAATGTGGCGCGAATGCCTCGGAGATTAATACTCTTAAAAATGGCGGGGAATAGAACGGGCCCTTGGCGAATATCACTCCGTCGAAAAATTGATCCCAGGTTCAAAAATGAGTGCACCGAGCGCTATTTGGAAGTTTTGTAAAATCAAACTTTGCGCAGTGAAACGAGAATTTCGCTATGCAGTGTTCGCTCGTCTGCAGTTTGAAAATTCGACATTTGGCAGAGAACCAGGGATTGATTGGATGGGGCATCCGATAATGTGCAATTACGAAGCCATGGATTACCTAGGAAACTCCTATAGTCATAACGCGAAAGGATAAACCAAATTTTATGGGTAGTTTCCCGATGGATGAATATAGTAAGAATACAATAAGAATAGCGATAAGAGCAATAACGAGAATGGCATAAAAATAATAATGAGATTTTAAATAGAATTAACTCCTTGACCGTAAAATTCAAAATTAGAGACACACAATGAAAAAGGGGGAGGAAAGGCAGGAAAAGGCAAAAGACAAAAAAATAATAATAAAAATAAATAAACTTACAGGTTTAGGGATTGTTACTCCACGCCAGGGACCTGATGTCACTCACACATTCACTCACTCAATCGCACAAGCACTAATCCTAAAGGTGGAAAGGAAACGGGACCGGGTTTGCGAGAAATTACTCTGCGCCAGGGACCCAAAAAATCACACCGTTGCTAGAAGGTTTGTGAGCCAGTACGACCACGACAGGGACCTACTGAGCAACCACAAACACACGCACACGTACACGCCAAGAGGTAATGGAAAAAAGGGGAAAGAAACGGGGAAATAATACTAGGTTTACGGGAGATTAAATCACGCCAGGGACCTAGTATCACACACAGTGGCCTGTAGGTTTATGTGCCTTCCGGCAACGACAGGGACCTAACAGACGAAACAATCACACATGCAAGCACTCGAATACACGCACATAAGATCTCTAAAAATGAGTTAACGTACTAAATACGTATTTCGAGAGCAATGCTCTCATCATCAGTAGCTGATGGCGCAGAGTAATTTCTCTCAAACCCGGTCCCGTTTCCTTTCCACCTTTAGGATTAGTGCTTGTGCGATTGAGTGAGTGAATGTATCAGTGACAACAGGTCCCTGGCGTGGAGTAACAACCCCTAAACCTGTAAGCTTATTTATTTTTATATTTTTTTTGTCTTTTGCCTTTTCCTGCCTCTAATGCGGCTCTTCGAAACATTGGCAACTTCAAATGCGGTCCACCGAAAGATTTGCTAGCACCAATGCGGCCCGCTGTATAGAAAAGGTTGCCCAACCATGGTTTAAAGCATCAGGTAAGCTAGACAATTCAAATTTCAAGCCCACTTTTTTTAAATTATGCCGTAGTGTTACTAAAAATCATATCATTATATTTTACGCTTAATCACATAATAGATTTTTGGGCGCATTCTTTATTGAAAATGTAATCACATTAAAACATTATCTCCGTCCATCTGATTTTCATCATCTACATAGATTTTAATTTTACTTTACAATAAACGACAATCGTTGTGGGACATTTTAAAGGAGTAATTTAAGAAAAAATGATAACTTTGACGATAACTCACCAGTTGAACTTAAGTGCGGCAAATTGCAAGAGAAATGAGGTCCGTTTTGAACGTTGAGGGCATTACGACCCATTCTTAATAAGCCCCAAAATTTATTTTCCGTGACTAATTCGCGCAAGCTGCAGCCGCAATTGATCCAGGTGACTTAATTAGTACATTTAAAAATGCAGAGATCTTATTTATTTACCTCGTTTCTTTCTTGAAAATTCTATTTGTTAAAAATTTCAATTCATCCCGTTAATGATTTGAGCATTTCCTTCCGTTCTCGTCTTTATACTGTATCATGGGGATTTTGTAATATAATTATGGCTTATTGTCATCTTATAAATATTTTAGAGTGTGTGTATATGTATGTGTGTATGCATGTATGTTCTTGATACGTTTTTACACCGTTGGAGCTATCAAATTCAAAAGTTTCATGTGCCATCCTATCGACCAAAGGAAGAACTTGGTCTAGGTTTGCAGACCGTGGGGTTTCTTATACCCCATGGGGTCAACGAAGTACTATTTCCATAAGAAGGCATGGGAAATGGTGTGGAGAAGCCCCAAAATGCCAACGCAGCCATTCACTGTTGTGGATATAAATATACCTAAATATTAACGTACGATCACGGGAAATGGCTTATTTTACGCATGAAAAACTGAATATTTTAATTCTGTTCATGTTTAGTCGTATTACATGTTAAATCGCTCGAAATTATCCTTTAAGCGCAAAATTTATTAACATTTTCCAGGCGGCAACAAAGCTAAATTTCTTAATTGTTGTCATCTTCAAAGGGAGATAGCGACGTAAAGATTAATGTAAGAAAAATCCACGCCGTGGAGCGCCGTAGAAGAATAGCCAACGCCAAGATAAAGGATACAAATGGATTTATGTCTATGAATACTTTTAAAGTGTGTCAAATGATTTTTAAGGAATATTAGAACATTGTTAACTTTCACCATTAACATTGAAAGATTTATCGCAACATAAATCAATACATTTACTTACATTCGTTCGGTAACCAAGATGTTGTTTATTGTTTACGTTTTAGCTAATAGTATTGACGTAATCCACATAATTTTATTGCTGCTTTAAAGGCTTCGGTGCATCTATCCATGTGAATATTAAGTAAGAAGTTAATGTGTAATTATATTAATGGTAAAACTTTACAATACAATACATAAAATAGTAAATGTTAATGTAAACATCGCTTGCGTAATTAAGGAACGGGGAACGTTTGATAAACTTGGAGTATCCAACAGCAAAAGTAAGTAAATTTCAGAATTTATTGCATTATTTTTATTGTAATATGACATCAAAAGTGATATATCAATAAAAATAATAAATAATAAAAATCGTTTGCTACTTAAAAGAAAACTCTTTCCCGAGTGAAGCCGGGCGTTTCAGCTAGTTAAAACTATACGTAATGTAGCTGTAGATGTTACGCCATTGAAGTATGAATTATTAATGAAATGCGCATATATTTTTCTTAATCTACACGCATTTTATTGAGAGTAAATAGTTTACTATTACTCAATTTTTAGGAATAAAGTAAATTTTAATGAAGCAGCCACAGTAATTCATAATGTTAGATACTCTTGGTAGGCCTTCACCGCTACAAAAGCGGTCCCGTAGGAACCAGCGTGTCACTTTAACAAGCATCCCTTTATTTCTTCCACACGAAATCAAAAAACACAATAACACAGGTCGAAATATTATTATAAGTTAACCGAATTTCGCAGTCTCGAAGAGATCCACACGGGAAGAGAATGGCTCATAGAGCCACACGAAATGCAACGTTCGAATCGATTTTCGACAGTACTGCAAAACCGACCGAAAGCCTTCCTACCCTTGGCGGATTAAAGGAACCATTAATGTAAAGCAACCCTCTTTAATTCGATGTTAACGTATGAACGTAGATGTAGCACGATGTTTGGTCGAATCGATGTTTATTCCCCTTCAAGAACCTCCGCCACGAAAAAAAATTTCGCGGAGAAATTTTCGGTCATTTATTCACGTCACGCGTCTCGTTTGATGAATTGCATCTCCTGATCAGCTAATGTGACGTAAATGATAGCCGCGAGGTGAATTATCGACTCTCGTAAGTTTTGTCGCTCGATGGTAAAAAGGTAAACATGAAGCCTTACAACGTTCTTCACCGGGTGTATTTAAAGTGGACTTGCAGGCAGACATTGTAAACAACACTTTGTTACCCTGGTGATTATTTACAATGTTATTAAGGACAATTTTTAATAGATTATAAAGATAAGTTGTGCAGCCGTAAAGCGGGTAAATACATACATAATGTAGTTGGCAGAAGTTGTAAGGTAAGCTGGATAGCTAATGTTTTGGAAGATCAATGATATTTTAAATTGGACCTTCAATTTTTCTACCAAAAAATTATTTGAATTATCGTTTTTGAGAATTCCTTACCTTAAGAATTTCTTAGATTCCGATACATGCTAATGAAAGTGTCGTAGCCAATGATTCCATGAAATCAATATGATTGCCTTTCCTTAACAGTTTAGATCCTATTTTTTCAATCATTGAAAAAAGCGATAAAGGTTATCATTGTTTACACTGGCGTCCTATCTTTTGTATGCTGGGACTCCGGAGGAAAACCTACAACCGCTCCTTTAAATGCCCATGTGATCACGTAGCAAGGTAATCCATGATTAGAATACGAAATGAGCAATAAATTAGTAATTAGCCACGCTTGTAAATGATAAAACGAAAGTTTGGGTACCCTTAAAATCGACCTGTGGAGGAAGATATTCCGAAAAATGGACGAATGCACGAAGAGGAGAGGTTTCATTTCGTTAGAAAAAGAAGGAGCCGGATAGCAAGTCGAAGTGTGCATTTTAAAAAGGTTGTTTTACAATGAACTTTACCGATAATAATGTGGATATATTCAATTTTTTTCTAAGAAAGCTGGTTTAAAACTCATTCCAGTAATGTTTGTGCGATATGATCAACACTGAAAGGCAAGGAAAAATCTAAAGGCGCAAGTTATTCCAGCGGCAACCAACATGAAATTATTTTTCAGCAGTAAACAAAAAAGCCCTTTATATTATAATATTTTTTGTTCTTATGCCCAATATAGCAGTTTTTGCGTTGATTAATCATGTTGATAATTTCGCGTTTTTTTGTTTTCTTTTCGTTTTGTCAAAAGACAAACAGAAAAAGAACATTACTGTACAACAGAATATGGGACCTAACATCCATATATAATTGAAAAATGTCGTCAGTAAAAAAATTATTTGCGGTTCTTTGTTCATGTACGTGCAAATACCATTAAAACAGTCCTCATTCAACACATGCTAATTAGATTAAGTAATTATGTAATAAAAATGAAATTGGTTGTCCATTCGACACTCATATGCCCTTCAAGTACGAGCGGATATACGAAAACCAGGGGAGTCGCAACGAAATCGATTCTTTCAAACACCTTTAATTCCTCTATTCAAGTACGGATCGAGGACGATTCGGACCGATATTTCGCGCCGCGTCGGTTTCGTGCGAAAGTTCCAATTTTTTTCTAATGACCAATCGCGACGAGGGCGAAAAAAGCGAGAGACTTTATGACGTCGTCGGATGCGGCGACGATCGGGAATTTATTATCCCTCGACCGAGACTATTATTCCCGGACGCCGAACCTTAACATGAGAAAAATCCGATTGAAATCCTGCCGGAAAAGGAAAAAACAAAAGACGCCACGGAGGCACAATCGCACTCGAGAAATTACTCCCCAAACACATTTCTTGCACAAATGAAAATCAAAAATTTAGGAAATATCCGAGATTTTTGAAAATCGATACGAAAATACAACGTTTTCACGCACAGCACTACAGATATGGCGTTCTGACGACGCACGGCAAACATTTCCCCCACTTTTTCTCCTCTGAATGACTTTTTAAAGATGGCACGGACACGGATCCGACAGAAACAGTTGACACGAGTAAAAGGCGCATCATAACTCATTGTCCGATGGAGAATAATGGACGGTGCGAGCGGACGAGAGGGGGCTAGGAGAGAAAGAATGAAGAGAGGAAGATGAAAGGCGAAAAAGAAAGAGGTGCGAGGACGAAACGGAAGGGAGGGAGAGATAGGAGGGGGGAAGGAGAGGTGTGAGGGAGCGAAGGAGAAGGGGTTGGGGAGATCCCTCGCGAGAGGCACGTGAGACACATCCCTCGTTTGATGGGCGAGCGAGGGGAGGCCGTGGCAGTCTCAGAGACGCGCGCAATTTCGGATCGAATGAATGAGAAATGGAACGAATTTAACCGACCATATCATCCCATCGAGTGAGAGAGAGAGGGAGGGAGAGAATGGGACAGGAAGTTAAAAGGAGAGAGGGGTGGAGGAGTAGTCTAAAAGCGTGGGCGGAGGAGGAAGGGGAGAGGAGAGAGGGGATGCAACTTCCTCCATCAGATCGAAAAAATGCCACCTGTTAATTCGACGGGTCAAGGGTTCGAATCCCGATCCGCTGAGAAATAACAGCAAACGGCGTATTTCTGTCCACCTCTTCCTCCACCCCCTTCCTTTCTCTCTCTCTCTCTCTATGATCCCGCCTCCGCCGCGGGGAGCGAAACGATCTTGTAAATGGTTAGAGATTGGCATCGAGAGAGGAAAGGCTTGACGGACTCCGAGGAGTCCAATGAGTGCGTAAAGAAGGAGAACACGACACTGGCAGCAATCCATTCAGAGTCGTAAACATGCGTCTCTTTAAAAAAGAGAGAAAAAGCCAGGCGAGAGAGACAAATGGAAAAGAGAGGGGAGATGAAGAATGAGAAAAAGAGATAAAAAAGAGAAAATCGAGAAAGGTCTGCTCGATAGTCGCACGCAACTTTATGAATCATTTCTTTGAGATTCGCGGAGAGAGGAGAGACAGAGAAAGAGAGGTGCCACCGTTTTTTATTAATCCTTCGATCCCTCGCTCTTCCTTCTCTAGAGGTAAAAAAATGACGGAAGGAAAGGTATGAGGAAAGGTGGAGTGATCTATTCTCCTTATTTCGGAAAAAGGATCGGTGTGCGCTAGACTACCTCGCAGAAAAGGTAGGAACAATGGATCGTGGGAGGAGGACGAGGGGAGGATTTGCGACGACGGAGTTGGGGGAGTGAGTGTGTGTGTATGTGAGAGAGAGAGTGTGTGAGAGGGAGAGAAAAGGGGCGGAAGATGTCTAGGAGGCGGTGCAACGAGGAGGGGAGGGAAAGAGAGAGGGAGGGAGGGAAAGAGAGGGTGTGGGTGGAATACGAGATAAAAGAGAAAGGATCATGGAGTAGATAGAGGTAGGGAGGAAAGGAGAGAGCGGGGGTGGAGATCGAGGGGTGGCGTAGGAGGGGAGGAAGATATTTGGACAGGGAGTGGGAGGGATGGGAGGTAATGTCTGGGATGTCGCGTGGGGGAAGGGAGAGATGGAGGGGGTCATTTCGGTAAAGTTTGAGATGGGTTAGAGAGAGGAAAATGATAGTGCAGGAGAGGTAGAGAGAGAGAGAGAGAGAGAGGGAGATAAGGAAGAGATAGAGTAAGGAGGTACAGAAAGGAAATAGAGAAAGGGGATATCTAAAAGGGGAAAGGGACATAAAAGACGGAAAGAAAGAGGGAGAGAGAGAAAGGATGACATAGGATGCAAGATGAGAATGAGGCTTAAGTCGCATGAGATATAGCAATATGGGGAAGACGTAGGGATAGGAAAAGGTAAGGAGGAATTGAGACTGTAGAGCGGGAATGTTGGAAGGAAGAGGATTGGAAGAGGGTGTGGGGAAAGGAAGGAGAGGTGGTGAGAAGCATTCAGCGGGTGGTATGGGAGACTATTGGGCGTAAAAAAAGAGGACGGGACACATCGGGGTGCTAAAGGAGGAGTCGCGAAAAGGAAAGAGAAAGCGGGATGGACGGGAGGGAGAGAGGAGGGAGAGAGACAGAAGGAGGGGGCGAAGAAGGGGGCTTGATGCGGCGATACGGAGAGATGTGGGAAGGCCCCAGAAAGGGATGAAGGGGGTGGGATAGAGGGGAGGGAAGGACCTAAAGAAGATTTGCGGTGAATTCTGGAGAGGGATAGAACGAGAGAGGGGGAATAAAGAGAAAAGAAGAGGGGAGATGGGAAGAGAGAAGGAATATTGAGAGGAAGAGATGAAAGGGAGGGAGATAAGGAATAGGGAAGAGAGATAGGGAAAGGCTTTTAAAAGGAAAGAGTCAAGGAGAGAGGAAGTTTTAAAGAGGAACGCAGGATATAGGCGTCGAGAAGAAGAGAGGATAGGGTGTACAACGTAAGAGAGAGAGAGAGAGAGAGAGGAGGGACGGGTAGGATTGGGGAGGTGGCGCGGGTGGAGTGGGAGGAAGAGGGGAAGTCGGGTCTCCCGTAGAGAGAGAGCTGCGAGGGAGAGAGAGAGAAGGGTAGGAAAGATGGATGGTCTGAAAGGCAATGGGGGAGAGAGAGAGAGCAGAAAGGAAGGAGGTAAGGGGAGTGGTGGAGGAGGGTTTATGGAATGGGAGAGCGAACGCATACGAGTCATGCCCCTCCCGGGTGCCATTAATTAAGCCCGGGGCCACGTGTCCCCGCTTCGCAACCAACCCCACTAGCGGATGGAATATGGGAAGTTAGGTCTGGAGGAGTTTTAGAGGATCGAACCCAAGCTCTTTAAGGTAGCGTGCCCGTTCCGTAGCGACGCCAAGCTACCCCACTTAAAAAGGGGCTGGTTTTGCTGGTGGAAATGGTGGAAGGGCAGGTGTGGTGGCTGGAGGGAAGAGAGGGAGAGGGACGGAGTGGTATGGGAGGTGGTTGTAGCAGGAGTTTTGAAGAGGGAGGAGGGAGATAGGGAATGCGGGAAAGGAGAGATGGAGGGGACGAAAGGCTTGTGTGTGTGTGTGTGAGCGCGAGTGTGTGTGTGTGTGTGAGCGCGAGTGTGTGTGTGAATGGGTGTGTGTGTGCGAGTAGAAGAGGCAGGGGAAGGGGAGAGAGAAGGCTGTGGAAGTGAGGAGTTGGGTATGGGGGAGTTGGAAGAGGAGTTCTCGGGCCGGAGAAGAAGAGGACATAGACGGGGCCTGTACGAATTCGGAGAGGAGAAAAGAGGGAAAAATAAGAAGGCAATGAGCGGATAGGATTTCCACGAACTCTCCAGTAGGAATTCCGAAACGATCCTCAAAACTTAATACAGCGCAAGGGCCACTGTAGCCCTGTCATCAACCTCAAAAAAAGCTTTTTCTCGCTCGATCCGTGCCGAAGGAATTCTAGACTAAAACAAATCCTCTTTTCATTCCTCCGTCGTCCTACCTTTTCCCAACATCCTTCCTCCGTAACAAGTTTTCTCGCTTCATTTTTTCTTCCAGGCCCTTTTGTAACACATTTTAATAATAGGCGGGGCTTAATTTTTGCCAAAGTCGGAAGTACGACGTGTCTTACCTCGTGGGGAATACTCTTTTCCTCGCTCGATTTTTTTAGTTTCTCCTTTCTGCGTAGCTTAGGAGGGAAGGGAGGTAGAAAGAGTGGAGCGCGATTTCCCAAAGGGAGGCGTTATCAAAACGCTAAGGTTCCACGAAGTAAACGAAAGAGTAGTATATATATAGTAGGAGAGTTCAAGAGAGGAAGAAGTGAAAGGAATAGTATCGAAATTGGAGGGTGGATGGAGAGAATGGAGGAAAATAGTTGTGTATGAGGAGGGTAGAGAAAGAGGAGTGGGTGGGTTATAGTGTGGGATAAGAAGTAGGTGGGAGCCGAGGCGAAGAGAGAGAGGCGAAAGAGTCGATGCCAGCGCCTATAGGCGGAGGGGAGGGGAACTCTGGATAGGGATTGAGGAGGAGAGGAGAATGAGAAAAAGAACAAAAAAAAGTTGAGCGAGAGAGAGAGAAGGGGGAGAGAGAGAGAGAGGAATGAAGAAAGAGAGGGACGGGTCTGAGCCGTAGGAGTGAAGGGAAAGGGGAGGAAAAGGGATGAAGGGGTATGGCGAGAGCGAGAGAGGAGGGGAGAGAGGCCGTGACGGCTACGAGGGAGGGCGAGAAGAGGGGCGGCGAGGAGAGGGGAGGCGGGACAGGGAAGAGGAGGGAGATAGTGGGAGAGAGTGGGGGCGGGTAGGCAAGGTTCACGTGGGAGTAGGGGGCAGGACGGATGTGAGGCGCTGTTTCGACGGAGGGAGAGGGAGTGAGGGAGAAAGAGGGAGGCAGGCAGGCAGCCAGTGTGAGCCTGTATACCGAGTGAGGCGGTCGGACTGGAGGTGAAGCAGTGCGCCACCCAGCCCGTTGTTGAAACACTTCGTCGCGGGCTCTGTTACTTGGACGTCTTTCGCGCTCGAGTCACGCATGCCACGGTGCGAGTGCGAACCAATCTTGTGATACTATCTGGCGTTCACGGATCAACTTTAAGGACGGCCTGTCGTTCGGAAGGAATACTTGCGTGCGTAAAAAAGTCACGTGCCGTACTTTTCCGAGGAAAAAAGAATAGTCCTTGGAGAAAAAATTACGCGACGGTGACAGTGTTTTATTTTCCGTCTCGACGAGGAAAGGAAGAAATAAACGCACGCGGTATGTTATAACTATCGGACGAAACCTTTTTCGGTGACTGTTCTTGTCCCTCGAACGCACGCCCTCCGCATGCGAGAGTCCGTGTGAATGCGTTTCCTCCCATTTACCCTTCCAGACGACGCGTGTCGTGTTGTTTTAATTTCCTTCGCCGTAAAATTCCGCGGGGTTTAATTTTTTCGTTCGTCATTTTTGTTTATTTCGCGGAAGGCGTAGAGTGAGTGTAGGGGAGGAAAAAACGGAGGAGGGTAAAAGGAGTTCGGTGTCTACTTCCTTCTCCGCACGCTCCTTTGTCCTCGAGGACGCGAAGACGTGATCCCATCGTGACAACCCTTCTTTCTGCCTCTCTTCTCTTTCTCTCTGCGAGTAGTTCTGCCTGGGGGAGGAGATATCACCCCGCCGCACTCGACGTATTCTTGTTGCCATCCGAAACGCACGGATCTCTCGAGAACTTTTTTTCCCCGTTTTTCAGTCCACCTCCGGGCGGTTGGGAGAGGAAAAGAGAGGAGTGTGAGAGAGGAAAAAAGGTCTTCCTCGATAAATTAAAAAAAAGAAGAGAAGAAATTACACCGGCTCTCGAAGCCGGCTCTGAGACGACGGCTGGCGTGTTGCATCCTTGAGAGAGGGAGAAAGAGAGAGGAACTCCAAAAGTGTTGTGCAATGGTGCTTCCTCCCCACATATCGGTGCCGTCTGAGTTGTTGTTACCGCTCCCAGCATCCTGAATACCTGTTCTTCATAGAGAGGGACCTATCTTTCGGTTGGGCCCAAAAGTGATCGTCGTCGACGGTTTCGCTGCGTATCTCTCTCTCCTCTGGCTTTTCGACAATTCCGTAAAAGATAAAAGAAGTGCCTGTTGTTTTTAATATCTCTCTCTCTCTCTCGTTGTCTGTCTCTCACACTCTCTTTGCCGTCTCGTTCCGCAAGGTGGTGGTACGTTTTTTGATACCGCCCGGTGTTGTCACATCGCCGCTTCTCCCCTCTCTCCCTCCCTTTCCCCCTCCCTCTCTCTCAATGTGCCGCCGTCTCCGCGGGATATAGAGAGGAAAACTTTCGTCCAGAAAGAGAGAGGCGGAGGGAACATGACGTCGTGTGTAGGATCTTAAGTGCAAAGGGGGAGGAGGAGAAGTTGCGTGTGTTTCTGTGCGTGTGGAGGATAAAGATAGAGAGAGAGGCGGCAGGAGGGAGCCTTCGAGTACACGGAGCCGGGGGCGTGAGATGGAGGAAGGGCAAGTCCTGTTCACAGTATTGCCCGTGGCTAGCAGCAGACACTCGGCACACGTGCACCACAGCGCCGGAAGTGGCGGCGGCCGTCACCAGCACCACTACTATGGCTTCCCTCACCATCCCCACCACCATCCGCACCTTCACCACCATCACCACGGACACCACCACCACCTCCACCAGCTCCATCACCTGTCGACGACGGCGGGAGGCGGCAACGTGCCCATCTCAACCGCCCCGGCCCTGCACCACCAGCATTCCACGCGACACCAACACCCTGGGATGCCCCGGCAGACGACGACGCCTCCGGACACCACTCTGGAGCAGCAGTACGAGCACAGGGGCACCCACATCTCCAGCCTCTACCCCGAGATACTCGCCCTCATCTTCTCCTACCTGGACGTGAGGGGCAAGGGAAGGGCGGCGCAGGTCTGCACGGCTTGGAGGGACGCGGCCTACCACCGGAGCGTTTGGAGGGGCGTGGAAGCGCGGCTGCATCTGAGGAGACCCAACGGCGGAGCGGGTTCCGGCGCCTCCAACGCCCAACTCTTCTCGAGTCTCGCCAGGCGCGGCATCCGAAAGGTGCAGGTGCTGAGCCTCAGGAGGGGCCTCAGGGACGTCGTGACGGGCCTCCCCGGGCTCACCTCCCTATCCCTATCCGGGTGCTACAACCTCACCGACCTCGGATTAGCCCATGCCCTCTGCGCCGCTCCCCTGCCCTCCCTCACCTCCCTCGACCTCTCCCTCTGTAAGCAGGTGACGGACGAGTCTTTAGCCCGCATAGCCTCCCACCTTCCGCGCCTCGAAGAGCTGCGTTTGGGCGGGTGCGGCCACGTGACCAGCGCCGGCCTGCTGCTCCTCGCCCTCGGGCTGAGGAAGCTTCGGCGGTTGGACCTCCGCTCTTGCTGGCACGTTTCCGACCAGGGTATCGCTTACCTCGCGGGCGTGGCGGAGGAGCAAAGGGGTTCTACGCCTCCACCCGCGGAAGAGTTGGCGAGGGGAGGGGCGCAGGCTGTGGCCCTCGGCGACCCCCCGGGCCTCTCCCTAGAACATCTCGGCCTCCAAGACTGCCAGAGGTTGACCGACGAGGCCCTGAGGCACCTGTCGGCCGGCCTGGGACATTCCCTCCGCTCCCTAAACCTATCGTTCTGCGTGAGCGTAACCGACGCGGGTCTGAGGCACTTGGCGAGGATGCCCGCCCTGAGGGAACTCAACCTGAGGGCGTGCGACAACGTCACGGATGCCGGGATGGCCTTCCTCGCCGAGGGATGCGGCGGAATGCCCGCGTCTTCCTCGAATCCCGGCGGCCTCCCCGCGCTTCCCTCTTCCTCCGCACCCGGTGGCGGCGTCAGCGGCAGCGGTTCCTGTTCGCCCCTAACGCACCTCGATGTCTCCTTCTGCGAGAAGATCGGGGACGCGGGACTCGGACACGTGTCGAGGGGACTCTTCGCCCTCAGGTCCCTGTCTCTGGGAGCGTGCGGCAGGGTGACGGACGAGGGACTCGCGAGGGTCGCGGAAACGCTCACCGAACTGGAGACCCTGAACGTGGGTCAGTGTTCGCGGATAACGGACAGGGGACTCGCGGCGGTGGCGTCCAGGCTGACGAGGCTCAAGTGCATAGACCTGTACGGGTGCACTCGCATCACGCCGTCGGGGCTGCAGAGGGTCATGACCCTTCCGAAGTTGTCGGTGCTCAACCTCGGCCTGTGGCACATCAGGTGAAGATTGGGGCGCGGCGGGCGGAAGATCCCGTCCATCGTTGGAACACCGCTCCACAACCGCCGGCTACGACGCCCCGGCCGACGGCCAGCCACCCGGCCGGCGGGCGGCGGTCGAAGAGCCGGACGCTTGGATGGTGAGGCTGGTCAATCCCCAAAAATTGGACCCGAAGTCTCGTTTTCCCCACATCTCGCTCGTATTGCGGAGTCTCATTGCACATCTTTGCACGTCGGATTGCTCCAGCGACCAGCAGTATTAACGAATCGAGGGTGGGATGGATAATAGCGAGGGGGTGGGAGGGTCAGGCAACCGATTGGGCGTATTGTTAAAGGAAAAGCCCAAGAGAGTGAAGGGAAATACCAAAATGCTTCTGCTAAGAATGCCGTCGGAGAAATCGCATCACTACCTACCTACCAACTAGCTTTCGTTCTTGTCTCTTTGCGTAACCGTGCTGCAAAAATGTTCCAATTGTAAAAGAAGTAAGATTCGTTTCCGCTTCTTGTATAACTTCTTATAATAACCTAAGAAAATACAAGGCTGTTTAAATGTAGGGGATTGACGCAGTATAAGAAAAGTAATACGCCGCGGTTCCTTATTTTTTATTTCGATTGTTTCAGCGTGTCATCATGAAAAATGGGTAAAAAAATGTCGCCTTCCTATCGAACTCTTCAGATAATTTCTTCAGAATAAATTCGAGGATTTCGACGTCGTTCACTGAGAAAGATGATTATGAAACCGATGATTCGCTTAGAAAAAAAAGCCAGAGAATGATGCGCAATCTCTCTTATCTGTCTCACTTTGTGATGGGAGAATGATCTCACATCGCAAACAATACTGGCAAAGGAAGTAATTTATCTTAAACCCAATGCCTTACCGCGATGTTCTCCTTTTATCTGGCATGACTTCATGAATTCATCCTAAAATACCTTTCGAGAGCTATCTCACCTTCACGTTTTAAAATGTTTGTTTTCCATCCATATGATTCTGTTTTTCTCAGGTGGGATTGGAGACGTAATCATCTTTCATGTAAAAATTATATTCGGTCAAAAACATAGTGTACGTTTCGCCAAAACGCTTGCCATCTCCTCTGAAATACGTTACGTTGAAAAGTTGCTCGTACAAATTCAAAACATTTCGGATTCTGAATGGCGACATTGCAAATTGAATATAGTCGTAGGCACTTCCCAGAAAAAGTTTTCCAAAAAGCCGCTTCATAATTTATCCGATTCGCTTTTTTTTGCATCGTCTATTATGCAATCGGTCTTTTTTATTCTAGACTTCGTTATTGACCTTTTATGTTCTCAGTTATTTGTCAGTTGATATCTCCATTCAAATTATCCTCCTTTCATTTGAGCCTGTATTTATTTCTCTCAGTCGAATTAAATGTTTTTCGTTTATCCGTGTTCGCAGTAGGTCATCCTTTATTCGGGGGAATCAAAGCTATCGGGAAGGCTGATTCCTATTCATGTCATTATTCGTTTTCACCGTCAACACTGGAAATGTTCCTGCATTCTCGAAAAATTTTCAAAATAACTTTTTAAAGCCCATATTAGTTTCTTTTCCTCGACAATGATCCTATTCTTAGTTTTCCTATTACGTTATCCGATTGTTACGAAACTTTTATCATAATTTGTGATGTAATCTTATAAGGCCACATGCACCGAATTCTTATTTTGGAAACCAAAGTACTATGTGTTAAATTGACTTTCGCAAGGCAGTTTTGTTCATAAATAGAGGGAAATAATATCGCTAGAAACGTTTTATGCCCAAGAAAACACACGAGATTGATAACCGCATTTGATTTGGAAATGACGCAGTTTATCCGATGTGAGATCAACAATATTCAGTCATAACTGTTCTTATTTAAGTATCATTATAGAATTTTAACTGTGCATCTCATTTGATATGTTTGATGAAGGATTTTGAATGTTCATTTTTTGACGAAAATTTAATTTTGAAAACACCGTTGAAATGATTCATAAGCTTGCGAAATATTTACACAGGTGAAACAGACGATTTATTATGGCAAATGGAAAATTTATTTACCTTAACCTATCTGTGGCTTTACTGAGATGACGAAATATTACAAGTAAAATTTCCGTGCTACAAATTTACTTTCCGCGCATCCACTAGTCTTTCTGATTTGCCAAAGGCGACCGAACAAAATGTTTTCTTCTTATGTTTGGCATAAACATAATATTGGATTTTTACAAGAAAAAAAGGCAGGCAAGCCTGAAATTTCACTCGCTTTGGGTATAAATTGTGGATATTGCTGAGAAAACCATCCAGTAAAATTTTAAGATATTAACTGCATTGAAGAACGCAAAATATGAAGAAAATTCATGTTATTCAAGTATTATTTTATTAAATGAATGACTGCATCCACGCTCTTTTACTATAGTTTGAGAAGAATGGCATATGACTCTTGGACATTTGGTTAATAGTTTTGTGATAATTTCCCACGATTTTCCACGATTAGATTTACCAATATTTTTTTGCACTTGGAAGCAATATTTTGGTGTTGAGAATTATTGATTGTCTTATTTTTCTCATTTAACGATTTTTAAATACTTAATATGGCAGTTTGCTTTGGTTTTTTGTATTCATTTGCTATTCTTAATCAATATCTATTGAGACAAAAAAAAGAATTATAACTTTGCCAATTGTGAAAACCTTTCATAATAGGTGGTGCACAATCTGATACATGTGTAATATCCCGCGAAAGATATATTCTTTTAAATGTTGCACTGAACTAGTAGAAAGCATATCGGACTAAATTTTGACGATTTGAATCTTTGATATTTCATTGCATTGTTTACTTCAAGCTTAGTTTTCTCGGTTTGTCAAGCGGTAGGACAACTATCACTTTTCAAGCTTCAGTAGCCAAATTCTTACTAGTGATTTCAGCCCGTAACTGTAATACCTTTGGCATGTAGTTTCTTGTCGAAGATCTTGCTGATAATTGCCTAAAATATCCAAGGAAATTGCCGCAGGATGCATTTACAAGTATGTATAGGACAAGTAAATTGTTGTTGACAATCTTTTCTAATAATTCAAGGTTCTCATTACGTTTGGGTGCTTGACTTCTTATGACTTTCAATCTCAGCGACTTGAAAATTTGATCCTCAGCAATTCCGCATTTGATGCCGCAGAAAATTCTTTCAAAATACAGATATGCCAATAAAACCTCCCGGTCTGAAGTACTTTTTGTCGATGCCAACATAAATCAGTTTACATCTCGTAAGTTTGATTTTATTAATTAAATCTTTAATTTTTCTTTACACAGTTTTATGGGCGAACGGCGAAGTGAGTTTTTTATAATTTTTACTCAATTTTAATTTATTGTATTTCGTGTGTGCTATTTTTCTGAAATACTTTCACATTTTGTGATGCATTGGATGCCTGTGAATGACTTTTTCTGGGGAAAACTCGGCCTTTTATCATTTTGCAATTTACGATCGCAATATAAAAATAAATTACGTTTATTTTAATCCAAAACCTATAATATGATAAGTCTTGTCGGCCATCTTATATATATTTAAAATATGATTTGGTCGATTTCATGCACGCTTGTCTTTTCATGGTCTCTGTCGCCTTCCATAGTGCACAGACAGTGGACAAGGAAAGACCCAAATATTTCAGGAGATATGCGATTTTGCGTTTCGGTGAATGATTTTTGGAATAATTATATACAGTGGGATGATCGAACAGATATCATGCGTTGGAACTCGCTGGAACCATTTTGGAATCCACACCTTTAATTCAAGGTGCAAAAATCACATTTTTTTACCCAATGATGACACTTAACGTTCTAAAAACAGAATAACCCCATTCCATAAAGGTGTTTAAGGCTTAATTGTTGGAAAGTATTGCAAGAAGCCTCCATATCACAATAGTTACTCGTTAAACTCAATAGGTGGAGTGTGAAAAATATTACCTTCCTGCACGAAGACACACCAGTGCGTCGTGAGCAATTGATCGCAAGAGTCCTTAGAATTTATTTTTCGAGTAGGCAATGTATGTGAGAGTGAGTGATGTGTCACCAAGTTATACGGGGGTTTTGTTTTCGAAAGCCCTCGACAGATAAACTAATTCTAAACCAAAATCAAAATAGACGAATTAAATGAGGAGTTGTGGACGTTCAAAAAGGGCTCAAAATAATGGAGGACAAGATTAATAATTGTTTCGAGGCTTTTTTTTACTGTTAAGAAATGAAGGGAAGTTATATTTTCCCGTGGTATATGCAGTGATTTTTTTACGCCGAAAAATGTTTTGTCGGCTTTGTTTATTTTTATTTTGATTGTTGACAAATGTTTCTCAAAAATTGTTGTTTTAAAAAAATCACGCACCAAAAATGCTTTAGTCCAAATGAACTTTTTTCATGTGTGATTTCTAAGTATCGTTAAACTGTTTCTAGTGGATTTTCAAAGGATTTGTTTATCAGGGCTGCGGAAAACCCTCATTGTTTCGGAGGTGGCAAAAATTAAAATAGCAGAAGGCGCTGTTTTCCACCAACATCATCAACCTCCCCTGCGTAGAATCCACTCCGCCCATCCTAAGATAAAAACAAAACAAAATGTTTTCTTTCCGGTTTTTTGATTGTTTGTTGCCGTGGAGTTGATTAAAAAAAGCATTGGGTACCAACCAGTCACTAGTGATTACAATGAGCCAAAGGAGAGCCCTCTACGATTATGGAAGTAAACGTCGAGTGATATGGGAGTGGGAGGTAGAAAAAAATTTAAGAGAATATTGGAGCCTATGAAAAATATTGTGATCATAATTATACTATGAGAAAGTGAGTTTTAACTGGGAATTGTGCGCTTGAAAAGTATGAGAATTTATTATGACGAACTTCCTTTGTGTGCGTGTGAATGAGTGTTGCGTTGTGTCGCGAGAAAGAAAGAAGTGTGAGAATAGCATCAAAGACAGAAGGACCGAACATTAATAAATTCCAGTTATCTAGTGTCTCCTGTCGCAATATATGTACAGTGTTTTGAAGGAAGAAAAGCGCAGAAACATTTTTTGGGCACTTGTGTGCTCAAAATTTGAAAATATATACATTTTAAGTGTACATATTAAAGGAAGGTGCTTTCTACGTATAAAGACGACTACATTGCGAAATAAAATTGTATTTCATTTATTTGATCCTATAAAATACCTTTTTTTCAATGGCAGTTTGAATTTGAATACGCATTCACAGGAAGAAATGTAGGCAGGTACAAAATTGATTTAGATGGGTTTCACGACTAATGTAGATAAAGATCTTTCCAGTTTAGAATTAAATTTTCACTTAGTAAAAGTATGGAGACTTCACACACAACAGTTGATAATTACATTCTTCCTTTTAATTGATAATTCAAATTCAATATATCTTCATAACCGCATAATTATCCCGTCTCCTTCATTAATAAACTAGAAGGGTACACAACGTTAAGCAGTCGATGAATATTGCTTCCAAACTAACTCAATTGGTAGGCTTCCAGGTTACTAAGAGCTATCTACATTCGCAGCGGTATTATAGTAAATAACTGGGCTAGTAGAAACGTCAAATACTTGGTCAATACATGTTGATTTTGTGACTGGCGTATTCGTTAATCGTGACAATTTAAATCTTAAACAAATGTAACTTGTTACAGGTGGATATATTACTTTGAGAATTTAATTTTATGCATGCACAGTAGAAACCTTTATATTCATTCAATCTTTTCGTTATAATGTTATCATGACGAAATGCTAACAGAAGACGAGCGATTAATTAATTATTCTTATTAAAGCTATGGTGTAGTTTATAATGAAAACAAATAATGCTTCTCCAATCATAATTACGACTGAGGAATTTCTTCTTTCCATTACATGAGTGGTGGTACAAATAACGTGATGGTTTTCTCATCAAAGAATTTCTTACAGATATTTTTCTCTACAGTATTGTTTACTCAAATAATGTTCATAATCGGTATGTAAATGTGTACAAATTATTTTTTTGCAGAATGGAGAAATTTAAATTTTATCTTTCAGGACTTTCTGCTTCCTGTTTTCTCATTTCTTAATTTTTATTCGAAAACCTACAGCCGTCGTGTAAAATAAAATTTCGATACTAACCATACTTATAGCGATCAGATAAACATATGTATGCCCTACCTTTTGAAAGTTGAGTTGAAGTTGAAAAACTTCGCATAGTTTGTAAAGGAAAACATACAGAGAACATTAATTTAAAAATTGGAGAAAATATAACAGCAGAAGTGCATCAGTTTATCACATGTGCTGGACAAGTCGGTTCTAATATGTTAGTAGTTTTATAACATAAGAAGTCTGAAATTACTTCCGGCAAACAATTATTTTATTCCCGATTCGTTCGAGTCGATCCTCGCTCGACAGATGAGTTTGAAAAATGCGTCCGTCCTTTTCGTACGTGTAAGAATTCGCGCCGGAACCGTTACAGCGCCGACCATCAATACGTCGCTAAAAAAGGTCCCTCCTCATTTGCGCATATCCCTTGACTACAAACATCTTCACGAGCTTTTTCAGGATGTCAGCTACTTCGTGAACATGCTAAATCAGCAGGTTCTCTCGATTTGAAAATTTTCCGATGCCGAAGATAACGCCCCACGTAAATTCAGTCCTTCATATCTTTGAATTTTAGAATAGAGCTTTGAAACAGCCCTATAACCAAGGGTAGGGAACCAGCGGGCCGCATGCGGTCCCTGAGAATATTTTATGCGACCCGCGAAGCTATGACAGAAACTGATCAGTGAGATTTAGCACATATAATTTCATTTTTTAAACAAAAATAGCAGCAGGAAAACCAAAAAATTGACTTCACTTTTTAGTGTATACCTCCCATACTAAATCTCATGGAAAACTGCCAAGTGGTTTATGAAAGGCCAGGATGAACGGGCAGACACGACCTCACATAAATGCGTGCGAATAGCGCACGAAAAGCTATAATATAAACAAATGTCGCTATTTTTAAACCTCGTCAGCATTTGAAACCATAAAGTATCATCCAACGAGTTGTGGAAAAATAAAAAAATCGTGAAATCCCTTCGACGAAGGTGTACATGTTTAGAGAATCATCGCATGCTTCCTATCTCGAGGACGAACGCTCTGCGATTCCATTTCTTTGGTTTTTGGAGCGAAGATGAGGCGCAATAGGCGACGGCGGCCGATGCACCTCCGCAGCCGCGCGATGCCATTCCACATAAGACCGTGCGGAGATATCGCGGGCTCTATTTCACTCGGGAACTTTTTAAGGTTAATTGCATTCGCTGCCGAGTAAGACCGCAGCCTTGTGCTGAATTCCTGATATATTGGAAGCTTACTAGATGTACCGATTAACTAATCAATTCGGTTATTTTAAAAGCCGTGCTGACCACCCAACGCCTTCCGTGGTTAAACTCACGCCTTGAAAACGCACTGTTTTCCAGTATTGAGAAAAAACCGAAAACTCTCTAACGATTTACGGACTCCGTTGAAAAACAGATAGGTATATTCCTGTATTTGGCTTAGTATTCCCACAAAGCTATCAAAAACATTTCATACAAAAACAAAAGTGAAAATTAAGTAGTACTTCTATTTGTCTCAGACTAATTAAAAATCGCTTTTGTTTCTTAAATTTTATATCTGTAAGTTTCCCACTCCAATAAGAAGTTCTGACGAACATTATTAATTTAGCAAATGATTTTCCAATCGCCAAAAACAATGATTTTATACCAAGTTCGTATCATACCATCTAAATCAGGAGTCTCAAACATGTGGCACCCGGACCATATGCGGCTCTCTTAATGATATTCTATGCTAAGCAGCTGGAAAACGCAGCATGGACGATACGATTATAAGGTAACATTTTGTTGCGAAACAATCTAAAAACATTCGGTATTCAGAAATCATACTCAAGTTTATTTTTACTAAAATATTATAAACTGTTATTACTGTAGTTTTTAAATTTCAACAAAATGCATAGGCTCATTATTGCATTTTATTATTTATTTATCCCTGAAGCAATTTGAAAATGAGACCCAGTGATCGAAGCCGTAGCAACCGCTATCTGATTAGCGTCGTAATGGCAGACAAAAACGTTTGACCAAAGTAGCTATGAAACCCGAAAAATCGGATAAGCAAAATTTTTATCATTTACCCGCTGTTCACGACATCTCCCTTATCAATACCTTTGCTTCTTGATTGGATATAGACGCGTTTTTTTGTAATTGAGGTTTCAGTTGAAATATTTTGGAAAACTATAATTCTGCGTTTTTCGCGGAATAAATACAGCCGATTCGTCAGGTATGATAGACCAGAGGTCGACAACCTGCAACTCCGGAGTCGCATATGACTCCTGTGTACGTGCTTGTGGTTCTTTAGAAGTTAGCTGAGATCTCTAATCTTTATGAGTCATGAAACACTTATCGCAATCACTCGAATAAAAAAAGGTCGTACGGGTTGTCACTGTGCGGCTCCCAAGTATTTTGGAATAAGAAAAAACAAAAAAATGGTTCTTTTACTTTGGAAGGGTGCTGACCCCTTTCATACACCGTTACTTCAGTTTATAGTACTTTCCGTCAAAAGTCACAACTTTTCACTTATCCAAAACTTTAATTATTGCTATACTTGGACGCATGCATTAATACATACTCAACTGTTGTTCCAAATCGAATGCCTGCTGTTCGATGGCATTTTTACGATGAAACTCAGCCAGATAATATTCGTTAGAGGGCTTCTTCACTATTTAATCATTTGAATTATTTTTTTACAGAACCGGAACAATTGCCAACAGAGCATGCACCTATGCACAGAAATATAAATCAATAGTTTAAATTGTATCAAATAAATATAACTATTATTCTACGAGCAGCGAATAGGTAGTCAGCGCGTGACACATATCTCATGAACCTAATGCTTATTGTGCCTATTATCCGAATTTTTAATTTTTACGTGAGAAAACTCAAACGCTTGTCCTCAATCCAAACACCGCTAAAAAGTGTGTATGTATATACGTATAATTTAAGTAAGTTCTTAATCTGAATCTGTGCTGCATGCATTTGGAATTACATGGATCTGACAGCATCTTTGCATAACTTCAACAAGATACCGATACTTTTACATAAAATCTCTTTATAATACTTAGATTTTTGGATTTTTTATTAATTTCTGGAATGTTAAGAACTCCATTCAGCATATCGTCGAAAACAGTTTGCCGTCAAATTTTCCTTTGATAGCTATAATTTCTTTCTCATGTATGTCGTTATCCATGCAATTCGACCCTTGAATTTGTATCTCCTCAAACTCCATTGTGTCCTTAACTAGCGCCATTTATGATAAGTTTCGAAAATAAATCCACCTCAGAGATCCTTGGTTGTATTTAGGTAAACAAAATCATTCAAGAAATATTGAGTAGTTTATAGTTTATCGTTTTGCTGTTCCACGATTAGGTCTATTTTGCAGCTATACTAAAGATAAATTAAATGTGCTGGGAAAAGTAACTGGAGATAAAGTAGTTAAAACATCGCAAAGTTTGTACACGATTAGCGTTATACTCGTATTTGGTCGCAGAGCTGAATTCTGCGTGTTTTTTGTAAGGTTCTTTGTCTAAAAATATCATTTATATATGTGATTTATTATCTGAAATGAGCAGGAGGAAAGAGGCGATTCCATTGGTGAGAATCATTTGAGAATGTTCCTTCATGTCATCGTGCTTTTAAGAAATTTTCCCTGGGAAACGTTGAAAATGATTCACATTTTCAATGGTAAAAGATCTGATAGATAATTTGGTATCTTTATAGCAATGCAATGCGTAAGTAGAATGTTTTATCCTATAATGAATATTACTAATAAAGTCCTACAAAAAACAAGGCGTATGCTAAAACTTCACCCAAATATAAAGCCCTGCTCATGATTAGGTGGAACGATACACATAGATCCACGGATAAGGCTAATCAGCGTGTTCCGGTATCCACCGGGTACTAATAAGTTCAATGAATTTTTAAGTGAATGGGGTACTAACCCATTGCACAACCTCCAACCTAAAGGACCAATCCTAACTCACGCACACTCCTATTAACGCATACATTCCCACTGATGAATGGAGGGAAACTTAGCTTACTCTTTCGAAAATCACCAAGCTGCTTAAGGCCCTTTCCAAAGGACGGAGTGCTGATCTTGTGGACCCTCTTCACAACACACGAGTCGGGGCGGAGCAAGCCCAAATTGGAAAAACCTCCGCCAGGATTCAAACCCAGGTCCGCACTCAAGCCCCTCCGCCACCGCTGCCCTATAGTAATAATTTGACTTGATGGTTTGCATTAAAAAAATCTGGCTTTAAATTATCAACACTGCAATGCCATACACTAATTTCACGACGCCGCATTCATGCTAAGAGACATCGCAATCAGCAAAGGATATACATAATACGGACAAATACCAAAACTACTTCAGTTTAAAATAAAAGTAATCTGGAAAATCATTATTTGAATAGGTAGAATAACAGTTCGTTTGTACATTAAATAAAGAACTTGATTATAATATTTAATATTTTATTTTCTGGTTTTATATATCGCTGGGAGTTGACAAAATGTACGAAGCTACACAAAAATTTCTTTTTTAAAGAAAAAAAAATGAAAATTTTGAAAATGAATTATAGGATATTAAATCTAATCGGCAATTTTATTTTGAGAGTAAAATTAGAATAATTGATAACTCCTGTAGTCATAAAACGTTACAGGCATTTAGATCTGAAATTAAACCGCAAATTATTATTTTATGCTATTCCGACTTTTAAGCCACATATTCTTCAAAATAATTTATTTTTGTCTCAAAATTGTAAAAAAATGGGCAAACTATTTTTATTAACGTTAGCAATCGCGCTTACAGAATAAATTCTAGTAAAAGAATGGAATGATCTCCGCAGAATTCCGTATAGAATAAAGTCCGTTTCTTGCGTATATAATTCCACATTGTTTGCTATCCTTTCAGCCTAAAATATACGAGCAGACATAGAATAGGAATCCTGAACCTGCCTCGAACATAGAATGTTCTTTAATGTGGCATTACACCCTTTGGGACTTGCGAGAACACGAAAGCGTACTTATTGGCATGCACCTGGAAGGACCTCGTTATTCAGGAGAAAATTGGAAAAGAAGCCGTTCGAAAAACTTTTATCCCCTCCGATGTTTTTAAAACTTCCAACTTTTCCGTTCTTGAAATAAATAAACCTTATAGATTCCGTTAGAGAGAATGAATGAAGCGCAACAAAATACAGCCGTAGGTTGAAATAGTTCCCTCCATTCTCTTACGTGTCGCATCGTCTTTTTTGGCCGAATTTGATCCGTGGCCAAACGAGGCGAAATTTCATCTCTTGTTTGCCATTGAAACATAGCTCGCAATGAGCGTTTCAATCTTCGAAATGAATCATCGTCAATGTGCCGATACCTCGCTAAATGATTCACACTCATTAAACAAACTCCCCGTATTTTATGCTGCAGCGTATCTCCATAGAGACGTACTGCGAGCAGCGCGTGTGTTTGTGCTGTGATTGTTTTCCCTGCGTAAATATCCTTCCTGGAGGAGTCGCTCACATTGAATCAAACTCCATCTCTCGCCAGCACGATCAATTTGAGAATTTTGCCCGTTCATGCGGGACTGCTTTAAGGTTATCGTGTATCAGAGTTCCCGCCTGTTTGTCGCAAGGTTTGCAAGTGAAAGACGACAAAGGATTAGGTGATGCTCAATCAGCAGAATACAATATTAAAAGAGCAAGTCTTGACTTGCGCGCCATGTGTAATATAAATATTCCGTTAATGCTTGAATCAAAAAACAAAGTACAAAAATGAATTATCCAAATGAATTGCTATATCGTTAAGATTCAATTAGGATATAAAATAATCGGAATAAAATTTATTAGAGCAAGTCTCAAATTACAAGCTATATACGTAATTAAAAATTCCCCTATTAATGGTTCAGAAACGAATTTCATATCTCACCTAATCCAATTGAATGCAACATATTAGATTCGTTTTATTATAAATATAAGTATTATATCTATAAAATGGTCGAACATTTCAGTTTTCTAGTAATTGTACTCAATTGCAATACACTCATCAGGTATTCTGAGTGATTACCACTATTTTCAGCCACTTTGTAGCTGAAATGCGCATATGATTTGCTCGACCTTTTTAACGGCTACGTCTATTCTCAGATTTGGGGTAAATTAACTACTTATACAATAATCGAGAAGAGGAGACTTCAATTTATCCACATAAATTAAAGCGTTATAATTTTTGTTTTCAAATTATATTGCTGCAAACGGCGAAGAGAACTGATGTTAATTATATTAAAATTTGAATAAATTTCCTTTAACTCGCTTAACAAAGATGACTTTCGTGACGAATTTTGGAGGTGATATTCTTTGGGCTCATATGCATTGATTTTCAGCAGGATTGCAACCGAATTTTGGGCTGGGCTTAATGAGATTTAGGTGAGAGAATAAGTCGTATGATCACCTTAACTCTCTTTTTATTCCTGCCATAATGGTGGAATAAATGATCTCAACTATGCGAGTACTTCTATTTTCCCCCATTCACGGGCAACAGTTCAGGAGACTAAATTTTAAATATCATATATGGAAAAATCAATTTTTCGTGCCTCGTAAATTCAACTCAATTCAAGCTACATTTCAGCAGTTAACATATTCATAAGTACATAAACTCAAATTTGTCTCTAAACTCCATACAGCTGTTTTTTTTTATCTGGGCCGCTCTCGTTCACAAAGAAACGCGACGTGTCGCACTACATCTCGGATAGGTTTAAAGATTCCTGAACTCGCTACATGGCCTCGCGGGTGAGGGCTCACTGCCCCCTTCTTCTTCCTTCTTTTCTCTTCGTCACACGCAATAGTTCTGCATAGAAGTGGGAGGAGAGCTGCCCGATCTCCCCGCCCCCCTTCTCACTCCCTCTTCACCGAAAAAAATACTCCATAAGGGCCGCCCTCCCACTTCCCTCTCTGTAAACCACCTGCCGAGATCATCTGGTCTACCTCTCCCATTCTCCTTCCGCCCCCCATCTCCCCCCACCAACAGCCACCTCCATCTATTTTCAAGTCGGCGCATGTGCCAGGAAGATGGAATATAAAACAGCGTATGCCTTTCTCGTCCCCGAAGGATTTATAATGCACATGCATGAAATGCGACGAAATAGAATTTTATCACTCGCACGAACGGTAATTCATGAAGTGGGGAAGACGCGTGGACTCCGGGACCGTCTTTGATGCTTTTTTCGTTCCGCGTACGATTTTTTAGCTTTGCTTCTTTTTTCGAACGAAATGATTCAATTTCCTTTTTTCGAGGGGCCTTATTACTAGTGGCGTAGCAACGGCTGCGTGGGCATCGGTACAAGAACTGCACAAAAATTAAACAATTTATGCAAAATGAAATTTAATTTTAATGTGAAAACACATAGTTGTATTAATTATAATTTTAATGAAGGATGACGGAAATAAAAAGGAACTTGATAAACGTTCTTCTTAATTATTATTTTTTATATATTTTAATGAAATTTTGTTTTTGCGGTGTGGCAATGCTACAGAACAAATGACTCACCCACCACATTACTCTAATTTAGCACTTCAGCTACTCATATATTGTTTTTAATAAATCAAAATTGATTAATTATAATTTTATAAACCGCCTTTGTAATGATAAAAAGTCCTTTGTGAAAGTTATTTAAAGAAATCACGATTAAAGGTGTGTATCGGAAAGTTTCGATCGAATTTTTTTTATTAAAATGTTTGTGAAATTATAAGGCAATATCATATTTTTCAATGGGTTCCTTTTTATCTGTGTCGCACTGTATTTTAAGTAAATATAAAATATTATTTTTCTCATAAATGTTTATAGAAAGCAAATCAAAATTGATGGTTTTAGTCTTTCTTATAGGAGCCACTCCGCCGATGGGTTCCTACGCACCGCGTAAGCTGCGTAGGCGTATTTACGCCGCTGGTAAATAATGACGTAGCGTGCACATACACATTGCTGTTTATGATCAAACCCGAACTAATTTTGGATCGGTTACATAGAGGAGTGACCGCATGATTGAGATTATTAATGAAAAATGGGAAATATGACTGTTTGGAACGTTGCGAAAAAGTGATAGCTTTGGGATAGTTTCTTTTTTGATTAGGCGCAGGAGTTTGTTGCTATACTGGGTATGGATTTTCGTGATTTCCTCATTGGTGCCATGTAAAATAGAAGCGATAATTTTTCAGTGGCCAGTATATTAATTTATAAGATTTTAAATATTCAGTTTAAGTTTTTTGAGCTCTGTATTCCGTAATCGCGGTTGTTTTTGCTCTGTCTGTGCAATCAGTTCAATTTAAATATCAAGTAAACGGTAAAAGATATGAATGATATTTGTAGGTTGTAGGTGTTCTATGATGCCAAAGAAAGTTTTAGGAGAAACTGGGAGGCATCGGGAGGGGGAGGGGGTTTAAAAATTTCCAAATTAACATTTTTAGCAAATGGTTCTAGATATAAAGTTAAAATTTTTCAACACGTGTGACCTTTAATGCCATCTATAACACTGCAGAATAAATTTTGTTGAAAAATCGGGGAGGGTAATGAGGGACCTTTTTAGTAATGTAGTATGTTCACATCATAAGCCAATAGCTTAAAAACCTAACACGTGTAAGAGTGTGAATATAGTTTTTTTATTAATGCGTATCCGATATTCCCAACCTTTATATGGCAATTGGAGAGTCCTAGTTTGTGAATTTTACTATAGCCATTGAGCGAGTTATATAATTCTTCCTTGAATTACTGACGGTCTGTCGTAAAAAATATCCGTTTGCGTTGATTTGATACCTTACGTTTAGAATATGTGTGAGCCACGCACCAATTTTGACAATTAATAATGCAAAAAATATTCGCCCATATTTAAATGCCTCATTTCCCTCCGACTCGAAACTCAGCGCCCAACTCTCCGGACTTGCTCCCGCGACCAGAACAAAACAAGCGATCCGAAAGGAAAAAAGAGAAAAAAAGCGCGCATCGTGGGTGGGCCAAGCAGGCGATGCGAATTCTCCACCGAGAGTCGACCGCGGCGAAAGGCGTATTCCGTGAAAATAAAGCGTCGTAAAAATAACATTCCGTCGTTCGGAAGGAAAGAGCGGACGAATCCCTTTCTTCTCCGCGTTGAAGACCGTCTCGCTCTCTCCCCCCTCTCTCTCTCTCGCCCTCTCTCTCTCGCCCTCTCTCTCTCTCGCCCTCTCTCTCTCGCCCTCTCTCTCTCGCCCTCTCTCTCGCCCTCTCTCTCGCTCACTCACACTCGCCCACAATGTCGACGGAATGTCAAGATGCCTAGTCGAGTACTTGCGGCTGTCTTCTTCATGGTTTCGCTGACCAACGCGGCGGAAACGTGCCGAAAACTTATCCTTATTATTTTTTTATATTCCTGCCTCCCTTCCGCCCCCTCCATATCCTTCCTCTCTCCCTATAGACCGCCCTCTCTTCCCGTTCGTACCGACGAACCGAATCCTTAGGAACGCGCCCTTGCAGGCGGATAAGCGCCGACGCCGGGTGAGGTTTCCTATGCCGACGGCAGGTGACGAGGGGAGGGGGTGGGAAGAGAGAGAGAGAGAGGAGTGAATAGTTAGGAGGGGCGGTGAGGCGAGGACGGGAAAAAAGAGTTGTCATGTTGGAGTCGAGAAAGAGAGAGAGAGAGAGAAAGAAAGAGACTTGGGAGGTAGGTTCACGGTGCAGAGTACAGACGGTGGATGACGTAGCCCAATGGTAGATAGGAGAGTAGCATTGCTGCGGGAGGTAGTGCTGGATGTGGGGAGGAGGGTGAGGATGACGTAGCCGGAGGATGATTTTCTCTTCCCACCCCCACCCCTCCTCCTTCAACCCCCCTCTCCTCCTTCAACCCCCTCTCCTCCCCTCCCCAATTCTCCCTCCCCCTCTCTCTCTCCCCGGACTATAGAACAACCAAATCCTTTCGATGGAATTCTCGACGCAGCAGGTATTGTATGGGGCCGACGACAGATGTGGAAGGTGCCGAGAGGCAGAGATGTTAAGGGAGGAGAGTGAGGGAGAGAGGGATTTTTTGGCGGTAGAAGGAGGGAATGAAGGTGGGGCGGAGGACGAGGGGGAGGGTGAGGCCGGGAAGAGAAGAGTTTTATGCGCGATTGAAGGATTCCGAATGAGCTGCAGCTGCTCCTTCGTCGTCCCCCATATTTTTGACTCGCCTCTCTCGCTCTCTATCCCCGGCTCTTCCACTCTATCTCTCCATTCTCCTCTCCCTCCTGACACATCTCCCTTCCCTTATCGTCTCCCTCTTCGACCCCCGTTCCGCGACGCGACTCTCCAAAAAAAGTCCAATCTTCTCCTACGTGGGTAAAAAAAACTTCGATTCGTGAATTTGTATTGACGGACACATGGCTCAAGTATAAGAGAAAGGGTGGCGAGATATTTTCTTCTTTCTTTTTTTAAACTGAGATAGAAATATAAAAAAATACTGTTTTGTTTTTGGGAAATTTTGTTGGTCAAAAGTTGCGAGTATTTTTTAAGGGTTGCCGAGATTAGATACGTGGGAAAGAAGAATTCTCGCTCATTATGCGTCGATTTTAACGAAGTTAATTTGAAATTTTGAAGCGATTAATTTTAACTCGTTGTTTATCTTCGTTCGAATTCAAACTGGTTTCGTGAATTCGAGTTGAATGACTTAAAAATCTATATCGTTTTCGTAAACAACATTTTGAGGAAAATATGTCGAATGTTCATTTTCTTCGTAAATTATATTAGATAGCTGGTAGAAATAGAGAAAAAAATCTGCGTTTGATACGAAGTTTTGACTAACAAGTAAGTGGAAAAACAAGTCCTATCGAAGATAAAATATTATGTAAGAAGTTGACAAAATGTCATTCCAAAATCCATGAAAAAGTCGGTAGTTTCAGAAAATATTTTGGCAATTTCGTTTAGCCATAAGATAAGTTCGTTAATCTCCTTTGGATTGTAGTAAGATGTACTTGTTGTTTTCTAAATTCAACCCTACAGCAATATTTTATGTAAACATTTCTATAAATATTATTAAATTGGCGATCGAAAGCTAAAAGTTTGACACCACTGAACGAAATAATAACATTTTAGAGGTATTCCTCATGCATGCGAACTATTTTATCTTGAGCTTGGTCCATATAGCTAAACGTTAATTAACAAACATGTAGTGCGACTTCATAAATGGAGAAAAACGATTGCTTTCCATACCGCGTAGATTCCAAATCAAACACTTCACAGAGGTCACATGAATTTAAATATTAATAACTAGAGAACATTGTCGCTTACATGAAAGCAACTCTATTTTCGTATGTTTAATGACAAACGGCAAACGGAAATCATAATACCAAGCGAATCGCATAGAGCTCACCTAAGTCACCATACTGTCGTGGAACTTGACGCATAAAACCCGGATACTTATGAAAAAGCAAACTTCACCGTCAATGCAAGTATTATTCTCGTTGCCTTTGAGAAAGTTTGTCTTCGAGAGCGGACGCCTTTGAGATCGATGCGACCGTAAAACACCTCGACGCATAAACACTCGCACGAGAGGATAGAGAGGAGACAAATAAGCGAACTTTTTGTCCAAAGGGTCGAAAAATGTCAAGGCTGCGGGAAGGGAAAATATAGAAAGGGATGACAAGCGCGCGCGCGAATTGTCTCATGAGACACGAGATATTTCCAAAAGGCAAAAGACAGACGTGTTCTTAGCCGATTTCCTCAGAGCAGGAAACTCAAACTCGAACTGCATTGGGCCAAATAGATGAAATCGTATAGTACGTCACATTAATGAGCCTAAAATTTTTGTCGAAACTTATACACACCGCTAAGAACGATAGAAATTTTATGCGGAACAGATTATCGTTATATTGTTTTATATCCCGATGGCACTCCATGATCGCCTTGTACACGCTGTCTCTTCCAACTACGTAGGATAGAGTCGAAGTAACAAGATAGCCGCATTTTATCAACTTGTTTGAGATTCCTGATCCAGACACTCGTCCAGTTACGGCTCATAAAGAAAAATTTATGGATTATGAAGAATCGCCAAATTCTTTAACTAAACAAAAATTCTTTTTAAAAATGTTTTACCGTCGAGGCGCGTTTATTCGTTCGCTAAGTAACTAATTCTTTTAAAAAATTAATTTTCCCGAATAGTGACCTTGACCGATACAATGTGAATCTATAAAAAATACTTCACCGAACATTAATGTTGCAAAAAATAATTTGACGACGTTCCGCACACTAATGCGTCTTCATCGGCTTTGTTCTCGATACCCTTTTCGCTCGGTGCGTGGTTTTCTAAACAAACGGTAATTCATCTGCGACCTTATCTCCGCCGAACTAGCTCACGTACTGCCTTCATTATTTGCGCAGTTTTCTTATCCGACGTTACGTTTCAGCGTTCCTATCTCCCGTTTTCGGACCAATTACTCGGCCCTCATTGCGAGTTCATTTTTTTAACAAGGTCTTTATTATTTCTAAAGGGTTATTCGCATTATATGTACCGCAGACGTACTTTACTAGACTAGAAAGTGGGTTCAGCTTATCTAACGATAATGGACGATAACGGGGCTCGTAGCCTTGCACTGCCTTCTGGGAAATCTGATCGTCATATGCTCTGAATTTCGGCTTTTCCATTTTCTCATGAGCGCGGCAGGTGAACTGTAAGGAGAGACATATAGCAAACAATGCTATTCAGTTATTCGGTTATTATAGTGGCTTAAAAACTGTTCATTTTATTCTGCCTTGAAACGTAATTATTTTTCCTTTAATTCAGAGATTATAATTGAATTAATTATTCTGTAGGACTAAAAAAATGAAAGGTCTAGATCAACATATGGTTGGAATCCAACTTATGGTGAATATAACTCCGATAGGTACAAAAAGGTTGTATAGCCAGTTGCGCTTTTCGGCTAAAAATCAACGATTCTCAGTGGTGATCCACAGATCGTTAAATCTAAGAATGAAGACGTTTTGTGGGCACCTACCCCCATTGACTTCTCATCACCTCACACATTTTAAAAAGAAATAACGCAAAACACGTATTATTTCTTTAGATTAGCCAATGATGGATCACCACTGAGGACGGCTGCAATGCAGCCGAAATACTCATCTGGTTTTCCAATCGTTTTGTGGCCATTTGTGTTAGCTTCATCATCAATTGTATTCAGAACGAGTTAATTAGTACTGAATAACTAGATAGGTTTGAACAATTACTCTATATCCCTGACGACATATTACGAACTATAGAGACTCGCAGCCAAGGCAGAAACTCTCTTTTCCATCGATTACTGTTGTAGGAAAACATTTTATGATCAAATAAATCACATTCGGTGGTTTTGTATGATCGATCCCTGGTAATATATTCGTATTTTGCCCATAATATGTCTACATATACGTGCTGCGTCACCTACATCACGAGCGTGCGCCTGAAACCGAACTGACTCTCTCACTTGACATGATCGTCAACTGATACAGGAAAAGGATAACCCAAAAAGTTCGACTCCTAGTTTATCTGATCACCGGCGTTTATATAGCAATAAATGGCAAACCCTCCGTTTCTTCTTCCCCAATTTTCCCCATACTCCTATTGTCTGTATGCCTTAAACAGTCTCAAAATCTAAATCCTAACGTCCACTCCTGGGTGATCTCTGCCTAGCGCGGGGTTTAATCTCTCTCTCTCCCCAACCGTTTTGACATTATTCGAATATCATCTCTCTCATCGTTTTCTCTTAATTGTTTTAAAAGTTAGTAGATGAACAACTGGCAATCGGATCAGGGAACGTTTTAAAATCTCTTTGGAGGAAATGCGAAACTGAAAATTTACGTCTAAAACCACGGAAATCACCCATCACAACGCCATCTAAAATTTATGGCGCGTGAACTTCCTTCCATTATAATTTTGGATAAATTATGCATTTTATTATTGGTTACATTTTTGGTGTCCATAGGCATCAATTTAGCATTATCAGACATTTGGAATTACTTTTTAACAAGCATCATTGCTATTTGAGTAACATCACCGATACTCCCATATTATGCACCTAAGACGCGTCACGGATGTGTATATTAGGAAAAGTATTATATGAAACGTTTTTCTGGTGTTGACGAAATTCACGGCACACTTAGAATTTTTGATGAATTTCTCCATCAAATACGCGAAAATAATCTGATATTTCTTGTATGAACCGCAATCCTTTCACGCAGGAGAACATCTGATTTCCACGTAATTGTTTATTTTCCCTACCAAAGAATTCTATCGTGTACACTCCAAGACTTCTTATTCTTAGTAAACAATCTCCGATATCAAAACTGTTTTCATCGTCTAAGATGTTTACTCGATCCAGGTTCGTCCGAATGGCCTTATCATTTAAGTTCAGACTAATCAGTTGCCTGACTTATCATTCAATATATACCAAACGCGAGTGTAGTGTTTCACTTTTTCTTGAAATTTACGCAATAAATGGCTTGTAACGTTACTGTACCTGATTTATCTCTCCAACAGGGAACTATACAGCAACATCTCATAAGCGCTATGATACAGAGATTAGAATATCATTGCCAGACAGAAGGATACAGAAGTTCGTTTATGCCTAGCGCAATTGGATATCGCAACGAGAGATCCGAGGTGACAAGTTCATATCCATGGATACTTGGGCCCATTGAGCCCTCTCCCGTTTTTGTGCGTTGCAAGTTAAAAATGTACATCTATTCTCGATAGCAATTTAAATTCTAGTACTAGTGTGTGTATGAGTGTATTTTAGGCTAAGCAACCCCTTGGATTATTATTAAATTCTAGTTGAATAATTTCTTCCTCTTTCGCTTAATAAAATGCACCGATTTTTTCTGCATCTCGTCCATTTAGTTGCGTCCATTAAATGCTGCTGAATGTATCTTCCGAGGAAAACACCTGGAAATGAAGCACTTTTTAAACTAAATTCATTCCAGAATATTGGGTAAATATTCATCTATACCTTTTCAATCTAAGTGTAGTAAACTTTTCGTATTTGATTTCCGAGCTTTCCCCAGCTTTATTTATTATGGCGACGCACCAGTAACAGAGTTATCTACTTTCACAAAATGAGCAGAATCTCTGTTCTTATCATAATATTGATTGAGATATTCCGTCGTTTAGCGACCCGCACTGCATTCTTCAGGGTATGAGTACGGGGATAAAGCTGTCACTATCTTCATCACTTTCTGGTTACAATCTCGACTTTTTGCTATCGAAAGATTTCATTACACAACCAATCATTACGCAATATTTATCGTTCCAACCGCGTGTTACAGTATTTAAAACACAATCTGAACGAGAGAAGAATCAGGTGAACGATTTCAAGGGGAGCATATTCGAAGGCGTCTGCCATACTTAGAAAACGTGGCAGTCTTCATTTTTTCAATTATGGAATGATTTGTACGCTCTGTAAGAGGCTACCGTGATTTCCAGGCTGCATTAAGAGGAGCAGCCGATTTTGCAGACCCCCAGAGAGTGAGTGCATTAGGAATTGGAGGAAGACCACCCAGAAATTTTAAAGCAGTCATAAATAAGGACCATATAGATCCCAGATACACTGGCTTCTTTTTTATTTTCTTTCGTCGTAAATCATTACTCTCTAAATCTGTTAGGAAGAAGCATTAATATTTGAACAACGCTCGAGCAATTATCCGTCAAGTTATGATGTCTGTATACGATCCATCGAGGTTGTACCGATATCTCTTTGAATATTTTTAATAACACTTCTGAAACACTTCAAACGCATCATTTTCTGAAGATGCTGTGTTTTTGCACTGGCTCTTTGTTATCGGGTACTATTTTATCGTAACGCATATCCGGATATATTTTTTAAATATACACATAAATCACTTTTCAGTAGAAATATTGAGGCATTTAAAAGGGCGATAGTTTCCTAAGCGAATACAACACCATTTTAAGAAAAATGAACAAAATATTTTCATCAATACCCATATATATTTGAAATAAGATAATTTTATCACTTAATAATATCATGTAATATTAATAATAATTAATTAATCATATAAATAAAATAGTCAAGAAAAAGTATTCGTTACAGTTCGTTCTACATCACTATTTTCTCCTACGTAAAACACCATGGCTCAAAAATTGATCTATATGCATAATTTTAGACAGCTAAATAAAAACACAGTGGCGACACAGTAAATGAAAGATGAATAAACATCCTACATCAACCCCCCTGAACTCTCACGTCAGTCATACAGCGCGTTATCAATGAAGGAGCAAGTTTCCACCTGGTCCAAAACAATATTTTTCACGCCGCTCGCCTTCCTCGCCCACCCGCCCCACAGAAAAAATACTTTTTTGATTGATACGAAGACGTAGAAGGTCAGCGGCGGGCCATCTGCCCCCCGAAGGTTCTCAAATGCACGAGACAAGCGACCCAACTGCGATCCCACCCACGCCGGAGCCATGTGCCTGGAACGGAGTGCGGGGAGGGAGGCGCGTCGACAGAGGCATATAGTCTGCACACCAGCTATCCTCCCTTTCTACTCCCCCTCTCTCTTTCTCCTTCTTTCTCTTCCTGTCCGAAACGCTGCTGCTGTATTCCTGGTTGTGAACTTTTTGGGAGTGACTAATAACGCCGCGCCCCTTAAAGCCCATTATACCGTTGAACTCTTAACCTTTTAGTTGGATCACCGCTTAGTATTGCACCGCTTCGTCGAATCAGTAAGGAAGGAGACGTCTCAGTAAATTAGGAGGAAAAATCTTTTGTTTTATTTATATGTTAACTGACTAAAGAAATATGAAATTGACTGAATAGATAGATAGTTATGCGTCTTTATTAGGGAGAGATTGAGACTAGATGGTCTCTTCTTCCATCTAACTAATTGTCAATTACAAACAAGAAAGGAAAACAGCTAAAAGTCATGCAAATTTAAAATAATAGGAAATGAAAAGTGATGGATTTTTTTCTTTCTGTAGAAAAACTAGGGTTAATTAAGTTACAAACCCCCCACGGAAAAATCTCACTGAAGGAAAACATCCACACAAGAAGTGGGGTGTGAAAAACCTGCGAAACCTACCGATTCCAATAGTTAAAGATTAAGAGAATTAAAATACGTAAGAACACTGAATGAAATACACAATATACTTACACAAGTATCTCCAAAAGTAAAAAAAACGTTTTCATAACTTTTTATAAACACTAGAGAGTATATAGATATTCGGTCAGTTTGATTTTTTTAAAATGTCCATTTGATCTTAGCCGTAAGATAAACTCGATATTTCTCCATTAAATTACATCTTAACTGTTTGAAAATTTGCAAAACCAAGTCTTATAGCAGCCGCTTTGATGGGGACAAAAAGATCAAGGGTAAAATTTCATTGCATGACGAGAAAACTACATCCTAATACCCGTCAGTTAATCCACTTATACTTCTATAAGTTATTGCGATTTTTCAATATTTTTTGTAAGATATAAAGCAGAGTTTTCAATTCACTGGCCGGAGTGCATGGGATAATTCACAATTATTTGAAATAAGCCTTCTACAATCGGTCCAAGGCATTCGGACGCTTCAAACTAAAACGCTATCAAGTTAACCAAAATTAAATAATAGCATGTGACAGTTAGTAGCATTTTTCATATGAAAATGTACCCAATTTCAAATGCAAAAATGTTTTTAAATTCTCACTTGATATTATAAAGTACATATAATTTAATTTGTGCGAAAAATAATTTTTCTACAGAATGAGGAAAAAGAAATTTAAAAAGTTAAGATTCAAGGTGTTAATTGCGTTGTATCTCCGTCATTGGTGGATACCTCGTCTACCATTGCTATTGAAAATTATCCACTTACTTTCCTGTGCAAGCATATTAGGCAAATGTGCCTTAAAACCAGAGATGTTTTAGTGATTTTGACGCTTTGGAAGTTGAGACGGTAATTGAAAACTAACAATTAAAAATGACTGACACTTTCTGAACACAGTTCAAGAAAACAAGTTGGATGATTGAAATCATAACTGATATAGAGACATGCTTATTCAGAGAATATCCTTGTTGTGACAAGTGTAACAGCTATTTCCACTAACTGTAACGATTGTGATATACTTTGTTAAGAGATCATGTATATATTTTCGGGCGAAAGATGACGAATGGTAGGGAGGTGTGTCTGTGCAATTTTAGCAACTTAATTCACTTCGCAACTCGGCTGCAAACGTTTCTACTAGGGAGAGGCACTCTCCGAAATTATCCTACGTACTTGTCATAGCGAATCGTTCCATTCTCATGTATAAGGAAGTATTGTTTGGATCCCTCACACACGCTCTTGAAAATTTACTATAACTTATCTACATCTGACACCTAACAGGTTTTTACTCGTCTAGAGAAAGTATAAAATAAACAATAAAAATTAACATATTCTCTGAGTGGAAATGATCAAATATAATATTTTTTTTAGGATTTGTGTGTTACTGTCAGATTTGCTATCGTAGAAACCATGCATGACATTCAGGAAACATGCTTCGCATCGTGAACTTCAACATCTGTGCCCCAGACAAAGGTATCGACCAGTCATAGGTACGTAATCAAAAGCTTACAGGAAACTCGTTATTTTGCATAAACCGGACTTCGGTAATAAAAGCGAACCATTTTAATCAAGCCACCGATCTGCAGCTGCATCGCAAATGAGGCATTCAAACGTCTATTTCGTAGTTAAAAGAAAAGTTTGGTTAATGTTAATCTATGGCTGCAAAAAGATAGCATTTTTCAGTTATCCATGAAAAAAAATCAAAACTTTGGCTGTTTAAATTTTTTATCTTCAGTATTTATGGAAATAATCTTGTTTTTTTGCCAAACCCAAATGTGGACCCAGAAAAATTCGCTTGATAGAGTGACTGACAAATACTTAAAATAATCGGTCGTTCATGAAATTAAACTGTAAAATAACGACAGTTTGCATACATTCACATACACAAATCCGGGAAGCCAAGATATTATAAATTATATTAAAAAAACAGATGGCAATCCTTTACGCCCCATTTTATCTGCCCACATGTCCGTCAGAAACGGCAGTAGAGATGCGTATTATATTATATATTTCTTTAAAAAAAGAAAAGAAAATTTAGGTAAAAATTGGCTGTAATCAGTTGATATTATTAGCAAAGATAGTAGCAACGCAAAATCAATAAAAACAAGGAGATAGTTGAGACCTGCAGTTACAATTAAATAATTTTTGGAAAAATACTGTCCACCTGATCATAAAAAAATCAACATTACGCGAGAGAAAAAGGGTTGCAAATGTAAAACCGCTCATGGAGTTCTGATAAGTACGTATGTTTTCGAGTGAGCATTTATTCGTGGATCGTCTGTTATCAGCAAGCACTATACTAATTATTAATAACTATTTGAGCCGATTTATTTGTTTTTCTAGCACTTTTATACCAATGTGGATAGTATATATCATTTTATAACTTATCACTCTATCTCAGATCTTAATGTAATTTATTTTGAGCTTTATTGCGTCGCATTTCCATTAATTTAATTCTCCAGAATTCTACTTTTTGAAATAGATATGGCCAAAACATAGTATGTAAGGATTTCTGCTGAATGCCACCCCGGATCCATAAACATGATCACTATAACGACTTCTACGATGCAGTCTGAACGAGGGACGAAGAATAAGAAGGTAAGTTTCCCGAGGCAAGAAAATGGAATGCGTCCTAAGAAGAAAGGACGGCTTTATCCCTCAAATCGATTTCTGCGGTAAAAAATAATTGGTCGAAATTCCCGCGAGTATTTTTGAAAAAAAATATACGCGGCGAAAAAGTTCGTGAAAGGAGCCGAAACTACGAGTTTTCCGTTCAGACACATCAACAATGGTACTTACAAACGGCATTCGAATAAACACCGCGAAGAGATATCAAGACGGTAACCCAAAAAGCCATAAACAAAACAAAAACGACCCGACAAAACGCAGAGGAGTCGTTTATAAAATAAAAAGGTGTTTTTTACGGATAGAGGCTATACGGGTAAATCTCGCCGGCAGGGAAATGCGACCTTAAAAAAATAAAAGAATAAAGAATCCCGTCGCCGATTCCTCCTTCATCGACGAACGCAATTTTTGTTTTCGTCGTTCGTTTTATTTATTTCCACTTCTCTCCTTTCTCTGTTTCTCACAGGTCGGCTCATACACGAACGAACACACGCACGGCATGGAGAAGAACGCACGCACGTACCCAGGGAAAATATAAAAAGAATAGCCTCTACCCTTTTTCGTTCCATTAGATAACGCTTGCTTCAAAAATCAACTGTGCGAGCGCGTGGGGCGATTCGTTTTTCATTTTTTCCTTTCCCGTTTTTTCACGCTTATTTTTTCCGAATGCGAATTTTATCTTTCTCTGCCGCTCTTACTCTTTCTCTCTGGTTGTAAAAAAACGAGAAAGAAGGATAGAAAAGGAGAAAAAGAAGACAAAAAGAAATTCAGAGTCGAAACTGAAACGGAAAAAAATGGCGAATAAAAAAAGTACAGGTAAAAAGAGAGAAAATAACAAAAACAAAACGAATAAGGAGGAAAAAAACAGAAGAGTGACGAGACCGCGCCACACCGACCGTTGAAAAGCGGTGGTCCGGTGGATTTGAAAAGGAAGGGTGGAAAGAGAGGAAGGGGAAGTATGGGGAAGGCAGGCAGGAGGGAGAGAGAGAGAGAGTTGGGAAAATCGCCGGACCTTCTCCCACCTCAGTCCAAAGCCCACTTGCGACTCTAATGTGTGTGAGAGAGGGGAGAAGTTAGGAAAGAGAGAGGAAGGTATATATAGGAAAAAGGAGGGAGGTAATGGGAGAGAGAGAGAGAAAGAGAGGTGGGGGTGCCACACAACGGACAGGTTGAGAGATAGGAGGGGAGTAGCGGTCGAGCTAGATGGTAAGGGTAAACTTGCAAAGGGAGGGAGGGACGCGGAGGGAGGGAGAAAAGGCAAGGGAATGGGGAGGGAAGGAGATAGAGAGAGAGAGAGAGGACCGACCGATGTGGCTTCCCGAACAGGTTCTCCGCCGGCCGTAGTAACGACGGCCATGGGTGTTGGTGTCGGCGGTCGGCGCCTGAAGACCGTCTTTTGCTGGTCGGGGAGGGTTTTAGTCTCGGTGGTTGATGACGCCGGGACTGCTGTAACACGTTACACTTCTCATCGAGGGAGTAAAACTCCGAGGGTGATGGTGGGTGGGGGGAGGGAGGGGGAGAGGGTGAAAAATGTGAGTGGCTCAAGCCGATCCGCCTCCCTCTTGTTTCCGACTCCTTTTCGCTCTCCCCGCGGGGGGGCTCTTGTATATTTGTAGTCGACGCTGTCGTAAGTATTCCTACGCGTCTCTCGTGGGAAATGGGAAGGTAGACGTAGGAGATTCTGCGGGGAAAGGCGTATGTGGCCATCTAGCCGGCGCCGTTTGATTTGTGGGCAGGGGAGGAATTTTTACTTTTTTTGACTGATTCCTTTGGTGATTTCGTCCAAAATATATTATCTCTATTTCTCAAAAATGATTATGTTAATCTGCCCGATAAAACAATGAATTTAGAGATGCACTCAACCCAAGAAGCAATTCCTAAGAAGTTACCTCATTAGATGATCCGGACATTTCAGTTGTCGTATAACAACTAAGTAAACAAAATAAGCATTTCAAACACAAAAGATCACCCCCGATAAGGGCTACTTTGTAGGTCTAATCCACGGTTGGTTATTTAACCGTTCTTTGCCTGCGAGAGTGACTAAGGACGTCTATTGGACTAAGGCGAGCTCGATGTGTATGTATATTTTTGGATAATTAACTTCTTGGATTATTATAGCGAGCTCGATAATTATTATTTTTGGATAAACCGGTTCTATTAATAGAACACTATCCTATAGTCGTTACTGATGGAGGAAGAAGTCATTGAAAAATCACCCGAATCGTTCGAAATGCGAATACATGTTGGTGTAATTACGCAGGTAAGATCTGTATCTTGTTTCAAATAAAAACATAAAATACGAGTAGAATTTTTGAGCACGGTCCATGCAAAAATTATAGGCTTAATCCACTGGCTTGCGATTTTTTCATTGGTTCCTCTGCCGATCTGGTTATTAATAAAATCTATTATGCAATATACCTTGCGTGGTTCTTTGTGCTTGTTAAATTTTAGACTTGATAAAAAAAATTGTGCGACACTGCAACTATTTTGGCCAAAATGATCAAGACATTTTGGAAATAATTCGATAGATCTCTGTACCACGAGATCGAGTCTTCGACTCTCTCCTCGTACTCGACGACTACGCAAATCTTCAACGGTTGTGAAGCTATTTTTTCAGAGAAAACACCTTCGATGGCGGCATCAGAAGTGGCGGAATATATATACATACACACACACGAGGACTGGAAGTGCGTGAGCATCCCCTCTTTAAACTCCGCAATCTATATCCTTCAAACACACACGCGAACACGATCCCCTCGACTATAAAGGAGGAAGTTTGTAGTGGATGAGGGAGGAAAAAAAGAAAAGAAGAGTGGGTTGGTTATGAAATAATGGCTTGTATGGGGAGTCGTAACTGGAGAGAGGAAAAGGGAGAGAGTGTAAGAAGAGAAGTGGTATAATATTAGAAAATGAAAATTAAGGGAGGAAGCGAAGCCTACGCTCCTTTCTCTCTTTTTCCTTCCTTCCCTCTTTCTCTCCTCCATCTCTCTTCGCGTCATTCTGGTAGCGGCAATGATTTGCTCGCGAGGGAAGGTGAGAGAGAAAGGGAGGTAGAAGAGAGGAGGCTGAAGTATGAGAGGAAACGCCTCTCCTGTCGTCACGTGCGCGCCGCGATATTCTTCTGTCAATTCTCCCGGTTACGCGCGATTCACAAAAGGTAACAATTGACGGTGGAGCAGGCGCGCGCACCCTTTTTGAAAGGGTCTAGTGTGTGTGTGCGTGCAAGGGTGGGAGGGTTGTGGAAGATGGGAGTGCAAATAAATTAGTCCAAAGTCAATTTAAGCGGAGTAGACTCCGTAGAAGCCATCTTTCAATTATATCGAGGGTAAATAGAGGAAGGGAATTGCTCGTCAAGTTGACAGGAAAATGGTTCTGTGCTTAAAACGAAGGAGTAGGAGTCTTTTTTGGGAGGAAAATGGAGAAAGCAGAAAATTAATGTTTTTGTAATGGTTCCGCTTATTAGAAAAAAGTAGAGACCACAGTGGTTGGGTAGAGGCGTATTCGAATTACCCGCTCCCGTTCTTACGAAGAATAATTAGAAGTTAAAGGTGAGTTATCTCTTCGACGGAATTGCGCAGTTGCCAAGCAACGTGTGAGGCAGCTACGCTCTTGCCAATCCGCTTAAGATTTATTTTTTTTGTTTCAACCATGGTGGCGATTCCGAGGTCGCCATGTTGCTTGAAAACTTTCACTTAAAACGACAGTTTTCCTTCAACCTCTCATTATTATACTAGCACCACCGTCATTAAACATTTTTACACCTGTATACATATACTGTAATACGCACGCTAGGTTGGAAAACTCAAAGGGTTTGTAACGTTTCCTATTAGCCAAAGTTATCGACCGATGTGCTCTAGTGGGACTACTATAATATAGCGAAATTTTGGATCGAGTTGTTAGTTTGAAATTTAAGGACTTCTCTTAAACTTTATTGATTTTTTATATTAAAAAACTGAAAATAACAATATACGATGGTACCTCAAGCTCTTCGACTTAATTAGATACTAAAAAACTTCTTGACATATAAAACATCAAAAATTCTTAACAATAGGAAGATTTACTATTTGTTGTTTTGTATCGTTAGTAGAAGAGAATAATACTAACGCAGCATACGAATACTGCCAAGGGTGGACTGCTGATCAGCGAAGCATGATTTGGTCGAACATGGTAAGTACATACGGTAAGATAATTATAATGGCTTTATAATATAATAAGTTCTTGCTACAGAGTAAATGCACAGGAACATTGAAAAATATTATTAGACAAGTGTAAAACATTAATTTAAAGAATCTTTGCGGAAAATGTGAAAAGTACTTGATGATGCGAATATATTTTGGATTATCAAAGCTGAATATAAATGGGCCATTTGCGTCCATTCGCTCTTGGTAAAATAGCGCGAGTTACTAAAATGTTCAATCTTACAATTAAAAAGATATTTAAAGCATCTAAATTTACTTTTTATTCTTCATACGCTGTCATCACCACGACTATGCTCGGCACTTTTAGTTCGTGTGAAGCATCCTATAAGATAACATTTTTTAAAATTAACCTTACATTTTACGTAACATTTAGGTATATAAGTACAAATATTATTTACCTCCCACCATGATCGGCGCATGATATTATGTGATGATATTTTATATGATTTCTATGGAGATACTAATATTACTTCTATTTCCGCTGTCTCTTACTATTACTCGTTTCAGATTACCATAAAACTAAATTAATTAAAAAAATGATTCGATATTGATAAAAATGTATGCAATATAGACACAAATATATTTTAATAACGGAAAGCACACCTATTGCGAAAATTGGCGACTGTCAACAATTTCGTGCAATGAGTTGTTGCAATATATGACATTTTTATAAAACCTACGTTTCTGCGGAGAAATATGAAACTGAAGGCTACGTAAATAAATATTTCTACGCCTGTGTACTGAGGCTCGTTCGAAGAAACGTATGGCGTTAAGTTATCGTAGGAGGTAAGAAGAAAAGAAGATCGTGACAAAGGCTGCCATCTCTTCTTTCATAGGGAGGCAAAACAATTGGCGCGCCAGAGGAATAAGATTCACCGCCAACAATGGACATAAGAACAATGCCGTGAAATTTGACAACTCGAGGTACAGAGTAGCCAACACTGCAGCGCAGCTTACGAGGTGAAACACGATGCAAATCGTCCTGGACTACGAACGTGATTCATATCCTTCAGACAAAAAAGTTACACTGTAAACAATAAATAATCCGTATAGTTCTTGTAATGCGCACATACCGTATTCCTGAAATTTTAACCATGATGAAAAATAACGACTGATGGTAGAACTATCGTTCCTTTATCTCTTGCAACTCTATAATATTACACATTATTCGAACACTAAAATTTTTAGCTTACACCAGTGGCAGATCAAAAGAAAGGAGGGGGTGATCGCCTCCTCCCCTTTGGATGACCCCATTGCCCTCCACTGGATGCGTTCTTAAATTCAATCCGTGCAAAATTCCTTTATCCTACGCAGCAGATAAGGTCTGCATGACAAGGGAAAGAAAGATTCTGATAGTGGCAGGGATTTTCAAAATATAGGACCGTAGGCAGAGGCGGGTGCCCCCCCCCTCTCCCCGCCCTCCCTTGGGAAGTTTCTGGATCCGCCCTCTGGTTTACGCGCATGTCTGCCACAAATTATAACGGTAACTTTAATAATTCGATTAAATTTATAATCCTTATAATATTTAAAAAATGTATTTGCTGAAATTGTATTAAGTTACTCTCCGAATCATTCATGATATGGTTATAATACAGTATTTTCCCCCCTAGGTCATTGTGCCAGTTCTACATCAATGATGTATTTTCACTTAAGGCAACCAAGTGAAGACATCTGGCAGAAAATAAAGCACCATAATCTAACCAAAATAGCACCAACAAGCAGTCATTAAAAAGTTAATTTATATGTATCCTGAGAGCAGAATGCAGTTTTTCATACTACTTCATGACTAGATCAACATTATTAATGGTATAAAACGTTTTTTTTTTTTAGATTTTCATAATTTTCGTTGCACTTTTTCACCTTTAATTTACTTCTGTTATCAACAGACCGTTTTGTAATTCTTTTACACGTTTGGGAACAATCAAAACTTACTGGATCTTTGCAATATTTTGCGTCTCTTCTTTTATCCAATAGTCGCTAATCGATCTCAGTTATTAACATTGCCCTGAATATTCGTATTTCCGATGTGATTTACCGTGTGCCAAGTTTCCGTTGTTTTCCTGAATTCGTTCTCGAACGATCTGTGTTTGCTCCATAATATTATTGCAGAGATAGGTGTATTCAATTTTTCATATTGGGTTTTGGCATTCGTTGTTCCTCAATTTTCTTTTCGATGAAGGCATTGGTAAATATTTGAAGACTCTCTCGGCATAAAAACTCATTGGTGTTCTCTCCATTAGAAAATACTCGTTTGCCTGCAACAAAACGTTCTAGAATTCTCGCAAGCAAATTAACGATTAAAATCATGGAGTCCGACGAAAAAGAATTATTTTGGCTGACTAGTTTCTTTTATTCTCGAGAGAATGGTCTGAAGAAGTTAAACCCAGTCCATCGTTTTCGTGTTGCATCCATTGATAACATTTTGCGAAACAAATAAATAAATCTGTTGAGAAATTTTTCATTTCAAGTGCGCTACAGAAAATCTGTTACTTAACGTTTTCGACTTGAAAACTCTGCTAGATTAAATTCCAAACAACGAAATCGATCTTTTTAAAGGTCAAAGAAATGCAAATATGTTTAAAATTGATGCTGTCATATTGACTTTTCAGAAAACTGTATTCCAACGAATGTAACATAATTTAAGATCGTGCCGCGAGGGATTTTGCGTTTTTAAATAGTTATTTTCTGTAGTGACGACTTTGTTTACCGCTATTTTGATGGAATTCGATTTCTCTCTAACTAAATAAAATGCCGTAGTATTTTATTTTAAGCTACAAGCGCAAAGAAGGTATTTCTTTATCATTACAACGGTGACGGTAAATTATGTAAATATATACCTAATTCTCGCATAACATTATTTCCCTCAAATAAACAACAATTTGTTGAGGTTATTAATTGTAGAAGATGCAACCAAAAAATAAATTTACTTGAAAAGAAACGTATTCCTTTATACTGGGGATATGTAGATATGTATGTATGAATGTGTATTTATGTATGTATGTATGTGTGTTTATGTATGTATGTGTATCATTATATATAGACGTTCCTTACAGAGGAAGATATATATATAGGAGGATACTAGTGTTTAGGCACTTCCGGAAAAGCGCCAGACTCAAAATTTTTTTTTGTCGATAGGATTATGTGCAAAACCGACTAGAAAAAACGAAAATCTTGAAAAAGTTCAACATTGCGACCTCTAAAAATTCTTAATTGTTTAAACAATTTTTCAAGGTTTGTGTATTTTCGCATGTGCTACGGAGCTGAAATTTTTTTTATAGGTAGAATTTGTAAAAAAAACGAAATAGGGATTATACAAATGTTGATATTTTAGTTTGTTTGGCAGTTAAAAATTCTTGAAGTTTAAACAAATAGGTAAATCTTTAGATAATATGGGGTGAGATAGGGAGCTGAATTTTTAAGTTATTTAGAGATTAGTCTATACAAACGAATAAACATTTTAGTGTATCCATGAAATTGTTATTGCGACCGTTAAAAATTAATTAATTTTAAACAATTAGATAAATGTTATTTCACTTCTAAATGTGCTACAAAGTTAAAATTTGGCGGAAATGTGTGGCATTATTAACCAAATGTGGAAAATTTATAATATTCCTAAAATTGCAAAAATTAGTGATTGTTTTACTCCATTATTGTTCCATAAGGAAAAAACGAAAATCGGTCCAGAGGAAATCTTATAAATTAAAGAAATATTTCCCATGATGAAATATCTCTTTGAAAAATTAATATTTTTTCAAGGTGAGATGAAATGCTTGCAGTATGCAAGCACCTTCTACTGATATATATATATATATATATATATATATATATATATATATATATATATATATATATATATATCAGAAACATTTACTATTGGATGAAGATTTCTCCATGATGATTCTTACAGGCATACCTTACCCCCTTCACATCAACTTTCCAAAATTATCCTACATATCCAAACTGCCTCCTGTTTTGGCTATTATGCCCGCCTCTTATCTCGAGAGACCTAATCTAGGAATTCCTTTGTTCAGCTACGGTCAGGTTCTCTGCCGATATGTCCTGTCCCCTTGCCCATTTCGGTTACATCAAGCGACCTTATTTTATTCCTTTCTCGTTCGTTCTTTCCGTTAAGCGAAATAAATTATTGGGAGTCCTTATCTTCTTGACACTTTCTTTTGCGAATCCTAAACTTTCGGTATCTTGATGTCGTCTGGTTGTTGTCGTCGCGCTGTTGTGTGTGAAGAGTAACCTTCTTCCATGAGTCGTTAACTAACGTTTTTTATCCCTCTGTTCAACGGTGACGAGGGGGATTTTGCGATAAAATGTCAAAATAAGTTAAACGAACTCACATGTCCACAGTGAAAGGATAAATCATACCAGAATTCATTTGAAGAGATGGCTATACTCAAGAAATACAATAACTTATCAATTTCACATATGTTATGTATCAAAGAAATGAACAAAGTGTCTGATGTAGCAACAAAACAATTGAAACCATATGTGTATGTTAAGTACAATGTAGTGTGCTAAGTAATTAAGTAACCCATAGGTCGTTAATTATAATATTTTCTGGTTTTGTATAAAATCTTGGTTTCAGTAAAGAAGATCTTCGAATATTTCGTTGGAGATGTATAATAGGTATAGGTATAATAGGTACCTATTTTGGTTTCGAATAAGATACAGATTTTAAAAGCTCTTCGACGCCAAAACTAACGGCATGCGTTTACAAACATCACCCAAATCAGAGAGAAAAAAACCTGCAACTTTAAAGCGGCTACATAAAAAGGTATCCCGTGATTTAACCCTTGCTTCACTTTTCGGCTAAGAGGACCGCATTAATTACGGAACACAACGGAGAGAGAATAGGGATCGTTTGATGGGCCGCAATTATCTTACCCCTCAACCGGAAAAATAGTCACTTCCACCGCATATAATAGTATGAATTATTCAAAAACCATCCCATAAGGTGGTCAATAATTGCAGGCTAGGAGTACGGCAGGAACTAATCTGATTGGTGGCAGTATGATTCCATGGAGGGAAAGGAATGGACACGTGACGAAGCGGCAGTGACGTTTCCAAGGATTTCGAAAGTTTCTCGAGTCAGCGAGTCCTTTGAGCAATTAACCGCCTCCGTGGGCTGTCCTCGTTGCACACCCAAGGAAGTGAAAATTTCCTCGCCTCGAGGAGAGGGGGACGTGAATGCACCGTCCTCCCCCTCCCCCCCTGCCATAAAACCACGTTCCCCTTCAATGGCGATGCTAGCTCGGGAGTGGGGGACGAGCACACCAAGGGCCGCGTCCCTGCCCAGTAAAACTTAACGCCGTCATAACAATAGACTATATGTGCGTGTGTGTATAATGTCCCTAGGTCCCAATCACGCACAAAGACCACCCAAAAAGTAGTAATAAGAGTGCACCTTAAGGAGGGACCCTTTACCACAATGAGGTCCAGTCCATATTTCCTGCTTTTCGAATTATGAGTGCTGGGGAGGACAGCCAAACTGGTCGGGATTCAACGACCTCCGGACTCGTAAACATTCGAAGACGAGAACCTTGGAATTGGGAAGTTCGTTAATTTAAACCCCAAGCATTGCCATCGTATCACATGTTGCGAATGATTAGAAACGAGTGTTTTCTTTTATTTAAATTTTACCTTAAATCCTTTAAAGGCTATTGCCAATAAGCTATCTTAGATTCAACTTTGAGGAATTGAATTATGGTAAGATTATAGAAAACCAATCATAATAAAAACTTTTGCATGGAAGAGTGCGATCCTTGAGCGCAGTGCTTCTCAACATTATGCGCATTCGACTTAAAAGAAAAGGAGTGGGCGTTAATATTCTGCCTCTCCCCCTCTTCCTCCGCTGAACACTTTTAGCGTGATATATTTATTTATTTTCCCTCCCTAAGGACTGCATACCTTACAGAGGTGGGAGGGTTTGTGTACTCTTACGAACCAAAGAGCTATGCCGGCGGGAGATAATTCTCCTGGTAGGACCATCCAAGCCGGAAAGGTCTGAGGGGAAGAGTCAGACTAAGAAGCAGTCTTGGGGGTTTTACATCCCCCTGTGCAAGGGCAGCAGCTTGCACAGTACCTCTGTAGGTGGTGATCATGTGGATCTGAACAGCTACAGATGGGTAATCACTCTGTGAAACTGCGATGAGGAAAGCAAGGGGAAACTACCTCATTATATTTCCCATGATAGGCTGAAAAGCTGAAATACCTCTATGAATCTTTCTGGGGTAAAATATTCCGGAGGTAAAATAGTCCCCCAATCGGATCTCCGGGTGGGGACTACCCTAGGGGATGCACAGAGGAAATTTAACATTAATAGGAAAGCAAGTGGTGAGAAATTAAGAATAGGCACATGGAATGTTAGGACTATGAATTCAGGGGGTAAACTAGAGAACATAAAAAGGGAAATGAGAAGGAATAATGTAGGTATAGTAGGTCTTAGTGAAGTTCGGTGGGAAGGAGAAGGCGAAATAAATTCAGACGAATTTAAGATTATTTACTCAGGAGGGGAGAAAAAGGAAAGGGGAGTGGGGATTATAATGAGAAAAGAGATAGCTGAAAGAATTAGCAAGGTAGTGACAGTTAATGATAGATTAATAGCCGTAAAACTTCAGATGGAGCCAGTGGAAATGCTTATAATTCAAGTGTATATGCCAACGACTAATGCTGGCGACGACGAAGTAGATGAAATCTATGAACAGATTATGGAGATATTGGAGGAGGAGGGAAAAGGAAGGATCACCACCATAGTAATGGGAGATTGGAACAGTGTAGTCGGAGAGGGACAGGAAGATAACATAGTGGGAAAATATGGACTAGGGAAGAGAAATGAAAGAGGGGATAAACTTGTGGAATTCTGCCATAGAAATAGATTAATTGTAACTAATACATGGTTTAAGCATCACCAGCGGAGACTTTACACATGGAGAAGCCCAGGAGACCAGAGACGATACCAGATAGATTACATACTAGTCAATGAAAGATTTAGAAATAGCATTAAAAATGTGAAAACACTACCAGGGGCAGATATCGATTCTGACCACAACCTTTTGGTGGCAAATATACAATGTAGACTGAAGAGCGTTAAGAGAAACGTAAGAGTTAACAAGAAATGGAACTTAGAGGAACTCCTTAAAAACAAGGAGGCTATCATGACTGAGCTGGAGGAAAGGTTGGGGGAGAGAGATGAAGAAAATAGGAAGAATGTAGATGAGGAGTGGAGATACATCCATAGCAACATTAAAGATGTAATGGAAAAGAAGGTAGGAAAGATAACGGGTGAAAGAAACAAAAAACCCTGGATCACAGCAGCCATGCTGCAAAAAATGGAAGAGCGGAGAAAGTGGAAGAACATAAACACTGAAGAAGGCCAAAGAAAGTACAAGGAGTTAAATAATGCTTTAAGAAGGGAAACAGATAAAGCCAGAGAACAGTGGATAAATGAGAAATGCGAGGAGATTGTCGAATGTGAAAGAATTTGTAGAACAGACCTCATGTATAGCAAAGCAAGGGAACTATTCAAGAAAAAAGCTAGAAAGATAGGACGTAAAGGAATCATGAACAAAAGTGGTAAAATAGTATCGGAGCCAGACAATGTAAAGAATGTCTGGAAAGAATACATTGAGGTTCTGTATGACAAAGATGGAAAGCCAAGAAATATTGAATTAAATGAAAAAGAGGATGTGGAAGAAGATCAGCTAGGACCAAGTATTCTTGAGTCTGAAGTTAAAAGAGCAATTGATGACATGAAAAGAAGAAAGGCAGTTGGGAGTGATGATATACCCGTGGACGTTCTTAAGGTTTTGGGGTCTAAAGCAGTTAAGCAACTCACAAAATTTTTTAACCAAGTATATGATACTGGCGTATGGCCTGAAGATTTTTTAGATGTTGAGATGGTACCACTGGAGAAAAAGAACAATGCAAAATGTTGTAAGGATTACAGAACTATTAGTTTAATTTCTCATACAGCTAAAGTTCTAACCAGAATAATAACCAAAAGAATTGAATGTAAAATAGAAAAGGAGCTGCAAGATAATCAGTTTGGTTTTAGAAGAGGAAGGGGGACTAGAGATGCTATAGGATGTATGAGGATCATGATAGAAAGAGCGCTAGAAGTCAATAAAGATATGTATTTTTGTTTTGTAGATTGGGAGAAAGCTTTTGACCGAGTGAAATGGGATAAGATGCTGGGTATTTTAAACAAAATAGGAATAGATTGGAAAGATAAAAGACTGCTTAAAAACCTTTACTTTGATCAAAAGATTAGAGTCAGGGTTGAAGGAGAAGAAACAGAAAGTACTTCAATAGGGAGGGGAGTGAGGCAGGGTTGTCCTATTTCACCAGCGATATTTAATATTTATGCAGAAACAATAACAGAAGAAGCGTTGATGGAAGAGAAAGGATTTAAGATAGGAGGTGAAAGTATTACCACCATTAAATACGCAGATGATCAGGGCTTAATAGCAGAAGGCGAGAAAGAGCTTCAGAGGATGACAGACAGACTAGTTGAGGTTGGCCAACAATATGGAATGAAGATCAATACAGAAAAAACGAAAGTCATGGTGGTTTCAAAGGAACATAAAGAGTTAAATATAATGGTAAATGGCCAAAAATTGGAACAAGTAAGTAGTTTCAAATATCTCGGCAGTATTTTAGCACAGGATGGAAGTAGTACACAGGACATCAGAAGTAGGATTGCAATGGCAAAAGCAGCATTTAACGAGAAGAAGGAGCTTCTCACAAGCAAGAAAATAAATCTAGAAACAAGGAAGAAATTAGCAAAATGCTACATATGGAGCATAGCTCTTTATGGTGCAGAGACGTGGACGATAAGGAGAAAGGAGGAAAAATATTTAGAAAGTTTTGAGATGTGGGTATGGAGAAGAATGATGAAAGTGAAATGGACAGAGAGGAAGAGAAACGAAGAAGTATTAGAAATGGTGGGAGAAGATAGGATGCTAATAAAAACAATCAGGAAAAGAAAAGCAAATTGGATAGGGCACATATTGAGAAGACAGTGTTTACAAAGGACGATCTTAGAAGGAAAAATTAATGGAAAAAGAGGAAGAGGGAGAAAAAGAATAGGAATATTAGATAATATAAAGCAGGGATATACTACTTATAGAGGTATAAAAGAGGCTTCTTGGGAGAGAGAGAAATGGAGGCAGCGATTCAGTTAAAACCTGTCTTCGGACAGAAGCATGATGATGATGATGATTTATTTATTTATGTATGACCTAATTTAAAAGTAATGAGAGCCGGAACGCTTACTTTATTCTTGAAATAATATTATTTATAATGCTAAAAGAATACAAAGTTATAAAATAATAAGAAATGTCAACATGTTTGAATATTTAAATAAATCAAACTTACAAACTTGTTAGATTATGAGGTGTACATGGCTATTCAGTTTGCATTAATGCGACTGCTGATACTGCTTCCAATCAGGCAAATTTTCATAAACGGACTTGATCTGTGTTTGTTTTTAATTGTTTTCATCGTTTAAACATAAAAAAGTTGAGCAAAAATATGATTTTATTTTACAGCACTTCTTAGCAATGAAGATTTATTTGGGTCAAGCAGACTAAAAATTCCTTGAATGGGATTTCAGGAGTTGGTCGTTTTGTAAATCTAAAATTTCAAGTTCTAGTTCTCCAACTACTCCTCAGGAACTCAGCAATAGACATAGCAGTCTCTGTAATATCTACTGGGTGAAATGGTTTTAAGAAAATTTTTCACCTGGCTCAATTATTTTAAATCGATCAAATCTTTCCTTGAACTGTTCTTGGCATATTTTAACGAAATCTACAAATGATGTGGGACTGAAATCACCTTCGGCAACAATTTGCCTCATATCTTGGATACACGCAGAGGCATCCTTTCAAGTTTGACTTTCAGATGACGTTTCATTCACCGATTTATCTTTTCTCTGAAGCTCAAAATCGAAATCGTTTAATTTTAGAGTTGCCAGTAAAGAAAGCTAAATCTGCTAATCAAGAACTGTCATAACGTTCCTTACCGTTTTCATTTCTGCACTTGAGAAACTTTAATTTTTTCATTAAGTTTACAAATCTTGTAAGAACTTTACCTTTACTAGGGTACCTGACATCTGAATGAAGTGTAAGATAAATAAGATGGGTAAATGTAAGATTCCGATTAAACATCCTCAAGGAGTGACTTAAAAAGTCTGTGCTGTAAATAAGACGCCCGAATAAAGTTCATTATTTCTGTAACATCATCCATTATATATCCAAAACGAAGCACTTTAGCACACAAAGTTTCTTGGTGAACAATGCAGTGGTAAGAAATAAATTTTGGAAATGATTCATCTTTCTTGCAGAGGGCAGTGAATCCATTATTTCTGCCAATCACAGCCCGTCTGTGGTAATTGAAGAGGCAGATTTATTTCCTTTGCATACTTCCTGAAGGTGTGGTAGATATCTTCACCTATTTTTCGTCCTTTCATAAACAATAATTTTATTAACTCTTCTTTTTAAGTAAAATCACTAAATGTCATTATCAGTATTACTGCCAGTTGTGAAGTGTCGTTTGTGTCTAAAGATCCATCAAGCTAAGCTGTAAACGAAAGGCACCTTTCCAAATCAATTTTTAATTGAACTTGAATATCATTTGAAATTGCTTCTACCCTTCTTATGACTGTGTTATTAGATAGCTCCTTTATTAACCTAGGCGGAGGACATGGCGAACCTCGGTGGGCGTTATGGCTCCCGCGCGTTGGGGACCAATGCTTGAAAGGATAATTAATCCAAGATAAAGCCAAAAAAGAATATATCGGTGGCTTATGAAATATCTACAAACCCTATATAAACCAGAAATATGTAAGAAAAACATGTTGTTTGTCAACTTGGGGTAATGCGTTTGGAATGAGTTTATTAAGAAATATATTTGCGACACGTCCACGATGAGTGATTTCGAAGTGATGCATTTGTTTAAATGATTCTCCACGCCTTCCTATGGAGAAATGGAATGTCAAAATGACAAGTTTCTCTCAAGAATAATTCAATTCAAATATGGTTTTAATTTAGTCATGCTATGACAGCTTCTGTTTTTAATTCGTGTTTAGGGATTACTTCTAAAACAAACTCTTCAGTGTTTCTTCTATTCCCGTCAAGCGAAAAATTATGCTCAGTATGCTTCAAAACACTTCTCTTCGGATAGGGAAAAAGCTAGGAATCCACTACCCCTCGATCGCTACCCAGGCGACCGGTCGACGCCGACCGAATCGCAATCCACGAAAAACATCTTTCGATATATCGTTTAAAGGCGACCAAACGATCCTTTTTACCGAGTCAACCGTCGCATCGACGATACTTGTAAAAATGCGATGTCTTCTGATATCCGCCTATCCCCACCGCTTCAAAAGGAAGAAGAGGGGAGTGGGCGAAGGAGAGAAAGAAGTAGAAATCTCCACTCGATTTAATAAGTACGGGATGGAAAGGGTGTTTCAGGGAGAGAGAGAAGAGAGAGAAAAAGAGAGTAAGAGGGAGAGGAAGGAAATAAAGAGGCAGACAGGATTTTATGGAAAATGAAAAATTTCTCGCCCGTAAAAAAGGGGAAGGGAGGGGAAGGCAAGTTTCCTTCCAAAAAAACCCTTCCCATCTTTCCTGTTTCCCCCTCTCTTTTTTATGTTATTCTCCCCAATCTACCCGACGGAAAGAGGGCAATGGTTTGACATTTGCATGGGACGCGGGACGAGAGAGGGCGGGGAGAGAGAAAGGAATGGAAAGAGAGAAGGGGCGTAACAGAACAGACGATTCTCAACCCTACGAGAGAGATGAGCTCGGTTGAGGATCCTTCCTTCGGACATTCCAAAGGATTCCAAAAGAGAGAGAGAGAGAGGGATACGCGCTTTTCTCTCGTCCTACACTGTCCTCCCCCTCCCCCAGGCGAACCCTCCTTCAAACCCAGACTCATCCCTCCTCCCTTTAAAACATATTCCGCATAAGTCCCTGCCTCCAACGCTCCCCTTTCCTTACTGTTCTTCTTTTCCTTCTCTTCCTGCCAACCATTTCCCTCCTCCTAACTTAGCCCATACTGCGAGACGTGAACCGGCGAGCTCTCCCTGTTTTAGCGACTGAATAGGAGTCTTAACGGCCAACGCGATAATTTAATCCTTGGGTAACTCGGAGCGTAGCTTTAATCGGAATGTGGTGGAAAATGAGCATCTTGGGACCGCTGCTGCTTCGTGCACTTCTTTTTTCTATTTTTTAAATTTTGGTTGTCGCTGATTTTTTTAACTCTCTTTTATCTTTTATTGGCTCACGATAATTTTTTAAACACCATCGAAAGTCATTCGTGCCTCGAAAAACTTCATTCTAACGCGTCTCGAAATGGGTTTCATTTTCTTTTTACAAATTTTGCAGTTTATTAGTATAACCTCCATAATAATATAATATTCTTTCCTTGGGTAAGATACAATGCATTAAAACTACGTAGGACCATAAAAGAAGGCATTGTATTACAAATGCTACAAATTCTGTGAAGAAATCGCATGTACAAATTTATGACGCGTTCTTTTATTTCAGAAAATTAAACTTTGCCTTTTAAATCAAATGAGTAGATTTGCTGAACAATGAGGAAGATTTTCATATGAACTGACATAAAAAGCAAAAGAATTATGAAAGAAAGGTAACAAACAGCAAATTTCTTTTGGGTAACAGGAATGAATTAGCGAGAGGCATATATCCTGATTGCTGACAAAGAAAAAAATTTGACCGAGAGAGAAATAAACCGACAAGATTCATACTACGGCCGAGAAACTCTCATTGTTAACAGTAACCAATAAAAACTCTAATTTATTAAAAATAGACCAAAATCGATCTATTGATCTAACGCCTACAACTGTCCAAAGCCATTAGTTTACGTTCGCTGTTGCAGACCTTTGTCTTATCCGCGCGAGATGCATTTGTCTTCCATGCGGTGCTACCAAATTCCCAACCACGTTCGTCGACCCACTTTCCCCCATCCGAAATATACCATAAGACACTCCGACGTACGCAATGCATACGCGTTTCAGAGTTCCGCGCAGCTCTCTCTATAATACCTTGCCCCTTATTTTTAATTTATCGCGGGGAAAGAGGTCGTTCGTATTTTAGGAGGCATGGGTCAGTCAGTCAAGCCAGTCCTACGGGCACCACAAAAAGGAAGGAAGGGGGAGGTGTTTTTAGGTGGTTTGGCAGAGAGAGAGAGAGAGAAAAGGATGGAGGAAGGTGGGATATAGTCGTGGAAGAAATACGAGCGAGAGAGGAGAAGAAGCAGGATGGGTGCTCTTCCCACCATACCCACCCCATCCCACTCGTTCTTCTCTCCTCATCCCCCTGTTCCCGACAGTATGGGACTGTAAATCCACGAAGAGGTGGGGCGGAGGGGTCTTAACATCGGACGCTCTCCCCCCCTTCGACCCTTCTCCTCTTCCGCCAGACGTAGCCTCCTCATCTCTTCCCGTCATGGACCTTCAAAGGGCCCGAAACAAAATCCCTTAGGCGTCTTCTTGGCCCCAAACTCACCCCACTATCTTCTCTCTCCCTCTCTGTCTCTCCTCTTCCTTTCCTTCCCTTTTTTCTCTCTCTGCTTCCCTTCGTCTCCCCGACACCCCCACATCTGTCACGGGGGGAGGCGGTGCATTCATCCGGTGTTGTCCACGGCATTCTCTCCTCTGATCCTCTCTCGCCCTCTCTCTCTCTCTCTCCAAATGACAGCCGTGTAGAATGAGCGAGAAGGGGGCTTAGGGGGTGAAGAGACCTTTCTCAAGGTGCTGTCCAGAAAGAGCTATGTACATGTGCGCGTCGTATCTTCTGTGTGTGAGGGTGTAGCTATGTATGATAATGTGTGTGTGTGTATGTGTGTATATATATATATATATATATATATATATATATATATATATATATATATATATATACACCAAATAAATAAGAAAGATAAGAAACAAGAATAGGGTTGGTTAAAGGAGATCTAGTGGACACTAACTGTCAATAGGTGTTAGGCTAAAAATGAGGGACAAGATTTTCGGACATTCCGTATTCAGCGACGAATGTAACGCAATTATATATACTACGCATACAAATTCCGATAACTCGAGCCCCAAAAGGGAAAAACGCTCGAATTACAGGAATTCACTTCAATATGAGCTAATGCGGACAGCAAGAAACACCTTACAACTATGAGCGTTCGAATTTCAGCAGTTTGACAGTTTATGTACTGGATGTATCGGGAATTTGTTTCATAATGTAGGATGTGACTTCAGAAGGTCGAACTGAAGCAAAAAGTTCCTATCAACATGGTTCGACAAACGCTTCCTAACTGTGCAATCGCGACTTTGTATTGTTGATGCTACTTTCGCAAATGAAGACCAATATCAGTCGAATGAACCGATTATTCATATGGTATATGAATGAATGCCGATACCTTTACTAAGCACAGGCAAAGTAAATAAAACCCTCGGTAAAAACTTGTTGAAAGAGACAGAGGAGATTCTGGGGAACAGTACGTTCTGCTTTCTTTTCCCACAGAAGAGGGGTGAAAACCCGAAGATTTTCTTTCACAAGCAGCTCTCGTGCTTCCCACAAACCGCTGTTATGCAAGTGCCGTACGTTCTTCCTCGTTTCTTCTTTCTGCAAAAATATTTTGTATATACGTAGACACACACACAGACCTATTTGAAATCTCTAGTTTAATTTTTTATTACGTCACGTTGTTGAATTTTATGAGAATACTCTTAAAAGAATTTAAGATCCCTGAGTTACCAAATGAGAGCAACTTTCTAGCTGAAATGTGCAGTGCCGTAGCGAGATAGAAGCGGTTGGAGCTACCGCCCCAGGCTTCAAAGCGAAAGGTCGCCAATTATCAAGCCTCTAGTTGATATTCAGTAATAGATATTTAGAAAGTGCTGTTGAATTCTAATTTTTGCATATATGGTAATCAATAATATATTTTCTTGTTTAGTGCATAAGCATTTTTATCGCCATAGAATTTTGAGAGCGCTGTTTTTCGCCTGGTCTCGGACGGAAAACTTCCCTGCTACGGCACTGGAAATGTGCGTGCGTATATTAAAGAGTTTTGCGAGTGCATGAATCAACTATGCTAGTTATTTGATGTGAACATAGCTTTATGTATCCTTTATGTCTTTTTTTAAATCCGCCGGCGGAGGAATTCATCCTCTATGCGTTCTCATCCACAGCCCGTCTTCCCCATGTTGCACCTGCAAATTTTCTCATTCTCTTCTCTATTTTTCGTTCTGGCGGTATTTTTGGTCGCGCCAGTCTATTTGGACCCATGTCAAAACTTCCTCATCGAGGGACAAAAAGTTCTTCATTTCTCTATCCCAACTGCAGCAGTTTCTTGCCTCCTTTCTTGCGTCCCTCTATCTTTAAATACACTTACGTACATATATGTATGTATATATCTGTGCGTGTTGATGTACGTATACATACATTCATACCATAAATGTATTTATATATTTTTATGTGCGTGTGCATACATATAGAAAGAGTAAAAAAGGGTTGATGAAGCTCCATCATAATTGGCAATTTTGCGGTTAAGTTTCACTATCCTCTCGTGGTCTCTCTCCTCCACTCTCCTCGCTGTGGGCAAATAAGGGAGACTTTTTCCTCTAAATATTCCTGCCCAATGACCGAAAATGCTTCATGTCTTGGCTCCATTCCGCGACGTAGAGTTTCTCTATGCAGGACGCAAAAAAGGGACCTCTTAGCAGGAACGAGAGAGAAAGAGAGAGATGCGGCATCTTCTTTATTCGACCGTTTTCCGTTCGATACGTCCCGTTTTTGGGGATCTATTAAGATGGGGAGCACTGAGACGGTGGGTTAAAAGTGAAGTGCAAAATGAAGTTTGCGGGGGGCGAGGTGACAGGAGGGAAGCGGAGGAGGAAGATTTTTTTTTGTTAGCATCTTGATTTATTCGCGCGAGCGTGTCTTTTTTATTCCCGTAGAATCAAACGTCATTTGCAAAGTGCGCTTTCGTTCGTTGACCGCCCTCCCAAAAAACGGTTCCATTTGAATTTTGGCGATATATATTCCCTCTCTCTCTCTCTCTTGGAGGAGAAGGGAGGAATGAGGACGGTTAAGGATGTTCGGAAGGGAGATTGAGGGGAGGTGGAGAATGAAAGTGGATGAAAGGAAGACGAATGAAGGAGGGAGAACGCGGAAGGAGGAAAAAATATCAGAAAGTATGTTGGAGTGGGGAGGGCGGATAAGAGGGAGAAGGGGATGAATGGGGAAAAGGAAATCTAGAAAATTAGATGAGGCGAAGCCGGCGATTGAGGAAGAGGGGGAGAGATAGGTTTTTTGGATGGAAGCGCTTGGAACTATGCGAGGGACGATAGGAAGATATGGGGAGAGGAAGAGATTGGGTAGGAGGAAAATATGGGAGGGAGAAGGGAATGTGACCGGATGGAAAAGGAAAGAGGGGGAGAAGAATAAAGTGAACGGGGATGGAAGAAGATAAATGGAGAGAGGAGTGTGATTCTTTAAAAACCGTAGGGGTTTGAGAACAGTAAAACAATACTCGGAGAAATATGTAATAAGATTAAAACTGATTTTTAATTAGCGAATTTTTTAATTAAATGCATCTCTATATTGTCCTGAGATTTTATTTTGGCGAACTCTAGCCCTCTATCTCTGTCCTAATTACTCGGGCGTGGTTCATGAAACAAATCTTGAGTTTAAAAATGTTCGGCAACGCCTGTGTTCAAGATATTATATGCGTATTACGTACAAGTTAATTTAAAATCACTGGAAAATATATCGAAAAAATCTGAGAATTTGTGTATTAATGATGAAAAAGGTTTGAGAAATAGGTAGGTACCAAATGAAAAAGTATCATTAACGACAAATATGAGAGAAGCTAGAGGTCTTGAAATTTTAGAGTGGCGATCGAGGAAACTGAACCGGGATCAGCCGTGATTGGGGCTCAGAACATGGTAGCTAATCCTCTGTCCCTGTCATACTTACGTTACTGTGGGTTGTGGTTTGGTATAAAAATATCAGTGAGAAATATACGCATAAATCAGGGAAGCAAATTTAATGTAAAATAATTTAAAATTTTACTGTAAAGTTTATAAGAAATGGTAACTATATTACGTATAAGTATTTAAGTAGCTGCAAAATGAGAAATCGTCATTAATGGAAAGGTAGAAAAAGAGCCGAGTATCAAGAAATTAGCAGAAGTAACAAGGGCAAGACAGAAACATCGAGAATGCATGCAGGAAGAAATGTGTGGTGTAGAGAGAAAATCCCCATCATGATTCGAAGATTCGACGTGTCCGATCGGCCCCTGAGATTGTCCCGTCCTTTGAAGCGAGATGGAGCGTTTTGATCCTGGCCTCGCGGAGAGACGGCGGTCTCTTTGTAAGGGAATCCTTTTTGCGTTTCTTTCTCTCTTATCTGTCTTCTCCATCGCGGTCGAGGCAATGCGGGCGCTTAAACCCACTTTTGGTCTTTCCACATATATTTTTTTAACTTCTCCGCTAAGGTCCCGAGGCAGGCAGTTACATGCATTACGCGGCTCGCAACGCAACTCTTTTCGCTAATTGTTTAAACTAAAATGTATGGCGAAGAAATATGAGATATAAAATTAAATATAAAGACGGAGCAAAAGAGAACACGAGAAGATAGGGAGGAAAGCGGAGACAGAAGATGTAAATTTGGGGTGAAAAGAAAGAATGAAAATACTGAGAAAAACCAAGAAGGGGAGGAGAGAGAACATTCCGCAAAAAATAAAAATGAGATAGCGAACTAAAGAAAAACGAAGGAAATAAAGCGGAGACTTTGAAAGAAATATTGTTTGAATCAGTATCTGGACAGAAAGAGAGATGATTGAAAATGTAGAGGGAGGAAGAATGCATCATAGAGAAATGGAAAAAGTCAGTGGAGGTAGGAAAGGACCGGAGAGGGAGTAGGGATGGGAGGAAATATCGAGAAATGTATAGTCATTCTCGTTGTTTGGTAATTGAATAGTGTACGAGAGACACTTTTAGTTAACTTTTCAATTGGAAAGCCATAAATATTTTTGTTAGCAACGGTGTACATTCGAGTCGGGTCGAAGTAAATTGTGAATTGCGAGCGAGCGTGACCTGGCTGCTGCAACAAATCATAATTGCGCTGTTACGAAGTACAATTTTTATCATCCGAAAAGTGGTTTTCTTTTTTCCCCTGCGGTAATGAAATTTTAATAAACACTGCGAAATTATTGCAAATTTGACTCGGAACTTGATGGGTCTATAGTAAGTTGAAAACGTTATTAGTTATGTTAATCGATTTAGCTTGCGCATAGCAGTGCGTGTAGTAATCCCTAAATAAAAAATCAATTAAGGAAAAGTGTTAATTAAGAGTCTTATTAAAAAATTACTAAGATTTTTTTATAATACATTGATTAATACCGTCTAATCAATGTAATAATGATGAAGCAAATTTCCTATAAAATATTCTCTCCTTAAATCTAATATGGTTTTATGGATTTATTGGCCTCAAATGAGCAAGTGAATTTTCTCCCACCCTCCTCCTCTTCTCCATCCTTCACCCTCTCCTCCTTTCCCCCGATAATTAATTGCATTATCCAAACCGAGTTAGACTTTGCTTTCCAAACACGGACGATGCTGACAAAGCCCAACTTTTATTCCCTCGGTTTTGAATACCTAAAAAGCTTCTTAAGGCTTTCCATATTTTTTTAAAACCTAACTTTTAATCGAGTTTCGCCGCGCGATATCAAATGAGTCGGAAGCCTGTAGAAGGCGGAAAATTCGTTTTGTTTCCGCGAAATCACATGAAGAGGCGGAGAGGAAGAGATAGGGAGAGAGTTGCAACGCGCGTATCCCACCCTTCAACGGGATGTATTGTTTACAAGTGTTTATTATTCTGCCTTTTGCGATGTTCGAAGTATGCTTCCACCCCATCCCCTTTTCCCAGTGGCGACAATTCGCACAAAATGAGCCTTCCTATTTCCATTGCGAACAATTCTATAGTTCTTGGATGGAAATGAGAAATATAGAAGTTGCATACCTTTTCCAAATCGAAATGGCCAGTCCACTCATTCCGCCGCGCTCCTCCGGAGTTGGAGACGATATTTTTTAACCGATTTTTAAAAAAGTTTTACTAAGGATTCCTTTGTAATTAGTTGGTCCATTGAAGTTTAAACGAGTCTTTTGAGTTAGAGGGGAGATTTTAATTAATTTAATAGAGACCGATTCTCTGCTTCTCTCATATAGCGTAACTAGTCTTTTGTTTTTGTTCAAATATTCTTGTGTGCTAAAATAGCCGTTCGCTTCTCCCGCCTCTCTTTCTGGAGACGCACTCTAAGTCATTGTTTCTCAACCAGTGGGACGCGGAGGTCGTCTAGGTGGGACGCGAAGTATCGAAGATAATTATTATAAAACCTTTTCTCAACAAAATTACAGCAATATTTAAGTTCAATGAAATTTAAAATTAATGACTAATATAATACTGACATGCAGTTGAGGTGTCAAACCACTTCTCTGAAAAAGTGAGGTTTGTTTTTACCATAGATTTTTTGATAAAATTGTTGGCGTGACCAAGGTTTTTTGACAAAATGGTTGGTGAGACGCAAGATGCAAAAGGATAAGAACCACTGCTCTAAGTGAGAAAGGTATGGGTTTTCGAACCAAATAAATATTTATATTTTGTAACAAGGAAGCATTTATTGTTGTTTAATGTTGAAAAGCGTATTTATTAATAAACGGAGCATTAATATTCAGTAAAATTGTCTAAAATGGTAGTTAAATAGGCATTTTATTTAATTGCGCTTTGCGCCAAGGGCAAAAAATCTACCATCTCTTTTTACCTCTATATATAATCAGACTGTTGGTGAATCAAAGCTTCATCTGCAATGGAATATGTGAAACCAGGCATATTTGCTTGTTAATTCTCTATAGGAGAAGGTAATTGCCTATATAAAATACCCACTACCCCGCAGAAAACCTCAATTGTTGCGGGCTATTGTGAACTTTCTATTTGAAAATAAAGAATAAATCTCGACATTTGTTTATTATTTCGATTTAACTTAACAGAAACGGAAAATACGTATTTCCACATCGCCGACGTTAACAACGAGCTACGCTAAATCACAGACAGTACGCGATAAATGCCAGAATACATGTTTCATGAGCAAGATTTAACATGTTTCAAAACCAGAAGTTGGTAACTTCAAGTTACATTCGCCGAGGGGAAGGATTTTGAGCGTGTACTGCGCAAACTGCAAGTCGCATGCGAGGATTATGAACGATAAGGATCTTGTATCCGAAATAATACGCGGGGAAAATCGCCGGCTACACCGTTTTTTATAGGAAACCTACGATGTTTTAAACATTACATTTGTTAAACGACGGAGTTTAAAAAATATATACTTGCAATGGCAGACGAAAAATTGCCCACCAATAACTTAGGCAGGAGACGCGTACCTCGCCACAGAATAATACGAAAGGGAAATTCAGGATTACACGCGCCAGTAATCCATTCCGAAGGTAAACGAATACTCATGGCTCATTAAGCTCGCAATTTTTCTACAATGAAGCGGCCTTTCGGAGGAGGGGAATCTTTCGAGTGGACGCGAAGAAGAAAGAATGAAACGCGCTACGCGAGTAGATTTACCAACAACGGAAAAAATATCGCCTCGCCAAAAATCCTCGGACCTCTCCTTACAAACGCTAATCTTTTATAATGACAGTCTTTTGAAGGATTACGGCATTAACCTCCGAGCGATAAACGGATTAGATACGACAATGGCGGCATCCGGATTTGTCGGATTCCTTTGGAGACGCGGATTATTCTCCTTCCTCCCTTCCACTCCTCCTCCTCTCTTCCTCTCCACCCATCCGAGTTATGCAGGCCAACAACTCTTCAAAATCTCGCCTTTTATAAAGTGGCGAGAAAGACGCATTCGCGAGACCGGAAGCATCGCGTCGCTGACCCATTCCGCATTATACGTCCATATGTTCAAGGAACCTTCCTCTCCATCGCTCATTTCTCCGAACCCAACCAACCTCACCTCGCCTACCTTTCCAACCCATAATGCCCTCCTTCCATTAGATAATGGGAGCAAATTAATCTTTGTAGGAGTGATGTTCACTCAGGAGACTGATTCACACAACTCCTTTCTTCTTCTTTCTCTTCTTCTCTACTGGTGTAGCGAAAAGACCCCTCTCTCACTCCTCCCTCCCCCTCTCTCTCTTACTCCCCCCTCTTTCCCACTCCTCCCTCCCCCTCATTCTCTCCTCAATCCTTCCAAGGCACCATTCGCAACTAAATTCCCACCCTCCCTTTTTCCCCCTTCATCCATTTTCTCCTTGCCCTACCTCTTTCTCACCTCTCTCTATCTCCCTCATTCTTTTCTACCTCCCTCTCTCCCTCCATACCTACTTATCCTCATATTTCTTCTCCCGTCCTTTACGAGTCCTAAACTTTTGAACAGTCGTTCACCCCACCTTTCTCCCGTCCTATTTGTCCAACCTTACGCCGCTCCCTCCCTCTTTCTCCCTTCATCTCCCCTTTTCCCATCCCCTTGCCCCACCACTTCTTTCCCTCTTCGCATTCCAACCCGAAGTTCCCATCCCCTGCCTCTCCTCTCACTTCTCCTCCCTCTCCTCTCCCTCCTCCTCCCTCTTCAACTTTCCTCTCCTGAAAAACACCTCCTCAAAGTCCGCACCCCTCCTCCAGAAACCTCTTTTTCCCTCTCCTTTTCCAACTCCGAAAAGAGAAGAACCACCTCAGGAATACTTCACGTCACATCCTATCCCCTTCCCCTCCTCCTTCTCTCAAAGTCCGTTCCCTCTTCTGCCCCATCCTCTCTCTCTCACTCTTATCCACTCTACGTACTCACTAACCCCTCCCTCTCTCCTCTATTCCTTCCATCCCCTCCCTTCCCAAAAACATCCTCCCGACTGTCCTCCTTGCCCCCTCCCCACTCTTCCCCGCCCTTCCTCCTTTCATTTCGTCCCTTTGCCTCCTTTTCACCCCCTCCTCCTCCCCCCTCCACCGCTACAACCCCCTCTCTTCCTTTCTCTATATGACCCTGCTCAGAACTTCCTTTCTCTTCCCCAAAGTCCACCTTGCTCTCATTGTTGCTGCGGGGTTCCCTCTTCCTGCATCGCTTCTTCTACTCTCCTATAACCCTCCAACGCCACCCACCTTCTCTCAAAATTCCCTTTACCTCCCTCCTTACCTACCTACCCTTTCCCGAAAAAAACCCATCCTACCTTTACAGTCTCCTAGCCCCGTCCTCCCTTTCTCTCCCTTCTTTCCCCTCCCCAACTCCTCTCCAAACCATTCCTTTCTTCTCCGGCTTGAAAAACCGTCCCTTTCTGAGAAGAAACCAACTCGTACTGGAAAATGACCATGGATCCACCACCACCGTTGCTTACCCTCTCTTTCTCTCCTCCCTCCTCTATCTCCCCCCCTCTCCCTCCCTCCCGCACCTCCTTTCCTTCTCCAAACTCCCCTTTTTTCCCGGTAAGGAATCTTTTTTCCCTTCGGCTTCCATCCCACAATGCTCTCCTTCTTCAAAGACCTCCCATCTCCTCGCAAGGTTACCTCTCTTGCGCCCTCTCCGTTTCTCATCCAACCTCTTCCCCCTCCCTTCCCCCATTCTCTCCTCCCCCACCATCCTCTTCTCTCCCTCTACCACCAATCCGGAGAGAACCCTTTTGGCCTATCCTGGATCGTTGTTATGCACGCTCACCCACTGCCATTCTCTGCCGCTGTATGTACGCTTGGGATTACTTTATCCATCTCTCTCTCTCCCCCCTCTGTAAATCCTTATGCTCTGCTCTCTCTCTCTCCCTCTCTCTTCTCTTGGATGCCTTTTTCCGGTAAATGTTATTTTTCCTGAGTTCTTTATTTATTTTATTTTGTTACCTTCCCTCCTCTCAGCCAGTCATAATGTTTCGTTTCTTTCTACTCTCTATCTTATTCCCTTTCTCGTTCTCTATCTCTCTCCTATTCTCCTGCGTGCGCTCTCTCCGTTTTCCATCCTTCCTTTGATTTCGTTCCGAAGACCATAAGCGGTTCGCGTTCCTCGTCGTTCTCTTTGCGTTCGTGTGTGGCTCGGGGGTTCTTTCTTTCCCCGCTGCACCGGAGGGGAACGCGCGTTTCTTTTCGGGAGCGAAAGGATGGGGAGGGAATCTTTAAATTTCTGCGCGCAGCAGCGCTTCAAATGCACCAATTAGTAACTTCTTTTTTTGGATACGTATCTGCATTAGAATGGACCGAGGGAAAACCGGAATCAAAACTCGCTCTTATACATTCATGCCCTGCAACGGCGCTTGGGAAGGGAGCGGCCACCACCAGTCCTACGATCCGTAATTCAACGAGAATGTTACTTATTAGCTCTTATGATAGAGTAGCGGAAAAAATATGCGCAAAATATTTCTTCCTTTATACCCGATGAAATCAAACTAAATGATAGATTTCTTCCGTTCGATACAAGGACAGACGTCGCTTAGCAATCTATAAACGGAAAATTTTTCAAAACATTTTCGTTATAATTATTAATTGGACTTGTATTCTGCGAGATACTTCGCCTTAAAAAAGCATTTTAGTGGACTCCACGATCTATTAGCAAAACGAGTTGCGTATCTGTCTCTGTCAAGATACGCGCATTAAAAAATGCTTTATATGCAAATGCAAAACATGACATCCTCTCTATACTATAATAGTTGTATTTAGTATCTCCTTCCTTGCTGCCCGATTTAGGGTTAAACTACTCGCATATTCTCTTGTCTTTTGACGATTCTTCAAAGGGTAAGCATATCAACGAAATCAGAACTGGTGAGCTGCTCTTCGTCTTTCTCCCGTGGCGAAATTACTAAAGAATACTAAACAGTACCCTTTGTAATCCAGGAAGTTACGAAATGGATGCGACTACCTAGCCACACGCAAGCAGCTTATAGCGCAAATTTTTAAATTTTAAATATAGGAAGAGAGCAAGAAACTTCGAATCGTATATTACTATTAACGGCAAGGTACGCATAGCGACCTCAAGAAAAACTTTGATATGGAAAAGAGTTTCCAGCAGCCTGAAGACAAGACTGTGAAAATATGATGAGCGCGTAGATTACAATTTTTTATATACGAATACGGCATAGGTCAGAGAATATGAGTCACGTAAAGAAAAAATATAATTACAGCATAATTTGAAAAAAAATCTTGTGTCCACCACATGACTTTATCCATACAGAGTAAGTAATATGATTGCAATATTATTTAATGGGCATCCTCAAGAATAATCATCGGAAATTATACTCGTGAATAATTGGGATGGCTGTCAATATTTAAAAGGAAATTTGGTTTATGGCATTGGAATAATTTTGGTCGCAATTAAAATTACAACTGGCAGCGTGGGCATCGTTATAAACATTTAGAAAATTTTATCATAGCAACGGAAACAAAGGGGTCGCTTTACGAAGCACAACATAATTTCAGACGGATAATAAAAATATCTCTGAAACAACTCGTTTTATGAAAATAATATTTCAAATAAAAGTTGTAAAAAATTATATTGTCTACAACTTTGGGAGTGAGAAATATTTACATAAATTGAGTTTCGACGGAGATATTTGACAAAAGCAAAATTTTCAGGAGTAAACCTCCACTTTCGGTTGGCCAACTTTAGCCAAAATCTAATCAGACCTTGATTTTATAATTAATCTCTTATTTATACAATTTTGTGTTGATTTGATTAGTAGTTTTTGAGTTAGAGTGTGCACAAAATTCCTATCACACGCACACACACAGACATCGAGAAAATAGTGAAAACGTACTCAGGGGACCTTGAAACGTGTATTTCCGTTAAGATCTCGAATTCGATTTTTTGACGGTTACTATACTTTCTCCTATACTGTCTATATATAGCTTGGTTAAATAGAAACATTTACGTTTAACCATGCAATATGCAAGGTTGGTGGTTGGCAAGGTTTGCAATGACCCAACTCCTCACTGCCTTATCCCTTCTACTGCGATATCTTGCAGCCTTAGGGAAAACGAACCTTCGAGCGAGCGGGTACCTGGAGCTTTCTCAACGTTTTCTGTGCACATTATTTGAAAGTAGCTAGATTTTGGCAAGCACCGTATACTGCTCAATGAGCAGGTATCTTCAATGGAATTTTTCAGTTTTTTAAGCAATAAAAATTAATTTATAGGATTTCGTAAATGTTTTCTGAAGCAAAGAGGGATCCTTGAATTACTCGGTCCGGTACTTCCTACAAAAAACCGCACGAGGGTGCTGCGTGAGGCGTTATGAAACAACGCAAAGATTATAGGGACACAGCACTATCTAAAAGAAGCTTATTTAGATAAGATGCTGAGATGAGCTCTGAATTGACACGGTTGCTGGGAGCTCCCGACGAAAGGTTGAAGATCGATGCTGATGGATCTTGCTATATAGTTGTTTTTGAAACGTCGATTAAAATACTTCTAGAATCGAATTTGTTTTTCGGACGATATACTTGCTTATGCATGAGCCGACATTTAATTCCGCGGCGCTGGAAGTCGGTTTTGCTTTGGAATTAGCATACTGGCACCGGCTATCCCTCAAGGATTTGATTTCGAGGACTACATAACGCATTTGCATTTCGAATCTTCTTCGGGGAAGAGTGTGCGTATTTACCTCGAGAATCATCCTAGTCGACATTGACATATTTACCTTTCGGAGACCCGTTTTACATTTTCGCGTTTAATATGCGCGTTCTCCCATTAATATTTACTCGCGGCGTCGAAGAGTCACCAGCACCGGTCCGGCTTGAGAGTCTTTTGCAGATGGCGGAGCTGAACAAGGTTATTGACGCGGCTGCGTGTCCGTGTGTGTCACGATTCGCAAGGCAAATTCTGCAAAAGAAAGGAGGAGGAGGAATTTGGGAAGGCTCCTCAAAGAGTATTTCAATTCACCAGTGAATGGGCAAATTCTACAATCTGCTCGCGAAAAACGAGCACATTTTAATATTAAAAATCGCCCGTCTCTCAGTCGTGGCCCTTCAAAGTTGTAATAGGAGAATGAATATACCATGGAATCAGCGTAATCGTGAAAGTTTTACCCACAAAATTCCGTGCTAGCTCTTCAAACAGAATCCAGTAGAGATGGGGTAAAATTAATATTAATTTCTTTATAAATTTAGTTTTTGGTCAAGAATTATCCCTAATATGTACGCTAAAATATTTCATTTTGATGAATTTGGGATATTTTATCATAATTCACAGCGACCTTGAGATCCATAGTAAATAATATGAAATTGTACTCGATAATATTATTATTTGTTTACAAATTATTGCTGTAATATAAGACAGCAAATGAATTATTTACAGTTTAAGCTTACAAATTCGACACCATTAAAAATAAATGTAAAACTATGAATAATATAATTAGCATTTTTGATGATCACGATAGAAAGAAGACCATATATGTAGATCCTTAGTTTAATTAATATGGGCAGAAACAAACATTTTTCATCTAAATACAATATTGGTAAAATAATGACATTTTCTCTATATTTATTTATATAATGGACAAACACAGTTCAAAAGCCATGTCAAATAGAAACAATTCAGCAAAGGAAGTCGAATATGAAATAATCAGACAAGGACCTAATGAGCAACCATGATACAACCTCTCTAAACTCTCATATCTGTGATAGATCCTGCATAGTTACCTGCGAATTAATCATATCTCTTCCATACGTTCAACTTAAGTCTTCGCAGCGGCAAACTCCCTCGCGGACAATGATCTAAAAATAGCAATGGATTTAACATCTAATGCAACGAAAAACGCATCGGCTCGAAAGGCAACTATTACACGACTCTTGAGAATTTGAGCACGCAGGCGAGCATACACACAAAACTAAAATGGATCCCAAAAAAGGAGATTACGCGTGCTGCGTCACTCCGTTTCCTCATCTTCAAACATGCTTCCCGTTGCTCACTAACGCAGCATAAAAAAAAGTTAATCCGCCTTGCGGTTTTGCCAACACTAATCCGATACGAGAGAAAAAATAAAAGGACTCACGGTCGGCTCTAGGGAATTCAAGACGACTCGGGAAAGAGACTGTTAGGAAAAAAATGAGAAGGAAAGAAATGTAAAAATAAAACGAAACAGGTCTCCTTAAAGAAGGAGCATGGCGGTGGAAGGAGAGAGTCAGAGAGAGAGAAGGTTCGTAATGATTTACGGTCATGATTTATGCGGCAAAACGTTACGCAAAGACCTTCCGGCAATAGAATTACGCACGAAACGAGATTCCCTCGCCGCCTCTCTTCCTTGGTCTCATCCTGCGCCCATCCCACGTGCGGGCGGGTTGCATCCACGCAGCCGAAGAGGGGAGGGAGTGCCGCAGAAGACGCGCCGCCTATCTCTCTCTCCTCATGTCCCTTTTATGCTGCCCTCGGCTTGCTTGACCGGCGCCCTCTTTCGCAACTTAAAAAGAGTGACCTAACGACTGACCGGTTGTACAAGGTTGTCCCGCTTCCCTTCCACCTTCTCTCTCCTCTCTCTCTTTACCTCTGTGTGCGTGCATGCATGTGTGTGTGTGTGTGTGTGTGCACGTGTTGAACACGTGATTAGGGTGAATTGGGAGTGATACCCATACCCTGCCCTTTTAACCTCTTCGCAAAAGATGCGCGGATAAATTCCTCCGCTAGGAAATCTTTTTTGAAAAGCATCACTTGGCGAATTTTCCGCACACGTGGATTAAAGCCGGTGTCTTATCAACTTCAAGCTTTCCTAGATTGTTTACATCTTTAAACTGCGATTAACTCGGCAGCCTTTATATTTAAGAGCAACTCTATTACGAATGTATTTGTTTTTGGGTTGAGCAGTTATATGAAATTATAATCTACAGGTTGAAGCGTTATTATTGATAAGCTTATTAATTATACTCAAATATCATAAAATTAACTTTTTTAGAACCATCTATTTATTGATAATAATAAAGAAGTGCTACTTAAAAATCAATTTTAATAAAATTCATTAAGTATTGCATGGGATCAGTTTAGATTTTCGTCGCTATTCTTTTAAGAATCCTCACTCGAACAACAATACATCAGCGGAAATCTTACTTCAATTACTTCCATATAAACCTGTGAAAAGAGGACATAATGTGATCACACCTCGATTACATCATCCTTCTATCTTCATATGAGGTCACGATTTAAAAGGAAGACAAGATGGCGGCCTACAAAATACGCTAGTCTTTAACTTAATTACACTTAATTTGTATGCAAAATATAATTTTTTATTCATTGCAAGCATTTTATTATAAATTGATCATTTTTGGGGGAATATTACACTGGCCCGGCGCGTAATTTATCCCATTCTTAGGAAAATCAGGAAGTAGGTACTTATCCTTTTTATCATTAGATTATAAACTGCAACCGCCTAAAATATTTTTTGGTATTTTTTTCGTGAGCGTATTATCTATTACGTAACTGCGTCGTAGAATAATAAATACAACATATCTTATATTTCATTTCATACATATTTCAGAATGATCAAACTATAAAGAAAAATTTTCTTATTAAGTACTGCTTAAGTCTACAAAAAGGTCATTAAAACCCTCCGCTTTGAGAAAATTTTGGATTCGGTTTAATTAAGGAGATGCGACACGATTTACGTAATTTCTCACCAAAAAATTGCCTGCGCCGGAAAAGGAAAACTTTTATCTTTATTCGAGATGCAATAAATCTTCACGCCAGAAAAAGAGCAAGATAATAGATACAAGTGAAGATGCGGCAATTCACCCTCCTCGCAAACACAGTGAAACACACCTGTTATATGCATTTACGTCCACGCTCTGTAAAACGCGTGGGAAGAGATCACAAGCACCAAACCTTATCACGGTATTTTCTATTTCGGTAAAATACTCCATTAATTGCTGTAATACACCTGTACGCAAAAAACGACGGAAAAGTTCTTAAAATCCTAGTAACTGTCACTTTAAAATTTTCTAAAATGTTGTGGACGAATACATCAGAGGTACTCTAGATTCTGAGTATATCTGCAATGTCGATCAATGATTCATCAACTAATAACATTTTTAAAATAATTATGCTACTCACCACTGAATTTAAACCGTTCACTCGCAGACCTGAAAGTTAGTAAAGTAACATCATCGAATCGCTATACATATGCAATATATGTAAGTCACTTCAAGCAATGACTAGGCAATATTGTGAGAAGACCTTCAAAATATTACGAAGTGGTTTAATAAGGATCGGCAACTAGAATCTAATATCCATTAACGTAATTTCAGGTATTTATTGCAATGGAAGAACTTAATCGGTCATTCCCATTAATTTTTGCGATAAATTTAAAGTAGATCGTTATCGTTAATTTTGAGATAACAATATTTCTCCTAGGGACAACACCAAAAACATCAACGGTGCTCCATGACAGACTGATATTTACGGTTGGCAAGATAGTAATGCAAATATAAATATAGATACTAGCTCGAGTTCAATGCCGTTCAGCAATATTACAGAATGAACCAGAATGAACTTTCCCAGGACAATACGAGATCACAATAGAAAATTTCAACCTGCGTGAGACAATATTTAGGTAGGTTTTGATGGATTGCACCCCCTGCCACCCACCAACTTGGTGAATTGCAAGGTAACTTGTAGATGTAGATGTAGATACGAAGAGGAAGTCCCTTATTTCTGAACACATCTTATGACTTTATGAAAGACTATAAAATTATTTCTGAATTTGCTTGGTCATGGCTTTAATAACCGCCACACGTTCGATATACATCTACATGATACCCTGCAAGTCACCTTTTTGGTGGATGGCAGGGAGTGCAGTGCACCAAAGGTCCCTAGTTTTCCTACGTTATCTTTTCTTATTATGTTCCCTTATCGTCCTAGGGAAAATGATCCTCTATATCGCTCCGTTCTACAATCGATCTGGCGAATCTTATCCTCGCTGTCCTGCCTTCCGAGATACGTCGGGCTTCTGATAAGACCTACTACCTCATTCGCTAATCCCTCCGACATACATTTTTCCAGCAGTTTAAATCTAGCATGCATCCTACGTTCCTCTAACGATGTCCATTTCACATTTTCTATTAATGATTTTACGCTTTATTTACTATCGTAATTTCTCTTTACAAATCTAGCTGCCCTGAGCTGAACCTTTTCTATCTCGTTAGTGAATCCCTTTTCGTAGGGATCCCACACAGCTGACGCATATTCGACCTCAGGTCGAACCAAGGATAAATAACATAATTCTTTCACTTTTTCGGAGCTTCTTCGAACTATTCTTCCAATCAAGACCAGCTTTTTGTTAGCGGCAAAATAGGGTAGAAGCAGACTAAGTGCGATTCGGAGATAATTATATTATTGGTAGCGATCGATATTTTCATTGTAATATAGAAAAAATGGGATTCCGCACAGTCGGTAACGTTATTTCGCCATTCCTCGTATACAGGGTGAATGGTGATATCGTCCCAGTTACTTGGCTGGTCGATCGAACTTTCCTATTCATTTGGCAATGTTATTCAGAATCGCCGTCGGAACCGAAGGATCGACTGGTTGGAACGCCTTCTCACCTTAGATTCGAAATTTCGGAAAATGCCCTCCTAAAGACGAACCCCAGAAAGAGGAAATCATCTGAGGTCTCGGGACGACCGCTGCAATCGGTACGGAAAATTTTCACACGCTAAGTTCACAAAAGGCTTCAGAGAATGGCCGCGGATAAGGAGAACAGCATGGGGTGGAAAACCCCTGCATTCCATGGACACGACGGTGAGTTACTCTGGTAGAAATTGTCCGCGAGCCGTCAAAGTGCGACGCGAAGCAAGAATTAGTAGAGAAGTCACCTACTAGAGAGCGTCCCGTCACTTAAGGTTACGATTCCATTAATTTCCTCTTTTTAAAATGAAAGACAGGTGAAATGCCACTGAAGACGACTACTATGGGGATGATATTTTTATACGGTTTACTTAACTTGTTTATTGCAACACGAGTTACCTTGAACATCTATTAATTTCTTTATGACACGTTTAAGAGAAGCTCTCTCTCTCTCTCTCTCTCTCTAATGTACACCTACATTCTCATTCAAAATCTACCATTTGCCTCCTCCTTTACCTCTCCTCCAATTCTCCTTCCATCCCACCCTCTCCTTCTCCCTCCCCCACCTCCTCCTTATCGTGGCGTATGACCTCTACTTTGGCTGAGTTTAAAGATGGTGGTCAAATCAATCGATCACCGTTTTGAACTGCAAAGGTGGGCCCGAGGAAGAATAGGAGGAGGGAGAGGGATTTGAGAGAAGGAAGGAGGAGTTTGAGAAGTAGGAGAAAGAGAGAGAGTAGGAGAGAGGGTAGGAGTAAACGGAGGAGGAGAAGCGGGAGTTTCCTTGTGTTGGGACAAGCTGGGGTCGTGAATAAAGGAAATTCATTAATCATTTAAGGTCTCCCTTTGCCTTTGCCTTCCTCATCCTACCTATCAGGTCGTGAGTGTGTATGTTGCGCGAGTGTGTATGTGCGCGCGCCTGTGGTACAGTACATGCGTGCCGCGAGGCTTCTAACTTCTCCCCGCGTATGCGTCTACCTCTCCCTCCACCCCCGCACTTTTTCGCTCCCCACCCACTTTCCGCTCCCAAACTCCTCCCCCATCCTCCGACCCCGCAGGCCTCCTCTCCCTACCCCCGCCCCCTTCCACAACCTTCAATGGAAAGAGAACATCCAGTTTTTTCTCCCCCTTTTTCCCTCCCTCACTTCCTTCTCCATTTTTTCCCGAATCCTTCGCGGTATTTACATGTCCGGAACACAGGTTTCCGGTCGGTTCGGGAGCCGACTGGATATTAGTAAACGAGAGAAAATTGTGTGTCTGCGTGTGTGTGCGATGGAAAAAGGAAGGGGGAGAAAGAAAGAGAGTGAGATGGAGGGGTTGAAGGAAAGATGTAGACAGTGGAGGGAGAGAGATGGAGAAAGAGAGCGAGAACAAAAATGTACTCTCCATGAGAAATGAATGTCCGTTCTGAGAAGTTTTTTTCCCGTACCTATTGAACATGAGAGTGTGTGCGTGGACTTGGCCTTTCCACCACCTCTCCCTCACTCCATCCCGCGCACACACCCTCGGGAGCTTGAATGGTACGGAATTAAAAGTTGAAAAGTCCTCGCCCTCGCTATTGTGGTCAGGTTTGGAGAACGTTTCGGAGAGAGGGAGGGAGAAAGAGATGGAGAGAGAGAGAGTGAGAAGGAGATAGAAGAGAGAAAGGGGGAATGAGATGGAGAGAGAGGAAGATAGAGGAGAGAGAGGAAGGGAGAAAGAGAAGATGGAGAAGAGAAAGACCTGGAGAGATAGAGTGAGATAGGAGAGAAAGAATGAGAGAGGGAGGGAGAAAGAGATGAAGACAAAGAGAGTAGTAGAGAAGAAAATAGGATAGGAATGGAGACAGAAAGTTAAAAAGAGGAAGGGAAAGAGGAAGAGAGAGGGATGGAGGGAGAAAGGAGGGGAGAAAAGAGAGGGAGAGAGATAGAGAGAGTGATGGAGAGAGAAAGTTAGGACAGAAAGTCGATGATAAGGAAGATAGAAAGATGAGATAGAGTATGATGGAGAGATACATAGAGAAAAAGGAAGATAAGGAATGCAAAAGGGGAGATAGAGAAAGGAAGACTGAGAGGAAAAGATGGAAAGAAAAGAAAGATGGAGAGAGATGGAGGGAAAGGATGAGAGACGAAGCGAGAGTAAAGAGTGTGAGAATGAGGAGAGAGGTGGAAAGAAAATAATTAGATCGAGGGCGGATTTCATTTTTTTCACTCGGAGCGAGAGTGAGAGATAGAGAAGGAGAGAACATTTCTCTCTCGCTGGTTCGGTCGAAATAGGATATTAAGGGAACAAATGATATCCACGTGTGTGTTTTCCTCTATATCGCGCGCTGGGCGCCCTGTGCAAACTTACCGATCTCTACCCGTCGGAGGTGGTTCGCAAGTTAAGATTTCCTCCTCATGATCGAGTACGAAACGAACACGCAGAGTGAACGAGCGTATTCGCGAATCAACATTCCACCTGTATGGGTCGGAAGATTCGCTTCAAGCACGCGTTAATTAAGTCGAAATCACCTAAAATTATACTGATTGGTTAATTTGAAATTAATCAATGTTTCCACACGTAGAAAATAAGATCAACGCATATTTTCATAATCGGCCAACGTAAAAACTTTGCAACATTGGTGCATGATTCGGATCACGAGCGCCTAAATGTAGATTTGCATATGTTCTATAATCTTCATTAAAAAAAAATGTTTTCGTAAACGATCGGCCATTTTTAATTTCGTCTTGTTTTTCATCTCAAAATAAAAGCGGTTTTACGCCTTCGTTTGTTAGTGTATCTGTATATACATCCCCAAACTCTATCGCCACCGTGTTAATATCAACCACTTCATCGATGGGATATCCTATTAAAAAGTAAACAGTCTGTCGGCTCGTTTTTTCTACAAGCAATATCTCACAGAAATAGGTGTAACGTTCTAACATTCGACGAGTTTTTAATTTTATTTTGCACCTGCTAGCTTCATGTTGCGGTGGAAACAAATTGCTCAATATAGTTTCGTCTCGAACTCCCTTCTAAAAATGTTCTGAGAATGAACTTTATTTATATTTATTTATTATGACTTATATATGTTAATCATTAATTTAGTAATCTGGACCAAGTATCGAACCCCATCCCCTTGCACTTAAATTAACACTTTTCATTGAAACAGGGCGACCCACAGTGGGTACCATTAAATAGTCATTCTCCAATTTAGTTGAATTTAAAAAAAGCATCTTTAAATTAAAATAAAATTAGTTATACATTCAAATTGGATGTTATATATTTAAAATTCGTTGCATTTCTTATTATATTTAAATTAACTCGTAGTTTTGTTTACAAAACGAATCTGAAGAAATCAGATAATATTATACGAAAATATCAGCACAACTGAATCTGCGGATGAATTGAATCTTAAGCCGCTTTCTCATAAAAGTATACTTTGTTTAGATTAATTTTTAAAAACAAATGACATTCTGAAATTATTTTTGATGAGCGAATCTCATAATCGCAAAATAAGCATAGACACAAGCGCAACTCACTGAGGTAGGAGATCTCTTTCGCCTTTAATCCATTGAATTTGTAATTAATGCACTACCATAGTCCTTTAAAATAGAATCACACAAATAAAAATCCTCCATTACGTATACTTTTTGGCGAACCCCTTGAAACATTTCGGAAACCCTTTGGTGGTTCGAGAACCATCGCTTGGGAAACACTGCATTCAAGTGATGGCCGAGTCATTGAATATTACAATGGAGATCCAATTTATTAACTTCTTTAATAAAAACAAATTCATATCGTTTTAATAGAACTTTTATCGTCAAGACACTTATCTACTTATTTTAGTATCAAAACATAGATTTGCAAAAATTTACGGACGTATATTATCAGTATTTTATAAACTCATTTAACTTTCGTGTAAAGGCAAATCCAATTAAATAAAATAATTACTATATTACCAATCCATTTCAGTAGTTAAAAATCATATAAAGGCCTCCACAAAATTATCAATTCAAACAGTATGTTTAGCTTTCTCAAAAAACAACACAAAATTTCACGGTAGAAATTTTAGAATAAGAGAAGATCACCGATATTAGTTCAATAGCTGGGCGGATGCAGACAGCAAAAACAAACAAATTAGGGACATGGGGGAAAGGAAATTCTTTTTTCTCAAAGTCAAACGGACATTTAAGCATCTAAAGAGAGAGAGAGGAGATGGAGAGAGAGGGAGGAGGAAGGAACGAGAGGTGGGAAGAAGGGAGAGAAAACGGGAAACCCCGAATTTCGGGCGATAAACACTCCATCTATCCATTTCCATTCGCAATCAAAACAAGAGGACTTCTGCGAAAAAAAATCGCCAGAAAATAATAAAAAAGAGAAAGAAGGAGGCAAACGAATCAGATTTCACATGAAACGAAAGACGGAATACGATGACGACCTCCGCGACCACACGCACAAAGCTCCGAAAAAAAAGAGAGAGAGAGAGAAAGGGAGAGAATAAAAAACGAAGGAATTCACTTACTCGAAAAAAAAAACGAAAAAATAAAATCTAACGAGGGACGTAAATCATCCCGGAATAACAGCCCGCTGTGCGTGCGTGTTTGTGTGTTTGCCAGTAAAAGTGTGTGTGTGCGCCCGCGCCGGAGTGAGTGTGTGCGCGAACAACCGCCCTCACCGCAACGAAGACTCTCACTCAATCCTCGACGAAAAAAACTCGGAATAATTACTCTACCTCCCCCTCCTTTTTTGGGCAAAAAATCTTTCTATTGATTTCTATTAATCTCTGTCTCTTAATTCAGGCGGGGGTCCCCCTGCTGTCTGTCGGTTGCGAGGAAATGGACTGGGAGGATGCGGGGATGGGGAGAATTTCCTTCCCCTCCTTCTCTCCATCCCTCTCTCGACCTTAAAGGCAATGCAGCTCCATTAATAAGATCTTAAGAGATCTCCGGGAAGGCTACCATGGAGACCGAAGCTGCCTGGAGTTGCTAGGAGATGGACGGATGGCGATTCGTCAATGTTTCCTTTTCCCTTCGTCCTTCGATCCTTCTCTCTCTCTTTACTCACTCCCTCTCTCCTCTTCCAACCCTTACCCGTCCCAACCTTTCATATCTCTCTCCTCTCTCTCATTCTATAAATCTTACCCTCTCACTCTCTCTTGCTACCAATCTAATTTCATTTTTTTTTCACTCGGGAATTTCTCCTCCCCTTTCAATCGCTCGCCGTTCTTTGTCTATTCATATCGTCTATTCTCTTTCTATTATTCTTTCTCTTCCGCTATATTATCATTTATTTTTCGCTTTCTTATTTTTTCTTATCCTCCTAGAATTCCTTTCCCTTTATTTATTATTTCTCTTCCGTTTTTTCCTCTTTCCACTCATTGTACTATTATTTTTGTATCTCTCATACCTCCCAGTATTATTTCCCAACGTTCCGATTTCTCTTTCATTTTCCCTTTCTTTCTGGTTAGCTTTCTTATTCCTTCTGCTCGTCTTTCTTGTTATTTTATGTACATAAAATATAGCATATTATTATGCAAATAAAACGTTTGTATAAATAAAAATTATTTCTCAAATGTTTGTATTTTTCTAAATATAATTAATCTAATTAAAATTATTATTAAGGCATTATAATTTGTTAAGACGGAGAGTTGGCCACGTTTATCCAGTGTACAAGTGTCTGCAAATTAAACGCGTACTATTATTTTCCATATTTCAGACAATTGAAGGCACAACAAAAAAGTCACAGTATTTTCATAAGTAATTAAGGAAAAAGAATGCCAGATTTACCCTTAGGAATATACATATTACTCGCAGACAATAATGAACGATTTTTGTAATCTAGACCTCCTTGGAAAGGGAAGGGCCCAGATCGTTATACCTACTCTTCCCCTCCATAACTTTGGCAATTCTTCTTCTCTCTCGATTCCTTTCCATTTATGTTTTAACTCTTACTTATCCTTCGTCTCTCCTTAATTTTCTTCACTCGTATCCTCTCACATTCTTTCGATAGCTTCTTATTAAATTCTTATTTCATTTCTATGTTTTCCCTTCGCAATTCCCTTAATTTCCATACACATAACTATCCCTCGCTTCCTCACCCCCTTTTTCTTCGCCTCTCCTCCTCCTCTCTGCCTCCTAATTGTTTCATTACAGTGTTTTTCTTCCTTCCCCCTCCCGTATATTCCTACCCTGCCATTATTTCACCCCATTTGCCTCGACTAGAGTATCCGAGTTTCTCCGTCTGAATTGCCTCAGGGGGATAGGGATTCGTGTCCCGATTGCGTTCGTGGCACCTTTTCAATCGTTCATCAGTTATACGGTTCGTTTTCTACTTACCAATGGAATTGTCTCGTTCCGACGAAATGTACGATAGGGAACAATTGACTGTCTCACGTGAAGTTGTTGGCATAGAAACTGAAAGAGATGGTGCTCGGGAGCCCATGTCGAGTTTGACTCCTTGTTTATTATTTGGCATTATCGAACTAGACAGTTTCATACTCTATAACGAAAAATGAATGTCCGTCTTGTATTCGCCGTGATATATTTGCGAGAAAGTTTGGCTGTAAATTGAATTTTATGAAAAATTTAAACGTTGAAAATGTAATAAAACTACAATTTTCAACAAAATATTCTTATGTCTAGCACTATAAATCAATACGATATCACTCGAGTAGATGACGTCATAATAGCAGACTCTATTCGTAGTTGAAAGTACATGTCGAAGACCTGTGAACAACTACGCTAGTAAAAATAATGACGATTATTTTGCTTTGTCTCGATGAATACATTTTTGCAACTACCACCCTTTATTGCCGTAATCACCCAAAATTTTACAAGTGAGCAAAATCAGGCTACGCAAACAGTATTAAGTCTTATACCTTGTCTATGAGACGCGACAGCATAGCGTCATGTCTCAAAGAAAATACAATTTGTTTGATGGGAAATTGTCTGCCGCCCCCTATCGACAGTATCAGAATGTGGTAGCAAGATTGCCCACAACTTCTCGGAATTTCTGGCGGAATGGCTGAAATGAGGTTGTATGTTCCCTCTTGAATTCTGTGAACAGTCGGCGGGTGCTCATTTCCTAACTTTTCTCGCTTCGACAGGCTGTAAAATATTTGAATAGCTGAAGGTTTTGTAGAGACATCCAGAATGAGGACAAGCGATCAACCTTGACGTCGGACAAAACGGTACCGTAAAATTAATTGCACTGCGGACATCGGACAATCAGGTAAACTATTATGGTTTAACAGCCAGTCATCCATAAGTTGATTTCTGGTTATTATCTGTAATCATGTAATACAGATGTGACACGACGTAAAGCTGTCACTCCAACTTACAATTAGTTTTTGGTCTCACGATCGCCATTGAAAATAACATAATGGTTGTCATTACGATTACGAAGTCGCTAGTTCAATTCCTGCCAGAAGTACGGTTGTAAGAGCTCATAGAAACCAATAATCTCATTTTAATCAATCTTAAATTCATAATTGAGTTAGTTAGGAATTAATTTTTAATTTATTCGCTCGTTTGGTGAACTATTCTTGTCAAATCATCTAAATTTCTTGATAATTGCGGCAAAAATACACTTTTATCCAGGAATACAAAACACAAGCGCGAATTCCATATCCATCCAATAAACCCTCTATTTCGTCCTATAAAGATAGTTTTAATGCAAAAAGAATGGAGGAATGACAGGCTATTATCGCTTTATCTTCATAAAGAAGCTCGACGTCAAATTTCCAAGCGATCGCCTGATTGTTTAGAGCAGTGTTTCCCAAGCAGGGTTCCGCGGAACTCTATGGTTGCGCAGACCATCGTCAGGGGTTCCGCGAGAAATCAAAGAATAAATAAATAAAAATTTTGAAATATCGCGAAAAATTCCAAATATCCCTAGAAATATCGCGGGAATTTTTGTCCGGCAATTGGCAATACTGGTGTAATCTCCGTGCGCTACCAACTACCTCTTTGTTTTGTTTTGGTCAGTTCGTATTTAAGGTTATATTTATTTGTATTGTGTCTGCTACTAGATTGTTCGAGAAGGTTCTTTTTCTTTATTTAAAGAGTGACGATCGGGAAACCGAGTCACTCTTGAGTAGACAGTGCGGTTCCACGGATTTCAGCGATAGTGATAGAGTGATTTCGCGAGTGGTGTTTAGTGCGCGTTACGGTCGTTCGCTATTTTGTAGATTTGTAGTCTTTGCGTAGTTTTGTAATTAGCTTTTTACCGAAACCGTGGTTGTTTTTAAGTATCTAAAATCCCACCCCCGTAACAGTATTTTTATACGGCTGTTGAAGATTGAAAAATGTGGAAGTATATGAAAAGAAGGAGCGTCAGTGAAGGAGAAGACAATGAAAATGAATCAAAATTATCAGAGCCAAGTACGAGTAAAGCAGGAAGAGAAGTGACTTACATTTTAAAAATTCGCCTTTACAATAACGTTACTTGGCCATGGGTTTTACATGGACTGGAGACGAAAATTGCCCCGTTCCATTGTGCATTGCTTGCGGGAAAAGACTGACTAACACAACTATGGCCCGGCCAAGTTAAATCGACACTTCACTACTAATCACGGCCACTTGTCAAATAAAACAGTTGATTACTTTCAACGGCTTTTGGATTCACAAGGCAAACAACGTCAAGTTTTTGAGAAGAAGGTAACTATCAGTGAATAGGCCCAAGAAGCATGTTATGTAGTATCTGAGCTAGTTGTACAAAAAATGAAAAGTCATACCGCAGCCCCCAGCAGTTATCTCGAGTCCGTGAGTCATTCCTGCGACGATGCCGAGCGTGCATTAAGCTAGGTTTACATTAATTCGAGCTCGCATTCGAAGTCCACTTGAATGCGAGCACGAAGTAGTGTAAACAGCGAATTCCTCGAATCCAAGTACTTCGAATTCGTGCTCGAATCAATTTCGATGGTTCCAGTAACTTACCAACGCGTTGCTTAGTAGCTGGAAAGCATCGTTCGAGAAGTGACGTTTTGCGGACGCGCACACAATGGTTCGCTTCTCGGAAGCAGAAAACGTGATATTCGTGGAGCTTAACGCTTCTCACGAGCGTTTGTGGAATCCTAAAATCCTATCATACAAAAACAAGGATGCGCATGGAAATGCCTATAAAGATATATTAAGCCAAACGAGGAAACCGGTCTTGGTGACGACGAAGGACGTCGCTAATAAAATAAAAAATATTCGGTCGACATACTACCAAGAGTTAAAAAAAGTGGATTCATCGAAGAGATCTGGTACATCGACGGAGATCATTTACAAACCAAAGGTGGCATGGTTTACTAATATGCATAATTTCCTGCAACCGCATGTCCATCAGAGGAGCAGGGAGACAAACATTGTAAGTTATATATACTGCAAGCTTCGAAAGCTGTCACCTATCGCAAGATAGCGCAAGACGATTTCAAGTTTCACGCGCGCTGGAAGACTTTCTCGGCGCACAGAACTCCTTTGAATTGTATCTCTAACTTTTTCCAAAAGATATTCAAACTGATCATTGTCCATGCTTAAGAAATTTCTATAACCGGTGGTATCTTCAATTCGTAATTCTTCGCAAATTGAAGAGGATGCGCCCAACTGATCGCGCATCCTCATCCACTCACGGACCCAGCATTTACGTTTTCTTCTCTTTTTAAGCTTTAGTAGATATTTCACTGACAGTGAGAATACCTTCTTGTACAAATAAATTTTAAATGCCAAGAGTGCTTACTTCGAGTCTGACTCATCTACAACTGAGACCTCGGCTCGAATCACATGGTTTGTTCTTTGAGTAATGTAAACACTTACTGGATTTCGAGCTTCAGCCGAGAACTCGTACGACGATCGCATTCGAGTCAATCGGCTTCGAGCTCGAATTAATGTAAACCAACCTTATCGCGTATCTCGATAAATAAATAAGATACTATCGAAAAATCAACTTTTATGGGGCATTTACGTTAGATTAGTGGTGTTACCTAGGAGACAGCGCCAAATATGGTTGATATAACTACAGCCAAGCATGGTTACAAATCTAATGCAACTTCGTCCAAAGTTTCATCTCCCCACATCGAAAGGGGAAGACGCTATGGCATGGTTTCTAGGATACCGCGTGGAGAGCCGAAAAAACCTTTCGGTTGCCATAGCTTCGCTTTTTTGCTTGGAATGACGTTGCCCACACGTGGATGAATTTATGCAGTAGTGTTTTGAAACACCCTGTGTGTGTATATATATATATATATATATATATATATATATATATATATATATATATATGGATGTCAACAAGATGTTGGGATGAGGAAATATATATATATATATATATATATATATATATATATATATATATATATATATATATATATATAACAGCTTACGGAAAAGGAAAGGTAAAATGGATAAATGGATGTCAACAAGGTGTTGGGATGAGGAAACCCAGTGAGCACTCACCAATCAGACGACTTCAGGTTGGCGAGGCCCCGGGGATGTCGAAGCGACACACGTAAAAGAACACTAAAACACAGAAACATCACAAACGTAGAAGCTTTCGGAATTGTTCCTTCATCAGCTACAGAGAGAGAACTTCGACTTCGCTTCGACATCCCCGGGGCCTCGCCAACCTGAAGTCGTCTGATTGGTGAGTGCTCACTGGGTTTCCTCATCCCAACACCTTGTTGACATCCATATATATATATATATATATATATATATATATACAGGGTGTCTGGCGACTTTATGTCATAACTTCGAGATATTATTCCTTAAGTGATTTTGAGTAAAAAATGTCATATGCACATAGGTTCGATTCTCATTTTTTACCGAGCTACGGGCAATTGAAATTATCTCGTACTTGGATTGTACATCTTAATGGCTGAAAAAATGCATTGTTTAAATAATTATTCGTATATATTGTTAATTCTTGAAAAATGTATTATTTAAATAACCATTCGTTTACATTGATACTTAATCCATTGTTACAACAATGAGAAGCATGATGCTTGCAAAACAAACGTGGACGTAATTTGCAAACTCTCAGGCAGGATGTCAGTAGAATGTAAGCTAGTGTTCAGTGTAGTGCGCTGTGACACGTGTGGTATCATTAACTTTCAATAATGCCGTTTACATTTTCAAATGAAGAGTATGCGGACATGTGATTCGTGTACAGGTTTTGCGATTGAAACTCCGTTCCTGCCGTTTACGAATATCGACGACGATTTCCACAAAGAACACCAGATCGACGTACTTTTATTCAAGTTTACCGACATTTACGAGAAAATGGCTCATTTACGTGTGTCTGTGAGAGCTGAACGTCCAGTACAAGTTAATGTGGATGGGGAGGAAAACATTATCCAAATGGTTCAGCAAAGTCCACATCATAGTACACGAAGAATATCCGCCCACCTCAACCTTCCGCGAATGAGAGTCTGGCAAACATTACACTATGAGGGACATTATCCATACCATATCCAGCAAGTTCAGTATCTTCAACCAGGAGATATGGCTAGGCGGTTGGGATTCTGCCTTTGGTTAAATGCACACCCCCGCCTGAACCGTTATATCTTGTTCACGGACGAGGCACAGATTACTCGTGATGGAATAAACAACACGAGAAACTACCATTTAAGGGCTCGCGAAAATCCTCACGGAACAGTTGAAAGCAACTTCCAAATCCGTTTTTCTGTGAACGTGTGGTGTCATTGGAAACCAGCTGGTTGGACGGTACTTCTTCCCGCCACGTCTGACAGGTGCCATTTATGCTGATTTTTTAGAATATGAAATGCCGGGTCTCTTAGAAGACATTCCTCTGCAAACCGGACTTCAGATGTACCACCAGCATGACGGGGCATCCTCCCATTTTAGTAGGATCGCTACGCTGTATCTTAACAAGAAGTTCCCTAACCGATGGATCGGTCATGCCGGTGCGCAGGATTGGCCACCGAGGTCTCCGGATCTCACTCCGTTGGATTTCCATGTGTGGGGGCAAATGAAAAACATTGTGGATGAAGCCAAAGTGAGCACGAGAGAAGAACTTCTTCAGCGAATTTTCGATCTGCGAGGCACGTTAATAACGCTGCAGTTCTTCGTGCTGCTTCACGTTCCCTACTCAAACGGGTCAAATTGTGCATCCAAGCTGAAGGCAGCCATTTTGAACAATTGTTGTAACAATGGATTAAGTATTAATGTAATTGAATGATTATTTAAATAATACATTTTCAACAATTAACAATGTATTATTTCAGCCATTAAGTTGTACAAATCGAAGTACGAGATAATTTCAATTGCCCGTAGCTCTGTAACAAATGAGAATCGGACCCATGTTCATATGAAATGTTTTTACTCAAAATCACTTATATATATATATATATATATATATATATATATATATATATAAAACAACTTACGGAAAAGGAAAGGTAAAATGAATATATGGATGTCAACAAGGTGTTGGGATGAGGAAACCCAGTGAGCACTCACCAATCAGACGACTTCAGGTTGGCGAGGCCCATGGGATGTCGAAGCGACACACGTAAAATAACACAAAAACACAGAAACATCACAAACGTAAAGCTTTCGGAACTACTCCTCTACTACTTCTCTCTCTGTAGCTGAAGAAGGAGTAGTTCCGAAAGCTTTACGTTTGTGATGTTTCTGCGTTTTTGTGTTATTTTACGTGTGTCGCTTCGACATCCCCGGGGCCTCGCCAACCTGAAGTCGTCTGATTGGTGAGTGCTCACTGGGTTTCCTCATCCCAACACCTTGTTGACATATATATATATATATATATATATATATATATATATATATATATATATATACACACACACACACGAGGGTGTATCAAAAAGTAAGTTGCACTCTTTAAAAAATCTAAAACAACAAAATATTTCAGAACAGCAAATATATTACGATGAAGATACAACCTTAATCTACTTCTCAACATAGTTACCTAGGTTATGTAAACACTTTTCCGAACGTGTGATTAATTTTTCGATTCCGTGAAAGTAAAACTCTGCACCAATTTCCTGTACCCAAGTCAATACCGCTTCTTTGACTAATTCATCGGACGAAAACCTCTGTCCTCACAGATCGTTCTTCATTCTGTCGAACAAATGGGTCGCACGGGGATAAGTCAGGGCTGTATGGCGGTTGCTGCCACACTTCCCACTTGAACTTCTTCAGCAATTCCTGCGGTGCGGCTGCTTTGTGAGGCGTGGCGTTGTCGTGCAGAAGAATGATTCCGTCGCTCAACATTCCGCGTCTTCTGTGTTTAATGGCCCTCCTCTGATTTTTCAACGTTTTACAATATGACGCAGCATTTATTGTTGACCCTATCGGCATGAATTCAATGCAAACCACCCCTTCACAGTCGAAAAAAAGTCGCCATGACCTTTCCCGCAGACGGTGCAAGTTTGAATTTTTTCGAGCTCGGTGATGTCTTGTGCTTTCATTTCATCGATGACCTCTTGGTTTCTGGAGTGAAGTGTTGTATCCAAGTTTCGTCTCCTGTGACGAGTCGACGCAGAGAATTATGGCCTTCTGCAGAATAACGCTGAAGAAGAGCCAAAGGCGACAATAAACGTTGATTTTGGTGTTGGTCCGTTAGATACCGTGGGACCCATCTCACGCACAATTTTAGAAATTCTAACCGGTTGTGGATGATGAAGTACACACTGCCATAGGAAATGTCCAACTCACTTGCAATTTCTTTGATTTTGATCCGACGATTAGCCCGAATCATGTCATTAACGCGCGAAACGTGATCAGGGGTGCTGGAAGTCGACGGTCTGCTGACGCGGTATTCCTCTGTCACATCTGTACGGCCGTTTTCAAATTGTTGGCACCACTTAACGATGGCCTGACGAGACACTACATTCTCCCCATATACAGCGGATATTTCTCGATGAATTTCCGCGCAATTCAAATTTTTAGCCCACAAAAAACGAACTGTTCCGCGGACTTTTAATATGGAGTAAGAATCGAGCTGACGTGCCATTATGAACGATCACTACAAACGCGCTATGATTGTTAGCGTGTTAAAACCTTATTGGTCGGACAGTGTTACTATGTACTACATCCCTTCTAAGCGACAGTGTTGTTTCTCTAATAAGACGAGAGATGGCGCTGAGTGCAACTTAGTTTTTGATACACCTCGTATATCTTTACAAATAAATTTTCTTGACAATAATTTAGCAATAATTGAATTGCGCTCCCCGCTATCAACTTTTTCTGGCCTGTAAACGCTTTCATAGGTAGGGGTTCCTCGGGATATGAAAAATTATTGTAGGGGTTCCTCCACGCGAAAAAGGCTGGGAATCACTGGTTTAGAGATACAAATGAAAATTGTTTTCTAATCTGCATTTATTCTTCCCACGACGTTCAATTTCAGTGTCTTATATAAGAAGATTAACAATAAGGACGGTTGACGTTTTGTTTCGAACGTTAGCGCATAATAGCTTCGTTCTGCCTATCAGTTGGTTCGTACGCATGCTCGTTCTCGGCTTCTACGTAACGGATTTTCATGAAATTTGGCTTTTAAGACTTATGGCAAAAAACAATAAGAAAATGACACGAATGGTTTACAAAACCCAATCAGGAGTACCACGTTACTGATAACATAAAACGAGCTTTTTCTTATCTTTTCTTATCATCATTCGTGTTCTGTCTTGCGACAGGTCCTACCAATTAATTAATTAATTGGTTTTGACTAGGGAATATACATACAAGGTGTGGTGGTTTCCCGTTGCCTTCCACACCGGACTCGCACACAGAAGGGAGGAGGGAAACCCGGTGCCGGCATTTTGCCTGCTCTTACGAAGAACACCAGGGGGGCCAACGGCTTAACGTCCCTTCCGAAGGACGGAACAGCTGAATTTGCGCGGTCTCCTCAAACCACGCAACCAGGGGGCCGGGTGACCTTGAGAAAAAATCCTACTCGCGCAGGATTCGTACCCGATGACTCTTTCAAGCATCGGGCGAGTAGCAGCCAATATATATATATATATATATATATATATATATATATATATATATATATATATATATATATATATATATGGCAACAAGTTGTCGTAAATATTAGAACTACCTAACTGAAATGAAGTATGTTTAAATAATTTTCAATTGTTTGATTGATTACAGCTGATTAGAAAACCAATGTGTAAATATAAATTTTATATTTACCTGGCATAATTTCTGATATATTGTTTTGCAGTATTCAGTTACTGGACTAAAATTACGTAAATACGTTTATTAATGCACCAACTTAGGGTAGGAAAGACATTTTTAGTAGACAGAGATAAATCGGGTCGTGTTGTTTTGCTGTTTTACGGGGTTCTACAACCCGCCGCGGTCAGTTCGTTGTGCATCAATTCGTCGCAAGGCGAGACACATTGGATGGTGCATGGTAGAAGTGGGCGGCACGTTTCTGAACCCTACCCAACACATGCCCGTTCCAACGATGGTGCCTCGCCTGGCTTAATTTGCAAAGAGAATTGCAATTCATCTTGCTATTACTGAAATAAAAATTTTTGTGTGGAAACGTGTCACCTCCTACCATACAACACCCAATGTGTCTCGTCTCGCCTTCCAAGTTGTCTCGCGACGAATTTATTGAGCGATGAATTAACGCGCGATGAGTTAGTCGTGCGTTGTATGGACGCGCGACGAGTTTGTCGTGTGACGAATTGACACGCGATGAACTGACCCCGATGTATTGACGGTACACCGTTTTATGACATGCGTTCGTTCAAATGTTGGGGTTTAGTTTCAAATGCTGCATCCCACGAAACGCGCCTATTTGTGATTCACTGTACACTTTCATAATTTGCCTCAGTTTTAACTCTTACCTAACAAACCGAAAAACCAGAGCGCCATCAAGGAAATAAAATATCCTTTTAGCGCGTTTTGTTTTATAAACGCGCTTATGTTTTCGCTCTGTCTGTCCGTCTGTGCGATTAATTAAATTGAAATATCGAGTAAACGGAAAGAGATAGAAGACTGAAATTTACACGGTGTGTGATATCTGCATATATGCTATTTATATTACGCTGCCAAATATTTTTTGGAGAAATCGGTGGGCGGCAGGTGGTGCCTTCGAAATTATCAAATTAAGATTCTGAGCAAATGGTTATAGAAAGAAAGTTGATTTTTTTAAATTAATTGTTGAATACATTCCTTTATATCATATAGTTATATTACTAAATTTATAAAGTATTTTAAGTTTACAATTCTATATAGACCTCAATAAATGAAACGCACATTTTCATATTGTGCCATCAAATTAAGTTTCCATTTTTTAATCACATATTTCCTTTCACTATTTATGCTCTCCCCTTTCAGTTTACCACCTACACGCACCACACTTTCGAAATAAACTGTTTAGTAACCGGATATCGAATAATCGTAATTTATGTTGGCAGGAATTGTTGAAATTATAAGTTGAAAGTTTTTATGCTGAAGTACATACGTACATATCTACGGTATTTGCTTATTCTGTTCGTAATCATGATGTCGATACATAGTACAGTATTACTTGATTGAAAATAGGCAATTAGAAATCAAAACTGAAAAAAGTGTTTAGTTATTAGTTATATCCTGCAACCACAAAAAGCTAGGTGCGCGTTTCGGCTACTAATCAGCCATCTTCAGTGGTGACCCAATCTTTATCAGTTCTTGATAGCTGTTCCTTTCAAGTCGTATATCAGCTGAAACCTTTTCCTGACTCTCAATTTTTCCTTCCAGTTTTCCTTCTACCAAGTCTTCAATCTTCTCAGGTAATGTCCGATCCAGTTAGCCTTCCTCTTTTTTACGATATTTACAATAATTCGCTTTTATCCTATTCTTCTTAGTGTGCGTGTTTTTTGGCTAATCGACCTCTTGGATTATTATAATTCTTCTTAGTACTTCCTAATTTTCATCATATCTATTCATTTTCTCTTCATTACTCCTCTCCATACGCTCATTTCAAAGCTTATTCAGCATTTTATATAATTTTTCCTTAACGTCCATGTTTCTCCTCCATAGAAAGCGATACTCCATATATAGCATTTTATCAACCTCTTGCGGATATCTTCCATTATATTACTACTACATAGTTTCTTTCTTATGAAAGCGGCTCTTGCTTTAGCTATTTTGTCCTTATTTCATCAATGCATTTTACTTCTCCTGTTACGATACTTCCAAGGTATTTGTGTATATATATATATATATATATATATATATATATATATATATATATATATATATATATATATATATATATATATGTGTGTGTGTTCGTGTGTTTTACGTGTCTCTTCGACGCCCCCAGCAGCCTGCCAGCTTGGTCCTCAACTTGGTGAGTGTCCGCTGGGCTTCCCTCAACACCTTGTTGCCACCCTCATCACTACCTTTTCTTTTCCTTTAGTTAATATATATATATATATATATATATATATATATATATATATATATATATATATATATAACAACAACTTACGGAAAAGGAAAGGTAAAATGAATATATGGATGTCAACAAGGTGTTGGGATGAGGAAACCCAGTGAGCACTCACCAATCAGACGACTTCAGGTTGGCGAGGCCCCGGGGATGTCGAAGCGACACACGTAAAATAACACAAAAACACAGAAACATCACAAACGTAAAGGTTTCGGAACTACTCCTTCTTCAGCTACAGAGATAGAACTCACATCCATATATATATATATATATATATATATATATATATATATATATATATATATATATATATATATATATACACATACATTTAGCGTCTTTCTTATGCTTTTACTCATAACCTTATCGTAATATCATCCTATATTTCCACCTTTTTTATTCCTATCTCTTTTTCCCTCTCCTCTAGTCTCTATTTATACATCTTCTTGTCTTCCTGTTTATGCTTCCATATCTGTCACTCTCTGGCACACACACACTCCCACTTCCACTGTCAATCTCAGCCCAACCTCCTCCATCCACGTTTCCGCTCCTCCTTTCCTGCCATTCCTCCCTCCCATTCCTCCCTCCCTCCCTCCCATTCCTCCCTCCTTCCCCTTACTTCTTTCCTTATCTTTTCACATTTCTTCGCGTCTCCTTTTCCCCTTCATTCCTGTCAGTTTGGTTTCTCCTGCCCAACACACCAACCTGACTACGCCCTTACGCTCCTCTTCCTTGCTTTTCTTTCCTATTCCTCTTTCTTACTGAGCCGTTCTCTTTCTTCTCCGTTCTCTCTCCATCCCCTCAACCTCGCCAAAGGAAGTAGGTTTCCTCTATCGTATATGACCCGACCTTCCTTCGTTCTTTTAGCTCTATTCCTTCGCCCTGTTCTTCCCTCTTCGTTTCTCTCTGTAAAATTCCTCCTTTCCCATGTTGCGTCTCCGTTATAACTAACTGCTCGCCCCTCTCGCTTCTTTGTTTTTTCTTTAGTCTCCTCTTGCACTTTCTATTCTACAAATTCTCTTCCCATTACTTACTTTTCTCTCTTCTCAGTCATCTCGTTCTATTATGTTCTAAAACGACTCTCCTCGATCATCCACACATCTTTCTTTATCTCCTTATTTTTCTGTTCTTTTTCTTTCTTCTCTTTGGCAACCTATATCTCCCTATTACTCCGTGTTCATTTTCCTCTATTCCGCTCAATGCTAAGTGATTTCTCGAAATTCTCGAGTCAATATATTTTTTCTATTCCTTTTTATTTTTTCCCTTCGTTCGTATCATCCGGCATTTTCATTCCTCCTCTCTTCTCCTATTTTTGCTTTTACTTGCTCGACCTTTCTCGTTATGCGACCTTTCCTACTTTACTGTTTCCTAGAAATTCTTTCTCTCTCTGGCTTTCTCTTTTTCTCTCTTCTCTCCTTCTGCAAACTCGCTCTTGTTTTTTCTCGCTCTATTTATCTTATCCACATGCATCACATCTTTCTCTCTCTCTTTCTCTTTTCTGCATACATATCCATTCCCTTTACATATTTATCTCTCTACGTTTCTCCGTTCCGTCTCTCTCACTCGTTCTCTCACCCTACTTCTCTCCCTTCCTCGATTAATCTATCACTCCTCCTCCCTCTCCTCTCCCTCCTTTTTCCTTCCCATTCTTCCCTTCCTTACCCCCTCCCCCTTCTCTCCTTCCCTTTATCTCTCTCTGTAGACGTCATTCATTCCCTGAGACCCTCCCCCTCTCTCTCTCTCTCCCTGTCCCTTCCCCTCTCTTACTATCGCTGGAGCCCCTTTTGTTCGCCCTCTGGCAACTTCCTTCTCTTCCCCCATTGCGCCCTCCCACAGCCTCAAACCCATTCCCCCTTTCCTTCCACTCCCTCGCCCTCCTTTCTCTACCCTCCCCCTGCTCCCATAGAGACCTCCATCCCCTATCCTTCTTCTCTCTCCTCCCCCACCCGCCCCCGCCCTTTCTCTCTCTCCCTCTCTTTATTCCCGTTTTCTTCCTCTCATCCATCGTACCGCTCCGTCCCCTAACCTCCTTCCCCCATTTCCTCCTCTTCTCCGTCCCACGCTGCACTCCCTTTCCTTCTTCTCCCTCTTCTACGCTCACTCCCTGCCTCTACATGGAATTGTGGACCGATGTGTGTTCTACGGTACGGAAGAATGCGTAAACCTGCTATACGCATTGACGTGTGATGGCCATCCTTTTTCTCCGCCCTTCTTTTTTTTAAGGGCGGTTGGTGATCACTGGGCGTCCCGCCCCTCAGGGTAAGGGGAAGCAGCGAGAGGATTGCAGAATGTGTGTGTGTCCCCTTCTTGTCTTATGTACATAAAAAATGGGCTTCAAAAATAAATGCTTACTTTTTACGAATTTTTAACCTATTTTCCATTCTTTATGACAATTCATTATTTTCCATTATTTAAAACAATTACTTATCCTTATTTGAACTCTCATTAATTATGCCGCCTTTTTCACAAGATTGTGTTGCTTTTGCCCTAAATTACCTCTCAAATTAAGTTTTGATTTTCAAAGGTACTAACTGAAAAACACAAATACTAATTCTTGGATAAATACTTAATTGTATTTCGGTACAGAATTTGGCTAGTCAAGAGTTTTTACATGTTAATATTTTTAAGTCCATTATAATGTATTCTGAGGAGGTTAATTAATAGTAAATACACAAAGATTTTCTCATTTTCGCAATGAAATGCAATGGAATAACATCTGAGACTACAGTATGACTGTAATGTCGAGTTTTGATTTGCAGGAGGAATGTGGTTTATTTCTCAAAATAGAGGTAGATATTTGGTTTTCCGTGATCGCAGTTCAATCTGTATGATCGTCAATTCACAAAAATTTACAATAGTGACCTTCTATCATCGGAAATTTCGTCGTAGTTGCATCTGCGCAAATGAAAATGAAACGTCTGAAATAACATTTTTAAGTTAATAATAATTTTTCGATTGATTTTCTATTTTTCAGACATAAATAAATAAAATTAAATACTAACGGTTCTTGATGAGTTGTTCTAACTTTTGAGAAGATTGTATCTTCATTGCATGGTACTTTTCAATAATGTTGTCTCGTAACGCCAATCTGATATCTGAAAGAGATAATCTACATTATCTGTTATAAATCTCAAATGATAATGTTTGTGCAAGTCACCACCCATCTACACCCAACGAGCTTCCATTCTAGAAAGACAAAGGACTGCAAAATTTTCCATTTCGCGTCTCTGTTTGGCTAATTCCAATGATTTTTCCCTAGTGAAATGAATATGAGTTCGACGGAATCGAGGGACGGAAATAATTTAGGAACAGAAAACGTTTGAATCGAACGAATTCAAAATTGTACTCGTTGAGTCAAAATTCCAAGTTATCGTTATAATAAAACGACAATTTATTCGAGTTTTGCAGAAAGTCAGATTATTTTTTGCATTTTAAATGTAAAAAAATAGCTTTTTAGGTATTTTTTTCCTTGTATCGCTCGGGAACAGTTGCATCCGGGATATCTCTTCGCAATCTTCCGACAACAACCTTCGTGAGATTCCCTCGCAACTGCCGCCCGACATGTGGCGTTTCAGGATTCTGTTCCGAACGCTTCGTTTCCGAAATTCCAGCTGTTCGGAGTGCTGCTGTGTGTGAAACTGCAACACGAACTGCTTGCTTCCAATTCGCTGCGTGACGTTACTTTTCTCCGTTAAAATGTTAATTATTATGCGAACCCTTTGTTAAACGACATAGCTCAGAGTAAACAGCGTGGGGCGATGTGGCACTCTCAAGCACCATTGCGGTAATCAGAAGCGAGAGCTGTAAATGGCATTTGAAAGTCCTTGTTCATATCTCGGCATGTCTGTTATAGATTATTCGAAAAGATAGTCACCATTGCGTTCTCAAACTGCGTTTATAAACTTCACCGGAAACCCTCCAAAATCAAATTTCAGGAATGTTCTGGTGATTACTATGAAATGCGTTACGTAAGCGTGACGGACGCATAAGAAAGTGACACAAAATCTAATCTATCTAAGATACCTACTTAAAATCCTTCTATATATAATTTTTAATGTAAGTTCGTACGTACGTACGCAAACTTGACTGAATTCTAACCATGGTGTTGTCCAATTGCGCGGATGTTCAGTTTTTACCCTTTTTCTTAGGGTCGAATTGCGCGGCGGTCATACGCGGTCAGATTTCGAATTGCGCGGAACTTCCTGGGGTTGACCTTTTTCGGACAACCCGGGGTGCACGGTCGATTCAGATAAAATTTGCACTCCAAAAATTAATACTTACTCCCGTCATATTTGAGGGGCAAATCGTCTAGTATATTTATAAAATGAAATCAGTTTTACAGACAGGATGAAGAAAAAACATCTCACTTCCTATAAGATAATAATACTACAACACTAATTAGACACGCAGAGTACCCCCTATAAGTATTACTACCATACATTTTCAAGGATGAGGATTTTCACCGTGCAAAAAACACTGCCAAATTATTGAACAAAGTCATGAGAAATCTTTCTCGTCCTTCCTAAGCAAGCAAGCACCGTCCACAAAATGGTTCCGTCAACTCTTTTTCCGTAAGTAATTACTTTAAGTTATAAGCCGACGTGAATGGAGCCTTTTCCCTTTTTGTGCAACGCACACACACGCACGCACGCGGACACGCACACATACACACCTGCCTCTTCTTTTGCCTCCTCCCACTAAAACTCTATTCGGGCGAAAAGGAAACCACGGAGAGAGAGGGAGAGAGAGAGAGAGATCCTTTGCACGCACATGGCGGACTCTTTTTTGCAGACGGCCGCAATTCTCCGTCACCATGCCAACCCATCCAGAGAGTTTCTTTCTCGCTCTTCTCCCTCTCTCACTCTTTCTCTTTCCCCCTAGGCGTCTTCCTCTATGTATCTCTTCATCCGCGCGCTCTTTCTTCCTCTCTCTCTCTTCCAATCTCAGTGTCCGACGTTTTCATCTCGTACTCGGCAATGCCTCTTTTCATCATTCCTCTTCCCTCCGACTCCCCGTACCAATCCAGCCACCCTCCCTCTCTCTTTCTTTTGATCCAAATCTTAACCCGCCATCTCTAGCCATTCTTTCTCTACTCATTCCGTCTCTATTCCTCATTTAGCCTAGAGGGCGATTTTTTGTTTCATCATGGCCTTCATAGTTCTCCTATTATAAGGAAAGCGGAGATTCGACGCATGTGGGGGTGTTGGAAAAAGGAATGAATATTCAGAAGGGTTCTTCCAGCTGTCTAATAGATTTGTTCGTGCAGTCATAGCTGCGCCATCTATGCGCAATGTTATACGAATGGAACTTTTGTTGAATTTTATGTGGACAACTGCGAATTTTACTTCTGAATCCCACGGATTTGCAGTGCCGCTGCATTATGCCTTGTCTGACGGCGCGGCTACTTACGTCAGGACATAATCGATCCTGGATATCGATTTGTTATTCTACAGCCTGCGCTACTATCGATCACTGCAGCCAAAGGGGTGCGTCGGGACAACTATACTTCGTTACTCTTATCGAAAGTTTTCTAAAACTTTATGCTCCTATACAATTTACTCATTTCTTTATATTAGAATCCGATTGGTTCAAAAGGTGTGGCACACTAGGGCAACATCCCTTAGAAGCATAAGTATACACAGGAATAAAACTTGAATGGCCAGGTGATGCGTCATCATCGGAGTCTTAGATGCTGTAGCTGAATCCCATATATATGATGAATGGCAAAGAGATACATAATCTATTTTAAACTTGAAGGATTGTTATTTTTTGGATTCCTATTTAGGAAATATTAAATGTTAAAAAATCACATATAAAATAAGCAAATTTAGCAAGATTTATGGTAGGCGTTCTACTAATAGGTAAAATTCATGGTGGATCTTCTATAGTCTACATCAGGGGCAGATCCAGAAAATTCCCATGGGGAGAGGCGATCGCCCCAATTACCCCTCCCCCTCTTGGTTCCACCTCTGCCGACAACCATACATTTTGAAAATCTCTACCCCATCAGAATCTTTCTTTCCCTTGTCATACACACTTAATCTTCGGTGTAGAAACAAGTAATGTTGTGCAGAATGAATTTAAGAATGCACCCAGTGGAGGGCAAAGGGGTCGTATAAGGGGAGGGCGATCGTCCCCATCGCCCCTCCTTTGGATCCGCCACTGGTCTAGATATGCACTTTTTTGCAATATCATAGCTCTATTAGCAGAGAATCTGATTTCCAACTGATTTTATTTCTCAGTATCCTGGAATATTACACAAAATATAATCTTTACCCGCCAATGTGTTCAATAAAAGCAAAAGACCAAACACGCTGCTTTGTGGAACACCATAAGTGCCTTCGGCCGCTTTTTATAGACATTCATGTGGAGTGCCACGGCCAAAGAATGTATAATTCTAATAAGTAGGGATTAACACTAGTTTCCCGTGGTACAGAAGCGATTTTCGTCAAATTCGCTGTAGTATAATCGTATAATAAAATATTTGCTTTGAAAACAGAAAATATCATCAGAAGTTTACTATATATTATTTACCAAAACGAATATTACAGATTGGAGATGTATAAATTATTTTTTTGCAATTTATTTTTCTTTCAAATACATATTAAACGAAAAATTATTTTTACTTGTATTATGGTAGTCCTGCTTTTCTGATTCGTTCTTAACATGTTTATTTCGTTTTTCTATTCTATACTTGCGCTACATACAAAATTTTTTTGAAATCGGTTATGCCAATACCTTCAAAATTCATACTTACTGAAAAATTGTAACCTTGGTATTTTGGTAACCCTGTTTAGATGGCCCGGTTGAAATATGATATTTTGGTTATTTATTTATATGAAGATTATATATATATATATATATATATATATATATATATATATATATATATATATAAACTTGGTAAGTGTTCGCTGGGCTTCCTTCAACACCTTGTTGCCACCCTCATCACTACCATTCCTTTTCCTTAAGTAAATATATATATACCATATTTGCGGCTTTTAGAAGAAATAAACACCTACTTACGGGGAACATAAGGGAGGATATCCGCAAGAAGTATAGCTTCAGTGTTTTCATTAATGAAACAAAAGATACTATCAAACTTCTTACTAATTATATACCAAAAATTCTTACGTTTGCGACTGAGTTCTCTACTTCTGTCTGTCATTCTCTCAACTGTAAAAAGATTAAATATAGAGACCCCCACATCACTCATCAGCTAGTAGACACTTTTGCAACGTTTTATGCCCATGCAAGCTGAAAGGTTATCATAATCATATTATAGAGTTTATTCACATTAAAGTATTAACTATATAAAAGTTGGTCATTAAAATTAATTTTTATATCTTCACTTACAAAGGTGAAATACTCCTTTAGCCAAAACAACTAGTTTAGTTGTTTTGGCTAAAGGAGTATTTCACCTTTGTTAGTTTTGGCCAAAGTTATTGAGCTACTATCAAATATCTTCACTTGTTTATGTTGCATACTTCCTTCTTACAAAATTTCGTGGACATCGGTTTTTCCAATTCCTTCCAAATTCATAATTACCGAAAAGTTTTATTTTGCAATTGTGGCAGCCCTGCTGAGTCGATCTGGTCCAAATATGTCATTTTCGTCATGTATTTATGTGAAGATTGTATCATATTTGGTTTAAATCGGTTCATCAAATTCTTCCCTGATATATGCGTACGGACGGACGGACGGCCATCACTAAGATATAACAGTACTTTTCAGCAATGACGAAAAGCACTAATTAAGAATTTGAATATCAATTGTTTGTAGATTTGAAAGATTCAGGATCTTGTGTAACAATAGTATTTAATGACTTGCCAAAGATCGATAGGTAATAATTTATTATAAGTTGCATTTAATTCATCGGAAATTGATTATTTCGTACTATATTTACGATGGTTCGTTCCTCAAGGGCACAGTGAAGGCCTCCGCAATGCGAAAGGGCCTCGGGAGACAGAGGTTCCCGACACCCCTCTGAATCGTATATGCAGTAATTTGGTGGTGAAGACCCCATATTTTTTATGGGAGGAAGCTATATTTTTCCCCACGCCACTGGTGCTCCTATAAATTGAAGAGATGAAATTACGCTACTCGAAAAAGTATCGAATCACGTCGTGTTGAAGTAACGATTATTGTCATGTTTATGTAACTTATAATCACCATATAAAAAGTTAAGAATCAAATATTTCGCATTTCTTAGCTGTAGAAACTTCTTGGGAACGCTGGAAAGGTTTCGATTCTTAAACAGGATATGAATCAAACTAAGTACCTCACTTGCCCTTCCTAGATGCCTGTATTCTCCGGTGATGCATAAACGACGGTAGAGAATAAATAGCGTACGCGCTAAAGAATTCTTTCCCTGAAAGAGATTTTTCATCACATGCTCTAACGCAGACGTTTTGCTGCCGAGTACACGAACAAACATCCGCGTTGCACTTCGGCTTTTTTTCGTCTCGTGACGAGCCGAAGAGATAAGGGAGACAAAGACAGTTACGCCAAAAATCCGCGAGAGGCAGCGATCGAGACGCAAAAACAACCTCGGGGGAAAAAAACCTGTTGACACACGACGGAGGTCTAATAGCGCGACAAAACGCCAAACGATTGATTTAAAAGCCAAAACCCCTCGGACTTTTATGTCCTCACATCAAAGGGAGATCATTTTGTAGACAAAGAGGAGAAGAAAGGAATGGAAGGAGAGGAGGTAGAAGATATCCATCTTATTCTACGGACAGCAACATTGTAGAATGTCTCTCCTCCCACCCTTCGCTGCCAACCTCCTTCTCCCTACCTTAAAAAAAAGACGGTAATAATCGTAAAAATGTCGACCTCATCACGAAAGGGAAACTAGCCAAGGAACACTCTCCCCCCACCCCCTTTCTCGTCCGCCCTCTTTCCTTTTATCCTTCTGCATATTGGCAACGTCTTCCGGATTTCTCTCCATCTCCTCTCTTCCTGCGCTTTCCTCTCTCTCCCTCTCCTCGTTTTCTCCTATCCTGCTCCATATCTGTATGCCTTCCCGCTTTCTCTTTTCTTCCTCTCTTTGCCTTCTCCCTTTTCGCTTCCCTTTCCTCCCTCACCCGCCTCCTCTCTCACATTCTACGTCCTTCCCATACTAATTCTCCCTCCTACCGATCATACAACTCGCTCCAGTCTCTCTCTCTTGTTCCCTCCTTTCTCTCTCCCCTCCTGTCTCCTCTAGAGCTCCTCGCTCACTCTCTTGGGTCCTCAACCAAAGGCATTATGACCCTCCACTGTAGAACCCCTCCATTCCAGGCTCCCTCCTCTGTAAGTACCATCCCATCCTCCCCTTCCTTTCCCTCCCTCCCTCTCTATCTCGCGCGCACTCACACACAGACTCACTCCCTCCTCTCCCGCGTCTCCCTTCCCCGTTTCCTCCCTTCTCTCCCCGGCCCTAACATTTCGTGACAGACTCCCAATAGTTCAGACCCTTTTGCCTCCAAGCTCTCCTGCGTCTCTCAATGCTCTTTAATTTCTCCTTCTCCATCCCTCCCTCCCTCCCGCATTCTCTCTCTTTTGCTTCCCCTTTTCTCTTTATCTCGTCTTTCTTCTTAGTCTTCCTTTTTTCCGCTTTTCCCTTCTCCTTTCTCCCCCTTTCCGTCCTTCCGTCTTTTGTTCTTGAATCTCTCGTGTAAGTGAAAGGTTTTGTGTTTTCGCTCTGAATTTTTCAGCCCTCACAACGAATTCGATGCGAAACCTCCATATTGCATTGACGTGGCAATAAGGCCTCGAACACCCTCCTCTCTGTTACCCAAGGGATCGCTAAAAAGTTCTATTCACGTGACATTTAATTATTCTCGGTCTTCAACGCAAGGCATTGTTCGTGTAGGTATGTGTAAGCATATCTTGCGATAAAGAATATACATAATTTGGTAGCATTTTAAAGGAGAAATTTATTAATTTTTGATAAGAGATTCATAGCACTTCGTACGACTTCACGTGGTGTAACGGCCAATGTGGAGTAATCATGGATCCAAAACAAAATATATTAAGAAAACCTATGTGCAAAGGTAAAATAAAGCTCGCTAATACGAGATATGTTGGATCGATACTCGTGAAAACTGAATAAGCTACCTACTTTTCTGTGGAGTTGCATATGCAATTATGATTTTCTATTTATTCTGCTTAGTTTTTCACCATTAAGGCTACTGGAACAAATGCGTCGGATGCTGAACTAAATAAGGAGAGAGATTTTCAGGCAAAAGAAAAGGGAGTAGTACATACGATTCGTAATTTGGAAATGATGTGTAGAAGGACGAAGGTTGAAAATTAAAATATCACCCAGTTAGAAATGTGGTAACTCATATTTCAAAGATGCATATTCTATTACAGATTTCTAAATAACTAGGATGTATTACATTGTTTTAAAAATTATTAAGGGAATTGCATGAATCGATTCAAAATAGTAGGTCAGAGTGCCGCTTAAACTCGATTTTTCGTCAATTCGAAATAATTAAACGTTAAGGGTTCCTTGAAAATTATAACTTTTTTATCATGTCCGAGTTTCAGAATTATAATAGCATGTTGGGCAAGTGATTTAATAGCTTAAATGTGCTTTAAAGATTTAATGAAGTAAAAAATGATTTTTCGCTCTTGGATCTGTAAGGTTGACTATGTACATCGACTTCTTTCATGACTATTGAAACATGCATATGGTTAAGGAAATCTTCATTGTGATCGTGTAATCACCAAGAATATGTTACATTAGATAATGGCGAATAAGATTAAATGATAGATAGGAACACATGCACGTAAATGTTATTACGTTAGATGCAAATTGTAGACATTAGCAATATTTCTTTACATTAGCACATAATGCAAAAATATTCCTTATTCCCAGACACATACAAATCATGCCAGAACATTTAAATGTATCAGAAATTAAATGGAGGTGGATTTGCATAAATTTGACGCAGACGTGGTTATAGGACGAGACGGTAAACAATTTTGGAAGTCAATGATGTCCGTAGTGTTAGATCGAAGAAAATGGCTGTGATGCGGAAGAGGTGGGGAGAACCTTGGCTGGGATGTGATTTACACTCGATGAAACCACAAGGAAATTTATACATATATATTGTTAAGGAAATAGGACGGAAGGAGCATCGTTGAGGAGCAAGAAATATATGAAATGGATAATAAGGAAGCAGCGAGCTCTTAACACTTACTGGCATCGCTAGAAACCCTGGACGAGTATGTTGAAAATTTTAATAAAATACTTTTGGCATCGCTAAAAATTGGAATCTAAAATTTTATCAAAATATATTAATGTTTATTGTTTTAAATTGACCCTTAAGTAGGCGCGTGGGGTCTTTAAAGACCCCACAGCTTTCAGATGTGCTATAACTTTTCTGTACTTTTTTGCATAAAGCTGATTTTTTCAGTACCTCCCTAAAACATTTCTCTCCTTTTAGTCTTGTAATAATTTCGGCTTTATTTTTGCAGTATTTCGTGTAATATTGCATTTTTTATCGATGGGACCTCACGCGCCTACATAAGGAACTACTTCGAATTTCGGATTTTTTTCTTCCTCTTTCCGGCAAATGTATTTATTTTATTGTATCTTATTGTAATATGAATGGTTTACTTTGAAGTTTTTATGAACTTTCGTGCGACACAGTGATCGAACGTACATACCTTTAAAATCAGTAGGCTTTTAGTTAAATTTGATTCACATTTTCATCCTAGAATCACACATTCCATCAATTTTTTTATCCGATCCTTTTGAAGTTGACTTGCAGATATTTCTATAATTGAGTGCTATATATGTACCATTCGGCAAATCACCTTTCAAATATAAGAGGAAACATGCACGAGAGTCAATGTCGTGCGCGAAGACCATCAAACTCTCCGAAAAAATTACTGCAGTGGAATATGTTCTGGCAGAAATGCTTTTTTATAGTATTAGAATTCTCTAGGTTCTTGTGCCATGAAACCTATGAAAATATTCTACTGCCTTCTTTGTTCACGAAATGAGTAATTCTTTATCAGTATGGCGGAATACCCGTGTGATTGACTCGAATGAAGGACATGGCCGGCAGAACACTATTCCCAGCGGGGAAGAGGGGCGGGAAGAAAGACCCCGAGTGGGTGTCCCTGGCTCCTATCTAGAGATGATTCCAATGGACAAAAGGAAGGTAAAAATAACAGCAAAAAGAATCCATCGCCATTTCTATAAGTAAGGGAAGCCTTACAATCGAAAAATAAAGTAATGGTAGAGAGACTTTTGCGAGAAGAGTAATTTATCTCTTTCCCAGGGTGAAACATTTAATCGCGTCTATAATTTAAAAGCTGTTTTGAATTTATTTGCAGTATACATGTGAATTCTTGTGTAAAATACTACTTCTGTGTGAGAGTTAAATCGAAATAAACGCGATAGAACGTATTTTTGGAAGATAAAAAAAGTGTATAATCAAGAGAAAAATTCACTTACGATATTTACGACGCGGTAAATGTATATAATGAATCCATTATTATTAGTTATTGCTTAAAGAAGATGAAAAAGAGATTAATTTACGTACTTAGCTTTTTTGTATTTGTAGAGTCGAAAATGCAGTAATACTTGTCAGCGGCTCACGAAAAGAGAAACCAAGATAAATAAAGCACACTGTAAATGGAAACACTAATATAATAATAACGGTGGCATGTTGTTTTTAAAGGTATACTACAGATTGTAACAAAACTAAAAAAAGAAAAAATAGATAAGATAATTTAAAAAATTTTTTGGGGTGCTTAGAACCCCACGCGCCCACTTACGTTACGAAATAGAGTGCGCCTACTTTAAGGGTTAAAAGCGTTCGTTACAAAACAGTCAACAGACACATGAGTTTTTATTATAGCGATATAAAGCAATAATAAAAATTCGATTCTAATTATTGACTGGCCCGAAATCTAAAAATCGGCCCAAAGGAGAAAAGAAATGACATACCAGCGGCGAATCGTTAGGAACGATAAATCGGTATCTTCGCTGGTGATCAAAAGCGTCGCGAGAACAATTCAGAATAGGAAATCATAACTTTTTGCACGCGATACTTTTTCTAGGAACTTCGATATGACGATCTTCAATATGCACGGAAAACGACTTTTTCTTGGAAATAACAATTCGAACGGTGGACGAAACGTTTTTATGTAACATAAGACGAATGTATTTATAGCGAGATGACGAACATAGGAGAAAATGGTAGATAGATAATCGTCTATATTCGGGCGAAAGACGATTATCTATCTATCTATCTATCTATCTATCATTTTCTCCTATGTTCGTCATCTCGCTATAAATACATTCGTCTTATGTTACTTAATATGACGCAGTAAAGAAAATAAATAAAGGATGGCAGACAGACAGACAGACAAACGACTTTATTAGGGCGAAATTGAGACTATGTAGTCCCTTCTTACATTTAACCCTTTCGTCATATAAGTAATTACAATATTTACAAAATAAGAGGAATTAAATACATACAGATTTTAACAAAATACAAATTAATTACAAGTTAATATATTTGTTAGTAGATAACAGAGCATTACCAAAGAACGTTAGTTTTGTGGGTCATAAAAAACTGTGTATCGGTTATGTTTTAACACAGAAAAATTCCCACTGCGGAAAACACCTACGAAGAGAAGAGAGGTGTAAAAAACCGCGAAAATTCCTAAATAGTTCAGGGGAAGGAAAAGAAAAAAAATCAATTACATGAGAAACAGAGAGAAAAAAAAACATTCATAAATACAAACATATGTACATACATACATACATGCGTGATGGGACTGGAAGAAGAGGAAATTATGGGAACCAGGAAGGAAATAATAGCGGACGATATGGAAAGTGCAATGAAAACAACAGACAAATTTGACGTACAATAAAAGTACATGTTTAGCTGATGGAGCAGGAGCAGTGTAAATTCACAACCGTGGAGAGAATAAAAGTAGCAGTCGATTTTGGAAGAGCGTGTTTCCATCGTGTGGTTCCGTTATGGAAACGGGTCTTGGTTACTGTTAAAAAGCCCAATATGTAAGCCCGTGATTGCCAATTTATTAGCTTATGATAAAAGAACGGAATACATTTTAGGAAAAAGTATTTGGAATGCCACTATAGCTAATATCGTGTAACGATGATCGATTGCAGAGCTGTAGGATAAACCTATTGTATAGTTCATTCCAGGGCGTTGCACATATTTACGTCCCATTTTCCGCTCATAGCAATGATATTAAAAAGATAAATGCTGGGAATAATGGTGGCACTCGCGGACACCAACTCAGCATTTAGGCTCTCGAGGAAAAATTAAACTCCTTTAATACTCAGTCTCAGATACGTAACTATAATGAGACCACACGTATTTGGGTTATGAAAAAGATAATGCAGTTGAGAAAATTTTAAAGTGCATGAAATTTTTCCTAATATTCAATGCCGTGTTTACCACAAATTGCAATTGTTTTAGCGAACTGGTGATGGAAATCTGCGTGAATACTCATAAGAACACTTAGTACTGTCGTAGCAATATCGAGCTGTTAAATAGATTACGTAACTTTCGAGTATACCTGCGATTATTTCAAAACAAACAAGTAAAGATATAAAAATGAATTTTTATAACCAACTTTTAAGTAGTTAATACTTGAATATGAATAAACTCTATAATATGATTATGATAACCTTTCTGCTTGCATGGGCGTAAAAAGTTGCAAAAGTGTCTACTAGCTGTTGAGTGATGTGGGGGTCTCTATATTTAACCTTTTTACAGTTGAGAGAATGACAGACAGAAGTAGAGAACTCAGTCGCAAACGTAAGAATTTTTGGTATATAATTAGTAAGAAGTTTGATAGTATCTTTTGTTTCATTAATGAAAATACTGACTTATCCATTCATATTGCATAAAATCAACGAAAATATACTGCTAGTTCAGAGTAATTCAGATTTAGATACTAGTAGGAGTGAAACTGTTCATTATCAAAGAGGTTTTCAATGGCCTTTTCATAGGGAAAACAGTTTACAGAATAATCTTAAATGAATAAAGATAAAAAGTTTTTAAGATATATAAAAACTATCAATAATAATTACGATAAATAAAAACTTATAATTATTATCAGAAATATCCCTTCAAAAAACGTAGGAATGCTCATATCAATATAAATCCACATTATAACGAAGAGACTACTATTGCACCACGAACAATGACAGTTTGTTTAATCTTGTTGCTATGATGACGCTTATAATTTCTTCAGTTTCGTTTCAACAATATAAATACAGAAAAGAGAAGTTAAGGTTATATAGTACAAATAATGTGATAACTGTTGTCAAAATAATGAAATTATAAAAATAAACAACTAAAAAAAAACAATTTAAAAAATAAATAAATATGAGAAATATCACTAATACTATACTTATATCTATCTTCCCACGCGAATTAAAATGAACATTTATCGCGTCACCAATGCGTAGATCTGGTGGCCGAGGTAACAAAATCACTCGTCGTACGCGATGAGATGATTATCTCAGGTGAGATGGTTCATACTCTGCAAATAGCTTTGTTTTTCTTTACAGATTAGACGGTGTCCAAAACATATATATGTTACGGTAAAGGTACGTAATCGGGAAATCTGTGTATTTGCCGGTAAATGTGCGGACTTTTCACCAAGCTCGGTGAATGTAAGTTTTACACTTTTACCGATGTGCCTTGGTCAATGTGGAAATAAGTAAGAATGAGAAATGTTACACTTTAATAATTACGTTTGTGGAGCCCACTGGTATATATTAAGATGACCGCTTCCCAACCCGAGGGGGGAACACAGTGAACGTGAGGAGGAACCAAAAACACTTCGACTAACTTACCCAACCCGGTGGGGTCGAGTAACGAAATTTACACATTTACCGGCCAACGCACATTTACCGTACTTCTAAACTGCAACAGATGTTCGCGACGCCGCCATGTTGTGGCCTGTGTTGCGACGTTTATCCACATTTACCAGTATCTCTAGGTAAATGTGTACATTTCCCAAATTCAATAGGTAAAAGTATGTTATACTTTCATTTACCGGGAAATGTACACATTTACCGGACTACGTACATTTACAGTTACATACACACACATATGTGTGTGTGTATGTATACATATATATATATATATATATATATATATATATATATATAACAACTTACGGAAAAGGAAAGGTAAAATGAATATATGGATGTCAACAAGGTGTTGGGATGAGGAAACCCAGTGAGCACTCACCAATCAGACGACTTCAGGTTGGCGAGGCCCCGGGGATGTCGAAGCGACACACGTAAAATAACACAAAAACACAGAAACATCACAAACGTAAAGCTTTCGGAACTACTCCTCTACTACTTCTCTCTCTGTAGCTGAAGAAGGAGTAGTTCCGAAAGCTTTACGTTTGTGATGTTTCTGTGTTTTTGTGTTATTTTACGTGTGTCGCTTCGACATCCCCGGGGCCTCGCCAACCTGAAGTCGTCTGATTGGTGAGTGCTCACTGGGTTTCCTCATCCCAACACCTTGTTGATATATATATATATATATATATATAACAACTTACGGAAAAGGAAAGGTAAAATGAATATATGGATGTCAACAAGGTGTTGGGATGAGGAAACCCAGTGAGCACTCACCAATCAGACGACTTCAGGTTGGCGAGGCCCCGGGGATGTCGAAGCGACACACGTAAAATAACACAAAAACACAGAAACATCACAAACGTAAAGCTTTCGGAACTACTCCTTCTTCAGCTACAGAGAGAGAAGTAGTAGAGGAGTAGTTCCGAAAGCTTTACGTTTGTGATGTTTCTGTGTTTTTGTGTTATTTTACGTGTGTCGCTTCGACATCCCCGGGGCCTCGCCAACCTGAAGTCGTCTGATTGGTGAGTGCTCACTGGGTTTCCTCATCCCAACACCTTGTTGACATCCACATATATATATATATATATATATATATATATATATATATATATATATATATATATAAAGCGAATTTAATATAAAAGTTGATAAAGAAAGCAGTTTTTGTTGCTAGTTAGTTCAATTATTTTTATTTCATACGTGCCTAAAGAAAGAAATAATCAGACAAAATTATTAAAACGTGTCCCTCAGCCACTTATTTTAAGGTGACCATTGCTCAAATTCTATTCAGTATGACAGCGGTTCTCAACCTTTTTTCAGTCGCGATACGCATGACGGTCAATGCTCACGTGCGCGACACACTGCATACTACAAACTCCCGAACTAAACAAGCATGGAAAGGTGTACTCCATGGCGGAGTATACAGAGTTTCCAAATGCATTCTTTGAGATCAACAAATTTTAGTAAAAGAGCCAAATTCCAAATTTCATCAAAATACGTCCTGCGGTTCCCGAGTTGAAACAGGAACATTGTAAACTACATGTAGATCTTTATGTAAAGTGGCCGTAATTGTTGTCCGATTTTAATCAACATGGAATTGGTTCACCAGTTTTACTAAAACTCCCCAATACCAAATTTCATTAACATACGTTCCCGAGTTTTGACATGCGGACCGACGGAAGGAAAGGACAGACGGACGGATGGACGGACGGACGGAAACGACCTCCCCTATATGCGTTCACTTTCTGCAAAGAACGCATAAAAATGAGAAATATTGTGTAATAAGGAAGAGTTTAAGCCTAAACATTCCTTTTATTGTTCTTAAAAATGACGGAAGAGAAAGACCAAAACTCTGTTTAACAAAATTTACTTTATATTTTATAAGCCGTTATTAAAATTTTATACGACATACCTCCCAACTCTTCGCGGTATACCATTGTGTCGCAACACATCGGTTGGGAAGTGCTGCAATTAAGAGTTATCGCCCCCCCCCCCAAGTAGCTACATCTACATCTACATCTACAAGTTACCCTGCAATTCACCAAGTTGGTGGGTGGCAGGGGGTGCAATGCACCAAATCCTACCTAAAGATTGTCTAACGCAATTCGAAATTTCCTATTGTGATCTCTTATTGTCCTCGGAAAGAACGAACCTAGATAACGCTCCGTCCTACAATCGATCTCACGTATTTTATCGTCTCGATCATTTCTACCTATATACGTCGGTGCCACAATTATTCCCACTACCTCCTCTTTTAGACATTCTGACCTATATTTCTCTAGAAGTTTCAACCTTGAGTCCAATCTACGGTCCTCCAGTGATACCCAGTTCAAATCGCTCAATAAAGAGGTGACGCTTTCCTTATGTCCGTACTTTTGTTTTACAAATCTGGCTGCTCTGCGCTGTACTCTTTCTAGTTGAATTATGTGTCCCTTCTCGTACGGATCCCATATGCTCGCTGCGTATTCCACTTGTGGTCTTACCAGTGATAAGTAGCATGTTTCGCGTACTTTCTCTGTAGTGTTCCGTACTATTCTACCTATGAATGCCAGTTTCTTGTTGGCCGCGCCTATAACTCGACGAATGTGCATGTCCCACGAAAGATCTCGACAAATGGTTACTCCTAAATATTTTACATACTCAGCTTGTCGAATACTCATTTCATCTATTTTATATTCGAAACCTAAATCGTTGTTCTTACTTTTCCAGAACGTGACTGCGGCACATTTAGTATAATTAATTTCGATTTGCCATTCTTTGCACCACGCTGAAATGGCTCTTAAGTCTTCACACAGAGACTGATGGTCCTCCTGATTTTTTATTTCTTTATATAGAACGGTGTCATCGGCGAAAAGCCTAATTTTACTACGAACAACCGAGCACATATCATTTACATAGATTAAGAAGAGCAGAGGGCCCAATACACTTCCCTGAGGAACACCCGAAGCAACTTTAACGGGGGACGAGTATTTCCCATCGATGACAACTATCTGTTCCCTATTCGAGAGGAAGTCTCTCACCCAACCGACAACTTTCGAATTGATACCACATTGTCCTAACTTCGCAATTAATTTCCTATGAGATACTTTATCGAACGCCTTCCTGAAATCAATGAATATGGCATTGACCTGAGTATTTTTCTCTCCGCATCGCAACAAATCGTCCACGAACAGGCCGAGCTGCGTTTCGCATGATCTACCTCTCCGGAATCCGTGTTGGCATCCGCTAAGCAATGAATGACTATCTAAATAGCGCATTACAGAGCTAAAGACTATGTGCTCAAGTATCTTGCACGATAATGAAGTTAAGGATATCGGCCTATAATTTTCGGGGTTCTCTCTGTCGCCACTCTTATGGATGGGCGTAACATGTGCCACCTTCCAATCTTTAGGAACTACTCCTTCTCTAATGGATTTCTCGAATATAATTTTCAAATACGGCGCGATTTCAGCAGCTAATTCTTTCATTACACGCGCGGGAATTTCCTCCGGTCCAGGAGATTTATTTGGCTTAATTGAATGAAGTTGGAGCTAAAAATAATTTCAAGCAATTATCACTTGAAAATAAAAAATGAAAAATTAAGTCATAAGCCATAGGCTACAATGCTGATTGGTGGTTCACCGAAAGTGGTAAAAAAACTTTGTAGACTTTTAGTGAATCACCACTGAAGACCAGGAGCGGCCCGAAGAATTTTGGCGCCCCTGGCGATATAGCACTTCAGGGTCCCCCTCCGTTAATGTTTGTTGAGATATTTACAAAGTTCATGTTAATTTATTCATCACTCTGTAAAAATTATTGATAATGAAATATTGAAAAGAATGGCCATCAAGATTCTAGCTTGTTCCTCGATATAAATTGGTATCCAATATTTATTCACTTGCAAGTAATGCATAGATAAATGATCGGGATAGCGTCCCCAAAACTTTGGCGCCCCGAACCGGTCCTGCTGAATACAGTCGCATTTTAGCCGAAATAAGCTCTTGATTTTTCATAATCTTGTCATGGTTATTGGAGATGACTAAGAGTTTTTTTACTTATTGTTACAATTTTTTATTTTTAGTGCTTATTTTCTGAATTTATTCAAATCGTAAGAAATAATTCTATTTTCTCCCTTCACATTGGTTTGTAATCTTTACAGCGATATCATATCATCTCGGATCACCGATAATACCTTTTCCCTGAATTGATTATTTTGATTTTCTACAGAAAGTAAAGAAATTCGTATTTCCTCATTTCGTAAATGTCCAAAACCCAACGCCTGCGTTACTTAAGGCCATTCCTATCATCCTCTTTCTCCACCTCTTTCCGAAATGCGTACTCATTCTTCATCTTTGAGTATTAGCTCCCTTCAAAGGAAATGTTCCTATAAAGTTATCTCTGAACTTCTCTAGTGTACAAGTTTTCTCTTTTGATTCTTACATCTCTATGAAACTTATCTATCGTCCAACATTATTCTATAGTTTTCAAGTTTTTTATTCTATTAACTACTTTTCCCCATAATTCTAAAAAGATCGTCTTTTAACGAATCCAAAATCTAGGATAAATAACATATTACACAATAATCTAGTTAAATGATATCTAAGTGGTATTATCGATTTTATGGGGTTGGCGTATGTTGTGGAATACTTGAAAAACTTCGAAATGTAGAAATGGAGAAGAATAGAAACATTAGGAAGAAATAAGCATGATAGGAGAGTAAAGCATTATAATACCTACAATAAATAAGAACGAGAAGGCTGAAATGGATCGAGCATTTCATGAGAAGAGGAAAACAGGAAAATGGATTCATCCATTAGACGACCTGAAGACGAACGAGAGTTACCAAAAAATGAATAACGTAGAGGACAGAGATGGAAAGAGTGCTTTGGAACTAGGGGTACGCATGGTCATATCAGTAAATATTTATTTTGTCTCTCAGGAACTTACGGTGCCGCGTACGTAGAAAAAATATTCAATATAAAGGGCGTCTCACAAGAAGGGTGACCAGATTCTGAGGAAGGAAAACCGGGACAACCGTGAGAATATGTGATTTTTAGGTTGGTTTCCAAAGGAAACATAGCCTTATGAAATGGTCCTGTCTCTTTCTGTGTGTGTGTACCAATTATTCAGATCTCTTTTGGACAATGGCATCTCGCAGCTGTTTCATCAAATTTGCGCAATACGCTCCTGTACCTTTCTGCAGGAAATCAACCAGAATAACACCTGCATCCCAGAAAATGCTTGCCATCACTTTCCCGGCAGAAGCCTGCACTTTGAATTTCTTGGGAGTGGCGACGACTAGTGTTTCCACTGCTTTGATGGCTGCTTTGCTTCTAGATTGAAGTGATGCACCCAGGTTCCGTCTTGTGTCACGAATTGAGCCAAAATATCCTCTCTGTCAGCTCGGAAGTGTTGCAAATGTTGCTCCGGCAACAACAATTTCTGTCGTTTCTGGTCTGGAATGAGATTTGTCTGGGAACCCAGCAAGCGCTGAGCTTTCTCATGAGCAGTTTGTTGTGGATAATGTTCTGCACTCTTTCCTTGGATATGCTCAAATCCTCAGCGATGCTTACGACGGTCCTTTGTCGATCTTCGAGAATCACCTCGTGCACCAGCCCGATGTTTTTGTCGGTGGTCACAGTCATTGGCGATCCTGGGCGATGCTCGTGCGGCCACGTTTGAATTCAAATACACTTGACTGTCCGGTATGATGGCGCATCGTCCCTCAGAGTTTGCACCATGTCCTCGTGAATCTGTTTCCCCGATAAGCCCTTTTGGAACAGGTACTGGATGATAACATATCCTTCCAGTCGTTGCTCTTGCGTCGTCATGTTGACTCACTTAATCTTCTGGTGGCAGAAAACTGAACCGAATTTCAAAGAGATTTAGCAGGAATTACAAATAAGGTACAAAGGCATGTTATATGTTTTTTACACTTCACACAAGTCCCTCCTTCATAGGTAGACTCACTACTTGCCAGCAGGGCATCGAACCGAAACCGAGCAGAAAACCGAAACTGAAAAAAAACAGTTATTTTAGCTGGAGTGAAACCGAACCCGAACCGAAAAAAAATATTTTTCTGAACCCGAATCGAAACCGAAAACTGTTATTTATTTCGTTACATTTTTTCGGTTTGCATAAATAGTGGGAGCGAAAGAAGGGTTTTTCCTTTTGCTTTAATATGAGTCATTTTTAAAAGCCTCAATTTTCATTGGAGAGATGCATTTTTGTGATAATATCTCTCGGTGAAATGGTGTGGTTTTCCATGGCCATCTCAATACATAGAGAGAGGGTCAAGGATACGTCCTGCCGAGGTTTCCCGGAACCCTGTAAAACGAAACTTGTGGAAAGTAACTTAGTGGTACTTTGAAGACAGCTACTAATCGTCTTTATGCTCTCCCCCTGAGCCTACCCCGTGGAGTGTTCCGAGTAAAAATGTTTCACTATTTTTAACTTGGATTTTACTTAAAGTTGGAGGTTATTGTCCCCATAAACATTCATCCCTTCTCCATATACATTGAACCCTTATATTCTGGTAGTCTTTCTCTAAAACTTATCCAGGAAGGATCGCTTGGCAGTCGTGCTTTTGGGGTATTGTTACTTCTGTAATCCTTTCTTACAAGTTAGTAAATTTCTATTTATATAGTGCATCTTAAACAAAATGTGAACACATTAATATTCGCTGCTTAAAACTGAAGAGAGATTAAGGATTAATGCATATTTGTTATTTTTAGTGAAGTATTTTGCCGACTGCAAAAACACACATTAGAGACTCCGCTTGAAGAAATACAGTTCATGACGCGCTGAATATGTAAGTCTAATTTTCTTTCTGTGTGTGTTTTTGATTTCAAGAGGATATTTATTAGAGCGATGTAAATTCGGTTTCGTCTCCATTTCCTCTGGAAAAACCTAAAAGTCTATGTTCTGACATGCAAACTTTTTTGCTCATTATTTAAAAATATTTAAGATATTGGCGCGATATTTGCATGACCATAAAGATAAAAGATTGTATTAGGTTGTCAAGAAATAAATGTTGTCTTTTTAAACAAAGGAAAACAATTTCACTAAAAAGCAATTAAGTTTAATCAATGATATAATTTCCATTATTATCTATGATAGCCTCCTACCTCATGACCCGATTTAAAATTCCCCGTTTGAAGAACTCGGGTGGTTTTGATCGAAGGAATAAATTGATGTCCTCTCTGACTGTCCCTTCATTTTCAAATTATTTTCCTCTCAAATGATGTTGAAGCGAACGGAGCAGATAGTAATCTGTGGGCGCCATACCTGGAGAGTGTGGTGGGTGCGGGAAGACTTCCCATCCTAAGACCCTGATTTATTGTTGAGTCAAACGTGCCACATGGGGACGAGCGTTGTCGTGGAGAAGGAGAACACCTTTTCCATTGACCAGTGACGGACGTTTCTGACGAAGAGACTGGTTTAATCGATCTAATTGTTGACAGTACAGGTCAGAAGTCAGTGTCTGATATGGATTAAGGAGTTCAAAGTGAATCACTCCTCTCATGTCCCACCAAATGCAGAGCATTATCTTCCGTGGGTTTGGGGTGAGAACTGGTTTTTGCCAGCCACTCAGCCATTGTTTTTTACGTTGGATGTTGAAGTAAAGAATCCATTTTTCATCCCCGTTCACAACCCGTTTCAGAAACGGTTTGCGTGTTTGGCGCGCGAGGAGAGAAGAAGCAAAGCTGACACGTTGGAGAGTTTGTGAGGCACCCAAACACCCTCTTTAAGGTCTTTGCCTAGATTTCTGAGGTGTGTTCGCACTGTCTCATGAGAACATTCTGTTTTGTCGCCATTTCACGGGTGTGTGGCCGAGGGTAAGACTCCACGAGCGCCTGTAAAGCTTCGATGTCGATTTCAATATGGCGGCCTCTACCGGAGCAATTTTCGAGGCTGAGGTCTCCAGAACGGAATTTGTTGAACCATCGCTGACATTTGCGGAGATCCAGATCTTTTCCATAAACTTCTCAAATATTCTTCGTGACTAAAGTAGCGTTATTTCCTTTTTTGAATTCATACAATTCATATGCCGAATGTGTCTCTTCGGTGGTCATGTTTAAACAAGAATATGAGGGGCTGCCTGGTACAAAAATAAACATAAACATCCTATTTATACAAATAATATGTTTAATTGGTTACTTATAACAAATTCTGAAGGTTATAAGAGCTTAATTAAACCTATTCACAAAAACGACATCAATTTCTTGACAACCTAATAGATTATCATAGAATTTGATTTCTCAATCGCGTTTCTTCATAAATTAATTAATTATTAATTTTATAAGTTTAGGTCCTTGATAACGAGTATAGTTGGATTCTATTGTTGTCATCATTATCCTGCTTAATATGGATACATTTTAAAAAGCAACTATTTTTTTCTAATCGTCTTCGATGAATCTCCCCGAGTTGTGAAGGAAGACGGTATAAATAGGGAGAGTGAGGGTAGTGCAAGTGAGATTGGGAATAAAGCAGAATGAGAAAGAGAATATAATATGCTATTCAACTCGAGGCTCGTACATAATAAATGCAGTTGTTGTATTTCAACTTCATTGAAGTTCTCCTTGGAAACGTTTTACGGGCTCCACTCCTGTCTCATACCTATTTCTGTTGATTTCCGTTGAATTTCGGCGGACATCTTCTCTGTTATGTACACTAATTTCCAAAAGTATTCCAACAATTTGAGAGCGGTGTCACTTTCGCGGCAGACTGAATTTAAACTTCCTATCTACGTGAATGTTATCTGAGTCGGTGATTATGTATTCCTGTAGTGACGCCACCTCAGCCTTCAGGATTTTTTGGTATAAATACGACGTATTCTTGTGTATCGACCGGAGTTAACAAAGATTAGTCCCCCTCTTGGGCGATCATTTGAGCTTACTATTATAATTCGCCATTGTTATTTAACAGTCATTCTTGAATAGTGATGATAGCGTAAGGAGGCTCATGGAATTGTTTTTGACCAAGTGAGGGGTTGATGAGGGAGGGCTAAAGCAAACTCGCTGAGTAATTAGTTTTAACAGTAGAAGTACAAATGGGTTTACGAATTTCGAATCGACGATTTCATCGGTTTTATCAAATTTTCCGATTCGATAGTAGGTATTTATTACATAACGGTTTTCTCCTTCTATTACTTGCTACTTGATAGCATTCTCCATATATTGCATGTAAAACTCCGACGTAAGAAGTATCTTTGGCAGACGGAATGCACGAGGTTGTAATGCGGTATATCTTTTTTATAAGTCATTGAGTTACATTGTTGTTTCAGCCATCATCATTTCGTTTCACTTCGTCATTAAGTGATCCTAATTTTCACAGACGAGCCGTAGGTAATTGCATGATAAATCAATCTCCGAATTGGTGAGGGTGTTGGTGGTGGTGAGCGTTGTGGTGGTGGTGGTGGTGAGTGTGGTGGAGGTGGTGATGGTGAGCGTGGTGGTGATGGTGAGCTGGCCCTCCGAGAGACTCAGAGAGGCTCGGGCCACTCCAGATTTTGAGGTCCCTCACCGTAATAAAAATAAAATAAACAGCGCAATATAAATTGCACAAACTTTCTCATGTGTGTATATAGGTTTGGCCTCACTACACTCTTTGCCCCGAAATGAACTCTGTGTGCTTGGCAATTCACTGCCAATTATGTTAATAACTAGGGAGATGCCCGTTGAAATTCAACAAGAAAGGTTTTTGTGAAATAAAAAATGAACATAAATATGCCTTGACTTTCTTTGGGTGGAAAGAAAAAAAACGTTCGTTCTTTTAGGCGTTCGTTGTTTCAAGTTTCGAACTCCTACGGTGATTCTAAGTACCTAATTTAAATATGCGAATGATTAATATTCTACATTCAAATGTACTCCTTGTAAATAACGCAACAAATGTTGTTTACATTGGTTGCTATGAAAAGAATTTATCTCTCCTTATCTCTCTCGTACTAATTGTAAGAGCATTCAAAGCACGCTTTCACCCTTAAGGATTGAAATAACAATAGGATTTTGAGGTTTAACAATGTAATGGGTTGGAATGGAAACATCCCGTTAAAATGGCAAAATTTCCCCAAAATGTGTGAATTAAACGTTTAACATGAGGAATTTCGAACTGTAGGCGGAAATAGATGAACGGAATAAGAAACTTCATAGTTTTTCTTTAAAATGGGCTGGATTCGAAGATCATAGGTGAATTCTTTCTAATTTGGATCTCAAAAAGAATAAAAGCCTGCAAGTCAAAAAGTCGATTTTCACGTGTTATCATATGGGAAATGGAATTACCTACCTTGGAGTCGAACCTGGGACTTTTTTCGATGTCGTCATCATCTTATAATATGTGAGTCGATCATTCCTACCAAATATCAAAAACGAATCTCGTTCCATTATCGAGTTATTTGCATTTTTATAGCGTGACAGAGGGAGCCACAAAGGGACAAAGGGACAGAAGTAGCCTTTTATTATTGTTAGATGCGTAGCAACAGAACCAAATCGACTGACACAATCAACCTCTCACATCTATCACCTCTCACTAATAAGCGTGTGGCATTAAGAGAAGTACAGAATTTTAGATTAGGGAATCCCCGGTTTCCCCTCCTCTCTGACGCATACGCTGAGCGTCTTGTACAGAAATAATGAATAACATTCTACATTCAAATGTGAATTAATATTATTATACCTGTTCAAGTACGTGCATGAGTGCCTATTGTTGAAGTAAATTTATTATGATAATGAGAGTATCTGATTATATTGGAATCTCGAATATTAGAATTGTAAAATCAAATAAATGTTGACTTTTGACAGAATAACAACGGTTATAAATAAAATTAAAGACTAAAAATTAATAAAAAATTAATAGCTTTTACACGCTACGTTTTACTGTTCGTGACATGGTGGGAGGGGGCGCTTGCGCGATGTTACGTGTGGATATCTATTTTTGCCTTCCTGACTTCTGATAATGAATACGTTAATACATTAATTAATAAAGGTTATTTTAGAATCCTCTTGAAATTTTCTCCAAAAAATTCAATGTCGGAGCGAAAAAAAACCGGTTCGAACCGATTCAATGGCGGTTGCTGTAGCGAAACCGGAACCGAACCGAAACTTTTTGTTTTATGTGAACCGGAACGAAAACAGGACCAAAAAAAATGTCGGTTCGATGCCCTGCTTTTCAGCCCACCATTCGGTTTAATTAAAAATAATATTAATTAATAAAGGTTATTTTGGAATCTTCTTGAAATTTTCTCCAAAAAATTCAAGGTCGGAGCGAAAAAAAAACCTGTTCGAACCGATTCAATGGCGGTTGCTGTAGCGAAACCGGAATCGAACCGAAACTTTCTGTGTTTTATGTGAACCGAAACGAAAAAAAATGTCGGTTCGATGCCCTGCTTTTCAGCCCACCATCGTTAATTTAACATTCGTTTTAATTTTCTTACTTTACCTGGGACCTATGGTTCACCTAGTGTACTATATCTTTTTTGACATACATCGAGTATTAATTATCGTTAAAAACATCTAAATATCAACTGTTGAAAGTCATTATGTGGCAGTATGCTAAAATTGCGTTCAGGAACTTAGGGTAATGCATGCCCTAATTTCCATCCATGATGCCAAGAATTCGGTTTAATCAAGGCCATGAAAACCGACAACTAATGAATACCATATCATAGCTTTTACCATTTTGAGATAGCGCCTGGGTTTTTATCACGTGACTAAGGTCTTGAGCTATTTAGCTATCGTTATTTAAGTTCTGATATCTTTATTACCTCAGCTTCGGAGACATCACGTTTTTCAAATAGTACCCGAAATAATCTTAACAGTTCAAGACATTCCTTTTACGCAATATCCACATCCACGTAATGACTTACCGCTTTGTGATGAAAAAGACGAAAGAAAAATCACATCGTGAAGAACACGGTGAAACTCCCTCTATGGGACATATTTGTGGGAGGCTTGGATGACCGAAACGCGACGCTTATGACCAATCGTGTGGGAGTCGAAAGTCAAGGGAGACAGAGTGAAAGAGGTAGGAGAGGGGAGAGAGAGAGAGAGGATGGAACGAAGATATAAAGACGCGAGATAATCTTTTCCTGCGAGGGGAGAGGAGTGGGAGAGAATTCGAAGGAAGGAGAAAAATCGATTTGGAAGAGGAGAGAAAAGTATTAGAAGTGGACGGTAAGGGAGTGGGAGAAGGTGGGGAGGAGGAGGAGTGGAAGGAAGAGGGAAGGGGAGAGAGAAGGGAGAAAGAGAGAGAGAGAGGATGGGAGGAGGAAAATGGATTCCTGCTAGACTGGTCACTGGTTTCATATTTCAGAAGAGTTCCGCCCTATATATATATATATATATATATATATATATATATATATATATATATATACTATAAATCACTCTCAAACATGCACTTTGAGAAATGTTTAATCCTCATACACGAACTCAATCATTCCCAAAACTCCACAGCTGATCTCGACGCCATTTTCCGTAGAGCTGCAGAGGATATCGCAGCCAACCGATACAGACTCATACGCAAACTTTCCCTTATGTGCGTCCGCCACCTCCAGCTCGGCCTACCTCTCCCCTTTTTCCCAGCTGGTAAGTCCGACATCCCCCCTCCCCCGCCTCTCCTCGCCCAAAAACCCTCCTTGGCCGACCTTTTGGGAATCCCCACTCCACCCCCACTACACTCTCTCAGGAGGTCTCCCTTTGTTTCAACCCGCGAACCGAGGATGCATCCCAATTCTCCGCAGGACCTCACCCCCACGCATACCGCAAACCCCTCCCAGCCAGATGACGTCCTGAACCTTTCCTCTCATGTTCTTAACCCCGCCGAGAATGCCCTCCTTTCCCGGGGCCTCTCCTTCTGCCCCACCATAAAATTTGACCATTTTTGTCTCCTTGCCGACATACAAGCCTTCGTACGCTTACTCCGCCTCAAAGCCGCCCCACCCACATCTGACTCCTCATCTTCCCCCGACTCACTTCCACAATCCCTTTCTGCCTTCAAACCCCCTTCCAAATACATCCCACCCTCTCTTCCTCCCCACCATCCCATCGAGCAATATGCTAATTACATAATTCACGCAGTCGCCCAGCCCAACTTTCCCGACCTCCTTGACCACAACGACAATTTGACGAAACCAGAAAGACACGCAATTTCTACGTTGAAACGCAACGACAAAATTATTATCCTCCCTGCAGACAAAGGTACCACCACCGTGGTAATGGACCGCTCGCATTACAACGACGAAGCCCTCCGCCAACTATCTGACCAAACATCTTACCTTCCTCTCCCCTCCAACCCCACTGACCGCCACTCCTCCGAAATTTCTGCATATCTGCGTTCCGTGGGAAAACAAGAAGGCCTCTCTGATTCCACCATTTCCCTGATGATCCCCAACACACCCCGGACCCCAACCTTCTACCTACTCCCAAAAATCCACAAACCCAACATCCCCGGCCGCCCCATTGTTGCCAGCTTTAATTCTCCCACGGAACGCATCTCTGCCTATGTTGACTCCCACCTACAACCTCTCGTCCGTCAAATCCCATCCTTCATCAGAGACACAAACCACTTTCTACTACGCCTAAAATCACTCCCTTCCCCTCTCCCACCTAACACAATTATGTCCACTATAGACGTCTGCTCCCTCTACACCAACATCCCTCACAACCAAGGACTATCCGCTCTGAGAAAATTATTGGACTCCAGACCACCTGACACAAGACCATCCTCCCATTTCCTAACGAAGCTGGCTGAAATGGTGCTCCAAAAAAACAACTTCTCTTTCGGAGGGCGCCACTACCTACAAATAAAAGGTACCGCGATGGGCACTCGCATGGCGCCCTCCTATGCCAATGCCTTCTTAGGTGAATGGGAGGAACGCTTTCTTGACGTTTCCCCCAGACCACTCCTATGGCTGAGGTATATTGACGATATTTTTCTTCTCTGGACACATGGACCCGACTCGCTACAATCCTTTTTACAACGCCTCTCATCCCACCCCACGCTTTCCTTCACCCACCACTTCTCTGCCTCCAACATCACCTTCCTGGATGTCGATCTCTCCATCCGGGAAAACAAAATCCACACCAGCGTGCACCTCAAGCCTTCCAACCGCCTTCAATATCTCCAGTTCAACAGCTGCCATCCCCTCCACACCAAAACCTCTATTCCCTATGCCCTAGCCCGACGAGGGCGGAGAATTTGCTCGGACAGAGATTCCCTGTCCGAGTACTGCTCCACCCTCGAACATGCCTTCTTACAGCGCGGATACCCGCCGGATCTGATCCGAGACCAAATCCGGCGGGCAGTCGCACCCGCCACCCCTAACTCCCACCTCAATACCCACACCACCACCGATTCCACCCTCCAACTCACCCTAACCACCCTGTATTTCCCCGGCATCCACGACATTCTGAAAAACATCCTGAAAGCCGCCCACCTTATCCTCTCATCCTCCCCTCACCAGATCCCATTTCCCAGACCACCGATGCTCTCCTTCCGCCGTCCCCCTAATCTGGCAAACATTCTATGGAAGAAAGAACCCCCAGCACCCACGCCTTTACACCCTGCCGGATCTTACCCCTGCGGTAGACCCCGATGTCTAACATGCCCAATAAACCCCCCCTGCAACTCCTTCTCCAGTCCCACAACCAACATCACCTACCCCATAACTTCCACCACCAACTGCACCACCCGCAATATCATTTACCTCCTGAGATGCACCCAATGTCCCGCCTTTTATGTTGGCCTCACCAGCAATCCCCTCAACATCCGCATGAATGGCCACCGCAACAGCGTCATTCTCAAACGACCGCTGCCGGTGGCCGTTCATGCGAACAAACATAATTTAAAGTTCAACAACTGCTTCACAGTGAGAGTCATTCGCGCTCTCCCCGACAATGCTTCGGCTCCCCAACTCCGTCAGTGGGAGCTTTCGCATATCCATCTCCTAAACTCCTTCACTCCCCCAGGCCTCAACCTTCGATAGCTTTTCACACCCTTTCTGTCTTCTTCCAACACCCTACCCATCCCCAACCCCCTCCGTTTCCTCCAATCCTCGACCTTTCCGCACTACCCTTCCACCCCCATGCCTCCACCCAGTGTCACCGCCATCAGTTCTCTCTCTGTAGCTGAAGAAGGAGTAGTTCCGAAAGCTTTACGTTTGTGATGTTTCTGTGTTTTTGTGTTATATATATATATATATATATATATATATATATATATATATATACATATAATATATGTGTGTGTGTGTGCGCGCGCGCGTGTATTTATGTATATATTGTGTATAAATATATAAAAACTAGGAAGACGTTATTCCACCTCCATTTCACAAGATTATAACTACCAGATGACATCGCTCTTATAGGTATCATATAGTATAGATATGTACATACTAGTAGAAGGTGCTTGCATACTGCAAGCATTTAATCGCACCTTGAAAAAAAAACATTAATATTCAGAGAGAAATTTTAACAAGAGGAATATTTCCTTAATTCTAAAGATTTCTCCTTTGGAAGGGTTTTTGTTTTTTCATTATGGAAAAATAATGGAGTAAAACAATCACTAATTTTTGCAATTTTCCAAATATTATACTTTTCCCACATTGAGTTAATAATGCCACACATTTCCGCCAAATTTTAAACTTATAGTACAATTAAAAGTGAAATAACATTTATCTAATTGTTTAAAATTAAATAATTTATAACGGCCAAAATAACAGTTATATGGATAAATTGAAATGTTTATTCGTTTACATAGATTAACCTCTAAATAATTTAAAAATTTCAGATCCCTGACTTGCGGCGTAGTGTCTAAGCATCTACCCATTTGTTTAAACTTTAAGAATTTTTAACTGCCAAACAAATTAAAATATCAAAATTTCTATAATCCCTATTTCGTTTTTTTACAAATCCTAGCTCCAAAAAAAATTTCAGCTCCGTTGCACATTCGAAAATACATAAACCTTGAAAATTTGTTTAAACAATTTCGAATTTTTAGCGGCCGCATTGTTGAACTTTTTCAAGATTTTCGTTTTTTCTAGTCGGTTTTGCACAAAATCCTACCTAAGAAAAAAAATTCGAATCTCCAGCTCATCTGGAAGTGCCTAAACATTAGTATCCTCCTATATGTTATATGTTATCTCCTCCTCCTCCTCTGTAAGAAACGTCGATATATAATGACTAGTAGAAGGTGCTTGCATGCTGCAAGAATTTCATCTCACCTTGAAAAACATTCATTTTTCAGACAGATATTTCATCATTACAAATATTCTTTTAATTCTAAAGATTTCACCTCCGCAGCGATTTTCGTTTTCCCCAAATGTAAAAATAATAGTTTAAAACAATCCCCAAATGTTACAATTTAAAAAATTTTACACTTTCTCCATTATGGGGTACTAATGATACACAATTTAGCAAAATTTTAAAGTTGTAGCACTTCTAAAAGTCAAATAATATTTTCTAATTGTTTAAATTTAAATAATTTTTAACGGCCGTCGAAATTCATGTATGGTAAAATTGAAATGTTTTTGTATGTTAGTTTACTACTTTGTACATAACTTGAAAATTTCAGCTCTATAGCTCATCCCGTAATGTCTAAACAGTTATCTATTTGTTTAAACTGTAAGAATTTTTAACTGCCAAACAAAATAAAATATCAAAATTTGTATAATCCCTATTTCGTGTTTTTATGAATTCTACTTATAAAAAAAAATTTCAACTCCGTAGCACATGCGGAAATACATAAACCATGAAAATTTTTTTAAACAATTGCGAATTTTTAGAGGCCGCATTGTTGCACTTTTTCAAGATTTTCGTTTTTTCTAGTCGGTTTTGCACAAAATCCTACCTAAGAAAAAAAATTCGAATCTCCAGCTCATCTGGAAATGCCTAAATATTAGTATCCTCCTATATGTTATATCCTCCTCTGTAAGAGTCGTCGATATATAATGACTAGTAGTTGGTGCTTGCATACTGCAAACATTTCATCTCACCTTAAAAAATATTCATTTTTCAGACAGACATTTCATCATTACAAATATTCTTTGAATTCTAAAGATTTCAGCTCCGCTGCGAATTTCGTTTTTCGCACATGTAAAAATAATAGTTTAAAATACTCCTCAAATGTTGCAATTTTAAACATTTTACACTTTCTCCATTATGGGGTACTAATGCTGCACATTTTAGCCAAATTTTAAAGTTGTAGCACTTCTAGAAATAAATTAATATTTTTCTAATTGTTTAAAATTAAATAATTTTTAACGGCCGCCGCAATCCACATATGGTAAAATTGAAATCTTTATTTGTGCAAATTTACTACTTTGTAGATAATTTGAAAATTTCAGCTTCTTAGCTCAACCCGTAGTACCTAAAAAGTTATCCATTTATTTAAATTTTAAGAATTTTTAACTACCAAACAAATAAAAATATCAAAATTTGTATAATCCCTATTTCGTTTTTTTAAGGATTCTACTTATAAAAAAAATTTCAACTCCGTAGCACATGTGAAAATACGTAAACCTTGAAAATTTGTTTAAACAATTGTGAATTTTTAACGGCCGCATTGTTGCACTTTTTGAAGATTTTCGTTTTTTCTAGTCGGTTTTACACAAAGTACTACCTATGAAAAAAATTTCGAATCTCCAGCACATCTGGAAGTGCTTAAACATTAGTATCCTCCTATATGTTATATCCTCTGTAAGAAAGGTCGATATATAATGATATTCTCTCTCTCTTTACCCAATACCCCTCTTACTTCTTCGAATTACTGGACTGAACTCGCCATCGGAGAGCGGACAATGGTGAATAGCGCAATCGGAGATATACGTAAAAAGGGGAGGGATGAAAAAAAATTACTTTCGAAACAGAGACCAGATTGAGAGAGGGGTGACTGATGGTAGGGAAAAAAACGGGGTCCTAACTTCATCGATGCATCAAACTATCCGGAAAAAATAGATGGGTGGGGGAGGGCGCCGGCGGGAATGGAAATCGAAAGCAGTGTCAACGCTCATTAACGGTATTAATTTACTTCTCGTTTCCCTAAAAAAAAACTGCTCTTTTTTCTTATTTTCTTCCTTTCAGCGTTGGATTTCTTTCTCTAAATGTCAATTGACACTTTATATTTGTGGGCGTTTTGATGGGCCATTCGATGTTATTTATCATTCCGCCGCTTTTTTTGGGCTACAGATTTCGCGGATGGTCTTGCATCTCCTTCGTATCTGATTGGTATTTTTTCAGGTACGTTTGATGAAACCTAGTGCAAGCCAGCTCTTCAATTTTCCTATTTCCTGTCTCCCTTGAAAGTGTTTGCCCAAAAACTCATCCGCTGAGTTTCGAATGCCCTTTCTATTTGGCGCAACGCCTTCATTGCTCGTTATTAATTGCTAAACGTGATTGAATCATTGTATATGGAATTGAAATCATTATAACTAGTTTCTAGCGTCAGTGGAATACAACCTTCCAACATCGATCTCAACAATAGATGAATGTTTCTCTACAACAGCCATGGCGTGTCTAGCACTCAAAATGCTAGAGAAGATATGAGAGAGTGTGAGAAAAACATTGGAGAGTGCAACAGCGCGTAAACAAGATAGTGCGGTGACCACTTTAAGTTGAACTCATTCAGACGTTGAGTGCACACTTATGGCGATTGATAAACATCAAATGAAGTTAGTATTAAAAAGTATTTTACTATAAGAAACGCAATCAATTCGTTGGATACTTATCGATGTAAAAGGCCATTAAGTGATGTTTATTAATAATTGATGTTTATTAATAATTAATAAGGTAAATCCAAAACTCGTGGATAAATTCTAAAAAAACATCGAACAACTGCTATCGATGTTTCCAGTTTAAATTACTACTGAACACTTAAAAATAAATTAAATCGGATCTCCATTCACATTATAAATGCTGACTCAATAAAAAATTAGTTTTTCTCATAATGTTTGCTCAATATGGATTCTCTCCCCGCCCAAATGGTCGACCATAACTCGCTGATTGTAATGTTCATACTTATCCTTTATTTTGCTACAACTTTTTAAAATCCATCGAAAAGAGTACAACGGATCTATAGAAGGGAATGGTAATTTTTCGAAATTCCGTTCTTCTCCACGCGCGCGTGTTCCTTCTCTTCAGAAATTAGACTCTTCCGCTCGTCTCGCGTGTTATCCTGCGACCCGCACTGTGGGCGACGAGGCGGTCTTACTCCGCCAAAACTGATAATTGCTTATATAATCCGAGGGGAATTCCTCCTCGTGCAGGCTTTTTGGAACGTTTTCCGCTTTCGATATTTTCTAAAAGTCGCTGTTTTCCGCATTCTCGATAACGGGCGTGATTAATAACACGCGCTCCTCTTCGCTGCGCTCTTTGCTGGCTTACGAAAAAAGTTCACATTGCTGACAGATGCGGTGTCTATATTGTAATAGTATATATAATAGGAAAAGTATATCCAAACCTTGATGATAGTCTATAATCTACATGTACAATTATGCAGGGTTACCCAGATGACCCAATTGGTTGTGATGAAGTAAAAATTTCAAAAATCTAATGAGACCACATAACTTTCTCTATACCTGTAATATTTAAAAAAAAATCCAGATGATAATAAATATTTTAAGGAACTGAGAAAAATTTAGATTTTACAAAGAAATAAACTCAAACCGTAGACTTCTGATATTTGATATAGCCGCAGAGCTCCAATAATTAAGAAAATGAGCGTAAAGTGTCTACAATAGTCAGGTAAAATATTTAGTTTTTCAGAGATATCTTAAACAATACATTATGTGGGAAAATGTTTCAAACATAGGTTGTAGAAAATTAAATTTCCTACAGCTTTATTGTAATAGTTTTTTAAATTTGTAAAATATTAAAGCGAGTATATTTAAAAAAACGGAAAGATAACAACAGTAAGTAAACACCCACATCCGCTTGACCGATTTTTGCCAAAAACTAATCATTTCTTTTTCTCTTAATAAAAATATTAAATAAAAAAATTTCACAGTGATCTGATTAATAGTTTTTGAGTTAGAGCACACACAAAAAAGCTATCACTCACACATCTTCGAGAAAATGGTCAAAACGTGTTCAGAGGATCTTAAAACGTGTATTTCCGTTGAAATCTCGAAGTCGATTTTTTTCATGAAAACAATACTTTCCCCTATACTACGTATATGGAGAAAGTAAAAATTGGCACAAATATTCCACGCTAGTTTGATGGCTAGAATACAATTAATGTACATTTCTCCAGTATCCCTTAAAGTTCACCGAATAAGAACATTATACTATGATCATTATACTATTTCAAATTACACCAGAAATAATCCCAAATTTGAAAGACACCAAAGAAACGTCAGAGTAAATATTTTTAAATAAATTTCAGTAAAAGGCCGATGATACACGCAACAACTATGGAAAGCTGCGTGAACTTGACAGTTGGGAAATGAATCTGCAATTTCAGATTACGAAGTCTTGATAGATAAAGAGATGGAGACTGGCAAATTAAAGCGTCACAGGCGAATTAAATACCGCCTTTTTGATTGAAACATCAAATATTTCCGTCTCTTCAACCGGAAGATACCATCTCAGACCTCAATTATCCCGCCTTATCTAAGATACGATCCGTGGGAATACCGAAGGACGCTATACGGCCAATAGATCGAGTAAAAAACCTCCTCCTCCCAACTTCCACGGTGCTCCGCGCGGCGGGGATCGAACCGAGGACACGCACCATACTTCTCGATGAGAAAAATAAAACGAACAATTAAAAATGGAAAAAAATGGAAGGAGGAATGCATGGAGGCAGCGTTTTATTACGCCTAAACGTCTGGCCTAACACGGGAGAAAATGAGAGAAAAAAACAAAAGAACAAAGGAAATGATAAGCGAGAGATGAGGAGGATAATAATAACGCAGCTCTCTCTCTCTCTCTTTCCTCTTGGCGCATGCACACCTCCTCTGAGATAATAGCGCACCGGCGGAGGAGCAGGAAAGGAGTAAAAAAATATAATGTGGAACGAACCGGACCTCCGCCTCGCATCGTCAAAAAAATTACTCAATTTTTCATAGTCGCAGTTTTTGAAGCGGAGTCGACCACTCAAATGAAAAACAACTCTCTCGCACCTCAATAAAAGATGGCGCAACGAGCCTCGCTCTTTTCATACTTGCGTCAGTACACGAACTTCGTCTTCCCTCTTCCTCTTTCTCCCTCTTATACTCATTCCTTTTTCTGCGTAACTCCTGCTTCGTACTTCTCTCTCTCGTCTTTTGCCTACATCTCCCTCCGTCTTTGCCTACAACTAGATCCCGCTAGAAGCCTCAGTCCTCGTATTTTCCTCTCAACACCTTCTTCCCCTCTTTCTATGCACCTCCCTCTACCTCTCTCACCCTCATTTCCACTCTCTTCCCCACTCTACCTCCCTCTCTCTGTATCTCCCTTTCCACCAAACTTTTCTTAGCCATCTTTAGCTCTGCACCTACCTTTCCCCTTATCCTTATCTTTAAGGGTTAAATGTAAGAATGGACCTTCTGGTCTAAATTTCGCCCGAATAAAGACGATTATCTATCTATCTATCTATCCTCACTCTCTATCTACGATATTTATCCTCTATCTTTCTTTATTTCACTCTCATTTCACTCTCTCCCTATTTCCTGTCTATTTACTTCCATATCTTTCTCTACTTATTGCCCCCTGCCTCCCTTATCCCGTCCATTTTCAATTCATCTCTATTTGCTTTTCATTCAGTTTTTCGTTGCAACTTTCTTCCCTGTTGTCTACATCTACATCTACAAGTTACCCTGCAATTCACCAAGTTGGTGGGTGGCAGGGGGTGCAATGCACCAAATCCTACCTAAAGATTGTCTAACACAATTCGAAATTTCCTATTGTGATCTCTTATTGTCCTCGGAAAGAACGAGCCTAGATAACGCTCCGTCCTACAATCGATCTCACGTATTTTATCGTCTCGATCATTTCTACCTATATACGTCGGTGCCACAATTATTCCCACTACCTCCTCTTTTAGACATTCTGACCTATATTTCTCTAGAAGTTTCAACCTTGAGTGCAATCTACGGTCCTCCAGTGATACCCAGTTCAAATCGCTCAATAAAGAGGTGACGCTTTCCTTATGTTCGTACTTTTGTTTTACAAATCTGGCTGCTCTGCGCTGTACTCTTTCTAGTTGAATTATGTGTCCCTTCTCGTACGGATCCCATATGCTCGCTGCGTATTCCACTTGTGGTCTTACCAGTGATAAGTAGCATGTTTCGCGTACTTTCTCTGTAGTGTTCCGTACTATTCTACCTATGAATGCCAGTTTCTTGTTGGCCGCGCCTATAACTCGACGAATGTGCATGTCCCACGAAAGATCTCGACAAATGGTTACTCCTAAATATTTTACATACTCAGCTTGTCGAATACTCATTTCATCTATTTTATATTCGAAACCTAAATCGTTGTTCTTACTTTTCCAGAACGTGACTGCGGCACATTTAGTATAATTAATTTCGATTTGCCATTCTTTGCACCACGCTGAAATGGCTCTTAAGTCTTCCATCTCTTCTTCTCTCTACTTCTCCCTTTCTGCTTTTACCACATTTTTGCTATCACTAGGAAGAAAAGTAAGGCCGAGGATCTCATGATGTTCCTCCTCTTCCTCACCCTCACCACCTTCCTCCCATGAGGTACGAGGCACAGAGATGGTAATTCCTCTCTCGTCCCATCTCCCTCTTTCCCATTCCTCCCTCTATCCCACTCCTTACCTTCTGTTGAAAAAGGGAAGACCCTTCTCCCACCCCATTTCCTCGAACCCTCTATCCCTCCCGGTCAAGTTGCTCTCGAGAAATTTCGTAGCTATAGTCCGAAGTAAAGGCAAAAAGGGCTGGTTGGGTTTTAGAGGCAACGGTTGATTGGTGGAATGGGCGTAAGGGAAGGAAGGGCGGGTGGGGAAGGAGGGAGAGAGAAGAGGATGAGGGAGAGGGGGAAAGGTCCTGCTTGACGTGTGTGGAATGAGAGGATATGCTAGAGACGGGATGGAAAAGGCAGAGGGGGAGGAAGAGAGGGGGAGGAGGGAGAGAACGAGTGAGGTTGAGGGGAGGAGGTAGGGGATGGGTGTACCATGTAGAAGAAGGGGGCTGGGGGTAGGGGCAAAAAATACAGAGATAGGGAGGGAGGCAGAGAGGATGGGCACGATGCAAGGAACCCGGTTGGTATGGGGACGGTTCAGGTTGAGAGAGAGGGAGAGGTTTGTGAAGCGAAGGGGAGGGGAAAAAGGTTTACGGGGGAAGGGGGAGAGATAGTGATGGGCTGGGGGAACGAGAGAGGAAGGGTATGGGGGAAAGAGAGGAAGGGGATGAGGGAACGAGTGAGGAAGGGGATGGGGGAACGAGAGAGGAAGGGGATGGGGAAACGAGAGAGGAAGGGGATGGGGAAACGAGAGAGGAAGGGGATGGGGGAACGAGGGAGGAAGGGGATGGGGGAACGAGAGAGGAAGGGGATGGGGGAACGAGAAGGGATGGGTCTGGTGAGAGGGAGAGGAGGGGAGCTGGTGGGCAAGTGCGATGCCCCGGGGGCAGGTGGAAGAAGCGGCGAGGGGCGGGGCCGGCCGACCAGTCCAGCAATCCTCGGGACCCCTTCAGACAGGCGGACATAAGGGAGTGTGTGTGTGCGTGTGTATGTATGGAAGGGTTGGGGGAGGTGGTGCTGGGATGAGGTAAGGCGGTTTATGTGCGGAGGGTGGAGATGAAGACAGAGAGAGAAGATGAGATGGGAACATTTCGCCTTTTTCCTCTCACTCTATACGTGTTCGCTATGTCCGCTAAGACCGTGCAATGGCCTCGTCACTATGATCAAAAGTTGCATTCCTGCTCCTTTTTACGTTTCCTTCTCATCTCGTCTTTTTTATTAAAAGTTGTAGCTTCTACGAACATTTTCAATTATCTTTCTGAAATGCTTGGGTATAGGTGTACGAATGGGTGACTAATAATTTTGTCTAATTTATAATCACGGTACTACATCTACATCTACATCTACAAGTTACCCTGCAATTCACCAAGTTGGTGGGTGGCAGGGGGTGCAATGCACCAAATCCTACCTAAAGATTGTCTAACGCAATTCGAAATTTCCTATTGTGATCTCTTATTGTCCTCGGAAAGAACGAGCCTAGATAACGCTCCGTCCTACAATCGATCTCACGTATTTTATCGTCTCGATCATTTCTACCTATGTACGTCGGTGCCACAATTATTCCCACTACCTCCTCTTTTAGACATTCTGACCTATATTTCTCTAGAAGTTTCAACCTTGAGTGCGATCTACGGTCCTCCAGTGATACCCAGTTCAAATCGCTCAATAAAGAGGTGACGCTTTCCTTATGTTCGTACTTTTGTTTTACAAATCTAGCTGCTCTGCGCTGTACTCTTTCTAGTTGAATTATGTGTCCCTTCTCGTACGGATCCCATATGCTCGCTGCGTATTCCACTTGTGGTCTTACCAGTGATAAGTAGCATGTTTCGCGTACTTTCTCTGTAGTGTTCCGTACTATTCTACCTATGAATGCCAGTTTCTTGTTGGCCGCGCCTATAACTCGACGAATGTGCATGTCCCACGAAAGATCTCGACAAATGGTTACTCCTAAATATTTTACATACTCAGCTTGTCGAATACTCATTTCATCTATTTTATATTCGAAACCTAAATCTTTGTTCTTACTTTTCCAGAACGTGACTGCGGCACATTTAGTATAATTAATTTCGATTTGCCATTCTTTGCACCACGCTGAAATGGCTCTTAAGTCTTCACACAGAGACTGATGGTCCTCCTGATTTTTTATTTCTTTATATAGAACGGTGTCATCGGCGAAAAGCCTAATTTTACTACGAACAACCGAGCACATATCATTTACATAGATTAAGAAGAGCAGAGGGCCCAATACACTTCCCTGAGGAACACCCGAAGCAACTTTAACGGGGGACGAGTATTTCCCATCGATGACAACTATCTGTTCCCTATTCGAGAGGAAGTCTCTCACCCAACCGACAACTTTCGAATTGATACCACATTGTCCTAACTTCGCAATTAATTTCCTATGAGATACTTTATCAAACGCCTTCCTGAAATCAATGAATATGGCATTGACCTGAGTATTTTTCTCTCCGCATCGCAACAAATCGTCCACGAACAGGCCGAGCTGCGTTTCGCATGATCTACCTCTCCGGAATCCGTGTTGGCATCCGCTAAGCAATGAATGACTATCTAAATAGCGCATTACAGAGCTAAAGACTATGTGCTCAAGTATCTTGCACGATAATGAAGTTAAGGATATCGGTCTATAATTTTCGGGGTTCTCTCTGTCGCCACTCTTATGGATGGGCGTAACATGTGCCACCTTCCAATCTTTAGGAACTACTCCTTCTCTAATGGATTTCTCGAATATAATTTTCAAATACGGCGCGATTTCAGCAGCTAATTCTTTCATTACACGCGCGGGAATTTCCTCCGGTCCAGGAGATTTATTTGGCTTAATTGAATGAAGTTGGAGCGCGATGCCATTTTCCGAAAATACCAAATCTTCCATCGAATCGCCCTGACGCATAGGAATAGGGGTTTCACATTCATCGTCATCACGAGTAAAAGCTTTCTGAAAGTGATGATTTAATAGGTTTGCTTTATCCATACTATCGTGAACTACGTTTCCCGTTTCCGACCGCAGTGACGCAATAGTGGGGCCCCTACCTTGAACTTCCCTGACGTAAGACCAAAATGCTTTTGGGTTCTCTTTCAAGTTTTCCTGTAAAACCTTCTTTTTATAATTGTTAAACGCATTACGCATTGCTACTCTGGCTATGGAGCGCGCCTCCTTGTATTGATGCCTTATTATTGCAATCTGTTCGACCGTAGCTGTTGAGGATGTGTTATTTACGCGAGAGTGGAGTTTTCTTTGGCGTCGGAGAGCGCTTCTTACTTCCTGATTGTACCATCTAGGCTCTGCACTATCACGCTTCAGTTTGCTCGGAATAAATTTATCTGTACACTCTCGCATCATATCTCTGAATATGCACCAGGATTCCTCCGCGTCTGCACTATCGGTTAAATTGCAGAAATTAGTATATTTATTTCGCAGAAAAGACCTAAATCTTGTGAAATCGGCTTTGGCGAATACATAAAGTTTTCTCTTGGCCTTAACCTGTTTCTCAATAATTAACTGAAATTCCACGTAAACTGCCTTGTGATCGCTTATTCCCTCAGCATCAGATACTCTATTCATACGCTCAGGAAGATTAGTAACAAATAAATCTAATATATTATTAAATCTCGTGGGAAATCTCACTAATTGATACAATGAGTGCTTACCGAAAGTTTCTAGTAACGCCTCGCACGATTCACGCTCTCTACCTCCGGGATAAAAGCAATGATGGCTCCAATCAATTGACGGAAGATTGAAATCGCCCCCGATTATAATGGCTTTATCTTTATTAGACGAATTTAGCGTCGCCACTTGTTTCTCCAGAGAATGAATAGTTTCCACGCTCGCATTTGGGGGTCTATAAAAAGCGCATATATTTATAGTTTTTGAGTCGCTTCCTTTTACACGACACCAAACACTTTCGACTTCGTCGTCGTTTATCTGTATTGGGTAACTTTCGTATTTATTGCTAACTGCTATAAAGACTCCACCTCCCGACCGGATACAATACTGTTTGTTTCCATAAAAGCGTTGAGCGAACCAGATGCATATCCGGCAACAATGCAGTTCTCTCTAGGATACACAATCGACAAATTAACACTGAGGCCGCCTGCTTTGTAGCTGAAATACTCATATTTTACAACTACAGGATTTACCTATATCATCACGAGCCGAGGTGAAATTCATTTTAAATTTAATCGTTGAGACCAAGAGACGTACCTAATTTAGGCGAATACCAAAAAAATATCTTTTTTACTTCCGTCACATTACAGATGTTTTAAATCGCTTTTATTTCAGATTTTATCGTAAAATATCACTCGTCGCTTACGACATTGGCAATTTTTTTCGCCGAAAAGGGTAACATATTTTTCGCCGTCGCCAAGAAAGATCCACTCACTGCGTGTCACCCGCATGCTCCCGTAACACGACGGAACTCGTACGGCGATGCTAGTGGTCGATACTTCTTAGAGTTACTTCGGTTTTTAGTACTGAGTGGAATGAGGTTTGACCGGAGGCTACAGAAAAAAGGAAAATTGCTATCCGTCTCCAGCGTGTTCTCCTGTTTTCTCACTCTCCTTTTTTCCTTTCCATCTTCCCCTCACTCATTCTCTCCCTTTTACTCTCTCTCTCTCTCTCTCAATCATCACCGCCCGCATTCCAGAGGGTCCGGAGAGCAAACGTCGAATCCCACCCCAAATTATTGTTTACTCTCTCGAGACGGGTTGCGAGGAAGAAAATAAAAATTTTAACGAGGTGCTTTTTTCCTTCGGAACCGAATACTCTGAATTTATATAATAAGAATGAACTTCTTTGCACTCGATCGGCTTGCAGAATATCGAGGGGAGGATGAAGCAAATTTACTGCAAAATGAATGCTAAATATCGATAAAAATGTTACAACGGTAAAGTCTAAGCGTCAGATTGAGAACGTTTATGAAAGTTCCGAAAACTATTTTTGAGCGAGTAATGTATAATTGGGAATAATAGCACGTTGTTGATAATTTAAGAGACAGTTAATCACTTAAAGTGGTCATATGCAATGGCAAGTAACGGCTCTGGAAAATTTGATACTATCGCGATTGTTTATAACCAATTAACAATATAGGAAAGAATAAAATTAATATTCTCTTTATTCTTACAAGTTTATCCTATTTGTGTCCAGTTTTACGTCATATTGTGATCGATAACTAAAAAGTAAGCTATATGTACGTCTAAAGAGTGAAAAGCAGAGGTTCTCAACGTGATGCCCGCGGAGGCATTTCTTAGGTGCCCGCTTTCCTCTGCGCACGTAATCCCTAACCCAGTGACGCATGTCTAGAAAATCTCCTTACTAATATTTTCGTTAGTGCTGATGCCGAAAACGTTGTTAGCGCTGTAACGAAGGATAGCAATGACTCACCTGCTAGTCATATCAGGACAGTGTCCAGACATTCTGTCGCCTGAGACGAGATTAGACCCGTATCTTTTCATCCAACTAACTCAACTCGAGATTTTTCATCCTCGGAGCACTCACCTCCCTAGGAACCTTTGTTTCTTCATAAGGCTCAAAATTAAAAAAATCCTCGATAGCACTCTCCCTCAAAACAGCCATAGCTGTTATCTAAGGGGGGATGGCTCAGAAAATATTTTTCAAAATTCAATTGAAGAGCCAACAGCGATGTGTTTTCAATCAATGCTTTGTTTACAAAGAGTGTAAACATGCGTGAAGCAAACAAGTGCCTCACATTTCTTACTGACGATGCAGTTTCTCTTATGAGATTCCGGTCTCTTTGGCCAGGGTTAAGACATAAGAAGCCAGTCCGGGGTGAATTTTCATGTTGTTCGGGTGTGTTGCCGTTTTCTTATTCCCCCTACTTTCTAAATGTACATGTTACCCTGCAATTCACCTAATTATTGGATGGCAGGGTTTGCAATGCACCAAAATCTAACTAAAGATTGTTGCTCTCTAACGTGCTTGCTTGCTAACGTGAATAATCCATGTTACAATACCGCAATCATTAATTTGATCACAAATTCTTTAAGATCCTTATACAGAATTTTGATACCGAATTAAAAGATCTCATCTTTCATACAGAAGTTAGATGGCTGAGTAAAGGGAAAGAGATTTATAAATCTATTCGAGTTACTAAAATCCAGAAATAAACATGTTAAAGAACTTCACGATTGCAACTGCGTATGTATTAGATTTGGCATTTCGGCCCGACTTGACTGATAAATTAAACGTCTTGAATCTGAAACTCCAAGAAAGAGAAAGGAGTTAGCTGAAATGAAGAGTCCAATTGACTCATGCAAATCAAAGTTGAACTAGTGGAAATCCCATCTAGAAAAGAAAACCTTCAACATTTTCCCTTACCCAACCAACAATTATTTTAAAATGACATTAACTAGAAATATTTAAAAACCAATTCAATGAAAGATTACTCCAGTTTGCCGAAAAATTGAACCCACGATTTCCTTTTATTTAAATCCATTTTGCTCTGTTGACGTGACCAGCGATGCCTAATCTATTTCAATATTATCTGATAGTAAATTTAAAGTTTCAGGCAAAAGAAGAAAAATTTTGGGACTTAGTGGATTCCACTAAATTCCCCACTTTGCGCAGGACCACTTTAAGATCAACATCCTACTTTGGATCAACCTATATACGTGAATCCCTCTTCTTATTGATGAAGATGATTAAAACTACGTAAGAGCAGTTCAAGATTGACTTACGCCAGTCTAGATGATTGCCTACGAGCTGGGACATCATATTACACTCCAAAGTACGAACAGCTAGCTGCTAATATGGATTGTCAAATATCCCATTAATGTGGTATGAATTGTCTCTGGTGCTAAGTAGAAGAGTACGGTCAAGTATTCAAATCCATTTGTATTCTTTTATCCGAATTTAATTATGTCAAGCATCGATTAAAAATATTAGTTGTTAAATATTTTAAATTATATAACTCATTGCGTCATCTCTCGCGATTTCTGAAATAAATTATCGTTTTTATGCTTGCAATTGTAGAAAATAAATCTTTGAGCATAATATTACAGCAGTGAGTGGTTTTGTTACTGTCCGAATCCAGCCATGACTAATGTACATTTTAAGCTTTTAAATATATACTTATGGTGGTTTTAACAAAACTTAGCCATTAACCAGTTTGATGGATGGCAAAGATAAGGGCACTTTTCGGTTATGCGGGCTGTTTTTCGAAGAATTATTTTGCAATTTTTATTTTCCCAAAGAGTATTAAAATCATGGATACCAAAATTCAGTGATATTTCTCTAGATTTCTTCGACTTGATCACGTTTGTTCAGTATTGAGCGCCCCATGCCACCCACAAGATTGGTGAATTTCAGGGTAACATGTAGACGTACCTAGATAAATTGTACGATATACAGTCCCAAAGTTTGCGCCTGCTCCAAACCAATCATTAAAAATCTGATGTGGCCACCACATGACTTTCTCCATATCTGTCATATTTCTAAAAATTCCAAATAATAATAAATATTTTAAGAAACTGCGAGAAATTTTTAGACTTTACAAAGAACAGAAATAAACTCAAACCATATCCTTCCAATGTTGGATATAGCCACAAAGTTCCAACAATTAAGAAAAGAAAAAGGAGCGTTACTAACAATAAGATGTAACTAAGCGTCAATTGTTAACAATAGTCGTCGGTAGGTGGCGTGGTGGTGGCAGCTAAAATATAAGATATCTCTTAAAAAATGCATTACATGGAAAAATATTTCAAACAAACGTTGTACAAAATTTAATTTTCTTCAACTTTTATTCTAATACATTTTTACATTTATCAAATTTTAAAGCAAATATTTTAAAATAACAGATAAGTGACAAGAGTAAATACCCACTTTCGGTTGACCGATTTTTACCAAAAACTAATCAGTTCTCGTAACTTTTAAAAAAATGTTAAATATAAAATTTCGCGTTGACCTGATTAATAGTTTTTGAGTTAGAGCACCCACAAAAAGCTATCACATACACACACACCCTCTCTCTCTCTCTCTCACACACACACACACGCACACACACGCATACATCATCGAGAAAATAGTCAAAACGTGTTCAGGGGACCTCAAAACGTGTATTTCCGTTGAAATCTCGAAGTCGATTTTTTCTTGAATACAATACTTTCCCCTATGGAGAAAGTAAAAATAGCCCGTATAAAGTACCAAAAAAAGTTAGGTAAGATTTTGTTATATTCACATGAATCAAACCTGAATACTGTCAGTGTTATATGAACATATGAATCTGGCTACTTGTGTATACCTTCAATAACCAGACGAAAAGAGTTTTTCTTCAAAAATATAAAGCAAAAAATTGTTTCCACAGCCTGAAAATGGTTTTGGCTGATCATCTACTTTTATTTTTTGAAAATAATATGCGTACAAAAAAGAAGAACCCGTTCTAATCACTGTAAAAAAATTAAGTCTCGCAGAATCCAAAATTAATGGCAGCGGAATTTATTTAAAGCGAAAATTAGTAACAAAAAGGTTTACTGCTTAATAAATTTATTGCGAGTTTGAAAACGAGCACTATAGCCTGAGTAAATCAACATCACATAACAGTTTTGTTGAAAATTTTAAACAAGACCGGAAATTCAGAATTCATAAAAAATAGGTAAAAACCCAAAAACGAACGAACGTAACACTAAGTTATCTCAGCGTGAAAAAGTTTGACATTTTCCATTTCCTAGGTAACTTTATCGACCTAAAACTTTTTATGGCTTCGTCCGCTAATTAATTTCACCCCTAGTTGGCAAAATTTTCGATGAATGAAAGCTCAAAGCTCGTGAGCTCATAATTTGGACAGTGGTCTCTAAGCTCAATTCCTAATGGATATCATCTCAGCCACTTCGAATAAATATCGGCCCCATGTGATTCTCAAGGTATCACCCTCCATCGTACTGGGAGACATGCGGCGTTGGAGATATGTGCTTTCCGCCGCTGCTGCAGCCGTGATCTTGATCTGAAGTACTACCGTTCACAACCTTGATTCAGTAATACGATGGAAGGCCAAAGGAATTCGAAGGGGATGTCTTTTGACTTTCTAATTGTGCTCGTTTAAGGTAAATTAAAATTGCAATTATCGTATGAAGAAGAAGGGCTTGAGCATTATCCTTTAGACACGCTTTTGAGGCATGGTAAGTTTCGACGCTATTCTATCATTTATTACACTAGGAGAAAACTATTTGCTCTATTTTTCTAGATAAAAACATTGTATTTGATTTGGAGGAAGATGTTAAGTTTCTCTACTACCCTCGGCTAGTTTATTCGAAAACGAACCCGAGTATTTAAGCAGGATCATGAAATTCTGTGCTCACATGATGTTGGCCTCAGACTGGTAGCTCCTAATGTCGTTCCGATGAATAACGAAAACAGTTATGATGCGATTCTTCAGCGTTGTTCTGAAAAAATGTAAAAAATCATGAAAACATATCCTAAACTCGCACTGGAATTAAATTTAATTTCGACGCCGAACCCCGTGTTTTACACAATTTTATACGTGTTCTCACAGATTTTTTAACAATAAACACTGACCCACTTCAGATATAAATTTAGAATTCTTTTACCCTAAATCAGTCTTTCGACCGTGACCAGTGATTACTTCTTTCTTCACCTGTACGTACACATTCTCTCATTTACTCTCATTCTCTCTATCTTCCTTTCCTCCCTCTGCGTGATTATTATTGGAGCATAAACCACTGAATTTTGCTGCTTTAAATTGATGGTCATTTAAAAAATTTTCAATATAATTTGTGCAATATTTCGGGCACATTATTACCTATGTGGCAAATGATGTTGACATCTATGAATTTATTCATATTAGAGATAAATATAAATTTAAGCAACACTTCCAATTACAGAAATGCTTCTCAGAAGACAAAATTTCCTGCTTTTACTATTTTGTTTGGAAGCTTACCAACAGCAAAGCGATTTCGACTTATTGTTTGATGGCTGGCAGGGGAAGATCCAAATACAGTTGGTCATGTGTAAAAACAGGATCTTTCAGATAAACACCAACATGGCTATGGGTTTAATCATGATTCTTGTTGTTTGTAATTGCAAACGCAAGCCTTACAGGAAAATGGCGCCTCTGCTAGACAAAAATTACTGCGAAAAATAAAGAAAAGAATCGTTCAAAATAATCAGTAATTAAGCCCCTACACTTTCGCGTGGAAGAAGATCGACTAGGTATGTAATTTTTTCAACATTTAAATCAAACAATCAAATCTTCTTTCTTATGAATCAATAAAGCTTGAGTTGCTAGCCAAATAAAAAAAATATTTAATGTTTATTTTTTTTTAAACTAAAAATGAACCTTACTGTGTTTTTTATATTAAAATGATCGAAACATGTTATAAAATCGTAATAAAAGTAGCAATAATTTCGCACAAATTTGAATTTTTTCTTTAAAATAAAAAACTTAATTCTTTCTGCTATGGAAATGCTCATGTCGCGAGTTTGTATATCAATCTTAACTATTTTAAAGATGAAATATTATTGTCCTATACTGATCTCCATGCTTTTCTTATGGAGGATAGGAATGAAACGATGGGGTCAGAAAAACTTTTCTAAAAATGAAAGCTTTTGGAATTTCAGAATTTTCTCGCTGTAGGTACCCAATGATCTAGCATCATGCCGAAATTTAGATTTGTAGCTAGAAGTGTCTTAGGTTTTACATCATCATCCTCCTAAGAAGGTATTTATGACAGGTACAAATAAATTTTTGGTATGGTTGTCAGTCCAATTAACTTAGACATCAATAAAACTTTATGCCGTCTATTGAAGATGAAAGGCATAGATTTGGAAGAATTTTAAATCAATATCTATCAATTAAATAAATATTTCACCGGGTTCGCGTAATTTACTGGTACAGCTTAGGAGGAAGTTTCACGCATATTCTGGCAGAATAGACTCCAGACCGAGAATTATTTTCCATTTTAACGTGTTTTGTCAGGGCGTAGAGCCGAGTTGAAAGTAAACTCCGCGAATGACTCATCACAATAGATTTATAAGCACTTTGAAACTTCAATAAGGAGTTTGTCCGAATACAATACGTATCATTCAAATCCAAGGATAGTCGCATTAATAATGCGCCACTCGGACTGAAAACTGTTTTTAACCAACCTCATGTTTTATAATTGCCATTTGTAAATACTTGGAGCTTATTATTGTGCGGGAGGAAGAATAGCATCTATTTTAGGCTAACGAAAGATTCTGTTCGAAAAATTTCATCACTTGGAGAGATGATTACAGACGTACGTGATCTGTGAATCAGTTTTCAGTCGTCCCAGTCGCAAAGACAGTCGACATTAATACGGAATAAATTGAGAACATAAGGCATTGTAAACTCTATATGACAAAAATTCGATCTTCGCGGCAAATAAAACAGATTTTTAATTAATTGATTTGCGAGTAAACAAAAAATGAGCTCGTACTTTCCAAAATTATTTGCATATTAAAAGCATAATGCCCGACAAAATATTCTAGCCGACACCAAAACAGAGGCAAATTCCCATTCGTATCGAGCAACTACTTAATGAAAAGGTCTTCATTAATACACACTTCAGCATATGGAATAGTTCAAAACGACTGTAACATCGAAAAAGAGCGTTTTTAAAAAACAACTTTATTCGCGATTCACCCGCGCTCGGCCATATTTACTGTTGGAGAGAGACGGAACGTGAATCAGGGAGAGTGAGAGACAATCTCGCTTTGCATGAATTCAAATTTCTCCCCTCCCCACTCTTCTTCTTCGACCCCTTTCGCCCCAACTCCTCTTTCCCTCCCCTCCCCACCCGTGACAACGCATTCTTTATTGAGGAGCCGGCCTTGAAAAATCCGGCAGAGTCACGTCTATTCTTCTCAATTTGGAAGTATCGAGTTCGAACATATCGCAGCGCTAAGTCGACCGTAAAAACGTTACTCACCGTCCAACTATTCCTACCTTACCGGCGTTGCCCTCCGACGGAGGGGCCGCGGGTTCGATCTTCGTTCAAGAAACGATCGCGGCTTTCGCGTCCAATGACTTCGCCTAAGATGATTAGACACCTCTAATGCCTACCCAGAGGAAAATTATTATTACTCCTGATTTATCAAGAGGCGGAGGCACATATTCTATGAGATACACAACAAGTTAAGAGTAATCTTTTTCCGAGAAAATAACTACTGGAAGTTTTCAACAAGCAAAAGAGTCGGTTTTACTTTTTCATCCTCACTGGAAAGATATTAATACATACTTAAAATTGAGAAGTTTCCTTAGGTTTGATATCTGTAATTTCTACAAAATATCGTTTCGGTTTTTAATTTTTCGACATCCCAAGTCTTTAAAGGAAAAATATGAACTTGCCAAATGGTTCTAATTCGTGTGATCAATAATTTTCCGATTAATATTATAAAAAAATAATTTTCTGTAAAATACAAGCACGAAACAACTGCGAGTTAGAAAGACAAAGCGATTCAATTAAATCTTTTCCATCGATATCTATGAGAGAGATACGTAAAGATTGTCATGAAGTTGTACTCTGCCCTTATATCGCTTCAATTATTTATGACGAGAAATACTTGTTTTCGGAGACGCATCATTCCAGCTTCGGTCCGGTTATGTTTACGCGCGCGTGCTTCAGATACGATTCAAGAGAAACGATTTTCGTCGTGGACCCCCGGTCTTATAGCAAGAGAGCGAATGCTGTCATTACTGATGCCACGTGCTCAGTGTCCCCAAAGAATGGATATAATATCCTCACGTTTCCTCTCTCCTCATTTATATCCGACAGTTTTTCCATCCCTTCCCTCAAAATAGGCGCGGCGTCATTCGTTCGGGATGTAATATCCCTCTGCCGATCGATGGGAGAGGGAGGGAAAGAGAGAAAGGGAGTGAGAGGGAGCTATCGCATTCTTCCATCTCTCCTCCGATTCCACGATGACGGATGACCGTCCGCCTCCCGTCCATCAATTATTACGGTTCGATGCCCAAAAGTGCCATCTAGGGAGCGACGAAAACAACTGACCGTGGTCTTCGCGGCGCTTGCGGGGGCGTCAAACGATTCCGCTGGAATTCGCGAAAAATTTTTATTGGCCAGGAAAAATACATCCCTCCAAAACATACCCGGGAACGGAGATCTAGGGTGAGCATAATAAAATTCATCATATAATGCAGCCTGATATTAAATGGCACTCTCATAAGATTAAAAAATAGCATTGATGAACGGGTTATTCAACCACTCACCGTACCTGTTAATTTTTTTTTTTCTTCTTCGCTTTAGCCGAAGAAATTTCCTCGTCCCATGAAATACGCTTGAATGATAATATCCAACCACGCCCTAATGTCTTCTTCAGTTCGGTTTATTAAAGAGAGATGAGTTTTTCGGCAATCGATGCATGGGAACCAATCAAGGCGGGAGAAAAAAGGGAGGGAGGGCGAAGAGAGATAGATAGGGCGAGGGATAGCGAGAGAGATGAAGAAAGAGGGTGGATGGAGTGAAAGAAGAAATAAAGGGGGATGAGAGACAGAGCGAAGAGAAAACTTCTCGTGAGGTTCGAGGAAACTAAGCCACTGAGAAAACACCCATCTTCTTCTTATGTGGGCGGGAATACGGGAATCGAACCGGAGTCGAAAGGAAAAAGAAACCATCTCCCCCTTAAAACCCCAAGGAGTGAAAGAGAGAGATGAGAGGGATGAGAGGAGGGGGGGAAGATTCAGGGAACCAACGCTCCACAGCCCTCATTTCATCCGCCCTGCAGACAATGCTCCCAGAGACAAACAGAAAGAGGGGAGAAAAGTTTTTTGGTAGTGGCATAGGAGGTGGCATTGAGGGAGGGAGAGGGAAAGGAGGAGTGGCGAACCGAAGTTTCCGTGCGATGGGAAATAAAAACAAAAAAATAACGGCTAACGAGAAGGGGAACCGCGAATGGAAGTCTGCAGGGAGTTCTGCAAGGGGAGAGAGAGAGGGCAAGAGAGAGAAAGGAAGAAAGGAGAGGGAGGAGTGATGAGAATGTTGGGATCGGAAGGAGGGGGAATTGGAGTAGAGGAGACGATAAGAAGAAGAAGAGAGGGGAACTACGGCGAGGGAGAGGAAGAAAACGAAGATAGGAAGAAAGCAAGGATGTTTGGAAAAGGGAAGAGGGGGATGGAAAATCCATAAGAAGAAAGTGAGAGAGGATAAAGAATAGGAGCATGATTGATGATAAAAAAATAGGAATAATGAATTAGGAGGAAATCGTGGCTATTGAAAAGAAGGGAATGCATTAGAAAAACGAAAGATTAAAATAAAGACGGATGTAAGAAAAAGAGAGCGACGTGGGCGGAAAGAGAGGGAGGGAGAGGGGAGGGAGGGGAGAGAGGTAGGGAGATAGAAAGAAAGAGGGGTCACGAGAGAGGAAGCAAAATTGAGAGAGGAGACGGAGGTTGTAGAGGAGAGTATTGGAGATTCTGAGCCGAGGTTAAGAGGAGTGAAAGAGAAAGGCCTCTCGGAGGTAGAGAAAAGAGAGTAATAGGTAAGGCAGAGAGGAAGATGGAAAGGAAACACACGCGACATCTAGTTTAATAATAGAAAAGACAGTTAAGTGGAAACGGGAAAAGAAAACAGCGGGAGAGATTGCTCGGATAAGAATCACCGTACGTAAAAAGCAGAGAAATAGGAAGGGAGAGAGAGAGAGAAAAGAGGAAAAGAACGCAATGGAGAAGTGTATGAAGAGAAAAAGAGAGTGGAGGAGGAAAAGGAAAAGAGAGAAGTAGTAGTGGAAGGAGGATGTATAAAAAACCTTCCTATACGGCCATAATATTTTTTTATCATTTTTTTCCAATGGAAACCACCGCCGAAATCTCCCACGCGAGTTTCCTCATCAGGAGGTTGGAGGAGGGAGGCAGAGAGGTAGGAGAGGCTCGGAATGGAGGGGAGGCTGAGACGAGAAGGAGAGAGGAGAATGGGGGGGCTGCGGAGGGAGGCAGATCGCCAAAATCAGGATGGGGTCGTTTGGATAGCGTTTGCATTCGATGAGGAAGGATCGCGTCAGATAGGGGGAGTGGGAGAAAGATAGAAGGAGAAAGAGAGAGAGAGAGAGAGAGGAGGGAGTAACAGTGTTCTCTCGAGAATAAAGAAACTAATATTGATGCAGCGATGGGAATAGTATTAAAAATAAATATTGAACAAATCTCACCCGCGTTTTTTTTCTCGTATCGGGGAGGTTGCTGCTTTTCCCTATATGATTCCGATTTTGTTTTATTTACCGTATACCCGTCTCGACATTTCGATGGAATGCATCATGGAATTAGCGCATTTATTTGCATACAAAATATTCGACTCCGGCGGAAATGCTGTGGCAAAATTATCCGCCCAATAATTTGTTAATCAAGTGTGTACGGGTCAAGGAACTGTCACTGGTTTCTTTTAGATTGTTTGAATTATCGAAGAAATATAGGGGGGGAAATAAAACAAATAAAAATAAAATTTTTAAGTCCATAACTTTTATAAAGCGCACAAAAAGTGTAAAAATAAAAATATAATAATTTTGTTATTATTAACTTATATAAAACGCACTGAATGAAAAAATAATTTAAATTATTGAATTAATAGAGATATTGAATATATAAAAGTTATGTTACAATTCTGATAATTAGTTCAGATGTCTTAAAGAATGCAACATAAGTTATATATATTCATCGTATCTATTAATTCAATAATTTAAATTATTATTTTTTTAATTCAGTGCGTTTTATATAAGTTATTAATAAAAAAATATTTTATTTTTATTTTTACACTTTTTGTGCGCTTTATAATATTTATTGACTTAAAAAAATTATTTTTATTTGTTTTCTTTTTCTTTTTAGTCTTAATGTGAAATATATGAATATGTTTATGTATATTCTTCAAATATTAACTTTATTAACTAACTAGGGAGATGCCCGTTGAAATTATACGGGAAAGGCTTTAATAAAAATTTCTTGAATAGATTATCCAAGTCAATGGCACCCAATTACACGAAACCGGCAACAAAGCAAATTACTAAGAATGCGTCAGATTCTCGCGTTAACAACTTATCTGTTGATCGATTCGATGCGTATTCAGAAATCGATGGCAGGAAAACAAACTTTTGTTCTTTTAGGCGTTCGTTGTTTCTAGTCTCGACCTCCTACAATGATTCTAAGTGATTTTAATATGCGAATGATTAATGTTGTTCATTCTGATTTATTCCTTCTCGCATATAACGAAACGAAACGTTTCCCTATCCTTCCGTCTCTCTCTCTCGTATTAAAAGCATTCAAAGCACGCTTTCACCCATAAATATTGAAACAACAATATGATATGGAGAATTAACAATGTAACTCGTTGTCAAGGCAACATCCCGTTAAAATGGCAAGATTTCCTCAAAGTGTGTGAACTAAACGTTTAAAATGAGGGATTTGGAATCGTAGGCGGAAAAAGATGAACAGAATAACAAACTAATTTTTTTTAAAAATGGTTTAGATCCGAAGATCGTAGGTTAATTATTTCTAATTTAATATCTCAAAAGAATAAAAGCTTGCACGTCGAAAAGTAGTTGTTTACGTGATATTTTATCTTAGTTCATCACTGTTTTAAATTTCAAAAGATTTTGTTCAGTAGTTATTCGTTTATGAATTATTATATATGACTACTTTCGCGAAAGTTGGCTGCGTAGCTGGTTTTTACGGGTAGTTTCTGTAAACATAAAATAAGCTTTCCTATGGTATTTTTGTATATTCTTTCCAATAAACGTAGCGCAAATGATCGCGCGTCAAAGTTGAGATGCACGTCTTTTTGACGCGGACAGTAGATATCAAATTACCCAGGCCTAATTCAAACAAAACAAATAAAATAACTAACGTATAAGGTCAGCTTCAAAGATATCACTTCTTTTTCTCAAAATGCGGGAAAGATGACCTTATGTTTAGCGCTTTAACATATCAACTGATATTACCTGATTAGCTAGCAATAAAGACAAAAGAATTCGAATTGAAATCCGAAAATTGAGATGAATGAAAATAAGTAGTTAAAAAAATACCGTCAGTATCTTGGTTTTTTGCCAAAAAACGCCGAACTTAGCATTCACATCCATAACTTACGAAAATGCTATGGCAGGAAGCGGGAGGGTGTTGATTGATTGATTTATTCGGCCATAAAGTCCCATCAATGTCACCCTGGGCCCGTTCGGGAAGATGGATGGATGATTACGGGGAGAGGAAAAAATACATCATAAACATCTCCTATCCTGCCCCCAAAAAGGAAACCGAAGCTCTGATCTTATGTTAGAAAGTCTTAAAGGAGAAAAACCGCGTTTTTTTCTCTCGCGTCGAAGGAGGTGATTAATTATTTTGGACCGACACCTCCATACCGAACGCGTGTTTTAGATGTTGAGCGTGACGCAACAGTCACGAGGGATATTTTTTTTAAATAGGGTACGAATGGAAATATTCCATCCTGGGATCAATTTGAATCGGAAGAGGCGAATATCGATTCGATACGTTTAGGACGAATTCTAACATTTACACAGTAAAATAACAATAAATCGTTAACTTAGCTTCTCACTGATCCTCCTCCGTCTTCCCCGCCATTCTTATAACTTAATGTTAGTGTCACGTATCTTTCAATTACAAAGATTCCTATGCCTCTTCCCTCAATCTCCAATCCAAGGAAATGTAAATAAATTTAATTTACACATCCAGTAATATATGTCATACTTAAACATCGTCGAAAAATTGTGACGCCAATGCAAGCATGGAGTATCAATATTGATCTGGTGCTGAAAATGACATACCGCCAGCAGATAATTATTTTGAAATCCAAGGAAGGGCGAGGAATCTTTGATATAGTAGTTGTTAAGTTAAATTTAGGAACAAATTAAATAATTAAGAAAAAGAAGAAATATTTAATGCGATATATTATAAGAACATGGACAGACTATGTTTTTCCAATAGCCATGAAAGAGTTGATAAGAGACCGGATGCATATTTTGCACAAAACGCTGCCGTCACCAGTGACGGTTCACTACTAATAGACACCAAACATAGTTTTGTCAATTTTCTTTCAGTTGTGATCGACAATTGTTTCCTGAATTAAGTACATCGATAGATAGGGGTTATTCGAATCTTTGATTTACGAGAACATAGAACGAAAACGTTTTAAGAAACGCACGAGGTAAAATATAGCAAACAATGGAATCCATCTCGTTAAAAAAATCACACACTTCAATCGGAACGAGGTCCGTATCTGACAATTTAAAAGGAAAGAAATCCTTGAGCCCGATGGCCATTTAGTGCCGCGAAGCAAAGCTCCGACGATACGCTGCACAAAAAACGAGCGATAACGCTCCGCGGCACGTACCACGGAAATCAAGAGGGCCTTACTTATATTGATTTACTGCCCCTTCCTTTTTTTCCTCGCGGCGCTAATAATGCAACGATTTTCAATCGCGCCACCCAGAAGACCAATTAGCACCCACTATCCCCCCATTCTCTATCTCCCGCCTTCACTCCAACCCACGGGAATTTTAAAGGCCTTCTTTTCCTCTTCACCCTCCGGAACCGTAAAGGAATGATAATCATTAAAGCGGCCGGGTCTCGAGCGGGACGTGAAATTTGCACTCTTTTAATCCTGCAATTACGCGTGATCACAGTGATTTTTCCTTCCTCGGGAGTTGCAGCTGCCGTGCGGATGGGAAAGTCTTGGAAGACTTTTTCTCCCTTCACGAAAAGCTAGAAATTCACCAGCCTCTCGCTCTATCCCTCCTCCCTTCTTTCTATATATCTCTACCTCCCTCTCTCCCGTCCTCCTCTCTCTCACTCCATGAGGACACCCTCACGTGCAGACCTAACTGGCAGAACTGTCGAGGAATCTGCTCGCGCCAACTATTATGCAACCAGCGCACAATTCGACCTTGGGGGATCGTACCAGAGGATCGCATAGGAAAAGAGGAATAATATTCTCTTCGAAGTAGCGTGTGTCCGCGCGATAGAGGGCGCGGTAATCGCCTGCCTGTTGACGCGGGAACGCATCGCGCGAGTTGTGGGGAAGGGGGAGGAGGGGATGTGGAGGGGAGGGGATGTGAACGGGGGTGGGAGAGGGCGTGGGGTAGGAAAAAAAATGAAAATGTCGGACGGATTTATTTTCCTCGGCGGTTTGTGAGAGACAAATATTTCGTTTTTCGCCGCTGAAATGGCGGCCGTATTTTCGACGGGCTCGTTTTATTATGGCTCTCTTTTTTTGACGGCGATGATGTGACGACGGCGAGGTGCGAATGCATGGGTGGCGGAGAAAAAATCCTTTTTTAATGGTTTCGCGGCGGATGGGAGAAGGAGTTTTTTGGACGGAAATTTCGACGTCCTCTGTCTCGTTCTCCCGGACTCAATGGCGCTATTTTTTAATATGGAGATATATAGAGAGAATTGTCGCATCGATATCCTATCTCTTTATCGGTAGATCGATGTTTGAAAATCGCTAAATTATTCCGAAATTTGCGGTCTGCTGAAATGAAAGTTGGTGTAGTGAAACCAAATATAAGCTTGGGTTTACTTTGAATGTTGTTAATAAATAACCGATTTGCTAAAAATGACCATTAATGCCTCAGCGAATTTAATATTTGGTCCTATTCGCGAGATTCTGTAAATATTTGATTAGAAGTATACATTTTATCGTAATAATTTATCCGAGGACGGTAGATCGTATCTAGTTATGGGTATCGTTTGTGGTATCCATCCTTTCACTATATACGCCGAATACTTGTAACGGCTTATGGATACTTTCTTCGCTTAAATAAAAGTTCGTGGTAGTTTTATGGAGATAAACTGATTCCATGTATTACTGATTTCTTTTCACTGAAGTTTGAATTACATTTAAAACTTTTACTTATGTAATTTTTTTTGTTGCACTCACCCTCACATACACACACGCACACACACACTATGAGACTGAAATGTCAGTATAATCCATCCCTAAATATTAAACGATTTCGTCATTTTAGAGAATTGTTTGCGTCGTGGTTATGCCCAGAAAATCCTTTGCTAATTCTACACCCATTAAAGATTAAACAGTTGTGTCATTTAACTGAGGTAATCAATCATTAATAAAATAATTTAATAATATAATATAATCAGGTGTTGACGGTTGTAGGAATCTTTATCTCGGTTAAATGTCACTAATATCTCTTTAGCAACGGTAACGATTATTTGCACAGTGATTTTTCGAATTATGGAGTAGAACTCGAATACCAAACTGGTGGAGAACAGAGTTGGTGTAACTACAGAAAGAGGTAAATCCATATTCCTCTTTTCTGATACATTACGAGTGCATTATTGATTTTTCTTATCACATATCAATTATTTTTGCATTTTTATAGAAGGCGGTATTACAAATATCATGTACATATATCGTTTTATTTAAAAATAAAAACTCCTCGGATAAACGTCATCCAGTAATATATTTGAGATTCAGCAAGCTACTCTCGATCTTACTTAAAATATTAAACCCATAATGACGATATTTAACACCGCCTTAACGATTATTTGCAGCAAGAATCCATATCCCATTGACTTACTCTTCTAAAGTGGCATCTTATGGCATCTGGTATACAACTTGAAACAATTACGAAGTCCACCCTAAAATTTTGCATCGCTTTCAATTACATTCGTTCCATCTGCCGTCTCACTTTCTATTTACTGTGGGTTACGTCCTCCGAACCCCTCGAATTTACGCAGGAGCAATTATACCGCCTCGTATTCGTCCCCTTTAAATGCCTTCAGTCTTTATCCTCCGGGCCATAACTATTAAAGAAGTTCTAGCTGCTATTAAGGGATCCGCTTTTATACGCTCTCCTATAAGAGCCTTTCGGTCCCGGTATAAGTTCCTTCTTACCATGGATTATACTAATTGAGCTGATCTATGTTACATCGGAATCAAGACTTTTAAAGAGCATAACTGGCTGCTTGTAAACGCAAACAACACTCTCAAACGATCCTAATTAAATTCAATCACGTGCGATCTGCGGGTTGCGGAGGTAAGAGTGCTCTCAAATTTTCTACGGAAAATATTATTCTTGCGCGCGTATACAAAAACAGAAAAACTTCTGCTCCGAGTTGACAAGTATCGAGTAAATTGAATGCTCCGACACCAGAAAATTGTCCCCGTTGAAAAATTTCAACCTACTCAACTGTCTTAATTTGTCAGTATAATATAAGCGATTATTACCTTCTGGTTGCCTTAATTATTAATCTGACATTTGAATGTGGCCAAAAAAAGTAGAGGAAACCTAACAGTCATGTTTTTTTTAAGCTATAAAACGTTGGCTACGTAACGAAAACAATATAGGTCTCATAGCTCAAAATCGATGCATTCGGGAGCTTTTTCGAGGCAATCTTATCAAGAATCGCTAAAAAGCTTTCTTTATCTATCTTACTGCGACTTAAAACCTACTCAAACTCCGACCAGGACAAGGAAGAGAACGCTTTGATAAGGACAATTTTGAAGCGTAGCACATCCGAAACCGTTGCACTACGTATACACCAAAGAAAACCATACTGACTTCGAAAGATTAGGACTTTAAAAAAGGACGAAGAGAAGGATGAGGTGGAAATGCGGTGGACGGAAGGGGGGGAGAGAGAGAGAAAGAGAGAGAGAAAGAGAGAGAGAAAGGATGAGAGAAAAGGCCTGGAAAACTGGGAAAGAACAACGAAAAAAGGGGTGGAGGATTGGCCAGGGGCTATAAGAGAGCGAGCAACCAGACCGAAAAGAGAGAGATAGAAGAATTACTGTAAAGAGAGAAAGAAGATGAAGAGGAGGAAAATGAGGAAGACAGAGACAGGAAAGATCTGTGGAAAGGGAGAGGCTTTAGGGCGAAGGGTTGAGAGAATGAGAGTTTGACGTGGCAAAGAGCAAAAAAGAGGGATGGATGCCTTGTAGGGGAGCGAGGAGGGGAGGAAGATAACTGCGGGAGGCAAGGTGGGAGGGCACTTGCCCCAGGGGGCGGCGGCGGCAGTCGTAGGAAAGGGGTCGTGTGGAGGAGAGGGAGAGGGGGAGAGAGAGAGAGGATGCAGGGACTGAGGGGGTAAGAGAAGAGTGAGGAAGGAAAGGGGAGGATGGGATGATGAAGGGAAAGGGGGTGGTGTTGGGGAGGGGAATGCGAGGATGAGGTGCAGAACGGGTGTGGGAGGGCAGACGAGACGAAGGGAGTCGGGCGGTAGTGGGTGGGATGGAGGGCAAAAGTGGGTTGGATGTCGTTGGACGGATGAGGTCGGAGGAGGCGGGGGGCGGCCGGTGCAGATGTATGTGGCAGAGAGAGAGGGGAGGTCCTGGCAAGTAGTCGGCGCTCGGTGGGGGCGGTGGCGGTGTGGGCCCGACTTGGGTGGTGGGAGAATAGGGTTAGATGGGGTGGAGAGAGGGGGGAGAGAAAGAAAGGGGGAGAGAAAGAAATGGGGAAAGAAAGGGGGAGAGAAGGAAATGGGGAGAGAAGGAAATGGGGAGATAAAGAAAGGGAGAGAGAAAGGAGAGAGAAAAGGGAGAGAGAGAGAAAGGGGAGAAAAATTAAGTAGGAGAGAGAAAAGGGGGAGAGAAAGAAAGGGGGAAAGAAACGAGAGAGAAGCAGCGGTGCATGGACGTGAAGATAGGAAAGGGATAGAAAGAGGAGGGGGTGGATAGAAGAGACCCCTCCAATGCAGCAAGGGGAATGAGGAGGCCGTGGAAGTTTTTGGTATCGAGCAGAGAATGAAATTCCGTTCTCTTCTTCTCCCTTCCCATCTCTCTCTCTGTCGCTCTCTTTTACCTCTCTCTCTCTTTTAACCTCCGTCTACATCGCTATCTTCCTCTCTCTCTCTCACGCTCTCTTACAAAGAGACACCAGCATCTGACGAAATGAGGAACAAAACCGTTTGCCAAACTTTTTCCCTCTTCCCTTTCTCCCCTCTCATCCTCTCTTCATATCCTCTTCTTCCTCTGCTCTCTCTTATACCTCCCTATCCCAAACTCACCATTTCCACCCCACACTCTGGGGAATAAGTTTTTTTCTCTCGCAAAATCCGTGATCTGGTGCGCACCAATCAACCATCTGTTTGGAGGAGATATTATTAGTTAGTTTTTATTTTTTTTCATTATTATATTTTCTTTTGCTCTATCTCTCTCTCCTGGTTATTTGGAAGCAAAAAAATACTCTCCCGCTCCTCTTCCTTCCGCTCCTCGATAAACTCTTCCAACTTTTCCCCTTCCATCTTTGAGAAGGGCGGTCGTAACGATTTTTAATGAGCGTGATTTTCATTCGAGTTCGTTCGCTTAAAGATTGAAAAAAACGAAGACATGGTTTACGATGCGCTGGCGCGGCCAACCGTTCGGCTTTTGTTTCATTGTCGACACCGAGAGGGGTTAGTTCGATAATGTTCGTGCGATATTTTTGCTCGAGATCAAATAAAGGGAAGAACAAGAAGGCGGTTTGGAGTTCGTGAGCTGTTTTCACTTCATTTTGGTCGCTTTTTCTTCGCCCGAAGAGGACGTGATGACCTCCCACACGTGATGACGTGTTCCTCAAGGAGATATGCGCCATTTCGAGCATTTTATAAGGCGAGAAAATTATCTGTAATTGAGAGATGGAGCAAACATTTCGAAGGAGAACACGCGAAATAACAATTGTGCTTCGTTTTATCCAGGTATATAAATTTTCGCCCCAAAAAATTTCTTTACAAAATATAAAATCAAAATTAAGTCAACAAAATAACATAGCGTTGTCTAACGTAATTTATCGCTGATATGCTAGCCGGTTCCATTTGTATTACATATGTAAACCGAAGTTCATAATCTCGATTATCGAAAACATTAATTACTCGTACATTATAAAGGAGAAAATTTCTACTAAATACAATTAAATACAGGCGCACTGGTATTTGTGTTTTAACGGGTGCACCATCCGAAAAGGCTACCTTATTATGTGTACGACAGGATGGTTGTTTATATGACAACCTATATTGGAATAGAAAATGGTCCGAAATTCTCTCTTTAGTTAGCGTGCAGTGGGTAGAGAGGGACGTGCGAGGTTAAAACTCGGAGGGGTCTAATTCTCAAGCGTGGCTTAATGAGATATGATGGATGGCGCAAAACATACGAGGGCGCCATTAAAGCGAACGGATTATTAGTGAAAAGGAAACGACAATTATTTGCACCAAAGTAATCGCTTCTCCAGGCAATCTCGGGAAAGTTTCAATTTACTTTTCCTTCTCCAAATCTAGATGGTTAATTAGATAAGTTTTACCATAATTATTTTGTTAAGTAAAAGAGAGCGAGCTACACTGGCAAATATATAAAATATAAGCGAAGGAATTCTCTCACTTGAGAGCGTGCCACTGGTCTTGGTTTCAGTCGCCCTCTCTCAAGTCCCCCCTTCCCCCTTTTTTTAACCCCTGATGATGGTTACTTTGTAGCCGAAATACGTATTGGGTTTTTAACCGGTTTTTATCCGGGTTCATCTGTTTTTATCCGGCCTTTTAACCGGGTTTTATCAGTTTGACTGGCTTTGGAGAATTCCTTCGCTTATATTTTATAATTATTTTGAATGTGCTTGTCCGGGAAGTGCGGTGACCAATTGTCATTCTTCCTTGTATACAAACGCACTAAGATGTGTGTGTGTGTATTTTTGGCTAATCAACCTCTTGGATTATTATAGCCATAACTCCTTCAACACCGAACACAATCACAATGGAGGAGAGAAACCCGGTGCCGGCATTAGCCTACTATTAACGAAGAGCACCAAGAGGCCAACGGCTTAACATCCCTTCCGAAGTACGGAAAGCTGAATTTGCACGGTCTCCTCAAACCGCACAAACAGGGGGCCGGGCGACCTCGGAAAGAATCCTACTTTCGCAGGATTCGACATTCAGATGCAGTAGAGGTAAAAATGATCAATGGCAATGAATAAGGAAATACGATCGTTCATATTTACTAAGAGATAAAAAATAATAACACTAGATAACTATTTATAAAAAATAATTGTGTTGTAAAAGTATGTTCATTGTCTGCAACAATCTTTCTTCCATTCATAAGAATAAATCGGATATTTGGGCGTTGTCTAGATCGAACGACAAAAACTTAATTATTTGATTGCTTGCGTGATTTAATTGTAAACACGACATTTATGAGTGGAGGATGGAAATGCAAACACTGCTTCGATTTAGCTTCTTTTTTATTCGAAACGAAAAGCTTATTTTAAAAAATGAGGAGAATAATCTGTGTAAATTAATTCCTCTAAAGTAATAGGTTGAGCTTATAATGAAGGCGAATCATTTCATCATTTGATAGCAATATCTTTTATTTGTTTAATTTTTTAAAAAGTATTGAGATTTATGTAGAGCATGTAGAAGTAGTTTACATAATCTACAGAAATGCGGCATGGAAAGTTACAATGTATACGATTTCTATTTGTATGCAGGAATGAAATATTAACATCACAACAAATGAAATTGGTGATATGAACGTATTCTACGAATGAAATAACAATATCAATTAGGAAAATAGTACCTTAGAGTGCCTTAGACGCGGCTGCATAGATCAGTGCATAAGGAGACGCGGGTGGCCAATTATCTCTTCACTGATGAGTTAATAGCGATTTACCACGGGAAAAAAATATTTCGCCAAGGTTATGGCGTCGAACTTCTAAACAATGGACAATAGACTCTGGCTCGTTGTTTTGTTAGGTCAAAGACTCCGAGATAAATTATCAGTCCGCATGGAGATGGCATGAAACGAAGCGTACCTAGCTCAAAGAACCAGCCATTAAGACTCGGTCTTAATTGATAGGCAGAGAGCAATTGGCTCTGCACAGGTGTTTAAATGCGTTGGGGCCTTTTCCATCGGAAACGCATAACAAGAATCAGCCCACCATGAATGGATCCGAAATGGTGTAACTAACGCCGCTCTCTCGGTAAAAATTAATTTTTCATAAATATTTATGGAAGTAATGAGACGCTTCGGAATAGTTTGTGTTCAAACTAATATGATTGCAAAATTAAGAAGCAATTTTTACTTGGCTTTATTTTGAAGATAATTGCGGATTTAATGCGTTTAAATTTGATATTTTGCAAATGGTTTGCTCGTTTAGTTAATATCGATTGCGTATTAAACGAGAAGTCCAAACCACGACTAATGCAGGCTGGTTTCCCAAAGTTGACGTTCCGAATTGATTACTTATGTATATTGGCAGAAAATGTTTCAGTATGTGTTAGTCATTCCAAGGAATTCTCATACCATAAATACTACTTGTAGTTCATACTTTATAAATAATAGAGAAAAATTGGAAAACAAATTATTAGAGCGTTATAAGGTTTAAAATACTTAAAACAATATCAAAATTTCTTTCTGACATATATTGCATGTATTTTTTTAACAAACGAATTTAATAAATGTTACTGTTAATAAGCTAATATGTCTGTAACAACTGTCCATTGCTGAAGAATAGTCAAGCGGAGAAGAAAATAATCCATTTGTTCACTCGTCTATGCTCAAGCCGAGTTCGGTAATAATCGTCTCCATGGCAACAATCCGATAAAATGCGACTTAAAACGCAAAAACGCTATATTTTAATGGAAATTCAAGAAAATACGATCAATTATCAAAGGCGGCGAAAAGAATTAGAATCTACATTATTTTCCCTTTAGAACAGTACAAACCTCGCTCCGATATCATAATTTTAAGGTATTTTAATGTATTAGAGAAAACATCTCTGCACGATGGATTTAAGATTTCCTATATAAAACAAATAGGCAAAAAACATTCCTGGAATCGAACCCGAGACTTCAATCTTCGCCAAATAAAATATAGCCCGGAGGTGGGCTCTGGCAGCATGAGCCTCATAACAAGTTTCATGAAAATCGGTCCATTGGTTCAAAAGTTGTTAGTAGGAGACACACACACACACAGGGAGGACCATTTCTTAAGGCTATATTTCCTTTGGAAACCAGCCTAAAAAATAAGACGGTGAAAGATTTCTGCATTTCAATGAATAGGTCTCCGACAGATTATTTTAGAGTGAACACATTTTACTGTCAATTGTACTTTTCTAGCAATAAGGAGCCGTTGCCCTAGCGCCAATCGCATAGAACCAATTCCGCAAAGATTTATTCGCCAATGCATCATGGGAAGATGCGGGTCACGCGTTTAATTGGGGATGTAAATGTCACGCCGCGTTCTGACCCAATGATTTGCATGCACCGGGCATCATTTTTCAGCTCTTTCAATTGTGGATTTCGTCGATACCTTTTAATCACTTTACCATACGTGCACTTTCCAGGGAGGTTGGCAGCTTACTATCGTTTTTATGAACAGAATGGCGTCACAACATTTCTAATCACTTAGGCGTCATATGGAAACGTTACCTTCGAAGTTCACAAGAATCTATATAAAAATGCCTAAGTTAATGAACACATTCTATAAAATAGGAAAAGGACATTTATAACGGACGAAATAGGATAATATTAGTCGCATATATCTACTGTGAGGTATTGTCTAATTAAAAAAAATAGTTTTCAACTACATATTCTTCAGATACTGATGTTAACGCGCACTGTATTAGCGGGACCGCGGTTTGGTTGATATTAACATGCGAGTCGCGTTCGATTACCATAAGCTGTTCTAAAGATGATCCAATACATTGTAGAATACAGAGCCAAACTGGAAAATATTGCAGGAGAAGTAGAATTTTCTACCCATTTACAACCTTATTCCACCCTGAAGAGGCCTAAAACAAGGTTCTTCCTAAAGACAGCCTTATGAATCAATAAAACAAAAAATCTATGATATATGATAATGTGTTAAATTTTTGGATTGGCTATAGGCGGCATTGAAAGTCACAGAGGGAACTATTCTATTACTGTATTTTCACTATTTAGGCATATATCGTCAAAATAGACGGAGAGAAAATAGTTGTCAAATACGTATAACTGTACCTGAATAGCGGAGCATATACTGAAAATTTGGTTGCTCTATCTTCATTAGTTCAGCAGACAAAGAGATGGAGACGAATGGTCGGAAGGAAAAACCGAATAACAAGCGATTTTTTTTTCAAAAAAGCGCGAACAATGAGCAGAACTCCATAATACATCCCCAGCCATCGTAGGCTCCAAAAGTCTGCGCTCTGGCATGTTGCATTGAACGCATTAACAACAATAATGACGACAGCAAACATCCACGCGCACAAGGAATAATACGCTTCCCTCTGTACCTTTTTGGATGCGGATGTCCCGCTCAACACGGTCAGTCGTTTCTAAAATCCTTAAAAAAAAATTCATAGGCCATTATTTCGCTTTCGACCGTTTTAATTAGGACGAAACAAGAATTCTACCCCTTACCTCTCCTCGCCAGAGAATCGCTTTAGCATAATACGCGAGCGGATAATAATTTCGAAGATTAACGCGTGACGACGGACGAATGGAGTTCGGGAGAGGACGCGATCCCGTTTCGTTTCGGTTCCCACGGCATGACTGGCCTTTTTAAAAATGCGGCGTAGCAATTAAACCAATGACGAAACCCTTTTCTTCTCTTTCTCATATCTCTCGCCGTTGCTAACTAACGACACCAAAGTGCATAGAGACTAATGACGTGAATTGGCTGACACACACACACACACACACACAAACGTATAAACAGCAGTCCTCATTCACGCACCTAAAACAAATATGGAAGTCCCTGACAATTAAAGCGCCTCGCCAATTGATTCTCACCAACACACTCTGAAGGCTGTGCGTTGTTGTCTTGGATGGAATGCGAGAATACTAATCTCACTCCATTAGCTCATGCTGTTGTCATTCCACGTATACGAACCTAAGTATGCGTGTATATGTTCAATATAATATTAGGTGAAGGCATTCTTCGTAAAAAGAAGACAAATTTAACAGAATTCTGAGAAATTCAGAAAAGAAATTCTTCGTAAATCGGGAAGGGCCTCATTGGATTGTTGGAATTACAATACTTACGTAAATCACTGGGTTACAGCATGGAAAGACTCAGATGAAAGAGTATTCAAATCCGCTTCTACAGAGGAAAACCATCGCGATATATTTGGGAGCAAAACCGTGGATGAGTCAGAGAATTCACCTGAAAGAATCTTATACATCTAATCTTATCTAAACCATTCTAAGGAGTTCAGAAAAAGATTAGTAAAAATCGAAAAAATCTTCAATTCATAGTGATGTACTAAATATAGTTGTACTCAGCGCCGTAACTGGGGCGGGGCAAGCGGGGAATCTGCCCCGGGCGTAACTAAAGATGTGGCGCAAAAATTGCTAAAGGCAAGTTGTGCATGTCACGAGGACAGGGGAGATTTCACTGCTATACTTGTTCCAGACATTACGCATAGCAGAAACTATAAATTTCGATGACGCTATTGATGAGTTTGCTGCATTAAAATCACGTAGAATCTCTCTAATATTAAAATATTTATACTTTCTGTATTTAAATCATGTATGTGTGTAATTATGTATGTAATTATAATTATAATGATGTATTTAAATTATATACATTTATAGTAAGAATTTATATCATTTATAGTTTATTTTTATTTATTAATTCTTCACCCTAAATCCATATAGATATTAGAGAATTTTTTATGAAGAGGCGCATATTTGGTAGTTTTTCCCGGGTGCTAAAATAGCTAGTTACAGCGCTGGTTACACTAAAGCATGTAAATATCAATATTACGAGAACTCTATTCGATTATGATTGCTCAGAAAGATTTTATTGTAGAAACACTGAATTTCAGTCTCCGAAAAAACGTATATCCTTTATTTGAAATAGTTTTGAAATTCATGCTATTTTGTATTTTCCACCTGAGATGATGATTAAGTTGCGGTATACAAGGAAATTTATTAAAATACCTTATTTTCTCCCGGTGTTCTCTATTAGTAACTGCTGATTTCCTCGTGTCCTTTGTTTCCATAAACCAACTATTTCAGACTTCCACTATACTCTCTTCTTATGCATGCAAAAATAAATGAACGAATTAAGCGAATTAAATAAATTTTGAATGTTTTATATTCTTGAGTACACTCTACACCCTACTGCTAATGTCCTTATCATTTTTTCCTTCAGACACGAATCTTTTCCTGTTCGTCGACATCTTTAGAAAGTAGTGTATGATTTCATTGTTACGGATCTAAGCTTTCGACAAGTAAGTTAAGAGGGATAAAGTGTACCAATCACAAGAATACACATGCAAATAACCGTAAAATTATCTAAATTTAGGATATACGCGCATATAAAAGCATCTGCTATGGATGAATAAATATTCGTACAGATACCTACATTTATTCAGGCAATAACGCATATCCCCATGCATCTCCGAAACGTAAAAAGAAAAGGGTGTAGCGATATTATTTTTTATCTAAGCCCCTCGATTTTTTTCATCTCTCTCTTTCTCTCTCGCTCGGACAAATGTTTTCGCGTCGCCGAAAAATACCCCATTATCCTGTCCCACCCCTCCATCTTTTTCCTTTGCTCTTTCCCTTCTCCCTGCCCCCTTCTCCCCCTCCTCATCCTCCGCTGCTCTAAAAAAACGGGCTGCGTTTATAACGTTCAGTTTTACGGCGTCCATACTCTCGACGGGATTCTAAATCTTGCAGGATATCAAACGGCTTTTTTTTTTAAAACACCCAAGGGATATCTTCCAAGCTTCCTACTCTTGGCCTTTTTTTGAGGTTCCGAAGTCCCTTTTAAATTCTCGATAATCCGGAATATTTTTTAAAATAATAATAAAGCGAGGCCATTTTCGTCTCTTCTTTCTCTTCTTCTCTCTCCCATCTCTATTCTCCTTCACCTCACTATCTCTCTCGTTTGGGCCCGCCTGGTGCCTCAAACTGTTTCTCTTTCTCTCTTATTATTCACATTCTCTTCCCATCCACCTTCTTTCCGCCCTAATCTATCTCTATTCTCCGTATATTTTATCAATACCCTCTCCCTATCTCGTGTGAATTTAATATTTGTATCTTTTATTTCTTCATAGCATAATATTGCGTCGTTTAAGAGTCAACTCAACAAGTTTATCTCGTTCGAATCCAAACGCTTCGATGAATTATGAATAATTTTATAACTTCGATGCCAAAAGTTGTTTATGGAGATTTTACGCAAAATATAGTACCCATTATCTGATTACATAAAAATGATGAGAAACCTTGCTCGATTCGGATAACCGTAAAGAAAGAAAAAATCTTCTCTTATTTAGCATAAATAATTTTCAACGGATTTGTATCTGTAAATAACTGCCATGTTTGCATAATCAGAAAATGTTGAAACTAAGCTTTATTTTACATCCAGGTAGCTGCACAAAATAACTGCACTTCCCTATGCGTGAATTAGAGTTAGAATATGAAAATAAAAGAAAGGACTCTTAAAGCCTCTTGACAATTATTTATTCCCAAATAAGTATCTTTAAATCAAATGAAAATTTCCCGAAATCTGTCGTTGCGAGATAGTTTTAAATCGGGACGTTACTATCGAAGAAATCTAATAAAAATAAACGGGCGTTAATTACATCACCAGAAAGTTCAGCAAAGAAAAACGAATACTACCCAGATGTGCGATTCCAGGAACAGTACGATGTCCTTTATTGTTCTTGTTCGCCGTTGCGTATTTTCCACTAAATTTTCTCGCTTCTCATTACACCCATCCTTTGTGTTTCGCCGTTTAAACCTGCCCCACACGTCCCGCATTTATCATTCCAATTCGCGACGATGCTGTGGCGACGACGAGGGAGGTCAAAAGCTTGATTATCTTAGGGACTCGGATGCAAACATCGATGCATAGCCTATCTGCCGACAATCATTGTTTGAGGGGAACAATGAGGGGGGCGATATTTACATTACGGTGACCACCACTCCGCTTCCGCGTACTCCGTATAACCCGCGGCGTTCCTCTCTTCCTCCATTGACCCGATCTGCATCTCCTCTTCCTTGACAACTCCCGGCGATGTAAACGCGACCCATTACGAGAGGGGAAGAGGGTGGAGGGGAGGGGAAGAGGGTGGGGGGAGGGGAAGATCGACACGCGAAGACAACGACGTTTGTTTCGGCCGCGCGTGTAAATCCGAACCGATCCATCTGTGACACAATGGCCGACCTCCGTTTGTTTGGTACATCGGTTCAAAACAATCTGCGGGAGGAAGGAGAGGGAGGGAAGATGAAGTAGGAGAGAGAGAGAGAGAGAGAGGGATGCGAACGACACGAGAATCGTGCTTGACTTGGCAACAGCGATGGCAAGAAGAAGATGGCTACGGTTTCTGCCGCACGTTTAAAGGAATTAAAGGGGCTGCGTGTTCTCTCTCTCATATTCTCTCCATCCTTCCTTCTCTCTCTCTCTCTTTCTCCCACGGGTTAGAGATTTTTTTCCTCCCGGGTCCGAAGTCTCTCTCTCGCAAAACTTCGAAATTCACGCGGGAATGACCTCTCAACTCAGGTAAGCAGGGTTTGGTTACTTTTACTCGTTACTAGAACGAGCGAATGTTTGCATAAAACGGATGGTTTTTTCAGTTTTTTTTTAAGACTCCCGAGGAAAGAAATAATGTATGCGAGATCTTAAGTGAAACACATCAACGCCCGGGAGGAGAAAACCGCGGCGGTTACAGCGCTCGGGCGAGTTTCTCTCTCGCGAAAACACAAATTTCGTCGACTCCTGCGAGTCCCTTGCGTTTCTTATTTTTTTGACTTCGTGCTTGACCTTTCTTTGGAAGAAAGTCTTTACAAGGGAAATGAAGCAGTTAATTGACCTACGCAGTTGTTTTTTTAATACTAGGTGTTCGTTGTTCCTTTTTTGATCTAAATTAAGTATTTTGACTCTGTGTCATGTTTAGGCTTTTTTTTGCGCTGGTCCATCGTGATAGGTTTTTTGACGAATGGAATCTATTTAAAAATATTGGAGAGGAAGAAATGTTTCGTCATGAAGGCAATTAAAGTGGGATTACCGAAAAAAACCATATACACTTCTATTGATCAACCACTATGGCGCTAATAAGACGCCCGACGGCAAACGCGCTCTTTTTTTAATTCAGTTTTTAATCCTTCATTTGTTTCGCTAATTAAGAAACTTCTTTCACCGTCGGGTGATGGCGTACGCGGCGGTCTTGATTATGTGATGCTCTCGGGTTTCGTTTACTTTTGGGTTGCCCAATATTTGTGTAATTTCCCGTCTGTTATAATGGTGAAATTATGATTACGTCAATGAAAAAAGGAGAAAAGAGACTACATGTATCTTGTCAAAATTGTTACCCGAGGAAAGATTTTCAGATTCTGAAGCAAAAATATTACTGAGTCCTAAGACAATAAATCTCTTCATACGGAAGATAATTTATTAGGAGGGGGCTAGGAAACGGTTATAGAACAAACATACCATTAGTACCATTTCTAGAAGGCATTGGTCGCGATATACCATCTGATGATCTCCAGAAAGAACTATATTTAGTCTCCATTTCTGCAGAAAAAATATGACATCGAGGATTGATTTGACGAAAAATGTATAAGCAAAAAATAAAATCATTTTACGGAAACTTTGAAAAAAAGCATTACTTTAGCAGAAATAATTAGCAAGAGTTTCAGAAAGAAATTATTAACTAAGATGATGTTGAAGAATTGTTGTTTAAACTTTGATAAAAAATCTGCAAACTACATATGTATTTTCTATGATAATGGTTTGAAATGCTTGATAATCTAATCCACTTTGAGATAATTGCTAAATTATCTTCGTATTATATATGAAAATAATGCAGATGTTACCACGCATGATTGATCGAACCAGTTGAATTTAGAAATTATAAGATATTTCATTGAACACTTGGCATGAAGAAATGTGCATCCACTCGAAATCCACTGGAAATTGTGTTAGCGATGCTAAAAATAGGTGGCGTTCCTGAAGTTAATATCATCAATTCAGGAACTACAGCGATACCGCAAGCTTACTAAGGAAATATTTAGTTTCAAGCTACTAATACATTGTTGAGATTCACGGCGATGGAAAATCGCATATCAAACACCTTCGCGTTGCTTTTACAGTGCCTAAGTATTTAACCAAATACCTGTTCTCCAAATAACCCTTGAACAGAGCAGACGTACGTTCATTTTGCGTTCGGTCGGTCCATCCCTCTCCAAAGAATAGTTCCTTTAAACAACGTTAGTTCTCTCTCTCCCCAACGTGCGGATGCGACAGCCTTAATTCCCTTCCTCCCTCCTCCCTTCCTCTATCTCTCTCTCCACTTCCTCCCTCAAACCTACATTATGAGCAACAGCTCATCGTCCCGATTCGTCCAAGAAAGCCATAAAGCTGACTCTAATCCTCTTAAACCAGTTCAAAGCCTCTCCTTACCTGCTACTTACTCAGATTCCTTCTCCCTAACTAATCTCGCAACTCATTTTTCAGCCCCCTCCAGTAAATTCTCCCCTCCCTACCTCCTTCTCTATCAGTACACCCGAAAACAAAAACCTCTCTCCCTCTATTCACTCCTCCATATTTGAGTTATCTTCTTTAGAAGAAATTTCTTTTTCTCTTATTTCAATTTTTTCTTTCCTCATCCTCTGCAATATTTTCTTTTTGCGATACACGACCCTTCAGTTTCCTTCTTCACCAATTACACAGCTTCTCTTGGTTAGATGTAAATGTAAAATTACCGGAGATGCAGGCAAGGCAAATTTAAAGATACTAGTTATAGCACATATAGGACATGACTGGGGTTTTTACATACTTCTTACTGATTTGTCAAAGTGTATGAATGATGTCCTTCGCTATGATATAGTTTTGGTATGGTTAATCATTAATAATTTACCATTTAACTATATTGTAATGTAATATTGTTATACTGCGTTTCAAATGACATTGCGACTGACATTTCGTTCATACTCGGGACCGCTCGTATGTCTCCGCTGCTAGGGGTAGGGGCCAAAGAACTGAAACTCGGCGTTGCCGTATCTACTACACTGAAATGCACCTTGCGGTGGGCTCGTGAAGCAAAGGGAAATCGTGAACTTCAGCGGCGTAAGCAATTGGCAACACAGCATACACAACTCGATGTTTGCACGGTAGAGACCTGAGTTTTCGTCCGTAGAGGCTCCACCTCCTTCATTATTATTGGTTCCTTTTATTATTTATTTGCATTTTAAAATTTCTGAAAATAATTGAACGAATTTGAGTCTTGAAGCAAAGAACGACTAAAAGAACAAAAATTCATTTCCTGCCATAAAATTTCAAATACACCACAAATAAAAAATAAGCTACACTCGTTCCCGTGTTATTCAAATGAAGGAAATTTAATTAGAGAAAATAATTCTTTCTGTATTTAATGGGGATGGTTGGAATTAACGACCCCCACAGAACACAGTGTCGGTGCCCCCAAATAAACGGCGAGAGTTTGGTCGAAATCGAATCATTAGTTCAGTAGAAATTCGCCAATTACTTTTTCTGGGAGTATGTACATATGGACAGACACTCGATTTTTTTATAGTATGATTTTTCTTATACCCAACCAGCAAGGATATTAAATACCACAGTAACAAGGATATCAATAATGCAACGGTGAAATTTAAAGCAATAGAAATTTCTAATAATCACAACGATATCATCGATAACAATATCATCAATAGAATACAATAGCAATTATAACAGTGATAACATAAATGACGACTACAGCAAATTTTCTCTCACTTTTTCGCCCAAAATGCATTTGTTCGAATTCTATCGCTCCAATCCACGCGATACTATCCCGTGTCGCATCCTAGTTCATCTCCCAATCCCTGTAGTTGCTACACCTCCCATCCTATGTTTGAAGTGTTCCTTATCTTCGAAGCCCTTCTTTACCGCGAACTATCTTCTTAAACACTTGGTCTTATAGATCTTTTATGATGCCGCTTCACTTTCGTCTTCTTGATTCCACTTTGTCTACTTTATTTCCCTCTCTCCCACACATTCTGCTCCTTTCTCTGTTTCAGGATAGTTTCCCTTTTCATATAACCTTCAACCTGATCTTTATCTTGTCTATTTTACTTTATTTCTCTGTATTTACTTATTATTAACGTTATTAATCTTTGCATGAACACACACAAACTGTTATTTCCATGCTAAACAGATGGGTTTGCTTGCTGGTTGATTGATCCGAAAAATACATATATCATCGTGCAGGTAAAATGTGAACTAAGATTTATTCTAATTAAAAGTCCGATTACATAAATATTTATAATATTTTAAGTGTCGGTGTCATCAAATAATCTAAAATAAGAACGCAAATTACTGAAAAAATAGTCTTCTCACTTATAAACTTTTTGTACACACTAAATCAAGTATTCAACAACTAAATCTGCGAATGAAAATTTAATGTGACGCGTTTTCCTTCAGGATATGAAGGAAAGCAGGAGAAATAAATGGTGCAATATACAGTGCAGAAAATTTCTCATATACGTTTGGCCGACTGTGTAAAATAAAAACGCTTATAAATCAAAGTTAATCGTAGCTTAGCGTATATTTTAATGTCACTGGACGGTGTATAGTAATTTTTTGGGACATATGGCTTAGTTAGTATTATATATTATCAGGCTGTACGATTGGATGGATTTAAATCGAAATCCTCTTTGCAATTTTTGAGTAAATCGAATTTTGTTCCAAAATATCTAAGAATAAAGTACCCTTAATTGTAGGGCATTATCGTTCATCTCTTGAGTGTCTATTATGACTGATATTATCCACAAATATGATATATATAATTCGATTTAGTTTAACCGTCTAGGCTGCAGTAAGATTTTGATTGGATCTCGGTGGAGGCATGGCGTCATAGGGCTTAGGTAAGGTAGCTTAGCGTACATTGTAATGCCACTGGACGCCATTTAGTGATTTTTTGAGACATATGGCTTACGCCAGGGGCGCTCAAGACGTCGATCGCCAACTCTGAAACTTATTGTTAGTTGCGCCACTCGAAAGAATTTTTAGCAGTGATAATGGATAGTCGACCGACACTTAAGTGGAAAATGATGAGCAGCTCCAAGATTTAACTCTTCAAGCTCGAAGGACATTTAATTGAAGGTCCTGCCTTTGAGGTCAAAGGGAGGGTCGGTGTGATGCTATGCTCTATACATACGGCCCCTTTAAAGTAGGGCTATGTATATGACAGCATTTTTTGGTTCCACGTATCTTTACGAGTTAGCATTCTCCAGCATTAAAACAAGAAGGAAATGTATACTTTGTAAAAGGCATACACAGAGATTCCAAATTCGTTCTTTAAGAGAAATGCGTATAAAACGGTATCGAAAGATTTGGCGGTTCATGAATTTCTATCTGCGAAACTATGAGTTGCAATTATATGGTCTCCCGGACTTTTTTGTGGTAAATGTTGTTCTCTATCCGAATAAAATTTTAATTTATACCTTAGAGATCGTATAACAGCTAGTTAGAGAAATATGTGGTATTTTAATTGTTGTTTGCTGATAAATTATAGTAGCGATCGATGTAAACATAATATGTGATATTATGCTTGGAATTTTCTCGACTTTTATCTCCGAAACTATATGTCGTAATTATGTGATTGTGGGGAACGTTTTTGTGGTAAATGTTTTTCCCATCCGAATACATTTTTAATCGATACCTTACAGATCATATAAGAGCGTGGGAGACAAAGATGTGGTATTTTAATTGTCGTTTGCTGATAAATTGTAGTGGGGATCGATGTAAACAGAATATGAGATATTGTGCTCGGGGTTTTCTTGAGTTTTCATCTCGGAAACTATAAGTCGTAATTATGTGGTCCTGCGGAGTTTATTGTGGTAAATGTTGTCCACTATCCGAGTAAATTTTTTAATCATACCTTACAGAGAGAAAAATGTGGTATTTAATTGTTGCTTGACGAATACCATTTTATGAGATATGAAAATAAGATTATTTAAGTTCTTATATAAATTGGAAGTTCCAGTTGACGGATGTAGTTAAAAATCACAATTGGGCGATATATTGTAATTTGGATTACTTATACTTAATTTAATTAAAATTCATCCAGTAGTTTCGCAGATTAAACATGCGGATGGAAGGACAGACAGACAGACAGACAAACGACTTTATTAGGGCGAAATTGAGACTATGTAGTCCCTTCTTACATTTAACCCTTTCGTCATATGAGTAATTACAATATTTACAAAACAAGAGAAATTAATTGCATACAGATTTTAACAAAATACAAATTAATTACAAGTTAATATATTTGTTAGTAGATAACAGAGCATTACCAAAGAATGTTAGTTTTGTGGGTCATAAAAAACTGTGTATCAGTTATGTTTTAACACAGAAAAATACCCACTGCGGAAAACACCTACGAAGAGAAGAGAGGTGTAAAAAAACCGCGAAAATTTCTGAAATAGTTCAGAGGAAGGAAAAGAAAAGAAAAAAAATCAATAATATGAGAAGGACGGAGGCGACGTGCCCATAAGGCGTTCCGTTACTATCGCTTTGCTGATTAAGGACGCCTAATAATAAAATCCGAGCATCGGTCCACTTTAATCGCTTGGACAACTGCATGCGGTTAACAATAAGGAAGTATAATCCAAACTTTGTACAGCTTGCTGATGCCATGCAGTGCAATTCATCAACGTCTATTTAATACTGTGTAATGAATTAAATTAAACAATTGAACATAAAACCTACAGTCTATCAAATATTTTTTAAATATAAATAAAAAATATTTAAATGGTTTTTTGATAATTTATTGCAAATAGATCATGTAAAGGAAAGAGGAGAAAGAAACTGGTTATTTATTTATATGAAAATTATACGCACTATATTTGGTTGAAATCCATGAGATCAGTTCTCTAGAAATATTTATTTAAACAAATGAACATTTCATTGTATCTATGAAATTCTTATTGCGGTTAAAAATTATTTAAATTTAAACAATTAGATAAATGTTATTTCACTTCTAAATGTGCTACAAATTTAAAATTTGGCATACATGTGAAGTATTATTAACAAAATGTGGAAAACGTATAATATTTATAAAAATTTAAAAATTAGCAATTGTCATACACCATTATTGTTCCATAAGGAAAAAAAGAAATTTGGTCCCTAGGAGAAATCTTTTGAATTAAAGAAATATTCCCCATAATGAAATATCTCTTTAAAAAATTAATGTTTTTTTCAAGGTGAGATGAGATGCTTGCAGTATGCAAGCACCTTCTACTAGTCATTATATATCGACGTTTCTTACAGAGGAGGAGGATATAACATACATAAAGGAGGATATTAATGTTTAGGCACTTCCAGATGAGATGGAGATTCGAAATTTTTTTCTTAGGTCGGATTTTTTATAAAACCGACTAGAAAAAACGAAAATCATGAAAAAGTGCAACAATGCGGTCGCTAAAAATTCGCAATTGTTTAAACAAAATTTTAAGGTTTATGTATTTCCGCATGAGCTAAGGAGTTGAAATTTTTTTTATAAGTAGAATTCGTAAAAAAAACGAAATAAGGATTATACAAATTTTGATATTTTAATTTGTTTGGCAGTAAAAAATTCTTAATGTTTAAACAAATAGGTAAATGTTTAGACACCGCGCAAGTTATGGAGCTGAAATGTTTAAATTAAATAGAATTTTATATATATAAACGAATAAACATTTCAATTTATCCATAAATTTTTTTATTGCGGCCGTTAAAAATCATTTAAAATTTAAACATTTAGAAAAATGTTATTTCACTTCTAATTGTGCCATAAATTTTCAAATTTGGCAGAAATGTCTGAAAAGTATAATATTCCTAAAATTGTACAAATTCGTGATTGTTTAACTCCATTATTGCTCCATAATAATATAACGAAAACCAATCCTGAGGAGAAATCTTTAGAATTAAAGAAATCTTCCTCATGATGAAATATCTTTTTGAAAAATTAATGTTTTTTCAAGGTGAGATTAAATGCTTGCAGTATGCAAGCACCTTCTACTAGTATATAATATATTTCGTTAAAATCCATGCCGCCAGTTCTCTAGAAATAGGCGTAAAAGTATTATTATTTTACTTTTTACTGTGGTAGCCCTGCTCTTTATCTCCGCTTTAAACATATTGATTTCATTATAGTATGTTGTACAAATCTTATATAGAAAATTTAGTTAAAATCCGTTCAGCCAATTCCTTCCAAATCCATAATTACTGAAAGATTTTAGTTTATAACTGTGGCACCCCTGTTTGGTTGAACCTGTCAAAATATGCTATTATGGTTTTGTATATATTTTTAAATTACAAATTTTAAATTTGGTTAAATATGGACAGTTCAACACAAATACTTGTGAAAACAAATTTTTTAATTACTTGCATTGTGGAAGGCCTGACTTGTAAATCTATACTAAACATATTGATTTTGATTTTTTATGTTGCATGCCTCCTTCACACAAAATTTCGTTGAAATCAGTTTAGTAAATTCCTTCAAAATTCATTATTACCGAAAAGTTAAACATTGCAATTGTGTCGATCCGGTCCAAGTATGTCATTTTGTTCATTAATTTATGTAAATATTATGTGTACAAAATTTGGTTGAAATCGGTTCAGCCAATTCTTTCCTGATATATGCGCACGGACGGACGGACATCACGAAGGTAATAGTACTTTTCAGCAATGACGAAAAGCACTAAAAAGAGGTGAAAAATCCCGTTTTTTAACAATGGGAAATAAAACTGCTTTTAAATGGGAAAAAATATTATCAGAAAGCATTGATATGATATATTATTTGAAATAAGGCCTAAGTAGGCGATGGCCTAGGAGCGGTAGTAAAAACGGGAGTTCGGGGTGGGAATAAAGAAATAATATAACGCAGACTTGTGATGAATTAAACTATTATGATCCGTAGACGAACGGATGTACAGACAAACCATATACATGAGCGATATTTTTCGGAAAAAAGCGCAAAAAATGGGACGGAAAAATAATTTGGCCTAGGGATGAGAAATTTCCAAATCTGCCTCTGAATATAAAGCTTTTAAACTGTATTGCGAGGCCGTCGTTCTCAACCAAAGATGTAATCTTATGATAAGTCATAATCATAAAACATGAAAAAGCGCGCCTTATGTAATAAGCTCTGCAACTCTTTCCTCACTTGTTCAAATATTAAAATCACTAAAACAGGACAAATCTGTTTTGCTCTTAGTCAAAAACAAGACATTTTTAATGCAAAACAAGTGAGAACTAATCGAACGTTACAAGTTGGAAATTTACGGTAATCAGCACGAGGAATCTATTCAATGTAAAATAAGCACCTACGATGTGTTACATATTTTAATTGCATTTTTTTTAGAAAAAGACATTCAATTATTTTTAACAAGGCGAGAATTCCCAAATATAGGGAGGTCGAAGGTTCGCTTAACCGGAACCCGGTTATGAGAGAGTCTACCATGGTGGTCTTTTTCTCAAATTCGACTTCACTTCTTGTTTTTCCCCTTTCGCAACTTTTTTCGTATTTTTTATATTTGAGCATCGTAAATATTCATTTAACTTTTCTCGTATTTTAACTGAAAACTTGAATTCGATAAAATTTAACTTGTTGCTGTGACTAACTGTTTAGGGTTTTATATTCTTTTGTGCAACACAAATTTATATTTATGAGGAAGGTTACCCTTCATAAATTTTTGCCATTTCTCTGCTATGCATTTCCAGTTCCTTTTCTCTCCATTCTATTGTCTTCCAATCACTTTTAATGCCCATATCTAAAATGCATCCGCAAAATAGGTTTTGCCGACAGGAAGATCGATAGTATAAGGTTCAGTTCGCGTCGCGTTTCGCGAGCGCGGCCTTCAAATGCTTAGCCGCAACCGAAATTAATAAACGGCCATCTTAAGCGAAAATCCAAATTTCCCAGGGGCCCGCGGCATCCGCAAATTCCGAATTTCGCTCGGAATTTGTTTCATTGTTAATTAATCGCTAATAAGTCCGGATTCCGTGGAGAGGAGGGGGAGTGGGCGCTGTTCCGCCCTCGTAACTCCATCCACGGGATTAGCCCCAGTATCTCATCGTCTCTCTCTCTCTCTCTCCTCCTCTCTCCCTCCCTCTCTCGCAATCTATTTCCCTCAAGCGCAATCATTTCCTCCATCCACAATCTCTTTCTATCCCCTTCTCTCTCTCTCCCTCTAGCTGTTCTTCTAATTCTCTCCCTTTCACTCCATCTCTTTCTATCTCTCGCATTTCTTCCTCCCATTTATTCATTTTCCCACACTCTCCTTATCGCCCACCATCTATGGATCCTCTCTATCTCTCTTTCCATCTCTCCCTTTCTCTTTCACTCCCTCCTTGAACCTCTCTTTCCCTATCTCTATTCTTCTATCTCCTTATCTCTCTTTCGCTATCTCTCTTCACATCTTTCACTATCTCCCTTTCCCCGTCATATCCCATTCCCTTTTCCTCTCTCTTCTCTCACCGTCTCTCTCTATTCCCCTCTTTCCCTCCCCACGTCTCTCACCATCTTCCTCCCTCCGTTCTCTCCCTCTCAACCTCTCTCTATTCCCCTCTCTTTCTCTCCCCACCTCTCTCACCATCTTCCTCCCTCCGTTCTCTCCCTCTCTCAACCTCTCTCTATTCCCCTCTTTCCCTCTCTTTCTCTCTCCACCTCTCTCACCATCTTCCTCCCTCCGTTCTCTCCCTCTCTCAACATCTCTCTATTCCCCTCTTTCCCTCTCTCCCCACGTCTCTCACCATCTTCCTCCCTCCGTTCTCTCCCTCTCTTCTTCTCTCAACCTCTCTCTATTCCCCTCTACCCCTCTCTTTCTCTCCCCACCTCTCTCACCATCTTCCTCCCTCCGTTCTCTCCCTCTCTCAACCTCTCTCTATTCCCCTCTTCCCCTCTTTCTCTCCCCACCTCTCTCACCATCTTCCTCCCTCCGTTCTCTCCCTCACTCAACCTCTCTCTATTCCCCTCTTTCCCTCTCTCTCTCTCTCCCCACATCTCTCACCATCTTCCTCCCTCCGTTCTCTCCCTTTCCCTCTCTTCTTCGCTCTCTCTCTCTGCTCCCTTCTTTTTCTCCCTCTCTTGCCCCCCTCACCACCCCACCCTCCATCCCCATCCCCCGCCCCCTTATTTCCCATCACGTACGCCATCTGACCGTCCTTTCACCTTCCCCCAGCCCATACATTCTTTTTCCAACCGCCTCCATCTCTTTGTCTACTATCTTGCATTCCCTTTCTTATCACGTATCCTTATCTCCCTACGCCACCCCTCTTTTCATTCACTATCTCCTCCGTCCTATGCATCCTCTATTCCTACATTCGATAACCCTTTCGCTCTTCTCCTTTTTTCCGTGCTCTTTTCTCTATCCACCATAAAATTCCAAATCTATCTCCGAGCGCCTACCGCATTCTTTTCGCCTCGTTCGCCCCTCTTCGTCCGCTTACGTTCCCTTCCATTGCGGTATCTCGTTCCCTTTCTATCGTTCCCATCTTCTCACTCCCCCCGTTCTCCGTTCCAACGCTCGTTCCTATCCGTTCGTTCACGTTCCCTTCAAGCCTTAAGCAATTTTTTTTGTTTCTCCCATCAAATGGTCAGCCCCCTCAAATCTTATACGACCTCTCTTTCCCCATCCCTATTTGTTGCGTTTGTCCGTCCTGCGCTGACAAAAGTTGAAACTGTAGCGAGGCAGAAAATACTAGAATGATGACATTTTAAAAGTAAATGTATATACCGATACCATTCGACAATATGTACTGCTGGATTCTCACAACATGCTTGTTTTCATGTACTCGCAAACTAAATTCGAAATGTTGGGTGAGCTAACATAGATAGAGATAAGATCTTTGGATTATATGGGTAAAACTATGCCATATATTCTATTGTAAGTTCTGTTAGTAAATAAATAAAAGCGCTAAGTATGTTCGCGTTTGGGATGGTATTCGGTTAGTTTAAAAATTTCTTCTCGTTTTCTCTGACATTCCCTTTCTTTATTCTCTCATCCTCAATCCTCTTATCCAAAGGAAGCCAGTTGGAGGGGGAGAGCGTTAGTTTGCCCATGCAGCGGGACTGCGAACTCTCCAAAAGCGGTTGCTGGCGACGCGTCCGTGTCACAACCAAAGACCCTCGTGCTCTCTTCAAATCCGAGTGAATGGTATATCTGAAAATCGACGCAAAATGCATTTGCCTCGTATCACTCTATCTCTCCTCGATTTTATCAAATTTTGAAGCGATTTTCAGCTAATTATTCGTCGTTTCGCGACGATTGTGTTATCGATGTGTTGATACAGCCAGTATCGCAATTGGTTATTTTTACAACCGGGACGGATTTCGTTAACTGCCATCCATAGCGTCGGAATTTGAAAGTGGAAAGAGGGCTATGGTGCTCCATTCTTTGCCCGTTTCCGTGCTGCCACGCCGGCGTTTACCCCATTGGTTACCATAAATTATCTTTTAATAGCAGTCATTTTTCCGCATTTTGAGATGTTGTCTTCCACAATCAATCGATCGTTTTATTTAATTCATTCCTATAATACGTATAGTACCAACATCTACATTTCCTTTACACTTTTCTCTTCCACTCATCCTTTCTTCAGTAATTGCATTGATTGAGTGTCATCGTGTTCTAATTCCTTAAAACGATACGAGTTTTCTAGCTCGATGAAATTCTCTACAGAACATTTTCCTGAAAGAAACAGCATGTCCGACAATATATAACAGGCTTTTCTGCGGTGTTTAATAAAGATAATTTAATGTTTTAACTAAATATTGACTGGTGAAGTTTGAACACTAAAAATGGTTTATACTTGTTTTTAATTTAATTCCCATATGATCTCTCGAGTAAGTCCTGAACTAAACTGCAATCCGACCCGCCAAGGCACTCGTGACTTCAAATGAGCGCTAACATCCACAAGTGCGACCCGCCAGGTAAAAAGATTGCACATCTCTTTCGCCTCTCTACAGTATGTATCAACCGTTAAGAGTTAACGACTGGGCAGGCGGACTTTTGACTTGGAAACTCTGACCTCGAGCAGTCGTACTCGATGGCTGGCATCCACGTAAAATTCGAAGAATTTCTCCTAAGATTTATGAAATTCACATCTGCTACGTAGTGTATAAGAACAACGAATTAGAGTTGAGTTTTGATTAGATTAAGGTTCACAATTGAAGGAAAATTAAGTATTGCTTTCACGAAGTCTCGGCGTCTTCTGTTAATTTGGTTCTACAGGTTTTTCTACGACACCACCAAAATCAGCTGCCATTATGGATTTGGCACGCGGTGTTCGAGTAGGAGTCCATTGCGAAAAGAAGTAGGGTAAGGTCCAACTGGAATTGCTTAGCGCAAATTCCTTCTTTGTCCTAACAGACGAATTTTGTTTCAGGGGATTAGTCACCGACAGCTTTTCGATCCTTGAGTACATCGTCATTTTCCTACGCATTACACGAAGAGGATGTTTGATATTAGAAATGCCAGCAAGGAAGATAGGACCTTCAATAAATGTAAGCGTAAGCGTTACTGTTCACCTCAGAGGACTGCTGTTCTCATCTTGTTAGCAAAGGGAGGAGCTTAAAGAAAAACAAAACAGAAATTTCGTCTCTAAATCTTAATGGATCCCATAAAAATCCCTCCCACAAGATTTTAATCTACTAAGTTAAACTCTGAATGGCATACTTTCTTCACTGTTGCAACACGATTGCTGCGATCGAATCCTGGTTATCAGAAGGCAAGAGTCCAAGTCTACATTATCAGAAAGCCGCTGGAAATAGATATGAGATGGGAAGCCAGAGAGAGAGAAAGAGCTGTACGTAGGATGTTTATCATATCCAGTCAAGTGAACGTGAAACAGGAAATATATACCGAAGGGACGTTATAAAAGTCCTTAATCTCAACAGTTGACCCATCCAGAAATACTCACCCGAGCCCTCATGAATTGTTTTTCCTTAATTATATCGGGTATTTTTTTACTTGGTTTCTTCTGCCTTCTATGATTCAAAAAGGTTACGCTTGAGGAAAATGTTTATAACTTTGCCTCTTCAAATAGTATGTAGCTAACCATAGTATTTCATCATTTCTAACATAACACATTTTCCAATTTCTCAATAGAAATGGCTACAGAGCAGTAAAAATGAGCGTGAAACCAACGGTTGCCTGGATAATACATTAGTTTCGATCTTTCTTTTTGAAGACAAATATTTAAGATGGTTAATGCAAGGGACTAACGAGAAATTTAATCAGGTGATCTAAATAACGGGTTTATTTTCGCTCGCACCTCAGCTATTTGGGATGGTGGACATCCATCTTCTCTCGCTGCTATTACGCTCCCTGCTCCCCCCTTAATGTCTCCCCCTCCCTCTCTCCCATCGCCCTTACTTCGACCGGTACGTTCTCTCTCTCCCGCCGCACCCTTTATCCCACTCTCTCCCTCACTTCCTCCCCCACCATACAGCCCCCATTCCCCTGTCTTACCGAGTTTTCTCCACCTCAATCCCATAATCCCAGCCTTAATATCTCTCCCTTCCCCTTTACCACCATCGCTTCTCCTCCCTATATTCCTATCTCACTCACTCGCCGGAATTATCGCTCTTTTTTTCTTTCATCCCTCTTTTTTATTCCCATCTTACCACGCGCATTATTTCTCCAAAATCTTTTTAACCGTTTTTCTTTGCACCCTTCTTCGGTCAAACTATTTCATTCCTCCTTTCCCTTTTCACCTTCCATCCCCCCACTTGCACCTACGTCTGATTTTCTATCTGTTCGTTGTTTCGTTATCTTTTCAGTTTCACCTTCGTTCCCTCCGTGTACTTGGTCACCGATACTCCTTTTCTCTTGTTCTCAACGGAATGGTCGTCGAAAGAAGAAATGTTTCAGCCGGTTTTGTACATTTCAGCGATAAGAAAACGCGTTCATTTGGAACTCCCGGTCACATCGGTATCGTGCAGACGAAACGAGGGAAATTAAGCTCACGAGCTGTCCTCTTAAATGGATCAAATTACTTCGTAAAACAACCCGATGACACAACACATAAAAGAGGTAGCTGTCGTCACCTGAGCAACTTATGTCACTTGCAGAAATAAAATTACGGTCGATATAAAAGTGCATTTTCTTCAGCAAGCGTCATCCGCAACATTTTTCCCACGCATTATTTTTTCTGCATATATTTTCTTTTCTACTATTATTACTTTTGAGCTTCTTTTTCCTTATGTTTATCTCTAATTTCCTTCATTTCCATTTTTTGAAGACTTTCTTCTTTCAAATCCAATCAAAAACACTGAACTTGGTCCTCTTTTTCTTTCTCCACGAGTCTCTTTAATCAACACACATACAGGCGTACATATTGGCATGCATAAACTGTGCAACTGCTATAAGCAAATTTCTAGCAACTCGTGGAATATTTTAATTATTTACGTTAACCAGCTCATAAAAAGCATTTAGAGTCCTTTTGCAGTGAGCGTAACAACGATAACGAAGACGACCATGCCCTCGGTGGAATCCACTGCCATAGCATTTGGAGTTAAACACGCTGAACTTCTCTACACCAAGTCAGTTATCATTCGTTTTAGTAACTATTAACTGGAACAATATAAACACGTGAGTTTATTAGCCCAAACATCAGACATATGTCTCAATCCTCCTGATATATTTCCTATTATTCTCTTACTCTCTGCCTTTTCCGTATCCTCATATCTCCATGTCTGTCTTCAACACCATTCTCTTTTACCAGCCTCTATCATTCCTTTCCGTCTCTTTTCCTTCAATACTTCGAAAATTCCATCCAAAAACCTCGCATTGAGCTCTTCGCAATGAGAGAGAGAGAGAGAGAGAGAGAGGGACGGAACAGCACGCAAGCTATGGACCAGCCATGTACACCGTATTTATTTCTTCCTCTTTCCTTTACACTCCTCCCTTCACCCTCCCCCCTCTCTCTCTCTCTCTCTCTCCGGATTTTTCTTACAATATATTTTTATTTCGATTTTTATTTACCCGTTCTTGCGACGTTGCCAAGTGTCTCCCTCCTCCATATCCACGTCCCTTTTGGGTCGGTACTCTTTCCTTTCCTTCCATTTTTTTCTCTTCCCACATCCATTCCTCGACCATTGCACACACACGCAAATTCAAAGTTCCCTCTTTACTCTATGTCTTCTGACCCCGTCTACATCTCCGCCTTTGTTATAACTTTCATGTTAAAAACTTTTGTTTTTTTCCCCGCCTCCGACGGCGCCGCCACCCACTCCGGTTAGTTTCTAGAAAGTAAAAAAGAACTGGAGCATTCGTTTTCCAGGAGCGTAATCGAGGGAGGTAGCGAAAATAAAAGAACAAATAATGAGGAAGAAAACATAAGAATAACGGATGAGGGGGTGGATATGCATTAACCGCTGACTTATCGCGAGGGTTGGTTAATGCCGAGCTCGCGTGTAATCTCGCGTCCTTTTTATGTCGTCATTCTTAGCACGGCGCAGCGGCGGGTCGCTCGTTAATTCGTCCGCCACGGGGAGACAGCGGGCTAATGTTTTAGTTTTACCGTTTGTTTGTTTTAGGTCCGTTTTTTCGATTTTTTTATTGGTCTTCTTTTGTCTCCGAGGTTTATGCATAAGAATTCGACTCCCAATAATGGAGGACATTCATCCGCGACGTTGTTGAAAAGACAAATTATTAGCAAGGACAACGCTTAATTCAAGAACCGATGGAAAACCCATTTAAATTAATTAACCTTTGCATATATTCCGATAAAACGTCTGAGATTGATGATTCTATACTTTTTCATTAACTGTTGTCACAAATTCGTCAATGCGGTGCCAAAAATGAATCGCGTATAATTTCCTAAATAGTAACAATATTATAATATTTCGAGTTATGAATTGAAATATTCTTAAAATAGCTAAGAAACAGCGTTCCCTTACCTAAAGAGCTCTATTTTGATTTTTGGTTAGGAGTACTTGGAGAGTTTTTTAAGATAGCACGCAAATTGTACGGCAAATGATTAATAGCGCAAACAGTCTAATCCGGAATGCACGTGCTTGAAAAAGTCTTAACGATCTCATACCTTGATATGTCACGCATATAAACCTCGGGAATTATCTCTGATCGGAGACTTGCCCGGTCGACTTCTACTTCGAGGAAAATTTCGCGCGTCGAGCGCGGTTTTTTTTTTGTCTCGCGAAATTTCTGCAATTATTGCGTGCTAGCGGCGACGCGGAGCCTTCTCCGGGGCTTATCGAATGCGAAAAAAAGCGCTACAAAAATGTTCAATTTCCGTTGTTTGGATTTTATTTAAAAAATAACTTTCCCGATGATTGGATTGGACGTGGTCCAATATCCTTTTGACGTGCCTTGCGATCTAAAATAACGCGCAACTAGGACAGATTCGAGAATCTTGGGTAGCAATGATGATTCTATTAGTACGCAAAAGACTCTATACGTCTTTTAGTTATCCTACGGAAAGACTTTAACTCAAATTATGCAAGGAAAATAGATATTTTCGAAATACATGATGAGTCGCGTATCAATCTAAAAATCAATGACCATAAGTGGTTACTGGAGTTTGATAATGCCCTCGACTATTATGAACATGAACATTCATTTAATAAAAAACCTAAAATTTTGAGCAATTACTAAATATAATTTTACGCAGTGTCATATTCATAATTTCCCTATTATCGATTCACTCGAGACCTCCCACCTACTTACAAAAAGAATCGCAACAGGTCCTCGTGGCGAATAGTGTTTGAGAAATTGGTTTAAATAATCTGCAGTAATATCAGTAATGAGGTCAGGCTCAACTTGGTGGAATTTACTCATATTGAAAAAAAGAACTTTATTTCCAAAAATTTTTTATTTTTAAAAACCTGATGATGCTACGATCGTAGTGAAGCCGGTCGTTTTTTAAATAAAAAAATTGTGGAAATAACAAAGTTCTTTTTTTCAATAATCTGCAGTAATATTTCATCCAAAGCAACAGACTACCTATTTTAGACTGATTTAATTTTCTTTCAATAATCACAAATTTCCAAATAATTGTCGTCTTGAGGGAAAACAAAGGAGAAGGTTGAAGTGTTGCGTGATGCACGACTCGCCTTTCAAAAATTAACCAAAATCCAGAGAGGATGAACGCCCACTTGTGCCTTTGGATTTTACACATAAAAACCGACGTCTACACATGTCTACTTTCCGCAAAATTTGAATGGCTTTAACCAAAACAAATGAAATGATTTGTGACTTCGCCCATAAACAGTAGGAACGGGAAACGAAATAGCTTATGTAAAGTGATTCACATTATATTTCAACTGGTGACAAAACATATACAGAAGAGAGAAATGGTTTCAATAATTAAATTCTCACGCGCTGGCGTAATTTTTCAACCGCAGAGTATTATTTCATAAATTACAAGATTCTAATCGAAAGCCTTCGTATGTAAGCATCTCATATGGAAGATTGCTCCTATTATTTAAGCCCGAGGTTTCCAACCATTTTATTCAGAGTGCCAAATTGTGGAAAGTACTAGGGTTCTGAGTGCAGTACAAATAACAAAGCACAGCAGACATGTGTTTATAACTATTAAAATTCATTAGTATAGAAATATCCCTTAAAAGTATACAGTAACCCCTACATATCCTCAGAGGTTACGATTCTGGAAAATGTCGCGAGCATAGAAACTGCTAATATTGATAGTTAAAGCTTGTGAAGAAAATGGAGTTAGGGGAATGAACTGTTTTCGCTGTTCTCACACTTTTCTCGTCACTCGTTTCACTTCCTTTGCGTTTTGAGGTGATATTTTAACCACCTTACTTTGCAAAAAATATTTTGAAAATTACAAGCGGGTGGGCATATAGAGAGACACAAAGAATCACACTTATCACTCTCCCAATCGTCCTACGCGTGCGTCACAGCGTCACTACATTTATAGTATGTATGTACTATCCACATCATCCTTCGGATTGCACTGTTTCGCTTTACAGATTTTAGATTTAGGGAGGCTTTCTTTTTAGAAAACTACTTTGAATTTCACTGCCATCAATTTCACTTGAACATGGTTTTGAAGCGGTCTTCGAACAACAGTAAGCATAAAATGATTCAGTTCGGCATAGAAGTTATAATGTGGTTGTATATTTTCATATTGACCTCGAGGCGGTGCTCAAATGTAACATCACCTATTCCCATTCCCTACCTAACTTTGCACAGTTTCGTTTTACGCGGTATTATCCAGGAGCGCAAAGAGAGGGATGGGTGTACTTGCTTCGTAGCCGAGAGGAAATAGCGCAGCGTTTCATGGAATAAAACGAACGAGCACTGCCTGATAGAGTAGGCGGGCGCGAATAAGCAGAATTTATCTTCTGCGAACTTTTAAAAATTGTTATAATAATTTCTGCACAAATAAAATACATTATGAACATAAAACTCGTGAAAATCTATGGACTGCTGTGCTAGTAAGCCAAAATATAATGAATGTATATTTTTAAAACTTTTGCGCGCCACAAAAGATAAATTGTATAACGCAGACACGCGTGTCGCAGATTGTTCAATTATGGTTTAAGCAGTATACGCAATTCCTTATATAGCTCCATTAGATGCACATTAGGTTGACCAATCGTCCCAAATTTAAAGGGACAGTCCCTCCTTTTCATCATTCGTCCCGCTTTGCTAAATGTCACAACTTGTGTCCCGTTTTTGAAAAATCTTTATTAATATCCCAAATTGTAATTTAAATCGTCCGGAACGCCCTTACTGGTCACACCAAGCTATCTGATATTCATTAAATCTATCTATCTAAGGCTGACTCACCAATAAATGCACCACAAACAAGCCACTGTCATCTGTTCCTCCTTATAGTCGACAAATATATGAAATGTCCCTCCTTGGCTTCCTGAAAAGTTGGTCACCTTAATGTACATTCCTCCTTGGGAGAAAAAGCAATTGTAAAATTTCTATGTAAGTATTTTAGATTAAGTCGATAATACCAAAAGCTAGCTAGTTGTGAGGATGGGACAATTTCGCTAAGTAAGGAGTGGGAAGAAGCTGGATTCCTTTTCTATTTTTAATGATAAGTTCGTGGTCGCGAAGGCTGGGGTTCATGATCGACGATCATTAGTTCCGATCAATGATGAATTATTGTGATTTTTTCGTGCCAGTCACTTCGTCGCTTATCTGATTGTGAGCCCATCTGGATCAATTCCCTTTTGCATCCAGTTGGCGTGACTACCTTGGGGACGGCTGACGATTAAAACGTGCTCTCGACGAAGGCGTTCCCGATGCACAAACTCGTTTCCCATCGCAGATTGACGCATTATACCCCCTGCCACGCCAATTTTACGTCATTTCGAATGAATTTATCGCGTCTCGAATCTGTTCCTTGAGAATTGTCTTGTGCCGTAGTTGTTGCGAAGCGGATATTTTACTGCTTCAACCAGATGTCTCTACAAGGGTAAAAAGGATGTTGCATTCCAGAGAATTATCTCCAAAACAGTAAGGACACGTTGAAATGATTATAATCGGACATTATTCGTTTACACATATACAACCCCTGGTGGAATCGCAGGGAAAATCACATTTATTGCATTGATAAACTAATTAAGCCGCGTACACATTAAAATGTTTAATATTTAAAAATTCACCTCTTATTCATATCACTAAGGGGCAAAAATGGGATTCCTAAGAATGAAATTCGCTAATATCTCGGCGAAAAAGAGGCAACGTGTACTTCAATCGTATGTCGGATCGCTTCTTTATGAGAAAAATCAAAAAGTAGCCAACCGTCACGCGGAAGATTCATTAATCATCCGAGTTACTCGAATGCATTTTCCATTTCTTTCATTGTGCCCAAAAATATCTTGGTTCGTGGGTCAATACACCTTCATCAAAAAAACCTAAAATAAGTTATTGCTTTTACCTTAATATGAGATTTAATGAGAACTAAACGACATACATCGATGAAATTTTACGAAATTTAGTTTTCAAATATGGTTCAAACTATTCAAAAATCTAAGTTTTATTGGATAGTTATTTTAAAACTTCGCTTGACATTGTACATTTTGCCCGATAAATAAATTTTTCGTTGAATTTTGCAGTCGCTTTTATGAACATGCACGCTTTAAAAAATTGACAAAGAAAGCATAGTGTGAGAAACCCGGTTTCATGCGCTTTGCTAAAATCACTAATCCTGTAAGAATGATGTGTTATGTGACCCTCATCTCTTTTTCTAAGGGTACGTGATAGGTATAAGACAAACTCGAAAATTACAAGTTAACCATACGTACATATGTTCACATTCTTTGGAATAGAAATTAGCTAAAGCAAGCAAACGCTAATTCAAATATAACAAATTACCTTATGTCCGATCAATCACGCATAAGGACCAACGAAAGCACGTCTTCAGGTCGAAGATATAGGAATTATAAGAGCGCCTATACTATGAAGGCCTAGGAGAGATCAGAGGTGAAAAAGCAGAATAGGGGGAAGGGGAAAAAAGCAGCAGAGGAGTACGGAACGCAAAAATTATTTAAAAGTTTCATTCGTAAATGTGTTATTATTTATTAGTCCATGATAAACTTTAGATATTCCCGATCAAAAAATGCATAGGTAGAATTGAGAGTCCACATGGAAATAACTGTCTATCGAAATCCTTTTATTGCTCTTAAAGTAAACGAAGCGACGCAGTTTAAGAGATGGTGGCCATTTTGAACGAGCATTCGCGAAGTTTTTATTTTCGTTATTGTCCGCCCAGCACCTTTTTTTCTCTCTTCACGATCCCTCGGAGAGATAATTAATTGTAACTGGTCGGTAATAGTTTCGAGAACCAAAAATTTTATATGAGAGAACGCAAATCCTACAATTACGGAGAAGTTGGAACCTATAATCAGCTTAAGCAGGAAATCACGAGCGTTTATAACTCAACATGGCGGCGGTCACGCCACCCGCACGATCGTAGATGAGGCCCCGCGAATCCGTCTCTCCGAATCGAAAAAAATAAAGCTTTCTTTTTTCAATTAAAAAAAAATATTCCCCGAGCGTTCGGCTCTAAACGAGTTTTTTTTTCGGGCCGAGAAAAAATTCAGACAATGGCGTTTATAAAACGTACCCGCAAGAACGTCAATCGACGCCTATTTTTAATCTCATTTCTTTTTTTATACGGCGCGTTGAGGGGAGTGAAAAAAAAAATCCAATTCCGTAATATGGGGTGCCGCAATCTCTCTCAATCGCCTCTCGTTTTAGGAAATGGATATCTCTCTTTCTCTCTCCCTCTTATTTTCTTTTTTCTTTTTTTAATTCCTCAAAAAACCCCTCATCTCGAAAAAGTCTCCTCCCACTTCTCACGTGGTCGGAACAAATGACACACGAAAACCACTTCGTTCGACTCCCGCCCGTCGTTGCTACGTGTGTATCTGAGCTCGGGGGATCTGGAATGAGGGAGATAATCGCCCGGTTGAGGGCGTCGAGGGAGCAAAAGAGGCAATCTTCCTCTTTTCCTACCGTTAGAGGGAGTTGTAATGGGGCGGTGGTGGTTCCATCTATCGGTAGCCAAAACGTTCTTTCCCTGCTTCCTCCTCGCTTCTCATCCTTCCCTCCCTATCAAAACGCGCGCACACACACACTCTACCTCTCTCAAGGACGAATCCCTCACGAATCGTGACGACTGTATTCTCCTAAGCACCCATCTATCTTTCCCTCCTTATTCCGACTCCCTCCCTCACTAACCCTTGTTCACGCTTGCTCCTCCCCCGTTACGCCGCGGACTGAACGTGACTCCATTTGCCCACTCTTCCCTCTTTCTCACTCTCTCTCTCTCTCTCCCTTTTTCTCGAACATTGAATTCTACACTTTTCGCAATAGGGTTTTTTGTCTTTCATGTCCACTCTTTTTGTCATCCTGCCCTAAATAAGGGATGGGCAAACTACGGCCCGCGGGCCACATGTGGCCCGCGATGCCATTATGAAAGCGAACCGTAATATAAAATACAGTTAATTTCATATTTGTAGCTTAAAATTATGGCCGTAAAACTTTTTCCAGTGACGTTATGGGGATAACATATTATTTATTATTGATTTTCACTAACAGGATCCTTCGCATTCTCACTAATAACTTCCGATGTGAACCCTAACGTGGACCGCCGAAGCATTTTCATCTCTTAATGCGACCCAACTAAGAAGCTGCAACTGTTAATACGGCCCGCCACGTAAAATGTTTGCCCACCTCTGCCCGAAAATTTTCCTTTATTTATTTGTAAAATAATTCCAATACATTTATACAAGAGATTTAGGTGTGCTTAAATACCTTTCGATTCCGTAGGTTAAATAATCTGCACACGCCTGTGGATCACCATCGAAAATTGGGTAGATTTGGCGTAACGTGGTACAAGAGCGTATTGATTTTTGTAAGATCGAATCTGAAAAAGAAACAATAAAGCAATGGTAAGAAGGTACATGCAGAACATTTTTACAATCACTACCTAGTTTTCTAAAATTCACGGTGATGGGCGCAATTTTGTGGAATTGTTCCATGATGAACAAAGAAAATAACAAATTTGTCTCCTTAATCGTTCATCATTTACCTAGGTTTCACTAAAATCTAACGATTTAATATATTACCGAATAAACAAAAACACTTATGCAATTGCACGAAGTAACGCCTCATTTTATCCATTAAAAAATATTTATCCTGTTTTTTACTACCTGCTGATTCCCTCTTGCCTACGCGCAATAGGTATCTAAGAGGTAGTGCAATGATTAGCTGTTCAGTTTCAAAAGTTTAAGATTTCCTCATCGTGTGTTGATACTATTTTATTATCTATACATCTATGTAAAAGCGAAATCTTATGTCTGTCTGTTCGCAAACTCCTCTTACACTATTTGACCAATCTCCACCAAACTTGGAATGGCGATTCATACGTTAGTTAAACGTAACATGGAGGGGTTAAAATCCCCGCCAGATTTCCCACAAAAAAGTGTTTTGAAAATCTGTAGGTGAGTTTAACGCGTCTTAGTTACCCTATACTCTTTGGCGCTCACGGCGGCCACCGAATACCCCAAACTTTAGTGCTGCTCTGTTATTCCTGTCGAACTGAAGGGAAACGAGGCATTACTTTTTCTCCGAAATATCAGAATCCCAGTCCAGATGCAATTTTTTCTTTCGTTTACGGGATTTGCGTGTGAATTAGTCTTGGGAAATTATCGAATTTTCATCTCTGAATAATTAAAAAAAAAGGGTTGAGCACTACGGCAATATGAAAATGTTGAAAAAGACGACTCTGATTACCGTAAAAATTAAGATGAATACGTTACTGCTTTCCACATACCGTGAACACGTCACGTACACAAAACTCTTCGGGTTTGCGGGAAAATAATCCTCGCCAGTGAGCCGTCTTCACACACACAAGTTTGAGTGACGTAACTCCACGGCAGGGACTATATCAATCACCCAACGAACACACGTGGGTTTAGGGGTCATTAAATCTCTCCAGGGACCCGGTCAAAGACGCACTGACAGACACACACAGAGTATTAATAAATTGAATAAATTGTTTTATTGCTACCTCACAGATCATATAAAACCCAGAGAGAGGATTTTTTTATTGTGCTCAACAAAGAAATATTCGTGTCAAAAAAATACATAATGGCATGTTTGGCACATCTTGAATTTCTATCTCCGAAACCATAAGTTGTAATCATGAGCTCTCGCTGACGATTTTGAGATAAATGCTGTACTGCTTCCGAATAAATTATCTAATCGGTGCTTCACAGATCATGTAAGAGTTTGTCACACATAAAATATATTGTATATTTAAGTGTATTTACCCAAGAAACGCCGGGTACTTAGGATAATACATTATATATTGTTATCTTTAATATATTATTAAAAGACCGGTAAAAAATTAGTTACGCGCCAACGGCGAGAATCATCATCAGCATCACGCTGCTGTCCGAAGATAGGTTTTAGCTAAATCGCTGCCTCCATAATCCCCTAAATACCAAAATAAAATTACAAGGAACAATTTTTGGCGCGTTTTAAGTTTTAAAAAATTACTCATTATTTCGCATTTGTATCCGTAGTATTCAATAAAAGATTTTGGCTGATCCATTAAGCAAAGAAATACATAGAGTAAATGGTAATAATTAAGCCATTCAATGAAACGTCCTTAAATGAATCAGCCATAATCCACTGTTTTGCACGAAATTAATTCTATTCTATTCTTGCAGGTGAACAGTTTATTCCTGGAGCACTACGATTAAGCTAAGAGCGCATATTTAAAAAACCGATGGCTATTAAATAAATGACGGATTGGCAGTGGAAAAAAAGCTTCCGAGTTATTCCACTTTCTCGGCGAAAGTGCAGAGCCTTCCAAGGTCAAGAAGAATTATGAGGTGCTAACTAGCACTCGCCGAGGACGCCATTTTCTTAAACTTTCAAAAGGGAGAGACTGATTCCAACGTTATTATATTCACTGATTTGCTCATCATGGAGACGCCAAAGAAATTCCGAGGGCAAGCTAGTATTGTTATACTTCAGGAAATTCGACATTTTTACGGCTGTAGATTTTGTGGCAGCAGCAATACTAAACAAAATTTAGTTTAACTTGCTCAGTATTTAATTAAACTCCTTCCTAATAACCGTAGCTACGAGAGTGTGGAATGTGGAAAGGTATAGCGGAAACCCTTTTGTCTGCAGATAATCTGCCAAGTCCTACAGTCAATCGGTTTAGCTCCATCAAACACATTAAACATTTTATCATTAGAGTAATATTAATAAGATAACATAATTTATTTCACCATGAAACTAAAATAAAAAAGATTAATATTAGAAAAAATATTTAGGAAAAACTTTAGTTTATCTATTAAAAGGAAAAAACGAAATGAAAATGAGAACTACGGAATTAATCTATCAAATTGGAATTCATTCACTCACTTCATTGACATTGATTCGTTTATGATTAAAATAAGCCGTTGGACTATAATTGACTAATTAACATATCGTATTCCAAATATTTTTATTTTCCTTTTAGATCACAAATTAAAAACTAAAAATTGTAATGTTTATTCATATGACTTTTTTCTCTAACTTAAAGCGTCATATTGATAAAAGGAGAGCATATTGTCGTCGGCAGAATTGTTATTTTATTTAAAACTTGTTCTTAAAGTGCATACAGATAAAGATTTGAATTAGAATGCGAGACTTACGAACTTCTCGCGCAACCCTTTCGGTTCGCTAGTGACCGACTTTATAGGACCAAATGTGAATGGTATCTCGCTGGCCTATCTATCTCTAAATCAGAACAGAAAAGACGTATGTCTTTGGTGACTTCAGATCTCGAATTTACAGCGATCTTATCACGTAATAGACGCACTGGATTTTTTATAATAATATTTTGAAAATCGCAGCTTGGATGCGCTTCCACATTATCGCATAAATAGTTCTATGAGGTAAAATAAAACAATTCTGAAACTCGAAACACTAAAAATATCGAATTTCCTTATTAAAATAACAAAATGTCGTATGATTGTTAAAAAACTTTAATAGCATTTTCAAGTCCGATCTAGGGAATGGTAGATAACATTTATTATTTATACCCAAATAAACAACCAGAATTGAATGAAGCTGTACAGCTTGGGAAAATTTTGAAAAATTATCCAAGTTTCTAGGAAATAAAAATTTATTGCTAAATTTCTGATTAATTTTAGAATTATTATCTATTTTACAAAATTTAAAAACACCGAATTAGCAAGATTCTAGTTAAAATTATAAAACAGTTTAAAATTTCCAACAATCATAAATATTCCTATTTCGATTCATTGAAACAAAGACTGGAAGATGTGGTATCGATGGATGAAATTTTAACTATGTATATGGAAAGAAGATATATATTTTCCATTAAAAAGTAAGAAATTCGACAGTACTCTTCTATAGCCCCTTTTGAATTGTTATATGCCACAGGTCGGCAACGTTTTTGTGTAGAGTGCCACTCTTTAACAATACTCAAAATGAGTGCCATCATTAAAAATATTGTCTCTTGCGTTTAATATAAGTTTACTTTTTTAAGGCAAGACATTTTGTATATGATGCAGAGAAGTTAGAGACAAAAAAATCTTTTCAAAATGCATTTTTTCTATCTTTTCCGTGGATCTACTCACGTCCCATAAACTACCGACCGTTGGTATAAAACAATCCAATGTTACGTACGAGTACGGTCGAATTCCATGATAAAATACGACGAAAAGATTCGAACGTTTCAAGTCAAATTAAATATCCGAAAAATGAAATTATATTATTCAGATGGCTAACAAGAAAATGTAATAGCATAAGGAATACAAAAAATAAAAATGGCGAAGAAAAAAATTGGGCTCGTCCGGGATTTGAACCCGGGACCTCTCGCACCCTAAGCGAGAATCATACCCCTAGACCAACGAGCCACACGTACAGTTGACGCCGATATAGTGGCTTATATTTTCTTGAGACGTATTCCTTTGGCATAACTTACATTATTTATGAATTAACTATGACGTTCTATAGACGAAACTGTACCTATTTTGACTCCATGTCTTGTTTCCTTTACTGAAAGCATACAGTGTCCATGACAGGAAAACCGATATCTTACGACCTATATTTTTGTCCTCGAGCCACAAGCTTCTGCTGAAGAACATTTCAGATAACATTAATTATCACAAGCTACTTCGGAATAGATTGTCCTACCATCGGATGACGGATTTTAAAGTCTGTATAACCGCGATCTGTCAAAAAAGGTATAATTAAACGCGGTTTAAATAAGTTTACATTATCTTTGTTGCTAAAAATTAGTGTTTTTTGATAGTTAAATAAAATGTCTTGAAATACTATTTCGCAAACGTGATTTTGTATACGCTACTTGCGATAAATGTCACGAAACTTATGTTTTGAGACCAATGCAGAAAAGCAGCGACATTTTCTTTCCTAGACTGATAAACAGCTCCGAATGCTTGGGAAAATAGTTTCCATCTATGCCATTATAATACAAACCCACTTGTTTACGCACAAAACTTTTGGACGCGGCGACGCAGTCACCAAGTGTGTGTCTGAGAGGAGAGAGAGAAGTTCAACGACCTTTTCTCCGAAAAATCCGGACCGTGCGGTCGGGTAACAAATGACCGAGACGACTCTCCCTTCGCGTTTCATATCCTCAAAGAAGTGATTTCCAATCCTCGTAAAAAGGTTTCGCTCAAGGAGGAAGGAATCGAATACCTGGCATTTAAATTCATGCAGAACGTGTAAAACCCCGGAGACATCCCGATGCGAGGACGGTATGCTGAACCAGACGAACTTTAAAACAAGCGAGATTTAAGCTTGCACGATTCCGATCCCCGAGAGTTCTTCGAATAATTTTTTTTCTTATATAGCAATACGTTTACATTTTCACATGTAACTTTATATTGACACATCTCCATCAAACAATCTACATCTGCATATCCTTAAAAACCCATTTGCACCATATCTTTAACCACTATTTAAATTGCAGCTCCTTCATTGACTCACTTCTATGTAATTTCATAAACACTTCACATGCCACACTAGAAACAATCAAGTGTAGCGCTTAACAATGATCTTGAGAATGATCTAGATTATCTTCCAAATATAATGCTCAAGCATTTTTAAGCAAAGTGTACTGCAATAAATATGCTTATTTTCAGCCAACGAAATTTCTCCGAAATTAAAGGTGACATGTCATAACCAATATCCTACATTTCCCATTTATCTTAAATGAAAAATAATAATAGTAGAACAAATAATTTCAACCTACTTCGAAGTAAATCCAACTATGGGTTATGAATTGATAATTCCTCTTCCTCAAGTGAGTTTAAATATTAATCTGTAATGTCAGCAAAAGTTTATGGAGTGTGAGATCTAGAGAATAAGAGTGGGATAAAGAATCCAGCGAGAACTCTTTCGAAAATATTGCACGGCCGTTTTTTCTGGACACATTCCAGTCTTAACCAATCAGTTAACTTGACAACGAACTGGAGACTTTGCACTGAAAATAATTATTGCGTCACCTTCAAAACCTGATTCAAGTATTACTCGTGAAATTCGGGGCGCTTATATTAATTTACGGCAGTAAATGCCCACACCCTGTGTATATTCCTTGTCTTCGAAGGTTTCTTAAATGTCAAAAGGCTTGTGAATATGAAGTTAACGAATCCGAAATGCTCAGCGAATGGTGATGGCCATTGTAGTAGTCGCTCAGTAATTCCTCGTGTCTTTAAAAAGTAGTGCTTTAAAATGATAAATAGCGTTTAGTTTTACCATTTGATTCAGTTATTCATTTAAAACTAATGTAACTGAATCTTTCTGAGATGCCTTCAATAGGCCAAATATAATTTAGAAGTCAAGCATTAACTTTTTTAAATGTCAGAGTTGTAGTAATTATGCACGAAATCTGGATTAAGATATGAAAAATACATATCAGTACAACCATGCAGCATATCATACTCTTATTAGAAATGCGCACTGTATCTTTTTAAGAAAAAGATGATTCATTCCTAGAGAAGGTTAAATATTTCATTCATATTCATTTGTGACTTTTTATTCGAGGAATTAGATAAAATATTATTTTAAAATGCCAATAAATTATCAGAATAAATACGGATATTTACTAAGCTAATGTGAAATAAGAAATTAAAAAGCGATATAAAGGCACATAAAAACTAAAGGAAGCGATAGAAAAGAGACAAAAATATCAGACGGATCGAAACATGTAAAAGTAATTTTTAGCATAAATAAAATTTCATAAAATTACTTTTGGTAAGTAAGTTTATAGATATTATGTATGAAATTATTGCAGTCAAGGTCGTAAATGATTATCACCACAAATTTCTCTCACTTAAGACGGCGAAATTTGCCCTAGTGCAATTAATTTGCACTCATCTTCTGATAGCATTATGCTAATAGTGGCCACAATAGTACTAGCATCCTTAAACATTGCTCAATGATATGACGGTGAACTAGAAAGAACACTCCAATCGCAAAAACAATATCTTCCCTAAAGCTTCCAGTTTTTTGGAGAGATGCGTTTTAAAGCCAAAAATTCCTTCTTCCGCGAAAATGGAACAAACGGTTAGAACGATACCTTTTTATCATTTCGGAATACTTCCTCTATCAATTACGTGAAACTCGGAAGCGATACACAAAAACCCATCCGCGGTCAGGTACGCAACACTGTCCCTTTTATCCCTCCTAGCCATCCGAGACCGAGGGGAAAAAGAACCATTTGTACAGCTTTAACTCCACTTAAAGCTACAGAATAACCGGCATTTTTTAAGGACGCGAATAATGAAAAAAAATAAGCAAAAGAAGCGGGAGGCGGGAGGTTGGGGGAGGGAGGGAGAGAGCAAAGCCTCCGATGGAAAAAAATCAACGTGACCACGAGTTGCAACAGGTTGCAAAGCTATTTTTTCTCTCTCTTTTCTCCCCTCTCCCTTTCCCTCATCCCCTTCCTCCACCTCCTCCTTCCCTCTCCCTCTGTCTCTCCCTTTCACCCTCCCTCGACGACCGAACCGGAAAAAATAAATAAAAGAAAAACAAACGACGAACGGATACGAGGGAAAAAAACGCGGGAGAGAGAGAGAGAGAAAAAAGAAGAGCGAAATACGTCGTGCGGATTGAGGGCATTCGAAATAAATAAAATGAGAAAAAGAGTGGGAGAAGAGGGAAAGAAGGAGAAGATGCGTGCGACATCTCACTTTCCCAAAAAACCATAAACTTATGTATTGGGGAGAAGAGAGAAGGGACCTCACTTCTGCACAGAAATGGTCCCTTCGATTTGCTCCCACGAGAGATGGGGGAAGAGAAAAAATAAACGGAAGGAAAAGTGATAGGAGATGAGAGAAAGGAAGAGGAAGTATGAATAAGAAAAGGGAATGTGAGGGATGGTAGGGAGGGGCGAGAAGGAGGAGGGAAGGGAGGGAGGAAGATCTGAAGGGGGCAGAGGGCGCGGCGGGTTGGGAATAACAGAGCAGGCATAGGACGCAGATGCGTACGTCACCAGGATGTGACAACTATGCCCTCCCGCCCCCGCCTCGTGCTCCCCCACCCCCCATCCTACCGCCACGCCGTCACACACACATACTCCGCTCTCTCCCTATCTCCTCCCATTCCTTCCTCGCCCTCTCCCCTGCTGACTCTCACATGCAGAGGCCGCAGACTCGGACTTCCTCCCTTATCACTCAACTCCCTCTCTCTCTCTCTTCCTTCCCTATCCTCCTCCTCCCCTTACATGCCGGCCCGTCATTCTCTCTTCGCTGTCCCTTCTCTAACACCCTTCTCACGACCGACCACGCCATTTCCCTAACCCTTCCCCTCTTCCGAATATTTCTCTCGCTTCTTCCCCTCCACCCCTTTCTCCATTATCCTTTTCGCTCCTTATCCTCTTCTCTGTCCTTTTCTCTCCTTTTGTTCTCTCACAAACTCTTCTCCCTTCATTAACAACTTTCATATTAACTTAGCCGCGTGTCATTTACGTAGATATATGCATTGACCGTATTTTAAATTTAAATTTATCTCAAGAACTACTAGCGCTATAAATACCGTTCTTCCTCCAATCGTCCTCAAATTCTGTGCTGATCGTGACGCTGTATTTTTATTACTTCTTGAGGACGCAAGTTTGAATTAAGGAGCCATAAAAAAAGCACACGGCAGTTTCTTTTAATTGGTTGGGTACGGGCTTAGCGTTTGAGGAAACGTAAGACCAAATAATGAATTTTAATTTATTCGCTGGGAGATTCAGAATCCTTCACAAAACAGATCAAAAGTAGAATCAGAAAAAACACATTTCCTAAAAATAAATTTTTAATTGCCATTACTACTCGGCAATTTATTTTTGGGCTTCCACTCTGTATGAACTATTCTGCCATCTTTGGACCAACAAGCATAAATATCTATATATCGTTCTACTCTTTACTTTTCATAATAAAAACAGGAAGTTGATTGGAGATAGTTGTAATATGGGTATGATGGTTTGTTTGTAGCAGATAAGATCCAACTCTGACGAACAAAGAGATACGATATATAACTTCGGAAATGATTTACTACCATTTTAATTGGAGTTAATTTTCTCTTAATGACCGTTCCTTTTCCATTCATCCTCTATTGTTCTTCGCATGAAATTTTAGAATGAATGCATCACATCCTTCGGTTCCGTATTTTCGTTAGGGACGAAAATTTTCTGGTCTCTCTTTCATTGTTTTCCTCTCCTCCTCTCACTCTCGAGAGCTCTGCTGCCTCTCCCCCTATCCATCGCCACTCATCCTACCTATTCCCACCCCATCACACCCCTTCTGATGTCCACTCTCCCCCTCCTCTCATTCATCTTCCCTCCCATTCCACCCCCACACAGCGTCCTCGCACGGCCACCCTTCTCTCCCCCAACCTCCTCCCTCCTGCCTTTGTGTTCCTCGTCCCGTCATCTCTCCTTGTCCCCTCTTCTCCCCATACTCCAACTCCTCTTCCGATTTTTCTCTACCCTTCCATCGGGTGTTCAGAATTTTCTCCTCCTTCCTCCCACCATATCCTCCGCAATAATTCCTTTCCCCGCACATTTTCCTATCTCCCTCATATCTTTCTCTTCCTTCTACCGTTCCAGTCCTTCATCCTCATAAATCATTCCCCCCTTTCTCTCTCTTCTTTCTTTCACGACGCCTGTCTCTCAGCTGTTCTTTGAAATCTTCCATATCCTACCCATCCACCCACTTTCCCTTTCTACAGATTTTCCAGCCTAATTCCTCTCTCTTCTATCATTCCCTTCCATCCATCTTTCCTTTCCTCTAAATCTTCCTCTCTCTGTTCCTCTCTTCTTTACGTTTCACTACCCGCCAAAATCTCTCACCCACATCCCTTCTTCATTCCTTTCCCTCCCTCTCATGCCGCCCTTATCTCGGAATTCCCCCTTTACTCTTCCCTCCCTCCTATCTCTTTACCCTCCCTTCCCGTCCTGCTATATCTTTCCCACACTATCCCCTCACTATCTCGCTTTCTCTCTCCCTCTCTCCTTCCGAAAGGACCACTCCAGAAGCCTTATCCGCTCGCCCTCCACGTACGTTACATTTAAAGTGTCTGTGTGTGTGTGGGGGGGGGGCTGTCGGAGTTTTCCGAGAGCTGGCGAGAAGGGAGAGAGAGAGAAAGACAGAGGGAATGGGAGAAAGAGGGAAAAGGGAGAGAGGGTTCGGGGAGGAAGTAAAGGGTACTGAAGGGGGAATGCGCAGAGAAGGAAGAGGGGGAGAGACTTCGAGAGGGATAAGTGGTGGAGAGGTGGGTGGCGGAGAGAGAGAGAGGATGGGACAGCGGAGGGTGGAGAAGAGCGAGATCGATTGTGTTTTGTTTCGCGAGAGGATTCGAGTCCACTTTAAAGAGACTTGAAAAAAAAAAGAGTTTTTGTGTGCGAGTGATGGAACCGGCGATAACGTGGGATTAACTAACTATTTCCAACGAGTTCTTGGCGTTTCTGCGGGAGAGAGATAAAGATTTACCAGCCTTCTGAGAGAGAAAGAGACAGAAAGGGGAAGGGGGTTTTTGTCGCGCGTTTTTTAAAACCGAACGGATTCATTTTTTTAAACTACGCTAAGTAAAAAAGAACGAAGCTATAAATATACGAATGCCTGAAAACGAACCGGTATCGTTTAATCGTCGGTTTTATAAGCGTCGGATAATTACTTTGCGAGTGTAAACGAATTGCAAATCCCGACGCGTTTTACAATTGGACAGCGGTAATCCACCGATTCAATTCTCGATGTTTGCGATTAATTTATTCGGGGAAAACGATCGCGGAATTGTTCTAACGGTCCGGCGTCGGGCGCGATGATGGACCAAATAAGATGCTCCGCTTAACGCTTTCGGTCCGAGGGAATGCGTCGCAACGATCGGAAAACGCGACGAAGTGCACGGTCTTTCTCCGGTCTTGAAAATAAAAGAAAACAAACGTGATACGGTTTCGAAACCGTTCCTCCGACAGCCGATCAACGAAAAAGATTTTTAAATTTTCAAATCACAGCCATATTTTTCTGCATTTTAAAGGGTTATTTGCACGTTGTGCACCAAGTGAACGCATATTACAAGCAAGTTGGTGTCTGTACGTCCGTTTTTTACTTTCTCATATACATAGTATATTAAGAAAGTATTGTAATCGTGAAAAAATTCGACTGAGATTTTGATGGAAATACACGTTTTAGGTGTCCCTGAGTCCATAAAAATAGTTTTCGCCATGTCGTCTGTTTGTCTATCGGTTTGTTCGCGGTTCTAGAGCCCAAACGCGTAAATGAAATCGAATTATATCTCGTATTTACGTATATAATCTTTGGAAGACCCTTTTAAATAAAATGATATTGCACAAAAATAAGAGGTAGTTTATTCTTGTCGATTTTTAGAAAATTTTGATTTAGTACTCCAAAATGGCTATAAGGAATCAGATTAAAATCAATCCAATCGTAGAGCCTGATGTCGCAAATAATACTACGTAAACCATATGTCTCTAGAAATCACAACGTGGCGTCCAGTGACATTACAATGTACGCTAAGCTACCTTACCTAAGTCCTTTGACTTCACACCTCCGCCGCGATCCACTAGAAATCTTACTTTAGCCTATATGGTTAAACTAAATCGAATGATATCTCATATTTTTGGGTAATATCATTCATAAAAGGCATTCTGAAGAGATGAACGATATTACAAAACAATTAAGGGTACTTTATTCTTGGATTTATTGAAACAAAATTCGATTTACTCAAAAATGGCCATAATAATTTTGATTAAAATCCATCCAATCTTACAGCCTGATGTCACAAAGAATGCTAACTAAGCCATATGTCCCCAAAAATTACTATATATCGTCCAGTGTTATTATTTCCGTACAAGACGCTCGGTGCATGCGCCAGAGGAGGGGAGGGAGAACCCGGAGGTTCTCTAGTCTAAAATTCTGTACTTTTCTGTTAACGCCACACGCTTATTATAGTGAGAGGCATTAGACATGAGAGGTCGATGGTGTCAGTCGCTTTGGTTCTGTTGCTACGCATTATTAACATCATTGCCAAGCACACAGTTAATTTCGGGGCAAAGATTGTAGTGAGGCCAAACATATACACGTTTATGAAAAAGTTTGTGCAATGTATATTATATATTTCATTCCGAATCTATCACCTCGCTAATCAATTGGGTGATTTTTATATGGAAGATCGGAACTACAACGACGTATGAGAAAACTCATAAACTTTAAAAATGTTAGGAAAGTGTCAAGTGTAACATAAATAGGCACGTTTCGTGCGATGAAGTATTTGAAACTAAACGATATAATTTAAATTATCGCTCACCATAAACGGCGAAATGATACGACCTAATTATGTACGTATTTTCGTATGTAATTATAGCAGATCATATTTACTTCAGTTACTAATTAGATTGTTTTCGTTGACAACAATTAGGTAGCTATTCATAATTTTTTCTAATTGTAAGTTCAAAGTGATTAAGTGACTTTCTTGTTTGCTTTTCTTGGAAACGGCTACTCCTACAATAAAAATATATTTCACAAGAAATATTTTATTTGAGTAGTTCTAGAAATTTTATTCGAAGGCTCGTTCGATATGATTAATATTTTACGAGATTCGACGGAAAGTTCGTTTTTTCTTTCCAGTAAAGTGGCGCCCTTGATTGGGTTCTGTGAACCATTTATGTCATTTTCTTATTACCTTTACCCATAGATCCGAAACAACAAATGTCATGAAAATCCGTTGGGTAGAAGCTGAGAACGAATATGTGTACGGGCGGACGGACAGAACGAAGCTAATAGGCCAAGTTGGAAAAGAGACTCGCCTAAAAATAATTTATAAGGGGAATTTTTCACCCCTTTGCTCAATCATAATAAAAGAACCATGGTATCCAGTGCAATGCCATATAAAACTGGATAAAAATTAATTCGAATTAAGATATGAAATCGGGCTTAAACAGGTCAAAAGAAAAAGGTTTATTTTGATCGTCAGGCAAATGCAAATACGCCTCGAATTGGCGATAAAAATCGAAAAAATGTACTGCTATCTCATCTGAGATAGGTTGATAGATTTGGTTAAAAATATATCTTCCTTCTACACACAGGTCACGAAGGGAACGCAACTTCTTAGGATAAATATAATAAATATTTTTATTGCATGCAAGAGATTACCCGTAGCAAAGAAACGGACCTTCCGACAGTTTCTGAAGAAAAAAATATTAGCACCACAATATTCACAGCTATGGCAAAAAAGCAGGAGTGAAGAAAAGAGGAATAAAGCAATACAAAATCTTTTTCGGGAAGAAATCGGCAAAAAAGGCTCCATACCTTTTTCAATGCAAGTAATGTACATACCAATAGATAGGGAAAGAGCCTTTTTAGTTTTGGGAGAGAAAAGGCAGAGGAAGAGGGAGGATAAAGGAGGGAAACTGAGGTAGAATAACAGAGATGAGAGATAATGAGAGGAAGGGGAAATCGAGGGAGAAGAGTGTAACATGCAAGGGAAATGGAGAGAGAGGGTGAAAGGAAAAAGGGTTGCGGTGAAAGTAGTCTAGGAAGAAGGGAGAATGATAAGAAATAAGCTTCAATCTCTGGTGCGACGGGGAAGTAATGTGGTGGAGTGCTCGCCATAAGCTTTGTCGGTTGTCAAGGTCAACGAAAATAAAATCATGTTTTAAGTGCCTTTTGGAACTGCTTCCAGTTTCGATGCCTATTAGATAGGGACGCCGAACTTAAGTTTTTTAAGGGGCTAATAATTCTCCCAAAGCGCCTGCTGCGTGGTTTAACTTTTATTCGTAGCTTGAATTATTTCTCGTCCGACCTACGATTCGCTCGTGTTTACATTTGTGTGCGTGCATGTGAATGTAGAATGAGAGAAAATTAGCGAGGGGAATCTTGGCGTTCGATTTCCGCGGCACGTATTCGTCCGCCGAAAGTCGCGTATGACATTGAGATGTTGCGTAATTCACGTGACGTATCGTCATTCGAGCGCCGGATGCGATTCAAGGCAATGATTTGTGCGTCGGCCGTGAATATCGGATCGAATTAAAGAGGATGGAGAGGACGGATGTTAGTCGCTTTTGCCGCAAAATTACTGCGAAATTTGATTTTGGAAGCACTGCGAACTTGGTCCACCAAAAATCAATTACCTCGCCTTAAACCCAATAGGATAGTGCTCCGCAACCTGTCTGCCGCGACAAAGTACTCGATGTGCCACGGAGATATGTAGCTATAGAGAAGGTAAATATTTCACCAATTCTCAGGCTATGGCCACAGAAAATTTACGCTATTGTCCAATACGTTACTTTCTCATATACTTGGGCAAGTATTGTTATCGTGAAAAAATTCGACTTCGAGATTTTGATGAAAATACACGTTTTAGGTGTCCCTGAGTCCATAAAAGTGGTTTTCGCCATGCTGTCTGTCTGTCTGTTCGCCGTTCTAGGGCACAAACGCGTAAATAAAATCGAATGATATCTCGTATTTGTGCAATATATCATCTTTTGCGGATAGATTTTTCGTAAAAATGATATTGCACAAAAATAAAGGGTAGTTTATTCTTGGCGATTTTTAGAAAAAAATTATTTACCCATAAATGGCTGCAGAGAATCTGATTAAAATCAATCAAATTGTAGATCCTGATGTCACAAATAATACTGCGTAAGCCATATGTCTCTATAAATCACAACATGACGTCCAGTGGCATTAAAATGTACGGTAAGCTACCTTACCCAAGCCCTATGACGTCACGCATCCGCCGCGATCCACTAAAAATCTTATTACAGCCTAAACGGTTAAACTGAATAGAATGATATCTCATATTTGTGGATAATATCATTCATAATAGACATTATGAAGAGATAAACGACATTGCACAACAATTAAGGGTACTTTATTCTTGGATATTTTGAATCTAAATTCGATTTACTCAGAAATGGCTAAACGAATTTTGATAAAAATCCATCCAATCGTACATCTTAATGTCACAAATAATACCTACTAAGCCATATGTCACAAAAAATTATTAATATCGACCAGTGGCATTAAAATACACGCTACACTACGGTTAACTTTGATTTATAAGCGTTTTTCTTTTATAAACGTACACAGTCGACCAAACGTATATACGAGAAAGTATGTGCAATGTCTATTGCGCCGTTTATTTTTGAATAATTTTGTAAGACAACGGACAAAATTACAATGACATGCAAGTGCATTATTTTGGCAAAATTCTTCCAGCTATGTTAGCGAAGGTGATTATTATTTTTGCTGTAGACTAATGAGTGATTATAATGCTCTACAAAAATGTCCTTGGACTTGTTTATGGATGCCATAAGACAATTGTTTCCAAACCTTTTTTTAAGGCGCAGTACACTTGCAAAGAAAACTGGATATCGCGGCACCCCAGCCTTGTAACAAGGCTTATATATTTTTAAATACGGGTATAACAACCCATGGACGCATACATTTGTTGATGCTACTACATACTAAATTTACTAGGAGAAACCTTATTACCCCAATTTCCTATAAACACATCCAAATCGTTGATTTATTTAATAAACAAAATTTTTCGAGGCATCTCTAAAAATCTTCTGCGGCATCTCACAATCATTGTGCCACGTCACACAGTTTGGGAACCACTGCTGTAAGGAACGAGCAGACCTCAAATTGTGACTTATGAATAGAGGGAACTAGCTCCACCTCTCACTGGGAAATCCAAAATCAAAACAAATTTAATTTCACCGCTCTTTTCTTAACGTTAATTGTACGTCGGACTGCGGGATGTGAAGTTCGCGCATGTATCGTACAATCTACGACGGACAGCGTTGAGTTGAGTTAGCAACTTAATATTAGAAGTGAAAGAAATATTTACAGATGAAAAGTCCCAGCGCAAAGAACTAGTCAAGCATTATAGATGATGAAGACGATCGTTGTAAAAGAGAACTGGGGTGTTCGAGGACTTGATCAGTCGGACTTCAATGGTCCTCATAGTTGATTCGTAGTTCCCGTGAATCGCCAATAGCTGTGGCGTTATCGGAGGGCATTTTATTGTATTAGTGAATCACTATCATAATTAACATCGTTATTTTAATCTGACTAAAATATTTAGTTTAGCGTTTTTAGATTAAGAATAATAATTAACTCCATTTAAGTACTAATATGCCAGGGAGAGATCGGGATAAAGATAGAAAGTTTGAATCAAGAGCGTTTGAAAGGAAATTCTGCTCTTTTGGAAGAATCACAACGAAAGTGTAAAGGATCTTCGAAGACATTTTTCAAGAAGGGGTGCAGTGAAAAAATTGATTCTAGTTGCAGTGTTAGTGAGAAAAATGAAAATATTATTTATGTTAGCTGTGAAAGTAGAAATGAAAATTTTGAAGATTCAACATAACTGTGCCAACTGGAGCTGAAACAGGTGTAATTATTCAAAATAGCCCAAAAAGGTGTGATGACTTTGATAATAGTGCTCCGTTAACTTCTACGTCAGCAGAATTGGTTCCTGTAGCGGAATAGCCTAGTACAGGGCTGGCGAACCTTATCAAGCTCGCATGGTAAAATTAACTTAATAAGAGAAAATTTGCCTCTTCGCGCGCCAGTATCATAAAAAAATGTTAACTGGGTCTATTCTTACAGTGTAGCATATAGTATGTGTTTTCCCACACCGAAAGACATTTATATTATTTCATTCAAATGATATATTGAAAACAAAGTACGAAATATAGTTTTTATCGAATTAATAGAGCGAATCCCACATCTTCTAGACTTGACAAATAATATTAAATGCTAACGAAAAATAAGGTCCATTAATGGATAATGTTATCTTTAGTGGAGGTGGTACTCTCTAAAAACATTAGGTATCTTATGAAAAATCGTTATACGTGAAAACGATTTAATAAATGACATGAATGAAGTAATGAAGAAGATGTATGCCATGAACGGACTGACCCGAGGCTTCAACCTCCGTTTGTCAAATTCCAGTAAAATACTTGTCGGATGTTAACGATATAATAAAAATGTCTAAATACTGTGCTGACGCCAGGGGCAGATTGGGCCGCCCTGTGCGCCGATTACACCTTTGGGACGGTTCCATCTCGGGCCAAGACGTTTTCTTTTCAAACTCTAAAAGATATTAGATTTTCACACTCGTCTGCGTGTAGGTAATTTCGGCGTCACCACACAAAACACAATTCTTTACCGTTCTTTTCAATTGCACCATACCTTTCAGTCCACTAATCCTTAAAGATCCTTTCGCTTCCTTCATCAGAAAATTTTGCTTTTTTATTCCTCGATTCTGCCATTATTCAAGGATAAAAATTTAAAGCGATATAAACTGCTATTCACAAAAACAAAAATGACCTAAATTCAGTTGAAAACCCGAAGCTCCGACAACTGATAAAATAAAAAGGAGCGTAAAGTGTTTACAATTGTCGCCGATAGGTGGTGTAGTGGCAGCTAAAAAATTTAGTTTTTAAAATCTCTTCAACAATGCATTATATGAGAAAAAAAAATCATAATATAACTGATGGTACCTCTTGTAAACGAAGCCTTTCTTTCGCATCGTTTCAATACGTACATTTATTAGATTTCCGGGATCCATGTCGCTGTATTAGCGAGTGGCACATTTCATTTCTTATTTTATTTTGTGGCGTGCTAACCAAAATCGTTCCACGTGCCACCCTTGGTACGCGTGCCATAGGTTCGCCAGCCCCAGCCTAGTATATTCGCAAATTTTAGTGATCCTGGTGAGTAGATTTTCCTTTTGACCCATAAATAATAGAGCAATATTGTTCGAAAAGGTCCGATTCGCATCTTAAGCAAAAATGATGACTTTCCGTTAGGTGATAAAAACCGACATTTTAGGTAATTTTACTACAAATATGTATTAATAAACGGTGAAAAGCATAAGAGCACATAAGAGCAGAAAACCGGTTGTAAAACAAGTGAAGATTTTCTAGACAGATTCGATGTAAAATTGCTAGTTGTAGAATTAAGACCTATTGCTCAATGTTGTTACTACAGTGAACCAACTGCCTCTAATCCATTTGAAGCCTGGTCCACGATCGACATCAGAAGCTGTAAGTATCATCATCATAGGTAGTCTGTCCGTAGACAGGTCCGTGATTATTCATGGTTAAACCTGGTTCTCCATATACTCCTATTTTCCGCTGTCCTCTTCTTATCTTGATAACTCTCTTTCCCTTTCAATTCGTCTATCAGCTGAAACCTTTTCCTACCCCTTTCCCTTTTATCATCTAGTTTTCCTTCTAACACGTCTTTAATCATACTCTCTGTCCTCAGGTAATGTCCAACCCAGTTTGCCTTCCTCTTTCTAAGTCTGTATAATCATTCGCTTCTCTCCTACTATTTGTAGCACTTCATCGTTTTTTATCCTATTCGTCCATTTTATCTTCAGCATTCTCCTCCAAGTCCACATTTCAACGTTTCCCATGTATATATAAGCATATATATAAATTAATAATTCAAAATTTGTTTGCATGTTTCTTTCATTAAAATATAAACTCGTATTCAGAAATCGTAAGTCGTGGACCTCGCAAACTCCATTCGCCTAGAGGCATCGCACCCTCTAAGTCCGCCTCTGAATCGAGGATTTGCACGACATAGCTGTACTAATCGATGCCAGTGAGCGTAAGATCGGAGCACACAAGAAAATATGTCAAAATAGTCGCTAGAACCAAGAAATACTACAGGTCATTCTCCCTAGACGCGATAAGACATTTCCTGCCAAACGCTTCTGGTGACTTGTAGGGTAATCATGTATATGTAAATAATAAAAAAGGCTTGCCGAGGACTCCAATAGATGATTACGTAACTCTGCGTAACTCATACGCTGTAAACCTGAAATTACTATATTTTACAACATTTAAGTCCAAAAGTTTTGGAAGAAAAATGTGTTGATTCCCCGAGAAGAAAATAAAAGCAAACCACCAAATAAAGTAGCAAGAGGAATCAAATCCAACGTACATTGTGCAATGAATTGTAAAATATAAAAACATCGATTGGCATTTTGGTGTATAATTGTTGTAGACGAAGAAAAAAGAGTAGGAAAAAACACCTAGAAAAGTAACCCACCAACCCTCAATAAATAATTCTGATGGCAAAACGTTCATCAATATCGGTTTATAATGAAGTAGTTCTTTTCTTACCAGTAATAAAATATTTTGAAATCCAAAATTTCGACAGTATAATTTGAATTAAGATGAGTAAGGGATACGCTTCCGGTTAAATTAAACATAACCATTATTTTTGATCGCAGATTGTCATACTCATTATTCTGCAAGAGGCTCTCCTTCATCAACTCCAGTGAAACTTGCTATCGTCTCGAAGCGCACTCCTAATCACGCCCCACTGCTTCCACGACAGATTCATCCAATTCGATGATTTTCGAGCTAATTTCGTAGTTTTTTTGCCAATTTGAAAACCGAATTCAGCCATCAAAAACAAAATCACCCCAAGAATTCTAAATAAGACGAACGAAGAAAGCGATAGTATTCTTCATTCGGCGAAATTATGTCGGGAGCTAATAAAGCGTCGATAATTCTTTTCGCCGCTCTAATTAACAGGCCCCTCAAAAGAGAAAAAAACACACCCAGACTGGAGGGCTTGTTAATAATTTCAATTAAATCGGCGCGCGTTCTTCTTTTTTTAAAAATTCCTTCCCAAAAACTTCGTCCGAACCGATCGGATGCAGTAGGCTGCAGGCTCGCTTCAAGCAGCCGGAGAATCGAAGATTCGCTGAGGACGACGGGAAAGGTTTTCCTCTCCATCTCTCGCCATACCTTCCTCCCTCTCTATCCCCCCCTCCATGCTCTCGTGAATCGAACGTTTGATTAAGTCCATCCATCCTAAATCGTACTAATGAATCCCAGTTTCCAATCCAGAACTCCTTTTAATAGACTCCGAATCAGGGCGGAAAAAGAGGAGAGAACGGTGGAAATTTAAGAAGATTTTTCCGGCATGGAAAAAGTAGAAAAAAATCCCCATTTACTACTATCCCTAACTCTCTACTTCCGAATCTATTAACTCCACCACGCTTCACATACTAGATAGATAATACGAGAAATGCTAGCCAATTAATATGTAGCAATATGTATAAGTATTCAGTACTGTGCCTAAAACAAGTACGTCATTTCAACCATTTCAAATGCGAATTTTTCCGTGGTTTTTGTATATTTGTAATGTCAGTATGTTTTCATTTCTTTGGAGTGGTTAACTTTTTGTGGTTATTTCATTTGGAATTGATAGTAAAATTCATCGTATCCGAATTCTGGTTATCAGATAATTTCAGCTATCAGACTTTTTGAGCTTCGCCAGTACATGGTTCATGTGGTGGTCAGCAAAGGTGGTTGTGATGACTCATACCATAATTTTCGTCTCTATATTAATGAGAGAGGCCTCTAGCGTAATTTAACGCTCATGATTTAACTTTCAAAGACTGCAGTTCACTCTTATAAAGCCTAAGTTATAACTGAGCTACTTCAACTTCTCCTATCAATACCCGGTTTAGACGTAAAGCAATTACCTATTTTGTATCGATGTAGCATATTATTACGTGTAAAGAACATAAATTGTAGGAAATTTATATTTTTTTAATTTCCGAATTTTTATTAAGCTTTTCACCTATTATGCCGCCTAGTTCAGGTCGGATACATACGATGTTAGACGGTACAGAGACCCAAAATGGTCTTACCTCGTCAATAAAAGGTCAAATAAATCCATTCAATCCTCCGTCATCCCAAACGCAACATCGAAATTCTTTCGCATCCTCAAACTCCAGAACTCATAGGGATTCAATATTTTTCAAATAGCCCTCTTTCGGATAGACAAGTGGTCTAAAACGCAGCCACCAGTTTATAAAATAATTTTCGATCGTCCACGCGCGCTTTACAATTTCACACAAAAAACGGAGAAATACAGAGGAAGGTAGAAAAATTCCTTTCCTTCGGAAGGAAAGATCCGTTCATGTTTTTATAGGGAGCACCCCCTCCGCCCTCCCCAGGGAATCGGACTGCTTCCTTTTGTCTTTTTTCTCAAAAATGGAGGAAATGGATTTTCCGGAATCATGTTTCATGCAAAGGTTTATCGTTCTCCTTTCCCTCTTGCATTATAATATTATTTGCTTCGTGAAGAACAAACGAGGGATGGAAAATGGGCAATACATAAAAAAACTTCCCGCTCGCGCTCAATCGGGATCGAATGGAAAAACAACAATTAAAAAAATACGAGGAGGGAGAGAGCTCCTCCGTTTGAGGAAAGATAAACAGCAAAAGAAGAATTACTAACTTGAAATCTCCCCAAAGGGGAATTTCCTCCAAATAAAATATTTGCTTTTTTTTAACGCTTTGTTTTTCTTGAAATATATGCTTATATATATGCTTAGGCATGTTTGCGCGTGCGTGAGTGCGCTGGCGCGTTTGTGTGCGTATAAATACGTATTCGCCACGGTTAGTGCCCGAAATATGGCGGATACGGACATAGAGGGAACTGGTTAACGTTTACGTTTATCGGGCGTACTCGGATAATGTATTATTAAATAAAATCCCCATGTGATACGCATACGATTCTTCCTGTGCAGTCATGTCATTTAAAGGAAACTTGGAGATCTATATTGGGTTATTTTAGTAAATTTAAGTGGTAGATTGAACTCCTTTTCTTTTAGAACTTCCTTCATGTTTTCAATTAATGAAACAATATTATCCACCTGGATCTGGCTAATGTCTATGTTTAGCACCCGAAATATATAAAGTGAAACTTTAATCTAGTGACAACCAACGGTTCAGATGAAAAATTTAATATAAAGGGGGTCGTTGTATGGGAGAAATTTCACCGCTCTTGCGGTGTCCGTTTAGAAAAAAATCAGTCGTTATGGGAGAGGTCGTTCATTTACATACGTACATAAAAATAAGTACATATACACCCACTTTCATGCATGTGTATGCCTGCGTGCGTCGCTATAACCCATCCTTCTTCCTGCTTTTTCATTTTTCAATTTTTTTAAGAGGCAGGTACTCCCTCTCCTTACATTCTATATGACTTGCACGCGTAAGGATCAGTGTTCTCCATCTCTTCGGCCATCATCCAAACCTCCATTTCCGCTTCTCACTCTTTCTATAGAGTGACTTTGTGTGTGTGTGTGTGTATATATATATATATATATATATATATATATATATATATATATATATATATATATATATATCGCTTCCTCCCCACTCTCTCTTCCTTTTTAACTCAGTTTTTATCGCTTGCCAATCCGAGACTGGCCCTCCCTCACCCCCTAACCAACCTTTTTTCCTCTTTTCTTCCTTCTCCTCCCCCTTTTTACTTTTTCACCATTCAGTTCTCCGCTTTGCACCTTCCTTCGATACATCTCGGCTTCGTCTTTTGCCTTTCATTCTCATTTGCCTGTGTACCTAATACCTCTTCTTGTCCCTCTCTCTCTCCTCGAATCTTTATATCTTTCCGCGTCTCTATCCTCCATATTATTTTTCTCTTTTTATTTGAAGTTTATTAGTTGTCACCAACTTCTGTCTCTTCTTGATTTCATTAGAATTTTGTATTTTCAAACTCTGTTTACACTTTCTTCTTCGTGTTTTCTTTCTCTTTTGCACTGATGGACAAGTTTACTAGTAGGTTACCGCTCGCATTGTTGAAGGTACACGAAAGGTCGTGCAGACATGGCGAGAATCGACAATGAAACTAAGAAGGAAAGAAGTAAGGAAAGTAAAGGGAGAAGTAGTCGTGTGCATTAAATATGAATAATTTTGGTCATGAATTTCGTGTAACAGTTTATAAATTTCTTTAAATTTTAAGCGCTATATATATTATTTGGAAAATAGAATGCATAGTTTGTAGTCCGAGACTGCCAAATATCTGCCGTAGATGCTGCAACACCCCAAGGGAACGAGCACTTTAGTACAACCTTTTTCAAACTTTTTATATCGCGACCCAGCCGAAGGGAAAGCAACATGGAGAAAAATATGCTCTGACTTGAGTTTTCATTAACTCTCAATAAAGACAACATGCTAAAAGATTGGCATTTATTTAATAAAAGCATTTCGTTCCCTGTCATTTTAGATAATATATTTCAGCTGGTTATGCGTCGGGTGCTCAGATTTCCTTATGAGCCTCGAGAACCATACTCTGAAAAACACTGGTTTAGATAACCAGCGAGTAAATAATATTCCTCGCTTCGTGTTAACATTTCCAAAACATCGATCCCGTCTCCATTATTTCTTCCTCCTTTAATGAATTCTTAACCTTTTTCCCTCTTCCGCTGCATTCTTCTCTTACTCGCCAGTTTCCTCTCCTTGCCTCGCCCACATTTTCTCCTCTCCCCTCTTCCATTACATTTCCCTCTTATCCTCCCATTCGCTGCTTTCATTCTCCTCTTCCATTTCCATCCACACGCAGTTTATCCTTCTTTTCCTCCTCCCACAGACACCCACGGTTTTGAGCTCTCTCGAAATCCCCAACTCCTTCCGCTGCCGTGGTTCCTAACCTCTCAGACCCTCAAACCTTTCCCCCTCTCCCCCTCCCCTTCCCTCTTCACCGCCCCAACCTCATTCCTTCCGATACCTACCTCGAGGCTCCTTCTTTCCCTTCCCCTCCCTCGCCTCCTCATCCTCCCTTCGACCCAACATCCCCGCCCTTCACCTGTCCGAATTCCTCCCCTTTTCCAAAACCTCCTCTCCCATCTCTTCCCTCTTTTCCCTCTTCGTCCATCCTTCACAACATCCCTTCCCTCCTCCTCCTCCCCACTCCCCTCCCGATCTCTTCCTCTTCTTCTACCTCTTTCCGCCGCCTTCTCCTATTCTTCTTTTTATTTTCTTCCCCTTTCTCTTCAAAAAAACCTCTCCTCCACTCGTCCCCTCCGCCCATCGCCGCGCCAACCACTCGCCAACCTCTCTCCTCCACCTCTTCTCCGGGGCACACTATACACCCAAACAAGTTTTCCTCTCGTCTCTTTCTCGCTCCCTCTTCCTCCTCTCCTTCTCACAGTCTTTCTCTCCTTTTTCCTCACCTTCTCTTTCCATCTCATTCTATCTAATCATATTCGCGTATATCTTTAGCTCATTCCCTCTTTACGAACCTCACTTGGTTGCTTCTTTTTCTATTGCTGCAACATCCTTCATATCCCTATCTAATCATTCCCGCATATTTTGACTTATTTTTCCTCCTCTTTCTGTTACCTCTCGATTTACCTTTACCGTTTTCATGCTTAGCACCTATGGCGTTTATCGCCTCCTGCTTCTTCCATCTTTCTAAACCTGCTTATGTGCATTGTTCTTTCTGTTTGCCTCACTTAACGTTTTTTGACTTCCCCATCTCTCTCTCTCTTTCTTTCTCCTCTCTCCTTCTCCCTCGAGGAATATAGCAAGCTTCCTCTTTTAACTTATACCTTTTCTTTTCTCTCTCGGTCTTCGTCGCCTGTATCATTTTTTCTACCATCTTTTCTTCTCTCTCTCTTGTTTGATTATTTCCTCTCCTCTCTACTTTCACTCACTTCGCACTTCTTCCCTCACACCCCTTATATCTCCTCTTCTTCGTGGATCTCCCCAAAAAATTATTTTTTTCTTTTCGCTTCCTTCCTAATCGTTCGTTATCACTTCGTTCTCGTCTTTTCAAAGCTCTCTCGTAATGAAGGGGGTCCTTAGATTCTGTATTTCTTGACCAGTCGCCTTGAGAGACTTGTCCATCATTTTTTCAACAACCTGAGTTAATTAGGAACTACCCACTATTTTGGAACTTGATTCGTGTTAACCGTGGTTCCCATCTTTCTTTCTTTCAATCCACCTACAATATACGTATAGTTTGTTCAGGTATTCATCTGAATCCTCATTAATGAATTTTATGTGCAGTTCTATTTGATAACCTATAATAATCCAAGAGGTTGATTAGCCAGAAATTCCATTCCATTCTATTTGATAATCTGTATGTTTGTGCTCGCGTTCAAATCCAAAAGCATGTCGAATAACTTGAAAACGGCTGAATCTATTTTAACCATACTTTCAGTTTTAAATAGACTGAAACCTAAAGGGGCATTAGGGTAATCACCGTGTAATATAAAGGCCCGAGTTTGATTCCAGAAAAGTTTATGCTAAAGTCCAGTTTTCACATCAAAACCAGGTTACTTAAGGTCCAGGATTGGGAAAGCAATTTGTGAGGTCACTCGACAGCAATTTGGTAATGTTTTCAAAGAGTTGGAAATTAGGATTGAACGCTAATGGTGATAATGTTGAACTGTAAAAATGTTTACAGCTATAAATATTTATCAAATTTTCTTGTATGTACTACTTACAGATTGTTTCTATCATGTGTAAATATATATTAAAGTTTAAAAGTGCATCACGGACTTTATAAAAGCACTATTATATTATAAAATTATAAACTTCAATTGAGTATTTTTATAATTTAATTTTCACTTGCAATTTTAATAATAATTAATACAATATTTTATAAAGAGATCGAAAATAAAAATTTATTTAAAACAAATTAATGACAATAATATTTATTTATAACGCGGATATTCAATTTAATTCTATTCTTTGGAATAGTTCAATTGCCTTACTGATTCCGTGAACAAGAAAGTGCGGGATTAGTGGCTTTCTTTATTAATAACTTTAAGATTAACTTTGAAGTTTATTATTTATTCATAAAAGTTATTTATAAAAAAGTTTTTATTACCATTACTTTCTTTATCTACCGTCCTGTCTTTTCTATCTTCGACCTCATCCCAACTCTGACGCATTGTGTTACCTGCTGTTCCCTCTCATTCCCTAAAAATAGCAATCCTTCTATCAATTTCTTAATGGAACTGATGTCCTAATTTTTTATCACTATATATGTTGCAGTTCGTATTGCGTTCCATTTCAGTTATTCGTTTCCTTACTCGTACTTATTACAACTTTCGCATTCTTTGCTATCTCCTATCTCTCTCTTTCCCTCTACTACGCCCTCTCCTCTTTCCATTTCCTGCACAAGCCTCCCTCCTCTCCTCCTCCTTCGCGATCGCTTCCCTGGGCTCTCTTCTCTCTCTCTCTCTCTCTTCGCCGCTAAGATATCCGCGCAACGGTACCCTGCGCCGCAAGGCAACACACGGCTCGAAAGTAAAACCGTGATCATAGACGACGGCCGCGACGGATATGGAGAGCCATCGCAGCCTTTTTTTTCTCGAATGCATTCCGTCCGTTTTTTTTGCTACGTCACGCATATACGTGACCGATTAACCGTGAGGGTTTTTTTTATAATCCGGCGAACAGGAAAAGACTTGCTCGTTCAGGGTTCATCGTTGCTACATTTTTTCCATCGGTAGTTTATAATTTGCGATTACTTGGATCCTGCTGTAATAACTTTTCGCGTGACTTAAGCTCATGTTTACATGGAGGACACGGAGAGCTTCTGGCCTAAGTTGCGGTAGTTTATGGGCAACAATAAAAGTCAATTTCGATTTTATTCAAAGCATAATTATATAAGACCGAGCTTGAAGACGGTCATTCCCTCATCCTTTGCGCGAATGAAATGACTCCTCGCAATTGCCATGTCCCAATTAAAAGCTCTAATAACCCATTCAATGTTAAAACCGTATACTAAATACAACGCGAGATTTACGCCGGAATTGCCAATAATGGGAGTAATTTCGCGTAGTTAATCAAGTATTGGGGACAGAAAAAAGTTCATAAATCCGCATTTCTGTCCTACGTTTGCTCTTTTAACGACTACCTTTGGATAAGGAGAGAGTTCAATCCGCTCGATCCATTTATAATATAGTGCGAGAATTGAAAGTTAACATACTACAAGGTGTACGCGGGTCATTTAAAAGGCGTAGGTGGAAACTAGTTGACAACTTTCTTTTTCGTTCCCGTTTTAGTCTTTATTTTTTGCTTTCATAGTCTGTTCTTTCGTACTCCGTCTATCACTTTTTATTTCTTTAGCTCTCTATATATTATTTGCCTTTTTCACATTACCTATATCATTTTCTGCCCTTTCCTTTCTCTCTGATTCTTTTCCTCTCACTGATCCTTTCTCTTTTTGTCTTTACCTCTTCATCTTTATCTTTCTCTTTCACCCTCCACATTTCTTTCTATTACTTCTTGTTTCCAACATACATATCGCATCTCCCTCAAAATAATTTTTTCATTTCCACCTACGTTTTTATTTTATCACATTCTACTTTGCATTTTAAAATGGAATAGATGATAGAATGCAAAACAACTAAAAATAGACGAATATCTATCTCAAATAATTCATCTTCCTTTTTATCTTCATTTCTCTCTCTCTCTCACTTATTCTTTCCGTATTCCTCCCGAAATTATATTTTATCATTTCTCCTCACCGCCTTTGTTCACCTCTTTATCTTCCTCCTCTCCCTTTCCTTTTCTCTCTCCTCTCTCTTTCTCTTTGAGAGTGGTGTGGGAAGGAATCCTTCACCGGAGATGGACAATGTGAGCGATTAAACCGTTCTGCGGGATGGAGACCGCTTTATCTTTGCGTGCCTCCCTTTGACATGGAATAGCAGTGCTTTATTGAACGCAGTGCGTATTTTCAGCGGGAGAGGGGAGGGGGGGAGAGAGAGATGCAGATAGAGGGAGAGAAAGAGAGGACGAGAGAGAGAGACCGTGTCGACCACCGCAGCACAGCTGGGAGGCAGTGTTAAGGTCATTTTGAATTCGGTGCAGTAGGGTTCTATACCGGCGGTCTAAGCCGTACGCCGCTCCGCGTTCTTCTTTTTTATTTCGTCCCTTTATGCTTCTCACACCCAATCGCTCCCTTCCTTTTCGGCCTCCCCGCCGCGACGCCCATTGGGAGAGTTCACACGTAGTAAAAAAACTCGGATTTCGTTGTCGTGGAGAAGAGCTAAGTGTGCGGGGACACGAGAGAGAATCATAATCTGAAAAGGAAATAACGCCGACAAAAAATACCTCGCGGATTTTTTCTTCTAGATCGCAGACTTTAAGGAAAAAAATTGACGATTCTTTGTTCCTCAGGGAATGTGTTGAATACCAAGAGGTGCGTCGTGGCATTTTGGAGAAAGGTGAAGAGAAAAGCGCCGCAAATCAAAGTCGGCAAATATTTTTTTCCGCTGTCGCGGTGAAAAATGCGACCGGAGACAAAGTTTTCGGTTTTTTAACTAAGGCCTTTAAAGTGTGATTGTAATCCGCAACTAAAATTTGGTTTCGCAACGGGGCCAACGCTTCAGTTCCCGTGGGAATGTAATTGAGAACCAAGTGTTCATGAATTGCGTTTTCGCCTAGTGTCTATTTGATGTTGCCCGTGGAAAATGCATAATTTATTTTCCAATAATTTCTCCACGAATGATTATTTTACACAATTTTCAATTCCAATCGACCGAAGAAGTGATGATTTTTCTTAGCACCTAATTCAATAGAGCATTTTTATCACATTCAAGTCGCATTTTCTAAAACATTATTTATGAAGGATAGTTAGCTAATAAAATTACAAAAAACACAAATATGTACGTGATGAAATTATTGATCGATGAGATAAAGTAAAAAATCCGCTTCATAGCGCTAAAAAGGACATACATGATAACCCTCGTTAAGAGAGCATCTAAGAAATATTTGTTTTAAAATTACATTTACAGAATTTCCAGCAATTAAACCGAAATGTAAACTTAGGCGTGGCTTCATTAAGGCCATTTTATTTTCAGTTTCCCGCCTTCAAAATAATAACGAGTAGTGAGACAATTACGCAAAGGTGGCTAACTTACGCGAGAAAACGAGTTATTTCGGTTTCATAAAAACATAACTTCTCGGCAACCGGGCGACATGAGTAGAGCGTTCCGTGGATGTGACACAATAGTCCCGTCAGTGTCCCTGGGCCGTATTTATTGTCATTATACAGTTCAGATCGATCGGAAGCCAGCAGTATACAAAGGCTAAATGGAATGCTAACGTCGGAATATGCCACCCACCTTCTATCAGAGGGATTCCCTGCAATCTCCAAAGAATGGCGGTTGGATGATGCAGCGCATAGCAGTCCTCCCTATCTCTCCATTTTGTCCGAAATGATCTCGCTGGAACGTGGGTATTAGGATTAGATTGCCACACGTGAGTGTACATATATTTCTGTCTTTATGTGTATGTATGTATGTACGTATGCGGGTACCTACGTACCTACATAAATACATAAACACATACACACACACATAAAAAAGGCAGCTTTATGCAATACTTCGTTTAAACGCCGTGGGAGGCTGCATAGCATACGAGGGTTTATGACCCGAATGCGTTCCCTTCCTAATCCTTCCATCACAACACCGCCGTCCTTTCATATCGAAGCTTCAGGAATCTCGCTGCCCTTTCTGTGCCGCAGATTTGTCCGGTACATCAACTGTTAGGGGTATTTTTGTCGATAAGATCCACCTGCACTTCGGGAGCCCGACCAGCACGAGGAAGCACGTTTCTCGCAATTCCTCAGTGCCACGGCTTACACGAATGAATGATGCGTCCCTCGGCGGCAGATGAACTCTGCACCGGAGATTATTTCTGATCGCATTGCGTTATCGCGAACGTCTTAATGTCATCTTGTGCCCGTGCTCTCGTTTCGGATAAGGAGAGAGCGCTGTCAGTTCTCGTTCCAGTCTCTAATTGAGATGACGCCGAGCGAGTCGGAAAGAAGAAATGCGATCGCGACAGGTGGAAATCATTATTGTCCGACGTACGCGAAAAATGCAGCACAACTGTGTTTTGTGGTTGACGTCATTGTTGTGCAACAATGTTTCAGGCGGTCAAGACTCACGTTGTTCTGGAAAATAACGCTGGGAGTAAACATTCTTACGATTTTTTTGCAATGTTCCTTTAAAACTGAAATGCACTTCATATTTAGCTTTTTTATATCATGTTGAAATATGTCTTTCAATATCATAGCTTCGGCAATTGAATTAAATCGGAGTGAATTGCCCGTATTTTCTTTGTAAATTTTTCTTTAATAGTTCTGAAATATAGTAACAAGTCATTCATACCTAGAGTTATTAACCTTAATTTTATTTTTCAATATAGTAACAAAATTTTCATTGATTCTTAACGTAAACACATCATTCCTGGGTTATAAAATTCAATTTTATTTTAAATTTAGTCACGAATATGAGTATTAAATGTGCATATCACAATTTAAGGTATTCAAATGTCAAACTTATAGCATAATTACACGCATTACAGTTTGGTACATTTAAATTATTAACTGGCATTATTTGTTAAATCCACTCCAAAGCAGCAATTTTCTGAAGAAATGTTTTTTTAAAAGAAAACTTATTGCAGTCGATGAATTGGCTAGACAAATGACAACAGTGAAGATCGTATTCAACGGTCCAAGAGGAAATACGTAAATATGTGCTGCTTATGTAAGCATTGGCAGACAGTGGAGTGAAATCGTATTACAGCAGCGTTTTAAAGCGTCATTTAAAAATTTTGGAACATTTTTCCATACCAATTAACATGTTACAGGTCAATGGCAAAAAATATAAGCATCTATATGAAATTTCAATGTCAATTCAAAGTATTCTCTCGATTTATCCTTATTTACACCATAAATAAATAAAAATAGCTATTTTTTGTACTTATTCATTCGTACATTGCTGAAGTCAATCAAGAAGTAATACCGCATAAAATCGTCAGTACATTCTGCAGGGAACCTTCTTTCATGACTAGTGATTAATAGATTAAGCATTGTAAGTATACGTCCCTTATTTCGCAGCGTACTAAAGTACACTTCTTATAAACGAGTATTATGTGTTAATCGATTATATATATATATATATATATATATATATATATATATATATATATATATATATATATATATATATATATATATATTCATTCATTCATTCTTGTTCTGTCTTACGACAGGTCCTACCAATTAATTAATTGGTTTTGACTAGGGAATATACATACAGGGTGTGGTGGTTTCCCGTTGCCTTCCACACCGGACACACACACAGAAGGGAGGAGGGAAACCCAGTGCCGGCATTTGCCTGCTCTTACGAAGAACACCAGGGGGGCCAACGGCTTAACGTCCCTTCCGATGGACGGAACAGCTGAATTTGCGCAATCTCCTCAAACCACGCAAACAGGGGGACGGGTGACCTTGAGAAAAATCCTACTCGCGCAGGATTCGTCGTACCCGATGACTGTTTTCAAGCATCGGGCGAGTAGCAGCCAGCGTCCTAACCACTACACCACCGGCACCCCCTATATATATATATATATATATATATATATATATATATATATATATATATATATATATATATATATATATATATATATATATATATATATATATATATCATTATATATAGACGTTCCTTACAGAGGAGGAGGATATAACATACTAGTAGTTGGTGCTTGCATTCTCATCTGGATGTGAATAAACATTAGTATCCTCGCATATAGTTTTCAAGATAAAAATTATTAAACTTTAATGTTTAAATGGGGTTAAAACAAACCCCTAAAAATTAACAATTTTAAAATTTTCGATTTTTATAGTTGGTTATGAGAAAAGTTCTATAATCTTGAAAAATTTCAGCTTCCTAAACTTATTAGATTGGTCTACACACTGGATTGCGTTTTCCCATGCTAACTTATGGGAGATATTCCGGGGTCTCTGGAGTCGAACCCAAGACACTGTAAGGAAAAGTGACAACAATTCCTAATAGATATTGCGGCCATCTAGCAACACTGAAAATTTCATTTTTCTAGCTTACCGGCAAGTGCCCAAAATTAATTTACAAAAATGGCGCAATGCTTTTCTTATGGGAAAAAACACAACTTTCGGAATTTCTGGAGTCGAACTCATGTCACTTTGGTAAAAAGATTCATTTTATCTGAAGGTTTCTCTATCATATCTACAAAAACTAAAACATTCAGCACTCTAGCTCTTGTAGTTTGGGCTGGACATTAGTATCCTCCTATATCATTCTATATAGACGTTTCTTACAGAGGAGGAGGATGAGGATATAACATACTAGTAGTTGGTGCTTGCATACTGCAAGCATTTCATCTCAACATAAAAAAACATTCATTTTTCATATTTCATCATAACATATTTTTAATTGTAAATATTTTACCTACGCAGCGATTTTCGTTTTTTCCCATATGTAAAAATAATAGTTTAAAACAATCCCCAAATGTTGCAATTTTATAAATTTTACACTTTCTTCATTATGGGGTACTGATGCTACACATTTTAGCCAAATTTTAAAGTAAAGCACTTCTAGAAGTAAAATAATATTTTTTCTAATTTTTTAAATTTAAATAATTTTTAACGGGCGCCGAAATTCATATATGGTAAAATTGAAATATTTATTTGTGCAAATTCACTACTCTGTAAATAATTTGAAAATTTCAGCTTCCTAACTCATCCCGTAGTACCTAAACAGTTATCTATTTGTTTAAACTTTAAGAATTTTTAACTGCCAAACAAATTAAAATATCAAAATTTCTATAATCCCTATTTCGTTTTTTTTTTAATTCTACATATAAAAAAAATTTCAGCTCCGTAGCACATTCGGAAATGCCTAAAATATGAAAATTTGTTTAAACAATTGCAAATTTTTAGCGGCCGCATTGTTGCACTTTTTCATGATTTTCGTTTTTTCTAGTCGGTTTTGCACAAACTCCTACCTAAGAAAAAAATTTCGAATCTCCAGTTCATCTGGAAGTGCCTAAACATTAGTAACCTGCTATATCCTCCTCCTCCTCCTCCTCTGTAAGTCGTCGATATATAATGATAACATATATATAGGATGATACTAATGTTTAGGCACTTCCAGATGAGCTGGAGATTCGAAATTTTTATCATAGGTAGGATTTTGTGCAAAACCGACTAGAAAAAACGAAAATCATGAAAAAGTGCAACAATGCGGCCGCTAAAAATTCGCAATTGTTTAAACAAATTTTCAAAGTTTATGTATTTCCGCATATGCTACGAAGTTAAAAATTTTTTTATAAAGAGAATTCGGGAAAAAACGAAATTAGGATTATACAAATTTTGATATTTTAATTTGTTTGGCATTTAAAATATCTTAAAGTTTAAACAAATAGATAACTGTTTAGACATTACGGGATGAGCTAGGAAGCTGAAATTTTCAAGTTATGTACAGATAGTGCATTTGCACAAACAAACATTTGAATCTCTCCATAAACATATTGCGGCGGCTGTTATAAATGTTTAAAATTTAAACAATTGGAAAAATATTATTTCACTTTTAGAAGCACTACAACTTAAAAATTTGCCAGAAATGTGTAGCATTAGTACCCCATAATGGAGAAAATATAAAATTCTTAAAATTGCAAAGTTTTGGGATTGTTTTAGTCTATTATTTTTAGATAAGGGAAAAACGAAAATCGCTCCGGAGGTTAAATCTTTAGAATTAAAAAAATATATGTAATGATGAAATATGAAAAATGAATGTTTTTTAATGTTGAGATGATATGCTTGCAGAATGCAAGCACCAACTACTAGTTATGTTATATATATCCTCCTCTGTAAGAAACGTCGATATCATTATTTATAGACGTTCCTTACAGAGGAGGAGGAGGAGGATATAACATACTAGTAGTTGGTGCTTGCATACTGCAAGCATTTCATATCACCTTGAAAAAACATTCATTTTTCAGACAGACATTTCATCATTACAAATATTCTTTCAGTTCTAAAGATTTCACCTCCGCAGCGATTTCCGTTTTCCCCATATATAAAATTAATAGTTTAAACAATCCCCAAATGTTGCAATTTTAAAAATTTTACACTTTCTTCATTATTAGGTACTACTACTAAACATTTTAGCCAAATTTTAAAATTGTAGCACTTCTATAAGTAAAATAATATTTTTCTAATTGTTTAAATTTAAATAATTTTTGACGGCCGCCGCAATTAATATATGGTAAATTTGAAACGTTTGTTTGTGCAATCTCACTACTCGGTAAATAATTTGAAAATTTTATCTTCCTAGCTGATCCCGTAGTACCTAAACAGCTATCTATTTGTTTAAGCTTTAAGAATTTTTAACTGCCAAACAAATTAAAATATCAAAATTTGTATAATCCCTATTTCGTTTTTTTAGGAATTCTACTTATAAAAAAATTTCAACTCCCTAACACATGCGGAAATACATAAACCATGATAATTTGTTTAAACAATTGCGAATTTTTAGCGGCCGCATTGCTGCACTTTTTAAAGATTTTCGTTTTTCTAGTCGGCTTTGCTCGAAATCCTACCTACCAAAAAAATTTCGAATATCCAGCACATATGGAACTGTCTAAACATTAGTATCGTCCTATATGTTATCATTATATATCGACGACTCTTACAGAGGAGGAGGATATAACATACTAGTAGATGGTGCTTGCATCCTGCAAGCATTTCATCTCACCTTGAAATAAGATTCATAACATTCATTTTTCTAAAGATTTCATCTCCGCAGCGATTTTCGTTTTCCCCAAATGTAAAAATAATAGTTTAAAACAATCCCCAATGATGCAATTTTAAAATTTTTACACTTTCTTCATTATGGGGTACTGATGCTAAACAGTTTAGCAAAATTTTAAAGTTATAGCACTTCTAGAAGTCAAATAATATCTTCTAATTGTTTAAAATTAAATATTTTTTTACGGCCGCCGAAGTTCATGTATGGTAAAATTGAAATGTTTTTTGTGCTAGTTCACTACTTTGTACATAACTTGAAAATTTCAGCTCCATAGCTCATCCCGTAAGGTCTAAACAGTTATCTATTAGTTTAAATTTTAAGAATTTTTAACGGCCAAACAAATTAAAATATCAAAATTTGTATAATCCCGATTTCGTTTTTTTATGAATTCTACTTATAAAAAAATTCAACTCCGTAGCACATGCAAAAAAAATAAACCATGAAATTTTGTTTAAACAATTGCGAATTTTTAGCGGCCGCATTGTTGCACTTTTTCAAGATTTTCGTTTTTTCTAGTTGGTTTTGCACAAAATACTACCTATGAAAAAAATTTCGAATCTCAAGCACATCTGGAAGTGCCTAAACATTAGTATCCTCCTATATGTTATATGTTATCATTATATATCGACGACTCTTAGAGAGAAGGATAGATGTAACATACTAGTAGTTGGTGCTTGCATACTGCAAGCATATCATATCACCTTCAAAAAACATTCATTTTTCAGAAAGACATTTCATCATTACAAATATTCTTTCAATTTTAAAGGTTTCACCTCCGCAGCGATTTCCCACATGTAAAAATAATACTATAAAACAATCCCCAAATGTTGCAATTTTAAAACTTTTACACTTTCTTCATTATAAGGTACTAATGATACACATTTTAGCCATATTTTAAAATTGTAGCACTTCTATATGTAATATAATATTTTTCTAATTGTTTAAATTTAAATAATTTTTAACGGCCGCCGAAATTCATATATGGTAAAATTGAGATGTTTATTTGTGCAAATTCACTACTTTGTAAATAATTTGAAAATTTCAGCTTCCTAGCTCATCCCGTAGTACCTAAACAGTTATCTATTTGTTTAAATTTTAAGAATTTTTAACTGCCAAACAAATTAAAATATCAAAATTTGTATAATTATTATTTCGTTTTTTTTTACAAATACTACCTCTAAAAAATTACAGCTCCGTAGCACATTCAAAAATACATAAAACTTGAAAATTTGTTTAAACAATTGCGAATTTTTAGCGGCCGCATTGTTGCACTTTTTCATGATTTTTGTTTTTTCTAGTCGGTTTTGAACAAACTCCTACCTAAGAAAAAAATTTCGAATCTCCAGCACATCTGAAATTGCTGAAACATTATCCTCCTGTTATCATTATATATCGACGACTCCTACATAGGAGGAGGAGGAGGAGGATATAACATACTAGTAGAAGGTGCTTGCATACTGCAAGCATTTCGTCTCACCTTGAAAATACATTAATTTTTCAGACAGATATTTCATCATTACAAATATTTTATTAATTCTAAATATTTCACCTCCGCAGCAGATTTTCAAGGTTTATGTATTTCTGAATGTGCTACGGAGCTGAAATTTTTTTTAGACGTAGGAAATGTAAAAAAAAACGAAATAAGGATTATACAAATTTTGATATTTTAATTTGTTTGGCAGTTAAAATTTCTTAAAGTTTAAACAAATAAATAACTGTTTAGGTACTACGGGATGAGCTAGGACGCTGAAATTTTCAAATTATTTAAAGAGTAGTAAATTTGCACAAATATTTATTTCAGTTTTACCATATATGAGTTGCGGCGGCCGCTAAAAATTATTTAATTTTAAACAATTAGAAAAATATTATTTTATTTGCAGAAGCGCTACAACTTTAAAATTTGGCTAAAATGTGTAGCATTAGTACCTTATAATGAAGAAAGTGTAAAATATTTAAAATTGCAACATTTTGGGATAGTTTTAAACTATTATTTTTACATGTGGGAAAAACGGAAATCGCTGTGGAGGTAAAATCTTGAGAATTAAAAGAATATTTGTAATGATGAAATGTCTGTCTGAAAAATAAATGTTTTTTCAAGATGATATGAAATGCTTGCAGTATGCAAGCGCAAACTACTAGTCATTCTATATAGACGTTTCTTACAGAGGAGGAGGATGAGGATATAACATACTAGTAGTTGGTGCTTGCATACTGCAAGCATTTCATCTCAACATAAAAAAACATTCATTATTCATCTTTCATCATTACACATACATTTTTAATTCTAAATATTTCAACTCCGCAGCGATTTTCGTTTTTCCCACATGTAAAACTAATAGTTTAAAACAATCAGCAAATGTTGCAATTTTATAAATTTTACACTTTCTTCATTATGGGATACTGATGCTACACATTTTAGCCAAATTTTAAAGTTGAAGCACTAATAGAAGTAAAATAATATTTTTCCAGCTTATCTGGAAGTGCCTAAACATTAGTATCCTCCTGTTATATGTTAGCATTATATATCGACGACTCTTACAGAGGAGGATATAACATACATATAACATATAACAGGAGGATACTAATGTTTAGGCACTTCCAGATGTGCTGGAGATTCGAAATTTTTTTCATAGGTAGGATTTTGTACAAAACCGACTAGAGAAAACGAAAAACTTGAAAAAGTGCAACAATGCGGCCGCTAAAAATTCGCAATTGTTTAAACAAATTTTCAAGGTTTATATATTTTCTAATGTGCCACGGAGTTGAAATTTTTTTAAAAAGTAGAATTCTTAAAAAAACGAAATTAGGATTATACAAATTTTGATATTTTTATTTGTTTGGCAGTTAAAAATTCTTAAATTTTAAACAAATAGATAGCTGTTTAGGTACTACGGGATCAGCTAGGAAGATAAAATTTTCAAATTATTTTCCGAGTAGTGAGATTGCACAAACAAACGTTTCAAATTTACCATATATTAATTGCGGCGGCCGTCAAAATTTATTTAAATTTAAACAATTAGAAAAATATTATTTTATTTCTTGAAGTGCTACAACTTCAAAATTTGGCTAAAATATGTAGCATTAGAACCTTATAATGAAGAAAGTGTAAAATTTTTAAAATTGCGACATTTGGAGATTGTTTTAAACTATTATTATTACATGTGGGAAAAACGAAAATCGCTGCAGAAATGAAATCTTTAGAATTAAAAGACTATTTGTAATGTTGAAATTTCTGTCTGAAAAATGAATGTTCTTTTAATGTGAGATGAAATGCTTGCAGTATGCAAGCACCAACTACTAGTATGTTATATCCTCCTCTGTAAGAGTCGTCGATATATAATGATAACATATATATAGGATGATACTAATGTTTAGGCACTTCCAGATGTGCAGGAGATACGAAATTTTTTTCCTGGATAGGATTTTATGGAAAACCGACTAGAAAAAACGAAAATCTTGAAAAACTACAAGAATGCGGCCGCTAGAAATTCGCAATTGTTTAAACAATTTTTCAAGGTTTAAGTATTTCCAAATGAGCTACGGAGTTGAAATTTTTTTAAGTAGAATTCTTAAAAAAAACGATACAGGGATTATACAAATTTTAATATTTTAATTTGTTTGGAAGTTAAAAATTCTTAAATTTTAAACAAATTGATAACTGTTTAGACATTAAGAGATGAGCTAGGTAGCTGAAATTTTATAATTATTTATAGAGTAGTGAATTTGCACAAATAATCATTTCAATTTTACCATATATGAATTGCGGCGGCCGTTAAAAATTATTTAAATTTAAACAATTAGAAAAATATTATTTTACTTCTAGAAGTGCTATAACTTTAAAATTTGGATAAATGTGTAGAATTAGTACTCCATAATGAGGATTTGTAAAATTTTTAAAATTGCAACATTTGGGGATTGTTTTAAACTATTATTTTTACATGTGGGATAAACGAAAATCACTGCGGAGGTGAAATCTTTAGAATTAAAAGAATATTTCTAATGATGAAATGTCTGTCTGAAAAATGAACGTTCTTTCAAGGTGAGATGAAATGCTTGCAGTATGCAAGCACCAACTACTAGTATAATGATAACATATATATAGGAGGATACTAATGTTTAAGCACTTCCAGATGTGCTGGAGATTCGAATTTTTTTTCATATGTAAAATTTTGTGCAAAACCGGCTAGAAAAAACGAAAATCATGAAAAAGTGCAACAATGCGGCCGCTAAAAATTCGCAATTGTTTAAACAAATTTTCAAGGTTTATGTATTTTCGAATGTGCTACGGAGCTGTAATTTTTTTAGAGGTAGTATTTGTAAAAAAACGAAATAATGATTATACAAATTTTGATATTTTAATTTGTTTGGTAGTTAAAAATTCTTAAAATTTAAACAAATAGATAACTGTTTAGGTACTACGGGATGACCTAGGAAGCTGAAATTTTCAAAATTTACAAAGTAGTGAATTTGCACAAATAAATATTTCAATTTTACCATATATGAATTGCGGCGGCCGCTAAAAATTATTTAAATTTAAACAATTTGAAAAATATTATTTTACTTATAGAAGTGCTACAACTTTAAAATATGGCTAAAATGTGTATCATTAGTACCTTATAATGAAGAAAGTGTAAAATTTCTTAAATTGTAACATTTGGGGATTGTTTTATAGTATTTTTTTTACATGTGGGAAATCGCCGCGGAGGTAAAATCTTTAGAATTAAAAGAATATTTGTAATGATGGAATGTCTGTCTGAAAAATGCATGTTTTTTCAAGGTGATATGAAATGTTTGCAGTGTGCAAGCATCAACTGTTAGTATATATATATATATATATATATATATATATATATATATATATATATATATATATATATATATATATATGTGTGTGTGTGTGTGTGTGTGTGTGTGTGTGTGTGTGTTATATCCTCCTCTGTAAGAAACGTCGATATATAATGATAGGAGTATACTAATGTTACTTGGGAAATTTTCAGATAAGCACTTTTTTTTAGGAAACAGCATTTATCAGACATTAATCAACAAATAATATTAATAAATAGTAATTACAATGAGGATTAAGGTGTGATATATATCGATACATATTAGGCACTTTTATGACATCAACGATTTGGGTGTCTAAGCTTTATAGCAGGAAATAATGCATACATACACACTTATACACAAGCGTACATTATGCATGTACATATGTGTGTACAGCTCTCCCAATTAAACTCCGGCACTTATACAGCGGATTTGTATACTCCCTTCGAAGATTGTACGGCGGTTTATCACGTTCTCTCCCTACTCCCCTGGTGTCTCTTGGAGTCCGGAACCATCGACGAGTCCCTCTCATTATTTTACGACTGGGTTTCGGCCGCAGTGAAGGACTTTGTTCCACATCGCTCCCTACGTTCTCGCAAATTCCCTTTCTGGGTAAAGGGTGACACTGTGCTTGGCATCAAGAATAAACATAGTGCGTGGTCTATGTATAAAAAGTTTCCAAACCCGCACGCATTGAATGTGTTTAAAATCTTGAAACTACATGATAAATCCCTGCTAAAAAGAGACTACGAGAGCCATATAGAAGCGATTACCTCAGAGTTCGCAACGAATCCAAAACGTTTCTGAACATTGATTAATTCTCGTCGCAAAATTGGAAATTTACCAGAAATAGTGATTTTTGAAACAAAGGTCGCCTGTGGACCGCCCAGAGCGGAAAATTATTGTGATTTCTTTCAATCTGCATTTTCTGCTCCTAATGCTTCTTGTGACCTATCTGTAAATGTCACCTACGTTTGTCCTTTTTCTCTTGCATCTATTTTCACTACTCACCATGAGTGTCTTTATTTCTTAAATTCTCTTTCGTGCTACAGGTTTCGATGGAGTTGGCGCTATATATTTAGAAAACGCTGCGCCATCCTTAGCCAAACCATTATCAATCATCTACAACAGATGCTACTCAGTTGGTTATTTTCCCTCTCTTTGGAAATCGTCAAATGTTCTCCCTATCTATAAATCCGGTGACAGAAGTTTCGTCAAGTCCTAACGCCCTATCTCTTTGCTCCCTGATCTGGCAATGGTTTGTGAGAGCATCATATTTAAAATCTGATTTGGCCACCACATGACTTTCCCCATATCTGTAATGTTTCTAAAAATTCCAAATAGGTTATATGATAAAAAATATTTTAAGAAACTGCGAGAAAATTTTAGACTACAAAGAACAGAAATAAACTTAAACCATAGCCTTCTGACATTGGATATAGCCACAAAGCTCCAACAATTAAGAAAAGTAATAGGAGCGTTACTAAGACCCGCGGGGCTCCGGGCGAGAGGGTTGCTGCGGGGCCCCATATTTATACAAATCAAATTTCTCATTTAATTACAGAGCCGTCTCTAAGACCCGCGGGGCCCTGGGCGACTGCCCACCCAGCCTCCCCCTTCAGACGGCTCTGCGTAAGACGTAACGAAGCATCAATTGTTAACAACAGTGGGTAGGTGGCGTGGTGGTGGCAGCTAAAAATATAAGATATCTCTTAAACAATGCATTATATGGAAAAATGTTTCAAACAAAGGTTGTAGAAAATTAAATTTTCAACATCTTTTATTACAATACATTTTTACATTTAGCAAATATTAAAGCAAATATTTTAAAATAAAGGATAAGTGACATGAGTAAATACCCACTTCCGGTTGACCGATTTTTACCGAAAACTAATCAGTTCTTGTGACTTTTATAAAAATGTTAAATATAAAATTTTGCGTTGACCTGATTAATAGTTTTTGAGTTGGAGGACCCACATAAAGCTATCACACACGTACGCACGCACGCACACACACACAGACGTCATCGAGAAAACGGTCAAAACGTTTTCAGGGGATCTCAATACGTGTATTTCCGTTGAAATCTCGAAGTCGATTTTTTCATGAATAAATACTTTCCCCTAATACTACGTATCCCTAACTCAGATCACATAATTGTAATGGGTGATTTTAATGCCACTCTTCTTTCCGCAAATAGCTACGACACACACTGTTTAAAAAACTCCTTCGATTCCTTAGGGCTAGATATACTTCCTCTCGATGCTACACATCACACTCCATATTCTTCCACCTGGCTTGACATAATAGCGACTTCCAGTATAAGCAAAACAGTATCATTCGGGCAACTACCAGTTCCTGGAACTTTATCACACGACTTAATATATATTGTTTTCTCTCTTAAGGTCCCAAAACAAAAATCTAAAATCATTTATTACAGAGACTTAAAAAAACAAAGAAGACACAAGTTTCTTTGCGGACGCCGCCAACGTACCCTGGTACTTCACAGAGTTTTCCGAGGAAGTAGATGGCAAGGTCGAGGCGTTAAATAGCATGATAATCAACATTGATGATCGACACGCTCCTATGAAAACGTTTCGCGTCTCCAAACGGCAAACGCCGTGGATAATGGAAGAAATAAAACACTTTATGAAACTTAGAGACGCTGCTTTTCGTGACTTCAAAAGGACGAAGGGGTTTGTTGACCATGAATACTACAAGCAATTGCTCAATAAAACCAAGCAGATGCTAAGAAACTCCAAGTTAAAATATTACCATTCAATCATTGGCACTAACAAATCGCAAGCATCAATTTGGAGGAACTTAAGGAACACGGGCATAGGTAAACAAAAAAACTCGATTCCCAATCCTAACTTCTCCCTCGACGCACTTAACCAATTCTTTACTACTACACCCTTGACTAAAAAAAGCAGTACCGTCTCCTCCCATGACAGAAAGAAAAACTTCCAGTCAACAGCTAGTCTAACTGATTTCAACTTCTCTCCTATCTCACAGATTCAGACACTCAGGTGCTTAAAATCTAATAAGTTCAAATCTTACGGGGTAGATGAAATTTCTATAGAAATGCTTAATAAACTCACACCTTATATCCTGCCGGCAATTACTGACATAATAAACACATCACTAATGCAAGGTAAATTCCCTTCACAGTGGAAAAAAGCAATGGTCATTCCTCTTCCAAAAACATCAGCTCCGGAAAATTTAAACGATCACAGGCCTATAAGTATTTTACCAACCCTATCTAAGGTCTTAGTACGACTGGTCCACGAGCAACTGACTGACTTCCTCCAACGACGCAATCTCTAAGATCCTTTCTAATCTGGATTTAGAAAACACCACAGCATATCCACAGCTCTTTTAAAAATAACTGACGATATACGCGCAGCGATGGACACAAAACAAATTACAGTACTAACATTAGTCGACTTTTCTAAGGTATTCGATTCAATCGAGAAAAATATCCTCATGGACAAACTCAAAGGCATGGGTTTCTCACGTACTACGTTAGATTGGCTCTCATCTTACCTAAACAACCGTCACCAAAAAGTAACTCTAAATAATTCCTCCTCCTCTTGGCTCCCCGTCACCAGAAGCGTTCCATAAGGATCAATTCTCGGCCCTCTTTTGTTCTCCATTTACATTAATGACATCTCCACGGCAATTACATCCTGCTCCTATCACCTCTACGCCGACGACCTTCAGATCTATATACATTAAAAAACCTCAGAACTTCCAGATGCCATTAGTAATCACTAACGGATTGGAGCAGTTATCATGTCCTAAAAATAAATCCATCTAAATCACAACCTATTTCGATGGGTTACCCAAAGCTCCTTTTCCACATCAACTTCAATATCTACTGTCTGCAAGTTGATAATGCACCAATCCAATTCTTTAAAACCGTAAAAAATCTTGGTCTTATTATAAACGACACACTCACGTGGACAGACGATATAACGAGTGTTTGTAAAAAAGTAAACTCCTCCCTCTATTCATTGAAGAGGCTAAAAAACTTCATACCCCAGAATTTAAAGCAAAAACTCGTATCCTCTCTTCTTCTGCCTCATATAGATTACTGCGACGTAGTCTACAGCGATCTATCAGTAGAGCTGTCCAATAAAATTCAAAAAACTTAAAATTCCTGCGTAAGATTTATTTTTAACCTTAAAAAATCAGATCATATATCTGACTATTACAAAAAGATGTCATGGCTTAATTTCGATTTCCGCAGGAAACTCCATATCCTTAATGCACTATTTCGGCTACTATCTTCAAACTCTCCCTCTTATCTTTCGTCGAACTATTCCTTTCTCTCTTCCCTACACGAAAAAAACACCCGTAGCTCAAGAACGCTAAATATTCCAACTCATAGAATAAAAATTTTCAGTAATTCATTTTATGTAAGGTCCTGCAGACTTTGGAGTGAGTTACCCGTAAAGATAACAAAGCTAAAGTCACTGGAAGGCTTCCGCAACTCCTGCTTTCTACATTTGATTAAGAAGTGCTAAACTGAATGATATAATCCTACACATACTTCACTTTCTGCCAGATTTATCCACTCCAACATGAAATCATTGTATTGTTCGCAGCCTCTGGTATATTACATTCTGCGAAGCTAAAGTCTATCTAGTATGGTTTTAAAAATATATTTTTAATTTTTTTAATTTCTGTTATATTTTCTCCTAACTCTCTTTTTTCGTCTTTTATTTGTAAAGCAAGCATTTATATTCGAAATTATAAAATGAAATTTTTCCATATTTATAATTATTCAAAATTGTCTCTGTTGTACTTATCTACATATGTATAAGAGAATGCACATGTATATGTATATTTCTCTCGTGGTAACCATTTTTTTGTGAATTAAGATTGTAAATTTAAAAAAAATTGTTAAATATGTAAATCCTGATGTAAACAAATTGTAATGGTTAGGTGGAAGAGGGGGCTACTTAGCCTCAACCTCGCCAATAAAGACATTTTTATTTCTTTCTTTCATTATATGGAGAAAGTAAAAAGACTTGCGGACTTCACCGCACCCTATCTTTCTTTGGCCCAGCATGGTTTTCCGCCGCGCCGCTCTTGCCTCACTAACCTTTCTTCACTTCAGCGACATGCTATTGATGCAATAAACAGAAGTTCTCAGCAAGATGTTTGCTTCTTAGACCTTGCAAAAGCATTCGATTCCCTTGATCACAAACTGCTACTTCATAAACTTCATAACCGTTTCGGCCTCCATGGTAATTTCCTTTCCCTCATTGAAAGCTTTCTTTCTAACAGAACTCTAAGAGTCATCATATCTGGTTCCTCCACTTCTTGGTCTACTGTCCTCTCTGGTGTTCCAAGAGAAAGTGCTCTTGGACCTTATCTGTTTACTTTGTACATGGACGACCTTTCCGAAACTATCTCTAACGACTGCCAGTTGCTACTTTTTGCCGACGACTACAAAATATTTAAGCGCATCGACTCCTAACAGGACTGCTTAAAATTACAATTAGCATTAGACAGTGCATCCCACTGGTGCTCCTTATGGAGACTAAAGCCAAATCCGGAAAAGTGCAGTGTAATCTCCGTTTTCCTAAAAAAGTCTGCAATTAACAATGAATACAATATAATAGGTCTTCCCATTCAGAGAGTTGAATGTGAAAAGGACTTAGGTGTTTTAATTTATTCTAAGTTAAACTTTACGCAGCACATCAATGCTATTAGAAATTAGGCCATGTCGCGCTTAGAGATGCTGTACAGATTTACTGATATCAAAGATCCCATTGCACTTCGCACCTATATTTGTAGCTGTGAGCTCCCGCTCATCAATTTGGTCCATGTCTGCTCCATCAAATCTTTCTCTCCTTGACCGTGCTCTCAACATTTTCAAACAAATTGTTAAAATTCGTGTACCCGCTCTTCACAACTGCTCTAAAATGCAAATTTTAGCCTCTCTTAATTTTCATACTCTTCATTTTCTACGAACATTTTCTGATATTACCTTCATCTATAATATCCTGAATGACAAAATTGATTGTCCTTTACTGCTTTCTTTACTTAACTCGAGAGTACTATCTAGAAGAACCCGCCTTTCTGTCCCCTTTTCTGTAAACACTCCACGTCTGTATCTCATAAAACGTACCCTTTTCTTCCGTGTCCCACTTTTGCTAAACTCTCTTTGTACCAACAACAATATTGACACCTTTTATATGTCTCTCTGAACTGTACTTGACATTACCTCAAGTTCCGAATTAAGGTACTATCTACCTAGTCACTATTTCCCATAAAATTTTCTCCTGTTCAGTTTATTGGCATTTCTTCCGTTCTGTTTTTATTATTTCACTGTTGATTTTAGGCTGGTTTCCAAAGGAAACAGCATTATGAAATGGTCCTGTCTGTATATGTGTGTGTGTCCCCTACTAACAACTTTTGAACCAATGGACCGATTTTCATGAAACTTGGTATGAGGATCGTGCTGGCAGGGCCCACTTCCGGGTTATATTTTATTTGGTGAAGATTGAAGTCCCAGGTTCGATTCCAGGAACGTTTTTTCTCTATTTGCTTTACATAGGAAATCTCAAATCCATCGTGTAGAGATGTTTTCTTTAATACTTTAAAATATCTTTAAATTATGATATCGGAGAGATGTTTGTACTGATCTAAGGGGAAAAGAATGTAAATTCTAATTCTTATCGCAGAATTTTGATAATTGATGGTATTTTCTTGAATTTCTACTAAATCAGCGTTTTTACATTTTAAATCGCATTTTATCGTATTGTTGCTAAAGAGACGATTATTACCGAACTCGGCTTGAGCATATACGAGTGAACAAATGGGCTATTATTATTATTACAAACTTTTATATCAACTTTATATATATGCAAAGCTGCTTGCGGGGTTCGAACCACCTCACCTCACCTCACCTCACCTCACCTCACCATCGGGTAAAACGAGCGATTAAGTCATCTCGGCCACCAGATCCTTGCGTTAGAACTGCGATAAATGTGTATTTTAATTCGCGTGTGAAGATAGATAGACAAGCATCCATCATAGCAACGAGATTAAACAAGCTATTGTTATTATTCATGGTGTAATAGAAGTCTCTTTATTTTAATCTGGATTTGTATTGATACGAGCATTCCTGTGTTTTTTGAAATGATATTTCTGCTAATAATTTTAACTTGTTATTTATCGTAAATATTATTAATAGTAAGTTTTTATTTATCTAAAAACGTTTTATCTTTATTCATTTAAGATTATTCTGAAAACTGTTTTCCCTATAAAAGGCTATTGAAAACCTCGTTGGTGATCAACAGTTTCACTCCTACTAGTATCTAAAGCTGAATTACTCTGAAATAGCAGTATATTTTCGTTGATTTTAAGCAATATGAATGGATAGGTCAGTATTTTCATTAATGAAACAAAAGATAGAAACTATCAAACGTCTTACTACTTATATACCAAACATTTTTACGTTTGCCACTGGGTTATCTACTTCTGACTACCATTTTCTCAACTGTAAAAAGATTAAAGGTTAAATATAGAGGCCCCACATCACTCAACAGCTGGTAGACACTTTTGCAACTTTTTACGCCCATGCAAGCAGTAAGGTTATCATAATTAGATTATAAGGGTTTAATCATATTTTAGTATTAACTATATAAAAGTTGGTTATAAAAATTCATCTTTATATCTTCACTTGTTTTCTTTTCCACTCGACTACTCTTCAGCAATGGACAGTTGATTCAGACATATTAGCGTATAAACAGTAACATTTATTAAATTGGTTTATTTCAAAACATACATACAAAATATAAAGTCAGAAAGAGATTTTGACATTGCTTTTAGTATTTTAAACCTGATAATGCTCTATTAATTTGCTTTCCAATTTTTCTCAATCACCGATCAACTATGAAATACAAGTGGTACTTATGGTATGAGAATTCCTCTGAATGACAAACACATATTGAAACATTTCCAGTAAACATAAGTAATCAATTCGGGACGTCAACTTTGGAAAACCAGCCTGCATTAGTCCTGGTTTGGACTTTTTTTGTCTTTGTTGTATCATTGTATTGCAGTATTTTGTTAATATTCTTATTGTCTGTTATTTTATTTATACAAAGTTAATTGATCAACTGTAATTGGCCTCGTGCTGTAAGTCGAATGCTCATTAATAAATCATTAAATAAATAAAATTTTACCCTCAACTGGAAAAAATCCGCTGCACTGACTACAGAATCATGTCATCGCTGATTTTTATATTTTGCTCTTTGAAACGATAGGATTAAATAAAATAAGTTAGGAAAGTGTACAATGTAACAAAAATAGGCGCGTCTCGTGCGATGGAGTCTTTGAAACTGAAGGATATAATTTCAACGAACGCACACCATATGCAGCGAAACACCACGTCCGGTTTGTCTCTCTGTCGACTAAAAATTTTCTTTCCTCTCCTAAGTTGGTGCTTTAATAAAAGCATTTACGTAGCTTTAGTACATTGACTAAAAACCGCAAAACAATATATCATAAATGATGCAAAGGAAATATTGACTTTGTGATTTAGAGATTTATTTTATACTCAGTAGTAATTAACCAAACAATCGAAAAATATTTAAAATATGCCTCACAGTAGTCGTAATGTAATCTTTACGTTTACATTCAATCCTTCGTTGTAAATTATCTATTTTTTCAGTTAAAAAACGCTTTGTGTGCACAAAAGGAAACAAACGTACTTATTTGTGTACATTTCTTCGTCGCAGGTAATCAATTTCCTTTCATTTTAATAAATGCTGCGTGGGCACGTAAAGAAATTAAACGTATTTTCGCAATTATAGCAGATCTTATTTACTTCAATTACTACAAAGATTGCTTTCGTTGGCAGCAATTTTCAAAATGAATTACGACTTTCTTGTTCGATTTTCTTGAAAACAGCTACTCGTTCGATAAAAATGTTCCAACAAGAAATATTATATTTAACTAGCTCTACAAATTTTACTTTAAGGCTTTTAGGTATTGCCGATGTTTTACGGGATATGACGGAAAGCTCGTTTTCTGTTTCTAGTAAAGTGGCACCCTTGATTAGATATGTAAACCATTGTTATCATTTTCTTATTTCCTTTGCCCGTAAGTCCTTATTAGCAAATTTCATGAAAATCCGTGCGGCAGATGCCGAGAACGCACACGCGTCCGGACTGACAGACCGAAGGTAAGAGGCGCTCATACTGGAAGCGAAACGCGCCTAAAAACTAAACGGTCCATACCGTACTGGGCCATGAAGACCCTGTTCTCAGGTATACCGCGGGTCGCCGCGTCTCCTCCTGATATTCGCGGTAAAAACGGAGAGCACTGTGAACACACACACACATGCATTACACACACGTACATACACGCACATCCAGGCTGATGAAATATGATGCTCTCATCACATGCATAGTTCCTAAAAACCTCCTGACTTAGCAAAATAACACATCAGGAGGAATCTTAAAATTCAGGCTTTAGACTCTGTAGAGAGAATGGAAAATGGAGATAGTGACCTATGAATCTATCAATTTAATTCGTGAAAGCTCTCGTTTTGAAATGCCGAATGAATATTCAGTTTCGATCAGATTCCTGTTTGAAGTAGCATCTCTCGATTAAAGTGTTAATTTTTAGGAAGGAAATGAGATGATCCTAGCATAATTCCTGTGGGGTTTATTTTCTGGGAAAATTAAATACTTTTTGATTGAGATTAAGCCCCTTACAGTGCGTAATTCAAGAATTTTTCTTTTCGAGATGAGATATTGTCAAAGGCAGAAGAAAGTAATGGACACCTTAAAAGCAAATAATAGCGTTGCCATTAGTACTTTTTACTGTATGGCTTGGTAGAAAGACAATGCTGTTCAATTAGATTTCCAAGCACGTAATAAAGAAAAATCATTCGATCGGATGAAAAAACAAGCGACGGCGCAATGAATGCAGAGGACAGAAGTTGAATGGCATTGATTAAGAGTTAAATGAGGGAATAATTAGCACGGAAGTTTAGAGCGAAGGATATGATGAGAGAGGACATCGATGGAAAAAACACAAAATGGAAGGAAGTGGATGGGGATTCCTGACATTTCCGAAGGTGGTGATGACCATAAGGAGAGATTTGAAATGAGAGGCAATAGGAGAATAGAACCATGGACTTATATAATCGAAGATGAACGAGATATCATATGCCACAGTTCAGTCCAGATGCGTGTTCTGGATCTTGCTTGTATTTTTATTTTATTCTGGATAAATAAACAAAAACGCTCTCGGCGCGCAGGTATAGTATAGGCATATATGAAGTGTAGAGCGCTCGCAGTATGGCCCATATAGCAATTATCTCTGTCATTTATGCACGATTGTGTTGAAGACATAGGAGGTATATACTACTATGATAAAGCAGAATTATGGACGCTATACGAGAGAGTCTCCCTAAATTACGATTATCAGGAATGAAGAAAATGGATAAAATCTTTTATAAAGAAAGCCTATAGAGGTGAATGAAGCATTAGCAATCTTCAATCGGATTTGCGTCGCATGAAGTGATTCAGCAATTCGTGTTGTTGCAATTCATTTGGGCTCGAAAAATTAGAGAAATGTTTGTAATTGGTTCTACGACGCTTCCCTTTATTATTTAGACAGGATTAATAATTGCCTAGGTATACATTATTACACTCGAGGACAGATAGATTTTTTGAGGCGTGAGGTGATGGACATCTTATTTTACAGGTAACTTTCTACTGTGATCAACCATTTGGCTGGGTAAAATTGTTCTCTTATAATTTTTCTGCTTTATTAAAACTTGGTTGTTTGAAATAACAGCAACAATACGAATTACGAAAAAAACGCTTCCTTAATGTTGTTTGCTTTGCTTTCAAACCATAATTTTCTTCAGTATTTGTGAAAGGATTACGAAAAGAATTTCAAAGATAAGCGAGAGAATTAGGTACATCTATTAAGAATTAGTCGGGTCAATAAAATATATTTTGCCTAGGCAATTGGATCAAAACGCTCTAATCATAGTGGAAATTATGCGATGGGATTTTTATATTAATTGATTTGACTAATGCATAAGACTATCAATTATGAACATCAGATATAATCAAAGCCCGATTTAGCACCACACTATATTGTGCCACCCCCGTATACCGCCCATGAATCGTTGTGAACAGAGCTTCTATCTTAAGATGTGTTCACACTATATACATGTATGATATATACAAATATTATACATGTATAAAGAGAAATATAGAAATGTATAGGACATGTATAAGACAAGTCTAAGATTTCTTCATGTTCTATGCTGTATGAGACAAGTCATATACAAATCTAAAGCTTCCGGACCGAATGGGAAACTTGGATTTATCCACCAACTCGCGCATGCGCTGTTGAATCTAAATCATCTGTCATTGTCACTCTACATTGTTTATGTGCGGTAGTGTTGAGTTCGTGTGTGACCTAAACTAGTGTTTTTGATATTTTAGGCGTTCTTTACAAAAAGTAAAAGAAAGAACGCTTTATATTCAGATCGTGTCCGTCGGTCCGCACGTTTCATCTCCGAAACTACTGGTCGGATATTCATGAAATTTGGTATTTAGGACATAAAGGCAAAGGAAATAAGAAAATAATATAAATAGTTTATGTATCCTAATCAGGAGCGCAACTTTACTAGTGACAAATAATTAACTTTTCTTTATATCTCGTAAAATATCACTTATAACAAAACGTCTTCAACTAAAAATTGTAGAATTTATCAAGTAACATCTGTTTTGTTCAATACATTTTATCGAGGGAGTAGCCGATTTCAAGAAAATCAAACGAGAATGTCGTAATTTACTTTGAACTTAGAAAATTTTTCCTGTTTTTTAATCATTGCCAACGAAAACAATCTTCGTGACAACTGAAGTAAACAATATCTGATGTGATTACCTAATTAGTTTAATTTTATTTCGTACGAACGCAACATTTGGAAAATGAAGGGAAATGGATTAACTAGGACGAAAAAATGAACGTAAATACGTCTATTTTCTTTCTGTATACACAGCGTTTGTAAGTGAAAAGAAATGGGTAATTTACGACGAAGGAATCAATTGAACATAAAGGTTATATTACAACTATTTGAGTGAGGTATGTTTTAAATAATTGTCGATAGTTTTATTAATTAGATACAACTGATTAGGACATTAGACGGTGAATCAAATATTAGTTATTTCCTTGGCATCGCTATTGGCTCATCATTTTTCAGTTTTTAGGCATTATACTAATTTATCTATTTTGACATGATTGCATAAAACGTAAAGAATGCCTCTGCCTCGCATGTATGCACTTTCCTCTCTTGTTAAATCATTCATTATTGATTTATACGTACCGTGGCTACTTCTTTTGCACAAAATATTTCTTATCCGCCCTCGACGTCTCTTCTTTTTGCGACTTTGTTGTTAATTACATAATTTGCAGCAGCACGAATGGACAGATATTATTCGTTCGAAAACATAATTTCTACTGACTTATCTAACCATATGCAATCACTTAAAAAATTTATACTTGTATTATATTTGTATGTTACGGTAAAGCTACGTAATCGGGAAATGTGTACATTTACCGGTAAATGTGCACATTTACCACCAAGCTCGGTAAATGTAAGTTTAAGTTTCCAGAAATACGTATTACCCGAACATTTCTCGGTAAACGTGCACTTTAACCGATTTGCCTTGGCTAATGTGGAAATAAGTAAGGATGAGAAATGCTACACTTTAATAATTACGTTAATTTATTAAAAAAATCATCGAGGGTTCGGCTCCACTGGTATATATTAAGATGAACCCTTCCCAACCCGAGGGGGGAACACAGTGAACGTGAGGAGGAACCAAAAACACTTCGACTAACCTACCCAACCCGATGGGGCCAAATAAAATTTTCCTTCATGTTCAAATTTAGTTTAGTTAGTTGTGCACATTTACCCGGAAATTTACAAAATTGACCGGACAACGCACATTTACCGTACTTCTAAACTGCAACAGATGTTCGCGACGCCGCCATGTTGTGTCTTGTGTTGCGACACTGGCCCACATTTCCCAGTCTCTCTAGATAAATGTGTACATTTCCCCAATCCGATCGGTAAAAGTATGTTATACTTACATTTACCAAAGTTGGTGGTAAATGTGCACATTAACCGGACTACGCACATTTACCGTTACATATATACTAAATCGTATACAAATCTAGGGCAAGTCCCATACTTATATATGGATTTATCATATACATGTATATAGTGTAAACGCACCTTTATGCTTATATTGAGCAAAGCATATACCTCGATTTACCACCACCCCCGCTTTAACACCAATGTCAGTGATGGAAAAACGGTGCGCTAAATCGGGAATTGGCTGTAATAAAAAATAAGCAATATTTTGATTATTCAACATTTTATGGGAATGATAGGCTTCTTCTACGTTTTTATCCATGGGTTAGATTGACTAACGCCGATGAATTGCGTTCTGACAGGAATGTTGCTGAGTAGGAAACAATATCCACGCAATCCATGCTATAATTAACTAGTAAAATCTCTAAGAGATCCAGATCGAAATACTCCTTCATTTACAATCATAAAAACCATTATAAACCATTATTATTTTCCATCAAAGTCATATTAAACAGATGTCGTAAATATTACGTGGCCGCCAGGGGAAAAAACTCTACGTTAACTCTTGAAACTTATTTGAAAGAAAGCTAACATCAGTTCGGATGATAACCGGCGTTTCGATTCAGGGACAAGAGACCTCCGGCGGATGAAGTCAACGAGAAATAAAAGAACAAAGGGAAGGCGTCGTCCGGTGTCGAGCCAACGACCCCTTGCTCGGCGAACTGTCTCGCCGACACAACAAACCGTATTTCCATTCCGAGAAATAAGTTCCGTGCGACTTAAATCTAAATTATCCTCCTTTTCCTCTCTCTCTCCATCCAACAATCGAGCGCTCTAATCTTCGCGTCCGTTCGGAAAGGGACGAGCGAAAAAACAAAACACTTAAGACATATCAGTTTTCAACTTCCTGTCACATAATGGCAGGTACGGCTTCAACTCCTCTTAGTTCCCGTTTCTTTTATTTATTCTCCCCGTGATTATTTTCCCGGCAGGTTTTGAACCCGTGACCTTTTGGCAAAAAACTGTCTTGGAGCAGCGCGGATAGCAAACAAGTGACTACCGTTACTTAGTTTCTAGGAGACTTCCGATGCGATCACGATGGAGAATCGAATTAAACGTAAGGAAGGAATTACTTTTTTACTTTGAGCTGCATCTCGGAAAGAAAGAGGGATTTTTATTTAGGGCTTGCAGAAACAATGTAGTGGTCTGTCGGCTGAAATATGCTTCGAATGGTCTGCGTGCCCTCGTGACAGATTTTTTTTTCATTAGGAAAAGATGAATGGGCTCCCAAATTTGGTTTATTAGAGAGATTTTTTAAGAGGTCCGGGCTGTCCTGAGTTCATTAGTGATAACACCTTTCGGAAATCGATTAGGCACAGCATGTCAATCAACAGAATCTTTCCCAAGAGGTGTAATAAGTCCTGTAAGCATCTGAGAAGGACAAGGATACGGCAAAGGAGAGAGAGAGAGAGAGAGATATGCTGCAAAAATAGATATGGCTGGAAGAGATCTCCGAAACGACATAACATATTTTTTTATTAGTATCGTTGGAAAAAAACAATATTTTATTATTTTAAAACCTCGCAGTAATCCCATTCAAATATTGAAGCGTTTCGCTAAGTTAGTAATTTTCATTAAGTTCAATTTTTAATGTTTTTATTTTTTGGAAAGGTGCAATGGGTAATATTTAAACCTTTTAATCGAAATCCAAATTAACTATTCAGGCAATGAAAGCGAAAACGAAACAAATGATGAATAATTTATTGAAATTTCAAACACGCAAAATTTCGTTTTATCTTTGAAATACTCGTAGAAACGGTTAAGATTTTGAACTGCACTCTTTTGATGAGTAAAAATTTTCTATTTACATTAAAATAATTAAAATAAAGTTTCCACGAGGCGTAATTTTTAGTTTTGGTGGACTTTAAATTAGAAGGAACCCGAGTTACTTTTTTATTGAACGCTAATTATGTGCTCATATTTCACAGCAATCCAAAACTCTCACATCAGTAATCTCATGACAATAAGTTAGACAAACGGTCATTAATTACATATTTTATTCGTATCGGTCAACTAACAGCGTCTTTATAAACAAGGACGACACGAACTAAGTGTGTCAAAACAAGTGCTTCTTCCGGGTGCTCTTTTTGGAATGACTGATTTTTGCAAAATTTTACATGCGCGATACAAGAGATTTCTCGCAAGAATCGTTATTTTCTAATTTATCGTCTCGGCGAGAAATTTTTAAATTTCTCGCCGAGACGAGATCTTCTTTCACACAACCAGCAGACTACAAGGTGCTGCCCTTGAGCCGATGCTGTCTCTATCAACGTTCCGCCCTTCGTTTTATGCTGCCTGATGGGATGCTTCTCTAGCCGAGAAGTGTCACTTTTTCATATTTCAAAGCTGTTGATTTTGGTTCTAAACTAGGGACAAAAGATTAGAGTGGGGAGCAAAAGAAGTGCTTTCTGATATAAACTTTGAAAAACTTTCAAAATCCGGAAATATCAAAATCAAATACAGAATTCAAGGAACTACAATTATCAACACACTCCCTGAAAAATTACAAAATAAAATAGACGCTTGTTTAAAAAAATTCCCGTTAATGAAGATTACAATGAAATTCATGAAAATCCTTAATGGAAGCAAGGGAAGCATTGCTTCCTAATTAGAAATTAAAATAATAATAACAGTAATAACAATAAAAATTACTCATTCACAAGCGCAATTTTAGAAGCACACCTTCAGTAAAACCGTGCGACTGCGACATCATTTTAAAATCCACCTTGCCAGCTATCGCCACGCAACGGCCGAAAATAACACTACTAAGAAGCAACAATATTATTGCGTACACGTCGATGAGCCATTCGCTGTAGTGTATAGGCGGGCACTAGGCGTCTATTTCAGTTATGACACAGTTTAAATAAGTCGCAATTCTGAGATTTTACGTGAACCTTTATGCTTATAGAAGTGTTTGTGTTATAGTAGTGCCTTAACAGATATTATTTCCAAAACATTTTGGTTCAGATAGGAAGAATTTCGCGGTTTTTCTCCGCGTAATGAAGTACAGAGTGAAAGCAATTTTAAAATTGCAAACATGAGTGAACAGTGTCTCAAATGCTTCTGTTGTGCTTTCAAGCAGCTCTGGTGAGGTTTCATGTTGTGCAGTGTGTAATTTATTAACGAAAAGTTTTTCGTCGAATAATTTTTAGGCAGAGTGTAATTATCCAAACAGGTAGGCCAAAACCTCGCATAATTTTTAAAATAAAATTAAATCATGCACAAGACATTTTAACGTAGATATTTATAACTGTAGAATGGTTGACTGCATGTGAGAGCAAAGCAAAATTATTTTGTTGGTCGTGCTTACTTTTTTCGAACAAAAAAAATGTTCGGACTAAAACGGGATTTTCTGATTTAAATAATCTTCATAAGGTAATAAAGAGACATTCGATAAGTAAAGAACATTTATAGACAATTTTTCAAGAAAAAAACATTTGGAAGAACTCGAATAGAACAGGTTTTAGATAAGCAGTTGGAAATTACTCATCGCCAACATAACGAAGCAGTAAAGAAAAAACGGGAAATGTTAAAAATACTTGTTGATATTGTTTGTTTTTTGGGAGAGCATGAACTTGGCTTTCGTGGACATGATAAATCCAATGACTCAGTAAATAAAGGTAATTACGTGGACTTGGTCGAATTGGTTACTAAACATGACTAAATTTTGGGAAACTACTTGGAACATTCCACTGAGTTTCGCGGCATGTTCAGTGCAATAGAGAATGATTAATTTCTTGTGTTGTCCAAATCACACTGAAAAAAATTAAACAATACTTTTCCTCAAGATGCTTTTGAATCCCTCAAGAACAGTTATGGAAATTATTTCGACATTGCTGCTTTGCGTTTTGAACTTTCGGTTATATATCAAATAGAAGATAATGATAAAAACAGTGCTAGCGATTTGTATCATTTCATTAAAGAAAACGGCTTAGACAAAGCTTACTCTCAAGTGGCAAAATTATGTGAATTAGTATAAACCCGGGGTTCCCAAACTATGTTCCGCGGAACACCGGTGTTCCGCTGAACCTGAATAGGTGTTCCGCGACAATTTGGAAAGGTTTTATACACTGCAATATATTTAAATATCTTCTACTATCTACTTCAAGTAATAAATGAAAAGTAATTTTAAATTTCCTGCCTTTATGTATGTGTGCGCGTGTGTGGGTGTTTTAAGCGAAAGTGGCGCTGCGTAAATAATGCCCCGTTCCCACTACCAATGTACGGACCTTCGTACCAACCACTCGCGCGCTTCCACGAGTTATAAGTTACCATCGTAACTCAGTGCTGCTCTCCCTAGGCAAACACACATCTAATCTTGGACATTTTAGTAGAAATGAAGAGCACTTTCCATCTTTGTATATTTGGAAATGTCTTAAAAATGAAATCACAGCTCTCCTCCACTCTTCATCAAAAGACAGTCTTCGGCATCAGTGTATAAATTCGGGAGGGAAAGGTCTGCGGGAAATTTCATAAGTAAGTCCGTGTTGTTTTTTAACCTTAAAATTTAATCGACTTTGAACTGAAATTTTTTGTTGATAAATTTGTACTTATTACAGTATTTAAATATTATTTAAAAACTACCCATGGATTTTTGGTTAAAAACTGGAACTTCGACAAAAGGAAGGCCAAGAACTTCTACTGATACATCCAATACGTCTATCATTGAAGAAGAAAATGATCGAACACCCGTGGTTTCTTCAAAATCTAATATTAAAGAACAAGTGTCATCTATGAACAGACCAAAACGGAAGTACGATGAAAGTTATTTAAACTTGGGATTTACGTGTATTGGCAATTCGGATGCTCCTGATGCAATGTGTGTTTAATGTCATAAAATACTCGCAAACAGTTCTTTGGCTCCAGCAAAACTCCGCAGGCACTTCGGAACGATACACAGTGATTATAAAGGAAAAGACATGGAATTTTTTAAGAGACAACGTGACTCACTAGAAAAGTCCAAACTTCAAATGATTACAATGGCTAAAACTGAAAATGCAACAGAGGCATCTTATCGCGTGAGCTATCGCATTGCACTTAATGGTGAAGCTCATACGATTGGAGAGACACTCATTAAGCCATGTGCGAAAGACATGGTGTCACTTGTTCTTAACGAACAGGCTGCTGAAAAAATAGATGCAATACAAATATCAATTAATACTGTTTCACGACGGATTAAAGATCTTTCTACAAGCATAGAGAAAGAGTTAATTCGTCGTCTTGGACTTTGCAGTGAATATGCATTGCAAATGGATGAATCTACAGATGTCGCAGGACTAGCTGTACTACTAGTATTTGTTCGTTACCCATATGATGAAAGTTTTGAAGAAGATTTACTCACGTGTGGATATTTACATGGACAAACTACAGAAGAAGATATATTTAACCGTATTAATGATTACATTACAAATCAAGAGATAGGTTGGGAGAAGTGTATTGATATTTGTACAGATGGTGCTCGAGCAATGGTAGGAAAGATGAAAGGTGTTGTATCACGCATCCAGAAAGTAGCTACAAGAGCCACCAGCAGTCATTGTATTTTGCATAGGCAAGCACTGGTGACTAAAAAAATTTCCACAAATTTAAAAAATGTTATGGATGAAGCCGTGCAAGTGATTAACTATGTAAAATCAAGACCACTTCAATCCAGATTATTTAAAATTTTGTGCGATGAAATGGGTAGTGGACACAAAGCACTTTTATTACATACTGAAGTGAGATGGCTATCCAGAGGGAAGGTACTATTAAGACTTTATGAACTTCGAAGTGAGGCATTGGTCTTCTTGAAGGCACAAAATAATTCAGTACAAGTACAAAATTTTGTTGAAGTTTTAACAAATCCTTCATGGTTGATAAAACTTGCATATCTGGCAGATATTTTTACCAAGTGTAATGAAGTTAACTTATCATTACAAGGAAAAAGTATTACAGTTTTTAATACAAGAGATAAAATTGCATCTTTTGATAAAAAAATACAATTTTGGATTTCATCGGTTGAATCTAATAATTTTGATTGTTTTCCTGCCTTACATGAATGTTTGAATGAATTAAATTTTAAAGTAGATTACGAAGTTTCCAAGGCATTTTTAGAGCACCTACATAACTTGAAATCTACTCTTTTGCAATATTTTCCGAAAACTACTAAGGACGATTCCTGGGTTCGGAATCCATTTTCCGTGACAGCTAAACCAGTAGGCTTAAACGCAAGTGACTATGAAAATCTAATTGATTTAATTAGTGACTCTGATTTGAAACAAAAATACAAAGATCAGCCTTTGAATGATTTCTGGGCGAGTTTGTCAGAAGAGTACCCCAATTTATCAAAACAAGCTATTATTGTTTTACTTCCATTTTCTACAACCTATTCATGCGAAGCTGGATTTTCTTATTATGCTGCAACGAAGTCAAAGTGCAGGAACAGGCTCGACGCCACACCAGATATTAGAATACAACTTACCAATATTGTGCCTGATATCAAGAAGATATGCAATTCAAGAATTCAAAATCATAAAAGTCATTAAATGCTTTATTTATTCATATTTTTATGTTTATATTATATTATTATAGTTTTATATTTAAAAATAATTACTAAATAAATAATTTGTTTTAATAAAATGTTTTTTAAAATTTTTACAAATAGAATTACCCAACCTAAAAAATAAGCTAAGTGTTCCGTTAAACTTCCCAGGTTTGCGAAGTGTTCCATTGCAGAAAAAGTTTGGGAAACCCTGGTATAAACAATACCTGCGACCAGTGCCTCAAATGAACGGAGTTTTTCAGCTCTCAAACGTATCAAAACATTAGTGAGGAATTCCAGAAATCAAGAAAGACTTTAAATTATCAATTCTATCAATTGAAAAAGCCCTCAACAAAGAACTTTCTCAAAAACCTGTGTTCTATGATGACGTTATTACAGGATTAGCAAAGAAGGGAATAAGATATCCTCTGCATTTCAAATAACAAGGTAAGATCTGATTCGCCATTGTAATGAATACATGCCAAGAGAAATAAACATATGAATTGAATAGTCAAATCACTACCGATCTAAAATAGGTATTTGAGGCTTTGAAACGTATAAGACCGACGACACAACTGAAAGCGAGAGAATTTTTTCAGTAGCTGGAAATTTTGTTACGAAAAAATGGTCATCACTGGGGGACGATTCAAGTAATGCTTTGTGTTGTCTGAAAAACCATTTTTTGTTAAATAAACACCAAAAATAAGTTTGGTGCTCTAATAAATATTTTTATTTAAAAAATAATTTATACTAGCGTATTTCTCGTCAAAAATGACGGGTTCTAATGGATGAAAAACGGAATTAAAATTTTTAACTTTAAATAAATTATTCTAACAATCATTATTTATATTGATTTTGTTTCTCACAGCAATCGGTTGTCAAGATAAAAAAAATGAGCGATTTCGAAAAAAAGGAGAATAGAATAAGTGACTTTATTAATTTTTCTTTAAAATAGTTCAAATCGGATGATCGCAGGTCAGGTTTTTCCAATTTTAATTTCCAAAAGAAGGAAAGCCTGCACGACAAACAGTGTTCTTACGAAAAATGGAAATATTACCCTGGAGTCGAACTCGGGAATTTTTTCGTATATTTTCTTTCGGCAAAGCATTTTTATATTTGAATATATTATTTCTGCCAAATTTCAATTTTCTATCTACATCCTTGATTGAATTATTTGCGTTTTAATAGCTTGACACTCAGACCAACGGACGGACAACATAGCCTTTTATGGTTATCTTTGTGATTATTTGATTCTTTTAAACCTCTCTTTCTCTTCCTATTTCTAAAACCGTCCTCAAGTCTTCCATTCTTTTACCTAACTCTCGTAACCTATCGCACAATCCTTCACCCCATTAAGTTTTTACATGCTCGGTTTGTTTATTAAAACGTTATGCACGTTCCTCAGATTTTCATACCGTTCCTATTTCAATAATATTGAATTTAGCTCATTATTACGATTTTTAATCTTTTTGAATATTATTTCAGATTTTTAGGCACTATTCCTTCTCGTAAATAACGCAACGATTGTTGTTTATATTGATCGCTATGAAAATCATTTCCCCATCTTTTCGTTTTTCTCTCCTTCTCATATTAAAAACTTAAAGCACGTTTAAACCCATAAGGATTGAAATAACAGTAGGATTTCGAGCTTTAACAATGTAGTTGGTAGGCAAGGCAACATTCCGTTAAAATATGCCAAGATTTTTCAAAATATACCATTCAAACGATTAACGTGAGCGATTTAGAGCTGAAGGCAAAAAAAGACGATTACAATAAGAAACTTGAAAATGTTTTCTTTAGAATGTTTCAGAACCGAAGATCGAAGAAGAGGAAGAAAATCCTGCACGTCGAAAAGTCCATTTTAAAGTGTTACCTTATAAGCAATAGAAATAATTCCCTGAAGTCGAACCCGAATCGTTTTTTCAAATATTTTTTTCGGTCACTTTTTAGTGCTTTCCGTCATTGCTGAAAAGCACTATTACCTTCGTTATGTCCGTCCGTACGCATATATCAGGGAAGAATTGGCTGAACCGATTTCAACCAAATTTGGTACATAAAATATTCACATAAATTACTAACAAAAGTGATATATTTGGACCGAATCGACTATGCAGGGGTGCCAAAATTACGGAGTTAAAACTTTCGGTAATTATGAATTTGGAAGGAATTAGCAGAACCGATTTCAATGAAATTTTGTAGAAAGGAGGCGTGTAACATTAAAAAACAAAATCAAGATGTATAGTATTGATATAGAAAGCAGGGCTGCCACAATACAAGAAATAAAACATTCTTTTTACACATGTTTGTGTTGAAATGTCTGCATCAATTTGAACCGAATTAAAATATTTATAATGTACAAAAATATAGAAAACCATAATAACATACTTGAACTGAATCAGACAAGCAGGGATGCAACAATTACAAATTAAATATTTTCAGTAATTAAGGATTTGGAAGGAATTGGCAGAACGGATTTCCATTAAATTTTGTATATAAGATTTAGACAACATACCATAATGAAATGAAGATGTTTAAAGCTGAGCTAAAGAGCAGGGATACCACAATAAAAAGTAAAATAATATTTCTTTTACACGTAATTCTAGAGAACTGACGGTATGGATTTTAACCAAATATGATATATGTAATCTTTATATAAATATATAATAAAATTATTATATTCAAACCGGGTCGACTAAAGAGGGCTACCACAATATCAAAGTTAGAATTTGTCTGTAACAACTAATTTCGAAGGTATTGGCTGAACGGATTTCAAAATTTTGTTTGTAGTATAGTAGTAGTAGTATAGAATGACAAAACGAAATGGACATGCTTAAAACGGATCTCAAAAGCAGGGTTGCCACAATATAAGGAAAAATAATTTTCTGATTTCAAAGCAAATATATTGGTATAGGATTATACTACGGCGAATTTGACGAAAAGCACTTCTGTATCACGGGAAACCCGTGTACATCCCTACTTGTTATATGTGAATCAAGCAATCCGGGAAAATTCCGAACCATTATCTCGGACAGTTTTTGAGATATAAACGATTAATATCGGCATGGGTGCTTCAGTAGCGCGTGGTGGAAGTTGTTGCAGAGGGAGTAAGAGAAATATATATTATATTTTTAACTCGATATTTCACAAGATCTCGGCAAAATTTCTCGAGATTTCTCGTCTCACCGAGAAAAAAAAATCGAGAAACCGACTCTCTACGCCTACGCGATACTAATCGAGTCAAGTTCGAGAAATAACCCAACTGCATGTAATTGCAATTTTGCTATTTCATGGTTTGTCTCTATGAAGTGATTATGTCGGAGAGTGAAAGTGACGCATTCGTGCAGCGTTAACAATCGATAAAAAACATCAAGAATTCTAAATGCTCTTTGTGGGCTTTAAGAATGTTGGTTTTCAAATAATTAAATTAATTTTACGTGCGTAACACAGCGGAATTCTCTGTCCATACAACAATTCTTTGGCTCTCTCGTCTACTGTTAAGAGCATCTTCAAATGCATCTCTGCTGAAGTACAGTGCTCTATCGCCAGTCGTTTTCGAAATGGAAACTCCCAATCCAGTCATTCCCAGGCAGTTCCATGAAAACCGAACCTAAACGCCACTCTGCTGACGTAATAAAATGGTACGATTACGATACTTGACGAGATTAAATCCTTAGAGGTTAATAGCATGCGTCGAGGTTAGTAAAACCATTCGTAATGCGTAACGATTCTGATACCGATGCTAGCGGCAAGGGACTTTCCTAGACCGCTCAGAAAGAGCGCCATGATACAGCTAATGTAAGAGCGAAATTGTCGCTTCGTCTTCCTGCGAGAATATATCAGAAAGTAGCGAGGTTTTCCGCCGTGGAAGCCTTGATCAATGGACATTGCCATAAAATTCCCCCCATATATACAAAAACCAGAGAGGTATATTTTTTCGAATTAAAAACATAAATTCTAGAGAGTTGCAATTCGCCGCTTTAAAAAAATCCGACGCTGCACGGTAAAAAAGTGTGAGATGCACACTCACACTCGCTCATCTAACCCCGCGACGGTCGGTCTGCACAGGCGGAGACTGGGTTAAGGGCGGCAGTCAGACGTTGAGACACCTCACCCGAAGCAGAGCATTGTTTATCGCGTAAGAGAGAGAGGAGGGGAGTTGAGAAGGGATAAAAATGGAGGAAAAAAGGGTTCTTCCTTCACTCCTACTCCTCGACCTCCGTGACAACGCGTCGGGAGTGTTTTCGGAGAGGAGAGAGAGGGAGAGAAGTAGAGAGAGTGAGAGCACATACCCTCGCACACGCTTGCAAAACCACACTACGCGCCCCCATTCGACTGGAATCCGGCAGCCTGCATCCGATTGCTCCACGTATAGCCGCACGGCCTTATAGAGGAAGGAAGAGAGGGAGATCTCTCTCTCCTTTTCTCTCTATCTCTTCTCCCTCCGCAGGATACATCCTCTTTAAAGCGGCGCCCTCCGAGTATACTCTCCCCTTCATTTCCCATATCTCTCTCTCTCTTCCTCCCTCCCTCAGCCGGCGCACTACGGCCCAACCCGATCCCTCCCTCCACTTCCCTCTCTCTCTCCGCCCCCGGCCTCCTCCTCCACGCCATCCGCCCGAAACTCCCCCACCGAGTCGACTATTTCTCATAGTCCCTCCCCCTTCGAATTCGCCCGCCCGCCCGTCCACCCACCCACCCGGTCGTTTTCGCCCGCCTACCCTACTCCGCCCATCTCCCCCACAAACCCCTCGCCTCTTCCCCCACCCGTCCTAGCGCCCCCCCACGAGCTGCCTCCCCAATCCTCGCCGCCGCCTCCTCTTTCTCTCCCTTTCTCTTCTTTGCGTTTCTCTCGCCGCATTCTCTCTCTTTCTGCTCCGTGGCTCTAAGTCTACCTCTCTCTCTCTTTTCACTCTTTCTCTTTACATGGAACGTTGAGGCCTCACGTCTTATCCTTCGCCTGCTCCCACTCTCTCTCTCTCTCTCTCTTTGACTCCTTCTCTTTGATTCTCTCCTTTCTTTCGCTCCCTGAATCAGTATTTTATAGCATAAACTCGCCAATCTTTCCTCTCTCACGTTCTTTCCTCTTTCTAGTTAACTCTCTCTATAGAGTTCTCTCTCTCTCTCTCCTACCCAATTTTCTTCACCACCTCTTCGATCTACGTCTCTTAATTTATTTTCCCCTTTCTTTGAGTCTATACTATCTCTTTGTACATTCTCTCTTATCTTTCTTTCTCTATTCATCTCTTTCTTGGATCCAATTTTCTCTTTCATCCTTTTCTGCCATTTGTTACCCTTTATCGTATTTCTTCTAGTTCTTGATTGTCTTCCCTCTCTTCTATAGGATCCTATACTTTCATTTTCTCATCTCTCACCAATTTTATATCCTCTGCCATCACTATCCTATTGTTTTATAATAAATCTTCACTAGTTTGGCCTGATATTGTAAAGAACTTTTTTACTCTCTCAATATACGTTTAACGGATTTATATGATCGACTACGGCGATGTTTTACGATAGAAAAAATACTCTTTGCGCCGTTTGTGTGTATGTATAAAGCATTCTAGTAGAAAATTTTTCCTTTACACTTAGATGTTATGTCAATTTTTATGCCGAAGCCCTGTTTCGAGAGAGGTAACACACTTCTACTTGAGCGCTCGACGCAGTTCAATCTTTTAAACGAGATATCGCGTTGAAATTAAGGTTAATACCGATCTAAAAAGAGAATTCCTTGGAAATTCTGGGTTTGGAAAATGAATGCAATTATTTGTTTAAATAATATAAAAATTTGTACTGTAACGTCAAGACACACTCACGAATATTATTCTGCGATCATTTTCTTAAGACTGCCGAACATTTCAGATTGAAAGTAACATATTTTATTATTTTGAATTTTCTCTCCGATCCTTCAGGCATGTTTCTTCTTTTTTACGATTCTCCTCCTACCTGTCTCTGCCTTCCTCGTTTTGAGTGGATTTTTGCACGAAATCCATCGCCTCGACCCTTTTTTAATTGCAGTCTCCGCTAGATCCTGCTTCATTTTCTATAGACGTCTCGGCGTCAGTAAAACGACGCCTTCCAGAGTAAATCATTCATATTCATTCCTAGAGGAAGAAACATGAGGTGGAGCGGGAGTTGCCGCTCCGTCTCAACTCGGCAGCCAAGGATACGACGGTGTGTGTCTGCAACTCGGCATTGATTTTTACCAAGTTCGAGTCTCGCCTGTGGCATTGGCGTGCGTATAACGCGAGAGCGTTGGAGTGACGTCACTTTCTTTTGTGAATACGTCGAGTTTAAGAGGAAGAGAAAGTTCTACTTACGTGCCGTGACTACGAAGGAGAATCGATTGTCGGGATGCAACAATTACAACATCGCGAGCACTGGAAACGAAAAAATTCCTTTGATATTTAAAATTGCCACTATTTGAAAACCAAACCGCGAAGTCTTCGGTAAAATACCACTGAGAATATGTTTTTATGTAATTAGCATGTTCAGAAAAAAATATTTCTGCCGGACAACTTCTTATAATTCATGAAAAGTTATTCCGTCATGTGTCCAAATCTATTTTGCTAAGTCATTTTTTACGACAGTGAAAAATTAGTTAGTTTGATTTTTGTTGACGATGTTTCAAACTAACGGCTTAAGCGCCACTGGAAAGATTTTCATACAGATTTCCTGAATCTGGAAGATCGCCGATATTAAGAAAATATTATTCGGAAAATAAAGCGCAAGCACACATAACGAACGACATTATAGTTTCTATAATTTCTCCCCTCCTTTGTTGAATTTATTAATTTAATCCATGGACGTGTATTTTACTGTTCATTTAAATGCTCAAAATTCTCTAGCATTTCATAAAAGAAAGGTTGGCGACTTCTAGTCAAGCCTATCGTGCTAATTGTTTTTCAATAGAAAAAAGTACATACGAAATTCCATAAGAATGTCGTAATTACCAGGAACATTTATAGATTTCGAGAGATACACTTTGCGTAGAGTTAATTATAAGTTTTGCCACTAGAAATAGCCAAAAACCTTGCGAATTTCAGGCACATAACCGTGGTCTAGCAATTAACAAAACTCCAAAACTGTCAGCAGCATCGCAACCTTGATATCAAGAATGAAACTTTCTCAGACTTAAAGCTAACGAGTATACACTTTTTCCTTAACACATCGTAACTAGAGAGGGAAAATCACTCCGCCATTATCTAGTGAAAACAACAACAAAATAAGGACACCCACGTGGCGTTAACTTGGACCACCTCCGCCTGCAGGCAACCAGCCTCTCTCTTCTTATTGGCTCACCACCCTTCTCCTGTGTGTGTGTGTTCCCGATTCTCAGACGCACAGTGCGTCTCACTTTCTCATACATATCGATTGCATTCTCCTTTTCATACTTGCTCTCCACCACTCTCCCCCAATTCCCCCCTCCTCTCTTTCACTCTCTCTTCCTTTCGCCGTTCTCTCTTATCTTAGGCTTCCCCTGGCAACTCTTTACCCCCTTCCCTCCCTCCATATTTTCTGCCCTTCTCTCCCCGACTCCATCCATTTCTCTCCCTCTTTCACTCCCTCCCTATCTCATCGACCCCTTTTCCTCCTCCTTCCGAGCCCTGGAAAACTCCTCCTCTTGGTTAATTTCCCTCAAGGAGCGACTGGGGGAATCCTTTGATGTACCACCATCACGTACTGGTTTTGTAATGGTTCTCCTCCCACTCCCCTCCCCCGTCTTCTTCTTCTTCTCCTCCTGCTTGGTGGTTGCTCCTTGATGGTCCGTCTTGATTATTTTTCTCTCTCTCAACCCCCTCTTTTGTTTACACCCGCCTCCTAAGGTTTCTGGTGATTAGTCCTTAAGGTAGCGATGGGCTGGTCGGGTTGGGTAGTGCGGTGAATGTGCGGTAAGGTTCCAGTCTTCTAATTTTTACTGGCCTTTTCTTTATTTCTTAATATCGAGGGTACGTATAGAGAGAGGAGGGGGGGGGGGAGAGGAGGGATGCGGAGGCAAAAGGCGGCATTTTCTCCCTTTTTCTCCTATGAGGTCGAACTCTCTCTCTCTCTCGTGAAAGGGGAAAAGGGATGAAAAGAGACTGTGGTTATTTAGCCGCCGTTAATTTTATTAAGAGACACTTTTCGTTGGCGTTTAATTTTTTGCTGAATTGGTCGCCGGGACCTCTGTGAATACACACGTGTCTCTCTCCCCTTTACTTCTCTCTCTCTTCCTCGGTCTCTTTTTCTTCTTCCCTTACGTCTTCATCCCTACTTCATTACCATTTCCTCTTTGTCTCTATTCTTCTCTCTCCTTCACTGTCTTTTCCCTTGTTTTTCTCAGCTTTCTCTCCTTTCGCTCTATTCTCTCTTTTGCTGTTTCTCTTCTTTCTGGCTCATTCTTTCCATTGGCCACATCGTTCTCTCTTCTCTTCCTAGCACATCCTCTTTTTATTTTTCTCCTCTGACAGTGAGCATGTCTGTCACTTCTCCATTTCAATTTTTTCTATTAAATTTTCCTCCATCCTCCCCTCTCTCTCTCTCTCTCTATGCCTCTCTTTTTGTTTCTGCCTATTCAAGATTCCCTCTCTCGGGTCTTTAGCTAAGGGTGAGGAAATGAAGGGAGAAAGAGATATATTCTCTTTCCATTTGCGTGTTCAACTTTTGCGCTCCATCTTACAAAGGTTCATGCGATAGCTTTCCATCAGTCTAATTATTCTTCGGTATCAGATTGCGTTCTGCTCAAAAGATTCACTCAAGTGATCACTTTTCTCTTTTATTTCTTTCCATTTTTTCAGAGAAAACCTATAATATCTCACACAGAATTTGTGTTTTAATTAATATCATTTTATGGTGAAAATGACGCGAAAACATTTACCGTCATTTTGATGAATCAACTTCTAACGATTTACTATTCTGCCTTTCCGAGTCGCACGGTCATTTGGCCTAGTATTTTTTACTTGACGCATGTAGCAACCAACTTTTCCGTCCAAAATCGATATATCGGTCGGAAAACACCTATTTCTACCGACGCCTCGCATCAAAACACTGACTAGGGCACTGTGAATGAGTCCCGATCGCTTAACAAACAGAATTTAAACGGTTTAAGCGATAATTTTAACCGGAAACTAAAACAAATAAAAACATCGCGTTTATCCTCCGACTTTGCATACGTTTACCGTCAGATCCAAATCGCTTTCGTCTCGCGAATAAAAAAATAGAGGAACGCTTCATCCGCTCGCTCTGCAGTTTTGCAACACCAGCGCTCCAACCCATCCTTTACGGTTGCAACATTTACCGGTATTTGATCTGTGACGTAGCGGGCGCAAAACCGCCGCCGCCGCCGGCCGCAGATGAGGTCAAATTAGAGCCCGCTAGCGAACATATCCGCTCGGCAAGTCGGGTGCGTATTTGCCTTCTCAGAGGCGACACTCGATTCTCCCGCCGCTGCGCCTATCCCTTTCCCTCCGCTATAGATATCGGAAAAAAGTTCGCCTACCTTTGGCGCGAGTTTTTTAAAATTTTTATTTCCCGACGACGACGACGTTATTCGAAATAAAAGTTTTCGATCAATACTTTAAACTCATCAATCACCGGCGATGTTATCTATGAGCTTCGATCTGCGCACTCGTATCGTATGTCGCTCCGCCATTTGGAGTTAATTAAAGTCGCTCGCCTGGTATTTGCAGGCGACCTCAATTTCATTCACAAATTTTGTCGGAACCGCGGCACGTACCCAGAATTTTGTATTTAGTTATCGAAGCAATTATTACCGACATATTAGATATGACGTGAGTCCGGAGAAGGATTTTTAGAGAATATTCTCGCCATTACGTTTCCATTCAAATTAATAGAAGTTTTTGCGCGAGTGGGTCTGATTGGATCCAAAAAATTGAGGTTTTTTACGCATATTTTTTCAGCATTTTCGAACCGGAATGCGAATATGAGATACGTATTTTCATTTTGTCGGTACTTTTGCATAAAAAACGACTTAAATTAGTTGTAACACAGGAGTGTATTTGATGGACGATAGAAAAAACCGAGAGGTTGGTACCTGACTCCACGATGCAAGCAAAAAATTCCAGAGCTAACGAAATGCGTGAAATACTCGGCGTTCATTTTCATTCCCAACATTATTCGTCCTTTCTCTGCATAGGTCACACATAAATTATCCCAGCCTCAATTTATTTGGCTAAGTTCTTTTCGGGATCCGCCATATATAGTCATTATTATGCACATATATATAAATGTTGTAAACTCCCGATTAATCGTATTTAGATAAACCGGCAGTTCTGTAAAAGGAATTTTCAAAAATGAAAACTTAATAACTTGAAAGTTTTTATAATGCATTACATACGTACATATATACGGTATTTACTTGTCCTATACTTAACGGAGGAGTTAACATGCACTACAACCTTACGCGACCTGTAAACTCACTTAGTCCAACAACATTAAATTAGAACTTTCTTGAAGTTTTGTCTGTCTTAATATTTGTTTAATTAGTTTTGTGTGTATTTAATATTTTACGTGTAAATAGGAACACCGATCTACCGAAATATCTGTATAATCGAAATGGGTTTAGTCCCGAAACATATAGTATAACGATAGTTTACCGTGTGTGTGAATACGTATATATGCACATAAATACATGTGGTTCCGCATCTCTTTCCCGCCCTGCATCACAAAGCCACCTTTCTACCCCTTACGCTCTCTTCACTCCTTTCTTCCGAATTTCCCTGTCTTTTCACCGACTCCTTTTATTCTGCCTCACCCTTTCTCCCCAACTGTTCCTCTCCTATCCTCTACTCTGCCCCTCCACCCTCCCAGATATTGCATAATGATGAAGAACCGACTCTGTTTATCCACTTTCGTCCTCTCTCAATGTTATTCTTTCCCCTTTCGACCTATCGCAAAAGGCCGTGTGCGCGCCCTCGCAAGGGGAACGAAATTTTTTTCCACTTTCCATTCCCGAGGTTCCCACGGCGAATCGAACGGTAAGAGAGAGGAGAGACGTAGGTTAACGCGCCTTGGGCTTCAGAAAGTACCACCCAGGGCGAGCTGCATAGCTCCTTCCCTCCCGTTCTCTCTTATCCGCCTTTCCCATTATCACGTGTCTTCCAGTGAAAAAGTGCGTAGATCAAAGGGCAAATTTCCTAGTCATATTATTATTCCTACATTAAAAAAGGCTCATTTTTATCACTTCTCCCCAGAATAGTGCTTTCCCATCATTCTTTCGCAACGAAAAATTATCAGTCCTCTTGAAAAAACATTGTTTGGTCACCAGTTTTTCTCGTACAAGACCGTCAGCATCTTCTTTTAACAAGCGATCCTTGTCACCGTGATTAAATATTTCGTCGTTTTATTAAAGATGGCATTAGGTGACAGACATTGACAAAATTTGAGAAAACTACGGCGAAGAAGATATCGTTTGTAGTACAGTAAAACGACGTTGCGTAAAAGACGTGAAGGTTGAGCCAAACATTTCTTAGGGTTGAAATACATTAAAACGGATGTTGCTAAAATCACCTCAAAAGAAATAATTAAATTTACCATATTTTCTAACACAATGGTTTTTAATTGCGTTTACTATTTTCAAATATCAACTTTGATATTAAAAGACGGTATTCGCCTTAACTCAGTAATTGTGAAGAATATTCAAATAACCAAAACCCTACAAACTGCTGTTTAGCGTAAGGTATTTGGTTCTGATTATTCCTTTGTCAATAAATTAATGACAGCGTATCAAAATAGGTGCCAACAAGAGCAGATATTTATAAAATATATTTAATATGGCAAATCAGCAGGGGCTGGGAAATCGTTTTACCGAAATGTTCGCAATAATGTCATCGCCACAGCGAGATTTCATCAGATCGCGAATTTTCGACTCACTTCGCGACCGAGACGACATTGCTGCCAACAGAGAAAAATAAAACTGCACATTTCCAATAACACTCAAGTCGTACCTAGAGGGAAAAAAGACGGGTTGAGTACAATTTAGTTGAAAATAGAAAAATTTCGGCCAGTCACTTGACCAAAATAACTCCAGAAATCACTCCCTTTTAGATATCTTTCTCCGCAGATTCACTCCGAAAAATTTCATCGATCATACTCCTCGAGGAGGCGTCGCGCCGGGACGATCGGGATAGATATTGTTCCTTCTCCTTTAAAGACCTCCAACGCCCTCCCTCCTCACCCGTCGAAAAACCCCAAGCCGCCCTTAAAACCTGACTGGGATTTAAGTTTGTTTGGCTAATTGTTTGCATTGGCCCTTCGATATTATCGCAGCCGTAACCGAAAAAAAGGGTGGAGGGGCCGAAAAAACGGGTGAAGTTTGCGGAATGAGTTCTCTTTTTTATTTTCGCTCTGCATCGGATTTTTTCGCCAGTTTTTCGGGCACTTCCCTCCGGCTCAAGTGTTCCTCGAACTAAAACAAACAAAAACAACCCGGTGAACCAAAGTACGAACCAATCCAGGAGGCAAGACTCGTAAGGCAAACAAGCACCATGCTCTCTCTCTCTCCTTCCCAACTCTCTCTCTCTCTCCGCCAACTTCTTCCTCTTTGCCCCTCTCTCTTGCCATCCCTCACTTCATAACCACATCGCTAAGGCTATGCAATTTTCATATTCGTCTCTCCCTTCCTCACTCCCCTTCTCTCTCTTTCCACTCCGCTCTCTTTCTCTCTCTCTCTCTTCTCCCCCTTTCTCTCTTTCGAGGGATGAATTTTTTGGACGTAATTGCCGAAATTCCTTCCATTCTTCAGGCGCGCAAAACAGAGAGGGAGCCAGTGTTGTTTTATTCGCGCCATGGGGTTCGGACCTCGCCGATATAACGATTATTTGCCGAGAAGAATGAAAAAAGCAATAAATTAAAACTGGCGATAAAGTTAAGTTTTCCGTGTGTTTAGGTGTGTGTATATACGCTTACCTACACAAGGGTACAAAACGATCGACTCGACTTTGGTCTACTAACATTCCACGCAAGAAATGATGAAAATAACGCAATATACACTCGATTATAAATTACGTTTGTTAGATGGGTATTCTTATAGCATAATTTTGGCATGTTTTTTTTGCACAATATGACGAATTTTCGGTTAGCAGACATTAACTTTTATGCATAACATATACAAGAACTTGCTGTTTTCTTAGTTATACACACTTATCCATCAATTTTCATGGTACATACGTCCCCGGAAAAGACCGAATAGTACAGCGAAACCGTGCAAAGTGGAATAGATTTTCCCATAGAAATATGAGCGCCGTCATGAATTTAGCATGCAAATATTTAATTATACTCTATTCAGAATTGTTTCCTTTATTCTTTCTTATAACCTCTGAGTCGAACTGAAATACTTTATGATGCTTGGAGACTGATCCGAAACCAAGGACGTGAAATTCGAGATAATAGGAACACGAAAGTGAAAACCGCGCTAAATTGAAAAAGTGTAAAGCAAAACCGAGCAAAGAAAAGGTGAGTGTAATCATTGCCTTCGAAGGGTTCAATTTCGGAATTTCTTTAGGCTTCATTGGTTAGTCATAGAAGACCGGACCATTTCTTTTCGGAGTGGCCTGGAACTAAAACTATTCAAATTCCCTCTTTTTGCCTTACTTTTCGTCTCAAGCTAATTTTGGATTGTATATTCACTGGCCGATATCAGAATTCATACATCGTTCGAGAGGGTACGGAGTGAATGAAATTCGTCTAATTTTATGATAGATTTCTCCCGGATTCACAGGAATTAACAAATCAGCGCTTCGCGTCCTGATCCTCTCCACTTTCCGATATCGACGCTGGAATCTCGCAACGCCCTTGGACAGAGAGGAGATGGAAATGGTGGCCATCGTTCGGAATGACCGGAAAAGGAAATGAACGCAATCACGATCTGCGACGAAATCAAACGAGGCTGGATTTTGGAATGACGGAACGCCTGCAGTAATGACAGGTCGGAGACAAGAGATATAATAATCAAATCTCTAAAGAGATCAATGAACGAATGAGAAGACATGGAAATATCCGGACGAGGATTTCATTAAATCAATTGAGATGATTTGAAGATACAGGCACGTAGCTGAACAAAACGGAGATATTGCGAACATCTTCATCCACTAATAATGCTTTAATAAAAATTATTTGCTTGATCTTCTGTGCCCATTAGAACGATTGAGTAGAACAGATTCGCATTTCATCAAAAAGTTCACTAAAATAAATAATAAATAAAAAAGAAAAAAGATGCATGACCACGTTTGAGAGACGAATGCAAGAAAATAACAGCATCTATACCTACACTTTTGCTGGCGCAGCACTATTTCTGTGATAAACAGCATTTCAAGGAACTCCAACTTTGAAACAAAATTGTTTATTTATACATACGGGTATCACAATATTTGGACGCATTCATTTACGGATAGAAAATCATCATCGATTTATCAGAGGAAATATTATGGCCCTGATGACCTATCGACCTTTCAAAATCGCTGCTATAGTTATCTAGCCAAGTTTTTTACGGCATCCCTAAGAGTATAACACTGATCTATAAGGATTTTGAAAATGGTCTTTATCTGGAATTATTCTTTTTAGCCTACTTTCCAGAATGGAAATAGGCTTATAGTTTCTTCGTTGTGCCTTTCTGTCTGTCCCCCTCTATTAACTTTTGAACCAATAGACCGATTTTTGTGACACTTAGTGGAAATCTCTTGCTGCTGGAGCCGAGCTCCTGAGGATAGGTTATGTTGCGAAGATTGAAAGACCCGGGTTGGATCCCAGGAACTATCCTTCCCATTTGATTTACATGGGAAATCTGAAATCCATCTTGCTGGGTAATTTTCTCTTGCACATTAAAATATCTTATAATTGTAATATCGGAGAGGGATTTTAACTATTCTGAGGAAAGGAATGGATATTTTAATTTTTTAATGAAAAATAAGTAGGTATGTGGAAAGTAGGCATCATAAGTTCCGTGTGGATGATCTTTGAGATTTAGATGAGTGTCAGGAGAACCAATTGTTTTTCTTAGGTACTTTAATGAAGGCACTAAAGTGATATCGAGTATGTAAGTTACGACAAAATCAGGGATATGGAAAAGGCCTCACATTGCGATCACTGCGTCGACGAAGACGCAAGTGCTGAAATCATCGTTTTTCGCCTCCATTATTGCGCCGTCACTTCGTTCTCGGAACACGTTCGCAAGTGCGACCGATACAAATTTACCATCGAGCGTCTACGACAGCGTAGCGCACTGCGCATCGAACGGAACGGACCACTTGGGACGTCGCTAGGGTAAAGTATGCGCCGCGATTTGTGGCAACAATGTTTGTGCTTGGCGACGGCGCGAGCACTAAATTCGGACCGAAGAAGAGCAAACATAGTCATTTGGAAGAAATGTGTACCGTCGAAACGAACCCAGCACAATCGCGACCGAAACGAATCCTCCACCAATAAAATCATTCGGAATTAAAAGAAAAAATTGAGAATCGACCGACATTACGGGCGTGACGGATACTTTACCGGAGCGAATGGTCGGTAAACTTTACCGCGACTAAAATAATATCCGGCTCTGCATTGCATAAAACGCTACGTAGGAGAGAGATGGCCTTCGCCGAAGGCATCCGAAAACAAGGTCTATTCTTCGAGCTGCCCTTTTCTATTTAGGGACACGGGAGTCTTCTTATTTATCCCCTCCAATTTGTTCTTCCTTATCTCTGGCGTTTTATCCGACTTTTACAGGAAGGGAATGAGATTCGAGGCTCCAGCATTCTGAATATCTGTACTTCCTTTTACGGAGCCATCTGCATTCAGTTCCTTTATTCTTCCTATCTTACGCGCCATCTATATTTTATCTTCGCAGACATTTCCTCCGTTCGCTCTCTCTCTCTCTCTTCTATTCTCGAAAAACGCTCCTACGAGGCGTCGTCCATTTATTTTTTGTTTATTTATAGTCTGAGCTTCGCCGTGTCATTCCGTATCTCCATCGTAAAATCTTTATTTGAACCGTTAAATTTCGAGGGCAAATTTGGTCGAACTGCAAAATTTATTTCAGAAGGCCCATCCCTCCAAATTTTCTTTCCTGATTTTTACGTTTTCCGGATAGTTCTAAATGAGATTTAAAAAATAGGTATTAATATCAAAACATGGTTATTTCATTGTATCTGATACGTTACGTTTTGATTAATTAAAACGTGTATACCTTAATGGATAACATTAAATTTAACAAGTCCATGGTGAATTTTAGTGTACTAGTTAACGGGAGCAAAAGTTAGAGGCACATTTAATTCATTGCAGGAGTCGACTTCGAAGATCCTAATGCAGTTTTAAGAGGGTACGCATGCCTTTGTTTAAAGTATTTCTCGGAACGATACTTTTTGCTCTTTATTCCTTAGCAATTTATCTCCATCAGTGGGGATCTGACTCTAGCGTCCGTGACAGTTCAAATGATTTAGACCAGGGATCTCAAACTCACGTTGGTGCGCGGGCCGCGTGAAGGCCCTCCACCGAACCCGCGGGCCGCATTAAAGCACCGTACCAATTCCACGGGCCGCATACTTTCGCAGTGGTCACACCGTTTGATATTGTTTGGACATTGACTCTCTCCTTCAACAAGAAATCATTCTAAACTTTTGATACGGCCTTAAACGCATTCATTACAAAATTAGTAATAGATTCGGTGTCGAGGGTTAGGTTCTTCGGACATTTGAGAAACACGCTAGCAGCGGGAAGAACATAGGGAGTACCTCACCTGTGCAGAATTTTTATAAATCGCAATTAGAAATAAACAACGTATGGTATGTTTTTAAAGTGGTGATTTAACATACTTCTTAAATTTCTTAGATTTAAGTTAAATATTTTATAAGAAATACATTGAATTTTGGCCGTCTACTGTAAACTAGCTTATTTCGCGGGCCGTAGAAATGTACCACGGGGGCCGCGAGTTTGAGACCTCTGATTTAGACACAATGTTTCATTCGAATGATATTTATATCATGATATAAATTGAAACCAGGTTAAGACAAAAAAAATCCCACACTCTGAAACAGTAGAGTTAATTTGCTACAATAGCCGTGGTAGAATATCCAATAGGCAAGTGGAAGACCTGGTTCATTTCCCGGTCACGACAATATTCTCCTGATTTCTAATTTCTCTTGTATTCCATCGTATGCCTATCGCATAGAGAATCTACAATCCGTTTATCTATCAAATTTCTACAACGTTTATGACAGCGTTAGATACTTTGCATCATATTTCTTGAAGGCAAAAATAAAACAATTAATATTAACTTTACATCAGCTTTATGATGAAATGTAGGCAATAAATTAGAAGCACGTTACAGCTGTTTGCGATACTTTTTAAAATGATTTTTAATTGCAAAGTAGTTCAGGTGAAGTGGCACTTCCTGCTGAGTGTTACAATGAATTACCGATTAAAATGTGGGTTTAAATTTTATCGCACCAAACCAAGCTATCTCTGCAAGGCAAAACATAATGATCATCTTACAACAGCCAAACTAATTACATCTGCAGCTGTTTTTGTAACATTTGAAAGATAACTTCTCGTTTTACCATTTAAGAGAAGACATCTACGTACGTGTTTTAACCCTATTAAATGTCACAGATTCAGTGTAAAGGGGCCGTTGATCAATACCCTAAAAGAATATTTTTTATTCAGCAATTTATTTGGGAATATGGAATTTTGTAAACATAAATGGACTAAATCTAAAAACGACTATATCATTTGGTATCTTATTAAAATACGGCATAAGGAAAGTGCGTGAAGGCTCCGACTCTGTTCCATCTACATATTTAAGTTCTGGACAATGTTTCGCTTCTTTGCATGGAGTCTTATGTCTCAAGAGGACAGGCCCTGATATTCGTCAAGTGCATTAAAGAGGTTCAAGATACATTATGTCTATTAGATGTTTTATTCGCAGTTGATTCAACCATTTGAGAGGTTGTATCGCATTTAAATCATTTGGCTATAAAAATGTTACCCCTAGATCATGGGAGGCCAACCAGAGCGGGAGAAGGAGCCACAATTTACCAATGTATGCACGTTGCCAAGGAGCCACTTTAATATGCCATGATATATATACACACCAGCACGCACAAAAGCGCCGCCCAGACAATTTCAGCTTCTTCTTCCCTAACCTGGAAGGCGAAAAAAAATGCTGAGCGTTGAGTTCCAAAGTATCGCCTCTTTCTGCACGATTACGCTTTAGTTACCAATTAGGTACAAGATGCTATACATTGAATCTAATCACCTAATGCTTGTTCAACGATTCAAGGAAACGCACATTAATGTCTGACGAATCGCATGTGACTCAAGAGCCACCTTTTAGTGACCTCTGACCTAGTAGACAAATAAAATCCATTTTTGAAGAAAGTTAACAATTTATTTTATTCCGGAAGGATTAAATGCGAAGCAACAGAACACTTAATCGCTTTAGATGAGCAAAAACGTCCCATATCTACATAACAAGTAATTCTAGTACCTTTCGGGAATCTTAGTATGTACCGCTCATCAATAAATATAGGAAGCCCAAGATACATAATAAACATACATAAACTAGTATTAAATTTTCACTATAGTTGGGATAATCGGAGTAGGACTGTAATAGATCCAACGAAGAGGAAAATCGAAGGTCAAAATCGGGAATTGTGAAATGAATATGCCGAATATTCGCATTATAACCGATGTCGATCTGGAATGCTAATAAATTATAATGAGAAATACGCCAACAGTAAAAAAATCCATTAAACGGAGAAATCGAAGAAAAACCTTACCTTTTGACTGAGAGGATCCAGAAGGAGACTGCAGGCAAAAAACCTTGGAGGATCTGGAATGTCAAGGATACCAATGATAGATGTTAAAAAAATGTGTACAATTGACATTTATAATAACATTCCCCAGTTATTTTTTGACTCAAGAGATAACAACACTACAAAGGCCATTGCAGACGGTAAATGTATATCGGAATGATTAATAAAACATTAGATTTACTGAGATTACCAAAACAGAAGTGTTTATGGAATAGAGAAGCGCTTTTGTCTGCAATGACACTGTGGGAGATGTTTTAAAAACAGGCATCGGCAGCTTCAGTCTGATTATTAACAACATTTACTCAGCTCCGGGGTTTTTCTATTCCCTGTGAGAAAGTTATCACACCAATTACCGTTGTTCTCAAGTATAAGCAGGGCCGGTTTTAGGCGTGTGCTAAATGGGCGACCGTCTAGGGATGCCAAGAGACACTTCGTTTAATAGAAACAATTTTCCTCAGAGCTTTTTAACACCTAGGGGGTGGACAAATCATTCCTCGCCCACATATTTAAAACATGCCGCGCCGACCAATTTATGATAGTACCTATAAATACAGTAAAAGGAGCCTACTGAATCTTGGAAATTATAGACCAGAAATGGGAAAATATATTTCATTGAGTATATTTTAACGCCCGAAAAAAACTCTCTATAGTGACACAGTGTGATATCATTACTACATATAATAAGTGGCGCAATATACATTGCACAAACTTTCTCATCTACGTATATACGTTTGATCTCACTACACTTTTTGCCCCGAAATTAACTCTGTGTGCTTGGCAATTCACTGCAAATTATATTAATAATGCGTAGTAACAGAACCAAAGTGACTGACACCATCGACCTCTCACGTCTAATACCTCTCACTAATAGGCGCGTGGCGTTAACAGAGAACTACGGAATTTTAGACTAGGAAATCCTCGGACTCCCCTTCCCCTCTGTCGCGTACGCTGAGCGTCTGGTACAGAAATAATGCCACTGGACGATATATAGTAATTTTTTGGGACATACGGCTTAGTTAGTATTATTTGTGACATCAGACTGTACGTTTGGATGGATTTTTAACGAAATCCTTAGAGCCATTCTTGAGTAAATAGAATTTTGTTTCAATAAATCCAAGAATAAGTACCCTTAATTGTTTTGTAATATCGTTCATCTCTTCAGAATGCCTTTTATGAATGATATTACCCACAAATATGAGATATCATTCGATTTAGTTTAACCATATAGGCTAAAGTAAGATTTCTAGTGGATCGCGGCGGAGGCGTGAAGTCAAAGGACTTAGGTAAGGTAGCTTAGTGTACATTGTAATGTCACTGGACGGCATATAGAGAGTTCAAGAGATATATGGCTTACATAGTATTATTTGTGACATCAGGCTCTACAATTGGATTAATTTTAATCTAATTCCTTAGAGACATTTTTGAGTAGTAAATCAAAATTTTCTAAAAATTGCCAAGAATAAACTACCCTTTATTTTTGTGCAATATCATTTTTACGAAAAATGTCTGCAAAAGATGATATATTGCACAAATACGAGATATCATTCGATTTTATGCACGCGTTTGGGCCCTAGAACGGCGAACAGACCGACAGACACAGAAAAACGGCATTGCGAAAACTACTTTTATGGACTCAGGGACACCTAAAACGTGTATTTTCATCAAAATCTCGAAGTTGAATTTTTTCACGATAACAAGACTTGCTCAATATACTACGTATATGAGAAAGTAAAAAGTATATCATAAGAAACGAGAAAGTTTTCTAATACTGGAAACAACCTCCATAGACAAAGGTCTTATACGCAGAAAGCTGCAAAAAAGTGGCACACGGGACTTGCTTTCAGAGGAAATGTTATTATTTCAATGCCGTTTGAATATTCTGTAATAAATATTTATTGTCTGACAAATCATAATATGTGCTGCCGTGTGTTTTTAAAAGTAATTAATGTAGCAATACTCCGATTTCTGCGTCTTGCAAGGTGTAAAATTGTATCTATGCATCCCACATTCCTTGCAACTCTGTAAATGTTAATTTAAAAACATTGATACTAGAAGGAAATAAGCAGGAATTGTTGTGAAATAGTTTATTTTATCGGAGTTAACGTATCTATGTCACTTAGAAAAGAATAACTATTAATCCATCAATGCTGGAGACGCCGATTAGTGAAAGCGCACGTACAAAATCCACGAGATTGATTCCGCTTTACCCCGTATAAGGCGGTGGTAATTCAGGCGCAACAACATTAGCTCGCCTCGTAAGGATTCCCCCGACATACCTCCGTAACTCTCGAAGCATTGCTGGCGTACCTTACTTTGTTGCAAGGCACCGCGTCTCTTACAACTTTCGGGAGAGATAATTAGCTAACACCCTCGGACGACGCGCTTTCAATCTAAAAACATCGCGACGGGTGGTGCGTCATGTACCTACCAATAAAAACTTACCAATCAACCTGTCGTTTATTACCCTTCAATCTCGTCGTGTAGGGACCATCCCCATTATATTGACCTACCGATTGATTAAGGCACCCTCCTCGCCTCCCCATTCCCCTCTCCCTCCCGCCAACATATCTCTCCTGGGGAGGTGCATCTCGGGTGGAACGTAAACTCCGCCATCTGTGGGGAGGGAATCGTAACGAAACGGAACGCACTTCACTTCCCGCGGCTTTTACATGGGTACGGGACAATCGTGCTCGGCGGCCGTGCCTCGGAACACGGACGAACACGGGGTAACGAGTGGAAGGCAAACAGAGACAGAGTATTTGAAACCCAGGACGCCACACGTAAGGCAATCGGTACGTTTGTAACGCGTGTTTTGATTAATGGGAGGATATTTTTCAGAGAGCCCGCGAGTGGGTGTGGAGGAGGAGTGAGCAGGAGGGAAAAAGGGAGGAAGTTAGGGGCGGATCGTCGAGGAGTCGAGTGCTAAAGGTTCAATTTAGGAATTGAGTTGGAAGGGGAGGGGGTCGAGGGCGAGAGCCTAACGCTCGCAAGTGGAGCATTATTGTATTAAATTTTAAGGGCTTCATGAAGGTTGTCAATCATAATCATCACTAGAGGGTCTATCCGTTATTCTCCCGTGCCGCGAATCCCATGATTTTTTATTTTTATTTTGAAGTTTGTAACATTCATGTAGTAGATTTTATGCTCTTTACCTCAGTTTAACCACCACTGATGAAACGGTGAAAGATTGACGAAAATTGGACCATCCGTTCTCGACTTATGGGCTGACAAACATACAGACAGACAAATTATATTTTATATAAATGTAGATTATATATGCACTCTTAATAGTTAAAATCTGATTTCTTAAGACAGGTCTGGATTTTAAATTTGGCAAAACTATATCATCGACATATGTAGAAATGTTTCGGCTTTTACGCTAGAAAGACGAGTGGCAAGATTAGTTCTCCAAAATGTTTTTAAAATTTCTCACATGTACGGTTCGCTCAGATGATCCCATATTTTCCAAGGATAAAACTAACCTCCATTTTGCTCTGTCCTACAGCCAATCTCACATATTTTTTTCATCATGATCGTGTCTCCTGATAAATGTGGGCGTTTCAAATAATCCTAAAACCTCCTCAAATAAATCTTCCGACTTATATTTCTCTAAAAGTTTCAGTCTAGTGTTACATTCCTAGATGAATGGAAAAAATTTACACTTGAGATATAAGTTTGCCAACTAATTTGAACTCCTTTTTCATACTTTTTAAAAATTAAAACAAAAATGAAGATTTTTATTTCTTTCTAGATTAAAATATGTCAAGAAAATAATAAAATTTCAATCCCAGGCACAAAATTTGTAACACTCCTGTAAATATGCAGGAAGAAAATTAAGCCAAAGAATTCGATATATTACATTTACATCATGTTGTATCCTTAACATTAGTTCAAACCACTATTTACTTTTACCATCGCCTTTTAAAATTGAATAACTCTAATTGGTTTAGAACTTGCTCGTAATAACTTAACTAATCAATAGAGAACTTTCTTTGAAATGATTATTCTGAAGGGTATTATAAAATAGAGAAATATTCATGTATCCGGCTTGACTATGATGGCGAAAATTTGAAGAAAATTCTGTTCATAGTCGCACAATAAATCCAAAAAGAATTTTTTAATGAATTTTAGCTTTTATAATTATATTTCAAAATTAATAGGGCCGGTAGTTTATATTTTACCATTATTTGCAGATTCTATCCTTTCAGAAAAGTACTCACATAAATTTCGTGGGTAGAAAACAAATGCTTGCACTATCTTTTTAACATAAATTTATTTGTGTTGGTAGATTTAAGTATATTTTAAAATAAGTCGAGTGTGATTAAATTATACTGAGTGGGATATAATTATTAGTATAAGCAATAATAATAATAAAATAGTGTAAAAAGTACATACTTGGTCAATTTTATCGACATATGGCTGTAAATTGCTCTTATTTCAGTTGTCGAGTTCATTCGTAACAACGATTTAAATTAAATCAATTTAAAAAAGCAAGGCGAGCTTTGTAAATTTAAAAAAAATCGTAAGATTTGTAGAAAAACAAAATAATCCCTCATATCACTTTCTCCCAGCGCGTCTATTCATTACCAAAAGCACATCCGAGGGAAGCATTTAAACGTCTTCCTTCGCTCACCTTCCCAGTCATGCACGAGTGCTAAACATCTCGCAAGCTAACCCATTCCCTGGCTCTCACGAAATCCCATTTAATCCCCTCATTCCACCTCCCACTCCTATTTTCTCACTCCTTTCCCTCTTCCGTTCCCCCCTCTCACACTCCGTCTCCTCCTTTTGCTTATTACTTGCACGAGTGTTCCATGCATTTCAATAACTTTGCATCCAAGAGAGTGTCGAGAAAGGGAGGAAGGTGGGAGTCGCAGAGGGAGGGGGAAGAAAGGAGGAGAAAGGAAGAGGAGGCGGGGTTGCGAGGGGTTTTAGGCTCGAGTGACTGACTCGAGGACCCTAACATCCCGAATGAACGAACGATGCCGCTCTTAATTCACTCCAATTCCCACTTTGTCACTCTTGGTCGCTAAGGCATCGTCGCCGCCTACTCTTCTACCCTCCTTTCTCTCCCCTACAGTCCCAGCTCCCGTAAATCCCTCCCCCTCTCTTTCTCCCTCCCACTTTCCATCCTTCCTTTCTCATCCTTGTCTACATCTCTTTCTCTCCCTCTTATACCTCCCTCTTCTCTCTCTCTCTCTTTCTCCAACAGTCCACTCCCTTTTTGCTCCACCTACCTGACCCCTCTCTTCCCTTCCCAACTCTCACCCACAATTCCTCGTGCGGTAGCCGAGCTGGGAATTGCGGAAAGGAAGGAAATATATAAAAATCTTAGCGAGAGATAGTGCGTCCATCTACACTAGGTCGTATCACGCAAAAAAGGGACGGTACAAATACGTTTTTCTTTTGTTCTTGCGCGCATGGATACGAGCTTATATCATTAGATCATCTCTCGGCTGCGAGGGATGGCTATGGATTAACTTTTCTTTCTTTTGCTAACCCTTCGCGACGATTATGAAGACGGAAAAAGAAGAGAATTTGTTTTCGTTCCCTTTTTGCCGGAATGAATCGAGGAATCATTTTTCGCGACGATTAAAAAAAGCTCAAAGGAAGAGAGAGATTGGATTAAAGGAAGAGGGGATCCTTTTTTTCATTATTTTTTTCCCGCTCGAGATAACTTTCGTGGCCGTTGCGAAAAAAGGGAGAGGTTGAAGGAGAAGGAAAGCTCGAAATTGTTTTCTGACGAGAAGCAACTGATGAATAGTTTTGTAACAATTGAAAGTCGAAAGGAGAATTTCGGATCCGTCTTTCTTGTCTAGAGGGGCGGCGGAGGGGTCCGTAACGCCCGAGAGCTCAAAAGAAACGCCGCTTCGAGTATTTTATTCGCTTCGTCCGAACAGATTTGAATTTGATTAGATTTAGAATAAGTAGAAAGAATGAGCCAGTCCGATTACGGTGATTACACGACCTACATAATGGCAGCAATAGAATTAAAAAATATAAGTAGGACTGTTGAATTTTTAGTTCTCTTAATGAAAGTAATCTATCGTATTACTAACTAAAAAAGAAATTTCATGATATTTTAAATTTTATTCCACAAAATGTTTGCTTCAATTTCCATCTCATCACTGAAAAAATATTCAACTGACAGTAAACACAGGCTATCGCTAAATGTCTTTCATCCCAGACTATATTGAGAATGTTTACGTAATGTGAAATCTTTGATGTTGCACTATCTTTTAAGATGGAGAAAATTACTATAGTAGATCCGTTAACTGAAAAGTTTTGTTATGTGAAGAATTGAGTGTTTTCACGTGTGCAGTCGTATTGCATCGATTATAGCCCAGAAAATTAACACAAGAATGCCTCGTATACTTCTTTTACCACTACATTAAACTTAAGCATTTCCATTTGCCAATTAAAATTGTTAGAGACTAATAGTGAAAAAACCTGCAAAGAAATCTGTCTTTTTCTTTTGAACCAACAATAGTACCATGACGTATTCAAAGTTCCATTCTTGTCATTACAGAAACATCTCTTTACCTTAACGTTCCAGTTGAGTTACGTGCTTTCAAGAAGACTCATTTCTCAAGCAATCAACGAAAAATCTCAAGATTATGAAAAGAGTTTCACAATGCAAAATCTTAACAAACGAGAGATGCTTGCTTTCCAAGTTAGACATTTAGTATCTACGTAAAGAGAAAAGGCAGTCTTTCACTCCTCTTTTTCGATCAAAACAGTAATCCTTCCAGTTTCCCGGTTCCTTCCCTGCCACTCCTCACTCCCTCTCCCTCCATTTAATCTCCTTCTCTTTCTCCTATCTCCACTCTTTTTCCCCTCCAACTCTCTCTCCTATCCCACTTCTTGAATCTTCATTTTCTCATTATTCCCTCCACCTCAGTTCATTGCATCATCCTCTTTACTTCCCTCCTCCATCTATCCCTATCCATTCTCTCTCTCTCCCATCTCCGCCTTCCCTGTCCTTTAACCGGCATCATTTCGCTAAACTTTATCGCCCATCCCAATCCCCAGCGCCTGACCTCGGCTCGAGGGAAGAGAGGCGCAAGAGGGAGAAGGGGGAAGAAGATGAGGGTATGTATGAGAGAGAGAGGCGAGCCTCCGCATTCCTACCGCTAGGTCGCTGGTTCGAGTCCCGACCGTGGGAACCGTGGAACGTGTTCTTCATCACTCATCTCGCACAAATCCTACGTCAAATGAATTGATACGTTTCGTAGCGAGGGATGGTTCGGGGAGGAGGAGAGACCCGAATGTTCGACCCATCCATCAATCAAAACATGCGTTTTCTACCTCTGAGAGAGTCTATCTCCTCTCTCTCTCTCTCTCCCTCCAAAAACCCTTCCCTCTCTCTCTTTCTCCACGTTCTCATTTCCTCGAACCCTTTTCTGTCCCTTTCCTCCCCCTTTTCCACCACCCCTATTTCTCTCCCTTCAATTCGAAACCCTTCACCTGTTCCACTCACCCTCTCTTCCATACCTCTCTCTCTTCCGATCTCTCTTCCCAATTCCCCTTTCCCGTTTTCATTTATCTCTCTCTCCCAAACCCCTAGTACTTCTGCGGTCCCGAGTTCGCCTCGGGATCTTAAAATCGGTGCAATTATAGGGGCGGTCGTAGAATTCGGGAACGGGAACCCCTTCCTCGCATCGCCTGCATGTCTCTTTCCCTTTTTTGGATTTAATTTTGTTTTCATTACGGACCCTTGAAAATATGTACGCAGTCGAACCCTGGGCGAAGCGAATCTCAAGGGAAGGCGAAAGTATTCGAGTAACAGAAAATTCGAGCCATGAAAATTACAGCAACGGGAAACGATTACTTCTGCAAATTGTAGGAAATTCGAATCATTGGCGTTCTGGTTTTGGAAATCAGAATTTATTCTTGGATTATTATAGTCCGTTTTTCGTACAGTTTATACTCGATAGTGCGATTTTTATTATTATTCCTAATTTCACATGCACTTCTTATATATATATATATATATATATATATATATATATATATATATATATATATATATATATATATATAATGCTAGAGACATATTTTCATTGATTCCATAGTCTATACCTGATATATTAAAAGCGAAGAACATATCGTTGCAACGGCGATAACTTTTTAAGAGTGAAAATTACTAATTCAAATATATTAAAATTGGATTTCAACTTGAAGCTTTACTGTGCATTGTAGTTTATAAGGAATCCGACCGATACCAAAGTCGAAGTGATCGGAATCATCCCTTTGCGAATAAGGAAACTTCCCAGGCTCCATAAATACAGTCCCTACGGTAAAGACAAATTCAAGCGATACTCCGCCGGATGTATTTAGGAAATATCGACGCAATAGCTGGTAAATCACGACGAACGTGACCTTTCTTTTTCACGAAACGTATCATTTAGGACTATTATTTACTGTTTCAAGCGTGTTTTAAGACTCACCTGAGGCCAATGACGGCGTCTATGCTCCCAACTTTTTAAGAAGTCTTAATCAGTCCCACGACTATCGAGAGATCTAATCGTTCGCCTTTATCACTTCCGCCCATCTTATTCGAACCTTCCCCCGACTACTCCCCTCTGCACAATCATCCATTCGCCCCGTTCCCTATCCACCAGTGATTACTACATCACACGGCCACCCTTCCCTCTCCCTGCCTTCCTCCTCGGTCTCACCGTTCTTACTCTCAAACCATGCAACAAAGGCCCCAGTTTATAATCCAGAGACTGACTATGAGGGCCTGCTACTCGTCCTACTATACCCTTCTCTTCCTGCTTTCTATCTCTTCCTCTCTCTCTCTTTCCTCGTACTCCGCAAATAAAGAAGCAGAAGAGAGCGAGCGAGCTACGAGATGGCGAGATAGAGAGGAGGAAGTGAGGTGGGGAGAGAGAGAGAGAGAGAGGAGGAAGTGAGGTGGGGAGAGAGAGCGGAGGAAGTGAGGTGGGGAGAGAGAGGAGGAGGAAGTGAGGTGGGGAGAGAGAGAGAGAGAGAGTGGAGGAAGTGAGGTGGGGAGAGAGAGAGTGGAGGAAGTGAGGTGGAGAGAGAGAGAGAGAGCGGAGGAAGTGAGGTGGGGAGAGAGAGAGGGAACGAGATAGATATATCTCCCTCACTCGTTTGAACAAGAGAGCGACGTTCTGTTGCCAAAGGCGGCTTTACCCCTTCTCTCTGTCTCTCTCTTTCTCTCTCTTTCCTCTCTCTCAACCTCTCTCTTTATCAAATGACTGAGGGAGAGGGAAAAAGACATATACGATGTTCGTCTGTTTGTAGCGCAGCGTGTGCGTGTGTGCGTTTTTGTGTGAGCGTGAGTGAGATATAGATAAGGGCATGTACTTATTTTGTTTAAAAAACACCGTGCGTGGTAGAAGGAGAGGAGGAACACAGGATGGGGAGTAGGAGCGGCTTTATAGGTTAAAAAAGGTTTTTCGAGTTTTTTTGACAGAACGGAGTTTTGGTGTTCGGCATTTTTTCCTCCAGCTATCCGGGATTCCCGTTTATGAAATAAATGAAAAAGCAAGGAATAAAAAAGTGGAAGAACTATCGCGGTGCGTAAGACGCGGGTTGATTCAGTTGATTGAAGTGGCTTCGGTCCAATTTACTCGACTTCATAAAAGTTCCTCTTCCTCTCGCTTCTCCTATTATTGCTATTCCTTTCCACTCCTCCTTCCCTTTTTCTCTCTCTTTACTTCGGCGAATCCTCTCCGCGAAACCTTCGCCGCAAAGGAACTCCTCCAGACCGTACACACGCGGTTAACATACATGCGTATATTGCTGCGTCCCGTCCTCCCCCCCCTCCCCCCGCAGTGCAGTGCTGCAGAACAGTGTGTTGCGGTGAGCGATATAAACCACCGCCAATGTTTAAGGGAGGGAAGGCAGAGAAGGGGAGTGAGGATAGAGGGGAGGAGGGAGGAGGAAATGTGGGAGGGGAAAAGAGCGGATAACGTTTAAACGCGCGACACTACGGGGGAGGGTTTTAAAATGAAGGACGACCGTACAATGTCAATTATTCTAATGAAAGGCGGCCTCCGAGCCCGTTTCAGTGGATGGGTTTTCTCAGAGCGACATATGTGCGAACAAAAAAATTTATCAAATATATCCCAACTGGATGAGTAGAGTACTCTTGTTTGCCCCGATTGAAAAAAATACTGAAGCCCCTGTTTGTTTCTATATGAAGCGCTGTATCTATTAGGCGAATAAAGCGCGAATTAAGGCTTATCTAAACGATCCGTTCATTTGAAAAATATTTTTAAGGTCAAATGTACAGTATAATATTAAAACTGTGACAAGTTAAAAAAATATATCAAATAAAAACGAAACGTATAGTTGGAATATCTACTAAATTTTGGACAGCATCCACGATACTATGTATTACCGTACCTCTTCACCCGACTATAAGACAACTTCGAATATAAAATGGCCTCGTTTAACAGAAACGAATATTGAGAAGAAATGTTTTATAAAGCATTATGAAGTAAATAAATTAAACATGATTTTTGGAGTTCGTTATTTTTTATTTTAATCTTTGAAAACTGTCATATGTAGTGCAACATAAATCTGATTTAAACCATGCTAGATTAGTCAGAATCACCGTCACCATTTTTATTTATTTGTTCGCGAATATAAGACGGCCACTAATCTTTGGTTATTTAAAAAAACAAAAAATCTCGTCTTATAATTGGGTAAATACTGATGTTAGTACATTTTTGCCGCAAGTAAAGTAGTTTGTGAAGACGATTACATTTTGTCTTTCAAAAAACCTCTGAATGTAAAGTAACGCTGAACTAACGAAGGAAATTATTTTTTTCGGGAAAAGGAGATTAAATATCGTTAGAAAAACCATACTGAAAGCGGAAAAATTATATACATAATATTCTTATTCTGTATGTCCGTTGGTCCGTCCGCCGGAACGCTCTATACAAATCTCCACATGAGAACACTTAATAAAAATCCCTTTTTTTCGCTTGCAGGTTTTTTCTTTAGCAAAATTAAATTATAAATAATTGACCTACGATATTCGGAAAAGAACCATTTTAAAGAAAATAAACATAAATTCTTATTCTTATAAATTTTGGCATTCGGCTCGAAATCGCTCAAGTTATACGTTTAAATCATATTTATTGGAAAATTTTAAGCTTTATAACGATATGTTGCCTTGCCGACCGTGTCATTGATAAACCTCGGGATTGTATTGGCGCCCTTATACTATATGCCTAAGGCAAGCGTGCCTTGTATGCTTTAGTACGAGAGAGAAGGCGCCCGAATTTTTATAATTAAAATCGTGTTTTTCATTAATTTCTTTTCAGTTAACTTCACATTTAAATTTTCGTAATTAACTATTTTATGGTTATTTCCATAGTTTTTTTGCTTTGCATCCTACAATGTACCGGATCGTACATATAAATCACTCAAACAGCCATTCCTTCACATGCAGATCTTTTTCGTTTACATTTTAAAATATTTCAAGGATGAGGTATTTAACTTAGTTATGGAGAGAAGAAAAGGACTTAAATCTCATTCGTAAATCTCCAAAAATTACGCTTTAATATGATTTTTTCACGTTTTAACGCATTTTATAAATATTTGGCCACTGTTGTCCCAATTGTTGACTTTTATTCTTGGCCTCATAACAATGCACCAATTTAGTGCTTTAACACGGATCAGACTTTTATCGGTATATGGGTATAACTTATTTACTGAATCTATTAAGTAATTAGATAGATAGATAGATAATCGTCTTTATTCGGGCGAAATTTAGACCAGAAGGTCCATTCTTACATTAGAGGGAGAAAGGAAAAGAAAATGGGAATGAGCAGAAATGGAGAAAGAGGAAGAGGACGTAGCATTTATATAGGATTAAAAAGAGATGCAGTACAATAATAATTTATAACTAGAGGTCCGTTGCAGTACTTACAGCAAACATCTAGAGACCCTTGCGTGAAGTGACCCAATGCGATAGTTCGTATGACAAAAAAATGTTACAAAGAGTGTTATTAGTTGAACCACTTTTAAGGCCCCTCTTAAAATAATTATATAGCTCACACCATTTTCATAACCAAAAACACATACCTACATGATTTAAACTACCGGTACACAATATTTTTTGTTTTGTTCAATATTTCTGAAGGTACAGCATATTGGATGTTCTGAGGTTTGTTTAATATTAAGTAATCAATGCACCGGCCACGCGTCAATATCTTAAGAAATTAATCACAAACATTATCAATATAGTAATTTGCTTAAACTGCACAATAAAACTTGCAAACGAAACGATATTTTCAATGTATGCGTGAAATATCTTCCTGTTTGAAATGTTAAGTTGTCCATTATTACAATGCATTGGAATCATTTATTTTCTTCGCTACGTGTTTCATTTGTTTTATATTTACACGAAACTTTCACATAAATTTTCAATCGGTTATTTTCCTTGATACGTTTCTTTCATTGTAAGCTTAGTGCAAGTGCACTTGAAAGTCCGAGTCTAACAATGCAAAAATCCGAGATCAACAAATGAAATGTTGAAAAATCGGAAAAAATAGAATATAAACTCAAAATATAAGCAAACGCAAATTAAACAAGAGAATAGAATGTAAGAATAAGAATCTTCATTTCATTCTACGAGAAATAGTGTAAATCTCGAGTGAAAGTCTCGAACGTAAATTATTTTAAAATGTTAAAGACTAAAGATCTACACATCGTATTCCAGCCGACTATGTCTTAATCAAATGCAAAAATGAAAACTTTCCTGATATCGTACCCATGCTTTTTTGGGAGACGACGACGCGCTTAAAAACTGCAAGAGTTCGCGCCGAGTATTCAGGCGAAAGATTTGTCGAAATCGAGTCGACCGTTCTTGATTTATTTGCGTTTATACTGGTATGTGACGTAATTTGAGACAAACTGTTTCTGTCCTGCATGCGTTTTATTGCAAACTTAGTGCAAATGCACTTGAAGTCCGAGTCTAACAATGCAAAAATCCGAGATGAACAATGCCGGCTACCCTAGCAACCTCCTATTTTAAGTGTCGAAAAACCGGAGAAAATTGAATATAATCTTAAAATATGAGCAAACACGAATTAAACAACAGAATCCACGGTAAGAATAAGAATCTTCATTTCATTTTGCGTGAAATGGTATAAATCTCAAGTCAAAGTCTGGCGAGAGTCCCCGCAAAATATTCAGGCGAATGATATGTCGAAATCGAACCGACCGTTCTCGGTTTATTTGCGTTCATGCCGGAAGGTGACGTCACTCGAGGCTTCAGACGCAGGCACGCAGGCAGAGACACAGCGGTTATAATATATTAGATTGATTTAAAAAAATTTATACTATCGATTCATGCGCCATTGCCAAATGGTAGGAATCCATAAAATTAAATATAGATAAGTTAATTTTCAATGGATTTCTGTAAATGATAATACATAATATTTCGAACCGAATTTCTAATAGGATTGAAAAAATAACATTTTATTATTTTTAATGACATTTAAAAAAAATCTATTTTTCAGAAAAAAATCAAAACTGCTATATGTAGTTAAAAAATCCGATTTTAAAATATAGTTAAAACTCATTGCAGTTCATGTAAGTATTTAGTTCATAGTAAGTTACTACACATTTTTCTTCTGATTGTAAATTGACTGTTCACTCACATTTGATCCTGTTTTTAGCGTTAATACGAGTAAAATAATTTAATTATTAAATTAAATACTATACGTTTTAAATAATTTATAATTTGCTCAAATATTTCAAACAAATTTCTGCAAATTCTTTATATCTTATTATTTCGATTTTCCTCTTATTTTCAGCAAATATTTGGATAATCATTTGGTCTTTCTGATAATAACTATTTAAACCATATAATTAATACAAAGATAACTTTAAAAAACAGTGATTTCATTGTGCATGAAAGCTAAACCAGATTATTGCATATCTTACTGATTTTTCATATCAAAATCAAATATGTTTGGAATACTTTTATGATAATCCCGTAATATTTGACGGGCAATTATGCTAGTATCTAGTATAACAGTCAATTGTTGAGAGCCCTCCGTAATACAAAGTCGACCATCTACTTGTATTATAATGAGACCAAGTAAAAGAATAATCGGTAAGAGATCATTGTCAATATATTGTACAATCCTAACTAATGGTAATCAACCTTTACGTGGAGGGCCACATTCGTTGTTGAGAATGTTTTTCTGGGCCGTGTTGGAAATTGCAATTCCTTCGATGGAGCGGAAGGGCCTTCACTTTGGAAGTTAACCACAGAATATTTGATATTATGTTAGTGAAAATCAAGTATAATAAATTTATTACCTTAAAAATGAGAAAAGGTTTTAAGGCCATCGTTTAAATGAAATAATATTAAATTGTCTGTGTTAAATTTTACGGATCGCTTTACCATCATAGCTTTGGGGGCAACAAAAATTGCCATTGTTGGACACATGCCGACATTGCTGACTCCAAGAATAATAAATGCATTAGATGTTCATTCATAATTCTGCTGTTTTGTACAATGATTATTGTAGTGTAATGCAGGAAGTAAGGGGGAAATTTATAAACACTTTGTTTTACATAACAATTGATTTTGCCTTTTTACTAATCCTGATCGATTTTTAAAATGATATAGCTCAAAGTCGAAATTTTATTTTTAATGTCAGAATGGTGCATGGATACGTATATTTCGTTTCAGATAATTCACGTTCGGATTATCACTTTACTGTAACTGCACGTCCACGATTTATTTTATGTAGCGAAGCCTTTGCAAAACTAATGCATAAAATTAATTATGAGATAAAAACCGAAAGAATTAATGGTAAAATAAATTTAACGTATTTATACGAGTACCTATCCGAAAATTATCATTTGCACTCGGAGGCCAGTCCATGTTTTAATAACTGGAAGTGTGACGTAGTATTTAGGGATTTTTCATTAAAATGGTTTAGCTGAAAATTATCGCAATCAATTCCAGACGAAAAGAATAGCAGTACAGAAAAACATAATTATGAGATTTTAGAGTAAAAACGACTGCAAATAGTTGTGAACAAATACTTCAAAACCCAACCTTTGCGGAATCTTTATTAAAGATGGATGGAAGGACGTTATAACTTTTAGGAATTCCTTCGATCCCTCGCGGGAAATTCATCGATTTTTTCCTCTTGGGGCGCAATCGATTGCCTTTTTTACTGCGGCTACTGCTTGATTCATGCCTCCGCAAAACCGCACTACTCCCACCCAACGATTCTTTTCTCCTCTTATCTACGAAGGCGGACTTCCTCCACCCTATCTCTCCCCTTTCTTCCTGTTACTCGCCTTTCCATCTCACTTCCTTATCGCCTATCTCTTTTGCCTCCGTCGGTTCCCTTCTCTCCTTTCCCTCTCCGTTTCTCTTTTCCATCTCTTTCACTATACGTACTTCTCTCTATATACCGCCCCCTCCCTCTCCCTCCTCCTCTTCCTTTATCTCTCCGACCTTATCTCTCTCTCATGAAACGCATTCCTTTTTCTCTCCATTTGTCATATTTTTCAGTCTAGTGGCGTGATCTTTAGACGATGAAGCCGCCTCCGTCACGATCAAGAAGTCGCTACTTCTGTGTACGCGAGACGGTTTCAGATGGCGGTCTCTATCTTTCTAGACTGGACGTGGACAAAGCTTTAAGAGTCAAAATGGAAAAGCAATTTATTTTCCCATCCTTTTCGTTTCTTTATTCTATGAAATCGCAGTTGTTAAGTATATTGTGTAGAGTAGTCGTAGTAAAGAATGTATGAAATATTATAAATGCGACGTTTTAGATTCGACTTTCGATATGTTGAAAAAGAATCCTTTACATCTACATTGGGACTCTAATACAGATTCATTAACACTAGACAGAATCTCTTGGCAATGGCTGTTTTTTTATCAAGTCGTGTTATAACATTCACAGGCGCTAATTTCCTAAGCCCTAGGTTTAACCGAAAGCATAAAAGTATGAAAATCGTAAAACGCGTTTCCACGTAAATTCTTGGATCCTCATACATAATAAACATAATATCCTTGCAAGAGAGAATAATATGAAATCCGAAAAAAAGTCTTCCACTGGACGTTTTAATACATGCACGGCATTGCGTGTCGGCGCTAAAAGGAACTACTCCTTTCCCAGGAAAGATTACAGGGAAAATAAAATAACTATATATTGTTAACGCACTCTTTTTACGCTTCCCCTTTTACGCTCGCGTCATTCGAATCCATCGCTTCAATCTTACAACTCGCTTTGCTCTACTTCTTTGTCTTTTTCGCCAATATCTCTAACTCTCTCTCTCTCTCTTCCTTCTCTCTCTTTCTCTAGCACTCTTCTCTCGTTCTTATTCCGTTCTAACCCTTTCTTTCCACTCACATTCGCATCGGTGCTCACCCTTCCATCCAACGTCGCTCCCTCTGTATTCCTCAGCCCTACCGACCCCTACTCCATCGCCGCCGACCACCCTTCCCTTCGGGCCGTGCAAGATCTCTGCCCTTTTTCACCCCTCCAAATAATTCCCAGCTCCCCCTTCCCCTTGGCACCCTTTCCTCCCGTTATACTCACACTCACCTTCATATTCGCACGACGCATTCGCCCATCTCGGAATATTCCCTAGCTCCCCTTTCCGCACCCCTCCGAATTTTCCCACCCCATCCCATTCCGCGCACATTCACATCGTATACGCTCTTATTTTCCCTTCGCCATAGTGCCCTCTGCCCCTCCCCTCCCCCCCCCCCCCTGCCGTCCCTTTGGCCCTCGTACGCCCATTCCATTTCCTCATCGCTGAATATTCTTATCCCATTTCAGGCTACGCCTCGACTGGCCTTTCTCCCTACTCTTTTTCGTACCTTCCTTCCCTACTTTTCCTTCGTTCCGCTCATTCTCTCCCATTTTAACTACTTCCTTCTTTCCTTATCTCTCCTCTTTCACTCTCTCCTTTGTTCTCTTCCTCTTCACAAACCTCCCTCTTTTCCCCTTATCTACCCCTCTCTCCCTCATTTCCCCTCCTCATCCCTCTTCCTCCATTAACTCCCTCTCTCCGTTTGCCCATCCATCTTAACATTGCCTATTTTATCTCCTCGCCATTCCTCAATCACCTATTCAATTTCTCTGCAACAGGGCGAACCTTTTCCTTCCTCCACTATTTTCTCTCTCACCCCTCATTCGTTCCCTCTCCTCTTTACCTTTCTAACTCTTTTTGCAGCTCCTGCCTGCTTACTTCTCTCATATATTCTCTTTCTGTTCGTCTCTTATCAACTACTCTTATCTTTCCTACACTTTCTTTTCCTCATCTTTTCATATTCTTGCATCTCCTATTTTCATCCTACTACCTAAGCCTTTCCAACAATTTTCTCCCTCTCTCTATTTTGTGCCAGAATTCCTGTTTCTAGTATCCTAGCGCATGCGCACATTGCTGTTCAAATGTCCAACACGTGACTGACGTTCACGAGATTTCCACTCACAGTTACAGATTATCTCCTTGCGAACTTACATCTTTTTAAAGTTTCACTCAAAATTTAATACTTGAAGAAATTGCCTCAATTATTAAATGTATAGACACAACAATAGCTAATTTTATTGTCAGTTTTCATAATATTATTTGCATTATTTCAACAGGGAATTATCGAGCCGATTTTATGACCATTTTATTTGAGTTCTGCCTCTGAAATCATCATAATTTTGGAAGTTATAACGTATATAAATATAAAACCCGTGAAACGAAATATCTGGTCGCTATGTGATGGAATGAAATGATCATAAGATCCTAAGCAGACAGGCATTAGCTGTCGCTGGTCGCTAAGTATTATACATGGGTACTTATAACATACAATGAAATATCTCTCCACAAATCTTCTAGACATAAAGACAAATAGGTTTACTGTTACTGATAAAGAAAACGATATTGATCTAACTACCGGTGTCTTTAAGTGGGATCTTAAAAGATAAAATTTCAGAATTTCTTTTTGTGACATTCCAAAACGTTTTAACCAAATTGTTGATGAAATGAAGAAAGACAGAAGATAAAGTGTTTACATGACATGGGGAAGAAAAAGATCGTGTGCGGAGGTTAGGACTTTGTGTTTTGCCGTCTCTTGATGACAAATACTATGCCAGTGTAAATTTCATCTATTACTCTTTAGGTGTTGGTAATAGGTCGCAGTAACTTGGAGATAGGACAAACACGAATTGGGAAATATCATGCTGAAAACAGAAATGTCAACTCATTCCAGCATTTAAATATCATCCTTGCTACAATACCGTAAAATACTTTAAGATGTATGGTTTTTCATGAAATTATATATCTCCGCGAAACAAAGTTACTGCTCTATGAACTTCTTATACACCTTGCTAAATGGTTCTACCACTAATGACATGCAGCGAATTTGTTCTTTATATTAATTATATTTTATTCAAATCTCAACATTTTAATCGAAAGAAATATTTTTATTTTCTCCTATGACAAACAATGTGTTTGTATTAATGGCCATACTTTGAATGAATCCCAGTTGGTAGGGTTAAGTGGATAGGAAACGTATGGTATGAATTGTTATCATCTGGGGAACATGTGTATGTGTGCCTAATGTCAAGTTTAGCGAGCTTTTGAGCCCATACATCTCTTACGATATGGAACGTATTATATCACTTTAATTAGAAATAAAAAAATTACTAACAGGTAAGAAGAGAGAAAAGGGAGATTTTTCAAATAAAATTTTAGACAGAGAGAAGGACAAACTGAGAAAACCTGCACGAGTCAGAATACTGAATGGGTTGATGGAAAAACATAGTATCTAGCTGCTATCGTTTAGGAGATAGCGCATCAGCCAGACAGACGGACCTCCTCAAGAAAACGTGCACAAAAAGACAATATTAAATCGGTTGGCGAAAAAACGATTTTATCTGCTTTCGTTTAAGAGGAGTTAGCGCGTCAGACGGACGGACAGGCAAACTGAAGGTAATAAGCAGATTTTTTGAAAAAATAACAACTAACAATTTAGTAATATTATTCGAGTAATCATGCAAGAAAAATATTGCACACTGCATTTTTAAAATTTATATTTCTTTCGACCATTTTCTCACAAATTAAATTCAGAAAATTTATTTTTTCGGATTCACACGTCTGTGTACAAAAACTCTTCGGATTTTCCGAACGAAATCTTAGATGAGTTTTGAGTTTAGTGGTCTCGCAAGAAAATATCACCGAGCGTCGTTCTTTGGAGAGGTATCTATCGATATTAATCAGAACCAAGCTTCAAGATTACCTCTTACGTCAATGGTTTATTTTAAACCGCATCCAAGTGCCTGAATCAACCATCCCTCAAAAAGGTAGGTAAGGCTTGAGTAATTCCCGTATAGACATTTGCCATCATTAATTTTACTCCAACGTTGAATAATATAATTATTTATTGTAATAAGAACAAGATGGAAAAGTATATTTCATAAATGGAATACACAGAGATATGATCTCGGGGACTATCTTTTAGTAAATGTTGTTCTCTATCCAAATAAATTTTTAAATCTATACCTCACATATCATATAAGAGCATGGGAGAGAAATATATGGATTTTTAATTGTTGTCTGCTGTTACAACCGCCTTCGCAATCGATGTAAACAAAATATGTGATGTTTTGCTCAGGATTTTCTCGAATTTTTATCTCCGAAGCCATAACTCGTAATAATGTGGTCTCGTAAACTATCTTGTAGCAAATGTTGTCCTCTATCCGAATAAGTTTTTTAAACTAATCTCGCAGATCATATAAGGGCGCGGGATATAAAAACATGAATTTTAATTTTTGTTTGCCGAGAGAACCGTCTTAGAAATCGATGTAAACAAAATATGCGATGTTTTGCGCGGGATTTTATAGAATTTCTATCTCAGAAGCTAATGCTCGTAAGTATGTGGTCTCGTTGACTTTCTTGTGGTAAATGTTTTTCTCTATTTGAATAAATCTTTTAATCTCTACCTTACGAGAAAAGTTTGATATTTCATTGTTGCTAGACGGATGCCATTTAACGAGATACGAGTATAGCTTTATTGAAGTAATTATGTAAAGTGGAAGTTCTAATTGACGGATTCAGTTCAAAATCACAATTGGGCGACAAATTTTAATAACGATGTCATACTTAATTTAATTAAAATCCGTCTAGCGGTTGCGGAGATGAAAGTTAAGACGGACGGACGGACTGACGAGACGTGCCCATAAGGCGTTCCGCTATTACCACTTCGCTGGTAAAGAACGCCTAAAAATGATATTCTTTCCGTTAAGGGTCGAGCCCAAACTTTCCACGGTGAAGCTATCATCACAGACTATTTATCTAGAGCTGCAAAATCAGAGGATAAAATTGAGGGAGTTTTGTGTTTCGACTCGTATCGTAAAAAGAAGTCAGCGACCAAGAAAAAAACTCCATAAGAATAAATTCTGAACATAAAAACATATATGTAGGTTGGATAGCATTTAAAATAGTCGACGATTCGCATTCCTCTGAGAAAGGCCAGGTATTCGATCTGGACGGATGACCCTGGTGCATCAATGACCTGTTAAATCGTAAAAAAACCTTCCTTTCTGATAAGAAAGTGATAAAAATTTAATTCGCAGTTTGTTACGTCTTGGGTAAGTTTTAAAAAGTATTTTATGGCATAGAAATTGTTACGCTATTAACGACTTTTCATTCATCTAGGACAGCGGCTCCCAACCTTTGGGTCGCGAAAGATTTGCAAGGGGGTCGCCAAAACGGAGCAATGGAAAATTGTAATTCATTGAGAATATTTTTGTAATAAAATTTACAAAGTTAAATTGACGTAAAACTTCACAAGTGCTTCTCTCTCCTAAACTTTAAATTATATTCGCACGGCAAGCATCTCTCTCTCTCATTCAGTTCACTTAAACATCAAGCTATGAACCGAGTCCAGGCCAACGGTAAAAGTAATATTTTACCTCGAGTGATTAAAGACAACATTTATTTGTTCGAAGGCACTATTTTTTAAGGTACCAAATAAAACGAGGATGCTAGCTTTAAATCATATTTGCCATCTAAAACTATAACGATCACTACTGTGACGAATTGTATTTTAATTTATTAAACGTTATTAAGTTACAGATACATTTTCAATATCCTCGTCAATGATATTTTTATTTCAAAATGTCAATGAAACGTGACCTCACGCCTGACTCAAACTTGAGCCTCATAAATAATAAAACCGAATAATAATTTCAAGGGCCCGACGTCAAGGGAAATTCCTCCAGGCAGAAAAAATACCCTAGTTCAACGGAATCTTCTACGTATTCCGCGGAGCGCGATCACCTGAAAACGCTAGACCGCGTAAACGAAAACCGTTCTTAAAAACTGATAAAAACGTATCCTTCTCTCCCCTTCAATGCCTGCTATTTAGCTTCGAGTTGGGGAGAGGGTGGAAGGGCAAAATATGAAGCACCCTCAATAGCCGCAATGAAAATCTAGGGCAGGATTTCCTCTTCAATTTAAACCTCACACACACACATCCGTCTCACACACACAGACTCAGGGAAAAAAAGGTCTCGAACGGTCGAAAGAAAAAAAGTCGGCGCAAACAAAAAACGATCGGGGCGACAAAAAATGCTTTTTTTCCTCTCCTCTCTGTCCCCCGTCGAATTCCCTCATCTCTCCCTCCCTTTCTCCCCATTCTCTCGCGTTCCAACCCTACCCCTCACAAATTCCCCCACAGCCATCGGTGGGCGACAGACAGACAGAGGTCATCTTAAAAAATCCCTGACCTCTCCAATATGAATAATGGACATCACTCAGGAGGGAGGGACCCCGAAAAAATGAAAAACGGATGACCGCTTGTTTTGGAAGTGTATAAATATATAAATCCCCTCTCTATCGATATTCGAGGCATTTTCAGCAGAGAAAGGGTATCAGAGAGAGAGAGAGAGAGAGAGGGATTCTGATCGAGAGAGGGAGGGAGAGGTTTTGGGGAGAACCGGGCAAACGATGTTTAAGCCGGTATATATAGAGGGGCCAGAATATATCGCAAGGGTCATGTAGCTAACCCCAGGGGGGATTGTGGGAGGATTTAAGACGGACAACGGCGACTCGGAGGAAAAAAAACACTCTCGCTTTGTGTCCGATCCAACACCATAGCGAGACCTCTCTCCCTCATTCTCATAACCTCGATCCCTCCCTCTTTCAATTCGACACCTAACGCCCTTCGGTTATGGAACACGAAATTGTCCTCTCTCTCGCTCTCTCTTCCCACGACTGTTTTCTTCTCCCATTTGCTATATTCTCCAAAACTTTTCCTTCCTCCATTTCTTCCCGCCGATGAACACCCATTCTCTTCCACCCTCCTCTCCTCCCAACAGAGCCATAGCTACTGTTTTTCTCACCTCCGCGTAACGCCAGAAACTTTCGTAATCTACCTCTTCGCTCGACCCTTTCCTTATTATCTCTTTATTGCGTTTTTCCGCGTGCTTTCCGTGTGTTGTCGACTTCTTCTGCGTGACACTATTCCGCGGGACCTCTTTATTTCTCTCTACCGAGTTCTCGCAATTACGAATGCGTTTCCATTTACCCTCGCGTCGTCGTTAACGGAATGCATTCGCACGCATCGAGCTCTTCACATCATGTCCGCTTCGTCAAGACTAGTGGCTCGCATATCGGAGATCCTTCTCGGCTCCCTCCTTCTTCCCTCCCTCCCCCGAACCTCTAAACTCCCTTCCACATGGGTCACCCTTCCTCCTCCTCTCCTTCCATTTACCAAACACACACTCCTTCATTCCTCTCTCTCTTCTCTTTCCAACTTCTCTTTTTCCCCTTCCCTTCTCCCCTCCAACACACACCCTCCCTCCATCCTATATATCCCTCCGCCGTTACTATGGATACCACTCTCTCCCTCTCCCGTTCTCTACAGCGTTGCCGGCTCGTGCATTCCCCCCCAGCCCTTCCTCTCCCTTCCTCATTCCCCTTTTCTTTCCCTCCCTTACGTCTTTCCCACTCCACCAAACCTTCCAAACCCTTCTCTCTCCCTCGAACCTTATCCTCCCCTTACCATCTTCTTTTTTTCCCTACATACCTCCCATCCCCGCTCTTTCCCTCCCTCCCTCTCTCTCCCTCAATCTCTTTCTCCTTCGACTGGGTTCTTTATTTTATTTATTTTCCTTCGTGTTCTTTCTCTCTCTCTCCCTCAGCCGAAAAAATCTCCCCTTCCCGTTTCCGGAGCACGAGGAGAACGTATCTCCTTTCCTTATTAACGGGAAGTTTTATTTTTCCTCTTACAGAGTAGAACGGGGTTCGATCCTCATGCCAGTTCCTCACAGACACAGGGAGGGAGGGAATGCGAGAGAGAGAGAGAAAGAGAGAGAGAGAGAGTGGAAGGGAATGGGAGGAGTGCGATGGTGCGGGGACCGGGTTTGGTCAAAAGCTTGTGTGTGTGTGTGTGTGGGTGTGGTATGGCTCTGTGTGTGTGTGTGTGTGGTATGGCTGTGCTGCAAGAGGGCAGAATGTCTGTGTGAGAAAGAGCCGAGAGCAGTGCAAGTATGTCACGTCCGCATTGCATGGGATTTGAGAGAGAGAAAGAGAGATGGAAAAGTTCCTTCCTCCTAGTTTTTTTCAACTCCTTTTTTTTCCCATACAAAGTGGCATGGGTTTTGGAAAAAATGGAGGAGAAGATACGACTTCGGAGAGGTTGCTGTATCGCATATGTATTGAGAGAGAGAGGGAGGGAGAAAGAAGCGAGGAGAGGGGAATAGATGAGAAAAAGGGGGACGGGGGAACAAGACAGACTTCGATTGAATTTTTTGCGAAGGTTTCGCGACGCAGTGTTGACCTTCACTTTTCATTCAAACGGGGTCAGATATTGTGACGGCGGGTTAGACAGTTATTTTTTTCCTTCCCGATGCGTTTTCGTACGTAGTATATAGGTTTCGATTGTCAACCGCCAGGGGCAGATTTAGGGGGCGCGAGACCCTCGGGCATTAGTGGTTTGGGAGACGCACTACTCGCGATTTCTGAAAACATATATGGTTAAATTTTAAAATTCTTAATAATTTATTTTCCTCTATAATTAGAGTACAGTGGATGGACTTCTGAGGGCTGCCAATAAGTTACTAACTTTCTTGCCTCTCTAAGCGCGAGGCACTAGGTAAGGCGAGGGGAACTTCTCTACACTCGGGGCCGCATTGGAAGTTGTCAATGCTTCGGTGGGCAGCATTAGTGTGTCCTAGAAATTAGGTAATGTCGTATAAGTGAAGGGCGAATCTATATACAGGTTTTTAGGGTTGACATTTCAATATTAACCCTTAACTAGTATGGCGAAAAAATGCGCCGTATTTGGTATGGTGGGGTCAGATTTGACCCCAAAAGTAAAAATTTTGTATCAATTAACAATTTCGTTTTTTAACCAAAATCTTTATCTAATGCGTTATGTACACTTTTGCAAGGGATAAAACTCATTTCTTTTGTTTAAAAGTTACTTTAGTTGAATCAGTTAATAAAAAACAAAAGTCGTCTGCTAAGATATGTATTTCAATTAAAAAGTTATTATTTGCATTATATAAAAAGATAAATCAAATCGTCTTCATTCTTGAATTCTTCGGCGTTGTTTTATTCCCCCTAAACAAAAAATATAAGCAATTATCGAATGCATAAAAACCAACAAGGACGTTTGTGAAGGAATTTTACAAAACAGAAATTGGCTTACCTCAACGTCGCATACAACTTTCTTGCATACAATTTTTCAGCAGGTTTCGTATGAATTTTTATCATCAATTATTTTCGCATAAAATTATTCATTATAACGTATTAGTTTTAGTTTTTATAAACGTAGTAAGTAGTGGTTGCATTCTGCAAGGATTTCTGCCTACTTGAACATTACATAAAACGTTTTTATGATTATTACTAAATATTATTAACGCAAAAGTTTATTAATCTGCGATTTACATGATTTATTTGTGGAGGAATTTTATGACAAAATTTTTCCTCTTCTGGGGTCAAATCTGACCCCAAGGGGTCCCTAGGGAAAAACGAATTAAGATAAAACACTGCGAGCATCTCTAAAGAGTAGTTCAGGCCAGCAAATAAGATTACAATGATACTTTGAAAGCCTAGAATGAGCCATGGTGAATATTTTTTAATTTAAATATGCCTGGGGTCAGTCCTGACCCCACCATACTAGTTAAGGGTTAAAGGTTTTAATATCATAATTTCAATAAAAATATCTGAGTTTGTGCGTTAAATTTTGCGGACTGCTCTTTCGCCATAGCTTCGCGGGCCACATACGGCCCACGGATCATAGGTTCCTACCCTCTGCCTGTCGCCTAGGTCGCTTGGCTCTATTTCCACCTTTGCCGAGCGCGACATGGACAATTCGACTTTCTGGTCTAAAATTCTAACCGATTCTTATCTCGAAAATGACGTTCTCGAAGAATTCGACGCCCGATGCACACGCTTTGGAGGAAATAAAACTCTAACCGATTCACAAGTCGCCGAAGGAAAGCCCCTTTCTTCCTCTCTTTTTCCCAGCCGTTGGAACACCTCACACGCCTTCCCCGCGCACGCATTCTTGCCACGTTCTCTCAGGGTGAATTAAGCAGTCTCGCACGCCTTCACGAACGAGGAATGTCAAACGAACTATCCCTCCTTAGATACGATCCCTCCTTGTTATCATCCATTCAGGGATGGATGACATAACTGAGACGTTAAAGAGGTTGCTCGATTGCGTGCTGTAAAAATCTTCTTTTATGGCGGGGGAGAGTTTAAAAGACTCATCGCCGTCGACACGTCGGCCGACAGAAATCTCCAACCCGGTCTGAAGGCGTAGAAATATATGCTAAACGTTCCATTGTTTTGAGATACTCCGAAGCACTTTTAAGGCCGCGGGGGAAAGGGGCAAATAAGCACGGCGATTACCAGCCATTCAGGTTTAAGAACAACCACGCGATTCAAGAGACTGGCGCCAATTGGTGCGGAGTGCAATGGGTGCGTATGACCCTCTATTGTGCTGAACGGAGCGCATTCAGAAAATGCAGCGTTCTCTAAGCGCCTCCGAGAGGGGTTATTAAAAGGTACTCATTGAATACATCCGAAGGAAGCGACCGTAGCGTTTAAAATGAGTGCTAGGCGCGACGGTGTGTAGAGAAGGCGAAAAATAAGTAATGATAGTGTTGATAAAAGGCACCAGGAACTCCATTACCAGCCGTTATTAAGTGATAAAAAAGAGTGAAGGTTCTTATAATAACGGAAAACTAACAGCTGCATTAAGACGCACACGGTCGTTATGTAACAATTTTTGTATTACATAAGATATTTTACAAACAGAAAACGTACATACGATTCATAACCGGCATAACTAAAACATTGAAAAACGAGTTTTATCAATCCTGTAAATTACACGGTAAAATGTCATTCATTTCTAAAAGTATTATCAAGTTTTGAGTGTGACTGTTTTTTCCAATTGAAAATATTGTGACTATGTACCTGCCAATGTGAGAGTTAGTCGTTCTGTTCTATCATGTAGATAAAAAAATTAAATTGATTCATCTCGACCTTTTCGATTTTTTCAGATCGAAAGTATTCGATCAATTTTGATCGATAACATATGATAACTCGTCTCGTTTTGCATGTTTTTTACGCACTACAGAAGCTGCCATGCATATCATATTCATTATTTCAAAAGATTCAATTTAAAAGTTTATTTAATTTTAGGTGCCTTATTATGGTGTTTTAGAATCTATTTATAAAAATCAGGAAAACTGACCTTTGAAAAGAACTGTACGTACATAGATTTTAGTGAGTATCTATAGCAAAATAACCACACATTCACTTATTTGAGAATTTAATCTTTTTTATTAAAATATATATTAGAGATTGGGTAAGATTTTGTCGTGATGCAATAGATGTTATCCTTATATGCTCAAGTTCTGGCTTTCTTAAACAATCATATTTTTATGTAACTGACAAGCTCTAAATAGTTTACCCTCCTATTTTGTTATATAAATCAATAATAGGTGGAATTGAAAGCTAAATAACACGTATATTAACGATAACGATGTAACAAAAGAATGTAATAATAGCAAAGAGGATCCACTTGAACTCGTGTGGAGATTTACGTTTATATTTATACTAGCGTAATTATCCGTAAAAAATGACGGGTATATATGAATGAATTATTAATTAAAATAGAATTCATATAAAAATTAATTAAACAAACTTTTATAAGCACTTAAAAGTAAACAATAAATATAAAATTCACATAACTGAATGTTTCAGAAAGTAACAAAAGTTTTGGGCATACAAAGTTTTGACAAAGAAATATTAATGAAGGTTTATGTATTAAACATAACGCTAGACAACTTCTATATGCTCAAAACTATTTAAGCCTACTGTAACATTCAATTATGTACATTTAAGATTTTTTTTACTTTTTAGTGCATATAAAACGTGATTTCGTGAAAATAAATTTATATATTTTTGTTTTTAGAAAATGTCCTCAAGGACCTTAAAAAATCATCTATATCTGACTTCATTTACACAATATAAATGAATAATTGAATATTTGTTTATTTTTGCTATTGTCATACTATTTATCGGGATCATATTACTGTTTAAACTTGAAAACAGCGCTGAAATGTCGTGAATATGTGGACTGATGCGACGGGAATTTTTAATCCCAATCAACTATATGCAATTAACGGAACCGGCAACAATGCAAATCACCTTGACGACGAAAGATTTTAATTTAAAAATAGTAAAAAATTTCGCAATAAAAACTAATTTTTGGTCCGATTCAATGTGTATTAAAAATCAATGGCAGGAAAAAAATATTTCAAGTTACAAACTCCTACAAAGATTTCAAGTAAATTTAAAACGCAAATTAATAATGTGCTACACTCATCGTCGTGTTAATGAAATGGGGCAAATGAATGCTCCTAGAATCAAACGCATGACTTTAATGTTGACTGCAAGGCGTTTAAAATACAAAAGATGCTCTGCCAAGCAATTCCAGAAACTCTGATTGAAAAAGACTGAATAGATTTCGAGTTATAAGCGGTTTTCTCATTCTCCCGTTTAACTCCATAGTCATGGGACAGACTGACCAAAAATCCACTTTTGTATAGTAATATTTGTAATGAAGACGATATTTTATATTTTCCTTTTTCGATGAGAGAGATTATGAACTTTGTTCTCTTCGTTTTATGAACGCATTTCTAAATACTATATAATAAGGCATGTGCAATTTAAGAAACAGCGTTTTGTGCAAAAATTATATAGCTTTAACTTCTGTACATTAAACGAAATTTAAGGGGGAATAAAATATGAATCTGTAGCATTTCTTTCGAGGCCTATTTCGCCTCTACGCTACAATTTCGACACGGTTTTGGGAATAACAGGAATTCGAAGAGCGGTGATTCGTATCTAATGAATACCTTTCCCTGTGGTCACTTAAAAACGACCCTGCCCGAAGACCCCATCTTCGCTACTCATGTTCACGTCAACATAATACGGCCATAAATATTAAAACTTTGCGGAAAGGTAAGAGAGTTACATCTCCACTCAAACACGGAAATCACAAATATCGGGTGATTGAAGAAACTTAACAATTAATTGCCTAGGTTCACCTCTGTTGACCTCATAAATGAGAAAACGAGGAGCTTTTAAAAATCCTAAGTCAAGGATATCTTCGTCTTGTGACGCAGTATGAGAGATGGCAAAAAGAGGTGAAAGAGAGACGAAGAGAGATTGGAGGGGTAAAGAAGAGGGCTTGAAATGGAGAAGAGGGTAAAAGAGGAAAAAGTAATGAGGATGGAGGAAGGATGAGAGGGATATGGGAGGAGGAACACGGGAAGAAAAACAAGAGTAAGAGACGGGAAGATGGAAGGGTGATTAAGAAAGAGAGCGGCGGGGAAAGAAAAGAGAGAGCGGAGAAAGGGGGAGAGAGCGGAGAAAGGGGGAGAGAGAGAGAGGCTAACGTTAGGCCACCTATCTCCCCCTCTCTTTCTCAAAGGAGAGAAGATCTTCGATAGTTTCCCCGAAAAAAAGAAGTTGCGGCGCCTTTCCCTGGAATCGAACCCATCATTTGCGAGTCTGGGGAAGTGGAAGAAGAAGAAAAAAGAGCTAAGGTTCACAAACTTCGAGAGGCTATTAACGTCCGCCCCGAATAAAAAAATAAAGGGGCCGGTCGTAGGAAGAGAAAAAATGCTCAATACCGGTGTGTGGGCTGTTTTAGAGTTGGCTCTTTCCCAAAATGTCTCCGAGGTAAAGACAGAGAGAGGGAGAGAGAAAGCTAGAGGATTTGTAATGAAAAATAGAGGAAAATTGGGTATGAATGAGACGAAATAGAGAGCAAAAGGGAAAAGAAAGCGGGAAGAGGGAGAGAAAGAAAAAGGCGATAAGGTTAGTGAAAGAAGAAAAGAGATCTCGAAAGAAACAGGGAAAGAGGAGGAGAGAGATAGAGAGCTGTAGATTGAGGGAGAGGCGAGGGAAGATTGTAGAAGTTTCACGTCCCCGCTGCCTGTATCAATAGGATGGAAGGGGACAACGCGGGCTGAAATGTACGTAGAGATACGGGACTTGTTTATTGCGTCCTTTAGCGAGCATACCAATGGCCTGCGTCTCGCTGCGCTGCAGTCGCCTGTTCCCGCAGGAAGAACGAACGGTCCCCCCCCCTCTTTCCCTTTGCCACCCCCCGGACGGGCGAAGGATGAGATAGGGGAGAGGCCAATGAATAAGAAGAGGATGGTCTGCGGGGAAACATCCCGACGGACAATTACATACTTTCCAGCATTGAGATAGAGAAAGAAAGGAGGAATAGATTTTACCGATGCTGCTTTGATTTTACGTAGACGAGGAGACGGATTGATCTCTGAAAAGGATTCATACGCAAACATGTTCGAGAGAAATAACCCTCAAGTAAAATTATGGCGTAATGACCTATATGCGATGATTACAGACAAAAAATAAGAATTTGAATAAATCAGCTCCTACATCTTAAATCTGTCACATTTTATAGCCAAAGGGAGTTGTGGTTAGGAAATGAGCAGTAAAATTTTAAAACAACCGATAATCCTTTGAATCCAAAGTAATATTCCGTGCATCAGTTCTTTTATTTTATATTTCATTCATTAGTTTTTACGACTGCTAAAACTTTGAAGAAACAGTATTGTAACCAAATTAATTTAAATATATCTATTATATGTTTTTAAAATCATTTTTCAACAATACAGAACCGCATTTTCCTCCCTTAGGAAAGAATAATTTTGTTCACATAGTAATAATTTGGAACATATGTGAACAGAGCATATGTGTGATTGAGGCTATAGTACGATAAATACAAGCTAAAGCGAGCTTCCAAATTCGTTTCTTTTAAACCAGCTTGATACTAGTTAAAATATTCCAATAATTAACACAACTCAATGATCAAAGGAAAAATTATGAATTTCACGTTTCTGGATGTTTATCACTGCAATAAAGAATATCGGAAACGTTTTCCAGGATGTCGTTAAATTATTGTTACCTGGAAGAAATCGCAAATCTTGGAGGTATTTTTATTTATCGAAAACTTATTTTTCTTCCAAATAAATAACTACTTATCTAATGTATAAACTTTTTGAAAATGCTTCCAAGAACTATACCAAAAGCATTATATCTGCGGAATCAATTAAAGAATTATCTTATTGCTCGGGATTCCTTTTGTTGCTCCTGGAATCGACTTAGATATGAGTTAGAGAGAGTATAATAAGAGGCACACAGAGCATTAAAATTGGAAGATTCTTTTAAAAAATCCACGTGCAGCTATGCTCGGAACCTTGGCTGTTTCGTGGGAAAGATTTTCGACGAATATTTTTACGCCCGGCCAAGTCCAAGCGCGTCAACTCACACTGCTTGACAGAGATTTCCTACGCGATTTTTTTATTCGTTTGTCGACAAATGTCGGAAAAGAAGGCCACGAACGTCACACGCGCGCGCCCTAAGAGCATAGGCGGAATAAAAGTAAAACGCGCCAAAAACAATCGAAAAACGAATTCCTTTCAGCCCGATGCGATGTTCTCCACAAATGAGTGCCCTTAACGTGGTTACCCCCCTCTCCCACAAATGAAAACAGGAGAATAATTTTTCGAGAAAAAGCGTCGTTATAACTGTCAGAATAATTGAACGCACAAACACTCTCTATCTCGTGGTTAACAAGACGGCATCTCTGCATTGTTGAGAGCGAGGGCGTGAATTTCGCGCTTCTTTTTCCCCATTTTCTCACTCCTTTCCCTCTCTCCCTACTTCTTGTGCTTTTTCCTTCTCACTCACATGGAGAGAGAAAGGAGATTGTTTACAATAATCGCAGAGAATTTAAGCGGAGGATGGTGTTTGGGGTGGAAACGAGTTGTAGTTTTTTCCTTCAGCCGTAATGCCTAACACACTGTGCGCGCTTACGTTACATTGGCTAAAAGAGGATGGGAAAATCTCACTCCCTCTCTCGAGGAGTTTGTTGCCTTGAATGTGTGCGTTCTTGCGATGCTCTCGCATGCCTTTGTCACGCCCGGTGCACGCGGCGGCTGGCATTCGTCACTCATTGTTGCTCCTTCTAAAAGGGTGGATGGAAAAAGGGGGAAAATGGAGAAAAGAACGGCTCCTGAAGGAGAGAGAGAATGAAGGGGGAAGAAGGAGAAGGGAGAGAATGTGGTGCCTGAGGTGGGATACGCTTCTGGAAGATTTTCTGAGTGTAACGCAAGGGAAAGGTTTCACCCTCTTTTTTCTGTTAATTTTCGAAGAATTTTGTTCGGAGTGCCACCGGATTCCGAGTCAGAAAAATAAATGTCGACTTTTATTTACCAAATTTAACTTGTGACCTGGGTAATTTCAAGTGATTTATTATTACATTGTTATATTATTTTTACGCGACATGACTCGAAGAACAAGGTTAATGTGAACTTTATGCATGTGCTAAGAGTGGAAGTAATTGGATTGAGAAGAAAAACTCGAGCCTAACTTAGCTGATGATAAAGTACGTCAATAAATTACTAGTAGCCACGGAGGTCAATAATATCCTATCGGTACTTATATAGGAAGCATATAAAAAGTACCTAATGATGAAATAAAATACGGTAATAGAATACTAGGTAATTAATAAGTGAAGGCTAAGAGTTTCCGAAAATAGAATCCATATCTGCTATGAAAATTCCGCAAAAACGTTTCCGTCATCTATCTTCCTTCTATTTTCCAGCTACACTGATTTTGCGAACGTTTCCTGAATGAAATCGCTGGAACACTTCAGTCTCATAATTAAAATTACAATTAGCGGTTGAAATTTATTCCATATATTAGAGAGAAAATATTCTATGAAGAAAATTTCGAGTGCTATTAGGAGTCGCTAAAGGCCACTCGATAAATGAAACAGAAATACCTACCGAACCACCTGTTTCTGTTTCGCATGAAAAATAACCCACTCGAACCATATTAGAGCAGCACCTCGGGAAGCAGAAAACCGTTTGGCAATTATTAAAAAAGAATGGCTCAACCAGTAAGTGAGGAAAAATTTAGGAAATGGAAGCAAGTAAATTTCAAAAAGCCCGGTATGATATAAACACACATTTCTTTAATTAAAATATGAATTTTAAAGGATTTATTGTGTCCTTTAGTAGGGATGCCCTCTGATATGAAATATTCATGAAGTGGAAATAAAAGTGACAACAGACTTAATAGCAAAGGACAACTAAGAGTTATACCACATGCGAATGCATATCCAAGATGATAGACACTGCCATTAGTACTTTAGACCACGGATACGGCGACGCGGGCAATGTTATCATTTAAATTCTCTATTTCATGATATAAATGGCAAATAAAAAACAATCCACCGAACTTAATGTTCAGGGAGTTCAACGTTTTAGTAAAACTCATTTCAATACTTTTCGTCTCAACAAAAGTACGATTTTTCTTGGTGTCCTAAGCGCACCGCTTTCGACCAATGTCTCCGAGGTTCGTAGGACAACAAATCCATTTTGAAATTAGTTCCGAAGTACTTAATTCCTCCACAATTTCCTTTTGTGTTTGCATCAAATACAGTTGTGCGAATACTGGAAAGAGAATAAAGCTCAATACGAATGTGATATATACGAGAATCGTTTGTGTTCGCACGAGAACGATTAGAATTAGAATTGGCATCTAAAAATATTTTACGATGCAACAAAATCAATTACACTCGGTGAGAAAAGGCGTTAAATAGTATTTATTTTCATTGTAGGTCATATCGCCTTATTGCTGTTGAGGATAATTAAACATATTTCTTCTATTTAAAGTAATTTGCTATCTCTGTACAAGTAGGATACACAGATATAAAATTTATATCGGTTAACATATCAAAATAATCACATTGCTCTGTTCCATTTAGGCCAAAAATAATAAACTGAGATTAAAATATGAGTCATATATGAGAAAGATTTCTTATCTAAAATACAATGGGAGAATATAGTACATTGAACTGAGACGTTTTATATTTTAAAAGGGCGATATTGTGTTGTAATTACGAATAAAATTTGTTTTAGATTTTTTCAGGCGTAAAAATATTTTCTTCAAATTTTTTACCACAAAATTATTCAAATGCTACGTAATACTCAAAATATTCTAATTCGCCAAATTATTTGACAAGTCAGACGAGACCAAAGTAAATTTATTCAAAACTCACAGGCATTTGATACTGATTCTAAATTAGAAGACTTACTAACTTTAATTAATGTAACTTGTTCATGAGTAAATTAATTCTAAATTTATTCACATTTAAAAATTATCGTGTAACTGGATTGGACACAGCCTCGGCCAAAACGCTTGCAGGCGGGTAGTTTGAATTGTCTGAAACTGTTTTTTTCTTCTACAGCAGATAATCTCATGCTCGTTTTAAAGAAAGGACATTTGAAGGGAAGTAAAATGCATAGGAATCTGATGAGAAGCGAACATAACGAATTTCCACAGCTGCAGAAGACACACGTGCGCTTGGACGCGCGCGTGTGTGCGTGCGAATCCTTCCTCCGAGACTTCGATATGAAATGATGAAACTTTCAGAGCGCAATCGCAAATGGTTTTCTCTAGGAATATGAATTAACCAGAAGAGAGAGCGAGAGCGCACATCTATCTAACTCTACTCATTTTTGCTCGTTGATTCCCTAGATATCTTTCGCATTCAGACAAATAATATAATGCGTCCTATATTTCTCTTGAGGTATTGGGTTAGCTGAATAGCAAAGTATTAAATGGAGATATAACCACACGATGCAAATGGATAACCTTGAAAAAAAAGACGACGTTGAGAACTGATATTAAGGTCAGGTGTGGCGGCACACAAATGACGTGTTACCACATTTTCAGAGAGTGCACGCCTTCTACAAACATGGCATTGAAGCAAAAGATAACAGCGTATGATTAATTAGATTCAGAGATGAATATTCAACTGCAGTCACCGTTGGTTTTTTTTAAATAAAACGGAACTTTTTGTATACGATGAACATGCATTGCATTTTTATTGTATATAATCATTTGATATTAATCAGTTTCATCAAATAGGACAGGGAAACGAAAATTCTATAATCCTTCGAAGTTTTCTTGCTGGTGGCGACTTAAATAGCTTCAAGTATTTATGAAATACTGATTTAAGTGGAAAGGCCGTGAGCTTTTGAAAATAGTTTTTTAGCTAATAAAATTAAGCAGGACTCATGAACTATCATTTAAGCCAGTGGTTTCCAAACTTTTTTCTCTACGGCCCAAAATTTGAAGTCACATTCGCCTTGCAACCCAAATGGTACCGGTATCCACTCAGCTCCCCAGAAAATCACCGTAGATTTATTAGCATAATATTTAACGAAACATTTAGAACAAAAAATGTAGACAGTCGCTAAATTTTTTCTAATTTTATTTTTTCTGCATAAAGTTCAATTTTTTAAACGGGTGCATGAAAAACAAAATGGGACCATTGAATCAAGGCATTCCTTCATTTAAATTTTAGGAAAGTTTCCAAATTCTTTAGAACAAAGAAAGGTGCAAGCACTAATTTACATGGAATTAGTAAAAATATAAACATCACTGTTTGCTCGGCTGGTTGTTAATGTAAACCCCTCGTCTTTAGTGGCTTCCATGATGCTATTGCACATTCGTGATCAGCTGGTCCAATCTCGGTTTAACATTGATGGAGAGATCGCAGCGCAGATCATGCTGAGGATCAATTTTATTTCTTGCCCCTCTTGGAGGTCCTTTACATTTATTCTTGCTAGTATCGAAAATTTACAGTTTTTCACTTCGGGGCAGGAGGTCATCAGCGACCCATCATAATAAGGCCTTCGCGACCCAAGTTCGGGTCGCGACCCTGGGTTTGGGAACCCCTGATCTAAGCAGTGCCTCTCGTTTACAAACTTACGTCGCTTCATTTTGTCGCAGTTACATCATCTTAATTATATGTGTTTAAAAATTTAAATTCAGACGGAAAAATTGATTGTATAATGAGCATTTTGACATAGAGAATAAAATTTTTGCAGTCTTGCAATAAAGGTGAAACATTTTTGGCAAATACCTGCCAATTTTATAAATCTTAATATATATCTATATTTATAGTTCATTCCAGTGATTTTTTCCTTTACGGCATAAGTTGACAATGCGGCAAGAAACGACAGTTAACAAATTCTTCAGTAAGAGTTAACAAGTAGGGACGTGCACGGGTTTCCCATGGCACGTAAGTGCTTTTCGTCGAATTCGCCGTATTTGATTTGAAATCAGAATATGACTTTTCCTTATATGGTGGTAGCCCTGCTTTATAGATGCGCTCGAGACATTCATTTTGCCATTCTATACTCGCCCTACAAGCGAAATTTCTTTTTGAAATCGGTTCAGCTAAAAACTTCCAAACTCATAGTTACAGAAGAATTCTAACCTTGATATTGTGATAGCCCCGTGTAGTCGATCCGGTTGAAATCTGCTGTTTTGGTTATTTATTTATATGGAGATTATAAGTACCATATTGGATTAAAATTCATGCTGCCAGTTCTCTATAAATACGTGTAAAAATATAATTTTACTTTTTATTGTGGTAGCCCTGCTCTTTATCTCCGGTTTAAACCTCTAGATTTTATTATGGTATGTTGTACAAATCTTATATACATAATTTAGTTGAAATCCGTTCAGGCAATTCCTTCCAAATCCGTAATTACTGAAAGAATTTAATTGGTAAGTGTGGCACCCCTGTTTGGTTGACCCGGTCCAAATATGCTATTATGGTTTTGTATATGTGTGTATATTAAAAATTTTAAATTTGGTTAAAATTGATGTAAACATAATGAAACGAATACTTTGTGGTACCACAAAGTATTCGTTTCATTATGAGTAAATTCCACAAAGTTGAGCATGACCTCATTAATTATATTTTATGTGAACAGTTCAACACAAATACTTGTAAAAAGAAATTTTTTTATTACTTGTATTGTGGCAGCCTTGATTTCTATATCTACATTTAAAATATTGATTTTGTTTTTCAATGCTGCGCGCATTCTCCATACTAAATTTCGTTGAAATCGGTTCGCCTAATTACTTTAAAATTCATTATTACCGAAAAGATTAATTTTAAAATTATGGCACCCCTGCGAAGTCAATCTGGTTAAAATATGCCATTTTTGCCAGTAATTTATGTGAGTATTGTGTGTACCAAATTTGGTAGAAAACGGTTCAGCCAATTCTTCCCTGATATATGAGTACGGACGGACGGACATCACGAAGATAATGGTGCTTTACAGCAATGACGAAAAGCACTAAAAATAGAGATGACGGGCAGACGAAAGGAAGATTACTAACTGGAAAAAATACCGCTTTCAGCTCGCACGAGGAAGAGAGGAAGGAAGCAGCGTCACATCCTTTTCGTATCATTCGCAAAATTTCCTCCCTCTTCCACCCACAAACCCACTTTTTTGAGTCACACGACTTCCACATTAATACGGCTCGATGAATACAAATATCCTTCCCAGATGAAGTAGTATGTATATCGTTATACGGAGAACTGCGCCTGTGACCACTACTTTCAAAGCCCACGTAGATTTCCCTATAATTTCTGGATGTTAATTCTAAAGCGTAGCAGTGAGTGTCCAGAAGATTCCCTCGTCCATTTAATTTATAAAATACTACCAGCTGCGCCAATATAAAAGAAAGGCTTGAGAAATTAACCCGAAGTTGGGTGCGTACAATGGCGATCGCCAACCAGGCCCTAGACTCGCTTAATTGTCTTTCTCATACTAAGCACCTGGATAAGGCGTAAAATATTAATTCTGGAAAACTGCATTTTAAATCAATGAATTCTTCCATGAACATGATATTTTCTTTTATCTTACTTTTTGCGTGTGATAATGACTTAATTTAGCATATATATTTATGAAAGGCAACGTGTTCGTATGATATCAAGGATAAATTATCAGAACCTAATCCTCCTCTATTGGGTATCTTCTGGGTGGATGTAATGCCAAAAGAGTAAATTATGTATTCGAAGCATTTAAATTCATTCCGAAATGATTCGATTAGTGTTTAGAATAAAAACAGTAGTTAGGGTAAAATTTACTGTTTATTAAGTCTATAAAAAACATTAATTATATTAAATTACTACGCTGAGATTGAAATTATTTCATTTACTAAGTCAGTTTTGAAGTTAACTAACTTTCTCTACCTAAATCAACTTACCCACCACCACCCCACGACGACAGAGCACCGTCCCCATCCATTTGTTTCATCACTCCAGTCCACATTTCTTAGATCTCTTTCCTCCAACTTTACTACTCTAAGAATTTAAATCTATTCTACTTCTAATTTCAACTTTAATTCTACTTAAACCATAGTAATTTTAGATCTTTTACCCGTTTACGTTAACTCTAATTTTGCTAATCAGGTTACTGGAAAACTGTCTAAAACATGATTTGTACTTTTAGAGCGACTTGAAGCAGGCTTCATCTACTCTAGTTTTCTTCTCTAAGCTTTCTAAGGATCTTTACCTCTTAATCCGTAACTATTTCTCATATTTCTCTCGGTAACTGTCTTCACCGAAGCAAAAAATCACTAAATGTTTAACCTAATGATAATATAACATTTTTTGCACATCTGTTGTTAAATATTAGGTCTGAATCCAATCACAATCGCCTCCTCCCTCTCACGACCTCTCTCTCCCTCTATATTTAATATTTCTCTCCATCTCTCTCTCTCCCTTTTTCTCTCTATATCTTTCCTTCTATCTCTCTCTCTCTCCCTTTGTAGCTACCATTCACAACCTCGATCCCTATTTCTCTCTATTCTCTCCTCTCCCTCTCACCTCTTTTCCCATCTCTACACCCCTTTCTTTCTCTCTTCCTTACTCCTCTGGTTATGCTCAGTGGTGGCCTCCCTCCCTCCTCCTTCACCTTTTTCTTTACCCTTGGGCCATGCACGCACAGTAAACCCAGACACACACACACACAGAGACTCTCCGGAAACTTCTATCTCCCTTCCTCTGTAAGTCTCTTTCCCTCTCTCTCTCTTTTTACCTTTTCGGCCCTTCTCTATCTATCTCCCTCTGCTCCTTTCCTTCTCGTCTTTCTCTCCTTTGTTCGAGCCGGCCTACCTCCCTTATAATCCTTCCACAAAAGCGCTCTCTCTCCCTCTCATTTTTCACGACTTCCTATCCCTTCGTCTCCTTCCACCTGTCTATCTTCATTTTCCTCTTTTTCTCCCCTCTTGCCAGCATTTTCTTTCCGCTTCTTTCCCTTACCTACACCTTTCTTTGGGCTTTACTCTTTCCATCTCAAATTTTAGCGCGTTTTTTAAAGTGCGCTTATAGTTTCACTTTGGCGCCTGTTTGTCTATCTGACTGTCTACGTACTTGCTTGAATTGAAAATGTGACGAAATTGTAAACGATAGAGAGCTAAAACTTGGAGGTTATATTTCTGTAAAGCTGAAATTTGATTTTCGTTAGATTTGAGTGTTGAAAAAATACAAGTTCGGATTGTGGAGCTTATTAAAAATTTTGTTATTTGAATATCTCCGAAGCGTAAAAGATGGAAAGCTGAAAATTCGAGCGTACATTTCCACCTTATTACAAATTATTCTTTAAAAGTTTCAGAAAAAATCCAACAAGAAAGTTGTAATTTATTTTGAGCATAGGAAATGTCTTATGCGGTTTTCTTAATTGTTGTCAACGAAAAGTTGCAACTTAAATAAACAAGATATATTGCAAATACGTAAAAACCTTTCATTTCCTTTAGTGTGTGCACAGAACATAGTAAATGAAAGGAAATGGATTGTCTACGACGAAAAAATAAACGTAAAGGCGTTAATTTTCCTTTCGTGCGCACAAAGCGCTTTGTAAATGAAAAAGAATGATTAATTTACGACGAAGAAATAAACTAGAACGTAAAAATTACGTTGCAATTACTCGAGTGTTGTGTGTTTTAAATAATTTTCTATTGTTTTATTTATATCTCCGAATGTAAATAAAAGATGGAAAGCTGAAACTTTTGAGTATACATTTACACATAGATGTCATATAATCTTGAATGGTTTGAGTCTTGAAAACTGTACAGAGGCGGATAGGGAAATGTTCAAAATTTTAATACAAAATTAATTGCGCTCTAAACTGAAGTGTCATTTTAGAGGTATCAATTATCCAAAAAGAATATAATTATATAAAATATGTTCATGTAGAATGATGATGCGTAATACTACGCTGAACCTCTCACTTAAACACTAACCTCATCTTCACGTGGTACCCTCTGTTATAAAACAAACGAGGCTATATTGACCGAATATGTAGAGGTATAACCAGATGGAAAAAATATAAAATGCCATAATTTTATCCATGTTCATGGAAAAAAATTTATTTGTTCACTTCATAATTCCTTCATTCTATTCCTAATTCCTCCGAAACACGGTCCATTTCTCAAAAACACGCCCTTCTTCCGGAAACATTTATGTGACATTTGCCTTTCTTTTTCTTTGTTTTCTTCATATTTCTCTTTTACATTCATTTCTCTTAATCTAAGATTCTAATTCTTTCTTATATCACCTCTCTTCCTTTATAATTTTATGGCTCCGCTTTAATCATATTTTTTATCTCTCTCTTGGTAGTCATATTTGCTTCGTAAAAATAACATAGATATAAAGTAGTAATTTTACACTTATTGAAGAAACACTCAACGACCTGTTTTACAAAGCATTGTCTCATGTCGTCACCTCTTTCTCATAATCACGTCTATTATTTCACCCCTCTTCATCAGTTCTTTTGTTCATCACATAACTCAATCGCATTTACATTATTATCCTGAGAAAAGCTAAAAGTGCATGGCAAGGGATGCCAATGAACCACAGCTACACCCTAATGAAAACTTCTATTAACCTTACTTATCGCATCCGGGAAAAGAGTATTAGCATTTGCCAATGGCACCTGTCTCTGTATAAAATCAAGTATGTAAATGCATACAAACGATAGTGATTTTCAAATACTCGGATATGATATTACTTATATTCATATTTAAACAAAGCTTTTGATACTTGCGACCATGTGCCTTTCTGGATGGTAACTTTTAAAAAAGAGCACAAGAGCAACCTCATACGTACCAAAATCTACGATCGGTTTTCACACTTAAAAAACAAAATTACAAGAAAAAAATATTTAAGAAAATAGATCACAAATTTACTGTTATTATATTCTGCAAAATTTTCCAGCCAAATTTATTATTAAGGTTCGTTTAACATAAACATAGGGTGACCAGAATCTAACGAGATAAAAACGGGATATTTCTGGCGATTAAAAAGACAAAAAACGGGGCAGTGCAATGACGTGAATTTAGCTATAGTTCCTTATTTAAAAAATGAGAGTTTGTTGATATTAAACTTTAAAGTTATCGTTCCTTTTTTGTGCAGAAATTTAACTTGAAGAGAAAGCTGACTCACCACTTAATAGAAAAACATAGTGACCGACATGTTTCGGGCTCAAATTAGTAAAAGAGGCATATTTTTTGCATACAAACCAACAAGTTTTGAAATAATAACTCAATGAATTGGAAAAATCAGCAAAAACATCTTTAGCTACTTGCATATATAGTATCACATTTACAAGTCAGGAAAATAATTGTGTTATTCCTTTTCAGATATTCTACGATTAAAATTCTGGCAACTTTTAAACTATGTACATACTTACATAATTACGGACAAACTCTGCACTCATTGTCAGGACAAAAATCAATGTGTCAGAATCCAGATATGTGCGCTCACTGACCGCAATAAGATGAATTATTAAACCTTTTCTACAAGGGGGACCAAATTAGAAGTTGCCAATGCTTTGGCGAGCCGGATTAGAGTTAAAATCGGTAGTTACCTAGAGATTAATAGGTATTATATAACTGAATATAAAATTTAATGAGGTTTTTAGAGTTAAAATTTTAATATTAAATGCTTTATCATCATAATTTGAATAAAAATATAAATTTGCATGTTCAGTTTTACAAATCTCTTTTTCATCTCAGCTTCACGGGCCGCATGCGGTTTTTAAACGGTAAAATAAAAATTTAATTAGAGATTTCATATAGTATACCGACTGCGCTAGAAAATTCCCAAAGTTCATAGTAGGTGAGTGTGATAAAACTAAATACAATGGAAATAAATTTTTCTTCACTTTTTCCACACTATCACCTTCCCCCTGTTCTACTTTTTAGACACGAACTGTCGAGCAAGTCTGCTATTATAGCATAAAACTGGCATTCCTAGAATTTTAAACGGTGAACGAAATGAGGGACATATATATAGGAAGTGACATCATTGACTGAAGTGGCATTTGCCTCAGAGGGTACGCGAGTGGCAGGCACGCTCGCTCTCTAGCAATTTTCGTGGAATCCCGTTATATGATGCATAAGAGCATTACGGATCCATCGGAGGTAGAGAAGAGAGAGAGAGAGAGACAATGGAGTGAGGGACATGTCCGAGCGAATGAAATGCCACGCATGCACCGTGGACACTAATCACGTGATGTACCCGGGTCGGCAGAAATACCCAGGTGAGTTAGGGAGCAATTTTGCGACTCCAGGTTTTCAAACGTAATCTCGATATTATGTCGTCAGACTTGATTTTACTGAACTCAATAAGGAAATTATGCTATCGGGGAATTTTAATAAAAGCATTACTTATACAACTAAACTAAATAAAATAGTAAAACGTTGCTTAAAACACGAGGCTATGATATTAGTGAGTAGGAAGAAAGACATTTTTAGCACTTCTGACTTCTTTCACTCTGTCAAATAACTTATTTCTGCATAGAGAAATTTCATCTCCACTTATTATTGACGGAGGCATACGCAGAATTTACATAGCTATAATTGTTGAAAACACCTGGGAATAATTCCAACCAACAACCACTGATGATGACTGCCTCGACTTCAAGACGAATATAAAGTACTATTGTTTATAAAATTATGCGCTGGAGAGGAGGGTTGGCTAAGCATACTAGCATGACAACAGGCAGAGACTATAACGATGAGACGTTGAAGTGTTTTTTTATATCTCGTATATTTTCAATTTAAGCCAAGAAATAAGCTCTTAGTGCTAGGACATTTATCGAAATGATTTCCGAAAAATGCAAAATCTTATTTTATATTTCATTCATGAAAATTCTGTGGTGGTGTTTCGATATTAAAGTTAAAATTTCATTCGATGGTTTAGAAATTAAAATTTTTCTTTGGCGGATGAGTTGTCTGTTATAAAAATAAATGCGGAGAGATGAATAGTGCCTAAGAATTATTTTAAAAAGAGTCATTTACAAGACGTGCATGTTAATATTGCCCTCAGAGCTTGGTTTTAACACTAATAAGGTTTATTCTCACGAAGAACGCGATTTTCTTCGAAAAATCCTACTTTATTTAGAAAAGAAAAATTATAAAAATATAATGTGCTGCATACGGATTAAATAAAAATAATTTACATTCTTATCTGCAATTAAAAATATCCTTCAATTAAAATTAAATCCCTGAAGCTGACCGAGAAAGATTATTTTTAAACCACATGCATTTTCTCCGTCGTAAGAATCGCAGACGTCTGCGAGCGACGGTTCTTGCGTCAAATCTCTCCTGGAGAGTGTGAGAGGAGGAGAGAAGGTTGAATATTAGACAACTCGGGGGAAGAGGAGGTGGAAAAGGGAGAGAGATAGATGGAGATAGAGGCAGAGGGGGACATCTCCTTTACTAAGACACCTAGATTTTCTCATCGCCTCTCTTCTAGCGAGAAGAAGCCTTCGTCACTCGAGAGAACCCCAGCTATAAGAAAAGCGCGCTTGCAACAATGTGGAATCGTAACGATGGGAACATAAAGCCTTTTACCACACGAGTGAACCGCACTGTTGCCAGGGACCAGGCATCTTCTTCCGTCCTTGCTGTTTAATTGTCGATGCGGAGATGTTAAAGGTAAAAATAGCTACTGCTCGTGTACTCGAGGAAATCAGGAAGCGTTTTTGCAATGAGAAGGCTAATTAAAAAGGCGAGATTTGTAAGCAAATTTGGCTGATTAGGCCTTTTAGGCACAGAAATTAATGAGAATAAGATACTTTAACTACATTATTTGTATAAGGATCAAATATAAATATATATTTGGTGGTACAAAATTTGTAACACCTGAAATATTTAGCAAGCTTGGGAGTTGATATCTAATCCATTATCTCAAATATTAATTTGAAAGTGAAATGTAATGGTCTGAGTCCAATTGATAGCCAAAGGAGCTCTCGTAGCCATAAAACGGCATATTAAACCTGATTGAAATTTCAGCTACATATCAATCGTCTTCGGTGGAAATTCACAAACGGTTGATTATTTACAACTAGACCAGCGGTTCCCAACATTTTTGTAGGCACTATTTCAAAGACAAAAAGAATTTCTCGGCAATCTCACCTTGAGACAAGGTTGTATATTTTAGATAGGTTATCACAAAGTTTGGACGGATTCGTTTATTTATACAGCATCAATTTATTAGCGGAAACATTATTTCTCTATTGACTGTCCCACATTTCCAAATCTCTGAGTTATTTATTTAACAAGGTATTTTTTCGCGGCACTCCTAAAAATAAGCTGCGGCACTACTGATATAGACAAACCACTGAGGATGATCGCTTTGTAGATGAAGTGCTCATTTGATTTACTCGACCGCTATATGGCAATAGGCGACACTTCTAGCCATCGTTCCTGGGAAGGCGAGATATGAGGAGAAAAACCCAAATTTTATTTTATTTATTTTGGCTAGTTCATAAACAGCTGTTAACGATCTTTTACAATGATTGTAGTAACGTAACAAAAACGAATACATGCCCTCGGCAGAATTCGAACCTACGAACTAGCCAGACAGTCTAACCATCCGTCTACCATCATAGCAAAATATTTATTACAAATAGGAAGCGAGCTGAAAGTTAACCAAAGACTAGGACCTCGGAACGGGCCTGATTTCTTGTTTAAAAGCCAAGGCGCAACATGCAGATTAACCAGTACGAAATTAACCGGAACGGGGAGAAAGTCTCCCTTTTTCTCTCATTCATTGGAAAGGGCAGGTGTCCGCTCTCGAGATGGGATCTCGAAAGATTCACCGGCAAACGTATCTCTCAATGCACCGTCCTTTTTATTCCTTTAAGAGAATAAAAATAAGCCAGTCAAACGAATCCCCGCTGATACGTCCGTCATCAGGGATGATTTTTTTCGTGAGAGGGAAGGGGTGGTTACGGTGGATAGGGCGACGAAACTGTTTTCAAACTTTACGGTCGAAATTTAACCGAAAACTTTACGCTCTCTTGTCTTTTCGAGGTACGTTAGGGTAGACGGAACTCAACCTTCGCACCTACATAAGAGAGGATGGAAAAAATTTAACGATGACTGGCGTAACTCGGCAGGAACTGTAAATCACTGAAGACGCCGAGTGCCACGGAGGGATATCGTTCGTCGCTCGACGAAGATTCGGCGCGAAGAAAGATTGGCGATGTTTGTTGCTATGGGAACTTTTGCGGGACATTCACGCGGAATGTCTAATGCGAATTTATGCTCACGCGTTATTGATTGCGGGAGGTGAGCGTTATATTAAAACTGGCTAGTCACCGATTTTAATTTCGAGTTTAACACGACGTTCGAGCATTCCCTTCCAACATTTTAGATTTGCATGTATTGGTTCCATTCCTAGTATTTATCAGTAGGATGTCTTTTAGGCTAATTACCTTAAAAAACAGCAGAAAATATGAGATATTAACAGAGCTCCGAGTCACATTTGCTCCATAACAAACCTGAGGGTACACTTTCTTTACGGATGAACTATTCTGCAAATTTAAGGAGCTAATTGAACTCAATGCTTCCAAGCATTACATTTGTTTTTATCCCAGTTGCATCATAAGCTGCACATGTTTAAATTCAAATTTTTCATGAATTCCATGCATTAAAACACGGTAAATCTATATTAAGAACAGTTCGATTGAGACACTTAATTCTTATTTGAAAATATACGTGAGGAAATTCCAGCTATAGTTAAGTGAATCCAAGTACTAAACTGGCCGTTTACATATAATCATGAAAAACTGAATTATTCCAGAATTTTGCTATCCACCAAAGTGCGAAATATCTTTCAAAAGAGAAAAATAGAAAACGTGTAACCATTTAAACCCTACTACTCACCATGATAAGATTAACTTTCGCATGGATTTCTTGTTTCATGTTAAAAAAATCTTCCAAAATAGCAATAGCTTCCATCTATAAACAATGGAAGGATTTTAAACTAGCATCCCGCCATCATGTAAGAGGCTTTCTAAGCATAAAGAATCGCAAATAAACATTCCATTTTTGGCAAGGATTATAACTTGGGAATTGTCTCAAAATTCTAGTAAGTATAAAAATAAACTTAAAGACCTGATTTTATTTTTGCATAGGAAAATTTAAATGATTTTGAGAGTCAAACATAAAATATAAGCGTAAATTATCATTTTTATGAGGTGTAGGTACTAGTCTTAATAGAAGGATAAGGCAACTGCTTTCTCGATACATTTTCAGACGATTCTTTTTTCTTCACGTCTTTCTCTATTTCGTCGGAAATTCTGGCAAGTCTCTCTATCTCCCTCTATCTCCTCGACTAATTTTGTCTTCTATTACCCAAGCAATCTATATACGACATCCCCGCTAATTACAAATCTCTTTCCATCTACATCAAAATCATCCCATGCGACCTCCTCCCTCTTTTTTATCTCTCCACATCCATCTCCCTTGTTTCGCGCCGTCTCATTTTCCTCATCTTTCCTCTTTACTCCTCTTTCTCATTTCCTTTTCTTTGTCCCTCTCTTTTTATCCCTTCTTCTACGTATCGCGTTAAATCTCGCACCTACGTAGAGACAAATGCTCAGTTTCTCTCTGTCTCTGTTTCGCGCTGCCTTTATGCATTCCACATTGCCACATTCTCCTCTGGTTTCTTCTTGTTATTTCGCCTCCCTCTTTCTCGCCCTCTTCCACTCCTTCCTCCTGCTTGCTCGTTGGAAAATATTACGGGAATAACTCTCCGAGCCTTCTAACGTTTTTATATCTTTTCTTTCTTTTTTTCTTCATTCAGTTTTGTTTTCCACTTCTCAGCCATTAATATCATTTCTCTCCCCCTTCCATTCTTACTTATCTTTCTCACTTTCCTCCATCTCCATATTTTCAATTCAATTTTTTCCACTCAACTTCTTCCGATCTCTCTTCTCTTTTATGAAGACCTTTTTTGCTCGTTCCTCTTTCACTTTCTGCTTCTCTGTATCTTCCTTTTCCTCCTACTTCCCTTTCTCCTTCCCTCTCTTTCACTTTTGCCATTTGTATTCCTACCTCCCACCACACTCTATATCCTACCCCGGTCTTAATTACATATATATCTTCAGACCCCTTACTACTTTCCTCCTCCCGCCAACCCCGCCCACTGCCTTCATCCCTTCGCTCCTTTCCTCCCTCTCATGCCCTTCCATCCCTCTCTCTCTTGTGCGCACATACACACGCGCAAACCCTCATCCTTGTTCCCTTCCTAACTGCCTCCCGTTCCCTCTTCCGCCTACTCCACCTCCCTCGCTCACATCTTCCTACTCCATCCTTGTCCCTCCCTCTCTCGATGCTTAATTCCCTCTTATCTATCGTTACCACCCCCTCCGTCCCTCTTCCCTCCCTTCATCCTACCTCTATATCCCTTTCTCTATTTCTCCATCTCACTCCCTCTATATCTCTCTCCCTCCCTCCCCTATCTTTTCCTCTTTACAATCCCTCCCTTTCTATCGCTCTACATCACTCTTTTTCCTTCTCTTTCTCTCACTCTCCTTCCTTTCTCTCTCTCTCTCCTTCCCCCTCTCTCCTTTACCACTCTCTCCATTCACCCTATCTCCTTTCCCCCTCCCTCCTTTCCCCCTCTCCTTTCCCTCTCTCTTCTTTCCTCCTCTCTCCTTCCCCTCCCTCTCACCTTTCCCCCTCTCTGCTTTCCCCCTCTCTCCTTTCACCCTACCTCCTTTCTCCATCTCTTCTTTCTCCCTCTCTCCTTTCCCCCTCCCTCATTTCCCTCTCTCCTTCCCCCCTCTCCTTTCCCCCTCTCTCCTTTCCCAGTCTCTCCTTTCCCCCTCTCTCCTTTTCCCCTCTCTCCTTTCCCTATCCTGTCGTTCTTGCTCTTCGCTCTCCCTCAGTCCCAATCTCCTCCCTCTCTCTCTCCATCTCTATCTCCCACGTGCCTGCGCCTCTGTCCAATCCATTCCAACCTCTGTCTATATGTTCATCTCTACTTCGCTGTATCACTTCTCCTCATCTCATACTTACCTTAACACTTGTTTTATTCATCAAGTTCCTCTTTTTTTCTATTCTTTTCTTTTTGGTCTCGTAATTTCTCATGTTTATTTACTCGAAAGGAACATTATATTAATGCATTGACAAAAAAATGTGGAAATTATGCATACACATACAAGCGTGACTGCGTGACGTTGCTGACTACGATTCCTCCCTTATACCGTCTTTGCCTTTCCTGTTGCAATTTCTGCCCCTTTCTTTATCCCTTTCGTACTATTCGTTTATCCCCTATAACCTTCTATCGTGACCCTCAACCTTTCCCAAATCTCATTCCAGTCTCTCTTTTCTCCGGCGCACTCATTTCTCTCTCTCCATTACCCTTACCTTTTTCCCTCCACCATCCCCTTCTCTCTCTTCATACTTCAGTTCTTATCTCTCTTCCTACCTCCATCTCTTCCTCTCTCCATCAAAAATTATCGCCGGCTCTTTACCGACTCATTTTTTGCATTTTCGTTTTTGCATTTTCAGGCCCTTCTACATTATATCCTTTTCTAATTCTTCCGGCTCTCCTCTCTTCCTCCGCGGATCTCTTACAAGTTATTTTTCTCCCTCCTTTACTCCCCATTACCTTTCTTTTGGACTCTTTATACGTTCTCTAACGCTTTCAAACTTGAATTATTTCGAGCACTAATTGCCATCTCCCATATATAGGTTGATATTTTAACTTAAAGTCAAAGATTCACACAAGATGCACGGATGATATTTGGTATTTATTATTTGTTATTTATTTATTTGGATTTACCTAATAAAGATATTACTAAATAGTACTCTACTACGCTGGCAACTTAACCGTTATCTTAATTTTCTTTTAATATTTTCGTTTCTATTATCATATTTACTAAACTTTTTATTTGCGTGCTCTGTGGGATGTGTAATTAGGCGCGATCAGCTAAAATATCCGATTAACCGCAAAATTCATGGCTCCGAGGTAAATTGGAAGTTTACTGTATAGCGAAGAGAATATCTCGAAAATTACCCTCTACACCAGGTCTGGAAGTGCTGAACACATATTAGAATCTACCATCGGTGACCCACTACTGATGATGGCTGCTTTGCAGCAGAAACGAGAATCTAGTTGTCCAAAAATGTGTTGCGGTTATTGGAGAAACTAATTTTACCAATATATTCTATTTTTCCTCCGTTTTCTCCCTATCATTCCCTCTATCATTTGTGCAATTTCTTTCCTAGTTCTTTCCCTACTCTCTCTGCTGTTTCTACCGCTCGAATTTCAGTACCTCCTAGTTTACATCTCCATAATTCTCGCTATTTTCTTTCTTCTCCATTCTTATTCGATTTCTCGCCATTTGTCATAACATTTCATCTAGTTAATCTTTCTTCTTCCTTTTATCCCGCACATACTTTTCTACCTCTCACTCTTCCTCCCTTTATCTCTCTGCCATTTATTTCAAACCTTCCTATCTCCGTCTCTCACCGCGTATCTCAAAATCTTCTCTCCCTATTCCGAAGTGTCATACATTCCATCTTTCTCTCCTTTTCTTTTATATTCTTTGCAAACCTGAACTAATTTTTTCCGATCCCATTCTATATCCTTATTCTCTCTTCTCTTCATCTTCCTTCTTCTTTGTTAATTCCCTTTCTCTCTCCGATTCTCTGTGCGCTCATTCGTATTTTCCGGCGAAGGCCATCGCCGTCCGCTGTACTGTCCACTATTTTTTTCTTATCTTGCCTTATAGTTGGCGGCATAACCATATATGGTTTATTTTAAAATATCTCTCTCACGCTCTCCTACGAATATCATTCAAACTCTCCGGCGTGTATCGCATAAAAACCGATAAAGATCGACAGATACGATATCGATTAGGTTGCTGTTTCAGAGATCGACGTCGAAAAATTCCCTTTGCCAACGAGGGTCGATTTTTTACATTTTTTCATCGATAAGGTAGTATTATTTCCATCTCAATATTTTAAAAAAGAATGAAAAAATGTGTAATGACCGAACGAAATTATATTACTCCTCTTTTGCAATTTTGTTTTTTACTTGTAGCGGGAGATTGCGTCAAATGTCATACCGGTAATATAGCAAAAATTAAAAGTAATGGACTACACGTTACTACTCACTCAAGAATACTTTTAATATTCTGTCAAAATTAAAAGAATATATAAAGGACATATATGTAATCAACTCCAACAAACGCTTAAAATAACGGACGTCTCGAAAGTAAGCTTCGGAGGTCTAGGTCGTTACCAATTCAAGGTTTTTAATAAATAAGCGAAATTCCTTTGAAAATACCGGCGCTATGCGGTATATTAATAATAATCTTGGGTCCAAGAATGTTTCTTCTCTCTCTAATCCTTTCTCCCCGCCCTCTTTTGTCGGTCGACATTGAACCAACGACGGGGTCGGTAGAAAAAGCAAAAAAACCACGTGTGTATCTACATCTCCCTTGCAATTTCTTTTCTCCATTCTCTTCTTCTTTCTAACGTTCCCAGAGGATAAGGGAGGGAAATGCGCCGAGGAAGAGGAGGGAAATGGGGTAAAGGAGGGTGGAGGAAGGGAGAAGTATGTGTGGGGGAGGAAAGGAGAGAGTACCGATCCGCACGAAGGTGGACCAAGGGCTGTGAGTTTGGGGAAGGAGAGGAGGGTTATGTGAGGGAGTTGTGGGGAGAGAGGAGGCACAGGAGAGATAGGGTGGTCGAAAGGAGAGAATAGGAGTGGCTCTCTCACAAAAGAGAGAGCCTTCCACCACCCTCTCCCCTCCTACTCGCCCTTTGGAAAAGAACTTTTTTGCGGCGAGGGAGGAGAATGCGAGTAAGGGGGAGGGGGAGAAAGGGGGTGGGACCTCGCAAAGCTCCCTACGACATTCCATTCTAGCCCACATCCCTTTTATGAATATCCTTTTATTACGCATTCCTCTCTCCCTCCCTCTTTCTCTCCGGAGTCCTTGCCCTATCCCTTCCAAACTATTCCGCTATCTACCACACTCTCATATGCGTTCATACTTACGATGCTCACCCTTCTTTATTTTCTCTCTCCCTCCTTTTCTCCGAAATCTCCTCCCTTTCTCCTTCCTTTCCTAGGTGGCGGTGCACTACCGCTTTCTCCTTCTCCAGGGGCGCTATGCGTCTGACCAATCTCTCGTCAAGATATCCAGCTCTTTACAGCTCTGGTTTTGAATGGGAGAAACAAGGTATTTCTCGCATAACGACGTCTCCTTTTATACTTTGTTCTTAAATCGGCATGGTCGAGGCTATCAAGCCACTTCTTCCACCTAACCGTATTGCAGAAACACAAATAGAGAAATTAGAATGTAATTCAACGAAGGGGTTGAAAATCGTAGAAAAATCTTTGCTGAAGAAGATGGTTATTCGAAGACAAATTATGATATAAATCAGAGAAGTGTGCTCTAGGTGTGGCTATTTTTAAACACAAAATTAGTACACTTTTGTGCATTGGCGTGGCGCAAAATATAGGAGTTCCCGGACAAGAAAGCCCCCACTATCAAATTATGGGAAATACTTTTTAAAGGGGAATTGAGACCCAATGTCCCTCCGGATCCCCCAGCATTACGAGAACCTTCACTGCGCTCCTACTGATATTTAAATGTCGCGATACCTTTTTCAGAGTAAATGGTACTGTGAAGAGAGTTCCATGGCTTGTAGGAAAAGGCTGTCAATGAGAGTATTAAATACTAGTAGTTGGTGCTTGCATACTGCAAGCATTTCATCTCAACATAAAAAAACATTCATTTTTCATATTTCATCATTACACATATATTTTTAATTCTAAATATTTCACATCCGCAGCGATTTTCGTTTTTCCCTCATGTAAAAATAATAGTTTTAAACAATCTCCAAATGTTGCAATTTTAAACATTTTACACTTTCTTCATTATGGGGTACTGATGCTACACATTTTAGCTAAATTTTAAAATTGTAGCACTCCTAGAAGTAAAATAATATTTTTCTAATTGTTTAAAATTAAATAATTTTTAACGGCCGCCGCATATCATATGTGATAAAATTGAAATGTTTATTTATGCAAATTTACTACTCTGTAAATAATATGAAAATTTCAGCTTCCTAACTCATCCCGTAGTCCCTAAACAGTTAACTATTTGTTTAAATTTTAAGAATTTTTAACTGCCAAACAAATTAAAATATCAAAATTTGTATAATCCCTATTTCGTTTTTTTAAGAATTCTACTTATGAAAAAAAATTTAACTCCGTGGCACATTCGGAAATATATAAACCTTGAAAATTTGTTTAAACAATTGCGAATTTTTAGCGGCCGCATTGATGCATTTTTTAAAGATTTTCGCTTTTTCTAGTCGGTTTTGCACAAAATCCTACCTAAGAAAAAAATTCGAATCTCCAGCTTATCTGGAAGTGCCTAAACATTAGTATCCTCCTGTTATCTTCATTATATATCGACGACTCTTACAGAGGAGGATATAACAGGAGGATACTAATGTCCAGCCCAAACTACAAGAGCTAGAGAGCTCAAAGTTTCAGTTTTTGTAGATATGATGGAGAAACTTTCAGATAAAATGAGACTTCTTACCTAAGTGACATGAGTTCGACTCCAGAAATTCCGAAAGTTGCGTTTTTTCCCATAAGAAAAGCATTGCGCCATTTTTGTAAATTAATTATGGGCACTTACCGGTAAACTAGAAAAATGAAATTATCAGTGTTGCTAGATGGCCGCAATATCTATTAGGAATTTTTGTTACTTTTGCTTACAGTGTCTTGGGTTAGACTCCAGAGACCCCGGAATATCTCCCATAAGTTAGCATGGGAAAACGTAATCTAGTGTGTAGACCAATCTAATAAGTTTAGGAAGCTGAAATTTTGCAAGATTATAGAACTTTTCTCATAACCAACTATAAAAATGTAAAATTTTAAAATTGTTAATTTTTATGGGTTGTTTTAACCCCATTTGAACATTAAAGTTTAATAATTTTTTAGGTTCTACGGGATGAGCTAGGAAGCTGCAATTTTCAAATTATTTACAGAACAGTGCATTTGCACAAATAAACATTTCAATCTCTCCATATATATTGCGGCAACCGTTAAAAATGTTTAAATTTTAAACAATTAGAAAAATATTATTTTACTTCTAGAAGTGCTACAACTTTAAAATTTGGCTCAAATGTGTAGCATTAGTACCCCATAATGGAGAAAATGTAAAATGTTTAAAATTGCAACATTTGGGGATTGTTTTAAACTATTATTTTTACATGTAGGAAAAACGAAAATCGCTGCAGAGGTGAAAACTTTAGAATTAATAGAATAATTTTAATGGTGAAATATCTGTCTGAAAAATTAATGTTTTTTTCAAGGTGAGATGAAATGCTTGCAGCATGCAAGCACCTTCTACTAGTATATCCTCCTCTGTAAGAGTCGTCGATATATAATGGTACGAAACCTAGGCTTGGTAGAAGTTGGAAACAGTCCCGGACACAGGCAAGTTCGATCGTCCAGTTGAAGGGGATCCAGCTCATCAGAGGCCTCTTCGAAATCCGCGCAGTGGCTTAACGTAGTTTTTACTAACCCTGACTTATTACAACGGAGATTTTCATGTATGTTATTATAAAACTTGTCATTATAACGTAATTTTAATGTTTTATATTTTGTACAGGATATTCAAGCCATCTACGGTCAAAGTTCAAACTTAGGTGAATCTGTGCCTCATCATAAGCTTCTTGACTGGGACACCAAAGTCTACGTAGGAAAAGAAGATACAGTTTTGTTTTTAAACGCAATATATCTCTTCATCTGTTGTAGCTCAAGAAATGTCCTTTTTCTTTCTTACGATGTTTTTCCTACTTTTCTCACCTTCTATTGCTTTTATATCGCCTCTCCCCTCTGTCTCTGAGAGATATATTCTACGCTCGTGCGTCTTATTCCCTCCCTCCTCTCTCTCTGTTTCTTCAGTGCAAGCCATTCGTCTATTTCATGATTCTCCAGCAAACGTAATTCGTTCCATTTTTCTCATACTCCGCGTTTCTTTTCACTGCATAACAAACATCGCTCCTCTATCTCTTTCTTTCCATTTTACGCTTCTTCGGTTCCGATTCGGAAAAAATAACTGCTCCTCCCCCATCCTTTTCCGAGGAATTTTGCCTCTATCTTCTTCCCTTCCTCTTCTAACCCACGTTTTGCCTTTCGAGACTCGTTTCTTCCGCTTTTTTCCCACTGTGCTTTCATAACTGCGCACAACTGCTTATCTTTGCCTCGCCGTTCCTCAAAAAATTTCCTTCGTTGAGAAACTAACTGTCGGGAGGTTCCAAAATTTCGTTTTTATCTCACCCGTCATTGTAACAGTAATTATCCAACGGAATGCCGCCTCAGCTTTGTTTACTTCTCATCTGGCGGTATCTTCGATCCTTTCCCTCCTTTGCAATATCGTTCATATTCCCTCCTTTATCGGCACGTCCCTTTCCTCACCGTATGTATGGTGATTTTCGGGTTTTCGATTAACCAGAATATACTTATAGCGTATACCATGAAAGTTGTCTATACCGAATTGCGTGTCTACGTATTTGTAATACTTACTTATACAATAACTAAAAAGTTGTTAGCAAATAATGCTCCATTACTTGACTTGTAAACTTACTTTGTACAATAAGATTAAATTACACTTTTATTCAAGAATTTTCATTACTTTCTTAATATTTAATTAATTTTTCATTTGTTTGCACTGTGATATTTGTAAATGGTTATATCGATCAACCGAAATATCCGATTAACGGGAGTAGACTCCATTCCGATGCACCCGGTTAATTTAGAGTTTACGCGCATGAGTTTTGAATAAAGAGATATATACTGGGAAATGACCTTCTCAACTGAGAGTCGAACCCATCTTACGTATACCAGACGAATAATCCAGCAGAAGATGACAGATTTTCTCAAGTCAATATTGTTGATCATTATCCCTTTAATCCTGTCATTTTTCACTAATATAGTTCCTTTTTTTATTAACTCCTAGTTCGGGTCTTTACAATGTCCTATGCACGTGCTATTCCAACAGAGATCATCCTCCATTGCCTCTTCTTCGTACTCGTAAAACAAGTTCTTCTCTCTTAAGTCACTCACTTATTTCATATCTCCTCTTCCTCCTCTCCTTCACCTCTCTCTCTCCTTTGTGCCTTCCATTCCCGCCTCCTCTTGTTTGGCCGTGTTTTTTCCTAAAAATGTCTTTCATCCACACTTCCTCCTCCTTTAGCTCCTTCACGTCTTTTTTAAGACTATTCCTCTCTTCCCTCTACATGCGCTCAGTCCTCAAGACGACTCCTTACATTTCCCCTTCTTTCTCCCTCAATCTCTCTGCCTCACTCACCTCACCTTTTCCCTCTCACTTTCTCATTTCGTATCTCCATTTATATCCCGCACTTAAAAAACTTTCTCCCTCCCTCTCTCTCTCTCTTTCCTTATCTCCTTGTAATTCTGACTCCCCTTCCCTATCAACCTCCCTCCCCGCCTACACAGTACAGCCTCTCTACCGCCCACTCGAACACTCTCCTTGAACACACCAACACAGTAACACATTCCCACAGCCGTCCGAACACACTACGACGGAGAGGCCCCTTCTCTTGCAGCGCAGGCTCGCACATACACATACGAGCACACGCACGCACATGGATACATACGCCACATATACGGGATATGTGCGTACTTCAAAACCTCCCCCCTCCAACCCGGTTACCGCCCACCTCCCTTCTTCCCCCCCCCCAAAGTCTCCCATTTCCCTCACCTCCTCCCACTCCGTCCATACTCCCATGCACGAAGCAACGACATGAGGGGAAGGGTAGAGAGAGAGAGAGAGAGGTGGGATCGGTTTGGGAGGGAATGGGGAGAGCAGACTTGGCAACGTCGCTTCAGTATGGGAGGAGGGGAGGAAGACTGGTTCGAGTGAGGCGGGAGGGAATGGAGTGGGAGATGGAGAGAGAGAGAGAGGCAGCGTAGTGGCAGGTTAGAGAGGGAGAGATTGTGTGAAGAAGAAATGCAGAGAGGGAGAGGTAGAGAGAGAGAGAGAGGGATGAGGATTGAAGAGGAGGTGCGAGAGGGATGGCAGAGGATTAAGGAAAAGGAGGAGGGATAGGGCAGGGGACGGTTTGAGAGGAAAAGGGCTTTTGATGGGGTAGAGGGAGAGAGGGACCAAGAAGAAGGTGAGAATGACGACATAGGGAGCGGGAGAGGGAGGGGTTCTGGGATGTAAAGGGAGGAGAGTCCCCCTAACGGAAGAAGAGAGAGAGAGAGAGAGAGATGAAAGGGAGGAGAGAGAGGTATGGGGAGGGGAGAATGCGGCAGAATGGGGTATAAAAGGAGGTAGAATGAGGGAGACGGAGGGTTGTAATTGACTTTCCACCGTTAAACGCAAGTATTTTGCATTTGTTCTAATCGCGTTAGTAATTGTGAATCTTTTTTTAAGGTTTTCAAGAGGAATGCAGGCGCCGAAAAAATATAATGTGCCCGTACAAGCTTTTTGCGACGATTTTCGGGGTTTTTAAAAATGACTTTTAATTCAGCCGAGTTAGACACATTAATTCGTATCGAATTCCTCATATTTAGGTAACTACGTACGCTAGACTCATCTTGTATCCCTCGTTTTCAAATTTCGAATACAGGTGCGTCGTTTCTCTTAAAAATATCGCTGCAGGATATTATACATCAGCGGTTTCCAACCTTTTCACTTTGCGAACCCCTTGAGCTAACCTATTTCTCGTCGCGAGCCCCTTGGATTAACCTTTTATCTTCGCGAACCCCTTGAGATGTAACAGTTTTGGCGGCGAACCCCTTATAATGGAGAGTAAATTTTGTAAAAACAAATATTTTTGAACGCGTTCAATTAATGAAATATAAAAAGTTTATATAGCACATACGAGTAATATGTAAAAGTTTACAATAAAGTCAGAATCTCTGTTATTGTCGTCCATTTATAGTTAGTACCCTGTAAAATTAAAATATGTATAATTCTTGAAGCATAAGAAAACAATTGAAAATAAAATCATGCGACTAATTTGAAAGAAACTAAAATATTGGTAAGAATTGTAGAACCAAGAAAGTAAAAAGACACCATTGCCAAATTTTTTCTCGCGAACCTCTCAGATTTATTTCGGGAACCCCTAGGGGTACGTGAACCACCGGCTGAGAAACGCTGTTATACATAGTCGTTTTTATGCTGGTGGAATACGAGATAAATGGGAAACACTTGAGCAAAAGAAAAGGTAAAAGAATAAAATTGGTTTTCTAACCAATTTAATTTAAATACTTTCCAAATAAGCCCAAGAAATCAATTAGAATAAAATAAAACCGTATATCCTCCGACAAAAAATTTAAATTTCTCAGACTACTTCACAGATAGATGATGTTTTTCATTTTGACTAAAGAAATGAATGATCACTCTCGTTTCTTAAGAATAAGATGATGTAATTAATATGTAGCAGATAAAGTAATGTAAGATAACACATAATGATATACGAGCGATAAACTAATAATTGATTTTAATTGTATAATAATACCTTTTGATTCAAACAGTTCGTCATATTAATTAAAAATACGTTTCTTTAAAGGGAAATTGCCGATTATTCAGCTTGCGTTTACCACGTATCGCGTAGCAGCGTAAAAATAACCCGAAATTTAAGTGTCGGCAGCAATTTCTAATCGTATCTTACATAGTGCAGCTGTTCCTATTTCTACCCGTCGAAAATCGTTAGTACTCGTCTACTCCTTTAATTGCTTCTATCAAAATAAAATGCGCAGATGACAAATTCCAACATATTCAGGACTTGTGGATGACTATAAAGTCTGGATTGAGTCGTGAAGATGTTCGAAAGAATAATCTCGCAACCATGGTACGATTTCTTCCAGTTTTTCATGCGGAATGAATTCACTCGCTGATCACGCGCACTCGCAACATGTCATCGAATATAAATTTCGTCGGATTTGTCCTCTGTAGTTTTCAACGTTTGAGCGATAGCTACACTCTTAAGGACCGTGTTTTGGGTCTTTTCATCTCGTTCATGATAAATGACGAAAATTCTGTTCCTTACTAAACGATAAATCGATGCAACAGAGTTTGCTACGAAGTTTTATTTTAGCAGTAAATTTACCAGATGTCTACCTAACTGCCTTTTATGTGTCATTTAAGTTATGTAAATCATTCATTCAATTCGCCGATCTCCCTCCCCCCTTTTTTACCCTTCCTTTCTCTAAATATTGTTCGCGGGCTTACCACTCTCCACTTGATGATGTCTCTTAAAGTAGAAACCATGGTCGTATGATTTTGTTTGTTAGAATTTACTACAATTTTGTGTACTAAGTTGCATGATTTTAAAAATACTTTTTTAGAATGCAGTTTGGTCGATTTCATCGCAAAAATAAAATATTCGCTTAACGTAAGACTTGAAAATTTTTTTATTACGAACCAAATTAATGCATTTATTCAATTATTAATCTTTGGAGTTTAGTTTCAATTAATAAGTTGTTTTATGATAAAAATACGCCAATGACGTTAGATTTCAAGCACAATTAATACTTAATCGAAAATTAATATGAAACTCTTATCGATTCTGAAATATTTACGCGAACATTTATGATTTTAACATTAAAAATTGATTCTTACCCTAAATGAAGCAAGATATTCATCGGAAATTCAACAAAGGTCTCAGATACGATGAAAGTTTTAACATTCATTATGAGTGTAGGAGAATATATTTTTTTATAACCGAATAAATTGTTTAATTTTTATTATCAAACTGTTTCAGAAATCACGATTTCATTTGACTTTATATATACGATGAATAATAAGCTGTCTTTTGTTTTTCAATTCCCCCAAAGCGAGTCTCCATAAATGGCGACGTTAATCACTTGCATTTGCATTATATCAATTCTTACGTTCCGCGATGTGCCGCCGTAATTCCCATTTCAATTTATAATCAAGGCTAGGAGAGTAGAATGGAAATAGAAGGGTCTTAATCCATTCGAGAAAGAACTCCGTCCAAGGCGGAAAATCCCATCTGGAAAAATAAACCTCTTTAATAGGTAACTCTATGCTTTTACTCCATCTTTATCTGAAAGCTTCTTCCTTTCCTTTTCTGTTTTTAAAGGTGATGTGTCGAAACTCTTAGGTTCGGAACGAAGGAGAAATGGAGTATTTTTCATTTTTTAAAGGAAGTTCATTTTGTTCTCAGAGAAGAATGGTAGTTATATCCGAGGTAATACGACCTAAAACTTAACATTATACGTTTAGAGCGCCGTGCAGGAGAGGCGGCACCAGTCCGCCCCTCATACGCAGAGACTTAAATTAAAGAGGAACTGCCGAAAGAGCCGACTGACTGCGTGTGACACAAGTGCCCACTCGCATAGTGCCTGCCCTCTCATGGGGAAGCATCGCTCTCTTGCCCAGCATTGTCAATTATCGGCCCGCTGTTAAACATTCGAGGGTATACTTGTGGTAATTATTTAGGGATATCGTAAGCGAAATGAATCGTCAATCGGTCGACGAAGGTGATGCTTAAGATGTAAAAAAACAACTTCGAGAACGATGAGCATGATGATGATGATTTAGAATTAAGTACATCGAATGTAAAACAAAAATATGTAAGTACAGATAATTGTGCAGTGACTCTTCCAAATTAAGCAATGGTGAGTAATGTTTTTATTATTCGATTATTTTAACAGGATTTTATTTTATTTGACTATTTAAACAAAATATTCTGCAGTGCGATTGATATGAATTATGAGTGCAAGCAATGCAAAACCATTTAATCGATATTCAGGAATAAAAAATGTTCACAAAATTTGAATCAATTCATAACAACGAGATTGTTTTTCGTTCTTGAAACTCTCAATTTAATTTAATTATTACTAAATTAAGATCTTCCGTACTTCATTGTCTGGTTGCAACATCTTTATCATATATAGCGGATCAATTTTAACCACAACTAATGGATAATAAGAAAGAAAATATTAAATTTGCAAAAGATTTTAGTGCACATGCCGTCAATTAAACCCAACGATTAATAGTTTATCGGTTTTATAATATAGCGGAGAGTGAATTTTTGGTTAATTTGATGCATCTTAGAATACTAGCATCCGTTGTACACAAAGGTAAAAGAAGGAATTACGTCTACACTCAAACAGAGGCAGCAAATGAATAGCGCGAGTGCCATATTTGTGGCGATGACAATTATAGTGATTATGCAAAAAGAATGACTGGGAAAATTGGAAATTCATTGAAAAATGAAATTCCAAATTTCGTTGCAGAAGTAAAATAAATTACAAAAAGAGTTAATTATATAATTCAATTTTCTAAACACCACGAGCACAATATAAGTAAGGCTTCAAGTTTTTAATTATGGTTTTGGGCGTCATGTAAAACCTTATTTCCATCCCTGCTGCAGAAATCGCTAGGGAAAAATACTACAAAAATAAATACACAGCAAATAATAAGAACTAGTAATATCCATCATTTTATTATTGTTTTTTTCACTATGTCGGCTTGCATTGATGTGACACTTGCTACTTTAGGCTATTTCTAGGAAAAATAATTTTAAAAAACTCGAACGGACGACTGCGTAAACACACAGACGCATTATGTAGAAACAATACGACGATGAATTTAATTTAGGAGATGCGAGGCGAGAGAGATAACAGCAAAGATATGACTGGCAGAAATAATGAAAGAAAGGGAGAGAGAGAAAGCAAGATCAGAAAAAATAAAAACATTCCCGAAGAGGAAGCTAGGGAAAAAGTAATTCGACTCGAAAAAACGAAATAAAAGAATGCGGACGAGAGATAAAGACGGAAATGAATGGAGAAAGAGAGATGGAAGAGGTAAAAAGAAAAGAAAAAGGAGTGAGAGAGGGAAGAAACGAAGGGGGAGGTAAGAATTGAAAAAGGGAGACGTGAGAGGAAAGGCAAAAGAGGTATTAAGAAGAAAAGGGGATCGAAACGAAGGAGGAAGGGAGAGGGCGGTGAGAGGGGGAGAGGAGAGAATTGAACGGGCGGGAGAACCAGGATAGAACTATAGAGTGAGAGAGGGAGAGAGAAAGAGAGGATGAGGGAGGAGATGGAGGGTAAGGGGACGAGGAGGAAATGAACGAGATGAGAGGAAAGAAATGAAAAGGGGGCGAGAGTAGAATTAAGAAGAAAAAACAACAGAGAAGCCGACTGCCGTGAAATATCAGCTAGGGGAAGAAAGGGGAAAATGGGAGGAGTGGCGGAGGAAAGGAGGAAGCGGTCTAAAGGAGAAGACGTTGGAAAGGATTCAGGGGTGAATGGAAATCTATTAAAACCTTAGGCGAAGAGGAGGTTTGGAGAATGAAAATCGAATTTGGCGAACGCTGAGAAAAGAAGGAACGAGGAGCAGTACGGCACGGAAGGACACAAAGGAAAGACAGTATGGTGACGACAAAAGCGTAAAAGGGTCTGCAGCTTCGAAGACTGCGAAAGGAATAACGACGAGAATCATAAGTAGAAAAGGTTGAGGAAAGTAACGGTAAAAGTTAACTCAGATAAGAGGGCCCGAAGAATTTCATGCATTTTCACCTTATGCGGACGGCGATAAAGAAAAAAAACGGATAAAGAAGTAAGCGAGAGAGGGAGAGAGGAATATGGCGGAAGAAAAAGAATCGAGAAGGCATGACTCAGAGGAGAGAGAAGGGGTTTTTCGGGGTAAGAGAATGGAAAGCCGAGGGTTAAGAAGGGTAAGGAGAGCGGGCCAGCGTGGAGAAACTGCCGGTTTAGACATCGATGCGGCAATATGAAGGAAATTAAAATGAAATACGGTGAGATTGGCTCGATATGAAAGGAGAGTGTAACGGAAGGAGGGCATAAATTACGAGTCGATAGCTACGGAGAGAGAAGAGTTAGGGAGGAGGGAATGGGGGGATGGAAGAGAAAAAAGTGATGGAAAGAGAGACGGAGGAGATGAGGCGGAGAGAAAGGAGGGAGGGAGAAAGAGGACGGAAGAATATGTAGAGAGATAAGGAGAGAGAGAAGGAAGACGTAAATAAGAGACGGAGGGAGGGAGAGAGAGAGAGAGGACGGAGGAAGAAGGTGGAGGAGAGAGACAAGGAAGGCGAGACAAACGGAAGAAGTGAGGGAGAGACGAAGGAGGGAGAGGAGGAAGGAAGGAGATGGAAGAATGTGATAAGGAGAGAGATGGAAGAAGTGAAGTAGAAACGTAGGAGAGGATCGAGGGAAGGATAAGAGACGAGAGTGACGAGAGAAAGAGATGAGGAATGAATGGGAAGAAGTGATGGCGAGTGACTGAAGAAGGGCGGGAAAAACGGAAGTAGGAAGGTAGAGACGGAAGGAGTGGGGGAGAGACGAAGTTGGGAGGAAGTGAGATGGAAAGACTGCAAGAGAATAGAAGAGGAGAGATATAAGGGAGAACATTCGAGTAGGAGGGAATTTTATAAGAAAAGAAACGGAGGAGGGGGAGAAGCATAGATGGAGTGGGTGAGAGGGAGGGGGAGCATCATGAGAGGAAATCCGAAAGAAAAAGGTAAATTTTAACGCGGAGTAAGGGAAGGCGAGCGACGGCGTTAAAAACGGTCAATTAGTTCATTTCAACTAATTCCAACCGAGCGATTAATGACGTTTGAAAAGTCTTCTGTCCACCAATTAGAACATTTCGCTTTGATGTACCTTCCTCCTCTCTCTCTCTCTCTCCGGAAACATGTTCATCGATCGATCCGCATCGCCGGATTGTTACGCGATATCGAAAACTTCTTGCATAAAAAAATTAAATAAAGGCGCGTCTATTAATCACCATTCTTCTCTTTCTATGGCCCCCGCTAATTGTTCTAAAAGGGAAGAAGAGGGAGGCATTGGCGGCCAGGCTCTCTCCTCTCTGCGTTACCCTATTTGTGCCATTTTGACGGCCGAGACAGCCTCCGAGTAAAACGGCGGATAATGAGAGCGTATTTGAAAAACCTTTGATTGAGTGTAATTGGATATCGCGTCGTGGGAAGGATAAGATCCATGATTTCGCAATGCTCAGAGATGAACGCGTTTCTTTTTTTGTCTGATTGTGAGAGGAATCAAAAGGACGTTTTGCCGAGATGATTTTTTCGGTGATCAGACGCTGCGATGAATTATGTTAATTTTGATAGGACGAATTGGATTTAACGCTACAGTTTATGTTGTTAAAGTCGTATTATTAGATTAATTTGTTTAAAATAAACTAGTGCTTTTACTATATTAGCTGATTTCTTATCTACGATATATATACTATAGCGATAGGAACCCACAAGCCGTATGGGAATAAATCGACAAATAAAAGTATAATTTACTGACTGACAGAGTTAGTTTACGTAAGATATGTTAAGACTCTTGAAAAAGGAAATCTCGTCAAATACCCGAGACTAAAACGAGTTTTATAAATGTACATGAAATGCTTTACGGTATTATTCCTCAAATCACTTTCCTTCAGCGTAATAGGAAGAAATAGCAATAAATTTAATGATTGCGGGCTTTATTATCAGGTTGGCATTCGTCGCTTAATGCCAAGTCCACTCCCTTTAGCTAAGTAATTCCTATTTATAAAAATGTTACATAACACGGCTTTTACTTTCTTTAATGCTCTATTGATCGCGCATGTCACTGAAAATTTTTAATAAATAAGACAGCTACAAGTACATCAGAGTTTATTCAGGAAGAAAGAGGCAATATAATTCCCTCCTAAAAGGCTCGGCTTATTGTTAGTCACAAAATATGTGCCTTTGAAATATACGCATTATAATAAAAGCAGCAAATTTATTTTCCTTCTGCGAAAGTGCATGAGGATGAAACGTAAGCACTTCACAGTATTTTTCTATTAATAACCATTTGCGAATTTAAAATCGTCTATACCGTAAGCATAGAGTAGAGACCATTTAGAGAAAATTTTATTTTTCGGCGTATTTCTTTTTTTGTTTTGTGCGTTTTTCCTTGAAAATGAGCGAAACAGTCTCTAAATGAGCGGCGAAGAATGGCGATTGTTAACTAATTGTCAACTGCCCCTGTCTGGGTCTTTTATTTATGAATTTCGGCTTTCAAAATCTTCGATTGTAATCAGGCTCCAAGCAATTAAGCAAGAGCGAGGTTTCCTTCCTTGTGCTCCCAGTTATGTCGATGTAAACCGGAATTTTCCTCTATGAAAACAACTTTCTCCAACGGTGAGTGCCTAACATTGTCGCTTTCCTGTGAGCGGTCATATTTGTGGCATATATGCTTAGGGGATGCGTGGTTACAGCGAGGTAGCAATGCCTACGCAGTGAGTAAGAGGCCTTCCTACAGAGTGGGTCCACAGGATAAGTCATCACTTCTTATTTACTTTTATGCAGACACACAGAATAATATGTTCCACTTACGATCTCAAAATAATTAATAAAACTATGCGTTTTATTACTCTTGCATTATTAATTCGTTTTTCGAGATGTGTTACGTTATTAATAATTAATGACGTGCAAGAATTATTCTTGCACTGGGATTCACGCAGATGTAATTCCGCCACTACGTGATTCACGTGGACGTGGCCTATTTCAGCTGAAAACAAATTTTCTTCGAGCGATCCGACAAGTTTTTATAAATTTAATAATAAACGACGAAATAATACAAAACTTCATCACAAGTGCTATTCATCAATTTTTTTATTGCAATGAAAGCATCATTACCTGACTAGGTCCAACATCTCATCTATATAAGGACGAGTGTTTGTAACGCAAAATGACGAATCCCTGTGGGTGCAGAGGAGTTAATTTAAACTAGAGTAAATTAACGTTGTTGGAAATACGAATAAATAACAATAGTAAATTTCGTGAAAAGGGAGAGTTGCGAGACACGGTGAAACAATACAATAGTAAATAAACAAAAACTCCTTCACCATAAAAAGGAAGAGAATACTCACACGCTGCAGGTAGCTGGTAGAAACATACACAGCAAACTCTAACAAAAAATTAAAACTAGACACTGATGTTTCGACAGCTAAGTTTCAGTCTTAGCTGTCGAAACATCGGTGTCTAGTTTTAATTTTTGGTTAGAGTTTACTGTGTGAGAGGCTTTTGTATGTTTCTGCGTGTGCGTGTCTCCTTTTGACTTAGGTTCTGCGACGATGTTTACCAGCAACCTGCAGCGCATGAATATTCTCTTCCTTTTTACGATGAAGGAGCTTTTGTTTATTTACTAAGTAAATTTTGTGTATTTGCAAGATTTTAATCGCATTATATTTTAGCAAATGACAAAATGCATCAACACACTCCATTCATCGGAATTTATAAATTCCTTTGTTTTTTGTATTGTTTACTTGACGACGAAAACCTTGGTTTGACGAATCGGAACTATGTATGGATTATTTACAAAATGGTAAATATTACGCTGTTATTTACTGCCATTGTTGTTGAAAATTTGTTTTACAGAAAAAATGTGATGATAGAAATCGTAGCCAATGTCACTTTTAAATTTATTATTTTACCAAAGCAAAGGTAAGTGAAATTACGCATTTCTAAAAATTCTTTTAATGAAAGAATTGATTGATGATCTAAATTAAAATTAGAAATAGTATTCTTTTTTGACAAAAATGATATGCGTGGGTGTAGGTAGAATGTAAGTAAATGTGAAATTTAGCGAAATTGCGTCCACTGCATTGGAATATCTACACAAGAAGTCCAAACCAGAACTAAAGTTGCGTAGCACAAAATCAAAGCAAATAATCCCTTGTGTAAACAGTCACACTAGAAGAACGGAAGCTAAAATGGGGCTATAAATAAAGCCAACCCTAGAACTTAAAAATGTGGAGTAGGGGGAGTATATTTGTTTTGGTCGTCGTTGCTTTTTGACACCAAGCTGTCTGATATCCATTGCATCTATCTATCTAAGGATGACTCATCAATAAATGCACCTCGAACAAGAAACTGTAATCTGTCCCTCCTTATAGTCGGAATATACATATTTGAAAATGTCCGTCCTTAGCTTCCTGAAAAGTTGGTCACCTTATTTTTGAGCCCTATTAAGTAAATTTCACAAGTATCGGAAGGAAGAAAAATACGTCAAATCAGAGAGCAAACAAGGAGATTTATTTATTATTTAACTGACGCATATCCGTCATTTTTGACGGGAAATTACACTAGTTTAACACGTTGACCGCCCATGGCCAGTTAACTGGCCATCGATGACTTTCGCGATAGGCCCGTGTCCAGTTAACTGGCTATGGTAGTCAGTCCCTTTTTGTAATCTCCCTATGTTTGGGACTTGCTGGTTTCGTTTCGTAATTTCAAGCATGGTTTGTATTTATGCCGCAAGATGGCAACGTTTTTTACATCGTAATCTTTCATGACTAAGGAAAGGCATAATACACGTTGGCCTCTGGGAAGAGTGTGGAAAATTCGGTGGGCAATGTGTTAATATAATCTAATATATAAAAATCTGATGTGGCCACCACATGAATTTCTCCATATCTGTAATATTTGTAAAACTTCAAAATAGGTTACGTAATAATAAAAATTTTAAGAAACTGCGAGAAAATTTTAGAGTTAATCTGATAATATAATAAAATCATCGACAGGTTAAATTTAAGCATGAATATATTGTTGTTGAAAATTTCAATTTCTAAATGAAGTCATCAGTTGACTACATCTGATCTTATTTTTCCTCACAACATTACATATTTCTGGTAAAATATGTAATGTGAAGAGGACAGCAATTTTCAACGGATGGAAAATACTACAAAACGTATCCGATACCCATCACATCTGCATAAAGATTGAATAAAAATAATCTGATGTGACCACCACATGACTTTCTCCATACCTGTAATATTTCTAAAAATTCCAAATAGGTTAAATAATAATAAATATTTTAAGAAACTGCGAGAAAATTTTGGACTTAACAAGGAACAGAAACAAACTCAAACCATAGCCTTCTGATATTGGATATAGCCACAAAGCTCCAACAATTAAGAAAAGAAAAGGAGCGTTACTAACATAAACGTAGCTAAGCGTCGGCAGGTGGCGTGGTGGTGGCAGCTAAAAATATAAGATATATCTTAAACAATGCACTATATGAATAAGTAAAGGTGGAGACTACGGCGAAGCTGATGTTAAATAGAATTATTATTATTACGGTCAAGGAGTTAATTCTATTTTACAATGCATTATATGGAAAAATGTTTCAAACAAAGATTATAGAAAATTAAATTTTCTACAACTTTTATTCCTATACATGTTAACATTTATCAAATATTAAAGCAAATATTTCAGAATAACAGATAAGTAACAAGAGTAAACACCCACCTCCGGTTGACCGATTTTTACCAAAAACTAATCAGTTCTTTGGACTTTTATAAAAATGTTAAATATGAAATTTTGCGATGACCTGATTAATAGTTTTTGAGTTAGAGCACTCACAAAAAAGCTATCGCACGCGCACACACACAGACAGACAGACATCGAGAAAATGGTCAAAACGTGTTCAGGGGACCTCAAAACGTGTATTTCCGTTGAAATCTTGAAATCGATTTTTTTCATGAATACATATACTACGTACTATATGGAGAAAGTAAAAATGACTTCGTCGTGGTCGGTGGGTGAGAAAGAGGAACTGTAATGCTATTTTTAACAAACTTTCCTAGTAGCTAGAAGATTGACATTTGGTAAGAATGTTTGATTTTTAAATTAAAAGCCATTTACGAAAAAAAATTTCCAAAATCGACTCCGGTTCGATTCCTGAGAATGATTTCCATTCCCCATAAGATAACATGGAAAAATCGATATTTCGACCTGCAAGCTTGTTTTCTTTTGCTTATTAAAATTCACATATTTCACCTTCGATCTCCGGACTAGGACTGCATTAAAGAAAAATGACATTAGTTTCTTATTCTTATCGTTTTTTATCGCCTTCGAATCGAAATCTCTCGAATTTAACGTTTTAATAACATATTTTTACAAAATTTAGCGTTTTTAAGGAGAAGTCGCTTTGCCAACCGATTGCATCGTTGAACTCGAAATCCTATTACTCTCACATATGTTCCCGTTCTTTTTGGACCTCCATGAACCCTTCCGGCCTAATTCATAGGTATCAGAGATATTTCAGAATTAGTTTTTACTTGCTTCATATAGAGAAAGTATTGTTTTCATGAAAAAATTCGAATTCGAGATTTCAACGGAAATACACGTTATGAGATCCCTGAACACGTTTTGACTATTTTCGCGATGATATTTGTGACTGTCGGTCTGCCTGTCTGTATGTGATTGAATTTTTAATTTTTCCAAATGTAGCATAGGGGAAAGTATTGTTTTTATGAACATAAAAAATGCGCAAAATTTGAAATGATTGTTACCATATGGCACATAATTTAGTCGCCGAAGACGTCTAGCGTAGCTCGGGCATCGCCGGGTACTTTCAAATAGTTATGAGATAAAAATAAATGCTACAATAAATGTGATATTTTAACTTTTCCTATTCTTTCAAAAAAATATCTAACTACCAGAGGCTTTCATTTCAAACAAATAAACGAATCAAGATTTATTTTTCAGCCAAGACCCTAAGGTGATTATGCCAGGATACCTAACTTGATCGATTTCTTTAGATTTTTTGCTGTAAATTTCTCGAGAGATAGTTTAAAAACAAGATATCAAAATTCCATGAGTTAATATCATTAAAACTATATTGCGGCATTGACGAGTGAAGTTGTTCAAATAAAATGTAAACTTTACCTTGGGGAACCATGTATAAGTATGTTAATTAATATGTTTCCCTCCCTAGGTCTTCTTGGCACATGCTTAAAGCTATTTTATGTGTGCGGGGTTCGTACTAATAAATGTTTTTGTATATATTAAATAAATACACGCGTGCATACTCACGCACAATGTTTGAGCTGCATTCTACAGGCAGATTGAAATACTATAATTTATAGTAATGTATTTTTACATAGATGTACAAGTTAAGATGCAAATAGGCCTCCCTATCAGTAAGAAATAAAACTTTCCTGAAATTTTTTAAGAATATAGAAATTACTTGTAACGAATGGTATATATCTATATTTCTTGCGTTCTATTTGAGTTCCTCATTTGTCGTTTTGTTGAAACGTCCCGAAAATTCCCCCGAGGAATCTTTCGCCCTAAACTTACGACTCTCTCTCTCACCTCTTCGCTCCTCCCTCTCCCGCGAGTCCCTCTCTTCGAACTCTAACTTAACGGGAAGCAGTCGTAACGCCGTCAAATATACCGACATAACAGTTCCCATAACCTTCCTCCAACTCTCGTTCCCCCACTCTCTCCCTCTCTGCATCAGCGTCTCTACCTTCCTTCTCCTACGTCTAATTTATCATATCCTCTCCCCTACTCTTTCAGTTTCCTTCTTATTCCAATTTCATTTAGGTCTCTCCCTTCCTCTCTCTTCTCTCTTATTCTTTTTGTTTCTCGTATACTCACGACGCTGCCTCTCCTTCTTACTTAATATCTTCGCTTTAATCTTCCTCTTCTATTTCTCCCCCTACCTATCTCTATCTTTCATCCTACATTTCCTTCTCTCTCATTTTTGTCTTTACTCATTTTCCTTTCCCCTATTCCTGCTTATTATCGTCCCATCATTCTGCCATCTCCCTATTTTTTTCTCCTATCTGCCTTTTATTTATTCTCTCTTCCTCTCCGCTTTCTCTCTCTCTCTCTCTCACTCCATCCGTCTCTCTTGTAAGTTATTCTTCTTCCCATATTCCAACTTCCTAACTCTTCTAGACGCTGCTACTGTCTCCCCGCCCATATGGGTTCCATATATTACACAGCGTTACATCCGCCAAGTAATTCAGATCGCTGGGCTCAAGAGTAAATATAAGATTTGATTTTTTTTTCTCGAAACTTTTGATTTTTTGTGATATAGTTCATGAGAGGAGATCCTAGCTAGCAGATATTTTCTTTTTTTTACCTCGAACTATACAATAAATAAAGACTGGACGATAATAATTAAGGGCCATCCCACCACCCGGTTAGCGCAATTGCAATAAAATTTCATTTAACATGTTTCCTTGATTTTTTCGGTATGTCTCAGGAGCCAAGAAATTAAGATTTCTTATTTTTTATTCGTATTTATCTATGACACCGCTATTTTATAGGCGAAAAACATTGAAACATAACTAAAGAGTTGCAGTTAAATATGAGGTGACATTTCGAACGTGAAAAGATTTTTTGTACGCTTTTTCTCTTTATAAATCCATGTTTATCTCTCAATGATTTGTCAATGCTTTGTCTGTCTTGAAAATTGGTTTTGCAATTGAACTATGATTTTTACATTTGAGTTTTAGAAATTTTTTTATTCCTCCGAAGCTTGTAAAAACTGAGGAAAACTACACTGATTTCCTAATACATATATCGATAAACTAGAAATTAACAACTGACTATGTGCACAGAAATTAAAATTCATACCATACTCGCTGTTTTAAAATTGATAACAAATAATGGCAGAAACGGTCACCTATTTTAGTTCACGTATCTACAAAGCAAATATAGTGGACATATTTTAAGTTCAACTAATGCTCTACGTAAGGAAATTTAATGGATATCGTTGCCTTCCACTAATGTCAGCTAAAAGTCTCAAGATAAAAAATCCTATAATTACAACAGGAACACGCATAAAAGTCAGGGCGCGAGCCTTATCTTAAAATGTACAAATTTTCCCATGACAATAAGTACAAGAGCTTTTACTTCATGAAATTCGAAGTACTGGAAAAAAGTTTAAATACTAGAAAGAATAATTATTTTTTTCGTTTTGGAAGATTTTCGGTCATTCACCCGGTTCCTCAATCTATTTCTGTCTTCGAAATTTATTTTCCTCTCCATTGCTGTTGTCACAATAACTGCCTTGCGATAAAATAACTGAGCGTGCTGTTACACGCCAAGTGGAGAGTTTATATATATCTAAACCTAATTAGAGTTAATTTGAATACTTTCAAATTCTCTAGCTCGACGCACTCACTAACTAAAACGGTAATATAAACGGAATTTTCGCAGTATTTTGACCTTAATAAGGGCATTCAAATTGTAAACTTCTTAATTAGATTTGTTTGAAGTATTTAAACAGAAAAGCAGAAAATGAAATGTGACCATTCCTCTTAAGGGCCAATTTCTCTCAGAATGGATTACATAACAGATTTTATTTTCCTCAATTCAAAGATCACCTCTCTAAACGACCATTTACCTTCGTGACCGCCGTTGTTCGCTTAATATATATATATATTTCACTGATCTTCCGAGAAATTAAAAAATGATATTAGATTTAACATACTACAAAGACAAAGTTCGCCTTGGATATTAATCAGAAGCGAAATTGACTTTTAAGTTGCTCAAATAAAAATATAATTTAAAAACATAAGCATCATCTATAATATTATTCAAAGTGTTTGTCTGTTTGTTCGGCAAATCCACACGCTTGATCCTAGATCCACTAAACCTGGCATGCTATCTTTTATGGTCAAAAGGAAGTGCGGGTTTTGGGGACGAAATTTCAACCCCCCAAGTTTACCTGTCTGTACGTATGTAATGCTCTTTGAGCGGTTATAACTCCGCCATTTTAACTTCATATCCAACCAAATTTTGAATTTAGACTTACAATGATACACTGAATGGATAAAATGTGGAATATTGAAACAATATTGGTATTTTCTGTAGCCAGAACGTGGCTTTACGATAACTAAAATTGAGAGTGAATGGAAGAACCTTCCGAGGTATATGAAGGCCCATATGAAAGCCTAAGTCGCTCTGGCGTCGAAGCAAATAAGTTTCGTATTATCATGTGGCCAGCACATGACTTTTCGATACCTAAAAGTGAGAGCGAACGAAAGAACCTACGGAGGTGAGTAACCAATTATTTGAAAGCTAACTTATTTGGAGAGTATCTTGAGTACGAATGAAAATATTAGCGAGTGATATGAGCATGAAAAATTCAAAACAGTGAACCCGGGGCAAAGCCCGGGTAATTAGTAAACTTACAAACATGTTTGATTATTGATCAAATGTAAACAATTTTTCTCCTTTATATACAAGGAATAGTGTAATTGTCCGTCAAAAATGACGGGCAAACATTATTGAAGTATTAAATTAAAATTGAGACATTTCCTTTCTCTCTCTCTCTCTCATCCACTATATTTCCCTCCCATTCTACCTCCGTCTCTAGAAAATGTAGCTCTCTCTCTCAGCGTGATATACATAAAATCCTACATACAAAATGACATTCGAATAAACAAAAGACGAATGGAAAATAGACGCACATGGTAAAAAACCGTCTAAATCCCACGTTCGTTTTTTGCTTTTAAGTAATTTTAAAATGCAAATGATTTATACATTACGCTCATCCCCGTGTTAATAAAATTTAAAAAATAAACACTCCTGAAATCGAACCCATGATCTTAAGACAGCCAGATCTCAGTGAATTGCGTAAAATTTAAAGATCCAATAAATCAATGGTTTCCATCTCTAAAAAACAAATTTTCGCATTCAAAATAAATTTGTATGGCGATTCAACACGTATTTGAAAATAAACGTCAAGTAAATTAATTTCCATTCTTTATGGCATTATTTGGTCCAAGTCTAAAATCAATAAAAAATCAATAATTTTTAAACGCAAATAAATAATATGCTACCACTATCCCTGTTAATCAAAAGGAGAAATGAAACGCTCTTGGTATCGAACCCTTGACGTTACTGTAGACCTTGAATAACCAAATTTAATAAGGGTCAGGGCAAGTAAATCCTGAAAATATGATTCAAATTGGATTTATCATTCTCGGCTAATAAGAATTTATATATGCTCCCATACAGCGTGCTCAAGAAACATAGTATTTGGACATTTATTTAAGATACATGGACTTGGATCTTATGACGGCGGTGCTGTATAGAGCGTTCCCAACAAACACGCAAACAGCCCTGGGAAAATATATAGTAAAATTGGTGGCAAGCCGCTAGAATAAGCTGAAAACAGGTTGGAAAAGTATACTCCATAAATGGAATACAGAGATTTCAAAGGCGTTTGTGAGAAAAAGCTACAAAACAGGATCGAAAGATTGAAAGGTTCTTTTTATTTTAATTTTATTTTTATCTTTGAAAATATAACTCGTAATTATGTGGTTTCGCGGACTTTTTTGTGGATCTCCTCTCTCCGAATAAATTTTTAATCTATACCTTACAAATCACATAAAAGCTTGGGAGGGAAGATATGGATTTTTAATTGCTGTTTGCTGATATAACCGTCTTAGCGATCGATGTAAATAAAATATGTGATATTTTGCTCGGAATTTTCTCGAATTTTTATCTCCGAAACTATAACTAGTAATTATGTGGTCCCGCGGGCTTTTTTGTATTGAATGTTATCCTCTATCCGAATACAATTTTTGAACTATCCCTCACAGATCATATAAGAGCATGGGAGAGAAAAATATGGATTTAATTGTTGCTCGACGGATGCCATATAACAAGCTATGAGTATAAGTTTATTTAATTGCTTATATAAAGAGGAAGTTCTAATTGACGCACGTAGCTAAAAATCACAATTGGCTGGTAAATTTTAATAAGGATCACTCGTACTTAATTCAAATCCGTCCAGAAGTTTAGGAGATGTAAGTTACGACAGACGGACGGGATGTGCCCATAAGGCGTTCCGCTACTATCGCTTCGCTGGTAAAGAACGCCTAACAATGAATACCTTAGATCAGTGGTTCTCAGCAGTGATGACATCACGCCCCAGGGTGAGGCAAGAGTGATAAAACCAGAAGAATGCCCGTCCCTGTTTCTTTAAATGCATAAATTATCTTTATGTGGTAGATAAAGCCCAATTTATCTTTAAAGGTGACTTGAAGGAAATGGAACTGTAAACGTGGTGACGCAGTACTGAAATGAGGTGACGCAAACAGAAAAAGTTGAGAACCACTGCCTTAGATGCATGATAAGAATAGACAAAAAATGCGCAGGTGAATTCATTGAAAGTACAGCAGCAACTAAAATAATTGAAGGGATCTAAAAAAAGTAATGTATTGCTATTTTGAGAACACCATTGTAACGAAACATAGACATGGAGAAGGATGACGAAAATAAAATGTTCGAATAAATACAAATGAATAAGTATTGTTAGAAAAATAATGATAATACGGCTGATGAAAAATATCGGGCGTTTATTAAAATGATTCTAAATGTTTAAAGACGTCTTTAAGGCAAAAGAGGTAGATGAAGGAAAAATATTCAACAGTTAAGTGAATCGAAGAAAGTTTTACCAAGAAATGAAGAATTTTGTAGTAGACAGGTAGCGAGTAGAATCCGGTTTACACAATACTCGGTTAACAGATTATTAACTATGATCACTCAATAATTGTATTATATGTTCATACAGAATTATAACTTCACATTATGAATATGAAAAAGAGATCGATTGGTTACAGTCGTTGTAAGGGGAAACTGAGACAAGACATTCTTTACATGAATCCGGGGAGAGAGCAAAAAAACGAGATCTGTACAAGCCAAATTGATTTTAATAAAAATCTAATGCGGCCACCATATGACTCTCTCCATATCTGTAATATTTCCAAAAATTCCAAATAGGATAAATGATAATAAATGTTTTAAGGAACTGCGAGAAAAATTCAAAGATCTTACAAAGAACAGAAATAAACTCATACCGTAGCCTTCTGATATTGAATATACGAATAAAGCCACGAAGCTCCAACAATTAAGAAAATAAAAAGGAGTTACTAAGACGTAGCTAAGCGTCGGTAGGTGGCGTGGTAGTGGCAGCTAAAAATATAAGATATATCTTAAACAATGTATTATATGGAAAAATGTTTTAAACAAAGACTCGAAAATTAAATTTCCTACAACTATAATTCCAATATATTTAAACATTTATCAAATATTAAAGTAAATATTTCAAAATAACGGATTAGTGATAAGAGTAAACACCCGCTTCCGGTTGACCCAATTTTACCAAAAACTAATCAGTTCTTCTGACTTTTATAAAAATGTTAAGTATAAAATTTTGCGTTGACCTGATTAATAGTTTTTGAGGTAGAGCACCCACAAGAAATCTATCACACATACGCACGCACGCACGCGCGCTCATACACACGCAGAGACAGACAGACAGACATAATCGAGAAAATGGTCAAAACGTCTTCAGGGGATCTCAAAACGTATTTCCGTTGAAATATCGAAGTCGATTTTTTCATGAATACAATGCTTTCCCCTATACTACGTATATCGAGAAAGTAATAATTAACGGTTTAAAACTCACCCTTAGGTGAAAGCCGGCTTGGATCTTTCATTCAGTCATCGATTGCGGTAGGAATTCCTGAAAAAAAATTCAAAATGAATAATTTAAAAAACAGTAATTTCTCTATTTAAAGACAAAGAAAAAGATGATGATTAAAATGTTAATGCCAATGAAAATAAATTCATATATAAGTTGACATTAAAAATTTACTAAAAATATATATGTAAGTGTTAGAAGATTTCAAAATTCTAAATATGAATGTAACTGCGTATGTTGGAAAAAAATTTTAATGTCAGATTATTAAAAAACAGTGAATTTTTATTTCTACAGGTAATCCAAACGGATTTTTAATTCTAATGGTATATCAGGACCTTATGGTGCAACATGGAAATTTCCACGGCTAATGGCTAACTTAAGATCTTAAATTAAGCAATATCTGGGTAAAAATTAAGTCACCTTTGAACTCATCACATAATTAAGCTTATATCAAATAAATATTCAGCATACCTATCTATATTGATAAAATACTTATTTGTACAATTTTTAAAATTTTCTGAGACGTGTGCGTAAATAATCATACATTATTCGGTTTATGGCATCGAATTAATAAAAATCTAGAGCAATGCTGCTAACACAAAAATTACAGTTCAACGCGTGGACTAGTCCTGGAAATATTTGGGGGTGAGTGTGCGTATTTTTGGCTAATCAACCTCTTGGATTATTATAGCCATATCTCCTTCCACACTGAACACAATCACAAGGGAAGAGGGAAACCCGGTGCTGGCATTAGCCTACTCTTAACGAAGAACAGCAAGGGGGCCAACGGCTTAACGTCCCTTCCGAAGGACGGAACGCTGCATTAGCGCGATCTTCTCAAACCACACCAACAGGAGGCCGGGCGACCTTGGAAAAAAAAATCCTACTTGCAAAGGATTCGTGCCGGCTGCCTTTTCAAGCAGCGGGCGAGTAGGAGCCAGCGTCTTAACCACTACACCACCGGCACCCCCGGGAATATTTGTTATCACCACACATTGCCTAAATAATTATATGTAGATACTATAAAATCTTGTCACAGCGAATTAAAAAAAAAATTGTTACTCCGAAAATGTTATTTCAGCAGCAGCCGACTTCCCATTGTGTCAATATTAAACATCTATTTCGAACTTTTATCAAGTTATCAATTTAAGGCCTATATTTTCCTGGCGTAATTGAAAACGTTTTAGCCCGAAAAATATGATAAAAATAATTTAAAATAAACAATTGATTGTATTGAAACTTTAAGCAACATACGTTTGAAAAATACGATTGAAGCATTCCCAGAAGAACGTTATAATGTAACCTTACTACATAAATTTCGATGTTACCCATTCATCTTTGCTATAAAACTCAGCTTGTTTTTGTAAATACATAACGACAAGCACAAAAAAGTTGGACCAAGGATAAAAAGCAAAGAAAGCGTTTTAAACAAGAATGGAAAGGTGTATTCCATATCGGTGTACACAAAAGGTGTTCTTTACTATTTATGTTGTCATGCCAAAAAGATATAAATATTAATGGTTTAGTCTAATGTCTAAGCACTGCAAAACGATGTAACAGAAGCGATGTCAAGGATATATTGATTTTGTGATTTACCGATTTAATTCATAAGTAGTAGCCATTAATAAAACAATCGAAAATTATTTAAAAAATACCTCACTGGAAATGGTTAAGAGTAATCTTTACGTTCACGCTAATCCCTTCATTCGTAAATTATCCATTTCTTCTCACTTATACGTGTGTATACGTAAAGAAAATAAACATTTAACTTAATTTATTTTTCGTGGATAAACCATTTTCTATCATTTACTATATGAGGTAGTCGCACGAAAGGAAATTAAACGTCTTTGTAGTAGATTTTGTTTACTTCAGTTGATACGAAGATTGTTTTCGTTGCCAATTAAAAAACGGGAAAATTTTTCAAGGTTCGAAGTGAATTACGACTTTCTCATTTGATTTTCTTGAAATCGGTCACTCCTTCGATAAAAATGTACTGAACAAAAGATATTCATTTGACTAGTTCTACAAATTGTTTGAAAACGTTTTTGTTATACGTAATATATTACGAGATGTGACTGAAAGTTCATTTTTTGTCACCAGTAAAGTGGCACTCCTGATTAGGCTATATAAACAGTTTGTATAACTTCCTTATTTTCTTTGCCTTAAAGTCCTAAATACCAAATTTCATGAACATCCGCCCAACAGCTTCAGAGATGAAACATGCGGACGGACGAACGGAGGAGACGTGCTCACAAGGCGTTCCGCTACTATCGCTTCGCTGGTAAATAATAAAATACAGCCTGAGCGTTTCAGATTAAACATACTGCGATCAGGCGTGAATCCGACATCACACATGTGCACAGACGTAGTATACCCACTAAGGATTTTTTTCAGTGACACCCTCTCCCTCTCTTTCCCAAGACTGCACCCGTTTTCCCAGGCGTATACAATCACGCATGCCCCCAATACATCCTTCGAGCGCCTCCCACCACCACTGCGAGGCGCACACCTCCTCCTCGCCGCCTCAAGAGAGCCGATTTCAAATGGTGCCACATGGTCTCCCACCGCCTCCGCCACCACCACACGCACCACCACAGACACCGCATCGCGAAACCGCGGAAAAGAGATCCTACCGGGAAGGGGAAGATCGCGGTTTCCTCAACAATGGGGAAGGAGAGCAAGGGGAACCGTGGTGGGGAGGGGTTCGGCTCAAAGGAGGATGGGAGGAAGAGGAAAGACCGCGGGACGTAACAATTCCCAGGACGAATGGGTCAAGTGCGGGGCGAGGAGAAGGGGAGGGGAAGAGAAAAAGGGGAGTGGAAATTCTTTCGGGAGTAAGGGGGTGGATTTAGGGGTGAAAGGAGGAGGTTAAGGGCGGGAAATCCTACCATTCATTCCAAAACTCTATCGAAAAGAAAACCAAACAATTAATAAAACCAGTTAGAAAGACATGACAATGATTTGTATATACATACATAGTATGTACTTCATTACATACCAATCGATTCTTCTGCCAGGAACTTAATTTTCCTGGAATAAATGTAAATATGACGTGAAAACTAATTCTTTTGTTTCCGGATTGTTAATTATATGAATAATTAAAAGTAAAGTACTTGTTTGGCTAAAGAAGTTCTTTACTTTTAATAATCTGAGCCGAAGTTATTGAGCTACCAACGATAAATTATATGAATAATCAATTTTTTATAGGCCTATTCCAGTAATTTTTATAATTTGTATAAACACTGAAATATTCCTACTTTTACAAAAAATAAAAAAACTGGCAATGTTTTCCTTACAGCCAATGCCAGCATAACTACGTTCTAGTTACGTTCTGAACCTACATATTGATACCCTACTCCTTTATTAAACATATTATTTAATATGAATTTACTAACAAGAAGTCCAGACCAGGACTAATGCAGGCGGGTTTCCGAAAGTTCACGTGTCGAATTGATTACTTATGTATATTGACAGGCAATGTTTCGGTATGTGTAAGTCATTCCAAGAAATTCTCATACCATAAATACCACTAGTAGTTCATACATAGTTTGTCAATGATAGAGAAAAATTGGAAAACAAATTAATAGAGCGTTATCAGGTTTAAATACTGAAAACAATGTCAAAATCTCTTTCTGACATATTTTGCATGTATTTTTTTAAATATACGAATTTAATAAATGTTACTGTTTATACGTTAATATGTCAGTATCAACTGTCCATTGCTGAAGAGTAATCGAGCGAAAAATAAAATAACCCATTTGTTCACTCGTCTATGCTCAAGCCGAGTTTAATAATAATCGTATCCATGGCAACAATCCGATAAAATGCGATTTAAACGCTAAACCGCTATGTTTTAGTAGAAATTCAAGAAAATACGATCAATTATCAAAATTCGGTGATAACAATTAGAATCTACATTCTTTTTCCCTTAGAAAGTACTCACCTCGCTCCAATATCACAATTTTATGACATTTTAATGCATCAAAGAAAACATATCTGCACGATGGATTTGACATTTCCTATGTAAAACAAATGGGCAAAAAACGTTCCTGGAATCGAACCTGGGATTTCAATCTTCGCCAAATAAAATACAGCCCGGAGGTGGGCCCTGGTAGCACGAGCCTCATACCAAGTTTCATGAAAATCGGTCAATTGGTTCAAAAGTTGTTATTAGGGGACACACACACACACACACACACACACACAGGACCATTTCATAATGCTATGTTTCCTTTGGAAACCAGCCTAAAAATAATCTAAATCTTTTCCGATACTCTTAGACTCAGAAAAATTAGATGCTGTTTACAGAGTCACAGCGGAAATATTCGCCGCCTTTGGCAGAGTTGAAGTTGAGAGCCTTTCAAAAAAATGTGTAGAACAGGGGTGGCCAACCAGGAGCAGGAGCTACGATACTAGACTAGATATCACCGAAGAGCCGCAGTAACATGTAATGTACTGATAAAAATATTTAAAACATAATATTGCTGCTGACGCATATAATAATAATATATTTTAAGAATAATAATTAAAAAAATGATATTATAATAATTGCCATACAATTACAAAGCAAAGAAAAACTTTAAACAAAGCAATTGAGTTTACATCAAAAGGAAATTTATTTTAATGGTGTTCAAAAATTTAATCTAATTGAAATCTCTCTATTCTAACATAATATAACACTATAACCAATACAATTTAGTAAAGTCTCATGCTTAAAATTAGCTATATGTCCTGACTATTAAAATAAACACAAATCTTACAGAATATATATAGTAAAATTCTTCCTTTATACCAAGGGTGGCCAACCTAGGCCTGAGCAGGAGCCACAATAACATGTAATGAGTTAATAAAATATTTTAAACTCATTATGTAACTGCTGTAGCATATCACTATTATATATATATATATATATATATTTGAAATAAATCTCTATGAAATTTGACTACTTTGCTCTATGAGATTTTACTACTTTGAAGCCGAAACAGAACTAGCCTAAAATATCTCTCTGGGTTGAGATGACAAAACATATGCTGCATGAAGCATTCAGATTTCAGCCACGAGGCAAGGCAACCGTAAACACAAATATAATGACTCATATGTACGAAACGGTTTAAAATAAAAGCGAAGTGACCGGGAAGTAGCGCATTGTAACGCGCAGGACGCGGGTGGGCAATGCGTTGGTAGGGATAATGAACTACCCAGTATCAATTCGTAACACGGAGTCATCAAGTTTCGTGCGATTTTATTTAATTATTTATTTGTTTTGTATTAAAAAATATATTTAAAATTATTGAGGCGAGCCACGTTGAAGGTATCGAAGAGCCGCATGCGGCTCGCGAGCCGCGCGTTGGCCATGTCTGCTTTATACAATCAGCATTTGTACATTAGATAGCAATTTTCATGAGTGTTTTGCCTTTAAGATCACAATATTCTAAAACAGAAATTTGACTCTATAACAGTCAATATTCAGAATAGCCAAAGTTAAAATTTCTAATTTTTCAGATTACACAAAAGAAACAAATATTACGTGTCAGAGATTAAAAAGGATAACATTACAGTCCCACACAGCCCAATTGGGTCGCCTGTAGGTGCTGTGTTCATGCTAGCTAATAATAATAATAAAAACAAAACCTTACTCTTTTATTTAGTGGAACTTCTGACAATCTTTGGCTTCAACAATTCCCTTGCGCATTATAATCGGAAAATTACGGTATATGTAAGGTAGCCAAAGTTTTCAAGAGCTGCATATCAACTCTCAAAGAGCCGCATTCAGCTACGGAGCCACCGCTTGACCATCCCTGGTGCAGAATATTATTTTTCCTCCGTTGCAATTCAGAAAAATTTCACTCTTACTGAAATAATTGTAACATCTGAGCATAAAATAAACATTCATTGGAAGGTAAAGATATTTTTCGTCTCTTTTGCGGAAGGCGTGGGGCATCTTTTATAACGAGTGGCGCCTATGGCAAATGCTACCTCCGCCACACCCTAGTTACTGCACTGGCTATTTAAAAGCACTTCTACAATATTATACACATGTTTACTTATTTCTCCAACTTAAATAGTGCGTGAATCGTTTCCTTTCTCATTAAACAGAATCCGAGATTTCAAAGAATATATGCTCCGACATCTGGACATTGGGTAGGCAATCTCATTTGCCTTTGGTATCGAAGAAGAGAGGGACTAAAACTAACATGCGATTCTCTCGATGTAAGCGAATTTATTACGGACCAATGGACATTAAATCAGCTACAAATCTCATTTTAGAAGGATTTCGAATAATTTTAATAAAAAAGCACTTAGAATTTTATCATATTTGCTGAAAAATTATAGAAACTTTGAATTGTGAGGTGCTTCGAGTTATACGACATCGCGATAACGAGTTTTTACTGTATGTACATAAAGGTCGAACGGATAAATCTGTTCTCTGAAGCCGGTTCGGAAGGAAACAAAGTAGCATGGAGAACACCTTACCTATGCCGCAACATAAGATGTTCTTGCGGGATGGTACTCCCTAACCAGGCCAGCGATTAATGCTGCTGCCTGTGTCTTTAACTCCTCGCCTCCCTCTTTCTCCGTACCGGTCGTTTCTCGCATCCGCGAACTCTGCGAGAGATGGAGGGCGATGGAGTGAGGGGGCAGGGAAGAGAAGGGGAGGCTCGTTTTTTCGTCGGTCTGAGTGCGGCAGGCGGGTCCGGTCGGGGCGACCTGTGCAACCGACCAAGAGAGGAAGGGAGAGAGGGCGATGGATAGAGAGAGAGAGTTTTTAAAGGCGCCTGCGCGAGGCGCGGAGGAGGGCTACTGCAAAATGCGGCCGTCGGAGGAGCGAGAGAGGTTGCGGGCGAGGTTTTAGAGAGAGGAGAGAGGTCGTGAAGTGAGGAGAGAGACGGAGAGAAAGAATGATGAAGCGGGCATGCATCGCCGATGCTCCCTTAGGCTATAGGCCGCCCGCCGAAGTGGGGCAGCCAATCAAAGAGCGCGCGAGCACCAGACGGAGATGACGACGGCCGAGACGCTACGACCCGCTAGAAAATGTTTTCTCCTCAATGCCGTATGAATAATAATCAATCTGATTCTCGTTGTAAAGACTTGCGGAAATAATAAATATGCATTCCGCGTTTCGATATCCGGATCTTACGATAATAGAATGTTCGTTAAAAAATTCTCGATTGGAAGAAGTAACTGATTGCAGGGTCATCGTGTGGCTGGAAAAATATCGATGCAAGAGAAATATTTTTTCAAGATTGTATTGTAAAGGAGAATTAGGAGTGTACTTTTATTTTTAATCATTGTCATTGGACTTTTCAATCGCTGTTTCACTTTAGACACGCCGATGCACGATCAGACACGGTGATGTAGAACATTAATTCTTATATATTGAGTGATTTGTTTAAGAAAAATGTTTTTCGGGCATCGCTCTTATATCAATGAAAGAAAAAGATCCCTTTTAACGTTATTTAAAAAAAACTTAAAAGAAAAATATATGTACCTCTTCAAAAATAATTATTCATATTTTAATGAAGTTCATTTCTTAAAGTTCATTATAAGAAAGTACAGATCCTAAAATCAGCCAGCAATTAAGCGAATTAGATGTCTTAAATATATTTTGCAACGAAGTGCTTAAATAAAAACTAGGGGCTACGCGCGTCAACCCCGTGCTTCGCTCCGCGAGGCGAATTCATCCACTGCCCGTATGCACTCTGAACCTCCTCCTTTCGGCATATATTTTAGGTAAAAAATTATATCTATCCCCATTTTCGGGCTTTCTCTTAGTGGACGACAAGTTTCGTAACACATTAATTTCTCTGCCAATTAACGGTTTGCCCATCGACCGACCGACTACGATTTTAATATACAGAGAGATATCTGAATTAGGAACATTTATTAGCACAAAATCAATGAATAATGGAATATTTGTTAATTTTTGCTACCGAAATATTGTTTATCGCTACCTATGTATTGTTTAAGCTTCAAAATAGCGGAGAAATGTCGTGAATAGGTGGACAGATGCGACGCGAAATTATAATCCCAGTCAATACGCAATTACACGAAACCGGCAACAATGCAAATCACCAGGATGACGAAAGATTTTCACTTTAAATACGTCAAATTTTCTTGTTAAAAACTGATTTTTGGAATGATACGACACATGAAATAATTGACGGCAGGAAAATGAAATTTCATTCTTTTAGGCGTTCATTGTTTCAAATCTCGAACTCCTACGAAGATATTAAGTAAATTTCAAATGCAAATGATTGTTGTGCTATACTCATCAAATCAAATGGAGAATGTAAACACTCCCAGAAACAAATCCATGACTTCAAGTAGACAATGAGAAACCTCAAATTTAAACGGGATAAGGCCAAGTAATTTCTGAAAGTTAGACCGAAAATGTTTTGAGTTATAAGCAGTTTTCGTCACTTGGACCGATTACGACTTTAATACAGAGAGAGATTTCTTAACTAGAGAAAGACTAGTCTACTACGTCTTTGATTTATAATGTACGCACAGAATGGCAAGAGACACATTGTACCTAACTGCTATACTGTATATGTACACTTAGCCAAGAAGATGGAAATTATAAAATGAAATTACTTAAAAAATGCAACCTAACTATGATTTGAGTAGGCCACAAAGCGTTCAAAAAGTTTATGCTTTTGATACAGAAAAATTATAATCAGGATTTCTCTAACCATCTCTCTCGAATAACGTATAGTTTGTTACGCGATCCTGTGCGTGCGCGCACACGCGAACGTGGCCGACTTAAGAAATGGCTAGTACAGCGGTCTACTCTAATAGAAACAGAGATATTCTTCGTCAGTCAAAAAAGAAAGAGACAAAAAAGTGTTATTATACATTCCCGACACGTATGGGCTTTGCGCCACGCCGAGTCATGACGAATCGCGGAGGGAGGGGAAATTAATCTGTATTTATTATTAGAGCCAGGTAACGTCATATATGTAGGACGTTTGGCGCTAATAACCTCTCGCGCGCCTTAAAAATACCCGCGTCTGTCGGGGATAATTTATACCAGCCCTTATTTACACAGGCTGAGGCGATCTTTTTCAGCCAAGAAAAACCGCGCGGTCGCGGATTGCAGGAATGTCATGGGAGAGAATGGATGCCTCTTAAAAAACGCGTCGCACATTAGTTGTTATATGCAGATTTTTTAACACGGGTAGAGGTGACATTTTCTACGACACTGTAACTTACAATATTGGTTTTCAATTTGTCGCACTACGCATTGCTTTTGCACGGAAAATCATAACAAAAGGTTCGTAAACTTTTCCTTATCTGATCATTGTTGGAGCTGGAGAGTTTTGTCCAGCTGATGATATATATCGTATTCGAATAGTTTTCACCAAACATTTTGCACCCTAAGAGGGTTTATGATATGAAGCATATCAAAATACAAGCCAATATAGATGCCGTCACTTTTTATTATTCGGCAATAGGTATAAACGAACATCAAACAATAAAAACATATAATAATGGTAGGTAACTTGGCACTACTTTCACAAAAATCGTACCAATTATTTAACATTACTGAGTGTTTTATTTTTGTTAACATACATATGTACCAATCTCATGTAGATATAAATTGTGAAATATTTTAATTAAAAAATTGCATGGCCATATTTGAAGGATAGATTAAAATATTTGCGGTTTTAATCTTAAAGCCACGGTTTAGAGGGTGTTAATTTGTTCACCCGAAGATAGCGACAAGAGAATTAGCGGCATTTTTGAATTTTTTTAAATAAATAACGAAGGGTTTACTAAAATATTAAAGAACAAAATAAAAAAAATTGCGCATTGCTTCAAACAATCTGTACCGATGGAAAAAGCAAAAATCGGAGAGTAATGCCGTTCAAAGTCGGAAATAACCTCGCGAGAGAGAGGGGGAGAGAGAGAGAGCAAGGAAAACGTCGTGATATACATAAAATCCGCCGATAGGCAGAGAGTGAGGGTGGGAGGCGAAAAAAACGGAAAAAAGACCGGGAGAAAAAAAACCCTCCGCCGGGAGGCGCAGGAGATACGAAAGTCGATAAAAAAGAGAGAAGACGAAAGGAAAACTTTCGGCGGGAATCTCTTAAATTGAGAAGCGTAAACCACGACTCAGATCGATTCAAAATAAATAATTTTTTTAAAGGGGAAAAGTCGTAGCACCGCGTCCGTAAAGACAGAATAAAAGTCGCTCTGCGACGAGAGAAGCCAACGATGTTTGGTGATAGAGAAGAGATAGCCTAGAAAGAAAAGGATAGGGATAAAGGAAGGGAGAGAAGTAAGTTGATAAGAAGTATGGGGAAGAGATCGAGGGTGAGAGAGGATGAGAGAGGGAGTGATGGGAAGAGGAGGGGAGAGAGGACAAGGGAATAGAGGGATAAGAGATGCGAGAATGAGAGAGAAGAAGAGAGGGAAGGGGAGAAAGAAAGGAAGGAAAAGAAAAATTAAAAACTTTTGCTGGGTAAAACTAGTGATAGCGATATTAAAAAGATATCAGGAAAATAGAACAGTAAACAGTACGAGAGCTAATTGCATAGAAGTCCGTGATAGCTTAGTATTCGAACTCAGTGGCATATGGCATTCTTCAAGTTAAAAAAAATCTGATATGGCCACCACATGACTTTGTCCATATCTGTAATATTTCTAAAAATTTCAAATAGGTTACATGATAAAAAATATTTTAAGAAACTGAGAGAAAATTTTAGACTACAAAGAACAGAAATAAACTCAACCCATACCCTTCTGATATTGGATATAGCCAAAAAACTCCAACAATTAAGAAAAAAAGGAACGTTACTAAGACGTAACTAAGCTTCAATTGTTAACAATAGTCGTCGGTAGGTGGCGTGGATGTGGCAGCTAAAAATATAAGATATCTGTTAAACAATGCATTATATGGAAAAATGTTTCCAACTAAGTTTGTAGAAAATTAAATTTTCTAAGACATTAATTTAATACATTTTTACATTTATCAAATATTAAAGCAAATATTTCAAAATAACGGATAAGTGACAAGAGTAAACACCCACTTTCGGTTGACCGATTTTTACCAAAAACTAATCAGTTCTTGTAACTTTTATAAAAATGTTAAATATGAAATTTCGCAATGACCTGTTTAATAGTTTTTGAGTTAGAGCACCCAAAATAAAGCTATCACACACACACGCACTCACACACACACAGATACCATCAAGAAAATGGCCAAAACGTGTTCAGGGGGCCTCAAAACGTATATTTCCGTTGAAATCTCGAAGTCGATTTTTTCATGAATACAACACTTTCCCCCTCGTACTACGTATATGGAGAAAGTAAAAATGGATAAAATTTACCTGATCAAGGCGTAAATCTATAGATGTGAGTTATGATAAAAAAGCAGAAACATTAAAAAATTATGAGGAGATTTTAAGGATTATTTTTTATTCGGTTATCACCGAAAATTAAAATATAGATTAAGATGTGGATAAATCGGGTGATATAAATAACAATGTTTTACGTGTAAAGTTATTAAGATAAGATCGCGGTAAGGGAAGCTATTTGAGGGGAGAGGGGGTGAAGATGTTTTCCAAGGAGAGAAATAGGAATGAGAGGGAGATGAGGATAGGGAGGGATTAACTTGAATAGGCCGAGCGGCGAAAGATAAATTTATTGATTTAGTATTTGAAACCCGAAGCCATTTATTTATAGCCTAGGATCATTCGGAGCCGAAGGTGCGACAAGTATGAGTGATCAAATGGACCTCGGTAAACATCCTTCGCAGACGGAAGGGATTCGAACCCTAGATATCGTGATCCGTGAGACATACAGAACGAGGGCGCTTTGAGCAAAGATAATTAACGAAAAAAACTTGGCAAAGTAACTTCGTGGCCTTCGATGCGTTGAGTTGACATTTGCGAGAATGAATAACTCTTTCAGATGAAACGAGGCCACATAAAGTAAAATTATCAGAGAATTAAATTACTATAAAAATGGTATTCTGATGCAACAGAAATTCACATAACAAAATGCCGCGGAAAAATTATTCACATTATATTGACCGGTGAAAGAACGATGGAAAATTCTAGAAAGCAGAAGCAAGGATAAGGAAGAGAGAGAAGGAAATAAATTAGAATAAACAAAGATTCAGTAAAAAATATTCATATCCAAAATTCGATCATTCAATGAAAATATATTTCTTCCCTTTATTTTTCCTATATGGTGCTATTCATTTCTATAACTCGAATTTTGCTTGTCATCCCCTGGAATTCGATTTATTGAGACTCCACGGTTAATAAAAGAAAAGAAAATTGCGAAGAAAATACAGTATAATATAGGTATGGGAGAAGGCATATTAGACACGGGAATATATATATATACTATATATTATAGTATAGAGAGATAGGAGGAATATGGGGAGTGAGGAAGAGGTGCGTAGCGTGCTGCGGGAGGCAGCGGTGAAAGGGGAGGGCAAGCAAGAGGGAGGCCTGTGGCGCTGAGCGCTATAACGGGAGGGTTGGGAGTGAACGAGGAGGGTGAGCGAAGGAGAGAGAGGGTGGGCGTCAGTTTGCCTGGGGAGACTGAAGGGGAGAAGACGCGGTGGCTTAGTAGGGGGCGGTAAAACCGAGAGAGCGATAGTGAGGGAGAGAGGGGGGGAGAGAGGAATATGGGGAAGGGAGAGGAGAGTAAGGAAAAAAAGCACCTAAATCCTTCAAGAGGGGAAAAGTGTATGTTGCGGGAGCGAGGGAGGGAACGCCGGGAGATGGGGAGGATTGGTGGGGGGGGGGGGCAGTTGTAGCCTTAGAGGGGTTCGGGAAACGTAAGGGGTAGGAGGAGGTGGAGAAACGATGACGTATGCATGCATAGGAAAGTGAAGCGAATAAGGTGGGAAGAGTGGAGGGAGTGCGGGAATTAATGCGAGGCAATGAATGGGACGATTGATAAGAAGGGGATGAAGGAGAAAATGAAGGATAGTAAAGTATAAGCCAAGGAGAAGGTAGAGAAGAAAGGAAATTGGAAAATATCGAAGAAAGGGATAAAAAAGAGAAGGAGAATATACAAGCAGGGGAGAAGAATAGAGAGGAGGACCCCGAATAGAACCTTAATATATAGAACCCTGGCGTGTTCGTCAGAAAACGCACGTAGCGATGAGAGAGGGGTGCGGCGAAGAAGGGGGAGAGAAAATGATTGATTATTTGGGATTTAGCGTCCCATTTCAGCTCCGCGTCGCCATTCACGCTGACGTATCGACGACTTTGAACGATGAAGAACGCGTGCCGTCGTAGGTTCTCGAACCACGGACCAAATGCCGCGGGGAGACGAACTCTCAAGGCATTATTGGGTCATTGCGTCTACTTTTGAGATTTGAGGAAAGAAGGGGAACAAAGAAGAGCATCGATGGATAGGAATGCTTCGATGTGAAATTCAAAACAATAAAATACGAATGGTAGAGATGAAAGAAAAAGAATAGTGCCTTTAGAAATATATGAAAAAAGGAAAAATATAGTCGAAGGCAGTCTTCAATTAAGTCTAAAGCGAAGGGAAGAAAGAACTTAAAACACACGAGATGGAATAGGAGGGAATGAAGAAAGAAGAACGAGAAAGAAAAGAAATAGTCTAAGAGAGAAAGGGAGAGTGAAAAGAGAAGGGGAATAACGTAAGGGAGCAGGGGAGAGGCGCAGAGGGAGGAGAATTGGGAGAGAGGTAGAGAGGATCGACGCACTGGCGTTTTAAAGTGGATGGATCGAGATGCATCGTTTGGAGAGGGGTAGGGAGGCCGACCGATGCCAGGGAATGGGGCGGCGAAGGTTTGGGGAGGGAGAGAGTGAGGGGAGGAAGAACTCGGTGGGGTCTGGGGGAAAGTGGAAGGAAAAAATGCATTAAAGTCCGTAGGGAGAGACGGGCGGTTTCGGGGCGGGGGCGAGAGAGAGGGAGAGGGGCGGAATGGGAGAGGGTGGAGGAAATAACAGCCCCGGGGAAGGGAGGCAGGGAGAGCAGAATAAAGGGGAAAGGAGGAGATGTGGCGGATGGAGAGAGAGGGAGAGAGACAGAGGGCGTCTGCGTGGAGGCGGGAGCGTAGGACCTGTTCGGTTCAGTCCTCGCGTCTTTAAATGGACCGGATTCGCTCCGCCTCTCCCTCCCCTCTTTCCCATCTGGGAGTTCCCCTGTCTCTCTCCCCCCTCCTCCTACCGGCTGATTCGCGAAACAATTTTTATCTCGTTCATTTTTTAGTTTTATTTTTTCGTTCGTGGCGCGGCCGCGACCCCGTGCGGACTGCCATGGCCATCTCCGAATGCGCCGTCGCTAATCTGGTCCGAGGCGACGTCCTTCCTACTCTCCTCTCCCCCGTTCCTCCCCTTTGTGTTCTCTCTCTCTCAAAGAGAAGCGAATTAACAATGAAAAATAAATTTCCCCTGGAAATTTTTACCCGTAGCAGTCGATTCACATTACTCTCCGCGTGTTCAGATGCGCGCAAAAATTGAAGGTTCCCGAATCGAATGATGGAGGAAAAAAATAAAAGGAGAGAAAGAGAGTCGGCGAGCTGTTTGTTTTGCGAGGTTCAGATTCAGCGGCCACTTCTTGATTCATTTTTTATTCGATGCGGAATTCGAGTAATTAAAAACGGGGTTTTCCCGGCAAAATTGCTTAAAAACGACGCGCGGAGAGTGAGAGTAACGCCTTGGAACGAAATTGTCTTGCAAAACGTTTACGTGCAAACAAACCGCTTACAATTTAGCAATCGTATAATTTATTTTTCTTAAGTCATTACATCGAATAAAAGATGTTTCGATTAAACATAGGGAATTTTCTATCCCTACTATTAACTTATTAATAATTATTTAATGTTCACTAAAAATTAACAAATAATTTACTATTTGGTGGAAAAAATCATATTAACCTTTAGAATTAAAGTTACTTCCTTTTTCATAAGTGGTATATATTTATTCTTCTGATATAATTATCAAACTTAAGACAATGTACATACTGCAAGTAGGCAAACGTTGCTGCTAATAATCTCGCTAGATGCGATGAGATGTATTGACGAAAAAATTCTAACGAAATACGTTCTAAATTAAATATTATGACTTGCATTACATACTTCAAAGTCGTAACGTTGCACATAAACATATTAATAACGACTGTCTTATCAATGAACTTTTAATGGAATTAATCGGAGATTGGGATAAGCGTAAAAGAATATTACTTTTGATAAGAAAACAATGCCTAAAAGAAATAACCGAAAATATTTTTTTTATTTAACAAAAATAGAATGTATACATACGTTCAAACATTTGACGACTCCTATGAGGGACATAATCTAACGGTCACATTTATTAATTTCATAAAAATTTATAAACATTTAATATTTATATCTATTCCAAGCCAAAATATTTTTATGTTAATTTAATAACGCATTATAAAAGGCATATGTTCCTTTAATTGTTGTACAAAAAGCTTTAATTTTGTGTTTTACCATTAATAAAAGCTAACCCATTATTCATTCCATTTTACAGATGAAAATATTTGTTTTGGCATTAAATTTTAGTCATCCTTGATATCTACGTGATTTCTGATTAATATTTCTAAGGTAATTACTATGTGCGATAGTAGGTAAGCGATTTCATGGCTGATCAATAAGACATTGTGTTATTCAAATCAAGAATCACATAGGCTACAGTTCGACTTAATTATAATTCTCGTAGTTTAGGCCCGAATTGTATTATTATATAAATTGTAATTACTTTTGGTTGAATATTCCTTAATGCTCTTAAATTTGGCGGTTTAAATTATTTGACAAATAAATCGGTGGTATAATAAAAATTACACTTTGTTCGGCATTTCTCTTTTAAAAAACTTGATACAATTTGATTATAAATGACGAAAGAATATTGACTATAAGAAGAAGGCGTATGTTAACAATTATTACATGAAAATTCGAATTGGCACGTTGATGTCCCACTTGTCACAGTCTGATTCCGTCCCACACATTCCTATTCATCGTTAAATTTAAATTAAACTTCTTTTGGAAATTATTACGGCAATAAATCCACGCTTTTCTCAAAAATAACTTTAAAAAAGGATAAAAATGAAAAGATAAAAAAACGCCGAGAACTGTTTTTAAAAAATCGGTGCATTTTTACTTCTCCAACGGCCAATTAAAGAACACCGATTTCAAATTACGACCGACGCGCATTAAAGAAACAAACCAATTTTTAAAAAAAGGGGCCCGTACCGAAGAGATAGAAACCGTTTAAATAGCCCAAGCGCTCTGAGAGAGAAAGAAAAAAACAAGCTTTTCAGCGGAATTTTCGCGATTCCTCATTCTTTCGTTTCCCGAACGAATCCTCTTCGGGCGGACACAGCTCTCTCCCGAAAAAAAGCCGAAAAAATAAAATTCCTCTGCCACGTAATCCCGTTTGTGTTTATGGATCCATTCCATACAAGCGTACATTGCTCTTTAGCTGTCTCTCACTCGATATTTCTCATTCTTTCTTTGTTCAATAGATGGACTGGTGATGCTCCCTCTCTCTTCCTACCTCCTTCCCTCTCTCTCTCCCCATCCTTCCAACTCCTTCACGTATGGACCGTTGTTGCTAGGGAGAGAGGAAGCTATGGAGGGATCATTGTTGTTCGGACGTTTGATGCCTCCATGTCGGGTTGTCTATAGTTCCAGGGTGTGTTTGTGTGTGTGTCTGACAAAAGACCGGAAATGACCCTCTGTAGAGAGCGACGCGTCGTAGCCCTTCACACACGCACACTCTTACACACCCACGCACGTGTACTCGAACGCACGGGTGTGTGGAGGGGTGTACTGAGAAAAGGATTCGGAAGATTTTTCTCGAGGTTTGACGAAAACCTTCCAATGAAAGGGAGATAGGAGTGGAGGTAAAGGGAGTGAGGAAGAGGGCGTTACGCACGCACGCACCGCATACCGTGGGGTGCGACGACTGCGATGCCCGATTCCCGCCTACCACGACTCCCTCCTCCCAAATCCTTCTCGATGCCGCTTCGACAGAATAAAAAAAGAAGTGGTCGAGACGAAAAAAATAAGACGGAATTTTGTTTTCTATTTTATTTCTTCTCTAGTTTATTTTTCGGTGAAAAATCTTAATGGGGTTGATCGGGGAACCATTTCATATAATCTGCGGTGGACTTCCTCTACCCTCCCACCTATTTCTATTCCTTCCTGCCATCGAGGCGGCGCGGCGGCCGAATATTCTCGAGTGGAGTGACGCGTGTCTTTTATGTGCTATCGTACGCGCGTGATTTTTCGAGCGTCTTAAAAAACATTAGCCGTAAAGCGTTGGATCGTTCCATTTTCCGTATAAACGATTTCCCTTGTAATTTATTCCGTAGGCCATAAAAATTATCGAACTCCACTTAAGTTGACATAAATTTTGATAATGCTTTCTTTATTCTGCGCAATCGTTTATTTTATTTTACCTCACACCTAGCCATTAAGAATTTGCGTCTGAGTTCGAGGTACCTAACTTAGCATTCTTACTCGAGTTTCGACTTACGCTATATTTTATTTCACAAAAACGATTCCACCAACCTTATTTTATTGACATTTTTTAAAAAATTTATGGCTTCCATTTCTTCAGTATCCTTCGTTCCCTTTAAACAAACTCTGATTTTATATGCTACGCAGAAAGAATGTTGCAGTTTTACCTTATAGATTTAAGATTAATTATTAATGGATTTCATACTTTTTCGTGGATGAGCGTATATATTTTCAAATCCCTTGGCTAACACGCTTATATATTCATGTCAACTACAGTGAATCTAGATATAACGAGATTATGCGGTGTAAATCATAGTAAGTCGCGATTGAAAGTACCATTCTCTAGAAAACATATACCGTGATGGTCGGAATTAAAATATCTCAGAAATTAAGGAACCAAAAAAATGCAGAAAATGAAATGTTTAGCATCAAATCTCAGAATTCTAGGCTCTCTTGTTTAGCATGACATTGAAGCATAGTAGAAAAAATTTTGACTTTAATTTTTATATTAGCTATATTAATTCTACTTGCTGGGATGCTTTTCTTAATAATTTCTGTACTATTAATGATCTAGAAAGCATGACGGTTACGAATAAAAAGCAGAAAATAATGATGTAACTCATAACAAGGCTAAGAAAGCGAGATTACAAACAAAAAAATCATGTAAATGATCTATCTGTTCCCATGGCGCAATGGCAGCACCAGCAACCTTGCTTCTCGCCCCGTCCCCGTTAACCTCGTGGCGGCATTCAATATTCCAATCCTTGAATTTTAAGGGAGCATGGGCGCAGTCACGCCATCCTTCCGTCCACCGGGGACGGAGAGAAACGAGAAATAAAACAAAAGAAGCGCAAAAGACGACATCGGGGACGACGAACGCGCTCCTCGCGGAGAGACAAATATATTCCCGTACATCTCTGAGGACAATCGCATCGCTGCATCAACACAGGTACATGCAGGAACACATACACGAGCGCACAACGTGTACACACGCGCGTGACGAAAAGGAGCACGATGGAACTCCACGCTACGTCGGTGTGGCATATTGTCGGTCAAAACAATGAGAGCGAACAGGTGCAACGTTTTTTTCCACTTTTATTTTTTGGAGGAAAATTTATGGGAATCTGGGAAGGAAAAATCCCCTTACTTCCTTTTTTTATAACCTCTCTCTCTCTCTCCATGCGCCCACCCACCCCTTATTACGCCGATTCATCAAGATCCCTGAAATTGCCACCTGTGTATGGAAATGAAGGGAGTGTTTCGAGAGAGTGAGAGATGGAGAGAGAGAGAGAGAGCGAGATCGAGAGAGAGAGAGAGGAGAGCGAGAGAGCTGTTACAAATTAGGCACTTCCGTTCAATTGAGAGCTCTTCCTCTCCATCTTTCCACTCCCTATCAGACTCTCTCATTCCCTCTTCTCTTCTCATCCTCCGCTCACTCTCTCTCTCTTCCTTCTTCATTTCCTTCCTCTCTGCCTCTCTTCCTCTTTTCGTTTCCACCTACCTATCCAGGCTCACTCATCTTTCTCTCCTACTCTCTCCCTATTCTGTCCCTTTAGATCCTTGGGATTCTTTTAACTTTCCCTATCTTTATCGGTCTATTTTTCCAATCATAAATTTATGTACTTTAAGGGATAAAAGAGAGGCAGAATTTTGTTCTCCGTTTCTTCATTTCTCTCTTTCTCCCAATTATGCTTTATGATTTGGTTTTATTTTTCTTGTATTATTGCTATTTTATATGTCATACGTTTTAGCAACGGAAGTAGACATTTTTCATAATTAATCTCGGAATAATAAATAAGGTGTAGACAGTAAACTCCTGATTAACCGGATGTCGAATAACCGAAATATTTTAAACTTATAACTTAATAATCTTTCGTACTACATTACGAATGCGTATGTACATATCTACGGTACTATCTATTGCCCCATATCTAAGAAATGCGTTAATACACAATAGAGTTTTACTTGACGTGTAAACTTACATTACAGAGTAACATTGAAATAAACTTCTCCTTAATTTTTTTCTTTACTCAATTTTTTAATTAGTGCGTATTTATGGCACGCATTAATAGACATATCGGTGAACAGTAACTTCCACACTGAACACAATCACAAGGGAGGAGGGAAACCCGGTGCCGGAATTGGCCTACTTTTAACGAAGAACACCAAGGGGGCCAACGGCTTAACGTCCCTTCCGAAGGACGGAACGCTGAATTAGCGCGATCTCCTCAAACCACACCAACAGGAGGCCGGGCGACCTTGGAAAAATCCTACTTGCGCAGGATTCGTGCCCGCGGCCTTTTAAAGCATCAGGCGAGTAGCAGCCAGCGACCTAACCACTACACCACCGGCACCCCCCTGTGTGTGTGTGTGTGTGTGTGTAGACACACATATTCATACACGTCTCTATTACTATCTTTCTTTATCTTTCCAGATATTTTTCCTTTCTTTCTCTTCCATCCTTTCTTAACAAAAATGATGGAGTGCGAAAGTGAGAGAGAGAGAAGAGTAGGGGGAGTGAGAAAGAGATTAATTGCAACAGGAGAGCGTGGTCATAACGCCCCCTTAGAAAAAGTTTTCGTGTCACACACCTGTAAAACCCGAGGCAGATACAACGCGTTTCGGAGTGGAGGGAGCGAAAGGGGAGGCGGAGGAGGAGGGAGAAAAAAGCACACGCGTCGTTTGTGATGGAAATGTTTTGCGGTTCTGGATGCAAAAACAAGTGAGGGATAAACCGTGCGAAAGCGTGAGCCGCGTGTTAGTGTGTGACCCTTTCCGGGATGCATTTTTTATGCGACGAAAAGAAAAGGTGTCTACCTTGTTTCGTTTTTTTAGAATTGCATGATTGTTTATCCGGCGAGGGCTTTGTCTATTACGTATTTAAGGACAGAATTCTTGGTTAAACGGCGATGGTTGTCGTCTAAATCACGTAGCAAATGAAAAAATGGTTACATAGATTATGGTGAATTCGCAGGGAAATTGCTCTGATGTTACCATCGCTTTAGGATTTACATTTTAATTAATTAATAGCATAAGTTTCACCAGCAAAAAATGTATTAGATATCGTTAGATGGTGTAAGTGACGTGAAGTGAGATATTTCGAAATAAGAGAACTGAATATAAAAAATATATACAAAATATTGCCAATCAGAAAATATGCTAAGAATTTAGACTTCTACTGCAGTGAGCAAGAGTAAGATTTCTGAATTTAGAAAACAAAACAATCTTAAAAGTATATACTTTTTAAATAAAGCAAAAACACGTCGTTCTGTTTGCAAAATTACGTAAAGGGAAACGAATCTCAATTTCGTAAGAGATCAAGATCTGACTCTATGATTAAGGCTAGCCACTGCCAATGCCGTTCTGGTTGGAATGTCTCCGCAAGAGATTTTCTATTGTTTCGACCGTATGCCTTTCGCTTGAGCGAGATCGATGAAGAAAATGGAACAAACGGTTCGCCCGAGAGAAAGACAAATCGATATCGAACGACCTTAAGATTTTAATTTTATAATCGTTCAGTGATCTCTACAGGAATGCCTCTCTTCACGACCACGGTAATGGGTGGAAAACAATGGCGAGAACGTATCCGAGGTTAACTAGCAGACGCAATGTCGAGGCCTTGAAACATTCATCTCTGAAGGCAGCAAAATTTCCCGCAACTAAGGGATTTTTTTGGTTATTTTATGCGCGTAGTAAAGAATTATAAGATTTAAATTTAACGAAATATTACTCAGAAATTCATTAAACATTTGGGTTCGCAAAGCGGTCAGAAAACTTGATTTATACTCTCAGTAAATAATTATTATAAATGAATGATCCTGCAAAAGCTTGATTGGGATAAATTTCAATAATGACGACTGTATAATGACAAAAACTAAACAGCTAAGGAAAATCGTTTTCTTTTGATTGTCACTTAATATAAAATCATCAAACAAACGAAAATAATAATGGTACGTTAAAAAAGTATCACTTGCACAAAGAATGTTCTTATTACGAAGTTCATCGGGGCTTTAAATGTAAATAAAACTTTTTCTATACTTATATCGGCCATGCAATATCAATAATAATATTTAATTAAAAATCCATTCAGAATTCAACCTCCTAGAAGAAACGGCAATTGTTATATGCACAATAATACGCAATTAAAATTTTTAATAAGAAGAATAGAGAAAATCATCAACCCGAGGTGAGACGAGAAACTTAGCAACTTAGTAACAATAAAGTGATCTACGAAGAATATTTTCCAAATACTTTTTTCTTAGCTACATTCACAAGACGCGCCCGAGCTGTGACAGGGAGCGATACATCAACCTTCAGCTTTAAGCAATAGCAGGCGTCAGGAGGAATGACAGTGAGGAACTCAGAAGAGGACACTAGGAAATGAATAAGGAGAGAAGGGGAGAAGAGCTTGATAGTGAGAGGGGAAGGAAGAGAGAGAGGGAGAGCAGTGGGGTGGGGGAGATAGGGCCATGAATATTAACGACGAATAGCGCAGACGCTGTCCCTTTGGCAGTTCACCGAACCCCTAAACCACTCCACGACTCCCTCTCCTCTTTTTCCCTCCCCTTCTCTCTCCCATCCGCCACTCCCTTTCCCGTACAACACTCCTTCCCCCACACTCCCATCCATTCCCACGCCTCTTCCACCTGCCGGTCATCTAAAACGCCGAGAGCCTCGCAAGAATGACCCCCACAGCCACAACCTCTGCCTCCCTCTCCTCATTCCCCCTCTCTCTCTCTCCTTCCTGCCACCCTTTCCACGCCTCCTCTCTCTATGTCCGCTGCTTCCTTTCCCTCCTCTGTCCGCTATCCCAACTCCTTTTGAATTTCCTCGATGCCATACATTCCCTTCTTCCTTACTCACCCTCCCCCTTCCTTAACCTCTTTATTTTTCCTTTCCACTTCCTCTCTTTAGCGAGTCTCTCACCCCTCCATTTCTTTCTATTTCTGCTTTGTCTTTCTGCTTCTTTCAATTGTTTTCTATCTCTTTCACACCCACATATACGGTCTTCTGCGAATCGCTCCCCGACTCTCTACTCCGTCAAGCGTTGGGTCGGCTTTATTCATTTTGTTTTTCATTTCCCGACATAGGTCACAGGTACGCCTTAACTGTACAGAGAAGTTTTTTTTTGGGGGCAACGGCAATTTTATACGGTCAGAGGGTGAACTGCGCATGCGTGCCTGCGTGCGTGCTCGTTCTACGGGGAGCTAGCCTGCGTCGTCCAAAGTCTCTCCTTCCCAGACTCTTCGTTAAAATGGGTGATGGTAAAGTCTATATTGATAAACTTCCGGTGAAATCGTAGGTAAAGTATTTCACGAGTTTGAGTGACTTGATGACTGAACGAGGGATTCTTCGTTATTTTTATTTTTTTTAAATTTCTTAACCATTTGAAAGACCCCATTCACGCTCGCCCACTCTCAGGAAAAATTCCTACCCGTAAATTTCGCCTTCTAGGTCAATGGGGTTGATATTTACATTGCTTAAGAGACAAACTCGATGAGTTTTCTTTTCCGCTCTCTCGATTCCCGTAAGATTTGGAGCCTTGGGTGAAGAAGATGCAGTGAAAATTTTTAGCTGAATTCCAAAAGATTTAAACATTATTATTGCGTATTTCCTTCGTTTTCACGATTATCTGCAACAATTTTTGGTTGCACTTGAATACACTAAAATTTATATTCCCTGATGGATATGAGTTTTTGTTATTCCATCTTTCCACTCTTCAGAATGGTGGGTTTATATGGTGTCCATGTTTCTGTTCGGTAGTCAAGAGCTTCGGTAAAAGAATATTATGTAATATCAGTCAATAAAGACAGGTTCAATTCATCTTTTCTAGTGGTGTATCGGGCCACAGGGCTAGATTTGTTTTAAGGCGGATTCCCGGGCTTCGCCCCGGCTGCGTTTCTTCGAATTACTACTACTCATGATAATTCTATTCATTGATATTTTATTCTTACTCCTTCCTACTATGCGAATGCGGCCTATCCAATTATCCATTTAAATTCATTGCGCTTCAGTTTGTTTTTCTTCGATTTGTCTCCTCTGTGCCGTAGATATAAAAGATCATATTAAAAAAAATAAAAACGAATTTTGCACAAAGAAGATGTCTATTATAATCACCGCTGAACTTTTAATTTAAATTTATTTTCTATACATGTGCTTGCCATTTGTTGTAAATAGAAGTATATTGCTAACACTTTACCTATTTATTCAACTCTTTTCAGTCTCACAGTAGAACCTGAGACGATGGCACGTATTAACCGATGGCACCGATAGGTAATTATAAACAAATCGAATCTTTTGGAACTCAGGTGCGTTTTAAATGCCATTTTTTGAGTTGGAATTAGGTAACTTAAAATATCTTCTCCGACTGACACTGAAATGCGAGCTAATTTAGAACGAACCCCTGAGTGACGCGAAAGAGTGACTCGGACAGAGACTGCAGCGCGAAGGAATTTCAAGCGACACATATGACATATGCGTCAAACAAACCAAGCTTGAAGAGACTTCCATGGTAAAAACTTCTTCAAGCGTTCAGAAGAAAATTTAAAGATTTCATTTCATGATATACATCGGGTTATTTTTTCGAATAAAACGGGAGTTCGAAATTAAACAAGCATAATTTTAGACTTATTGTGTTTATTATTCCTTGTCTATCAATATAAATTTGGGAAAATTACTCAAGTTTTACAGATGCATGAGTCTACTGAACACAGTTACGATTTAGCTCAATACGCTTCTAATTCCGAAGACTTTTGAACCTTTCACTATCCACGAATAGAACGAGGAGAGTACACTTCCCGATCTCATTTTTCCTTGTATTCTCGCGATTGAGCATAATATACGTTATATTTTACACTAATACTGTACTTGTGCGATTCACAGACGAACCTCTAATAATTAACCAATGTAAAGCAAAGACGGAATTCGTACTCATTGGGTCGTCAGATGACTGCTCTGACGACTTGGATATGGTCCACTGAGCCTAACTCCCTTACTCCCTCAGCTGGGCCAAGTTTCTTAGGAGACGATTTGTCAGGACATCCACAAGGAACCTCCAATTGATGGACGGCTGGCAAATGGGTCCCTGGTTCAGAAGGTCTTCCTTGTTTTCTTTTCTTATGGATAAGAATAACGCTGGCGCCATTCCACCGCAAGGATGTAATGGCGCAATACATGAGAAACTTTGGAAAGATATTTATCATTCCCATCTCTAGTTCATCCAGAATATTGAATGTAGGATCTTCATTATTTTTTACCTAGCAGTCCTTCATACTATTGTTACTTCTGTAAAATTTATGATTACATTTATCTCTTGTATAATTCTTCATAGTTGTTCAAATTTATAAGAAACTTTGTATGTACACAACAGGGAGGCAAAATTTTAAAGATATTGCGCATAAAATAAGTTAATTATATTGAAACCGTCTTTCTTTTCACTACCGCGATATCGTAATTACTGAGGAAGATCATCTGTCCTAATTCAACCGATACGAAAGATCCCTATGTTCGACTGTACAAGCCTGATCTCTTTTTGTAACGTTCTACCGGTTTCCTGGGTACAAAAGGGTAGTAAATTGATGATCGCTAATCACGATGATGTATTCAGGATTGCGGAGGGATAAAGAGGAAAAGGAATGATCCTTGGACAGGTGGATGCGTAAAATTCGTCCATCCTCTACCTCTCATTTCACATTACCACAAAAATTCATTCCGCGAAATCGTAATATTCGAATGGAACATAAGAGAAAGCCTCTAGTCGGACGTTTGAAAGTATTTAAATAGCGAGGAGCCTCAGGGTTTCCAGCGACTGTTCTCTCTTTGCAATCAAAGAAGATTTGGTCAGTAAAAATTTTATATGAAGATTTCAAACATGAAGAGTAAATGAGAGAAAGAGTTTTCGAATGTGGTATTTTAAAAAATATCTTCCTCAGTCACTTTTCTCGCGTGCCTTCGAGCCAAAACAAAAAGGATTCAAGAGGAAACCATCTGAAAAATTCTAAATTGGAGGTGATGTCGTGTTCCCTGAACTTGTTTAATATAGAGAAGGGTCGCGATAAAAGTTAATCTTTGTAGTTATTTTTGTTTTTTATGTTTCATATGGGCTGCAAGACCCAAGGGAACCATTTCCATTATAAATAGATTAAAACATTATCTATATAAGGGGTCTCAAACATCCGTCCAGAGTAAAGCATTTATGTGGCCCACGAAGTAAGATACTTTATGCTATGATGCAATCCAAACTCAAATGCACGTATTCCTTTAAAACATTTTTAAATAATCTAAGAAATCTAAGAAATGTATTAAATCAACACTTCCAAAATATCCGAGGTTTATTTTTCATTCCTATTTGAAACACTACGAAGTCGGGATAGAGAAGAATGTTCTTAATATGGGATGAGGTCCGCTGATTTGGTACGTTGCCCTAATGCGACCCGCAGATTTAATGGTGCCACCATGAAACCCACACATGATCTGAGTTTCCAGACACATGATCCAAAAATCTACATCCTAACAATTTATTTTCATATAAACGAATTATTTCCTAAAGGAAGTAATTCCAGCTAAGGTTGCCAACAATTGCCGCATCAAATTTAATATTAGGTTATTCATTTTGTAACTGTTACGTACCGACCCTAATGTTGTATTTATGCTTAGCAATGAATAAGAGTTCAGTCGACTGAAGTTTAATACAATGTACCCTATCTGCGCAAGCGTCAAAATAGCTGAAGCAATGAACGGATCCGGAGATCGCAATCTCCGAAGGCAAGAAAAGAAATTTAGAAGGGACGCTGCATGAAACTTCAATTGTTCGCAATTACTTGGAACGGAATCGCCGCAAATTGCCATGCGATCGACGGAGGCAAGGTGATCGATACAGCTTAGCCCAACTTGAGGAAATCTTTTAAAAATAAAACTGAGGAATCGAATGAGATAAACCAGCCTACGGCCCGCGGCCACCAAGTGTTTTATGCGGCCCGCGAAGCTATGATTAAAAAAATATTTAACACAAACTCATATCATACACTACATTCAAATTACGACAATAAAACGCCTGATATAGAAATGTTAGCCCCAGAAACACAATTTAGACTTGATTTTCCTTGGTATGATACTTCAGAATCTCTAGTTAACTTCTGATTTATAGTCTAATCTGTCCTGCCGAAGCATTGCCAACTAGCAATGCGGCCCTCTGAGGATTTCGCAACCACCAATGCGGCCCGCCACGTAGAAAAGTTGCTCACCACTGATATAAACCGCCGTCGTCTTTAACACTTCAGAGATTTAGGCGGACTTAAATAAATTCATTAGGTTTAAATTATTCCGAGAAAAATAACAGCGCGAAAGAGAAAAACAGATGTCTTCATACTTTTAAAACCCCTCATTTTGACAACGAGTCCGTGCATAATCGCGAACAATGCATATGCATGCGTTGGATCGAGCCTAGGCACCTCATAGAGGAGGATAGATTTGGAGAGTGAAAAATAATCGGAATGGGTAGGAAAAATTGAGTGTATGGAAGGGAAATAAAAGGGGAGAGATAAAAAATAAGGGTGTATGGAGAGAAAAAAGAGAGAACAAAACAGAAGAATGTATAAAGAGAGGGGAATGATAAAGGGACGTAAAGACGTGCAGAAATGGAGGAAAATGCGAGAGCTGGAGGAAAGGAGGAAGTAGGAAGGAGAAGGAAAGAAGAGTCCACAATCCAGGAATCCTATTCCGGGACGAGGCGCAGACGTCTTGGCGCAAATATAAATTTAAGACCTGTTCGAGGTAAAGAGCTGATGCGCACGTGCATTATTTCCGCGAATTTTTAAGTACTCAAACGTGGTTAAAAACTCTCTCCACACCTTTATCCATCTCTCCTCTTCCGCTCTCTCTCCTTCACTTCTCTTTCTCTCTCTTTCTCTCTCTACTCTACACTCAACAACTACACGAGGGAAGATTTTAAAAAACTTTTCCGGATATAACGAGAGTGAATTATGAATGACTTCAAAGAGTCGTAAGTGGTTGGTATGTTTTTTCATAATTTTTTCTTCTCTTTCTATCTCTGCCTCTCTCTCTCCTCGCAAACTCTCCCTCTTCTTTCCAATAACTGGAACGAGTTTCTTGTCTGTTTATTAGGGATAATGATAAATGAGAATTTTACAGCGTTTCCCTTAAAAGAGGGATTTACTTCAATCCTCATCCGGAAAACGATAAAAAATCCCCACAAAGAAAAACAACGATATCTGTGCTAAGTACTGATAGAAAAATTCATATCAATTTATTCATAGTGACGTTCATTATTTGATCATTCCATTTATATACCAAACACCCATTCGAGATTATATATCCCCATAACATGGAGAAGTCAATAGAAATTAATAACAAATCACTATTTAAAAGAGTATCGTGTATCGAGGAATATTCACATTTAATTATATATATATATATATATATATATATATATATATATATATATATATATATATATATATATATATATATATATATATATATATATGTATGTGTGTGTGTGTGTGTATATAAAGGAAATACTTAATGAATAATTTTATGAAAAGAAGGTTGCCTATAACCATTTCGCTGGAAAAATGTTTTGTTTTTAAGTAATGGGTGCTCAGAGCATTAAGGTGGATAGTTGTAGGCTATATGTTATATATACCCTACAACTATCTACCAGTAAAATATAATATGCGTAATATATATGTATAGGTACTATATTTTACTCGTCCAAGACAGGACTTGGCGTGAATCTCTGTATCTCTGACGGTCGTCGTGAGGCCACTTTTCATTTGCGATTCTAATATTCGATGAATCCATTTGTATGCTTGTAAAGCTTTTAATCTTCATAGAATGATGAGTACAACTAACTCTTTAAATTAAAGCAAGGAAAATTTTTCAACAGTGGACTATAGATCTCGTCTTATAGCTGGATATTTTTAAGAACAAGAATTTAAAAAAATACTTGTATCAGATATCTCCAATGGCCACAAGAAGATTGTAAAATACCAGATGCGCATTTTGGCTACAAAGCAGCCGTATTCAGCAGTAATAAATTTTCGTGACTTACCACTGAAGACGGCTGCTTTGTAGCTGAAATGCGCATCTGGCTTTTCACAACCTTCTTGTGGATATTAGAGATACCTGAGACAAGCATGTTTTAAATGCATGTTCTAGAAGGAAAATTCTGGTGATATCGTGCCGATAATGGCTTACTATCCTTTTTTCAGTGTCGTAGCATGGAGTACGGCGCCAGGGGCAAGACTGAAAAACGCCGCCTCCACATGTTAGCATACATAATATTACTTGTTGCAATTGTGCTCCATATAGGTAATGAAAATGTTAAAATTATAGCAATATATAGCAATATTGCTATTAAAAAACTTTAAAACATATTTTTGTCAAATGTCTGTTGGCGCCCCTTTGCTTCCGCTTTCGACCCTCTCGGCCCTCCCTCGCTATGGCACTGCTTTCTTTGTCATTCAATGGAAACTAATAAATTTCTTTATCACCATCATTCTATAGGAGAAAAACTGATCAAAACAAAAGAGATTTATTTATTTACCTCTTCTCGGAACTCTCTCCCGCTATTCAGCTAAGTTTGGACTTCCGACCTGTAAATCTACCTCTATTTTCCTGGCTGAGCTCTTTTTTGTAATAGAATGCTTTGCAGGCACGAGGACCTCGGCAGTGGAAAGGTGAATCCATTTCAATGGAACCCTTTGACGCAGTTACATCTCAAAACTATTATGAGGCGTTCTACCAGTAAGAGGGTTATGGAAACGATTATTATACCATCGCGAGCATTTTACGTGGAGATGGCAGATAAGAGGGTGTCGAAGAGTTTAGGATCTTCATTCCTGTCTTAAGGCTGTCATTCATTACAAATATCTTTAAGGGATTAACATGTATCTTAGATGAATGAGTTGAAGTTTATTATCTTCGTTTGTAAGCTATTCGAAATATTTTGGGCTCATCATGTATTGCCATAAAATGTTTTTTGTCGAACAACCATCAACAACAAAAAATCTGTAACAATACAGCTTAGTTTAATAAACTTCATATCCAAATATATGCTTAGCTTCTCTTAGCAGCAGGTGTGTAGCTAATTCGGTCGATGTTACTTTCTCATTAAGGAAAATACGTTTACAGTGAGTCGGAATGAGCGGCATATGTTTTCAACATCTGCCCTCGGGCGACATACCTACATTGAAAGATACCCAAGGAAGCTAATAGCCAACTTTAATTGAATTCAATTCCCTGATAAACAAATTATATTTTTTTTGCCTGCTCTGCAGCAACCTCCCCGTATGCCGATTAAACAACACAAGCATAACATGAGCATAAATCAAACAATTTTCTTGTCCCCAACAACAAACGTGGCTCTGTTTTTAAAATGTGAAATCCGGCTCGATTTTTTACCGCAGCTTTACTTTAATTAATGCAGCACCTGACAAATTACAGAGCACCCGTAAAGGAATATCAATACAAGGATGACGGGAAATAATTAATTCGGGGCATAACTCGCCGGTATTTTTTCTCGGCCATCTCCCATTATAAAATACGTTTTATTCTAAACACAGATCGCTCAATCACGGTACGTCGTATTACGCGGCCATAATCATCGTTCCTTTGAGAGCACGACTGACTGCAACCGGCTGACACTAATTGCACGGTACTCTCTCCGTATGATGGCCATAAAACTGACGTTTGTAGACCTCTGTAACGGATTACCGTTTGAGAAACGGGACGTTGGAACATTCGATATTTTTTATCTACGTCGTTGTTGTTGGTATATTTCCCTGAAAAAGAAAGATACCACGATTCTTCCCACTGTTCTGTTAGCCTTAGGCCGTCATTGCGGATTTATAATCTCTAATTCACCTTAGGAAACTCCGACGCATCCTGAATGGACAAGTGTTGCAAGTAAGGGTAATGGAGAATTTTTTGATACTTTTTGTCTTTATTGCCGATCTAAACCGTACTCAACAAACCGATAAATTTTATTACTTTACTTTCTTTGGGTAATAATAGCCAATAACTTCATAATCCAAGTTTCGAAAAAGCAATAGAATTACACACAACGAGGTTTTTGCATTTCGTCAGTTGTTTGCATGAGTTTAGAAAGTGCTCCCACCTGCATCGCACACTTGGAGTACATTTCACATTAATCTATATACACAAAATTACCATTCTCCCTTTTACATTTCGCCCTTGGTTCATCATTAGCTCGATTGGAACATTCAGGTCATTAACTTGGAACTCATTTGCACAAAGAAAACAAATGATAATAAATTGAATTTTAAATTAAAACAACATTTGTTATTTTTATTAAGGGGTAATATAAAAGATGAGAAAATTACATTTTTCAGATTCGAGAATAATTATGGGGTTTTTTGGGAAAGAAGTTGAATTAACTCCGCAATTATGTACATAATTTTTAGTCGTAAATATCTTCAAATCACCATTTCTTATATCATTCCTAACCAATATTAAATGCAAGTTAATAATACCTTCACTAAAATCTTTACCAAAAGTGTTGCTTTGTCAGAAAGAATGGGGCTGTTTTGACTTTCAGCCGTTCTATTAGGTTCTACGACAACTCGTTGCGGTCAGTTGTATGTATTGAGGCGCGACGAGTTTGCCGTGTGACGAATTGACGCGCATCGAATTGACCGCGATGTATTAACGGTATACCGTTCCAATATGCCATTATGGCACGCCAGTGAAGAAAATTTTTCTAGAGAGAAATATATCCTGTTTTCACGCTATGAGACGAAATGAAATGTACCGAGTTTAGAAGCTTCCGGAGGAGAAGTTGCTATAAAAAACGAGGTTTAAATTATAATCACAGAACTGTCGGCGGACCGATTACTTGGGACTATAGGTGTGTATGTATGCATATATTTGTGTGTATACACAACACATACAAGAATACATATTCATACATACATACATACATACATACATACAAATCGGTGAAGCTAAGTATGCATTAATTTCTTTAATTAGGGAACACGCAAAATGGCGGGATTAGCTAACGCTCCTTTTGTAACTCGGAGATAAATACGGTACCTCCTCTATAATCCCATAGCCAGCTGACGTAATGCACTTTTCAGAATCATGGAATAAGAGGTTCAAATCTCAACGGCATCATTGTTTTTACTTCGTCATCCTCGTCTCACCAAAACAACCCCGACCACCCTTCTCTCCCGTCACGCTCAATCTAAAGAGCGTTAAAAATGTCACCCGCTCATTTTTTAATGCATCGCCCGTATAATAGGCGCGTAATTTATGGCGATCGGCCCTGGAAAAGAGAGGGAGAAAAAATAAACTGAAAAAAGATAAAAGGGAAAGAAGACAGTTAAAATTTCTGAATCGGTTTTTATGCGAGTAGAGGAACAAACGAATCAAAAAAAGAGAAACGCGTTAAACGCTTTAATTAAATCGATACGGATCGCCGTTTAGAGAGAGAGAGAGAGAGAGAGAGAGAGAGAGGGAGAGATAGAGAAAAAAAACCGGAAGGCGTGTAACGGGGAGGGAGGGTGTGGGGAGGTAGAGGACGTCGGGGCGGGAGGGGGAATGACGGCAATCAAATCATAATAATAATAAAAGCGACGTATCCTCATCATCATCATCATCGTCGCCGTCCCATTACGCATGATTTATTCGCGCGAGATGGACCGAGAGATTTTTGTCGTCGTTCTTTTTTTTCGTGCGGTTTTTTGAAACGCCCGAGCGTGCGTGTGTCTGTTTGCCGGCGGAGTCAGATTTATGCGACTCTCGAAAAGTGAATCGGACGCGAGGGATTCTCATGAAACGGTCCTCCTGCCTTGATAACCAGTCGGAAAAAATAGATAAGGACATCCATCAACGTGCTACTCTCCCATCTCTATTTAGCTTTCTCTCTTTGACTTCACTGCTTTCTTCCTCCACTACTCTCTATCTGCACTCTCTCCCTCTCTCACATTCTCTCTTCCTTTCTCAATCTCTCCGCCCTTTCCCTTTATCTACGAAATGCCACATTCAATCTTCTCAATCTCTTCATTGTTTTCCTACCTCCTTCCCTTCCCTCTTCCTCTTTTCTTTCTGTTCCCAACTAACTTTTTCTCCCTCGATCTCTCAGTTATGTCCATATCTATCTTAATTCCTTCTTCCTCTTTCTTTTTTACATTCTAATTTAAAAAGCAAGTAGAGAAAGTGTTGTGAACGAGAAAAAATTGACTTCCCTCTATCTGCATACTGTGTGCAGTTCTACGGTTAAACGGTTTATTGGAATGAGAAGAAATCTCGTATTTATACAGGGTATCATCCGGAATAGAAGGCTTGTTGAAATGAACCTTACGGCGCAAAGATGGAGGGCAGTTTATTCTTGCCGATTTACTTAAAAGATTTTAATTAAAATTCGCACAATCATAGAGCTTCTACGTAAGTCATGCCTAAGTGCCTTCGAACGAACATGCCTCAATAATTAGCTTTATAGAGTCCAACGATATTTCAACATATCGAGTTCTATTCCCAGCTACCGCTAATTTATTCTCCTTCAAGCATCAGCAGCATTGCTGTAAATAGAATAGAATAGAATAGAATAGAATAGAATAGAATATTTTCTGCTCGTAAATACGTATTTATGTAACATTATATTATGGACTATACGGATATAAGAAATTCTGTCCAATGCATGTCGGACAGATTTTAAAAAAATACACTAAAATTCCTCTTTCTCCTCGAGTCCCTTTCCACAAATCTCCCTACTCCGCTTTCTTTCCTTTTCTCTCCGCCCCTCTATCTGTCGCTATCCTTGTCTATATTCATCGCCTATTCTACTTTCCATTTCTCTATTCTCCTATCTTTCTTTATACCTCTCTCTCGTTTTTCCCATAATTATCACAATCTGATTGTTTTTCTCTACAAGACCTAAAATTAAACACAAATTACTTCTCTGTCCGCAACATTTTGTGTCAGTAGTGAGAGTGAGTAGCCTTGGGTGAATCGTGAGGCAGGGGGATTTGGTGCACCACGGGAAAAAACGCGTAGCCGAATACCCTCCCACATTCGTTGCGAAGGACGTCCTAAAAGAGCGAGGCTTGAGACTTGTGCACCTCCAAATTGGCGGAATAATTCTAGCGTCGAGGCGTGGATGTGATCTGGAGTGGATGATAATATTAGGGGAAAGTTGTGTAGCAAGTACCCGATTGCTTGCCATGGGCTAACTTATGCAAGATCAGGGAGTGTGTGCGCGCAACAATGCGAGCGGGATGGTCATTTTTCATTTTATATGGATGGTATTTTAACGCAAGAAAATTTAAGCCAGTGGAATTTTCCACAAAATGAATAAGATACACTCGGTCTTTCACTTATTAAACATCTCGAGGAAACTATGGACCTAGCCAGAGCCAGATTAAGGTATAAGCCAACTAAGCTACAGCCTAGAGCAGAGATGGCAAACACGTGACCCAAAGTGGCACCCGTGCGATTTTACTTGGCACGCGTAAGCTTGTAATTTCTGTGTAAAAATGAAGTTTCCTAGAGGAGGAGCAAACTAGTGGTAAGCAAAAAAAATCTATCGATTCACATTACTTTCTTGACACGCGAAACAAAAATTATTTGTCATCCCTGGCAACATTAGGAGCCTTTGGAAATAATAACTAATTCCATTTCAAATTTATCAAAATCGGTTGATAAATAATGGAGGTGGGGGAAAATGAAGATTTGCTCAAAATGTATACGCCTATTCAAATACGAAAAATGACGTAGTTTTAAACAATAATTTGTATAGTCGATTTCACGTGATAAGGCACAAGATAGTGACGAAATTCCATGAATGCATATCGACTACGGATTAGGTACGTTTCATTTTGACGCAGCAGATCATTTATAACATTGTATTTCTCAATCGCCTGGCTGAAACGCTGTTAGAGCGTCTATGTTCAGATAGCTAATATATATTTGGAAATTCATTCAATTTTAATATCGATACTAAATTTTTGGAACTAAGATCTAGGCAGTATCATGAGATGAATAGAGGAAATTTTGGTTTAGACGTGTAGATCAAGTCGCTTTTATATTGATGTGAAACGGTAATTATGTTGTTGTTTAAGTGATAGAAAGGTAAGAGCCAAAGTACTGATCTAAGGATTGTCAAAAAATGAGGGAGATATAAGCATCAGTAGTCATTCCAACATAAGTGTTCATATTTAGCGGTGCTGCGAGAACAGAGAGAAAGGAGCGGTCTAAATGAATGCTATGTTGAGATTACTTCCAGCTCACTGCAATTACATGCAGCTGATGTTCATCACATGCGGTGATTGTAGGAGGGACAGAGGATGATACAAGCAATACATCGATGTTGCAATGAGATGGAATGAGCAAAATTACGAAGATTGCTTCAAACCGAACGTACATGCGAGCTAAAAAGGAATAGAAACATCAGAGATGATGACGAAACAGGCGGGCATGTTACTAGCCTTGGAAAGATCATCAAGGATACCAACGTATTTTATGTAAAGGAAATAACAAAATTCAGTCATGTATAAACGAAGATTAAGCAGCATATCTCTCAATTTAAAAATACTTTATACTGTTCCGCAATAATAGTTTTGTTCAACCAAGTGATTTTCTGTTAACTCAACAGAAAAAATGTAGTTGAAGAATATGTGGGAATCTAAATGGGTGTGATTTGTATATAATGCCAAGTGTGACGTCAAAATGGTGCTAAAACAAGTCGACTAAACGTTTTGCGGAGACTTTTTATTTAGTGAAATTCATTGGAAAAGTCTAGATTAAAAAATATTACCAAAATTAATATCGACGAGAACTACTCCTTTCCGAAGGCCAAACGTCGCATAAAATGTTTAAACTAATACACATTTCCACGCAGTTTTTTCTTCCGAACCATCGAAGTACGGTTAAAAACCGTGAGCTGGTACGAAAACGCCGGCGAATATTCCAGTCGTACTGCATTCCAGGAAGTTATTCCGGCGACGGCTGAATCTCATATTTTTTTCTTCCACTTCCCTCTTCACCCACATCCGCCCCCATAACCTGCCCCCTTCCTTTCTCCCCTATCCGACCGCCGCACCCACCCTTTTTCCACCCCCTCTTCCTTTCCCCTTGCCCACTTGCATCCCTACTGTCAGGAGAACAAACCGACCACCTACCTCCCCCCCCCCCCTCCGCCGCCGACTTCCTGTATCAACACCGGCCCATCTTCTTCCGCCCAACCCACCTTGCCCTCCCCTTTTCTCCTTTCAACCTTTAATCCTCTCCTCCCATTCCCTTGACCATTATCGGCTTTTCCTTGCCTGCCATTCCTCTTCCTGTTCCTTATCACTTCCTCCTCTTTTGTTCCTTCCCTCCCTAATCCCTTCATCATCTTCGTATCACCTTCTCTCACTCCTATTCCTACCGCACGTACCCATTCCTCTTTTCTCTTCCCTGCATTATTTCGGCAAATCTTCCTTCCTTCTATTAACTTATTCGTCTTCTTCCTTGCCGTATTTTTCTTCATCATTATAACTACCCATTCTCTCACTTCTTCATGCTTTCTCTTAAACCCTCTCCTATCACAACAGTCATCTCTTCTGCTTACCTTCTAATATCACTATTTCATATTCTCGCAATACTCTCTCTCTATTCTCGCTGTTTCTTCAAACTAATTTTCTTTATAAAACGTCGTTTTTAGCCTACTTTCCAAAAAATGGAAAGTAGTTTTATGAGATCGCCTCTGTGTCCCTGACATCTTCTTCACGAATGAACCGATTTTAACTTCATTTGGTGCATAGAATATGCACATATATTAATGACCAAATTGACATATATGGACCGAATCAAGACAGTAGGGGTGCCACAATCGCAAAGTAAAACTTTTCGGTAATTATGAATTGGAAGGAATTGGCGCAACCGATTTCAACGAAATTTTGTATGAAGTAGGCATGCAACATAAAATAGCAAAATCAGGATGTTTGGTATATATATATATATATATATATATATATATATATATATATATATATATATATAGAAAGCAGGGCTGCCACAATACAAGGAATGAAAAATTATTTTTACACGTATTTGTGTTGAACTGTCCAGATTAATTTTAACCACATTTAATATTTATAATATACACATATTAAAAACCATATTAACATATTTAAACCGAATCAGCCATACAGGGGTGCCACAATTACAAATTAAACTCTTTCAGTAATTAAGGATTTGGAAGGATTTGGCCTAACGGATTTCAATTAAATTATCTATATAAGATTTGTACAACATATCATAATGAAATCAAGATGTTTAACCCTCAGACTACCAAGGTATTTTGCGCTTCAATCCTACCAAGGGGGGTAACTGAATTACCCCACGCAATTTCTGTTGTAAATAAACATTTTTTATCAAAATTGGTATTTACTTTAAATTTTTAGTAATTTAAAGTCATTTAAAATATCCATACTGAGAATTATTTTTATTTAAACAATTACTATGTTGTTAACTGAAAAATTTTTGTTCCATGAAATTATTTCATTTTTGCAGTTTACTCGGCGCATCAAATAAAAAATATTACAATATATTAATACATAAGCAAACCAGATGTGTTTTTCATTGTAAATATCATTGGTTATTTATGAATTGCTTGGTTGATCTCGGGGTGCATGAAAAGACCTTGCCGAATTCGAACCATTGAGTATCTGATTATTAGCAAACACTAATAGTTTGGCTACCACTCTGCCTGCATAGTAAATGTATTATAATATGTAATGTAAGACATTCTAAATTACTACTGACTACTTTCTTCAATATGATGAGAATTCTGTAGATTCAACACCTGCCATTCACCTGTAGTAGCAAGTACGGCATTTAGGATATAACTATATTGTTATAAAAAGGCAAACAGGTGTATATTCATGCTATTGCAGGCTTTTTAAGGCGAATATTTTATTTTATTTGATGAGGAATATAGTTCCGAATAATATGAATAGGTTATCCCATTTTTCACAATCAATTTCACAATCTTCTTCGTCAAATGTACATCATCATCATCATGCTTCTGTCCGAAGACAGGTTTTAACTGAATCGCTGCCTCCATTTCTCTCTCTCCCTAGAAGCCTCTTTTATACCTCTATAAGTAGTATATCCCTGCTTTATATTATCTAATATTCCTATTCTTTTTCTCCCTCTTCCTCTTCTTCCACTAATTTTTCCATCTAAGATCGTCCTTTGTAAACACTGTCTTCTCAATATGTCCCTATCCAATTTGCCATTCTTTTCCTGATTGTTTTTATCAGCAACCTTTCTTCTCCCACCATTTCTAATACTTCTTCGTTTCTCTTCCTCTCTGTCCATTTCACTTTCATCATTCTTCTCCATACCCACATCTCAAAACTTTCTATGTATTTTTCCTCCTTTCTCCTTACCGTCCACGTCTCTGCACCATAAAGAGCTATGCTCCATATGCAGCATTTTGATAATTTCTTCCTTGTTTCTAAATTTATTTTCTTGCTTGTGAGAAGCTCCTTCTTCTCGTTAAATGCTGCTTTTGCCATTGCAATCCTACTTCTGATGTCCTGTGTACTACTTCCATCCTGTGCTAAAATACTGCCGAGATATTTGAAACTACTTACTTGTTCCAATTTTTGGCCATTTACCATTATATTTAATTCTTTACGTTCCTTTGAAACCACCATGACTTTCGTTTTTTCAGCATTGATCTTCATTCCATATTGTTGGCCAACCTCAACTAGTCTGTCTGTCAACCTCTGAAGCTCTTTCTCGCCTTCTGCTATTAAGCCCTGATCATCTGCGTATTTAATGGTGGTAATACTTTCACCTCCTATCTTAAATCCTTTCTCTTCCATCAAAGCTTCTTCTGTTATTGTTTCTGCATAAATATTAAATATCGCTGGTGAAATAGGACAACCCTGCCTCACTCCCCTCCCTATTGAAGTACTTTCTGTTTCTTCTCCTTCAACCCTGACTCTAATCTTTTGATCAAAGTAAAGGTTTTTAAGCAGTCTTTTATCTTTCCAATCTATTCCTATTTTGTTTAAAATACCCAGCATCTTATCCCATTTCACTCGGTCAAAAGCTTTCTCCCAATCTACAAAACAAAAATACATACCTTTATTGGCTTCTAGCGCTCTTTCTATCATGATCCTCATACATCCTACAGCATCTCTAGTCCCCCTTCCTCTTCTAAAACCAAACTGATTATCTTGCAGCTCCTTTTCTATTTTACATTCAATTCTTTTGGTTATTATTCTGGTTAGAACTTTAGCTGTATGAGAAATTAAACTAATAGTTCTGTAATCCTTACAACATTTTGCATTGTTCTTTTTCTCCAGTGGTACCATCACAACATCTAAAAAATCTTCAGGCCATATGCCAGTATCATATACTTGGTTAAAAAATTTTGTGAGTTGCTTAACTGCTTTAGACCCCAAAACCTTAAGAACGTCCACGGGTATATCATCACTCCCAACAGCCTTTCTTCTTTTCATGTCATCAATTGCTCTTTTAACTTCAGACTCGAGAATACTTGGTCCTAGCTGATCTTCTTCCACATCCTCTTTTTCATTTAATTCAACATTACTTGGCTTTCCTTCTTTGTCATACAGAACCTCAATGTATTCTTTCCAGACATTCTTTACATTGTCTGGCTCCGATACTATTTTACCACTTTTGTTCATGATTCCTTTACGTCCTATCTTTCTTGCCCTTTTCTTGCTTTGCTATACATGATGTCTGTTCTACAAATTCTTTCACATTCGACAATCTCCTCGCATTTCTCATTTATCCACTGTTCTCTGGCTTAATCTGTTTCCCTTCTTAAAGCATTATTTAACTCCTTGTACTTTCTTTGGCCTTCTTCAATGTTTATGTTCTTCCACTTTCTCCGCTCTTCCATTTTTTGCAGCATGGCTGCTGTGATCCAGGGTTTTTTGTTTCTTTGACCCGTTATCTTTCCTACCTTCTTTTCCATTACATCTTTAATGTTGCTATGGATGTATCTCCACTCCTCATCTACACTCTTCCTATTTTCTTCAGCTCTCTCCCCCAACCTTTCCTCCAGCTCAGTCATGATAGCCTCCTTGTTTTTAAGGAGTTCCTCTAAGTTCCATTTCTTGTTAACTCTTATGTTTCTCTTAACGCTCTTCAGTCTACATTGTATATTTGCCACCAAAAGGTTGTGGTCAGAATCTATATCTGCCCCTGGTAGTGTTTTCACATTTTTAATGCTATTTCTAAATCTTTCATTGACTAGTATGTAATCTATCTGGTATCGTCTCTGGTCTCCTGGGCTTCTCCATGTGTAAAGTCTCCGCTGGTGATGCTTAAACCATGTATTAGTTACAATTAATCTATTTCTATGGCAGAATTCCACAAGTTTATCCCCTCTTTCATTTCTCTTCCCTAGCCCATATTTTCCCACTATGTTATCTTCCTGTCCCTCTCCGACTACACTGTTCCAATCTCCCATTACTATGGTGGTGATCCTTCCTTTTCCCTCCTCCTCCAATATCTCCATAATCTGTTCATAGATTTCATCTACTTCGTCGTCGCCAGCATTAGTCGTTGGCATATACACTTGAATTATAAGCATTTCCACTGGCTCCATCTGAAGTTTTACGGCTATTAATCTATCATTAACGGTCACTACCTTGCTAATTCTTTCAGCTATCTCTTTTCTCATTATAATCCCCACTCCCCTTTCCTTTTTCTCCCCTCCCGAGTAAATAATCTTAAATTCGTCTGAATTTATCTCGCCTTCTCCTTCCCACCGAACTTCACTAAGACCTTCTATACCTACATTATTCCTTCTCATTTCCCTTTTTAAGTTCTCTAGTTTACCCCCTGAATTCATAGTCCTAACATTCCATGTGCCTATTCTTAATTTCTCACCACTTGCTTTCCTATTAATGTTAAATTTCCTCTGTGCATCCCCTAGGGTAGTCCCCACCCGGAGATCCGATTGGGGGACTATTTTACCTCCGGAATATTTTACCCCAGAAAGATCCATAGAGGTATTTTCAGCTTTTCAGCCTATCATGGGAAATATAATGAGGTAGTTTCCCCTTGCTTTCCTCATCGCAGTTTCACAGAGTGATTACCCATCTGTAGCTGTTCAGATCCACATGATCACCACCTACAGAGGTACTGTGCAAGCTGCTGCCCTTGCACAGGGGGATGTAAAACCCCCAAGACTGCTTCTTAGTCTGACTCTTCCCCTCAGACCTTTCCGGCTTGGATGGTCCTACCAGGAGAATTATCTCCCGCCGGCATAGCTCTTTGGTTCGTAAGAGTACACAAACCCTCCCACCTCTGTAAGGTTATGCAGTCCTTAGGGAGGGCAAATGTACATAGTCGTGTAAATATGATACCAATTTTTTAGTATCACGTCGGCAAGAATCTGGTAAATGTAAGAATCCTATTTCTTTTTACATTTTAGCCCATTCTAGTCTGTCAGCATTCGCCTTACTACAACAAATTTGATAAAGACGCTTGATGAATTTTGCATGGACGAGACACGATGGATTGAATTAGATCCCATATCTTTTATCTATTGAGAGCGTCGTCCCATCATCTGCCACCGCTTAATCTTTCCACCAAATCATCTGCATATGATGACGAAGCAACTTAAATTTACTTTCGTTTGTGAGCGCGCGGCAACTGCAACACCTTGTTCAACTATTTTTCAATGACTTTAAATGCAATACAATTACCCTAAATACTATAATTATTGTAAATTTAACATTGAAAAATAAATGTTGTATATTTCAAGCATGCATAATAACTAAGTGAGAGAGGAATTTGTAGTCTTAATACATCCAAATAAAAGCACATTTTTTACGATTTTCTTTTTCTTCACATTATCCCCTTTAAAACACTATCTTTCTCTTCCACTTCCTACCCCTTATTGCTTCTTTTCCCGCAGACATACTTTCCCTCCTTCTTACTCCTTCCTCGCTTCCCTTTCCTCCCTCTCTTTTTCTACCTCACTTCTTCCCCTCATCAAACACCCCCACCTTCCTCGAGAAGAACCATTCCTCTTTCCTAATTTTGTACCACGGAAGAACCCCACACGTCCACTTTTCCCCCGCCCCTTTCTCCCCCTCCCCGCGAATACACCTCTCCTTTCTCTCCTTCACGCAACGCAGGTCGAACCCAATAACACCGTCTTTTTATTATGTGCGTCTCTCTACCCCATCCCCTTTGCGATTCGGGCGACGATCCCTATTCTCTCACTATCTCTAGCGCGCGCCCTCGTTCGCCTTTCTCCGCGTGTGCGACACGAATAATACGCTCCGGTACGCGTTTTAAATTTCGGATTGATTCGAAACAAAAATGCGTACACGTCCCAAAAAAGGAAAAATAAAAAACACATTTCGGGACTCGTTCCGAGGGAAGGGAGTCCGAAAAGTCATTTCCTTCACTCCTCATCTCGTTCCTCTTATTTAATAAAGTTTTTTTTTGGGAGTTCTGCTTCCAGTGTATTCCTTCCCACCAGTGCAGGCTCATGCCTCACTCGCTTACTTACAAAAAAAAGGATCGCGGTCGATTGCTTAAAATGTTCGACATTTTTGAATAAAAAAGAAGAGGGTTCGTGAGGAGACTAAAATATTTTAAAGAAATCACTTTAGGAGTCGATTAAAAAATAAAGGGATGCTCGTCACCACCGCCTATCTGAACGAAAGCCGCTTTTTCCCTTCCCCTTGTCCTTCCCTTCTCTCTCTCTCACTCTGTATCTCTCTCTCACTCTGTATCTCTCTCTCACTCTCTCTCTCCTCTCTCTCTCTCTCCCTTATTTCTCTCGCCACGAAAAGAGAGAGCCACATCCTGCGAACAGCAGTTTTGAAAAAATGAACACTTTTCGGTGATTAATCCCGTTCCGGTCACAGTCTCGAAACCAAACCTGAAGTGCGTCTTTCACTTCTTCCTTCGGAATAACATAGTTTCGGTTCTCTCTCACCGCTCGCACAAATAAAATTGCTCAAAAATGTATCTAATAATGTACGTATATAGGTACATATATGTTTGTATACAAGCATTAATTTGTCCTATGAAGTGATCTCAATAAGTTTTTTCTTCTGAAAAATGGGAGATATATAAAAGAAATGTTTTCTTATACTTTATACTTAATTATTTATATTTTATGATTATAACATGAAATTATACCAAAATGATAAAATTATAAGTTGGTACAATGAAAGTTGTTAGAGTACACACACACACACACACAAAGTTAAATGCCGCACTCAAAGTTGCTGAGATGGTCGCGTAGGCTTCTAATTCCCTCACAATTGTAAGTAAACCCATATTTCTTACTACTTCCCAATATCTCAACGATAGAAATAAATTAAAACCAATCGTATTACTTTTATAAAACAATTATTTCACTTCTATGCTTATGGACAAGTATGATAAAATGTGTCCGAGTCAAAATGCAAAATATGTCCGACCTTTATGCAGAAAAACTTAAAAGAAGGAGGCGGATAAAAAGCTTTGCTTTTCTATATAATGACTTTTTAGTGAAGAACCAAAGGTTTTCATTTTTTCATGTCTGTAATGTGCTACGAAGGACCGCTGTGGCTGAATTAAAGATCCTCATTCAGTGCCGTTTCAAACTTAACGTATTATTTTCAAGGAAAGGCCGGCAATGTCGTTATACCCGTTTACCGAAGACGTGTATGCAAAAGTTTTTCTCGAGACACGGAAGCAAACAAATTCCTTTCGAAAACTTAGTCGTTTCCTCGGCGACATTCACACCCCGACGCACACGTGAATAAAGCCTCTTAAGACTACTAAGTCAAATAAAAAACAAACTCATATATCTTCCCATCAATTCACCCGAAGAGAACTGTTGCCGCTCCCAACACCCTCATAAAACCCAACCGCCCTCCCCCTTCACATATTCCGATCTGGCTAGCAACAACCTATACGTCCGTTTCGTGGTTTGCGTCATCGGATGAAGACAAAATGGACACGTGTTTTCGAAACTCTGCAAATAAAAAACGCTAGTGCAGAGAAAGCATCGAAAAGGCATTGGCGAATTGATCGCCTGTATCTCCGCCTCCTCCCTCCCTTCCCTCTCTACCCTTTTCCTCTCTCCTCAAGACCTCTTCTTCCTCCTCCTCCGGAAGACCGACCCCTCCCGTCCGCCCGCACGGCAACCGAGTTTGCCATCGGTAAACCGATTTTCCAAAGCACGTTAGATCCGCATACCTACGAAAATCTATTCAGGATATTGCGCTCCCTTATTCGATTCAGTCAAAATGGAATTTCTTGAGTTTTACGAGAAAAAATTTCGAACAGGAAGAGGATTCGGAATGGGAAAAAACGAAAGAATTAATGAGAGAATAAAAAAAAACAGGAGAAAAATGTCAGTCAACCGATCAAGGAAAATATACCTGAAAAAACGCATTTTCTAAGATGGAGAGGCCGAGAATATTTAGCTTGGCCCATATATTGAGCACACAATCGCTTATATGTTACTATGACATGCATACACGTGCGTAAGAACACGCACGCTCGCAATCAAAAGTCCAAACATTCTGTCGTACATTTGAATTGATTCATCATCTTATGCAGATGATTTGGTAGAAAGATTACGTGGAGGCAGGAGATGGGATGAAGCTCTCAATAGGAAAATATTTGGGTTTCAATTCAATGCATTGTCTCGTCCATACAAAATCTATGAAGCATCTACATCAAATTTGAAGTAGTAATGATAACATAGACTAGAATGGGCTAAAATGTTAGAAGAAGGATTCTTACATATAATTAAAATAATATTTCACCAGATTCCTGTAGACGTGATACTGCAAAATCTGCAACGTATTTACATCACGAAGTGATTGTAAAATTTCGATTAATTTTGCTGCCGTAATCAATTCAAGAAGGAATTGTCGTGCTCAAATTATAATAAAATAAAATTGATAAACTGTTTCTTCAATATCTATAAATGGTTTGGAAAACCAGATGTGAATTTCAGCTAAAACGCAATCGTACTCAATGAGAAATATTAGATAATGGATTATCGATTATGGACCCTAAAAAATATCTAATATATCGGTGAGTCACCATTGATGTCAGGTGCTTTTTGTCAAAATGCATATATTGTTTTCTCAACCTTTTCATGGCTATTAGAAAAACAAAGTTTCTAAAATTCAATGCATGTTTGTCATTTCAAGTTTCTGTTAGTCGCTTTAAACAAAATAAAATCTTACATTTTATCAATATGGCGATAAAAACGAGGCCGAAATTAATTTGCGCTTTCACTTGCGTATTTAGAAAAATTTATTTCAAAAGAAAGTAACTTTCGCGATAAAATTATGCTGTTAAACTTAGCCAAATTAAAATTCAGAATGATAAACTTACATTATTCTATGCGCAACGTAATGCCCCATCATATTGCGACATTTAAAATCGATTTTCATTCCACCAAGCGTTTCCCCGAGAAAAGTGGCTCGAACTTCTTTTCCAACGACTTAGTAAGTGTATTCGCCCACATTTAAGCTCATCTGGAAACATCGGCTAAAAATCTAAAGTTTCTCCGACGGCTTCGTGGGAGGGAACGACGAAGATCGTAAATTGAGCGGTTACAGAGGAACTAGTCCATAACCGAGGAAAGCCGAAATACCTGTTCCGTAGCACAAATCGAGTTCCCTTCGAAATGCGCCTACCAAGGAAAAACCATGCATAATTCATGAGAATGACGAATTGAATTTTTTTAGTCCGTAGCGTTTACGCACATGCCGCCCCGAATAAACCAAACTTCGCGTCATCCTCCCCTTTCGTCGCTACGTAACTGCGACATATTTGTCATCGGATCAAAATCCAACCGATGCCAGAGGCCTCCTCCGAAAGAAAAAACTGGATGGGTAAACATGGCTACGTAATGTAAACATCGGACGGATAAGGTTTTCTTTATCTTCCTTCGATGGAAAGTGAACAATAATCTCGGTCGAGAAGGGGTTGCGTCATGCAGGAGGACTTTTGGTTTACAAAAACCTCGCGAGATGGAGAGAGGGTATGTCGTTGACCTTAAGAATGATAGATGCTTTTATCTTTTTTACCCTCATGGCCAAAATTTCTTAAACATGGCTGTATAGCACAAAGAGAAATTTAGAATATCTGGATGAAGGCGTTTTTTCCTAAGGGGAACAAGGAATATCAAGGGTATCTTTCTTTGAATAATTGTATTTAAAAATAATTTATTGTATGGATCCTATAGCTACAGGTATACCTCGCTTCAAATTCAAAGACATCAACGGGAAGTCACCTTTCTTCCTAAAATTTTTAAACTGACCAGCTATTCATTGCACTACCTCTTAGATACCATTACGCGTAGGCAAGAGGGAATCAGCAGGTCGTAAAAAAATTCAAACGACGGGGTCATGTTTTAGGAAAACGATTCTTTAAGCAAAATGACGTTAAGCAAGTGCTTATGTGACGTGCTGTTTAAATGTTTTGGGAATATCTATAACTATCTGAGGGAAGTCAATAACAGAATTTTGAAGTTTCCTTATAACGAGATGTCGTTAAGCGAGGCATATATGTGATTATGTAAAGGAAAATAAACATTTTTGACCAAGAAACTCATTATCTCCAAATATCAGCAAAGGTCGCAACCAATAGCTACGCCTATTAACTACATATAATTGCGTTGTGGCAATATTTAATTTTCGTCTTATTTAAAAAAATGTTACGGGTGCTTTCTATCTCAGTTAAATAATTTCTTAACGAAATGATACAAATAATTTGCGCGAGTTTCAGACCGTTTTCAGTCTAACAGCAGATTCACAGAATTCAGATTGATGACCAGAAAATATTTATAACATCCGGAAGAGGTACACGCTGAATATTCTTCTATGTGCATAAATTATGCTGTATTTATAATGGATTACTAGAATAAAGGATAACAGTTTTGTGATTTCTGATGATATACTGTCTTGTCAATTAGTAATGCAATTTTAATGACGTTCACAAGGTTAAGTTGGCACCATTAACAAAACTGCAACCGAACGACGTAAAGAATATGAGGTAGAACATGAGCGCTTTGTTTTTATTAACTGTCGCAAATTTCATGATGTCTCTATTGTCTTCTAATATCAAATGATTAACGCGAAGCAATAGCATTCAGATATTGAGGAAGAAAAGAGAGTGAGGAAAAAACCGCGCTTCACCTAAGGTGTACATTGTTATTTAAAATTGTCCCTGCAAGGGATCAATCAATAGCTTATAAGACACTGAGATAAAAATGTACCAGTAGGATTCTTACATATTCATCATTTCCGTATGAAATGTATCCTTCTATGATTACATTTTAGAACAGTGCAATCTGGAGTGTTTCCAACTCTCCAAGCGTGTCTTTTTCCTAGTTCAACATCTTTAATTTGATTTTTCATAGTTTTATATACTACATAATTGTAAATGTAGAGTTGCAAAATGCTCAGATGAAGTTATTGCGTAAGTTGTTAATGGTTGTCGGAAAAAATATAAAAAATTCATTTAATTACTGCAACAACAAATAGGAAGTTATAAAACGTCTAATCTAACGAAAGCTATACCTATTTAAATTTAGCGAATGGCGATCTTCGACGCAGGGTGTTTTCAATCAAATTGGAAGAAAGAGAGCACTCTTGCCTTTTACGTTCTAATTTCGGGAGATTAATTCAAATTAAATGCAAAGAGAGGACATGCACGTTAAAAGCCGTAATTAAAGACAAAAGTCTATCTTTTATTTCACTTAAGTTTCGAGCGAAATAAAAATTCTCCAACCATTTTCTCGAAAAAATCCTTATTGGTTGATTGATTTGCGGAGACCGGTTCTAATTCGCTGAGCACTTCAACCCCCTCCTCCCTCCTCCTCTCTCACTCTCGACTTCCCTCTCACTCATTTATACGGAAACGCTTCGCTTGTTTAAGAGCTCTAATTTTTTCTCCATAATTTCCTCATTACGCTCATGTCCGGTGCAGGCAACCTACCCATTAAGCACGTCGAATTTCCACTCCATGCCAGTTCAATATCTCGGTAAAAAGGTAAAAATGGCGTCCGGATATTCTGCCAATGTCTCGCAGCTTTCGGTCTCCCAATAGCTCCCTGGAGGTTTAAAAAAATTCAGCGGGAGACCAATTTCTCAAATTTGAATCACCGTTTCGGTTGGGCGAAAAAATCGTCTCGTCTGCTGGGGAAATAAAAAAATGGGCGAAAATGAGCGTCGGGATGCTTTTTTTAGAAGTCCACTCGAGATTGTGAAATGATTCAGAGATTAAAATTTTTCAAACAATAAAAAAGTTAAACTTTATGTCGCCAAGAAATGCGAAATAGGATGCATACTAACATCATAAATAAATTGAAACTGACAAAATCCATCGGAGGTGCCGACCAACAATTAAGAGAATTTTAAAATGAAATTCTTTAAGCACATTTTTAAATTCACAAACGAGTGTAACGCTGAATTTTTCACTTCTCTTTTTATTTCAAATTTCATATTGTTGAAGCTCATGTTTGCGTCTTTACTATTTAATAAACGTTAAATTTCGTACAATCAGTTCATATTACATAGGGTGAAAAAATAATTCTGTCGGTTTACCTGAAGATACCATACGAATTTATTACCGAGTGACGTTAATCTACGCCATTGAGGTACACTCATGTAATAAAATTTTCACCGATATATCGTTGAATTTCGGAAAAGATTTTTTTATAAACACTTCCAGGTCATTATAACAAAATTATGTTTTTCTTCAAACGATACGAGAATTTTAGGTACCGAGAGTCGAAATGTTCGATGGAAAAAATTAAATTTAATGCATAAAATCTCCCTCGCAATGTTTTTATCGACAAGAATTTTTGCGTCCGCGGTAATAGGCACAAGACAACTATCAAGCGCCCGAGACTAACCACTCAAAACGAAAGGTAATGGAGACGCTCCCAGATGGACTTTAAAAACCGTGGGATGGAGGGTGAAAAATCGCTTTATGAAACGACGACAAGAGGACAAGTTATCCGCATGCCTTTTTCATGGTCAAACACAAGCGCCGCGGGGGGAAAAGGTTAATAATTCCAACTCGAGCGAAAAAAAGAAACAAAAAAGAAACGGAAATCGGGACGTCATTCAGCTGAAAATAAAAAAAATGAAGGCATCATTTGGCGGGGAATGATTTCCTCTTCCGTGTAAGAGGTAACGCGCGGAGGAAAAAACGCAGATTTCACGAAATTCGCGCTAGTTTTTTTCCTATCTCCCTTAATAATCGCGACGCCTCAATTAACCGGAAGATCGCACGGCGGGCGAAAGAGCGAGAAGGAAAAAACGAGTCTCCGCGTGTGTATATTTATGTCGCTCTCTCTTTTCATCTCACGATCCGTCGCATTACCGCTTCATCTAGACGAGTAGTTGGTCGGTTACATAAATATTTTTTCTGTAGCATCATCTACCTCTCTTTCTCCTTCTCGCTTGACTCCCGCTCGCTCGCTTGCGTGATTTGGCTCGTTATGAATGCTGCAAGAGACTCGGTACGGTCAGTTTAAGGCGTGAGAAAGAACGCTGAGGGAGAGTGAGAAAGAGAAGCGACCTTAGGTTATTCTTTAGATAGATGGAGGCTATGAAAAAAGTATAGGTGAAAGTAAGAGAGAAGTAATGGCGAGAGGGGAGGAGAGACGGAGGTGGGAGAAGGAAAGTTAGTGAAGAGGGTGGAGAGAGAAAGATGAGAGAAGTAAGAAAGAGACATGGAGAGAGCAGAAATGAAAGAGACAAGGAAACAGGACAAGGAGTGAAGAAACGGAGAAAGGAGCGAGAAAGAGGAGAGGGGAGATGAAGAGAGAGATGAAAGACGTAAGGAAGAGAGACGAGGATGAGAGTATAGGGATATAGGAGATGACAGATGGGAAGTAAAGGAGAAAAGAGAAGAAATACTGAAGAGGTGAGAAAAAGGCGAAGAGAGACAGGGAGAGGGGAAGAAAGGAGATTATAAAGAAGGGGAAAGAGGTGTAAAAAGAGAGTGAAGGAGAGGAGCAAAGCAGTAAGACATGGGATGGAATATTGCAACACCCTTTGAATTCCTTCCTGCCTCATCTCCATTACGCTTCTCGACGTCGTGCCACGGCGTCTAATTTCCCAACAAGGACGTACGTAACACTTCATTCGGGCCTCGTGAATGATTTTAATAAGTCAGAAAGGATCAGATAGGATGAAAAAACGGTAGTAGTTTAGGATCAGGAGCGAAGTTTTTTGGAAGGGAAGACAGAATAAAGCGAAATAAACGGAAGAAAACAAGACGGAAAAGGTCGAATAAAAATAAAGAGCCGACTCTATTTTTTTACCAATCGGTATAGGTTTTCTCCATTCACTCTCTCAATGGTCCACTCAACGCCTTTATTCAATTAGCGTCCCCGAGTATGCGCAAGGGATGCCATTTTAATTAAATTCTAAAAAAAGAGAGAGAGAAAGGGGGAAGGAAAATAGAGAACGATGAATGGGAGGGTGAAGAGGAACGCGAGTGGAAGGAGGGAGAGAGGTGAAGAGAGAGAGAGGGAGGTGCAGAGAGGGGAGAGAGAAAGAGGGAAGGGATGGACGGGGCGGAATAAAATAATTGGGTCCGTCCCATAAGGGATTTGCTGGGTTAGTCACCGGAGCCCTTAGGCAAAGGACGAACCAGTAGTTGTCGTGCGGGAGGAGCTAAGCTACGCCCGTCCGAGTTGTTATGTGGACATACAACGAGAAAAGGAGAATACATGTTTATATAGAAGGAGGAATTGGTAGGCGGAGAGAAAGTCTGGAAGGAAAAGGGGAGTGGACGAGGAAGGTAGGGAAAAGAAAAACTAAATGCGTTTATTTTTCCAGACATCGAGTCTCTTTATTTACATCCGTCTCCGAGAAAAGAAACAAATATTAAAGCATACATATACAACGTCGCAGTATTTGAAAATGTTGTATGCAGTAGGAAGAACTCAGAATGGACAGAAATCTTCTTCAAAATATAAACCGGAGAAGTAAGATACCCTATGGAGAAGATGTAGTGCGAAAATATTGAAAAAATAAATAAGAAAATACCTTTCAATGTTTCTTTGCAAGCCTGTCAGAATGAAAACGTTATTTTTTGCAGAAAATGTATGCTGCATATACAGTCGTATACTCAAGGTATCATAACAAAAATTAAACTAATAATCATGAGAAATATTATAAGTATTGTCATTAATAAGGATAATATATTATGCTCACTCTTCAATGAGTGGTCCATTTTAAGAGCATAATTAGCTTTGAAGCCGAAATATTTTTAGTAATACATCAACTCTAAAGTTAAGCAGCCTTTTCTTCTTCATGTAGGTAGTTAACGAAACGATCATCAACTAAGGAATAGTATACAGAATTGGAGATATGTTTGTGTAGAGAGATTCTAAAGAATTGGAGAAGCGTATCAAGCAAGAATTGGGAATGAATGAATAAGTTTACTCCTCACAAGATTGATGGAATAAAATGTATTCGGAGAATGCGAAGGATAGAAAGATTGAAGACGGGTGGGGAGAGGGAAGACGAGAATAAAAGAGAAGGGGAAAGATAAGAGGAAAAAAGAGGGAGAGAAAGGAGGACGAGAAAAGAGAGAGAGAAATAAATGCGTAGGTTCGAGAGCAAGACAGATTCAGAGAGTGATGAGTGAGGCACGCATAATTAGAGGAGGAGAGAGGAAAATAATGCTAGAGAGCGAAACGTTTCAGAGACGCGAAAGAGGACATAAACTGAAGGTAATGGGGAAGAGGAGGAAGGGGACAAGAAGTAGAAAGCGGAGGAATTAAAGCAAAAGGGAGAGAAAGATGAGATGGGGAGAAATATGGCCAAAAGGAGGGATGAGGAAGAGTAAGGAAAGGAGAGTTTGATATTTGGCAATGCAGCTAGCGAGAAGAGCCTCTTAACATGTACGAACGCGCGAGGGTTCCCACCGTACTGGCAATGAGCCTCTCGGGAGGTCGCAAGTTCGAATCCCGTCTCCTATTTACTGTAACTTTCACTATTTTCTCTTACTCCTATGGCGCCATTCGTCGCTTCTGAAGCTGCAATCGCACTCAATAAACAGCGAATCGCGAGGTGCGGGAGGCATCGAAATCGATAATTAAGGGAGTGAGAGGGAAAGGTTAAGACGATGAAGGCCATGGGGGAGAGAAGATGAGAAAAGAAGCAGGGCAAAAGAATTACGAAAGAGGAGGCGAGAGGGAAAATTGTGAGGAAGACGAGAATTCAGAGTATGGAAGATACGATCCTTAACGGGAATTGTGGTAATGTGTATCCTAGTAGACGGAAAGGTACATTTTTATAAGGAGTGTTAGAGGAGTTTTGGATGTTGGAACAGGAAAGACAAAGAATTGGTAAGGAAAGGTCCGAGAAATTACCGTATTCACTAGTGTAAAATAGCTCTTTTCGAAGACATTTTAATTCGAAAACAGATAGTGGAAAATAATACATATAATTTTTTGGTCAGGTTAGAACCAAGTCTAGTATAGATTCACGCACAAGGAGAAAAAATAATTTTATTAGTTTAAAATTTAATATACAACACTTTCTCAATTTATTCCCATAGAGTACGAGCTCACCGTGTTAAAGTAACGATGGTGAAGTTATGCGGAGAAAATCGATTATTTACTCCTCAAATTTGAGAGAAGACGATTAGAGAAATTATGCCAGTAAATGCGCCATCGTTATCGACATATATATGTTGCCTGAAATTTACTTTCCGTTCTCAGATAGTTCCCAAACCATTGGGTGAGTGTCCGAATTATACCTCAAATTCATTTTACCTCCTTGTCCTTCCCTATTACTGGCTCCCCCTCCTTTTTATAAATATAGACCGAGAAACTCAGATCAAATGAGAGAAGAGATAGGATTAACGAGAGAAGCAGAGAGAGAAATGGAGAAACGAGATAAATGTCGAGCAACGCGAAGAAAGAATCATCCCTGGGAATGAAGAGAAAGACACAAAGAAAGAAAAAGCGCGCAACCCTGAAGAACCGCAGTTGAAAGGAGAGGAACGAACAGCAAAAGGAGGGGAGGGGGAAGGAAGATGGAGGAGGTGTGGGTGGACGGGGGAGGAGGGATCCTATGAGATTGTAAGGGGCGTTGCGGTGGGCGGGAAGGGAGAGAGGCGGTGGGAGGGAGGAAATGGGAGGAGAGGTTCGGGGTGCATTGAGAATAAGGAAAGGAGGAGGGGGAGGAAGTGCGGAGAGAGGGAGTGAGGTATCGGGGGAGGGACGCGAAAGGGAACGGGCCTTGGGAGGAGGGAAGTGGGAGGCAGCTGTCAGGATGAAGAACGATGGCCTAGCGTCTCCAAGGATGAGAGGAGGCTGGCGGCAAGGGGGTGAGGGTTTGTGTCGGAGGCGGAAACTCCGAGAATGGAGGAACACAGAGGGTGGATGGGGGAGTGGGGGGAGGTGCGCGGGGAAGGGGGCGGGAGGGAGAGGTGCCTGTGATGGGGAAAGGCGTGGGCAAAATAGATGTTGGAAAGGAAGGAGGAAGATGAAGGCGAAGAAAATAGAAAGGGTGAAGAGAGGGAGGGGGGAAATATGTTATAAAAGAGGCGTATAAAAGACAAAAGAGGGAGAAAGCAATCAGCGTGAATAATATAATAATAGCAATAAAATAAATGCTTGGATGCACCTAGATGAAAGCGTAGAAATAAACAAAGGAGAAAAGGACGAAGAACCAGCGCGTAAACAAGAAGCGATAATAAAGCGAGATGGAACGAAAAACACAAAAAATAGAGGAAGTGAAACAGGAATGCAAAACGAAGTCGAGAGGGAAAAGGAGGGATAGTGAGCGCGAAGGAGAGACTCACGATAAACCAAACTAGAAAAAGGGAATAGAAAATGCCTACTCTGAAGGGAGAAAGGAGGAATGGCACAGAGGAAGATTGATAAGCGGAGAGAAGATCCGAGAGAACAGTCTCAAATGAATTAAGATGAGGGAAGGAAGGGGGTTGGGGTGGAGAGGTGGTGGAGAGAGGAGGTAAGAGGAGGAGGGAGGAAGCGGAGGAGGAGAAAGGGAGAGAAGGTTGATGTGGGAGGGAAAAAGGGGGAGAAGGAGAGTTGGAAAATTTCAGAGCAGCCAGTTCGCTGAAAGCGAAGGCAGTCCGTTTGACAGGGCAGAAGGATGGATGAATGCTTGTCTCGCCTTTATTTCGTTTTTAAGCAGAGGGAAGAAAACCAAGAGGAGATTCCTTGGACTAGAGTCTTTTCGGAATGGCAAAAACACCGCACTGAAGGGATAAGAAGCGAGAGTTTGGGCGGAGATGGGTGAGGGAGGGGAAAGGAGAGAGACGGTGGAACAAAATTCGCGGGCTCAAAAAGCTTTTTTTTTCTTTTCGTGGCTTAGTTTTTCCGAGCCGAAACGCAAGGTGCTTCTTTTATTTTATTTTCAGCATCGAGAAAGTCATATTCGCGTCTTTAAAAAGAAGAGTCTTGATTAAAGCAGTTTCTTAATTTTCGTTAAAACGTCACATTCACCGGAAGATATGCGTTGTTAACAGCCTACGCGCAACCTATTTCGGTTAACATTTTTTAAAGACAGAAGAATGTAATTTCATTTGAAGTAGGTATATTGGAATTTGGTTTATCATTTTCCTTCGAAACAAAACGTTTCAGTCATGAATTTCTGAATATGCTGAAAAATTAAACGAGATTACAGAGCGATCCAAAAGTACTTGAGCAATTTGAATGTCAAATAGAAAAATAACTATCCATAGCAGATATGCGCGTTTTATTTAATTCGACATACCAACTAAAAGGGTTTATTTAAAATTATAAATATATTTTAGACCAACTCAGTGAATGAAGCAAAACGCATGTCATTGCTAGGCATAGTTTCTTATTCCAAGTTCAATTTTTAAAGGACTTTTAGAACACACTTTATAACCCAAGTCTATATTTTTACGCGATTCTTACGGTCTCTATTCTCACAGCGTCTGTAAAGGAAAGTATTATGCCAACGCATTTTTTAGCCATTTGGAACCTGAAGGGCGATATAACTCACGAAGTAATAGGTATTAGTATGATTTATTTATTTTTATATTAACACGCAAATATGATGCATAAAAATGTTATAAAATCCAGACAAAACCCGCTTATTTGGATTGATGGGACCGAACACGATCCAGGAAATCGAAAATTCGTGTATTCTGGTGTGACAATTTAAAGCAGGATATGGCAGAATATCATTTCATATAAAATGCATTAAACCGTATGCTGAATTTAGTTAAATGCAGAGGTTAGTTTGGTGCTCTTCGTTAAGAGTAGGCTAATGCCGGAACCGAGTTTCCCTCCTCTCATGTGTGTGTGTGTTCGGTGTGGAAGGAGCAATGGCTATAATAATCCAAGAGGTTGATTAGCCAGAAATTCCATACAAACAAACAGAGGTTAGTAATGTAAAATTCAGAATTGCAGCAAACAAAAAGTTTAGATTATGTTTTAATGCGAAAATTTTTAATACAAATAACTCGCTAAGTTTCTATTATGTCATAAAAGAAAATAGTTTCCTTGTCGTTCTACCTCGCGGATATCTGAGATGAACTACTTCCAAATGTCACATTTTTCATGGAATGTTCTCAATCAAATATTCAATTTCTCTATCACAAGTGTAATTAAGCCGTCGATAAGAGCCTCATCATCTTAGGACATAGGTAGGGTCAGGCAAAAACCACTCCTCAGTTCCCTTTTTCTCAACTCATTAAAATTAATGTTCTTGAAAGCAAAATAAAAACGATGTAAACATAGCTACACTTTCCTGCCATCCACCAGTCTTGTGAATTGCATTGTAATATGTAGATTTTTATGTACTGAAAAATCACAATCCGTGGAAATAACTGAAAACACTACGGATAAGCCGGATCTCAGGATAACCGAGAGCCGGATACACGAGGATAAAATACATTAAAAATCTCTTTCATAGAAAATGCACGCAAATTTCGAATGATCATCTAATGCATTCTATTTGAACTCGTGTCACACGCGTCCGTCAAAGCGCCGTAAAGCTAAAACCCCTGCAGAACGAATTGTTTGAGAGACGGATTTCGGAAACAAATGACATGAATTTCAATTTTAATCAGAAAGACAAAGAATTTGTAATAATTTATCTATTTAGCTTCCGTGGAAATATTCTAACTATACTGACTCAATGACATCGAAAACAAGACCGTGATAAGAGTAAAAAGGGACATGAAAAAGGTTAAGGTGTTTCATTTTGAAGCGTTTATTGAAATTTAGTCGTTTCGATGATATCAATATGATTGTAGGGAATAATTTTGAAAGAGAAAAATTCTGCTATGACCGTGAATCGAACCCGGGTCTTCCACTTGCCGGGCGGATATTCTACCACTGAACTACCGTAGCAGACAACATTTCCTGTTTTTGAAAGCGGGTGTTTTTCTTACAAGTTGGGTTGGGTCCAGGCTAGCCAAGCTGTAATTACAGCTTATGCCTATCTGCATAGCATCATATTATTTCGTCAATTTCTAGCTTTGGCAATCTCGCCATTTGAGAGGGTGGGGTTTTCTTTGATGTTTTCTCTCCGTTGGGGCTGGTTGATACTAGCTTGGCTAGCCTGGACCCAACTAAGAAAAACACCCGCGTTCAGAAACAAGAAAATTATCTGATACGGTAATTCTAGCGGCAGAATATTCGCTCGGCGAGTGGAAGACCCGGGTTCGATTCCCGGTCATAGCAGAATTTTTTCCTTTTTCGAAATGATTCCCAAATTACAGCTTATGCCTATCTGCATAGTATCATATTATTCCGTCAATTAATAGGATTGCAGTCTCTTTATTCCTCTTCTGTGGCCGTAGCAATGAGACTGAGGAACGTATTTAAGGCTGCCAAACAAGATTTTTACATCCGATTCTATTGTTTTTTTTTTCGGACGACCCCGCCGCGTTGTCTTCTTTTATTTTCGTGAAAACTATGGCATGTTATGGACGAGACAAACTGAATACACACTTTTATGACGCGTTAACACACGTAATTTCGTCACAATGAAGTAGAAAACGATATCGCTTAAAACAACACTCATTTGAGCAATTGTTATGATTGAATTATAAATGAGTGTTCGAGTGAAAGCTGAATTTTGTATTCTTATCGTTACGTGGCGCTAAATAGGCTGTACGAAGTCACGGGAATCTGAAAATAACGTCATTTGGAGTTGTCTGTAAAAATTTCAGAACGGCATCTAAATAGATCATTGTCTATAAATCTATATTGAATTTGTAAAATAAAAGTGTTGATAAAGTAGACATTATTGAAAGAGATTAATCTGAGAAGCGTTTCCCCTCGATCGGTTCTGGGCGAGGAATGCGAAAGGGATATAATATCCTCAGGTTTGTCACAAAGATCCATTTCAGGAATTTAAATTCTGTTACTGAGTTCACTTTTAGATCAACTCCGTGTTAAATCCAGCTGCAGGACATGGGCCATTGGATTTAGCGTCCGAGCCTGTTATGTCCGTTTTAAATCCAGAAAATGCACGCATTCATACCGAAAGGCTGGTCGGTCGTGCAAAGAGAATTCTCATAATCTCGCGGATTTAGATCCCGTCTCTTTCATGATTCATTGGGATCCAAGCGTAACGCATCGTACAAAATACGTACTGACGCTTTCTATTGTCACTCATCCATAACGCGAAACTCGACAGCCATTTTAACATCGGACTGATATTTTATATAAAATCTTGCCCTTAAATAAAACAATCAGAAAATTTTACCAAAATAAAAATATTTGTTATAAAAACGTTTTTCCAGTGGACTATAAGGGTTGTTACGAAGAGACGCGTTTAAATCTTCGAAACGTGTTGTCGCAACAGCCGCAGCGGATTCCGCGTTTATTTTGTTATTTACGTTTACGTAGTTTCTCCCCGTTCATGATGGCGACCAAAACGAAATCCCTCGGCCGTAAAAAAATAACAAGCGAATGGGATACGACTGCAACGACTTTATGCCAGAAATAAGTCCAGGGAAATCGCGATTCCCACTGCGTACGGCGGAGTGGCGACAAGAGAGTAACGCATGCCGCACTAGAAGGGAAAAAAACAATCCCGCGACGATAGACTTACTACTTCGTCGAAAAAAATCGATAAAATTGCTCGAAAATATCGCCGGCACGCGTGACGGATATATAAAGCACGCGGACGAAATTACGTCCGTAGCGGCGGCAAATATAGATATTTTCGCGGATAAAAAAGAAAGTTCGAATTACAAACGAAAAGAGATCGCACCGAGGGGAAGTAGAAGGGAGGGAAGTGGAAGCGGGCCATATATAGTCATGCGGAACGAACAAATGAAGGTCGCACGTGGACGAGGGTCTGGAAAAATGAGGAAAATGACGATAAAGCATAAAGTTCGCGACGGGAGTGGAACGCAGATTGAATTGGGAACTGTAGCGGAGGTGGAGTGGTGTGGAAGGAGAGAGAGAGGGAACGAGGAGGGGGCGAGAGGAGTGGGGGATTCAGAGGGGAGAAAGAGTGCTGGGTTGGGTTTTCAAGGTAGAAGGAAGAAATTCAGAGTGTGAAATGAAATCATTCAAGTGAAGAGTGCTCCTCCACTCTTGGAGTCCTTAAAGGGAGGGAAAGGGAAACTGGGAGGGAGGAGAGGGTAAGAGAGAGGAGAGGGAGGCAAAGGAGTGAGAATGGCGAGAGTGAGAAGGGAGAAAGAGGCGATGAAAGGAGGAGCGAAGGGGGATTGGGGGGGGAGGTCGAAGAGAATGGACTGCGAGAAGGGGAGGAGGATTGGGTTGGGGAAGAGACGAAGATGAGGGAGAGAAGGTTAGGGAGGGAGAAGAGACCCTACTCTTCTCAGACAACCAATTAGAAGTGGGATAAAAATTTGCCGGAGAAGTTCAAGGAGGAGGAAAAGAAGAAGAAAGTCTTGTCTCAAATGGTTCGAAGATTTTTAAGATGGCACTCTTAAGGTCAAGATATTATTCCTTTTTATATAAATGTACATGCAAATAAAAATGATGAATACATACATACACAAACCTATATATATATATATATATATATATATATATATATATATATATATATATATATATACTTTACGTTACTCTTTCGCTGAAGAAGGGCTTAGGCCCGATAAGCTTGCGTGTGTTTTTGTGTTCGTGTGTTTTACGTGTCTCTTCGACGCCCCCAGCAGCCTGCCAGCTTGGTCCTCAACTTGGTGAGTGTCCACTGGGCTTCCCTCAACACCTTGTTGCCACCCTCATCACTACCTTTTCTTTTCCTTTAGTTAATATATATATATATATATATATATATATATATATATATATATATATATATATATATATATAGATGTCAACAAGGTGTTGGGATGAGCTGTAGCTCTGTAGCTGAAGAAGGAGTAGTTCCGAAAGCTTTACGTTTGTGATGTTTCTGTGTTTTTGTGTTATTTTACGTGTGTCGCTTCGACATCCCCGGGGCATCGCCAACCTGAAGTCGTCTGATTGGTGAGTGCTCACTGGGTTTCCTCATCCCAACACCTTGTTGACATCCATATATTTTATGAAGCTGTCGGAAGAATAATGAAAATTTGCAAAATGTCATTGTATTTGCTTCATGAAATCTTTAATAAATACGATGTAGCTCAATGCCTTCTTTTTGTTCTTCCTCCCAAATTTATAATCAAGATAAAGTTGGGCATTATTTTTTGTTTCAGCTATTTTTTTCATCGGTGGCATTAGTTTTATCATCTAGGGCTGGGATGGCAAATGATTTTTGAGTCGCGTGCCAAGAATGCAATGTAAATCATCAGAATTTTTTTCGCGTGCCGTGCCTTCTCAATTTTATACAGAAAATACACGTTTTCGCGTGCCAAGTAAAACCGCACACGTGCCACTTTGCGCACGCGTGTCACGTATTTGACCTCCCTGATCTAGGGGTACGATCCTAATTCAAGTTTTCAGGCTATTCTCTCATAACAAAATATCCAAATAATAAGCAATGAGTCAATCGTGTGATAAAACGTTTTCTTAAAACAACCTTGGTAGTCTGAATAGTGACAGAGTTGCGAGATCACTTACGTAAACATTTATGTCGTTCTTCTCGGGCTAATGGTGTGCATACCTTTGCCTACTACCGCGTTTTCATTTGTTGCTGTCTCCTATATAATATATTTATATACATATTTCATCATCACTAGAAATTATGTTCATGAATATTTAGAAATTTACATTGTGAACGAGTGTTTATATAACAATGACATTTAACCCAATACATATTAAGAAAATTATGGAAAATGAAGAATATGATTTTGCTTCTAAATATTTATTCTGGGCTGACTTTCTTAACATGTATGTACATTTATGTGCCCATTATAATATGCCAATACGTTTCACTATTGCAAGAACCTGGAACAATTGTGAGGTAAGCACGGCCCATAAAAATCACCAGTAGGCACTAATAGTCTTAATGAAAGAGTTTATGGCTAATTTTCACATGAGCATCCAGTTGAAAGGACGACTTGTCGGAGCTCAGTTAACAATTATATTTAGCATATATGCTTATAATTAGTTTATGAAGAAATTTCTATTTTATATCAAAAGTAAAAGGGAAAAGATTTCAGTTTAGAGGAAAGTTGTGGAGGACAGAATAACCAAATGTTGAAGAGGGTTGTGGAGAATATCAGAACCCGAATTAGCATACTACGTACAGGGTTATATAAAGTGGCTTTACAACTTCAACAATGTATTCATCCTGTATACTTATGAAAATGAAGTTATGCAATACATCACATTAAAGAGTAACACCTCAAGTTTTTGATGGGCTACAAAGTTTCAATATGAGCACCAGAGGTTATTCGACAAACATCCCAGAGAAACTCCAGCTCCCCCCATACCTTCTACAGTGTTTCAGGGGTGAATTGTGATACGATAGCAGTGATCCTGGTCTTCGATTCATCCACGTTCGCTGGTAATGGTGACTGATAAACACTGTCCTTGACTTAACCCCAAAGATCAAAGTCTATTGGCATCAAGTTTTGTGACCGTGGAGGGCAAGCAATGGGACCTCCACGTCCAATCCACCTGCCTGGGAAGTGATGTTTCAGACAGTCTGTCACTGCCCGATGATAACGGGGAGATGCGCCGTCTTATTGGAAAATCAGTCATCCACGGGGGTCATCTCGATCATATCTAGATAAACCATCCCAGTAATGGTCTTTTCGTGGAAGAAGAAAGGTCTGTAAATTTTCTGCGGACTCCTTGCACAGAACACTTAAAGTTTCGGGGAGTCATGGACGTGCTCGAGTAACTCGTGTGGATGTTTTGTGCCTCAAACATGAACATTGTATTTATGTACCCACTAACACGAAACGTGAGTTCATCACTAAAAATAATATGCTCAAGCAGATCGTATTCATATTCCTGCCTTGCCAGCATGTTCACACAGAATGTTTTACGCTTCAGTTTGTCTTCATTTGTGATTGCTTGCAGCAAATGATATCGGTAAGGTTTTAGCCGCAAACGTTTCCGTAACACTTTCCGCACGGTTGGTTGTGGCACACCCAATTCACGGCTTGCACGTGTTGTTGATTTTCTCGGGCTTATGAGAAAAATGCGCCTCACATTCTGCACTCTTTCGTCGCTCTCACTCGGCCTGTCTGTTTTCTTTGCATGACGCACGCAGCAATCCGTACAAAAATTCGTACAAAAAGGGTCTACTTGAAGGCTGTCTGTTGTAACGAATGCGAAATCTTCTCTGCACTTGTATTACAGACTTTGTCTCCTCAAACCAAAAGACACTGTGCTTTCTCAGCAACGGTGAAATCCGCTATTTCTGTTGATGTTACAGCAGTGCTTCTGGTGGGCAGCTGGCACACTGAAAACTGGTAGGAAAAAAACTTGACAATCATGGCTCTTATCCAGTTCCAATACTACTCCTACTCCAATTATCAGCAAGCTGCTATCATTTTTCAGGAGGAAATCACGTTCAAGTATTGAGCATTTTTTCCAAATATTAGTAACTCAAGTATCTAAAATTATTTAAGAATATTTTTCTCTCTTTTTGAGCCTTAATTTTTGCGAATGGCCATTGAAATCGGCAGTGTTAGGCACTAATCTCGAGGAATTTCATCGAATGCTTAAAATGCCCTTTCATTAAACATTCTGTTTAAGGTGAAACTTTAAAACAATCAAGTAAATAAGGTACCTAAATCATACCTTTATCGTATCATTTGAAAACATCAACCTATAATCATTTCATAAATTTATTAAAACTAATGATTAGTGACTTTTTTATTTGAGCGCGTGAGCAACAGTTAATGCCACTACTCTATCCGAGTGAGATTCGGAGTCACCATAAAAAATCATCTACACACTCGCAACACGACAGAACTGTGTTCTTTTAGAAATAGGCCATTTTATTATTTGTTTAGCATAATTATAGTGGATTTCTAAATTAAAGATTTTCCAATTACACCAATTCATTTTATGCTTGATAAGTAAATTTAATTTCTTTTCAAATAGGGAAAAGGTTCATTCGATGCCTAAATATAAGATTTCGCTTGTCAAATTTTATCAAAGAAGCCAAGAGCTGAGCTGATACCTTTTATGCATGCAATTAAAACCAAAACTCATACTTTATAATCGAAGCAATAAATAAAGAATTAAATTGTAACGTAACGTTGAAAGGATATCAGTTCAATTGCTCCCATGTTGTTTTGATATAGTATTATGTTCGTTTTCGATTGTTTGTCAAGAAATTTCTTGAGAAAAACGACTTAAGAAATATTTTAAATCAAATAGTTGATAGACAAAACAGCTGAAAAGCACTGAATCATATGTAAGCCTTGCGTAACTATTGCAACGATACGACTTTGACCCACTTGGCCGCGGACGAATAAAAGGCTAAACTTGGATGTCTATCCCTATGCACTCGCTGTAAACTTATTACCGAATAAAATACACTTATTTTAAGATTCTTGTGCCGCCAAACCGCGGGACGGTATACGATATTACGAATAGTAGACACTTTTACGATTGTGACACATCTTGACTGGACCGGGAAAAGCGTGCCAGCAATTTTTCGCTGCCGTCCGGTAGACTAATCCTGGAATTCGGGATCCAAGCGGAAATTAACGTCAGAAACAAAAAATATGAAACGCGCTCCAGCTTAAAAACCTCCGATTTCCTCTCATAGGGGTCTTGATTTTTGCCTCGTCTAAAATGAAATTTTTCCTTATCGCAAAAGATCCATTGAACTATTCGCCCTCGCCCTTATATCCTCTACCTTTTTCTACCAGAGTAACGATCGTAATAAAAAGCTTGGAACATTGAAAAGGGAAAAGAACCTGCATGCGTGCCAATGCTTCCTGTCTCTCTCTCTCCATCTTTCTCCCTTTCTCTCTCTCTCTCTCTCTCGACGTCCTTCCTATCTTGACAACTGAAAAAGAATTTAAAAAGAAGAAAACCTCTTCTTTTTTGTTGTTGCAACCGCCAAGGCCCGCTTCGTGAACGTTGTGAATATGTCAAAGGAAGAGGTGGAAGGATTGGATAAAGGAGCTATAAAGGAGGAGAAGGGAAGGCAAGGATAGAGGGAGATATGAAGGGAGGGAAGGAGGGAGAGAGGGATATGGAGGGGGTGATGTGGGGAGGGAGGGAAGTAGAGAGATGTTCAGAGGAATGGAGAGAAAGGGAAAAGGAGAGTTTGAAAACAAGAGACAGAAGGAGGAAAAGGGTGGAGCCAAAGGGTGCCTCGCGTGTTGGATTGAGGGAGGAAGAGGGAGAGAGGAGAGAGAGAGTGAGAGATGTGAAAAGGGAGGGTGCATGTGACTAAGTGCATCCTCATCTGCATGGCGAGAGTGGGCGTTGATGTAGTGGGTCGGAGTACGAAGGGGATGGGGTTGCGGTGTGGGGAAAGAGGAGTGGGGTGAGTGAGGGAGAGGATTAGAAAGCAAAAGAGGAGAAGGTTCTGAGGTAAGAGAGAAATTTTGAAGGAAGATGGCAATAGAAGCGACATAAAGAAGAAAACTAGATGAAGAAATATAATTACGATTATTGCAAACATTTATGTTCGTTTACGATGGCAGTTTTTGCATTTTTTCTTCTCTGATAGGAATTCATATTAGTTTCGTTTTATTGTGTAGTATAAATACGATAAAAATAATATGGGAAAATATGAACTATTGCCAGGGAGGACACTAGCTTTGCAAACTTGTGCAAAACTGAGCGATGAAGGGATAAGCGTCAGAAAAAGCAGAGAACACAAACGCACATACTCATAATTATGTATGTATACATACACAAGCATATTAATAACAGCATTTACACTTAGGTTTTTAATACAGATACTTGTAAAACCTTATACAGAAAGTTAATATAAAAATCACTAGGGAATTTAATCTCATTACATTAACATGAAAGTACGTCAACGGTTAATTCCCAAGTGCCGCAATCACCAAAAAATCTGTGCTCCGCATACAGTTATACGAAAAATATTACTCCTTTCCTAAGCACGTCAAAAAATTATTACAAAAAAAGTTCGCGAAGTTAATTAGCCGAAACTTTGCATCGCTTATACTAATAATGGTGACATCCATTATTCATACAGTCGCTTATTTTTGTTTTTATGTCAAGTACGACAAAGCAATGAATATCAATAAAGTACCGGCTTAATTTATGAGCGAAAATTGTCGAAGAAGTTAATGTGCCGTCAAATTAAACGCTTAATTAATCACAAAAAATTCCTTCGGCGTAAAACTCGTCAAATATATCAACCAAATATAAGTTTCCATTGTCTCTAATGAGAAATTCATTCAAATGGAGAAATTATGGAAATCAAATGACAAAAGAGCCACCTCATTAATTTCATTGAGTATGTTACGAATTTTTTAAGGAAGCAAGTCACAAATTTTTAATGTCACACGCCGTAAATTCCACTGTTGAAATTACGCCGTTTCTCTACATTTATTGATATGAAGTTTTGCAATTTATTCATTAATTTTAATCATTACTTCTGAGATAAAGGTTCCGTAAAATTTTTGCTATGCTACTGGTATTATCAAATTGATATTAAAGCCTTTTGTCTGGCAATAGGCTCAAGAAATGAATCAGATACGCGCGGTATTGTTAGAAAGGACGCGAAGAAGATCGATGGAGGAGTACATAAAACAAATGATATCAGACACGAATGTTTGCAACTACTGAAATTAGAAGACCCGCGTACAGGATAGGACATAATGGAAAGCATCAGTAATCAATGTGAATGATTGAAAGACATCATGATGTAAAGAAATCTTATGTCTCTAGCACATGACTTTCTCTATACGGACTAATGAATATGTTTGAAACATTACTTACAAGTTTCTCTCTACAAGAGCGTCCTCAAGATTAACTTTCGGCAATTACTCGTGAATGATTTTTAAACATTTTGAATTCATTTCACAATGAAAAATGCATCAAATCACTTATCGCATTGATAAAACAATAAGTAAACAAAATTGCTATTTGTTGCTACGGGTGACGAAATACTGATGCACATCCTTTTACGAAGGTAAAATTACTACGCAAAATATTCGCGATTAAAATCACCGTTGGAAACGATGACATCGCTATCAACAATTCCAAATTTAACCATAGTAACGGAAAAAGCTGTCACAATGACATTCAATGTACTGAATATAACTCAAACGGATAATCGAAACATCTCTGAAACAATCCGTTCTATGAAAAAATCTTTCAAACAAAACTTGCAGAAAATTATATAGTTTGCAACTTTGGTGATGACAAATATTTAATTTAATGAAAGCCTAAAGAAGATATAAGGCAGGAAAAGTGACAAGAGTCAACCTCTACTTCCAGTTGATCAATTCCAGCCGAAAACAAATAAGAACTTGAATTTCTAATATAAATTTTGAATATAATATAGCGTTTACATGAGCTTTTGAGATAAGAGTACTTATAAAATTCCTATTACACATACACATCATCGAACAAGATTAGAAATGTGTACTCCACAGAGTTTCCAAATGAGTTCGCTGAGATTTCACATAGTTCTTAATATTTTTCGCTCAGATGAGTATTTAACGAGAAGCTAGCGAGGTACGTTGTAAAATACATGTCCTTATTTAAACTTGTCGTTATTATTGTCCGATTTTAACCAAAAGTGGAATCGGTCGACAAATTTTAGTAGAACTCCTTAATACCAAATTTCATCAAAATACGTCAAGCGGTTCCTGAGTTACTATAGAGGAACATTGTAAAATACATGTAAGCTTTCATGTAAAGTAGTCGTAATTATTGTCCGATTCTAACCAAAATTGGAATCGGTCGACCAATTTTAGCTAAATTCCCCAATACAAAAATTACATCAAAATATGTCCAACGGTTCCCGAGTTGAAACAAAGGAAAATTGTAAACTGCATGTAGGTCTTTATGTAAAGTGGTCTTAATTGTTGTCCGATTTTAACCAAAATTGGAATCGGTCAAAAAATGTTATCAAAACTCCCAAATATCAATTTTCATCAAAATACGTCCGGCGGTTCCCGATTTGAAACAAAGGAACATTGTAAACTACGTGCAGGTCTTTATGTAAGGTGGTCGTAATTGTTGTCCGATATTAACCGAAATTGGAATCGTTCGGCCAATTTTAGCAAAACTCCCCCATACCTAATTTCATCAAAATATGTCCTGCGGTTTCCGAGTTGAAACAAATGAACATGGTAGGTCTTTACGTAAAGTGGTCGTAATTGTTGTCCGATTTTAACAAAAATTGAAATCGGTAGATCAATTTTAGCAAAATTCCCCAATACCAAATTTAATCAACATACGTTAAGCGGTTCCAGAGTTTTACCATGCAGACGGACGGACGGAAACGACCCCCCCGCCCAATATGCGTTCACTTCGTGCCAACAACGCATAAAAAATTATGAATATGTATCTAGATATGCACTGGTGGTGTAGTCTATATCCAATACAGATGTAGGCGTGATCGGGACGATTTGAACGGCTACAGTACTGCGATGTGGAAAGCAAGAGGGAAACTACCACATTACAATTCCTAGTAATGATTATATGGTTGGACAATGTTCTCTAGAGGTAAAACAATCCGGAGATAAAATAGTCCCCCAATCGGATCTCCGGGCGGGGACTGCCTTGAAGAAAACATTTGTCGAAAGTAATTTACGAATAGGCACTTGAAACGTAAGAACTATGAGAAAGGCAGGAAAGCTAGAGAACTTGAAAGAAGAAATGAGAAGAAATAGAGTTGACATTATAGGACTGAGCGAAACTAGATGGGAGGGAGAAGGACAGTTGGACTCGGAAGAGTTCACGGTAGTTTACTCTGGAGGAAATAGTGGGGAAAGGGGAGTAGCTCTGATACTTAGGAAAGATATGATGAAAACCGTGACAAAGATAATGGCAACTAACGATAGACTGATGGCAATAAAGCTAAAAGCAGTCCCAGTGGACATGCTGATAAACCAGGTATATATGTGCCAACGTCTGCTCATGAGGAAGAAATCGAAGAGATTTATGAGAAAATTATTGACATTTACGAAGAAGACAGAAGAGGAAAAGTAAACTGCATAATAATGGAAAATTGGAACAGCATAGTCGGGGAAAGACAGAAAGAAAATGTTGTGGGTCAATACGGACTAGGGAAGAGAAACCGAGGAGGGGGAAAACTAGTAGAATTTTGCATTAATAATGACCTTGTAGTGACTAATACATGGTTCAAAAACCATAATCGAAGGTTATACACATGGAAAAGCCCAGGAGATAGAATGAGATGCCAAATGGATTACGTCCTAGTAAAACAAAGATTCAGGAACAGCATAAAGACCGCAAAGGCATTACCAAGAGCAGATATTGATTCAGATCACAGCCTTCTAATAGTTGACCTAAGAAGACAGCCCAAATAAATAAGAAAAACGAGAAGAGAAAGACAGACTTTGGGCCTAAAAACTATAAGAAAGGCAGGATGTAGTCAGCATGAAGTTGGAAGATCGCTTAAGAAATTTGGAAAACAAACCAAAGACCGTGGATATAGAATGTGAAGAAATGAATACCAGTATCAAGGATACCTTGGATAAAGAGATTTGAAAACAAGAGAAGAAAATCAGAAGACCATGGAACACTAAGGAAATGCTGCAGAAAATGAATGAAAGACAAAAATGGAACAACGTTAACAGTGAAGAAGGTAGAGCCAACTATAGGCGTATAAACAATGAGTTGAGAAGGGTAACAGATAAAGCTAGAGAAAATTGGATAAAAGGAAAATGTGATGAAATAGAACAAATGGAGAAGTTAGGACGGTACGATATGATGTACGCTAGGGCACTGGAATTAGAAGATAAGAAGTCTAATAGAATTCGTGGTAAAGGAATTATGAATACGGATGGGAAGATAGTCTCAGAAACAAAGGATGTAGCACAGGTATGGGAAGAATACATTAAGGAACTATACAGCAAGCAGGCAGGAGCGGCAAAAATAGAACTGGAAGATGGGGAAAACATTGAAGAATACAACATAGGACCAAGTATTATGGAGAGTGAAGTAGAAAAGGCGATAGTGGAACTAAAGAAGGGGAAAGCCACGGGCAGCGATGGAATACCGGCTGAGATATTTAAAGTCATAGGATCAGAAGGACTAAAAGCGATCACGAAATTAATTAATAAGATTTACGACACGGGAGAGTGGCCTCAGGATTTCCTAGAAGTAACAATGATCCCTCTAAAGAAGAAGCCAAAGGCAATGCAGTGTAAATATTACAGAACGATAAGACTTCTGTCACACACATCGAAGATCATCATGAGGATTCTTAATAAAAGGCTGGAGAAAAAGGCAGAAGAAATAATAGGGGAAGATCAATTCGGTTTCAGAAAAGGACGAGGAACTAGAGATCCTATAGGTGTAGTTTGAATCATATCAGAAAGGGTAATAGAGTACAGTCAAGATATCTGTGTATGTTTCTTAGACTGGCAGAAGGCATTTGATAGAGTAAATTGGGTAATGTTGATGAAGATATTAAAGGATATAGGTGTAGACTGGAAAGACAGAAGACTGATCAGGAATCCATATGTGAATCAAGTTGTAAAGGTTAGGTTGGGGAATGCGGACACCTGCGGTGTAAATATTGGTAGAGGAGTAAGAAAAGGCTGCTGCCTATCGCCGACCTTATTCAATATACGAGAATATGGAGAAGTCTAATGCAAGAAGCGTTAGAAGGCACAGGAGATTTCAAAATTGGAGAATGAATTATAAGAACAGTAAAATACGCGGATGATCAAGTACTTGTAGCAAGAAAGGAAGTGGATGAAAATCCAGAAAATGATAAATAGAATTGTAATAACAGGCAGAAAATACGGTATGGAAATAAATACAGAAAAATCCAATGCCATTCGAATATCGGACAAAGATGAGAATCTGAACATAGGTATTGGAGGAAAGCCTTTAGAACTAGTTTCAGACTATAAATACCTTGGAAGCATCATAAGAAGAGAAGCAAAATGTACGGATGAGATCAGGACTAGAATAGGAAAAGCAAAAGCGGCTTTCAGGAAAAAGAAACGCCTACTAACGGAGAATATAAGGGAAGATATCCGCAAGAAGTTCATAAAATGCTATGTATGGAGTATAGATTTGTATGGGGCAGAAACATGGACGCTAAGGAAAAATGACATCAAATACTTGGAAAGCTTTGAAATGTGGACTTGGAGGAGAATGCTGAAGATAAAATTGACAGATAGGATGAAAAACGATGAAGTGCTATGAAGAATAGGAGAGAAGCGAATGATTATACTGACTATCAGAAAGAGGAAGGCTAACTGGGTTGGACATTACCTGAGGAGAGAGAGTATGATTAAAGATGTGTTAGAAGGAATACTTGATGGAAAAAGAGAAAGAGGTAGGAAAAGGTTTCAGCTGATAGACAATTTGAAAGGGAAAGAGAGTTATCAAGATATGAAGAGGACAGCGGAAAATAGAAGTATATGGAGAACCAGGTTTAACCATGAATAATCACGCACCTGTCTACGGACAGACTACCTATGATGATGATGATGTATCTAGAGGACCTTAAAACGTGTATTTCCGTTGAAATCCCAAATTCGATTTCTTTCGTGAAAAATATACTTTCTACGGAGAATGTAATAACGGTAAAAACTTCAAGCAAAGACTGAAATAACTTGTAAGCAATGTGAAGTGAATGGTAATTTACAAAATATTTTCGGTGCACTATGATATTAGGGCGTAGAGTAGTTAATTTTCACTTTTTCTGTCTTCCAATACAAAAACTGATTGCATTGGGAAAAAACCATTTGAAATTATGTATAAGATGAGAAAACCATGAAATTTCTTGGTGATTTCAATTGTCCTTGTTCATTCGTATGATTCACTGTGTGTTAACTATAAAATGCTGCTATATAGAGAGAGGGAGAGAGAGAGAGAGAGTTGCTTTATTTATTTATATTTACTATTAATAGTATTTGACGCGTAAGAAGTCCTGCGCGCACACGTTCATCGGATCCCGAGATTTTCCTCTCTCCAGGAGAATGAAAGGATATTGGGAAAGAAGAGGAAGCTGGAGAAGTGCGGGAAGAGTGCCGACCAAAGAGGAGAGCATCGCATATAATATTAGGACAGGGTGATCAGATGCTGATAGTCACAACCGGGACAAAATTAGTTTTGAAAGAGAAAAACCGAGACATTTTCCAAAAAAACCGGGAAAATGGGAATTTTGATATTATTTTATTGTATACTCTAAAATTCAAATAAATATGTTCATAAAAGAAAAGCAAACTTTTTAAATGTGATAACAAAGAAATGTACACATTTCGTGAATAATTAAGCAGTATTACAACAAAACATTTTAGAGCCAATGGTGTTTTCAGTCATATTTGAAAGTACTTCTGCCTGCTTTGATCAAATTTTTATCATTCTTAATCTTCTCATAAAAATCTTTATAGGTCATATTTAAGTTATATTTACGAAGGAAGGGAAAAGCATGGCCATCTGTCATTATTTTCTTAGAAACAACTCTTGGTGAACTTCCACGTGTCTGTGGTTTTCCAGCACTTGAAATGCGAAAGCCATTTATGAAATCGTATTTGGAAGATCAAGTTTGATGTTAAAATTGATTTAGTATAAACGGAGATAAAAAAACTGCTGGATAGACCAACACGCTTACAAGAAAAATAACCGGGATATTTATGCGGCCCGAAAAAAATATTCAGAACACCGGAACAAACCTCTGAAAACCGAGACAAATCCCGGGAAACCAGGACGCCTGGTAACCCTATATTGGGGGCATACTGGCGCGCATTTAGGGGGTGCGAGGCCCATAGGCAGTAGTAGGTTGCGGAGTCAGCGACTCAAGAAATCTGAAAAATGTGGTTAAATTTTATGGAGGAAATTCTTCATAATTTCTTTGTATATATATTTGTAATAAAGTGGGTGAACTTCTAAAGTCGGTTTCGATTGCAATTCTAAAGTCTACAAGTGGAATCCTTGGAAATAATTATTATTTTTTCGAGGATACCCGTCAGGTAAGGTTGGTTTTCACCAAATAAAGTTTATCATCATAGGTTAATTCATCTTAATTTAGGATATATGTCTTCTTCTTTGTGTTGAGACTTTTCACACTCAATCGATACATCTTTTTCCTTTCGCAATAAGTTGCTTACTCTGTTAACACTAACACTCTCGCGACTCAATACGCTATGCTCTCAGATACGCGAGGCCCCAAGAGGCGCGAGGCCCTAGGCGGGCGCCTAGATCAGTGTTTCTCAAACTGTGGGCCGCGGCCCCCCAGGAAATGCGATGTGATAAAAGTTATTAACAGTTACATAAAATGAAGAAGTTTGCAATAAAGTTTCTTAGTTTTACTATTTACAATTCAAAGGGGGCCGTATGATGTTAAAGGGGACCGTATGATGTTCAAGAGGGCCGCGACAATTGAAAGTTTGAGAACCACTGGCCTAGATCGCCTGGCCCCATATTCGCCCCTGTGGGCATGTGTTAGGAGGGAATCCTGAAAGAGTAAAGCGGATTTTAAAAGGAACAAGTAGTTCTGGAAAGAACTAATCTGCCTATTTTCCTTTCAATACAATTTTAATATATAACAAGTAGGGGTGTGCACAAGTTTCCCGTGATACAGAAGTGCTTTTTGTGAAATTCGTCGCAGTATAATCGTATACTAATGTATTTGCTTTGAAATCAGAAAATTATTTTTCCTTATATTGTGGTATCCCTGCTTTTTTGATCTGTTCTAAACATATTCATCTCGTTTTCTCTTTCTATACTCGCCCTAAAAACAAAATTTAATTTAAATCCGTTGAGCAAATACTTAAGAAATTCATAGTAACAGACAAATTCTAACCTTGATATTGTGGCAGCCTTGTTTAATCGACCTGGTTGAAATATGATATTTTGGTTATTTATTTATATATGAAAATTAAATATACTATATTTCGTTAAAATCCATTAGGTCAGTTCTCTATAAATACGTGTAAAAATAGTATTTTACTTTTTATTGTGGCAGCCCTGCTCCTTAGCTCCGCTTTATACATCTCGATTTCATTATGATATGTTGTAAAAATCTTATAAAGACAATTTAATTGAAATCCGTTAGGCCAAATCCTTCCAAATCCTTAATTACTGAAAGAGTTTAATTTGTAATTGTGGCACCCCTGTGTGGCTGATTCGGTTTAAATATGTTAATATGGTTTTGTATATATATGTATATTATAAGTATTAAATTTCGTTCAAATTAATATGGACAGTTCAACACAAATACGTCTAAAAATAATTTTTCATATCCCTTTTATTGTGGCAGCCCGGCTTTCTATATCTATACTAAAAATACTGATTTTGGTATTTTATGTTGCATGCCTACTTCATACAAAATTTCGTTGATATTGGTTGTGCCAATTCCTTCCAAATTTATAATTAGTGACAAGGTTAACTTTGCAATTGTGGCACCCCTGCTTTGTCGATTCGGTCCGAATATGTTAATTTGGTCACTAATTTATGTGCGTATTCTATGTACTAAATTTAGTTGAAATCGGTTCATTCATGAAGAAGATGTTAGGGACACACACACACGGACACACACGAACACACAGACGGACACACGGGTAGACACGAACACACACACGGGCACGGACACCCGGGCGACAACTTTCCATTTTTACTTTCTCCATGCGTACTATAGGGGAAAGTACTGTTTTCATGAAAAAAATCGACTTCGAGATTTCAACGGAAATACACGTTTTGAGGTCCCCTGAACACGTTTTGACCATTTTCTCGATGATGTGTGATAGCTTTTTTGTGGGTGCTCCAAGTCAAAAACTATTAATTAGATCAACGCGAAATTTTATATTTAATATTTTTATGAAAGTCAAAAAAACTGATTAGTTTTTAGTGAAAATCGGTCAACCGGAAGTGGGTGTTTACTCTTGTCACTTATCCGTTATTTTGAAATATTTTCTTTAATATTTGATAAATGTAAAATTATATTGGATTAAAAGTTGTAGAAATTTAATTTTCTACAACCTTTGTTTTAAACTTTTTTCTATATAAGATTGTTTAAGAGATATCTTATATTTTTTAACTGTCACCACCACGCAACCTACCGATGACTATTGTTAACAATTGACGCTTAGTTACGTCTTAGTAACGCTCCTTTTTCTTTTCTTAATTTTTGGAGCTTTGTGGCTATATCTAATATCAGAATGCTATGGTTTGAGTTTATTTCTGTTCTTTGTTAAGTCTAAAATTTTCTCGCAATTTCTTATAATATTTATTATTATGTAACCCATTTGGAATTTTTAGAAATATTACAGGTATGGAGAAAGTGTGGTGGGCACATCAGATTTTTTGGAAAGTAGGCTAAAAATGGAAGAAAGAGAAAAAGGAAAGGGCAAATGAAAGACTGACGAGAGAAAAATATAAAGAAATGAAACTAAAAGAACGGAACAGGGCAATAAATTGAAGAGATATGCAGAAAGGAGTTGCGATGTGTTTTTCGTCGTATTATTAATTGAGAGGTTGGAGATGAGAAATCGAGGTGCTGGTATGACATTGGGCAAGAGCAAAGAAGATTTAAATCTATATTTCTACGATAGAGTATCTATGTGTCCGCTTATTATCCGAGAGCGGTTGGTCTGTCACTGCTTGATCAGCAGTAACTTGACTTAGGCTGTAGCGGATGGAGGAACTATCACACTCCTCCTCCTTGGAAGCACGCACTCTCCATTTGGATGCAGTTTTACACCTATTCCATATAAATTTCTAAAATTTTCGAGCTGCAGATTGTCCTTTGTTTGGTGGCAAGAAAGACACACGGAGCAAGAAAGCGTCGGCAATAGCGGAGGAAAGTTTCTGGAATATGAACATAAGACAGTATGTTTGTTTTGAACAAAAAAATTTATCAATCAAAATTGCGAAATCATGACGTAGGATGAGTAGCAATGGATGTAAATAATTCTATTTTATAGCCTTTAACTATAATTTGAATCACTATGTCGACATAAGGACGAATAATTAACGCATAATAAAGAGGTATGTAGATAATTGTGAAGCGGTTAAGGAAACCGAATAAGAAAAGGAGGAGAAAATACAGATTATAGCGCAGGGAATAATAAGGGAAATATAGATTTTTACGAAAAATTTTCTTTAAGAAATTACAAATCTATTTAATGTAAAGAAGTTGATAGCATCTAATGGAGAGCTCAAGAATTTCTTTTGAAGCTATGAGTTCATTGCCGATGAAGGATCTTCTTGAAGCATTCGAATGCGAACGTAGATGTAGCATTAATAAATTCAGGGAAAATAGTTTTGAACATGAAAAATTCTAAGTCAGCGTGTTGTGGAAATTAAGAAGTATCGAAACGAGTTTCGCTCACCCAGTAATGATTATAAGCATAGCATAGCAATAAGATGTGCGCGCTCCGTCCAAATAAAATCCTTCAGTAATGAGCAAAGGAAAGATTGCAGGAGAGACAGCAAAAGTTAAGCGTGAAAAATTTTTACGCTAGAGATAGTAGCAATAGTGGGAGAGGAGAGAAAGATGACATGGAAAAAGGAAAGGAGAGAAATAAGGGAAGGGAGGACAAAGAACAAGCGAATGCAATGGAGCGAGGGGACGATGAAGGGAGGACGGCGATGGTGGGGAGAGAGGAAGATGTACGGCAGATGAGCTCGCCCCTTTTCTGCAGATGAGCGAGGCGCGCCTCGCCGCCCTCCCAACCGAGCCTTCGCCGCCGCCACCCCCGCACATCTTTCATGGCGGAATTATTTCTTGACCGCGAGTGGAAGCAGCTGGCACTTGGCCGTGGCAAGGAGTGGAGTGGGGAGGGTGAAAGAAGAAGGGAGTAGAGAGAGAGGGAGAGAGAGAAAACGAAGAAGTAAAAACAAGGGCAGATAAAAAGAACAGGAGATAGAGGACAGGGTGAAAGAGAGATAGTGAGAACGCGGAATGCAAGTAAGAAATTAGAGAAAGAAATAACCCATGGAGGGAATAGGGAAAGGCGTACCGAAAGAATAAAAAGAGGAGATAAAAATAAGAGGAATGAGGAAAGGGAGGGAAAAAAAGGAGGAGAGGAGGGTGGGTAAGGGGATGACGGAGGATGAATAGGAATGGCGAGGCGTCGGTGTGGGGTATTAAGGATGTTGCCCGCGGGCGGGACGCGATGGAGAGAGGGGGGGGGTAGGAGTAATGGCGCGAGATGAGAATGCTGCGGTGTGTGTGTGAGGAAGATGAGAGAGGAGAGGAGGGAAGCGGGCGGGCGGTTGGGTGGGTGGGAGGGGAGGAAATGGAGGATAGCGAACATATGTAGGTGGGTGGGCGTGGGCAGGATGCAAGGCGTCTGATGCCAACGCGAGAGAGAGAGAGAGAGAGAGACCGGGCGCTTGCTAGTGGAACGAAAGCCATGGGAGATCGCCCGTCTCTTACGATGGGAAGAGGGAAGGATCTATCCATCTATTCCTCCCCTATCCCTCTAATTCTTCGGTCACACTAACCGCTCTCTCTCTCTCCTTTGCCGAACCCACGCACTCATGCAAGATATTCCGCCTCGGGCCGTGTGTTGCGTCTGGAGAGAAGTAGGAAGTGTCTCTTCATGTGTAGACCAAGTAGGCCGCGAAACGCAGGGCTTAATTGCACTGCAGCAAGGAACCTTTTGTGGACCATTGAAGTGGGTCAGTGTCGAGAGTTTGATCCACAAACGAATGCGGTAAGCGTGTGTATATGCAAATAATAAGGCGTTCTTTTTACTTATTGTTAAGAACGCTTAATTCTGTAGAAATATGCGGCATATACATACACTTTTATCCTCATCATAAACCCCTGTCTTTCAATTTGAAGTCCTTCTTAGGTATTACCTGCTTCCCTCTGAATTAGCATTAAGAATTTCATAATAATTTTACTACCCTACTTGTCTTTCGATCTTCTTTACGGTATCTTTATGAACTGGAATCAACTCGATAAGATGATCGTTTCTCCTTGCAGTATTACCTGCCCAATGCCATTCAGACGTTTTTTACTCTTTCTAATGTCGCAGACTCCTGTCCGCTTTCGTACCCACACGTTACTCTCAGGATCTCTCAGGGAATTCCCTATCAAAAAACTCGGTACTTTTCCACTTTTTTGTGGGTTCTGGACTTTCCTAGCGTCCATGATCCATTTTCTCACCCATAACTTAAAACGGTAAAACAACTCTGCGGCCATACACGTAGTTTCCATTGTAGTAAACCCAGGATATTTCTCCCAAATATGTATGCATTTCGTGTCTTCAACCTTACGTTGACGAAATGTAGATATTAATTAAGGAGAGAGAGATGGCGGGAAAAATTTGTACGGCTAGGGAGAGCCATTAAGGCCTTATCTACTGACATGAGATAAGTGGACTAAGCAAATAGCCTTTTATGTTGTACATATTTACAAAACTATAGAAAATACTTAGTACTCACTCGTTGAGTCACTCGGTCATTTATCTGGCGACTTGGATGGGATCCATTCGGTTGGATTTACTTTTAGGTACAGCGTTCTCTCCTAGATGAGCCAAGTCGAGAAAGTTTGTCAGTGCCCTCGCGAAAACCTTGTAAAAGAAAGACAACAAGCAAATACGCCATTCATTCAATAGGCTTCATTTGTCTCCTTTCCATGCACATTAAGATGTCGCTGTCTTTGTCACGAGCCGAATAGCTAACCTGAGCGTGAAAATTCACGAAGAGTCATGTAAGAATATTCTTCATTAATTTGCAGTGGCTTATGCAACCGCTATTACATGTTGCATATTAAGTCATAAACTGAACTATATTTAGCTGGAACAGTTACATGGAGTTAAATGTTTGCATGCTACACACATAGTGGCAAACGATATTTCTGTTCGTTCTTATGAAAGTTTCTGCAAAACTATTCATTTTCCAACGCGAATTGGCACCTTTTGCTAATCGGTCTCCATATTTTTGTTTTCAGCTAGCTAGATATTCATCACTTATTTGCAGCTGAATGTTAATGTATTTTAATGATCGACCTCCTGAGGGTCTTGCTTGCATTCCAGCGTTATAAATTTGTCTTCAGAATTTTCCTTTATAATCATAAGCGTATTTTCTTAGTCAGAAACTTATTTGATTTTCGGAACGACTTATGTTATGAAGAATTTATTTTGAGAGAATTTTTCCGTCCATGTAATATATTGTAATTTTTCGCTGGAAGTCCGCTACATAACTATTCTCGATGACTGTCTGCAAATCTTTTCCTGAGTCGGATTAATATATAATATTAATATATATAATAATAATACATATAATATTATAGCGATGATCTAGCAGATTTCGCTTCGTCCTTGAATTCGGCTTCTCTTGGTCTATTTTGGTTTGTTAAAAAAAATCCATAAAGTTTTTTTATGACACAAACAGCTATTCTGAGGATGAATGTGGTAATCGACGTTTCATTTTACCGCTGTGGTTCTACTCTATCGCTGAGTTCCATCGTTAATGATTCGAGTTGATAATTAACGTTGACGTGTAGTTTGAGTTGGCTCTTTGAATAAATACTGACGTTTTTGCCGATATAAATTAAAACTGGTTTCACTTTCTTGAACAGGGGCCTCAAACACGCAGCCCGCGCGATGCATTTTTGCGGCTCACGATTTCTCGAAGTATGAAAACAGTTCCATTTTCTTCTGCTGCGTCAAGAATAGAGCTACCACAGATTGAAGCTCTAATATTCGATCACGAACATTCCCTCTCGATAACCAACGCACAAAAGCGTGAAGGAGCATTTCATATTCAGTTCTCATATTCTGAGGTAGCAGGCGAAACAAACACGACTTTAAGGGATACAATCTGTGGTCTTCACAATTATGTAATATTTCGAAAACTGTCTTCAAATCATCAGGTAGCGTTTTCGCTGATAGAGCTTCTCGATCTTAATTACTATGGAGGCCGGTGCTTTTTAGAGTAATATCGTGTATTAAGACTTGAAACCCTGATGTGGCACCCATCATAGCTGCCGCACTATCTGTCATTACACAATAGAGTTTCTACCATGGCAATTTAGGTTGATTACAAAATCTCGCACATTAAGAAAAATGTCGGCTGCACAGGTGTCCCCCTCCACTGGCAAGCAAAAGAAACAATCCTCTTTTCAAGTATTATCATTCGTACATATCACAAATGCCATTATTTGTGCAACACCGGCGATGTCTGTGCTATAGTCTACTTGGATACTCCATGTCTCCTCAATAATTTGCTCTTTAATAGCATCTGCCACATCAAAAATGCGTCTTGTCACTGAGAAATTACTCAGCGAGATCCGGCGCAATAATCGAGCTTTACCTTCACTAAGTATGTTGTGAACTATTGATCTCGCTGCTGGAATGATGAGCTCTTCAGCAATGGTGTGTGATTTCTAGTTCTGCACAATTAGTAGGGAAACCCCGTAGCATAGGCATCCAGCCTTTGTCGCTTTACGGTATCTTCTTTCAGCTTTAAGTATTCGACGTCTTTACTCTCCAATTCAGGATAGTATGTTTTCAGGTGCCGATTCAGCAAACTTGGTTTCAACGAATCGTGTGACATACAACATACTAAGGCCATATCACGCCCTTTTGGAGAATGTTAGTGAAACCAAAATGATTCGTTGTAATTCTCGCTCATGGTGATTTTTAAGGAGGGTTGCTGGATGAAACAACAAAAAAATAAAACACGAATTTCTTTCGTATCCAAAGCGTATTCAAATATGAATAGTGTAAAAGAAAAGCATCACCATTTAACTAAACTATTAAAGGTACACTCACCCCCAATTTAAGCCGGATTCTACCGGATGATGTCGACTGTATGGAAACCACTTGCAATAAAAACGAACGTGCATACGCACCAAGACCAACTCAATTAATGCTGCAGATCGACTCCATGTAGGTACACGGATTTGAAAGAAACAGAATGAAAGACCCGGGTTCAATTCCAGGGTGAGTTCAGATTTTATTCTCATTCTCTCAACACTTTGATTGTATTTACGATTTGTGCTATCTTCGGAAAAATTTCATATTCATATTATATGAATTGAAACCTGAAGTAATCTTTAGATCAAAATAAAATCACTTGGCTTAGCGAAGACTGCTCGCAGCCCACCGTTTGAGAAACATTGAACAATTACATATAGAGAATGAGATAAACCGTAAATGATTATAGTACATGTTAATTCCAAGAAACTCAGCGATATTCAACGAGAGAAAAAAGAACTGTGCTAGCACTGTAACGATAAGTTTGGGCTCGGTAGATCTCAGGAAGACCAAGTTTACTCGTAAATCTTTCTCGCAAGACTGAGCGCAGAAATTAAGAAAATCGAAATTATGTTAAGACTGAGCTCAAAGTAGGGGTAAAGATATGTTAGTAAACATCTAAACGAAAGAGCCCCCTTTCTTAAAACTAAACCCTTGCTCTCCGCAAATATGTGTTTTCGAAAATGAATCGCTAGTGTTGCAACTTGTGAAAAAATTAACTATGCAAAATCGCAAACTTTTCTTGCTAATAATTCACCATAACAATTATATCCTAAAATCAACATTCAAAATAAAATGAAACACTTTTTAAGCATCCGATAAGCGGTGGGAAGGCGAGAATTTTTTTCGCGTAGAGTTTTCAGATTAGTCATTCCAACACTGAGCACCGGTTACCCGGGTACTCGGTGTTTTCTTCGATTTTTCGAGTACACGAGTACCCGAATAATTTTGTTCGAGTACTCGATTATTATTGAAAAAATTATAATTACAAATTGTCCATTATTGTCGACAGATTACAGATACAATTATAATAATTAAAGTAATAAATTCTTTTTAACTTTTAAATAAATTACTTTAAAGACCTACGTTAAAAGAGGTAAAAAATACCCGTAAATAACGCCACTACGCATTTCACCTTCGCGGCACAAGAGACTTCGACAGATATGAGCTTTACTTTTGATTCCAATCCCACATATGGACACGAGTTTTTCATTTATTCCGTAAAACCTGGAATCAAGACCACTGCCACAGCTCTAATTAATCGGCTTTATCCAAGCGATATTCAGGATTCAGAAAGTTCTGACGGCGTCGACGACCATGAAGAAGAAGAACAGAATAAGTACTAAAAATGCAGAAATGCTTTGCATCATTCACCAAGCCAAAGGCAAAAGAATCTCAGTAGTTAAGCATAGATAAAGAGTTCAAACAAACTATTGGAAGCAAATAATGGGAAACGTACCGACAGACTGCAGAAGTTCTATCAGGCATTGTTTACTGTTAAGCCGACTTCCACTGTTTCTGAGCGTGTTTTTCGGTAGCTGGTACTTTCATCACGAAATTGCGAAACCGCATGAAGATCTGCACTTTAAGCACTCATTTTTTAAATATTATTTTTTGAATCATTGAATAACTCTTGTGTCAATTAAAATAAAAAAATATTCTTTAAATGAATATTTATTTAAATTTATTTTTTTCCATTAAATATTATCCGGATAGCTAGGTGAAATAGTAATTGAATACCAGGGTACCTAAAACTCGAGTAATTTGGAAATACTATTTTAGATGCATGATTAGATCAGGTTTGAACGGGCTCTAGACAAACGTTTATCAAAATACGGGTGGCGAACCAGTAACAGGTTGTGAAACAACATAAGCTAGGTAAAAGAACTCACGGCATAAGTATGAACCTATATTGTATAAAAATAATTTAGTATATTTTTAATGAAAATTATTGCCATAAAACCTTGATTGAAGCAGTTTTAACCCGAAAAGTTTCGATGTAAATTGTTATGCACTCGTGATTTCTAAAGCGGCCTTCCTAAGCATTCACATTTATGAATGTGACCCACCGTGTAAAAAGGTTGCGCACCCCTGAAATAGAATAAATGTTTTTCTTATATCACCAACTGTCTTTTATTGTAAGTTTGCGAAAATTCTTGGCAGTAAATTTTATTTTTTACTAGACAGAGGAATTTGTTTCCCTGCTAGGTCACGAAACAATAGTGGATTCAATAAAGAGGATTAGTACCCATAGTCTCCTCCTATACCAGCCACTCACTTTCCTATCGTAGTTGTTCAGTATTTTTCATCTCTCGTGATTTATAAATTTTCGGCAATTTATTTAATCTGAAAATTATAAAAAATGAATCATTTTTAAATTGTGTATTCCCGACCGATCTCGATGTAAACTTGTATTAAATTAGTTATAATAGTAATAACTAAATTTTCGCGGCTCCTTACAGAGAATAATAATTTTTATTGAACAAAATATCCTTAGAGTAACGAAGCGTTTAGTAACTATGTAAGCCTTAAATGCGTACATTCCAAAGGGACAATCCACCAATGACGCAAGTGCAATGAAGCAAGTCCAGACCAAACAAATAAATATGGATTAAAACCAAACCAATCGGTACAATATACATTGCACAAACTTTCTCATATATGTGTATATGTTTGGTCTCATTACACTCCTTACTAACTGGAAAAAACGAAACCACGGAAATTGTTTTCTGCACGTTAATTGTATAAATATATTGATAACCTCATATATGTGAAAATAAACTTGATAAATAGTTACACCATACAGAAAGCACAGGAGATTTCATGATCGAAGGAAGGATTATAAGAACAGTGGAATACGCGGATGATCAAGTACTTCTACCAAAAACGGAAAATGAACTCCAGAAAATTATAAATACTAGTAGTACCCGCAAGAACATTTGCAAAGGCAGTCAGAAATCTGCATGTTTAAAAGTAATAATAACCGATTTCTCCTTATAAATTTAGGCAACTGATATTTTGAATGCCATCTTTGTTTTTATAATTTATATGTGCAATTTTAATTGTCTCTCACATACGAAAAAGGTCACATTCCAGTATTGAAATAAAGAAAGATTTTTTTCTTTTGGTCAATCCTCAAAAATGCCCACAGCCCACACATAGGTTACTGAATACTAATAATTTTTAATTATTAAAGTAGCAATCTATTAAGTTTATCATTACTACAACTATAATTTCGATGCTTTATAAACAGCAAGAAGCGAATAACGCAATTATTTGATCTATTTGAAGGTTTAATAGATGCTAATTCAATCGGAGGCAACATTGCAGGTCGCCTTGGCAAAACCCGGAAAGAGTACGAAAAAGCCAAAAAATTTCGAAAAGAAATAGGTGTTTATAAGAAAATATTCCGTGTAACATAAAAAATTGCAATAATAAGATATTTTATATTTTTCGTCGCCGAATAAAGCAAAAACGAAAAATTTGGTCCATATTTACGTATTTTAATGCATGAAAGAAATAAACCCTGCATCTAAATCTCGCCCTAACAAGGAACATTATCTATACATATCTCCCTCCTTCTCTGTCTCCCTCCCTCTCTGACTCTCCTTTCTTTCTTCCTCTCTCTCCTTCTCTCTCTCTCGTATTAAAGCATTCAAAGCATGCATTCTTTACGCATTTAATATATAAAAGAGAATGTTTGTGCGCTAATAACTCGGACAACATAAGGGCCGTCGAATTCAAAAGTTCCGTGTGCTATGCTACGGACCAAGAGAAGGTTGTAGTTTAGGTTTCCAGACCGTGGGGTCTCTCATACCCCGTGGGGTCAACAAAATACTATTTCCATAAGAATGCATGGGAAATGGTGCGGAGAAACCCCAAAATGCCATGCAGCCCTTCACTGATGTGGAAATATACCTAAATGTTAATTTACAATCACAAGAAATAGCTATTTTACGCACGAAAGACTGATTATTTTAATTCTGTTTATATTTTGTCGTATTAAAAGTTAAATTGCTCGAAATTATCCTTTAAGCGGAAAATTTATGAACATTTTCCAGGTGGCAACAAAGCTAAATTTCTCAATTGTTGTACTCTTCAAAAAGAGATAGCCACGTAAACATTAATGCAAGGAAAATCCACGCCGCGGAGCGCCGTAGAGGAAGAATAGCCAACGCAAAGATAAAGTGTACAAATGGATTAAATATAGTCTATGAATACTTTTAAAGTGAGTCAAACGATTTTTAAGGAATATTAGAACGTTGTTATCCTTTACCATTGAAGCATTGTAAGATTTCTCGCAACATAAATCGATACATCTTCTTACAAATGTTCGGTAACCAAGATGTTGTTTATTGTTTACGTTTTGGATAATAGTATTGACATAATCCACAAAATTTTATTGCTGCTTTAAAGGCCTCGGTGCATCTATCCATGAGAATACTAATTGAGACGTTAATGCGTAATTATATTAATGGTAAAACTTTACAATATAATACATAAAATAGTAATATTAATGTAAAGATCGCTTGCGTATTTAAGGAATGGGGAACGTATGGTAAAGTTTGGAAATTAAGCCAACTATGCGTATTAGATTATAATAACCCTTTCCATCACACCTTTTATCACCAAATTCGACTTCAAAGTCCGAAAAATCATTTTGTTTCGTAGGTTTAACATTAAAGTATTCACGTGACAAATTAGACCCACAAAATCAGCCTTTGCATGGGATAGCGTATTGTTAAGCCAAATTTGAATATATCTTCGAGCGTGTTTCCACCGGTTGCATCCCTAGAGCTTGCAATTCCTGCCTAAGTTTTTAATGTTTTTGATATTCGTGACCACACAAGTTGATGCAGTTTCTTCCACTAGAAATCAATTCGAGTGAAATAACTATATTTTAAAAGTGGTCCCATCGATTGTTTATTATGATTATTTTATAAAAATATAGTCATCAAATCTGTCGATGAAGGACGCGGGAAAATTTTATTTATCTGGGGAAAAGATGGGAAGACAAGAAATATTGTATACCATTAAGCACTTAAATAAAAATCGGGCCCGATCCCAAGCTGTAAAAATAATAAAAAATAACTTGCTTTATAATTGCACATAAAATACAGTAAATGTAAAAACAAATGAACAAGAGTTGCTTACCTCAGTAAAGTTAATGTTAATTATTAAACAAAAAACAATCGCTAATATCAACATGGAATTAATATCAACTGTCAACTTACATTTCAACAATAACAACAACAATAATTACAATAACGGAGCTGAAATATTTCTCATGATGAAATATCTCTCTGAAAAGTTAATGTTTTTTTCAATGTGAGATGAAATGCTTGCTGTATGCAAGCACCTTCTACTAGTATGTTATTTCCTTATCTGTAAGGAACGTCTATATATAATGTTACAATATATACTATTAATCGCCCCCCCCCTTCAACGGCGCGACTTCGCCTAGGCGAATTGGGCAGCCTTCCGTGTCCAAGTAGCTTCTGCCTTCCCGGCTGATGCTGAGGAGCCGCAATCCCCTGAGCAAGCTGATGCCATGGCGACCTTTGTGTCTGGTGTCATCCGAGAAGCAATGGAGGGGAACATTCCCTGGAAGTTTACTCCCAGGCTGATCTCCCGACGGCTCCCTGAGACAGTCCGACGGATCATCTCCCACCGGAACAGCGTGCGGCGGAGGTGGCAACGCCACCGCACGCCGGATTTGCGCAACCTGCTCGACCGCCTTAACAGGGAGGTCCGAGAAGCGATCCGGGAGATTAAGACCGACGCCTGGGAGGAACAGTAGGCGGAGGTGTCCCTCGCTGATCACTCCATCTGGAGGGTTTGTCGTGGTTTGAAAACCACCCAGCGGAGGGACCCTCCCCTTTCAACTCCTATAGGACTTGCCTGCTCCCCCAGGGAAAAGGCGGAAGTGGTTGCAGAACACCTTGCTAGCACCTTCCGGCCTAACCCTTCCACTGCCGACTCGGCGGATTCTGAGGCGATGGTGGAAACAGCCATGAATACTGTTCAGAATTCTGCTGATGTCGATCGGGAATTCTTTCCTCGGATTGGCACCGCGGAAATCGTTGCTGTCATGAGGAACCTATCCTCGCACCGCTCTCCAGGTGATGATGAAATCAGCAGGTTGGTGATTAAGCAGCTTCCTGTAGCAGCTGTACAGTTCCTTACAGCGCTGTACAATGGCTGCTTGAGCATCCCGCACTTTCCTGAGGAGTGGAAAAGGGCGAAGATAATTGGAATCCCCAAAGCTATCAAGGCTGCGGGTGTTGCCGAGAGTTATCACCCCATTTCCTTCCTCAATAACTTTGGAAAGATGTTCAAGAGACTGATCCTCCCAACCCTGCGGAGACACCTCTCCGATAGGACTGTCATCCCTGGAGAGCAGTTCGGCTTCCGCCAGCAGAATTCTATCACGCATCAGCTTGCCAGGGTCGTTGGCTTCATCACCGAGGGTTTCAATGTCCGGCACAGGACGGCGGCGGTTTTCTCGGACATTAGCCAGGCGTTTGACCGATTCTTGCAGGAGGCGCTAATGGCCAAAATGCTCTGGGCTGATATGTCTCTTCCCCTTCTTCTCCTGAGGTCCTACCTGGGGAACAAAAAATTCTGGGTGTGCTGGGAGGGAGAGCAATCCGGGACTCGCCTGATTCAGGCGGCCGTCCCCCAGGGATCCGTCCTAGGTCCAGTGTTATTCATCACCTTCACCCATGACTTCCCTAGGGACCACGGGCCTCAGGTAATAGTTGGCCTTTTTGCCAACAATGCAGCCATTCTCGCTAGATCTAGGAACGAGGCACAGGCAGTCAAATACCAGCAGCGAGCTCTGGATAAGGCCAACGCCTGGTAGTACAAGTGGAGAGTTGCAGTAAATCCATCGAAAACCGTCGCCATCATGTTTCGTGCCCTTCCTCGGTTGCAACCGGCAGCCACGCTCACCCTTCAGGGGCACGCTATCCCATGGTCCTCTGAGGCTAAATACCTCGGAGTGACCAAGGCTAGAGGGCTAACCTGGCACCTCCAAATCTCCGGCGCGAGAGGGGCTGCAACTGGTGCATTACGCAGACTTGGCCCTATCTTTGGCTCCAGGGGAGTCATCCTGGAAACCAAGGTTAGGCTATATAGGGCCTGCGTACTGCCGATCCTTACCTATGCCTCGCCGATATGGTCCGGCGCGGCAGCCACCCACATCAAGAAGATGTGGGTGCAAAACAATGCGTTACGGATGATCTTAGGGGTGAGTTGGAGGAGCTTCGTCCGAGTGACGGAGCTCCAACACACAACAGGGGTTGAGCCTGTAGAACGTGTTCTGGAAAAGGAGGCCAGGGCATTCTACAGGAAGAATGCTGGTTCACAGCATGCCCTCATACGGCAGCTCTCAGGTATCCGCGTGATGCCCTGGGACTGGTTCAGGCGCCCGATAGCGTCGATGGGGGCAGAATTCTCCCCACTGCCCAAGCGGCTGAGGCGGCAGCATTTCCTGCCGCCGCAACCTGCAGAAACCTTCCCAAAACCTGGCAGGCTTATTGCTTAGCTGGCAGCCTGGAATGGGGAAAGGGCAATTGCCTTTCTCTAACACCCGCTCTGCAGGACTAGTAATCGGTGCTTACATACTGCAAGCATTGGGAGCGCTTGGAGTCGAACCGAGGACACCTACATAAGATGTCTTATATTATCCGAAGGCCTATTCATGACATCTACAAACCCTGAAAATTGCAGCGCAATATTTTTCTTAGTATTTTCTATGTACCAAATATGTTTTCCCTTTGCTTTTAAATGTCACGGTCTGAGAGTGACGTCATGACACTAAGCTACTTTTCAGTTCGTGGCACTAAGCCCTCGTTCAGTTTTATTAACACGTAAAATATATTCCCTAAGAAAAGCATTGTCTCGTAGTCATGACAGAAATATTGGGTCATTGTTGTAAATTGTATAAAATCCCGTTTTTATGCAGTAAAAATCAAATAATTGGACTAAATCGGCATGGATTCGTGTTCTACTTTCAGGAAAAATAATCCTCGTTCTTTTTTCGTCTTCTTATACAGGTCCGAGATTTGTACCTTAATTAAAAGTATTTTAAAATGCAATTATAAAAAGGCTTGTACGGATTTAAATGGTATTCTAATGGAACTTGAAAAATGAACGTTTTGGGTGTAAAAGACCCCGTTGTAAGGGGAAATTTTGGAATTTTCGATTTTTTTCTGATGGTTTTGGACCAACACCAAGGTTCCCTCCAAATTTCAGCTCTGTAGAATATCTTGAAGTACCTTAGGTTTTATATCATATATATATATATATATATATATATATATATATATATATATATATATATATATATATATCCTCCGTAAGAAGCAGCTATTTATTACATATATAGATAAGTGAATGGTTATACAGATTAAAAGAAAGAGGAAGACAAGCTGAATTGAACAATACCTTAGGAAAGAGAGTATGATTAAAGACGTGTTAGAAGGACAACTGGAAGGAAAGTGACAAAGAGATAGGAAACGATTTCAGCTGATGGATGACTTGAAAGGAAAAGAGAGACCCATCAAGGCATGAAGAGGACTGCGGAAAATATGAGTATGTGCAGAACCAGGTTTAGCAAAGAATAAACTCGGATCTGTCTACGGATTAGACTTTCTCCATATATATTGAATAGGGTTGGCGATAGGCAGCAGCCTTGTCTTACTCCTCTACCGATATTTATTCCGCAGGTGTCCACATTCTCAAACCTGACCTTTACAACTTGATTCTCATATAGATTCCTAATCAGTCTCCTGTCTTTCCAGTCTACACCTATATCCTTTAATATCTTCATCAACTTTACCCAATTTACTCTATCAAAGACCTTCAGCCAGTCTACGAAACATGCGCAGATATCTTGACTGTATTCTATTGCCCTTTCTGATATGATTTAACTACTCCTATAGCATCTCTAGTTCCTCGTCCTTTTCTGAAACCGAATTGATCTTCCCCTATTATTTCTTCTGCCTTTTTCTCCAGCCTTTTATTAAGAATCCTCATGATGATCTTCGATGTGTGTGACAGAAGTCTTATCGTTCTGTAATATTTACACTGCATTGCCTTTGGCTTCTTCTTTAGAGGGATCATTGTTACTTCTAGGAAATCCTGAGGCCACTCTCCCGTGTCGTAAATCTTATTAATTAATTTCGTGATCGCTTTTAGTCCTTCTGATCCTATGACTTTAAATATCTCAGCCGGTAATCCATCGCTGCCCGTGGCTTTCCCCTTCTTTAGTTCCACTATCGCCTTTTCTACTTCACTCTCCATAATACTTGGTCCTATGTTGTATTCTTCAATGTTTTCCCCATCTTCCAGTTCTATTTTTCCCGATCATGCCCCTGCTTGCTGTATAGTTCCTTAATGTATTCTTCCCATACCTGTGTTACATCCTTTGTTTCTGAGACTATCTTCCCATCCGTATTCATAATTCCTTTACCACAAATTCCATTAGACTTCTTATCTTCTAATTCCAGTGCCCTAGCGTACATCATATCGTACCGTCCTAACTTCTCCATTTGTTCTATTTCATCACATTTTCCTTTTATCCTATTTTCTCTAGCTTTATCTGTTACCCTTCTCAACTCATTGTTTATACGCCTATAGTTGGCTCTACCTTCTTCACTGTTGACGTTTTTCCATTTTCGTCTCTCATCCATTTTCTCCAGCATTTCCTTCGTGATCCATGGTTTTCTGATTTTCTTCTCTTGTTTTCCAATCTCTTTATCCAAGGTATCCTTGATACTGGTTTTAATTTCATTCCATTCTATATCAACGGTCTTCGGTTTCTTTTCCAACTTTCTTAGGTTATCTTCCAACTTCATGCTGACTACATCCTGCCTTTCTTTCGGTTTTTCTAGGTCCCAGGTCTGTCTTTCTCTTCTCGTTTTTCTTATTTGTTTGAGCTTTGTACTCACGTCAAGTATTAGAAGGCTGTGATCTGAATCAATGTCTGCTCCTTGCAATCCCTTGGCGTTCTTTATGCTGTTCTTGAATCTTTGTTTTACAAGGATGTAATCTATTTGGCATCTCATTCTATCTCCTGGGCTTTTCCATGTGTATAACCTTCGATTATGGTTTTTGAACCATGTATTAGTCACTACAAGGTCATTATTGATGCAGAATTCTACGAGTTTCTCCCCTCCTCGATTTCTCTTCCCAAGTCCGTATTGCCCGACAACATTTTCTTCCTGTCCTTCTCCGACTATGCTGTTCCAATCTCCCATTATTATGCAGTTTACCTTTCCTCTTCCGTCTTCTTCGTAAATTTCATTAATTTGCTCATAGATCTCATCTATTTCTTCATCGTCATGAGCTGACGTTGGCATATATACCTGGATTATCAGCATGTCCACTGGGACTGCTTTTAGCTTTATTGCCATCAGTCTATCGTTCGTTGCTATTATCTTTGTCACGCTTTTCATCATATCTTTCCTAAGTACCAGAGCTACTCCCCTTTCCCCACTATTTCCTCCAGAATAAACTACCGTGAATTCTTCCGAGTCGAATTGTCCTTCTCCCTCCCATCTAGTTTCGCTTAGCCCTATAATGTCAACTCTATTTCTTCTCATTTCTTCTTTCAAGATCTCTAGCTTTCCTGCCTTTCTCATAGTTCTTACGTTCCAAGTCCCTATTCATAATTTACTTTCCTTAAGGCAGTCCCCGCCCGGAGATCCGATTGGGGGACTATTTTACCTCCGGATTGTTTTACCTCGAGAGAACTCATATTGTCCAACCATATAATCTTTACTAGGGATTGTAATGTGGTAGTTTCCCTCTTGCTTTCCACATCGCAGTACTGTAGCCGTTCAAATCCTCCTGATCACGCCTACAGCTGTATTGGATATAGACCCAACCAACATCATTTGTTTTCGGCTCTATACCATACTGACAGTACTGCTGCCTACTGCCAGGCACTGATGATAGTTTTTTTTAAATAAAACCTCCATTCGAATGGTTTGAACCCCCGAACTTTGCAATAGAAAGCCGACACGCTAACCACTACACCACCAGTGCTATATGATAGTGATGACATAAATATCAATTATTTATTAGGATGGATTGGCAAAGCCACATAGGCGCTGAAGCATTATTATTGCTGGACTGAGGAGAGCTGGGCGGGAGCTGGACCTAACACTCGATGTATTCTAACGTCGCTGGACGCTATACATTTATTTTTAAGTAGTTTTATGTAGTATTGGCAATAACACCAACCTCTATAACTAAGTGAATTTTAATCAAAATCGTTAGAGCCATTTTTGAATAAATCAACATTTTGCGAAAATCAACTCGAATACTTCATTGTTGCGCAATAGGTATCGTTCATCTCCTCATAGCTTCTATTTTAGATAATAGATAAATACGAAATATCATTCGATTACGTTGAACCGATTAGTTTAGATCCGCCCGCAAAAAGACCGGCATGGAGAATACTACTTTTTTGTACTCAGGGACACCTAAAATGTGTATTTTCGTCAATATCTCGAGGTCGATTTCTTCTCGATTATAATACTTCCTCTATATAATATATGTCTGAGAAAGTAAACAGAGAACAAGAATAAAGCATACTAAATAAGTCTGTTATTTGATTGGAAGAAGATGCAACACCTAGAATTTACCCCATTTAATAACCGATTTTAGTTGACAAAAGACGCATTGGAAGATAGAAGTTAACTGAACTCAAGAGAAAGTACATTTTATTTGAATTTATAGCACATTTTATGCTGAATCGAACATGGCCAACGAAAATGAATGAAACTTCGACAGCAGTTGTTTATTGGATGTACAATCACTTTTAAGATTGACAGGTTCCAGTTCAGCAGAAGATCTCAAGTCCAGAATTATTCATATAAAAATTCTTCGCGAACTGTTTATGCTTTCTTGTGCGTATACTATCAGGATGGAAGCGATCGTTTTATCGACTGAAGAGAATTCTTCGTTAAAAATCCACGGATCAATCAATCGCGCACGATCGTAGAAGCGACCCACTTCAGGATGTTGGAAGCGAATGATCGTTTCGAGAGAAAGAGCAAAGATAGGTCACCGCTTCGAATTCGAAACTGTGATATTTGTTCTCTGAAGAAAATTGCATGCCACGGGATCTTTTGCGTCATGCGATTGAACCGAGTCACGTGACACGTTTAAATCGGACGACAAGACGCAAGAGATAAAGAAGACGGAAGAATTGATTATTAAAAGAAACGTGAAACCGAGCCGGTTTCTTTGGAAAGGAGAACGCCATTTTGCACGCAGAACGAATTTTGTCCAAATCGCCTCAATTTAGAGTACATTTCTTTTTTGTCTTAGACTAAAAAAAAACAATTTCGAGAGCGTAGATCGAGAATGAAAAGAAAAACATGAAAGGAAATTTTTTTTCGTAAATTAAAATGACTTCTGATAGTGAAAAACGTCCGCGCGGCTGAAAGATTGGATTTCACTTGAAGATAAACTCTAGACATGCTTTTCCTTTCTATAGTTTCTCTCCCTTAGCAAGCGTCCTTTTGCATAATCTCTTTAAATAATGAGCTAAGATATCCGGTCACGCTAGACTATTATGAACTATTTATGACTGATTGTAATACTATTTTAACAAACATTCCGAGTAGGTAGAAGATTGAAATTTGGTAGAAATGATTAATTCTTATAGTAGAAGCCAGTTACGAAAAACAATTCCCCAAAAAGATTCGGGTTCGACTCCAGTAGATAATATCTTTTTCCCATGAAATAACACGAAAAAATCTATTTTTCGACTTGCAGACTTTTACTCTTTTGCGAATTAAGATTAGAACAAATTGGCCTGCGATCTTCGGAGGCAGACCGTTCTAAAGAAAAATAAATGTCTCTTATTCTTATTGTCGCACTTTGCCTACGATACAAAATCGCTCAAGTTCTAAGTTTAAATCATATTTATTGGAAAAATTTAACCTTTTTAACAATATGTTGCCTTGCCGACCGTGTCATTGTTAAACCTCGAGATTGTATTGTCGCCTTTATCCTTATACTCTATGCGTAAGGAACGCGTGCTTTGAATCCTTTAATACGAGAGAGAGGAAGAAAAGAGAGGGAAGAAGACAGAGGAGGGAGGGAGGGTGCCAACGGCTTAACGTTCCTTCCGAAGGACGGAACGCTGACTTTGCTCGATCTCCTCAAACCGCACAAACAGGGAGTCTGGCGACCTTGGAAAAATCCTACTTTCGCAGGATTCGTGCTCGCTGCTCTTTCGAGCAGCAAACGAGTAGCAGCCAGCGTCCTAACCACTACACCACCGGCACCGAGGAAAAGATGGAGGGAGAATGGGAGGAAAAATGGGAAATGCCTTAAATTTTATACTTAATCCACGCATACCCGTCATAGTTGACGGGCAATTACTCTAGTCGATTTAAATAATGAGCTAAGAAATGCGGTCACGCTCGAGAACTATTTATGACTGTAATGCTATTTTTAACAAAATTTTCGAGTAGGTAGAAGGTTGAAATTTGGTAGGAAGGTCTGATTCTTATGGTAAAAGCAATTTACGAAAACAAAATCCCCAAAAAAGACCCGGGCTCGACTCCAGTAGGTTATTTCTATTTCCCATAAGATAACACATAAAATTCAATTTATCGACCTGCAAGCTTTCATTGTTTTGCTCATAAAAATTATAAAAATTAAACCTTGATCTTCAAACCGAGACTGTTTTTAAGAAAAATAAACAACATTTCTTAGTTGTATCGCCGATTGTCTTCTTCTGTCCGAAAACGCTCGAATGTAACGTTCAAATGACCTATTTTGACAAAATTTAGCGATTTTTATGAGGATTTGCCTTGACAACCATGCCATTGTCGAAATCGAGACCCCATTGTTGTATTGATTATCATATGAGTAAATAGGGACCCGCTCCAGTACTTCCTGCAAACATTTAGGCCCAATGCGGTAGTTCGTATGACAAAAAATTGTTACACCAGGTGTTATTATTTGAACCACTACATGATCTACATTATTTAGTCAATCACTTACCGGTACTAATACGTTTTTGTTTTGTTCATCATTTCCGATGGTACAGCAAATCATATATTTTGTGGTTTATTTAATATCAAGTAACCACTATAAATGCACCAGCCACGCGTCATAGATCTTGCTTAATTATCAAAATAATTTATCACAAACAAACATTATAGTAATTTGCTTTAAACTGCCAAATAAAATTTGCAAACAAAACGATATTTTCAATGTAAGTGTGAAATATCTTTCTATTTCAAATGTTAAATTGCCCATTATTAAAATGCATTAGAGTCGTTTCTGACCTCAAGTTTTATATTTACAATAAACTTTTCACAAAATTTTCAATCGATTTTTGTCCGTGATGCGTTTGTTTCATTGTATGATTAGTGCAAATTCACTTGAAAGCACGAGTCCAACAATGCAAAAATCTGAGATCAACAATGCCAACAACATTAGGGAGCTCCATTTTGAAATGTTGAAAAATCGGTGCAAATCGAATATAAACTTAAAATATGAGCAAACACGAATTAAACAACAGAATCGAAAGTAAGAATAAGTATCTTTATTTATTTGTACGTGAAATAGTGCAAATCGGTTCCACGGAAATTCGTCGCACGGCAATTAATCGCGTGTCAAATTCGTCGCAAGAAAAATTCGTCGCTAGACAAATTCGTCTCATGGCATTTTTCGTCTCAAATCAGGAATCGTTGAGGAAATATATCCTTTTCTTTATCAGTCCTGCGATGCACGATATTTAGTGTATGGGAAAGGTTTACGATGCCTCCTAGTTTCCAAATAAATTATAATTATAACTCCTGTGCAGATTATTCACAACAATTATATTAATAAAAATTTCGGAAACTTTAATTGATGAAATATTCGTATCTCATCTGATCAGGATAATAATGAAAGGCTTATTTCTCTGGTTATTTTGTGTATGACGCTTTCTATACGTGTTTTGACAAACTTCCCGTCTATGTAGAAGATTGAGATTTTGGCAGGAATCCAGCGCGTGTCCGCGCTTTCATATAATAATCAATATCGTGAGAACTTATTGGAATGCAACCTTAAATATAAACTATTCTAAATATTTCATTTGCTGCAGCTACTCCTCTAAATGTATTCAGAAAAACGTTTCCCGAAGGTTAACTTTTTTATGTCTCGACTGAAAATTTTAGATAAATGTTCCGATTACTATTTTTTTAAAAGACAGCTCATAATATTTATTTATTCTTGCGTTACTTTGTCGTTATTCAGAATCATTATAGAAGTAATGTAAAAAAATTGCCCCTTTTTAGTCAATAGAAGTTGAAATATGTCGATGTATGTATAAGGAAGGAAGATATACGCAGAATACAGAAAATAGACAATAAATGTTTTTTTAATCTTTAAGGTATTTGTCGATTATTCAGAATGTTTATAAATGCAGAATCAGATTTAGCGTAAAATTTATTATAAGATAACGTTAGATTTTGAATCTGTCGTACATAAAAATTTTTTACTCGCATTCGCATGAGGCGAATTGAGACTTCGTTGCGAGTGTTATAATAGAATGCGAGTTGAGATTTGGCAGTAATACTTAAGTCACGCGTTAAAAGTCAATGACGAAATAAATCCCGAAAAAATCTCGGGTTCGAACCCAGAAGCGTTCCTTCTCTGTTTGATTAACTAGGGAAGAGCTGAAACGTAGCGTATCCTGATCAGATAAGATACGAGTATTTTATCAATTAAATTTTCCGAAATTTATATTAGGATAATTGTTGTGAATAATCTGCACAGGAGTTATATATGTTATTCGGAAAGTTCGCACCGAGTATTCAGGCGAAAGATTTGTCGAAATCGAGCCGACCGTTCCCGATTTATTTGCGTTCATGCCGGAAGGTGACGTCCCTCGAGGCTTCAGACGTAGGCAGGCAGGGATGCACGCAGAGACACAGCGGTAAATATATATTAGATATATGCATATATATTGAGTGCCTTAATATGACCCATAAAGCATTTAATGTGTCTTCCAGAGAGAGTGAGACAGACAAACAATTTTATTGAGGGAGAGAGATGCATGGAAATTAGGAGGGAGAGGGGGCAAAAGGTCGTCAATTTCCCATCATTCCAGCTATTTGTATGGAAATAAATAAGGCTCAAGGGCTAACTTTTTCTCATATTATAGGTCTTTTTCTAGAAGAGCCAGTTTTTGCTCATGACCAATTATATATAGCATTATCGCGATCCAGAAATAGAAATAGTTTGAGTTTATGTTAAAAATTCACAATTACAAAGAAAATTAAAAATGACAGCCATGTTTTCACCGTGAATGTTGTGAATAAAGAAATTTTAAATCCATAATTTTTTATTCGATTTTATAATATACAATTTAATTTAATTTTTTTAAATCCTGTAGTTGAATTTTTAATGTATACTTATGAATTACAATTTTAAAAAATAAAAAAACAAGTGTATGCAGAAATATCTTAAATAATTTACAACGGTTCTCTATGGAAAAGCATTAAAGTTTATGTTATACATCCATTATGTTAGAATTTTGAATACAATTTTGATATTTTAACAATATGAATAAATTATTTCTAAGAATAATTAGTTTGAGATATTAAGTTAAATATTAGTTAACAGTTAAAGAGTAACGTGACGTTAATATTGAGGAGACACCTGAAGAACTTCGAAGACGATTGGCCAGGGAATTAACTCAACAGCGGCTGGATAAAAGGAGAGACTAAAATTCGAAAACATTATCAAACTATTATCAAACCTATTTTCATTTTGCTTAACCGTCAACTTTGACGGAATATTGGCTAGTGTGAAAAATAAAAAATACATTAATGTGAATCAAGTTTTGTGTGTTAATTTTAAAGAAGTGCGGCCCATAGTTTTAGGAATACCGAGTATATATGAAACTATGTGCTCCAATTAGGCATTGGACTAGTGTGGTAATTTTTATCGTGTTTTACTTGCTTTTCTGTGGAAAAATCAACATAAAGGAGAATTTGATTTCTCTTTCTTATAACCGCCAACGCAAATCAATAATTGACCTTTTCAGATTATACCTTAAAATCGAAATTTTAAAATAAGAAATAAACATATTCTCAGCCTGCGGAATTCATTAAAATTTTATAGAGTACAATTGTTATTAATTAAATCAAAATTACCAGAGAAGCTTCGAAAATGCCGATATACACCATAAAAACTATCTTTATATTTATAAAAATTAAAACATGCTTGGTAGTAGCGCCGCCAATAAGAAGTCCCCGGAAACTAAAATGTTTCGTAATTCGGGTTTTCAATTGTAGACTAGGTAACCAATAAGTTGTTAATTTTTGGAAAGCGAGAATAATAAACAAGAGTTTTGGTGATCTGTCCGCCTCTGTATCTCAAGAACTGATTGTGGAGAAATATGGTAAACGTCATTGTGTTTCTACCGGCTAGGATACCTCAGAAAAACTATTTTAATTTTCACCTGACATATTCAAACAAAATGGTGTCCGTTTAAAATATTTATATTTCGTAAACCGTACGTAGGACGAAAAACTTTATGGGAAAATATTATGCGCCTTGATAATTATTTTCAGCTTAGCAAGGCTAAAGGCGAGGTGCATAGCACCAAAGTCCCTGGAGCAAACAGAGGGCGAGGTCGACGCGTGTAGTGCGTAGGGGCAAGGCCTCTAGTTTTTCTAAATAATGTAAACAATTTAAGAGATTCTGGAGAAAAACTAAATGTCTTGTTTGCGTCGCTGAGAAAAAATATCGCGCAAAAACAGAGCTTAATCTTGCAAAGCCTGTTCCACCAATTACAAGCCGAATTTACAAATATCGTTCCCCTTGTGTCCAATGGAAACAACGCGTGGGCGTACTCAAACATTTCCGAGAAAAAATATTTTAAACTTTCTCGAAAAAGTCAAAAAAGCAAAATGTACAGGAAGATCCAGAAAGGAAGCGGAGACAATCCAAAACACGTCTGCAGATTTGTCGTCGGGAAAGTGAGATCATTTTTAACCCTTCTTTCTCACAAAAAGAAAGTTAGGCAGCCAGTGAATTACTTTTATAAAAATGTTTATTTTAATATGATGAATGTAGAAAATGTTAAACTTGTGCGGAACTACCTATTTTTTCTTCTAAGGATATTATTTACTCGAAAAATAGCTCTGGAGCAGTAAATCACAGTTACCGCCAGAATAAATGGATTCGGTTTAAGAAAGTGCTACTTAGTCTGGGACAGTCGATCTATTCTGAGAACTACGTTTTGACATAAATACGATGCGTACACATCTGTTTTATGAGAATAAAAATCGTTATTTTGTCGTGTTTATCGTAAAATCTTTAACAATGCTCGAGAAAGATCCCGTATAGTTTGGGAAAAATAAAGTAAAAATCTAAAAAATCCTCCCAAATACATTTTTAACGTTTACACCAAATTTCTGACAGCATCACTAACAGAATATTAACATCAGTTTTTATGAAAAAATGACCTTCAAAATAAGGTGCCACATTTAGAGGGAATTCAAGGGAAAATAATTTAAGAAATTTGTTTTACATTTTTTATTTGATAAAAAACCATGGCAGGAGAAATGTTACGATCGTTACAAATTATCCTAAGGTGTTCTAAAACAAATACATATTAATTCAAACAGAATTGTTTTGAATATTAAGGAAGTAAACTAAACCATCGATCGGCGTTGATCCTAAAAGGTTGATTATCTTGGTTAAGCAGCGCCTTAATGCGGTTTATCAAGCATATATCCATTTATATAACAAATTCAACAAATAACGCAAATTATGTTCGCTTTTAAACATATTTGCGTATTCTATTCATATAAAAAACCGACAACAAAATATGTAGTCAGGTTTGCGTGTGAATGCAAATAGGATAAACAATTCATATCGATATATTTACTTTCTAACGGATAAAGAACATTTGAAAATATCTGAGGTTATATACGCAACAAACTACTTCAATTAGCCTAATTTTTCTAATGAATCTTACTCCACCCAATTTCATGTATTCAAACAATATATCATGAATATCAGTCCGCAATACATCATTTAGCATTAAACTCAAATTTAATGCCACAGAACACCCCTTAGCATTTGCATAATGTTACTTATGGTGCGGTAACAGAGAGAGAGAGGTGCAATGGTGGAAGTTATCGCTTGTGAAGGGATAAGTTCAAATAAAACAAATAAGTTAAAATATCTCTATTACTTATTGATATCAACATAAAATTCACCTTCGCTTAACACTACGTAAATTTTGATACATCAAGAATACGGAATTTTCAACGAAATCAATGATTATCTAAATCGATTCAGTTCTTTTATTTTTTATCAACACACTAGTATTTGCTTTAATTACAGCTTCTCAACCAACCAGCGTACTGAACGCCATAAGAATCCATGCCGCATTCGGGGATGCAGCTAACGTGTCGCATTCGATCGAGGAGAGAGAGAGAGAGAGAGATATGGCTTTAGCGGGATCGTTCGGTGAGGCTTAATTGATGCATACCTAGGGAGAGAGAGAGATAGAGAGAGAGAGGAGCGGTAGGGGACGGAGAGAGAAACCTCTGCAGCCGATTCGGTCGAACTAAAGCTTTGAGCCCGAGTTTGCGGTTTGGCGCTGCGTGCGCCGTGACCGCTCGGCACGCATGGGTTCAAACACAGCCCCGTGTGTTATGAACAACTCATCGTCCACCGATCAGCGGATTTGCGACGCGAAAGAGGGAAGGGTGGGAGAGAAAAATTCCCATCGGACGTCGAAATAGAATAAAAACGGAACGGGACGACCTTCACGAGGTCTGTGGGCATTGAGTTTTTTTTAAGTGACGTTACTATTCGCTTATATTTCTACGATTCTGCGTTAGTTATTGCTGTGGATGAAAGAACTTCCCGAATAACGGTTGGTCGGAAGATTTAGGAAAAAGGTTCTGTTCGTCCGGGCCTCAAGTCGGTTTGAAAAGATAAATCGTTTGTACGAAGAGCTGTTAATTGTAAGATTTAGTAAGTAAACATTTAATGTCAAAATCCAAGTCTTAATGACTGAATTATAAATTAAATTAGTTTCAATATGATGTGCATATAAAATATTTGTTCCAATAAGTACTTTTTGTCTCTTTTCTATATTGAGGTTGAAACGGGCGAAATAGACTTCCCGTCTTCCCTATATAATGTATTTCTGTGCATACACGAATGCCAGAGTAAATAGTATACTTATATAAAAGATCTACAAAAATCCACGAATGAAACATTTATATTCAGTAACTAATTTAATTTACCGTTATACGTACGTCGTTGAATATCAAAGCTTTTTGCCTACCTCTCCTCATTCAACATACATAGTTAACAAAAAGACAACAGGTCAACGATTAGAAAAGAAACAATTATTCACTCATTATGCGATTCGACATAACGAGAATGCCATATTATGGCTAATAAGGGAAAAGAAGAGATTACCCTTTACGCAACTACGATTCACAAATTTTTTGTTAATTCATTCCCAAACAATGCTGAAACATAAAAGACAGTGAGCTGGGATGATGAAATCCGCTGAGTTCAAAGGTTAATTGGAATAGACAATATTTTACAGGTACTTTACTTTACGGTAATTTTCTTCATTTCGTGTATTTCATCTGAGTGTTTCCACAGCTTACGGTTAGAATTGGCGAAGAACGCTTCAATTATCAATTACACGGATTAATTTCATGCAAGCAAGGATTTAAGATTACAAAAGCTCAGTAAAAAATCTGCGAATTGAAAATGTCCTGGGGGTGGATAAGCTACCTCAATTGACGCCAGGGAATGGATTCTGGAGACTTTGTTTTAACTAGTGATAAATTTTAAATAACCGAAATAACTACGATGGGAAGCGTCATGTCGCTAGATAAACTATTCCAAGGAATTTCTCTGAATTAAGGCAATAGTTACCAAAGAGCAACAACATCTTATTTCTATTCCTAAAACATGCAATGAAAAGATATTTTTACAATGTTACTGAGGTTTAATAAAGAACCATCAATAGGATGATTGAGAAGTAATATCAGTTTTATATCATCCCAAATTAAGCAGTGATATCCCGTAAATAAAACAGCTTTAGTATAGAAAATAAACAACATGCACAGCAAAGGAGTATTTTCTCCACTGAAATATTCCAGTCCATATTTTCTACTACCTATAACACACAGAATATTTACATTTTACCAGTTATATAGGTTCAATTAAACTTAAAAGACAACAGTTGGCCTACTTCAAGAATATAAATTTTCATTTAGTGCATACTCTGACCTAAAGTAATGCGTTATAGTTATTTATATCAACCGTCATTTTTCACATTATGAGATATAGTAAATGTATTAGGAGAATGCAACTGGAGATTCTCATCTCCCTAATCTTGTATAGAAGTAATTTAATTTCCATTTTTTTTAGCATGTACCTTCTGAGAGAAAAGATACATTTGGCAGGTATAGCGAAAAGTAGCGTAACAAATAATGAAACTTAATAAAAGTAGATTTTTTATGCTTATGCCTACGACATTTCCATAGTGTAATATCATAAATGAATCTTTTTAACTTAATAAAAGTTGTATAGTCAAAGGAAAATCCGTACCAAGATGCACATTTTCATATGATATTTAACTTGATTCATAATTTCTCGTTTAAAGTTTCCAAAGTCCAATGAAAATTAGTGATATTCATTTCATAAAAATGCAATTAGTTGATCGAAAAAACTAAGATTTAATCAAGTACGTCTCAGTAAATTTATCTCCTGCTGTTGCCATATTTTATTTGAGTTTAATAACAGATTAATATAACTTCCAATAAAATTAATTTCCTGTTGGTATATAAGACTGTCTACTGAATACTAAACGTTATTGCACGAAGTTAAAGAAAAATAAATTTGGACCATTATATAACTAAAACATTTTTAAAATCTATCACTTAAATATAATTGATTAGAAAACTGGTACAAATATTAATACCATTTACATATTCAAATTTACCCAGATTCTCTTCCAGGACTATATTGATTCTTCAAATCATCAAAATCTTCACGAACCGATAATTTTTTCGCGGTAATTATGCCACTGGATGACATTTTCGAGTTTATTTGCCAATCGAAAGAGAGAAAGCGAAGTAGGCGACTTATAATAATTAAAATAAAAAGAAAATCATTAAACGCTCCCCGCATTTCGTCTCATTTCAATTCTTTATTAGGGTAAGTAAAAGGGATAAAAAGAAATTATTTATTATTCACGAGGGTCCCGTTTGGAATGGGGGGAGAGAGAAAGGGGGGCAGAGGAAGAAAACGATGAATATGAAAATAAAATGAGAAATGAGAGATTTTCGTTCTTTAACTAGTAGTTTACTTCCAATTCACTGGCTCAAGTGTCACACAGCACTCAAGAGGGAGAAAGAAAAAGAGGATGAACGATGAAGAGAGAGAAAATAGGATAGAAAGAGGAGGAAGACGAGGAAAAGGTGAGATATCAAGAGGTGGAGACCGAGAGAGGAACGGGGATCGAGAGAGGAGAAATCAAAGAGGGGGGAAAAGAGGGAAGCTCTCATCTAACAGAAAAGAAATCGCGTTTTAATGAAATAAGCAGAGATGTATGGAAAGGAAATATAAATGAACGGCTTTTGGGAATGAAGAAGAAAAAGGCAATTAAAGTTGGTGTCATGGGTCTCTTTCTCTCTCAGTTTCTCTCCCTCCCTCTTCCTTCGCTGCGCCTATATCTCTCTTTCTTACCCCTTTCATTCCCCTTTCTTTCGTGAGATTCCATTAAAATCGAGAGGATACATTTTTTATTTTAAAAAATAACGCAGGGACAACCATGAAAGCTTGGCTCCATTTTAAGCGAGTCATTTTTTCATCTCTCTCTCTCTCCGCCCTCCATAGAACTTAATTTCCTTCCAATTTAAAGAAAAAATGAAGCTGCGAATTCAATCTAACGTATTTGGGATCTAATGTATTGTATTTTGTGAGAAGTAACAAGGGAGAACTTTTTTTACCATCCACGTAACATACATAGTAGCAGGCCAAGAAACTTGTATAAAATTATTGTTACTGGAGTTTTCATGTATTCTGAGAAAATGTTGGTCAATGGCTATTATTGAACATATTAATCTATCAAATGCTATAAGAAGAAATTAAGCTTAATCTATTGCATTCGCTGCCCACATCATGGACGCGCACACCTACGGGTGATGGCGATCGGGCCAGACCCTTCTTTCAAGGCAAGAATAAACAAGCACGAAAAATGTAGGCACGAAAAATGCACGCAAGAAAACATCAACATACATTGCGCGGGTTACCTTTGGGAGCTTCAGAATTCGGAATTTCTACTTGTATTACAAGTAAGTTGACATCCCTGATAGAGGGGCATGTTTAAAATTTGGTTATATCTAACTGTATTTCAAAAACTTCCTAAATGCTGAATTTAACGAAATTATGAGGATTATAGAGTGGAATTTAAAAGTTTTCTGTTCAGCAATATATTTGACTGAAAGGTTACCAACCAGAGCATGAGGAGATAAAATATATTTATGTACAGTACCAAAGAGGTAGGATAACACACATACATACATACAGGGTGTTTCAAAACACTACTGCACTGAACACTTCCCACGTGTGGGAAACGTCATTCCAAGCAAAAAAGTTCCTATGAACATGTGTCCGAATCTTCATGGTTACGGAGCTATGACAACCGAAAGATTTTTTTCGGCACTCCACGCGGTATCCTAGAAACCATGCCTTTCGATGAGGGGAGATGAAACTTTGGACGAAGTTGCATTAGATTTGTGCCCATGCTTGGCTGTAGTTACATCAACCATATTTGGCGCGGTCTCCTTGGTAACGCCACTAATCTAACGTAAATGCCCCCATGAAAATTGATTTTTCGACAGTATTTTGTTTATTTATCGAGATACGCAAAAATAAGTGGTTAGTAAGAGTCTTTTACACAGCATGACTTTTCCTAAAAGGACTCAACAAACTTTCTAAGTGGATTAGTTCAAGAAAAATTGCGTTTGGAATTATGCGCGTCAAGTAAGAAATCACTTATCGTGCGATTTAATAACATTTCTTAAGAATAGTATTTAACAATAAGTTCAAAAATGATAATTAAATAACATCGAGACTACAAATATGATTGAATTTAACACGGAATCAAATTTAAATTTTACATGACCTTGATTATAAGATATGCCAAAGTGCGGAATCTGAAAAATGTTCCTTAGAATGAAATAATGACTGAAGACAGACACCTCTCACGGAAGATGTAATATCCCTTTTACCGAAAATCCTCTATAGCAGGTGCTCGAAATGAACTCCATCGGCTCTAATGCACGCTCGGCATCGTCGCAGGAATGACTCACGGACTCGAGATAACTGCTGGGGGCTGCGTCGGATGGCAGTAGCTGCGTCTTCGATTCTTCTTACAAGTTCATCTCGCGTCTGCACCTCACCCGTGTAGACCATTTCTTTTAAACGTCCCCAGAAATAGAAATCCATGGGAGTCTAGTCGGGAGAACGGGGTGGCCACTTTATAGGACCTCCTCGACCAATCCAGTGTTAAGGGTATTTTTCGTTTAGCAGTGCGACAACATTCCTGCTGTGATGTGCTGGAGCCCCATCCATCTGTAGCCACATATGATTCCGCACAATGATCGGAACGTCTTCCAAAAGGATAGGAAGCGTTTCACGCAAGAATTGAGCCAACAAATTGCCATTCAGTCTGTGTGGTAATACAAATGGACCGACAATAATTGCTCACAGTGGCCACCGTCTTCTCTTAGGCAGTTTCTTGATCTCTTTAGAAGAGAACTTGTTGCTGTGCGAAGCATAACGTCATCCATTTTGATCTGCGGTGCAGCATCGTTGATGCGGTCAGACAGTTCTTCTAAAGTTTGCACTTTCGTTTCATAAACAAGGCTTTTCATATTGTTCCATAAGTAATAATCTAAAGCAGGGGTTCTTAAACTTTTACAAGCCCGCACCCTCTACAGCAATCCATGGTAACCCCGCACCCCCACCAAAAATTTTTCATAGTTATCAATTTTGTTTGTGTTTTTAAGGTTTAATTTATTAGTAAACGTATAGTATATAAAATCAAACATAATAATTCATTATTACACATTCAAATCAATGTTTATTCAATCAAGGACACAATAAGAATACAATGCAGATGATAAACCCAATAAGAATTCACTAATTCCAACATATAAAAATTTCAATGCGTAAACCAATTTTTAAAAATATTTACGTGTGACAAATTGTAAATTTAATATAGATTATTTCAAAAAATTTATCTAAAAGAAATATTGCCTTTATAAATCAACTTATTTTTCTTCAATTTTAATGGAACCGTTGTTGTTGTTTGGCGTCAACCAAAGCTTGAAATTGCGGAACAGTTTTGGACAGAGCAACTCGCATGTCATCTGCAACATCAAATCTGTTTTGGTTCTTCGTCTTCGTGGCAACCAATGTTGAAAAACCTGACTCACATAGGTATGTTGTAACAAAGGGAACAATGGCTGAATAAGCTCGCTTCACAATCTGTGGATAAGCATGAGCCAAAGAGCACCAGAATTCAGCAAGAGTCTTTGCTTCGAACTCACTTTTCAACAATTCCTTTACTCTTAAATCGATTAAGTCATCTTTTGCTAAGTCAAAATCTTCAATGTCATCAAGATTAGCAAGAAAATAATTCCCTTCAAGCTGAAATAACCATTCAAAGTTGTTTGAAGGGTCTCCAAATGATTGCAGATTTCTTCCTGTAGGCTAAATGGTAATATTTTTCACCTTTCATGTCTGCCTCAAAAAGTACTACCTCAAGAGTCGGAAAATAGGCATAATGTCCGTTTTGCACTCTTCTCTGCCAAAGGGACAGTTTACCCAGAAATGCATTCAATTTTTCAGCAGCGTCCATGATGGTCACTGACGGACCTTGAATGGACATATTTGTGTTGTTTAGATGAAAAAATATATTTGTCAAATATGCCAAGGCAAGAATGAAATCCTTGCTTTCAAACCGCTCAGAAAGGGGATTTTATTTCTCCCTCAAAAAAGTGAAATATCAACACGAAGTTCCACCAAACGTTTTAAAACTTGACTTCTGGAAAGCCAGCGGACTTCTGTGTAGTATAGAAGAATTTCGTGTTCTGCCCCCATTTCCTTGCAAAACTGCTTGAACAGACGATGGTTCAAGGCTCTGGCACGAATGAAGTTGACTACTTACACTGCTATTGACAAACATCCTTCAGAGTTTCTGAAAGGGACTTAGAAGTCAGAGCATGACGGTGTAGGAAGCAGTGAGCTACAATGTCGTGTGGAGCTTCTTTCTTTACCAGTGCGGAAAATCCAGATTTCTTTCCTAGCATGGAAGGTGCTCCATCGGTGCATATTAAACCGAGGTATTTCTTCCAATCAAACCCTTGCTTGGAAAAGAAACTTTTCACAATTTTAAGAATGTCTGAGGCCTTGGTGGTTGTTAGAATAGGCTCGCAAAAGAGAAATTCTTCTTTTATGGTACCAGCGTGCACATACCGAATAAAAACAAGCAGCTGACTGCACTGTGATATATCGGTAGTCTCATCCAATTGCAGGCTGAACTAATAGGGGCCAGCTTCTAATTCTTCCATGACCTGTTTAAGAATATTCGAAGACATGTCGGCAATTCGAGAACGAATAACGTCATTTGACAAGGGAACTGCCTCAATCTTCTTCCGCTGTTCTTTACCACACACCAGCTCAACCATCTCCAGGGCACAAGGCTTGACTAAAGTGTCTGCAATATTGTGTGGCTTCTTGTTTTTTGCAATACAAAATGCGACCTTGTAAGATGCTTCTAGGCAAGGTTTTTGCGTAGGAGCAAATCCAAGTTTCGGCAAAGTTGCAGATGTCTCAAATCAAGCTTTCTTCTGTCGAAATACCTCAAGACTGTCCGAGACATTCTCAGGGTGAATGGAAGAAAGGTGCTCTTTCAGTTTCGATGGCTTCATGTTATCGTTGCAAAAAAATTTCCCACATAAGAAGCACTGAGGTTTCTGTATGCTTTGGCGTTCGATGAATGTGAGGCCAAAAGATACGTCTGATTCATCGTAATTCATTTTCTTCGGCATTTCCAAAATATTTAAACCTAGGGTGCAACAGATTAATTTATGTATTAGCCAAAACTATGGTTTATGAAACAATATTCAATTAATACAGCAATTATTAAAAGAACGTCTTAATGCAAACAAAAAGGATATTTTCATAATAGAAAATTAAGTACTAAATAATATATAATTTTATGAAAAATTTCATACCTTTATTTTAATAAACGCAGAGTCTGAAATAGAAGAACTCGACCATCTTCAGCAACTAGCAATGAAATACTGATCGAAGGAGTAGGTGATCTCCTAGGAAATAAATATGGATCATGGGTGACATCAAGGTTCCTCACTTTCCTTAACGAAACAAAAGCTTTGGAAATCCCTTCTCGGAAGTTAAAAGAAAGCATCTTTCTTAAGCGGGCCATACACGTAGAGTCCGACCTGGAGGCCGAGGGTTCACAGCAGAGTAATTTACCCCTTGACCCTCATTACCTCTTGCTCGCCTCTGCGTTGGTGGAATGTTTTATTACATTTTAGGCCGCCTCTTGCCTCTCTTCTCGTGTTTTCGCACTGCTTGATATTTCTCGTAGTCAAGCAAGGTTCATTTGGGGTAGGGAAGGAACAATCGGCGGCATGGATGCCATAGGCCTACGCTACTGTATTTCTCCAACGCCTCTTATTTGTTCGGTTACCCTCGTCGCAATTTCCCAGAAAAGGGATTAACCACATGGTGATACCCATGTCAGCAGGTGTGTGGTAGGAATTATTTCGGTTGCACTGGTTCTCCCAGAGATGCCTTTTCATTTTTATATGTAGGCGACGTTCCTCCCGCACCCACTGGACTCTCTTCCCGCACCCCCGGTTAAGAACCCCTGATCTAAAGGGTCAAATCTGGCGACCTAGGCGGCCAAGTATCTCAATGATCGTTTTCCTGGCCGATGGATTGGTCGTGTTGGACCAATAAATTGGCCACCCAGGTCTCCGGACCTAAACTATATAGATTTTTGTGTAGACAAAAGTGCAAACGTGAGACGCATTGCTAGCTCGCATTTTTAATACAGCAGCTTTCATAAAGGACAATCATGATAAAGTTAGACGAGCAACATACGATTCACCCACGAGCTGCAAAGTGCATTGAGGTCGAAGGTGGTATTTTTGATAACGTACTGTATTATGAATTGTGTTTTCATGAATAAACACTTTACCAGTTATTTATTTTTTATTATTTTTCATTTGTTTACTATTAGAACTCCATAGCATTTTTAAGATTCAAGCAGCCATAGATCCATAACCGTTAAGAATTGGGTCCATATTTATATGAACGTTTATACTTCAAATGACCGCTGCCATAAGCTCCCACAGTGATAACATTTCCTCCTGGATCACCCTATATCACATAACTATAAAGCGCTTATTCTCTTGGTCATTCTGTCCATAACGCTCAATATCTCAGCCGTTTCATCAGTCAGTTCAACCAAATTTGATAGGATTGCTATGACTACGCACCAACAGTAAATGAGAAAATATTTTCAAAAAGGTCCCAGGTTCGACTCCAGAGGGTGATTATAATTTCCCATAAAATAACACGTAAAAATCAATTTTTCGAATTACAGGCTTTTACTCTTTTGCAAATTAAAATTATAAATAACTGACCTACCATATTTGAACCTAAACCATCTTAAAGAAAAATAAATAGTTTCTTATTCTCATCGTCACGTTTTCGATACGATACAAAATCTTTCAAGTTCTACGTTTAAACCATATTTATTGGAGAGATTAAAACTTTTTAACGATGTTGCCTAGCCGACAGTGTTATTGTTAAACCTTCAGATTGTATTGTGGTCTCAACCATAATACTAGAGGAAAATCGGCCAATTCCGCAGTACGGGTAAATCCCCAGTACTCGGCCATTCAGGTCTATTGCAACTTTTGGCCAGTGATTGGAAGTATTAACGGCAGTCTTCTGTACTACTCAAATCATGGTTGACCTTGACATAAAACATGAGTCTGATTGGTTATGACCTCTCGCGTCAGTTTTTCAAACTCTATGTGGCTCTAATTTAGTACAGTACTAGGACTTGTTACTGTGGAGCGCTACATTGGTTGATTAATAACCGATACATTTCCTTGCAAAAGTTGGGTAAGTTAGTATCATATGGAAGCTGAGGTTGTTAAGAACTCTATTTTAATGGTTTTATTTTACTACCTTTATTCTATGCATTGTGAAAGTCTTAGCTAGGAAAGCCTGTCTCTTAGCGATTTTGAGGTGTTCCACTGCATGGCCTCTTCTTTCGAGCGATGAACAACAGAGATATATTGTTTGTTAAGTATATATTATAAAAGAATGTATTCTTTGAAGGAGTGCTAAGTTTTGAGCCACAAGCCTTTTATTTACCCCAGTATTTATTTGTTTTACGACTTAATACTGCGGAATTAGCCGAGTCTCCCCTATATGCGTAAGGAAAGCATGCTTTGGATGTTTTAATACGTTATAGAGAAGGAAAGAAGGGAAGAAAGGATAGAGACGGGGAGAGAGAGGGAGTGAGAGAGAGAGAGGAAAGAGAGAGGAAAGAGAGAGGAAAGAGAGAGAGAGTGAGGGAGTAGAGAGAGAGGGAGGGAGGCAAAGAAGGAGGGAGAGGGATAGATAGATGATGGTCTTTATTAGGATGAGATTGAGACTAGGAAGTCTATTTTTCCTGAGAAGGAGAGAGTTGGAGAGGAAGGGAGAATGGGAGGGAGGAGGAATGGAGAGAGAAAGAGAGAAAAGGAGGAAGAATGAGAAGTGCCTAAAATTTAATACTTAATCCACGCAACCAAATTAGGTATGATAGTTATGATCACGTTCAATAGCGAATCACAAAAACCTTTCAAAAAAGCTCCCGGATTCGACTTCATAGGGTGATTTCAATCTCCCATAAGACGCTCAATATCTCAGCCGTTTGTTTCATTACAAATCTCGTTTTAAACGGGCTAATTTATCTAGTATATATAATATCTTAAGGAAAAGGAAAGGTAATGATGAGGGTGGCAACAAGGTGTTGAAGGGAGCACAATGGACACTTACCAAGTTGACGAGCTGCTGGGAGGTATCGAAGAGACACACGTGAAACACAAAAAACACGCAAGCTTTTCGAGCTTAAGCCCTTCCTCAGCGACAGAGAGAGAGTATCTAAATGTGACACACTGAGTGCGGGTGTGAGGAGGACAGGCGCTGATTATTGACTTTAAACCTGTATACTGCAGGAGTCATCTAAACCTCTGCTCATATACAATGCTGAAGATAAGAGTGCAGTTACGATTCAATGTCACTGTACAGGTTGGAGATTCTGCGTTTTATTGAATGGCATGAGGTCTGCATGCTAGAAACTTTCTACTTTAGATCCTCGTTCTTTAGTGACAGGATTGAAATCACAACAGTGGTTTTATAAAATTTCCTTCAGAGTAGGCCTTTTTTGCACGGGTTATGTGCCAAGTGATATAAAAGGGGGATAAATTTGCAATATGAGAATGGTTGGAAAATTTAGTGAAAATCTGGGATTGTAAATCCGTTTGTTTCTTCAAATTTTTTACTTTTAATGTGCGGAGTTAGGAACCAAGTAGGAAATCTTGGATCGAAGCAAAATGACAAGTTCATAAATTTGAATTGGGAGATACACATCCGGCAAGGAAGACACATAGATTTACCATAAAGTTCCACGAAAAAGAACTTATTCTACCACTCCTGTTGGAGGCATCGATATTCTCTGTATATTTTCATTCTCGTTTGCACTTGCCTTATAAAATGGTGAGTTAAAAAAATCGTTGACAAAATTTCTGTAGAACCACAAACCGTATTAACCTTCTCACTTCCGTTATAATAATCCAAAAGGTTGATTAGCCAAAAATACACACACCCGCACGCACCCACGCACACTTCTCACTTCCGAGTCAAAACTGAGACCCTAGGCTTGACTTGCTCTCGTCACATTACGTCACAAAACTGTGTACATTAAAAAATAAAACACTGAGGTTTAAGTAAGTTAATACATTAATTACATTAATTTCGACAATTCTCAATGCCAACTTAGACCAGCAGCGAAAATGTTTTTCGGACACACTACCACACAGAGGAGATTCCACTCCTTGCGTACCATTAGTAAGGAGATATTTTTCGTATCTCTGTAAGACGTTTTTGAATTTCATTCTATGAATTTTGGAGGAAACGGAGCAAGTAATTTCATATGAAAGTTGAAGATCGACTGTTGGGAATTTTTTAGCAAAACAGTTCTTTGAGAAGGAATGGGTAACAATTTAGCGGTAAAAAGGCGATCCAGTTTTATCATTCAAAATTGGTATTTTATATATGTTCATACTTTACTTCGACAAGAAAAATCTCAAAAGGCAATTAGAATTTCGTTCACTGCCTCTAACGTGGCAGATGAAAAAAATATTATATTAAGTATAGTATCCCTCCTGGGGTCTAGCTCCAAAGTGTCGTATCTTTCGACAAGCTTACATTTTCATAACGAATTAAATATACATATGGAAGCTATTCACCGCATACTGTTTCAAAGTTTGAAGGAGCCACATATTAAGGTCTGAAGAGCCGCCGGTTGGCGACCCCTGGCCTAGAGAGTATGCTTTATGACGTCTTATTTAAATATAAGTTAAATCTGGGAGTGATAAGATAATTTTGTCTTGTTTTTCAACAAAATCCTAAAACATATATGAGTAAAATGGATGTATATGATAGGTGCGAAATAGAAAAAATAATTGGGGCGATTTTCTCAAAAGCTAGGTGTCCTATCGAAAAATGTTTGTGACAAGAAATGTTTATTTTGTTCTGCCCTACAATTCTAGACGGTAATTATTGTCTGGGATGAATGTTTTACTAGTTAAAGTCAAAAGTTGTTTTGTTTCCAGTAATGTGGCAGCCCTAATTAAGAGATATGAGGCAATTGCGTCATTTTCATATACTAATTTAGAATACAATAATAATTTAGCCGAAATTTCTCCAGCGATATAGTCCCAATTATATGCAAATAAACAGAAAAATGAGATACAATAGGAGTTTATTTTAGAAGAGAGAAGTTTTAATGAATAAAAGCAGAGATTTTAAAAATTCAACATTAAAAAATATTCGATTAGCCAGTTGGCTTATGATGTTTCCATTATTTCTTCAAGGGATGCGAATATCAAAAATACTGCACAATATTGCTTGCGTAGTTTTTTTCGTTCGTCGAAATTTTCGGATTAGGAACCTTTTTTTAGAAACATTCTGTTTGCGCTAACAGTACAGTGAATATTCATTAATGGGCAGTAAGATTTAATTTCGGATGCGTCCGAGAGGTAACCAAAAAAGCCATAGTAAAGGTAGGGAAAAATGAGCCCGATAGCAAACATAATTAAGGCACCAAATTTCAGTGTATTGCTTCCATAAACCATTCATTTCACTTGATAGAAAAGCTTAAGTGAATTAGTAATACGATTATGGTTTATTTTTGGTAAATAGAAACTCATGAGAATTGTTATTTTAAATAATAAGCAACAAAAGCAGGTAATTTATCAAGGTGTAGATTCAGCCGCGAAGGAAATAGATTTGCATGAAATTCCAATATATAATTAATTTCTGATTACAAAATTGAACTATTTACAATATTTTATGGAATTATAGAAAAAAACATCACCAAAAGCTTTGAAAATCAAATATTAAAAACAACTCCAAATATGTCAAATACAAAATCAAGCGAAATCAGCAAAATTTTGGAAAATGGCATCCTTCTTTCTATTTTCTTGATGTACACAAGCAAAAATATCACCTGCTCAAAGAGCATTGAATTTTGTATTTTGTAACTCAGATTCTAATCTTAGTATTTTCACGAAGTGCAATGTACGTTTTTGTTATTCAGCTCCTTATATCAATTTTCTGTTCGAAGGAATCGCCACATGGGGTTACGGACATATAAAATTAATTATGCACGAGGATTTTTATATTTTTGAGAAAAAATCGATCGAAATCTCCTCAAAGTATTTGAAATATATCTCACTTGTAAAACTATACTATCACAGAAAAATCTGAATGGAGAAAAATGGATGCGAGAAATACTTCGATTTTCTTAATACATTTGAGATTGCTGAGATGATGGATAAATTTGGTTGATTTAAATATTCGGAAAGAGAATTTAAAGGATGCGTTCTGTCTGAATTGAAAATTGCTTCAAAGGTTCTCGACTAGTGACTTCGATTTCGGCTCAAGAATCTGATGTTATAGGAATCGTTTGCAGGAACGATATTGCGCGCAATGAAATTTTAATTACATTTGAAGATTTCAAATGAAAATGGCAATAGTTACTGCATCTACAAATTACACAATAACAAGTTTCGGACGCGAATCAGCACATCGAGGGACTTTTCCTTTATGACAAAAATTTATTATAAATTTCAATTTTCGCTATCCTCTTTCTCAAGTAATAAACCTTCCCTCGGTAAAGAGATTAGCGAAAACGCCGCCGCTTTTCTTGAACAGAAGCGTCTTATGCGTCACATCCGGCGATTAATCCATCTCGTTTCATCTCTCAAAGTAGTTTGTTCGTGAATTCCGTTTAATCACATAATTTTACCACTCCGACAATTTTTAATTCGAAAAAGGGGGATGGTTGTGGGGGAAACTGTGGGCGGAAGGAGTAGACCGGGGGAAGAGAAAGAGGCTTTTTCTCACGATTTCTCTCTTCCTCTGTGCCTCCCCACTTCGCCTCATAATCACCTCTACCCCATTCCCTCCATTTCCAAGCGCGAAACCGCCTCCCCCCCACCCACACCCGTTTCTCCCCTTCCTCTCTGTTTCATTCCTCCCTTTTCCTTTCACAATCGTCCCCTCTTTTCTCAGAAGAGTGCGCATCTGCTCGTCCGTTGTGTGCGCGCGCGCGCCTTGTGGTTCGGGCAGCCGCAGCCGCCGCTTCGGAATTGTTTTAATTGCTAGCTTGGCTTGGTGATGACGCGAAACGCAGCGTCGCGAGATTCAATTGTTCTTCGAGTCTGTTTCTTTTACTTTCTTGAGGAGATATCAAAAACTGTTGTTTCACCGTCCCTTCGTCTTCCTCCTTCCTTTTTCTTTCCTCTCTTTGGTCACAGGAACGTGTTCTTCTCCTCTACCTTCTTAAACCCTTCTTCAATTTTTACCCCTCGATTTTATCTTGCAGAATTATACCTCATTATCTTTCTTCTTCCTCTTTACTTCCTACTTCTTCATCTTTTTAAGGCTGCTTATTTATCTTCACTTTTCCTGTCATATCTACTCAGATCACCTCATATTTCCGGCCCTTATCTATCCCTTTTCTCTTTTAGTTTCCTTCATCCATCTTTTTGTCCTTCCCACCTCTTTTTCGGCTTTCCTCTCCTCTTATTATTCCCAGTACATTTTCTCTTCTCTTCCGAATGTACACATTCTTGTCCAACGTCATTATCTAATTTCCCTATCCTTCTCTCTTTTTCTCTGATTACTCAGTTTTTTCTATCCCAGAAATTTAGAAAATTAGACCCTTTTTATTTCTTTTACTCATAACAATGTAAATATCCAGATTTTAGGACATGAAATCACATGAATTTTTAATAAATTTTATGCGCACTTCCATTTGGTAACCTATATATGTTTGCTCTTTTATTCAAATCCCAAAGAATGTCGAATAACTTGAAAACGTCTGATTCTATTTTAACCATTCTTTCAGTTATAAATAGACCCTTCACCTAAAGAGCCGTAAGAATTATCACCGTGAAATATAACGGCCCGAGTTTGATTCCAGTACAGATTATTAACCCCATGTGAACAACATAGGAATTAGTGCAGTATATTTTCGATTTACACTTTAAAATTAATTAAAATAATCGTACAACCCTGAAACTTAACCAAAGAACGCCAATCAGAATTAAAATTCATTTTCTTACCGTCAATATCCAAGTACGCATCTATTTGATGCATAGATTTCTTTTGAACACGGAAAATTTCGTTTTTTGATGAGAAAATCATTCGTCTCCAGGGAAAACTCCATTGTTGCCGATTTAGGAAAATTACTTAAGTTGAATTATACGGAAAACGAGAATTATTTCGTGAATATACACCTTTGAAAGCCATTACTAAAGTTTAACTAATCAAAGCGTGAATGTATAAATATGGAATTGAGAAGTTCCATTTAAAATGTGATTATATTACATTATAAAATTATAGGCTCATGTTGAGTATTTTTATATTTTAATTTTCGATTGCTATTCTAGTAATAATTCATTCGATATTTAATAAATAGATCTAAAACGACAATTATTTTTTTAAAAAATTATGACAATAAGATTTGCTTATATCATGTCTATCATATTTGATTCTATTCTTTGATTCTGATTGACTGATTCTGTGATCAAAGTACGTTCGTGACTAGTGGCTTTCTTTATTAATAATATTAGTATTAACTTCGAAATTTATGATTTCCTTATATAAGTTATTTATAAAAAAGTTGTTTATAGCCATTACTACTTTAATATCTATTTATGCTGCAAATATTTAAATTTTAATAATACAAAATTTAAAACATGTGAGGGAAAGTTAAATGTAAAGAAAATAGTTAGCTCTAACTTACACGAATAAAGATGTTTGACTGTCCATTTTTCTCTTTTTCTGTATTTTCTCTTCCTTTTACTAGGGATCAGCAATCCTACCTACATAGCCGAGTCATATTTATAGGTAATTGAGGACTCGGCGGCGGATAAGGCTTCATCTGAAATTACCGAGAGACACTTTGGTAAAATTTAACGGATAATAAAAAAATTTAGCGTTAACTCTTCCGCAAAGAATCTTGTTATGAACAAAATTTCTTATTAAAAATATGAAATTGTCTGTATTATATTTTATGGGTCACTATTGGATTGGAGAATTCCGAGCCGAATGCGGCCCACAGTCAGGGGCCCAAGGCCCCGGTTGTCTAAGGGCCCCCCAAAAGTCACTTTTTTGCTTTTGCGTCTTACGTACCACACATACAATTCTAATTTGAGATGAAAAAGTTCTCAATATTTTGGTTCCGTTCAATAAATATTCTATTTTTTGCTGTTAAACCACAATTAGCAAATTAATTTCCAAATAATTCCGTCTTATTCCATGCCAAACCCGTCACCTTTATCAGCAATGACGTGACGAGTTTGACAGGAGCTGCTAGAAAAAGCAATCAGACGTGTGTGTAGCCGGGTCTCTTCGGAGATTTGCGTTTTATTCGTGTCATCAACCCCCAGGTGGGCTATTGTATCTAAACATTTTAAGAGTTTAAAATTGCAGTCATTAAAAAACTTGAGTCAAACAAAATGGGCCAGACATTATGAAGCTGTGAAAGCCTTGAAATTTAGCTATAAATCGATATTAGACATTCTTAAAAGCATAAATGAAAATTTCGAAGAAAAACCAGACTGCAGAAGAGAAGCGAAAATTTTACATTAAAAATGACTAATTTGGAAACTGCGATTTTAATAGTATTTTGTGAGGAAATATTAAAGAGATTTAACAGTGTTAGCAAAGTTTTACCAAAATCTGGTTTATATTTAAATCAAGGTTTTGCGTTACTATCCTCATTAAAAATATTGATTCAAAATATTCGATCAAATTCAGCAGAGAAATTAATAGAATATGAAAAAATCGCTAAAGGTATATGTTATGAAATAAACGACCAATATAGCGATACGAAAAAAAGAATTATAACAAAATGATTTTAAGATGGACGCGCTGACAGCAATAAAATAACAGGAAGGGATAAATTTCGTGTTGAAACCTTAAATATCGTTCTTGACACATTAATTACTGAATTAAACAGAAGAGTAAGCATATATGAAAATTTAGGAATAAGATATAAATTTCTTTTTGATATTTTAGATGAAAGCAAAGACATCGAAGATATAGAAAGTATAAGTATAATGTTAGATCACTACTCTGGATATTTGAATCAAAATTTAAAAAATGAATGTATATATTTTAAGGCATTTCTAAAGGACATAAAATTAAATGAAAATGGAAGTGTTGGTCTAGGATGATCTGATATTTACAGAATAATATTTGATAAGAAATTAATGGATATATTTCCTAATCTTTATACTGCCTTGAAAATATATTTAACATGACCTATAACGAATTGTGAGGTGGAAAGGCCATTTTCAGAAATGGCTTACATTAAAAATAAATTTATATCGACAATGTTGAACGAAAGATTAAATTAATTGTTTATTATCAACGGAGAGTGACATGCCTAAGTCATTAACGTACGAATATACTATAAAAACTTTAAAGGCGAGAAGGACGATATAATATAAATAAATCGATAATTATATAAATAATTTTTTTGTTTTGTTTTACAATTGTTCCTATATAATTCCTATTTTATATTTTATAAATTATATTTTTATATAAGAAAAACGTGGATTTAATTGAATATTTCATTGTTTTGTGCCAATATACAAAATAAATATATACAAAATACTCTTTTTGTGATTATTATTGTTATCATCCATTATTATTATTTATTGTTCTTTAATTATGTTTATTTTGAGGGCCCCGAAAGAAAAATAGCCCAGGGGCCCGAAAATCCACTATCCGCCTCTGCCCACATACCGTAGGTTATCCACTCGTGCCTTACACATTTCTTTCTTTTAACATTCCATCCTCGTTGTCTACCTTTATTTCCATCTCTTTCTCTCTACACTTCTTTCCATGTTACCCCTTTCTTCCGTGTTTCCTTATCACCTTATCCGTTAACACAGTGTTCTCTTATGACCTCACTCTCTTTATCTTCCTCACTTTCGAAGTATCTCTCCCATATCTCCTGTTAACGTTTTCCTTTTCATTTTAAAGACACCTCTTTTGTCCTCGCCGTTTTTATCTCTTCCTCCCTCCCTCGCTGCTTTTTCGTCGCCGCCCCTTTTGTCTCACAGACTCGTCCGTGTCGTAAACGGCGCAATACGTTACACTTTCATGCTGTAACTCTCTCTCTCTCTTGACGTGGCGTAATTTAAAGGCTCTTTCTTTATAAATTATTTTTGTTAATCTTTTCGTACCGCGCCCACGGCGAATCGATATGAGTCGCGCGCGAAACAAGAGCGAGTTTTTTTTTTAATATTTGAAAAAATGCATAAAATCATGGGTCTTATGTTTCGAATACAATCGTTCAAGTCACTTTATCTTCCCCTCCCACTTCTCCCGTGATTCGTGATTCTCTTGCTTCCGTGCCCATCAAAACCCTTTTAATCCCTTGTGGCGTAGCAGTAGTTTCGAATGGCTTGTTTTTTGTCTCAAAACTACTTCATACCCGTTCTTTTTTCTACGGACTCCATTAAAGTTGCGTTTAAGAAAAAATCTGATATTAAATACGGTTCTAAGTTTGGCTAAGAGGAAGCTACGGAATTTTGTGTTGCTTCTAATGCAGAAAAAGTAATGATTTTATGAGTTATGGATTATTATTGAATTAAAATCATGTTTGCAGTATTCGAATTAAAACGAAAACGCCATGAATGTTATCATGGAATTAGAATGTGTTAGTAGGGATGATGGATAGAGTAAAGACAATTTCAAAATTTAAAAGAATGAGAGACTGGATTCGCTTCCATAAAAAGAGTTTGAAAAGTGACAAACTGGAGGAATAAGATATTTATGAAAAAAGGATGGAAACAATGGCTTGAGCAAACAGCTATGTTATAATGGTTATAGTATTCGAAGTAAAACTTGAGCTCTGACCTAAAACAGGGGATGGGATAAGCTTACCGAGTTGCATGAAAGAAGGGACTAGTTATATATGATGTCAAAAAAATCGGCCGGCAATGAAACGGCTGCTTCCTCTGCGATGGTTAGGGAACAACTAAGAGCGTCGCAGTGAAAAAAGGTCACCCCGAGCGTGATAGCAACAAAACTAAAGGTAAATAGCGTCCCTAGACCGATGGCCTCAAATGAAGTCACTCACACTGAATGTGTTAAGTGATTATCTGGAGCCCTTTTCGACACCTCTCTAATATATCTTGGTTGTCAGAGCTCAAGTTACACCAAGCCGACCAAAAAATTATAGAACAAATTTTTTATTTAAATAAAATTTTTAATTGAAGGCAACATTTTTATGCCCTACGCTGATAATTTAGTGTCTTCTCGTGGGTGGGGGGAGATGTTCGAAGAGCAGCATCCTCGGGTGCAGTTCAGTAATTAGAACGGAACGTAGTAGTAACTATCCTTCGCACCCATTTGGAATGAAAGAAAATGCATAGAATTTGAGGCAGTTAGAGATCTAAAAAAATGATTGAAGAAGCCGGACAAGGAAAGGTTACATACAGTGAAAGAGGCAGAATTGAGAAAGGAGCGGAGGAATTGGTTATAGTTGGTTATAAATTGGCAGACGGGGTATACTCCGTTCGAGGAAAGCATGGTGCGGGGTTTTCTGAGAAGTAGTGGCGTAGACCTTTATCTGAGCGAATGGGCGTATCCTGACTGATTTTCCTTATCGATGAAGAGAAGCCTGTTTGCATGCAAGGGGTCAGAGGACTTAGGGAAAAAAAGGACACATCGTCATTTCTAAGGAAACTTGGCAACGCCATGCATACTTCTCCTTCGCCGTTACAGGTCTCCGGATAATTTTTTCTGCGGAATAACTATGAAATGCAAATGTCTTGAAGGCGAATATTACGTAAGAGAGAAAGGCGTTATAATGGGACACCAAATTTGAGATATAGCTAATTTAATGATACTAATAGGTGAGAATATCTGTGAACAAGTAAAAAAACGGAAGTAATATAACCACTGCTGATATATATCGGCTTAGTTTTTTTCTATGCTTCGCTGAAATATGGAGCTTTCAAATAGATTAATTTTTTATTAAAATTAAAATATCTAAATTAAGACTAGGCAGAAAGAGCGACTAAGTAATCATATAAAGCGAAAGTAGAAAAATCGGTAAATTAGAAAAAAACGAATATAACTCAATCCACGGATTTTCGAAGCGAAAATTGAATTTAAGAAAAATAATAGCTCGATTTATTTCTCCCGATACGCCTGTATATATATAGAGCAAATTCTTAGGACCCACCTCTCCTCCCATCGGCACAACCGCTTAACGAATCACTAAGACCTCAAATAAATGTTGATTGGGAAATTATTTTAAGGCACCTCTCGCTACGAGCGGACCATTAATTCTCCCCTTAAATTTTCCAACCCTTAATCTTACCGGCGGCGTTTCGCGATAATCAATCCCATATTTTAATTCGTCATAATGGAATAATGGACGGAACGTTAACGAGACTTGATCGAACCGTCTCTACCTCTCTCTCTCTCCCCTTCGGCAAGAGGTGGAGATAGAGAGAGAGTGAGAGAGAGAGTCGCATCAAAATTCTCCTCTCATCCCTCTCTCTCTTAATGCCCCCAAAACGAATTACATCTCTCTCTCTCCCTCCCCGTCCCTCCACCTCAATTGAATTAATGTACCGAACTTGTAGTGTTATGCACGTTATGGATACGAAAAGTGGAACTAACTGTGCTATTTCCTGTGCGTGGTGGGAAGGGGTTTGGGAGTCTGGAAGAAAAAGGGTGGGTGGGTGTGGAGAGGAGATACGAGGTGTTATAGGGGTGGATCAAACCCCCCATCCTCCTCTATTTCCCTCTCCCTCCCCTACCCCTCGCGCCCCTTTCTCCCCTAACCTACTGGCACGTCTCCTTTAAGCGGGAAAAGCCGACGCCCTTCGCACAGAATAGTTCGCTCGGAGGCTTTAGAGAGACTTGGGGTGGGAGGAGTAGGAAAGGAGGGAGGGTGGAGGGGCGGAGAAGAGAGGATGAGGAGTAGGAGAGAGTTCGCACCGCAAAATAAGAGGAATTAGCCCTTAAATTTCACGCTGGCTGTCCCTACCCGCCCATCCCACGGGCTAACACACCCTTTCCCCCATATCTTCCCCTCTTCTCATAACCCGCCCCCCTACCTCTCTCATTCCTTTCCATTCTCTTGCTCATCCCTCGCGCACTAACACAGACTTACAAAACTCTCTCTCTTCCTCTTTCTCTCTCATACACTCACTCTCTGTCCGAGGATTATTGCACGTCAAACAACAATGTTTGCTCCTGCGCTACCAAGGAAAAGCCCTCTACCGGAGGGGGGAGAGAGAGAGCGGGGAGGAAGAGAGGAGAAAAATGAAGTGGGTAAAAGCGAAACAATCAAGGAGGGGAAAACTGTGCTGCATTAATAATCTTCTTTTTTGGTGTTTTATTTTTTTGATGGTAGGAGGGGGGAGAGAAGGAAGGAAGTAGGAACTGTGAGGGGTATGGGGGAAGGGAAGAGAGAGAGAGAAAGAGAGAGAGAGTATGGCAGGTTCTGAATAAGGGCGGTTAAGAAGGGGGATGAGGCTTTATACGTACAAAAAATGACCACGAAACGGGGAACCGTTGTATATTTGTCGGAGGCGTTTTTAAGCATGCTGTTAAATGACCGGGCGAATAAAAATATATAAAGCGGCCTGTTTTACCTGGATGTGGGGAGGATTATCGCCCCTCTGTTTCGCGCGAGCGAGGGAGAGAGAGAGAGGAGGGAGGACGGAGACGAGGGAAATATTTAATCCCGTTCAAAGAATGGAGCTCTGGACGTGGGACTGCTTATGCGTAACTTTCTGTTTCTTTTCTTTTCGACGTACGAGAGGTTTATGAATATTGCGACGTGGACCGGCTGACAGATTTTAATGAACTTTAAGAAGATAATTCTAATGATAAAAAAACTGCTGGAACTTGGCAGGGTGAATAAGATATCGGTTTGATGAGACAGCAGAAAATGGTTCACAAAAGCTCAATAATAAGGTAATGAAATGATAATAGATTGAAGATTTCACTAGATTTAACTTTTCGACGCTGGTTAGCTAATTTTAATTTTCGATATTGTATCACTAAATGTAAGTGAATTGTTAAAATATGTAGTTTTTCAGAATATACTATCGGCGGATCAGGACTGATAACGACTGCTTTACAGGCTAAATATGCATAGTCTTCTCGACCCATTTTATTTCCACCGAAGCTAAATAATTTATTAGCAATTAAGCTACCAAGATCTTTTGAACGAATTCTCAGAATTTAAAAACTCACATGTTAACAGCCGCAATGATCACCTTACTTGAAATTTTTGTTTTTACATATTCTCGTCAAACCAGTGAATAAACATGACAAACAAATAATATAAATAGGGATATATTTATAAAATCCAATTAATGACTCGAATAGATCTTAACATTAAATATTTTTTAAAGTCTTCCTCACACAATTGAACAGTGAATACAAGTACTTATTGGCACACAATTTGGTTATTGAGGTTCTAAATCAATTTTATTTGATAAACGCTTATAGAAGGATCGAGAAATAAAACTCAGTCAGGTATTAAGCAGACTCACAGACAAATGATAATCGATACAATAAATTATTCTTTCGAATGAACCTAATATTTAAAACAAGGGAATCGGGAAATGGAATTGACCGCACATGAATTAATCGCGCGCAGATGTGTCACACTAGAATTCACCTCAAGACCAAAGACATGACAACGCCTAGGAAAACGTTATTCGTTATTTACTACGGAGAAACTGCAGTCTCTTTTGGGAATTTCGGCTTTTGCATGTAAATGAATGCTCGTTTCCCAGAAAGGAGAGGGATTCGAGAGATGGTTTTGAAAAAATACACTGCGACATCATGTTTATGTAATTCGTGCACCACCGGTATTGTTTCTTCAGTAGAACGAAAAAAATATGTTTAATTTTTAATTTCAAGAAGTATAATAATTCTCTATAAAGGAACGAGGAACGCTTTCGGCTTTAGCAATATATAAATTGCTCCTCTCTCATAAACATTTAATTTATATGTTAATGTGTGATATAGAATCACGTGTGTGGCGCGAAATTTTTATTTTATTTTGCAGCAGGCATATACACCCTCACTATGGAGCAGATAGAACTTTTAATAGCATCTCACGAAAAATGACGAAATACATAAAACAGAACGAAACCTTCTAGCTAATGACTTACAAGTGAAACCACTGTCTTTGTCAACTTGTATAAGATTTCTTCAGATACCGCTGTTAATGGTAGCCAAATCAACGAAACATAAAAAAGTATACTTTGAAATTCTTGTAAAGAAATTTCACCTGTTATCATTTTACCACAGCTTTTTGTCATTATATGCATTGTAAAAGCAAAACATTGAAAATATGTTATAACATTGGAAGTTTTTCCCGAAACGGCAATATGTAATAATCAAGGATAAAATATGTATCTGATGTGTTGAACAAATTTGTGTTTTTTATCAATTATCCAAAAGATCAAAACAAAGTTTTACATGCGGTGATATGTCATTGAATTGCGTCGAAGTAAATGTGAGTTCATGTGTATATCATAGTGAAACCAATGATGCATTTCTGTTACTAAAACTAAATATGGAATTTCTTTGCAGGTAGGTAGGACGCGAAGGAATTCTCTTGTGTTTTTCCATAAATGAAAACATGCATGGGCAACACAACATTTGAAATTTCCATAACAAATAAAACCTTGAACGGCATGTAAATGTTTTTAGATGTCAGGTCAGTAAAATTTATTTTACTTGTCTGTCATAATCATTTTCTAAATCCATCAACTATTGTAAATTGATGGAAAAAATTATCATCAGATCCTAAGCATCCAGGCATTAGCTGTAAAGTTGGAAATAATTTTGAAACGAGAATTGTTCACATTTAATTACAACGAGTGGAAAATGCATTTTACAGTCATTATATCTTCAATTTTTGCTATTTATTTGCACAAAGCACCTATACCGAAACACATTTCTCCAGTGTATTTATGAACTAAAATGCATTTTTAAAATATAGACAAAAACATGCAGGCTTAATTGGAAAAAAAACAAGGAAAGACTGTTTTTTAAAAATCCATCTCTCTCACTGTACCCTAAAATCCACACCCTAATCACCGCGAATGAAAACATTTACATCACCATCGTAAACCTAGTAACGGGCGCCTTTCTGAGCAACGACCGCTTTTGCGTTCATGCGCGTGCCGCGTCGCAAATTATTGTAGCCTTAACGCAAATACTTCAACATTTTCCTTACCCTCTACCGCCATCACCCTACAACACGCCACTACTCTCGCGCAATCTGGCTTTAGACATTGGGATGAGGTTAGGGATGGGGAGGTCCAGGAGGATAAGGGGAGGGCAGGCGGAGGGACGACTCGGCAGAACGAGCGTGGTTAAACAATAAAATTAATGCAATAAATGGGCGGGATGGGAAAATTTTACGACGTCAACCTCGGGAGGAGTTTGCATTTGGGTAATGAAAAGAAACAATTACCGTGGAACGCCTATTCCCGCGCTATTTATTCAGCCGCCGCCATCGACCTCTTCCACCAATAGGAAAAGCCGAGAATGTTAAGGGAAAGGGAGAATTGGGGAAGAGAGCTAGAGAGAGATTTCCGATAGGAAGATAACCGTGGAGAATATGTGGAAAAAGTATGATCAGGGTGATAGGATGGAGTTGGTAGAAATCATGAAATAATTAAAAAAAGAAAATCGTAATGATTTAAGAATACTGGATCGCTCAAAAACTACTTACTTCTTTGAACTAACTTATTAACACAAATCTTTAAAATGCTCGAAAATGTTCGATTATTTAGAAAATTTTAATTTTGACGGCGAACTTCACAATTAATGAATATTACGAAGATTCCTACAAATGAAGTACGAGGATAATAAAGAAACCGTATCAAGGCAAAGTAAATGGCTATTATGATAATATTAAAAGTATAGAAATCAATATGAATGAAAGTAATAGCGAATAAAAGTGAAAATAACGGAAAGTTTAGAATAAATCTGAAATAGTAACTAATTTGACGATGACTGAAATGGAGAGGAAATTTACAGTATCATTTTTGGGATGATAATAATGAAACTGTGAAAAGGTTGCTGAAAAAAATCGATTATGAATATGAAATTAGAAAGAAAATGATAAACAGAAGAAGAAACAGAGAGGCAAGTAAGGTAGGAATATGAAGGAAGATAAGGTTGAATTTTGGATAAATAGAATAGACGTAGAATTAAGAGAAAAATAAAAAATGCGCCTCGGCGAGGGACATAATGAATTGCGAATTAAATGGCGATATGGAGAAGAACTGTACGAAATTAGAGAAGACGGAGAGGGAAACAAAATTTGACGAATGCGAATATTATCTCGAGAGAGAAAGAAGGGTAAATGACAAGAAAAATAAAGATAACTCTTAGAGAAGGCATCTTAGTTCGCTTTAAACCATGGTGCGCACGAGGAGAGGTTAAAGGGGATGTGAGGGAAAAAGGAACTTGATGAAAGGGGGAGGGAGGGGAAAGGGAGAAGCAGAAGGATGAAAAGGGAGGGATAGTAGAGAGAGAGAGTGTGTGCCGGGGAGAGATGTAGGAAGAGGAGGGATGGATACGGAGATAGAGAGAAATATATGCCGAGAGAATCTGAGGATTGGATGGAAAGGTAAAAGGAGGGAGAAAAGAGATGAGAGAGAGAGAGAACGGCAACGAAATTAGACACAATTATAATTTAGAAGGTAGACAGACAAGGGAAACGAGAGACGGAGAGAGGGAGAAGAGCGTGGAAGGAAATGCCGAAAAAACAGGTTTTTAAATAAAAATGAACAATGCATTTTCAGAAATATTAGTCATCAAAAACAGGATCGATAAGTAGCAAACTCTTAGCGAAGAAATAGAAGAATGCTTAAGAAGGAGCACCGAAGGAGACACAAAAAGAAAGGAATAGATAGAAAAGAGAAATGGATAATGTTGAGAAAGATACAGAAGGGCAAGGAAAATTAGATAAAAATTTCCGTAGAAGAACGATCACACCTACGTGTCTCCAGGAGCGATAGCGGCGCGTGCATCGTTGGCTATCGCAAGAACAGCGAACGACCGCATCCGCCCACACCCAATACTTCCACGCCCTTCCACTCACGCCATCTCGTGCGTCTCTCTCTCTCCCTTTCTATCTCTCTCTCTCTCCCTTTCTATCTCTCTCTCTCTCCCTTTCTATCTCTCTCTCTCTCCACTGGCATAATCCCTCTCGCACCCTCACATTCACAAACACGCACACGACAGGCACACCCTCTATAGACATAGAGACACCTTCGCAACCAAAGGCACCAGTCTTTCCCTTTCTCTCACTCTCTCTCCCTACTCCAATATCCTTCTCCCTCGCTCCCTCTCTGTCGCGTTTTGTCTCCACTCTTTGAAGAAGAGCAATGCTCCTCTTGTGGACGCAAATCCTAAAGATGTCCTCTCTCCCATATCCCTTCTCTGTCGCTACCCAAACATTCGACCTTATTTTGCTATGTGTGTGTGAGCGTACATCTTTACACTCACCTCGCCGCCTTCCCTACGTCTTCCCGGTGCCTCGTATTTTCCTTTGCCGCTCTCTCTCTCTCTCTCTCTCCTTTGCCTCCTCTCATCCCTCTCTCCTTGTCGCCCCTTTCGTCACCCAATCTTTCCCATCATCCCCGCTCGCTTCTCATCCCGATCCCTACACAATCTCTCCCTTCATCTTTAACAGCATACATTTTCTCTTTCTCACCGTGTTTTTCTTTGTTCCCTCCGTTCTTACATCTTTTTAATCTCTCATTTTACCACTCTTTCTTCCTCACTTTAATCCCACACTCGTTTCGATTTTCCTCCCCTTCCCTTGATGGAATAAACTGCCGACCGAGAATATTTTCCTTCTTTTTTCCTTGCAATACCCTGCCTCTGCTTCCTTTCCCTATTCGCTTCCTCTTTAGTTACACATTTCAATCAGCGTTTGTACGACTTCTCCTCTCCGTCTTCTTTCCTGCGCGCGTCTCTCTTGTCTTTTCCTTCATTTCTCTGCTCTCTTTTCTTCGGGTTCTCTCCCTCTAGAATATTCCCTCGTTCCTCCTCTCCGCGGCGACATTTTATTTTCCTCTCTCTCCTTTAGTAGTATCTATCTCTTAGTATTATTATTATTGCGTATCCTCTTTGTTATCATAGTCAAAAATCCTGATCATAAACATTTAATTTCATTTAATGTCTTCTCTTGGTTTTTCGTCATCGCACTTCTTTACTCCTTAGACATATTTCAAGTTCACAATTTTTTCATTATCACGTCCCAATTTTGATTATTTATTTCATTATTCTCCCTTCTTTCCTTGTCCCTTGTCTCACAGCACCAATCAGTTCTTTTCATTTCTTCCATTCCATGCGCGCTCTTTCCTCCCTCCAATCTCTCCCTCATCTCACCTAAACTTGGCCTATGAGTTATTCGATCACTTTCACTCCACCTCCAGATACATCTATTTCCTTCTCTCTCTCTCGCTCACTCATTTTCTTGAAACTGCGTCTCCCCCCCCCCCTCCCTCCGCCCCTGCTCCCGCTGCTACCGTTCTCCCACTCCACTCTGTTCTCATTCTATCTTTGGAAGTTTGCTTCCACACTGCCTCAATCTCCCTCGGCGCCCGCATACGCGCCACACCCCCACTCCTCCTCATCCTCCAAGCCCTGCTCCTTCGCCCGCCACACGCCCACGCCACCCTCTCTCTGTCCTTCAGCGAAGAAAGACTTTCCATCCTCTCGCCTCTTTCCATTCTACTCCTCCCTCTCTCTCTCTCTCTGAGATCCATTCTACTCGCTTTCCCCGCGATTCCTTTCCTTTCTCTCTCTCACTTCCTTTATCGAACACATTCTCTTTTCAACCCACGTCCCCTTTTAATGCCTTACCCACCCACCCTACACTACACATTTCTCCCTTATCCTCCCCTTACGCTCTAACCACCATTCTTTCTTTGCCACCTTTCACTGTCCCATTCTACCTATTCCTTTTCTGCCCTTTCTCTGCCCACTTTTCCGACTCACGAATTCTTCTCGTTGGCTTATTAATTTAGCTTTTCTTTTTCTTTTCCTCGGTCCTCTTTCTCACTCTTTGTCGTTTTTCGGAAACCAAACACGCATGATCATAGCCAGCATCGCTCTCCATACGTTCGCTGAGGACTAGCGGATTGCACAGGAAATTTTCCAAGCACCCGCATCGATTGTCTGTCTCTTCTGTGACAAACCAGCCATTGCGTTCCCGGAATTCCCCTTTCAAATGACCTGATCGATCGTACTTTCATCGCATCTTCTTACATGAACCCAAATTATTCCAATGAATTCATTAAACCTGTTTTCTCTATGACCTAATGGTCAACTATCTTCCGATCGCTATACGACTCGCAGCATTCTCTCTCATCTCTTCCTCCTTTCGTTTGAAACCATCGAATGACTTCTGCTTTCATGTTCATAAGCACTTCAAATAAAAACTGCCACTTCGTTCGGACTGACGCTCAAACAAATCCTCACACACTTTACATACCAGCTTTTCAGTCTTTTATAACGCTTGTTATCATTATTCTTTATAGAAATGGCAGTCATGGATACTTACTAAAATTCCTTGCAGCACATTTAAACCTCAAATCGCCCACAAAATTATTATTTATTTTTCGAAATTCGGCTAGAGATGCGCACTTCCTTTCTAATGCTAATTAATCTTTTATTAATAAATCAGTTATTTCGCATTTTTGGAATTTTTTCTTGCGATGAAATGAATTTCAACATTCATTGAACTATAATAATTTTATGCTTGTTCTCGGGGGTAGCCGACATATAGCCGTTTGCTAAAGGAGTATTTCGCAAATTTCCATCCTTAGTTTGTAAGAGTTTTTTTCCACCGGAACGCAAGTGAAATTTTTATGTTTACAATGAGCTACAAGGAAATGATTACAGAAAAATACAAAACGAAAAAGTGAAATACATATATGACATGCAATAACTTATATTGGTTGTTCCTATGGTTTGCGTTGTAGTTACTTGCATGTTCGTAACGCAAATGAAATGTCGTCAGTGGTATTTCAACAATCGTTGATTCCAGGTGAACTTTCTACATCTAACGTGAGTAATCACTGTTCATTATTTCTTGGTTCGATTTTGGCAGCTTATGCCAGGAACATTGAGAAAACTTGCTATCTGCTCTAGAAAGCAGAGAGAATTAGATACTATAGGAAAAAACTACGCCTATTGCGAGAAAGTCCATCTGATAAGCAAGCATGTTACCTATTGCTCAATTGTGGCATATATTCTCTAGAAGTTCGTGTAATGTATATTTAATTAAAATTATGGGAATCTCAATCCGCAATATCTTAACACCTCGGTCTTAATCGCAATTTAAAAAAGTACTTTTTCATTGTACTCACGCGCCAACTAAATTATCAGACCCATTTAAACATTAATAGCTCGAAAAGTATTACAGACATAACGTTTCAGTTTTATTTAACTTGAAGAACAACTCTTAATGTCTTTTTTCAATTTTTGTCTTTCATAGCAATGCTCCTACAATGAATCTGTAACATATAGGAAGGCAGTTTAAGTTAAATAAAACCCGAGTATTCTATCCATAATAGGTATTGTTGAAGTAAATATTAATTAAAAAGAGTCAGAAACTTTATAAGTACAGTGTATATTTAAAAGCATTTCTATTAAATTCCCTAAAAGTAATTTTCACCAGCGTTTTTATTCCCTTGATTCCTATAACCAAGCATAGAACTCTGACTTCCCATAAGAGAGCCTTTTGTCTTTCTGCCCCTTATAACATCTCCTTTACTTTTCTTCTATTCTTCATTCCCTTCTGTTTCCCACTCCCTTTTATTTCCTCTTTTCACTTCCCTCTCTCCTACTCTTCCTCTTTGGAGACTCGTGATTCAACAATCGCAGGAGTGTGTTTTCTTAGGCGCCTGCTCTATGCCTTCCTTCCCTCTCGTTTGCGCTATTCAATAAAGTTTTTATTTGCTCTTATCCTTTTACACACTTCTTCATATCTAATTCATCCTCGTGTACCTCCCATCTCGTCCCCGTGACGACGTGTTTTCCTCTATTCTTTCTTAACTCCTCTCTTCATGTTTCTCTCTTCTCTCTCTCTAAACACCATTCCCTCTCTCCCACTCGCTTCAACCTCTTCACCGCCATCTTCCGTCTAAATCCCTCTTTTTTTTACTTTCTAGCGTCATAAATGCGACTCATTTCGTTTGATTCGCTTCTTTTGTTTTCTCTTACGTGTTTTCTTTCGCGTAAATCATCCTCGTTCTATTTACCTCATGTTACTCTAGTTCTATCATGCGTGTTGTTCGTCCAGTCGCCCTTGTTTCCTAGAGTTCTTGCAGTTTCTTGTACGTATATGTTTAAAACGCTTCAAAATGTATGGATGATTCACGTTGTACCAAGGCCGGATCAGATGGAGGTGCTCTAATTTTAAAAAATGAGGAATGGAACAAAATTTCCGATATTCCATTTTATTTTGGAAATTAATGAAGGGTGTTATTGCCTGATAGTCGTTCTGAATGTTCCTTGTTTATATTTAGTTTGATAACGAATTTAATGACGCTAATCCATAAAACAATACGCTAAATTAATATAATAATATATTTTATTAAGAGAATTTTATGGAAAAAGAAAAATTAAAATCCTCATTTTTTATATTATTCTTTGCGAATTTCTATGCTCCTTCCCCTATAATTTTTATGCTATAAAACGTTTTACGATACTTAAGAGTAGGATTTGTTGCTCACGTCGGGGAGATATGACACACTAATTATTGCTCTCACTCCGAAATGTCTTTTACGCGCCCTTTAGAGAAGATAAGAAGTATTCTCATTAGGCGCAAATACGAAACAGTAAAGAGGTATCGAACTAACGCAACCTTTTTTAGTGTATTTCATTAGGATGCTTATTTACAGTTTACCTAATCGTAAACGTTTACGCTCTTATATCTTGCCACATGCTGTTTTATCTCCCACACTTATTCCACCTCTTTGCCTCCGCACGTGATTAACCTCTACCATTTTCTCCTATAGCTGCGTATCGATACAACTCTTTCCCGACACCGGCATCAAACAGTTCCTGCTTTTCGTGACAATTCATATTCACCAAACGTAAGTATATCACAATGAACTGATCAATTAAAGTAAGCAAATCAGAGCTGTCTCCTGTTTGCGATTTCTTTAACAGTTGTCACGTGATAGGCGGTGGTTATTGGTGAGTAGTGGTCGCGTTACTCTCGCCTCCTTTCTTTGGTTCCAGTCGCGCCACATCTAATCTCAACTGCCAAACCGTCGATTATCACTGTCATGTCCCGTCACTCCTCTGTCGCGTGGATAAACAATGACAGATTATGTGTAACACCTGTCTCTCTCTTGTTTTTAATAATTTTTATTTTCATAAAAATAAGAACAACGACAATAACTTTCAGCAGGCTTCTATTCCATAGTTATGCCAAAATATTTATAGACGCGTATTTTAACAGAAGAAGCGCCTACTGTGTTTAGCCAATCCGTCTTCCTATTCGTATAAATTAGGATGTTTTCCCCAGAAAATACTTCTATAAAATGTTGTATCTAGTACTCATATCGAAATGACACTCTCACATCAAATCACTAAATCAGGGTTATCATTCTTGACTTTCTAATGAACCTCATTAAATAAAAAATTCCTCCGATCGTAGATTGAAACCGGAACTGAAAACCGAGCAAGGAATTAGCGCAAAAGTTTAGCAAATAATCTGGACCAACGTGATGAGGTGAATGAGGGACACAGTATCAAAGGAAAACAGCGTACGAGGAGTATTTAAATACTACGAAAACAATATTTTAAAGCTATATTCAGTAGATTATGTTTATCGCAGAAATAGTCTAAGGTTATAGAAAGCTATTCAGTATGACGTAGTTCAGCCGAAAGAGACAATAAAAGGAAACTAAAATATTGAATAAGATTGCTAAAAATATGAACGTAATATGTAAAGTCAACATTTAAAAGAAATTTAAAAAAAGATAATGAGAAACGAAATTGGGAATCCACCATGGGATCGTTGTTTACGTCATGATAGTAAGTGTGGAAAAATATTTAATGTAATGGGATTTAAAAGTGGACAAAATACATTCCCAGTTTGAACTGACGAAAATAAATGAATCGCGAAAATGATGTTTTCCATTTTATTTCTGTTTTATATTTGACGAGCGATTAATTTAAAAATTTACAGCTCATTCAACAAGCCGGAAGAGTAAGTAAGCGAAATCAATTATTTAGAACAAGCAACGAAAAATTTGAAGAAAATTTTATCGAAAGCGAAAGTATTTTGTTCTTTGAAAAATTGGCTTTTTTTAAAATTGCGCGTTGGTGACATTCCCAATACCCAGTTGATTTCCGCCAAGCAATAAAACGAAGAAATTGTCTCAATCAACGATAACGTATTTTATGTAAAATTCTGCTAAAATTTACTTGAAAACCTTTCGAAATAATATATAATTTGCTCTAGGCAAGTTAGTTAGCTAATAAGATGGGAAGTTGAGGAAATGATGTCTTATGCATAAGCGTATAAAACTTAAACTGAAATTTGACATTTGAGAAGGATAAAAAAATCCTGTATTTAACGGGGAATTGAACCCGGGTCTCCCACTTACTGGGTGGGAGATTTAACCAACTAAGCTATAAAAAATTCGAGAATAAAGAATCGTGTTGGCTTAATTGGTAGTTGGTTACAGCACCTAAACGGCAAGTAGGAGAGCCGGATTCGATTCCCGGTCAAGTACAAGATTATTTCTCCTTCTCAAATGTAAAATTTTAGTTAGCAAATGTTTTCGCTAACACAATCGATAAGAACTAAGAAAATTTAGGACTCAGATTTTCAATTCTGTAAGAATGACTTTCAAATATATAAATCGATATCTTTTTTCTAAATAATTTAAAGGAATTAGCATACGTCTTAAAAAGCCTATGCAATGAAAAATAATTTGATATTTAAGTGCTTATTCTACAGATTAATGCTTCAAAATGGTTTAATAAGATAAAGATTTTTGTACATATTACTTTCCTAAAAATAAGGTAACTAAATATGCTTTGAAGTAACAGAGTAGTCAATTTGATCTTAATGACCTAAGCGCGTTGAATGAGAATATTTTCTCCTAGTGGTATATTTATACGTACTTTAATTTTCTTAAGCAAACCCTTGATAAATTGTGTAATATGTCACGTGAGATAATATAAGCAGCTTTTCTCGTGGAGGTGCGTATAAAATTGTAGGAAACGACTTCTATCGTTAGAATGTCAATCATTTTGAGTGAAACTTGCCTGATTTCTTACGATCTCTATGTACTAACTGCACGATAACTTTCAATATCGATCTTCGTAATATCAAAAGTATTTTGTTTAGTAATTTCTAGACCAACAAGATCAAACGGGTGAAAACTTTGCCACATCTCACGAGCAAAAAGTCTTTCAAAATTATTAAATGGAGCTATATTGCGAAAAAATAAGTTGCATGGCATTCATATAGGGTACAATTCCCAACAAAGTTATATGATAATTTCTCCTTCGAAATTTTACTTTAACATCATTCAACTCATATCTCAATAGCAACTATTCTTCTTCTCTAAAACGGTACTAAATACAGCCAAAAATAATATTATAAAATCATCATGATTGGCTCACGAAAATTGTTCGAAATAAATAAAATATTCAAAACCGAAGTTATTCAAGGAAGCTAAACGGTGTGATACCAGATTGATTTTTAAAATGTTAAATTCTGTATTTATCCTAATGTGTCTTCATAAATAAATCATATCTATTTCATAATGACACAACTCAAATGTATCAAATTCGACCACAGTGTGGGTAAAAATTAAATACAAATTTCTGTAACAGCTTATTCCCTATGATTAACGATTTTCTATTCAGCCTAATCGAAATTTACTTGAATTAAATTCGCATCTAATCTAAAATATAAAATTTAGCATTTTTTCTACAGTTATAAGTGTGCATTTTCATTTATAAACACATGTTCTCTGAGAAATTTAGACCTTAGCGGAATTTCCTAAATGATAATAATGCCTGTGAACTTAAATACCGTTCCTCCGAATGCTTGGAACTCCCGTGATACATTATTACACGATTCTTTTAGAATGTCTCTTTAGCTTAAAAAAAAATACATTCCAGTACGGATGCGCGAACAAATTCCTCGTCTGATTTTTAGCCAATCAAAAGAATTCAAGAGATTCGACCGAAGAAAGGCCACGTAGGAAACCGCAGCCGTCGCATCACAATAGCTATCGAACAACCTCGTTTGCGCCTTCGGAATCGCGCCCCGCATACGAGCACAGATACTGCGACAGCGCTGCAAAATTCCCTCCAGCGCCACTTTCTCCTTGATTTCAGCGAAAGTACAATTTCCTTCGTCGCATCGCTCGTCTATTTTAGACGCTCGCGTCCACTTGCAAAAAATAATACGGCGCCCTATTTTTTCCAACGTATGCGTATCTCCAAGATTTTTTTTGAGCTCTCGAAAAAATCCTCCCTTTCTCTCGCACTCGCTTTCCCTTCTCCATCGCCCTCTCCAAAGACTTCATCTGCTTTTTCCTTTCTTTCTCTTCTCCATGCACCACCACCCCATATTCTGTCTCCCTCCCGTCATGTCTTCCTTTCTCTATCTCCTCGACGCCGCCTCTTCCACCTCCCTCTGCCATCCACTCCCCGGCTCCTTCCCTCTATAGAAACTCCGGCCTACATATCTCTCCCGACTTCACATCAGACCGCCTCCTCTCCTTCCCTTTAGACTACCCGATCTCAGACCCAAACCCGCCCATCACTTACACGTCCACAGAGAGATATCTACAGCCCCCTCCTTCTCCTTTACCTCCTCCATCATTATCCATCCCCATACTCTCTATCTCTCACTACACACATTCTCCGCCTACTTCTCTTTCTTCTTCTCTCGAACGCTTTCCCTTTCGTTAAAGATTACTTTAACACACACTCTCTCTCTCACCTACTACTTCAATCCTTCCACATCCACGTTCTCCTCCCCTCACACGCCAAACTTCTCTCTCCTCCCTCCATCCAACTCAAACTCTCATTCAAATTCACTCATTCTTCGAAAACCTTTGTCGCAATCCAGTTTGTTTCTCTTCCTCCCACTTCTCTCATTTTTTGGCATTTTCGAGTGGAATAGAAGAATAAGGAAAGAAGAGATGGAATGAGTGAGAGAGAGAGAGTGTGTGTAAGGAACATTAATGACGGAAAAATAAAAAGCCACCTCAAGAGTTTCGAAAGTTCAATTCGACTAAACTCGAATTTAGGATTTTATCTCTCGCGGAGTACGGTAGCTCAAAGCTCCAGAATGTCGCATTTTTTTGATTTTTAAAAAAGAAGATCTCCTTTTCTCTTCCAGAATATCTTGCAATTTCTCTGAAGTAAGATGGGAAGATAAAATAGGGGAAAGTATTGTCAATTTTAATCTTTAATTTGGTCGAACTTCGATTCTCGAATTCCTTCTACGGTAGCTCTGTTCGTCAGTGTTTCAAAGAGTAAATCGTCCCCGAAAATCAAAGATAATCTGGAATTGTTTCGCTGTTTTTCTTCTCAAACTTCTCGCACTCTCCTGAAAATAGCTGTAAGGAGATAGATCTTCTAATAAACATAAATTCTGACCAAATTTCAAAGCCTTCCTTCGCGCTAGATAGATTAAATGATAAATAATTAGGGGAACCGCGGGATCTTTGGCCTTGCTTAGCCCACTTAGGACTGGTGGAGAGGAATCACATGCTCAATATTATTATCATCTTTATAGTTCTCCTGCACTTCATACAGTGGGAGATGTAAAATTTGAATGGAATTGAAAGTGCTGCTCTCAGCAGTAAAATATTTCTCGTTCTCCTCTTCAATTCTTCTATATGATTCAATGTGTTCCATCTGTTAACGAAATTTCGTTCGAGAAAGCTGTTATAGTAGAACAGAGAAACAAATAGACAAAGGGCACAGGGACTCAACAGGAGAGACCGCGCGAACGGAAATTGCGCGCCTCTGGGAGGTTCCCTGTACATTTTAGAGAAATTCGTATTTGACATTTTCTTCATCGTTTGATGTTTCTCGCATGTATGCTAAATTTCGTTTTGATTGGATAAGATTTAGAAATTAGTGCAATGCGCTAACGCAAATTGCGCAGGAGCTATAAGAGTGATGTTCTAGAAAAACTATAGAAAGTCGATTATAAGTTATTTGTACATGCACACGAAGTTTGGTGAAAATCAGACAACCGAGGCGGCAGTTATCGTAGAACAAATAAACAAACAGACAGACAGACAAATTGCACAGGAACTCAATTGGAGAGACCTCGCTTCGCTCGGCCAATGATAAATATATTTGCCTAAATCCGTAGAAAAATCTACATCTACAGTTGACTTCAGGTTGGATTTAGAGTTGTTTAAACATTGTTTCCGGATCAAAAATAAAATTTATAATATTAACTCCTTTAAGCGTGTGAGACGTACACGTGGGCTTCACTAGTTCGATCATTCGTTATCAGCGACGTAAGAGATTATAAACCTGGTTTAATACGTATTTATACAATAGCGAACGCCACTGAATTTTAAAAGTAGAGTTAATTAATCCTCACCGATTCAATGTAATCCAGGAAGAGCGAAAATCACTGTCTGTGCTATAAGTTAGATATCTCATTCAGGGAAAAATTAGGGGACAAGTAGTTTCTCGTTTGTTCAATGAATAATTTTTTAAAAAGTTTCAGTATTAAGCAGAACTTTGACGATAAAGAAGCTATTGTGACAGGACGAAGAATTTTTAGACATAGATCGTATTTTATCACTAAATAATGTAAATTAATGTGCTTTCGCGTCTTTCATAATCTTTTTGAGTTAAAAATTCTCATTTAATTAATAAAATTTCGATATACGGTATATCTCTCTCGGATCTTATGTTTTACATTCCAATTTCAATTAATTGATATCCAGGTTCCATTTAAAAGAAATTTTTGAGAAAATAATTAACCGAAAGCTGAATTGGTTGGTTTCATTTCAGGCGGTAAGGCAATCGAACTATCGATTCTTGAGTTGGACGGGTCACATAATTTAATGGCGCATCCGTCTCTTGTAAACTCTCACCTAATTCCTCTTTCCAATCTATGATTATGTAATTGGTCGATCTTACTTTTAACGGGAATGGTTATTTTCTATAAGCACATAAACACTTCTCCCTTATGTGAATTTTTCTTTTTGAGACGACATTTCGCAAGAAAAATATCTATTTTAGGAATTAAAGTTCCGTGTTTGTGCATACAAGAATTTCATACTCGAAAAAGTTTGCTATTCGCAAAAGGTATAAATGATAAGGGAAGGTGCATGAGTAATAACTGTGTAATAAATGTGGCTTGCATACAATAAACTTCTTTTGTCAACTGATTCCATTCTTCTTGAATGTAAGACTTTTCTACAGTGTTCAGAATGGGGGAGCATCCAAAAGAAAATCTTTATCTCTCTCTCTTTCAATCTTTCTCTGACTTCGCACACGTGTTAAAGTGTCTCGAATAACTTTCCATCTGGCTATCTCGGTCGAGCCAAATTTGTCGTCGCGTGAGTCGGACGAAACAAAAAAATCGCGTTTCCTTTTCGTATTTTACGGCATTGTGATCGTGACAACTGTGAGATCTGGAGGGATAGGGAGTTGAGAGAGAGGAGGGGGGAGAATGTAGGGTAGAAGCAGAGATTAAAATATGCGTTATTTTTCGAATTGGCAGGATTATATAATGGTGTTTGCATTTTATAAAATGTATGTTTGTATTTAAACTCTTTCTTCTCTTCCTTCATTCGTTTAGCCAGGAGACACCCGACACTTGGAGACCAGCAGTTCATATAATTCATCCCTCTCATTACTTTGATGTTACTATAGAGTGGTTGAATAGAAGGGCAAATGATGCGATCATGCATAGAAAAAATCGGTACAATATAAATTGCACAAACTTTTACGTATACTACGTATGCGTCTGGTCTCACTACACTCTTTTTGGACTGTAAGAAACTCACTCCTACTGTTACAAAAAGATCAAAACCGCGGAAAATGTTTTTTAGACGCAAATGTTATTAATAACAGATTTTTTTCGCGATTACAATATTTTATTTATATACTACGTATATCAGAAAGTAAAAATGCGACATAACAAAATATACTTAGTGTTCAAACTTTGCACGATAGTTTGAACTTTTCTGACGACCGATGACATGTTTAAGTCTCAACGACAGATTGTGTTTCTTATTGATAAAAGCTGGTGTAGATTTCGAAATTTTATAGTTGATACAGTACAACTTGATATTAAGACCACTCCGTTAGCAATGACATAGCGATGGGGGAGCAGAGGGGAGCAGTTGCCCCCGGGCGCAGGGTTGAAGGGGCGCAAACTCATTAACATTTCTGTTTATAAAAAATAATAATATTATAATATAGTATGCCGAATTAAAATGCTAGTATAGTATGATTGGATTTCCATCACATTCCTCACATTACATATGTCTGGAAAATATTACAGGGAGCAAAGGGAGGGGGGTCGGAATCTCTGTGACTGCCCCTAGGTGAAGGAAAACCTAGCTACTGTTCGTTAGGCATCACGATGAAATATTAACCAAACTCGATGCTACCATAAAAATTATTGTCAAATCATTCACGTGCACAACACGTAGGGCTCATATGGCTATGTAGCTTTAATTTCAGTTGCAACGCGATATCCTCAGTGTAACATCACTAAATGTTGATTCTAAGAAGAACCATGAGTTTGTATCTCTAATCCCTCCCTAGCTTTCGTGAGTTGCACTTTAGTGCAGACGCTTTAGTCTGGAGGGAATGCCTCAGAAATTTCAGCTAGCGATTATAATGGACTTCTAAATACGAAATTACACCCTCTGAATTATAGTATACTTAGAAATAATATCTTCCACGCATATAATTATGAGCGCAAAGACAGATGATTGTGATACCTCAACTCAGTTTTGATTTCACAAGAAAATAAGCAAAGGATTGATGACTGAATGGTGAATGGTCACCTGGCAAGTCGTGGGTAATTGTATCTAACAGCGACTCCTTGGAAGTATGAAACATGATTCATTGATGCCATCCGATAGCCACGTAAGAGTAAGAGAGAGAGAGAGAGAGTTTTAGGGCTAAAATTAGCATTAATTAAGCGAACTGAGCTTTTATTAATTCCGCCATGTTTTATATGCTCCACCGAACCTCCATTGACCGCAGAGACGAATGGGCTCTCCCCAAAAAAGATATGATAATTGGCTCCCCAGTAAATCACATCCACGGATCGTTAATTAACGGCATAAGTTACGTTCTGCGGAGGAGGACCAAGTACTACTGTAAACATTTCGCGGAGAAGACGCAACTCGCAACCTTGACGTCCCTTGATTCCATTCCAAGCGAAATAAATTAAACCAAGTCCCTAATTTTGGAAAGAACACCCTCTCCCTCCCTCCACCCCCACCCATACTACTTCTTCGATACTCCCTCTCCTCATTAGTCCTCGGCGGGGCCTTCTGGAACAGTAAGAAAGGGGGTGGCGGAAGAGAGATGGCATTGGGTGAGGGGAGCGGATTGAGGGGGTGAATGCGACTGCTAGAAAGAAGAAGGGACCGCGGGAAAGAGGAAGACCCGCCGCTAAAACAATCGAACATCCTTGTCTTTTTTATTTCCCTCCCGGATTAGATGCCATCCAGAATAAAAAATGTCCTCTCACTACGCTCTACCTTTCTCCGAGAAGACCTCTCACTACCGCGCGTATGCTCCAGTTCGCCTCTCAGCCGCTCCTCCACCTCCATCTCGCGGCGGTGCGTCTAACTACTCGGCTCACTTCCTTCCTCTCGCATCCTCGCCGCTTCTCTCTTCTTCCGTTTAATCCGTTTAAAGCGGCGTATTTTATACGAATTTCGACTCGAACGCACGATCCCTCCTTTATGGCACGCATCACTTTTCCTCCGCTACTTTTCTCTCTCCCTTTCCTTTTATTTCACTATACAGACTCCACCCGACAGATTTCTCTGGATTCGCTGGCGGAAGGGTTCCCCTTCGCTCCCGATCGAGTGTTTACGAACCAGACATTCGAAAAAGTAAGTTTGTTTTCGTACTCGATTTCGAAACGTCTATTTTTAGAAGCCAGGTACTACAAATGCAGCTTACGATGCTGAATAAATACATCTACTGCTTTAGTGAAATACAACAAGCAGGAAGCCTTCGGGAAAAGAGGCCGAATACTTAATCTTGTTAAAAGAATGTCATTGAATTCAAAAGGAAATATTTGTGATCAACTATTTATCGTTTCTATTTATGCATGGTTTGATCGCTTCTCCATTGAATTGAACGAATACATGTAATATTACAGAAAATTAGAAATTATACTTTGCTACAACAATAATTAATCTCAAATCCAGAAATCCAAAAATCAGTTCCTCCCGAGAAAAGCTCGAAACAATAACTTCTGTCTGTAACTATCTTTATTTTAAAACACCTTTATTTTTCTCCTCGCCCTCATTTCAGTCAATGTAAACTTACAGGAATCTGCAGCCCGATGCTCGTCAATTTTGATGAGGAAAAGAGGATGATAATCTGATAATTATGTACCATAAATCATAAGTTTTTTTCTTCATTTTTAGGCTGGTTTCCAAAGGAAACATAGCGTAATGAAATGGTCGTCTGTGTGTGTCCACTACTAACAACTTTTGCACCAATGGACCGATTTTCATAAAACTTGGTATGAGGCTCGTGCTGCCAGGGCCCACCTCCGGGCTATATTTTATTTGGGGAAGATTGAAGTCTCGGGTTCGTTCCAGGAATGGGTTTTCCATATTTGCTTTACACATAAAATCTCAAATCCATCGTGCAGAGATGTTTTCTTTAACAATTTAAAATAACTTAAAATTGTGATATCGGAGCGAGGTTTGTACTGTTCTAAGGGGAAAAGAACGTAGATTCTAATTATGACCACAGAATTTTCTTGAATTTCTATTAAAACATAGCGTTTTTGCGTTTTAAATCGTATTTTATCGGATTGTTGCCATGGAGACGATTATTACCGAACTAGGCTTGAGCATAGACGAGTGGCAAAATGGGCTATTTTCTTTTCCACTCGACTGCAATGGACAGTTGATGCATACATATTAGCGTATAAACCGTAGCAATTATTAAATTCGTTTATTTAAAAAAATACATGCAAAATATAGTTTCAGAAAGATATTTTGATATTGCTTTTAGTATTTTAAACCTGATAATGCTCTATTAATTTGTTTTCCTATTTTTCCCTATCACTGATAAATTATGAATTACAAATGGTATTTATGGCATGAGAATTCCTTGGAATCACTAACACATCCTGAAATATTTCCCGTCAATATAAGTAATCAATTCGGGACATCAACTTTGGGAAACCAGCCTGCATTAATTCTGATTTAGACTTCTTGTTTGTTTGATATTTTGTTTCCTTATTCAATACTTCAATTTGAACAGTACAGTATTTTGCTATTAAGAAAATATTTAAGATTTATAATGCTAACCAACTCCGTTTCTGAAATCAAGGATATTCCTAAAACAAACAACTTCCTGTTACTAATAATGATGCTGGATTTCAGAGATTTTATTGTATTTTGATCCTTTTATCGGGAGAGGATTAATTTTCTGGGATATCTCTATTAGATTTTAATTAGTTTTAATTAATTAGCAATAAACAATACTGTAAATTGATCATGAGAACGATATTGCCAACGAGGGCCTGTTAAAATTATTCCTTTTCATGCCATTTTGTGCCGTATACCTCCAACTTCAAATTATACATTTCACATTCAAAGTGAAAACTTGATGTTTTCACACACCTCACCAACACAATTGGAGAGGAAATTAATTAGTAAAATAACATCGAATTGATTGTATCTGCAGACCAACGTTACAGCAATGGCCAGAGCTGAATATTTCAACATAATACATCGTATCTTCATAAGACATCTCTGACTTGAAATCTCTTTTTTTTAGGAATATCCCTTTACCAATCAGAATATCGAACGCTGTCCTCTCACCGTTACTTTAATCTTATTTTCCAGGTGAAAGTATTAGAAACGAATTAATTACAAAATTAAAATAAATTCCAGCCTTGTGCTGTTACGAGGTATGTAGCTACTCTTTTTTGACTGAGGACCATTAAGTCTTTAGAGTGCCGGGCATTCTTACCTCCGAATCGCCACACGAACAGACAAATTGTTTTTTCTGCGTCCTTCCACCCACGCCCTATCCTCCTCCTTCTCTCCTCAACTCTCCCTCCTCACCCCTCCCTCCCCTCACCCCTCCCTCGCCCCTCCCTCTCCCCTCCCTCACCCCTCCCTCTCCCCCTCTCTCTCTTCCCTCCCCTCCAATCCAAATCTTTATCCTCCGTGCACACACCATTTGTATCCGTTATCTCCTCTCACCCTCTACGTTTTGTTTATCGCCATGGCGACGGTGTAGCTTCGTCGTACTGTCCGGAACATCGTTCTGTGAGTCCTTAATGCGTCGCCGGTCTTAAAGGTTCCTTCCTTGTGAGTCCAGTATTCCCGAAATGTATCCACGCTGCATTTTCGCCTATAAAAACTTTCTTTCCAGTAAAATTTCTATCTACTGCGCGCCTTAAGTTTTATTTTATATTTCTGCGCTCTTCTTATGTCCTCAGCTGTCATTCTTCATCATATACAAGGACGTGCGGGCGTGTATATAAGTACACGAACGCAAATGCGTGTTTATATTATTCGCGGTCTCACCTTTAATTCTTTCGCCGTAGTGGCTTGGAGATGTACCCCACTAAATCTAATCATACAACCGCATTCTCAACATCTCATACCGCCCTCTCTTCCATCTGCTCCCCTCAAACGCAATTCCATCGTCGAAACAACATCCTGCAACATTCTACATTCTCTTATAATCTGCCTTATTTCTCTATCGCACTTTCTAGAGCATTCTGATTTCATTACGCATCTCATCTTTCGCCCAATCGTCATTTTCTATCATTCTATCCCATCCTCTCTCGTATCCCACATCATCCATTTCCCTCTTTCTATTTCTACCTCTTTTCAACCCATTCGTATACTCTATATTACCACCCTCGATCATAGATGTCTCCTCCATCCGCGGCGTTAATCTATCTCATTCTATCTTCTCGATCCATCGCCATCTTCTCGTCTCCCTTTACAACATTATTCCATCCCCACCCTCCTCTCTTCCTCCCTCGGCCTCTCCTTTTCCCTCGCTGCAATCCATCTTCTACTCGCACATCGCCATCGTTGCGCCGTAACTTAACACTTATGAGAAGGGAATTCGTTCCGCATATATTTCCTAAGCACTCTTACTTCGCATTTCAAATTCCACTTTTCCTTTCACTGGCCGTCTCTCTTTCCTCTTTTCCATCTCTCTACCTCTTCGTTTATCCATGCTCCCACTTTCTGCTCGTTCCATTCCCTCCGTCGCATTCTCTGTCAGCTACTATCACCTGAAGGAACATTTCGGGCCGTCACCCGGACGTGCATAAAAATTCTACCTCAAGTACTCTCCCTTTCTAGGATCTCGGAAAATCTACCCATCCAATACTAGCCTCGCTTCCTCCATTTCAACCCTCTTTATTTCTGAGTCTCCATCTTTTCCTTGTTTCCATCCCTTCTCCTTTAACCCTTACTACTTGTTTTCCTCCCTAATATGAACTTTTTTCCCATTTTATAAATTGACAACTCGTTCTCTAGCAATTTCCTTCGATTTTCTCCCTTATCACCAATGCAATATTTTAAACTAATATTATACATACTATATTTTCGCACCGTAATCTCCGTTTAAGTTCTTTCGCTATCCATTCGCATCCATCTTTCACTCACCTAGTCTCCCACTTTCTCTCGAATTCCCGTTACATAGTTTCGAAGAATTTCTCCCGCAAATTTCCCGAACTTCTACTTCGATTATCCTACTTCTCCGTCGCTTTACTTGCCTCATTTCTTAAGTTCGCTTTCCTGGCGTTACCCTCCCTCTCCCCCTCCCGTTTAATTACTACCTCTATCCTCGCGCCATCTCCCAAAAAGTTCCATCCTCTTCCTATAGCTTCCTCTTCACATCCCTCCCCCTCCCTCTCTCTTCTTACCTCTCTCGTTCATCCGTAGAACGCCTCTTCTCTTTATACCCCGTCTCCTTCAAATTCCCTTTCCTTTTCTCTGCTTCCCTCTCTCTCGATCCCGTTCTCCCAAATCCTCTCACATGCCATTTTTAACTTCTTCCTTCTCTTCCCATTTTCCTCCCATTCTCTTTCACACACCTCCCTCCTCTGTAGCGCACTCTACTTTTTCTCCCCCACCAACTCTCTCTCTCCTATCCCTCTTCTCCCTCTCCCTTTCCTTCTCTATATCTCTCTCTACAAGTCCTATCGCCGCGACTTTCACTCTCACCCCGCCTCGAAACCCCCCATTCTTATTCTCACCCACACGCACACACACACACTCCTCCAACCTCTTCTCCTTTTCTCCCTCCCTTTCTTCATCCCCCATCCAGAGCAATCCCTTCCCTCTCCACAACCACCCCTCTTCCTTACTACCTCTCACAACCCACCACCCCAAAAACCATTCTCCTTTCTTACTCTCACTCACCCTCTCTCTCTCACTCTCTCTCTCTCCTTGATCAATACGGAAAGGCACCCACCCACCGACGGAGTGGGAGGAGGCACACATAGTCCCACAAGGAATGGATGCGGGGAGAGAGAGAGGGAGGGGGGTTTGAGTATGAGTGGGAGAAAGGAGAGAAAAGAGGGGAGGAATGGAGGGAGGGGAAGCGATGCAAAGAGGGGTGAAGACAGAGAGCGAGTGAGAGAGAGGGAGGTAGTGACTGGATGGAAGGAGTTAGAGGGGGAGGAGGGAATTGCGGAATATATGGGGAAGGGTTAAAGCCTCCCGTCCGCCAAACCAAAGTGCTCCTAGGGAGAGAGAGGAAGAATGAGAAAGGGATGGAGAACAGCTAAGGGAGAGGATGATGGAGGAAAGAGATGGAAGAAACACGAAAGTGACGAAGAGGAAATAGGAAGACACTCGAAAGTGGAAATTAAAATAAATTGATGGAAAAATAAAAGTAAAGAGAGAGAGAGACTATGGCGATCGGAAAATGTACAGATCACAGAGAATAACAAGCAAAAAGAAGTGAAATTTGCGAAGGGATAGAAAGTTCAAGGAAGAGGCTATGCTGGATGCAGAGGTAGATGAAGATAATTATAAGGGCACGGAAGCGGAAAAGGCCATAAAGAGAGGAAAGGGAATCCGGAAGGAAAAGGCAGAATAGACGAGAGAAGACGAAGGGCACGAGTTGAGGAAGAGACGAAAAACTGCAAAGGCTTAGATCCTCTCAATAGAGATATTGGAGGACGGGAGAGAGCGAGAGCGTATGAGGGATGCTGCAGCATAGAGAGGGACGGAGAAGCGAGGCCCTGGAATAGAAGGATAATCGCCTTTTATTGTTAAAGGCAGGAGTGGAACTAGGCATTTTTATCTCCGATATAAGGCTAGAGAGGAAATAAAGGACACGGCGAAGGAAAGAGAAGCGAAAGATGGGATGAAGATGAAAGATAAGTTCGAGAAGTTGGAGAAGGAGAGAAAGACGGTTGGAAGAAGAGATGTAGAAAGACGGATAGGTGTAGAGAAACTGACAGAGAAGAAGGAAAGGAGAAGAGAGAAACAACTGAGAGAGAGAAAAAGAGCGAGAGACTGGAAGAATGAACAGTATGCGATATTAGGCAACAAATATAAGCAGAACAGAAAAGAGGATGGAATGGTGGAAAGGAGATGAAGAAAAAAGCACTAAGAGAGGAGGCGAGTCACGTGATGTGTTGGAGGGAGAGAGTGTAGGAGGATGAGGGAATCGAGCCAAGGAGGGTTTAACTTGAGTGCCGTAGTCCCTCCTTAAATGTAAGGAGAGGGAGCTGTAATTGCAGAGGAGAGCACTTCCTTGCACCTGAGTTGGGACTGAGGGCGGAAGGAGTGAATGAGAGAGATAGGAGTGAGAGTAGCGGGAGAGAAAGGGAGGTAAAGATAGATGGCGAGAGGAAATAGAGAAAAGAGAGAGAAAGGGGGATAGGGAGGGAGAGAGAAGGAGTACGGGAGAGGTAAAAAGAGTACCGTTTATATGCACGAAGGCAGAGGGTAAGAAGAGACAGAAAGTGTTTTGTTTTCCCTTATAAAAACGCTTATTTTTTCAGTTAGGATATGGAGGATGATGAAGAAATAGAGAAGTGGGAGGAGGAGATGGAGGGTTATCTCTTTCTCTCTTTTTTATTTTTTCTTTAATGGGCCTAATGTAAATGTTGCACGGGATAATTAATTTGCCTGCTCGTCTTGAAGGGTGGGAGGGAGGGATGGTATGGGATTGGAAGGGGGGAAAGGAAAGCAATGGGGGAAGAGGAGGAAAGAAGGAACATTGCTCGGCATAGGAGAGGGAGAGGACAAAGAAGGGTGGGGGAAAGGCCGTGGATTCGCGAGGACGCTTTTTGAAAAATAATACGGGGGATTTCGGGGTGGAGAAGTGGGGGAGGTTGAGATGAAGGGCCGGAGTACGGAGGCAAAGGAAAGGGAAGGCGGTAAGTTTAGAGGTTGATGTATTCGAGAATATGAAAATCGCTTTTCATTTGTGCGTCACTGCCCTTACAGGCTCCTTCTCGAGGGAGGATAAAAATAAAATTTACAATGTAGGTATAATTCTAGAGTGTTTATAATTTTTAGTGCTATACCACAAAGTAACGAGCCATTTACTTTCGCGGTGTCGCGATTTTACATATGAATAGCAAGCGAGTTGGAGTTTCCAAGTTTGACGTCCATACTGTTACCTCGCAGCAAAATTCGACAAGAATACTTATTTTATATATCATTATAGTATTTTTTAATCAACTCGAATGAACGCATATTCAAAAGATTTTATATCTTGCCACTTTCAGATGCTTTAGATTACGTACGAGTGAATATAAAGGCTAAAATATCATGAGATGTTGTGGATGTAAATTGTCTTTTGGCGTGCATTACAAATAATGGTTTAATTTCAATCGTAAATTTATCTAATTACACGAAAAATTCAATGAATTTTGCTATTATATATATATATATATATATATATATATATATATATATATATATATATATATATATATATATATATATATATAAGGATGTCAACAAGGTGTTGGGATGAGGAAACCCCCATGCCTCCACCCAGTGTCAGCGCCATCAGTTCTCTCTCTGTAGCTGAAGAAGGAGTAGTTCCGAAAGCTTCTACGTTTGTGATGTTTCTGTGTTTTTGTGTTATTTTACGTGTGTCGCTTCGACATCCCCGGGGCCTCGCCAACCTGAAGTCGTCTGATTGGTGAGTGCTCACTGGGTTTCCTCATCCCAACACCTTGTTGACATCCATATATATATATATATATATATATATATATATATATATATATATATATATATATCATTATATATAGACGTTTCATACAGAAGAGGAGGAGGATATCATTATATATAGACGTTCCTTACAGAGGAGGAGGATATAACATATAGGAGGATACTAATGTTTAGGCACTTACAGATGTGCTGGAGATTTGAAATTTTTTTCTTAGGTAGGATTTTGTGCTAAACCGGATAGAAAAAACGAAAATCATGAGAAAGTGCAACAATGCGGCCGCTAAAAATTCGCAATTGTTTAAACAAATATTCAAGGTTAATGTATTTCCGCATGTGCTACGGATTTTAAATTTTTTTAAGTAGAATTCTTAAAAATACGAAATAGGGATTATACAAATTTTGATATTTTAATTTGTTTGGCAGATAAAAATTCTTAACGTTTAAAGAAATAGATAACTGTTTAGATATTACGGGATGAGCTAGTAAGCTGAAAATTTCAAGTTATGTACAGAGTAGTAAATTTGCACAAATAAACATTTTAATCTCTCCATAAACATATTGCGGCGGCTGTAAAAAATGTTTAAAATTTAAACAACTGGAAAATATTATTTCACTTCTAGAAGTACTACAACTTTAAAATTTGGCAGAAATGTGTAGCATTAGTACCCCATAATGGAAAAAATATAAAATTCATAAAATTGCAAAGTTTTGGGATTGTTTTAATCTATTATTTTTACATAAGGGAAAAACGAAAATAGCTCCGGAGGTGAAATATTTAGCATTAAAAAATATTTGTAATGATGAAATATGAAAAATGAATGTTTTTTTATGCTGAGATGATATGCTTGCAGAATGCAAGCACCAACTACTAGTGTGTGTGTGTATATATATATATATATATATATATATATATATATATATATATATATATATATATATATATATAATCTCTTATCTCATCACCCAAATACAAAAAATACATTTTTTTTGTCTTGATTGCATAGCAATCGTTATTTTGACATAAAGAAATCAAAGTTACGAGAGTTTAAATAGCTTGTCGTCTATTGTAGCCTCATATACCAAATGAGGTAATTCAACATAGTCGCAAATTTGAATTAAAATTTTTTGAAGATGTAAGATAAAGATTTTGGAAGGATCTACATAATTTATCTCACAGCATAATTCTTTTAACAACGGTTAAACTATCTACTCGCGGCTAAGATCAGAATTCATTCAATGAAATTATCACTTTCACAAATACCCATTTCTAAACTCGTTATAGGTTAAAGCATGGGGTACTGTTTGGTAGCTATCACAAAATAGCAAAATTTTCAGTTAGATACGAGGATGTGCGAAGCAATAGTACAGTAGTGCCCTCTGCAGTCTAGAATGATAATGCTCTCCGAGACCTAAGCTCTTAGATCAGATATAACCGAAACCTTTTGAGCTTGCGTACCATAGCAGGTAAATTAAATGCAGCAAAGTTTCTTTAAGTATCAATAAAATTCATTCGTTCATTTAAAAAATTATATAAAAAGAGAAAATTGGATGAAAATGTTTGTTAATGTTAATGTTAATTCATCTAAAAATGTCCCGACATGGTTTCCCAGAGGATGGCAGCAGTTTCAACTTTTCAATGCAAATAACACGCGCTTTCATCCGTTCTCTAATATTATGAAGTTTTCAGTAAAAGAGATCAATTTAACAGTTTTTTCGCTCTAAATTAAATAAAAGTGATGAATATATGAAAAAATTAAACCGGAAGTACGATAAGTGAAGTTCCTCGCAAATTCTTCACGTGCTCTTTGGATTTGCTGTGCTGATCTCGCGGAGTGAAAAATGTCAGTGTAAATTATATTAGTGGAGTTGAAGAAATTTAAATGGGAGCTAAGGAACTGCATTTAAAAGAGCAACAGTAAAGAATGTCAACAACGATGCAACGGAAGTATTAAAAATCAACTGAGAAGCGCAAATGCAGGAAATAATTCTAACTGGAGAATTTTTCAATTTATTCGAATACGATTATACATGAAATGTCGAAAAACAGGCAAGGCCGAAGCAGAATAAATTGCAATTGAGTCTTAACTAAAAATGCAATAATAATTCTACTAGTTTCGAAACATAAACGGATTTACGAGATGTATGCAAATACTTGGCTACCACATACAACACAAAGCACCTTTTGAAAATCTTAAATTAACAAGATAATATTTGAAGAATGAGCCCTGTAAGCCGACACTTTTTTGTCCACAAGCTAATTACAGCGGTAGAAGCCAGTGTATAACGATATTGCAGGATGACAAGAATCTCCGAATGATAAAAGCGGGAAAGTAACATAAGGAAGCTCTTGTTCCAGGCTTTATTGAGAGATTGGTACCCTAGTGTCACAACAGATGGTCGGTGTTCACCTGCGCGACGCACTGCATACTACAATCCACCAATCTAAAAAAAGAGAAGTGCGTAATAATGGAAAGTTTAAGCCTAAATATTGTTTTTATTGTTGTTAAAACTACGCAAGAGAAACCACAAAAACTGTTTAACAAAATTTACTTCATTTGCTACAAATCGTTATTAAAGCACTTTTGGCGACACACCGGTTGAGAACCACTGCCTTAGTGACCAGAAAAACTTTTGAAATCATACCCTATTTAAGCTAGGACCAAATTATAGATTTATGACCACTTTAACTCCTCAGGCTGAACGCGTGTACGGACTTCGCTATCATATACTAGTATATGTATAATATAAGGTTAAGTCACGTGACTCATATATCTTCCTAATCTTAATCTACGGTCAGACTACCTATGACACACACACACACATATATTATATATATATATATATATATATATATATATATATATATATATATATATATATATATATATACTAGTAGTTGGTGCTTGCATACTGCAAGCATTTCATATCACCTTGAAAAAACATTCATTTTTCAGACAGAAATTTCATTATTACAAATATTCTTTCAATTCTCCCCAGCGATTACAGTTTTTCCCACATGTAAAAATAATAGTTTAAAACAATCCCCAAATGTTGCAATTTAAAAAATTTTACACTTTATTCATTATGGGGTACTAATGCCACACATTTTAGCCAAATTTTAAAGTTGTAGCACTTCTAGAAGTAAAATAATATTTTTCTAATTGTTTAAATTTAAATAATTTTTAACGGTTGCCGCAATATATATATATGGTAAAATTGAAATGTTTATTTGTGCAATTTCAATACTCTGTAAATAATTTGAAAATTGCAGCTCCCTAGCTCATCCCGTAGTACATAAAAAATTATTAAAATTTAATGTTCGAATGGGGTTAAAACAACCCCTAAAATTTAAAATTTTAAAATTTTCGACTTTTATAATTGGTTATGACAAATTTTCTATAAACCTGCAAAATTTCAGCTTCCTTAACCTATTAGATTGGTCTACACACTGGAAAAACCTTTTCCCATGCTAACTTATGGGAGATATTCCGGGGTCTCTGGAGTCGAACCCAAGATACTGTAAGCAAAAGTGACAGTAATCCCTAATAGATATTGCGGCCATCTAGCAACACTGAAAATTTCATTTTTCTAACTTACCAGTAAGTGCCCATAATTAATTTACAAAAATAGCACAATTCTTTTCTTATGGGAAAAAACGCAACTTTCGGAATTTCTGGAGTCGAACTCATGTCACTAAGGTTAGAAGTCTCATTTTATCTGAAAGTTTCTTTATCATATCTACAAAACCTAAGACTTTAAGCTCTCTAGCTCTTGTAGATTGGGCTGGACATAAGTATCCTCCTATAGGAGGAGGATATAACATACTAGTAGTTGGTGCTTGCATACTGCAAGCATTTCATCTCACCTTGAAAAAACATTCATTTTTCAGACAGACATTTTATCATTACAAATATTCTTTTAATTCTAAAGATTTCACCTTCGCAGCGATTTTCGTTTTTCCCACATGTAAAAATAATAGTTTAAAACAATCCCCAAATGTTGCAATTTTAAAATTTTTACACTTTATTCATTATGGGGTACTAATGCTACACATTTTAGCCAAATTTTAAAGTTGTAGCACTTCTAGAAATAAAATAATATTTTTCTAATTGTTTAAAATTAAATAATTTGTAACGGCCGCCGCAATAAGTATATGGTAAAATTGAAATAATTATTTGTGCAAATTTACTATACTGTAAACAATTTGAAAATTTCAGCTTTCTAGCTTATCCCATAGTACCTAAACAGCTATCTATTTGTTTAAATTTTAAAATTTTTTAACTGCCAAACAAATTAAAATATCAAAATTTGTATAATCACTATTTCGTTTTTTTTAAGAATTCTACTTACAAAAAAAATTTCAACTCCGTGGGACATTCGGAAATACATAAACCTTGAAAATTTGTTTAAGCAATTGCGAATTTTTAGCGGCCGCATTGTAGCACTTTCTAGATTTTCGTTTTATCTAGTCGGTTTTGCACAAAATCCTACCTAATAAAAAAATTTAGAATCTCCAGCACATCTGGAAGTGCCTAAACATTAGTATCCTCCTGTTATATGTATGTTATATCCTCCTCCTCTGTAAGAGTCGTCGATATATAATGATAGGAGTATACTAATGTTTAGGCACTTCCAGATGAGCTGGAGATTAGAAATTTTTTTCTTAGGTAGGATTTTGTGCAAAACCGACTAGAAAAAACGAAAATCTTCAAAAAGTGCAACAATGCGGCCGCTAAAAATTCACAATTGTTTAAACAAATTTTCATGGTTTATGTATTTCCGCATGTGCTACGGAGTTGAAATTTTTTTGTAAGTAGAATTTCTAAAAAAACGAATTAGGGATTATACAAATTTTGATATTTTATTTTGTTTGGGAGTTAAAAATTCTTAAAGTTTAAACAAATGGATAACTGTTTAAATACTATGGGATGAGCTAGGAAGCTGAAATTTTCAAATTGTTTACAGTATAGTAAATTAGCACAAATAAACATTTCAAATTTACCATATATGTATTGCGGCGGCCGTTAAAAATTATTTAAATTTAAACAATTAGAAAGTGTAGCGTTAGTACCCCATAATGAATAAAGTGTAAAAATTTTAAAATTGCAACATTTGAGGATTGTTTTAAACTATTATTTTTAGATGTGGGAAAAACGAAAATCGCTGCGAAGGTGAAATCTTTAGAATTAAAAGAATATTTTTAATGATGAAATGTCTGTCTGAAAATTTAATGTTTTTTCAAGGTGAGATGAAATGCTTGCAGTATGCAAGCACCAACTACTAGTATGTTATATCCTCCTCCTCTGTAAGGAACGTCTATATAGAATGATGTTATATCCTCCTCTGTAAGAGTCGTCGATATATAATGATATATATAAAACAGGAGGATACTAATGTTTAGGCACTTCCAGATGTGCTGGAGATTCGTTATTTTTTTCTTAGGTAGGATTTTGTGTAAAACCGACTAGAAAAAACGAAAATCTTTAAAAAGTGCAACAATGCGGCCGCTAAAAATTCGCAATTGTTTAAACAATTTTTCAAGGTTTATATATTTCCAATTGCGCCACGGAGTTGAAATTTTTTTATAAGTAGAATTCTTAAAAAAACGAAATAGGGTTTATACAAATTTTGATATTTTAATTTGTTTGTCAGTTAAAAATTCTTAAAGTTTAAACAAATAGATAGCTTGAACAATTTTTGAAACGAGAAAAAAGTCTGCTATGACCGGGAATTGAACCCGGGTCTTCCACTTGCGGGCGGATATTCTACCTCTGAACTATCGTAGCACGATAGTTCAGACGTAGAATATCCGCCCGGAAAGTGGAAGACCCGGGTTCAATTCCCGGTCATAGCAGACTTTTTTCTCGTTTCAAAAATTGTTCCAACTTTCACAGCTTATGCCTGTCTGCATAGGATCTTCGGATCATATCATTCCATCAAATATATAGCTGTTTAGGTACTATGGGATGAGCTAGGAAGCTGAAATTTTCAAATTATTTACAGTATAGTAAATTTTCACAAATAAACATTTCAATTTTACCATGTATGTATTGCGGCGGCCGGTAAAAATTAATTAAATTTAAACAGAAAAATATTATTTTATTTCATTTATTTCATAGGTAGGATTTTGTGCAAAACCGACTAAAAAAAACTAAAATCTTGAAAAAGTGCAACAATGCGGCCGCTAAAAATTCGCAATTGTTTTAAAAAAATTTCGTGGTTTATGTATTTTCGCATGTGCTACAGAGTTGAAATTTTTTTTATAAGTAGAATTCATAAAAAAACGAAATAGGGATTATACAAATTTTGATATTTTAATTTGTTTGGCAGTTAAAAATTCTTAAAATTTAAACAAATAGATAACTGTTTAGGTACTACGGTATGAGCTAGGAAACTGAAAATTTCAAATTATTTACAGAGTAGTGAATTTACACAAATAAACATTTCAATTTTACCATATATGAATTTCGGCGGCCGTTAAAAATGTTTAAAATTTAAACAACTGGAAAAATATTATTTCACTTCTAGAAGTACTACAACTTTAAAATTTGGCTAAAATGTGTAGCATTAGTACCCCATAATGAATAAAGTGTAAAAATTTTAAAATTGCAACATTTGAGGATTGTTTTAAACTATTATATTTAGATGTGGGAAAAACGAAATTCGTTGCGAAGGTGAAATATTTAGAATTAAAAGAATATTTGTAATGATAAAATGTCTGTCTGAAAAATGAATGTTTTTTCAAGGTGAGATGAAATGCTTGCAGTATGCAAGCACCAACTACTAGTATATATATATATATCATCATAATAGGTAGTCTGTCCGTAGACAGGTCCGTGATTATTCTTGGTTAAACCTGGTTCTCCATATACTCCTATTTTCCGCTGTCCTCTTTATATCTTGATAACTCTCTTTCCCTTTCAAATCGTCTATCAGCTGAAACCTTTTCCTACCTCTTTCCCTTTTCCCATCTAGTTTTCCTTCTAACACCTCTTTAATCATACTCTCTCTCCTCAGGTAATGTCCAACCCAGTTAGCCTTCCTCTTTCTGATAGTCTGTATAATCATTCGCTTCTCTCCTATTCTTCGTAGCACTTCATCGTTTTTCATCCTATCTGTCCATTTTATCTTCAGCATTCTCCTCCAAGTTCACATTTCAAAGATTTCCAAGTATTTGATGTCATTTTTCCTTAGCGTCCATGTTTCTGCCCCATACAATGCTATACTCCATACGTAGCATTTTATCAACTTCTTCCCTTATATTCCCTGTAAGTAGTTGTTTCTTTCTCCTGAAAGCCGCTTTTGCTTTTCCTACTCTAGTTTTCATCTCATCCGTACATTTTGCCTCTCGTGTTATGATACTTCCAAGGTATTTATATTCTGAAACTTGTTCTAATGGCTTTCCCCCAATAGTTATGTTCAGATTCTCTTCTTTACCCGATATTCGAATGACCTTGGATTTTTCTGTATTTATTTCCATACCGTATTTTCTACCTGTTATCACTAGTCTATTTATCATTTTTTGTAGCTCCTCTTTCTTTCTTGCTAGAAGTACTTGATCATCTGCGTATTTTACTGTTCTTATAATCCTTCCTGCAATTTTGAAATCCCCTGTGCCTTCTAAAGCTTCTTGCATTAGACTTTCTCCATATATATATATAATAGGGTTGGCGATAGGCAGCAGCCTTGTCTTACTCCTCTACCGATATTTATTCCGCAGGTGTCCACATTCTCAAACCTGACCTTTACAACTTGATTCTCGTGTAGATTCCTAATCAGTCTCCTGTCTTTCCAGTCTACACCTATATCCTTTAATATCTTCATCAACTTTAGCCAATTTACTCTATCAAAGGCCTTCTGCCAGTCTACGAAACATGCGCAGATATCTTGACTGTATTCTATTGCCCTTTCTGATATGATTCTAACTACTCCTATAGCATCTCTAGTTCCTCGTCCTTTTCTGAAACCGAATTGATCTTCCCCTATTATTTCTTTTGCCTTTCTCTCCAGCCTTTTATTAAGAATCCTCGTGATGATCTTCGATGTGTGTGACAGAAGGCTTATAGTTCTGTAATCTTTACACTGCATTGCCTTTGGCTTCTTCTTTAGAGGGATCATTGTTACTTCTAGGAAATCCTGAGGCCACTCTCCCGTGTCGTAAATCTTATTAATTAATTTCGTGATCGCTTTTAGTCCTTCTGATCCTATGACTTTAAGTATCTCAGCCGGTATTCCATCGCTGCCCGTGGCTTTCCCCTTCTTTAGTTCCACTATCTCCTTTTCTACTTCACTCTCCATAATACTTGGTCCTAAGTTGTCTTCTTCAATGTTTTCCTCATTTTCCAGTTCTATTTTTGCACCTCCTGCCTGTTTGCTGTATAATTCCTTAATGCATTCTTCCCATACCTGTGCTACATCCTTTGTTTCTGAGACTATCTTCCCATCCGTATTCATAATTCCTTTACCACAAATTCCATTAGACTTCTTATCTTCTAATTCCAGTGCCCTAGCGTACATCATATCGTACCGTCCTAACTTCTCCATTTGTTCTATTTCATCACATTTTCCTTTTATCCAATTTTCTCTAGCTTTATCTCTTACCCTTCTCAACTCATTGTTTATACGCCTATAGTTGGCTCTACCTTCTTCACTGTTGACGTTTTTCCATTTTCGTCTCATCCATTTTCTCCAGCATTTCCTTCGTGATCCATGGTTTTCTGATTTTCTTATCTTGTTTTCCAATCTCTTTATCCAAGGTATCCTTGATACTGGTTTTAATTTCATTCCATTCTATATCAACGGTATTCGGTTTCTTTTCCAACTTTCTTAGGTTATCTTCCAACTTCATGCTGACTACATCCTGCCTTTCTTTCGGTTTTTCTAGGTCCCAGGTCTGTCTTTCTCTTCTCGTTTTTCTTATTTGTTTGAGCTTTGTACTCACGTCAAGTATTAGAAGGCTGTGATCTGAATCAATGTCTGCTCCTTGCAATGCCTTGGCGTTCTTTATGCTGTTCTTGAATCTTTGTTTTACAAGGATGTAATCTATTTGGCATCTCATTCTATCTCCTGGGCTTTTCCATGTGTATAACCTTCGATTATGGTTTTTGAACTATGTATTAGTCACTACAAGGTCATTATTGATGCAGAATTCTACGAGTTTCTCCCCTCCTCGATTTCTCTTCCCAAGTCCGTATTGCCCGACAACATTTTCTTCCTGTCCTTCTCCGACTATGCTGTTCCAATCTCCCATTATTATGCAGTTTACCTTTCCTCTTCCGTCTTCTTCGTAAATTTCATTAATTTGCTCAAAGATCTCATCTATTTCTTCATCGTCATGAGCTGACGTTGGCATATATACCTGGATTATCAGCATGTCCACTGGGACTGCTTTTAGCTTTATTGCCATCAGTCTATCGTTCGTTGCTATTATCTTTGTCACGCTTTTCATCATATCTTTCCTAAGTACCAGAGCTACTCCCCTTTCCCCACTATTTCCTCCAGAATAAACTACCGTGAATTCTTCCGAGTCGAACTGTCCTTTTCCCTCCCATCTAGTTTCGCTTATCCCTATAATGTCAACTCTATTTCTTCTCATTTCTTCTTTCAAGTTCTCTAGCTTTCCTGCCTTTCTCATAGTTCTTACGTTCCAAGTCCCTATTCGTAATTTAGTTTCCTTAAGGCAGTCCCCGCCCGGAGATCCGATTGGGGGACTATTTTACCTCCGGATTGTTTTACCTCGAGAGAACTCATATTGTCCAACCATATAATCTTTACTAGGGAATGTAATGTGGTAGTTTCCCTCTTTCTTTCCACATCGCAGTACTGTAGCCGTTCAAATCGTCCTGATCACGCCTACAGCTGTATTGGATATAGACCCAAACAACATCATTTGTTTTCGGCTCTATACCATACTGACAGTACTGCTGCCTACTGCCAGGCACTGATGATAGTTTTTTTTTATAAAACCTCCATTCGAGGGGTTTGAACCCCCGAACTTTGCAATAGAAAGCCGACACGCTAACCACTACACCACCAGTGCAATGATATATATATATATATATATATATATATATATATATATATATATCATTATATATCGACGACTCTTACAGAGGAGGTGGAGGATATAGGAGGATACTAATGTTTAGGCACTTCCAGATGAGCTGGAGATTCGAAATTTTTTTCTTAGGTAGGATTTTGTGCAAAACCGACTAGATAAAACGAAAATCTAGAAAGTGCTACAATGCGGCCGCTAAAAATTCGCAATTGTTTAAACAAATTTTCAAGGTTTATGTATTTCCAAATGTGCTACGGAGTTAAAAATTTTTTGTAAGTAGAATTCTTAAGAAAAACGAAATAGTGATTATACAAATTTTGATATTTTAATTTGTTTGGCAGTTAAAAATTCTTAAATTTTAAACAAATAGATAACTGTTTAGGTATTACGGAATAAGCTAGGAAGCTGAAATTTTCAAATTGTTTACAGAGTAGTGAATTTGCACAAATAAACATTTCAATTTTATCATATATGAATTGCTGCGGCCGTTAAAAATTATTTAATTTTAAACAATTAGGAAAATATTATTTTACTTATATATGTGCTACAACTTTAAAATTTGGCTAAAATGTGTAGCATCAGTTCCCCTATAATGAAGAAAGTGTAATATTTTTAAAATTGCAACATTTGGAGATTGTTTTAAACTATTATTTTTACATGTGGGAAAACGAAAATCGCTGCGGAGGTGAAATATTTAGAATTAAAAATATATGTGTTATGATGAAAGATGAATAATGAATGTTTTTATGTTGAGATGAAATGCTTGCAGCATGCAAGCACCAACTACTAGTATATATATATAGAAGAAACAGAATTTGGTGTATCCAAGCTGTAACCTAAGTAACAGAGCAATCACTTTTAAATCTCCACATACATGCCAAGAATACTTTTCATACTGGATACTGGTTAGCAGAAGTTTCATGTTTTCATACGATTCCTTCATGTGAGCAGCATTGGCTTGTGGAACAGATGGGTACTTGTTTTCATTGTGAAGCAGGACTGCTTTTAAACTCACCTTTGAGGAATCTATGAACAATCTTCACTGATGAGGATTGTGCTGTTTCCCCAAGGCCTCCAGTAGAGAATCAACATCATTGCAATGAACTAGATCTCCCTCTTTAGAAAATAAATGCTCAAATTGCTGTTGACATTTACGGAAAAACATATTTTAGCGCCCTGATCAAGAAGATTCCATCCTTTTAATCTTGAAGCTAAAAGTTCTGCTTGACTTTTAGATAAATTAAGATCATGAACCATATCATTGAGTTCAGACTGAGTTATCAAGTGAGGGTTAGAAGAAGTCAGGCTTTCCATAAATGCTGAGTCATTCTGTATTTCATCTCCTGAGTCACTCCGGGTCTCAACATCACCATCACCTTCTTCATCTAAGGTCCATGTTTCTGGTGGCTTTGATACAGGAAGCTCTGGACCGTGGGACATAGGTCTGATAGCTGATGGAAGATTTGGATATTTTACATTATGTTTAGACTTAGATGTAATTCCAGACATGTTAGTCAAGCAAAAATAGCAATCTGATGAATGGTCCCTAGGTTCTCTCCAAACCACGGGAACTGCAAATGGCATGTGACGGGATCCTTTAAGCCAGCCAGTCAGTAGTGTTACACATGAAGCACAACGGATGGGGGGGGGCTCAAGATTAGTCCTGATCACCTACTTTGCATCCAAAATAAAGCTCATATGATTTACTAACTAGAGGGATAATATTTCGGCTCTGTGCCTTAAAAGTTAACTCACCACAACTATAGCAAAATTGTTTGGGTGTCTTTTACAATTTTGAGGCATGTTTCCCTCAAAAAACACACACTAAAAATATTCACCACTAAGCTAGAACTCACAGACACTAGGCATGTTTCACAAATGAAAGCTGACACTCAACTGAGAGCAAAGAGAAGATACTGAATCAGACATTGTGAAAGTATCAGCATATTTACATTGGTAGCTGCCTACCTAAGGTGATGACTCATAGGTTTTGGACTATGAGTCACAGACACTAGGCATGTTTCACAAATGAATGCTGACACTCAACTGAGAGTAAAGAGATCCAAGGTGATAACTCATATCTTTCGGACTATGGTGATGTGCAAACAATGACCTCATGTTAGCAGTCAACACATAAACAAACCAACATTTACAAACTAGCTATGTTTCTTTCTATGAACACAATAAGTAATATTTATTTATACGCTAATTTCTATATACATATTATTATGTCTGTAACACAAAAATGGTGGGTGATAGAAAAATTTTAACTTTATTTTTGAAATGAACACCTAAAAATACATAAGAAACAGTTGAAATTTTTCATTAAACAAAATCTTTGTTGATCAGTGTAATCAATCAAAAGACTTTTTTGAAACCGGAATTAAGAAGCTTCCAGAACGCTGGCAGAAGTGCATTGCAGTTGAAGGGGACTATGTTGAAAAATAGCGTAAGTGAAATTTTGCTATGCTCAGCCAATAAAATGTTTTAGTCAAATTCTCGTTTATATTTGAAAACCCATATATAAGAATATTTTCACTTCAAGTAACAAAAATAGTTGGTGCAGAAAAAGTTCATTGTGCGAACACGAAACGTTATTTCTTTTCTTGTATTTTTCTCCTTCCTTACAAATTTTGCTAAACGTGATGATTTGACAACCAACCTATATGAGAAAACATATATTAATAGTTAATTCACGCCTTTTACTAACTGAATCTTGATGATTAAACCAAATTAGCATTTTGCATATCGGTCACGAGAATATCGTTCTACCGCACTGAATCTTTAATCTCATTTAATCTCAAATATCGTAAGCTGGTACTATTTCCTAATCTAGATATCTTTGATTTCGTATAATTCTTCCAATCGTGTCGTTGAGAAATATATTATTTAGCGAATGTAGATAGTAAATTATGTTTTACCCATTGAAATTGTATAATAAAAACTAGAAAAAGTTTCATTTATGAATGCTGATTTTACCGAGAAACATTCTTAAAAAAGAATATGCGAGTTCAGCTTATCGGTTTTTAGACATTCGTTGATGCCAATTAAGGACTAATTAATGGAAATCATTAATGATATAATTATCGCAATAATATTTTAGCAGACAAAAAAGAACTATCAAATACTCTACTTTGTATCACTTGATATATTTCATCACTGTACTAAATATTCTATTAATTTTACATAAAATATATAGAGAGAAAAATTATACAGTTATTCAGCGCTCGATCAATAGTCTTACCTCAAATACTGATTAAAATGTTTTTCCAATCGGCAAAATACATTACAACAAATAGCAAATAAATATTAATCCTTAATGTATAGGTATTTTGTTATATATATATATATATATATATATATTTTTAAATATTGTTTTGGGTGTATCCAATGTAAAGGCCAATGTGCTGTTTTTGGACTAAAATAAATAAATTAAAATTAAAAATTAAATCCCTCTTCAATTTTAAGTATCGATTGCTAATTTATCTGCATTGTTTTAAACAATTATATATAAATTGAAATTTACTAACCTGTAGTAAAGGATGAAGGAGCCAAAAGCAAGAGAGCAGAACGATCTTTCCTTCATAACTTTTAGAGAAAGGCTGCCAAAGTGTGGGTTCATTGCATACGAAGATGTGAAAGTGCATGCAACTATGTCCATCTATAGAAAAAACCCTAGCAAGGAATCGAGGAACATTTGTTCCAGGAATACACTCCACGGGGTAGATGCGTGGAAGGTGTAGCAAAACGGTTAGTCTTCAAACGACCACAAAGATTCTTCTTTCGAACCTCCTTTAACAGGGGTCGAGAAAGTCTCAGAAAGAAATATCCATGATCATATCTCTATGGAGAGGGTCGAAGAATATCCCACCATTAGGTCGGTAAATATAATCACAAAAACCTCAAAAGGTCTAAGAAACGCGTGTTCTCAAAAGTACCTTGAGGTTAACTGATTGCCCAGAGTAGAAGCGTGAGCATTTCAAAAACACGCATATTTGAGTGTATGGAAATATCCCTCTTTCAGTCTCACGGTTAATGTAAGCCCAGAAAAGGAACGAAATCGTGGGTAGCAACTAATATTGCGAAAAAAGTAAACAGAAACCACTTTAATATTATAATTCAAAATTGGTTTTTAGATGCATACTTTTCCATCTTGTTGGAAAATCGACGCTTATCGACGACTATTCATTTTCGTCGATTTTGAAATTTAAATAAAATCGACGTTTTTCGTTTTAAATAGAATCTTACCAAGTCTAATTATAACTCCACATTTTGCCAGACTTTTTCTCATATTTAATTTTAGGCATTTCTTAGACAGTGCTGAACACTCAGTCGGTTTGTCATTTTAAATACTTAAAAGAGTGAAATAACTGTACTTAACAATTAATCATTCGCGTGAGTTCAATGTGATATCTCGCAGTTGATAACAAATGAACAGAGATTTTGATCTTAACCGTTATCAGAAGACCATCATTGATTATACTGTAATATTCTTCATTGATTTAGATTTTTTAGTGCTTGCTCACTTTCGCTATGCTTACGGTTGTAAATATACGTCGATGCTTAACAAGATGGGCCACACATATTAGGAAATAAATCTGGGAAAACGGTTTAAAGTCTCGTTTTGCTTATTAAATCAAAAAGTCGTAACTTGACCACAGACAAAAGTTCCACTCGATATTTCAATTGTTTTTAAAAGGCTACAAATGTTATATTATCATGAAATATTTCTGTTAAATTTTTAATAAAATCCATAATATATGTTTTTATTACCATTACGATATTAATAAATAATTATTTATTTGGTAAAACTCAGAAAATCATCGTCCGGTCAAATTTATCACGGGTGAATATTTACTTTTTCACGCAAATAATTGTTTATCTAAAATATTTAAAAATTCGATTAGTTGCATGCATACATGAAACTCACAAGGGAATAATCAAATTTCGTTTGGTATCTTCCAAAAGGTTTCAATCAAATCTGATCACCAGCAGAGACGAGGTCAAAACAACGCAATAACTGTAGAACTTGGCGTTTGTCTTGTTTTCGTCCAAGTACATCGTGTAAAAGTTACGTTCCATAAAACAAATGCATAAACGCTGCAATCTTGCCATACAGCCGGTATCTAGAACAATTCATTAGAGAAAAAACACAAACCCCATAGCTTTCAAATTGGGAAGAAAATTCACTTCCCAATTTATGGGTAGGTTTGAGGAAACAAAATTATAATTAACGGCCAAAGTTTCAAATTTCGGCGAAAATAAATTGACGAGATGAATTTTGGTTAAATCCACTGGATGTTTCATTTTTTATGTTCGCATAAACCCGGATTTCGTTGTTTCTGTCGTAACCTCGATTCGGACCCAAAATTGAATCGCATCCGAGACGGAGAGAAATTTTATGCGTCTGGTTTTGCATTAATGTCTCTTAATGCAGGAGCCGTTACATTTCTCACTATCCGATCAAGTCTCTAATAAATAGATACTGCAAACACTGCTTTGCTTCAGAAAGTTTTGTAAGGGAACTTGAGTGCTGGAAGTTCATCTGGATTTACAATAAAATTTTCATGAGGATTTTTATTAGTATGTTCATAGTACATGAAATGGTGGACCCGTCTTCGAAGACGAACACTAAAAGACAAAGATTGAGGAGCAATAAACCGTGTTCTACATAGCTTACTTTTACAAAAAAAAACGAAGTCTTTGTTTGGTTGGCAATTTTGAGTGAAGAGCAAAGAAAATCCTTTAATACTTTATACAAGTATCAGTTTATGATGAAGTGATTTAACAAATCTCGGATTTACTGAACCCAGAGGAGTCGTTGGTTGTAATTTAGATATGTTTTTAAAGTATGGAATATGGAATGAACATAGGCTTTGATTTTAAGGCAACATTCAACTTAAGACACTTTTAATAAGAAGCCATTTAACTAATTGCAGATTATACTTGTTCTAAGAAAATTAGTGATTCTTTTATCCATTCGACGACAAACGTTTTTCATCCGCCTGTATCCATTGAAACTTCATTTACTTTTTTTAAAATGCTTCAACGCAACGCGAAGAATAAATGTTTAAATGCAGAAATTCAACTAGAATTGACGTGCGCACTGCACTACGACGAAGAAATTAACTTAAATACGTACATTTATTTCCCTTACGTAAACAGAGTTTGTAAGTGAAAAGAAATGGATAATTTACGGCAAGGGAATGAACGTGAACGTAATGACTACTACAACTTATTTCAAGTGAGGTATGTTTTAAATAATTTGCGATTGTTTTTTTAATTACCTCTGATTATAAAATAAATCGGTAAATTATTTTCTTGGCATAGCGTCTGATATATCGCCATCACAGCTTAAACAATATTCTAAGCCATTAACATTTATCTTTTTTTTGACATGATTACATTAATCGTGAGGAACGCCTCCGCCTCGCATGTATGTAACTTTCCTCTCTTGTTTTATAAGATGATGTTAACAGATCACTTAGAATTTTGCGTATTATTGCACCTTTATATTTGAAAACAACTATTTCACACGCACACGGTTAAAATATTCAAACCAAAATAAATACCTTAAAAAAATAACACGGTTTCTTGGATATTTTTGATAATTCTAGAAATTGCTATCAGCATTGGGAGTTGCAATGTCAAGTGTTTAACTTGAAAAATTATTAGTGCTTTACCTTTATCGGGATATTTTTTTCTAAGCTCGCCCCGTACATCAAACGGTATTTTTAAGAATGCATGAGCGTTTGCAGGAGGGAAACGGAGTAGATAGAGAGGGAGAGAGGAGGAAGCGCAGATAGAGAGGAGAGAGCGCGGGGAGGCAGTATCCTGGAAACTACCCCCGGAGCACTTAGGGAAGGCGGCAACCGTTATAGTGACAAACGCGAAGTGCCGAACCGAACGGCCCTCGGAGAGGGCGATCTCTCTCCTAATGGCGAACCGCATATATATATATATATCGATCTCTCTCTCTCTCTCTTCCCTTCCCCTCTCACTCTTTTTTAGAAATAGGGGCCCTCCACTACCACCGTCGACCGACGACGCTGCCGCGCCCTCCGCCGGGAGGGAAGGGAATCCCCCGATGGCCTGCAGGCGTATAACTCCCAACCGTCCCACTTGAAACCGTGCCAAAAATATAAGGGACATTAGTATCTCCGTTCCATCCCTGCATCCCTCTATCTCTTCTTCCCGCCCCCTGCATTCCCTGCATCTCACTCCATCTTCTTTTTTCCTCTTACAGCCCCGGCCTACGTGAGGGAGGAAAAAATAGCGATAGAAAGAGTACGCGATCGGGATGAAAAATAAAGCGCGGTCGGTTCGTCTTTTTTTCCCGATTTTTTCTCTTTCCCTCTCGGGACTGGATACGTTTTTATTTTTAAGAACAAATGTTTGGCTCGGTTTTTAATCACCGGCAAGACGCTAAAAATGAGTCCGGGCCGTAATATGTAAAAGAAATAGAGAAATTCGAAATTACTCTCCGCTAGTAGATGGAAGAAAGATGTCTGTTTTAATGGATTAAGTTTGAGAAATTTTGATTTTTTTTTCAAATTATCCTCTTGGAGAAATCCACCCTGTTACATTTATTACGGGAAATTAATCCATTCTCAGATATAATTTTAGGAGAAATAGGGTGGGTTAAAAATGTGACCGGAGAAATATTTGGCGCCTAGAATTCCGAATATTGCCAGTTGCAGGACCGAATCATTTTTTGCATATCGCGCCGAACAAAATTTTGGCCATAAATTTATCGTTATCCCAGAATCACTATGTTATATTAGAGGAAAATTAGGTCGCATAGAATGATTATAAGCTACACGTGTGCCAATTGTGGAAATAACCGTTCTGTGAATATATAGCGAGTACGGATGGACTTAATGAGTACCGTCGTTTGTTTACTGATCTCGCTGTTAAAAACCAGCGCTGCTGTCTTACGCATGTTATTATGAGAGACATATAATTTTAATATAAAAACTAAAATATATGTAAATCATGCCATCATTCACTTTCAAAACTTAAAGGGAACGAAACCTGATGTTTGGATGGCGATAATACTCGGTTATACAATCTTTTTTGTAATTATTGCTAGCGTAGAAGTAAAAATGACGCAAGATATTCTTGAGGAACACTGAAGCAAAAAGTGATCGGTTGGATGAACTTAATGAGAAGCTAAATTAATAAATATAAATCTACAGTCGCTGACATTGCTTTGAAAATTTATAATAAAACAGAGGAATACGATGGTCGATTAAATTATGTATTAAGCTTCCAAAAATTTATCTAATAGACGATAAAGAAAGGACATCTGACGCATTCTAACCTTCAAGAACAAGCAATTAAAAATATACTTGCCTTAGGTATCTCCAATAACCGCAAAAAGGTACATTTTTAATTGCTTTTTCTTGAATTTTTTCAGCCATAAGACGAGCTCGATTGTTCCCTATTGAGCATTCTAACCTGCTATCCATAAATTAATGAATTGTATGGATGACATTATTCTTCCATTTCTATATATGTTAATGAGACCCAACAAGTTTTTCTTTTTTCTAAGCAATTTAGCAGGTGCTATTTACATCAGATGTCATAATATTGAGAAATACTGTCCAGTTTTACCTTGCCGAACCAGTATTCTAGTTTATATATAATAAGAAAAGAATTCTCATAGAATTCGGAAAAGAAAATTTTAAACATTCCACGGCGCTGATGTCCGTGAATTTTTCAGCCAAGAGTCGTAAATAAAAAAGATGCTCTTTCGATAGCATCTTATCGAACAACGTGATCTCTAGCGAGAGGAAGTGATTATACGAAGCTAATATGAAAAGTAAAATAAAATATTCACGCTCGTTATTCAGCGCCTCGTCGAATGTCGAAATTATCAAGTTTAACGTAATGTGCCATTGCGCTTGAAATCGGCGACTACGAGATATAAATAAGCTATATCCCGTTCTCACAGGTCGTATCCGGATCCGAGATTGAGATCTTATGAGACAGTCATATGGCATCCAGAAACGAAAGTGCACTTGGAAATTTGTTTATGCGCTGAGAACGTACGCGTTTCCAATTATTATGATTAATATCATTGCAGAAATACGAGCAAATTTACACGTATTATACTTCAATCGGATTTCTTCTTTCGTTTCTGGTTATGGGTATCATTTTTTAAATTCAATTGTTCTCTGTTCTTTTTCTTAAGCGATAGAATATTAAGGACGCAAATTTAATTTAATTAGCTCTTCAATTTAAAGTCAGAATGTGAAATCTTAGCAACGTACCGTAGGATTTTTTGCTATCAGACAGCAAGACTCGGACAAGTGTTATCGTTGATCAGACGTTTCCATGCAGAACACAGCCTCAAATGTTTGAATTCTCTCTTTATAAAGGTTTCTTTTTCATAAATTTGGCTAAAATTAATTTAGACCGAATAAAGAAACATGCTATCAGGTTCACCATAGGATTTTTTCATAGCAAGTAGAAAGATCTTTCTTTTTGCTAAATTATCATAATCCTCATCTCCAGTATCGGCTTTTATGCATTCATTATAATATGCATCAAAGGCTTACATAATATTCATTGTTCGAACATGCCGTATTAAGTTTAAATGAATTTTTAAACAAAATAATTCATAAGTTAAAGTTTCAAAATGTCATGGAAACGAAATTTGAATACGAAGCTATTTGAATATGGTAAAAAATTAATTTCATTCCTGAACACTCTTAAAGAATTTCCTTGTAGTTTTAAGAATTGATTTCAAATGAGCGAATAGAATGGATTTCTAGTCTATAATTGAGACAAATGCTGCTGTATAGCAATCGCGGCCCGTATATCATTTTTTGATGAGGCGCAAACACCATATTATAACTATGTATCGAAAATATAAAAACTACTTAATATATGAAAAAAATCAGACAAAAAGAGAAAATCTCGCCCTCTATTTTAACAGCCATTCCGAATGATCTTTGAAACTTCCATACCGTGTATTCCTTAATCATTCCCTATTTAGAAAATATTAAATATATTTTTAGCGTTTTTTATAAATGCGCATATAGTTTGACGTCTGCCTGTCTGACCGTCTGTCTGTGCACATGCTTAAATTGAAATTGTGATGAAACCGTAAACAATAGAGAGCTGAAACATGGAGGGTAGATTTCTATACTGCTGTCATTTGTTTTTCTATAGATTTAATTTTTGAAAAATAACCTAGTAAACATCTAGGAAATATCTAAAAAATATACATTATATCTCACTTTTATTTCGAATATGTAAGAAAAAAATAAGTAAACGGCATTAATTTTTATAATAATAATTTATTATTTTAATTGTTTAATGTTCAACCACCCGGAAAAATTAAATATGGTGGACAGACATGGCAGTGCATTTCATCAAACACTTGAACAACGGTTGAGTGTTGTGAAGTTAGTATATGAGTGCAAAAATAACATTTCTGATGCTAGTCGACGATATGAAACTTTTTGGAATACAAGACCTCCTCGAGATGAAGCACTTAAGTCCGTCGAAGAGAAATTTGAAAGGTATGGCTCTGTTCAGCATGGTAAAGGTGCCTGAAGGCTACTTCAGCTACCACACTAGAAAAAATGGCAACAGAATTTACTCTGAATCCTAACATATCAATTTCTCGATTATCTCAAGAGTATTATTTATGTCGTAGTACAATATGGTTTATGCTGAAGGCATTTTAAACCTTACAGACCACGATTGTTGAACGCCTTGTCCTATGATGATCCTGATCGAAAGCGGGGTTACTGTGAAGCGTTTTTAGGTTTTTGTGTGTAGGATGATGGCTTTAAGGATTCGATATTGTGGACCGAAGAGGCTAAGTTCATGCTTAATCAAAATGTAAACAGACAATTCACTTACTAGGCCTTTGAAAATTCTTATAATGTTGTGACAGCTGAGATTTTGATATGGGGTGACTTTCACATGCATGATGGGTTCTTTCTTATTCCCAAATGCTACTGTCACTGGTGAATCTTATTTACAGCATTTACAAGAGAACGTTCTTTCTCTACTACCAAATCATTTTGCTACTGACATGTTCGTACGGCAATAGGATGGTTCTCCTCCACACAATAAACGAGAGGTCAGATCACGGTTGGATCAACAATTCGGTGGAGGTCCTGTCGAGTGGCCAGCTAGATCACACGATCTTACCCCTATGGATTTTTCGCTTGAGATTAAATCCGTGAAAGAGTTAATGTATCAAAGCCAAGGACGCTTGAAGAGTTACAACAAAGAATTACCCATGGATTTAAAGGCATATCACAGGATTTGGCAAATAAAGTCTTTCGATCTGTAGTCGGACGTTATGAACAATGTGTTCATGCTGGAGGTTACTTTTAAGATTTGAAATAAATATTTGTTGCCATTAACTTATTTTCATTGTATTTGAAGTAAATATCAGAAATAATATACTTTTTAAAATATTGCCTTCATATAGATGTTTACTAGGAAATTTTGGAACACACTACATACATAAAATTTCGAATTAAGACCATTTAAAATTTTGTTTTTGAGTATCTCCGAAAATGTAAAAGATGGTAAGCTGAAAATTGGAGCGTATATTTCCACATTAATGACACTCATTCTTGAAAGGTTTGGAAAAAATCCAACAAGAAAGTCGTAATTTATTTTGAGCTTAGAAAATGTATTACACGGTTTTATTAATTGTTGTCAACGAAAACAACCTTCGTTGCATCTGAAGTAAACAAGATCTATTAAAAATACGTAAATACGTTTAATTTCCTTTCGTGTGCACACAGAACGTAGTCAATGAAAGGAAATGGATTATCTATGACGAAGGAATGAACTTAAACGTAAAAGATTATGTTACAATTACTCAAGTGAGGTGTTTGAAATAATTTTTGATTGTTTTACTTATACCTTCGAAGATTTAAAAGATGGAAAGCTGAAACTTTGAGTATACATTTTTACATCGATGCCACTTATTCTTGAAAAGTTGAGTAAGTTTTGAAAACTTTTCTGAGGCTAATAGGGAAGCGTTCAAAATTTAACAGAAAATTAATTGCGTTCTAAATTTAAATGCCATTTTAGAAGTATCAATTATCCGAAAAAAGTTTATCTTTATGTAAAATATGTTTATATAGGATGATGTTGAGCAATACAACGTTAATTTAGCTATTAATTCTCTCTCATTTAAACGCTAACCCCATATTCACGTAGCAATCCCCCGTTTTAAAACAAACGTGGCTCTAGTGGCCGAATATGTGACGGTATAACTACATGAAAAATTAAAAAAACGCGCTAATTTTATCCATTTTCATGGATAGCACTCCACTTGTTGATATTCAGATACCATTCACCGCATGTGGTGAATCAATGCTCTTCATAATCTATATTTTTTTAAAATTTGAAATTATATTCGAATCTTAAATTTACCATGTTTTTCTAATATTTACAACTTTGAGTCGATAACTTAAAAGACTCAAGTTCTTCAAGGTTAGGAGCAGGGCCGGCCCGAGCTACGGGCGAGCCGGACGACTGGCCGGAATGCCAAAATATTTGGAGGCGCTACTCCGATCATTTATCTACGATTACTTGTAAGTGAATACATATTGAATGCCAATTTATATCGAAGAACAGGCTAGAATCTTGATGGCATTCCTTTTAATTTTTCATTATCAATAATTTTTACAAACCGATGAACGTGCACTTTGTAAATATCTCATCCAACCATTAACAGAGGGGGGCGCTGGAGTGCTATCTCGCCCGGGGAGCCAAAATTCCTCGGGTGATCGTGTGTGTGGGAGTCCAATAAGAAATACGCGTAAAAAAGTGACTGAACAGTCGATGGATTTACCCGATAGGAATATCTGGGGTAATATTGTAACAAAAAGGCCAATGAGGTACATTTGTACCCCACTTGTTTTTGTGAGTATTTTTTTGCATGGTTTTAATTCAATGCTCCTCGCTCACAGAAGGGGTTCAGAAACGTCTTCAAGGAGACATTAGAACACTTTTTGACCACAAACATTTATTTTTAAGAACAATTTAAAATTACCTATTAATTCAAGTTACAAAAACCATTTTGGTTTGTTTCTGAATAGTATGCGGCCTTATTTTACAGTATTTTTGCAACACTCTAACACAATCAATTTTGAAAAACATCCTAATATTAAACAATTTTCAAATCTGACTTACAGCAACTAGCAAGACAAGAAAATTGATTCCATTTTTAAGACGAACAGAAAACTTTGTGACACATATAGCAAAAATAACACCAGATACTGGAGTGACAATGTTTTAAAAGATGAAAATTTGGGGGGTTATATTATTCCAGTATTCAACAGTAATTCACGTCTGTGGTTTACCTGTATCCCACTTGGTTTTATGAGGGTTAAGCATAATATCGGAGCGATAGACAGCTTAATCTGCAAGGTAAAGCGATCTCTCGAATTATTAATTATTAACGTGCACATACTTTAAATTAATCAATCAGACTGACGTTTCTTGAAAAGGAACACTTTAAAAGTGAAAAAAAACGATCCCACCTTATGGCTTGAATTCGATATACAATTTCAGGTATAAAGCGGTTGAGTTAAATGGTTCGTCTTAGAATCAACGCCTTGCGAGAACATGGATATCTCCTATTTAAACTACCTATTTAAAATGCGCGTTACTTCACTCAGGTGAATTTATATTGGATCATCACTTTGATGATATTTCATGCAAGCTCCTTTTTAGCTTTCACGGTCCAAGTTATAAATTACCTAGGGGATAAAAATTAAAGATTTCAAACTGTTCGAATAAAGTGCTGGAAAAATGAAGGGGGAATGGTTTATTTCGTAAAACATCTTATTGAATGCATAAAAATATGTTTCACGTGCAGAAGCTAGGAAAATGCTAAAAATATTCCCCTTTTGCCCTGAAGACTGATAGCACTACGCGCAAAAACTTGAGTGTAATTATATTTCATTTTTTCTCTTCTAAAAACATAATAATCTGATTAGGTGTGACTAAATACACAATAGCTGACCTAAAACGATTAACTTGCAGATAACTCCCTGAACCTTGACGCACATACATTTCTCTCGTTATTTCCGAGAATCCAACCGTTTCCCAATGGAAACGCCGGGCTCGGTGGTAGCAGGGTAACGTCCTCGCCTGCCAATCCGAAGGTCGCGGGTTCGAATCCCGCCTAAGTGGATTTTTCTCCACCTAGGGCATGGATGTTTGTGATCCTTCTTATTGTTATGTTGTTGGCATTTCGCTTTAAATTGGGTATTACGCTGTATGTGAAATAACTGATAAATTAAAATTAAATAAATTTTTAAAAATTATAATTTAACAAGTTTACTCTCGAGAATAACACCCAACGAGTTATCATTCAATCGATCATTTCCACGAAGTATTAGGGATTTACAAAAAGAGAGAAAAACAAATTGTAGACCAAAAACGTTAACAATTTTAAGACGAATTCTTATCTCCGGATAACTTCTATAACTCGAAACTTACAGGGAAGCAAAAATTATTGGAGGCATGAATTATATATAAGTTAACTTATTCTAATTTTCAATATCATGCGTATTATAAAAACATCATTACCAATGTTTTCTTCCGATAATATGTAAGATTTTACTATATCCAAAACACTAATTGTATTACGCACTGTGATTGAGTGTATCATAGATAATTGCCATTCTCACGTATTAGTGAAAGCACAAACATGACGATTAAATTTGGGTTATCGACTGTAGGAAGGAGCAAATAGGTTTATTTTCTCCAGGGCTATAAGGGATCACAATAGGAGAAGCAACCTTGATAGCAGTGACGGTAAAACTTGAAAAGTATTTTAATGTTGTGTTTCGTAGTTTTTCGTGAAATTTTAACTCATTTCAATTGTAAAATATAATGGCGTCATACCTATTTCGCAGTTTTTAAATCCAAATACGTGCTAAAGGCACGGATGATGATGCCATGATCTTAAAACAAAATATCCTAATTTTCCTTAATTTTAGTGTATAGGGTATTCTCTTAATGATGATTACTCTTATTGCTCATGCAGTGCGATCCGAGTCGCTAAACTTGAATTACGAGAGAGGCAAAATTAAGCGAGGAACAAGAAATAACTCTTGAAAGAGGAAAGAGAAAATATATTCTATGAGATTTAACATGAAAGAAGGGAAGCGAGCTACGGCCGTAAACTTGGAGTCGCATGTTAAACATTTAATTAGCCTTAAATAAGCAATACTGGTAACTAACATGGATTTTCAGTATTTTTTAACTGAAACTGCGCTAACATATAATTCTTGCCGGTTATTAAGCTACAGTTTACAACGTCATGCGTATAAAAGAATGGCGGGATTCTATATTCAACTAAACTACAGTTCGTAATGCAATTTTGAGTGTGTAAAAGCGCAAGGGCGTTCTCTCTCAGCAATGTGAATCTAAGTGAAACTCTTAAAAAAGGCCATGTAATTAAAAATAGATTTTCAATTAAAATTACGTTCACAATACGTGTTGACAGGTGTTATACAATAAAAATAAGCCGATGGACTTATAAAATTTATAACTGCGAGAGACAATGCACTAATTTAGAGGGCGGGATAAAATTCGATTACATTGTCCGTCGTAGCCAAGGTAATTAAATTTTACATTGTTTAAGACGAGAAAAATGTAATTTTTCGGATTCTAAATTTCCCGGCATACCTGAAAGAGAATTTAATGAACTCGGCAGTAAAAAATTCATTCTTCTAGCGTTGCGTAGGTGAAAGTTCTCAGTTCGCATCCAGATTCTAACTTCAAAATATTGGGACTTTATAATTACCTGCGGGAAATTTATAGTTTCATAAGTGTATACATATTGGCACGAGGAGATATTTCGAAAGATAGTAGGGAAAGAAGGGAATACAGATCAACAAGATAAGATGGAAAGAGGAAGAGAGAGAGATGTAAGAGTGAAGAAAGAATGGGATTGAGAATGAACTGAGGGAGGATTTGAGGTATAGGCAGCGAAAAGCGTGTCGAAACTGCTTGCATCTAGCGTATTTTTTTCTTCGGAAAGAAGCTGAGAGGACGCTTGCCAGCAGAGGTAAGACGGATAGAAACACGAGGTCTAAGATAGATTGCGTAGAACTGTGGTAGACAGAGAGAGAGAGAAAGTGCGAAGAGGGACGAGAGACATTCTGAGTAACTAAAGCCGCTACCGCACATGGCATTCTCTCTCTCTCACTCTCCTTCCCTCTGCCACTCCCTCCGTTATTGGCTGGAGTTCCCGTAGCTGGGAGTGAGCAATGCAGGTGGCTGAGGGTGGGTTTGGGAGGGAGGGGTGGGGCGGATGGGGAAAAGGGGGGCGGAGAGGGAGGGGGAGCGGTAGGGAGAGGGAGATGGGCTGGGAAAGGCGGAGCACCGGTCAGGCGGTGACCAAAACCCACCCACCCACCAGACCGCATCCACCCCATACCCTACCCCCCTTCCCGCATAGAGTTTTCCACCGCTGACCGGGTATCGATCCGAGGACTCTCGTGCACGACGGATACCCCTCTCTGGAAAACTCCCTTTTCCTCTCTCTCTCTCTCACTCCTCTCTCGCTCTCCCCCACCTTCTTCCTCTTCCGCGTGATTCACGCGAGTCGGGTAAAAGCCAGTGGAAGGGAGTAAGGGGAGGGGGGAAGTGAGGAGGGGGAGAAAGGGGTCAGGGGAGAGCGTGCGTGGCATTCTGACACGCACGAAACACGCGGAGAGTTCTTTTTACCACGCATGCGCAATCGCGTGTGATCCAAGATCGCGCTCTAACATCTACAACTGAAAAGTCCCCGGAATCTTATTTTTCTCCTTCCTTATGTTCTCCTCACTTTCTCCTCTCTCTCTCTCTTTCCATCTCACTTTCCCTCTGCCTCTCTTTCTCTCTCTCTCCCTTCTTCCTCGTTTCGCCCTCATTCCTTCGTTCTAGTCTTCCTGTTCCGATAAGGAGGCGAGACGGAGTGGTTGTGGCTGCATCGCAAAAAGCTGTTTTTCTATATTCCTTAGGAAACTTAAGATCGTCAAATTGCACTTACAAGTTAATTACATTCAGGTGATTCCCATATCTTGGTCTAATTTCTTTATCTCCTAAGGTTTTCAGTCCGTCTTGCCTTTCGCTTTTTCTCCATGGTTCGCTCAGAAACGCGTTGGGGCCGCCTTCTACCGTTCCCGGTTGCTTAGTTACCGTGAGACCTACCAACCAGTCTGTTGGTTTTTCCGTGAAAAATCGGCAAGTTAGTTTTTCTCGAAATTTTCCAACCGCCTCCGCCTCGCCCCTTCGAATGTTTCTTCCCTGAAATTTCTCTTTGGAAATTTCGCCACGGCGTCCCATCGTCCCATTCCTCTTTTTTTCTTCCATCCATTCTCGTACGGTTCCCCTTCATTTACGTCGCAGGTGTGTTATAATTTTCGCGTGTGAACACTTACTACTACAGGTATTAACCGCTAAGATAAATTAAAATATTCATACCTGAAACTTCACACATTTACGTAACTGCGGTGGGAGATAAAAAATTTTAAATGTTGAGACTAAACCCATGATTTTATGTAATAGTCAAATGATCATTTTCTAGTTGATTTAATTATTGGATATTGAAAGGACGAATAAGATGAAATCTATAAATTTATGCATCCTGCCCAAACATTTCTTTTAAAATGCATCTTATCAAAATCTGAAATATATTATTCAGATTTTAGATGACAGCAAAAATAAACATATATGACGTAAGATATTTTTCTCATATGATATAATGAATCAGATTCTGTCTGAGGCCATAGTGGAGTTTGTTCCATCAGCTTGAAACTATATGGGTATATACGTTTAATAAGCTGGGCCTAATTAACGTAAAAGTAATTAAAAAGTGTCGGTAATGGAAAATTTCCATTAAAACATCAGTCCTTTGGCCAAAAGAAATGAAATAATGAAGTAAAGTTAACACCGCTTCCGTTATGCCAGAATTTCCGTTCGTCATTGTAGACTCATCGAGTATAGAAAAAAATCATATTTGCAGAAAGCTCAATGTCGTTTTTATTTTTCCTACGTATTTATAATTATCAAAATCATCTTTGAAATCAAAATTCTTTTGTGATGCTGCAAAATTAAACGATTGTCATGCCAACGATTTAGTTAGATATAGCATTTACTTCCAAAAAATTAGGTCGAGTGTTCAAGGCACGTCAAGCTCGAGTTTCACATCGCGATCTACGACAATCATGGCCTATTTTTCCTGGACAATGTTGCGTGAAAAGATTGCTTAAAAAGAGACGATAATTCAATAGCTCTTCGATGGCTTCCCGTCTATTCGAAAAGTTCCCATCTGAAGCAATAGTTGCGAAACAGTCTGACGACCAAATAGAGCCGCTTGCCGACACTCTCCTCAGTATAGGAAATACCTGTTAAATAAATGCTCCAGAACGCAATAATTCACACGTCCAAACTTCGCCCAAAACACACACAAATAAATTTTCGGCGATCATTCGATTGTTATTTTCCATTTTATCATTTTTCGGTTCATTTGGCAACTCGATTTTATTTTGGCTGACTATATTTTTGCCGCTCCTACAGGCCCATACCACTTCCACCCACACTCCCAACCTCCTCTACTACCCAACCCTTCTCCTCCCCTCCCTTCCGCCACCCAACCTCAGCCTCCGTTCACACGCGACTCGAGCGCCACATCAGTTTCATTAGCAGAATGGAATTTTCATTTTAAATGAGGGGAGGGTAAAAAATATTGCTATCCTCGCAACGTTTGACGGAGCCAGAAAGAAAAAACTGAGAGGGAGAGAGGATGTAACGCCGATGATAAAAACGTATCCTTTCCACCCATCGACCCCCGTCCCAAACCCTACCCACGTCAAAAATATGGGAGTCGCCGAACATTTTTCTCCCGACGGAAGCTGGCATACGTTTAAACAAATTCTTCGCGGCACTGAAAGGAATTCCATGTTTCTCTGGCACACACGGAGTTATCACGCCACGCGAAATGAATAAGATAAAAGTGTCACGCGAGTACAGCGGTATCCACCGCCGCCACCACCTCTAGCGCACTACTGCTACTAAAGCGGAAGTTTTAAGCATATTAGCTTTTTCAGCGGAAGCGGAGCCAAAAATTTCGTTGCTGGGGTGGGGAAGAAGGAGGGATGGTTGAATCCGCCCAATCGTTAAAAAATGGGACAGCGGTCATGTTGTGTTCTTAACGGACGGAATTTAAACTACATTCGAAAACGAATTGAATGAGCACCTCGCGATGAGGGTCGTTCTGGTTGGATCGTTAAAAAAAATATATGCGAAAATAAAAATCAACACCCCACTGGGAAAGTGATATACATCCTGTGAGATTCTTCGGAAAAAATCATGCAGAACCAATACATTTTCTGCAATTCAAATCGTGATGACGGTTTTCCGTTGAAATCAGGGCTGTACTCTTAGTTCATAAGCAATTCGAATGGATTAATGAAGTGTTAATGCCGTAATTTTTTCTTTTTAACTCAATTAATGCAAACTTATCCAGACGGATGGAGAGAAGAAAAGATTCAATTTCTTCGTGTATGTAAAATAAACTGCTGTTAAAATGATTAGGATATGTGAAAATAGAAAGAAAAGCTTACATTTATTCACTTGAAGATATTATATGCAATATATAGCCTCATAAACAAAGTAATGGACGACTTGATGTTTCGATTGTTAAAATTGTGAGGAATTTTTCCATTATCGGCTAAAAGTGACCACAAAAATAAATATGAACATAAATCACAATAGAGCGCAGTACAATTTTATTGCACCCTATATCGGATACAAATAAATCGCAAACGTTTCATCCATAAAAACTATAAATGTAATGATTCTTGGACTTGAAGCAAACCAGGAGGTGATAAGGAAAAAAGATTCGGCCTGGGGCCTAACATTATAATAATTTTAAGGAGTGGTGTACCGGAATCTTGTCGCTACGCAAAAAATGCCTCCCCCAAACAGCTGTATTCCCGGCCCTAGTGCATACATATCTAAAGCAGCCAATTTCTATAAAATATTGTAATAAGAATTCTTGCCTTAGTTAAGGGATTTATATTCCTCCATATTAGGACCCCGTGGTCGTCTCTCCTTTCCCAAATTCACGCGGGGATTTCCAGAGTTTCCAGTACGCTCCCAATTTTATAGGATAACTTTTAAATTAAGGTAATGATCATTAGATTGAGCTCTAGGCCTCGTCAGCTAATTTAATCTATTTCTATTTGTAGATAGTTTTGTCATGCTCAAAAACTTTGAGGGCTTAAATGCAAGTTTTCTAGCATGACGGAAATTTCTACTCAATGCTTGGCCACAGACCCTATCATGTATATACAGAACTTTCATCTAGTAGTACTAAAATACCTGGAAATATATCTATTCCTTATGGCAACTACGTATTCCATCATAGGAAATTTATGAAAGAAATTTTTATTGTAGAAGTTGATCGTTGTTGCCAATAGAATCGGAATCTCACCTATTTACAAAATAAAGCAATTTACTCCGAGTCCAAAATTTTATATGTTTATAAATATCGCCGTACTTTCGAACTGGGCCAACGCTAACATAAAACTTATGGCAGCGTAGTTAACGTAGAGCATATTACAGCGGCAAAACACTATTTCGCGTGTAGTCCAACCATTCCGATATTTAACAGTGCAACCAAAAAAAGTCTCCTATAAGATTAAAACTCGATATAACAGGTGCAGTCTTATGTTCGGAGTCACGAAGAGGGAAAAATACAGACGATTAGCAGGGAATTTTTTCTCTCCTTCCGATCGCCAGAGACAACCATCCACCCATTTCGCGCAGTAACGCGGTAACTAACGTTAAAAAAATAAAAACTCGAACAATCGTCACCGTTGAGGGAGCCCAAGGAGTATTTCGGGAAATCGAATCGGAATCGATAAATTCAATAAAGTGTATCCGCCGTATCCAGTTATGCTTGGGAAGCATGGAAAATAGCCGTAAGATGCAGGAGAGAGGGAGAAAGATTAAATTTTGTTTTTTCCCCTCTCGCCATAGTGGCTCATATCTTAAGAGGTTTATGGAGTGTGGCAGTGTGAGTTTGGAGCAAGTAGACCGTGACCATAAGATGGAGCGACGGGATAAAACTAAGACGCTAGAAATAGTAAATTGTTCCATTGCAATATTTTAGAGTATTATTTCCATCTCTCCAACTCATTGAAAATACACACACATACTGTGTGTGTGGTGCGTATGTATGTGTGTATATATATATATATATATATATATATATATATATATATATATATATATATATATATATATATATACACACGCATGCAACACACACACGAAATTAAGGCATCTATCCGGAATTTCTAAATTCTCTGGCAATCGGCTTGCGTCCAATTTTCCGAATTTCAAGTTTCATGGCTCAGATCGCCATTTTCAGCAATAATTATAATCATCATTGAGACAATAACCTACACGTTACACTAAAATTTATGTAAAATTAGGATATTTTGTGTGTTAGGATTATGGCATCATCCATACCTTTTAGTACGTATCCGGATAAAAAAAAATAATTTAAAATCATCGTCATTATATGCAGGTTTACGTCGTTGGCTGAAGTATGGAAAATAAATTCTCATTGAAAGGCGTTGGAGTCGTTGCTATGGAAGTTAATATTTTTCATCGTTTAAAACCGAAAAATATTTTTATAATTTTACTAGCGTAATTACCCGTCAAATATGACGGATATGCCTGAATTAATTATTAAGTTAAAATAAAAAAAATAATGAAACCAACTTGTATGTGTAATAAATAGTAAACAATAAATATATCATTCACATAATTGAGTGTTACAGAGAGTAAAAATAGTTTTGGGTGAATAGAAATTGTACGGCAAAGAAATCCATTACGTTATACAATTCTTATATGCTCAAACCAATTTTTAATTTATAGGACTTTTAACTTTGTCTCTTACTACCTCTCTCTCTTTTCCTTTTTTCCTCTCTTCCTCTCTCCTATGAAATCATCTTAAACGTATTCCAAGGACATTTGATTTCGATATGAAAAATCAGTAATATTTGGTATGATCTGGTTTGGCTTTCAAGCAGAATCAAATCACTGTTATTGAAAGTTATTTTTGTTTTAATTATATTGTTTAAATAATTATTATCAGAGAGACAACATGATTATCCAAATAATTCCTAAAAATACGAGGAAAATCGAGATAATAAGATATAATGTATGAAGAATTTACAGAAATTTATTTGAAACATTTCAGCAAATTATAAGTTATTTAGAACATACAGAATTTAACTAAATAATTTAATTATTTTACTCTTATTAACGCGTAAAAACAGAATAAAATGTGAATGAACAGTATATTTACCATCAAAGGAAAAATGTGTAGTAACTTATTATGAACTAAATAAATACTTACATGAACTGCAATGAGTTTTAACAATATTTTAAGATCGCAATTTTCTTTTAACTACGTATAGTAGTTTTGTTTTTCCTTTCTGAAAATTGGCTTTATTTAAAGAAATTTAAATAAAATTCAAAGAATGTTATTTTTTAAATCCTATTAGAAATTCGGGTCGAAATATTTGCTGTGTTATCATTTAAAGAAATCCATTGAAAATAACGTTAAATTTAGTTTTATGAAATCTCACCATTTGTAAATGGCGCATGATTCGATCGTATAAAATGTTTTACCATGAATTATAATTTATTATTGTTATTTTTGTACTGCAGCTCCTTTTAATCCTATACAAATGCTACGTCCTCTCCCTTTTTCTCCATTTCTGCTCATTCCCCATTCTCTTTTCCTTTCTCCCTTTAATTACTCATTAGGTTCAGTAAATAACAGTAAATAAGTTATACCATGTATAAAAGTCTGATCCCTGTTAAAGCTCTAAACTGGTGCATTTATTTTGCAGCCAAGAACAGAATTCAACAATTGGGATAACAGTGGCCAAATATAAATAAAATGAAAACGTGAAAAATCGTACTAAAACGTAATTTTTGGAGATTAACGATTGAGATTTAAATTCTTCTCTTCGCATAACTAAGTTAAATACCTTATCCTTGAGACATTTTATAATGTAAACGAAAAAGGTCTGCATGTAAAGAAATGACTTTTTGCGTGATTCATATATGCGATGCGTATTTATAACTCTGGTAAATTCACTGCAAAAAACTATGAAAATAACTAAAAATAGTTAATTACCAAAAATTTCAATGTGAAGTTAATTAAAAAGAAATTAATGAAAAACACCATTTTAACTATAAAAAATTCGGGTGCCTTCTCTCTCGTACTAAAGCATTCAAAGCACGCTTTCCTTACGCATATAATCAAATATATAAAAATGACTTCGTCGTCGTTGTCGGTGGGTGGGAAATCGGAACTATAACGCTATTTTTAACAAACTTTCCGAGTAGCTATAAGATTGACATTTGGTGGGAATGTTTGATTCTTAAAGTAAAAGGCATTTACGAAAAAAAAATTCCAAAAACGACCCGGGTTCGATTTCTGAGAATGATTTCTATTTCCCATAAGATAACATGGAGAAATCGATATTTCGACCTTGGAGCTTATTTTCTTTTGCTTATTAAAATTCACATATTTGACCTTCAATCTCCAAACTAAGTCTGCATTAAAGAAAAATAAAAATAGTTTCTTATTCTTATCGTTTTGGACCTTAGTTTTTGCAGAATCTTTTTTTCTTTTTGCAAGTTTAGCTGTCTGGATAAAATGCAATAATAGGCCAATAGTATTGAGCAGGTGGGTTGGATCGGTGTTTTTGGTAAGACATGGTGGACGTGCAGATATTAAAGAACACTTACAAACTGCAGAACACAAATCGTCTGTAGCATTGGCAGCCTCGTCAACATCAATTTCATAATTTTTTGTGAAAAGTGATTTAAATGCTGAAGCTCGTATTGTTGCTGAAAAATAAGCCACTTTATGATTCAAAGCATCGCATTGTACTAGCAAATTCATTTCAATTTTTTTCGGACATTAGTTTTGTGTTACTCGAACAAAATGTGAAGCTCTAGTTTTAAATGTAATCACATCAATGTGTATTGAAGAATTACATAAATCCAACTTTGTTAATGTTACAATTGACGCTTTCAACAGAAAGGACATGAAAATCGTTCCAGTGATATTGCGCTATTTTCTTCCTCAGGCTGGTTTAAAGGTAAATGTGCTTGACTTTAATGAAGTCTCTGGAGAAACATTAGAAATATTGACTGATTATCTTGTTTCTTCATTAAAAGTCATCATCTTATCAATAAAATTGGAGGATTTTGTGGTGATAATTTCAACACTTATTTCGGTGTGAAAAGAATGGGTGAAAACTATATTTCATCAATTAAAAAGCGAAATTGGTAGAAATATCTTTGAAATTGAATGTGCAGCAAGCATAGTACACACCTGCATCCAAAATGCGGTTTATGTTCTACCGATTGATATAGAAGCCCTTGCAGTAAAGATTTATAAATATTTTCACATATACACCGTTCGTGTCATTTAACTGAAGGAATTTTGCGAATTAGCGGAAATTGGGTACAAAAAGGATTTAAAACATGGCAACACTAGATTTCATTCCCTTTTACCGGTTTTAGAAAGACTTCTTGATATGTTTGAAGATCTAAAAAACTATTTCGATTCACAAGAACAGTGTCCAATAATAATAATTTATTTAAAGACCCATGTGGAGAAGTGTATTTGCGATTTGTTCTCGAACAACTCAGTTAATTTAGTAAAACAACACTGAATATAGAAATAACTAATGCTAGTGTAACAAACGTAGCTTGTAAACTACGAAATTTAAAAATCAATTTGCAAGAAAACAAAGATAATTGTTTCATTTTACAGGGGCTAAAATTCGACGAATCTGGGAATGCGATTTATAAAACGTTAGTCAAAGAATTTGACGCATTTTATGTTAGATGCTTATCATACATATCGTTGTGAGGAAACAGTTTCGAAGAAGCAAAATCATTGAATTGGGTAAATGGTACATTCAATTGGCATGCGGTTGAAAAATGGTGCAAAATATCAATCAAAGATATGGAAAACATTTAATTGATATTGACAATCTTTTCGATGAAGTAAGTTAGGCAAAGCAATTTAGGTTTCATTATGACAGAAAGGGAAGTTGGGATGAGAAAGGGACGAAATTTGAAGAAAGATGAATTGAGTTGCATTAAATATCTATGCGATACTGAAATAATAATGACGTTATTTCACAATATAATGCAAAGGATTGCATTTTACATTCAATCAATCCTAACGTTATAATTTTAAACGGCTTTTCCTTAAATATATATTTAGGAGTTGATGCATCGTCACATATTTCATTACATATCTACGTATATAAAGTAGTGCCGCGTTGAAAACTACCTGCGCGGACTGCCGCAATGCACGGAGGGTAAGTTTCCATCCATCGCCTTGACTACCCCTACCCCACCACTAACACAGCCTTTTCGTAGCTGTGTTGTCAGTTCTCAATGTTTTCAGTTGACTGACTGTCTCCACTACGCAGCGTCAGCGTCCCTATCCCCTGCCGGCTCCCACTGCGCGCCGGTCTGTTTCTCAGCGCTGTACCGCGCTTTTGTTTAAATGTCCGTATCATGAGAATTACAAATGTTTTTGGATTAAAGTATTTTCCAAAAATAAATTTCAATATTTCTGCACATTTCGTTCATTCACTGTATCCCTCTAAATCAACGAAAAAGTTTCCCAAAGACCGACTTTTTCATGTACCAAGAAAACATTTTGGATATAGAACAAGATTATTAAATTTTATAAAGAGGTTTGATTAATATTATATATTTATCATTTATATAATCGTCAAAAACAGTCTTTAAAGAGGCATGAGGAATAAATTGCCCATATTGGATAAGTAGAAGCCGAGATATAACGTATGTTTAAGGATTGATAAAAAAACTCACCGAGTCCACATTTTTAGTTTCTCTTTATTTTAATAGTGTTACCGGATTTTTAGAAAATTATAATACACATAATCAGATTCAGCGTAAAATTTGCTACGATCAAACATCTTAATTTCACTTCAACGACAATATCACCATAATCAGGATAAATATGGCAACTGATGGAAGGGTGCCAAGTGGTGTGGGTGACCTTAAAAGATTCCCGCTAAAGCGTAAGCCCATAGTACACCCAAAAGGTCGTTTTCAACGCGGCACAACTATAATACTAATATAAAAAATTATATTTTAAATAGATAAGCAAATTCGTTTAAAACGACTTGGTGATGGTGGTGGAGAACATTGGTGCTGGTGGCGAGCTTGGGGATGGTGGTGGTGGTAGTGAGCGTTGGTGGTGGTGGTGAGCATGGCGGTGGTGGTAGTGAGCACGATGGTGATGGTTAGCACGGTGGTTGTGGTGAGCACGGTGGTGATGGTGAGCACGGTGGTGGTGGCGAGCACGGTGGTGGTAAGCATGGTGATGTTGGTGAGCATGGTGGTGGTGTTGAGCATGTTGGTAACGGGCAGCGTCGCGGTGGTGGTGGTGGTGAGCATTGTGGAGGTGGTTGTAGTGAACATGGTGGTGAGCATGTTGGTATTGGCAGTGGTGGTGGTGAACATTGTTGGTGGTGGTGGAGATCATTGTTTGTGGTGGTGGTGGACAACATAATGTACATTTGTTTGCTTTTGAATACAAATAGTCTGGTCATATTCGCAATGCATAGAGGAATCGTTCTTAGAACGAATTCATGAGTTCGGGCAATGTACAGTAACGGAGCTTAGCTTTGGCATTCACGATTGGACTCAAGAGGCTTCGGTCCAGATAAATGCATCAATTACACAGAAAGGTTTTTATACCACGCATGGAGTCGTCTACTTGGATCTGAGAAGAAAAACTGACAAGCTCGCTGTAAATATAGAAAGTCAAAAATCTGTATTTACTTAACTGCTGTTTAGCACAAACTATGAATTTCTTTTAATGGACACTGGATATGCACGACCTGGCACATATTTTGTTTTAATGAAATAAGAAATTTTCGGAATAATTTACAAAACCGGACTAAGTGAGAATCGAAAGAGGAACGGGAACATCAGGAAATTCAACCTATAAATACTTTTTTAGATCTAATTATTACATCCCTTAAAATAGGGTTCGGCAACCGGTTGATCGAGATCGACCGGTCGATCTCGAAGCATATCGTGGTCGATCGCGCAGGACTTAACCAAAATCGAGAAATACGTCTATCATTGCGAACTTACAAAATGTTTCCAATGTTCACGCCGACATAAACAATAACATACGATTTTAGCTCATCATTTTTTAATGTATCACATGAAAATATTGTAATAATAATTGTATTGTGAAAAAAACGTCATCGGAAAAAGTGGTCGATCTTGAGATCTCAATTTTTTCAAGTACCTCATATGATGTTAAAGGTTGCCGACCTCTGCCTTAAAAATGTTTTTATACATTTTCTCGAACAGAACAATTCAATTATAAATCTAACGAAAGTTGTTGAATACATATTCTGTTTACCTGGAGCATCAGCTCCAGTAGAGCGACTTTTCTCTATTATGAATAACTTAATCTATAGACCGAAGTTGCATGGATGAAAGTACAGTACGAGCGATATTACTCTGTAACATCAATATTGACTTGACTTGTGAAACATTTTATTTGTTAAGGACATAATTTTAGTATTGGTCGAGAAAATTAGGGGCAAAATACAATATTAATATAACCCTGAAAATAGCAAGACGTCAATTAAGAGCTGTTGATAGCTTTGCAAAGTTGGATAATAGCGATAGTATTTTCGTTTTCCACCTAAGCACGAGGAAAAATAAAGACCTTTATCGATTATGACGTATTTTGTCACGGAATGAACTTCTTTTCCTTGCTGTATGAATTATCGGTTAATAAATTTCTTTTGAGACAAATATCGAAAAAAACATTTTCGTAGAAAAAATGCAAGACTTATGTATATGATGAATTAATGCACCCGGAACTTGGCTGATTATATATATATATATGTATGTATGTATATATATATATATATATATATATATATATATATATATATATATATATATGTATGTATGTATATATATATATATATATATATATATATATATATATATATATATATATATATATATATATTATCCGACTGCAAAAACACCGCTATGAAGGACATTTTCCCTCAGGGGAAGAATCATCAAGAGGTTGGAGACAAAATTTGTCCTACTCCTACCATCCCGCTTAGATAAATTCAACCGAATACTTTGTAAAAACAGTCGGAGAACGTTAACAATGTAGGAGGAAAAAATATCATTTCATGAAGAAAAAATGAGACATTCAAACCGAAAACATAAGTAACTGGAAGTAAAAACAATGGCCGCGAGCTATCAGCGTATAACGCAAAAAACCAATCGATTCCCATCCCTCATGGGGGTTAGTTAGAAATTTAGTTAGGAAGTTATTGTATCTTTTTATAATTTTCTTGCAACATAAGGACACTTATAGCAAACGTCGCAAAAATAGTATTTTATGATATGACAACGTTTAAATTATGATTTCCGAAATGATTAGAAAGAAATACCTCACAATTCTGTTTATAAATTAAATTCTTTACTTTGAAATAATTGTTAAAACATTATTAAAATCATGTTATAATAACGTGAATTTCAGATGTGTGATGGTAATAAATTGGCGTTCAGAAAAAGTTATGTAATGTTTTATGTTGAAATGTTTATGCCGTAAATAAGTAGATGTGTGAATCGAGTTGCAATTACTTATTATAAATGCTCGCTTTTCATTTACTCAGCAGATTTTTCGCCTCTACACAAAAGAATCTACCATCGGTTAATAACTGAATAATGACGTCCGCTTTGAAGCCTAAATGCGCACATGAATTTTCCAACTTCTCATGGCTATTAAAGCAGCGTAATTTATCGATTGGCAGGATTGTTTGAATTAAAATGTGTTTTATGTCATATTCCCACTTTATTTAATACTTCATTGTATAAAATACAATAAAATTTTGATCTCGACAAAAATCTATAAATTTTGGGGCATATGGGGTTACCCGCCTCATACACTGAATTTTAAGACATTAAATTCAGTGAAACCTTTCCCTCCATTAAAAATATGCTCTCAAATTCTATCCTTACTCGCGCGGGTCGTTTCCGTCCTGCGTCAATTCTCGCTATGAAATCCCCCTTTTCGCATTTCATTTTTTCAAAGCTATTGCCCACGCTGACCTCAAGAGGTCGAAAATTTCCACACGACGTGTGACGTGGAGGATTACCAGGAACTGTCCATATTCCGAAAAAAACTGATTTAAAGCGTCAGCATCGATCGCCTGTCCGCCGGGACATCGCGTGTACCTAAGGGGGAGAGGGAGGCAGACGTAATCCCCCTAAGTTTCGATTGATTGACTGATTGGTTAATTTCGATCGGTTCCCTTTCCCAGAATGCAGTTCGGCCCGCCGCTGTGCGAACTGAACTGAGGGGTGCGCGAGAGATGGCGGGCAGATCGTTGCCGGAAAAGTGAGAACGGGGACACGCGAATGATTTGATATCCACCCGGGAGGTCGAGATTTCTCGGGCGAAACCTTTTAGTGCGATATTCGGAGCCATCACGCGAAGGCTCGAAATTGTAAAGTATAAATTTGAGGTGCGATTCTTGCGAAAGAATCCGCGAAAATGGAACTTTTGACGGAGCAATTTGGCAAAATTGGAACACTGGCAAGACAGTTTTGGGTCTTCCACAATATTGAAAGTTTTTTAGAAAAAGCGAAGTCCTCTGACTTATCTAAGGTGTACCTAACTGTGAGATCGACTAAAAGTGAGAATGGGCTAGATAATGAAACATGATAGACATAGATGCAACGCACTAATTTCTCCCAGCTATTAAGTCATCAGAGTCAAAGGGATTGTTAATTTTACCTAAACATTTGTCACATTATTTTCAATAACTACTAATTATAATATTATGTTCGATGATTAATCAATATATTATTTTCTTTAATTGTTTTGATTTATATAACTATCACCATACTATGTATTTATTAATCATCATTATTCATTTTTTGATGGAAATAAATACACAACCTGTCAGTAATATCCATCAATAAAGCCCATAGAGTACCGTTTAAGAGACGATTTAAATCCGCAATCACTGAAATGCAGTAAGTGATGATCGTCAATAGCTTGACGGAAGCTAATTAATGACTGATTGTGAGATATTAAGGCAATCAAACCGAACGTTGTAAGATGAGAAGATAAAGTACCCTCGAAACATTACCATTTTCGTTTGTTCTATTATGGAGTAATATGTAATTATCGCGAATAACTAAAGAACAGCAGATGTATAAATTAATGGAAGCGGAATTATTCTTATACTCTGGAGAGATACTTCTGATATTGTTAAAATAAGGAATACAGGAATACCCTCAATGAAAAATTGGATGTAACTTTAGACAAGTGAGGGAAGAACTGCAGAGCAAATTACATAACTTGCTTTTTTTAGGATTATGTCATCATCATAAGATTACATTATATCAATGCTGTGTAATAATATGCTTCCCATTTAAAAATAGTGGACTCGCTGATATGGCAGTTTTATTTCCTACTCTTAAAAATCGGAAATTGGATTAAACAAAAATTTCCAGAGCAATTCGGCACCGATTTGAAAATAGTATTAAAAATAATAAACACCATTCCTTTAGCTATAGAAATGTATTAATCCAAATCTCATACCCTAATTGTTTCTAATATAAAAATGCATATTTATAATGGCCTGCACCGATTTCATGCTTTTCTTATTAAGGGGGTAGAAATGAAACTGAGGGGTTGGAAAAAGAAACCGATTACTCCCCAGCAGCTAATTATAGATTCAAACAAGATGATCCAAACAGAACTTATGACGCCTACTTTCCATTTAATAATTTATTTAATAGTTGCATATATTGGCTTTAATAGCTTTAAAATCACCGCTGATATGTTGCTCTTTGTGTTCCCAAATTGCATAATTTAGCGTTAGAAAATATTACAAACACATTCGAACAGAATATTAAATTGATCACGCGTATTTGTGCGGCAAAAATAACGCGCGTATGTATTAGAATATACCGAATCCGAGTCCAACAATAGCCGTTGCTATGGCAAAACTCTCGTAATGAGTGATAAAAACTCCAAAAATGCCGGAATTTGCACGAAATTCGTAGAAATACGATCGATAAGCCAAATTCTACGATAGAAATTAAATTCTCCATTCCTTTCCTCAGAGAAGAGTGCAAATACCGCACCGATATTACAATTCTAATATGTTTTAATATGCAAGAGAAAATTACCCTGCACGATGGTTTTCAGATTTTCCGTGTAAATTAAATGGAAAGGATAGTTCCTCAAATCAAACCCGGGATTTTCAATATTCGCTACAAAAACTATCCTCGGGAGCTCGGCTTCTTTAGCAGGAGATTTCCACCAAGTGTCATGAAAATCGGTCTATTGGTTCAAAAGTTAAGCTAAAAATTTATGCCACTTATAGCCCTCATATAGACCAATGTACTCTAAAAATTTAGCTTCTCCAAGTTGTAGGATTCCAGAGCTATTGCTCGAAAAGACGGACGGACATAAGCGAATTTTTTTTCAAAGCGCCAAAAAACCATTTACTAAAACATATGGGAAGAAAAGAAGAAATACGACGTAAAAGCTATGGCCACAGCTGGCCGCGGACAGGGAAGCGGACGAAATTATTTTATTACTTTCTCCATACGTAGTATAGGGGAAAGTACTGCTTTAAAAAAAATCGACTTCGAGATTTAAACGGAAATACACGTTTTGAGGTACTCTGGACACGTTTTGACCATTTTCTCGATGATGTCAGTCTGTGTGCGTGTATGTGAGAGCTTTTTTGTGGGTGCTCTAACAAAAACTATTATTCAGGTCCATGCGAAATTTTATATTTAACATTTTTATGAAAGTCACAAGAACTGATTAGTTTTTGGTAAAAATCGGTCAACCGGAAGTGGGTGTTTACTCTTGTCACTTATCCGTTATTTTGAAATATTTGATTTAATATTTGATAAATGTAAAAATATACTGGAATAAAAGTTGCAGAAAATTTAATTTTCTACAACCTTCGTTTGAAATATTTTCCCATATAATGTTTAAGAGAAATCTTATATTTTTAGCTGCCACCACCACTCCACCTACCGACTATTGTTAAAAATTGACGCTTAGTTACGTCTTACGATTAGTAAGGCTCCTTTTTCTTTTCTTAATTGTTGGAGCTTTGTGGGTATATCCAATATCAGAAGACTATGGTTTGAGTCTATTTATGTTCTTTATAAAGTCGAAAATTTTCTGGCAGTTTCTTGAAGTATTTATTATTATATAACCTATTTGGAATTTTTAGAAATATTACAGATATGGATAAAGTCATGTGGTGGCCACATCAGATCTTTTACTAAAGTAATTGCCCGTCAGATATGACGGGTATGCGTGAATTAAGTATTAAGTAAAAATAAAATTGAAATAAAATATTAATGAAACTAACTTTTATATGCACTATAAAGTAATCAATGGATACAAAAATCACAAAATTGAGAATTCCATAGAGTAAAAATAGTTTTGGGCTAATAGAAATTTTATGACAAGGAAATACATTACGCTATAGAATTCTTATATCCCAAAACTATTTTTAATTTATGGAGCATTTAATTTTGTCTCTCATTCTATCACTCTCTGTCTCTCTCTCTCCTTATTTCTTTCTTACTCTCTTTTCTTTTCTCTCTCGTATTAAAGCATCATAGAATTATTCCAAAGATATTTGATTTCGCTATGAAAAATCAGTAAAATTTGCTATGGTTTAGCTTCCATGCACAATCAAATCAGTGTTTTAGAAAGTTATCTTTATTATATCGTTTAAAAATTATAATCAGTGAGGCTAAATTCTTATCCAAATATTTGCTGAAAATAAGAGTAAAATCTAAATAATAAGAATGTAAGAAGAATATACAGAAATTTACATGAAATATTTGAGAAAATTGTAAGTTATTTAAAACGTGTAGAATTTAACTTAATAATTGAATTGTTTTACTTTTACGCGTAAAAACAAGATAAACTGTTAATGAACAGTCAATTTTTCATCAAAGGAATAATGTGTAGTAACTTACTGTGAACTAAATATATGAACTGCAATAAGTTTTAACTATATTTTAAGAGCGCAATTTTCTTTTAACTATAGTAATTTTGAATTTTTTTCAGAAAATTGGCTTTATTTAAAGAACTTTAAATAAATGTCATAGAATGTTATTTTTTCAATCCTATTAGAAATTCGATTTGAAATTTTTTCTGTATTATCATTTAGAGAAATCAATGGAAAATTACGTTATATTTAGTTTTATGAAATCTCACCATTTGTAAATGGCGCATGATTCGATCTTATAAAACGTTTTATTATGAATTATAATTAATTATTGTTATTTTTGTGCGGCAGCTCCTTTTAATTCAATGCAAACTCTACGTCCTCCTCTTCCTTTTTCTCAATTTCTGGTCATTTCCATTCCCTTTTTCTTCCACCATCTAACTACTTAATAGATCCAGTATATGTGTTATACCATTACATAAAAGTCTGGTCCGTATCAAAGAACTAAAATGGTGCATTTATTAAGTATTAATATGAGACCAAGAATACAATTCAACTCTCTGGAACATACTATAATGTCAATTGCATACTTTTTAAATTACGGTCCACATAAAATGTTTCATTAAATCAAAATTTATTAGTTTTATTCGAAGGAAGAGCAGTATATCCCTCCCCCTCAAAATAACGCCACAAACGAACAGTTATTTCTTAAATTACCATGTCAACCCTAAGTAAACGAATTCTGATTAGCTCATTATATGAGTTTCTGCCAAAATTCAATTTTCTCTCTACATCCTTGATCGAGTTATTCGCGTTTTAATAACTTTACACGCAGACCAACCGACTGAAAAATTAGCCTTTTATTATTATTATTTTTGTGATTCTTTTATAGTTTCCCAAACCGTCCTCAAGTCCTCCAACCTTCTACATAAATCCCGTAACCTATCGCGCAATCCTTCACTCTATACATTTTTTACACGCACGGTTTGTTCATTAAAACGTCCAGCACATTTCTCAGATTTTCATACCATTTCTATTTCATTAACCCTTGAGCACGGTCCTCTATTTTACAAACGAGATCCAGGTCGCTGGATGTCAAACACCCAGTCCTTTCTTAGATTTTTTTGGATGGATATAACTTTCAGGACAATATACCTTGACACACCTTGACGCTTTCCATTGCGGGGTAAGCCATGCCATATGTCTGTCAATTACCAACCCATCACCTTCCTCCACACACTTCTATCCTTGCACACTTCTTTTGCTTCACTTACACTCATACACTGAGTCACACATTTCCTTTTATTCCTCATACTTTTCACGTCCCTTTTTCTCAGATTCTCACTAACCACATCCAACCAAGTCTTGCGCGGTCTGCCTCTCCCTCTCTCGCCATTCACTCTTTCTTCATATATTCGTTTGGTGATTCTACTCTCCTCCGTTCTTTCTACATGCCCGAACCACCTCAGCAGACCTCTCTCATACAAATCTGTCACACTAGCTTTCATACCACATTCGTTCATCACCCAATTATTCCTTACTTCGTCCCTCCTAGATTTTCCACAAACTCTTCTCATGTATCCCATCCCAACCGCATTCAAACTACTTTTTTGCTTCTCCTGACACACCCATGTTTCACTGCCATACAGCAAGGTAGGCATTAAAACACTCTTGTATACAGACATTTTCGCTTCTTTTGACAACCATTCATTCTTTGCAATCGACCACACACTCCCTGCCACATTTCTACCAGCATTCACTCTCCTTTTGATTTCCTCATCTACTCTACCATTTTTACTATACATTCTACCAAGGTATACAAATTCATCCACTACCTCAATCGTTCCACCATTTACGCTAAATCGTTCACCTCATTCTCCCGATCGAACACAACTACCTTGGTTGACAATATACCTGTTGGTGTAAAATTAATATAAGTATATAATAAACAAAAAGAAGGAAAACCCGATGTATTTTTGTGTTTGCCGTTTTCTTCAGCGTGATTTTTATCGGAATTATTTTTTATTTATTTGCGTACTTATATTTTTTATTTATCTATATTATTTCTGAACTGAATCAGAAAAAAACAATACACATTATGTAAAAAAACCAACAAATTATGTGGATTCAAAGAATAAGAAATAAAACTGCCAATTAATTTACATATATATTTAATATAAAATAATATTACGCAAACATGGTCGGTGGGTGTAATGCACCCAGAGCTCTGACAAATAATTTTTTTTATTGTTCAAAAGTTGAAATCGCGCTAAAATCCATCACAATTCCCTAAGAACATTTTAAAACTTAGCTACAAATAGAATGGAGTTATCAGCACTTCGGAAAAGAAAAATATTAGCATTTACAAATTCTCTGGGTGTGATACACCCAGGCAAACGTGGCCAAGGGTTAATATTGAATTTAGCTAAATATTACTATTTTAAATCTTTTTTAATTGTATTTCAGCTCTTGTGGTGTTCCTTCTCGTAAATAACGCAACGAATGTTGTTTACAGAATATCATTTCCCTCTCCTTCCATCTTTCTCTGCTTCTCGTATTAAAAGTCTTCAATACGCGCTTAAACTTATGAGTTGCGATAACAATAGGATTTCCAGGTTTTACAATGTAATTGGTAGGCATGGCAACATCCCGTTAAAATGGCAAGATTTCCCCAAAATATGTGAATTAAACGTTTAACATGAGTAATTTCGAACTGTAGGCAAGAAAACATGAACAGAATAAGAAACTATATAAATCTTTCTTTAAAATAGTTAAAATTTTAAGATCGTAGGTTAGTTCTTTCTAATTTTAATCTCAAAATGAAGAAAAGCCTGCACGTTAGAAAGTCGATTTTGACTTGTTATCTTATAGGAAATGCAAAACGTCTGGAGTCAAACCCGAGACCGTTTTCGTAAATTTTCCTTCGTCACAACATTTTCATATTTAAGTAGATTCTCTCTGCCAATTTTCAAGTTTATATCTGTATATTTGATTGAGTTATTCGCGTTTTAAGAGCGTGACATGGACCAACCAACGAACATAGCTTTTTATTATAAGAGGAATTCTTACTGTCGATGAATTCCTCTCTTATACCTAAAATAGTAGGTACTATAGACAAATATATAGCGTGAAAAATAAAATTCGACAAATGAACTGAAAATTAACAGGAAACTATTTCGTGTCATTAAAGAGAAAAGTTTTAAAATCATTCCTATGATGAGAAGTGAAATGAGAAATATTGAAATAGATAAATAAAGAATATTAACTGTTTTTATTATCAATCACGAATTTTGTACTCAGACAAAGTATTCTTGAACAGAAAAATATCGGAGGAAAGAGGATTATATAGAGATTCCAGAGATTGTAATTGGCCTATTGTAAATGCTTGAACAATGTATTTTAATAAGTAACTTCTATGAACCACGAGTATTATATTTATTTCAATTAAAAAAAGAAAAGTTCGATAGAAGACATTTAGCAGTGGAAAAATTTAGGATACGCTTCAAATAAATCAAGTTTTGGATATTCCGATGTTTTTTAGAAGTCATCTTTCTGGTTCTGTGGACACTATAGAACACTGTAGAAACACTCAAAATCTATCTTCTCTGAGTAGTAAAGGAATTTACAGTCCTAAACAAGCGCTAAACTTTCGATTCGTCATATTATCATTAATAAAACGAACTTTTACTTCTTTTTAAGTGAGTCTGGCCGACGTTCCCTCTTTCTAATATCTGATGTGGCCACCACATGACTTTATCCATATCTGTAATATTTCTAAAAATTCCAAATAGGTTATATAATAATAAATACTGCAAGAAAATTTTCGACTTTATAAAGAACATAAATAGACTCAAACCATAGTCTTCTGATATTGGATATACCCACAAAGCTCCAACAATTAAGAAAAGAAAAAGGAGCCTTACTAATCGTAAGACGTAACTAAGCGTCAATTTTTAACAATAGTCGGTAGGTGGAGTGGTGGTGGCAGCTAAAAATATAAGATTTCTCTTAAACATTATATGGGAAAATATTTCAAACGAAGGTTGTAGAAAATTAAATTTTCTGCAACTTTTATTCCAGTATATTTTTACATTTATCAAATATTAAATCAAATATTTCAAAATAACGGATAAGTGACAAGAGTAAACACCCACTTCCGGTTGACCGATTTTTACCAAAAACTAATCAGTTCTTGTGACTTTCATAAAAATGTTAAATATAAAATTTCGCATGGACCTGAATAATAGTTTTTGTTAGAGCACCCACAAAAAAGCTCTCACATACACTCACACAGACTGACATCATCGAGAAAATGGTCAAAACGTGTCCAAAGTACCTCAAAACGTGTATTTCCGTTTAAATTTCGAAGTCGATTTTTTTCATGAAAACAGTACTTTCCCCTATACTACGTATGGAGAAAGTAAAAATACAACGCAGCAGCCGCAATAGAAAGATCGCGTGTCAGATAAATGAACATTCCCTACCCTGCAATCTATCTGTTTAAATGCAGGGTATCATATAAGGTGTAATGCACCAGTGAATGTACTCGAGTGATGAACTATCTCGGCCACCTTGTTTAGAAAACTTAATCCTAAGGTAGACGCAGTACCCTCTTCAACCAGCGGTGCGAGAAATAACGTCTGAGATGTAGGAAACAGTAATGTTCTAGAACGGTGGCATTCAGCCGGGACTACGCGTACACCTGGTTAATGGGTACGCGAAAGTATTAAATACGATAATTTTTCCCTCCACTTTAGAATTTTGGGAATCAAATACATTAGTCCCTCTCCAACCGCGGATTCTCCAACCACAGTTTTCCAGCTTGCCCCTAAATGTATGAAAAAACGCTCCAAATTCTTCGGTCTGATTGCCTACATACGTGCTCAGCGTGAATTTCGATCTCATAGAAAAGAGGATGAATATAATCTATACAATTAGAAAAATGTTGTTGCTAACATTTTATTGTTTAAATTATTTTTTAAGTGTCGGACTTCTTTTATGTTAACCCTATAGTTTCCATCAAACTGAACACTCGCAATGACGGAGAAAGCCCACGTGCCTTTATGTAATTTACGTTAACTTTACGTTTTCTCAAAAGTGCCCTACAGTATTAATTACCCACAGTTCTCCAAACGGCGTCAATAATGAACAAATATCGTCATTATTAAAAGTTATGTTATAGTTGTAAGCTATACTAGGTGTAATTAGTTCACGCAAAGAATGGTGCTCCTGTCTGATTGCACTATTATGTATTTACATCACTCTGTTTTCTCTTTGCAGTTATTTATTCTGCATAATTTTTTGCATTAATACTTAATCCTCATGTTATTTTGGTAACACCCCTCGACTACTATCTCTTCTCCTCATTACTGCTATTTTTATTTTGTTTGTATTTTCTGATAATAGTTCGCCTTTCTCAATTTGGTATTTTGGAAAAAAATCTTTGTAATGGCCCCCAATCACCACGGCTTTTATAACACTATTTTTTGTGTATACATTATCTGTACCCCTTAACTGCCTATAAATTAGTTTTATTTTAGAGATTTCTCATATAATTTTTATTAAACGTTTGTCAAAACACTACCTCCACCGAAGTGGAGGAAACACAAGTGAAAGTATAAAATTGAATTTTCATAACAAAATTTTATATAGTTGATACCTTAATAGGTATTTTTAGTTGAAGCCTAGTGCGTATGTTAATCATGGATTCCTGTCCCGAAAAGACTCAAATATATTTGATTAAAATGACTAAATTGAACCTTAAAGACGTGTAAAAAAAATCAAACAGAAAGTATAGAAGGCATTAAGTACGGCAAAATTTCTTTAATACATAAACAAATATAAGAAACGTATCAATTGTTTTAAATTTCCAGTCGACACTTAAAAATGCTGATCTGCGAGAAACTTCTTTCTTATTTAATGAAGAGGGTCACATCAGTTATTAAAATAATTACTAGTTGTGATAATTTTAAAAAGACTGCATACCAACATATTAATCAATAGTTTCCGAGATTTTGATGAATATATGCAATATCGGGAGCGAGCTGGTTGGCAAGGCAGTATTGAGGGCATAGCTTCTGGAATAGAACCCAATTTATGGCTATGTATGGGCGGAAGAGGACTGTAATCTGCGGACCTCCTGAAAAAGGAGGAAGGGAGCAGGAGGACCTCTCGCGAAGAATTTTATTACACATTAGAATTATAATGATAACAAATACGATAAATAGAATTTTGAAGCATGTTTTGCATGCATTATAAGATTTAAGGTGTCTCTCAAGGATCACTCCCCCTAATTCCTTATTTTCCATAATTCTTGGCCCTCTCCAACTGCGGGTTTCTCCAACCGCGGTCAAGCCATGAACTTCCACCGCGGTTGGAGAGGAACTACTGTATTGTGATTTTGAAAGGACGAATGGCGTTATCAGACGTCTTTAATTGATAAGTTAATATCACTGTCTTTAATATTTCGGTGTATTCCTTCAAACCAGTGGGATTAACAGGAAATTCGCTTTAACCTTCAGAGGTCGGGCAAGGTCAGTCCGTTCTCTTGCTACTTAGTGTAAAACACACTGTTTTAATTAGTAACATTTAGAAACATAAGTTATCTAGAACAATATAAGCATTTTTCGTTTCAATACTAAATACAAGGATAGAGGGATTATAAAAAAATGCTCAGTGGTACGTTACGCAAAATGTTTCGTTAGCACTGATCTAGAAAATGGAAACAAAAATTTACGACAGAAAAAATTACCTGTTTTTATTGTAATTATTGATTTACTAAGATTTTTAGTGACAATTTATAACAAATAAACACCCTATTATAATAATACAAGTGCAAAAGCCAATCAATATTTCGGGAAGGAATATCTTATTTCTTATTTAAATTAAATTTTCGCACTTATCATTCTTTGAAATCATTTATTCATACCTTTAAAATGTAAAAAATTTGATTCCAAAAAGAAACTTAAAGTAAGTAAACCCTTATTCATTTTCCATAGAAAAAAATAGTAAATAACGTTATACGTACATCTGAACCAACTGTATCATTAAAAATAAAATTTCATTGTTTCATTTGTTCTTACGCTCACTTTCGTAATTCGTGCTGTGACCGACAAATGCAAATTCAACGTACAACATGCCATCCTTGTTCTGTCTGCATACCGAAGATTGTTATATAGTCATGCTTATTTCACATCTTCATTGATTTCGTTCCTTTTCGGAAATGAATGACAAATAAAGTTCATAAAATGTCATTCATTTCAGTCTTGATACAAATTTTGTCCGAAAATTTCGCCGTATAAACAATTGAAACAATACAGTGACGTATTTAGCATTTTACAGGTCCAACAGACACGGCGCAACAATCGATCTCACTAAAAAGACAAAATTAATTTTAAGGTATTTATATTTGAAGAACCTTATATTTGTAAGAATAAAAACAATGATATTATAACAACAACGTTTTTGTTACGAAAACAAATCAAAACAAAATTATAACCGATTGTTTTTCCTCAAAGCAGTGAAAGGCAAATAAGAGTATTCAATATAATGTCAGTATGTCAAGAACTTATTCGTTGTTATGTAAACAATATGAAAACAAAATTATAAAGGATAATTATTGTTTCACAAAATAATTAAATGCATAAAATGGAAATCATTCTATTTAGATTTAAATTGTTTTTATATAAATTTAGCTTTTAACTAGTTAAAGACAAACTGTATAGGTATTAAAATAATCACAATATTTATTACTAACAATAAGTAATAATACACGTCTTTACATGCTTGTAGTTCGAAAATAGGACGGTAGAGAGGCTAACAGCGCCAGGGGGTGGAGAGTTGGCGAATCTCTGGGCAATGTGCTAAATTTGTTCAAAGAACAACAATGAGACTGCCTTTGGCGGTTGTAGGTTATTAACCCAGAAAACGCGAAATTTTCGTGTTCAAAACTAATATATGATCTGATTCGATGCCTTTTTCCAAATCGACGGTAGGAAAAATGAATTTTCAATCTTCAAGGCGTTGTTTGGTTCAAGTACCATATTCGTACGACGATTTTATGTAATTTTAAAATGCGAATGAAAATTATGCTGTATTGCTTAACGCAAACGTAATTCCAATATAAAATACGGATATTCAGACGGAAAAACCGAGGGAGATACCGAGATACAAAACCGAGATCCTGCTCTATATGTAGAGATTCGGTCAAGGCGTATATTAATTTTTTCTTAAAATTAGCATATTTTAACTGACTTTCTAAACGTTGCACAGCATTTCAGGAGGCCGATTTTCCGCATCATCATTTTACTCTTCCCATCCGTTACAACAAATACTCTTAATCGCAACAACGTTTAAAAAGAAGAGAGACGGTGATCGAACACACAAAAGTTCCACCTCTTCGCACCAGCCCTAGGCGACGGTCGATTTCACTCAACGGCGGCGCAATTCCCTCCCTTGGCCGTTGTTGCGACAGGTGCAAATGCATCATGGTACGAAGGCCGCCCTCGGTCTGTTTTCCCTCTCCATTAGCTACGATAGGGAAACGACGAAAGAAGAAACAAAAGAAAAAGGAGAATATATATTTGCGCAGTGATTGGGTTTCGCGAAAAAGTTTTTTTCCCATCCACCCCTACACAATTTTACTATTCCTTTTTAGGTGATAAAAATTATCTTCCGCCGTCCTTCCTCTCAACCGAGATAATTCGCGCGATTGACTACATTTTTTCTTCCTGTTCTTCGACACACTCCTGAAAGAGATCACGTGCTTATTCTCCGGGGAAAAGGAATTGGAGAGGAAATTCGAAGCAAAATAGCCTTCCGGATCGAAAAATAATAAGCAGAAAATGCAAGTCTAAAGATTGGTTAAGCGTTTAAGCGTAGCCAATGAAAATATCATACGGAGAGCGTTCACAAAACCTCTCTTCTTTCCGATTGTATTTTTTCTCCTCCTCCTCCTAGCTCACCGGAATAGGAATTTTTACGATTTGTTCTCAGACGTGACTCGCTTGTCCTTGTGGATAAAACCTTTTGCGATGCCGATGGGGGAAGAATGAGCTCTTCCCTTTCCTTTATTTTTGGTAGATGCTGCGAAAGAGGAAAAGGGAGGGGGGGCGGAAGGTCGGAGGAGGGGGCAAACAAAGATTCAGACGACTGCGTTTCGGAATAATTTTCGAGAGAAATCGATACATTCTTTCCGGAATAGGCTGTGATCGAAAATATGACGAGAACGAAAAATTCCATAGGCTGATTTCACAAAAGCGTTGATGCAGCCCCGGCATCAGAATGTCTGGATTTGAATCACTCGTGCTTTATTTTGGTAAGAAATGTCTTCTGATACATTTGTCTGCGGTGCCCCTAAAGTGTGCACGGAATACCAACCGAGTAAGTCAAGCAGATTCGAAGGACATTGAGGAAAACGAAAGGATCGATAAGTATTTCACCTCCGAAAACAAAGCCGAGTCATTCAAAAATACCTCGTGGTGAAATTTATATCGGAAAATACCTAACTGAGACGAATATGATGTAAAATATTCCATTCCCAATAAAATTTCGGTCGGATTCACTTGCATTTATCTCGAGAAAATTTTTTAATTTTACTGTCAAATTTTACCCACAACCAGACAGCAGTAGGTCTATTCAATGAATTCAATTAACAATGTGGCAGTTGTAATGTTTATTTGAAGGCAATAGACAGCCTCTATTTAAACTGGAGAGTCTTCTTGAAGGAACGATCCCAACAACTAGTGTGAGTTTAGAAAATACGCACACGTCGGAAAATTAGCTACATTGCTTAACGTAAAACTTGGTCTCTTGGCAGCCACAGATATTTCAGTTTTTAAAGCAGTAGTACATGTTTGGGCCTCCATATGAGTTTAATTGAATAGAACCTCGATCGTCCGTTACCCTTTTATGCCTAACTTTCTGGCAAACGTCACCCCGCTAGATTTTTTGCTTCAAAGTTAGAACATCATTCACAATACTAAAAACTGCATTCATCCATGAAAAAATTGTTATGTTTACTTGTAAATGGTATTATTTCAGTCATTTCTAGAATATATTGGTGTTCACTTCTCGCTTACCTTTCTCGGAATCAACACCACACTTATTCACACACTCAACAATTCTCGGAATTAAAATTCCCTACTGTTTCCCTTTGTCACTTAAAATTTTCTGTCAGTTTTGAAAGATCAACTTGTGCGGTACGTTTATACGGCCTACATAAAAATGGGAGAAAAACGGAAACACGTATCTTTGGACTCAATAAAAAAATTTGAAATCGTTCAACGTTTAAGGAAAGGTGAACGTGCTTGCAGTTTAGCAAAAATTTACGGTGTTGCAAGAACCAATATTAACGATCTGAAGCAGGATGGTGACAAAATTGAGAACTTCGTAAACAAAATGGAAGTGAACGATGAAAACAGAACGAAGGAAAACGATGAAATATGCCACTCACAACCAACTCGATATTGCAATGTTTTGGTGGTTCGTTCAACAACAGAGTCAAAGAATTCCTCTAACTGGGCCAATAATTACACAGAAGGTCTTTGTGATGAATGATCCATCATCCTAATTCAGGGTGGTTGGACAAATTTAAAATTCGGCACAGAATTTGAAAACTGTCCATTGAAGGGGAAACATTTAGTGCAGACATCGCAGCGTTATCAGGCTACATTAAGAAATTGGAATCTTAATAAAAGAGTACAGGATTATCTTATTAAAAAGTGTATAACTGTAACGAAACCGGCTTAAATTGGAAGGCTCTTCCACAAAAAATACTCGCCTATACTTCAGAAACCTCAGTCCCAGGATATAAAACACGGAAGAAAAAATCACAATAGTAGTGTGCTCTAATGCTAGTGGTAATCACCGATTTCCTCTACTTGTTATCGGAAAAGCTAAAAAACCTAGATCACTTAAAAACATAAACATGAATGTATTACCAGTGCATTATCTTGTACTGAAAATGCATGGATGAGCCAAAACATTTTTTTAGATTGGTCCAACAACATGTTTGTGCTTGGGATAAAGTATCATATTAGAGACAAAGGTTTAACAGAAAAAATGATATCATTTGTTAACGCACCGACGCACCCTATCGACGACCTAGAATCTCATGACGGAAAAAAACTTGTTATTTCTTCCCAGCGAAGACTACATCATTAATCCAACCAATGGATCAAGGGATAAGCACGTTATCGAAATACTTTCATTCAGAATCTCATTTGTGAAAGACATGCAGATGTTCAAGCTTTTTGGAAAAGATACACAATAAAGGATGCGATATTCAACATTGCAGATGCTTGGAATATTCCAGTCCAAACTCTTCAAAGATGCTGGAGTAAGTTGTGGTCAAGAGAAGAGAAAGCCATTGAAAATGACGATGAAAATTTACTTGCGAATTCTAAAATTTTACAAATTTTTCAAATGTTCCCAGCTTTGAAGAACTCCAAGAAATAAACATTAATGATTGGCCAGCAATGGATAATATGAATATGTGCTTCTAAGTGGTGAGGAAATCGTTACTAGTATGATGAACGTGGAAGAACCTGAAAAAGAGGACTCAAATGGATCTTCTGATGTTGACGATCTTCTGTTATAAATCACCGGGAAGTTAAAGAATGTAAGGATTGGCTCGAAAAACAGGACGAAGCAGAATCAACGGATTTTATTACTCAGAAATATTTGCAATCTTGCATAAAAACGCGAGATGGATTGAAACAAAAAATTTACAAATTTAAAAATAATAAAGAGGATCTTCTTTAAGTGCCTACGTTGTTTTCATTATCCTAATACAAATGTGCTGACATATTACTGGATTGCGCACTAACATTACATTACATATGTTTATATACTGCGTGTATGCACAATTTTTGTATTTTATAAAATATGTAAAAATAATGAAAAAACTTTCAGTGTAAACAATGCGTCCTTTAAATTGCACCATCCATCATTTCTCTCTCTATTATCCGGCTATTTCTCAAATTCGTCACTTCCTTGGTCCCTAATCCTGACGAAAAATCGAGGTTTAACTATATTTTAATTTGTAATAATATTAATTTTAAAAATATTATTTTAAATACTGCCGCTAAATGACGAGATCGAAAATATGTTAGTCACCAATTTTTTGTATTTTTGAAAGTTTCAGAATAATAATTAACTCCAAGCTAAAGGGTATCTTAAACATAATAACAAAGAATGTTACGAATATCGATGGAGCTGGCGAATCGAGACAGTAGTCCTGGGAAAACGCAATGACGTCAACAAAAAATAAATTTTCTCGTTTAGTGGTGATGCCCTTTATTAGAGACACTTTTCATCCGGTGGCACGAGCTCGCTCAGATATTCCCAAAAGATGGAACATAACTCACGGGGATCGAGCAAATTGATGTCTATGTAAATGGCCGAAAGGATATGCCCTACATGCGTACATACTCATTTTAATTAATTTTCTCCATGTGACCCATAAAATTCAGCCACCTATACGCCGGCGGTTTTGACGCATCGTTCGCAGGCATTTTTTATCGGATGAGCTCGTTGGGAGATCTCCAGAAAAGTCTTGGCAACGGGCATCCGCTACACGAGTTCATTCCAGTACATAAACTTTGTTTTATATTCTTAATGTCTCATCATACGAAATGAAATAGTAGAGGGCTAGGATATATTTCTAGATGAAATTCCAGACGCCTGCATGCAGGATTCTGAACGTAGAATAAGACTCCGTTGAAGCGGAAATTTCAGAAATACTTTCGCAAACGAAATTTATTTTTAAAAAGTTGTATAGTTTCATCATGCCGTTATGTTAGAAGAAACATGAGTTAATTTACATATATTTTTATCCATGCATAAAAGGATTCGTAAGGGAGAGCCAGGATAAAATCCAAAATTTAGGTTGAGAGTGAAGCCTTACAAATACGTCGATATCTCGGGCAGTAAAATAGTTTGGATTGGGCAGTTAACTTCTTGGTACATACTAGAATATGCTCTCCGCCACAGAAATAAAAATTTGAGTTACTTCTGCTAGGAAAGGAACAAAAAGATATAAAATAGAAAATTTTAAGGCGGATGTACACGGTTCCTAAAACTTGAGTTGAGGTTTTAAGACATATACCCAATGCTGAGTCGGCAATCAGAAATAGCGAGTAAAATTTAAAGATGAGGCAACATTTTGTACGACTCCCATTAAATATATCCATAAGACATCTTTGTTGTTTTTATTAAAAATCACGAAAACTACGAATAAACTAAAAAAACAATTGACTTGCACTTATTAAAATAATAATACTTAAAGTCCGCACTGTAGTTGATAAAAAACTGAATTATGTATCGCCTTTGGGTGAAACCAATCTATAAAATCATCGATTAAGTGCACCGTAAACTAATCATTATCATATAGTATAATAAGAGAAAAAAGTGAAAATAATAAACTAAACGTACAAACAGATTTCATGAAAACCATCCTATTTAGTAGCATAAAGCATCGCGATACGAAGAGTATTCCAAAAAAATACACCAACACAATTTTTCTACGGAAAACGCAGTTATCAATCCTGCCTCTTTTCGTTAATCTACTAAAATATTTAAAACCGACAAGTTGAAGAAATCCTGACAGATCTCAACAAACGTGCTTGCGACTTGAGCGATTTTTTTTGTAATTTTATTTTTTTGCGGGAAAACTGCAACGAACTGGAAGATGAAGATGTGGGCGCGAGGATGCTCTCGGAAGGAGAGGGGGAGAAATACATAAAAACGAACACAAAAATCCATCCAAACTCCCTCTCCCATTCGTCGAATCGATCGGACCGACCTTGCAATCAACGACCCTCCCCCACCGGCGTTAGGCCGCACCGCGCATCACGCACAAACACGCACACAAGCGTGCACGCACGCTCCACTACATAAAACCCCATCTAAATAAAAAAAGGAAAGTTAAAGGGGTTTCATGTGGATGGAGGTGTGAGGGAAAGAGGTTGAAAGGAGGGGTGAGTCGAGTGACTGGAGTGCGAGGCTGAGTACGGAGGTCAGCAGGAGGATGGAAGGAAAAGAGGGTTTAAAAATGGGTGTGGGTGGAGGGGAGGGTTGGAAGGGAGTACGTGTAAAGGGGAAGGCCTAGGGTAGATAACGTGCGTAAGGGAGTAGAGAGGGGTAGGAGGAGGTTTCCCGCGGGAGGGAGATGAAACAGGGGTGAGGGCTAAGTGTTAAGCCGACCGTACTTCCGTCAGAATCGCATGGTGTCAACCCGTGCCCTCCCCACCCCCTCCTTCCCTTCTTCTACGCACTTCTCCCTTCCTTCCATATTGCTCCTCGACCCTTTAGACTCCCTCGCCAACCTATAATGCAATTCCATTCCTTCCTCTTCCCCTAAAATTCTTTGCACCATCCGTTATCCCTGCCTCTATCCGCTCCGGCGTTCGTTATTTCGCAAATGCAATTGTGCTGGCGTCATTGGCTGTACTACCTGCGTTATATTTGCCAGTAAAGTCTTCCCTACTTAGTCCTTAGCCCACCATGTCGATATTTTCGTTTGGTTATTAATTTTTCGGTGGGATTTACGCAGATATTGATATGTATCTGTATTAATCCAACGGTTTATATTTCACTTCAAAACCTTCGAAAAATTCAGCAAGGAAAATTGTTACAAATCTTTTGAGTGTGGCATACATTGCATCGTATTCTACCATGTCTCCTTGAATGCATCAAAAAGTTTTTGTAGAAAGATTTGAAAAGCCATCTGAATAGAGGATAAAAATAAACTAAAAAATCTAATTATGTACCTAGCTCTCATATTTTTTAATGTTGGTGAATTCAACTGGGTTGTCAGTAGGCGAACCTATCCGAAAACTCGAAAATTAGAAGAAGAAGAAACCTCAGCGATGGAGCAACTATGTATCCAGTTATTCCGCATTGCAAGTCACTAGGCAAAGGAAATACTTCACTGTAAAAAGTTATCGGTGGACGTTACCCTATCACGTTTACGTGAGGGTTTCTCTCTCTCTCTCTTTCCTCCTCCTTCTCCACCCACCCTTTTTACTCCCTCTTGTCCCTCCCTCTGCCCCAGGCCGCCTCTTAAATTCTTCACTTCGCCGCCGTACCCTAAAACTCGGACGGCCATATCCTATCCTCTCTTCCCTTCGTCTCTTCCTTCGCCCCACCCCCTCTTGACAACCACAACTCACTGCCACTGCCAATGCCACCTACGTTCCCTTCCCCCTACTCCTATCCTTTCCATTTCGACTTTTCCCCTTTAAATAAAAGGAGGCACGAGAGATGAAGAGAGGGATATCTTTTGAAGTCCACGACCTCAACTAATAAAGGATTTAATCAGTCGGACAAACCCCCCTGTTCCTCCTCACCCGGATATCCAATCCTCTTTTTTATGAAAGCTTTTCCTTATCTCCCTTTTTTCTCTCTCTCCCTTACTAATTCTCTTTGTTTACTCCGTTTTCCTTCTTTCTCTTAGACTTCCCTCTACTTCAGTTCTACCTCTCTCTCGTCCTTTCATTTCCTCGAAGTTTTCTCCGCAAAGGAGTTTAGTGTAATCAACTTGTCCCATTCGGGACGCCGAAGGAAAAAAACAAGCAAATGGCGTTCCGTTAATCGCACGTAATTACATTCGCGTCGAAGACGTCGCCTTCATTGGTATCTTGACAAGATCTCAAGCCGATCTTTAATCGAGGATAGGATGTTTTGTTGGTTTCCATTTTTCTCACCACGGAAATGGTGGCGCTGATTGTCCGGTACGAAATAGGTTCTGTCAATGTGGATTCCTTATCGATGTTTTGTTCTGTAGGTAGGTGCTCGCGCTGTGCCATGCCTAATGAGAAGAAAAAATATTCCAATATTCTAAATATACTTATACTGGGAAAATGAAAAGTTTGATTACACAAACAGTACGGAGCGAATGGTTTATTCTGCTGTTTATTCGGATGCTGCTTTTCAATTTGTTCCACGAAAAGCATACCTCCGGAATTGTACAATAAAATAGCGAGTTTTGAAGACATCTATCCAACACTAAATGTCCAAATACCTATCTATCATTAATGCAGCTCGCGAAGTTTCTTATGGTTACAAAAAATCGTTATTGCAAATGCTCAGCCGTCGTAAAATGTTATATATTGTGGTTTCTGCGCTACACGGGAATAGCTGCTACAGAACTTAATTTCTAGTTATTTATGAACAAATAAAAATTTTATAATTTATAAATCAAAATTCTCTATTTCAGCTTTATAGATGTACCATACACCAATTGTTTTTACAGAAACCTGCAATTTGAATGTTACTCAAACAAGAAGTTTTTAAAATGACTTTTCTCTTACGTCCTCTTGGCCATTGCGTATATTCCGTAAAATTTCTTCTCATGTAAATTTCCCACATTAAACTTTCTCGCCACCCACCGACTTACATTGTTTATTTCGCTCTTGATGTGGGAGCATCGTGTTATCCGACGAATGAACCCCCAAAGAGAAGAATGCCGAAGCGAAAATACCTTAAATTCCCCGGCGTATATATCTTCGCAAGAACGCAGGTTTTAAGTTACCGGCCGAAATTCCTTCCAACATCCTCCAGCGATCAATGAATACGGCTGAAGTTTAACTTGAGACGAAGGGAAAAGTAACGCGGAAAAAATGAAGCTTGTGGCACCGATCAGCTTTCCATGGAGAGAGAGGAAGAGGGGTTGAAAGAGAGATACAAGCAAGCAAATACTGTAACCTCTCTGGAAATGTCATCCTGATAGGAGTACAAATTGACATGGATCTTATGTAATAGAAATTGTGACACTCAGACGTAATATATTGTAAAATGGATTGTTGATTTCCCTAGAAATTGGTCGAGGCTTTTTTGTGAAACTAAAGTTATGCAATAAATTGTGATGGTTTTAATTAAAATAACTCTAGGAGTCATTCAAGATAAATAGTATTTCCTTCATACATTTTTCCAAAAGGATCGCCACAAGTGACAATATCTTCTGCTGCCTTTTCTACGAGCTCACAATTAGATAATCATTTTAAAACTCAGAGTAAATTTAGAATCTTCTCAAGTTCATCATGAATGACACTATTCACCCCTATAGGTTAGTTGCAATGGCGAAGCTAGGCGTACACGGTCCGTAGGAGAACATCGGCGAAGGGGGCACTGAAAAACACTCAAATTTATTTAATCATATGAAAATTAAATCCTCTTTTGTATTAATTCTTTAATTATTTTTTAAGAGACGGCACATGCGGCCGTAGCTGCGCCACCGGTTAATAAGACGAAATCCTACCACAACATGAAAATCTAATGTTATGTTCAGTTTCATCGATCTAAACGCGTCGGTGTATTTGATAAAGATCCACGGCCAATGCTCGCATGTTTGTTGAAGTACGCGGTTAAGCTACCGCTTAACAGTTCAATGAAAAACACGCGTACGCATGTTATCGTGTGTGTGTGCGCATAAGCAAATTCGTAGAGGCAAACATTGTGTTGTTTCTAGCGCGTGGGTATTAGTCTCGAAGGATATTATTCCGAAAGTACTTTAAAAAATCATACATTAGATATATCGATCATTCAATTTCTACAAATGTAGTATTAAAACCGTGGAAAAGTTTCCTCTTAGATAATATTCGGAGTCCATTAGGATTCCCCACCTCACATGGGACCTGATGGTGAAGATGAATTATGGATCTGATCGTGTCGAGGAATCCTTTTCTCCGAGAGGGCGTAGCATACGTACACTTTGTAATTACTCCGGTTTAACGTGAGGTCACGCAACCCCTAATACTGCTCTTGGGTGAAGTTCGGCCAGCCATGTATATTTGCAAATGAGGTGCGATCCAATTACGAACCAAAACGCCCAGGCGACAGCAGGTTAAACAAACGACGTGAGTGGATCCGCTTCGAATCAACAGTTGCAAGGCCATGGAAAAAATAGTTAATTATATTCATTTCTAAAAGAACACATTCGCGATTCCCCGTTGACGATAATGCAATACTATTAGCGGAAATCATTAAGAAAGCGATATCGGTGGCCTCGCCGGAAGCTACAATTACAGGTTTATAAGCTAGCTGCATAGTGCGTCGGCTCGATATTAAACCATTAGAAAGCAGGGAGGTTTTAACTATGCGAAAGAATCCTATCTTCCGCAAACGTTTCCGGCAGATAAGTAACCTAAAAAGGATACCAACTGCAAATTTGATGAGAAAACTAATTTATTTAGCATTTTGTGTATTTGCGAGTGTTGTGATTGCTGCAAGATAAAATTTTGAAATCCACCGCTCATTTAAAAACATTTAAACATTACGAAAATCTCTCTACGGAACTTCGACCAAAATTTACACATCCTCCTGACATGACATGTCGCGTGAGAGTCAGCAGATGTAGAAGCACCTCTTCCTTAAAAACTCTTTAATCCGTATGTATGTAGTACATGTACAATTCCCACATATCTCTCTTCGCAACCATTTTCTCCCAACCTCTTCCTAAGTCTACAACTCCCTTTCGCGAGGAAGAAATAGAAGGATGGCTTAGCTTACAATAAGGCTTAGGTGGGAGAACACACAAAAAAGATAAATCCCCCTCTCCCGTTAACGGACAGTAAAAGGGTGACCAAAAGGGATGTTATTCCGCCCGCGGAATCACATGAAGAGTCAACAATGAAACCGGAAAAAGGAACGTGAAGGTGGAATGGGTGTGGGAGGGGGTAGGGGAAGGGGAGGGGGAAAGCCGGGTTTGTGGAAGAAGAGCGATTCCCATCCTTGATGTTCATTGTACCTTCACTAACAAGCACGATTCTATCACCGGAGGAGTACCTGCCTCGCCCGCCTTCTCGCGAGAATCGAGAAATAATGCTTTCTCCGCGCTCGTCACATACGACCTGACTTTGTTAACCTTAAGTTCCTCCTACAGACAACACGGGTGCGCTTCACTCTCTTTCTCCCTCTCTCATCCCATCTCTGATTCTGCCACTTTAATTACATCAGTTCACCTGCTTGGGAAATGGATTAATAATTGGCGTTGCGGCGAACTGTTACTTGCACCCGAGGACAACCGTGGAAACAATCAGGGAAGCAAAGAGAGGCTCTTTTTTACTCCCGCTGTGAAGGGCAAAAGAAAGGAGGTTTTGATGAAAGACTCTCTCGTTGGATCCAATGGCTTTTCCTCGCTAATTATTAGCGGTTTCCTTTTGTCCCTCTTAATTCGCGTTCTAAGGAAGACACTAAAATATTACTCCCTCTATCCATGTCTTATTCCTACCATTTGGCAGCACCTTAGTCCCTTTAGCATGCATTTGGGATGGCGACTGAGGTGAAACCTTTCGTTTACGTGGTTGAATATCATTACTATAGTAACGGAGGTGGTATTTCTTAAGTGATCGCTATTCCTGACTGTCAGTGACGTAAAACTGAGTCTCCCACAATCTGGAGTCTTCCTTTCTTTCTTAGCAATTCAGCGTCGAGTACCACTCGATGATACCGTTGCCCCGTAACGACATTTTATATTTTCTGTTTCTGCCAACTCCATAGAAATAATATTTGTGATTTCTTTCCCTGCCTTTCTATCATTTACCATCAATTATAATTCTAATAATTTCAACAATGACCATCAGTGAATGATTGCAAAAAAGTTCAATCTTCCTCAATTTCAAATTTAAGGAACAACTTTTAATAACATCTAAGTGAAAATAATTTCAAATTGTCTGTTATTATAATGCGTAAATTTACCTACGTTTCGCTTTATTTCAAAGCGTCAACAAGCATGAAGATATTCTGAAATAAAGCAGAAGGTATTAACTATTATAAATTTTTAAAAGTGGAAATTTACAATTGTTTTCTACGAAGAAATTCCATAAGTTTCTGCCTGATATTATTTCTTTAGTCAACAATTTTTAACTTTAATGTTAACTTAAATGTATCCAGTACTGTAGCTAGGGCGGGGCAAGCGGAGCATCTATCCCGGGCACAACTGAATAAGGCGCGCAAAATTTCAAATAATAACTAAATAAACTAGAGACGATCATTTTTTGGAGGGGGGGTCACATATTTAGTAGTTTGCCCCGGGCGCTAAAATAGCTAGTTACGGCGCTGAATGTATCGTAAATGTAGAATTGATGTTAAAAGACAAGTAAATAAAAAGACAAGCCAATACGGATATAACTGCAGCTTTATAATAATGAATGGCAAAGGAAAATATGTGGCGTGGACAATTTATCACTTGATACAACCTTGCAGTCTCCTCCAAACAAAAATAAAAATATTTCGTTTATGCTTTCCACGCCGCGCAACCGACAAAAACTAATAAAACTTAGGAAAATAATACGCAACAATGAGCGAGATTGCTCTTGAGCATAAAAATGCTAACTGTACAGCGTTTCATGTATGCTTTCCGCACTCTACGAGAAAGAAATACACGCTGTAAAGCCCTCCTTCTGGCCAGAAACATAAGAAGAATAGCTAAAATAATGGGAGCATAATTCCCCAATGCGATTGCATCGCACAATGATAGTAATCCTTATCTTTATAAACAGTAGGATCCTCATTAATGTGCGCAATTACAGCCTTCAGTTTTTGCCGCTCCCTGACGACGTTTGTTACGTGATACAATAGCAATTACTTAACTTTCGTTAAAGCTCATAAGTAATCGAAATAGACGAAATAATTCTTTAAAATTAATTCTGTAAACCGATAATATTTGGTGCATCATCGTTTGCGCCTACGTCAGCGGATGAAATCATCCGAGGACGATACGACCGAAGAACCAATCATTTTGATGAGACATACGAATCCTTCCGACGTTTTTATTTTCACCGCTTCGGAGAAAAAACAAAACGACGAAGACAGACGAGTGAAAATAATTCCTATAGTCGCATTTGTTTTGGATTTCTATATTGAAATCAAGGTCAGAAAAATATCTCGATATTCCGTCGATTGTCACTCGATTAAAAAATATAGCTATATGTGCAGAAACAAAGGACTCGCTGACGACTTTGCAAAAAAATCCAACCTTTTATTTTGTTAGTGGAATGATAAAGACAGTCGGATATTAATTACGATAATTGAAGGAAGAACGAGGCGCAAGGCCGTGTAGGCGGCATATCCAGACTGTAGCTAAGGACCGCATTCTGCTGATACAAAGTTCCTCGGCGTAAAATACATACATATATTTACATAAATATTTGTTTGCGTGTGTGTATACGTAGGTGTGTGTATACACCTACATACATATACATACACGCAAACCTATATACCTATATTACAGACTGTGCACCCTACGCTTCGCTATTATTTACCAACTAATTTAACAAATTTAACAAATATTTTAAATATAAATTAAATTTTTATTGCCTATATGTTTTTAAAATAGGATATTTCGTATTTTAGGATTGATTATGACGTCATCAGAGGTTTACGTCGATGGTTGAAATCAACGGTATTATAACATAGTGTATTTATTCCAATTAAAAGCATTAAAACACTGCTATTATAATAGAGATTATTATTTCTCATTTCAAAGCATTATCATGATCATGACGATGACGGTCATTTGTATAAACCGGTCGTATATCTTACATGTTTGGAAATAGTACTAAGTTTACCACATAGTGTGCGATTTGCTTCATTTTTACTTTCTCCATACATAGGTAGTATAGGGGAAAGTTGTTTTCATAAAAAGGTCGATTTCGAAATTTCAACGGAAACACACGTTTTGAGGTCCCCTGAACACGTTTTGACCATTTTCTCGATGATGCCTGTGTGTTAAGAATTTTGTGGGTGCTCTAACTCAAAACCTATTAATCAAATAATCGCGAAATTTTATAATTGACACTTCTATGAAAGGGACAAGAGTTGATTAGTTTTTTTTTTAATCAGTCAAACAAAAGTGGGTGTTTACTCTAGTCACTTATCCGTTTTTAGGCGCGTTTCGCTTCCAGTATAAGCGCCTATTAGAGTCGGTTTGTTCGTCCATCCGTCCTCATGTTCGTTCTCGGCTTCTACCAAACGGATTTTTGTGAAATTTGATATTAAGGACTTAAACTCAAAGAAAATAAGAAAGTCACAAAAATAAATCACATAAGTCAATCAGGGGTACCACTTTACTGGTGACAAAAAATGAACTTTCCGTTATATCTCGTAACTGTTTGGTCAAATTAAAATAGTTTTCAAATAAACTTGTAGAACTAGTAACGTAAAGTATTTTTTTCCATACATTTTTATCGTATGAGTAGCCGTTATTGATAAAATTGAACAAGAAAGTCGTAATTCGCTTTGAACTTTGAAAAATTCATACATAGATACCTAATTGTTGTCAACGTAAATAATCTTATTGGTTACTGAAGTAAATAAGATTTGCTATAATTAAAAAATTCATTTAATTCATTACGCGTGCATGACGGATTTTGTAAGCGGAAGGAAATGGATTCTCTAAGGCAAAGAAAAAACATAAACGTAAATATTACAACTGCTGAACTCAAGTGAGGTATGTTTTAAGTAATTTTTGATGGTTCAGTTGATTAAAACTGATTAGAAAATAAATCACTAAATATAAATTGAATATTTCCCTGGAATCATATCTGATATACCGATTACAGTATTTACTCATTAAAATTACGTGATGTATGTTGATGCACCAACTAAAGGGGGAGAAGAAATTTTTAATAAGCAAACATACAATCGGGTCGTGGTGTTTTGCTGTTTTATAGTGCGTGTTCGGTCAAATTATATCGTATAGTTTCAAATACTCCATCACACGAAACGCGCCTATTTGTGATACACTGTGGGTACACTTTTCTAACTTGTTTTTATAATTGCTTTAATACTTTATCAATTTAAAAAGGTACTGGAATAAAGGTTTTAAGAAATTTAATCTTCTATACCCTTTGTTCGAAACATTTTTCCATATAATGCATTTTTAAGAGATATTTTTAAAATTATATTTTTTAGCTGCTACCACCACACGACCTGGAGGAAATTTTTTTAAGCACTTGAGGCTTAATTACGTCTTAGTAACGCTCCTTTTTATTTTCTTAATTGTTGGAGCTACGGTATGAGTTTGTGTTCTTTGAAGGTCTTTGAACTTTTCTCGTAGTTCCTTAAAATATTTATTATCATTTAACCTATTTGGAATTTTTAGAAATATTACAGATATGGAGAGAGTCATATGGTGGCCACATTAGATTTTTATTAAAATCAATTTGGCTTATACAGATCTCGTTATTTTGCTCTCTCCCCGGATTCATGTAAAGAATGTCTTATCTCAGTTTCCCCTTACAACGACTGTTACCAATCGATCTCTTTTTCATATTGATAGTTCTGTATAAACATATCATACAATTATTGAGTGATCATAGTTAATAACCTGTTAACCGAGTATTGTTTAAACCGGTTTCTACTCGCTACCTGTCTACTACAAAATTCTTCATTTCTTGGTTAAACTTTCTTCGATTCACTTAACTGTTGAATACTTTTCCTTCATCTACCTCTTTTGCCTTAATATTATCTTTTAAAGACGTCTTTAAACATTTAGAATCATTTTAATAAACGCCCGATATTTTTCATCAGTCGTATTATCATTACTATTTTTCTAACAATACTTATCTATCTGGAATTTTTAGAAATATTACAGGTACGGAAAAAGTCATGTGGTGGCCACATCAGATATTTAGTTCATATTATACCCGTTTCGCCAGCAATGCGTAAAATAACCGCAGGTCTCTACGTCATAAGGTCTCAAGAATAAGGGTTCCCTTAGTATTTTAATAATATATTTCAGCTCATTCGAAATGAATTAAACTATTTTTGCAAAGAGGATAAAATTCATCATATCGGTCGAGCATCAGACTTCGTATCTTATATCTAACTTATTTTATCATAAATATTTAAAACAACTGCGACGAATTTGTTCGCATGTTGCAGGGAAACGGGGACGCTTCTCTGCTAGAATTCGAGTCTTTTTGAGCTGACGTGAGACTAATGGACAAATAAGAAGCAATACGAATTAAATTAAAAATTATTTAGTAATGAGAAACTATATAGTAACTAGAAACAAGGATCGCAAAGAAATTGACATTCAGTGCCACACATAGAGTGTGCCATTTTATCATTCCTTAATTATTCTTTCGGTAATTCTTTTACACTTTCATGTTGTAAACTTTCAAAACAACCACAAGGGAGTCCATATTTACTTCTTTCATTTTTATTGTATTATATGCCTCGTGAACGTTTCCTAAAATTTAAGGTGTGATGGAAGATTGCTTTGTGACTCTCGGGAACTGCAAAATTTTACTCTTTAAAAAAATCTTCTGAAACGAATCGGAACGCGTACATTCACTTTAAAAGTTTCGACCATTAATTTTCACGAACCGTGCTCATTTTTTAATCGAGTTATGTCGCCATTTGGATAGACGACGCCAGATCGGAGCATGATAGTAGCATCCACGTACAGATCCGACAACAATTCCCGCGTCGGTTCCCTACTGAACTCCATAGAGAAGGGTCCATTAACTTCAAACCTGTTAATTAATCAACAAGCATCCCCCGCCGCCGAAATAACGCAGCGAGGAACTTTCATTTTAATATTGACACATACATTAAGCCTGCACTCTGCAATGTATACCCTTAAGTCCGTTTCGAATGGCAGCTGAATAAAAAAATCGAAAAGAAATGAAAAAAGTCAGCATCGACATTTTCGCGTTCGGAGAACGTGAGAGAACGGCGATTAAAAAACGCGGGAACGGGCAAAAAAATGAACGTTAAAAAATGGCGTCGCATATATTACGTAGGAACAACCTCCGCTATGGTATTGGAGAGAGAGAGATGATGTGGAGAGAGGAGAGAGAGAGAGAAAGAGACGGGGGATGGAAAGAGAGAGGAGGAGGAGGGCTTCATTTCGGAAACTGTAAGCTCCCCAGAGATTGCCCGCCGGAAAAAGTTCGCCGCGGGAAGCGAGAGGGGATGAAATTGTGTGCGAGGGAGGCGGAAAAGGGGAAGTGCGGAGGCTGTGGGGGCAGGGGGGGGGGGTAGGACGGAGGGGAGAGTGGATGGAAAACCTGTACCGTGAAATGCGAAGCCAATCTGGTCCATCCCAATTCGAATCCGGAAAAAAATCAGCACCGGATAACGTTCCATCTTCCGCCTGTAATGCCACTCGGTGACATCGTGACGCTGCCACTATTCACGAGACGCTGTTCCGTATTCATTTGTTTTTTCTCCGATGTTTTTTTCCCGTTGCCCGGAGAGGCGAAAAAGAAGTTTCCGTGACCCTCCCCCTTCCTCTACTCTCACTCACATTTTCCAACCGAATCTCCCCTCCCCCTTCGGCCCTTTTTCTCACCTACCTCTCCCTTTCCCTCCTACACTGATATCACACACATACATACATACATACACACACGCGGACCGTTATTTACTCTCTCCCTCCGGACCGACTTCCGAGAGGAATTTGTCATAAAATAATGCGTCCCTTTCTCTCCACACGCCACGATATGCCCTCTTTTAAACGTCTGAATTAACTTCGCGATACCTATCGTTCGATTCCGAAGTTTCTGCCCTCGGAAAAGCGAATTGTCGATATATATGTGGAAAAAGAAGAATGGGCGACTCGCGTGGGACGAATTAATCGACGCATTTACTATCTTTGGATGCGATGTTTTTTTATCGGCCGGAACGGGATATTCGAGGGTGTGAATTCCTGGAGAGAATCGCCGTTGAAATATTCTGCCGTCAACTGTCACGGGATAAAAAATTAAGCTCGATTTTAATTGGCGAGAATTGATTGGGTTTTTTCGAGTCGAACCGTTAAGAGGCCGACAGTTTTGATTGAAGGAGTTTCTTGCGGTTTTTGAGCGTTCCCTTTCTATGATGCGTTAAATTAATTTATAGCGCAAAAATGAATTTATTAGAAAGTTCCGCCGATATCATTATCGATGTGCATTTACATAAATTAGAACTGCAGTTAAAATGTTAAGCATATGGAGTTCAAAATTTGTAGATTAGGCAAATGTTTCTAGGATACAGATATAAAAAAATTACCTCAGTTTAATGCAGGCAGCTGTTAAGATCCACAATTGTTTTCATGCCGATATTATAGCTAAAACCCATTTATAGGGGAAAACAGCAAAATGAACTCGAAACATTCGTATTGACGAGAGAGTGTATCACTTTTTTGGCTCTGTATCCTCTTCTACGAACGATTGTACTCGAAAAAACGATTCGCAGCTTTTTTCCACGTCGCACGGACATGGATTCCACAAAAAAGAGTTAAAAGTGAAAGTGAAAGTGATGTGGGAATTCGAACCTAGGAATAGGAAATTAAGAAATAGTCGAATCAATCTGAGAACATTTAAATCAATGCGGGTAAATAAGGATTCAAGAGATGAAAAGGAGTGGAGTGGATATGGAAATATTATCGCAGAAATGATGGAAGAGGAAAATACAAAGGGGATAATTTACTTGGTTATCCAGAAAGCAACTGAAAGAAGGTGATAGTTAAGGGAAAATGAATGGAAAGGCTTTGAATTTAGTTAGGCGTAAGGGTAACTAGACATTTTATTTTTGGAATTACATGCTTGTTCCGAAAATGCCATTCAAAGTGACTATTTGGTTTAGGCAATGCTCGTATGTGTCAGCAATAAGGAACGATTAATGCTTGCTTCTCAGTCATTAACAAACATTTTGTATCATTTTTATAATTGTAATTGTATCTGCTTCCGAAATGCGTAACATTGCCATTTCTAGCATGGGACATGGGTTCTCTACCAACGCCCTCTTTGTCCCAAAAAAATATTAACTAAAGCATAATTTCTGCTTTATATTATTGATAAAAATAGAAAAAAACGGACGAAAAAATACTAAAGAAATAGTATTGAAGATGCCTGCTCATTCTTCATCCTTGCCAAAATGTACCCACTTGCAAATAATGTACAGAGAAATCGTTGAAGAATAGCCGCCCAAATTTCAGCACCCCGAGCAGCAGGACGGCAGGTTTGGATACAGAACCCCGAAACCCACAACCTCGAAGGGACAGAAAACCTCGAATGGGCAGTACCTCGAATTGACACAATCGCGAATAAACTAAATCAACAAATGAATACAATCTCGAATAGCAATATCATTTACATTATTTATCATTACTTTTATTGTTATTGATATTTTCACAAATGGTATTATTTTTTAAACGTTATAAATTTAGAAACGGCATTAATATAAAGGAAATAGCTGGAATATTTAGGTAGCTTTTAAACTACATTGGATTAGTTTTCTCCAGAATATGCAATATCACATAGATAATAATAAATGAGATTTTTAAATTACGCATATTATATTTCAATACGTGGGGGAAAAATTAATATTGTTTATTATTGATAAAATAACTAATTTGTCATTAATTACATCACAAAATAAAATTTTTGGATGGTAGTCAATTTAACTTTCATCAGTAATCTATGTTGTGAGCAATACCACCAAGATATTGCTCCAGGTTATGCTTATCATATTCCAAAACAACTTTTTTAATACGTTCTGCCGCAGAAACGTGCTTCTTTGCCTTTTATTATGTATTCCCGCCTCCAATCGAGCGATCTTCAGCTCTGTCAGACATTGCTCCTTTTTCAAACACACAATAAACTTCCAAATAATAGGGTGGCATGAGGGGATGAGCGACGCGAAACTCCTGTGCCATCCCTCAATTCTGTTATTTGTCTTTGGAAGGTCTTGAAGAGTCACTTAGTACTGATTTCAAAGCTTGACATTGTACATAGGAGTTCCACATTTGTCCTCTCCGCAACGGTCGTCCAATACAGTTATCTTCGAAATAATCTGTCAGTGGAGCGAAAATTCGCCGATTATATTTGTCTTCAAAAAAAGGCGTCTTCATAAGATATTCGAATACCATTCCAATATTTTTTGTGGGAACAAATGCCAAAGCAGAGATCTTTCATTTGCCGCCATAGACACTTTGAAACGGAAAAAAACACCTCATTTCAGTATTAGGGAATATTTCTTTAAAAGCCTTAATCTCTGCTTCTTCAAAGTCCGTCATAATGGATTCAGGCACGAGTCCAGGTTTTTTCTCACAGATGATACAATGGGCCTACAGGTAAGTCTCCGAGGACTTGTTTGGAAGAAGAGCGTAGACTAATGGTATAGTTGTCCCGAATTTGATAGCATGAATAGTCCAAAGCTGAGTAAAATGAGGATGTGCTGTTTTAAAAGTCTCATCGCACATCCAGGGATCCGCTTCTGCCTGCGCGTCAAAATTATTTTCCGTCACAAAGATTAATAGGTATTCATCCCTCCAGTAAATAGCAAAGCCTCTAGGAAATATTTAGTGGTATCCGAAAGTTTGACTCAAAGCACTTCAATTCATATTTTCCTAGAACTACATTTAGTTGGGACTAACTATGAATAAAGAAATGACAAGGAAATTGCTTAACAGAAGGATTGTCATATACATATAGAAGAAAATACATAATATGCGTAATTTTTAAAAACATCTAACTTATTAATATCTATGGAGATGGTGTCCATTCGAGGTTCAGTCCATTCGTGATTATGGGTTCAAGGTTTTGGGTTTCGAGGTTCTGTCCGCATACAAGGACGGCTATCCGGTACCTCGGACAGACATTGTTGATTGGACGAAGAGTTATGATGATTTGCAATTTTGAGGAAATTCAAATAGGCTAAAGATATTTGCAAGAATATTCAATGGGTATACAAAATATGAAGTGAACCGCACTAACATGAATTATTCCTTCGGGGCTCAAACTTCCATTTTTCCAGTTGTGTATCACGCTACTATAAATAGATATTTGTTAATTTGGCTTCAACTGATGAATATTTTTATAAGACATATATTTCATATCACGCAAGTTCTGTGGAAACTCTCTTGAAATCTACTCGAACTACCAGCAAAAGACCAAAAAAATCGTCTATAACGCAACAAGCTACACAGCTTCATCACTATCCAGCAAAAGCCATGCCTATGCGATCACCTCAACAGAGAATATGCCTAATCAATCAAGCTTTGCAGTATTCGCTAACGCCGTTTAGTAGGCGACAACGAATTTGCTTCGCGACACAATAAGCGGAGCTCTACCATTTTTGTCCGCCCTCACCTTGAACACCTATAACTCACACACACACCGAACACACCTTCCCTTGGTAATTCCATCAAGAGTGCATTCCACTCCGAAGAAGAACTATTTTTTCTACCGCGAAAGAGTCGAGCTAGGCTGAGAGTCGGCGGAGAGATGGAATTCTCCGAACTTCCCACCTCACTCTTCCTCCTCCCTTTCAGCAGTTAGGGAGAGGAAGAGCATTACAGATCATCCACACATCGCCACCTCTGCACAATGCCAGAGCGAGAGAGAGAGAACGAGAAACCGGGAGAGGTAGACACACCGAGAAGAACGGCTTTAAAGAGCCTCCCACCCGCTCCTCTGTTTCTCATTCCCACACACACCGCCCCCAAACCCTCCTCTTCCTCCTCACAGAATCCGGCGAAGAATATCACACCCCGAAACTGTTGGAGACCTTTTTTCTCGGAAAAGCACGGGCAGCGTAAGGGGTGGACGCCAAGGATGGTCGGTTGGGAGGGGTTCTGGCTGCAGAGAGGGGAGGGGTTTGATGGACCCCACAAAAACCCCTCCGACGACTGCGACGAAAAGGGCGTCCCAACGAAATGAGAATGCGTTCCCACGCCCGTGCACTTGTCCTCTCCCTCGAGGACGGCAGAAGGGACGGCCGGGGGTGGAGGGAGAAGGGGTGGCGGGGGAGGGTTGGGCGCAGACACCTAATAAGGGTGGAATTCGGGAGGAGGCGGGATGGATTCGGCAACGCCGTCCCTCATAGCTCCTGCCCCTCGCCAGGGGCGGATCCAGTAACTTCCAAAAGGGAAGAGAGGGGGAGCGATTCTTAACGGTTTCGAGTGATGGCACCCCATACTCGATACCTAAATGAAATACCCCCGAGAAAGTATTTCGAAGAAACTTTCTTAATGAAAGATTAACGCAGAGTAGAACTTTGTCATATTAAATGGCAGCTTTTTCGAAATTAATATAACTCACCGCTTAGTACGTGAAAGGTACATGGACTGGTCCAAGTGGAGGGGGAGGTGATCACTTTGGACTCGCCACTACCTCTCGCAGTATCTCACCAATACCTTTGGTGAGATACTGCGAGAGGTCACCCTCTCTCCCTCTGTCACCTTCCTGTGGTGTCGTACACTGCCCCCGTCTATGTTGCATTATCCCTACGCATCCATTGTCTGCGTAACAGGCCAAACACTCTTCCCACCTCTTCTTGCATTTTTGGCAGGTTTTAATAAAGCAAAAAGGAGTCTCCATGGGTTCACCTTTGCGCCCGTCGGTCCTGCACGGACCAAAAATAAAACAATTCCTGAACCAACAGGGCTAGATAGACGAAATTTTTGGAGTGCACAGTCATAGCGATGCATTCATAAATGCAGGCAAAAACTTGCTTAATCCATTCGCTTTTACTATGCAAATTCTACTTGTTATCCTTAGATGCCGGGAGAACTCCTTCCTTCCCATATCCACCCTCCACTACCCCCGTTTTTTCCTACTCCCGTAATGTAATCCCTCCCTTGAAAAACTCGCCATTCAACCCCCTGAAAACCCTCCCCCGTTATGTCTCCCCTCCCTTTCCTTGCCCCCTCCATTTCTTCAACCCCCGCAAATGCGTTCATTCTCGTCCTTTTTCCCACTGCTAGCGTGCACGACGATAGGCACACAAATCGGTCTCCGAGGCGGAGTGAGGTAGTCTGATCCGGGGGCGGGCAGAGGCGGGAGGAGGGGATCGACGGGAGACGAGAGGGGAGGAGAGGGTGACTAGAGGGTTGCGACCGTGACGGCTGATTTATTCCACCGGATCGGTTTTTTCGGGCGTGCTAAGGGGCGGGGAGGGGAGTGTTGGATGCGGGGGAGGACTGGGGTGAGGACATAGGGAGGGGGGCGTCTCACGAACGCTCCTTCTTCCATTCACTTGTTCTTTTTTATTTCATTTTAGCAGCGCCACCGCCAAATTTCGGTCTCGGACCAAAAAAATGGTCCATCCGGGTGTGTGATGCTGGGAAAGCGGACGAATTTATTTTTGGAGGTGGGGAAAGAGAAAAAGCTAAAGAAGTGAGGGAAAGAGTGAGAGAGAGAAAGATAGCTAACATGAATTGCTAAATCTTCGGAACAGTTTTTTAACTTCCGGGTTATATAAAAGTCATTTTTGCCAATCCCGATGCCTAACAGCATTGCAAATGCCTGTAAACTCATAGAAATGCAGTTTAACTACCTGTCCTCCGAAATGCAATTTTTTGGGTCGGAATCCTACTGTAAATGTGGGCGACTGCATTCATAGCAGACGTAATTAGCTATTTTCCCCTTGCTCAGGTGCTAAAAAAGCAAGCGGTGCTGTGGAAAATATTAGGTGGCTCAAGAAAAATATGGAACCAACACTATCAAATTATGGTAAATACGATTCAGAGGAGTCCGCTGTCATCTGGGGCCCTCCGGAATTGTGGAAGTCTTCACTTCACACTTGACAAATGCGCACATAAAATAGCAGTTGTGGAAATTTATTGCAAAGTGACTGCGGGCTGTAAACCATGCAAAAATATCACGAATATTTTATTGCAAAACATATGGCCATTAAAATTCTTTATTTTCCACAAAAAATGTTAAGATTATTTGATGACGTAGACATGTCATTGCTCCTCGTTATTGGCTGTCTATGCCACCATTTGAGTTATTTACACCTATTTGCTAGTAAAACCTTTATCAACATTTTAAAGCCTATTCTTGGAACCATTTATCCCTTTGCGCCCTTTCTGCAAAAAAAAAACGAAATATTCTCCAAACTGAGACAAGAGGCAAATTATGGGCGGTCGCAATTAGGAATGAGACTCCCACTGTGAATGTTAGTAAATTAACGCGAGTGAAATCGTCAAAAAATAATCTCTTCACACCAGCTACGTACAATAATTAATGGTTACTGATTTGAAATACGTGCAAAGGCAATGGAAGGAAAAAATACTGCAATGTTTCGAATATTTGCTTAATTCCGGAAATTCGATAAAAAATAAATTCAAACCGAATAATGTAACAACATTAATTAACGGGACGGAAAATTTTTACATAAAAACACGTCGGGAGCAAAACACCGTTCAAATTGATCATTCTAAATTAATCCAATCGATATCCAATCACGGTTAACAGTTAATGCCATATAGAACGGTGATATCCGCATTTTCATTCTGCCGTGCATGGGTGTCTTTGATACGCCCCTCGAGGATAAAACAATTACGCCGAAAAATATATCGCGCTGGATCTGCCGGCGGAAAATTTCCTAGCACATCGTGATGCTGTCGCCGTCAAAGTGACGCCTTCGAAGCAAGAACAAGTGTTCCAGTCTTTACGATAATAACTCGTAACTGACAGTGTATCTTAGCCACCCTTTTTAGTCTATGGTCCCAAGACGCCGCACGAATTAGATATAAAGTACGCACCCATGTTGGGATGTTATTCCCTTTCCCGAAAAATTTTCAGAGGAAACATCTAAAAACTTAAAAAATACTTATTTCCGGATTTCGTTGTCAGAAAACACTGAATAAAACTCCGAAAGGGAATTTTTTTAAAATTTTCTTCATAAACAAAGATTCGATATTTCAAAATAGGAATTCTACACCAAAAAAGGAGGTGATTTAATATCGCGCAAACGTACCAAGTGCGAAATTCTGGAGTGGAGGAGAGCTGGAAAGGATGGATGCGTTAATTAATGGCAAATTAATTTCATCAATAAATATTCACGGGAACTCCAAAAATAACCGATGATAACTCAACGTAGTCTGCAAAAGTTGGCAATCAAGCGGTTAAACCACAAATTGTGATATAATATATCTCCTGGAAAGACTTCAGTGTGGCCCTGGTATCACGGAGTCGTTCCCAAAAAAAAATATTAATATACAATAACCTAAATATCATTTTGTTCTCTAAATATTCGATAGAGAGAGTCTAAATATTGATCCTTACCGCTTATAAAGGAAAGAAGAGAAACTATAGCAAAATTTGTAACCAAATCGTAATTCAAGAAGAAAAAATGCGATTTAATTAATAAACCTCGCACATTTTGATCTATGATTACTTCTTTATGAAAGGAATAGGAGTTATCAAATTCGACGCTATAACGAGAAAAGGTTCTCTTTCGGTTTGTTTAAAAAAATAGGCGGAGGTCAATGTCTTGAACTGGTTGTTTTATCGATTTATCGATTCTATCACTCTAACGATGTCATTCGACAGAGAAAGAGACAAGTAATGATCGAGTAGAATTTTAATTTTAAGAAAGAATGGAATGCGTTACCCAAAAGTAAAAGGCAAGGCATGGCTTCTAAAGCGTAACGGTCAGACAGATTGGAATTCTAAATAAAGTAAAGGTGAACATTAATGAAACCAATTTATCTACGCAATCAGGACCTACCATTATAAGAACTCTAGTAAATGCGCAACGGGTGAACTCAGAAGTGAAACGATGAGCACTTTTTGAAAAAGAAAAATACCAAAAAATAATCGAAATAAAATTATTAGAATTGCGTGCGAGTCAGTAATGAGGACGGATGGAGAGGGCGGGGTGTAGCGAACGATTACCGTTTAAATGTACGGCAGGGCATGCCAGCGACCGGAATGCAAAATTAATTGCGGTTTTCTGAGTGATTATGACCTATTTAAAAAGTCGGCGATTATTTTTTCCGACTACGAAAGGTTTACCCGAAGCGAATTCGGAGCTGAACATCATCGAGGTCCAATCGACATTCGATTCTGGTTTTGACGGTTAAACTGCTTCATCGCCTCGCAACGGTAAATTACGTAAAGGAGTGTAATGAAGTCTCAAGTTCTTTTATAATCGTACTTTAAACGTTAGTTATGAATAAAATTGAAATGTGTTGATTATGTTAGTGTCGAGAGAATATTTCATTATTACGTTTAAGGATCGACGCGTGTAAAAATTCCATAGGAAGATACCGATCTGAAAACTACCATGATGTATATGTTTCGATTTCTCAGTTTTTTAAGTAAAAAGCAGACAGATAGTAAAATACCTCGGGGGCAATAAACTTGGCTGCAATGAATGGGTAGCATTATAATAGTCTTTCTTTTGAAATGTATATTAAAATGGAAAATGAAGAGCTTTTTTTAGTTAAATTGAAAAATAAAATAAAATATGGGTGAACTAGGGTTTCCTTTTCCTTTCTGGCATTATTGAATTACTTTAAATACTATGTTGGTCAACAATCAATAGTTGTATATACAAAAACATTCAAAACATTCCCTACTATCACATAAATATTAGTAGTTGTCATTAATCATATACAGGACAGAATTTCGAAGGCAATAGTTGGCTCGGGATATCTATTTTTTTAAATTAATTTTAAATAACAACATTCAATATCATTATATATCGACGTTTCTTACAGAGGAGGATACTAATGTTTAGACACTTCCAGATAAGCTGGAGATTCGAAATTTTTTCTTAGGTAGGAGTTTGTGCAAAACCGACTAGAAAAAACGAAAATTTTGAAAAAGTGCAAGGTAGTATTTGTAAAAAAAACGAAATAGGGATAATACAAATTTTGATATTTTAATTTGTTTGGTAATTAAAAATTCTTAAAGTTTAAACAAATAGGTAAATGTTTAGATACTACGTTGGGAGATACAGAGCTGAAATTTTCCAAGTATTTAGAGTTTTGTCTATTTAAACGAATAAACATTTCATTGTATTTATGAAATTATTTTTGCGGCCGTTAAAAATTATTTAAATTTAAACAATTAGATAAATGATATTTCACTTCTAAATGTGCTACAAATATCAAATTTGGCATAAATGTGTAGCATTATTAACCCAATGTGGAAAACTTATAATATTCATAACATTCCAAAAATTAGCAATTGTTTTATTCCATTATTGTTCCATAAGGGAAAAAAGAAATTTGGTTCCTAGGAGAAATATTTTGAATTAAAGAAATATTTCCCATGATGAAATATCTCTCCAAAAAGTTAATGTTTTTTCAAGGTGAGATGAAATGCTTGCAGTATGCAAGCACCTTCTACTAGTGTGTGTGTATATATATATATATATATATATATATATATATATATATATATATATATATATATATATATCATTCTATATAGACGTTCCTTACAGAGGAGGATATAACATACTAGTAGTTGGTGCTTGCATTCTGCAAGCATTTCATCTCAACATTTAAAAAGATTCATTTTTCAGACAGACATTTCATCATTACAAATATTCTTTTAATTCTAAAAATTTCACCTCCGCAGCGATTTCCGTTTTTCCCACATGTAAAAATAATAGTTTAAAACCATCCCCAAATGTTGCAATTTTAAAATTTTACACTTTCTACATTATGGAGTACTAATGTTACACATTTTAGCCAAATTTTAAAGTTGTAGCACTTCTATAAGTAAAATAATGTTTTTCTAATTGTTTAAATTTAATAATTTTTAACGGCCGCCTCATTTAATATATGGTAAAATTGAAATGTTTATTTACGCAAATTCACTACTCTGTAAATAATTTGAAAATTTCAGCTTCCTAGGTTATCCCGTAGTACAAAAACAGTTATCTATTTGTTTAAACTTTAAGAATTTTTAACTGACAAACAAATTAAAATATCAAAATTTGTATAATCCCTAATTCGTTTTTTTAAGAATTCTACTTTTAAAAAAAAATTCAACTCCGTGGCACATTCGGAAATACATAAACCTTGAAAATTTGTTTAAACAATTGCGAATTTTTAGCGGCCGCATTGTTGCACTTTTTCAAGATTTTCGTTTTTTCTAGTCGGTTTTGCACAAAATCCTACCTAAGAAAAAAATTTCGAATCTCCAGCACATCTGAAAGTGCCTAAACATTAGTATCCTCCTGTTATATGTATGTTATATCCTCCTCTGTAAGGAACGTCTACATATATATATATATATATATATATATATATATATATATATATATATATATATATATATATATATATATATATATATATATATATATAATGATATGATACGAGGGAAATCGAAAAGTAAAGGCGATTTGAGTGCAAGAATAATATATACTGTCAAAACGCGCTCTCAAGGTCATCATACTTACTATGTAGTCAAACAATTCTAAACGTATCCTACCAGTTGCCGGTTCTCATGGTGTCTTGTACTGTCGATGGGTAAAAAGTCAGCTCCACTTTCGGGGTGCACCGTTCGTGAAGAACGAGCTGTCATCAGATTTTTATGGTCAGAAGGGGTCAAACCCTCTGAGATTTACAGAAAAATGTTAGCACGGTATAGTGAACAGTGTATAAGTCAAATAAAAGTGTACGAATGGGTGGAATGGTTCAAAAGTGGCAGAACAAATTTGGTTGACGATCGTTTAGGCCACCCGACAACTTCAAGAACAGAAAACAATCTTGATCGAGCTAATGCTATCATACGAGAAAACAGAGGAATTACTGTTACTGCTGTTGCCGAAATGTTACACATCAGCTATGGATCTGCGTATTCGATCATGCACGATTACCTGAAATATCGTAAAGTTTGTGCTAGGTGGGTCTCCAAACAGCTCACAGATGAGCAGAAACGGAAACGTATGGAGATTTACATGCAATTTTTCCAGTGATATCACGAAGAAGAGACATTGCTGCAACAAATTGTTACGAGAGACGAGACATACGAGGGCTGATAAAAAATATCCGGGACAGAATTTTTAACAAAGTAACTACTAGATGAATCGAAGTGAAAACTATGTCGGTGATTTGGCAACATTTTTTGATGCGATATACCAGAGGAGCAGGCGTTAGTATGAATCAGTGGTGAGTGAACTGTTCAACAGTGCAAGTGTGTTTTCCAGTCCGACGTAGTGCAAAATGGATGTTGAAGGAGCAACGTTTTTGCATCTAGTTCTGTTGTAAACTTGGTAACACGGCCAAAGAAACCTACGTACCCATAAATCCATGATTCATCACCAGTGATAATGCTTGGCAAGAAGCTGGCATCATTTTCGGCACGTTGCATAAGTTCGCGGCACATTGCCACACGCTGTTCCGTCTGATCTTGCGTGAGAAGGCGGGGAACAAGTTTTGCCGAAACGCGTTTCATCCCAAGATCCTGCGTCAGTATCGCTTGACATGTTCCATATGAAATGTTCAGATCATCAACAATCTCTCTGATCGTCAAACGTCGGTTTTCACGGATTAAAGCATTGACACGGTCAACAGTGTCGTTTGTTCGCGTCGTCGACGGAAGTGCTGCCATTTTTTAAGCGTGAATACCACTCAAACGTCTTGGACTGACTCAATGCTGTTTCTCCGAATGCTTGTTGCAGCTTTTCGTAGGTTTCTGTGGCCGTGTTACCAAGTTTACAACAGAACTTGATGCAAAAACGTTGCTCCTTCAACACATCCATTTCGCACTACGTCGGACTGGAAAACACACTTGCACTGTTGAACAGCTCACTCACCACTGATTCATACTAACGCCTGCTCCTCTAATATATCGCATCAGGAGATGTTGCCAAATCACCGACATAGTTTTCACTTCGATGCATCTAGTAGATACTTTGTTATAAATTCTGTCCCGAATATTTTTGATCAGCCCTCGTAGGTGCACCATTACGAGCCCGAAAGCAAGTAGCAAAGTATGGAGTGGAAACAAACACGTCATCTCCAAAAACAAAGAAATTTAAAAGTGTGCCTTCTTCCGGCAAAGTCATGTTAACGTTGTTTTTGGTTGTCAACGGACCAATTCTGGAACATTATAAGAAATGTGAACAGATTGTTAATAGTGCAACATATTGTGTCATGCCAGAGAAACTGAAACCAGAGGGTTGCTGTCAAAAGGTGTTCTTTTACATCAATACAATGCTCGTCCTCATTCAGCCGCTGCAACCATGGAAACAATTCAAGAGCTTAAATTTGAAATTCTTTCTCACCCATTCTACTGTCCGAACCTCGCCTCAAGTGATTGTCACCTCTTTGGTCCTCTGAAAAACATTGCATTGACGTCGATTTTCACATGATGAAGAAGTCAAAGAAGCGGTGCATACTTGGCAGCAGGAACAACCGAAAACGTTTTCTCAGACGGCATTTAGAAGTTTGTGGACCGATTTAATATGTTTTTGGAAAAGTAAGGAGACTACGTTGAAAAATAACACTAAAAGTTTGTACATTTTACCTTTCTAGATTTAATAAAAATATTGCCTTTACTTTTTGAATTGAATATATATATATATAACGACTTACGGAAAAGGAAAGGTAAAATGAATATATGGATGTCAACAAGGTGTTGGGATGAGGAAACCCAGTGAGCACTCACCAATCAGACGACTTCAGGTTGGCGAGGCCCCGGGGATGTCGAAGCGACACACGTAAAATAACACAAAAACACAGAAACATCACAAACGTAGAAGCTTTCGGAACTACTCCTTCTTCAGCTACAGAGAAGTAGTAAAAGAACACTAAAACACAGAAACATCACAAACGTAGAAGCTTTCGGAACTACTCCTTCTTCAGCTACAGAGAAGTAGCTGAAGAAGGAGTAGTTCCGAAAGCTTCTATGTTTGTGATGTTTCTGTGTTTTAGTGTTCTTTTACGTGTGTCGCTTCGACATCCCCGGTGCCTCGCCAACCTGAAGTCGTCTGATTGGTGAGTGCTCACTGGGTTTCCTCATCCCAACACCTTGTTGACATCCATATATATACGAGTTAAGAGAAAAAATAATGAGGAAGATTTGAGAATAAAACCAAATAATTGTAGTGCTTAATGCTATGGAATATTTCTTGTCACCCCATCTTTTGCCCAAATAAATAAAATATTCCTGCATCCTTCATCGATAAATTTGGCGACTGTATTTTTTTCATAAGAAACAATCGATAGAATCACTTTTAAAATATAGTTATTTCACTGGAATTAAGTTCCAGTGGAAGAAACTGCATGATATTATGCGGTCATGAATCTCAAAAACATTAAAAACTTGGTCAGAAATTGTAAGCTCTATGGATGCAACCGGTGGGAACACGTTTGAAAACATACCTATTCAAATATACCTTAACCGTACGTTACCCCATGCAAAGTCTGATTTTTTGGGTCGAATTTGTCACGCGAGTATTTTAAAGTCTAACTTATGAAAAAAATGAATTCCCGGACTTTGAAATCGAATTTGACGATAAAAAGTGTGATGGTATGGCATGGAAAGTGTTATTATAATCTCATAAGTATAATTGGCTTAATTGATTCAGACAAATGTTCAGTTGAAAGGTAAGCAAAACGTAGATGTACATGTTCAAGGGAGGAAGAGTTAACGATTATATATTTTGGCCATTATTAAAGAACTGTTATAGAAGTTTTCTTATTGTACCTTCTGAGATGTCTTTCACTTTACTCATTTTAAATGTTAATGCAAAACATATTTCACTGTCTACTAAGTATAGAGAATATGCAGAATACATAAAAAAATTTTAGAGAACGAAAGTACTTAAAATTGCGCATTAAAACTGTCTTCCAGTTACCTTTTGAAACAATTAGCCAGACTTATAGTTTTTATGGTGATTGCCCTTCTTTGAATTACCTTCGTGTCTCTTTCCTCCCTACTTTACTTTATATTAGGAATATATTATTTCTTTTAGTTAATATTAGGTATTACATATTGTTTATAACGGTTGTCACGCAGATTGTTAATCCAACAATACACATTCCCGTGTTATTTAAATTGGAAAATTTAATAGAGAAAAACATGTTTTTAATTAAATTGTATTTCAAATCGCTTTGAAAACCGTCCCATTTTGCTTAACTTTTTAATGCGGTTAAAATGGCGCCTTCTCGCTTCTTCGTTCTTTAGTTTTTGCGTTATAAATTCACAAAAAAATAAACAAATTCTTCAAGATATTTATGGTAGAGATAGGATAGATATATATCATATAAAATCTAAGGTACTTCTAGAAGTGCTACAGAGTTGAAATTTGGCATGAATACAGGTCATTGGTTACAACCGGCAAAAATCCGAAATTTTAGAAAAAGTTATATTTAAGGGGTGTTTTCGACCCCAAAGTCCAATTTTAAACACCCATAAGAAAAGCATTAAAAACGGTGCACGGCTATATAAAATTGTTTTTTAAAATTATTTATACTTAAGATACAAAGTCGGGATATGCAACATACTGTGGAAGATAGAATTCAAATCCATGCTGAATTTCCGTAAAAATTCATTTTAATCATACAATTATGAAAAGTTTTCGGTTTTCAACAACGAAAAATATTAACTACCATAGCAACCATTCCAATTCCTTTCAAATGGGATTGATTAACCATACTTCAAGAGCATCGATTTAATGTTTAGACAGCATTATAATCTATTTGATTTCAGCCAACGACGTATACATATGATGACCAGCGGCGAACTTCTGCCTAGGCAAACTAGGCAGCTGCCTAGGGCCCCAACCTCGGCGGGGGCCCCGACCAGGGGCCGAAATGGTAAACATTGAGGACACAGGACACGGAAAATAATATGTCAATTTTTCCGAACGAAATAGAAAATAATTGACAATGTAATATTGTAATTATATGTAAATGTAAAAATTATAATGTGTAAAAAAGTATAGTTGGTACTTGTCTATTTCATTTCTAAGTCTGTTTGTCTATTTTCTAAAGTCAAACATTTGGGGATTGTTTTAAACTATTATTTTTACATGTGGTAAAAACGAAAATCGCTGCGGAGGTGAAATCTTTAGAATTAAAAGACTATTTGTGATGATGAAATATCTGTCTGAAAAATAAATGTTTTTTTCAAGGTGAGATGAAATGCTTGCAGTATGCAAGTAGTATGTTATACCCTCCTCCTCCTCTGTAAGGAACGTCTATATAGAATGATATATATATATAATGTGTGTATGTGTGTATATATATACATACACACGCACACATACACACATTACTTGGATGCAAACCGAGTGAGGATGTCACTGCATCCATTTATTTCAAATTTGGAAAATCCGTTAGGTTTTCGAAATTTTGAAAAATTTCCTTTAGAAAATGTACAGGAGATAAGACGGAGATATTCTTGCGCGGTCCTTTTCGGAAGAATGAAAAGAAGGATCCCCAAGAATGCGACTCCTCAAAGAAGGGCGTCGCTGCGCGCTTGGCTGCACGGGTCGGAATTCTTGACCACCGAAAAGACCCGAAGTCAAAGGCAAGCGGAGTGAAGGATGAAAGGAAATTAAAAGGAGGAGGATGGGAGGAGGTGGGTCATTTTAAAAGGTCTTACCGCGAATGGTAAGCAGTTAGTTTTGCACCGTGGGACATTCTTTAGCCGGTTGAATAGAAAAAAGTGTGAGGGAGAGGGCAATGGAAAAGTATTAGGGCTGATATTTAAAGCTTATAAAAGGAAAGCGGTGGCGTCTTAAGGAGCAGTGCATTACTGGCTGCTTTCGCCCTACGTTGGCACGATGTTACGGCTAAGCCAACGCACACCACCGGTTCCTTGCCTTGCGTCAAAGCCGCACGTACATATGCAAGAGCCTGTTTTGCAGCCCTTTCTCAATGCAATGGAACTCGATGAAAAATAAAAAAAGTACGTCATAAGCGTTTTCCATTGGTAAAAATACGAAATTATAAGAGATTTAAGAGTGTAGGTCTGAAAAAACTCTCCCCCGCCCCTGTTTACTCGGTATCCAATTCGCATTCAAGAGTGGAGCCTACTAGTAAACCATGATATTTATTCGCTTTTTACATTCCCCATACGTAGTATAGAGGAAAGTACCGTTTCCATGAAAAAAATCGATTTCGAAATTTCAACATAAATACACGTTTTGCGGTCCCCTGAACACGTTTTGACGATTTTCTCGATGATGTCTGTGTGTGTGAGTTTTTTGTGGGTGCTCTAACTCAAAAACTATTAATCATATCAACGCGAAATTTTATATTTAACATTTTTATGAAAGTCAGAAGAAATTAATAGGTTTTGGTAAAAATCGGCCAACTGGAAGTGGGTGTTTACTCTTGTCACTTATCCGTTTTTTGAAACATTTGCTTTAATATTTGATTAAGGTAAAAAAATATTGGAATAAATGTAGACAATTTAATTTTCTACAACCTTTGTTTGAAACATTTTCCCATATAAAGCATTGTTTAAGAGATATCTTAAAAACTAAATATTTTAGCTGCCACCACCACGCTCCCTACTAACGACTATTGTTAACAACTGACGCTTAGTTACGTCTTAGTAACGCTCCTTTATCGTTTCTTAATTGTTGGAGCTCCGTGGCTATATCCTATATCAGAAGGCTATGGTTTGAGTCTATTTCTGTTCTTTGTAAAGCCTTTAAATTGTTCTCTCAGTTCCTTAAAATATTTATTATCATGTAACCTATTTGCAGTTTTTAGAAATATTGCAGGTATGGAGAAAGTCATGTGTTGGCCTCATCAGATTTTTTTCTGAAATAAGTCGCCTATGTATTCGGTTCATCTCTCCGTCTGTGTACAAAATAACCATAACTATTAATCTACGTAGTTAAACGTAAGAATGAAAAAACCGCTTATAACTCAAAAACTCTTTTTCAATCAAACTTTCAGGAATTGCTAGGCGTTTTAAATTTTGAGCTGCTTGCCGTCTAAATTAAAGTCATGAGTTCCATTCCAGAAGTGCTTATTTTCTGCAAGGGGATGAGTGCAGTGCATTAATCATTCTCATGTTAAAATTGCTTATAATCATCGTAGGAGTTCGAAACTATAAACAGCGAAATTTTGTTTTCCTGTTATCGATTTTTCAATACGCGTGGAATCGATCAATCAATTAGTTTTTAACACCAAAAGTTGACGTATTCTTCAGTAAAAATCTTTAATCGTCAAGGTGATTTGCATTGTTGCCGGTATAGTGTAATTTTGTACGAGTGACTTGTATAATAACTTCTCGTCGCATCTATCGACATATTCACGAAATTTCGACGGTTTTGAAGTTTAATCTTGGCTGTGATAAATAATACGGCGGTGAAAAAATATTCAGTTTCTCGTTGATATTTTGTTAGTGAAATCAGATATAGAGATTAAAAATGCCGTATTTTTTAAAGTGAGTGAGAATACAAACAGAAGGATGCGCTTTAATTTAGGCAGTGAAAACCTGAATATCAGTGAGGAGATAACATTGAAAGAAAACATTATCAGCCTTGAACTTCTAACGTTTACCGGATGGTTTCAATAAGATCTTAAGATACCAAAAAGAAGAGTGATGGGCCAATGTGAAGGAGGTACTGTGGATTTCTAAGGGCTAACATGGAATAGGGAGGCAGGTGACAGAAACTGGGAAAGCCTACGGTGGGTCTTCATTCAGCAATAGATAATCGCTGACGATAATCAAATTTATATTTAGAACTAAATGTTTAACTGCATAAACCATTGAAAAAAACATTAAATGGGTAGTAATTATAATGAGGAAATGTTTTTATGGATAAAGTTGTTACCTGGCATTTTTATCTGCAAGGAATGATATCTAACTCTTATCAACAAACATGTGCGATCTTCATGAACTTATTTTCCGTATTTGGACATACAAGCACAACAATAGGAGTACAGTTATAGAAATTTGACTACAAGGGTAGCTTCTTCAACATTTGATGCATTATCATACGCCAAGAAAACCTATTTGACTTGAAATTCAGAACGATCTGATTGTAGGTATGTAAACTATCACGTAATGTTATATATACTTATCAATTGCAAGGTGTTTCAGGGTTACATAAGAATTAATGACTATGATAGTGAGTACATCATGATTTGCTCTTTCAAAATTTTGAAATAAAAAGGAAAAATAAAATTAGTTTATAGAACCCTCTACTCAAAATTTTCGGTTAAAAACGTATAAGGCTTCGCATAAGGGTGAATGAGGCGATTTCTTCCTACTGATAGTGTTACCGGCTCGAATCCTGCAAAGTCTATGGACGTATGAGTTCTTCTAATTAAGTCACTTTAAATTGATTTAACCGCTGTTTACGAGCAGTTGATTCATAAGTAAACAAACAAATGATTCCACAGTAATTACTAACAGATAGACAGTAAAACTGTTAAAAAGATAGGTGTACTAATTTTAGGCATTTCTGATGCCATGGCAGCAACGATTATGAGAGTGCTTCCTATAACTTAAATTTAGGAGAGGTGTTGGTGTAAATTTATATATATATATATATATATATATATATATATATACATATACATATATATACTTTTGATGATAACGACGCAAAAATTTTATTCGGCTTATCCTTTGTTGACATGCTTTTAAAACCCATTATCGTTGCAGAACTTCTCATTATTCAACTAATTAAAACTTTATTTACATTAAAATTCGATAAAAGTTTCATAAGTATATGTTGACAATGAAATGCGTTTGCGTAAAATAAATGAAAAACTCTCGTTCAAATGATTTCAAGCAACGGACGCATAAATTAAATATGCATCACGCAAGAACGATCCTTGAAATTAAATGCTGTTATTCATATTCTGTAAATTGAAATCATAGTTGGGTTGTTACTTTTTTTAGTTTTCGCATTAAAATATATCACAAAACATTTTCCAATTTTTTTCTCTCGGCATCATTATAAATAGGCAACGCCGCAAACCTCATGCAAGAGTATCTATGGAAACCTAATGACGCAACCAGTGCAAGAGCCAATCGATATCAAGGCTCGACGAGGTTTCCTCGGGAACAGGGGGTTCTCCGAACGAGGGAGTTGCCAAACTTCACAGCGCAACATTTTCGTTCCCACCAGAAAACTTTGCGTTCTGGAATCTCGAGCCCCTCCGCGCGATCCTCAAAACTCCTTTTATTATCGCTCCTCATTTTTTTCATTAGTTCCAGAGCTCTTCGCCCGCAGTCAATCGTGGCGCCTCCCCCCATCTCCCCCCGCCCCCAGAAGCGCGTGCGCAGCTTATCCTCTCCGGGGAGGGCGAAGGCGCGCTGGGAATGTAAGCTATAGAATTCCTTTGCATCATATTTTTCTCTCCAGAAACCAGGAATCCGACGAGAGATCATGCGTTCTCCCAATCAGTCTCGAAAAGTTTTCAGAGCGTAAAGGAAACTTTACAAAAAATAAATAATCCAAAAAAGAAGCCGAAAAGTAATCCTGGATGAGGTAAAGGAAGAAAAGAGTCTCATTTACTACTCTAGTCACGTCCGAAAAAGTAAAGTTTTTGTGGAACGCGAGAATATTAATAAAAAAATCAGTCAGATTTTTTTTAATTTTCGCATCCTTTGGATTATTTTTTTCCTACCAACACGGTGCACCGTGCTCAATTATGCTCTCGGAAAAATATTTAGCCCATCGTCACATCCTCTTTAAAACAAACAGAAAGCAGTTCCTGCGAGCCGGTTTGCGTCCACTCTCTTCCCCCGTGAATGACGTCCCAATATTTTAATACCGGCAGCATAAATTGACGAGCATTTTTCGCAGAACATAACAGGGCGCATCCGTTCGCGGGGCAATTACTTCTCGCATATGTATGAGTAGGAGGAGGAGGATGAAGGGGAGAGGGGAATGGGGGAAAGGTATTTTGGGAAGGGGAGGTGGGAGAGAGGTAGAGGCACGTAGTTTTCACGTGCATACGAAATAGATTGAAACTCCTGCGGTGAAGCAGACCATTAAATTAGCTTTGTAAATCGCGAATGGCAGCAATACGGAGGGGGCACGACATTTTAAACAACAAAATGGGACTCGACGGGCGCCGCTTGTACACATTTAAAGTTTTTTTCCGGTGAGGGAAGGGCGAGGCATCCATTTTCAGAAAAATATTGGAGAAAGGGCGACGGTAGTTCGAACGTAAGGGAGTGTATCGCTCACACTTGCATCCGGAGTTTCGATCGGTGAAGCGTCGATAAAATGGATTGCTAAATACAATTTTTTTGGATCGCGCCCAAGGTGTCAATACGCCTAAAATAAGCAAAAAGCGAACGAATGCTCACGTTCCTTGAATGAGACTTGGTCCTAAATCTATACCCGATTTTTTTCAAAGAAATCTTTGCGATGGAGATGCATTTACTAATAGACTAGCATCTATAATTTTAACTTGCCAATTACGAATCGAATCATTTCAATAGAAGCTTTTAATCTAACAATATAGCATCAAGTGAGATAGTGGAAGATATTTTTGCAAAACTAAGCCGAAAAAATAGCATACTGTTAAAAAAGTGTACCACATCAAAAATATGTTTCGTGTTTTAGACAAGTTTTCGAGAGCGCTGAACGGTAACAAAATATTGCATACAAAGGTTTGCATTCGAGCAAAATATTCTGATATGGTTTTCAGAAGAAAGAAGAACACAAAAGAGGAAATTGGCCGTGCAGAAATATTTTCGGAAAAATATACGTAAATATTGATGGATGCAAGAGAAGAAGGCTGCATTACATTGAAAACATTCAAGTAAATATTGCGATAAATAAACTTGGGATTCGTGTTTTTATTTGCATTTCGGCTAACCACATGCGTTTTCATGAACTTTCACTTTTCCTACATTTCTACAAAATCTTTAAAGTAACTTCACTTAATATTTGTCTGAAAAGGCAACATTGGATAGTTATAGGTTTACGCAGTGATTAAAATATAATGGATATGTCGATGAATTTGCCATTTACATTGCATTTAAATATGTAGATACTGAGAGAGAAAAATGAAGACGCCGAAGGAAGGATTAGCAGAGGGAAGCAAGAAAGGGAGACAGAAGGAGAGACTGGAGGAATAATGAGAAATAGAAAGAATTGTGAAGGAATGATATGAGGGAAAAGTCTGGAAAGGGGAATAAGAAAGATGGAAGCGTTCAGAGAGAGAGAGAGATAAATATATATAGGATGCATATATTTTGTATTTATGGATACATTTACCGAGTTTAAATTCATCCAAATAATACATAACGGTTTTTCACCAGTGGCGGATTTAAGGGGGGGGGTCACACTTGGCGGGCGACAGGGGGCCCTTGAAGTAAGGGTCCCCGAAAAAATGTTCGTGTATATAATCTCAGAAATATTAAATGTATCATTTTTAAAATCAGTGGAACCTCTCTATGATTCCATAGAAAAACGATCGTTAAGCGGTGTTATAAAAGAAGGTAGCCGTTAGGAGCGGTTTCGCTATATATTTTGATTGAGGGGCCCCGACTGCTTAGCGCTAGGGGCCCACAAATGTTTAGCGCCAGGAGCCCACAAATGTTTAGCGTCAGGGAGCCCAGGGAGCGTAAATCCGCCAATGTTTTTCACATGTGCTAAATATCGATTTGAAGTAATTTCGCAAGAATAATTTCAACGCAATTACGCCTCTGGGAGGAACATATGAATACATTTTAAACTGAATTGCATTACTGCTATTAATGAGATTTTCACAAAATTACTCATTCAACCAATGGGATGAAATTTAAGAATTCTATCAAAGATTATATTAAAGCCGATTACATTAAACATGTGAAAAAGAAATGGTAGTTCAAGAAACGTACATACAGATAGATGCAGAATAAATTTAAAGAAGAAAAGAGGCGCTTAATTTAAAAATAAATAAATACGTACGATATTTACCCGAATCCAAGACTTCAAAATTTCAGTCTGCAAAAATCGAAGGTCCTCTTAAATTCGGATACGAAGTAAGATTACGCATTAGCCGGTGTTTTTACAACAAATGAAGCATATGATAAAATAATTGTATCTACTACAAATTTTCATTGCAAACTTACGATGCAGTTTTCTCCTAATACAGTATCAATATTTTTTAATAAAAAATTATTCATTTATCAAACTAAAGTTTGTAAGAAACCATTTAAATTAATTAATAAACAACACCTGCATACGTGTTTGCGAAATACACACCAAATACGTACATATAAATGACGAGTCTTAAACGAACTAGAGAACTATTGAATTTTATTTTTAAATGATGACGTTCAATAAACAATTGGTTCGCGAATGATTTCCAAAAAGAAACTAAACTTCCCTTTTCCATTGGCTATTAGCATTTCGCATATGTCAAAACAGTTGACGGCGTAATTCATCGGAAACCCCATAGTTTTAAGCCATAAATGCTCTCTAATTGTGATTTTGCCTCACATTCGTTTTAAATGCGAGTTGTCGGTGGAGGCGCTAGAAAAAAATCACCATACACCAAGATCTAAACTCGTAAATAAACCATCGCGATCTCCAAGGCAAGAGCATCTGAGCCACGCGGAGCCCAAATGCATAAGATACCAAGTGTTCTCTCAGAATATTTCTAATTTTCCGCGAAATTAAGGCACCTATCCATAATTTCCAAATTATAAGGCAACCGGCTCGTTTCCAAGATTTCATATTTCAAATTTCGTGACTCGGATCGTCCTATATTAGCAATAACAATAATCATCATTAAGACAATAGCCTAGGTTTTACACTAAAATTTATGGAACAATTAGGATATTTTGTTTATTAGGATTATTGCATCACTATTAGTGCCATTTGGTAATTATGCTGATAAAAAAATCGCGAAATACATGCAAAGTAATAATAGTTTTTCGTTATTATTAAGAGATACGTGTGGCATTACTACTTCCACACTTTCGATTTTGTTGTCAACAAGACTTTGAAAAATGTTTTAGGATTTATATACTGAGTGGTTATTGAGAAGAGACCACCTCTAACACCAAAAGGAAACAAAAAAAAACCTACTGTTTCAATGATATGCAAATGGATCAAGGCATCACGGCAACAGATAAATCCAGAAGTAATAATGAATGCGTTTAAGAAGTGCTCCTTATCCAATGCAATGAATGGAAGTAAAGATGATGTTTTGTGGAAATCTATGGACAAAGTTGAGAGTGATAAAGATAATAAGAGTGAGAACAATGGTGAAGGAAGCATAGAGTGATGATGACTGACAATACAATGACCTATGACATTCGAGAAAATTATGGGACCCAATAAAAATTTCTGCTAGTTTGTAGATTTTTTTAGTTTTTACAGGAATCGTATATAATTAGGTCATATTTTTTTCTGTTTTGACAGTCTACCGTCTCACAATTAGATTAGGGTAAATACGGTATATATGTTTATATAAAACAAGGAAAGGATGGACCTCATCTCTTGAACCCTAACACACATTAAAATTCAGGAAATGAGTAGTACAACGCTGGTCATCAGATGCCTAAAATTTGTTTAAACTGTCTTCGTTAATTATTTTAAATTTGTTCGCTGATTTATGACGCAAGGAAGAGTGAAGGTATTGTTTATTATTAAGGAAATGAACAAATAATAATTCAATTTATCGAAAAATAAATTTTACTTATTTCTTCGTAATTCATTCTCTCCAATCCCATTACTATTATTAATTCTCATAAGAAGGTGATCCACGTCCTTTTTAGGCCAAATATATTTTCACGCCATAAAATCTTCAGTTAGTACCCCATAAATATTAACTTCAATAAATTTCTGGATAAAGTAACCAAATAGCTTTCTTCGGCCTCGGAACTTAAATAAGATGTAGATATCAACGAATTCTGGAAAACTAATCTTAGCCCAAGACGGAAGGAATGGTTATAATCCTACATTACTACGTCTTGCTGCGCCATTCCGAAGCATACGAAAATGCAACAACATCCGTGACCGAATTGAAGCTGGGATCGCGAAGAATGGAGTGGGAGCAAGACGGGGAGGGCTTTTTCTTCTCCTTGTTGAGGACAAAAAACAGTAGGGAGAGAAAAGAAGGGAGGGGTGGAAAGAGAGGGAATGAGAAGTCGGTTTGTGAGTGTGCCGGAGACGAAGTGACGGGAATTAAGCGCGGAGAGAGACAGAGAGAAAGAAGGGAGGAAGGAGTAAGAGTATTAGAGAGGGATAGAGAGGTAAAGTGTGATTGAGGGAGAGATGGAGAGGGTTAGTGAGTAAAACAGGGAAGGAGGGATGTATGGAGAGAGTAATGGAGAGGGAGGGTGAGTGAGAGAACGAGAAGGACAGGGAGAGAGAGAGAGAGGAAAGAAGATGGTCTGTGGAGAGAGAGGAGAACGGATGGGAGGAATAGAGAATGAGAGGAAAAGGAGAAGTGAAGCGGGATTCGAGCAATGAGACATGGAAGAGAGAAAGTGTGAGTGAAATAGGAGAAGGAAAGAGGGAGAGGGATACGATGAGGTGGAGCATTGAAGTGGGTCTTGAAGAAGATGGGGAGTGAGAGAGAGTCTTAGTCGGCTGTCAAGTAGAATAGGAAGAAGGGAGAGAGAGAGAGAGGAGGAGGTGAAAGAGGGTCTCAGGATGGGGAGAGGGAGGAGGGGGAGCAAGGAAGAGGGCGTGGTAGATTCGATGGGGAGGATGAGAGAGGGCGTCGGGGGGAGAGAGAGAGAGAGGTTACGACTAGAGAATGCAAGGTAGAAAAGCCATTGCGAGAGAGAAAAGATAGGAAATGGACGCGAGGTTGGAGGGCAGAGGAGGCGGGGGCAGGGAAGAAGGAGATGGAACCTTTTGCATGGGGTGCGCGTTTCGGGAGGGAGCAGAACCTGGAGTGGATGGGGAGGTGGGGATAGGAGTGGGGTTCTTAAAGGAAGTGGTGACTTGGGCGGTGATGGAGGGCTGACTTGGAGAGTGGATAAGCTGTCAGGGGTGGCACTAAGTCAGGGGTTGGATGGTCTTGAGTGGGGTGCGGGATTATTCTGCTACGTTCCTGGAAGAATGGATATTGTTGGCACCTTGCGCATGCATACTTCCTTGCACGTGTGCAAAGAGGCTGTTCCATCCACTGCGCTTTGCCAGTTTTGCTGCATCCTATCTTAATAAAAATATATGCATGTGTGAAAAGGGGTTATTTTCTATCCATACCCGTCCTTAGGAGCCACCTCGGAAATTGCGACGACGATAATATTGGAAAATAGTTATTTATAATTGAAGTGGATCTAACATTTTCGCCGTTGCATAAGATATTTTTAACGGATGAGCCATACGTTATACATATTTCTCGATTTCACATCTGTATCTTCCATGGGATTATTTTCAGTATCCGAGTTTGGTGCGAGGGACATTTGCCTAAGTACAAATGCGTTTGTTTCCCATGTTAGGATCCAAACCTTTCCTCTCAACTTTGTTTTGTAAATACAGCTTCATTCATGAATTTGACGATGTTCGTGACATAAATCCAACCTATGCCAGATTAATTAATTTAAATGGCCATTCGAAAATTACGTAGGTATCAAGTGCCTATAATATTAGGCGTAGACGTAACGAAATGGGCCTAGTATATATCGATGACATTATAGATATTACAGGCCAAGGCCAAGGATCAATCCAATTGGCTGTAGAACCTATCTTTTGTAAAGTATCATTCAATATTGATTAAAATGAAGATGAATATAAAATTACTACGACCCAATGAAATGCTGTAGTACTTACTATCTTTGCGTCAACTCCAACAAATGCTATGATTTCACATCTACAATTAAAGAATTGGCTTATTTTCACGAATTTCTTGTAAACCCGAGCAGATATGGATTTTTTATAACTTGCAGTTGATTAAATTTTATTCGTTTCTAAATTTGTAACTGCGATTGAAACGCTGCTGAGGCCAGGCGGCCTTAATTTTTAAGCACTAGGTAGATCTTTGAGTATGTCTAAAGCGATGGCATCGCAGAATTATAATTTTCTGAAGCTGTTGTTTAGAAGTTTTAACAAATAACATTTGGCTCACACTTCAACTCCTTTAGGAATTAGTTTCCATTCTGTCGAATTCATTTTTATGTAATTGTGATAGTTCGGTTATGCTTGATAGCAGAAAGATCAATAAAATCCCAGTATCTTGATTGAAATCGGACATAAAAATTATTCCGCAGCCATTTCAAGCTTAAATATTTAATGGCGTAATTTCAAGCGTCACACCAATGAATTACGAACGAAATTACTTTAATTGCTACCCCCAATAACGATTTTGACTTCTATCCAACATCGGGCTTTAGGGCGACTCAACTGCATGAATATTCACAGACACTCGAACCTCGTTACGGAATCACCTGGCGAGTTCAACAATATTGAATAACGATAATTTCCTATCTAACAATAAGCTCTTTTAGTATTCCCAATTCATAATTTGCAAGTGGATGCATGTTTCCATTAAAACATTCATGCTTTTGCGAAGATGCGGTCGAAAAGCATGTGACTGTTTTTATTTGATCTTAGTAAGATATATATGAGATGAAATAAAATTTTCTTCAGGAAATTCCATTTTTCGATCGTTAATTCAGGCATTAATTCGCGAATGAAAATGCAACTAAGAGAAAACAATGAAAAACGAATCACATATTTACCTCGCATTGAAATTTTACTTCATTTAGCTATTAGCTAAAACCTACTTTTAAAAAAGTGCCTGACAGTTGTAAATACGGACGAGACCCGTTTCTACCAAATATTTTCGTGATCCGCGTTGATCGATTCCTCTAAATTCCCGCGACGACACAAGATACCGTCAGCAAAAAGCGAAGTACCGTAAATCGATTGAAACCCTCCGAGCACAAGCAAGGACGGAGGGCTTTTTCTGATGTTCTTACTGCAGATGCGGACTTCCAAAATCTCTTAGGGCGCTTCCTCAGGCCGCATTCTCCTCGCATTTCGCTTGTGTCACACCTAATCCAATGAAGTCCTCTAACGCGAACGTTAAAATTAATTTTTGTAGGCATCGACAAATCCGCGGTTTGAGCACTTTCCAAATACGCCATGACTCACGTTAAATAGACCGCAGAGGAATAAATAACGAATAAGGTTCATGATCTATTAAGACCTCTTGATATAAGGTTGGCCTCATCGTGCCAATTAAAATTCGCTTCATACACTCTCTCTCATACACCTCGTAAAAGATAGAGGGTGTGTAATTTTAGTATTACGTATTTTGATAATGAAAGTCACTTAATGCAAGAAAGATAGAAACAACATTATAAAAGACCCAAACAAATATTTTCTCTCGGCCTCTGCGTCTAGAGTGATAGATTATCTGCTCAAAGTTCAAAGGATATAATCATGTAATAGTTATCACGGTTTGCGTATCATACATGTTACTTTTATTGCTGCAAGCGAATTATTATCATAATAATCATCATGGATGTTTATAGGAGGATTTAACAATATTTATATCAACTACGATCGTGTTCCTCAACATCTTGCAGAAAAACTTTTCTTTTTAAAGTGAACAAAGATGATCGTTTCATTAAGAGTAGTGAAATTTCGGCCATGAGCTTTAGGACAATTTCCGAAGTAAAGGGCCTTATGAATTGGTTATGTCTGTGTGTGTGTGTTCATTCGCCGCTAACATTTTTAGCATCAATGGACCAATTTCCATGAAACTCGGTAGGATATCCGTGAATATTTCACTTGGCGAAGATTGAAGTCCCGAGTTCGATTCCAGGAACGTCCTTTCCCTATTTTATTTACCTAGTAAGTCCCAAATCCATCGTTCAAAGATTATTTCTTTGGTACTTTTAAATATCTTAGAATGGTAAAATCGTAGCGGGGTCTGTACTGTTCTAAGGGGGAAAGAATTTAGATTCTATTCCTTATTTTGACAATGGGTCGAATTCTAGTAAACAATAGTGTTTTTGGCGTTTTAAATAGCATTTTATTGGAGCGGTGCCATGGTGACGCTTGCCGGTTTGAGCATAGACGAGTATACAAATATGTTATTTTCTACTCAACTACACTTATCCATGGACTATTGATCCGAGTGCCCGCATAGTACTTTATGACGTAAAATTATGAAGCAAAAAAAGAAGGAAAATCATTGCTATTGCAAATTTGGAACATATTTCGATTATTTTACTACAAATATGACATAAAATGAAATAAAAATATTTAAAAAAATTTAAAATAACATTTAAAGTAAAATACAAAATAAAATATGCAACGTTGGAAACCCAGCCTGTATTAGTCCTGGCCTGGACGTCCTGTTTTCTCATTGAAGGGCGATATTCCATTTTAGCGCGTTATCTTAATAGAAAAAACGTGCTCATTATCACTCCATGTATGCATCTGTGGACAATAAACGTTTTTGTTTTAAGAGATATTTGGGATATTCTTTTTTGAAGAATGTGAGAAAGTACTGTGGTCGTGAAACACTTTTTTGAAATAATATTCACACGAATGCTAATGATTTGAACGCAATAATATTTTGATATTCTAATTTCCGTGGACACCAACCATTCACTTCCTTTATAGTATATCATACCTCCATCTTCCGCACACTCATCTCAATACTCCATCTCCCCCAGAGGAAACATATCTCCGTATCCCAGATACCACTCCGGAGGATTTCCTTCTGAAGAACAGACGCGCAGCGACACGTTTGACGCTTATGATCTCGCGTGTACTCGTGGTCTTATGAGACTAGATGTCTTACAGTGAGAGTCGGCTGGGTTAAGAGATTCATCCAAGTCCATTTGTTGGGGGATGGAGAGGACTTCCAACGCCTCCCTCCCCCTTGTCTTCCTCCATCAAAGAGAAAGATCGGAAGGAAGAAAACGAAATAGAGAGAGAGAGAGAGGGAGGGAGGGGGGTTCTCGGGTCAGTCTCCGAGACGAAATTGCCATTGAAAAAGACCATTCAGTCCACGCCACTTCTCCTGTCACATTGCCTCCCTTTCTCTAGTCCTTTGGGTCCACAAAAACAGGAGGACGGGCCCTCCTGAGGGCATTCTAAACAGCAATTCACTTCGTCCGGTTTATTACCACGCCCCCTTTTCGAGGGGCGTAAAAAAGGTTATTTTTTTAAGAGAGACAAACACCCGGAGAGGGAGGACTGAGATAGGGGGGAAGTTTTCAAGTGACACTAGTGTTATAGTGGGCGCTATTAAGTGAAGACGAGTGCAGAGGGGCCACCCAAGTAGGTTCCCACAGGAACACCTGACGACGTCTCTACGCCGTCAAACGAGTGGCGCAGTCCTGTCATTGCAGGGATTTTGTTTCTTGCAGCATTTCTTTACTCGCTAAGTGGCAATATTAGAATATTTATGGTTGGATTTTTATAGTAGATATACTTTTAATTGCTATAATTAAATTAATGACACAAACGCGAACAGTTTGACCACCTACCTATTGCCTACGACTGATGTGGATATTTCATCTATGCGACAGCTAAGTCACCATTATGACAATTAACTGCTTGGGTCTCCACTGATACTCAAAAACAGCAACTAGCGAAAGCCTATGAAATGAATGCTTGTGGGAATGCTTTGCATTTACGTTCCATTTATAATCATGGGCCTTAGTGCCCTTAATTATATGAAACACTTACGAGACATTTTTACATCTACACACATTCAAGAAGAAGATGCATTGGGATTAGTTGATGCTCCAATGTACATAGCTAGAAGCGATCATCACGATAAGATAGGTGTGATCGATTGTAGGATGGAGCGTTATAGAGGCTCATTCTTTCCGAGAACAGCACGAGCTCATAACGGGAAAGTAAAATCTGCTAGTAAAAACAGTTCGGTAGGTCTACTTGCATTTCATCCCCTTCCAATCACCAGATTGGTAAATTGCAGGGTAACATGAAGATGTAGATTTCATAAAAAGGTTTTTGCGGCTCTTGAGACAATAAAAATATACCATTAGTCAACAACAACACGAAGGCCTTCGAACGAAAATATGCCATTGTTTTTCCTGCGTGTGTAACGTTTTTATGTTATTTGACAGAAGGAATCAGAGGAGCTTGAACGAGGGAGAAAAGAAAAAATGAACGATATCAAGTCACCTTTAATACATTACAAATTTCAGAACTCTGATAATCTCAAACATTTGCATCTAATGCATATATTCAAAATACCAGGTCAGAAATTTCCTCAAAGTGAAATGCTTCTCGCACCTCCTAGCCTCGAGGAAGGATTGGACTCGATAAGATCCATTAACTCGGAAAGAAAATCAAACAAAAATCATTCCAAAACCAATTTTCCTTGCATCCTACCGAGTCCCTTTTTGAACAAAGACCTTCACTGAGTCCTAATAACCAATGGCGTTATTCCTCGAAAATAAAAATTCATGCCTGAGAAAGCAGGCTCGGATAATTTTAAAAAGTATGAATTTTGATACTCACTCAACTTCATTCAAAATTCTCCCTCTGGTTGACTTGTCGGTGCGTATGATTAAGAAGGGTGCACGATGAAATTCAAACTGTAAAAGAAATTGAGAAAGAACTTAATAGAGGCTGTAACAGTTAAGCGACAGTTTTTGCGAGGTGAATGTTTGTATTATTTTTATATATTTTAAGCCTTTCATATTAGAGAAATATACATAAGTGTACGTGAATATTCAAACAATTTCTACCCTCAAATCTAAAATTAAGAATTTGGAACAAGGTTGTCATGATTCAAGAATAAGCACTTAAGAACCAACAATTGAAAAACTACTACTTATCTTTTACATTTTTTACACTTAAATACATATTCTTGATTTTTCAGTCACAAGACTAGGGTTCAGTTGCATTAATTCACTTATTATTCTGACATACTCTCAAAATATTATGAAATTTGTTAAGAACTCATTCAGAAATATTCGAGGGCCAGAAGAATTCCCGCTGATATTTCATTGCGCATAAGTTTATATAACATTTTTTGAAATTTTAAAACATAAAAATTGTAATACATATTTGTATGTGCTCACTTAATGTTTTTACAACGATCGTGGATAAAGAGAGAAAAATCGCCTCATGCCTAGAAACGGAAAATTCACGAATTGTTTCGAAATGGGCGAGTGGGAATTTTTGTGTTCTGTTTTAACATTGCGTGAGAGATTTTGGTACCCGTCGCTAAAGCCTCGGTTAATCTCTCCCTCCACCCTCATTCCCCACGACCCCTCCACTTCCTTCTCTCCCTCTCCATCGTGTGTCAATACTCTTTCCGAATTTCTTCGTGCGCTACGAGTCCATTCCGGATAAAAAGGCAATCGCTCCATCGACACGAACTTAGAAAAACCCACGAAACGCCTCGACGTATAAAGTCCGCAATCTTAGCCGCCGCTCCTCCTCTCTCTTGGCGATATGACGAATCGACGGGCGCGCAATAGCGGCTATGTGCAAAAAAGCGAGGAATAACCTATTTTTTGGGGCTGCTGTTTTACATAGCACAGAAACACAAGCCTTTTAATTTTTCCTTCTATCTAAGTCTTTCGGAATAAATGCGCAAATGTATAAGACGGCAATTAATTTATTGCGTAACACAACGATACATTGAGAACTTGCGAGTTTGATCACCAACGCTCTCCATAGTATTTCACACCTTCATGATGTCATAAAATAGGAATCAGCAATGAGCGTGTCTCAGTCTTCAACTTCCTTTGCTGTGTTTTGCAATAATGACCCATACTAGAGTTATATGCACTTAATATTTGCCTGTTAAAAATCAAGTTACATTCATTTCAATTAACCCATAAAGTTGAAATTAATAACATTCGAATATTCCATCTTAGTATTGGATAAGGTCATTGTAATTTTCTGTGATGTGAAATTATTTCATCTATATATCTTGTTATATGGACAGATAGGATGAAAAACGATGAAATTCTGAGACACGAATTGTTTTCCTCTCTGGTGATTTTTTCGCCAATCGCTTCTTATTTGCAATAATTGTTCGATGATGATCCGGAATCATCAGAAAATAAACAAACCTCCTAGTCTTATCTCTGGCATATGGAAAATAGTTTCGAACGTTTCATTTGAACCCTTTCCACCAAAAGAGTCAAGAGTTCCTGCCTCTACGCGCTATGCGCGTCAACCCCACCCTCCGCTCGCTCCAGGTACCTCGGCGCTGCGCGCCTCGCAATGCTGCAAATAATTTTTCGGAATTGTTTTTATCACGTCCCATATTTTTCGTTCAAAAAGTTTCTTTCTCCGACGTACTGTTTCCGAAATATTAATATTTTAACATTTAAAACGGCCGCCATTTTGTTTCAAGGCGGCGGATGAGAATGAAAAGTTTTCCTGGGGTCTCCTAGCTGGCAGAAACAAAATGTCTTTCGGCGCATTTTTCTACGACACACGGTTCCTGAGATAGAGAGGGAGGCGGACGGACTGACAGACACTTGAGAAATTATACTTACTTATAAAGGATTAGAATTACGGAAAGAATAAATGCACCAAAAGCTGCCGACGGCCAAGATTTTGACACAAATGACATCGGAAGAATGTAAGAGATGTTGATGTGAAACGCTCCTTTTTCTTCGGTTTGGTTGTTCCTTATCTATTTACGATTCCTCATTGTATTTGAGGGGAATAGGTGGTGAAACTTATATACATGTGTATGTATAAATATGCCTTTTTATGGTCAACTTAAAGGCTCTCCTGTGTTTTCAGCCAAAATTCCAATAGCAAAGTCTCACCGGTTAACATTTCATATTTTTGAGAATTTTTGTACATGTGATTTTGGAACAAATTTTTATCGTGTGGATTCTGATAGAGAAGAAACAGAAAGCTTATGGCGTCAACATGGAGGATTTCCATATTTTGTAATCAGAATGAAAGAAAGTACAAATAAAATCCACCGAAGTTTTAATGAACACAATATATGTTTCTTTGCAAGATAATTTCATTAAGTGATGTTGCCTAGTAGTAGTGTGAGACTCCGTCCATGCCAATAATTTAGTTTTATTGATATCTTTTCAAGACAAAAGGTTTTTAAATAAGAACAGAATTCGAATTAGAGTCTCACACTACTACTAGTCAACATACATAAATGAGTTGCAAATGGAGTGATTAACAGTCACATATATGCGACGTTGCCTTGAGGCGGACTTAAAAGTGTTGCCCACATAGAGGTGGATAAAATGGCCAATGCTGAGCTAGATAACGTTCGGTCGAAGATTAACATGCAGTTATTGCAATTAATAAACCGGTTTGTGCTATCTTTCTGATCTGGGGATGGTAGGTTTTTGTACGTCCTGCACCGGAAATAGTGCTGGCTTATAAATAAATCAACCTAATCTAAACTCAAAAAGCTCATTATTTCTCTTCCCCTTTTCTGTCTCTCTTTCTCCTGCATTATCTACTTCATCATTTTTTAAAACTTTTTCCGCCTTCTTTTCTTTTCCTTTACGTAATTCTCATCGTCTCCCTTCGTTCTTTACGCATACACACAATACCGCCCCTCTTTTTAATCTAGCCCTACATATTTCTCCGTATCAGCGGTTCACGATCTCCTTCCCCTCAGGGCTAACGCTAAGCAAATTACACAATGTTCGCCACACAATGTGAAACCTCCCCCTGCCCCCCTCTCGCCCACTCCACGACCCGCCCTTCCTACGCAAGAGAAACGCAGGTGCCGCGTCGCGCAGCGCCGTAACCGTCCTTTACTTTCACTCCGACGCGCACATATATTGAAATTCTCGAAAACCTGTTTCGCATTGAATTTAATTCCACTATTTTATTTTGCAATAGTTTACAAAGTATTCCGCGGTGCGTGTTGAGGAAGTTTGGAAGGAACCTCTCTCCATTTTCTACTGAAGTCTATTCCGTCGTCTTCGCCTCTATTCCTTGCTAATCCTTTAAAAGAAGGATCTAAACATTCTCACTGCCGCCCAAATGAATAATATTCTAAATTTATCCCTCTCTCTCTCCAAGCGTGTCTCTTTTCTTCTTCCATAATTTCTCTGAGAACTCCTGATACGGACACTGCGTTTACTTATGGAATTTGAAACAGTTTTTCTAAGATTTTTCGATTAATTACAGCGTTCTATATTTTTTAAAGCCATTTTTATTCATACATATTATTCTCATATTATTAATTGCAACTCAACTATATTTTTGTAGTACGTTTTTCATTTTTACCTTCAAAGTCAGACAATATATATTCCGTTCAAGAAAGAATTATTGCGCTCACTTTATGGCAGAAATCAAATTTTAAAAATATTTTTCTCCAAAAGGTTTTTCTGTTTTTTTATTGCTATTGGAGAAACATAGCTTTTCAATATTTTTCACTCATTCAGCAAAAAGTCATTAATTTGGTAAATTAATTTTCTTAGAGTAATTTTTCTGATATGTTTCTCATCGCTCAGATTTTAATAATAATTTCTTTCCACAGTAACAATCTTCGTTAAAAGAAAATCATTGCGTCACATTTCTCATCAATGTCCATATGATGCCTTTTATTACTGTAAGGTTACAGTAATAAGATTCATATTGAAACATTCATAGCCAAAAAGAAGAAAGAAAGAAAAAGACTAAATTGCCATTATAACTCCAATTAAAATGCCTTTCATCAATATATTCCACAGCGTTAGCTGCTTCAGCATAGCACGTGTCTTATTGATAGTTAATCTGCACTGATTCGGTTTTCTCATGTCTTAGTTCTCTAAATCTATTTTACCCCTCCCATCCCGTTTTCATTTCCAGTTACTTCTTTTTAGGTGGCCATTACAAGAATAAGAGGAAAAAACGACCCCTAAAACAGCAAGTGGGACAAATATGCGAACAAGTTTCAGAAAATCCAAGAAATATATGACAATCTGTAATTTAAAATCTATGAAAATTCCATATTAGAAAATGCATTATAGCGCAGATTATCCGTGGTAATTGGGGGGAACCGGGACACGGATAATAAAAAAACAGATAATCCAAGTTTAATGTATTTTTTAGAATTATTGTTACATTAATATAATACAAAATTACACATGTACAATTACACTAGGGGCCCGTTGCAGTACTTCCTGCAAACATTTAGGGAACCTTGCGTGTAGTGGTCCTATGCGATAGGCCCTATTACAAAAAAATGTTACACAGGGTGTTATTAGTTTAACCACTTTTATTGCCTCTCTCAAAATACATAATCATATGCCTCACACCATTTTCATGGCCAAAAGCACATACCTACATGAGTTAGACTAACACTTATCGGTACACAACAGTTTTTGTTTTGATCACTGTATCTGATGGTACAGAATATAGTATGTTCTGTGGTTAATTTAATATTAAGTAATCACTATAACTGCACCGACCACGCGTCAAATATCTTGCTTAATTATCGAAAGAAATTAATCACAAACATTACCAATATAGTAATTTAAGCTTTAAACTATTCAACGAAAATTTCAAACGAAACTATATTTTCAATGTACGCGTGAAATATCTTCCTATTTGACATGTTAAGTTGTCCATTATTAAAATGCATTGGAGTTGTTTCTGACATCAAGTTTCTTCGATACGTGTTTCATTTGTTTTACATTCACACGAAACATTTCACATAAATTTTCAATCGGTTATTGTCCTTGATGAGTTTGTTTCATTGTAAGCTTAGCGAAAATCCACTTGAAAGCCTGAGTGCAACAATGCCAATTCTGAGACCATCAATGCCATCAACACTAGGGATCTCCTTTTTGAAATGTTGATAAATCATAGAAAATTGAATATAAACTTAAAATATGAGCAAACACGAATTAAACAACAGAATCGAAAGTAAGAATAAGAATCTCCATTTCTTTGTACGTGAAATAATGCAAATCATGAGCCAAGTCTCGATCCTAAGATATTTTAAAATGTTATAGACTTAAAGTCTACACATCGTATTCCAGCCGATTATGTGTTAATCAAATATAAAAACGAAAACTTTCCTGGTATCGTACCCATGCCTTTTCGGGAGACGACTACTACTTAAAACCTGCGAGAGTTCGAGCTGAGTATTCATGCGAACGAATCGTCGAAATCGAGCCGGCCCGTTCTTGATTTATATGCGTTTATACCGGGATGTGACGTCACTCGAGGATTAATCTGTTTTTGTCCTTCATGCGTTTTATTGTAAGTTTAGTGCAAATGCACTTGAAGCCTGAGTCTAACAAAGCAAAAAACCGAGATGAACAATGCCGGCTACGCTAGCAACCTCCATTTTGAAATGTCGAAAAACCAGAGAATATCGAATATAAACTTAAATTATCAGCAAACATGAATTAAACAACAGAATCGGTGGTGAGAATAATAATCTTCATTTCTTTCTACGTTAATTGTATAAATCTCGAGTCAAAGTCCAAGTTTAAAATGTTGAAGACTAAAGGTCTACACATCGTATTCTAGCCGATTAATCAAATGCAAAAACGAAAACTCTCCTGGTATCTAACTCATACCTTTCCGGAGGACGACTACCAACTTAAAACCTGCAATAGTTCGCGCCGAGTATTCAGGCAAAAGATTTGTCGAAATAGAGCAAACCATTCCCGATTTATTTGCGTTCATTCCGGGAGGTTACGTCACTCGAGGCTTCGGAACACAGGGACACAGCGGTTATAATATATTAAATTATAAACATATGTAAAAATAAAAATGAAATGATTAATATTTTTAAACCAATCACTTTTTCAAAAAGTCCGTAATTTTTTTGTTTGCTTATTTAGTTTTTGATTTTTCTTATGTATCCACGATTTTGTAACAAGGCAACATAGACAACGTCGTCTTGATTTTCCACGAACTGGAATAATCTCCATGAAGCTGAGAATGCCTCTTTACAGCTTACATTACAGGATGATTTGTCAACCTCCCAACTCTGCTTCTGTAGAGTTGTTCGGACGAGCCATCGGTTCTAGTACACTCTGGATCAAACCATCATCCGTCACTCTTTTATACCTAGGTTCGTTTTAATCGACCTTGAACCATTCATCGATATTTTCTTCGTCCATATCTTGGAATCCCTCGACGATTTAACAGTCAATGGAGCGACTTCTTCCGTGTCAATTGCGTTTCCTGGACGGAGGCTAACGTTCGAGTGGGCATCGCTCGCCAATAAAGTCCCGTCTCATCAGTGTTGTAGATTTGGTCCGGAACAAGACCCTTCTCCTTGATTAGTCTTTCCAACTTGACACGAAACACTGTAGCTCCAACGTTATCGGCACTGAGTTGTTCACACTATATTTGTAACTCTCTTATGTCATGCTTCTCTTTAAACCGTTCTAATCAACCGGAAGAAAATTCAAATGTCCCAGTATATCTCTAATTTTTAGAAAAAATATTAAGCCTGATTCAAAATAATCGGCCTCGATTTTGGAGTTCTTTCTGCTCTTTGTTGGTGGAACCGCTTTAATCAAGTTCCTCATACGTCGCACATTTCATTGATTTTTTTTGAGATGCTCCGGCAAATGTTTCCCAATTAGAGACAAATTCTTCAAGTTTCGACCTGTATTTAATAATATCCCACACCGTTTGTTGGCCAATTCCGAATTCGTCCGCTAAGTTTGAAACACTTTCACCTTTTTCGCGTCTTTTAATTATGTCTTTCACATTTCCTTTCAACAGTTAAAATCACCCGTTTTCGTTTCCTCGACATTTTAAAGTGTTTACAATAACTTCGACAAAGAGAAAATTTTTCGCATTAAATATACCTTGCTTGGATGAAAAAAAGTTATTAATTACCCGCTGAAAATTCCAAAAGACCGGGAACTTTTTCACACCACGAAATATCACAAAATACCCCGATCTACTAATATTAACTCTTGCTTTAATGGGAGTGTGAATTCATATAAGATCAGACTCCAGTAATGTAAACGTATAAATACATCGCCAAAGAACGACGACAAACTAAACTTAAAATGTAACGGGAGTGAGAATAAAAGATATAAACGTGGAAATAATTCGACTCCCCGCCCACGATCACGGATAATCCACCCCATGGTTAATGGGGCCCCGGATAATCGGCGCTCTACTGTACAACCGACGCTTCACATTCACAATCGCCTATAATGTGCTCTGTTCGTGTCAATGCTCAGTTATCACAGCATTAAATCAATTTATATCTTATTTTGCAAATAAAAACTTCTGAACCATGACCATTAGTTGGGCTCCAATTGTCATGGTTCGACTGGAACTCACTGGAAACCTCATCATTTTATATTTAACCGAAGGAGAAATGCGAATATTAAATGCTATGCAACTACAAATTTGAAACACTAATAAATCTGTTATTAATAACGATCCTCTGTGAAGAGTTCTCTGGAATAACCTGTCTATTTGACACAAGACTTCTTTGGTACATGCTCATTCGCCGTAATTATCCCTTCCTACGTTTTCTTCACTCAAACTTTTCGTCAGCCCTCTTATATTCTCACGTTACAATTTCTCGGTGGCGGAGTGGTCAGAGCGTTGGCCTTCCACGCAGCGGTCCCAGGTTCGAATACGGCGGAGGTCGGATTTTTCGTCCCGTCTCCTACTTGTGCGCTTTGGGTACACCTTCAGAAGGGACGTTAAGCAGTTGCCCCCCGGGTGCTAATGCCGGCATCGGGTTTACCTTCTACCTTGTGTGCCCGGTGTGTAAAGAGTTATGGCTATAATAATCCAAGAGGTTGATTAGCCAAAATACATACACAAATAGTTATCAACTGCTGGTTCGTTATCACTTTCTTTTCCTCACCTTCGCAATAATATTTTTTCATTCCTCCACGACCCAATAATCGCTACTCGTGCCCAATCTACATGGGAAGTAGGGACCTACCGGTGGATGTGACCTTCTAACAAACACTAAAAGTGTAAATTTATGTTTATATACAATTCTATAAAATAATATTTTATGTTCATTTATTGCATCAAAGTAAAAATTGTTAATAATACCACTTGTTTTCCCATGACACTCGCATTTCTTATTAATTTATCGTTCAAGAAGAAAGTAGCACCATTAATTCTTTTATCGGAACTCACGCAGCCGTGGCTACTTGTACATGCTTATCTAATCATATTGGATTTTCTCCCACATTCCCTTGTAAGGCTCTTTCCCGTTTCCTTCTTCCGCTGCCTTCGTCCGCCTCAATTCTCCCTCCACCATCCTTTCTCCTCCCTCTGCCTTCTTGCCTCTCGCCCTGAACCATCGCATTCTAGCCCACTCTTGAAACTTCCCCGAACGCGCTTCTCCTCATTTATATGTTCATTCGCAGGAATTCACTGACCCCACGTGACGTTTTGATGGATGCACAGGCGAGAATTCGGATTTAAATATTCAGTTCTCAGTTGTTTTCAATGTTTCAGAGCGATCCGGGGAGTCTCTTGCGCCCTTAAAGCGGAGTTCCGCTTACGGTCACCTGAGCGTGAAGGCAAGGGTATTTCAGTCTCCTTGGAGATAAAGAGAGAAATAGAGAGAGAGAGAGAGAGAGAGAGAGAGAAAAAGAAACCATCGCACCAGCGTAACGACTCAGAATAAGAATAGTGCTTTTTATTTACTCTTCACATCCATAAATCTACATAAATACTTACAATTAGATAAAATTATTTTTTAAACACAATATGTTCGCTAAACCTCAAGTATATAAGAACTTTTCTGCGAAGCTGTGCCGCAAAGGCATTGAATTTAATTGAATATTAATCATTAATCTACTACTGACATGGTTTTTGGAGATATTTTTCACTAATTGCAAATCTAAAACATTTATTAAATGACAAAACACACAATTCCATCGATATTCTAACCTTTAACGGTTGCAAAGCACGTAGTACTTGTCGGTCGAGTTTTCAAAAATGTTTTTCCATTTAATATACTGGGGATAGATATAGGACAGGAGATTACGAAATCTATCGGCTAAACTTAGGGCTACAAACTAAGTCCTCAGTTTGTGAAAAAACGTTCTAAAAATACAACGCAAATTGTAACCTGTGTTGATTCATGGATTGCAATCTTTCCTGAAACCAAGATAACCTTTTGATTGGGAGTCATTTTATATGCGCCAGGTCAATAAACTTAAAATTTATCGATGACAATTAAATCAAGTGAATCTGATTTTTAATTTGATGGTTGTGATTATAAAAAATTGAGCGAGGCGGTTTTTTATCAAATTAGGAATTTTAAAAGGTGCAGGATTATTGGAACAAAGACAATAATTTTTCAGGTGCCGTCAATTATTTTTAAGGAACACAAAAAGAGAAATTTCCTTATCCATTTTAATAGAATTGCTACTGCATTCTTTGCACAGGTTATCAAAACTCGGGCCAAGAAAGGGTTAACAAAGACGACAGATTAAGAAAACACGAATCGCTAAACAATTTACTAAGTGTGACATTTTTACCGTAGAAGGATCTATTAAATAGACAACATAAATATAATTTCAGCAGTTTCAAATTCCATTAACCCTTTAAGAATATTAAAAATTATAACTATGCTACCATTTTTCATTTTCAAACTTTTCTCTATAATATACTGCCATAGATTTAGATGCAGATCAATTTCAACGTTACGAATGTGATTCAGATAAAAATTTCAAACATTGTTTGTTTCCAGATGTTTATCAGTCTTTTACGCCGACCGAGTATTTGAGTTATAGGATTTTCCTCAAAAACATTGCATGCACGGAGATGATGCTGGAGTTTATCGGATCGAGTTATGCGATTGTAATCAAATTCAACAGCGGCAACAGTCTGATATTTCCATGCATCCAAATATCTTTATAAATGAAAGACTTTTACTTGTAATATATAGCTTCAATTAGGAACCAATTATCTTATATATACGTTTGAAAAGAGGAGGTTGCGGATAATGACCACCGAGCTCGTTAAACAGAATAATCAGTAACATAAGTATATGAATAAGAATAAAGGAAAAATACTGAATCCTTCGGTCGATCGAAAAACTTCCGGCATCGCAAAAGCTGCAATGTTGGACACGTTGATGCTCGATGAGTGCCTATTGCTCTGCCGACCGTGTGGTGCACGGCGGGAGTTGGTTCGGAAGAGGGAGTGCCAATCATGGAAGGGTTGTATTGGAGAAGTAGGAGAGGGAAGCAAATGGAAAGAGGGAGGAAGCAGGGGAAGGGAAAGGAATTACGGGACGGAGGAAAGCAGAGAGAGGGAGGGAGATGGAATATTAAAATTGTGAATTGTCAGGGACATTTTGGTGCACTGCCATCCTTCAACACGGCGAATTGCAAGGCTACGTGTATATGCAGATGAAGTGAGTTATAGAAAATACAAAAAGTAGAGATAAATGAATGATGAAGTAGAAAAACGAAATGCAAAGAAGGCTGAGAGGGTAAATATAATGGAGAGTATGGGAAAGATAGAGTAAGATGGGGAAAAAACCATGTGTTGAGATATACCAAGAAAGGAAAGCAGAGGAAGTTTGGGAGAGGAGGATTGAATAAGGGTTGCACCTCATCGGGTTTGACCCGAAGTCTCCGAGTATATGGTTTTGGAGCTTCGTGTTGCATTTATGAAATATTCAGTGTCATAAAAATTATCCAATACCTATGCCAAGAAGTGAATTTCGGAGATACATAACATTTGGACAGATGAACGTCATCAAGGAGTGAATTTACTCAAATTAGAGCTCCTCATTATGACAAAGTTGAAACGAGTAGCTTTGAGTTAGTGAAATTTAATTTCAGAGCAGAAAAAACATCCTGAAAATTAAAGAAATAGACATTTTAAAGTTTAAGTATATTTAATAAACCAATAAAATGTGTTACAGTAGCTAAAATAAATTATGGACTTTGAATCTGCGTGATGAAATTATTTATATATGTATATGTTTAACTCTCCATATGAAAAAACAATTATACATCGTTTATTTAGCATTTTTGTTATTTAAAAATCTTCGGTTTGTAATTTGGTTAAGAGGTATCAACCAAATGGGTGAAAATTATAAGGGCATTGAAAGAATCAGAGGTCGTTTTGAAAGGAGTGGGAGAAGAAGATACAAAGTAGGAGGAAGGACGAATGGAACGCTGAGAGACAGAAGGGGATGTGGAGACATACTTCTTAGAGGACACGTGCACAGGGAGGAAACCTAGTGACTGGTGATCACACTCCTGGGAAGCTGAAGTTATTCTGGTTTCTGCTGAGACTTTTCCTATAAAACTGCTGCGTGGGGTAACAGCGTCTATTGATTCGGAACCTCTTTATTTTTAGCCAAAACGATAAATTTGACAAAGATTTTCGTTAAAATTTTAAATGCCTAAAATTTCTTGTCATTATTTTTTCAAAAATCAACGAAATAGTGCCACATTTCTTTACCATAGGCTACGGAAAAGCCCCGAATACTACGTTACTTTCTGTTACGAATTTAATGGAAATATGTATTTTTAATGACCCAACATTATATAATTTCTGAGAATCAGACGCGTTCATAATTATGAATGCACGCTCTCCAAAAAATATTGAATGGGAGACATTGGAATTTCAACCTTTAGTTGATCTATCAAGAATGTAGATAGAAAATAGAAATTGGGCAGAAATTTATATAATGAGCTAATCAGAATTTGTTTATTTAGGGTTGACATGGTAACTTAAGAAATAAATATTCGTTTGTGGCGCTATTTTGAGGGGGAATATATTGCACTTCCTTCAAATAAAATTTATAAATTTTAATATAATGAAACAAAATTTTGTGGACTGAAAATTTAAAAAAATATATAATTCACATTATAGTATGTTCCAGAGAGTTGACAACATTTTGGCCAGCTAAAGTTGTCTAGGGTAATGTTTAACAAATAAATATTCTTTTTGTATGCATAATTTTTATCTACGTATATCACGCTGAGGGAAGAATGAGAATGAGAATGTGAGGGAGTAAGGGAGGAGAATGGGAGGGAGAAAGAGGGAGGATGGGATGAAGTGAGGGTGAAGAATAGGAGGGAGAGAGGGATGGAGAATTGGAAGGAAGAGAGAGGAAAAATATGATAGGAGGGAGAGAGAGAATAAGGTGAGAGGGAGGGAAGAGAATGGGAGGGTGGAAGAGAGAAAGGGAGTAAGAATGGGAAGTACCTTAATTTTAATTCATAACCTGCACATACCCGTCATATTTGACGGGCAATTACGCTAGTGGTATATATATTCTTCATATAAATAAATAACCAAAATAGCATATTTCAACCGGGTCGACTAAACAGGGCTACCACAATATCAAGGTTAGAATTTTTCTGTGACTACGAATTTGGAAGGTATACGATTATACTACGGCGAATTCGACGAAAAGCACTTCTGTAGCACAGAAACCCGTGTACATCCCTACTTGTTTTAAAACATTTCTAGTTATTACATTTTTTGAAATCTAAAGATGTCTGCAATAAAATTGAAGATGAACTTTATTTAAACATTATATTAAAATTTAAGGAAAAAATGCTCGAATGAGTATGACATAAATTAAGCCTTTAAACGCTTACATTTTAGCTTAGAAAATGTTCAGCGACAGAAAAAGTTACTGTATAATTCCCATTGTTTTAAAATGTTATTTACCAGCAGTAATACTTGACCCAGATAATCTATCAGCCAAAATAGACTAAATGAAATCGCTGAACTATTTTATTAATAAGAAATTGACCCTTTTCTCAAAACAAAACTGTTACTACTGCGATGACCGCAACTACCTCACTCCCTATCAAAATTGTTAGCTCAGGGAGAATGGAACGCACCAGGATTTTTAATTAAAAAGTCTCGCTGATATAGTGCCTCGCAAGAATGCGACCTCATTATGAAGCCAGTTCAGCAGGGAGAGAGGAACATGAGAGGGAGGGAGAAAGTTGGGAGAGGTGGGGGAAGAAAAGAGAGAATAGGAGAGGAGAGAGGGAAATATTAGGGAGACATAGGGAAGGAGGAGGCGTAGGTAGAAATAGGCGGAGGAAGAAATGGGGAGGGGAAAGGAAGGAGGAAGAGGTATATGAAGAGAGGAGATAGGGAGGAATGAGAAGGTGGTGATGGAGGGTGGAGAGTGATTGATGGGATTTTTAGGTGCGATTCTGTTGGTTTTATTTTAAGGCGTTATACATAAGAAAACACTGCCCTGATGATAGAGAAGATGCGGAAGAATGTTGGAAATGGAAAGAAAAAATAGACTACGGAGAAGAAAAAAATAGAAAATAAAGAACGAATGAAGGAAGATACAGGAAAAAGGGAAAGGAAGCAGGTGTTTGGAAAGATAAAGAGCGAGATGAAGAGAGAATAGCTAAATTATAATTAAGAATGACAGTGATATTAGAAAAAGTGGCAAAGAAATTCGAGAAATGAAAATGTGCTTAAATGGATAGCATGTAATTCTAAAAGGAGATGTGACACAAATACATTAATAAGATTTTCAAGTAAATTTATCGATGAGAAATAACTCGATTTTATGTGGTAGAAATTGAATATCGAAGGAAAAGACAAGGATAAGTTCTATAACAAGAAGGAAAAGTATACACAATAAATGGATAACACAGATTTCAAAGACTTTATGGGATTTAAAATATAGAAAGTTTGGGTGGTTCTCGTATTTATAGCCCCAAAACTGTTAGTCGTAATTATGTACTACCGCGGACTATTTTGTGGCAAATGTTGTCCTCTATCCGAATAATTTTTTAATCGATACCTTACGGAACATATAAGAGCTAGAGAGGAAGAATATTTTCTTTAATTATTGCTTGATGGATGCCAATCAACTATATACGATTATAGTTATGTTTAAATGCTTTTTTAAAGTGAAAGTTCTAATTGGCAGATGCCGTTCAAATAAATTTTAGTAAGGGTCACTCATACTTAATTTAATCAAAACCCATCAAGCCGTTCAAGAGATGAAAGTCGCGACAGACAGACGGACAGACGAGACGTGCCCATAAGACGTTCCGCTACAATCGCTTCGCTTGTAAAGAACCCCTACAAAAAAAAACTTTAAGAATAATGGATAAAAAGTAAGAGTACGTATGAGAAAATATTTTTAGCCTTAATAATAAAGCTGCATCAATATACAATTATATTATATATATATACATATATATATATATATATATATATATATATATATATATATATATATATATATATATATATATATATATCATCATAGGTAGTCTGTCCGTAGACAGGTCCGTGATTATTCTTGGTTAAACCTGGTTCTCCATATACTCCTATTTTCCGCTGTCCTCTTTATATCTTGATAATTCTCTTTCCCTTTCAAATCGTCTATCAGCTGAAACCTTTTCCTACCTCTTTCCCTTTTCCCATCTAGTTTTCCTTCTAACACCTCTTTAATCATACTCTCTCTCCTCAGGTAATGTCCAACCCAGTTAGCCTTCCTCTTTCTGATAGTCTGTATAATCATTCGCTTCTCTCCTATTCCTCGTAGCACTTCATCGTTTTTCATCCTATCTGTCCATTTTATCTTCAGCATTCTCCTCCAAGTCCACATTTCAAAGCTTTCCAAGTATTTGATGTCATTTTTCCTTAGCGTCCATGTTTCTGCCCCATACAATGCTATACTCCATACGTAGCATTTTATCAACTTCTTGCGGATATCTTCCCTTATATTCCCTGTAAGTAGTTGTTTCTTTCTCCTGAAAGCCGCTTTTGCTTTTCCTATTCTAGTTTTGATCTCATCCGTACATTTTGCCTCTCGTGTTATGATACTTCCAAGGTATTTATATTCTGAAACTTGTTCTAATGGCTTTCCTTCAATATTTATATTCAGATTCTCTTCTTTGCACGATATTCGAATGACCTTGGATTTTTCTGTATTTATTTCCACACCGTATTTTCTACCTGTTATCACTAGTCTATTTATCATTTTTTGTAGCTCCTCTTCCTTTCTTGCTAGAAGTACTTGATCATCTGCGTATTTCACTGTTCTTATAATCCTTCCTCCAATTTTGAAATCCCCTGTGCCTTCTAAAGCTTCTTGCATTAGACTTTCTCCATATATATTGAATAGGGTTGGCGATAGGCAGCAGCCTTGTCTTACTCCTCTACCGATATTTATTCCGCAGGTGTCCACATTCTCAAACCTGACCTTTACAAATATAATACAAATATATTACAAACACACACACACACACACACATATATATATATTACTCTCTCTCCACCGCCCGAAAAGCTTTCGTGCTTTTGTGTGCGTGTTTTGTACGTGTCTCTTCGACGCCCCCAGCAGCCTGCCAACTTGATCCTCAACTTGGTAAAGGTCCGCTGGGCTTCCTTCAGCACCTTGTTGCCACCCTTTTCCTTTTCCTTAAGTTTATATATATATATATATATATATATATATATATATATATATATAAAACTTTACGATTAGTTACATTTTAGTAATGCTCCTTTTGTCTGGGCTTCCTGGCTATATCCAATATCAGAAGGCTACGGTTTGAATTTATTTCTGTTCTTTGTAAAGTTTAAAATTTTCTTAGAGTTCCTTAAAATATTTAATATGATTTAACCAATTTGGAATTTTTAGAAATGGTACAGGTATGGAGAAATTCAAGTGGTGGCCACATCAGATTATTATTTTTTTATTTAAATCGATGGATTGCGTTTTAAAATCATGACGCCGTATGCCTTTGAATTAAATCAACGGGATTATAAGTAGTTCGTTATTAAAAAGAATTAAATCGTTGATATTATAATACAGATTACTAATCTAATATATCATAACCGCTGTCTCTGCGTGCGTCCCTGCCTGCCTGCGTCTGAAGCCTAGAGTGACGTCACCTTCCGGCATGAACGCAAATCAAACGAGAACGGTCGGCTCTATTTCGACAAATCTTTTGCCTGAATACTCGGCGCGAACTATTGCAGGTTTTAAGTTGGTAGTCGTCCTCCGGAAAGGTATGAGTTAGATACCAGGAGAGTTTTCGTTTTTGCATTTGATTAATCGGCTAGAATACGATGTGTAGACCTTTAGTCTTCAACATTTTAAACTTGGACTTTGACTCGAGATTTATACAATTAACGTAGAAAGAAATGAAGATTATTATTCTCACCACCGATTCTGTTGTTTAATTCATGTTTGCTGATAATTTAAGTTTATATTCGATATTCTCTGGTTTTTCGACATTTCAAAATGGAGGTTGCTAGCGTAGCCGGCATTGTTCATCTCGGTTTTTTGCTTTGTTAGACTCAGGCTTCAAGTGCATTTGCACTAAACTTACAATAAAACGCATGAAGGACAAAAACAGATTAATCCTCGAGTGACGTCACATCCCGGTATAAACGCATATAAATCAAGAACGGGCCGGCTCGATTTCGACGATTCGTTCGCATGAATACTCAGCTCGAACTCTCGCAGGTTTTAAGTAGTAGTCGTCTCCCGAAAAGGCATGGGTACGATACCAGGAAAGTTTTCGTTTTTATATTTGATTAACACATAATCGGCTGGAATACGATGTGTAGACTTTAAGTCTATAACATTTTAAAATATCTTAGGATCGAGACTTTGACTCATGATTTGCACTATTTCACGTACAAAGAAATGGAGATTCTTATTCTTACTTTCGATTCTGTTGTTTAATTCGTGTTTGCTCATATTTTAAGTTTATATTCAATTTTCTATGATTTATCAACATTTCAAAAAGGAGATCCCTAGTGTTGATGGCATTGATGGTCTCAGAATTTGGCATTGTTGCACTCAGGCTTTCAAGTGGATTTTCGCTAAGCTTACAATGAAACAAACGCATCAAGGACAATAACCGATTGAAAATTTATGTGAAAAGTTTATTGTAATTATAAAACAAATGAAACTTGAAGTCAGAAACGACTCCAATGCATTTCAATAATGGACAACTTAACATTTGAAATAGGAAAATATTTCACACTAACTTTAAAAATATCGTTTAGTTTGCAAATTATATTGGGCAGTTTAAAGCAAATTACTATATTGATAATGTTTGTGATTAATGTCTTTTGTTAATTATGTAAATCTTTGACGCGTGGTTTGTGCTTTTATAGTGATTACTTGAAATTAAATAAACCACACAACATACGATTAGCTGTACCATCAGAAATAGCGAACATAACAAAAACTGTTGTGTACCGATAAGTGTTAGTTTAAAATGGTGTGAGCTATTATCGTTATTTTGATAGGGGAAATAAATTTGGTTCAACTAATAACACTCTGTTTAACAATTTTTTGTCAAAGAACTATCGCATTGGGTCACTTTACACAAAGTTCCCAAAATGTTTGAAGGAAGTACTGCAGTGGGACTCAAGTTCCCATTTAAAAGCATTGGACTCGTTGCCATGGCAGTTGATATATAGTTGTATTTTTTTCGATTTAAAACATTTCTACGCCAATTCGGCATGGATTTGAATTTATTTAGTACACTTCTAAGCAGGGCCACCGAGAGGGTGGGGATACCGGGGCAAAATCCCCGGGGTCCTGGCCTATGGGGGGCACCGAAAGAGGATATGAAATTTAAAAATATTAATAAATTAATTGGCCAAATAGCAGACATATAACAAAATGATAAACAAATTTTATATAAAACATTCTTGCCGTCTTGCCCACAGTGTTTAACGTAAATGCAAAAATTCAGTATGAATACCGTTAGTATGCAGAAATGTTAATTATTTCAGGGGGGCATACGCCAACCCTTCCCCGGGGCCCGTGTTAACTCTTGGTGGCCCTGCTTCTAGGACATCTGTTGTGAACATCTTGTACTGTAACTTCTGCATAAAACTTACCACGCAATCTTGAAATGGCTAAATATTTGTATTATAGTTTAGCGACAAATTCGTCTTTGCCCGACTTTCCCGTTTCCCTTTTTCCAAATAACACTTCAAAATCCACTTACATTGGTCAAACGTCAAACGAAGGCTCACCATATTAATCTGCACTGATTGCTCATATAGTAATTCGTGCAATCATGAGATATTACACTTAATCTTCTACTAACTTGTACTTTTGCAAATAAATATAAATCATCACCCTTTCATCTGGAGATATTTAAAAATGTTTTACTAATGTTGAAAGTGTGTATACATATAGGGAAACACGGTGTATAAATTTCCATTTTATAACTAGCGCCACCTTTAATTACTACAGATAATAAATATATAAGATTTATTTTCACACAAGTATGACCTGCATCTATCCTTTTTGTCTACTTATTTTATGGTCAATTATTTATCCAAAATTTATGCTATAGAACACAAAATCCATTAATTAGATTTTGCATTACGTTTAGTACAATACAATGATATTTGGCACGCGACCAAATTTTTTTTGGAATATGGCATACATTATAAAACTTGGAAATTCTTCGAAAGAAAACAACTAACCAATTTTACATGATGGGTTATAATCGTTTCCCTCCAGACTCGCTACGATTTGGTGAAACATATTTTCTAGGTGGCATTCGCTAGTTATTAATAGCGTTTTGCAATTGCTCTAAGCATTCCGTTTTATTCGAAAACTTGCGCCTGCGTGTTATTCGGCATCGGAAGAGAAACAGAGTCAGGTCGAGGGTGGTGTGGTTAGGAAAAGGTCGGGGGAGGGAGAGGTGAGCGTGGAGGGGGGGTTAGAGATGCAAGGAGACATTTTCAAACTACGAAAACGTCGACCTTGACTTTAAGTCGCAATTCTCGTCGGAAAAGCAGGAATCATGTCTTCCACGATATGCTGCGAATATACTGTACTATCGCATTTTGTTTTTGTTTCATATTTCGAATTATGAATCCAAAAAGTAAACTACAGAGAGCAATTTCATCGTGATTTCTCATCTCCCATTTATAAGGCATAAAATATGCTCCATAAAAAAGCACAAAGATAACTCGAAATGTGACACATGGTCGAGAATTAAAGCAAAAGGTGTTCAAGAGTTTTAATTATGAATCAGTAAAAATTATGCATAAAGATAAAACCAAGGCTGCCTACATACAAGGTTGCATGAAGGGCGAACATCCGCGACAGTAAAGCGCACAAAAAAGCTCGTATACTGCAACGATCCATACAACAGGTTATGTTGAAGATCGAGACTGAAGTGAATTGTCTTCTGTAAGACAAATAATCATTGGATAGAAAGAGAATTATCGAGCTCACCTAATGGCTGAAATCAAATTGACAAACTGTTTCTCCAATGGTCATAAAAAACCAGATCCGCAATTTTGGCTACAAAGCAGCCGTCATCAGTGGCTAATCACCGATAATTGATTTTAAAGTAGATAGGTGTATCATTTTAAATAGCTGCTTCTTACATGTATAAGATACATATACATATATATATATATATATATATATATATATATATATATATATATATAGCTCTAATGATCCCCAACAAACCCCGCACACCCACATTCTACCTTCTCCCTAAAATCCATAAACCCAACATCCCCGGCCGCCCCATTGTTGCCAGCTTTAATTCCCCTACAGAACGCATCTCCGCCTTCGTTGACTCCCACCTACAACCTCTCATTCGTCAATTCCCTTCCTTCATCCAAGACACTAACCACTTTCTCAAACGTCTCAAACACCTCCCCTTTCCTCTCCCACCCAATACCATTTTGGCCACTATCGATGTCTGTTCCCTCTACACAAACATCCCCCACGATGATGGACTCTCTGCCCTTAGTAAACTCCTGGACTCAAGACCACCCGACGCAAGACCTTCCTCCCATTTCTTATTAGACTTGGCTGCAATGGTGCTCAAATTGAACAACTTCTCTTTCGATGGTCGTCACTACCTTCAAATTAGAGGCACTGCGATGGGCACCCGAATGGCGCCTTCATACGCCAATTGCTACCTTGGAGAATGGGAAAGACTCTTCCTCAACGTTCCACTCAGACCACTTTTGTGGCTGAGATACATCGACGATGTCTTCCTCATTTGGACGCATGGACCTGACTCTCTCCTTTCCTTTCTCTCGCGTCTCTCCTCCCATCCTTCACTGTCCTTCACCCACCAATCCTCTACCTCCCACATCACATTCCTGGATGTCGATCTTTACCTTCAAGACAGCCAAATCCGCACCTGTGTTCACATCAAACCCACCAACAGCCTCCAATACCTTCACTTTGATAGCTGCCATCCCCTTCATACCAAAACCTCTATCCCCTATGCCCTTGCTCGTCGAGGATGGAGGCTTTGTTCCGATAGAGCATCCCTTCTAGAGTATTACTCTGTCCTCGAGGATGCTCTTCTCAAACGTGGTTACCCTCCAGTCTTGGTCCGCGAACAGATCCATAGGGCGATGACGCCTACCCACATTGGATCTCATCCTCACACACCCACTATTCCTGCATCTACCCCTCCACTCACTCTTACGACACTTTTCCATCCTGGTATCCACGAAGCTCTCAAAACAATCCTTCATGCTGCCCACCCAATTCTTACCTCTTCCTCCCATCAGTCCCTCTTTATCAACCTTTTTGCCAATCCTCCGCTCCTCTCCTTCCGCCGGCCCCCAAATTTGGGAAATATCTTGTGGAGGAAGGATCTTCCCACTTCTACCACGCTTCTTGCAATAGGTTCCCACCCCTGCGGAAAACCTCGCTGCCTCACTTGCCCTATCCACCTACCATCATCTTCTTTCTCGAGTCCCTCCACCAACATCACCTACCCCATCACCTCCAGAAGCAACTGCACCACCCGTAACGTCATTTACCTCCTTACCTGCACCCTTTGTCCCGCGTTTTACGTAGGCCTCACCAGCAATCCGTTAAACATCCGAATGAACGGTCACCGGAATAGCGTTTCTCTCAGACGCCCCCTCCCAGTTGCATTACATGCTAATACCCACAATGTTCCCTTTAATAGTTGCTACAATGTTAGGATTATTCGCGCTTTACCCTATGACACTCCTGCCCCCCTTCTCCGACACTGGGAACTAGCACATATCCATCTTCTCGACTCTTTCTCTCCGCCTGGCCTCAACCTCCGCTAACCCTATTAGCCCCCTTACAATGTTTCCTTGTTACTTTGTAACTATTCGGACTCTACCTCATCACACTCCCTCTTTATTGGCTATCCACCCCTCCTACTCCCCACCTCCTCCAATCATCAACCTTCCCACATCACCCTGTCATTCCCCGCCCAGTGTGTCACTTTACGTTACTCTTTCGCTGAAGAAGGGCTTAGGCCCGATAAGCTTGCGTGTGTTTTTGTGTTCGTGTGTTTTACGTGTCTCTTCGACGCCCCCAGCAGCCTGCCAGCTTGGTCCTCAACTTGGTGAGTGTCCGCTGGGCTTCCCTCAACACCTTGTTGCCACCCTCATCACTACCTTTTCTTTTCCTTTAGTTTATATATATATATATATATATATATATATATATATATATATATATATATATATAAACTAAAGGTGGTGCCGGTGGTGTAGTGGTTAGGACGCTGGCTGCTACTCGCCCGATGCTTGAAAGTCATCGGGTACGAATCCTGCGCGAGTAGGATTTTTTCTCAAGGTCATCCGGCCCCCTGTTTGCGTGGTTTGAGGAGACCGCGCAAATTCAGCTGTTCCGTCCTTCGGAAGGGACGTTAAGCCGTTGGCCCCCCTGGTGTTCTTCGCAAGAGCAGGCAAATGCCGGCACCGGGTTTCCCTCCTCCCTTCTGTGTGTGTGTCCGGTGTGGAAGGCAACGGGAAACCACCACACCGTGTATGTATATTCCCTAGTCAAAACCAATTAATTAGTTAATTGGTAGGACCTGTCGTAAGACAGAACACGAATGAAAAATATATATATATATATATATATATATATATATATATATATATATATATATATATAACAACTTACGGAAAAGGAAAGGTAAAATGAATATATGGATGTCAACAAGGTGTTGGGATGAGGAAAACCAGTGAGCACTCATCCCTTCCTCATCCCAACACCATGTTGACATCCATATATATATATATATATATATATATATACATATACAGGGTGTTCGGTGATTTTATTTCATAACTTCGGGATTTTATTCCTTAAGCGATTTTGAGTAAAAAATGTCATATGAACATGGGTCCGATTCTCATTTGTTACCGAGTTACGGGCAATTGAAATTATCTCGTCCTTTGTACAACTTAATGGCTGAAAAATGCATTGTTTAAATAATTATTCTTATACGTCAATTGTTGAAAAATGAACTATTTAAATAATCATTCGTTTACATTGATACTTAATCCATTGTTACAACAATTGTTCAAAATGGCCGTCTTCAGCTTGGATGCACAATCTGGCCCGTTTGAGTAGGGAACGTGAAACAGCACGAAGAACTGCAGCGTTATTAACGCGCCTCGCAGCATCAAAAATTAGCTGAATAAGTTCTTCCTTCGTGCTCACTTTGGCTTCATACACAATGTTTTTCATTTGCTCCCACACATGGAAATCCAACGGAGTGAGATCCGGAAACCTCGGTGGCCAATCCTGCGCACCGCCACGAACGATCCATCGGTTAGGGAACTTCTTGTTAAGATACAGCGTACCGTTCCTACTAAAATGGGGGGGTTCCCCGCCATGCTGGTAGTACATCTGAAGTTGTGTTTTCAGAGAAATGTCTTCTAAGAGACCCGGCATTTCATTTTCCAAAACATCAGCATAAATGGCACCTGTCAGACGTGGCGGGAAGAAGTACGGTCCAACCAGCTGGTTCCCAATGACACCACCCCACACGTTCACAGAAAAACGGAGTTGGAAGTAGCTTTCAACTGTTCAGTGAGAATTTTCGCGAGCCCATAAATGGTAGTTTCTCGTGTTGTTTATTCCATCACGAGTAAACTGTGCCTCGTCCGTGAACAAGATGTAACGGTTCAGGCGGGGGTGTGCATTTAACCAACGGCAGAATTTCAACCGACTAGCCATATCCCCGGGTTGAAGATCCCGAACTTGCTGGATATGGTGTAATGTTTGCCAGATTCTCATTCGCGGAACGTTGAGGCGGGCGGACATTCCTCGTGTACTAAGACGTGGTCTTCGCTGAACCATTTGAATAATATTTTCCTCCTCATCCACATTAACTTGTATTGGACGTTCAGCTCTCAAAGACACGGAAATGAGCCATTTTCTCGTAAATGTCGGTGAACTTGAATAAAAGTACGTCGATCTGGTGTTCTTCTTTGTGGAAATCGTCGTCAATATTCGTAAACGGCAGAAACGGAGTTTCCATCGCAAAACCCGTACACGAAGTACATATCCGCATACTCTTAATTTGAAAATGTAAACAGCATTATTAAAAGCTAATGATACCATACGTGTCACAGTGCACTACACTGAACGCTAGCTTACGTTCTACTGACATGCTGCTGCGAGCTTGCAAATTACGTCCACGTCTGTTGTGCAAGCGTCATGCTTCTCACTGTTGTAACAATGGGTTAAGTATCAATGTAAACGGATGATTAATTAAATAATACATTTTTTAACAATTAAAAATGTACACGAATAATTATTTAAACAATGCATTTTTCAGCCATTAACTTGTACAAATCAAAGGACAAGATAATTTCAATTGCCCGTAACTCGGTAACAAATGAGAATCGGACCCATGTTCATATGACATTTTTGACTCAAAATCACTTAAGGAATTAGTTCCTGAAGTTATGACATAAAGTCACCGGACACCCTGTATATTAAATAGCTGCTTCTTACGGAGGATATATTATAATGATAATGATATAAAACCTAAGGTACTTCTAGATATTCCACAGAGCTGAAATTTGGAGGGAACCTTGGCGTTGGTTCAAAACCATCAAGAAAAATCTAAAATTCCAAAATTTCTCCTTTTACACACCAAAACGTTCATTTTCAATTCCCATTAGAAAACCATTTAAATCCGTACAAGCCTTTTTATAATTGCATTTTAAAATTATTTTTAATTAAGGTACAAACTCCGGACCTAAATTAAAAGACGGGGAAAAGAACGAAAATTATTTTTACTGAAAGTAGAACACGAATCCTTGCTGAATTAGTCCAATTATTTGATTTTTACTGCATAAAAACGGGATTTTATACAATTTATAACAATGGCCCAATATTTCTGTCATGACTACGAGAATTTATTTACGTGTTAATAAAACTGAACTAGAGCTTAGTGCCACGAACTAAAAAGTACCTTAGTGTCATGATGTCACTCTCAGACCTTGACATTTAAAAGCGAAGGGAAAACATATTTGGTGCGCAGAGGAAGGAAGGAGTGGAATATCGCGCTGAAATTTTCAGGGTTTATAGATGTCATGAGTAGGCCTTCGGATAATATGTGACATCTTATGTAGGTATCCTCGGTTCGACTTCAGGCGCTCCCAATGCTTGCAGTATGCAAGCACCGATTGTTAGTATATATATATATATGGATGTCAACAAGGTGTTGGGATGAGGAAACCCAGTGAACACTCACCAATCAGACGACTTCAGGTTGGCGAGGCACCGGGGATGTCGAAGCGACACACGTAAAAGAACACTAAAACACAGAAACATCACAAACGTAGAAGCTTTCGGAACTACTCCTTCTTCAGCTACTTCCTGTAGCTGAAGAAGGAGTAGTTCCGAAAGCTTCTACGTTTGTGATGTTTCTGTGTTTTAGTGTTCTTTTACTACTTCTCTGTAGCTGAAGAAGGAGTAGTTCCGAAAGCTTCTACGTTTGTGATGTTTCTGTGTTTTAGTGTTCTTTTACTACTTCTCTGTAGCTGAAGAAGGAGTAGTTCCGAAAGCTTCTACGTTTGTGATGTTTCTGTGTTTTAGTGCTCTTTTACGTGTGTCGCTTCGACATCCCCGGTGCCTCGCCAACCTGAAGTCGTCTGATTGGTGAGTGTTCACTGGGTTTCCTCATCCCAACACCTTGTTGACATCCATATATTCATTTTACCTTTCCTTTTCCGTAAGCTGTTATATATATATATATATATCATATAAAACCTAAGGTACTTCTAAAAGAGCTACAGAGCTGAAATTTGGCATGAATATAGGTCATTAGGTACAACCTCTGGAAAAAATCCAAAATTCTAGAAAATGTTATAAATATTATATTTAAGGGGTGTTTTTGACCCCAATATCTCATTTTAAAAACCCATAAGAAAAGCATTGAAAACGGTGCAGGGTTATATAAAATTGCTTTTTTTAATTATTTACAATTAAGATACAAAGATACTATATATATATATATATATATATATATATATATATATATATATATATATATATATATATATATAGATAACTATACTATGAAAGAAAGAATGAAGTTTATTTATCTTGAAGACAGAATTCAAATACATGGTGAATTTGAATAAAAATTAGATTTTAATCATAACATTTTGAATTTTTTTGATTTTTTGATTGATTTTCCATACTTCAAGACCATTGATTTAATGCTTAGACTGCATTATAATCCATTTGATTTCAGCCAACGACGTATAAATATGATGACGTAACAATTTTAAATTATTTTTTATCCGGATACGTACTAAAAGGCACGGATAATGTCGCTTAACACAAAATATCCAAATTTTTACATAACTTGTAGTTTAACATATAGGATATTTTCTTAATGATGGTTATAGTTATTGCTTAAAAAGGGCGATCTGAGCAATGAAACTTGAAATTGGAAAATATGGACACGAAGCACATTGCCAGAGAATTTAGAAATTCTGGATAGATGCCTTACTTGCGCAGAAAATGAAAACTAATATCTTATATAAATGGGCACTGTTTAGTTCAAATACTGTCGCGCTGGTTTATTTACGTGTTAGAAGGAAAACTAGATGTAAAATAGGGAGAGGTAGGAAAAGGCTTCAGCTAATAGACGATTTGAAAGGGAAAGAGAGTTATCAAGATATGAATAGGACAGCGGAAAATAGGAGTATATGGAGAACCAGGTTTAACCATGAATAATCACGGACCTGTCTACGGACAGACTACCTATGATGATGATGATCTTAGTGTATGGTGATTTTTTGAGCGCTTGCAGTATGCAAGCACCAACAACTCGTAGTATAAACAGAGGTATTGCTAAGAAGCACATGTCGACTCAGGAGTATCTAAAACTTGTACATTCATCAATATCCCGAATTTGAATTTATTCACTATCTCAATACTTTCTCTATACTTATATGAAGAAATAAAGGTACCAATTAAATGAGTCATTTTTTCGTCTGCGCGTATACGACAGGGGCCATACTATTGGACCGATTTCGATAAAATTTATATTTATGATTTATATTAAAGTAAAGACGAAAATGACATGCTTGCGTGAAATCACCCAATCAGGGCATTCATTTTACAATAAATATAAGCTAAATTTTTACTTGAACTCGTAAAATATTTATCTTAGGAAAGTATTTTGTTTTAGAGGCTGTAGAGAAATACAATTGAGAAGTTTCTTGTAAAGCAGATTATTTTATAGGATAAATAGTTTTCGAGAAAATATTTTACAATACATTGCGTATAAGTGTCGCTATGGGTTCTTTCATTTTATTATTATATATTTGAGTATTTTATCTAAATACTAGAAGAAATATACCACTTTGAGAACTTTCAATTTTTACCTATTTTTGGATACTAGACTAAAACTGCCTACTTGAGACATATTATACAGCCAGAGCTGCCATGTCAGAAAAATAAAACTCGAGACTTCAATTTCATAATCGTACGATAGTATAACATCAAATTCCAAATATGATAAATATTTAAGACATAATGTGATAATGCCGAATATAAATCATACCAGTCTATCATGGCTGCCGCCTTACTGGAAACAAAAATTCAAGTTTCATTTCCCGAATCGTCCCAGAGAAATGCGCCTAATTTATCTTACTCTTCTTATGCGCTATTATCCTATTTTTTAGTTTTAAAGCCACTGGAAAACTTAATAGCATCAAAATGAAAATAACTGAGCAAAAGTCACACAGCGAGCGCTTTTTCGTGAAACAGGCAATTGCTTCATCAAAACCTGCAATTACAAAATTAAATTTTTGGCAAGAATTTCTCACATTTCACTTATTTCTCAAAAATAAATGCTTGGACGAAAAGAAATTGCTTCAATCGTAATATAAGTGCAATGTTTTTCAAATGGACGATTGTATTATATGAGTGGGATTATACACCGAATCTGTTAAAATCCTATTTAATAAGAAACATAAGGGTCGACTTAAACACCGCATCGAGATGCTATACGAGAAATGGGACTTACTCATTATCGAAGGCTATCGAGAAATTGTTCAAAGATTAATTAATTTTGATACTCCCGGATCCAAGCACATACTACGCTCGCATTATAAATCATAATAATTATAATAAATTATAACAATTGGAAGATTATTATTAGCAGCCTTAATGTTTGTGATTACGTTTTTTGGAAAATTTTTCCCAAAAAATATAAGAACTTTATAATTGCTATGACATCGAACCACGGGTCTCGCTTGAAACTCACACCTCATCCGCACTCACTCATTATCAACAATTTGCTCTTAAACGTCTGTATGTGCTTCAGATTTTAAGGGCTTTGACGATGGCCCTTAGTCCATTTTCTCTCTAGAATAATGTAAAGAAGTAAGAATATATATATATATATATATATATATATATATATATATATATATATATATATATATATATATATATATATATATGGATGTCAACAAGGTGTTGGGATGAGGAGTTCTCTCTCTGTAGCTGAAGAAGGAGTAGTTCCGAAAGCTTTACGTTTGTGATGTTTCTGTGTTTTTGTGTTATTTTACGTGTGTCGCTTCGACATCCCCGGGGCCTCGCCAACCTGAAGTCGTCTGATTGGTGAGTGCTCACTGGGTTTCCTCATCCCAACACCTTGTTGACATCCATATATTCATTTTACCTTTCCTTTTCCGTAAGTTGTTATATATATATATATATATATATATATATATATATATATATATATATATACATACACACACACACACCAGCAAAGAAAAAGAGAGACAATAAAACTCACGTTACAGGCATGATTGTTTTATTTATCGCAGCATGGTCCGATATATCCCGAATGAAAAACATCCTACTCACAAACTTCCGAACTCATAAACAAAAATTGTTGACGTTGTAAATTTGACTTCCTCATACCTATAGGGTGTCCCAAAAGTCCTTTCAACCACAGTTTTTAAGATTGCGCGGCAAATCCAAAACACTCCACTATTTAAAATGAACTCAGGTCACTTACCTTTGCACTGAAAAGAGCGAGAATTATAAGAATACACCAATTTCGAAATTGCAGATCACAATACTGGGAGTTACGGGACATTCAAACTGATACTCTTCATTATTATAAATAATTGTGATAATTAAATAAGCCATAAGTATAACAGAAAATAAAATAATTGATTTTACAATGAATAAAACAATATACATAACAGTAAATATTAGAATAAATACTACAAATATAACGCGTTTTTTTGTTACTCAATCTTAACATCTGAGAATAAGGCGGATTTTGGGACGTGCACATAGAAACTTTAGCAAAATTTCAACAACTTCAAAAACACTATATAATGAGAATTAAATGAGGAAGAATTTAATTTCGGCTTTTGCGTATTTAACGCACAATGTACACACTTTGCAGAAATTTGTTTTTGGCACGAGTCTTCCCCTTATACGTATCATCAAATACAACGGAAAATCGCTTCTGATTCATGATGTGTTGATTAACAAGCTACATTTTAGGAACGCATGAATGGAATACCTTAACTGTGAGATTAATGCGTGTGTAAACAAATTCACTGCGGCGAAAAGCTACGCATAAAAAAATCATCGATAAGACAATTGCCATTCGATGAAGAACTCAATAAAATACTTCAATAATTTATTACTTTCCTTTTCAATCGGGAAAAAATTGCTTGTCGTGATTAAAACTGTTCGTTACTTGATTTTGGTGTTCGGAAAAACAAATGAACGTATGAAAATAAACGTTAAAAGTTTATGCGACTCATTTTGTAATTCTAAAGATTGCCGCTTAATAATTAATTTGCGAGAGCGCCACGCGCTGAAAAAATGTGCGAATTTAACAAATCTCGTTAAAACTAAATGCCTTATAACTTGTGAAGGAGACGAGAAAAGAAGCAATATACGTACATACATACATGCATCGTAATTTTTTTAGATTTCTCCGATAAAAATAATTATTAAATACTCTTTGGGCATTGAGGTTAAAAGTACATCCATCGCTTCAATAAAATGCGAAACAAACGAATACACTCCCGTTATACAGACATTATTTTGATGAAAATCATAAACTAGTTCTTCGCTCTTCTGTAGTTATTAGCAGCTAGAGATTTTGTCCTAATTTTGAGGAAATTCATATAGTTTTAGAGAAGCCTTATGATTTAAGCTTTAATTGCCACCTTATGACTTGTTCTTGCGCGTCATTAATTTGTTGATACTTATTAATAACGGCCAACTGTGCTATACTGTAAATTAGAGAGCATTTGCGAAATTGTTATGAATATGATAGGACTATTCTTCTTATGTAATAAAAATATAAATACCTATGTCATGTTATTAATAGCAGATGAGTAAAAATCTTTTATCTCCAGGAAAAAATATAGCTCGTAGCTCGAATACCTAATAAATTCTCAAGGAATAAGCCATTCTCCGTTATTAACACATATCCCTCGTGATAGGAAAGAAATAAATTATAATTCCGATTAAATATTTACGCAAAAAACCAAGATGCGCTTCGAAGGAAATTTCAGTATAAAAAAACACGATTCCGCCAAAGTGATCGCGGCTCGGTAGTGAATAATTACCGTCGTTTCCACTAGATGGTCCAGCGATCGACCATAAAACTTGCGTGAAACCCACGCAAGTCCCACCATCTGAGAAACTCCATGCAACTCGAGCTGCTTGTGAGAAAGGGTGTGGGAAAAGGAAAGAGAGAAGGAGAGAGGTAGGATGTGTGTGTACGTTTGTCTGTGTGCGTGCGCGGGAGAGAGAGAGACACGGAGTGCAAAATCGACGATAGCTCTTACTTCCCCTACCCGCCGCCACTCGTGCCTGGCGCTACCCTCTCGGGGGAGGAGGAGGAAGGAGAGTTGGAGAATGGAAGTGGAAGTCTGCGAAGAGGAGAAGGAGAGGCAGCGGTAGGAAAGCGAGATTGGGAGGGAGGGAAAAGAGCCGAGTCCGCCAAGGCGTGACGTAACGGGACTTCCGGTTGGCAGAAAAAAAGAAGGCAGGAGGGCGTATGGAGGGTGGTTGGGAGGTGGCAAGGGGATGGGGAGAAATTGCCGGGGTAGGTTGGTAGAGGGAAGGAGGGAGATATAAAAAAAGCAAGTGTAAAGAAGAGAGACTGCGGGATGGGGATGAGAGATAAGGAAAAAAGGAGTTTTGAGCGAGGAGGAAGGAAAATCGGAGGGCAGAGGGGAGAGAGATGGGATAAAAAGAGGAGAGAGAAATGGTTGGTGGAGGAAAGGGAGAGAAACGGGTGGTGCTGTGGGTAGGGTTGGAAAAGGGTGACGAATGCGTGAGAGAGAGATAGAGGAGGGGGAGAGAGACGATGTGGCCTGGGAGCTAGAGGAAAGGGGGAGATTTGGATCTCTTGGGAGTAAAGATGGAGGAGAACTGGGGAGGAAGTTGGGAGCGTGGGCAGGGGATGAAAAGAGAGGGGAGAGGATGGTAAAGGACTGGCGGTCTTAAGGGGAGTGGGCAGGGGAATACGGGGAGCGTGTAGGGTTCGCGTGGGATGGAGAGGGAAGGGAATTAAGGATGCGGGAGTGGGAAGGGGGCGGCCGACAGAAAAAAGGGTGGGGTGGAGAGGGAGGGGGGAGTGGGGGGATGGTTTAGGTTTGCGCCTGGATGCCTGACATGGAGGAAGGTGGCGTAAGGGTATAAAGCCGCAAGGGACTGATAATAAAACAATGGGAATCGCTATTTTGTTCTTCTTCTGTTTTTATTCCTTTCTTTTTACATTATTTTTCTCTCCCTCCCCGTGCGGTGGCGCTGCCTGCGGTTTTGCTTTACTCTCTTGTTAAATATTTCAACGACTTCGGGAGGTGAGCGTTATTTCTGTTCTTCTTTCCCCACCTCTGCGTCGATGTAATATATAGGTCCATATAAGGAGCTATTCTTTTCCTTTTTACTGCGAAATTCTGAATTATTTTTATCTTTATTTTTACAAGGGTGGCATTGAGTAATTTATTTATCCGGGACCGGTTACGTCCGCCATTTTCTCAGAGGGCAATAAAATGCAAGCAACGCGTATTTCTTTTGTAACTTCATTATTTATGTTTTTACTCTTCGCTGGAAATGTTTGATTCCACAAAAAAACTTATCGTGAGAGCGGTAATACCGCTGCGACTGCGACCGAAGCCCTGACAAATCAGAGAATATTGAACATGCGGTATCTGATCTGAAATAGCGTCGATGCCCTTAATTCACGGTCAGACAGTGCAATGAATTTCTTCGGTTTCGTATTACGTACCTATTTTAAGCAATATATATTTTACAAGTTGAACATGCAATATGGCAAGTTAGCTAATTCGTTTCCACGCTTTACCAGCAAGACAGAACCTGAATCTCACCTATGAAATTACTACCTATTGCCTATTAATATTTATCAATGCAAAAAATAACTGAAAAGAGCACTGCAATAAAAATTACAAGGGAATACATACAAGAGATCTGATTTACCAATTATAACTATAATACTTTGATATCGAACATTTTGATTCGTTGTAGGAATTTTGATAATTTAATTACAAAAATTTTAATAAATTTAAAGCTTCGAATTTTGTTATATAGGGTAAAGTTTAAATTTCACTCTCTTATTGATAGATCGCTATTGAGCTTCGTCTTTATATTACTCCCAGCAAATTCTCAACATATTTGCTTTCATTTCACTATTATGAAGTAAATTATGTATAAATATATGCAATTATGTGTCTGAGTAACACACCTGGCACCTAATATTCATAGTAACCTTAAAAAATCTTTTCTCTAGCGAAAAAATAACAATTCTCCGGGATTGCGTGCATTGTATCGCATATATCTTTTATCTTAAATTTAACGTTTGACTTGCTTGAGAATATTTTAGTTCAGATTATTAAATTCGATAATGCCAGTATACTTGTGTTATTTATATTCTCTCCAGCATCGAGCGACATCTGAAATGAATTATACGAGCTTCTACGCAGTACACTTTGTCACCAAGGCAAGGAAAACATTCCACTGAAGAACAAGCAGAATGGTCAACAACCTATCTGTAAGTCTTGCAATATTATGCTTCTCATTAAATAATGCATATAACATTGTAAAATATCCGATGCAATGTTGATGAATATAATATAAACATGACAGCAATGGAAAAAGAAAAAAACAGTGAAACTGTTCTCTTTGCTTGAAACCTGAAGGCACGGTTTTTGAATTTTTTTAAACAGCTCCCAGGCTTACATCCCACGCAAATATTTTTCAAGAAATGTTGAAAAACGTGTAATAAGAGGTTTTCCTACATCTTATGGGGGCCTTAATATCCGTGAAAGCTTTTATCCTGCGGAAGACGGATCTCTAATCATCCTTAGATAAACAGTAATTTGTAGAAAATGTTAACATATGGAGAAAATCTTACTATCTTACTTACTTACTATAAAAAATTGAGACTGTTATACTCGCGCATCTGATACACTATTCACGAATTTTTTAAAGTATATTATATTACTGAATAGTATTGAAGAGTTACTTTTTAAGAGCAACGATATTTTAATGCTCGTTCGGACACATAAATATCTTTTTGCAGACGTCTTGATCCTTGAAGAATTATTAAATATGATGAGAATGATTGATATCCTTAGTTAAAATTTCGATTATTTTGGCATCAGAGTATCGTATTTATACCCACAGAAAAAAATATAGATCTTTCGAAAGAGAGCGGCAGATCACAACGGCCGCGAGAATGAATGCAACGGCTGCATAACAACATAGGTTAATACACGTGCTCTCTAAAATTTCGACAAACACGTGACTGTTACAGTAGTAATGGATCTCCATCATATTTTAATTCTTTGATTTTCCCTGGGGTAGAACTCACTTAAGGATAAAATATTACAGTAAACTTACTAAGATCTTATTCTGCAAGAAACTGCTTTCTTCGCTCACACGGCCGAGATGAAAATTATATTGACGAGAAATAAATGAAAATGGAACATTCTAAATCATATAAATTAATTTTTTCTTAATACTTAAGAATATACTCGAAATCCACAGGTAATAAATATTTCTTTGGTCTATGCATTAAAATAAACGATAAACGTGCAAGTAAAGACTGCATATACTCCATAATATTTGGCCTTGAGAAAAGATAGAGAGAAAAAAATCAAGTGAACGAAATGGAGAAGGAGAGACAGAGGTACCACTTTCGCCTTCCTATACCCTAGTGAGCCACGGAAGTGAGATGAACTTCAACAATGGTGGAGGGGACCTTGGATCGTCACCTTTAAAATATTACGGGGAGATTTATTTATGCGATTCAATGACTGTTCCTGAAGGGAGAGCGAGAGAAATGGGGCAAAAAAGGACGCGAGAAAGAGGAGGAGGAAGAGAGGAGAGGCAAAAAAGGATTACGACGAGGATCGGAGAGAGAAAAAGAAATGAATTTACTAAGGAAATGGAGGAGATTTCCGGAGGGCGGAGGGCGAAAGTATAAGATAGGAAAGTAAGAGAGAAATTTAAGGATAGAACGCAGTCGAGTCTGTTGGAAAAGCTAAGCGAGAGGAAAAAGAGATGGTATGAGGAAGGAGGGACAGTAAGGGAGAAGGAATTAAAGACGGAGAAATATAAATGTGAGATTCAAAGAAAAGAGCATATTAAAGGTGGCAGAGGAAAAGAAGCAGGTAGAGATGAAGGTGATAGTGGAGAAAGGGAAGAGGGCGAGAAAGAGTTGACGAGAAGGGGTGGAGAGATGATAGTGAAAGAGAGGAAAAAGCGATCACGGAGAAATATGTTGGTGTGGAATGGAGAAATAGAGCGAGAGAGAAGGGGAGAGAGAGGGAGGGAATGATTCTGAGGTGGGTAGGGGGGAGGCCGGCCCCACCACGCTTTGGATATCAGTCAGGCTGCCACCGAACCAAGGTGACACAATGATGGGAGGACAACATCCCTCAAGGTCGTAGCTCCGAACGAAAAGGGACAAAATAAAAAGATATCTGTCATCCGATTGACGCAATAGCGGGAGCGAGAAAAACTTAATTTTTTATATCGACAGCGAGGGTGTTTGTGCAGCGAGCGAACGAAGCGAGTGGCTTAAGAGAGAAGGAGAGGAGAGGGAGAGAAAGGGAGAAAGCGAAAGAGAGCGAGAAGATGATACTTGCAGCCCATTCCGCTTCGACAGAGCCAATCTCTTTTTATTTTATCATTGTCCGTATTCAGTATTTATGCATAGTTTTTTGGGAGAGAAGCCATGGGGTTAGTATTTAAGGGCGAGTAGGAGCATACGCGATTTTTTTCGACGTTGGGAAGGTTTTTAAAAGGGAGTTATGATTATGCATGTGTGTGTGTGTGTGCGTGCATATATATATATATATATATATATATATATATATATATATATATATATATATATATATATATATATATAACAACTTACGGAAAAGGAAAGGTAAAATGAATATATGGATGTCAACAAGGTGTTGGGATGAGGAAACCCAGTGAGCACTCACCAATCAGACGACTTCAGGTTGGCGAGGCCCCGGGGATGTCGAAGCGACACACGTAAAATAACACAAAAACACAGAAACATCACAAACGTAAAGCTTTCGGAACTACTCCTTCTTCAGCTACATATATATATATATATGTATATATGTTCCTTACAGAGGAGGAGGATAGAACACATACATACATATATACACACACACTAGTAGAAGATGCTTGCCTTCTCTAAGCATTTCATCTCACCTTGAAATTGAAAAAAACATTCATTTTTCAGAGAGATATTTCATCATGGGAAATATTTCTATAATTCAAAAGATTTCTTCTCTGCACCGATTTTCGTTTTCTCCTTGTGTAACAATAATGGAGTAAAACAATCACTAATATTTGCAATTTTAGGAATATTATACTTTTTCCACATTGAGTTAATAATGCCAAATATTTCTGCCAAATTTAAAATTTGTGGCACATTTAGAAGTGAAATAACATTTTTCTAATTGTTTAAATTTAAAACATATTTAACGGCCACAAAAACAATATCATGGATACATTGAAATGATTATTCATTTATATAGACTAAGCTCTAAATAACCTAAAAATTTAAGCTCCGTAACTCGCCCCGTAGTATCTAAACATTTACCAATTTGTTTAAACTTTAAGAATTTTTAACTGTCTAACAAATTAAAATATTAAAATTTTTATAATCCCCATTTCGTATTTTTACAAATTCTACCTATAAAAAAATTCAGTTCCGTAGCACACTCGTAAATACATAAACCTTGAAATTAAAAAAAAAATAATTTCGATTTTTTAGCGGACGCATTGTAGAACTTTTTCAAGATTTTTGTTTTTTCTAGTCCTACCGACAAAAAATTTCGAGTCTGCCGCTTTTTCGGAAGTGCCTAAACATTAGTATCCTCCTATCAATATATATAGACGTTCCTTACAGAGGAGGAGGATATAACATAGATTATGATATGTGATATATAGGAGGATATTATTGTCCAGCTCAAGAGCTGAGTTTGTAGAGGTTATAGTGAAAATGAGATTTCTTACCTAAGTGACATGGGTTCGACACCAGAAATTTCGAAATTTGCGTTTTTTCCCATAAGAAAAGTATTGCGCCATTTTTGTAAATTAATTTCGGGCTCTTGCCCATAAGCTAGAAAAATGAAATTTACAACGTTGCTAGATGGCCGTAATATCTATGAGGAATAATTATTACTTTTTCTTACAGTGTCCTGGGTTCGACTTCAAATGCCCCGGAAAATCTCTCATAAGTTAGCATGGGAAAACGTTATTCCAGTGTGTAGACCAATCTAAGAGGTTTAGAGAGCTGAAATTTTGCAGAAGTATATGATTTTGCTCACACCCAATTTTAAAGATCGATAATTTTAAATTTGTTAAGTTTTAGGGGTTGTTTTAACCACATTTGTACATTAAAGTTTAATAATTTTTATCTTGAAACTAGAAGTTGTAGGCACGAGTTTTTGCAAACATTTTGTAGAAAATTACTTATGAAAAAAGTAAATTTTGAAAAAGTTCAACAATGCAACCGCTAAAAATTCGCAATTAAAAAAAATATTTTTAAGCTTTATGTATTTCCGAATGTGCTACGAAGCTGAAATTTGTTATAGGAAGAATTAAAAATAAAACGAAAAAGGGATGATACAAATTTTGATATTTTAATTTGTTTGGGTGTTAAAAATTATTAAATTTTAAACAAATAGGTAAATGTTTACGTACTACGGGGAGAGCTAGGGAGCTAAAATTTTACGTTATTTAGAGCTTATTCCATATTCACAAATAAATATTTGATAACCACCTTGAAGTTTTTATTGCGGCCGTTAAAAATATTGAAATTTAAACAATTAGAAAAATATTATTTCACTACTAGATGTGCTGCAATGTTAAATATGTTAGAAAAGTAAGGCATTAGTGCAACACATGGGAAAAAATTATATTCCAAAAATTGCAAATTTTAGGTATTGTTTTAATCAAATATTTTTCCATAAGGAAATACCATATATACTCGTGTATAGTTCGACTCCGTGTATAGTTCGACCTCCGATTCTCGACGAAAAAAATAGATTTTTTCATATATCTCGTTTATAATTCGAACCTAGCTTTCTACTTACTCTTTTACCCTAGATTTCCGTCAGGATCGACATTTTTCGTTTCGATATCTCAAAGCTCACAATCGAGGTATATAGAACGATCTTGGTTTTCAACAGCTTTTAGTATCATAATAATACTATACTAATAATAAACTGTAAACATCGTAAACCTATTGCACGATCTTAAGAAGAAAAATATTTATTACTTTTCAACTACGAGATGTGACATACGAATGGTGGCAGAATTTCTAGCAAATAGACGAAAATTAAGCTTATATAACGAAAATTAATAGACGCATATTACTCGTAAAACCTTTAATAAAAGTTATGAATGATAGTTGAACATGATGAAATAAACTCATTTTAATTCTTCAGCTTTGTGACTTTATACATTGAAATCATTCCAAATCATCTGTTGTTATAAGACGCAAGAAAGATATGCATAGAAATCAAGAAAATAGTCGGTGAATATGAGACAGGCTTTAGTATTCACGTAACAACATTACGACGACAAAAGGTCAGTATAATGGTCACATTACGAATTTTGGTTAAAATGAACTATAACCCACCACAGAACGTATAAAAAAATAATGAAAAATACTATTGGGTCGCAATCAAATCAGAATTTCGAGATAATATAATAATGTTTTTTCAAAGTGATATGAAATGCTTGCAGTATGCAAGCACCAACTACTAGTCATTATATATCGACGACTCTTACAGAGGAGGATATAACATACATATAACATATAACAGGAGGATACTAATGTTTAGGCACTTCCAGATGTGCTGGAGATTCGAAATTTTTTCATAGGTAGGATTTTGTACAAAACCGACTAGAAAAAACGAAAATCTTGAAAAAGTGCAACAATGCGGCCGCTAAAAATTCGCAATTGTTTAAACAAATTTTCAAGGTTTATATATTTACGAAGTGTCACGGAAATGAATTTTTTTTGTAAGTAGAATTCTTAAAAAAACGAAATAGGGATTATACAAATTTTGATATTTTATTTTGTTTGGCAGTTTAAAATTCTTAAATTTTAAACAAATAGATAAATCTTTAGACATTACGGGATGAGCTATAGAGCTGAAATTTTCAAGTTATGTACAAAGTAGTAAACTAACATACAAAAACATTTCAATTTTACCATACATGAATTTCGGCGGCCGTTAAAAATTATTTAAATTTAAACAATTAGAAAATATTATTTGACTTTTAGAAGTGCTACAACTTTAAAATTTTGCTAAATTGTGTATCATTAGTACCCCATAATGGAGAAAGTGTAAAATTTTTAAAATTGTAACATTTGGGGATTGTTTTAAACTATTATTTTTACATTTGGGGAAAACGAAAATCGCTGCGGAGGTGAAATCTTTAGAATTAAAAGAACATTTGTAATGATGAAATGTCCGTCTGAAAAATGAATGTTTCTTCAAGGTGATATAAAATGCTTGCAGTACGCAAGCACCAACTACTGGTATGTTATATCCTCCTCTGTAAGAGTCGTCGATATATAATGATTAGTAGTTGGTGCTTGCATACTGCAAGCATTTCATATCACTTTGAAAAAACATTCATTTTTCAGACAGACCTTTCATCATTACAAGTATTCTTTTGAATCTAAAGATTTAACCCCCGCAGCGATTTCCGTTTTTCCAACATGTAAAAATAATAGTTTAATACAACCCCCAAATGTTGCAATTTTAAAATTTTACGCTTTCTTTATTATAAGGTACTAATGCTACACATTTTAGCCAAATTAAAAAGTTGTAGCATTTCTAGAAGTAAAATAATATTTTTCTAATTGTTTAAAATTAAATAACTTTTAACGGCCGCCGCAAGTCATATATGGTAAAATTGAAATGTTTATTTGTGTAAGTTCACTACTCTGTAAATAATTTGAAAATTTCAGCTTCCTAGCTCATCCCGTAGTACCTAAACAGTTATCTATTTGTTTAAACTTTAAGAATTTTTAACTGCCAAACAAATTCAAATATCAAAATTTGTATAATCCATATTTCGTATTTTTAAGCATTCTACTTATATTAAAAAAAAATCAGATTCGTAGAACATGCGGAAATACATAATCCATGAAAATTTGTTTAAACAATTGCGAATTATTAGCGGCCGCATTGTTGCACTTTTTCAAGATTTTCGTTTTTTCTAGTCGATTTTGCACAAAATCCTACCTATGAAAAAAAATTTCGAATCTCCTGCACATCTGGAAGTGCCTAAACATTAGTATCCTCCTGTTATATGTTATATGTTATCTATTATATATCGACGACTCTTACAGAGGAGGATATAACATACTAGTAGAAGGTGCATGCATACTGCAAGCATTTCATCTCACCTTGAAAAAACTTTAATTTTTCAGACAGATATTTCATCATTACAAATATTCTATTAATTCTAAAAATTTCACCTCCGCAGCGATTTTCGTTTTTCCCACATGTAAAAATAATAGTTTAAATCAATCCCCAAATGTTGCAATATTATACATTTACACTTTCTCAATTATGGGGTACTAATGCTACACCTTTCATCCAAATTTTAAAGTTGTAGCACATCTAGAAGTAAAATAATATTTTTCTAATTGTTTAAAATTTAAACATTTTTAACGGTTTTTGCAATATATATATGGAGAGATTGAAATTTTTATTTGTGCAAATACACTGTCCTGTAAATAATTTGAAAATTGCAGCTTCCTAGCTCATCCCGTAGTACCTAAAAAAATATTAAACTTTAATGTTCAAATGGGGTTTAAAAACCCCCTAAAATTCACAATTTTAAAATTTTCGATTTTATAGTTGGTTATGAGAAAAGTTCTATAATCTTGCAAAATTTCAGCTTCCTAAACTTATTAGATTGGCCTACACACTGGATTCCGTTTTCCCATGCTAACTTATGGGAGATATTCCGGGGTCTCTGGAGTCGAACCCAAGACACTGTAAGCAAAAGTGTCAATAATTCCTAAAGATCATCTAGCAACACTAGAAATTTCATCTTTCTAGCTTACCGGCAAGTGCCCATAATTAATTTACAAAAATGGCGCAATGCTTTTCTTATGGGAAAAAACGCAACTTTCGGAATTTCTGGAGTCGAACTCATGTTACTTAGGTAAGAAGTCTCATTTTATCTGAAGGTTTCTCCATCATATCTACAAAAACCAAAACTTTCAGCTCTCTAGCTCTTGTAGTTTGGGCTGGACATTAGTATCCTCCTGTTATCATTATATATCGACGTTTCTTACAGAGGAGGATATAACATATAACAGGAGGATACTAATGTCCAGCCCAAACTACAAGAGCTAGAGAGCTGAAAGTTTTGGTTTTTGTAGATATGATGGAGAAACCTTCAGATAAAATGAGACTTCTTACCTAAGTGACATGAGTTCGACTCCAGAAATTCCGAAAGTTGCGTTTTTTCCCATAAGAAAAGCATTGCGCCATTTTTGTAAATTAATTATGGGCACTTGCCGGTAAGCTAGAAAAATGAAATTTCCAGTGTTGCTAGACGGTCACAATATCAATTAAGAGTTATTGTTTGTTTTGCTTACAGTGTAGTGGGTTCGACTCCAGATACCCCGGAATATCTCCCATAAGATAGCATGGGAAAAAGTTATCCCAGTGTGTAGACCAATCTAATAAATTTAGGATGCTGAAATTTTGCAGGTTTATAGAAATTTTCTCATAACCAACTATAAAAACCGAAAATTTCAAAATTGTTAAATTTAGAGGTTGTTTTAACCCCATTTGAACATTAAAGTTTAATAATTTTTATCTTGGAAACTATATGCTGAACGTTTGAGTTTTGGAAATCATTTTGTAGCAAATTATGCACTGAAAAAAAGAAAATTTAGAAAAAGTTAAAAAATTCTACCACTAATAATTCGCAAATGTTTAAACAAAATTTCAAGGTTTATGTATTTCCACATGTGCTACGGAGTTGAAATTTTTATATAAGTAGAATTCGTAAAAAAAACGAAATAGGGATTATACAAATTTTGATATTTTAATTTGTTTGGTTGTTAAAAATTCTTAAAGTTTAAACAAATAGATAACAGTTTAGACATTACGGGATGAGTTAGGAAGCTGAAATTTTCATGTTATGTACAGAGTAGTGCATTTACACAAATAATCATTTGAATATTTCCATAAACATATTGCGGCGGCCGTTAAAAATGTTTAAAATTTAAACAATTGGAAAAATATTATTTTACTTCTAGAAATACTACAACTTTAAAATTTGGCAGAAATGTGTCACATTAGTACCCCATAATGGAGAAAGTACAAAATTCTTATAATTTCAAAGTTTTGGGATTGTTTTAATCTATTATTATTACATAAGGGAAAAACGAAAATCGCTCCGGAGGTGTAATATTTAGAATTAAAAAAATATTTGTAATGATGAAATATGAATAGTTTTATATGTTGAGATGATATGCTTGCAGAATGCAAGCACCAACTACTAGTATGTTATATCCTCCTCTGTAAGAGTCGTCGATATATAATGATAACATATAACAGGAGGATACTAATGTTTAGGCACTTCCAGATAAGCTGGAGATTCGAAATTTTTTTAATAGTTAGAATTTTGTGCAAAACCGATTAGAAAAAGCGAAAATCTTTAAAAAGTGCAACAATGCGGCCGCTAATAATTCGCTATTGTTTAAACAAATTTTCAAGGTTTAATATAACCGCATGTGCTACGGAGCTGAAATTTTTTTATAAGTAGAATTCTTAAAAAAAAAGAAATTGTGATTTTACAAATTTTGATATTTTAATTTGTTTGGCAGTTAAAAATTCTTAAAATTTAAACAAATAGATAGCTGTTTTGGTACTATGGGATGAGCTAGGAAGCTGAAATTTTCAAATTATTTACAGTATAGTAAATTTGCACAAATAAACATTTCAATTTTGCCATATATGTATTGCGGCGGCCGTTAAAAATTATTTAAATTTAAACAATTACAAAAATATTATTTTATTTCTAGAAGTGCCACAACTTTAAAATTTGGCTAGATTGTGTAGCATTAGAACCTTATTTTGAAGAATGTGTAAAATTTTTAAAATTGCGACATTTGGAGATTTTTTTAAACTATTGTTTTTACATTTGGGAAAAACGAAAATCGCTGCGGAGTTGAAATCTTTAGAATTAAAAGAATATTTGTAATGATGAAATGTCTGTCTGAAAAATGAATGTTTTTTCAAGGTGAGATGAAATGCTTGCAGTATGCAAGCACTAACTACTAGTATGTTATATCCTCCTCCTCTGTAAGAGTCGTCGATATATAATAGATAACATATAACAGGAGGATACTAATGTTTAGGTACTTCCAGATAAGCTGGAGATTCGAAATTTTTTTCATAGGTAGAATTTTGTGCAAAACCGACTAGAAAAAGCGAAAATCTTTAAAAAGTGCAACAATGCGGCCGCTAAAAATTCGCAATTGTTTAAACAAATTTTCAAGGTTTATATATTTACGAAGTGTCACGGAAATGAATTTTTTTTTTTAAGTAGAATTCTTAAAAGAACGAAATAGCGATTATACAAATTTTAATATTTTATTTTGTTTGGCAGTTAAAAATTCTTAAATTTTAAACAAATAGATAACTGTTTTTGTACTACGGGATAACCTAGGAAGCTGAAATTTTCAAATTATTTATAGAGTAGTGAATTTGCGTAAATAAACATTTCAATTTTACCATATATTAAATGAGGCGACCGTTAAAAATTATTTAAGTTTAAACAATTAGAAAAATATTATTTTACTTCTAGAAATGCTACAACTTTTTAATTTGGCTAAAATGTGTAGCATTAGTACCTTATAATAAAGAAAGTGTAAAATTTTAAAATTGCAACATTTGGGGATGGTTTTCATCTATTAGTTTTACATGTGGGAAAAACGGAAATCGCTGTGTAGGTGAAATTTTTAGAATTAAAAGAATATTTGTAATGATGAAATGTCTGTCTGAAAAATGAATGTTTTTTAATGTTGAGATGAAATGCTTGCAGAATGCAAGCACCAACTACTAGTCATTATATATCGACGACTCTTACAGAGGAGGATATAACATACATATAACATATAACAGGAGGATACTAATGTTTAGGCACTTCCAGATGTGCTGGAGATTCGAAATTTTTTTCTTAGGTAGGATTTTGTCCAAAACCGACTAGAAAAAACGAAAATCTTGAAAAATTGCAACAATGCGGCCGCTAAAAATTCGCAATTGTTTAAACAAATTTTCAAGGTTTATATATTTCCGAATATGCCACGGAGTTGAAATTTTTTTAAAAGTAGAATTCCTTAAAAAACGAAATAGGGATTATACAAATTTTGATATTTTAATTTGTTTGGCAGTTAAAAATTCTTAAAGTTTAAACAAATAGATAGCTGTTTACGTACTATGGGATGAGCTAGGAAGCTGAAATTTTCAAATTATTTACAGTATATAAAATTGCACAAATAAACATTTCAAATTTACCATACATGTATTGCGGCGGCCGTTAAAAATTATTTAAATTTAAACAATTAGAAAAATATTATTTTATTTCAAGAAGTGCTACAACTTTAAAATTTGGCTAAAATGTGTAGCATTAGAACCTTATAATGAAGAAAGTGTAAAATTTTTAAAATTGCAAAATTTGAGGATTGATTTAAACTATTATTTTTACATAAGGGAAAAACGAAAATCGCCGCGGTAATGAAATATTTAGAATTAAAAGAATATTTGTGATGATTAAATGTCTTTCAAGGTGAGATGAAATACTTGCAGTATGCAAGCGCGAACTACTAGTATGTTATATATATGTTATATCCTCCTCTGTAAGGAACGTCTATATAGAATGATTTATCCTCCTCTGTAAGAAACGTCAATATATAATAATATATAGGAGGATACTAATGTTTAGGCACTTCCAGATGAGTTGGAGATTCGAAATTTTTTTCTTAAGTAGGATTTTGTGCAAAACCGACTAGAAAAAAAACGAAAATCTTGAATAAGTGCAATAATGCGGCCGCTAAAAATTCGCAATTGTTTAAACAATATTTCAAGGTTTATGTATTTCCGAATGTGAAATTTTTTTGATAAGTAGAATTCGTAAAAAAACGAAAAAGGGATTATATAAATTTTGATATTTTTTTTGTTTGGCAGTTAAAATTTTTTAAAATTTAAAGAAATAGGTAACTGTTTAGGTACTAGGGCATGAGCTAGGAAGCTGAAAGTTTCAAGTTATTTACAGAGTAGTACATGTGCACAAATAAACGTTTGAATCTCTCCATAAACATATTGCGGCGGCCGTTAAAAATGTGTCAAATTTAAACAATTGGAAAAATATTATTTCAATTCTAGAAGTACTACACCTTTAAAATTTGGCAGAAATGTGTATCATTAGTACCCCGTAATGAAGAAAGTATAAAATTCTTTAAATTTCATAGTTTTGGGATTTTTTAAATCTATTTTTTTTACATAAGGGAAAAACGAAAATCGCTACGTAGGTGAAATGTTTATAATTAAAAAAATATTTGTGATGATGAAATATGAAAAATGAATGTTTTTTTATTTTGATATGATATCCTTGCAGAATGCAAGCACCAACTACTAGTATGTTATATATATCCTCTGTAAGAGTCGTCGATATATAATGATAACATATATATAGGAGGATACTAATGTTTAAGCACTTCCATGTGAGCTGGAGATTCGAAATTTTTTTCTTAAGTAGGATTTTGTGCAAAACTGACTAGAAAAAAACGAAAATCTTGAAAAAGTGCAACAATGTGGCCGCTAAAAATTCGTAATTGTTTAAACAAAATTTCAAGGTTTATGTATTTCCGAATCTGCTACGGAGCTGACATTTTTTTGTAAATTAGGATTTGTAAAAAAACGACATAAAGATTATACAAATTTTGATATTTTAATTTGTTTGGCAGTTAAAAATTCTTAAAATTTAAACAAATAGGTAAATGTTTAGATACAACGGGGCAAATTAGAGAGCTGAAATTTTAAAGTTATTTAGATATTTAGAGTTACGTCTATTTAAGCGAATAAACATTTTTATTTGTCCATAAAATTCTTATTGCGGCCGTTAAAAATTATTTAAATTTAAACAATTAGATAATTGTTATTTCACTTCTAAATGTGCTACAAATTTAAAATTTGGCAGAAATATGTGGAATTATTAATTCACCCTGGAAAAAGTATAATATTCCTAAAATTGCAAATATAACCTATTGTTTTACACCATTAGTGTTCCATAAGGAAAAAAACGAAAATGGGTCCCGAGGAAAAATCTTTTAAATTAAAGAAATATTTCCCATGATGAAATATCTCACTGAAAAATTAATGTGCTTCCAAAGAAGAGATTAAATGCTTGCAGTATGCAAGCACCTTCTACTAATATATATATATATATATAACCTACCCTCTCCGCCACATATGTCGCAGAAGGGAGGTGTTATCGAGGTTAAGGAATGAGCTGCGGGTTGTCTCCTTTTCCACACATACTGTGGTGGAGCTACGGTTCGACCGCAAAATTTTTAAGGAGAATCGATCGCACCTTTTTCTTCGTGATTCTTTTAACAACTGCGAAGTAAAACGCGATTTTCATGTCTAGCGCGCTAATAAGGTGGCTGCCGATTCTGGTCGCTTTTAAGTGCTGGCATTCTTGTGTTTCTTGGACAATAGAAATTCCTTGGACTTGGAATGACCAGATTAAACCTAAGATTTATATTTTTGAAATATCTACGATTTTTTCAGTTATTTAAATTCTCTTAATAGGCAGTGGACTCCTGTTAATGCAAATTTTGTCTCAAGTTTCAAGAATTTTGAATTGTCCATTTATGAAAAGGTTATATTTTGGCTGCGGACGAAAACTATATTTATTATAGGTGGAAATCTTGCCTTTAAGGCAAAGCCTGCGTAAGGATTAAGCGAAACTTCCTCTCCGTTGGTACTTCAGTTTTAAACAGTGCTGGCAAACGAAAAAAAAACGATTCGTTACGTTTTTTTTACAGGCAAAAAAGCGATTTCGTTTTTCGTTACGCTAAAATCTACATTTCGTTTTCCGTTACGTTTAACGTTATAACGAAATAATTCGGTAAAAAATAATTAAGTGTAGTTACTCTTATTTTGTTTAGAGGTTACGTGCTTCTCATTTAGAATAATAATTTATAGGCACTTCTAAATATATGCTGCAGATCAGGAATGTTTTTAAGATTTCAAAGTATTCGGCACATTTTTCGTTTTTGATGTTCGTGTATGAAAATTCTGATTTTCGTATTTATGTTAATAAACTTAACACATATTTAAGACTAAAATATTAGTGTTGTAACGGTTATGTCCTATAACGAACGATGACAACACGTTCGAATTGTAGATTCACTTCGACCTTTCTCAAATACCTTGTTAAGTTAGACTGATGAACAGTGGATAGAATTCGAGATTGAAGGGGATGATGGGATTGGAACTTGCAGAGCATCGACCTTTAAAAGAGGAAAACCCCATTCCGGTGTAATATCTAAAAGAATGTTTTCAAAGTACGAGGCATTGTGGCAGTGGATAGGGAATGCTAGAGGTCCTTAACTACAAGAGGCACATTTATTGAAGCTTACTCCCTCATCCTCCACGCTCCTTATCTCGTGCTTCCTGGAGAAGGATTAACATCAGGGAACCATTCCTTTCACAAATGGAAGGAAAACTCAAAGGACAATCGGTAGTGGTCAGGAAAGCGTTTCTTTCGCGACAAGGCGGCAAAACTGGCACAGCGGGGGAAAAAGCAAAACCGGGGAAAGAGATTTTAGGCCTGAGACGAATGCCACTAGAACATAACCCTTTACCATCTGTTAAGGAAATAACGAAATTTATTTGTTCGTTTTCGTTACGTTTTCCGTTACTGCTATTTGAAAATTTTCGTTAACGTTTTTCGTTACGTCAATAAAATAATTCCGTTATTTCGTTACGTTACGCGTAACGTTTCCACCACTGGTTTTAAATACATTAAAATATGATCTGCAAGTTTAAAAATATTATACACTCTTCAATTAGATTACAAATCCTTAAATCTAATCGATATACGTTATACTTCCATGCGACTGTAGATTAGTACGGATGGTCAACTAGCGAATAGAAAGACAGCCAATATTCAAAAGAAGATGATAAAGTCACAATAAGCTAGATTAATTATAATATCGTACAGCTAATAATGTAATAGTTAAAGTTAAAAATAGAAGCTAATCATTTAAGAATTTTAAAGGTAATAATGCTAAAGATGCTTTGTAGCATTTAAAATCAATATTTTCTTCAGTTGCTTGACGCTTATATTTATTATTGTCACTATCTGCCAGTACGCTTTTTCAAATAAAAGGAGTTAATGTGCAAGTTCATTGGTGAGGAAAATAGATTGGCCAGGAGAACTCGGATTCGAACGAGCGGAAAACATTTGCTGTATTTGGAGTTTCTGAGTTTCGTACTGCTTTGGCTATCGGAGGAGACGTGGATAGCCAGCGCGTATCTCTCGCGACTACGTCTGGCGTCTTGCCGGCCGCGATCACCAGCATCCTTTGCTCAATGGGAAAAACCACGGATTCTTCAGGGGGCGAGGGGAAGGAGGAGCCATCGGAGAAATCTAGTACTTCTGGCCAACAACCACCTGCGTCCTCCATGGACCATGCCTTCACAACCGGGCAAAATTCAGACTCTTTTCAGGGCCAAGAATCTGCTGCCTCTAATGGACCTTTTCAGGACCAGGAAAACAAATCTTTAGGTGCTAGCACCTCCGGCTCTGCCAATATACATCCGAGGGACCCTCGCGGTGCCTCCCGACAATCAGCTGTCTCAGTAACGCTGCAGGAGAACGTGACCAAGCGTCAACGCACGGTGCTGTCTTCTATGCGAAATAGCTTCGCTCCACTTCTTCATGACGCTGACACCGACCTGGAAGAGAATTCTACAGCCCCGGCTCAAATGGACACATATGAACCGGCACCAAACGCGGGACCTGCGCCTAAGAGCCGGCCCCCCATAGTAATCTACGATGTCACCAGCTTCAGGGAACTCCCCCAACTTATCCGTGGAGTGGCGACGGATAAGTCCTTCACCCTGACCTACGCACGTGACTCAGTCTGCCTTCATCTTAAGACTCCTGAGGACTACAATACCATCCGCAACATGCTCCTTGAGCAAGGGACTCAGGTCTCCACCTGGGGCAACGGCAATGAAAAGCTTGTCAGCTTCATCAATCGAGGATACGACGCGACCATAGAAGCTGATGACGTGCTTGAGGATCTCAACGCTGCCGGAATATCAGTGATGAAAATACGTCAGATGCGGACGAAGGAAAAGCGACGGCTAGATGTTTTCGTCGGCTGGCATCGTACACACCGCGGAATGGTCCGTACATGACATAGCCAAACTAAGGACTCTGGGGAACTGCCGGGTGCGAGTGCCAGCTTTTTTCCAAGGCGGACTGGAATGGTTTCCGGAAAAAGCTGACGGATGACCTGACTAAGGAAGTTCCTCCCTTGACAACTCCTCAGACCATTGATGCCTGTGTGGCGGACATCACGGCTTGCCTGACTGCGGCCTCGGAAGACTTCATCCCCCGCAAGATAGCCTCGCCAAGGAGCCACCTTCATCTCCCGCCCAACATCATCAGGGAGAGCAAGATCAAGAATCGGGTTCGCAGTCGCTACCAGAACACGGGCTGCCAATCTCTTCGGAGGACAATGCTGCGCATGCAACATCGGATCCTGGACCACATCGCCAGGCCGCTTGCGAGAAGAAACTGGCATCCCTGTCGCCTCGATACGGGTCTTTATGGAAGATGGCGAAGGCCTTCCGTGGAAATAGGGTTGCAGACCAACCTCTGCGGACGCCCAATGGACCCGCTTGCACACCGGAGGAAAAGGCTGAGCACGTCGCCGCTTATCTGGAGGAAGTGATCAACCTGTTGGCAGGAGGGAGCGAGGCACCTGCAGACGACGAGGACGTCGAGTCATCAGAATATCCAGCTCCACCACTTGTCACGATGTCCAACAACCGGGATGGGATTAATAGCCTTCGACTTCGCAAAACACCCGGAGAGGACGGCATCAGAAATTAGGTGCTTTGCCAAATTCCCGAGTCCTTCGCAGCTTCGCTCTCCATCATCTTCTCCGCCTTCTTCCACCTTGGGCACCTCCCAGAGACCTGGAAGACTGCGCGGGTCATCTGCCTCCCGCAAGCCGGGAAGCCACCAAACGTCGCTTCCAACTTTCGACCAATCTCCCTCCTCAACGGCCTGGGAAAATTATTGGATCAAATCTTTCTAGTCCATCTCCAATCTTTCATCGCGAGGAACGCCATCCTGCCACCACAACAATTCGGCTCCGTTTAGAACATGCCACCACACACCAACTGGCCCGGGTGTGTAACTTCATTACAGAAGGCTTCAACAGAAATGCGTCTCAGCTGGGGCGTTCTTTGACATTACCAAGGCTTTCGCATCGTGGTCTGCTAATGATGCTCCACAACTTCCACTTTCCGAGATGGCAGCAAAGATTCATTGGGCACTATCTACAAGGCAGGACATTCCGTGTCTCCTGAGGTCACGCACTACCATCTCGCAGGCGTATAGCATCAGGGGTGCCGCAGGGCTCCGTCCTCGGATCTATGTTATTCAACATATACACCGCGGACGTCCCTATGAACTATGGATGGAACACCATGCTCGCACTCTACGCGGACGACACCGCCCACATCCCCCGCATTCTACGGTCTCCTAGACTGGTACCATACCTGGCGGGTCGATATCAACCCATGGAAGACACACACCATTCTCTTTTGCACCGGACGCAGAGTAGACTTGGACGGAGCCATCGTCGAGAGCGAGCAAGTTGAGTGGAAGGAAGAGGTTACCTACCTTGGGGTAACTCTTGACTGGAAACTCAACTTTGCAAAGCACACGACGAAGGTGGTTAAGAGGGCCTGCAGCACCAGTGTGGCATTGTCGCCACTTCTACGATCGCCCTACTTCACCATGAATCCTTGGCCTACGCGTCTCCAGCCTGGAGTGGCAGACTTAATAACTTCCGAAAACACCGGTTGGAAGTAGCGGAACGCACCTGCCTACGCGTCGCCCTCAACCTGGGATGGACTATCACCAATTCGGCTACGCACGGGCTCGCAGAAATAGAACCAATTACGGAGCGGATGCGCAAAGTCGCGCGCCGATTCTACGATGATCTGTAGAACAAGGCGATGCCGGAGCTGCAGGCCATTGGAGAATGCAGGACATTACCTTGAGACAAATATCGTCGGCCCAGATCCGCTACGGACCTGGATGAAGACCTTCCTCTGCCGAAGAGGAGAAGGTCAAACTAGGGAGATGGCTCCCTCAACCGCGGTGAACAACACTCGGATTCAACGCCGGTCAACTCCACTCAGGAGGTGAGAGTGGATCACGGGGATAGAAGATAAGCTTCTCCCCTCCTTCACCTATGGCTCATTGGTGAGGTAGTCGAACGTTTTCAGTAGAAAAAACAAACAGAATAGGTGTCTGTTTTGACAACACACTTTCATACTTATGTACCCATATGGAAATCGTCATTCCTTCATATCCTGTCGCATTTCTTGCAGTTGGAAGTCGCACGAAAATTCGCCGAAGGTTAGAGAGCATGAGACTGCTTTGTAAACCATATGATCCATTCACTGCAGACGCGCAGTAGCTGTCGGTCAGTTGCGTTGCGACCGCAAGCGAAGGGTTTTGCTGGGATTATGTTCTGTTTTTGCTTTTCTTTGAGATTGTGCGTAGCGTGGGCGTGGATGATGTGAATACGTTGCTTATCTTGAGTGATTTTAATGCGACATATTCCGGCGAAAACTGAGGAGGATGGAAACCCTAGACGCCTTAAGTGTAGAATCCTGATTAGAGATGAGGCTCGACTACTTCGCAGGGGTGAATATTTCTATATGAGCACCACTAGGAAAATGTTCATTGCGGTGCAAAAATTCACCAACAGAAAAACTCACTCAAATGCAATAAAGCTTCAAAGCAGGGATTTTTATCATCCTTCGCATCGTTTTTTCTTTATATGACAATAGGTAACATCCTTCTTGATCCAAGTAATGATATTAATGTGATGGTGTTTTCTAAAGCATTGAATTGTATTAAGCTGGATGAAAGGAGATATTCCGACTTCCTCCATGACTATCACCCATTAGGCATCAATAAGAGAAAAAAGCACACACTTCACTGCAATCATTACATAGCGTCTTATGCAACAAATTTTCTCCTAAGATTTTCATCGGTATTTTATCGTAGCGAATTTTCGATATTGCCTTACATCCATAAATATGAAGGCACTAAGAAATAATTTCAAACAAAGATCTGTTGACACAAAACAATGATCCCGAATGGCAAAATAGTATCCAGAGAACCAACTCAAATATTCTACTAAATATATGTCGTGTCCCAACCGTTAAATACTCGCGATGTTGCGGTGATGCACGACTTCAGTCAAATTACCGTAAGTTATAATAAGTTAGAAAGACATGCGGATTTTTATACGGAAAATAGTTATATAATATTAATACAATTACGGAATGCGCCAGCATGTAAATATAAGCATATCTATGAAGCTATTCAAGGGAAGGATTGATGGACAAAATTAGCATTCGCCCACCCTCCCTCCCCTCCCACCCTTCCTCCCCTCCCTCTCTCTTCCTCCCTCGGTCTACCGATCAATGCGTAGTACTTCGCGGTAATTGATGCGTTCGAAGGTCTGAAGTGGTTCGGCATGATTGCGGCTTGTTTCGCCATGTCAGTGGACGCACATCGGTGGTAATAAATGCAAAGCTTCCCTCAACTACCGTCTAGAACAGCGTTTCCCAACCGGTGGTTCGCGTATCCCTAGAGGTTCGCGAAATAAATCTGAGGTGTTCGCGAGAAAAATTTGGTAATGGCGTCTTTTTCACTTCCTTGGTTCTACAATTCTGACCAATATTTTAATTTCATTTAAATTAGTTGCACGGTTTTATTTTCAATTTTTTCTTATGCTTCAAGAATTATATTTGAATTATACAGGGCACTAACTAGAAACTGATGACGATATCAGAGATTCTGATTTTATTGTAAACGTTTACATACTACGAAGAGAAAAGGTTAATCCAAGGGGTTCGCGACGAGAAATAGGTTAACTCACGGGATTCGCAAAAAGAAAAAGGTTGGGAACCGCTGGTCTAGAGCAGTAGTGAGCAATCTACGGCCCGCGGGTCGCATGCGGCACTCTAGAGCGTTTTATGCGGCCCCCGAAGCTATGATTAAAAAATATTTAACACAAATTCATACCATATACATTCAAACTGGGACAATAACACATTTGATATTGATATGTTAACCCTATAAACCTAATTTAGACTTGATTTTCTCTTACAAGATACCTTAGAATTTCTAGTTAACGTCCGATTTAAAGTTTAATCTGGCCCGCTGAAGCATTGACAATTTGCCACGCAGAAAAGACTGCCTACCACTGGCCTGGAGGAACCGAAAGTAGGCGAAAATTTATGAGAAATTGAATGACAGCGGTTTCAATGAGACGGACAATTTCAAAAATAAACCCGAAAGCATAACTAAATCTTATATCATATGGTCTCTAAGAAGAGCCGATATACGTTGGTGGGTCACTTTTGAATACTGCTTAATGGTTGGAAAAATCATCTCCGTTACATATAGTTTATATATGTAGTTCTGTGTAAACTCCGATGCATATTGTACCGATGATTCGTGATCGATAAGGTAGTTAGCAAGAGGATTCACTTAAATTAAACAATTATTAATGTCTCGCTTTAAAAATTTTTGAAAAAAATTGTACAATATACATTTCACAAACTTTTTCATATGCTACATATGCATCCGGTTTCACTACACTCATTCCTGACTGGAAGAAACTTCTTCCACTACAAAAATAACATAACCGCGGAAAAAGCCTTTTGCACGTAAATGATATAAATATATTCATACCTCATATATGTTATAATCAAGCTTGATGACTAGCTATATCATACATGAATATCAAGTATCATATAGATTGGCGGAGGCACATAGGTGCTGAAGCATTTTTGCTGAAAGAAGATTTTTGAGAGAACTGGGGCGAGCTGGGCGAAGTCTGGGCGTAAAAAACGATATATTATAAAGTCGTTGGAAACTATATATTTATTTTTTTTAATTTAGCTTCAGCAGTATTGTTTATGACTCCAATCTCTTTAACTGAGTGAATTTTATTTAAAATCGTTTGAGGCATTTTTTAATAAATGAACAAGAATAAACTACTCTTTACTGTCGCGCTTTACCGCTCATCTCTTCATAGTTTCTATTCTGGACTATAGTATGCCTAAATACAAAATATGATTTGATTAAGGGTTTAGGCTCTTGAGTCGGGCACAGACAAATAGTCAGACGCCATAATGAAAGTCACTGGGCTCATAAATTGATAAATAAGACAATAAAAACACGCTGTTAAAATTGCATAATTATTTTCTATAATGGTAGTAAAGTGTTCATCAAAGCGTTAAAATAATTTAAAAAAAGACAGCCTTCTAATAAAAAATTGAAACTATTCTCAAGTTTTTCGGCGCTTCTATTTAAACATCTCATATTTTAATGTAATAAGAACGAGTTCAATTTTTTCTGGAGTAATGAAGGAAGGAATATTTTCGGTGAAAATATTATTGGGGCCAGTATCAGCATAAAAATTAGTTTATATTTTTTAACTGGCTACCTCATTTTCTTGGCCATGAGGAGGTTTGAAGGGAGGAGCTCGTAAAATGAGATACCAAAATAAATACGGTTTGCCGACAATTGCGGAGGAAAAAAATGAGGGCAGACAAAACGGTTGCTTGTGTGCATGTGTGTGTCCACCTAATTCCGGCAATGTAAGAATATTTATTTTACGGGCTCGTGTCTAATGCCGAATCGGCATTGGCCCAATAAGAGATCTTTAGTTTTTTTAGATGTGCCGACTTATAAATATTTGTGCGGCGTATCTCAACGGTTCAAAACACGCGGGAACCTAATATTAGCTGCTCCAACGGTTTCTATTTTTTATTTAATTTTCTAATCTTGTGAAAAGAATATTTTTAAGCCGACGATTGAATCGATGGAATGTCGCAAATTTTCGAAATCATATAAAAGTTCAATCTTTCATTATTTTGCTCTAATAGCGATTATTTACGAAATATGGAAGGTGGAGTATAATTCCTGCCATATTTCTCTTACTTAAAGGATTCCTTTTTCTCAAACTTTGTAGGAAACTTTGTAGACTTTTCATTGTCTAACGTTACCTTCTGTTTCTTTATAAATAAAAAAAAGATTTTGCAGTTTGGATGCATTATCCCAAGTCCAACGCTTCACTGGCGCATGTTGTATTTGGAGTGGGAATTGTTTTACTTTCCTTAAAGAAAGAAAGCAGTGCATCAAGTGAAGGGGCGGAAGAAGAAAGAACTGAAAAGTATAAAACTCTGGTCGTAAAATAATCGTGCAAGTGTCGTTACCAGATTCGCAGTCGCTGGAGTCCTGACCGCCCCGCGATGACTTTTTGTTTTGGACTCCAAACGAGCAATAATCATAATAACTGGCTCGCAAGCCCTGGTGAATAACCGCGCCAATGAGAAACCACACATTAAAAACTTTGAATTATTTTTATGCTCTTTTTAATTTCTGGACGTCCCGAAATTACGCACTGCAGTAAAACGCGCTATTTATATCAAATTATGTTATAACTAGCAGTTTTTCAGATTTTTACTTTAGAAAAATATCGAATTCGTACGGCCATTCTGGAGAGTAGGATAAAAATAGTTTAGCGGAACGGCATTGTTGAGAAATACACCGAGGAATTCTTTACGAAATACATTATTGTTTATTTTGGCTAGGTTATGTTTACTTAAGAGAACGGTTTTTAATTTCTCCTTGAAACATTTTAAAGCATACGATATTGTAATTAAATTAAAAGAGAAAAAATTCATAAAAGAGAGGATGTTATCTCAGCAAATGTAAATATAGTAAATCAACATTATAACTTTAACAAAGATTGATAATATTTATTGTTCATTTATGAATAAAATGTAATAGATGTGATATCTATTATAGTTTATCATTGTTAGGTTTTCTGTTTACTTAACGCGATTGGTTTTAAGCATCGTCTTGAAATATTTTATACATTTTTTAAGAATACCACATTTAAAGTCAATGTAAGAGCATGAGAATCTGGAAATAAAAATTTCGCAAACTATTTCTTAAAAAAAAGGAATAGGAAAAATCGATTATAATAGAAATTACAGCGTAAATAAAATACCTGATGAACTATTTCTCCATTCAATCAATACAGAAGACACGATTAACTTTGTTTAATGCAATGACAACCGAGCTCTAAAGGCATGATCTTTCATAGACAATGCAATCTTAACTCCCAGGAATGATAATGTAGTTAAGGAAAAAGTGTCTATTTTCTCATCAATACTTCTATAAATTATAAGAAATGAGGACTTTAATAAACTGCAACATTGGTAGCAAGTTAACAGCAATAAAAACATCGAGGCGCACAATTTATTCCGAAACGAGGTACTCATATTATTTTGCCCACGAGGAGACAATAAAGCGATGGCTGAAGACGCGAATTAAATCACTCAGATACGCACTAGCAGCCTTTATAGGGTAAGTATCCATAGCGCGGTCCTTATGCCGCGAAGTGCCCGAAACAATTATGGATTGCACCTCTAGCCGCCCGTCCCATCGCGGGTTATATATTTATTTTTTCCGAAATAAAGAGACGACCGCGGAGACGACTCTGGGGCGCGTGGGAATTTCCAATCGCCCTCGCTGCATATTAAAACGATATTCGTTTCGGAGATATTTGTTCGTGACGGGAATTTTTTTTATTTCCCTTTGATATGCACGTAATATGAGCGACGTGGGCGTGATAGGGAGGTAGAGAGGGGCTTTTGCGAGGCAGGTGGGTTAAGGAAGATGAGGGAGGGGGAGGATAGACAGACGGGCGAAGGGATGGATACCAAACTTATTCATTAGTGAATAAAAAATTTTAAGGCGATCGATGCGGCATTGAATGAACCATCGGAGTGCGCACAGCTATGCAAAAAGGCGCGCGCGCGACCCATCATATGAGTATCTATGCTTGGGTATGTATATACGTATAGTATATATATATATATATATATATATATATATGTATGTATTTATATACACACATACACATGTGGGGATGTAGCAAGACGAAAAAATGTCCCGTGACTCAAATGAATCAAAAACAAAACAAATTAAAAAGGGAAATGAAGTTTTCCCTTTCAATCATATGTTATTTTGATTCATTTCGAACCGTCACGACATAAAAAATATATATATTTCTCGATTAATTTATTATTTTTTCTCGTCATCCGTGGCGGCGGCGAGGACGATGAATTCATTTTGTATATATGGATTCGCTTCGGAATAAATGAAGAGGCATCTCTCCTTCCCATCCCACCTCACCCCCTCCCTCCCTCCCTCTCTCTCTCTCTCTCCCTCCATCTCTTCCTCCTCCCTCCCCCGAACATTTAATAAAGGAACACGTTTTTCGATGCAACTAGTACGGTCGCAATTAGGAGCCACCGGGTCACTCGATTCCGCCGAAATTTGATTGGGAGTTTGTTTTGCTTAAAATGCAATTTTTCGAAAGAGACGCGCTCATTTTTTTTGGCGCCCGCGAGTCCATTCCCTCTCTCTCTCTCCATCGCTCGCCCTCTACCGCCCTTCGGACGCGGAGGTCACGTGCACGTTCCTTTCTCTCATGCCGTTCGGTCGCGTTTCGGGCATCTCATTTTCGCCACGACGAAATTACCTTTCTCTTTCTCCCTGTTTTATAGACGGGTGTTTTGTATTTCATGCACAGGTACGCGTCAAGATACGCTTCTTTTCTAATGTCTGATTTCAAGATTAATGACAAAATTAGAAAAAAATGCCTTAAAATTTCAACTAAAAGCATAGAGGAAAGGCACGAGACCCTTCACCCACTATTCTTTTCCCGACAGAAGATCCGATATTTTAGGAGTTATCTTGATTGTAAATATGATTATTTTGCGATAAAGGCGTCCTGACGTCTCCGAGCTTATTGCATCTGTCTTTCAGTCTACACTTTTGTTTGTAAAAACCAGTTTATATTCCTATTTCTTTGAAAAATATTCTAATTGGCAAGATAATATCAGGTGAGGTAACCTATAATATCAAAATATATTACCTTTTAGATGAACTGTGAGTGATAATTCCTCTTCTACTTCCACCCACTAAATGTGCTTTTCTCTATCTTCCTCCCGCCGTGCCGCATGCTTCATCAAGTTCGATGCGTTTTTCACCTAAAATTAAAAATGTATATTTTAGTAAATAGAAATCTTATGAGTAGCAGCCTTTAATAACATCCAAAATAGAAATTTTGGAGCAATGAAATTCGCGAATAGGCTTCGAGGAGAAAATGGTTCGCTACAAACGCAATATAACAATCATCATCATCATGCTGCTGTCCGAAGACAGGTTTTAGCTGAATCGCTGCCTCCATCTCTCTCTTAAACTAGAATCCTCTTTTATACCTCTATAAGTACTATATTCCTGCTTTATATTCTATAATATTCCTATTCTTTTTCTCCCTCTTCCTCTTCTTCAGCTAACTTTGCCTTCTAAGATCGTCCTTTGTAAACACTGTCTTCTCAATATGTGCCCTATCCAATTTGCTTTTCTTTTCCTGATTGTTTTTATTAGCATCCTTTCTTCTCCCACCATTTCTAATACTTCGTTTCTCTTCCTCTCTGTCCATTTAACTTTCATCACCCTCTTCCATACCCACATCTAAAAACTTTCTAAATATTTTTCCTCCTTTCTCCTTACCGTCCACGTCTCTGCACCATGAAGAGCTATGCTCCATATGTAGCATTTTTCCAATTTCTTCCTAGTTTCTAATTTTATTTTCTTGCTTGTGAGAAGCTCCTTCTTCTCGTTAAATACTGCTTTTGCCATTGCAATCCTACTTCTGATGTCCTGTGTACTACTTCCATCCTGCCCTAAAATACTGCCAAGATATTTGAAACTACTTACTTTTTCCAATTTTTGACCATTTACCATTATATTCAATTCTTTATGTTCCTTTGAAACCACCATGACTTTTGCTTTTTCGGCATTGATCTTCATTCCATATTGTTGGCCAACCTCCACTAGTCTGTCTGTCATCCTCTGAAGTTCTTTCTCGTTATCTGCTATTAATCCCTGATCATCTGCATATTTAATGGTGGTAATACTTTCACCTCCTATCTTAAATCCTTTCTCTTCCATCAACGCTTCTTTTGTTATTGTTTCTGCAAAAATATTTAATATCGCTGGTTAAATAGGACATCCCTGCCGCACTCCCCATCCTATTGAAGTACTTTCTGTTTCTTCTCCTTCAGCCCTAACTAATCTTTTGATCATAGTAAAGGTTTTTAAGCAGTATTTTATCTTTCCAATCTATTCCTATTTTATTTAAAATACCCAACATTTTATACCATTTCACTAGGTTAAAAGCTCCCTCTTAATCTACAAAACAAAAATACATAACTTTAGTGACTTCTAGCGCTCTTCCTATCATCATCCTCATACATCCTATAGCATCTCTAGTCCCTCTTCCTTTTCTGAAACCAAACTTATTATCTTGCAGCTCCTTTTCTATTTTACTTTCAATTCTTTTTGTTATTATTCTGGTTAGAATTTTAGCTGTATGAGAAATTAAACTAATAGTTCTGTAATCCTTACAAATTTTTGCATTATTCTTTTTCTCCAGTGGTACCATAACAACATCTAAAACATCTTCAGGCCATATGCCAGTATCATATACATGGTTAAAAAATTTTGTTAGTTGCTTAACTGCTTTCGACCCCAAAACCTTAAGAACATCCACTGGTATATCACCACTCCCAACAGCCTTCCTTATTTTTATGTCATCAATTGCTCTTTTAACTTCAGACTCGAGAATACTTGGTCCTAACTGGTCTTTTTCCACATCGTCTTTTTCATTTAATTCAATATTTCTTGGCTTTCCTTCTTTGTCATACAGCACCTCAATGTATTCTTTCCAGACATTCTTTACATTTTCTGGCTCCAAGACTATTTTACCACTTTTGTTCATGATTTCTTTACGTCCTATCTTTCTTGCCCTTTTCTTGAATAGTGCCCTTGCTTTGCTATACATGAGGTCTGTTCTACAAATTCTTTCACACTCAACAATTTCCTCGCCTTTCTCATTTATCCACCGTTCTCTGGCTTTATCTGTTTCCCTTCTTATAGCATTATTTATCTGCTTGTACTTTCTTTGGCCTTCTTAAGTGTTTTTGCTCTTCCACTTTCTCCTCTCTCCCATTTTTTGCAGCATGGCTGATGTGACCCAGGGTTTTGTTTCTTTTACCCGTTATCTTTCCTACTTTCTTTTTCATAACATCTTTAATGTTGCTATGGGTGTATCTTCACTCCTAATCTACATTGCTCCTATTTTCTTCAGCTCTCTCCCCCAACCCTCCAGCTGAGTAATGATAGCCTCCTTGTTCTTAAAGAGTTCCTCCAAGTTCCATTTCTTGTTAACTCTTATGTTTCTCTTAACGCTCTTCAGTCTACATTGTGTATTTGCCACCGAAAGGTTGTGATCGGAATCGATCTCTGCCCCTGGTAGTGTTTTAACATTTTTAATGCTATTTCTAAATCTTTCATTGACTAGTATGTAATCTATCTGGTATCGTCTCTGGTCTCCTGGGCTTTTCCATGCGCAAAGTCTCCGCTGGTGTTGCTTAAACCATGTATTAGTTACAATCAGTCTATTTCTATGGCAGAATTCAACAAGTTTCTCCCCTATTTCATTTCTCATCCCTAGTCCATATTTTCCCACTATGTTATCTTCCTGTCCCTCTCCGACTACACTGTTCCAGTCTCCCATTACTATGGTGGTGATCCTTTCTTTTCCCTCCTCCAATATCTCCGTAATCTGTTAATACATTTCATCTACTTCGTCGTCACCAGCATTAGTTGTTGGCATATACACTTGAATTATATGCATTTCCACTGGCTCCATCTGAAGTTTTACTGCTATTAATCTATCATTAACTGTCACTACCTTGCTAATTCTTTCAGCTATCTCTTTTCTCATTATAATCCCCACTCCCCTTTCCTTTTTCTCTCCTCCCGAGTAAATAATCTTAAATTCGTCTGAATTTATCTCGCCTTCTCCTTCCCACCGAACTTCACTAAGACCTACTATACCTACATTATTCCTTCTCATTTCCCTTTTTAAGTTCTCTAGTTTACCCCCTGAATTCATAGTCCTAACATTCCATGTGCCTATTCTTAATTTATCACTACTTGCTTTCTTCTTATTAATGTTACATTTCCTCTGTGCAAACCCTAGGATAGTCCCCACCCGGAGATCCGATTGGGGGACTATTTTACCTCCGGAATATTTCACCCCAGAGAGATCCATAGAGGTATTTGCAGTTTTTCAGCCTATCATGGGAAATATAATGAGATAGTTTCCCTTTGCTTTCCTCATCGCAGTTTCACAAGAGTGATTACCCAACTGTAGCTGTTCAGATCCACATGATCACCACCTACAGAGGTACTGTGCAAGCTGCAGCCCTTGCCCAGGGAGATGTAAAACCCCCAATATATAACAATATAAAACGTTTAATATCGTCTGCCACGAAAAACTCCAAATTTCACTAACTTAATGCGCAGATATAAACTTGGTATTTGTCAGAGATAATTTACTTAAATATAAAAATTTACGAAAAACGTCTGAAGTGCAGGGTTTTCTTATTTTTGAGATTAAAATTAGAAACAATTGACCCATGACCTTTTGATCTAGATCATTTAAAGACATAATTATAATGTTTTGCATTCTGTTCATCATTTTTCGCCTACAGTTCAAAATCCCTCTATGCATTCACATATTTTGTGTAAATCTTGCTAATTTAACGGGATGTTGCCTTGCCTACCAATTGCATTGTTAAACCACGAAATCATATTGTTATTCCTTATGGGTTTAAGAGTGCTATTTTAATGCGAGAAAGAGAGAAAGACGGAAGGAGAGGGAAATGATTTTTCACAATTCGTTGCGTTATTTTCAAGAAGGAATACCTAAAGAGCTGAAATACTATAATGAGCTAAATCCAATATTATTGAAGTGGAAACGGAAATAAAATCTAAGGAACGTGCTGGACGTTTTAATAAACAAACCGAGCATGTAAAAAATCAACCAGCCCCAACGGGCGTCCTCCAAGAGAACTCTGAAGAAAACCCCTCCCTCTCAAATGGTGAGATTGCCAAAGCCAGAAATTGGTGGAATAATATGAAACTATGCAGAATGGCATAAGCTGTAACTTGGGAATAACTTTGAAACAGAAAAAAAAAATGCGTTGGGGCTGGTTGATACTAGCTTGGCTAGCCCGGACCCAACTAAGAAAAACACCCGCGTACAAAAACAAGAAAGATTATCTGCTACGGTAGTTCAGTGGTAGAATATCATCCCGACAAGTGGAAGACCCGGGTTCGAGTCCCGGTCATAGCAGAATTTTTTCTGTTTCCAAGTTATTCCCAAATTACAGCTTATGCCATTCTTCATAGAAATGTATATAATGAGCCGATGATAATTTGTTTATATAGGGTTTACATGGTAATTTAAGAAATATATGTCCGTTTGTGGCGCTATTTGAGGGGGAGATATATTTAACTTCCTACAAATAAAATTTATAAATTTTAATTTAATGAAACAAATTTTATGTGGACTGAAAATTAAAAAAATCTATAATTCACATTGTAGTATGTGCCGGAGAGTTAAAATAAAGTAGTCCAGCGTAATGTTTGACAAATAAATATGCTTTTTTATGTAAGATTTGTTTCATATATATATATATATATATATATATATATATATATATATATATATATATATATATCACTCTGAAAGAGATAGCTACATTTTTGAGGGGAGAATGAGAAGGATAATGTGAGGGAGAAAGGGAGGAGAATGGGAGGGAGAAAAAGGGAGGATGGCAAGATGAGGGGGTGAAGAATAAGAGATTGAACGGGATAGAGAATTGGAAGAAGAAAGAGAGGAAAAATACGAGAGAGAGAGGAAGAATATGAGGGAGAGAGAGAATAGGGGGAGAGGGAGGGAAGAGAATGGGAGGGAGGAAGAGGAAAAGGGGAAAAAACGGCAAGTACCTTAATTTTAATACATAATCTGCACATAGTCTTTTTTTGACGGGCAGTTACGCTAATTTTATTTAATATCGCACTCATTCCTATCGCGAAGTTTACCTACATATAAACATAGAATACTTTCGCCATCGCAGATCTTAGTCCTTTTGTGTTATACACGATTCAATCGGCGACTAAAGACTTTCCTCACTTCTGCATATTATTTCGATTTTAAAGTTTCAGCATGCGTCGATGATTTTCTTTGAGCAGGTATACCGATCAACAATTCGATTTTCTACAATTTGATAGAGAAGTGTTCTTCCAACTGGATTCCTGAGGATGATACCTCGTACTGTCGCCCCCCCTTTCCCTATTGACGTAGGGAAGTACATTTAGTCATAAATTCTTTAACTTTTTCCTAACTGTAGTAAAAAACTTCCAAAGTTTTAGCTTTAACTTTAGCTTTTTAAAAAAGACGGAGATCAATTTTTATTGTAATTTTATAACACAATAAGAATCTTTAAAGTAAAAAATATAATTAGAAGCCCTTAATTTTATTTTCTAAATAATAAATTTACCTGTACAATGAATGCTTATAGTCCTTTTTCATATCACTGTTACATCCAAATCGAAAGTATGACTTGCAATGGACAGATATGATTCTATTAAGGTTGCGAAATGCCTCGTCATTCGGTGGGAGTATGATTCTTTTAATGTTGCCAAATGCCTCGTCACCCGGAGGTAGTGTGATGTTCTTAAGATTGTGAAATGATCTTCATCCGACGGGAGCATGCTGATCATAAGGTTACATACTGCCTATTCATCCGGTGCATGATACACATCGCCCCTGATGCTATGCAATACTATTTCATTCTTATAACGCGAGAGGTAATAATATTCGTTTGAAGACGGGTCTTGGAATTGTAGTACGCATATATAGAAGAGGTAATTGGTCCTAAACAGCTTGGTAGCGATAATGCATTCATAAAAGTTAGGAAACATTAAATAGAAGTCTTAGGGTTGCCACCTCTCCCGGAAGTCTCCCAGAATAAACCCACCTTAGATACATCTCTCCCAAAATCTGATAGAACTCTTCCGGGAGCCCCAAGTATTCGTAATTGAGTAATTTTCAGCTTTACTGGTATTTTTACTTTATATTAAGTTGAGAATTTGGTAGAATCATATCCTTTGATTCCAATGAAGCGATATTTGATGTATAAATATGCTCTATACAGGTTCATGTTCCTTACTACCTCTACCGCGCCACTAAAGGATAGTTTGATTTTTATTACAATTAAAATCAATCAAGTATCATTAAAAATTGTTTTCGATTTCTTTTCAAAAGTAAATGGAGTTATTTGGCGGAAAATTAAAGAAAATTGTAACGTTTGTACTTTCAATTCCAGTATCCAACGCAGCTTGCGAACATATGTTCAATGTTATTAATGAATTGATGGGTAAAGGTCGAAAAAATTAAGTATGGATCATGTCAAGGCAGAAATTCAAGTATGCACCAATTTTAATTACTCTTGTAAAGATTTTCATGCCTTTTTACTATCAAAGCCAGATCTTTTGGAGACTGCTCGAAGTACTTCAAAATAAAAGTTCAAATTATGAAGAATGGCTTTTGAAGTAATGGTATTTTAAAGAGTTTATTAGAATTTATTGAATAATGTTCAAACAATTAAGGTTAAATATTCATATGTTTTTAAATAATAAATAAAACAAGTTTTAATGTTCTCATTAGCTGCTCTTTAACCTACAAACAATCTCGCAATTAACTACTCATACTGTGGATATCTCCCAGAATCAGCAATTTATAAGGTAGCAACCCTAACTTGAAAAATAAAATAAAGATTTAATAATCATTATGTTTCCTAATAAGTAAATAAAACAAGTTTATTGCTCACTTTAGTTGTTTTTCGACCTAGAGACATAAGGTGACAACCATAAGAAGCCTACAGAGAAATTTCTGCATTTCATCATTCAGGAAATAAAATGTGCCGAGAGTTTTTCAGACCTTTTCACTTTCTCCACACTTAGTATAGGGAAAAGTATTGTTTTCATGAAAAAATCGATTTCGAGATTTCCACGGAAATACACGTTTTGACTTTTTAGTCGATGATGTATGTGTGATAGAAATTTTGTAGGTGCTCTAATTAAAACTATTAGGGGATCCGCGGGATCTTCGGCCTCCCTCAGCCCACATGGGGCTGGTGGGGGGAATCACATTGCGCGCCTCTGGAATGCTCCCTGTACATATTAAAGAAACGTTTATTTGACATATTCTACATCTTTTGATGTTTCCCGTATGTATACCAAATTTAGTTTCGATTGGATAAGATTTGGAATTGAACGTAATGCGCTAACGCAAATTGCGCAGTAACTATAAGGGTGGTAATCTAGAAAAACTATAGGCATTTGACTCTAAGTTATTTGTACATGCATACGAAGTTTGGTAAAAATAAGACAACCGAGATGGCAATTATCGTAGAACAAACAAACAGAAAAACTGACAGACAGACAAAATGCACATGGACACAACAGGAGAGACCTCGCTTCGCTCGTCCAATTAATCAGGTCAACGCAAAATATTATATTTGACATTTTTGTTAAAGGGACATGAGTTGATTAGTTTTTGGTAAAAATCGGTAAACCGGAAGTGGGTGTTTACTCTACTCACATCCGTTTATTTGAAAAATTTGCTTTAATATTTGATATATGTAAAAAAAGTACTGGAATAAAAGTTATAGGGAATTTAATTTTCTACAACCTTTGTTCTAAACATTTCTTTCATATAATGCATTGTTTAAGAGATATTTTTAAAACTATTTTTTAGTTGCCTCCAGCACAGCACCTACCGGCGACTATTGTAAACACTTTACGCTTACTTACGTCACATGTTAGTAATGCTCCTTTTTATTAGGCGTTCTTTACAATAAGTAAAAAAAGAACGCCTTATGGCCAGGTCATGTCCGTCAGTCCGTCCGTATGTTTCATCTCAGAAAATACTGGGCGGATATTGATGAAATTTGGTATTTAGGACAAAGGCAAAGAAAATAAGAAAATTATATAGATGGTTTACGTAGCCAAATCGGGAGTGCCACTTTACTAGTGACAAATAATGAACTTTTTTTATATCTTGTAAAATATCAATTATAGCAAAAAGTCCTCAGCCAAAAATTGTAGAACTAATGAAATAGCATCTGTTTTGTTCAATACATTTTATCGAGGGAGTAGCCGATTTCAAGAAAATCAAACGAGAAAGTCGTAATTTACTTTGAACTTAGAAAAATTTTCCCGCGTTTTTTAATCGTTATCAACGAAAACAATCTTCGTGACAACTGTAGTACACAATACTTGCTGTAAATACCTAATTATTTTAAATTTCTTTCGTGCGCACGCAACATTTGGAAAATGAAAGGAAACGGATTATCTACGACGAAGAAATGAACATTTGTAAGTGAAAAGAAATGGCTAATGTACGAAGAAAGAATCAATGCTATAATAAGGAATAAAGGTTATATTACCACTATTTGAGGGAGAAATGTTTTAAATAATTGTCGATTGTTTTATTAATTACAATTGTTAGGAAATTAGTCGGTGAATCAAGAATTCGATATTTCCTTGGCATCACTACTGACATTTCAGTTCGTAAACATTATACTAAGTCATTAATATTTATATTTTTTGACATGATTGCATAAATCGTAAGGAACGCCTCTGCCTCGCATGTATGCACGCATCTTTCCATTCTTGTTTTCTTAATTTTTGGAGCTTTGTGGCTATATCTAATATCAGAAGACTACGGTTTGAGTTTATTTCTGTCCTTAGTTTTTAAATTTGCCTCGCAGTTCCTTAAATATTTATTATCATTTAACTTATTTGGAATTTTTAGAAATATTACAGGTATGGAGATAGTCATGTAGTGGCCACATCAGATTTTTTATTTCACGGCACTAATGCTGGTTAGCTCCATTTTCACAGAATAATTTTTCACGAGATTATTTTAGAACGTTTTTATTAGTCAGTAGCCAAATGCAGTAACAGAAAACAATCGCCTTTTTACATAAAATTGGAACAAATTAAGACCAAAAACTTTCATATTATTTCAATATTTTATTTTGATTGCTAAATTACTCACTAAGAGAAATTAATGACTCTCTGGTTAATAATAAACTTTTTCAAGTAGATAAAGCAGTTTAAAAATAGAGTACAATATATCGGTTTCTAAAAAATACTTTCTGTTGCTTTAGTGACTTTGGCATAATAAAATGGTGATATTATATCATTCCCTTTAATTGCAAATATATTATGACTCATCATGTACATCGGTACGGCTGATGAAATATGCTTTTAAATATATAAGTAAAATCCATGAGACAAACACTTTTGAATCAATTTTTACGGGAGATTGGACACGACAAGCATGGATTTCACCTGAGATTTAGACGTGGGAGATGGTTCCTATTTCGACACCATCCCCTTGACGGCCATGCAGGTTTTTTTTTAATTTAAACGGACAGAATTTTCACCTCCATCTTTCATCTTCTTCTGCGCCAGATTAACTTCGTAAAACTTCCACGAAAGAAATCTTCGACCGTTTCGTCCGCTTAAGAAATTAGGAATGCTGAGATGCAGCGCGCAGCTCCCAGTCGAAAAAAATATAAACGGTCGAGCAGCGAAAATATATAAAAAATAAACTCTCTACTATCATCCTCAATTTTTCTCTCTCAACCTCCGCGCGCGTCGGGAAGAGAGAAAAAAATGTTCTTATATAAATCGATCCAGACGATTTTATGACGTGGGGAGATTCGTTACATGCGTCTCTTCCTCATTCCTCTCTCCCTAATCCCGGCGGGATATCATCGCGATATGGAAACGGAGTGGAGAGAAGAAGAAAGGTAAGATGGTGGACAGAAAATAACAGAGAACAGAAAGGCCTAGAAAGGAGAAAGTGAATAAAAGGGCAAAAATGAGGAATTGATATCGGAAACCACTCTTTAATGCGCTGATCGTAAACACAATTTGTCACTAATAGCTAATAGAATAAAATATGCATTATGACAAGTAAAACAAGAAATATACTTGCAATAAATCCCCCATATATTAGCAAAGCATCTCACATTTAGCAAAATTAACCAACAAGAAAATACCTAGGAAGAGCTTCGAAAGTGCCGCACTCCATATGCACACACGCACACGTGTAAACAGTAGAGATTGTGAGAGACGGGCAGATGAGACACGGAGAATGATAAAAAAGGGAGAATAGAAGGACAGAAAATCGAAAGAGAGAACGACGAATAAGTTGAAGATGCATAAAGGGGAAAAGGGAGAGTAAAGAGGGATAAAAAATGAAGGAGATGGAGGAGAGATGGAACGGGAAGGAGGAAGGGAGAAAAAAGAAGACTGGTGTTGGATGGATGGACGGAAGAATAATTGTTCTCATGACCCTGACGCGGATGGGCTTTAAATCACCCCATTCCACTCTTTACCCCAGCTTCGTTCCTTACCCCGTTTCTCCCCTTAACGCCGTCCCCCCCCCCCTTCTCATCCCCCGCTCCCTTCCCAATAGGGATTCGAGCAAGGGTTCTGAGGAAGAGGAAAGGGGGGGGGGAAGAGAGGATGAGGGGCGCCCTCTCCCTCCCTTTCCAGGTTCCTTAAGGCGGAAAAGAGGAGCGGGAGAAAGGATTTATTTATTCCGACCCCATCCCTACTCCTCTGAACCTTCTTCTCTCCTCTTTCTCATTCCTTTTCCCTCCCTCCCTGCGCAAATTCTCCGAGCCCCCTCCTCCTCTTCTTACTACTCTCAAGAGGTGAGAAAGTTATACGATCCTTTTTCTGCCTTCTCCCGAATGTGCAATGCTCTACCGTTCTCATTTGTAACTTGTAATAAGATCCCGTTTCTCTCTCTGTTTCTTCATCTCTTCTCTCTCTCTCTCTATCTTATTAAACTCCGCAAAGGGAAGAATCGTTCGGCGAAGAAGCATCGATGTCTACTTCGTTTGTTTTAATTCCGTTGTCTCTCGCGGTCATAAAGTTGTTCGAGAGAGATAGTTTGCCAACTTCCGCGTAAATGAAATAATTTTCGCGAGCGCGAGGCAAGAAGAATTTATGATTATTAGACCCAGCGATATTCCTAATTATTTTTTTTCAAACCTAGCGATTTAACGTCTGCTACCAACTAAAGAAGATATATCGATCCTCTCAACATCGGAAGATTGAGGGTATTCGATCATATCACAACAATGTTATAGCAAACACATGCTAAAACATTATGAAGCGAAGTACGATTTCCCTTCAATTCTCAAGCAAACATCTTAAGATAAAGTTTAGAAAAATGATTACAGAACAGGTTTGTTTGTGGCGCCGAATTTTCATATCAGAGCAAAATTTTTATGGGAGCTAATTTTAATTTTTAAAACACAATTCTTTGGTTAGGATGAAACATGCATAAAAATATATTTATTGCAAGTAATAAGAAGAAATAGCTTACAAAACTTTTCTGATTTTACAAACACGAAAACACATGAAGCAATGAAAAAGGCGTTAAAAATCCTTACCGATAACAGGCATGATCAGTTAAGCGATGCCTGATTAACAAATTAAAATTATTGCTTTGAATTAATAGATCGAAACTTAGTGGCACGGAGCTGGCTCGCATACAGACACGCACGCAATATCTGTCAGTCCTTACGAATTGCGTGCAGCTGTGGGTGATGTCCCGTAATGTGGCTCACGATCGTCCAATTACGCACTTGTCTTTAGAAAACACGACAGTTAAAATAAAAGCTACGTCACGGCCTTTTTCTTTAATAATAACTCCATAGTTTATCCTAAATTCCTAAAAAAACTGAGTTTTAGAAACGAACCCTGAAATTTATCCGATAGATTGTTGAGCAGATGATTTTGAAAATTTCATAAGGAGTGCTGACAGTAATTTCTCATTCCTTACAGAAGTTTTGTTGCCCTGCCTTCATGAATTACTACCTAAGAATCTGGAAGTTTTTTCAACTGAATAAATTCGCAGGATGATTAATCAACAAGCGATAAATTTAAGGAAAGTTGAAAAGTGTTTTCTGCATAAATAAAATGATCACTTGTGCTAATATACTCAGTTCTCTACTGGTTTAGACGCTTTTGTTCTGATTATCTGTTTGTACTCATTCAGAACATTATATTGCTTCATGCATATTTTGTTTCTAGGTTTATAATTTGTTTTAATGCAATAACATATCGCGCATCATTATTTTGACAACAATATGTCTGCCCTCAGACTTTAAATACTTTTCGTGCCTAACTAAGAAGTTTATAATAACTATTGATTAATTGATCCTTAATCGTAGGATATTCGGAAAATCTAACATAAATATTCTTCTACCTTGTGTCGTTGGTAGCTCAAGTATTATCTGAAGAAGTTTAAATGAGATCCATCTACAAATCTGTAACTTTAAGGCGTTACATTTTAAAAATACTTCAGTGTACAATTTAAAAATAGATTGTATACAACTTCACGCAAATTTTACAGATAAAACCATAACTGTTATTTTTATTTAGAGGAATTAGCACGAAGCTGCATATTTTGAAATTGTGCATTCAAGTTTTAAGACAAAGAAATGACACTTTTACGGGTTTGTACTTGAAAAAATGGCCAAATTAACTATACAGCAAATAATACACTGATAGACTCCATGAGAATGTGCACATATAACTCATAACTGACGATGAGTGAATTACCATTTAAAGTTGCAGACGGCCTGTTTTATGGTTGTAATACTTGATTACGTCATTTTATTGGCAAAACCTATAGAACGTACTCTAAAATTTGCACCTAGGCTTCCGTTGGAAACGGAAAATAACATTTCAAATATAATGACAGCAGGAGACTTACTGCATTCACCCAGATTGATCTGCGAAGGAGAAAAAGCAAAAAAGTCAATCTGAAACGAACTGAAGTCAGTGGTTTTCCGCCCACCGTATAAGCATTCTTAAAGGGGAGTATAATTAGGTGTTTCCTGTTTTAAGAATCGTTTATACGTCTGTGGAACATGCGTGCGTGCGTGCACTTGTGTGCTACAAAGAGAGGGGGAAAACGACACGCAGTGAGCTCATAAACCTTTTCAGAATTTCGAATGCTAATTTATTCGGAGAACCCCGCGATTGAGGATTTAAGGTAGAAGTTTCGCGGAATTATACGCGCATGTCAGTCATTTTTTGTGTCTAGTCAAAATACGGCATTTTTCTCAGACTCTCGACTTAAAAATTACGATTAATATGCTTGTAGGAGCATGAGTTAGTTTTTTTATGTATCTCAACGTCCTCTTCCTTACAACTTCTACTCTTGCTTATATTGGAATATTTATGGCTTCTCTCATTTCAGCTGTCCTTATGAATGTTTTCATCTTATCATCTGATTGCAAAAATATTTGTACAACAGCCTTGAAAAAATACAGAATCGATGCATATGATTATCGTGAGCATTTTATCTTTAATTTTATGCATTCTAATAGTAATAAAACTTGTACATCTACATCTACATATTACCCTGCAAGTCACCTTGACGGTGGATGGCAGGGGGTGCCGCGCACCAAGTTCCTATCCAATTATTATTCACAGTTATCTATTGTGGTCACGTATTGTCCTAGGGAAAAATGACTCCTTATACCTCTCCGTCCTACAATCTATTTCGCGAATCTTGTCCTCATTATCCCTCCGTCCGATATACGTTGGTTGTCGAATAATATCCTTCATTTCATTTACGAATATCTCCGACCTATATTTATCTAGAAGTTTAAGTCTCGCCTGTAATCTACGATCTTTCAACGATGGCCAACTCAACTCATCAATGAGTAACGTAACGCTCTGTTTTTTATCGTAATTCTTTTTCACGCTCGCCGCTGTATTTTTTCTAAATACTTTATGAGTCCCCTCTGATATGGATCCCAAACCGCTGCTGCGTATTCCATTTGAGGTCTAACCAAGGATAAATAACAGGATTCTCTCACCTTTTCCGTGCTTTTCCTGACTATCCTACGCAAAAAAGCCAACTTCTTATTTGCCGCACCTATCACTCGTCTTATGTGGGTGTCCCAAGACAGGTCACGATTCAAGGTTACCCCGAGGTATTTCACGGATTCCGAAACAGGAATGCTCTCACCATCTATCGAGTAGGTAAACACGGACGATGGGCTTCTAGATTTCCAAAAGTTTAGAACGTTACTATTTTTCTGATTGATTTCTAGCTGCCATTCCTTGCACCAAACAGATAACGCATCCAGATCATCCTGAAGCTGACGATGGTCGCTAGGACCACTAATTTCTCTATAGACTACGGTGTCATCCGCAAAAAGCCAGATATTACTTTTTACAACTGAGCTGATGTCGTTTATATAAAGCAAGAAAAGCATAGGTCCGATCACACTACCCTGCAACACTCCAGAGACTACATCTGCCACACTCGAGGACTTACCATCGATGACTACTCTTTGTTTTCTATTCCAAAGGAAAGCGCGAACCCAGTTAACATTAACGCCAAGATTTCCCAATTTTAATAACAACTTACGGTGGGGAACCTTGTCAAAAGCTTTTCTAAAATCAAGGAACACTGCATCGACCTGCTTATTATTTTCGCCGCATGATAAAACATCATTCACAAACAGACCGAGTTGAGTGTCACAGGATCTACCTTTTCTGAAGCCATGTTGACAGCTGACTAAGAGCGATCTACTCTCAAGATAACGCATTGTGTTGCTAACAATAATGTGCTCCAAAATCTTACATGATAATGATGTTAGAGAAATCGGCCTATAATTTTCGGGGTTTTCTTTGTCACCTCCCTTATGAATGGGTGTGACGTGTGCTAGTCTCCAATCATCAGGAACCTCACAGAGGGTAAGAGATTTCTCGAAAACTATCCGAAGGAAGGGAGCTATTTCTTCTGCTAGTTCTTTTAATACACGCGCGGGAATTCCTTCTGGTCCTGGGTTTTTGTTGGGCTTTATCGCACTCAGTTGCTTCGCTATTCCTGCCTCAGAGATTTTAATATTATCCATCCGAGTACGTCCATCGGGAATAAGATTATCTTCAAGTCTATTTCCACCTGCCGTGAACGCCTTCGCGAAGTAAACGTTTAGTAGATTAGCTTTATCCTCCCCATCGTGAAGGATGTCTCCGGAATCACATCGCAGGGAGGGTATTGAAGGACCCACTCCCTTGACTTCTCTTACATAGGACCAGAACGCTTTTGGATCCTCCCTCGATTTTGTATTTAATACCTCATTCCGGAAGGTGTTAAATGCGTTACGCATGGTTTTTCTCGCTAGTACGCGGGCACTGTTATACTCATGGACTATAGCTGTGCGATACTCATCGGAAGCCGTGGTAGGTATGTTTTTCAATTTTGCGTGGCTACGCCTCTGACGTCTTAAGGCAATCCTGACTCCCTTATTAAACCAACGAAGTTCTTTCTTATCAGATTTTAACTTACTGGGGATAAATCTATTGATACCTTTTCCTAGTATATCCTTAAATAATAACCATGATGGCTCTATACCTAATCGTTCTGTCTTTTCACGATAACTGACAAAGGTACTTTTGAGATGTAAGCTGAAACTTTTAAAGTCGGCCGCACAATCATTTTATCACGTTCAATACTAAAAATCACCTGCTAAATCAATACACCTAAAACTTTTCACTACCCTATAGGAAAAATTATTACTCGAGAAGCTTCACAGATAATCAGGTCCTTAAAAGTCGCCCAAACTAAAGCGCAAGAACGCGTAAAAGCCAAAAATCGATATTTCCTTTTCGCTAGAATCGTATCGACTCTGAATTCTCCAGGAGAAAGGAAAAAAACCGCGCTCCTGTTTCACTACTTTTTCTCCCTCTCCCGTCATCAGCTATCAACATAAGGAGAAGGTATCGAGTTATCTCGCGCTCCCCTCCACTCGCGAGTTTTACCTTCGAAGAAAAAAATTCTCTCTCCACCCCTCACACACAACTCCACCGCTTTCCCCCGCCCCATCCGTTCTGATCAATGGTCTAAGAAACCGTGGCTACACGACACCTCGTGCATGCAATAACCTCGGGAGGGAAAGGGGATGCCGGGTAACTGCGTCAGTCTAGCCTCGCTTATGGCACACAGGGGCCCGTGAGAAGAGCAGAGTGGTTGTGAGAGGGAGGGGGAGAGAGAGAGAGCGAAAGAGACAGGGAGAAAGAGATACGGAGAGAGCAAGGGATAGAGCAATGGAGAGGATAAGGGAGACTGAGATAGGAAGAGAGCAAGAGAGCGGAGAGAAAATGAGAGCGAGGAAGGAAAGAGTGAGGAGAGGAGAGAGAGGAAGGGAGAAATTGACGGACGGAGAGATGAAGGAAAAAATTTAAGATAGGGAAGAGAACGGGATAGGAAAAAACAAGTGGAATCGAAAATACTGGTAAAACTGAAAGCGCCTAGAATAGAAGCGAGGTTAGAAAATTAGCTGAAAGCGAAAGAGGAAAGACGAGAAGAGACGGAGGAGAAAGTGACGAGGGGGAGAGAGAGAGAGAATGAGGTAGGACGGGGTACGAGGAAAAAACCTTCTGGAAGCCTTAGCGGAAAATATGGAAGGTGCCCAAGTAATTTTGGAAGGCTAACACGCCTTCTGGGATTCAAATTTCGCGAGCTGGATGAACCATTACTTTGGACGGGTTACCACCGCGCTTCCACCCGCGCGCCTCCGGCTGTGGCGGCGGCAGAAGGTGTGAGGGAGTGAGTGGGGGAGAGGGGTTGACGAAGTGAAAGGGGGGCTGAAGGCGCGGAAAGAGGATAGGTGTGTCTGTGTGTTAGCGAGAGAGAGAGAGAGGCAGATAGATACTCGGATGAATATATAGCCTACCAGGTCAGATGTGAGGTAGATGTGGAATTATGAAGGGAGGTAGGAGTGGATGCATGGGGAAAGAAAAGTAGAAGCAGAGGGTTAGAGAAAGGAGAGTAGTAGAAGGGGAGGGAGAGAGGAAAAGACATGGAAGGAGATAGGCAGGGAAGAGGGTGTGAATGAGGGAGGGAGGAAGAGGGCAATCGAAGTAGATAGATAGATAATTGATAAATGTCTTTATTTGGGCGAAATTTAGACCATAAGGTCCACTCTTACGTTTAACCCATCGTCTATGTTAAATTATATTATAAAAAAGTAATAATAACAACATAACTATTTAGATAATAACATACTAAATACAGACAGTGCGAAATAGGTAGGTACATATTCTGGAAAACTTCTAAGAAAGACATGGTGTTTGTGGAAAAAACCTAGGAAGGACCTGCCTTGACCAACCTAGTAAAAACCCATGCAGGATAACACCCACGAAGAGAAGGGAGGTGGAAAAAAACCTGCGAAAACCCTAAATACTTGAAAGAACAATGTGAAACGATACATTACCACAATGAAGTGAAAAGTTAAAAATTGATGTTTACATATCGGCTTAAAAATATAATAATACATAAAAATAAACAAGAAAAAAAGATTACAATATTTAAATAGGAGATCTATTTGTCAATGAGAATAATAAACAATCTATAAATATCAAATGTTCACTTAACAATAACACGAAGAAAAAGAGTTGCAGGAAATCTTAAAGGTTTATGTACAAAGGATAAAAAGCAAGTATTGAGTAAGGATAATGAAATAGGTGTATATGGGGGTGAATAAGTATTGCTTTGATGTTTTAGTAGAGAGAGGAAGTGGGAGAGACGGTGGGAGAGGCAGAGAAAGAGCAACGAAGAGAGGGAAAGGGAGAGAGGAAGAGCAATGAAGAAAGAGGAAGTGAGAAAAGGGGAAAAGTATAGAGATGGAGAGAGAGGGAGAGATAGGAGAGAGAGAGACAGAGGGAGAGTCATAAAAAGGTGTAGATAAATAGAGAAAGACTGGGATACACACAGGGAGAGAGAAGAAAAGGAAGGGGAGACACTCTGCGAAAGAGAAATTAAGGGAGGTAGGAATTTGAAGTTGGAAGAACGGAGGTAGTGTGAGGATGGATTCATAGATAGATGTATGCCTTCGTTATGGCGCGAATGAGACTAGGAAAGTCTTCTCTTAAATGTAGCCCGAGGGAGGGATGCATTTTTTTGTGGGAGAGCAGTGGGTGGGGGAAGCCAGGAAGGCGGAGAAATGAGAAGAGAGAACGAGAGAGAAAGAATGTGGAAATCAAAAGAGAAGCATGAAGAGATGGAGGGAGGGAGAGAAGAGAGGCGAATCCCTAGGAAAGAGAAAGTGAATTAGATGCATAGTCGAAGCATTTCTCGATGGCATCCCAAGGAAACAAATGGGTTTTTCGGCCGAATCAATTTGTCCCGAGTAATTTAGGTTTTGCTCCTGAGAAATTTAGTCCACGGCTGAGTATAAAGCAAGTTGACTCGCGTCGGGACTGGCAAGATTTAAGGGGTGACCTCACGTCCGTAGGGGATTTAAAAAAAAACTTTGAATGTGCTTGGGAGTGCGGTGATAACTTTCGGTTCGTCTCTTGGTACATGAAACTAGGAACGAACTTTCTAGACGGTTGAGAGGGAATAAATATAACCAAGACAAGTGTGTCATATTTATAAGAGATTGGACGTAATCCTTTCTCATTTTATACCTAAATTAGGCATATTGATTCATATAACTATTTACAAATAACAGAAATATAAAAATATTTTCGAGTCATAGCATCATTTCCATTCGCGACATTCACTCTGGATAGACATTTCTATGCAAACAGAATGGAATCTTCAGTTTTATTTCATGAAGTGATGATGCAGACTGAGATATGATATATTTCAGATTGAAAATGTTCTTACTTGAAGGGGAAAAATATTACTCTTGGAAAAAAGACCGAGAATATCTAATGCGCCAGATGATATTAAGGATAGCGGGAATAAGAACAACTCTCAAGGTTTAGAATTAAAAATGGAGACATCAAGCTCATAGGTTCTCTCTATTATTTAAATGGAAATAGAGTGCGTTCTAAAAGAATTACATTATATTAAATTAAATTAATCCTTTGTACTAAAAAGGAAATAACATTCATGTGCAACACGCTATCTGGAGGATATTCTCAACAGAATAATCTTCTTTGATTTTCCGTATAAGTTAGATTTGACATTATCTTAAAAATCCTAATTCTCATTGAGAAGTAAAGTTTAAAAAAATGGCAAACTACTCGTATATTAATTAATAATTGACTCACAGCTATATTAGAATATAAAGTTCCATTTATAGACCACAGGTTGCTTATCGTTGCAGTTCGGAGATAGATTATATCAGTTGTCGGTGAGATAATGCTAAACCTATAGAAATTCTGCGAACGATGAACTGCGCCATATTTATCAAATATACAAATATATTACGACTCTATAAACCAATAACCGGTGATCAACGGGCCCTGTCACAGTCACAAAGACATATAAAAACAAGAATTATGAACGTTTTGATGACTTTAGAGCCCGACAGACTTCGTGATAAATATATGAACATATATAGGAAAAGAGCTATGAAGACACACTAAGGATATATAATGCATAAGAAAAAAATAAATACAATTTCAGGCACAGCTTGAGTGAGATAGGATATGGAAACGCATGCGAGAAAGTTCACAGAGAGGACTCCACCCACTCGTTAACTAAAAGACAATGCATATAAACTAAAAAAAGATTAACTAACACATTTTTCAGTTGCGAATTTCTCTTTGTTTTACTAAAAAAAGGACTTGGTCGAATGAATCGCCTCTGGTCCTTTCTTTGGAGCCGATACATAGCCGTAGTAACTTGCGCGCGTCGCTGATCTTTATTGCCTCGGATGCAGACTGATCTTTTCCGGTCCCCATCCGAAACCACCAATCAGAGCCAGAACCCAGAAAAAAGACGATAATTTAGATTTTCGAGGATCGATCGGCGATTGGTTGGACCCAATAACTCAGGGTAGGCTCCCAGCCGGTGGGAAGTTTTTGGCGAAGGGGTGGAGGAGCGGAGGGAGAGGAGGTGAAGACCTTCCAGGTGATTTGCGGGACCGGAATCATCGGATCGCACTGAGTGTGGGTAGGAAAAGGGAAGGGTGCGAAGGGCAGTAAATTAAGCGGCGAAATCGGCGGACTTTTTTTAAAAGTTAAAGTGCGAGTTGCTGGGATACATAAACGAGCCTTCTATACGCTCCATTCCCTCGTGAACGATGGCCTCAAGTTTCATGAAGATGCCAATTTTAACTCTTTTTTGATATTGAAGGCAGTTATTGAGAGCTTAACAGATATTATTTCTTTGTTCCCGCGTTCAAAATGAATCGCATTTGCAGAAGAAGCATTGTTTTACTATTAAATCTGAAGTTATATATCTCATCTTTTATTTCTGCATTACTTTAAGAATGTAATTATACTGAAAAGTGGATAATGCAGAAATAGAGACACCAGTACAGAAAAATAACACAATCAAAATCGCTTGTATAATACTTAACCAAGCATAAGCATTCAAAATTTTGCAAAATATATTCCAATATAGGTATAAATATATAATATAATACTTTTCTATATATATTATTATCCAATAATTTTTTTTTTAATTTTGCTAATGTGAGAAAAAACAATTAATATATTTTAAGTTGATTCAAGAAGAATAAATTGATACATAAATATATACATAATTACACGATATTTATCGCATTATTCTGCAATCAATTAATCATATTTTCGTTTATTAATTTTAAAGGTGAGAATTATATCTAAAAAAAGAAAATGAGTTTTATCTGTATATTATTTGGCGACAATGGTTGCGCTATTTACAGTCACCCTGAATTTCCTATCCCAAAACTGCTAATCTCCTCTTTATATGAAGCCGAAACACACCTATGAACATGTTTTAAGCAAACGGAAAATAACGTACTCCAAATCAGTAGCTAATTCGTTTTCTAAAATTGAAATTTGAGAAATAAAAATGTTCGTCTTTCCCGATCAAGGGGATACCAGCGTTGGAGGAGGAATAATTCGCATCTTTGCGGATTGTTTCACCGGAGTCTGTATGATTTTAAATGGCGGTGAAGACCAACTTACGCCTTCGCATTAAGAAAACTCCGAAGCTGCGCCTCGTGGATGCCGCAACTACCGACACCAATAGATTATCCATGTTCCCGAGCGCTAACTACTAACCTACTAATTCAAAAACTTGGTTTGCGAGTGAGGAGTGTGTTGGTACACCGTCGTATTGAAAAAGACGATTAAACAGTTATACTATTACCAGACGTGGTATCACTACACCCCCGATAATAAAACAGTAAAATTAAGAGTTCATTATGTCGTTCAGAATATGTCGACTAGTACAGGGTGGCGCACGAAATGTCATACTATTTATTTTTCCTTTCAAAATTAAAGTACTTGAGTGACGGCATTGAAACTTCGAGGAAAATGCTCAACTTCATGGAAATTACTTTAAGCGGCAGCACAAACCCGTGAGTGAGCTGCAGACGGCAGCACACGCTAGTTAGTGAGATGGCGGGCAACTGGTGATTGACTGACAGAAGGCAAAAGTGGTGTTATTTTTCACGGAAACAAAGAGTGTGACAAAGACACAGAGACATTTCCGTACTTATTTCGGCACCAGGTGAGCTCCGAGTAAACAAACAATTTATAGATTGTCCAAACAGTTTGAAAACGAAGGCTCCTTGTTAGAGCGCAAAACCTCGCAACGCAAGCATTCGGACTGCTGCGAACATCGAAGCTGTTGGGGTGGCCTTGATGCGAAGTCCCAGTAAATCAACGAGGATAGCCTCTGCGGAGCTAGCAATCTCACGGCGGTCCCTTCAACGAATTCTCCATTCCGATCTCCACATGTTTCCCTACAAAATGACTGTAATGCATAAACTTGGTACGCGGGACAAGGAACGGAGGCTGTAGTTTGCAACTTGGGCAAGCGATGAAGATGGTGTGCTTCACAACACGTGGTTTTCCTACCAAGCCTTTTTCCATCTGAATGGCCTCGTGAACAAACAGAACGTTCGGTTCTGGGCCACGGAGCACACCCAGCAGATTCACGAGAGAGACAGTTACGGGGAAAAAGTTTCTGTATGGGTTGCCATTTTAAGGCATGGAATCATCGGGCCCTTTTTCTTTGATAATAAGGTGAACAGTGACCGCTATCTGAACACGATGGTAACAGTTTCACGTCCAAACTTCTGGCAAGTGGACTTCTAATCCATACCCAGTGGTTCATGCAGGACGGAGCGCGACCGCACACAGCAAACGTTGTTCTCGACTTCTTACACGAAACTTTTGGTTCCCGGATGATGCCACATCGGTTTCCAGAACGTCATGATGGTGGTCAGGTGTTCCCCCTTCCCCCCCCCATAACCCCGACATTAATATATGCGATTTATTTCTCTGGAACTTCCTGAAAGAGAAACTGTACCGAAGGAGACCTGCAACTGTATTGGAACTCAGGGCCCTAATCGTGCTGTTGTGCTGCACACTATCCGAGGATTTGTGCCGTAAGGTGATCACGAACGCACGAGTGCGCCTTTTAGAGGCCGTGAAGCAAAATGGAGGCCATATTGAACATATTGTGCACTGACAAATGATACCTGGCTTCACTGATTAATTGTAAATGTAGCATGTAACATTTTTGTACTTAATAAACATTCTATACAAGATAAAAATGGTATGATATTTCGTGCACCACCCGTATTTATCCCAAGCATATTATTGTGAGTAACAATATTTTGGCGATGGAAATTAAAATAGTTATCAAATAAAAGCAATGCCTTATCACTTATGTGTGAAACAAATCTGCTACCTCGTTCATGTTGGCCAACAACCGATCGGCTGGAATGGTCTTCTCTTTGACTAAGAAACAAAATACTTTCATAAGGGTAATATCCAGTACTCTGTTCGGTGCAGAATGCAACTGACCAAAAATCTTTCTCCTGTACAATTTGTCGCAAAAATTCGATTGGGTTTCTGCTACATTAAGTGTTCATACTATTAACTCCTCAGACCATTGAATGTAAGGTATTTCAGTTTTTGCAGTTCTTTTATGATGCGTTGCGAGTAATTCCCCCGTGAAATCTTATGCACTACATTTGTCAATGTGTTAGAAAGTAGCTCACGAAGGAGCAGTCTTTACCCTTGCTTCCTAACTCTGTGCTGATTTTCTGACAAACCTAGCTCCAGTAAAGACAGTCTGCATAATAATGACACGTCTCAAATAGTAGATTTTAGAGAGTATTTTACAATAAAGTATCATGCACTTTCAAGTAATTCAGTTGCGTTAAATTAACAAGTGTAAATAATGATTCAATATAAATTTCCGGCTAGAATTCAGGTCGCATTCCAACACAGTGCATCGACCACGCCCATTCTCATAAGCAACGCTCAAAGTACGATTGCAGCCATAACGACTTCTCCAAATTATGCCAAACGTGAGATTGGTTTTTAATCGAGCAGTCAATGAAATTAGAAAAGACGCGGCCATAGAGCCTTTTGAAAGCTTTCCTGTCCAAGAAGAACGTGCATTCCCATTATCTCTCGTATATACACACATACATGCATACATACATACATACATACATACATTTACTTAAACAATTAAGCGCACACATAAAGAGAATTCCTTCCACCCGACTCTACAGAGCTGCGAAATAATTTCCGCAAAAACTGCTCGCTCTCCACCATCTCCCTCCCACTGCCTTACACGCATGTAAAAAAATAATACACGAACTACGAAATAAATCCCATAACGGGGACTTACCCACCGTAAAGTATATTAAAAACTGGAGTGGAGAAGAGTAAGCGAAAGAGAGAGTAAGAGGCAGGAGAGGAAAAACCGAGATGACGAATTACAGCGACTTTGACAACGGCGGGAAATTTTAATGTGAGAGAGGAGAGGATGGGAAGGAGACGAGAAGGAAGGGGAGGGATAGGGTGATGTTACGGAATAAAGAAGAGAGGGGAGGGAGAGGGCGAAGTTATGGGAGAAAGAAGGAGACTTGGGTTTAAAGGAGTGGGTTTGATGGAGGACGAAAAATAGGCGCCTATTTCGAGATAGGAAGAAAAAACGACCGGCGATAATAAAGACTCCAAACGTAATTTTTTTGGCGCGTGAATTTCTAAATACGTTTGGAGCGGACGGCCCCGATGAATGCCAGTGTCGTCGTCGCTTAGGAGATGAGCGAGCGCGCGTGTCCAAAAGAACAGTAGTTTCGGGAGACTGAGGTTGGTGAGAGAGAGATAGGGGGGAAGGGTGACGGGGAGGGTGTGGAATGAGAAGGGGAGAGAGAGATGGGGAGGAGCTGTAGAATAAATTTCTCTTTCTTTAAAAAAAGAAGCGAGATATCCCGCAGCACCTGGAGAGAGGTTTTGCTCGGTTGACCGGAATATGGATATAAAAACGTTTTCCCTTGGAGGGTAGTGGTTATCGGGGGGATGAAGCTGAAAGAGAGGGGATGGCGAGGAGGAAGGATTCGCAGGGGTAAAGCGAGAAAGGGGGAGATGAAACGAAAAAAAAGAATCATAGTGAAAAATATTAACGGCACCACTTTCCCCCCTCCAGCGCAAAACCCACATCCTCCTCCTGCCAACATCCCCCACTCCCTCCTTTCTCCTCGATCCCTTCTTTACCCCCACTCCCTTCTTACTGCCTCACACCTTCCTACCAAAGAAAACAGCGAATATTTTCCCACCAAAACTGTGCGGGAGAATGGAAGAGCTGTTCTTTTGTGCCTCTTCTCTCCGCATATCTCCTCCCTTACCTCTTCCTCCTTCTCACTCCTACCTTACTCCCTCCTTTCCTCCTCTACTCGTCTCTCTCTCTTTCCCCAAAAATAAAGCTGCTTTTTGTAGTTTTCTGCCCAAGAACGCGAGCATTCCGCGCACTCCCCACGAAAATTCTCCCTCTCTCTCTCTCTTCTCCTCTTCCTCCCTACCCCCTCTCTCCCCAGACACGGCGTCGCACAAGCTCCCACTCTCAGCCAAACCCGCAAGAGGAAAAAATGGCAAAAAAGAAAAAATAGCGGGATGAAAGGAGAGCGTTGCGGAAATAAAACGAAAGTCGGCTTTGGCGAAAACCGCGTGTAGGTACGCCGTGAGATGGAGAACATATGCGGGTGGGATTGGAAGGATGACTAAGGAAAAGAAGATGGAAAAAGAGTACGATGAGGGGCGAAAGGAAAGGTAAAGACGGAGAAAGAAAAGTAGAAGACGAAGAGAGTGAGAGTATGATGATGAAAAATTACAGAGAGAACGAGGAAGGAAAGATGGAAAGAACTGAAGAGGAATTCCAGAATATGGGGATAAAAAGTAAAAAGTGGAAATGAAGTAAGAGAAAGGAGAGAAAATGAAAACAGCAATTTGCGGTGTAAAACGAAGATAATAAATTAAGGGAAAAGAAAGCCTAATAAAAACGAATCGAAGGTTGAAAACGATGGATTGGAAGACGATTGAACAGCAAAAGTGGGAAGTGAAAAATCAGAATAAGACAAGTAAAATAGGGATTAATGAAGATATTTGAGAAAGATAAGAAAGGGTGAAGAGAAAAGAGATTGTGGAATGGAGTGAAATGAGTTGGTGAATAGAAAAGAGAAATGGCGCGGGATAAGAACGAGCGTGTTAAGGTAAGGGATAGAGAAAGGAGTAGAGGAGAAGGAAAGGGTGGAGTGAGGAAGACTCGGGACGCATGGTACACGTTATATAGGCCTCTCTGTATTAGTTGTCTGCAACATGCGAGGACACATACCACCTACAGTTGGGAGGCAGCGTTGTCGCTGGCGTCGTTGCTGTGTTGTGTCAAGACTGCGAAGTTATCTCCTCAGAATCTTCGCTTCCAAGTTCTCGTTTTATTTTCATTTTACGTTTCCCCCTTCCTCACTCCTTCCTTCTCTCTCTATCTCCATACGTCCTCTTGCATTCCACAAAAACCTCTCTCTCTCCCACGGTTACTTTTATTTGAAAAGAATCGAAAGAAGTTTTTTTTTCTGTGGAAGAATGCATAAGACTCTCTCTTCCAACCATTCTCGCACATTTTTTATTTAATCGCTGCTCTTTTTTCTTCAATCTATTTAGTCCTCACTCTCTCCTTCGTTCTCTCTCTCTCCCTCTTTCCCTCTTGGATCCGCGGAGTGAATATCTGTCCGTCCTTTTTACAAATAGAAGCTATTCGCTTAAATGTATATGTGTATATCTCTCGACTCGCTCTCCCGACATTTTTCTACACATCGTCGCCGTGGTTACAAAAAAGAGAAAAAGGCGAATGAGAGACGAGGAACTTTTTTTCGATGTTTTCTCCCAACGGAGTAGAAACCCGACGGTCCCAAGCGGATTTTAGCTTCTTAAACAATGAGCCACGTATAACTTCTCTCTTACGCTCGCTATGGTTCGAAATTTCCATTTCGTAACCGTAAATTCTCCATGGAAATTGACGGTTTTATTTAATTTTTTGCGTTCGCTTAATATTTTTTCACGGACTTGTTTTGTTTTTTAAAAAATACGACGTGTTTTGCTTGTTTCGGAGTTTCGGTTGCGCGATGCTTTCCTTGACACAATAGTCTGTAATTTGGAGTTCGTCACGAGAGGGATTTCCGACGAAATTACAGAAAAAAATAATATCCCGGGTCTTAAAAGGCGCACTTGAGCTCTTTCGCTAATAGGGAAAATGTGTCCACCCTTTAGTTAACACGAGCTCACTAAACTGTAACTAATAAGCTGATTTTTTTTTCAAAAGATGGTCTGGTGCATGAGGATTGCTCGTATTAAGGTTTAATAACTGTTAGGTTTCCGGCGTTTTCCATTCGATGCGGTCGAATTAGCAAGGATGGCAAACCTACCGACACTCCTGCAACAATAAACCGTGTGCCGTTACTGCGGAGAGCGACGGTTATAAACGCATCGCATGATATATTCACGCAGAACGTTAAGAGAACGTGGAAAAAAATGTTGCTCCGTTGATAAGACCGTGCAATTAAGACAATAGATTGCGGCTATGATATTTTTACGCATTTTGCGGATGGACAATAAGTCAAAAACTATTGAAATACTTTGCCCGTCCGTATAATTATTCTCTCTTCTTCTGCTGAAGAACAGCGAAAAACCCGTAGGCTGTGAAATTCTGCACTGAGCGTTGTATCCATGGCTGTGTCAGTCATTTTCAGGTACGCGTCCGACGGATTTACCGTATCCCATGATATTACCAGAGTCATATGGCATCTTTTCTCTTTTCACATGAACACACTTTAACATGAATTTCTGCTTAGCGTTAAAAAAGACAGTAATTTAAATTACTTACACGCGTGGAGGTACGCTTATTACTTTCAGCATTATTTCTATTGCCAGGAAATACACAAAACGAGGAATTTTATAGGGTATAGAATGCTGTCCTCTAGCGTTAGCTTCTAGCAATCGAGAACAACGGTTCTGTATTCTCCAACGAACGTTTTTATTTATTTTTCACTAGCACATAAGCAGTCGTTAACGGCCTTTTACAATAAGTGTAATAACGATAACAGCCATACCGGCGGCAGGGTTCGAACCCGCGACCCTAGCATTGGGAGATAGACACGGTAACTAGCGCTTCATACGATCACCTAAACTCATTCCCTTGCCGCTTTTGAACTATGAGTAACTGGCAACCCTATTCATCAAATCTCAACCAATTTTTTTGCAGGTAATCCTTAAATACATTGTGTGCAAGAGTAAACTACGTACGGCCGAAGAACTAAAGAAGGAAATTACAGCATCTATGAAATAACACGATCCGCGTTTAAAGAAAACTTGGATCGAAGTCTTCAAATGATTTACCACACCAAAATATTCCATAATGAAATCGCTTGTACACCTGTTAGATACTCCATTCTTAGCGTTATTCGGGAAAATAGAAACAATGCTGTCTTTCAATATAGGTATATCATAAATTATAACTACCGCGTTCTTTTGCAAAAACCTTGTATTTGCGCATGTGGGCATATCGTTAAAGACGTAGAATCTTCAAATGTTAGAACCAACGTTTGATTCCAACCAAGCTTTTTAGTCTGGCCATAAAAGAACGCAGAGATTTTTTTATTCGCCCCATGTTCACTTTTATCTCTAGGTTTATCCTTAGACCAAGTAGGAAACAAGAAAAAAAGGCGAAGAGAAGTTTATGTGACGATCCCTGCAGTTGAAGGAGGAAGCAAAGCGAGACGAAGAGTTCCAACACATCTCCTTTGGGAATGAGTAGCGTCTCCTTGGACACGAGAAGCAGGCAGGTGTTCAGCGAACGAATGCCACCCCAATGACTTCTTCTCGCGCGTTTGTGAGCTTGTACACGGCGTTGGTTTTGACAAGAGAGATGGGCCCGGGGTGTCCCGACACCCATTACCCTGTCAATGCGCACCGAGCCGACAGAGAATATAACATTTTCAACACGGGTGCGAGCATGGAGTTGAATAAAAATGGCGAGCTTACACACACACACACACACACACACACACACACACACATATATATATATATATATATATATATATATATATATATATATATATAATTCTCGCCGAAGGAAGAAATACTGTCGTCAGGAAGCCCCGCTCGCCTAAGATAGGGTTGAACATAGCTAGGAGAGAAGCCTTCTCTACGAAATTTGCCTCTTAGTTTTCACGCCGCCGTCTGGTAGATGTAGTGAGATTTGCACTGCTAAATCCACAATAAGGAATGATTTCACGAATGAATCATTAAACTGAACGCCCATGTCTCTTTAATTGTTTTCCTATGATTTGAAATAATAGTTTTTGCCAAAGCACTAATACGATGAAAATCGCAAGTGCCTTTTCACTTCAATTTATATTAGAAGGAAATATTTCACAATACTTATAACACTTACCAAACTCCTGGAAGATTTAATTTGCTAGGATTAAACTTTGTATGGGTTGTTAGAGTGATAGCTATTAATTTTTTTTTAATTATTGCTATTTATCCATATAGGTTATTTCTTCAGCAAGCTAAAGAAATTCTGCTTGCAAATAAATTCCCATTTTTCTATCAGCAGTTTCTATTTGCGTCCCATCTCATGTTTCTATCCATGCAATCAATAAGAAGAGCATTGCTGAATAATATGCCTAACATAGTAAACAGGCAAAAAATCACTGCCGTTACAAGAGAGCCATTTTTGGTGATAATTGACTGATATTGGATTTAATATACTATTATGAAGAGAAGAGTCACTTATACCACATGCTGGATTTAAGAGAAGTTTCACAACGCAATTTTAATTTTTTAAGACAAGAATTGACAAACTATGCCTCTTCAATAATTATAGAAAGGCTGGGGAAATTATGTACATGTGCCTTTCAACTACGAATCAGCTTTCATCAGTAAAGACGGTAGATTATCCTCTATTTGAAACATTGTTTGTTGAATTCGATTTAAGCCATTGGCCGATCTCGTTAACTTGCTCTTGAATTAAGACAAGGTTTCTCAATTTATAATACAGATAAACTCATCATATTTTATAATAGTTCACTGTGAATCCAGGAATAAGAGAAACAGACAAACGAGGGTTTTTGAAAGACCTAAATATGCTCAGAATATTATACATAGTTGAGATGCAATAAAGAGCCCTGCTTCACTACCATCCCCAGATTATCACTCGGTGCAGAAATTTTGAACAATCACATACCTTTGCGGGACTCGAATGAAAACTGCAACAGGATAATTCAACCGATTAAAATATATGGCGTATTTATCATGATACATGCCACATTTCATATCATTTTTTATTTTTGTATTGTGCGGAGATCTTCCCACGTCTCCTTTCATTTCGATTGAAATGATAATAATGATAAAATACAACAATTTTTTTTTTTGCCTTTTTAAAGGGTAAATTATGACAAGAGTTATATAAATACGCTCACATTTCGCATTGTCATGCAAATATTTCGTGAGCCCATTCATTTCACTTAGTTTACCGTCACGGACGGTTAATCCTTAAATCTCCTTTGTCTTTTAGAGAATGTTTAAATGGACGATGCATGCACTTTCTGACGGATCGCTTGGTTTTAATGCGGCTTTTTACGCCATAAAGGCTCGAGTGATTATAATGACCCGCGTCATCAATCGCAGCGATGAATGGGCAGCGTTCTTCCGGAACCTGTGTCGGATGGATGTCGCCCGACGTTTCCTGGTTCGAACCCCGACACGCTTAATAAATTACTAGCTCCAGCCTCGAGATTTTTATAACTTGTAACCGCAATCGCCAGCGATCCGGCGAACGAGAAAGTGGAACGCAGATTGAATTATTGCTTCAAGACAGGGCGAGCAAAAATAATTGGAGGGTTGCGATTTACGGAAGGACAAGGATTATAATTGAGTCTTGGTTCAAATCGTGGAATGCTGAGTTAGTTGAAATGAAAGATTTTTCTTTCTTCATTTTACAGAATTTGCATCAATTAACTTCGACTAGCTAAATAATTTATTTAAGTTTATTTAAAAACTAAGCTTAAAAAATAATTTTGATTGCTGCAAGATTAGAATGCAATAGTTATAAATTGAATTTAATGGCTTGTCTTTCTTTATAAGTAATTGTAGAATAAGCCATAGTCCTGCATTGTTTTTTAATAGCTAACAGATTAAAAAAAAAACTGAAATGTAAGGAAATTATTAATTATTTGAAGTTTTATTTGCGTTTCAGTCGTTCATAAAATGGGGTAGAGTATTAATTTCAAAAGCTGTATGTGTAGACTATTTGGTGTGATCTATTTTGTCGTACAACCTTTATATACGTTTATTTTTATCTTTATACCTTTACAAAAGTTGCATTTCTTAACGGAAAATATGAATTTATTTCTAAATGTTTTATCTATACCAGATTTTTCCGGCATGAAAGCGTATGGCACCATCTCGTCAAGCGCCTGAGAATAAAGCAATTTAAAAAGAAAGTGATTATGAATGTTGTCCTGATAGTAATCAGATTATTATAATGTTGCATAATGCCATTTTACCATAATTGCTATTAGTTCTACTACTCATTTGTCTACTGATATAACTGATAATGACGGCGTTGTTAGTGCAGGGGAGTTCAATCAATCAACAAAGAAACTCCTATAATATGCATCATAATCGGTGAGGATAGAAATGAAAGTTGGTTTTCAATGAGAAGAACAAATATTTTTACCATTTCAAATTTATAAAGAAAGTATTTTAATTAAACAACAGGAGAACTTTTAATAGAAGGGGATTGCGCGCATAAGCTCACAGACACCTAGTGTGATTTATTTTAATAATCAATTTCAAAATTGTTTGAGTTCTGATTTTAACAACGAGATCATTAAGAAAGTCAACTTAACGCCAACCGAATTCACTTCAGCACATCCAAGTGATCATGTAATTATGGTATCGTTATCTATAATGTTATGTGCATATTGGAAAATCTTAGGACACAGAGATACGGCCGCCGCTAAGACTTTTTAAATTCAAATGTAGATTAATTAAATGTATGGCACAAATATCTTTCATCGTATATTTTATCATATGACGCCAATGTTATTAGATTTTAGTGTCTGCCAAATGGAATGGTAGTAATCTGGCAATATAAAAAGACCAATGCATTTATAAATCATGAGTAATGATATATATTAAAGCAAATGTGGAAATAAGTCGTAGTCTAGAATCTATTAACAGTGAATACCACCGCTGACGTCTGATGACATAAGGTTTTCCACAATTTTTATGGCTATTGGAGATATCTCAGATAAGTACTTATTTGTTCAATTTTAACTTTTCAAAGATTATTTTTTGTATATTAGTAATAAGACGACCTCAATATTTTTTTAGGAACAATTTTATGAAGTTGTCATATATAACAAAAATTTTACCTGCCGCTTAGCCGATTTTTTGCTAACAAATTAATTAATAGAAACGTGAAATAAGAAAATCCACCGTTACGTTTCTGTAAATAAATACTTAGAAACCAAGCTGCATCTATTTACTGTCGCCAAAAGTAAAGTACAGCAAATGGCCAACGTTAAAATAGTCTCAAGGTTTCGTAACGCAAAGCTTAACCGATTCGCCAGAATTTGCGCAAAAACACTTATTCGCCAAATATATGAAAAGACACGAGCTCACAGAACAATGAGACGTTTTAATAACGCCAGGGAATAAAGTAAACCCCCCACGGACTCAGATTTAAAGAATCTATATATGCGGACAAAAAAACTGTCTGCAGCGACACCGGCGCACCTTAATGAAAACACAGTCCGAGTGCATTCCATTTGCGAACATTTTCTTTGAGGCGGCGTCTCAATCTACTCTTTGCTTCAACTCTAAATCACATTTTTTTTTTCAATTGCCTTGCTTCATGTAACGCATATATGAATTTGTGTGTGTGTGTATGTGTGTGTGTGTATATATATATATATATATATATATATATATATATATATATATATATATATATATATATATATATATGGGGTGCCGGTGGTGTAGTGGTTAGGACGCTGGCTGCTACTCGCCCGATGCTTGAAAGTCATCGGGTACGAATCCTGCGCGAGTAGGATTTTTTCTCAAGGTCATCCGGCCCCCTGTTTGCGTGGTTTGAGGAGACCGCGCAAATTCAGCTGTTCCGTCCTTCGGAAGGGACGTTAAGCCGTTGGCCCCCCTGGTGTTCTTCGCAAGAGCAGGCAAATGCCGGCACCGGGTTTCCCTCCTCCCTTCTGTGTGTGTGTCCGGTGTGGAAGGCAACGGGAAACCACCACACCGTGTATGTATATTCCCTAGTCAAAGCCAATTAATTAGTTAATTGGTAGGACCTGTCGTAAGACAGAACACAAATGAATGAATGAATATATATATATATATATATATATATATATATATATATATATATATATATATATATATATATGGATGTCAACAAGGTGTTGGGATGAGGAAACCCAGTGAGCACTCACCAATCAGACGACTTCAGGTTACGTTTGTGATGTTTCTGTGTTTTTGTGTTATTTTACGTGTGTCGCTTCGACATCCCCGGGGCCTCGCCAACCTGAAGTCGTCTGATTGGTGAGTGCTCACTGGGTTTCCTCATCCCAACACCTTGTTGACATCCATATATTCATTTTACCTTTCCTTTTCCGTAAGTTGTTATATATATATATATATATATATATATATATATATATATATGATATTTGTGTGTATGAGCGTGTAGGCGCGCGCGTGTGCATACATACAAACACACCTCTTGGAGCATTTTACCTACCAACGTGGTATCTCTTCCCTCCCACTGGAATCTTTCTTTATCCCCTCCCGCAAGTGGAATCCATACCTCTATCATGACCCACAAGGCCCTCTTCTCGACCCATTCCAGCCAGCCACCCAAACCAAAATGCCTCTTTACCTCACTCTCATACGCCGCCGACTCACTCACTCCTCTTTTTTCCTCACAATCCTCTCCCTTATCTCTTTCTCTCCTCAACCCTCTCTCTCACTCGCCATCCGGGGAAGTCCCGCCTCCTTCACCTTCGTCCGCACCAAACCCCTTCCCCTGTCCTCATTCTTATTCATCTTCTTCAAGTTCGAAGTCTTATTCACCCTCTCTCCCTTGCTTGCTACCCCACACCCACATCCCTCACTCCATTTCTCTCTCTCCCTCCCCTTTCCTGCCTTCAGCCCTTATAACCTCCTCCCCTTCCCTCTCCTCCATTCACTCCCGTGAACACCCGTCGCATCAGCTGTCTCTCGGCTCTCAACCGATATAAAAAAATATGCTTTCTCGAAAAAAGGAATGGAATAAAATGAGATAGGAGGCGGAGAAAATGATAAAAGAGCGGCGAAGGAGAGAGAAAGAAATAAACATAGCGTAAAAGGGACTGCGTGTATGATATTGTTCATAAACACATAAATACATGCAGGCATGCATACAGGGATAGGCGTCCGCAGAAAATTATATGTAAGCACGAATAATAAAATATATTTGAATTTCATTGCCTATAATTCGGATAATCGATCTCTTAGAAGCGCTACAATTATAGTTTCATGGCTCAGATTTTCAATTACTCGAATTTTACTCTCTTCCTCTTCTACTCGAATACAGAACTCAGAATAAACTCACGCATGCAAAGACTGCGTATGAAATTGCATGGAGACAAATTCATAATTCTTTACATACAAACCAGGACCGATTTTAAAAATTGCATAGCTGAGGGCAGAAGTATTTCGCGGGCATTTATCTTTTACAAATTTAATAAATTCAAGTTTGTAGTAATTAGCTGACAAGAAACGTCTTATAAAAAATAGAAATAAAAGAAAATTAAAAGTAATAAATACAATAAAAATCGAACGGATGGGCGCTGGGTTGCTGGCAGTCGCACCTAGCACATGCCTCAATCCGGCTCTGATACAAACATACATCATTATAAATAGCTGTTTCTTACATATATAGGATATATGATACTAGTTTAAAAGCCCGTCAATATGAAGAGCATGAAAATATTCACGTATATAGTCTTCATACTTGCGTAATTGCCCGTCAAACATGACGGGTATGCGTGGATTAAGTATTAAATTTAAGGCATTTCTCATTCTTCCTCCTTTTCTCTCTTCCTCTCTCCCATCCCATTCTATTTTTTTCTTTGTTACTGTCTTCCTGTGTGCAATTGACAATGGGTTAGATGAAAGAAGAGACAGCTTAGTTTCAATCTCGCCCAAATAAAGACGCATATCTATCTATCGATCTACACTCCTCCCTCCCATTCTCCCTCCCACTCCCCCTCTCTCCGTCTCTAGAAAAATAGACTTCCTGGTCTTAAACTATCCCTAATAAATACCATTATCCACCTATCTCTTCCTCCTCTGTCTCCCTCCCTATCTCTCCCTATATCTCTCTCTTCCTTACTATCTATCTCTAACTATCCCCCTCTCTCCTTCTCTGGAAAAAATTTACTTCCTAGTCTCAATTTCGCTCTATCTATCTATCTCTCCCTTTTTATTTGTCTCCTTCGACTCTCTCATCTCCCAATCCCTCTCTCTCCTCTCCCACTCCCTCTCTCTCCCCCTGTCTCTCTTTCCCCTGCCTCTCTCCTTCTTTCTTCTTCTCTCTCCTCTCTCGCATATAAAAACATTCAAAGCAGGCTTTCCTTACGGATATATAGTATAAGGGATGAGACGACAATACAATCTCGAGGATTAACAAAGACACGGTCGGCAAAGCAACATATAGTTAAAAATCTGATGTGGACACCACATAACTTTCTCCATATCTGTAATATTTCTAAAATTTCCAAATCGGTTACCTAATAATAAATATTTTAAGAAACTGCGAGAAAATTTTAGATTTTATAAGGAACAGAAATAAACTCAAACCATAGCCTTCTGCTATTAGATATAGCCACAAAACTCCAACAATTAAGAAAAGAAAAAGGAGCGTTACTAAGATGTAACTAAGTGTCAATTGTTAACAATAGTGGTCGGTAGTGGCGTGGTGGTGGTAGCTAAAAATATAAGATATCTCTTAAACAATGCATTATATGGAAATATATTTCAAACAAAGGTTGTAGAAAATTAAATTTTCTACAACTTTTATTCCACTACACTTTTACATTTATCAAATATAAAAGCAAATATTTCAAAATAACGGATAAGTTACAAGAGTAAACACCCACTTTCGGTCGACTGATTTTTACCAAAAACTAATCAGTTCTTGTGACTGTCATGAAAGTATTAAATACAAAATTTCGCGTTGACCTGAGATATAGTTTTGGAGTTAGAGCACCCACAAAAAGCTATCTCATACACACACACAGACATCATCAAGAAAATGGTCAAAACGTGTATTTCCGTTGAAATCTCGAAGTCGATTTTTATCATGAATACAATACTTTCCCCTATACTACGTATATGGAGAAAGTAAAAAGTTTCAAATTTTCCAATAAATTTGATTTAAACGTATAACTTGAGCGATTTTGAACGGAAGGCATAAATCGACGATAATAATAAGAATTTATGTATATTTTTCTTTAACGTGATCCCTGTTTGAAGATAATAGGTCAATTACTTATAATTTAATTTTGCAAAAGAAAATAAGCCTGCAAGTGAAAAATCTGATGTGGCCACCACATTACTTTCTCCATATCTGAAACATTTCTAAAAATTCCAAATAGTTTAAATGACAATTAATATGCCAGTTATATTCCTATGCGTGCCATAACACACAAGGGATAAAGGCAAAAATTTTAAGGATTTAGATTAAAAATAACAGAAATAAACTCAAATCGTAGCCTTCTAGTATTGGATAGAGCCATGAACAATTAAGAAAATAAAAAGGTGCGTTAATAGAACGTAAGCGTTAAGTGTTTACAATAGTCGCGGTAGGTGGTGGCAGCTAAAATATTAGTTTTAAAAATATCTCTTGAACAATGCATTCATTATGTGGGAAAATGTTTACAATAAATATTGTAGAAAATAAAATTTCCTACTACTTATATTCCAGTATTCTTTACATTCATTAAATATTAAAGCAACTATTAAAAAATTTGATGAGGCCACCACCTGACTTTCTCCATACCTGTAATATTTCTAAAATTTCCAAATAGATTAAATGATATTTTAAGGAACTGAGAGAAAATTTAAAGACTTGACAAAGAACTGAAATAAACTCAAACTGTAGCCTTCTGATATTAGATACAGCCACGAAGCTCCAACAATTAACAAAATAGAAAGGAGCGTCAAGTGTTTATAATAGTCGCCGGTAGGTGGTGTAGTTGTGGCAGCTAAATGATTTAGTTTTTAAAATATCTCTTAAAAATACATTATATGAGAAAATGTTTCAGATAAATGCTGAAGAAAATTACATTACCTACAACTTTTATTCCTGTACTTTTTTACATTCAACAAATATTAAAGGAAATATTAAAAAAACGTATAAGTGCCAATTGTAAACAACCACTTTCGGTTGACCGATTTTTACCAAAAACTAATCATCACGTCCTCCTTTAGCAAAAATGTCAAATATAAAATTTTGCGTTGATCCGATTAAAGGTTTTTGATTTAGCGCACACACAAAATACCGGTCACAGACACCCACAGTAGGGTGGGTCGAAAAAAAAATTTTCTTAAATTTGAAATCGCCTGTATCGGGAAAAGTGGTGTATATGGACCACTAGTAAACACACAAATTTTTACTGAAATTGGATAATGTTTAGACCGGCCGCTGGGCGTTTGAAATTTCTCCGAGAGGGATACATGGGAAATAAAGGTAAAATTATTTTTTTATAACAGCTCTTCGCTTATTTTGCCAACTTTTTTACGAAATAACCCACCACGAGGAGGTGGCTGTTTTCAATTTCCACACCGTTCCCGCCCAACCACCCGCCATAATGGGTACATAATCAATATTAGCTTAAACTGTGGTGTCTTTTACCACATATTTGGCCTTGTTTTCAAAGCTGGATGGAAGTTTTCTTGACTCTAGTGTCATTCGAATGAATCCATCGCGAGATCTTTCGCCACAGACTTTGGAAGAAGCCTCTGTCACTAGTTTGACCGCTCTTTCTACAGCCTGAGTGTGGCAGGGAATCTCCCATAAGTCACCATAACGAACATCCTCAGATTCTATAATTTCCTCAATGTCCTCATCCGACATGTGTTTTATTATAGGAGGATCTGCTATTTTACACTTTTCCCAGTCCAGAAGGTCAATGTAGTTAAGGGCATGGAAATTCGCCTAATTTTGCAATTGTCGATAACCAGGGAAGTATCACGTTTTGTTACCAAACCCGCATCCACTAATACTGCGCTAGCTATAATTGCAACTCGACGGTCGGATACTACTCCAGTTCTTTCAACTGCTTGTGCCAAAGACGGTAGATTACATCTCATCTGAGAAGTACTTGGCTCCTTGGACGTAGATGGTTTTGGTTCATATAACTGGTCCGTAACGTCAGAACATTCAGATGATGAGCTGCAATATTCTTCCGGTGCTACAGAATCAATCTGCTTTTCGGGTTTTTCCGGTCCTTTGCCGCTTTCTATTTTCCTTTTAAATCTAGTTTTAAGTACTCTCGTACTCTTACTGTCCACGTTTCCCATTATCATTTCTCTCTTTGTTCTTTGATCGTTGAAGAATTCTTGTTCCAACCGAGGCACTTTGCGGGACTTTTCGCAAGTACAATCTGAGAAGTTGACATATTTACAGGTAGAGATATTGAAGTGTCGTCTTTGCCTCTTCCTGAAAATCGACAATTTTCTTTTTCAAAATTTCGGTCATTTTTCTCCCGGACTTATTACTTACAGGTACAAGAGACTTTTTAAGGTTATGGAACCTCTTATGATACATCTTTAGTTTAGCAACACACTGCTGACGAGATATAATCGGCAAAGAAGCCTTTTGTCAAATTTTCTCAAGCTTATCTATAACGAATCTTGAAATCTCGAGAAAGGTATGGTTCAAAGTAGCACTTTCTTCGCATATACATCAACAAAAAATCTTATTACTTCTTTATATGTTTAAAGTGTTTGTTCGAAAAGATCTTTCGGATCGCCACACACAGGGTCACGGGTAGAGTGCCTGGTACACAGTTTAGTCCCATTAACAGAGGCCATTGTGTAGAATTATTATTGTAGAGAACTACAAAGATGAAAAATCGCACGCTCACAAATTATCACCCACACAGCACAAAGGATACCAGCTCTCTATCGATTGTTCGCAAGCGCAACACTTTTTTGTAAAATCAACGGAGGAATGCAACATGATTCATTGCGGATTAGCAACATTGTTGTTGCCCCAAGTTATGAGGGAGAAATACATTGTAAACAACTACTCTCTTTCATTTAGAAAGTAATAAAATGTAATAATTAATCTTTTTTATTCTTAGAAATTGTGCCTTGTTCTTTCGCCTACATTTTACGAAATTTAATAAACTTCAGGCTCCCAGCGGGAGGGCTAAACATTATCCGATTTCAGTAAAACTTTGTGTATTTATTAGTGGTCCATATACGCAACTTTTTCCGGTACAGGCGATTTCAAATTTTTAAAAATGTTTTTTTCGACCCTCCCTAACCCAAAGGCATCATCGAGGAAATACTCAATAAGTGTTCACGGGACCTTAAATAATGTATTTCCGTCAAAATCTGGAATTCGATTTTTTCATAAAAACAATACTTTCTCTATGTTAAAATCTGATGTGGCCATCACATGACTTTCTCCAATATCCGTAATATTTCTAAAATTTTCAAATAGGTAAAATAATAATAAATATTTTAAGAAAGTGCGAGAAATTTTTAGACTAAGAAGAACAAATAAACTCAAATCATACCAAGAAATTGATGGAATGAAGCGATCTGAAGATCCTACGCAGACAGGCATAATCTGTAATGTTTGGATTAATTTTGAAACGAGAAAAAAGTCTGCTATGACCGGGATTCGAACCCGGCTCTTCCACTTGCCGGTCGGATATTCTACCACTTGAATATCGTATCACATCAATTTTCTCCTTTCTGAACGCGGATGTTTTCTTGGCTGGGACGGAACTAGCCAAGCTAGTATCAAACTGCCCCAACGGATGACCTCGAAGAGTTACACCGAAGAAAACTCCTCCCTCTCAAATGCTGAGATTGCCAAGTAAGGAATTGATGGAATGAAGCGATCTGAAGATCCTATGCAGACAGGCATAAGCTGTAATGTTGGGATTAATTTTGAAACGAGAAAAAAGTCCGTCCCAGCCAAGAAAACATCAGCTTTCAGAAACGTGAAAATGGATCTGCTTATATGGAAAAATGTTTCAAACAAAGGTTGTAGGAAATAAAATTTCCTACAACTTTTATTCTAATACACTTTTACATTTATCAAATATTAAAGCAAATATTTCTAAATAACGGATAAGTGACAACAGTAAACACCACTTCCAGTTGACCGATTTTTACCAAAAACTAATCACTTCTGACTTTTATAAAAATGTTAAATTTAAAATTTTGCGTTGACCTGATTAATATTCCTTGAGTTAGAGCACCCACAAAAAGCTATCACATACATACACACACACACACACACACACACACACAAAGAGACATACAACATGGAGAAAATGGTCAAAACGTGTTCAGGGGATCTCAAACCGTGTATTTTCGTTGAAATCTCGAAGTCGATTTTTTTCATGAATACAATACTTTCCCCTATACTACGTATATGGAGAAAGTAAAAAAGGGATTTTTAAGTGTTTGCTTATGGTGATTTGTATAAAGCATACCGGCCAATCGTACCAACGTACGTACCAACAGAACCTGGGCTTTTATTATAAAAATGATAATTGAGACAATAATGGGATCTCGATTTTGACAATGGCAAGTTCTCAAGAAATCGCTAAATTTTGCCAGTAGTAAGTCATTTAAACGTTACATTCGAGCGTTACATTTATCATGAAGATAGGTCATTGAGTACAATCTCTGAAAAAAAATCCGAAATTCCAGAAAAAAAATATATTTAAGGGGTGTTTTTACCACAATGTCCAATTTTAAACATCCATAAGAAAAGCATAGAAAACGTCGCAGGGCTTTATAAAATTGCCTTTTTAAATTATTTACAATTAAGATAAAAATTCGAGACATATACCACACTATGGATAAAAGAATGAAGTTTATATTTCTTGAAGACAAAATTCAAATCCATGCAGAAATTATAAAAACGTTTTCTGTTTTCAACAACGAAAAATATTAACTACCATAGCAACGACTCCAATGCCTTTCAATGGGAATTGATTTTTCACACTACAAGAACATTGATTTACTGCTTTTAATGGAAATCAATGGACTATATTAGATAATATCGTTAATGTCAACGTCTTAATCCTAACACATAAAATATTCCATTTGTTTCTATATTATTATTATTTTTAATGTGATACATATTCATTATAAATAACTTGCTCTGGAGATCGCATTGGTTTATTTACGAGTTTATATCTTGGTGTAATAATGCACTGGTGGTGTAGTGGTTAGCGTGTCGGCTTTCTATTGCAAAGTTCGGGGGTTCAAACCCCTCGAATGGAGGTTTTATTTATAAAAAAAAAAAAAAACTATCATCAGTGCCTGGCAGTAGGCAGCAGTACTGTCAGTATGGTATAGAGCCGAAAACAAATGATGTTGGTTGGGTCTATATCCAATACAGCTGTAGGCGTGATCAGGACGATTTGAACGGCTACAGTACTGCGATGTGGAAAGCAAGAGGGAAACTACCACATTACAATCCCTAGTAAAGATTATATATGGTTGGACAATATGAGTTCTCTCGAGGTAAAACAATCCGGAGGTAAAATAGTCCCCCAATCGGATCTCCGGGCGGGGACTGCCTTGAGGAAAACATTTGTCGAAAGTAAATTACGAATAGGGACTTGGAACGTAAGAACTATGAGAAAGGCAGGAAAGCTAGAGAACTTGAAAGAAGAAATGAGAAGAAATAGAGTTGACATTATAGGGCTAAGCGAAACTAGATGGGAGGGAGAAGGACAGTTCGACTCGGAAGAATTCACGGTAGTTTATTCTGGAGGAAATAGTGGGGAAAGGGGAGTAGCTCTGGTACTTAGGAAAGATATGATGAAAAGCGTGACAAAGATAATAGCAACGAACGATAGGCTGATGGCAATAAAGCTAAAAGCAGTCCCAGTGGACATGCTGATAATCCAGGTATATATGCCAACGTCAGCTCATGACGATGAAGAAATAGATGAGATCTATGAGCAAATTAATGAAATTTACGAAGAAGACGGAAGAGGAAAGGTAAACTGCATAATAATGGGAGATTGGAACAGCATAGTCGGAGAAGGACAGGAAGAAAATGTTGTCGGGCAATACGGACTTGGGAAGAGAAATCGAGGAGGGGAGAAACTCGTAGAATTCTGCATCAATAATGACCTTGTAGTGACTAATACATGGTTCAAAAACCATAAACGAAGGTTATACACATGGAAAAGCCCAGGAGATAGAATGAGATGCCAAATAGATTACATCCTTGTAAAACAGAGATTTAGGAACAGCATAAAGAACGCGAAGGCATTGCAAGGAGCAGACATTGATTCAGATCACAGCCTTCTAATACTTGACGTGAGTACAAAGCTCAAACAAATAAGAAAAACGAGAAGAGAAAGACAGACCTGGGACCTAGAAAAACTGAAAGAAAGGCAGGATATAGTCAGCATGAAGTTGGAAGATAACCTAAGAAAGTTGGAAAACAAACCGAAGACCGTCGATATAGAATGGGATGAAATTAAAACCAGTATCAAGGATACCTTGGATAAAGAGATTGGAAAACAAGAGAAGAAAATCAGAAAACCATGGATCACGAAGGAAATGCTGGAGAAAATGGATGAGAGACGAAAATGGAAAAACGTTAACAGTGAAGAAGGTAGAGCCAACTATAGGCGTATAAACAATGAGTTGAGAAGGGTAACAGATAAAGCTAGAGCAAATTGGCTAAAAGGAAAATGTGATGAAATAGAACAAATGGAGAAATTAGGACGGTACGATATGATGTACGCTAGGGCACTGGAATTAGAAGATAAGAAGTCTAATGGAATTTGTGGTAAAGGAATTATGAATACGGATGGGAAGATAGTCTCAGAAACAAAGGATGTAGCACAGGTATGGGAAGAATACATTAAGGAATTATACAGCAAACAGACAGGAGCGGCAAAAATAGAACTGGAAAATGAGGAAAACATTGAAGAAGACAACTTAGGACCAAGTATTATGGAGAGCGAAGTAGAAAAAGCGATAGTGGAACTTAAGAAGGGGAAAGCCACGGGCAGCGATGGAATACCGGCTGAGATACTGAAAGTCATAGGATCAGAAGGACTAAAAGCGATCACGAAATTAATTAATAAGATTTACGACACGGGAGAGTGGCCTCAGGATTTCCTAGAAGTAACAATGATCCCTCTAAAGAAGAAGCCAAAGGCAATGCAGTGTAAAGATTACAGAACTATAAGCCTTCTGTCACACACATCGAAGATCATCACGAGGATTCTTAATAAAAGGCTGGAGAAAAAGGCAGAAGAAATGCTAGGGGAAGATCAATTCGGTTTCAGAAAAGGACGAGGAACTAGAGATGCTATAGGAGTAGTTAGAATCATATCAGAAAGGGCAATAGAATACAGTCAAGATATCTGCGCATGTTTCGTAGACTGGCAGAAGGCCTTTGATAGAGTAAATTGGGTAAAGTTGATGAAGATATTAAAGGATATAGGTGTAGACTGGAAAGACAGGAGACTGATTAGGAATCTATATGAGAATCAAGTTGTAAAGGTCAGGTTTGAGAATGTGGACACCTGCGGAATAAATATCGGTAGAGGAGTAAGACAAGGATGCTGCCTATCGCCAACCCTATTCAATATATATGGAGAAAGTCTAATGCAAGAAGCTTTAGAAGGCACAGGGGATTTCAAAATTGGAGGAAGGATTATAAGAACAGTAAAATACGCAGATGATCAAGTACTTCTAGCAAGAAAGGAAGAGGAGCTACAAAAAATGATAAATAGACTAGTGATAACAGGTAGAAAATACGGTATGGAAATAAATACAGAAAAATCCAAGGTCATTCGAATATCGGGTAAAGAAGAGAATCTGAACATTACTATTGGGGGAAAGCCATTAGAACAAGTTTCAGAATATAAATACCTTGGAAGTATCATAACACGAGAGGCAAAATGTACGGATGAGATCAAAACTAGAATAGGAAAAGCAAAAGCGGCTTTCAGGAGAAAGAAACAACTACTTACAGGGAATATAAGGGAAGATATCCGCAAGAAGTTGATAAAATGCTACGTATGGAGTATAGCATTGTATGGGGCAGAAACATGGACGCTAAGGAAAAATGACATCAAATACTTGGAAAGCTTTGAAATGTGGACTTGGAGGAGAATGCTGAAGATAAAATGGACAGATAGGATGAAAAACGATGAAGTGCTACGAAGAATAGGAGAGAAGCGAATGATTATACAGACTATCAGAAAGAGGAAGGCTAACTGGGTTGGACATTACCTGAGGAGAGAGAGTATGATTAAAGACGTGTTAGAAGGAAAACTAGATGGGAAAAGGGAAAGAGGTAGGAAAAGGTTTCAGCTGATAGACGATTTGAAAGGGAAAGAGAGTTATCAAGATATAAAGAGGACAGCGGAAAATAGGAGTATATGGAGAACCAGGTTTAACCATGAATAATCACGGACCTGTCTACGGACAGACTACCTATGATGATGATGATCTTGGTGTATGGTGATTTTTTAAAGCGCTTGCAATATGCAAGCACCGACAACTCGTATATAAAAGCAATAAACAATAACTCGCGAAGTCAATCTATTCCAAATTATACGATAGTTGATAACTGGCAAAAAGATAGAAATTCCTCCCAGTCGCCGTTTAAGCGGTTTAAATTGGACGTTTGGCGAAAATAATGCGTCGTTGATGATTATTGAGCCAAAGATCACCGAGACAAGCACCGGGATAAGCGAGAGAGTACGTGATGTCTGGATCTGCTGAAGATTAAGGGCCGATAATGACACAGCACGGGAATATGCTTCTTTCAGTGCACGAAATTTAAAAAAAATAACCAGTCAGAGAGAATACATATGAATTGATCGACTCTCATGTACTGAAGATAAATTTGGTTTCAATCGGCCGATACAATATCAGGGTTAAATACGGAAATTAAGGAAAATATCTAGCAGCATGGTCGGATATGATCATATACAATATCAGAATGAGTGCTGAGAAACAATTCTATTAATTTCAATCGCATATATCAACCATCACTCCTGCAATGCTACACTTTTAAATGAATACTGGGCAACTTCATGGGGTTGAAGCCTCTAATTTTGTGTGACTGATGGGAATAGATGTTTATAGAAAGATGAAGTTGCCGCGGACTTAAAATAACATGCACAAAACTGTAGCGCAGAACTTCGAAGCTTATCTCTCTGGCAGATGAAGGTGGTGGAAAAGGCATAACGATTTTAAACCTATTTTGGGTGTGAAAATAGCGAAACATTTTTAAAAAGGAATATATGATATCGAAACTTCAAGCTAATAACGAAGCTCATTGGGGATTTGCTGACTCGTAGGTCATGCAAAATCTCGATTGAAAATGTCTTCGACTTCAAAGGCGGTGACGGTAATGGGCAGAGGAAACGAGACTTACCCCCAATGAAGGTCAAAGAAGGAATGATAATCCTTGGATATTGTGTGAGAGAAATAATTCCATTTAAAGAGCAAGATATGGCCATGATATGTCAAAGAAGGGGAAAGCAAAGGAAGGTGGAGGTAAGCATATAGGAGGGCGCAACTGAAGACAGGATATTTTCTAAGACGTTTAATCGTGAAAATTAGTGAAATAATAAGGTCATTTAATCGAGCGTAAGGGCAATCCACGGCATCCGAGGACTCCAGGCAACACAAAATGACGGCTGATGATTCAGACTGGGATAAAAAAGGCCTTTTATAGGGAAGACCTCAGCCCTCGCCCTCTTTCAGAGAAAATTCAATGGCGCCGAGTCATATAAACCAGTTTAATGTCTTCATTATTATGTCACACCTTTTCCATATTCACCCGGTATTCATTGCGAGGAGGCAAAGGGACATTATTTGAGCGAATTATGTTAAGCGAATGTAAATTGAAACATTTTTTAGAGTCAAAGAAAAGGCGACTTAAGACTGCGTCCAAATAGGACCTCGCGCCCTTCTCAGGATCGTTTCCATCAAAAGAATATTTGAATAAAGCATACGAGATATCAAAAAATTAAAAATAAGGAAGAAAAAAATAGCTTTTTATCACTTGCGTGCGAACACAATTATGACGCGGGAACGCTAACGCCTAGCGGGTAAGATGAGATGGAAAGAGAAGCTAGAGGGGGTAGAAGTACTAAAGAGGTCTTAAAAATAGTTACAAGGAAGAAGAGGAATGGGAACAATGGTACAATGCGTAGATAGATATGCGTCTTTATTTGGACGAGATTAAGACTAAGCAGTCTCTTCTTCCATCTAAACCATTAGATAGTGGGTGGATTAGAGGAGAGTGTTTGATGACGAAAAGGTGTAAAGAAAATCCAGAAGAAAAAAGACGGCGTGGGAAGTTTGGTGACAGGAGAAAACTAAAATAGACTCAGCACTGATAATCAAGACAACTCCTGTAGCCGTAAAACAGTTGAGCAAACCGGAGGAGCGTTTTAGCTACCAAATAGACATCTTCAGCTAGCAGAATAGATATCTCGAAAAAGGTTGTGAAAACCGAATGCACCTCAAAGCAACCATCGCCATTGGCGATTCACCGATAATACATCCTAATGATAAAATATAATAGTATTACTAAAGAACATTAAAATATTAAAGCCTACAATTACTGATGACGGTTGTTTTGTAATATTAGAACCTACCATCGGCGAATCATCATGATGACTGCTTTGTAGTCAGATTTTCCTAACCTTTTTATCGGAGAGACATGTAAATTTGATTTTAGCCAGAAGTCCAGTTCCATAATTCTCCATTAAATTAGTAGTATAATTGGTAATTCAAAGATTGTAATTTTTTGCTGAAAACTGAATGTCATGCACGCAATCATTTCGAGATTATGGGAGTAGTAATCTTCAATATCAATTGGATTTGAGCTATAAGATAATCGCGATAATCCGAGTAAGGCTTAGGACGGTAGGCGAACAGATTAAACAAGAAAAGGTGAGGGAAACCCGATTCTAACAGAGGCAGCAGGCATGAATTGGAGGAGATAGGAATTCGGTGCCACGTTCCGAGACTGGAGAACAACAGTGGCGGAACACGACGAAGGAAGTGAGGATGGAGATAAAGGAAGAGACTGGAACGAATGGGACGGGGGAGAGAAGAGGGATCTTAAAGCAATAATGCCGAGAGAAATAAAAGCGGAGATAGAAATCGCTCGATTTAAGAGGAATCGCGCGAGGGAGGGAGGGATTGGGGAGGAGTGAGTGGAGAGGGGAGATGCTGAGATCCGGCTAAACATAAAACGCAGGGAAGGGTAGAAATGAAACGAGACCATGTGATACACGCACATGCATACATTGGCAATCCTTTTCCTCCTCCGTCAGGTGGCAGAGCCATAGAAGAGGAGTAACCGTCTATAACCGTCTGAACACCTGCCACGAGGGAGGGAATGGAAGGGAGGGATGTGGTAGTGAATAAGGAGAAGTGAAAGAGAGAGAGGGTGGGGAAAGAGTTGAAATGAGGGAAAGAGTGGGGGAAGGATGGAGGAATACGTGGTGAGGGAGAAAGTGATAGTGGAAAGGAGCGGAAAGATAAACAAATATTTCTCTCTCCCCGTTTCTTCCTCTATTTTCCATTGTTATCAACATTCTATCTCTGCCCTCTTATACGTAGTTTTTTCATTCTTATACATTTTGAATTATATTTATTGTTTATCTTTCTCATCCAATTCAAGTAACTGTTTTTTATTTTTCCCTTTATCTCGACTCTCATCCACAGATTTATACTTACATTTCTTTTCTACTGTTTCTACACATTCTCTCGTATCTTTTCCCAAACTGCTGTATCGTTTCATTTTTCGACAGTATTCACACCCACTCTTTTTGTTCCTTTGTGACAATTTCTTTCCCAAAAATTTTAAATTTAATTTCTTCTTCATTCCCCGCGATTTAATAACTTTAGTAAAAATAAATTTGACTTTTCCTAAAATTGACATTAAAAATCTAAAATTTAGCCAATGAAAGCGAAAGCAAATTATATAAATTTTCAATTTTTAAAATTCAAACGACAATTAAATAACAGGGATCCTGTTCTAATCTTAATTTTATTTGCCTTACGTAAATATGCATCTCTGTCTCGTTGACTTCGTTTTTATTATCTTTAAAACTGTTCCTCTCTGCCTGATACCGCTTCCTCCTCTTATTAAACCTATTATTTAGTTATCTACGATTCCTCCTCTCCTCCATGCTGTCTCTGTCCACTCACCTCCCACACTTTTCCTCTAAAGAGTTGCGTACCCTTATTTCTATCTTTACTGCTAACTCATTTAATCTTCCTGATCTATAGCTAACCCTGTTCAGACCTTCGCTTTTTCTTGCATTTACTCTTATTATTAACCTGTACACGTTATCCATTTGAAACGCTTTCGGGATTTATACATTTTAGTAAATAAAGCTATACAAAAAGCCTTAATGTCGTGTTGTTTATTTCTATAACTTACAAACCTATCATTAATACACGTAGTATTATCCGAGTTTGTAATCGCTATCGTTCATGAAACAGAACTAAGCTAGACACAAAAATGTGCGTCCATCGAGTGGTATATTAATTTATTTAACAGTTATCCAATAACAACCAAACATGGCCTATTACAGTGGATGAAATAACACGGATAACAACAAAATAACAAAAAAAGAAAAAATAAATAAAAGAAAAAATCTATAACAACGTAACATTTATAACATGTGAGAGTAAGAGGAAAGTCTAATGAGCGGTTATTGCAGATTGGTATAAGGAATAGGTCGAGGGAGGGGTTAATGGTGGTTAAGGAGTTATAGATGGAAGGAAGAGGGTAAGACATAGATCTTTGGGATATAGAGAGGCGGAAATTCGGTTGGTGAAGAAGGGAAGCATTGCGGGTGGTGCGGGATGGTACACGGAGAGAGAAATAGGATAGAATATCATTGGAGCGGTATCGGCCGGTCGTGATGGAATGAAGGAAATTAAAGTCAGTGATTCTCCGTCAGGAGGAGAGGGAGAAAATGCCGAGGGACGAAAGTACTTGATCCCAGGATAGATTACGAAAGGCGGGCACACGGTATTGAACTATTGATAAGAAAAAGTAAAGAGGACGGTCGAGAAGCATGAGAGTTGAAAGGGGTGATGAGGACCACTCGGGGGAGCAATATTCAAGTGTAGGAAGAACGCAAACAGTAAAAACAGATTTAAGTGCAAAGGGGTCATTGATTTCGGTAAACCTGTATAGGAGACCGACGAGTGACATGGCTTTGAAAGAAATCTTTTTTATATGGTCAGAAAAGGTAATCTATTGATCGTTATGGAACGTAACTGAAGGGATAGCATTGTCGGAGTAATGGTATGATGTGGGAATAGGTTTCCTACGAAGAGTGAAAGACAAAGTAGTGGATTTAGAGGGATTGACCTTCAATTTCCATATGGAGCACCACTTGGACACGGAATCAAGAGCAGTCTGGAGGGAAAGATTGACACCCAAATTAGTCACTCTCCTAAAAATCTTACAATTGTCCGCGTATAGGAAAATGTTGCAGCCACTAGGGGCAACATATAGGCTATTGTCTTAATGATGATTACAGTTATTGCCTAAAAAGGGCGACCTGAGCCATGAAAATTGAAATTCGAAAACTTAGACGTGAGCCGATTGCCAGAGAATATAGAAATCCCAGATAGATGCCTCAATTTCTAGGAAAATTATTACTATAATCTTATTTAAATGGGCTTTGTGTAGTTCAAATGCTGTTGCGTTGGTTTATTTACGAGTTTAGATGTTGGTGTATGTTGATTTTTCATTCACTGACACAAAACTCTTAGGTACTTTTAGAAGGGCTAGAAATCATAAATTTGGCATGCAGGTAGGTCAAGTAGCGTAAACGACGAGAAAAATCGAAAATCACAAAAAAGTTAATATTTAAGGGGTCTTTTTAACCCCAATGTTCCATTTCAATGCCCCGTAAGAAAAGCATGGGATGGAGTGCAAGGCTTTCTAAATATGCATTTTTAAATTACCTAAAATTGGATTACGAATTCACGAAAAGAATAGTTGTCTATGTGAAAAAACGGAGTTCTTAATTTTTGAAGACAGAATTTAAATACATACTGAATTAGCGTAAATATCTGCTTTTAATTGAAAAAACTGTGAATTTTTTCCTCTTTTCAACAATTAAAATCTTTAAATAATATGGCAATGACCTCAATGCTTTTAAATGGATCTGATACTATACTTTACGATTGCAGTGATTTACGGATTTTAATGGAAATTAATGCCGTCATGACGAATTAGAGTTCAACTTTCATAACTCGAATCTCAAGGAAAAGTTATAATTATTCAAGTAATAGAAAATTCAAATTAAAGAAATATATTTTTAAATATTTGTATATATACAGTGGAACTTCTATAACTCGAATCTCAAAGGAAAGAAAAAATTATTCGAGTTATAGAAACTTCGAGTTACTGAAATGTATTTTGTTACTTTTTCTTTAATCGAATTAACATCAAGTTTATTTCCAAAAGCATATAAATTAACTTATTCTAATTTTCAATATCATGCATATTATGAAAAGATCAGCACCGATATTTTCTTCCGATAATATGTAAGATTTTACTCTATCCAAAGACTAATTGCAACACGCACTGTGATTGAGGGTATCACAGATAATTGCAATTCTCACGTACTACTGAAAGCACAAACATGACGATTAAATTTGGGTTATCGACTGTAGGAAGGCGCGAATAAATTTGTTTTTCTCCAAGGCTATAAGGATCACAACAGGAGAAGCAACCTTGTTAGCAATGACGGTAAAACGTGAAAAGTATTTTAATGTTGTGTTTCGTAGTTTTTCGAGAAATTTAACTCTTTTCAATTGTTAAATATAATGAAGTCATACGTATTTCTCAATATTTTTTATCCAAATACGTGCTAAAGGCATGGGTGATGATGCCATAATCTTAACAGAAAATATCCTTATTTTCCCATAAAATATATAGGGTATTGTCTTAATGATGATTATTCCTATTGCTAATGCAGTGCGATCTGAGTCACGAAACTTGAAATACGAAAACTTGAACACGAGCCGATTGCCAGACAATTTGGAAAATACGGAGAGTTGCCTTAATTTCACGAAAAATGTGTATTTGAATTCGCGTGGGAAGATAGACAAGCGTCAATTATAGCAACGAGATTAAACAAACTATTGTAATTGTTGGTGGTGTAAGAGAGGTCTCTTTATTTTAATGTGGATTTGTATTGATACTAGCATTCCTACGTTTTCTGAAGGGTTATTTCTGCTAATAATTGTAGGTTTTTATTTATAGTAATTATTATTGATAGTTAGTTTTTATTTATCTTAAAAACTTTTTATCTTTATTCATTTAAGACTATTCTAAAAAATGTTTTCCTATGAGTTTCGTAAAAATTACGTAAGCTTTTGATGAATTTTATTATTATTATTAAATTCTTATCGCTTCTCTTATAATATTGCCTTATAAGTGCATTTTATTATTATTACATTATAATCACATTTGTACTGCAATACTATTAATAATCATTACTGAGATCTTCTCGGAATAGTTCACATTGAAATTTCATTTGAACACTACTTCAGATGACTATATTTGTTTATGTAGTTTGTGCCATGAATATAATTTTATTTGGAACTGTTCACTTGGCTTATCTTTTACTTTGGATGAAATATTTTCTAATTATAGACCTTTAAGACCAGTTGTTCTGTCATTTTTCTAAAAGCCCTCACATTTAAGTATCATATTCCTTTTTTAAGTATTTAAGATAGGTAATACTGCTGTAAAGGATGTTAATTTGAACAAATTTAAATAAAACATTTTAAAGTGTTGTGTTGTAGTTTATCAATTTTTCAGCTAACAATACTTATACAGTGATTTAATATGGATGGTTGATGTGATGTTAGGAAAAGAACAATTTATTATTTTTGTCATTTAAGTTAGGTGACTAAAATATGAAATATTCAAGTTTCACTCCTACTAGTATCTAAAGTTGAATTACTCTGAACTAGCAGTATATTTTCGTTAATTTTAAGCAATATGAATGGATAAGTTATTATTTTCATTAATGAAACAAAAGATACTATCAAACTTCTTACTACTTATATACCAAACATTTTTACGTTTGTCACTGAGTTCTCTACTTCAGTCTGTCATTCTCTCAACTGTAAAAAGATTAAAATTTAAATAGAGAGACCCCCACAAATTTTTACACCCATGCAAGCAGAAAGGTTATCAAATTATATTATAGAGTTTATTCATATTAAAATATTAAGTATATAAAAGTTGGTTATAAAAATTCATTTTTATATCTTCACTTGTTTTTCCATAAATTTAATGCATAGGGTATTGTCTTAATGATGATAATTCTTATTGCTCATGCAGTACAATATGAATCACGAAACTTGAAATAGGAAAACTTGGACACTAGCCGATTGCCAGAGAATTTGGGAATTTCGGAGAGTTGCCTTAATTTCACGGAAAATTATAAATATACTGCTATTACTCATGGAATTTATTGTTTAATACATATAGGCTCCACGTGACTGAAGTGCTGTTGCTCTGAAGATCGCGTTGTTTTATTTACGAGTTTAGATCTTGGTGTATGGTGATATTTTTAAGTGCTTGCAGTATGCAAGAACCGACTACTCGTATGTATGTATATATATATATATATATATATATATATATATATATATATATATATATAATATGTAATATATATATTATTATAAATAGCTGCTTCTTACATATATAGGATATATCATATAAAACCTAAGGTAATTCTAGAAGTGCTACAGAGCTGAAATTTGGAAGGAAGATAGGTCATTGGGTACAACCTCTGGAAAAAATCCGAAATTCCAAAAAAGTTATATTTAAGGGGTGTTTTTGACCCCAAATTCCAATTTAAAACACCCATAAGAAAAGCACTGAAAACGGTGCAGGACTTTATAAAATAGCTTTTTTAATTATTTAAAATTAATGTAGAAAGTACATCTAACTATGGATGAAAGAATGAAGTTTATTTTTCTTGAAGGCAAAATTCAAATTCATGCTGAATTTGCGTAAACATTTGATTTTAATCATTAATTTATGAAACGTTTTTCGGTTTTCAACAATGAAAAATTTTAACTACCATAGCAACGACTCCACTGCCTTTCGATGGAAACTGATTTTCTATACTACAAGAGCATTGATTTAATGCTTAGACTGCATTACAGTCCATTTGATTTCAGCCAACGACGCATACATATGATGTGATAATTTTAATTTTATTTTTTTATTTGAATACGTACTAAAAGACACAGATGATGGCACCATAATCATAACACACAAAATATCCTAATTTTGAGTGTAACATATAGGCTATTGTCTTAATGATGATTATAGTTATTTCTTTAAAATGGCGATTTGAGCCATGAAACTTGAAATTGGAAAACTTGGACGCGAGCCTATTGCCAGAGAATTTAGAAATTCCGGATAAATGCCCTAATTTTGCAAAAAATGAAAACTATTATCTTATTTAAATTGGTAGTTAAAATGCTGACTCGTTGGTTTATTTATGAGTGTAGACGTTGGTGAATGGTGATTTTATATATAGATATAACAAAGATAATATATTTCTGCAAAATCCAAACTGCAATACCGCACAAAATGACTTAACAGCAGATTGACTGAAGCACTATAAAACTTCAAATCCTTCACTAAAAAGCAATGCCACATTGTTTCGTAAGCGTCATTTCTCATGCATCTCGAAATCTCTCTTCCTACTCTCCTCCTCACGTTTTTTTCTCTCTCTCTCTCTCTCTCTCTCTCCCTCCTCGCTTACCACATTACCATTAATCTCGCCCCCTCTCACATTTGACCCTTCCCACCCTTTCATTCTCTCTGCCTATCCCAGCGCTTCTAGCTCAAACCACCCTCTTATATTTTTCCTTCGCCTCTTTCTCCCCTGTCCCTGTTTCTCTTTCTCTCTTCTTCCTTTCACGGAACTTCGCGCTCGAGAAGATTCTTTTTTCCTCGCCAGCATCACCCGTCCCAAACTACTCATTAGTTCATTTCTGATACTCTCCACCGCGAACCATCCCGCTGCCACCTTTCAATCAATTCAGTTCAAGAAAATCCTTTCCTTCTTTTTGCATTCAATCGATTCAGTCGATTTGAAGTGATTTTTTCGTCCAATTCGTCAACTTTGCGCGAACACGCGCGCTCAGAAATTACCACGTGGATTCATGAAGGCGAAATGACTCGGATCCGCACATATCAAAGATACGGATGCGTCTCAAGTAAATCAAAGCGAAATCAAAATGGAGACGTTTCTCTCTTAAGTCAGAAGAACATTTGATTTATCTCAGCTTCGCTCACCATTTTCTTTGAGATTTTTTGAGTATCTTTGCGTTCCCTTTTTCGCCGTTGGCATTTGCTAACAGAAGTAAATGTAGGTATTCAGCCCTTCCGGCTACACCTTATCAACCATAACAAAATTTTCAACTGCAAACACGGTGGACATGGACATTCCTTTTAGAATTTGCCGATCTGATCGTTTCTCTTAAAGTAACCACTTTTTTATATCAAAACTGAAGCTCGACAGAGCTGTTGTCATGTCTTCGTCGTTTCAAACAAACGTCCTCGGTCATGAAATCCTTTTTTTATCCTAACGTAATGTTTTCAGTACACTTTACAGGATTGCCATTTTCTTGAGGGATTAATTATCTGGCTTTGGTATTTTCTTTAACCTAAGGCAACCAACTTTTTGAGTCTGTGTATTGATACCTGTTCATACCCAAAAGATAACGGTATTCATACTTTGTTACTTTATTTAATGCATTTAAGTTTTAGCATGGACCACTAAGGGGCGAGGTTAAAATACAAAACAAAAATTGACACGTTTTTGTACCATCTATAATTTGTCCTATAACTCGGATCAGCTTTTATTATTTTCGGTTTAATCCTTCCGCGCTCTTAGTGGTTTCATATCTGGTCGGCTTTCTTAGTAGTGTGTTTAAATCAATTTTTTTAAAATCTGACAATGAGAGAGTTCAAACCTCCTCCACTTTCGATTATGTATTGTGTCCATGAATATGCGCAAGAATGGCTTCCTTAAAAAATTCTCATTTTATCATTACAGTCATTTTTCATGTTTCAATCTTCGACCTCCGCCAAGTTATCGAAGTATTTGGCTTAAAAATGCCAAAGTCGGACTGAAATTTTCGTTATTGTATTTCGTGCACGATATTTGATTAAAGAAAAACATAAAAATTACAATCAATTATTAGCAAAAACCAGAGATGGAACAATTCGGATTTTCTCAATATCGAATTATTGTCAGTAGATCATGAAATAAACCGTTACTATGCAACCCATATTTTCATCAACTTAAAACAACCGATCGTAAAGGGATACCGTTGCGTTCTCCAGTCCATCTTTCCTATGATTTAATGACTCTTCTCATGCAAATAGATAGCGGTTGTTTACAAAATGGCTGACCGGAAGAGGAAACAGCACTCGTGTGCATGCATTAAGGCATAAATCTCGCGATTCACATCGTCCGAGACGGCGCAAACGCCCCTCTCCCCTTCTCTACTCCCAACCCAACTCTACCTCATATCCCCTTCAACCCTTTGGCAACCTCCATTGGGAGAACCTAATAATCCCCCTAAATCATTAGAGGCGCATCCCACGATGCATTTTCGCGCGGTGCACGCCCCATGCAACGCGACGGCTGCATGGAGGAGCCTCGACCGCCGACCCTAGTTTATGTGACCATCGGGTTTGAATCCCGCCTGGAATTGTGGTGAAAATTTAGTGTCCCTTTTCTAAGCTAGGCCCCAGACGTAAGCAAATGATGGAATTACGTGTTAGGCTCGAAAAACAAACAAGAAATCCTAATATTAGAGTGGCTTAAATAGAAGAAAATATTTGACGGCACTTTACTCAAATTCTGATCCCCAGGAGGTATTCAGATTATTCCTAAGGAGAAGACTGTATGTATAAAAGGTATGACAAATGATGTTCCTCTGCCTGTTATTTGCTTTTCTACATTTATTATTTTATTTAAATTGCTTTACTTGTTTTGTAAGGGTAAAATGGAATGACTCTTTGTGTTTTCAATTTGAAGTCGTGGTTAAATTATGAAAAGGATCTTAAATGTGGACCTGCAAGAGAGACAATTAAAAACTAAAAAGAAAATACGACAATGGGAAATTTCATAAATCCTCAGTTTTATCATGACTTATTAAGAGCTTTTATAAGAAGGAAAGGCCTATTGTGTTTGGACCATTCTTCCGTCTATACGTAGGCAGGCATATTTTTCGGTCAAGTTTTGTATTAAGGAATTATGTAAAAATAGAAGACGAAAATTACATTTTCGGGTCAAATAGCGCAATCCGGGTTGCTAATTTGCTTGATACGAAAATGAACCTTTGGCTTTAACTCGTAAAATATTCATAAAAGAATAGTTTCTTTTTAGACTTTATAGACCAAAATAAAACTAAAATTCCCATTCCTAGTCTTTGGGAAAATAGCGATGAGTTTTTTTAATTTTATATAAACGCATTCATATTAAGGCTATTTGTGGACTACAGAAATACATGATAAAATGGCATATGTATGTCATATCACTAAATTAGGACTGCTAATTTCCATTAACATTAAAATATGTAATGAAAATGGCGTTCTCATCTATCACTGAACCTGGTGTGCCACATTACCGGAAACAAAATTTAAGTCTTAAACTCCATAATATTGCCAAGCAACTTCATCAAATAACATATTTGAAAATATTATCCCTTTGAGGTCCAATTTTTCTCCCCTGATTGTCTCCCTAGGTCTATTTATTTTGTCCAAAATAAAAAATATGCACTATTTTATTATATTCATTTAAATTTAGTTTACAAACATTTAGATGCAGATTTATCGCATTTTTTAATGTGCATATAGTTTCACTTTGCGTCTGTCTGTGCACTTCATTAAATTGAAATTTTGAAGAAACTTTAAATGTTAGAGAGCTGAAACTTGGAGGGTAGATTTCTAAACTGCTGCCATTTGTTTTTCTTTAGATTTGAATTTTAAAAAATATACAAGTTCGGATTGTGAGCCATTTAAAATTTTGTTTTCTGAATACCTCTACATTAATGACACTAATTCATGAAATGTTTGAGAATGATTCAACAAGAAAGTCGTAATTTATACCTCAGCTTCGCATGTTATCCACCGTTATAAAACAAACGAGGTTTAGGTGACCAGAAAAAATTTCCCATTTCCTTAAAACTACAGGCATATCAGCCTTCTGTTTAATCTTATTAAAATAACTGAAAAATCGCACTTAATAGAATGGGAAAACTAATAGTAATTAATATATGTATACAATCGCTCCTAGTAATTAGTTTTGCCTAGTTTCAGTACAATCTAGGTGTTCAGAATTTTTCCATTCCAAATTAAAATTATAAAATAACTACGAAACAGATACCTCACTGATTCCGTGAAAAGATTCTTAAGAAAAGGATGCACATGTACCATCCATACGTTATTATAAATATGGGATATAAGAATTTTGTGCAAACAAAACTGTTACTATTTCTCTTCAATCAATAAAAGACAGTAAAGAAATTTTGAAACTGAACTGCCTATCATCCTATAATATGACGTCTATAGCAGGTGAGCCTTCCTTGCCATTTAATTCGCAAGAGGACGACAAGCGATCGCTTCAAACTTATTCCTGCTCTCCCCAAGCTTCGATCCACAACCGCAAGGCGGCCTAGCTGTCGCCCGCACAAACTTTCGACCACCACGGACGCGTGTGCCATGGGGCAAAAAGTGTCAACTTTTAAAAGCCTCAACTTAAAACTGAAACCGCAGACCCCCCTGCCGACCGCATCCCATCATACTACAACTCCCAAAACAAATCCAAACGCCCCCTCCATTATTGTCACACGAGGTAAATCTCCCCCCTCCACCCACGAGCATACCTGCAGCCAACTCCCACCCCGAAATATTTCCACACCTTCCTCGCCATCACCCCGCCATAACCAAAGTCTCTCTTCTCTCTTTGCTTTACTTTCTCTAGCAGCCACTGCAAAATTGCCACACAACTGCGCCATATGTAGTTCATGTATACAACTATAACCTAAAAGCCTACAATAACGAGATTTCATAAAATGAGAAAGTTTTATCAGCGAATGATTGAGTTTATAAAAATATTTCACCGGAATGAAAATGTCGTAAATAACAAAGAATTAAATTATACGTAAAGGAATATCAAAGGGAAGAACTTTTAAAGTGACTGAGAATTCTAGTCGTGGAAGTTAGACCAAGGATCTCAAACACGCGGCTCGCAGAGTGAGATACTTTATACTATGATGTAGCCCATACTCAAATTTCTTTCTTATAAAATATTTTTAAATAATCTACGAAATTTAAGGAACGCATTAAATAAACACTTCCAGAACAGCGAAAATATATTTTTCATTCGCAAAAAACCTTACGAAGTTAGGGCACAGAAAAATGTACATAGTATGTAATGCGGCCTGTGGATTTGGTACGGCGCCTTAATGTGGCCCGCGCATGATTTGAGTTAAAGACTCCTGGGTTACACCTTTCGCGTATTTACCTATGAATGTGCGTGAGCATATACATCCGTCCACATACATCTGAATGAAACTGATAAGCAAGAAGAAGGCAAAATGTATCGGATATTACATAAGATTATGCTACAAAAAATATAAATTAAGAAAATTCGAATAAAAAATGATTCAGCTTTTCTTAATAGCTAAATCCTTTTTTATTCAAATTTCTTCTAGAGATGGAAAGAAAGTTACCAAGAAATGAAGTTTGCGGAGGACGTGATGGGGTGGAGAGTCCGGAATAACCTACAATCAAGGGCAGACCTAACGATGTTGATACAGCATACATATGGTTATGTTGTATACATACAAAATAGGGCACTACTTTTCCAAAACCTTCATAAGTAAACTTGAACGAGAAAAAACAGCTGCAAGAGGATTGGTCCCAGTCAACATGCGTGTATGCATTATCCCCCTGAAGATGAAGAACCAACCTTACATCTATTTAGCCTGCATGCCACGTGAAAAAAGGGGGTGGAGGGAGTGGAAGAAGAGGATACATGGGGATGGACGGTGGGAAATAGAAAATGCGAAATAAAATGAGGGAATGCATGGAACTATAGCTATCGATTCGAGTCCCGTGCAATAGGTTGGACGGAGTGAAGGGGTAAGCCGGGATCGGGGGAAGGACGGGAGAGAGGGTGAATTCCGGAGGGAAGGGAGGAAAACGTGAGAGAGAGAGGGAAAATGGAGGTGGAAAGGGTGAGAGAGAGAGAGGTGGATGGGAGGAGGAGGGGCGGCGGGTGAATGCCGAGTGCGGTGCAGAGCTGCATGTGTGTGTGCATGTGACTGTAGAGGGATGGCATTGGACGGCTTGGACTGAAGCGAAGCGCGGGGGTCGGCTATAGAGAGGAAGAGAGAACTACAGAGGGAGATATAGATGAAAATGGTGAAAGAGGGAAGTGGAAGAAATGGGAAGGGAGAGAGATAAGATACAGTGATAGAGGAGGGGAAATATAGCGCAGGAGGGAGTAAGAGAGGGCGAAGAATAAGATGGGTGGAGAGATGGTGAGAGGGAAGGAGAGTAAAAGAATAAGCTGGAAGGTTTTGAGGGAGATGAGGGAGGGATGGATATATAGAGGAATGGAAATGAAGAGAGAAAGATGGAGACCGAGAGATGGAAAGAGAGGGAGAAAAGAGAGAGGGAGGAATGATAGCTCGCGCGGTTCCCATTTGCCTCCACCGGGTGTGCACCACCGCGGTGGTGCTACTCTGCGGCGCCCGCATCCTGTGCGGACGACCCCCATATAGTACAGAGAGAGAGAGAGAGCGTGGGAGTTAGGGAGAGAGAGAGAGTTCCAATCGCATGACCGACCGATGCAGCCATTGGAGATTTCTGCGGACTCTTTCACTCACTCGTTCTCTCTCTCCCTCCCGCCCTTCTCCACTTTTGTTTTTTATTTTAATTCCGAATGGCTAATTTTTTCGACCGACATTCGACGTTCGGGGTATTTTTAATGGAATTGTCAAAGATCGCTCGCGAGCGGGTAGGGCAGCGCTGTATTTCCAACCGGGAGGGTGGTGTTTTATCGTGCCACGTCCCACCCTGGGCCCTCTTCCTCCTTGTGGATGTGCACAGTGCTATTGATTGATTTTTGTGCTGGCCAGCCTTTTGCCAGTCACGTTTATCACGCTGCTTTTCAAGCGCGTTTTAACTCGGTTTTTCAGCGCTAATCAGCACAGAAAATAAATGCGATGCTATTCTAGTATTTACTGGAGCACCATTGAATGGGAAATGCATAAATTTTCGTCGTAAAATTAGTACGCACAATCAAAAAAGATTAATTATTTACCAATATCAATGCACCCCACTCTTAACTATGTAACTGTTAAGGTGGACACAAATTTTAATGTGAATATTATAAAAAGTTAGCTATAATAAATGGAACTGGTTTTTAAAAAAGCCATAGGCATGTTTTCTTCGAAAAACCTTCCGGCAATAGTGGTAAGTACCTTGCAGAACACGGGGATTGATACACCCAGTTCAAGTCTGGGTATGATTAAATTTTTCGTGACACATTATTAAACCATGCATAATCGAATCCACGTTGGGGAAACCCGCTTTGAACTAAGGTTTACTGTACCGGAGGGTCTATCGGAATACCTATTCATGAAGCACATTAAAATTTTAATTTTATAAAAGAAGAGCATTCTGAGACAAATGTACAAAATAACAATTTCGAGGAACATAATATTCTTACTAAAATGTTTCTTCTGGATATCGTTGTAATGATTTAAAGTTTCTAGTAGCAAGAAAGAACCTTTAACTCGGTGGTTCCCAAACATTTTGTTGGCTCGGCACACTTTCAAAAAGAAATAGAATTTCGCGACATACCAGATTTGAAGCGAGATTTTTACATGCGAGTGTTACAGCCTTTGGATGAATCAATCTGTTGGTACATCTACATATTTTATTACGAAAAATAATCGCCCTAATGGCCTATCAACACTTTCAAACCCTTTATTTATTTACTAGACAAAGTTTTTTGCGGCATCCAGTACAGGAAACGCTGCTCTAGCTATTCGGAACGATCTTGCAACATATGGACAATAAGATTTTTACAGTCATCCATTATTATTTAATAATAATCTTTCGTTGAAATAGCCGAATTTTGCCCAAAATTGCTCAATTGATCGCAAATGAATCCACTAAGCATATCCAAAGGGGAACACTCAGAAGCGAATATATTGTTCGACTAGTTTTCTTAAACCACATTAACCTTTCAGCGGGTAGATGGCGTCTATTTTTCGCCAAGCACGCCTTTTATTCTAACCATTCTCTTACTTGTTGTGTCGTACGCACACCTGATCATTTAAAATCTCCTGCTCCTTACTGGCCTATCTATTATGGCTCTATTAGTTTCTTCATTGAGCACATTTGTGCCAAATAGTCCACTACGCGATTTCTAATTTTTATAAAATTGTATTTTAAATTATTTAAAATATTCGCGAATTAGCGAATTAATGTGGTTACTGCGAACGAGTCGATACATACACATATTATTAGTAGAAATTAAAGAACGGTTTACTTTCGACCCATGGAATTAAACAGTTCGAGCAACTATGATAATCATTTATGGAATATAAATTTGCAGTAATTACAATTTTCCCTACATTTTCATCGGTTTTTGCAAAAATAAAATAGAACAGCAGGGTTCATTAGAAAAATGAGCAAAAATTGTTACAGAAAACATGCCATGGGACATACGTATTACATATTCAGAGTGCCCCTTCTAGGTGAAGATTAAATCTTCTGAATATTATTACTACTAGTAGAGGGCCCTCAGTTATACTGAGGAAAACTTTTTGAAAAATGTTTAAAAAAAATGTTTTATGTTTATATTTGAGAATGAGAAATGCCATCGAACTCATGGATTTATTTAAGGTAAGAAAATTACGGTAATACATAATATTCTTACTCTTCTTTCTCTCTCACGACAATGTGCCATCTGAAGGCGCAGCTCCTCCTTCTCGCCGGGAGTAGAGAACGTGATCGGCAATAACCGGGTTGCTATGGCGACAAAAATTTCGTTTAAAAACATTGAAATTTTGCTGTTAAAAGCGCAAATTTGGAAAGATTCGGCCCGTACTTGAAATAAGACGGTATGAAAATAAAGTTTCATTATTTTATCCGGATCTGGGTTCAAGACCTGACTTGATTTTTAGTAATTCCGAAGTGCTAATAAATATATGCTGCACTCATTCTCGTGTTAAGCAAATGTAGGAATAGAGCAAATTAAATAAGAAAAAATAATTTTTTAAACATTTTTATCGGAGTGGTAAGAATTAACGATCCTCCTAAAACACAATGCAAGTCACATTCCGAATAAACCGCGAAAGATTGGTCGAAATCGAATTATTTGTTCGGTAGAAATTCATTAATTACCTATGCTGGGGACATACGGGCAGTGACTCGATTTTTTTTCATATTATGATGATACGTCAAGCTACCCGAGGAATTTTTCTATATTTGTGGAGGTCTAAAGCAATCTACCTTTCTCGCCTTCAGACGGAACATTCGCTTCTTTTTATTTTTCCAGGTCACTTCGAAAAAACTGACTTCTCAAAAGTCGACGGGGTCATCTCCGATTCCTCATTTTTCTCCCCATATTCCCCGATCACGAATCACGCGATTCCATCCAAAATGTTTTTAGAACCAGACGGACGCAATTTCCTCCGCGTGACACGAAACGAACGCGACAAAACACGCGAGGCCCGCGCAAACAATTTTTACTGCGCCCTCGTGCGCACTGTTTCTATATCGGTCGCGTCTCTTTCAGACCGTTCGGATACTTCTCGTTCCTTTTTCTCTTTTGTAAAAATTTTAATCCTGACGCTGACGCGTTTTCCGAAAGAACATGAAGGCGGATATTTATATTTCGCGTCGTTAAGTCGATAGAAAGGAACAATATTACAAAATATTGTAGCGATGATTTTTCCTTACATTTAAAATTGCGTGCCTTTTTATTCAATGCAGGATGGCTAGATAGATTCCTTTTTTTAAAGTAATAGTATAAGTCATATACAAAGCAATGGAACGGCGGAGACGGTAAGGGAAAGGGAGTAGGAAAGTGACATTGGAAAATGTGAGATGATAAGACGAGAGGTAGATGAGAGCAGGAGAGGAGAGGGAGAGAAGGGACGAGGGTCGCAGGAAAGTAATAGGGAATGACGTGATCAAGCTTTTTTGTTCTTCTTCAATAACTTTCCAGTTTCCCGAATAAAGCAAAAATCTCACACAAACGCGAGAGCGTACAAAAAAATAGACCTCCGAAACTATAGTTAAACAATAAACAATTACAGCTATGGGAATCACCTTGAAAGAATGATTAGCGGGAATAAATGTGTCCTCATAGAAGTTTAAAATCTGAGTCATAGAGGTTCCATTCATCAGGAATAAATTGCGCGATGTAACCAATAATTAAAACTACGATTTTTATCGGAAAATAAATCATCGCTCGCCGTGTTTCTCATCGTCTATGTAGATCAATTTTTCAAAGTATTTATATATTTTATCGTTTTTTAATTTAAATTAATATGTTCATAATGAAAATAATAACTACCTGAGTGTGAATATCCTTTGCAATATAAACATTCTTGAAAATTGATTTTTCTGCGGTATAATACTACATCCGAGCTATTTCTCCTGATTAATTATTTAAAACTTTCTTTGACCTTAATAAAATGAGTTTTATCTTTAGCAACCTCTTGCGCGGTGAATTTACGTCTTGGATAAAATATTTCTTGGAATTTTGATAACCTTTTCTCACATTTTTTCAGGACTCCGCCCTGTTTTGAGGCTCCATAAATATACTCTCCACCTAAAGAGTGTTTTTCTTGAGACATTTATTAAGGTTTTTCCTTCGTGCATGCATATGCACACACGCGGTTTACGACCACGTGCCATATACCCTCCAATCTTCTTCGCGAAATCTCTTATTTGGTGATCGCATGCACACAACACACGCATACGCAAATACGCCCGGAGAGTGCACGTCATCGACTGAAAGTATTAAAAATAGCTCTTAATGTTTATGAAAATAACTGTTTCCTTGAATAGAGAAAGACATCATACTATGAATTGTCCATACAGAAATTTCAGTATAATGAATGGTATGAACTAAAAATTTCACCAATCTTAACTCTAAGTTAGGCATGTTGAAAGGCCGTCCACGAGCAGTATGATAGTTCCAATAAAACTCAATTTTAAAAAAAATATTTATTTTCCTGAATACCAAGTGATTTGATTCCTATTTACAAACCTGTAATGAAAAATCTTTAATGACTATCAAAGTAAACATTTAAGTAATTGCTCAGTTGTAAATAAACAGTTTGCTATTTTTCCATATGGCCCTTCTTTGAACTGTTATATCGCAAATTTGGCAATCATACAAGGAATAACGCGAAAGCGCTGATGCAACCAATTATCCGGGTAATGGAAAGGGATGATGTCCATAAGCTGCATATTGCATTAGGTTGGAATCGGCCCATTAGTGGCTGGCAAGGAAGAAATTGGCATCACATAATAGTCCTATCAATAACGACTTTTTTGTGAGAATATTTGTAAATATTTATTGCGTAAGTCTCGAACTATATTTAAATTTGTTTAGATAATACACTAAAAACATTAATACAAATTTCTAGTTCATAAGCACGAGTTATACTTCAGTACCCTCCAAATATAAGTGTAAATATAGGTTATTAGAACCACCACATTACAGATAGTTTACTTTTATCTAATATCTACTATTATAAAAGCCAGTTGTTCGTCTATAACACTCTAAACTAGCGCCTCTGACGGCGAATTTTGGTAACGCGAATAACTCGAGAAAGGTAAGTAGGTACGATTTTTATATGTATTTTCCGTTAGTCGTATGATTTAAGGCGCGTTTAGTTTCCAATGTGAGCGTTTATTAGCTGCGTTCTGTCCGTCCGTCCGTCCATCCGCCCGTACACATGATCGTCCTCGGCTTCAACCGAACGGATTTTAATGACATTTGGTATTTAGGACTTTTTGGCGAAAGCAATAAAAATGGCATATATGATACACATAACCTAATCAGGGATGCCACTTGACTAGAAACAAAAAACGATCTCTTCCTCATATCTTGTAAAATATTAGTCGGACCGAAAAAGTCTTCAAATACAATTTGTAGAACCAGCCATAACAAATATTTCTCGACAAACTCATTTTTATTTTAGGAGCAGCCGTTTTCAAGAAAATCAAACATGAACGTCGTAACTCGCACTGAACTTCGAAAATTTTTTGCATGGTTAGTACTACTTGATTTTTGTACAGGAAAACAATCTTCCCAGTAACTGAACAGTGCCTTAGTGAAATTGCATTATGCGTTGACAGTGGCCCCTAGGGTAAGAAGAAAAGACATACCCAAAGTAGCAGGATATGTGTCATGGGTGTGCTACAATATTAGCACTCCCATTGTTTTTAGTGCCCGATGTGTACAAACGACAAGACGAGACACTGACGTGGTTTTGGGAAGAAGGCCTTTTTCAGAAGCACAGGACATTTGCGTTACCAGAACGAAAATTTATTGTATATACTGACGCTACGCCCTGGCAATTGGCATGGGTAATTCCAGAGCATCGATTAACAGAGATTTTACCCCTGCAAGAGGGGAAAGAAATTTATTTAGCAAAAGCGGCCTTGAGAGGAGCTGTGGCGGCACTAGAACACTTACCGGCAAACCGATTATTATGGGTTTATGTTGACAACCAAGAAGTGGTTTATGCATTGTCTAAAGGGAAAGGCATATTGTTTTCCTATCCAATGTTAAAGTGTATGTATTTACAGTTAATAAAGAAATTGTCACAGCAAGTGACATGGGCGTACGTTCCTACGCACCTTAATCTCGCCGGCCGTCCTTCTCGGACCATCCTGCCTCCTATATGCTACGCTCGGCTCGTTATTGGCCAAGCCTTTGGAACTACAGTATATAAGGAGGCGGTATGGACAACTACTCAAGGTACGTTTTAGATAATTTTTTATTGTTTGATTAATTACAACTGATAGAAAATAAATCTGTAAATAAAAATTTAATATTTTCCTGGCATCATTTCTGATATATCGTTGTGCATTATTTAGTCATTATAATAAAATTACGTAAATACGTTTATTAACGCAACAACTTAGGGGAGGGAAGAAATTTTTAGAATCGATTCGTGGTGTTTCACTGTTTTATGGTGTTCGTTCGTTCAAATTATATCGTTTAGTTTCCAATACTCAATCGCACGAAACGTGCCTATTTGTGATACACTGTACACTTGTGATACACTGTAAAACTTGTTTAGTGTAATTCTTTATGTAAGATTTTTATATAGATACATTACGCTGAGGGAAGGGATAGATAGATAGATAGAAAGATATATATATATATATTAACTCAAGGAATAGAAAAGGTAGTGATGAGGATAGCAACAAGGTGTTGAGGGAAGCCCACTTACCAAGTTGAGGACCAAGCTGGCAGGCTGCTGGGGGCGTCAAAGAGACACGTAAAACACACGAACACACACACACACACACATATATATATATATACCTCCTTACCTGCACCCTTTGTCCCGCGTTTTACGTAGGCCTCACCAGCAATCCGTTAAACATCCGAATGAACGGTCACCGGAATAGCGTTTCTCTCAGACGCCCCCTCCCAGTTGCATTACATGCTAATACCCACAATGTTCCCTTTAATAGTTGCTACAATGTTAGGATTATTCGCGCTTTACCCTATGACACTCCTGCCCCCCTTCTCCGACACTGGGAACTAGCACATATCCATCTTCTCGACTCTTTCTCTCCGCCTGGCCTCAACCTCCGCTAACCCTATTAGCTCCCTTACAATGTTTCCTTGTTACTTTGTAACTATTCGGACTCTACCTCATCACACTCCCTCTTTATTGGCTATCCACCCCTCCTACTCCCCACCTCCTCCAATCATCAACCTTCCCACATCACCCTGTCATTCCCCGCCCAGTGTGTCACTTTACGTTACTCTTTCGCTGAAGAAGGGCTTAGGCCCGATAAGCTTGCGTGTGTTTTTGTGTTCGTGTGTTTTACGTGTCTCTTCGACGCCCCCAGCAGCCTGCCAGCTTGGTCCTCAACTTGGTGAGTGTCCGCTGGGCTTCCCTCAACACCTTGTTGCCACCCTCATCACTACCTTTTCTTTTCCTTTAGTTAATATATATATATATATATATATATATATATATATATATATATATATATATATATATATATATATATATATACATAGAAAGATAGATAAAAATATAGATAGATATACGTCTTTATTTGGGCGAGTTTGAGATTAAGAAGTCTCTTCTTCTAAGCCATAAGGGAGAGAGCAAGGGGGAAAGGAGAGTGAAAGAGAGAGAGAGAGGGGGGAGGAGAATGAAGGAGGGAAAAAGGGAAGTGTCTCAATTTTAATTTAATACTTTATTTGTGTATATCCGTAATTTTTGACAATCAACTACATTAGTTGTACATAGCTTAGCTTGTATGTAATGCAAATGGTAGTGTTGTTACTACCTCCCACATTTTTTGAAATAATGCAAGAAAATCAGATTGATTGTTAGGGCGACTCGGAGGAATTCGAACATAAAGTAAAATAGGCAGAGAAATGGGCGGAACACGGGTGACCTGTATGTGATATTAGGAGGAATGTAGATGAGGATGAAAAATTGCAAAATTATAGGAAAATAGGAATAAAATAGACTTCGGAAGCAGAATAAATGGAGATAGCGGGAGATAAATGAAAGGAAAGAAATGAGAAGACGCAAACGAAAAATTGAGTGGGGAGGGGAAGTGAAAAGGGAGAGAGACTAGAACCAAACGAGACGGAAAGGGAACTTATGGTATGGATTGCTGATGATTTGTCTGGACTGTATTTCAAGACCTTCTTCCCCTCATTCGGCGAGGCAGAATAGCCCTCCAAGTGGGTTGCGAGGGAGCGAATGGAAATTCGACGAAAGTGCTATCATAGGGGGGGGGGGCGTCGATGTCCCTATAATAAATATCGCCGAATTCGTTTTGTTTTGCAGATAGTGATGTATCGTGAGGGAACTGGAGAGAGAGGGTGGGAGGGAGGGAATGAGGGAGTGAGAGAGAGAGAGAATGGGGCGGCGTGTGGCATATATAGTTTTAAAAATTTCACGATTTTAATTTTTCAGGTTTCCTCATCTGCGGCGATGACGTTTTGTTGTTTATTTTTCTCACTGCATTCTTAACAAAGATGTTACGAATTTAAACAAAAAAATCAGAAAGATGTAATTTATATTTTATTTTATCTGCGCAATAAGCAATAAATTAAATATTTAAAATAATCTCCTCAAATAAATCTCGAACAATAAAAAGGTAAGAAAACACAACATTTCAAATGAAGATATGTAACATCCTTCATTGAAACTAAACGACAACTATTTTGATGAAATCACAATCTATTCTACGGAATTTTACTGACATATTTCCATATTACTGCTAGCTTTTTTATTTTTGAACAACATATAGACATTCTATTTTCATTTTAGTTTCAATTTTTATCTCATCTTCAAACGATTGCATTTTTTGCGTTAAAGCGCTTAGTTTCAAGGGGTTCTTCTTTAAAACGCTTCTTTATTGCCACGTTACATTCCATTTCGCATCTTCCTCCATTCGAACTCTCCCCTACCGCCTTTTACTACGTGCAAAACCAGTTCATTATGAGAAGCTTGCCGTTCCTCACGGAATCCTGTTGGTCGATCCCATCTATCACTTCTAATCCCGTGTTCAAACTCGCCGACCATATACCATCATCGCGTTGCCGTCCCTCTCTCTCTCTCTCTCGCCCTCCGTTGCTTACGACTTTAGGATCAGTCGGATATATATCTTTCTCTTGTTAGTATATGCTATAATGTATGTTATTATAAATAAAATCATACTGTATGTAGCACCCTACTGCTGCAAAGGCCGTAGTTATGTCACGCAACGTTGCCTATTTAAACCTCGACTAGTAAAGTGAAGCATAATCTCTGGTATTTATAAAAGTAGATAAATATACTCAATGTTATTAGATTGATGCTGTGCATATATGCATGGATAAATGTTTATGAGACCCCACACATTTCTTAAGAAATATTTCAAAACCCTTAAGTATTTTGCTCTTCATTTGTTTACGCAAAAACGAAAACGCTGTCGATTTAAAGAAAGCAAACCATTCCTCTAGAAATTTTGTCGGAATAAAACCGACAACTGTAATGAGAACTAACAAAGAAGTTTTTTGCGAAATTATCTCTGAAACGGCAACGCCTGGTGATGTTGGTGAAGTATATCATTTAAGTTTTCCATCCTGAAATGAATTTTCATTTGGAATGTATCATGGGACTACGTAAAATAGGTAGTCTACATGTGCCCGTATATTCATATTCGTATATGTATGTATTAATGTATATGGCCCACTATTGTTATGCCTTTCCTCTTTTCCCCTATTGGCGCTAACCTGGTGCAGTCTCGTTCTCTCCCCTGAGTCATGGGACATCCGCAGCATTGATATTGAAAACGAGAGCTTAATTGATTCTCATTGATCAATCTCCAAAATGCGAAAGGGAGGATATTGGATGGCAGGGAGGAAGTGAGAGAAGGGGTGGGGAGGAGAGAGTATAGAGGTAGAAGGGAGGGAAGAACGGGGAGATGTGCGATGTAGGGAAGAATATAATAACCCAGCCCCTCCATTTTGCACCTGACATTTGTTGAACTGCATTGTCTAATAACAAAGAGATTAAATTTATCTTCGACGACATGTAAATTCTGCCAATAAAATTTTAATATAATCAATTAAATTCATATAAATATTGAAAATAAATTCGCTTCAAATATAAATTTATCGTCGCGGAAATTTAAAAAAAAACTTGAAAAAGAATGATATACGTAAAATTTTCGCTGCATTAAAGGATTCTCTTTAAAATAGTGCAAATAAATGAACTTCCCGAATAGACATCAAATCGGAGTTATGCAACCATTGCTACGGACACGAGATACGATATTTACTGCACCAGTCGAGGATTTAAATGCCTTTTGCTTCTTATACTTCGACTGACTTAACAATGCAATAAAACGAATTTCTCGCAACATTACATTTACCTCTCACACACACCGATGTTTTAATGAAATATTCATTGAGAATTTTAAACTTTTCGAGTAACAAGATTTCAAGGTTCTGTGACGCAAACAAAATAAAACCATAAAGGAGAAAGGAACATCCGAGCTAAAGTGCTAGAGGTTAATGAAATTGCTGGAGGGGAGGGCGTAATCTGGAATATCGCGATTACTTAGTAACGCTAGAGACAGAATACGTGGAGATGAAGGGAAAGGGTAAATAGAAACCACAGAGGAAGAAGAGCGGACGGAGAGAGAGCGAGAGAAAGAGAAACTTACGGAATGATAAACCGATTCGGGATTTATAAGCGAGCACACACATACACACACTCGCATATCTCTCTCCCAATCTCCTCTCTCATTATCTCCCTCTGTATCTCTTTTCCCCTCTCCTCTTTCCCCACACATCCTCCACCCGCCTCCCTCCACGCCCGACTGCAGAGCGGAGCCCGAAAACGAATCCGCGGTAAAGTGCACTGCGCGTCCTCTTCAATTTTCTCTCCCTACCTCTCTCCTACCAACCTCCCTCTCTCTCTCTCTCCTTCCCCCTCCCCCTCTCTCCATCCTTTCTCTCTTACTCTATCCCTCTCACTTCCCAACCACCGCGGGTGACGTTAATGGCCAGCGATATTTCCACTGCTGTGCTATGGCAAACTCCCCAAGCGCGGGGAGGCAAAAAAGAGAGAGAGAGACAGAGTACAACCAGATAGATAGAGAGAGAAGGACAGACGGACAACCCTCTCCCTCTCTCTTCCCTCGCTGCTGTCCTGCTGCTGGTCTGACTACATATACCGTTTCGCCAATCACGCACCCATCGAACAAAGACCCGCGGATTAATGAAAGGGGGTGGGGGAGAGAGGAGGGTATAAAGTGGGAGGAATGGGGGAGAAGGGGGATGATGGAGGTTGAGGGAGGATGTCCGAAGAGGGGGAAGGGGAGGAGCCGAAAATGTCGATATATTCGAATTTCGAGGGTGGCGAGAATGGGGATGGGGAGAGTGAGAGAGAGAGCGAGGGTAACAATCGGACGGGTGCAGCTGGAGAGAGAGAGAGAGAGTTAGTGAGGGAGTGAGGAGGTTGGCGGCGCCACCATCGCTCCCTTTCTATTTCTCGCCAAAACAATGCTAGTGCATAAACATAATGATGAGATAGGGTGGGAGAGGGATGGAGTGAGGTGGAGGAAGATTGGAAGGAAGGGGAAGCTGATTTCCTCCCTAAATCATCGCATCGGAGAGGTCCGCGGAGGGATCGCAGGAGACGAAATAAAGAAGGAAGGACGAGCGCGTGTGAAATGACGGGAGAGAGGCACTGATCATTTGATGGGTGGTCTAGAGGCGCTGGCAAGGGATGGTGGGGGTGGTAGATCGAACAGGGGGACAGCGCGGAGGTATGGATGAAGGAGTCTATTTCTCAACCGCGGTTTCGGAGCAGAGAGCGTGGGAAATAATGAAGGCGCGCGTGAAACGCAGAGAGAGAGAAAATACATACTTTTAAAAGACGGTCCTGGGAGTGCATTAAAAAAATGCATTTTTTGTTTGTTTCGGTTTTCGCGTTCGGTAAAAAAATCATCTCCTCTTGTCGCTTGTCCGCGACGGGGAAATTGCGGAGTAGAACCAGTCGGGTTAGGTGTGTGTGTGTGCGCGTGTATGTGTGCGGATGTGTGTGCGTGTGCGTGTGTGTGTGTGCGCGGCGATGGAAGACTACGGCCGAGGGAGGAGATTCGATCCCTGGTTGACCCGTTTGGGATGTGTGGGATCGTGGTTTGAAAGTGTGCTCGTGTGGGAGCGCATGTGTGCATGCGTGCACGTGTGTGTGTGTTGGGTGCAATGGGAGAATTGGGCAAAGAGGGGGAAGTGGCATCGGGATGGAGAGGGGTGAATCGTGCCGATGCATACACTGTGTATGCGCACGGGTCGGGACAGGGCAAAAGGGGTACCCCTTTCTATCTTCCACCCTCTCCCTCCCTCCCTCTCTTCCATCAGTCTCGCCCGGGTGCCCTTCTATTTCAGATCGCGGTGTCCGTTACGATTGGATGCGCATCGCGGAATGTATGCGAGTGAGAGAGAAAGAGATAGTGAGTGAGTGAGAGAGAGGGGTGGAAAGAGTGTGTGAGACACACTGCATGAGCGGATGGAAAACATTTTCAAACGTTTTTGTCGGTCTCGCGGAATCTAACGGAGAATCGTGAAATGGAAGGAGAGGTGAATATTATATTTTCGATTTTTTCTTATTTTTTCTGAAATGAGGTCGAACCGGTATGAGGATGGCGAAACAAGAGCGAGGTAATGGAACGGCATACACCGCACGCACAAGGAACGATTCTTAAATGCAGAAACTACGATTTCGTTCCGAAATACGACGTCATACGCTGGAAAATGAAAATTAAACACGATCGAGTCAAAATTAAGAAATTCTACGCTTTTTGACAGTAATGCGTATAAATAGCAAAATGCAAAATTGTATGCAACTACCTACATGCGGCTCGGTATATGTTGGCGCTATGTAATTTAGAAACAGATGATGATCAAGGAAACCCTTGTAGCGATAAAATGGTGGAGTAAATCAGATGAGCACCATAGCCAAAAGTATTCGCCCTCAGCAACAATTCACTGGCTCTTGATTATAACAAGTTAGGAAAGTGTACAGTGTATCACAAATAGGCGAGTTTCGTGCGATGGAGTATTTGAAACTAAACGATATAATTTGAATGGACGCACACCATAAAACAGCGAAAGTCCACGAACCGATTTTATCTATTTCTACTTAAAATTTCTCCCCTCTCCTAAGTTGGCACATTAATAAACGTATTTACGTAATCTTAATATATAAAGAGCAATCCTTTTGTTTGTCCGACCACTCAATGTAAATCCCCATAAGAGAGCACTTACAAATCCCTTTCTTTCACTTGAAGACTTTTTTTCTTTTGCAAAATTAAATTAGAAGTAATTAACCTGCGATCTTCGGATAGGGACTGTTTTAAATAAAAATAAACAAAAATTCTTATTTTTATCATCGAATTTTGCGTTCCGCTTGAAATCGTTCGAATTTAACTTAAGAATTCAAAATTTCATCATAATATTGCGTTTTTAGTGAAAGGTTCCCTTGGCGACAGAATAGATTGTTTAACTCGAGATCATCATTGTTATGACTTTTATATGCATACTAGCGCAATTGCCCGTCATATATGACGAGTATGCGCGAATTAAGTGTATAGTTAAAATTGAAATAATAATTAATGAAACCAACTTTTATGTGCACTAAAAAGTAAGCAATAAATATAAAATTCACATAATTGTGTGTTCCAGAGAGTTAAAATAGTTTTGGGCGAATATAAATTGTTTGAAAAAAAAATACATTACGCTATACAAATCTAATACGCCAAAAATTATTTTAAATCTTTGTAACATTTAATTTTGTCTCTCTCTCCTCCTCTGTCTCTCTCCTTATCTCTCTCGTATTCAAGCATTCAATGTACGCATTCCTTACGCATCCTCCTATATAAACCAAATAACACCACACTAAGAATTATAATTATTAAAAATTTCTTTCCTCCCCTTAGTTGGTGCATCAATAAACATATCACGTACTTTTAATGACTAAATTCTGCAAAACGATATATCAGAAATGATTCTATTAAGTGATTTATTTTCTAATCAGTTTTACGTTTATGTTCTTTTCTTTGCTGTAGATAATCCATTTGCCATGCACGCGTATTTTGTAATTATAGCAGATATTTACTTCAGTAACCAATAAGACTATTTACGTTGACAACAATTAGGTAGCTATGCATGAATTTTTCAAGTATGACGGGTATGCGTGAATTAAGTGTTAAGTTAAAATTGAAATAATAATTGATGAAACCAACTTTAAAAAGTAAGCAATAAATATAAAATTTACATAATTATGTGTTCCTATTAGTTACCATGTGATAAAATGTAATAACGAAGAACTTTAAACAGCAATCCACTTACATCCATATCCTATATGCTTATTAATTTATTTTTTTGTTGTATGTACATAGTTACCATGTGATAAAATTTATGCTAAATTCTGATTGTGGTGCGGCATATAAAGTGATATATTTTATCATTTGTTAAAATTAAATAGCGATTAAAATATTAAAATTAAACAGATTTAACTTCTTATTTATTTATCGCATTTTTCAAGGGAAATAAGCTTAAACTTCCTCAAGATATAATTGGCTTTCCGGCAGTCAATCAGATTCTTAAGATTGCGTTACCAACAAAATTAGCTTACTATATATAGAAGGATACATGTATATATGGGCTTAATAGGAAGTAATATATCATTCCTCAGGCAGATGTAATGTTTAAGCGGAAATTAGACAAATCGTTATAATTCTATCCTGAAAGACATAATTAATTCGAGAACTCAGCTATACCTCGTCCTTTACGAAACGTACCTCTATCAACCATAGTAATGAGATGATTTATTTTAGTTTGTAACTTTCTTTTGCATTTAACCATTGATGTCTTCAACTTGTGAATAACTTAACTCCAATCCATACGAAGACATTATACGAAAAGATTTTTGAATGACATTCCATGAACATTGACGGACATTTTCTCAGAGAAGATTTTTTTAATTTTCAGCTGTATTCAGCATTTTGAACTAAATTTTTTTACGTTTAATGAATATTAACAAATCTTTCCAAAATAGATATATTCGATAACGAATCTAATTATTACATCGCTTATAGTAATTTTAAAGGAATTTACTTTAAAAAGTGAAGACATTACTCAATTTTTTGGCATAATTATCAAAATTGGAAATAGAATGTTGACATATTCGAGATCGAAATAGATGTTTTTAAGTATGTATACATACGAGAGTCGTGTTTTACTAAAATTATATACAAAGAAAAATCCATGGGCGTACGCTGAAGGAAGCAATGGGGGGAGGGGGTGGGGCGCACTTTCCCCTCCCTGGAAATGTTGAAAAATTTTTGTAATTTTAAATACAATCAATAACGCTGAAACAATAACTATTTTTTGTGAATTTTTCGCACGGGTTTCGCTAGTTGAATTATCATTAATAAATTATGCACAACGATATATCAGAAATGATCCCAGGAAAATATTAAATTTTTATTTACAGATTTATTTTCTAATCAGTTGTAGCTAATCAAACAATAAAAAATTATTTAAAACATACCTCAGTTTAGTTAAGTAGTTGCAATAATAGTTACGTTTACGTTCTTTTCTTCTTCGCAGATAAAAAATTTCCATCCGATTAAAAAATGCCGTATGCACAAGCAATGAAATAAACGTATTTTCGTAATTATATAAAATCTTATTTATTTAAGCGACCGCAAAGTTTGTTTTCGTTGACAAAAATCAAGTAGTAACCATGCAAGATTTTTTCTAAGTTCAAAGCGAGTTACGACGTTCTTCTTTGTTTTTCTTGAAAACAGCTGCTCCTACGATAATAATGCTTTTGACAAGAAATATTTGTTTTGTCTGGTTTTACAATTGTATTTGAAGACTTTTTCGGCATGACTAATATTTTACAAGATATGAGGAAGAGTTAGTTCTTTGATTCCAGTCAAGTGTCATCCCTGAGTAGGTTATGTGAACCATATATGTCGTTTTCTTATTGCTTTTGCCGAGAAGTCCTAAATACCAAATGCCATGAAAATCCGTTCGGTAGAAGCCGAGAACTATTATGCGTACGAACGGACGGACGGATAGAACGAAACTAATAGGTGCTTACGTTGGAACCGAAACGAACCTAAAAATAATACGAGCGTGCTGTTTTTCTTTTATTTGTGTAAATGTAGAAGTGGAAATCCTTTTATGTGAATTTGCGTAACAAATCCGCACCTGCCGATTCCTTTTTTTTAACTTTAGTAATTACTGGAGCAGGGCACCCTAAGTCGAATCAAATAACCAACTTATTGAATAAAGAATCGATAACCTAAATTTGGATGCTAAATATCTCCTCGGCTAGATTTTTAATGCTAAAAAATGTTCATAGAATCAGATATGGTAATTTGAGCCAATCCGAAAGTGACTATTAATGCGAAGTCCTCATTGCTATCTAATACATGATCTAGATAATTCCAAATACCATAAAACTCAAGAAAATCAGCTCCGCATTTCAGCTACAAAAATCCCGTTTTGCGCCCCTCATTCCCACAAACGAATTATGGCCACAGGAGCTACATATTTCAGCGGAATATTTACGCTAATATATCAATGCTAATATTTGTTCTACTCGCTATACATTTCACGCATGACTTCGGAAACAAAGGCTGCGAAATTTCAACTACGAATAATGCATGTTTTCACCTAAAAGGGGCGTTGGAATAGAAAAATCATTTTTAAAATTTCGCATTTCTCTTCAAAGGAGGACATTTGTAAGAAAGTACGCATGGCGGTTATGAGGTCGTTTTTTTCACGCTAGAGGTCATTTCAGCCGTGTGGGACAAATATATTTTTAAAACTGAAATTTATCAAATCTCTATCTCTATATTTATAAACGTCTTTATTTCAATACAAGGACTGCTCATTTTATTATCACTTAAAAATATGCTAGGGGTTTATGCGATTACTTTACAAATGCTCTAAGAGGTACCTACGTCAGAAAATAAAGGTTGAAGAGAGCTGACCTATATAATCTATGTGAATCAACATAGCATGAGAAAAATAAAGGCAATAAATTCGTCGAATGGACTCTACGTGCATCATGGGAAAAATGCAATTTCATCGTCAAGTATGGTGTATAACACACACTATCTTCTACAATTATGAAACGAGGCGTTGTAGCACCGAGATACGAAGAATTACATTTGTGAATTATGGGGTAGAATTCGACGATATTTGAAAGAATAGTACGCTATTTTGATTCTTCAAATATTATAAGGTTATGTTCCCGAACCTTAATAGCATTTAATTTGAAATAAGAATTGTTGCCCTTCGACATCATAATTCCATCGCCAAGTTAACGCAATTGTAACTTCAGATGTCTTCCTCCTTTCGCCTCTCTATGAATATTTTCTGATCAAATCGCTCTCTAAAAGGTATATAATTTCCTTTGAATAGAAAATGATAAAAATATTTTAGAGTAACAGCTTAGAGATTCTTCATTGGCAATAGAAATCTAGCAAAAACTTGAATAATTAGGAGATTTTATAACCACAGGCATTCATAAGTTAAGCTTATATAATACTGGCATCTGAAAAAGAACTCTCCAAAACATCTTAGCGATACAAAAAATTTCATCCATCAAATAAAGTCGGAATTGATTTCGTAAAATAAAACAAAGATAACCAGGAAATATGACGTCCGTGTAATACTACATAAATAAAATAACTGGAGCAATTATGAAGAAAGTCAGTGGTTCATTAAATCTGATGGCTTTCATTTGATTCAGCGCAGTTTTGATACGACTGAAAAGAATTAAAATCAACACAAGCGGGGATGAGGTTAAACCACAGTCCAAATTATCTTTCGAAAATAAATTCGAATTAAGTAAATATTGTGTCATTCCGGTTTTTTTCATAATGCTTAGAAAATCATTCGACAATCATCCAACCAATGACAAGCATATGTTGTAAGGATAACTAAATAGTTTAATATATATAAAACGCCAAGAATAATATAAAGAACTGTGACGTTTATTCGAATTATAACGAAGCGTGTATAAAAAATTGTCAAAACTTTCCATAGCTATACACTAAAAGATACCATGGAGGGATCATTATTTACGGAAAATATTTGATAAGGATCATTCTATAAAAAATGTAAAATGCTATCAGCAATTATCTGTCTTGATTCTCACTCCAATCTAACTTTACTCATGAAATTTTTGCCATTTTTCGATTCTGCTTCTATTATTTTGTTGAAAAGTCGGTATTAAGAATCGTTATTATTGCGCACCTTGTTCACTACTTTGTGTAGATTTTGCGATCTAATGATTTGAAATCCTAACAGAATTAAAAAATTTGAAAAACTATTAATGCTTACACAGAGCAATGGGCATACACTAATTAGTTATGGGAGAAAAAGAAAGAAGAGGTAACCTTTGTTAAAAGGATATCGTCAGCAATATTATACTTGCGATTGCATGGAGATTCCAATTTTTCTCCGCTTTTCATACTTACACGTTTTAACTTCGTGATGGCTCAGAAAGAGACATCCTATCTCCTCCTTCCATTGAGTAATTGATCGAACCAGTCAGAAAGTAATGAGCTCAATATTACGGCAAAGGTTAGTCAGGAAAGTAGAACGACAGGAACTGAAAGACATTGTGAATGATGATCTTTTTTACTTTGAAAAAGCAAAAAGCCATAATCATCGAATCACCTATCACTGCCTTAAAAAAATAATCTGAGAGTGTTTACAGAAAGGGCGACCATTTTATAATATGCGCAGAGAGTATGAAAAGTGTTATAACATAGGATTCAATACTGTCCGAGAGACCACACCGAATGTGATTCTTATATAAACACGAATTGAAACTTACTGGAATTGCTAATTGTCTAGAATTTCCGTCAGCTCACCAGAGTTTGAACCCCAGTCCAATTTATAGAATTAAAAGCGCGATTGTGATAAACGTCACTGAGATTAAACCAGCTTTCTTCATCGTGTAACTTCTATTATATACTTAAGCATGAAAAGTCACAGTGTATGAATAAAATATTATTTTCTGAAAGAGAAACCTGAGAAAAAGCGAGAAGACACTCAAAACATCGAACTCTCGGTCAAGCATAAAACACCAAAAAATGGAATAAAACGTGAAATGTAGGGCGTCTCGCATCCGCATGGCATAAAAACGCCCTAAATTTCTTTCCTCAGTTCTATTGCGGCGTGCATTATGTGCCATAAATTGCAACGAGAAAGTGTGAAATCTAAAACAACAACGCTCGCTGCATTTCTGTAAATCGAGTTTTTTTACTGACTTTGGGCTGAATTTGGAGAAAATTTTCTTCACTCAAAATGACCGCATACTTTTTTAACACATCTCGTGAAAGACTAAAACGCTTAAGGGAGAACTGGAGCGTTTATAACGACTTCACAAATGACGGACTCAGTTATGCATCTGATATCTAACTAAGAATGCGCGAGACGGCGGAGGATAGATCGCGGTGCATTAGCGAACTTGAAGACTTCCAAGCGTTTAGATAAGCGTTCCCTTGTTAATGTTTTTATATGAGTTTAATGATATAGTTTCCAAACGTATTCATGTCCATTGTTTTTGTATAGTTTCTTACCTAATCGAATTCTGATGTCTAAAAGCCTTGCTATGTCCCATATCGTAATCCATATGTTTCTATAATGTTAGTAAAGATAGTTAAAGAGAGATCGACTGTACTGTATTGAAACGCAACGTCATTTCAAACGCATCAATAGAACCGCAGCCTGGCGGCACACTTCTAACTCAGATCACCTCTCTCTTTTTTACTTTCAGGAGTTTCTTTTTCTCATCAAAGGATAAATAGTATCTTTACGGGGTAGGTGAGTTTGGTTGTCGCTTTCTAAATCAGTACCCACTACATCGTAGGAATGGATGAAAGATGAGTGATAGTCATTTTCAAGTAGAACGAGAGATGCGAAAAGTAACGACGTACGTGTAAAGTGCTTGGGAGATGAAAGACTTGAAAACCGTTCTACTTGTTGCACCGCAGCAGCACCTCGTTGCTTCAAGTGCGCGGAGCCTCATCAAGGGAAGCACTGCGCTCTCGCTGGGGGATGGGGCGGGGGAGGAGGGGGTGGAGAGTGGATGCCGCTAACACGGCCACTTTGTACGGTTTTCTCCAGAACACCAAGGGACAGGAGAGGCGAAAGGGTGAAAGAACGACGGCGAAAAGGGACACGCTGATGCCCGCAATTCATCAGAAAAGAGTTACAGACTCGCTAAAATATCTCAAGGAACGAGTCTCAAATGCTGGGCGAATCATCCAGAAACCAAAATCTTGCGGAATAATAAGCTCAGGTGGCAAGTGCAGCAGAACATTCTTATTTAAAAACAAAGAGAGGATTGTATTCTCCAGAGGCTTCTGTAGGAAACGCGTCAACATGGGTTGGTGCCAACTCTGTAGAAAAGTACAGAAACAGCTAATGTTCTGGGAATACATCAAATTCTTCAGCTCTGTCTCAATTAGCAACTACAGAATGATTTCTATAGCTTTATTTACCAATAACGATGATGACAGGCAAGAATTATGAGGAAAAGGGCCGTTGAGATCTTCTGGTAAGTTTATATCAGTCATATATGGATTGAATAATTTGTTTAACGGTTAAAGCCAAAAGCTCTTCATAACCGCTTCGTACATTTTTTTCATGTAGGCTTCACATACGCTGGATTTTGATGAAAAGGCTTGATAACCAGGATTCTTTCGTAGAGTGCTTGTAATTATAACAATTGTAGTGCGTTCTTTTCGTATATATGATCTTTGATTCACATATATCAAAAAGTGTAAGTAAAAATGCGAAAAATTGAGTGTAGTACTACTTGGACGGGAGAAATATATTGATTGATTGATTTGGTCTTTATTTGGGGCTAGATTGAGACTAAGAAGTCCTATCTTCCACCTAACTCCTCTTCATGAAACATATACAGTACTATATAGAACATTATGTAACTACAAGTAACAATAAAAATACAAGTATTGGAAAAGAATATAATTATAATATTATATATATATATATAATATTTTAGAAACATTTAAAAAAATGAATGTCACATAAAAAATAAAAATTAGAAAGTTGTACATAATTGAGAAAAATTGAAAGACATCTACTAAACAGAGTCAATAAAACAAGGAAGTTGAAAGTAGTGCCACAATGATAAGGCGCCGATTAAGAGCAGGGCAGCTAATTAGTATGAATACCAGCTGTGTCGCTAGTTTATGAATTAAGAAAATCAACATTCATCCGAATGCGGGAAGGTCATGTGTCGGATTGGTTCCTAAATTTGGACAGGATCGGACAAAAGCTTTCTACCTTTGGCCACCTGCGTAATCCTGATTAACGGTCTTATACCTACTTATGACCTCACGATTTGGAGAAATGGCAAGCATAACAGAGATTTACCACCCAAAACAGTACACCATATCTTATATAATGATTTACATTTTTTCTTGTACATAAAATTTTTGGTGTAAATAATACTCCATAGCATGCGTATATTTCTGTCTTTGCTATATAATTATATTTCATTTCTTCTTCGTGTAAATAATATAAATATGATTAACAGTGAAATTAAGCAACGAGTGATGACAAGACAGTTTAGAAGATGTCGCTAAAAAAACAGATCTCGGAGACTGAATTTTATGCAATAGGCCCAGATACTTTTGGCTTGATGCAGTTCAACTTAACGAGTCTAACATTCCCTTAACTTTTAATTTTAAAAGTGAAATTTAAACCTAAAATTCAGCTCGATATGAAATGTACACATTTAATAATAATGAGGAATGTTTTTAAGAATGATTTACCTATTTTTTGAAGGTAGTGGTATCGCAACGATTATCGCGAAAGTATCTATAAAAATTTTCCGCCGTCACTTGTTTCGGCGACTGACAAAATGAAAGGGATCTCAGAATGCAGCACACACGCACACGCGCGCGTTTCAATGGGCATGCAAAGTTTAGACGATCGATTATTGATTATTCGTCTCTCGCGTGAGGATTTATGACGTAATTGACAGGCTTTAAAAATGTCGGTCGATATATCGAATGGGTCCTCTTTTACCGATTTGAAAATGACGTATACTGAAGAGTAATGCGTTGCGGGTAATTTATCATCGCCACGAAGAAGAATACAAAAAACAAACTCATAAAGCTAGTGCTTCAACAAGTTGCGTGATCCTGTAATTATCGATATCTTAGAAGGCTATGGAAGAAAAATACTGATTGTGAGTAAGGCGGATCTACATGCTTACAAATAAGGCAAAATACATAACAAAATCGAAAATTATGTAATTTTTTTATCAAAAAATTACTATTTATTAAATAACAAAAACGTTTTCAAGTAGAAAAGTAGCATGTAACACCACTTGATAGAGTAAACATTACTGGCGAATTTACCATAAGCCACAGTACAACATCTTGCAATTAATTTGCTAACTAAAAATAATAAGGAAACAGGATAAAAGAGTTTTATTAATCTCTTTTAACATGTTTCCTTCGCGATATCTGGCCACAAAGAGGCAACATTTTTTCTTATTTTAGAGTTTTAATTCATTAGCGCCTTAGTAAAATATGTCATAAGTAGCAACCTTCATGTAAGGTATGTCAAGGTGATCAAGTCCAGATGCCTAACTGGGATATATTGCGCCTATGGAAAAAGTTTAAGGAAACACCTTGTATACATATAATATGATTTTTACTACATTTCCATAAAGAATATTAGCGTTTTTATTAACAATAACTTAAATATTTTAGTATTAAATTAATATTTATTTATGGGATAATAAACTTTTGGCATTTTTGTGGGAACATTTGGCGCCTTTTGCAAGCGGCGCCTACGGCATATGCCACCTCCGCCATACCCTATTTATGACACTGATCAAGTTTATTTAACGGTTAGGTAGGTACATAAAAATATGTAGTCAGAGATTTGTACATTTTTCATTATCTTTGTAATTTTTAAAAAATTCCTTTGTGTGCTATGTATTATTGTCGTACAACTTTCCATTCTTGCTACTTTAGATTAAGTCCTGGTACTTCTGGTGTCATGGATATCAGCAGTTTTTTACGATTCCCTCATAGAACGGGTAAGGATCTTGCGGTGGATATTCGTCCTCCTAAGACACGAGGAATTCTCGAGAGCTCTGCTAAACTAACTGCCCTAATCTCAGCTCTCAAGGAGCTTGTCACCGCTTGAGTTGCTAATGCCTTGGGAGCTGCGGGAAATACCTTCTCTAACAACTAAATAACGGCAGTATAAGAAATACCTTCACAAGCTTCGGGAAACGATTTTTCTTCCTTTTTTTATAGAAATTCCTCAAATAATAAAGATAAAATATAATTGATGGACTTCATACATGAAATGGTAGTAAACGACGAAACACGCATGGTACCTAAATGAGATAAAGTGCTCTCACTTAGGAATGAAAGGTGAGGAAGGACGGATCCACCTATTTGGAAAAAAAACATCTTTGGTGACAAATCTAATCCCTCGAGAATAAACTTTTAACTTATCCCAAACTAAATTACCCCCAAAATAACAGTTCATCACATTTCTTTAAGATTTTCATCTAATTTTCATATGAATATCCCTAGTCGGTGCAACTGGTGTGCCACGGCACGCTGCTGCACTGCGACAAAGTACTGATGTGTCGCGGTACATTTGGTGGAATTATCGGGAAGGGGAAAATACGTTGTTTCATTATTCACTAATTAAGTCCACAGAAACGAAATCTCTCATAAAGAGGCTTTACGAAAATGATAAATAATAATAATAATATTCGTAACTGGAGAAATAGCAATTTTTATCACCAGATTATTCCGCAATCTGACCTAAATATTTCAATGATTTGAAAATATAGATTTTAGTCAATAATTTTATTCACCTGTGTGGGAGAGGCGATTATTTTCTTTCTAATTCATTAGATAAAACCTAATAAATATTCTGCACAATCTCACGACATTCGGTTCGCTGTACTGCTCGACTAGTGAGAACCTTAAAGGGGCCGTGTAATTGTGAACTTTAGATAGCACTGTCCTATGTGATTAATTAATTCGTAAAAGTGATGAAGAGAGTGGTTTTATACTTTTCGAAGTGTTATTTTCCTCCTCTTTCCAGGCATTCACTTGCAGCATTTTATTTCTTTCGCTGTATTTATGACTGACTCTCTTAGAAAATATTTGAGGTAGTCAAACAAAGAATTCGTGGAAATAATTGGAACTTCATTTGCTGAAGCTATATGAAAAAAGGCGTTTTATTTATTGAGGTTTATTTTGAATTTCAAACTTAAATTTCTTTATAAAAAGAAATATAATTATATAACATGAAGTAATTTATCCAATAATTAATTAAACAAGTGAGGGAAAAATTGCAGAGCAAATTATATAAGGCGCCTTTTTTATGTTTTAGGATTATGTCATCATCATAAGATTGATTACATCTTTGGTTGAGGTCGACGGCCTCGTAATGCAGTCTATAAATTCCCTTTTAAAAGCATTATATCAATGCTATGTAATAATATGTCTCCCGTTGAAAAGCACTGGTTGCTATGGCAGTTTTATTTTCCATTTTTACTTTCTCCATACGTATATAGGGGAAAGTATTGTTTTCATGAAAAAAATCGACTTCGAGATTTCAACGGAAATACACGTTTTAAGGTCCTCTGAACACGTTTTGACCATTTTCTCGATGATGTGTGTATGTGTGTGTGACGGCTTTTTGTGGGTGCTCTAACTCAAAAACTATTAATCAGGTCAACGCGAAATTTTATATTTAACACTTTTATGACAGTTACAAGAACTGATTAGTTTTTGGTAAAATTCGGTCAACCGGGAGTGGGTGTTTACACTTTCATATCCGTTATTTTGAAATATTTGCTTTAATATATGAAATATGAAAAAATATACTTGAATAAAAGTTGTAGAAAATTTTATTTTCTACAACCTTTGTTTGATACATTTTTCCATATAATGCATTGTTTAAGAGATATTTTATATTTTTAGCTGCCACCACCATGCCACCAACCGACTATTGTTAACAATTGACGCTTAGTTACGTCTTAGTAACCCTCCTTTTTCTTTTCTTAATTGTTGGAGCTTTGTGGCTATATCCAATATCAGAATGCGTTTGCGCTTATTTCTGTTCTTTGTTAAGTCTAAAATTTTCTCGCAGTTTCTTAAAATATTTATTTTTATGTAACCTATTTGGAATTTTTGGAAATATTACAGGTTTCGAGAAAGTGATGTGGTGGCCACATCAATTTTTTTAAATTTGAAAATTTTCCTCTTTTTGGAATAAAATAAATTGTTTGCTCTCATTCGACGGGGATTTAAATTCTGTTTTAAAATATCATAAATCTCAGTCTTTCAGCTACAGAACTGTTTATGTACCGAGCTCTTATCTTAATTTTTACTAATTTAAAAAGGAAAATTTATAATGACCTTCAACGATACCATGCTTTTGTTATGGGTGGTGTAAATGAAACTAAGGGTTGGAAAAAGACATCGATCACTCCTCTGCAGCTTACACTAGATCAAACCAAATTTCTATCATGTTTAGCACTCCTATATTCTGAAAATATGGCTTCTCCAAGTTGCCAGATACAAGAGATTTTTTTTCGTACAGACGGACAACCGATTTTTTTTAATCTAAAACCGTTAGGCCGGCAAAAATCCACCGGCTGACAAACCTAGTGAAATGAGACTAACGGTTGGAAAAAGACATTGATTACTCATCTGCAGCTGATCCAAGATCGGAGCTTCTCAACATTTTTGGAGACACGGAACCCTTTAGAAACTGGACACTGCTTCGCGGAACCCCGCAATGCTATTCACACAAAAATTACTAAGGAATATAATACAATAATAAAGTAAACAAGCCATACAGAAAAATGTTTAAACTTTACTAAAATTCTAGCATAAATGACATCAAAATTACCATATCTATTATAAATAGCTGCTTCTTACAGAGGATATATATATATATATATATATATATATATATATATATATATATATATATATATATATATATATATATATATATATATATATATATATATTCATAGATATGCCACGGACCTAAAATTTGGCAAGATGATAGGTACAACCAACCAGAAAAATCGAAAATTCCAAATATTTTTATTTATAGCGGGGTATTTTTGACACTAATACTCCATTTCGATACTCCATAAAAACATGGCAATCTGTGCAGAGTTTCATGAATTTGCATTTAGAAAATTAGTTATAATTCAGATAGAAACTCGGGACGAAAACAATTCTATAGCTAAAAGAATGAGGTTTCTTATTTTTTAAGATTAAATTCAAATCGGTGCCGAATTGAAGAAGAAATGTTTTTAATTGAAAAAAAGCAGATGCTCAACGATAAAGAACTCCAGCTACCATAGCAACCAGGACAATGCTTTTCAATGGGAATTGGCAATACGTATTATAATAGCATCACTTTAATACTTTTTAATAGGGAAATTCGTATTTCTCCAATGATTTCAACCAAAGATGTATACATATGATGACTTCATAATTTTAAAACGCGATATGTTATTGAATAAAAGAACGTTACTCCTTTCAATTATGGGAGTTGATGAACTGTATATATAATGATAGCTTTAATTTAGTGCTTCTAATGAGAATCAGTGGATTTTATTATAATGAAATTGATTTAAAACTACGGCGTAAACTTATAACGACGTCAAAATTCAAAAACAGGAAATATTAGAGAATTGTGAAAAAAGTAATGACAAAACAAAAAACTAAATCTGAAGCGTATTTTGGGGAGGCGGAGGGTGGGGGTCAAAATTAGAAATCTTTGGGTTGTCACCGAGCAATTCTTCACGCGCTAATGAAAGTCTGCCAAAGTCACTTCAACAGTCACCAAAATCCTAGAAGTCTCCAGTATGTGATCTTATAAATATTTTAGAGTGTGTGTGTATGTCCTTTATACGTTTTTACACCGTTGAATCTATCGAATTCAATAGTTTCATTGGCCATCCTATGGACCAAAAGAAGAACTTGGTCTAGGTCTGCAGACCGTGGGGTCTCTTATACACCATGGGGTCAACAAAATACTATTTCCATAAGAATGCATGGGAATGCATATGGAAAAGCCCCAAAATGCCATGCAGCCCTTCACTGATGTGGATATAAATATACCTAAATACTAACTTACGATCACGGGAAATGGCTTATTTTACGCAAGAAAGACTGAGTATTTTAATTCTGTTCATGCTTTGTCGTATTACATGTTAAATCGCTCGAAATTATACTTTAAGCGCAAAATTTATTAACATATTCCAGGCGGCAACAAAGCTAAATTTCTTAATTGTTGTCCTCTTCAAAGGAAGATAGCCACGTAAAGATTAATGCAAGGAAAATCAACGCCGTGGCGCGCCGTAGAGGAAGAATAGCCAACGCCATGGTAAAAGGTACAAATGGATTCATGCCTAAATATAGTCTATGAATACTTTTAAAGTGAGTCAAATGATTTTTAAGGAATATTATAACATTGTTATCTTTTACCACTAACATTGAAAGATTTATTGCAAGATAAATCGATACATCTACTTACATTTGTTCGGTAATCAAAATGTTGTTTATTGTTTACGTTTTGGCTAATAGTATTGACATAATCCACATAATTTTATTGCTGCTTTAAAGGCATCGGTGCATCTATTCATGTTAACATTAAGTAAGACGTTAATGCGTAATTATATTAATAATAAAACTTTACAATACAATACATAAAATAGTAAATGTTAATGTAAACATCGTTTGCGTAATTAAGGAATGGGAACGTTTGGTAAACTAGGGGTACCCAAAAGCGAAAGTAAGTAAATTTCAAAATTTATTGTATTAGTTTGATTGTAATATGACATCAAAAGTGATATATCAATAAAATAATAAATAATAAAAATCGTTTGCTACTTAAAAGAAAACTCTACGCAACAGCGAAAGTAAGTAAATGTCATAATTTATTGTATTAGTTTGATTGTAATATGACCTCAAAAGTGATATATTAATAAAAATAATAAAAATCGTTTGCTACTTAAAAGAAAACTCTTTCCCGAGCGAAGCCGGGTGTTTCAGCTAGTCCTATATAAATTTATTCATATCAACTCATGTTAACATTTAATTGTCATAAAAAACCATATATGAATTAGGAGTGAATGGTTTCTATTGACATATGCTATAAAGGCGATTTATTCACGTCCTTTCTTTTATATATGTACATATTTTCGCAGAACCCATGGGCCTCTTCCGCGGAATCCAGGTTGAGAAGCACTGTCCTAGATCATCCAAATTGGTACCATGTTTATCCTTCATGTAGACCTCCCTATAGTGAAAATTTGCCTCCTCCAAGTTGTAGGATTCAGGAGATACATACACGCTGCAAATTTCAGTTTTATATCTCTTACCGTTTACTTGCTGTTTTAATTTAAGTGATTGCACAGACGGACAGACAGAGCAAACATATAACCTCGTTCATAAAATAAAACGCACTAAAACTGAAGTGCGGAAAAAGGGAAACATTCGATTAGAAGTAAAGCAGAAGTCTTCGAAGCAACAAAATGTGCGGGGGTCGCTAAGGACAGTCCATGCGCGTTTGGCAGACGAAATAATCGAACGGATCTAAAGGGATGTGAAGGGGCCAAAGAGGTGACCGAAGGTCAGAGAGCATAGGCACTTGAGGAGATTCTTGGATCAGAATAAAAGCCACAATGAAAATTGAAAAGGAAAAGTTGAATGAACCTAGAACTTAGACAAAGTGACGGTGATGACAAAATTCCTATGCACACAATATTATACACATGTATTTGATCCAATATTGGAAGTACGAGTGCATTTCATGATGTACTAGATGTTTCCTGGGCATAAATCCTCAAAACAATCATGCCCCCACGGTTCAAACTGCTTCCGCGATGCCAAAACAGGAATAATAGGATAATCGCATTAACCATTCATTGAACTGCTTCCAAAATAGCAGAACAAAGCATAGGAACTCGAAGCATCTAGAGCGAAACGTCCCCTTCAAAATCAAAACAAAAAATTCGGACTTCATTTGTCTCCGCATTTCTCTCATTTTTTCTTTACTCCGCCGACGACGCTAGTCAAGAAATTTATCATCTTGGAGGCCATATATATATATATATATATATATATATATATATATATATATATATATATATATATATATATATATATGTATGTATGTATATGTATATATAAAGATATATATATATATATATATATATATATATATATATATGTATGTATATGTATATATAAAGATATATATGTATGTGTGTGTGGGTGACGGGATAAAACAGACGCAAAATCCGGGAAAGAAGAGGATGAGAGAAAGAGGGATCGTTCTTCAATTTTTTCTCCAGAACCTTTAGGGCATTTCCACCCTAAATCCTCCAGCCGTACCTTATCCCAAAATCCCCCTTTCTTATCTCCGACCCCTGAGCTCCAAATCTCTTTCCTCCCTCACTCCCACACAACCCCCTCTCTCCTCCTTACCCTTCCCTTCTCTCGCTTTTCTTTTGTTCTCCCTCCGCCCCTTCTCTCCCTCCTTCCCAATCCTTGATTGCCAAAAGGGTTGTGCAGATGACTCCGCGAGGAGAGTAGAGAGAGAGGATAGAGTAGGATGAGAAGCCACCGTAAGAAAAGGGGGAGAGGACGCCACTTTTCATTCTCCGGCTTGCATTATTATGCGGTGTACTCGGATGTAATTCGGATGGGATGGGTGAAGAGGGGAGGGAGTTTAGAGGATTGTGGAAAGGATGAGGGCAAGGGAGGGCTTGAACTGAACAACGGAATCCATCTCCCGTGATGATCCCACAGCCGCCGCCCCCGCCTCCTCTCTCTCTCTCCCACGAGAAGGAACAATGGGAGTGGGGAGGAGGGGGTGGAGGAGGAGGGGCTCAGGAAGGAGGGAGAGAGAAAAGGCTAAGAATAAGGATCTGGCTGCATTCGTGTCTCGGAACGCAAATAATTAAAGTGCGGCGTGGATGTAAATATAATACTCCTCTATTTTTTTATGCTTCTCTTTCTTCCCCTCTACCCTCCCGTCTCCCCTCTCACTCATCCCAAGTTCTTTTTTCGGCCTTTTAATGATTTGCGTCCAATCTGCGTCGTTTTCTCTGTCCCGCTAATTGCGAATTTTGGCGAAGAAAAAGGAACTATTAAAAGAGCGACGGGATGTTTTCGAATCTCTCGAGTGGGATGCGTTGTTAAGTTCCAATTACGAGTTACGTTGTTTATCTACTCCGGAAGCAGTTGTGTCTTACGCGCTTTGGCATATTTTCTAATATGCGTCACGGTTATACCCACACAATGGAGGGACAGACTCAATGTGACGCTAGTTGGAGTAAGGGTCAAAGAATGAATCACTTCATCTGATACTTGACGTGATATGATCCGAGGACGATTAAGATTATATTTTTATCAAATTTAAATAACATTATTCAAAAATATAACTAAAGAGCGAAAACATTCAATTATGCCTTCAGTTAACGTTTTCCGTTTCCGAGATCGATCGGTTATGTATTTATTTACATTTCATTTGGTCTTAAACAGCAATTTATCGACCTTTTACAAACAGTATTTAAAAGGTAACAACGACAGCCTCTTAAGGTGCCTTCACACCATATACATGTATGATAAATACAATCTTATACATGTATAAAAGAAATCTAGAAAAGTATAGGATTTGTATCAGACAAGTATAAGATTTCTTTATGTTCTATACTGTATGAAACAAGTATTATATAAATCTGAAGCTTCCGCACCTACTGGGAAATTTGTATTTAGCCACCAACTCGCGTATGCGCTGTAGGATCTAAATCATATGTCATTGTCACTCTACATTGCTTGCGTGCGGTAGTGTTGAGTTCGTATGTGACCTAAAATAGTGTTCGATTTTTAGCCTGCTTACCAGAATGGAAATAGTCTTATAGTTTCAACGTTGTGCCTGTCTGTCCGTCCATCTCCCCCTATTAACGTTTGAATCAATTGACCTATTTTCATGATACTTGGTGGAAATCTCTTACTACTTGAGCCGAGCTCTGGAGGATAGTTTTTGTTGCGAGGATTGAAAGTCCCGGGTTCGATTCCAAGAACTATGCTTTCCATATGATTTACATGGGAAATTTTCTCTTGCATATTAAAAAATATCTTAGGATTGTAATATCGGAGCTGGATTTGTACCGTTCTCTGGCGAAAGGAATGGGGATTTTAATTTTTGTATTAGAATTCAGCTTATCGATTGTGTTTTTTCGAATCTCGCATAAATACTGGGGTTTTTGCAGTTTTTATCGCACATTACGAGAGTGTCACCATCGCAACGACTATTGTTGGACTCGGATTCGGTATAGTCTAGTTCTAGTACATACACGCGTTATTTTTGCCACACAAATACGCGTGATCCATTTAGTTTTCCGTTCGAATGCATTTGTAATCTTATATATATCTATAAAAGTGTTTGTATATATATGTGTGTGTGATTCTATAACTCGAGAACTGCAGAACATAGAAGCAAGAGAAAGGTATCACTTTAATCGCAGTGCAGAGAAAGGTGGTGTAGTAGGATTTCTAAACCGATTTGATTGACCCTTTTAATTTTAAAAAATATTTTCTCTTCTAATTTTTCCCATTTGAATAGTACGGGAATGAGTGTAGACAAATTTTAATTTGGGCTTTAAAATTACTAATAACCCAAGTACGAATTACAGACTTGAACCCAAGAACGCAGAAATGAAGTTTTGTTTCTCTACCATCGAATTTCAAATACGGACCAAAGATTTCCTAAATTACACTTTTAACAGCAAAATTTCGACATTTTTTTTATCGAAAACTTATGATTTTATCCAATTTTTGCCGACTTCTTGAACTAGGAAAATCGGGTATGCGAGTTTGTTATTTTTATCATGGTAACGTTAATAAACAAACTTCTGTCAATAGTATTGTTGGTATTGTGAGATAAAGATTAGTACAAGCTATATGTGAAAGCGACTTCGTAAATGCAAGAGGCATATTTTTAAGTATAGTGCAAAAATTGCGGAAAAAGTAGAGAAAAATGTAAAAATTTAAAAAAACTTCATCAGAAATGTCAGAACTATACAGTTAAAAACTTGAAACATTTGCCTGCATCAAAATAATTAATATTTTATTGATTTGAGTATTACATTATCAAATAAGTATCAAAATATTCTGTAAGTTACTCAGTAATTTAAAAAATTGTGTTTAGTTTCGAAAGTTAGCGTTTATTAACGGAAGTCACGTATCAAATTCGCAAGATTGGCTCTCAAAAAGTTCATTATCTTTGACAGTGAGCCCAACTCACTCCTGGTGTACATATCTTTTTCTATAAATTCAAAGTCTTATGTCTGCGATGGGTCTTCGCTGGTGTTGAAATAGCGAGCTGAAATTCTTCAACGGGAAATCTCCCCGACCCAAACGTTTACCCTTAATTATTTAATCGCATTGTGCCAGTGAAGACAACTTTACTTAAATTTGCAAGAAAATGTGATGTATGATCCAAATAAAGCCCCCCCCCCCCCGGGCCTTCATGGAGAAATTCCTGCTTTTCATAGCTTCACTCTTCACTATCATAATTTGAAGTTTTTTGTTAAAAGAATCTTTGCTAAATTTCATATATTGTATTAATACAGGACTGTTATGTAATAGAAGGTTGAATGATTAAAACTCAAATATAATTTTCTTATTAATATTGAATCAGAAACCCGAACAACGTTGAATTGAGTCAAATAACTTGCAACTTTTTCGTACTTAAAGTGTTTCTGTATACTCTGCATTATTTACTTGTTCTTAACCTTAAACTCGAGCAAGGCCGGGTGCTTCTGCTTGTATTTTATTTCGCTAAACTATAAAATTTGGAACACAAAGAGCAACTCAGCCGCGGTGATTTTAAAGCTATTAAAGCCAATATAAGTATTAAATAAAAAATTATGTGGAAAGTAGGCGTCATAAGTTCCGTTTGGATCATCTTGTTAAATCATTCATTATTGATTTATACGCACCGTGGCTACTTCATTTGCACAAAAAATTTCTTATCCACCATCGACGTTTTATCTTTATTGCTACTTTGTTGTTAATTGCATAACTTGCAGCAGCGCAAATGAACAGATATTTCTCGTTTGAAGACATATTGTCTACTGACTTGTCTAATATGAACGCTTAAAAAATGTATACTTGTATAAGAGTTGTCATATACAGGTATGTAGTGTGAACGTACCCTTAGGAGGGCAAATATTCACTTTTTTGCGAGCCTCAATTTTCAGAAATGAATTCCTATGCTCCAAAGCGATAGGCATATATCGAAAGAAAATTTCTTTCCCGAAATATAGTCATTTTAAAATATAAATCAATAAGATTATGCAACAAGAATTCGGCTACTCTTTCTTATTGCCAGACATACGAAAGTTTCGTTTATCAACTTCAATCTGGGTGGAAAACCTAATTTATTTCTAAAATTTCTATACTGTAATATTTAAAAAAACATATTTCAGATTTATTTTTTCTCTGAGCTAACATTTTGATTTAGAGGTATTAAGAGTTTTCAACTGTTTTTTTTTTGCTTTCGTACCCCTTTGAGCGATTTTTTATGGTCGCGTACCTCCAAGTACATTAAAGTGATAATGAAATTAATAACACTTGTATTAAAATAGATAACTCATGTTTATAACGCTAAAATTTAAAGTGTCGGCGTATTTTTGTTTTATGGCGTTGTTCTTAGGCGCCACATTGCAACTTTTGATTCCGAATTAAGGAAGAAAGACGAAGTAAGAAGAAAAATTATAGTCTTTAACACTTTCGCGTGCCCCTTCATAACTCATGACGTACCCCTAGGGGTACGCATACTACAGGTTGAAAACCCCTGATTTAGAGTGCAATTACAGTGGGCTTTCGCTAACCGCGGGAATGACGTTCCTAGAAAAAACCGCGGGCACCAAAGCCGCGGATACCAAAACCAGTGGCTTATAGGAAAATTAAACATATTATAAAAAAATAAAAACTTAAATTTATTAAAATAGATCATAGAAATAGTCCATCAAACATCTTAATGGATTAAATATTGTTATTAACAATCAAAATATAACCTTGGAAATTTTTAAGCGCATTAGGCATTGTTTTAGTTAAGGAAAAATGCTAAATTCAAGGCCTTTTTTTCTAAAATTATTTTATTAAATGACGCAATATTATCTACACCCACTCGTAACCCGTTACAGCATTTCGCCTAAATACTTTACTTTCGGAAGAAATTGTTCAAGTTTTCGTATTTAGAACTTGTTTGTTTTCACAGTAAAATTATAAATTTTATTGGTTAGAATTTTAAAATTATTTATTAAATACCTTAAAATGGTTTTGTTTTAAAATATTTACAATACTTGATTGTCTACATAAACTGTGGAGAAGATTATCAACTTTGCGGCAATTATAGTACTTCGCTTTAAAATAAACCCAGCAGGTGTATTTCGGTATAAATACACAGTAAAAATCACAAAAAACTTTTTTAAGCCAAAAGAAAAATAGACATCAAAGCTGCCATCTACCGCGTGTCAGATAAACTACAAGGACGTGATGGAAATATTACTTACAGACGGCGGTGACTGTTGTGCCATCATCCGACCAAAAGAGGAACTCGGTGTCTTCGGCTTCTGTCAAAGATAATTGCAGGGTGAATAAAAGGGCGCTAATTTAGAACGAGAATTTATACAAAAATAGTATTTACATTAAGAATAGCACTCCATATTTAAGAAAAAAGATTTACATACAATTATGTCCAAGAAATGTTTTGATTTAAAGTATATTTCTTGTGAAATGGATATTTACTACGCAGGTGTATTTTCACTAAGGCTGTATAATACCAAAAAATATCCTCTAAAACCACTACATTTAAATTCAAATATCAAGAAAACATATTTAATGTCAAAATAAATTTTTCGACGATCGGAATTCGTGGCAGAACGCTTGATTCTGATGATGAAAATTAAGGCACGCCGGCATTATCGTTTGGGATGCAGTATCATTCGTTTACCCTCCCACGCAATTTTAACGGCAAAAAAGGGGTGGGGAAACCGTAGGTCTTGTCTCGGAGGCGACTTCTCAGAGGAACTATACGCAACGGCTGTTTTAAATGCTCTGCGGCTGCCGTGCGTTTGAAGTTTCTTCAGCAAAGTTTTAATTGGGCAGGAGCAGAATGACGCCTTTTGCTGGGGCAAGCCTCCCCCGAATTGGTTCTCTCGGTTCAGCCTCCTGCTCCTCTCGACTCAAAAGGCTTCTAAAAACAACCAAAGAGAGGTGATGAAATAAGAGAAAAAGTGGTGATGTATGCCCGTATTTCACGTCTCCAAAGCCAAACAGATGAGTGAGAAACAATATTGATTATACTGAATAAGTGTCTTTAAATGGCATTCGCCCTTTCTACGCTAAAATGTTTCAGATATTGTTTCAAATAATAGGATATACGTAATGTATATAATAAAATTGCTCATGGGTCAATGATTAAACAATTGGCTGTTCTTACACAATACTAATTAGTGTGAAAGTTAAGCATCATGCATAATAAAAAAATGAGTTCGGCTACAAATGGATTTCAAACGTAAAAGTGTACACACAGTATATAAATATTTATCAGAAAATTAGAAAATGACAAAATCGATGCAAAAATCAACGAAATATGAAAGTAGTGCACTTTATAATGGACCGTATATCAATCAGTAATTTTTATCCAGTGAATTGAATTTAAATGTACTCATACTTATCTAGCTTTCATTTATTCAGTTTATTAAACAACATATACTTTTTGCTACCGCCATCCTTTCCTTTTCATCTGATCTAATCTAGAGAGCCTAAAAAAAAAGAATCTCGAAAAAAGTTCTAGGTTCGACTTCGAGGTAGGCATTTCTATTTCCCATATGATTACACGTAAAAATCGACTTTTTGACTTGCAGGCTTTTATTCTTTTTGAGATCTAAATTAGAATGAATTAAACTATGATCTTCGAATCTAGCTCATTTTAAAGGAAAAAGTATGAAGTTTATTATTCTGTTGATCTTTTCTCGCCTACAGTTTGAAATATCTCATGTTAAACATTTAATTCACATATTTTGGGGAAATCTTGGCATTTAATTGGGATGTTGCCTTGCCAACCAATTACATTGTTAAACTCGAAATCCTATTGTTATTTCAATCCTTATGGGCGAAAGCGTGCTTTGAACGCCCTTACAATTACTATGACAGAGAGAGAGAGAAGGAGAGAGAAATAATTTTCAAAGCAACCAATCTAAACAACATTCGTTACGTTATTTACGAGAAGGAATACGCTATTTGAATGTAGAACATTAATCATTCGCATATTAAAATTATGCACTTAGAATCATCGTAGGAGTTCGAGACTTGAAACAACGAACGCCTAAAAGAACATAAGTTTGTTTTCTTGCAATTCAAAGAAAGTCAAGATATATTTATTTGTTAATTTTTTATTTCACAAAAAACTTTCCCGTTTAATTTCAACGGGCATCTCCCTAGTTTACTAATAAAACGCCAACTTTTTCTTAAAATCCATGGAAAGGAGATGGCTTAGTACACACATTGAGGGGGGAAATAAAGTAATATTAGGAGTATAAATAAGGGGAACATGCAAGGTGCGATTACTAACAGAGTCTAATCAGTGGAGTCAATCCAAAAGTTGTCTCACTCTCGCATAAAAGTAATTGAACCTCCTACTCAATTTATTTCCCCATAATTGTAGTTACGATCCAGGCTTTTCGAGCACCCACGATTGCGGATGCTGCTGGGGTAATACTACGCCACTGGGTCTAATGAATGCAAACTAAGGGAAAGTAACTGGAGGAGACCTACTAAATTCGGATGGAAACCTAATGAGGCGAAAAATTTCTTAACTGCTTAATTCGACGATGGATCTTTTCAGAAGTACATTTTACCAAACGTATAACTTATAAAAGATATTAAAACTCAAAACTTTACATTATAATCAGTTAAAATAGAAAGTATTTATTAATTCTTATTTTTAGCATTTTAACAAGGATTAAGTTTATTTTTCAGTCTTTCGACCTACAAGGAATTTTACTCCGGAAGATTTTATCTTCAAATTTCCTGTTCGATGGCTTCTTAATTATGAAAATTCCTCATTTGTATACGTTTGTTAATTAAAAATATCTATAGCTAAGCAGCAGTAGTAACGTTTGAACTTTGTTGACTTTCAGTAACGCATAGCTTGGCTTCGGGGGTTTAATTATACTCAAAGTCAAGTTTAATAAAAGTTTTATAGAGACTTGAACGGAGAGGAAAAGTAATTTTAAGATCCCAAAGTAAAATTTTGGGATTATAAATGAGATTTATTTACTTTCTTCATAAATTCATAGAGGACCCAAGGCGGCAAGGAATAATTCAACCCTCTTATTCCAAAAAGCCGATTTTCTGCCTCGGAATTCCTGATCTGCGGGCGATAATATATCAACTTAAATTGCGGGCATTAAATAAAATCATTTTATAGCACTACCGTATCCGCAATCTCCTGTCGAGATGAACAACTGCATTGTTGCCAAACCTTCCGAAATTTACATTTATGCTTCCCTCAAGATTCCATTTGGGAGGTATTAAGTTTCGGAATTCGTACAGTGAGTGGCCGGCAGATGTGGGATAATAGTCCCAGAGGACGGGACCTAATTCCTGAAAGCATCCCCCACCCACACTCCTCACATCCCCTCCCCTTCCCATACCCTTAACCCCAACCCAAAAGTCCTCAAAATATCCTCTCATTCCCTCCGTACCCATCATCTATTCCATTTCAATCCTCTCCTTCTCTTTCATTCTCTCCTTAATTTCCCTCATCTTCGCTTCAACTTGTTCGTCCTCCATCTCTTCCTCTACCACTTGCTTGTCTCCTATCATCCATTTTCCTCATTCTCTTCTTTGCCTCTCTATACGAAATGTATAGAGACTGTTTTGCTATCACGAAAAATTAGGCTTCGATATTTTGATGAATATGCACCCTTATGTGCTACCATGCCAGCAAAAAAGATTATTGCAATTCCTCTGTGTACGACTCTAGTGGTTAAACGATTTAACATAATCTGATAAAAATCTTGTATTTGCATAGAAAATCTCCCGGAATAGAAGTATTGTTAAAATGAACCATATCGCGAAAATGGAAGATAGTGTCTTTTTGCCTATTTTCAGAGAATGTCGCTCGACTGAAATATGATAGCAGGAATTTTGATCAAAATTCATCCAGATATAGATTTTAATCAAATAAACAATAATTATAAAGCTATATTTATAAAAAAATAATCATGTAGCGTCTAGATACATTAACATATATCGAGTTGTATGCCGAAGCTCTACCCACTAAGCGCAGCGTCGTTGGTAAGAATAAAAGCGTGCGTAAATACCTATTATACTAAGTATTAATTTCATAGTTAAGGTGCGTGCGTGCGTCGCACCGGTGTGGAAGTGGTAGATCCTTAAGTGAGTGAGTATCTGAAACTTGGCAGGTATGTATTCATAAATAAAGGTGAAATTATTAGGAAAAATCTGATAGCATCGAAATGTTGAAAACTATAAATTAATAATTTTTTAATAAACGATTCTTTTAATTGTATTTCTTAAAGGATAAGTATTATTAAATAGTTTTTATTTATTTAGTTAGCAACGGCTTCTTTGTCGAGTCATAACAATCAAGACGAAAGAAGGCCAGCAATTAATTGTATTTAACCGTTGATAAAATTACTTTTACAGAGGAGCCATTTTTCTGTAGGGCTTGCGTTTGTAATTACAATCAAAAAGGCTCAGGGTCAAACCCTTAGACATATTGGTGTATATGAAAAATTCTGTTGTAACACATGGCCAACTGTCTCATGCCAGCCATACAAGTGGAATTAGCTTTTGATGCGGCTTCAAACAACAAAACAAGAAATGTTTTTCTTCGGGAAACATTGCTGTAATTGAGTATTTTGCTTAAATGTATACCTCTTTCTATTACCAGTCATATATACCACCATGGATTGCCTCTTAGATAATACTGTACCAAAACCACAGCACAAATCGATTGCAAAATCAGCATCAACGCTATAGATAACATAGGGATTCATTACTTTGCGGAACACAACATAATTTTTTCGCATCCTAAAGGAAAATTACAGAAAAAAAACCTGAAACTGTTAACCAAACATCTCCCAGCGACAAAGTGTACAAATAGTAATCACTGGTAGGCGTTGAAATCTGTATTACTCTAAAGAAAACCTTGATATTTAAATATAAAGTGAGTGAGTGTCAATTTTAAAGGCTAAAAGGCATAAACTTGGGTGACACACAGAGTTCGGCGTGGAATTTCCTCCCTTGAAAGCGACGTGAGCGTGTATAGCAGATTCTTATCAAGCTCGGACAACATAAACACCTCCTAACTCCCTTACATGTCCCTAGCGTGGATTAATTACGTGTAAAATTAATATTATTTAGTCCTTTATCTCCTTTCGTTCAAATTGCAAGCAAAGCTGCAACGGTTATTATTATTATTAAATTAACCGACATTTCCCAATAGACTAGTAGCGTACAGATATTAAAAAAATAGTGTATCTTGCACCGATTTTGTCCCCTTTCTCTCCCTCTTTGCCTCATTTTTTATTTCTTCTCTAAAGCTACTACTCTCTCCTATTCTCTATTTCCCTCGTTCTTTCATATTTTCTGATGTACCGAATACCCTTTATATCCTAACTTTCCTTCATACCGTCGTCTCATCCCTCCGTCTCCATTAACCCCCTCTTCCCTCCTCTTCCCCAAGGCCCTTCTCTCCTTTCTTCCAAATGGTTTTCAACATCTCTCCCTATATCTCAGTGTTTGCGTTCTCCTAACAGACCAACTCTAAGATTCTAAGCAGCTATCGCACATTCCCTTTCTTATTTTTCTATCCCTGCAATACTTACATGGTCTCTATGGCAATCACTTCGAATTCAAGGCAATTAACGGCGTTTAAATCAAAGTAGACGGTGCTGACACTGACTTAGTAGCATTCAATATTAAAGTATAACTAGAGAGAATTTAGCAACATGAACCAGTGTAGTTCGCGTATTAAATGTCTCCAGTTATAATTTAGCCAATAAAATGTACAATTTTCAAACAAAGAAATAAAAAAAACACTGAGAAGAGAGACGGAGAGATGCTTTTAAAGACTAAGTCGATGATGATGATGCATACGTTAATGCTACACTTAAAAAAATCTGATGTGGCCACCACATGACTTTCTCCATATCTGTAATATTTCTAAAATTCCAAATAGGTTACATAATAATAAACTGCGAGAAAATTTTAGACTTAAAAAGAACAGAAATAAACTCAAACCATAGCCTTCTGCTATTGGATATAGCCACAAAACTCCAAAAATTAAGAAAAGGAGCGTTACTAAGTCGTAACTAAGCGTCAATTGTTAACAATAGTGGTCGGAAGTGGCGTGGTGGTGGCAGCTATAAATATAAGATATCTCTTAAACAATGCATTATATGGAAAAAGGTTTCAAGCAAAGATTGTAGAAAATAAAATTTCCTACAACTTTTATTCTAATACATTTTCACATTTATTAAATATTAAAGCAAATATTTAAAAATAACGGATAAGTGGCAAGAGTAAACACCCACTTCCGTTTGATCGATTTTTACCAAAAACTAAAAAGTTCTTGTAAATTTTATAAAAATTTTAAATATAAAATTTTGCGTTGATTTAATTAATAGTTTTTGAGTTACAACGCCCACAAAAAATCTATCACAGAGATACCATCGATAAAATGGTCAAAACGTGTTCAGGGGACCTTGAAACGTGTATTTATGTTGAAATCTCGTAGTCGATTTTTTCATGAAAACAATACTTTCCCCTATAATACGTATATGGAGAAAGTAAATATAGGGAATATTTTTTAAACAAGAAAAATAAAATATGTAGACAAAATATATGGTGTAACAGAAGGGGAATGCACAAAAGCCACCATAAAAAGTACCAGGCATATATAACGGAATGGAAATTTTATTTGCAGGCCTTTTCGTATAAACAAATACAAAGATCAAATGAAAACAAACTGAAAACGATTTCAACCCTAAAACTTTTTCAGTTTTAATCAAGGTTTATGATTATATTATATGGATGCCGTATTTTAATGACACAATTCGCACATGAATACACCACAGGCATAGGAAAATCACTCCTTCCTGCAAAATCTCCATAACACAATGTTAATTTTTGCTTAAATTCTTTTAAGAGCTGGTAAAAAAACTCATACACTAGCGCATCATAATTTCCTTTTCGTTCACGGAAAAAAATATTCTCCCCCGTTCTCATTTTTGATTTCCAATTAACTTCGTTTTTTGTTCAGTTTCGGATTTCAATCTCGTTTTCGTTCCGTATTCATTTTATGGAATAACAAATTACGTATCTCGATAGTCACCGTTGACTTAAATTTCCATAAAAAAGCGAACAGATTTTGCATGGGATGATTTTCACGTAAATAATAATTGCGAAAAGTGATCACTTCCGCACTGTAAAATTGAACTAATCTTTGACGCAGATCTGCTGCCCACGTTCGAATACTAGCTTCTAATTTTAAATTACATGAAACACAAAAAAGGAAAGCTATATAACATAAAGCTTGACTAACCTTGGAGAAGAAGAATCTTATTAATTAAGACTTCTTTTTAAATTATCCGTGGTATGGATTAAATTCGCCGTATCCCGAATTTTTTTCCCTTATCGATTATCCGCATATTATGTGGAATTGAATATTAATGTTCGAATTCTCTGCTCAAAAATCTTATGTTGATGTATAATACTGTAAAATATCTACAGTCAGACCCAGAATTAGCGCTCCTCTATATAGCGCCACTTCCGCATACCGCCCATGAATCGTTGTGAACAGAACTTCCATCATATGATTACATAGAGAAACTTATACCTCAATTTACCGCCACCCCCGCTTTGGCGCCAATGTCAGTGATGGAAAAACGGTGGCGCTAAATCGGGGTTTGACTGTAGTCACTCTTTTGGGTTTGCACATTTTATAGAGTGAGAAATATTTTTTATGTTAAAAAATCAATCATATTTTACAGCCAATATAAAGGGAATAGGGATTTAGGGTGCGGTAACTTTCCGAATTTAATACGCACCCGGTATTCCACAAGTGAAGTGTCGAACTTGTTTTATTAAAATATATAATTCGTATCTATTGGCCGTTGTATTTTTTCACAGGAGAACTGAACAAAGTTCAGGAGAGCAAATACTTGATTTGAAATTTTGACAAAACAGTTTCCTGACCAAATAGAGAAATTTTAATGCAACAATAAAACAAGCAAGATACCCTTGCTAAAGCTAGAGGTAAGCACGTTTTCTTAAAAATTTTCAAGGTTCTGGTTTTCCTCCCACTTAGAGGATGGGATAGCCCGCACCGTTTAAACGTAGATCCATAATAGACTTTCCCATCAGTGAAAACCTCACACGTCTAGCGTAAGCAGTTTGGCTTTAATATTTTTTCAAAGTTTTGAAATTTCCGAATTTGAAGCCACCTAGCGTAAAAACTATGAAATACTAGGAAAACCAAATCATTGGAAAACGCATAGATTGATAACAGCTATCTAATTCAAAAATAATGTTGCAAATGTCTCTTAAAACAAACAAGAAGTCCAAACCAGGACTAATGCAGGACGGTTTCCCAAAGTTCACGTCCTGAATTGATTACTTATATTGACAGGAAATGTTTCAGTATGTGTTAGTCGTTCCAAGGAATTCTCATACCATGAATAGCACTTATAGTTCATAGTTTATCAATTATAGAGAAAATTGGAAAACAAATTAATAGAGCATTATCAAGTTTAAAATACTAAAAGCAATGTCAAAATCTCTTTCTGACATTGTATTTTACATGTATTTTTTTTAAATAAACGAATTTTAAAAAATGTGTTTATACGCTAATATGTCTAATATGTCCATTTCTGAAGACTAGTCGAGCGGAAAAGAAAAAAAACATTTGTTCACTCGTCTATGCTCAGAGCCAAGTTCGGTAATAATCGTCTCCTTGGCAAAAATCCGATAAAATGCGATTTAAAACGCAAAAACGCTGATTTAGTAAAAATTCAAGAAAATACAATACATTATCAAAATTCGGCGATAAGAATTAGAATCTAAATTCTTTTCCCCTTAGAACAGAATAAACCTCGCTCCAATATCACAATTTAAAGATATTTTAATGTATTAAAGAAAACATCTCTGCACGATGAATGTAAAACAAATGGGGGGAAAACGTTACCGGAATTGAACCCGGGACTTCAATCTTGGCCAAATAAAATATAGCCCGGAGGTGGACCTTGGCAGCACGAGCCTCATACCAAGTTTCATGACAATCGGTCCATTGGTGCAAAAGTTGTTAGTAGGGGGGAAACACACAAATACACACACACAGACAGGACCATTTCATAAGGCTGTTTCCTTTGAAAACCAGCCTAAAAATCGATTGTCCACAGAGAGATGGAAAGAAAAAAGGATGGACAGACAGAGTGATCACATTAAAATGTTTTTTTGCTTTAAACAAAACATGCTAAAAAGGTTAAAATAATGTACGCCATTTACACAGACGACGAGAGCGAACATGAAGCGGTTCCAGATACACTTTGTGTCTCATCTCAGGTATCGTGTAAAAACCATTTCAACCAGCGATATGATATTGTGATTTGAGGTTTTAGCTAACAAGCTCTGTAGATCTTAATAAAAAAACAAAGCGAGGGATAAATTTTCAAGAATTTTAGGCATTTTGAATAGGAGTATATATATATATAAAATATCTAAACAATTAGCTACTTCATATTTTTTTAAGTGATCATATGAAGGATAACAGTACATTTGATAAAAAAAACAAAAAAATTATAATGCTCACTATTTAAGCAACAATTAAAAAAAATGTAATCGATATGCCACATTTCTAAAAAATATGCGTTAACAACAAGGCGTAATACGGCAATTGACCAGATCTGAAAAAAGTTTGGGTTCGTTACCATGCACGTATAATAATCGCTCTAATTTTTAAATCGATTTCTTATTGAAAATATAGTATTATATTCCAGTATTTCCTCTTTTGTCTGTCATGAATTTTTCTGCTACATGTAACTATCCAATTTCCTCAACACATGGATACTAGGAAAAGGGAGTTTCGATAAAAATAAAATAAAAAAAGAATTGGATGATTTGGATGCAATATATTTTGTATGTTTAGTTAATAGCTGTAATATATTCCTCAAAACTAATCATTAAAATATTTTTGCCGTCCACTCAGTGAATTGTATGATCGCCAATGGCCTTTCAAATCTCGCGAAATGTCTTGCAGGGCACTTCAATAAAACGTTCGGCGGCCACGAGTTTATATGAGTGAACGATCTCGCTGCTAATGCTTTGAATTGCATCTATCAGTTATTCTTTCACTCTCACCATTTAATCGCAGAAATGAATAAACAATAAATAGTATGACATGAATTGTATATAACACCGCGTTTTAAAATTTCTGAAAATGATATCCCCGTAAAAGATATCCTCTTGAGAGGTTGTCGGGTTTAAAATAAAACGTCCAGTTGGAATAATATAAAATTTATACGATAACATCAAGGGCCTACGGGGGATAATTTTGAAGCGAATTGATATTCGGGGTGAAAAGGAATAGAGGGTAGGTTTCCACGACCCCTACTCACCCCCTCGTCTCTCAGCAACCTTTCATATTCTCGAGGGAGGTGTACCACAAATGTTTTTTCAATAGAGGGATATCGGAGGTTTGTTGCCAACCCTAGATCCTGCGACCCTTGGACCTATCGCTGAATTCTGACCATCATATAACCGCAGATGCCCCACGGATATAGATTTCTCTTCCTCAAGATTAATGTAGAAAAAACCTCTCTTTCTACAAATCTAATGAGAATAAAGAAAACTCTAAGCTTTCCATATATCGACGAAGTCTTTTTAAAATAATAACGCCAGTAAATAATCACATCTCGAGCGAATCATTTCTAATTATGCATGAAAAATTCCTTTTGGAAAAGATGGCCGGACTTCTTTTTTCAACCTCCCTTTCATCGTTATTATTTTATTCTCCGAAAATCCCGTCTTCAATTTCTTTGAACGCGTAAAAATAAAATTTGGGCTCCGTATTTTTTTATGTATGAGTTCCCGTTTTCGGAAGAATTTTAAACCAATTAAGAATGAATTTAATAGAACGTAAATAAAACTTCTTCCTCCGTCATTTCCCCATCCCGCCTACTATTCTCGCCAACTTTCCTTTCTCACCATCTTTTCTTTCTTTTTGCTTCCAGCTATTCTCGCTAACTCTCCTTCCTTTTCGTTTTCCGTTCCCTTTCTTTCTTCTTATTACGCATCTTGCCCGTTCCTGGTCTCTCTTTCTCTCCCTTATCCTCCCCTTTCCTCTCACCAGCCAACCCACCGGCGTCCCCTATCCCCTCCCAAAATCGCACCTCCTGCAATTACGCGGTCCGTTGTGGTGGAAAATGGCAATTGGTCGCATGGAAAATTGAACCCTAGTGGGGTATGAGGCGGGACGGAGGAGAGGAGTAGAGAGAGACGTGGGTGGGATAGGGGAAGAGGTAAAAGAAGATGAAGTGACGAGGGTAAGGCCAGGGAGGAGAGTGGAAAAGGGATAGAGGGGAAAGACGAAGTTTTTAGAGGCATATGGGAGGAATGAGGAACTGGAATGGGTAACGGGGGAATACGATAAGGAAAATGGATAGGAAACGGATAGGTGTAAAAACAGGAAAGCAAGTTAAGGAAGACATGGAACGAGAAAGACAAAAAAGTGAAGAGAGAGAAAACAGTGACAAATGAAAAGAACGGAGAAGGATAAAAAAATAAACCACGAAGGAATGTGGAAGAGTAGAAATAGGGGGAAGACATAATGAATAGGACCAAACACGGAAAATCGAAAGACTAAAAAAGAAAGTGGAATATTGGAATAGAAGCTGAGTGAGTTGTAGAAACACAAATTGAAACGGGGATAGAATGAGAGAGAATCTCTAGAAAGGTAGGAGGAAGCAAAGGACAAATATAGGAGAGGAAGAGATAGGAAATGAAGAAAATTCCATTCATTAAAGGACGAGATTGAGATTGACTAGAAAGGGAGGCAATGAAAACAGACCAAGAGTGAAGGATGAGAAATGGGAAAGAGAGAAAGACAAATGAGGAAGGAGGGGACGGAAAGAGGGGGTGAGAGAGAAAGAATGGAGTTGGGAAACAGCAGGAGAAATGTACGGAGAGCAGGCGGGGAACCGGGACATGAGTTGGGAAAGCAATTGCGATTGGAGGGAGGGGTAGAGGTAGAAGGGGTGAGGTGGCTGAGGGAAGGGGAGAGAGGTAGGGGAGGGAGAGAGGTAGGGGAGGGAGAGAGGTAGGGGAGGGAGAGAGGTAGGGGAGGGAGAGAGGTAGGGGAGGGAGAGAGGTAGGGGAGGGTAGGGAGAGAGGCAAACTTTTGAGTGGGACCAGATTAAACTGGGCTGAGAATCTCCTATTGTCAAAGCGAGGGATATGGGAGGAGGGGGAAGTGATGCTTGACGTCTTGGTCCTCCGATGTCGGAACAGGGTCAATGTTATTCCCTCTGTCTCTCTCTCGCCAGTACAGAGAGTATTAACGGAATTGATGCTTTGATTGCGCAGCGAACACAACGTGTGAGTGCGGATGTTGTAGGCAACCGTGAGACATTTTAACGTTCCTTAGTGATGCGGGGTTGTTAATCTTTCTCCAAAATTATCGTTCTATCCAAATAAGAATCGATGGGTGGATATTATTAAAGGTTAAAGAGAGATAGAAGATAACGAGAGCCATAAAAGTAAAGAACTGTTTAGATGGATCATCCCCCCTTAATAATAAAAAGATATCCGGTCCGTTGGTCCGTCCGTGGGTTGGTTGGTTGGTTGGTCCATGTCACGCTCTTAAAACGCGAATAACTCGATCAAATATAAAGATATAAACTTGACATTTGGCAGAGATAATCTGCTCGGATATGAAAATGCAGTAACGAGGGAAAATAAACGAAAAACGTCCAGGGTTTGACACCAGACAATGATTTGCATACCCCATAAGATAACACGTAAAAGTCGACTTTTTGACATGCAGGCTTTTCTTTTTTTATAGATTAAAATTAGAAAAAATAACCTACGATATTCGGATTTCAACCATTTTAAAGAAAACAATATAAGGTTTTTTTATTCTGTTCATCTTTTCCTGCCTAAAGTTCGAAATTACTCATGTTAAACGTTTAATTCACATATTTTGGTGAAGTAATGCCATTTTAAAGGGAAGTCTCCATGCCTACCAATTACTTTTTTAAACCTCAAAATCCTATTATCTCAACTCTTATAAGTTTAAGCGCGTATTGAAGGCTTTTAATACGAGAAGGAGAGAAAGATGGAAGGAGAGGGAAATGATATTCTGCAAACAACATTCGTTGCGTTATTTACGAGAAGGAATACCACAAGAGCTGAAATACTATTCAATAATGAGCTAAATTCAATGTTAAAGAATTATAAATGGTATGAAAATCTGAGGAACGTGCTGGATGTTTTAATGAACAAACCGAGCGTGTAAAAAATGTATATAGTGAAAGATTGCGCGATAGGTTACGGGAGTTAGGTAGAAGGTTGGAGGACTTGAGGACGGTTTGGAAATTTTTAAAAGAATCACAAAAATAATAATAAAAGGCTAATTTTTCAGTCTGTTGCTCTGCGTGTAAAGTTATTAAAACGCGAATAACTTGATCAAGGATGTAGAGAGAAAATTGAATTTTGGCAGAAATTTATATAATGAGCTAATCAGAATTCGTTTATTTAGGGTTAACATGGTCATTTAAGAAATAACTTCGTTTGTGGCGTTTTTTTGAGGGGGAAGGGATATATTGCTCTTCCATCAAATAAAACTAATATATTTTGATTTAATGAAACATTTTATGTGGACTGAAAATTAAAAAGTATATAATTCACATCATAGCATGTTCCAGAGAGTTGAATTATATTCTTGGTCTCATATTTATACTTAATAAATCATAGCAAATTTTACTGATTTTTCATAATTTTATTTTTACTTAATACTTAATTCATGCATACCCGTCATATTTGACGGGAAACTACTCTAGTTATATACATGATATCCTCATTCTGTCCGTTGGTCCGCCGGAACGCTCTATAGAAATCCCTATAAGAGAACACTTAAAAATACCTTTTTTTCACTTGCAGGCTTTTTTTCTTTCGCAAAATTAAATTAAAAGTTATTGACGTACGATCTTTGGACCTAGACCATTACAAAGAAAAATAAACAAAGATTTTTATTCTCATCGTTGACTTTTGCCTTCGGTTAGAAATCGCTCAAGTTATACGTTTAAATCACATTTATTGGAAAATTTTAAGGTTTTAAAAGATATTTTGTCTTTCCGACCGTATCATTGTTAAACCTCGAGAATGTATTACCGTCCTTATAATACGTATATGCGTAAGGAAAGTGTGTCTTGAATGCTTTAGTACGAGAGAGAGAGAGAAGGCGCCTGAATTATTTATAACTAAAATCGTGTTTTTCATTGATTTCATTTCAGTTAACTTCCTATTGAAATTTTTGGTAATCAACTTTTTTTATAGTTATTTTCATAGTTTTTTTGCAGTGCATCTTATAATTAACCGGAATTATAAATTCGCATCGCATATATGAATCACGCAAAAAGCCAATTACTTAACATGTAGACCTTATTCGTTTACATTTTAATATATTTCAAGGATGAGGTATTTAACTTACACTAGTTATGCGAAAAGAAGAATTTAAATCTCATTCGAAAATCTCCAAAAATTACGTTTTAATAAGATTTTTCACGTTTTCACGCATTTTGTTTATATTGGACCACTGTTGTCCCAATTGTTGAATTCTATTCTTGGCCTCATAATAAATGCACCAATTTAGTGCTTTAACACGGGTAAGACTTTTATACATGGGTATAACTTATTTACTGAATCGATTAAGTAATTAGAGGGAAGAAAGGAAAAGAGAATGAGAATGAGCAGAAATTGAGAAAGAGGAAGAGGACGTAGCATTTGTATAGGATTAAAAGGAGCTGCAGTACAAAAATAACAATAATAAATTATAAAAAAATTATATACTATAGAATCATGCGCCATTGCCAATTGGTGGGAATTCGTAAAACTAAATATAGGTCACGTAATTTTCAATGGATTTCCTTAACTGATAATACAGCAAACATTTCGAACAGAATTTCAAATAGGAGTGAAAAATAACATTTTATGAGTTTTATTTAAATTTCTTTAACTAAAGTGATTTTTCTGGAAAATTTTCAAAACTAATATAGTTATAAGAAAAGTGCGAGCTTAAAATATAATTAAACTCATTGCAGTTCATGTAAGTATCTAGTTAATAATAAGTAAGTTACTACACATTTTTCTTTTGATGGTAAATTGACAGTTCGTTCACATTTTATCCTGTTTTTTACGAATTAATAAAAATAAAATAATTCATTTATTAAGTTTAATTCTATACGTTTTAAATAACTTAAAATTTGCTCAAATATTTCAAGTAAATTTCAGCTACTTTTCAGCAAATATTTGGACAATCATTTGATCTCTCTACTAATAATTTCTTAAACAGTATAATTAAGATAAAGATAACTTTCTAAAACACTGATTTGAATGTGCATGAAAGCCAAAACAGATCATAGCATATCTTACTGCTTTTTCATATAGAAATCATATATATTTGGAATACTTTTATGAAATTTTCGGGTTTAGAAAATTATTGCTTAATAAAGCACGTGTCTGGGTCTATAAACAGTACGGGCATGCCTCGCTTTGTGCAAGAGAGGCGTTCCGAGACTACTGTGCGCTATCCGAATTTGCGCTAAAGGAACAGTTGTAAAATAGCACTTAACCCAGTTGATTTATACTCTTCAGAAATTTTTAGTGCTTTCCGTCATTGCTAAAAAGCACTATTATCTTCGTGATGTCCGTCCGTCCGTGTGCATATATCAAGGAACCGATTTAAACCAAATTTAGTACATATAATAATCACATTATTAATGACCACAGTGACATATTTGGACCGGATCTACTATGCAGGGGTGCCACAATTACGAAGTGAAACTTTTCGGTAATTATGAATTTGGAAGGAATTGGCCGAACCGATTTCAATGAAATTTTGTAGAACGGAGACGTGAAACATAAAAAAACAAAATCAAGATATTTAGTTTAGATATAGAAAGCACTGATGGTGTAGTGGTTAGCGTGTCGGCTTTCTATTGGAAAGTTCGAGGGTTCAAACCCCTCGAATGGAGGTTTTATAAAAAAAACTATCATCAGTGCCTGGCAGTAGGCAGCAGTACTGTCAGTATGGTATAGAGCCGAAAACAAATGATGTTGGTTGGGTCTATATCCAATACAGCTGTAGGCGTGATCAGGACGATTTGAACGGCTACAGTACTGCGATGTGGAAAGCAAGAGGGAAACTACCACATTACAATCCCTAGTAAAGATTATATGGTTGGACAATATGAGTTCTCTCGAGGTAAAACAATCCGGAGGTAAAATAGTCCCCCAATCGGATCTCCGGGCGGGGACTGCCTTGAGGAAAACATTTGTCGAAAGTAAATTACGAATAGGGACTTGGAACGTAAGAACTATGAGAAAGGCAGGAAAGCTAGAGAACTTGAAAGAAGAAATGAGAAGAAATAGAGTTGACATTATAGGGCTAAGCGAAACTAGATGGGAGGGAGAAGGACAGTTCGACTCGGAAGAATTCACGGTAGTTTATTCTGGAGGAAATAGTGGGGAAAGGGGAGTAGCTCTGGTACTTAGGAAAGATATGATGAAAAGCGTGACAAAGATAATAGCAACGAACGATAGACTGATGGCAATAAAGCTAAAAGCAGTCCCAGTGGACATGCTGATAATTCAGGTATATATGCCAACGTCAGCTCATGACGATGAAGAAATAGATGAGATCTATGAGCAAATTAATGAAATTTACGAAGAAGACGGAAGAGGAAAGTTAAACTGCATAATAATGGGAGATTGGAACAGCATAGTCGGAGAAGGACAGGAAGAAAATGTTGTCGGGCAATACGGACTTGGGAAGAGAAATCGAGGAGGGGAGAAACTCGTAGAATTCTGCATCAATAATGACCTTGTAGTGACTAATACAGGGTTCAAAAACCATAAACGAAGGTTATACACATGGAAAAGCCCAGGAGATAGAATGAGATGCCAATTGGTTACATCCTTGTAAAACAAAGATTCAGGAACAGCATAAAGAACGCCAAGGCATTGCAAGGAGCAGACATTGATTTAGATAAAAGATCACAGCCTTCTAATACTTGACGTGAGTACAAAGCTCAAACAAATAAGAAAAACGAGAAGAGAAAGCCAGACCTGGGACCTAGAAAAACTGAAAGAAAGGTAGGATGTAGTCAGCATGAAGTTGGAAGATAACCTAAGAAAGTTGGAAAAGAAACCGAAGACCGTTGATATAGAATGGAATGAAATTAAAACCAGTATCAAGGATACCTTGGATCACGAAGGAAATGCTGGAGAAAATGAATGAGAGACGAAAATGGAAAAACGTTAACAATGAAGAAGGTAGAGCCAACAATAGGCGTATAATGAGTTGAGAAGGGTAACAGATAAAGCTAGAGAAAATTGGATGAAAGGAAAATGTGATGAAATAGAACAAATGGAGAAGTTAGGACGGTGCGATATGATGTACACTAGAGCGCTCGAGTTAGAAGATAAGAAATCTAATGGAATTCATGGTATGGGAATTATGAATACGGATGGGAAGATAGTCTCAGAAACAAAGGATGTAGCACAGGTATGGGAAGAATACATTAAGGAATTGTTCAGCAAACAGGCAGAAGCGGCAAAAATAGAACTGGAAGATGAGGAAAACATTGAAGAAGACAACTTAGGACCAAGTATTATGGAGAGCGAAGTAGAAAAAGTGATAGTGGAACTAAAGAAGGGGAAAGTCACGGGTAGCGATAGAATACCGGCTGAGATACTTAAAGTCATAGGATCAGAAGGACTAAAAGCGATCACGAAATTAATTAATAAGATTTACGACACGGGAGAGTGGCCTCGGGATTTCCTAGAAGTAGCAATGATCCCTCTAAAGAAGAAGCCAAAGGAAATACAGTGTAAAGATTACAGAACGGTAAGCCTTCTGTCACACACATCGAAGATCATCACGAGGATTCCTAATAAAAGGCTGGAGAAAAAGGCAGAAGAAATGTTAGGGGAAGATCAACTTGTTTTCTGAAAAGGACGAGGAACTATAGATCCTATAGGGGTAGTTAGAATCATATCAGAAAGGGCAATAGAGTAGAGTCAAGATATCTGCGCCTGTTTCGTAGACTGGCAGAAGGCCTTTGAATGAGTAAATTGGGTAAAATTGATGTAGATATTAAAGGATATAGGTGTAGACTGGAAAGACAGGCGACTGATTAGAAATCTATGTGAATCAAATTGTAAAGGTCAGGTTTGAGAATGTGGACACCTGCGAAATAAATATCGGTAGAGGAGTAAGACAAGGCTGCTGCCTATCGCCAACCCTATTCAATATATATGGAGAAAGTCTAATGCAAGAAGCTTTAGAAGGCACAGGAGATTTCAAAATTGGAGGAAGGATTAGAATAACAGTAAAATACGCAGATGATCAAGTACTTCTAGCAAGAAAAGAAGAGGAGTTACAAAAAAAGATAAATAGACTAGTGATAACAGGTGGAAAATACGGTATGGAAATAAATACAGAAATATCCAAGGTCATTCGAATATCGGGTAAAGAAGAGAATCTGAACATAAGTATTGGGGGAAAGCCTTTAGAACAATTTTCAGAATATAAATACCTTGGAAGCATCATAACACGAGAAGCAAAATGTACGGATGTGATCAGGACTAGAATAGGAAAAGCAAAAGCGGCTTTCAGGAGAAAGAAACAACTACTTACAGAGAATATAAGGGAAGATATCCGCAAGAAGTTGATAAAATGCTACGTATGGAGTATAGCATTGTATGGGGCAGAAACATGGACGCTAAGGAAAAATGACATCAAATACTTGGAAAGCTTTGAAATGTGAACTTGGAGGAGAACGTTGAAGATAAAATGGACAGATAGGATGAAAAACGATGAAGTGCTACGAAGAATAGGAGAGAAGCGAATGATTATACAGACTATCAGAAAGAGGAAGGCTAACTGGGTTGGACATTACCTGAGGAGAGAGAGTATGATTAAAGGTTTGTTAGAAGGAAAACTAGATTGGAAAAGGAAAAGAGGTAGGAAAAGGTTTCAGCTGATAGACGATTTGAAAGGGAAAGAGAGTTATCAAGATATGAAGAGGACAGCGGAAAATTGGAGTATATGGAGAACCAGGTTTAACGAAGAATAATCACGGACCTGTCTACGGACAGACTACCTATGATGATGATAGAAAGCAGGGCTGCCACAATACAAGAAATAAAAAACATTGTTTTACACATATTTGTGTTAAAATTTTAACCAAATTATAATATTTATAATGTACAAATATGCAGAAAACCATAATAGCATAGTTAAACTGAATCAGTCGAACAGGGGTATCACAATTACAAATTAAATTCTTTCACCTATTATGGAGTTGGAAGGAATTGGCCAAACAGATTTCAATTAAATTTTGTATATAGGATTTAGACAACATACCATAATGAAATCAAGATGTTTAAAGTTAAGCTAAAGAGCAGGGCTACCACAGTAAAAAGTAAAATAATATTTTTTACACGTAATTCTAGAGAACTGACGGCATAGATTTTAACCAAATATGATGCATATAATCTTTATATAAATAAATAACAAAATTATTATATTCAAACCGAGTCGATTAAACAGGGCTACAACAATATCAAAGTTAGAATTTGTCTGTAACTATTAATTACAAAGGTATTGGCTGAACGGATTTCAAAGAAATTTCGTTTGTAGGTAGAGTATAGAATGTCAAAACGAAATGAACATGTTAAAAACGGATATAACAAGCAGGGTTGCCACAATATAAGGAAAAATAATTTCTGATTCCAAAGCGAATATATTAGTATACGATGATACCATGGCGAATTTGACAAAAAGCACTTCTGTAACATGGGAAAACCGTGTGCATCCCTACTTGTACTATTTTTATCTTGCTACTTATATAATAGTAAACCTAAATCACGTACATATTCTATGTAAAAAGAAGTGTCAGAGTTAATTCTCGTAGAAAAGGTGATGTAAGAGAAATAAACAACTGAATTGCATATATTTTTCATTAAATACAAACGAATTCTGTTAGATTGCCTTGTAATTCGTGACATGCGCTAACCATATTTTACCGTAAGTTCCTTTTACGTTACGCAGTCCTAAAAGAATATACCTAGTTTTATTACTCTTCATAAAAGCAAAGAACACAATTTGCGATGGAGATGTGATACTAAATAGCTGTTGCATTTGTTCGATTGTGCATTCTGAAAGCTGTAAGTGATATATTATATACATTTTATCCACAGAAACGTGAGAAACGCTTCTATGTAACCGAGTCGCAGTGCGTCTAGTGACTGGTTTATTTTTGGTATTGTGTGATCTCTGAGGGATTTGACACGGGGATTTATTATGAGCATGAACCGTTTACGTTTATTTATGCAAAATTCGCTCTTTTTCTAGGTGAATAATGGCTGAGTTAGCGTAATTTCGCAAAATTAGCAAAAATTACTCATTTTAAATTAAATAACTTGAGAATGTGGAGTGGCTCAAAATTAAAAATTTCTATGAGATCAAGGAGCTAGACTCCAAAATATGTTTTTGAGTTGTCTCCGTGTAATATAATGGCAATGGATGTGAATTTTTCATGATTACGTACGTTAAAAAAGTATAAAAAATAATTTTTAGAAGTCATTTCTTAAATATTTGCATGTTGCCATAACTGTATCATCAAACTCGGCTTCAGATAGATTATTCAACCAATATTGCTGTAAAATATCAATATAAAAATTTTGGAAGGGCAGACATTACACGAATTACAGTTTTTCCAGATTTTTAGCTCTAAAACGGGGGTGCGAGCATTACACGCGTGCGAGTATTACTAATTATTACTTGTACTAATTAATAATTATTTATTATGAACATATTAGTGTACAACAGTTTCAAAAACCAGTTCTTTATGATGGAAAACTACAATTTTCTAATAACATTCGCTATGAAAAAACGTATTATAAAATAAATGAGATATACAAAATATCATAGATATTTCTGGTAAATACTTGGCAAAATATCAATATAGAGTATTACCTTGACATGTTTCTAAAATTCATCATGATTACGAAGATATTTGAAGTAAACAAAAACGGAATACGAATGTTTTTACGATTCAACTGAGCCGCCACAGCTTCAGACACGTAGCTGTAGCATAGGTACCATCAGCAAAATAACATCAATATAACAAATGACTAACGATCGCGAAAGTTATAGTTGTCGTGAACCTAATCTAACCCAATCCCAAGCAAAAACACATCCAAAGCGAACCCAACCCTGCACATCTTAACAGTAACGTTAACAAGATTAACTCTTTCAATGTTAGCGTCACTGCAAAAGACTGGAATTGCGGAAAAAGGGCACGCGTGAAATAGAAAAAAGCTAATAAACGTATATATAACAACAAATTTGTCTTTAATTAGAGTGACTATCACCTAACAGAGAGTGAAGTACACATGAAGGCGAGAAAAATGTTGGGACCATAATAAAGGACCGTAGCATTTAGGAGCATTATTTAAAAAAAAATCAAAAATTAAAATTTTGGTCCCGAGGTGCCAACCTCGCTATATCAAAAATGCGCTAAAAGAACATGCACTAAACGAGGCATACCTGTACTTGTAAATTTTTTTTTAATGAAATGCATTATTCAAGTCAAGAAAAATACATAAAATACAGCTGCGATTTCATGTATGAAATCGCGAAAAAATGAACGCTCTCCTTCCTCCATGTGCTCTTAAAAAGAATATCATAGTGATTTTTCCAAGCATATAAAAGATTTGTTACTGAATTGGATAATGAAATATATATTATTTATAATGCATCATGATTCTCAAGTTTCCGTCCCTCACGCTTTTATTTGGTATTTATAGATTAATTAAGAGCTGAAATTTAGTACACATTCATGAGCTTGGATGTTATAAATCAGAGAAATAAATATATCAGAAAATAGCTCAAGGAATCGAGTTCAGGAAAGTTTTATATAGACGAAAATGAGTGTATAGGATTATTTGCATTTTAAAACATTTAAATTGACGAGGTACGAGACATTATTATTAGTTTACTTTTAACTGATTTTGTAACTTCTTTTAGGAAGTTTCATATTTTAGAGTACTTTTATATTAATATTCATTTTACAATCTGAATGACAAATGAAAAACAAAATTTGAATTATAATTGACATTTATAAAATTATGAAACTAGTAAATTTTGAATGAACCATTATTGGAAGTATAATGGAATACATATATCATTCCGAAGTTCTAAAATATTTAATTGCTAACATAAGACTGCATGCCCACCCATGAATGCTAAATCATTAATTCACTGTTTGGATAGTTAAATAAATACTACACATAGCCTATTAATTCATGAATAGCAAGGCATTCACCATTTAGACCAAAGAAATTTCTCCTGTAAGGTTTCATTTCCATTCATGACACAAAAGAAATAAAACGCTAAAATAAATACAAATGGAAAAATTAATTGTCATAGAGGGGTTAAGCCAATAGTGTTTAGCTACCAATGTCATGAATTCGATTCTTGGGAGGTCGCGTTTTTGGGTGATAGCCTTTGTTATCATCAATGCATTTATTGTAAAAGACCTGGTACTGCTTTTTATGATCTAATCAAAATAAATAAACTTTAATTTTTATTTATTCCTTAGTACGACATTTGAAGTTATGAGCTTGAGTTAGCAATGAGTAAGATATTTTCCTATATGAAAGACGTTTAAGTAAATACAATTGTATGTCTAACGATTAAAACTGAAAGGTTTAAAATGTAGAAGAATGAATGTCAAAATAGATTTTTGTATTTTTATAAGCCTAGGAATTAAATTCTAATGTTTTAGATTCTGTTTCTGGTAAGAAATGTGCAAAAAATATAGTACATAGCAATTGTTCTTCATTGCTATAAATTCTCAGAAATACAAATTTTAGCCTTCATATATTTCAATGTAGGAGAGCCCAAACATTTGTAATAATAAATACAGTAAATAAAACAAAGTTTGTATCGGAATAACTTGGTTTAGTTCCACTTAAACTTCTCCTTCTAAAACAAAAACATTTCTTTCCTGCAAAATGGAATTCCACAAATCAAGGATAGCTTAATGAATTATAATAATCGATAATTTTACTTCAGATACCACTTAAATACTTTCAGCTATCATTAAAGATAAATAAAATTAATGAATAAAGTTAAGGTCACGAATAAGAGGCTGACATTATAAGCATGTTTAGAGAATAGCCCTCGCAAATGTTATCAAAGAATTTTTCTATAAAAATAAAAAGAATAGCCAAAATTTTCCCTTTGCGTAGGTACTTATTAAGACTTTATATACATAATATAATGGAGATTCCATATCCTGAGTAATTATTTTATTGTGATGTACCCATAAAATCCTTAATTGATATTTAATTGGTATTAGATATAACTGATAAAAGGTTTTATAAATATTTGTTATCATGAGATGATTTTTATATTGCAAAAAACTAATTTAATTTTTCAAGGATTATATTACTTAATATGATACCTTTGTAAAAATACCCATTACATGCGGAGAGCCTTGAAGTTATACACAAATGAGACCGCATTTAAAAATGATAACGCGCCTTCCTCTTTCCAGTCACGCTAAATGCATCCTTTGTTTTTCGAATAAGCTGGAAATGCAGACCGTGAACGTTAAATAGTGTGAAAATAATCTGTTTAAAGTGCTAATTTTGTGTATTTTATTTTTATAATCCAAAAATTGTCGGTGAACTTCTCGTCCTTATTCGTAGAATATCTGCATTCAATTATAATGATCACCAAAAATTAAATCGCAGACCTTTCATACTTATCTTTAAATAATTTGCCTTCCAACCACAGGAAGAAATTTTATTCGAAACACAAAAAAGAAATAACACCTCTTAAAGCAATTATGATTGCAATTCCAAAACTAGTAAGTTGATAAAGAAATGAACAACATTATATAGCAGATAACATTTCCGACCTCACATCTGAAGGAAGAATCATCATACATTCCCCTCCTCCCCTCGAAAAGAATTCCAAAACTAAATAAAAACAGATATTAATAAAAAATCAGCTTGAAAAAACCTTTCCTTTCCCTTGTAAAACTAACAAAAGAAAGAAGTTGGAAATTACACCGTAGCCATAAAACGAGGAGGAAGTTACCCTCGGTCTTGTACGACACGACAAATTCCTTCGAAAAAAGGAAAAGCGGCAAAAAAAGGGTGTCAAAGGAAAGAGGGACGCAGAGAGTAAAACAGATATAAACTTCCTGTGAAGAGAGAGAAAACGGCTGAGAAAGAGAGAAAGGGAAAGGCGAAAAGGGAGAATGAAATAAAGCGGGTGAAAGATAAAGGAGCGGAGGAAAAGACTGAAAATAAATTCCGCCTCAGTAGAGAGGTATGATAACTATCGAGAAGAAACTGAGAGTGGGATGGTGGACTCAGAAGGGGGAAAGGAAAGGAGGGAAAGATATATAGAACACTGAATGGGCGGGGGTTGAGGGAAAGAGGAGAAGAAGGAGAGGAGGGAAGGACGAAGAAGGAAATGGAAGATTTCAAATGAGAGATGCAGCCTCAGACGAACAGGAAGGCAGAGAAGGAAGATGAAGAGAAATAAAGCGAATGATTAAAGTACGGAGAGGGGATAAAAAGAAAGGAAAAATAAAAAGAAAACTGTAGAGGAGGGAAAAGAAGATGGTGGAGAAAAGAGAGATGAATAAAGAAAGGAGAGAAAATAAAAAATGAAAAACGAAACTGAAGTGAGTGATAAGTTTAAGCACAGAAAAAGTGAGGGGAAAAAGGAAAGGAGACTAAAAAAGATGAAGGTAGAGACGTAAAGCTTGGAGAGAAATAGGAGAGAGAAAATAAAAAAATAAAGATGATCGAAACGAAAAGGACGGAAAAGAAAACGGCGAAGAAAAATAAAAGGCGAGGAAGAGGTAAAAAAAGAGAGAAAAGGGGGAAGAAAAAGAAAAAGGTTACCAGAGAGACTGAAAATGAATCAAGGAGAGAAAGAGAGGAAAAAATTAAAAGAACAAAAATGAATAAAACTAAATGAAGGCGAAAAGAAAAACGGAGAAGACGAATAAAAGAAATAGGAAACGCAAAAAAAGAAAAAGGTGAAAGAGAGAGAAAGGGTAAAAAAATGGGATACGAAAAAAGCGAACCGAGAGGTTCGGAATCATAGAGAAAAACTAACAAGAGGGGCAGAAACACAAAGAGATAGCTGGAGAGGAGGAGGGCATGGAAAGGAGAAAGAAGAACATGTGGGAGTTTTGAATGAGATTGGTCGAAAGGAGGGATAGGAGAAACGCGGGACACAGTTTTGAACCGGAAGAAGCGTAAGAAGTAGACTCGGAGATAAGAAATAAAAAAGAATGAAATAAGACGGGAAAAGGAAAAGAGGGCGACGGAGGAGGGGAAGAAAAGGGAGAGGAGGAGACTGATGGCTCAATTAGTGGGGTTCTCCCTGTCACGTAGGGCTTATACTTGAAATCTAGCCATCCTCCTCTTCCTTTCCATCCCTCCACCTCACTCCCACGCACCCCGCTGCCATCTATCCTTCCTCTTTCCCATCTTTTCCCCTCCCCTTCTCCTCCTTCCCATCTTTCCTCCTACTCCTTCTTCCCATCTTTCCCCCTCCCATTCTCCCCCTACTCCTCCTTCCCGTCTTTTCCCATCCCTTTCTCCCCCTACTCCTCCTTCCCTTACATCTTCCGAGTCTTTTACGGTCCTCTCTCCATTAGTATTCATGGGTGTCCGGAGAGAGAGAGAGAGAGGATGGATGGAGGAAAAGTTGAAAAAAAAGGAAAAATTGAAAAAGAAAATCGTGTAGAAGATCTTTTTTCGGAGAAGTTGGACTTAAAAGAGAACGAGAGAGAGAGGGGGGGATGGAATACTAGAATGAAGAGGGAATGGAAGAGTCGAGAAATAATGCTGCAGCTGAAGTACGACTTTTTCTCGACTTGGCTGAATTGAATTCAATAAAAAACTGAAAATTAGTTTTGCGTCAAAATTTCGCAACTTAACACAGCAAAAAATGTTAAACAAATTAGATAAGTGATAGTAGCTCAATAACTTTGGCCAAAACTAACAAAAGTGGGATACTCCTTTAGCCAAAACAACTAGAGGGCTGCAAAACCCTCAGGGTTTTGCAGCCCTCTAGTTGTTTTGGCTAAAGGAGTATTCCACTTTTGTTAAATTAGATAAGAATGAAACGTCTGAAGAAAGTAAGTGTAATCCACAGCAATAGAACGAGGATATCTACAGCTTTACATACGTACATCTATATATTACTCTACGTTTCACCAGAATGGCGGGTAAAACCGTAATTTATTTTAAAATCCTTACACGTCAACTTGATTCTCATTCTATGATTCAACAGGAAATTATCGAATTCGTTTAATGACAGAAAAAATTCAAGAACAAGCACTTTAAAAAAGACTTGTCTCAGGCTTCCCCAATAGCCACAGCATGGTTATAAAAAAATAGATGCGCATTTGGGCTACAAAACAGCCGTCTTCAGATTTGATTCTTTTAAAATCTATTTTCGGTGAATTAGCAATGGCTGCTTTGTAGCCGAAATGCGCATATGGTTTTTATAACCATATTGTGACTATTGGGGATACCTGAGACAAGTATTTTTAAGTGCTTGCTGTTGAATCATTTTGTGATACGTATTAGTCCTAGGAGAAAACCAAGGCTCTGTGTTTTTCTTGCTCCTTCCCATAGTAAATCTCAGGTAAATTATCTCTGCGGTTCTGCCATTCGAAGGTTCATTCATGACAGAAATATTTTAGAAAAAACAGCGTAATTATCCATACCGGACAATGAAACTTGATACGTGCTACTAGCGTAAGGAATGGCCATCGTTCAGTGCAGACCCAGCCACCAATCCAGTAATGTACTATGTTCTAAAACCTTTACCTTCACCACAATCTGTCCTTAAGTCCGCATATACTTCATTAAAGATAATATTAATTGGTCTGAGATGATAAAATTCGGTGGAAGGATTACTTTGATGGAGAGCTAGATAGTTTCAGCACATACTTTCACAGGCATTGGAGCGCAAGTGATAGCCGGTTCATAAAAAAAACCTTTAGTTTATCAAAATCGTATTAAATCATAAAATTAAACGCTGTCCTATCGTCATTTCCGTGATTTGAACTTTGGATCATAGGTTGGATGGTGGTTGTCGATTCGACTGCAAGCATGTAAAAGATTCGTTCCTAGGCTATGTGTTGCGACAAAAAATCTGGGTTTCGAAAAGTTTTGTATAACGGATGAACATGGACTACTGATAAAAAGTTCAATAAAATGCTTCAAGTGAACGAACGCAGCGTATTTTTAATAGTAAGGTTGTGTTTATGACTCCTTCGCAGTTATCTTGTCCATAAAACAAATTTTTATAAATATATTGGGTCGATAAACGATTTGTTAAATTATTATCAAAGAGGCTGTTATCCTTATGTGTTGTGATAAATTTTAATCAATGTATACTACTAAATTATAGAGGTTTACGCATAATTTGGCTCAAATGTCAACGCAATTGCTAAGTAATTCTTCATCTTTTTTTTTAACATTTAAAAAGAAAATATTTACACAAATTAAATTCTTGGTGCTCGCTAGTGCGATTTTAAGCATTATAGATCACTGTCAAACTGCTCAAGAGTAAAGTGGTATTCGCGAGCACCAGGTTGAGAAGCCATATACTCGAGCTATGTATTACTCCTACTGGTCGTGTGTCCGTTAGCTATGTAGCGCAGCTAGCGCGTTCTAACTATTCAATTAGTTAGCCTGTTGAATGTTCTTATGAATGATTGCTGGAATGTTCTTCTGCGTATGGATACGCTCGGCGAACAATCCATGCCGTGTGGCGTCCAATTAGTTTAACTGACGAGTTTAGTTGATAGTCTCAATTATAGCTTCGTGTAAGGGAGCGGCAGCAAATAACAGAACACCAAGTTGAAATTCAGTTTTTCTAAAATTCATGGGGAACTAGAGTAAAAATTGCATTAGTGTTTATTGCAGTATGTCCGAGGTAACAGATTAATAATGAGCAAGTAACTTCGAAATATGAATTTTATAGAATTAGCTGCAGTAATTTGTAATGGAAAACCTGTAGTTTCTCAGCCTCTATTGGATTAGGATGCCTAAAAACATCTACTCATTCCAGCAAATAGTTGCACTAGAGATTCAAATTTTTAAGATAATTTTGCAAATTATCGAATTTATTTCCGAGAGATGTCGTTTCGAGTTCACGCATTTGATAGTCACCCGTATGAATACGAGTTAATCCTGGATAATTTAAGTTTAAATTTAAAAAAAAAGGTTAATATTTAGCCAGGAACTCGCCATATGAGTGTCCATACGACAGTTGGACAATGTAGTTCATTTTTTCCGAGAGAAATGAATGCCCTCCACCCTCCGAGCGTAACATGCAGCACCAATTTCGCGATAGGTCATTGATAGAATGTTCCGTAAAGGGCACGACGGGTCGCAATTCCAATTTTGATGCGACGCCATACAGTCGTGGGAGTGATTGTGATGGGAGCGCATGTAGTTTTAGAGTGGAAGAGAAAGTCAAGGGTGAGATTAGTATGCGAAGTGATAGTGAGAAATTAAACGTCGTCGTACTGAGCTGTCGCAGCATCCGTAGGAAAATTGCTGAGTTCGAGCATATTATTCGCAGTCTGCACGACGACGTCGTGATAGGCACTGAAAGTTGGTTAACGGATGAGATTCAGAGTCAGGAGATATTTCCTAGAGACTATCGTGTCTATAGAAAAGATCGCGCTAATAGATCGGGCGGGGGAGTTTTCATAGCGGTTAGCGATAAGTACGATAGTAGTGAGATTCCGATAAGTGACGAGGATATCGAGAGTGTTTGGTGCCGCATAGGTAAAGAAGGCTCCAAAAAGGTGTCCTTATGCTCGTATTACAGGCCACCTAACGTTGGTGTAGAATGTATTTTAAGTCTCGAGAAACAACTATCAAAGCTTAGACTGATAAATCAAGATGGAATCGTTATAGTCGGTGGTGACTTTAACTTACACTCAATTGATTGGAAAAACCTAGGTTTCGAATCTAGAGGTAAAGAACGCGAATCCTGTGAGGCATTAATCAGAACATTCTGCGAGCACTCTCTCCTTTAATTAGTCAGAAAGCCAACGCGATCGGGAAACATATTAGATTTATTAGCAACTAACGTCCCAGAAAGAATAAACAAAGTCGCCATTGAAGATGGGATAAGTGATCATCAGGCCGTATATGCAGGGTGTAAGTTGAAAATCGATAGGCACCCTAAGCCTCAAAGAAAGTTTTATATATTTGCTAAGGCAAACTTTTCAAGATTCAGGTCGCGCCTCCGAGAAATACTACCTGGCTTCCGTGATATGACCGAACGATCAAGTGCAGAGTCGTCATGGACACTATTCAAGGATATAATGCTAGAGGGTAACGATAAGTAGATTCCAATTAAATTGAAGGTCGACAATAAAGAGCCACGTTGGTACAATAAGCAAGTTAAGAGTGCGCTTAGGCGTCAGAGAATAAGCCACGCAAAAATAAAAAATATGCCGTCTACATCATCCGATGAATATAGAGCAACTAAAGTTAAGACATATAAGGAATCCCGCGCTAAATCGAGAAATACTGTGCGCGAGACTTTTACTAACTTCCGGAATAAGGTCATCATCATCATAGGTAGTCTGTACGTAGACAGGTCCGTGATTATTCTTGTTTAAACCTGGTTCTCCATACACTCCTATTTTCCGCTGTCCTCATATCTTCATAACTCTCCCTTTCAAATCGTCTATCAGCTGAAACCTTTTGCTATCTATTTCCCTTTGTCAATCTAGTTTTCCTTCTAAAACGTCTTCAATCATACTCTCTCTCCTCAGGTAATGCCCAACCCAGTTTGCCTTCCTCTTTCTAATAGTCTGTATAATCATTCGCTTCTCTCCTACTCTTCGTAGCACTTCATCGTTTTTCATCCTATCTTTCCATTTTATCTTCAGCATTCTCCTCCGAGTCCACATTTCAAAGCTTTCCAAGTATTTGTTGTCATTTTTCCTTAGCTTTCATGTTTCTGTCCCGTACAAAGCTTTACTCCATACATAGCATTTTATGAACTTCATGCGAATATCTTCCCTTATATTCGCCGTATGCAGGTGTTTCCTTCTTCTGAAAGCCGCTTTTGCTGTTCCTATTCTAGTCCTGATCTCATCCGTACATTTTGCATCTCTTGTTATGATGCTTCCAAGGTATTTATAGTCTGACACTTGTTCAAAAGGCTTTCCTCTACTACTTATGTTCTGATTCTCTTCTTTTCCCGATATTCGAATGACTTTGGATTTTTCTGTGTTTATTTCTATACCGTATTTTCCACCTGTTATCACTAGTCTATTTATTATTTTTTGTAGATCATTTTCTTGCTAGAAGTTCTTGATCTGTTCTTCTAATCCTTCCTCCAATTTTGAAATCTCCTGTGTCTTCTAAAGCTCCTCTTCATATCTTGATAACTCTCTTTCCCTTTCAAATCGTCCATCAGCTGAAACCTTTTCCCATCTAGTTTTCCTTCTAACACATCTTTAATCATACTCTCTCTCCTCAGGTAATGTCCAACCTAGATAGCCTTCTTCTTTCTGATAGTCTGTATAATCATTTGCTTCTCTCCTATTCTTCGTAGCACTTCATCGTTTTTCATCCTTTCTGTCCATTTTATCTTCAGCATTCTCCTCCTTATATTCCCTGTAAGTAGTTGTTTCTTTCTCCTGAAAGCCGCTTTTGCTTTTCCTGTTCTAGTTCTGATCTCATCCGTACATTTTGCTTCTCGTGTTATGATGCTTCCAAGGTATTTATATTCTGAAACTTGTTCTAAAGGTTTTCCTTCAATACTTATGTTCAGAATAAGGTATTAAATAATTATTTGAAGGACCCTAAAGCGTTTTGGTCCTATGTGAGAGAGGTCCAAGGTAGAGGCCCTACCATACCTTCCCTGCGTAATGACTCGGGTGCCGTTATTCATATACATCTACATCTACAAGTTACCCTGCAATTCACCAAGTTGGTGGGTGGCAGGGTGCAATGCAATGCACCAAATCCTACTTAAAAATTGTCTAACGCAATTCGAAATTTCCTATTGTGATCTCGTATTGTCCTCGGAAAGAACGAGCCTAGATAACGCTCCGTCCTACAATAGATCTCACGTATTTTATCGTCTCGATCATTTCTACCTATAAACCTATATATATATTCATGATTGCGTAGAGAAAGCCAACCTGTTAAACGGTCATTTTGTAAAAGCATTTACAGCCGTCAGCGACCACTGCGTACATTATGCACCCGCAATAAGAGGGGACCTGATGGACGATATAGTATTTTCTGAGGTGGGAATAGCAAAGCAATTAAGCTCCATCAGACATAACAAAGCCACTGGCCCCGAAGAAATTCCTGCTCGCGTTTTAAAAGTATTAAATGAAGAAATAGAATCTTTTTTTCGGACAATCTTCACGAAATCCATTTCTCGCGCAGAGGTCCCTAGCGACGATTACAGGCCGATTTCCTTAACTTCGATATCGTGTAAGATTCTCGAGCATATATTCGTTAGCAACATAATGCGATTTCTTGGTAGTAATTTATTGTTAGATGATTGTCAACACGGCTTCAGGAAAGGTAGATCATGTGATACTCAGCTCGGTCTTTTTGTTAATTGTATACTGAGAAGCGGAGAAAAGAATACGCAGGTCGATGACATCTTCCTAGATTTTAGGAAAGCCTTTGATAAGGTATCTCACAGGAAGTTAATAACGAAATTAGAAACATTAGGCGTTAATTCTAAAATCGTTAGTTGGATCCGTGAATTTTTAAATCATAGGAAGCAGAAGGTTGTTATAGATGGGAAATCTTCGAACTTAGTGGAGGTTGTCTCTGGCGTTCCGCAGGGTAGTGTAATTGGTCCATTATTATTTCTAATTTATATAAACGATATCAGCTCAGTAGTCAGAAGTAAAATTAGGCTTTTTGCGGACGACACCGTCATCTATAGAGAAATAAGCAATCCGGAAGACCACCAGTATCTCTAAAATGACCTAGAAGCTATTTCTGCATGGTGTAAGGAATGGCAGTTAGAGATCAATCAAAAGAAAAGCTGCGTCATCAACTTCTGGAGAACAAAGAGTATCTCGTTGGATAATAATTATTCGTTGGACGGAGTAGAGATTCCAGTTTCCGACTCGATTAAATATCTCGGAGACACGATCCATCGTGATCTCTCGTGGGACACCCACATTCGCCGATTGATAGGTGCCGCTAACAAAAAGCTGGCCTTTATAGGAAGAATAGTTCATAATAGCTCCGAAAAAGTGAAATAATTATGTTATTTATCCTTGGTTCGACCGCAGGTCGAATATGCTTCAGCTGTGTGGGATCCCAACGAAAAGGACTCACTAAAGAGATAGAAAAGGTTCAGCGCAGGGCAGCTAGATTTGTAAAGAGGAATTACGATAGTAAACAAAGCGTAACATCATTAATAGAAAATCTGAAATGGACATCGTTAGAGGAACGTAGGCTGCAGGCTAGATTTAAACTACTGGAAAAATTAAGGTCGGAGGGACTAGCGAATGAGGTAGTAGGACTTATCAGAAGCCCGATGTATCTCGGAAGGCAGGACAGTGAGGATAAGATTCGCGAGATCGACTGTAGAACGGAGCGATATAGAGGATCGTTTTTCCCTAGGACGATAAGAGACCATAATAGGAAAATATAACGTAGGAAAACTATGGACCCTTGGTGCACTGCACCCCCTGTCATCCACCAAAAAGGTGACTTGCAGGGTATAATGTAGATGTAGATGTAGAAATAATTGCTTATAATATTACAAAACAAGATGATAAAGTATACTCCATAAAAAGAATACACAGAGATTTTAAAGGCGTTCTATTTGGAAAATACATATAAAACTGTATCGAAAGATTGGGCGATTCTTGAGTTTTTATCTCCGAAACTATAAGTCATAATTGTGTGGTCTTTCGGAATTTTCCGTGGTAAATGTTGTACTCTATCCGAATAAAATTTTCATCTATACGTCACAGATCATATAAGATCATGGGAGAGAAAATACGTTTTTTAAAATTAGGAGCACTCGTACTTAATTTAATTAAAATCCGTCCATCGGTTCAGGAGATGAAAGCTACGTCGGAAGGACGAGACGTGTCCATAAGGCGTTCCTCTACTACTGCTTCGAGTTGAGGAGTATTTGCGGTAACTGTTATTTTGTCACCGTTACTAATGGGAAGTGAACCTGTAACAGGTGTGCGCGGGAAGTAACAGGTATTGGAGTCAGCCAGTCAGGTTCAGTCACCGCTTTTGTCACAGCGGGCTCAGTGGAATAGGAGAAGGGGCGCGGTCCCTTCCCTACTCCCACTCTCACCAACTCGAGTCATAACTTGGTCCCAACTTCCAAGTGTTCCAATGGTCCAAATGGTTTCAATTGATGCCGATGTGCTGCGGTCAGGTAGTCCCCCGCCAGCTCAAGGTCAATGCAATGAAGGAGTCACCGGTGACTCAAGTAACAGGTATGAGTCACAGGAGTTAGTGTTAGTTAGTTAGTGTTAGTGTTAGTTAGTTAGTGTTAGTTGGTGTTAGTGAGTTGGAGTTAGTGCCTGGCTGTCGAAGGGTAAGGACGTGCCTTTCACTTCCTCCTGCGAGAGCTTCTGACCTGCGGGTGACCGGCGCTTTAAGAGCAGTAGCTGTAGAGTAGCTGTAGCAGCTGTCCTTCCGTAGCTGTATCGTTGTGTAGCAGTAGAAGTAGAGTCGAAGTAACCGTACTGACAAGTAGAACTAACATTTATTTATATTGTTTATTGTAGTATCTCTTAATCCCAATATCGTCATTTTTCAGTAGTATATTTCTTTCACTTGCTTTAAAAAAAACTCATATTCAGGTAGTAATTGTTTCTGTAAGAACTCTACGCTGTTTGTGTACTAACTTAACTTGTTTTAACTTGATTATCGCTGTTGGTGTACTAATTTAAATTGTTTTAACGCTTGCTTGTGTTTCTAACTTGCCTGTTCGCTAACGTTGTTTGTGCGGTGATTCAGCGCTTCCCTTTCACTTTTTACCTGCGTCCCTCTCTAGCGTAGACCTTAAGTCCACGAATTAGTTAGTCACTTAGTATAACCTTAGCTTGAAGTTTAATTTAATTCGTAGCTAGTACAGATTAGTGTTTAGGATGGCTTCACCTAGGATTCCCGTTTCCTCCTTTCTATGCGACGCTGATTTCGAGGGAATGAGGTCTCGAATCACGGAGCTGGTAAGAGAGGTTACGGACCTCCGTCGGAGGGAGGCAAGAGCGGAGTCGGCCCTTGTTCGTGTTGGGAGAACGCATCCATCCCCGAGAACTCACCGCGCCATGATGGCGACTCGGGTGCGCTCGAGTGCGAAAGTCGGTGGTGTGATCGAGGGTGCTTGTGGGACCTCTTCGGGGGCTGGATCGCTCCAATCCTGAAACCCAACGATTGGAGAGTGGTCTCCAACCGGGGGGATCGTGGGGTGGTCCTGCGAAGGCTGGGAGCTGGGAATGCCTCGGCAGACCCTCTTCCAGTTTGCAATCGGTTCGCGGCGTTGTCGGAGGACGACACTTCGGCCGATGCTCTCGCATCCACTCCCGTCTCTTTGGCGGAGGCTGGATCTATGGGAAGTCGGGGTGGGAAGGGAGGGCTCCTAGTAATAGGTAGTTCTAATGTCCGGCGTGTTATGGCTCCCTTGCTAACTCGGGCCCGCCGGGAGGGAGTGGCTGAGCGGTTGTTCTCCAGGTGTATACCAGGAGGAACGGTCCCCCAAGTGACGAGGGCGGTACGGGAGTCGGTGGAGTCAACGGGTTGCTCTAGGCTGCGGATGGTGGTCCATGTTGGGACTAATGACGCCTCGAAGCGCGGGTCCGAGGAGATTCTAAGTTCTTTTGAGGAATTGGTCGCCGAGGTCACTCGTGTCCGAGAGGAGTCGGGTTCTGATGTGCGGCTCACCATTTGTAGTATTGTCCCGCGGAATGACCGTGGTTCGGAGGTTTGGAGCCGCGTGGCGGGGCTAAACCAAAGGCTATGGAATTTCTGTGTGGGCATGGGAGTCGACTTCGTTGATCTCCGGCCGGTTCTCGGATCGTGTAGGGTACCCCTAAACGGCTCTGGAGTTCATTACACGACCGGGGCTTCACAGAGTGTAGTATGTAGGATCTTCGACCATGGTAGGTCTTTTTTAGATTAGAGAGTAGGGTAGGGCGTAGGCGTAATAGGAGATTTCATAGGGTCATCGAGTGTAATACAGTTTCTGGTCGCGAAGTGAGAGAGTCCACCTGCAAAAGCCGTAATAGAGCAGTTAATGCTTCGGGCGATAACGAGAAATTAAAGATTATAGTTTTAAACTGCCGCAGCATTCGTAGGAAGTCTGCCGAACTCGAACACGTAATTCGCACGTTGCATGCGGATGTAGTTACAGGTACGGAAAGTTGGCTCACTGAAGATATCGCTAGCCAAGAAATTTTTCCGAAAAGCTATAGAGTATACAGAAAAGACCGTGCCAATAGAATAGGTGGCGGAGTATTTTTGGCAATAAGTGAAAAGTACGATAGTTGTCAGATCCCTATTATCGATGAAACGACCGAGAGCGTGTGGTGCCGCCTAGGTAAGAATAATTCGAAAAAGATATATTTATGCTCATTTTACAGACCACCTAATGCCAAAGTTGATTATATTTTAAGTTTAGAGAGGCAATTAGCCGAGCTTAGATCTATTATGAACGACGGTTACGTGATAATTGGAGGCGATTTTAACTTACCGTCAATCGATTGGGAAAACCTATGCTTCGTTACGGGAGGTAAAGAACGCGAATCGTGTGAAGCCTTAATTGACACGTTTCATGAATATTCCCTAACCCAAATGGTACGAAAAGCCACGCGTTCGGGAAATGTTCTCGACTTGCTTGCTTCTAACATCCCGCATAGGATAACTAAGGTATCCACAGAGGAGGGACATAGCGACCATCGAGCTGTGTATGCGGAGTGCGAATTAAAGCTCAAAAGACATCCTAAGCCTCCTCGGAATGTATACGCTTTCGCCAAGGCCGACTTTAAAAGTTTCAGCTTACATCTCAAAAGTACCTTTGTCAGTTATCGTGAAAAGACAGAACGATTAGGTGTGGAGCCATCATGGTTATTATTTAAGGATATACTAGGAAAAGGTATCAATAGATTTATCCCCAGTAAGTTAAAATCTGATAAGAAAGAACCTCGTTGGTTTAATAAGGAAGTCAGGATTGCCTTAAGACGACAGAGGCGTAGCCACGCAAAATTGAAAAACATACCTACCACGGCTTCCGATGAGTATCGCACAGCTATAGTCCATGAGTATAACAGTGCCCGCGTACTAGCGAGGAAAACCATGCGTAACGCATTTAACACCTTCCGGAATGAGGTATTAAATACAAAATTGAAGGAGGATCCAAATGCGTTCTGGTCCTATGTAAGAGAAGTTAAGGGAGTGGGTCCTTCAATACCCTCCCTGCGATGTGATTCCGGAGACATCCTTCACGATGGGGAGGATAAAGCTAATCTACTAAACGTTTACTTCGCGAAGGCGTTCACGGCAGGTGGAAATAGACTTGAAGATAATCTTATTCCCGATGGACGTACTCGGATGGATAATATTAAAATCTCTGAGGCAGGAATAGCGAAGCAACTGAGTGCGATAAAGCCCAACAAAAACCCAGGACCAGAAGGAATTCCCGCGCGTGTATTAAAAGAACTAGCAGAAGAAATAGCTCCCTTCCTTCGGATAGTTTTCGAGAAATCTCTTACCCTCTGTGAGGTTCCTGATGATTGGAGACTAGCACACGTCACACCCATTCATAAGGGAGGTGACAAAGAAAACCCCGCAAATTATAGGCCGATTTCTCTAACATCATTATCATGTAAGATTTTGGAGCACATTATTGTTAGCAACACAATGCGTTATCTTGAGAGTAGATCGCTCTTAGTCAGCTGTCAACATGGCTTCAGAAAAGGTAGTTCCTGTGACACTCAACTCGGTCTGTTTGTGAACGATGTTTTATCATGCGGCGAAAATAATAAGCAGGTCGATGCAGTGTTCCTTGATTTTAGAAAAGCTTTTGACAAGGTTCCCCACCGTAAGTTGTTATTAAAATTGGGAAATCTTGGCGTTAATGTTAAAGTCATTAACTGGGTTCGCGCTTTCCTTTGGAATAGAAAACAAAAAGTAGTCATCGATGGTAAGTCCTCGAGTGTGGCAGATGTAGTCTCTGGAGTGTCGCAGGGTAGTGTGATCGGACCTATGCTTTTCTTGCTTTATATAAACGACATCAGCTCAGTTGTAAAAAGTAATATCAGGCTTTTTGCGGATGACACCGTAGTCTATAGAGAAATTAGTGGTCCTAGCGACCATCGTCAGCTTCAGGATGATCTAGATGCGTTATTTGTTTGGTGCAAGGAATGGCAGCTAGAAATCAATCAGAAAAAGAGTAACGTTCTAAACTTTTGGAAATCTAGAAGCCCATCGTCCGTGTTTACCTACTCGATAGATGGTGAGAGCATTCCTGTTTCGGAATCCGTGAAATACCTCGGGGTAACCTTGAATCGTGACCTGTCTTGGGACACCCACATAAGACGAGTGATAGGTGCGGCAAATAAGAAGTTGGCTTTTGTGCGTAGGATAGTCAGGAAAAGCACGGAAAAGGTGAGAGAATCCTGTTATTTATCCTTGGTTAGACCTCAAATGGAATACGCAGCAGCGGTTTGGGATCCATATCAGAGGGGACTCATAAAGTATTTAGAAAAAATACAGCGGCGAGCGTGAAAAAGAATTACGATAAAAAACAGAGCGTTACGTTACTCATTGATGAGTTGAGTTGGCCATCGTTGAAAGATCGTAGATTACAGGCGAGACTTAAACTTCTAGATAAATATAGGTCGGAGATATTCGTAAATGAAATGAAGGATATTATTCGACAACCAACGTATATCGGACGGAGGGATAATGAGGACAAGATTCGCGAAATAGATAGTAGGACGGAGAGGTATAAGGAGTCATTTTTCCCTAGGACAATACGTGACCACAATAGATATCTGTGAATAATAATTGGATAGGAACTTGGTGCGCGGCACCCCCTGCCATCCACCGTCAAGGTGACTTGCAGGGTAATATGTAGATGTATTTGTTTGTCACTGGAACAGATTGCCACTGCGACAGAAAAAAGTCACACTTCCCAACTCTACTGCTGCTACACTGGTAAAGAACACCTAAACATGCGTTATTCCATCTCTATAATAATCTGATGTGGCCACCACATGACATTCTTCATATCTGTAATATTTCTAAAAGTTCCAAATAGGTTACATAATATAAAATATTTTAAGAATCTGCGAGAAAATTTGAGACTTTACAAAGAACAGACATAAACTCAAACCATAGCCTTCTGATATTGGATATAGCCACAAAGCTACAACAATTAAGAAACTACAAAGGAGCGTTACTAAGACGTAACTAAGCGTCAATTGTTAGCAATAGTCGTCGGTAGGTGGCGTGGTGGTAGCAGCTAAAAATATAAGATATCTCTTACACAATGCATTATATGGGAATATGTTTCAATCAGAGGTTGTATAATATTATTTGTTGCAAATGTTAGCGTCGAAAAGCCGTTAACTCAGGAAATACTAATTGCAGGAGACCTAAATTTACCTTCGGTCAAGTGGGAAGGGTCATCAGCAGGGGGCGGGAGGGCTCAGGAACTGGTAAACAGCCTTATCTACGAAGGGGCATTTGCGCAGGTAGTAAGACGGCCTGCCAGGGGGGTAGCATTCTCGATGTCTTTCTTTTAAGGCCATATGAGTCACTTATTTGCTGGGGGTGAATGGCAGGTATTAGTGTCCATTTAGAAATGGACTGGGATATTACGACCCCAACGATGACGCTAAAACTAAGGTATGGCAATATAGTAGAGCCGATAGCACTGGATTTCAGCAATATTTAAGGGAAATATTTCCAAAGTGGGCAAGTGAAGGGGGAGGTGTAAAAGAAATGTGGGTAGTATTTAAAGATCTGTTGTTGCTGGTACTACAAAAGTACGTGCCCATAAAGATTCTGAAAGACAACCCTGACCCTGAGTATTATAACAAAACTATTAGAGTATTGAAAAAAAAGGTTAGAAAAACGCATAAAATAAAACATTTAAGAAATTTCTATGCAAGTAAATATAATAAATTAACAAAAGAGCTGAACAAAGAAAAAAGGAGTGCTAAAGAAAAATATCTCATAAATATTTTAGATAAAAGTAACGGTAGCGAGTTCTATAAATATCTTAGAAGGCGAAGAGAAAAAAACAAAGAAATTAGCTACGATAAAGAATGCAGATGGTGAGATACTCGTAAGAGACGAATATATAGCAAATGAGTTCAATAGGTGGTATGCCAGTGTGTTTAGTAAATCTGAAAATGTTGACACTTTAGTGCAGAGAGCTATAAATGGTATAGCGACAGAAACAGAGTTAAATAAAGACACGGTATCGACGGATGAGCCAAAAAACTATCATTCGGGATGCGGAAATTATTTTTAAAAGTGGCGAAGTTAAAAGATCGCAAATCTAGGGGACCAGATGATATTGCGGGAGAGGCATTGAAGTTGGGTTCAAGGGAAGTAGTACCGTATTTGCCAGTATTATCTACATCTACATGATACCCTGTAAGTCACCTTTTTGGTGGATGACAGGGGGTGCAGTGCACCAAGGGTCCATAGTTTTCCTACGTTATCTTTTCCTATTATGTTCTCTTATCGTCCTAGGGAAAAACGATCCTCTATATCGCTCCGTTCTACAGTCGATCTCGCGAATCTTATCCTCACTGTCCTGCCTTCCGAGATACGTCGGGCTTCTGATAAGTCCTACTACCTCATTCGCTAGTCCCTCCGACATAAATTTCTCCAGTAGTTTAATTCTAGCCTGCAGCCTACGTTCCTCTAACGATGTCCATTTCAGATTTTCTATTAATGATGTTACGCTTTGTTTACTATCGTAATTCCTCTTTACAAATCTAGCTGTCCTGCGCTGAACCTTTTCTATCTCGTTAGTGAGTCCCTTTTCGTAGATTATTTACTGTCACTTTAAATAACTATAGTATACCGGCGGATTGGAAGAAGGCGATAGTAATGCCTATTCACAAGGGAGGGAACAAAACCAACGTTGAAAGTTACAGGCCGGTTATTATAACATCAGTAGTTTGTAAGCTCATGGAAAAAATAATAGCTGATTACCTGCGCAACTTCTGGGAGGTAAACAATTGGCTATGTAAATATCAGCATGGATTTAGAAAAGGATACTCGTGTGATACACACTTACTGGGACTCGTCCAAGATATCGCAGATATTATTGATAAAGGGGAAGAAGTGGATGAGATCGTAATAGATTTTGCAAAAGCATTTGATACTGTTTCTCACGACATTCTTTTAGTTAAATTATAGAAGTTAAACATTGATAGGAGAGTGATCTCATAGATTAAATATTTCCTTACTGGCAGGTCTCAGAGGGTTAGAGTGGGAACGAGTCTGTCGAATTTTGTAAATATCACATCAGGGGTGCCCCAAGGAAGTGTTTTAGGTCCGTTACTATTTCTTATTTATGTTAATGATTTGTCGAATAACATTAATTCAAGAATAGGTTTACTCGCGGATGACTGCATAATATATAGGCAAATAAAAGGTGAGGATGACCGAGAAATTCTACATGAGCATTATAAATATAATAGTCGTCTAAGAAAAGCACTTATTATTATACGAGTATTATAATTATAATGCTCATTAATAGCAGTTTTTTAAGTAAACGAATTTGATATCTCTCGACTTAATTATTCTGTAGCTCAACTTGAACATCACCGCAAACGCCGCTATTTTCGACATGAAACTTCAGTTCAAAATTTAAAGTCATGCCATCATTTTGGAATGTAAGGTTTTCATTTACTATTATCTTTGGAGTTTGAACGTAATTCAGGGAAATGTTACTTTGTTTTGTTAGGTTTTCATTTTTTACTATGGATTTTTAATGGAAATCTAAGAATTGCTATCATCTTGTAACGTAAGATTTTCTGCCGTGATTACTAAAAAAATGTTATCACTTTAATGCTTCGTTTTTATTTTTTGTGACGTATTTTGAACAATTTAAAGAAATTTTATCACTTTCTTGTGCTAGGTTGTGATTTTCTGTTACGCATGTCGAACGTAATTAGTTTGTTTTTGCGGCTTGGAAATTTTTTTTGCAGTACCCAAGAAAACATATGTGCATCACGTACTCAACATTTCATTTCAGCAGTTTATCAATTTAAATAGAAGAATTTCCTTGGAATGAACAAAAGAAGATTGAAAATCACATGCGAAATTCACTTTGTAATTCTGGGTTTTCATTTGTTATTACCCGTTTTGAAGATAATAAAAACGATATTTTTCATTTTATGATACAGGTTTTCATTTTCTGTTACGTTGCTGTTATGTTTTTTCTGTTAAGCCGTATTATTTATGATAAAAAGTGATATTGTGACAAGAGTAAACAACCATTTCTGTTTGATCGATTTTAATCAAAAACTAATCAACTTTTTTACCTTTAACAAAAATGGTATATATAAAATTTTGCGTTGATCAGATAAATATTTTTTGAACTCGAGTACCCACAAAATTCCTATCAAATACAAACACACACATATGCACACCCAGACATCACCGAGAAAATAATCAAATCTTATTCATGGGATCTCAAAACGTGAATTTCCGTTGAAATCTCGTATTAGATTTTTTTCGTGAAAACAATACTGCCCTCTATACTACGTAGGGAGAAAATAATACAAGTTGTATGAAAAAAATTTCAGAAATTTTCACCGACTTCTAAGCTTTTTTTAAATGTGATGATATATTAAAATTATTTAAGCAAAAATGCTTTTATTTTTTTCAATTTCTTGAGTAATTCGGAAGAAAAAGTTAAAACAGTAAATAACATTCTTATGATCCGCACTCATTCAATTTCTGAATTTGTGTCGTCTTAAAAAAATAACTAAAGATATCCTAAATTCTTTCCTATTTGAATCAGGTTAAGAAAATAAACGCATTTGGAGTCAAATATGCGGTTTAGAATAAACGCTGACTTAAGTAAATACTGAAAGACTGCTGGAGTTGTTATCATATTGATTAGTTATCCATATCAAATGGCAACACCTACAGAGGTTTAACAAATTACATGGGTAGTTATTGAGGGTCAAGAAATATATTTAATACGTCGTAATCATGTAAATATCGGTGTATTTTATATAAGTACATGTGGGATAGAAGCTTATCCAAGTAAATGTTTGATCTGGTACTCTCACACACCGCCCAAATCAACTGTGCCTAAGAAGAAAGAGAGATCCTTGGGTTAAAACTGGAGCCGAAAACCGAAATCATTAGAACAGCCAGCTTATTCTAATTAAATATTTAACTCGGAATAAGAAGAGAAGGAGTTCAGGTAAATGAGGCGATACTTATTGAAAGATCACTTTTTACAATAACTTTTTTTTAATGGGTCTCGCAGGATATTTCAAATCATTTATCCAATTTCTTAATGTATTACACTTTTGTTCGATCATCTTCTCGTCCCAAGTCTTCATTCAACCCGAAGGTTACAAGATATGGCCCGTCTACCCATATCGAATACAATAAATACAACTCTCTCGAATTTATATCGCGAAATGATAGCTCGTTCTAGGCCTTCGATCAGGAAAATGATTTGGTTTCTGGAGCTGCACAAAATCACAAACCACAAACTGTGGTCCGCGGACCCCTGGGGTTCCGCGGAAGTTTTAGGGGGTCCGCGAGTTAATGCATAAACTTATAAAAAATCATGAAATTTTAAAATCCTTTAATTTCTCTCGGGACTCATAAGTCCCGATTTGTAAAATGTCTTATATCTTTCCTCCCAGAACTAGTATCCTGACGGGACTTACAAGTCCCGACCATTTACGTGACTTCAAGCCGAGAAACACGAATCCATCCAATGAACTTGGGGGTCCGCGAGAATTCTTTCCTATCAAAAGAGGTCCTTACCTTACTCAAGTTTGAGAACCATTGCTATAGAGCGTTTCACGTCGTCCGTGCACTACGAGTTCTTATGTATCCTAACCTAATTTACACCTAAGTTCCGACAAGGCGGCTGAAGTTTCTCGCGCTCAAATGTAAAATTTCATATCTCGAAAACCAATGAAGGTATTGAGTTTATTCCACTTTCAAAAATAAGTTTAATCTTATATTGCCCACCTATTCCTTATAGTACGTAAGTTAGCAGAGAGTGAAAATTTCGTGCACTGATGCAGAATGTGAGAGCCGCGTTCGGTTTTATTTAAATTTAACAAAAATTAACTGCTTTACGTGTTCCTTTTAATGGTATATGTGGCTTATGGAACACTTGCGAAAGCTTTTCGTGTGATTTCAGCGAATAGACTGCGAGATTTGGCCGTTCAAATATGAATGCGGCGGAAGAAACTCGGAAGTTTCGATGAAAACGCGAGAACAATTGTTTAACCTCGCAAAAACGGCGATTTTTCGGTTTAAAAAAGTATTTGGTTTATTTTCTTACTCATTTTATTAATTTCACATCCTTCGTTAGGTGTTTAAGCGAGTAACTATCCCAAAAACGACGAAAATCTGGATTTTGAACGAATTGGCAATGCCGAGAATTAGCAGTATATGGAAATAACATGGGATAGCGGTTCTCCCATAAGAACACGTAGTGCACGGACGACGTGAAACGCACAATAATATTCGAGATCATATCCTGCAGCTTATGTAATACGGACGGCATCGTTCGCTTCCATAGCATTGGGAAATTTGCGGCGGGAACGTGGCTTCGATCCATTTAAAATCTTTTTATTGTCAGTGAATGAACTTCATTCACCTCGAAGAACGCTTTAAAAGAGTATTTTTGTTTAGATGTCTTATTAATTGAAAAAAACCTCATCGTGAGAATGAACACAATATAAAGTCAATGATCGACAGGAGTGATTAAGAAATTTCATTTTGAGATGCTAAAACGTTTTAGAAAGCCAAGATTGCGTGTGAGGAATATGTCATCGTAAATTATGCATAATTTTCTCTAAAATAGAACATGTGGCCGCGATATTGATAGCTAACTAGAGGGTTCCAGAAAACAAAAATAAAACCTGTCTGAATCCCGGAATTAACAAAAAAAAATCAAAATATTTTTATGCAATATAATAGAATTTAAAATGTAGTTATAGTGTTGGTGTTATTATATTAATATCATTGGATAATTTTAAAATATTTATCCTAGGGCCGGTATAATGATCAAACCGGCAATCGGCTTCTATGGTAAACAAGTGAGGGAAGAATTGCAGAGCAAATTATATAAGACGCTATTTTTTAAGGATTATGTCTTCATCATAAGATTACATCTTTGGTTGTGATCGACGGCCTCATAATATAGTCTATAAATTCCCTTTAAAAGCATTAATTGGGTATCATTGGAGGACCGTAGATTGAACTCAAGGTTGAGGCTTCTGGAGAAATATAGGTCGGAATGTCTAAAAGAGGAGGTTGTAGGAATAATTGAAGCACCAAGGTATATAGGTAGAAATGATCGAGACGATAAAATACGTGAGATCGATTATAGGACGGAACGTTATCGAAGCTCGTACATTCCGAGGACAATACGATATCACAATAGAAAATTTCAACCTGCGAGAGACAATCTCTAGATAGGTTTTGGCGCATTGCACCCCCTGCCACCCATCAATTAGGTGAATTGCAGGATAAAATGTAGATGTAGATATCAATGCTATTTAATAATATGTCTCCCGTTGAAAAGCAGTGGACTCGTTGCTATGGCAGTTTTATTTCCCACCGTTAAAAATTGGAAAATTTTCCCTTTTTATCAACTTTTATATTAACTTATATACAGGGTGTGTCAAAAGTATGTCATCATCATCATAGGTAGTCTGCCCGTAGACAGGTCCGTGATTATTCATGGTTAAACCTGGTTCTCCATATACTCCTATTTTCCGCTGTCCTCTTCATATCTTGATAACCCTCTTTCCCTTTCAAATCGTCTATCAGCTGAAACATTTTCCTACCTCTTTCCCTTTTCCCATCTAGTTTTCCTTCTAACACGTCTTTAATCATACTCTCTCTCCTAAGGTAATGTCCAACCCAGTTTGCCTCCCACTTTCTAATAGTCTGTATAATCATTCGCTTCTCTTCTACTCTTCGTATCACTTCATCGTTTTTCATCCTAACCATTTTATCTTCAGCATTCTCCTCCAAGTCCACATTTCAAAGCTTTCCAAGTATTTGATGTCATTTGTCCTTACCACCCATGTTTATGAACTTCTTGCGGATATCTTTCCTTATATTCCCTGTAAGTAGGTTTCTTCTGAAAGTCGCATTTGCTTTTCCTGTTCTAATCCTGATCTCATCCGTACATTTTGCTTCTCTTGTTATGATGCTTCCAAGATATTTATAGTCTGAACTTGTTCCAAAGGCTTTCCTCCAATACTTATGTTCAGACAAAATTATGTATAAACATTTTAAATAGTCAAATTTTGTAGATAGTATGACTAATTTAAATAAAAATTTGTACATTTTAAAGCTAAAATAAACAATTAGCTTTAACATTTGAAGGAAGGAAGTTCATTCTAAAATGGTACTGGAAATATGAAAAAATCAAAGAGGTTCAGGGTGTATGGGAATGTTAATATGGGATAAAGGTGTCAATGCATCTAACAATAACCCACCTCCGTGATAAATTCGAAGAGCATGGAACTGTTCACAACATTAACAAGGAAAGCTGTGGGAAGAAAAGGACTTCAAGAAGTGCCGAAAACATCAAAGTGCATACGAGCAGTCACAAAAAAAGTCAACAAGACAGTGTGGAAAAATTAGGATATTCTGTGTTAAGATTATGGCATCATCATCCGTGCCTTTAGCACGTATTTGGATAAAAAATCGCAAAAAATTATGGTGTCATCCTCCGTGACATTTAGTTCGTATCCGGATAAAAAAATTAATTTAAAATTATTACGTCATCATATGTATACGTTGTTGGCTGAAATAAAATAGATTATAATGCAGTCTAAGCATTAAATCAATGCCCTTAAAGTATGGAAAAATCAATTCCCATTGAAAGGCATTAGAGCCATTGATATGGTAATTTATATTTTTCATTGCTAAAGACCGGGAAAAATTTCATAATTTTATAATTAAAATGTCTGTCTTTAAAAAAATGAACTGCATTCTTTATTCCATAGTATGGTGCAGGTCCCGACTTTTTATCTTAATTTTAAATAATTTAAAAACGCAATTTTATATAGCCCTGCACAATTTTCAATGCTTTTCTTATGGGTTTTTAAAATTGGACATTGGGGTCAAAAACACCCCTTCAATATTACTTTTTCTGAAATTTTGGATTTTTCCAGAGGTTGTAACCAAATTTCAGCTCTACGGCACTTCTGAAAGTACCTTAGGTTTTAAATGATATATATATATATATATATATATATATATATATATATATATATATATATATATATATGTGTGTGTGTGTGTGTGTGTGTGTGTGTGTGTGTGTGTGTGACTCTCAGTTACCCTATCGCTGAAGAAGGGCATAGACCCGATAAGCTTGCGTGTTTTTTTGTGTTCGTGTGTTCAACGTGTCTCTTCGACGCCCCCAGGAGCCTGCCATCTTGGTCCCCGACTTGGTGTCAGCTGGGCTTCCTTCAACACCTTGTTTCCACCCTCATCACTACCTTTTCATTTCCTTAAGTTAATATATATATTCCTTTTCTGTATTTACATTGTTGAAGCGAATCTGAAGAAATTACAACAGTCCATATTAGCAACGAGATTATAAAAACTATATTCATTGTTCGTGGTGTAATAGAAGTCTCTTTATTGTAATGTGGATTTGTATTGATACGAGCATTCCTACGTTTCGTGAAGGGATATTTCTGCTAATAACTGTAAGTTTTTATTTATCATAATTATTATAGTGTTTTTATTTATCTTAAAAACTTTTTATCTTCATTCAAGATTATCCTGAAAACTGTTTTCCCTATAAAAGGCTATTGAAAACCTCGTTGATGATCAACAGTTTCACTCCTGCTAGTATCTAAAGCTGAATTTATCTGAACTAGCAGTATATTTTCGTTGATTTTAAGCAATATGAATGGATAGGTCAGTATTTTCATTAATGAAACGAAAGACACTATCAAACTTCTTACTACATATATACCAAACATTATTACGTTTGCCTCTGAGTTCTCTACTTCTGTCTGTCATTCTCTCAATTGTAAAAAGATTAAAGGTTAAATATAGAGACCCCCACATCCAGGACCGGCCCGAGCTACGGGCGAGCTGGGCGGCTGCACAGGGCGCCAAAGTTTTGGGGGCGCTATCCCGAACATTTATCTATGCATTACTTGCAAGTGAATAAATATTAAATATCGATTTATACCAAGGAACAGGTTAGAATATTGATGGCATCCCTTTTAATTCTTTATTATCAATAATTTTCACAGAGCGATGAATAAATTAACATGTACTTTGTAAATATCTCAATAAACATTAATGTAGGGGGGCGCTGGAGTGCTATTTCGCTCCGAGCGCCAAAACACCTCGGACCGCCTTTGCCCACATCACTCAACAGCTAGTCGACAGAAAGGTTATCATAATTATATTATAGAATTTATTCATATTAAAGTATGACCTATATAAAAGTTGGTTATAAAAATTCATTTTTATATCTTCATTGTTTGGATTAAAAACAATTGTTCGCTCACATTCGATTTTGAATTCTGTTCTAAAAAAATGTAAACCTCTGCCTTTCAGCTGAAGAACTTTTCATGTCCTCCTATCTTAATTTTGACTAATTTAAAAATGCAAATTTATAATGCCCATCAACGATTTAATACTTTTCTAATGAGTGATAGAAATGAAACTAAGGGGTTGGAAAAAGACATTAATTACTCCTCTGCAGCAGAGACTAGATCCACCAAATTTAACCATGTCTAGCCCTCCTATAGACCGCCTTATTCTGAAAATGTGGCTTCTCCAAGTTGCAGGATTCATGAGATTTTTCTTGATCAGTCGGACGGACAGACAAACTGAATACATAAGCAATTTTTTTAAAGCGCTAAAAACTGTTTGGCCGGCAAAAAAAGGCCGGTTGGCAAACCTAGTTCTAATGTACGAAATTGCTAATACTTTAAAAAGAATTTGTGCAATCCATATTGGTTATATTCCTATCAAATTATTTAAACTCTCTTTAATAAAGATAAAAAACGAGGCCTGGCGAAAAAGATATTCCAACCAGTGCACAATACAATAAATCCAAATTAATTTTATTTATTGATTTATTTCTTCTCGTTTTATTGAGAAGATAAAAGCACCCAGGGCCACCTACAACGAGTTTTTCAGCTATAGACGACCCGCGATATAGGCACTAATGAAACTAAAAAACATTCTCCTCTTCCGTACCGTTCACGCCTCTCTTGCACGCACAGCCTTTCTCGACTCTGCAATCTCCTGTAACGCCCCAACGGCGCGATCCCAGAATTCCCTCCCGCGTGAATAACTGAGTCGTCTCAACACCAGAGGGCGTTTAAAGTGACTCATTTACGTCGCTCGTAACATTTTCAGCGCACCCTTCCCCCTCCCCTTCCATTTGCCCCTGCACGCACGCCTCTAACCTTGAGTCTCCTCTTGCCTCTCTCCCTTTCTCTCTCTCTCTTTCTCTCTTCCCCTCTCTCCTCTCTTCCTTTTCGCTTTCCGTGGCTTTCATTACCGCTAATCATCCTCCCAGCAAGTGTCTCCGCTGCAATTCCCCACTAAGATTCGTTTATCAGGTCACAGACTCTTGACCCAAGCAAAGCATCCGTGAAGTCAGTAGGTCCAGATAAATGACAGAAGATGGAGGACATGTTTTTAAACCTGCCTAGCAGTACCAGCGCAATTTTTGCGCGGAATTATTTTAATTGATAGAACGTAATAGGTATGAGAGTTACGCTAATATACGTTTTATACCTATGAGAGACGAAAGTTATTCTTACTAAACTCTATTTAAGACATTTTATTTGAAAGCAACGAAATTGTAGATAAGTAATGAATATGGTTGTTTGCATAGATGGTTACAATAGATTTAAATTATGCAATACGCGTCTTATTTTAGCATAACGTAGTACAGGTTTTTACATTGGATCGTTTTAAAGCAAGTATTTATTTAGATCTTATAAAGCCAATATATCCACGCGTATGCTTATGCGGATCGAAACAAAAATGAGTATCTCGAGGCAAACAATGCCGTAGGTCGCCAAGAAAACTTCTTACTAAATATGCTATTTTTTGATAATATATATAATTAAAACGCAAAATTCGAGAGATTTCGAACCAAAAATCGACGAAAAGAATAAGAATTTATGTTCATTTTTCTTTAAAATGGTTGTCCAAAGATCGCACGTCAATTACATCTAATTTAATTTTTCAAAATAAAATAAGCCTGAACGTCGAAAAATCGATCTTTACGTGTTATCTTATGGAGAATTGATATGATGGTCTAGAGTCGAACCTGGGACACTTCTGTAAACGAAATAGTTATTTCGGAGCCTCTTAGTTTGCGGAAACAAAATGGGGTTTACACCATTGCTCTATGAAAAAAAATTTAAGAGATAAAAGGGGGACGGAGAGATATTGAGTAACTACCTATATATAAAAGATACTAGAGCAGTGATTCTCAAGTGCGGCCACCAGAAAATTTTAATGCGGCCACCATCAAAATTATATTATAAAGATAGTAACAATTAATATGCAGACTGCGATGTCACATTTTTATAATTAATATTTATTTCTGTCATTTGATCTCGTGAAACATCTTGCCTTACATAGAATACCAAATATAACTTACAAGGAGAGGCTACGACCCTCGGATTAGGGATTTTGATGAGATGCGACCAGATTATTCTACATCGAAAATAAGAAGACCCGTGTCTCGGGGTTTTTTTGAATGTGCCCTTGGGTGCGAGAAATCAGCCTCGAAAATATGCAAAATCATCGTATGCAACTTTATAAGCTTTTTTTATTATCCTAACATTATTAGAAAGGTATTATTTTCCGGTAAAAATACGCTTTGTAATTTTTATTTGGAGGTAATGCAGAAACATATTGTACTGAGCCTTTTAAATGCTTTATTAATGTCTCCACAGTTAATTTCCGTGTTTTTTCACATTAATATTAAAAGAAATTCACAATATTCATTGTTCTCTTTTCCGATCGCTGTCCCCCAAGGCGAGGCTAATATGACCAATAATATATAATTAATATAACAATAAATTTAATAATAACATATAATTATAGATGATCATTTTTGAACGACGTCATTTTTCATGCTACGAACCATTGTTTCATTGACTGCATTATTTAAAATGCCCATTATCATATGTCTCTGCGTTCATTACTTCCAAATAACAATTATACAGCGCATTTTGACCAAAAAATATTACTTTCCGAATAACGCTTGGATAATTAAAAAAAAAATTTATGTGGCCACCACATCTGTGTAATATTTCTAAAAATTCCAAATAAGTTACATAATAATAAATATTTTAAGAAACCAAGAAAGTTTTAGACTTTACAAAGAACAGAAATAAACTCAAACCATAGTCTTCTGATATTGGATATAGCCACAAAGCTCCAACAATTAAGAAAAGAAAAAGGAGCGTTGCTAAGACGTAACTAAGTGTCAATTGTTGACAATAGTCGGTAGGTGGCGTGGTAGTGGCGGCAAAAAATATAAGATATTTCTTAAACAATGCATTATATGGAAAAATATTTCAAACAAAAATTGTAGAAAATAAAATTTCCTACAACTTTTATTCCAATACATTTTTACATTTATCAAATATTAAAGCAAATATTTCAAAATAACGGATAAGTGACAAGAGTAAACACCCATTTCCGGTTGACCGATTTTTACCAAAAACTAATCACTTCTTGTGACTAAAAATTTTAAATATACAATTTTGCATTGACCTGATTAATAGTTTTTGAGTTAGAGCACCCACAAAAAGCTATCATATATATACACACACACACGCACACGCGTACACACAGACACAGACATCATCGAGAAAATAGTCAAAATGTGTTCAGGGGACCTCAAAACGTGGATTTCCGTTGAAATCTCGAAGTCGATTTTTTTCATGAATACAATACTTTCCCCTATACTACGTATATGGAGAAAGTAAAAAGGAAATATTTGAGATCGAACCCGTGCCTACGCCGTAAGAGCTATCCATTCCGACATTCCCTTTCTTATGAACAATTCGACAATGAAGCTTATAAAGTTGCATTCGATGTTTTTGCATATTTTCGAGGCTGATTTCTCGAACCCAAGGGCCCAGTCACAAAACCCCGAGACACGGGTCTCCTTATTTTCGACGTAGAACCACCTGGTCGCATTTCAACAAAATCCGTGACCCGAAGGTTTTTTAGATCCTAAATTTAACAATGTGACTACCACAGCATGGCAAGACAAATTTTTCTCTGAGAACCACTCTTCTAGAGTGCATTAAAAGGGTTAAAACAGAGCATGGAGAGGGTTGAAAGGAATTTGGACGAATGACTGAGTACATTAATTCCACGAGAAGTGTAACCTTGAGTTCATAACGTTTAATGACGGGAAGCAGGTAGGTGTGCCTAACACAGGGAAGTTATTCGCAGATTAAGGTGAAATAATAGATAATCAGGAAGAGGGAGATTTATTGTTTTTCGCGGCATTGATATTGTTTTATCTGAATTCGGCTTTTGAATATCGAAGGAATATCGCAGATTACATAAAAATTTCTAGACCAACGTTTTGAAAACGTTTCTTCGTTTTAAATAATCACAGTAAATATTGAGTCAAAGAAATTAATAAGCGGAAGAATCAAAACAGTTAAAAACGTCTCAGATGATTTCTGAAGCTTGAGAATTCACATTTTACGTTGAACTGTAACAAAATTTTCCTAAATCTTTATTAAGGGGAAGAACAAGGAGCCGGATCAGTCATCGGGGTATAGAATGCAATGACAGTAGATTCATATAGTCGATAATTTTTCCTAAACCCTATTTAAAAAAACAATGGATTTTAATCGAAAATAATCATATAATCTGGATATGAAGGAATATCTCTATATATTAAAGTCGTAGTTGGTCGGTCACCTAAAACTACCTATAACTCGAGTATCTTCGTAGGAATTCAACGCTTGAATCAACTGACTCCTAAAAGAACGGAATTTCATTTATTGTCACTTTTTAACACGCGTCGAACCGGTCCGAAAATCGGTTTTTAACGCGAAAACGACGTATTTTATGTGGAAATCTTTCATCGTCTAGGTCTGCGCTTCAAAACTATTTAGATTTCGTGGCACAATTTCGGGTTCACTCTAATTTCGTGGCACACCGAACCAAATTTCACGACTAGAACATTTATATCACCTGCGGTCAACATAAATAAAAGAAAATAAAAAACTTCCACATATGTATTGATAAAATCTACATTATTGAAATCGTCCAGGTTAGGATGAAATTGGATGATAAATATTGCAAATTCGCCAGTTACGAAGACTCTTGATTTCTGTTTCAAGTAACTGAAACAGCTTAACAAATCTTACCTTCAAGTATCTCTCTTATGAGAAATTTCTTTTCTATGGTCTTGGCTTTAGAGTAATAAAAGAGTATATTTCCCCTCCTCAATGTAACGCGGCACACCTAGTACTTTGTCGAGGCACAACAGTGTTCCGCGGCACACTGGTTACGGGGAAATGTTCTAGGACCAAGAATCTTGGTGATTTGCATTATTGCCGGTTTCGCGTTGCATCTGTCCACATACTCATGAAATTTTGAGTTTAAACAATACATAGCTAATGATAAACAATAAGATGGTGACGAAAACAAATAAATAAATATTCCACTATTCATTGACATTGTGTTAATGAGTGTTCCTAAGTCAGATATATCTCTATACATATATGAATGTCGTATTTGGTCGGTCAATAGACAAAAGATAAATTGACAGAGAAATGAATGTGATACGAAACGTGTCGTCCACTAAGAGACAGTTCGAAAACGGGGATAGATATAAATGTTTCTACCTTAAATATATGCCGAAAGGAAGAGGTTCAGTAGTGCACGATGGCAGCGGACGAATTCGCCTCGCAGACCTCCGAGTCCATAAAGTAACATTAAAACAGATGATGAAATTATCCATCTCATCACTCAGATTTAGAGCATCAAATTCCCTATTTCTTGATCCATTCCATGGAAATGGCGTGCCGGAGGAATTAATACATAGTGACGATTGGGCATTAGTTGAGTCAGAGGAATGAACTTTGCTACAACAGAATGTAACCATTGTTTTAGTTCAAGGGCCGAGTTAGTATTTAAATTCTGCCGTCCAAAAATACAGCTACATCGAATCGCATTATTTTTTAGAAAAAAAATGAATCTACCAATACTCGAATCTGAGCATTTCCGAAGAAATTTTTTAAAAATCCGAATAATATAAAAAAAAACTTTTAAACGATCAGTATCATTATAAATAGCTGTTTCTTACATATCATTATAAATAGCTGCTTCTTACAAATATAGGATATATCATGTAAAATCTAAGGTACTTCTATAAGTGCTACAGAGCTCAAATTTGGTATAAAAATAAATCATTGAGTACAATATCTGGGAAAATCTGAAATTCCAGAAAAAGTTATATTTAACCCTAGATTACTAACCATTCGTCTGGCAGACGACGACCAAAACAAATATACCTCCCTTACTCCATTTTTACTTTCTCATATACGCAGTATATTGAGAAAGTATTGTTATCGTGAAAAGATTCGACTTCGAGATTTTTGATCCCAATGTCCAATTTTAAACACCCATAAAAACATTGAAAACGGCGCAGGGCTATATAAAATTGCTTTTATAAATTATTTACAATTAATATACAAAGTCGGGACATGCACTATACCGCTGATGAAAAAATGGAGTGTATTTTTCTTGAAGACACAATTCAAATCCATGCAGAATTTGCAAAAAAAAATACTTTAATCGTAAAATTATGAAAGGTTTTTTAGTTTTTAACAATGAACAAGTAGTTCTGGAAAGAGTTAATCCGCCTACTTTCCTTTCAATACAATTTTAATATATAACAAGTAGAGGTTTACACAGGTTTCCCGTGGTACAGAATTGCTTTTCGTAAAATTCGCCGTATTATAATCGTATACTAATGTATTTGCTTTTAAATCAGAAAATTATTTTTCCTTATAATGTAGTAGCTCTGCTTTTTTGATCCGTTCTAAACATATTCATCTCGTTTTTCCCATTCTATACTCGTCCTACAAATGAAATATCTTTGAAATCCGTGCAGCGAATACCTTCCAAATTCATAGTTACAGAAAAGTTCTAACCTTGATATTGTGGTAACCCTGTTTAGTCGTCCCGGATGAAATATAATATTTTGTTTATTTAATTATATAAAGATTACATATACCATAATAATAATAAATAGTGTTCTGCATATCTGCAGGTTCAGGTGCTCCTCCTCCACCTTTCTCTATCCTGTGCCCTTCTCTTCATCTCCCCATACCCTCCTCCCTCCCTAACAATATCCAACATTTTAATCCTTCTTCTTCCTCTTTTCTATCTTCCCTCCACCGTTCCTTTGATAACATCCTTCAGTAATCCATCTCTTCTCAAAATATGTCCTATCCATTTCTTTTTCCTAGTCACTATCGTGTCCATCAAACTCCTTTCCTCTTCTACTCTTCTTAGCACTTCCATATTTGTAATCCTGTCAGTCCATTTAACCTTCAGCATCCTCTTCCATGCCCACATTTCAAATGCCTCCACCCTCTCCCTGTCTCTCTTCTTCAATGTCCATGTCTCCGACCCATATAGCATCACACTCCAAACATAACACTTTACCAATCTCTTCTTCAATCCCAAATCCATCTTGCTGTTAAATAGCTTCCTTTTTCTATTGAACGCTTCTTTTGCCAAACCTATTCTCATCTTAATTTCCTTCTCACATTTCCAGTCCTCTGTCAACAACGTACCAAGATACCTGTACTGTTCCACCTGCTCTATCCTCTCCCCCCTCACCTGCACTTCCATTCTTTCTTCGCCCCCTATTCTCATTACTTTCGTTTTCTTTCCATTTATTATCAACCCATATCTGTCTTCCACGCTCACCAGATTCTGTAGCATCTGCCTCAAGTCTTCCGTCCTCTCAGCAAACAGTATCATGTCGTCAGCAAACCTAATTGACGATGTAATTCTTCCTCCAACGCTTACTCCTGTGCTCGTCTCCCAACACTCCTTTATCATTTCTTCAGAATAGATGTTCAACAGGGTTGGTGACAAACAGCAGCCTTGTCTAACTCCTCTCCCAATCTCGAACCACTCCGTCCTGCTTTCCCCTATCCTCATGGCCGCCTCCTATCTCATGTATAGATTCCTTATCAACCTTCTGTCTCTCCAGTCTACTTTCTTCTCCCTCAATATCTCCATCATTCTTTCCCACCTCACAGGGTCGAAAGCCTTTTCCAAGTCCACAAAGCACAGACTGATACCCTTGTCCCGTTCTAAATACCTTTTTCCAACTGTCCTCACCACCCCTATGACATCCCTCGTACCCATTCCTTTCCTAAATCCAAATTGTTCTTCTGCTACATTCTTTTCCATTACTCTCGTCAACCTTCTATTCATCACTCTCAACATTATCTTGGCCGCGTGAGCTATCAGACTAATAGTTCTATGCTCCCCGCACTTTTCCTTCGCCCTTTCCGTCTCCCTCCTTAGTTCATTGTTCAACCGCCTGTAGTTCCTTCTCTCCTCCTCTGTGTTTGCATTATTGTATCTCCTTCTCTCCTCCATCTTTGCTATCATTTCCCCTGTTACCCAGGGTTTCTTAGCTCTCTTGCCTTTCCTGTATCCTATTTCCCTTCCCGCCACATTTACCATTCCATTCTTAATTCTCTTCCATTTTTCCTCTACTCCTTCGTTCTGTGTATTTCCTCTCTTTAACAGGTTTGCCATATCATAACCGATTTCCTCTTTCTGCCTTTCTTTCAGTTTCTCTATATTCCATTTCTTAGCCATCTTTGCTTTTCTAACTCATTTCATTTTGATCTTCATTTCCAACATTAGCAGCACGTGGTCGCTTGCTATGTCTGCTCCTGGGAGCCCACACACTCTTTTCACTCCATTCTTATACCTTCCTTCCACCAATATATAGTCTATCTGTTTTCTGTACATGTCACCTGGCGATTTCCATGTATATAGCCTTGTCTTATGATTCTTATACCAGGTTTTGTTTATTATCATGTTCGTCTCTTTGCAGGACTCGATAAGTCTGTCTCCCCCTTCCTTTCTCTGTTCCAGCCCGAACTGCCCCACAACTCCATTGGCTCGTCCCTCTCTCACACTCGCATTCCAGTCTCCCATCACTATTTTACAGCATCTCTTTCCTTCCTGGTCCAGTATGGCACTTATTCTCTCATACACTTCCTCCACTTCCCCATCGTCATGGTCGCCGGTTGGCATGTACACTTGGTTTAGCATTTAATTTCAGTCCAATAATTCTTTCACTGTCATAAATGACCCTGGTAACACTCGGTTCGATCTTCTTATTAACTATCATTCCTACCCCGTTTCTCCCCCTGTTATTCCCCGAGTAGTATAACTTGGTATCGTCACTCCTCAACTCACCATTTCCCTCCCATCTCACCTCGCTTATCCCAATAATGTCCATCTTGTTTATCTCCATCTCTCTCTTGAGATTTTCCAATTTTCCAACTCTAAATAACGTCATTATATTATTTTATATTTTATTGTAATAGCCCTGCTCTCTAGCTCCACTATAAACATGTTAATTTAATTATGGTATGTTGTACAAATCTCATAGATAAAATTTAATTGAAATTCGTTCAGTCAATTCCTTACAACTAAAAGAGTTTAATTTGTAATTGTGTCACCCGTTTGGCTGATTCGGTTTAAATATGCTAATAGGGTTTTTAATATATGTGTATATTATATGTATTTAATTTGATTAAAAATGATGAGGACAGGTCAACACAAATACGTGTAAAAAGAATAATTTTTTATTCCTTGTATTGTGGCAGCCCTGCTTTTTATATCTATACTAAACATCTTGATTTTGTTATTTTTTGTTGCACGACTACTACTACAAAATTTTCAGAGATATCATCATTGGAAATATCTTTTTGAATTCAAAGGATTTCACCTTTGCACCGATTTTCATTCTTTCCTTATGTAACAATATTGTATTAAAACAATATCTAAAATTTGCAATATTAAGAATATTATAATTTTTCCATTGTGGGGTACTAATGCCTCTCATTTTTGCCACATTTCAAAGTTGCAGCACTTCTAGAAGTGAAATAACATTTATCTAATTGTTTACATTTTAAAATATTTTAACGGCTGCAATAAAAATTCATGGAGATATTCAAAAGTTAATTTGTGCATTTGCACTAACCTCTAAATAACTTTAAAATTTCAACTCATTAGTTCGCCCCGTAGTATCGAGACATTTGCCTATTTGTTTAACTTTTAAGAATTTTTAACTGCCAAACAAATTAAAAGAAAAAATTTGTATAATCCCTACTTCGTTTTTTTTACAAATTCTACCTATAAACAAAATTTCAGCTCCGTAGCACATTCGAAAATACATAAACCTTAAAAATTAGTTTAAAGAATTTAGAATTTTTAGCGGGCCGCATTGTTGAACTTTTTCAAGATTTTCGTTTTTTCTAGTCGGTTTTGCATATAATCCTACTGACAAAAAATTTTGAGTCTGCCGCTTTTCTGGAAGTGAATAAACATTAGTATCATCCTATATATATGTTATATGTTACTTCTCTATAATGAGCGTCTATATATAATGATATATATATATATATATATATATATATATATATATATATAATAAAGGACGTCCACAGCGATAGAGGAAGGCTAGTAATTAGAAGATTTCGGGCCACACACGCCCTTCTTCAGCGAGAGAACAACAGAAGTGTTCACTGGCTCCTTCCTATCCCTCTCAACCTCTCGTTGCTTTTATTTTATTATATTATCTCTTTTCCCGTATCGTTATATTATATATATATATATATATTATATATATATACACACTTTCAGATACTCTTTTGCTGAAGAAGGGCATAGGCTCGATAAGCTTCCGTGTTTTTTTGTGTTTTTTTGTGTTTGTGTGTTTTACGTGTGTCTTCGACGCCCCCAGCAGCCTGCCAACTTGGTCCCCAACTTGGTAAGTGTAAGCATTTCATCTGACCTTGAAAAATTAATTATTTTTTATAAAGATATTTCACTATTAGAAATATTTTTTTAATTCCAAAGATTTCATCTCTGCACCAATTTTTGTTATTTCCTTGTGAACCATTATTTGATTAAAACAATACCTAAAATTAGAAATTTTAATAATATTATAATTTTTCCATTATGGTGCACTGATGCCACACATTTATGCTAAATCTAAAAGTTATGGCACATCTAGAAGTGAAATTATATTATTATAATTGTTTAAAATTTAAATATTTTTAACGGCCACAATAACAACTTCAAGGTGGTTATCAAATGTTTATTTGTCCAAATGGACTAAGCTCTAAATAACGTAAATATTTTCAGCTTCATATATCGCCCCCTATTACCTAAACATTCACCTATTTTTTTAATTTGAAAATTTTTAACAGCTAAACAAATTAAAATATCAAAATTTCTATAATCCCTATTTCGTTTTTTTTACAAATTCTAGCTTTAAAAAAATTCAGCTTCGTAGTACATTCGGAAATATATATACATTAAAAATATGTTTAAACAATTGTAAATTTTTAGCTGTAGCATTATTGAACTTTTTTCTATATATAATATGCTACAAAATGTTTGCAAAAACTCGTACCAACGAAATATAGTTTCCAAGATAAAAATTATTAAACTTGAATGTACAAATTGATGCAGAATTCTACCTGTTTTTCACCTCCTAGGCTACTCTACAAAAGTCCGTATTGCCCGACAACATTTTATTCCTGTCCTTCTCCGACTATGCTGTTCTAATCTCCCATTATTATGCAGTTTATCTTTCCTCTTCAGTCTTTGTAAATATCATTAATTTTCTCATAAATCTCCTCGATATCTTCATCTTCATGAGCTGACGTTGGCATATATACCTGGATTATCAGCATGTCCACTGGAACTGCTTTTAAATTTATTGCCATGTCTATCGTTTGTTGTAATTATCTTTGTCACGCTTTTCACCATATCTTTCCTAAGTACCAGAGCTACTCCCCTTTCCCCACTATTTCCTCCAGAATAAACTACCGTGAACTCTTCCGAGACGAACTGTCCTTCTCCTTCCCATCTAGTTTCGCTCCGTTCTATAATGTCAACTCTATTTCATTTCTTCTTTCAAATTCTCTAGCTTGGCTGCCTTTCTCACAGTCCTTACGTTCCAAGTGTATATTGGTAAATTACTTTCGACCTGGGACCTAGAAAAACTGAAAGAAAGGCAATATGTTGTCAGCATGAAGTTGGAAGATCGTCTAAGAAATTTGGAAAACAAACCAAAGACCGTGGATATAGAATGAAAAGAAATAAAAGCCACTGTCAAGGATACCTTGGATAAAGAGATTGGAAAACAAGAGAAGAAAATCAGAAAACCATGGATCACTAAGGAAATGCTGGAGAAAATGGATGAGAGACGAAAATGGAAAAACGTTAACAGTGAAGAAGGTAGAGCCAACTATAGACATATAAACAATGGGTTGAGAAGGGTAACAGATAAAGCTAGAGATAATTGGATAAAAGAAAAATGTGATGAAATATTCTGCGATAATCTATTATCTAATACATATGGGCACCACGTGGCTGTTATGCTGTTCCCCTGCAGATCTCGTTGGTTTATTTAAGAGTTTAAATCTTGGTATGTGGTGATTTTTTTAAGCGGTTGCAATATGCAAGCACCGACAACTCGTAAGATGAATAAAGGAATAAATTTCTATGCCGTAGATTCTTTTCTTTATATTATCACTGCCGTAGTCTCCACTCATTATTAATAGATCAGTATAAGATTGATTTTTCTAGCGTAGTCCGTTACCGGGTTCGAAGCTCTTGAATAATTATATATAATTACCAAAATATATATAATAATAAGTATACAACAAACTATCCATTATCTAGTAATGATATAAAATAACACTCACAATTACCTCTCCTCAAAATGGATTCTCGAAATCGTGTTTGAACGCTGTCATTTTTTTCAAACTTTAATATAATGAAAATCCACTTTCCATTATTTAAATTTATTCTCAACAAAATTAATCTATTGTCTCTTTATCTTTGCCGTCCTATCTAGCCCTAACCGTAAAAACGCCAGCGAATCGATCGATGACACGAAAAACTGCAAGCAACCCCCTTAAAGAATCTAAGAGCTAAGGAGAGGACGAAGGAGAGAGAACGAAGGAGAGAGAGGGGGAAATGGAGTAAACAGTTACTAAAATATTTTTAATTAAAAAAACGCTTCGACTTAGGAAAAGGGACATCCTCTTTTGTGTGTATGGAAAAGAGCGGGGGATGAGGAAACGGGGTTTCCACTCGAAAAGAAAAATCCCCCAGTCAAAAAACCACGACGACGTTAAACCACTCCAAAACTGAAAAGGCTTTGAATGAGCGCGCGCACACACACACAGCTACTAGAGACCACCTCCGTCGTCGCTGCTGCTCCTCTGCCATTCCTAAAAAATTGGGATTAAAAGAAAAAAGGAGGCTACCCGCCCAGATCCTAAGCTCTTCCCCCCCCCTCCCGACCTTATCCTTTACCTCCACAACCCTCCTACCTCACTCCCTTCTTAAAACTCCCCCTCTCTCTTTCCTCCCACCCACTTATAACCCTTTCTTTCTCTCTCTCTCACACCCTCCGCCACTTACTGCCGTCCACCCCTTCCCTACCCCACGAGTTGTTTATGACGAACTAAAGGAAAACAAACAGCATCTCCCATTCCTCTCTTTCCTCCATCTTCCCCTCTCAGATGCTCACCTCGGACGAATGTAATGGTCCTTTCATTCCTCTTTCTCGCTCCCCCTTTTCCTCCCCCCTCCTCAAAACTCCCTTTTCCATGCTCTTCTCCACCCTATCCCTCCCTCCACCCCCTTAACCATCTCCCTCTCTCTCTCTCTCTCTCTCTTATCCACCCACACACTCTTTTTTAACGAGTCTTAGGCTCTTACTCCTATCTCTCCAACACGCCTCCTCTCTTGGGGTTTATTTACTCTTCCTCTTAAGACCCGCCACATCCTCTTCCTCCCTCTCTTCTCTCTCTCTCACCTCTTCTCCCTCTCACTCTGTCTGCGCCTTTTCTATCTCCCTCTCTCTCTCTCTTTCGCTCCGTCCTCCAAACTCATCACTTCTCTCTTTTTTCCTCCTGAAGCATTCTTACTCCTTTCCTTACTGATGATATCCCACGGCTCTCTCTCTACCTCTCCTCACCTCATTAAGCAATTCCTCCTCATCAGCATTTACCACCTGCTTCGTTGATATCTCCCTCCGTCTCTTTCCTCCCTTCTCTCTCTCTCTATCTCCAAACCAACGAACTCGGCCTCCTCAAGACACACTACAAGGAAACTCCCTCTGCAGCTTTACGGCCAAATACCTCCTCAGAATCTTCCTCCTCCGCCATTCTCTCCCATTTTTTATGCGGACGTAACCTCCTCCCACGCACCTCCTTTGCTATATCCTCCTCGCTCTCTCTCTCTCTCCCCCTCTATATATGTATATATATATATATATATATATATATATATATATATACATACATACATACATACACACTAACCCCTCAATTCCCTTTTGCCATTCGTTTTTAACTGTCCTTTTTATCTCTTCCCCTTTTCCGAGAATTTTTTCTCCCCTACTCCTCCATCTATTCTCCATTTATCTCCTCTCTCTCTTGCCCTCTCGATCTTCTCTCCCAATCTACCCTTCCACACCCCATTCACCTTTCAGCCTTATCCTTCTTGAAAAAAAATCTCCTGTAACAATGATTGCATTAACGCTCTGCTCGTTAGTAATAGTACATTTTAGACGCGTGTGCGTCTCCAAACGTGGTGCACTTGTCTATTCTCTAACTTTTAAAACATGTTTTAGAGATGTCATGCTTAAATATGCCTTAAAGGGAAAAATCTGAGGGGCAAAGCGGAAGTAGAATGAATGGGTGGCAGATGTCGGAAGACTTTAAGTGGAAGGAGAATTATCTAAAAAGGATAAAGGTTATGGACGACAAAAAGATGCATAACCCGGTTTAATCTAGGCATCTCCATAATATCCTGTAATTCACCAGGGGAGCAATGTTTCAGATTACTTAACCCACTTTAAGGCCTAATTATCTGTAATCAGGGGCCTGTCTCTGAAGAGTTAAAATGACGATCATTTACATTTACCAATTTAACAGTAGCTAATGAATGGCATCGCAATCTATTTTATAAAGACATTCCCACAGCAGAATTCGAGCCCACGGCCCTAAAATAGGAAGGCAGATGTGCTACTCACCCCTCTACCAAAGTCTAAAGTTGTTTTGTAACGCCTTGTTTACGATAATAACTTCTTCAAGCAAAGAGACCGCGAAGCCCAATTACAATAATAGTTTAAGTATACCATATCGAACTTCCTTTCTCTTATTTTTTAACGTGATATATGTGGTGACTTTTGCGAGAAACCATCAGAAATTGTCTCAAACAATGGTCGGGCAACCTTTACCCCGCTCATGTTTACGTAAATTCAAAATGATTCTCCCAGTATATTCGGTCATACTCCTCCCTTTTCCTCAAAAGACGTCCACTTTCCCCAGGCAAACCATCATGTTAACACTTAATTTTACCCGTCTTTTTCCAAAGATTATTTTACTTCTTTCTCACCAAAGTTGAGCATGCTAAAGTATACCGAAGAGGACGACGGGTTGTAAGAAGCGACTCGACCACCTTTAATTCGCTTCCGTTCTTTCGTTCTACTCATCTTTTCTTGCACCCTTTCTCTTCTCTCCTTCCTTCCGTTACTCCTTCCTCTCCCCCCTCTCTTCTCTTGAAGTCAAACCCGCAAGCCAAGGGAGATTTACTGCCCTCGCGGTTGAGGGAGCGTGGAGAGAGTTACACAAAGGAAGACACGGAGGGTGACCGGTTAGTCCCATGGTGGAACAATTGCTCGCAATGCTGTTTAATCCTGGTATCCTTCCCTTTTTCCTCCTCCGATCCCTTCCCCTCCCTACACGTTTCCTATTTTGGGTACGTCATTAAGCCACGGGGTTAACAATGGAAGCCAACCGCGGCAGTATCATGACAACCGCCTGTTTTTTAAATCGACCGCAAAAAATGTCCGGTTTATTTTGCATTCGTAGCAAACTCTTAATTTTTTCATTCATGCCGCAGCGTGGCGGCATAAGTGCGTGTGTCCGCGTATGCATGCATAATTCTTGCAAAAATGGAGTTGAGGTGGGGATGGGGTTTCGAGAGCAGCTAGCAAACGAGCCGTATCAGCTTAATTTGGGTTTGAATGGAAGAAAATTACGATTGATATATTAAGTACTCCGAAAAGAAATTTAAATTAAAAAGTAGAGTGAGACGTGAAGTCATTAAAATAAAAAATGTAATACTTTCTTTTTAATTTCATTGAATAAATTACATAGATTATTTATAGTATGAGTTACCTAACATTTTCAGTGCCTAAACAATTTTATGAAAAATTATCCAATCGTTTTTACTTTTAATACAGATAAAGGTTGATTCACACTTAACGACACGGCAAAGACACGAAACGACAACGACACGACGGCTTCGGATTGTTAGCGAGAAAACAAATGCACCCGTCCACACTAGGACGGCAACGACACGACGTTCTACGTGAAAGTGCATAGTGTATTTAGGGTGGCATGGATGGATTCTAACGTGGTTTTGTTACTTAACCGTTGAGCAATTACGCATTTGTACGTGACAATTATTTGGTGCCACTGATGTCTTCTTCTGTAACCTCATGTTAACATCTATTTTTCTGAAGCTGCATCGATCATAACTGGTGAGTGTTTCCACTTTTTTTTACAGTTTTTCACTTTTTTTTAATTCATTGTATTCGGAAGAGCAATGGATAGTGGAATAGAGATACCTCGTAGTCAATTTCAGATTAATCCAAACAAACAACTATTAATTACTTTAACTAAATAGTTAACCGAATGGAGCAAATCAAAACGCGTTTGTTTTGATAACCATGACCATATTTTAACCATATTGATATTTTATTTATAAATTTAATTTAGTAATTTTAAATTGTATTACTATAGGGTCTACAATGAGTAAACAAAGAAAAGTAAATACTTAGGATGCTTTTTTAGTAAAGCGTAAAAAAAGTGAACCATATGAAGAACAAGGCACACTAGCACTTCAGACTGCAAAACCAGATGAAATTCAACAATTGCAGTCAACATCAATTGGTGATCATTTCGAACCAGATGGGGAACATCAGCTACCATAAACAACGGATAATACATCTCTATATATTGACATGGAACATTTTTTAAATGTAAGAATGAGTGATTTAGATAAATACAGATTATTAAAATGTAAATGGCCACCAAGTGGAGACTTCAAATTTCCTCACTCCATACATAAGAAAGGCAATAAGTATGTAAAATACTATTTGTCAGAGAAACATTTTAAGCAGTTTAAATGGTTAATGATTTCTGAATATTTGCAAGGTGTACTTTGCAAATTTTTTTTTTACAAAGTCGGTGGTTTACACCAACAAATGCATCTACAGAAATTAGTTCTAAGCCCACCGACAAAGTACTTAAAATTATTTGGAAGAGATGGTGATTTAATACGTCATGAAAATAGTTCTTATCACAAAAGCAGTCTAGCTATTGCTGAGTTTTATTACAACTTATGAGTTACCATCAAAAGACATAAGAAATCTAATAATTAAAGAGAGACGTAAACAGATTATGTAAAACCGAGAAAGATTAAAGCCAATTATTGAGTCTATCATATTCCTTGGTCGTCAAAATATACCCTTTCGGGGACATCGTGATGATGGACTGTTAGTGCCTAAGTCGTCTACTGCTAATGAAGGTAACTTTCGGGAACTCTTGTGTTTCCGTATCACAGCTAGAGATATAGTTTTGGAAAAGCATTTGGAAAGTGCTTCATATAAAGCAACTTACATAAGTAAAACTACGCAAAATGAAATAATTAAATTTTGTAGCGAAGAAATAAAGAACAAAATTATATAAAAAATGCAATGCAGTAAATACTATAGTATAATATTTGATGAAACAACTGATATTAGTCATTGCTCACAAATGTCACTTATTATAAGATACGTGGACAACTACGATGTACATGAAGATTTTATCGAGTTTGTAGATTGTCGAACTGAAAATTATGACTATTGTACGTCTGAATCAGTATTAAGTGGAGAAATACTGGCAAACACAGTCATAAGTATTTTATGTAAGAATGGCCTTAATCTGCAGCATTGTGTTGGCATTGGTACCGATGGATGTAGTGTGATGATAGGAGAGCTAAATGGAGCTGTGTCAAAATCGAAGAAAACACTAAAGAGTGCAATTAAAAGCCCATGCTATAATCATCCACTTAATTTATCTGTATCAAAATACTGTTCGGTATGGGCCGTACAGAACACTGTCGAAACAATGAAAGAAGTGATTGCATTCTTTAATGCCTCATCCAAAAGAAACAGTCTACTTAAATCTATGAATAACGAATCTTTAATAAGTTTAAGTGATACTAGGTGGACAGAGAGACATGAGTCAGTTTTAAGATTCAAGTCGAACTTAATTACAATTGTAGAAATTTTTGATGTATTATCAATGTGGCAAGAAAGAGATTCAGCCGAAATACTTAAAAATTCAATTACTAATCCATTGTTTGTTGTAAATGTATGTGCACTTACTGATGTTTTAAGTACAACATTAACTTTAAGCAAAGTCCTACAGAGAAAAGCACTAGAAAAAGAATTAGCTTAAAATATAATAGAGAACACTATTAAAATAATGGAAAATAAAAGACAAAATACAACTACTATATTTAATGCAATTTATAATGATTCATCGAAAATACTAGATGATTTAGGAATAAAGATGTATGTACCATGAGTTGCTGGACGGCAAGCTAACCTATCTAACATCAATTCACAAAATCCAGAAGATTACTATAGAATAAGTGTTTACATACCATTATTAAAGTGTATTCTCCAGGATATGAAGTATAGATTTAGCGATGAAACAGTTAATCTATTTGATCTAAATGTAGCTGTGCCAAACATACTATCACAAAAATCAAAAAATGAATTAGATGACTCTATTAAAAAAATAGTAAATTTTATAAAAAGATTTTATCCTAATTTAAATGTTAATCTTTTATCGATGAAACTTCAGTCTGAGTTTGAATGTTGGAAAATAAAATGAGAAAAAAATTTACAAAAAACTGGAAAACTAACTGATTGTGCATTATGTGCATACAAACAATGTAATATCGATATTTTTCCTACAGTTAATATCCTTCTGCAGATAATTTGTACACTAACTGTAAGTGTTGCTTCTGCAGAACGAAGTTTCTCTGCTTTAAAACGTTTAAAATCCTGGATGAGATCTACGATGTCTCAAGCGAGACTGTCTGGCCTAGCACTCTTGCACATACATAATGACCTCCATATTAATGTTAATAATGTGATTGACAAATTTGCGAATACAAAAGAGAGAAGGGTTGAATTTATTCTTTAAATTTTCATTTGATATTTAAATAATACTGTTTTCTGGTATTAATTTTGATGCACAAAATGTCATCAATGAATTTTATTTTTTGTATTAAATGATATTATAATTAATAAACTTTAACTTTTCACAATATGCATTTTGTGTGCTCAAGTTCTACGTTTCCTCTTTCTGTGTTAACATATACGTTAAATAGGTTAATTTAAAATATTTAAAATTTTCACTCCTAATTTACCCCCCCCCATGGATGAAGACTGGATCCGCCAGTGAGTGTGACTCGACCTTAAGGCTAAAAATTTTACAAAAAAGAAGAAAGAAGAATTTCTTTCTATTACTTCAGAAAAATATTTAACTTTTCATCATCAATTTCTTCAAAATACCCTCACCTCCTCGGTTGAAAAGTATTTCGAAATCACGAACGCCTTCAAATAATTATTTAAAACATATCATTCCTCAACAGAACATTTTCCAGTCAATGGTAAACGAGTTATCCTTCAGACATGCTCGATCTCTGTAAATACATCTCACCACAACAGGCGCTTGTAAAGGCGTGTGATACGCAGCCGCACGAGAAAACCGAACTGAAAAAAGGAGGAGCAAGAAGAAATCATGTCTCGTCCAGGATTATCATTGAGAAAAACGCGTCTCATAGGTATGCCCATGGTAATCGGCTTTGCTGTAACGAACTTCCCCGCTCTTGCACCTGTCGTCTCGTTTTATTTTTTGCCCATCGTGCTACACCTGACTAAAGTTGCGATGTCACTGAACCTAGCAGCTTCATCGTCTTGTTTCCGACACGCCTAAAGTTGGTCCTATCCTCACAAGAAGTACTTTTACATTCGTTCACAAATTCTTGGACTGCCTTGTCTCTTGTTTTTACCCAATCATCATCACGTTCGAGCATGGAATCAACTATTTTCATTTTGATGGTAACTGAATATTATGTTCTCTTGGGTAGAACTTGCATAAAAATTCAACTAGAATTTCCATATTTTAATGTACGCAACAATATATTTTACTGCAAAATATTTTTCGCTCGATTTGCGACAAAAAAGAGAATTTATGATGACTCGAAAGAATAATTAACTATAGTTTAGTTCCAGTCATAACCCACTTCGCAAAACTTCTCACATAGTCACTAAACATAAATTCTAAAGTTCTTCGGAGGAAGGGAAAAGTATGTGCTGAATATGTACACTAACATTCGCTGATTAACTCACCAACCTACTTCGATTAATAAGACTACAGGATTATTGATAAAATGGAAAAAATATAGGTCCTCTCAGGTTTCAATCCATTGTGGTCAAATTTTAGTAGCAACAAGACGGACAGTTACATCTTCGTTAATATTAATCCTTGTCTCCTTTTCCGTATGTGTATTAATAACTTGACCGTCTAATTTAAGAGAAAACATCAATGATAGTTAAAATCAGTTTATATGTGCATTAATGATTAATAAAAAGTCAATTTCGAGTTTTTTTTAAACACAATATTCCCAGTCATATATGTTTCGTTCATTTCCTAATACACATAGCTGCAAGGCAAATAAATTCCAGGCCTACTGCATCCATTTTGGTGTATTTATTTATTTTTTGAATCAGCTTTCTCTTGCACCCATGCCTTCTTTAATTTCCACACTTCCCACGCGGCTTCCGTGAGAGCAATTATCGCGCTACCTCTTATTCGATCCTCAAATCCTTTTCCCGAATATACAACACTTTTTTTCCCACCTCATTGCTCCGTCCTCTTAAACTCACTAAACAATTAAACAAACAAGAAAGCGTCTAAGGAGAATGCACGAACCTCTCCGCCCCCTTCTCCAGCCATCGCTCAGCTTGTTTTGACTGCGCGTAAGCATTCATGCGAGTGTGTGTGTGCGTGTTTTTACGGCTCTTGAGATGGTAGGGAAGTTGTTGAAAGTGTTTTTACGAGGGAATATCCTTAACGATATGACCTCTTTTGCCACGCGTTGATGACCATCGATTCTACAAAGTCGTAAAATTATCATGTTCCTTGCCTCTGCCCCCTGGGAAAAAGTGGGTTTTAAAGGAGAAGAGATGTCCTACCCAAAAACGATTCTTGCACTTGATAGTACGTAAGATGTACCCAATATAGTGTGAGGACATTAAATGGTAGCTTATTCACATGCGATAAAAACACTATTTTCGTAAGGTGATTTTTGTATTTTAAAGATGACAGAGAGAAATGAATCAAATCTCTAACATAAAAATCAACCTTTTTTACCGGCATGAGGAATATACATTCTTTGTTTTATTTAACTTTTATTTTTTTAAATTTACGCTTGTTAAACTCTCAATGCATATAAAATTTAATGTTATTTCTCAATCCTTGGCAGACTTGCGCGAATTTTGCTGTGGCAAACCGCGTTCTACAATTATCAAGACTGCATGTAACCATATCCCTTAGGAATAACAGGAAGTTATATTTCCTTTAATTCAGTATATGGAAAGAGGTAGTGAGTAGAAAAAGCGAAGAAATTCCAGCGTTATTTCTTAATATAAATAAACTGCCTCCAAAAATTAAACTGACATAATTTAGATGTTAATACAAAGGACCTAAACTGGAATCCCAAATCATGACAAAACTCTCTTGAATCATTTAATACAATTTTTTATGGAAAGATTACATCTGAATTTTCTTTAGAAAATTGTGTGTGTGTGTGTATAATTTTGGCTAATCAACCTCTTGGATTATTATATCTCCTTCCGCACCGAATACACTCACAAGGTAGGAGGGAAACCCGGTGCCGGCATTAGCCTACTCTTAACGAAGAGCACCAAGGGAGCCAACGGTTTAAGTCCCTTCCGAATGAAGGAACGCTGACTTGGCGCGGTCTCCTCAAACGGGACCGGGCGAACTTGGAAAAAATCCTACTTTCGCAGGATTCGTCCCCGCTGCCCTTTCGAGCAGCGGGCGAGTAGCAGCCAGCGTCCTAACCATTACACCACCGGCACCCGGCATCCCATTTAGAAAATTATCTGAAATTAATTATTCACTCGTTTCATAGCGGAAAATAAGGACTAAAACAGTGTCATTATAGCTTAAGTGCAGTGTTTTTAATACTTTTAAGAGTACATTTACAGAAAATTTAGCGATCGACACTTAGTTGGTCTCTAAAACACTACCTATCCAAACGATTTCACTTTGTTTTAAATCCTATTAATTTATACATTAGCTAATTAGACCACTAAATATTCAAATAAAGAATCAACAAACCGTCTACTTATTGTTAGAGAAAAGAATCAAGAAAGTTACTTCTATTAAATCTTTCAAATATTTATTTAATAGTTATGAAAACTACCACTAATACCACTTTCCGTTCTTCCGCGACATTTCTAAAATTTCAAACGGCTTTTCGAAATGCCTACTCCCGTTGCTATGCGGAAGTATTTCTAAGGGGAAATGAATAATTAATCGCATTCGATTTAAATCCTACTTCCTTTTCAGCGGGGAGAGTAGGAATGACGACGAAGCATACCGATCGATCAAATGGCTGCCATGCTGGGCACAGAATAGAGACTCGCCGGTCATTCCAAACGGCAATTAAAAAGCCTACAGATGCACTGTAGGAGTCGTAAGGCAAGGATTATATACTTAATGCGAGCCAAAGAATTTGAGGAGTGGCATCCGCGATTCGCTCCAATCCTAAAGGGAGAATAAGCACGCATCACACGCAGGCAGATCGGTTGTCTGCAACGGCCCGACAAGTTCTTCTAGTAAAATAGTACCCCCTTATGCGCCTGCGCAAGTACTCCTCACTCCAACCACGAAGGAAATCTAACCTTCCTAACCCCTGTATAGCATGCAGTCGAACGCGAGTGAATGGAAGATATAATATCTTTATGGGCGTGGAAGAGGAATCACGTAATACGAAAGATTTATATGAATTTTATTGCTCATCCATCAAAACGAAAAACTGCATGTGGTTGCTTTAAAAAAAAAAGAGGATTCCTTTCAGATTCCAACGACCGGTTCGTAAAAAGGTATGAAATAAAAAATAATCCCTTTAATGTCTCCAGAGGCTTTGATTACTCTCGCAAAATTTATTAGTTGTCTCTTAACAAGTACACTCTCAATATACTATATTCAATTAAGACCATTTCAAATCTTATCAAGCAAGACCAGTTTGAAACCGAGGGATTAACACGACCAACGCAACCCACCGCCGAGACCATAACTGGGTGATTAAAGAAGCTCATCCTATCGGTATATAACCACGTTAACGATCAACATTATTACGGGAACGAGGTATAAAACGCGGAGGAGTCGGTCATCCTTGCCTCCGAGCCAACAACTTTCAAATTTCCCACCCCCACAACTCCTTCCTACTAGAGCCGCAGTGTCTCCTCCATGTAGATACTCATAAATAATTCGAAACGCATTTTAACCCACCACCCTTCACGGAGATGGTCATATTGCGCTCTATTGTATTCTAAAGAAAATGTTTACCAAGGGGAAAGCCAACGTGAAGGACGGCCGTTTGGATATGTAGTACATTGTGAGCAAAACGTAAAAAAGGTGGTTTTCATGAGAAAGGGACCTTGACCCGAGACAGACTTCGGTTCAACTAATATTGCAGTGGTTATTTCTTCTTCCACCTCCTCCTTGCCCCCATTTCTCTTATTTTGGGAACAACCCCTTCCTCCCTCCTCTCCTACAAGAGAAAGGTAGTATGTACCGGTAAATCTCGCCTTTTGCGTATGAGTTGGGCGTATGGCGGCGGGAAAAAGTAGAAAGGTGGAATTGAGATACGAGGAAATGAAAAGGAGGAAAACGGATGCGGAAGTAGAATCAAACGAGCTCGCAGGAGAAAATGAGGAAAGTGAACGGCAAGGAAGGATGATGAGGAAAAGCGCGCGTGGAAAAAGGACGAGAGAATGAAAGAGGGGAAAAGGGGGAGAAGAGACAAGCGGACGAGTCGTGGAAGTAGGTGCAAGTATTTATCTCTAATAATAAAGAACAAGAGAAGGAAAAATAATCCACGTAAATTATTCTAAAGAAAATCGACTAAACCCGTGGGCTACAATGAAAAGGACATAAGATTTGGAAGGTTAACACCAAAATTAATCGATTAAAAGATGAATTATTTTAATAAAAAATGGATCTGTAATGCGAAAAATAAGCGTATTGCCAATTAAAAGTTGCTTAATAAGAAGACAATGCGAGAAGAACTGAAGGGTTGGAGAAGAAAAGGAAAAAGAATTATAGATGAAGTAGGAACTTAAGAGCAAGATATAAATGCAGTACAACAGTCCCTCGATCTTCGCCGGTTTTATATTCCCGTTTTCAATTATCCCCCAAAATTATTGTTGCAATGTTCAATGTTCACGAAAGATAAGTTTCCCTTATTCGTGCCCGCCTACCGCATCACCCAGTGCTCATCCGCTAAAGTTCAAGAAACAGCGCGATTTACTCTCAAAAACATTAAAGCTCGTAGTATGTACATACATACTACAAAAGTAGTAGCACTGTGACGCACACAAACGACAATGGATAGTAAAGGAGATGACCACACGATGCTCTATTTTGCGTGTCTTCCTACTTCTCTGTCCGCACGCATGTAATAAACCCTGGTTTTTTACAATATTTTCGTACTTACCTACAACCGAGTGATTAAACTGTAGCCCAAAGGCGCAAAGGAAGTGAACACTGCTGAGAAAAGCGAGAATATAATAACATTCATTCCACCAAACCCATTTTCTCCAATACGCTTTTAGTATATGGATTCGCTGTTTCAATGTCGGCGCCGTTTCCCAGTAACGTAACCTCGCGAATATGGGGAGACTACTATACTATCGATTCACAGATTGCCGTAGCGGAGAAGTTAAGCTCTCGGAATAGGATCATTTTTTTCCTAAATTCTCCCTAAACCTCAATAACTAAAAATTATTGTTTAAACTGTGCGCCGAATAATAAAAAATACAACTACATTATAACTCATGACATGACGGATGAGGAAAGGGGAAAATAAAATACCTCGTAACAATTTCACTCCAAAAAATCACTTTAACACTAGAAAGCCCGAGGGGCCATTTTGGCCCCTTTTTCATATTCTCGCACCTCTTTCTCGTACCAAAGAGAAAATTTTGAATTTCTTACTTTTCATTATTTGTCCTAAATATGCTTCGTGTCCGGTCGGATTGTTCTAGCTCAGATAGAACCGGAGAAATGAAGGAGCATACCTAGAATGCCCAAGGGACCAGAATGACCCCTAATGCGTTTTTTTGAGTACTATCGTGTTTCTTCTGTCGGTATCAAAATATTAGTCTACAATAAGTTACACAGATGTCATCGAGTAGCTGCCTGTTTATTTCCTAAAGCTTACCAAGCGATATTGTAAGCCACGTGTCACAAAAGAGCAACAACCGTGGTTTTATTGGGTCTGAAGCAGTGGCGGCTCGTGTATAGGCACTGCGGAACTGCAGCACCCCCTATTTCCACTTGATATTATCGATAACATTTAATATAATGAGTCCTTTTTTCTTTAATTCTTTCTTTATTTTTGTAGTACAATATATATCCCTTAAGCTTAATGTCAGTACTTCAGTAGCCATCCCCCAGTTTATGAAAAAGATACAAAAATCTTTGTATGGAACTGTGCGCTTCACAGTGCCAGCGACGTGGTGTTTGACTGTTGTGCGCATGCGCACATAGGGGGGGGGGGGGTGGGGAGGAAGGCGGGACTGCCAGGTAGAGAGAGCACTGTCAGGGGGAGGGAACTCTTATGGGGCGATTTGGTTCTCGTCAGATAGATCACGTTGGTGCAGGCACCGTGAAAGCGAAAGGTTGAGCGCTGTCGTCGCTCTAATTTGAATGGTAAGACAACCAATGAGTGAGCGCCAAGCGGCCAAGCCGATCATGTGATCATGTTGAGTAGTTGTGACTGTTGAACTAGGTAACTTCGTAACTGTAAGTTTATCCGCCATTACGGGAAATCTTGGGAAAGTGTTATTTTTTAGTACAGGTAAGGATGTTTTGACTATAGAGGAGTATATGAATGAATGGTTAACAACTTCATATATGCTGGTGATACATGTGACTCTCTGTGTGTGTTAATTAAGTTATTTTCTGTACGTTGCAACGTTTCCACTAGCTTGCAAAAATGAATCAACCAGAGAAGATGGTGCGTTCACGTAAGTGCTACGCACTAAACTGCAATCATACGAGGGGAACGACCGGAGATCTAAAGTTGAAATTACATTCGTTTCCTCGCACGTAATCTACGTAAGTACTATTAGCTATATTTGTAAAAATATTTTTGTAAGTCGACAGAATTGTATGCAGTAATACCTCGATATACGAAGTAGAAGCGCTCCGTGAGTTGCTTTCGAGTATTGAAACAATATATCGATTAATTAATGTACTTCTGTATTTTATTACCTACAGTACTACATATTGTGTAATAATAATACGTACCGAGAAAAATAAAGAATGAGTTACGTTTCTTTTTGAGATTAATCTTACTATGGTTGTGTTTACGTATGTGAAATTATATCCAGATTGCAATTTGGAACACACGAACCTTGTTCTACCGCCCAACTCAGCTTAGTTGTTATTTTTGATCCTTTAAGTGACTGAGAACCTTCTCTCGGATGTGTTTGTTTATTCCTAAGAAAGGCTGTGGCCTTATATCTATTGCATAATAAGTACAGCCAATTTGACATCCTATACATATATGTATATGTCCTGGGATGAATAACAATTATTATTGTATGGGATTGCAATTTTTAACTTGAAACCTCTCGTTTCGAGATACGGCGAGTATATCGTGGACTACCTGTAGTAAAAAGGTCACTTATTTAGTGTACAGATTATTCGCATATCGAGTTATTACTGTAGTTAGATATGTATCTCAGCATTTTCAACTTTAATAATAGTAACCATATAACGAGATACTTCACTATGTCTTGTTTTCATGTGATGCATATCTTCACTTTAGGCTCTTTAGGAGTAAAGTTGTATTTGATGCATATGTTGAAGTGTTAATAATTCTGTAATGTTATCATTCCAGGTGCCGAGAATGGGTTGCAAGGGCTTCAGCTTGGCAAACATAAAGCCACTGTTATTGAAGATGCTTGATGGACATTGCATGAACCTTATACAATAATTGCCCTCTTGCCTTTCCCTTAATTGAGGCTGACTGGCTGATTTCATGTTGGTCCATATGTACTTTATCAGGTGTGCGTTAGTGGTAAAATACTTCATATACTTAATGGTTGGTGACTAACTTGAATGTTTCATCGCTATTTCAATCAACATTTGCTTTGATTCCTATGCTTATTGATTCATTGAGACTGGCAAAAGTCACTTCTGTTCATACTTTGTCATGACTTGTTTGTTTATTATTGTTATGATGTTTGTCTGGTGGCTGGCTTCTGCAGCTTTCATATGTTAATTATTCTTTCGTCTGTTACAAACATTCTACTGTATTATTTTTTCAATGTGTGCATGTTTCCTATATTTATTGAACAATAATTGATCTATGTGGTTCAATTCCATTTAATATCTGTTATATGTAAATATGTACAATATTTGTTCTGCAATAAAACTATTTAAATTTAAATTATTATTCTTTCTATTCTCACCCATTACTCCTCTGGTTACGTTATTCGTAAAAAGGTTTGATTTGCTAAATAAAAAAATTAGCGTCATTTATTGAAAAATGATGAATAAAACTAAATTGGTGTATGATTTTTGAAAATTGCGCTCGCCGTATGTACGAAGCTGCTATTGGCTGCTGAAATTCGTCTGCTAGCTGCCTGTTCTCCGCTTCGATTGGCTGTAAAAATGACGTCATACGTCAACGCAACAGCAGCGCCAGCTAGCCAGCGCCTGCACCAACGTTTTGTACTAGCCAGCTAAGACCACGATTTTAACATGGGAGTTCCCTCCCCCTGGCACTGTTGCTCTCGCAGTGCCGGCTCTGGCGTGATGGTGGAAGGAAGTTTTTTTTTACTCAGCGTGTGTTGTGCTTAAAAACCGTGTACCATATTCTTGAATGTGATAAAGAGTAGAAGAGTGTAGAATTAGATTATTATTCTGCTTCCAGCTATTCTATTTGATTCATTTTTTTCGGTTCTTTTATTTAACAGAAAACTGATAAAAATCCTCTTGACAATTCCCATGACTACATCAGAGGCAGAACATTGAAAAGAATAATAACTTTTTTAAGAAGCACTATGAATTCAGAAAGACTAAATGCGCTTGCAGTACTTTCAATGGAGAAAAATTTCCTCAATTGTCATCCAGAGATCAAGGAGAAAATTATTGAACTTTTTGCGCAAATTAAAACAAGAAGAATGGATTTAATTTTTAAATGAATAGATCAAGCTTGAACTGTAACAATTTAAGTTAAAGTAAGTAAAAAATGTTTGTTTTTTTGTTAAGATTTTATCAAGTTCCTGAATAAATTTTCTTTTTATACATGTTTTTTTCCTTTTACACAATTTTAAAACAAAGGCTAAAAATTTTCTGGAGCAGCACCCCCACTAATTTTAGCTACGAGCCGCCACTGGTCTGAAGTAGATTCTGTTTGCATTCTGGGCTGAGGCGCTCTTTTGTCTGGCTAATGTGTGGTGGCTGTATTTATACACAAGATAAGGACACTTAAACGTAAACCGCACGATGATCACGAGATTTCTGTAGGCTGGCTCATGCCCTTATCTGAGTGGGTAAGTGGAAGTTAATTTGTCTTGGTACTGCGTGCTGTAAACATGTCTCGCCGCCGTGGTTTAATGGGTAAGGAGGTATTGAAGGAGCTTAAAAACCTAGACGAGGACAAATCAGGAGATTGATTAGAGTCAAGCATTTGGAAGTGGGGATAGTGGTGATGAGGACTATGTTCTACATCGAAACCATGTGGATAGTGAAACAGTGTGGAAGATTCCCTTCACAAACACTAGGTCTGTGCGTCTGTGGACCAAAAAGTATGTATGCCCTTGCTTCAGCAGTCTGGAATGCTTTTACTGAGATTAGCGCTGCATGCTACAAACCGGGGAAGAACATTACTTACTGTGGGCGAACAACTCCTGCTGCCAAAGGAAATATGTCAATTCACACAGTTTATAGCAAGGAAGCTTGACAAGTTCGGAATCAAGTTTTTGCTCTTCGTTTGTCTGATCACAAAGGACATCGTGAATGAGCATCCGTACATTGGTGCAGATCAGCACCACCCAGATAACCAAGCCGTTTGCGAGAACGTCATTCTTAGGCTCATAGATGTACACCTAGGAAAGGGACGGAACGTCATGACTGACAGTTATTTCACCTCTGTAAAACTTGGCGATATGCTGAAGGCAAAACCTACCAGCCTCGTTGGCACGCTCAACCGCTGCCGAGAGCAGGTGCCACCAACAGCAAAGGCCGGGAAACCAGTCTCTCCATTCGACCATCCTGTTCAAGAAGGTACAAGATGACACCACTCTCACTGTGTACCAGAGGAAGACCAGCAAAAACGTCTTGTTACTGAGTACACTCCACCCAACAATGGGGATAAATGATAATGAAAAGAGAACACCAGATACTGTGTAATTCTGCAATGAGACCAAGTACGGCGCTGATGTGGTGGGCCAGATGGCATGCCTCTACTCCACGAAGTCAGGCTTCCGACGTTAACCAATGCACGTATTCTTCGATGTTCTCGATTTGGCAGCTATAAATGCATGGGTTTTCTACAAAGAGGTAACAGGGAAAAAGACGCTGAGTCGATGGTGGTTCATTCTTCTGCTGTGCGAGGAGCTCCGTGCCCCTTATGTGGCTTTCAGAAACAGAGGACAACCTGGTGCTTGGGATGTAGTGCAAGCACCAAACGAGGACAATGAACCGAGCACAAGTGACACGCGGCAGAAATGTAAAATCCGCAGCGCTTGAAAAGCCAATCACACTAACTATCTGTATGGGTTGCAACAAGCCAATGTGTGGGATGTGTGCAGGGAAAAGGCATGTGTGGTGCATCAAATGTATCGTACATAGATACAGTTTTTTCTTCCACCCTTGACATTACCAATGTTTTGTTTGTGATCATTTTCATCTGATAGACTGATTTTTTATTGTAATAAAAAGTAATTATTAGCTATTTCTGGTGGCAATGCTTATATAATTTTATGGAAAATTCAATTCTTTGGTTTACATTTTTGTACCTATTGTAAATGGAAGATAATTTGATATGCCGGTTAATACTGAATGTTATTAACTGTACTCTTAGCTGTAGTGATTTTAATGTGATATTGAACCTGAACTTTGAGTTGAATTAACACGAAAGTTTTTTACATTTTTTGCATTTTTGACATGCCTGTACATATTATACCAAGTAAAGTTATAAAATAAAGGAACAATAAAGACTTATTTTTCAGTTTTACATTGCCTCCATGCATAAAAAATCCATTCAAGTGCAAAATAACACATTTTAAAATGAGGATCAAAATGGCCCCTACGGACATTCTAGATAGGCAGCCAACACCGGACCTTCTAGTGATAATAACATGACTTGAAAGGAGTGTAGAAACGGGTAAAATACTTCGCAAGATTTACTTTGTAAAATAGCTAATAAAAACTAACGAAAAGTTGTTGAGTGGTAAACTAAATGAATGTAAAAATTTTAATCGCATTTTCATTTTTATAATCAAATACTAATGAAGAAAAAACAATGTTATAATGTAATAAAACGTCCCAGAAAGTAAATGATGATGGAGTCTATCAACAAGAAGTTCAAATCAGGACCAATGCAGGTTGGTTTCCAAAAGTTGACGTCTCGAATTGATTACTTATAATGACAGGAAATGTTTCAGTATGTGTTAGTTATTCCAAGGAATTCTCATAACATAAATACTACTTGTAGTTCATAGTTTATCAATGGTAGAGAACAATTGGAAAAGGAATTAATAGAGCATTATCAGGTTTAATGCTAAAAACAATGTGAAAATTTCTTTCTGACAAATTTTGCATGTATTTTTATAAATAAACGAATTTACTGTTGATACGCTAATATGTTTGGATCAACTGTCCATTGCTGAAGAGCAGTTGAGAGGAAAAGGATATAACCCATTTGTTCACTCGTCTATGCTCAAGCCGAGTTCGGTATTAATCGTCTCCATGGCAACAATCAGATAAAATGCGATTTAAAGCACAGAAACGCTATGTTTTAGTAGAAATTCAAGAATATACGATCAATTATCAACATTCGGTGATAAAAATTAGAATTTAAATTCTTTTCCCCTTAGAAAATTATAAACCTCTCTCCGATATCACAATTTTAAGATATTTTAAAGTATTAAAGAAAACATCTCTGCACGATGGTTTTGAGATTTCCAATGTAAAACAAATAGGAAAATAACGTTCCTGGAATCGAACCCGGGACTTAAATCTTCGCCAAATAAAAAATAGCCCGGAGGTGGGCCTTATTAGCACGAGCATCATACCCAGTTTTATGAAAATCGGTCAATTAGTTCAAACGTTGTTAGTAGGTGACACACACATACACACTCATACATACACACAAATACATATACACACACAGACAGGACCATTTCATAAGGCCATTATCACATTTATCAAATGTTAAAGCAAATATTTCTAAATAACGGATAAGTGACCCACTTCCGGTTGACCGATTTTTACCAAAAACTAATTAGTTCTTGTGACTTTTATAAAAATGTTAAATATAAAATTTCGCGTTTACCTGATTAATGGTTTTTGAGTTAGAGCACCCACAAAAAACTATCACACACACACACGCGCGTGAACACACACACACAGACATCATCGAGAAAATGGTGAAAACGTGTTCAGGGGACCTCAAAACGTGTATTTCCGTTGAAATCTCGAAATCGATTTTTTTTCGTGAATACAACACTTTCCCCTACGTATATAGGGAAAGTAAAAAGGGGTCGAAACTGTAAATAAACAAGTGAGGCTAGAATTGCAAGGCAAATTATGTAACTATTTTTCATCGGTGTAAAAATATCGCCGATGCGATTTGTAGCAGCATGTACAATGTACGTATTAACTGTTTTTTCCGATTACTCCCTAGCAGCAGTTTCTAGATCCACCAAATTTTTACCATACCTTCCTCTCATATAAACAACATTCTGTAAATTTGGATTCTACAGGTTGCAGGGTTCTACAGACGAATGGGCGCAGATACAAACCGAATATATATTTTATAGCGCTCAAAATCAAGAAGGCTTGGTTTTTGTTTCTCATCTGGTCAGTTTTGCTGGCCGCAGTACTGATTTGGTCGGCATTGTTGTCCGATTTTAACCAGAATTGGAATCGGTCGACCAATTTTAGTAAAACTTCCCAATACCTAATTTTATTAAAATACGTCAAGCGGTTCCCGAGTTGAAACGAACATTGTAAACTACATGTGGGTCTTCATGTAAAGTGGTCGTAATTGTTGTCCGATTTTAAACAAAATTGGAATCGTTCAATTAATTTTAGCAAAACTCCCCAATACCAAATTTCATCAAAATACGCCCAGCGGTTCCCTACTTGAGACCAAGGAACATTGTCAACTATTTGTAGGTCATGTCCAAAATTGAAATCGGTCTACCAATTTTAGCAAAATTCCCCAATACTAAATTTCATCATAATTGCTCAAGCGGTTTCCGAGTTTTATCATGCTGACGGACGGACGGAAACGACCTCCCCTATATGCGTTCACTTCATGCAAAGAACGCATAATAGCTAAAACAGCATATTTCAACCTGGACGACTAAACAGGGCTACCACAGTACCAAGGTTAGAATTTTTTTGTAACTATGAATTTTGAACGGATTTAAAATAAATTTCGTTTGTAGGGCGACAATAGGATTGGGAAAATGAAATGAGTATGTTTAGAACAAATCAAAAAATCAGGACTACCACTATAGAAGGAAAAATAATTTTCTGATTTTAAAGCAAATGCATTAGTATAGGTTTATACCATGGCGAATTTGAAGAAAAGCACTTCTGTTCAACGGAAAACCCGTGCACATCTCAATTTGTTACGTTCTCCATACGTAGTATGGGGTAAGTAGATATTGTTTTCATGAAAAAAATCGATTTCGAGATTTCAATGGAAATGCACGTTTTGAGGTCCCCTGAACACGTTTTGGGCATTTTCTCGATGGTGTCTGTGTGTATGTGATAAAATTTTTGCTGGTACTCGAACTCAAAAACTTTAAATCATATCAACGCGAAATTTTATATTTGACATTTTTGTTAAAATTCCAAGAGTTGATTAGTTTTTGGTAAAAATCAGTTAAACGGAAGTGGGTGAATGTAAAAAAGTATTGGAATAAATGTTGTAGGAAATTTAATTTCTACAGCCTTTGTTTGAAACATTTTCCCATATAATGCATTAAGAGATATTTTTAAAATTATATTTTTAGCAGCCAAAACCACATCACCGGCGACTACTTTAAACACTTGACGCTTAGTTACATCTTAATAACGCTTCTTTTTATTTTCTTAATCGTTGGAGCTTTGTGGCTATATCCAATATCAGAAAGCTACGGTTTGAGTTTATTTCAGTTCTTCGTTGTCCGAATTTTTCTCGTAGTTCCTTCGAATATTTATTACCATTTAACCTATTTGGAATTTTTAGAAATATTACAGGTATGGAGAAAATCATGTGGTGGACACATCAGATTTTTTTAATGACAAAAGCTGTTGAAATGTGTTTTTCGCAGAGATTTTTTTAATTTTGTACATTGCCAATGACATTTTGTGATGTTTAATATAAAGCCATGTTTCTTTATATTCCATAAAAACTTCATGATATTTGTGATTCGTTATTTTTTGCCTATTTACAGTGAATCCTCTCCATGAATCCATAGAAAAACGATCGTTAAGATGGGTCACATAATTTGGTCGTCGTTAGGCGAGGTTTCATTACATATTTAGATTGTAGAGCTCCCAATTGTTAAGCGCCAGGGGTCCAAACTTTTTAGCGCCATGGGCCTCAGAGTGCTTAAATCCGCCACTGTTTGGAGAAGAAAAGGGATACGAATAGAGAAAGAGAAGTGGAAATCCTAAACGTTAGAAAAACAACGGTAAAAAGAAAATAGATACGCGAAGAGCGTACAAGAGGGAGAGAGAGAGAGAAGGAATCGAAAAACTTTATACCTCGTGAAAAAATTAAGTGATAGTTTGAGAGAAAGAAGATTGAGATGAAGGGAAGAGATGAGAGGATATAGCAATGGTAACGAGGGTGGTGAAATTCAGACAAAAAGGGGAGGTGGGAGACTAAATGTAATGGCGGTGAGAAAAAGAGAAAAGGAATAGTAAGAAGAAACGGGTAAAATGAGACGAACGAGGGATGCGGAGAGGGAGAGGAAGTCTGAGTGGGAAGACGGATGGAGGAGGAGGCAGAAAGTTAGGAATCGGTCGTTCTCTAGAGGGAGGAATAAATTACCGGGGAGAGAATAAGAAAGGGATGGAAAAGAGCAGTTCCAGGGGAGGGGAAAAGATGAGTGGCGGCGGTCTGCGGAACTGAACTCATGACGTGCGCATATTCATAACCGCTTCTGGGAAGCGAGGGAGGACGTGGTCGGGAAAGGAGGGAGGGCAAAGAATAGAATCGGACAAGCACTGTATTCAAACTCGGAATATGTATTGCCGCGATTTTAAGGACTCTCCAAAACAAAGCCATTTACAAGATATGTTTTGAAAGATATACGCTAGGTAAACGAACTTTTTCTTTTCTTAATTTTAGTCTCCTTGGTGTAAGTGTATAGTGTAATCGTCCTTTTTGGTTCCGTGCTCAATAGTGATGATCGTGTATTCGAATTCTGTCTTCTTCAAATGTAAACTTAGTACAGACTTGCGAACGTCTGTCTCGTATTCGTTGCTCGACTATTACGCATTATGACCAATTTAAATATGTAAGGAAAAACCTGCTGAAGCAGTTTTTCAAAAACAATTTAGATAGGCAAACAACCCGAGATAACATGCACAACGAGACAGAAAACTGAATCGATTGGCGAAAAATGAAGTCTCTGCTTTCGTTTAGGAGGAGTTAGCTTGTCAGACAGACAGACGGACAAACCGATCGCTTAAGCGAGTTTTTTTAACTACTAAGGACACCATCAAATTCTCAATACTTATTCTGACGCTCTTCTCAAGGAGGATTGAAAACACTCAAACCTGTTCCACCCAAAGTTACAACGTTTGGTTCACAAAAAGCGGACATTAATAAAAGTAAAATAATTAATTGGCTCAGGAAGCATAACGGAAATGAGCATGGCTGACTGACACTCCCTGAAGGTAGATCGTACAGAGTTAGTAAATTAGATTCAATTTACTATTTTTTAAAATTAAATTCTCTTTTGTTACTTGCTATTTTGATAAACCTGCCCATTTTTTGCGATTTATCGTTTCACCTCTAGCTCTACTAGGATACGCTATTTTTAGGCTGGTTTCCAAAGGCAACATAGCCTTATGAAAGGGTCCTTTCTATGTTTGTGTATGTATGTGTGTCTCCAACTAACAACTTTTGCATCAATTTTCATAAAACTTGGTATGAGGCTCGTGCTGCCAGAGTCCACCTCCGGGTTATATTTTATTTCGTGAAGATTGTAGTCCCGGGTTTGATTTCAGTAACGTTTTTTCCTATTTGTTTTACTTAGGAAATCTCAAATCCATCGTGCAGAGATGTTTTCCTTAAAACATTAAAATATCTTAAAATTGCGATATCGGAGCAAATTTTGTACTGATCTAAGGGGAAAAGAATGTAGATTCTAATTCTTATCGCAGAATTTTGATAATTGATCATATTTTCTGAAATTCCTAGTAAAACATAGCGTTTTTGCGTTTTAAATCGCATTTTATTGGATTGTTTCCTTGAAGACGATTATTACCGACTCGGCTTGAGCATAGACGAGTGAACAAATGGGTTATTTTCTTTTCCACTCGACTACCCTTCAGAAATTGACAGTTGATTCATACATATTAGCGTATAAAAAGTAACATTTGTAAAATTTGTTTATTTAAAAAAATACATGCAAAATTTAATGTCATAAAGAGATGTTGACATTACGTTTAGTATTTTAAACCTGAGAATGCTCTATTAATCTATTTCTTCAATTTTTCTCTATCATTTAACTATGAATTACAAATTGTATTTATGGTATGAAAATTCCTTGGAATGACTAACACACACTGAAACATTTTCTGTCAATATAAGTAATCAAATCGGGGCGTCAACTTTGGGAAACCAGCCTGCATCAGTCCTAGTTTGGACTTCTTGTTTTACCTCCAAACGGAGCATAATTTTTAAATGTCCCTGAATTTTGAACTTGAATGAAACTTTGAACTCGAGTATAGTTATGAATGCTAGAAAATTTATCCTACCTTTTCTAATTCGCTAATATATGTAATATATCTATAGAATGGGGAGCGGTGTGCTTAAATATTTTACGCGAGCTTCCTTAATCCATGCCCAATTGGTACAAACCTAAACACTTTGTAAAAGGACTAAAGGGAATAACGGTTTCCTCAGCGAAATAAGACGAAAAAAACTATGGCTCCGAACGCGGCGCCGGCCTCTTTCGATCGCTTTATACGAATTATTCCTAAAGCCCCCGCGGCAAGACCGCCAAATCTGCGATCAGGACGGACGTGACACGCGTGCGTGAAAAATTATCGCATCGGTTACACCCCATCTGTCAGGGGAGATTACGCGGTTATCGTAACCGCTCTCACCCCCTTGGCATTAACTTAAACTACCTCTCTCCCCTTCTACTAATCCGTTTCCTCCGTCCAATTTAAACACCTTCAGTCGCTAACCGTGAAGGTGTTATGGCAGTGCGTGCGTGTGTGTGTGCGCGCGCGAGTGAGACCATAGATGGGGAGATATATAGGTCTGAGGAACGCCCACGGCCGAGGTGCGGTCCAAAGGTATTGCTGGTGATGGAAGGGAGAGGAGGGCGATACGCGAGGAGATGTATCGAGGGAGGGAAAATATGGAGGGGATTAACGCTTACGGAGGGGTTAAAGAACTAAGGGGGCAACGTGAACGGTCCTTCCCTCTCCACCCTTCAGAAAAATTAGGATGTCCTTGACCAAGATCACTCGAAATGGTAACGCACTGTGTGGTTCCCGATTTAATCGCACGTGTCGTTTTCTCACCTCTGAGACGCTTGGTTCCTCTTCAGGCGAACAGTCTCGCAAAAATATACATTCTTATCAATTAAGTCAAAGCGCATTAATCGTTCTTATCATAAATATTTTCCGCTTACGTTTTTCAATTAAATCGATACGCAGCACGCAAAATCCGATAAATTATCCGAGAAGGTAAATCTATATTGCATAAAAAGCTGAACATCTGTATGAGAAAACTGTATATCGGCTGCTTTATCACCATTTCTCGTAAACTAATATAAATCATCAGGGGTATTATTAGCACAATAGTCAAGCCCATAAAATCGAAACGCTTCACCTTAGTTTTTCCGTGTAAATAAAATCCTGCCATGCTAGGATTTTGGAAAGCATAACTTACCAACAATCTTTAGTTGCGCAAAGAATTTAGATGCCCATATCATTAATAATTTTATCTCTACAAATTTCCCAAGAAAATGGCATGGATAAATTCTACGGGAAGGATTTTTTTGTGTAAATTATTCACAATACCGAAAAGCTTTTCTATTTTTAAGAAATATTAAGTAATATTTTCATGGATTTTTAAAGTAGAAAACTTGTAAGCAATTTCTACCATGAAATAGAAGCAATAAAATTTTAACCAAAGCCGTGTCAAAGCAAAGAACCGACTAAAGCGTTCCGAAAATCTAAAGGTTTTCATATTATATTTATCCATCACCGCAGTCTTTAGTTTATTCGTTATGAGAAAACACGGTAGTCCTCGCAGAGTGTAAAAAGGTCGATTTTTTAAATTATAACAATTTATGTATGATCTTCGAATTAAAAGAGAGGTCCAGCGATGAAGCAATGGGGTTTGGTTTACCTGAGAATTCAAATCAATCCCTTAAAATACGAGAAATAAATAACGAAAAATTTTCTCGATGCATAGCAATGCGAAATATAATATCGTGACTGCTTAACATTAAATATGCGCGGCCGTGTAACAGTTCCTCAAATATCGTGAAAAATTATGCAGCGCTAATTTCCTTTTTTATTAGATTTCATGGTAGTTAAACACCTTCAGCAGGTGACATTCTTAGTCATCCCTAGGTTTTAAAATCCAACTAGTTAGTATCTGCCAAAATAAATAAAATTTCAAATAAATGTGTGGCTTTTTTGTTTACACTGTCCGCCCTCCTATAAAAGTTACCTGGATATTAGTGCAAAATTAATTCTGTATATGGATGGAAAAATAAGTATAAACGTTGTTCCAAATACGAACATAGTGACACCAGAATGTCGGTAAAACATTATTTCAATGCACTTCCATAACCCTTCAGTTTTCATGGGAAAAACATTTTTGAAACAATAATTTTAACAATATTATTACAACATTGAGACGTTGGGTGTGTAAATCAGCAATATATTCACGTAACGGCAGGCGTAGGCGTCGATGAGAGATCGGGTTATTGATGCCGACCTCGTAAAATTTTGGGCACGGTGTTTGCAACGACAATAGAATCTAAACTTGGACCTATGCATTGCTAATACCCAGAAGTAAGGATATTTTTTCTGGTGCCTAAAACAAGTGAAAGTCCCTTGGCGAGACGTCTGACTTTTGTGGAAACGCTTTTCTAACAACTTTTATGTTGACTGCATATAAATGGTATAAGTGCGAATGTGTGTCCTGCGTCCGTATGCGCGCACGCACACACGTAAACATACTTGCGGATACATCACGAAAATTGTCCGTGCCAGAAAAACGGCCCTCGCATCAGCCATTTTTGAAGTTCCGACTCACCGTAGGTTTGTTTTTGAATTCCCTCCAAGAGTAAGGTGCGCCTTTCTCCCCTATGTGTTATTCACTCACACGGATGCAGGAGACAATTGTTCTTTTCGAAAAGGCTAAAATCGATACACGAAGTGAGAACGATCTTTTATTAAAAGTACTATAATTCTCATTCTTCAGAATAGGATTCAATATGTTAAACAAAAAATATTCTTAATTATTTTCGTAGTTCGTAATTTATAATCATGCGGATTTTTTACAAAGTAAATATGCCACAATAACTTTCATACATTTATACACTGCAAATCTGAATTAATATCAATATTTGAGTTTTGTGTAAAAATAAATCGACTAACATTAAACGATTAATCCTTTGCGTTTTTCTCTTATATATGTTTTAGATTTGCCACGATTCAATTAAGCACTCCGTTTAATAAATACATTAAAAAGATTAGATCGTACTCTTCATTAGAGTACGCTTAATTTCCTCGTTTTCGCGCTAATTAGTGGCAATGCGCTACTCCAGCATTATGAAACAACGAACTAATCAATCTTTTATTATTGTTACAAACAGATTAATCCAGATAGTTAATAAATAATTAGACAAGTAGTTTTTTGCGTGGAAGATGTTTCCGTACATATTCACTAAATTTTATCGGCATAATAAATTAACAGAGAAATTTGTCCCTCTTGCTGGCATGGACTTCTACGAAACTTCGTTAGCATTGGATTACAAAACTCAATTCCATCAATTTTGGCCGATCTATCAGGATTGCTTTTCCCTCTAACCGGCTCAAGTAAAAATCGACAACCACGTCGAAACGCCGAAATCTCTCCACACTTGATTTCCTCTCCACGAATCGTCTCCGGCAACTCATTAATCGTGTTTTAACAACCTAGCATCGTGGCATAGACTAATTTGTCCCGTCACCAAATGACAAAGTGATAAGGTAGTTAAGAATAAATTTCCATAAATAAATTAACGGCAGCATTATTTTTCTCTCGATGCGTCCTGCTTCGCTAACGGCGAGATTTTAAGAGGATTCATTCGTTTTGCCTGCAGGAGCGCCAATACCGTGTCTTACGTATCCAATGGTGAAAAGTAGGATCATCGTCCACGCCTTCAGCTGCAAGTACAAAAACGCATCCATCTTCAGATGGTATCCATTTTTGGTTTCTGCTACCTTCTCGAGAAAAGGATTGATTGAATCAATCTAAGCTTTTTTGATCCCTAAACGGGTTTTAATATTTATCCATTTATCCTGCGCATACATACAAAACATCCTCCATTACTTGCCTGACCCTATCGACCCCGAGTCCATTTAGCGTCAACTCAAGCATAACGTACGAGAATGTCGACCCTGACAAACGTATGCAATTTTTATGTACCATTTCAATTAACAAAAATTGTAACCGATGTAATGCCACGTAATTTAAAGGACTAATGGTATTATTTCGCATTCACCGAAATTTTATTATTTAAAAAGGAGAAAATATTGTTTGAGTAATAAAATACTGCACAACGAAAAATAATGAAGGAATATTATGTGGAAGCACTTTTTTCAAAAAGTATTTATAATTTCAGACTAAATTTTCAAACTAATATTATTGTGAGTGAAGTTAATTATATTAAATCTACTGGTAATTATGGTATTCGTTAGGAGTAAACGAGAGAACTAACTTGTTATTAAAGATGACAGTGAAACGATGTGCAACTTCTCTGCGCGATTGTTTCTATTCGTTTGGCAAAAGAATACTCCCGTAATAAATTCCGCGTTTACGCCAGACGTGAATATGAAACGTATATCTTTCGAATCTTCTCTTGTGTACCTACGTGGATATATTCTACCAAAGAGATTTTAATATATTCTGTTTTATTACTTGTAAAGTTTTAGTATATGTGCTTAAAAAAAACGTTACCCAATGTTTCTACCTTTCCGCCGTAGAAGATCCTTTCAGCAAATAGTTCCCTTTTAAATAATTTTTTTAAAGTAACAATCACGTTTATCTCTAAGGTTGCCACAAGTTAAACAAGATTGGAAAGGTGTACTCCATGCCGAAGTACACAGTTTCCAAACGCGTTCTCTAAGATTTCACAATATTCTCAATATGTTTCGCTCAGATGAGAATTTAAGGAGAAGCAAGCAATGTACGTGTAAAATACATGTAGGTCTTCGTGCACAGTAGTAATAATTTTAACCAAAATTGGAATCGGTCAATTAATTTTAACAAAACTCCCCAATACCAAATTTCATCAAAATATTTCAAGCGGTTCCCGAGTTGAAACGAACATTGTAAACTGCATGTAGGTCTTCATGTAAAGTGGTCGTAATTGTTGTCCGATTTTAACCAAAATTGGAATCGGTCAATTAATTTTAGCAAAACTCTCCAATACCAAATTTTATCTAAATACGTCAGGGCGGTTTCCGAGTTGAAACAAAAGAACATTGTAGGTCTTCATGTAAAATGGTCATCATTATTGTTCGATTTTGACCAAAATTGAAATCGGTCGACCAATTTTAGCAAAACTCCCCAATATCAAATTTCATTATAATACGTCCAGAGGTTTCCAAGTTTTAACCTGCGGACGGACGGACGGACGGAATCGACCTTCCCTGTATGCGTTCACTTCCTGCACTTCGTGCAAAGAACGCAAAATAATTATACTGGACTTCAACTGATACTTTTATCGAATAAAAATCTACATACTTATTTTCTATATCAATTTTATCATAAAATTTCTACACCCAATATTAACAAGTATGGATAGGTGTACTCCATGTCGGAGTACACAGCTTCCAAATGCGTTCTTTGAGATCGAGAAACTGCTCAATACTAAGTTTCATCAAAATACGTCCAGCGGTTCCCGAGTTTAAACATGCGCACGGACGGATGGAAACGACCTGCCCTATTAGCGTTCACTTCGTGCAAATGACGCATAATAAAGTTAAAGGAAATTCAGCGACATGAATTCCGATAAAGTTTTTTTTTAATACGCAGATTATGAAAAAAAATCACTGCTTAAAACTACGATTAATTCAATAGAATTCGTTTCGCAAAATTCAACGCTTTTCTACTTCACTTGCGGAAATCTTGCGTTAAGTCGAGGAATATTAAAAGAATAAACAAATATAATGAGATGATGAACGGCAATATTTTAAATTTGGCGACTCTAACAAATGACAAAATATGAAACTTCAGGCCAGCATTTATTAGTCTCCAAATCTTGGCATTAACACATTAGTGAACATACAATGGAGCGCTTTAGAAAAATTATTTATTAAAGAAAATGAACAATTATTTATCGAATTCAGAGAAAGTATACAATCGTGCAATTTTATTTATAATTTATGCGGAAGAAATTCTAATATAGAATATGAAATTTATCCAGAAGCAATATACTATTAAATATACATTGCGCGAAAATTACAGTACAAGACAGAAGAAACTATCAAAGCTTAGAATAAGAAATGATTGATATAATTTTAAAATGGTGCTGTCATTGATAGGTCAGAAATCTTTGGAATTAATCTCAAAAGGAAGTAGAAGACACAAGACAGAAGACCCAGAGACATAAGAGAAGCCAAGAATTAGGTAGTCGTGTGTCATTTCAACAGATATTACGGAATATTTTTCGCTGCAGTGGCTTGTGATGGCCAAACAAATTCTAAATATGAATCAATGGAATCCAAATTCTCATAGCTAACATTTTTTAAGGCGAAATACTTTCTGAAAATAATTTATTAATAAGCGTGAGCTTTTTTAAATTTCACTTATAAAAGAGATTGGCAGGAATCTATTCAGAATTAATATTCTATATAAATACATAAGTATATAAATCCCGGTGTGTCACTGCCATCTTTTCTCTCTTGACGAAAGAATCATTCCGAAAGCTCCGTTCTACGTGTGTCAATGTGTCTCTCCCACACCACAGCGACTCTTCTATTGGCAAGTGTCCACTAGGCTTCCTTTTCTCTACAACTACTGTCCTTGCAAAAAGTCTAGATACCCGAGTTTGAGGCGGTATATCTCATAAACGACCGCAACGATTTTAATGGGTGGAAAGTAGCGGGTAGAGAATTTATTTCTACGGTAATTGATGTGCATCTTAAATTTTTAGTTTATGTTTAAATAAATTATACTGAGCTAAATTTGAAGAAAAATACGATTTTTAGCATTGGAAATCCGATAAGACCAATTTGAATGTTTTCAACTCAGAAACCCTACAATGTATCAACTTGCAGTTTTAACAGCACTTACCTAAAACTATTAGAAATAAATTTCTGAAAGCGTTATTTTATAATACAACATTAATACCCGATTTTGTTACATTTCTAAAATTCGGCAAACTTCGTCAATCCTGGGTCGTTTTCAAAGTTAGAGGTACCGTTGTCACCGAACAAATTCCTATATTACTAATATGTAAAAAAGAACATCATAAAATTACTTCCCAAAATGATACCGATTTTTATTTCATCTTCATTCTGCCTCCGCCATATAGCTGTCTGGCTTAGCAAAACTGGCGGAAGAGAGGAGGAAAGTAGAAGTTGTAGCGTGCGCTGCTGCCACGTCTTCTATGTTAGTGAGACAATTACGTTTCTCAAACTATGGGCCGCGGCATCCCAGGGGGGCGCAAAATTATTTTGGATGCAAGGTGAAATGCCATAAAACAAAGTTTTCAGGAATAATAAATTTTTATCAGGGAATTTGTGGAAAGATGATTTGATAAAAATTGTTAATATCTACATAAAATGAAGAAATTTTTACTATTTTCAATTCAAAGGGAGGCGCATGATATTCAAGGGAACCGTGACAATTGAAAGTTTGAGAACCACTGATTTACATGACCGGGCGTGCAATGAATGTGGAGGAGGTGGCAACAGCGCGCGCTGCCTCCTCCTCTCTCCCGCCGTTTCCCTTCATATACCTATTTATACCCTTCCTCTTCCATTAACATTTTTATAAAAATAAACAGACACCACAAGCCGATTACTAAAAATGTAGCGTTATCACAAAGAATCACATTTTCCCTGTGATAGCAATTAGGACAACTATGCTAACACTTTTTTGAGCACCATAAGTCGTTAAACAATTATTATACAAAATAGTTATTTATTTTGAATGTCTCGTAACTAGAAAACAATTAAATTGAATTTAAAAAATAACCCCGAGCTAAAACGCCACCAATAACCTCTACTTGATTCTATGAACATCTCAAACAAAATATTCAAGCCGTTTTGTTGCAATTGATTTAAGATGACACAATAAAGTGTCCTGACTTCCCTAACGGGGATTTCGATCTGTCCACGCGAGCAGGTGACATACGCGCAAGTCGATACGTCGATACGAGGTAAACAATAACAGATGAAGCCAGAAAAGCTATTTCGAGGAACTGCTGGAATAAGTGGATACCGATGTATCCCTCCACGTCACGCGCACGGATTTAAGGACGCGAAAATATAAGAGGAGCTGGACGTGCGGCGAGAGAGAGAGAGAGGAGGCCCCGCGAGGAGATTGGGCCGAATCGGGAGGACGTAGAATGAAAGCGTAGATAAGATCGGACTTAAATAACAAGCCGTAAAGCACGTCCCACGCCTCCGCTTTAAATCGAGTCGACTCGATCGAAATAGAGGCGAAATAATTCTCATGTGTCATCCTTTAAGACAAAATGTAAGGACATCGATTCCTCGACCGGTGGAATAAATTATCATTTATCTGCCGTTTTGGCAGGTGTAGAGTGTTTTTCTTTCCTCGTGGTAGCAGTTATTCACTACCCTCGTGTGTCCCTGACACCAACTACCAAATCCTTTCCCGAAAGAGCTATTTAATTAGCATATGACCTGCGATCATTGTTCTAGTCGACGACGAGAATAGATCAAAGACACCTTTTACGCGTAAGATGATTCAACTCAGATACTTATTAAATTGTTAGGAAAACCAGAGGAAATTTTCGGAAGAAAAGAAGTCGCCTTCAGTGGCATTTCACCGAAAATTGATACTGACAAGTTTGCTCGAATCAGGAAAATCATGGCGTACCATATTTGGAAAACAATCTAAAAAGCTAAAGGAAAATGCTGCCAAGGGCGGAAATCGAACCGATAACCACAAATATCATTAGGGTGATTTAACCGCCTGGTTCCCAATTCTAGGATCGCGGGTTCGAATCCTGCCGAGCGCAAGAATGCATGTGATCGTCTTTGTTTTCCTGATGACTTTCATTGTAAAAGGTAGGTAACGGGAGTTTACGAGCATTGAAATATGAATGAAAAATAGTGTTTTTTAAATGACTCGTGTTTTAAATAACTTTATGGGTTTTATTTATGGGTATAAGATGAATCAGATGTCTAGCAAGCATGAAGTTTTTACATATCAGGCGAGGCCTCATCAAAGTTAAAGTTCTAAGAAGATGGAGTTAAAGAAATGACCGAACAAATGAATGGCGTTCTCGTTATTAGATACAGATTGAGCTTAGACATTCTCCACTTAGATTTAACGATTGTCAGATAAGATTTTTCAATGTGACGACAGAAAAATGTGCTAAAAAAGATAATCGAACAAGATACCCTTGCTAAAGCAAGGGGTGGAAGCAGTTTTTCTTAAAACTTTTCAGCTAACTGATTTGCCTCCCACTTTGGAGAGGGGAAAACCTGGAATGTAAATCCTCAATAAACTTTCCCTTTCGTGATAACTTCACACTCTAGCTACAGTCCTTAGTTGGATTGCCAACCCGTATTATACGGGATTTCCCGTATTTTTAGTTTTTTTCCACTTCCCGTACGAACTCTCTACGGGCCGCTGTTTTTTCCATATTTTAAATTGAACTTTCTTTTTATCTAGCGCGTTACATTAAGTATTACTATTTTGAAATTTATATGTCTGATATTTGTATGTTTATTTAAATAAAAAATTTGAAATAACTAAAACAATATTACACATCCTTCAAACACAGAACGTCCCGTATTTTTTTGTTTAAAAATTTCGGTTTTCCTGTATTTCCCTATTTAAAAGATGGCAACCGTAGTCTTTAGGCTACAGTGCCATTTCAAAGATTTGAATTTTCCGACTTTGAAGCCACCTATCGGAAAATCTATGAACTAATTGGAAATTCCTATAGGTTGAAAATTCGTATACTTATTGATCTAAATAAATACCCTGCAAGCCACTGCAATTGTTGTGTGACAGGAGCGTGCAGTCTAGGTAAGCGGGTAATGCGCCGCATGTCTTCGCGATTAATGGAGAACAAATTTTATAATTATTAAATTAATAAGTATAGAACAAAAACTCAACTGCAAAGAAGGAAATGGGATGTGACGAATCGCCACTAGTGAACTGCGAGAAGAGGGAAAGAATAGGAAGGCTTACACTAACTTGTGGAAAAGGGAGAAGCAGGGTAGGTGGCGAGAAATTGGCCAAAATATTCGATCAGCTTTTGACCATGTTGACACAGCGATGGAGGCGGAGGCGAGTCATACTATGTAAATATTGCTTCTTCCGTGTTTCAGTTTCATAATGGCATTGGAATGCAAGGAGTATGTAGAAATGCGTACTAAACGTGACGCCTAACTCCCACTGAATGCGTAGTTAAGCGTGGTTTTCAGGTTAAATTTGAGTTTTGTACTCAACATACAACAATTTAGTTATATATTTCTTTCATATCGATTCTGAGGCGATTTGTAACTTTTTATTTTTTAATGCTTTGGGTACCGTTCTAAAACCGAGCTAAAACAAATACGGTGGCTGTGCAATTCGAGGGATACCAAACAGCTTACTGAAAACAAAGTATCACCGAACGCCACTTGTGTATGGCAGGGTAATTGATATGAACTATCTAATTTTAAAAAATCCAAATATCTCTAGTAGTTTGGCTACAATACCATTTCAAAGTTTTCAATTTTCTAAATTTGAAGCCACCTAGCGGAAAATCTATTAACTTCTTGGAAAACCAAGTAGGTGGAAAATTCCTAGATTGATAAGAACTATCTAATTCAAAAACAATTTCCCAAATATCTCTTAAAACAAAAAAGTTGATTTTTCACAGAGAGACAGGCAGGCAATGTGATTACATTGGCATGTTTTTCTTTTAAGAGAACGCGCTAAAAAGTATACATAATTGCAACTTGTTTTAGGGAAACAGCTACTCATTATAAATGAACGCTAAGACGTAGGAATTGTAAACAAATCAAAAGTTTTAGGAACAAAAACTAAATACAAATACGATGTATCTCTGAGTACGTTTGTTTGTGTATAATAATTATATAGACCAGATCTAAAAGGGAAGAAATATCATTTAATCATAATACCTGCGAATTTTATGAACTGAAAATCGATTCAAATAAGTCTCTGCTTTGTATAAAACCAAATAACGTCTCGTGAGGTCGTACAGCCAAGACCATTTGGCGAAAATCTGCACACAATATAGCAAATGTTACCACTTTTAGCTAGATTGAAACACATAACATAATGTCTTTTCAATTAGTTCGAGAAACCGCAAAAATGAAAAGATTTGTCGTCACTAATTAGCGTCCGCAACGAATTAAAAGTTTTTCTTAACCTTCTCGTGTAACTCAGGAAAATGCTGATAAACTTTGAATTAGCGAGCTTTCAGAGGCCAATTTCCATGGTATTTCATAATGCCTGAGTTGTTATAAAATTGCGCTTTAAATTCGTTTTCTGAATCTGAATAAATACCCTGACAGCCACCGCAATTAGTATGTGGCAGGGGGAAAATGTCACCGACCTATCATGTAATTCTCCTGTTATGCTCTCTCATTGTCTTAAGGAGAGAGGATACTTTTATCCATCCGTCCTGCAATCAATTTCTCGTATACTGTCTTACGTAAGATGTGCTCTTAATTACGTCTGATAATTCATCTTTAATTTCTTCTCGTCTAAATCTCTGCAATAGTCAAAGCCTGGATTTCCACGCCGTTTCTCGAGAGGCTCCCATTCAAGCTCATCTATTGGACTCGTGAAACTTAACTTGCCTATTATATCGACGCTTCACGAAACGCGCTCTCTTTCGTTGTATTTTCACTAATTCTTGAATAATAACTATCACATACGGGTCCCACACGCTACACGTATACTCAATTATCAGTCTAACCAGAGAAAAATAACAAACCTAACGAGTTATTATAGCATATCTCTTATATTCTAAGGACAAATCCTAGCCATTCACTAACTGTTCCTACTATCCATCGAATATGCTCCTTCCAAGATAAATCGTTCGGTAATAGGGCACCAATATATTTTTGAATATTCACCGTGTCGAGAAAATACTCACTATTGATAACCGATTGCTGCGTACCCCGCCAAAAACTAAGGAACATTTATCACTGCCATTCCTTATATCATTCCGAAATGGAATGTAAATCACGATGGAGGATCTGAACGTCTTCTTCGTTACGAATTGTATTATAAACAACTGAGTCGTCCGGGAATAATCTACAACTACTGCTTACAATTTTTCTGATATCTATTATATTTATACGAGTAGTCGGTGCTTGCAAACTGCAAGCGCTTCAAAAAATCACCATACACCAAGATCTAAACTCTTAAATAAACCAACGCGATTTCCAGGCCAACAGGACTTCAGTCACGTGCAGCCTATATGTATTAAATAATAAATTCCATGAGTAATAGCAGTACATTTATAATTTTCTGTGAAATTAAGACAACTATCCGTAATTTCCAAATTCTCTGAAAATCGTCTTGTGTGCAAGTTTCCGTATTTCAAGTTTCGTGACTCATATCGCACTATATGAGCAATAACAATAATCATCATTAAGACTATACTCTATACATTAAATTTATGGAAGAGTTATGATATTTTCTGTTAAGATTATGGCATCATCACCCATGCCTTTAGCGCGTATTTGGATAAAAATATCGAAAAATAGATATGACGCCATTATATTCAACAATTGAAATGAGTTAAAATTTATCGAAAAACTACGAAACACAACATTAAAATACTTCTCACGTTTTACCGTCGCTGCTATCAAGGTTACTTCTCCTATTGTAATCCTTTATAGCCCTGGAGAAAAACAAACCTATTCCCTCCTTCTTACAGTCGATAACCCAAATTTAATCGTCATGTTTGTGCTTTCAGTAGTACGTGAGTATTGCAATTACCTATGATACCCGCAACCACAGTGCGTGATGAAATTAGTGTTTTGGATAAAGAAAAATCTTACATATTATCGGAAGAAAATATTGGTGATGATGTTTTCATAAGATGCATGATATTGAAAATTAGAATAAGTTGACTTATACGCTTATGAGAATAAACTTGATATTTTTTAGCTAAAGAAAAATGAAAAAAATATAATTCCGCAAATCGAATTATCCATAACTCGAATAATTGTTGCTTTCCTTTGAAAGTCGAGTTATAGAAGTTCCACTGTTTATATACAAATATTTAAAAATATATTTCCATAACTTTAATTTTCTATTACTCGAATAATTATTACTTTTCCTTGGGATTCCAGTTATGGAAGTTCAACTCTTATTCGTTATGACGGCATTAATTTCCATTAAAAGCATTAAATCACTGCAATCTTAACGTATAATATCAGATCCCTTTAAAAGCATTGAGGTCGTTGCCATAGTATTTAAAGATTTTCATTGTTGAAAAGAAGAAAAAATTCACACTTTTTCTGATTAAAAGCAGATATTTACGCTAATTCGGTAGGTATTTGAATTCTGCTTTCAAAAATTAAGAACTCCGTTCTTTCAGATAGACAGTTGTTTTTTTCCTTAATTCGTATCTCAATTTAAAGTAATTTTAAAATGCTTTTTTAGAAAGCCTTGCACTGAATCCCATGCTTTTCATATGGAGTATTGAAATGGAACATAGGGGTTAAAAAGAACCATTAAATATAAACTTTTTGTGATTTTCGATTTTTCTCGTCGATTGTGCCACTCGGCCTACTAACATACCCAATTTCAGATTTCTAACCGTCCTAGAAGTATGTACCTTAGAGTTTTGTGCCAGTGAGTGAGGCACAAGTAGCTATATTTCTATAGACTAGTAGAGGGTGCTTACATTCTGCAAGCATTTCATCTCACCTTGAAAAACAATAATTTTTCAGAGAGATATTTCATTATTAGAAATATTTTTTTAATTCAAAATATTTCGCCTCTGTACCAATTTTTGTTCTTTCCTTATGGAAATATATTGGAGTAAAACATTACCTAAAAGTTGCAATTTTCAGAATATTATACTTTTTCCATTGTGGGGTACTAATGCCACATCTTTGTGCAGTTATAGCACATCTAGAAGTTAAATATTATTTAAATTTTCAATATTTTTAAAGGTCGCAACAACTTCATTGAGATATTCACATATTTATTTGTGCATCTGCACTAATCTCTAAATAACTTTAAAATTTCAGCTTCCTAGCTTTCCCCATAGTACCTAAACATTTATCTAATTGTTCAAATTTGAAGAATTTTCAAGTCAAACAAATTAAAATATCGAAATTTCTATACTAACTTTTTTTTACTAATTCTACCTTTAAGAAAAATTTCAGCTCTGTAGCACATTCAGAAATAAATAATTCTTGAAAAATTGTTTAAAAAATTGCGAATTTTTAGCGGCCGGTGTTGAAAATTTTAACATTTTTTTCTATATAGAATTTCCTACAAAATGTTTGTAAAAACTCGTAGCTACAACTTATAGTTTCCGTGATAAAAATTAATAAACTTTAATGTATAAATGGGATAAAAACAACTCCTAAAAATTAACAATTTTGAAATTTTTGATTTTTTTAATTGGTTGTGAGCAAAATTTTATTATCGTGCAAAATTCCTTTTAGATTGTTCTAGACATTGGAATTACTTTTCCCCATGTTAACTTATGGCAGATTTCTCTATAATATTTCTTGTTATTGGATGTTGACGTCGTTATAAGTTTACGCCGTAGTTTTAAATCAAATTCATTATAATAAAATTCACTGATTCTCTTTAGAAGCACTAAAATAAAGCTATTATTATGAACAGTTCATCAATCCCCACATAACTGAAAGGAATAACGTTCTTTTATTTAATAAAATATACCGCGTTTTAAAATTATGACAGCATCATATGTATTCGTCTTTGGTTGAAATTAATGGGACAATAAAAATTTCCCTATTAAAAAGCATTAATGCGATGCTATTAAAATACGGATTACAAATTCCCATTGAAAAGCATTGCCCAGGTTGCTATGGTAGCTGAAGTTCTTTATTGTTGAGAATCTGCTTTTTTCCGATTAAAAACATACTTCTTCATCAACTCGGCACTGATTTGAATTTTGTATTAAAAAATAAGAAACCACATTCTTTTAGCTATAGAATTGTTTTCATCCCGAATTTCTCTCTGAATTATAACTAATTTAAAAATTCAAATTTATGAAACTGCACAGATTTTCATGTTTTTCTTATGGAGTATCGAAATGGAACAATGGGATCGATAATAGCCCACTAAAAATTGAAAAAATTGGAATTTTCGATTTTTCTGGTTGGTTGCATCCTGCCAAATTTTAGGACCGTGGCATATGTAGAAGTACCTTAGGTTTTATATTATATATATATATATATATATATATATATATATATATATATATAACAGCTTACGGAAAAGGAAAGGTAAAAGATATATGGATGGCAACAAGATGTTGGGATGAGGAAGCCAGTAAACATTCACCAATCGGTCGACTTGAAGTTGGCGAGGCCCTGGGGATGTCGAAGCGACACTCGTAAAATAACACTAAAAACAACACAGAAACATAACGCAGAATTTTCGGAGAGATTCCTTCTTCAGCTAGCGAGAGAGAGTGTCGCTTCGACATCCCCAGGGCCTCGCCAACTTGAAGTCGACCGATTGGTGAGTGTTTACTGGGCTTCCTCATCCCAACATCTTGTTGCCATATATATATATATATATATATATATATATATATATATATATATATATACATTAGGTTAATAATGCCACACATTTATGCCAAATATTAAATTTATAGCACAATTAAAAGTGAAACTACATTTATCTAATTGTTTAATTTTAAATAATTTTTAACGGCCGCAATAACGATTTCATGGATACATCAAAATATTTATTCGTTTATGTAGACTAAATTCAAAATAATGTAAAAATTTCAGCTCCCTAACTCGCCGCGTAGTGTCTAAACATTTATCTATTTGTTTAAACTTTAAGAATTTTTAACTGCCAAACAAATTAAAATATCAAAATTTATATAATCCCTATTTTGTTTTTTTTTCCAAAACCTGCCTATAAAAGAAATTTCAGCTCCGTAGCACAGGCGGAAATACATTAACCTTTTAATGTTGTTTAAACAATTTAGAATTTTTAGTGGCCGCATTATTGAACTTTTTCAAGATTTTCGTTTTTTCTAGTCGGTTTTGCACATAATCCTACCGACAAAAAAAATTTCGAGTCTGCCGCTTTTCCAGAAGAGCCTAAACATTAGTATCCTCTTATATATCATTATTAGACCGCGGATCTTTAGGTAAAAACCTATTTATTTCCCGAGTAGATATCTGAATATACAATTGTATATATACGTGTCATGAATAATTAACCCCGAAAATATATAGTGCCTAAAAATGCCTATTTTGACATTAATGCTTATTTTTGCCATTTTCATGCAAAAAAGCCTAAAAAGGGCTAATTTTGTAGAAAAAATCGACAATAAAAGCAGATTTTTGTACTAGTCATATTTTTTAAACTGATTGTACAATGTTCAGTTGAGGGTTGGGAAAATGTCCTTCACACCACGGTCATGATCAGGTGGCGAACACCAGCTCAGACCTGTCACGCATCCGGCGGTGCTATTCTGTTTCCCTGTGTCGCACGATGCGACAATGTAACAATGGGTTTAATCTGATGTTGCGTTAATTTCCCGTCGTTACATTGTCATATTGTGTGACACGGGAAAACGAGAATAACCCTGCAGTCCATCTGCAAACCGCAGAGGGTGAAGGTGAGAAGTGTGAACGTGAAAATTGTGAAAGTCCAATGCATAAAGTAGCAAGTTCGAAAGCTTATTTAATACCTCAGTGGCTACAAGAGTTCCCGTACTTCACAACGGATGGAAAAATTATCTTCTGTCAAGCATGCAACAAGGAGGTAAGTACATTATAATGCTGGCTTGCAACGAATTATTGGCCGTGAATTACTTGTCATCTTTGAGGCAAAAACCGTCTACATATTTTGTTTATACGAGCCATTTTATGGTAACTATAGACGTGGTTATTCAAAATGTCCAGCAATCCAGCTGCGGACCTTCGTAGCTCTAAAGTAAATTTTATATTTTTGTCCCATTTCCATATTTATTAGATTATTTACGTATTTTTACGCTTAATTATTTCTTCATAATTTTTCTTTATAGGTTTCGAATTATAAAAAACCCACCTAACTCAGCATGTCCAAGGAGTGCTACATAAGGCAAATGTTGAACGCAAATCGAAGATGAAACAAACGCTTTTAACAAAAACTTCTGAGGGATCCAGCAAGAAGAATCAGTTTTATGCAGATTAGTGTCATGCAATTGTGGCAGCCAACATTTCATTCAGAACACTAAAAAAAATCCAACATTCAAGGGGTTCCTAAAACGATACTGCCATCAGTCGATACCTTCCGAGTCAACGCTAGGCAAGAATTACGTGCAACCCACGTACGATGATGCAATGTGCAGTCAGTCAACGAAACCACTGACGCTCTCAGCAGATACATGGCCAACTTGGTTGTTGGGAAATTTGACCCAGATGTGCCATCCAGAGCCAACCTCATCTGCACGAAGCAACTTGCCAAAACAAATCAGGAAACAATAGCACACTCTGTGAACAATAGATTGAAAGTGCTGTATCCCAACAACAACAACGAAGAGAAAGTGCTGCTCCTATACACAGATGCTGCGTCGTACATGGTTGCTGCCATGCAGTTGCTCAAGGTGTTTTATCTCTCCCTTGTGCATGTGATATGCCTTGCCCGTGGTTTGAACCGCGTAGCAGAGCAAATAAGACTGGAAATCTCCAAGGTGAACAAATTGATCTCCACCGTGAAGAAGGTCTTCGTCAAGGCACCAACAAGAAAACAGGCTTTTTTGAGAAAAACTGCCCGATGTCCCTCTGCCACCTGAGCCTGTGCTCACCCGCTGGGGCACATGGCTGAAAGCAGCTGAATATTACAGTGAGCATATCCTTCATGTCAAGGAAGTTGTGACAAATCTAGCCGAGCATACTGCCTGTGTCACTTCAGCGAAAATGTTGCTGGATGATCCCTCCATTCCCAAGGATTTGGTGTATATTAGATCCCACTATACACCCCTTGTGTGGATTATTGCTGAATTGGAGGGCTCAGGAAAACCCATCTACGAAAATACCGCTTTGTTGAATGAAGTGAAACAAAAAATCATGGAAACGCCAGGTAAAGTGGGGTAAAAAGTAAGAGCAAAACTAGAAAAAGTGCTACAAAAGAACTCAGGTCTGCAGAGCCCATGTACAGCAGCATATATACTGGCAGGAAAATCCAGTGAAGTTGAGTGAAAAATTCCATTTCAACGTGTACCTAAGTTGAAGTTTGCCCACGTCACATCAGTTGATGTCGAACGTTCTTTTTCTGCTTACAAGATGATATTAACTGACAAATGCCATAGTTTTGTGGTAGAAAACTTAGAAAATGTGCTTGTTATTTACTGTGAGGCCAACTACGGGAAATTTGAGGAATAAACACAAAGAGGTGACAAATTCATTGTGGGGATTTCGAATGAAACAGTTTGTCAAACATTCTGCATAGTACTTAAATATATACTTGAATGGTGTTTTCAGTCAGTATTACTATATGTAATGTAGATAGTATTTTCTCTGTAACGCATGGCAAATTAACCATAAGAATAAGTTTCAATGCATAGTAGTCAAATGTTTTTATGTTCTTTTAAAACACAAATCAATAATGTTTCGTTGACTGGTAATTTTTGCGTGCGTGCCGATTTTAAATTCCGGTTGAAGCGTTCGGCCAGCGACGGTTGCGGGTAATACGGGGTGGTCGTGATGTGCTCAATTCCATAAGAAAAACACATCCTCTTAAACGCCTCCGACGTGAACTGCCTTCCGTTATCTGAGATGAAACGTTTAGGAGGTCCGAAATTCCGAATTATGTTCTCGTGTACCGCTCTTATTAAAGGCCTCGCGGAGAGGAATTATCCAGCAATATTTGGAAAAGGCATCCACGCCGAATAGTATCATCGTATTTCCCCTTTTGCTACGCGGAAGCTTTCCAACGAAATCCAGGAAAATATCCTGTATTGGCTTATCCGCTACCGAGGAACTCAATGCCCCGAAATTTCTTTTCTGTGCTGGCTTACTCAAGATGCACGTTTTACATTGTTTCACTCTCTCCGCTATCTCCCTATCCATTCCTTTCCATACGTATTTCTCCCGTATTTTCTGTATTGTTTTATATATTCCTAAGTGACCCCCGAAGCAGGATTCATGGTAATAAGCGAAAAGTACGGGCCTCAATACTTGGGGCACCACGACTTTGACTTTTCCTTTGCCTTTGTAGCATAGGGTTCCCTTTGACAATACATATCCCGACACTGTCTCCCCAGCGCTCAGCTTCGCTATGAGAGGGGCCAATTCGGAGTCCGTACCTTGGTGTACCGCTATTTCCTGGAAAGCGAGAGGGAAATCAGTACTCATGACTTCCGCGGTGTATTCATTCGGCCTTCCTTCTTCTTTTCCTTCCCCATACATGCGGGACAACGTGTCCGCTACCACATTTTGAGTTCCTTTAATATGCCGAACTCTGAATTTCAATGACGAAATTTGAATTACCCATCTCCCAATTTTTCCTAATTGTCTAGGACGTGCCAGCATCCAGGATAACGCTTGATTATCAGTTTCTAAAAGGAATTCCGCATGCTCTATATAGTTACGGAATTTTTGAAAAGCGAATACTATTGCTAGGAATTCTAGCTCATATGCGCTATATTTCTTTTCCGCGGTCGAAAGAGAACGACTTGCGTATGCTATTGGTTGCCGGAGGCCATCTACCTCTTGGCACAATACCGCTCCAACGGCAACTGAACTTGCATCCGTTTGTAAAATGAACTCCTTCGAGAAGTCCGCCATATGTAATACCGGAGGGTTTATAATGCACTCCATCAAGTTCTGAAATGCCTCCTCCTGTTCTTTTCCCCAAATAAACTGGACCTTCTTTCCCCGTAGTGCATTCAAAGGGGCTGTCTTCTCCGCCAGATTAGGAATAAACTTCCCAAAATAATTTATCATTCCCACGAAACGCGCTATCCCCTTTGCATCTTTCGGTTCTTTAAACTCTCTAATGTCCTTCATTCTTTCGGGGTCAATTTTGACTCCTTGTGCCGATACTAGGTGCCCAAGGAAAGAAATCTCACTCACTCCGAAATTTACCTTTTGCGGATTGACAGTTAAACCCGCTGCCCTAAGACGATTTAAAACTTCTCGAATATGTTTTACATGGTCAGCAAAATTATTCGAGAAAATTACCGCATCGTCAATGTAATTAAATACGTATACGAACTTAATGTCGTGAAATATATGATCAAGCAATCGCGTCAGTACTTGTGCACCGGTGGCAAGTCCGAAGGGCACTCTTTTAAACTGATAGAGATTCCACCCAGTGCAAAAGGCCGTAATGGGTCTGCAAGATTTGGAGAGAGGAATTTGGTAATATGCTGCATTCAAATCAATGGTGGTAAAATACTTGGCCTGAACAAACCAGGAACGCTGAATAAATGTCCGGAATGGGAATCGATTCTATTTCTATCTTCGAATTCAACTTCCGATAATCTACTACCATCCGTGTCGTCCCATTACTCTTGGGAACTAAAAAACAGGGTGACTAATATGGTGAAATTGACGTTTCAATCACGCCCTTTTTTATTAACTCATCTATTTGTTTGCGCAGCTCGGACAGTTTTGGAGGGCTCAAATGATATGGATGACTTTTTACGGGTGTCTTATCTGTAAGGCGAATATTGTACTCGATAAGATCAGTTAACCCTAAACGCTCGTTCAGCACGTCGGGAAAACACTCAATAATTTGGATAATTTCTTCCCGTTGTTTGGAACTCAAATGTGATAAATCATACCCCTTTTCTCTAACAACCTCGTCATCCGCCCCCACATTTGCTACGCACTCCGATTCCTTTTCTATGGGACCCAATTCAAAACGCTGGTTGCGATTAAACTTAAAATAAAAACAGTTATCTGCGATATTCAACACAAGACCTGTGTTCGCCATGAAGTCTGCCCCTAAGATAATTCTCCTTGACAAGTTGTCACATACCCAAAACCAGTATGTCCATGTAAAATACCCTAGTTTAACTTTAATCCTTGCTGACAAGAAAATATCCAACGGTTCCCGAGAGGCCGTATAGCAAACAAAATGATCTATCTTTTGTCCTTTAACCAAACCTTTCCCTAGCAGTTCTTTAAACAACTCTCCTGAGATTAGACTGCGTACTGATCCAGAGTCAATCAAAGCTTCTAACCTTTTACCCCCTATTATTACATCTACGACAGATACGTTTCTCGCCACAGAATACCTTGTCTTTGTGGCTAAATTCCTTTTTTCGGAGGCTAATTTTCTATTGCCGCGGAGCCTGCCTCCCTTTTCTCCGGGCTGTACTAGTTTAAAGTATTTGGTCTATTGGGACAGGCTCGCCTAATATGCCCCTGCCTATTGCAATTGAAAAAACGTCTGGCTCTTTCCCTTTCACCTGCTGATCGAAACTGAGCTAATCTTACGTCACTCGAAGGTCGGCTTCTACCCCCCACTGAACCCTGATATCTAAATTCTGCATTAATGAATTCGTTGCTTTTATCAGTAGGCCTATAGAGCTTGCATCGCTCTATCCTATATTCAACCTGGCCCCCAAAATTCAATAGTTCGGAAAAACTATTTACACCTTCGAACGGAAAATTCTCCAAATATATGGGATGGAGGTTGTCACATGCAAGCTCCAATAATTCCGATTCGTTGAGGGGTCTTTCGAGTCTCCTATTCATGCTGCGTATAATGGTTATAAAATCACTCATTCGCTCCATCTCTCCTTGGGTCCTAGAAAACATTTCCCGCTTCAATCTAATGTCGTACCCAACGGGGAGAAAAGCTTTCCGGAGTTCTACTACGAAATTATCCCATGATGAAACATGAAACCTATTTGCCTGAAACCATTGTAGCGCCCTTGTCCCTAAAAGTTCGGGTAATAAATTCCACATCTCCGTTTTTGAAACCTCCCGAGTCTCCCGAAACATTTCCACCTTCTCCAAAAAAAGGTTAACACTCCCACCTTCGTTCCCTTCGAACTTAAGTCCCCATCGGACGAGATCTTTCCCGAGCTCCTGCACTGCCTTTCGCTTCGCCCACAGCTCCGATTCTCCCACTATTGGCTTTGCCTCCATTCCTGTTGCGGTATTGACTCTCGCTTGTCCCGGCTCCCCCTTGGGCCTGCTGTTTTTAACGTGTTCTCTCAACCTCTTACGCACCTCATCTAATGTGCCCGTATCGTCGAGCCCCAACTCCTTCGCAGCGGACACGGCCTCCTCCTTAGATAATCCGTTAATCCAACTCGTCCCCCCTGAAAAGCTAAACACCATCTCCAGTCGACGTAATTATAAAAAAAACCTATCACAAAAGGATAGAAGGATGGTAAACAAAAAAAATCTTCTCGCCCAGAGGTCCGGCAGGGCATTCAAAGGTTTACAGGATGGACCATGGCAAGGGAAACAAAGGACCAGAAAACAACAGCTAACCCAAACTTGCCTGACTGACTGGAGATGCACGCCGTAGAGGAAACCACGCTCTGCTACCATTTGAAACGCTGCTGGCTGTTTAGAGAGTCCGATATATTTAACAAATAAGACATTACAAAACATTTAAACAAAAGGAATTAATAAAGATCCCATCAATCTATTCTTCGGTGAGCACGCAGTCCCTGCTGAGTTCCTTGTGGCACGTTAGTTTTCTTTTAGTCCATGAGTGGCACTTTTCCTTAGATGAGTTCGCCTTGAGTCACGGGAGCTGGACTGGTCTCCGCCGGGTTTTCTCCTTCCAAGGTAAACTCTCGTCGTCGCGGCGAAACGAAAATCACTACTTCCCCCCTCTTTCGGCCAGGCCGCGAACTCCCGCACCGCGGACCTTCAAATGTGCCGCATATACTCGGCACATATCTACAAAAACAAACTTTCAGCTCGGTAGCTTTTGTAGTTTGAGCTGGACATTAGTATCCTCCTATATGTTATATATATCCTCCTCCTCCTCTGTAAGGAACGTCTATATATAATGACTAGAAGTTGGTGCTTGCATCCTGCAAGCATATCATCCTACCTTGAAAAAACATTCATTTTATGGATGGCAGTGTGATTTACATTTTCTGTGCGATATCATGGCTCACCTAAATGAATTAAACGTAAAGCTTCAGGGAAAAGGAAAAGTAATATGTGAGCAAGCGCAGCATATTGAAGAATTCAAATTAAAACTGAAACTTCTACTGTTACAAACTCCGAGGGATGATTTGACTCATTTTGCGAATCTGGCTAGATTTGTAGAAAAAAATGAAGAGAGTAGTCTAGTAGATGTGAAGCGGGAATTATATGTAAACTGGATTAAAAACCTGACTCGAAAATTTGAATCTCGCTTTTCTGATTTCATTGACTTCAAACAAGCATTTAAATTCATGGGCGATGCATTTCATTTTGATATTGCTAATTCAAGCAAGGAAATTGCCACCCTTCTGTCATTAGATAAGCGTGAGTTTGAAAACGATTTGCTTTGCCTTCACTATCTGGAACACTTTAAAATTCGATAGAATTCATTAGTTGCAGAGATGTGGAAATTTATCCTGACTGAGAAGGATCTGCCAACTTTGAAATTGGGCATTTCAAAAATATTATCCATGTTTCGGTCGACTTGGGTGTGTGAATCAACGTTCTCTATGATGGGATTTATCAAGTCAAAATTCAGATCTCAAATTGTTGATGTCAATTTGGAGGCGGAGCTCAGATGTGCATTAAGCTTAGATATACAGCCAATATTTCTGCAACTTGTCAGAGAATTTGATTATCAAATTTCGCATTAATATTTCTTATATTTTCATATTAAACAATTTATATATATTTCATATGAAGCATTTGTAACTGAATAGTCAATGGGTACATGTTTAAATAAACTTGTTCAAACGGTATCATTTTTTAATTTTTGATCGAGCAACCTGATTCCTCAGTTTTTTAATGTTGTGACGAATTTCACTCCTCATTCGCCACAACTGTGGCTACACGGTAAAATAAGGTTGCCCACCCGTGGCCTAAACATTAGTATCCTATATAGCATTATATATAGATGTTTGTTACAGAGGAGGACATAACATACCAGTAGAAGGTGCTTGCATACTGCACGCATTTCATCTCATCTTGAAAAAACATTCATTTTTCAGTGAGATATTTCATCATGGTAAATATTTCGTTAATTCAAATGATTTCTCCCCGGGACAGATTTTCGTTTTTTCCTTATGGAACATATAACGGAGTAAAACAATCGTTAATTTTTGCAATTTTAGGAATATTATACTTTTTCCACATTGGGTTAATAATGCCACACATTTCCGCCAAATTTTCAATTTGTAAAACATTTAGAAGTGAAATAACATTTATCTAATTGTTTAAATTTAAATAATTTTTAGCGGCCGCAATAAGAATTTCATAGTTAAATTAAAATGTTTATTAAATTATATAGACTAAATTCTAAATAATTTAAAAATTTCAGCTCCCTAACTAGCCGCGTAGTGTCTAAACATTTACCTATTTGTTTAAATTTTAAGAATTTTTAACTGCCAAACAAATTAAAATATCAAAATTTATATAATCCCTATTTTGTTTTTTTTCCAAAACCTGCCTATAAAAGAAATTTCAGCTCCGTAGCACAGGCGGAAATACATTAACCTTTTAATTTTGTTTAAACAATTTAGAATTTTTAGTGGCCGCATTGTTGAACTTTTTCAAGATTTTAATTTTTTCTAGTCGGTTTTGCACATAATCCTACCGACAAAAAAAATTTCGAGTCTCCATCTCATCTGGAAGTGCCTAAACATTAGTATCCTCCTATCATTCTATATAGACGTTTCTTACAGAGGAGGAGGATATGACATACTAGTAGTTGGTGTTTGCATTCTGCAAGCATAACATCTCAACATAAAAAAACATTCATTTTTCATATTTCATCATTACAAATATTTTTTTAATTCTAAATATTTCAACTCCGGAGCGATTTTCGTTTTTCCCTTATGAAAAATAATAGATTAAAACAATCCCAAAACTTTGCAATTTAAAGAATTTAATACTTTCTCCATTATGGGGTACTGATGCTACCCATTTCTGCCAAATTTTAAAGTTGTAGTACTTCTAGAAGTGCAATAATATTTTTCCAATTGTTTAAATTTTAAACATTTCTAACGGCCGCCGCAATATGTTTATGGAGAGATTCAAATGTTTATTTGTGCAAATGCACTACTCTGTACATAACTTTAAATTTTCAGCTTCCTAACTCATCCCGTAATGTCTAAACAGTTATCTATTTGTTTAAGCTTTAAGAACTTTTAACTGCCAAACAAAATAACTTATCAAAATTTGTATAATCCCTATTTCGTTTTTTAGGAATTCTACTTATTACAAAAATTTCAACTCCGTAGCACATACGGAAATACATAAACCTTGAAAAATTGTTTAAACAATTGCGAATTTTTAACGGCCGCATTGTTGAACTTTTTGAACATTTATATCCTCCTCCTCATCTGTAAGAAACGTAGATATATAATGATAGGAGGATACTAATGTTTAGGCACTTTCAGATGAGCTGGAGATTCGAAATTTTTTTCTTAGGTACGATTTTGTGCAAAACCGGCTAGAAAAAACGAAAAAACGAAAATCACGAAAAAGTGCAACAATGCGGCCGCTAAAAATTCGCAATTGTTTAAACAAATTTTCAAGGTTTATGTATTTCCGAATGTTCTACGGAGCTGAAATTTTTTTAGAGATAGGAATTGTAAATAAACGAAACAGGGATTATACAAATTTTGATTTGTTTGGCAGTTAAAAATTCTTAAAGTTTAAACAAATAGGTAAATGTTTAGATACTACGGTGTAAGTTAGAGTGCTGAAAATTTCAAGTTAATTCGAGGTTAGTCTATTTAAACGAATAAACATTTCATTGTATCTATGAAGTTCTTATTGCGGCCGTTAAAAGATATTTAAATTAAAACAATTAGATAAATGTTATTTCACTTGTAAATGTGCTACAAATTTAAAATTTGGCATAAATGTGAGGTATTATTAACTCAATGTTGAAAACGTATAATATCCATAAAATTTCAAAAATTAGCAATTGTTTTACTTCATGTTTGTTCCATAAGGAAAAAAAGAAATTTGGTCCCTAGGAGAAATCTTTTGAATTAAAGAAATATTTCCCATGATAAAATATCTCTCTAAAAAATTAATGTTTTTTCAAGGTGAGATGAAATGCTTGCAGTATGCAAGCACCTTCTACTAGTAATAGCATATTTGGACCGGATAAACCAAACAGGGGTGCCACACTTATAAATTAAATTCTTTTAGTAATTACGGAGTTGGAAGGTATTGCCATAACGGATTTCAACTACATTCTCTATATAAGATTTGTACAACATACCGTAATGAAATCAAGATGTTTAAAGCGGAGATAATGAGCAGGGTTTGGAAGTTTTTAGCTGAAACGATTTCAAAAAGAAATTTCGTTTGTAGGGCGAGTATAATGGCAAAATGAAATGAACATGTTTCGAGCGTATCTAAAAAGCAGGGCTACCAACATATAATTTTCTGATTTCAAAGCAAATACATTAATATATGATTACACTAAGGTGAATTTTACGAAAAGCACTTATGTACCACGGGAAATCCGTGCACATCCCTACTCGTTAGTGCTTTTCGTCATTGCTGAAAAGCACTATTATCTTCGTAATGTCCGATCGTCCGTCCGTACGAATATCTACATCTCTCATCTCTCTCACCATTTTGGTGGATGGCAGGGGGTTCAGTGCACCAAGGGTCCATAGTTTTCCTACGTTATATTTTCCTATTATGGTCTCTTATCGTCCTAGGGAAAAACGATCCTCTATATCGCTCCGTTCTACAGTCGATCTCGCGAATCTTATCCTCACTGTCCTGCCTTCCGAGATACATCGGGCTTCTGATAAGTCCTACTACCTCATTCGCTAGTCCCTCCGACCTTAATTTTTCCAGTAGTTTAAATCTAGCCTGCAGCCTACGTTCCTCTAACGATGTCCATTTCAGATTTTCTATTAATGATGTTACGCTTTGTTTACTATCGTAATTCCTCTTTACAAATCTAGCTGCCCTGCGCTGAACCTTTTCTATCTCTTTAGTGAGTCCTTTTCGTTGGGATCCCACACAGCTGAAGCATATTCGACCTGCGGTCGAACCAAGGATAAATAACATAATTATTTCACTTTTTCGGAGCTATTATGAACTATTCTTCCTATAAAGGCCAGCTTTTTGTTAGCGGCACCTATCAATCGGCGAATGTGGGTGTCCCACGAGAGATCACGATGGATCGTGTCTCCGAGATATTTAATCGAGTCGGAAACTGGAATCTCTACTCCGTCCAACGAATAATTATTATCCAACGAGATACTCTTTGTTCTCCAGAAGTTGATGACGCAGCTTTTCTTTTGATTGATCTCTAACTGCCATTCCTTACACCATGCAGAAATAGCTTCTAGGTCATTTTGGAGATATTGGTGGTCTTCCGGATTGCTTATTTCTCTATAGATGACGGTGTCGTCCACGAAAAGCCTAATTTTACTTCTGACTACTGAGCTGATATCGTTTATATAAATTAGAAATAATAATGGACCAATTACACTACCCTGCGGAACGCCAGAGACAACCTCCACTAAGTTCGAAGATTTCCCATCTATAACAACCTTCTGCTTCCTATGATTTAAAAATTCACGGATCCAACTAACGATTTTAGAATTAACGCCTAAGGTTTCTAATTTCGTTATTAACTTCCTGTGAGGTACCTTATCAAAGGCTTTCCTAAAATCTAGGAAGATGGCATCGACCTGCGTATTCTTTTCTCCGCTTCTCAGTATACAATTAACAAAAAGACCGAGCTGAGTATCACATGATCTACCTTTCCTGAAGCCGTGTTGACAATCATCTAACAATAAATTACTACCAAGAAATCGCATTATGTTGCCAACGAGTGTATGCTCGAGAATCTTATACGATATCGAAGTTAAGGAAATCGGCCTGTGATTTTCTGGGTTCTCCTTGTCGTCGCCCTTATTAATTGGGGTAACGTGCGCTAACCTCCAGTCGTTAGGGACCTCTACGCGAGAAATGGATTTCTCGAAGACTATCCGAGGAAAAGGTGCTATTTCTTCAGCTAATTCTTATATCAGGGAAGAATTTGGTTGAATCGATTTCTACCAAATTTGGTACATATGTAGAATAATCACATAAATTCATGGCCAAACTGACATATTTCGACCGAAGCGACTTAGTAGGGGTGCCACCATTGCAAAATAAAACTTTTTGGTAATTATGATTTTGGAAGGAATTGGCTTAACCGATTTCAATAAAATTTTGTAGTAAGGAGGGGTGCAACATAAAATAACAAAATTAAGATTTTTTTGTATAGATATAGAAACTGGGCTGCCACAGTTCAAGTAATAAAAAAAATTCTTTTTACACGTATTTGTGTTGAACTGTCTATATCAATTTGAACCAAATATAATACTTATAATGGACACATATATAAAACCATATTAGCATTTTAAAACAGAATCAGCCAAACGGGGTGCCACAATTACAAATTAAACTCTTTCAGTAATTAAGGAGTTGGAAGGAATTGGCAGAACGGATTTCAATTAAATTTTGTATATAAGATTAGTGCAACACATCATAATTAAATCAAGATATTTAAAGCGGATTTAGAGAGCAGAGCTACCACAATAAAAGATAAAATAATATTTCTTTTACACGTATTTCTAGAGAATTGACATCATGGATTTTAACCAAATATGGTATATATAATCTTCATATAAATAAATAACCAAAATATTATATTTCAACCGGAACAAGTAAACAGGGCTACCACAATATCAATGTTAGAATTATTTTGTAAATAAGAATTTCGAAGGTATTGGCTTAATCGATATCAAAGAAATTTCGTTTGTAGAGCAAATATAGAATGGTAAAACGAAATGGACATGTTTAGAACGCATCTAAAAACAGGGCTACCACAATATAAGGAAAAATAATTTTCTGATTTCAAAGCAAACACCTTAGTAAACGATTATACTACGGCGAATTTGACGAAAAGCACTTCCGTAACTTGTGTACATTTCTACTTGTTTCTATTAATTTTGCCGCCATTCACTATTTCCCTCTCTTAATAAATTACTTAGAAGACATCATTTTATATTTTATCTAATCTTCATTCCGATAAAAAGCATTTCTGCACGTCCCCTTTTATCATCATAAACCCATCCCGTTCTTTTTAGCTACTTCTCCAAAGTAATATTTACTATATCTACTATTAATCCTCTAGCTTGGATCTCATTCACCCTATTCATTCACTAATCATCTTGCTGCCCTAAAAAATAACTTATTCAGCTTACTTTATGGCTGGAGCTCAAATAAAAATCTAAAAACTCTAGTAGCCACATAAGGATTGATAAAATCGCATGTTCATTCTGGCTACAAAGTAGTCCACCGATCATGGAATCGAAAAATCTAGAACCTATGATTAGTGATAAATGAAATATCACGGAAGGAGGGATGCTTCCTAGCCAAAATTCGTAAATGGTTGTTTAATCGACCGTTATGTGGCTATTAGAATTCCCTAGATTTCCAACCAAATCTTGCCATCTTACATATATTTAAGTTCAAGACACTTTTTACATTTATCTATTAATCATATCACACATTAACTATGAATGTATATCACTTCAGGGCAGCCCTTTAATTATTCATAATTTTTGGAAAGCATTCAATTTAATAATTTTTATCCTTGTGTTAAAAATAATATCTCCCATTTCCAATTTTTACATCCGTCCATCATTTGGACGATATCTGCTGAACTAACGAAGATGGAGAAACAAAATCTTTGGATTTTGTTCTTGTAATGATGTGTCAAGTACGACATTTTGGTCGTTTTATGTACGCTTCAAGATATGGAGGAGGCTGTGAAGTACAATGAAGTTTAAAAAAAAGACATTCGATTGTATTATTTTCCCGCTTGCAATTGATCTTTACAAGTTGGATCAACAAGGAGAACGTTTATTCTGGAATGAGATGCCAGTACTTTTCTTCTTCATAACTTCTAGACAATTTATTTTTCCGTGGTAATGTTCTCTAATTCTTCATTAATATTCTCCCCTTTTACAGTTTTATTCATCATCTTCACCTGTAACGCTTTCTCCATATATATCTGTCAATTAGCTCTTCCTCAGTATCCTTCTGTACTTTTCATACTTCCCTTCCCTTATCTATTTCCTTCACTACGTATATCTATCATCTTTCCTAATTTAATTGTTATTGTGAAGAGAGTCTATATTAGCGATTTCCAATCTTTCCGAGAGTAAAATGATCCATTTTAAATCTTACTTATCTGATCCGTGCATATAAATTTTCAACACTTAACTTTCCTTAAAGTAAAATTGCTTTTCCAAAGCCAAAAACACCAGACGCAGAACTTAATTGCTATATATTGAATAAACACGATGATAAATAAATTCAATAATCAATATATTATTATATATATTGTTACATTAGAACACGAAGGGTCGAGATCAATCCTTGTCGACTACGTAGGAAACGATGCTTATTCCATCAAAATTCAACTTTAACCAACGACTCATTACGATTGCATCGACTACCCAACATTCGGGTCGCGACCTATCGGTAGATTACCACTCTCCACAGTCTCTCTATCCCGCCCTAATAAAGACGTTGTCTTACCTTTCTCACCCCTCCCTCCCAATCTCCTTCCCCCTCCCTCCCAATCTCCTTCCCCCTCCCTTGCTTCACCTCGCTTCCTTCTCCTTCCCCACCCCTTTTACACTGCCCGTTCCCACCTCTTTCCCCTTCCCATCCTCCACTCTCCCCCTACCATCACCGCTTCACTCCGACTTCTGTCATTTTTACACGTCGTCGTTTAGCTCTTACGACCCGCGACTCTCTCGCTCTCTCTCTCTCAATCCATAAGGCATGTTTGTATACGTAATCCCCGCTGCGTCGTTTTCGAATGGAGTGTGGGTTAGAGGAAAGGGAGGAGGAGAAGAGGGAAGAGGAGGGAAGGCGAAAGAGATAGAAATCACTACCTGTGGGCAATGCCTCGCGCATTTTATTTTCAATCGTCCGCACGAACATTTGTATTTGCGGGAGACAACTGACGCTTCCCCGTCTTTGTCGCCGTTACTATGAACACGTTTGCGCGCGTGACTCCAGAAAAGCGAGAGAAAGAAAAAGATGGGAAAGAGGGAGAAGTAGAATAAAAGGAATACAGAAGAGATGGTCTTCGTTTTACATAGAGTGTTATAATAGATGAGAGGTGAGGTTACTTGATCAACTTGCAAACTCGGATCTCTTAAAAAGACCACTACAAATTATATTTTCTCTTGTTGGAGAGAAAATGAACAGAATCTTTTGTGTCTGAAATCTTATCGAAAGACTTCTTTTTGATAAAGGCTCCATCTCCTTTGCTTGTGAAAAAAAACAGGAAAATGGTCTTTTTCCTGGTCGATACCCTGATTCGAATCGCCTGGCAACGAATGAATCACGCCAGGATGGTGAATAAGGACGGTTGACGAGCGACAATTAATTCGTTTTTATTTTTGCCGGCAGCTGCCATCGTGACATAAATTATCGTGCTTCGCGTGAAAGCGTGACCAATTATGCCAGTTTTCATCCGGACACCGAGCGTGCAAAACAAAGTCTTTTTGTTCGTGGAAATAATTCGCAATAAAAAATTGTCACTTCCAATGACACTAACAACGAAAGCCCGAAAAAAATATGAGACTCAAGGACCTTTATTTTAACGCTGTTAAATAAGTTTCCACACCGAATTTCTTGTTTATTCTGCCATAGACCAAAATAAAAGAGTTATAACGCATAGTATTATGCATGACACTTGTATGAAAGTAATCAAACTGCTGAAATCAAACCTCACAGCTCCTTCAATGGCGCGTGCACGAAATAATTTCGATCTTAACATCAGGAAAGATTTTTCAGCAGACAGTTGTAAATAAATCACACTTTTAATGCCCCTCTCGAACACCTGGTCCCGTCATCCAAATGACGCGAGTCAGCTACGTGAATGAAAAAAGAGAAGCATTGGGCGAAGTAATTGGATTGTTGTCACCCAACAATTGGTTCACAGTGCGCGGCGATCGCCACCTTTACGGCGAGAACACACGCACGCAACCACCTACACGCTCATGTCCGTGCACTCGCGTATACTCGAGAGAGGGGAACAGGAGGAGAGTCTGAAAAGATCTTACCTTCCTCCCCGTCTTCAAAACATCTATCCGGAGGCCCCTCAAGAGGCGCAGCTTCTCGCTCACTTGTTTCTGTATCCCGCCAAGGCTTGTTGGTCTCCGACAGCGCCAGCGACGACGCGGCGGCGGGAGGGTTTTTTAAAAAGACCACGTGCACCAACTGTTCCGAAAGTCGCTCTCGAGAGCACCAATGACCTCTTGCTGGTAGCAAAGAGTGGAGACGCGGGTGCGGTGATTTTCTCTCGCGCGTTCAACAGGAACCACTGACTTCCAGGAGGCGACGTAACGAATGGGGCGTCGGATCGCAATTCATTTTTTTCTCTTCCAAATCTGCGAGGCAAGGGAAGAAGATGAGGGGATTAATTCTCCACCGTCACTCGATTAATCGAGATGTGATGAAAATCTGAAGATCCTCGTCCCATGAAAGAACCAGTATTTTCACACTCCTCCCTTTTCCCCCAACCTGGGTTTAAGATGATGGGATTGAAAAGGGGGAAAGTCATAGGATTTTGCGTGTACGGCAAAAGGGGGGTTTTAACGTTTGAAGAGGCGAGAAGAGAGGCGTGTGTGTGAAGAGTAAAAACCACGAGCAGTCGCTGCTAGTCGACTTCGGATGAGGACTGCATAGAGAGGTCCGAGGGGTGATCGCGAGACGGAGGGGAAGGAGAAAAGGATGGAGGGAGAGAGAGCGGGAGGAAGAGGGAGAAAGCTCTGGAGGGAGAGAGAGAGAGAGGCCAAAGATGTGACTGTCTCCCTTGCTCACAGGAGGGGGGTTGGTGATACATACCTCGCTGCCATCAAACAGCCTCCACCGTTTTGTAAAAATTCTCGGATTCGAGAATGGAACGGAGAGATTAGAATTGATATCTCCGTATTGTGGCCGATTCGTTAATTGTGCCGCGATTCCTATTCGTTATTTCTTCTGGTCTATTTTCCGGATCAAACTTTTCTGAGAGTCGAACTAGTTTGCGAAGCGTCTTCTGCTTTGATTCCTCTGACTTCGTACGAAAGCGCAAGGCGTTGTAAATTCACGCGCTGTGCTTTGCGTGGGCAGCTTGAATGCCACATCAATCAACGCTTTCAATTGCAGCCCAATGGTGACTTCAATATGGCCGAGGAAATTTAGAAAAATGAAAGTATTCTGTCGCCAAGCTTCCTATCCATGATGTCAATTATTAATACTACACCTGGAAGGATATTTAAATAATATGCTGATCAAAGGTAAAGAGAGGAACGCGTATTCTTTTCTGTTGCCTTCCAAAGCAATTTTCGATTAGCCAGAAAAAGAAATTATGTAGCAGTTCTATGCTATCCGCTCATATAGCGTAATAACAAAATAGTTCATGGTTATTCTCGAAAGACATAAGTAGTAAATTTTTACATCGCCAGCAGTTCAAGAGAACAGGGCTGTACAACGCTCAAATAAAATAAACAATATTTATCTTTTAAAATTAATGCCAGTGTAATAAACTTACGGCTATGTTTTTGCGTCTGGCAATGCCATTCCGAAAGTTGTGCCAACCCGCATTGGCCTAAAAAAGAAATACATAGGGTAATTTGTCAAGCAGAATTATCAACGAAATCAGTAACAATGGAACTTTGTAAATAGAAAAGAAAAGTAAGCATAAGTAACAGCGTTTAACGTATTATCGAACGAAGTTTTTCATCTTGAAAATAATTATCGCAAAAAATAATAACGTCAATGACGAAAATGAAATAAATAATGCAGATATTATAAATGGATAAGTAAATCTCGTTCTAGTTTCAAATAATTAGAAAATTTCCCATAGCGTTTCCACACACTGACGAACAAAAAATATGTAAAACTATCTTGCAACAAACTGAATGCTTAATTTTCAATCATAAACGGCTACAGTATTAGCATTCAAAAGGAGAATTTCGAGAAGAGTATAAATAGTAAATAAACCTCAAAATGTTTGGACATCTTAAGAATTTTATTAATTAAACAAATTTCCTAGCACGCTCCATTTTATTCTATAATTTCATGCCCATAATGTTCCCAGTACAGTAGCAAAGATTTGCTCATACGATGTTCATAGAATATGACCAGTTGACGCGTAAAGCGTGGGTGAGATTTCTTCACACGCGGTTGACGCGGATTGAATTTGCCATTATTCCCGTTTCACTTATAACGCGGTTCACTATAATACTTGGTTTTCCAAGAACGCCTCTCCAGCTTCATAAGCCGATGTATTGTATATTATGCATCGACCTAAGCTCCTGGGAAATCTAGCTAACCTTATATTTGAAAACCATCGAGAGAGACAAATTTGAAAGCAATAAATATATAAATTAGTAATTTTTTATCATTTTCAAAAGAAACAGCGGGGAAATGGTCCGCACTTACACCCACCTGAAGCTGCTCTAAAGCTTTCCCTCAGTAAGAATAGCACATTTCAACATAACTTTTACGGAACGAATATTAAACAATGCTTCTACAAAAACCGGTTGTTCTACGGCATGGATTTGACATCCCATTGTATGGAAATTTGTCAATAGCCTCATTTATTTCTTTAATCGAATAAATCGAGCAATGGATCAGTCAAACCAAGTTTGTCCTCCGCATGCGATTTTATCTGGGTTTAAAAACCCCTCTCCGTCGGATCTACGCGGAGAGCAATAAGAGCGACGATCTGGAACTAGTTGTCGACGGAGCTACTCTACCCTTTTTCAACGGGTTCCGATCGTGCGCAAAAGCTTCTACATACCGATCTCAGCATGAGGAAAACCCCTTAAAACGGCCTCCTAGAGAAGGATCTGATAATGCTAGACAGAGAGACAAGGTATGGAAAAGAGAAGGGGCAGAGGGCGGAGATGGAGCTGGCGGAAAGGGATAGGCTCTCCCTATCTCTACGGTTATATTTCCCTCGGCGCCCGAGACTCTCACCCACGCCGGCTACCACGTCTCACACCCCACTCCCTTCGCCCCCTCCGCCACCCGCCACCAGTGCCTGATCTATCTAACAGGCACATCTTCATTCAACTGTGTAATCCTCCCGAATCCTGCGGCACCGTTGCCACACGGATAGTTCGTTATAGTGGGCTCATATTACCGAACTACTATATTTTTCAGTTAATGATTTACGTATATCAATGAGAGAATATATACGATTGGGATACAACAGTATGATTAACGGCAGCTTAAACCAAGGGGAACAATTCAAGATGTAACTGCGTTATCCTAAGGAAATTTTTATAAATACAAAGATTCATCTCCATAGCTATTTATTACAAGTTTTACAGGAGATTGTTGTCATTATATCTGCGTGATTATTATATTGTTTTTCAATATAACGCCGCCCACTCCATTTAATCGCTTCAAAACGCAACTGTGTTTCACAGGAGATTTTGATGGAGGTGTCGTCTTTATTTTACATATTAAGTAATTAGATCTTATTTTTTTAAATTTCGTGCCCCCTATGATCATTTGCAATGTTTTACGTGAGCAATTCTCGCTGATGATAAAGTGAAATGCATGTTGGTATAAGCTGTTATAAGAATTCGCATGAGATGCCAAAATTTAATAGCTATAAAATTTTTGGCGTATTTTTTCAGTTTTATGCCCATCCTTCAGAAAAGCACATTCTAAAATTGAAATTGTGTCTGTGTCATGAGGACTAAAAGAATTAAAATTTCGGAGATGCGATTTTAAATATGCACCCTAATTTTCTTTCATAATTCAGACTGTCATAAGCATACATACATTCGAAACTGACTTTACCATACGATTGTCAGCTATGTATATTTCATCAGATTAATTATTATTACCATAGGAAAAAACTTCATTAATGAATTGGTTTTTAAGATTCAGGTCGTAAATTTTTCCTTAACTTGATTGTGCACTATGTTATGGTCATAAATACTAGAAGTGTAAGACTTGGTTTTTTGACATGTTTATATTTCTACTCTTAGGTCGACTCTATTGAACGTGGCTCACACATTCATCCCAGCTCTCTTCTATATTTCGTTCGATTAAATCCACGATGTCTACCATCTACCACCTCACTTTAGCGAATAAGTTTCCGAGACGAATTTAAAGGTAAGTAGGCGATAACCGGGACTTGAAAATGGCTGAAGATGAAAATAAAACCAACATCCGAAGAGAACTTTTTTGATCACCAAAAAGGATCCATTCATGATACCCGCATTCCGTTTATTCGCATTTCGCGGAAAGAGATCGAGAAAACGCGTATTTTTTATAATTACACTCCCAACTTTTCGCTAAATTGAAAGTTTCTCGAAATAAAAATGTTCTCACCTGTTCTTTTCGAGACGACAAGAAGTGATCCTTTCTCCCTCTCCCCCTTTCCCACTCCTCCCGCTCACCACCTCCACTCCCATCACGTTCCGCCGAATTCCCCTCTCCATCCGACCTCCCCCTCCCTTCCCCTCTCCGCCACCGCTCCCGTCTCCAAGGACGTCGCATTGTCCGTTTCCAGGCCCGCACCGTTCCTTCACTACCTCTCCCTCCCTCTTTCTCGTTGCCGTGATCGATGACATCTTTTTCTTTCCACACCCACCTATCCCTTCCCCCCTTTTTTACGTTTCTTCCTCCTTTTCCCTCCTTCCCTATTCGTACCGCCGTTCGCCATTTGTTCTCATATTTCGCGACCGAGACGGGTGAAGATTACCTTGATGAGCGCCCGTTGAAAGAAGCGAGAAAATAAAAAGAGGCACGACCTCCGTGTGCCATGCCGTGTCTTTTCCTCCGTGTGGGAGAAAAAAGCGAATCCACGATTGGTAATTTCAACCTTTAAACTGCCTTGTCCGTATGACCTTATCGACACTGAGGACCCCCGGCGAAGACCGGAGCGTTTTATGCGACATCATCGCCACGTCGAAAAGAGACTCACGAATTTATTTCCGTCATGTTTAATTGGTTCTAAAAATAGGCGAAAGACAAATAAAAATATTCAACTTTGTGTATTTTTAATGGCGTAAACATAGTTATGAATGGATTAATGACTTTAGATACCTACCATAAATTAGAAGCGAAATAGAGTGCCAAAGATTTCTTTACGATTTCCTTTCACTACCACGATATGAAGAATGTAAGAAATGACCGTTTTTTATGACAGTTAACAGGTGTCAACCAACAATAAAAAAATATTATGTAAGGAACAATTATAATCTTAAGACTCGACGTGACAAAAGCAATCGTTTCTTTCGCGCGTTCTGAAAGAGCATTCCGTTGCATTTATTTTGTGCGATGCAAAGTATTTTTAGCGCAATTATTAGGCTGTCTCGCATTGTATCTCTTATGGACAGCTGCCAGGAAATCGAGCGTTATTCGCGCATTGTCCTTTCACCTCGCATATAAATGTTCGCGCAGATACATACCGACCGAGAGTTTTTTGGAAGTGCACGCGAAGGGAGAGACTGGACAAAACCGAGTCACCAGGGTGCCAATCCTGGACTTTCGAGTTATGGAACGACCAAAGAAAGAATCTCGTATAGCATATCCTCCTCTTGCTGAGAAAAAACGTAATCGGAATAAGAACCTTTTTTCCACGCTTTGGGAGAGTGGGTTAGGGCCCACGTGCTCCAGACACCATAGACACCTGCATAGTGAAACGAAGAATACCGCGAAGCCTTAAGCTGCTGAAAGTACCGAGAACAGGAATCGGATGAAAATATCGTAAACTAACGGCTGAATAACTTTAGAGTGAACATTTACGATATAATTTGCGGAATATTGTATTGGATGCGTTGGATGAAACGATTTCATCGGACTTTTCGACCCAACAGCAGTATGGTATCTTTTCGATGAAATTATTTGATAAAATTATTATAACAAAGTAATTTTACGAGTTAACGGTGTTCTCGCCATTTAAAAATACAGGTGTTGTGAATTTGTATAGACGGCGTTGTCAACTGCCGATGAATATTTTGCATCGCTACTTAATGAAACGTATCTTTTACTTTCGAGAGCCGGGATGATGAAGCGAGGTTGTCCGTAATTTAATTGTCGTGACCTCATCATATTTACGTCAATATACTAGAATTGACATCGTAAAACGCAAAGAAAACACTTGGAGGAGGCTTATTTTTTCGAGATTGGGAGAAAATGTAAATGCCTCGACAAGGTTGGAATCATAAAAGCAGATGCAATGGCGGAATATGACGTGAAAATATTATTTATAACGCTATGAAAATCCATATGCGCCCGTGTAAAGAGCTTGTATTCGAATTCAGTGACGTGAGCGACGAGAAATCGCCATTTATTCCAGGTTTCAAATCATTTTATATCACGCACATTTCCCCCCTACCTCCATTATACGCAATACCAAGCGAAGCCTACTTATCCTCGAAAACAAAACGAGAGACGTAACAAACCTTTTTAATCGCCCCCTCGCCGTCAGAGATAAGCGGAACTCTGAAATAACAATCGTAATCATAATATGGCTTCCAAAAAAAGGTATAAAAAAGAACCAAATCCCTTCACTGGGCAGACGGGCGAGATGTTCAGCGTCTCACTTTCCCGCGCACGAATTTATTGTCCCCGGCGCCACATTCACTCCCTCACGGTCGGGTCACCCTCTGCTTCGTTGCCAAATTCGGATGATATCGTACAACGGGATCAAATTTCATTAAGGGGTACACGCCCAGAAACACGCTGGCGTGGTTATTACATTAAGACCCCCTTGCGGCGGGGTATATCGGGCCGAAAAAATGACGGCGCTGTCGGTTAGGGGTGGAGGAGGAGGGAGGGGCAGAGAGGGAGAAATAGGGGGAGGAAGAGAGAGAGAGAAAAGAAACTAGGGGGAGGAGAAGGGTGGCTGTGATGGCTGTGGTGGGGGATAATAGTGGCTTACAAGTTACGTGGTGTCTCAGGGCCGCGGACGGTCGGCGTGGGCGGAACCGGAGGACCACCTACGACAGGAGAAGGGCGCCCTCGGAAGGATGGCGCCAGAGCGAGAAAGAATAAGAAAAAGAAAACGAGCGAAACAGACGAAAATAAAATGAAAGTTGGAAGCAAAAAACGAAAGCAGAGGGGCAGAAATGAAATGAATGGGCTGGTTCTGGCCGTCGGACGTGAACACCTTCTTAGGGACGAAGGCGACACACACACGGGGGTTGAGGAAATAGAATCGTGGGTTGCAGCGCGGGTGACGAGAAGAAAAGGTTTGAAAGCATACTTTTACTGATTTATAAAACTTTTTTCATCTGCCTATGGAACGCTTAAAGATCTATCAATTTTTGTGCATATATCACAATTTCCCGCCGATACCAAAAATCAAAATAACTCAGGATTTTACCGATGCCATATTCGGCACGCAAATAAAAGCAAGTATCATCCCAAATTTCGCAATTTTAAATTTTTGTTGAATGATTTTTTAAATCAGAACTTATTCTATTTGAATTATAATAAGTTAACTCCAAATCTTTCTTAAATCCCAAAAAATCAAGTGATATATCTGTACTAATGTAGGTAATAATGGATGATAAGTATCACTATAATATTTCTTTTCTCTGCGTAATTCTATCGCCGGGGATAATATGAGATCATAAACCACTACGAATTTAGTTAAATTAGTTAAATAATAATGTTTTAGATACAATATTAAATAAAGCTATATAAATAGATGGATATAGTACCAATACGTTCCGCATTTACGCCATCATAAGTAATGGACACAAGGGAAAGATCGCGCTTGATGGCATAACATCTGTAAAGTATCATAAAAGATTCGGCGAAGTCTTATTCAGCAACCGATTTGGATTGCCGATTACTGCCACGAAAAACCTCGTCGATTGTAGTATTTTTGAGCAATGTTAATTGCTTGGTCATATTGGACAAAATTACCATTCCAGAAGCGCCAGATTCTTCTAAGATAAAAAAATGCAAAACAGACTGCATGTTATTCCGTAAATCATCAACCCGATAAACTCGTCGTCACTGAAAAAGATTCCGCCATAAATTTCGCGGTTTAACAGTTACCCATGGCTTAACCCTCCACACCAAGTCATGTCAGAGAAGAACTAATTCGGGCTTTACAACTCCTTCATTACAACGGACACCCATCTTTTATAATGACAAATGTTCGCCCTCCAATATTTATGCCATTATTATTACTTTCTCTAATAATTCAAATTTGGAAGCACCACCTGTTCCCAATTATCAAAATGCAATAACTTATTCTACGCCCTAATCAAATTAGTGAAGATAACGAAATGGTTTAAATGAAAAATATTTCGAACAAGAATTCGATTTTTCGAGAACAGTCGAAACGACGAGCTAAAAGAAAAAATATTTTTTTCTGCCTGTTTCACTATCTTCGCCTGCTCAATGAAAATAGCGGTTGGTTGCTTTATGTTATTCCTTATCCACATTTCCACAAGACCTCTGCTGTCGATGTTTGTCTTTTTCTTTCTGAAAGCATTAAAAATATTCTCGCGCTTTCTTTTACCACTGTAAGAGTCTCGCACGCGCGTAACATTCCTAAAGTTTGCTGAAGTATTTTGAAGAACATGGAATGGTTCTCCAGGTGTATTTGGTGTTAAATGTTTTTCCGAATGTTTCATCACGCTTGTTTCCTTTCGTGTAAACTTTAAAATACCGCAAAATAGTCCTCCCATGTCGCAGCAAATGCAAAGAATGTTATGGCTGTGGAAGCTATCTGCTGATACGATTTGAGACACCATGAAGTTATCACCCAAAGCGACCGGGAAAATTTAAAAAAAGAAACGTGACATTGAAGGAAAGCAATTACCACTAATTATTAGTTACTTTCTGTTTTATCGAGTAAGAGATAAAGATATTTAGAAACGATCTACATACTCGGTCACTCTTCAGTCGAATATTCACACTCTTTGATGCACTATTAGAGATGCGGTTGCTACATTTATGTTCGCCGTGAATAAACATATGAACGCAATGGTGCCCAACTTTTTCTAATGGCGGGCCGCATCGGTGGTTGCGAATCCTTTGGCAAGCCGCATTAGAAGTGGCCAATTACTTGGCGGGCCGGATCAGATATTAAATCAAAAGTTACCTATATATTCCGAGGTGCCATATATGTAAATGAAATTCAAGTGTAAATAATGTTTTTATGATTAACGTTTCAATATTAAAAATTTTACTATCAAAATATTCACAAAAATGTATCAATCTGTGTGTTAAATTTTTTGGAATGCTTTTTCATTATACCTTCGCGGGCCGCACAAAAACTCTTCGCGGGCCGGATGCGTGCCGAGGGTCGTAGGTTGTGCACCACTGCTTAAACGTGTTGAGGCTGTGGATTTAATTCCATTAGACCCATTTTCGAGAACATGCTATTCAGAAAAATCGAGCTCAGTGCTGTATAGCATGGGTGGTTGCAAATCTTTCGGCGGCTCACATTGGAAATTGCCAATTATTCGGCGGGCCGAATTAGAGCACTAGTCTCCAAACTTTTATACAAGTGGGCCACTTGGTCAATAAATTTTACGCTCGCGGGCCAGAGTCTCGACATGAAAAATATTTTGAAAATATAGGCGCACAATATATAAATATAGGTTATTTCCTTATTAAAAAGTGGTTTAGTGAATTTGGTAAATTACGATTTTTCGTACTTATTACAATCTCAAGGTCAACATTAATTGGGGTCGCGGGCCACATGTGGCCCGCGGACCATAGTTTGGAGAGCTCTGGATTAAAGTGTAAATTGGAAGTTGCCTATATATTCTGAGGTGACATATAAGCGAAAATCAAAGTTAAATAAGGTTTATATCATTAACATCATTACTTCTATTATGAAAAGTTTCGTAATAATGTGTGAAATTGAGTGTTAAATTTTTCGGATTGCTTGTTTATCATAGCTTCGCGGGCCGCGCAAAACCCCTCCGCGAGCCGCATCCAGCTATGGTAAGACCGTAGCGCACGTTTTGTTAAAGTAAATAGCTAATTTACTTATTACTAACGAATAAAGAGAACAGACAGTGTTCCTCAGTTGGCACAACTGAGGAGTGACGCGGCGACCCGCGTTATAAAACCTGGAAGGACACGATCTCATTGACTCTACACAGTATGTAGACACAACCTTTTGATTTTTTCCAATTTTCTCTTTTATTGTGGATTCAACCAATGAAAGAAACAAAATAATTTTGACATCAATCTACATATAATCATTACAGTGTAATTGTGATAAGTTCAATGTAGAATGTGCAGGGACATAACCTTTTTTCCAAATTTGGGGGGGAGGAAAGCATGACTGTAAAAAATATTTGGAGGGGCACATCAAAATAAAAAATAATAATGAAAAATAATATAAATAAATATAAAAATAATAATATAAAAATGTTTTAACAAATCTGTAATGCATTTAGTCTTATAATTAAAAGGCCATTTTAGATCAAGAACGAAAACATACATTTCTTTATATTTATATTTCAATAATATATTTTAAATATAATATTCAGCAGGGGGGCAAGGAGGGTGACCGAGGACTTGTACAAGGGGGAAGGCAGAGCCCCCGTTCCTTCCCCATACCCTTCCCTAGTTGTCCCTGAGAATGTAGGGTAAATAAGGAAGATCCACACGATATCCAAAACCGCGGTATGAGCGAGGGCGTTAGAACAGAGGGGCACCGTAGTTATTTTCTACTACTAAAAAATAAATTGCAGATGCTCTATGTCAGCAGAAGCATACACATACTGCAGTGTCTGCGACACTTGTTCCGCCACCCTCTGCAAATCCTATCCATCCTATCATTTCCTCGCTCTTCCGTAATTATCGGAATTATAAGTAATTACGGTTCGATTAATATTTATAATTAGAGAGTTTCAATACTCATTCGCCTTTTCAATAAGTGGCACATATTTTTTCTAAGTATAATATGGCAGTGCTTTTTTATCATAATAGAATTATACTGGAGTAAAACAATTACATAACGTGTGAGCTAATCATTTATAGGTGCATTGAAAGCTTACGGCCCCTAAATGCGCGAACTGCCACGTGTTGTAGGGGAAGACGTTTAAGGGGAGGGAAAGTGAAGGGGAATTGAATAACCTGGGGATTCAGCTCGACAGTTTAGCAAACTAAATCCTAACGCTTGGAGGCGAAATATTTAGCCACCTGTATTTTCTCATCCCCACTTTCCTTTTCGGTCAGATTGTCTTCCTTACAGACAAAGGCCACATATTTTATTTCTTTACTAGGATTTTGACCAAGTTCTGAAGAATAACACACAATATTTGTAGAATTCAAAAATGAATTATCATATTCCCTAACTTAGAAGTGGTAGGATCGGTATCCATGTTAATAATAAATTAAATAAAAACGGAAAACAAAGTAACGAGTACGAAAACGCAATATCAAAACGAAATAAATTAAAATAACGGGGGGTCGAAGGGTCGAAACCCTCGCCGCGAGTATCTATTGTGCTTCAAAAACTGGGCAGTCCTCTCTAGCCAGGCATATTTCTACGTTTGCCGCCACACACAAGGGTTTTAGCCAAATAACGAAAACTATACACACGAGACTAAAACACCAATCAAAACTACGATAACAACTAACGATATCAACGTTAATTATTAACAACGAAAACAATAACTAACAAGAAACGCAATAACAAACACTCGATAACCAAACCAATAAAACTGACAACAAAACAATGGCAGTAAGAGAAAACCGTAAGGTTGGCAACGAAGGCACGCGGAGTCTCACAATCAGTAGAGAATGGCATAGAATATTATCCCCCGCGCAGCCCGCGATTCGAGAATGGACTCTTTCAGACCAAAATGCGTTTCTGCGCATGGGCCATAAGCTTTCAACAGAACTATACTACTAAAAATCTCAAAACATATCACTGAAAAAAATGAGTAATAAAACCCCGGCCACTACATCGCTTATGATCGAATACGTCATTTGCTATCATTTTCTTTAAACTGTCTATTAGAGAAGTCACCTGACCGAAGGTTTCACTCCTAAATAAATTGCTTACTTCGACCCCCGACGCTCAATCATCCGCACGCCCGAACAGATTCGACATTGTTGACGCACCTACCACTTAGCCTACAACCCTACGCAACTATATACCTACTTCGAAATATGGCCATAAGAGCCCGTTGAAAACGCATCACGCAAAGCATATTCTCCGATACAACAAATGCGACCACATTTCACAAAAGTAAGAAACAGCGAGTCAAGCATTTGCTTTTTCCTTCCCACAATGCCCTTCACTCAATTTTTACTCCCTGATAAGGAGATAACTCGTAACTTCTTCGGACTGGCGGGATTTTTTCATTATTTAGTGGTTGTTTGTTGAGGTCTGGTCGCTAGTATTGCGGTAGAAAGTGATGCCTGATTACCATTACGAAGAGGTGACAGTGCAGTGTGACTGGTATGTCTACGGCAGTATCGAAAGATTGTCAGTTATCAATGTGATGAACTTTTAGTTATATATATTTTTCACAATTCATTGAAGATATCAGCGAATCAGAGTTTCTTTCTAACAATCTGCCAGCATCTTTTTCGTCGTTGTGAAGTGAAATATCTATTTTGTGTTACTAGTCTTCTCAAGAGGAACATATCTTATCGTAGAAGAGTGAATTTTCCGCTATCGAAGCAAAGGTAGGGAGACGCCGGTTATTAAATTTAGTCCTCAAATTCTAGTAATTCTTAGTTTATTTGTACTAAGACTATTGAAACGAACTCGAACTTTACAAGATTCAGATGTGATAAATTATTCTTACTGACTGCTTTTTCGTTGAATAATACGTACAATATAATCTTCCTTAAATTTTTCACTCTTGGACGAAATTAGTTTTCATATTGTGTGCTCCAGGATGTTAATTCGTCTCTTGCTCTGTATTTACTTTCGTGAAGGACATATTCACCTTTTCCGCCGTATAAAAAAATTTTCTGCGCCACCTGATACTCAACTTCCAAGTTTTTTCTATACTTAGGCTCACCTTTGATAAATACCTTTCCTTCTTTTGACTCACCTTTGTATAGCACAAAGAAAAGATTTTGCATTTCCTTAAATTCATCCTCTTTTTCACTTTTAAATTAGAATATTATTCCGCGTGGCCTAATATTGATATTGAGTGTTGCTAGGATAATATTCAAAGAGATATTTGCGGTTAATTCATGCCCATTTCCGGTATTGTCATTCGAGGATTTTACTCAATAAATCATTTTAAGACCATGAAGAAATAGGCGATTCTTTGATACATATTGTTATAATAAGTAAAGTTATAGTTGATCGGGACAAATCCTATTACCATAATGTAAGGATTATAATCTATTGTGCGCTCAATTAGATTTTTAATAGTCTGTTGCATTCGATAAATAAGCGATGTCGATGACTAATTTGTGGATTTTTCATTTTTATGGCTAAAAGTACTTGCAAGAATTAAAAATCCCTTTTTCCTCACAGGAAAAGATAAGATACAGCACCTCCTCTTCCATTTGGTTCGGCTTGCTTCATCTGTGTGCGTATTAAAAGACAATTGGATGATTTCTGCTGTTGCTTGATTTAATCGATAGTTTTTAGCCACTGTCAAAAAGTAGCTCAACATTCCTTACATGTCAGGTTTACATGCGATTTCTGCATTGATTCATCTTAGATTTAAATAAACAAACAATTGGTGAAAAGTTATTTACGCGTACAGTTAAGAATCGGAATTTTTTTGATTTTAAAAATGATTTAAATTCTATTCCGTCGTATAACAAATGAACCTCTTTCGTATAATCCACTGGAGAACAGTTCAGCGTCTTAGCCGTTGAAAGTTTGCCGTTGCCTTGACCTCCACTGTTTTGTTCCATTAGCGTATAAGACCAGTCAACGCAAATCAACCACACTGTTGTCAAGGATGACGTAATTCCTTCTTGTTTAATCGTGAGTTATGATCCACCTGGACTTTTTGGGGGTGCGACAAATCGGAAATGGCAGGTCAGAATCATTTTTCTTTATGGAGGTTGCCTCACTGTTTTTATATAAAATATTCTCTTCTCTCTAAGGAAAGAATCTAAAAGAACCATGAAAAATGATCTAAAAGTTCCAGCTGCAGATTTCGCTGCACCTGCTTGTATTCAATATTTCCGCTTTTATTCCTTTTGCTCCAACAAACTGTTCTTTATATGACTATATCAACTGTTGCAAATACGACTTTATACACAAAAATGGATACGATCGAAGGAATATTTTTATTGATCAATATATCGTACGAATAAAGCCAATTGGCTAGTTACTTAGGTATCCTACATGCAGTGCCGAAGCAAGGGAGGGGTGGGTGGGATGACCGTCCTGATGCTGAAGAGACCCCAACAGGTCTGTTGTGAGTCAATATTTTGTTGTTAATATTTGGACCAAATATTATTCACGAATTTGAATTTTCGTACATACAATAATAAAGATAAGATAAGATAAGATAAGATATTTTATTGTAGACACTCTTTGAGTATTACATTGTCAGAAAACAAAAAATACAATAATTACAATACATTCCAGTAACAATTCAGAAATTCTTCTATGAATAAAAGGAATGCTCAATTAGGAACTTTTTTACATGGAATTTGAAGCTTGTAAAAGGAAGAGACCTGATACTCACAGGGACAGTATTAAAATATTTTACTGCCCAGTAATTAGGCCCATTCCTAGCTTTAGTAAGCCTCGAATATTTAATTTCCACATTGTCCTTACATCTCGTATCATAGGAATGGATAGAGTTTACAATACAGTACTTATCCAGATTCTTGTGAATGTACATTAAACATTCAAATATAAAAAGACAAGGAAATGTCAGGATACCCAGCTCTTTAAAAGAATTTTGTCAATCATCCCTAAACCCTAGGCCTCCCAGTATTCTAATGGCTTTTCTTTGTAGACGGAAAATCTTTTTACTGATTGCAGAGTGACCCCATGCTAAGATTGAATACAATAGTTTACAATGGAATGTTGCAAAATATGCAGCTCTCAAAACAGTTTTCGAGACACAGGAATCAAGACATCTTAATAAGTATAGTCTTTTATTGAGTTCCACTGAGAGAACTTTTCCATGATGCTCCCATGTCAATGTAGGGTCCAGGTATACACCTAAAAATTTGACAACAGGTGGATTGTCAAAATTTTCCAGATCTCTGAGGGAAAAAGTCATAGTGAAAGTCTTATCAACATTAGCAACCAATTTATTGGATAAAAACCAATCTGTCACTTCCTTCTGCATAGCCTGATTTAAACTTATTACTTCAGTTTGATCTTTACTTGAAACATTACTAGTGGTATCATCTGCAAAAATGGTGAATTTAAAATCAGGAAGAGATAATGGCAAGTCATTAATATAAATAATAAAGAGAATAGGGCCAAGTACAGAGCCCTGGGGTACCCCTACATTAACATTTAAAAAGTCAGAAAGTTTTCCTTTTAATACACCCTGTTCCTATTATCTAAAAAGGAGGCAAGTAGGGCACAAGCTAATTCAGAGAATTTATAAATTCTTAACTTACGGATTAACAGGCTATGAGGCATACAATCAAAAGCCTTAGTCAAGTCAAAGAAAGTTGCAGATGAGTAGAGTCCCTCTGTATAACATTCTAAGATATGATCTACGAAAGTTCTAATTGCATCAGCAGTATTGCTATTTTTCCTGAAACCATATTGGCTGTCATTGAATAGGTTAAATTTTGTAAAAAAATCCAGAACTTGGTCCTTCAAAACATTCTCCAATATCTTGGAGAAAATAGGGAGCAAGGAAATGGGTCTAAAACTGCTAGGCATTTTATTATCACCACCTTTATATAAAGGGATAACAATTGCAGTTTTCAAACAATCAGGGTAAAAACCAAATTTTATACTTAAATTAATCAGGCTAGTAAGTGGATTGATGATATTATTCTTAACAGCTTTAACAATTTTCGTAGTTACACCAAAAATATCTTTACAGTTACTACTTCTAATATTATCAATGATTTTACTAACTTTCTCAGTGGAAACCTCATTAAACTTAAATTCAACACTTGGAGTTTGAATACATCTGTGAAAATCCAGTGGATCTTTCGCTATAGGAGGAAGAAGCTGAGTTATTTGATATGCCGCTTTTGTAAATGAAATATATGGCTTATAATTAAATTATTTTTATAATTGTCAAAATCTTAGATGGAGAGATGCTTTTGATACTGCACATCTCAGGTCATAAGCATGCAACCTTTCTACTCCATGGCTCACATTGAATCACTTGGTTGAATAACATTTTATTCAAGAAGTTACATAAAAGATTCTGTAGTATTAGGAAATAAATGATGGATAAATAAGTTTGTAGTTAAGGCCTCACTGCGCTAGATAAAACCAAAGTAATTAACAAATATGAAACACTGTATTAAATTTTGTGGATCCCTACTCAATCAGATTTTCAAAATGCATACTGGTAGTGGGCCATAGTTTACACTCCCTTGCATTAGAATGTTTTGTTTCCTCTCTACCACCATATATGAATGAGAATTGTGATGCTAATGTTGGGTACAAGATATGAAAACATCATATTTAAAATATAAAAGAGATAGTAATTGTTGCTTTGTAAAAATATTAAGTTTTAAAAGAATGTATTTATATGAAGAATATTTTTGAAAATTTCTTTAGCACTATAAGCTAATGTTAAAGTTGTAAAACAATAATAATGAGGCACCCTGGGGATGTTGAGTTTAAGAGGAAAATATATTCCCTGGAAAGCCATGTGAGAATTTTCTTTGAAAAGTTCAGCATAGGGTTCCATAGGCTCAACCCTCATTATTAAATAAAAGTTAAGAGAAAACAGATATGTACTATATGTAAAAGTTTGTCTGACAGAATTTTTTATGAGAATATCTCAGGTAAAGTTGCAGAAATGTGGATCTTGTTGAAATGTGAAAATTATTATATAGAAGAAGATTACAAAATCTTCCAACCTGATTAGCCATCTTCCAATAGTTGTTATAGCTGCATGAAAATTGTCCATTCATCAATAACATCATTCTTCTGAGAATCTGCTTTCATCTGGTGGTGCTTCCAAGGGCGGAGAGGGGGCCACATGGGTCTGAGCCACCCTTTCTCCATGAAATCCTCTTTGAGAGTCATTAATGAACTACAGAAATAAATGAAAAAGTTGCATTTTAAGTTATATTTAAATGTTTGTAAAAATACATAGTGATATAACACATGTATATCAATACTCTGATGTAAATCTTTCTAGTGTATGTTTATTTTTTTTACTAGTGAGGGTCCAAACAATTGCTGAGGGTGTTTTTGATTCCATCGATAGATTTCTTATAGGTGGGTAGAAAACAAATGTTTTGGAAGATTTTCTTTTTAAAAGAGCCTATTTTTTGCTATCCATAACGTTGAGACTTTCTTTTCAAGCTTTTAACAGCTGAACCAAATTACAAATATGCATTGCATCAAGTTAAAATTGTGACAAATATTTATCATTTAATTTTATAACTTCATCTCAATTACATAATAAATTTCAAATTTTTTAATAAATAAACTTTAAAGACTTGGAATCAAGATTAATCTATGGCTATGATATAGATCAGGGGACCCCAAATTACGGTCCGTGCAATAATTTGATCCGGCCCACCTTATCAGCAAGAGTATTCATTAGATATCGTTTATGATATCTAAAAAACATTTTCTGAGTGCTTGGGTGAAATCTACTTTTAATATAAGCTAATTACATATTTGAAATAAATTCTCAAAACTCACTCTTTGAAATTTTCACACGCCCTGATCAGTCATTTGAAATGTCATATGTCACAATGGATCATGAAACCTCATGTGGCCCTTTCAGTAAAAAGTTTGGTGACCCCTGATATAGATGAACACCAAATATCAGTGTGGGCCTATAGTTTCTATCATTATATATAGATGCTTATATAATAGAATTGAACAAAAAAATTCAATTTTATGCCTTGATGTGCTTGTTTAAATATTTATTTATTTCTTATTTATATAAAAGAAAATTTTTTAAAGATGTTATTAATAAAAATTACTAATACATTACAGAATAAGAAGAGAAACTTGTAATAAAGTAAGTCTTTGTTTATCAAAAATTCATTAATTGCAGTTTTGGTTTATCGCAATTCATTATTTATGACCAGATAATCATCTATCGTGCAGAAGAAATTTGGCAGCTGCGAGCTCCATAAGCATAATACTGTCTTCTAAGATTTGAATAGACTATGAACAAAGAGGATTAAATTTTAGTGGGGGTGAGAGGGAGAGGAGAAATAGAAGATATCTTGAATCACAATTATAAGGCGAGTATGAATTTTTCAGTTTACATTTTAGAAAAATAACATTGCCTTAAAATCAGGCAAATACAGTATATCTTCCAAGCCTCTTGAATTATTTCTTTGGTGTAAATATCAAATATAATTTACTTTATCAGGCATGACTTAGTAGAAGTGTTTAATATTATTCATAATGAAAAGTACTTCTTGTGTTTCATTATGAATAATAAATATCAAATATTACTAGAGGGAGTTGGTAACATCGTCGTGCTTCCCTCATGATTTTACCCAATCTGATTCTTCATCTGGTATCCTTATGTGTACAGCCAGATTTATATACAAATTTAATTAAATAAAAATCCCCTCAGTTTACCTATATTTTCTTCAATATTTCCATTTTCAGCAGCAATAAATTCATACTGTCCTTTTCAACATCAAAAAACATAAAAAATCATGATTGCATTCAACGTTTATTTCTGCTACAGTCATCATCACTGTTCTCCTCTCTCTCACCCTCTCTGATATGTAGCTTGATATTCAGCTAAATAGCTTTAACCCTGGATTACTAACCATTCATCTGGCAGACGACGGCCATAACAACTATACTCCCCCTACTCCATATTTTTGAGTCCTGGGTTTGGCTTTTTCTGTAGCCTCATTTTAGCTTGTGTTCTTCTAGTGTGACTGTTTACACAAGGGATTATTTGCCTTGATTTTGTGCTATGCAACTGAGGTCATCTCACAGACGAATGGTTAGCCTTAACATTACTTTGTGATCCTAAAATTAAGTCATTCTCTTAAGTCGATGATTGCTAATGTTCTGCAAATAGAGCTGCCTCAGGAGAGTCAGAATAAGGGTGAACTAAGCAAACATTCAATATGTGCAGTTTGTCCTGATAAGAAGAGGAGAATTACAAGATTTCACTGCAGTGCATGTCCACATGCTATTTGTGGAGAACATGTTGGAAACGTGTTTGGAATGCTGTGATAAAATTTAATACAGTATTGTATGTTTAAATGTACCAGAGAGTATTGAAGTATTGTTAAGTATTTTAAAAATTTAAGTGTATCTCTTTTTTCTTTTATTGAAAAATATTAGTATGAGGTAGTCTGTTAGACGAATGGTCAGTAATCCCATTTGTAAAAGAAAGGTTAGTCATCTAGGGTTAATACAATACAATTTTACATGTAACAGGCCATGTGTGCCTACTGATAGCCAGGAATGGAGATGTGAATATTTTGAATAACTTAAGAATTACCTCCTCAATCTTGACCTCCTCTTCAGCATTTATTAATATGATATCATACAGATTTTAGGTGTTCCATGCAATAAATAAATGCAAATAAAACAAATACTGCCAGCAGTACATGCTGTCATATGCTAAATTAGCATTCATGCAAATACCATATTAATCAGAAAGGAAAATGACTTTGAATTTAAGACAACCACAATAAAAAAACAGTCTATTCAGGAAAATACTTTGTAATACCAATTTTTAAAATAACATACAGTGGTAACTTTGTGCCATCTGCTAACACTGCATTACAGTAATGCAAATTTTTTCATTCTCTGAAGGTTCTATAATGATGATTTGTGCCTTTTTCATTAACTGTGTAATTGGATGGCATGTCGAAATAAATTGGTGTTTCGTCTGCATTACCCATTTTGCTCAGAAGGTAATCGTGAATTTTCTACAATGCAATTACATGCTTCTGAAAAGCAATAAGTTTGTCCATGTACTCAGAAGGTAAATGTTGACAAAGAGAAGTTCTTCATCACACGCAAAAACCATTATGGTGCATTATCCATACTCACCAATCATTACTAGCATTGAATTCTTGCAATGGGATGTTTATTGATCATGCTAATTCATGAGCTTTTGGTTTAATGATTTCCTGCAACACTGGTTTTCCATGGAGTGGTGGTGGCAGACTGGTTCGAGCATTGGCCTTCCATGCAATGGTCCCAGGTTCTAATCAGGTGGAGGTCGGATTTTTCAATCTGGGATTGTTCCATCCCCTACTTGTGTGATTTGAGGAGACCACGCAAGTCAGCATTCCATCCTTTGGAAGGGATGTAAAGCATTTGGCCCCCTTGGTGCTCTTTGTAAAGAGTAGGCTAATGCCTCCTCCCTTGTGTATGTGATTGGTGTGTAAGGAATTATGGCTATAATCAGGGCTTGAAAAATGCACTCGTCTGCTCATCCGGGACAAGTGAAAATTTTTAGTTGAGTAAAAAATTCAATCGAGCAGTTTCAGTTTAATCAGCAATTATTTATACGTTATACCTATTGTTGAAATAAAATATTTGGAAAAATTGCAATGCAACTTAATTTAGTGAATGTTGCGGGTGCTAGGAAGTAGCTAACTACAGCCACTTCTACAAGCACATCCAGGGGATTTCCCTATGCTGTGCATGCCTTTAAACCTGATAAGGCCATAGACAAGTGGTATTTTAGTGCAAAAACTGTAAGACATGTTCAAGGTCATACATGCAATGCCTCTGGAAGTGGTATGTTGACACCTATGAAGATATGAATAGTAAGTTACATTGAACTATTGCTTGCTCATGGTCTTGTGTCACTGATAATATGTATGAGTTTTTTATATTAATTGTCATGTAGACTGATGTATATACAAATATATTTTGTGTAATGCACTTGGTTGAATATTGATAGTTATATCTGGCAAAAATGAAAATAAAGATATGTCAACAAAAGTGTAAATAATTAACATTTCATTTTTGGCACTGAGTGTTTTTTTTGCTCGCCAGCCTTGAGGTATCTGGGGCGCTGGCAATTTTCAGCTGACGAGTGAGATATTTGCCTGACTGGTGAGCCAGTAAGAAATTTTTCAAGCACTGGCTATAATAATCCAAGAGGTTGATTAGCCAGAAATGCACACAAACAAACAAACTGGTTTTCCATCTGTTCTTTGAGTAAACATAAATTTTACATCTTCTAATTCATGAAATTGACCTCGTTTGAGTCCACTAAATGATTTCCATGTTGACTTAGCACCCTCAAGTTTCTGTTTTGCTTGCTTCCTCCTTTGCACATTTGCCTCTGTCACATTATCTTTTCTCCCGGCCTCACAATTGTTATTTTCTTCAGCATAATGTACCATCATTAGCTTAAAATTTCTATCAAAACATCATCTTATATCTTGTGATACATTCCCTAATACAGAGGTGCCTTTTTCTCTACATGACCTGTCATATCAGTTCTAAGATTTGGGGTGACTTATTTTAAAACTGCTAAAACTAGTAACTAATCCTCACTTTGTGTTACAAGTTAGCAAAGTTTGTACCCATCGCGTTTTCTCATAGAGATTGTACTCTTCAAACTACAGGTGTACTTCTTGTCTACTGCTGGTGCACCATTCAAAAAGTAACAAATATGTTTAAATTTTGTTTCAGGAGCAATGTACAAGAGATACTGCATGATATTCAAAACACCTGAAAAAGGGGATTATGACCAATGTCACATCTAATAGGAGTTTGGACAAAGTTAAACAGTGTGAAGATACTTCCTTCTAAAACACTCGCCAAACAAAACAAAAGTGTGTAGTGAAAGCACCCATTGCTTCTCCCTAAAAGAGTGTAGTAAACCATGTTGAAAACAAAAGTGAAGTTATCAATGAGAAAAAATTATCTTCCTCACCTGACATCACAAACATTCCAGATCACATACACAATGATTATATTGCAGTCACTCGTAAAAGGAAAATCAGGTCTAGGACCTTAGTTGTTGGCAAAAATAATGAAACAAACATGATAATTTCTCAGGTATCCCACCCAGAGCATGGATCTATATTGGTGAAGTCAATCCAAAAACAACTTGAGTGACATTATAAATTATTTTAACCCAAAATTTGAAAGCAACCTTTCCATATGTGAAATCTTGGCAGTGCTTCTTTTGACATTGGTGCCTCACCCTCACCATTGTGCAACCTAAGTGATAGTGACATCTGGTCAACAAGTGTAGTTGTACAAATGTATGGTGTCCCTGCCTACAGAGATGAGCCATAAGTCAAAAATGTACCTTACACCTGACAAAAGTCTATGGCAAATAGGGAACAGGGCCCTCCCAACAAGGAGAAGCCTTTGACCAATGCTAACTTTTCCAGAACTACAATCAAGAACCCCCAATAACAAAGGAGTAACCACTTGACTAAAGGCTGGAATCTCCAAAGCCAAACATGTGACTAGATGATCACATAGACTCTATTGCAGGGAATACTAAAGTGGGGTGTAAGAATACTTAAAGTGTGTCATCATCAGCTTATCTTATCTCATCAAAATATAGCTCAGAGCTGACCAGTGGTACTCACAAAGAGCAATTCAAAAAAAGGTCTAAGGATTTCCCTTTGTCCTTCTTTCATCAAAACCTACAGTCGCTAAGAAATAAAACTAATGCTCTCGATTTGATCTTAATTGATAAAGATGGAGAAGTGATTTTTGTGTGTAATCATTGGTTAGAGGGAGATGAAATTGCTCACTTTGGACTGGAATCCTTTTTATTGGGTGCAAGCTACTGTAGAAAGTCAGCTAAGCATGGTGGTATTATGATTTTTGTAAAACCAAATATTAAATTCACTCCCATTAAATGAATCAATGACATGGCAGTGGAACTTCTCTGTGAGGTTAGTTCCATAAAGTTGGTTGAAGGTAAATTATAATAATCTTGTCTATCTACACATCCCCTAATGGGAATCTTGAAATCTTTTTTAAACTTGTTAGTGATATACATACTTAATTTTTTATCTGAACTTGAAGGTCAAATAGTCATTATGGATGACTTAATTATTAGGTTTGAGGACCCATAATCCAAAATTGTAACACTTCCTAAATTTGATTAACCCTTAAACAGTGTGGAACATATATGCCCCAACAAATGTATTCACTTGCTGCCTAATGTGCCATTATATTCTGCTTATTTCCAAGGCCACTGTATTTGTCCTAAAATCAGGTGCTTGGGAAGAGATCACCTCAGAAGCATAACATCATGGCAGGCTAAAGCAAAAATGCTGAAAGGCTCAGATAAGGGGAGACCTCAGACAAAAACGGTTAATTCAGAAATCATATCTCCCTTCAGTCCCCCTTTCATATTCTCAAGATGAATAAACCAAGCCTCATGAGAGAGCTCTAAACACCAAGGTTGCATCAGCTATGGGAGTGAGTAGGATCCATGCTGCCAAAAAGTAAATATTGTTGTATTTGCATTTTTGTATATAACAGTTTTGTATATAACAGTTTTGTATGCCAATATGTTTTTGACCTTTTTCTTTCCTTAATAAAACAAGTCACAGAATTCTTCAATATTTTTGCTGTAAAATGGTTTTCTTTGAACATCTTATCACCAATACTTCATAGTATACGTGAAATTTTCCAGAAAATTAAAAAAATCTACAGCAGGACCCTACAGGTGGAAATTTTAAACCGGTGGGGGGGCAGGATTTCCTAGTGGTTACTGTTTAGATTACATCCTGTCAAATATGAATGTGTCTACATCAGATGCAACAACTTCACTCTCATTGTAAGATCATTTCAGTTTGTTTTGCAAGTTAAATAAGGAAAATAAATTATTTAACAAAGTATTTTTAGAATTAAATTTCTTTAATATATGCATACTAAAATGAAGAAAATAAATTTTCTTATATTGTAAAAAGTGCACTAAAAGGAAAAAATTAAAATTTTGAATCTTTTATCATGAAATATTGAAATTTTTGAATCGTCAATCATGAAATATTGAAATTAAAGAATTTTGGCATATTGAGTTTAATCAGCTATTTGTACTGATGTTATAAAATTACTGCCAAAACCATTATATTATATATTATATTACCATATATATTGTTTTCATGAAAAAAATCGACTTCGAGATTTCAACAGATACACGTTTTGAGGTCCCCTGAATACATTTTGACCATTTTTTCGATGATGTCTGTGTCTGTGTGCGATAGCTTTTTTGTGGGTGCTCAAACTCATAAAGTATTAATCAAGTCAACACGAAATTTTATATTTAACATTTTTATGAAAGTCATAAGAACTGATAGTTTTTGATAAAAATCGGTCAAACAAAAGTGGGTGTTTGCTCTTGTCACTTATCCGTTATTTTGAGATATTTGCTTTAATATTTGATATATTTAAAAACTTACTGGAATAAAAGTTATAGGAAATTTAATTTCTATAACCTTTATTTGGAATATTTTTCCATATAGTGCATTGTTTAAGAGATATCTTAAAAACTTAATTATTTAGCGGCCACCACCATGCTGCCTACCGACGACTATTGTTGGCAATTGATGCTTAGTTACATCTTAGTAATGCTCCTTTTTATTTTCTTAATTGTTTGAGCTTTGTGGACATATCCAATATCAGAAGGCTATGGTTTGAGTTTATTTCTGTTCTTTGTAAAGTCTAAAATTTTCTCGCAGGTTCTTAAAATATTTTTTATTATGTAACCTATTTGGAATTTTTAGAAATATTACAGGTATGGAGAAAGTCATGTGGTGGCCACATCAGATTTTTTTAGATCATGAAATCTCATGCAAAATTAGGAATGAGAACCTCCTCAATATTTTGTTTTGCTTAACTATGCAGTAAGGAGACGACACTATCTAGCCTCTGTTATGACACTCAATAGCATGATGATGTCAAATCTATTAACCAACCATCTGGAAAATTGTATTTTGCTTTCCTAGCTCTTATATGAACTGTAAGGTAACAATTAAAAAATTTCTTCAGGTAGAGGACATTGCTACAAAAATCTGTAATAGCATTTATCTAACAATAAAAGTTATAGTTTCTGAGATGAAAATTATTAAATTGTAATGTACAAATGGGGTAAAAACAACCCATTAAAATATGAATTTTCTCAATTTTGTTTGGTTGTGACCAAAAACCTATAATCAGTGCCGTAACTAGGGTATGGCGAAGGTGGCAATTGCCATAGGCACCACTTGAAAAAGGAGCCAAATGTACCCACAAAAATGCCAAAAGTTTATTTTTCCATAAATAAATATTAATGTAACACTCAAATATTTATGTTAATGTTAATAAAAACGATATTTTTTTTAATGTAGCAAAAATCATATTCTACGTACATAGGGTGTTTCCTTAAAATTTTGCCATATGTGCCATACCTCCCAGTTACACCACTGCCTATAATTATGCCAAATTTTGAGTCTCTAGCTCATCTGGAAATGCCTAAACATCAGTATAATATATGATAATGATTTATCATAAGGGAGAAGCAGCTATATAATATAGATATCTTTTATATCATTATAAATAGCTGCTTCTTACATATATAGGGTATATGATATAAAACCTATGTTACTTCTAGAAGTGCTACAGAGCTGAAATTTGGCATGAAGATGTCTAATCTTAAACATCCATAAGAAAAGCATTGAAAATGGTGCAGGGCTATATAAAAATGCTTTTTCTAAATTATTTACAATTGACACAAAATCAGGACATGCACTGCACTGTGGATGAAAGAATGTAGTTTATTTTTCTTGAAGGCAAAATTCAAATCTATGCTGAATTTGTATAATTTGATTTTAATCATGAAATTGTAACATTTTTTGTTTTTAACAATGAAAAATATTAACTACCAAAGCAACAACTCCAATGCCTTTTAACGGGAATTGATTTTCCGTACTTCAAAAACATTGATTTAATGCTTAGACTGCATTATAGTCCATTTGATTTCAGCCAGCGATGTATACATATGATGACATGATAATTTTCAATTAATTTTTATGCATTCTTTCCACAAAGTGAATGCATACAGGGGAGGGCATTTTCAACCGTCTGTCCATCCACATGTTAAAACTCGGAAACCGCTGGACTTATTTTGATGAAATTTGGTATCGGGGAGTTTTGCTAAAATTGGTTGATTGATTCCAATTTTGGTTAAAGTCAGACTACAATTACGACCACTTTACATAAAGACCTACATGTAGTTTACAATGTTCCTTTGTTGTAACTCAGGAACCGCTGAACTTATTTTGATGAAATTTGGTATTGGGGAGTTTTAGTAAAATTGGTCAACTGTTTTAAATTTTGGTTAAAATAGGAAGATAACACCTACCACTTTACACGAAGATGTACACGTAGTTTATAACATACCTCTGGTCCAACACAGGAACCACAGGATGTATTTTGATGAAATTAGGTATTAAGATGTTTTACTAAAATTTGTCAACCGATTCCAATTTTGGTTAAAATCAGACAATAATAACAACAACTTTACATAAGGACTTACATGTATTTTACAATGTACCTTGCTAGTTTCTTGTTAAATACTCAACTGAGCAAAAAATATTGAGAACATTGTGAAATTCCAAAGAACACATTTGGAAACTGTGTACTCTGAGATGGAGTACACCTTCCCAATCTTGTTTTATCCGGATATGTATTAAAAGGCATGGATGATGACGCCATAATTCTAACACACAAAATATCCTAATTTTTACATAAATTTTAGTGCAACATATATAGGCTATTATCATAGTGATGATTATAGTCATTGCTGAAACAGGGCGATCTGAGCCATAAAACTTTAAATTCAAACATTTAGACAAAAGAGCCGATTGCCAGAGAATTTAGAAATTCTGGATAGATTGCCTTAATTTTGCAGAAAATGAAAACTACTGTCCTATTTATATGAGTTCTGCATAGTTCAAATGCTGGTTTATTTACAAGTTTAGGTATTGGTGTATGGTGATTTTTTAATTGCTTGCAGTATGCAAGCACCAAAAACTCATATTTTAAATGCCTTCTTTAAGCAACAATGTAAACCTTATGAAAATCTGCAAAGAACATTTTAAATGTTTAAAAGCACAAAGAATGAGCATGAAGTATATATTATTTGCAAACAATACCTAGCAAAAACAATGTTTTTGCACTCTTGTCTTCAAAACTTTTGCAGTTTATTGGAATTGGATGTCATACTCATATCCTAATTAGTCATGTTCAACATGTGATTGATTCCTGGCCAGTTGAAAATAGATCAATTTTGGTTCAAATTAGTAATAATGTTTTGGTTTACACAGAACAGAATTGCTAAAAAAATGTTGCAGCTTTGTCTGTGGATCATAATCCACTATTAAAACACTCAAAAATGTGGTGGCTATTGATTTTCCCTATCAATGAAACAATGCTAGAAATATATGAACCTTTAATATCGTATTTTCTTTCACTAAAAAAATCATGCTAATACTACTATCACTGAAAATATCACTTTTCTGATTTAAAACAAATTATTATACTAATTTGGCATGGATTTGAATTTAGCTTTTGAAAATTGAATATTTCTTTCAGCTATAGAACTATTCATGTTTCTATAGTTTGCATCTCAATTTTAAATAATTTAAAAATGCAGTTTTACAATGCCCTGCCTTGATTTTATGCTTTTATAAGGGAGGTGGGAATGAAACAATGGAGTCGGAAAACTTTCCAAAAAAGGAACAATTTGGAATTTTTCCAATGGCCTATTATCATGCCAAATTTCACATCTGTAGCCCTTCTAGAACTACCTTAGGTTTTATATCATCAATTGAAGCCGTTACTATTATGTCAGTGTTAGCCAGAACAATACTGTTCAATGTTGAGAAATAGAGTTGTAACGTTATTCAAATAAATAACCAGAGTTGGCCAACTGGTCAATTGACTGGTCAAAAATTGGTCAATTGACCTTTTTTTGACTGGTCAAAAATACATGCAGCTTTTTCTTGCCACCATTCTGGGCCTGTTAAGGCAAAACTTGATGTAGTACATAACAAATGTAGTGGATATTAAACACATATTATGGATTTGGGATATTTTCCAGTTAGGTACCAAAACATTGCTGTCTGCACAAAAACCATTAAGTAATATCATGAAAAAATGTCATAAAACCATAGGTCAATTTGACACTATTATCGAGTTAAGTGCTAGCATAGCATAGCAAGCTGGCACTGCTGTCACGTGATCGAGTCAAATGTCTCTTGGTCTGCTTGTACACCGCCTCGGCTAGTGTGGTTGTGTTGTAGAAAAGTGGTAGTCAAAATGCCTCACATGTTTATAAATTAAGAATAGGCCAACATGCATTTTGTATATGGTTTCTGCAATGGAAATCATAGGACTGCAGTACTGGAATACCAGCAACGATATCCACATCACAGAATTCTACATTGCAACACATTTCAGAATATACACAGAACTTTGAGGGAGACTTGTTCCTTCCCATGAGTGAATGCAGAACGTGAGCAACAATAGCATGAAGAAGATGATGTTCTGGAAGCAGTGCAGCAAAGCCCAAGGACAAGTATACATAGAATTTCCAGGGCCACTGATATAGCACTGACACAGGTATGGAGAATTTTGCACAAAGATGGTTTTTATCTGTATCACCTTCTAAGCTTACAACACCTGTTACCAGGAGATTATGCCAACTGTGTATGATTTTGTGAATGGCGGCAACCACAGCAACAAATTCTGCCTGTCATTCTGTTCATGGATGAGGCTCAGTTTACCCAGGATGGTATTAACAACACATGGAGTTCTCACTCTTCGGTGCAGGAAAATCCACACAAGGTAGCAGAACGTAATTTTCAACACTGATTTTCATTTAACGTGTGGTGGATTATTAGGCAATTACCTGCTTGGACCACATTTTATCAAGGGACGTTTAACAGCTGCTCATTACAGGAATTGTCTGGAAAATGAACTACCGCTGTGTTTAGAGGATGTACCTCTTGCAACACGAGGATGAATGTGGCTACAACATGATGGAGCACCTCCACATTTCGGCAGAGAGGTGACGCAGTTTTTGAATGAACATTATGAAGGAAGATGTATAGGAAGAGGTGGACTAGTGGCATGGCCAGCTCGGTCACCCAACCTAAACCCATTAGATTTCTTCCTCTGGGGTTACATGAAGTCTAGAGTGTAGTAAACCAGAAACAAGGCCATAAATGGAGTTGCTGTTGTCATCAGAAGTGAACTGGGATGCATGCAGTGGCAACTTTCAATAGAACAATGCTTGGCAGCATGCATGCAGTCTAATGGTGGGCATTTCAAAAATTGGGTGTAGCTGTAAACCTAACCTAAGTTGATAATAATAAGGATTATTGAAATTGATGTTCCTGTAAAGGTTTAAAATGATAATAAAGGAGAGTTGAAAAGAGATTCTGTATTCATTACTACACTATGCTAGTGCTTAACTTGATAACAGTGTTGAATTGACCTATTGTTTATAAGACATTTTTTACTCCAAATGACCTCTACAGCATGCTCCTGAAGTTTGGCCGATACACCGTGAAACACCCTGTGTATATATATATATATATATATATATATATATATATATATATATATATATATATCAGTGGCGTCGCGTGCCCATTTAGGTTGGGTGTGCTTTTATTGGGGAGGAGGGTATGCAACCCGCACTACAAAATTCACGTGTTAATTTGAACGTACGATTGCATTTTTATTGACGTGTGAAAGTTTTAAGAGAGCATAGCGCAGCAGCGCTCTTCTTAATTGGTCTAATGCAATTAATCTTAGAATAATTTTGAATACTTTAATTTACTAACTGATATGATTTTAACTATACAATCCATAATTATGGACAACACAAAGGTTCCCCGTCAAATAGACTTGAGCTATGCATCACGCGCGCCGTTTATGTGAGAATGGTTAACGCTTCGTTGTGAGAAGATACTAGAGTGAGGTACGAATTATCTGTATTTTGTTACGATTTTTAAATATGTACAACCATATAATACGCACAGAAATCTGAAAAAGTAATCACTTGGGAAAATATTATTTTCCGGATTGAATCAAAGAAAGGCTTAAAAAACTCATTTTACTACTTATTTATACACCAGTTCCAATCTCCTGTTTTGCCTTAGGAATTTTGTTAGCACATCATCATAAAATGAAGGTCTTTTCTTCAGTTCCGCCAGCAATGTCTTTTCAATGGCGAGTGAACTTAGGCCGCATAACCTTTCCTGCGTTTGTGTTCCTCTATAACACGTATGTATTCTCTTCATAGCCGAAAAAGAACGCTCGACTGTAGCAGTAGAACTCGGAATCGTCATGATAAGTTCCACTAATTTATAAATCTCCTTGAATGCAACCTGAAGCTGATTTTCTTGCATGAATTTTAATAGGCGACGCACTGGTTTCCTCGCAAATTCATCAGAAGAAAAGAGCACTTTTAGTTCATTTTTTAGGCGAACGTAGTCAAAAACTGGTCGGTAGAAATCCTTTAATTTTTCTAGAATACCATCAGGAAAAGTTTTCGCATACTGATCATATCTTTCGCTACAAAGGAGTTGAAAAAACTCAAGTTTCGAAAGTAAAGAGTATCTTTCTTCCATCTCCAGGCACATGCAGTCGACTATTCTCTGGTATAATCGAAGGCACGCGCTCTTCTCCTCTTCTATAGATCCTTTTCGTCTTTTAGGCTTCGACTCCTCAACCGTATGCTTTTCCTTTGCAGAAACCCAAATATCATCAAATCCATGTTCCTTGACATTCCTAAGCTATTTCATAGTATCATGCACTTTTTTACAACAGTACAATATGTCATAGGATGATATTTGCAATATATTTTTCAAAACATCAATATAGTCAAAGAGAACAGAAAAAATTTCTAGCAAAAAAATTGTTTGAAAATCTTGCAAGAAATACAGAAAACCACGAGCTTTGATTACAGCATCCACGTCCCAATCCCCAGAAATCTCCACAATGTGTTCAAAAAATGCAATAAGTTGACTTCTGTGGCGTTTTACTGTGTTTGATAAACGGGAAGTAAAAATCCATCTGGTTGGTGCGACGGAGGGTAATTTTTTAGCAACAAAATCTTGCAAAGCATTTACTCTTTTCGATGATTTAGAAAAATATGCTGCCAATCCACTGATAGTTTGGAAAAACAATCTACATTCCTTGATATTCAAGAGGCTTTGCTTCAGAACTAAGTTCAAAACGTGAGCGTAGCAATGCGTAAATATTGCTAAAGGATAGGCCTCGATAACTTTACTCTGCAACCCATTAATATGTCCACTCATTACACAGGCACCATCATAAGTTTGGCCGACCAACTTGTCCTTAATATTAAATTCCTCAACTCTGTTTACAACTTGTTTAAAAAGACCACTAGACGTTCTATCATCACTTACGTCTGTAAATCCGATAAACCTTTCGTGTGTTTGCCCATTATGGACAAAACGGAAAACAGTTGATAGCTGCTATTTCGACATTACATCAGAAGTTTCATCCAGAAGAATGGCCACAAATGTAGCGGAAGAAATTTCTTTCTTTATAGCATCTTTAACCACATCAGATATAGCGTTAATGATATCATTTTGTACTGTGGAAGAAGTTCCTCGAAATACAGTCGATGCCTTTAAATGACCGTCTAAAAGAGGATCATACTCACGGAGCACATTTAAAAATTCTATATAATTCCTTCGGTTGGCTGAATCTTCAGACTCATCATGACCTCTCAAAGGAAGCTCTTGCTTAGCCAAATAACATACAGCATCAATTAATCTTTTTAAAACGTCTCTATTTTTCTTTACTTGTTCATTATGACGACTAATTTCAATTTTTCTTTGGCTGTCAATGAGAGTGTCAATTCTTTGTTTTCCAAACATCTTAAGATTTAAAAATGATTGAACATGTGGCTGGGAGCGCTCATGTTTTTGCATTGCTGCAGCTAAATGATTAAGATCGGAATACCCGTGCTTATTCCAAACACCTTTCTCTTTGGAGAATAATAAACAAGGCCAACAAAAAAGTCTTGACAGCACTTCACATCCAGTTAACCATTCTACTGAATCGTATTGTGAAACAGAGAAATGTCTCATGTACTCAGTTTTTGCATCTTTGTGCTTGCACAGTAAATTTGGAAGAGGAGGACGAGGCTTACCTTCTTCGACTATGTTCATACAATCCGCAAAAGCTCTGGCAGAAAACGGGGCATTCAGTACATCGTCAACACTGTTTACCATTGTAAATATGGGCAAAAAGTTATAAATTGTATCTAAAAAATTATAAATATATATTAAAAACTTGTCTAAATCGGTGTCATAAACACGTCGGTTCACACTTTACCCCATGCACGCAAAACAGACAAAACTCAGAAAACAAAAACAGCATCTCATGACAAGTAACAACGTTGAATTGGATTGCTTCACACAATAGCCAATCACAACCGCTAACTACTTCTGGGTGCTGTTGTCTCAGCGCACACCCTGCCACGCCTTCTGGACGGTTTAAATCCACAAGGTGGCTAAGAATTTGACCCGCTGCGCTATCTGTACGTATGTTTAAAGGGCTCAAAGCTATCCGTATTTCTTACCCCACACCCGGGCTATTAACGTGAATGTGATACAATGTTTACGCGCTGAAACTTCTCCTCTTCATGAAACATTGTATATTGGATTTGATTTTAGGAATCACGCGAAGCCAAAAAACGATTAGGGGAGTCTTTAACAGGAATAAATGCAAAAATATAATATCTGTGACATTGCGAATCCGTGGGTGTGCACCGCACACCTAGCACACCCTGAATATACGCCTCTGATATATATATATATATATTGTTGCTCTAACAATCTGCTTTTTCTCTTCACCAAAATGCATGCAAGCCAAGAATATTTACCTCACATCTATTCACCCTTAAATTAAGATTGTCTAACCTGGCTTTTTAAGAACCCACTTACTTCTCGTGAACCTGTTTTCTTCCACAGTTGTGTTCCTACCACAATCATTTCTATGAAAACTTGTGTATAATAAAAATATAGGATAAGCAGGAAAATGAGTATTGACAATATTCGAAATGTCTTTACAAGGAATATCAAAAATTCATAAGGCAGTATCAGTTCATCTAATCAGGAAAGTATATTAGTTCACTTGCCCTATTGTTTTCCATGAAATGCAAAATATTTTCTTTAAATTAAGAACCTTTTGTTTTGGAATAGCAATGATATTAATGCTAATAAATGGTCAAGACATATAGGATAAGCAGGTGATAATGACAAAAGTAATAACTAATAATAATCAGTTACTTAAACATTTTTTTATGTTATTGTTAAATCTCATTTTTAGGATTCATAATAATTAAACTGCCAATATGATCATTAGGATCGCTAAGTCTCCACTTGCACTCTCTTATATTCCACCTTTATATTTTTTGGATTTTTATGGGCATGGTTAGAAAGAGAATATTAATAAGAAATACATATTACCTTATACAAAAGAAAGGGTAACAACAATGTGCCATATTCAAAATGGTACTGGAGGACTCTCGTTGCAGAACAAAATAACCTGCATCAGAGGACAGAAGGTTTAACATGATGATGTGTGATTCTGTTAGCAATCTATTAATATGTTATATTTATTCCTGCTAAATATAATGATCAATTTTTAGGATGTGCCATTTGCTAAATGATAGAAATCAAAATTACTAGGTTAAAAATTACTGTTTAGTATCTTTTGTTCATCCCCAAGCACCCGACTATTTCAAAGAGCTTCTTCATTCAAAATGAAATTTTATTTTGCAGCAAGATTTCTATGTACATTATTGTTCAAGGCAGAGATTTTAAATGGAAATGATACATAGTTATAGCATCCATTGGATATAATCAAATATAGTTTGGTCAATCACTATTTTTTTGAATTAATTTACTAAAGACAACTTTTCTTCAGACCATTATTTGAGTTATTCTCCCTACATGGATCTGCTATGATGGTAGAGGCATAAGCCTCCAGCAGAACCTATTTACTCAGAAAATAAAAGCTGCTGGATAATTTAAATTGCTAGTGCAAATTAGAGAATGGTTAAAACTTTAGATAACTAAATGGAGATGAAAAATTTCTCAAACAGTTATGTAGTATGAGTTTGCACTGTGGACTTTTTTACTTCAATTTGTTAGAAAGGGTTTTATTATATTATTATGATTATTTTGGTAACTAGGGGGGTACACATAACATTTGTTAATGATCAAGCGTATCAAATAAATTTAAATTCATGTAGAATAATTGAGAAACAACTTATAAATTAACGATGAATTTAAATCTGTATTCGCATATTACCAGAATATATACAGAAAGCTTTTCCTCAAACGTAAAAATGCCTATATTGATTTCAAATTAACCCAAAAACAAATTATATAATTAGAAAATTGTTAGTAGTGGCCAGCCATATAGTGATATCTTATTTTTTGGCCTTTGAAACCTCTAATTACATTAAAATAATTCATGAAGTACTAAGAACTCATATTCACTACAGCATAAAAAGCTAAATATATATAGTGATAGAACAATTTGTACCTTCATTTCCAAAAGAAATATTATTCAAGCACTATATTTTCGTTGAAATATTTCAGCTCCTTATATTCCTTAGTTGTATTTCATCATTAGCATCGAAATATTTTTCTTGTTCTAAAGAATAATTCAGAAAAATTACATTTATAGGCTTCAGAAATGGAACGCCCCGAGCTTGTAATGGCGCCCAACTTTTAACGGTTTTTGAAAAAACCGCTAATTTTAATAATACGCTAAAATAATAGAGAAGGCAATGAAAACTTTAGGATATGAAACAGTTTCTAACAACAAAGTTCATAAACATTTAAACTACCGTCCATCCGTTTTTTTCTTTAAATATTTAGAATTTTTTCGAATTTATCGACAAAAAAAGCATCGTCTATGACTTGAACTGATTTTCTTTCCTCACTTGTTTAAAAGCGTTAGACCATTCGAATCCCTGTCTTAAGCTGGTTAAAATACGAAGGGGAATGATTGATACGCAAATCAAACTCTTAAAATATCGTTTTTTATAATGTAGCATTATTGAAGCATTGAAAAGTTACTTGATGGCATATTGCATTTAAGAAAACCGCCTAAAGTAATAACAAAGCAAACAAAACACAAGAGATAAGCACTTGAATCTACCCAAATCGTCTAGCAGACAATATTCTAAGGCAGATTAGTTTAAGTTATGAAGTTATAACATATGATGTTATTAATAAAAAAGAAATTTATAAAATGATGATAGTAAGGCAATTGTTTTCACGCCGTTGCATTCCTTTGCGAGGCATAGTCAAAATTCGTTCAAAGTTAGGTAAGATCCATTTCTTGATACATCAAAATGACGTTTTTCATATTTAACTTTAGGGACTGGATTAAAAGTGCACCACCGTGAACGTTTTTAAATATGTTTTTGGATGGTGTTTATTTAATTGCATGTATTATAATTGGTCAATACTTGGTGCGCAGCATGTTTAGATTATGAATTTGTTTGAGTAAATATTTAACAAAGTAATTGAGAATTTATTGCTTTATGAGAGGAATACAAACATTTAAAATGTATTCTTATCTATTATTACCTGTTTAAAGTATTGTTAATTGTTGCGTACCTTGAGAAACCTCATCTCAAACATTGATATTCTAAATTGACAATGCTTATAAAATATATCCATAGGTATAGTAAAAATATTCCAGATATTTCACTTTTCAAATACGTCAAAAATTCAACATTTTTATATCTAATATATGTTATTTTATATTCCAGTTTATTCTCAATGTAAGTTATTCAGTGATGATGGAGGGGATAAATCGAAACAGGATAGGAAAGTAAGAAAAAATTATGAAGATCTATCTCGACAGCTTGCAGCACGAATTCGGATGATGGGACCAATTCCTGTCGCAGAATATATGCGGGAAGCTTTGACACATCCAACTCTTGGCTACTACACTACACGATCGGAAGTCTTTGGAAAAACAGGCGATTTTGTTACTTCACCTGAGATTAGTCAGATGTTTGGAGAGGTAATATGTCGTTGAAATTTATCACCAAACTTTGCTCTCATCTCATGAAATTCAGCAATTATTCATAAAGTTACCCTTATATTTCTTATGAATTAATTTAAAATTATTCTTACTGCTTCAAAATTGCAGGAATTGAGAAATCATATTTAAGATTCTTCAATCTTTTTAAGTCATATACTTTTGAAGATGAGAAAAAGTGTGAAGATAATAATAAAATGCAGTACAGTTATGTTGTGATTAATAGCAATGGTGAAGCAGAAGTTTATATATATGCCAGTCATGAGTGTTTTTAATCATGACTCCTGCATAACCATTCCTCAAATATATGCTTATATTTCATTGTTTTAGTATATATCATTTTAATACAGCCTAACTCATGTTAAATTCATTTGTAACAGAAATTATTATTTTTTAATGTATTCGTATAAATAGCTCCATAAAGATTTTGGCTCAGATTTCTTAAGTCCCAATTAATTTTATACTTTGTCGTCTCTACTCTCAGATGGTTGGTATTTGGTGTGTTAATGAATGGCGTAAAGTTGGCTCACCTAAACCCGTTCAAATTGTGGAGCTTGGTCCAGGAACTGGTGCACTAGCAGAGGATGTCATTAAGGCAAGAGAAAAGTTTCCTTATTATAAACAAGCGCTGCTCATTTTCTGGGTCGAACTGGCAAAAATAAAGAATTGTATTAAACATGACTGTTTTCACTGTTTGTAGCATCTTCATGAGACAAACTTATTGTAACACTAGCATAATTGCCCGTGAAATATGGCGGGTATGCATGAATTAAGTATTAATTTCAAATTGAAATAAAAATGAATGAAACCAACTTTTATAGGCACTAAAAAGTAAACATATATAAAATGTACGTAATTGAGTGTTCCAGAAAGTACAAATAGTTTTGGATGAATAGAAGTTGTATGACAAAGAAATGCACTACGCTATACAATTCTAATACGAACAAAATTATTTTTAATCTATGGAACATTTAATTTTGTCTCTCTCTCCATCTCTGTCTCTCTCCTTTCTTTCTTCCTCTCTCTCTTCTCTTCCTCTATCTCCGCACATGACATAATATACATTGCATATTCAATAAGGTGCCCAACTCACAAGCAGAAATATATCACCTATAGGGACTTCAAAAACATCAACAATGAAAAGTTAATTGCTGACGCGTCTGCCATACCTTGGTATTCTATTGAGTATATGGACGACATTAACGACAAGGTTGAGGCTTTCAACAATTTTGCACAGTCATTAATCAACACTCACGCTCCACTAAAGACTAAAAGAGTCTCTAAGCCCCATGCACCATGGCTCACAACCGACATCAAACTGATAATGAAGAGACGTGACAATGCCTTCTGCATTTTCAAAAATACAAAAACACAGATCTCATTCAACCAATTTAAAAAACTAAGAAATAAAACTAAGCAACTTATCAGAAACTCTAAAACTCGGTGCATTCATTCACTGACCCGTCCAAATTCTTCACAATCTGCTCTATGGAGTAACTTAAAATTATTTGGTATTGGAAAATCTAAGGATACACAACTTCCTCCTCATATTTGCCTTGATACACTTAACACACTATTCACCACTCCCCCAACTCCTGATGACAACGAAATGAAACAGAAACACATACACCACCTACTTAAACACACTCCTCCCACCACAGCATCACCAACATTCCAATTTTCTCCTGTAACTCAGCTGGAAGTACTGAATTGTTTACGTAAAATCAAGTCTAGAGCACAAGGTGCTGACGAAATTCCAATAGTTTTCCTTCATAAGATTACTCATCTAGTTCTACCCGTCATCACTCATATATTCAATTGGTCGCTAATGCAAAACAAATTCCCATCGCAATGGAAACTCGCCACGCCATAGTCCGTTCCATACCTAAGAAAAGTCTTACTTCTGACATAACCGACTTTCGGCCCATCAGTTTACTTCCTGTATTATCAAAGGCATTTGAAAAGGTTTTACATGAACAAACTACATATTTTCTGATTAGAAATAATATCCTCGATTCTCTACAATCAGGATTCCGAAAATCACACAGCACTACCACAGCACTCCTCAAAATCACTGACGATATCAAATTAGCAATGGACAAAAGAGAAGTCACTATCATGACTCTTCTTGACTTTAGTAAAGCTTTTGACTCTGTAGATATAAACATACTTCTAACCAAACTGCGTCTCATGAACTTCTCCTCAGATTCCCTAAACTTAATTAGTTCTTACCTGAATGATCGCCATCAAAAGGTCGTAACTGGCAATCATTCCTCAAGATGGATTAAAGTGACACGTGGCGTATGCTCTTCTCTCTGTACATTAATGACATTTCTTCTCAGCTTGCTCACTGTAAATACCACCTTTATGCTGATGATCTCCAAATCTATATGTACTCTCAATCTATTGATCTCCCTCTTATCATTGATAAAATGAACCATGACCTCACTTCTTTATCCAAATGGAGCAATGTAAATTTCCTCAAAATTAATCCTTTAAAAAGTCAGTCTATTATTATTGGGTATCCCAAACTTCTCTCGTCACTAAACTTCTCGGAACTTCCCCCAATTCTGCTCAATAACTCTGTCATTCGTTTCCAAAAAACTGCAACCAATCTCGGGTTAGTATTCAATGACACATTGACCTGGACTGATCATATAACTAAAATATGTAATACTCTTCACAGTTCACTTCACTCACTTAAAAGAATTAAAAGCATTACCCATTTCTCCCTTCGCAAGCGACTTATCACTGCTCTTGTCCTTCCTCACCTCGATTACTGCGATACAGTCTATCAAGATCTATCTAACGAGCTATCTCTAAAATTGCAGCGTGCACAAAATTCCTACGTAAGATTCATCTGTGATCTCCAAAAGAGAGACCAAGTCACTCAACCTCTATATACATTAGGCTGGCTTCGCACTGAAGCTCGTAGACGTCTTCACCTTCTCTCATTATTTTACCGAATTATAACTCTTCAAAACCCACAGTATCTGAACTCCAAATTTTCCCAAATGAACTCTGTACACAACGCCAACACTAGGGGCACCAATCTCTTCCTGATCCCACATCACAGGGCGGAAATTTATAATAAATCCTTCCATGTTACAGCTTGTAGACTTTGGAACGCCCTACCTACTGACCTCCAAAATGCAACATCTCTCCACATATTCAAACATAAATACTTTAAATTGCTGTTCTCTGTCCAAAATTCAGGTCAGCTTTAACATTCTTCTTACCTATTGCAAGACGGCTGCCTTCACTCTTCCTTACTTAATGAACATTAATTAATTTCTTCGCAGGTTATCGAGTTCTCAAAATGTACGCCTCCTTCGACTGTTACCTTTTCATTGTCTAGTGTCTACTAAGTTAGAGTGTTTATACTAATTCTCATTGTTTTATATCATTCTGTATTGTTTCATACTATTTTATACTGATTTATATCATTTTGTATTGTTTTATACTATTTCGTATTACTTTATTTTATTATGTATTGTTTTATATCATATGTGTAATTTTATATCATTTACTTCTTTCTTATGTTATGCATGATCCAACAACAATCTCCATATTCATTGTATATATTTCAAGTATATTTCATCTTATTCTGCCTAATTATTGTATTATATTTATTGGTTTGCATTACGTTATTACCTATATATGTATTTTTTTATGACGGTATACAACGATGCTGTATATACGAACACTTACTGTACATACTCCTTTCTATTTAATGTTGTATTACTATATTATCGTATTTACACTATCTAGGGTTTGCGCAGGTTTTTCACACCCCCCTTCTCAGTGGGCGTTTTCCTGCGTGGGTTTTACTAGGGACGACATGCCTGTTTTACCTAGGTTTTCCCCACAATCTCTAATCTGTCTTCAATTTTATATATTTTTCTTTACTCTGTATGATTTAGGTATATACTGTTTATGTAATGCGTATTGTAATATCTTACTTTACCATTTTTTATATTTATTATATTGACGAAGGGTTAAATGTAAGAATGGACCTTATGGTCTAAATTTCGCTCGAATAAAGACGATTATCTATCTATCTATCTCTTTCTCTCTCCCGTATTAAAGCATTCAATGCATGCTTTCCTTACGCATATAGTATAAGGATTAAGGTGACAATACAATCTCGAGGTTTAAAAATGACATGGTTGGCAAGCCAACATATCCTTAAAAAGCTTAAATTTTTCAAATAAATATGATTTAAACGTAGAGCTTGAGCGATTTTGTATTATGGGCAAAATGTGATGATAAGAATATGAAACGTTATATATTTTTCTTTAAAACTATCTAATTTTAATTTGTGAAAGAATAAAAGCCTGTAAGTCATTAAATCGATTTTTACGTGCTATTTTGCAGCATTTTGTCTCTCTCAGTTTCCCATGTCCCCCTCAGTTTTCCGTGTCCGCCGAAGTTGACATGTACAAACTCTAGCATCACACGAACTCCAGCATCCGCGCAAATGACAGCATCACATGTCAATTCCATTATCTTCTTTATATAGCCAACAGACATTAGCCCAGAAGATAATGCTGTGATCGTCGAAATTAGCCAATAAAATTCTGCAAGAGATATGTCCTCATGTCAAGAGAATTATGAACCTTGAGAGTTTTCTGGCAACACTGCAAGGAGAGCGGAACATGAGAGTAATAGGAGAGAGAGATCTGAGCAGAGCCACGACTGGCTACTGCTAGAGAAGTCATGAATGATGGATTCCAGGAGAAATAGGCAAGCTGAAAAGAGAACAGCCATCACAATTCATCCCATCCTGCAACCGTCTCTGTTTTCATATTGTTTATTATTCTTCCAAAGTGGAGTATTTCTATTGGGTATTATTCTTGTTACAATATAGTTGTCGGTATTCAGCCCTTGAAATTACCATTATCTTATATTTGACTGTCTGGAGTCAGCACCAATGTTCTCTAAAAGGGTCGTATCTTTTCTGCAATATTTATTTATTTGTCAATATCCAAAAACAGCCATGTTTGGCCTTTTACATTGGAATATCACAACCAAATAATTGAGAACATAACAACATAATAATAAATATGACAAGAATTAAAAGAAAGAGGCAGTACAACATGGGGTAAGATATGCTAGGGTCTGAGGTTATGTTTAAGATCAGAGTTAAAGGTGCGGGATAAGAAGAACAAGTCAATGGAGGGATGATTGGTGGCTAAGGAGTTCAGGGCTGATGGAATTCGGTAGAATAAGTATCTCTGTGATATGGAAAGGAGGAAATTGGGAAGGTAAAGAATGCTAAGGTTGCGTGTAGGGAGAGGGGGAACATGAAGGTTAAAACAGGGTAGGAGTTTGTCAGAGCGAATATGGCCATTCATAATTGCATGGAGGAATTTCAGATCGGAAATTAAGCTCCTGTGAGGAAGGGGGCAAATACCTAGAGAGGATAGTATCTCATCTCAAGATAAGTTTCTAAAGGAGGGAATATGGTGACAGACTACAGCGAGAAAGAAATTTAAGGGTTGGATTAAATGGTTAAGGATGGTAGGGGATACGGTGCACCAGATAGGAGAACAGAACTTGAGAATGGGTAAAATACAGCTGGAAAAGACAGATTTCAATACAAAGGGGTCTACAATTTCAGTAAATCTGTAAAGAAGCCCCACGGTTGACATTGCTTTTGCCGAGATTTTGCTTACATGTGCAGAAAACATAAGTTTTGGATCAAAAATCACCCCTAGATCGCTGTGAGAGGAAACAAAAGGTATGGACTGTTGGGAGAGGTAATAGGTAGCAGAGAAGGGCTTGTGTTTAAGTGTAAGGGACACAAAGGCAGACTTGACCAGGTTGACTTTTAACTGCCAATCAGAACGCCATGCATCAATGGAGGTGAGAGCAGCCTGAAGGGAGTGGGAGTCAGAAGAATTGTCTATTCTTTTAAAGATTTTGCAGTCGTCGGCGCAGAGCAGGATGTTGCAAGATTTGAGAAGGGCAGCATCAGCGATATCATCTACATACATGGTGAACAAAAGGGGCCCAAGGATCCTCCCCTGTGGGACACCGGAAGAGACAGGGAGAAAAGAAGAGGAAACACCGTCGATTAAGACTGTTTGAGAGTGGGAAGAGAGAAAGTCAAAAAGAAGTGATAAAAGAAGGTCATAGATATTGTATTGAGACGTAAGGTTATGTGAAAGAAGAGCATGGCTCACAGTATCAAAGACTTTGAAAAAGTCGATGTAGCAGATGTCGAGCTGGGAAGAATGTTCAAAGGTGGAAGTAATGTGATGATGTAAAATGGAAAGATTAGTTAAACAAGAATTACCAGGAAGGAAACCATGTTGAAAAGGTGAGATATAAGAAAGTATGAAAGAAAGACGATGATTGTGTATGATGCGCTTAAAAAGAAGTGACAGTACAGGAAATATAGAGATACGGTGGTAGTTAAACACATTACCGTAAATTCCCGCATATAATGCACACCCTTGTATAAGGCGCAGGGGGGTTTTCAGCCTCGTACTCTATGATTTTTCTATATACCCGTGTATAGCATGAACAGATGTTTTTTTAGCGTTACCATTCCAGAATAAAGTAGATGGTGTAACACGGTCTAAAGCAATGATCGAATTATTGGTATTATGTATTGGTAACATAACGAAAGTGCAAAATGAAATTTTCGAATAACGTTTCAAAAGAATGTCAGCTAACTCAATCATTACATACTCTGTTTACTTACAAGGTACCTGGGCAGTAATTAATGTGCCGAAATTGTGGAAATATGGAGTCAAATGAAAATAGGAAGATTATGTACCCTCGCATAACACGCATCCTAATTTTTAACTCAAATATTTCGAAAAAAAGTGTGCATTATGCGTGGGTATTTACGGTATTTTTGGCACCAGATTTTAAAATGGGGATTATGTTAGTGGTTTTCCACATAGCAGGGAAGGAGCCACTGGACAGTAATCTGTTGGAGATTTTAGAGACTGGAAGATAGAGAGTGGTGGCTGTGTGACCGAGGAAAAAGAACCAATATTGTCAGCTCTTGGATTTACGGGGAGGTAAAGAAGAGAGAAGGCTGAAAACCTCCTGTGGAGAGGTGAAGATGGAGGATACGGTGTGAGGACATACTGAATGAAGAGGTTGAAGGGGGATTGAGGATGCTGGAGGGGTAAAATTTGAGGAAAAGTAGTCATTAAAGACCGAAGGCCGATCATCCCCGTGGTACAAGGCTTCGCCCGATACAACAGAAACAGGAGCACAAGTGGATTTCCATTTAGCATTGATTAGAGACCAAAATCTTTTGGGATTCACACTCATTTTGTCCATGATCGATTTTATGTGATTTGCGTAGTCATGCCAAAGAAGAGTCCATGAATGCCTATGAAGGACCACAAAGGAGGCACGAGTGTGGGGGTTGGGATGATTCTGCCATAATTTCCAGGCTGCATACTTGTTGGCGAGCGTGAGGGACGTCTCAGCTGAGAACCAGATGTTAAGTATCTTGTAAATTACGAGCGAGTAATATGAATGAGACAGTACATTTCATTCTTATGGAAAATGGCACCCTCCTCCACTTTCCCCCTTGCCGCAAAAATCCAAATTCTGTCCCTGAGGTGCACAGCTTCATGGTCCCATTAGTAAGTGTACCAAGTTTAAAATCTCTTAAGTTTCTTGGTTTTTGAGATATGCTGTCCATATAGACATCGCCTTTTATTAATATAGATTTATGGGAGAATGAGGTGACGTGTATTTTAAAAGTGGTAGACCAAATTTTATACAACCAGGAAATAAAGAGTCAGGGGGAGGGAAGAGATTTTATTTGAACTATTACTATTAACAACCTTCCCTCCCAGGATTATGACCCTGCCATATCTCTCCTCCTCCACTATCTTTCTTCCTTTACTAGAGAATTATAGAGCTCATATCATGAATTAAAATTCCAGATTAAGCTCTGAAGTATCAAAATTGAAAAATTAAGTATTACACTTGCTTTAGGTATCTCCATTAGCCATAACAAGGTTATAAAAAACTATGCACATTTTAATAATAATATAATAATCATTAATTCCATTAGGCCATGTTATGATAATAGGATACATCAGATTATATTAAAATCTTAGTATACAAAGTAGGAAAGTACAAAACATCAAATTATACACATTACCATTAGACAATCTTATCTACAAAAAATTTCTTTACATCATAATATGCTTTTTCTATTAGTATTTCTTTGATTGTTTTTTGGAAAGAATTAAGATCTTGGATATAAAGCAGCCATCATTCACTGAAAGTTGATCCTAAAAAAGGACATACTTCTAATGTGATAAGGAACATATTTCTCCTAGTATCTGACAGAGGGCCACACTATGAAAAGGGCATTCAAACAGACAAACCAAAAAATTATTGGCCATTGGGAAACAAGAGCTGCAGGAGTGAACAAGGTTAAGAGATTGGCAGCATGCTCTGCATATTGCAAGCCCATGTTAACAGATTGGCAGCTCACCCCTGCAACAAATGTAGTAAAACTGAATGTGAATGTGAGTTACATGTTTATCATAACAAATTTCTAATCTTCGTGATTTTTTCAGGTTTGGTGTTTACTAGAGGGCAGTGGTGATGGTCTCAGTCTTCAGTTGGTAGAAATAAGCCACTCTTTGATCAAAAAGCAGGCTCAGAGGCTTTGTGGGGGTAAGCAAATGGCTACCAGCCAAATGATATGTTGGTCATTGTAAGTTTTGAGAAATTTAATAATGATACTTAAACTTTAAATTATTGTTTTTAAAAATTTCAAAGAAAAACTAACATTTTGAAGATTATTATTAAATAAATCCTCACTGATCATAATTTTATATTATTTTATAATTACTATTCTAGTGTTGCATTCTTGAATGATAATATAGGGAAATTTTCTTGGATAATATTAGTAGTTGCATCCCAAACCCCAGGAGATAATTAACATATATCCAGGCATATACTGTATTAACTCAAAAGGAAGACAACTTTGAATTGAAGACAACCACAATAAAAAACAGTCTATTCAAGAAAAAACTTCGTAATACAAATTTTTAAAATAACATATGAAGGCAGCTTTATGTCATCCACTAACACTCAGCATTACAGTAATGTTCATTTTTTCATTTGCCAAAGTTTTTATAATGGTGTATTTTTGCACCTTTTTCATTAACTGTGTAATTGGATGGCATGTCGAAATAAATAGGTTTCTCATCTGCATTACCCATTTGGCTCAGAAGATAATTGTGAATTTTCCAGAATACAATTACATGCTTTTAGAAAACTATAAGTTTGTGTAGTCAGAAGGTAAATGTTGACAAAGATAAGTTCTTTGTCGCAGGTGAAAACCATTATGATGTATTATCTATACCCATCAACTATTACAATCCTTGAATTCTTGTCATGGGATGTTTAGTGATTTTGCTAATTTATGGACTTTTGGTTTAACGATTTCCCATGACACTGGTTTTCCACCCATTCTTTGAGTATGCACAAATTTTACAGTTTCTCCTTCTATTTCATGAAGTCGACCTCATTTGGGTCTACTAAATGATTTCCATGTTGAGTGAGCACCTTCAAGTTTCTGTTTTGCTCGGTTCCACCTTCACATATTTGCCTGGGTGGCTTGCAGACTTTTTTCCGAATGCCATTCTTTCCGAGTGTACACTTTTCCTAATGAATTTTTCCAAATCTATACTGCAACAATCAAAACGTTGCTAGGAAATAAATATTGTTCTTATATAAATAATTAAATTCTGGTCTTGTATGTTAAAATTTTTTAAGTAACATGGATTGTGAACCAAAAATAGTTCAGTCAAGACGAGGTAGGATGAGACTACTTCTTAATGGGTATGTTTATTACAAAACTAAAAGAGGTAAAGGTGGAAAAACTTATTGGGAGTGTAGGAGAGCGAAGACAAAGGAATGTACAGCTCGAGCCATCACCATTCAAAATGTACAAGAGATAAGGATTCTTAAGGGTGATGATCAATCGCTCCACTCTCACCCGCCAAACCGAGAAGAGACAGATGGAACATGTTAAACACAATTTGAAACGACTTGCTTAAGACTTTCCTGAGTTACAGCCAGCCCAAATCCTTCTGAATGAGCTGAATTGGGAGTGCTCAGTTTCCTGCCTGAAAGAGAGAATTTAAAGGAAGCTCTAAGAAGAGAGTGGCATAGTGAACAACCCACCAATCCTATGTCCTTAGATGAATTGGTTGAAATCCCTGAGCGATATAGAAAAACTCTAAATGGCGAATGATTCCTCTTGTATGATTCTTATGATGATAACGGCACTTCTGAAAACCGGGTAATACTATTTTCTACTTGAGAAAATCTTGAAATTTTGATGGAAAGCCAGACTTGGTTCCCTGATGGCCCATTTAAAGTAAGCCCCCCAAGACGACCTGGCCAAAATATGGACGATGAGAAATTTCAGTGGCATTTCCTATGGTGTTCGCTTTACTTGCCAGTAAAGAACAAAATCTACATACTAAAGTTTTACAAGAAATTTTAAATTCAGTGAGAGCAAATAGGCTGGGGATAACATAGCCACAGAGAGTTATGTGTGACTTTGAGAAGGACATTTTGAACAGTGTTGCCACCGTGCTTCCAGCAGCGAGTGTAGCTTGTTGCTTCTTTCATTTAGGACAGTCTGTTTACAGACAAATTCCAGCTGAAGGTTTACAGGAAGCCTATAACAACCCAGAAGACAGGCAAGTGAAGGTATATACCCACATGTTGCTTGCACTCACCTTTGTCCCTGTCGATGACATTTTAGAATGTTTCGAAGAACCACAAGATCACGTTCCAGATGAAATGCTTACGGTTCTGGATTTCTTCCAACTGAATTACATATCAGGATGGAGACCCCAAGGTAGAAGGTGTGCTGTATCTCCCAGGTATCCAATAAGTCAATGGAATCATTATGAGGCAACTTAAAGACAAGAACACTACGAATAACGCGAGTGAGGGTTGGCACAACCGTTTCCAGGTGCTGATCGGAAAACATTACCTGACATTTTATACTGCACTGGGAGAGTTACAAAACGAGCAGGCGGATACTGAAAGTATGCTAGCAGGGCTCAGGAAGGGAAGATCTGTGATGGCCCAACCTAGAAAGCAATGGCTCGCCGTCCAAAAGAGAATCAGAACTGTAACTTTACAGTATGATATGTACAAAGAACAAAACAGATGCATGGATGTTCTGTGTCGCATTTAAAACTTTTTGCGCCTACTTTTATAACGCGAGTGATCGCGTGGGATACTATGGTATTCCACTCTCAATATAAGTTTCTATCGACTTAGAATGAATAAAATATTTTTAATTGGTTGCTATTTTTTATTATAAGGTATATTTTGATACAGTGTATTTATATTTGCAATAATTAACAAACTTCTCCTCCATCATCAGAGCCTTCCTTATCCCCTTCAGATACTTCATCCTCACTTTCTTCTATATATTCTTCATTTTCTTCTATTTCCTTCAACCAGTCATGCCATTGTTCAGGATTTTTACTTTGGGCCATGGTCTAAGTTTTACGAAAATGAAAATATACTTGCAAACAAAAACAAAGAATTGCAAAATGTTTACTAGTACGCACAAATAGAAGGCAACGTAAAAACATTCAATAGAAAACAATAAATGATATTTCCATGAATTTAAAATAATAATAACAAAGTATCTATACAAATAAAGCAATATATCATTGTAAAAATGAAATACATATGAAAAATCACTTACAGCAAAAACTCAAGTTGCAAAAGTAAGAAATCACGTCAGGGGTTGCGTGGGATACTCAGGTGTCCCACCACGCCCCCTACCAATGACTATTGTTAACAATTGATGCTTAGTTACTTCTTAGTAACGCTCCTTTTTCTTTTCTTAATTGTTGGGGCTTTGTGGCTATATCCAATATTGGAAGGCTATGGTTTGAGTTTATTTCTGTTCTTTGTATTTTCTTGCAGTTCCTTAAAATATTTATTAACATTTAACCTATTTGGAATTTTTAGAAATATTACAGGTATGGAGAAAGTCATGTGGTGGCCACATAAGATTTTTTTTATTTACTTGCAAGGATAGGTTGGACCGTTGATGGCTCCCCCTCTTCTTTTCATATCTTCAATGCCTTTGCACTAATAATAGAGAAACTAATAGGCATGCTTGTTTGATTTTGGCCTTCCAGTCAAGCAACCAACACTTTCTCCATATCTTGATTAAAGGATCTCTCACTCTGGATGTCATTTTTGCTGATAAGAGAAGTTGAATGGTGGACAGCTTTTTAATCATGCCTGCATTCCTATGGATAGATTGTATACTTGATTTGCTTGAGTTAAATATGCGGGCAACTGTAGTCAAGCCATCTCCTATTTCAAGTCATTGAAGCACCTCCCTTAAATAAAAAAGTCAAATATAAAATTTCGCGTTGATCTGATTAATAGTTTTTGAGTTAGAGCACCCACAAAATTCCTATCACACACACACATCATTGAGAAAATGACCAAAATGTGTTCAGGGAACCTCAAAACGTGTATTTCCGTTGAAATCTCTAAATCAATTTTTTTCATGAAAGTAATCAAACAGGCATTGCAGTTACACAAGGGGGTTTTGACATTTTTAGTTCATTCTTTGGATGTTTGTATCAACAAGCCACTTAAGGTTCTTTTTCAAGCCGAATGGAATAAATGGATTATTGACAGAAAATATTTACATGAATTGGTAATGAAATCATGGAATGCTATTAATGCATAAACTGTCATCAAATCTTTCAAAATATGCAAGATGTCAAACTCCATGAATGGGGAGTAATATTGGTTAATCTAAATAAACTGTCATTTCAAATGTTTTTAAAAACTACTAATGAGCTACATAAGTAATGGTGAAATGTTCTCGGGTTTCCAGCGAGGTAATTATGGAGGTCTTGTCCGAAGTTTTGATGACTAACTCTGCTGCCATCATCAGGGATACTGAGTCACTGAGAAACCCGAGAAAATTTCACCATGTGTATTCGCCGGGAAAGCCTCAAATCTTTCTTTACATAAGTAACATTTTTCAGAATACATATAGAATATTTATGTTTTTGAAAACTCAATTCATTCAATAACTCATGAGACATTGATTTGGGACATTATTATTATTTATATTTATTATTTTAAATCTTCTAAAATAAATGTCTTAAATAAATTGTAAACATTGAAACAGCTGGTTAAAAATGTGATCGACAACACTCCTACATGAACCATCTTTGATATCTTTCTCCTGGAGGTTAAGACTTTTATTTTTATACTTGACATATAAGCTCATGCTAAGTTTTTGAAAGATTTTTCAAGTATTTAAAAGTTGACTTATATGCCATGTTATGCAGTGGTAAAATATTGGAACATTTCCACAGTTAAATAGAAGTGTAATTTGTTTTTTGTTTTCATTTGAATGGTAACAAAGAATACAGAATATTTTAAGAAAAAGCTAGATCCAAATAATGAGTAGATAGTTCATCTCATCAGCTTTCCTTCCTGTTCAAACACTACTGCTATTCATTGTATTTCTCTCATCTAATTTTACTTGTAACTGAGAGCTACTGGCAGGCCCGTCTTTATGGGAGGACTGGGAGGGCAGTTGCCCAGGGCCCTGCGCCTAAGGGGGCCCCGTATCTGTGGGGCTTCGCGCTTGAAGTTAGCTTATGAACTTACTCTTACTTACTAGTCTTAGTAGATAGATGTAACGAGCGTGGAATGCAAAAACATTGCTATAGATGTTTGTTATAGGAAAAATATTTTCTGAGTATGAGGTTCCCATGGCTACTGGTATGGTTGTAAAAAAATTGTCCCTTAAAAATAAAGCTTTTTAGAAATATGTCACTTGTTTTGACTTTTTTTATGGGTATGAAACCTTTGTAATACAAGAAAATGAAAAGTTCAAAATCAGACCAGTTTTCAGAAGATGCTGTACCTGTGAGGCTCAATTTGAAAAGATGCATTAAAAATTCAAGTCAAAATGGCTAGTATAAGAGATATGGAAGCATTTTTAAGTTTCAGGACAATATGAGATGAATAAAAAAGGAAATGGATTTTTTTCAAGTCACAAAAATAATACTGAAACATTTTAACAGTCTTTTAACAATCTCATCATTATTTGCTGTGATAGTTTTTCTTCAGTTGGGCTATTCATCACCAAAATCAGATCTAGAATAGGAAACAAAGCTATTGAGTAATCTTGCTTCTTGAAAAATCATTTAAAATGTAAGAGGAAAAGATTTTGTTTCATATCTAACTTTAAATATAAAACAATTATTTTTTATAGTAGAAATGTGATTGCAGGGGGTCCCCACTATACATTGCCCCATTATATGTTTCTCTGCACTTACATAGCTGAAGTTTTTTAGGGAAAAAACAAAAATTCCCTACACTTATGTTGTTTACGTAAAAATTCTTCGCGCTTATCATTTCCTTTATCTGCCAAACAGAACACCTGTGTGCCAGTAAATGTATAGTGCAAACTGTTGACTGTGCCTCCAGTGGTATGCTTACTTTTGACATTCCTTCATGAGTGGCCTAATGAGAGCAAGACACAGCTACCAATGCCTTGTTTTCCCATGACATAAATAGGATCCAGCTATTTAAGACTCGGAAGTTGAGAAGTTGAAAGAATAGCTTCTTCGTCCACCTCCAAGTGAGGTGACTACCCTCATAGTTATTCGCATTCCTTTCCCCTTTGCAACATCCTTACAACATAGCCTATGTTGTTTCTCAGCAATATTGCTTTTCATCTCATAAGCATCTGAGTCAAAATCCTTACAATTTTTTCTCCCTCTCAAAATTACACATTTTATGCTTTCAGTGCCATTTTGTATAAATAAGAAGGGACATAAATATAAAGATAAAAATATAAGGAAAAGTTGAAGTAATTACTAGAATTACTGGGGAAAATATGAAGATTCTCACCAACAAAAATACTCGTAGTCAATTAACACAGTTTAAAGATCGGAAAACAAATGAAGAAGAAAATAATATATAATAAAGCTTTATGGTTTGATCCGCCATCCACTGATAGTGTTATTGATAACCCTTGAGCATTAAGTTGCACAGGTGAAGTCTATGTTCTTACATTCCCTAACCCTCCTGTTTTACATTATTCTTATGGGGAAAAAGTCCCCATTATAAGTGGTTTCAATATATGTTGCAGTTCTGTGATCCCTAACCCCAACGTATAATGTGGACTCCCCTATATTTCATCCTAAATATGAACCAAATTCCTATTCCTGGGACAGGATCTAAATTTTCCAGTGTTTCATGGATTGGTAAAAATGCATCCTATATCTTGACAATTTTATTCAGGAAAGGTATTTATTGGTTTGCAGTTTTTTTCCAGAAACAGAATTTAGTGGTGAAATGCCCCCAAAAGGACTAAGGACAATCCGTGGAGATATACCCATTCATTGGCATTCTGTTGCAGATGATGTGCCTACTGACGCATTCTCAATATTTGTAGCTCATGAATTTCTTGATGCTCTACCAATCCACAAGTTTCAGGTGATCGTAATATATTTGAACTTCTCATTTTTTACTTACCGTAAAGACCCACATATAGGACACACCCGTGTATAGGACACAGGGAGGTTTTTGACTCAAATTCTGAGAATTTTCTGTTCCCATGTAAAGGACACAAGAAGGTTTTCTCTTAAAATTCTAGGAATAAACAATAAGTGGCAATAAAAGATTCATATCCATTCTATTAGATGATTTCCATCGAGCATACTTTCTGCTAAGTATGATCTGAAAAGTGAATTTACTGAAGTATTTGTATTACGAGATTTACCTATGGCGAAACTACTACTAATTACAGGATATAGTAAAACACTTTGGAAAGCTATGTAGAAGATAAAATGTTGCAGATTTTTGTAACTTCTACCAATTGAAATAAAAAACTCGGTAAAAATTTCTGCGATCATCTGTGAAACTTGCAGTAAAAATAAAATATCTTGAATATAAAAAGGAGGACTCATTCGTAAAGTAGATATAAAAACAATCTGTCAGTGGATCATGGAAGTATGGAATGACCTCCCCTCAGAAACGATAATTAAGGGATTAAAAAAATGTTGCATAAGTAATGCTTTAGATGGAAGTGAAAAGATCGTAAAATTAGAATCAGATGAATCTGAAGCTTCAGAAACAAATGAAGTTCATGATGAGTTCCATATTACCGATGATGACTCCGGTGATGACGAATTTCTAGGATTTTAGGGAAATTGTTTGAAAAGTTTGATATGTTTTCTTGATTGAAGATTTTTTTCAATGAGCAGATGTTTGATTTTTAATTTTAGTTATCAGGTGTTTCATTTTAACTGGAGACCCCATACAGAAAGAACGAAAAATGTTTAGTATCCATATACGAGTATGAGTGGCTAATGAAGTTGAAATATCTTGTATTTACAATTATTGTTTGTAAAAGTGCAATCTTTTTCCATATTAAAAAGTTTTAATATTAATTAAAACACTTTGATGGTTAATGAATATTAGTTTGCAGCTGTTTATTTTTCGTTTTTCATCGAAAAACCTGAAATATTATGTACTCATGTATAAAACACACCCTACTTTTTACCTTAAAAAATTTGCAAAAAAAGTGCATCCTATACTCGGGTCTTTACGGTATGCTGTTATAATTAGGGACTTGAACCAAAAAAATGGAACAAATCTCAATGTCAAGTGAAAGAATGACATTTGTAAGTGGTTTGTAATGATTTTTAGTAAATGCAAGATAAGTTTAGGCATTTCTTTATTTATGCAAATTACTCACTGTTTCTGTTTCTAATGATTGTAATTTTCTAATGGATTTTACAATTTGCATATAGTCTATAGTGTAATAGTTTTTGCCTACACTATATAATTTTTGCAACCACTTAAAAATTGTATTTATACATATTAATTTTGGGGTTTTATCACCTAAATGTCCATAACATGATATTTAAGGTATTTTTTACTATTTGTAGTAATTATTAATAATGTTTAGTGTTCCATGTAATTATTTTATTGAGAAATGTTTGAAATTCATTGCGAATTGTTAAATCTTGAAAATGGATGTTAACGCCTGGTTGTATATATTGTTTATTTAAACAAACAATCCCTAGTGAACTGATTTGAACCAGTAACCAATCCTGTATATTTTCCATAGGAATCTATCTATATTTGTATACTTGCCTCATAAAATTTATGTTAAAAGAAATTAATGATAGACTTTAATTTTTATAGTTCACTGAGGATGGTTGGAGGGAGGTTCTTGTGGATCTCAGCAAGGACTGTAGTCATCAGAAGCCAAAGTTCAGATATGTCATTGCCAGAAATCCTACTCCAGCATCAAAGATATTTCTTAAGGTATTTTTTTCTTAAAAATTAATATTTTACTGCTTCTTATGTCTTGTTTCAGTTAATGTTTTAGTAGTTAGACATTTTTCCTTTGAGAAATTACCAGTTTTCAAATGTTTTTAATATTTTTGTTAGTTCATAAAAAGTTATTATTACTATGACTCAAGCTAGATAAATAATACAGTAAAACCTCACTAGTTCACTACTAGATAATTCAAAGTTACAATCATTCTCCAGCCAACACCATGTGGCTCTATCTATTATATTAATATTGTTGTGTCCGTGTGTATGAAGCCTTATATGGGATTAAATGGAAGAATAAGAAAAACGCTTATAACTCAAAAACTATCCATTTTTTTCTATCGAACTTTCAGGTATAACTTGCCAATGCAGCCTTTAACTTTTAAAATGCTCACCGTCTACATTGAACTCATGTGTTCGATTCCAAGAGCCTATCTTTCCTATATTTGAATAATGTGGGTAGAGATGAAACTTTGTGAGCAAGCCTTTCTAAAGTTGAACATTAAAATTAGTTAGAATTGAGCTATGAACTCGAGACTTGATTGTTAATGAGGCCAAAAGAATGAACTTGCTTTTTAAATCAAAGAGAATATAAATCCACTCCTAATTTTAGTTTGGTGGCTGAATAACAACGCACATTGTTGCTAGCTGAATGCTTTAGTATTACATGAAAATTGAGCATTCCGATGATATTACATAATTTTGTTTGTTTTCATTTCAATTCTGATTTCAAACGATGTTGATGAATAAGATTTATTTGAATAAAACATTGGAAATCTGTTGTGAATTGGAATTGTACTGTGAATGCCTACTAGAAATAAATACAAACAAAGTGAGATTTATATTGTATTACTGTAATGTACCTTTTCAGGGCATTTATTGTAGCACCAACTATAAACAAATCATTATTGTTGTTGGTTGCAATGGGTATAAACAAAGTACATTTTATTTAGCATTTGCATTAATACGTACTATTATCTACATTTCTATTCATAAGAATGTCTATATCACGCATGTATTTTCTTTGTATCTTTCTTTCTGTTTCATTTTCATAATACCGTTCATTGGCAATTTAACTCTTCTGGTATTTCCCAATAGAGCTGAGAGCTCATCAAAACAGCAAATAAATACTGTATTTCCTCAATTCTAAGACGCTACCAGCAACTATTGTAAACAGTTACGTCTTAGGTTAGTAATGCTCCTCCTTATTTTCTTAATTGTTGGAGCTTATAGCTATATCCAATATCAGAAGAATACAGTTTGAGTTTATTTCTGTTCTTTGTCAAGTCTGTATATTTTTCTTAAAATTCCTTAAAATATTTATTTTCATTTAACCTATTTGGAATTTTTAGAAATATTACAGGTAAGAAGAAAGTCATATGGTGGTCACATCAGATTTTTTTCAATAATTCGACGTTTAATTGTTAAGTTAATTTTATGCCATTAATTAATTTATATTTATACAGTAGGCTGTCATTATCCATGAGGGTTACAATCCGGGAAAACCCCGCGATTGCCAAAACCACGAATATCAAAATCAAAGGCATATGGGAAAAATGGGGTTCGGTTCTTGGTTCATTGGAAAAACTAGGGTAAGATTCCTGATTCAAAGCATAAAAGTATTATTAAATGAGTAAATATGTATATTTATTACATAAGAATATATTAGTTGGTAATCCATGAAGGCTTTATCTCTTTAAAATTCTCAAACCAGCCCATGCTGGCAAGAAATGGACTTGTACTGCTTGCGCTACTGCCTTCACTGGAGGTTGCATCAAATGTTCATGCAAACGCTTTGCCTTTTCACATATAACGGGCCATACGGAGGAAGTCTTTTTTGTGCCTGTTCGTCTATCCACATACTGAAGGCTTTTTCCATTTTTTCTAATATTGGGTCATGTGTCGCAAATGAAAATTTGGTACTCTTAGGATCACTACTAGCTACACTAATCCTTATGATCACTTCACTTTTTTGTTTCGCACTTTCGATTCATTGACTCCATAATATCTGACAATTGATGCTGCGCTCACACCCTTCTCGAGTCTGTCCAGTAGCTCCACTTTTTGGGTTAAAGACATAACTTTTTATGCCATTTTGCACTTAAAGCACTCAATTTCTTTATAGATGCCATAATTAAAGTACCAGATCACTATAACGAAGAACAACTGGACGTTCACAGCAAGAAGACAAAATGTGCACTATTTTCCTGCTTAGGTTTTTGCTTCCCCAACTACAGAGAAATGGGAGAGGGCAGGATGCAACGCAAATAATGGAGGATGTGGGGATGAAACTATTAAAGCCTTGGGGAAAAGGAAGATTAGAGATAAGGGCATTTCTAAGGGCAAAGGAAAGGAGGATGTGATATTTATTAAAACTACTGAAAAAAGAGCAAGTGAGAAATCTGGGCACGGAGTGTTACTGAAGCAAGGTTGTAAACATTTTAACGTCATAAAAGTATGCAATGGCGCTTTCAAGAGGGGGTGCATGTCATGTGACCTCCCCTCAATATTTTGCCATCATTCATATACAAGCTTAGCGCCAGCAGATGCATCATGTACTTGGACAGTACGAGAAAGAAATTTGAACAAGCAAAGAGAGACATAGAATAACCGAAATTTGTTTAGAATTTTGAAGTATAAAACATTCTAAATTATGGAAAGTAGCTAATATTGTTTAAATTATATTATTTATTATGGGACTACTAGATCATTCGAATAATGTATACCAAAAAAAGTAAAAAAAAATCCCATATACATAAGTGTTAGGCACATCTGCACATTTTAAGTGCCGTGCCAGTTGCCTGCATACAACAAAAATTTTTGCTGCAGATAGCAAAACCACAGATAGCGAGGGCCCACTGTATTTGTTAATATTTGTAAATTAATTACGACATCTTTAAATTTCATTTTTAATTGTAGTAAACTGATGATATATGAGTTACTTGTAAGAAGAATAGGGCTAGACATAGCTACAAAGAGAAATTACAATGAGAAAAATTTTGGAAAAGTTGTGAATTACATAATTACTAAAGATACAAGAAATTTTCAATTTTTGTACATATTTTTTATACTGCAGGTTTTTGATAAATAAAAGATAAGCTTGTTTTTCTATGTTTATTTATAAAATTTATTCAAGTAGTCCATGCCAAATTTCTTGCATTCTTTTCCCATTTGGTATGAAGATTGCTGTAACTTCTGGTAAAATTCTGTAGTGAATGACATTGACTATGATAAGTGAGATATTTATCAATTAGATGCACTACCTCAGAGATTAGGATCAATATGTTGTAATACAGCTACCATGCTATCTGTGATCATGGTAGACATGCTTAATTATCTATTTACAGTCTTAAGTAACAAATTGTAAGCAATGTCAATATATTGTTGACAAATCTAATAGATAAGATTTAGCAACTCTTCATCATGCATTTACGGACTGAATAGTGTATTGTAAGGAAGGTTGATTTATTTTTGATGGTATGTATGTATAGTTCAAACCTGAATTATTTTAAGTAATTTTTTTAACCTGTTACCTTCCAAATAATGATGTTTTACTCTATGTACTTGTTTTATTATTTTATTTGCTTAAATTTTATATTGTATTCTTGTATAGATTTGAATCATTTTTAGCTTGCAGTAATCTCTATCAGCAGTAACAATTGTTTAAAATTTGCCTCCTTAAAATGTCTATCCACCTACTTACAAGGGGAGGACCCGTACGTATGGTCACGGATTTTGCTGAAACTTTGTAGGTACGTAGCGCTAGACGCCAGGATCACAACCAGCCCCTCTCTAGGGCGTATATGATCAGTAGTTTTTATGCAAATTGCGTTTAAGGTTCACAATTTTGCGACGCGCAAGATAAAGTCACTTACGACTGCACAATTCTTCATCGTAATCCATAGCCTAGCTCTAGGGAGCTGGGCTAGCGTTTTCAAGGTCCGGAGTTCGCTATCAGTTTCGGTCGCTTTTTTTTCCTCGCTTATTTTATTATTCCTGTTTTCCTTTTTCGCGGTGAAGTTTTACTCGCTATCAACAATCATTTTTTCATTTTTTCTTCACTACATTTTCGTTCTCGGAATTTTTCACATTCTCTTGTTCACCACACGGCAGACATGCTAGAATTTACTGTCAGATCAGATCTTCTTTCATTTATTTCTGTATACATTTTAACTAATATTTATATTCATAGTACATGGTAAAAAATCCATAAAATATTTTTGCGAACGTAATCGATGCTTTTAAAGATCTGTTATTGACAAAAAATATATCAGCCATAGAATCATTGTCAATCTTTTAAGAATATCAATTGGTGAAGACAGTCCTAGATATATCCATTCTTTTTCCTGATCCTTTTTCGCCAATTACGGATCTTTAAAAGATCCATCTTGTGATGGTTGCGGAAGAGTGTATGTTGACCAGACTGGAAGAAGTTTTAAAACTCATTCCAGTGAAACAAAGGATATTTCATCTAACTTTGCCAAACACCTGTTAGAAGAAAACCACAATAGTTCCTTTTCCCCTCAAGTTCTTTATGTTCAACAGAAAGGTGCAATATTGGATTTTTTAGAACAATTTGAAATTATAAATTATCCCTATGATGGTGGTACTGTTTTGTTAAATGAACATGTTTTCCTGACTCATTCCCCTTTGCTCTTCATTCACTTACCCCACCATTGACATGCTTCCTCATACTTTGTATTTCTTTTTGTAATAACATGTTTCTATCCCATCTGCTACTCACTGACCCATCATGTGATATTCTATTTTCCCTAACTATCCAAACATCATTACTCTAAACCTCCCTCCCTCTACTCCTCATCCCCTCCTCTCCCATTCTCTCCCTCTGCATATATACAGCATTACTCTCCCCAGTCTTTACCCTGAAGATGATATTTTAACTAGTTGAAACCATGGTCGAAATAAAAATCTTTTAAAGTGGAAATATACAAACTTTCTGATTTTATAATTCTAAAAGAAGCCAAAATGCTCATATGGTTTTTTAACTTTGTTGTGACTATTGGAGATACACAACGCAAGTACATTTTTAAATTGCTTGTTCTTGAAGATAGGTATTAATTAAAAATCTCATGATTTAATAGTGTTTGTCAAAGTACGGATTGCTACCCATTTCTGGGATGCAAATCTTTTGAGGAAAATGTGAGCATTCAACACCTAACCAGCTGAAATGTATTAAAATATAAATGACGGGTAACATATTGCTCCTAGTAGGTATATGCTAATATTTTACTTGCTTTTTATTGCAATTTAATGAAAACTTCAGTCAGAACATTTATTTTTTGTTGCCTTCCCTTCACAACAACTCTTTGTCACAAGAAAAATGTTAATAAAAAATTGATCTTCAGTTGCTTTAACCATATTTTTCATGATGTGTCAGATCTGCCAGAATTATGTCTTTCCTCTAATGATAAAAGAGAGAAATATTTGGTCTTCAGTTTGTCTAGCAAATTTTCTGAAAGAATCATAGAATTTAGTTTGTGTGCCAAGGTCAGCTCCCTTTAAAACAATCAGCTAAAGTTCTTTTAACTGTTTATTTTGTTGGAATTTATTACATATATTAAATTGAAATGAAATGCCAGGCTCAGTAGAGGGGTGGTTAACCTGCCTGGCTCCTAATACTAGGATTGCGAGTTCAAATCCTGCCCAGGGCATGATTGTATGTGAAACTCGATGGATTATGCCTTTACTTTGTGGAACTCCATATTTAATGAAAAGGAGAAAAACACTTGATAAAATAATTCCACTTTTAATAAAACAAAACAAACTCACCCGGTTTTGACTATAATCTACTCATCATCATGTATGGAAGCAAGGAGCAACACAAATATTTTTATGGAAAAGGAGGGAAGTGGGGGAGGGGAAAGTACAAAAGGGGAGGATTTCTAACTGCTCAAAAATATTTAGTCTGGAGCCTTTGCTTTCAAAATGAATGACCTTTGGGATAAAGTTGGAGGAATGGTTATTTTCGAGCAGGTGTTGGGCAAAGTGGAATTTAAATGAGCCCTGTAGAAAAGGTTTTCTGCGTTCTGTAGCCGTAGTGTGGAAATTTCTCCATTTGCCCTATGTAAATTGTGTGACCGTTTACATTTATTTTGATTTATTAAAAGTGGAATTATTTTACAAAGTGATTTTCTCCTTTTCATTTATGGTTGTATGTGTTCATCTTTCTTATTATGCTCATTGTAAAAGGTTGGTAATGGGTGTTTATGAGATAGTTAAATAAAAAATCATGTCTGAATTGCCCAAGTTTTGCATATGATATTCTTCACAGCTGCAAAAACAAATAAAAATAAACGACACAATATACATTGCACAAACTTTCTCATATATCTATATATTTATTTATTTATTTAAAAAACATTGCAATTTGGCCAGCCGGCCAGGTGGCAAGAAAAACATAATATATAATTCTAAAATTCCAATTTTACAAATGAAGTGCTCATAAATTATATTAGAAAAATTAAAAAATATTTAAAAATATACAATTTCAAACTAATTACAATTAGTGCCTAGAGTGCGGATTTTCGTGGGTTCATGAAAGGCCTTCTCGGCTACCGTAGCGGTCACGGGGCCCACGAAATCCCCACCGTACTTCACCCTTCCAAGCAATCCCCTACTTTTCCTGCACTTAGGCACAGTTACATAGATATTGATGTTACTAATATTCCTCCTCACAGTTCGTCTTATTTTTACCATGCATATATGAACTAACTCTACGTTTAAAATGTTTCGCGTCCTTAGGTAAGGGCTTGAAGAGCACTTCAGGTAACTTGTTCCACTCACTGATTCCCCTGTTTAGAAACGAATACTTTGCTGTATTTGTCTTCTGCGGCCTAAGTTTTAATTTTAAATTCATGGCTATTTTTCCCTAAAAAATTCGGCACCTGCATTTTACTTCTTAAGTCTTCCCATGCTTCATTATTGCTGTATGCCTGGTACAGTCCCCCTAATCTGTTAATTTGTCTCCTATTTTCTAATGATTCCCAATCCAGAATTTTCAACATTTCTGTGACGCTGTCTTCCTTTTTAAACCTACCTAGCACATATCTCGCAGCTTTCCTCTGGACTTTCTCTATTTTCCTTTTTTGACCTATCCCATGCGGATCCCATACATTCGTCGTGTATTCTAATATTGGTCTGACTATAGTTTTGTACGCCTTTTCCTTCGCAGCCCTACTACTTCCTTTAAGATTACGCATAACATAATGTAGGTTTTTATATGCTTTTCCTATAATACTGTCAATATGCCTATCCCATCCTAGATCTTTTGCTACGTGGATGCCTATATACTTGTAGCAATCATATTTTGGTACCATTTCGCTGTGTAGGTTGTATCTGCACTCACTTATTAGTCTTTTGTTCGAGAACGTAACGTGTTTGCTTTTGTTAATATTTACGCTCATTTTGTTTATCCTAATCCAAGCTTCTATCTTTTCGATATCCTCTTGTAAAATTTCCCAGTCTTCCTCACTTTTTATTTGCCTATATATAATACAATCATCCGCAAATAGACGAATCCTTGAATTAATGTTATTCGGAAGGTCGTTAACATAAATAAGAAATAGTAACGGACCTAAAACGCTTCCTTGGGGCACCCCTGATGTGATATTCACAAAATCTGACGAACTTGTACCTATTCTAACCCTTTGAGCCCTACCAATAAGGAAATTTTTAACCCATGAGATCACTCTCTTATCTATGCTTAACATACATAATTTAGCTAGAAGAATATCATGAGAGACAGTATCAAATGCTTTTGCAAAATCTATTACAATCCCATCCACCTCTTCCCCTTTATCAATTGTGTCTGCAATATCCTGAACTAGTCCTAGTAACTGAGTATCACAAGAGTAGCCTTTTCTAAACCCATGCTGATTTTTACATAGCCAATTATTTACCTCCCAAAAGTTGCGCAAGTAGTCAGCTATTATTTTTTCCATCAGCTTGCAAACTACTGATGTTAGACTAACAGGCCTGTAACTTTCAACGTTGGTTTTGTTCCCTCCCTTATAAATAGGTATTACTATCGCCTTCTTCCAGTTCGTCGGTATACTATCGTTATTTAAAGTGACAGTAAATAATAATCGCAGATAAGGTACTATTTCCCTAGAACCCAACTTTAATGCCTCTCCCGCAATATCATCTGGTCCCCTAGATTTGTGATCTTTTAACCTCGCCACTATTTTTAAAATTTCCGCATCCCGAATCTTAATGTGTTTTGGCTCTTGCGTCAATCCAGTGTATTTATTTAACTCTGTTTCCGATGCTCTATCCTTTGTAACCCTCTGCACTAAAGTCTCAACATTTTCAGTTTTCCTAAACACGCTAGCATACCACCTATTGAACTCATTTGCTTTCTCTTCGTCTCCTACGATTATGTCACCGTTTGCATTTTTTATCGTAGCTGATTTCTTTGTTTTCCCTATGTCTTCTAAGATATTTATAGAATTCACTACCGTTACTTTTATCTAAAATATTTATAAGATATTTTTCTTTCACCCTTCTTTTTTCTTTGTTCAAGTCTTTCGTTAATTTAACATATTTACTAGAATATAAATATCCTAAATGTTTCATTTTATGCGATTTTCTTACTTTTCTTTTCAGCACTCTAATAGTTTTGTTATAATACTCAGGATCAGGATTGTCCTTCAGAATCTTTACGGGCACGTACTTCTGTAGTCCTAACAACAATAATTTCTTAAACGCTACCCACATTTCTTCTACGCTTCCCCCTTCACTTGCCCACTTTGGAAAACTTTCCGTTAAATATTGTCGAAATCCAATTCTATCGCCTTTGCTATATTGCCATACCTTAGTTTTCTGCTTCTTCTTCATTGGATTCGTAACAACCCAGTCCATTTCTAAATAAACAGCATCATGGTCACTAATACCTGCCATTAACTCCGAGCAAATAAGTGACTCATACGGCCTTAAAAGAAAGACATCCAGAATGTTACCCCTCCTGGTTGGCCGTCTTACCACCTGCGTGAATCCCCCTTCATAGATAAGGCTGTTTGCCAATTCCTGAGCCCTCCCGCCACCCGCTGATGACCCATCCCACTTAACCGAAGGTAAGTTTAGGTCTCCTGCAATTAATATGTCCTGCGTTAACGGATTTTTGATGAATAAGTTCGCTAACATTTCTAACAAATAATAATCCTCTCCCGGTTTCCTATACGCTGCTATAATATCGATTTGCTTTTTTAAGAAAGGATTTCTTAATTTTATACACATTGCCTCGCAATCGTTTCTTACCCATTCAAGTGTGCATTCAAAGCAGTCTTTGACACAAATGAAAGTCCCTCCTCCTCTAGATTCACGATCTCTTCTATATACCGTGAAACCAGGTGGGAAAATCTCATTGGAGTTTATATCGCTTTTTAACCATGATTCTGTCCCTATAACTACATCGGAATTGCAAGCATCAACTAATGTTAGAAACTCTACCCTCTTGTTATATACACTTCGACAATTAACCTGAAGTACCCTCAAACCCTTACCTTTATTCGGTTTCTCCGTCAGCTCAACAGCACCACCACCGCTTTTGCAATTGGACTGCAGGCGTCTAGGGTGACAACCACCACCTCTTTCGTGTTCTATTTCCCCTGCCTCTTCTTCGTCTTCCACTATACACATCTGCATAATAACATAGTCATTTATCTTCTTTTGATCAATGGTTGATAATGGCCCACCTCTGTTTTCCCCAGCTAGTTTCCCGCCCTCGCATGCCTTACTACAATCCTCAGCAATCTCCCAAATTTTTCGCTGCCTTGTCTATTCAGATGCAGCCCATCACGTCCTAAGTCATTCTCTCCCAACCAACAATTCGGATCCACGAAACACAATTTTTGACTTTGACAAACCCAATCTATCCCTTCGTTGATATAGTCCACTCGTCTTCTAGCGACATCTCGTCTTCTTATAATTCCACTCACTACTATTTTTGCATTTCTAAATTTTTTCTTAGCCGATGTACACATGTCCCATACCAAACCCACCACGTGATCATCGGTCCTTGCACTTTTAATATCATTCGTTCCGACATGTATTACCAAAACTTCTTCTTTACTATCGTCACTCCTGCCCAAAATTTTCTTTTCCATTTGCTTGATCCTAATTCCGGGGAAAGACTCCACCACATCACCCTGCCTTCTGCATTCTTCCCCTGCAAAACGAATCATGGAGTCCCCAAAACACGAACACTTGGCTCCTTAGCACAGTTATCCTTCCTCACCTCTATTTTTCTCCTTCCTTTGACCTCCACCCATCCTTCACCACTTGGACCCTTCATCTTTTCACTCTTCAGTGCCATATTCTCTTTCATTAATACCTCTATCATCTCCATAGCCCTCTGCAACTCCTGCTTCAGACTCACTATTATCTTCTCATTCTCCTCTAAAGCAGAGCGATCCTCACTCTTCCTACACACAAAACACTTCCAATTGTCCTCCATGCACTCTTCTGAGCTGCTTCTCGAACATTTTATGTGGAACCATGTTCCACAAGTTGAGCATTGCACACCAATGCTAAGTTTTCTGTTGCACGCCTTGCACTTCGTCACCTTTGCTGCCGATTTACTTCCGTTCTTGGTCATTACGACTCTCTCCTTACGACGCCCTCAAACACCCTTTCACCCGGAGCTACCTGGCACACGACCATTCCCTTCGGAGGCTAATGACCAAGTGATGTTTGATCTCACTACACATTTTGCCCTGTAATTAACTCTGTGTGCTTGGCAATTCACTATCAATTATGTTAATAATGCGTAGCAACAGAACCAAAGCGACTGACACCATCAACCTCTCATGTCTAATACCTCTCACTAATAAGCACATGGCATTAACAGTGAACTTTGGAATTTTAGACTAGGGAATCCCTGGTTCCCCCTCCCCTCTGATGCATGCGCTGAGTGTCTTGTACAAAATAATGTTACTGGACGGTATATAGTAACTTTTTTGAGACATATGGCTTAGTTAGTATTATTTGCGACATCAGGCTGTGCATTTGGATGGATTTTTAACGAAATCCTTAAAGTCAATTGAATTTTATTTCAAAATATCCAAGAATAAAGTACCCTTAATTGTTGCACAATATCATTTATCTCATCAGAATGTCTTTTGTGAATGATATTATCCATAAATATGAGATATCAATCGATTTAGTTGAACCGTAAGGCTGTAGTAAGAGTTTGAATGGATCGCGGTGGAGGCATGACGGCATAAGGTAGCTTAGCATACATTGTAATGCCACTGGATGGCATATAAAGAGTTCAAGAGGTATATGGCTTACATAGTATTATTTGTGACATCAGGCTCTACAATTGGATTGATTTTAATCATCTCTGGAGTCATTTTTTAGTAAATCAAATTTTTCAAAAAATCGCCAAGAATAAACTTACCTTTATTTTGGTGCAATATCTTTTTTATAAAAAAGGGTCTGCAAAAGATGATATATTGCACAAATACGAGATATCATTCGATTTTATGTACGTGTTTGGGCCCTAGATCGGCGAACAGACCGACAGACAGACAACATTGCGAAAACCACTTTTTTGGACTTGGGGACACCTAAAATGTGTATTTCCATCAAAATCTCGAAGTCGAATTTTTTCACGATAACTGTACTTTCTCAATATACTACGTGTATGAGAAATTAAAAATTGACTGATTTTTAGAGCTTTGCCATTGAATATGGCAGGATGCTTATGAAGATCATCTAAGCAGCAAATGTTTTACTTTCAGAATGGTGTCGTTGGAAGGCAACCTGGTAACATAAGAGAAGTGAGCCCTGCAGCTCTTGCCTTGGCATTCCATCTTGCTAAACGCATTGAGGAAGATGGTGGATTTGTTCTCATTGCAGATTATGGTCACTTAGGAGAAAAGGGTGATACACTCAGGGTGAGAAACTTTTTGTGTCTTATTCCACTTTTAGCAAGTGACTTACATAGTCTTTGTAAATTCATTCATTATCACATGCTGTCATTCTGGATTAATTTCTTTTTTTGTATTACTCATCCACAGAATTATTTATTATTTCAAGATCAAAAGACATTATGCCTTAAGATTTGTTGGTTCTTTTTTAGAGTGAAATTATAGGGTACTTTATTGCAGTTAAGTACTTGGGAGCAGAGGGGCTGTTGCAAAATATTATCAATAGTCCCTCCCCCTCACCCAACAAATACATATATATAATTAAAACTGAATCTCATTGTAAAAGTTGCATTCAGTAATCAATTAAAATAATAGTATTAATAATCTTTATTCATGGGCAATGCCCTATATCAGATATATTAAAAAAGAGAATACAAAAAGATATAACTACAGTGTGTCCTCAGTTTAATGGCACTTTGATTAACGTTGATTTGCATTAACGTCAATCAAAAATTACTACCTATATTTGAATTAACATTGTCTATGATTCGACTTATCATTCTGACTTGGCTCTGAAATAACACACTATAAAAATACTGGGTAGATGACTTTCACGCTTATCTGTTACGCAGTGCTTCTCCAGCTGTGGGGGATCGCCTTATTTGAGTGGAAAATTGTTTTGGATTGATGCATCTCTCTAAAATTCTCTTTAACTAAAATAAACTCGCTAATCTTCTCCACAATCCTAAAGATGAAATTCCATTTTTACACAAATCAGGTAACTACGAAATATCTTGCAGTAATTGTGAAAAAGTATACATTTTACAAACAAAACGCAAATTAAAACATGCTTCAAAGAACACCTTGCACATTTTAAACACAATAGATTTAACATCTCAAGCATAGCCATACATGTACTAGAAACCAGTCATCCCATCACTATCAAAAAATTATCCTTTTTAAAACAAATAAACATATACAAATTAGACGCATATGAAGCATTTTACACACACAAACACCAAAAGACCATTATGAATAACAACCGTGGTCCCCTCCCCCATTCCCCTCTCTACAGTCTAACCATCGGCCTCTCTCTCCCACTTTCACCTTCACACCATTAAATACCTCACACGAGATTCTGCCTCCTTCATTTACCATCATCTACTGATGATGAGAGCTTCACTCTTGAAATACGTACATAGAATAACTTTCTTCATTAAAAAAATTTTTTTAGAGATCTGTGCAATTGAGTTTGAATGCATGTGTGTGTTTGATCTTACATTAGTCTGTTTTGTCCCTGGCATTGTCGTAAGATGCTTAAACCATCAGACATTTGTTTGAAATATCAAGTCCCTGGCATCAAACAAATTTTTCCATAAACTTGATGTATTTTATGTCTTTGCCTATAATTTTTTTTTAGATTTGCACGATTTAGGAGTTTGTTTTAAAGAATGAAAAAAATTTTATTGTAAATTTTGTCTCTCTATAGTTTTAAAATGTTTTGAGACACAACACTGGCACATGCTTCACTAAAATGGGGAGAGAGTATTTACCCTGGACAATATGGTTGATAATGGAGTGGATGAGGTATAGGGATAGCTTGTGCAACCTTAGGGCAGTGTCGTGCAACCTTTTTCCAATGGTAGAATGCATTAGTATTTCCGAGCACCTCGGAGGGCCACATTTAAAGTTGAAGTTGTTTCGATGGACAACATTTAATATCTCATATGGTTCAGTAGTTCACATCAGACTTCAATCCTTTAGAGGTTGTGTGGTATTTTGTTACATAAGTTGCACATGGTCATTTTGACCATGTTGGGGAATTTTTATCTGTTTAAAAAGTAAAATAAATAAAGTTTACGAGCAGGTTTATTAAATGATTGTTGGTCTGTCAATAATTCCACAAGTACTTTCTCATTTCCAATGACTTAACCGAAAATTGTGAGACAAAATCAAGGCATACCCTACCTGGAGCTAGCGAAGGGAGGGGTTGATGTGCATAGCCTGATGAGTGTGCAAAAACACCTCGTGATGGTAATGGCCCCATTTCTAAGTTCCCCCAGCATTCATAAAAAGCATCTTAATCCCCTTTAATAGAAACCTTACAATCTTTGCAAGTGTCCCTCTCATCTTTGTGAGTCAGATGGCTTTCGTAAACACTTATCTGTTATTTCTGATGCTTGCTCATCTCTGTCAACAAAAATCTCAATAAAATTGCAATACTTGCTTTATTTTTCGACTGGAAGAACATCGGCTGTTTTTTCCGCAGTAGCTCATCTGGTGTTGCTTAGAAAAGGTCATAGCAGCGATTTATCTTGCTTGTAATAGTTACTTTTAGCCAATTGATATTTGATTTTTGGATACAGGAAAGGAGTTACTTCATTTCCAGTAATAATAGGTAATGTATTTCCATGTTTTTAAAAATAATTTTCGCAATGTACCACGAATAAACTAATATAAGTTTTAAATATTTTTTTGGATGTGCCTAAATATTCTCATTGGTTTTGTAATATACAAATATATATATAAATAATATGTACATATATTATATAAGCTATACCATAATTTATTAGTATTTCAGAATACATATAATTACATAAAATGTGTGTGGGTGATGGGCGCAATGTTTAATTAAATTAAGTGTAATTATTGCAAAAATTATGCCATGAGCATAAAAATTTGTTTTCAGGTTAAAAACTAATATCAATAACTAATATTAACAAAATTACTAACGACAATAATTTTCTATGCACAATTTTTATAATCTAAATGTAAAAGTTGATATTTTTTATAATTCATCTTATGAATAAAATATTTTTCCTAAATTTAAACGCACTGAAAACAACATAATTAAATTGTATTCTATATTCTGCATGTTTAAAGAGAATAAATAATAAAATTTAGCTCCTTAATATTAATATTAGCTTTTATATAAATTTCTATCCGAAAACATACATATTCATCAAAAACGCCCTGGCATTTTTCGCATATACCACTTGATGGAGGCTGGCAGCAAAAGGGTTAAATCAATGAAATATTGTTGTTATTGATTACAATACACTCAGAATAATTGTTAAAGCATGTTAGGCCTATTAAAACACAAGGGAAACATCTGTATTTCTAGGTCCTTCACTCTTTCTGCCTGCTTGCTGTTTTATTACGACTTCTTCAGAATTAACATCTTATCTACACCCATTCATGCATATACAATATTTTACCCTATTTAATTTTTCTTTGGGTGCAGTATATTATTTTTGGAGCTTTTCAATTTTTCTACATTGCTACATTATCAGCTGAGTACCAGTGTCTTATGTTTTGGTAACATGTGAAAGAAATTTTCAGTTTTGTCAGAGAACAGCTATTTTGTATCATCAAAATTTGTTCAGAATTCAGAGATGAGATATGGATGTGAATGTGAAACTAGGATATAATTTAGTAAACATTGTTTCTTGCAGCCTCCAGGCATTACCATTGCAGAGAAATAATATTTAAATTTACAGTGTTGTATCCCAATAAAATATCCCATGAAGTTTTATGGCATTACATCTAACTTTTAGACAAACATGCATTTGGAATCTATATTCAATGCCATTTAACACTTAAACAAATTTCTGTACTTTGTTTACAGGCTTTCAGTAATCACAAACTTCATGATCCATTGGTGGATCCAGGAAAGGCTGATCTTACAGCTGATGTAGACTTTAGGCGGCTACAAGATGAAGTTGGAGAAAAAGCCATAAGTATTGGACCTGTTCCACAGCAGTTGTTTCTCCACAACATGGGCATAGATGTGCGAATGGAGGTTGGTATATATCATTTCCCATATTAACTATGCCTTGGTTGTTATTGTTGTTGTACATGCTCATCAGATTTTTGCCCATTGTAAATTAAATACATGTTAACCTTAACTATAAGATGGAAATATATCTTTAAAATATTATACATTGTTACAAAATGGGGGGTGACAATGCCATGAATACTGGGAAAATATTGCTTTACTACATGACTTAACACTACTATTCATTAATATTAAATTTAAACTGTTTGTATGGTCCACTGTTTCCTACGCTAAAACTTTAATCCTAATGTAATACTAGCAATAAAACACTATAATTAAGTTCCAGTTTGCTAAACACTATTATTCATAAATTCATTGATTAACTAGATGATACACAGGCAAAAGAAACCAAGATCCATCCTCACAATCCATAGAAACTTACTATATCATTCTCCATTACAATGTTACTTTTAAATATCATTCATTCCCTTGTAGAACTTACTTGAAATGGTGACTTTGTTTCCTTATACTACATTTCAAGACCCCTGCTTGGGAACAGGTCCTTAGCTTAATACAGGGTTTGGCAACCTATGGTCTGTGGATCACATGCGGCTCCCTAGCACACTTTATGTGGCCTGCAAAGCTATAATGAAAATGTGGTTGATAAAATTTAATACAGTAAAACCTCTACCTTACGAACCCCTTTATAGCGAAAACCTCCGGATAGCGAACTATTGACGGCGGTCCCGCCAAACTTATATACAAAATCCCTAATTATAACCTCTTTACTACGAACTTCCATACTACGAAAACTTCCGAACAACGAAAGAAAAAGTGGTCACTTCCGTTTATATTTACCTCTTTAGAACGAAATTTTGCTCGCTAAATATTTTTTTCACTTACATACGTACGGAAAACGATTGAAAACAGTCGCTATCACGCCAATTAGCATCAAGCTTACAACAAGCCAATCATAGCACGTTTTCTATCATGATGAAGTATTTCCTGTGTTTCCAGCATTCTCGCGCCATTGACAATCTCGTCTGAGAGTTGTAGTGATGCCGCTATGCATGCTTTTAGGGAAGTGGAGACTGCCGTTTCCCGAGAATTCACAAAGAATTTGAAACAGAAAAAAATAGATTCGTTTTTAAAAAAATGTTGAATTATTTTAAATAAATCTTTTAAAAAAGTGTTGTATTTGAAATCATTCCCAATTAAATTCGTCCCCTAATCCATTTAAAGGGAACTTCAATATAAGATTGCAGCAATGAGGTATGTATCGTGGTGAGGTGGTTTCTATGTCATACGTAATTTATTCGTCAGAGACGGAGCTCTAGTGTTGTTAAGAAGGTTAGTGAAAAATATTGATTGGAGTCTTGATTTGGAGTGCCAACGACAGTTAGTGCTTTCTTATGAGGAAAATGCTGCTTTCATTCATTTCGTTTTGAAATATTTGCAACCCGCGCCACAGTAGTCAAATAGTAGTTTATTAATTGGTGTTAAGAAGTGGCGCTGCTGTCAATATTTTTTTATAAACTTAGCAGCTCAACAGAAGCTTTAGGATAGGCTCAGCGAGTTTCACGCATTGCAACCTCGAAAAAAGTCGTATAATAAAAAATTGCCGAGGATGTTTTCGTGCAAAACCTGCCAATCAATGCTAGAAAAAATAACATTGCATTTCAGTTATTTGGTGCTTGCCACTGTCAAACATTGCAAAACGAGATAAATGAAAGTGGCCCTTTTTCCCATAAGAAAGCATTATGTCGTCGGAGCTTCAAATCAATATGGCTGGTTATTAAACATTGAGGGCGCATTTTGAATATCGTCCACTTATGTGATACTTTTGCATGAAAATGGGCGTATTTTAGTAGAGTTACGCCGTATCTGCGCATACGCCTTCATTTGGATAACCCCGTTGCTCCCGTATAATCTAACAGGCAATGCACCCCTGAAGTTATGCAACACCCAATAACTTCCGATCAACGAATTTCCGAATAACGAATAGACGAAAAATTGGGTCCCTTGAATTTTGTTAATCAGAGGTTTTACTGTATAGGCAATTTCATATTTTTTCAGCAAAATTATGGTCTCAAAACCTTTTCTGGTGTAGTCTTGATGCTAGTAAATTGTTTATACTTGATTTTCGCTACTATAGGCACACAGAATCTCTTGGTAAGCACTCTTGTGACTTCCAATGTGGCCCTTGGAAGCATTCACAACTATAAATGTGGCATGCCATGCAGAAAAGGTTTCTGACTCCTGGCTTAAGTGTATACTTATACAGGAAGTACTCGATTTATGTCGAGGATGCATTCCCGAGAAATGCGACGTAAAGTGAAACAAGGTATCCTGAAACTGGATTTTCCGTGACCATAATAATTCACATATATACAATAGGGGTGAGCGAAAACATTTTTTTTTCGAATTTCAACTGAGCCTAGTATGGAAAAGTTGCCTTTTGAATAACCTAACAAGAGGGGAAATTTTTTTTTGATAGGTCAATATCTTCCGATTCCGCCAGGCACCCCTTGTTTTCAACCATTAAGATACGCATGAAACAACCCGAGCGATGCAGCTCTTTGCTTGTTTCAGACACACCAAGCCTGTCACAGACGGTAGCCTACATTTTAAACTTAGGTTTCTTTCTTTCAGGTTCTGCAATGTTTATTTTCAGCCATCTGATGGTAGGATTTTCCTCGCAGTCACTCTCAGATTTGGTCTCCAAACTGGTGACAGAAGAGCTTTCTTCATCTTGCAGAATTTGTACTGTAGTCTTCTTTCTTTTACCAATATTTTGAGCTTTCCCTTTCCTCTGTTCTCTTTTTTGTAGCATTTTAGTGGTAGCATGATCAATTTCCCTGATAGCCATCAATCTGAGTGACCTGAGGTCGAGGAGTAAATACTGTTCCCTTAAAGGCACCTTATGGTCTTTAGGGCAAGTGCATGAAGTGAAATATTTCCATTTACACGTTGGCACATCAAACAAAGTATTTGGCACCTGGTTTCGGAAATTCTTTCCAACATCATCGTATGTGCTGCTGAGGCACATTTTTATATTTTTCATTGTGATCACGAATCATTTTAACTATACGTTTATGAAATTGATGGAATAATAGAAACTATGCAGAAAGGCATAAGCTGTAATTTTGGGAATAACTTTGAAACAGAAAAAATTCTGCTATGACTGGGAATTGAACCCGGGTCTTCTACTTGCCGGGCGGATATTCTACCACTGAACTACCTTAGCAGATAATCTTTCCTGTTTCTGAACACGGGTGTTTTTCTTAGTTGGGTCCGGGCTAGCCAAGCTAGTATCAACCAGCCCCAACGGACGTCCTCTTGGAGGGGCAACCCAAAGATTCCTGAATAGCTAGAATTGATTGAACTGTGTCAGATTAGGTATTTGAACTGAATCGGCTAGAGAAGACCGAAACAAGTGAAGAGCTGCGTTCCTCGTGTCGTTTCATGCATATCTTAACGGTTGAAAACAAGGGGTGCCTGGCGGAATCGGAAGATGTTGATCATCAAAAACATTTTTTCCCCTTTTATTAGTCTATTCAAAAGGCAACTTTTCCGCACTAGTCTTGGTTAAAATTCGAAAAAAATTGTTTTTCATTCAACCCTAATAAACAAAAATGATAATTTCTAGGGAAATATTTTGCAGCAAAAGTCAAAGAAAATATTCAGCAGGCTCTTTTCGATGAGATTAATAAAGTAAAATGTGCCCAATGCCAATAGCCTACTCTCCAGCTCCAAAACGGCATAGCACCTCTAATTTAACATCCAAGTTGATAGTTTTATGAAACCTCTTCGCTGAAATACTTTTTGCACGTCTTTCAGCCATATTTAAGGGTTTAGTGCTATGTAATGAATTAAAACATCGATTATAATTATGTCAGAACACACTCAAAACTAAACAATGGGCAGACTGAGCTTCCTTGACGGAACAAGCGATGCCAATGAGAAGAAACTCTCTGGCTCAATTCATCTCCCTACGGAATGGGATGTTTCAGCGCCGCCAGTTCAGCACCGCAATTTCACCGCAGGGACAGTTCAGTGCCGCCATTTTACCACAAGGACGGTTCTGCACAGGCCGTTTTAGCGCAGGCTGTTTCAGCGCAGGCCGTTTCATCATAAGTAGATAAATTACTATTCTATTTCTTTATAGGTACAGTTAAATTTATACATGCAGTTACATGTATATGTGCTATTAGAAATAAATATCTTTTATTGCTTTAGATGAAATTATTTTAATAATGTATTAATAGATATTTTCTCATTTTTACATTAACATTGTTTTTACCCTTAAAATTATTGCTTTTAATTACATATTAATTTACATGCATTATCATAGTATATAGACATTTCTTACAGAGGAGGAGTAACATATAACATATATATATATAGGAGGATACTAATGTTTAGGCAATTCCAGAAAAGTGGATTATGTGCAAAACCGACTAGAAAAAACGAAAATCTTGAAAAAGTTCTACAATGCGGCTGCTAAAAATTCGCAATTGTTTAAACAAATTTTCAAGGTTTAAGTATTTCCGAATATGCTACAGAAGTGAACATTTTTTTGTTGGTAGAATTTGTAAAAAACCGAAATAGGGATTATACAAATTTTGATATTTTAATTTGTTTGTCAGTTAAAAATTCTTAGTGTAAGAAAATAGGTAAATGTGTAGATACTACGGGGCGAGTTAGGGAGCTGAAATTTTTAAGTTATTTAGAATTTAGTCTATATAATCGAATAAACATTTCAATGAATTCATGAAATGTTATTGCGGCCGTTAAAAATTATTTAATTTTAAACAATTCGATAAATGTTATTTCACTTCTAAATATGTTACAAATTTAAAATTTGGCAGAAATGTGTAGCGTTATTAACCCAATGAGGAAAAAGTATAATATTCCTAATGTTGTAAATATTAATAATTGTTTTACTCCATTATTGTTCCATAAGGAAAAAATCGGTGGAGAGGAGAAATCTCTTGAATTAAAGAAATATTTCCCATGATGAAATATCTCTCTGAAAATTAATGTTATTTAAAGGTGAGATGAAATGCTTGCAAGCACCTTCTACTAGTTTATTATATAGACACTTCTTACAGAGGAGGATTAACATATAGGAGGATAGTAATGTTTAGGCACTTCCAGAAGAGCTGGAAATTCGAAATTTTTTATGACGAAATAATTATGTGCTAAACTGTCTATAAAAAACGAAAATCTTGAAAAAGTGCAACAATGCGGCCGCTAAAAATTCGCAATTGTTTAAACAAATTTTCAAGGTTTATGTATTTCCGCATGTGCTACGGAGTTGAAATTTTTTTTGTAAGTAGAATTCTTAAAAAAACGAAATAGGGATTATACAAATTTTGATATTTTTATTTGTTTGGCAGTTAAAAATTCTTAAAGTTTAAACAAATGGTTAACTGTTTAGGTACTACGGGATGAGCTAGGAAGCTGAAATTTTCAAATTATTTACAGAGTAGTAAACTTGCACAAATAAACATTTCAATTTTACCATATATGATTTGCGGCGGCCGTTAAAAATTATTTAAATTTAAACAATTAGAAAAATATTATTTTACTTCTTGAAGTGCTACAACTTTAAAATTTTGCTAAAAAGTGTAGCATTAGTACCTTATAATGAATAAAGGTTAAAAAATTTTAAATTGCAACATTTGGGGATTGTTTAAACTATTAATTTTACATGTGTGAAAAACGGAAAACGCTGCGGAGGTGAAATATTTACAATTGAAGGAATATTTGAAATTATGATATGTCTGTCTGAAAAATGAATGTTTTTTCAAGGTGATATGAAATGCTTGCAGTATGCAAGCACCAACTACTAGTATGTTATATCCTCCTCCTCTGTAAGAGTCGTCGATATATAATGACTAGTAGTTGGTGCTTGCATTCTGCAAGCATATCATCTCAACATAAAAAACATTCATTTTTCATTATTACAAATATTTTTTAAATTCTTAATATTTCACCTCCGGAGTGATTTTCGTTTTTCCCTTATGTAAAAATAATAGATTAAAACATTAAAATATTCATGCGAACCCATCATTATTGATGGACAATTACACTAGTTTAATTATAATAACAGTATTTTTCATTGCCAATATCGTTATTTTTATATTGTTATTTCTCTTTCTCCCGGCCATCCTCCCTCTCTTTCTTCAAACCATTCTTCTCCCTATTTTCTTCACATTCTCCCTCTCTTTCTTTATCTCTACCTCTTTATCCCTCCTACTTTCTTTAAAAATTGGAAAAGTAAGTATCATTATGAGCAAAGCTAAACATATACATTTTTAGAGTACTTTTGCAAGAATCGTGCTAGCAGAAGTCACAAATGATATGTTACCATGGTATTTTAGTTTTGTAGGTGATATACTACTATTACTTTAGTTTATAATTGTTAGTAATGAGACTATGTATCACTTTCTTTAAGCAGTATTTTCCGAAAACGTGATTAAATAAATAAATAATTCATTATAAGAATATAAACCTAACAGGCATAAAGTAGCATTGATGTTATTTATTTCATTTTTTATCTAAACAAATTTTTTGAATTTCACAATGTGTTATTTTTCATTTATTAATAACTAGCTGAATTTACCTGACGTTGTTCGAGTTGTTAAGTCTAAACAAAAAATATTGAAGAAGATTTGAGAATAAAACCAAGTAATGAAACCAGATTAATTTTCATTGTAGTGCTTAATGGTATGCGGTATTTCTTGTCTTCTCATCTTTTGTCCAAATAAATATATTTTCCTGCATCCTTTATAGATAAATTTGGCGACTGTATTTTTTATCAAATAATCATAATAAACAATCGATGAAATCACTTTTAAAATATAGTTATTTTACTCGAATAAAGTTCCAGTGGAAGAAACTCCATGAAATTATGTGGTCATGAATATCAAAAATATTAAAAACTTTGACAGGATACAATCGATGGAAACACGTTTGAAGATAAATTCAAATTTGACTTAACCATACGTTATCCCATGCAAAGGCTGATTTTGTGGGTCTAATTTGTCACGTGAATATTTTAAAGCCAAACCTACGAAACAAAATGAGTTCCTGGACTTTGAAATCGATTTTGGCGATAAAAAGTGTTGGTATGACATAGAAAGTGTTATTATAATCTAATAAGTATAATTGGCTTAATTGATGCATACAAATGTTCAGTTGAAAGGAAAGCACAATGTACATATAGATGTTCAAGGGAGGAAGAGTTAACGATTATAAATTTTGGTCTAAATTAATGAATTGTTATATAAGTTTTCTTATTTTCCCTTTTGATATCTTTATATCACTTTATTCATTTTCAATGTTAATGAAAAACATATTTAGCTGTCTACAAATATAGAGAATATACAAAATACATAAAAAGTATTAGAGAATGAAAGCACTTAAAATTGCACATTAAAACTGTCTTTGACTTAGCTTTCGAAATAATTAGCCAGATTTATAGTTTTTTGGGATTACCCTTCTTTGAATAATCTTAATGTTCCTTTCTTCCCTACTTTAGTTTATATTAGGTGTATATTATTTTGGTGCTACTATAGCTTGCTGTCTACCACTACATTTACACTATAGTATGCAGTCTAACATCTATTTAATAGTATGTGGTCTACCATCTATTTAATAGTATGCAGTCTACCATCTATTTACAGTATATACTGCAGTCAGTTGGGTTGGGTTGATGAAACTGTTTTTCATTATTCCTCACGTTCAAAATTTTACTCGACCCCATCGGATTGGGTAAATTGGTGAAACTGTTTTTCATTCCTCCTCACATTCAGTGTGTTATATCACGCGGCACTATTGCAGTTGGGTACCCTCCCTCCCTAGCATTTCTATGTAAAATAAAATGTATACATATTTGTGTTTTTCGGTTTTAGTATCTTTGATTAGATTAAATATTAATCAATATCCTTAAGAAAGCGGGGGTTAGGGGGCGGAGCCCCATTGCAAAATAGAATGTTTATTTATGTTTCGTTTTTAGTATATTTTATCCCCTAACCCCTCTCCAATCTTACAATATTTTTATTTTAAATATAACAAAAATGTTTTTGCTTATTTTTTAATAATATTCCATTAAAACAACCTTTAGTGCAAAGGATATAACTCTGTTATTTGTGAAACTAAATGATATTGACAATCGGTACCCGAAAATTTCTTTCGCCAAATAAATTCTTCTATGTAGCTGTTTAGGTGATTTCTCTTTGTTCCAAATTCTTTCTTATGGCACATCTTAAACATCTGCCATGTGCTTTCAATAGTTTGCATGTGTATCGCTTTATTTTGCTGGTCCACAAAATTTTTGCTATGATCCACTTTCCAGTATGTATTTGTATCAGGATGGAAGTGAATTTATCACTTCGTAAGCTTTCCAGCAATCCGATATTATTATAGTTCCGGGAAGGACGTACTTTTCAGTTAATGGTAGTAAAGTATCAGTGTTTCTTTTTTGGACTGTTTTGAGGACACATTTCTGCATTCCTCTCTCTATCATTCCAAAAACCTACTGTCGATCTATGACAACATCTCCTCTATCGTATTTCCTCTTTGTAATGGCTGTCTCATCTATTTCCACTATTACTCCAGGTCCTCCAAGAGTTTGTTCGTTGTTCAAAAAATATAGGCAACAAATATCTTGAAGACGTTGTTAAAATCAACAATAATGTTTTGACTTACAGTTGATCCATCACATTCACGCATGTTAAACATTATCTCCACTATGTTGTATGTTTTTCTAGTATAATAGTAGGCTAATTGAAGTACTTCTTTCATTGTTATTTTTATGCCCTCAAAAAAGGATCCCTTCATAAATCCTTCAGTTGTGTTGCAATGGTTACATTTCCAGTTCTCAAAGTTATGTCCAATGTGTGGTTTCTTGAGTTTCATCCTTCTCCCGCATTTGTGAAATCGTTTATTGAGTGCTAATTTCAGCTTCTGCAACCAACTCAAGAATTTGTCATCGTCTAGATTTAATTTCTCCCATAGTTTTCTCGAATTAAAATGGCTCAACTCATCCAGCTGTTGTGACATAGTTTATTATATTTTATTTACCAAATAAAATTACCTTAGAAAGGCTAGGGAGGGGGGGGGGTACCCATCTGGAAAAGTACCGATCACGCAAATGGCGGTCTGTTTTTCATTCCTCTTCACCTTATGTGGGGTATACCGAAAATTTTACTCGACCCCACTGGGTTGGGATGGGTTGGTGAAACTGTTTTTCATTCCTACTCACGTTCACTGTGTTAGATCACGCAAAAGGCAGTAGACCACGCAAATGGCAGTAGACCGCAAGTTATAGTAGCAGCATTATTTCTTTTAGTTAATATATTAGGTATTGTTTATAACGGTTGTCTAGTAGATTGTTAATCCAACAATACGCTTTTCCCGTGATATTTAAATGGTAAAAATTAAAAGAGAAAAACATTTAAAAAATGTAAAATGTAGTTCAAATCACTTTAAAAGCCCTCCCATTTTGCTTAACTTTTTATTGTGGTTAAAATAGTACCTTCATCTTGCTTCTACGTTCTGTAGTTGTTGCGTTATAAATGCACAAACAAACAAACAAATTCTTCAAAATATTTATGGTAGAGATAGAGATAGCCCATGTTCTCCTTATCATCAAATTTAAAACTGATGCATAGACCTATTTGCATTAATAAACATTAAATATGTAGAATATAATGATTTTACTTATGAAAAAGATAATATTCCAATATTGAAATAAAGAAAGATTTTTTCTTTTAGTCAATCATTTAAAATGCCTTGTCCACACGCAGTTTACTGAATAATAATTATCTGCAATTATTAATGTTGCAGTCTATTAAGTTTGACGTTGCTACAATTATAATTTCGATGCTTCATAAAAATCTTGAAGTGAATAATGCAATTCTTTCGTTTATTTGAAGGCTTAGTAGATGCTAATTAATTGGGCAACAATGTAGGTCGCCTTGGTAACACCCGGAAAGAGTACGAACAAGTGATAAAATTTCAAAAAGGAATACGTATTTCTGACAATTTCTTTCATGTAACATGTAATTTACATATTTTGATGAATATAAGAAAACAATCTAGCACCTTGAAAAATCGAAAATCCTGTGTAAACTTATGAGAAAATATAATCGTTTCCCGGAGTCGAATCCGGAACTTTTTTCGGGATGTTTGATTTTTCTAGAGACCACCTCATGGGGGTTTAACGATTATGAAAGTTTCAGCTCTTAATTCCATTGTGAAATGTCCAAAAGTACCATGACAGACAGACAGATGGACAGAGAGACAGACAGATGGACACTTGAGAATTATTATAAAAGGATATTATATACTATATTTATAACACTTTTAGATGTTTATCACTACTAAGACATCTGCTTGTTATTACATTGGAATAACACATAGGTATATTTAAAAAATTACTCGCGTGACTAGTGCCACACAGCTGAACAAAATGAGGCTGACATTGTTGCACACAGATGACTACAATGTTACAAAAAGACGCTTTTAGATGTCTTTTCAAACATTCACCTATATATTTGCATTTATATAATCGTAAAATTGATTATTCCACTACGGTACATTGGCAAACGACCTCGAAAAAACCCTAAGTGTAAAAGAAAACTGAATTTTTTGCTACGGTGTTATTTAAAAGAAATTAGAAAAATAAATTGTTAAAAAGAAATTAGTTCATCAAAACTTCAGATATCGTCATGAATTACAATAAAGATGAGAAAAATGAGGAGTGATAAAATGAGTGAAGCTAATATATGTCGCTGTATTATTTTTTATTTTAAAATTATATTTCTTATATTAAATTTAAATATAGTAAAATTACTTTATTCTGAAGATTCAAACTTTCAAACAAACATAAAACATAGACTTATAAACTATAAATTAAAATAGAAGGATTGAAAGAAAAAATCAGTTGGTGACCCTACGTTTGAGAACCACTGTATTAGACTATACCGAATCCGAGTCCAACAATATTTGTTGCTATGGCAAAACTCTTGTAATGAGTGAAAAAACCTGCAGAAACTCCAGTAGTTATGCGAAATCCGATCGATATGAATAATTCTACGATATAAATGAGAATCTTCATTCCTTTCCTCAGAGAATAGTACAAATCCCACCCCGATATTACAATTCTAAGATATTTTAACATGCAAGAGAAAATTACCCTGCACGATGGATTTCAGATTTCCCATGTAAATCAAATGGAAAGGATAGTTCCTGGAATCGAACCCGGGACTTCAAACTTCGCAACAAAACTATCTATTAATACATTATTCAAATAATTTCATCTAAAGCAGTAAAAGTATTTATTTCTAATAGCACGTATACATGTAACTGCACATATAACCGTATCTATATTTATAAAGAAATAGAATAGTAATTTATCTACTTATGATGAAATGGCCTACGCTGGAACGGCCTGCGCTGAACCGTCCCTGTGGTGAAACGGCAGCGCTGAACTGGCCCTGCGGTGAAACGGCGGCGCTGAACTGGCAGCGCTGAAATGGCAGCACTGAAACATACCAGACCCATGTCCTTATCTGTTTGGTGTCTACATTGTATTTCTTCTATGATGATGGTGCCCCTTCCGTGTAATGAGAGGGTGCTCATTTGGGCATTTCTGTTGGCTCAAATATCACCCCCCCCCCCTCTATTCCACCTTTGCCTGCTCCTACACTCCAATCGATGTAGCTTACAGATACAAAGCTGATTAATCTGGTAACAATCATAAGGACAAAAACATAGGTATTTCACTCATAAATATCAAGACATTACGTAAAACTATTTTTCCAATGAGGTAAATTTTATCAATCGTCTCATCATGTTTTCATTTGTAACAGCAGGAATGACCTTAAATCAAAATTTTAATCAGTGTGACAACTCCTTCAGCCATAAAAATTTACTAAGATCCCGATGCATTTCACCCACTAAGTGGGCATCTTCAGGGGTGAACTTGTAATGACAGTGACTGAAATTTGTCACACTGATTAAAATTCGAGCCATAAGTTAACCAAGCCACCAACCTTTAAATCAAAATAACAAAAAGTTAAAAGGAAAAAGGTGGTAGAAATAATGTAGATATTGACTTTCATGTTAAATGAGTAGATTTTGTCGCAGGACAGGAGACTTGGCAAATACACTGTAGATGACCACTCTCATTGTTCCAATAAATCACAAATAAATTTAACAAATTTTGAGTAAAAAGATACACCTGGCAGGCTGTAAAGATAATTTATTTCTTAGTATCTCACAGTGATGTTTTTAGTGCAATTTTTTTATTATTGAGAATTCCTTTAGCAATGTTTGAGGATATATTTAGCTACATTAAGGAAATTAAGTAGATAATTAGAATCATTGTAGATAGGCCCCGCAGTACAACATAGTGCCCCAGGGATGGAGAGAACATTCAGCAACGATGTTAAATCGAAACGATGTAAAGTGGGACACAAATCAAGGACTTACTCTAATAAAGAAGCATTTAGAGTAAAAAATAATAGGGTTTTATTTTATTTCCAAATCATTTTACACTTTTCTATTTATAAATTAAGACCTATCATCCTTATTTTCTTAAAATTGAATTCAAGAATAAGCACTTGAAAATACTTGTCTCTGGTATCTCCAATAGCCACAACAAGGTTATCACTATTATGGCTATTGGAGATACCTGGCACAAATATTTTTTTAAGTGCTTGTTCTTGAATTTTTTCAGCCATAAGACAAGCTTGATAATTCCTTGTTGAATTAAAATTGAAATCAAAATTACATCTTTATCTTCTTCACACAAATCAGTGCTTCGTGTGTGGTCAATCTGTCCTAATGTTATTCTCCTCAGGGACTTTAATCTCTCCATTGATTGGAACTCGCATACTGATGGTTCCACCAAAAGTGTTCTTTCTGGAGCATTTCATTAATGGTCTGGGTTTTTTGCAGTGTAACTCCCACCCAACCTGAAACTTGGCAATGTTGGATCTCATCATTTTCTCGGTCCCTGTACAGACCATGATCTCCGGCAGAAATATCATCGATTCCGATCACCAGTCATTAGAATTTCCCCTGCCCCCACCCCACCGACCCCTGCTGCCATCGCCCTCACCCCCAGTCTGAACCGTGAGAGCTTGGAACAAAGAGGACTGGTAGGTCATCAACCGTGCACTTTTTCTCCTTCCATGGGACCTCCTAGAGTGCGGGACTATGCATAATAGCATCCCCCTTTTCTATGACATTCTCTATGGTGCCATCGACGACCTTGTTCCCTCCTGCAAGATTTCCTGTGGATGTCCGAGATGACAGCCACAACCCTCTGTAACAAACAAGCTGCTTGGAAACTAATTAAGACTCACCTCAACTCCCACACATGTGCCGAGTTTGCTAAAATTCGCAGCCGCTCGAGAATGCTCCTCCGACGTAACTATGCCATGTTGATTCCGTTTTTCCCCATTCCTGCAATATATTGTTATATGCCAATGATTGCAAGATCTTCAAGAGAGTCAACAATCCTTCTGACAGTCATTTGCTTCAGCACGCACTTCATTCAATCTCCAATTGGAGCTCTGCATGGAAACTTAAAATTAATCCCACCAAATCTAAATTCATACGGTTCACCCTTCGATCCAAACCCATCCCTTCAGTTTATTCATACTTCTCCCAACCCATACCCACAGTTTCCTCACATAGTGGAGTGCTCTTTGATTCCAAGCTTACCTTCTCCTCACATATAAAAAAAATTTCTTCCTAAGTCATGTCCCTTGGTGGGCTGTTATACAGATTTACCAAAATCAATAACCCTCATGCATTAAAATCAGTCTTTTTGGGCTGTGTTCTACCCCTACTTGAATATTGCTCTCCTATATGGTCCACGGCATCTCCCACCAACCTCAAGCTCTTAAATCACCCTCTAAATTTCTTCCTAGCAATCGTACACCATCAAATCTCTGCTTACTGTAACTCGTCTTGTGAGGTATTACTTTCAGTGCTGGATATTTCCTCTCTGCAACTGCATCGGAAAACATTTGACCTAAAATTTTTCAACAGAATAATGAATGGTAAATACCGACTGAACGTTCTTCTTACCTACTTCTCTCTTCATGTCCCTCCTCGTCCCTCCTCGTCCCACCACAACCCCAACCCTTTCCACTTACCCAAATGCCGCCTTTTCGTCACCAAAAGATCTCTCTTTTATCGATTATTATTTCAATTTCCTAGTGCATTTTTTCCCTACTATTGATATGTTTTCCTCCATCTCATCCTTCACTACTCTAGTTACCTGGTTACCCCCATAAATTTTGATTGTCCAATGCATTTAATATGTTTGTGTTCGTATATTTCTGTTTCATGTTGGGACGGTTTAATATTTGTTCTATGATTGTTAATTTTAATTCCCACTGTAGTTTGTTTTATTTTTATTTATTTTTTAAATATTATTTATTTGTTATTTTATACTGATGTATGTTAATGATCCATTGCAAAAGACCAATTTTGGCTGTTTATGGACCTTTTTAATTAAATAAATCTCAGGATCTACGTAAAAAATCAACCCAATTCGAGAAAAATATGCCAGAAATTCTCAACACAGTTTTTCCCCATTTTCCAGCATTAGAGTAGTTTTGGAGTTTTGTTATTTGGCCTATCTGATTACATAGCAATAATTGGAACATCCATGAGCATTTTCCACCATTATTACTACGTATTTCCACAGAAATGTTTAACACCTTGGTTCATTACTCCATGAGGGCTACCTGCAACCAAAATTAAAAAAACATTGGGTGTGGACATCCAAACACCTTCCTTTGTAAGAAAATTTTAGGTTTATTACAGAATATGTACAGTGGACATGTGTATATGGGACACCCTGTGTGTTAAAACAATGAGGAAAGAGTAATGCTACGAAATATAGCTGTAGGTCAGAGAAAATCTCAGTGTACTGATTTCAAATTGGCACCCAAGGAACAAGCTCCAATAACTATAGCTGGATTTCAGGATGCCCATAGTATTTCTACCTTCTGGTAGGTTTCTGGCCCATGCAATCCAATCTGTGCTATTCAAAGCTTTTCTCTTCAAGTTCTCATAACCAATTCCTTCTTTAAATTCTTCTAATATACCTCTCCTCCTCCTATCTCATTTTCTCTTTCCTAACATTCTTCCTTCTTTCAACAGCTCGTTTTCTTTGAAATTTTGTCCCACCCATTTCTTCTTTCTGTTCCTTATTACTCTAATTAAAGTCCTTTCTTTCTTCACCATCTTCAAAACTTCCTCATTCGTCTTCCTCTCTGTCCAATAAATTTTCTCTAGTCTACGCCACTCACATCTCAAACGCCTCTAATCTGCTCACATCTTCTTTTCTTAATGCCCATGCCTTGCACCCATATAGTGCTACAATCCAGATCAGGGCTTTCACTAACCTCTTTTTAGTATCTTTCTTCCGACTGCCAGGTCCACAACTCCTGCTGTCTCTTAAATGCATTCTTAGCTCTTACTATTCTTGTCATGATCTCTTTCATACTTCTTCTATCCTGTGACAGAATACTACCTAAATAAGTAAAGAATTCCACCTGTTCCAGCAAAATCAAGCTGATTTCTATAATCCTGACATTCGTTCTATTTACACTTGCTTCAAGGGAATCAAAATTGATCTAGTGAAGTCCTTTGGCCACTCTCCCTTTTCATATATCTTATGGGACAGTTTATTAAAACTTTTCCCTCTTTTCCTAATTCCTTTACAATTCCACGAATAGGTTGTCAATTCCTATTTCTTTCTTTCACTTCATATCTCTGAGAGCCTTTTCAAACTCACTTTTCAATATTCCTAGACCTACATTGTTGCAGTCTATATCTTTCTCCCCCTCTATCTCAATAGATTCTGGCTTCAAATCTTTATTGTATAACTCCTCAATATACTCACTCCACCATTTTCTCACATCCTCAGACTCAAATAACAGTTTGCCATTTTTGTCTTTAATTGTGGTCAGAGTATTTCCTTTCTTGTTTCCCTTTAACTCCTTCATTTTTCCATACAATAAGTAGGCTTGGTAGGATTCAGCATTTATTATTTTTTTAAATCGACGTTTATTTTCCCAAGAGATTTTTGACGAATATCGACACTTCAAATTGCTACTTGGTAGAATTCAACATTTATTTTTTTGAAAATCTACGTTTTTTTCCCCTGAGAGATTTTCAACGAATATCAACACTTTAAAATTACTACTTAAATATAGGGCTGGCAGTTTTCGGTCTTTCAATTTGATGATTTAATTTACTTTTTACATCGAAATTCTACGTAAAATTTACGTATATTTTACAGTACTCTGATTATTTATTTAAATTTTTATATGGAGTTAAATCTTTATGTACAAATTAATCGAACTGATATATCATGTTCTTCATAAATTTTCTTTTATTTATGCACATTTACACTCTTCTTCGTTTTTAAATGTCAATATTAAAGAGAACACCCAATAACGAGTTGAGATTTACCTCTTTAAATTGTATAATGAAAACTATAAAATGATTAATTTATGAAATCCGAATAATATGACATTGCTTTTGCCAAGAAACATTCTTTAAAAAAATAATTTGCGAGTTCAGCATAAAGGCTTTTAGACATTCGTTGATGCCAATTAAGGAAAAAACATTAACGTTATAATTATCACTATAATATTATAGACATCAAAAAAGAACTATCTAATACTTTGTATCATTTGATATATTTCATCACTGCACTACATATTCTCATTATTTAACATAAAGTATATAGTGAGAAAAATTAGACTTTATTATTTAGCGCTCGATCAACAGTCTTACCTCAAATCCTGATTTAAATGTTTTTCCAATCGGCAAAATATTTTATAACAAATAAATATTAATATTTAATCCCTCTTCAATTTTTAGTAATGATTGTTAATTTATGTGCACCTTTTTAAACCATTATATATAAATTGAAATTGTTGCAAAAGATGGAGCCAAAAGCACGAGAGAGAAACAATCCTTCCTGGATAACTTAAAGAAAATTACTGCCAAAAGATTGGGTTATGCATAGGGAGAATGCGTGAAAGTGCATACAACAAGGTCATCTATAGGAAAAACCCTAGAAAGGGTTGAGAAACATTTGTTTCTGGAATACACTCTATGGGGTTGATGAGTGGAAGGGGTAGAAAAGGATTAGCTTAATATGACCACCGAAATTCCTTTCTTCGGAACCTTGTTTAACAGGGGTTGAGGCATTCTCAGCAGGGCATATTCATGACCTTATCTGTATAGAAAAGCTCGTGGAATATCCCACCATTAGGTCGGCAAATACAATCTCAAAAACCTCAAAAGGGCTAAGAAACACGTGTTCTCAAAACTATCCTAGGATCTTCCAGTTACCTGACTGTCCAGAGTAGAAGCATGAGCTTTTCATAAAGATGCATATTTGAGTGTAAGAAAATTCCCTTCTTTCAGTCCCACTGTTAATGCAAGCCCTGAAAAGGAACGAAATCGTAGGTAGAAAATTATACTGCAAAAAAAGTAAACAGAAACGACTTAAATATTATAATTCAGAGTAGGTTTTTGGACATAAACTTTTCCATCTTGTTGGAAAATCGACGCTTATCAATGACTATTCATTTTCGTCGATTTTGAAATTTAAAAAAATTGACATTTTTCGATTTAAATCGAATCCTACCAAGCCTAACTATAAGTCTATTCTCCCTTGTCTCTGCAGTTTCTCCATATCCCTACATTGTCCTTTTCACAACTCTCGCTTTTGTAGTTTCTCTCCTAATCTTATTGTTTAACTTTATATATTCTTCTTCTACCTTCTATATTAACCTGCTTCCACCTCCTCCTCTCTTCCATCTTTTTAATCATCTCCTCTGTTACTAATGGCTTCCTTATCTTCTTTGATGTTATTTTCCCTATTGTTTTATTTGTGCTTTATACGATACATGTTTTCATAGTTCCCCAGTTGTCCTCAACTATTTTCTAAGGCTTGCATAACACCTTCCGGATAATCTGTCCTCTTTCTTCCCTTGAGTTCTTCTAAATCCCATTTCTGTATTCCATTTACTTTTTCTATTTTTTTATTTCAAACAAGACTTCATGACCACCAAATTGTGAACCGAGTCTGCATTGGCCCTCAGAAAACTATGCAAGTTCATATGCTATTCCTGTATCTTTTTCTGACCATGATATAATCAATCTGATACCTCTATATGTCTTCTGGCATTTTCCAAGTACTGTATTTTCTGGTCTATAATGCGCGCGTTATCTATACAAGAAATATAAAAATCGGGAAAAAACATCGTGCACGTTATACAATGGAAAATAAAATTTTATTAAAATTAATGCATATTAAACCATAAAAATCATCGCCTGAGTCAATGTCAAATGATTCAATAGCACTCATAATTTGATCAGGCACATTTGAAACTTCATTTTCACAAGAATCACCCTCATCATCTTAAAATTCTTCCGTGTCTGTCATAAGTGTATCATTAAGAGCCTTTTCAAAACTGTTTTTTATACCACTAGCCATCACAGATCCCCAACTCTCAACAATCCATTTACACATTTCTGCATAGGATGGTCTTTTCACTTTCCTGGAGTTAGTATATTGACGCACACCTGTTAACATCCAATCCTCCCACTTAGCTCACAATTTTGATTTGAATGACTTGTTCATGGACAGATCTAGTGGTTGAAGTTTTTTGGTTCCACAACCGGGAATGATAGCTAGCTTTGAATATTTACCGACCACTTTTTTAATTTCAGGCATCACATGACGACATGAATCCATGACTAACAGTGACTTTGGATTAAAGAAAGGCAGATTTTCGCTTTCTCCACACACTGTCCAACCAAACCCTCATCATTTCTTGGTTCATCCAACATTCCTCATTCGCGGTTACTACAATGTCCATAGGAAAGCATTATTTTGGCACAGTCTTTCATTTAAAAATCAACATGGGAGGAAGCTTAGAACCATCAGACATTGCACACAAAACAACTGTAAAATTCGAATTCTCATGCCCAGTAGTTGCTATGGAAAGGAAGATCAAAACTCACCAGAACCTCGTCCATGTTGCCGACATGCATTGCATCAACTCTATACGTTTTCTTTCATATATTGTCTAAACTTAATCATTTTCGTCTCCCAGTCCATCGATAATTTTTGGCCAATGCTTGTCGATGTACGAACACACAAATTGTTCCTCCTCATGAAACGGAATCCCCAGGAAGGATACGCTTTGGAGCCCACGATGTTCATCTCTTGAGCAATGCATTTAGCTTGCAATAAGACCCTTGTTGTTGAAATCCTAATGCCTTTTGCCCTTTCTCGTATCATCCACTCATACAGTTCTTACTCGAGTTCTGGCCAAAAGCATTTTCTAAAACGCATTGCTCATTTTTTCCGATGCAACTTTTTCAGCACCATTCGCCTTTATGCCATTCTCGTACACTTGATTCCCCTACGTTAAACTTTCTTCAAGCCTCACGATTTCCTTTTTCTCTAGCGAATTTTACGACTTATAATTTAAACTGCGAAGTGTATGATTTTCGCTTTCGCATATTTTTGTTTTCCATGGTAAATTAAAAAACTTTTTCAATACCAACACCAAGCCAATTCAAGACTCAATAAGACCATGTGGTGTACAGTGAAAGCAACTGAATAACGGAAAGCCACAGCAAATTTTAATTGATCCATTTTTTTCAGGAAGCGCTTGTTTCAAATAGATTTTTATTGACTGCGCGTTATCTATACATTTGTACGAGGTTTGAATAAAATCACTTGCGCATTATCTATAAAGTGTGCATTATAGACCAGAAAATATGGTATATCTTTACCTGCTGTGATGCTTAAACCATGTATTTGTTTCTTTTACAAAAATTTAACCATTTTCTGACTACAGCATTCCATCCTCAATAACTACCAAGTTCTTTTTTCCTGTTACTTCTGTCATGACTTAATCAAGTTGATTGTACAACTCATCCAAATCCTCCTTGCTATGATTACTCATTGGCATATATACTTGTACAATCACTAAATTTACTGGTTCTGCCTTGACTTCCACTAACATTAAATGGTCGCTTATCTGCTGCATGTTAATGACTCTTTGTCCTGCTTTCTTGTCTATAACTAATGCTACTCCCCTCTGGTTCTCCTTTTTTCTACTATTTATTACTTTGTAATCAACACTCCAGAAATCTTCTTTTCTTTCCACCTAATTTTGCACAAACCTAATACATTTATCTTACCTCTTTTCAATACTTGCTTTATATTTTCTAACTTGCCTTTCCCAATCATTGTCCTGACATTCCAAGATCCTATCCTGATTTCCAAAGTCTTTTTTTTCGTCATTCCATTGACATGAGCTGCATAAGGATTTTGTGGTATGATGACTGAGACCACCTTACTTCCATCACAGCCAGATGCAACACCAGCCTTAATGAGAATGGTCGTGTACATGTCATGAATCAAATTATTATTTAACTGTGCTATGTTGTTTGGGGTATTAGTTGAGGTGATCTCTCATTACCTTCTTCAGCAGGATTTAATTAGGATGACCCACTGAGTACAGATGCCTTTTGCAGCCATCTCACTAAGGTACAGACACTGCATGGACTATTCTTAATCTGGTCCCTACCTATTAACCTTACTGGCATGGGTGTCCCTACCAAGAACAAATGCTTCATCCAGTGTAGCTCTCAAGGTCTATGGAACATTCAAGCCTTTCTATCACTTAAAAGTATTAGTCCAAAGATGAGCTACTGTATAAAGAAAGGGTACTGTACAAGGCAGAGGTGGCAACCTTTCCTGCATGGCGGGCCACATTCACAGTTGTGAATCCTTTGGAGGGCCACATTGAAAGTCAAGAAAGCCTCGATGTTCCAGATGCATGAAGAAATCAGAAGTTATCTAGAGTTTCTGTGGTCTCTTATAAGTGAAAATCAAATCTACATATGTGAAGAAATTCTCTCAGGCTTCCAGTCGGGTCATGATACTGTCGTATTCTGATGTTTTGATAACATACTCCAATATCATCTTCAGAGGAACCTGTACTGAGGCTGGATCATCCAGGGTTTATATCCTCATTGATCCTATTGCTCATTGGTCAACAGGCTGGCACATGGGCATGGCATTGTTCGGCCAGCTGGATAATCTTCGGTAATATTTGCTGAGCGAGAAGCAAATATCCTATTGAAATTTTTGGAGTTGAGCCGAATCGCAATGGCTTCCTTGACGATCTGGTCCCAATACCCATTGGCTTTTGATACCACTTCCGTGTCGGATAGCAGGACTCGATGGTTTTCCATTAGACAGTTTTCTGCAACCGCCAATTTTTCTGGTTGCTATAGCCTAATGAAGGGGTCCCTAAAATTTTTGAGAGGAGGGCCACATAGGAATATTGAAAGTGCTAGGCAGGCCGGATCGAAAAAAAAACCTTTTCAAAAATTAAAATATTTTATGCTATAATTACCTAAGCATACATGCATATGTAACTATAAGTAAACGTGAATAAATGTAAGAAAACATTCTAATGCGAACAATGCGCCTGTTTTTAAATTGGAAACACTGATTTTATGATGTTTAATAAAATTTCCACGGGCCGGATAAAACCTTTTCGCGGGCCGTAGTTTGGGGACACCCGGCCTAATTCACTGGGCGTGCTCCTTCATATGGGTCTTGATCATTCACCCCGTCTGCCCTGCCCTGCTTCCTACACTCACAGGAGATGGAAAATTCTTGATAACCTTTCTGAGATCGTAAAGATGTACAGGAGACACTCCATGGCCTTCATTTTCTCCTTTTCTCTGGCGTTGGTCTTAACCAAGAATTCGGCCCTTTTCAGGGCCACGTGGATCTCACTTTCCCCTTACTCATTCTGCAGGAAAGTGTGCCATAGGTGCCTAATCTCAGCCCTGAGGTTCTCTCCATCTGCTATGGCCTTCGCTAGATGTATTAGGGTTGCTAGGACCCACCTACCCATCACAATACCCAACACCCGAACATCAAGTTCACCATGGAGGTGGAAAAAAATGGATGCCTGCCCTTCTTAGAAATATGTATTCAAGGCAAACCAGACAGGAAGCTAGGCCATAGCATATACAGGAAGCCTACTAACACAGACTTATCTCAATGGGAAGAGCCACCACCACCCAGCACAGTGTAGGGGGCTCCTAGCAACAGGGCCAATGAGGATATAAACCCTGGATGATCCAGCCTCAGCACCTCAGGTTCCCCTGAAGATGATAATGGAATGTGTTTTCAAAACATCAGAATACAACAGTATCATGACCCAGCTAGAAGCCTGAGAGAATTTCTTTACATTGATTCGCCGGGAATGTCAGACCTTTATACAAACCTACATAATTACTAGTGTTACAACTTCATTAGAAAAGGTTTTGAGACCATCATTTTACTGAAGAAATATTGAATTGGCCATGTGAAATTTTCCAGATCACATTTTAATTACAGCTTCGCGGGTCGCATAAGGCATTATCGGGGGCCGCATTTGGAAACAAAAAATCTGGAATATTTTGGACCAAACAGTCTCCACTGGGTGGGTCTAGAATGTACTGTATGGAGTTGTCTAGAAAATGGCAGAAGATGCTTGAATATTGCACAATATCAGCACATGCAGTAGAGATTCACACTACCAAAATGGAATGTAGTTCATGTCTCTTTTGGCAGATGGGGCACTATGTCCATCTTTACAATATCATGAATGCATCATATAAAAGTTAAATCAGCTAGGCCTTGAAAGATATATAGCAAATGTTTTAAAGAGGATATATTAACTTTCAAAATAGTTATTTAGTATGTACTGTCTATAACAGTAGTTCTGGTACGGGGTTTTTCCTTAATATGTTCTTCATATTTTTCACCATTATGTTTTCTTGTAATAAATCTGTCCATTTTTAGAGGTGCAAGTTCTATAATTTTTAGCAATGATAATTGGACAAAACCACGGATTTCACACAGTTTCCTACTGACGGTAATACACAAAACACTTAATAAAAAATTATTTTATACAGAATAAACTCACGAAGCATACATTCACAGACACCAAATTGTAGTATAAGCCAGCCACGAATCTAGGCTAGTACTGATTTGATAAAGGAATGTGCCAGAGTCGGGGACAGCCAGGAAGGTTACCGCAGGCGGAGCGTGGCACATACGTCATCGTAGAGACTTAGAGAGCAACCAGAACCAATCATTTGCCTATGACTCATGCACATGGGATTCAGTTACTATGACAATGCTGACAATGTTGTTGTCAGTCAGACTTACTGTTTATGCACCTTCCAAAGCAATGATACTTTTGGACTGGGTGTAACTAGTCTTAATACTGTCTGTTAGTTTCTTTGTTAAAACTGTGTATACAATCGGTAGAAGACGTGCAGATTAGCAATTTCTCTTCAAAGTCTCGCAGCACACTTGGAAAATGTTTGCAGCACACTGGTTGAGATCCACTGGTCTATAAACTTCTAAATTGGTATTAAAAAAATCTGCTTCTCTTGAAAAGTGGCTATCTTAAAATATGACTCAAAACCATTTTTTTTTATCCAATCATTGCCTTAAAAAGGTCCTCAGCCATCCATCTCTGCCACCCCAGACGACCCTTCAATTACTCATTTTATGCAGTGCTGTGCTGCTGGGGGTTCACGTGAACCCCCTGATCAAGTTTTGTTCGGTTCAGCGAACACCTTGATCAACTTTGTTTTTAATAATTTTGTATTCGGAAAAAAATTATTATTATCTACTTTGTATTTGTATGTATTTTGTATTCATGAACTTCGCAGACAGATAAGCACATTAATTTATTGCACATTAATTTATTGCACATAAATGAAAGCGTTAAAAACTGTATCTGCCACTCACGAACTGAATGTAGTAAGATGGTCCTGCGTGCACCCAGCTACCCCTGTGCCATTACAATCAGCATTCTACGTTGTATAGAGTTCAGTGCCTGTGACCTGTGGTATTTACTTCACTACTTTGTTGTTGGCAGTTTGGTGTTTGTTTCTGTTTGACTTCAAGGTAAGTAATTTTATCATGTCATATTTTTTATTATCAATTTGGACAAAAAATCATGGACTGTAGCGTAAATATTATGTTATTATGAAGTGTAGAGTTATCATTTGTCTAATATATATAGGAACAAAATGTCTTTGACTGCCTGTTCCTTAATAATAATATAATAATAATAATAATTTGAAAATCTGCAAAAAATCTTGTTAGTACTTACAATAGTAAAGATTTATGGTAACAAATATGTAATTTGATAGTGAAATCGGATATTTTCTAAATTTAGATTTCAAGTAATAATAAAATGTTATGATTTTTAAGTAAAATGTTATTATTACACAAATTTACATTATTTATTCCCAGAACCTTGAAACGACAACATGTTAGTTGACATTTTCAAGAAGAAGTTCAAAGTGGAAAATGGGATACCAAAACCAGAAGTGTCAGAACCAGATCCACATACATCGACTTCCTCTTCTGTAACTGAAAATACAATTCTTGAATCCAATAATACTTCTACACCATCAATGTCATCATGTGTGTCATCAACCTCCGAAAGTGTCTCCCATTTTCCAGATTGTGAACCAGAAGAAACGAATTTACCGATTGTTGTACTTTAAATCAATACAATGTGTTTAAACAAAAATATGATGGACTTATTGTGAAAAATAAAAAATTGGGTTGCACGATTTGTCAAAAGTATGATACGGATAAACTGAATGCAGAAATTATTTCAACCACATCAAAAATTTTTAATACAGTTTATAGTTTAATTAAAAGAAATAGACCTCTTTCTGACATGGAAGAAGAAGTTGTTTTGCAAATAAAAAATTGATTGGATATGGGGGTTGGGTTACATTCACGATACTCTGCAACTAGAATTGTAGAACATATCGCCCAAGAAATGAAAGATAATATAGTGAAAAAAATAATCAACAACAATTCGAAAATTTGTATTATCATTGATGAGGCATTAACAATTTTACAGAAATCAGTATTAGTATTTTTTTGAAATTTCAATACGGAAGTGAAACTGGGACGATTTCTTTGGAATTAGTGGAATTAGAAAAGCAAACAGCGTCGGACATTTACGATGCTTTAATATTGACTCTATATAAGCAGGGTTTTTAACAAAGATTATTTAAATAAAAATTTAATCGGTTTTTGTTCGGATGGGCCTAGTGTTATGCTTGGGCGAAAATCCCGAGTCAGTACTAGATTAATTCAAGATTTTCCAAATATAATTATTTGCCATTGCCTAAATCACCGGTTACAACTTGTATTAGATCACTCAATAAGTAATATGAACCAAAATAACCACTTTAAGATATTTTTGGACAAATTATATAAACATTACCATCAATCCAATAAAAACCAAAATGAACTGCATGCCAAATCCAAAGAACTGGAAATTGAAATATGTGAAATTGGCCGCGTTCTCAGACCAAGATGGGCAGCATGCAGTTTCAGATCTGCAAAGGCGGTATGGCAGGCTTATCCGGCACTATATAGCCATTTCAAACAAGATAAAACTTCTGGAATGATCAGTAGGTTGAAAAACAAATCATTCCTAAAAGATTTTGCTTTTATGTTGGACATATTACAGGAAATTTCTATTTTATCCGAAGCACTTCAGTCTAGGGCTCAAAATATTGTTACAGCAGAAAAATTAATAAAAAGACCTTTATCCAGTTTTGAACAACTAAAGGAGTGTCCAGGATATTATGAGAAACAACTGGAGGAAATTGTAAAGACAATTTCGTTTTCTCATATTGATTTTGTGGAAAACACTATATATGGAAATTTGCCCCGAGATAAATTATTAAATCAAATTATATTAACCATGCAAGACAACCTGCTAAACACTGAACATATGTTCAACAAAAAAGACCAAAATTATAAATTTTTACTGGCAGATGGCTCCCAAAGCATTTACGAAATATTTAATGTGTTGGATTCAAGTAGCTGGGACATAGAAAAGATACTATTTCCATGGAAAGATGGAGAAGACAAACTACGGGCCCTTAGCAAAGTAATCAAATATGAAATTGTTATTAATGACTTCAGAGACTATGTAGAAAATGCAATCAATGGCAAGGATGATGTTCATGTTCCAAAAACAGTGAAAGAAGGTCAAGCCATTTTGAAGACAATACCAATAAGTTCATCTGAAGCTGAAAGAGGCTTCTCTCTAATGAATAACATTTGTAATGACAAAAGATCTAGTCTTACTGTGAGGCACATTAGCGATTTCATGACAATAAATCTAATTCGCCAACCGATCAGTTCATGGAATCCAGAACCGTACGTCAAATCATGATTGAAGAAACATCACTCGACTGATAATCCGAAGGTTCATTGCGGAGCGAAGAATTATGATGAAAATCAAAAGCTGCTCTGGGGGATTTTAGAAAAGGATTAATTTTTTGTAATAAAAGAGTTCTGTGTTTATAAGTGCAATAAATGAGTTCATTAATGAAAACAGGTTTTTTTTCTTTCAAGCTTCCAAAAACCCCTTGATCAAAAATTAGCAGCACAGCACTGATTTTATGCCAATGTACTGTTACAGTATCCTTCCTTTAAATGTTTGTCAATTTGGAAAAGAAAAGTACCATATTTTTCAGGCCATAAGATGTACTTTTTCCATAAAAATGATCCCCAAAATTAGTCTGCATCTTATAGACCGAAGGTAAGATTATTATTGTATTTAGTAGTGACACTCATGAACCCACTCATCTCCAAAATGGAATAATTGGCAGTAATTCATCGCAATGTCATTAAATTATACATTATTAATATAGAAAAAATTGTTTATATATGCAGTAAAACCTTATGGAATGTGAATTTTGATGATGCATTTTCATTGCACTTTATTACTGTCTGCTCACAGTAATTACAATTTTGGTGCATTTGTGATGTTAGTTGCGATATTTAATTCCTAATGAGACCATTGAATAGCACAATTAATCCCACAGAACATTAGAATTCCAATTAATGTCATAAAAAATTTATAAATATCTAGGATAAATACCGTAGAAAGATTTGCCTACACTATTACCTATAAGCTTCAGGTGATTCAAAACAAAAAACATGGAAACCAAGCAGCAGAACATCATTTCAGTGCATGTCACACAGAAAAATAAGTTGTGAATGGAGAAAATGAGAGGAAAAACTGAAGGTGACAGTAAAAGAGGAAGTGTTTGTAAGCTCGGTCCTAAATGGCCACAACTAGAGGAGGATGTGAAAAAATGGATAGTGGAACAGAAGTAGTTATGAATTGCTGTATTGATCAAAATGGTTATGTACAATGCAAAAGAGTTGCAGAAGGAAAAGGACTAGTTAAGCATACATATCGTTATTTCATGTACATTACATTTATTAGGAATTAATATCTTATCTTGCATTAAATTTAAGCAAGTACTATTGGTACAAGGTGTCGGTATGTGCTATGTATGTGGCACACTCTAACAGCCTTGTTAATAGGCTATAATAATCCAAGAAGTTGATTAGCCAAAAATACACACAGCCTAATTAATAGAACTGCCAAGTGCATGCAGGGCACATTCAGCTATACAAGTTATTTATGTTTTAGATCATTCCTATTTACTTTCACAAATTAAGTTTATCTAAAATGTTATATTTAACTGTTATCATGCCTTAATATTTTCTTTAAATGTTGCAAAATACAAACTTAATCACAGCTAGAAATGATGCATGACATGACCCTTCAAAAATGCTTTGGTGAACCAAAATATTTTTTCCTGAAAAATCATAAAAATAATCAATCAGGGTTCATCTTTTAGCCCAGTGCATCTTATAGCCCAAAAAATACGGTAATTTGATTAAAATAGATTAGAGCATTTCATGATAAATAGTCTTCATTCTTTAGTTGGTATTTCCTTTTTTGATGTTTTCAATTTTAATACTTCTGCTACTTAAGAGGTGCTAAGAATTCCAAAGATAGATTGTTTCTCCAGAGGTTTCTGAAATCTGAAAAATTCTAAGTACTAGGAACTTCCTAATCTCAAGGATACAAGATTAGAGATGTATTTTCATTTAATGATGGGAAACAGTATTTTTACCTGTAGCCTTAAACCATGCATTTCATTTTTTTTTTGACGTTTGATCCAACTTTAGGTCCTAAAGAAGAAGTGCTCCAGTGAGAAAGAAAGACAATGGATTGAAGCTGGTTACAAAATGCTAACAGATCCTGCACAAATGGGGGAGCGCTTCAAGTTCTTTGCTCTGTTCCCAAATGTGCTGCGCCAGTTTCTGCACAAATTCCCTGTTGCAGGCTTTCCGCCTCCAAGGATGTAAATATTAGGAAATTTAAAGTCAGTCCCACTAGGATTTTTATTAAAAATTTGTACATAGTAGCAAGAATTGTATTGAAAATTTTATTTTAGGAGATTACCATTCTTAGAGATTACAACTGACCAATGTCTTTCAGTATTGCTAGTGAAAGATGGTTTGTTTTTGAAATCTATATTAAATTATTGTTATTTATAACTAATTTTTAGCCATTCGACATTCTGAAGACAATCCTGGAAAGTGACCCTTTATCCATGAGGATGTTATTTCACAATCATGATTTAAAATTGCTTGTGACTATATGTTCCTTCTCAGATTTTGTAATCAACTCTATTAAAACTATATATAGTTTCAATAATGCTTAATATATTATAACTTTAGAATAACAATTCTACTGCACTGAAATTTGTACATAGTCACCTTTAATACTCATTCAGGTCACAAGTCTGTAATTAAATTAAAATCTCGTATTTGTTTTTATTTAAAAATAGTATGGTGAGAATATTATAGTAGTTTGATAAAGAAATGTTAGTGATGAAATTTGAATGTAAACATTATAAATCGCAAAATATTTTTCTTTTTCTATTACTAATTCTACACCTTTATTTGTCCTTGGCACAAAATTTTTTCTTCAACTAATCATATTTTAAAGATGTTCATTACCTAAGTATTACTCAATATAGTTATCAATGTTTTGACTCTGCAGCAGTTGATTCAATTTGAAAATGTTACTTCCATGAGCAGCATAGAAATGATATAAAAATCTTAAATAATAAATATTCTAATAAAATGAAACAAGAATATCAATGATAGAATAGAATTTTATTTAACAAATAAGATATAACAGTCACTGGACAGGATGTGAGTGATAAATATAAGTTAACAGTGATGGCTGATGAGAATTCCATTTCCCAAGTAAATTTTTGGTTCCAATTACTGGCACTCATGACTGCAATCAAGAGATGATTTCCTCAGACTTTGAGCTTGGTGGCATTTAAGGATGAGATATTCTTTTGAAGTGAAACTAATATCATATGTAAACCACCTAATCAAACTCTGCTAACTGTAAGAAACCATAAAAATCTTAATTACTTTTTATCTTCACTAAATGTGCAGCAACAGGAATTTTTTATAAAGAATAAAGATAAATGTACAAAGTTAACTGACTTTGAGATAAAAATTTAAGTTTCCTAATTATGTAAGTGAATTAAAATGATTTTTATTCATTATCTATAAATTTAGTGAAACTACAATTAAGTATTTTCTCAAGAAAATATTTGCCCTTACAAACCTAAGTTTATTTTCAAAATGCAATTTTAATTGAGCATCATTGGCTATCAATTTCAAATGGAGCATCTTAATTCCATATTTATATATGCATACTTTGTTTAATTAAACTTGACTATTGGTGGCCACAGGTATAAATTAACAGAACCTTTCCATATAATCCAATGCAATGTACGTAATTTTGCTAAATCAGCACCAATGGGATTTCCCTTGACAACAAATGATTATCTCATTAAAAATTCCAAGCAAGGTATATTTGAAAATCAATGGTCGGAAAATGAATTTTCATTCTCTTAGGTGTTCTTTGGTTCATGTCCCAAGGTTGTATGACTATATTCAATAATTTTAAAATGCAAATCAAAATATGCAGCACCAATTCCCATGTTATTTAAATGGAGGAATTAAAGTCCTGGAATCGAACTTGGGCCATTACACAGTGATTACCCATAAGCCTCTGTAGGTGTTGGTCCATTAAAAACTGAAAGAATGGTTCAAATAGATATGGCAGTTTGAGTTATTCGACATTCTTTGGGATTTGAATACTAGAGCTCTGAAGTGCAGATTACCAAGTGGAAGTGCATATAAAAATTACTGAAAAATATAATTACCTGTTAGGCTATATCATAGAACTTAACTTCCTCCTTATTAATATTAAATACAAGGGAATGTAAAAAAATTTGCAATGCAAGTTTTCAAAATATAATTTCAATTAAAATGGTGAACAGCTATTTAAGTTATAATATGGATATTGTTTATTGATTAATTTAAATATAAGTAATTATAAAATTTTCTGAGTGCTGAAAGCATTAATGCCATGCACAGGTACAATTATGCACAAGCAGAAAGTTGTAATTCCAGTCAAAATTTTCTAAATTGGCAAAATTGAATATGCATATTGATCTCTTAAAGGTTAATTTGAGTCTTGTAAATTCCACATGCTTAAAAATTGACAATTTCGGTAAATCATGTTAACTGTTTTATGTTTGCTGAAGTTACCTAGATCATCTAGTGCAGTGTTTCCCAAAGTGTGGTATGCGAAAGGATTTCAAGGAGTACATGGCAGAAAAGAAATTACTAAAAATTATTTCACAGTTCTATCTGCTGTCAGATGAACTCTAATATAAAGAAAATTAAACAAATTGATTTATTATAAATTTTGGCTTGATCAAAGCATGGACAGCAACTATATTACTGCGGTTGATATATACAGTAAACTCTCAATTATCCATGCATGAGTTATCCGGTTTGCGGATTATCCGTGCTGTCTCTCTCCTTATGCCTCGAAATTTTATTAATACTCTGATTGCAAAGAAATTCATCAATGTGAGACAACATTTTCGTAATCCCATTATATTAATGTCTAAAGATTTTATCATGTGCAAAAATGATGTTTGTAAATACATAGAATAAATAATAATAGATGATATTGCTTTTTTAATGCTAGTGAGTCTCATGACAATATTCTGGGAATTAGCATATGACTTTCATCAGTCAGTTGTTTCTTTGCGGCAATGCAGTCACTTTTACCGGTATGCCACAGTAAGGGTGATCGGATTATAGATTCTCCTATTGTTGTTTCATCTTGTGTGCAGCTCATTGTATTGTGGTTTTTGTAGTGATAAACTTTTATTCCACCCCTTGTTAAAATGGCAGAGAAACGGAAGAAAATTGTTCTTCCTATTATATAAAAACTCGAATTAATTGTGAGACTTGAAAAAGGAGAATCTGTGAATAAATTGGCAGACAAATATGGTATTGGCATACAAGCCATTCGTAATATAAAGAAAAACAAAACTAAGTTGATGGAGTTTGCTGCAGTTTCTGACAGTGGTGCTGGTCCCTCAAAATGTAAGAGTATGAAAAAATCAACCTAAGAGAAAGTAGATGCAACCTTATTTCTGTGGTTTAATCAAAAGCGAGCTGATGGAACTCCTGTCTACAGTCCCATATGTGCACAGCAAGTGAGATATTTCCATGAATCACTAGGGCTAGAAGGAAATACTTCATCTGGGTGGTTTACTTAATTCAAACCGATACGGTATATGCTAAATTGCCATTCAAGGAGTGATAATGTGTCAGCTGCTGATTCCTTTCAATTGGAATTTCAAAAATTTGTGAAGGAAGAGATGTTGACACCTGCCCAGATATTTAATGCTGATGAGACAGGTTTGTATTGGAAAGGCCTCCCAACACAAACCTTGGTGTTTCAGAAAGAAAGTCATGCTCGTGGCCATAAATTACACAAAGAGCGAATCACAGTGTTATGGTGCGGAAATGCGGCAGGCAATCACAAGTTGAAACTTACTGTTATAGGCAAGGCAAAAATACCTCGCTCATTCAAATGCACTACTTTGCCTGTCAATTACTACAACCAGAAGGGTGCATAAATGGACAGAAATATATTCACTGATTGGTTCCACAAGTTTTTCACAGAGAATATGAATAATTCATCAAAAAATACATATCTTAATCGATTATTCTGAAATAAAATTGAGGCAGTCTTTGAGCTGAAATCATACCTCCTGTTGAGAGGGTTGCCTTCGATCAGACCCTTCCCAAGCAAAGGTGTGAAACCCTCACTGTATCTATTGTGCTTTAAAAACTGAGCTTAGCCCACTCTTGCCAGATATATTTATATGCTTGCCCCCACACAAGGGATAAAGCCTTTTTTTCTTCACTACATTTTCGTTTTCGGAATTTTTCAATTTTCTCTTGTTTACCACATGGCAGACATGCTAGAATTTACTGTCAGATCAGATCTTCTTTCACTGGTCTTTGTATATGTTATAACTATTATTGATATTCATAGTGCATGGTAAAAAAATCCATAAAATACTTTTGTGAACACTGTAATCTATGCTTTTAAAGATCTGGATGACAGAAAAAATATCAGCCAGTACATGGTAAAACACTCCATAAAATATTTTTGCGAACACTGTAATCTATGCTTTTCAAGATCCGTAATTGGCAGAAAAAATATCAGCCATAGAATCGTTGTCAATCTTTTAATAATATGAATTGGTGAAGAAAGTTCTAGATATAGCCATTCTTTTTCCTGATGTTTGCTCATATTGCTTGTCATGCTTCTGTGATAATGTCTTGGACTTGAACTTTTCACGATGGAATACTATCTGGCCCATCTACTGTGGGATATATTTCATCCCATGAAAGATGATAGCACTAGTCCCAGTTCAAGTGAAGCTACATCTGCTACATACGAGCCATCACCAAAGAAATTTCGAGGAATTCCCCTGGAAACCAAAATTAATGCAGTCACGGTGGTGAGACTGCATATAACTTGGACCATAAAATCCCTTAGGGCATGAGTGTCTTGCAGAATAATGAGGATGAACAGAGTAAAGTCATGGAAAAAAGATATTCTCTCCGGAGGAACTCATCAGAATAAGCATAAAGTCATTGACCAGTGGGTCTATGATTGGCTCTGCGAATCCTGAGAAAATGCAAGCCAGGTTACGACAAGGATGCTATGACAATGGGGAATGGTGGCCACCTTTCAATTTTCACTGGGTGGATTTAAATTTGAGGCATCCCAATCTTGGGTGAAAAAATTTAAAAGCAGGCACAAGATCCACCAAAGGCAGGTCACAAGATATGTCAGCTGCAGAGATAAAATGTCTCCTGAGGAGACGATGGAAGCAGCGCTTCTTTTTCAAGAGCAAGCACAAAAGTTGATTCCACTCCATGAGTCTAGTTTGATGATCAACACAGATCAAACAGGGTATGAGTATCGTTCACCAATCAAGTGCACTCTGTCACATCGAGGAGAAAAAGCAACTGCGGTGTACGTTGCTCAAATGAATAAAATTGCTCCATTCATATACAACTCAATATGCAATAATGCTATTGGGGTAACTTTAGCTGAAAGTTTTCATTTGCTTGCAAGACGTTATGGGGAGATTTGGGCCAAAAGTGTAGCAGGAGGTTGAGAGTGCTATCAGACATTTGAAAACACATTCGTGACTTGTATGAAATATTTATAGATGAAAATAACGAGCCTACCTGTGATGTATGTCCGTGTGCTAGCCTTGCGATGTATACTTTTACCATCAGGTAAAAATAATTATTTCACAGCTTTATAATGCAGCACAATTGGTTCATGAACAGTGAAAAGTAACAAGCTGAATGGATATCATAAAAATCTACGCATTAATATTAAATCAGCTTTCGGCTCCAGTATTTAAAGAAATGATTAGACATGTGTGGTTTGCGTCCAAACTGTCTGGTACCCATGAAGTATTTTTTAATGTGAAACAGGTCATTTTCCCTGACGATGTTTTAAATTCTACCTGTAGCTGTGGAGAGTAATACTTTGCCAGATGTTCTTGGCATAAAATTTTTTAATTTTTCAATGCTACTTTGATTCCTACCATCCACAAATGTGTAAAATTCATAACTAAAAATAATGTTAATAACTTGTTGAAAGTTGTATGTCAATTCACAGGAAACCCTTCCTTTCCCTTACTACCTACCGTGTCTGTGACCCATTGATGACTGGTGTCTGTTGATTATTTCTATCCTACAATTAATCAATCCACCGTATTTCTGAGGGATTCATAAAGAAAATAAATATTTTTAATACATATTAACCAGCACACGTGTACTTCTGCTCCATAACTCCAATTTCACAGTCCACTTGTAAGAATCCAAGACATTATCACAGAAGCATGACAAGCAATATGAGCAAACATCAAGAAAAAGAATGGATATATCTAGAACTGTCTTCACCAATTCATATTATTAAAAGATTGACAACGATTCTATGACAGATATTTTTTCTGCCAATTACGGATCTTTAAAAGCATAGATTACAGTGTTTGCAAAAATATTTTATGGAGTGTTTTACCATGTACTATTAATATCAATAATAGTTATAACATATAAAGAGATCAATGAAAGATCTGATCTGACAGTAAATTCTAGCATGCCTGCCGTGTGGTAAACAAGAGAAGATCTGAAAAAATCCTGAGAACAAAAATTTAGTGAAAAAATAATTAAATAATGATTGCGGATATTGAGCAAAACTTCACCACAAAAAAGCAAAACAGGAATAATAAAAAAATCAAGGGAAAAAGTGACCAAAACCAGGTGCAAACTCAGGACATCTGAAATGCTAGCCCAACTCCCTAACACTGGGCTACAGAGGCTGATGAAGCATCCTGCCATCATTTGGGCAATTATCAGCACGTGAAGTAAAAAAAAATAATTTTTAATCAGGTAAGGTAGTGAAATTTCTTACTGGAGCTTCTCATTTAGTTCCATCAAATTTTGCTATTTCAAAAATTATTTAGTGATGGAGACTAAGGAAGTTTTTTTTGGAATGTGTACCATTTTTATTTTAAGACTCTCAGGACAAAGAAAATAATTTCAGCACATTAAAGATTTGTCTGTTAAGTAGGAATACAGTGAAAGATAAAGTAATTAAAATGAGCTCCTACGTTGAAAATGACATAAGGAAGGATTTAATTTCATGTTGGTTTTTTCTGTCTTGATGGAAGCAGTGACCTCATGTTGTCATTAACTATTATCGCAAGGGAATGTAGTATTGCAAGGGAATGAAATATGCTAGGAATTAATTAAGTTAACAAGTATATCTGTAAATATGACAGGCAAAGATATAAGCAAAGCTGTTGTGAATGTACTTTCTAATGCAGAGGTTAATATTTCACAAGTAGTATCTGTAACTACTGATGGTACATTGAGCATGATTGGACGAAATGCAGGATTTGTAACTTTGTTTACTAAACATGTTGGCCATCCATTGCTAGGCTTCCATTTCATTTAACACTAGGAGGCATTGTGTGCAAAAGAACTTGAAAATGACAATTGTGACTAAAATCGTCAACTTCATAGATTCACAGGCCCTAAATAAAAGTCAAATTCAGTCATTGTTAAATCTCCAGTACTCACGCAGGTTTTCAAACATGGGTACTCATGCGGGGTAGATTTTAACCCCATATGAATTACATTGAAAATACATGCAAAGTGTAGTTCATTCATCAACAAAAAGTGACAAATATATATCTAATTTAATATAAACACAACAGATAGTTTTTAACAATATTATTTTAAAATAAAAATTGACAAAACTTAAGTCAATATTTCCATAATTATAAAAAATAGTGAACATATATTTTTGGCATGCATAAACAAAATACAAAATGAAATTTGGTGAAGAATGGTTAAATTACAATTACTTTATAATATAAATATATAATAAATACATAAAAGTTTATAAAAGTACAATTGTAATAATTTTACTATTTTTCAAATGTCCCCGTTTCGTCAGATGTTTTATACACATCTATTTTTCTCGGATGTCCCACAGTTTTTTTCAGATGTCTCATACACAACCACAAAGTATAAATTAATTAATGTGAGACAATTAGTGTATGAAATTTTTAAGTATTTACTATCAATTATATTGCATATGTAAAGAGAAAGTGAAAAGAGCATAAGTTTTTTTCCTCACCTCAGAAATTATAGTTATTGGTTAAAATTTGTTGAGTGAGGAACAGAAACATGAAAAAACTGTCAACTGTTGCATTAAAAACTAATTCACCAAAACAGAAACAATATTTTCCACACAAGGAGATATATCACAGATATTCATCTCACAAGGAGAGGAGAGGACATGGTAGTGGGATCACGGACTTTTATCAAACTTCGTAGGTAGCTCTGGATTCCAGGATCACTGAAAACCCCCCTTTTGGGCATATACGGTCAATAGTTATTCTGAAAATCATGATTAAATATTGCAATTTCTCGTCAACTAGTATAAATTTCATAATGCACGCCTAATTAATAAAGCAATTGTTGGCGGTGAACGTATAGTTATTGCGTCCGAACGTGAGGATGAGAGTTCGATTCCCTCATGGGTAGATTTTTTTCTTTCATTCCTCCTTTTACAAATCCTTTTTCGTATTTCGCATTAAAATTTAACTGGGCAGTCACGTTCATATTTTTTTTTCTGTTAGGTGGTGGTCCGGATCTTTTCTCAAGTCATTCAATGCACGATTGTCTCAACAAAGTTTAAATTATTGAATCTCATATTCTTCTTTGATCTTGCCACACGCTACATCCTATACTGATGCTTATGACATGAAAAGGATCCCTGAAATTATTTTTGCGAAGACTTCCTCCAAATACTTAAAATATGCCCATTAGGCGGAGGTATATCAGGCAAAGGATCATTGAAAGTATATAAGAATATGAACTGTTTGAGATCAAGATGAAAAATATTCAACCATGACATAGAAGATTGTAGTTTTAAGTACTTTTCCTGCTTGAAAAAGCATTTTACCGAAGCAGATTTTTGCGACTCAAAGAAGCTTCTGAAACTATTTAGTGAGATTTTAAGTTCAATTATGGAACAGTTCTCTGCAAGATTTACACAGTTCCGGGAATTAGAAGACACTGTGGAATTCATTAAATACCCTGATCCAGTTATTTTTTAGAAAATTTGACATTAGAAATATTTGACTGGATGACTTTGAAATGAAAATAATTGATTTTCAGTCCAGCTCAATTTGGAAACAAAAGTTTACAGATTTAACCCTTTGCACTCTGATTACAGGTATATAATTAATAAATGAAAATATTTTCCTTTGTAATTTTTTAAATTCTTATTGTAGCTTTCCATTTGGGCATTTCTGTTTTTGTGATATATCTCCTCTATAACTTTAATGATGTAAATTTTTGTCACTACTACATTGTCATGCAAATACAGGATCCTCACCCTGAGTATTCCTTAAAAATGAAAGTTTATTTTCCACACTTGTTTTAATTTACAATTGGAATCGATTCAAGACATAATTACTTCACTCCTAATTGACATATGTATACAATAAGACATACTACATATAGAGAAAGTCGTCTGACGTGTATATCAGATTTTTCGTTATGCTGGCACATGAGCTAGAAAAAGTTTGCAATCACTGGCCTACTTTTTTGGACTCTGGGTCACCTAAAAACTGTATTTCCATCAAAATCTGTCAATTTTTTTTGCAATTACAACACTTTCCCTATATACTACATATATGAGGAAGTAAAAGTATGGGTCCAACACAAAGGAAGTGTTGGTTAGAATGAGAGATGCTGGAGTGTGATGAAGCATTTATTTGGATAAAGAGGCAGAGTGAGTGTGCACAAGACAGAGTAACATGAGGTGGTGTGAAACATAGTTCAATTAAGCCCATACCAAAGCACATAAAGCATTTGCTATAGCCAGCTTAAGTCCTTTAATCTTTAAATGCTGGATTCATATTGGGGTTTTAAAATTATTTTGTTTGTCTTCTGGAAAAATCGTGTATCTCATGAACTACTGGTGATAAAATGTTCAAATAAAAACATTTTATAGTAAAAATAATGAAGAATTGATACTTCTGTTTTTAGAGGAAAGAAAGATGTCAAAAAATTTATTATTACAAAAATTTTACTTGCCTTAGCCTACTACTGTTCTAGTTGGACAACTGAATAAGATGGTTCGCAAAACACAGATGCCAAAATGAAAGAAGAAAATAACAGGAGAGCATTATGGGTTTGAAGCTCCCTCTCAGGGTTATGTTTATGGTTTCTAGAGTGTGAAAGCAAGTCAGAGAGCTTGGGTCTAGATCTAGATACGCATCTGTTTACAATTTGTCTAAAGCATCCCCTTTCCTAAGGCTTTGACCTTGGGCATTCTTGCCTAGATGTGCTGTGATGTAATTCTTTTGGTGTGTTTTAATCCCAAGCTCCAAATATGTAAGGAGTCTCAGAACTAAGTGGCATATATATGGCATGTTCAGCAGATCAAGGTTAAAAGGTAACTATTTCTAGCAATGCCGATCCAGTAGAGAACATCATAACCAGACCACTACTTTTATCAATCTATCCCAAGAAAGTACTCTTACCTAGCTGTCATGCTTAGCTTTGGTATGAACCCTGTGGCATTCTCTGCTATGACGCGGATGGATGAGAACTGCGCGTGAGAAATTACATGTAGTAATTGCTGCAGTGGAAGAAGGGTATAATAGACATGGAGGCGAAAGAGAGCCCAATTTAATTCAAATGACAATCCAATTCTTTCCCAAGTTCCATGACTTTCACGAAGACGCTCATTATAGTAGCTTTTAATACACAGCTGCAACATCACTTTGAAGGAAGCCATCCTAAAAAGAAATAAAAAGTTCATTTAATCAGCACCTATAGGCAAATGGAATATTTTTCAATTATTTACGAGGATTCATAGGAATATATGCAGCAAAATTCTTGGTTTAACTATAAATTTTATGCACAAATGCATTGAAAAAGTTTATTATTACCAATCGATAGAGTGATTTATTAATAATTAAAGAAAACATTTGCTTAAACTAGAGTACAAAAATGACAGCTTCTGAAAAAATGTATTCCATTTATTTCCCAAATCATATATCTATTAAATGTCCTTAAAATGAATAATTCATAGCCACTAGAAAGCATAAATTAAGAAAATCAGATCATAAGTAGGTACAGTACAACCTTGATTATCCAACCCTCATTTATCCGACTTTTGGTTTAACTGATCAAACAATACATGAGTTGTCTAACCGTAGTCAGAAAGCATCGGATATCATTACCGCTAATTATTTTATCTAGTAAAATAAAATTGATTAAATATTCATTAAATGCCTTCTAATTAATAAATAAAACAAATTACCCTATCCTACTGACAGCTGATTCACTCGGGAGACCACTGATAATTAAATTTTAATATTTTTGTTAATAATATTTTACTATATTATTTTTTATTTTAAATTTCACTCTGAAATGGTCTGAGACTATGCAAAATAATTAAATAAATACATAATGTTCCTAAATGAGCATTGTTTCCATTATTTACGAATTATCTGACATTTTTTCCCTCAATAGATCAAATAATCAAAGTTTTACTGTACTTTGAAGTTCATGGTGATAAATAGTTTCATACATTTTTCTATTTTAATGCAACAACTATGAAAATCAAGTTGACCTAAAAGGTAAAATACAGCATACTACACTGTAGAGATAGGTCTGTCGTACTCTCAACATTTAGATGAAGCTCTAAGAAAAAGACCAAACATTCAATTGAAACCAACGAACTAAAAAAAATGACAGATAAAGTGCTTCACTTTCTGGATGAATTGAAATTAATGTAACATTCCCATTGATTTCCAATGGGGGAAATCTCTAGTTTAGTTTTAATTTGATCATCCTGAAAATTTTAAAAAATATGTATACCTTTGGTGAGTTTTTAAAGTGTGCTCAATTCCTCGGAGAAGGTCATTGGTCTTCAGAATAAGAAGCATTTGTCTATCAACAGTGGCTAACACGTCTGATATTTGTGGCAGAAAATTGGGAATTCCCTTCTGGAATTCATCTTTCTGTAAAAAATAATTAAATTATTAAAATAAACACTCAAAGAAGAAATACTATGCTTCTTCTTTTGGCTTTGTGTAGATTCTATTAATAGACTTTATTAAACTCGAATTTTTTATATAAGAAACAAATTTGATAATACTTTATGTCACTATTCAAATATTCCTTTAACTTAGTTCATAAAAACTACTCCAATTCAACTACATCAACAAAATTCTTAAATCAATATAGCTATAACTTCCTTTCAAAACATCCAAAAGCAATTTGTTTATAAGTTGTAATAAGAGAAATATCCCAATTTTTCAGCAATACCTAAGGAGAAATGATGAAAATAAAATGACATTACAGCAGGGGCGGAGAATGAATTTAAGAATACACCTAGTGGAGGGCAATGGGGTCCTCCAAGGGGAGGGCGATCGCCCCTCCCTTGGATCCGCCACTGCATTACAATCATGCCTTGATTAGCACAAAGGATGCATTCCAAAAGGACTTTGTGCTTACAATTAATTTATAACATGGCACTTAATGAGAATTAGTTCACAAAAAATGTATAAATACACATGAACATTATTGAATATAATGTTTGTTGATTAATATTTACATAATTTTAATTATTATTACTTATAATAATAACACACACTGTTAAAGCCTTTGCTGATTCGCCAGATACACAAATGCTATGAATATTTGAGCATGGTTTAAAATTTTGAGACTAAGTGGAACTGGCATCAGTGGTACATAAGAGTCTTTGGAGCCCCTGGTGGTACAAAATCAGAGGCCCTATAAGGGTATTAAAACATTAATTTTTAATGTAAATATTATTTAATGAACTTCTCTAAAACATCAGCAAAATAATAATAAACAGTATAAAAACTTTAATACAAAAAATTAATATAATGGAAACTGCATAAAAAACATTATGCTAATGGACCAGGACCAACCTTCCTTTAACCCTTTGTGCTCATATGTTGGACTTCATCTGACATTGCATTTTTATTGATCTGCTTATATGTTGTACTGAGTCCGACATTATGTTCACTTTGAATATATTGTAACTTTTTACTTTCAGGTTTGTGACAGTCACAGTACCATAATTTTTATACCATAAATACTTCGGCGATACTAATTTAATCTGCGGTGCTTAGAGGTAGGCGTTGTCTTTCCATGAATCAACGATGAGGTGTTTTTTATTTACATGTTACGGAGTTACCATATTGTGCATCTGTCTTGCTGCCATCACGTTACCAAACATTTGGTTTACTGAGATTGCTTAATTAATTGCAAAGCATCAGATATCAACTTACACTTTTTCCTGGGCTATTATGACAACGCTTCATCTTATTTTGACAATGATCCATTTCATTTTGACAATGGTTCATACTATTTTGAGAATGACCCATTCAATTTTGACAATGATTTCATTTTGACAACTTTAATATTAGGCTGTTGGTTCAGTAACTCTGTGGAATATTTGAATTTGTAGACAGATACGTAGAGGCAAATAATGAAGAAATCTCCATTACTGTATTATCTATTATATTATTACTATTATATATATAATATCCTATTTTTGTTGGCCTGTCCGTCCATAGGAATACTGCTTTGATCCATATCGAGTGAAATCTAAAGCTCGATCAGAATCTTTTTAACGTGTTTAACGCTTGACTGTCATGATCTTTTAACTTGTTTTGACAAATTTTCCGACTATGTGGATAATTGAAATTTGGTAGGGGTGCTTGATTAAAATATTACAATGCAATGACAGAAAAACTCCGAGAAAAGACCCAGATTTGACTCCAGGAGATAAGGAAGGGAAGTGAGAAAGTAGGAAGGAAAAAATAGAACTAAGGCAGAGATAAGGAGAAAGGGGGAGAGAAAAGGCTTTCTTTCCTTAGTAGTAAACAATATGTAGCCCTAACATTGCCCTACAAAGCATTATTGTATGAAAATTAACTTCCGTCGAATTTTCTTTTTTTCCACTAACTGGACTACTTGATATGAAAAACGTACTGTGCCAATTGAGTGTTGTGATTTTTAATTCTAAATTCGATGATCCATCAACTGTTTTAGAATCATACTGAAAACATGTTTGCTAACTGGAAAGAATCACTAAGTCGTGGAAAATCAGAAAAGGAAGTAGAGTTTTTGGAATTAATCAATAACGAAGCTGATTTAATATTAAAAATGATTTTGCTACTTTTTACAGACATATGGCAACTTACATTCCTAGATGTACCTATCAAAAAAGAAGTTATAAATTATTAAATACATGTCATTTTGATTATTTAAATAAAAAAATATGTATGCATATTCATGTAGTTCTGACTAAATGTATTTCTGGCATGTATTTATGGTCAGTTTTATATTTAAATTCTACATTCTAGTATTCTTACTGAGTTATGTAATATACATATAATGCAATAAATCATTAACAATTTTCAGTTTACATTATTTTCACAAAAGATCAAATAAATTGAAATGTAACTTTCTGATGAAATCCACAATAAAAGAAACAACATACAATATTGTCAAAATAATATGGGTAATTGTCAAAATTAAATGTTACATTGTCAAAATTAAATGAACCACTCAAAATAGAATGGGTCATTGTCAAAATAGCATGAACCATTGCTTGTATGGAATTTCTGGCAACTCAACCTCTTGGATTATTATAGCCATTACTCCTTCCACACTGAATATACACACAAGGGAGGAGAGAAACTCGGTGCCGGCATTAGCCTACTCTTTATGAAGAGCACCAAGGTGCATGAACCATTGTCAAAATGAAATGGGTCAGTGTCAATATAGGATGGGCCATTGTAAAAATAGGATGATCTATTGTCAAAATAGCCCAGGAAACAATGTATGATCACCAAATTATATAGTAATTTATTCTTTCTATAACAATTTCCAAATGGCTTCTTGGTTTTCTCTGTAAACTGTCATTTTAGATACACGAACTCTGGTATCCAAAGCGGATCGATGACTTCTCATCCATGATTTGACATATGTTAACGGGTTTCATAAGCTTAATGGTTTCCCCAACAAATTGATGATCATAAAGCATGAAATGTGTTTAGTTGTTAAACTTGCTCTTTTATCACTACAAATATTATTCATCATCGAAAAACCTCTTTCTGCCTCTGCAGAACTTATTGCAATTGTGTTCATAATTTGCTTTGCTTTCCTTATTGTTTCTGAAGCAGGAAGATCTTTCAATTGAATGTTATTTTCTACATAGTCACGAAAATCGTTTAAATCAATTTCAAATTTTAGGACTTTATTTAATTCGTGAATCTTTTCTTCTCCAAGTTTCCAAGGGACTCTCACTTCTTCAAGGTTCCATGAAGTGGGGTCCGTAACACTGAATAATTCAACAATTTTAATGGGACCTAAATTATCTTTTTTATACTTAATGTGTTGTTCATTTAATAATCTTGCCTTCATTTTATCAATTATGCACTCTATTACTTTTTCTCATGGCAGTGATTTAAATCTAGCATTTTCTTCAAACTCTATACATTTAAAAGCATCACTTGGTGCCAGTTCGTTAATTTTATTTTCATGCATACCAAAACTATCTTTTAATTGTATTAAAAAATTAATTGTACGCTTGATTGCATTTGCTAAACTCAATTGTCTTCCTTGATAATAATGCAAGTTCATCCGAAATGTCGATCACTAATGCCAAGTCTCTTATAAATGCTTTGTTTTTCAACCTTTTTTCCATGCCAGAAAACTTCTTATCTTTGGAGAAAAATGTATAAAGAGCTGGATAAGCCCTCCAGACCACTTTAGCAGATTTGAGGCTACAAGAAGGCCATCTTGGACCAAAAACACGGCCTATTTTGACTATTTCAATATATAGTTCTTCAGAAATTTTTTTAAGCTCCTCTTGACTTTTATTTGACTGGTGAAAAATGGCATAAATTTTGTCCCAAAAAATCTTGAAATGGCCTATTTCATTGATTTAATTTATAGCATCATCCAAAACAAGTTGTAATCGATGATTCAAACAATGCCAAATTATAACCTCTGGAAATTCTTGAACTAATCATGTAACAACTCCAGATTTTCTTCCAAGCATGGTGCTCGCTCCATCAGAACAAAATGCGATCAAATTCCTCTTTAAATATTGTGTCAAACCCTGAATCATTTAATGTTTGTCGTAACATGTTATAAATATTTTCTGCAGTGGTTGCTTCCAATTCTACCATATCAAGAAAAATTGTTGGTGAACAATCAACTAATTCACATTTTAGAAAAATTACAAGAACAGATTTGCTTGAAATTGTTGAAGCTTCATCAATAATAATACAAATTTTTTACTTTTTTGATAATTTTACTGAAAATTTCATTTCTTATTGATTCAGCAATATGCTCTACAATTCTAATTGCGAATGCAAGCAGTTCCCTAAATTGATTTCATTCTTAATTTGCAGTTCTACTTCATCCTCCATGTCTGACATTGGTCTGTTTCTTTTCACTAAGCTGTAAACTATGTTAAAAATTTTACTTGTAATTTCAATATCTTTTTCATTAATTTTATCAAAAACTTTAATAAGAGTTTCCTTTTTTGGTTCCTTTAGTATATTTAAAACGTAAGTATGAGAGTTTGATTCAAAATGTTCTTTCATTTTTTTTTTCGTAATGAAGCTTGCTGAACTTTTTTCTCGAACCCACATGTGGTAATGTTGCACTTTTGCCATTCAGAAGAATTATGAAAAGATTTTCCTTTAAAGATTCCTAATTGTGACTTATTCACACAATGATAACAGCTAAGTTTTTGTTTTTAATTACCAAGCCATCATATTTTTTTAGAAAATATTATTCTTGCTCTGAATTCCAACAATCAGGCGATAAATTTAAATTTTCAGAATCATGAAAATCCTCTCTCATTGCAACTGAAGAAATTTTCAGATGTTTCATCATTTGCAGCACTAGAGCTACTGACTACAGTGGCGGATCCAAGGGAGGGGCGATGGGGTTGATCGCCCTCCCCTTGGACGACCCTATTGCTCTCCACTGGGTGCATTCTTACATTCATTCTGCGCAACATTCCTTGTTTCTACACCGAAGATTAAGTCTGTAAGACAAGGGAAAGAAAGGTTCTGATGGGGATAGGGATTTTCAAAATGTATGGTCGTCGGCAGAGGCGGAATCAAGAGGGGGGACGGGCAATTGGGGTGATCGCCCTCCCCTTGGGAAGTTTCTGGATCCGCCCCTGACTGACTACTAACTTGACAACTGAAGAGACATTTTCAGATGGTTGGACATTTGCAGCACTAGAACTACTGACTACCGACTTTGTCACTTTTTTGGAAAACCAAACACTAATACTTTTTTGACGCTACATTATGAGGGTCTAATAATTTAAAAAAATACAATTTTATGAACCAACACACTGAAATCACATGGATTAACAAATAAAACGCAACTAATTACATAGAGCACATGGTTGTCATGCTATAATAGACAAACAAATGGTTGCGATTTTAATCTCAGAACATTCAAGTACAAAATGATGTTCCGACCCCTCTTAGCCAATCAAGACATGTAGGCGGAGTCATTCGTCTATGGCTTAATTGACCTCATAAGTTTTCCGTGGTTTCCGCTGAGAGCCCAAGAGCTCTCTTCAGCATCCAGCAAAAAAGTTAACAACCGGTTCTTATTTTCAAAACTTTTTTAACAAAAGGTTCACGCAAACTGGTGCGAACTGGGTCCAGCTCACCATTGTGTGGGGGTCACCTGTATTTCATTATTAGAAATATTTTTTTAATTCAAAAAGTTTTCACCTCTGCACCGATTTTTGTTCTTTCCTTCTTCTTCTTCATCTAAAGGCTAAGCCTTGTCGCTGCAACCATGAACTCCTGTCCTCTGCCATTCTCTTCAACATCTCGTACTTCTCAACTCCCATCACTGACTCCACGTCATCTAGGTATTTCTTTCTTGGTCTGCCTCTTCCTTTCTTCCCTAAAAGTTTCCCCTCCAAGATGTTCACAATTAATCCATTATGTCTAATCACATGGCCTAAAAATTTTGCCTTCCTTTCTTCCATTCCTCTGATCAGTTTCCTTTCTTCTTTTACTTCTTCCAAAACTTTAAGGTTTGTCTTTCTCTCTGTCCAACTTGTCTTTATCAATCTTCTCCATATCCACATTTCTGTCGCTTCCAGACGGGACCTCTCCCTCTTTCCTAACGTCCAACTTTCACTACCATAAAGTATGGTACTCCAGACAAAAGCTTTTGCAAAGGATTTCCTTACTTCCAAATTCATGTGACTGCTTGTCAGTAGGCTCCTTTTGCATTGAAAAGCTTGCTTTGCAAGTGCTATTCTTCTTTTCACTTCCTGTACACATCTATTATCTTCAGTAATTGTACTACCTAGGTAGCAAAACTGCTTCACCTGCTCAATTTCCTGATTGTCTATTTTGATCTTTGATATTGTCCCTGCATTACTTTTGCCTATAACCATCAATTTGGTTTTCTTGATATTTATCTTTAATTCCCACTGTTTTAACGTGTCCGATAATACTTTCAGCATTTTATTCATTTCTCTTTTTGAATCGCTGAATATTACAATGTCATCTGCAAATCTAATGCAGTGTATTCTAACTCCATTTATTTTTATGCCTTTTGTCTTTTCCTTCATAACTTCTATACTTTCTTCAATGAACATATTAAACAAATATGGAGATAGCGGACATCCTTGTCTTACTCCTTTCCTTATCTTTGCTTCACTCTCTAATCCATTTATATTTATTCTTGTAGTTTGATTTTGATAAAGCTTAAAAATTAATCTTCTGTCCCTCCAATCAATACCTATTTTTTTCATAGTCTTAAACAACAGTTCCCAATTAACTGTATCAAAGGCCTTCTCCAAATCAATAAACGTTAAATATAATGTCCTGTTCATTTCTAAACATCTTTCCATTATCACCCTGAGGGCTAATATAGCTTCTCTCGTTCCTCTCCCACTTCTAAATCCAAATTGATCATCACTAATATAATGTTCTATTTTCCTTTTTATTCTGTTTTTCACGATATAAATTAAAACTTTTGAGGCGTGCGAAAGTAGTGAAATTGTTCTGTAGTTACTGCACTCCACTGCATTCCCCTTCTTTGGTAAACTTATAGTTTTACTTTTTATAAAGTCATCAGGTAATTTTCCTTTTTCGTAACAATCTTTTATAATTTTAAAGAAATGTTCTTTTGCTTCCTCCCCTAAGTTCTTCAAAAGTTCTGCAGGTATACCATCAACACCTGTTGCCTTGCCTGAATTAAGATTATTAATAGCTTTATAAAACTCTTCTTTGGTTATTGTTGGGCCTAGCTCGTCATTTCTTATTTCCTCTTCATTTTCAATAAATCTACATCCATCTCCAACATCTCTTCCACTATATAATTCTTCTATGTATTCTTTCCACCGAGCACATACTTTTTCATTTTCCCATAACATATTTCCTTCCTTATCCTTAACTATTGCCGATTTAGTTCTTGGTTTGTACTGGAGAGTTTTAATTTTGAAGTATGCTTTGTCTTGCCTTCCTCCCTTTGTATCTTCCTCAATTTCCTTCACTATCTCTTTGGTCCATCTCTCTTTTTCTTCTCTGCATTTGTTAATAATCTCATTCTTAACTTTTTTATAAGTTTCATCATTTCCATTCTTCCTCAACTTGTTCCTTTCTTCAATTAAAATCAGTATCTCCTCAGTCATCCAAGGTTTTCTAGGCTCCAATTTTCTCTTTCCAATAACTTCCTCTGTAGCTTTAATAACCCCTTTTTTAAATTCCTCCCAACTAAGTTGTCCTTCATAATTTCTCATCAACTCATTTGTTTTTTCTTGGTAATTCTTAGCCGTTGGTAACTCTTTCAGTCCCAGTAGATGCCAGTTCTTTTTAACTGTTCTCTTTATTTTCTTAAACCTAATATTGCATTTTGCCATGACTAGCTTGTGGTCACTGTCTACATCTGGACCTGGGTAACTATAACACGATTTTACCTGGTTCTTATATCTTCTTTTTACTAAAATATAATCTATTTGAAACCTTCTTCTGTCTGGCGCCTCCCATGTGTATCTTCTTCTTTTGGGAACTTCAAAGAAAGTGTTTGATACCATCATCTCATTCTGTTCACAAAACTCAATTAATCTTTCTCCCCTTTCATTTGTTTCACCTAAACCAAATTTTCCTACCATTCTACTATTTCGACTAGATCCAATCACAGCATTAAAGTCTCCCATTATTATTACATTATCTTTATCTTTTGTCATCTTTATAAGTTCTTCTATTTCTTCATACACCTTTTCTACTTCTCCTTCTTCTGCACTACTTGTTGGGAAATACGCTTGTATTATCACTGTATCCGTTGGCACGGTGCTCATTCTTACCATCAACAACCTATCATTTATGTGATATGTATTGCAAACACTGTTTGCCCATTTCTTACTAATAATGACTGCTATTCCATTCCTTCCTCTCTTTTCACCTCCACTATGAATTATTCTAAATTTATCACTGTAAAAATCTCCTTTCTCTTGCCACCTTGTTTCACATAAACCTAAGATATCAATCTCATTTTTCTCCATTTCTTTCTTTATTTCTTCTAATTTACCTATTTTTAGTAATGTTCTGACGTTCCAAGTACCTATTTTGACGTTTTGACAGGGATTTCGTTGGATAACGACCTGAGAAGCCCTGCTACATCCCCTGCCGGATCTTGGGTTCCGAATACCATGATCAGTAACAAATTCCTTTCTAAAACCTTCCATGGTTGCTACCCTCGGGATATCCAATAGGATCTTTAATGGAGTGGTTTCCTGTTGCCTTCTCCATCCTATGCCGTTGACTATCAAAATAGTTCCTCCGCCTTTAGGGGCAGTTTCCCACCCCAAGGGCAAGAGGGTGCCCTACCCCTCCACCTTCTCATCCGCCCCTAAATAGGCCGTTGGCATTTGGTAGAGGGGGGACTCCTTATCCCGGGAGTCACTCGGACGCCAGAGCCTCGTCTGTGAAGCAGGGTGCACCACGTGCAGGTGAGGTTGACATTTGAGTGGGAGAGGCTATATAATCGCATCCCACCCCAAAACACCCTTTCCTTTCCTTATGGAACAATATTGTAGTAAAATCAATCCCTAAAATTTTGCAATTTTAAGAATATTATACTTTTTACACTGTGGGGCACTAATGTCACACATTTCTGCCAAATTATAAAGTTGAAGCCCATCTGGAAGAGAAATATATTTATCTAATCGTTTAAATTTTTAAAAAATTTATTGGCTGCAATAACAACTTCATGGAGATTTTCAAATGTGTATTTGTGCATTTGCACTAGCCGCTAAGTAAGAGAAAAATTTCAGCTCCCTAGCTTGTCTCTAAGTACCTATACATTTATCTATTTGTTTAAACTTGAAGAATTTTTAACAGCCAAATTAATTAACATATCAGAATTTCTATAATCCCTATTTGGTTATTTCATGAATTCTACCTAAACAAAACATTTCAGCTTTGTGTTATATTCAGAAATACATAAAACATTAAATATTTGTTTAAATGTTTGCAAATTTTTTACCAGCCGCATTATGTAACTTTTTTTAGGTTTTCGATTTTCTACTCGGTTAGGCACATAGTACCCACAAAAAAAGAGAGAAAAAGAAAGAAAGGAGAGAGACAGAGGGGGAGAGAGAGGGAATGAGAGAGAGGAGAGAAATTGATTGATCGAGTCTTTTATTCGGGGCGAGATTGAGACTGTGCAGTCCCCTCTTCCATCTAACCAGAGAGGGAGGGAGACAGAGGAGGGAGAGAGAGGGAGAGAGAGAGAGAGAGAGAGAGAGAGAGAGAGAGAGAGAGAGAGAGAGAGAGAGAGAGAGAGAAAGAAAGATAGATAATGGCCTTTATTAGGACGATATTGAGACTAGGAAATCTATTTTTCCAGAGAAGGAGAAAGGGGCATAGAGAGATAGATAATCGTCTTTATTCGGGCGAAATTTAGACCAGAAGGTCCATTCTTACATTTAACCCTTCGTCAATATAATAAACACAAGAAAATGAATAAAATAAGGTATGACAAAATACATTATATAAACATTATGTACCTAAATCATACTAATTAAAAGGATAAAATTGAATACAGATTTGTGTTTGTGGGGAAAATCTAGGTAAAAACAGACATGTCCAGGGAGGGAGGAGGATGAGAGTGAAGAAGAGAGAAAAGGAGAAAGAATGGGAAGTGCCTTAAATTTAATACTTAATCCACACATACCCATCATATTTGATGGGATATTATGCTAGTATTTACACATTTGTAGTAGATATTGTTTACTTCAGCTGCTACAAAGATTGTTTTTGTTGACAATAATTAATAAAAGTGTAAGAAATTTTCTAGGTTCAAATCAAGTACCGTATTTTCCACCAGATACCGCGCACCAGCAGATAACGCGCATCTTAATAATTTTATCGAATTGAAAATTGTATACATAACGCGCAGACGAAATTTTTCTGTTTCTGATAGAAAACTGAATCAGCGCAATTTCTTCTTTTAATTTTTTAATCCAACTTCAAATTCATCACGTGATTAGTTGTTCATTTGTTCTGGTTTTGGTGAACGGTATGAACACGTGCTCAGTTATACTAATTACTAAAAGTTTTATAATAAAGCCCATGGAAAACGAAAATAAATTATGACGAAAATCTTATACTGCAAAATTTAAATTAGAAGTAGTGAAAGTAGCCCAAGAAAAAGGAAATCGTGAAGCCGGAAGAATTTTTAGTGTAGGAGAATCCAGCGTCCGAGAATGGAGAAAAAGTGAAGCAATTCTCAATTGCTTGCATGAAAGAAAACGTTCAATGCGTTTCGGTGCGTTAACGGTGCTTGTGTGTTATCTCCATGACCCTTCTAGTCATTCTATTCGTTTATTTTATGCTTGTTATTATTTACAATACAATCAACTCAACTGCGAGTATTTTCTGTAAAAGAGAAAATGCGTAAATGAAATGATCGGACACGGAGTTGGATTGTTTCGGTTGGTTGTATTGTAAATAATAACAAGCATAAAATAAACTAGCGAGTATGTTGAATTACGTTAGAACATTTAGTGATATTGTTTCATATGTTGCTTTCTAGACTGATATATTTATAGGTATTACTAATTGAAATTGTATAATATGGAAATGCTTTAATTAAGTGGTAAAACGTGTATTTTTTTAATTGAATAATTATTTTCGCTAGGAAATAATTTAAATTGCCATTTGATGAAAAGAACGTCTGCAAGTGTTTTTAAAATGTGACGAATTGTCGTCAATTTCCATTACTATAAGAAAAGCATAACAATTACAACGAAATAACGTTCGCTTTGAAATACAATTTTTTTCCTGCGTATAACGCGCATAGTCACATTTGCTCGATTTTTATATTTTTTTGTATAGATAACGCGCGCGGTATCTGGCGGAAAATACAATACTACTTTCTTGTTAGATATTTCTCCAACCCTTTCAAGAATAAGTGGCATTAATGTGGAAATGTATGGTCAAATTTTCAGCTTTCTATCTTTTTCACCCTCAGAGATATTAAAAAAACAAAATCTTAAATGGACCCCAATCCGAACTCTTTATATTTTTCAAAACTCAAAACTAAAGAAAAACAAATGGCAGCAGTACAGAAATCTACACTCCAAGTTTCAGTTCTCTATCAGCTAAGGTTTCATAACAATTTTAATTAGAGCAAGTGCAGATGCCAAAGTGAAACTATAAGTGTATTTAAAAAACAAGCTAAAAATATAAAAGAAGCCATGATAAAACAATATAACTAATATAAAAAGGTTGGAAAATTTTTTTATGAGAAAATGTATGAATATTTTGAACCTCTCATAGTCTGAGAAAAAGCACAGGCATACCTCATTTGCTGTGAACTTGGTAGTCTCAAGTCCCTTGCTGATAGCATCCCATGTGCGACCTGAGACCATACAAGCAAGCAATGCATACAAAGGCTCAGCTATACCCATGCCTGCTCCTTCTTTTTTCATGCCAGATGTATTACCATTAAGGATATGAAGCCATAACCTGGAGTATCTAGCCCGAAAATCATCTGACAAGTCCTGGAAAAAAATTCATAATACGTCAACAAAACCTAATTAGGTCAAGTATAACACCAAATCAAGGAAATAATAATTTTAATACAGGCTAAATTAAATCACATATTTTCTCTCTTAATGACTTTTCATTGGAACCCTATACAGTTCTACAATATAACTTATTAATAGATTGCACAGATTCCTGCATGTTAAGCATGAGATTAATACAGTAGACCACCACTATCTGCAGAGGTTACATTCCTGAAAAACTCTTGTGTATGCAAAATACATATGCTAACACCAAGACCATATGGGAAAAGGGGAGCTCTGTTTCTAGCTCACAATACTAAACTTATCAAAAGAATAAATATATTTACAACAAAAGGAAATACAGTGAGCCCTCCTCCAATGCAGGGGTTACATTCCTCAAGAACACTGTTCGGCGAATCTGCGTTGGAGGAACTTAGTACCTTAGTATGGGATTAATTGGGATACCTGAATGTGGCCGCATGAAGTCTCCGATAAATACCTAGAGATGTAGATTTTTTAAAAATAAAATAAATTGACTGTATGGCAATAAACAATGCAGTATCAGCTGAAATTTGTTCCATCAGCTTACAGGAGACTGAGGGAGAGGAAGATAAGTGCGAGAGTGAAGGAGAGATGGGGGTGACATTGGAGAGATATAGGAAAGCAAGCGACACACCAAAGCTGGAGATTGTTTATAAAGTTCTAGAGTGTGCATACTGTTACATGGTTGGCGAACCACATTCGAATTTTCCATGTTCAGCAGATATTTGGTTGCATTTATTTTTGAGCATATAAGTGAATCCACACTGGAAGGTTTGCTGTAGTAATAGTCCATAAAACATCAGTAAAATATTATTATTATAAATTAACTTAAATGACATGCTTTGGATAATTAATTAAACATATTAGACCTTTAAAAACATAAGGAAAAAATGCATATTTTTAAGGTTGTGGCCAGCCTGATCTTTCCTTGCTCGTTTTTTGGCTTTTTCCTATAACTTTTCTGGAAATAATGCCATCTTATCCACAACCCATGTATTTTACTTAACATTTATCTTTGTGGCACAACCTCTGGCATGGTTAGAACTTTGCAGGACTCCAAGTTAGATTTTTTCAAAAAAATTATATTCAATCTATTCCAATGCAGTCCCCTTGACCTTGTATACCAGTTGCCTGGATGACAGCTAAATCAATGGAAATAATATAACTCCTTCATAAGCTTTTCAATGAATTAAAATATCTATATTATGTTAGTAGCAGAATAGCAGCAAGTGCATCTTGTAATTCAACAACGCAAGAAAGAAATTTAACCGTACTCGGGAATGAGTGGCATTGCATAAATGGAATTTGTTGCGAGTTTAGAAGCAAACAAAATATTCTTAAGTTGCAAATAGCAGTTTAAATTACATAGTTATCATGGAATTACAATATCAGTAGTAAACCATATTAATTTGCATAAAAGCCGCTACTACATATAAGTCACACCCTTGTTTTTTACTTTCTCATATATATAGTATATTGAGAAAGTATTGTTATCGTGAAAAAATTCGACTGAGATTTTGATGGAAATACACATTTTAGTGTCCCTGAGTCCATAAAAGTGGTTTTCACAATGCCATCTGTCAGTCGGTCTGTTCGCTGTTCTAGGGCCCAAACGCACACATAAAATTGAATGATATCTCGTATTTGTGCAATATATATATATATCATCTTTTGCAGATCCTTTTTTTAAAATGATATTGCACAAAAATAAATGGTAGTTTATTCTTGGCGATTTTTTGAAAAATTTGATTTACTCAAAAATGACTCCAGAGAATTTCATTAAAATCAATCCAATTGTAGAGCCTGATGTCACATATAATACTACGTAAGCTATATATCTATTGAACTCTTGATATGCCATCCAGTGACATTACAATGTATGCTAAGCTACCTTACCTAAGCCTTATGACATCACGCCTCCGCAGCGATCCATTCCAACACTTACTACAGCCTTACGTTTCAACTAAATCAAATGAATCTTATATTTATGAATAATATCATTCATAAAAGACATTCTGAGGAGATAAATGATATTGCGCAACAACTAAGGGTACTTTATTCTTGGATATTTTGAAACAAAATTCGATTTACTCAAAATTGGCTCTAAGGATTTCGTTTAAAATCCGTCCAAACGTCCTGATTTCACAAATAATATTAACTAAGCTATATGTCCCAAAAAAGTTACTATATATCGTCCAGTGGCAATATTTCTGTACAAGACACTCAACGCACACGTCAAAGGGGAGGGGGAACCCAGGGTTTCCCTAGTCTAAAATTCCGTACTTCACTGTTAACGCCACACACTTATTAGTGAGAGGTATTAGATGTGAGAGGTTGATGGTGTCAGTCACTTTGGTTCTGTTGCTATGCATTATTAACATAATTGGCAGTGAATTGCCAAGCACACAGAGTTAATTTTTGCTTGTGCAATGTATATTGCACCGTTTATTGAGACAATCTAGGAAAAAAAGTTTCTGAATATTAGCGGCACATGTCACATACTGTGCATTGCATCACCAAGCCATTTAGCAAAGCCATAGTGAATTTTAACGATTTCACTTTTTTATTTTTTCCTTGCATATAAGCTGCATCATCATTTTGTAGATAAAAAAATGAAAAAAGGGCAGCTTATGTGCAATAAAATATAGCATATGAAAAAATTCTCTATATATAAGGGTGTGGCACAGCTGCATAACTTATGTGCCATGCCAGTTACTTATATTCTACAGAAATTTTAACAGGGATAGCAAGAATACAATGAAACCTCTACATAACTAAATAAATCAGGCTTTCAAGAAGTCAGGGTGCTAGTTGGTAATATCTACACCAGATTTGAAAGTGCAGTTACTTAAGTACTGTATTGGCCCGAATATAATGCAATCTTTTTTTTCCTGAAATAACATTATTTAAGTAGCACTTGCATTATATTCGAATCCTAAGGTACATATAACCTGAATATAACACGGTGTATATTCAAGGACTAATGATTTTGTAAATAGTAAAAACACTTTAATCTCCACCCATTTGTATAAGAGGTACAAAATTTGTCTAAAATTAATTAATTTTGACATTTTTCAACATTAATTTCAACCCAAAAGTTTACTTAGTGCTATTAAGAGCATGCTAAACCTGAAGACTTTGGGTGAAACCCACAGAAGTGGAAACCCTAGGCACGCACGAAGCCCAAAACACTTCTAACTCCAGTCATCTATGGATGGAAACTTCCCTACATGGATGGAGAGTTTTTTCACATAGCATCTTGTGAGTAAATTTTGGAAGGTTAAGGGCAAACAAGTCCAAACATTTGAGATGAGGATTTACATCTTCCTTTCAAATGATGAAATCTTTCATTCACATTAAAATTTCACCACTACAAATACCTTGAAGTGGATGAGGAAAAAGACCAAACTTGTACCTACCTTTTCTCCAGCCAGCAAATCCTCGGCAGTCATTGAACTATAGCTATCAGTAAGTCGGCATATTCTTCCTGCTTACTTTTGTGAGTTTTTGGCCGATTTTTTATTATGGGTGATGATCAAGGTAGGAGTGCTGCTGATCATGTTGAGAAGAAAGTTTTGTCTAAATCCCAGGTTAACAAAAGAGTCAGGTGAAGCAACGATATGAATTTTAAAATACTCGTAGCTCGAGAGGCATAAAAAAGTAACAATATTCAGGCTTTGAAGAAGTACGGTATCCCTGAAGTCAGCATATGTCTATGGCATAAAAATTTAGAAAGGTACAAGTGTGCTAATTCAACAAGGAAGGCATTTAGGGGGCCGACAAATGGAAGATTTGAAGAAGTTGAGGATCGTGTTTTCGATTTCATTTTAGAAATGCAACGTGAAGATTTTCCTGTCACTTGTGAAGCGATAATGTGGAAGGCATTGGAAGTGGCGAGGGAGTTAAAAATTTAAACAAATTTAAAGCAAGCATGTGCTTGTGTAGATGTATGATGCATAGAAAAGGCCTATCTTTATGACACCTCACTTCTCTGGCTTAGCGCCTGTCTAGTGATTTTAGTAAGAGTTGATATCTTGTCAGTGGTGCATCATAGGCATACACAAAAAACAATTATCTGCTTGGAAAAATTGGGAATGCAGACTAATTACCTGTTTATTTTGATATGCCGTCAAATGTAAGTCAACATAAAATCTGCTAAATCAGGGTTGTTAAAATATACCAGAAATGAGAAATCAAGAATCAAATGTTATGCTTGCAGTCGTGGCTGACGGACGAAAACTGACGGCTGATGGACGAAAACTGACTCCTTACATGGTTTTAAAGCATAAAACAATGCCAAAAACAAATTACTGCCAGATGTGATCTTTTGTGCACAGGAGAAAGGATGGATGAATGAAAAACTTGTGTTAGATTGGCTGAAGGTTATGTGGGGGCAACGTCTGGATGCGTCACTTTGTCAGTGGGGAATGCTTGTGCTTGATGTGTTCAGTAGTCATTTAACAGAGAATGTTAAGAGGCAGATGGTGAAATGCATACCGACCTTATAATTACTGGTAGGGTGAAATCTTAACTACATGTGTTAGATGTTGCAATATTATTAATCTTAATCTATTTATTACTGTATTTACCCAAATCCAAAACAAGGTTATTTCCAAATTTCAGCTTGCGAAAACCGGTAGTCATCTTAAATTCGAGTACTAAGTCATATACAATCAATACATCGCAGCTAATTGATCGTGCATCAATTTGTGGTGCGTTATTCATCACATGACCAACTCATCATGCATCAATACATCGTACAACAAACTCACCATGCTTCAATACATCGCTAGACAAATTCGTCGCGTGACAAATTGGAAGGTGAGACACCATGATTGGTGTACAGCAGGAAGATACACTTTTGGTTGGATGTCACCCCTTGCCATACACCATCCAATGTTTCTCCCGTAATTCTGATATTATCACAATATAAAGAAAAATTATTTTGTGCAAAAGTGTCTCCTCCTGCCGTTCACCAGTCATGGTGTATTGTGATGAATTTGTCGAGAGATGAATTGATACATGATGAGTTTGTCGTGCTATGTATTGACATGCGATAAATTTGTTGTGACAAATTGATGCCCGACGAACTGACCATGATGAATTTACGCACGATGACCTGATCGCGACGAGTTGTCATGGAACTGTAGGAAGTATGATTATGTGTTTAATCAATGTTTTTTAAACAAATGAAACATTATAAAATAATTGTATCTACTGAAATTTTTCATTGCAAACTTACGACTTGAAATTTAATTAATCAATCTTAATTTTTAAAATTAATTCTTTTTTTTCAAACAATAATTTGAAACAAACCATTTAAATTAATGAACAAACTAGTACACCTAAACTGAATACATGTTCGAATAGTACACCAAATACATGCAGTGAGAAATTAGGTCATAAAATCTTTTTTCTGTTTTGACAGGTCATCTTAGATTCGAGGTCGTCTTGGATTTTGGTAAATACGGTAATTATTTAAAGGTGAAATACAAAAAATTCATGGTTTTCTTGTTTCGTTTTTTTTCTAGCATTTTCTTGAATAACTTTCAAGGTCTTAGAGGTTGCGTTATCAACGAGATCATGTTATATCCAGGCTAATCTCTGGAGCAGATAATATTTTTCTTGTAGGCGACTTTAACTTATCTATTAATTGGGTGAACAAGGTTGAAGGAGTGCCTTCCAATTTGGTAGATATCTTTTTCATTGATCATTTCCTTCATGCTCTTGGGCTAAAACAGAGCAATTTAAATGTCACCCATGAGGAGGCTATTTTGGACTTTCTCCTTTCCGCTGAGGTGGTCACAGTTTCGGTAGGAAGGAACTTTTTCGACTCTGACCATATGTCACTCTCTACCGCCTCTACCATGGAGTATATACCCACCCAACCCCCCGCTTAGTTAGGGTGTGGGTGAAGGCCGACTGGGAGGCCATAAATCGTTCCCTTTTTCTCCTGCCGTGGGATGCACTCCTCTATGGATCCCTGGGAGACTCGGTCACCATTTTCTACGGTTCTATCGAAGCAGTAATTGCTGATTGTGTCCCTTCTGTGAAATTAACAAAGAAAAGACCTCCGTGGATATCTGGTGAAGCAGTGATTTATATGAGAAACAAATGCGTGCTGGGCTCTGTATAATAACATAAGGAGACACTGTAAATTTTTATTAAGAAGAGATTATAAAAATTATGTAGAGAGTATTACGGATGAAGTGAATTCATATTCTAAACGTTTTTGGTCACTTGTAAACTCCAGGCGGCGAACATCACGTTTACTTAATCTTGTGAAATATCAAAATATTGTTACTCAAGGTAATGATCGCCCGCGTATTTTCAATAATTATTTTTCCTCCAATTTCTCCCTGCCTACCTCTACTACTGATTCCCTTCCTTCTATTGCATCAATTTCTTCGGATTCCTTATCCAATATTTTCACATCTTTTGCTGAGGTCAGATACTTACTTGCTTCTCTGGATAAAAACAAATCTTCCAGCTCTGATGGAATAAGTTCTGTCTTTTTAAAAAATACTTCGGAGGTTTTGTGTATTCCAATAACAGTTATTTATAACAAGTGTCTGTTCAGTGGACGTTTCCCTGCCATATGGAAGTCAGCCAATGTAAAACCCATTTTAAAAAGTGGCAGCAGAGCAGATATCACAAACTATCAATCAATCTCAATCCTCCCTCTATTATCCACCATGTTTGAAAAGATAATACACAGGCATTTGCTCTCTTTCATGTATCCTTATATTTCTCCTCAACAACATGGTTTTCTACCTGGGAGCTCTTGTCTAACAAATCTTACTGTCATACACCATGAAATCATTCTGGCCTTTGAACAAAGATCCAAGGTTGATGTATGCTATATTGACCTGGCTAAGGCATTTGATACAGTTGACCATAGACTTCTTCATAAATTAAGCGATAGATTTAATGTACACGGCCCTCTTATCTCTCTCCTGGAAAATTATCTCGATTCCTGAACACAGCGTGTAGTACTTAATAGCCACTCCTCATCCACGACTCCAATCATGTCCGGTGTGCCCCAGGGTAGCATCCTGGGACCTCTACTATTTAGTCTTTACATTGATGATTTAGTTGAGGTTATTGACCCACATGATTGCCAAATTATTTTATATGCTGATGACTGTAAAATATTCAAAAGGGTTGACTCCGATGAAGACAAGCAATGTCTCCAAGCTGCACTTAACTCGTTGATGGAGTGGTGCTCCAAGTGGAAACTTAAAATAAATCCATCTAAAAGCAAACATTTGTCCTTCACCCTTAAATCCTCACCTTTTCCTTCCTCTTACAGTTTACTAGGTAAACCCATTACTATAATTCAATCCCATGAAGATCTTGGAGTGATTTTTGATGCTAAATTAAATTTTCCCAACACATCGAGAAAATTTCTGCGAAAGCGATGTCTTTACTTGGTATTCTCTACAGACTCACTGAAATTTCCAATCCGTTAGCTCTTAAGACATTCTTTAATGGCTGTGTTGCTCCCATACTAAATTACTGCTCTCCTATTTGGTCCACTGCTGCTCCTTCGAACATAAAACGGCTTGACTCTATACTAAAGTTCTTCTATGCCGTAGTTTGACATTGCACGCAGGATAGAGCACCCTCTTTAAGCATCCCCTCCCTTTCTCATAATCATCTTATTACAGATCTTAATTACCTTCATTCCCTCATCAATGGTTTCTATTGCTCCCCTGTACTTTCATCCTATTTTTCTCTCCATGTTCCATCTCACTCCACTCGCCTTCAAAATCTTTTTCATTTACCAAAATTTTGACTTTCCCTCTCCCAATGCTCTCTCTCTTACCGCCTCCTGTTTGCATATAATTCCTTACTGGCTTTACGTCCGAATCTTGACATTTTCTTACCCACTTCTTTCTGTAATCAACTACCTACTACGTAATCCTACATTTCCCTCATTTCTGGCACTGTTTTGTTATGATCATTTCAATTGCTGTTAATATTATTGTCTCGTATTTATTATAGTTATTTATTCTAATGTTATATTATGTGTTACAGTTATACGTTTCAATGTAATGGTGCCTCTGTGCTGTTTTTGAATTTAAATAAGTTATACGGTATGTCATATACAAGCAATAACACTTAAATGAAATGAAAAAGTAAACAAATGATAAAATAGAAATGAATTTTTATTAATAACTTTAATATGAACATAACTTTTATATGGGTATTACTTTCATATGCATTAACTTAATTTTATTTACATTAGCTTAGGTTTAATTATTTACAATATTCACATTAAACTTTTCTTTGTTTGTTCATATTTCTGGTTAACCAGTCTCTTGGACTAATATAGCCATAACTCCTTCCACATTGAATGCACACAGAAGGGAGGAGGGTGACCTGGTGCTGACATTAGCCTAATCTTTACGAAGAGCACCAAGGGGGCCAACTACTTAACATCCCTTCGGAAGGACTGAGTGCTGACTTGCACATAATTTGGGGACAAGATTACATTGAACTTAGGTGAAGCTCAAACTCTTTCTAGTTCTGCAAAAGCACTTTGGTTACAGACGTTATCCCACATGACCATGTTGCTCTCTATTTCTGAAATCTCTATCCCATTAAGAGATCTCACTTGAGAAAATGTGATATAGACTTAACCAGGATGAATTTAATATAAAACTTACAATCACATTTTAAATGGAGCATCTTACTTCCATATTTTTATATTTATACTTTGTTCACTTAAATCTTACCATCAGAGATCATTGGCAAAAATTCAAGGAATATTTCTAATTTTTCATACAATCCAATGCAATGTACATAATTTTGCTAAATCAGCAACTATGAGGTTTTTCCTGACAACAAATGATTCTCATCAAAAAAGAAAATTCCAAGTGACACATATTTGAAAATCAACAGTCGGAAAATGAATTTTCATTCTTTTAGATATTCTTTGGTTCAAGTCTATATAAAACTGAAAGAAGGGTTAAAATAAATTCAACTGTTTTAGAGTTATTTGACGTTCTTTGGGTTTAGAATACAAGAGCAGAAATATACAATTACCAAACAGAAGTTATTATATAAGTTAGTAAAAACCAAGTTAAAATTTCAGAAGTAAATTTTCCAGAAGGAATCTGGATTCGTAGCATTATATTTCAGCATTATACTTACAGCATATAAGCCATGGTCCAAAAGTATTATCTCCACATCACCCAAAATTTTCCCTCCTCTCTTTCGAACGAGGATGTTGCCTGGATGAGGGTCACTGTGAACAAAGCCACTCTTAAAGATCATCTCAGAATATAGGTTGCCGAGACGGGATGCCAGAAGGAAAGGATCAATGCCCTCCTTTTTGATATATTCCAAATCATTCACCTGACCAGCTCCCTCTACATACTCCATTGTCAGGACACGACTTGTTGACAAATCCCAGAATACTTTTGGTACCTGAAACAGAAAAAAATAATAATTAGTTTACAAGGAGCAATTTAATATCCCTTTTTAGGCGTTCTTTACCAGTGAAGCGGTAAGTAGCAGAACGCCTTATGGGCACATCTTGTCCGTCTATCCATCTGTCCATCGTAACTTTCATCTTCTAAACCGCAGGACGGATTTTAATTAAATTAAGTACGAGTGATCGTTATTAAAATTATTGCCCAATATTGATTTTAACTGAATCTGTCAATTAGAACTTCCACTTTACATAATTACTTTAATCAACTTATACTCATATCTCATTAACCCCTCAAGTGTGGAGGGCATTTAAATCAATGCCATTCCGGAAATGGCTAATCTGAAGTAAACTTATAAAAAATGCACAACTTTTTACCTATTTATTAGATTCATCTGAAATTTTTTGAGAATTTGCATAAAACTACGAGTATTTATAAAATTATAATATATTTTTTACTTTTTTTGTGTATTTCTTTTGGGTGAAATGGTTTGATGAAGTATTTTGTGCATTCACAGAAGCGCTATATCACATGTCTGTATTCCAGGTTTACGGATTACTTCATGTATACTGCTTTATCATAGATTTCTACATCTTCCTCATAAGTTTATCGGAAAAACATTCCAATAAGGATAAACAAAGATGCTAGAGGTGTGCAGGGACAGGAGAGAGAGGTTTCATGTTTGCCCACTCAACAAAGAAATGCGAAAAATATAGGTTTTTACCTAAGCAATTTGAGCACGATATTCAATATGATTCCCACTATCACTGTCTGAACTGACACTTTCTTCCAAATCACATTCAAGTAAGTATTCCATCTTATTTTTATCACCAGGTATTGATTGCCTTTTTCTACTGGTTGATGCCATGATAACTTTGACTCTTTTAACCTCTTAGAAATTAAACAAAAGTAATCACAGAAAAAAACGAACAATAAAATTACAGTAGTGTATTTTTTACCAGAGAATATTATTTTTCAAATAACGCTTGGATAATTTGAAAAAAAAAACATGGGATCGAACCCAGACCCCCGCCATAGGAGCTAGGCACGCTATCCCATCAGCAATTCCCTTTGTTCTCAACAGTTCGACAATGATGCCAATTAAGTTGCATATGATGTTTTTGGATATTTCCGAAGCTGATTTCTTAATCTCAAGGGTCCATTCACAAAAACCCAGAGACACGGGTCTCCTTATTTTCGATGTAGAATCACCTGGTCACATTTAATCAAAATCCATGACCCAAAGGTCATAGCCTCTCCTTGTAAAACGTAACTAAGCGCAAATTGTCTACAATAGTCGCCGGTAGGTGGTGTGATGGCAGCTAAAAAATTAGTTTTTAAAATATCTCTTAAACAATGCAATATATGGGAAAATGTTTCGAACAAAGATTGTATAAAATTAAATTTCCTACAACTTTTATTCAAGTACTTTTTTACATTCATCAAATATTAAAGGAAATATTTTAAATAAATATCTCCTTAACAATGCATTATACAAAAAAATGTTTCAAACAAACGTTATAGAGAATAATATTATCTATGAAGTTTATAATAAACAAAATTTACATTTTTGAAGATTTAAAAGAGTTATATGCCAAAAACCAAAACATGACTAGAGTAAACATTCACTTCTGGTTAAGTGATTGTTGCCAAAACCTAATCAGCTCTTCATTATATAGTATTATTTCTAAATTTAAGGTTTGGTATTGATATGATTGTAAGTTTTTGAGTAAGAGCGCCCACAAAATCCTATCACATACAGATCAACAGACTGACTGACAGACAGACATAATTGAGAAAATAGTCATAACGTGTTCAGGGGACCTTAAAACATATTTCTGTTGAAATCTCTCATTCGATTTTTTTCATGAAAAACATACTTTCTCTATACTGCATATATGGAGAAAGTAAAAACAGATACTGTAATATTTGATCAGGCAAAAGCAAAATTAAGCCAAACGTACAGGGTCGGTGCAGTACACATATGACAATGGCATGAGACGTTTATAGGATCGGTGCTCTGTACGTATGACAACATTGAGGGGTTAAATGGCATCCATTAAGCAACAATGAAATACCTTACTTACTCTCCCTAGCTCTTATATAATCTGTAAGATATAGATTTAAAAAATTATTCGGATAGAGTACAAAATTTACTACAAGAAAGTCTGCGAGACCACATACTTTCGAGTTATAGTTATGGAGATAAAAATTCAAGAAAATCTCAAGCAAAACATCACATATTTTGTTTACGTCGATTGCGAAGATAGTTCTCTCAGCAAACAACAATTAAAAACCCGTATATTTCTCTTCCATGCTCTTATATGATCTGTGAGGTATAGATTAAAATAATTATTCCAAGAACAACATTTACTACAAGATAGTCCACGAGACCACATAATTATGAGTTATAGTTTAAGATATAAAAATTCGAGAATCACCCAATCTTTCGATACCATTTCATATATATTTCCCATTAAGAATGCCTTTGAAATGTCTATGTATTGCATTTCTGGAGTATACTTTTCCATCTTGTTTAACCCTTACACTGCCTAATTCGGATATATCCAAATAAAAACATTTCTTATCTTTGACTGGATAATACGGATTTAGCCCAAAAAAATTTTCCTGTTACTATGGCATTTGAGGAAACACCCGCAGACATAAAACACATGTTGTTTTCCTATAGGTGCTCAAATCTGTAGTAAATTTGAGAAAACACGCCTTTGGGACTTGTGTTTATTCATGTCTACATATGCGATCATAATGAAAGTTTTAACACATTTGTGACCAAAAGCATTATTTTGGTTCAGCATCTTGACTGTAGTTTGTTCTTTAGTAATTTGTGCAATATATCTTATTTTTCAATGATTGTTAATGTTTTTACAAAACATACCAGTATTATCTTCCCATATTCATAATTCAAATCTTGGCATCATGTCTCACGGGTGGTACAGGAACATATTCCAAACCATAATCTATGGTAAGGGAAAGAAGAGTAAGCGAAATGAAAGAAAATTTGAAAGGGCCTTTTCTATAAATACATGACACCCACAGTTATCCCCACTTAGCGTGAGTGTCCCTACTTCAGGGATCCTTTTACTTTCCACTTGCAGCTGCTAGGGGACACATGCAACTGAACAAGGTATATTGTTCCTAAGGGTCATTACATTTTAGATTTTCTCAAAAATGAACAAAATTTTGGGGCCGGCATCCTTTTTTCATACATGCTTTTTTATCAGCCATGTCTCCTAGCATAAATGTTTTATTGATAAACAATAATAAGCAATGGACGTTTTATGATTTTTATTACCTGGATAGGGCAAAAGATTGACTCATTTGAAGTCTGTCACAGCATTTTGCATTCTCAACATAAGAACCTTTTATTTTTATTAAAGAAAGTTGAGATAAATTCTGTATTGTGGTAGTTGAATCATCAAAAACAACATAGCTCTGCTCTTGGCACTTACAATTTTATCATTGTGAAACCATAATCATGAGTTCTTCTGATGAATTTGATTACATATCTCAAAAATAAAAGATAGATTCTTCAGAGAGATGAAAGGGAAGAGGTGAGATCTTTCTGAAAAAACTCATGACATTCATTCCAAATACAAGATAGATAGAGATGATTTGCAGTGCTGTAGTTGCAAATAAAATTATTTACTTTCTCATATATGTAGTAAAGAGAGAAATTTTTGTGATCATGAAAAAAGTCAAATTCGAGATTCTGATGGAAATACGTTTTAGGCGTCTCCAATTCCAAAAATATTTTTTTGCCATGTCATCTGTCTGTGCATAGTTCTAGAGCCTAAACAGTTGAACTAAATCAAATTATATCATATATATATGAATATTATTATCCAGAATATAAGAGATGAACATGAAATAGTGCAACATTAAAGAATAGTTGATTCTTATCGATTTTCACAAAATTTCTATTATACATAGGTACGTATTAAATTTGATTATAAATTGTATACGTTTTTGTGGGGCATTAGAATTAGCATTGAGAGGGCATGATGAATCGGATAAGTCACAAAATAAGGGAATTTTTCGTGAGTAAATCCAGTTTAGTTCTGAGTTAATAAAGACTTAAAAGTTCACCTTAGTCAATCAGCTGTGTTTAAAGGTACGTCTAAAACTATACAGAATGAGTTGCTGGAATGTATATTAGAAGTATACCATGAAGAAGTTTGTAAAGAAATTCAAAAAGTAGATTATATAGCATTGATAGCCGATGAAACTACTGACGTGTCATGTCAATTTCAGTTAGTCATTGTATTACGTTACATTGTAGGCAGAAAACCAGTAGAAAGGTTCTGAAATTTCATTAATCCTGATGGACACGATGCTCATGCAAATCGCAGATTGTATTTTAAAACAACTCGACCCCCTAATTGGTGACAGTCCAAATAAACTTATAGCATAAAGTTTTGATGGAGCTTCTATTATGAGTGGACATTTAAATGGCATTCAGAAATTGATTAAAGACAAGTATCCACTTGCTAATTTTGTCCACTGTTACGTCCACCAGCTGAATCTCATTATGTCTAACGCAGCGTCCATCAACAGCCAAATCTGTATCTTTTTTGCACATTGGTCTGGAATCTATTAATTTTTTTCTAATTTGCCCCAAAGAACAAAAGTGTTGGATGACGTTGTACAGAGAAGACTGCCTGGGTATCACAGACCAGATGGAATTTTCATACTCGTGGAGTCAGCATTATTTATGAATATAGGAAAGAACTCATAGCAGTTATGGAAATTATTGAAAACAGTGATGACAAAGTTGCAGTCTACTATAACACAAGCAGGTGCATATAAACTTAGGCTGAAAGAAAATAACTTTGTCTTCTGGTTAATACTTTTTCACTGGATAATGCCTCACATGGAGATAATTTTTAGTCAGGTACAAAAACGAATCATCGATCCAGTTAAAGTACAGCAAGTGATGCAGCATTTCGAGTATAGCATACAGACAGTCAGAAACCAAGTTGATGTGATTACCGAACAGGTTGAAGTCGAATTAGAAAATGAAGAGGAAGAAGTTCGGCCAAAAAGACCACAGATCACTGACAGCGACTCTGCCTGCAGAAAGAGAGAAGGTAAAGAAGTTTGTGACACCATAATCACAGAAATAAAAGATAGATTTCAATTTACTGGACACCTCTTGGCTTCTATTTGTGGTAGAAGAATTTGATAATTACAGCAAAAAATTCTGACACGTATCTCAGTAAAATAATTGAAAAGTAGGTATCCTTTTTTAGAAAAAGAGACTGAAGAGTGAACTTCAAGTTTTTTATGAAAGAGAGGAATTGAGAGCAGTTTCTGGTGCAGTACCATTTCTGTCGCTAATTTTGGGTGATGATTTGTGTGAAACATTTCAAGAGACAATAAAGCTTTTAAAAGTGTTGATCACGATACTAATGTCAACATCAGTAGCAGAATGGTGTTTTTCAACGATGAAAAGAATCAAGACTTTTCTTAGGAATAGTATGAAAGAAGAAAGACTAAGTGCTTTAGGCATGCTATCGTGTGAAAAAACTTTTGTAAATAACATAGCTTCAACAGAAAAGTTATTGATTTATTTTCTAACAAGAAAGATCGTCGAATGGACTTGGTTTACCGCTCATATTAGCTGCAAGACACTTTTTTCATCTACTGTATATTTTTCGATAAGTAAAAAATTAAATACTTTTTGTATTATAATTTTAGGTTTTTTAAAACATATGTTGGCCCTACCAGTTGAAACAACCACCGGCTGCCACTGGTAAAATTGTATACTAATACATTTGCTTCGAAATCAGAAAATATCATCAAGAGTTAATTTTATTTACTAAAACAACATTATTTTACCTTTTATTGTGGTAGCCCTGCTCTTTAGCTCCACTTTAAACATCTTGATTTCATTATGGTATACTGTACAAATCTTATATACAAAATTTAGTTGAAATTGTTCAGCTAATTCTTTCCAAATCGAAATTAATGAAAGAGTTTAATTTGTAATAATGGCACCCCTGTTTGGCTGATCCAGTCTAAAGATACTACAATTATCGTTTTGTTTTTGTGTGTACATTATAAGTATTAAATTTGGTTAAAAGGACAGTTCAATACAAATACGTTTAAAAATAAATTTTATTATTCCTTGTATTGAGGCAGCCCTGCTTTCTATATCTATAATAAAAATCTTGATTTTGTTTTTTTTTATGTTGCACACCACCTTCATACAAAATTTCATTGAAATAAGTTTGGCCAATTCCTTCCAAATTCATAATTACTGAAAAGTATTATTTTGCAATTGTGCCACCCCTGCTGAGCCGATCCAGTCCAAATATGTCATTTTGGTCATATATTTATGTGAATAATTTACATACCAAATTTGATTAAAATCAGTTCAGCCAGTTCTTACCTGATACACGTGTATGGATGTATGGACCTCACGAAGATAATAAAGTAAGTCCTCGATTTACGAATGGCTTACGTTCCTAGAGTTTGTTTGTAAGTCCTTCGTTTGGTACTCAAAACAAATATTTCCTAAGGATTAATGTAATATATGTGTGTGTCATAATCCCTCCCTGAAAGCCTATTTAACCTAAAACTCACTTGAAATTGGTACATAAATTGTGAGAAATTAGAGCTCTAGCATTCTCTGGGTGAACACATGAAGAGGCTTCAGTAGGGTTAAACAGTTCTTTGCTATTTCGAATATGGGCATTTTTTTCTTCTTTAAATATGTATGTTCTTTCAGGCATCTTTTTCCAAAACAGTCCGATCTCATCAGCATTAAACAATTGTTGCTCAGTCTATCCACATTTCTTAATAATGTTTTAACAAATTCAGCTGCTTCTTTTTCATCAGGACTAGCTGAATAATTTTTACATTATGTAAATTTACCCTGTGGTTAAAATGGAAAAACCACTCACGACCTGCATGGAATGAACCTTCAGTTTTACTCTGTTCAGTTCACGATGACATTTTTTGCACCTTTTTCGTTGACTGCATAATTGGATGGCATGTCGAAGTAAATGGGTGTCTCATCTGCATTATCCATTTGGCTCAGAAGGTAATTGTGACTTTTCCACAACTGAGTTACATGCCTCTGGAAAGTTATTAGTTTGTCCGTGAAGTCGGAAAGTAGATGGTGGCAAAGTGAAGTTCTTTGTCGCAGGCTAAAACCATTACGATGCATCATACACACACACCATCCATTACTAGCCTTAAATTCTTGGTATGGAATGTTTTGCGATCATGGTAATTCTTGGGCTTTCAATTTAATGATATCCCGCATCAATGGTTTACTGTCCATTCTTTGAATATGCACCAAGTTTGCAATTTCCTCTTCTAATGCATGAAATCGGCCTCATTTTGGTCCACTGAATGATCTCCGCGTTGAGTTAGCACCTTCAAGTTTCTCTTTTACTTGCTTCCACCTTTGCACATTTGCTTCAGTCACATTGTATTTCCTCCCTGCCGCACAATTATTTGTTTCTTCAGTATAGTGCACCACCATTAACTTAAAATTTCTGTCGTAACATCTTCTAATTCCTTTCGATACATTCCCTCTTACCGCAGTTCCTTTTTTCTCTACACGATCTGCCATTTGTTTGGGGTATCTTATTTAAAAGTTATAAATAATAACTTGTCACTATTTCACTTTAAAACTCAGCAAAGCATGTACTATTCAAGTGCTCTTGTAAATTTTCTACACTCTGAAACTCACATCCACTTTACATCTGCCGTTGGCATACCAAATGCAAAGCATCATGTTTAAATTGCAGTAGATACGTTTAAAATGTATCAGTCTTGTTTACATTGTATTACTAGACACCTTAATTGGTGCCTCCATGACTTTGTTTTTCATATTACGCACAGAACCGCCCAGCTGTAGTCATTTTTTTCAACTTGTCACACGATTACCTACCCAGCTCTAAACACTTCCCTACTCCTGAAGTGGAACCATTGGCCTGTGGGAGCAATTTTATGAAATTTGACCTTAAATCTTTTAATTATTGTAGCAATTAATTAAATACAATGTACTACTTTATGTAATAATAAATATCTTAATGGACATATACTTGACATCTGGGTGTTTCATGGTGCATTTAAAATAGGGATGTATTCTCACCTTAAATCCTCATACTCCATTCTAAGATGATACCTAATATTTTTAATGGCATTTTTGTGAAAAAACCTCGTCTTCCTTTCGGGTAAATATGGTAATAGTTTTTGAAAAAAGCTATCACACACACACAGATCATCGAGAAAATGGTCAAAGCATGTTCAGGGAACCTCAAAATGTGTATTTCTGTTGAAATTTCGCAGTCAATTTTTTTCATGAATACAATACTTTTCCCTATACTATGTATATGGAGAAAGTAATAAAAGCACACATTCTAGCACAAGACTAATGCACAAAATACACCAGTAAATGCTCAGAGAAGTGAATGAGATGGTAATGCAGGAGGTTGAGAATTAAGACTGAGAAAGAACCCATTCTGTAGGATGCAAACTGTAAGAATGAGGAAAAGTGTGATGCAGTGAACCACGGAAATCTAGTGCCTCGGTCAGTTCATAAGTGAGGAACTCAGTTCAGTTCAAAGGTGGTATGGAGGTCAATATTCATAGGGGCATTAGTGTGGATGTTCGTAAGTCGGGCATTCATAAATCAATGACCTACTATAATGTTTTACAGCAATGATGAAAGCACCTAAAAATGGCTCAAACAATTTTGATTAAAATTCTTTCAGTTATGCAGTGTGGTGTCATAAACAATACTAAATGAATCATATTTCTCTAAAAATAATTATATAGCATTCAGCAGCATTAAAATATATTGAATTTTACACCCAGCTACTGTTTGAACTCGTCCTCTGACATTATGCAACAATCTCCACCCATTAATTATGCTTTAGAACCTACATGTCTTTATCAATCCACATTATATTTGATTTATTTTTATTTTTGCTCATACGATATTATTTTGATATTTGTTTTAGTTTCAGAATTTGAAAGTGATTTTTGAACTGATTTTTTTTTGCATTTTTTCCAATTTAAATGCAATTATCATGATAAAAAATTATTTCATGGCATTATCATTGTCATTTTCCTATGCCTTAAGCCCAAATAAAGTAAAAAAACATAAAAATGCCAATATTAAAGTGTTTCATTTTTTGTTGTTTATTGACAATTCTCAGAGACTCCCTGAAAATTTTTTGATGCAGTCTAAGGGTTAAGATAATCTCGCCACCCCTAGGCCATTGCCTACTTTGGCCTTATTTCAAATCTGCTACTGCTGATGAATTTATGTAATATTTTCACTATCATAGCCTTCTGGGAAAGCGAGGTGACACATGCCATATAATATCCCATGGCATAACCAAGGTGCCCCTATACCAAAGACAGCATGGACAAACAAATTTTTATTTATCTTTTTCAAAATTAATCTTATATGACAGCTCCAAATATAGCAATAAAAGCATTAATACTGTCACAAACTATAGTAAGTACTGTGGAATTTTTTCAAGTTCAATGGAAAATAATATATGGAGGGTAATTAAGACCTGCAGTATAACAGAATCCACAGCCTAAGTGCTAATACTGTTTACTGAAATGCATCACATAAAAAAATATAAATAAAATAGTCCATTTGTCTATGCATTAAGCAAGATCTCTAACATCAAACGTAATAACTCATAATCCTACATAGTAACAACAGAGGTAAGCACCTACAAGGCCCAGTCTGAAAGCATGTAATAAATGCTGCTTTTGTTTCCTTCTATGTTGTTTCTCTAAAAAATGTTTAGTGTTATGATTACAGGAAAACAAAGTCAGTGCCATATATTAAAACATCTCAAACTGAATTGGAATCTTATATAAGACGCCACATGCAAATTTAAAAACATTTTCATCACCAAATGATAAATATCTTTAAGTATTTTTATTTTTAATGGATGCTGATGTTACTAATTATCATAGGTTAGAGATGTTTTGTTTACCTTGAGCCAAGGAAATTTGATAAACATGGACTGAGCTTTTTCTGCATTTTGTCCCTCAAGAGAAAAATCCAACTCCAATGGAATGTTTCTTTTTGTCTCCTCCACCAGCCAGTTAAACTTGAAGTCAGGGAATACCCACGAAACTATTCGGACAAGAAGCTGTAAGCAAAAGAAATTTTCAAATTTTACAAATTTATATGCTGGGACTTTTTTTTGAGGTTTTGCATATATTTTCTACAGACCTCAGATACTTAGCTGCTGTTCCATTAATCAAGCCTAACATGATACAACTTAACATTTTAACTCCCCATCAAAGAGTAAATACAATTAATGAAATGGAATTTTAACCATAAGACAATTATGAATACGGAAAAGATAACTCAGTCAAGAAATCTGAATTGCATAAACCTTTTCACAAATGTACAAGATGGATGTGAAATTAATGATCAGACATAATAAGTTAAGCAGAAAGAAATGGGTTCTATAAAGAAATATTACCTTACTTGCAATGCGTTTGGAGTAAGGCAGTTGATTAAAAAAATAAAATAAAAATAAGCAGATGAAAGGCATCTTAAATTGCAATATAAATTGCTCTGGCAAGTGAATTAATATCATAATTTTTACATTCCAGCCTATTCTTGATTAAAAAATTAGGAAATAAAATAAAAATTGTCTATCATCATTGAAGAATACTGTGACAACCAGAGCCAGCCAAGTACTGAATGTGAATATCCATGGGAGACCCACTAGATTAATAGGTCTTGTAATAACAAAAGATTTATGGGGCTCCCAAGTTTTAAAATAACATTTTTGTAGTGCTTTTTGTTATAAATCAGTTTGGCAAATTATTTTTTAGTAAACATTAATGCAAAATTTACACCTGATACTTCAATAATAACAACCTACTTTGACAATAATAATCCCCAAACTTTGGAGGCCCTCAATATTCGGGGACCCTGATGCCTCACATCAACCCCACCCTCCCCTTTGGCCGGCCGTGGAGACAACTTGTGTTAAGTTAAGGTGACCAGATTATTTTTAGCAAAAGGGAGTTGAAATAGTTATTTTTAACAAAAAAAGGACAAATTTGATGATGAAAGAAATCTATTTACATTACTTATTTCATACTAATTTCAATAAAATAATAATTGTAAACGAGTCCATGCACTACAATAGGCTTACAGCATTCGATAGTGTTCATTTAAAGAAAATGTTGTATGCTTGCAAGAAAAATGCCTCTATACAGTGAAATGTCATTATAACAAATTCATGTGGATGACCAAAATATGACGTGAAGAGTTCCCGGATTTCCAGCCAGGTGAATAAGTTGTCAACCGACGTTTCGGCACCTTCCTCAAGTGCCATCTTCAGGGGTCTCCTGAGTGCCGTACCATTAGGACGAAGGATGAAATAATGGTATGGCACTCAGGAGACCCCTGAAGATGGAACTTGAGGAAGGTGCCAAAACGTCGGTTGACAACATATTCACCTGGCTGGAAACCCAGGAACTCTTCACCTCATTGATTCGCCAGGAAAGCATCAGATCTTTTTGACCAAAATATGTTCGTTATAATGAAATGATTTTAAAAATTCAGAGGAAGTGCAATATATTATCCCCCTGACAGTAGCGCCAAACACAGTAACTCTGAGAACTGTGTAGTGATTAAGTCATCATTGTAATCATAGTAGGAAAAGGAACTCTTAAAAATGTATAAATATTACGAGTAATATATTGATATAAAGTTAAGATGCAACCCAACCCACATCCATCTTAACAGAAGGCTTTACTGGAATAAAAAGGAAAAGTTTTTCAATGTACAAACAGTGTTTATTTATACGAGAACATATTATTGTAGGACGTAGTTCCATATTTGGCTATAGTCATTTGCGATGCTACAGTTGAGGGGAATATATTGCACTTTAGTCAAAATGTCAGAACGATGGTTACATATAACAAAATAATTATCAAGAAAGAAACCATGAATTAGTGTTTACTTCTTAAAAAAGTTCGTAATTTTTTTCTGAGCGGTCTGGTCGAGTTGTGAAGAACCTGCCTATTGGCTGCTATAGTGCTTTTCAGATGACATGGCAAGTGAAGGGGAGGTAAAAGAGAAAGTAGATGGGAGCAAGACACTGAGCAAACCTATAGGAAAGAAGGAGGGAGAAACTAAGCATTTGAAAGCGTATTCTCCATTGAGTCTCCCTCGTGGGAATATCATGTCCAAGTGTACTGTGAATTTCCTTTAAATGCTCGCCAAACGTTACGTGTTCCGGTGTAGAATTGGCAACATCTAGCATGAGCTTTCTGCTAGGAGGCAGTACCCCACCTCTTAGCAGTTGAGACATACGAACGGTCCCAAGTACGGCCAAAATCTGACTCACCAAGTCATATGAAAAGCACTATAGTCAGGTAATCGTCCAATACACTTGCCTGAACTGAGATTTCACTGAGTTTATCATTGCAGCATTGTAGGATGCTAAAAACCAAACCCAGTAAAGATCAAAAAGTGTACATCGTATTAAGAAATTTCTTTTTACAAACTTAGTTATAATGATCATACTTTTTTGTACTGGGATGAAATTTTAGTGCTAAACCGATATTTTCATTACAATGACTCACTAAAATGATACACTTTAACATAATGTTACATAGTAAATCGGCAGGAGATGGAAAATAATTTCGTTTTTACTGAATATTTCATTATACCTGCATTCGTTATACCAGCATTTTGCTGTTTAATTTTAGAAACAATTTTTCATAGTAACACAAAACATATTTATCCAGATTTACATTATGATAAATTATATCACATAAATTTCAATTACTGCAGTTCAAAATGAATTACACAAACTTTCAACATTACCATTCAGTAATTACAAGTGTTCTAATAAATATCTAATTGTGAGGCAAAATTCAGTCTCTACATTGACCAACTAAAAAAAGTAAAAAAGCATTTAATTTTGACAAAAAGATAGCCTCAATGTTGAAAATAATAATAATAATTTGACTTCTTATCTATGGGCGATTTTTAGACCATAGAGTCCATTCTTACATATAACCCAGTATGACAAACACAAACATCCATGCCTTCGGTGGGATTCAAACCAACAACCTTATTATCTGTCAGCAGATACTCGAACCACCTGTCTACCAAGGACAGCCATAATATAGATTATTCTAAATAAAACTGTTAGACTTGCTTGAAAACTATTATTTCTGAGGCAAAATTTAATCAAGGTATATATATTCATTGAAATAAAAAGCTTCTCGAGAGGCTGAAATTTATAGAATGATTGAAAATTAACAATTGCAATTTTTACTAATCTATATATTAAGCAAATTTTGTCAGCAAAAGAACAAAGACATGAATATAAAGTAGAAAATTAAACATTCATTTTGGAAGACGAAGTGTTCTTTATCACTTTGAAAACCAGATCAGAAAACTGAAAAATCTTTTAACAAGCAGTGTGTCAGAAAGTTTAGTGTACTGAGAACTGTTCTTGAGATGAAAGATAATGATTCACAGGCAGAACACCCTGGCCTATGGTGCATATGCAGAGACAGCACCAACTACAATTACATAACATTGGTTAACATAGGTAAAAGGACAAAAACTGTTCTAAAAGGAGGACACAGAATGACAAAAAGTTTAGAGAAGACAACGTTTGAAAAAGGAGGACTGTCCTTCCAAAAAGAGGGCATCTGATCACCTTAGTTAAGTGAAATAAATCACCCTCTTAGCATTAGGCTTCTTACTTCTTCCATAAATAACCACTTCCTCACCTCCATTGTTTTGAGATCAGCATTTGCATTTGATCGAACACATGGATGCTGTATCTTCACTGCCACCACCTGTCCTTTGACATCTCCCTTGCCACCTGGCATTTTTAATCGTGCTCTGTGGACCTGTGCCAATGAGGCCACACCAACTGGATGTGGGTCAAACTCTTCAAAGATTTCCGATGGCTGAAAAAATCAAGCTGCCATTAAGCATCATAATAACCAGCAATTGACCATAAAATTTTTATTACAATTGCAAATAATTTTTGCTTCCTATTCCTTGCAACATGAATTATTTATTCCAGATATAATTTGTGATGTATTATATAATCAACAGATTAACTTTACAATCCTTCTGTTATATACATTGCTAATGATATCTCTTACAGGAAAAATAGTTAAATATCTTCAATTGCTACAACCTCAACCTTATTTGTATTTAGTAGATGGTTGAAAACCTGTCATTCAAAAATCAGGATATTGATTAACATTCTAGTTGATCAAGCTTTACAAGATGTCAAATTAAAAATGTTGCTATGTGAACATATATATCTTGTCGCCATATTCAGTCCAACTCATCATAAAAATTCCAATTCATCTCACATCTCTACCAAGTTCCTTTTTCACCACCCGAAGAATATCTTTCAGGCTGGACTCAGGTGCTTTGCTGTGCAGAACCTTCATGGATTCAACATATTCAGCAGGTAAAAGGTAGTCCAAAGCGCCCATATGCTGTCCTACCTTCACAAACATACCCCCATTTTTTCGGCAAAGGTCTAAAAGTTTCTGAGACCCTTCATAGTGAACCTGTAAAATTATAGTGAACACCAAAAGATTTCAATTATAACAGTTATTATGCAACAAAATGAGCATGGCGTTGTTATCACAGAAGGCAAATTAATATAATAGAAATTCACTACCCAACTTATGATACTTCGTAAGAATTATTTGCATAGCTAGATCGATTTGGGTACCAGCATTAAAGAAATGTAATATTCGTAGCTTTAAAGTTTTAGGGCTTGGTATGAATACCTGAGAACGAAGCTCCTTATACTCAGCTGATTCTACATCATACTGCTTTGCATATAATGTTCTCTTGTAAAGACGTGCGATGTCCAACACCTGTTTGTTAACCATTCACATTTAAAGATATGAGAAAAGAGCGAGGAACTTGAGACAACAGTCTTCATCTTTGGTTAATTACAAAACAATAACAAAAAAATCAATCGGAAAAACCAAACAAGATTCTCATAAAACCTACAGTTGCTGCTGCCCTTCCGAAACGAATTATTCCAATTGAGTTGGGGTCGCCGAACTGATTCACAGCTAAGGCTAATCCACCCATGGAGGTTCCAGCAACAAGAGCGAACTTAAAAATTCGACGAGTGGGAAACATTTCTCCGATAAGCGTCGAGCCCGACTTTACGTCTTCACTAAACTTTTGAAACTGGCATCTAAGCGAAAACCTATAAACATACTTATTAGTAATTGACATCGATTTCGATGATTACAGTATGCGAGTTCTACTGAAGAATTTTCATCATCTTCTGCACAATGAGATCTTGCGCCAGTATACTAAATTGTAAAGGAAGCGATTTCGCGGAACAGTACCGAATTTTGGGAGGGTTTTTTGTATACGTGTACGAATGTGCCGCTCCACCTATTCATAACTGTTTACTTAAAAAACTCTTGACCTTCTTCTGCTGCTGACCAGACTTCCAAGAGGCTATGACGAAGCATAGTACTTTAAACCATCAGTAGAGACATTCAGAGACATCTGTCCAGACTAATTCAACTAGAAATTTATCATTTTCGTTATCTGCTTAAAAAATGAAAGATTTAGAAATATTGAGATGTGTTGCGCCAGTTTAATTGCCGTCCGAGGCATGGAGTTGAACTGTCTGACAGTAATGACAAGATTTTTGCAGTAGAATTTTGTGATATTTTTTTTACTAAAACCGCGGAATTTCTATTGAAGAGCCGTGAAGGCTGCGAAGCGGCGTGGTGGCGTTCATTTTGCTTCTGCTTTGTTCGAGCACGCAATGGGAATTCAAATGAAACAACCTTTGAAGTGTATTAAATTTGTTTCAGCATGGAATTACATCAAGATTTATATCTGCTCAGTTTTATTCGGGATAGTTCTGATGTGCAATATATTGGCAAGATGGGTTTGGAAACCTAAAACATATTTTTCGCTGCAGAAAAGAGATAGACCACCTCCTTTTTTGGTGGACAATTCTTTGGGCCAGCACTCTTACGTGAAATTAAATGCAAGTATCATTTAATATAAAAGTTTAACTTTAAACTCATTTGAATATTTTTTCTTCGATAATAACAATTGATAAAATGCCCTAAATATTAAATTGACTGCGAGTTGTAATAATAGTAAAAACAGTTTTAAAATTGTTTATTTTTATAATAATTTATATTAAGGGTGTAAAACTTCATTACGTCGAAAATGGAAGGAGGAATAAATCTGTCATACTTATGCTCCATGGATTTCCTGATTGCTGGATCAGTTGGCGTAATCAAATCCCGCTGTTGTCCAAACATTTCAGGTAATAATTTGTTTCTGAACTCTTGTGATTGTAGTTATTTCCTACATATTAAACATTTATTGGTTATTCTTAATTTTTAATAATGCCAGTTTAAAGTTATCTTTTATATACTTATTATTTTGATCTCAAATGATGGAGATTATTTTTTGATAACGTTTTACTGTGTCACCTATCAAATACTTGTTCTAGTTCTGTGGCATTAAGTATAGAATGGCATATTTTGATAAATGGGTCAAGGTTTTCATAATAGAATCTCTAATATTGAGAATTTCAGTCTAGATAAAATCTCAACCTTGAACAGTTTTCATTATTTTATTGTATAACAAATCCTGACAAATGCATCTTTGGCAAATAACATGTGAATTTCTGAGTAAGATTTTCAATTCTCAATTTTATCTACCATATTACTTGAATAAAATATTTTGACATGGAAATTAATCAAATAATCTAACCAAATTTGTCTAGTTTATATAAATAAGATGGTCATTTATCACAGCTAATTATGTCCCTCTGATGTTTTTTCATTATTATTATTTTCTATTTTAGGGTGGTAGCTTTGGATCTGAAGGGATTTGGAGATTCAGACAAGCCGTTGCATCGACGTCGCTATAAAGTGAATGTTTTGCTCAATGAACTTCATGAATTCATTAATTCTTTAGGTTAGTTTTGATTTAAGCATTGATCGCACTCAAAGGTGATGTTAGCAGCTTTCCAGTCTTTCGTAAAGCACTATCATTTTCTTTCATAACGTCATGGATGTGACTGGTGAGCAATTATTTTAAAGCATGATTCATGATTTTATTTCAGCATTGAGTAGGTTATTCCTGAGGCTATTGCCCATCAAAAATGTCATATGAACATGGTCTGTCTCAACGGTTATGGAACGATGGGTATTTAAAATTCAAGATTTTAATTAATTAAGCTGATTATTAGAACAAGTTCTTACATTGTAAAATTCAGTTTATAATAAATGCTCAAAATGGCCACCTTCAACTTGGATACTCATCCTCACTCTTTTGACTACTGAGTGTGTTACCCTACCAAGATCTTCGGGGCCATTTACCCATGGCCATGGCTGAGTGGTTAAAGCATTGGCTTTCCATGCAACAGTCCCAGGTTTGAATCCAGCAGAGGCCAGATTTTTCAATCTGGGATCGTCCCATCCCCTATTTGTGTGCTTTGAGGAGACTGCACAAGTCATCGCTCCATCTTTTGGAAGGGGCATTAAGCAGTTGGCTCCCTTGGTGCTGTTTGTAAAGAGTAGGCTAATGCTAGCACCAGGTTTCCCTCCTCCCTTGTGTGTCTAGCGTGCACGGAGTTATGGCTATAATAATCCAATAGGTTGATTAGCCAGAAATGTACATAAATAAACAAACAAAGATCGTTTACCCATTTTGCAGCATCGAAAATTCGATGAAATAATTCATCTCTTGTGTCCGCTTTGCATTCATACAAGATGGCTTTCACGTGACCCTACACACAGAAATCTAGTGGGCAGTCTGGTGTCCTCAGTGGCCAATTCCGCAGACCTCCACTGATCAAGGAACTGATGTATGTGCACATAAGCTGCATTTCAAATACCCATAGCTCCATAACTGTTGAGAATTGGCCCCATATTTATGACATTTCTGACCGGGAATAGACTCCTGAAGTATTGACGTAATCAAGAATCATCCTGTATAATTGTAGTTGGTCTAATGTGATGTACATTGCATTCGATTAAATGATTGTACTCATATAGTTTTTCTTTTTATTTGCTAATGATGAATTTCTAGGTGTTTCATCTTGTGTAATTATTGGACATGACTTGGGTGCTCTCCTTGGTTGGCTGCTCATGTACGCTTATCCAGGTCTTATATCGAAGTTCGTCGCCATTTCATGTCCTCATCCAAACATATACTGGGATGTTTTGCCACAGCAGGGTCCTTTTAACTTAAGGTGCAGATGTATTTGTTATTTATTTGCATTTCTGCATATTTGTAAATTATTGTAAAAAGTATAGTATTATCTTTTAAAAGTTGAACAATATTTTTTACATACATTTTAATTTTGTAGAATAATTGAGATTATGAAAACTTTTTAAAAACGTTGTGGGAGATTGTGAGTTCTCTTTTTAATGAAACTGTGTTGTTCAATGATAAATGTGTATTGAATAGACGTGAAAAGTTTGCGAGCTGTAGTAATGGCAGGTTCTATCAATTTGTATTATTCAAAGTTTGTACAATTTAGTGGTATAGAAAAGATCTACCTATCAGCTAATTGTGAGCAGTAAATTGTTTGCAGTTTTGTTTGAAACTTTGAACTAATTAGGTGTTTTTTAAAGCAAAATCAATTTCCCCAATTATGAGAATCTTGAAGAAAATCTTCAAGTCTACCTTTTGTTTGAAATACAATTGCTTAACTGTGTCACTCCAATAACCATAAAAAGGCTTAATAAATCAGATTTGTATTTTGACTGCAAATTAGCCATTGTAAGAAGTGGCAGTTGATTCTAAAAACGATTTTGCTAAGCATCTTTTAAAAGAATATATTTTAGAGGTTTTTCTGCTTAAAATGATTTTCTGTGATATCATTTGTTTATGGCATCGCATTTACTTCATAATCTGTTTATATAAATGCGAATAGTAATTAACTATCAATTTATTGTTCTAGGTGGGTGCATTTCAGTCAGCTGCCGTATTTGCCTGAAATTGACTCCCTGAAGGAAGATTTGGCAGTCATTACACAATGCTTTGGACACATAAATGCAAATGGAAGCAATGAAAAAACCAGTGCTTTGGAAGCTTATAAATATTCGTTTTCACGGTGTGGTGAGTTTTTTTTACCAATTTCTTAGAAGTAGATTATTAAATTTATGCCTTTAATAATAATAATATTTATTCACCAATGATTCGTTTAGAGATATAGGATTCGTCATAAAATTCCAACATTGAAACATACGTTTATGTGTTGCCAAGTCGCATTTGCTGGAGTAAAATTCTCGTCACCCTAAGTAACTGTGATTTAGTTTTACTTTTGCTGGTTATTTCATAACTCGTTTACGAAAACATTCGCAAAATTTCGATTTAATGGGATGTCCAACTGACAGTGCAAATTATGCAGTCGATAACGTTAGTTTCAGTAAAAGACAAAAATAATAGGTTGTTATGCGGCATTACATGGATAAAAATTTGTAAATATTTAGTCGCGGTGCACGTCTTTATCATACTTAATGTTCTTGTTTATCTCTGTATCGAAGTTGCATGTTTAGTGTTCCTTTATTCGGTAATGTTTGGTAAATCTCAACAGTTGAAACATTTATGTAATGATTTTAAGGTCGGCATTGGATATTCCAAGTTGACCTATGGAATTTGAACCCCAGTACTAGCACGTTCTCCTGATCTTTTTGCGTACTTGGTCTTTAGCACGTAGCGATGTTACTATGAATGAGTGAATACGTTTTTTTAATAAGAATTTCTACGTAACTGCCACCATAGCAGCTTCTTGGAAGAGCTGGACGTACAGTATGAACTAACTAGTTTTGAAGTGTCGCGTAAGCTTGATAACAAGTTTTAGTAATAATTGTGCACAGCCCGGCGTGTTTGTATGAATGGTAAAACGGGCTTTCTTCATTGAGAAATCATTTTTCTCGTTGTCGGAAATTATCCTGCAGCAAAGCGTTTTCAGCTTCTCACGTGGAAAAAGTGATTGTCACCTTCAATTTCGATGTACTAGAATAATTTGTTCCGAAGCATTGAGAGAACGTTGATTTGTAAAATGGAAGTTCGACTGTATTCCGCAGTCCAAATTGAAGGAATTCCTTGGAAAAACACAATTGAAATATTACGCGACGGATTATGATAAGAACCATTAGATAACTTTTTATCGTCCAATGTTCGGTAATGGGTTATTATGTGACGTTGTCACTATGTAAATTCGCAAATGGTAGAGATGTCGATCGTATTTGTTGTTCCTGTTTCCGCATGTTGATTTTCCAATGTTGAATTATATTTAAATAGTGTAATTGTAAAATTATCGTATTATTTTCTTAAAAACTGAATCATTATTTTTAAATACCAGAACATTTGCTTATGGCAGCAAATAATTTATTCAAATAAAAATTATAAAAATGAATGACCTTTTCACATTAAAATTTTTCTATTTGAAACTTAATTAGCATAATTTTAATTGGCAATAGTCGAAGTCTGTGAATCATCATATAGTGAGATAAATTAATAACTTTTATTGTGTATTTTTTTGCAGAGGATTGGACTGGTCCCATTAACTACTATCGGAATTTACCATTCGTACGCCTTATACTCTCGCCTGATAAAAAGGAAAATTCTTGGGATGAAGAACCTTGGAAGGGAGGGCAAGTACTACTAATGTCCGGAGGCCAGGACAGTCATGTCTCCCTTGAGAGTATAATTCGTTCGATGGAGTTCCTTCCTCCTGAAGCCCATGCCACTGTGAAGGTGATCCCTGGCACTGGACACTTCCCTCACCATGAGAACCCCGAGTTGGTTAACAATTATCTGCTTGATTTCCTTCATGGTAAGATCTGTTCCCTAGTACTGGATCTTGTTTTTCTTTTTTATCCATTTGGATGTATTATTTTGTAACCATAGTGGCAGTTGATTATCTGAGTCTCAATTATCCGAACATGGTGTTTAAAAAAAATTAAGTTTTGACAGATTCATCTGCTTAAAAATACTGTTCAATTTTACTGCAGTGCAAATTCAGTTCTTATTTTGAATTAAATGTTGCAACATGTTTCGTTCTTATTTACTGTATTTGGTGGCACAGTGGAAAGTATAGGGTCCTCCTTCCAAAGAAATATGAGATCACCGCTGTCAAATTATGGCAAATACAATTCCGAGGAGTGTTTGGGCCTACACTAAGACCCTGGCCATATTACCTCTTGAGTATGTGTAATTGTGAAAAATACAGTGCGCATCAAGTTTGTAAATGTTTGATAATTGGGATAAATCGATGATCTGAAGTAGTTGCTCTTTCCAGTTAATTCATGTTGTCAACTCATTTATGTTTTACTTGTCACATTTTTACCTTTGCATTTAATATCAGCTGTATAGTGAATGTTTTCTGGGAATGTTGGTCAATTTTATGGAGCCTTAAGTTGAAATATTCTCCATGGATGAATGTGGGATATGCCAAAAATATTTAATTAATTAATTAGTTCTTATATTTGGCATTAGTATTTTAGTAGGTACTTTACATCTGTGCTCTGTTACATCAAGTAGTCTTTGGGCTCATCAACTCATTTCATGCAATATTATTATTTTTATTATTCTTTAATATTATGGTTTATCTTTCCTATTCAGTTCCTCATAGATCTCCAGAAAAAGAAAAGTCACCTTATCCAACTGGAGGGGAAGGTCTCCATAAAAGATTGGTTAATCGCATGTTAGAGTCTTCGTGGATTCGTTATGGCAACCAGGTCTTCGATGCTGCCAAGAAAGGCGCAGTAGGAATCAGCCCAGAGGAAAACCATGGAGGGTTAATCACAATGCTGGGATCGAATGGATTGGTCCACAGTGGGAAGACATGATCTTGTTGGAAGATGTTTGATGACTTTCATTTTTAACAAATGAACAAGCAGCTATTCTAATGCAGAAATGGTGGTCAACAATTACTCCAGGGTTACTAGGCTACCTCTAAGTGCTCTTCCATTTGTTTGCATCAAAAGTTTTCCATAAATATAGTTGATCGACTGACTGGCCATTACTCATTTTTGAATGGGTCTCGGTTTTTAATTGTGCATTTTCCAGTATGATATTATGCATCAGTTTGTGCGGTGCTATGAAGTACTGAAATTCTATTGCTGAGTATTGGTTTGGAATGAATGAGTTTATGGATGATTGTACCAAAAAATGAATGTTTTTTATGAATTGTTTCTGCAAGTTAAGCAACTTGAAATTGTCTTTATATTTGAACTTGTTAATAATGTAGTTTTTGGTTACTGAAATGTGTTTTATCTGTTGTTTGTTGTTAAATATTCAGGGATATTGTAGGAGCATACTGATTATTTAATATTTGTGAGAAGAAATATTTGAATTTAGAAAATGGTTCCTAGTGAGCAATGTGTTGTCCCAAAGACAATTATCCTTGCCAAAAATATATTATTTAGTTAAATATTTTTATATGTATATTTGCAGGAATGCATTTAATAACATTGTGATAATTTTGTACAATAATTTAGATAATCTGCAATGAAAGTTACCACTTATGAGTGCAATGACCAAATAGGATTTATTTGTTAATGCCAATGCCCTTGATACATTTTCAAAGGGTGTGGTGGTTAGTTAAATGCAGGGAGTCCAACTTATATCCTTGTGGCATTTTTCTCAAGGATACACATTGGCATTCCATGTGATAAGAAGCTGGGTAGAAGCATTCTTGTACCTGTTCATGGTTTAAATACTATTTTATAATGCCCTTAACCAGAAAGTGATTTATTTTCCTATTTCTAATGAATCTTCAGGATTTTCTAAAGAGCCCAGAGCCTATTTTTATAGACAATGCACTGTGGCACAATAATGTAAATTGCTTTGATTGGTGGTGTCTGAAAGTGCTTATAATCAATATTTAAGTCTGAAAAGTTAAACCACATTTCTATGACCAAATTTCATGTCATACTACTTTGGTTTTAGGTCCTTTTCATCTCAATAGTAAAATAATGCAAATGTTTTTATAAGGCAAGATATTAAGTTTTGTTATGCAGTCAGACTAATTGGAAATTCTAGTAGTGACTGCACTTTAAGAAAAGCAATTTCAATAAAAACATTTAAAAAGGAAATCATAAATGTTTTATTAATAATTATCGACTTTGATCTTTAATTAAATGAATCTGTTACTTGTGGATATGCACCCATCATTAACTTTTTGTATTGTAGAATCCAACATTATATTTCTTGGCTTTTGGGAAAGTACTGGGCATGTAATTGACCCTGTCTACATGGCGAACATGTCTTTTTGAAGAAATTGCCCTAGATTTTTTACAGACATGTTCTTCACTGAAGTGCTGATTCATTCCATCGTTTTAAAAACTTTTCAGAAACGGTAACAAAAATCGTATGTGAATGTTATCAGACATTAAGGATATAAATGTGAATAAAAAGCCAATATGCAAAAGGTACGAAAAATGTGTAACTGTAAAAAGGAGGACCTAATTAAAACGTAGAAATTATTAGAAAATAACTTTTTAATAATACCTGTAAAGAACTTTCCAAATCTTGCGGAAAAGGTGAATAATTGAAAAGAATGCCTTTAATGATATGTTTACAAAAGAGACCAGTGGGAGCTTATAAAGTTTAAGAGTTATACGACTCAACATGAATATGTAATTAATAAGTCAATAACTGAATGATACAGAATACAAATGTAAATCTTGTTTTATTTTTTAATAAAATAATTGTCCGAAAACATTCCGAGAAATCTCATCTTAACTTCTGTGCGCTTAAATTTATTTTCGTGAATAATTTACAATTCAAGCATTTAGAAAAACCGCAGTTTCGTATAAGGGACTCAAAATACAATCTCAGCATTCCACTACACTTGTTTATTACAATTTCTCTAATAGATGGCAGGAAGGTACCCTGTTCCACAAGAAATTTCAGGGTTGATAGGATTTGTATTTAGTCCGGCAACTTTTTTTTTTTAGATTTAGGCGGATTCCAAAATGTTTTGTGATTCTGGTGATGTTTCTATGAATTGCCCTAGAAAGTCATTGTTAAAAACAGAAATATTTTCTCTGAAGCTTAAAAATGATAGATATTTTATCAGTTGGCATAACGCTTTGGACATTAAGTGAGTATTTGCATTTTTTAACATTTTAATTAAACTCCTAACTATTCACTGTAAGTTGACTTTTTTAATAGTGATTAATACTAATTAAAATGAAAAATAGCGTAAACCTATTACTATTGCTATGAAGGTTATATTACTATGAACATTTTGCTATAGTAGTTTTCAGATGTGAAATTTGCCAAATAATTATACATATTCCAATTAATAGCAGCAGCGTTTTACTGATAGCAGATTATAAAAAGAATATTTTTGTAGTTATGTAGTATAGTATTTGTAGTTGTAGTTATTTAGTTACAACCCGTGGGTTAATGAGTGACCCCATCACGATTTGGGTGCCCCCCAAATGTAAACATGTTTAGATGTGTTTATGTTTTGAAAATAAATGAGTAATTCAATTAGTGAATATAGCCTATATAAAAATCCAGTTTTGTTTTTTCTTTTCACTCGAATATTTTAATCGACCCATCGCATTTCCATAAACTATCAATAGATCCCCAATCAAGAAAGGTTACCGACCACTGCATATAATAGGTTTTTGTGTCAGCACGATAGGCTGAAGGAGAACTTTAATTTTTCAGCGAGCCTGATTGAAAGACCATGTTAAATTTATTATGATTTCGTGAAAGGACTGTTATATTGGATAGAAGATTAACGACATGTTTAAAAATCTGTGACCAGAGTTTGATAATAATTGAGCTGTGACAAAACGAATGATACTTAGCTCGTGAATAACCCGTAACGACAGGCATCGATCTCGTAGACAGCACGAAAAATTGCAATAGTCTCATTTAGGGTTCGTGAATCATCTACGCCTTTTAATAGCATTGGACCTATGCGTACTAGAGCGTGTTTAGTTTCTTTGCCGGTCTGACAGACCGCATGCCTGTATTCGCGTAATTTTTTCGGGACAGTTCTTTTTCACGGTTTCGGAAATTTCTGAAGATATGTCGCAGTTAAACCGTCCTGGACCGTCGCACGTCCGGAAAATAAAACTAAAACTGCCTTCCGTCGTTTTATTTGTAGCAGCTCAATGTTTGAAATGTTCAGCACCCGCTTGAGGAGTGAAAATTGACGAAGTTTAGGGTCCACATTTTTTAATGTATTTCTTTTTTTAATTCTTTTTATTCATGTTTTTAAACAAACCCTCTGCAAAAGGCTAAAGCAAATACTAAAGTTTCTGTATGAAATTAAAAAAGTAACCTATAAAAAATTCGAGCCTTACTTTTTTGTGTTAAAAATTTTCATTTTCATTTTTACTACGAATATATTGCATACTAAGAGTTCATATTTTTGTGTTCGTTCGCCAAGACCCTATTTCAAATATAAACATAAGAAAACTTTATACAGTCTTGTTTCTTCTCACATAATTATTTATTTTTGGCGTGGGGTCTGAGAGGCCGCATGCCTGTGTTGGCTCGTCAATTTCTGATGCCTGTGGTTACGGGTTAAGATTACTTAAGCTTATCGTGCCAATACTGTATCATTATTAATTTGAAGGTGCTAACAGTTTCGTTTCTTTATGTCTTTATAATTTTAAGGAATTATGACACTGTCGAGGTGGAATGCCATAATTATATCATGAACGTCCCAGAACTGGAGAGGGTTATTTTGACATAACGGAACACATTGGCGATTGCGAAGTTTTGGCGGGCCGCATTTCAGGTTGTCAGTGCTTCGGCATGCGTTCCACCATGGGCAGGCCTGATTAGTTTAAATCGGACGTTGCGAATAGATTTTCACTTATACGATACGTATTAGTGAAAATCGTGTATAAATTAGGGTTTTAGGGTTAGCATTTCAACGTTAAGTATTTATTGTCGTAATCTGAATTTAAATTATATGAATTTGTATGTTAAATTTTACGGGTCATTTTTTCGTCACATCTTCGCAGGGCCGCATAAAATGCTTTCAGGGGTCACCTCTGTTCTAGAGCAAGCGTGTCGAAACTTATCCCTGCTACGCGTGAAAATTGAACTACAGTCGGACCCCGATTTAGCGTCCCCTTATATAGTGCCATCCCCGCATACCGCCCATGAATAGTTGTGAACAGAACTCCCATCTTATGATTACATAGAGCGAGCATAAACCTCGTTTTATCGGCAACCCTCATTAGCGCCAATGTCAGTGATGGACAAACAGTAGCGCCAAATCGGGGTGACTATATTTTTTGGCCTTTTTTACGGTACATGATCGATCAGAAATGAGAATTTAAAATGTCGGAATGTTTTCATAATTTTCTTTTGATCAACACCATTAGGATAACTACCAAACAGGAATTTTCCTGAATGAATTATATCGGTCACTTAACAGCAGGAAACTCCAATAGTCATTAAACAGTTAAGAAGAACAATGGTGCATTTCGGCTCCAAAGCAGTCATCGTCAGTGGTGATTCACCGATCGTTGTTTCTAAAAAACATATCCTTGCCGTTTTGTAGCTACTGAAGTTATATTTGTTATCAATTCAATTGCAAGCAAATGGCAATGACAACTTATTGGTGGGATAATAAATTCACTGTATATTCGTTGTGTCCTTAAATGCAGCTATTGATCACGTTTCAAAGCGTTCAAAATTCATATAGTTTAACACCATTTCTTACCGCTACTGGAACGGATGGCGATTTATATAAATGCTGAAAGAGGGCTTTTATCAAAATTATTTATCGTTCTTATTGTATAGATATTGAAATAATCCTTTGCTGATAAGCCTTCAATTTCCAAACTCAATTTAAAAATGTTTTTGCACTACAATTTTAGTATCTTGTCTCTCATGATATTTTCTTATCGGTACCTATAGTTTTCCTGAGCCTACCGTGTGGTTTTAATTTCTGTCGCTAACCATGTTCTCTTACGGCAACTTTGAAATCCTTTTGGTATTGTTCAGAGATATCGAAACTTAAGGTAGTACGCACGTGGATATTGTCGCGCGTGATGGACTTGACCCGCCGCGCATGCTCTCTCCCGCCCCTTTAACTACTGTCGTCATTTGTTTTCGTTTAAAGCGGCAAAACTGTTAAAGTCGCTCATCCGCAGAAATTCTAGAAATAGCCAAATGGCGCCTGAAGCTGGCGCATTGAAAGGTACAAAAGCTATAAACCGCTGATTGAAAAATCACTTTCGTCCGTTATGAAGTTGGAGAGAGTGTCGAATTCTTTAAATGAGGAAATTTATTTCTTTTGATTGATTTAAAAGTTTTCGATTCAACATTTTTGCTGTGCTTGTCAGCTGGGTGAATGAATTAAAATCAACTTGCGAGCATTTCATCATTACTGCGTTTCTTTTGCGGAAAACCAAAGAATATTCTTCATTCATTTTGGGATTCGAGCTTCTTGGACTAAATTCGAATAGATCACGTCCTCTTTATTTTCATCTCTTATAAACGGTGCAACAGTTTCTCCCTTTGCATTTTTAGTTCGTGTAGGCCAGAGGTTTCAAGTCTTTCCGATATGGCGAGCACCAAGTTGTATCATAGAATATCAGGCGAGCACCTCCATTCTTTTACAAAAATAGGAATGATCATAAATAAAATCCAACCAACGTCGAATTTATTTTTATTACCCTCAAACACGTTTAGAAAGAAAGCATACGAACAGATTAAATTACTAGTGCTTGGAAACGCGATTTTAAGCATCACAGAAGAGCACATTTCGGCTGCCAAAGAGCACAGCGTTGCTCGCGAGCACCAGGTTGGGAACCCCCGGTCTAAGCGGCTATCTCTTTGTCCCTGGCGGTCTTTGAGGCACTTTGCGGCCAATTATGTTCGCGGCGGGAAAATTTTCACCTCGCGAGAACCAGCTGATTACACTTCTACTCTACTATTCCTCGAGTTCGCCGGTGAAGAAATTCAACGTGCTTCTGAAGGTCATAGTCCCCCGCGCTGTCATTAGGTTTGCCAATAGGAAGAGTTAACGATCCTTAGTATAGCAAACGGGCAAGATATTCCTCGGCAAGCTATTGCTCACTATTCGTGATTTTAACATTTTATTAGTTTTGGCGAACATGATTTCCGAATTCTATCGTCACATGTCCGTGAATGACGTTTTTCTAACAACCAAATAAATATTTCGTATGAAAATGATTTTTGGAATTCGGTGTATTTATTTAAAATGAAATTTTCGATAAAAATGCTCTAGTTGAAAACATAAAAAAGACATCTGGGAACTTTTTACTGAATCGACGCAGTAAAATATCTTTGAAAACACGCTTTAATGGACGGCAGGGAACGAAATAAGAAACTAAATTCTGCTTTTATTATTACATATACTCTTCTGGAACGTGAGGAATTACGTCGTCGAAAAAAAGAAAAATTGGAGTGATTCGAATAAAACTTTTCCGCATTCAGAATTTTATAACGCTCAAAATTACTACGCAGATTTGGTGTAATCCTCTTAAAAATGTGTAAGAACGTTAGTTTAGGGAACATGATAAGTTAGATTTGCGCAAATCCATCGCCAAAAATAATAGATGATTCGCCCATCTAATGTAAAATGCATTTTTTATCTCGTCGTAGTATCGATCGAGAGTTTTGGTAGTAAACGTCTTTTTTCCATTTCAGATGTTGCGCGACTGTGAAATAGCGGTTATTTGATGTAATTCCTCTTTTTCTTAAGATAAGATTTTAACTTGGTGTTTAAAATTCTATTCCTCTCCCCGTGCCCCTTCGCACGAATCCATCTTAATCTTGTCAATATTATGCATAAAATTGTATCAAAGCTGCACTGCAATTGATGTTGTTCATTTTGTACGCAGGACAACCTCCCATCTCCTTGTTACGCCTTTTTGCATAAACTCTCGAGTGCTTTTCGGTTCACAAGATTCATCTTGATCGCCACTGTGAATTGAATGATGATTTGATGTTTGTTTGTGAGTCTTTTTCAAGTGGAGCCACCGTATCCTTGGGAGAGCGGAGGACTTACATCGCTGGAGCATTTTCAAAGGTACGGAGTGATCGGCTCTTATTGACTTCAGTGTTCGTGTATTTCTATAGATTCACTTGAGTAGTGCGAAAGTCGATGAAGAAATATCATCTTATTGTCTTTAGCGAGTGCCCAAAATGAAAAATAGTAATAAAAATTGTATTCTTTATATATACGAGTTGTTAGTGCTTGCATATTGCAAGCGCTTAATAAAGTCACCCTACACCAAGATCTAAACTCGTAAATAAACCAACACGACATCATTTAAACTACACAGAGCCCATTTAACCCTTTCAGACCCGGTGTCCAATATACTAGGCACAATATTCTCCCTAAATTATAACGTTTTTATCCACCTAAAAGAAATTGTAGTACATTGAGTGTAAGCCTTGATGTTACATTGTAAGTTTGATGTGACTTTGTTTGCCATGTAGTGGCTTATTTTCTCAGTGTGCCTCTTAGCAGTAGGCATGACAGCGCGTTCTGTCAAATCCTCAGATAAGCTGTTTTCAATTATTTATTTATGTTAATATTTTATTTGTAATGTAGGTTTTTCAAATGAAAATAGTGGTGAGTGTAATGATGAAATTGTCGAATTCACAGCAATTTTCAGCAATAAATATTATTATTATAGTTATTAAAACTAACTTGTCCAATATATTGGGCATCAGGTCTCTGGGGCACCTTTTCTCGAGCTATGTAACACAAGTTATACAAGAGGTAGCGAGCGATGCTTTTACCTTTTAAATTGCAATGCTAAACTAAAGCGAAATGATGCTTTAGCAACATCTCGACTTCATATTCATAGTAACATATGTACGTATTTTTACTGCAGCTGATGATAGCTTTTTTTATTCAAGACATCAATTTTTCCTGATGAAACATTGAAATGATGAAAATTCGCTAGAGTAGCGTTAGGGGATCTGTTTGTTTTTCCATAAGCAATTTTTATTCTTATAGGTACCTTAATTGGGTACTTAATAGGTACTGATAATAGTAGTGATATTTCGTGCGCGATACCTCAAATCTAATAAAATTAAGTGATGTAATAATGTCGTATAACATACTGAAATATGTAAAATAGTTTATTTAACATACTCGTTAGAAAGTAACGTAAAAGTTTTCCAACAAATAAGCTTCCTTGGAATTGATTCGTCACACGCGTTTGAAGGAATTGACGCTAAGGACGCCCCGGGTCCGTTCAAGTGACGTTGACACAAGCGCTCGTATTCAAGGCTGCCTTCCATGAACGTGTTCTTTCGGTATTCCTTTGTTCGCATTGTGCGCCATCCGAGGCGTATCCACCTTTTCAACAATACGAAGAATGACCTTACCGTTTGCTAGGTTTACCCGAGAGAATTCTGTAGGTGCCGTAATCACCGAGAGGTGCACCCGCAGGTACGCGTACCTTCGTGGCGGCTCGGTTCAAATTTTTTTTCCTAATGCGTACGGAACCGAAATTCGACTGCGAGGAAAATCCTTAGTTGAAATAGATCAAGCGAGATAACGGAGCGAATGTTTAGCGAAATCCGTTTCGATAAGTTCGTTTTTTTTGCCCGTGCTGCGAATGCCGTTACGGTTTTCCCTCCGAGTTCGTCTTTTTCTCCTTGCGTGCTGGGCAACGCATTTTTACTCGGCATTCAGGCGAAGCGCACTTTAATTTGGAGGCCTTTTTGAAAGGTCACGGCCAAGGGCGATGGTCAGCATTTCGTAAAGGAGGCGATCCCTTTTTTTCACCTTTTCCTTCTCTCGACTTGGGTTTTGTCCGAGTTGAACATATCCGGGCGCCCAAAAAATATTATATGCAATTTAAATCCATTTCCATCGTCCAACTCGGCACGAAATAAATTGCCATTAAACTCAAAAGCTACCGACTTTTTCCCATCTACGGCGAATTTTATCTGCGATCATCACTTCCACTGCTATTTTACGATGAAATATCTTTCACTGCGTCAAAGGGAGACGGGATTTATTATCCAAACAGTGGTGGATTTACGTCTTCTGGGGCCCCTAGACACCTCTGGTGCTAAACAATTGGGGCCCCCTGGCGCTAAGCATTCGGGGACTCTGCAATATAAATATATAATGAAACAATTTTTTCGGAGCCAAGTGCGATCCCCTTTAATCCGCCGCTGTATCCAAAGACGGTTCATTTCTCCTTACTGGACAACCGAAAAACAATTTCCTGAAGCAGGAATTTGACACTCCTCTAACTAAGCATCGTCCAAGTTATTCCGTCCATTCTTTCGGAACTGGTTTCCAAACAAACTTAGGAAATAAACCGCCGCTCGAGATTTTAGTTGGGAAGATAGTCCAACGCATATTCCTCGTAGTTAGTGTCTGCACTGGGTGGCCCGCAGAGGAATTCAACTCCTGGCGCTCGAGAAACGCCGGGCGCTAATTTTCGGAAAAAATATTACGCTTAATAAGCGAATACTTTTGAAAAAAATACGATAAATATTATCTAAAAGGGCGTGTTTGATCTTCGAATCAGCGGCAAAAATGTTTGCGCATACTTTCCGAGGTCGTTGAAACGGGGAAAATTAGCGTTCAGTGTGTAGTGGTCCACGTCTCTTATCCTGCGGACGCCGTCGTCGGCAGAACAAGTGAATTGGGTTTAGCGAACCCTTAGAGGAAAATAATCGGCGTTCGATTTTTTAGTTCGGATCGGCGGAATTTTTCGCGCAGAAATTCTTTTTCCTGGTCCGAGCGACCGAAACCGCCGGCCATTTGCATAGGTAATGAATAATTTTCGAAGGCGTCTTAACTCAGCAGGAACGAGCGTAATAGCCCGCATTTATTTGGAGACATCAGCATTAGAGTGTAACTTACATATTAGAACAGCGGTTTCCAAACATTGCAAAGACGCGACCCCCCTCACCTAAGAAAACCATCTTAAGAAAAAGAATGGACGCAAACGATACCTCCTAGTCAATTGAGGGCTAGAATTCGGCTGCTGCATATTGTATGTCTCAAGATTAGATGGTTAAACGTACAGTAAATATGAGAAACTAGGGAAATGCTCGTTTAAATTCAACGGGAAAGTTTTTAAAATGAAATTTCGTGAGGAGACGCAACGTGAAGTTATTATTCAAGACAATGGTACGGTATTACGCAAAACCGGCAGCAATGCAAATCACTAAGAATACGTAAAATATCTCGCGTTAAAAACTGATCTGTTGATCGATTTGACGCGTATTTAAAAATCGATGGCAGAAAAACAATTTTTCTTTCTTTTAGGCGTTCGTTGTTTCAAGTCTCGAACTCCTACGATGACTCTAATTAATTTTAATATGCGCATGATTAATGTTCTACATTCAAATGTATTTCTTCTTGTAAATAACGCAACGAATGATTGCATTGGTTGCTATGAAAATCATTTCCTTTTCCTTCCTTCTCTCTCTCTCACTCTCTCTTTATCTCTCTCGTATTAAAAGCATTCAAAGCACGCTTACAGCCGTAAGGATTGAAATAACAATTGGATTTCCTTTTTTATCAATGTAACTGGTTGGCAAGGCAACATCCCGTTAAAATTGCAAAATTTTCCAAAAATACGTGAATTAAACGTTTAACATGAGAGATTTCGAACTGTAGGAGGAAAAAGACGAACAGAATAAAAAAACTTAATATTTTTTTATTTAAAATGGTTTAGATCCGAAGATCGTTGGTCAATTTTTTCTAATTATAATTTCCAAAAAAATAAAAACCTGCACGTCAAAACGTAGATGTTTACATGTCATCTTATGGGACATGTAAATGCCTTCCTTGGAATCGAATCCATGCCTTTTTCGAGATTTTTTTCGTCATCGCCTTAAAATATGTGAATAGAGAATTCCTGCCAAATTTAAAAAATATATCTCGATCCTTTATCGAGATATTCGCATTTTTATAACGCGACAGAGGGAGCCACAAAGGGACAGAAGAAGGCATATAGATTTTAGATCCTTTGCGCGCCCCCTCCCTCCAGACTTACCCTTCACGCCCCCCGCAATTTGGAAACCACTGGATTAGAATACTATTCGAGTTATGCATAAATTTACCTCTTCAAAGATCGCCTAAAAATGTCCTACGCCGGCTCGTGAATTACACTGCAGATTTTAAAAAAAACCGAAATACACGACATTCTGCAGTTGAAAAATCAAGATTTTTTCGAAGGTCGTGAGTTATTCAGCACCGGCGTGTGCCTTAGAAAAACAATTCAAGAGGAATTATAACCAGGGTATTGGTTTATAATTTGGCAATATTGGATATGTCACATAGCTTTTGGCAGTTGACTGGAAGACTCGCTCGAAATTATCACGATGCGACTACAAAACAGGCGCAATCGTAGTCGATTTAAGGGACCTGTCAGGTTAGCACTGTGGCTTAAAAAATAACATCCTCCAGTGCCGCGGAAAATTTCGCACGAGTCGTACACTTATAAAATAAAGCTTTTATCCTTTCGTGGCCGTCTGGCGTCAGGTCGGAATGTTTAAGGGATGAAACGCTTAAATCACAGACATGCTTGGATAAACTTTGGCATAACTGTTTCCTCAGTCGTGGTTAAGACGATTTGATTTGTCGAAACAATGGAATACTCCGTTGGCATGACAACGAGCCCAGTTGTTCCCGCTTCGTTTTATATCTAATAATTCAATGGAGGTCCATGATACCTTTGTATGCTTTCACGGTACCTACAGCAAAGGAATACTAACTCATTTGATAACATTATGGGAGTCGACATGGGTGAAGTTACTCGACGCGAGTTCGCGTAGCCTATACTGCAGGCACAATTTAATAGGTGATCGAGAGTTTTTGGCTGCCAAGATCTGCAATGTTTATATTGTCATTGATATTTGGGTAGTTTTGACCTTTCTTTTTGGGTCTTCGATATGGTGATTTTTAGCGTTTTCTTGAAAGACAAAACGGGCTTATGTGTTCACTGTCTGTCTGTCCGTCTGTGGACAATCAACATTTTTGTTTTAAGAGGTATTTGGAAAATCCCTTTTGAATTAGATATCTCTATCAATCAATTCAGTATCCAACGATTAAATTTTCATGGTAGTTCATAGATTTCTCGCTAGATGGCTTCAATTTCGGAAAATTCAAAACTTTGAAATGGTATTGTAGCCAAATTGCTGGAAATATTTGGAAAATTCTTTTTGAAATGAATAGCTCCTATCAATCCATTAAGTTTTCACCGATTGCATTTTCGCGGTAGTTCGTATAGTTTCCGCTAGATAGCTTCAAATTAGGAAAATTCAAAAGTTTGTAATGGCCAACTATTGGAAATATTCGGGAATTTTTTAATTAGATGGCTCTTACCAATCTATGTATTTTCCACCTATTGGATTTTCACGATAGTTCATAGATTTTCCTCTAGCTGTCTTCGATTTCGGAAAATTCATAATTTTGAAGTCATTGCACTACTGAAGCTTGAGGAGTGAAGTTCTTGCGAATGGGAAGGTCTAATGAGGTGTGGGTTCTTCCCTCCTCATAGGAGAAGGCAAACCGGATCCCCACTTTACCCATGGGACGTTTCACCCACAGACACTTCTCCCACGGGTCATTTCACCCATATTCTCTTCACCCACGAGAAATTTCATCCAAAGACCTTTCATCCATGCCTTTTCACCCATAGGTTTTTCGTCCACAATCCAGTTCACCCACATAACGTTTTACCCAAAGATCTTTCACCCATAATTGTTTCACCAACGATTCAATTCACCCAAAGACTTATGAGTATAACAAATGTACATTTGCTAATTACTTTTATAATAAATTTAAGCAAAACATTTATCATAATTTGATTATTTGTTTTTTATGTTACTATTGGCTTTGGATTTTTGGTGTTTTTCGTCATTGCTGAAAAGCATTATTATCTTCGTGATGTCCGGCCGTCCATACGTCCGTACGCATATATCAGGGAAGAATTGGTGAAACCGATTTCAACCAAATTTGGTTGATAGAATATTCACACAAATTAATGAACAAAATGACATATTTCGACCGGATCGACTCAGCACGGGGGCCACAATTGTAAAATTAATCTATTCGGTAATTATGAATTTGGAAGGAATTAGCTGAAACGATTTCAACGAAATTTAGCATGAAGGAGGCGTACAACATAAAATAAGAAAAATCAAGATTTTTTGTGTAGATATAGAAAGCAGGGCTGCCACAACAACACAAGGAATGAAAAAATTCTTTTTACACGTATTTGTGTTGAACAGTCCACATCAATTTTAATCAAATATAATACTTATATGAACACATATATACAAAACCATATTAGCATATTTAAACTGAATCAGCCGAGCAGGGGTGTCACAAGTACAAATTATACTCTTTCTGTATTTAAGCATTTGGAAGAAATTGGCTTTACGGATTTATATTAAATTTTGTATGTAAGATTTGTACAACATATTGTAATGAAATCAAGATGTTTAAAGCACAGCTAAAGAGCAGGGCTACCACAATAACAAGTAAAATAATATTTCTTTTACACGTATATAGAGAGAGCTGACCGCATGGATTTTAACCCAATATGTCTAGAGCGGTTCTAAAAAGCAGGGCTACCGCCATATAAGGAAAAAATAATTTTCTGATTTCAAAGCAAATACATTAGTATACGATTATACTAAGGCGAATTTGACGAAAAGCACTTCTGCACCACGGGAAATCCCTGTACACCCATACTTGTTTACTCTGACTATCAATAGCAGAAATTCTTATTAATGCCGTTAAAACAAATTCAATTCATAAAATAAAGAGATAAATTGATACTGTTATCGTCACAAATATATCATTCAACTAAATAGCACAATCTTACATTTTATGTGATGTCCCCAAACATAAGATGAGAAAAGAATAATTTAAGTGTCTCTTTGGCCTACCTTTCGTGGCACGCGAAAAAATTCCGACGAGGCGGCATAAGTTTCTCGCGCTCAGATGTAAAATTTCATATCTCAAAAACCAATAAATATATTGAGTTCACCCCAATTTAAAAAATAACTTTAATGAATTGCTTTACATGTTCCTTTTAATAGAATTTGTGACTTATGGAACACTTGCGAAAGCTACAGAAAACTTTTCGTGTGATTTCAGCGAATAGATTGCAAGATTTGGCCGTTCAAATATGAATGCGGCGGAAGAAACTCTAAGTTTCGGGGGAAACGGAACTATTGTTTAACCATGCAAAAATGGCGATTTTTCTGTTTAAAAAAGTATTTAGTTTATTTTCATACTTATTTTGTTAATTTTACATCCTTCGTTATGTGTTTAAGTGAGTAATTATGCCAAAAACGACGAAAATTTGGAATTTGCACGAAGTGGCAACGCCTAGAATTAGCAGCATAGGGAAATAAAATGGGATAGCGATTCTCCCATAAGAACACGTAGTGCACGGACGACGTGAAACGCACAATAGTAAGTGTAGAATGGAAATAGCGTCTTTAACATAACATCATTTTTTAATCTATATTATGCTATTCTTTATTTGTTTAATAAAGTGAAGTGCATAATAGAAACTGTTATTTTTATATATTACGGATTGAAATGATGAATTAAAAATACTTTTGACAAAGTGTTTCACAAGCACAGACATTTACCCAAATGTCACTTCGTCCATTCTTTCCTTATATAGCTATGCTCTTACAGGATGAAATTAACATTGAAAGGAAACCAATTGTTGTTATATTTTATTTAATGGTTATAGGACATGTCATTTCAATGAAAATAATACACGTAATCCATTTTAGAAAGATCTTTTGATTTTTTTTCAGATTCCAATACTAATTTTCGTGGAATCTAATTGTTTTTATTTATTCATTGATTTTAAATTAATTCATTAGCCAAAATATACCTAATGAGTTGTAAATAAGCTTTATATTACTATTCTACATTTATACGTTAATTTGCGTAATACTTCTTTATTATTAAATATGTCAATGCGCGACCGGAATTGTATGAAGTCAGAAACTTCTTACATATATAAACATACTACGTAAAACATACTGCAATTAAGCGTCATCGTTTTACTTGAACGACAATATCACCATAATCAAAACAAATTTGGCAACTGAGCGGGATCAGAGAAGGAGAGAGCTATAGGGACAAGCAATGGAAAAGAGAGAATTAGCGATAGCCCATACTGCCAACTAAGTGTGGAACGCAGTATTGTTTCAACAACTTTTATCAACTTAACAGTTTAAATATGCTATCTGATAAAGAGGGTAGTCCAAATTATTTCTCCTGAGAATTCAATGTAATGTTTTAACGTTTTAATTGTACCACGCTCACGAATATTGTTCTTGGAAAAGAATACGCTTTGTAATTGTAATTTCGACATCAAAGAAACTATTTAAGAAAATGAATTTTTACCCTCGCATATTATTTTGTAGAAGAATATGCTTTGTATTTGCAATTTCGACGGTCAATAATAGGCTACAACTTAAATAAAACGAATTATTATAAGTACGTAATTTCAACTACCTTAGCTTTGGTAAAATATTCCATTTAATAATAAAAGTTTTCTTCCTTTTTCCGTTTCTGTGTATTGTTTACGTTGCTACAATAATAATTAAATAATAATTACCTTGATATTCTATTTTATTAGAAAAAGATTCCTTCTATAATAGATTCAATTGAAGTTTTAGCATTTAAACTGAAGCATGGACCAAAAACAATGGGTGAAACGTTATGTGGGTGAACATCCAGGCATGGATGAAAGGTCTTTGGGTGAAACGTCCCGTGGGCGAAGAGTGTATGGGTAAAATGACCAGCGGGAGAAGCGTCTGTGGGTGAAACGCCCCGTGGGTGAAGTGCTTTCGGTGAAACGTCAAGGAACTCCTGCTTTAGCAAGGGCGTCGTACTTGCTATATTTGAGAACACATTTATTAGTTTCAGAATGAGCACTTAAGTATCAATACTTGAAAAATTATGTACATACTTATCTTAGGTTCTCCACTACGCAAAACAAAGTTATTAAAAAACGGGCTTGATCATTCTCTAGTGAAATGTATTGGTCTTTAGACCATGTAATATGGCTCATAATTTCAACTTTTAGAATAAAAAAAGCTAGAGGTAGGATAAATTTTTCCTCGCCAACCGTGAAACTGAGACTATTGTTTTCGCTGTTTTTGGAAATAAAATACAAATCAATTAAACAACAGCAACTTAAATACATGAAATTTGTTTTGTACAAATTTTAATTGGCGAAATATTTACCAATTCAAACTTGTTCTAACGATGATTTACTTCTACTTCAACTCGTTAGCTGAGTCGGTTTCTTTATTAATTTTTAACCTCCTAACGCAGCCGTCTCCAACGCATAGCTCTCGAGCAACATGTGGCTCGCAATAATACTCAAAGATTAAGCTTTTTCACTTTTCTTAAAATTTTCATCGATTTTTATTAATGGAAAATTTTATTATTAGCAAAACGTTTAAAATTATTTCATAACAAATGTCTTAGACTTATTTGGTATATGAAAGTTCAACATTTTTAATTTCATAAATTTCTTATATTTCATACCTCTCACCAGATATTTTGAATTATATGTGTAGTTCATTGTTGGCAAAACGGTTTATGACTTGCCCTAAACGGTTTCATTACTTTTAGGCTTAAACTCTCTGGGTCAGAGATGGCAAATGATTTTTGTGTCGCGTGCCAAGAAAGTAATGTGATTCATCAAAATATTTTGCGTGCCACTAGTTTACTCCATCCTTAATAAACAATATTTTATACAGAAAATACAATCGTGCGCGTGCCTAGTAAAATCGCATGTGTGCCACGTATTTGCCATCCCTGCTCTAAGTGCTTCATTAATTTACAATCTTATATCTTTCGCGACTAATAATGTCTACTACATTCGATTCTAAACGGAATATTAGGGCAGTGACATTTAGAAAACCTGCGACAAGCACCGAGAAAGTAATATTCCGCCAACAGCCGCTTAGGATTTAATCCAAAATACGAAGTTTTGCTCTTGCAATCGAACTGCTATAATTGAAACGTATAGGTTTCGCGGCATTCGATTGGTCATAACTTTGCTAATGTCAAGAGATAGATTTAAATGAAACAATTTGGAGCGTATATCCGTAGTAATCGCTCATTTTAACAAACTAAAACTCTTTAGCGATTCTAAATAACATTCTTTCTGGACAAAAATATATTTTTTCCTCGAAGTTCTTAAAAGCGTCCGCAATTCCTCGCGCAACGATGAGTAAGAACAATGCTGTCTCAAGAGGCGTCGGTTTTGACCCCTCCGACATCACCTTTGCAGGCGGAAACCAGGCCATTCACTCGTCCACCACCACCACCTCGTTCTTTCATTCAGTCACACCGGGGAAGGGGCGGAGGAATTCCGGCTTTTGTGTCCGGCCGAAGGACCTAATTCGTTTTGGCATCGCTCGAGTCGGACACGTTAAACGATTACCCTCGGCGTCCGTTCGCATGCGAGGGCGGATTCCTATTGAGACGCTGTCGTGTCCGACGAAGGGTAAGAAAGGGAGAAAGAGGTAGTGAATCTTCCTCCTCGGGATTCCGCACGCAACCAGTCTGCAAGGGAGCCCCATTCAATCCCGTGACGCCTTTTACGCCTCGACGGACCGCGGCCGATCCGAAGGCTGCTGCCGCTTCGGCTACCCGGCTTCGATCGGCGGCGGCTGAAGAAGAGGAGGCTGCGGCAGGGGTCGTGAGAGGAGTCGTGACTCGCCACAGTGGATCCGTGATCGACACTCGGGAACACATTTTCCGAGAGACGGGAGGAGTTTGAAAGAGCTGATGATGATCGGCGAGTGCTACCACTATTTATGAGAAGACCTCGTCTTAATTGAAACGGTGATTGCCGGTGACATTTAATTGACGCCCCTTGAAATAGATCCTTGTTACCGTACTTACCATTTAAAAAAAATTTTTATTGGGTCATTATTCCACGTGTTTGGTTATTAGGATTTACACAGGATTATTTTTTATTCGATAACCATTATATCTTGAGTTATTTTTTTCGTGGTTCTCGAATAAAAAAATCACCCTGTATTATCGAAAAACCGGCTGGAGCAACCCGAGGTATCTTGGCGCAGCGGGTGAAAATTCAAATCATGATTTTTTTTTTAAGATATTTCAAACGTAAATGATGTTTTATCCATCGCTTCTTAAAATTTCTTGTCGATGCAAAACTATAAGGAATACGATCGAGATTCCAGCCTCCTCCGCGATTTAAGTTTTCATTTTGTCACCACCATTTAAAAAGGTTTTACCATGATCCCACCATGTCCTGGTGCTCGTCCGTTTCTTATTTCCTTTGATGTATTTTTGACCTCTTTTCTGCTATATCTTCTATTTCCTCCATTATATCATTTTCTTCCTCTTCATCTTCATTTTTTTTGTTTCAGTAAAGAGGTCTTTAAAGTAATTCGCCCATTCTTCTATTTTAATCGTATTAATTCTAGATCTCTTTTCTGGCGCTCTCACTTCTCGTAAGAATTTTCATGCTTCTGCTGAGTTATTATATCACAATTATCCATAAATTTCATTACACTTTTTACACCATGCTTCATTCTTTGTTTTTCTTACTTTTAACTTTTCTAATAAGAGCTTTCTAATGATTTATATCTTGTTCGGTTTTTGTATTTAGCCACTTAATATAAGCTGATTTTTGTCTTTTATGAGTGTCTCCAGGTCCTTGCTCATCCACATAATCTTCCTTGCCTTTTTGTCCTCTAACCCTAGTGATTCATATGCAGCCTCATGTATGCTGCATTCCACATCAATCCACATTTTCTGAACTTCATTTTCTTTTATTTCATGAAGTTTCACACTTAGCCTTGATGTGCATCAATTCTTCACAGATTCCTTCTGAAGTAAATTTATCTTAAACCTTTACCTTCTAAAATCTTTATACTGTGTTCTTTTTCTCTCACTTGGATTCTTTTCGATCTTACTATGGTTATTATAGCATTGTGATCTGATCCACATTCCATTCCTCTAACTCAGTGTTTTTCAACCTTTTTGCTTTGGCGATACACTTTTTAAATGGTCCAGTTTCCGCGACACACCATGAAATAAAAAGTCAATTTTCTCCTGTTTGATTCTTATACTTTCCATCATCGAACTCAGTCCTCAAACATAGGTTCCAATAAACACAAATTCTATCCTATACATATCAACCATTATCAGGGCCGGTTTTAGGCGTGGACAACTGCCCACGGCGGCCAATCACATATAAAATAAACAATTTACCTAAACTATAGAAGTTTTCAAATACTTAAAAAGATAGGTAACACATCTAGCAGTTAATTATGGAACTACGGACAAACGCATGCGTAAGATCCGTGCACCGTGAGCGGCTTTTGTTGCTCGGTGCACAACTTGAGCGGTACAAGTGCACTTGTATTACATTCGATGAGTAAATGTGAATACAGAGAATACCTACGTTTGTAAAATTCTACGTGCTATATTGTGGTAAGTACATTGTATTGTATTTACTATTTAATAGAGCTAATATGAGTTGAAATTTTTGCAGACCTTTATTCGCAAAAATGTCTTAAATATCAAATATATATAATGGTTGGATACGAAAAAAAATATTGAAAAATGTAAAACAATTGATAGCGACATGATGAAATCCGAACAGAAACACAGGGTCTATGTTCTAAAACGAATAATAGCCATAGTAAAACTGCTTGCAGTTGAAAATATAGCGTTCGGAGGTTCAAAGGGAACCTCGTATGAAAAAAATAGTGGCAAGTTTTTGAAATTAGTCCAGTTATAGCTGAATTTGACTGTGTAATGGCAAACCATTAAAATGAATAAAAGACAAATGTGCATTATTTAGGCAAAATGGTGCAAAATGAAATAATAAATTTATTGGGAAATTAAATAAGAGATTTAATCGTCAATAATATTTTTAAAATCGAAGCACTTTTTTATTATACTGGACTGTACACCGGACATTTCACACAAAGAACAAATGACTCAAATTATTCGGTACGTGAAAATAAAAGAACGAAATGAAAGGAAGCTAGAAAATGGATTTGTCAAAATAGAGGAAAGATTTTTAAAATTTATACCGATTAACTACTCCACCTGTTCTGGAATATCAAAAAAAGTGGTGGACGTTATGGGACAGCTTGATTTACGAATAACTGATATTCGTGGTCAAGGCTACGTCCAACGTGAAGGGAAAGAATAGTGCCGTTCAAAAATGAAAAAAAAATATGAATCCGCGTGACTATTTTGTCCGTGCCGTGGGGTTCTGACTCCCGTGCGCAACATAATTTCGGCGCCCCCAATATAATTTCAAATTTGTAGTAATTTCTCTATCGATTTGATATAAATGGTATTTCTATGCGTGCATGAGATAACTGTTTGTTTTTTACTAAAAATGAGAATAACAAACGAGATGCGTTTTACAATTATTTATTAAATAATCTAGTTGCGCTACAAAAGAAATTGCAACGGTATTATAAAAAAGGAATACAGTATACAAAAAAATTCATAGGAAATTAACCTTTCTTGCTTTTACAGAAGCAAATTTTTCAACTATTTCAGTTAAGTTGTTCTATTGAGAGTGTCAATAAATTCGACATCCTATCTTGCGACATGGAGGAACGTAGATCATTTTGTATCAATTTCATTTTTGAAAAAGTTCGTTCTCCAGTCACAATAGTAAGTGGGATGGTTAAAAGTATTCTTAATGATATTCCGATATTTGGGAATATGCTTATTAAATAAATAATTTAAAATGCCCAATGCCGTCATACTTTTGGTTAAGAATGGTTGAATTGCTACAACTTCATCAAATAAATCAATAGCTTTTATGTCGCTATTTCCATCGTAAGTTAATTCCAGCTGCAAATATTTACAAAATTTTATCATATAATCCTTGTCCATTGAAGAGTTTTTTGGTATTTTATATAAAAAGCTAAATTTTTTATAATGCTTTTCCAGTAATATAAATTTTTCTTTCATAGTGGTTCAAGTTTGGTCTAATATAACATAAAAAAATTCGTCTTTAAATTTTTCTCTAGGATCTTTTAGGCCTTCGTTGTCCATGCTTGTGCGTAATCTTCTAGCATCAATATAGAAACCTGTTTCGGTATTTACTGTTTCAGCTATTCTTTTTGCCTCAACTAGAGTTTCATTAAATTCTTCCTCGGAGCGAAATTGTTGTAAAAATTCAGTCAGTTTCTTTTATTCTGTTAATGTTGTATCAATATCTAAATCTATTTTTTGAAGTATTTTATTTACAATATTAATTCTCGATAATATATCATACCAAATAACAATTGAACATATAAATTTAAAGGATGTTATTTTTGAAAGTAAACTTTTCGCTTTATGTTTTGTAGTCAGGTTTAGATCTGAATCTATTATTTCACATAATGAATCAAATTTTGTTTAAATAATACATTAAAGGTTTAATTGCTTCCACGCGTATTTCCCAGCATGTATTCGATAAAGGTTTTAGTGTCAGCTCTGGTAAGTGTTTCCGTAAAATACCCCAGCGGTGAAATGAATCCGAAAAAAGACATAATTCTTCAACATTACAAAAAAATCTACGGTTTCATAAGTTTTTTTTTCGCAGCACTACACACAACTAAATTAAGAATATGGGCTGCACAAGGAATAAAAAAAGGCTCTTGGGTTAATTTCTAAAATTATTTTTTGTAAATCATTGTGTTGGCCCCGTTGTCATATCCTTGGCCACGCATGTCGAGGACATTAATATTCTTAAGTTTTAAACAATTTAGAACAAATTCCTTTAACCCTGCGCCCGTGGTGTCATTAACAACACAAAAATCTAAAAAATGTTCCCGAATTTCTACTTTTTTCTCTTTATCATTTAAATACACGAAACGGAATACCATAGTAATTTGTTCTTGATGATTTATAGCTGTTGTACAGCCAAGAATTATAGAATAATATTTTGAAGCATTAAGCATATTTAATATTTTATTATTTACTTCTGTAGCCAAGATGCTTATGATTTCGTTTTGTATTCTATTTCCAAGATAACGAGGCATTATCTTGTCTGAAGACTGCACGCGTTTTATGTGTTCTTCCATCACGGAATCAAATTTTTCAGCAGTTTCTATTAACTTTAAGAATTTATCGTTATTGGGCTCATACATCTTACTACTTCCTCCTCTGAAGGCTATATTTTCTTGAGCTAAATGCTGAATTAAATATATTATTCTCGTTATAACGTTATACCACCTTTTATCTTCTTGTTCAAGCAATTATTGATTTAAAATATCAATAGTGTTGCCAGTCTTTAATTTTGTCATTAATACTTTCCATTTTTTATAATTTTCTGTCTAATTTATTTTTTTCGTGCCTAGTTAAATGTTGTGATAAATGTTGCCAATCGTCAAATCCATCGCTTGATAACGGTGTCACTTAATTGAATAATTTACAACTAAAGCAATACACCGAATTTTTAAATTTAGAGTACAATAACCAATCACGCAATACTTGCTCTCCGTTACTTAAAGTTATGTAATAATAAGATGCACAAAAACTTCTATTCGAATTATCTTTCGGAAAACTGAAATCTTTTTCTTGTTTAGGACCAATCTTGATTAGGTAAACCCTATTATTATCACTGATTTCTTCCGGTCAAGTACCGGGATCATTATCTCTAGCAACCTCCTCTTCTTCTTCCTGCTCATTGTTAGAATCAGGCTCGAGTTCGAACAACTCTAATTCTCTTTCTTCATTAAACAAAAATGTATTGAGACATGTTGATGGACCCGGCATTGGTTCCGATGCTGATGTTGACGTACCCGATGTAGGTTCTAGTGCTAGCGTTGGTTCTAAGGGAGGTGATGATGTGCCTGATATTGATTCTGATGCTTGACATGAAGCCGAATATTTTGATGGGAAGAAACTTGTTATTGAAGAACTAGCGTTCTTCACTTCGTCTTTCTTCTTCTTTAACTGTTGGTATTGGTAGCCAGACGGTTTTCTTTTAGATTTCCAGGTGTTTTGTCCATCTATTATGGGATATTTTATTAATTATTGAATTTCATAAATAAATATATATATATATATAACTTTTAATACTTAAAATGAAAATATATATTAAGTGAAAATATATTTTCAAATATCACGCATAACACGTGGCCCATGTAGACCTCTACCCAGGGCGCCCCTCCAAGCCGGCGCCCGTGTGCCGCGCACACGCTGCACACGCTTTGGCACGGCTCTGCCATGCAGTGCCAATTCCTTAAACCTCGCGCTGAATGATGCTGCCATCTGTAACATTGAAGCTGCAAGTTTTTTTGACACCATTAAGAGTATTTTGAACTTTTTTCTGCATCAACACTCCGTTGGAATGTTCTTCTTCAACATGTTAAGAATTTTCCTGTAAAACCCTTAAGTCAAACACGTTGAGAAAGTCGATTGGGTGCAGTAAAAGCAGTTAGGTACCAAATTGCGGATATATATGAATCGCTCATTTCGATTTCCGAAGACGATTCTCTTACTGGACAAAACGGAACTAAAACCAAAGTTGAAGACAAAGGTATTATAAAAATGTTTATTGTTTCAAATTTTTATTCAGCGTCGTTCTCTGGTACGATATTATATACGATATAAATATTTCTAGTAAATTGCTACAAGGGATATGTATTATTGATATAGTTACCGCAATTAAGTCTTTGAAACATACCAAATCGTTCTTAAAGATTGTAGAAATGACGAAAAATTCTTTATTGTAAAACAAAATGCCTTGGAGCTTGCAAAAACCATTGACATGATAGCTGATAGACTTTGTGCAAAACCGACTAGAAAAAACGAAAATATTGAAAAAGTGCAACAATGCGGCCGCTAAAAATTCGATATTGTTTAAACAAATTTTCAAGGTTTATGTATTTTCGAATGTGCTACGGAGCTGAAATTTTTTTTAGAGGTAGGAAATGTAAAAAAACGAAATACGGATTATTGAAATTTTGATATTTTAATTTGTTTGGCAGTTAAAAATTCTTAAAGTTAAAAAAATAGGTAAATGTTTAGATGCTACGGGGCGAGTTAGAGAGCTGAAATTTATAAGTTATATAGAGTTTAGTCTATTTTAACGAATAAACATTTCATTGTATCTATGAAATTCTCATTGCGGCCTTTAAAAATTATTCAAATTTATACAATTAGATAAATGTTATTTCACCTCTAAATGTGCTACAAATCTAAAATTTGGCATAAATGTGTGGCATTATTAACACAATGTGGAAAACGTATAATATTAATAAAATTGAAATAATTAGCAATTGTTTTACTCCATTATTTTCCATAAAAAAAGAAATTTGTTCCCTAGGAGAAATCTTTTGAATTAAAGAAATATTTCCCATGATGAAATATCTCTCTAAAAAATTAATGTTTTTTCAAGGTGAGATGAAATGCTTGCAATATGCAAGCACCTGCTACTAGTATAATGATATAGACGTTCCTTACAGAGGAGGAGGAGGAGGAGATAACATATATATAGGAGGATAGTAATGTTTAGGCACTTCCAGACAAGCTGGAGATTCGAAATTTTTTTCTTAGGTAGGATTTTGTGCAAAACCTACTAGAAAAAACGAAAATCTTGAAAAAGTGCAACAATGCGGCCGCTACAAATTCGCAATTGTTTAAACAAATTTTCAAGGTTTATGTATTTCCAAATGTGCTACGGAGTTGAAATTTTTTGTATGTGTAGGATTCTTAAAAAACGAAATAAAGATTATACAAATTTTGATGTTTTAATTTGTTTGGCAGTTAAAAATTCTTAAAATTTAAACAAATAGATAACTGTTTAGGTACTAAGTGATGAGCTAGGAAGCTGAAATTTTCAATTTATTTACAAAGTAGTAAATTTGAACAAATAAACATTTCAATTTTACCATATATGAGTTGTGACGGCCGTTAAAAATTATTTAAATTTTAGCAATTAGAAAAATATTGTTTTACTTATAGAAGTGCTACAACTTTAAAATTTGGCTGAAATGTGTAGCATTAGTACCCCATAATGGAGAAAGTGTAAAAGTTTTAAAATTGCAACATTTGGGGATTGTTTTAAACTATTATTTTTACTTAGGAAAAACGAAAATCGCTACGGAAGTGAAATCTTTAGAATTAATAGAATATTTGTAATGATGAAATATCTGTCTGATTAATTAAAGTTTTTTCAAGGTGAGATGAAATGCTTGCAGTATGCAAGCACCTTCTACTAGTACTATATACGTAAGTAAGGCGTGCTTTGAATTAGGGATGGGCTGCGAAGGAGTCGCGAAGAGTCGACTCTCGCGATGCCGGAGTCGACTCCACGGGTGCCGCTAGTGTCATCTATGAGAATAAGTGCAACTGCTATTTTTATAAGCATTCGTATTAGTAATTCGTGTAAAGTTAATAGTTGCATTAAGTTAAACCAACCGAATATAGTAATCAGTGGTTACTCGTGACAGGAAAATATTCGTGAGAATGGTAACAAATGATAGTTAATAGGTGTTGAGAAAGGGGCGATCATGAGCCTCTACCCAAAATTTAAACTTTTCCTTCTTTTCAGTTTTTTGCTATGAAAAGTATAAATATTTTAATTTCCAAACTTATAGAAAACATTTTTTTGCTGAAAAACGATATTTTTGGTTAATATTTTCAAATATTGTAAATCCCATCAATCTCACACAATTAGAGCTTTCAATTCTTTCTACAATTATGGGGGTAATCCAATTGAATCAAGGCCTTTAAGAGGTCATCATTAATACCTACTTCTGCCTAGTGCAAGAGTCATTTATAAGAGTTGAAGTGCCAGATCAAAATTCTAAGACCAGCATCTCTCCGATCATTCATTCAAACATTAAATACGATTATTTTTTGATATATCTAATGTGAATAGCTTTGATGCATATATATTGCAACGAAAAGAAGATAAAGAGTTTTTGGCAGAATTTTATTAATATTTCCCAAAACCTTGTAAAATGATGTAAATATTTTTCACATTATACTTCAGCTAAAATTAATAGCCATTAACTTATTATCGACTAAAAGCATTCCCCCTATATAAGTATATAGTCTATATACAAAATTTTATATGTCTACCTTATCTATTGCAATTAATAGCTGGTAATATTAACCCTTTTTATTAATATCTCTGCAGCTGCTGGATAAAACATAGGATTGCATCAGGGATAATTGTCGCTCGAAACATTATTTTTTCTAGATACATACTAATTCTGTCTCGGTTTAGCTTACATTTTTGCGTAATAAAAATATTAATCGGGTTATAAAGAATGTTGTAAATGTAGAAAAAGCAAATCTAAGATATTTTAAATCTTTTATTCACAAGCTAAAGAACAAGAAAGACAATATTTTAGGGTTAGGTCACAACCAATTAGCGTTCAGGAATACAATATTATTTACAATATCCCCCTTCAACCTGCTTCTCTGCTTGCACACAAGCTGACCGCTTTTTGAGAACAGCCTCTCACAGGGAACCGACGTGGCTGGAGTGCATAAATATTATCTTGCGAGTTTCGCAAAAGTCGGAAACTTAATTTGATTTTTCCTCCAAAAATCTAGTGCATTGTCAGATCTCGCCAGGTAAGGCTCGCCGAGGTATCTTTGGACTTCTACTACTGGATCTGCTCTAGCGTTGTGACTTTTATTTTTCTCGGCTACGCAAAGATCGAATAAATACCAGAACGAATTAGATGGACCAGAACTATTACTAGAGGGCAAACTAGCAGCATTTGAGTCACCTGCTTGCTTGAGCTATTTATGAATCCAAGGTTTTTAAATCAGGGATCCAAAATTGTTGCCAGTGCCAGAGGGATGACGCTTTCCAAATTAACAAATTTTATTTCTATTGCTGAGATCAAAATTTCTATTATTTCGTTCACAACAGGGGTATGGGTCATCATTAGGTGGTTCCGCAAGGCCATTCTCATTTGCCTATGGAGGCATATAATTTTTGACACCGAGACACATTTTTCAGCTGACATTTCGGTTGTAATGTCCTCGAATGGTCCCAAAATCTGCAGTAATTCCTCCGGGGCTGTCCACTCAGTAGATGAAAGAGATGTGACAGCAAGCGTTGCCGCGCCACAGTCCTTCTGCTCGAGTTTAGCGGGACATCATAGCATATGTACTGTTTCATCTTGTTTCGACTTCTTGTATTAGTCTATGTTCCGGTTTGCCCAAAGTTCTTTGCATTGAGGTTAATTTAGCTTTGGCAGAACAGAAAGATTTAAAGAAGCCGACAATTTTCCCGCATTTTTCTCGCAAGTCAGAAACGCGATCCAGTCCTCGCTTTAGAATTAAGTTAATTGAGTAGGCAAAACACGGCACATACGTAACTTTTGGACAAATCATATGATCAATCGCCGCCTTTATATTTGCAGCATTATCAGCTACAATGCAAAGCACTTTTTCTTTCAATCCCCAGTCACATAAAATCTGCTCTAGTTCCCCTGCAACGTGAGAGGCCGTATGACTTTCCTGAAAACGCGCAGTCTTAAGAGCTAAACTCTCAAAGCGGAAGTCACTGGTCACGAAATGACACGTCACTGCCATGTAAGATTAAGTTGACATAGACGTCCACAGATCGGCTGTTAGACTAACATAATCCGCGTCCTCTATTTTGCTTTTGACTATGAAGACCTGCTCCTCATATTTCTTCTCCACCATCTGTCGCAATCTCTTGCGGGACGGTAGAGGATATCTCGGATCCCGAGTATGTACGAAGGATCTAAATCCTTCGTCTTCGACTACCGAGAGTGATTGAAAATCTTTGATAATCATTTTTACTAGAACGTCCTCAATTCTACCCCGTCCAGCATCTTCTGAAAAGTAAGGCAAATTATATCGATTGAGAAAACTAAGCGTTAGAGATAAAAGGCTCGTTTACACGGTGATAGTTACACACGATAGTAGCTACCATGAGAGTTTGCAATAGTTGATTCTCATGAGAGTGAGCGTTTACTTGTATGTGCCATTCAAGTGCGGAAATTGATTGTGATGATTCTACTTACGGGTTGAGGCCAGAAACAAAAGAAATAGAAGAAGTTGGGTTTTACGTGCACTTAACCCATTTACGGCCAAGATTATAAATAATGTGAAATTTAAACTTTTCTTTTTGTGATTGTTCTTCATATGTGCTAGAAAAGGGAAAATAAAAAAATCGAGGCCCTAAAAAATTTATTTGGCTGAATCTAGTGTCTTGGGTACTGAAAACAAAAAAGTTTTAATTCAGAAATTTTTTATAAAATATTTTCTTAATTCATGAAATATTCCATACATCTTTTGTTATATATATTATGCCTTTGTATTGGTGGTTTCACATTATTTATAGAACTTATTAAAACATTTAGGATGCAATGGTACAGTACACTTCATACAACTGTATTCAGTATGGCTTTTGCATTGCATGCACCTTCTGTAATCTATTTTCCCAACTAGGTGACCAACTCTGTCCTTTTTTATGTCCGAAGTTAGAGATATTTGTGATGGTCTGCCTTTTTTAGGGTTTGGAATTGAAGTTGATGCTATCTCTTTTTGTTGCATGGAACTGGGTAACTTTTGAGAAGGGCTAGAGCTACATAAGACCTAAAAGCTACTTGTGACATCTCAATTCCCAGTGGCCTTTCTGTACAGTTTCCATGAATTAGAACAGACACTGTCCAAGAGATTTATGAATAAAGGCCACCACCACTTCTTTCCTCAGATTTTTATTCTATAGTTCGCGTTTGCATTATCGTGTAGATCAACTCCACCCATGTGTTTATTGTACTCCCCATTATGGCGCAGAGACGTGGACGGTAATGAGAAAGGAGGAAAAATGTTTAGAAAGTTTTGATATGTTGGCATGGAGGAGGATGATGAAAATAAAATGGAAACGAAGAAGTATTAGAAGTTGTTGGAGAAGAAAAGACTAATAAAAACAATTAAGAAAAGAAAAGCGAATTGGATAGGGCACATATTGAGAAGAAAATATTTATAAAGGACATTTTTAGAAGGCAAATTAGCGGATGAAGAGTAAGAAGGAGAAAAGGAATATTATAGCATTTAAAGCAGAAATATAGTACATATAACGGTATAAAAGGTGCTTCCGGGGAGAGAGAAACTGTGGCAGCAATTCAGCTAAAATCTGTAATCGGATAGCAGCATGATGATCTATAAAATGAAAGTTCTAAATGACGGATGCAGTTCGAAATCTCAATCGGGCGATAAATTCAAATACTCAAAAACTATCAATTAGATCTGAATAAAATTTCATATTTAGTATTTGTATTATAAATCCAATAACTGATTAGATTTTAGCGAAAATCGATCGACCGAAAGTGGATGTTTATTCTTGTCACATCCGTTTTTTAGGCGTTCTTTACCAGCGCCTAATGGTCTGATCCGTCCGTCGTAACTTTTATCCCCTAAACCGCTGGACGGATTTTAATTAAATTACGTATGAGTGATAGTTATTGAAATTTATCGTCCAATTGTGATTTTTAACTGAATCCGTAAATTAGAACTTCCACTTTACATAATTACTTTAATAAACTTATATTCCTATCTCGTTAAATGCCATCCGTCAAGCAACGATGAAATACCAAACTTTTCTCTCCCTAGCTCTTATATGATCAGTGAGATATAGATTTTAAAATATATACGGATAGAGAACAACATTTACTGCAAGAAAGTCCACGAGACCACAAACTTACGAGTTATAGTTTCGGAGATAGAAATTCTAGAAAATCCCGCAAAAATCATCGCATATTTTGTTTACATCGATCTCTAAGGCTCTGCAAACATCAATTAAAATCCATTTTTTCTATCCCACGCCTTTATATGTTCTGTGAGGTATAGTTTAAAAAATTTATTCGGATAGAGGACAACATTTACTACAAGATAGTCCCCAAGACCACATAATTCCGAGTCATAGCTTCGGAGATAAAAATTCTGAGCAAAACATCGCATATTTTGTTAACATCGATCTCTAAGGCGGTTCTTTCGCCAAACAACAATTAAAAATCAATATATTTCTCACTCATGCTCTTATATGATCTGAGAGGTATAGATGAAAAAATTTAATAGGATTGAAAATTTACTATAAGATAGTCCCCGAGACCATATAATTACGACTTATACTTTTGGAGATAAAAATTCGAGAATCGCCCAATCTTTCGATACCGTTTCATACGTATTTCCCATTAAGAACGGCTTTGAAATCTCTGTGAATTCCATTTATGGAGTATAATTTTCCATCTTGTTAATTGTTGTCAACGAAAATTATCTTTGTGGCAGCTGATTTAAACAACATCTTCTGTAAATACCTAATTAGTTTAATTTTCAATCGTACCCACGCTACATTTGGTAAATGAAGGGGAATGGACGAAGAAATGAACGTAAATACATATATTTTCTTTACATATACACAGCGTTTGTAAATTAAAAGATATGGACAATTTACGACGAAGGAATGAACGTGAACATAAAAATGATATTACTGCTATCCGAATGAGGTATGTTTTAATTAATTGTCGATTGTTTATTTAATTACAACCGATTAGGAAATGAATCGGCGAATCAAAAATTTGATATGTATTTCCTCTGCATTACTACTGGCATATCATTTTTCAGTTCTTAGACATTGGGTCGAGTGAATAAAAATTAAGCAAATGCTTAAAGCAAACAGTAAAAGCAAAAGCATTTCCTAAAAGCATAAGCAAATGCTAAATGCATTTGCTTCATATTGAGTGAATAAAAGTTTGCTTTTTCTTATAAGCATTTGCTGCTCAGTTTTAAGCAAATGCTTAAATTTTACGGAAGAAAGCTCTTTGCAACTCTTCCCTCACTTGTTTTTGTTTACATTTAAAGTTTTACATAGTTGAATTTCAAACTAAAATCATAAATATATTGGGTAATATTTTTTAAAAAGTTAACTAATAATTTTTTTTAACTATTTCTTTTATAACTGAATTCGATAATATCACAAATCATGGGTGCATTTTTATTCAGTTAGTTATAGTAATTTTATCCAGTCATTTGCCTTTTGAACGCCACAACCTTCACTGTCTTACATATAGTTGTGCATTGTACGTGGTGATCTTCTCCGACTCCTATTTGAAATCCGGGATCACTTAAGTACCTTAAAAATATTTCTATCTTCTGTGTCTGCCACGTCTCTCTTGATATTCCCCGAGTAATAGCTTTGAAATATACTTAAAACATTTTCTTCAGAGAAACGATATAAATTTTTATAACCGTTGGTTGTTGGAACTTTTCTCGTATTTTTTAACGTTTCGTGTCACCATAAACTTCCATATTTATATTTAGGATCAATTATCATGAAAATAAAGTACTTAGAAATATCTTACCTCACTTAAAAAAGTTTAAGTATATGCTTAAAGCATTAAGCAAAAGCTCGGTTTTATTCACACAATTTTAAGCAAATGCTTAAGAAAAATCCCAAAAATAAGCAAATGCTTTTTCTTTCTAGCAAAAGCAAATGCTATTTTTTTATTCATCCCAAATCAAACATTTGTTTAATAAGTGATAGAAATCTTAAGCATAAGCATTTGCTTATTTTTTATTCACTCGATCCAACATACTAAGCCATAAATATTTATCATTTTTGACATGATTGCATAAATCGTAAAGAACGCCTCTGCCTCGCATGTATGCACGCATGATGTGTGCATCTTTCCTCTCTTTTATAAACCTTGTTGTGGCTATTGGAGATATCTGAGACAAGTATTTTTTTTAAGCGCTTCTTCTTGAATTTTTCCAGCTATAAGACGAGCTCGATAGTTTCCTGTTGAATACCTCGCTTGTGTAAAGTAGTTGTAATATTTACGTTTGCGTTCTTTACTTCATCGTAGATGATTCATTTCCTTCCGCCCACAATATGCTGCATGCGCACGTACGGAAATTAAACATATTTTCGTAATTACAGAACATCTTATTTACTTCAGTTACCTCGGAGATACTTTTGTTGACAACCATTTAGTAGCCAGGTATGAATTTTTCGAAGTTAAAAGCGAATTACGACGCTAACCTTTGATTTTATTGATAACGGCTACTCCTACGATAAAAATGTCTTTCGCAAGAAGTATTTTACTTGGCTAGTTCTATAAATGTTTTTTAAAAAGTTTTCGGCATGACTAACATTTTATGATATACGATATGAGGGATAGTTTATTTTTGTTTCCAAAATTTGCATCCCTGATTTGGTTATGTGTACCATTTATGCCATTTTTAGGCTGGTTTCCAAAGGAAACATAGACTTATGAAATGGTCCTGTCTGTGTGTGTGTGTGTGGATAATTACTTCTTCGTGTCTGTCTGTCCTCCCTATTAACTTTTGAACCAATAGATCGATTTTCATGACACTTGGTGGAAATCACTTGCTACTGGGGCCGAGCACCCGAGGATAGTTTGATAGTTTTTGTTGCGAAGATTGAAAGTCCCGGGTTCGATTCCAAGAACTTTACTTTCCAATTTAGACTAGTTTCCAAAGGAAACATAACCTTATGAAATGGTCGTGTCTGTGTGTGTGTCCCCCACTAACAGCTTTTGCATCAATGGACCGATTTTCATAAAACTTGGCATGAAGCTCGTGCTGCCAGGGCTATATTTTATTTGGCGTTGATTGAAGTCCCGGGTTCAATTCCAGGAACGTTTTTTCCCTATTTGTTTCACATAGGAAGTCTCAAATCCATCCTGCAGAGATTTTTTCATTAATACTTTAAAATATCTTAAAATTGTGATATCGGAGCGAATTTTGTACTGTATTAAGGAAAAAAGAATGTAGATTATAATTCTTATCACAAAATGTTGATAATTGATCGTATTTTCTTAAATTTCTACTAAAACATAGCGTTTTAAATCGCATTTGATCGGATTGTTGCCATGGAGATGATTATTACCAAACTCAGCTTGAGCATAGACGAGTGAACAAATGGGTTATTTTCTTTTTCACTCGACCACCCTTCAGTAATGCACAGTTGATCTATATATTAGTGAATAAACATTAACATTTATTAAATTCGTTTATTTAAAATAATACATGCAAAATATAATGTCAGAAAGAGATTTTGACATTGCTTTTAGTATTTTCAATCTATTATTTTTTTCCATTTTTTCTCTATCATTGATAAACTATGAATTACAAGTAGTATTTATTGTATGAGAATTCCTTGGAATGACTAACACATACTGAAACATTTCCTGTCAATATAAGTAATTAATACGAGACGTCAACGTTGGGAAACCAGCCAGCATTAGCCATGGTTTGGACTTCTTGTCTTATTGCCTTTGGCCAAATTTCATGAATATCCGTTTTGTAGAAGCAAAGACCGAACATGCGTTGGACTAGGGTTGCCAACTCGTGAGGAGTCGATTCCGGGAGATTTCCGCTCCATGAGTAGGAAATTTCGGGAGAATCCGGGAGAAGTTTCTCAAAGTTAAAAAACGTTTAAGCTAACCATTAAAGTTGTATACTTATATTTATGTGAAAACATATAACGAATAGTAAATCTTAATTTTATCTTTTACTTTCTCCATATACGTAGTGCAGAGAAAGTATAGATTTCGTAAAAAAATCGAGTTCAAGATATGAACGGAAATACACGGTTCTCTGAACATGTTTTGTCTATTTTATCAACGATGTCGGTGTGTATATGAGTGTTAAGTTTTAGTTTTTTCCTGAGCGCTCTAACTCATATATTAATGATTAGAGCAACACAAAATTTTATATTTGTTATTTTTATTATAAGTTTTGGTTGATATCGGTTAACTGGAATTGGATATTTACTCTTGTAATTATTTCGTTTTTGGCAAATAACTATTTCAAATCTTCATAAATATAGATGTTACTTATTATAAACGTTATACAAAATATTATTCTCTAAAATTATTGTATTTAACCATTTTTCGTAGAACGTATTGTTTAGAAGATAATTTTTTTCGTAATTTCCTAATAAACAGAGTAACACGTCGGAGAAATAAGATATAACAGAATTTATCGGAAAAGGAAAGGGTGCAGCATTTTTTATTAGCATTTTAAATAATTTACAATAATCGCACGAATTTAGCACTTGAAACATAGGACACATTAATCAATGATATTTCACTTTGCTATCATCGATTTTTAATCCGTTTCGGGTACTTGCTACAAATTCGGTTTGCACACGGAAATTCGACATTATTTCCTCATGAAAATGTTTTGTTCGTCTTGATGAATTGCATTGTTGCGGATTTCTTTTCTCTCTTAATTCTCTTATGTCTGATTCCCCCTACGAGAATATCCTCTATGCACTAATTAATATTAATTATAATACTATTATAATTAAATAATATAATAACTAGTGTGGTATACTTATGGAGAATGTCATATTTTTATAGTACTGTATAGACGCTAGTCAGTCCTCCATATTCAATCAATGTAAATATAAAGGTACATGAGACCCACCCGGCCGGCCCCTTGGTAATGTTGCAAACTCTTCAACTGCATGGTTATGGTCAAATATGCAACCCGCATGGCGATCACCTTGTTAAGTGAAAACGGGAGAAAAAGGCCTCAATCCGGGAGTTGGGAGAATTTCTGGAATCTTGCCCTATTCCGGGAGACTCCCGGCGAATCCGTGAGGGTTGGCGACCCTAGTTTGGACAGACAGACAGAACGAAGCTAATAGTTACTTACGTTGGAAAAGAAACGCGCTTAAAAATGAAAAATTTCCTTGGAGACCAATAATTGCCTCAGAATGTTATAATTCATTCTGTATTGATTACAATGCCACGCCATTTTTTAAAGAAAAAAATTAAACCACAAAGTTCTTGAAAGATGAACTGAATCCTTGTGCTATCCTTAAGCATTCTGCATAACACGTTAAACTAGTATTAAAATTGTATAACAAGTACTTAAACGCATTCCAATATTTCAAATCAATATCGCTAGTGACAGATATCCATAATGCCTGTTTCGTTTGGTTTGAACTTAATGGAAGCCAAATAAGAGATGCGAAGAAGTGAGAAAAAGTTATAACGTTTAAAACGTATCGCAAAAGTGCAATCTTGAAAAATAGTTTCAATAGCTCACTAGATAAGGATCGCGTTTTAAGAAAATGTTATCCTAAACACTTCCTGAAGTAAACGAGAATGGCGCGTGACGGAGGCAACAAAATTATGTAAAGTTCAAATAAAACAACTTGTAACAGTTGAAACCGTGACACAGTCACACGATGAGTTATCATAGGACATCACGCGGTTGACATTTATATACAAGAAAGAGCGTCACAGACGCGCGGATCACCTTAGGAACGGAGTCCTCGAGGTGAGTATTTGTTTTCAACAGCGATTCACACGTTAATCTAGATATTTCTAGAGATTCGCTTATCTCTCTCAGTCATTTCTATAGTTATCGAAGTCATCCAAGCGCGTTGAAGGAAACGAGTAGCAATTATATTCTAGTTATTAATATCCGACGATAAAGATCGGAACAGATGCTGTCGACTCATTCGTCACGCTCTGTGTCCAAAGTTGAAAGTCGTTCATAGTCCGATTTGTTGGACTATAATAAGAGATCGACAGGCGGTTGTAGAGAAGGATGGCGTCTAACCCCGGCCTCAAGATTTGATTCCGCAGAAGATGGATTTGCGTCACCGCCCGGCATGAAAACTCTCGAAAAATCTCTCGATTCCAAAGATTTGCTCGCCGACGATATCGTAATCAATATTATATAACCGAATTATCGTGTCTGGCGCCAGAGTTTCTTTTTCAAAAAAGAGACAGATTGGATAATTAAGAGAAAAATTCTTCATCCATCTCCGAAATCACCACGCGGCGAATGTGAATGATGTAGGACGCATTCCTGTTCAGTGTACACACATACACACACACGTGTGTGTGTTTATTGAATTTTAATCGCAGTTTTATCAGTCAAAGAACACTTAATTTACAATTTTATACTACTTGTAGCATACTATGTGCACCCAATTTTAATCTACTCGAAATAGGTAATTTAACTGTTATTCTGGATAACATGAGAAAAATTACCTATAGCTAGTAGGTCGTTACAGATAACAGGAGATCACCATCAAAATGTTGAGTAAATACAATGACCACATTTTAACCCATCGTCTATGTTGCCATTACGACACTGTCACAATCCCAGACATAAAATGTGGCTCCTGTTTCAAAGTTTTTGGATGCGCCGATTAAATGTTTTGCAGAATATTATTTTTCTTGCTCTGTAAAAGAGGATGAGGTCGATACGATTGAAATAAGTTTAATATTTTTGTATCAAATAAATATTTATTTATTTTTTACTTATATTTTTTGTAATTTTGGCCGGAAACGTTTTGTGCATTTTGCATGCGGCACTTGTGGCAGTTACCATCATTGCCACATACTAGTTATGACAGTGTCTACGTTAAATTTTTGTCGCACTGATTTTCTGGCGTATAACTTTTCATATGCTAATTTACGTATGTCTTTGACTTCTAAAAACCTTATTCTTGGTGTTTTGTGTCGCGCTACTAAGGTGATTTTGAGCTATTGGTCGTAAAGTAAACAAAAGGATGATTTTGTATGATTTTCACTTTCAAATAATCTATTGTATGAGAGGAAAAGATCTAAAAATTCGATCAAACGAACTTTTAACATCTTTATTACTACCCGGCTATTTCGAAAATATCATTTTGAACTTTGAAATTGAAGTAAAGGTAATTAAATTACAAAATAAAGATGTTAATATTAAAATTATTTCTATGTACCATGCAGCAAATATTTTCATCTATGTGAACGGCGTTTACATTTTCATAAATTTAACTATTTTGAGTATCATATATTTTCTAAATTTTCACTAAATAAAATTCAATATTTCTTTTACATTTTTCACATTATTTTACCGAGACACAGAACCGCATGCCGAACAGTTACTCAAACTTAAGTGCCGCTTCCATCAAAACAAACGAGTGTTGACATAAAGTGTAATTCATAAACTCGGTAGTTATCGGCGGACCGTTGAACTATATCTGTCGCATGCATTATCTCTCGGTCTGCGACGGGTTCTATAAATAACCATAGAGAGAGAGAGTTGTGCGATATCACGCCCAAAGGGACGAGACATTTGAATGCCTGCGCGCGCGTTGCGAAATAAATCGTTTTTGGTCGTTCCTAGGGGACACAGCTGGGCGTAAATCGTCAGATATCTGCCGAACGTAGGATATCCGGCATGGAGTGAAATACGTGTATGCTGTATGCATAGCGACGTCGAGGCTGCAACGGATGAATGGATTTTGAGTCTATTGTGTGTGTGTGCACCGGGTTGGTGGACTTCGCAATCGCAATATTTAAATGCGGAGGGGAGCGCTCCGGAGAAAATCCTCATTTTTTTAAGTCGTAGCTGACATTTACGTCGGACTGTCTCCGGCGTTCCATTGGTGTCGTTACGACACCTCGCATCGAAAATGAATAAAAGTTGGATTTTTTCGCGAAATTATTCGCCATTTAAGCGCTCTCTCTTTTCCAAAACAAAGGGATCGTGAATATTTTGCAGATGTAATCTTGTTCGGCGACTAAATCTACCTTTTTAGATCAATTATCAGTAGTTTTCGTGGAAATAATTTTGGTTTAGATGCAAAATCAATTTTGTTGTGCGACAGTAGCTAATTTACAAATCTTGCACCCTTAGGTATTTCGAGATTTACGCTCCCATTTCTTTTTTTGTAAAAATAAAACAACTGTTATTTATTCAAATTTATTATTAATTTTTCTTCCTACATTTATAAATAAACGTCACACTAATAGTTCTTAATCACATTTAAAAAAAACTATATTTAAATAATAAATATAAAATTTTCCGTAAAATAAAAAATATGCGCTCCCTTAATCATTTGCGCTCTTAAGCATTGCCTATTCATACGTTAAGGTAAATCCGCTATTGTTATGCAAGCACAAGGAGTTTTGTGTGTGTGTGTGTTTTGTACTAGTTTCTTATGGCTCTTTATTTCTCTACAGATTTAATAATAATAGCAATTTATGTAACGCCCACAGGAATTTCCCCCAATTGCGTGTTATAATAAATACAAAATTCATACGCATAAGCATACAATAAATATTTTACACGAAGTTAAAACTTGGTATAAAGGTACAGTGTAAAAAAATTAGTTCCATAACTCATCGATTTTATTTCTTAAAACTTTAAGTGAATCGTGAAATGTCTGTTTGCATACTTTGCAGTCACTTCGTTCGCGGTTCTTTTTATCCTAGGCATTGGGGGAGTGTTTAAAAGTTTTTAAAGGCATTTCCGAAAGAATTTTTGAAAGGCTGAGCAATTAAGTCTCCTCTCTACAGATCATCCCTAAAAATTGAAAGGCGAAGGAATTGCAAAAAAGCCGAGCCAAAAAGTTAACGTGCCCAATGTTGGCTTTATGGATCGCCAACCGGATATCGTCTTCCAACACCTTTGCCTGCGTCTCTTTTTTGGCACTAACCTCCCCAGGTGTTATCTCTCGTTTGGCACATTTATAGGTCATTGTCGAATTCGAATTCCCTTGACCCGACTCATTCGCTCGTACTCCCGCAGGGGAGGGATTGGGGAGGGGCGAGTGAGGGATTGGGGGTAGGGAAGGGATTGGTTGGGAGAGGGGGGATTGGGGGGAGGGGAGATTGGGGGGGGGGAATAAAACCGTCTCACATGCATCAGGCGACACTTTTAAAAATGCAGCACGGACCGGAATTCAAAAATTCTTTTCTTACGGACTGTGCGTGCTTCTCGTCACGCGGTTGATGAAGTTAGGTCTGCTGGAGGGTGAAAACATTCGCTTTCTCAGGCTCTTGGAAACATTTCCACACGAACTTTTTAAAAATACACACACATTTACTGGGCGGGATAGATTGGGTGGGTGGGCTGAGCCGAAAGTTTATATAAAATATGGAATACTTGCACACAGACCAGTACAAGGGGTATGCGAAAGAGGAACCCACCTAGGAGCGCAGTACGCTTAGGGGCGCAGAAAATCACAATTTGAACTTTTAAGTGTAAAGTTTTATATTGTAAGATATATTTTATATAATTAATTTTACTTCTTCGCTATAAATAAACTACTGTTTTGATAGGTTAAATTGTGTGCTTTATACTTTCATTAGGAGGGGGCATAATTTTCGAACCTGTCCTAGGGTGCAAAAATACCTTGTCCCGACTCTGCTGACGCATGTGGTTACTGAAAATCGTCGAGATTGTTCAATGACTATGAGAGGATGATACAGAAAAACCATATATTGCATATATTTTACGTTAGGAATTTTCGTCTTTTCTACTCTCCAACGTGTGATAAAGAGAGTCAATCGTGCGTGACTCATATCAGTTCGCAGAACATCGATTACTATTGTTTTTCGTTACGTCAATAAGGAAGAAGTGCCGGTTTTTTTGTTTTGACGTTTGTAAAATTTCAGGGAAATATCGATTCTCCTATAAACTTCGATTTGTGGTTGGATTGATATCGGGAACGAAATTTTCGGGGGCGGATGGCTATTTTAAGGATTTCACAAGATGTTGGCGGAACGTGATCGCCGCTGATATATAGCGGAGCGAATGACTCATCGTTCGTTTCGCGTTTTCATGCTCCGCTTGTTGCATGAGGAACATCCCCGAGCGATCGGAGGTTTTTATTTGACGTCATTATAAATAGAAATCAGTTTTTTTCGGAATCCCGTATCCAAAAATAAAACCTATGAGTTTTCCGCTAATGATATCGAGATATATCACGATGAGAACGCTGGATCTTCTGGTTTCTCCCCTCCACCCAGCGAATTAGCGTGTGGCTAAACTGCAGGGAAAGCATCCTTGTTATGATTTCAAGTCAAATGGCTCTTATTACTTGGGACTACCTAAGTCATTATAACGGAAAAAATAAATTTATGAAAGAAGAAAATGATATTTGGTTATATATGACAATATGGATCCATTTCAAATGGCGAAGGATGCGTTATTGATTGTTTTTCTTTAATTTGTTTACAACCTGTGGTTGCTGTCGCTCTTATCTCTCAGGAATATGGATTGATGCTAGACAAAACGAATAAAAGTTACGAACTAGCGGAGGTTAGTTGCAAGCAATCAATTTTATATATTTTAATATCAGTTCGTTGACGTGAAAATTATAGGAAAAAACAACGACTTCGAATGCATTTCCGGTGGCAAAGCGTGTTACAAATAGAATGTCAAGAATTTTTCAGGTTCTTGTGCTTGATATGTTTACGCCTAAGAGGGAACGATGTATCGATGCCTCGAGTATTTACGTTAACCGAACGGACGCATAAACTAACGCTTCGAGCGAGAGTTTTTTTTCCCATCGTCACGCTATGGAGCACGGTAGAGTGACCACACCTCGAATGAATCACGCGGATTTAATCTCGGTTTCGAAGTACTTATGACGAGAGTGGTATATCGGAAACAGCTCATCCCATTGAGACTTTATCCCATAAGGTTTCAAGGAAAGTTATCGGCATCATTTTCCACTAAAACATTACGCGTTTATAATGCGTAATTGATTCAATTAACCAGAATTATAGATATCTTAAGGGCCATTTATTGCCACGGGCAGTTAACCTCTAGGCATGGGAAATAAATTCCAACTGTATAAGTATAAATCTATTGACGTTTAGTTCTTAAGACATTACAAGGAATCCTTTAATTTTCGCGATAATTATCTCAGCCTACGGCAGATCATGTGGAAATGAAATTAAAATCTCTTTGCCCTTTATTTTTCTGCGAAAAAGGCATTAATGCGAATAATGAATATTTTTTAAAGAGATAACTCGGGATAATTGCCTCTTGTTTGCTCTTTCTAATTTGTTCTCTTAGTTTTATTGTCATTTTTAGCTATCGTTGTTCCGCGAAATACAAAGTAATGTCTTCAGGGATTTTGTATTCAAAGACAAATTTTAATTAAAATCATTCCATTCGTCTCTGTGCTTATATTGCACAATGCATACCAAAGATTTTTTTCTAAATTGTGTCTTAGTGTTTTGCAGTTCCATAGAAAGGCAATGGAAGACGTGCGTGTCCCCCAACGGAACTAAATTTTAGTTCATTCCCGTCTTTTTTAAATACACGGCGATGCAAGATTACATTTTGCAATACAATGATGCTTTATTTTGCCAAGATCAAATATTACCTCATCACTCGTATTAGCCGTGAATTCATAGCAATTTACTTCGGTGTCCATACAGAGGAAGGCGTGCGTCAGGATGCAATCTATTTAAATTACTCTCCTCGTCAAAAATATTTAAATGGAAAAATGCATTGATGGAAAAATAAAATTTTCATTTTCAACTAAGTCACTGCGATCGAGAGAAGATTTGTTTTTAATTCCTTTTTTTGTTGTTCGATATAACTCATCTTACTATCTTATTATACTGTTGTCATTTAGTAATGGATCACTAATAATACTATTAATAACATTATGATTTTATAAGTAGGTTGAAAAACCTGAGGGAGATATCTCCTCTGTTTGTTTTTCTTGTCCCTATCTTCTTGCCATGGTTTCATGACTCAAATTACGCATCTTAAAGGGTTTTCAAACAAATCCTTACCATCAAGAGGGTATCCAGAAACTCTTCCTGTTCTCCACTTAAATCCAACACTGCCAAAGTTACTGATTATCCATAACCATATCAAAATCTTTCTTTCCTTTGCCTTGTGGACCAAATCTGTAGCAAAAAATCAAGGAATTTTGCGCGAAATGAGCTTGAGAATGAATCCAAAGGAGGACATTGGGGACACCCAAGGGAGGGGAGAGGGGATCGCACCACTGACCTGCCTTGGATTCGCCACTGTTTTCCTTTTATATAAATGTTCTTGAATTTACTTTTTACCTTATATCCTCTGTTTAACGTCTTTGTCGTGGTAGATGTGTTCATTCCTTCAGTCATGTAGGAATCGCGGTGATAAGAGATCATTGATCCATCGATAGTGAGTCGCAAGGATATCCTCTTAGAACGATTCAGACGCAACATCTGTCGGCAGATAAGGGAAGTCAGCGCTAATGGCAGACAGACGAGCATCGCAAACTGCCATGCCAGGAGTTTATCATCTCTCGAAGGATGTTGGGGAATTAAATGTAAAAAACACGAACGAGGGAATCTTCGTTGTTTCTCGGGTCGAGGCATGGCGGTGACGCGGCCCTTCTGCGCCACGGCAACCACGTCACGCTCGTCGCCACGTCTTGCGGGGTTCGTCGTCATCTCGACCACGACTCCCGCGAGAGCACCACCATTACCGTTCCATGGGAGATAGCGCTTTGCCATTAAATTGCAAGGCCTACTACTACTCTCTCTCTCTCTCTCTCATGCATGGATTGAGGGCACGTCACACTCGCTTCCCGTCTCCCTGTGCTCTCGCGCCTCCGCACCTTCAACTGTTCCTCTCCCTCTCTATCTCTCTCGGCAGCCTTTTAAAAGCGGCGCTTTCCTTATCTGGGCGATGGGATCGCGACTGGAAGAGAGATAGCTCCCATTGTTTTGGTTGGTTCGCAACCAGCCTCACGGCGGGCGTCCTTCCCTTAGCAGCGCATCGGTCTCACTCCTGTTACCCGATGGATTAAGGTTATGGATCGCTATGTTTGCGTGGGGTTGTTTGATTTTTCTTCCTGGAATGAAAGGCAATTTGCAAGTATTCAATACGTACAAGAAAAAATCACGGTGAGCTCTATCTGCATTGATGACCGATTATCCTTCTTGTTGAGTCCAAATTTTTGCTGAGTTTTCAGAGTGAAATTAAATTTCTTTGCATCATTTCAGAAATAAATTTTTGGTCTACTCCATGGCTGCAATCCAGTTCATGATCAAGATAATTCCAATTACTTATTTTGTTTGAATCGCCAATCAGTGGATTACCACTGATGACGGTTGATTTTTATCCAAACCCTCTAATGGCTGAAGTTCTCTTTATCATAATTCTCCTAACTTTATCACTCTTTCAATATTTTAATTGAACATCATGTCTGTTTCCATTAATCGACCTCAAAATTCGAATTTCTTACTTTATATCAAAATTGTCCTTCTCTGAATGGAACTGCTAGGAAGGGACCGCATATAGAACGTTCTGTCTCTGCTCATTTCTTTGACCAGCATTCCTTAAAAGTAGGAATGGCCAAAACAATTGTGACACGCGAAGGTTTAAGAAGTGGCTTGTAGAAAAAAATATAATTGCTATATATTGCTAGATATCCATCAGATCTACAGATGGAACTTTTAGAAACGTAAAAATATTCCCTGCTAGTTCAAATAACAGTGTGATTTTCCAGCTAGTACAATTCCTAATGATTCCTTATTCGTAATATTTCTATTTTATACAGACCAATAATATGCTTCCACGACGATTGCGAGCGAATTATTTGTGATGAATTCAATAATAAAATAGCTTTTGTTACAGAATGAAGGACCAGTAATCTCAGTTCTCTGACATTGTCGATAGCCCAATCTAGATATCGAAAGCATATAAAGCATATTCAGAAATAAACCTGTTCAAAAGTCACACTTCATAAATATGAAATATCTGATTGAAAATAGTAAAAGCAATGTCAAAATCTCTTTCTGACATTATATTTTGCATGTATTATTTTAAATAAACGAATTTAATAAATGTTAATGTTTATTCACTAATATATAGATCAACTGTGCATTGCTGAAGGGTAGCCGAGTGAAAAAGGAAATAACCCATTTGTTCACTCGTCTATACTCAAGCCGAGTTCGGTAATAATCGTCTCCATGGCAACAATCGATAAAATGCGGTTTAAAACGCTATGTTTTAGTAGAAATTCAAGAATATACGATTGATTATCAACATTCTGTGATAAGAATTATAATCTACATTCTTTTTTCCTTAATACAGTACAAAATTCGCTCCGATATCACAATTTTAAGATATTTCAATGTATTACAGTAAACATCTCTGCACGATGGACTTGAATAAGGAAAAACGTTCCTGGAATAGAGTCCAGGACTTCAATCTTCGCTAAATAAAATATAGCCCGGAGGTGGACCCTGGCAGCACGGGCCTCATACCAAGTTTCATGAAAATTGATCCATTGATACAAAATTTGTTAGTAGGGGACTCATACATACACACAGACACGACCATTTCATAAGGCTATGTTTCCTTTGAAAACCAGCCTAAAAAAGATCAAAATGATGCTTTTAAGGCATAAATTAAGACATCAAAATTGATTTTAACCGAATTCACATCAAAGGAATGTAAGCTATGAATCGAAATCCCGGACGAGTTAATCTTCGTATTAATTCCTCAAGTACTGTTTTGAATCTAAATTGAAGATATGTCCACGAATTAAGGACATGGGGCGACCACAGATAAATGAAGAGGATTTGGCTAAGTAACAACAAATACAGTTTTGCTACTACTCCTTGTGCAGTTGCAGAGGGGGAGTTTGAGCGGAAAAAACCTGTAGTATTAATTCTTGCGTATTTTGCTCTTCGTTTTCTTCTTTGTTCCCCGTTAAAGTTTTTCCCTCAAATATGGAGAAGTTATCAACACGAATAAAAAGTCACCACTTTGTACTACGACCGAGCGAATTCTTGCTAATGGAATGACCGACTCTACAAGCCTCCGGTACTCGCGCGGGGTAGATTTCTACCCCAGCCTCACATTTTATGATGGTTTCCTTCCCGTTCGTTTTTCGCTGTCTCCTCATATTCAGTAGCTGGAATGACACATATGAAGAAGGTTTTTAAGCAAAAATTTCTCGTACTGTGTCTACCGTTTTCGAATAAGGAAGCTTTTTCTTAGACGGCGCACGGCAATCTGATATGAACAACTGTGATATATCTCCTTGTGTTTAAAATATCGTTGCTGTTTTGGTGAATTAGTTTTTAATGCAACAATTGACTGTTTTTTCATGTTTCTGTTCCTCACTTAACAAATTTTAACCGATACCTGTAATTTCTGAGGTGAGGAAAAAGTTTTGTTCTTTTCACTTTCATATGTAATATTATTGAAAGCAAAATACTTAAATTTTTGTACACTAATAGTCTCACATTAATTAATTTGTGCTTAGTGGTTGTGTGTGAGACATCTGAAAAAATTGTGAGACACGTGAGAAACATAGATGTGTATGAAAAATCTGACAAACTTAATGTTGTGTTTTGTTTTCGCATGCCAAAAATATATGTTCGCTATTTTTGACCTTATAGAAATACTGACTTAGGGTTTTGTCAATTTTTATTTTAAAATAATATCATTAAATATTGGGAATAATTTTGAAACGAGAAAAAAGTCTGCTATGACTGAGAATTGAACTCGGGTCTCCCACTTGCCAGGCGGATATTCTACCACTAAACTATCGTAGCAGATCAATTTTCTCGTTCCTGAACGCGGCAAGTGGAAGACCCGGGTTCAATTCCCGGTCAAAGCAGACTTTTTTCGCGTTTAAAAATTATTCCCAACTTTACAGCTTATGCCTATCTGCATAGGATCTTCGGATCGGTTTATTCCATCAATTTCATCATTAAATATTGCTAAAAAACTGTCTGTTGTGTTTCAAATAAATTAGATATATATTTGTCATTTCCTGTCGACGAATGAACTACATTTGACAAGCATTTTCAATGTACCTTATATGGGGTCAAAATCTACCCAGCGCGAGTTCTCGTGTTTGGAAAACCCGCCCGAGTACTAGAGGGTTAAGGCCAAGATAAGTCTCGCGAAGCCATTAGCCTTGCCAAGCGAAAGCAGGTTGAACAAATCCTCGTAAAGAAACCAGACGTTTTGCAAATAATCAATACTTCCATCGTCGGTGCATTTCCTTGTTTTTAAGGACAAAGTAAAAAGTCGAATACAGAAATCTTTCACGTTTTCAGTATTTGTCGCTTCACTTAAACATTTAATGCATCGGTTGTCTCAATGTTCATTCTTCTTCCTTATATCTCTCAATATTCTTCCTCGAAAAAGTTACTCCTTGAGAATAGCTACTTGATCTATTATTACAATTCGACGATTCAGTTGTTTCTTTTGACTTCAAAGCGCTCTAGCGAGAGTGTGTTCGTATCGGTTTTTCTCTGATGACGCGCATGTTTCGGTTTAGAAGTTTTAGTAGACGGGTTTCCTAGTTCCTCCTTGCTTAACTTCCGCGTCTACGTTGATGCCTAACCCGAAGTATTGTTAAATGGCTGCTCCCTTTCTACGATGAATTTTTTTCGTAGACATTTATTAGTGAGGGCAAATAAAATGACAGAAAAAAGATTTCTACTTTATTATCGAAATCGGTTCTTAATTATTTTAATGTGTTGTCCACCTATTCTAAGAAGAGTGGATTTGTATATATGTCTAACTGATTCTCCTTCATGATTCTTCTTTCTATCAGTTTACGTGTGATTAAATATAATTTTAACGTTCGATAGCTCCACAACTACCCTCTCGATTTAAGATAAAGAAACGCACACCGCTTGTCTTACATCCATGTCAAGTAATACTCATTATTTTGTGTTATTTTACAAAATAGAATATATCATTCACCATAAAATGATCAGCGATGAATAATTTTTCTTAAAATTTGAATACGATGAGGAGTTTCAATAGTGTGCACTTGGAAATTCAGATATGGTGTATTATTTTAATAGATTCTGACTTATAAATTATCAAAAGAGATTGCGAATGCAAATTACATGCAAGAAATAGCTTTAGAAACGACCTATTGGTCTGCATTTGACGGAATAAAAATAAAGGATGACTTCTCCCCCTCCTCCCAGGACTTCGTTATCGCATACTCCCAAAAGGCAAACAGAAATTTTTGGCGGGAGTTTTTGGCTTTGCTTAGCTCAGTTTTATTTGAGAGGTGGTTGAGGTCGGATGTGTGGAAGAAAGTTGCCGATAAGTGATCTTCGCTTCGAAGAGAAGGCGAGGCAGTCCCTCAAGACAGTGAGTAATTTCTGCTACAGTAGTAAATTATTAGCGATTTATTTGTTGAAAAGTAATGAGATCTTAGTTAATGAGTTGTTCTTTTTCTTAAATTTTCAATTAATTTTTAATAGACATAATTTGCCATATCGCTAAAAAAATTTCAACATAAAACCCTCGTGGGTATTGAAGCCTAATCTTGGTGGGAACGAAGGTGAATTCCGATAAAAGATTTTTGAAAGATTTCTCTGAGCCTATTTAAGATGAATCTTCTTTTAAAATGCTTTTAATAACTACCAGTGAGTTTCTTTTCTTTTTTTACAGGTGCAATGCGATTGTGAATTCCACCCATTTCCGGTATAAAGCCTTTCCCTTTTATTTCCTTGGTGAATCCCAATGTGTTTTTCAGTTTTCCACTTTTCCAAGCTTGAATCTTGCACGCCCCTGTGATGTGATATGGCCGTTATGTGATGAAGTGCTGTGTGTGGGTGTGTTTTAGTGTGTCAAGTGGAAATTCTCTCATCGCGGGAGGATGAGAATGCCTTCTCCAACCGCTGGAACATTCGTCGCCTCAGCAAAAGTAGGAATAGGTCTTTTCTTAGGACCAGCGCCCTTCGATTCCTCCTTAATTTCTAGCTTCGGTTGAATGGCGCTTAGGTCGTCGCAGAAGCGATTAAAACGAATATAAGTGTGCCTGGAATTTGCAATTAGGCTATGCCGTAATAAAAGATGAATTGAAGGAGATAAGGCTATAAATTATTCGAAATTTAAGACCGATTTTTATAAACTACTAATGAACTGCCCGTCATATGACGGATGTCAGTTACTATATGGTTGAAAACCCAGTCGTAAGACTGGTAATCCTACTGAAACCATTGATCTTAAGTAATCGTAACTCATTATTATGGTTAATCAGAAAACTATTTTATTTTTCTAGTGTTGAAATTCCACGTTGAACTTAGAAATGAATAATTAACGCTGTAATAATTGAGTATGCGCCGGTATAAAATTTGCTAAAATAGAGATTCGGGAGAATTTCTTTCTCATTCTTGTTTTCTCCTTGCCAAAAATGAAGTAATAATAATAAATAAATAATAATATTCCCTCCCTCCCTCTCGCCGTCCCTCTCTCTCTCACTCCCCCTCTCTCTCTCCCTCCCTCTCTCTGCTTCTCTTTTCTCCCACCTCCTCCATATCTCATTCCCTCCTGTCCCAATCCATAGCTCTCCCTCTTTTTCTCCGTATCCCTCTTTATCTCTTTCCTCTCGTCCTTCTAATTCTATGCCTCCCTTACTTTCTATGTATCTTCCATTCTATATCCCTTCCTTCCTATCTCCCTCCCCACATCCCCCTCTCTCTACTCTACATCTATATAGTCGTTTAGATAAGCAAAAGAATCCAAACTAAATCCCAGTTCCATTAGGATTATGTAATTTCGCAAAAAATCCTAAGATAATTTAAAGCAATCTATCCACTTGTATATATTTTACGTATGAGAGTTGAGACAACAATTGATTTTCGAAGATTAACAATGACGTGGTCGGCAAGGCAACACCACACAATATGTGATTTAAATGTTTAATGAGAGAGATTTCGAACGGTAGGCGGAAAAATATGAATAGAATATTTTCCTAAAACAGTTTAAATTCGAAAATTGTACTTCAATTCTTTCTGATTTGAATTTTCAAAAGGATAAAAGTCTTCACTTTAAAAAGTCGCTTTTTACGTGATATTTTACGGGAAATGAAAATCGCCCTCCTGGAGTCGAACCTGGATCTTTTCATATTTTGTTTCGTCATTTAATTTTTATCTGAAAATTTCAACTTTCCACCTAACCGCTAAGTTTGTTAAAAACACGTTAAAAAGTGCCATTGATCACGTCAGCGTTATACACAAACGCACCTAGGCTTTTATTATTATTATACGTAAAGCCTATTGGCCATTCACTTTTTCGCAGTGGCGTAGCGTAGCCTCCACTATCAGAATACTGCAAATGTGATATTCAATACTTTGCTCATATTCTACATTATCGGTGAAAAATTAATGTACGAGTATTTCGTAGAGCGGCGAAGGGACTCGAGAGCCTAACAATTCCTACGGTTTCAGATTATTACTATGAAGAGGCGAGAGTAACTATAGGTTTATCAACATCGAATAATAAAACTGTGTACTGAAACTCAATCGGCGAATATAATTTTTATCTGGTTTAAATATTATAAACTAACGATAAATTCGACCTACAGGTTTTGCAGTATTTATCTGTATAGTTTTTAAATTAATTTTTATGTTTATGTTCAGAAAATGGTTTACCACCAAATGCAGGCGTTTTAGAGAAATATGACAAAACAACTAACAGCGAGAGCTCAAATTAGACCGAGGGCACTGTAGTCTACTGGGAGAGGTCAGTCTGAGTATGTCTCCCTTCCCACTTTTTCCCTCAAGAGCTTAGCAAACTAATGCTTTTTCGGAGTAATTGTAAATCAACATGCTCATAAAGGACTCACCTGTGTTTCCACTCATTTCGTTCGATCCGAAATTAAATTCTTTTTACCTCGTCTATGTATATTTACTTTCTTTTCTGTGAATATTTCTTATGAATAGGCTTGGTAATTTTCGACGTTTATTTTTTCTTAAAATTCTACGATTAAAATTGACGTTAATTTTAATACAATTTATTAGGCTTTGTATTTTTCGTCGTTTATATTTCTTAAAAAGCGACCACTAATATCGTTTATTTTTCCTAGAAAAGGAGGATACATTTTGTCGATTTTTATCAAAAATATTACATAAATTGGATTCTTCCGATTAAATTTTACTAAAACTTTATGTATAAAAATAAAACTTCTCCTATGCCGGAATTTTTATGCTCTCTAAACTTTGGTGAATGTGTTGTTGGCTTTGCCCGCCAACCCGGAACAGCCAATATTTCGGAATAAATCCCAAATTAATTTTACTCGTTAAATTGCGCCTCTTATTCAAGAAATTGAGACCATCCAATAACAAAATTAATGTGACCTTAATATAATGCACAACCAAATACAGGAATATTTGGAAGAAAAAATGTAATCTTGTTGAGTGACAAACGATTATGAGTGTACAAAAAAGTCCGGAGTACTAACATTGAGCGATGCTAATACAGCATTGCAAAAAAATAAGCATGGGACTCTCTCACACGAAGAATGAATTGTGAGTATGGCTACCAAAAACAGAAATTTTATGACTGTGTGTTGAAAATACTATAGGGCAGGGTTCCAGAAATATACTCGTAGCAGATATTTACTCGAACCAACCACGAGATGAGTTATGGGTGAGTTAATTTCGTTAAGCAGGGTTATATACTTTATACTTGCGAAACCTGCTATACGGATATTTGTCGATCAATATTAATTCAGTTTAGGAAAATCTTTCTTTTCGCAACTTGGAGGTTGTCTGCGAAAGTCATAAGACTTTTGAGTAAATTGAGTATGGAGGCTGATCACATCGTGTAAGGGACCAAAGGCGCATAGAGATTATCAGATGTGGTCAAAATTAAAGACAGATTAACCGATCATATTGTTTTTTCCCATACCCGTGTTAGCTCAGTATGGATCCTTAAGACATAAGGGATCTTAGAAAGGGTATGGAATACCGAATGAAGTGTGGCTGTCTGGTATGACAAATACCGATTTTCTCTTTTGTTTTGGGTGTTTGACGCTGAAATATATTAAGTTTGAGTGTAATTAACCATATTTAAAATTCCTGACGAATAACTTTATAGAAAATTTAGTAGTAAGGAATCGTTATTTATCGACGACAATTCATTTTCGTCGATTTTTTAATTTTTACGAATGTGATGTTTATCGACATTTATCGATTTAAATCGAATCCAAGAAAGCCTACTTATGAAAGTTGAAGCTCAACCGCGTGGAAATTTTCAGCTTAACAGTTCATTGAGAAAGGAAATAATAATACTTGTAATTATTTATAATAATTTACTTCGAAAAATATATCTTTCCTAGCTGATTTTGTTAATAATATAATCTGCAATTAATGAAGCATTTTACGGAAAATAAAATTAAGTGTAATAGAGACAGTATTTTTCTATATAAGTCCCTGGGCGTCAAAACCTTTCTTATAGGGGTTAAAGGGTATGCAGATCGGTGACGTATTTTAAAGAATATATCTGTGACAACATTTTATTGAAATTATGCCAAATATCTCTAATGTGCTTAGAAATTTATTGACTATACTGGTCACTGTAACTAGTAGAGAACGTAGCTTTTCAAGTAATTGAAATAATAGCAAGATCAACCAGCCCTCTTGTGTCATCGTTGGACACAAGTACGTTTTAATTAATTTTATTTCAATTGAAAATTCTCTGGCATCATCGCTCTATTATTCAACTTCAATCGCTGATTTCGCAATTCCTGAATCAAGAAAATAAACTTTTGATTGATGGAAGTTTGTTATAAGATACAATAAACTTCAAACATTAAAATTAATTCATTATGTTTTAAAATGATACTTTTCATCTAATTATTGCCTTTTTATTCGTATCAATTTACAGTTATTTCTCACAATACTGATAATAATAATAATGTTAAAAAGGGCCGTCAAAAATAACTGCCCGCGGCCGCCAATTGTCTGGGATCGACCCTGAATGAGTCTAAATTATTACCCAGGCATAAGCTTTTTCAAAAATAAAAGGCACTTTTTAATGATAACAGAAATAATACAGCGTCTTGGTGGAAATACAAGAACATAATAAGGTATAATAAAGTAATAAGCTGTATACTATGTTAATGAGAAATTTTATAATTAAACAGTGCTTTACAAAACTAAAAATTCTGAACAAGGTAGTAACAATTCTGTACAAGAAGCAAACACTGCATACTTTAATATTATTTATGTTTACCCTTTACGCGTAAGTCAGGTAAATTACTCATTTATACGAACTTCTTATTAGCTACAGTTTCCATGAAAATAAAGAACTTATACCAGTAAAATGGAAAGCATATAAAAAATAAAACTATGCTAATCAGATAGAGTTAAGTTCAGATAACGTATTTGGAAATAGCTGTAGTATTACAATGTTATATAAAACGTTTAATATAGAATTGATAAAAACGACTTTGGAGCCTTTCATATGATAAAAGTTTTCTTCTGTATTTTACATTAAAATTTTCTACCTATTCAGTTCAATATGGGGAATATTTACTGCGATCTTGATGAAAATATTGCCACAACTAACAACATAAACCCAAGAACTCGAAATGTTTCGTAATGAAGAGTGTTTATCAAATGGGCAAGTGAAGGGGCGTAAAGATAATAAGGCTAAGTCGGTAAAAGCGAGGTGACCACGTACTCCAGAGATTTTACTGACCGATTAGCCAAGGTCGCGCGGAGATCCGCGGATACTCAAGATTGGATAACGAGGTTTATGATAGTTTATCCAGAAATTTTTAGAAAAATTTTTAAATTTATCTATTTAACACTGAATTGCATAATTTGTTATAATACTGTTAGTCCCTATTTTTAAAATTCCGTAATTATTCTGTACTACATTAAAAACAATTTGTTTTGAGAAGAGGAAACTGGGAGGAGAAGGTAGCGGGTGGGGTGCACAAGTTTCGCGTTAATCAATATTTCGTCTTTTCCGTTTTCATATTAAGTGTTTTCCACTGCATAAAAGGTGGTTGTTAAAATGGATCCTAGTTTGGGACGCCAATATATTTACCTCGAACCAGCCCTGGCTACGAGTTATCGGTTGTTCACGTGCTACCGATGTTTAGCCTGCTATTGCGCGCCAAGCACATCACGCACATGAACGGCGTCGACAGGTTCCCAGTTGAAGAACTTTTTCACTATGTTACATCTAAATTGAGCCACCGCACGGATTTATTCAGTACCATACTGATTTTGACGATACAGTACTGATTGACTAATATTATAATTCCTTATTTGCTGTTTCCTTAATTAAGTAACTTAGCTCACTTTATAGGTACATATTTTGAAATATTCGTCCCTATCATCTTAAATGCTTTTTTCATACATATTTGTTGCTTAAATTACTCAGTAATAGATTGCACTTTTATCATAGAATAGTCGTAAAAATATAATCAAAATACGGTATTCAAACTTTTCGTAAAAGAATTTTGTACTTATTTGCCTCATTTACCAAGAGAGTAATCTCGATTTTTTTTACTTTTTATGGCCAATAAATGCCAGTTGGAATAATTTGGGCTCGAAAAATTGTCACTTTCGTTATATCACAACAATCTGACTACTTCGAAAACCAGCCCCAAATATAAAAGCTGTCCTGATATGGACTACGCGAAACTATTTGTTTGCATTGTGTAGGGACGAGTCGAATGGAAGCTGAAGCCGCATTGTGAGACGCTAGCACCGATTGAAAGTTGAAAATCTGCCTTTCTGCTGGCAAAAAGGGAGACAAGCTGAACTTGCCGGATATTTCCCAACGGATGCTTTTTTTTTGGAAGAAACGGGTGGAAAAATTATTCTTTTACCTACGAATTACAACGTATCCCATCAAAAAAATTAGATTTGAAAGAAAAATAAATTCTTCATTTGTCATACGATATATATCATTGCCGATATACGCGATACAATCCTTCGATCCAAATTCTCGTGTATCTCCTCTCAATCTTTCCCTCCGATCTTCTTCCGACAAACCCTTTCCTCGCCCACAAAATATCCCACCAACCTCTCAGCTCTCCTTCTATCCCATTTTTTTCTCTCCCCCAACCTCCTTTTTCTCTTCTCCGCCCTTCCAATCAATCCCATTTGTCATGTCCACGTAGGAGGAATCCAATCACCTCCTCCCTTTAAGACAAGGGATATCCAATTGATTTCAATCACCCCATCCCGTCTCTTTTTCCTTCCTCTCTCACGCCCCTCTCCCAGCCCTCTCCTTTCCTCTTCCGCTTTTGTCTTCCATTCTTCTTCATTTCTTCATTTCTTTCTCTTTTTACTTCTAGCTCATCCCATCTATTTTGAATTTTTTATGTATCTATTTTTTTCAGTTTTTCTCCTGAGAGAAAACGTAAAAGACATCAATCGGTACGGTTGAGTGGCGGTGGCTGTTTAGCGAGCGGTATAGAAACAGTTGAATGTCTGAAAAAGAAGACGATCTCTCGTACGTCCTCTCCCAGATAGCTCTAGGGTTGCTTAATCCTTAATTTATTGACGTCTCTCCTTCACCTCATACCATTTTCGTTCCTCTCTTTCTATTAATTATCTTTTATCCTTTGATTTTCTAAGCTCTATTTGTTTTAGGGCAGTCTAACCGCGATTCGCTTCTGTCAGTTAAAATGATGCATCGCTGTCTCCAATTGTGACGTAATCTTTGGATTCGTTTCCACAGATCTCCGCCGACAACCTGATAATCGCGTAGCGTCTATGTTTAGATGAATTTTTACTGTTTGTTTTGATGTTGTTTTAGTGCCTTAGGGTGTTTTATATCATTATATTATCTGTTATAAACCAGTCGTCATATTTTACATTAACTTTAAATTTAATAAGCTTATGAAAATAATATTTTATTGGCAGTTATATCATTCTTAACTTGATATTCCGATAAAGGAAAGAGAAAATCAAAATTTTCCACATTTCATTATTTTTGTGCCTATATCGAATTAAAATTTTCAAAATAGAGACATTTTATTATTTTTAAGAGAAAAATTATAAATTTACAGAAGAATAAGTGGATTTATTTATTACTTAACTATTTATCGTATACTGTCCTATATAGTGAGATATTTTATTTGCAAAACCTCGACTTCGCTGATTTTTACCAGGTTTTATGTCGCAGCACAAGAGATTATTAACTATTAAAGACTTATTTTGCCGGAGATTAGTTACTTGCAAATAGACGTAATAGAATCCTCATTCTCAACTTAATTTCAAAATACTTCTCTTATTCCTGGAGAAGTGAAACTCTCATTAAACTTCTTTTGTCTTCTCTCAGTTCCAATCTTCGTCTGCACGTCCAGAGAAGCCGTTTATTTCCTAACCACTGAGAAAACAGCCAATCCCCTTTATTCCTACCAATATCTCATCTTTTATTTGTCTTTAATAAGTACTCTATTATTCTCCACCCTGTTCTTATTTTATTTTTGGTACACTTAGATAATTTTCTATTATCTATCTTGAAGTCTTTATGCTCTTATAGAGATAAACCTCTTTTCTTCATAGTTTGCAACCCACGTAAAGTCCTCCGGAACAAGTCTACTCAACCCATTATCAGTTCATGAAGTCCCATGAAACTGATCCTGAGTATTTTATTTCTTCATCTACCGCTTCCGCACACACTCTACGGCCCTCTCCTCTCCTTCCTCTCTCTCTCGCCTTTGTCCGCCTCATTTTCCAATTCAAGCCATTCAGTCGAATGCTTCTGTTGAAACGCTTGAATGCGTTTATTCTTCGCGCAGCTGAGTTCGTGCGCATTTGCAAACACCTTCGTGCTTCTGACGTCCGAAGAAAAAAAACAGAAACGACATAATTGGCCATTTTGAAATCGTCTGCGACCGAGAATCATCAAGTTCAACTTTTTCGGTGTTACATTGAACAATTCCGCGATTTTTGGCCACTATAGCAGGAATTAAGTGATACGGAGGAGCCAGATGTATTTATGATATATGTACTATTGCTACATTTATTTTAGTCATAGCAGTTGAAAATAACCAAATTCTTATAAACATCTTCCGTTCACAGAAAGGGCGAATAATAAATTAAAACGATTCAAATTTGATGTTTTTCATATTCCTGCACAAAAATATAATTTCACCGCCAACATGAGATTTAAAAGCTCGCCATTAGAGAAAACTCGCGACTGCCTGTGGTGTACAGTAATGGTAGGAAATATTGTAATTTTACACATGAATCATCTAATGTCGATGAAGTTTTTTCATACATTAACTTTGATGCACCAAAATAGCGATTGCGTTTACCTTTAAAAGACATGTTAAAGATAAAATATAAGGATAATTTCGTACAATAGTGCAATTAATTAGCAAACTATTTCTCCCCAGTTGCTATAAAAAGGTTGGATAACCAGATGAGAATTTTAGCTACAAAGCAGCTTTCATCCGTGATGTTTAACTGATATTAGATTATAAATTTTCTTTTATCAGTTTTTGCATCTACCACCGGCGAAAACATTAGATGCCTGTTTTGTAACTAAAATACGTATCTGGTTTTGTCTAACTTTTTTTTAGTTTTTGTAGTTAAAGGAGAGAAGTAGTCCGTCAACTTGATTTCAATCATAGAGTGAATTCGATAATTCTCTTTTGAACATATTGCATTAAGGACACTAAGTATAATCGCGTATGATCCTTAAACAATATGATAAAAATATTTTAACTTGGAATTATTTTCTTTAATTTATTATTTTTCATCGGTTATCCTTCAGTGAAATATTTTCACGCATTAAACCAAGTGCCAGAACTTTAATTTTCGCCAAAATTCGCGCTACATTTCGTCCACGAGAAGTATCTGGCCTCTCCAGGAAATCCGCTCTGCCATACCTCATTGGCTTTTATTTTTTTTCCAGGCTCATACTAACTAATGATCGGTACGAGATAGATAATTTATTCCGAGTTCCTCTCCGGGGCATTTATTTCCATAAGGTTTCACTCGTCGAATGTGATAATAATCAATCTTCGTTCGAAAAAATTAATTTCGCCTTCCTTTTATTAGCGCTGCATCGATGGCTCCGTAGAAAAATCGCCGTCGCTTGGCAATTCTTCATATCCCATTTATCTCTCTCTCCCTCCCTCCCTTCGAATTCCTTTTCACCTCCTCCAACTCCTCCCTCTCTTTTGTCTTTCTTACGCGTGAGTCCATCCATTACCCTCTTCTCCTCGAACGCGGTCCCTCTCTCCTCCCTCTTCCCCTCCCACTTCCCCTCCCACATCAATCCACCCCTCCCTCCTCCCATCCCTCCTCCCCTTCCTTTTTCCCCATCCTCCTCCACCCTTCAATTTTTTCCTCCCTCTCCTCATTTGCTATTTTTCCTCGACCCCCTCCATTTTCCTTACCTCTCCTTTGTATCTTTTCTTTTTTATCGTCTTGCCCTGACCTCATATTTTTTCTTTTTTCTTTCGCATCGTTTATCCTTTTTTTACTTTTCCCTCTTCCTCTTCTCATTCTGTTTTATCATATCCTCTTCTTCTTCCTTCCCTGATTTCAAACTGCATTTTCTTCCTCGCCTGTTCCGTCTTTCTCCTCACCTCTACATCCTTCACATTTTTTCTCTGCTCCTTTCGCGCTCTCCTATCCGTTACTCTCTCTTCCCATCCCGCCGTTCTCTCTCCTCTTCCTCCATTCCCACTTCTCTTTCTATCAGTTACCCTTTTCATTTTTTCACATCTTATTCTCTCTGTTCTCTTTTTCCTCTCTCCCTATTCTATTCCTCACATTCTCTTCTTATCCTGGGTTCTTCCTTCCCCATCCTACCACCTCCATCTCCTCCCCACCCCAGACCGTCCCTTATTGTGCCGCGCGCACATTTTCCACCCATCCCTCTCAACCCTTTCTCTAACGTACAATAGTGCCTTTCCAGCACACTTTCACCTCAATTATCTCTTTTGATCTCTGCCTTCTGCCTCTCCTCAATTTCTCCTTTAATCTCCACTTTTCTCTTTCTCATGCAGTATTCCTCTGTGCTTCTTAAAAGTTTCCCTTTCTTCTCCTTATATCTTCCTTTCCTTTTAGTTAGTTTTTGTCGGAAGAATATCTTATTAACTTTTGCGTATTTATGTTGATCCGTTGCGGGCTTACTGGAAAAGAAAATTCTGGCTTAAACAAAAGGCATGGTATAATGAAATTTATGGAACAATGGGAGGGAAGTCGTCATTAATGCGTGTCTACTGTTTCTTTCAGCATATCCGTCTTTCTGGTCTTTATTAAAAGTTTAATTGTGTCAGAACCTAATGGCCTCCGAAGATGACTTTTTAGAATGCATATTGGTGGAATTTAATAAAGTATATGTTCGTTTTCTTTCAGCAACAACGCTTGTCTTTGCATTCGTCATGCGTGAACCAAGATGTCTAAAAACATTAAATTTAGGGCAGACCATTTAAAATTTTCTTTTCCGTCATTTTCGAAATTAATTAATTTAATAACATGTTCAGTCCAATGTTTTTAATTTGAAAATTCTGCTCGTTTCCTATTATTTCGACTTCGCATATATATGTTTCAGCGGACTCATCAGGTCCAACTTGGCGGGAAGGGCGATTTCTTAGGAAAGTTGTAGAATGTTTTTCGCTTAATAAACAAGTCTTTTGGTTCAAACAGGGAAATCGTAAAAAAACATATCAATAAGATTTTAAACATTAAATTATATGGAGATGCCGCTTATTTTTAAAGGAAATTTCTGAGTTTCTCTTTTGATTTGTCTTTTATTTGAATATAATCCTGGGAATGGATTTTCATTATTTTTAACAGCTCACTGCGTAATCCATACGCAGCATGTTGGCATTTTTTACGTTCTCAGCCTGACTTATATAAAAATTAGGGCTGCGATTGATTTTAAAAAAATTAATCGCCTAATCAGATTTCTTTAATCGAAAATTAATCTATCAATTCGAACAATTTTGCAAATTATCAACAATAATAAATATCATTTTTTTAAACACAAAGTACTTTTTAATGTTACCTTTTTATAACGTTATATCGTCCTGAAAATATAATGAAAACAATGAAAATACTGAAAAAGTTAAAACCAAACAATTTGTAATTATTAACCATACTTGCCAAATTCCATATCATAAACCCCTAACATAGCAAATGCTCTTCCATTCAAGCAGGAAACAATAAACAGTTCTGAAAAATGTAATACTTGTATCAAAGACTTAATTTCAATTTGTAAGTATTAGTTAACCTGAAAAATTTTATCTATCTTAGCCATTCTCGGAGACAAACAAGCATAGTCACATTTCCCGGTGGTAAAGACGCTCGCATTTTGTTAACAATATACCAAGACGAACTAAACAGTCGTTCGCAAGGTGCATATGTCGCTGGCACACATGGAATGGTCTTTACAAAAGTAGCTAACATAGGAAAACGATGTTGATTCAGTTTCCACCATTTGAGAGGATTCTCTGTTTCCAGAATCCGATCTTCCTCTATGTAGCGAGACAGTTCTGATACTCCCACGCGTGGCTGTGTATATGGTTCATCATCTGAACAGTCAGAGTCTGTAAACGCCAGTATTAACCTTCGTTTTTTCGCTGGTTCTCTGGTACCGTCATCGTTCAACTGCTGTTGTTCACTTGTGTTCTTGGACTGCTTTCTGCTGTTACAGAACGCTTCCAAATTGTCACGTACTACTTTCCACACTGCTTGCCCCTTATTTTTTAAAACATTTGAGTTTCTTGAACCGCGGTTCTAAAGCCGTAGCCATTTGCAAAGTTGACAAAGCATCCATACCTTTAATTCTTGTAGGTAGATAGTCTAAAGTAACTCTTTTGAAGCGAGCAATGTAACCTGGATCATCATCATGATTTCTCAGTTCTTTCGTCAAAAAAGCAAGTAGTGGAAGCACAGAGCTACATGACACGAACTGTTCAGCACCTAAAAACGGCGTCGCTATCATTAACTTTTTCATCTGCAATTAACTTAAACGCAAAATGTTCATTTAAATTTCCTGTTATAGGTTTCACGCTTTTGTTGTCCGCCATTTTGATATCAGGAAATGGGGTTTAATCGATTTTATTTTAATCGATTAATTAAATTTTAATCGATTAATATCGAAATTTATCGAACAAATTATCATTCCCAGAAAACGAATTTTCATATTAAACATTCTCTTTTTCCATTTAGTTAGAGTATTTGAAGACGAAAAATTGTGTCTTGACCAGAACCCGTAACAACTTTTAGCAAATGCAAAATGCATGCATCAAATGTACACTACATTTTATAAAGATTATCAATACATCCACGAAGTAATTATTTGCTAATTATTCTCATGCTACAGTTAAATACATCCAAATAGAACAGATTAATTCTCATTTAAACTACGAAACGTCTCGCATGGGCAATACTAATAGCGCTAGTATATTCGCTTGGGTACGCTTTAACCTCTGTTGACCGAGATATCAAGATTAGATGCGCCAAAGGAAAAGGATCATGAAATTTCCCACCCAAAACCGATTGTGAAATGTTTGGAATTTATCGAACATTCCCATGTCACCCTCAGTGATTCATGATATCGTCTTCTCTGTTTTTCTTTACGTCTCTTTTAATTTATTTATTTCTCCGTGTACCACTCAGCATGACCTTTACCACCCCAACTTTTAACGTACATTTATGTTTGTTACTCTTCCTTTTCTCCTAACCTGGTGATCAATTTCTTCTTTATTCCAATTCCTCTTTCTCATAATTAAAAGTCACACAAGGACGAACATTATTAATCAGCGAATCGTTCTATTCCACATCTCTTCTCGCCCAATCTCTACTAGCCAATCATTCATTTCATATTTTCACAAACTCTCTTTCTTGGGCAGTTACTCTAACATCTACTAATTTACTTCCTTTGCCTCTCGAAACTTCTCGTTCTCTTTCCGTCACTTTCGCAATACATTCTGTCTTTCCCATTCCTCTCTCTCCCTCACTTCACCGTTCCAGATTAACCTCAATCTCAGCTCGCTCTTTCTGCATTTCTCTCTATCTCTCTTCCTTTCTCTCTCCGCTCGCCCACTCTTTCTGCCGGCCACCCCCGCGATCCCACAGCCTCTCTCTCCCTCAGCCTCCCTCATCCATCCTCCCGTCCATCTTTCTCTGCCACCGCCCTTCTCATGAAAGCCACTGCGAGCCGGCTTCAGTCCCTTTGAGACAAAGGATGAGGGCGGGACATATACCGCGCGGGTGGAGGAGGATGATGGAGAGGAGGATGAAGGGTCGTGGGGCGGGTGGGGAGGAGATGGGCGGAGAGGAAGGAGGGAAGGTCCGGGCGATGGGGAGGATCCCGGTGGGATGGGATGCCTGGGAGGAATCGGGAGATTGTAACGGGCGTAGCGGGAGGGAGGTGAGGCGGTGTTGTTGGTGGTGAAAGTCCGATGCTACGCGCGCTGCGGCAGCGGATGCGATGGGTTTGTGTGAGAGAGATAGAGAGAAGGAGAGAGGATAGGAAGGGAATGGAGGTAAAAGAAGCTTATGGGAGTGCAGGGAGAGAGAGAGAGAGAGCGAGGTTGAATTATGGGAGGATTTTTAAGTGGAGTAGTACTAGTAGTATTGCAATCGGAAATACAAGGGGCTCGGTTTGATGTGTGGTTTAGAATCGTATAAGGTAAGTCAAATGGTTCGGAGAATCTTGTGCGCTGATTGGTTGGTGGTTGCATGGGAAATGGATCGAGGGAATGAGAGAAAGAAAGCATCTCTCTTTCTCTCATGATTTATTCTACTCCGCGGGAATGGGACCAAACAAAGGGTTTAGTTGGTGACCCTCTGGTCGTAGAAATACGCTGTGAGCGATAGTTTGTTGGCATAAAAGTCGAAGCGCAGATGGAATCGATTTTGAAACGAAGCTAGCTTTTTAATGTCTAGGTATAATGCTGCTTTTATGTTGACGTTAGAAGTTTGTTTCCTTTCAAAGATAATCAGTTCCATCGAGATGTTGATTTTCTACCTTTACTGTGCATCTCGTCAGATCTTAATTGTTGGTCATAGAAATGTGCATTTCATCGCTCTATATCTGAAAGAAGTTGAATAATAAATTTGAAGAATAAATTCTTTTCATTGCATATAATTTCATTTTTAAATACTATTTAAACGGGCTGAAAGTTAAACTTTTGAAAAACATTAAGAGGGAGCGCTTAATCTATTTTCGTAATAAAATGACTATATTTAATTTGCTATTTTTTCTTTATGGAGATTTACATTTTTCACGAATAAATTATTCTAAACTGATGAATTTAGTGGTTTCTCATTCAAATTTTAATTTGTAAATAAAGAGGTAAAGTTTCGTACAGAACTACTTTCAGTCAACGACTACAGTTCGCTATAGGTGCAATGTTCAAATTAGTTTGAACGCCGCTACCAATTAAAAAGTCCTACATTTGGTTCTTATTTAATGAATTTAAAAAATAACATTCATCGGCATATTTTTCATAAGTATTTACATCATTTTAGGTGAAAGTTTAGGTGATAATAGTACAAAATTGTCTAGCATAAATATTTACATAAAACAAACTGCAATTAGATTCGAGAATTTTGTTTTTCTTGTCAATTACTTATAATTAATACAATTATTTCAACTGTAATAAGACCAACAAAAGTTTTTGAAATATTTTCATTACAGAAAATTCACTAATGCAAGGGGAATATCACCTATTGTTCTGGCGTTCCATTTTTGGTGTAAGTATAAGTAGTGTAAGTGGTTAAAACCAGAGCGTGATAATATGAGCCGTTCAAGGTTTTCGTAGAATGTTACTACATACGCAAACGCTACCTTAGAGTAACGACTTGTTATCCCGTTTGCTATACGCAATTATGGAGCACCACTGTACGCAGAGCAACGGATAATTGTAGCCTAGAAATAATCAATGTATGTCTTTTAAGTCAATGATAAATCTTGTCAAAATTTCACAAAAGATTATCTCGTAGGCCCTGAAAATAGCGTAGCTTTGATCTTAAACTCCAGAATTTCAAGTTAGGAATTTTAATGACTGCGCAATGGATAAGTCAGGTAATAATTTTCTTAACATGTTCGTTATATATTCAATGCAATGCATCTTAATGGATAACTATCGCGATTATATTGTCTTTTCATACTTTATACTTCTTAATCACCAATTTATCACCCCAAATAGTTCAAAGTCATTCACGTTTCTCATATAATGCGCAAAAATGCAAACATTCTTTTTTATATGGCTTCCTTCCCTTTTAAACTTCAGAATGAGCCAATTTAAAAGTATTCAGATAAACATTATGAAAAATCCTTTTGCGGCAACAGATCGATGTGTCATTAAACAACGAGGGTGATTTCAAGATTACAATCTCGCGGGGTCACAAAGGGGTCACCGCCATTTTCTCATTCCCCCGACCGAATGCCGGAGTAATTCCCTGGATTCATCTGCTCATTATTTCTGGAAATTATAACTCACCGTCCGCGGAAATATTTTTCGGCTGCGTTGTATACAAAAGGGAAGGGGGACGGGGTGGAGGAGAAGAGGCCATTAAGAAGCTAGGAGAAGAAAGAGAGAGAGAGAGCACGGTTGGATTTGGTTGATGGGAAAGAGTGAGGTCGGTAGAGGGCGGTGGGTACTGAGGAGGAAGGGAGAGAGACGAGGAGAGGTGACGGAAGGGAGAAGAAGGAAATATGACGGGAGGGGGGAAGGGAGAGATTTACAGGTGGGTTGAGAGAGGGAGTGGGGAGGCGACAGAGAGAATGAGACAATTAAGCACGAGGTAAAAAGAGGGAAGTTTATGGGAGCGAAAGAGTGAGAAAAAGACTGGGGAGAGAAAGGATAGAAGAAAAGGGAGGCGAGGAAAGAGGAAAAGATAGGAGAGACTCGGAGGAACAGCAGACGAAGGTGGTAGAAGAGTTTGGGAGAGGAGAGAGAGGTGGGAAGGAGGTGAGGTGAGGCGGGAGTCGGAAGAAGGAGATTTGGGTTGTGAGGAGGAAGAGGGTAAAGAGAGGAGGTGAGGGAGAGAGAGGGTCTCTTGGAGAGGCGTGAGATGATTGTCCCGGAGGTGAAATGGGAGTCTGTTGCGTTCGGGGGAAGGGAGGGTGGGGGGGGACTTAACGGTAGTTTGTGTACGAGGGGAGGGTTTGAGGAAGGGGGAGAGGGAGGGAAGTCGTGAGGTACAAAAACGCAGGTGAGGAGAATGCAGGGAGACGAGAGGCTGAGGGCGAAATTCATAATGCGAAGAGATGCGACTAGAGGATCAACATGAGTGAGGATTATAGAGAGAGGATGAGAGAGGGGGAGTGAGAGAGAGGAAGAGAAAGGAGAGAGATGAATATATATTAAATGAAAAACTAGGTCTTTGTAGCCGAGTCAGGACCAAATCACGAATTTATTTATACCTCTGGAAGATATATGAAGTCGAAATTCATTTTCCTTGGCCTTACATTATCTGATCGTGTTGAAATGCCATTTCACTTGGGTTTATTTCGATGAAAATGTCAGAATACGACTGATTTCCTTTTCCAAAGAAGTATATGCTACATGCGCTGGTTTCCACAATGAAAATTTCTTCTTGAAATCAAACCCGTTGGTTAATTCGGCACTGGGTCACGTAATGCTGTAAATAAAGCATAAATGTCTCTTTAATAGTGATATTGGCTAAAATCTATTCGAAAGAACTAATCCGCATGCTGTTAAAAAATAACAATGTTTTTATTTTCATAAATTGAAAAGTGGAACCGTAACGATTAACGTAATTTAAACTTATCTAACATTTTATGTAGAGATAAACACAACGTAACTGTTGTTTTTGTTTAAATAAAATATAGATATTCAGAGAAATAAATGTGCCATTTGCTTGTTGTTATAAAATTGATTGCACTAATCAGTACTAGTTTAAAATGGGAGTATATAAAACGTTAGGAAAGGATTTTCGAAAGGATTTTTAAAGAAAATTAAAAGATACAAAAAATCGATAGATAATTTTCAAAATTGAAATTCACAATAGCAAGGACAAAAGACGACACAGTTGGGAGAAAGTAGAGGATTGCTTGGTAGGGTGATGTACGGTGGGGCTTTCGAGGGCCCCGTGAGCACCACGATAGCCGTGAAAGTCTACCTTGAACCTCGAAAACTCTCAACTCAGGAATCTAATTGTACTTTTGTGCTTAAATATTGTCCCTGTTTTCTTTATGAAATCTATAAAAATATCGCCTTATATCCTTATTGTTGTATTGACATTTCCACCAGGCCTAGAGCCAAATTGCATTGTAAATTTTAATAAAAAATAATAATATCAAAATTTACATTTATTTTTACCTGAACTAAGTTTTTAAGAAATCTGTAGTGTAAAACAAGATTATAGATGTGAAAATAACGACTATAGAACATAAAAATTTAAAAGAAAACTGCTAGATGATCCTGAGATCCTTTGTTCTGTTAATACGACAATGTCTTTAAACGAATGAATCGACCACAATAACTACGACGAATGCTGGGTTTTAGTAAAGACACAATATCCCATTGAAACAGAATTTCGATATTTTTGTTCTAGTTGAGCGCACACTTTTAATGTGCAATAAATATTAATTTCAAATAACTCATATGATGCAGTTTCCACATTTTGCACGCAGCTTAGTGATGAAGGTAGTTATTTATGTCGAGTGAGCTGCGCGCAGCTGAACATATCTTTTAAAATCGGCGCGTCTCGCATTCCAGCGATTTTCAAGTTCCTTTCTCATAAATCGGAAAAAGTATCTAAAATAATAGCAACTCTTCGCTATCGGGCGTTTTAAATGAAATTCCCACTAAGACACGCCCACATTAACGCGATGACACTCCACCCATGTTTCCCTTCTTCCATGTCGCCGTGGCGTCCGTTACTTTGAATTCGATACGAATACGCTCCGCTCTTCAACTTTTCTCCCATAACCGATCTCGAAAAGATTATAAAAAAACTCCCGTTCTCTCGATATGGTTCTCTAGTGACTCACAACACGCGTATCGTTCGATTACGAGGGAAACCGAACATTCGTTACTGGCGCCGTCCACGCCCACGAGGGGACTGGGTTCGATCTCGTGATCCCGTGACTGTGGATCCGTCTCGGTGACTCTCTATTTTTCTCTCTCTCTCTCTCTCGTCTTTCTCTCTCCCTTTCCTTAGGGACTTGGGAGCGTGGCATGACGCAGGGAGCGGAGAAGAAGAAGGCGGAACGAGGAAAATTAGCACGCGCTTGCGGATTGTGGAAATTCGGAGCAATACGTAGCTTCCTGTTATCTTCTATTTTTGTGAGGAAAGGAACGCTGAAACGTGGACGAAGGTCTATTCTGAGACGTATTTCACGTGCCTGAAAGAACATACCTTTGGTCATTATGCCGCAATGCTTTTCCTTCATGGCTTTGCCGGAATGAATCTGGGAATTTTAAAATTTTTTGGACAAATTTTCAGTTTTCCCTTGCGGTTTGCTTTAGTTTCATTGGAAAAAATTTTTAATTTTCGTCTAACTCGATCAAGTATATGAAGCAACGTCGATGAATTGTGCGGATGTTAGCTTTGTAAATGTATTAACTAGCTAATTACTGCCGGAGTGAATATTTGTAATCTCTGTTTTATATTTGATTTCGATTTTTAAAAACAGGTGCAAAGATGCCCTAGAATAGTACCATCCCTTGTCTAGATTTAGGTATTAAGTCTTTATCGAAGTATATTCTTTACATGTTAAATTAAGTATGTTAAGATTACTGGGATCCGGATGTTTGCTTGCCGTGAAATTAGTAGGTACGTAAATAGCACGTGAAAATGAGCCCAAATTTGTTGTGTATATTTAATTTTTGCCGTTCTCGTGTCTCGGGATCATGTGTTTGCTTGTATGCATTTTAGTATAGTTGTTATTGGTACTGACACGCGAACTTTGAGCGTTATATACTTTCCCACGCTTGGAAACTAATATTATATCATTTACGAATATAGTTGTTTATATCTCTAATTAGCTATGGCTCCCAAAGAACATTGAGGTACTTAATGGCATATTAATGTGGAAGTTGAGATATTTTCTGCTTGGATGGCATCATTAGGTATTAAAGAATTATCAATCTCAACTTATGGCTAAAATCTAATTGAAAAACTGTAAAAAATCACAAAAATGACATTTAGTACTATAGGACAAAAAGTTTTAGTGAAAAACACGACCCGAGTTTCGATGCATTATCATCATTTCTCAGATTTCGACTCCAGAGCAGCCGTCGACTTTCTCTCTTAGAATCTACTATCGGCGAATCACCGCTGATGACGACTGTTTTACCCATAATATACGTCTGCTTTTACAAAAAAAATTCTAGTTATTGCAGGGACATAGTTTTTTCAATTTTTGGTACCTGTTATGGTGTTACAATTTCAATTAACTTCTGTGGAATCAAGGTTTCCCATATGAATGGAAGAAATATTAGCCTCATATTTGAATGCACTTGTCGTTCATTTCTTGTCTATTATTTAGGTGTGCATTTCCTTTTCAGTAAGTTATTCATTCAATTAATTGAATGATTTGGACTTTATTTGGGGCGAGATTGAGACTAAGAAGTTCTATCTTTCACCTAACCACTCGTCGTGATACATATACAATAATACATAGAACATAAACAATATAAATATAAGTAGCAATAAAAATACAAGCACTGGAAAAGAAAAGCTGTAATTGTGTGGGAAAAATAAGGACTGTTGAAAAATAAATTCCATATTTAAAAAAAAACCCATTGCACAAAATGGGGAGTGTAAAAAACCTACGAAACCTACTGAGATTCACCCAAGTCATCAATAAATTAAGTTTACAACAAAAGAAAAATAAATAAATGAAAAAGTTAAAGTTGTTGGTAGAAAAAATTATGAACAATACATATCGATCATTGATAAAAGTAAATGTTAAATGGCAAAATGGAATAGATATTAACTTTATTATGAATAAACAAAAAACTTAGTGTAAATTGAACAATAAATACTATTGTTTTGCCAACGAGACTAACAATAAGAAAAATTGAAGCATTAAGCGTGTTTAACTGTTCCTTTGAAAATATTAGAGAGATTGATAGCAGTGTCGTATGAATGAGAAGAGTGCGAGTTTTTTATTGTTTGGGGAAGTCTACTAGCAGCTACAATGAAGGACTTGTTGAAGATTACTGTTATGTAATGAGAAATAAGGAGTTTTAGGCTCCCTCTATTATTGCGGTTATCTACAGTGTCTATATGTACTTTTGAATTCAGCGGCAAGTTAATGTGCATTTTTGGAAGTAAGTAGTAACTGGTAAAGCAAGGAAAGTAAGTGGAGGCATCTCCGAGACCCTAGATTTAGGCAGTTTTGCTTGACGAGTGACTCAGAAATGTCGTCTGATTTCTTCAGATTAAAAATATATCTAATGCACGTGTTATGCGTTCTCTGAATCTTAAACGAAAGCTCTTGAGATAAATATTGGCAAGCTAAATCAACATAGTCAAAATGCGGAATAATTAGGGAATAGTAAAAAACAACGATGCCTTATACAAGAATTAGCAAGGCAGAATTCTTATCATGTAAAACATTTTTCTAGGTATGATTCGTTATTTAAGCACTTTTTCTTTTTCTTAAACATTATGTGTGGTGTAACCCATACCAATGATAGTATGCATTAATTAAAAGTTAAGTTCTATTTGCTGCAATGAAAATCGTGTTTAATATTAGAATTAAACAAAGGGATGTTTTTCGATGCATTGACGTTTGTAAGAGCGTCATTAAAATTGCTTCAGAATTCAGATCTTTAACTGGATAACCATGATAAACAGACGTTACTTAGATAAATGGACTTAGATTTTCTCAAAGTAAATTGAACATTTTGACAATAAAAATGACGACAGCAAAAATTGCGGCATGAACTTGGGTCAGATTCATATTTCCGAATAGAAACTTTTTATAATATTGTAATATTTTAATGAAATACATTTCATAATTACATTCCTGTTATACTAATAGCTTGGGGAAGATAAATTTTTTGATCGATCAAGCCCTTCAGGAATCCGTATTTAATTAAATTCGTGTAGGTATTTTTATGGAGCTCTAATATAAATCAGAATTCTTTCTTAAAGGCTGTGCGATTGGTTGAATGGTGAAAGGACTTCATAAAGAAAGAAGGTATGGGAGACTTTGCTTGTGGAGATTCTAAATTCACGCCTGCTAAGGATTAACTTCTTGCTCAAATGAGAATTCCGGGAGCAGGCTTTTGTTCCCACGAACAATGTCTCCTCATGAAGATCAATGGAACTGAAACTATCAATTGCCTCTTTACTTTAATTGTCCATTGTTTTAGGAAACTATGTTGATGGAGGTTCTGTCTTGCAATCGAATTACTTCGTACTTTACACTTTATAGGTAGCCCAAATGTCTGATTTAGTGGTTGGCTCACAAAAAATCGGAATGTGCCTTGAAATTGAGTTACTTCTAAAATGTAGTATATATTACTCTATGCGATATCTTCGGCAGCTATCGACCCAGAGAAAAAAAAGTGATATTGTACCAATAATGTCGATTTTAATATTGAAAAAAATTATGAGATCTGATAATAACTCGATACGTATGAATAAACTCTCAAGCTACCTATATCAAAATTTAGCCTTGGCGAGAAAATAGCCCTCGAAGAATATAACATTTTCTATTATAACCGAAAAAATGCTTTAGATCAATCTGGCATACATAATGATTTAAGGCACTTAGCTCCATTGCAAATGGCGGTCGTGTATAAGCGAGATACGCAGTGAAGATACGGAAATGCAGCGAGGAGACTTCAACGCGTGGTAATAAAGTCGTAATTTATAATTCGTCCCTGTAACATCGCTCTCGAGTTTCACGTGAAGTATATTTCACATCTGAAATGATAATGGTGTAGTTGAATATTGCATACGTTTCATTTTAGACTGCAGACTGCAAGAAGTTTTTAGATGTCTTGCAAGTTAATTGTGAAGAGAAAAAGGATCAATTGTTGTTTTATCGTAAGAATATTTGTTTATCCTTTGAGATGATAATCTTGCCGTTTAGTAGCAGTTTCCAGGATTACTCCAATTAGCTAACTGTATAAGAATTTTTAAAATTTTAAATATAATCGTAACAGGTAACTTGTCATCTTTCGCCAACATTTTTACCCGAAATAACATTACTGAAACAATATATTTCTAAATATCATTAAAACTGATAAATTATTTCAAGTGGTATAGTTAATATTGAGAACTTCGGATGGATAGGAATATTTTAAAATTATTTCTCAAATTCACACCAAACCTGACTACTGTAACTAATCTTAACAATTATGATGTCAGAGATTTAAATTACTTATGAAACTGTAATTAACAAACCAATAAATGATTTATTAATGGTTTTTGGAGCTTCATATATTGATTGATTCAGCCAATAACTGTAATTCTTTTTTTACTTACAACTAGATTACAAATTTCACTAATAAAAATCCTGCCTATTGTATTTTTAAATAAGTGACGTAAATTTTTCTCCATACACGTGAGACTGTAAAGTGACATATAGTCCTTGATTTGAATCAATTGGAAGCACGATCCACTATAATTTGTTTGTTCTGCTGTCGATAGTCTTCTCGTCGTTGTCCTTCGATTCTACGGGGAAAGTAGCTTTATAGCATAAACACGACTTTTCATTAGTCTCCTTGATAAACTAAGTTACCAGGCACCATCACTCCGAAAAGATATTTCTGATTTGCGCACTCTCTTAGGAAAGCGGATTTGAAGGAAGAAGTTTATTCCTGCCACACCTTATTTCTCTGGAATACAGTGAGAAATTTAGTTTAATCTCGTGGATAAACGTTCGTTTTGCAAAATGGGACAATATTCAATCGGTTAATAGCAGTCGTATATCAGGTAGTTTTTTTGATAAATTTTTATTAAGAATTACCTCTTCCATTAATGCCATTTGAGTTGAGAGAAATTATTATGACGTCATGTATGTGTTATCAACTTAGAATAATTGATGTTGCTACTTGGAATGCCCGTTTAATCTTCTGTGATTATTATATCTTTTTATTTTAATGCCTGTTCACGAGAACAGAATAGAATTTGGTCAAGGTCAGGGAACAAACCGTAAACAGTAAAGTTTCTTCTGTTTGGTGAAATGATTTAGTAATTAAATTTGAAGTAGCCTTGAGGAGGTCAAGAAAAGATACTCTGTTTTTTCCACATTCAGCGGAAAAGTAACGAATGAATTCACAGATGGTTTCAAGTTTGTCTCTCAGATTTTGAGATATTTCTAATGATTTCAACGCGTTGAGCGAGTTTACTCTTCTTAACTCAACCTTGTGTACAAAGAAACATGTCTGATTCGGAAGAAGGAAATAACGAAGGAGTTCATTTTGCATAGAATTGTTGTCAATCGCCTTTAACCGGGAGGCAAATTTCCGTTCCGATATTTTGCCTAATTTCCTCACGACGCTTGTCAGAATCGATCATCGATTTTGCGAATCGTAGTAAATTGAAAAGATCGAGGATCAACCGAGAAAATATAAACAGTCCTCGCGGAGGAGAGACGAAGCCGGCTTTTAAACTCTTGTTCCTCAGTCGATGGCACCCGCCCTCTACCGCCTGAGGATCCCGCCCAAGGAGCCCGTGTCCTACCGCTTCAGCCAATGGGAGAGCTCGGGGTGAAGAGGAGGGATGCGGAGGAGAGAGGGAGAAGGAAAGAGAGAGAGAGAGAGAGCGAGGAGGGTTGGGTAGGGTGTAAAGACGGCGGAGGGGGGAGGGAAAAGGTGAAGGGAGAGGAAGGAGGGGGAGGGAGGGGGAGAAGGAGGGGAATCGTGGGCGTACGCGAAGCCTAAGATCTCAGTCGCGTGGAGTCCACCGCACTGCCCTGTGCTTTGAACCCTTTTTTAACGTTCTTGCGGTGGTAGCGGAGGTGTGTTCATGCTGCTGCTGCTGCCGAGGTCGCCGCCACGCCGGAACCCCTCATCAGCACCATTCACGGATACGCGAGGATAGAGAGGTGAGCAAAAATTTAGACTTTATAGCGCCGCACCACGGGATCTCGCCGCACGAACCACCCACGCACCACCACGTTACAACACAGACACGCCCCCAGTCTCCCGCCGCACGGTCCGGTCTCCCGAACTTAGAATGCGTTTCTTTCACGAATGCTCCCTTCCATTCCCACGGTCAAGCGTTACGATATGGAAGGAAACGTTTTCGCGGACGTTATTCGATTTATTTGTGTCAGTTTAGAGAGATATGAGGCTTTTTATTTTAGTGCGAGAGGAGAGGAGGGAAGTGTCGGTGATGTGAGAGCAACGTGTAGCTGAGTTTATAAAGTAGGCGGCGGGTTTTGATCTCGGGATAAGCGATGGAAGCTTTAATTAATGGTGGCGGGCTCTACCGCGTTGTTACCTTCCTTCCCCTCGCTTCTCTCCCACGTGATGCATTTTCGTTGCAGCCGCGGCGAAGGAGGTCTCCCGCCGCCCGGTGCGCGGGCTCAGGAGAAGGTTGCCGCTTAAGGTTTGCGTCGCTGGAATCTTTTCTTTACGATATTTAAAAGTTGTTTGTTCGTCAAGAGTTTTTCGCGATTAAAATAAGCTACGCATTGGAATTTCAGCATAGGAGACATCAATGCCAGCGGGAACTTAAAATAAATTTGGTGTCTACTTTGTGTTTTCCTATCAAAACCAATGTGTTTATTTTTTTAAATGTATTTTTGTTGCTATCCATTGTAAGTGTAGATATGAGGTATGACATTGATGAAATCATTTATTTTATGTTAATTTGAGTCAGATGAATTTTTATGCGTGCATCATCTTAGGTCTGGTTTACAGCAACGATAGGTCGATCACTTGATGTAACGTGAAAAAATAAACATGTTTTTACCAAAAAATACAGCAACCCTAACACTGTGAGAGAAGCAAGTGTTCCCATTATGACCTTCAGTCTACATTTCATATTTAGCAGCGTTTTTGACATGTCATTAATGCTTCAATTCATGCTATTCGTTCCGATGTAAACAAAGAAACGCAAAGAACACGCGCTTTTAGAGTGGCGAGTCCTGTTAGAAGTTCGATTCGTCGTTATCTCGGAGAATGGGGAACAGTAAAACTTGGTTGCCGGACGCTTTGCTACCGAACACGAGGTATCTATTGGCGCGCTGGTTATTGCCACCCGTCCATAGTTCCCTTCTTCACTCGCATCCCTTAATGCCTTCCTACCAAATGACAGTGTATGTGTGCGTGTATATTCGCCGAAGCCGCTATCTCATTCCTCTCTCGGCCTCCGTGGACGCCCCATGTCCCTGTGTCCGCGCGCGAGCTGGCGCGTGTGTGTGTGTGATTCAGTTCTCGCATTGTAATTGCGATGACTCCACGTGATAAGTCACTGTTTGATATAATGGTCGGCCGCTCTTATAAGTTTGTCTTAGCCGAGTGGACTTTCAATCTTTGGTTTTGATCGCTAGCGTATAGAAGGGAAGCCTATTCATTTGCGGCAAAAACTTGAGCGGTGTGGCGGCGGTGTAAGGTATTAAAAAAACTCTTGATATAGTATCGGCGGTCGACCCTTTTCAGAAGTCGGGGGTGGCGTTCGGTTATCGGAGTCACTTTGAATGTATGAGGGCGGCGGGTGTTTCCTCGCGGAGGTGGAGGATCGTTTTGCAACCTCCTGGTATTCCAATGCGATTGCTTCCCGGTTCCGATGAAGGCAGCGGAAATAAAGGATATATATTTTTTAAGTGTTCGGAATTTACTAAAAATGTCACAATCGCATCTGATTTTCGGAACGATCACGCTTAGTTCCATTTGAGCGCTGTTCGTAGTAATTGTTTGCGAAGTCGGCGATAAATTTAAGGCCTTCAGTATTGTTATATTGTTCTCAAGTCGACTCTGAGAAATATTTTTACTCTGCATAATATCTTAGAGATTTTTTGCAGCAAAATCAAAGGATTTTACTTGTCTTTGACTCTATAAACTTCCACAGTTTCAATTGAATGGTAATGTTGATTTTTCCGATAGTTGTTGAGAGTTCAGTGACGATTGCGTGGGAAATTCCTGAAAAGCATTGTATTAACGTTTGAATTTTGCCAAGTTCAACAGATTTAAATTAAGAATCTGTTGTTTAAGTTTTCAAATAATTTTATATTGTTATTCTTTTTTGGTTGTTGCTATTTTGAAAATTTTTATTACACTGGTTTTAATTTTTCACATTCCCTCTCCTTATCATTTCATGAATATCTGCTTCAAATATTCTTATTTTGGAAGTGTTCATCAAAAATATATTCTCAAAAGTTAGTAGGTTGTATTAAAAGGGAATCGTAAAAAATTACACCATCTTTGTATGATATATTATGAGTATCTTAGAGGCTAAATTTTAATTAATCTATATAATATTATTTAAGACTATTATATTTAATATTTGAACGTATTTAATGCTCCCAATACATTTTCTACTTTTGTTCAAATCTATAATTATTGAAGCATATATCATAATTTTAATGTAAAATCTTTACATTGTCGAAACGTAATTTGGTTTTTATAAACACAGGCAATTATGTATTTCGATTTTTGACCGTTTTAAAATAAGCGATATTTTAAGCAATAGTGGATCACATTTTAACTTCTGAAAAGGTAGCCTTTTTTCCAAATCTGATGTTTGCAACTATTCGGAGCTGAGTTAATGGACTAGGGAGGAAATTTTACTTAATTCTTTAATCTTTGCTTGCATCTCAGTCCTTAATTTAACATGTCAGTTTTTACTTGTTGCTACTTTATAAAGTCCTGCATTAATCACAGTTCGTTGGACATCTTTTTAAAACCTAAAATATTGTAACACATTAACATCTATTTGAAGTCAATAAATATAAATAATAAATCCAGTTGGAAGAAGACAATAAAAAAAACATTTAATTGGCGAACGGGTCCAGAACTACCATCTTGTTCGAGATGGTATGACATTCAACTTTATCTCATATAAGTCAGCTCTTTTGCCTTCCGATTTCCAGCTCGATGAAAGAGGGTAGTGAGAGTTTAAAGCACGCCTATTGGACGCCAGTCTATCTATCCTGCCTAAGATCTCCCGCCACACCCACTTACTTAAATCTCAATGTGAGCTCCAGCAGATACGGCTTCAAAAGCACGCCCATTTAAGTCATATAGGTTCAATACCGAAGGCAAAAAGGAGATTTCAACAGCCGGCAATTCAAAGATTTACTCTCCTCAACTTGGTAACACGCTCCGCCGGGTAGCGAGAGAGAGAGAGGAACTGAGTAAAATCTATGGAAAGGTGTCGATATCATTCTTAAATGGTAAACATGAACGCACAACCGAGTGCAGAAAGTCAACGATAAATACACTTGAGATTGATTCCTTCAAAACTTCGCCCATTTGGCTTTTAATTTAACTCGGCATTTGTGTGACTCACCGAATTCTCGACGAATTTCGCCAATGTGTGTATCCCTGTGGGTGGATGGTTCGCGTTCTTTGCGAGTTGGTATCTAGCGCAATTCAAAAAATATTTGTGGCACGTTTCCATTGGATGGTATCGCCATATCGTCATCTTAGGCAGGGTCATTTGTCGGCAATAGATTCTAGCAACGATAATAAATACGTTGCGCTCATTATTGTTCGATGGCCCATCTCCAGGATATTATACTCCTTTCGTCGCTTTTGCGTAGGTATAACTTAGAGTTAACAGATGTGGAAGGAAAATCAAGCTGTATAATTAAATTGCACGTGGAAATTTTATAGATGCTACACTCTGGCAATGGTTCAATAACTAAAAAGGTCTTTCGGCTTTGCTCTCAAAAGGGAAGCGCGCATACCTTCTCAACGTCTGGTCGCGTGTTCGAGTCCCGCCTGTGTTGAGGCCGCCTGTCCTTCGTTGCGCGGAGTAACTTTACGACAGATCCAAGGAAGCGTGAGATTTCCGAAGAATCTGGTTTCTTCAATACCCAAAAATTGCGATAAGTTCTTCGGCGCCACTATTTTGCCAGTTATTTTCTTATTCATAATTGTCGTAGATTCAGATGCAAAGCATATAATTATCGAATATGACCTTGGCCTATAGAAATGAATTGTTTTACACGGCAGTTGGAACGAGCGGTAATCCGAGATCAGGCCAGCCGGGGATCGAACCGGGTACCTCCCGAATGGCGGAATCCGACGTAGCCGCTAATCCTTTTAAGCATTGACATTCTCTTCCTGAATCCACGCTTCTCTCTCTCTCTCTTCCTCCTTCTCATCAATCTTAATTGCCAACGGTCGTTACCTTTCACCATTGTTGCGGACATTAAGAACAAAGAACTTCTGATTTGACAGCATCGATCCCTTGCAACTTCAAAATGTCAGCCGTAACACGTGCAAATCTTGTCCTCCTGCTCATGCCGGAAACGGAGAACCAACCTCCTGAGAATGATACGACATCCATCCTCCGTGGGATACGATTTTTGACTCCTTTGAAGTTCCTTCGGGTTCGTTCTTTTTTGTTTTCTCCTCCGCTCTGATTTATTTTCCAATCGTCTAGAGAGAGAGAGAGAGAAGAACGTTTTAAAAGGCTAGCCGCTTCGTGTAGTGCAATTTTCACTAAAAGGCCATTCATCAACTTCCGTTACGTAGCATAGATTATAACTCACTATGGCCGTGTTGATACAGCGCAGGCGTAATGCCGACTCTTCCGAACCGAGGGGGCGGAAGAATTTGGTTTCGCGAGGTGGGTATATTTCACGAGGAGGCCTGGGCTAAAAATCATCAGCTCTGGAGGTCGGGCGGGAACATCAAAGCAACATCCGCCAGAGGATGCGTATTGTCAATGAAGCGGCTTCCTTGAAAGCTGAAAATTGGGAAAATATTTGGGTGAAACTTTTGATTGCACGCACCTGAACTTAAAATAATTGCCTAGTTTTGATGAGATTTTTTCAAAATCAAAATCGACTTAGAAGTTAGTCATATTCCTATGTGATGTTCTCGTTGGAATGAAACAAATGTGGTATTTGCTTCGTATTTCGGTGGATTTATCCTTAAGAGGACAATGAACTACTATAGATAATTCACGCGAGGAAAGACTCTAGAGAATATTGAGATAGTTAAAAAAAAATTCAGTTTTCCCTAATTAAAGTAGATCACCATGGACGTTTTTTTGTCATGAAGCTCATTTATAATTCTAGATACAAAATAATGAAATCGAATGAAGAGGCCGTAACATTGGGTAGATCCATCTAAAGACTTATTAGTGTAGTTGTAAAACACGCTGAATAGAAATACGCTTAATAAACTAACCACAGAATAGTTCTAATGCGATCTGTTCCAACGAATAACAGACGTGATGAAGACGATTATCCGTTGAAACCGTTGACATTAAAACTAATCTGTGGAAAGTAACTAAGTATATTACTACTCGGTGTGTTTTCAAACTACACCAGTTAGTCTTAAAACAAGAAAATGTATCCTAATCATTACATATAATAGTTATGGAAACTATGGCTTTCTTCCCCGGAATAATTGTTTTTCCTACGTTTAAGCAGGCCATCGCAAGAAAATTAGATATTGCTCACACAAGTTTCGTTTCGAAAAATTTGAATCGAAAATGTAGTGTCATCTGCGTGACGACTTTCAAACTCTTTCCCAAGGTTTATTAATATGATTGGTGCAGGAAAACCTTCCGATTTTAACGAAGACAGGTATTAACTTCCCCTCTCTTGATAGCGTTGGAATCAGCGATAAATGCTCTGTATATCTAATACCGAATTCGATAAAATATAGATCCTTTGCTGAAATACATTATTATTTGATTTTTCATCAGTATAAAAGTTTAAATTCTTATTAATTCAGCTTAGGGTTTCATTTTGTCTTCATTTCAATTTTAATCATTAGAAAAGTTTTCACCAGCCTAGCAAGATTTCTGCGATTTTGATGCAATGATCGCACATTAACAAATTATTCAAAAGATTCTTAATATTTTAAATAACCAGCATTTACATGTGCAGATTTAACATTTTTTTAGTTTTTATTTAATTAAGGCATATCATGGTTTAAAATGACAGATGTTTTTGATTCACGTTGTCTATATTTGCATTTTATTGCAAGCATTTAAGCTTCGTTTTTTTAACGTAAGGCAATCACACATCAATATTTCTAACCATATCGCTAGGCAATAAAAATCCTTAACATAATTTGTGATCGTTTTCCTCAGCCACACAAGTCTATAACGAACACCTCACATTAATTCAATCTGTTTATCCAATCGGTAAATAAAAATTGTAAATGTACCAGTTGAGATAAATTCGAGTAATCATACTTCTATATTTTAGAAATCTAGACAGTATTGACTTGTGAAACGACCACATTTAATTCATCATCAGGATATACAGTTCTTTTTATGCTTTAGATTTACAATGAAAACTTTCAAGTTTATTTTTTAAAATTATTTAACGCATAAGCTAAGTTGAACGAGAGAGGAATGATATTTATAATTCATAGCAACTATGGAATCGCTTTTAAAGTCGATATGAAGCTATTATTCAATCGCTGCAATCCTTCTTTTTCGTCTCTCTAACGCGGAGCCGGTATTTAGCGCCAGTTCGGAGCAGTTACGTATCAAAAGTACCCTTGATATTATATATTCACCTCGTTCGGATGTATTAATATTAAACAAAATGAAACGCAGCAGGAATGCGGAAACTTTTCGTGGGTCGAAGAAGAAATGTTAATTCAGGAAGCCCCTTTTTTTAAGAGCGGTCCGATACTGCGCAGCATTAAATCCCCTTAACCCCACGGAGGCAAAAAAGAGACATCACCCGGACATGATTGACGGCTCTACGCCATTAAAAATATCTAGAGGAAAAAAAAAGATCTTCGAGTGTCCGGTTTTATTTTATTGCGTAGTCATAAGGAATGGAGTCATCTAATCTCAGATTCAGACGGTTCCGTTGATGTCTCCCGAATTACATGTCCAAAGTTTCTCTCGGAATCGACGCCCCCCTTCCTCCATCCCTCTCCTGCCGATCTTTCAGTCGCATCGCTGTTATCGATGAGATTTACTGTTCCTATTATGGCGAGAGGTAACGATTTGCAAATTTATGGAGGCCTTTGACGTGAGTAGGTCTTGATATCTCTCTCCCTTTCCCTCTTCTTCTTCCTCCTCTAAGTCTTCTTCCTCTCGCTTCGTCTTCCTTTATTCCCTCATGATACATCCTGCTACTCCTCCCACGACCGCCACCCCACCCTACGTATATTATAGATTGCCACGCGAGCCCGCGGCGGCGGCTCTTCGCATTCAGAATGTATGTAAATGCAAGAGGAACGAAAGGTTTTTAAAGGCCTCCAGTTCACTGGAGCCGTCGTCGCTGTTATGACTGGGGGTGTTCGTGGAAGGTAAAATTTTCATCTGGATATTCCGGATTCCCCCTCCCACCCCCCAAGAGGTGTAACGCGGGGGATTTCGTAAGTGGGAGGGTAATTATTCCGATTGTTTTAAAGTGCTTTGACTGGGAGTGTTAAGGGAACGGGCATTTCCCATCAGCGGGGAAAATAGCTACCTGAGAGGGCATTGCGAGGACGGGATGCTTTGAAAGATAGCTCCGAGTATCGGGATGGGGAGATGTTGTAAGCCATCACTGCATCTGATGGTCAATTAGCGGCCCAATAACCGCGTGTCTTGCGATTTTGATTTCATTCCATTCTTACTCGCGATGGATAAAATATATCGATTTATTTAATTAAGGTATGAGTTCACGCAATTAATATAAATAATAATAATAATAATAATAATAATAATAATAATATCTTTATTTTCCTTGATGATCGGCTATTAATTTTTCAAGGAAAATAGTCATTGTCGATTATTTTATGAGATTTTGTTTGGTGTTATTAGTTGAATAGGGGAGAATAAACCACGAAAAAAATCTAAAAAATCTAGGCTAAAACTTTAGTGTTTGACACATTTCGAGTTCATTCTTTCATAAGAAATAGAAATTTGACACGTCAGTAGCGTTAGAATTACTGAGAAATTTTAGCACGCTTTCAGAAACTTTATATGAATATAAATCGAAAAATTTTATGCATTGAAGAAAAAACGATATATCTGTTAGAAATTCTTCACGTGTCAATTTACCGTAGCAACTTACAAAGCGACCAACCTCACAATGCGTTCAATTTTTAATAACCTCATAAGGTGAGCTTATCTTCATTATTTCTACTGCAATTCTATATTTGTTATCAGATTTAATCTCTCTCGTGTTATTAAACATTAGCATATAGTTTAGTTAAGAAATAATTGAGATATTATTATTATTCACAATCGTTACAAGTTGGCTACTAGCCATATGACTCATAGTTGGAGAACATTACTCCCCTCGGCATTATTTTCTTGCGTCCACGAGCGTTTCCGTCTTTTTAGTGCAAAACACATAACCATGACGTGCGCTAGTTACGGGGGATCCGATTGCGATACAAAACTGAAGGAAGTCCCGTATCTTATCTGCGAAGTAGTAACTGCGCCCGTTATCCGGGCGGAGGAGAATGAAATCTTACCTCCTTCAACCCTGGGGTCGCAGTTCGCCTATCCAGAGGTCGACAGTGTCCGATGCATTCTCTCTTTCCCATTCACCTTCACCGACCCACCTTCACTGAAAGGAGACGCTAAACACGAACGAACAATCCATCATAATAAAATACGATCGTGAAAGCGGTATTAAAATGTCAACCGATGCGTAATGGCGAATTTACAATTTTTTTCGCGAACGCTATTTGTTCCGCAAATCCGCCATTTCGCATCCAAAGAGCTTACCTCGTGAAGAATGGACGTTTCCCTCGTGGGAGTTGCGTGATGAACGGCCGCCGTGGACTGAACCCGACCGGTGGCACATAAACTTGTTAAAAATCAATAATTCTGCTTCGAGGGCCTTCGCTCACCTCGGTCAAGGCAAGAGGACGTTAATTAGGAAGGGGATAAAATCAAGAGCTGGCTGCTTTTCTTATGTTTTTTTTAAAATCCTTCATGATGGTAAGGATCCATCAAATTATTGGGGCTGGAAATGAATTTTCTTTGCTCAGCGCTCACGACTTGGCGTTTTTCTCTTTTATTTTGGACGGGATGATGGATTTTAAGAGAATGTAATATTTTGACGACGAGCTCCTTCGTAAACGTTTGACTGCAGTTGCGCAAAACTACAAATTAACTATTAAAGCCGTCAAACTAGTCGATAAAGTTCTTTTGAATTAACTTCCTTAGAAACAGATGGCGCAGTTGTTCTTCAATTTTGCAGTGAGTTTTAAGTTTTCTGTATTATTTATTGCTAGCGTTTTTCGTCGATGGGAATTGATGTTCATGCCTACTCCTTCAAACAGTTGACTATCACCCGAAAAATTAGTCTTTTGATATAATCTCCTTGATGTATACGCAAAACCATAAAAGAAAATGGCTAATTGTCTGCGTTTTGAACTTATCTTCATTAATCACCAAAATTCAAGAAGCTTAGCGCATTACTTATGATAATCTGCCTTTATTTTCATTTGCCGTCGTTATGGCGAATTCAAGTTTAAGAAATACGTGAATAAGTGCATTCAAACCAACCAGTTTATTGCTTAACGTAAATTGTTAAATGAAACTGAAGTTAGATCAAGGAATATAACTCGAAGAAAAAAATTGCAAATTCCCCGATCACATTCAGGTTTTGTAACCAACTCCTTTCCTTCCTATCTTTCTTCCTTTTTCCCTCTTCCTCTCTCTCTCTCTCTCGCCACTCTCCACCTCTTAGTCACCCATAACAGTTCCACTCAGCCCGCAACACTGTCCGAAAGACCGGAAAAAAATATCCGCCGACTCCCCTCTTTTATTTCGCGTATATCCGATAAGTGACACCCGTTTGGTGGGTCGTCCTTCCAAGTCCTCTCCTATAACCTCTCTCTCCTCCTCCTCCACTTCCCTCTCACTGCCGAAAGGACCTCACCCTACGACCCGCCTCCACCCTGAACCTTTCCGACCTCACTTTCAGCCGGATGGCACCCAACCATGCCCATAACACGCCCATCTTTTTTAATCGAAGACTCCAATCTGTCTCGCGGTAATGGTTTCTTCCTGTTGCAGTCACGCTGAAGAGTCCAAAGAGACGATCGCCAACTTGTCGCATTAAATCAAGACGTTCTTGCATTCTGAGGCGGAAATGATTTCTTGTGTTGCCATATCTCATCGGCTGTGTGGGGATTTGATTCCAGAGAGAAAAAGAGCGGAAAGTGACGACAGTCACTAATGGGCAATATTTTTCAGGGTCTTAATTTGATTTTTAATTTATAAATAGTTGCTTAATTCTTTGGAATGACGCACGAATTTTTAAGATTTTTACAGTTACATCGAGGGATATAATTCTAGATTTATTTGGGTTTGGGTTCGAGCTGAGCTTATACGGTCCCTGCGGAAAAATTGGCAAAATGCCTTACAGAACTCAGATCGCGTATTCGAGTCCCACCGTTGCCATATACGTTTATGTCCATAGCAGTGCTTAAATATACTACCTATTCCAGTTCTTTGTATTTCGCGCGCGATTTAGTCATTTGGAGATTTAATATGTACATAGTGGTTAATTATTCCTAGGTTAGACCTAAAAAAGTAACGTCCTTTAGCGAAATGTCTATTTTAAAATGTTTTACATTTTGCAAGATATATGTCATAATTAGTTTTTAAGCATGACTTAGAAATTACCATTCCATATAAAACCATAAATTCGTATGAAAAGTATCACAATTTTTGTAGTGAGTAGCCAAAAAGGTATTCGTTGCGAGCCTTGAAGTCTCCGTTCTCAAGCGCAAAATCAGGCCAAACCATATCTTTACTTTCCAAGCATAAAATTGTTTGTTCACTGAAATTGGTCAGTAAAATCTCTGAGGTACGTGGTCGCTTCTAATCTCAAAGCTTTTACCGACTTACTCTTTTATCTTTACGACCCTTCACCTGCTCATTTGATAAACACTCTCCATTACGAAACATTTCGAAGTCTTGGGTTTATGCATTTCGCTATCTCCACTTTTAATGAGTTAAATGTAGGTAATTCAAGAGTTTTAAAGAAATATATTGTTTACCGGAGTGAGAATATTACAGTACCTCTTTCCCGTGACCTTTCGATGGATTTAAATTACGATGGGAAGGCACTAACTAACTCTTCTTATTTTTTTATTATTTATGAATATCTTGAAATGATTTTCATTTCACTATATTGATTTGAATTGAATTCTGTACATTTAAATTAATCATATTGTGTATCATAATTGTTAGGTGGAAGAAGGGGCAATATGACCTCAACCTCGCCGTATTAAGAAAGAAATAAATAACTTTGGTGATTATTATCAGAAAATATAAAAATTCCTATATATGTTAGTTGTGTCATTATTTCAATATGATTGTAGTAAAAAATTTCTATATCGAACTGAATAGATAGAAAAATTTAATATAAAATACGGAAGAAAGTTTTTAATCATAGGAAAGGCTCTAAAGTCTTTTTTATTAATTCTATGCTTTTTTAAATATTGTACTATTGTAATGCTACAGTTATTTCCAAAAAAGTTATCTAAACTTAACCCTGTCTGATTAATACTGTTTTATTTGTTAATATGCTTTCCATTTTACTGCTATAAGTTCTTTATTTTCATGGACACTGAAGGTTCGCATAAATGAGTAATTCACCTGACTTACGCGTAAAGCGCAAACATAAATAATATTAAAGTATGTTCAGGTTTTGTTAGTTTTGTAAAGCACTGTTTACTTACAAAATTCCTCATTAATATAATTTACGGCCGATTACATTATTAATGCTCTTGTATTTCTACTAAGACGCTGTAATGTTTCTGTTAGCATTAAAAATTTCCTATTGTTTTCGAAAAAGCTAATACCGAGGTAATAATTTAGAGGCTCATTCAATTAAATTTTATCTTTCCGATCATTGTAAAATTTAATCATGATGGAAAAGAGCTTTTGGGATCGTTAAACAGACACCAAATCGAGAATCACAAGTTTGATTTTCTCAATAAACTTTCAAACCTATAACAAAACATATGGTCGCATTTCAAAAGAGTGACCAATATAAAAGTCAACGTTTATCCTCAGATCATTATTGGCGTGAACTTTAATTCTTGTCGATACACTGCTATAATACCTTACTCATTCATGCTTCTCAAAGTGTTTGTTTGACACGTGACGTTATAATAAAAGAAACGTACGTAGTTGGCCCTCGGCATAGATATGGCCTATGGCACCCAACTCTCCCCCCATTGCAGTGATTCGCCGGCTCTAGAATCGTGTGGGTATTCTTCTCATCGGATCGCATCTGGGGTGGTGGAGGGGTAGGGCCCCGCTCTTAGTATAAACCGTCGTAATTCTAAACCTCGCATTGAGAAAGCGAAAGCATTCCGTGGTTGCCGTAGAAACAAACGCCCCGGCACAATACCTAGCCATAGCTAGGACCATCACTCTTTTCCCCCCTCTCCCTCCTCCTCCCTCATCTCTTTCACTCGCTCAACTCGGAGAACCGTTACGTTAAAGAAAGTTGGTCGGTTGCCAACCAGCGTGGGGACTTATTCGGGTTGTGGTAACCCTAGACACCCTCCCATGTTGGAGATTTTAAAGTCACATCGTGTGTGGTTCCAGTTTGTAAGTATTTTCGCTCTTCGTCAAGCGACTCATCTCCGAGCAAACTCGGGGATGCAGAAATTCGGCTGTCCGGAAGGTTAGGGATCCGGTTTATTGTCCCAGATCTATCACCTATGCGTTGAATTTGGTGCAGTATTCAGAATAGAAGATGTAACGTATATGGTACTTGGAGTCGCGACAATTTCAATTTTTATTTCATCTTTGGACCACCCTGAGTTTGGAGTTCATATACAGGTTTCCCTCTCTTTATGCGGGTTCGCTTTATGCGAATTCGCTATTATGCGACAAACTTATTGCTACCGGAATTTCTTTTGATGTGTCAATTATTCGCTCTAATGCGGTTACGCGGTTAGTGTAGTATAAATACAAGAAAGTTCTCCACTGAGACTGAGATTTCGTGTGAACACACTTGAGAAATTTTGTCTCCTTGCCCGCAGAATTTGCGTTGGGTCGAGACAACCCTCCAGCACTTTAAACCTCCACTACTATGTCACCCACAACAGCCACCACTTGTGATCGTCTGCTTCCTTTCATTGGCGAGTATAATTTACAGTGATAATTGTTTTAAGTTTGTATTTAGCGCATAATTAGTCCTTATGGACCGAAAAAAGACCGTCTTTGAGGGGAGATACGTATCTTTTACATGTAAATATGGGTTCTGTTTATGCGAAATCGCTTTATGCGTCACTTTCCTGGAACGCAACCCTCGCATAATGAGAGAGAAACCTGTATGAAGAAGAGAAGCATTCCTTCGGAAACTCATTGCTCACGGCGCGAATCGTGCAATGATCGCGTCGTGTAAAAAATGGAGCGGCAAATCCATTTTGATTCATTCAGTTACTCTATTCTTTTTACTTTTGGTTTTTGAATGTAATCTTAATAGAGGGAGGGTTTGCCTCTAAAAGCTATAGTCACAGGTTTGATACCGTGGACATGGAGACATAGCCATGTAATTACTTGTAATTATGTTCTTTGTAAAAAGGTCTTGAAGTGTTCTTTATCAGCAATATATATAAATTAATAAACAATAGTTAATTGATTTAATCAGTTGCTTCTTGATTTTAATTTATACGTTTTAACAACTTATTAAATAGATAAAATATTTTTATTTAAAAATTGTCGTCAAGCCCTAGTAATAGCATTTTTTAAGTGTTTAGGGACGAATTTTTCGAGTAGAGAAATTTATTTTTCACGATCTCCCCGGTTGAAATTCGTGTGGTTTTACAAAGAGTTTGTCAACAATATTAAATCTTCGCACATACGCCATATGCAAGCGTAGGATCGAACCCGTAACTTTAGTATTTGGAGACACATATTACCGACCCCTTCATAGAGGTTAAATTATGAAGGCGACGTATATCAAACAGTATCTGTTTGAATGTAATTTCATTGGTGAATACGCGTGTGGTGGACATACAGATGCATTTTTTCCTAAAAACATTTATGCCTACTGGACCCTATCATGGCATAATTTAAACGAAGAGAGAGAGAGAGCTAGTTACTCCGCCGTGGACGTTAAATCGTAGTTTCAAATTTAGGTGAGGTTAGGTGAGATATGATATGTAGATTTCGGTGCTGATAAGTGCACGAGGTCTACCTTAAACTCAGGGTTCGCTCAACTAACCCAAAAATTAGTTTAGAACTCGAACAGGTGAAATTTAATCGTCTTCGAAAGTAAGAAATTTAATTACCATGTCTACTACGTACATTAGAGTCGAGTTTGAGTTCGATCACTAAGTTACTGCATCCTCGCTTGTATTTATGAATTTCTTGAGCACATCCATTCATTATTATTGCACTGTGGCTTTTAAGCCTTTTCCTGCATAGAGCTTTTATTACACGTGTCCTCAAAAATGTTTCAGTTCTCCACGATTACATTGAAAAATATATTTTTCAATTTTCCTTATATGTACTTATCTCACTGATAACTATCATATATGGGTTAGATCAGGGGTCCCCAACTGTAAACACATCCAAAGTTGGGAACCACTGATTTATAAAGTGAATACTGCCCATTAAATTCGATTAAAAATAATTTTCGGCACGGGGTAAATCCGATAGAAGTAAACAAATGTAAATCGGCTGTTAACGACCACCATGGCACAAAGGTTATTATGCTTTATTTAAGGATGTTTTACTTGGGGATCTATCGCATGTTCTACAAACAATAAAGTGCGTTTTTCTTCTCTCATTCGCTAGCGAGTCATTTATTCCGTACTAAAACCCTATGCGGAGGAGGAACTGCGGCATTTACGTGTTTTTCATCAGTTCCAAGACTATTTAGGGTGGCATTCCGTCCTCGGATGGAAGAGCTTTCGCGCAAAAAAAGAGGGTAAAAAAATCAGCGAGAAAATATACTCGTCAAGCGAAGTGAAAGGGAAAAAAACTCTGGTAACGAATCGGATAATTAGTAATAGATTTCATTAGAGCGGAAATCTTTAAATCATAGATTCCATTTCCCTCTCCACCTCCCGTCATTTCCTCGCCAGCAAGCGAAGCTCGCGCCGTTACGACTATGGGTTGGTTCGCGCGTACGAAGGAAATTACCCGAGCATCATTGTCGCTTTCGAGATGGAAAATTACCGAGCGAGCATAAGAAGTTTTCCCTACCTCATTACAGGGTGTTCAACAGATCGAATCCGCTTCAGGAGAGAGGAGGAAAAAATAAACTCGGCGAAGAAGCGTCTTAACAGTTTTTTTGTCTCGAACCCTTTTCACGGTTTGCTTCACTTCGCGGAAAGCGGCGTATCAGAGAGGAGGAGGGGACGGGATAGGTCGGGAAAGCACGGAAGGTTGGGTATATATATAAGCTAATTCAATAATGGGACGGTCATTGTTTGCCATCCCCCGCGGGTGGACGACGAAAATCTCCGAAATTGAGTAGGGGGAGGGGGGAGGATAGCCGCCCATCTGTTAAATGACAATGGTGGGTCCTTGAGCAAGTGAAGTCACCCGTTGCCGACAGGGGGAGCCTCTCTAGGCGGTAGTGTGGGTCTGAAGATGAAGAAGAGGAACACAGCGGACGGCTCACCTTACTTAACTTCCATATCCTCCTCCTCCTTATCCGTCTTCCCCGCTCCTCAAAAAACTCCCTTCTATTCCATCAGCCTTCATATTTCTTCAACCTCCTCTCTCTTTTCACCTTTCCCATTTATGACTTTCCCCTCTCTTTGTCTCTCTCTCTCTCTACTTATGTCTATCCCTTTACCTTGCTCTCTCTCTCTTTCACCCTTTCGCTTCGAGAAAAATCTTTATCTCAATATCTCCCAAGGGGCCATCAGGAAGTGGGTTTTGCCCCAACGAAAACTCCTCCCCTTACCTCCAATCCGCCCACCCCCGACTTCTTTTGTCCGAAACGGTTCTATCGCTTTATTTGTTTCGATTTTCTTTTTTTTCCTCCGATACTTGCCTCTCCTACGTCCTCTCCATCGGACTTACCGGGTTAATGCTTCTTAGTGAAAGATATCGCCCTCCTCTTATTTTATCTCGCCGTTTTTAATGAGAATGTATTGTTAGATCATTTTCGTGGGTCTTTTTTTCTCCTCTGTCTCGATTGCCTCGTCTCATTCACTTCCTACTTACTTCTATCGATCAAGTCTTGCGTTCGAGGAACCGTCTTCATCGGGAATATACCCGACAAGGCCTGACATGGGCTTTGCATGATAGCATCGTAACTGAAACAAAGAAATATTTTGAAAGTTCTAAAAAGAAAACTCGGAGTAATTAACCTAATTAACAAGATATCCGCAACGGTTAAGCTCTTACTATAATATTACATTAATAACTGTGACTTGAATTCGCTGTTTTTATCAACTAATCTTTAGATTCTTAGGGCCCATTTCGGTTTAAACCCACCTAATAAATTTACCATAGCCGTAAAATTATGGGGGAAATATATGAACGATCAGCAATATAATAATCCTCCTACGTGGAAATTTACACATCGTTAAATCTGATAAGAACTATTTTCTTCTATCTCAACTTTGCATCGCGCGTCACTCGATCAATTTTATCGAAATTTTCTATTCTTTTTTCTTCTAGGATGACTATTTTACAGAAAAGTTAAAAGGAAGATGCCTTACAACTTATTGGGTTGGTTGACCGTCCGTTTCTTAGCTCACGGCTACGTCCTTAGAGCGAGTTAGAAATGAAACTTAAAAATTTAGGGGATGAATAAAGAAACAAGTTAAAAATAAAATTCACAGCGGTAGGCGTAACTTTTACATCGAAACTTCGTGTTGAGATATTATAACAATGGAGAATACAAAGTGTAAGTATGTTTTATATGTTCATCATGAAACACACATAATGATAAATGTCAAGTAATCAATTTTTACCAGGGATTAGATAGAATTATATAGAAGAGTTGGTGTAAACAACTTGAGGAAATTAATTGAAGTAATACTGACTAATTCACGACACAATAAAGAGATAAATATCATGGGTCTATCATTTGAATGTCAATAAGTGAGAATGCTTAATACACATTTATAAAATCCTTACATCACCCCGAAATTGCTTTATATCAGGGGTCTCCAACTCTGATCTTATTGGGGTCAAATAGATAACTTCGACCTACATGACGGTCCGCATTTAAATTTAAGCAGCAATGAACTTATGCATTCAGCTGAAAATTAAAACAAACCACAAAGAATGGTACGTACATTTAGTATAGAAACTTTCATGCAGTTCTGAAATAGAATAAAATTTCCTGTCCGCGCTCTATCTTCCACCTACTTATAGTTAAAGCCCTCAGCAATTGGATAGCCTGTGTCGCGTGTATGAAACCTCTGCTTTGTTAATCGTAAGTCAATTCATGTCGCACTCGACAATGATTCGCATTATAGCGAAAATGTTTTTCATACACTGCCGTAAGAATACTTTCCGAGAGCTCTTTATTCTAGCTAGAATATATCGGCGACTATAGATCTCTCGTAGGCCCCAGCGTTTCGCAAATAACGCGGATTCTCCCACGACGAAGAAAGAGAGAGAGGAAGAGATATTCCCTCGTAGCATTGCTGAACTAGTGGCGATGCTGTGAGAGGTAGAGGTTGCGTGTGCATTGGAGATGAAGAGAAATAGGAAAAGGACAGAAAGGGGTGATAGAGAATAAGAGAAGGAGAGATATAGAGAAAGGGAGCGAAATAGAGAGAGGACGCCATAAGACACGCGGGGGGTCGGTGTGTCTTGACGTTCCTCTCTGGAGCTGGAGGATAGACAGCTGGAATGGTATCCCTCTTCTGCATGGCAACGCCCCCGCCGCCGCAACGGGGGCGTTCGGGAGAGCAGCCGCCTATCTCGCGCTCTCCTCTCCCGCCTCTCTCCCTCCTCCCCCCCCTCCTTCCCCCTCCTCCCATGCTTGCGTGGGTGTGGCGGGTATTGCTTGTGCTCTGCGTATAGACCACTCTCGAGGGGGGCACACCCGCGCCGGGTTCCGGGAGCGCAGTACTTTCCCGTTAGTCAAGAAGAAGAAGAGAAGCTCTTCTTAGTGTTAAGGCGAAGATTACACGATATGACTGCGGAGTGGGACCATAACTCAAGCCAACCCACCTCCTCCTCTTCCTTCCTCCTCTCCTCTTCTTCCTACTCCATATTTTCTCTCCTCTTCTCCTCTCGTTCTTCCTCACTATTCTTCCTCACTATTCTTCCGAAGGGGTTTTTAACTCTCAAATGGTGAATGATGACTTGTGATTTATAACATCTTTTGCGTCATTATTTTGCTAAAATATTTTTAAATAAACCTCTTTTTTTAATGCTGTGATAAAGGTTCATTTACTTCAAAATTATCCTTGGGCAAATACTAATCTTTTAAGCAGGATCGCGACACCTTAGGACCGATTCCGGAAAGCAGGCTATAAGAATCTCTCAAGGTTAATGAACCGATCGGTTAGTGCATTCGTTGAAATTCTTCTTCGTATAAAATTATTCCCCTTACTCCAATTAAAAGTTCAAAGACTGGGAGACTGGTTTGGTGATACGTTTTTGAGAAGCGTAACTGCGAACTAGCATTACTTACCAGAGGGTTTTTCTTCACATTTTTCTACTAATATACACATATAGCATGCGCAAATCGAATAAGTCAAAGGTTAGAAGAGAGCGATTTATAAAGAAGTCGAACTAAAGGAGTATAACCAATGAGTGAATCCTACAATAATATAATATAAGGTAATAAATCGATTATTTTTTATAGCGTTGCGCATTACCTTAAACCCATTTTCATGATGAACTTCGATACGTATCGTTACTTTTGGCTTTTTTGTGTGTTAAATAGAAATTTACGTTTACCTATTGTACAATTTTATGATTGCGCATTACGCTGAAAAATTATCAGCGACTGATTGAATCGATTTGACGGGAAAAAATTCAAACAGTTCATCGATCAAAATTTGTTTATCGAGTAGTTATGATATGGTTTGTTAGCGCGATGTAGATTTATTTATTTCTTTTGACAGAGCGCGCATGGATGTCGATGCACTTTTAAAGATATCAAACCTGGAAATTGCCTCACTTGAAAAGTACTTCCCAGATTATGAAATGAATCGTGGAAAGGATTTTAGGATTGAGAAATCGTTTTTTCCTTTTTATGGCGTGTATGATGTATCTAACGAGCCTTTGTTTCTCGTTCAGTTAAATACTTCACTCAATGACATTAATATAATATGCTAACAGTCGAGACTAATTAATCCGTCACTTTCTGAAAACCATTTTGGCGCCAGCATGATTTGGCTAAGAATATCCCTCGCACTACGAATGTTGCGCTGGGCTGCTTTATTGGAGACACCATTTCGTTTGAGTCATTCGTCTGAATTATCTGCATTCGACAAGGTCACTAAAATAGACTTTTGGCGTAGACAGAATACGCCCCTCTCTTTTCCGTTCGCCATCCAAATAGGGATCTGCGTTTCCCGTCGCGGGGCAGGGAGCAGCGAAAGAAGGAAAAATAAAACCGATCGTAAAAAAATCCGTGGGCGAAAAAGAGATTGAAAGGGAGAATTACGGGCGCAGGGCCGTAAAAGAAAGGAACCTCGTAATAGTTTTGTTTATATTTTTTTATATGGCCGCTGATGTCAAAGGTATGCCACGAGCCTCCTCTGCTATCCTGGAAATGGATCGAGGTGTTTTCGATTGCTTTCGATTCCACCCAAAGGTTAGGAGGGAAGTGTGAGAGGGAATTGAAGGCCTGATATTGCCCTCGGACAGTAAATCTTTAATCGTAAGACTGGCAGGGATATGTTCTACTTCGCTTTTCTCAAGAACCTGGAATATGTCTGCCGCGTGTGGCAACCGAGCCACTCTAACGGAACGTGCTGAGATTTTTATTCTTTTGGACCAATACATGTGGCGCGTACGATTTTCAAAGGTATTTATCGTACATGAACACAGTTCGAATTCGACCAAACGTTCAGTTAAGGCACATGAATAATTTAAGAACAAGCATTTAAAAAAAGATCTTTCTTTATTGAATTTATCCTGGGTGAATTGCCACTGAAGACGGATGCTTTGGAGCCGAAATGCGCATCTGGTTTTTATGACCTTGTTGTGGATATTGGAGATACCAGAGACAAGTATTTTTAAGTGCCTTTTCTTGAATTTTTTTCAAGCATAAGACGAGCTCGATGATTCCCTGTTGAATTGTCATGGATAGTGAAATGAAAATTTAAGTACCGAAAGGAATAACTTTTTATATTCACTACCTAACTAGCTGGGATAACAGTGAGAAATGTTAAAATTAAATTTAAAACCTGGTTGAGTTCATCAATAATTACCACACATCTAAATCGGTTCATTAGCAATGCGATTCGATCATTTTTAACTCCCACAAGCCATTGAAAATGTGCGCTCAAGAGGCAAAAAGAATGTATTAAGTCGTCTAGAGGCAATTTTACTTTTTAATGTCACATCTCGAGCAAAAGGGTATAAAAGTTATCCAAGTAACATAATAAGCACAGAGTGTTGGATAAATCGCTTTCCTTATAAAATCAAGTGAGCATCATCTGAGTTAACTACTTTAACCATAATTTTTGTTGCCGTTTAGAAGTTGTTGAATAAATGACATTTCCAAAGTGAGGATGTCATATGAGCAGATTGAGACACGTTTAAAAACACAATCAAAACTAATGGAAAAACTCAAGATTTTATGAGAAGGAAATTCCAAATCCAACTAACCCATTCGAAACTTCAAATGACAATTTCAACATTCATTAGAACAAAATTTAGAATTGGAAATACTTTTGAAACGAGAAAAAATCCCCAACCTCACGGCTTATGCCTGTCTGCATATGATATTAAGATAACATTCCATCAATATTTAGAATAGTAGGAGGATGTTTCTAAAGTCAAAGCCGTCTTGCGTGTATTTTGTGCATTAAATTTTTGAAATTTACGACCCGTGTTTACTTGCTCTGATTAACCCATCATAGAATTTATGCATATTATTCGTGTTTTATTTCCACACCTTTACCCGCGCCATTTACCACAAAATCAATGATAGGTTAGGCAATGAATGCAATGGGCGCGGAGTACTCATGCAGTGATATTTTGATTATTTAGGGAATTCGCTGCACCCCATTAGTTTGTTTCTTCGTTTGTGAAATGACAATATTTACGATCGAGATAGAGAGAGAGAGAGTGAAAGTTTCGGGTTTAAGTAATGGAATTCTTCCTCAAAGACGCAGAAACGTGAATCAGCCAGCTATTTCCACAATATGGAAAACGAGAAGGAGTCATCATTCGCAACAAGTTGATATGATTGATGACCCTTTCAAGATGGAAGCGCAGCAGCTAGTTCTTTTTGCTTGGATGCACTTCATTTATCCTGACGGAAGGTTAGCAGTGGCGTCTTTAAGTGCGACATTAGTTTAAAACGAACGACACTCAAAGGACTTCTGCGCATCGAATGGAATCCCGTTGCATGTAAATTTATCCGAGTCTGAAATTTTCGCTCAAGTACGGCGCAAAGCGCAAAAAAATGGCGGCGGTTATGACGCAAGCGTACTTCGGAGAAGTTACGACGGAAAATTTCTGGCAACGCGAAAATATGCGATGAGTGTTTTGGTGAACGTCAGTTAATTATTTACGGAACGCAATACACTGTATCTTCATCGAAGCCTGATTTTAACATTTGTAAGATCGATAAAAACACCCTATGCAGTAAATTACTTATTTTCCACTTTTTTTTAGATTCGGAATTTTCTGCTAAAACTATAAAAATATAAATAGCGATAAATTTTGATTATCTACGAATGATTTTCTCCTAATTCTGCGTCAAAACAAAGCATAAGACCCGTGCCAAAATAATTTGAATCAGTGAATTCGTGTACACTATTTAAATTTCATTTTTGTAGTTGATAAACACGCTCAAAAATATCTTTCCCTTTCTTCCTACTATTAAATCTATGAATTATCTCATTTCCTGAGAAAAGTCAAGCTTTTTAATAACTGTTTACAGGGAACCTATTTGCGAAAATGATTATTTTTTATTTGTAAAACTTTCTATAATATATCAGCATCACAAATGTAATTGTATATAAAAATATATTAAAATAAATTTAAACATCCATTGTGATACAGCCGTTTCTAAGGAAGACAAAGGAAGAAAATCCTTTATCTATACTATATTAAATTATTATTATGTTCAAATAATTGAGACAGGTTATTCTGCCTATTTTTCGATCTGACCTTTATGAGAATATTTAATTAGATAAAACACGAACGCTAAAAAACAAAATTCATGGAATTGAACTGAAACCCGTATGAACATATTTCTTTGCCGAAGTGGCTGAAATTTATTATTAATGTACTGATATTGAAATTCCTTTTTTGTTTTTCATAGAGCTGATGTTGCTTTGGAGAAATTTCTATAATTTGCAGACAATGGCGATAATCTATCTATTTATGCCACCACCATGTATTGGAATAAGTAGTTCTAGATGATCAGCGAGCATTGATTAATTGCAAAGATAACTGAGAAATCCATTATAGATAATAGACAAAAGTCATAGTCTGTGCGTGTGACGGGACGCTATGCTGTGTTAAATGGAAGAATGAAAAAACATTTCATTCTTTAAGATCAAACTTTCCGAAATTACTTGACAACGCCACTTTTTAATTTTAGACTGCTCGTCGTTTACATTAAAGTCATGAGTTCGATTCTAGGAGCGTTTATTTTCTCTATTTTGGTAACATGGTATTGAGTGTAGAGTACACTGTAGAGCATTTATCATTTGCGAATTAAAATTACTTAGAATCATCGTAGGAATTCGAGACTTCAAACAACGAACGACTAAAAGAACGAAAATTTGTTTCACTTTCCTCGATTGTCGAATACGCGTTGAATCGATCGACAAATTAGTCTTTAAAAGGAAACTTTCACGTATTATTACGTGAAAAATCTTTCGTCAAGGTGATTTGCACTGTTGCTAGTTTTATGTAATTGTGTCTGATTAACTGAGATTCTATTTTCGCGTCCCATCTCTCCACGCATTCACAAAATTTCTACGATATTTTAAAGTTTAAAGAATACATTAGTAACAATAAACCATACGACGGTAATGAAAATAAATTAATATTCCATTATTCACTGTTGTTGTATTTAATGAATGTTCCTAAGTCAGATATAGAGATTAAAATTGCTGAATTTTTTAAAAGATTTTGAGTAGATTTTCTGCGAAGGCTGAATAAGTTTTTGACCTTTGAATAAAAAAGAAAACTAAAACTTGTAAATTTATTTTAATGAAACAACGTTATATATGCACTAAAAAGTAAAACAAAATGTAAAATCTGCATAATCGTATTTTCTAGAAAGCTTTGAGAATATAAAAGTTGCCTCGCGTTACATTTAACAAAAAAATATTCATTATATATATTTATATATATCACGCTGAGAGAATAGCTACATTTTTAGGGGAGAGTGAGAAGGAGAAAGCTAGGGAAAATGGAAAGGAGAAAGGGAGGAAAATAGTAGAGAGATTGAGGAAAATAGGAGTCTTCCTCCCAGAGGGCGGGAGAATGGGAGAGAGCCAGAGAGAGAGAGAGAGAGAGTGGGAGGAGAGAGGGAGGAGAATAGGAGAGAGGAAGAGAGAAAAGGAGGAAGAATGGGAAGTGCCATAATTTTAATTTTTAATCCGCGTATATCTGTCATATTTGACGGCCAATCACGCTAGTATTATAGTAAACGCTCATCTCATTCTCTGTGGGATTTTACGGGTTACTGCAAATCTAAAAGAACGAACTGACCGATCTCGATGAATTTTTCGCCAGACACACGGCGTGTGGTTTTAAATGTCCGTGATAAGGACATTACATAATAGTTTCCTTTTTCTATTTGATTGGCATGTGAATGAGCGCATGATATTTTTATTTCATTTTAAAAATACTTAGCATCCAGCGCGAGTTCTGGGCTTGAGCATGTTGACGTTAAAATAAATAATTTATTTTTTAATTAAGTAAACTTGAATAAGTTCCGTAGTAGCATGACGAAAGGGTAAAAGAATTTGTATTAGTGAATCGTAGTAGATGTAAGATTATAATATGAAGGGAATAGTTTCTGGAAGTATAATAAAATGTCTACCATTTCGATGATTTGGCATCTTTTAATTACTAAGACATCAATCATTACTACCGTCATTTCTAACAGACAATAATTATCATTTATTTTGAAAGGTTCATTGAATGTTGACAAATAGCCTTGGATTTTTTATTTAAGTTTCTATTTTAAATAAACGCATAGTCAAGTCGTACATATTGAACTCTTAATGATAATTTAATACTTATTCCATCCCATACCTATCATTTCTGGCAATAATTTCTGATAATGAGCGTTTTTAATGTCCTGAGATGTTTACATATTTTTCTACGTATGCATTTACTTTGTAAAACTAAGCGAAAATAATTTAAAACTGAAGTATTATCGGCATCTTTTTATGTTTTGTTTTATTAGAATTTACCAAATGTTTATTAAATCGTAGTACTACAGTATCGTTTTAACAGTCATGATTACCTCGAACATATTATAGCAAAAATGCTCAGATGTTTTTCCATGCCATCTGACAATATATAACTCTGATCAAAAATTTAATATCATGCAATATAAGCAACATTTAGTTTTATCATTGTTCCTCATCACTTCCTTTCGCGCGCGCAAAGCGCTTTGTAAGTGAAAAAGAATGGATAATTTAAGACAAAGGAATGAACTTGAAAGTAAAAATTACGTTACAATTACTCAAGTGAGATATGTTTTGGATAATTTTTTATTGTTTTACTTGTATCTCCGAAGGTATAAAAGATGGAAATCTGAAGCTTCGAGTGTACATTTATTTATTCTCGAAAATATTGAGTTTTGAAAACTGTACAGAGGCGGATAGAGAAATGTTCAAAATTTTATTACAAAATTGATTGCGTTCTAAACTTAAATGCCATTTTGGAAAAATCGATCATCCAAAAAAGTATATTTTTATGTAAAATATTTGTTTATGTAGTATTATGATGCGTAATACAACGCTGACTTAGATATTAAACCTCTCTCATTTAAACGCTAGCCTCAGCTTCACGTGGCACCCCCCGTTATAAAACAAACGAGGCTCTATTGAACGAATATGTGGCAGTGAAAAATAAAAATAAAAAAACGCGCTAATTTTATCCATTTTCATGGATACCACTACTTGTTTGAAATAGTTTGCAGGATTAGCACTAGTATAAATGCAAGCAGATTTAGCAGCGATATTTATGTAAATGAAGTAACGCAGGAGGACGGTAGTAAAGTAAATATTTTTTAACATTGAAATTTAATTAGGACATAGAAAATGCTTTATACTACTTAAAACTGATTGATTGCAAGCCAGGGGTGGGCAAACTACGGCCCGCGGGCCACATGTGGTTCACGATGCCATTATGAAAGCGAACCGTAATATAAAATACAGATAATTTCATATTTGTAGCTTACAATAACGGCCGGAATACCTTTTCCAGTGATGTTATGGGGTTAACATATTATTTATGTATTACTGATTTCACTAACAGGATACCTAGCATTATCTCAAATAACTTCCGATATGAACCCTAACGTGGCCCGTCGAAGCATTTTCATCTGTTAATGCGTCCCGCCTAAAATGCTGCAACTGTTAATGCGACCCGCCACGTAAAAAGTTTGCCCACCCCTGTTGTAAACAATACAAGTACATATTTGCCTCTTATTATCCATAATTTCGAAAATTTTCCTATGATTAGAATGACAACTGTTGAACTATTTTTGAAAAAATACGAGAGCAACCATTTCGAAGCGATGGGAATTCTTGAAAGAAAAGATATCGAGCTAAAGACCACCTGAACAGTAGAATGAAGTCGACTGGCCAACTTCTGTCGAGATATTCTCTTTTAACCTTTGGAATCCCAGATTAGGACCATAAAAGAATATATTTTCTTGATATGCGCCGTGGTATGGATCATAGATACAAGAAAACGGTAAATTTACGTTTAAAATTTGAAAATCCTTTGAGTCTTCCTAAATGTTTTCGCTTTATTGTATACTGCATAAAATGTTTATGCGGATGTGATTCCTTAAGAAACAAAAATGTAAATTACTTCCAATACAATGGAAGCTTACATAGAATGAAATTATGCAGCTTATCAACTGCATCTAATCGATGGTACGAGTTGTTTAGAATTTTTCAATTATAATTACCTCGAGAGTCTTTTGGTAATGTTTAAAACAAATGCTAAAATGTGCGTAGCTCGTGATGCCAAATGATTTCTTATGAGTCTGAAAAGGGAAAAATGTATCCTCCATCCATCAATAAATAAATCCCTTCGGCAGCTTCGGATATTGAAGGAACTCCCAAGATGCCGCTAACGCTTATCAAATCCCTACTCCTCCGAATCCTAATAAAACGTCGGTTCAAAGCCCTAATTAGGAGGACGGACGACCGAGAGATATGAGGAAGATACAGGTTCTCGAGCGTTCATTAACGTTCCGATGCGAACACGCGATCCTTGTTTTGTACCGATCGCCTTTAAGAAAAACAAAAGAAGCAAGAGTATGCGCTGAAAAAGTTTTCCTACTTCGCAGGAAATAAAAACGGCGGCGGAGGGTCGAACGCATGACATTTAAAAAGAAGGGCAGCCTTTGTCGAAAAAAAATTCTCAGCCTCCCGTTTATCACTGCATCGATCGTGAACTTAGAAAGCGGCAATATACTAGCGTTGCGAGGAAGAAAAAAAACCGCAATGAATTCGGGAATCCGAATTAATGCGAATTTTCTACGTGGATCTAAAGGGAAAGAGGTCACAGAGATGGAGGGTGGAGAGGAGAGAGAGAGAAGGAAAGAAAAATCAATTTATATAGCGAATGATTATACAGACTATTAGAAAGAGGAAGGCAAAGTAGTTTGGACATTACCTTAGAAGAGAGAGTATGATTAAAGACGTGTTAGAAGGAAAACTAGATGGAAAAAGGGAAAGAGGTAGGAAAAGGTTTCAGCTGATAGACAATATGAAAGGGAAAGAGGGTTATCAAGATATGAAGAGGACAGCAGAAAATAGGAGTATATAGAGAACCAGGTTTAACCATGAATAATCACGGACCTGTCTACGGACAGATTACCTATGATGATGATAGTTTATCCGCGGATAATGCATTTTTACGATCAATAATGAAAATACGTTGCACTGAAAATTATTTCTAGATATGCATAAGTATATTAAATATGATAACAATTACATTATGCTGTAAACTCCCAACTTACCGGATGTCTTGTGCTCGAGTCCTTTCGATATATTCCTGTCATCGATATGCCTATTTATACGTGCCATTCTACACAAAAGTGAAAAACGTAATTATTAAGTTAGGAAAGAATGTTAGCTTAACTGTTCACTCAGGTAATATTGTATGAAGTATTAACCACTTTCTTAGACGAAGTTCAAATAAATACTGTAAATGTATAGGCAGTTAATGCAGTAGAGAAAATTTTAAGTTATAAGATGAAAAATTTACAGTTATTCTCTATCCGGTTAATCGAGAGTTAGCTGTATGTACGTATTATTATTCTTAACAACCAGGATATTGTTTAGAGAAAATTGTTTTCTCTTCAAGTCGTCAAAAGACTCCTAAATTAATTTATGTTTGCAGTTCGCTTTTTTCCATCTTAAGTTTCGAAATATTAATTCTTTGACTTTCTTTCATTTTCTAGTTTAAACGCTGTCATTTTAAGGACTCATTCTTATGAGAGCCAGAATTCGATATATGCAATACAATATCCAATTAAAACAAACCAATAAACTTCCGTAAATAAAAGTTGATTTTTATATTCGGTATCATGAAAAAAAAAACTGATTTATAAATGTAACAGAGGAACGGAATGGGGTAAGAGACGAGGAAAGTTATTATGGAAACCTTAGTTCCGGTACCGATTGCGAAAAGGAAATATCCCATCGAGATTGCGAATAGGATCCAACGTAAAAACTCTCAAAATGCCGTCTTGCGAGTATCTTGCTGCGAGATCGGGTACGATAAAATTCTTCCTTTGGGAGGCAGATGTAAGGGAAGGGGAGAGAAAATAAGAATTACTTTTTTGCCGAGGACCAATTTGTGAAGAGTTGATGGAGCCATTGGGGAGCGCGTGTGTTTCTCCTCAGACCTCCATTTGGCAGAGTTTCAACCATACTTTTTTATTTGAATCTTCGTCCGTGCCACCTATGACATCCTTTTTTTATTTAGAATTATGATCGGCCGTACTTCATACACATATCCCCGCCTCCTTTCCCTCCATTGGTCGTCATCTCATGAGAGAAAAGGGTCTTCCCCTTCTCTTAACCTTTCTCTTTTTCATTTATTTTCTATCTCAATTTTATTTCTCCCTCTCTTTTGGTCTCCCCATATTCCACTCTCACCCTTCCTCTCATTCCCTCCCTCTCACTCCCTCCCTCTCCCTCCTCTCTCCCTCTTCACTACCTCCGTCCTTATCCCTCCCTCTATCTCTTCCCTCCCACTCCCTTCCTCTCTTTCCCTACCTCCCTGTCCCTCCCTCTCTCCCCTCTCCCTCTACCTTCCTCCGACTCTTTTCCTCCCTCTCTCTCCCTCCCTCAGTCCCACTTTCTCCCTCCCTCCCTCTCTCTCTCCCTCTCTCTCCCTCCCTCCCTCCCTCCCTATCTCTCCCTCCCTCCCTCCCTATCTCTCCCTCCCTATCTGTCCCTCTCTCCCTCCCTCCCTCTCCCTTCCCCCTCTCTCTATTTCGCTCTTTCTCCATCCGTCTCTCCTTTTCATTCATTTCCCTTCCCATTCTCACTTCCTCTTCCACTTCTCTTTCCCTCTATCTCTCCGGTATCATCCTTTCACCTCAATTTTCCCCAACATCTTTCCTTCCTCGCTATTTACTCTTCTCTTTTCTTTCTTTCCATTTTCCCCTACCTCCTCCTGTCTTTAGCCTTTCGTCCCTTCAATTTCTATTTCTCGAGCACCTTTCATTCTTTCTTCCACCACACCTATCTCTCCCTCTTGACCTCACTCTATTCCTTTAACCCTCCCTTTCTCCACTTCGATGTCACGCTGAGTTCTTTTTTCGAAGAGATGACGCCTTGGGTGATGGGGGACTCCTCTCATTGGGTTTTATGGTTATCTTTTTCCTTTTTGTCCCTCCCCCTCCCCCCTCCCCCATCATCTTCCTGCCGTTTAAGTGTCATTTGTCGCGTGGTATCCCACTAGGTTCCTGGTAATGAAAATTTGAAACATTTGGGTGTCTACCTCTGTCCTCATCTACGCCTTTCGTAACCGCTTTTCGAGGGCACGATATTGAGCTGCGCTTCGACGTTAAGGAGAGTTTATTTATGATTTTTGACGTCCATAAATAACCTATTATATTATGTTCTAGTGCTGCTGCATCCGTGGGAAAATTTTTGAATTTTTTTTGGGATCGTTGAAATTTCCGGTCATTTAATCGTATATATAGGATTACTCGAAAGTAGTAAGCTATCGCTATGGGTGTTTTTTTTAAATAGCCTGCAAAACAGAGAAATAGAACATATTAGAGAGAAATATTATAAAGACGTGTAGGACTGCAACATATGAAATAAAATGGCTCATATAGTACCCCATAAAACAGGTAACCTATTACAATAATAAATGTGATTCCTGAAAGTCAATAGATTACATCGGCGGTGATAAATCTACAACAATAGTACTGCTTCTCAATTCGCAAAACACCTTGATTATGGAAAATTTTCGGACTTTTACTAAAACGTTTTACACTGTGAAAATAAGGTCCACACTAGAGTTTTGGAACCAGAAATTTCCGTTACCGGGAATTTACTCGAAATTTCTTATTCTCGATTCCCGGGAAAATGTTTAATGATTCCCGGGAATTGTTCGTTTGAACTTTGTGCTGAGTCAAGATTTTCCCGAATTGCCTTCATAGCTGGTTTTCTTTAGATATTCCTCCGAATTTCAGCACCAAATAACTTTGATTCATTAAAGACTTATGTATTTACGTCGTATCAATAATAAATATAGTTTAAATAAAAAATGGTGTATTAAATATTAAAAATGCGAAATCATTCTTATTCTCGGGTTCTCGGGATATTTGAAAATCTAATTCCCGTTTCCCGGGAAAATAATACCGCCGGGAACCCAAAACTCTAGGCCACAGGCTTAATGCATTGGAAATTTAAAATTTGTTTCTGCTGTTAAAAGTGGCCACAATGTTGTTGACGGCATTTTGTACCCTTCCCACTTCCCCCTCCTTGATATCCACTCCATACGCCCCCTCGCACTAGTTTCCTAACGAACCCCGATGACCCCACCTACTCATCACCCAACCTTCCTCTGGGCTCAGATTTAAAAGTAACCTCCTCTCCTTCTTCTTTTTTTCCCCTCATGATATATGTATATAAGCATTCAGTTCGTACTTTCTTATTACTCCTGATGATGACGCAAAGCGTCTAAATCTAGATCGAGTGGCTCTAATACATAAAGTATTGTAGGGATTTTACTAATTGTAAGTTACTTTATTTCTGAATCAATAGCTTACCTTTTTCGGGGCAATCCTGTATGTTATAATGGGTTATTTTTGGCGGAGTATAAACAAGAGCGCTTTCTATTTACTTAAGAAACATAAACCATGAATGCCTTTCACATGACTTAAATATATTCTTTCATAGTCGCAAACTTCTTCTTTTTACGACAATTTTAAGTATCACACAGAATTTGATTCGATAGTTCATTCAGAATTCTAATATAGCTGTATGAGGGCTCACGATGATTTTGATTGTTTGATCATACGTTTCATCTGCGTCGCAACTAATTTTCCAAAAATCTTCTCTTATTTGTGATTTTAGGGGATCCTTTAATAGACGGATTTCTCAAATGGATTTTAATTTTTGATATTTTTGAAGATCGGATCCATCTAAATAATTTGAATGGGGTGGAAAAATATGGCCAACGATTCTTACGTTCCAGCGTAAGCTACTGTGCACCTTCTCATCTGTTGATAGACGATAATGGTTCGATTGCCCGTGCAAATCAGCCGCAAGCCACTCTTGCTCACAAGTAAAAAAAAACTAAGCAGGAAAGTAGAGCGACGCTTTTCTTCCTCAAAAAAAAAACGAAATTCTTTCCGATTCGGAAACAACGAGGGAGTCACGGAAGGATTTTTTTCCTCCGCGAAACTCCTCCGATTCTGTGCGAAAAATTGCAATAACATGGAGAGGTCCTCGACAAATTTATGGTCTGTCGAATCGCATTGTGCGACTTTTCATTTGTAACAGAGCTCTCGAGGTGTTTTTTCCACCCCCTTCCACACACACACACAAAAAGGAGGGTTTGTTTTTTTTCTCGTTACCTTTCTCGCTCCCGACGGCGTGACACTTTCAACGAGCTGTCTCGCAAGAAACCGAACTTCTTTCGTTTAAGAGTGCAAATCGCTGACTCAACCCGATGATCTTCCTTTGTTACACTCACACACAACCAGCCCATACACACACACATGTGCACGTAAATTTTTTCTCTCGAACCAGCCAGTTCTTAGACCGTGGTCCGAAGGGAAAAAAAATCGAACGAAACAATAAAAAAATATAAAAATCGTGTTCGGCCCGGTCGTTGACACGTGACGTGTTCTCTCTCTCTTTTCTCTTTTTCTCCTTCGAGACTTTGCCGAGCTCTCTCGATCGTCAAGAGTTTATCTGGTTTTTAAATAACCGAGTTATCGCCTGAGTGCGAGTATTACGCAGAGATCGAGAGAAAATGGGAGAGGGGGGAGGGTTAAGAGAACGCCGTGCGCGATATCTCCTTCAAACCATTCGATTCCAGACGACCCAATCACGCCACTCTCTATCGTAAGCCGATAGTAGAATTTCACGCGACCGCGTGTTCGAAATGCGATAGGCCGCAATGGTGACACGTTTCCTCGGAGACGGAACGATAAACCCTTTTGATTGGGCGATGTCTTTTGCGAGTAAGATTTTGAGTCTGCCGCGAACTTCGGTCGCTCTGACGAGGGTTTCTCGCAAAAGTGAATTTGGGCTAACGTGGCGTTGCGTCAAATAACTCGGTCAGTTTTGCTTTGGCGATTAATCGGTTCGCCATCTGTCCGTCGGTGGCCAAAGTTGAATATCCTATTTTATAGAAGACGGAAATGTTTCAACCCAAATAAATCCCCTTAGATCTGACGTAATATCTATGTTTGACAATTTGATTCGAAATTAGAAATCAGGAATCGGTCAATTTTAAGCGACACTATCGTTATCTTAATACCATTCGCTGAAGAGAAAGCCATAATAATGGAATGGGTGTAATTTTAAATAAAACAAATTGGCACGATTTTATGAACTTGGTGCTATTTCCGCAAACTTAAGTTACACGTACAGCTTTTAACTAGAATTTACGGAACAAAGGTTATAAAATTTATTCCAAATTACACCTTAGTTATTTTAATAATACTCAGTACAATAAAGGCTTTTGAACATTCGAACGTGTCTCTTGTGTCTTCGTTTAAATTCTGTTTTGATCCTCTAGGACAGTGGTTTCCAATCTGGGGTACATGTACCCCCAGGGGGTACATGAAGCCCAATCAAGGGGTACGTGAGATCAGGGACAACCCGAGGAATTTTGACGCCACGGGCAAGATAACACTCCAGCGCCCCCCTACATCAACGCTTATTGAGATATTTACGAAGTACATTTTTATTTATTCATCACTCTGTAAAAATTATTCATAATAAAGAATTAAAAGGGAAAGATTCTAGCCTGTCACTCGATATAAATTGGTATCCAATATTTATTCACTTGCAAGTAATGCACAGATAAATAATCAGGATAGCGCCCCCAAAACTTTGGCGCCCCGGGCAGCCGCCCGGCTCACCCGTAGCTCGGGCCGGCCCTGCGTGAGATATTCATTCGGTAAATAAAAATTTTATCTTATTCAAAAGATCTTACACGATGTCTTTGAAAATCGCTATGCTTCTGTTGCGTACCTCTTTTCCTCACCAAAGCTCATTAAATTCAATGTAATATATTGTTTGCTTTTCTGTCAGTTGGATATGTTTTTGGCTATTTAAAACATATTTATAGTTTTAAACAATGAAATTCACGACGTTATTACTAATTTGGCATTTAAAAATCCGAAAGAGGTAAGTCAAAGTTTTTTAGTTCACATTTTCGCCGGCAGATAAAACAAATTTTCAATCTAAAATCGCATTACAGTTTAAAGTCACTTACCTTTAAGATACACTTAATTTTTACTACAATTCGATTGTTGAATTATACGAGCTTAAGTTATAAACGGAATTTTTTTAGTAATATGAGACTATCATATGAATACCGCGTTTTTCTATTGTCAAATAAGCGCTGTTTTGATTTGGCGATTCGAGGTATTCATCAAGGCACAATCGTGAATTTAAAATTAGTAGCAAATTTATGAAGACGGTTCAAAAATATTACAAGCAATTGCATTTACTTCCTATTTTATGTTTATTTTGTAAGTACATTATTATTATTATGTATAAAAGTCTTATTCTCTTGGTAATAATAGTACATTAAAGACCTGGGAGTAACAGCTAACATAGAGGTATAACTGCAATACATATTTATAGTGTGTGCCGCGTTGAAAACGACCTTTTGGGTCTTAAGCTTAAGCTTTAGCGGGGATCTGTTAAGGTCACCCACACCGCTTGGCACCCTCCCCTCAGGTGTCATATTTATCCTGATTATGGTGATATTGTCGTTTTAGTGAAAATAAGACGTTCAATCGTAGCAAATTTTACGCTGAATCTGATTATGTGTATTATAATTTTCTAAAAGTTTGGTAACATTAGATATTAAAATAGAGAGAAAATAAAAATGTGGACTCGGTAACTTTTTTATCAATATATAAACATACAACGTCATATCTCGGCTTCTACTTATCCAATAAGGGCAATTTTTTTGTCATGCCTCTTGAAAGACTTTATGACGATTATATAAATGATAAATATATATTATTAATCAAACGCCTTTATAAAATTCAATAACCTTTTTCTTTATTCAAAACGTTTTCTTGGGACATGAAAAATTCGGTCTGCGGGAAACTTTTCCCCTAATTGATTTAGAGGGAAACTGAGTGAACGAAATATTCAGAAATGTTGAAATTTATTTTTGGAAAAGACTCCAATCATATAACATTTGTAGTTCTCGTGATACGGACATTAAAACTAAAGCGCAGTACAGCGCAGAGAAACAGACCGACGCGCCGTGGGAGTCGGCAAGGAAGAGGGACATTGCGTGGTGGAGACAGTCAACTGTAAACATTGAGAACTGACAACATAGCTATGAAATGGCTGGGTTAGTGGTGGGGTGTGGGTAGTCAAGGTGACGGAGAGGAACTTCCCCTCCTTGCGCGGCGGCAAACCGCGCAGATCGTTTTCAACGCGGTACTACTATAGTACTGAAAAGAACTCTTGAAACAATCTCTTTTATAAATTATATAATTAAAAATCTGAAAGAGGCATTTGAAGGAAACATCCCGACTGACCAAATTAGTGACATTTCGATAAGAAATCCTTTTCATATTGAGTTAGAAATAATAAGCGGCCCCGACCGAGCAAAAGACGAGTTAACTGAACTGCGCATTAATCAGAAACCCCGCATTGATTTTGAATCGATGAAATTACATAAATTCTGGTGTACATTGGGAGAAGCATATCCAATTCTTATTAAACGAGCTTACAGGGTTATAATTCCGTTTGTTACCATTTATCTTTGCGAATCAGGACACTCAGTCCTCTTTTCCATCAAAACCAAAGCGAGGAACAAACTGGAGGCTGAACATGATATGCGTGTATCTCTCTCGAAAACTGTACCAACAAGATTGGAAAGGTGTACTCCATGTCGGAGTTTCCAAATGCGTTCTTTGAGGTTTCACAATGTTCTCAATATTTTTCGCTCAGATGAGAATTTAACGAGAAGCAAGTGAGGTACGTTGTGAAATACATGTAGGTCTTTAGTAATTATTGTCCGATTTTAACCAAAATTGGAATCGGTGACCGATTTTTGCAAAACTCCCTAATACCAAATTTCATCAAATACACCAAGCGGTTCCCGAGTTGAAACAAATGAACATTGTCGATTACTTGTAGGTCTTCATGTAAAGTGGTCGTAATTGTTGACCGATTTCAACCGAAATTGGAATCATTGGACCAATTTTAGCAAAACTCTCCAATACCAAATTTCATCAAAATACATCAAACGGTTTCCAAGTTGAAACAATGTAACATTGTCAACTATTTGTAGGTCATATAAAGTGGTCGTAATTATTGTCCGATTTTAACCAAAATTGGAATCGGTCGACCAATTTTAGCAAAAATCTCTAATACCAAATTTCATCAAAATACGTCGAGCGATTTCCGAGTTGAAACAAAGAAACATTGTAGGTCTCCATGTAAAGTGGTTGTCATTTTCGTCCGATTTCAACCAAAATTGGAATCAGTCGACTAATTTTAGTGAAACCCCCAAATACCAAATTACATCAAAATACGTCTGGCGGTTCCCGAGTTTTAACATGCGGACGAACGGACGGACAGACGGAAATGACCTCCCCTATATGCGTTCACTTCGTGCAAAGAACGCATAAAACGTTTGGTTGACAGTAAACAAGATCAAGGTTCTCACTAATAAGTTTGTTGCTTATGTTTTGATAAAATTCATTTGCTTCTTCTGATAAATCATATTTATAATACATTTTTAAATTTTTTTTTCATGTACATAATAGTTTCCTTTATGAAAAGTCTTTAATCTGTGTATTTTCTTGTATGCACATAAATGGTAAACAGTAAAATTTATTTCCTATAAAAAATTGAGAAGGTGGTACGTGAAGCTTTACACAAAGCCAGAGGGGTACGTTGACCGAAAAATGTTGGGAACCACTGCTCGGAGAGTTTCACTCGAACGTAATGAAAAGCTAAGATGAAATAGATTTTATTAAGCACCGATCAACGAATCTCGGAGATGTTAAAAATTAGTTTTTGTCGGATCGCTTTTGGCTAGAAACTGACAAATTTTAAAATGTGAATCAACACTTTATGGTAATTGAAATTGCACCAGTGTTAGTTCAACTCACCCATCTAGGAAGTCATAATGTAATTCGGACCCACTTTGGTACACATCTTTTCCATCTCCAATCACACTTCGCTCAGTATAGGTACTTGATGACGAACATTCCAATAGGATTTGATGGAATAAAGTGCTCCGAAGATCCTATGCAGACAGGCATAAGTTGTAAAGTTCGGAATAATTTTGAAACGATAAAAAAGTCTGCTATGACCGGGAATCAAACCTAGGTCTTCCACTAGCCGGGCGGATATTCTACCACTGAACTATCGTAGCAAATCAATTTTCGCGTTTCTGAGCGCGAATGTTTTCTTGGTTGGGACGGAACTAACCAAGCTAGTATCAAACTGCCCCAATTTAACATTAACATTTAAAATCGGTAATTTCATTTTCGATAACCGCCGGTGGGCTAAATGACTTAAGCAATTAACTTTTCTGGTAAGCGTTTTTTTTAATCCGCTAATGTAACCGTTTTGTCCGTCAGTCCGTTCGTCACACTTCCGTGTCCGATGAACTACTACTACACCGTTAAAGGTAAAGCAACCAAATTTTGAGGAATTGTTTATAGCCATACTTCCTTCCCGCGTTTGAAATTTGGAGAGTCTAGGGGCAGCCTAAGGGGTGTAGTTTTTATTTTTTTAAACCGCCCTTAAGATCTGATTTATCAGTTCTTTCCTTATTTGTGATCTTTATAGTCAAATTTATACTATGATACATTTTTTGACAAATGAATATGTATAGCTAATTTGTGAATTATGAACAACCCTAAGAATAGAACAGTATCGTAAGGTAAGTGGGCAATCGTTCATTCGGAAGTTCGGCGGTCGGATGGCATTCAAATAATTAAGGCGTGTAAGTGCTCACTTCTCCCGAAAACACCCATCTATTTGAGCGCACTTATTATTCGACGCAACGGTAATCCAACGACTCACTACGGTAGTCAGGAGACAGACGGAGAGAGAACCTTGTGAGAGCTGAATCTCGTAAACACGGCGGCTAACAGTGGGAAAATTGTTTCACAAGGCGGAATGGGAGTAAGAAGGAAAGAAGAGAAAGGTATCGGAAGACTACAAACGGAACGCGAGGAAAAAAGATTTATTCCCTGTCGATCAAATTATCAATCACCATCCTTCCTCCCCTCCCGGCTTCTTCTTTCCCGCTCCCATCCCTTGACCCCGGGAGACCGGGGCGTCGGGTGGGAAAAAGAGGTGAGATGGAGGAAGAGAGTCCTCCCAGCATCCCGGGGCAGCGCGGACGGACAGACCCAGTCTCTCCCTCCCCTCCCTACGCACCTGGTGCCTTCCCGGCCTCCACAACCATCCCTCATACTCCCTACCTTACCTCCCCCACACTCGCTTACACCATTCTACCTCCTGTGCCCTGGTACTCTCTTGGTCCGGGGACCGTCGGAGAAGGGGGGAGAGAGATGGGGGAGGGCAAAGGAAAAAACACCGCCCCCGCTCGACCATCCAAACTCACTCATCTACCTTACCACTAACCCTTCCCACCCGCTTACGCTCTTCCATAACCCATCCCAGTCTGCCGCCCCCCCTCCCTCCGCCTCCCATAAGCTCCCCCTCCCCTCCCGTCTTCCTCCCTCTCTCACTATCTTACCTCCGCGTTCCACCGCTTCTCGTGGGAGAATCATCTCGTGGCAGGCGTCACTCCAGAGAGGGACGGGCTGGAGTGGCGGGAGGGAGGAAGGGAGGAAGAGTAGAGTGGGAGTGGATGAGTGGAAAGAGAGAGAAGATGGAGAGGTAGAAAGAAGATGGGCAATGTGTGAAAGGGGTGCTGAGAAGGAGGGAGAAGATGAGAAAGGATGAGAGTGGATGGAGGAGGTGAAATGGGAAAGAGAGGGAGTGTTTTAAGAATGGAGAAGGTGAGAGTGGAGGAGAAGTGGAAAGGGATATTGAGAGAGGAGAGGAGAGTGAATGAGGGGGAATATAAACGAGGAATTAAGGCAATTAAGTTTGGGGAGGGGGGAAGAATGAAAATATATAGAGAAGGATATAAGAAGGCATGGGTATTAAAAGAGAAGATGAATGGAAAGGGAGAGCAGAGGAAGATGTGTGGGAGTGAAGAGAAAAAATAAATGCAGGAATAGAAGGGAGAATGAGAGTGGAAGGAGTTGTTCGAAGCGGAAGCGAGGAGAGTAAAAATGCAGAAGAAAGCAACCAATAGGAAAGGCAGATCTTAACCGTAGAGTAAAAAAGGCAGAATGAGAAACAAGAGGACATTGGATAGGGGAAAGGTGTGACGATTGAGAGGTGGTATGAAATAGTCCGAAGATGTCAGTGGGCGGGAGAAGGTGACATGCAATGATCGAAAAGAATTAAAGATAAGGAAAGGAATGACAGAACAGGAGCGAGAGACAAGGGAGATAAATAAAGAACAAAAGAAGAAGACGAGGAAGCGTGACGAAAGAAAATAAAGGGGCAGGAGGGAAAAAAGGAGAGAGAGAATGTGAAGAGAGATTGAAAACGACGAATCGAGATAAGAGGATGGTGTTGAGATAAGATGGACAGAGACGAGAAAGAGAGGCGAAAGCAAGAGACGATAGGAAAACAAGAAAAGTGTGTCTTAATCGAGGATCAAAACGATTGCTCAGCATATTGTTCAGGTTAGGGCTCGGCAGCCGAAATAACGAGAAGGGGCGCTTTTTTTCTAATTCTGAGTAAAACTCAGCATAAGAAAAGCCGCAGTAGACCTAAACATAAGGCGTCTTAAACTACCTCGCTCCATATTTGAGAAAACTCGTATAAATTTACTTGAACTTTCGGACATTTAGGTTGTAAATGAGTAGATCTCTCCATGTGGTTTACCCGTTAGAAAGAGTTGGTTCTGGGAGCCGCATACGACTCTGGATCCGCAGTTTGTCGACCTCGGGTTTATTTGAAATGCAGACTTTTTACCATTTGCTTATTGGAACAGACACAACAAATATGCCCATGGCAAGATTCAAGCACACTTAATTAGTGTTATATTCGAAAACTGCTACTTATCGAGACAAGTGAGCCAGTAAGAAAACTTGGATGCAAAAACACGCAGCGTAAAGTGGTTGCTAAATTAGGTGGAAAGATATCGCTTTATGTGGAGGGAAAAACCCATCGTGATCGCCTGCGAAAGAAGATCCGCCGGTGTAGGAAGAACAGAGGCTGAATTGAGTAAAAAGGAGCGGACGGCGGCTCAAAAGAAGGGGACGCATTCAACACGCGGAGAAAGCTAGGATGAAAAAAATAGAAAATAGCTTGAAGGAGAAAGGTAATAAAATAAAATCGCCATTAAATGCCGTCCCGGAGGTCTCATTTTTTTTTCTCTTCATAAAGTAGCCGCTCCTAAAATTTATGAAATAAATTTCTGTGCTAAGCGTTCCGGTCCGGTTCTTACCGTTAAACAGACGGACTGAATTCGTGGGCTTAACATCCCCAGAGGGACTGACGCACGAGATTGACACAATTATTTTTTCCCTCTCTCTCTCCTCTCGATCTCCGAGTCGACAACTCGTTCGGTCGTTTCTTTTTGCGTCGTTCGTAACAAGCTGGCGTTTTAAACCCTACTATATGATAGATCACCGCGGTTGAAAAGGCGAAAGCGGGGAGGGGTCGGATCACAATAAAGGTCCCGCTGTAACGGGTATTACTACCTATGAGGAGTATTTCGCCGTTAAGAACTTTTTATTGCATGCCATCAATGCTGGGGAAATTCTGTGGTAATAACGAGTGTGTTTTTCTCAGTGGCTCCCAAATCCGTTCCTTACCGTTAATAAACTATTCGATTCACCGATAGTTTACCGTAAATACCACTAACAACAATTAAATTATTATTAACAACCTGTGAAGTTGGGGAACATCTAACTGATTGTACTGAACAAATACTTTACGGTCTCTATGCCTTTAAGCGTTTTATTCGCCTTTAGCGAGTATCCGTTAACGCGAGAATATTTTCATGCCCTATAAACCGTCAACAAAGAGCACTGTAGTTGATTTTTCGGTGTAAATATTTTATCTTTCTCCTCTCCAATTCATGATCTAATCCAATTCGTGGTCGAATGAAAGGATAACGGGAGATTTAACTCGGAGAGAGAAAGGGAGAAATATCCAGATAATAAAAGAAATGGAAAAGAGAGAGGGAGAGAATTTGAAAAGAACAAGGTGTTAGTAAGAGAGGCAGAAAGAGAGAAGAGTTGTTTGCTAATGTGATCGTGAGTTTCTAGAAGGGAGATATAGAGGGAGAGTGAAAGAGAGTGAGAGAGAAAGAGGGTAAATTGATAGAAAAAACGGAGATTGATAGCAGGAGTGGCTAGAAGCGTTGTAAAAGAATTCGAAAGTGGACTACGTGCCTGGAAAACGCGTATATGTATGTATGTTAATGGGAAGTGGACAATAGAGGGAGAAGCAACAATGCGAAGGTTGACGAAGCAGGTGACGGTTTTGTTCAGGGCGGCCGCGTATTCCGTCCACCACTGTCTTCTCCCTCCCTCCTCTCTCTCCACTCTCTCTCACCTCTCCTCTCCTCTAAATCCCTCATTAAGATGAGCGAGAAAAATGCGATTGTAGTGAAGAAAGAAAGAAAAAAGGTGTTTGAATTGTTTGAAGGGGGATGGGGGAAAAGACGTTTTCGTTGGAAGTTTACCAATATACGCCCATTTTTCCGTTACGGTTTATACCGTTTTTTAAGCGTCCGTGGAAATAAAATTGATACGCGAAACGATCGGGTCGTGAAAACTAAGATTTCCGCTGGAAATGGGAACGGCGTCTTAAGTTATTTATGGAACCAATAAAATAGTTTCGCGCTTATGCCATCGCGTTGACCTGGAAGAATTCATTTAGGCAAACATATCGTATAAAAATCGGCGAGGGATTTGAGCCAAGTTGGGCGAGGCGATAATATGCCATTTAACTGATTTTGGCGGATTGACAATTCTTTATTATGTTATCATAGTTATTGCAGTATATAAAATGAGTTACGACAAAAATGCGCAGGTTCTCTGTGATTGCCATGGAACTTGTATTTTAAATAGATTAAGGTGAAAATCTTAAAAGAGATTATCAGTCTCGAAGGATGGGAACGACTGTTGGGATGAACTTCATTAAACGAAATCATGACAGCCCAGTTGATAAGCGTTTGAAAAATTACTCCTATACGGACGCAATAAATAACTTATGATTTTCCTGTCACTTCTTTGCATTGTACGAGTCACGTGCGATACATTCAGGTTTTCACGCAGCTCTCAATTTTCCGCGAACGCCGCATATCGCAATCATCGCTCTGTCCATAGTGACATCACGCTAATTCACTTATCCGGAAGGTTTTCTTTTTCACTGAATAACAGCTCAAAGCTTCGAAAAAAATCCCCTCGGAATGCCGGTGGCAGCAAGTACGAGATCGAGTCATTATAATTCGAACCAAATACCGTCCGAGAGTAAAATAAAAAACATTTCCGAATTTAAAAAGCAACTGGTGTGAGACGGTCGCTCGAAGGATCTTGCGGAGTGGAAAAAAACACCGAGGAGCGCAAACGCGACGGAGAGGTTAATACGGAACAAAAGAACACAAAAAATTGTGACGCGGGAGAGAGTGGAAGACAATTGCTTGGAAAAAAGAGAAACAATAAATGCGATTATCAGAATGCTGAGAAGAAAGAGAGAGAGAGAGACGAGGATAAAAAAGGGATGAATTGGATAAGAATAGAAGCAGAGGGAGGAAAAACTCTTAAATAAAAGAAGAAAAGAGAATGAAGATAAGAGATCCCGAAGGGAGACTTAGCGGTGCAAATGAACTTCCCAACGTGCGGCGGACGGAAAGAAGTAAACCCTTCGGTGGCATGAAGGCAGATAATGCACAAATGAGGTAGATAAGGGGAGTGAGAGAGAGAAGAAAGTCTTCGAGGCGATAACGAGGCAGCGTATGTGAACGTGCCCGTGAGTGAACGGGAAGGAGGAGAGGGGGAAGAGAGAAGGTGCGAGGGGGAGAGGAGGAAGAGAGAGGGTACTAGGGGGAGGGGGAGAGGAGGAGAGACGAGTTTTCAGGAAAGGATAGAGAGCGTGAGAACCGAAAAGGCGTTGCAAGAGAAGGCGAAGAAAAAATCGGCGGGAGAAAGTTTCGGGAGAAGGAAAGGGAAAGAGGGTTGGAAGAGAAGAGAGATAAAGGGAAGGAGGAAAGCATTAAAATAGGAGGAAGGCGTGGGATGCAAGGAGATAGAGAACGTAGGCATCGCACGGGAGGGATTCTGGGAAATGATAGCGAGTGAGAAGGAGGTATTAAAAAAATCCTGACACGAGAAAATCGAAAAAATAAAAGAAGAAAATCTCGCCATCATTAAAAACAAAGAGAAATATTTGGATGTGTGAGGTAGGAGGGGGGAAAAAGACTGCCCTTATTATAGGCGAGGCTGAGATTTTCTCCCTTTTTAAAAACTTCAGAGTCGAATAATGAATATTAATAAGAATAAAAGAAAAAATACACATGAAGACCTTGTCATAAGTTTTAGGGCAATAAAAACGAGTCACCTTTTTTATGGAAATAATAAGCATGGAGAGGTGTGATCATCTCAAAGGGAAAAACCCACGCACGGAAACCGCCCACTAGGGGAGGACTATGTGAAAATCTGCGATTATCCTACTGCGTATTAATCCCGGATAGAACAGAGAAATAGGATTTGAAATGATGATGAAATCTCTGAGTATAGACGTGGCACGCGTGATTAATACACATACATGCCGGTTTCAATTCACAACATAAATTAAAATAATAATTTATACTTGAGTCGCTAGAGAATCTTTGACTAATGAACAAAAGGAATTTATTTCTAGGAGATTAGTTAAAATGTTACGCATTCGCACACAGATGTATGTACTTAACGTGTGTGAGTAAAGTAAAACTCTTTAGTAGGTATTCCGAGGTTTCTAAAATTTCATTGTTTGTAATAACAAAGTTTATAATGAAATTTTTTATATAAATAAAATTGCAATTAAAATGCCAAATATAGTTTTGCTTTGTAATATTTAACTTGAGCTATACCTTCGTCTCAACATGTTAGCAATAACACTTTATTATTTAAATTTATTTTTATATATTAATTCATACGTTTCCGTAGAAGACTGAAGTATGCTTCTTATAAGCGAATATTTTGTATTAACCGACATTTATTAATGTGAATGAAATTTTGTAGGGTTCGTTGTCTTGAGAATGACTGTGAAATCATAAAATTAAAGGAATGACAATAAAAGAAGAAAGGTTTCGAAAAAGAACGTTGATACTATGTTGAAAATATTTCATCCAAGAGAAATTATGGCTTTCAGTGGATTATGGGAACAGATAACCTAGAGAAAGAGAAATATATGAATGCATCTAAATAAAGGTAGGTAAGAATTTGGAGACAGGAAGATAGCATAGCGGACCACGAATAGCCGATGATTTCACGGAAATGTGGGCTTTTGATCCAAAGAAAGATTTAGCAGAAGGTTAAGGGATAAGGAACCGAAAAGGGTGAAAACAAAGGATTTGAAGAAAAAAATGAAAAGAAAAAACAGTCACGAAAAGAGACGTGAACGATTCGAGCTTAAGAGATCGGATTAAGATAAACGAGAGAATTAGCGGGATAAGCTAGCGAGTGAAAAGGTCAATCGTGCCACATTTGAGACGAGAGCGAGAATGATTGAATGAAAGATAAATACGTAGATTTAAGAGATAGGAAGAGGAGATGAGGCGGAAGAGTGTAAATAAAAGAGATTGAGATAAGGACAGACGCAGACGGTGAAGGATATTAATAATAAGGAAAATAAGTTGGCAAGTGGAATAGATTTGATTTCGCTGGGCAGAGAGGGACTCGGAATAAGAGAGAGATTTAGGAAAAGATAGGAAACGAAAGAAATGGTGAAGACGAAGCGAGAAAAGAAAAAATAAAGGTAAATGGTGAAATTAAAAGTTCCCATACACATCCGGTACTCTGTAACATAAGCCTATAGACAAGCGGTTGTATTGATAAAATTTCAATTTAACCTTTTGAGTTAGCAATGAAACTTTTCATATATCCTGCGAGAATTTGAATTCATATAATTATACACTCAATCTGACACCGACGCGTGCACACACACACGTACTTACTTACGCACATATACAAGTACCGAAACTGAGACAAAGCGAGCGACGAAGACTAGGAGATGAAAAGCGTAGGAAAATGCGGTGGGAATGAGAATTGAGGTGATTGCACGTGTGTGAGGAGGAGAGTTGGCTCTGTGGAGGACGAGAAGGGAGTTTTCGAGATGGAGAGAGAGAGGAAGAGAGAAGATAGGGAGAGAGAGAAGGGGAGAGGCAGGAGAGTTCCGTGTTCTCTGACCTTGCGAGCCGGAACAGATAGATGCAAGGCGTAAGAGGGGAGGGAGCGGGGGTGGATGTTAGCGGGAGAGGGGAGGGGAGTGGGGAGGAGAGCGGAATGAGAGGGAGGAGAAGGAAGAGTCCGAGGAAGGCGAGGATGAGTGGCAACGCTCCGTCTTTATTGGCGTGATTTTTTTTACTGAGATGGAAGGAGGGTGAGGGGAATGGAAGGGGGAGTAAGGATGAGTTGGTGTGGTGATCCCTGCCTCCTTGGACCTGCTCATCTCTTCCTCTTACCTTCCTACCACACACACACACATATGGCCTCATAGCTATCTTCCCCCCTTTCTCCTTCATCTTGACGGCTGTACTTTTCATGCGTCCCGTGAAGAAGGATCCGAAATCAGTCCGTCACCGAAGTTTGGGGAACTTAAAAATGTTCTTGCGCGCGACTCGGGCAGACCTGACTGGTCAAGTCTCTTTCTGGATTTTTTTTATTTCCCCGACCTTAGAAATTGCTTCATTCCCAGCAGCGGGGAGGAGTGGAAGGGGAAGATAGGAAGGGGGAGTGAGAGAGAGAGAGATGCGGATGAGGGAGCTATAGGAACCGATTTTTTTATCGAATTCTCGATCGATTGGACCCACTGGGCACAGTTTAAAAAGCGGTGTCCTCCGGTGGGAATGAGTTATTATGTACCTCGTCTTTCCAGTGATGGGCATTTCGTATTTCGGCGCGTAATTTATCGTCTCTCTGCGGACGAGTATATTCGTCGGGGATTAGGAGGACGAGAACGGCATCCATCTTGCGGGGTCAAGGAATCGATCGCCGATTGTAAGAGGCTCTTTTTTATACTTTATCTCCAATGGAAGGGTTACGAACTGGCGACCTGCCAGATACCGTTCCGTTCAGTTGCCCGGTATTATTTAGGCTCGCTCGGAACGGGTTTTCGCGTGCGTTATTTTTTGTTAACGTTTTTCCCTTCAAAGTTGCTTCGAGTTAATTTACGCAACTAGCGCTGTCGTCTTAAGCCGTGGATCATGCTCGTTTATTAGCCGCTATACACATTGAATCATTTAAGTTTTTCGTGATGTGAACTCGCGATCTTTCGGTATGGATCCCGAGCTGGTATTTAGTGCCTTGTCTGTCGGTCCACTAACTCCTAATGAAGGAAAGAGAAGGCACATTAATGTACTTCGTCACCGTCACGAAAAAGTTAAGCCCAAATGAATGTGTATGAGTAATTCATTAAACTGCCGGATTTCACCTGTTATATTAAAGAGCAGAAAGTTAGTCTTTTATCCTAGTACACGACAGGGTACTGTCGCATGGTGACAGAGGCAAAAATGTACGTATACAAACGCGCGCGTGCACTAACGACCACACGCATTGCTAAATCGTACGCGACTTTCATTGGACATTGTATATCCGATTCAGTTTCCGTTCCACTTACCTAACGAGTCGTTAAAATGATAATATCCCGTCCGAGAAGATTAAAGACGAATAGAAAGGGTAAGGCATATCAAGTCATCGACCTTTGAAATTTCAATATCGATTTATGCATATTTCGTGAGTTTGCGTAAACAACCGACGAGATATTTTAAAAGTTTTTCTCTCATGTCATTAATGTTCCCAAATCGAGCATTTTAATATCCATTTTTGCTTCGTTTGATAACGTTTGTGAGGTGCATTTATTAACGCAAACATTTAAAGCGTTCAGAAGCTAAAACATCCCAAAGGAAATTATTATTTGCTAGAATAAAGAATTATAAATACTGCTTTATAATGAGTGAGAGTTTCTTACAGTTTTTGTCACAATACCACTGATCTTTCGTATGCGAAATGGTTGCTCTGTGTCATTTTCACGTTGGCGATTCTCAGGCGGGAGCCTCTTAACCATTTCAAAGATAACCCTCTCCAGCAAAATATACGAACACTCAAAAGCTATCACTCGGGCCAGTGGTCGCCAAACATTTTATCAAAAGGGCCATATGGGGTTTTATATACAAATGCGAGGGCCACATACCACCTTGTAAATGACCGATGCCTAAATTTAAAATAGGTTAGTTTTGAGAATTTGTAATTGTTAAATATATCATACGCCTAAATTAAAAGTAGATATATGGCATCCACGAACTCGAAAAATATCATTTAGATTTCATAAATGACATTTAATGACACGCCCTACAGGCAAATATGCGGGGTATAGGACAGTTCGGCGCGACCGATTCGGAGACGCAACAATTCGGCGACGGGACAATTCGGCGCCTCGAGTAAAAAGAACAACTTTTAGTTGGATTGAGTGGTTGGGGGTTGGATTCGTTCTATTCCCTCCCCCGGGTTGGGTTGAGTGGTTGGGGATAGAAATCGTTCTATTCCCTCCTCCGGGTTGGGTTGAGTGGTTGGAGGTTTGATTCGTTCTCTTCTCTCCCCCGGGTTAGGTTGAGTGGTTGGGCGTTGGATTAATTCTATTCCCTCTCTCGGGTTGGGTTGAGTGGTTGGAGGTTGGATTCGTTCTATTCCCTTCCCCTGGTTGGGTTGAGTGGTTGGGAGTTGGATTCGTTCTATTCCCTCCCCCGGGATGGGTTGAGTGGTTGGGGATTGGATTCGTACTATTCCCTCCACCGGGATGGGTTGAGTGGTTGGGGACTGGATTCGTTCTATTCACTCCCATGGGTTGGGTTGAGTGGTTGGAGGTTGGATTCGTTCTCATCCCTCCCCCGGGTTGGGTTGAGAGTAGGGTGGCCAATTCCCCCAACCTCTCAATCTAACCCGTGGGAGAAAGTAGAAATAATCCAACCCTAAACCACTCCACCCACCTAAAGGTTGTTGCTTTTTCCTCCAGGCGCCGAATCGCCCCATCGCCGAATAGTCCCGTCGCCGAGTTGTCCCGCCGTCCAATGGTCCCGTCACCGAATAGTTCCGCTGCCGAATTGTCCCTGCGCCGAATTGGTCGCGCCGAACTGTCCCATTCCGAATATGCGTCTTAAAGAAATAACTGCGGTTATGATCTGACTAATGCAAACATGCTAAATGGCAAATATTAAATTGCGCACAAAGGTTATTTGATGAGAATCGGTAGCAGTCGTGTATTAAAGACATCTGTAAACGGACCAGTTTTTTATTCTAGGACCTTTTATATCTTATGATATGCGTCTTTTTGTACGTTAAACGCACTCAAATCTCTAGGAGTTCGCGTCTGAGCGGAATTCTGCTAGAGCACACGGTTCGACTTACTAATTTCTTGAATTCCAGATACGAATAATAAAGGTACAGGATTGTGACATCTGAGCGTCTTTGCATTGGGAATCCTTTTGTTAAAATTATTTTGCCTTAGCAAATTAGGCGATATAAAAGCAGAGGAAAAATTTCCATACATTACATTTTTGATGTTTTTCCTTTTAATTTTGAATTAATATTATTTTATCCTTAACACCTTTTATTAAAAAAATTATATTACTTAATAGTATTCGTGCTAACTACCAATCAGGTTCTTTAAAAGGTATGCACTTATAAGTTCAGCTATTAAACAATCTATTTTCCCTATTACCAGATCAGCGCGAATCGAACAGGGCGAAATACAGCAGGAAAAGGGACGGAGAGAAGTCGTCGCTCTTCGAATTGAAGAAAAGTTCCTTTCAGTATCGCAGGAGACGACGGAGGAAAACAAAAAAGAATCCCCGGGGGGCGGATGAAGTGTTATAAATGCATTGTTTATTATGTGTATTAGCGTGAGCTTGGGGGAGCGCCTTTGCTTATTTTATTTATTTATTTTTTGCGATGGTTCGAAGGACGCAGTAAATGTGTGTGTGTGTCTCGATGTGAGCTGCATCCGGCAAGGGAGGTGGTTTGTTTTTGGGGAACTCCCGATTTGGACCCCGAAAACATCTTTGGCTTTGGTCCGGCTTCACGCAAGGACACCTGGTGTATGGAATTCTTGACAAGGGGAAAAAAATCAACGCCGGCATTTAAAACAAAGTCTTTGGCGCCGTCGATGTCTCTAAAAACCGTCGATTCGATAGGGTTGGTGATTCCACGCCCGGATCGGCTAAGTTAAATGAAAGCATTTCAATTTACGAGAGTGAAGAAATGCATGCCCTACAAGGATTCCTTATTTGGTACAAACAAAAACAATTGAAATGGAAAAATTAATATAAAATTGTATTAAATTTCAGAATTGGTTTTCTCTTAAATGTTCATAAAAATAATGTTATGAGAAGTATTCCCATTAATTAAGCAGTAATGTTGAATCCATAGTAATTTATATGAAATTACGAATTCAACCCGGGTTTTAATGGAAATAATTCAGTTTTATAAAAGCCTAATGCATAATCCAGTATAGCAAACTTACGTATTGCTACAAAAACAGAGTCAAAATATACTATCGTAAGAAACTGCTAGCAGCTGTGTGCACTAAGGCTAAATTTGATGAAAGAAGGCCTAGGAAAACATTAATTATGTGAAATAATATAGAAAGCGCACATTGAGCATTATTTCCGCTGAAAAAGTGCATTACAAAAGTTAAGGACAGATTTAGGCTTCAGTTAATGATCATAATCAATAATTAATCACTACGCAGTGTCAGTTATCGTAATGAAATCGGGTTCTACACGTAATTCTGACCTCGGTAACTTCTTCATTTTTGATAGGCCTTTTCAAGTTGCCATTTGTAGGTATGCTACTTCAATGAAGAAATAATGAATTTTTATTGCCATCTGATAATATCTCAGAAATTTACAAAACTATAGGAGTTCTTTTTTATCTTTCTCAACATTTGAATGTCGTTTTCCTTACAAGTCCTGTTGAACTAATTAAGTGATAAATCTCACACGTTGTAACCGTATTCATTAATTTGTGAGGTAATTTTAAGGCTTTTAGAAATTGAAGATAATTATACATTATCAGTCCTGTATCATTTTGCAGTTTAAACCGAGGATGAATAACAAGGAATGAATTTCTTTAACATTCATATTCCTTCCAGAATCTCATTGGCACGAAAGATATGCTCCACCGCTATCATCATACTTTATTATAGGCCATAAAAAATTGACTTGAATTGAATAAAATTTTGTCAGCCATTGTGTGGTAGCACGAGGCCGAAATGTGAGGAAATATTTACGCTGTTTTCGGTAGTGCTACCATGGACTATGACGGAAACATTAAAAGATTTTCATTGAGTGCACGTGCATTCCATACCTTTTGTCGGCTCGATTCCAACCGAGTTATCACAACCTTGACCTTGGGCATAAACGCGAACTTAATTCTTTTCCCACATTTTTCGACCCTGATAGAATAGGTTGTGTTGTTTTATATGTCCGCCTGGGACTTACTTAAAGGCGAGCGGTTTTAGATGTAGAAAAAAAACTTACGCCCTTTAAGCGTTTTATATGTGCCTTGACCCTCCTTCTCTCGTACCCGGATTTCCAAAAGAGCCAAAGCGTCACATGATATATTGCCATGGTGAATTTGAAGAGGGGAAAACAAAAGTGGAAACTCATAAAACGACAGGATTAAAAACAGAGAGTATTTTTTTGTTTCAATTTTGTCCGGGTCCGCATTTCTATGTATGGAATATTAACGATTCGTCGACGTAATAACGATTGTTAATTAACCCACGCAAGGTTGCGCCCGGTGGTCGAGAGAGCGTAGCGTGTGCGTCGAACGCGTGCAAGGAAGTTATCATTTTTTTTAAATCACTTACTTTTTTATTAAAAAATATTTTCAGCGCGCGTAAAAAAAAATAAAATTCGTGAAATATCACCGTGCGTCTCATCATGCATGACTGAGAGGTTGGAAGAGAGCGGAGATTTTGGTGGAGTGGAAGGAGAAAGAGAGAGCCGGAAAGGCGGGTAGGAATGGGTTAACCACGGGGGATATTATAAAGGAGAGGGGAGAGGCGGTAGGGTGGGAAGGAGGCGTAATTATCCTCCGCATAGGTGACACGAGGACCCAATTTGTCCGTCGAATACGGATGCTTGCATAACCTGTTTAAGGGACTAACCCTTTCCTCTTCCACTCCTCCTTCCCTAACACTCTCCCGTCTTCTTTTCCGAGTGCCGCGTCGATGGCGCCTCTCTTCATTTTCCCTCCTTTGCCTTCTTCCGCGTAACTTTTCCGAGTGTTTTTTAGGAGCAGCTGCTTCGCGTTCATTTTTTTCGTTCCTTTCTCCTCACATACACATATTTTCCCGAGGCACTTTTTCTACGGCGATTTCCACCGGCCGAAAATAAATATTTACGAAAAAAATATGTTAAACTCGTCTTTCGCCTTAGGTAATGTATGCGAAAAATTTTCCCGGCGGATAATGCCCGTCCGGAAGAGTTCGGACGTTAATTAGCCTCCATGTCGGTTTGCTCAGAAGACTTTCTTTTGGAAGGGATCGCGAAATATGAATGCTTATTTTAAGAGAGTCGTTGAGAAAGAGAGAGAGAGAAACGGATTGCTTTTCGATTGTCTTTCTTTTCGAGCATACTCGCTCGCATGTGTGTGTATGCGTGCGTGTTTGAGTCCCAAATTGGAACTAGAATGTTTTAGAAGATCGGTGGAAGGTTGGAATCTCCGCCGCTCTTCTGCCCGAGCACAAAGGGGGTGTTAATTTCGAGGGAAATGTGAAGCGAAACGGTTATTAACGTCGGTTTTCCCGACTCTTTGTCCGAAGCGGTTTTATCAGTTGCACATGTATGTGTGTGGTTCCACCCTTTGGTTGAATCTTGGCTCAAAAATGGGTATTTCTCAGAACTAGACAGTGCGCTCCGAATTAGATGCGTGATCATCTACGCCAGGGCCCTCCAAACTATAGCCCGCGGGCCACATGTGGCCCTCGAGCCTGTAATAAATCTTTCTTATTTTTACTAGGTACGTATAAAAATCTAGCAGTGTTGGAAAACGTCATGCGTAACGTAGCTAAATAACGAATTATTTTTAAATACCGTTACGAAAAACATTGACGAATCTTTCAAAATAACTGTAACGGAAATCGTAACAAAAATTAAAAAAATATCGTTATTTCGTTATGTTTTCGCTTCTACTGTGTGACATGTCGAAACATTTTCCGGCAAAATCGTAATTTATGAAATTGACTAAACCACCTTTTAATACGAAAATAGTCTACATTTGTATATTATGCACCTATTTTTTCAAAATGTTTTTCATGTTAATACACTGCCTCGCGAGTATAAAATTTATTGACCAATCCCACTTGTAAAAAGGTTTGGAGATCTCTGATCTACGCATACGTTTATTTCGGCCTTTGCGTGCTTAGGGTACGCTTTTAAGTTGGCATTTATGTCTCTGGTGGTCTTTCGGTGTTAATGGTTCAAGTTAGATTCTGGGAAAGCGCGTATAGTAGTGAGTTGTGATCTTTTTGATGGCGTTTGTTGAAGGTCTCCAGTGGTGATTATTTGCAACTTCGCTGATTAAGTAGATAATTAAAGCTCAAGAAGTTTCTCCATTTGGCGTTGATCATAAAATTTGACGGATGGAAAAGTTGTTTTCTGGGAAATAACCTCTAAGGCAAATACGAATAGATCATTTCCTTCTCTTGAATAGATGTGTTTTATCTAACGGTTAATATATCGGACCATATTCCACACTTGTTACTTTCTTACATAAAGCTCCATGAGAATATATATATACATATATATATATATATATATATATATATATATATATATATATATATATACATGCTAGTAGTTGGTGCTTGCATACTGCAAGCATTTCATCTCAACATAAAAAACATTCATTATTCATATTTCATCATTACACATAAATTTTTAATTCTAAATATTTCACCTCCGCAGCGATTTTCGTTTTTCCCACATGTAAAAATAATAGTTTAAAACAATCCCCAAATGTTGCATTTTTTAACATTTTACACTTTCTTCATTATGGGGTACTAATGCTACACATTTTAGCCAAATTTTAAAGTTGTAGCACTTCTAGAAGTAAAATAATATTTTTCTAATTGTTTAAATTTAAATAATTTTTAACGGCCGCCGCAATTCATACACGGTAAAATTGAAATGTTTATTTATGCAAATTCACTACTCTGTAAATAATTTGAAAATTTCAGCTTCCTAACTCATCCCGTACTACCTAAACAGTTATCTATTTGTTTAAACTTTAAGAATTTTTAACTGCCAAACAAATTAAAATATAAAAATTTGTATATTCCCTATTTCGTTTTTTTAAGAATTCTACTTACAAAAAAATTTCAACTCCGTAGCACATTTGGAAATACATAAACCTTGAAAATTTGTTTAAACAATTACGAATTTTTAGCGGCCGCATTGCTGCACTTTTTCAAGATTTTCGTTTTTTCTAGTCGGTTTTGCACAAAATCCTACCTAAGAAAAAAAATTCGAAACTCCAGCTCATCTGGAAGTGCCTAAACATTAGTATTAGTATTAGTAGAATTTGTAAAAAAATGAAATAGGGATTATACAAATTTTGATATTTTATTTTGTTTGGCAGTAAGAAATTCTTAAAGTTTAAACAAATAGATAACTGTTTAGGTACTACCGGGCAAGTTAGTGAGCTGAAATTTTCAAGTTATATAAAGTTTAGTCTTTTTATACAAATAAACATCTCAGAGTAGTTTTAAAATTCTTATTGCGGCCGTTAAAAATTATTTAAATTTAAACAATTAGATAAATGTTATTTCACTTCTTATTGTGCTACAATTTTAAAATTCGGCATAAATGTGTGGCATTATTAACCCAATGTGGAAAATGTATAGTATTCCTAAAATTGCAAAAATTAGCGATTGTTTTACTCCATTATTGTTCCATAAAGAAAAAACGAAAATCGGTCCCGAGGAGAAATCTTTTGAATTAAAGAAATATTTCTCATGATGAAATATCTCTCTGAAAAATTAATGTATTTTCAAGGTGAGATGATATGCATGCAGAATGCAGGCACCAACTACTAGTATGTTATATCCTCCTCCTCCTCTGTAAGGAACGTCTATATAGAATGACATATATATATATATATATATATATATATATATATATATATATATATATATATATGGCCCGATAAGCTTTCGTTTTTTCTGTGTGCGTGTTTATTTACGTGTTTCTTTGACGCCCCCAGCAGTCTGCCAACTTGGTCCTCAACTTGGTAAGTGTCCGCTGGCCTTCCTTCAACACCTTGTTGCCACCCTCATCACTACCTTTTCTTTTCCTTAAGTTAATATATATGTATGTATGTATATATATATATATATATATATATATATATATATGTATAAAGTAAAAATTTGCTAATACGATTTTCTCAAGGTTCTGCGACTTTAGTGTCATAAAACGATCGAATAAAAAACAAAATGCTTAGGAAGCGTCCAACAAAATTACACTGCGTATCAGCAACTCATGATATTCTCTCTCTCTCACACACACACACACACTCCTCTAGATTTCTTTGCCTTGGACCTCGCGATCTCCGAATAAAGAGATGTGAAGCTAGAGGTACAACATGGTATTTGTTTTCAGTAATTTATATCCCTCGGTTGCTCCACCTCCTATTTAAGCGATGATCGATATCTCAATTTAAAAATGGCTCTCTTCCCTCCATCTCTATCTTTCTCTTCTAAAAGCGCTTTTCCAACACTACGTTGCGCGATTTATGGCGATTGAAAGGCACGCGTGTTTATGGACACGGGTAGATTAGAACGGTCTAGAAGGAAATGCACCGACAATTCATTGGCTAGATTAGCTCGGAAACCTCTCTCTCTCTCTCTCTCCCACACTTTTTTATCTATCTCGAAGCGGTTCTCGGAGCTTGGAGGATGGAGGTTCGCATCCCGTTATGGTCTCGGACAATTTTATTAAATCATCCCGTTTGCGGCGCGAGTGCAAACTTCCCACTCTCAAAAAGTAATTAAGTGGGCGTTCCAAACCACTCTCCCATCGTTGAGGTTTTTAACTGCCTCTACGGCCGTGTTTTAACATGTTCTTTGCGGGAGAATGCGGCTTGAATGCAGGTTTAAATCACGCGCTGAACGCACGCATTACGGGCAAACTTGAGGCTCGGGAAATTTATTCGATCGTATTTTCGCACTTTTTCGCGGTTTTTATCGCATTTTTTCTCTTCGAAACGCCACTTATCCGCCGTTTCTCGCGACCTATGAGATTCCCTCATGCAAATATTCTTCATCCTCCTCATGTTTTCCGAAGAAACCCGAAGAGCTCCTCGGTATGACCCTGGTTCTTGATCGTTCCTCGCGCTTTCCTTTGGAAACATTCCGCTTCTCACTCATTCGAGCACAAAAGTGTTTGGAAAATCGAGAGAGAGAGAATTCGCGGGAGCAACTCGCGTCCCATTGGTGCCCGTGAAAAGCTGCGGGAGACGCGTGTAAATTACCAGGAAGCCATTTGTAAGCTTGAGCCGGGAGCGTTAATTTCGCGCGCTTAAAGTATCCCTCCGCCTACACGAAACAATGCCATTGCGGGATATCGCAATTGCTCCGAAGAATGAAGCAGTATATTTTTCCGTTTGTTTGTTTTCCCATGGCCTGCTTCCGCGGAGGCGTAATCAAGCGCGTTTTCCAAACGCTCTGCATGTCATCAAGGCTGCGGCGTGTGGCTGAAAATCACCCAACTTGTTATCTCCTCGGTGTTTCGGCAGAAGAGTAGTTCTCTCACGAAATGACAGTAACAGTCGCTGAAGGTTTTGATCTGATAAAGGAGATTCCATTGATCTACATGCGCTATAATGTCAATTAAACCCAGCATCTCATGAAGGATTTCGTTCGGAGGTCGGCTTGTTTTCCCTAATGAATTCCCAGCGCATCACATCCGTTTAAGGATTGTGATTACCTATCTTTCTCCTTTCGCAAACAAAGTTTCGCGCATTCTTAAAGACCAGATTTCTTGTAATGCATCTCTCGAGCACCGGATGCATATTCAAGCCCAAGGAGTAATAACAAGTTCCAAGTGTCTCTTCGTCGATTCATCAATGACTGGACGAGCAAAGCTTAGCTCCTTGCTTGCTTTCATTGCGATGCATCGAATACGCGACTACCGCAAAGTGTCATGTTTCGACTTGAATACGTAGGCGGTAGCCAAACGTTCCTCTCCGCCAATCTCACGCGGCTTTGTTTTCGTTTGTTTTTTCCAAGTTTGAGACGATATTTTTGGATTCAGGTCTCGAAAACTTAGCTTCCTATCTAAGAGCCAACAGTAAAACTTCGGAGTAGGAGCCATACCGTAAAAGTTAGCGAATATTATTAAGTGGCTACGCTGCAATGCGAGATACACGAGGTTGTATTGAAATCTTGCTCATAAACGAATAATTGACCTAAAGTACAGTATTTCGTCGCCAACCGCGGGGGTTACATTCCTGAAAACACCGCGGTTGGTAAAATCCAGGGCATATGGGAAATAAGAGGTTGGGGGAACCCACTTCCAAGGCTAGTATAGGGGAAGAACTTGAAAGCGCCAACGATTAAAAAGGAACACCTATACCTCCCATAAATGTTTAATAATAAATCAAAATTAAAAACGCTTCATAAACAAATTCTTCGCAACAGCTGCCTGGGACCACACTTCCCCTAATAACGCCGCCTAGCCCGCATAGTTCCACTACCAATATCCTAAGGAGAAAAGAGTGAAGGATTAAGAATGTTCTTGATGATAAAAAATAAAGTTGTTTCCCATTTAACATGTTAACTATGGATTTAACAATTTACTGTCTCATTAAAACGTGTAAAAAATTGACAACCAGTTGCATTAAATTTTCATGGTGATGATGAGAGCAATGATAGTGTCGGAGAGGGGTTAGCAGGATGTGGGCATGACCCTCCTCATGTGGTGATGGTGTCTGAAGGGGAGGACATAGAACTTGTAATATGAATTAGAAGATAAAGTGCTGAATTAAACATTAATAATAAGAGAAGGTGTTCTTCTGCTAAAACACATGAAGGCTATTTATATTTAAGAAAAATCATTGTAATAAAAAACCTTGAGTGTGTGTCTGAAACTATGGGTACTCGAAACCTCATACTGCGGTTGGCAAAACGGTAAACATTCGCTAACAGCGGTTGGCGAAGGGCTAGTGTATAATGTTTGGAATAAAATAGGAGAAAGAGCGGGCTCCTCGATGACGTCTATAGGTACCACACCACTGCAGTTGGCTTTCAGTCACTGTTGAAACAGGTTTTACCACTGACGATGCCCACCTTGTGGGCGAAATGCACAGTTGCACAGTTGTTTTGGCTAACGGAGTATTTCACCTTTGTTAGTTTTGGCCAAAGTTATTGAGCTACTATCAATTGTCTGATGTAAAGTCTAATTTGGCCCACCGAAGCATTGACAACTTGCGATGCGGCCCTCCGAAGAATTCGCTACCGCCAATGGAGCCCGCCACGTAGAAAAGTTTGCTCACCACTGCTCTAGAGATGTGCGGTCTAAATGCCGAGTCATCCGATAAAGCAAAATTTTGGTTGGAGAATCAATAACCATTCACTGCGCAAATGATATAATGAAATTATTAGGACAAAATATTTTATAGCTCCATTAGTTCCTTTTATCCGCTGATGTATTAACACATCGAGTAGACAATGATCATGTTCATTCAACTTTAGTTTAATCCATAGTGGCCCCGGTTATGATAGTAAATATCATGGAACTTAATTTTGGCACTCGGGTCGTGAGGATCTGTATTATTTATTTATTTCTTACTACGGCGAGGTTGAGGCCATATGGCCCCTTCTTCCACCTAACCATTATGATACACAATATGATAAATATAAATGTACAGAATTCAATACAAACAATATAGAGAAATGAAAATCATTTCAAGGTATTCATTAATATTACATAGATACCGAGACATTATATATAACGATCATTTTAAAGTCGATTATTTGGAGCAGCAATAATTGAATGTACGTAAAATTACACACGCAAGACCCATTCTCACGGTTGTTGAGGGAAAAAAATGTTGGGAGTCCCGATTGAGAGTTATCGTTATGACCGAGTTCCATCATGTAACTAGCTAAAATATTTCCTAATTTTTTATGGAATTTCCCCAAAATTATTCTTTAATTAATACTTTTACTTATTGATAAATTTGTGTTGGATAATTATATAGATCAGTGATTTCCAAATTTTGGGAGTGGGGATAGATCGGAGGGGGGGGGGCAAAATATTACACGTATATTTGCCATCCATTTAGCCATCTTAACTATAATACGTACAATATGCAGCCGTCATGCCCTAGCTCTATATTGACTAGGACGTATCATTTGCCTTCTTGTTTTTCTTAAGGTTGTTATATTATTTGCAATTGTAGGTCCAGTAGATATTGTTTATGAATTTTAACTGAACATGATAAAGGGGAGGCGCAAAGACAGTTTTCATAGGAGATGGGGAGCGCGGCTTTGTAATATTTTGAAACCACTAATGTAGATCATACTCAATGTTTATTAATAAATACGTTCTGAAGGGTTATATATATTAGTTTAAATTTGAGCGGACAGAAGTGTCTTTAAAATTCAAATGAACTTAAAAATACAAAGAGTAACATTCATTGCCAAAAGTTTCAGAAAGATGTAACGCCAGAGGCAGAGTTGCACATCGTGCTGAAGCATGTTAAGTGAAGGTACAACTAAAGTGAATTTTATTAACGCCACAAGTTCTTTTTCGAATCTACTGTCGGTGATGAGGCTGCGCTATAGCCGAAATGCGCATTTGGTTTTCCCTACTTTTTTATGGCTATTGGAGATACCCAATTTATCAATTGGACACCTCAAGGGTAAATTAAGTTTGGATTTCATGCTGGTTGAAAATCGATTTTTAACTATTTCACGACAAATTAGGAAATCCCAAGGTCGTTCGTATTAATACATCGAAGGAAAAATTTTTCGCTATATGACAACATAAACCTGGGGAAACTTTAACCTGACCGAAAAAAATTTATGATAGTTATCAATTGCTTATTTCGCGTGAAAATCAAAATAATGGCTACGATCGGCGTAATTCGTTTTGAAAATAATCTCTTAAGCTCGTCCGATTCTTGATGTAAAGCGCCGAAAAAAACTTGCCGTAACATTTACTCGAAGCAGTAATTATGTAAACAAAACATTTCCGACAAAAAACTGACATCCGCAAGCCGAAGATTTAAAGTCGTAATCCATAAAACGCTCGTCATTTGAGTGTCGTTACCTTGGAAACGGAATGCATGTTAGGGAATCTTTCGAGAAGTGTGGGTGGGAGAGGGGTGGAGATAGAGAGAGCAATGTGGTTCCGATCTCTTTGTGATTGGGATTCCCCGTTGAGCAAACAGATACCAGAGAGTCGATGATGCCTCCGCGTTCCCAAGGTAACCCCGGGAAAGTCACTTTCAAGCAAGCGAGACTCTGAGGGAGCAATTTCAGTTTACATGTTACGGTGTTATGTCACCTCTTGCGCGTGAGAGGGGTAGACTTTTGGCTTTTATTTTCCGTATCCGTATTTTGATTGGGTAATTTATTTCATTCATCGCCGACGGCATTGTGGCACGTCCTTATGAGGCTTAAAAGCTATCTAAGTAAGAGGAGCTTTGGAATCCGAAGGAGACGTTGCCAGCCATTACGCGATTCTAATAGTTTTTTAAGTTTATTTTTGCGACTCGATAAATCACGCGACTTCTTTTTTGAGGCTGAGAATAGGAACATTATATATAAATAGATGGAATATGTTGATAATGTTGATGTGAAAACATGAAAGAGGGCGTTTATCTTGTGCGGCGTTTGGTGCGATGGCATTATTCAAAGGAATTTTAATTCCTCGAATTTAAAGCAAATCTCCAGTGAGGATGCACTCTATGATCTATAATTATAAACTTGAGGCTTGCATTAAGGATATAAGCATAAAATTTGCTTGTTACGTCCAAAGTTTAAAATGTTAGTATTTTTACTCCAGAAAAACTGTTCATTAAGTTTTAAAAAATGCTATTCGTTAAGAGGCTTACTATTAAAGAATTTAAAGAGTTGAATAGAAAATGTATCTATTATGTGCGTGTGTGCAAAGCCGTAAAATAACTTTGGAGGACATTTTCATTCAGCAGACTTTATTACTGCCCTTGAATTTGAACTAGAAGTATCTTGAATTTATTTGTTATAATTATCGCTTACGGATTGGGAGAATTATTTAAAGTGTTGCAAAAAATATTGCCGATATCAAATAAACGCTGTTGGTCGTTTTTTCGCCATAGATAAAGTTTCTTTTGGCTTCAGGATAATTCAATTCAAATCGATTTTTACTAATTATTTATTATTCAGTTAGGGGTTATGTTTCATTTCACACCAGTTTAACGGAACGTTTTTTAGGACGCTTGTTAAGTTGTACAACGCTAAACGGGGACATTTAAATTCGTTAACTTCGTCGAGAGAGAGAGAGATGCTCTCTTTGGCTGATTCTTAGACTGCATATTAAAAAGACAGCGTGGCTTAGTCGACGGCAGAGTGCTATATGGTCGCGTTTTCCTCATGGTGCAAAAGTGTCAGAAATCGAACCTTGGCTCACAGGGTGGGAGAATAGATCACAAACCACAACCACTATTTCTGTCAATATTCTATAAATTCGCTCATTAACCGAAAAACATTCCTTAAAGCTGTAGTCGGCGGAAAAAAGAAAAAACAACCGACTCCGCATAATGCTTAATAATCTCGAACAAATAATTTTGTAATAACTACCTTTAATTACGAGCAAATAACATAATCCGCTCCTATCCTCCTAGCTGGGGATTCTCACCGTAACCATGACGGAGGGAAAATGTTCTCCGACAACAACACCGGTTGATTCGAGAGGGGAAAAAATTATTATAATCCTTTTTGTCAACTCCGGTCACCCTCGCTATATAGATCCTCCCGGAAGCAAACCTTTCTCCCCCACTCCGACAAATCGGACCTCCCCCACCACTTTCTCCCCTTCCCGCCGGATTTTTCCCGAATACTTGCCTCGTTTAATTTTTTTCGCGGCGTTTATGTATTCATCGGTACGCATTGCAGCCGTCATATGTTTCTCCCATTCCCCCCTCTCTCTGCTCACTTCCCGCCATCCGACCTTCAACACCCTTTCCCCTCCTCTAAGTGGGGGAGGGGGTGGGATCCGTCGAGCGGCGCATGTGTCTCCCGCAGTGGTATGTCATTCCTCATGTCTTGATTGCGTATGCTTCAGGCCGCTTTTGATGAACTCCGTGCGAGTGTGTGCGTGCGTGCGTAGGTGCTCGTGTGTGTGTGATTGCGTGTGTGTGTGGAAGGATACCTTCTTCGCTCCTTGACTTTCAAATCGTCATCTACCCCTCTCACCCCTTGCATTTCTTCTCATTCAATATTTGCGAGCGCTAATATAACCCTTCTCCTCCTCCTCTGTCTCTCCATCTCTCTCTCTCGCGTACAGAATATGGAAGAGTTAAGGAATGGAGAGAGACGTGAGAGGGAAAGAGAGGGATGGGAGAGAAGGAGGCGGAGGTTATGCAGTGCGAGATGGAACAGGCGGCATTGTATGCCGTTCCGCATCGCGGCAGATCGGACTGTCCCTTCATATGCGAACTCAGAGAGGGAATCGGTAATGAGGCTCTGACGCAAATAAATATTACGAGCCCGGATCGGAATACGTCAAATTTACCGAAGTAATGACTTCTTAAGAGACTTCTTCTCCCTCCCACCCACCCCCACTCCTTTCCTTCCCTCCCTCCCGTACGCTATCCATGGGAAACAAGCCGCATGGCGGGGTGATTAAGGGAAACTTGTCCTCTGGGATGAGAACAGATACTCATCTTTTTTTTCTTTTGGTGTTAGGTTGCTTCGGTTGCTTTTATCCTGGTTATTGAATGAACGGTTACCGTTTTGACGACTATAGTTTTAACGATTAACTTTTGACGTTTTAACGAATACAAAGTTGCTATAAGTTGAGATTTGTATACTTTTCCAGCCTTGTTAGGCTATGTATAGAGAATTTGAGTTTTTATTTAAAGGAAGTCTTCTCTTTGTCTGATTAATTTTCGCAAAAGTTATATATAATTGATTTTTGCCAGTTTATTTGAATTTAAAATTGACGACCTTTACTTACCTGCCAGTTCATGCTTCGTTGTATCAAGTATAAAATGTTTTTTCTCAAGTAATATCTTTGTGACCATTTAATGTTTGTTAAACTCCAAAACTAACCACAGTTTTATTTTTGGAGTTAACTGTGTTGTGCAATTTACAAGTTCATAAGCAAAAAGCGCTGTTTTTTACAGAACGACCAGCGCGCGATGGCGAATAACGACTTATTTATCTGAAACGCGGCTGGGGAGGGAGAGGGAGCAATTATCGCCAATCCGGTTTGCTTAACACGTAACCGCTCATCAACAAACCATTGCGACATAAGCATAACCAACGGCCCCTTGAGATGTATTTTTATCTTAGATTTAAATCTATTATTTGAGATAGGTAATGTTTTGCATGAAAACGATAAGGGAAATTTGGTATGTCTTGTTTTAAACCTTAACGTTAAGGAAAAACATGCTTCTCTCGCATTTTTCGTAAAAATGTATGTACAAATCCTGAAAGCATTACGGTATTTGCTACTGGCCATAATGTAACAATTTTTCTTTGCATGTCTTTTGGGAGAATTGAGCACTTGAGCGACAGTGCTCATTTTATGGCGAAGCATAAATGCAAAGCTAGGAAGAAATATTCGTGTTTGGCAATAATCGCGCACGTAATTACTTGCGTGGGTGTGTATTCACCTTTTTTTACTTTCGTCTCTTTCAAAGAAATCTGTTGTTCCCGAAACTGATTTCGGAGAACACCATGCACCGCATGTAAGAGCTGGCAACTAGTCCTTTCTTTTTGTAGGAATCAATGGCAACTTTTAGCATGAAAATAAGGTTCTAATTCCTACCGAGTTATTTCATAATAATGTAGATAAGGAGAAATTAGCCCATTAAAACTAGCAGCAAGATGTTTTTTCCGCCTTAAACACTGTGTCGTAACACTAGAATCATTCGCACCATCGGTCGTTAAGCGCTAATAAAGACGGATAGCTTTACATGTACACACTACAGCCAACTCTTGTCACGCATAACGTGCTTTCAATGCACTACTTTTACGGCCCAAGTTGTTTATCATTCCGTAAATTTACTGAGAACTCCATTCTGATGTTGAGAAGTAACAGTTTGATTTTTTTTGTAAGATGGCTTTGCATGGGCATTATGAGCCTTATAGCTTATGAGATTTTGCTTTTGGGCGACCAAGAGATTCACATTCTTAACTTTCTTCGATGATTTCATAGAGCGAATATTCTGAAGGATTATCCTTTTGGAAATTAATTGTCATTTCTTCTATAGTCAATGAGGTGTCATTAGTTACCCTGAGAGTGAATAAAAAATAGGAATGTTATATTTTAATTATACCTGCCTGCCAGCATCCTAAATCAGTGAAAAACTAGTCATATTCTTAAAGATATATTTATCTTCATTTTTCGAGTTGGAATTAAGCTCATTTCGCCATTAGAGAAACTTGAATGGCGTCTTTATATCTGTAACATTTTCAAATTTCTAACGTTTTAACTCTTATTTTAGATATGCAGTTATTGCGATTGACATATGTCCTTGGACTTTGTTCATATGTCGGGTAAACAACATCTTGAGAAATACAAAAATGTTCTTAAGGAGCTAATGAAAATAATAATGTAGGCACGCTCATATTGTAGCAACTCCTCTTTAAAAATAAACAGAAGAACTCATGTAGGTACTTACTTGTCGTAAAGGTAAACTTATTAATTCGACGACCGAATAAGATCCTTTCAAATCTCGGTAATGCGCCTTCACAAATAATAATAAATTCACATTGGCCGTTTTTTTCTCCAAATTAAGAAATGTTTGCCTATTTAATTTATTATGAAATCGACAAGGAATTTCTCGCATCAGATGTAAAATATTTAAATGAGCGCTTGAGTTTTTAAAATTACTTTTAAATCGTAATACAAAGAATGAAGCTCATAGGAACTTCTCATTTTAACGCAAATATACTCATTTGTAAGTAAAACGCACATATATTTATTATAATTTTGACGTTCGTATTAAAGTTTGGATGATACTTGATTTTCTCTCTACGATTATTTCAGTACATTTCATAATTTATACTTTTACTTCAAGGTGTGGATTTCGTGTTACATTTGAAACAAAAGTCCCATTAATTTGTCATGGTTTACCTGTAATTACAAGAATTATTTACAGCGAAATAATTTCAAAATCACATCTTATTAGTTGGCAGAAACCAATCAGCAAAGAAAAACCTGCGGCTTTGAAGTGCGTCTACGGCTTTACTTTACACAATTGAGACATACACCAAGCTTTAAGACTTCATGAATTGAGTGAATGATTGTCATTTTCGCATAAATAATAATTAAAAAGAAAGGAAGCTAAAAATGTATTTTCTTCAGGATTTCATTTGGCCTTGAACATTGATTAATTTTCTAAAGGTAAGTAATCGTACACGGCGTGGTAATGGGCAGGCAGTTTTATCAAAGCGATAGCATTCGAGACCGCAAAACCGGGTTCAATTCTCCGCGGTTGAGGAATTTTTCACATTCGGTCCACCTTTGCGCACCTCGAGGAGATTAAAATTCTTTGTCCTAACGGATGCTACGTTGAATAAGACTTCTCTTCTGTGCTTTCGTTTGATACAGCCAATTCCGTTGCCTTCTTTCCTTGGCGTTTCTATGTGCGTGTGGGCACGAGGGCCCGTGTGTGCGGGAATATCCTAGAGGAGTTGGGGGTCAGCGGGGTCACTCGGGCGTAAATGTGGGCATGCGAGTCGACCCGGTTGGAATGCTGGAACGGCTGGTAGAATCAGAAGGATGCTGCGTGGCGGGCCGAGCGATTTGATATTAAAAATTTCTCTGAATTCATGAAGCCATTAATCGGTTTTTCGGTCATGCTGGAAGCGCTCATGCAAGCGCACGCGTTCAAGGACACAGAGACAATTCAAGAATTTTGATCGCAATTTATTATTGATGCTTAGGTTCAAGTAAATATACTTCGTGTAAATATATTACGTCTTTTCTAAAAATTTAAACTTGGCAGTATTTTATTTCATTACGTAAAGCGAGTCTTATGTTCAACAACAAAAAATGGGCTTCCGCGTTTAAATATGTTTCTTTAAACGCATTTATAATATTTATATATATATATTTTTTTCTTATTACTTTCCAAAAGTCATACTTGGGTTCATTGGATTTTACTTTCAGTTTTTATGAATTAGAATTTTCCCTACATTTTCGTGGATTTTCGCTAAAGGAAGGCTTTATTACGCGAATCAAAACATTAAAACGAAATATGTAATATTAGTCGACTCCAGTTTTTAAGGATATCGACGCCTAGCATTATTAGAAGATTCTACATCCATTCACTAAAGAGCAAAGGTGATCTCAAATAATTTTTTATTACTAACTCTCAAGAACTCTTACCCAAGATCCCTGGAACATGATTACTTCCCTTATTACAATTCAGCGAATAATGTATGTAAAACTTATTGCCGCCGCTTTTTTATGAAGGTAGTAATAATCCTTACCTTTATTTTCGACTGCATTAAATAGATGAAGTTTCTGATAGCTGGATAAACTAAAACTTCCCATATACGTTTCTCGAATTAACCTATGTCATTAACTTTTCATCTCGGGTTAGGTTTCGCATATAAAAAGCCCCCAAATATAATCAACGCCACCAAAGTACGGAACCGATAATTCTGACGGCGTGGTTTCTTTTTTTTGAGCCGTAAAATACGATCGATCGATCACATCCTTTCGATAGTCGGCGAACCGCAGAATAGAAGGGAAAAAAACAAACCCACCCGATGAAAACAAACGTTAATTAGTTCGGGCCGTCCGCCCGAACTTCTTTTGTTTTTGAACAAGACGACCGCGTGAGGCTCTCCTTCTTCTTGCATCACCGTTGCACGGGATAGATTACCCAATTTTTTCCCCGGGCGAAAGCGCATCTTAGCGACCGCAGGTACTACATTATGGAGAGGGAAAGAGAGAGAAGGAGAGAGAGGGAGTTGGGAGCAGACGAGGGCCTCGGGCGAAACCATTCCACGTGGTCCACTTCCCCGCCCACCCCCGCTGCCTCTCCCACCTCACTCAGCCCCTCTCTCCCGCGCCGACCTCTCTCTCCCCTCTCCCTTCCTGCCATCCAAAAACCTCCTTTATCCGCCCTTCTTTCCCCTCCCTCCCCTCTCATCCACCCGCTATTCTCCCACCTCTCTTCTCTCGACATCTCCCTTCCTCTTTCCCTCACCTCACCTGTTCTCTTGGCCTCGTACCGTTGCTATAGGGAGGGTATCCATTGTTAGTGTGGAGAATGGAGATGAGAGAGTGAGAAGGGGGAATGAAAGATAGGGTCGAGGAGTGAAATGAAGAGGGAATAGGGTGGGTGGAGGTACGGGGAGACATGTAGGAATAAGAACGAAACGAAATTCAAGAGGGAAAGAGAGAGAGGGAAAAACAAAAGTTACAAAGTAAGGTTGGTGTAAGACGGAGATCGCCAAACTTGTTACTAAAAGGGCCGCATGAGACTTTATATACCGCTGCGCGGGCCACATGCGACCTTTCAAACGACTGATCGGGCCGTGTGTAAATTTCCAAGAGCTAGTTTTGAGAATTTTTTTGTTCGCGTAATGCGTCATACGCCCGTATTTAGAGTATATTGCATCCACGTAATCGAAAAATCTGATGTGGCCACCACATGACTTTCTCCATATCTGTTATATTTCTAAAAATTCCAAATAGGTTAAATGATGATAAATATTTTAAGGAACTGCGAGAAAATTTTAGACTTGACAAAGAACAAAAATAAAGTCAAACCATAGCTTTCTGATATTGGATATACCCACAAAACTCCAACAATTAAGAAAATAAAAAGGAACGTTACTAAGACGTAACTAAGCGTCAATTGTTAACAATAGTCGCCGATAGGTGGCGTGGTGGTGTCAGCTAAAAATATAAGATATCTCTTAAACAATGCATTATATGGAAAACTGTTTCAAACAAAGATTGTAGAAAGATAAATTTCCTACAACTTTTATTCCAATACATTTTTACATTTATAAAATATTAAAGCAAATATTTCAAAATAACAGATAAGTGGCAAGAGTAAACACCCACTTCCGTTTGAACGATTTTTACCAAAGGCTTATCAATTATTTCGACATTCATAAAATTGTTAAATATAAAATTTCGCGTTGACCTGATTAATAGTTTATGAGTTAGAGCACCCACAAAAAAGCTGTCTCACACACACACATACATCATCGAGAAAATGGTCAAAACGTGTTCAGGGGACCTCAAAACGTATTTTCGTTGAAATCTCGAAGTCGATTTTTTTCATGAAAACAATACTTTCCCCTATACTTTATATATGGAGAAAGTAAAAATATCGTTTAGATTACATAAACGATGTCTAATGACGCCTCCTGCTGGTAAATAAACGAACACGCACATTTTAGAAACTGAGGTTAGGAGGGCCGGATGAGATAACTGCGCGGCTCTTACTTTGGAGACCTCTGGTGTATGAAGTGGTAGTGAAAAGAGAAAAAAATTGATCAAAAAAGACAGGAGGGTAAAAGAGATTAAATAAAAAGGAGAGAGCGATAGGTAAGAATGCAGTGGGAAAGAGGGGAAGAAGGTGGAAAGAGCGTGGGAGAGAGAAGAGGTGAAAGGCAGAACGAGAGAGAGAGGCTGCTCGGGAAAACCCCAGTCTGGAAGAGGATGGGAATGGGAGAGGAGGAGGGAGAAAGCGAGAGAGTGAGGAGTGTAGAGAGAGAAGGGGAGAGAGAGAGATATGGAGGGAAAGAGGGGTAGAGGATGGATGAAGGGGGAAGAGGAAGGAGGGAGAGGTGGAGAGAGATAAAAAAGGCCTTTGCAGCGAAGGTTCCATGTGGATTCGAATCCGAACGATCCCAATGAAGGCGATTGAGCCTCGTAATGACGGTTATAACCGGGTCACTCCTCGGTGATTGGCTCCGCGTTGGATTGTCGGATGTTTGCTCTCGCGGTCCATCCCTTATCCATCCGCCCTCTATTTCTCCCAACAGACTCAATCCATCGCGGCATAAACCTCTTTCTCAGACTTCCAATTTGTCGTTTTCTTCTCAGGCGCGCCTTATTGCGGAGGGGCGCTAAAATAGTTTGGGCTCGAGGTAGGAGATATTTGCGTTTCGATGAACCTAATGAGTAGCCTTCCCGCGAACGAGCGACTTGAACGGTGTTGTTACTGAAAAGGAGTATGATTTTTAGAGGAGCGTACTCGAGCAAAAAGGATTCGTATCTCGTGGATTTTCTTCATTCTTCTTCATCGAGTACCCCCGTTCTCTCTCTTTCTCTCCGTCTGCACACAGACGAGTTACTTAGCGATTTTCATCTCTTAACTTTGGATTCCCTCTTTCCGCTTCAACAGACATATAGGCCGACGGGACGACTGTCTTATTGCGAGAAGTGGTGGAGAATGCATAAACACATCATCGATGCTGTCGCCATTATTCAAACCACTGGATTCCATAGGTAGGAATACATTCCTCATCCTCCAGCAAAGGAAAATTCTGTGCATGAATCATCTTTTAACCTACATCAAAATAACTTATTTATTAGATTACGTTTTATTAAACTTCGGTCAATGTTCTATATGAATGACGTAAAAATATCCGTGGCACTGAAAACTAAAAGGCTAAAATGTCTGAGTTTAAAAAAAGAAATATGAGGCAGCGGTACACTAAGAGGATTTTTAATACTTATTAATCCCACTATGTATCTAGTAGCCATTTTTAGTATAGTATATTTTCAGTATGAAGAAATGCACGGTCTCCAGAAATACGTTTTAATGAGATTACGAAGTATTTAATGTAAAGCTTAAAGCCTTGTTAAATTCCTGGTTATGCATTGTTATATCTACCTTCGGGGATGTTCATAATCCCATTATGTATTGGGGCTGTATTGGGATAAAATATAATCAGTGCATTATTTCTATGGGTAATATCACATTAATAAACATATTAATTGCAGTTTCATGTATCTATCAGGCTAAAATAGGTAAATGTGTATATGAATCTGAGGCCGATAAAGGATCAAGTGGACGCTTCCGATATAGGGAGGCCTTCGGGAATGAACATCAAGCAGCATTTGTTTTAAAGGTTTCTTTTTCTGAAAAACGATGTTGACACTTCTTGCGCGGTTATTTTTGAGTAAGGTCGCAAATTTTGATGCTCATGATGTACGACGATGATTCTACGAATGGAATAAATTTAATTTATTTTATAAATGAAACGATGCCACGCTTCAGTGCCAGCTTCTTTATTCCATTCCATTCATATTGTGGCTTGCTGCAAAGTCCTGGGACCTACTGTGCTTCGCAGACATATCATATTGCCCTGTGCGCCTGTTTTTTGTCGCCCATATTCATCATGGATTCCTGGAACAGAAAATGAATCCATGAACCGAATAAATATTCAACAGAGTAACCGATTAAGTAGTTAATACTGCGCTATTCTATCGTTAGAAAATGGAGTGATTCATGATCACAAGCGGAGACCGCCGAGATAGATACAGTTATAAGCGGAAGATGATTAGAGGATTGAAATCTCGATGTTTTTTCCAACGGAAATCTCCCTTCGGAAAGAACCTAACCCTTGGATTTGATAAGGCTGCGATATGGTAACCGCGATCGCAATTTATGGTTTCTTCCGGAATGATTCCATCGGGAATAATCACGTGATAAATATTAAAAACAGCTTTGCATAACTAGTTATTGATGCGGCAGTGCTTCGTCCGGATGTAGTGCGATCGTCTCCAGCGTACGAAATCATCCCATCGCTTTCTTTATCTCTCTCTCTTTCTGCATCAATCGGAAATCGAACAAAAAAATCACCCTGCCGATCTACAGTTAAAAAAGCCAACGAATAGCAACCCTGTCGAGGAAGCTTTTTAGAATAGGACGCCTGTAGGTATATCTATGTCATTTTCATGAGTTCCATGTATTCTACATGGGTAAATCTCTCTTCTGCGAAATTTCATCATTTTCGACGGCGTAAGGTACAGGTTCGTGTTTATCTTTGATTGATTCTAAACCATCATTTCGGACGATTTGTATTTTCGTGATTAACCTGAAGAATAAAATCCCGATGGAGTAATTAAAAATGAGGGATGAATTTATATTACCCATTAATGCTGTAAATGGTTCATATAATATAAAGATAAATTTAATATCCAAATTATAAACATTTTAGACTAGCCAATTTGGATAAGATATATAAGGTAATGAGAAATTTTGAAACGATGTAAATACCACCATTTTGACTCCGTGTAGTAGTTATACATCTTATTTTTAGCGAGATTTTTTTAGAATTTTCTTAATTAAATATATCCTAATTGTTCAAACAATGTTTTCGGTTATTTCCTCTCCCTAACCTCGCAGTCGCCACTCTTGGGAAAATCGTTTCAAACGGACGCGCCAAGTGAAATATTTTCTCTCTCTCCCGCATTACAAATAACGCCGTCTAATTAAGAAACTTAGGGTTGATTAAAAAGTGCTGATGTAGGAAAAAACAGCCGAAGGGGTCGTTAATGCGCGGCATTGCGTCAAAGGTGATCTAAGCTTCGTTCGGAGGCACTGTAAGTGGGCAGAAAAAAACTCGAAAAATCAAGCGGATAATGTAAAAGGCCATGTCGACAGGATCGACGCTTTTTCGCACGCGTTCCCGCGGTGATACTTAACGTCGTGTTTTTGGATGCCGCCATTACGTCATTGGAGCGCGTCTTCGGACATCTGGCCGTCATGACATTTCGGCAAAATCGAGGTCGCGCCGCTGATGATGATCTAGCCTCCTCCCACGGGAGATGTTTGCACGGGAACACGCGCGGATCCCTTAAAACTAACCCATTAGCGGCAATTATCGCTGCGCGAACGAGCGTTAGAGGGAAAATTTAATCTAAGAGATTCTCCTCCCTTTTCTTGGGGAGTGAAAATTGGTAAGAAACCAAAAACAGTGAGATGGAAACCTTTCAGAGACATGGTTGGTTGCCACGATACCAAATTGAAAAAATACGTGGTAGGACATACAGTTATGATGACGTAAATATTATCGCCTGCCAAATATTTGCCCGGACCAGATATCTCCAGAGCAGGAATATAATAACGCGCTACTTGCAAGGTACCTAAACCAAGAATGGGTAAACATGGATATTCTCATTTTTATAGTTATGACGCTTGTATTAATTTTTACTAATTCTCTCTACAAGCAAAGACACTGAAATCTCATTAGCATTGCACTAGTGAGAAACTCCTGGGAAAACAAAATTGCTAATTGCTGACTATCTTTAGAACTCGACAAATTGGATGCATAAATTGTTTTTGTATAGGTTCATGAAGTTTCGCAAAAACTCCATTTCGAGAAGACGTTGACATTTAAGTTGGAAAGCCGCGAATACTCGCTGTGCATGACTCTCGAGATTGGATAGATTTTATGCTATTTCTTTGCATCAAAGACGGAATCATTACCTGTCGTAACTACTTTCGTATTTTCGCTATGGTCAGGATAGATGTGCATTTTTACGATCTTGTTTTACCATGACAGATGCAGACAACGCCAATTGCATTAGTATTAAAAAATTCTTGTCACTATTAATGTGAAAAATAAAATAGAATTAATTTTACGAAATAAAATGTGAAACTTGTTTTTACATTTTATATGCGGATCGGTTGCTACAGTAGACCTTATCATTACAAAAATGTTACAAAAACCATGAGCATTTAATTTCCTTGAAGTTTATGCTAACGAATTTATTATATGCAAGATGTTAAAAAGTATTTGAAATATGTTAGAATTGGTTCACGACCAGATAAAATTATGAGGTTTGTTTTTATGCATAGTTAATTCAATTCCATTCTGAATAAACCCAAATATTGTTTTAAATTGAAAAGTATTTTTGTGATCGTCAACTAGGAGAAATTCACTTAACCTCTAAAGAAATATTGCGGAGGTATTTTGGCCAGATCACTATGCAATATAATGGCGGAATTACCTTTTAAATCGATTTTATTCCCTTTTCTTTTGCCCGAAAGCTGCAATTTTATTGTTTTGTAAACTTAGAAACAACGCACTGATAAGTGTAAGTTGAATATTGCCTTCAAATGCTTGTCGCAAAAATATTTTAATGGAAAATCTGTTTTGTTACTATTTCTGTTATCTACCTTTTAGTTTCAATGTTTCCTATGTAAGTATTTCTCGGCGAATCGACGTTCTCTAAGAGTATTCTTACCGATCAGGTCGTCCCGGAGTAGAAGATGGCCGTAATTTGTCCGATCCATTATTGTGGTGCGTGGACCTCTCTCTCGCTCTCTCTCTCGCTCTCCGAAATCCCCAATCAGTCACTTTCATTATGTGTGCCAGCCGAAGTCGGGAAAATGAATCGGTATAGTTTCGGGCGACGGCATGCGCCTCAGGAATAAAACTCGCAATATTATATATGAGCGAAGAGAACGTGACGATCGGGAGAGCGCCTCTCGTTCCTCCGACACTCAAGGGGTTCGCGGGTTTCGCACGCGGTGGAGGCGATGAACGCGTGTTGAGAGCTATTCGTCAATTATATTGATGCTCATGGGCCCATTATGCTTGATGGCCTCGGCCGCTTAAAAAAAGGATGTTGGACCTTTATTATGCTTATCGATCACTCGATCGAAGTTGGTGAGATATTTACAAAAAAATACCTTCGCCGCTCTTTTCGATCGAATTCTTGCAGTGAACGATGATGATGCAAATCGTCTGCTTGAAACGTGTTGGGAAAGAATGGGATATTAACCTTATTAAAAATGAATTATTATATTTTCAAGAGATCTATTTATTGCATTGCGTGCCAGGTGAAATAACAAGGCGCCGACGGCACATTTTTAGAACCTTTTATGATCGCTCAATATTAAAGTTTGCACATATTTAATACAAGAAAAATTACGTGCGTCAAACGATGCATAAAGTCGACTGTGGCCCGGCGCCCATTGTGCCCGTGGTTCAACACGAAACAAAGTGAACCATTTTCGAAAGCTACTGCTTTTATTGATCAAAGAAAGTAAACCACGGCGCCGCAACGGTCGCATTAATTTCCTAGTTCATTAGCTCTCGTATATCATTGCACAACGACGCGCGAGGCGAAAGCTTTCTCGCAATCGAATATCGAATAATCGATCATTCGGTGCGATTGCGCAGAGGCTATACATCTGGAAACTGGAGTTGTGGGTGTATCCCACCTTACCAGTTCGCGTTTTTAAATAGGTGAATGTGCCCTATAAAGCGTTTCTCTCGGAGCAGAATAACGGTTTCATGAAAATTGGAAAATATTCTATTATAATAAGTTAGACCGTTCGATTTCAAAAAAATACCAAAGCCATCGAATAATAGAAAATTTTATAGCTGATATTTGCCATGAAGTACCACGTGAGTGGAAATGAGCATGCAAAAATTAAGATTAAAGAAATTTACAATAAAATTCAGTAGTCTGTTTATTTCGCTAGCTTATTGCGTTATTATTTCTAAAACCATTTCGTGTGGTGCCGTCGAGTTCTTTATTTTGTTGTCTTCGTGTCTTTCTTGGGTTACGGAAAAGGTTTATTCCCTGATCTATAGAACCCGATTTTTTTTAAATAAATAAATTTTGAGCATTGGCCCATTCTTTTCCACACATATCCTTATATTATCAAATACATATTATGATTTGACATTTTTATGGAGTTTTTCGGTATCCTTTCCAAATGAGATAACACGAAATTAAAAGGCTCTCTATCGTTTAAACCCGAAGGATATTTAAAATGGCACAACATGCATTTTTAAGCAATCCTTTGACGGTGATAATGTGTGCGACATAAAACAATTCGTCAATAGACCGCTTGACTAGGCATTCTCCCAGCTATATTTATCGAGTTAAGCGATGTATATGACGCGAGAGTGACTGATGCAATATTAGTCACGCTCAGCGTATAAAGTTGTTAAAGAGATAAAAACATCAGCATTGCGTACTTTAGCCTGCTAAAATTGTTTAAATGGAATCAAGATTAGCTAAACAAGATTGGAAGGGTGTACTCCATGTCGGAATACACAGAGTTTCCAAATGTGTTCTTTGAGATTTCACAATGTTCTCAATATTTTTCACTCAGATGAGAATTTAACGAGAAGCAAGCGAGGTACATTGTAAAATATATGTAGGTCTTCATGTAAAGTAGTCGTTATTGTTGCCTGATTTTAACCAACATTGGAATCGGTCAATTAATTTTAACAAAACTACCCAATACCAAATTTCATCGCAATATGTCAAGCGGTTCCCGAGTTGAAACAAAGGAACATTGTAGGTCTTCATGTAAAGTGGTCATCATTGTTGTCCGAGTTTGACCAAAATTGAAATCGGTCAATAAATTTGAGCAAAACTCCCCAATACTAAATTTCATCATAATACGTCCAGCGGTTTCCGAGTTTTAACATGCGAACGGACGGACGGAAACGACCTCCCCTATATGCGTTCACTTCGTGCAAAGAACGCATAAAAACGATACTTAATGCATAGATACGCAACGTTAATAAAATGGAGACGGGATGTGTTTTCTAAAGAATTCTGTGTAGCATTTAAAGTGTTTTTCTATTTCTTTCAATGACTCAATAAATGGCACTTGTAGACCTGGGATGCGTAATTTTAGCATATTTTAGTCAATTTTGTTAAACCTGCCTATCAATTCGAAATTCACTGGCTCCGTTAGTCTAAAGTCGACATTAGCCAGTGAGTGACATTAGCCGTATCGTACATAAATACAGATATACACGATGACTTAACTATGGCTAAACTTTTAGACCACTTGACACCACCTCGCCAGTAGCGGCTTCCAGAAAACATTCAAACGTCCGAAGGCGCCGTAAGATTTACCGCGATCCCCGCGTAAAACAATCGGAAAGAATAAACGTCAAGTCTCCGTTCCTTTTCTGTGGCGACAGCGAGGGAGTGCGAGAGATGGGAGACTACCTTTTATGAACCATAAGGGATGTGAGAGGAAGGAGGAGGGAGGGAGAGAGAGGGATGGAGGGGAGGAAGCGAAGGCGACAAGCTAAAGCGACGCTACCGAAAAGCTACCACCGCCAAAGATCCCCTCCTTAAGCCACCGAGATCCATCCTACCTCCGCGTGCTTTTGTGGTGGTCTCTTTTGAAGCGTGTTGGCTGTCGGTGAGGATAGGAGTCACGCGCGTGCCCAAGCGCTGTGGGACTGCGCTAGGGGCACGGGAATGACGCCGGAGAGAGAGAGGGAGAGAGGGACGAAGGGAGAGAGACAGAGAGAGAAGAGGAGGCGAGAGGTGGTTACAGAGCTAAGAACGGGACTTTGCCTCTCCCACGAACCTTCCATCCATCCTCTCACTCCCTCCCTCTCCCTCCCTGCCTCTCCCTCCCTACATCTCTCCATCCCTCCCGACTCTCATCTCCTCCCTCATACCACTCACCATCCACACTATCCCGAGGTATTCATTTTACGCACGCGTGACGTCAGATACGCAGAAAGCATTTTACATTTTTCCATCAAGTCCGCTCACCGCAACGCCGCCGCCGTCCCTATTTTCGTTCTTCTTCTGTTATTATAATGGTTATCCTCTCCTCCTCCAATCTATTCAGTTAGGACGGCGGAGCGGCGGTCCGGGTAAAAGGTGTGATTGCCGCGGCCGGAGGAGTTTTCGGGTTATTAATCTCCAGAAACGAAGCGGCGAACATCAACCGGAGTCCCGGACCATCTCATGCGTCCGCGGTTTTCAATTTTTGTTTCTCGTCTTCGTTTTGTTGTCGGTATGGGTTTTCGATTCTTTTTTGTTCACGGAACCGATCGATTCCTCCCCCTCGAAATGGCATTCTTTAAAGGTTGCATGCGCGACGCGAGCGAGCACGTTATCGCTCATACTTTTACTGTTACCCGCGAGCCATTTCGAGCCACGTGGTCAAAGGTTACCCGAGTATTCCTTTGGCTAACCGCCGCGCTGACGCGTACGCATTCCCGCGGTAATAAAACCAATCGAAGGCGCTCAAACCTCCGACGATGGAGGAAATAAGCAGTCTTAGAGGTGGTTAGAATGCTTCTTTGTCTCTAAGCGGATGTCTGGGATTCAATTTATTCCTGGGGCATTGGCGATGAAGGATGTCCATGTCCTCGCAAAATAATGCAAAAAAATGCTCGATAAACTACTATAAACTACTATTCTAAAAAAATCCAATGAAGAAGCCCTCACTTTGTGTAACTCCATGACAAGGATGAGCATTTGTTAACTAAAATTAAATACAGCATAACATGGTACTATTTACATTTTCTCTTTTTACTTTTGTTTTGTGGAAATGTTACCAAGTCTTCTGTGTGCACTACTGTGCGTTTCCTTTTATTTAATATAAGATTACCCCTTTCACTATTCCGATTATTTTGACTTTCCGGTTGTTTATTTTATTCATATCCATATTACTATTTTACATCCCGACCCATAGATCTGTCGTATCAACACGCATATGGTGCACAGTTTCTTTAAAAGACATGTTAATAAACGATTAGTTTTATATGAAATTGTTTAAGAAACTTTGTCCTATTAGTTTGTCCAGCATCGATGGATTGGCAGTTTAAGGCGACTCGGAACGCGTTCTAACTTCTGTTTCCCACATCGCAATATAATCGTTAAAAATGTGATGTGGCCACCACATGACTTTCTCCATACCTGTAATATTTCTAAAACTTCCAAATAGGTTACATAATAATACATATTATAAGAAACTGCGAGAAAATTTTAGACTTGACAAAGAACAGAAATAAACTCAAACCATAACCTTCTGATATTAGATATAGCCACAAAGCTCCGACAATTAAGAAAAGAAAAAGGAGCGTTACTAAGACATAACTAAGCGTCAATTGTTAACAATAGTCGCCGGTAGGTGGCGTGGTGGTGTCAGCTAAAAATATAAAATATCTCTTAAACAATGCGTTATATGGAAAACTGTTTCAAACAAAAGTTGTAGAAAATTAAATTTTCTACAATTTTTATTCTAGTACAATTTTACATTTATCAAATATTTAAGCAAATGTTTCAAAATAACAGATAAGTGACAAGAGTAAACGCCCACTTCCGTTTGAGCGATTTTGACCAAAAACTAATCAATTATTGTGACTTTCATAAAAATGTTAAATATGAAATATCGCGTTGACCTGATTAATAGTTTATGAGTTAGAGCACCCACAAAAAAGCTGTCACATACACAGACATCATCGAGAAAATGGTCAAAAAGTGTTCAGGGGACCTCAAAACGTTTATTTCCGTTGAAATCTCGAAGTCGATTTTTTCACGAATACAATGCTTTCCCCTATACTATATATATATATGGAAAAAGTAAAAATGGCCATGTTTGAGCAATATATTAATCAAATGATCCGAGGTAAATGTCTCACTACCCATTCAAATAGATAGCAATGATTTTACGGATAATTATGAAACAAAAGAGAGTTTCGAATCTATGCGGGATTAGAGACGATAAAAATAATATAAACAGCATTTAGAAGCATATAAAGAGTAACATAAAGTTTTTAAAATCAAATTAGATACCCGAACGATTTGGATAGATTAAATTTGAGAGTTGAGGTATGTTCAGGAAAAGGGAAAATAAATATGAAAACTATAACTATAACTTCCATCAGGTCCGCTTATTTCTATGCTTATTTTAAGTTCTCCCATTGAAGTCAAGACGTTAACTTTATTCGATTTTAACTATCTTTGTCTGATGACAAATCGCCGAACGTGTCGCCAGGAGCAAACAAATTATTGTTTCAGGAAACGATATTTTGCTGATTACCGGATGTAATAAAAAATTTCAAGTGTATAAAATTTAATTGATAGTAGCTCAATAACTTTGGCCAAGACAAACAAAGGTGAAATACTCCTTTGTTTGTATAAAATTTGTTTCCTCACCTCGAAGAAACTTTAAACGTCGATGGAAATTTCAAATCTCTCTGCTTGGAACATATACTTTGTGCCTTAAACTTATCGCAATGGAGGACTATACCGTAATAGAACTAGTAAAACTACCGCCAACAGTTAACGAGTAAATTCGTCCTATGATTTAAAATACTTTGCTGGATTTTCTCTATTTACATATGCACTGAAAATTTTAATCCAATATCCATTCGAAATTTTGTTGGTTAAAGCAATAGCACGTTTATATTTGATCTTTTATTCTCGTTGAGTAACAATAATGATACTTAGCGATGCAAATCCGAGGAATGGCGAAAGATGCCGCTCATATAATTTCGTTTCTAGGACTAAGGTTCCTGAAACTTGTGACCTATAGTAGCGAGATACTTTCCTCCGTATCACGATTTATTAACCACGCCCACATTCACCGAATCCGCATTTGAGTGAACGCATGATATATCATATCGGAAAAAGTGGCATGTTTACGGTAGCATACCAATAGCGGGTAAGGAGAGAGTTCTCGATTTCAATTTTCGATCGTTTGATGTGATATTTTCACTAGAATTGAAAAAAATATTATACTAGTGGCGAAGTTTCTTAGCGCACTAAATGACTGCACAGCGGCCTTGTCATGGCAACGAAACTCATGTCAGACGTAACCTCCCGTTGGATCGGAGTTCTCCCATCAAGTCGTTTCTCATAAATTCTTACCGTCCTTCGTAATTAATTAAACACTTTAGATGAAACTTAAGGAGCGCCGACGTACGATGTACGTAGATTAGGAAAAGACGAATTATTATACAAACGTGATTTTTTGACCTATGATTTGACAGCAATCTAATATCAGAAGTAATTCGTAGTTCATCGGTAATGCAGATTGAATCGCTTTCTAAACATTAGAATAAAATATAGAGAGGGAACATTCGAAAAATGTTGGCGCGACAATTAAGACGATATGGAAGTAATTGACTAATCGGAAGCGCGATAATCTCAATGGAGGCAGATTTGATCGCTAGCGTAGATAGACATATCTGTTCTACTTTTCTTTTATGCACGCATTCGTTAAGACTACGACTGTTTCTTGTTCACTGTGAACAGAAGCGTATGCCAAGTTTCTCATCATACTAATTTATATTGCATTCACTTGCATTGAAACCTGTAGTTTCATTTTGATACATTATATAGTCGCGCATAAATTAAATAATAAATTCCATTCGGTAGCGCTAAATTTATATCTATAATTTTCTTTATGCTATTACCAAAGAGAACGAGAGAAAATTGCGGATATGGCGATGATTGCAGATGACTTGACCGATTTCCAAAGAATTACTTGGTAGCTGTGATGTTTTTTATTCATGTTAACTGCTTCGTTTGTTTCAGACCAGATTTTCGTTATTAATGGTATAGTCTTTATTTGACTATGAACTACTTTTTAAGCTGGTTTCCAAAGGAAACATAGCCTTATGAAATGGTCCTGTCTGTGTGTGTGTGTGTGTGTTTGTCCCACTAACAACTTTTTCATGAAACTTGGGATGAGGCTCGTGCTGCCAGGGCCCATCTCCGGGCTCTATTTTATTTGGCAAAGAATGAAGTTCTGGGTTCGATTACAGGAACGTTTTTTCTCTATTTGTTTTACATAGTCAGTCTCAAATCTATCGTGCAGGGATGTTTTCTTTAATAGGTACTTTAAAATGTCTTTAAATTGTGATATCAGAGCGAGGTTTGTTCAGTTCTAAGGGGAAAAGTATTTATATTTCAATTATTATCACAGAATTTTTATAATTGATCGTGTTTTCTTGAATTTCTACTACAACATAGCGTTCTTGCGTTTTAAATCGCATTTTATCGAATTGTTGCCAATGAGACGATTATTACAAAACTCGGCCTGAGCATAGACGAGTGAACAAATGGGTTATTTTTTTCCACTCGACTACACTTCAGCAATGGACAGTTGATCCATCGTATATTATAATCGGAGCGTTTTTATTGGTCGATGGCCAGACAATCAGAGATCAATGACGTCGTTGCCTGTAACATGGCCTGTAACTGTATTCCTTGGTTACGTTATCAGCTTACCTAAAGCTAAACATAAACAATGCAATAAGTAACATACACATACTAAACTAATACATGGTATTAGTGTTCAAATTGGATTGAATTTCTATCTAAATAATATCGGTAAGTATAATATTTTGTTTATAAGTATAATAAATGAGTAAGCATAATATTTACACACCTAAAATATATTAATTTTATTACATCTTTTTAACTCTTAGTACACAAAACATTAAAAGGAGCACCTCAGTGATATTAAACTAATACAAGTGTTAAAATTTAAAGCTTAGCTTTGGAATCCCGGGGTCACCGTTGGGGATGCGATTTTCGATCTTCTTTTGTTTTACCAGCAAGCAACATGGACGCGATGGAAATATTGTATACAGTCTATCTTTTCCTTTTTCGGCATTATCGTTATTATTATTAGCAACATTTATGGAGGAACATTTTGCGCGACTTCACCGGGTTGGGTAAGTTGGTTGAAGTGTTTTGGTTCATAATAAGATTCTTATTAATAATGTTTTAATGAAAATAATAAAAACGGTAAAACGGTAAATACATAGAAACATTTATTTAAAAAAGGACAAAAGAAGATCGAAAATCGCAACAACACGGCAGACCCCGGGATTCCAAAGCTGTTACAAATTTAATTGAAGTTTCATCTAAATAACATCAGTAAGTATAATATGTTGTTTATAAGTATAATATATGAGTTTTCCAGTAGTTAAACATGGTAGCCGAGCAAACATTGTAGAATCTTGCTTAAAACGTAATCAAATATGAAACAGCATCACGGTCTTGAAGTTAACAAAGAATTTTCGGATTTTGAAGGAAGAATAAGAGTTCAACAAATGGTTATTATCTATCGGTAATGGTAGTTTGGCCAAAATTAAAGTACCATTTAGTGTGTCTAACAAAGAATATCGACTCATTGATTGATAAAATATTTGATTTTCAGTCAAATGATGGTTATTATAACCGAGCGATACTTTGCGCTATAAATAAATCGGTTGGGAATATCAATAAAAAATCTTGAAGAAGTTTCCTGGAGAAGAAAGAATATATTTAAACTCAGATTGCATAATTGCAAACGAAAATGATGCATTTCAAATAACAACAGAAACCTTAAGTAACTTCACACCATCAGGAATGCCACCTAACCAGTTACAACTAAAAATAGGGGCAACTGTTATGTTAGGTATTAAGAAAACATGAATACTGAAGGTGGAATGTGTAATGGTACACGACTTATCATCATTAAAATGATTACTAATATTTTGGTAACAAAAATCATAACTGGAACATACTATGGCAGGGAAGATTTTATACCACGAATTGATTTGACTTCTCAAGAAGATGAGTTTCCATTTTTTTTAAAAGGAGACAATTTCCAATTAGATTATCTATTGCCATGACAATTAACAAAAGTCAAGAGCAAACTTTTGATAGGGTCGGATTTGATTTGACTGATGACATTTTTACTCATGGACAAGCCTATGTAGCCTTTTCACGAATAAGGGCTTTTAATTCTCTTAAAATTTTCCGAATAAAGAGGAATTTCAAAATGTTGTCTTTAAAGAAGCATTGTAAAGATAAAAAATTGTAAAGATTATTCAATAAAGGTTTCAGAATTCGCTGTATTAAATATTAAAAAATTGCGGGTAACATTTCAAATTTGAAATGCAGGCTTCTCTAGTTACCGTATAAATAGTAACATTAATTAATTCATTTATTTAAAAATACATGCAAAATATAATGTCAGAAAGAGATTTTGACATTGCTTTTAGTATTTTAAACCTGATAATGCTATATTAAATTGTTTTATAATTTTTCTCTATCATTGATAAACTATGAATTACAAATGTTATTTATGGTAGGTATGAGAATCCCTTGGAATGACTAACACATAATGAAACATTTCCTGTCAATATAAGTAATCAATTCGGAACGTCAACTTTGGGAAACAAATCTGCATTAGTCCTGGTTTGGACTTCTGCTGCTAAGTAACGTAACGGTTCAAAGGTAGTATAATAACTTAAACGGATTTAGAGATAAACTTAAGTGTTCTTAATTCGTAGAGCTAATGAGCCTCTAGTAAATGGCATGCGTAATCGAAACTATGATATTATTTACATAATTTTAGGTAACGTAGTATCATCACCGCCTGATTGCATAACATTCAATAACAGTTACGCTGAAAGAATCGCATTTGTTGCAATGTAGAATGTAACGCATGCGAGATAGGTAACGAAGAGAATCGAAGAAGGTAACTTTATGTACATTTGAACGCAGTTATCTCAGAGCCATCTATTTGCTGGACGGCGCCATCCGAGGAAAAAACAAAAGAAACGCGCTGAAGGACGCCGCACACCATTCAAATTTTTTGGCACACCATCGCGTGAAATGAAATGTTGACATGCGAAAAAAGCTGCCGCATATTCAACTCCAAACGCGTAGCGATTTCGAAGAACCAATCAAAAAGTCTCGAATGCACTGCACGAAAATGCAAATGGCTGCGGACGGGAGTGTTGGCGTATTACTCGAAAGCAACGGTACCCGATTCTCAATTGTCATCTTGCAAATTACTTCCATTTGAAATTTAAAGTCGTTAAACGACCACTGCGGTATTGGGCATTATAGCAACGGGTTCTATAAAAAATGAAATGATATGCCTTTGAATTTCTTATTGTTATGCGTCTTTTATTTCTCCGTAAGAGAAAATTTTATATTTTTGATGGAATACGTTTTCATCCCTTTCAATTGTCCTCAAAATAGCTTTTATCGATTTGTTAAGTTTCTGCCAAGTAAAATATTTTTCATTTATTTTACACTGGAATCGAAATTGCCTCGTACGTTTCAGAGGCTGCTACAATTTAAAAATTTTCATTCACGCTCAAGTTAAACGGTTAATAAACGGCAAGGTACATTCTGACATCACAATGAGTCTATATTTTCCGCGTATTGAAGACATATATAGTGGTTTCGCGTCATTTTCTGCACGTCAAAAACTCCTTTCTCCTGGTTCCGTATGCCTTTAGAGAGTTTATTTTCGGGCGCACATCGGAACGCAGTAAAGTTTGAACGCAACTCACTCCCGCCTGGATTTGCATAAGGGAACAGCATTCCTCTTTTCAATTGTCAAAACGTCCGATGACGTCATAAACCTTCTATCGCCCGGATAATATATATATATGTATATATATAAAAGGCCGCCCTTCCCTTTCGGTGAGGTAGCAACCAAAATTTTTTGCGAAGAAAAAAAGAACGAACGCGGGAGCTAAAACAATCGAACGGAGCCGTAGCCCGAGAGAGAATGAAAAAATAATAAAAGGAAGGAGATGGATCCAAAACGGACGAGGCGTATGATCTTCTCGGAGAATCGGAACATTATCAAAAAAAAGAAAATTATTTTCTATTTCACTTCTTTCCTTTCTCCATCGGGTTCCTTCCTTGCCGAAGAAATATTTTCGTATTGAAAACGGTGGAACATTTTCTTTCCCTTTGTGAGATATCCCTATCCGTCATCCCCGGTGGCGGGTGAGTTATGAAAGTTCCACCCTCTCCCCTCCTCCCATAAAACAAAAAACGAACGGAAACAACGAAGAATAAAAAAATGAGCATCGTCCGATATGTAGAAAACGTAGAGGAGTTTGTAGTGGGGGAGGGAGGAGATGAAGGAGGGAAGGGAGGGAAAGAGGAAGATCCCACCGTTGGGAAAGCATGATTCCCCTCGTCTCTTTGCGACAGTAAATACGGAGACTTGACTTGAAGACAATATCCATGCCATTTCCCACACTGCTAGACTCGTCCATGTTGTCCCTATGCCGTCCACACACTGGAGATAGCTTTTTGCTCTCTCTCTCTCTTTCTCCTTCTTTCATTTTCCTCACTCCTCTCCCTCCTATCTCCCCTCCCCCACAACCCTTCTTCTCCGGCTCACGCGCAGCGAACAATGTGTCCATTGTCCCACTACCCTTACCCCTCGTCTTCCCTCCTTCCTCTCTTCTCTCTCTCCACTCTCTCCCTACCACTCTCTCCTCCCTTGCCTCCATTTCTCTTTTTCTATACTCTCTTCCCAGAGAGTAAGTATCCCATAGTCGTGGCGACTGGAATATCTTGGGTGCTCTCCCCCGCTGTGAGATTTACCCCCCTCTCTCTCCTCTTCCACCTCACCTTTACTACTCTTTCGATGCATGCACATACGGTCTTCCAGTGCGTGTGTGTGTCGTCGTCTCAGGCGCCCACCCAATTCCCTCCCTCCACTCCACCTCTCTCTCTCCTCTCGCTATTCTCCTAATGCTCCCCTCTCCACTGCGATGAAAGAGATTCAATACGCTCTCTTCCCTTACCTCCCCTCTTCTCCTTTCCTTTCCTCCACTACCTCCCTCCACTTCCTCCCTCCACTTCCTCCCTCCACTTCCTCCCTCCACTTCCTCCCTCCAATTCTTCCCTCCACTTACTCCCTCCATTTCCTCCCTCCATTTCCTCCCTCCACTTCCTCCCTCCACTTCCTCCCTCCACTTCCTCCCTCCACTTCCTCCCTCCACTTCCTCCCTCCACTTACTCACTCCACTTTACCCTCCATTTCCTCCCTCCACTTCCTCCCTCCACTTACTCGCTCCACTTCCTCCCTCCACCATCCGCTCGCAGCTATTCTTCCTCCACCTCCCTCCTCTTCCTCCCCTTTCTTTGATAGGGTTAAGATCGAAAGGGGGAAGAAAAGACGATCGCACGGATAGCTTATAAGTCGGAAAGAAAGCGATGATGTTCTTTTTCTCGATGTCCCTTCGGTTTTGCTTATTTGTTTTCTTTTTTCGAGACCGAGAATGGAAGAGGGGTAGTTGCGAGATGTTTCATCTGACGTCTCTTTTTTTTGTTTAAAAATTTTCTTTTGTTGTTAGGAAAAAACATTTAAGGAACGTGCGTTTGGTGGGAATTATTCACTTGGCTCTGAAAATATCTTTTTGTTTCTGTATAAGAGAGATGCGCGGATGTGAGGGAGTTGTTGGCCGTTAATCACAACGAGGGTATTGGCGGTAATATCGGCGAACACGATTGACTGTCCCCACCGCAAGATTCGAACCGGTGACCTTACGCGTAAAGAGGGGTTGATTTATTCAACCTGCCCAGCTACTAGCGCCGCTGATCGTGTCTCAATTTCAATTCCAAAGGTCGCCCGAAGTTTTCCGCCCGCACAGATGAAATTCGAAAGGCAGTTCCCCATAGTCATTGTTCAGCGATAAATTAGGGGGCATAGCCCACACTGATTGTTTTATGCCGATAAAAAATGTGTTTTTGCATCTTTAATGTAACTATCTATACGACGTTCATGATAACCGAAAAAATATTACTTGGTTGTAATAAATGCCTAGATTAACTCCTTTTTTTACTCTGAATTTTTATCAAATAGCATTTATCGCTTGGTGTAATTCAGAGATGCCAAATGAACTCAAAATTTTAATGTGCCCCGTCCTATTTGTGTGACAACTGCAATTTTATAAGAAGAAATTGTAAATTTATAGGTGTGCTTAATAGTGCACGAAAGGGAGTTAGGATTTTTGGACCTTTTGACGCAAAATATTAGAAAATTCGACGATCATTATATGATCACATACCAAAAAAACATATTTTATACAATAAAATTCCAAATCTTTGAAAGGTATATAAATGTTCATTTGATTTCTAGGTAGAATACAAACCAGATTATTGTATTGGATAAATTGTACATCAAAATCAATGAGTAATAATTACTGTTAAATTTTTTATCAATTCGATAAATTTCCACCGCTCTTAAAAGGCCGAAAGGAAATAAAATTTTATAATATTCCATCCATCCCACATACAAATAAATTATCTAACTACGAATAACCGTATTATTAAGATTAACCACTCTTTTTTCTCTCTTTCAGGTACTGTGAGAAATCATTCTTTTGGCAGTAATGACTGAAGGGTGACTTTAACTTTCGATGACACCCTTCACATGAATTCAAGCAGTAGTTCGTCATACATCCTGCTCTTAGACAAGATATCAAAATAAAATAATTCCGTTAAAAGTAAGTAGAGATATTATAAGTGTGACATGTTAGTATAAATTCTTTAGTTATGGTGTATTTACATAGTAGGCATTTGTCATCTTGGTATCGAATGATCCATCAGTTTAATGCGTTCCTTTGCCGCAAAAACTGCTGCCTCTTAATTCGTAAACGGACTTTTTCGCGCTTTAGAAGAACCCGATTTTTACTTTCTCATATACGTAGTATATGGAGAAAGTATTGTTATCGAGAAAAAATTCGACTTCGAGATTTTGATGGAAATAAACGTTTTAGGTGTCCTTGAGTCCATGAAAGTGGTTTTCGCCATGCAATCTGTCTGTCTGTCGGTCTGTTCGCCGTTCTAGGGCCGAAACGCCTATATGAAATCGAATGATATTTCGTATTTGTGCAATACATCATCTTTTACAGATTCCTTTTTCATAAAAATTATATTGCGCAAAAATTAAGGGTAGTTTATTCTTGGCGATTATTTGAAAAATTTGATTTACTCAAAAACAGCTCAAGAGAATTTGTTTAAAATCAATATAATTGTAGAGCCTGATGTCCAAAATAAGACTGCCTAAGCCATATATCTCTTGAATACTCTATATGCCGTCCAGTGACATTACAATGCACGCTAAGCTACCTTACCTAAGCCTTATGACCTCACGCCTCCGCCGCGATCCATTCAAACTCTTACTACAGCCTTACGGTTAAACTAAAGCGAATGATATCTCATATTTATGGATAATATCATTCATAAAAGACATTCTGATGAGATAAATGATATTGCGCAACAATTAAGGGTACTTCATTCTTGGATATATTGAAACAAAATTCGATTTACTCAAAAATGGCTCTAAGGATATCGATTAAAATCCATAAAAACGTACAGCCTGATGTCACAAATAATACTAACTAAGCCATATGTCACAAAAATTTACTATATATCGTCCAGTGGTATTATCTCTGTACAAGATACTCAGCGCACGCGTCAGAGGGGAGAGTTAATTTCGGGGCAAAAGTGTAGTGAGATCAAACGTATATACGTATATGAGAAAGTTTGTGCAACGTTGTATTGCGCCGTTTATTTTCGTATATAGACATCAATATGTAGAAGTAAGTTGCACTTATTTGTAAAAAAATCTTCGCGCAACCCTGTACGCCACCGTTTTGGTAGATGTAAAATTTACCATGATTGTTATACGACATATAAGTTATTTATTTAAGGAATGTCTTATATTTAGTAATCAATGATGTTTAGATAAGTGGCGGCTTAGGGTTGTTTTATATAAGGAGAAAACATACTCAAATAGTGGGAATTTTTTCATAAGTTTTATTTTATTTTTAATGGAAAAACATGAATTGAGATTATCTCCATGTAACTCGATGTTAAGTTTTTATCAGCCAAGTTAATATCTGTTTGGCATATTTATCATTGTTTCATGCAGTCTATTCGTATCGAAATTTAGACATCTAAAACGAAACAGGAAGTGCATATGCACTTAAGTAACATTTCAAGGACGCGAAGTTGAAAGAAGTCGAAGGATTCTTATCAGGAGCATGATTTCACCTTCTGACGGATTGATGGTCTTTTGCTTTAATTGCGTCTCTGACCCGATGAGCAATAAAGGGCGATCGGCTGATAGAATGCTGTCTGCAAAAAATGACTCTGAGGCTGTGGAATTTGACATTTCACATATACAACGCTAAAAAAAGAAAATTCTTGAATAGCCTAACGATCTTCCGCCTGTTTTTCATCCTTTTGTGTAGTTGGCTAAGCTTAGTTTCTCATAATTGTGTCTGTTTCTTCCTCGCAGAGGTAAATTCTCTTCAATGGAAATACATTAAAGATATATGGGAGCTTATCTGTGATTGATTTATAGAGCCCAATGATTCTTTCGACCTAAGACAATTGCATTTTTAGGCGTTCTTTACAAAAAGTATAAAGAACGCCTTATGGTCAGGTCGCGTCCGTCCGTCCGTCTCCGCATGTTTCATCTCTGAAACTACTGTGTGGACGTTGATGAAATTTGGTAATTAGGACCTAAAGGCTAGGAAACTAAGAAAATATTACAAATGGTTAACGTAGCGTACTGGTGACAAAAAAGAACTTTTCTTTATATGTCATAAAATATCACTTATAACGAAAAATTCTTCAAACAATATTGTAGAACTAGTTGAATAGCATACGTTCTGTTCAGTACATTTTTATCGAAGGAGCAGCCGATTTCAAGAAATTCAAACGAGAATGTCGTAAATCACTTTGAACTTGGAAAATTTTCCCGTGTATTTTAATTGTCAACGAAAACAATCTTCGTAGCAACTGAAGTAAACATCTGTTGTGAATATTTAATTAAGTATAATTTTCTTTCGTGCGCACGCAACATTTGGTAAATAAAGGGAAATGGATTATCTACGAATAAGAAATGAACGTCTATGTTCTTTACGTATATACAGGGTTTGTAAGTGAAAAGAAGTGAGTAATTTACGACGGAGGAATGAACATAATCATAAAGTTTATATTACAACTATTCGAGTGAGGTATGTTTTAAATAACTGTTGATTGTTTTATTAATTACAACCGATTAGGAAATAAATCAATGAATCAAAAATTTGATATTTCCTTGGCGTTACCACCGGTATGTCATTTTTCAGTTCTTAGGCATCCTATTAAGCCATTAATATTTATATTTTTTGACATAATAACATAAATCGTAAAGAACGCCTCTGCTTCGGATGTATGCACGCATGACGTGTACATCTTTCCTCTCTTGTTTTATTATTCATAGGTTTTAGGTACAACAATCGTATGAAAAGATAAATTTAAAATGCATAAAAAATGAACGCGCGCTATTTCATTGGTCGATTTTTGAGTTCCGTCTCATGAAATGTATTTCATGATTATAAATTAAAATGAATTAAAAGCGCTAATATAGCGTAACTGTTGAAGAGCATTTTTTGTTAGCTTATTTGAAATTATTTTAAAATCTTTATACGCTTAAAAGAATGCGGGGGTATCTAAATGGTCTTAGTCTTAATGAAACTACGAGACAAATTATAATGCTTATTTAAAACTTTGTTTGTGCCTGAAATTTTGCAAATTAGATTAAACGAGTTTTGAAATATTCTAAATTGTAACTTCACGTATGTCTGAGAAATATAACACCCATTATTTCGAAGCTCTACTAGATCTTATAAACGCGCTTATATTTTCGCTCTGTCTTTCCCTCTGCGCAATCAGTTAAATTAAAATAGCAAGTAAACAGAGATAGAACACTGAAATTTGCAGGGTGTATGTGGTGTATGATGCCATTTAATATTCAGGCAAATAATGTTTTTGTATAAATCGGTGGGCGTTAGTGGTGCCCTAAAAATTTTCAATTTAACATTCTGAGCAAATTGTTATAGATAGAAAGTTAAATATTTCACTATTTTTTTGACCTTTAATGCCATTTATAACATTGCAGAAGAAATATTTTTGAAAAATTGATGTACGGCAGGTGTTGCTTTCAAATTTAGATTCTGAGCAAATGGTTATAGATAGAAAGTTAAAAATTTTAAATTTATTAAACAAATTACATTGTCATAATTATATTACTAAATATATAAAAAGTTTTAAATTTACAATTTTAACACGCTTTTTCATTTGCGTCAATAACTGAAACTACAATTTTTTTAGTAGATTTCGCACTCAGGCTTCTGTTATTTGTGTACTGAATAATCTTCGTTGTCGATGTCGCATTCAAAGCTTGAGATCTTTGTCGATAGTTTAGGCGGGAAAAAGATACATCAAATTACATTCTGTGAAGAACAAAGCCATTAAGGCGTGATGGTCCCAGAATGACGCAATTTTTTATGTCGAAATTTTACGTTGCATCTCAAGTTTAACTACCCCAGCGCTATCTATTGCCAAATTTTGGAATTTTGTCAGAGAGAATTCGTGGATTATGCATCACACGCATGAGCGTCGATCAGATAAAAATCTTTAGACCGAGAGAAAGCGGGGTTCGATTCAAAGCAAACAAGGAAAAATAATGGATATTGTGAGGCAAGGGTGTACGATAAAACGCACAGGCGTGAAATCGGAAATTCAATCTTTTAACCATCGCTTTGATTGAAAAGCGGGAAGGAAATTGGCATCGAAAAGCGCCATTGAGAAACTTAAAGCGCATTATTAGATCAGCGTCAATTTTCCGGACAAATCAATGACTGCCACTTTAGCAAATTAGCAGATAAGAAATTTTCTGGACTGTGTTATTTCTGCCTTCGGTAGTTTATCTTCTGGTCAGAAATGAGCGCATAAGAGGTTATTCATTTACAGCTCGCAAAATCTGTACTTTATTTATCAGGTATTTCGATCGGTGTTTTAGTCTTATCACAATGTGGTTGTTCGGTTTCTTCCCAGGTTGGCTATATGTTTCAACCGAGTTTGAGCACTATTTTAGCTGCATCCTTTAACAATCTACCATCAGCTAAAGAAAGACGGAGTTACAAAAGAGTTTTTTTTAATTACTCGTAATCAATCTTTTAATTTGCTAACATAGTTTCATAAAAAAGTATTTTTAGAATTTGAGGAAAAGACTTTTTATCTAATGGAAGCTATTATTTTTAAGATTATCTATTTCTATTAGTTTACATGAATATATCCAGAAATTTTCGTTTTTTTCGTGGTATTGATTAGGTATAATATCCATAGAAAGTGGTGTGTCGTCGCTGATTCTGGCTATTTTAGTTTGCTTTTTCCCAACTTTTTTGTCTGTTGTAGCCACAAGATTTATCAATTGGATTCCAGCCATATTGTGAGCTCGGTCAATCTTTATTAATTGATATACCCTAATTAATTCCCTAGGATGATTCTAATACCAAGTAGTTTCTCGAATCAACCAACTCTCATAAAACATTCGCATCTCTTTACCGCGAATTCGCACGACAGATATTCATATTAGTGGCGACGCTTCATGTGTATCTGAATCTCAATCTTCGCGACGCACATGGCATGCTGATAGTAATAGAAAAACTCATATCATGAATGCTACTGTGAGTTGTTAGGATGTCTGTATAACAGTTCTTAATGCCAAATGCGTCTTGCATTGGAATACACCTAACCTTTCTTGAAGCTGTGCGATCATTATGTATTCCCTATCGGAAACTTATGGATGCAGTTTTGCGCATAATTCGCATGTTAAAGTTTAAAATTTTATCCCGCAGTGTTTTATAAAAAAAACATTATTTTAAAATGAATTGTGGGCCTACTAATTGGTTGATAAATTTAACATTTTGATAGTTAAAGATAACATAAGAGGAAAACTAATAGCTCCATTTGTCTTACGAGAGAGAGATTTTTAGGAAGAAGAGGTTACCTTTGTATACATATATATTTTATATTTATTTAAGTTTCTAGGTTAACTTTTTATAAACATCTCCGAAATATTTTGAGAAAAATCATACAATTGCGCTCAGTGCCTTAGAACAGTGGTTTCCGGACTGTGTGCCGCGAAAAACGACATGGAAAAGTTGATAGGTTATTCGGGCAATAATATTTCTACAAATAATTTCATGAGTATCGAGTATCAACAAATGAATGCGTCGTGATACCCGTATGTAAATATGTACAACCTCGTTTGAAGGTGGGGGTGCCAATAAATCCTGTTTATCTTTGAAAGGGTGCCGCGACTACAAACATATTGGGATCCACTTGCTTAGAACATTGCGAGTAGTCAAATATCAATAAATGAGTCAGGGTTTTTCTTTTCATCACCGAAGATGCATTAAAATGTTCTTTGTGTTTTTGAATAGAAATAAGGAGAGTTGGGTGAAAGGGCCGTGACTAAAGCACGAACTTCGAAAGAGAAAAAACAACGGAGGATCGAGAAAACGGTCCATATGACCTAGAGGACGACACGACCGTTCCCCCCGATCGGGAGAGGCAAAAAAAAAAAACAAAAGAACCGCGGCGGTACCAATCAACGAACAATCATCGATTCGCCCTCCCTTCTCTCTCTCTCCAAACACAACCAGAACTCTATCTCTCTTTCCAACCATCTCTTCTTGCTCACTCAAATCTCAATCTCTCTGTCATGCTAATCTCCTTAATGAGGCCGTCTGTAATTTTTTACCCTCTCCATCACCGGGAGAAAAATTGTATAGGGGAAGAATTGCATATCGTCCAAGGAAGAAAGCGAGGGATGTAGACAGAGAGATAGAGAATACTGTGATTGCGAACTAACCGTCTCGCCACGCCCACTTAAGAAGTCCGACAGAATCGCCCGCCACCCCAAAACCACCACGCCGTTTCCTCCACCCATTCCGCTAACCTTTTCCACATTCTTCCCCATCCACCTACAACCCCGTTTCCCTCTTTCTCTCTCCGGTTTCCTCCCCCGAGCAGACTCCGCCCACTCCTCCTATCACCCCCAATGCACCCTCCCTTTCCATACTTTTCACTTCCCACGACCCTCTCTTTCCCTCTCCCTCAATCTCTCTCTTTCCTTCAATCTCTCTCTCCTTTCAATGTTTCTAAACCTCCTGCATCCCCTCTCCATACCACACCCTCTCGTCCTCACCTCGGATCTTTCCTCCCTCCTTATTCTCTCTCTCTTCCCCTCAATTTTTCTCCCCCTCTCTCACACACACAGGCTCACGACGATCGTGCAATGAGTCACAAGGGAAGGGTTGGGAGAGAAAGGTTGGCGAATGGGATGGGGAAGATAGAGGGGGGAAGGAGGGTGGGAGGAGATGGATGGAGGATGGAAGATGGTATTGCCGAGAGAGAGAGAGAGAGAGAGAGAGAGAGAGTGAGTGTGAGCGCCCAGCGATGTCTCCAAGAATGCCAAGAATACAACGGTGACCAATGGTTGTGTGTAGGATGAGTGATGTCGTCTCCCGCAATTCGGCGATGGCTGGTACAGACCTGGAGTGGATATGTCGGTGCGTTATGGTCTGGTGAAGATGGAGGTGGAATTACGCCTTCCTAGTTTATATACATACACACACACATTGTTCTACAGTAGTTACTTTGCATTTATTATGTTTTAGTTTTGCTCGCGACCACCGTTATATCTTTGTTGAGATAGAAATAGGAGCCTTATTTCAACCAATCGGCCTTGCTTCACAGGAGTTCCAATTTCAGCGTAATATTTGAAACTTCGTCAGTAGAAACATCAACGCAATTAAATTTTCCTGATTTGTAATAATTAGGTCGTTATAGCGAGAAATACAAACAAAATCTGAGCAAATATAAAAAAACGGATGTGACAAGAGTAAACACCCACCAAAAACTTTTAACAAAAATGTCAAATATAAAATTTCGCGTTGACCTGATTAATAGTTTTTGAGCTAGAACACCCACAAAATTTCGGTCACAGACACACAAACACACGGAAACACAGACACTCCCAGAGACATCATCGAGAAAATAGTCAAAACGTGTTCAGGGGAGCTTAAAACATGTATTTTCGTTGAAATCTCGAATTCGATTTTTTCATGAAAACAATACTTTCTCTATACTTCGTATATGGAGAAAGTAACGAGTTTTCACAAGCAACTGAAGTACAGTTATTATTGTATAAACGAGCACCCTGTATACACCGATTTGGTATTTCTCGGATTTGTGATGTTGTTTTATGGTCGATTGAAAAAAACGGGAAACCCCCGATTTCCTCATGCTTGGAAGATAATAGCCTGAATGAAGTTATTTACGATATCTAAAATATATTTATTTGCACACAAACACACCACTAGAACCATTCTACTTCCAACTTCCTAAGTTATTATAATTTTGACAGTGCAGTGAAAATTATTGCCGAATTACACTATGGGCGATTAAAACACTCGGGTTATCTTTTCATTTAAGCGAGATGTTTTAGCAATTTGTTCAAATTTTAAATTAATGTCAGTTGGAAAAATTTAGGACTAGTATTAACAGATAATTTCTTTGTTTATGCCGACAAATATAACCGTTTACGTTCGGTGAACCTTGAGACAGAATTTGAGCATCGATATTCAACTCCATGCACCAGGGTAAGCACAAAAAAACCCGTTCAGTCGAAGGTAACCGTAAATCAATTTACGGCCCCATAATCGGTCATTAAATCATATATTCATCCTCGCCGTTGATCGGAGGAAATTGGACGTGACGCGGGATGGTTTTTTATAGAATTTTTCGAACGATACGAAATCCTATAGATAGATGACGGAGCAGGAATAACAATTGTGAACGGTAAGAGCGACGAGGCGCGCGCACTCCCGCACGCCACAATAAGAAAGCGACTCGCGCTCGCTCGCTCTCTCCCGTCGAGGTTCTATTTAAACAAACAAACGAAGGCAACAATAGGCCGCGACTGGAAACCGTAGGAGGGAGCGGGAGAAGAACAAACAAACGGAACACGGCGCGCGTAAAATGAGCGGGAAAAGCGGGAAGGGGATGGGAAACAAAAAAAATATCCGATGAGGGAAAACTGAAGAGAGAGAGAAAGGCGAAACATCGTCAATGTAAAGGCCAGATACGATTTTTCTCTCAAAGATCTAGCGGCGAGGGGGTGGAAAAGGAGGGGGGAGAATAAAAAAAAATGACCGTCTTGATGCGTAGTTAAGTAAGGAACTACTGGAGGCAGGATGAGCGGGAACAAGGGAAGTGGACGGGGTGGAATGAGAGACGGGTGGGTGCGTCTCTTGTGGGAGCAATGGAGTAGAGAGGACGAAGAGGGTAGGGGAGGTGGAATTCCAAACGGACGCCCTCCCGACCTTCCCTCCTTCGATACGCCTCCTTTTTCCCTCCTCTCTCCACCTCCTATCTCCCTCTCCCTCCCCTTTCTGGCTCCCTTGGTCTCCCTCATCAGATGGGCGACGGTGATATTTCAGGGATGGGGAACGTGGAGGAGAGAAGGAGTGGGAGGATGAAGGAGGAAGGGGAGGAGGAGAAGTGGTGGGAGATAGAGAGGGAAGGAAGAAGGTAGCGAACCCCCCCCCCCCCCCCCCCCCTTCCTCCTCATTGTATGCAGTTCGTTCGTGTCGCGTTGTCGAACCGAGCACGAAGCTGAGATATACCCTCTCTCTCTTTCTCCCCGCACTTTCCTCCTACCCTTTCCTCCTTCCTTTTACCTCCTCTCCATCCCTCCCTCCCCTTCGCCTGCGTCGCTTCCTCCTTCCTTATTCCTCTTTCAACACTTTTCTCACCCAACTGCGTGCTCACGCACGCGCGTACGCGCAAATACGCACCGCTCCCTACCTATCTCTATGTTTCTAACTCCCTCCTTCGTCATCTTCTGCCCTACGGTTATCTGTCTACTTTCCTGTCACCATAATTTATTCTTTATCTTCTCTTTTTTGCAGTTTTATTTTTTTCAGGTGTTAGGATGAGGTGTACATACCTAAACAACAACGAAATTGAATACCTTTATTATCTATTTCACGCTATCTTTTCAATTTCCACCGCTTTTAATAATATAATCTACAAAATTTTATTCTCTTATATTATATTCTATCCTCTCGCTTTCCTTATCCAACTTTTGTTCGCCGACCTCATATTCGATTCTATCCTTTATCTTCCTTTGGGTTCATTTATCGGCAACGCGTGTCCAACTATTTTTTTCTTTTTTGCCTGTCATTCTGTTTCCTTTCTCTATCCTCTTTTGCTAAATCTGTATTGCATGGGCCATATTCAATCTATGGACATCGCAGAACAAAAATAATTCAGTTCTATCCTTGGAGTTTAAATTGATGTGCCAGGGAACTTTCGATCAAATTCGATTTACCTCTCTACCCTTAAATATCGTATCTGTATATGTATGTACGTCCTAAAGTGTAATTGTATGTTTTTATAAGTTTTTATGTATAACTGTGTTTATGTGTATTTTATTTTATGTACTTATAAGATCCTCTCAATCTTTAAATATCGCTACCAGTAGGTTTCGCATGTTTTTCACACCAGTCTTCTTGTGTGGATGTTTTCCTGCAGTGGGGGTTTTCCTAGGGAATAGTACCTTAACTTTCCCTAGTTTTTCCTTACAAACAAACAAATCTGTATCTCTTTTCATTTCCAAAATGCTAAATTGTCATTGTATTTATGTAGTATGTACTTTATTTTATATAATCTTTTATTTCATTTTTGTTCTTTGTTACTTTCTTCCTGTTTGTGATTGACAATGGGTTAGATGGAAGATAATCTCAATCTCGACCAAATAAAGACGGATATCAATCTATCAATCTTAAAAGATTTTTTTGCGAATTTGGCTCCACGTTGTATCGGTCAGCTCTGTCGATTCCTTCGTTAAGTAGTTTGCAAATGCCTCTGCAGATTGACTGCTTCGCCGTCAAACCGTGAGTTGCAATGGCTTCTTCAGGAGACTTTTGCATCTCGATCTCTTTAACTTTTCAACAAACGCATTTCAACCGACCGTTTTTAAACAAATTGGACAATCGGAGTGCTGTTCTGTATGGTAGTTAACTCGAGACGGGACCGAAAGAAAAAAAAACCATGCCAACCAGTGCAAAGCAGTACCGATAAAAAATATCGCGTTGTACTCCTCGGGGAAAAACGAAGAAATCCTTTTGGTCGGCAAACAATGGTTTTGGGACAGAGTCAAAAAAAGACACGGCAGGTGAATGGGCCACCATCTTTGGAGATTCCTTGTTATTCACCCTCTCTCTTCCTCTATATCTCTCACTCTTTCTCGCTTTTACTCGTTTGTTTTGTTTCCTCCCTTTGCCAAAAAAACCCTCGTATATCTCCTCTCGCTTCCCTCTCCTTTTCTCCCCCCCCCCCACCTCCATCCGCCCACTCTTTTCCCAGAGCCATATTCGTCCAAGTCACCTCTCCCTAAATTCACCTCCGGCATCTTTCGTAGGGCATTTTTATCTCATTCGTATTTCTATTTCATTCATTTAGAAGTTTTCCTTGATCGTCTGCCATTTTTTCTTCCGTCATCCATACCTTTTTCTCTTTCGAATGTTGCCTCCCTGTTCCTCCCGTTGCCTCTTCCGCCAGATTCCTTCCTACTCTCACGCCACACTCTTACGATCTCCTCTTATCCGTCCGCCTTCCTCGCTGGTCCCGTCCTACCTAACCTCTTCGCAGCTTCCTAAGGGGCAATGGGGTCACAGGGGAACCTGGCGTTTCGAATCTTCCCTCTCCCTTCCCTACTCTCTCACCCACCCACTCCACTCTTAGTCCACCTCTTCCTCTCCCTCCTCACGGTCTCCGCCACATCTCCTCTCCATCCTCCTTCCTTACCTCCCTGTCTTTTCTCACTGGTCTCTTCTTGTTTTCTATCTCTTCTTCCTTTTTCCAATCTTCCTATTTTTCCTCTTTCAGCTAACTTTTCTAATTTATCTCCATCCTCGCTTCCTTCCTTGAATATTTTAAAGTCTTTTCCTTTCAAAATTCTTATCCCTGCTCAACTATCCAACGCTTTAATTACCATTTGTTTAGTGTGTTTTGATCTTCTCTCGATGCCAAAACAAAAGCTTCGTATTAAAAGCATTCTCGGAAAATAACTGCAACAAAAACAAAGAGAAATGTCAACTGGACAGCCAAAATACATTTTGATGAATTCGGATATTTGCCAGTCTTTTTAGAAATTCATCAAAACCAATTGTTTTCTCTGAGAGATGTCTCGTAGTAGGAAAGAGCGTGTTATGTCGCTTCTTTGCTGAATTACTCTATAGATCGCAAAAAAGAGAACAATCATTTATACATAATTTACTTAGAACGAAGAAAACGACCTACATTCTAATGACTTCACATCGTCGTGCGGATGATGACCATATTTTTTCTTCTTTCGTGCTATTCTTATCAAATGTTTATCATCGTTCTCCTCGTTTTCTCTGCACTCAACTTCTCATTTCTTTATCCCATCTACGCTTATCTTTCATCTCTCTCCACCTCCCTCTCTCATTCCTTCCCCCCCCTCTCCTATTTTCCAATCTCTCTCTGGGCCCACCTCTCCTCGCCTTCTCTCTTCTCCGGCTACCGTGGGATGGATTCTGCTGCAAAAGGCGAATATATACACAAAAAATCTTACTCGAAAGGTTTTTTTTATCCGATAGGGTTGTTTGATGAGATTTGAGGCGTTCTTAAGTTCCCGTGTCCTCATGAGTGTGCTCTTCTTACGTGGTGGTGTGGCGGCGGTGGCAGGGGTGTGGTGGGAAAGGAGTGTCGGGAAGGGGAAGATCGGATACGGCGGCTTTAGAGATTCCGCTTCGGAAGTAAAAAAAGGGCCAATGTTATTGTCCGATTAAGCTTTCACGGAGGTGTGAGCGTAGGCGTGTGATGTGATGTTTTCGATGTTTTTCTTCAGAACAGTTGCAAAGCGCCTCGTGTGGAACATTTGGGCATATGTGACGATCGGAACTCGGAATTTCTTTCATAGACATGCGTCTTTTAAAGAAGGCATATTTTCCATGGTAACTGTCAAAACTACAATCTGATAGATGGCACTTTGTGCTCAAATTCACTTGGCATTTCCTCTTCAAAACTAGTGGGTATTAGGGCAACGAATTTATGATATGGAGATGTGTGTTGATATTCGTCATCCAACTAAAAATTTCTCTCTAGCAGCTTTTTACTTTCTCATATACGTAGTATTGTAATCGCGAAAAAATTCGACTTTTAGATTTTGATGGAAATACACGTTTTAAGTGTCCCTGAGCCCATAAAAGTGGTTTTCACCATGCCGTCGGTCTGTCTGTCGGTCTGTTCGCCGTTCTAGGGCCCAAACGCTAACATAAAATCAAATGATATCTCGTATTTGGGCAATATATCATCATTTGCAGATTCCTTTTTCATAAAAATGATATTGCACAAAAATAAAGGGTAGTTTATTCTAGGCGATTTTTAGAAAAATTTGATTTACTCAAAAATGGCTTCAGATAATTTGGTTAAAATCAATCCAATTGTAGAACCTTATGTCACAAATAATACTGCGTGAGCCATATGTCTCTTGAAATCACTATATGGCGTCCAGTGACATTAAAATGTACGATAAGCTACCTTACCTAAGGCTTATGACCTCACGCCTCCGCCGCGATCCATTCAAACTCTTACTACAGCCTTACGGTTAAACTAAAGCGAATGATATCTCATATTCATGGATAATTTCATTCATAAAAGACATTCTGAAGAGATAAACGATATTGCGCAACAATTAATGGTACTTCATTCTTGGATATTTTGAAACAAAATTCGATTTACTCAAAAAAGGCTCTAAGGATATCGATTAAAATCATTCCAAACGTACAGCCTGATGTCACAAATAATACTAAGCCATATGTCACAAAAAGTTAATATATATCGTCCAGTGCCATTATTTCTGTACAAGACGCTCAGCGCATGCATCAGAGGGGAGGGGGAACCGGGGATTCCCTAGTCTAAAATTCCATAGTTCACTGTTAATGCCACTTGCTTATTAGTGAGAGGTATTAGACATGAGAGGTTGATGGTGTCAGTAGCTTTGGTTCTGTTGCTACGCATTATTAACATCATTGGCAGTGAATTGCCAAGCACACAGAGTTAATTTCGGGGCAAAAACTGTAGTTAGATCAAATGCACATACGGATATGAGAAAGTTTGTGCAATGTATATTGCGCCGTTTATTTCCTGCTGTGATGACATGGCGGAACATACTCTTCACTTTTCTTAAATATTTATTCGTCAATAAAATCAGTTTACTATAAAAATCTATCTTTCGACAAGAAAGTACGACACAATGAATTTCGAAGGGAATATTTCTAGAAATATGGTCGTGAATAAAATGGAAAATGAAATGACGGTTACTCTGCACTAAGAACCAATAATTTATTTATGCTCATTTGACAACTGCAACATGAGTTTCAATGTTCTTAGTTTGTATGGTAAATGATTCAGTCTAAAATGTATTAAAATTTTTTGCGGAAGTTTTTCATAGATTTTCCTTTCCATCAAGAACTCCACTCTAATTTTATTCGCCGTCTTACAATTCTATATTGTTTTTCCTTCTTCGTTACTTCGACCACATTTCTTAGCATTTACTTTTCTTTTTCATTGAGAGAAAATTCGTTTTGCAATGTGATCAAGCCGCAGTAAAGATAAACCGTTTATTATTTGTATTTTACTAATGATGTTCAAAAAGCAGTAGTCGCAAAACAATTCGTCTTGACAAAATTGAATTCTAAAAACGTTACTTCGAAAGATTATTTAATTTATTCGATCCAAAAATCAGGTAAGGCCGTAATTAAGAGCTATAGATTGTACTGAGATTGCAGTTTAAATCATAAAAATAACTTTAATTGGATATTCTGAGTGGAAGAGTAGCCGGAAAACTCGCTGAAAGAAGTCTCGTGAGCAGTGGCGTAGCAAGGTGAAGCCGGGCCCTGGTTCAAGAATTCTTTACGGGGGCCTCTCTCTAATCCAATACACTACTCCTCCGTTATCCGCGATCGGAGTATCCGCGAATTCGCGTATCCGCGAGTTAGTTTTTTGTTCCATTACCCAGTACCCGCGAGCAAGTTCTGGCATATCCACGAATCTCTCTAACATGTTATTTTAGGTAACCTTTTAAAAGACCGAGGTTTTTTATAAATAAATTTATAAATATTGGTAATCTTACTTTTTATAGGGAATAATTTTAATTATATCAATTTATTAATACTTCGATGTTTCATAAATAAATATATTGCAATTTTTCACAATGTTATGCTTTTAATTGTAAATAATATTATTTCAGAGTATAAATATTACAGAAATCAGGTTGCACGATTAAGATGCTGTAAATAAAAATTTTTATACTCCAAGAAAAATAATCTGTAGCCCACATATAAATAGAATCTATCACATAACACATTATTAACTTGCTACTTAGCAAAATTCTTCTTGCGAGCTTTACTTTCCGCAAAATTGGTTACAATTGCAGAAGGGTTAATTTTAATAGCACGTGCTCGTTCAATTAGAAATCATTGCGAGTCCGCTGACGCGCTTCAGCCCCATTGAACACCTTAAATAATTTTTTCTCAATTTCAACTTAGAAAATGAACGTTCTGATGTAACCACATTAACAGGGAGCGTAAGAAATAGTAAAAAGGCTGTGCATGTGTCTGGAAACATTGAAGCTAATACATAGTTATCTTCAATTAACATAAATGCTAAATCATATACAGAATCAAATTGGCTAATTTGCGTTTTAAAGCTGGATCTGAAAGATACAATTTGAGGGCCTAAATCTAGTGTAAGATCATCAGGGTAGGCTTCTGCTAAATTACTTGTAGCATCAAACAGTTCATCATCGGTGTATGAGAGCATTTGTTGGGGCAGCAAATATCTAAACAGATTTACAACACTGTGAAGTCCTAGAAAACGTTCATTTAATTGAATAAGACTTATGTCAAGTGATTTATAGAGAAAATTAATTTCAAATAATTTTACAGGATCATTCAATCTGCTGTCGTTTGCAAGCTCGTCAAAATTTGTTACGCTTCGCGGGGCTTTCTTTTTCTGAAACTCGGATTTGATGCCCCAACTATTAGCTGTATCTGTAGCAGTTTGAAACAGAATAAAAACCATCCCGATATAATTTTAAGTCATCGTACGCATATTTTAACAAAGCAGTAGCTTTGTTGAGGTCCTGTTTTTCATATCGGAGAAGTTTAGAGACTGTATTAATTGTTGTGAGAATTTTTCTTTGCATTACAATAATTATCGCAACTTCAAAACACTCAAGTCTTTTACGAAGAGCTGTTGCTTCAGCCTTTTCTTCAGATTTGGTGGTTTTTAAAACATTCAAAACATCTGTAAACCTAAACCTTGGTGCAATAAGTGCATCGTTTCTGTTAGACCACTTTGTGCCTCTTAAGTGTGGTGCTTATTGTTTCTTCTGCAGAAAGCACCATCGTATCCTTGCCCCCTTAATTTATTTAGGGTAATCCCCTTTTCTTTTAACCCCATTGCAAATTTGTTCCTGTAAACCTAAAGCTTTTTGGATTTCGACTATTTAAAATTATCTGCAGAGGAAAGTGTTTCACTAAAGTTACTTATATCTTAGGGATATTCAGAGACTAAAGCTGTTACGTTATTAACATAAATGATTTCATTTACGTAGTCCTATTCTACTATGTACTTGCAATTTGTCTATTATTTTATTTTCAGAAATACTCCCAATATCAGGTTCACTATGTACAATTGAGTTGGCAGAGGATTACGAAGTTTCATTTAAAAGATCAGTACAAATAATATTGTTATAATATTGAGTAGAAACATTGCCGTTAGATTGTTTAGTAGAGAAAACTGAAAAATTAATAAATGCTGTAATCTTTTGATTTTTTGCATTACTGGCGTACAACTTCTTCTTCTTTTGCTTAGCTGCTCCACGTTTATATTTGTACATTTAAAGGATATGATTATTCAATGTAAGAGTTCTTCTAGATCACACGAAATAATCACAGAGACGAAGGACAAAACTATGTTGATTTGACAACAGGTCGAAAGAAAGTGAACAGCTCTGCACGGCTACTATCCAGTTAAACTGACGGGAAGTTAGCACATTTTAGGCTATAGAAAGAATAAGAAGTAAAAAATAAGAATAAAAAGATTGGTTTACCTTCTCGTGAAAATTTATCGCGGACTTTGTGTTATACCCCTCTTCACTGAAATTAGCTAATGCTTTTATATAAAAATGCCTTAACTTTGAATTCAAAGAGCTGCGCTGTTTCCTATTCATGGACGGAGAAGATATTTTCAATTCTGAAAACCAAAAGTAAGAGTTCTTCTAGGTCACACGAAATAAGCACAGAGACGAAAGACAAAACGATGCTGATTTGACAACAGGCCGAAAGAAAGTGAGGTTTAGGAGGAATTAACTCGGGGAGCAGGACGGGTCGGATCTTAAGATGCAAAGACAAGTGAATTGCAAAAATCATCGTAAAAAGACAAGGCAGCGTGATACACGTGCACTCTAGAAACCACTTCTTTTCGGATATATGGATCCTTCAAAAACAAATTGTGGGTATTTCACCTTTGCTTGCCCGTTTGGGGAGGATATGCTATATTTACGCTAAGAGAACACCTCCACACCAGGCTTAGACAGACGGCCAGTTCCCCTTCCCTATCCTGAGCTTTAAACGTTGAAAATTGGCTCGGTAGGCGAGAATCTCCAACGCGAGAGAACGGGAGTGAGCAACGTGTTTGCCCACGGGCGTTCGTGCGACCAACGCCGTTGTGGTCTCGTGTCGCATGAGTAAGGGCGATTTATGAGGATACAAGATCAAAAAGTGTAAAAATGTATTTTAGAAATTGATATCATAATAACTTCACCGGTGATGGTATAAATTTGAGGAGAGCCATCGTGACAAAGAAATGGTTGATAACAACAACAACAACAATAATAATAATAATTTATTAAACGCATACAGGAAAGGCCACAATTACATGCATTATAATAAGAACATGAATAAAAACAGATAAATAAGAGAAAACAATCACAAATGCAGAAGAGATTTGAAAAATTTTACGTACACTATGACGACACGATTGCGTATAATTTGATTTTAAGGGACGACAACGAGTCAAAAAATAAATCAATATTATTGGCCCTAATGAGGGCCTCGTTCGCAAATCTTATCATTCGGGACAGGGGTTCAAATCTGCAAACATCCACTCTTCCGAAAAAATCTCGAATGTCTGGATCGTCGAGTAGGAACATAGAAATTAATCAGCCTAAGCAGGTCATGAGAGTCTATAGCCCCCGTCAATACATTATGGAGGAAAATAATATCAGAAACTGCACGCCTCGTCTCAAGAAGGCACAACTTGAATCTCTTACATAAATTGGGATAATCATTCTTATTAAATATGGAGCCATTATTTTTCAAGCAAAGTCAGTTAATGAAACGCATTTGCTCTTTTTCAATTGCAAGGGTATGGGTAGTATGATGGGGATTCCAAATCACGCTGCTAAATTCTAAAATAGGCCGTACAATGGCACCATAAGATCTTACAATCGTTTCCGTAGGAAAATTGCAAAAAGATTACGTTTTAAAAAACCCAGGAAGCGGAAAGCCCTAGAACAGAGAGACCTAATGTGTGTTTTAAAATTTAACTTGGAGCCAATAGTCACACCAAGGTCAGTGACGGTATTAACACGTTCAAGCGGAACACCCTCAATACAATAATCAAACTTAGTTCTATTTTTCTTCAGAGTGAAAGACATTACTCCACACTTAGACAGATTTGGAAATAGGTTCCATTTACGGCACCAGTTTGAAAAGCTATCCAAGTCATTTTGCACAATCATCCCTAGAGGTTATCTTATTCGATATTTTACAGTCATCTGCGTAAAGAAGACAGTCACAATTGAAACGCTGAGGCAAATCATTGATAAAAACATTAAAAAGAAGTGGACCGAGAATGTAACCAGAGGTAACACAGGATGGCGACGAGAGAGAACCATCAACGGCCACTCTTTGCGATCTATTACATAACTGGGATCGAAACAATTGTATTAAGTTTCCACAAATTCCAAAAGATCGTCATTTATAAATCACCTATCCATGTTTTACCTTATCAAACGCTTTTGCGAAGTCTATGTATATAGAGTAAGTTTGAACCCTAAGCGTATCGTAGATGCAACTTGATTTACGTGCACGCTAAATTGGTTGTTGTAGAGCGACGTGGAGGAAAACCATGTTTGTCGGAGAAACTTCCGCTGAAGTGAGACAACACTTTATAATAAAGAACTTCTCAAACACTTTTGAAAAAGTTGGCAAGATAAAAATTGGCTTATAATTGCGAACATTAGATTTGCAACCACTTTTAAAAAAGGTGTAACTCTCGCTTCCTTCCACCTCAGAGGGAAAGTGTGATTGTAAAAAATGGTTGATCAGAGAAAAAAGGGTGTAACTAAGTTCGTAAGCATATATTTTCAGGATAATAATAGGAATACAATCTTTACCAGGCGACACAATTTTTTTTTCAAACTACGAAGAGCAGTTAAAATCTCACCTCTAGTGAAGTGTACAGAGGATAGAGCATCGGATACATATTAAACATCATTATTATAAGATAGGAACATTAAAAAAAGAGGAAAAATATTCAGAATAGAAATCAGTAATGAGTACTGATTTTAAAAGTAATGGAAATTGGAAAGTATTTACTAACTTTTCTCAGCGTATAATTAATTAGGAATTTTCATTTTATGGTTACAGCACCAATTTCATATATTCGAATATTCTTACAAGATAGAGAGAGATTCAATGCGTTACTTGCGATAGAACCGGAACTTATAGGTATCATACGTCTTTTGCGTTATTGCCCACAATTCGTGGTCCGTATGAGTCTTTGCAGCATTTTATTATATATCGACGACTCTTACAGAGGAGGAGGAGGAGGAGGAGGATATAGCATACTAGTAGAAGGTACTTGCATACTGCAAGCATTTCATCTCACCTTGAAAAAAACATTAATTTTTCAGACAGATATTTCATCATATTCTATTAATTCTAAAGATTTCACCTCCGCAGGAATTTTCGTATATATATATATATATATATATATATATATATATATATATACACTAGTAGTTGGTGCTTGCATACTGCAAGCATTTCATATCACCTTGAAAAAACATTAATTTTTCAGACATATTTCATCACTACAAATAGTCTTTTAATTCTAAAGATTTCACGACCGCAGCGATTTTCGTTTTTCCAACATGTAAAAATAATAGTTTAAATCAATCCCCAAATGTTACAATTTTAAAAATTTTACACTTTCATCATTATAAGGTACTAATGCTACACATTTTAGCCAAATTTTTAAGTTGTAGCATTTCTAGAAGTAATATAATATTTTTCTAATTGTTTAAATTTAAATAATTTTTAACGTCCGCCGAAGATCATATATGGTTAAATTGAAATATTTAACTGTGCAAGTTTACTACTCTTTACATAATTTGAAAATTTCAGCTACTAGTTTATCCCGTAGTACCTAAACAGTTATATATTTTTTTTAAATTTAAGAATTTTTAACTGCCAAACAAATAAAAATATCAAAATTTGTATATTCCCTATTTCGTTTTTTTTTAAGGTCTACTTATAAAAAAATTATTAACTCCGTGGCACATTCGGAAATACATAAACCTTGAAAATTTGTTTAAACAATTGCGAATTTCTAGCGGCCGCATTGCTGCACTTTTTCAAGATTTTCGTTTTTTCTAGTCGGTTTTGCACAAAATCCTACCTAAGAAAAAAATTTCGAATCTCCAGCACATCTGGAAGTGCCTAAACATTAATATCCTCCTATATATATGTTATCATTATATATCGACGACTCTTACATAGGAGGAGGAGGATATAACATACTAGTAGTTGGTGCTTGCATACTGCAAGCATTTCATCTCACCTTGAAAAAACATTAATTTTTCAGACATATTTCATCACTACAAATAGTCTTTTAATTTTAAAGATTTCACCTCCGCAGCGATTTTCGTTTTTCCCACATGTAAAAATAATAGTTTAAAACAATTCCCAAATGTTGCAATTTTAAACATTTTACACTTTCTCCATTATGTGGTACTAATGCTACACATTTCAGCAAAATTTTAAAGTTGTAGCACTTCTAGAAGTAAAATAATATTTTTCTAATTGTTTAAAATTTAAACATTTTTAACGGCCGCCGCAATATATATATATATATATATGGAGAGATTGAAATGTGTATTTGTGCAAACGCACTGTTCTGTAAATAATTTGAAAATTGCAGCTTCCTAGCTCATCCCGTAGTACCTAAAAAATTATTAAACTTTAATGTTCAAATGGTGTAAAAACAACCCCTAAAATTTACAATTTTGAAATTTTAGATTTTTATAGTTTGTTATGAGAAAAGTTCTATAATCTTGCAAAATTTCAGCTTCCTAAACTTATTAGATTGGTCTACACACTGGATTCCGTTTTCCCATGCTAACTTATGGGAGATATTCCTGGGTCTCTAGAGTCGAACCCAAGACACGGTAAGCAAAAGTGACAACAATTCCTAATAGATATTGCGGCTCTCGAGCAACACTGAAAATTTCATTTTTCTAGCTTACCGGCAAGTGCCCATAATTAACTTACAAATATGGCGCAATGCTTTTCTTGTGGGAAAAAACGCAACTTTCGGAATTTCTGGAGTCGAGCTCATGTAACTTAGGTAAGAAGTCTCATTTTATCTGAAAGTTTCTCCATCATATCTACAAAAAACTAAAACTTTTAGCTCTCTAGCTCTTGTAGTTTGGGCTGGACATTAGTATCCTCCTATATGTTATATATCATTACTAGTAGTTGGCGCTTGCATACTGCAAGCATTTCATCTCACCTTGAAAAAACATTCATTTTTCAGACAGACATTTCATCATTACTAATATTCTTTTAATTTTAAAGATTTCAACTCCGCAGCGATTATCGTTTTTCCCACATGTAAAAATAATAGTTTAAAACTCCCCAAATGTTGTAATTTTAAAAATTTTACACTTTCTCCATTATGGGGTACTAATACTACACATTTTAGCTAAATTTTTAAGTTGTAGCATTTCTATAAGTAAAATAATATTATTCTAATTGTTTAAATTTAAATAATTTTTAACGGCCGCCGAAATTCATATGTGGTAAAATTGAAGTGTTTATTTGTGCAAATTTACTATTCTGTAATTAATTTGAAAATTTCAGCTTCCTAGCTCATCCCGTAGTACCTAAAGAGTTATCCATTTGTTTAAACTTTAAGATTTTTTAACTGCCAAAAAAATAAAAATATCAAAATTTGTATATTCCCTATTTCGTTTTTTTTTTAAGTTCTACTTATAAAAAAATTTTTAACTCCGTGGCACATTTGGAAATACATAAACCTTGAAAATTTGTTTAAACAATTGCGTATTTCTAGCGGCCGCATTGTTGCACTTTTTCAAGATTTTCGTTTTTTCTATTCGGTTTTGCACAAAATCCTACCTAAGAAAAAAATTTCGAATCTCTAGCTTATCTGGAAGTGCCTAAACATTAGTATCCTCCTATCATTATATATAGACGTTTCTTACAGAGGAGGATATAACATACATATAGGAGGATACTAATGTTTAGGCACTTTCAGATGAGCTGGAAATTCGAAATTTTTTTCTTAGATAGGATTTTGTGCAAAATCTACTAGAAAAAACGAAAATCTTAAAAATGTGCAACAATGCGGCCGTTAAAAATTCGCAAATGTTTAAACAAATTTTCAAGGTTTATGTACTTCCAAATGCGCTACGGAGCTGAAATATTTTCCAGAGGTAGGATTTGTAAAAAAACGAAATAGGGATTATATAAATTTTGATATTTTTATTTGTTTGGTAGTTATAAATTCTTAAATTTTAAACAAATTGGTAGATGCTTAGACACTACGCCGCAAGTTAGGAGGCTAAAATTTTTAAATTATTTAGAGGTTAGTCTATGCAAACGAATAAATATTTCAATTTATACATAAATACCTTATTTTGGCCGGTAAAAATTATTTAAATTTAAACAATTAGATATATGTTACTTCACTTCTAATTGTGCTATAAATTTAAAATTTGGCAGAAATTCGTGGCATTATTATCTCAATGTGGGAAAAGTATAATATTCCTAAAATTGGAAAAAATGGTGAAAGTTTTACTACATTTTTTTCCATAATGAAAAAACGAAAACCCGTCAGGAGGAGAAATATTTAGAATTAAAGAAATATTTACCATGATGAAATATCTCACGGAAAAATGAAAGTTTTTTCAAGGTGAGATGAAATGCTTGCAGTATGCAAGCACCTTCTTCTAGTATACTATACGCTGTAGGCTTTATTATGTCTATGTATTTAGTATTTAAGATTCTTTATGAAAGATTTTACCAAGTAAGTTGTTCTGATTTGCAGAATCTTTCGATTTGTGTTTATTACTTCAACTTGAGTTTACAAAAATTTCTATTTTTTAAAAAGAATTATTTTCGTGATATTATAAATGTACTATAAGAATGAATCTATGTCATGTCGACTTTTGAAATATATATATATTCCATTCCGTGCGAAGATTTAAAAAAATTACGCTGTAGATAAAAATTTAAAACTGAAGTGAAAAATTCAATGGAATGCTGGCAAATTAATTAATTTATTGCTGCGCAGTTTGCGATGATCGATCGTTTAAATACTTATTTAAAACACTCGACTTTATAATGTAACGACACAAACGTTTGCGGCTTATTAATTCGCATTATTTTGTATTCGCTTCTCTTGAATTTATGTATTAGATTTAAAAGTCATGACTTATTTTTCCATTATTCTTAAGATATCGTTTACAAATGGAAAGTTCCGCTATAAGGTCGCTCCTCTTTCATCGATTTTACGCTAGCTCTCCGGTATAAAAATAAGAAAAATGCTCGGAATCCATCATTTGGGAGGTAGTTTTCCGCGCGCATCAAAATGTGTCATTTTACTATTCACCGCACAATGATCGAACGAGAGAAAGAATAAGTTGTCGAAGCAAACGAATACGAAGAAAAAAACTAATAAGAGGAACCAGGAATACGATCGATTCCCACATACCTAAACCTTTTTTCCTCCGTCACGACAGCAAAACATCTTTTTTTGACATTGCCTCCATACCACGCATGAAAAAAATAAGGTTGAAGAAAGATAAAAACAAAGGCTTTTTGTTTCCCTCGTTTACTTCCGCAAACTTTACGAAATGTCATCCTGATTACCTATTCGGGGTGCGTTCGAAGCGTGCGCTGTTGAATGGAACGTCAAAAAAGGAGAGGCCAGAAGGTAATTAGGGAGTGGCTTGGATTTGCGGACTGGTGAATTTTTAAACTACTGTACCCGTTATAAAAGAGCAAAGGCTAAGGCTTAAAATCAATCGTGAAATGTTATCTTTTATTTTATCGTTACTATAAAGGAATTAAAAATGCAATCCGACTTCAAATGAAACGAAATAACTTGAGAGAAGTTTGGAAATCGAAAATAATGGAAACCAAAGTTATGGTTGTTGTGTTGACTTTTTTTAGTAATAGTCTCATATTGAAAAGGAGTATGAATAGTAATCTTAAGAGTGCGCTTGGATTATTGCGAATCTACTCGTAACGTTTTAGAAAAAATCTTGTCAATTAGTTGTTGAGCGGGCCACTTTGGGAAGGTTCAAAGATTAGGCGGGCTAACATAATTATATATTTTTTATTTAGATATTAGGTATTTATTAATTAATTTAGACTTGTTTCATAAGTAGGGTTATAAAATATCTATGAAGTAAGCAAGATATTCAATTGTATTATAAAAGTTACATCATAAAAGTACAGCGAACATCTTTAATTTATTAGTGAGAAAAGTTGCATTTCCATCTCTAGATAACTTTGCGAAGTTAGGCTTCTATGACGTGAGACTAATTCGGAGGTAATGTTGCAATTTTTTTTACTATTGTGTGAGCTGCGTGTATTTCACATAATTACATTCATTTGCGAAAAGTTCGATTCGCAGGTATACGTTGACCCGAACATGGTAAGCAAGAGCATGCCAAGTTTCTTCACATTTGGAAATACTACGTTTAAATCAACATCAATCCAAAACTTCACAGTCTTGAAAATGCTCTTTTAACGAATATGATGAACAGTTGTATAAAACTCCTTAAGCCAAAAAAATTGTAGGGTAAGCCCTATGCATTTCGCCCACTAAGTGGGCATCTTCAGGGGAGAACCTGCCTTGGCAGTGAACAAGGTTCAACTGCGACAAAGTTAGAGGAGAGGTTTAAAACGAAGAACGAAAAACAAATGAGGGACGAAAAGAATTTTATGCGTCAAGTTTGGTCAATTTGTATAAAGTTTTGTTAAAATCAGTATCTGTGTTCATAACATTGTTTCTGTTTTTATAGATATGAAGATTTTCTAACGAGTTAAGTGAATGATTGGCTGAAGTTAACAATGTTAAGTCCTCTATGTGTATACTATGTCCAGTTTCGAGGATATGAGTGGCTACACTTGATTTCTCAAACCGATTGTGTTTGTAATGGGCTAAGTGTTCTTTAAATCGTGTTATTAGTTTACGTCTAGTTTGTCCTATGTACATTAAATTGCAATGTGAACATTGTATTTTATAAATTCCGGACTTGTTCAAATTCTCCGTTCTGTCCTTAGTGCTATCTAGTAAATTTTTCAAACTATGTGGGTTCGTGTATGTTATTGTGCAATTCTTATGTTTGAAAATTTTATTCAAGCCTCTGTTTAATATGGGACAATACGGTAGTTTTATATATTTGTTGGCTTTATTGTTGTCAAGTTTGAAAGTGGTGGAGTTGGACAACGTTTTTTTAAGACTGTGTTTCCTTATTAATTTATTGATTAAATTGGGATCAAAACCAAGTTTCTTTGCAGTTTGTTTTATATGTTTGAGTTCTTGAACATATCTATCTTTGTTAAGGGGGATGTTGCACAATCGGTGTGTTAAGAATTGGAAAATAGCTGTTTTTTGATTCATGGGATGGAAGGAGTTATTTGGAATATAATTGTTCCAATATTTATGTCACATTTTGAAAAGACTTGCAAAGACAAATTCCATTATTTTCCTGAATGTTGGTTTAGATATGTTGATGATATTTTTACAATTTTTGATTTTAAAAAAACAAAAAGTAGAAGACTTCGTGGATCAATTAAACAACTTATATCCATCCATAAAATTTACTTTTGAACTTCAAGAGAACAATACTTTACCATTTCTGGATTTACTAATCATCAATAACCAACAACAAATAGAGTTTGATATTTACAGGAAACCAACACATACTGACAATTATATTCCAAATAACTCCTTCCATCCCATGAATCAAAAAACAGCTATTTTCCAATTCTTAACACACCGATTGTGCAACATCCCCCTTAACAAAGATAGATATGTTCAAGAACTCAAACATATAAAACAAACTGCAAAGAAACTTGGTTTTGATCCCAATTTAATCAATAAATTAATAAGGAAACACAGTCTTAAAAAAACGTTGTCCAACTCCACCACTTTCAAACTTGACAACAATAAAGCCAACAAATATATAAAACTACCGTATTGTCCCATATTAAACAGAGGCTTGAATAAAATTTTCAAACATAAGAATTGCACAATAACATACACGAACCCACATAGTTTGAAAAATTTACTAGATAGCACTAAGGACAGAACGGAGAATTTGAACAAGTCCGGAATTTATAAAATACAATGTTCACATTGCAATTTAATGTACATAGGACAAACTAGACGTAAACTAATAACACGATTTAAAGAACACTTAGCCCATTACAAACACAATCGGTTTGAGAAATCAAGTGTAGCCACTCATATCCTCGAAACTGGACATAGTATACACATAGAGGACTTAACATTGTTAACTTCAGCCAATCATTCACTTAACTCGTTAGAAAATCTTCATATCTATAAAAACAGAAACAATGTTATGAACACAGATACTGATTTTAACAAAACTTTATACAAATTGACCAAACTTGACGCATAAAATTCTTTTCGTCCCTCATTTGTTTTTCGTTCTTCGTTTTAAACCTCTCCTCTAACTTTGTCGCAGTTGAACCTTGTTCACTGCCAAGGCAGGTTCTCCCCTGAAGATGCCCACTTAGTGGGCGAAATGCATAGGGCTTACCCTACAATTTTTTTGGCTTAAGGAGTTTTATACAACTGTTCAACTTGGAGCCAAAGTGATTACGAGCTACCATCTACAACGAATATGATGATTTCATTTCAATGATTTCCAGCTGTAATGAAACTTCTTCAATCCCAGGAAGAAGTTGTTTACACTTAGCAGAAAATTTTTCTCCTAGTGAAGTACTGAAGGAGTTCCTGATAAACCTCATTATTTCATTGTCTAGATTAAAGTCTTGAAATCGTTCTTCAAAATTGTTCTTCAGATTAAGAAATCGGTCGTAACCGTGGTGACCTTCACAGAAGTAAAAGCAATCGATTCACGCAATTTCGGGAAATGGAGAAACTTGATCGAATTTAAATCAGCGGAAAATAATGTTAGCTTCATCTGTAAGGCATTCAGTTTCTCAACAAGATCAACAGTACTTTTATCTCTTCCTTGGAGTTGTTCCTTCAGACCATTAACGTGTAATATGTCGCACAGAAAAAGCACAATCGCCATAAAACCATCGTCTTGAATTAGAATTTTAAATTTCGAAGCATTTTTATTAGAAAAAACTTCAAAAAATTCTATTATTCCATCTTTAAGATCAGTAAATCGCTCCAGCACCGTTATCCTCACTGATCCAGCGCACATCATTGTATATCAAATGATCTTGATGTTCAGCGGACATTTCAGCAAGGAATTTTCGAAAATGTCTATGCTGAAGACTTGACGTTGATCTGATAAAGTTAACGATTTTCATGATCGTATCCATCGCATCTTTAAGCTCACATGAAAGTTTGGCACACATTATATTTTGATGGACGATGCTATGCAAGGACTTCATGCGTGGAGATGCAGACCTTAGTCTTGCAACTAATCCTTTTATCTTTCCGTGACTAGAAGACATTTTACTTACATCAAGTTCGTGTTCGTTGAAATAAGTATTTCATTTTTCAAACGATATTTCTCTACTTATATGCGCTTCAAACGGAAGATACGCCAAAAGTTATTCGCGAAAACGCTCCCCATCGAAAAATCGGGAGAACACGCGCTGCTGAGCAGCATCTGTGGTATCTGTTGATTCGTCAATAGCGATAGACATCATCTCAGCTTTTCTTACTTTCATTAGAAGGTGGTTAAAAAAAATCAGCTCCAAGAATTTAAAATCTGCGGTTCGTACTTATATATGAGAGGGGAATTTATTGGACCGAAGAAATAACGCTCGACTTCGTTTTTTCGTCGCTAATGACTCCATTCAATACAGCCAGCATGCACTCTTTCATCATTTCTGAATCGATAAAAGTTTTTTCTTTCTTGGCAGTATACAAGTCACACGTAGTGATGCTGCAGTTGCTTTTTCCTGTTGGAAGAATGCGCCTACAAGAATCTCATTTCCGTGTTGGTAGGATGCCGTAGGTGACTCGATTTTCGAACGCTTAGCAGTTGAATACGCTGAGTACGATTGCTAAAATGACTTGTGTTTAGTTCCAAAAATGTCTTTTAATGTCATATTTCTTGGATGCCGATACACATTCATTGCATAACAAACACATTGGTTTTGTATTCACTACACTCGGTTGTGTATATATATACTTATTTGTCCATTCTGCGTTAAAATGACGATTTCCAGTCATGCTTTCATTTTTCTTACTCAGAGTTTCAAGAATCTAATTTAATTCAAATAGGAATGACTTTTTAATATCTGCCTTAGAGTCTTACAAATTTGCAAGTGTATAAAGTTATATAACAGAAATGGTCAGATTGAATGTACACCGTCAACAGACAAAACCGCTCACGCGGTTAAATGCCGCATATGAACGATAGAATGTCTGACCATCGATTGCAAAGAGTAAAATAAACGGCGCAATATACATTGCACAAACTTTCTCATATACGTATATACGTTTTATCTCACTACACTTTTTGCCCCGAAATTAACTCTACCCTCTGCGCTGAGAATCTTGTACAGAGATAATGCCACTGGACGATATATAGTAACTTTTTGGGGCATATGGCTTATTTAGTATTATTTGTGACATCGGGCTGTACGTTTGGATGGATAATCGAAATCCTTAGAGCCATTTTTGAGTAAATCGAATTTTGTTTCAATATATCCTAGAATAAAGTACCATTAATTGTTGCGCAATATCATTTATCTCATCAGAATGTCTTTTATGAATGATATTATCCATAAATACGAGATATCAGTCGCTTTAGGTTAACCTAAGACTGTAGTAATATTTTGAATGGATCGCGGCGGAGGCGTGAGGTCATAAGGCTTAGGTAAGGTAGCTTATCGTACATTGTAATGTCACTGGACGGCATATAGAGTGTTCAAGAGTTATATAGCTCACGTAGTATTATTTATGACATCACGTTATACAATTGGATTGATTTTAATCAAATTCTCTGAAGTCATTCTTGAGTAAATAATTTTTTTCTAAAAATCGCCAAGAATAAACTACCCTTTATTTTTATGCAATAACATTTTTTTGAAAAAAGAATCTGCAAATGATGATATATTGTACAAATACGAGATATCATTCGATTTTATACACTCGTTTGGGCCCTAGATTGGCGAACAGACCGACAGACAGACAGACGGCATGGCGAAAACCAATTTTTTGGACTCAGAGACACCTAAAACGTATATTTCCATCAAAATCTCGAAGTCGAATTTTTTCACGATAACAATACTTGCTCAATATACTACGTATCGTATATGATGAAGTTAAAGTTTAGATAGTGACTCGAGAGAATCACGTCGCTAGAACTTCGCTGTCGACAGTTTTAATCAAACTTTATTGCAATAATGCACATATGCATACTTTAAATATTGCAATTATTTAAAGTGTATGATTAGAATGAAAAATCAATTTATGATATTCATGTAAAGGAAATAAATTGAAATATTTTATCAACCGGACACTAAAGAAAACTTGTTATTGATTTGTCCATTCGCGGGTAAGTGGAAATCGTCTCGCGGGCCGAATGTGGCTCTTGGGCCGCTAATTGAATAGCATTGACGTAGACGATACCTGCCGAGCTAATGGATGTAGACCAAGCAAATTCTTAGAATATGATCATCTATTCAACAGTAAAGGAAATCAAAATGTTGGTAATAATTTTCAGTTAGTTTCTGCTCATGTTAATGTGAAGCCATCTAGGGTCTGCGACGTTATCCTTGAAAAACTCGCAACATAACTTTTTTCTCACTTGTTTGTCATATTAATTTTTCGCGGCATTAGTAATTGCATCTTTCAGCATTATGTCCGGTAATCGAGCGTTGAAGTCACCAGTCAGAGTTATGCAACTTTCACCTTTTCCATTTCCTTTTCAACCAATATAAGATTTATCACGTTAGGTGTTCGTTTGGATAAATTGTGTAAAATTGAATATGTGTTCAGAATATTCAACATAGTAGATTTATTTCATCTACCGTAACGTTTGCCTTTATTTACTTTATTTACTCCTTTTATTCAACCCTATTCTTTTCATATCAGCTGTTCTGGCTTTTTCGAAATGGATGCTATATTTTTTTCTTCTTCGATTCATCTGATGCGCATTAACTTCATTGGGCCATTTCAGTAGGACCCCATTCTACAAATTTTTGCAAAGTAGTTTATTATCTCTCTCCTACAGCATCAATCTGTAGCTTTTTTCATTCATGTGGTAGGCGAAGCATCGCTCTTATAATTTTGCTTCTGTTTAGTGGAGGTTTAAAGTAAACAAATGGAATTTTCATTAACGTACAAACACTTGATTTTTCTTGATGTACCATACAAAATGTTGCAGAAACATCACCATTTGCAGCACATTAACTTTAAATCCCGAAAATATGATTTCTGGAGTTGTATAATAATATTTAATGTCAGTTTATGTTAAAAAAATTCCGATTTTTAGTGTTTTATCTGTTACTCATTTATTGCAGCTTGTATGCTTATCTTATCGAAAAAAATCAAAAAATATGCTTAAAATTAATCTCTTGAAAATTGTATAGTCCATTGCGATGGCTCAGCTTAGGAATGCACAGCGATAAAGCAATCCACCTGTTTATGCAGTAAATTTTCCAAGAAAGTTCTTTAATCGGATGCGTGCATTAATCGTACAATATAGCGGCATCGAAAAAAAAATAACTGGTTGAAACTCCGTGTGCGAATATTTTTGGCTTCGGATTGAGGAAGGAACCGCGGGAAAACAATGTGAGGGGAAGAACATTGGACGGGAAGGGGGAAGAGAAATACAGGAACACGGGAGAAGGAATGAAGGAAGGAAGGGAGAGAGAGAGGGAAGAGGAAGGACAGGAATGAAAAGTTTATTTTAGATAGGAGAATACTCGAACGGTCATTTTGTCTTTTTTTTAGGAGTAGTTTATCGGTGTCCCTATAGAACTGATCCATCCCTCGCTTCTCTCTCATCCCCTTTCTCCCAGACCACTAGAAAAAAATCCCAACCATCCCCTTCTGTTTCGCGGGTCGGAGGGTTAAGAAAGGGTGTGGGGAAGGGAGAGAGGGAAGAGAGGAAGGGACCGTTCCACTCCCTCACCCTTGCTTCCCATGGATATAACGTCGTGACAACGCACCTCCGTCCGCGGAGTGATTTTCCGTTGGGCATTGTCCATTGTCCGCCGCTGAGGACGGGCATTGGTATCCCCCTCTCCTCTCCCTCTTTAAGATATATGTCCGAGGGAGACGATCAAACACATTCGACGGAGAGAAGGGGCAAAAGGGGGAGGCCAATGTGTCTAAAAAGTGTTCCTCCATGGCGCCTCCCGTCATCCATCTCGTACAAACCTTGCCTTTCCCTTCCATATCCGCGGAAAATACGGTGGGACTGCCTTCGGACTGCGCTGAAAAGGGATGCCGATGGATTGAGTAGTCCGATTTTCGGGTTCCTGTGCGTTTGAGACATGATTCCTTTAGTTTCCTATTCTTCTATTTTGGTCTCCCAAAAAGGAGGCTGAGGTTAGAGGTTCGGAGCGACCAGGGCCGCCTCGTGAGGCGGCTCTTTTCCAAGTGCGGCATTATGCTCCGTCGCCGCCGATCTGTATCGAAATGTGGTTCCCTGGGGCGGAATTTTGCCTTTTCGCCTCAGGCGGTAGGTCTCCACGCAACTGCCCTGGTAGCGATGCGCCTTGGAGGAGGCGAGGGTGCGTGTGGATGCCGAGAAACGACGGTCAGAGGAAGGGAAAAAGGAATCATCTAGATTGGGATGTTTTCGTAAGTTATAAAAGAGATTGTGTGGATGGGTTTCGTTGTTTGTGTCTTCAGCGGGAGTTGAGGCGTTCTGATGACGAGGGTTCCCGAATAACGATAGTGTCACTTGTCGATAAAAATCACCCGTTGATGGGGACGCAATAAATATCGAGCGGTCGGTCGGGTGCGCGTATCAATATCGTTTCACAGTTTTTTTCTCAGCGGAATCGTTTCTTCACGAGATCTCTTAACCTAGGCCTTAAAGGAGCACGAAGGCCCGTGGGTTTCTAAATTTTAGGTCTTATCCGAGAATTTTTGTGAAGTGTTTTCTCGAATGCTCTTTCATCGCAATTCTTTTTAGTATAAGTCGATAGCTATCTTTAAAAAATCCATCGCAATATGTTAAGCGAAAACTGATATGACATTCCTTACTCTTATGCCTATAGAAGGTTTAGTAGTTAATTTTGTATCGCTGCCCAAATTTATGATATTTTTGGAGTTTTATCCGGTATGAAGACGTTTTCCTTTTTGTTTTCAACATTCATCGATACTCGATAGAAGACACTAGGTAGAGTTGAATACTTTTACGGCATAAGCTACACAAAGCAATAGGAGATTACTTTTATTCTGGAAAAATCTGCTCGCAATAATTCTTCCATATTAAAGCTGTAAATGTAAAAATACTTGTCTTTTAATGGTTGAATTTTCTTCTTGATTCTTGCGTATCTACAAGACTGAAAATGCTTGCGTTTTTCCTGATGTAAGACATCCATAAATAAATATTTTTCCATCTTTAAGACAATTATTCCAAACAAATTACATTTTTCCATCGTTACCGTAAAGTTTTTACAAGAAAACGCAATTCTTTTAAATCAATTCCATGGAATTATGCTCCAAACATATCGTCTTAACAAGCGATGTGAGTAAGACAACTTTAAAGTTAATTATAATGGCATTAAGCTCTTTTAATGTCGGGTGATGAAATAATCGTCGATTTTTCTATGACGAATACTTTCATACAGCGTCGCTGACTGTCTCTCCGTCTTTCTACTTGCCTTTTATTATTCAGTCAACATCTTGTTTTTTAGATAATTCTGTTAAAAGTTCTTTCTGTAGTGGATAGATCTTGAACAATTACAATTTGTATTATGAAACAAGAGTAAGCAGTTCGTGCAAAACTATTTCAATAGAGTTTAGTCATGAAGATATATTGATTACCTAACAAAATATTCAACCACTTTAAATATATATTAGAAAATAAACCAAACACATCATCGAGATTTAGTTAGCAATTACAATTCGAAAAACCTATAAAATGATGACCTTATATCATCGAGGAAATTCCCGTTGGAGACGGAACACAATTAAACTTTTCCACCTGGAATAACGTTCCAATCATAAATAAGCTCCCTACGTCCGGAAACGGCCAATCGTAGTGCCTCATTTAGCTGCCTTTCGCAAAATGGCTTCCAATAATCAGTGGTCGATTGTTTAGCAGATCCTCTTGAGATTTATTGCATTTTGTATTAACTAAAGAATTCAAAGAGATAAAGTGCCAGCGGCTTTGAGGAAGACGTAGCGATTGCGACACCGAGTTGTGAAAGTCGAATCGGATGGGGATATCCGTGAGTCGTAATGGCGTTATTTTATAATAAATTAGGTGCATTCAAAGGCGATATCGAATAGATCCATTATTGTGACATCCAAATTTTTCGGATTTTTTATAGTGAATCGTAATTATAGATGTAAATAGTTGACCTTGCTTGTTTTAACTGGATATTTCCAAAAATGGAAGTAACGTTGGTGCCTCCATGAAGACATAAGTTCATTAAGAACAACGATAATTTGAGAAAAACGATTTAAGGTGATAATTCTAGGTGCATTGACACAATATATGTCTTCAATAGCCACGATCAAATGGTTTCAATTTGATTTTAGCAATGGGGTGAGTTCTATAATTCTCTACAAAATTCTAGTTGTGAATAAACAAGGAACATTATCGTTTTGTGATAGAAATACTCTTTGGGAGTTGTGTAGAAAAACTAGTTTGCTTTTTTATTGGCAATTATGATGCGTTTATGTTAGGAGGACAAGAATAAAAATTAAACAATTATATTTCTTTCAAGATTTTCACGGCTGTTTTCATACATTATGCACCTTGTAAATTTTTCGTGACAATTTAAACCGTGGAAACACTGAGAAAATAATAATTTTTTCTTTGTGCCGGCATAATTTCACGACTAAACCTTTAAGTGCGACGTCTGAAACGATATTAAAGTTCTCAGAAACTGGCCGATCTGTAATTTTTTTCGCGAACTGGCCGATGAGCTAATGCTTCCGATTAGCAAGTGGTCATTAGATGCGACGGGTCCATATTGCGTAAGTCCAATTCTTGGACGTTAGGTCTGATGGAAATTTGGGTACCTCTCACGGAGAAAGATGCCTCCACCGCTATAGGAATGTTAGAATATTTTTAGAGAAAATTTTTGAAAAGGGATGAATTCTAAAGAATTGAGTTATAGGAATGAATTCTAGAAGAACCGACAGAATTTCAATGCTAAAATACTTAAACATGTTTTTGTCGCCGAGCTACAGCAGAAATTTTCATAATTTTCTGTTATAGTTTGAACTTGAGCAAATGTTCCGCGGACGAACAAACATGCAGACCTGCTGAAATAAAGCAATTTTGATAATAAACAAACCAGTCATTTCTATTCGTAATAACTACATTACAAAAAAGAGAAAACTGATAGAAGGGAACTCATTAGTGGCAATATTTAATAATTTGATTGAAAAGTTAAATGCTGTAATTGTAAGTCTAAATTTCTTTCCTTTACATTGCGTTAGTCAGACTCAATAAGCCCTAAAGTATCAAACATTGAAATAATAAGTAATCTTAGATATCTCCAATACCTATATCATCTATATTTCTCTAGTGAATTGCGTTCGTGTCTTCTAGAATCTAATTATGATCATTGGCGATGTCCTCATCGGCGCATTTCTGTTTCAATCAACCTTCAAGCGAATTTGAATCTTATCTGGATTATCTCATCCCTCTCACTTCTGAAAATTTCCTCATTCATTTCAGTCTTCTCTAACGCGAGAAATCACTCTTGAAACGATCCCATGTTTCTCAAGGCGTAGTCACGTGACGCAATTGGTTCATCGCCGATGAAATTTCCTCCGACGTTAATTCCCTGGAAATCGATTAAGTAGATGTTATCTCTACATCCGTACGTCGTCATTAACTGCGGTTCTCTGGCAAAATGGCGGTACCGGGAACATTTCCTACTACCGCTGATTCTCCGTCATCTTTCCCTCCTATTCTCCTCAGCTCTGCCCGTATCCCATCATTAATCTGAGGCAGCGAGTGCCTTCATGGACACGTACAGAGTAGTCTTTTGCGTATTTAATCCATCGCTGAGATTATATGTCGTCTGTCAAAACTCTTGACGTCACTCGCACAATCTGAAAACGGCCTTAGTTGATTTAACGACCTAACCTTCCCTGTCATTTACCCAGAAATTTATCGCGAATTCCACCCATTAACAGACCTAATCATTAAGAATGGCGGTCGTGGCTGGAGTGGATGTGTCAGCGGGTACATCCACTTTATTATCACTTTTACAAAGCTAAACGACATCATATAAAATATTTATTTGTCATGAATTAAAGCATCCAAAAATTTGCAAAATTCTTACCTTATATCGGAATAACTATCGCGATCAAAGGAAACGTCGCTTGATATCTATGGTCGAACGCCTTACGTAGAAACACGAGGAAAATATTGCAAATTACAGAGGTTGGATTACTTAGAAATCTATTATTCGACACGTTGCGCCCAAAAATCCTTCCTCTTCCAATGAAAAACTCATCATTACCCAATGCTTAGAATGACCACTTTTGATGTTCTGTTTACTTAGATCAATCATAAATTTCATCCATATGGCAATAAATCAGTAGAATATGATTCACGTTGACAGTGGTTATATACAGCATTTATTTAATACCAACCACAAACACGAATATCAAGTTAATATTTGTCTCATCATATTCGAGGATGATCCAGCGCTATATATACCTGAGTAGATAGAGTCTAGGGCAGTGGTTCTTAACCTTTTCCTTGACTCATTTCCCGTGTAGCTCAAATTCCTGACCTCGCCTCCCCCTTAAGATATTATAGCACATACAAGTACATATAAAAGTCCGTCAATACTACCCGAAGGAGTATATTATTTATTATTGAACTTAAAATCTCGTACTTACTATTCTCAGAAATATTTTATTCATATCTTTACAAGCGCTTGTGCGCAAATAGCTTGGTGCGCGCAGGCGCCATGTTGACTACATCACATCTTCTCACCTCCCCTGGATCTCTTCCTCACCTCCCCTGCGGTGGTGAGCCTCCCTGGTTAAGAACCCCTCGTCTAGGGCAATTCACTGCCGCCAGACATGCCGCCATAATATTTTCACTTATTCTCAACTTAAAAAGAACATGAAAGGCCTAGTGGCGTTTACAAAATTCAAGGGAAGACATTATTTAACAAGACATAGTGATCCCTCCTCCAACGCGAGGGTTATGTTCCTCGAGAGCGCCGTGTTCGGCGAATCCGCGTTGGAGGAACTTAATACCGTGTGGGATTAATTGGGATATGTCAACGCGGATTGGTGAAATCTCTGATAGATACCTAGATATGTAGATTTTTTAAATAAAATAAATCGACTGTACAGCACTGAACTTAGCACGGTATCAGCTTACACGAGACTGAGGGAGAGGAAGATAAGTGTGCGAGAGAAGGAGAGACGGGTCAGCGTTGGAGAAATGAAGAGAGGCGTGGGAAAAGGAGCGACACGCCTAAGCTGTAGATTGTTGATCAAGTTCTCGAGCGCGCATACTGTTGCGTGTTTGGCGAACCGCGCATATTCGAATTTTCCGCGTTCGGCAGATAATTGGTCGCATTTATTTCTTAGCGTATAAGAGAATCAGAGCGGGGATAATTCGCGTTGGAGGAGGGTTTGCTGTATTTCAACCCAACCCTATCCTACTCAACCCAACGCAGAACGCAGAAAACATAGTTTTAGAATTGTCAGGGAGAATACCAGCACGAACATCATCCTCGCAGTCTAATACACAATTTTGAATTGGTTAAATCAGCGGTTCTCAACCTTTTGTATCTGACGTCCCGCCTAACACTTTGTCGTAATACCTGTCTCGCAATGATAAAAACATAACCTCACCTTTTCCAAGAAGTGGATTTTTACGTTAAATACATTTTGTATTACATTATCCACTAACGGAAACTTTTAAGGTCGTTAAGTATTGCAATAAATTTGTATAGAAAAATGTGTATAATAATTATTTTCGAAACTTCCCTTTTCTCTTTGACGATCTTCGCGTTCCACCAATAGGAAACATCCAACCGTTTGAGAATCTCTGCATTAAATAATGTGTTACCTATTATAAAGTTTTGTTTCAAACAACGCTTTCATTGGCGTTTTGTGCGTTATATCTTTACAAAATTTGTTGAGCTTTTATGAATATTAAAACTGAAGATAAATTTCGTGAAATGCCTTTTTTCTTACAATTGATTTTAAATAAAGTTTATTCGACAATATGTATCAACAAGTACCGCGGCAAAATGGCCTAGGGCGAAATATCCGGTGTCGAACTGTTCCATTCCGAAACAGATATGTTATACGCGTTAAATAAAGGCGACACATCAGCGCTTCGTGGCCACCATAAGCTTTTTAAGGCGCGAATCAACCGCGGAAATTAAAAAAAATATCCTCAGTTAAGAGAGGTGCGAAACGTGGCGATTGGAGAGCCGTGGCACTATTCCTCGATTCGACGCCGCAGTTGACATGCCAATGGTTTTGCCCCTGTAACTATTTCGTCTTCGCCTTGACCAAAATGAGGCATCCGATGGCGCGCGGAAAGTTCTCACCGCGTCGCGTCACCCATAGCGACGCATGTGCGCGCACCTCGCGACCGATCTTAGCCGCGAGCGATCTTCTACGCGGGTTCTAACCTTCTCATCCAAACGCAAACGTCGTGCCTTTATGTATCTTGTTGTTCCGTAGAATTTTCTGGAATTCCGTGAGATATGTCTTCTCCCGCGCTGTTTTTGCGCTTTGTTGCTTAATTTGTGATGGTGATATTTAAGGCTTCTAAACGTCTAGGTGGAGAATGTCCGTTTTGACATTTAAAATTTGTTGTTTGTAAAATAGCCTAATACCAAACTTCACTTCAAAAATATTTATCAGCCTCCTTAAATGTAAGAATGGAACTTATGGTCTAAATTTCGCCCGAATAAAGACGATTATCTATCTATCTATCTCTCGGGTGTAATGTAATCAATCGATAATAAAGAGCAGTGGTTTTCAACCGGTGTGACGCGGACGAGGTACAGGTGCGTCGCGAAAATTTAGAAAAAAGGCCAACCTTTGTCGCGAAAATTAGAAAAAATTAAAATACAGCGGATACGGAAAAGTTTTTTTTTGCTACTCATGCCGTCATTGTTTCGGTGCAGCAGTGGCAGCGCTAGCGGGTAGTAATGTAGAACCGAAATCCATCCTTGTTAAATAATGAATTGTGTATAGGTATATAGATTTCATTGTACATACTCTGAAATGACCTCGGTCATATTTGTACTAATTTGATGTTAATAAACATACATTTTGTTATATTTTTTGCTATATTTATGACGTTTTATTGTTAAATAAGGGATTTCAAGTATTATTATTGTGTTATAACGAAGAAAATTGACTTTTTATTTCATGGTGTGTCGCGGGAGCTGAATCGTTTAAAAAGTGTGTCGCCAAAGCAAAAAGGTTGAAAAACACCGATATAGAAAGATCTAATAGTCATGAAAATGTTAGGAAATCTAGGAGCGCATTTCGGTCACAAATCAACCTTCACCTGGAGGTGATGCGCCGATTGTACTCCATTAATTTGGACCATTTAAAAAAAATCTACTTTCAGTGAATCATTACTCAAGATGGCTGCTTTGTAGCGGAAATGAGCATCTGATATTACCGACCTTATCTTAACTATTATTGCTATTTTAGTGAACGATCTTTTACTTAACTACCTATTTTTTATATGAGAAGTGATGCTAGTTTTATCTATTCTTGGCCAGTATTTTTTTATTTAGTTAAATAAATCACCTGCGTCTTGAAATTGTAATATAATCTTGGAATCTGGCAGACTAATTTCATTAGTTTCGATTTTAGGACCGCCTTTTACGTGGAAAGCATTTTGTTTATTGAATGGATCTCCGTTTTTATACCGCATAAGATCTTGGAGCGACCCTATACTTTAGGCTCTCGTCTTCTAAAATCGTGGATGTTCCGCGAGGCAAGCGGCTGAGCGCATTTTCAGCCGTGAGTCGACGAGATGCACTTCTCTTCGGCGAGGCATTATGCCCCCGCCGCCGCTCTTCCGCTGCACCTTGCATCGAGGTCGCCAACTCGGTGCCAATATGCTCTCGAGAGAGTTGTGGAAATGGATCACTCCAACAAATTCCTCCCGCAATGTCAACAGATGGGGGCAGTGCGGAACAAGCGGGGATGGTCGCTTGCTCAGCTCACTTAGCGGGGCGTCGCTAAGCGCTAGGCGGGCGAGAAGCGCAATTTGTGTGTACTCAGGAGTCTGCGCCATTTCCCACCTGCAGCGCCACAGCGGTCGATCACCACGGCAACCTGTAACCGTCGAGGGTATAACCTTGGTGCGCGTGTGCACTTTTTGGCTTTTTCTGCGCTGCACATTTTACTCTCTTCAGGGCGATGCATGCTATCAATCATAAAGGAAGTGATGATCTTAGGGCAAATGCTCTAAGCCATTTAGCTGGGTTATTTAGCGTTATATTTTTAATCTGTCAATAGTAACAGCAAACGCCAGGTATACATTATGTCAATTTCGATTATGAGTTTTTTGCTATCAAGCTTAATATTAATTTGATAGAAAATTCGTTTTAGTATGTCCTGCTTGGGTCCATCACCAAAGGAGTAGATATTCAAGCGAACAGTGCAGTGTAGTAAATAGGAAATTTAGTTAACGATGATACCTATTTTAACATTTACTCTGGTGCAAAATGTTGAATTTCGATCACTCGTGAGATATTCTTCCACGTCAGAACTTGATTAAACAAATTAATTGTAGGGAATCAATAAGCGACCGAAACAATGGCAGAAAAATTATGATACTCTTAAAATTAGGTGGCCGGAACATTTTGCTCTTAATGCTATTTCTTAAAACTAAAGGACGATTCCTGAAATATACAGCGTAGACGCTAGACTTGTATCTTTAGTAGCTAGTTAATCGGATAATTATTGTAATACCATCATTTTGTGCTAAGCATCTTCAGTGGTGCATCCGTTATGTTAAGCGTTGACTTTATGCTCGGACGTGTTCTCCATGAACTCGTCTCGTCTTGCCCTCACCGTTTAGCTTGTTCTTAATGAATCAGACAAATGCGACACTCTTTGCATACACTTGCGCCCGCAAAGGTACTCCACCGCGACAACAAATATCTGATCTTTATTTAATAAGAAAGTAATCAGGTTTGGATGTTAATATGCAATAGTTGCTTTTGTTGTTAAGTATACTATCATTATTCTAGTGGTTACCCGAATGTAAGTTTTTGGAACTCTTGGATCGTAAGGACAATATGCTTGATGTTATAAAGTATCTTTCAATGATCCTTAATTTTCAAAAGAGAAACGAGATTTTTCGGTGGAATGATAAAATTGGATTGTTTTTATTGCACAAATGCAATAAAACTACCACGATAAATATTCTAAATGTAATCCTTAGATTAAAAAAATATTTGTCTCGGGTATCTCGAATAGCCACAACTACGTTATAAACAATCCATCCCACGTATTTATTTTCGAGACCTTGATTTCGATAGAACATAGAGTTTGAATAATTACAACAACATCATTAGGTAGTCCTTCCAATTTATTCTTCCATAGAAAATTCCGTCTAGCATCTCGATTGGGAGTTCCTTTGGAGACACCCAATTTAAATAGTATCGTGAAAATTATGTCTCTTGCTTTAGTACCATATGTGCACATATATTTAATATATTTAGCTTTCCTGCTTTGAACTGAATAAGGAACCCTTCTAATACGTATCTGGTATACAAAAATACTTCGCTTTACGCGACAGATAGGATCTTTATGTCAAAGAGGATAGATTCCATGGACGCGAAAACTAAAGTGTAATATTAATAAAAATACGACGTTAATCTGAAAAATCAGCTTATTTCCGGCCTCCATCCATCAACGCCAGAGGTAAATCTTTACATTTTTTCAGGAACTAATCTTCGTCGGTAATTCTCAAATGGTATGGAAAACTAAAAACTTCCTTATATTCTGGCAAAAATTTAATTATTTCCTGTATGAATGAAACCTCAAATAAATCATCGAGGAGGTTCTATTCGTAATGTCCCTTTATTGAAAAATAATAACGCCAAAAAAGTCGTCGATCGAGAGATAAAAAACATGTGCCGTCCTCAGGATTTCTTTCGCCCTATCGCATCCTGGGAATCCATAAACGATATAACCAACATCCTCGAGCCTGTAAAAAAAGGCATTTCTAATACATTTATGGTTAAGCAGCTTCAATAGTCGGCCACCTTTGTTTTTTTGAACACCTGGTAGGCGCGGACCTGTCCCGCGCTATTACGAATCCTCTTAAAACGGTTTCGCACAAAGCGAGGTATAATTTAGGAGATTTAGGCCTAAACAGGCTAGAGTAATGTGTTCCTCTATTTTTTTCAGTCTTCCGTATTATTATTCTTACGAACGCCATATTTAATCGCGGCTCTTACCACCCTACCGATGAGTATCCCGTCACATACAGTGACCTCTGGATGATTAACAGAATCGGCCATTAGTATAATTAATTACTTGTAAAAACTTTAAAAAATTACCGATGCAATTTTATTCTTGCCGAATTAGCTCGCTCGGTCTTTGGCAATAATAATCACGCGAAAGTGTTTTTACCTGTATCATAGCTTATGTATTTAATGGATCAATCCATTCGCCCTCATATTATGTAAAACTAGCGGCACCTTTTCCTTTTTCTTATTTTTTGTGCTATGAATTGAGTGATCACCGTCCCTAGAGCGGCGTTGCGTCGTTAAGAAGCGCGATTTCTCAGAGGGAAAGGGAGGTTGCCAGCGAAACGTCGGGAATTGAATGCGCTTGTTTCAAAATTAATCCAGTTGCGTATTTCATCCGCTAAGTGATCATAATAAGTCGCATGATCGATAACCCACTGTCGCAGAGCAAGGGTCGAAATTAAAAATGGAGGTGCGTGTATGGAAGAGTAATGCAGAGGCTCGGCAACAGCAGCTAAGCAAGTGAAGCAGTTGGGGATTGTGTGGTCATATGTTCGTCGTGATAATCGCAAGAATATATGATATTCGTGGCAGCTCTTTAGTGTATTTTATTATAAGATTCGAGTGACATTCAAACGGTAAAGTTATTACGTTTTGAAGTGCGAGGTTAATCTCGGTCGTTGATGAAATGGAATGAGCTCCAGTTACTGATGTAAAACTGACGAAGAGTAATTTGTAATTTTCCTCATTCTTCTGTTTTTGTTTAATTAAAAGCAATTTATTCTTGATAAATTTGGTAGCTTTAAGAAAATATTTGGAGTACCATATGTGCATTTCGATTAATTCACCACATGTGGACCGGTTTTTAAATAGCTATTGGAGCCACTCTATCAAATTGGTTACAACCGTAAAACGAGCTTGGTTATTATTTTTTGAATCGATCTATTCTAACTAGAATATCTTAGGAGAGAAGGACAGTCTATAAACTCATGACTTGCCCAGATTGATGTTCTATTTCAAGCGCCGCGAATCATTATTAATTTTGGAAATATGCTCGGGGAAGTTGCCATCGATACAAGTCGTCGAAATTACTATTTGAAAGGTTCGCGCGACATTTGGTTTAATCAATCGCTGCGTTTCCTTCCCGCATACGGTCCTTAAGATAGGTAACGCCGAGATGCGCCGAGTGGGACGCTTTTGGTGAGAAAGATTTGCAATCGTCTCACGTTCTCCTTTGTTGTTTTGCGCAACAATCGAGAGAGCGCTTATTATTAACTGTCGCAGGGCAAATGTGAAGGCCAAGCTCTCCTGCCCGAGAGGGAAACGGCATAAGGAGATAGCTAGCGATAATAAACAAAGCTACCTAGTGTACCAAAACTCATTAGTTAGGATATGTTATTAGTCGGGTTGACTTTTTCACGGATCTATCTCGCTAGGATTTTATTTCAGCGGGATATGTGCACGGGAACATATGCGCAGCAGCAGAACACGAGACCTTTAAGGCGGCTATAAGGCCTTTTTTAGGATTTCAACGATATGCCTAGACGGTTTATTTCGAATCTCGAGTCTGCCATCAGGGGCAGAGAAGCCTTCTGCCCTTTTAAGGTCGGACGCGCAGCTAACAGATCCATAAATATGAACGGAAAGATGAAGGCGCGACAAACAATAACAATATTCTGACGTGCGTATTGTTTTATCAACAATTAATTGGAGATTCCGTTAGACTGATTACGAGATAATGCATGAAGATGCATTAGAGTTGACTTAAAATACTGTTGATTCAGAATAATTCGAGTATCGATCGATCGATATGAAAGAATATTATGGTTTTCAGATAGAAATAATTCGGCATTAGATATATTGTAGATGATAACTATACAGGAACAGATAAAATAAAGAAGATGTTAGTATGGGCAAAATGAACGGATGAACATTTTATAATCTTCGCTCGATAGAATAGCAATCCTTAAAACACGAGTTTAAACCGATATCAGCAAGTTTTGTGTGCAGCAGGTAATGGTTTCGCACTGCATTTGGCATGAGTCGAATTCATTGTGTCGTAAATACGTCCGAGTGGTGAAGGGTAGTGGGAGGTTGAATTTGTTTATGCATTGAAATGAAATGCAAATGTTACGGCGTAATTTATATATTCCGCATTCGTCTCTTGAAATTTAATTTACCCAATCATATTGCGGGAAAGAGCAGGGCGAATGAAGCTTATATGTTCTGTGTGTATGGCATCATTTATTAATCGTTCCGTGTTTAAATTATTTATTTATACACCTATTCAAGCTATCTCCGGCGAAACACTTTTCATATTTTAAACTAGGAAAAAATTAGCTGTCGAGTGAACGTTATAGCCTAAATACAGTACATATATTATTTACGTAGATCAAGTGACCATATGGTGACTGAGTAAGCCAGAGGAGCATTTAGGCTACCAAATAACCGTCCTCAGTGGTAATTCAACGATGGCTTATTATAATAAGAGCCCTTTTTAGGTTGAAACAAAGAAGTTTTATGCGGAAAATACTCATCTGGTTTGCTCGACCGTAATTTGACTGCAAGAGTGACAACCTATGCCACAGAAATGAACTTTCGTTTGGTCGTATGCAAATTTAAAGTATGCATAACTTAAAAAAAAACTTTTTAAAATCTAGTCCAATTAAATTTAGAAGCAATAACTTATTTATCCTCTCCGCGCGTTCGAGTTAATTGCTCACTCATATGCAAATGTCTTTGAATTACGTTCATTGCAGGCGCCGTCCATATTAAAACGCGAAAGAACTTTCATGAATGAACAAGCTGGAATACCGACGTATTATGCGAAGGTCTGTGCAGTTGGCAATGCTGGCGTGACGTGCGCTTCCCGTCCGTTTATTTAAACGCATTGTCCAGTGAATGTCATTGCGGTGCTAATTGGAAGTGTCGGTGCGGTGTTAAGTGGCTGGTGAAAAATTATTTCAGACATCGGTGCGCGAGGCAGGAGAGGAAGCAGCTGCATTTCAAGAGCGACGGGAAATAACATTTTAAAACCGACCGAACGTTATTGGAATAGGTTTATAGCTATCTCATTATCGCTAATTACACATGCGAGTTGCAGTGTTTGTACATTCATACGGGACGAAGACAGAACTCGGGCATACGACTGGTGATGTAGATCAGAGCTTCTCAACCTTTTTGGAGGTATGGAACCCTTTACAAACTAGACACTGCTTCGCGAAACCCCACAATGCTCTTCACACAAAAATGATTATAAGTTCAAAATCGATAAATAATAAATTAATATTGTTACGTTTTATTTCGCATCCAAAAAAATAAAAAATACATTATATTTACTACACTCCATCTTCCAATCAAGATCCAATTTATGGTTGAAGGTAAAAGACAACTAAATAGTTATAATCAGGTAATTTTAATGTTGCCGCAAAATGTATTGATGTCATAATCAATGAAATGTTCCTTTTTAATGATAAAACAAAAAAATTATATCTGATGCGTATTTTGGGAGGCGGGGGGAAGACCAAAATTGGAAATCTTTGGGTTGGCACCGAACCATACTTCCCCCACTAATAAAAGTCTGTCACAGCAACATACACAGCTGTGCCAAACAGGCGCTTCAGTATTCACCAAAATCCTAGAAATCTCCAGTATGTGATGTTATATAAATTTATTCATATCAACCCATGTTAACATATAATTGGAATAACAAACCATATATGAATTAGAAGTGAATGGTTTCTGTTTACATATGCTGTATAGGTTATTAAACCACATCCTTTCTGTTATGCATGCACATATTTTCGCGGATCCCAGGTTGAGAAGCATCTGCATTTTCTCTAATAGTTCCGCATAGGTTTGGGAAAAAAATAAGATGCGCAATTCAGCTACAAAGCATCCTCCCTCGATGGTGATTCATCAAAAGTAGAATTGTCAATGAAGTCGGCTGATTTGTAGGCGTAATGACGATCTGATTTTCTAAAAATATTTAATTGCTATCGCAGCCATTTAAAGTATTAACCGGTTTTCAGTCATAAGCCTTCTCGAAATTATATTTCTTAATGCGGCCGTATGATCTCTCGATAGGAATCCCTCGAATCCTTCTTCAAGTCTAAAAAAATAGAATGACGCGTTGATATCGCCGATCTATGTGAGAGCTCCAATTCAAAGCGTGAGTGCCAGATAGGTTCGCCAGTTTTGCGTACACGCATTCCTCGGCAGGGATTCGAACCCCTTACTTCTAAGCAAGGAGCCACACGTTTTCCTCTCCCTCACTCCCGACCACCGACCTACGGCCTGACGCCGCTCGCTCGGCGTGACGTAATGACAAACGCGAGATGCACTCCGTAACATATAATATAGGGCGTGCACCACCTTAATCTCGACCACGGAGGATACATCACTACCGTGTAGAGAGAGCGAGGAAGAGGGAGAATAGGGGAGGGAGACGGCGGAGAGGGGAGGGGGGAGCTTCTGAATAATTGCGGGCGCCATACGAGGCTCCGTTTCTCCGCGGGAGAGTCTGCGGAGGTGTGGAGGGGGTGGAGTAGGGGGTGGGGTAGAGAGGGGAGGACGGTGGGCGCATGCGCAATTGCCGGAAATGCACCGCAGACCCGTCGTCCTCCGGTGGCCAGTCCTCTCTCTTTCCCTTTTTCTCTCCTGCCCATTACGAGCGAACCCTCTCTTTCGAGCAAGAGATTCCGCTCCTTCCCTCGGAGGAAGGGGTTTGGAGGGAGAGGCGGGGGCGAGGGCGGGGGGGGGGGGGAGAGATGAGGCTCGGGAGAAGAGCGGTGTTGACAGGGGCGTGGCGGGCTTCCGCTGTCGTCCTGCCGTGGGGCGCCGGGCGCGCACTCACGTCCTCGATAGCGCATGGCGTGCCTCTTTTGTTTCTCCTCCCCTCCCGTATTTTTTCTCCTTTTCTCTCTCTCCCGAGAAATTTTTATTTCCTCGCGCTCGGGCAGAGGGGGGGAAGGGTGGAAAAAGGGGTCCGCCGCAAGTCGCCTCACTTCGACACGCCCCCGACGGGAATTCTCCCCGGACTACCTCCCTCCCGCCTACTCATCCCTCATCCCCCTCCTCCTCCCTCTTCCCCCTCCTCCCCCTTCCCTCTCCTCTTCTCTCTTCCCCCTCCTTCTCCCTATTCCCCCTCCTCCCTCTTCCCTCTCCTCCTCTCTCTTTCCCCCCTCCCCCCAATTCCCTCTCCTCCTCCCTATTCCCCCTCCTCCTCCCTCCTCTCACAAAAGGCCACTTTCATCCCCTTCCGCTTTCCCTCCACCCATCCTACCTCTCCGCCTTTGCTCCTTCGACCTCTCCAATTCGTCACCGGCTCCTCTCCCTCCCTCCTCCTCCTCCCCTCTTCCTCCCTTCTCCGTTCCCACTCCTTCCCTCCCGTGTGAAGTGTGGAAAAAGCTACTACCCTCCCAACCCCCTTTCTCGCCGCCTTCTCATTCCCCTTATTCCCATCCCGAGTCTAAAGGTGTACGCCTCCGCAACACTCTCTTCCCTTCTCCCCCCCTCCCCCTTCTCCTCTCCCATACCCTCTTATCCCACACACTCTCTCTCTCCTCTAATCTTCCCCTCCCATTTCTCTCCTCTCATCCCAATCGCCTTTTTCCGCCCCCACATATCTCTGATCCCCCGTTTTTTTCACTCTGCGTTGCTGTAGAGAGAGAGAGTAGTGCCTCGCGTGTTTGATGCTCGGCTACACGCAGCACTCTTTCGCGCGCGCTGGAGGAGGTGAGGAGAGAGAGAGAGAGAGAGAGTGTGTGGGGGAGGGAGTGGGAGTAAAGAGGGAGCGAGGAGGCAGAGGTCTCTGACCCGCCTCACATCTGTGCGGATGCTGCGAGGGGAGTTTTAGTTTGTCTGAGAGACAGCAATGGACTGCAATAGACAGCGTGGGGTTAAGGAGGAAGGGGGTTTATCTATCGGTAAGAAGAGGAGGAGAAGCGTTTCGTCTTGTCATCGTCGCTCTTTTATAATAGATGGAGGAGAAACGAGAAAAAAATAAATAAACCCGTCGACGCATTTTTTTACCCACGTGTCGCCGCTTGGAAATTGATATAAAAAAACCTCCTGGTCGTTGTTGGTCGACTGATAGAGGGAGTGGAATATCTGGGGAAAAAACGATCGTTTCGGATTAAAATGGAGGAATTGCCTCTTTCGTTAAAAAAATATATGTATTTCAGATAGGTCCGCGAGTAAACTTGCGCGATCGGGAATTGTTTTTTTTCTTCTTCTGCAGCCGAGTCATTGCGATTTCATTCCTCGGAAACTCCGGAACTTTCTTTTCTAACATATTATTAATAACGCATCGGCCACTGATGGTCGCGATAGAGTGTTTTTTACTCCGTTATGTAGGATCGAATAAACTCAGCTTCGTGTCATGTAAAAAAATCTGTGGGATGAGTTTCCTCGCCTGATCTCTTTCGTTCTTTTGAGAGCAAAAGGAAGAAGCAGCGGCTTTTTAACCATGTCCGAGATTACGGCTAAACACGGACGAAAAAATGCTTAAAACTGAGGATGTTTCCTTGTCCATCGTCGAATTTTGGGGCAACGGAACGGTACACTTATCGTCAATTCAATTTTTATGATTTCGAATGGGGAAAAAACGTTTAACGCGTGTTTAGGAATAATTTGGTGGAAATTAAATTAAGGCACATTTAACCTCTCTCGTGCAATTCGAACGTCAAGACCAAAATCCGAAACACGAGAAGCAATTTCTTGAGTTAAATTTAAAAAAATTCAACTGTAATTCAGATTTAACGGCAAGATAAATTTATCGATGATAGAAGTTTATAAAAACCTTCAAGTTTTTTAGATTGGGTACGCCTCGACTCAAGCTTAATTCATGTATGTCATTGCTATTGAGTAAAGTAAGTAAATTTGCTGCAAGTTGCCTGAGATACTAAATTCATTGCCGTTAATGTATTAAGACCATCAGCATATTAAACGATCAACGCTATCCCAACAAAGGTTATTCCTTCGCCAAGAGCGTACCTTTAACATATTTAACCCTTTATAATAAGAAAATGTCTTTTCATATATTTACCGATTTGATTAATAGCAGAGTTTCCATGGATTCTTAGTGACACGTTTTAAAGGTCAAATAGCTCTGGCACCCTCTCCCGCGATATAAACCCCGGAAAGTATTTATGATGCAGCGGGACGCCTTCTATTCATAAACCTATGACAACGGTGTCCGCAATATATTTTATGCCGTTTTGGATTTCCTTCCCTATCCGCTCGGGATGAAATATCCATATTAAAAACTATCAGAACTTATTTACAAAGGCGATGTTGTTCGTTTCCGCTTCTAAGAAGACAAAAACAATTGTTAATGAAAAATTATCGCATCTATTGTTCGAATCCTCGACTTATTTGTCGAAAAAAAATTATGTGAAATAGTTTCAGTCAGCGATCCAAACGTGCACATACAGACTCATTCGACGTTTTGGCAATACTCATTGAAAATGAATGCTTCGAGAGCGTCGTGTATAAAACGGAACAAATTGTTTTACAACGAATTCCATTGATTGTATGAGGGTGAAAGGTCAGGTTTTTTTCGATTCGATACTTTCCTTATTTTTTATTATCGATTAGATAATTTAGCAATTCCTTGGAAACCATCGTACGTCAACAACGTTCGTTCGCTGAAAGTAATACCTTTTGATAAATGAAATAACGTCTCAATAGTTTATGGCAAAAAAGTGATTGCGCCCATTCGTCAGCGACGTAAAAGCCGTTTCGATCGCAGTTTTTTTTATTAAAAACGATATTGACTGTTCATACCTCGATTGTCTCGGGACACTGGAACCGATAATCGGTGTCGGTCGACGGCGGCGGAGGCTGGTGGGATACGCGTCGTAATGGAGGCTGAAAGAATGGGTTAGAAGGGGAGAGGAGATGGAAAGGACTCGCAATCTCTTGCTTAATACTTATATCGAGAAAGAGGGAATCATGAGGTACCGTCGAAAACTTTCGTCCGTCTCATCTTGCGAAAAGCGATCTTCGATTTCCTAAATTGCGATTCCGAAAGCGCCGAGACAATCGCGGTTGGACAGCGGTTGCAAGGGAAAGGACTGGATCCCTTCGACCCATGAGGAACGCCGAAGCGTTCTTGAATTCTAGCATGAAATGGTCCAAAAGATCGTCTCTTTCAGTAATTATAAGTGCGCTTCATTAAGGGGTTCGCACGTTTCAACAGATCTTTTCGCGATTGCAGCCCAGTTTTAATTTTCAATCCTACGGATTTCAACAGTAATTTACCTAGATCCTCTTCAAATCCGCCGAGTATAATATATCGAGCGAATTATTTTGTCGAAACGAACTGATAACATAAATTCGTCCATAACTTGACCCGCAGCAAATCAGATTCAAATATACACCACCAAGCAGATTAAAAGCAAATATTAAACCATTGAGATTATCTCTTAACTTTTGTCGCAACCGATTACATTTATCGGTAGATTAAATGATTTTACGGAGGCCCTTTTATTAACTTTAGTTTGCGATAATAGCGAGTTCAATGGGCTACTAATTTTCACGTAAGTCACGATAAAAGCTTAAGCAATAACACTATTGCTTTATATAGAAATTTTATTGTAAACATTATCTAATATGGAGATAAAACGCGAATTGATTGCAAATGATTTTGCTGAATTCCATCCTAATGGTGAACCTGCAACGAGAAAAAGAAAATATATTTAAAAATTTCCCAGCTAGACGGCCGTAAAATGCTCAACCCTTCGACAGTTTCGATGATTCGATCCGGCTGACCAAGGAAATCCTCCTCGCAAATCGATAATATTTCATTCGACCTGAATATTTTTCGGAAGGCTAAGACTGCCGTTCCTTCGCTTTTGAAAACACCCAAGCGATTAATATTTTTTTACACATTTGTTCATTCTCTTCAACTTTCCGCGAGTTACGACGTTTCAATTTCCTAGGATCGAAGGGGGAATGGAAAGAAATCCAACGTCGGATTAATGAAAAGGGTAGCTAAACTGCCGGTGGAACTAAAGTCATTTTTCTAGGCGGTTCAAAGTAAATGTTTATTTATTTTTTCCCAATTTCCCCCTCTCTCTCTCTCACGCACGCACATAAGCTACGGCGCGTCTGACCTAATGTCAGCTCTGCTGTCCTATAGATTACTCCCGGGTCAAAACCGCTGCAATTCATCAACTGCCCTCCACCCTCGCTAACACCGGGTTCCCCTTTCCGGCCCACCCAAGATTTTTCGAATCAGTGCCAGTCCCTTCACTCGTAAAGGTTGAAACCCCTTAGGGCCTCCTCTCCACTTCGTAGCCTCGCGTTCGTTCCCCTTTAATGGAGATAGATGTGTACGAGTTATGAGACGGATATGCGAGAGAGAGAGGAGAGAATAAAAGGGTGGAAGAATGGAATCGCCGGTTGCATTAGCGAGAGCCAGAAAAAATACTTTCGATTCGAAGCAGAAATTTGCGTCGAAAAAAATCAAAAGTTTTGCGGGCTCCTCCCCTGCATCGCATCTTCTGAAACTTGCGTCTTCCGAAACGAAAGAGGCTGCTTGTGCTGACGCATCATATGGTCGAGAAGCTTTGCCATTCTGAGAGAAAAGCGAAAACCCTTCGTAGGGCGATGAATCTTTACCGTCCATGAAAATTAGACATTCATTATGAAACGAAAAAGTATGGAAAGGTGTACTCCATGTAGTAGTACGCAGTTTCCAAATGCGTTCTTTGAGATCGACAAATTTTAGTAAAACTGCTCAATACCAAATTTCATCAAAATACGTTCTGCGGTTCCCGGGTTGAAACAGGTATGTTGTCAACTACATGTAGATCTTCATGTAAGGTTGTCGTAATTATTGTCCAATTTTAACCTAAATTGGAATCGGTCGACAAATTTTAGTAATACTCCTCAATACCAAATTTCATCAAAATACGTCCTGCGGTTCCCGAGATGAAACAGAGGTACGTTGTAAACTACATGTAGGTCCTCATGTAAGGTGGTCGTAGTTATTGTCCAATATAAGCCAACTTTGAAATCGGTCCACAAATTTTACTAAAACTCCCCAATACCAAATTTGATCCAAATACGTCCAGCGGTTCCCGAGTTATAGCAAGCGGACGGACGGACGCAAACGACCTCCCCTATTTGGGATCACTTCGTGCAAATAACGCATAAAAATTTCATAATTTTTTCAGAGTGGCTTATTTTAGGTTCTTTGTTTTAGTGAGGCTTCTTCTTCTAAACGGGCAAGACTTGCAAAAAGAATTGTGAAAGATGTCGAGAAGTTGGAATATAGCTACAATGTTTGATAAATAGCAAAAAGTACGATATTTTTGGTTTAGAAAACTAGAAAGTAGTGGTACCATAGGTACTTTGCCATGTATGTTTGCTGTTTACTCTTGCCACTTGTTAGCGTTCATTGTTTGTCAAGCGATATCGACGTGAGATAGGTCACAAAAAGTAAACCGACAGCATAACAGATGGTCTCGTCTACATTTAGCTTTGAATATACTTTCGCGTGCAAACTTCTTTTGCCAACCGAGGTCTATTCTTTTTCCACTATTTTTTCTGAACACATGAAGACATTGGATTTTTTTAAAAATCAGCAAGCCTTTATTAATTTGTCAAAAATTATTGCAGATGAGGTTTAGATATAGCTTAGCGAAAACTCAGACATTTTTTCTCAAAACTGATCTTTTCATTATGAAAATGGAGGAGCACAAATTTACGTTTATAGTGGCATCCTGATCGTGCAGTTTGATCGAATGTTAGGAGATGCGTCGCACCAACATTTCCCTAAAAATTCTTGTATGGTTTACTGTTCAATCCTTGATTATTCTAGGATAAAATAGAACCTCGATATCCTCCGTCCAACTTTCGATCTCGCCTATTCTATCATAATGATCGTGTCTAAATTAATTGCAATCACCGTATTATATTCAAACTTGCTTGTTTCATTATTTGTTTTCTGTTCAACTAAATTCGAATTGTAAATTGTCTGTTTCAACTTCCAATCTCAGCGACTTAGATTAATTACAATGTTTTCGAATTCGCGATGACATCAGATAAGTTATATAAATTGAAATCTCATCTTTAAAATTAAGTATTACGTAATGTACGTATTAAGATATAACGAATAGAATGATATCAAAGTGAACTTATATTGGCTGAGACATTTATGAAATAACGAAAGTATTTAGGTATATTATCCGAATTAACTAACTTTGATAGATTTAGGTTCGGTTATACGTTTAATTTTCATTCTGCCTATAAGAGCATGAGGCTATTAGACTGTAGTGCTTGACGGTGGTTGTTGATAGAAATGATTTGATGGACTTGCAGATAAAGTTAAACTCGACGATGAAGATTTCTACATGGATGTTACAACATTTTTATGAAGTCAACTTTATAAGGCGCTACTTTATGTTGATTCATACGTGATAAATTGTGATATTCGTCTTTCTCGACTAGGATCCATTAATACCAAGATGTTTTATCGGAACCTTCTGCAGCGATATAGTCCGGCACTCTACATTTAGTAACTTTAAATGTGCATAAAACTGCATTTCAGCTCTTTATTGAGTAATTTAACTTCGCTTCTTTGGCAAGACACGTCTTAAGACGAAAGATAGCAAGCTCAATAAAGGTCAAAACCATTCCGAAAAAAATCCCATCGAATATAAATTCCGCGCGCTATCGCTGCCATGGAAACATTTTTAAAACCCCCCAGCGCATTCTTCATCCAGGTGGTGTGCGCAGTTTATCCTCAAAAACCAGGTCAGCTAGTTTACTCGCCTTAACCAATCTTCCTTTATAAGACGCTCCGGATCTGCTTGCAGTCACATCCAGTTCGAAGATGCATGGCTCCCTAAAGAAACCCTAAGGGAGGGAGAACTTTGAGAAAACTGCACTCTGGATCTCCAGCCAACCATGCGTCTTGTAAAATAATCGTCTTCTTCCCGACAAAATTTATATTCTTCTTTATATCCATACGAGATCGTTTATCATGCGGACTTCCCGAGGCGCATAGCGATGCGACGTTGTTAATTTTCATACGTCTCGCGAAATCTCGCGGATTACATCGGCTACGACACTGGGATACTGTGTGTACGGGGCGACCCTCCCCCCTTCCTTCCTTCTTTCCTTATCCTCCCACTCCAACTCTATCTACACGCATAACCTCTCCGGAGCACATACTCTTTGTTAAAAGTTTCCCAGAGACCAAGACGTAAGTGCATCAGCTTCTTAGCATTGCTATGTCTACGGTGGCGCCGCATTTACTAGTAGGAACGGAATCGCTTTCGGTCAGGGGTTCGTTTATTTCGGAAAGCGGCTTTTCGATTTATTATTTTGGTCGTTTGCTGCATTGCTAATAAAGGTTTTTAAGAATTTCTAGCATGTTATTTTTAATTATGCTATAATATTAGCCAAAGTAACACCTTTGGAATAAGTCACGGCGAATTCATCTTGCTCAATTCTAAACTGAAGAAGAACTTATCCTTTAGGTAAAAGAGCAGCGTATGTAGGCGCGAAGCTTTTTGAATTTTAGGTAAATAATTTCGTCTTAAAAATATTAAACAATTAAAATCTTGGAGCGCTCACATAAATTCTAAAAAACAACTAACAAATTTGAAATTCATACCTGCTAAATCAGGGGCGGACAAACTACGGCCCGCGGGCCGCATCAGACCGGCGAGAGCATTTTATGTTGCCCGCGATGCCATAATGAGAGCGCACCGTGACGTGGAATACAAATCATTTCATGTTCGATGGTTAAAATTATTGCCAGAAAACCTTGCATCGTGACGATATCGGGCTAATATAATGTTATCGATTTTCACTAATAGGATTCTTCGCACTGTCTCAAGTAATTTCCGATTCGAACATTAATTCGGCCCGCCAAATCAATTTCATATGTTAATGCCCACCTAAAAACCAGCTACTGTTAATGCGGCCCGTCACGTAAAAAATCTGCCCACTAAAGTGGTTTGCGATCGTCAAGTTCACGTCTTAAAATCCGTTTCCACTTCACGTATGGCCGCTGTTATCTCGCTTGGTTAAGAATGGTGCGTCCGTCATAATCATTGTCCTCCATCCTAGTGTATTGCCTAATAGACCTATAGATTGGGAAAACGCGCCCCCGCGCTCACTGATCCGTAACTTCTCGCTCCTTTACAGTAATGGTCGGGATTAATTTACTGACCGGTGGATACGCGGTCGTTTCTTCGTATTGTGCTTGTTCGATTCGTCGATGATGAGACTCGATTGATCGCGGACACAGGAGGAGGAAAGGGGCTTATGCATTATCCTGCACGTGCAGAATGCTCGGTCTCTCTTGCGGGCCGTGACGCAATAAATGCGCCCCCACTGCGCATTTGCACAAAAGGCGTCCGTCCATTCGAGGCGCACTTAAGAGCGGGAGGATAATTACGCAGGATATAGAGAGAGAGGCGGGTAATTTTTTCAAGAACGCATCTATTGACACTGCGAAACTCGTTCGAGCGTCGCGCTATATAACCCCGCGTTAACAGGATGTTGCGCGTATGACACGGCGATTTTCAGTTTTCCGATACGTTGGTCGGTCTTAATCGTCTCCTGTCGAAACTAATTTCTCTTCCATCTTCTTTCTTTTCTCTTCCATCTGCTTTCTTCCTAATTCTCAGCGATCTTAAACTTAGAAACGGATTTTTACGCGGGTCTTTATTCCAGTTAATGCCAAAAGGCAAAAAATTTATCTCGGATAGAAATGTAAATAAATTTCACAAAAAAGTTCTGATACTAATCTATGCCGCAGCCAAAATTGGAATTTTTGCTTAAGCGATAAAAGTTGAGTCTTTACCTATATACCGATTATTTGGAAGAAAAATTTCATCCCGGCCAACTACTATCGATTCGACGGTCAAATGTTAAAAATGATTATGAGGCCTATTACGTAGATGCCGAATGTCCCTATGTTGGACGCACGTGAAGACGGCGAAACTTTTCAATTGGAATTTGTCTTATTTGCAAGTGAAAAAAATTAACCGCACATTTTTGGAGATGAGTGTTTTTCAGAACGAACGACTACTTGAGAAGTAGCTTCTGCAATAAATTTCATAACTGACGATCAAAGAGACAGTTAAACTTGATCGATTATTTGTTACCCGGTAGCTATTAAGTATTTATTCTAAAAAATTCAAGTGCCATGAATGATTTTTAAAATGAACCAAAAGGGTAATGGAAACTTATAGTTTTTATTCCTTTTTATTGTAATTGGTTCACAAATCTATTAACGGTTTAATTTATGATTTGGTCACGATCCACAATATAATTGAAACTATCAATGTCATTCAATATATTTTTTTCTTTTAAACATAAACGTAAAATAACTCTTGGGAATAACATTTTACAAATAGACTTCGTGAAAAATCAACGCTAGAATGTCCGCAATGCGGATGATTACTCTGTTATCGATAGAATAAGCATTTTGACAATTAACATCGATATTTAATTTTTTTATATCTAGAGATATAGGCAGGTTTAATAAGTCAGAAATCCTCTCAAGCTGAAATTTAGTTTATTTATACTTATATCTTTAGGTTGGATTACAATGCAGACCTACTAAAGGATTATTTTTATTTTTGTTCCCGATTATCGGCAGTAAATCAGTATTCATTCCAACTTACTCATCGATGAAGAATAAATCATTCTATGCGGATTGTCTGATTTTAAGTGCCGCTTCTGTGAAAAAGATCTTTAAAAATTTCTCCGAGTTTTGTAATAATGTATAAATATATTTCTAATGTATACTTAATGCTAAAGTTAATCTTAATTTATTTTGAGAAACTTACGCGAATGGGATTGAAAGGTGAAAAAGTTAAAAACGGCCGAGAATGTATTTGAATTGCTTAATATATTTCGCTATATTATAAATAAATATATCTCTCAGAGAGTTATTACTTTCTAGATTTATTAAATCTGCTAAATCTGTCTTGATTAAAGTTTTTCTAATTCCGTTCACCTATCACTGTGAAATCTCCCGAAAGAATATTTTAGAGCACGTACCAATCGACTCAGCGATGTCCTTACTTCACCTTCCGGTCTGACTGTCTATATTAGCGGCCATCCTTTCTTTACTCACTAAATAGAGGATTTCCCGCGAGTTTTACGGCGATATATCGGACGGGTCATTCACGGCGCGGACATAAAGCAAAATCTGTCTGTCCGAACTTGTTGCGTTTTAAGCCACTCACTATGGTTACATTACGCGGTTGACACAAATAGATACTCTGGAGGAATGCGCAGCCTGGTTTATGTAAAGCCAAATGGTTCGCCGTTCTTTTGAAAGGAAGTGGACTCGTGAAGTGCACTGTGCCGAAGGGCTGCGAAAATCCTTGAATGCGACATAAAAACTCGTTCCGGGACGGAGGTGATGGAGTTTAGAAAGATTTGTTTATGTCATCCAAGCACTTGCATTGTTACCAACCTGCGTTCGTGTCTATAATTCCAAAACTTTTACCGGATTAACTCAGTCATCTATTTCACAAAACGCTAGGGATAATATGCTACATGCGGATGTGGAGATAAAGCCTCATGTTAATACAGATATTGTACATTTTATTATAATTTTCCGCGATCTATCTCCTCTTTACAAAGCGTTTTTAGTCAATATAAATGAAAAGATAGCAATAAAGTCCCGTATAGTTTGGTTGGACTTGTTTAGATGGAAATATTAATAAGTACATTTTATAGATGGCGTCACTGTCTTCTTTCTCCTGAATATTTCGATTTTCTGCCTGTAGCTATTGATATATTTCATTTGTAACTTGCGGGGATAATTTTAAATTTCCCATTTTATTAGAATCTCCCCAGTTTAGGCACTTTGACAGACATACGGATATTGTCGATTATTCCTTGAACGTAACTGTTTAGTTCTACGGCTGATATTTTATGGTTTGCATCATAAGTAGTCTACGTTATCTTTTATTGACATTATTTTCACTTAAAGTCAAAATCAGTAATCCTCTTGATTTAATCATACTCTTTTACGTTAAAAAAGAAATGAGAAAACGTTAATGGATTTAAAACTACGGTAATTTTTATTATTTTGTCATGACAGTATTTATTTAGTAACCATTGGTACCCATGACATATATATATATATATATTCCGGACACATAAATACATTTATCTGATAAATATTGAGATGGGCGGCATAACAAATATTAACAAAATTGACGTAGATGGCCCACGTAAATTTGTAGCGAATAAATGACTTGTGATCGTAGAAATCCGCCGAAAAGCGTATGAACGTTCTCCTGAACCATTATTCTTCTATTCCTTAATGTAGTACATCTAATTTTTAGCAGTATTTTCCCGAATAAAAGTTTCCTTAGCGAGCTTCTATTGCTTAAAAGTCTTGCACCTCACGATCGCTATAACGCGAAAGTAAAATACTAAGCGAGTCCTTTTGTGTTTTCCAGCTCCTGCCAATCCTAGCTAACAACTCTCCTTTCTGATTTAATCCCGTAATGACGGCCGCTTCTCCTCTCTCCATCGGGGAACAGAAATAAAACTCTCGTTACTCATCAATAGTTTTTCCAATTACGAAAACATCATTATCGCTCTCCGCTCGATTACCGACGCGAAAAGATTTCAGCTCTCTTGGAACGATTGCGTCCTTTCTCTAGCTCGCGGCATTGTTCTCCAGGCCATCGGGAGGAGGAATAAAATTCCATTCATCCGACCAGGGATTCACCGTCGCCATTTAGCGAAATGACTGTGAGACGTGGACTGACTACGGATAGGAGATAGCATCCATTTAATGCCGCGGTTAGCGCGCCCGTGAATCATAGAGGAATATAACTGCTTCACTTTCCCTTTTTTCTCCTCCCCCCTCCCTGCCCCCCCTCCTCTTCCTTCTTTTTCAGCGTACGTCAGCCGCCGATTTATTCATGCGATCATCTTATGAAATAGAGCAAAACGGTAATGACATTTAGATCGCCAGCTCTCGATTGAACCAAAAAGAAAACGCGCGTTTAAACATGTCTTCTTTAAGCCGGAAGATTTATCGATTTTATCCTCCTTATTGGGACTCGGCGGAGCCTCCGGTTCGAATCCAGGTGCTGCTTGGTTATTGTTTTTTTATATCTGGGGAATGATTCTACCACGAATGGTTGTATCAACGTCTAAGATGTCGCATTCAATTTTAAAATGTCGCCTTCCGACTGAGCCCGCATTTTAGTGCTCAATTGCTTCTTAATTTCGGATTAAGGGTCTTTTGTCGTTCGAACCGGTATACTGGTGCGCTTCAGGGCCATTGTCTGCACAATAAAGCTGGATTGACGATTGATAAGTGGTAGGGTTTCATGCTCTACTCACTCCTTTACTTCGGTTTCCTTCATTAAACAATATTGTCATATATTAGGAAAACCGGATACCCATTTTGGGTACTGAACTTCCGCCATCGGTGTCGATTTACCAATAATAGATTTTCATTAAGTTCCTTATTACCAAATATGTGGCGATTCACTGATTCCAATAGAGTTCTTTGTTAAGAATCCAATATCGGTGAATCACCACTGATGACAGCTGCTTCGTTACCCTAACCTTTATGACTATTGGACATATACCATTTGGTATTAGCGATTATATGAGTTCGATAATTCTATATTGAATTTATATAGGTTTACTTTTAACAATGCACTAAAAAGAGAGAAAGTCGGATAGATAAGCGACACTTTATTTCGAATATTTGTATCAAAATTCTAGCATTGCATACCTATATCTAGGGAACTCATCTACAATTTATTATTGGAATTCTCGCATAAACGACGCCGTCCTGTGGTCATGTCAAGTTTAAAAATAATTAAGGTTCATTTGATCTCTTCTGAAACCATTTCTGGAGAATGTAACGCGATTCTCGTAAATTAGCTAACGACAAAACTCTTCGTCTATATTACTTTTGCATTTTCTCCATCTTCCCTATCGTTCAGACCAAATTTCCCCGACATAAATAATCTTCACCTCTACTTTGGCGTTCTAAATATGTGCTTAAAATATGCCGAACGAAGAAAGTCGACCTAATATAATCGATCAATCAATTCTCCTCTCTTGCCCTCTCTCTCGGACCTTTCCTTCCCTCCTCCCTCTCTCTCTCTCTCTCTACTCGCCTCTCCCTCCACCCGTCCTTTCGCCGTCCCCTCTTTGACCTCCATTCATCACACTTCTCATCTCCCTCCATCTTTCTTCCCACCTATTCCCCTTCCTCTCCACCTTTCACCCCAATCGCCTCCTCGCACCACTAAACAAACGCTCATAATCGATTAATCGCACCCTACCCCCCGTACCAAGAAAACATTTCAACGCCCCATAAAACGCATATCCGAAAGTTTCTTTCGGGTCTTGATACAACGAAACCTCCCCCTCTTTTCCTCTCATCCTACTCATCGCCTCACCCACTCCCATTTTCCCACCCACTCTTTCTTTATTCCATCCCCCAGACACCTCCACTCTAGGCTCAAGTACTACGCTTAGGAGTGGCTCTCTTCGAGACGTGCGTACACTCACACCTACGCACGCAACGACCGTGCCACGGACGCTTCTCTTACTACGCGAGGAAGAGGCTAACCCTTACACGCGGCCGATCTCCGTCCCACCTCCAGTCCCGCTCCCTTTCTTCTATTTCTCTCTCCTTCCGTCCCATTCTCCGTCCTATCCCCTCACCCCCTGAGGCCGGGTGACTGTGCGATTGCCTGAGACGGAGAAAGGCCGGGAGAGAGAGGAACGAAGGGGAGTGAGAGAGCAAGAGAGAGAGAGAGTGGGGCAAATGTGAGGATAGGCGGGGAGGGGGTTTGGGTGTGGGAGAAGAGATCGCTCCGGTGTGGCCCTTAAGAGGTCGGGGGTCGAGGCCCCGTAGCTATCTCTCTCCCCTCTCATTTTCTCTCGATCTCTTTCCTTCTCTTTCTCTCTCTCTCACCACCCCCGCTGGGTAGGATGCGAGGGTGTGAGGTGGCCCTCAAAGCTCCGCCTACTCTCGATCGACTTTCCCTTACATTCCACCACCCCCGCCTCTCCTCCCTCCTTCCCACTCCCTCCCTCCCTCACTCTGCATCCTCTTCCCCTTCCACCCCCTCCTCCCGTAGGATGTACACCCGCTCCGCCGTTCTCCTCCCCCCCTTCCCATTCTCTTCCCTTGCATCCTTCTACTATTATAAATCTTATGCTACACACTGCCTCGCCCTCACACACACACACACACACACTATACTCCAGCCACTCTCTCTGTCCCTCTTCCTTCCTTTATCTCCCACTCTTTGCTCATTCTCTCTCTTTTTGCTCTCCTCAACACCACCCTTTTCTCTCTCTCTTCCAATTTTCTTCCTTTCTTGGGCTAGTTCTCATACCCTTTTACAGCGATTACTTCCTCGTTCTTTCTGCGCATCCGTTTCAATCTTGTCCCTATTCGCCTTCAATCTCTTTCCTGTTCTCCGCCGCTTTCGGACCTCTTCCTATCTTCTTCCTCTTTATTATTTTACTATCGGTTTTTTACTTTTCTTCAAGCGCTTTCTATCTCATCTTGAAAAAATTCTCTTTAGATAAATTGTGATAGATGTCTGGAAATATTACATATTAAGATATATAGGACGCAATGACAAAATAAATCTAACCAAGATGAAGACTTGCATATTCCCATGTTATTCATTTTGCTGTCACTTCCATTATTTCACCACGATACACGCACTCTTGCATTCCTCTGTCATCTGTCTCATTTGCTCTTTATACACGTCGATGTTCAGCATGACTCTCCCCGTCTCTTTTTCTTTCTCTTTATATCTTGGAATGTTTGATTATAGCTTAGTTTCTCTTTAGCACTAAACAATCCTCATTATTTCAGCATCTATTTATCATATTTTTGTGTTGCTTTTTAGAGAACTTTCGAAAAATGAGCTTTATTTCGGTTTTCCTAACCATTGAAATATATTGTGATGGCTACATTCCTCTCAATTCTCGAATCACAACATGTCCTGTTTAAAAAAACATTATTTATTTTTCGAATTCACGACTTAGGTAAGCTAATTAACAAACCACAATCATGGTGACCTCTGTGCACAAATAAATTTACGTTGGACATCTAGAGCTGCAATTTTCACCAGTAAAATACTCCGTCACGTTTAACTTCATATTTGCCTAATTGATGAAGACAGGATAACCAAATTTTCAGAGTATGATCCTCTATCCCAGGGGTCTCAAAACGATTTTACAAGTGGGCCACTTGGTTAATAAATTTTATGCTCGCGGGCCAGAATATCAACATGAAAAAACTTTTGAAAATATGGGCCACAATGTACAAATTTTCGTATTAAGAGGCGGTTTATTGAATTGGGTAAATTACGTTTTTTCCTGGAAAATTTTCGATATGTCCAATCTAACTTTTATTTTTTCTTCACCGAATATGCATCGAAATCAGACAAAATGAGCACAACTTCGGTGGAGCTTTTCCATGCTTTTGGACCAGAAAGACCCCCAATTATCCCGTCCTCAGTGCATTTTATGACGGTATGACAGTACGTGGGGCTAATAAGACCGCTGAGGAAGAGAGAACAGTAATGGGATGGGAAACAAGGGACGAAATGTCACGCAGTAGAAGAGTAAACAACAACAGCGATTTTTTTCGTTTTCGTTACAGTTATTTTGAAATTTTCTTTAACGTTTTTCGTTACGTTATTCAAAAATCATTCCGTTACATTACACTTAACGTTTTCCAAAATGGTAAAGACTTAACACAGGCTCGAGGGTCACATTAAATACGGTTGCGGGCTACAGTTTGGAGAGCCCTGCTCTACCCAAAGGTGCGGAATAGCATGTTGGTTAGAAACTCGTACGTTGGTTTCTGCGTCTCTAAATGTGATGCTGGCCCCTGAGTGCGGCACAAAAGTGTTCCAGAAAAACTGTCCAATATAACTTGCAATACAATCCTTTACTCAACTCCTTATATTATTCATTTAGGTATAACGGTTTTAGCCATTAATATTTCCCCGAGCTGCAATAACTTATCCAGGCGTTGAAATCTCCTATTTCCAATTTTGTTACTTTCACCTTTTATATTTCATGTTAATGTAATATGCCGTTTGTCTATATTTAGAAAACATACTACGCAATTTTATCTATTTCATTTATCGTTCAAATTCGATTCCAGTCAATGTTATTCGCATTTGCTGTATTTTTATCCTCGTCCCTACTTCTGTCCTTCCGTTTGACCATTCACCTCTCAGTCAATATACTTTCATACCGCACTATACTCAAATTGATGGAATGATGTGATCTTAAGATCCTATACCGACAGGCATCAACTCTCGTTTCAATAATATTCCCCAAACTATACTCAGCCTTTCTCTCTATCTTCCTGTACAAGCTCCATTATCGCTGAACTTCTCCTCACATCCTTTCCTCTTTCTCCTTTTTACCTTCAGCCTTCCCAACTTCCTGAGCTCGGGCAATCTTCCTTCCATTCTGCCGTGACCTCCGCCTTTAAACGCGCTCATATACAAAGGCGCACGCACGCAAGTACGTTCATTGTAAAGTTGGCCTCTCTCGCGGGCTGGTTTCGTAGTCGTCCACGAGGAGCGAGTTGCCATACGGGGCAACTGAAGCATGAAGTTGGAAAGAGAGAGAGAGAGGGAGGGAGGGGGTGAGGGTGGGGGGCATAAAAGGTTGGATGAGGGGTAAATGAGTGAGGGAATACAAGAACATAATATAAAGGGGTCGGCCCTCTTAAACAGTAAGGGGATGATAATGTGCGGCTTGTGGACTGACACTAAAAGATTAAAACCAGAGAGGGAGTTTTGAGGAAGAGACAGAGATAGGGAGAAAAGGAGAGAGTAATTGGTTAATGTCTCCCATGTTTCCTTAAGGATCTCGGCGACTTTAATAGAACCTGAATCACTGTTGGGGTAGAACGTCCGAGATGAGTTGAAGATAAAGGTTTTGTTATAGCTGAATGCTCATTCGTTTTATTTTTACCATATGCTTCATTTTTGTTGTCGTTTAAATGTTTATTTTTTTACGATTTCTCCCTTATGAATTATAGAGCTCACTTTATGGACTAGATTAGATTTGTGATCAAAATTACTCTCACAAAACTTGATTATTACAAACCAGTCGTCATCCGTGGTGATTCACCAATCGCTGACTGTGAAAATGATTTATAATGTTACCTATTTTTAGATCGGTTCGGCGAAAAGTGTTGACCTTATTTGGATAGAAGGTTATTATTGATTTCTAATATGATATTTAGAGCTTACATTATGGCTAGAATCCAATTGATGTTCAATTTAAGATCGGTTGATCACAAATGAGGAAGGCTGCCTTTTATCCCAAGTATGCATCTGGTTTTCTCTTTATATGGCTGTCGGGGTTATCTTGGTCATAATTTGTCTTTATTTCTTTTCAATCTAGACGATTCAAAATTCCAATATCATTTCACCGCTTTACCAAAAGAACTACATGCTCTCAATCACCTTTGACATTCTCTCAGGGCTATAGTTAATCCTATGCTAAATTGCTATAAATTCAATTTTCTGCGTTGGATTTTCGACTTTTTTAGCTCTGTCCCAAGGTTTATTTATTGGTGGATTATTTTGCTTCCTGAACGACATGATTGAAAGCCTTGGCCATTGTTTTTCCTCTTAGAGGAAAAATTGCGCAAAAAAATAAAGCGCTCAATGAATATTTTTACGATCCCTCAGCGAGAGACGAGTTATCACCTAACTGGTCATTTAAAAGCCCATCCAGAGGCGCTATAAATACATCTTTATGACGCTTTTTGAACCACAATGATGCAGCTCGCTTCGTTTACGCGCTAGAACCGCCAGATTAATTTATAGTAACGACCTCGATCGAAACGGCCACAAAAAGACGAAATAACGCGGTTTCATTCGATTTTCTCCTCCTTTTCGATGCCTCGGACGAAACTGATTGATCGTTCCGACGCCTTTCTCCCGGCGTCCAGCAAAAATAAAAACGGCGGAATGGAGCGATTAAATACTCGGACATTAAAAAAAGGACATCAACACCATGGGCGCGAGAATCGAGTCGCGAAACGCGATTTCCGCGAGCGAACGCGGAGAGAATAAAACTTCCACTCTCAACGCGAGAAATTACGCGCAGTCCTCCCCCGTCTTTATTACCGGCGCGTACACGGCGGCGTTTTTTATTGTCCCGGAGCGAGCGGCCGACGCGGGAATATTTCACCCCAACTGGGATTCCTTCTCCTCCTCCTTTTATTGGGAAGAGTATGCCTGGAAGAAGAAAGGGGTAAGACGTTTTGTTTTTCGTTTGTCTTTTTCTTTCCCGCGTCGAGACGATCTTCTTTTGTTTTATTTTTTTCCGGTCGAGCGACGCGCCGTCGCGCGGTGTTGGAAGACCACGAGAGGGCTCACGGGTAGTCGATTACCAGAATGTGACAGAACAATTCCGGAGAAACCAAGGATCGCGAATGTCTATCGCCGTCGAAAAAGCTCGGGTTTTCTTCTTCTAGCGTTCTCCTTAACGTCCGCATAACCTGCTCCAGAAATATCGCGAAAGAAAGGAGACCTTGAATTAACCCTCTTGATTTACTGGGAGGTTATCCAAGGATACTGTATTCTTCCCATCGCTTTTATTTGTTTTTTTTTACAGTTTGGCGTGGAAGTTACACGCGCGCTGTAAAACTCTGGATCATTAAGTTTTTAGCGACTTCGAAAGGTCGTCCGGGGAAAGGAAAAGGTCTCGGCGAAAGAGATGTTTGCGTTTTATTGGCGTCATTTTTGCGAAAAACTGACTGACTCTCGAAGATGTTTCGTATGTGTCAATTAAGACGGAAACTTCAGTTTTATTGTAAATTAAAATTAGGACTCCATTCGTATCAGTAATAAATATTAAATAAATATGTAATGATGCTAATAATCACATTTAATTACAAATGGAATCAATTTCTTTCATTTTTCCGAAAATTATTAGTTACTTTTTTTAATACCACGTCTAGAAAAATTGAATTAGCGAGAACCAATTATTCAATTAGAAGATAATGTTTTATGAAATGTTTAATTTCTCGGTTGCATGAAAAATGCTCCTATATCCAATAAAGAGATAAATTAAGCTAAAACAATGATCTGCAATATATTTTTGCTCAATCCTGAGAGTAACTTGAAATGCTGCTTCATTTGGATGAAGGGAATCATCGCTTTATAATCTACCATTTAATCTATAAAAATGGAAAATACTTCATTTTTAAAGCACGACCTTGTTCCTTCCCGTATAAAATGTTATTTACGGAATTGCGCCAGGCAAATTTAAAGTAATGTTGTTTCTATAAAAAATAGTTCTCTGACGGATTCTTGACAAATAAAGGAAAATCTGCCACTTTCGCGTTCAGGATGCTTGTTTGCTCGTAATTATCTGTTTCCATCGTGCGGATAAATATCTCTCTTAACCATTGGGGATAGATTATTTCCTACTGCAATAGCATTACTCTTTCGTCGGTCGAGTAGTTTGTGCTCTGCATTCTCTACTTTTCCGTGGCCTGTCATTTCTTGACCCTTCTGTTTAATAAATGGATTAGAATTTGTAAATATATATTGATTATTATTATAAATGTGTAGAAAAAGTTCATTTATAATTTTTAGCAAGCGAATCAATACATTTAACGATGGAGAAACAGCTATAAACATGAATTATGGCATATCTTTTACATGTATTCACCTTTTCGTATATGGAGCACAAGAGATCCGGTTAAAAAAAAACTGTGGAAAAGAATTTAGAGGAACACTATCCATAGGTTCCTTACGAAAATACCTGTTATCCCGCATCGAACCAAAGGAAGATTTACAGCCCTTTCCGGGGCTCATTCTGCCCTCCTTCCCACCATTAAACCCTCATTTTTAGCCCACTCAATCAACTTGTCTTATTTTTTAAGACGGAATCCTCGTTCCGGTCTGCGAGGTGGAGGAGAGTGGAGTAGCGAGGGAGAGAGGGAAAGAATGAGTTAGGAAAAGGAGAGATCCTACGGCCCAATAAATAACTAGACGAACTCTAATTACGCTCTCTTCCATCCTTCGCGGTGTCTCGAGAGCTCTCTCCTTCCATCATCTTCCCTCGAATTGGCTCGTTACGCGATTCTCGTATCTGTCCAAGAGGAACGACGACGAGAAATGCTTCAGATTTTTAAAATGAGCGTGGTGGGAAGGGAGGGAGGTTTTTAGAAGGCGGGGGAGTAAGGTGGAATGAGGCAGTAAAAAGGGAGTGAGGTCGTAATACCGCTAGTTTTTTTGGCTGCGGGGAGATATTTTTCCTACAGTGTCAAAAAGATGGGACGTTTAATTTCTCGATAAATCGTAATTTTTTCAAATTTCGTATTCGTCGGAGTGGAACGGTCTAGATCGCTAAATTTTCGGGAGGAACGGGATGCCATGGGATCGCAAAGGGTTCTCGTTCGGGTTCTTATGGGAAGAAAACGACCGTGTTTTTTTTTCAAAGCGAAGGGATAAGATAGGATTGTTCTCCACCTTCCTCTCTCTCCCTTCCCTCTTTTCCGTTTCGACTTTGTTTTTCGCATCCCTCCCTCCGCGTAGTCTTTCATTACGTTATCTTATCCCTCAGTAATCTTCACGCGTGATTTCATAAACCCCTAGAACTCTCGGCGATAAGCCGCCTTTACTTCCCAAACACCGGTCGGATACCATCTCTCCACAACCCAAACTCTCTTCCTTCTCCTCTCTCCGGCTCTCTCGCTCACTCAATCCTCTCTCTCTCTCCCTTCCTATCTTCCTCCTATCTTAACTATTTTCCAGTTTATTTCTCTTCCGCCTTTTTCCCCATGCAAAAATACCAGTTGTCGAACCTGATTTCTCTCTCTCTATTCGACTCCATCGCTTCATTTCATTTGTGCGTCAGCTCCCGCGTCCGTCAAATCTCTATTAGGTCTCCTAGAATTACTACTTATTTTTTTTCACGTGATACATACCACATTAATCTATAAAGTGTCATATTTAATTATCGTTCATATTCTTATCTTTCTCAAAAAGCTATACCTATAAAATACATTTTACTTTAAAAAGTATGCTGTATTTAAATGTTTATCAGTTACAGCTCGAGTAAGTTACGCTGACCTCATAAACAATCTGATTTAAAATCCATAAAATTTCAATTCTCATGCATTGGTTGATAAAACAAACTCCGCATTTGGTTTTTTCTACTGTTTTGCGTCTTTTTTGTTTTATGGCCTTATTTGTTTTCTGGATTTTCAATTACATTTCAGCCCTCAAGTGAGCTCGATAGCTCATTTCTAGGCGTTCTTTACCAGCGAAGCGGTAATAGCGGAACGCCTTATGGGCACGTCTGGTCCGTCCGTCCGTCGTAACTTTTATCTCCTAAATGGCTGGTCGGATTTTAATTAAATTATGTACGGGTGATCGTTATTAAAATTTATCACCCAATTTTGATTTTTAACTGAATCCGTCAATTATAACTTCCACTTTACATAATTACTTTAATAAACTTATACTCGTGTCTCGTTAAATGGCATCCGTCAATCAACGATGAAACACCAAACTTTTCTCTCCCTAGCACTTACATGATCTGTGAGGTTTAGATTAAAAAATATATTCGGAGAGAGAACATTTACCACAAGAAAGTCTATGAGACCACAGACTTACGAATAATAGTTTCGGAGATAGAAATTCTAGAAAATCCCGCGAAAAACATTGCATATTTTGTTTACATCGATCTTTAAGGCTCTCTGCAAACAACAATTGAAATCCATTTTTTTCTATATCACGCCTTTATATGATCTGTAAAGTATAGTTTAGAAAATGTATTCGGATAGAGGACAACATTTACTACAAGATAGTCTCGAGACCACATAATTACGAGTTATGGCTTCGGAGATAAAAATTCGAGAAAATTCTGAGCAAAACATCGCATATTTTGTTTACATCGATAGCGAAGACGGTCCTCTCAGCAAACAACAATTAAAAATCCATATATTTCTCCCCCATCCTCTTATATGATCTGTGAGGTATAGATTTAAAAATTTATTTGGATAGAGAACAACATTTACTACAAGATAGTCCCCGAGACCACATAATTACGACTTTAGTTTCTGGAATAAAAATTCGAGGATCGCCCAATCTTTTGATACCGTTTCATACGTATTTTCCATGAAGAACGCCTTTGAAATCTCTGTGTATTCCATTTATGGAGTGTACTTTTCCATCTTGTTAGAGTTAGATCAACTAACAAGTTTCCACTAGAACAGCGGGATATTGTTATTTAATGGTACTAAAACAACAGACTTGAACCTCAATCAGTGTCGCAGTCAGGAGGGTGGTAATTGGGCATTTGCCACCCCCAAGATCGGAGATAATCTTAACGAAAGCATAGAGTATGCGAGCGTCAGGTGAAAATAAGGTGTATCGAAGGTGTCGAAATTAGTATCAATACCATTAAACTATAACTTCTATCATTACACGATGGTTCTTGCAGATCAATCAATAAACAAGTGTTCAGATAATGTGTTGAAGTATTTGCCTTCCTCCCCCAACTAAATTTCTAGCTGCGTCACTGGTCTCTTATGTATTTCTTTAAAATAACTCGATCTCCAGTCTCTTTTATTAGGAAATCTGGCTTGCTTTCCAGTAATGACAAATATCCATTTAATAGCGACCTCGTCATCAGAGATCAGAAGCGCGTCTACTCCCTAGTTCGAATTTCCCCATACTCTTCTTTCCCCCCTTCTTAACTCACGCTTTTTTTATGCCGTGTCCCGAGTATTCCTCAAGTATGTTGTACTTTAATATCCCCAATTTCCTCTTTCTAATTAATTAAAAAAATTTGTCCCATCTTTCATTCTATTTAATTCTATATCTCATGAATAATTCTCCGTTTTGAGGTATTTTTAATTTTTGTTCTTCGTATTCTTATTTCTCTTTTGGTGTAAAAATCAATTCTCTCAATACACCTTTATCCACCATTATGAATGTTCAGAGAAACTACATAATCCTTTAATGTTCCATTCTCCACTCACTTTTCCCTCTTCCCATTTCATCTCCCTAGCCTTCTCCATCTCCTTCTACGCTCTTTCTCTCTCCTCGAAATATCTCCCATCTCCCTCTTCTCTCTCATACCTTCCCACTCGACTCTTCTATTAACGCTTCGAAGCTCTCTTCTCGCCGGCGACCGCTCAGCATCTCTCGCCCCCACACTCCTCCTCCTTCCCGCCCCCCCCCTTCTTCCAAAGACCTCTCTCTTCTCTTCACCTCCACGCCCCCATCCATCCTTTTTTTACCGAGAGCTTATTTTTTTCTCCTCCGGCCCCCATCAACTCACCCACGCCCCCTCCCGCTCTCTGTTTGCCCTCGCTCCGCACTCTCCCTTTAAATCCTTCCCGCTTATCCTTCTCCCAATATCTGTTCCATTTTCCTCATTTGTTTTATCCTTGCTCGCCTCAACCTCTTCCTCCTTCTCTCCCTCTCTTCGGGATGCTTCTCTCGGTAAATACTTATCATCGGTCTCACCGGTTCAGCTTATACCGATCCAATCTACATTCCCTCCCCTCCTTCTTCCCCACCTCCTCTCTCCTAATTGTTTCTTTTTCCGAAGTCGCATCTTCCTTCCACTCTCTCCCTCTTCCTCTCCCTTATTAATCTGCCGCTCTTTATATTTTCGCGTCCTTTTATTCCCTTCCTTATCTCGCGGTTCTTGTTTATCGTCATTGCCTTCCATCTCCCTCTCTCTCCCTCACTCTCTTATTAATCTGCCGCTCTCTCGGCGTTTTTTATGTTCCATTCTCCTCTTCCGTTATCGCTCGCTTCTCTTTATGACTATATATCCCTAGCGCACAATCTCTCCCGTTGGAATTTTTCACGTGCCGAAATCTTGATGCAGCATTTAAAAATACCCCAGACGGTGTTCCTGTTTATCGCGATTGTCCGATTTTACTTGCTGTCAGTCTGGAGGAAATGGCGGCGGTGATGCCGTATTAGCGCTCTTCTTAGCAGAGTTAGACATGGTCTCTGGTTCCCGAGTTTGTCGATTCGAAACCGTCACTTTCGATGATCGCGTGAATAATATTTAATTACGTAAACCTCTCTATCCTTTTTATGGATACCACGTAGCGAACACGCTGCCTTCAAAGAGCGGATGTGATTTGATGAGGTGAATTCGCAAGCCCATCAGGAATGTGGGAGAAAATCACTTTGTCTTTGCTGTGGCATATGGACATCTAGTTGGCTAGTTGGAATACCATCTTGAGGGTGCTTTCGGTGGAACATGAGCTTTTGACGAATAAAAAGTATACGAACGAGTGGGTTTTTTTATTATCTCGACAATTCTTTAATATACTCGCATTGATGAAATATCGCATTAATTTACGAATTTAATATTTAAAATCTCTTTTTATCCATATCCTGCGATAGTTTACGATTTTCACAACTTTATCGAAGCGGATTATGTATTTGAAATCTCCTTCAAATCATCTAGACGGACTTGTTTCATTGATTAGTAAATATCACAAATTGGTTTAAGTGGTTGATATCTCCTGAAATGATCCTGAAGTTTTAGTATTCATGTTACTGTTTACGAATTTTAAACATTCACTCTATTTTTTATGAAATGTCGATCTAATTAGGCAACTGATATCTCTTTGAGAAGCTGTGTTGAGGTGCGCACGAGTATTTGAACTCAGCAAATTCTCTCCGCACTAAACAAAACTCCTTAAACATGCAGGAACCGAAAGAGGAAGGAATATATATTCATATTATTTTGTTGGAACTGATATCTCATATAAGTTAGGTGCAGCAAATAGCATTGGAGAAGTACTGCATAAAGTAAAACCAAGCCTCAGGTTTAGTCGCAGTTATACATAGGTTTGCTTCACCATTTGACCCACATGGAATGGTTGCGTAAAGATTTCACTGTAATTTCTGCCATTTTTTGTAAGCTTTCAAATCATCAGGCAGGTACGCGAATCTCAGCCGACGAATCTTTTCCATTTCTCATCGGAGCCTGAAAAAATTGTAATCCCAAGAAAAAAAGTTCGACTTGGATATCGAGAAAAATTAGTAATAATACAAAATTTCATATATTCATTTTTATATATATATATATATAAATTGTTATTAAATATATAAATATAAATAAATATATATATAAATTAGCGAGGGGAAATACTGATCGTATCTCTCCTCTCGGTTCGATTTTGCAATCGAAAGGTGAACTCGACATTTTTTTGACGATTCGACGAGGGAAGGAATCCCGAGGCAGCCATCGAAAGGTTTTTCTCATGCCCTTCTGAGTTCCTACGTTTCTCATAATCTTTTGACCCCTTCCTCCTCCCTCTCACTCCCTTTCCTATCTCTCACTCCCTTCACCTCCACGCCCCGCTCTCTTCCACCCTTTCACTGCCCCTCCCAGCTACCATCACTCTCCTCCGCCTCCCTTTATCTCTTTCTCTCTCTCTCTCTCTCTTTACCTCTTTCCGTACATCTCATTCCTCCCCCTTACGCGAGACCCCTTCAATTCCTTCCGACCTCTTCCCGCTCTACTCTTGTTACCTTCCCTTCCCTCTCCCCATTTCTCTCTCTCTCTCTATCCTTTCCTGCGTATCTCTTGCCATCGCATTTCTACGATTCCCCCCTCTAGTTTCCACTCATCCCACGTGATATTATTTTTTGCTCCGCCAATTTTGCGCAGCCTCATTACTCTTCGGTAAACGACGCTCGCATGAAAAAAGAAAGGATAGGATGCCGCTGGGGTGAGGTACTCGCGAACGGCCGCCACGGCTTCGTTAGAAATTGGCCTTAATTTTGGATTTATTGCAAAAATAATCGTCTTTTTAATGCTCGATGCAAAGTGGCATTTACAGGCGAGGAGGGATTTGTGTTTTCCATTATAAGACGATCATGTCCGCAGAGAGAGGATACCTACCGCCTGATACTAAGTGCGAATTCTGCTGTGAACATTATTGTTCACAATATCCTATGTAATTGTGGGCACGTTAAGTAGTTGACGTAAGAGTTCTGCATGACCTGATGGCTTATTTAGCGGAATCTGGTATTGTAAGAATCATTGAAATCATTTGACATTAAATTAATATGAATCGAAAAATATAAGACAACAATTATTTGATAATTACATCATTTTCTTAAATCCTTTATACAAAAAGTTTGATTTGTTGCACTTGGTTTTAATTTTAATAGCAACGAAAAAGATATGATAACTTAATTAATCAAAATGAATTTCACGAAGATTTAATTTAATAAAAGTCATGTGCTGTGTATAAAATAAAGTTTGTAATCGCCGCAGGTTGAGTTTAGCTGTGGATAAGTAATAGAGCGACTGTATTTGTTAAGAGAGGCTGTAGTCACAAAGCGTTTGAGTGAACTGACCTGGAAACAATAATGCATAGAAAAATGGACATGAATATTTAGTATTCCGGTATTTATTGAAGAAGTGAAGATGGGCTTGATATAGGTTTATCTGTTTGTGCAAATGAGCTTAGGGGGTAGAACATAATGCACATGAAAATGATGTATAGAATCGACTGGTACTACTAGCCCTTTTTCATAAATGCGCTCAGAAATGCCAAAAGAGATTTTACGAAACACAGGTGTAGTGAAATGGCAACACCTGCTAATAGCTTGTGGCGGTTTGCAGAGAAATCATGTGAATGTAAATGCTTATTACATTTAATGATGCGTCACTTTTTCAATTATAAATATTAAACTAATCAAACTGAACAGAAAACTTCCAAACCGTATCGTCCGAAAAAAAACGAACAGCTACGCCGAAAAACACTCAAACACGGCGCTAAGTTCTCACACCTATTACTTCACGCGGGATCATCAATATCGTTCGCGTTTTGTTTTCCTCCTTTTCTTTTCTCCTCCAATCTTTTATCATGTCATCATCTCACTCCTCCCTCTCCACCTCTTCCTCTGACCCTCCTACCTTCAGGAAGGGGAGAGATAGGATGCGCGAAGGTGTTAGTCATTCATAATCGTTACGTGCGACCATCCAATCGGCAAATATCTCACACGCGGCCAGCACACGATCGATCTCTCCAGGGGGAAAAAAACAAAGCACTCTCGTTCTCTTCCCTCCTCGCCCAGCTATGAGAGTTCGGCTTTTGATGGTTTTCCACGGGCATCGTTTCTCACTCATCCCGCAAACAAACCACGCCTATTAAGCATTCATCAGCTACACAAACATCTTCTCATCTTCTATCTCTCTCTCTCTCTCCATATATATATATATATATATATATATATATATATATATATATATATATATATATATATATATATATATATATAATCTCCTCCTGCATCCATAAAACTCCTCGGAACCTCATATATTTCTCACACATTTGCCGTGTATATGTCGATTAATATGATTTATTCGCCAGTATCAACTCTGAAAAACATAATATTTTTCTATTGCTCAGAATGATGGCGGTTTGGGTCACTTCGTAGATACGTTATTGACTTTTACCACTTTCATTTATTCCACACTTATTAAAGTTCATAGTCGGGTTTTGTAAACTGATTTGTATGCGCCCTCTTCAATGGGGTTTGGGCAAACGTATTTTGTCTTCGTTTTGTGGCATTTTGATAGAATGAATCTTTTGGGTTCATTGCTGCGACGGAAGAGCAGAAGATAACAACTAGTATAGCAAAATTCGTGTAACTTGAAAATTTTTAATTATGTTACAGTATAACAGAAAATGAAAGAGCCGAAAATGTCTTTTTAGATCTTTATTTTTAAAATAATAGACGGAGGTAGAACCTCGAGAAATAATCTCGCTAAAATTGCCAATGTTATCCTGAATTAGGAGAAAGAAATTTTTAGATTGAAAATCAGTGCCCTGATTTTATATCTTTCTAACTTTTTATATCCTTGAAAAAGTTCCACATATAATGTGAAAACAGTATGAGTTAAATGAAATATTAAAGATTTCGTTATGATGAAAATAAATCGTATATATGTGGAAGTAGGCATTCTAAATTAAATTATAGTTTGCCTGTATTTTCTGTCACAAAATGTTAAAAGTCATTACTAAATATCTCTGGCTCATTAACGACTCATTGGTGTTATCAAGGTGTGTGTGTGTATTAGGCTAATCAACCTCTTGGATTATTATAGCCATAACTCATTCTAAACTTTAGTATTTATGTTGATTAGATATTTCATCTCCCAGAGAGTATTTTTCTTAATTTTTTTCTGAACTCATTTACCACTTATTTTATGGGAATAAAATTATTTATGCATCCACTACTTACTGTAAAAAAACAGAAAGACATGGGGTAAGTCAGAGTAAATCGGCTCAAAAAATGAAACGTTTGAAATTGCTGTTTACTATTTAATATTTCTTTGACGTCATGTGGACACTGGGACGCGCATATCCTTGAGGAATATATTAATACAATATAAATTGTTATAATTACACTCAATTCTAAGGTAGAGCAACTTTAAGTCGACCAATTCTATGAACCTATTCTTCCACACAAGGTTGGGTGAATGAACCTTCGGAAGGGACGTTAAGCAGTTTGACCCCCTTGGTGCTCTTCTTAAGAGTGGGCTAATGCTGGCACCGGGATTCCATCCTCCCTTGTGTGTTTCTTCGGTGTGGAAGGAGTTACGGCTATAATAATCCAAGAAGTTGATTAGCCTTAAATACATGGAAACAAACAAAGAAGCAAACAGAGGTTGGAAGTACAGGAATTTGTAATCTTTCTCGCGTATCTGATCCACACGCCGTAATTAAAATTTCTGACGCGATACGTTTCATCTACTACATACCCTACTTCATTTTCTAATGGAATATCTTCCGTGAATGAATTTTGTTTTGCCCTGTGCACCTGCACAACCTTTCCTTTGCGATCCATTGACAACGCTCCCATTCACTCTACTTGACTGAAATAGGTTCGCTGTATTTGGCATGGCAGAACCCACAGAAGGTCACTTTCATGTTCAGAGGACTGTTTCTCCTCTGAAGATGACGAGAATGGCTGCATTTCTATCCTGATCAGTCGCCTTCTTAAGACCGTTCTTATCATGAAGGCAGACTCGTCCAAAATTATCTCCTACAGTATATTAAAGCATACAGGAAAATTCTAATGTGGTCACCACATGACTTTCTCCATACCTGTAATATTTCTAAAAATTCCAAATAGATCAAATGATAATAAATGTTTTAAGGAACTGCAAGAAAAATTTCAAGACTACAAAGGACAGAAATAAACACAAACCATAGCCTTCTGATGTTGGATATAGCCACGAAGCTCCAACAATTAAGAAAAGACTGTCACAGACCATCGAGAATATGGTCAAAACGTCTTCAGGGGACCTCAAAACGTGTATTTCCGTTAAAATCTCGAAAACAATACTTTCCCGTATACTACGTATGGAGAAAGTAAAAATGACCATTACTGTAGTATTTTTACTTTCTCCATATACGATGTATAGAAGTATTGTTTTCATGAAAAAAATCGAATTGGAGATTTCAACGGAAATACATGTTTTAAGGTCCTTTGAACACGTTTTGACTATTTACTCGATGATGTCTGTGGATGTGTCTGTCTACGTGGGTCTATGACCGGAATTTTGTGTGTGATCTAACCCAAAATCTATTAATCAGGTCAACGCGAAATTTTATATTTCACATTTTTGTTAAAGGGAGACGATCTGATTAGTTTTTGATAAAAATCGGTCAACTGAAAGTTGGTGTATACTCTTGTCACATCCATTATTTTGAAATATTTGCTTTAATATTTGATATATGTAAAAAAAGTATTGGAATAAATCTTCTAGGAAATTTAATTTTCTACAACCTTAGTTTAAAACGATCTCCTATATAATATATTGTTTAAGGGATATCTTAAAAACTAAATATTTAGCTACCACAACCACACCACCTACCGGCGACTATTGTAAACATTTGACGCTTAGTTACGTCTTAGTAACGATCCTTTTGATTTTCTTAATTGTTGGAGCTTCGTGGCTATATCCAACATCAGAAGGCTATGGTTTGTGTGTCCTTTGTAGTCTTGAAATTTTTCTTGCAGTTCCTTAAAATATTTATTATCATTTGATCTATTTGGAATTTTTAGAAATATTACAGGTATGGAGAAAGTCATGTGGTGGCCACATCACATTTTCTTCAACTAACCTTGAGCACAACCTATTTTTTTGTTGTATGCAGCTCCACAATAACTAATCTTGTAAGTTTCAATGATTGACGTTGGGTTTTAGAACCAGCTTCACATTGTCTAAAGTGTCGTGTGGAAGGCTTTCTAAAACTGACCCGATTGACCCTAACGCACCCTATTCCACTGTTAAATATACGTATTTTCAAAAGTACTTTTACCGGTAAGCGTAGTTATTTTAATCGTAAATTTTCTCTGAGAGATGTAAACGTATGTTGTCACATTTTAAATGTTGTAGAGTTCTAGACATCTGCAATTCAGTAACAGTTTGTTCAGTTGAAATATATTTAATAATTTAATTAAAATAATAATTTAAATTTTCTTTAGTTAACCGATTCAGCCTTCCGAAATGAAATTATATTAAAAAAGAGTAATTGCACGCATTCTATCTTGCTTCGAGATAGCTTTGATGCAATCTTATACCAAAATTCAAGCTATTGGATTTTGTTCAATAACAAGTGTGAAAACGTTATTCTGCTCAAAAGTTTTATGTGTAATTTTGAAATTAACCCAGATGTGCATGGAGATCAAAATTTTATCGAACTGATGTTCTATTTAAAAAATTTTTAAATCTCTTTTTGTAAAACTTTAATGGTAAATACGGCAACTCAGTTCCGTATTTTGATACACTCAGTTGAATTGAAACACACGAGTTTCATAAGATTTATTCCGACCCAACACAGATAAAAAACGATCAGCAGTTTCAAACACGGCCTAAAAAGTGCATTTAAAGACAATAGACTCTTCTTTCCGGGGAATAAACGACGTGTGCTTGCTAACATTTTTATACAGCGAACACGGGACACATCAACTCGCTCCGGAGAGTTATGCACGCATTTCGGAACCGGAATTCGATGTTCATTTGTCATGGGCTCACTGACGAAGCGGTGAAAAACTTACGATCCCTCGATTATACACCGCCTTTTTCCCAGCGTCCCCTCCCACTCCTGCCCCCTCTCCCCCTTCAACCAATCCTCTTTATAGCAGTTATACCTTCATCCATTTCCTCCATTTTTCCCCCTCCTCCCCCGCCAATCCGCCTCCCCCTCTCCGCAGCCCTCATTCCTCCATCCTCCTCCCATTTCTTCCGTGGGAGCGGTGCTCCTCCAACGCATTCTTAACCTTTTACCCCTTCCCTTCCGTAAGCCGTCTACAACACCCTCCCTCCCCCGCCATGCCTCTCTCCCCTATCCATTGCCTTTTTCCCTCAAGAGCGTACGGAACCACCGCCATCCCCTCCTCCCTCCCCCCGCCATATCCTTTCTTTCCCTGCTTAGCCTCACTCCCCTTTCCCTTTCCGAGGCCCGCCCACACGGTCTCTCTTCCCCTTTCTGCTTCTCCTCCTATGTACTCCAATCTCTCCCTATGTCTCTCCCTTAATTCTCTCTGTGCCACTACACCGAGAGATCGCCCGGTTGTCCGCTGCTCTATATTGAAGGTGGAGGTAAGATGGCCTCTTTTTCTAAGTGTAGCCTTCTATGAGGATGGGTAACTCTTCTCCCTATGCCTTTCTCAATTCCTCCGCTCTTCCCTTTCCCCCTCCCCCTCCCCTGTTTCCCCCGTAGAATGGAACCTAAGGTATGAGTTCAAGTGTAATTTTGCTTGGATAGGGTGCGCGATCATCTTCTGTTCCAGTAATAAATGGGCTTGTTGGAAAATTTTCTATTTTCTCTTGGAGAGGTCCTATTAGATGCAGAGTGAAGTAAAGGGTTAGAGCACTGATATAAAAGTGTTATAGAGCGCAGACGCGTATGTTGTACCATATCCACTGAGAGCTTCTTTGACAAAATCATTACAAATGCATACATTTTCAAAAGGTTTTTTGTTATTCGACCGATGAGAAAAAATATGCCGTTAAGGAAACGGATTTTTCTTGTTATCCTATTTTTTCTATCAATGTAGCTTTACGCAACGTGTCTTCGTAATGATACCGTGAGTGACTACGTTCAATTTTTCACATAAAACTGATTTCGACGATGAAGTAGTTGAAAAGTTTCTTCAAAAAAGAATCATTTAATAGTATTTAAAATGGTTTAAATTCCAATTGAATCAGCTTAAGTAACTTCGTTTTAAGTGATTTTGATCTTTATTTATAGTGAGTATCTTATAATAATGGAAACTGAAATTTCATGCCGCTTCTATTCTTAAATATCATGTAGGAATATATTTTCAGAAATATGGTTAAAATTGCACGTACATGGATGTGTGCATTTAAATACATACATTAATTCTTGCACGAAAACATAGAATTCTTCAGCAAATAAATAGGTTTTCTATTACAGAAAACATATAATGGTGAGCAATTATATAATTTGCAGAGATGTATGAAATAACTGGCTGACAAAGAAATATCTTATAGGTACGCTATTTATCTATCTCATTCAAAATTCAGGCCTTGATTTAAGAAAAGATAAATCATTCAAATATATAGGTTCCTTACGTAATTTTGCCTTTGTATAATTTTGTAGCTAATTATACGCCAGGGTGGCCAACCGTCCTAAGTTTGGAGGGACAGTCCATCCTTACCATCACTCATCTCGCCTTGTTAAATGCCACAACTTGAGGCCCGCTTTTTGAAAAAATATAGATTAATATTCCAAATTGCCATTTAAATCGTCCGGAACGCCCTCACTGGTCACACCAAACTATCTGATATCTACTGTGTCTATCTATCTACGGCTTGCTCATCAATAAATGCAGCACAACCAAGCTACTGTAAGCTGTCCCTCCTTATAATCGGCAAATATTTGAACATGTCCCTCCTTGGCTTCCTGAAAAGTTGGTCACCTTATTGTACACTATATTTCTCAGAATCACAAGAAAAAATATATGTACAATGAAGAAATCGAACCTCCGGTGCAATAGTACGAAGACTAATACTTTGAATCACTTGTTTCTTAGTAAGGTGAAAAATATTAGTTCTCTGTGAGCAACATACTCATCCTAACACAGCAGCTTTGATTTTTTAAATTACAAAATTTGACCATTTTTCGAAATGGTGGGGCTGTATCCTGAGTCGCTTTAAAACAAGAATGTGGACTGTTTTAAAATAAAATGCTCGCAAGTGTAATAAGCACGCGTAGGATCTAGATAGGGTGCCCTCTTATAGCGTTCCCTTCACTTGCCTCACATCCTCGCGCGACCCATTTGCCTCGACAATTGGCTCTTTCGCGCGAATTGGACAGCTCCAATTATCGCCGCCACTGTCACTACTTGTGAGAGGCATAAGTTGCCCTTCTTCTCACCCTTCCGCCTCGCTTTCCTCCCCCCTCCTTCCGCGCGCACACCCCTTCCCTCTCGACGTACACGCACAGACACGCGCTGGGCCGGCGCATGACAGGGGCCGAGGATCTTAAGTGACGTGTGTCCAACCATTTGGAGTCCTCCTGTTGCCGCTGTTCTCCTCGCTCTCCTCCTGATCAAGTTCACCTGTTGTGTTCCATCTCGGCCACGACGGCGATGGCGCTTCGATGCGTCTTTAACTCCATCCCCTCCCGGTCCAGCCTTCCTTCCTTCAACCCTTGTCCCCTCCAAGAGATTTCATGCATGCTTTGGCGAGGCGTCAATTTCTACGCTTCGTTTTTTTTTGTGAAGTGGCCCTAAATATTGACAGCGCTCTCTTCTCCCTCCCCGTCTCTCTTTTTCTTTCTTTCTCGAAAGGACTAAACGCTCTCAATTTTCACTCGCGTCAGGAAGGAAAGGGAGGTAAAATTAGTCCTCGCCCTGACACCCGCCTGCACTTCGATACACCTGTTGTTGTGTTCAACGCACCTCTCCCCCACCCCTCACCACTTCTCGTCAATTCTCTTTTCTCAATTCACGACCAATTCATAATCTGCATATTTTGAGAGGTTGTTAGTCGCTTTGAGGGAGGGTAAAGAACCGCGGGACCATGTCTTTTTTGGGTAGCAGGTTGCGAGGGGAAAAAATGGACCGGCTTCGGACCCGTCCCCTTTTTATAAAAAATAGAATAATGATAAGAGTCCCTCCGGATTAATTGCCAGCCCAAAAATTCTCAAGCTTTCGGCGGTCCTTTTGATGTGCTCGCCGCGGTTAACCTTTGCCTCGGACATTGCTGTTATTCATCCGCGGGTCACGCGGTTAATTCAGTCTCGCCATCCGCATGATTTAAGGATCGTTGGGACGTTAACGCGAATCTAATTAGCGCAGTAATACACCGGACGAGACTTGTTTTTTTGCCTCGACTAATAAACATTGTCGTAATTTATACGACTCCGCGGGAGTGCTTTACGATCCGGTCGGTTAGATATAAACCCGCGTCTAATCGGAGATCTCGCAATAACTGAGATGAACTTGGAATGATTCAAATCGTCGACCTCATTGCGGGGAGGAATATCGCCGTGCGAGTGTGCGCGCTCGTTGCCGCTCATATTGGTGGGATGAATGCGCACGCGGCGTGTACCTGGTACGCAAATAACAACGGCGCGGAGCCAAGAGAGGGAGCGCTCTCGAAATGGAGCACTTGCTGCATGGAGGATATACTCGGCTAATGATTGTCTGTAACTGTTTCGCCGCATTTCTTCCGGCATAAACTTGGCGAAATTTTGCCTATTTATTAAGGCATATGTCGTTATTCTCGGTCATTTTTACGTCATTTATACTCATGATCTGGCTTGTTAGTATGTAAGCTGCCCTCGTAGTTGTTTGAATTATAAGGCTTACCTCCACAATATCTCTCTATAACTGCCGACATAATAGTAATGAGCTTAATTTGTTGGGTATATTTCTTATTCTAAGGCATCAAATAAACGTCAAGTGCTCCCATTAAAATGCATGCTAATATAATAGGAATATTCTCTACGCGCATACCGTAAATTTTACTTTCATTTGTCTCTATGACGTACACACGACCTTTCCCGCTAATAATCAAGAGCTAGCGATCATTTGAGAGGACAACTTGAAGAAGAGTATTACGAGAAACGGATCGAGTTAGACCTTTGGTCTCTCATTACAGAAAATTACGCGAGGGATAAAAAAATAGTAATGATACCGTGCGCGAGTTGTTCTCTTTAAAGCATTACCATAACAGACAAAACTTTTCATCCTTCCCGGGTGTTTTAGATGAAATACGGCTGTTCCGGGGGCAGATGCAGAGGTAATATTTCCCAATGGTATCCAGATTTTTCGCGATTTTTCAATTCCTGTTGTGCAGCTGCGATCTGTGCCGAGTGCATTCCTAGAAATGGTTTGCCTTGCCGACTAATAAGATATGATAGGTGTAATTATATAGCATTCCTCTTTTCTCCTTTTGAACGGCAGCTTGATAAAATTCTAAAAAGTATTGTGCGGTCACGTTTGTTAAATATGGGCGTGATTAGCGTTACAGCATAATGGAATGAATGAAGATGTGATTTTATCGCATTATTTCTTATTAAGGAAATACTGCAATAAATATGAAAAAATTATTCTTTTTGGATGTAATTGCTTGTTATAAATGATGTGAAGAAACTTCTTAGAGAGCACCTATCAAGGGAATTTACGTAGATTTGCATCGAAGTTTCAAATCCCGTCCTTGAATTTATGTAAATATCTTAACCTCGCTGCCATAGGAATTCATCAATCAGCGACTGAGCATCCGCAATGAAACCGCAAATGGAAAAAACATCCCTGAGAACAACATGCCTTACGGTTACACCTGATTTGTTACCGTTGCGTTCTTTCTCTTCTCTCTGATCATACCTCGCTATACCGTACGAATTAATAATGTGTAAAAAGGTTAAATTGGTCGAATTCTTAAAAAAAAGCTTGCTCTAAACGTTGCTCAAAAGAGCGTTGGAGTTTCTCCTTTGAATGGTCTTTTAAATTCCTGTTCTTTCCTCCGAGCGAGAAACCTCCGAATCTGGAACCGGTATTCCACCGGAAGAGTTTTCACCTTTTTTTCGATCTTGGCGTAAAATTTTCAGTATTGGCACTCCTTTTTTCTGTTTGGAAAATTTGTTTTTTTTATAAAATAGAGACGATCTGGACTTTACGACGTTTGCTAAGGTTGAGTCGCATATTCGGCGGCATATTTGTCGAATATCAAATAAAAATGTGGCTCCTATAATTTTTTTTTGTTAATTCGAAATATAGAAAAAAAATATTTACTATTTAACGGGCTCGTCTATTCAAACTTTTAACAGCCGTTTTTTTTATTAATCCCGCTAGAATTTTATGCTGGAAGTTAATCTTCCCGTAGGAAACGCATTCACTAAAATATCTCTCCTTCGGAGAAATCACGCGTTATTTATTTTTAACTGCAGCTTCTCTATTAAAGTATGCCTATGCGCCGTGTTTTTATTGGCGGGCATGAATATTGAATGAGCGTTACTAGAATTCTCTTTTTTTTAGTTCTTCTTTCTTAACTAACACTATCCAAATCACCCGAGCAAGTGGATCAGTACAGCCAATGGCTGCACCGTTGCGGTCCTGGGGCACCGAGGCATCAAGGGTGCTTCTCTGAATCAGTTTGTGTGCTGGCTTCCGTTTTGCTATGCTTGAATGAGCCCATTTTGTTATTTGCGGTTCCGACAATTAAATTTATTTGTATGATGCGGCATTATGTTTTATTCCCTCAATATAAAAATTATTATACTCAAATCATTTTAAAGCGCCAACTTAAATTCTTTGGCATAAGTACGTCTCTCCAATATCCATGAAAAGTTTCGGAAAATCAAATTCGCATTTAGGCTACAAATCAGCCGTCCTCATCGGTTATTCCTGGATAGAACATGTTTACAAATGAATAGTTAAATATAATTCTCAAATTGTAGAATATAATAAAGAGCAATCAGAATCTACTATCGGTGGATCGCCGCTGATGACGGCTGATTTGCAGACGGATTGCGTATCTGGTTTACTTAACTTTTTTGTTACCGATGTTGCAGTGACAAATTGAGACAATTTGATTCAAGCTATATGTAAATCTAAAATTTTGCCCAGCGTGCTCGAACTCCTTCCGTCCCCGCTGCAGGTCAATGCAGTTAAAAGGTCGAGGTTGAGTGACCCCCTCCACACCCTATCGTTTCTTTCACCGCCTCCGTATTTTTAGTGCGGCCGCCTCTCTCTCTCTCTACCTCCAACGCTCCCCCCACTTCGTCCTTTCTTTTCACCCCTTTTTTTCCTCCCTCCTCTTTCCCTCCTTCCGTCCGAACGGTCACCTCATCTTAACGAGGTGGCGATAACTCGGCCCCCGCCTCCCCACCCCCGCACCTGCGCCACTCCATCCCGCCTACCTCTCCCCTTTCTCTCTCTCTCGCCACCGTTTCCACGCCACTCAGACACTCTTTTAAGTTCCCCCTTTTCCTTTTTAGGGTGACACACTTGGTCGCCCTCCGCCAAGTTAACTCTCGGTTGCTTCCCTTTCTTCCCGACGTAATTTTCCCATGAATAGTCGAAAAGGCGCGAGCTTCGCCCGCCTGCTTCGCTTCGTTGTTTGGAAATAAAAAAAAGAGAGGCGAGACATGAACTGATCGAGGTGTTCATCCTTTCTCATTCCTTTTTATTCCTCAGCGATATTTTTCCTCGAATTCCGCGACCATTATTCTCGAGGAGGTTGCCCTCTGTTTTTTCCCTTATCTTTCGAGGAAATTGGGTGTTGAGTTCAGGAAAATTGAACGGCTGTTTTGGCATGGACACGGTTCCTGGATATAAGAGAACACAAGGATTTTTTATAGTGCCGTATTACTTAATAAAATGAGATTGAAATCTGAGGGTTAGAGGGCGGTGATTGAATGCATGTGGAAGAGATAGGTCGAAATTTAGCTTGAGGATAATGCTCTCCAACCAACCAAAGGTTTAAGATAAAAAAGTGGTTTATTTTTCTTGAACAAAACCTACAACATTAAGGTTCTAATTCGATAGGTTGTGAAATAACCGACCAATATTTCACTGTGGCCAATTTTGATTGTTAAAGGCGCTTTAATAAGCCAAATTTTAGGTTTCATTTTTGAAATATTTCTTTTTCATTTAAAATAATTTAATTTTTATAAAATCTGTTTTTATAAATAGATTTCATAGCTATAGTTTTGTAAAATTTATTTTATGATTGAAAAATTGGGTTCAATGATCCTAGACAATTGTAAAAAGTTGAAAATGAGGAGAAATTACTAATGAGAAAAAAGAATTATATTTTATTTCTTTTTAAACCCATGTATTACAGCTTAATATGTGTGTAATTCTGCTATCTCAGTTTTACTGTAATAGAGATTAATTGAAATAGGGAAATAGATTTTAAATATTTTTATTGGACTGCATGTGCTTAGTTTTTAACTAAGAAGCCTATTTTTTTACTTACCGTTTTTATCTCAAGATAACTCATTCACATATTCAAGAAATTTTGACATTGCGATTTTGCACCTCTTATATTATACTACATATAAAAAAGATTTAATCCTTTCATGAGCAAAAAGGTTTAGGTAGTATGGTGGAAGTAAAATCCATCTCGGCTTGCTCTTTTCGAAATTTAGTGCTTGAGACAATCACATTCTCAATGTTACATAGACGTCTCACTCATGGAAGATTCGTAGAACAAGATTGAATGATAACATGATCTTCCTTCGATACGTGGTGCTAATATCGGTTTGTTCTCTCTTTATGTCTTTTATTCCTTATAAGCGAAACTTTCGCCGTGATATCGAGGAAATTTACGTCTCCGCGGCAGCCGAAATTAACGAGCAAACAAACATTTTCGAGCGCCTATGTCGGAGACGCTTCAACAGTTGGTTCGAAACTTTTTGGTCTTGACAGGTGCTCGTAATGGCACAGCGACAGGTGTTCCATTTTTCATGCGAGAAAACTCCCTTTCTTTCATGTCCATGGGTGTTTTTTCCTTTGGTCATTATGCCGACTCTTTTGCATCGAGCGGAATATTGCGTGAGATTGTTTTTCCCAGCCGCATTTCGCGCATGGCAAAAACAAATTAACTCGTTATTCCTAGCGCGCTTTTTTCTGTTTCTCAATCTTGAGGGAAGATCAGATCTCGGAGATTCTTCTTTTTATTTAATTTTGGGTCGGCGTATCAGGCGAAGCACTTGAAATTCGGGTTTTTTATGTATATGGCCAAATTACTGACTCTTTCCCGTGTTATCCATTCGCGTCGTCTCAACCGTTTTATAGAACTGTTTATGGAAAGCATTTCAGCTCGCCCCAACGTATTAAATTAGTTTTGTGAAACATTTGCATTTCAACTCCAACCTGCAACAGCAAAGAATTTTAAATTGTGCCTGTTGCAGGCCGATCTGGAATACGTAATCTTTAATTCGAGAAATAACTTTCGAGCTCGCTTTGTGACTAAAATTTTTAGCCTTTTCATAGCAGTTGGGGAAACGTAGGTTTTCGGCGTAATATTTAATTAACCAAATGCATTTATTTCTCATGCAGAGGATCTGGAAAACAAAAGGATGTTTATTTGATTAATTAAACTATAATTTAGCACCTTCATCCTATGATTATTTCGACGGTATCTACCTTCGTTGATCCTTTAAACTTCCGTTTTCCATACTGAATGACATTTCATCCTAATATTTTGTGAGTTTATTAAAATCATAGAGTAATAGAGAGAGTATTTATAACTACTGCATAAAAAAATTAATTGTTTCATGTATCGTGTTAATATTCATTTCATTCGGTATTTTCGTAAATAGTTCATTAATCGAGATTTATTTATGGTAGGTTTTCATAAAAATTATATGAAAATTAACTCGCGTAAAATATAAAGTAGTTTTTTCTCGACCAAGTAAACTTGTATCATTTTGTGCTTTTTGAATGCCGACGTTAAGGTGAAGCTATGAAAAACGTCTAGACCGTAAGTGTTGCAAAAACATACATGAAAACATTACTAACTTATCGACTGGCTATGATTATAACCCGTAGATTACATTAAAATATAACCAACGGAAATTATTTCAAGAACATAAAACTCATTGAAATTACTTTGCATCGCAGATATGAATTATGCTACGTGCAGCTCCATTTCGATCGATTATTTTCCGCTTTATCGGTCGTGTACATCACTCATATGGCCGCTCGACTCGTTTCTCATTCCTCCGGTAGGATGGATGTGTCCGATAGCAATGCCACCAAGAACAGAAGAGGTTCACAATTTAAGGAGGCCTCGCTCTCTCTCTCTCTCTCTCTTACAAATGGGATGTAGACCAAGTGTCAACCACCGCCATCTCTCTTTCTCTCCCTTGAAGACGTCCATCCATGTAGATGACGTGCCGAGATTACACCTAATTCGATCTGGGTTTTCCCATGCGCACAGCGCGGTCTTTTTAACGCAAGCGCCGCTTACAACTGTTTCGAGCCCTAACGTCCCACTTCATTACGTGTGCCACCCCCCTTCTTCCTCCACCCACGCCCCTCCCCATTCCTAAAAGGGACAATCTTTTCCGCCCATCTTGTCACCCGATCGTCCTAAAACGATAAGCGATTCGTTTGAAAAAATAAACTGGCGATATTTTTGCGTCCTTTCCTCTCTCTCTCGCCAAACGCAACAGATGTTTTGCACGCACGCGCGCACGTACTACGCATGCGTTACATACATACACGAGCATGCGCGTGTGCGTGCGTGTAGAAGCACGTGTTCGTAAAAATTGCTCGCATCGGATAGTCCCGAACCCGAGGAAGGGATGTGTATTTTAAGGGAGACAAACATCAGCGCCGTTTGAACAAATGAGATACGATAAGAGCGAGAAACAATGGAGACTTTAACGCCCGAGTTTTATCTCCCGCGAGGGAAGCATTTGTTTTTATTTTTGGTTCGGCTCTTCCTCTTTCGCAGTCTCTTTTTTTGTCCTCTTTTTTCCTCCTCTCTCTCACTGTCTTATAAGGCCGGCTCAAAATAAAAGAAAGAGAGTACTTTAAAGGCGTGCGGGCGTTTGTAAAACAAGCGAGCGTTGAGGAGCAAAAGAGAAAGGACGGGAAGAGATGGAGAAAGGAAGGAAGGAAAGGAGGCTAGATTTCGTCGGAGAAAAGGGTTAGGATGGGACGGGGTTTCTCTCTTAACCGTGGGAAATAACTCCGCCGCTCCATGCGCTTAGGAAAAAATCCCGGGCTAATTAGGGTCGAAGAAGGTAGGGTGCGTTGTATCTCGTCACTCGAGACGATCCTTATTGCGCCTTGTACGCGAAGCGAAAGGAGGAAGGAGGCATCGGATAGCGGAGAAAGATGGGTTAGGACAGGGGAGAGGGAGGGAGGAGCGGTGTGGGAGGAGAGGGTGAGATTTGCGTTGCCATGGGCGTAGGCACAAATGTTAGGGGAGGTTCATGCGAAAGGGTGTATGGAATAAATAGGAGGAGAAGACTAAGGGATGGAGTGCCTCATTGTCATGGCAAAGAAGAGGAACAGATCTCGGAGCCGGTCATTAAAGTGGGCGTTAAAGGAATTGGGATCCAATTTTAAACGGTGCAACTATGTGTTGTTTGAGACTTTTCCCCCTTTTCAAAGGGTTTTAATGGTTGTCAAGAGAAATGTTGTTTGATAAAAAAAGAGCGGATGTGATTTCATTGGAGTGCATCGTTAAATTAGGATTTAAAAAAATCTTTTGATTCGTTCGGTACGGTATTCGCATATAATTGGAGGAATGTATTGATATATCTTTTTCATGTATTTATAAAGACATACACATTCGCTTTATGTCGAACGTTTATTGATTAATGTATATTCAATGGAACCTTGCAAAAATATACCAGAGATTATAGGTAATATAATTTTATAATTTTATTATGATTCGTTGTTTTTATAAAAAATCACACATACACACGTTCTTTTCCTCAGTTAACTCAAATAACTAGGTACGGTTTCTGATTTTTTAGCAATTTGAAGTCTGTTCATTGAGAAAAACGGAATTTTCTAAAAGACACCGTTCGACCAATCGTGATGTACGGTCAGAGGGTTCAGCTCGAGTAGCTCTCCCCCTGCCCATTATGCAAAACAGATAAAAACGGGGATATTTCGAGTCAACTTCATTGTGGGTTATTCCCATAGCTGTGCAAACAAATTTTTGAGGAAGGCGTGAGTGTGTAATTTTCATCGGGATGGCTCATGCTCGGTGAGGCGGAAAATCAAATCGCTCCTTTTCAGCATCACGGAACATCCAGAGTGTTTGGTTGGAGAGCTTGCTTACATTTCGTGTTTACAAACTGGGTGGGAACGTGGTTTGACGGGGATTTCTTACTTTGTAATGTTGCACATTACTTAAAAAACATATTTAGAGATTAATCTATTTTTCTCTGCGTCAATATATTTGATTAGAATCACCAGGTTCAGATTTGAGAAAAAGTTAATTCCTCGCAAACGGTAAAAATTTTGTTTTCATATCTATCATATTATGACAAGTTTATTGCCTAATAACAAAACATTGGCTGCTTGCTACATTTTTGTTAAAAACCTGATCCTGAAAGTATGAGAACATTCTCTACGAATTAGAGAATTATTATTCTTGATCCGTTGCCATTTAAGATCTTGTCATACATTTTCAATTTCAATTTCAAGTATTGGAAGCGAAAAATATATGTATTTAAAGAAACTATTGCATTTATTTTAAGACGAATGTCATTGGAATGCTTTCCTATAGGATCTTTACATGCCTATCTGATAGATTTTATGCGATTATTCCATCATAATACATTATATATACATACATTTTAATTTTGAGTAATTCAAAGCCAGAATTTAACGTATTATGATGAAAATCTTATCGAAGAAACAAATTATGGGTATATATAATGTAAATACATTTCTAGGTGTGGTCCTAGGTAACATATTTGCTTTCACGATTTCATCTATAAAATATTCAGAAATATTTTTCGCAGTAAGCTTAAATGATAAAAGAAAATTAATTTTAGCTATAACTCAAGAAAACGTTCCTTTCTCACACACACCCGATCCACGCCTAACTCTTCGAATATACCATAGCCGGCGAACTTACGGCTAAAAAAAACGTGTAATCTGTTAAAAAAAAGATCGTTCCGGTGAATTCACACGCCTAAAAAAAACCTCTCCGCGAGATATCGGACGTACGAGAGGGTGGTCCCGACGGAGACTCAACCCACCAAACAGCAACAGCAGACGAGAAACTTTTTCCCACAATTGGTAAAACGAATTCCACTCTAATGATTCATTGAATCTCGGAGGAGAAATCAGTCTGGAGGAGACCGCGGTGAGGAGTAACGCAGCGTAGAAAACGGGCGAAGAGAGAGAGAGGGATGAATATCTCCCCATCCCTTACCCTAAGGGTTGGATATACGTTATACTTTCAAAAAAACCCTGCTCTTATAATGCACGCCTCCCCAATACGGTAGCAAAATGGCATAAAAAGAGGGGTGAGAATGGGAAGTAGAAAGAGGGTGTGTGAGAGAGAGAGAGAGAGGAGACCGCCCCTCCCAGCTCAAAAACACCTCTCGGCACGCACTTCTCAAAGCAATTCTTTCGCGGGAAGAATGCCTTCCGAAATGGCCGTGGGTTGGCTACGGAAGATGCCGCGGGAGTGTGGGGTATAGAAAGAGAATTTATCGCGTGTGTTTGTGTGTGTATATAGATATGTAAATGCAAAACACAGCCTTTGCGCGCAACAGTTGGTGGGAAACGCCCCCTTATCCCAAGACTCTTAAACCTCCCCTTCTTAAACCCTCCCTCAGCCTTCCATCGATGTAGACGGAATCCAGAAAGTTCCTAAACACCTACAAGTCCCTGATTTTTCTATTTTGTATACCTCTTCCTCTCCCATTCTTTCTCAGAGCTTTCCATCTTCGCATTCCCATCGCTCACAACCCCACCCTCCGTCTTTCCTATCTCTCACTCCCTCTCTCTCTCTGGGGAGGTTGGTGATGGGCAGTTGAGTTCTAGAGAATTACCCCCCGCTGGACCAAGCTCGCGGAAAGATTAGGGTATAGGAGGTTGCGAGAGGAGGAGAAGATCCAGATCAGATAACATACGACCTCCTTCGCCCTCTAGTTCCATCTTCCCCACACTCCCCCTCCTCCAAGGTCAATCTCGGGGCGGCGGAGGAGCAAGGGAGAGGGGCGGAGACGGGGGAAGGGGGCGGGGGAATTCTTATTCGGACGCGATGGAGAGAGGGCCCGGGGGGAGGAGGTGGAGGAAAGGTGTTGGAGGGTGGAGGTTAGTGGAAGGGGTGGAGTGTAGGATGAGGGCGGAGGGCGTGTTCCGGAGGGAGGGAAGAGAGGGGGTGGGCGATCTAGAGGTGCTTCTAGGACAGATAAGACATTTCCTTCTTTTATTGGACGGGGTTCACGCTCCTAGAAAATGTTGCGTGTGCGGGAAGAGAGGACTGAACGGGATTTATGATCCCGGCGCGAGAGTTGCGGAGGTGTGTTTTTAAGGAATTAAAGAGAGGGTGGGAGGTACCCTCTTCTTCTTCCTCTTTCTCGAGAATAGATAAGAGAGTGGCTTTATTGGTAATGGTGAGACTAACTAAGGGGCTTTTTAAAAGATATGAGATTGCCCGTAAAATGGTTAATACTTGGTGAAACCGGGATATAAATTGACCGTGTAATTTTCATGGTCGACGTAATATACGATGGCGGTGAAAGGCGATGGACGATCGTCACTTTTATAGGTGCTTATATACGAGTGTTAGACCTTAGTCTTTTTAAAAATCCTTTCTCTTAACGGAGGGTTATGGTCCACATTATGATTCTGGAAGAGACTCTGCGTATGCAGAACTAGTATTTAATCGACCGTTCATTCTCCAATTCCAGTTACGTATTTTCTCCAGCGTTTACAAATTAGTGCTTGTTAGCGTGTATGATAGATGGCAGTATTTGAATCACCTTGCTTCTTTTGCACAAAAAAGAATGTTGGATCGAAATAATTTACGTTCATGTTAATTCAATATCACCAAACAGTGTAGCTGTGCTGAACAAATATTACGGTGAACGTTTTGTGATTATAGCTTTTTCTTATATTTCTGAGAGTGAATTATAGTTATAATAATTAATTAATTAATCATATTCATATATTTCATTAAAAATTACAGTTTTTATTCTTTTAATCGTTTTCACCGGTTTTTTAAATCAAATTTTGAAGTATCAACTTTGGAAATATTTTGACTTTGTTTATTCGATCATATATTTAGAAGGTTTTTTTCAAACATCATTAGAGGACATAAATAGTTTAATTCATGGAGATTTATTATTATTAGTATTTAAAATAAAAATGACTTGTTTCAGTGAACTCACATAAAATTAATAATTTCGTCATTACGTTTGAGGTTGAAATCGAGCATTTGGTACTATTGACGACATAAAATACTGTAATAACTTGAAGTGCTATGGATAATATACTACATCGATTTCTTTACAGATTTCGTCAACATCTCATCTTATCAAAATATCGCACGGATGAGCTATTATTTTTTTTAGATCTGTCCGTATCGTAAATAAAATCTAACTCACAGTTCGCGTTGATTATTACAGCTTTCCATCACACAGTTGGAATTAATGACCTCCGAAAACGCAATCGCCTCAAAGAAAAAACAAGGTCACAAAAAAACTTTATTTTGTAACTTAAAATTCGTGAGACGAGATTCCTTAATGCTTGGTTTTCAAATCCGCCAGTTAAGGCTAATGGAGAGGGAGAGCGCGTTACGAGACATTTACCGATTGCATTTTCGCATGAGTTTTGGCGAACGTAATAATCACCGAGAATCGTACGTTCGTTGCATAACTTCCAAACTTTCCCGAAGTAATCGCCGTCCTTACCTTGAATTGTGTATTTTTTCCCTTCTTCCAAAATCCGGTGCCCGTCACGTTTGCAGAAGAAATGCACTCGCTTACGCGATGAGCGAACTTGAAATGCTTCGGGGGATCGTGCAAAAAAGCTCTTATTAAATATAGATAAATCAAAATTTTTAAGAATGAGTTTTTTTAAGGTCAACACGTTGAGGTCAAACATAGGTAAAATGTAATTACATGTTGTACTTGTCGTTTTTTTCATTGCTCTACGATTTTATTCCGCTACAACTTTTTCCAAAGATTCCTGGTTTACATTCAATAGTATGTAAATGGAAGTTCAAACTAAGCGAAGGAAATTTATAGCGTCGTCGTGGAGAAATTATAATTCTTCAAAATCGGTGTAGATGTAAATCTGTACGTTATCGCGAATAAAAACTTAATAATCGGATCGCGTGGAAATGAAAGATTAAAGTTTTCGGATCAATCGACTTAGTGTTATGTAACAAATTCTTTCACGGGGCGCTTTTTTTGCCCAAACTGTAAATATTTGACCATAGTAACAGAATTAGATTTTTTAATAGTTTTCTAGCCATTTCATATTCAGCAAGGAAAGAGCTTCTTCCGTTTTTGTTTTTAGCAACAATTTGATATGGTTTTAGGGTTTGACATTTGAGAAGGAGAAAAAATCCTGTACTTCAAATGCCAAACTTTAGTTTCAGCTTTATGCGAACATGCATAACACGTAATTTCAACCCCTTTGTTTCTTGATATGGTTTTATTTCGACTCGGGCGCATGAAACACCTGTGATCGCGTTTGATCAGTCACTTAGTTTTTAGTTTAATTTGTGTATGTTTCCTTTAAAATTCACTGATCTCATTTTCGTGCAAAAATAATTTTTTCGCATCTTCAAAATATTTTGCTTACAGCATTATTCGATTCTCATGAGAAATTTCAAATATGATGATCATATAATTCATATGGGAACTTTTAATGCGTCATATTTCATTCAGCGGTTGCAGGATATGAACTAAACTCACGCAGATTTTTCACATATGTGTCTTCAAGATAACTATGTCTCGTTTCCGAATGATTAAAACGGCGGCTTAAAGATTCTGGAGTAAAAAATACTTAACCCTTGAGCACGGTCGCCTGGGTAAATCACACCCAGAGCGTTTTAAAATGTCAATATTTTTCCTTTCCGAAATGCTGATAACTTCATTCAATTATTAGCTGAGTTTTGATATGTTTTAAGGGATTTGTGACAAATTTTAGTGCGATTGCGACTTTGGAACAATAAAAAATATTTTGTCAGAGCGTTACACCCACTGACCGTACTTGTGTGATATTTTTTAATATCAAAAATATACATAAATTGGCAGTTTTTATTCATTATTCTTTTTATCCTTGCATGGTTTGTATTTGTGTTATATAATATTTATTGTGATATTTTCAATAAAAGACCCTCTTACAAAGTATAAATCCAGAAAGCTATTTTTGAAAGATTTAGCTATAGGTCTTAATCAGCCACAAATTAATATTTGTGCTAACCTTCAGAACCTTTCTGCACATCTTTTATGCACCGGTCATAAGTTTACAACATTAAATGCAGCAGAAACAAATAGTAATGATGAAATTGTAACACAAAAGAAAGAAAGATGCCTGACAAATATTTCTAATGTCAACTGTGTAAAGGGAAGAATCGTAAAACTAAATCAATCTGCACACAAGGCAGTGTAAGCATTTGCCAAGAAATTGCAATTTCTTTTGTGATAACTGCCAGAGGAAGATATCTGTGCATATGGGGACCTCGGAGACCTAAGATGATTAAAATGTTTTACTACTTCATATCTATGTATATTTTCCAATGAAGACATGAAAATACATAGCTTTTTCATTCTTTTTAAGTTTATCATATGCTTATATTAATTTTACAATAACAGGTATATCGCTCTGACAGTTAAATCTATCCAAAAGGACATAAGAAAGGACTGGGTGTATGACACCCAGCGACCTGGATCTCGTTTGTAAAATAAGCGACCGCACACGCGGAAGATAATTTAGTTCGATTCCATTGGAAATTTTAAAAACATTTTAGACACAAAAATTGAGGCCTTAAAGAAGCCTCATATGATTTAAATGATATGAATTATTATATCAGGCAAGACTATATTTTACGCCTGGTGCCCCACGAGACATCTGTTTTACGTTCGATCCAAATTGAATGTTAAAGAAATCACTCCAGAGATATTCAAACTTTCGACCCTCGTCGCATAAATAGGAATTCGAGACCTCTTCTTCTTATGCCATCTTTGTTAGACGTAATTGGCTCACATTAGAGGGACTGGAAAAATCTTTTGCATGCTGATGCTCTTCATGTCTGATATCTCGCAAATATCGCTCTCCGTAGACTGCCATTTGCTACACTCAGCTAAGGGAAAGGGAGAAATTTTCTCCCATTTACAATTTCAGTTCGCGCCCATGGGTGGGGAAGATATCGGAATGGGAAAGGACGCCTTTGGTCTCATCTGGCTCGGGAGGCGGGAAGAAAGGTTTGCAGATACTGATACCCTCCTCATTGTCCTCTAACCCCTCACATTCTCCTCCCACCTATTTTTCGTAGCTTTCGTCTTCCTTCTCCCCCACTCCCTCCCTCTTCCTTTCCTCTCCTCCTCCAGCCCCCCTTATCCCCTCTCCTCCTTCCCTTCCCCACCCTCCCCCGTTGGTTTGCACGCCACCCCCACTTTGAATTCCAGCCTCCGCGGCTCCAGGCATAATGAGATGCAATCCGTGGAAATGTGCTTGGGCCGCGTAATCTCTTCTGCGGGAACTTTCCCACACCATCCCGCCTCTTCCAGAGACTATCTCCCTTCCTCTCTTTATCTCCTCCCACGCTCATTTCTCTCTCTCCACCTCCCTCTCCTCCCATCCCTCTATCCCAGAGGGCGGAGGTGCCACCTCCTCCCTTTCTACTCCCCACTCCCCTCCCCTTTTGGAAGTTCATTTCCACTGTTCTTGCTGTGACTCCACACCCACGCAAATCCAGCGTCGTCCTCTACTGGGGATATATAGCTTCCCTTCCTAGTATAGCGTGTCTTCTCTCCATCTCTCCCTCTCTTCTTCCATTAAGTATGCTTCCGACCCTGTAATGCCGCATTTCTTGACCTCAGTTCTGTTGGTCTCGATGAAATTCTCTTTTTTTCGGTTTACTTACATTGTACAATTTCTTTCAGTATAATTTTTTGTATTTATTACCGAAGAGGATAACAAATGGAGAGATTTTTTGATTGGCGTTAATAAGTATATTTTTGCATTAATTGGAGAATATGTTGAAGGAAAAATTGTCGAGCTCACCTTATGGCTTAAATAAATTGAAAAACTGTTTCTCCGGTAGTCACACATCTGGAATTTACTATCAGTGAATCGTCTTTGATGGGTGCTGCTTTATAGTTATAATGCCAATCTTGTATGACTACTGGAAAAGCACGGTTTTTCAAATCAATCGATTTACTCAGAATTTAAGGTAAATTTGGTAACTTTTTAACTTAACAGATGATTATTTTAGCTGATCAAAAACTAAAAAGTTATCGCATTTGAATATTTTTTATTTTAATTGCATGATAGTAATGCATGCAGTACAGTGTTGAATATATTAACAAAAAGAAGTTTCCTAATAAAGAATTAAGGTAAAATCAAGCACACAAAATATTTTATCTCTTTCATAACAGTGTGGAAGAGTTTTTCGCTTCTATGCCCAAAATGAAATGTAAACATTTTTGAGCTAGTTCATTAAATGTTATGAAAGCACTTCTGAAGCAAAATAGAAGCACATTGTTATGACAAGAGCATAAGTAGATCGATATTATTTCTGCTACTCGGTTATATGTACATACACCGTGAAAATGGATTTGCATTTACTATAATTATTATTTTATCGTAAAAAAACATAAAATACCCCAATTTAATGTTAAATAATGACCATTCAAAGTGGTCTTTTCAAATTACGCGAAAGCGCGCAATAAATCACTAAGAATAAGTCGAAGTTTAAAATTCATAATTATATCTATAAATTTAATTCGCCTGTTCCGAAAACTTTTGCCACGTTTTCTTAAGAGCAAACACGTGCTGATGTGATCGCTCTGGCTGTCCATCTGTGGACAATCGACATTATTGTTTTAAGAGATATTTCGAAAGCTCTCTTTGAATTAAATAGCTCATATCAATCTACAAGTTTTCAACCGATTGGATTTTCCCGGTAGTTCATAGAATTTCTGCTAGGTGACTTCAAAGTAAAAAATACTTTGACATTGCACATATTCTATTGTAATTACTGAAGCTAGAGAGGTGAAGTTTTCATGGATGGGAAGGTTTTGTGTGGACCTACATTCCAACGGTACAATAGAAGGCAAATCAAGATGCTGAAAATCTTTAAGAAAACGCGCTCCACCTTTTGCTTAAGCAATGGTATCGTACTTGATTTGTTTCAATGCTGTTGTTTTTAGTATATAGAACATTTTTGATGACATTTCGTTGTAGGAATTTCTTTCAAAATCCTTCCATTTACAATGGAATGTTATGTAGTAAACTTCTAAAGATAGAAGTATGTCTTCTCTATGGTTTTTGGAAGGGGCGTCACCAAAAATTATCAGATGAAAGAAATTAGATTACGCCAGCATTCCAATATCCATCAAGTTTTTCAGATGCGCACCAGATAGCTATTTCCTGCGCAACGAGAAAAAAAATTTATTCGAACGACTACGTAAATTTCACTGTCACAACCGGATAGTATATTTCTTCTAGCCGCCAAAACGTGAATCTGATAAAAATTACATTTTTATAATGATCGGAAGGATCGATTAATTGAATTTACTTTTACTTTTTTCGATTAAATAATTGCGGGTCTTTTTAAGTTCACTTCATTATCTAGCTGATATAAATGCTTCTGTTGATCACGTACGTACGAGCACGTACATTCATATATATATATATATATATATATATATATATATATATATATATATATATACACACACGCTCAAAGCGTTAATTTTATTTCATGTAAGGCCTGTTTTAGTCTCCAATTGCCATCCATTTCGGTCTCAATCGGCGAGCAGATTTATGGATATCCGAGCAGCCGGTGACAGTTCCATGAAACAGCCCCGCTAATGCCTTACTTACACATGTCTCCGAAGAAACTGTTGACAAACTACACTCATGAAAAAACATCCAGTTCACGTAGTCCGTTATGCACCGCTGGAAAAAATCCTTGTCGTTTTTTGTCATGAGGGCCCGGTCTAGTGTGCAAGACGTTGCTTTTTATGGTTCTTGAGTCCGACAAATATTTGATCGGCCGTCAGAACGACGCAGCGCCGTCTGGCGGCCGCTGCGAAAGTTACCGCGTCTATCTGTTTAATTATCGTAATAATTCTGCGACGGAGGAAAAATCTCTCGGAGATGTGTTTCGGATGCACTGCGAGCTTCCCGATCCCGCGTAATTCTTGACGGGAGAAGGAGATCGGTGAAGCGGAGGTATGCTAGAGAGAGAAATAGAGGAAAAAAAGGAAACTTTAATTAAGGATCGTGTCAAATCCTCGTGTTTTAATATATATTAACGAGTTGGTCTATCTCTTTCCCAGGCTGGCGTATTTCATCGAGACCTTGTTTCCTTCTTCAACATACACAAACACACATACGTCCTTAGGAATCGCTCCTCGCATTCCATACTGGACTGGAGCCAATTAGTTGTGCAGCAAAAATGTTTTCATCCATTTTTTTCGTTTTATTTTCTCTTTGGCGAGTGTGTTTCTCCCCGCCATTCCTATAATGAAAGAAAGAATTAAAGGAAGAAGGTGGAGAGAGTGAAAATTTACTATTGTCCCATATCTGTATATTTTCCAGGTGCGCCGGATCGAGTCTTTTAAGAAAAGCATCCACCAGATTCATCTGCCCTGAGTTTATTTTCCCGCTCTCGTTTTTTATTTTTCGAGTGAATTAGATTTTAATTATGTATCACGTTTAGCGGCCCCCTTGAGTTTGACCGAATGGCTTAAGGAATAAAAAAATACTACGGTTGCAAGGCAAAACTCGAAGAGGGAACACTCGATTGGAATTGTTAGAGTTAGAGCTCGGCAGGTTTTTTAGAGAAGAAACGATCGTCGAAACTGGAACGATACCAAATCGAATAAGGGATTGCTTCTAAAAAATATTTTAAATATTTAACTGCGAGCCAACACGTACTACGGCAGATTTATCAGCTTCAAACGGAGGAGCGGAGAGAATTTAAGAGCGTCGCTCCTAAATTAACAGGCATTACAGTGATTTAACGACCTATAGGCTCGTTTGTTACATGAAATTATTTCGATAAGAAACTTTGCCTCTTTTCGAAGTATTGGTTGTGGTTTTATATGTTAACTATTTCTCTTATATTTACATTGAACATTTTACATTTTAATGGATTTTCGACCCAAGTAATCTCTCTCAATACATATATTATGTATCCCGACCTTGATATTTTGAATGTACATAGAAATATATACCAATCCATCTTTTTTGTTTAAAGCGATTAAACCCTAGCCGATATTATTTATCTATTATATCGATAAAAATGAAACAACGTTATAGTATAAGTGACTAAAAAGAATCAAATTAGCGAAATTAAGTGATTTCATAATAAAATAATTTTTAAAAAGGGTTCTCTACTTTATGCCTTATCGGAATATTAAATTCGAGTTATTTTACTGAGGAAAGGACAAAAAAAATTTCCGATTTAAGCGATAATGAAGCAAAGTAAGTCTTCTTCCGCGCTTTACATGAAAGGAACTTGTTACAAAAGTATAAGATATTTTCAACTTTAGGCCGTTACTTGGTAGAAATTCATAAATAAAATAACTTTGTAAATTCCTACAATATTTTTATTAAGAGATTCGATCTAGCTTTCAACGCTTTGCGTCATCAACAGGGGTAATACTTTTGCTCTGCAACTCAAACTATTTTCTTGAATGTATGTCGTAGGAGGTAAAACAAAATTGTAATTTTTGATTCCCAGATACTAGCAGCCCTGATTGAGTAATATGATGCGTTACGTTATTTTCATTTTCTGCCAAATAAGCACCGACAGAATCTAAATTGATTTTTCGATAAATGGGCCATCTTTACGAAGAGTGCTTCTTCTCTTTGGTAATGTTGAGATAAACGAAATTCTAATGAACCGAAGGCGAAACAGGTCACGGTCATGCAGACGCGACGAATCCCATGATGAAACCGCACCGGTCGGTTGACGAGAGACTCTGGAAATCGAAAGTTTCGATGGAAAATCGACGAAAGCGGTGAACGTCGAATCTCTTAATCACCCGCATGCCGAGTTGATCGATTTATTTCTTAACTTTATATCGTTTTTTGCGGTTATTTACAATTTATAAATCAAGCGGGTGGATTAAAATCGGGAAACGACTTGTTATTGGCGGTACCTTACATCTGACGACGCTGATAAAACCGGAATCATTTTTGAGATTCGTGATAATGTCTGCGGAGCGTAAATACGTAACGTATTCGATCGACAGGAAAAATATGAAAGTGTTTACGATATGATAGACTTGCTTTTATTTGTATTTTTTCTGTTTATGAAAGAGTTAAGGTAAATAGGGTAAATGGATGGCAAGAAGTTGTTGAGGTAAGGATGTGAACACTTACCAATAAGAGATCCTCTGGGGTGTCGGAGAAACACATTTAAACCCGTAGATCAGAGCTTTCGGGGGTGGTCCCTTCGTCAGTACAAGAGAGTGATTACTATGCGTATATATGTAACACATACACACTTGCATATATATATATATATATATATATATATATATATATATATAACAACTTACGGAAAAGGAAAGGTAAAATGAATATATGGATGTCAACAAGGTGTTGGGATGAGGAAACCCAGTGAGCACTCACCAATCAGACGACTTCAGGTTGGCGAGGCTCCGGGGATGTCGAAGCGACACACGTAAAATAACACAAAAACACAGAAACATCACAAACGTAAAGCTTTCGGAACTACTCCTTCTTCAGCTACAGAGAGAGAACTGATGGCGGTGACACTGGGTGGAGGCATGGGGGTGGAAGGGTAGTACGGAAAGGTCGAGGATTGGAGGAAACGGAGGGGGTTGGGGATGGGTAGGGTGTTGGAAGAAGACAGAAAGGGTGTGAAAAGCTATCGTAGGTTGAGGCCTGGGGGAGTGAAGGAGTTTAGGAGATGGATATGCGAAAGCTCCCACTGACGGAGTTGGGGAGCCGAAGCATTGTCGGGGAGAGCGCGAATGACTCTCACTGTGAAGCAGTTGTTGAACTTTAAATTATGTTTGTTCGCATGAACGGCCACCGGCAGCGGTCGTTTGAGAATGACGCTGTTGCGGTGGCCATTCATGCGGATGTTGAGGGGATTGCTGGTGAGGCCAACATAAAAGGCGGGACATTGGGTGCATCTCAGGAGGTAAATGATATTGCGGGTGGTACAGTTGGTGGTGGAAGTTATGGGGTAGGTGATGTTAGTTGTGGGACTGGAGAAGGAGTTGCAGGGGGGGTTTATTGGGCATGTTAGACATGTTCGGGGGTTCAAACCCCTCGAATGGAGGTTTTATTAAAAAAAAAAAAAAAAAAAAAACTATCATCAGTGCCTGGCAGTAGGCAGCAGTACTGTCAGTATGGTATAGAGCCGAAAACAAATGATGTTGGTTGGGTCTATATCCAATACAGCTGTAGGCGTGATCAGGACGATTTGAACGGCTACAGTACTGCGATGTGGAAAGCAAGAGGGAAACTACCACATTACAATCCCTAGTAAAGATTATATGGTTGGACAATATGAGTTCTCTCGAGATAAAACAATCCGGAGGTAAAATAGTCCCCCAATCGGATCTCCGGGCGGGGACTGCCTTGAGGAAAACATTTGTCGAAAGTAAATTACGAATAGGGACTTGGAACGTAAGAACTATGAGAAAGGCAGGAAAGCTAGAGAACTTGAAAGAAGAAATGAGAAGAAATAGAGTTGACATTATAGGGCTAAGCGAAACTAGATGGGAGGGAGAAGGACAGTTCGACTCGGAAGAATTCACGGTAGTTTATTCTGGAGGAAATAGTGGGGAAAGGGGAGTAGCTCTGGTACTTAGGAAAGATATGATGAAAAGCGTGACAAAGATAATAGCAACGAACGATAGACTGATGGCAATAAAGCTAAAAGCAGTCCCAGTGGACATGCTGATAATCCAGGTATATATGCCAACGTCAGCTCATGACGATGAAGAAATAGATGAGATCTATGAGCAAATTAATGAAATTTACGAAGAAGACGGAAGAGGAAAGGTAAACTGCATAATAATGGGAGATTGGAACAGCATAGTCGGAGAAGGACAGGAAGAAAATGTTGTCGGGCAATACGGACTTGGGAAGAGAAATCGAGGAGGGGAGAAACTCGTAGAATTCTGCATCAATAATGACCTTGTAGTGACTAATACATGGTTCAAAAACCATAAACGAAGGTTATACACATGGAAAAGCCCAGGAGATAGAATGAGATGCCAAATAGATTACATCCTTGTAAAACAAAGATTCAGGAACAGCATAAAGAACGCCAAGGCATTTCAAGGAGCGGACATTGATTCAGATCACAGCCTTCTAATAGTTGACGTGTGTACAAAGCTCAAACAAATAAGAAAAACGAGAAGAGAAAGACAGACCTGGGACCTAGAAAAACTGAAAGAAAGGCAGGATGTAGTCAGCATGAAGTTGGAAGATAACCTAAGAAAGTTGGAAAACAAACCGAAGACCGTTGATATAGAATGGGATGAAATTAAAACCAGTATCAAGGATACCTTGGATAAAGAGATTGGAAAACAAGAGAAGAAAATCAGAAAACCATGGATCACGAAGGAAATGCTGGAGAAAATGGATGAGAGACGAAAATGGAAAAACGTTAACAGTGAAGAAGGTAGAGCCAACTATAGGCGTATAAACAATGAGTTGAGAAGGGTAACAGATAAAGCTAGAGAAAATTGGATAAAAGGAAAATGTGATGAAATAGAACAAATGGAGAAGTTAGGACGGTACGATATGATGTACGCTAGGGCACTGGAATTAGAAGATAAGAAGTCTAATGGAATTTGTGGTAAAGGAATTATGAATACGGATGGGAAGATAGTCTCAGAAACAAAGGATGTAGCACAGGTATGGGAAGAATACATTAAGGAATTATACGGCAAACAGGCAGGAGCGGCAAAAATAGAACTGGAAAATGAGGAAAACATTGAAGAAGACAACTTAGGACCAAGTATTATGGAGAGCGAAGTAGAAAAAGCGATAGTGGAACTAAAGAAGGGGAAAGCCACGGGCAGCGATGGAATACCGGCTGAGATACTTAAAGTCATAGGATCAGAAGGGCTAAAAGCGATCACGAAATTAATTAATAAGATTTACGACACGGGAGAGTGGCCTCAGGATTTCCTAGAAGTAACAATGATCCCTCTAAAGAAGAAGCCAAAGGCAATGCAGTGTAAAGATTACAGAACTATAAGCCTTCTGTCACACACATCGAAGATCATCACGAGGATTCTTAATAAAAGGCTGGAGAAAAAGGCAGAAGAAATAATAGGGGAAGATCAATTCGGTTTCAGAAAAGGACGAGGAACTAGAGATGCTATAGGAGTAGTTAGAATCATATCAGAAAGGGCAATAGAATACAGTCAAGATATCTGCGCATGTTTCATAGACTGGCAGAAGGCCTTTGATAGAGTAAATTGGGTAAAGTTGATGAAGATATTAAAGGATATAGGTGTAGACTGGAAAGATAGGAGACTGATTAGGAATCTATATGAGAATCAAGTTGTAAAGGTCAGGTTTGAGAATGTGGACACCTGCGGAATAAATATCGGTAGAGGAGTAAGACAAGGCTGCTGCCTATCGCCAACCCTATTCAATATATATGGAGAAAGTCTAATGCAAGAAGCTTTAGATGGCACAGGGGATTTCAAAATTGGAGGAAGGATTATAAGAACAGTAAAATACGCAGATGATCAAGTACTTCTAGCAAGAAAGAAAGAGGAACTACAAAAAATGATAAATAGACTAGTGATAACAGGTAGAAAATACGGTATGGAAATAAATACAGAAAAATCCAAGGTCATTCGAATATCGGGTAAAGAAGAGAATCTGAACATAACTATTGGGGAAAGCCATTAGAACAAGTTTCAGAATATAAATACCTTGGAAGTATCCTAACACGAGAGGCAAAATGTACGGATGAGATCAAAACTAGAATAGGAAAAGCAAAAGCGGCTTTCAGGAGAAAGAAACAACTACTTACAGGGAATATAAGGGAAGATATCCGCAAGAAGTTGATAAAATTCTACGTATGGAGTATAGCATTGTATGGGGCAGAAACATGGACGCTAAGGAAAAATGACATCAAATACTTGGAAAGCTTTGAAATGTGGACTTGGAGGAGAATGTTGAAAATAAAATGGACGGATAGGATGAAAAACGATGAAGTGCTACAAAGAATAGGAGAGAAGCGAATGATTATACAGACTATCAGAAAGAGGAAGGCTAACTGGGTTGGACATTACATGAGGAGAGAGAGTATGATTAAAGATGTGTTAGAAGGAAAACTAGATGGGAAAAGGGAAAGAGGTAGGAAAAGGTATCAGCTAATAGACGATTTGAAAGGGAAAGAGAGTTATCAAGATATGAAGAGGACAGCGGAAAATAGGAGTATATGGAGAACCAGGTTTAACCATGAATAATCACGGACCTGTCTACGGACAGACTACCTATGATGATGATGATATATATATATATATATATATATATATATATATATATATATATATATATATATCGTTATAAGCGTCGCAATGGGCTTTTCCTACTAGCTTTTACAATGCTATGAAGTGACAACCATACAACCATCACACTTCTAATGTTTATTTTAGTATAATTAAAAGACTTTTTTACTCCAGTGAAATAGTTAGGCGTACGTCAATTAAGAAGATGAATATATGTTCGTTAAAAACAAACTACATACAATAAAAAACTTATCCTTTCTGGATGAGAGCCAGATCCGCCAAGGATCATGAATTTCTTTCTACGAGCGACTCGAAATTACGGTAACTGACATAGACCGTCTCTTACTATCCCTCCGGAAATCGAGCCAACGATCTCATGTGTGAGAAAAAAGTCTCCGAGTCTCAATATGTTTCTTTGTGTTTTATACCCGGAGAAATCAGAGCAGATTTTTTCGGACTTGCAAATTTTTATTTCACGATAGACATTCGTAAATAAAACTCGCTGTAATTCTTTTGGGCGGAAAACGATAAACAAATCCTACTCCTTTCTCTGATACTTGAGGATTATGGATTACGGTTATGGATTCAAAAGAAGAACTTACGAGGAAATTTCTTTCGAAAACAGAAAAAGTTAACTTTTACCGCAGTTCTTGGGAAGGAAAGGAACTTCTCAAAGTATGAATCTCTACTGTTTTGTTAACTCAAGTTTCATTTAAAATATTGGTATTATGAAATTTTATGCGCTTCAAGCGTTAACAATTCATTTTTAGAGAAAAAATCTCACAAGAAAAATATTTTTTACCCTGACAAAAAGATTTTTCGATAAATATCTATTGACACAAAAAAATTGAATGGGAATGGACAATCGAGAGACGCATAGACGTGTAGACACGAATAAGTTTTAACATAAGCGCATCCTAGTTTTCAAGTAAACACCGAACGCCGAACCAAATCAAATCTTTGTACTCGGAGCTATCATTCGTGATCTTCAGTTCAAGAGGACTCGTCTTAAAAACTGTTCGGCGGGAGAAATTGCGGGATTGGCGAGAGGTTGTGAAGGAGAGAGAGATAAAGAAAGAGAAAGTGAGGGAGACTGGGCGAGGAGGAGACTGTGCGGCGTAACATAAGAACCGCGCCTCTAAATAATTGATCTCCGCAAACTCTGCTCCCTCCGCCTAACTCCCTTTTTCCAACTCCCTTTTCCCAACTCTCTTTTCCCAACTCCCTTCATGCACATCCATCCCTCTGTCTCTACTTTTCCTCTTCACCTCCTCCGATTACTCTGCACGGTAGCTTAGCTCGCATACCTCGCGTCTCCTCGCCGCTGCCGTCGGAGTTATTAGCCATCCGTCTCTGCAGGAGGTCCTTCGCTCGATTAATCGGTCCTACGCGCGCATCCATCGCGGTCGCTGTGACGCAAACGTACGTTTAAAAAAGAAAACGATTTTTTATGGATTTAAAGTCTCCCCGTTGTCAGAATTGAGGACAGCGTGATCGTTTGATTGATTTTTTTATGATGAAATATTTGGCAAATATTCCGCTTGATTAATTATTTAGATAAATTTCGCAATAAAATTCGGCGGGTTTTTTCTTCGAGATATTTTTTATATATTTTGGCGTGCCATCTCTCTGCAACGTGAGCTAAAATACAATCTTTAACTTATAATTCCACAGTAGCTCGAAATGAAGAGGAAAGAGACGAAGTTTTTCGTCTAGATACACGCAAACAAGATATTTGGTGAAAAATAATCCATCTATACGAATATAGAAGTGGTGTGAATATTTAAAATGTTTTCTAACTAATTTTCGGAATAAGCTGAAATTTACGCTTTAAATTAAAGTAAATAAAAATATACACATAATGGCCAAGTTTATATATATATATATCGTCTTTCAGTTTTGTGCTTTTACTCCTATATTACAGAACGAAAGTTTACCCTACCAGTTGATTCTCGATTTTTCGAGCAACTTATGCAGAAATCCAGAAAAATAAATCCAGACATCTTAAGAAGAATGATCGTAGAGTCTCGAGTCTACCCTGCTATTTTTTATAATCATAAACATCTCCAACGCATTTCTCTAAATCTGTTAGGTGAAAATACAATTAAATTATTCAACATATTCATTCGCATAACTAATATTACTCTTTAAAAAATACTCTATAATACTATCACCGGTTTATGAGTTATTTCGATAATCTCCTCATAAATAACGTAACAAAATGGAAAAGCACACTCCATAAATGGATTACACCGAGATTTCTAAGGCGTTCTTTGTGGCAAATTTGTATAAAACGGTATCGGAAGATTGAGCGGTTCTTGTGTTTTTATCTCCGTAACTATAAGTCGTAATTATGAAGTCTCGAATACTTTTTTGTGGTAAATGTCATCCTCTATTCGAGTAATTTTTAAAATCTATACCTTAAAAATCGTATAAGAGCTTGGGAGAGAAAAATATGGATTTTTAATAGTTATTTGCTGATAGAATCGTATCGACCGATGTAAACTAAGCTTGTGATATTATGCTTGAGATTTTCTCGAATTTTTATCTCCAAAACTATGTCGTAATTATATGGCCTCGAGAACTTTTTTGTGGTAAATGTTGTCCTCTGTCTCAGTGTTTCTTAAGCATTCAATTCAATTGAATATCATGTAGCCCCTTTGAATTGAAAATATAAAAATAAGAAACTTTAATACAAATGTATCCATTTTAACTAGTAACAATTTTTGTACAATCGTATTTCCCAAATTCCCTGATAGAACTTTATTATTCGTGAAATTTTTATTTTTTTGGCACTTCACCTTACATCCAAAACAATTTTGCGACCCCAAGTTTGAGAAACACTGCTCTATCTGAATAATTTTTTAAATCTTTATCTCACAGACCATATAAGAGCATGGGAGAGAAAAATATGGATTTTTTAATTGGTGTCTGCCGATTGAATCGTATCGACTGATGTAAACAAAACATGCGATATTATGCTTCGGCTTTTCTCGAATTTTTATCTCCGAAACTAGAAGTCGTAATTATGTAATCTTGTGGACTTTTTTGTGGCCAATGTTGCCCTCTATCCGAATAACTTTTTATCTACACCTTACAGGTCATATAAGAGCTTGGGAGAGAAAAATATGGTATTTAATTGTCGCTTGACGGATGCCATTTAACGAGATACGAGTATAAGTTTATTCAATTGCTTGTATAAAGTGGTAGTTCTAATTGAAGGATGCGGTTCAAAATCTCAATCGTGCGATACATTTTAATAAGGATTACTAATACTTGAATTAATTAAAATCCGTCCAGCGGCTCAGGAGATGTAAGCCACGACAGACAGACGGACGTGCCCATAAAGGCTTTCCGCTACTACCGCTTCGATGGTAAAGAACGCCAAAAATGCAACTTTCACGCCCTCTTATGGCAAACCGTCCTCCTTTCATACCCCTAATGCTTCCCTCTATTCCTTTCTTCCTCAGTGTCTGTGGCATGAGCGGAATAGTCGGAGTGGATGCCTCCATGGCCGGCGTTGGAGTGGGCGGCGGGGGAGGCGTGGGCGGTAACGTCGGGGGCGGAAGCGGCGGCGTTGGCGGCGGTGGGGGCGGGGGAGGAGGCGGTGGAGGAGGAGGAGGCGGTGCGACCAAGTCGACCAAGGGGGCGAGTAAGCTACGGAGAGACCTCATCAACGCCGAGATAGGTCAGCTGAGGGACCTCCTGCCCCTTCCGCCCTCGACACGCCAGAGGCTCTCACAACTGCAGCTCATGGCTCTCGTCTGCGTCTACGTCCGCAAGGCCAACTACTTCGCGCAGGGTGAGTGCCGCGGCGGCGAAAACGCAGTTCCCATGGGCGCGAGAAAGAGAGGGTGCTACTAACGACGACGCGGTATCATAGCCTCCGTCGTCGTCAACGTAAAAGAGGTCGCAAACATGAGCCGAGAGACAGAGAACGAGAGAGAGAGAGAGGGATAGGGAGGATGCGAACGCATGCTGGAATACGCGCGCGTTGAGGGGAAGGAAGCTTTTATGGTGCATCCAAAAACTTTGTTCCTTCTTCATTCTCCTGCATTTATCTCCCTCTCTTTTCACTCCCATTAACTCTTTCTCTTTTCCACTCCCTTCCTCTCCCCCTTCCTATCTCTTTCTCCCTCTCTCTCTCTCGCTCTCTCTTTACTTCTCTATTTCCCTCTATTTTCCTGCGTCTCCTCCCCTCTCTTTCACACCCTCTCTTTTCTTTCCTATTTTCTCCTACTTCTCATTACCTCCCTCTCTTTGTCTTTTTCCCTCCCTCTCTTCCTCTCTTTTTCTCCCTCTCTCTTTTCTCCCTCTCTTTTTCTCCCTCTCTCTTTTTCTCCCTCTTTCTCTCTATTTCTCCCTCTTTCTCTCTATTTCCCTCCTCCTCCCTTCTCCCTTTCTCTCTCTCTTGCTCTCCTTCTCCTTCCCTCTTTCTCCTTCCCTCTTTCTCTTTCCCTCTCATTCCCTCCCTCTCACCCCCCTCTTTCCCTCCCCCTCTCTCTTTCTCTCCATTTTTTCCTCCCTCTCTTTCCTTCCCTCTCTTTCTCTACCTCTCTTTCCCTCCCTCTCTTTTCCTCCCTTTCTTTCCTTTCCTTTCCTTCCCTCCCACTCTTTCCCCCTCTTTCCCTCCCACTCTCTCTCCTTTCCTCTCTTTCCCTCTCTCTTTCACTCCCTCTTATTCCCTCCCTCTCTTTCCCTCCCTTTATTTCCTTCTATTTCCCCTGCCCCCCTCTCTTTCTCTTCCTCCCTTTCCTTTCCCTCTTCCTTTCCTCTTTTCTCTCCCTCTTTTCCTCTCCCTCTTTTCCTCTCCCTCTTTTCCTCTCCCTCTCCATCTCTCCCTTTCTTACCGCGCAATTTAGTTTTGTCGTCCTCAGCCCTTATCAACGAGGTCGTTCGTTTAAAAGCGTTGCTTTTTGAGCTGAACTGCGTTAAACGTTGTTTTTATCCCCAACGTATTTTTTCTCACATCTGTTCCAACGGCTTCGCTTCTTTAAAGGTGGCGCCCTTAAAAAGAGATTGCGGGAGTGGCGGAGAGCTGTTGGGATGGAGCATGACGATCGTTCTTTTTTATGCACTTTTTTTGCTTTTGTTGTTGTTTCCATCGGCGAGGCTGGAAGTTTTTACCAGAAGTATTCTTGTCCTCCTCGCTCTCTTTCGCATACCGTCCTGTAGCTCGTCCACGGGGATGACCTCAAGACGAAATGGATTGGTCATAGCTTGGCGTAGAATGTGTCTTTTCCATTAGTTTGGTCTCTTTTCCCCTCCTCTTCCGCTCCCATTGGTTAGGGTCGTTACGGTTTGGGTTACAGGATTTTACGTGAGGGGATCAAAGGGGAGAGAAAGCGATGAAGGAGGGAAGAAGAAAGGGAAGGAGAGAAGAAAGGAAGGCGCAGAAGGAAAAAATCCGTGCGTTTGCACACTGGAGACGTGGTCAAGGAAAAAGAGGACGATGCGGTGGAGATTGGTTTTCATTGTTTTGTCTTTAGCTCTTTTCAGTGATGCTCTTTTGTTTTAATCCACCACTGAAGGATTTCGTTCGCTACGGTTAAATATAAACCCATACCAAAATTCACTGAAGACAAATTCAGCTGCTAATTTTTTACATTATTTTCACTCACGAAAGCTAACTTATTTAGTTTCCTTGGTGGGTTTGCCGCAAGGGCGGATCCAGGCTTCAGTCTTGGAGGGGGAAGGAGGGAGGGGTAATCAAAGATGAAAAATAAACTATTTGAAAATATCTTTAAAATATTAATGAATTTGTAAAAGGGTAATAGATATCATTTTGGGCAACAAAATAAAAACAGTAAAAAATAATACTTCTCCGGTTCTTTTTCATTAACTTATTAATTTTTTGGTGCTGATAAATATGGGGGAGGGGTAATTACCCCCTTTACCCCTCCCTCTGCCCAGGATTCGCCCTTGTTTTGCCGTATTAATTGTTGATGTTGGAAATATCTTTCCCATTTCATTGTAGAGTAAATCATATTATCTGAGGCATTATATAGATAAACGTGGAGTGGAAATTCATAAAATCTCTAGATGTTAAAATATTTCATTGCGTTTATTTGTTGGCAATTTCCTATTTAGTCCATATATAATTATTCGTTGACATATATTTTTCAGTTTGTTTCATCTTCAATATCTGTGACAGTATTTACATTAAGATGAATTTTCCAGTCGTTTGAAAACTGGAAGAGTTTCATTTTGTGATATGAAAAGGACACAAAGTTGTTTCTTAAGATCCGTCAATTTGAAGAAAGTGACCTCTCATTCGAGTCTTTGAATTTTTGGGAGGTTTTAATTTATTTTAGTGCACATTTATAAACGATAACATTTCTCTTGGAGTTTTAAAATTTTTATCTAGCTGAAGATAATAAAATGTCGAAAATATTGGATAAAACGTTGATGTTTTGGCGATATGATGAAGAATACAATTAAAATTTACTTGGAAGATCGTAGGCACCCAGACCCTCAGCAATGTTATCACGATAAGAAGTAAGGTGAAGTAAATTGTAAAGTCGACAATAAGTACGTACTTCGCTACAGTGAAAAAACTTCCTCGTTAGTAATCATCTCTTTTAGGATATACTAGATAAAAAACAGCTTTGGTATTACGTGAGTAGGTTTGAGTGGATAGCAGCATACATTTATTTCATTCTCAGGTTTCTCTTTTTCGTAATCACTATTAACTGTGCAATAATGAAATATTTCCCTGAAATTCATTTTTGCTAATTTTCTGCTTAGTGAAAACATCAAAAACAACAAACTAAGGGTATTTCAGAATTTAAATCCGTTCAGGGCGAATAATTGAGTTTCTTTGTGGTATGTGAAGTAAATAGCAAGCTGACGCTGTAAACATTGTAACTGCCAGTGTTATAATATAATGCATGTGGCGGGATAAAAATAAATATATTGTTACTGCCGCGCAGTTTTAATCAAAATTAAAATTATAAATTTCAACGAATATATTCCCAGAATTCCTTCCCCGTGAAGATTTTGGAGCAATAAAACAAAAAATTCTCTAGCTTTACAGGAAAGGAATTGGGGCTATTCATACTTGTTCATTGCTTATTTGGAAGTGCTATTAAGAAGCAATTTTCTGTTATGCGGCGGATTGCAACATGGATAATAATTCAAACGACAAATACGGGAGTGGTCGACCTTTAATGTACATAAAATATGCAATTCACCATATCTTTCGCACAGCATCTGAAATTAAGGTACTCATTAAGGTAAAACGCTTGCGCCTCGTTTATGATTTTTATTCTTTTACCGTATCGTATCCGTAAACAGCTCTTCGGGAAATTTTAGATAGAGTTTATGAGCAGTAACAAAGATAGTTAAGATCGTGACTTTGGCAGGATTTTAAACCGGGACATCGAGAAGTAGACCCGTTACCAGTTCCTTTACCAAGTCCAGCATATATTACACAGTTAATCGTATTTTTTTTCACTGGACAGGCAACAATACTTTAAAGAATCGAGCCACCCAAATTCAGTTTCGCAATGAAGAGCAAAGAGCGAGAAGGAATTTTGCATTGACATTTCGGAATTTATTTTAAGTGGGTGGAATAATATGTTTTACATAAACGAAGGCGTTAATGACCGCGCGAAAACCATTTAAGGGCGGAGTGATTTCAATTTCTTCCGATCGTGAGAGAAATGGAAAATCTCCGCTATCATTAGCTCGTATGCTTTTTTCCCGCTCTCGGCAATGTTTTTATGATGAGAATCGCGCGTAATTGTAGGCGTCGAAAGTGAAAGCGAAAACGCCTTCAGAGTTTGGGATGCAGGTCCCTCGTTCCCACGCCCCGTTTAAGCGGAGAAAAAGCTGACAAATGCAAACGAGGAAAGAAAAACAGGAATAAGGGCGGAAAATCGCCGTCCCAATTTTTTAATTGCTTCTCGCAAGCACCGTAGGCGGCGATTCGCGTTTTTCGTGAAGGTTATTTATTATCGGCGATGACGCTCAAAGATACAAATTCGGCCCGACCTGAAATGTTTAATATTTTTGGTCAAGCCTCTCGGTTAACTTGGTTCCGGTATCTTTACGATAAATGAAGTCACTTTACTTATTTCCGGAAATGGGAACCAGATCAGATTGTCGCCATTTGCTCAGCGAGGCCAGATTAAGTTCCCTTCAGAGAGGAATCTTTCTAAAATGAATTATCATATTCGCCTTTCTAAAATCCAATCGATAGCCGAGGTTAATCCAGCGGGAAAAAATGGTTCATTGAAGCATATTCATATTTTAACTACGCTTAAGATAACCAAAGATGAAATTCAATGTGCATTTGTTCTAAAATAAATCGGTACCCGCTGAAGAGGGCCTTATTGCTGCAAACTCAAAGTTACCTTTTCTCATCGCGATCGCCGTTTAGAAAAGAGCAGCATCAATAATCTACCAGCTATGTTTTCAGCATAGACAGGATGTAAAGGCACCTGACCTCTCTCATTTTTCCGAACCATTTGTTATATTTGCTACTCCACCAAAGTTAAAAGTATTTCATGCCGATTATTCTTATGACTGAAATCCTCTTTTAAATCTAACAAGTAAGTAACTCCACACGAAATTAACCATTTGAGAAAAAATAAGCGCATTTCGTCCACTAAGAGACCATCATCATCTCAAGTTGATTCATCGGAGGATTGCTACTGAGGACGGCCGATTTTCAGCCCAAATTCTTATCGGTTTTTCCTAACCGTTTTATACAACAACAATGGGTTGGGAACTGCGGAGGCAATAAATTCTGGCCAATCGTCATAACAAATTTTTGTCTTCTACTTTAACCTTTATTGCCGCCATAAATGACATCCGACAGAATTCACCCAACCGATCAATCACGACCACTCAGGCTTCGTGTATTTTTAACTAACGAAACAAAAAAGGATTGAAGATTTGAACGCTGTTCGAAAAGAGTCGTCCTACTCGACGCGTATATCCGTGTGTTTGGATGTATGTTTGTATTATTACAAAGGAAGGGGCGGTACTCTTTCTTTTTTTCGCTGTGACGTCACACTCACTCTCCGTCTTGCCCAGATCACGTGCTAACCCTCCCACTGGGACTCAGGTGTGAGAGTTTGTCCGAGATAATTAACTTAATGACCGCACTCGTTGCCTTTATTCCTCGGACCAAGCTTTTCATCACGGGGCGCTGCGGACTTCTTTTGTTTTTTGGGTCATTACCTGACAGGTGATGTGTTCGCCACGTGCCCTGCATGAACGTCACGTGTGAGAAGCAGTCTTCTTTCTCTCTCTCTCTTCAGAAAGTCGATTAGTCCCCTCCGACCGACGAGAGGGACTTCATCATCTATGTTTTGCGTTCGAATATAACCGCGGTGTTCGTCGTGGAACACTGTAACATTAGTGCCTCGTGCAAGTATGTATGACCCTGGAATTGCGGGAAGTTTCAAGTTCATCCTTTCCAGCCGCCACGGAGGTCCATTACGTCACCACCGTCCCAGAGACGAATTGAAAACCAATTCATTGCATTCCGAAGTGACTGCTACTCCGATCTGTCATTTATTTAGGTGGAAAATTATTTCAGAGGAACATATTACTTTGTATTAACTCCCCCAGTATAAAAATTTGTCGAACAAACCAAATGTGTTTATTATTATTTCGACAAATTACAATAAGTAATAATTAAAGGGAATGAATGTAAGAAATTGTGGAGAAAACATTCCTATATTTAGAACCTGAAAATGTATAATTTTTATAAATGGAAATTGAAAGTTTTACATCCAGGCGCTGCCCTACGTATTTTGGCTAATAAATTAAAAAATAAAAATTGAATAAATAAATTGATAGCTAAGATTGATCAACTTTAAAACAGTGTGTATATAGGTCGTCAAGTAATACCAAGGTTTTGACGTCTCGGGTATTCGACTGGCTCATCCGTTCCTACTTATGTCACACGGAGTGCATAGTCAGAAAGAAAAGTCTCCATTAAATAAACATTTCATTAAACAACGCATAACTAGCTGATCATTATGCTGGCAAGAAAGTCATGGAAATTTGACGTCGACAGAGACATAGAAAGGATTTAAGAAAAGAAACGTTTGTCGGTTTACGCCACCATCGTTCTAACTCAAGGAAAATGATGCAATTTTGCCGTGGATTTTTCTCCAGAGTCCCTATGTGTTGTGTACGTTGACAGGAGGGTCCTGAGGAAAGTTGGGGTTGGGGTTATACGCTCCTGATCTTAAAGCCACGCACGCGCAGAGCCTCGGAATAGTCGGATTCCCCATTTTCAGGTTGACGTTATGTTCCTTTGGACAGTCCCTCCAACTCTCTCTTTCTCTCTTTCTCTCTTTTTCTCGCTCTCTCTCTCTCTCCTTCCTCTCTCTCCGCGCAAAAGAAGCGAATGCACCCGTGGTCCCATTAGAGGAAGATGGTCCTCGGGAGACGTAATGAACGGACGAAATGGGAAGGATGCTCTCGACAGGCCAACGCCTATTTTAATGCCGCCCCCGCCATTTTACGTGCCCATGTTCGGCGGTTTCTGTTTTGCGCTAAGTATGGGTTTCTACCAGAGATAGAGAGGGAAAACTACACATTCCGGTATTGGAAATTAAATTCATTTTCAATGATAACGAGTCCATGGAATTTTCATTGCTTTCTGTTGTTATAGACAGAGTTCCGGAAACGCGGCCTTCCATTACACGCAAAGTTAACTTGTTCATAACAGAAAATACTTCTTTGCTATAACTCTTCTATAATATTTGAACATCGCCATAGATTTTCCTCTGTACATTTAAATCATTAAATCGATCCGGAAATTAAATTGTCTTAAATCCGTACGCGTGCGGTACTTAATCAGATGTAGCAGTGGTTCTTTCCGTTCTAGCCTTGTTTGGAGATGTTCTATTATTTTATGTACAGCAGCGATACTCAAACTTTTGTCTCCTAGGGCTACACTTGAAACTTTTTAAGTGTTAAGGGCCAGAATGAAAAATGATTTAACATGATTTTGTTATTACAGCATTAATTCATTACAACATAATATATCAATGATAAAAATAAATGTTACTGATGGAACTGACAAGTAATATTCTGAATAATTTTCCTCAAGTCAGGTGTCGATCAGATATAGCTATCCGTTGCATATTATCGACGTGCATATCAACAAGCCGGGACCGGTACAAGTTCTTAATATATTTAAACTTGGAGAAAGGCGCTTCACACAAATATGTGGAACAAAATAAGGACAAAATGAAACTAGCAGTCTTTCAAAGTTGAATAGATACCTCTCAGGAACTATTTGCCAAAATTCAGCATATTTCGTGTCTTGGATATACTCTGTAAAAAGCGCCTTCAGCTCGGTCATTATTTAGGTAAATGAATTGATTCATCACAGAAACTCGGCTGAATCCAAAACATTCAAGCTGTTTTACTTACTTAATCGTACGGCATATACCATGGGTTTTCAACCAGCCTTATAGCTCCTCGTATATACTTGCCGTTCTGGAATCTTATTCACATTCCAGCCGCAAACTGCGCCATAGTTTCATATATGGAAGTCTTGATATCACATTCTTTCTGAATTTCAGCTACGGCTGGAAAATTGATCAAGTCATCTTCTTTAAGCTTTATTTCATACATTACAGTTTACTCTTCAAAAGCTAACACTTTGTTGCACATTGGACTTGCGATTTTATTTTTCTCCTGTAAATCTAGCTGAAGTGAATTGAATTTGTTTGTGGTATCAACCAAAAACGCTAACAAAATCCACCAATCATTACTTTCAAGGTCAGGATATTTTTTCCCTTTTTACCCAAAAAATGAATGATTTTGTGACGAAGTTCGAAGAATCTTTCCATCACTCTGCTCTCGATGAGCCACCTAACTTCGGAACGTAGGATAACGTCTCCATACTCAGAGTTGAGTTCAAGAAGCAAGATTTGGAACACCTTTAGATTTAATTCACGGACTCTAATAAAATTAACAATGCTGACAACTACCTGCATCACCTCCCTCAATTGCATCCCTGTAAGCCAAATTCTCTTGATGGAGCAAGCCGTGAAAACTCAGTAAGTTAGGCAGATGTAACTCGTTTTTTACGAGAGAAACAAATCCGTTCGTTGCACCTATCATAGGAGGACATCCGTCAGTGCTAATACAAATTAGCATATCGCTAGGAATGGAATGAATTGCAAAAACAATTCTCTCTGCTTCCAAAAAGTCGCTGCCTCGTGTCTGCCCCTTCATTGGTATCAACGCTAGAAAGATTTCCTATATTTCGAATTCAGGTGTACAGTAGCGTACAAACAGCGACAGTTGAGCGGTTCCTGATATATCAGTGGTTGAATCACATGCCAAACTGAAATATTTACAGTTTTGTAGATCGTAAATTATTGTATGAGACAAGTCATCAGCTACTTTTGCTGCTCAACGGGAACAGGTTGAATCTGAGAGCAGCATTTTTGTGACTTCAGACATGATCTGGGATTAATTTTAAAAGTTGCTGAATAATTTTGAACAAGCAACTGCTAGACATTCCTTAACTAATTCAGCATCAGTGAATATATTTTTTGCTAACAAGTGATACATCGCGTATGAAGCTTCTATAGCGAATCTAGAGGTAAAGAACGCGAATCCTGTGAGGCATTAATCGAAACATTCTGCGAGCACTCTCTCCTTCAATTAGTCAGAAAGCCAACGCGATCGAGACACATATTAGATTTATTAGCAACTAACGTCCCAGAAAGAATAAACAAAGTCGCCGTTGAAGATGGGATAAGTGATCATCTGGCCGTATATGCAGAGTGTAAGTTGAAAATCGATAGGCACCCTAAGCCTCAAAGAAAGTTTTATATATTTGCTAAGGCAAACTTTTCAAGCTTCAGGTCGCACCTACGAGAAATACTACCTGGCTTCCGTGATATGACCGAACGATCAGGTGCTAAGTCGTCATGGACACTATTCAAGGATATAATGCTAGAGGGTATCGATAAGTACATTCCAATTAAATTGAAGGTCGACAATAAAGAGCCACGTTGGTACAATAAGTAAGTTAGGAGTGCGCTTAGGCGTCAGAGAATAAGCCACGCGAAAATAAAAAATATGCCGTCTACATCATCCGATGAATATAGAGCAACTAAAGTTAAGACGTATATGGAATCCCGCGCTAAAGTGAGAAATACTATGCGCGAGGCTTTTACCAACTTCCGGAATAAGGTATTAAATAATTATTTGAAGGAGGACCCTAAAGCGTTTTGGTCCTATGTGAGAGAGGTTCAAGGTAGAGGCCCTACCATACCTTCCCTGCGTAATGACTCGGGTGTTGTTATTCATGATAGCGTAGAAAAAGCCAACCTGTTAAACGGTCATTTTGTAAAAGCATTTACGTCAGCGACCATTGCGTACATTATACACCCGCAATAAGGGGGGGCCTGATGGACGATGTAGTATTTTCTGAGGTGGGAATAGCAAAACAATTAATTTCCATCAGACATAACAAAGCCACTGGCCCCGAAGAAATTCCTGCTCGCGTTTTAAAAGAATTAGCTGAAGAAATAGCACTTTTTCTTCGGATAATCTTCGTGAAATCCATTTCTCGCGCAGAGGTCCCTAGCGACTGGAGGTAAGCGCACGTTACCCCAATTCATAAGGGCGGCGACAAGGAGAACCCAGAAAATTACAGCCCGATTTCCTTAAATTCGATATCGTGTAAGATTCTCGAGCATACACTCGTTAGCAACATAATGCGATTTCTTGATAGTAATTTATTGTTAGATGATTGTCAACACGGCTTCAGGAAAGGCAGGTCTTGTGATACTCAGCTGGGTCTTTTTGTGAATTGTATACTGAGAAGCGGAGAAAAGAATACGCAGGTCGATGCCATCTTCTTAGATTTTAGGAAAGCCTTTGATAAGGTACTTCACAGGAAGTTAATAACGAAATTAGAAACCTTAGGCGTTAATTCTAAAATCGTTAGTTGGATTCGTGAATTTTTAAATCATAGGAAGCAGAAGGTTGTTATAGATGGGAAATCTTCGAACTTAGTGGAGGTTATCTCTGGCGTTCCGCAGGGTAGTGTAATTGGTCCGTTATTATTTCTAATTTATATAAACGATATCAGCTCAGTAGTCAGAAGTAAAATTAGGCTTTTCGCGGACGACACCGTCATCTATAGAGAAATACGCAATCCGGAAGATCACCAGTATCTCCAAAATGACCTAGAAGCTATTTCTGCATGGTATAAGGAATGGCAGTTAGAGATCAACCAAAAGATAAGCTGCGTCATCAACTTCTGGAGAACAAAGAGTATCTCGTTGGATAATAATTATTCGTTAGACGGAGTAGAGATTCCAGTTTCAGACTCGATTAAATATCTCGGAGTCAAAATTATTCCCACCTTTACAGCTTATGCCTGTCTGCATAGGATCTTCGGATCATATTATTCCATCAATTTCTTGCTTGGCAATCTCACCATTTGAGAGGGAGGAGTTTTCTTCGAGGTATCTCTTAGAGGACATCCGTTGGGGTAGTTTGATACTAGCTTGGCTAGTTCCATCCCAACCAAGGAAACATCCGCGTTCAGAAGCGAGAAAAATTGTTCTGCTACGATAGTTCAGAGGTAGAATATCCGCCCGGCAAGTGGAAGACCCGGGTTCGATTCCCGGTCATAGCAGACTTTTTTCTCGTTTCAAAATTATTCCCAATACCTGAAATGTTGACGCTAAACATACAGTTATTAAATCTGTAAAAGCTAGAGAGCTCAAAAAATTCTGATGATGTCGATATTCTATATTCTTAATTATTAATCCGATTTCTCGGGCATATTAAATTTCCACTATGGATTCGATATAGATTGATACAAAAAATAATGGAGTGAGAAGGAATAAATGTTATTTTACGCTACTATACATGCAATGTCATCTCAAACAATATATATTTTTATATTAACACAGGTTTCTCAATATGCTTCACGACGATCTGCCAACCTCTCAAATACTGCCGTTCTTTGTAACGCCTGATATTTCTGGATATATGTTTATTCTTTAAGTTATGTGTGACTTGTTAGGAACCGACACGCGTCGATTCAAACTGGAAACAACTTATCGCTTCTTAATACGTACTATTTGGACACACAAGAGCCTATCTGTATGGTGAACGCTAGTTATTCAGAACGACACGGGAAAATATTAATTTTCAATATGAGCCGATATTGCTTATTTGCTTCTTTTTAATCAAAATGCCCAGAAAGAGGAAAGGATTTGTACGTACTTGCAGTCGAATTTCATGTGGCAGCAGGTGGAAATAATGTCAATATTAAGTCATTAGAGGGCGAGAAAGCAGACACCTGTCGTATGACGCAAGAGGTAACCCTGATTTGCACATATTAGTGGCGGACCGGCCGCTGCGATTGTTATCGCCCCCATAAATCAAATTAACAAACTCGAATAGGATGTGAGAGCATCGAAAAGAGGTGCCTTTTACAAAAAACCTACCGACTATGACGCGAAGGAATCGAAACCTTATTGCAATTTTTACCCTTTTCGAGTAACGTGTGAACTTCGAGTAGAAATTTGCCTTAACGAATCACGTGACCCTCATTGTTCACTGGCGATGCTTGCGGATGTGATGACGCTACTTCTCCAGTGCAAATTAACCGTTAGAAAATATCTTTCCGAGGAAATAAATTTAAAAAATATATCCTCGAAGAAAACATTTAAGGACCCTCGCGGCAGTAAATTGACTTACGTTTAACAAATTTGTTCGGTCAAAAAATTATCATGTATTTCCCTTTAAACGGAACGACGCCATACTTTCAATCAGTGTGAATTACTGATGTTATGAACTCGCAGTTATTAGCAGTAATTAGAAATCTTCGTAAAAGGTGGCCAAACCGGAAATTTCTTACCTTGTTTCTTCAAAAGAGTACCGCATGTATTTCAGCAGGTTGGGCTGCTGCTTGATAAAACTTTGGGTGAAATAGATCCGTTTGGATGAAAAGCGTAGGAGCGAGTTCAGTTATAGTTTTATAGGACACCGCTATTTTTGTTATCGATGAGACGATGAGATTAATACGATAAAAATCTTTTATCTAAGATTTAACTTCACATAGGTACTTAAACATAAAACGAAATGAAGTTTGGCTCAAGATCATCACCAATACCCTTAGGTCTCCTTTGGTGGGTTTCTGGAGTTTGCAACATGGATTTAAATGTACTTTTGGAACGTAATATCAAGATAAAAATCTTGTGAAATACTGGAACTCATTCCGTCTGAAGGCTAACTCTTACTCTTCAGAAAAAAGGCGAACAATTCCAACCAATTTATTTCTAAAGCTTAAAATACCCTGTCGAAACTATAATTCTATCAATCTTTCTATCCGAAAACACAAATAAACAATCTCAAGACTGCAACTTGTAAGCTAAAAATGCATATTCTCCAATAAATATGCGAATAGATTATGAACATAACTCGAGAAGCGAAATAGAATGCATCCAAAGTAACAACTTGAGTTCAATACACGTATTTTTCCGCCAAAACATAATTCCGCTGCAAAGACAGCACATGTCTTCGTTTAAAATCATATTATGGATTATTTCGAAGAAAATCGAACGAAGAGATTACAGCAGCAACCTCCTCGTCGGTTCCTAGCATTTAGGCGATTGAAAACAGGATCAGACGCCGTTCCTATTATCGAACGCGAAACACGTTTTCCGGAGAAGACTCCCCATCGCCGCATATCCGCGCCCTCTTCGCTCCTTTATAAGGATTTATTTCGAAGCGATTGCGTTTCACAATCGCGGAGAAGGGACGCTGATTTTTTCCCTCCCCTTGTTTGCCCAAAGTGATTTATAACGACTATAATCATAATTATGAGACTTGGTCTCGGATAAGGCGGCTCTTTCCCACCTCTCTCTCTCTCTCTCTCTCTTCTCTCTCTCCTCTCTCTTTTCTCTCTCTCTTCTCTCTCTCTCTCTTACTCTCTCTCTCTTTCACTCTCTCTTCTCTCTCTATCCTCTCTCTCTATCGTCTCTCCCTTCTCTCTCTCACTTTCTCTCTTCTCTCTCTCACTATCTCTCTTCTCTCTTTCTTCTCTCTCTCTTCTCTCTCTCACTCTCTCTCTTCTCTCTCTTCTCTCCCTATCCTCTCTCTCTCTCTTCTCTCTCTCTTCTCTCTCTATCCTCTCTCTCTCTCTTCTCTCTCTCCCTCTCCGTAGGAGAGCGCAATAATTGGAGGTGTTTTCATACACTCCCTTTAATCAATCACTCACGATTCAGAACCACACGTCGAGCGTACGGCATGTGCTATAAAGGTGTTAAGTTTAACCGCTAATTAAGTATACGTGTCAGTGCGACTACAATATCTAGGGTGGTGAAGTAGAGAAAGCAAAGCGCGGCGATCAACACCCGCGATCGGTATATATTATATCTTTTTTTGGTTTGTACGCGTGTTTGTGCGTGTGTGCGCGCGCACAAACCTCTTCCTTCTAATTGGCGTGGTCGGGCTCCAATTATCTTTTAAGCGATAATACAATGTCTTTTTTCCCCGTCCGTCCTATCATGGCATCCAAGCAAGGACGAGGGAGAGAATTCCGGAGAAATGGGCTTTTATGATTTGAGCCAACACTTAATAATTGTTGTGCAAAGAACATCGTAGCCGCGGTAACGGGGACGAAAAATTAGCTGGGACGGGATTGTTTTTGTTATTACGGACGTGATAACGATCGGTCCTGTTTTTTTCTCAAAACCGGTACGTTTATTCAAATGGGTTCGTTCCGCTGCTGGAAAGCGTTATCCCAAAATGGAGTAGTCTATCGGAATGGTACCAGGAAAAAAATTAGAAGAATTTGCGAGTCTTTGTGTTCGTTCGAATGATTGAAAATAATGTGATGGATAAATGGAAATTCTGAGAAGAACGGAGAAGATTAGTGATTCGGCGATTTTCTTTCTTGACACTCGTCCGCTCTCGATTAAGTTATTAAAAATCGGTTGTTAACGAAGGTTCGAGGCAATCCTTTTATTTTCGAATAAAAAATGTCGCTTTCGCAAAGGGATCTGAATCGCCATCAAGCGCGATCATTTGCTTTTAAAAATTCTGTTATAATAAAGATGTAATGCCTGCAAATGCAAAAAGGTATTTTGAACTGGAAGAATTCATTCATTCAATTCATTTTAATAAAGATTAAATATGCAGTTTGATACTAGTTTGGCTAGTTTCGTCCCAACCAAGAAAACATCCGCGTTCAGAAACGAGAATATTGATCTGCTACGATAGTTCAGTGGTAGAATATCCGCCCGGCAAGTGGAAGACCCGTGTTCGATTCCCGGTCATAGCAGACTTTTTTCTCTTTTCAAAATTATTCCCAATTAAATATGTCGATTAGATTTTGGCGTAAATTTCATAACTTGTGCATTTAAATAATAGGTAGCAAAATGGAATTGTACGTACGTCTTAAGAGGTTCTAAAAATGCTTATGAATTATTTTCTATCCTCCACAGAATTTACAACACAGATATTCGTCCCAAAGTTATAAGGATAGATTAAGTGATTATTTAAACCCTTTCGAATCCCAAGAAAATAAATGTCAGCACCACACACTTTAGCTGCTTGACCACTTTCTTAAATCATTTCGAACGACCCCCGTGATAATATCATTCCAAAGTCCCTTTCCTCTCCTGCGGCGATATCATTTTCCCATACAATTCTCACGGACTCAAAGATCAAAAGTTTTGAGAAATAACTGTATTTTGCACTTCACCCGAAGGTCGCAGAGCCGTTCTGGAAACGCCGCAATTTAAAATCTTAATTTCAAAGACGGCAATGAAAGTAAAACCGCAGCAACCTACATGTCAGAGCGTCTTGTCTCAAGGACTATAGGTCGCAGAATACCATTCCTAACGGGCTCTCCCGACTTGCCCGCAGCTATTGTTACGCAAGGAATCCCACGTAATTTCTTTTCAGGGGATAGCTTCTTCACCCGATCGAATCCGCATTATTTTTTCAAAACAAAGCGTCTTTCGCGCCAAATAAACAAAGGAACGGGAAAATCGAAGCGCTTAGATTTAAAACTTCTCAACGTATTTATTATTCTCTCTCTCTCTCGGAGGAAGACTCGAGAGCTTAAAGTCGCTAAAGCGCATTGTATCTCACTCAGGCCTATCCCCCATTCCTTATCTCCCACCTACATCTTCGGGAAAAGGAAGGGAAAAATCCCTCTCCGCTCGCTTCTGCAGGAAATATAACCAGTAGCGTTACCAAACCTCCCCACTAACCCTTTTCATAGGAATCGGGAAACCGTTTTCGCAATTTTTTTATTGCGATAAGATTTACCTGAGATTTTGAACGCGGCGGCTATAACTTACATCGAAACTCTTTGCCACAAAGAAAAGGAGATGTCCAATCTTTAAGTCTGAAACGACGACAGTGGCCCCTGAATGTCCAATGAGGCTTCTGAGGGAGAGAGAGAGAGGGAGACCCACGACCCGAGAGGTACCCGTGAACCCGTCTCCCACTCTCTTCACCGCCCCCGCGCGCCTCCTTCCAACCCTCCTTTGCCTTCCTCCCTCCTCCCCCACTTACTCTGCATCTACTCTTCGTCCCAACCACCCTCTTACTCCCACACTCTCCTCTCTCTCTCGCTCTCCGCACAAACCCTCCCGCTGCCAGCCATTATATAGGGCGACCCCGATACTCTCTGTTCCGCTGGGAAAAAGGGTTGTTGTAAGTTCCCCCTACTCTAATCTATCTCTCTCTTACTCTCCATCTTTCCCATCTCATTCTTACCTTACTTTTCTCTCTTCATCCTTCGCTAACACCCAGTCCTTTTTCCGCTCTTCTCTTTCTCTCTTGTTTGTATAACTCCTTATTCTTCGCCTCCAGATCATCTTCATTCTTTTCTTGTGCTCTCTCAATATCTTCTATATAGTTTTTCCCCTTAGGTAAATTGGTTTATCCTTTCTTCTCCCACCCTCGTATTCCTTCGCTCTCGTCTCTTCTGAGCACCTCATTGTTTTTACCTTTGTACGGCTCCATTTGTTATCTATTCGCCTCTCCTTTGTCTTCTGTCAATTCTTCTTCTTCTACCATTATCCTGCCTTCCATCTTTTACCTACTCTACACATCCGTCGTCTCATCTCCCTCTCTCTTCCTCCTCTATCCTATCTCTCTCACTCCCTCTCTCTTATTTCCCTCTTCTATCTCTCTCTTTCACTCTCTTTGCCTCTCTTCTTCTCTTCCATCTCCCTCTCTCTCTCTACTTACTCCTCTCATCTTTTTCTCTCCTCCCCTTTTCTCCCTTTCCTTCTGCCTTCATCCACCTTCCCCCTTCCCCACTCTATCTCCCATTCCCCTCCCCCACCCCCTCTCCTTCTATATCCCTTTCTCTCTCCCGTTAGGGAAGGGATAGGCTCGCGGGAGCATGAGAAGTGAAAATATCGCTCGCCGAGAGACGGGATATTTCATGCACTATCGTTCGGGAATCGGCCGGGCACCGTAGATGGAAGGAGAGGGAGGGAGGTATGGGATGTTGGGTGAGAGAGAGTGAGGAGGGGTGGAGAGAGAAAGAGAGAGGCGCACGGACAATGAATGATTTTCGTTCTCCGCGATCTCATCTCTTCGAGTCTAAATCATTTCCCGAATGATGCGTTGTGTGGAGTCTTCATCAAGAATCTATTCCTTCTTTCAGGGATTAATTAATAGGAACGCGTGAAGAATTAAGCGCGGATGAGGATAGCGGTTGACAAATTGTTTTCCTACCACGAGAGACTTATGTTCCTCTCTTTAAAAAGCGGTAGAAGTGGTTTTTTGAAATTTCGCTGCGAAGATAATAATTAGACCGATGGAATCGCTTCGTTATATTCACTTGCTTAAAATTTTTATCCATCAAAATCGCGAAATTAAATCAAGTCAAAATTAAGAAGATATTGAGCTGTGAGAAATAGTCTTTCGCAGCGTAGCTCAGTAAAATAGAAGTAATTTAGTATTCTCTGTCAATGTATGGCACAAAATATTATACCGCTCTTTAGAATAATATCATGCTCTTTATCCCAACTTATCTTACCTTTATATCTGATAAAAGTGTGGGATAATTCTATTATTTAAAATATGAAGTCTTTAAAAAAATTCCTGCTGTTGAAAGTTCATAACTGTTAATCAAACTAGTTCGTTTTAAGTGTTTTATAATCACCTTGCCTTAAAAATATTCTAAGTTATTATTTTACCTCTTCCTATTCATTTAGCTCCTCTTGTTTTTTTATATTTTCTTAATTATATTGCTAAGATTCTCGAGAAAAGATAAGATATTTCCTAAAATGAAGTTTCTTACGGAAAGTTGGTATTTTTCACTCCGGAGTCTCTTTTTGCTAAAAAATCTAATTTTGACCGGATACTGTAGTGAAAAAAGTCTGCATGTCTGTAGTTTTCAAAAATGGCAAGAAAAAGTAAAGTAAAAAATATGCTCTCGTCCTCTATCCCTGATAGTTAACAGAAAATCATACTTTGTTCTTTTGAAAATATTTTATAATCATTTTTGAGATAAAAATTTTCGGAAAAGAATCAATAAAGAATTATTAATACAAGGACAATGCCTCAGAGTTAACCCACAGAGTGCGCCAACGCATTTTGAAATACTGGCAATTTGTAAATTTTGCTTCATATACATTGTTCTTTCATGTAACATATGAGTATTACCTGAGTAGTCGAACAAGTTGTTTACAACCTTTTAGCTATTGTTCTTGAGGAGTAAAACAGACGCAAATCTGTGTGCGTCGCTTCTACCGTGCTATATACGCATCGCGATTTGTCTGTAAACGTTTAAATATTGCAATAAAGTTAATTTTTTGAGCATTATTATGCGTTTTTTGCACGAAGTGAACGCATATAGACGAGGTCGATCACGTCCGTCCGAATGTTAAAACTCGGAAACCGCTGGACGTATTTTGATGAAATTTGGTATTGGGGAGTTTTGATAAAATTGGTCGCCCGATTCAAATGTTGATTATAATCGGACAAAAATTACGACCACTTTACATGACCTACAAATAGTTGACAATATTCAATCGTTTCTACTCGGAAACCGCTTAATATATTTTGATGAAATTGGTATTGAAGAGTTTTGCTAAAATTGGTCGACTGATTTCAATTTTGGTTAAAATCGGACACAAATGACGACCACTTTACATGAAGACCTACATGTAGTTTACAAGGTTCCTTTGTTTCAACTTGGGAACCGCTTTGACATATTGTGATGAAATTTGCTATTTGGGAGTTTTGTTAAAATTAATTGATCGATTCCAATTTTGGTTAAAATCGGACAATAATTACGACTACTTTACATGAAGATCTACATGTATTTTACAACGTATCTCGCTTGTTTCTCGTTAAATTCTCATCTGAGCGAAAAATATTGAGAACATTGTGAAATCTCAAAGAACGCATTTGGAAACTCTGTGTATTCCGACATACAGTACATCTTTCCAATCTAGTTTCTTGTATTGTTACAACTTTCATCCTAAAATGTATTTATGTTAATATTTCATAGTAATAAATTTTTTATACTATAATGTCATATTTTCCTAAATATATCATGAAAATTTATCCCCTATATAATGTAGAAAATACAAACAGTAATTTTAACAATGAGAATTATAAATCATTAAATACATTAAAATACTGCATACGCAAAATATTAGAATGAATTTATCGTTATTATTAATATTTACAGCCGCGTTTTCCACATAATGCAACGGCACACGCAGTTTGCCGCGCGACCAGTTACGTGAAATCTTTCGACGCGCCCAGTTAAGGGGCATTTTTATGAAACCATTTAGTCATATTCTTTGTAATTTGTATTGCCAATGATTAATTAATATAACTAATTGGTTCATCGGATTATTATGGCTTGTGAATTACTCGCAATTACAGATGACGTCAGCACCAGATCCTACTAGATGACGTCAGTTTTCCAACAATTTATGAAAATATAGGTTATAGCTCCAGCTACTTCATAAGCGTTCCTAAAATGTATTCATGAGTCACACAGTTGTTTTTACAATTATAAGTACCCATTTGTATTATGCAAACACAGAAAATATACTTCGGTCTTCAGTTTTTCTACGTGCCGTTGTGCAGGATTCCAACTTGCTGAAATAAATTCGTCTTGAAAGTGTTTGTTAACACATAGTTTTTATTATTTTGTACACATTTGTAGATTTAACTTTCCTTATTCACCCTTTTTCGAAGAATTTCTATTTTAATCGCTATTCCTTTTTGAGTACGCCCAAAAAATTCGAGCCGTTTCAAACAGAAAATTTTATTTTTAACCTTATTGAGCACAAAACTTTTTCCTGGTACCTACTTAGTTTTTGGGGTTTATTTTTAAGTAAACCAAATAAATTTGAAAAAATAACCGTCAGGATCATTGTTGGGGTATTTCTTTTATTTGTTGGACAATGTAGGAGGGGGCGTCCCCCTCTTTCTCTTTGAGGTTCAGATAAATACTCCTCCCGCAAGAAGGAATTCTCCCCAATCAATCAACTTATCGGCTTATTTTTATTTTAACGCTTCTCTCATCCTTCTCTTCTCCTCTCCCTCCCTTTCCTCTCTCTACCCTCCTCCCTCCCTCTCTCTTCGTCTCCTCTCCCTCGCTCTCTCTTCCTCTCCTCCTCTCCCTCCAACCCTCCCTTCCTCTTTCCCTCCCTCTCTCCCTCCCTCTCTTCCACTCTCTCTCCATCCCTCTCTTCCTCCCTCTCTTCCTCTCTCTCTCTTACTCTTCTTTCCTTCTCTTTCTCTCCTCTCCCTTTCTCTTCCTCTCCCTCCCTTTTCTACCACCTATCAGTTCTACTCATCCGTCATTACCTCGCTTACATACTCGGCACGGCCGAAGAAGCGCTGCTTGAAACAAAGCAGAAGAGAGGGCGGGAAAAGTGAGAGAGGGTGTTTGAGAGAAAAGTGGGACAGAGAGAGAGGCGATTGAAGAAGGCGGCAGTGAAGTACACGCCATAACAGGCGTTCAATCTTTTGTCCTGCAGTCTGTTGAAATACAAACGAATTTTTTCGGCCCGTCTAAATTTTATCTGAAAGTATGCTATTACTGTTTGCTACATAGAGGATTGAATATTATTTGTGAAACAGTGATTTTTTGCAAATTACATTTCGATCTTGTAATATAAATGTTTCTTATGATTGGTGCAGGGAAATGTTTTGAATTAATCGGAATCGTTTTAATTGTTTCGAAGGTCACCATTTGGTCTTTTCCGTTTTTTTTTAACCTTGGACCTCAGCAAAGGAGTGAAAAAGGCGGATCCGTTTGCTTCACTTATTATATACGTAATACATTTGGAAGAAAGGTCGTAAAACGGACGATCGCGGATGTTCAAAAAGATACGAATCCATTTTAATATATTTATCATTTTGGATGTGTGCATTTGTTCAAATTTTTAAATCATAATTAAGTAAAATTCTCAGAGGTATCTAACCCTTTTGAAGGATAAAAAAATTTGCTTATGCTCACTGCTCTTTAAAATTAACTGCGGCAAATGAGGCAACAATTTAAGATCTCCGTAGGAATACAGCATTGGAGAGACGGAACTTAGACGCTTATTTAACCAGAGACTGAATAATTGGGACCATTCCTCTGTTTTGAAGAAGCGGAGTGAAACTAATAAGAGCGAGAAAGAGAATCGGCGGTAGAAACGAGAGGATAGCGTGGTAGAAAAGATAATTTGAAAATGCGGCAAAAAGGAAATATAAGATCGGAGCAGAATCAATATGAGGGAAAGAGGGAATATGAGAGGACGAAAGATAGGCAGAGAGAGAGAGGAAGGTCCAGGAAATGAGGGAGGTAGAGGTCGAGTGGGGAAAATTATCCAGTTAAATCATTTGGATAAAAAGCGCTTCCAAGATAACTCTCATTTCCTGAGCGCCGAAGAAGTATGGATGTGGAGAGAGAGAGAGAGAGAGAGAGAGAGAGAGAGAGAGAGAGAGAGAAGGCCAACAGTTCGAAAGAAATGTCGAGCAAGAGGGAAAAAAGACGTACTACTTTTTTCCCTATATTTTAACTCCTTCCATTCCTAACCTCTCTCTCTCTCTCTCTCTCTCTCTCTCTCTCTCTCTCTCTCTCTCTCTCATACACACACAAATGCAAACGGCGATGCTACTCATGTCTTTTCCGTGTGCTTTGTGTCACCTCTTTGAACGAAGATTAATTTACGGCCGCCGCCGCAGCTCCTAAGTCTCTGTCACACACTTATCTCCCTCCTTCTGCTCTTCTCCTCTCACTCACTCTCCTTTAAAACTTCTCTTTAACCTTTCTCTTCCCTCCGCCTCTCTCTCTCTCCTGCGCACCTCTCATGTCTCCAAGTATATATCTCCTCTTCTATTTTCCAGTCTCTCCCCCTTCCTTTCTCCCACTCTCCGCTCTCCTTTTCCCTCTCTGCTTCCTCCCCCTCGCTTTCCTTTTCTCTATCCATCCATTCTCTATTTCCCCATCTTCTCTCACAATCTATCTCTTCTCTTCCCCTCATTTCATTTCCCTCTTCTTCTCTCCAGTCTCTTTCCTCTCTTCCTCTCTCCACTCTCCCTCTCCTCCATATTCCCCTCTCTTCCTTTCTTTACCTCCCTCCCCATCCATCTCACTTCCGTTCTCTTTCTCTCTCCCTCTTCTTCCATCTCTCCTCCTTTCACTCTCTCCATCTCTTAAATGTTTTAATCTCTTTCCTTTCTTTCCCACCCGGGTCTCGTAAATCCTTTCTCTCTCTCTCTCCCTCTCCTTCTCGCCTTATCCGCCGCTCATTGTGTCCTTTTAAAACTCCATCTTCTTATCCATATACCTTCCTCGTCATTGCGTGCACTCTTGTTCTTCGTCCTCCTCTCAAACAAGCATTCTTTTGTTCTTCCACCTTACGTCCTATATCTCCTTACCTTCCCCAGCCGTGGTTCCGCAGTCCTCCCCTTCTCTCACCTACACTCTGACTCCTTTCGCCTCCTCTCCCGCCTCCTCTCCCTTCCTCCCCATCTCCCTTTCTCTCCGTCCTACACACGGGCGCAGCGGCATCCGCCTCTTCCCTTGCCCGTTATAGCCACCATTCCTACACTTTACCTCCTTTCCCATAGTTAACCCACAATTCATGCGCCTCGTTCAGACGTCCCATTCTCTTTCTTATCTCTCCTTCTCCGTCTCACTTTTCTCTTTCTCTCTCTCGTTCACTCGTTCCTTCTCTTCTCTATTCCCTCTCTCTTCCTCTCTTGCTCTTTCCTCCCATGCTATTCATAAAAAATTCTTCCATTATTTCCTCTTCGTTTGCGTCTTTACTTCCGCCCGTTCCAACAAAACTAATGCAACCGCATATGCGTACGCGATCACAAGCTGAAATTAATAACGAGTGATGACACATTCACACGTCTCGTGAAAGCGATATCGTTGCAAGGATGGCGTCGCATTTGCATCCTGAGCGCGCGTTAAATTTGACATTGAAGGCGATTTTTTTAAGTTTCCTCCGTCGTTGTGTTAGGCTGTTGAGCAAGTTGTTAAAGTGAAAGTCGTTGAGTTGTGGTTGCACACCAGAAAAGGCAATCTTTATGTGGCCGATAAATATTGATCATTTTTCGACCGCGTTCATCCTAATACATAAGTACGATTTTGCGCAGCGCCTTTTATTTAGTATACTTTATTAAGCGCTCTTTACATAAAAATACAAACGTAAAATAAGCATGCCTAATATTTTTACAGGTTGAAATTATACATTTTATCTTCAAATAATTCCCAGATTTAAATCCTTTGCGGCAATTTGTTAAACTATTTTGCTAAAGTTTAACTGTTTTTGTAATTATAAAACAGCCAGCACATTTTTCTTCAGCAATTATTAGTCTCTTTTTTTAATAAACGCCCGACATTTTCATTCAAGAAATTCGTGCGCCTCGATTTCCGTGAAAATCAAGATCGAGAACCGTTTAGTTTTAATGATCGCCTCCAACTAACAATATTAAACTCTCATAATTATTCTCGCGAGCATGATTAGAAGAGGCGACCGCTGCGTACCAACAATTACGGAGAACCTTATTCTCGCCGTAGTTTAAGAACATGCAAACAGTTTCTGCAGCGATATTTTCTCTCGGGAGCAACACTTTGATTTATCCCGAAAAGACTCTTTCCTCCCGAACCGACCCCGCGCGTTATTCACGCCGTTTCTCTCTCTTCATTTAAAACGTCCCGCTTCAGAAATGTCAAATAACTTCGCCCGACCATCCCTCTCCTCCTCCCTCCCTCTCCTCGCCCTCCCTCTCCTCCCCCTACCTCTCCCCCCTTCTTCTTCTCCTCCCTCCCCTCCTCCCTCCCCCTCCTTCTCCGCTGCACCTATTCCGGGCCGCGTCCTCTTGCATCCATCCCGAACGCGAGACATCAATTTTCCCACGAGCGCTCGAACGGTGGGGGTGTGTGTGTACTCATCCTTCCTCGCGGGAAGATGCTTCCACTCCGGGGCATGTGTGTGTGGGTGTGCGTGCGTGTATGTCTCCCCCACTGCGTGCCTCATTGCCACTCTAATCCGCCTTTTGACTTATTCCCAACTCCTCCCCATATCTTTCTCCGACGCCCAAGAGTCCCCACCCTTCACCGCCTCCCCCCCTCCTCCCCCTCTCTCACCGTCCACATCTCACATATATGCGGTCACACACACTACATAAACTGCTTTTACAATCCTTTCACAAGTCCTACCTTCGATGCCCTCATTCCCACCGTTTGCCTTAACGTCCCTTTCACTTTCAAATGCGCGAAAAACCACCCCTTCTTCTTCTTCTTCTTCCTCCTCCTCTTGCATCCCTTTCTCCTCTTCCCCCTTAATCCTGGGGACGCTCTCTCTCCCGCTAATCTTCTACCTTCTCCGGCAATTTATTCAACACCCGCTCTCCGCCTCGGTTATTCTTCTTTCCTTCACTCTCTCCCGTCTGCGAATCTGCTGCACTCTTCCCCTCCGTTTTACGTTTATCTTACGCTTTATTTTTCTCTTGCGTCAAACGGGAACATTTCATGGTCGGTGGTAACGATTCAGGAATGTGGATTCAGTGACATTGGAAGAGGGCGCTATCGAAGATACAGTGCGAGGGATGTAATATAGTAGAAAATGAAGTCCTAAAGGGGTTTCGTTTTCACGATTAAAGGACACAGAAAGAGTGTACGGTATTAGGTGCTGATTTTGTTCTTTTGACAAGATTTATCCACCAGTCTTTTGATTGCGGAGTTTAAATTTCAAGTACAGCAGCAATAATCATAGCGAATATCTGTCTTCAGATATTTAGGCATTTCGCTATTTAGAGTCGTTTAAAAATGTTTCCTATGATGAGCCACATTTAAAGAGATCCATATATCCCTTTGCCATCAAATCAATTCGTATATATATATGTGTACATTGTCAAATCCATAAGTGACTGTGAGAACACAGCTGCCATAAAATGTTCGCTACTTCATCTCCTATACGAAACTTTTCTAAATACACTGAATTTAACATTAAAAAATTTCCTATTTCTCCTTCCATCCATTTATTTATTCATGTACGTACTTCTCAGTTTCCACCAGTTTTCAAATTAAGATCAACATAATAAAAAGTAAAATTTTAATGGCAAGGGTATACGTACATATGGCTGGCTTTTAGGCGCTTCATTGTCGGCGGATGCATTGATAGGTCGAATTAGAGAATTGAAATTTTTCAGAGATTTCAGCGAGATTATTTCACGACCTACTGATACCCCGAGTTTTTCATCAAAGTTATTGAGTCAGATTTTCCCTGCATCTCGGTTACTTTGTCACCTCATTTTAAAAGATTAACTCGTTGTATGGTATTAGAGTAATTATACAATAAAAATCTGGTATGGCCACCACATGACTTTCTCCATATCTGTAATATTTCTAAAAATTCCAAATAGGTGAGATAATAATAAATATTTTAAGAAACTGCGAGAAAATTTTAGACTTTACAAAGAACAGAAATAAACTCAAACCATAGCCTTCTAATATTGGATATAGCCACAATGCTCCAACAACTAAGAAAAGAAAAAGGAGCGTTACTAAGACGTAACTATTCGTCAATTGTTAACAAAAGTCGCCGGTAGGTGGTGGTGGTGGCAGCTAAAAATATAAGATATCTCTTAAACAATGCATTATATGGGAAAATATTTCAAACAAAGGTTGTAGAAAATTAAATTCCCTACAACGTTTATTCAAATACATTTTACATTTATCAAATATTAAAGCAAATATTTCAAAATAACGGATAAGTGACAAGAGTAGACACCCACTTCCGAATGACCGTTTTTTAGCAAAAACTAATCTGTTCTTGTGACTTTTATAAAAATGTTAAATAGAAAATTTTGCGTTGACCTGATTAATAGTTTTTGAGTTAGAGCACCCACAAAAACTATCACATATACACACACACAGACATCATCGAGAAAATGGTCAATACATGTTCAGGGGACCTCAAAACGTGTATTTCCGTTGAAATCTCGAAGACGATTTTTTTCATGAATACAATACTTTCCCCTATACTACGTATATGGAGAAAGTAAAAACAAGGAAAACAGAAAACCTCGATTCTTAAATTTTGCAAATAGCGTGAATCACAGAAATACTGTCTAGATTCGTGAGTGTAATTTTTAGGTTGGTTTCCAAAGCCTTATGAAATGGTCCTGTCTGTATTTATGTGTATGTGTGTGTGTCCCCTACTAACAACTTTTGCACCAATGGAACCTATTTTCATGAAACTTGGTATGAGGCTCGTGCTGCCGGGGCCCACCTCCGGGCTATATTTTATTTCGCGAAGATTGAAGTCCTGGGTTCGATTTTCCCTATCTCAAATCCATCGTGCAGAGATGTTTCTACATTAAAATGTCTAAAAATTGTGACACCAGAGCGAGGTTTGTAATGTTCAAAGGGAAAAGAACGTAAATTCTAATTCTTATCACCGAATTTTGATAATTGATCGTATTTTCTTGAATTTCTACTAAAACAGAGTTTTTGCGTTTTAAATCGCATTTTATCATATTGTTGCCATGGAGATGATTATTACCGAACTCGGATTGAGCATAGACGAGTAAAAAAATGGGTTATTTTCTTTTCTGTCGACTACTCTTCAGCAATGAACAGTTGATCCAGACATATTAGCGTAAAAACAGTAACATTTATTAAATTCATATATTGATAAAAAATATATGCAAAATATAATATCAGAAAGAGATTTTGACATTGCTTTTAATATTGTAAACCTAATAATGATCTATCAATTTCCAAATTTTCTCTTTCATTGATTAACTATGAATTACAAGTGGTATTTATGGTATGAGAATTCCTTGGAATGACTAACACATATTGAAACATTTCCTGTCTTTTTAGTAATCAATTTGGGACGTCAACTTTGGGAAACCAGTCTGCATTAGTCCTGGTTTAGACTTCTTGTTACGTATTTTCATGGAACGTAGCTTGACTCCCAAATGAAAATCTCTGCAGTGTGTCGGAGATGGAACATTTTTATATTGTCATATTAATAAAATACGTGGAACTTCCATAAGTCGAAATTCAAGGGAAACAAAAAACTATTCGAGCTATAGAAAATTCGACTTTTGGGAATACGTTTTTCTCATAGAAATTTTTCCCGGTAAAATTAAGTTATGGAAAATTCGAGTTGTAGACGTTCGAGTAATGGAAGTTACACTGTATCTTCCATCTTCTTTGTTTTTTATATTATAGTTTTTGGAATTATAATTAATGTTAAATGGACATTAAGAATTAAAATTATGAGCGTCAATCGCTTCATAATTAAGATAGTCATCATATAACCACTATTCGGGCATTTACTTCTCATTAAGATGTAGTTTCTTTCATTATTTTGCAGTTTTGTTTAAAATTTTATTTTTGATCAATTAATATCAATATAAGTTCCTATCTGTAATCGAATACATCTAAATTGCTATTCATACTTATTTAATGGCGCAATCAGTCAAGCCTTTACGATTTGCAACTACACTCTTCAGATACGAAGACAAGTAACAGTCTTGCGATCCAAGCTGGATAATTGCTCAGTATCTATTTTTTAATAATAATATGAAAAATGTATAATATCTCTCATATTTAATAGTTCATTACGGAGCATTCGGATCCTCCGTCTTTCCAGTACAGAAATTTGTATCGTATTGCAACATCACTGATATTTTTTATCAGAAGACTTGCAAAATGTTCCTGAAACCCCTTCGCTTTCTTCGCAGCATTAAAAAATCCACCGGAAAAAATCATAGGCACAGGACGGATGAATCCCTCCGGAAATTTTCCAATGGACTTGTTTCGACACCGCGAACTATTTTGGGCTTTTTTACGAACTACACTTCCAAAAAATTACCCCGGGCGAAATTTCTGAAAGATCACCCCAACTTTCTCCTCCTCAGACCCGCGGACCATATAACCACCACTCCGATCTTTCCTCCCCTCCTCCCTCCTCTATCTCCCCTCCTCCCTCCTCTATCCTCGCTCCTCCCTCCTCTATCTTCCCTCCTCCCTCCTCTATCTCCCATCCTCCCTTCTCTATCTCCCATCCTCCCTCCACTATCTCCCCTCCTCTATCTCCCCTCCTCCCTCCTTTACCTCCCCTCCTCCATCCTATATCTTCCCTCCTCTATCTCCCCTCTTCGCTCCTCTATCTCCCCTCTTCGCTCCTCTATCTCCCCTCCTCCCTCTCCCCTAGATCTTCTCACCTCTCAAAACTTTTCGGACCCCTCCCTCCCTCTCTCTTTTACCCCTTCCTTCCCCCGCAATTCCCCCACCCCCTCTGCCTTTTAATACCTCCCTTCATATGCCGCCTAATCCGCCCAACTTATCACCTCCCAACTCCCTTTTCCATTCCTCTCATTATCTCCCACTCGCGCGTCTATTATCTTCGTGTTTCTTACATCAACCTCTCTCCCTTTGCCCCTTGGACTCTCAATTGCTATCTTCTCTTTCGTCTCATTCCGTCATATCTCACCATCTCTGACTCTATACCCCTCCGTTTTCTCTCATCCTTCATTTCTTATTCGTTCTCTCTCCTTCGTCACCTTTCTCTCGTTTAAATGTCTCACTCACATATATAGAGTATACCGTTTTCCAACGACGGTTTCCCAAACTCGGAATAATCCGAAGTGTATAAAATTTTATATATTTTCCTGAATTGACGAGCAGCGCATTTTCCTGTGATCAGGTACGCATTCAATACGAAAAAATTATTTAAAATGGCACGACGTGGTTTTTTTCGTGAACATAACTCGTGCGTTTCGCAAGGGACTACTTTGTTTGTGTTTATGCGTGCGTTAAAGAAATCTTTCTCCCTTTAACTATCCTCTAGAATGTGTCATTTTGCCTCCTCTTTTTGTCGCCAGTTTTACATTTTTCTGTCTCCTGCTTGAAAACGACGAAACCTTTCATTCTATCGACATAATTTCTCCCCTTTATCCACCAGTTACCTTCTCCGTGGCGAAGAAATCGTTTTCCTTTCTTGCGTCGCTAAAACCTTTCCTCTGCCATTACTTTTCGGTAACTCTTCCGCTCCTCTGGAATTTACTCCTGACTTCTACGCAGTTCACCCTTTCTCGCCAGCACACTCTCTTCCTCCTAAAGTCTCCTTCAAATCTTCTCCTCGCTCTCATTTTCCCGCCGTCTCACCCTTTCTCTCTCTCTCACACACAGATCGCCTGCCAAAAGACCCATCCCTCTCTTCTCTCTTTCTCCATCTAGCTCATCCTCCCACTCATCTTTCTCTCCTCTTAGCGATCTCCACTCTTTTACCCCTCCCTTGCCCTCCATCTCTCTCTCACCCGCTCTCCTTCCACTTACCGCCTTCCTCTCTCTCTCTTCCTCCTCCCTCAACCCCATCCGTTCTGCTTCCCTGCTCCCTTCTACTTCCATCCATCTTCCCCGTCTCTCCCCTTCCCCCCTCGTCTCTCGCTCCCGCCTTCGCCCTCTCCTCCCCCTCCCCTCTGCACCTCTCCCTTCATCCCCAACCTCCTATTCCCTTTACCCTCCTCTTCACGAGGTGAACGGGTCTGCAGAGAACCGCGGAGCCCATGCGTCGGGGGGCGCCGGGGTCAGAGGTGGTCGGAAGGAGGAGAGGGTTGTGGGAAGCGGGAAGGAGGGGGGAAAGGAAGGGGGTAGTAGTCTCCTATCCCTTTTCCCTTCCCTCCCTCCCTCCTCCATCTTACTCCTTCCCTCCCTACTCTCTGTCTCTCTCTCTTCTCCCCCTCCTCCGTTCTCTTACCTACAGCCGGCCACCCGCTCCAACGGGAAGGTGGGGGTGGTTGAGAGGATGCTGCGACCTGGGTGAGTCTCTTTTCTTCGGCGGAGTTAAAAAAAGAGATCCGCGATGGGGAGGATGGGGTCGGAGGGGAGGCGGGTGGACGTGTGGGTGGCGGGAATGGACTCGGGTGGAGGGGAAGGAGAGAGTGGGGGAGGGATGAAGGGAAAGGGAGTAAGTAGAGTGGTGGTAGTGGGGGGAGGGAGGCACGAGCTGGGAGCCTCCGAGAGTTGTCGAGGGGGAGGGGGAGGAAAGGTGAGGAGAAGTAGAGCAAGGAAGGGGGGAGAGAGGGAGGTATGTTGGGATGGAGAGATCCAATGGATAATGCAGAAGAATAAGAGGTGCGGGTGGAAGCGAGGAGTGGGGTAGGAGGCGAGTGGAGGTGGGGGAGATGCGTCGGGTAAGGAGAGAGAGAGAGATGGGAATGAGAGTGTATCGAAAGATGATAGGACGGAGGAAGATGAGACTCTTCGAGAAACGAAGAGCACAATAGAAGGTTTCGGGAAGTGGGATCGCTGGAAGGACAACGCTTCGATGATAAGGACGAGGAAGGTTTTTATTGTCGCCGCTGAATGATAGAATCAAGGATGTTCGAGTTCTCAGCGGACGGATACTTTTACGGCGGAAATATTTTACCAATTTTGTTTTTTAATTTTATTAACGGTAAATAAAGGAGATAAATTATGCCCGAGTTGTTAACACTGAGTTCCATTCCTAAACATGGATAAGTTCTTTCGCTACCTACTTATGTATACAATTCAAAGTTTATGCAAGGATAAATCCACTGGAAGAAAAGGTCGTATTTCGATGTCATACTCCCGTTGTTTGAAATTGTTTCAAATATCACAATGAGGCTAGTTGTTATTTCAGCCTCGTAATCCAATCGGCAAAATACCTATCTCGAATTGCGGTAAAAATGGTTGGGTAAACCATTAAAGATGTGTACATAGTTTGCCAATTGGAATTCAGCCTAGACAATTCTCTTTTGAACTCGTAATCCAAATAAAGATTTAGGTTGATTAATTAAAGACTTTTTGAAGATCGAGCCCATTGCTTATAAGAGTGCAATTATCGGAAGTGGAGCTAGAGACGTCCATTGGTCGCTGCGGAGTGAAATTAAATCGGAGACGGAGGCAGGCTTTAAGGGAGCTCTTGGAATGTTTTCTCACCTGCCTGGCCCTTTGCCACGCTCCCTAACAGCTCTTTCCACTCACCAGCCATTGTACTTCAATCCGAATCGTTGTTCTTCGCGGAACATTTCCTCATGCGATCGACACTCGATAAGGGAATATTTATCTTCGCTCCGACCGCGCTCTCTCGCGAGGTCCAGACGGATTGCAACGGAATAAAATGTACGGGGTGCGCTGACAATTAAGAACCAGTTATTTTTTTAGAAAATAAAAGAGACTAGCGCAAATTTAAACGGTTTTATCCGAAGTCGGTCTCGGACGCGAGAATAAATACGGAGAGAGATGTTTCAAAGTTGCGCTGGATTAGCGGTGCCGAGAGTTTGAGGTGTCGAATCAGCGTTAAGTTGGCCGTTTCAAGTAAAATCGTCCGTCGATGCGGATAGATTGCTTGGTGATATAGTTTAAATCCAATTTCGTTATTTTTGTGTTAGCGGGTTTGTTGTTTTCGTTTGCGCGTCATCTTTATCGTAGATTTCTTTGCCAATAAAATATTTAGTCATAATTTTGCAAGCTCGCGTGGCAGACATTCTTGTCGGGCCGTGTTTTCTCAGCCATTCGATAAATAAATGAAGAAGATAAATGCGTGCCTTGTTGGGATAACAGTACTTATGAACAGACGAATTTGAGGCAGCGAAAACTCCAAGAATAACTCCCGAGGAAAATATCCGCTATTTCGATACTGCCAGCTAAACGAAGCTGTGTCCTTTTCAAGGAGAAATTCCTTTCTTTCATTTCAAAGATTCACGCGCATATATTACACCTATAACTCAAAAATGTTAATAAAAATTTAATTTTGTTATCTGCGACTTTAAAAACTTGTCAGAGCACCGCACCAAAGCGCTCTTGCCATGATTATTTATAATATTATAATTCTACACATTTTACTAAATAGGAATATTAAAAACGCGGCCCTTATCGGTCTAAAGCCAAATTGATAATGTGTAGTGAACATGGTAGTTTGTTTATCAATAAGCCCTTATTTTTAACTAAATTCCTCGTATGTCCGTCGTCTCAAATGACGTGAAATTTGAAGAACTTCCTGAATCCCATGAAGTCGAAGTTTTCGTTCTAGATGTTAAATCTCACTCATTTCGATTCGATCCATATGGTAACACATAATTACACGATGTTTAAATTCAAATTAAGATTCATCAAAGGAAGAATAATTGTTAAATACCATCGAATTATAATCATAGTATCATAGAGTGAATTTTTTTGGACATGTAACCGCCTTAATGGAGCATTTTTTTGATCCTTCTTACTCTTCCGAAGGATAAAGAATCACGACAAAACCTCAGATAAATCGCGAGTTTTTTTCCTCGGAGCAATCTAAACCATAAACCTATCGCGCAATTAGGAAAATAAAAAACCGACTGGATTCGTTTCCAAAATCATTCACGCGCAAAAGAGAAAAGGAACGGTAACGTTTTGGGCCACCCTGAGAGAGAGAGAGAGAGAGATGTGAGGAAAGAGAAACGTTCCCTGAGAGAACAGGAAGAGGTGGAGGGGGAAAAAGAACGACTCCAAATCTTCAAAAGAAACGTTTGGGGGCAAAGTTGAGAGGGGCCCAGTTGTTATAAATAATGAGTCCAAATTTCACGTTGTCAGAAATGAGCGCGCTGGGAAAGCATGGAGAAAATAGATACTATCCCTTTCTCTGTATCTCTCTCTCCCTCCTCTCCCTCTGGTCGTGTCATACAGAAAGTTAATGAGGTGGAGGATGTATACGCGCATTTATGGCTGTTTGTATGAACGTATGCGTGTATGTTTATGTGCCAAACACACACACACACACACACACACACACACACACACACACACACACACACACATATATATATATATATATATATATATATATATATATATATATACACACAACCGAAAGAGAAATTTAATATAGCTATAGCTGAAGAACCATAAGGAATTTGATAGTTATGAGAATTCATGGTTGAAAATTTATCTATTGGCGTGGATTTCCAATGGCACAGCAAAAAGGGCGATGAAGATATATTCGGTCATCCGCCCTCTCGCAGCTTTAAAGTTATATCCTCAACTCTATATACTTAAAAATAGTTTCAATGTTTAAATTGACACAGTCCCAAATATATAACTTTAATTTTTAAAATCCACATTCACTTTTTTATTGCATTGCCAATAAAAAAATGACACTTGAAAATTCACTCAAGAGCCCGATATTTGGTGGAACTCAATTATAGAGGAATGGGTGTAATTTGAACAAAAATAAAACAAATCGCACTCTCTTTTAAACTTTGTACCATTCCCACATAAATACGATGCACGGCCGGTTTCGATGAATGATCGTCATTATCACCAGTCGCACATCGTATTTATGTGAAAATAATGCGAAGTTTCAAACAGAGTGCAATTTGCTTCATTTTGTTCTATTGGAACTCGCACATCACAAATTTTTTAAAAATATTCATGATTTACTGTTTAGTTTTTGGTGAAGATTTACGTTACCAAGTGTACATTTTTCTCTGGATTATCAACTAAGCAGTATCCATATGAGTTCAAATAGTGCATTAAATAGCCACTGATGGAAGATAGCTATTAATCCTTTTAGACATTAAGTTTCTACATCATTTCGGGCGAGCTAAAACAGTTATAATTCTCTTCGCTCTTCATATTTCCTTTTTTCTCCTTCGAATTTTTGAGATCTTATTTCTGTGGCTTTTGCACTTGCACTTACATTGCTTTTACATATAATGGCAAGAATGAGACGTATGTTTCATGGAAAATGGAAAGGAATTGAAAAGTATAGGGGAAATCAGCAGAGAGAATGAGGGAGAGAGGAAAATTAACGAGAGACGGGATGAAGCTGGTCCATAGAGAGGAGGATGGAAAAGGAGGCGAAGAAGGAGAAAATTGGAAAGAAAAGGGAAAGAGGAGGGATAGTAGGCGGGAAAATGGAGGAGAGAGAGAGAGAGAGAGAGAGAGGAAGGAGGGAGGAAGATGGAGGGGATAAGGTTGACGCGAGGGGATAATGAGGGAATGAAGAGGGATGGGAGGTAAAGATTGAGTGGAAAGGCATCGGATAGGTCAGGAGATAGGAGCCAGCAGGAAAGGGAGAGGAGCGGCAAAGGGTGGGATTGTGAGACGATGTTGGAGGGTGAAGCGGGAATAAAGAGTGGCAAAGCTAAGACGAGACAACTAAGCAGGAGGGAGCGATCTCTATATAGTGCAAATAATATTTTCGCTTCATTATTACGGGAAAGCTAAAAAAAATTCCCATCAAAACCAGAGGAAAAGGTTTTTGTTTCGCCTTCGGGGTGAATAATATTTGTATAAAATTGTCTCTTTGAGAAAATGAAAATATCAAATGACTTGCAGGGATTTTTGCATGAAACTGGTATGCTCTAAGTGCCTCAAAGGATTAGTAATCCACAGAAACTTCAGTTAATGAGCCACTTTACTTTTTTTAACAAACAGAGGGAAATTTTATGAAAATAATTGTTTTGCTTTCCTTTCCAAGCGTGAATTTTTCATCATTACGCGTAACTTTCGGAATAATTACTAATATGCAATACAATTTTATGTAATATGTGTAAAATCATCTCGTAAAGCAGTCACACGAGAAATAATGAAAATTTTACGTTATTGATAAATGTATTTATTTCTATTATAACGAAAAATATATGTAGAAATATTGTTATAAGTGGCGAATCTGCACCAAAGAAATGTAACCGTCATTCAATAAAATATTATATCCCTACTCTTTAAAAAAAATTCTTTAGAAAGTATAGAGGCAACAACAAGTAACGAAATAAATTAAAGTATTGCATATTTATTTTTTAATATCTGCAATTAGTGTTAAGAATGCTTACTAATGTTTTCGGCCGTCGAAGATATTTCCGATCTTATTCATCAGTTTCAGCGATGCGGAAATTTACATATCTTGCCAATTTTTTCCAGTCTATGGATATTCCTAGTCCTACCAAAATTGTACCGAACGGAAAGTTACCGGACGATACTTGGACGAGTGAACAGGAAGAGAGTCATTTTAATAGAATAATAAGTATTAAGTGAAAAAAGCAATTTTGACGCTGGTAAAATTCTCACCTCCAAATTTTAGCAAATTTTATTCCTCTGATTAATTATCTAATTATCTGAACACACATAACAGCGATTTGAAAGATATTACGGAATATATTACTCATTTTTAGAAGCCCTCCCTCAGCCGGAAATAACTGATTCTGAATAAGGGTTGGTCTACCTCGATAGTACAGCAAGTGCTATTCCTGGTCGAGGAACAATTTTTATTCTTCTTCCGTCAATAAAAATAATAATAAAGCACAGATAAGTTTGAAATGTATGAATCTTATGCGATGGAAAAAATAATTTAATTCGCTTTATTAACAGGCATTAAAATCTCCAAATACTAATCGGTTATCAAGCAATTTTATCGAACCCGTTTGGAGTCCTTCATTATGATGAATGTCAAAAATTTATAATGGAGGCCATATAGGTAATCATAGTTTTAAATTTAGGCTATAGTCGTTTATATTGAATATGCAAATGTCGAAGTAAATTGTTTACTCGAAATTGTGCTGAATGTCGTTTAAAATATAATTTAAATTAGAATATTCGTGCACTTTTTGACGCAACATATGAGAAGATTTGGAGAAATTTAGATAAAATTGTTTACTTTCGTTCCGTTATTTTTAGATTATTTATATTTTAGATTCTTGATTCTTTGTTACTCGGCACTAGAAATAAGCGCTCGCAATCTCTGAAACTTTGCCATTTCCTTCGTTGGCATCCAAGTTTGTGTTATGACACCACGTAGGTCAGCATTACTTCACCCTACTGTGTTTATACGTATATCATTTTAAGTATTTATCTTTCATGACCCTCTCAATCTGTAAATATTGCTATCAGTAGGTTTCGCGGGTTTTTCACACTCCCCTTTTTGTGTGGGTGTTTTCCTGCAGTGGGGGTTTTCCTAGGGAATAGTACTTTAATTTTCCCTAGTTTTTTCCCACAAACAAATCTCCATCTCGTTTCATTTCCTAAAATTTTACTTGTCATTGTATTTATGTAGTACTTTATTTTATGTAATCTTTTATTTTATTTTTATTATTTGTCATATTCTTTCTGTCTGTAATTGACAATGGGTTAGATGGAAGAAGAGAATGTTTAGTCTCATTCTCGCCCAAATAAAGACGCATAGCTATCTACTAAATGATTCATAAAGAATAGACTTTCAACCTTCTATTCGACCCCTAGATCCTCGCTCGCCCACGCATGGTACATTCCTTTCAACTCAACCGCCTTAGTCCTCTATAACTTTATGGTAATCGATTTTGAATTAAGCACTCGTGTATTTACTTCTGCATACTCTCCTCCTACTGGTACCACCCTCCAATTTACGCCAGTGAACTCTGGAAATGCTGCGATGAGGAATGTGCAATTTTTTTGTGAATAAATGCCTAACTATTAGCAATTGATTATTGATCGGAATAAAAATACTCTCAAGTAGTTTAAACATGTTGATTTTTTTCTTCATTCCCGGAATATGATGAAAAAGCTTCTCCGTGAGAGTGGTACAATAGTTTCTCTCTCAACACAGCACTGCTTTTGATCGCCTAGGAACTGATTATTGACTTCGATTCCACTTCCCGGAAAGAAAGAATCGGATACGTATGGATCACAACGGGTCGAGCATATCACGGAGAAAACTGTTTGTAGCTGGACAAAAGAAATTCTAGAATGGGTTCCTAGAAGGGGAAAGAGATCACAAAAGAAGATCCCAACAAATGACGACAAGGAACAGGAGTTTTGGAATTGTGTGGGATGGGACAGATGGATATGGTAAAACCATGATGGTTCTCTCTCTCTCTCTCTCTCTCTCTCTCTCTCTCTATATATATATATATATATATATATATATATATATATATATATATATATATAAAGTGAAGAGAATGCAGAAAGAAGATAAAAGTAAAAAAGTAATGAAGAGGTGATCCGTACGAACCGTTAATGAGGGAGTGGGAGGAAGGGAAGGAGAGAGAGAGAGGGAGGACGAGGATTGCAGGAGGTAAGGAAAGGTTGAGGAGGTTACTCAGAGGAAGAGGGAACGAGGCTGGACCTTTCTCTCTTAGAATGGTCGATTGGCTAGATGCATCGCGTTCGGCGGCAGCGAGGACGGAGCTAAAGCATTTTTGCATCCCTCTCTCTTGACAGAGTCGTTCCTCTTCGGTCCGCGCGTCGTTCCTTTATCCAATCCCTCCCTTTCCATTCAATCGCCCTCCCACCGTTTCACCCCCTCCCCCCTACCATTCCTTCCCACCAAACACACACACACATTTAGAATAGAGACGCTCTTGCTGGGCGTGTGTGACTCTATGCAAATGAGTCTCCCTCTGTCTCTCCCCCACGACCTAACTCTCTTTCTCTCTCTCTCTCCTTCACCCTCCCTTCCTCAATCCTCTCTTGATCCTCTTCTCACACACGCTGTTGGTCTGTCGGTGTTGGCGGGTGCGGGACGTTGTAGGGGGTTGTAATGAGAAGATTTTCGGCCCGGGGGGGTTAACGGAGATGGGGTGCAAGAAAGAACTTTTGACGGTGGTGGGTGGAGGGAACATTTTATCCCCTTAATCTTCCCTTTTTGTGAGTGCCTCCCTCTTATTTCTATTTCTGAGAATAGATTCGGCGCAAGATTCCGCCTCCGGGTATTTTATGTAACGAAGTCGACTTATTTTATCGATATTTAGCCGTGGGTTTTCTTAAATTGGAACGGAGGACACGTTTCAAATAATCTGGCAGTTTCAAATTTTTTTAACTTATCTCACTGTATAAGAATCTAAAAATTGAGTGTGCTTAAAAAACTATTAAGACAAAATTCGAGATTGTGTTAAATAGAAGCATAAAAAATGTCCAGCGAATTTCAAGTTATACAATTCAGATGCTGGTAATTAAGAAATATAGCGTTTATTGGTTTATTTTATTTCGAAGAAGAGACGTATAAGGCTATCAAATAATTTAATTTTATAAAGTTCTATTTTATTATCCTCCAAATACCTATATTGAACGTTTGAATCCCGTATCCATAAGATATTATAAGGCCGTGATTCCTAATGAACTTATTTTTCGCTTACAATACACTAAATATTCAAAATCAGTAACAATCAATTTAGAATCTCTTGTTACAGCTTTGGATTCTTTTTTCTTAATGTTATTCCCCTTGAATTTCAGGGATGGAATGTTGGGGAAATGAGTATGCATATTTAATCATGTTTTCCTTGCTTGTGTAGCATTTAATTATAGCATTAATATTGCAAGCTTTAAATATGATAAACATATAAACACGAGTTAATAAAAACTTAGCAAATGGTTAAAGAAAACCGCAAAAGCAATAGCAATTGATAAAATAATAAACAAGTTCTAAAAGCATTTGCTATATTCTAAGTGAATTCTTCAAGTTTCCTTTTACTTATAAGCATTCACTGCACACTTTTAAGCAAATGCATAAATTTTACACACATTTTGTCTTTCCATTAATAAGAATTGGACCATAAGATTTCAAGAAATACTGAAGATCGTATAGCCAAATTTTCAGGATAAGTTTTTCTTACCTTATGCTTAACATGTTAGCCTCTTTGTTTAGTTATCATGAGGTTGTAGTGTAGGTCAAAGCATATTGCATAAATGAAGTTGGTACTTATTTTACATAAAAAATGTTTCTAAAATTTTTATAATATGTATCTTAAAAATATATCCATATATTCTTTAGAAGTTAGGGCTGCTCTGCGATTCTCTGGATTTTGTCTTAGAAACAGATTTGAAATACGCTCTGCATTTTCTTTGATAAAACGGCATACATTTTTATAATATTTACTTGTTGACATTCGTCCTATTTCATACTTTTTCACTTTTCGTGTAATCATAAACTCAGCAATATCACTAATATCATTAAAATGAACACCAAAATAAAAAAGGAACTTGAAAAGATTTTAGTGAGCCACTCACCTCATAAAAACGCGAAACCTTTACTTAACGAATTTAGCATAAGCAGTTTTATTCACACAATTTAAAGCATTTTCTGCAGTAAATTTTTTAAAATAAGCAAATGCGAGCTCTTTCAAGCAAAAGAAAATGCTATTTTATATTCAACTCAAAGTAAGATTTTGCTTACAAAATACTAAAACTTTTAAGTAAAAGCATTTTCTAAGTTTTAATTCACTTGGCTCATTATCCTGAAAAAAATATAATCAAACTTACTTTATGTATTTATGTGCATGTTTGTAATGGATAACTTTAGATATATTATAAATATCCAAAATTTATCAAAATTACCAGGTAGCTTTTGAATTTGAGTCTTGAGATGTCTACGAATAGAAATTTAGAGAATGGAATTTCTTTCTCAACATAACAAATTCAATCACTTTTACAACGTTGCGTGAAATTCTTGAAATTTTAACCATTCATTTTTCGATTCTTTCTTGCACCTAAAATTTTAGCCACATTCGTGTGTTTCCTGTACCTTTCTGCTCGTTTGAGAAGGACGAATATCCAATTCTCTCTCTTTTTCTCTCCTCTCCATCCCTTCCTCTCAAAGCCTCGGAGAAATTTATCTGCGGGGTGGCAAGGGGCAGGGAAGAGAGGGAGAGAGAGAGAGAGATAAGAGGCGGGGAGACGATGCTAGATTCGAGGTAAAAATGTCTGGGAGGGGATTTTCAAAATGGAAATTCGCCGTAGAGTGAAACTTTTTTTCGATGCCGGAGGAGATCGTGTGAGTGTGTATCTGCAACTTATACTGTTCCAAGGAGCACGATTCCCAAACACTGCGTGATCCGGAAGGTATCATTATGACCGTGAACTCAAGGCTGTTTATACAACTCCCGTGGAGTTTTACGGTTTCTCCCGGCGGATTATGGAGGGGAATTCCTGCTATTAAGAAATTACATTTTTGTCGAACCTCCGGGATAGTTCGGTCCACCTTTCGGACGACGATTTCGGTAACAGGATCCAATCACTGGCCGTGGACACTCGTCGTTCCGTCGTTTTTTTCCCTCCCTTTTGTTCGTTGGAAAACGCCGCGTTTCGACGTCGGGGTTAAAAAAATCGACCTCGGGGGAAATAGGATGCGGGTGCCTCTTTTCTCCGAGGTCGTAAAGTCGTTAACGTCGAAGTCGGAAATATTCGTGAACGGTTTTTCGTTCAGATTTTGCGCGCACATTAGGAAAGCATTTTTACGGCCCACGTGTTTACATTTTATGACAAAAAATGTATGGAAAGCTGAATGAGAAGGAGTGTATCGGGCACGTTTTGTACATTTGAAAGGGACCCTTTCTCAATCGAAGGAGATATTTATGATTGTAATGTTTACCCATGAAGTCACGTTATGTGCCGCAAAGTGTGCATTTTCTGACAGATAACTGCAGATTGGTTTTTTAAGGTTATAAATTAACCCAATGCCTATTTTTAGTTATTCTCGAAAATGGAAGGCATTTTTTATATTTACGTTTCCTTCTTTGGCAATTGTGTTAAAATAACGCAATCGTTGATTGCACCTGTGCGTATTTTAAATTTTTTAAGAATTCTAAAACAAAGGCTTTTGGAATTTACATTTGAAGAATATTTTGATTAATCGACGAGCTTGTTGTAGTTTATAAGACAATGTAAAAATATCCTGTGATGATAAGTCAATAAATAAAAATGAAATTAAACATTTTGGAATCTGTATAGCAATTGATTGTCGTAACCGATCTCCGAATCACAACCATAGCATTAGAATGCAACATCCTATAAAAGTTTATTTTTGTGGTATGCATGGCTATATCTAATAAAATATCTTCCGAAAAGGAAATGCACCAAAACCTTGAGAAATTATGTAATTTTCGAAGATTAGAATTTTTTATTTTTATTGTAGGGGCATGATCCTAATTTTTATGAACTCCTTCTAGATTACATAACCTGCTCAAAAGAATTTTGCTCGTTCAAAAGCTGGGGTAGGGAAAAACCACAGGAAGTTGTGCAGGATATTTATATTGTCATTTAAAGCAGGTTAAAAGCAAGATATGAAATCAAAACTATCTTTCGTATTTAGGAAATAAAATTTTATTTTTTTAAGAAAAGTTTTAAATCCGAGGGAAACTACTGCAAAATAAAATTCATCATACCTCTAACAATGAGAAATTGTAACCGGCATGCCAACAGTACTGTATCGTCGACCCCTTTAGCCTTCAGTGTATTTAAAATTGCGTTTGTTTATATTATTATCCAATATCCAACTTTTTTAACGGATTTTATTTATTTAATGTTATTGAAATCAAATAACAAGTTTCTTGATTGAAGAAGAATTGAATCACTTGCGCTTATAGCATTAATATATTCCATTATTCAGGGCCGGCGTGAGGCATGTTCAGTAGGTTCCCTGGAACAGGGCCCTGTGCTTTATTAGGTGCCCTGCACAGGGCTCAATTCTCATGTCTTGATAGCGCAATTTTTTACTCTCTTTATATGAGGAAATTGATTTTGATAATGATTCATAAACTAAATTAACTCAATTTCTAATGGAAAAACCGATTCAACTTACGAACATTCAACTTACGAACATTCAACTTACGTACACATTTCATGGTACGCATGATGTTTGTATGTTGGGGGTTCACTGTATCATTTTTAATGTACTATCTTTCGTATATTATGTAGGTGGCTCGCCAGATACATTTTATATTAAATGTGGCTCATCGTCGGCAAAAGGTTTAGGACCCCTGGTGTAGAGTGCTGTTAATCTCAGAACAGTAGCAGCAGCCATTCTCTCTCTTACGGTTCATTCCCGAATTCCCCTCTCCATTACGAAAGTGGGTAACTCTCATTGTGTGTGAAATTAAGACGAAGCATAAACAGAACCAGAACCCACATACGTGAGAATGCCTATCCTTCTCTTCTCGGACGCTCTCTCAAAACACAAACATATTTTTCACTTAATTTTTTCTGCCATTCGAGCATCGTGATCTTATGTTTGTCAGAAAAACCACCTACTTGTCCACTTTTTCCGATTTGATCAATTCTATTAGTTAAAAAAAAACACCTGAACGTTCCTTTTATTTTAAACTTCTGCAAATTTACCCAAATGTAACAATGGATTTAAGAATACTACTCACTACACCTGTTTCAGTTGCATCCGCAGAAAGCTCATTTTCGAGACTTAGAATTTTAAAAAATTAATTAATTTTTAAAAAGATTCAAAGTCAAGAGCGATTTGCTTCCCTTGGAATGTTATCAATAAAAAATGATATAACATAAACTTGGAATTTTGATAATAACTGTCAAGAATTTTCAGCAAAAAAGGGAGAAAAATTAATTTTTAAATATTTTTTCTATATATTTAATAAAACTATTTGATTTTGTGATTTTATAAAAATCTGTGATAGTTGATCGTTATTGTTATATGTAATTATATGTGATTATATTAATTTCTAAATTACACATTTGATATCTATTCCATTACGGTATTGTTTTAAGCAGGGGCATGTTTACCCCAGGGCACTTGGGCACGTGCCCTGAACCCCGCTCTAGAGAAGAGATTCTGCAGAGAGAAAATTATAATAATAGATTTTGTGTTATTAAATAGTTGATCCAAAATCGTATTATTGATAAAATTATAAAGTGCTGTTTTTAAACTTTACACTGATTTTTTCCTTTAAGTTTCAAAACCATTTTTTATGTATAACGTACAATATTATTGCCTTTTTATATTTACATTGGATCAGAATTTTCTAAACAAGTTAACTGCCATTTGGCAACTCCAAGTATCGCCCGTAGCGACATACCCGAAGGCAACTCCAAACAGCGTTAGCCTAGACGCCGAATCATTTTTTATTTCCAGCATTTGTCAGTTGTCTCTGTGAGGGTAAGCTGGAAGGTACGTGTAACGTGCACGTTGAACCCATAGTGTTTTTGCATCAATTATATGTGTCATGTTAGGATGTCACTCGTGTGTGCGTTTTTCTATTGAATGACAAAATAAAAAATTAAAAAGGTTAATTCATATGGCCAAGACTGGTGTAATAAAATACATATTTTTATTTACATACAGCGATTTTCCGTATATGTATGTGATTAAAAGTTTTTGTGATATTATTTTTCATTTGTAGGTTATTTAGTTGAATTTTTTGTGTATTTGTATTTGATTCGATTGATTTTGGACTTTTTGGTTATGTATTTGGAAAAAGTTTCAAACTGTTGACGTCAATCTTATCAGTTGTCAATTCCTTATATATTTCAATCAGTATCAGATCCAATCTCAGATGAAGCTTAGATATCAAGATCCAGTTTAATTCATATGACCAAGACTTGTGTAATAAACTACATTTTGTATTTACATACAGCGATTTTCCGTATTTGTATGTGATTAAATTTTTTTGTGATATTATTTATCATTTATGCTCAGCGTTGTTAGACGAAAAACTCGCTAATTTGGCTGTGCTCAGCATCGAGTGGGACATAACAAGGAGACTCGATTTGAAGACATTGTTAAAGACTTTTCTAGAGAAAGGTCTCGAAAGAAATTTGCATTAATAATTTCTAAACCACAAAAAAACAAGGTTGAGAAGTGAGTATTGTTTGTATTTAAAAAGAAATATTTTTCTATATTCCTTTGACATTTTTAAAGGTCCTGAAATCACAACTATAACAACTTATTTTTTATATGCTATTAACGTTGAATTCGTGAATTTCCGCAGTTTTGTCTTTCAGAATTATGATTGTGATTTAAATGTGGAATTAATTTTTAAGACCGAGTAGGATTACGCTAAAATAAAAAGCTACAGATGTATCACTGCTCAGTGGTTTTGTTATGCACTGAATTAAATTAATTAAAACTTACTATAGCTTCCTAAATAGAGTCAAAAGCTTGAATAAAATGCCAGCTTTGGGATACATGCAATCGCTATTAATTAACCATTTAGTTGATTAATTAAAGCATTTATTGAAATTTAACGCGCATTTAAAATTGTATGTAGATATAGCAACAGGACACGCAGTTAAGTCTAACATTTGATATTTCGTTATTATTGGGCGTATTACTGGCGGGTTTCCTTACCAGTATATTCTATGTATGGAAAAGGTCACCGCACCATTCCATGCCTCACTCGTTTTTTAGAGTTGGCTTATTGAAAGCTGTCTCCAGAAGTCTGGAGAGACGTTTTTCAACATTGAATATTTATCCTCTTTTTTACCTCATTTCAACGTAAATACTCATCTTTTTCGACACCTACGAAAGGCGTAACAGACCCTAAGACCCTAAATAACACAACCAATTTGAGGAATAAGGAAAAAACAGACAGTGGATCGCTTATCACTAAAATTGCCGTAAAATTTCAAAAACATCGTGGGATATTATTCGTAACCCGCCATAAAATCAAGCGAGTTTCCTATCTCTCTCTCTCTCTCTCTCTCTCTCGTTCCTCTTTTGCGGAAAACACGAGTTAAGAAAGAGTTTTTGCCCTGTCTTATGAATATTATTATTTTTCTTCTTCGGGGAAAAAAAGACGAGCAATTATTATTAGCGCCTCGTATTTCTGTAGTCATCTCAGCCGTCAGCGGTATTTCATTCCGTCAACCTTTCGGGTGAAGCAGGACCGGGAAATGTAAAGGGAGAGAAGGCGAAGGGAGAAGAGGGATCGTGGAAATGGATTCAGGTCCAGCGGAGTGCCAAATGATGACTGGCTAGTGGGTGGGATGGGGTTATATCTCGGTGGGTTGGGGTCGGCCGAGGGGGTGGAGGTGAGGGCGAAGATGAGGACGAGGGCAGGAGGAGGGAAAGGGGAAGAGGATGGGCGGAGGAGGCCGCGGGGGCGGGGCTGCACCGCATTCCTTGCCCCCAGATCGCCCCGTTCTTCAGCCGTACCGCGAACAGAAAAAGAGAGAGAGAGAGAGAACGAGGTTGGGAAAGAGCAGAAAGGGGCAAGAGCGATGGTGTGGGGTAATTTTTGGAGAAGGGGGCGAGGACCAGCCGGCAGGCTATCGGGGGGCCCCAAGAGAGTTCAACGTCTTTGAAAGCGGGGGAGGGAGGGAGGGAGGGAATGAGGGAGGGAATGAGGGAGGGAGTGGAGGAGAGGGGAGGGAGGCGGCGAAGCCGGAACTAGAGTCCAAAGCCAGAGCACCCAAGGACGGACCTCCCCAAAACACTCTCCGTATTCTTCTCCACCTTCTCCATCGCGATTCTTTTTTGTTTTTCGCCCTTCTTTTTTCCGCCTTTACGCCCGCTGTCTGCTACGTCATATTCGCTCCCTCATGCCACGGCCCGGGACATTATAAGTTTCTTCCAACTACGTCACAGACGCACGCACGCGCAACGATGTAACCGAACGAGATGGATTTTATTTTTAACTCCGCGGTGCTAAACGATCGCATCTCAATTCCCGAGCTGCTTAATTATCGTCTATACAATGGAATCCACTGATGCGATCGTCGTTCGATATCGCACACTAATTGGTCGATAACGGTAATGTCGCGGTTTCGCGGAATATCCGCGAATTCGGCTCGTTTCTCGATTCAGACGGTTCTTTTTTTTTCTTTCTGTGAACTTCTCATTCCTATAAATAAAAGTATTCCGTGAGTCCTCGACGTAAATAAACTCGATGGTGGACCGAGAATAAACATTTGAACGGGGAAAAACGATTTTCCGTGGTGTATATTTGTTCGTTGCGCAAGCTGTGTCCGGGTTGCCCAGCTCTTACCGTCGCTGACATATGACTTTTGATAAGTTAAAGATGGACATTTGGTAAAGATGCATTAAGTAAGGAGGAATTGGTGAAATTAGGAAGGCGGAGCAGCTCTGTTGTTCTATAATGTATTTCAGCATAGAACAACCTATTCGTGTAATTTAAGTGGAGTTCTTCAGATGCGTCGACGCAGTTCGATGAAATATCAGCAAATAATAAATTGAGGAAATGTGGCGTTTTAAAAATGAAATAAAAAATTAAAACAACTCACAGTTTTAATAACACTTCGACTTATTCCACATAACACTGCATAACAACGACCGGTTTCGATGAATAATCACCATCATCAGGTGTGCGTTATTTTATTTTTATTTTTGTTTTTATTTTAACAACGCCACATTTCCTCCATACCATGGAATTCCACGAATCATCGGCATCGCCTATTAATTAAAAAAATAAATGATTAAATTACTGTAGAAAACATGCCATCTTGAGAATTTTTCTATTTTATTTCTACGTTTTCCAAGAGCAATCCTAGCGATTTATTTAAACTCACTGGATGTTTCATGCATTTCAACATTATATATTAGGTAGGCTGGTCTCATATTCTGCGAGGAATCTTGATTTTTTTTCTACCACTGCAGAATGTGGATTATCCAAACCATTTCGAACTATATGCAGTAATTCCTCATACAAATAGAATAAAACGCAACTCAATGAGATGAATTTGAAAATATAAAGTTTCGCTTGAATTTAGGTAATATTTTTTGTTTATGGCATTACTCGAGTATGACAAAATATACCACGCATTGCTCATGTAAGTTTTTGAGCTATTTTCTGAAACTTATAACTCAAAAAAATACACTATTTGATTGAGAGCAGCGACAGAAGAATGTCGTTTTCGAGTAGTCGTAATATCTAACTACAGATATTTGATCTGCATCCTTTAGACTAATTTGGAAGATAAGTAAATGATCTAAATAACTCCCCTCGTGAGCTACATATTGAACGAGTTGGACCAAATTCATAATTTAGATTGCATTTGTTCGCGCGTGCGATTAAAAATTAGCAGCATTATACTATAATAGATATTCCACAAGAAATTGAAATATATTTCATTAGTTTTTTTAGCAGATTCCATTTCGACAATATTTCCCGTGGTGTTCATTTGGTCTCTGCGTTTTTCAATTAAAACAAAAGATTGGCTAAAATGATGGGTTCCTTTGAAACCAGTCGTCTTCAGCGTTCGGTCCTTACTTAAGAGCGAATGCTAGCAATGAGGCGCTACTTGTCGGTTCGAATCTTTTTAAACGGCAGTTACGTTGGCGATAAGTGCACGTCCGCGAATGAGATAACCTTCATCACTTTATTCCCGGAACCGCGGTTTGATTGATTCGACTTTCGATTAAAAAATTACAAATCGCAACTACTTTTCGCCGAGGCACAGCCGGAATCATGTGCGAGTTAATGACCTTGAATATCGATACGCCCTCAAAAAAGAAATGGCTCCCACCTCAGAATCTCTTGTGTGCCCGTTTCTGTTTGGCTTCCATGATGTGTTGGTTACGCATTTAACCTTGTATCTCTTCGCACATCCTTCTGAACGTTACGTCCTGGTTCGTATGCGTCCTACCATGTGCGTAGTACAGGGATGACAAATACACGGCACGCGTGCCCGAAGTGGCACGCATGCGATTTTACTTGGCACGCGTAAGCTTATATTTTATGTACAAAATATGAATTTACTTAGATGGAGTAAACTAGTAGCACGCTCCAACTGAAATTCATGCAAGTAAATCTGGTTGTCAATAATGATAGTTTATCGTGTCTCTTTGAAAAAAGCAATGTCTAATAAATAAGTATCCATTGGATCCTTAATAAACCAATTTGAAAATTCGCGATATTTTTATTTTATAGTTATTTAATATTTTTTGCCACTTGATGCATCAATTATTAAATATTTCTCACATTTAAGATAAAAGTTTTGATTTTACAGTTTTAAACTGATTAAATAGGCATTGCTCTCCGTGTTAATTAAATAAATCATTCTAAACCCGCAAAAAGTTAAATCGAATGGATAATTATCGATATTGGTCTCTTACCTGGAACGCAGTGGATAAATTGTTTCCCCGATGACCGCACAAATGTTGGGTTAACGAGGTGCCGATTTTGGCTACAAAGTAACCATCATCAGTGGTTATTCGTGTTCATTTTTTATTTTCTACTGTAGGCGAATCACAAAGTGCTGTTTGCAGCTCAAGTGCAGGACTGCTTTCGTCAGTCTTTTTATAGCTATTGGAACTATTAAATGTGTCATTTACAAAATGTTTGTTAATTTGTTTCGTATTGCGAAGGTTGTTGCGTCGCCAATTTATTCGTAGATTTCCCACCGAGGGAAGATTAAGTAAAAGAAAAACACAAAAATAAGTGGAAACGTTTTGCTAAAACTGGCTAAGGGAGTCAATCTTTCTCTTTCTTCTCAATCCCAAATGGTGTGAACCTGTTCTCGTTTCAATGGGCGGGTGATTTCAGAGGTATTATTGTAATTTGCCAAATTATAGCTCACATAAATCCCTCATCATCCTTCGCTTATGAAACGTTTCGGTTATTTACCGTTCGTTTTCGACTGTTATTTGGCGAATTTCCTCATTTTGTATTCGGCAAAGTCTCTCATCTTCTTCTATCTCCTAATCTTTTGGGCATCAACAGCTTACCTAATATCTGGAATAGAGCGTGTGGTCCGGTCTGGTTCGTTTTTGGCGGAAAAAATGCGATTTTTTAAGCTTATGCAGAATAAATACCAACCTTTGCATGTTAAAAAGACATTCACCATCATGGTAGAGGAATCATCAGTACAATTCATTAAATGTAACTGAATTTAAATTCGTTTACCTTTGAAATAATTAGATAGAATATTTCAGATTATCAGAGCGACATAACCAGAATTATATTGGAAAAAATGCCATATAAAATCCTTTAAAAAGAAAGACACAAAGCGTACGATGAAGCAACGAAGGAAAACTAATAATAAGTCGATGTTTTCCTGCCATACATAGGAGTTCATATTATTCATATTAATATGAAATGCGATATTCATTCCAACCGCCGCAGCCCTTCCACTTCCTTAGTAGGAAACGGTCGAACTCCCCTTCTGGTCAATTGAAACGTATTAATTTTATTACGCAACTTCAAGGCCAATAAATCGCGAACGTTCAAACGAGCGAAATACTGTGCGTTACTCCTTTGATCTGGTGTCATTTTATAACATTCCTCTCCTTCCGAATGCAAACATTAAACTCGACACGCGTTGAATTATTCATGAAGTTCAATTATATTACTTCTTGCTCGAAATCTTACGCAACGGAGCTCTCCAAATCACTCGCGGGAAAAGAGATTTAAAAAGGCGGCGGCACTTTGTGTCTATAAAATTCTCACGGTTTGGAAGTGGGCGCAATAAAAAGAACTTCTTCCGCAATTCCCTAAACTCTCTTTTGCTCCCGATCTCTTTGCTTCTGGTCCCACCCTCAATATTTCCCCTTCGCCATTTAACCATGTTCTCTCTCGCTCGCTCTCTCTCTCTCTCTCTCTGTTTTTTAATATATGTCCACTACTGTTTTTCTTGCCCCTTCCTTCCTCTCGATATCTCCCTTCCTTTCACTCCTTTATTTTCTCTTTCTTCAGGTCATTTCTTCATTCTTCCTTCAGTCTTCTAATTATACTCTGCCTCTTTAACTAATTATATTCTGCCTTCATCTTTCTCTCGTCTCTCTCTTTTGTTTCACCTCTTCTCCTCTTCTTTCTCTTCCCCCTCTCTCCATCATAAATTTCAGTGGACTTTTTGTTTTAAATTTCGCCCGAATAAAGACATTTATATATCTATCTTCTCTCTCTATCCCTTCTTTCTCCTTCTCCCATTCCCTCCTTCCTTCCGCGCGCTCTCTCTCTCTCCTCCCTCTTTCCCCTCTCCCATTTCTCTACCCCTCTTCTCTCTCTCCACTGTATTTCTCTTGTATTTCTTCTCTCTTCCTCATCCCTTCCTCGTCTCTCTCACCCTTCTCCCTTGCTTCCTGTCTCTTCCTCTTTTTCTCTCTCATCTACCCTTCCTCTATCCCCTTCCTCTTTCTTTGTTAATATCTCCTTATTCCCCTCCTCTGATCATCTTATTTAACCTCTTTTTCCTCTCCTCTCCCGCTTTGTCCACCCATCTCCTCCCCATCCCTCTTCCTCTCTCCTCATTCCTTTTGTTCTCTCCCTATGGCGTCCAATTTCTCTCCTTCGGTTCAAAAGCAGAGTCCAGTTCGCGGATGAAAAATTTCCCAGGCCCCTTGAGCACCTCCACTCCGCCCTCCCTCCCTTTTTTCTGCCTCCTTCCACTTTCTTGTTCTTCTTGTTGCCTCGGATACGGGGAATTAGGCGCACGCACCAACTCTTTCTGCCCAGCTGTTATACTCGGCGGTATTTGGACGATGGGACTAATGAGACTGTTTGAACCCCTCCCTTCTCTCTCTCCTTTCTCTCATTTCTCACTCCCTCTCTCTCTCTCTCAATCTCTCCCTCCTTCGCTTCCCCCACCCACTAATCCGAAGCAAATCGCGTGAGGATTCCGCAGTTTTTCTCGTTTTTAATTACTTTCTTATATCCGGGATTCAATGAAATGGTAGGATAGGCGTGAATTTCGAGTGAGCGGAAAAAAATTATCTCCAAAATATTCCGTATTCATTTTCCCTTTCAAAACGCCGCTTAATAATGCGGTTTTTGTTAACTGCAGGGAATTTTTGCAGGAGTTTGGTGGCGCTAAAGGAATTTTTCAGGAATGTGGAAAAATATGTAAAGGCTAATGGCTCTCGGTTGCAATTATTTTTTGTACAACGAGCGATTTAAACGATCGATGTAGTGTAGACTTTTACAAGAAAGTGACGTCACTTTTAATTTTAGAGCATTTTTATAGCACTGCCTCCTATATTTCCCTAGGTGCATTTGAAACAATTACCTTATCGATGCAATTTCTTTGCAAGTTCTATCAGAACTTTCGAATCTGAATTTGAGCAATTTTAGGTATACAAACCACATTACACCCGAGATTCTAACGAGAATTTTCGAGATCGCCGTATGGTCAGAATAAAACTGATGACTAATTAGCTCTAATTATTATAAAAAGGGTTAAGAGACCAGATGCGATTTTCGGCTAAAAAGCAGTATATTCTAAATGAGCGGTTGAATCGCCACTGACGACGGATGCTTTGTAGCTGAAGTGTGCATCTTCCTTCCAAATCTTTTTATGGATACTGGAGCTACATAATGGCAGTCTATCCAAGTTGGTAAGTAATTTTTCATGTTTCACATTTCGAAACTGTGTGCTTTGGACAGAAGCGTCCATCCTGGTGAAGGCTTTGTCGATTTATTTTGGTACCGTATAAATATTTTTCTCCTTGCAGTTGTTTTTGCATAAGATATTCTAAAAAAACTCCCATTTGACGATTTGTACTTAAAACGTTAAATCTAATTATCTCAGTTATATTTAATAATTCAATATTTTAGGATCAACCAAGAGGTTAACGACATATTAAAATTTCCCTCGAGCTTGACGTGTTAGGCTTGTTAAATTTATTCTCCGCCAGTATGCTGCTGATTCTGCTAATGATTCAAATCTTAACGAGCGTTTTTTTAAGAACGAGGCAACGCATACGCGTGGTCTCTAGGCACTTTGCTTAGATTGCGTGTGCGAGTCTGCAACACTTTTCCGGATCCGTATCGCACGAGAGAGGCAATATATATTCTAAAAGATGCAAACACTAGATAAATCTGCGGAGGGTGTGGTTGCCTCAAAGACCGAACTGAATCACCGATGACCCACTTTGAGTGCTCTTTCGTCGCTTCGAGACAAAGGTGATTATGACGCCAAGCATTTAAAAGGCTATATCTTAATTTTCGTCGCATGCGAATATGAAAGCATTGGGGCACGCGTTATCTGTTGGAATGCTACTCTCGATATATCATAAACGGCGCAATTTGCAGCTTATCGATATTTTCGCCTCTACGCGCGTTATGGCTGTCGGATATAGCACCATTGATATTTAATCGTGAAAGCCTTCGTAGCAACCGTTATTCATATACGCATGTTAAGTTTATTGTGACCGCAATGTTCCATCTCTCGCGTACTTGGATAGATCTCTGCTGAATCTTGTGCTTATTTCACCTATAACATGGCCACATAATAATTTAATTCTAAAAAAGTATGGCAATTTTCACCCGTGATTTTTTCTTCCCACCGATTTAAACGAGCTGCCTGAAAACTCGGGCACCTTCGGTTCTGATCTTCAGTGGCAATTTCTGCGTCCCATCTCTTCTCAATCACTTATAGCGTCTATTAAGTAGGTACATTGCAAATCCGTTTGTTTTTTGCGATGTTCTCTCTACTCCCTTTCTATTGAAATCTCCAATCAGACTTTCTCTCGGTACTTTATCTGTTGACATCTAATTTTTGTAATTACCTTCATTTTCGTAAAATAGTCACCATTATCCAATTCTGGGCATCTTTATTCTCTCAAACTTCATATTTTGCTTGGTATTATCGTAACGTAATTATATATTTTGAAAATGCTATTCTTTTTCATTTTTCCGCACAATCTAGCGGTAGATGTATTTTTAATACCTAAAAAGTTCAATTAACATTTACTCTTAATATGAACCGCTTTACGTTATTTAGAAGATAGTGTAAAGAGTTGAGAAGCATTTGGAAAGCGTGGGCGTAGAGGAGGAAGGAGAGTAACAAATGAGGAAGTGTATAATGCCATTATAAAAGAAGAAAAAAACAATTTGCGTGAAAGGAAATAAGTGGTCTGAGCTGGTTCTCAGTAGAGAGGACTCGTAAGGGAGGTTAGACGGTTAAGCAATAGAGTGGAAGAAGGAAAATTACGACTACCAAGAAGTGAAATGAAAATGGAAGTGATGTAGATTAAACAGAAGCTTTTTATTTGCCACGTGGTAAGAAACAAAGAGTCACAAGTAACGGGATTTTGGCTCTTGAACGTACCGGGAAGTTATCTTGGGTTATTTGCATTCAGCGAAGGATTTAAGGAATTGTTGGGAGAATAATTTCCTCATGTACGGATTAAACCGTTTTATTTATTTATTCGTCCAATGTTTTCTCCGATCACAATTAAACTGAATGAGAGTAAACAGTCATATCGTCATATATAGTTCCCTAAAATTATATAGACGTATATTTTTGTTTTGGTACAAAATACTGAACATTTGAACATTCCTGACCACATTGTCAATGCTATATTTCATCCACATCTTCGTGAGAGAAAATAGAATTATTATTTCAATTACAAAAAGTCTCCAGCTACCTGTAGGTAATATGATATTTTTATATTATATTTTAAATTCCAATTTACGATGACATTGTTAATAAAAACATTTTCATTCCATCAAAACGAACATAAGCTCATTTCGTGGAGGTAGATTTTATGCATATGGACATAAAACCATCAACTTAAATCATTAATTTCAAGGTTCGCATGCTGCGGAAATTCCACCTTGTCATGAAATTCGGCGCAGGTGACCATGGCAATTAGCTGGCGAGGGAAATAACACGCCGCAGCCGATGCCGTCCGATAATTGAGAGCAGCGAAGTAACCATTTTAGTCCGGGATTCACCGCGAGCCTGCTTCTCTCCATCACAAACGATGTTTAGACCACCAAAAACACTATAATTTGGCCGCTCATGCAAATCTCAATTATTTTTGATGAATTAAAAAATATTAATTCAAGATGCAAGACTTCCTGAATGGCAGGCCGCGTGCAAGGATCTACCACGCAAATACGCATGCGCCGAAATGTTTTGGGAAACGGCTGCGAATTCGAAAATAGGGGCTCTAAATCGTTTACCAGATGGGAGAGAAATAATTCCCGAGGGAAAGGTCAAAGAGGTTAATGCCTATTTTATTCCGGTCTGCATATATATTAATGTTTTAGAGATAAATACACACAGAGAATTTTCTTAAAACGCAGCCCTCGTAGTTGTGCGGAGTTATCAGCTGTGAAAGAAATACAAACGATAGATTGGACTATTTTCACGAAAAGGCAACGTTTATATTGTTTTAATGTGAAGACCTTAACGTTATCTAACGAGGAATTGTTTCATAGAAGAATTTTATTACTGTAATGGGGCGATTAGACGAACAATTTTCCTTAATAGGCACTTCAATATTTTAAAATTGAACAAGAACAAGAATCCAAGAATAAGTACTTCAATATCAAAATTTTTAAAAAGTGTTCATATCAGATATCTTCAATAACTACAGGCAAGGTTATGAAATTCAAATGCGCATTTTGGATACAGTGCAGCCATATAATACATATATATAAATAAATTATTTGTTCAATTTTTTATTTATATTGAAGTACTTATTCTTGAATTTCTTTTAAACCAAAAGACGAGCACGATAACTCTACTTTCTTTAAACGACCTTTACCAATAATGATTTGCTTCTGTTCTTATATCTTGTTACGTTTTTACACAGCGTACATTTTAATGAATTTTCACCGAAAGGAAATATATGTATTTTATGATTAAATAATTTCACATCATTACTTTGGAGTGATTTTTTATTTAAGCGCATTTATCACCGCTCTTTCGGACAAAGTGATGTGGAAAATTTCCTCGCCGTGTTTACCCGTGAGGTTGAACGAGGAGAGGGTGGACTCGACTGGATAAAAGATTGTCACGAAAATATACTGACCCTTTTGTGTCCGCACGATGCTCTGCGCGGGTTCACAGGAGTGCCACCCAAGTCTTAATCCGACAGGACGCAATTATTGTCCATTCCGCAATCACTCGAAGGAGTGACGCGAGTCGTTTCGATGAAACGCGCACCTCGCCCTCTGCGCCAACGGCGCGGAACGTCGACCTCGTGCTCGCACGGATCCGAATGCCTTTTAGGAACGCCAAAAGATTCGCGAGCGATATGCGTCATTTGGCATCCCCTTACGAAGGAAATTGTCTGCCATTTTCGAAACGCTCCCGTCTCGAGATCGCCCCAAAATATATATATTTTTGCTTATCGCATCCCTTTGTGTTCTAGACCCGTTCAAGCGAGTAAAAAAGCGGGCGATAAATTCGTCGGGAAATTTAAGGCGGGAATTCTACCGTATAAATTGCCGTCCGGATGTTTAACGCACTTAAGAGGGTTTCATTTTTAGATTTATTTAATACCCGTGAAAACGCGGAGTGGAGGGGAAAAAAAGAAAGATCAAATCCCCCTTTTATCCGATCTCGACATAAAGCGTCATTAGCCGCAAACCGTGTCGAATCTACTCCGCCCCTCCCACCCCTCCCTTCCACTTACCTTATTTATAAACCGCCCCTTATACATATATGCATATATATATATTTATTTATTTATTTATCCGCCACGTTTTTTAATCCTCCATTGAGACACCTTCCAGCCACAAGAGACACGTCCCATTTATGGGTTATCTTGTTAGGGCGGACGATTTATGCGCGCAACATCCCCGCGAGGGGGAGCGAGGAATGGAGGGAGGGATAAATGGAGAGAGAGAGAGAGAGAAAGAGGAGTGAGAGAGGTAGGCTGAATAGAGAGGCAGGTCCTTTTATATGCGCTCAGAGGGAAAAAAGTAATAACATTAAAAGGAACTAAGAATAACTAAAAGTGAGTGAGAGGGAGATAGAAAGAGAGAGAGAGAGAGAGAGAGTGTGTGTGTACCCCGTTTCTTCCTTCCAAGAACACAATTCGTTCGTCCACCATCCGAAACCTTAATCCGAATTAATCGCTGGATAATGCAGGCAAAAAAGGCACGGACGGTCATCGGAATGACATCGCAAATACAACGGCTTCCATCCTCTATCCCCAAACCTATCATCCCTTCGGACAAGGCGGCGCTGCACCGCGCGCGGAGCGTCTCCGCCGCGCGCGCGCACACACACACACACGCGCACATGCAAGGATGGTCGGAAGATACGATGAGAAAAAAAAATAAAACCAACAAAGAAAAACGAGAAAATAAAGCATCTCATCGAGAGATAAAGCTGAGATCTGGGTGCTCACGAAGTCTCCCACTCCCCTTTCTCTCCCTTCAACTCCCTCCCTCCTCTCTTTCTTCCCGTCCTACCGCCAGTCCTCGCACACCCGCGGCTCTTGCGAGGGTGGGTTTGGTGGCGGAGGAGGAGAGAAAGTTGGGGGCTCAGTGGGGAAGTGCACCTCCTCCTTGCAATTATCCGACCGTGCCCCGACACCCTCCGCATCTCCTTCGGCTCTCTCCTCCCCCTTCTCCTCCCACTCTTCTTCGCCTTATCTCTTCCCCGGCCACCCTTTCTCTCTCTCTCTCTCTTTCTCAAAAACCTCCCCTATGTACATCCTTTTTTTTTTCTTTTTTTAACCCGGCCCACCCCTCATTCTAACCAAACACAAACTAATCGCCGCTCTCCTGGTAAAAAAAGAGAGAGAAAGGAGGGGGAAAGGCGGAATATCGGCCGGAGATATAATGCTTAGAGCCTCGTCGACGGTTTGCCTTTATCTAGTCTAGACGGAATCACGATCCGAAAGACGGAGCGGAGTCGTCGTATACGGTGGAGGAGAATAAGGGAGTGAGAGAGGAGGGAGAGAGGGTGTGAGAGTTAATGACGGGGCGGAGAGAGGGGGAAGAGGAGGGCTGGAAGAAGTGTTTAAGAAAATAAAGAAAATGTCTAGTTTAGAATGGCTGATTTACGTACTGCAAAAATTAATTATTTTCTAGCTTAAACTGAATGTTGATATTAAAGTTTTGTTTATTTGAAGAAATTCTTTCGTGAACGATACGTAAGTTAGAAATTAATGAACTTGGTCGCTCTTTCTTGGAAAGGAGAACTGACTCTAAAATACCCATAAGGAAATTTAAAAATAGAATGTTTCGTGAGGTCTGATTGTGGAAATAAATGCTAAGGAACAGAAATTTCTATTGATTTGAAATTTTTTCAAAAATAAAATGCGGTCAAACATTCATCATTTAAATAATTGCTGCCTGTCTTTAAAAGGCGGAACTTGCATATGCGTGGGAAAGTTATTTAAACTATAACGATATATAAAATTATCTTTAGAATCGCGGAAATACGATCAGGAAGTTTTATGAAAAATATTGATGCACAAGATGACGAGAGAGCAATTCATAAGGAAAGAACGAAATGACTGAAAAATGGGTGGAGAGAAATGGCGTGAGAGAAAGAAACGGATTTGGTGTAAGAAATGATGGAGAGATGTATTGTTGGATGGGAGAGTGTTAAAACGGCGAAAGTCATTAAATGTAGGAAGTATTCTGTCCATATCTCTCTCTCTCTCTCTCCACCCACACCTCGAGCCCCTTTGCCCCTTGCTCTCCAAAACCCGCCCTTCAATCACTTTTAATCAGACCAATTTGGAGGGCGGCGCCTTCCTTGTTAACTCTCATCTTTTCGGATCAATAAACGGCTCGGATCTTGCGTTATTTTTTACGGAAAGCGCGTAGAAGTTTTACCTAAAACGTGTGTTGTGGCGTTAATCCTCCCCCGGATTACCGTTTGAAAAAAATAACGCTCGGGCCTATTTAGCGAGGAGGAGAAAACCTTCTAGCTGATTCCTGTTATGGGAGCTCTTTTAAACAGCCTAATAGCCTCTACGTGTCCTTCGCGATGCTCTTTTCCCACTCTGCTGAGGGCGTGTGTGCGTCTCTGGACCAATTTGGTGGGACCTGCCGGTCTCTCGTGAAAACTCCTTAATGTGTACTTTACAGTATTTAAGTGACTACCTCTAGGGAAATACTTTTACCGAAGGTGCCTTCGAAATTATCCCATTTCTCTTATAATGAGGGGATTAGGCGTTCGAGGAATGTTGGATCCTTCCGTAGGGATATTTGGATTCTTCATGCGGTGGCGTGTAGTCTTCCGCCCACGACTTAGGTCTTTTGAAATATTTTTGCGGCGTGTTTAAAAATCACTGAGTACTATTGCTGTTTTCCCCATTCCGTTAACCTTATTGTCGTATTTTTTGCTCTTATATACTAAGGTAACATTGCAATGAATAGTTTGGGTTATTTTACAACACATTTGTTTTTTCGCGTGTTTAAATAAACAGCAATTTTAGGCCAAGAAATATTTACTCTCTTCACAGCATATATTTCCATATTGTATTGTATTAAAAATTTGTCGACGACATGGACTACAACATGACGAAAATTATTATTTTCACATAAAAAACTTTGTTTCAAAGAACGCCAATATTTTGGCAAGCTTCGATAAGAAATGTTTTAATTAAATCTAATTGAATGCATTTCGCCAACAAATTCCGATTAAAGCATTCCATTCTTACCTTTTGCTAAATAATGGTAGAGATGTGAGACTATCAATTCTTTGAATATGTAATCGGCTTGTTAGTGCGAAGCAAATATATAGTGCTGCAGGGGTGGCCAAACTTACCGAACCTCGGAGCCGCATGCGATTATCTTCAAAGTTTGAAAGCCGCAGAGCTCAAACAGCCTTAGCAAGTAAATGTATGTTCAGCGAACACCCTTAATTCGAATCAATTCTGAGAGAATGAATGTACAATGGGAGCAAGTCACACGGCATCGATGTAGTTAACAGTTTCCGCCGCTCTAACATGGACCACGTTTCTTTTTCTAGAAGAGTAAAAGAGCAACCGCGCGAGATTTGCAGGCTGCGGTTTGACCACCTCTGATATACTTTCTCCAAAATGCGAAAGATGCTATTTCCTGGCACTTTTGAGTAAATAAATGCAATCGACACATTTTTATAACCGAGTGTTAGACTGTTTTTTTAATCTGATGCTATCTTATTATTAAAAAACAAATACCGAAGCATTAATAAAAAGATTCGAAGGAAAATGATTTATTATTCAAAGTAAGCATACGATGAAGTGCTTTCTGGTTTCCAGCTGGGTCAAAATGGTCTTTTTCATCACATCAATTCGCCGGGTAGCGTTAGATCCTTCCAAAGTAAGCATATATTACTGAAGTTGTATCCGTTTGGAAACATTTCCTCCGAAAATTTATTTATATCGCATTTAGTTATTCGATTTATAACAGAGCGTATTACTTAAATTAATTTTGAAAAAATATCCCATGGAAACATTTAATTAAATAATGCAAATTGTCTCACATTGAAGCGTACTGGCTCGTGAATATAGCTTGATAAATTCGCAAGAACGTCTCGCACTCCCGTAAGGCATCCCTGTCTAGCATTTGCAGCCTGCCCACAGGCTAAATGCGACTTACAAATGCTGTGTGCCTGCTTGCACAAGAAACATTCCAGTTTTCTTCTTCCAGTGCACAAATGTGATAAATATGATTTCGATACTTGAATCCTGCATAACGTTTCTCGCCCAGGGTCTAATCTAGTTTTCTTCAAAGTTAAGTTTTTACAGGAATTTCCAACGAGCTAGCGAGCAATCTGTATTCAACAGTTCCGTTTTAGGCTGATAGGAAACCCTCGATAAGAATTTTTTTGGCCCTAAACGCAAACCTCCATTCCAAAACCCTCGGTCAAATCAAGTGAATATGGAGCAGTAAATCCGTTCAAATCAGCGTCAGTGCAAGTACACGGAACGCCTCGAACGTCATCTCCCGATCTAAAACAAAGCAAGCGTTTTTGAAATAATCTTCAGGCAGCAAAATTCCTGCCGTCAATATCTAGGCGTCTAAATTATTCAATCTTTTGTTTTTATATTCTCATATCTTGCTCGCTTCGACAATGCTTTCCTAGTCTATCTCTCTCTCTCCGTTTTTCTTCCACCAACAACAATTTACCGTATCACACCAATCGTGAACAGTCTCGTTCTGGCGCCATTGATGAGGGTTTAAATATCGATTTTTTGCGATGCAAACCTTCCTCACAATACACTTCCCTCACACCCCTCTTTCTCTCTCTCTTTTAGCAATCCCCTATCTGTTTTTCCCCTCTCCCTTCAATGCTCAAGAAAGAAAGAAAGAAAAGAGAGAGACACTCTTATCGCCGCAACTCCATTACACGCCGAGATGGAGATGTCTCTTCTCAAAGGACGCCGCTCTTACCTTTGCTCCGTCCGCTCTTTAACTGCTCTCGCTCGCGCCTTAATCCCAATATCCTGCTCACAATCTCCGCAGTGCTTAAAAGTCCAATATCGACGGCGACTTCTCCGGCGTTACGAATAAATGGAGTCCCTTATTCGCCGCGTTTTAGACACTCTTTAAAGAGTACCGAAAGAGTTTTGTTTTGTTTTTTGTTGTTGTATGTTTTAGCGGTTTTTGCGGCTTTCCTTAGCGGTGCAACCGGGTTCGACTTCTGAGTTGGCTGAAAGCCTTGAAAAATGCGAGGGCAGAGGAAGACCTTTGGGTGGCATTCCGCAGCGATTTCTCGTCGATTTGAGATTGAACTGATGAAGGATTTCTAGCATTCTCACCTCACCGCTACTCGTTCAAAGTAGATTCGTTGCTATATCTTAATTTGGTCCCCAATAAAACATTAATTTTCTCTCGAGAGTGGACTTTTTCACAAAGGTTGAACTTCGTCATGCTTCCTACACCATTACTTGCCTCCGCCATATAAGTATTAATATGAAAAAGTGAAGAATATAGATATATAATTTTTAGAATAAAAAAACTACATAAAATGAACTATTAATTTAATTTATGTTAAAATTGCAGCTTTAATAATAAGTAAAATCGGAAAATTTCTCTCTGTTAATTTTTATTCATATATAATGCTATATTAAGTTGATATTTTATGAAACCCTCTGACTACCTCGTTCAGTGTTAATCTTGACAACGCCAGCAATTAAAAATACAATTGCTTCGCAACCAAGCGTCACAGTTTACGCAAGCTATATTTAGGTTGATATAGAATTGTTTTTGAATGCCTGAATAAATTTCTTTCTTTATGAAAAACGAGAAAGATGTGACACGCACATTCAAAATTTATGATTTACTTTGCACGAAAGTGAAGGTAACTTGAGTGAAGAGAAAATTAACTATTTAGCTTGCTTCTCGTATACGTAAATTAGCATTTAAGGACAGAATTTTACTGAATAAAATCAAGTTAATGAAAACCAACCGTTTTAAATATTAATGCTATTTTTCAATCAATTATATCTCCTCATCTTTCATTCCACAGAGTGTTTATTAAACTTTTGTTAATTATCTATTCATAATTAATTTCCGTTTTAAAGCCACAGTGAAAATCGATTAAGATAAACTAAATTAAGTTGTTCGTGCGGTCTCGCTACAAAAATAACTTATCGTTAAATACGTGATATGGCATTTAATTTAAAACTAATTTTACTGTGTTTTAAAGGTGAAATCTTCTAATTAAATTAATATGCTTTATTTTTAACGTCTATATATCCCCATTGACTTTATAAATCATCAGTTGTTTCAATGCTGCATAATCCATCAGTGCAATAAATGTTCTATAGCCAAATCTAGTATTTTAATATTAATGGGTTTAGTGGCCGATTAAGATATTTTGGTATGCATTGCAATGAAAACATGAAACACCATAGTTTATCAACCACGTTATAGTAGTTTTACATCATAAGCAATTGCGTCTCATCTTCACTCTTTGACACAGAGTAACGAAGAGCACAAAAATGGAAATTGATATCCGAAAATATTTTCGTTGAAGAATGAAATATCACATTTTCAAAGTAGTGATCCAAAAATTATACTAAATTATATTAATAAATTCATGCTCCATTTTGTGGAATTCACTCATGACACATAAAAATTAACTAACTTCCACGAAAATTGTTTATTAAATAACATTTAATAAATGATATGAAATTACGACATTGTAATTTTCCACCATCTATACTATAATTCAGAAAGTTTGTTTGAGTGCTGGTTTGTATGTTTGTCCGGCTATACAAATCCACACAGTTGATCCTAGAGCCACCAAACTTAGCATGCTATCTAATAGGGCCAAAAGGAAGAGCGTAGGAGGGGTTTGAAACCCGTGGGGTCTTTGGAACCTCATGGGATCCACAGAACAGCATTTCCATAACATTAACACAGGAGTAGTACGGGAATAGATGTAGTCATTTTGTAATTTGAACATTAAAATATGAAGTCATTAACCTAGAGCCGTAAAATTTATACTGATTTACTCCAAATAGTATATGTAATATTATTGAGGTCATATAATTTCGTCTCTTGATTAAAAACGATCAAATATTACATTTGAGTACGGAAATTGCGTGGATTTTTAGGCATTTTCACAAAATATCACCATAGTTATTTCTAATTGTTGGGGTTGGTTTGTTTTCATTTTAATGGTAATACTTCAATAATTTTATGCGTTCTTTGCACGAAGTGAACGCGTATAGGGGAGGTCGTTTCCGTCTGTCCGTCCGTTCGTCCGTTAAAACTCGGGAACCGCCTGACGTATTTTGATGTAATTTGGTATTTGGGAGTTTTACTAAAATTGGTCGACTGATTCTTATTTTTGTTGAAATTGGACGAAAATGACAACCACTTTACATGGAGACCTACATGTAGTTTACAATGTTCATATTTCACTCGGAAACCGCTGGGCGTATTTTGATGAAATTTCGTATTGGGAAGTTTTGATAAAATTGGTCGACTGATTCCAATTTTGGTTAAAATTTGAGAACTACGATCACTGTACATGAAGACCTACATGTAGTTTAGAATGTTCCTTTTTTTAAACTCGGAAACCGCTGGATGTATTTTAATGAAATTCGGTATTAGGGAGTTTTGCCAAAATTGGTCGTCTGATTACAATTTTGGTTAAAATCGGACAATAATTACGACTACTTTACATAAAGACCTACATGTATTTTACAATGTACCTCCCTAGCTTCTCGTTAAATACTCATCTGAGCGAAAAATATTGAGAATATTGTGAAATCTCAAAGAAAGCATTTGGAAACTCTATGTACTCCGACATGGAGTACACCTTTCCAATCTTGTTAGATTTGCAATGCCACCCAAAAAAGCCACGTTTAACTGGCAGCAAATCAGATGCGCAAATAAAGGCTACTTCGAGAGCATAAGAAACATCAGAACTTACAGAGAGGCGCATAGAAAAACAGTGAGTGCGACAAGAAGTAGTTAGAAACTCTGACACGGAAGAACAAAGGAGAAGACGACTTGAAGAACAAAGGTTGAGACAAGAAGCAGTCCGAAATTTAGAAACGGAAGAACAAAGATGTAGTCGACTTGAAGAACGAAGGTTGAGACAAGAAGCAGTCCAAAATTCAGAAACGGAAGAACAAAGAATTAGTCGACATGAAGAAGAAAGATTGAGACATGTTAGCAGCAGATTTTAGATAAATTTTACCAGTTATTCCAAGAGGTACTATGACTGATGAAATTAATGCATGTTTGAAAAAATCGGAGCTATGGGACTGTGTCAAAACTTTTAAATTAACAACCAACATGCGAGTCCATTTACAGCAAGATATTCTTGCTGGTTGTTTTGCTGCTCAGCTACCTCAATTGGGTAACGGAAGATTAGCATATGATCAAAACACAGACATCATCACACTTTCCAGAGATTTCTCTAATGTAGTGGAAACAATTGAAGACCTGGAGCAAACGGTTTTCCCAAACATACTCCAAATTTTAAAAAAACCAAAATGGTTATGTGAACTCGCTATACTTGCTCCAAAAAATGACTGTGGGCATGAAATCAATTTTAAAATTCAGGAAAACTACCCGCAGAAGCCACTTCGTACAAATCAATAGACACTGTCACCAACACCAATGAAGCTGTACTATATCCAATTAAATTCCTCAACTCCCTGAATCCCAGTGGAATGCCCATTTATAACATTAAAATAAAAGTTGGCTCAATAATTATGATGCTTAGAATTTTGGATGTTCCAATATTATGCAAGGGTACCAGACTGCGTGTCAAAATGTTAAAACCAAACACAATCGAAGAAACAATTTTAACTGGATATGCCAAAGGAGAAGAGGTTTTGATTCCAAGAATTCCATTGATATCAGCTGACACGCCAATCGAATTTAAAAGATTGCAATTTTCGATAAAACTTGCATACACCATGACTATTAACAAAGCTCAGGGTCAATCACTTCAAATAGCTGGAATTAATTTGAGAACTGAATGTTTTACTCATGGTCAGTTATATGTTGCAGCATCAAAAGTTGGAAGTACAAATAATCTTTATATATTATCGCCAGATCGCAAAACCAGAAATATAGTTTACCAAGAAGCAATTAGATGAAATAAAAAAATAGATGAATAAAAAATATCTTTGATTTTTTTCTTTAATATTTTCCAAACGAGAACAGATAGAAGCATAGCATATTTTATCTAGACTGTTGTTAGAAATTTAAAAAATATTTATAATTCTCTGATGTGTACAACCCTCCCTCCCTCCCGCGCAACGCCGGGTAATTCTGCTAGTAAGCATTTATTTAAATTGACTATTAATATATGTTTTCTCATATAGATTGGTTGTACACTGTGCATACGTCGCATTAACAGGTTGTGTACCGTATTTAGATTCCCGTACTACACTCAGTTTCTGGACATTTTTTTATAAATCCAAAAAAGCACCCGAAATCTCGTGGCCGGCTCAAATGTGGTGATTTTCTTGGTTATAAGTCACGATTTAATTAGTAAAAGATCAAATTAACGATTTAAATATAATTCCTACTTTATATATGTACTTTGTATTGTATACTTTTACTGTATGTAAAAGAAAAAATAATATTTTAATAAATTCGTCATTGAATGTTTTCTATAATATTAACATTTAAACATGAAGAAGAGTGTAAATGAGCATAAATAAATTTATGAAGAACATAATGTATCAGTTTGATTCATTTTTACATAACGATTTATCTTCCTATAAAATTTTAAATAAATAAAGTATTGTGAAATAAACGTAAATTTTACGTAGAATTTTGAAATAAAAAGTAAATTTAAATCATCGAATTTAAAGGCTGTAAACTGCAAAACATATATGTAAGTAGTAATTTTAAGCGTCGATATTCGTCGAAAATATCTCGGGAAAATGAACGATTTAAATCGTCGATTTTCACAAAAAATAAACGTCGAATTCTACCAAGCCTAGTTATAACTTCACGACCCATGTTTCAACGCTTAGGGTTTAATAAATAATTTTCGTGAAAGTTATTTTATTTACTAGATACAGTCAAATCCAGATTTTGGAACTCAGCATTTCATTAGCATAACTAAAGGAGGGCTTAAATGTGAACACCGATTCCAAATGGATCAAAATGAATTTTGCCATGGCAACAACACTTTCCATCGCTTTGGGAGCGAGAGGTACATAAGCGATTGTCGAACTGATATGGAGGTAAAGAAGAACGCGGCACAGAATGCTGAGTATCCGAGCTATCTCTTGGATTTGTGGCAGTATATCTTTTTATTGACGTTTAGATAAGTTCCTCCACCTGCCAATGCAACCATTTTTTTATTTTTTATGCTTCGCGTCGTGTATGTTTCGTTATATAACGCGGTATGCGAATAGGAGCTGACACACGAATACTAAAGCTTCTTAGAATTGCACATGGTTGTCAAATCTTACAGCTTTCCGTATGTATCGCAATTTAACGTTATATTCTTCCACCTTTGGAGTTATCTCGATTTTGCTTGGTTTTCAGAATAGCTCAAGCTTTACTACGAGACTATTCAGAGTCGGAGCTACATATATGCATTTCGGAGAATTAAAGAACGCGACGATGAAAAATTCTCCCTGTATTTACATGTAAAATGTATGTAGGCATAGTGGTTACTGCAATCAGGTTTGTTAATCAACGAAGGCTTGCATTCATTGCATTTCATTGGAGACAAAGTAAAGAAAATTTTCAAAGATTTCTTATTTTAAATATCCATTCTGGAGTTTTGATAATGTGTGTGCATCTATTCTACTCATTATTGGTCGCAATCTAACGAGTAAAGGGTTTAACAGAAGAAGATAGTCGTTCGAGAATGCGCTCGGCTCATATTTAAGCGGTGGCTGCTGCCAGGACGTGATATCGTGGCGATTTTGGCGTAACACGAGTTAAAATCATCTCTTACGTGTCGTCGGTGGAAATTTTCACTTCATCGCTTGTTAAAATTCCGATATTATCAAGCTCTTTCGCGTAAAAAGGTTTTTGGAATTCTGCTCATACGTCCGCCGCGTGTAGTCGTATCTTCTCTATTCGGAGAGGAGTAGAAGGAGGAGGAGAGGGAAGGAGGAAGAGGGGGAATGAGGAGGGGGAAGGAGGAAGAGGGGGAAGAAGGAGGAGGGGGAAGGAGGAGGAGGGGGCGTGGGATGGAGAGAGTCCTGCTCATTCTCCGGAATTTCGTTGAGCCTCAGATCCGATTTCTTGGCCACCATCCCGAGAACGAGCGCAGGAAAAATAACCAAACACTATTCGTGCAACAGTCCCAATGTCTGCCAGAGCATTGATTGCGGACCCTCAACGTGATCATGGTCACATTTGAGGATATATGTTTGGGGATTTCCCACAGGAGGGGTTAAAAAAATCACCAAAAAAGTTTTTTATGTTGTTTTTTCCCTCTCTCTCCCTGAAATTTGAATGTATTGTGTATGTCTCTGTGTATATGTTTACGCTCGCACGATTACGTATGCACGCTCACACATTCGGTTATTTTACATTTGGAATAATCCACTTACTCCTAACCGGCGGTCGACTCAAGTAGAATACAAATGTAATTATTCCAAAATCTTGGTTCCAGTGATTCTTTCCCTATGATCTGAAATACGTAACGATATTTTAAAATTATATTAATTAAATTAATTATATTGCATTAAAAGTTACGTTTTCCTAATTTTTTGTTATGTTATTTTCTCAGTTTTATTATTTTTTATTGAAATGAAATATACAAGCTCTGAGATACTCATTGATATCTAATTAAAGTTCTAATAACGATTTTCTTTTTACAAGATGGAAAATTTCGTGCCGTTTAGTGAAAACATGCATTTTAATAAACAATTTGAGCTTCTATCAAACTTTATTTGTGGTTTATTATTTGAATGTTTATCAGATTTGATCAAATTTTAGACAGTATAATTATTAATTTTATGTATTTTCGATCTTCTAAAAAGTATTTCTTCTAGTAATTTAGGATTTATAAATTGAGTTCAATTATGGAACCCTGCGACGTAAACTATTAAAAGAATCCCTAGTATTAAGCTTCATTTTTTTAACATTCTATGAAAATTTGAAAATAATTTTAATTTATGTTAATTTGTCCGAATTTTACTAACGCACTATTTAATTTCATTTTCAGTTTTGAAACGGCGGGACTCTGTTTCACATATCCACAACACACCCAGTATAGGATTTTCAAAGGTAGGAAAAATACCACATTAATTTAAATAAGTTTATTTAAATAGATGTTTTACTTTTAATTGTCTTATAAAATTCTCACTTTGTCTACCCTCCAGTAGCATACCTGATCGGCAAACGCGTATATTCTCGCCTTTTTAGGCGTTCAATACCAGCGAAGCGGTAACAGCGGAACGCCCTATGGGCACGTCTGGTCCGTCCGTCCGTTTTAACTTTCATCTCCTAAACCGCTAAACGGATTCTAATTTAATTGAGTATGAGTGACTTTATTAAAATTTATCACCCAATTGTGATTTTGAACTGAATCCGTCAATTATAACTTCCACTTTACATAATTACTTTAATAAACTTATACTCGTATCCCGTTAAATGGCATCCATCAAGCAGCAATGAAATATCAGACTTTTATCTCCCCAGCTCTTATATGATCTGTAAGGTATAGATTTAAAAAAAATATTCGGATAGAGAACAAAATTTACTATAAGAAAGTCCTCGAGACACACACTTACGGGTTATAGTTTTAGAGATAAAAATTCGAGAATATCTCGAGCAAAACATCGCATATTTTGATGGAATAATATGATCCGAAGATCCTATGCAGACAGGCATAAGCTGTAAAGGTGGGAATAATTTCGAAACGAGAAAAAAGTCTGCTATGACCGGGAATCGAACCAAGGAAACATCCGTGTTCAGAAACGAGAGAAAGTGTTCTGCTACGATAGTTCAGAGGTAGATATCCGCCCGGCAAGTGGAAGACCCGGGTTCGATTCTCGGTCATAGCAGACTTTTTCTCGTTTCAAAATTATTCCCATCGCATATTTTGTTTACGTCAATCTCTAAGCCGGTACTCTTGGGAAACAACAATTAAAATCTATTTTTTCTATCCCACGCCCTTATTTGATCTGTAATGTGTAAGTTAAACAATTTATTCGGATAGAGGACAACATCTACTACAAGATAGTTTACAAGACCGCATAATTACAAGTTATGGTTGGAGATAAAAATTTGAGAAAATTCCAAGAAAGCATTGCATATTTTGTTTACATCGATCGCGAAGACGGTTCTCTCAGAAAACAACAATTAAAATCCATATATTTCTCTCCCATTCTCTTATACGATCTGTGAAGAACAAATTTCAAAATTTATTTGGATAAAGAACAACATTTACTACAAGATAGTCTCCGAGACTATAGTTTCGGGGATAAAAATTCGAGAATTGCTTAATCTTTCGATACCGTTTCATACGTATTCCCCATTAGGAACGCCTTTGAAATCTCTGTATATTCCATTTATGGAGTATACTTTTCCATCTTGTAATTCTGAATTTAGTAGGTCCTGATATAGTATGTCCTTTAAAACCGTTTCATTTTAAATTTATACCTTATTTTTATAATCTCATGCTCAATCAATCTTTATAATGGCACAGTTTTATTAAGGAATTATTTATTCATTTTTATTGACTAATTGGGTACATTTAATAATATATTTTTCTAAGGTAAAGCACCATTATATAATCAAAATGTGTGAAGGAATGTGGGCGATTTGTCATTCATGTCTAACAGTCATTTGTTGTTATATTGGATCACTTATCAAATTAAACCTATCAGCCAAATAAATTGCCGAAATCATGAATGTCTTCCTGTATTTTATGATTACATAAACAGAGTAGATAGAAGACATTTTACATGGAAACTAGTAAAATTATCTATCATGCAACAAGAAGTACGAGGTTCGGTATCAGGAATTTATTTTTGTGGTAGATGTGTTCGATTGCATCCTCATTACCATCATATACCCGACCGCTGGTCATTAAAATCACTTGGGTAGGGAAAATGTTGATGGCACGCAGGAAAAAAAGAAGGGCGATTCCTCCGTAAATCCGCCCATAAAAAACCTCGCCCAATCTTCTTCCGGTCCAGTCCTTAAGTCCAAGATTTATCCTCTCGTAAGCTCATTTTCTCCACAAACCAAACTTTCTCCAAAATCTTTTCTCCTTTTATGTACACAGTTTAAACTTCGATGCGCCTCTCCTTTCCTCATCTCTCGCGTCACTTCTTCGCTTGGTTTTTGTCCATTTCCCAACGTTATCAAACTCTTGCACGCCTTTCTTCGCATAAAATCGACCATCCCGGCCTACCTTAATGGCTCCCTTGCCCACTCCATCTCCTCCAACAATTCTCTTCCCTCGCGCTAACTCGTTATAGACATTTTTTGTGCCAATTCCTTTAATAACTGGCATTAGGTCGGAGAAAAAAGCATTGTCTGGAGGTCGTTTTCGGGGCTGAGGTCAATAATATTGCCAGCATGGGAAACTCATATGAATCGTCTAGCATTAAGAACTCTCGTGGTTCATAATTTGGCAATGTTTGGGTAGAATAAAGTATCGCCGATTAGATAGATGTTTTTCTGAGAATTTCGCACTTGTTTTCGTTTGTGCGTCGGTTTTTTAGCTCTCGAAAATGAGTAAAAATTACCAGTCATTAATTGTCCGGTTTCTTAAAAACACGAATTTGAAAGAAAAATTGTTTTTTGAAGAGAGCTCTGTAGTACCTATATGTGACAGCAACCAAATTTGTGAATATTGGTAAACTTTCCATTTTAAGGTCAATAACAACCTTAATTCGATAAGTTTTGCTAGTTTTCTATTGATTCTAGCTACATCTGATCGTTTTGATTACATTTTTCCTACCATCAATAAGTGTGATTTTAAGAGTATACTGTCTTCTGAGCCTAAATTTGGCTTATATTATGCTATAGAAGTTGTTTTTTATTTTTTCTCTATCTTAAAGAGTTTAATATACATATATTGATTATAATTTTAAACTTTCTTCATTTTATCAAAGTTTTTCTGTTAGAAAAGCAATGTTTTTCTTTTCATAAACATATGTTTAATTAACATAAAATGTTTTCATTCGTTAGAGAAAAGGTCTCTTAAGATCCTCATTGTTTGTTTGTTAAACGGATGAAATGATATGGCTCTTATTTAAACTCAAACCAAGTTTCATTTTGTAGAGAAAATTATTAAGTAGTATTACCGAAAAACTATCATGTGTGTAATACCGATCCTTTGACCCGCTCTATGCATATTTGTCCAAATTGCATGAAGCCTATGTTCGTAAGAATGATCTATTATTAAACTATAGTCTTTGGCACACGCATGCAGATACGAGATGGTTTGTAAAACAACCGGAATTTTTTCAACGCGTCCCTCAGGTAAGGCAAAGTGACTAATTTGGCACCAAAAGCTGATTTCTTCGTGATAGGAATTCGTTTGTGGAGCCGGACATTTGCCGAGAAGTCGAATCACGAAGATATTCCTGTTCTAGACGCACATCGGATATCTCAAAAAAATCTTTTGTCTATTTTTAGATGTCGTGCAAAAAAAAGAGGAAAAGTTTGTATCTAAAAAAATAAGGAACTTTACTTTTTCTCGCTTGTTTCGTTTTAAAGATAATACCCACGTGATTTTTAATGGGATTTTAAAACTGAGATGTTAAGATTCCGAGATATAATAAAAGTACCGATCTGATATTTAACTACAATTGATATCGTCTTTGTTGCTGTGAAAAATTAAAACAAACCAAATTCGCTTATAAGGAAATCAAGAGACTGAAAAAGTATCTACTTTGTAATCTAGTTTTATCATATCTTAAAATTTCAATTATAGCGATTTATGCAGCCATAAAGCAGAACAAAATATTTTAATTTAAAATGGTCAATATATAAAAAATAAAATTTCCAATTGACGATTATTCAATACGTATTTGTGCTTCTATAAAAATTCTTTGTAAGTTTCTTCTTCGTCAAAGATCGTTAAGTCGTTCAAAATTAATTGTTAATTATTTTTATAGATACGGAAAAGTATAGCTCAGGATTTTGGGTAATATGGGAGAAAATACGAAGGAGAATAGAAATATTGGGCAATTTGAGGAGAAATTCGAGTCAAGAGAAACTGAATTGAAAGGCGATAAGTTATAGGTGTGAAGTATCACGCCGAATGCCTGAATAAATAAGGAATATTCCGACTCGAATCACCTCCCATTAATTTCGGAGAAAGTCAACAGGAGACCGGTTATGTTCTTCAAAAGTAATATTGCGATACGAAATAAACACTATCTTTATTCTTTAACAATTTACCTTGGATGCCAATAGAAAGCGGAGCTAAAAATTTATGCGTATACGCATTGAAAACGCATGCGTGATAAGATGTCAGGGCTAGAATCTAAGAAATAATCGACATTCTAAGCTTTAAAAGATAGATCGGTTTGAAATTTAAGAGCAGGCACTGAAGAAACTAAGAGCGCATTAGTTCGTAAATAACCAAATATATAAATTGCATATCCAGGGACAGCTTAAGTTGAGAAATCACTCTTCCTCTCATCATTATGTGGAATATTGCACTTTTCCACCATTTCAGTCGATCGCGAGAGAAAAAATTTAATCCGAAGCGGTATTTTGGAAGTTTTACGCCGTAAAGCACCCAAATCTGAAATTCCGTCATCGATCGTGTGGCGAAGTTAGCGCAGCATGTTTCCATTTTTCACGCTCCGCTCCAATCGCCCGCATCCTGTTTCTCGCATCTTGCATCCTTCTCGACGCGTATGAGGCCGCGAAAAATCGTCGGGATCTCCCAGTGTCAAATTAGTCACATTGCCCAACCTTCGACGAAAAAAAGAATCTCTCGATTCGTTTCCGAGTGATTTAGCCGCGCTGATTCAGACCTATTCTCAGTTATTTTTCGTGAAGGACAAACATCTACCCGAGCATCATGATCCGAAATCGCATCATCCCTTACGTAGCTTGAGTGAACGAATTTTTTCCAAAATAAACGCGGATTTGAACCTAAAAACGTCAAGCCCCTGTCCACTCGCCGAAAAACAGAAATTCCTGGATTCCTTCAAGGTTAAATCTCTACATTTAGAATTTCTCATTATAGTTTTTTTATTGCTTGTGTAAACTTTGCCCGATGAGTTTGTGGCACTCTGACAATACCGAGAAATCTCCGGGCGCTAAACGATGGATAGGAGATGCATCAAAACGAAACTCTCAATGTCAAATTAGTCACCCCTTTACAAGTTTGTGAGGCGAATTTTAAAGTAAATTCCGATTTATTTCCCAAACATATTCTTCGCTTTTTGATTCTTCCACGCCTTTATCACCCTCGAGAATCACTGCGCCTTAAAAGTGAAATACTACGCCACACACACCGGGATTCTTAGGAAGGTTTTATCAGACACGCTCATTCAATGCCAAATTGGTCACCCCATACGATCTGTGACGGGAATTTTCAAAAATTCTTCCGAAACATTTCGTTTTTCTGATTCATCCTGACCGGTGTCAAAACGTCTCTCTCAGATATCTTGATCTGAGACTGAGAGAGAAAAAGAATAGAGGAGATGCCACACGCGAGAGGTCGTAAGCCTTGAAATTTCGCTTTGGGAACCAAATTAGTCAGTTGGATCGATATGTGATGCGAGTGACAAAGAGAATGAGAGTCTGCCTCTCGAAACATTTCGCTTCGATGATTCACACTATCGCTCCTGCTTGCCAACGGCTCATTCGCTTCCGAAAATGACTATCACAGACTGAAAATAATCCTTTCATCAGTTTTTTATGTCATTTATACAGAGTGGTTCCTATTTCACGAAGCAATTTGAATTATCGAGTTTTTCGCCGCAAGATGTTGTCTCGTATATAGTTTTCTAACAGAATAACTTTAAGTTCTAGAATAAATCTGCCATAAAATAAATTTTATTAATCCCTTATTATTCCTTTTTTATTAATAATTATTAATTTTCAATATCAAAATTCTCTTGTCACCCCAAAGAGGGAGACAGCATAATAAAATGAATAATTTTGAACCGCTTTGCATATGAAATTTATATCTAAAGATGAAATACGGAAAAAATAACAATGTTAAGCTCTGCTTATAAAATGGGTGCAATATAACACTTTTGATTTCTGTTTTTTATCGTGGATCATTTACACAAAACTGCACCTACTAAAGTAAATTATGCAAATTTATATCAGCTAAACCTAATTTTCTATAATAATAGTTATTCTCAGGTTATAGATTTATATTTTATAGCAATGATAATTTTCAAATATCTCCTGTTTCTATACAGCTTTTTATTTATAATTAAACAATGCTAAATTGTAATATAAACCTTTATTTTAATAAAAAAACACTCCATCCTAACATGTTAAACGTAGAAATAATGGAAATAATGTTAATGTCTGTTTCCAACAAGTCGAATCAAAACTTCACTCACTATGTCAATAATTCATCTAAATATTAACATTCCGAGATCTACATAAAAATGTAGAATCTGAATTGGAAAAATATTCACTCTTTCATTTCCTGAGCGACAGGTTTCAAGCATCCTACAGAAATTCTCGAACTCAGACGGAGCTCGGTACCAAATTCCCTCGCGGAGCGCGTGAGAAAAGACGTAAGGTTGGAGCGAGGGACGTAGTAGTGAGAAATTTTCTCTCACCCATCGTCGAGTCACGTTAAATCAAGATTTTAAAAATCCCCTCTCCCCCTTGTCTTCCATTCGCAGGCGCTGAGCGGGTTCTTGATGATGATGACTCAGGGAGGGAAGCTCCTCTACATATCGGACAACGCCGCCGAGTACCTGGGACACTCTATGGTGAGTGGTGTTGCGGCCGCGGAGGCACTTAAACCCACCCGCTTCCCTCCTCCCCTCACTCACTCTCACGCCTCCCCCTTTCACCCCCTCCTCCTCTCTGCAGCTAACACCCACGGAACTACCACCCTCTCCCCGTCTTCCCTTGCTCGCGACGGAGTAGTCGTCGAGGAGACACCGCGAGAAGCTAACCATGGCAACCACGTGTTGGATTCGCCTCCGGGATGGAAGGGGAGGAGAGAGAGAAAGAAAGGAAAAAGATGGGAGGAAATCTGAAGAAGAGAGAGGAAAGGAGGAGAAGAAATAGTGAAGAGAAAATGGAGAGATGTGAAAGCTGGAGACTAGTGATAGAAGGAAAGAAGGGGGTCAGGAGAGGAAGGGGAGAAATTCGGGGAAGGGAGGTTGAGAGTGAGAAGAAAGAGAAGGAAGTGAAGGAGGAGGATGATGGAGGGAGGCATGTAATGTAGAGTGGAGATCGGGAGAGGGAGAGGAAAATAATGGAGGAGAGGGAGGAAGAAAATTAGGAGACAGGAGGTGAGAGAGGGAAGGATGAGAGCGGGAGGAAAAGGGAAACAAGTTCATGAAGGAAGGATGGAGAGTGAAGGAGAGATAGGGAGGAGGGAGGGGTAGAGGGAGGAGGGAGGGGTGGAAGGAGGAGGGAGGGGTGGAAGGAGGGGAGGAAGGAGGAGGGAGGGGGTGGAAGGAGGAGGTAGGGGTGAAAGGAGGAGAGAGAGGGTGGAAGGAGGAGGGAGGGGTGGAAGGAGGAGGGAGGGGTGGAAGGAGGAGGGAGGGTAGGAAGGAGGAGGTAGGGGTGAAAGGAGGAGGGAGAGGGTGGAAGGAGGAAGGAGGGGTGGAAGGAGAGGGCTAGGTAAAAAGGAGAGAGCGGCGAATAGTTAAAGACGTTGGAAAGAGAGACGAAGAGATGGAGTGGAGAGAGGTATTGGTGTGTTGGAATGGATGGAGGAGGCTGGATTCGGAAGACGCGTATTAAATGGAGTGAAGCACTCGTGGGAGTGGGAAGGGAACGAGAGGAGGGAGCTGGATGCGAGCGAGAGGGTTGACCTCGATGTGACAATGGGAGAAGGATGAGGTGTTGAGGCCGGGCAGAGGGAGGGGGAGAGAGAGGGAAATGGTGCTAGTTGGGGGGGAGGAGAAGGGAGGGGGCAATGAGAGATGGAATGCATTCCAGTTGACAAGAGGTGACTGATCGCCTTTCGGGTCTTTCTCCGGATGCTGCGTAGCAGGTGGAGTTTTCTTTTTCATTCGGATATAAAAGGAGGTGGTCTTTTTTAAGGAACGAGGGATTGAAAAGGATGGAGAAGTTTCGTCGCGTGTGGGACGGTTGAAAATTTTCAGAAGGGTCTTCAATGAAACCGGGATGAAAGCAAGTTTTTTTACATCATGGGAGGACGTGTATGAATAACTTCCCTCTCGATTCAAATAAATTTTAATAAAAAATTCTGTTCCATCCCCCGTAAGCGATAAAATTAGGCGAGTTGTCGTCAAAACGAACGCTTTTTATGACATTGCTATCCAACGGTTTGATTTTTGTACCGTGATTTTTATGTGTGAAATGCAAATGTACGTGCAAGCACTGAAACTCGGTTAATTAACCAAAGACGGTGTCACTTCGTGGAACGACATTATACAAATTAAATCTAACGTATTATGCAAGTACATTTCCACTTTCATTTGATTTTATGGTGCAGATTTAACCGTGAAACCGGTCAAGAAAATGGATTAAAATGGAAATTTACATGGCTAATTTGATTTCAAACTGAATCTCGGTTAAAATTTTCAAGAATGTAGTTGTCACCAACATCTTCTCAGCATTGTTTATTACACTTTTCCGGTTGGCTGTGGAATGAAAATCGCATCATGAGTAGTGGATTTCCTTTTTCTTAAATTATTATCGTTTGAAAATGTTATTTTTAACTCGTAACAAATAAAATAGATATATTATTTTTAATAAGCTTTGGATTATGAAAAAATCCGTTTCTTGTTCTGTTCGTTATTGCAAGAGCGACATCAAAAGAAAATCGTTCAGTCTTGGCCTCGAAGTGTTCAGGATTTCCCTTTTGGAATCACTGGCAAAAATTAATCAAAGGTTACTGTTTCCAAAACATCTCCTATTATTTATTTTAGATATTTCATTTCTCGCCCATAAATTCTATTAGGTCATCGGAAAGAAAAATACGATTCGAACATATTCTCCGCGTTTCCTAGCCACCGAGTTTCATTGAAGCAGAAGAGCAGAAGGAAAAGATAGAGCGGGAAAGATGAGGCATCTCTTGTAACACAGTATCAGGGCCGTGTTTCTGGCGTAACAACAGCTTCGACGCATCATTTTTCTAAAGAGTGATAAACGCAATAAGGTCTTGAAAAAGATAAGGTGAAGAAGCCGCAGGTTCCGTTTACCCTCTACTCGCGAAATGTAGAAATAAACTTGGAATGAAAGGCTACGCTCAAAGAGATCGCAACGCTCTTAAAAAGTGGAAGCGATCGAGGTGTCGTTTCGAGGAAACGCTTTTTTTCGTTGCGCTGCTTCCGTCGTCTCCTACGCCCCCCCCCCTCTTCCCCCACCTTCCCGCCCCTCTTCCCCTTCCTCCCTCCCCCCTCCTACTCCCATCTCCCTTCCCACCCTACTTACTCCCGATGTGGTGACTTGCAAGGTGTCCCCTCCCGGAGGCGGGGGAGAGTGTCCTGATGGGGAAAGAAAATGCGCTTTCACGTGTGGCAACAAATGAAGGGGACGGAAGGCGGGAGAATTTAATGGGAGTCTGTCTCCGAAGTGATGCGCTGCGTGGGTGAATGAGGCGCGCTCACAAGCCTTGGTTGTCCTGGCGACCGATAGGTGGCTCTGTAAGTCGACATGTTACTGCATCGGAAAGAGAAACCAACGAGAGTTCGAAGTCGGTGATAAAAGTGCATGGAAAATGATGAAGAAGATTGATCATTAGTTCACCTGCTGCGTAAGCAAATTTTTTTCCCAATTTTATTTAACCTTTCATGAATCAGCTTTTAGTTTGTGCAAATTTCCTTCGGCCGATTCTTAATGATAAGAGGAAATTTAATGATACGTATTTACAAGCATTAGTAACAAAGGGAAGTTACCGCTCTTCCGCATACATTTCGGGTACCCATTGCGCGTAAACCATAGGGAAACAGCAGGTCTATAAAATAATAACAAGATGAATATTACAATTACACTTTTTGCATATTGACAGCAACAACTTATAGCCGCGAACATTCAAATCTCTACGCCGCAAATAACAGTTTTATCGTAAAATAGAAAAGAATGTCAATATGGACCGTTTTGGCTGATCAAGCATAGTTATTCTCTAGAATTTCACCGGAAATTCGTATTATCCAGAGTTTTCTTTTTTGGTTCTGAATCGACTATGTTTATTCCGCCGTTTATTCTATTTTTTTGCCACGTAAAACTTTTTTGTACTAACAAAGTTAACTGTTGCAGGCGTTATTTTGTGGAATCTCTCCATATTCTAAAATAAGGAAAGTTGTATATTTTCACTTAAAATACTTCTATTCCGACTGAAATAAAAGTATTTAAAGTCGAAATATACAACTTTTCTTATTTTTGAATACTTTGTACTAATACTACCCTTTCCTTCGTGTTCAGTTCGGAATTAATGGTTTTATTACAATATTACGCCCATCTCAGCGGTTGTTTATATCACAATAAAAACATAAATAATTTGGCATGCGGAAGGAAATTCAGGTATTTCAGTAAAAAATAATGAAAAGACCGATTGGCCTATGAAACACGAATCGAATAATTTAGTCGACGTTTTGGTGACGTTTTTACCCTTAGTCTTGTACGGAATAATTGAGTTAAAAGTGAAGGTGACCGCAATGGCGGAGAGGTTCTTTACAACGATTGTTTAACGAGTATCACTGCGTGGAGACGTAAACGCCTCGTATTTAACGCAATCCGAGGAAATTTCTGCTTCATGCGATCGCGATGAATTTCGGTTATTCAACGTATTATATAATGAAACAACTCAAGCTTTAATTTTTCCACGTAGCTGTTGTGTGTTTTAAATTGAATGGTTGTCAGATAAGTTATAGTTTCTTTGTTTATTTCCCCTCCTCCAACTGATCTGAAGAATTGAATTTTTATTGAAATATCCTTCTTCAGTCAAATTTTGGAATTAAATATTTCGTATGTTATTCCACATCTTGAAAAATGCAGTAATATTCAAATAATTAAATAACTAAATTATACTCTGCAGATAAAAAGAACTAACGAGTAATCTCGCCCAAATTTAGAACCGTGACCATTATTCTTCGTACGAGAAAACAATGCTACGCCGTCGCGAGGCGCGTTAAAGAATATACGTGTGCGGATATTACATGAATAATTCAAAAGGCGAGCGGCGTTTGACAAACTCGTCGCGCGCCGTTGGAGGCACTTTTTATTATTTTTTCAGCGCAGGCGGATGTGCGCGAGTGATGTCACACAAAGAGTCCTCCTCGGCCTCTTTCATCAACTCCTCCGGAGTCCTCAAAAGTGCGCCACTCATTTGTTTCGGCCGTTTACCTCCAGATCGACGACAATCAATATCCCCAGACGAAGGGAAGAGATAAATTGAAACTTTAGCGGATATTTTTCGTCGACGCCGAAATCTCCTTTGCGAATAATTGAATCCTGTTCCCGTCCGACGCGATACGAATCGCTTTCAAATTTGAGGGATAAGGTTTTGGAAGGGGACGGAATATCAGCCTTTGTCCTGTGCTGATCGAATGATTTCGCGTTACGACTAAAATCAAAGGATAACAAGCTCCTTCGCCGTCGGAAACGAATGTTGAAATCAATATAATTATGACTTGAATAGAAGCTGTAGAATAGATTCGGAGCGATGTCATTTTTTAACCAATACAGTAATTGTCACGATTTTTTGTATTAGTTACCACTTTACTTTTTTAATTTTTCCCCAAAATATACTAACTTCGAAATTCATTTTCAAAAGGAACATCCAGGTAAATTCTAAAAAATGAAGAAATACAGATTTGGGCATATGTGATATTTTGAATCATTACCGCATCGGCATTAGGGATAATTTTGTTATCTAAAAAACTTAACTTTGGGATATGGAAGGGAAAATTGAAGTAATAAACAACTAGCTTTATCCGCGCAGAGTATCTGCGCGCTAGTACTTTATTGCTCAGTATCATAAATTTCTTTATACACACAATTTTCGATCTCTTGATTTGCTGATACAATAGTTAGAGAGTCAAATGATATCGCCATCCCTCTCTCCCTCCCTTCCTCTCCCCCTCCTTCCCTCTCTCCCTCCCTTCCTCTCTCCCTCCCTTCCTCTCTCCCCTTCCTCTCTCTCTCCCTCCCTTCCTCTCTCTCCCCCTCCATTCCTCTCTCCTTTCCTTCCTCCTTCTCTCTCCCTCCCTCTCTCCCTCCCTCTCTCCCTCCCTCTCTCCCTCCCTTCCTCCCTCTCTTTCTCTCTCCCTCCCTTCCTCTCTCCCTCCCTCTCCCCACCCTGTCTCCCTCCTTCCCTCTCTACCTCTGTCTCCCTCTCTCTCCCTCCCTCCCTCTCTCTCCCTCCATCTCTCCCTCCCTCTCTCCTTCCCTCTCTCCCTCCCTCCCTCTCTCTCTCACTCCCTCTCTCTGCCTCTCTTTTCTCCCACCCCACCTCTCTCATTCCCTCCTGTCACAATCCATAGCTCTCCCTCTTTTTCTCCGTCTTTTTCTTTATCTCTTTCCTCCCGTCATTTTCTAATTCTTTATCTCAGATTGATCTTCAGATTTTACAATACAATACTCTCATTATGATACAAGCATCTAATATGTTTCAATGCCAATTGTATCAGCTGTGTTTAGCAATACAAAGTTCTTCTCATAGCTCGGCACCTCCAGCGTGCCACGTATTGCCGTAGCGTTTTATATATATAGATTTAAAGAGAAAATTAAAATTATTTGAGATTTGAAACATTACAAAGATATACATGGGAATGATAGGTTGAACTAATTCAATGGAAAATATTAACCAAAAATTAAATCCATTGTGATAGGTATTGCTGGGTTTTATGATATGAATTAGAGGTGAAAATAAAGAAGGAGAAAGTCTAGAGATATAGAAAGAAATGGCGACAAAACACATGAAAAAGACGAGTGTTTTGATGACGGGAAGAAACTAGGACAACGAAGGCGAAGAGGACACGAGATGGAAAAGGAGCAACGTAATGAGTGGAGTGCATTAAGCCAGATGAGTAAATGAAAGAGCCAGGGCGCTCAGGATGAGACGGGAGAGAAGGAAAAGAGTTCAAGAAAAAGAGAATGAAAGGGGAGGAGGGAATGGAGAGGTAAGAAGGATGAGAATGAGTCGAGAGGAAGAATGAGGAGCAGCAACCCAGAGAGTGGACCAGAACTGACGTCATCATACCAGTCCCTCCCCTTCCTCCTTCCATTCGCTGTTCCCGCCTCCTCCCCTTCAGGAATTCGTCTGCCGCTGAATCTCCCACCCCCGTACACCCCACACCCACCTACATCCATCAGTCCATCCGCTCCCACCTCTTAAGACTCCCCCAATATCCCGATGACTCCGCACTTTCCACATCGGAGAGGGGCCATCAAAAAAGGGGTTGGCGGAGATGGAAGAGGAGAAAGAGAGAGAGGGGAGTGGGCAGCAGGAGGGAGGGAGGAGCGGGTAGAGGAGGGAGAGATATGAAGTAGGGAGTGGGGTAAGAAGGGAATGCGGGGGTGGCCCCGAGAAGAAAGGACTGTTCTGGCGATGCGGTTGGGAGAGAGCACACGGGGAAGAAGAGAGTAAGGATTGAAAGGCAGCGAAAAGGGAGATGATGAGTGGGAGGAGATTGGGGGGAGGGGAGGGCGATTGGTAAGGGAGGTATCGAGGAGGAGGGATGTGCAGCGAGGGGAAGGGAGTGGTGGATAGAGAATTGGGTTTGAGAGGGAGAAAAGAGGGGTGTAGTGGAAGGAGGAGGGTTGGTCGAGGTTAAGTACCGGAGAATTCCACCCTCCCCCACCCACCCCCACTCTCACTCCAGCAATCCATTTCAGTCGTTCGGAAATCAAAGGGTCTGTGTACCATGAGCTCTCTTCTCATTTGGCCCCAATCTTCTTTCTCTCTCTCTCCACCCGTTTTATCTCTCTGTCTCTCTTTCAGCTTTGTCTCCTGTGTGAAATCTTATTAGGGAAGTCATTTTGGAGAGTAAATGAGAAGAAGAAGAAGAGAGAGAGGGATAGAAAATGGGCAGGAGGAGGTAAGGGAAAAACAAGATGAAGTCCAGGATGTTGGCCGACTATGATTTGCCTCGGTGATCTTACTGACGAATGTACGCGAGAGTGTGTGGCGATGTAAAGTATTCTCTCTGAATGGATGGCCGTGTGTTGGAGATGGCGGTAATTTATATTTCGCCTTCGCGCGCGGTCGGCCTCTTCTCTCTCTTTTTGTGGATGCATGTGTTATGTGTAGATAATCCGTGTATCATTTCTGCTCAATTGTGACCCAAAGGGGATTAAAAATTTTTTGAGATACAAACGCGTAGTTGTGGTCATCTTATTTTTTTAAGATGAATGGTAACTTGCAATTGTGTCCAGGGGATAAAATGAATGACACGCCGCTTATTTCTGTTTTGTCTGAAAAAATTATTTTTTCTCTTACTACAGCTTACGAGGAGGTTGCCGAAAGGTATGACTGATTTCTATGACCCTTTGGAAACTTACCAATTTCGTTCAATTAGTGGAAGACTTATTTTTCCAGAGAAAAAGATGTATATTATATTTATCTTTATGTGGTTCCTGTGTTGAGATTTATTTATTTCTGATTCTAATCTCAAATAAAATGTAGACTCTCGTGGATATTGGTTGATGAAGCAATTGCGCTCGTAATCTCGTTGTTTTTTCTTATTTATATGCGATTCACCAATCGCTGATTCGCGCAGTTGCTGACTGGGCAGTTATTCGTAAAAAAATAACCAAAAGCTTATATTTTGCCTATTGACACACTGGCAGACAATCCTGCTATCTTGGCATCGTAAATAATGCATATCCGAGAATAAGCGCTATGGATTCCTTCTTATTTCTTAGGTAATAACAAATAATATGAATGATCTTATTCTAATATCCGAATGGATTAATGACCGTATCTTTCGGCTCTGCCCTTTTCCCCCAGGAGGATCTCCTAATCCACGGTGACAGCGTCTACGATATAATAGACAAGCAGGACCACCGTGGCATCCAGGCGGAACTCTGTGGGGGCGGTTCGGGTGCCGGTGGTCCCGGGGTTGGAGTGGGTTGCGGAGGTGTGGGGCCGCCAATGGACAAGGACCAGAGGCTCTTCCTCTGTCGGATGAACGTGTCGAGGAACGCGCGGAGGCAGATGCGATTCGGAGACCAGAAGGTGAGCCACGGTGACGTCATGATGTGACCTTTTTCCTTAATAGACGATGCTCCTTTGAACTCGGTGAAAACCCAAAGGGTCAGTTTTATTATTCAGCGTAAGGCGAACGCGTCCTGGTAATCATCAACGCACATCTCTAGAAATAAATTAGTTTTCATTTCAGAGGATAAGTGGGCGCAATTCATCATAACTGCACGTGATTTGTTTTCGGACGTGTGTGCTTAAAATCCGAAAGTGTTTGCAGTAGTGGCCGGTGCTATTAGTTAAACTTATCCCCAAAGCTTAATTTTCTGAAAATTTTAAGTGGGACACCGAAAAAACTGGCTATCAAAGGAAATTGTCGTTTGGAGAAATGAAAGTAATATTTTCGCATAAAGTTTTAATTTAATAATTTCAAGATAAATGCATAAATTGTGAGCTGAGAAAAATTTATCCTACTTCAAATTTCAAAGATATATTAAGAATATGTATTACGGTCATGTTTTCGATACTTAGCAGTATCAACAAGTGTTGCAGTAAATTGTGATTTTACTATGTGATGTTTGAACAAAATTTATTTTTTTTTGCATTATAACCAGGATCCATTTTCACAAAGTTGAAGTTACCACACTTAATTTTATAGTTTCATAAAATTACTTGCATAAAAACAAGTAGCTACTTAAGTAAATGTGACTAAAAACTAAACAAAAACAGTTTCGCAACCATAGAGTAAATTTTTTTCGAGGTTCTTCATTTGTTTTTGTTCGTCTGTTTCCCCTCCCATCCCGTAGGTGGTGCTCGTGAGGGGCCACTTCCTGCCGAGCACCCTCCCTCTCTGCAGCCGCAACGAGAGGGTGTTCCTCGCCTCCTGCACCCCGCTAGCCATGCCGGAGACGCGGGAGTGCGTGGTGCAGGGCGCGACCCACGTGTTCACCACGCTGCACGCCCTCGACATGAAGATCCTAAACGTGGACAGGAAGTGAGTGAACGGGGCAGGGAGAGGGACAAAGACACCGTATCGTCTCCATAGCCACCCACGTACCTCATTCAACGTCCATTCTTCCTCCCACCCTTCCTCCTCCCTCTCCTGAAATTCCAGTTAACTCTCGTATCGTTCCGTATCTCCTTTTCCATGCGCGGTCTCCGGAGGAATTTGCTCATAAGAGGGCAGAAGGCGGCAGGGGGAAAAGCACGTAAAGAGAGACTACGTTATTCTTCACCGGGAGCTTTTTTGCAGATGGGATGATAAAAACAAGTTAACTTATCGTTAGTGAGACCTCTAGTTGTAATATGCATCTAGTGCACGGAACTCGCATGTCTAACCTCTCAGAGATAAGAAAAATACATCCCATAAGGGTGTGGTTCTAGTGACGTCGGTAAGTTAGGTATAGTTTTCGTGTCTGCTCTTTCAGGTTACCAGGTTTTGAAGCCGTTAGGGTTGAGATGTCAGACATTCAAGCATTTGAAGCATAAAAAGTAAAAGATGAAAACAAAATGTATTATCATATTAATGAAACTTCATGTTTTAAAACTATAGGAGGAGAATTAAATTATCTAAGCCACCACGCAAATAGTTGTTCTGCCGCTCAAAACTCCAAAAACAAATCAATATTTTAGCGTTCGGGTCATCTCATGGTTGTAGGTTAGCTGAAATGAGGCAAAACCGCTTCAGACGTCCATTCTTTGCTGGGTTATAGGCGTGGCCCAGATGCCGCTCTGCCGATGACGGTGGATGTCCCGTTCGTGCTGATACGTTTGTGCAGTGTGGATGTGTGCGTGCAAGCGTGCGTGGACCCGCTTACTTCAAATTATACCCTCGTCCATGTGGTTTTCTCCGAAATTGCAAGCCCTCTCTGAAAGAATACCTTCAAGAAGAGAAAGTATGGAGAGAACTGAGTTTTGAAGCCCCGAAAATCGTAATATCATATATATACATTCGAATATCAGACTTACATTTTAAATGGAGATTCCCCATTTTTGTCTCATAGTTACTCAAATCTGTATCTTTTAGAGTTACTAGTAGCTACTAGCTCCGAAACTAGTCAATTTTCTCTTAATCTTTTAAACCACACATGTTGCATATTCTTTACCATGTCCATAAGAATTATTTTCATGTTATTTATGAGTTATATTGTACTTTTTCCGTAGCGTTATTGGTAAGAATGTCGCGAAAACACTTGTAATTGGTAACCTGCAATAGAAGTTATAGATAATGATAAGAATTGGATCTTAAACATCCTTTTGAGACATTTCTTTCTCTCACTAAATTATGCCTCATTATTGAGGATCTTAAATTCTCGACTTATCGATTTTTTTGGTAATTAAGGATCGTAAAATTGTTAAGCAATCTAACAATTTAAAGTTTTGAGAATATCAAATTGATAACATTTCCTTTTATAAAATCCTGAGCATCGGCTGAAATTATTTATTTAAAAATTTCCAAAGTCTGAAAATACGATGATAAGTTCAGTTTATCAGTTGTCATCATATGTAAAATACGTTCACACTCATTTTGCACCTGCATAAACTTAGCCATGACTGAGCGTCATTTTAATTGTTCCAGTGGTGAATTCCATTTGGGTTACCCTCGCTGCGAGCTACAAGGAGCTTCCTGGTACCACCTCTTGCACTGGGAATCGATGAGAGAAGCGCAGTCCAAACACCGCCTAAGTGAGTATTCTATCAATGCCAATGCCTTGACAAAATTGTGCATGTACAGCTCATTTTCATTTATTGCATGTGCGATTTAGAATAACGTAAATTAATCAAAACGCCTACAAAGGAACTTCTTTATGGTTCCTATCTTTCCAAACACTATTACTTAACCATCTATGAATCTACAATTTCAATTGATCGCACTTCTCTATAGGCGTAGAATTTGTTCCGCAAAGAACATTTCATTGCATAATAAGAGACAATATCTTCCGGCTTTCCGTACAAATATCTCTCATGGATATGTTTCTGTCTTTCATTCTTACTCCATCATATGCCTCCATTCAAAAAGCATTGTTTCCATAAGATAACATTGGATCTTTCTTCATGACAAACCGTAGCTTATTTGTTTTCGATTTCTTACATCGAATTTCCGCCTTTCCCTGCCAAACTATTAGTCACGCAGTCCGAGCAGGAGAGGTCCTGCATACTTTTGGTGCGACTACAGCGCCGGACGGGAGACTGGCTGTGGGTCCACTGCGTTCTGCAGGCGAAAGATGGCGGGACGTCCGGAGGAGGCGGGGCTGGCGGAGGAGGGACAGGGAACGGGACGGACGCGAACGGTGCGGGTGGCGGAGGTCAACCGGTCATAGTCTGCACCAATCAGGTGTTAAGGTGAGGATCCCCCTGAGGTCACGAAAAGAAAACACGGTCCTGTTGCATCTTATTTGAAGGAGGATAAGCCACGCGTCGTGGTGCCGCTTCGATAATCAGTTTACACGTACGTGAGATTCTCGATATAAAGCTCCCTTTTATTTATTATCTATTGTTCTTATTTTGAGCGTTTGTTTTGTTATACGTTATGTGGTTATGATTCAGGATACTCCAGGCGAACAAATTAAAGGGGTTTTGTGTCAAATAAATGATAAACATAACTCTTGTAGTCATAAAATTTTTAAGTAAATTTTATGCTTATTGAAAATTTTATGTTGTCTTGGCTCTGTATTCAATTATGGGAGCTGGCGGTTATTCTGTGGTTGAAATACACATGTGGCGTCCTTAACCGGTTTTTGGTTAAACAAAGTTAACTATATGATTCATAAGATGAATTTTTACAAGCCTCCTGTAACTTCAAGCGACAAAAAGTCATGATGAACTATTGATATTATCTCATTTGATCATAAAAGGTAGTTTTATATGAATGCATTTTTCTTTTTATTTATTTGTGATTCCTTAAAAACGCATCTGCTTTTAAATACACTTAAACATTTTTGTTGATATTAAAACTGATTCAGAATCAGTGAGTATTGTGCATAGAACGTTACATCGCACGTTTTTCAATAGTCGCTAATTATGATAAATTACCCAAGAGGCCCTGTGTAAACACTCAGACAAATCCAAGGCCGTGCCCATGTCATTTGAACTAATAGAGCGATGGCAGCATTCAAGGATCGGTTTATAACGCATCGTCGCTCAGTCACGTCTGGACCGGGCGCCGGAGACTTTAACGACCGAGACCGAAGTTTTCTTCTCTCACACTCAATCCTCTGCGTCTCGTAGAAGTGCTCCACTCGTCACAAGTGCGCCCCGACGATGCTTTCCCAAATACGGTCTCAAAGAAACACACGTTTTACTTTTCGATTTACAGCGAACGGGAAGCGGCCGTGATGCAGGCAAACGCATGGCTCTACCATTACTACGCCGTGCAGAGCAAACTTCAGTACGGTTTGACATACGAGGCCGCAAACCAACCGCCACAACACCGCCACGATACCCCCACCGCACATCCGCAGCACCCGCAGCAACATCACCAACCACACCCGCATCACCCCCAGCATCACCTGCATCACCACCACGCGCTACAGCACCACCATCACCCGCCACCTCCTCCGCCGGCGGATTTAACCCACATCGGAGGGCCCATACCGTCGGCGTCACCGGGAGCACACCCCATCTCTGCCTACGAGCCGCCCCGCCCCCTCCACACCCACCCGGCCGCCTACCTCCACCGCCGTGCCGCGCCCCCGCTCTTGCCGCCCCTCCCACCTCTCCCGCCCCCTCACTCCCCCGTATATATCCAAAGCGCGCCGTCGGCTCCCGCGGGAGAGCCTCCGCCCATCCAACGGCCACCTACTCCGAGGGATGGTCCTTGCAGACGAAGAATGGCCCATCGACACAGGCCGTACCACGAGTTCCCCCCGAGGGGGCAACACGATGCGGGGATGATAGCGCATCGCCGAGGAGTCCTAGCCTTTTCCTCGGCGCCTCCGACGCCTCCGGAAGAGGCGGAGGAGAGCGCGAGGTACGTCGGAGGAGGAGTTATAGGAGGTGGAGGATGTCTTGGAAGAGGGGGAGGAGGCGGAGGTGGAGTGCTGGTAGGAGGAGGCGTGGGAGGCCCGAGGGTTCTCCTGCCGCCGACTCCTCCTGGAGGGGACGTCTCGTACGTGAAGGCTACCGGGTTCAGCGTCGGCCTGACGCCTCTCCTCCCGCCCACCCCTCCGCCCCCCTTACCCCTCTCGCCGTACCCGCCTCCCCGCCCCTGGTCGCCCTCATCTGCCCCACAGCAGATGGGCCTACCTTTCGGAACGGCATGCTGCTCAGCGGTGGGGCAAGGGGGAGGAGGAGGTGGAAGGTGGATAGGAGGAGAAGGGGAGCCAATGCACGAGGATAGGGAGGAGAGAGAGGGAGAGGAGGAGGAGGAAGAGGAGGAAGATGAGAGCGGAGGGGTGGGAGGCGTGGGAGGGATGGGTGAGGTTGGGTGGACGGAGAGCGGGCTGAGGGAGTAGACGGCGACACATGGGGAAGGAGACGGTGACCAATATTCTCGCGCATAGGGAGGCCAAGGAGCCGGAGGGGAAGATTAAACAACCGTGACGTCGTCAGTGATTTTTATTTAGGATGTCGCGTTAATAGAAAATACAGTGGACGTCTTATGGTTGTCACGATTGGTCGTCAAGCTACCCTAATCTAAGTGTTCTCTTGGTTTAGGTAATATCAGATAACAAGAAATCGATCTCACCTAATGAAGACTACAGTGTGTGAATGTCAATCGCTGTGCCAAGGGAGGACCGGTGGTGACGTGCGGCAAAGATCTCCGCCATCATTTTTTATCTCTCCGTTTGATCACGCCGTGTCTTCGGCCGCGTCTCGGACAAAAACCACCAAACTCTAAAGAGGGATATTTTTTTCGCAAAATTCCTTAATTTTTAGTGAGTCTCTTTAGCTTTTCTAGCCAAAAGACCTTTATCAAAGAGCCCGTGATAGAGAATTATTCTCGATGCGTCTCTTTAAGTCGTCACGTTCCCTCCCGCGAAAGAGTCGCCAGCGAAACGTCGCACGCCTTGCAGTCACGTCTTGGGCACATTCCTACGTCGCGTGACCGTCGCCGGCGACACCTCCCGATGACACGCGTTGGTAACTGAAACGTATCTACTGTGACCTCAATCAGTTCGCGAGTCTTCGAATATAAGGAAAACAAAAATCGGCGGGCGATAAAACGGCCTAGGCAAGGAACCGTTCGGTAAAAGGACGGATTGGAAAAAACTAATATATATGTATAAACTTTTTACGAGATCTCAAATAAAAATCCATTTAAAAGTGCAGTGTCCTTGGAGTGACACTCGCAAATAAAAATATTTTGGGATAATAAGAAAGCCTCGCGACGGAACTCCCGCGAGATTTCAGGCCATTTTGTCGGGATTAGTTTTTGCGACGGGCGGTAGGTTATTTCGCCAAGTCAGTTGTGTTCCTCGAAGAAGAGAACTGCTTCCCCCTCCTCCTTTTGCGAGTGGATTCGGCGGGGAGGGGAAAAGAGGAGACTTTTATAATCCCCCTCCATCCGTCCGTCCGTCTCCTTTCACCTCCTCCCACCCCGCCGCTTTCCCATCCCCGCGCGCTCCAACCCCCCTCCCCCCCAACTCCCTCATTCCACTTCCCCGTATTAATTTATGACCTTGTTATCAAGCGGGCAACCCTACATTCCCCTATACCGCTATAGAAATAATAAGGGTGACTCTGTATGCGAGTGTGTGTGTGTGTGTGTGTGTGTGTGTGTGAGTGTGTGTGCGATGTGAAGAGAGAAAGAAGGATTTGTTTGCGTGCCAAATCGCTTCCAATTGTTCGTGTGCGTGTTTTACGCGTGTTTTTTGTAATCGCGGGAGTGTCTTCGAATAAAGAGGAAAGAGAAAACTAGATGGGGAAGACGAAGGGGAAGAAGAAGAAGGCCGCATGTGCAATATAGTTTTTCATTTGTTTAGGATGCAGTTTTGTATTTTCAACATAATTTACTGGGATCGAGAAAGTTCGTTGTTTTTGTTTTGTTTTAAATTTTGAACTGCAGTCTCGCCTGCTCGCCAAACCGACCCACCTGAACGACTATCGTTGTTTTTTTTGGAAGAAGAGGAAAAAACAGGCGGAATGTTCCATGGAGCTCCCACGGAAAAAATAATAGGATGGTGATTTGAATTGATGAAATTAGTAATCCGCTCCATGTAAATTTTGTGGGAATCTTTTGTAAATACCTGTTTCTATAGTGTTCCATTGAACTTCGTTCCAAGTTATTTTTTAATGATTGGAAAAAATAACGCGGGCCATAGAGCTTGTCTCGGCCGCGCATTAATGTATTTGTATAATTTTTCAAGATTCAAGTATTTTTATGAAGATGTATAATAAACATGTTCTAATGAAAATTGTTTGTTTCACTCAAATCCTTTCGAATGAAGGCAAATCAGTTTTACTCATAATGCTGAGCGAGAATTAGTAGAGCGCAACTAATACTTGTTACGAAGAGTAAGTGTTAATATTCTTGGAGTTAATGTCTTCATTTGGTTTATCGAAAGAATAATAAAACGTTGCTAGAGATAGATTTACTATAAACAACCTTTATGTATTATGCAAAACATTTTTGCCATACGAAATTGTGGTCATCGTTGCTGGTAACTCTCTGCACATACGCTTAAAAGTATTTAAAATATTTGTCCGTTAAACGAACGGAAAGAAACTGATGCATTTAAGAGAATTTGAAGTTTTGAGAAATTTTGTGGAATAAAATTACCCCATTACGAAAATTACCTGACTATTTATGGAATGAGCGGCGCTTTAATGAATAACGCACTCATCAGTCATGGATCGCTCTCAGTAATAAGGATAAAATGGAGGAAACTGCGGTACATCTGGAAGATTAGACGAAGACGGAAGACCCTTCGAGGAGAGGAGGAAGAGGACAGGAAGGGCTTCTGCAAAACATAAAACCATTTAAGGCGAATGCATGGACATAAATAAACACGACCTGCGAACAGAAATTTTGTTGAGGTCTATGGACAGGCGTTAAATTATTGACTGTATGGTAGTGTTCTTATGTAATGGATGTACTGTATAAAGGTGAAAAGCGGTATTTCCATTGGCAGGTAAGATTGTAGATGACCAGGAAAACAGTCGATCTATGGTTACGACGCGACATCAAAGATTGTAAATGAGTTGAAAGCAGGAGGTTAGAGAAAAGAAAGGGATGAGGGGAGGGCGAAATGAAAAATGAAGAGAGAGGAAGTGGACAGATGTGTGCCACGCGGAAAAGAGAAAGGAAATGGAGGAGAATAATAAGGTTGGGGAATGAGAATGGTCCGATGACTGAAAGAGATAAATATCTAAGGCGAACAATATAAGAAATTGTTTTAAAAAAATTAATAGAAGAGGAAAAAGAATTATCATTAAGAGGTTGTTATCCCTGAATGAAGCACATTAAAAATCCAAAGGAAATTGTCAAAACTAGGTAGATAACTCGAAAGGGTAATGTTTCCAAGAGAATGGGGGACAAACGCAATAGATATTGAAGTAAATGTGCTCTTAAGGATGAATAAGCCAACGTAGAAGCATTAGAATAATCAGAAATAATAAGCAGGTATGATAGATATAAATAAGGTCTAATCGTAATTGTCGCCCCATAGAAAACTTTCAAGTATTTACAGCGCATAAAAACTTGCCGCGCAGTATTTTTATCTGATTATTGAGCCATGCTTTAGTTTTCTTGAATCTGTTCCAAACTAACAGTAAGTAGGAACGGCGCTTAAAAATACCTGATGACTCAATTCAGTTGACATTCATAAAATTACATGACACATACAGAAGTTTCGCCTTATGCTTCTGTGTGAAGTTATTCGCGTGGACAAGTGTAGAGAGAGAAGAAAAATAAGCATATAAGAAGAAGCAAATTAAGAAATGGATGGTGGGGGGGTCGCATAAGAAGAATCTAGAGTGAAAGCATTAGACCAGTAAGACGTAGGAGGCATACGAGGCTGGAAGGAAATATAGCGAAAGAGAAGGGAAAGAGTTTACAAAGGGAGAGAAATGGAGAGAGAGATATGCGGAGAGCGACGTGGGGCGTGGATGCTGTTATACGGCTGAGTGAGAGGGAGGGAGGGGAAGGGTCTGGTAAGGAGAGGAGGTAGAGGGGGGCAGGAAGAAGAAAGCAGGAAAGGACGCACGTGCCTGGTCCAGTCAGTCATCTCATTCTTCCGGGGGGGGGGGGGGGGGGAGAGAGAGATTGCGGGAGGGAGTTAGGAGGAGAGTGAGGGAGAGAGGAGGAGGAGGAGGGACTGGACGAGTGAGAGAACGCGAAGCGGAGTGCAAAGGAGACGAGGAAGAGATGGAGTGGAAGAGAGCTGGGAGAGGCAGATAAAAGGAAAGAGGAGGAGAAAGGAGAGTATGGAAAGATGGGAGGGGAAAGAGTAAGACAAGAATGACCGGCACTTACACACACACAGCGGCTGCAGATTCGCACGAGTGGCCTCGTCGACCCTTCCGAGTGGGAGGGACGAGGTCGGAGATAGGATGAGGGGAGAAAAGTGACGGAGGAAGGATGTAGCAGGGAGAGAGATAGAGAGAGAGGAAATACGTGCGTTGCAATGACGTGCAGCGGGGGAGTAAATGAGAGAATATGTTAAAGAAAAGAAATGACGGTGTACGTTCGTGGACGCAGTAGTGTGTCGAAGCGAAGGAAAGAAAATCAAGCTCTCTCAAAGGCAGGGGTCCTCCAGCGGCGGACTAAAAACATCGACAGGAAGAAAAAAGATGAAAAAGGAAAAGGTCGTTCGGTAGGAAAGAATTTTATTTTAGCTGTCTGCGGTAAGTGGTTTAGGTAAGCGAAAGAACAAATGAGCACTGATGGTGGTTTCGAGATTCACCTCTTAGAGCGGAATGGCGGATCATAGAGGATTCTCCCCCCTCCCCCCCTCCCTCCTGCAAAACTCGAAAGAACTGATAGATCGGCCAATTTAGGAATGTTGTCAAGGAGTCTCGCTTCTCTCCAGTTTTTATTCCGAGTTACTCGTGTTTTGAATTTTTTTAATGCCAAAGTAAACATATTACGGTCGATTAAGCCGACTGCGGCAATTCTCGTCCCATAAGGTTAATGTTTTAAAGGTGTTCGTAGCATGACGCTGAATTTTATTGCGCTGAGTTTTGTCTTCTTCTGAGTCGGTTTAACTACATTTAACTCGCAGCATTCGGATATTGCTCAAGGAAAAATCTTGTTTTTATTTCTTTCCTTAAAAGAATAATTAAAGCCATAAGCTCAATTATTAAAATTGACGAGAGCTTAAAAAGCTTCTCAGTTAGCATGAGTGGAATTTAAACTGGTTTCGTGTTTAATATGCAAAATAACCGTGACTTTTAGCGTTGCTTTTTTGTGATATTCCAGGGCAATCAATGAGATTATCTTTATGTCCATCGGTGACTTGAGAAAGTAGTTTACAGTTTGATTAATTCAATCCGGTTTCAAGTATCAGTTTCAAATTAATGCGCATAGCAGTTGGCTAATATAGTATTAGGTTAATGGCGGCCCGAAAAGAATTTCCAACAAAAATCAATATTCTGATAACATAACGTATTTTTAATTGCGAGTATAGTTTTAATGAGCTCAAAATTGAAATACGTGCTTTTTCGAAATTTTAACCTTAAGAATCAAAATTTTACTCATTCCACAACAAACCACTATTTTCAATAGAAGTTTTGATTAAATGTCTACCCTCATAATTTCCATTCAAATCATGGGAATTTTACGTAAAATCTTTAAAGAAATAATCGTAATTACTTTCATCCTCTAAACCTAAGATGCCTAATAAGTAATTTCACAGGTAATATACTTCCAAAAAATGGAAAGTAGTCTTATGAGATCGCCTCGGTGTTCGTGTGTAAGTGTGTGTGTGCCCCCCCCTTAATATCTTCTTCGTGAATAAACCGATTTCAACAAAATTTGGTACATAGAATCTTCACATAAATTTAATAGGAATATAAAATTTGATCTAATTTAATACTTATAATATACAATTACATACAAAACTATATTTAAACCGAATCAGCCAAACAGGGGTGCCACATTTAAAAATTAAACTCTTTCAGTAATTATGAATTTGGAAGGAATTGGCAGAACGAATTTCAATTCAATTTTGTATATAAGATTTGCGCAACATACCATAATGAAATCAAGATGTTAAAAGCGGAGCTAAAGAGCAGGGCTACCACAATAAAAAGTAAAATAATATTGTTTTAAACGTATTTCTAGAGAACTGACAAAATGTATTTTAACCAAATATAGTATATTTAATTTTATTATAAATAAATAACCAAAATATCATATTTCAACCGGATCGACTAAACAGAGCTACCACAATATCAAGGTTAGAATATTCCTGTAACTATGAATTTGGAAGGCATAGGTTGAACGTATTTCAAAGAAATTTCGTTTGTAGGGCGAGTATACAATGGCAAAACGATATAAATATGTTTAGAACGGGTCAAAAAAACAGGGCTACCACAATATAAGGAAAATAATTTTCTTATTTCAAAGCAAATACGTACATATACGTACATTATTATACGATTATACTACGGCAAATTTGACGAAAAGCACTTCTGTACCAAGGAAAACCTTTGTACACCCTATTTGTTATATATTAAAATTGTATTGAAAGGAAAGTAAGCGGATTAGTTCTTTCCCGAACTACTTGCTAATATTCCTTTACAATAATTAACATGAAATAATTGCGTCATCAAATAGACAAATATCAAATGGGGGACTGTCAAAATATTTAATTGTTTTTAAAATTCTTTGTAATTGACTTAATTACGCCGTGAACATTTTTTTGCTAAATCGTACTCATTATGAAAAAAGTATTTAAAATAACGCTTTTAAATATCCCGCGAAAAAGGCAACCTGGTTGGAGAGAGAGTAGTAAGGGGTACGGTGACGTCATCGCATGCCTTATGACGCTTACGACCGTACTGAAAGCACGCGGTTTTAATACTTCGTCCTGTTGCTTTTCCTGATACCGTAGCTAAAATGGAGAATATGGAACTTAAGAAAGGTTATAAGTATTCTCTGGTACCTCAGTGCTTAAATACAAAGATTAAAACCCCGAGAAAATTGTTCTTCACGCTACCGAGCTCCTCGGGAAGAAATAAGAAGCGGAGAATATTGTGGTTGAAAGCCATGAGGAGATACGCATCTGACATTTCGGAACGTACAACTGCATTTGTCTGCGAAGATCATTTTTATCTAAGTACTAGTTATATGTATGTACGTAATTTTACTGCTTCGTATTTTAATTTATGACTTATGTCGGCATTACATTGACATGGTGCATATATTTCTGGAGAACGTTGAAAGAGTAAATTATATTTTTATGTTTCAAAGATAAGCATATATATTTTAACAAAACCTGCATAATGTAATATACCTATTCTATATACGTAAGATCAAACTTACGGAAATCGTTGGGCTATGGGTTTATTAAGCAAATAATTACTGTTGCAGTGCATATATTTAAGTACCAAGTTTTTAAGCAGATACTTCAGTTCTGTAATTTAAATATTTTATAAATTTGTTCCCATAATATCCACGACGACGTGGTAGTTTGAAGGACCAGATTTTGCTAAATAAGAGCAGTCATGACACTTCACAGACGTGACTAAATCTTCTTCTTCATCTACAACTACACTCACTTCATAACCTCTTTATCTTATTGTGTTCAGGGCAAATCTTGCCTTTAACAATACATATTTTTCCTTCTCGCTTCAGTTTAACAAATCCAACAGCATTACTAACATAGTCTTTCCTCATTGACCTCAAACGGAGAAAAAAGTCATAAAAGCAACGATGAAATTCGCGACATATACAAAAGAGACATACAGTTATGACAAACACTCCTAGAGTTTTTCTTTTCACAAGTATAGGTAATAACTAAGGCAGATAGACACTTAAAACAACAAACTTCACCACATTTCCTATAGACAAGACGCACGGAAACTAAGTTTATTCACATTAATTTTGTATAATATTTGTCAATATTTGACCTGATGATTCTGTAAAGGCAGATAATGATTCTTTACCGAAACCGGTCGTTTTTTACTTCATATATTTTGTGGAAATTAGCAAATGTATAATATAAATAAAATATACTATCTAGCATTGTTCATGTTATTTTATTGTGGAATTCCACGAATTCTCGTCATATACTTATCTAACTATATTTTACTTACTAGATACTAGGACAGGATGGGAAACAATACATAAATAAATATTCTATACTATTAGTTAAAACTAGAGTTGTTTTATTCATTTACCGTATTTTCCCATCTATAACGCGCGCGTTATCTATACAAAAAAATTCCAAATCTGGTAAAAATTATCTTGCGCGTTATACAAGGGAAAAAATTAAAATTTGAAAAATGAGACTTTTTTCAAGGTTTATTAACAGCTGTTGTTATGAATCTTTGATTTCTATGTCCCAATGACAAAAACTAGCCTAATACCTAACATAAAAAAATATTAGAATACAGATAATGAAGTCCGAAACCACATTTTCTACGTCGAATTTTGTTATCTCGTATTTATATTTCTACTAGCATATAACCAGTGCTAACACAAGAATCGAGAAAATAGAGTTTCGCACAATGCTATTTCAATGATCAATTTTATAGTAACCAAATTTTACTTACTTTTCCTTCTGCAAAAACCACGGGAATTACATAACAATAGGATTGCAAGGTCTAACAACGAAATTAGTAGGCAAGGCAATAACCCATTAAAATGGCTATATTTCTCAAAATATGCGAATTAAGCGGTTTCGAATTGTAGGATAAAAAAGAGGAATTGAATAAGAAACTTTATTTTGTATTCTTTAAAATGATTCAAATCCTAAGATCTTTCGTTAATTATTTTTAATTTTATCTCAAAATGAATGAAAGACTGCACTTGAAAAAATCGAATTTTACGTGTTATCTTCCTAGAAGTCAATCTCCCGATTTTTTCGTCTACCCCTTACGACTGGCTAAGAGCATTTACGTATCAATTTTCATGATATTCTTGCCATTCAAACTTATGAAAAGCGATTCTGAATGCATTTCTGATAGACCTGACATCTTCACACAATTACAGTATGATATCGAGAAAAAGTTATTGATTTACATTGCTTATTATTATTATGATTTTTGCAATCTTCGATTAAAATAAAGGGTACTATTGTAAAATGAGACAAAATTGACCCAAATGAGTAAAATTATAAATATTTATTGCATGCATTAAAATCAAATTATTCAAAACCATAAAAATCGTCACCTGATTTTCGTCGTAAATTCTTTTTGTTTTTCATGGCTAATTTTCTCAAGGGCAAATTTCAACAGATAAACTACACGTGTTTAAAAACCGGAAACTCCTAGTTCATTACGCTATTCATTTGTTATAGACTCCGCCGTAGCCCCGTAGAAAGGAGGATTATTCCGTTATTCTTTTGTCAAAAGAACAACTTTTTTTAAGTCAGGAGAAAAAAAAATGACCGCGCGTTATCTATACATTTTTACCCGTACTAAAAATTTCGAGGTGCGCGGTATCAAGTAGGTGCGCGTTATCGATGGGAAAATACGGTAATATGGGAAAGCTGTTTTAAGACGTCAATCTATCTTTTACATATCTTCTGCGTTTTAGTCGAAATAATAATACTATTACAATAACTGAAAATTAAAGCGCTCCATCGAACTCGTTTTATCAATTAAATGTAATACAAACATGTCCACCTTCACTCCGCGCAATTCAACATCTGAAAAACATGTACGAATCAACGTTGGGCAAATTATCAGATCTGGCTACACAAAACCCTTCATATGCCATCTTGCAAAACACAAAGCGAAATAAATGCAGGAAGTTGCAGTATTTCTACCAAGATTTCTTCTAAGACGGAAAATAGAGGAAAACAACAGAATTATGTCTTCCAAGTTTCTACTTCTATATCGGTACAATGGCTTCTAGCACAGCTAGCATCGGCTAACATGCGTGGCATTCGCTGACGTCACTAAACACTCGGCAAACTTCGGCTACCAATCGGATGTGATCGGGTTCTGCATTAACTCGTCCGCTTTAAATTGCTTTTTATATAAATATCTGTTAAAAATTTAACGAAAAAACTTTATATTTGCCTATAATAATAGCCATACAACACAACTTCATAAAATTTTCGGTAATTCCCGATATTTGACAGTCCCCCATTAAATATCCTAAGCTTATTGATTATCGTTTAACCGTAACATTATCCCTTTTACACACTACAAGATAATTTATTCCGCTCATTATCATTATAAATAACAGCTTCTTACGAGGGAAGGTGAAAAATTTTGTGTACATTGTTGGTGTTTATGTCATTACTCTTGCAATATTGAACAATATAAACACATAATTATCCCAGCCAAAGCACAAGCTAGTCTTAGTGAAAGGTTGAAGTCGTTAAGATCATTGTTTCCAGTGAAAATGGCCAAGTTGGAGTGCAGAACAGTCATTAAATTCCTCACGAAGGAGAAAATTCGCGAACTTATGCTCGCGGTCTATGGGGAGGCTGCTCCGTCTGAATGTGTCATCAAATTTTGGTCCAAGCAGTTTAAGCATGGCCGGGAGTCTCTTGAAGATGATCCCCGATCTGGTCGACCCATTTATGCAGTTACTGAAGAAAACTGCAAAATAGTTGAACGTCTAATCCTCAAAGACCGTCAAACCAAGACATGGGAGCTAGCGAGAGAAGTGGGGATAAGCAAAGAAAGAGTTTTAAATATTATTCATCAACAATTGGGGATATCCAAAGTGAGTGCAAGGTGGGTACTCTGAATGTGGACGCCATTGCACAAACAGAGACGAGTAGAAACTTCGAAACAATTTTTGGATTTATGCAAGTGACGCGAGTAGGAAATGATAAAATAATTGTTATGAATGAGACGAATCCATCACTACGACTACTCGTATAACTCCGAAAGTAAGCAAGAGTCAATGCAGCGGAAACACAAAGGTTCTCCGACTCCAAAGAAGATTAAGGTGATACCATCGGCCGGCAAGGTTTTGGCCACTGTTTTTCAGGATTCCAGAAAAATTATTTTAATTGACTATTTGCCTTCAAAAAGTACTATTACAGGTGCCAACATTTTGGAAAGGTGGAAAGAAGCCATCAAGGAGAATCGGCATGGGAAGTTGTCTAGGGGCGCTCTCCTGTTGCGCGACAACGCATCCGTTCACAAGGCCCTAATTTGTCAGCAGACAATAAATGATTTTCAAACGAAGAAAAGTTGAAATCAGCTGTTCAAGACTACTTTAAAGAAAAAGAAAAGACATTTTTAATGGCTTGTTTTCATTACTTTCAAAATATCAGTCCGGTATCGATCTTGATGGAGATTATACAGAAAAAATAATGTATTTGCTTTTATTTCTATACCCAGTCAGGTAAAACACTCTTCAACCATCCCTCGTACATAAATGTATATAGGAAATAGGATATATCACATAAAACCAAAGGTACTTCTAGAAGTGCTACAGAGCTGAAATTCGGCATGAAGGTAGGTCATTTGATACAACCTCGGGGATAAATCCGAAATTTCAGAATAGTTATATTTAAGGGGTATTTTTGACCCCCAAGTCCAATTTAAAACACCCATAAGAAAAGCATTGAAAACGGTGCAGGGCTATACAAAATTGCTTTTTTAAATTCTTTACAATTAAGATACAAACTCGGGTCATGCAACTATACTGTGGATGAAAAAATGAATATTATTTTTCTTGAAGACAAAATTCAAATTCATGATGAATTTGCGTAAGAATTTGATTTTAATTAAAATATTATGAAAAGTTTTTCGATTTTTAACATTGAAAAATATAACTACCATGCCAACGACTCCAATGCCTTTCAATGAGAATTTATTTTCCAAACTTCAAGAGCATTGATTCAATGGTTTTAATGGGAATTAATGGACTATATTACATAATATCGTCAATGTCAACTAATTAGGTAAACATATGGTGACGTCTTAATCCTAACTCATAAAATATTCCATTTGTTTCTATATTATCATTATTTTTAATGTGATACATATTCATTATAAATAGCTTGCCCTGGAGATCGCGTTGGTATTTTCACAAGTTTAGATATTGGGGTATGGAGATTTTTTTAAGCGCTTGCAATATGCGAGCACCGACAATTCGTTATATATATCCACGGAATGATGGAAAATAATCTGTGCAGCTAGTTGACGTATAATTTATCTTATCCCACGATCCAAAGACTATCCATTCCCGTTTTAAAATTAACTGAAAGTTAAAATTATAAGAATAAATGGTAATTCCTCTAAAATATTTATGGGCAGTGTTTTACCTATTTTTTATTTATTTATTAATGACCTGCTGATTCCCTCTTGTCTACGAGCAATGGTTATCTAAGAGGTAGTGCAATGATTAGCTGGTCAGTTTCAAAAAGTTTAGGAAGAAAAGTAGACATTACCTTTTCTATATCCAAGATGTTTCACTACTTATTTTAGGGCTCAATTTCATATCAAGATTTCCAAAAAATCTGATGTGGCCACCATATGACTTTCTCCATATCTGTAATAGTTCTAAAAATTCCAAATAGGTTACATAATAAAAAATACTTTAAGAAACTGGGAGAAAATTTTAGACTACAAAGAACAGAAATAAACTCAAACCATAGCCTTCTGATATTGGATACAGCCACAAAGCTCCAACAATTAAGAAAAGAAAAGTGAGCGTTACTAAGGCGTAACTAGGCGTCAATTGTTAACAATAGTCTTCAGTAGGTGGCGTGGTGGTGGCAGCTAAAAATATAAGATATCTCTTAAACAATGCATTATATAAAATATTTCAAATAAAGGTTGTATAAAATAAAATTTTCTATAACTTGTATTCCAATATATTTTTATATATATCATATATTAAAGCAAATATTTTAAAATAACGGATAAGTGACAAGAGTAAACACCCACTTCCGATTGACCGTTTTTACCAAAAACTAATAAGTTACTGAAACTTTTATAAAAATATTAAATATAAACTTTTGCGTTGATCTGATTAATAGTTTTTGAGTTAGAGCACCTACAAAAAATCTATCACATACACACACACATACATCATCGATAAAATGGTCAAAACGTGTTCAGGGGACCTGAAAACGTGTATTTCCGTTGAAATCTCGAAGTCGATTTTTTTCATGAAAACAATACTTTCCCCTATACTACGTATGGAGAAAGTTAAAATATGTCGGATAGTAACCAGTCATTCCTTCACATTCTTGCTGGCGGATAAGCCCGATATCAAAAGGGCTCGGTTTTTAGGTAATCCTGGCGGGTTGAAAGCGCTTAGAAAAAACATCCCCTTACGATTTTAATGGACGCGAGGCCTTTCGACGAGAAACGCAGCGGGATGTTACAAAAAATGCGCCATCTGGGAGGATGAGGGAGGAATAAACGCCTTGTCGAATCGTATGGTTTGCACAGGCGGCGGGGAAGGAGTTCTTGAAACTCTTTAGGCCGACATTACCGCGGGTGAAGGAGGAGGGGAAAAGGGGGAGGGGGTGAAGAAGGTTAAAAAAAAAATCAAAATGGCCATTAGCGCGACTGTTCCCTGAAGGAAGAGGATTCTGCAGCGCTTGAGTGGTTGCTAAGCTACTTAACTCTTTCCTTTGAAGAATTACGAAAGCACGCGCTCGTCTCAAAGAGAACTGGGTTTCTTTTCCTCTCCTAAGCGTCCGCTTATGTTTTTTGTCGCCGTAAGAGGGAGGTATGGAGGGAGAGAGAGAGAAAGAGAGATGCGAAGAGAGAGAGAGTGAGAGGGCGGGGGTGGAAAATATCCGTAACTCTTTTAACAAACGAGATGACTGCGAAATTCCGAAAAAAAGTAAATGAAACCGAAACGTTGGAAAAAGAAAAGAGACGATCGCGAAGTTTTTTTCTCTGCGATTCGACTTCGGAAATTGCGAGAGACAAAAAAAACGGAAGAGCGGCGTTTGTCAATTTGTTCGCTGAGTCGGAGGAAAGAGCAAAAACCAGACGGGATCGCTTAATATGTTTTGAACGTCGGAATAAATTAAGTTTATCTCCAGGTTGCGCTTTTTCTTAAACATGCTGTATATGTCTTTCCCTTGTTTTTTAACAATTTTATTCAGTATGTTTTCATTCTGGTGAGTTTTACTATTTCATAATTAACTTGTAGAGGGTCAGCAGATACAAAAATGTTTGGGAACCCAGACGCAGGTTTCTGCTACGAAGCATTTATCTATCTATCTGTCGGTGAAGTATTACTGATAGTGGCTGTTTCAGCCATGCATAACTAATTTTGACTTTTTATGGCTATTAGAGGTACATAAATGATCTATTTTCAATGAACGGGATAACTCCTATCGCCGCAAACCAGTTAAATAAGCTTGAATTTCGTTTCAGCAACAAAGTAGCCGTTCTTTGCTGATCGTTGATTCCAGCTTACATGACTTGACTGCTGCTTACTTGCTGGAAAGAGCGTTTGATTTTCTCAACCAGTTTGTATCTACACGATCTTCGTAGATCATCTTTGAATCACGATATAAAGTTACCCAGATAAACTAATTAATCATTGTGTCGTTTTTAGGCGTTCTTTACAAAAAATAAACAAAAAACGCCATGCGCACGCAACATTTGGTAAATGAAGGAAAGGGATTACCTACGAAGAAGAAATGAACGTAAATACGTCTATTTACTTTATGTTTGTAAGTGAAAGGAAGTGGGTAATTTACGACAAAGGAATGAATGTAAACATAAAGATTATATGACTATTATTCGAGTTAGGTAAGTTTCAAATAATTGTTAATTACAAACGATTAGGAGAAAAATCAGTGAATCAACACACATTCGTTCTTTTTTTTGGAATCGCTACTGGCATACCATTTTTCAGTTTTTAGACATTATACTAAGCCATTAATATTTATCTTTTTTGAAATCGTAAAGAACTCCTCTGCCTCGCGTCATTCCTCTTTTGTTACGTTGATATTAAAACAACGACGAGACAGCTAAATGTGCTCTGTATTTTCTGGTTGTAAAACCTGTAAAATATACTTACTTCATAAATAAAAAAATTATTCTTAGTCAAATTAAATACAAATTATTCTTATTAATAATATTTTATGAATTTCGAGAAGGTAAAAATGTTGTAATCAGAATTTTATATAAACAGCCAACGTGATGATTCTTCTTTAACGTATCATTCAAGATTAAAAGAATATTCGTCTCGTAAAATTAGCTCGATTGTCTCAAAAGCGTCCATCAATCGTCGAAAATTTTCTTTTTCCTTTTGGACCAATTTCTTACCGCCAACCGACAAAGTGGCGCTGATGACGTTGCGTGGGCGACGGGTCATCGGAATCGCGCACGGTGCTGCATTTCGAACCCGACCGTCTCCTCCAAGGTCCCCTCATGCAGAAACCTTCTTTTCCTTCCTTCGTTCCGTTTTATTTTGTCAAGTTCATCGCACCGCGAACCTAATCCGAGTTGCATGCCAAGCAGGGATATGGACCGGACTCGCTGAAATTCGAAGCGGCTCGTTGCCAAGGCAGCGACGGTTTTGCTCCCTTTGTTCCCCTCGGGCCACACGTGTCGAGGGGCGAAAAGGGTCCGAACGGGTGTGAAATCCGTGTAGGAGGGCCCTCGATGTGGACACCCTTGAGCGACGCCGCGAGTGGAAGAGATTTTTTAAACGGATCGCCCTCGCGATGAAACCTCGGATTTCATTTTTTTCCTTACCTCTCCCCATTTCTTTTCTTCACGGAAATAAATCGCGTCTGGACCCTTAGGAAAGAATACGATTCGATGACGTACGTAATCTTTTCCTCGTGAGCTTTAAAAAAAGAGCCCTTTTGGCTTTTATGTATCCTTCGCTACCACGGTGTTATTCCTCATATTTTTTTATCCCGAGGGAGAGAGGGCCGAAGAGAATAAAAGCAAAGCGAGGCTGCTCGTTGAGGCGTGAGGAGGTAATGGCGGTTCTCCGCGTTATTTTTTCATTCGAAATTTCGCGGGCGGTAAATAGTATATATAAAAAAGAGATTTGAAGGGGCCCGTGAACTATGGAGCCAAGGGTTCGAGGAAGGTGGGGTGTTTTTATTCTTCGGGCGGTTAACGCGTCCAGTACAAAGCAGTCTTTCCTTCAGTCCTTTTCTTCGCGCAGATTCGCTTCCCCAAAAGATTTATAATTCATTCATTTTTGGCGATCGGACTAGAAGTATGTAGGTACGTATATTTCGGAAAAAGGTATGCATGAGGTAAACTTTCCACCCTAGCTTTAGAACGAAAATTAAATCCGATAGTATTTCGTTCTCCAGAAATAGTCACATTTTTTTAATGACTGGTGAATAATATAAAGAAATAGTACTGCAATAAAAATGTATTTCTTCCCAAGTAAACCCTGGTTAATCTACCCCGAAGCATAGCAAGATTGGATTAATTTCTTGAGATGTAAAAATAGTGCTTTAGACTAATTTCAAGGCGAAAATCAATTTGCTCGTTTAATCTCTCTTCCATATTTAAATTCGAATTCCCTTGCCGCGCAGTCGTTCGAACCTATTGTTTCTGAACTTAAGACTACGTTTGCTAATTCATATGGTTGAGTAAGTGTACATTAGGGTGGTCCAAAATTTTTAACTTTTGAAAATTGCAAAACTGACCCCGTTGATTTGTGACATTACCATAGAGTAACTCAAGTACCAAATTTAGCTCGAATCGGACAATATTCAATGGTGCTGTCGGGCACTTAAATGTCAAAAAACACAATGGTTCGCGTCCAGTGTTGCCATTCTTCCACTCCCCGAGTCAGCAGCCATTTAAAATTAGTTTAGAGGCTTTGAAAGCAATATGTTTACCGTGAGAAGTCTAAAATCAAGATGCGTAAGCTATTCAATGGGGTTAAAATGTGAGTAACCCTATAAAACATGGTTCAACAAGCGTAGGTCAGGATCGCCCGAAGGCGTGATTTGAGAAAGGCCAAAAAACATGACTCCTAGTAAGGTATGAAATGCATTTATAATTTTTATTACAAAAAATACAGCCTCCGCTTTCTCCTGAACTCATTCTTGGGTCTTGGTCAGCTCTTTTTTGGTGCATGCTGGGTGTAGCCTGCAGTGATCATTGACAATTTTTAAGAAGGAACTGCATTTGATCCTCGTCCTTCGTGAGGTGGGTGTTGTACTTCTCAATGAGAGCTACGCCCCTCTCGGCCACGTTGTTAATGACACGCAGACGACGTGTCGTCTCCCGCCTCTGCATGTAGTCTTCTCTTCCCTCCCATTCTGTGGAGTCTAAGGCAAGGAAGGAGGTTTAAAGCTGCAGAAACCTGAAGAAGCTTTTAGTGTGCTTTGTGAAGCAGCACTCTAAGCTTAACTTCAGCACATAGGGTGAGTCCTCAATTACACTCTCTTCGGGGTTCATCATGCCCCTTGCAGGTTTCCAAAGCGGCAACCATGCGGCGTTTTTCCTCAACGGGAACCTCTGGGTCAAAGAATGCTAAGCCAATCACCTGCTCTCCTAAATAACATAGATGGTCGCAAAGTATGTTTAGTGCAGCCTTTGAGACCTCGGGGCTCACAGAGCTGTAGTTCGCGAGTTTCTTCAAGAGCTCTAGATCCCGCCGAGGTGCATCCACTGCAAGCGGGGTCGTGAACCACGCCTTCAAACACAACCTTACAAGGAACAGAAACTCCGAATTCCATGGGTCTCCCTCGCTGTCAGGGTAAACTGAGGACGGAAAAGTCAAATCTTGAGCGAGTATAGGCCTCTCGCCATCCACCTTTAAGTAAAATTTAATAAGTCATAAACCAATTCAAACATGTTGGTAAAGAATTTTCCCTCTCATGCAGAAAGCGTCGCACATAAGTTACTGTACTTCGCGCGCACGTAACACTAGAAAATAAATTTGCATAACCTAGCCTGACATGTCTCACCAGGATCGCGGACTTTCATATCTCCTGCAGCATCCCCTCCAAGAAACAGGATTGCGATCTGCAAAAACTCCCGATAGTCGTTTCGTGGTTGCACCACCTGAAAAGTAAACTATGTAGCAGAAGTTCCACCTGCGTAGTTCGACCGATTTGTGTGATTCCAGTCTTGTACTATGCTTGCCTACCTTCAGCTGCTCACGAGCGAAATTCATGATGCCATCCTTGACCGTTTCCATTCAGACCTGTACGGTGTCGTCAGCCTCATAGAGTGCGACTTGAGAATTATCTATATCTTTCCACGACTCTTTGAAACGTTTGAAAATTGGTACTTCAGGAGCAATGGAGATCCCCATGCACTGCTCGAATGCGCTCTTGACAATAATTTCAAATACTTTATGGAGACATGCAAAATGCAAAAGGTTGCGACCCAGCATCGTCTCAATCCGAGCGCAAGCTCCGTTCTTAGGCCCAGTGTTGCTGCTTGTGGCGTCAAAACAGAGCCCTGCCACCTCACCAGCCACTTCCCATTCTTTAGCTAATTTTACAATAGCAGAAGCTTGCTCGTGTCCTGTCCCTGAGATCAGTTTTGTGATTCCCAGAATTTGATCATAGTCTAGTTTTGGTCCTGATATAACGACCGGCAGGCGGTCAACTTTATCTCTGCCTAAAAGGTCAGGGAAGAGCTTGCCGTCCCAATGTAAAATAAGGGGACAATTCGCCTGAAATTGCTTCTTTAGGTTCTCTGCAAACTCCTTGCGATGCTCTTCACGACGACGCCGAATACTTTGCCGACTGCAAGTAGCCTTGCTTAAATCTAGGCCAACACTCTGTACTACAGCCGATACGATTCTCATTCCGTTTCTGTCACTTGTATTCGTGCGATCAAGTGCGGCAGCTCTCTGAGGTGTTACCACGTTCACTCGTTTACTGGTTGTTTCAGAGTCATCATGTGAGCTCCTTCTTTTCAGACACAGAGGATACAAAGTATTAACATCTGGCGTTTCCTCTGATTCAAAATCATCTTCACTAGTACATCTCGTCTCTACCTCTGAAAATATAATCATAACGTTTGGGCAGGTGTATATAAGCTAAGAAGAGCGTAGGACCTCGCCCGGAAGCAAAATTAATTAAACAAGACGTGAACTGACAATAAACCATGCGACGTAACCGAAATAATAGCAGAAATAATTTCTGTACTTCTCTCTGCGTTCTTCCTCCCGGCGACGCTCGATTTCACGTTGTATGCTAACAGATTCCTTCGACGCACGTAAAGCTGTCCTCTTCTCCTGAGCGGCTAGACTAAAATCAACACTCGTCATACAACCTAAGCGCCCCTTCATTCTCAAAAATTCCCGGTCTTCCTCATTCTTCATTATTTTCATCGCATCTGCGCGAGCAATTTCGAAAAGGTCGCCCAAACTATCAATGAATACCTTTTCTTTTTCTTTTTGAACCGTACTGTTCTTGTTTTCGGATTTTTGAAGTCCTCTCCACTCTCCGTATAGCTTTTCTAATTTCTTAACCGCATCTTGTTCTGCACGCATGGGACAACGAGCTCTTCCATAAATGTGCGCAATCTCTCTAATACCTTGTAGAGATCCATAGTGCAGACTGTAACGCATTTTCCTCATTTTGAATAGCAGTAGTCCTAAAGCTTGTCGATTTGTCGGCAATTTAATGCCCTTGATTTCCTCCTGAAGACTCTTGATTAAATAAATTTCCGAACGAAGTTGCATTGGCGAACTCATTTTAGACATCTGTCATAACGCGCAGCGTCAATGCAGGAAAATCACTGCCACACGTTCTCGGCGTGCTCTGCTGCAAAGCAAACTGCTCCCGACTTGGACGCGTTGAACTATGTATAAATAGACATACATAGTTGCAAATCCTCCATGTGCATACACGCGAGCGTGTAAATGTGTATACAAGTTTTTTATCTGCTTAAGGGGGTAGGTATTTCGCGCTGACGGTAGACAACAACAATTGCAGCGGGTTCGCTAGCGCGGCCGTTCGAGTTCTGCGAAATTAAAACTCAAGGTGGCACCATTATATGTTGTCCGATCGGACTGAACTTTCGTGTGTGAGTTACTCTATGATAGTGTCATAGATTGAGAGGGTTAGGTTTGCCATTTTCGAAAAAAATATTTTTAGGACCAATTTTGGAACACCCTACTGTACACTTTGTAAAAGAGTGTTAAGCGTTGCAGTTATTTAATGACCTCATCATCTAATCGCATTAGTTTCCAGAGAGTCAATGGACGCGCCTTCATTTTTGGGAACGCAATGAAACATTATGAAATGTTGTAAGAGGTGGTAAAACCAACTTGAACAATAATTAAAAGATGAAAAAATAATCCTGATTGATTTTTAGAACTCAACAGCTCATGAGCATCTAAAGCGGGGGTGCACAACATACGGCCCGCGGGTCAAATTTGGCCCGCGGGTCAAATTTGGCCCGCCTACATATTTTGTGTGACCCGGCAGGATATAACTCAGCTGGTTTCCGTGAAAGATACAAGTAAATTTTTTATGAATATTTATCGCATGTGTGAACAAACATTGCTTGTCAGCTCATTTTTGTCGCATAAAAATTGCATGTAAATGTTGTTACGGTAATTACTGAATCTACAACAGTGTACTTAAATTTATTATGTACAAAATTTTCACAACGTGGCCCGCCTAGATCCAATCAAGATCGATTTTGGCCAGTGTTAAATTTTGAGTTGAGCACCTCTGATCTAAAGTGATGACAGGTTGCCCTGAAAACGAAGAGTTTTGATCTGCTAAATCAGGCATCCGCTTTCCCTTACGATCTCATGCTAACAACCACGATTAGTAAGACTGTAAACCTAAAGGCAGTGACTTCCCTTATAAATAATGGCGCATCTGATTTTTCTAACTTTGCGCTTTTATTTGGTAGTTTATAAAAATAGCAACAAACTCAAATTAAAACGCTGCTTATTTTTTTGGTAACATTACGTTAAATCCATGGTATTGTGGGATGCAAACTTGAATATGCGCGAAAAAATTGCCATATCGTATTAGCTGCAAAACTACCTTTCCATTACACTTTTTAACGTAAGTTATAAATATGTGCATGAATTTGTCGATTTGTGTAGCTGGTTGTTTATTTACCTCGCATCTTTTGTCGTATATAGAACATGGGAGGATCAAAATGTTTACATCACCAGGAGAAATATGCCACAGGCAAGACTTTTCAATGGAGTTATTTTAACTCCTAATCTTTTTTTTAATGGCGCCGTGCCTGAAACGTTCCTCTGCGTTCGGACTATTCTTCTCGCGTCGGTCCATCGCGCTACCGAAGCACGCATATCACCGAAACAAATGGTATAAAAAAGCCCTTTTGAAAAACATTGACGGAGACAGAGAGGTGTGGAGAGAGAGAGAGAGAGACAGAAAGAGAGAGTGAGAGAGAGAGAGATCTTTAAATTCTCATCTCATCGAAGCGAAAAATCGTAGACATCTCAATCGATTCCTTTCCATCGATCTCCGTCTAAATCTCTCCCTCCCACTCACTCGCTCCTTCTCCTCTCCCTTCCTAGAATGCATTGGAGAAACTCGGAAATGGGAAGGAGAAGTTTAGGCGGCGAAAACCTTCCTTGGGATAGAGCCTCAAGCGAATGGTGAAATAATATTAAAAAATATCTCTCCCTAATAACCCCTTCTATGTATATATATATATATATATCCCTTTCTCCTTATTCCCTCTCTCTCTCTCTTTCATCCACCCTCGTTGGACAGTGTCAATCCGTAATTGCGCTCCAGTTTCCGCGGCGTGGGAACGCTCCTTTTAGAGATCTCGTACGTTTCACACACATACGAGCGGCGGAGAGATAGGCCATCCATCGACTTTCCCTCCCGTTAAAGAACCAGGTGTTGAGAGAGAGGGAAAGGGAGAGGTAGGCGAGGTGAGAGAGAGAGAGATGGAAATGGCAGACAGTATCCTCCCTCCTCCTCTCCATTCCAATCCATCTCTGAGAACTCAATTCTCTACTCCGATCCACAGCCATCTATTCGAGGGAATACTCTCTCCTCCCTATCTCTCTCTTTTTCTTTCTCTCTCTCAATCTCTATCTGTGGATGGAAGGGTGGGTGGGGATACTGGATGGTCTCAATCTCCTCGCGATAAAGACGTCTCATCCGACCCAAGAAGGGTTGAAAAGGATGAAATATTGGAAAATTTCATGAAAACGGTTCGTTTAGACACGACTCTTTGAGGGGGTTTTTCGCTTCGCGGCATTTATGCCGCCGCGATTGGTATACACGTCCCGTGTCTGTCTATCCGTACATCTCCTTTTATCCACAAGTTCCACTTTTCCGGCTCTTAAAAGAATGCCTCTATTACGGAAAGTTTTACTATAACCGTAGGGTATGGGTGAGAAGGCGATGATTGATAAGGTTGAAAAGGTGCAGAATAGATCAAGTGAGAAGAGTCTAAGGAAGGAGGGACGTAAAATGAAGGATTAACTGAAAGAGAGGGAGGATTGTCAGAGGTCCGCCAATAATTATACAACCCGGCTTCCGGAAGAATGGCCCTGAAAAGTATTTGGAAGGAATGAGGAGAGCGTTATTTTTTTAGGAGTTATAAGCTACTGTGCGCGATTCGGCGATTCTCCTGGGCTGTTAAGACAACGCAGCTAATTAGATATTTCTAACTTTTCGGGATTCGTTTTTGCCTGCTCAGGGTCATCCTCTTGATATATAGAGCGTTATAGAAGTATGAGAATAACGCACAGAAGAAACAGAGGGATGAAACGGCGATCGAAGTGGAAGGAATTGATTGTGAGGTGAAAGTAGTTGTTTCGAAATCCTTGACGAGGAGAAAAGGAGAGATATAAGCAAGAGAAAGAAGCCGTGAAGATCGAATTATGGACGAGAAATTTATTTTGTCTTTTAAGCTCAACTGCATTTGAAACTTGATCATTGATAGTTCTTTAAATATATAAATTAGATACAAATCTAAAAGTTCAAAAATTAAAAACCAACGAAAGATGAAACTAGAATAAGCAAAACGGAAGCCAATTGCCTTAACTTCATATTAGTCGGAGAACATGAACTACGAGGAAAATGTTATTGAGGATATCTGAGAGAAATCGAAGAAACAATACATGGGGACGTAATAAATGTAGTAGAAGATGGTAAGGGTATTTAATACGATAAACCTAGACCACGTTATATTACATCTTGCATTCTATCCTCCAGGAATACAATATCAATAGGAAAATACAAAAGATATCAATGGATCATTATGGAGAATATTTGAAGCATAAATGAAATGAGTCTGAAGGAATAGATATCCTTTAATTAGATGCTGAAAAAGAACTCAAGCCTAATTTTAAATAGAATTTTAGACTTTTGAAAGTTATGAAAAATAAAAAGAAAAATGGAGAAGTATAAGTGGATGAAGATGAATGATAATGGGAGAAACCTGTGCAATGTGAATTAAAATGTTGAACTATTACCACCCATTTTGTTGGTTCAGCAATTCACCTTGCGCCTCTACTAAACTTAGTATGGAAGGGTTTAAAAACAAGTATGGTAAAGATTCAGAGAGATGTCCCTCTATACGGTTGGCAGGAATAAGTAAACCATGAACAGGAAAAGACAGAGGAAGGGGAAATGGAACGTAAGAAGGGGAAGTTGGAGAGTAAGAAGATGAGGAGAAAATAAGATAGATGAAAAAACAACAGATGAAATCATGCTCGCCGTCGTTTTATGGGGTTATTTAGTGACTACATTGGAAATTCAATGTCTCCCTTCTCCTTTTTTGCCCTTGCATCTGTATAATGAGCGTAGATTAATGCACTCTTGCAACACTCGATTTCATACTCCCCGGAGGATATGAGGCGCTCTCTCGCACCTATCCTCGTTAGAAGGCGCTGGTCGCTTTCTCGCCTCGGCAACCAACCGGAGGCCGCCGCGGTAATTAATTGAGAGTCTATTGAGCTGAGGCGCGAGTCTCTCTCCTCAGACAATTGATACATTGGAAAAATAAAAATTCGTGATTAATACTCGTGCAGTAAAAGAAGCAAAAAAAACTGGTTCACGATCCGAACTCCTTTCATGATTAGATTCGTTTGTACACGCAAATATGCATATTCACGCAATGTAAATGAGCACCAAGAAATGAATAACGTAGAGGTGGGAATTAAAAAGTTCTAACGCATAATCTTATATTTTTTAACAGAATAGATTAAATTTTAAAACTTTTAAATTTTGAAGAGACATTTTAAAAGCAAACATGCCTTTTAATTCGCCGGTTTATTTTTTGAGGCCTTCATTTTGTTATAAGTCTAGAAATATAACATCTGTCCCGTTTAAAAAACAGTTATTTTGTTTGGTAAAATCGTCCTCTCGTGGTTCAGTGATCGGGTAAAGGAAATAGTTAAAGTTTTTATGATTATTCCAATCTTTATATATAATTACTCAAAATATGTCCGTCTGTCCGCCCATCTCTCCTTTTATCTCTTGAACAGTTTGTCATAGAGAAATGCTGTAAACGCCATTTTGTTTCTGCCAACTAGGAGACCTTGGAAAAACAATTTTCGTTTGCGGAAGTGTCCCGGATTTGACTCCGGGAGACGATTATATTTTCCCATATGTTTACACAGGAGTTTCGATTTTTCAAGGTGCAAGATTTATTTCTTTCATTCAATAAAATACGTAAATATGGAACGAGGTCCTCTGTTTTTGCTTTATTCGACGAATAAAACAATAAAATATCTTATTCTTGCAAAACTTCTTTCTTTATTTCAATACTGGAATGTGGCCTTTTTCGTATGGGAGAGACAACTAAAATTGCACATATAAATTATAAAAACAAACATGACATTCAAAATATCAGTTGTCTAATTTAATAAGGAAAAATTGGCTATTACTCCTTTTAAACATGCATATTTCTGATTGACTTCGCAAAATTGTTTGCGGATTCCACTAGTAATATTAATATTCCATTAATATTAGACAAATGAATATCGAACATAAATGCCTTGCCTTCGCTATTTGGATCTTATAACCCTCATAAATTTCATATTTTCTCCAAGAAATGATGTTAGCATTAAAGCTCCATCCAGCAAACAGTCTATCTCAATCTTTCATCCTTTAGCCTTTCCACAGCAGCGGTGATTATGATTTGTTTCTGTCGCTTAGAAAAAGACATTAATTAACTTTGCGGAATTTTCTTCCGCATCTGATATCTCCGATAAATTTTAGAAATTATTTGCATGCAAACTTTCGTGTTTTCTTATGTAAATTTTAAATTATTTCGCTTCTCTCATCTACAGAAATTTATTCATCTCTTTGAAACGGTGTACATTACCTATGATAAGGAACAAAACTTAAAGAAAAGAATAAGATGCAGCAAATTCCTGAGAAATAAAAAAATATTATATAGTGAGCCAAAAAAAATGATTTACTCGTCATCATCATGCTGCTGTCCGAAGACAGGTTTTAGCTGAATCGCTGCCTCCATTTCTCTCTCTCCCTAGAAGCCTCTTTTATACCTCTATGAGTACTATATTCCTGCGTTATATTATCTAATATTCCTATTCTTTTTCTCCCTCTTCCTCTTCTTCCGCTAATTTGGCCTTTTAAGATCGTCCTTTATAAACACTGTCTTCTCAACATGTGCCCTATCCAATTTGCTTTTCTTTTCCTGATTGTTTTTATTAGCATCCTTTCTTCTCCCACCATTTCTAATACTTCTTCGTTTCTCTTCCTCTCTGTCCATTTCACTTCCATCACCCTTCTCCATACCCACATCTCAAAACTTTCTAAATATTTTTCCTCCTTTCTCCTTACCGTCCTTAATCCTTGTTTCTAGATTTATTTTCTTGCTTGTGAGAAGCTCCTTCTTCTCATGAAATGCTGCTTTTGCCATTGCAGTCCTACTTCTGATGTTCTGTGTACTACTTCCATTCTGCGCTAAAATACTGCCAAGATATTTTAAACTACTTACTTGTTCCAATTTTTGGCCATTTACCATTATATTTAATTCTTTATGTTCCTTTGAAACCACCATGACTTTCATTTTTTCGGCATTGATCTTCATTTCATATTGTTGGCCAACCTCTACTAGTCTGTCTGTCATCCTCTGAAGTTCTTTCTCGTCTTCTGCTATTAATCCCTGATCATCTGCATATTTAATGGTAGTAATACTTTCATCTCCTATCTTAAATCCTTTCTCTTCCATAAACGCTTCTCCTGTTATTGTTTCTGCATAAATATTAAATATCGCTTGTAAAATAGGATATCCCTGCCTCACTCCCCTCCCTATTGAAGTACTTTCGGTTTCTTCTTCTTCAACCCTGACTCTAATCTTTTGATCAAAGTAAAGGTTTTTAAGCAGTCTTTTATCTTTCCAATCTATTCCTATTTTGTTTAAAATACCCAGCATTTTATCCCATTTCACTCGGTCAAAAGCTTTTTCCCAATCGATATCTGCCCCTGGTAGTGTTTTCACATTTTTAATGCTATTTCTAAATCTTTCATTGACTAGTATGTAATCTATCTGGTATCGTCTCTGGTCTCCTGGGCTTCTCCATGTGTAAAGTCTCCGCTGGCGATGCTTAAACCATGTATTAGTTACAATCAATCTATTTCTATGGCAGAATTCCACAAGTTTCTCCCCTCTTTCATTTCTCTTCCCTAGTCCATATTTTTCCACTATGTTACCTTCCTGTCCCTCTCCGACTACACTGTTCCAGTCTCCCACTACTATGGTGGTGATCCTTCTTTTTCCCTCCTCCTCCAATATCTCCGTAATCTGTTCATACATTTCATTTACTTCGTCGTCTCCAGCATTAGTTGTTGGCATATACACTTGAATTATAAGCATTTCCATTGGTTTCATCTGAGGTTTTACGGCTATTAATCTATCATTAACTGTCACTACCTTGCTAATTCTTTCAGCTTTCTCTCTTTTCATCATAATCCCCACTCCCCTTTCCTTTTTCTCTCCTACCGAGTAAATAATCTTAAATTCGTCCGAATTTATCTCGCCTTCTCCTTCCCACCAAACTTCACTAAGACCTACTATACCTACATTATTCCTTCTCATTTCCCTTTTTAAGTTCTCTAGTTTACCCCCCGAATTCATAGCCCTAACATTACCTTAGGTGCACAATATTGAAAAAATCTATAAATAGAATATGCTAACAGTCAAGATAAACCTTTTTCTACACTAATGGTCAGTAAACCTTTCCGTATTTCATGACTAACTCAACGCTGCTGTGAAACAAGAAAAAATGCCGAGGTCATGAGTGCAAATTTACCGCGTTAAATATAATATTTTATTTGCACCAACGCTTCACCCTTCAATCAACTGTTGAGTGAACAATGACGTCACATCCATAATATAAAAGCAAATACAAATGCGCCTTTTAATCGGAGGCGTGTACGTGATTTTGTAATCGTTGAGGCATCGTCGTGTAAAGAGGATAAGCATCGCAACGCGTAACTCACACTTAGCATTAATCATATTCGACCCATTTATCAACGAACGCCATTTCTGCATCCACACTCGCATAAACTACGTTTTAGCCTTATACAATATCTTGCTAAATCAATTTCACATAACAGTTACTTTCCTCTTACACATAACATCGATTGATTCGAAAACGAAAAAAAAATATATTGATTTTCCGCGGATTTATATCCGACGTCCCACCACTACGCACAACAAAGGTGGCGCTTTCATAAAGATCGCGCGGAAACCCTCGAAAAAAGGGACCGACGCACGCGTGCGTTATTAATCACCCCTCTCTCCGTCATCTCCTCTCTCCGCGCGCGTTTGAGAACTTCGCCCGCGACGACGTCATATTTCGCCAGTGTTTAAAAAATAAAAGAAAAGAGCACCGCGGCAGCGTCTTTTATCGACTGATTTACGCAATCGGATACGCGTCTAAACGTCGCGCGCGTGTAATACAAGCGAAAGGCAGAGACTTACCGCTCCCGCAGTACTCCATCTCTCTCTCTTTCTCTCTCTCACTCGATCTCTTTTTCTCTCTTTCTCCCTTTTTCTTTCTTCCTCTCTCCCTCTTTCTCTCTCCCGTTCTCTCTCCCTCTTTGTTTCACTCTTTCTGTCTCCCTCTTTCTCTCTCCTACTTTTTGTCTCCCTCTTTCTGTCTCCTTCTTTCTCTCTCCCTCTTTTTCTCTTCCTCTTTCTCTCTCCCTCTCTTTCTCTCTCCCTATCTCCCTCACTCTTTCTCTCTCCCACTTTCTTCCCCTCTCTCTTTCTTCCCCCTCTGTCATACTCCCTCTCTCGCTATTTCTCTCTTCCTCTTTCTCTCTCACACTATCTCACTTCCTCCTCGTTCTCTCTTTCTCTCTCCCTCGAGTTCTCCTATTTTATCTTTACATCTCGACTTTCTCTTCCTCCTCGTTCTTATTCTTTTTTATTTACCGGATCCATAAAAAATTTGTAAGCCAGGAACACCTAATGGGCGTCATCTTTTTTCTTCTTCGATTTTTCTTGCCCTTCGCCATAAAGCTCCCAGTGCCTCCCTCACTCCCTTGCTCTCCTCCCGCTTCCTTCCCCTTCACTCCCCCCACGGCCCTTCTCTCTCTCTCTTTCTCTCTCTCTCTCTCTCTCTCCTCCCTTCCTCTCTTATCTCTCGCCGCAATGATTCAATCGGCTGATATGTATGTGTGTAAAAAAAATAAAAACGAGGAGTAAAGATGTCGTATTTCTTTCCATTCTCCACTCTCGCCCACTCCGCTTGGCTACTCTCCCTCCCTTTCTTCTCGCATAGGAGAGATGAGGATGTGAGGAAGGAGCCAAGAGAGGACGAGGAAAGGAAAGGAGGCAGAGATCGGGAGGGGAAGAGGGAGAGGGGTTTTCCCACGTTGTAACTCACACCGGTGGAAGTTTATGTGGTCGTTAACTCCACACTTCGCATACTTCCTTATTATTGCCCGTACTGTGTTTTATTTTTTTTCCTCTCCCAGTTCCTCCCACGACAATTAAAAGCGGCGAACGGTAACGGAGGCTTAGAAAGAGAAAGGTTTAAAATGTATTGTTATGATACTCGGATTTGGAACAAAGTGACTGTACTTTTTTTTCGATCCGAACACCTAATGTTCTAACTCCTTGATTTATGATGGAATCGAGGCAAAAAATGCCGAAAGGAGGCATTTACATGAAACTTTTTTGTTTATTCATTCGGTGGGCGAAATAACACGCGCCCGTTGTGTTATAATTGAATTATTTTGTTTATCTAGCCGAAGGAAAAGAGAAATACAAAAATTACTCAAGGTTCAGACGTTTTACGAGACGTATAACTCGCTGTTTTAAGAGAATGCCAATATGAGTAGATTATGAGGTGTTTTCCGTTGGAGAGATAGCTGCGAACACCCCACTAAATGGAAATCTGTCGCTTAAGGAAAGAATACAAAATATTGAAAAACGCTGTCATATTCCCTCTTTCGTCTTTTGTTTATAGTAAAGGATCAGGATAGATATTGTTTATACTTTATGCACGGTTATAAGTGAAGGAGATGTACCTATGTTGAAACAGTTCGAAGAAGCGGAAAATAATCACGTGAACTCGGTACTGGCCGCAGTTTATGAAAATGTGTTAATTATATAACAGTAAACAAAAAATTACAGTAAAATAATGTTTATTTTTTATCTCATTAGTTAGGTTAACGCTCCGAATGAAATAATTGAGACAAATTCAAAGCCATCTTTGCCATGAAGATTTTAACTGAGGTAAAATGAGTTAGCTGAGGTCCAATGAAAGACTTTGAAATGCGTTACCACGACAACGTCGTTGTTTCACCAAAGCGCAACGGGACGAGTAATGAGCCTTCTCTTGTGGTTGCGACAGCGAGACGTGAACGAGATTACAGCTTTGCTGAGCATGGCTCTGTAATAAAATGCGGCATCTAGCTGTGGTGTTGATCTACGACTGTGAAAAAGCAACCCTGTTATTTGAGCCTCAAGACATTAAGACCTTCGCCTGTCCGTAAACATTAAACGTCTTTCCAGCGCCGAAATTGAAAGTACAGGCGCGAGCGCACCAGTCACCGGGATAAGGGGTCGCCCTGTAGACACAGGGGAGCCGGGAAGCCCAGAGATACCCTACATCTGAACCCAAGTTACTTCAGCGCAATACATAGACCAATTGGAAGAAGACTTTCTTAGTGAGACGATTTTATGTGCAGAACTAGTAGAACCTGAGAACTTCATCGAGTCTGTTGCGGTCCCATATAGTGGTGTTTTAGATTTATCGGACGAAGAAGATGGCAATCAAGGCATGGATTCCTTCATAGTTGGACGTAGAACCCTTAAGGTATGTACAGACTGGGAAACAATCGTCAGAAACTTGTGTCTCGACTGTCGGGATACAGTTGACCGACACTCCGGGATACAGTTAAGGTACAATCGGGCAACTGTTGGGATGCAATGTGTCTCGTCCACACCGCAATGTGATTTTTCATCAGCCAACATGGACTCGTCTGAGGAGATCGCCGCTTCTTAGAAATTTCATCGGAGCTAGTTCCGAATTCTTCGGCCAAACGCTTTTTTTCATCATGTTTTTGTTTTTATTACGATAATCGTGGGATTTGATATCCCACAAGGGAGAAAAACTGTGAAAGCTTTCAATTAGTTTAAGCGTTTTTCGTTAGTCCACATCATTTCTGAAAATGTATTTAAGTGAGAAATATATTTCATTAAATAAAACGAGTTTATTTTAATATAAATTATCTGTAAATTCTGCTTACCAGAGGTCCTAGAGATCGATCTTCCTAACTCTAAATGAATGTCCCTCGTTGGTCGAGACGTACAGACTGGCGGGAAATATGGCAACAAGCGGTTTTTTTATAATATGCCGTCTCGAGTCGGCCGACTGCTTCCTCTAGCACTGGCGACAGTATCCCATCGCCGAGAATCAACAAAGCAACATTCGGCCAACAGCCGAGATACACAAGTTTGTGGCGATTCTCTCCCAGTTTGTACATACCTTTAAGGTCCTCAGAACTCCAGCAAACACTCGCAAGACAAGACGACGTTCCCAAACTGATATTGCAGAGAGATGATTCATCATTTCACCAGTTATTTCCATCGAGACCGAAGGGAACACCGTTTGTATGCCATCTCATCACTACCGCTCCGACCTTGCTTCTTCTCATACGTAAGTTTACTGCTATGGTCATAATCGCACAAGACAAACCTTGTACCATTCGAGCGAAGGCCATTTCGAAAAGCCCGTAAAGCGTAAAGGCTCATTCTCTCCATGGGCCCTATTCTACCTAAAAGACGCTGGCAAGACTTTTATGGCCATAACATTTGACTGCTACTTGATAGAGTTCCATCTCAAAGACGATTTCTAAGAAATTCAAATTAGTCAACTTCGTTAAAATTTTAGTTGGTGTTATTTCTATGGCAACAGCACATATAAAAAATGTAAAAGTTAATTTATAGTTGCGATTATTATTATTACACATTATTCTAAATATTCTCATTCGGTTGTCATAAGCAATTGGTATACTGTATACAGTAAATGTGGATTACCACTTCCATTTCGTCCCCGGTCAAAAAATTAACCATTATCCTATTTATTAAAACCTCTATAGTTGGAGTATTTGCCCTTATATTCTTCTGTCTGTGTAGATTCCACACACGCATTTTTAATACAGCCTTTGTTAACAACATGATCCATGCAAAGCGATAAATTTCCCATGGCGACGAATTTTCCGTGGCGATGAATTTCTGGCGGTGAATTTTCCGTGGCGATGAATTGCTGGCGGTGAATTTTCCTAGACCAGGAAAACGAGTACGTTTTAGACAGACAAAGTGAAGCATCGTCGCCATCGCTCACCAAACCTATAACCCAGGGACACGCTCCGATTCCTTTTCTTTGGCGAAATAAATTGCTTTAATTTGTCCCCATTTCGTGATTTTCTGTAATGTCGTTTTTTCTACAGCATTCATCAACGTTTCCGCGAGGCCGTTTGGAATTATCCACTCAATCTCCTCGGCGACAGGCGTTGACGATGAATTTCTTCTCGTATTTATTTTATATATGTTGCAACAGAAAATGTACACGCGTAAATATATTCTCTAAGGGAATTTAATTCTTATGTACCCAATGAATTAACGCGTCTAGTCACTTTGATATCATTGCTCCAATCACACCGAAAATATCGAACTGACCGCAGTTTTATAACAAAAATGATCGGAAAACAGCCAAAATTTACGTCCGTAAGAGAGGTATTGACTGGGCATCTTTTTTTACTCCCCACTTGAGCAATTTTAACTCGGACGACGAGGAAATATGTATAAGGTACGGTTCTTTTTTGTTGACTAGCCCATACACTCTCTTCCCTCTCTTTCTCTCTCAGTCTCTCCAGGAAGATCTATTTGCGAAAGCTCCCAATGGGTGTCTTACCTTCTTTCTCTTGCTTTAACCTCACAACTTCTCGTACACACAAGACTGATATACTAACCCTGGGCACGCACTTCACCCACACTCCCTCACTCCCCTCCTCCTCCTCTCTCTCTCCACGTACTTACCTCCCCTCCCTCCCTCTCCTTCACTCCTCCCCCCTTCTTCCGCTCCTAATCTCTCCTTCGGTAAAAGCGTGCTCGGTGAGGAGTGAGAGAACTTTAAGCTGAATGATAACTACCAAATGGAGTATGTACTACAAGATGCTCTCTCCTCTCTCTCTCAATATCTTTCTCCCTCCCATCCTCTCTCTCTCACGCCCACTCTCTTTCCTCTCCCTCTCCTCCTCCCTCCCAATCTGATCCCACAGCAAAGAGACTCGAGAAGGGAGTTCTTTATTTTTTTTGTTAATCTTTTTTAACTCTTCTTGTTTTCATTTCGCTTTAAAACTTAATGGTTTCAATATATTTTCCTCACGCCGAGTTCAAATCTTTTTCTTTGAGAGTTTTAAAACGCGGTCGCCCAAGACGATGAACGTCGTTGGGGGTGGGAGGGAGGGAAGGGTTTTTAGTTCCGAGTCTGGTGGTGGGTGTGCGGTGGGGTGAAAGGGGGGTGGATAGAGAGAGTAGTTGGGGGAGGGGAAGGTGAGGGAACTTAAAAGATTCATAGACTTCGTCTTGGGGGCCAAGAAATAGGGGGATGAGGATAGGAAGTGGAATTAAGAGGGAGGAGAAGGGGATGAGGGAGGGTGGATATAGAGTGGGGGAGAGTGGCGGGTAGAGTGGGGGGAGAGGCCCCTTTCATCTCGACGGAGGAGATGAATTGATAAATATCCCCGGCGAGGGAATAAAAACAAAACATGATCGCTAGTACACATCATCATCACCGCCGCCACCTCCCGGAAGAAGAAGAAGAAGAATGCGTGAAAGGGAGGAAAGGGGGAAAAAATGAACGTATCGCGGCGCGCGATATAACAAACATATATATAGTGGGCTCGTCGCCTGAGTCTTTTGTTTTATTTTTCCCGCGGGGCGAGAGAGATTGTTTCGGCCAGCTCTTTCCTCGTTTTTTTTTCTCCGTCCGCAGAACGTATAAATTAAAATGGTTTTTCCGTTTCGTTAAAAAAAAGAAAGATATTTTTCTCCAAAGTCCCGCACAAAAGGGCCGACCGGCTTTTTCTTAATTGTGATGAGAATGCTTTGGATTTGTGTTGAAACGTTTAGGTCCGGATCGATAATACACGGGTTAATTTACTGCTTTTTCTCTTCCTCTCTCTCTCTCTTTGCGTTTTTATGTATATATAAATGCCGCCTCACGAGCAGAGAAGAGCGTTTTAATGAGGGAATCTTTGTGTCTGAATAAAGACACTTAATTATGGCGAATACCTTAGTGGCTATCGATAACAGCTTAAGTCTAATATATTGTTAGTTATCTCCAAAAATGTCTATCTAATTAAAGCATTTTTGTATAATTTGTGAAAGGTAAGTATTTAGTACATATTATTCTATATTAAACGGGTCACCCTCTTATTCCTAACATTTGCCTTACGATCCGCTTAATACTTGTATTGCAAAAATCAACCACAGTAATTTAGCTTAACTGCAGCAAGATTCATTTTCATGTTTGGGGTGACAATCTTTCTCTCCAATTCTTTTGAGAGATTGCACAAAAATAACCAGATTCTTGTAAAAAATACGCTAGTTCTTTTGACCCATTAACAGTTTAATCTATCAAGAAGCCTTGATTATGTTTTTCAAACTTCAAGAGCAAATGATGCTTTTATTAAGTAACAATCGCATTCATTCTTGACTAAGTAAAATGTATAGTTTTATAATAGAGATGCATCTCATTATCGAATTTAACTATTCGACATTCTATGATTGGTATTGTTGCAAATATTTTAAATAAAAAGAGGCTGGAGCAGTTTTACAAAACCAATCGGGTTTTTTAACTAAAGTCTAAATTGTTTTCTTCGCCTTCATCCTCTTTTAATTTTTCTAAAGTCTTTCAACAAGTATTTGTTACTTTCAATAGGCCTGTAATCTGATGTTGAAATAGGGCAATAAATTTTAGGAAACGTTTATATCAAATTTTAATCTCTTATAAGTTTTTATAGGTCTATATAATATGAAGGAAACGATGATGGGCACGCGAAAGGTATAAAAAAAATCGAATTTTATTTTATGCGAACGATTAACGCCAAGACTGCGAGTTTTTCGCCTCATTTCCGGAAACGCTTCCATTCAAGGAAATGCCAAGAGAATGGAAACTCAGAGATATTCCTCGCTCAAAGAAACGAGAAACTCGTTTTTACTAAAAAAATAGTGGTTTGCGGCTGGCCAACTTACAATCGCTTTACGTGACGTGTCCAAGATTGGTAAGGGAAGAAAAAACATGGATGGTTGCCCAGTGTTCAAAATAACAAGAGAAATAGTCATAAACACGCCCATGTGTGAAATTTCGCAAATACGTTTCACTTGAACGGCGCCTCATAGTAATACAACAAAAAATCGTTTTCTTTGAAGTTTTTATATAACATAGATTTCACAAGCACGATGCCTGATATATTTTTTACTTGCTTTGTTGTTTTTTATCGGCTCACGCATCTACGATGATGTCCTTTGACCTTTTATAATTATGCAAATGATTTTCAGAGCAAATTTACATTCGTCACAAAATCCTTTATATTAAACTTCCATCTCCAATAATCATTTTATGCAGTTATTTTCTTTTATTTTGAAGTCAATAAGGCGCTAAATATTTACTACAAAAATTTACGTAAAAATAAGAGAAACTAGATACCATAGTCTGAAATTTAATGATCTGATTTTACAAGCCTCAATATTAACTGTTGAATCATTATAATATAATTGGCGACGCAACCTTTGATCTCCATGTATATGTGAGGCGTTATGCTGAGCGAAAAAGCAAAAATAATAGTGGATGGGTCTCGCAAAGCGATTGAGGAGATACGTTTTTTTTACAAAAATGTTAATAGTAAATAAATAAAATAGGGAATTGGTTATTTAACAATTTAACAGATAATTTTTAGTAGCTAAGGATAAAATAATGAATCGGAGAGCGATGGAAAAGTTTGTCGATGCCTACATTAGGAGCAAAGGGATTCTATTGATAGTTCTTTAGGTAATCGCGTATTACTTTCTGAAATCAGAAAATTCGTTTAATGGATGATAATTTTTATAGCTAAAAGAAAATTTTGAATGATTCTTGAAAAATAAATAGTTCCGAAGTCGGCCTATTTACAGACAACAGTATATTTAAACATTAACAACTTTAATTTACTACAAATATTGATGCATTCACTTCATATTTTAAATATTTAGGTATGAAATATTTTCGACCAAAAGAATTCTGTATTAAATCAACATCAGTATGAACATATTGGTTTTATAAATGTTTACATATGTATGTTTTATATGTTGTTCATATATATTTGTATATGTGCTTTCTATTACATATATCATATATGTATGTACGTTTATTGCAAATGGATTCCCTAGAACGCAGAAATGGTGAAAGAATCGGAGGAAGGGCTTTGTACATGCGATGAAATTTTACAATACTGAAACAAAATTATAACTCCCAAACAGGCGCGATTTAATTGAAATATTATTCTCCCGTTTTATCGAACGTCAATAATTTATACATTAGTACGTATTTCAAAATTGAATTTCTTCTTCAGAATCTGAATATTAATTTATCAATTGCCAATGATTTTTAAGATTATATGGGTTCAAGATACAAAGACAAAAAATTTTGCCTAAAATAGCGTTGAAATATTTCCTCGTTTAGTGGCGAAAGTCGATAAAGTGTGTTCCAACTGAAAAATGATATTTCTATCCCTTACAGAACTAATGGTCCTTGTTAAACTATTAATTTGCCGCTTGAGAACGTCGCGTGTATTTGAAACTACGCTCAAGAACGAGTAACAGGTATCACTTTTCTCGCAATACTTATCCCCGTCGACATCTATTTCCCTATTACAACCCTTTTTCTTCTTCTCAAAACGTACTCGCTGGTTTTTCTCTCGCACAAAACGAGCAGGACATTCAGCCGTTTCTCCGACGAGACGCGACGATCATAAAGCCCAGCTTCCAACAATCCAATCGCGCACACACACAGAGTACATCCCCTTTCCCCCGCCGCCGCCGCAGGAAAAATGCCATTCACTCTCTCTTTCTCTTTCTCTCTCTCTCTCTCTCTCTCTTTCTCTCCCCCTCTATCTCCCTCACTCTCTCTCTCGGTACGCCTGTGCCCAACGACGAGAATGGGGGAAACCCGCTTCCGGTGACACTTGCCTCGAGATGGATCCTCAAGGGACACGAGACGCGTCCTTTTAAGATGTCACCGATTGAGGGCCCTCGATCCTCGTTTCCCCTCGTTCACGAATTAAAAGTGGGAGAAAAAAACGAGGATTTTGGACGTGGTAGCTGCAGGACCTAAGTCCCGAGCGTCGAAAGTCCTCGTACTTGACTTTTTTGCTTCCAAAAACCTTTGGTCCAACGCAAAGGGGTTTGAAACACGCGGTCCTCCAATTTCAGAAGTGTGGTCTCTCGTAATTCGTTTATACCTTTGACAACTAAGTTATACAAAGTCATATTTTTTATATTTAGGAAGTAAATGATAGCTAGTTTTTAAAATAAACTATTACATTTAATTTTCAACAGAATGCGGTCTCATTATTTGGATAAGAAGCTTGCAATGTACACCAAAATCCCGTTTTTACGGAGTGGCTTGAGACAGACTTCATTCCGTGTCATAGGATTCTCCGTAACACAGATATTGGGTAATGTACCCATAGAATTAGAGTTAAATATCTAAAAATATTAATTACATTGGAAAGTAACGATTGTTTGATTACGATGATAAATTTAAAAAATCTATAGCACATAAGACAATACAACATTATTGCACAAATATTACATGTTAATGTGCCAGAACCGCGTAGGGGCCAATTTTAAAACTAAAGGGATCAAAATTCAAATTCTACCACCCTTTTATTTTCCATTCCGTAAAACCGACATTTCCGGTAAAACATTATTACGTAAAAGCGGAATTTTGGTTTATTTCGAGTTTATCTCTTTGGCGCTCATGAAATTAAAATTTTTGGCATTGGATGTGAAAGAGAGGGAGATATGCAATTATATACCATGTATAAATAAGAACTGATTCGGTCCTACTTTTACAAAATATTTCGATCATGCTATCTCGCCCGGTCCTGTCATATAACTTTTGAGTTCTACTGCAATCTAGGTTCCCGAGAAAGAATAAACACCCATCGTCTGAAAGGACTTTTTTGGCCGACCTTATTTCATGAAAGCGGGCCAATTAAAAACATTCTATCAATAAATAATTATTTCAGCACAGATACACAGCTATAAGTACAAGATGCTTATGTTTGAATTATGTCAAGAAATCGGTGGTTAAATTGTCAAAATAATTTTCCAATTCCTGGATGAAATTTTAAACTCTTCCTTAAATGCACAAAAAACTGGTTCGATTCTTAGACATACTTGACTTTTCTCGTCGATTGCAATTTATTTCACAACTTTCAGAATACCTAAATAACATATATACAAGATATTTAGCGATTACATATCAAGTGTGTGCCCTATCTAATCGATAAATATTTCGAATTACTGCATCGAAAACGAATCGAAAAACCTATCATTCCGACCTGGAAGAAATCTTTTTCTCGGTTGAAGTCGATCAGCAACACTTCGCTAACGAATACGTAAGAAATCGATTCATTCTGATCGATTATATCAAAGAAAACTCTGAGATGGCGTCCGGTAGATTCCAGAGGGCTGCGAGAGACTCGAAACGTTTTTTTATTTTAACAACTCCCCCATTGTCCATAAGAACTGGCGTGGGAGAGAGATTAGAGAAAGACCTCCACCTCTTGACCTTTTTATTAGGAAAAAACAGAGGACCCCGGACGTTATCACGAGGAACCGCTTTCTTAACACTAAATTAAGCGCGCGTCAGGTTCGCGTGCTCACGGTTAAAAATCTGAGTTTTCAACTTCTCGGCCCGCTCTCCACCCTATTTGCCACCCCTCTGAACATCACCCAAACCCCATCCTCAACCCCTCCCCCTCACCGCTCATCATTTTTCCTCCTGATAGCATTCCGAGATCGATTCATTTTCATCGCTATTCTCTTTCATATATCACTCCCCCTCCCTCACGAATCCCCCCACCCCTTTCCCCTTCCCCCCTCCGAAAGGGCTGTTTGAGGTGGCATATTGTAGGTGAAAAATATACCATCGCCCGTAGGGAAGGGAGGGAAGAAAAGGTCGGAGAAAGGCTGAGAGAGAGAGCGAGATGGGACGAGGTTATGGCGGCCTCCTGAGTGAGAGAGCCGGTTTCGATTCCCGCCCAGGTACCTTTTTACCCTCTCTCTTTCTCTCGGTTTGGCTCCGACTGGAGGAGTCGCCCTACCACGAGATCCTCTACCGAACGCGGCAAGTAGAAGGGGGAGAGAGGGGAAGAGGGAGAGGGAAAGAGAGAGGGAGAGAAAGGAAGAGAAGAAAGAGGCAGGAAGAGACAGTGAAGACGAAAGAGGAAGGAGGAAAAGAGAGGGTATGACAAGAAAGGAGAAAGAAATGAGAGAGGAAGATAAAGGGTGGAAGAGGGAGACAGAAGGGGAAGAGGGTGGGAGAGTGAATAGGACGAAGGAAGGGGGTGCGAGAGAAAGTGGAAATAGGGAGTGAAGATGGATGTACATGAAGAGGGAAATAAAAATGGAAGGATATGGATTGAAGGAGAGGAAGGAAGAGAGGGAGAAAGAGATGGTAAGAAGGGAGAGAGAGAGTTGGGTGACCGAGCTCGGGAAGCGAGTAACATTCCCTGCATCCCAGCCGAAGGGAGACCCTCCCACATCGCTCTGCTCCCTCCCTCCTCTCCTCTCCTTCCCCCCAACAGCCCACTCTCTCCCTTCCTCTCTCTGCCTTCCTCTTCATACCTATCCCGCCCTCTCTCTCTCAGCTCCCCGCCGCCACCTAAGACATCCACCCCCGCCTCCGAAACCAGTTCCAGCGCCCATCTCATTCTCCCCCTTCGTCTCCCCCCTCCATCTCTCCCTCCACTCCCGCATCCCCACCCACGCAACTCAACCTCATCCTCCCCCCCCCCCTCTCCCTGACCACCCCTCTCTCCCCATTCCACGACGAATTCCTTCTGCTGCCCCCGTCCCTCTCTCCCTGAGTGCAGGGACGGCCTGGCGCCGCCCCCGGGGGCAAGAAAGCATCATACCTCGAGGGAGAAAAGGATAATCCTTTAACCCGACTCTATTCCTTTCTCTCTCTCTTTCTCTCTCGCGAACCTCCTCCTCCCTCCCTTCCCCCTCTCCAATTCCTCCCCCTCCCCTCATTCGGCAGCATTCTCGCGTTTACTATACATATTTGGTCGACCTCTCCTCCTCTTTCACTCTGACCTTTCATTCGTGTACATATATATAGAGGCGCAGGCAAGTACTCGCTGCCTAATCCAATGTTGATATCTTTAAAGGCTACATTTCCTCTCTCACTCTCTCTCTCTCCCACTCTATCTATCTCTTTGAAGTTCTTAGCTACAATGAACTCGAATCTCGGTGGTTTACTCTTTCCTTTTCATTTTATATTTTCGTGGCTCCTTTCTGTTTTTGATAATATCTGTCGCAGTTTCGCTCCTCATCCTTTAGCTTACCTCTCGCATAAACATTTTACGACCAAGTAATATATATATATATATATATATATATATATATATATATATATATATATATATATATATATTCATAAACACCATCGTTGTTTCTCTATAGTTTACATTACGAGTACCACGACTTTCCATATCATAGGTTTGAAAATGAAATTTGTATCTTTCCTTTATTAGACGGCAATCGCCAGTAAAAATCTATAGATAATCCGAGGAGCCTGTTCGGTTGATTGAAATACTATCCTTAGCTTGAATAGTTCGTTCATGTGCGGTTGTTAATTTTCCGACGGGCATTGGTTCTATTTGCTCGCTCTTTTACCATCTCACTATTTTTGGTATTGTTATCCTGAATTTAATGCACCCAAGGCGTGTGTCCAATTTCAATCGCAGCCAGAAAATAGTATGCGCCTGTCTCATTTTAATTTCTCCAGTATGTTTCGTGATTTCGCGCAAAATATTGCAAAAATTAAATTACTTCTCAATGTTAACCCCTCTGTGATATTTTTCGCGGCATACTGAGTAATGCCTGTTACTAAATATCGTCTGAGAGTGTGCTTCCGCGAAACATTCGACTGACATTCAGTAATTCGAATTCATTGTTTTCAACTGTCGCCCTAAGAATGGCTGAGAAACCTTAAAAAAAAACAAGAAGAATATTGTGTCCGTTTTCGCTCTGTGTTTGTTTCGGAGGAAATCAAATTTAAGTGATTTTTGCAACTATAAATTTTGTCTTTTCGAGTTTTGGCATTAAATTTCTCGAGAACTTACGTATTTATCACGGAAATAAATTTTTACCTTTTTATTATGTTTTTCTTAGAGGATATCGTTTATTTTATTTTGTCTTGTTTTTATAAACCATAGCTCCCTCCAAAATAAATTAGAAAGGTACAAGAGACTTAATTACGTTATGGCATGTGCCATCTATGTAACTGATTCGAAATCAGCCACGTTAATCTAAAAGGAAGAAATATTCGATATTGAAGAGGCTACCAAAAGACGGACTTTATCTTTAAGAAAAAATAACCGTCCGTCAAGAGAATACTATTAACGATTCCAGCTGCGAAACAATTTGGCGGTAAATTCTAATAAAATGAGAAAAAAAAGACATCCTATAACATGGCCTAAACTGCGTCGTTCTGTTTCTCCGAATTGCTTTCCCGGTGTTGCGACCTCGAGAGGTTTTGACCTCCCGATGTACCGGAAGTCATTTTTTCCACTCGCCCGTCGCTTATACTCACCCAATAGGACAACGTTATAGGAGATTCAGAAAAATTAACACTAGATCTCTACGGCAACTGAATGGGAGAGCAAGTTTGAGGAAAAATATGTGATGTATATGCAGAATTCTTTCCTTTAGAGATTACTTCTCTTTATCTTTACGACCCTCCATCGTGATTCAGTGCCCCCTGAATTATTCAAAACTGGAGAAACTCTAAATGCCATAGGGTTCCATACATAATTAAAATTTTCAAATTTAGAGAAATAAAAAGGATTTCATATATTTGTATGCCAAATATACGCTCAAGTGATATTAATTTTTGTCATTTTTTTATTTCCAAGTTTTTCAGTGATATTGAAGTTTTTTATTAGTTTCATATGGCCCTCGAATTATTAGACGAAAAGCTGAATTTTTCTTAAATCCTAACGCAACACTAAAAATTTCTCTACAAATTAAAAGCCGAAATACCTCATGATCTGATTTTAATCGTGTAACAGTTTGAAGGACGTTGATGCAACTCATAACCTAATCCTTGCCATATAAATACTTCATTAAAAATAAAAGCATATTGTATTTTTCGTGTGTTGGGATTCTTAGAAAAAGGTTTCTTTATTGGTATCGACGAAAAATATGTTATAAAACTTTTATCTTCTCCACGGTTTAAAGCACCTATTAGGAAAGTAGAAGCGTAGGTTCGTGGGAGCTCAGATTTTTAATAAAACAAATAGATATAATGATTACCTGGCAATTTCTATCATTGTGTCATTGTGTCTTTTGGGGATGTTGGTAAAATTGAAAATTCATCCAATAATAACATGTCTAAAAAGGCTAGATGTTTCGTTTTCATTTTCACCTGACTGCGACAGAACTTTCCGGGAAAGTTAATTTGCTGTAAGGAATATAAAGAAAAGCATTCATCTATATGTCATCTTTAAAAGAGACGCGAACCGTTGGCTGCGTTTTATCGTCTGAATTCGATTTGCACGGAAATTTACCCGATTTTGAGTAATATAAAAGTCATCCCTTCCACGGATAGAAGGCTACATTTTCTAAAAAGATTACAAATACGTTTTAAAGGCCCACAGAGCGAATAAAACAATGTAGGGTCTCGATAATCCGAGCTCCGCTTAATCCGAGGTCATTTTCTCAGAGACATCGCAGCGAGAAAAAGATGTCTAAGAAAACAAAAGACTCCCGATGTATTTTTTATCATTAATTTACTATGCATGTATTTTATTATTATGTGTTATTTCCAAAAGACGATTACATTTTGTTTATAAATTATTTTTATAATAAATATATCCAGAGTACCTGGGAGATATGGCGCCGATGGCAAAATTAGGAAACATCTAACAAGTTGTAAGTTGTGTAGAACAGGGCCCCTCAACCCGGCACCCGCGGGTGCCATGGCGCTCTTCATAAAATTCCTTGGCGCCCGCTACTAGGGCTATGGCAAGTCATTTGCTAGGGAGGTGCAATAAGATAGTACAGAAGAAGTACAAATTCAATTTTCTCATTAAAAATTTCAAGATTCACCTTCTTTATTATTAATAAATTTTGTATTCAAATCAAAATATTTTCCTGTTTGAAAATAAAAAATGAATATAACCCATTTCTTTTAGCTTTATTTTTCTGTGTGCCCCCAATTGGCGCCCGTAGTCCTCTGAATTCGCAAATACGCCCTCAAGGCTGAAAAGGTTGCAGGCCCCTGGTGTAGAATATAATTTTTCCTGTATTTTAATAGAGAATAGTAGTATTTTATTAAACGTAACTTTAACATTTGAGCATTAAATTAATACTTATTTATGGGAAAATAACTTTTGGCATTTTTGCGGGAACGTTTGGCGCCTATGGCTAATGCCACCTTCGCCATACCCTAGTTACGGCACCGAATATGTCTAAATACCTATATTTTTATTCTTTAAACTTTATATTTAATCTTTCCGTATACTCCGAGTTTTCAATAATCCGAGTTAGCTCTGATCCCGTTTACCTCGGATTATCGAGTCACTCTGTATCATCTTCGCTCTCTAGATTCACGGTCATATATTACAAAGGTGGACTGTAAAAGACCCAGATAATGGTCTATGAGGGGACCTACTTTCTTTTCCTTCCTCTAGCGGAATTCACAGGAGAGAGAGAGAAAGAGGGGGAGAGAGAAGAGAGGGAGGGAGAGAGAGAAGAGAGGGAGAGAGAGAGAGAGGGAGGGTTAGAGAAGGAGAGGTAGAGGGGGGAGAGAGTGAGAGAGACGGCCGTTCCCTATCAAAAGAAAGCGGCTGTATTGTAGAACGAGCTCCAATAAATCGCATCTCCACCCTCCCTCCCTCACGTTCCCCTTCTCCCCCTTTCTATCTCCCCTTTCCGCCCACTCCACCCCTTCCTCGCTTATCCGACCCCCTGGGGAGTTAAGGTGTGGAGGCGGGAGGTTGGACGGCTCATGTAGAGTGGGGCGGACTCCGGGTAAGCGGGGTTAGGTGGGTCGTGTGGGAGTGGCTATTCGGAGTGGCATATCCCCCAAGGGGAAGGAGGGGCTCAGACCATCCCCTGTTCCCCGCCCATCTCTCCACCTTCGGCCTTGTTCCCTCTCCCCAATTCCCCTTCCCTTCTACTCTCTCTCTCTCTTCCTCCTCCACCCTTCTATTCGATGCGGGGGTGGAGTTCGAGATGTAGTCCGTTCAACCGTTTAAAAACGTTTTACTTTTTTCTCCGATCCTTTTTTTTATCGTTTGTTTTTTGTTTTCCTCTCCCCGTCTCTCACTCACTCACTTTCGCGCGGGTCCCGTGCCAACTCGCGCTTTTTTCGTTCTTTTTTAAGGTGCTGATTTTTTTACGAACATCATTCGGCGATCGGTTCTTCTTTTTTCCCCACTTGCGCGCATCCTGAATGACGCTTTTTTGGCACGGGAGATTAAAAACGCAATCGGGTGGAATTCGAAATAAAAATGGGGTGCCAATGCGTTATTTTTTCCTAGCGAAAGCGCTGCTCATTCCATCGGCCAAGGGGCCACGATAACGTCCGGTTTCGGAGATTCCGCAACCGAGGCAACGTTCCGACTGAAAAAAAAGAATCACGATACGCGCGTGTTCTGCTAAAAAGGAGGAGGAGAGGCCAACGTCGTTTGTCGCAATTTTTGGCGATGGTTCTGGTGAAGTGCGAGCCAAATTAATCCCTTCGATATTCAATGCGCCTTTATTTCCCAATTTTTTTTTCTTTGGAATGCATTCTGGTCATATAATGTGTTACATTTTGTTAATGCTCCTCAGAGCCTTGCATTAGCAAACCAGCCGACAAAATGACCCTGGTTTCTGAAGTGAATTGTCAATTTTAAATTAGTTCTTCGACAACGTTATGGAGGCGAAAATTTTCAGTCCGCAGAAGTTCCCCCATTGAAAAATGGAACGAATTTCCCTGAAAGTCTGTTAGCGGATGACCAGTCTAATGTCTAAGCTTCATGCAATTCCATACTCACAGACCAAAGGTTCGGCAACCTATAGCACGCGTGCCAATGGTGGCACATGAAGAGATTTTACATGGCAGGCTAATTCATAACAAAATTACAAAATATGTGGTTTTTATTGGTTTTACTTTTATTTGGATTATTCTTGATCTAATTACACCGCTCTGTATTCCGGATTCCTTCTATCTAAGGAATTATTTTTTGAAAGCGTTTGATTTTAAGGGTGACAGTCGCGGAGAGTCATAGCTTTTGTATATTTCTAAACAGCGGCATCCAAATGAAAATTTCGCCGACCCCTGTCCTAGAGTTTAACATGTTGGTGTAAATAATTTGCAGAAAGACGTGCCACAATCAAAAATTAATAAATTTAGTCTTTTATATATTTGAGATGATCGAACACTGGCTAGGACATTAAAGAGTTCTAGGGTTTCCAGCCGGGTGATGTTTGGGTTCACCGACGTTTCGATAGCGTTTCTGCCATCATCCTCAGCGTGTGCCTCGATCTGAGGATGATGGCAGAGAACGCTATCGAAACGACCGTGAACCCAACCATCACCCGGCTGGAAACCCTAGAACTCTTTACTGCAGCCATTCGCCGGGAAAACTCCAAATCTTTTTAAGTAGGATATGTTATAAAAAAATTCTACATTTCACCATCCTAGTTTTTCGTTGAATTTCGCACTGATCGCTGATCAAAAACAAAGGATGGCCTTAAAAGAGTTTCCTAGATCATCTATCTGAGCCAATCATAATTCATGCGCTAAAATTTAATTATTTAGTATAAAATGGCTGAATAAAATTTTATTTCTAAAAATATCTTCATTAACTAGATTGAGTATAATTTGTTCGCGAATTCAACGTAACTGGCAATATGTTGAGAAATTTCTAAAAAAGAATTTCCATTAACAGGGTTCAGATAAATAATGAGTAAAAATAACATAAACTCGATAAATCACACGCCTAATCCAATGAAAATAACTAATAGAATCAAGTAGTATAAAAGCAACGTAACAGCTCTTGTCAAAGGTTAATAGTGAGCTAGCGATGGGCGTCACTGGGCGAGGCATGCTAAGCACGCATTCACATCACACCGAGTGCCTTATGGGAACCTCGTTTCCCGCACGTCCACCATGACCAAGCTCTCGCAGTGTTACGGGATCGATTTTCACTAAATTATGTACACGCGCTAGGAATTTCTCCCTCACCTATATTTTAAAAACGATTTCGGAGCAAAAATTGCACCAACATATGAGCCTATGTTTATTTTCATCCGGCAATGGAAATAAATTGCTAGAAAACTACTTGTCCGAACAAATTACAATGCCGCTTACGAAGGAATTTTTTTTACAAAACTTTCGATTGTTTCTTCTTCTTTCTTGGTCTCCCAAGAAACCTGAGAATGGAGCCCTATCCTTAAGATGGATGATTGTGACGTATTATAAGTCAATCACGGTCATCATGTACGTTCTGATAAATGCTGTAATGACACCACGCTCTTGTAACACCCAGTTATTTATTGCATTGAAATGAAATCAAGAGTGTGGATTTGGCCAAAAATACTTTCACTGGAGAATTAGATACTGCAATCAACTTCGGATAAAGGTTTGGATAAAAATTGTTTTCATTTTATGGTCTGGTTCGGGAATCTTTCTGAGTGCAAAATAGGTACTCTCTGAAACTTATCTGCAACCATTGATTTTTTGTATTATATATAAAATAATTATCACAAATTATAGACTTCCAAGATGGCTGGAATATTTATATAGCAATCAAACTTAACTCAGTACCTCACTGTCACTTTTTCCAAAAGATTTTTTTTAATTTGACAGTGTCGTCATAGTTTTATCGCCACGTAAAAATGTATCCCATAAGAGAAATGATTCACTAAGGCACGCAAAACTATTTAAAACTGATAAAATTATCATTTTATCACCATTAATGTTCGGGAATTTCAACAAATTATCGCCCGTTTTGTTAAAATATGCGCGTCGGAAATTCTGAAGAATGCGTTTAAAAATACATACTGGAATGCACCAAAACATGATTCTAAAATGTAGGAAGACAATTAAAATTAGTCCATTACTTAAAGAGAAATAAATTTCTGGTCTTTTTTCGACCTACGAAATATAGCCGATGGTGCTGCAAAAGCGTCTCAATGAAGGAGAAATTAAAGTGCACATTTTTTTCAACAATTTTACTCCAACTTATTGTTAGATAGTACATGTCTATAAAGCTAGGAGCAGAGGTATAAGATACGATAAAATTACACTCCAAAGCAAGGAAGTTTTGATGATTTGGAAAATGAAAAAACTATTCAGTTTGGTCGTCGCATGCGAAATATCGCCTTCCTCTTGATAGTAAGAGAGCTAAAACAAGTATTTACCAAAGATTGAGTCTTTATTGAAACCGCGACATCCAGCCACGCCCGCGTTCGTGTAAAGACCGATATCAAAATATGATTCACGACTTAATTTATCCGTGTCGGAGGCGGTGAAAATCTTCTATCTTGCGCATGCGCAAAAATATGTTCTTCCTGACAAAGATACAGTCTAAGGAAAGGCAGAGCGTTTCATTTAGTTTCCTCGTTTTCGTCGTCTTGCATACCTTTTATATATTTATGTGACCAGATATTCCCTACTGCGGTCCCGTCTTTGGAAGGTACGGGAGATCGAAAGGGAGGAGGTAGAAAAGCTTTATTCTTTTTTCTGCGGAACTGCACGACGCATCTCCCTCCCATCCCCCTTTCTTCCCTCCCACTTCACACGCAATACGGAGCTTCCGTTTCGTCGAGACTTTCCACCCTTTCCACCCACCCCGACACACTCACGATTCACTTGTCACGAGGATTCTTCGCATTCCATCTTGGGTGCTATATGAGCGAAATTTATCGCCCGTTTTGGAACGTTTCCCATGAAAGCGTGCGACCTCCAAAAGAGGAGAGTATCTGTCTGCGTTCCTTACACGTATGTGGGTTTGGGCGTGAGTATGCATGCGAGCATATGTGTGTATGTATATATATTCCCACGAGCTCAAAATTGGTACAATATTACGGAATCATCTGGCAGTTGTCCACAGAGGCACTTCATAACAATAATGTTCGTCTTTTGTTTAGATTCGAGCTCTGTTTGGTGGTGTTTGTTATCGGTACATTAATATCCCATTTTTAGCGGTTTCTTCTAAATTCACTTAACTGTTTTTCGTTTTTTGTCATATCCGGCTCGTTGCTGTTTCAGTTTATTTTTGTCGCTTCACAGCCACTTATGTCTCATTTAACGGTTCTTGCAGTCTCTTTTGTGATGGTTGTGGTGGCGTTTCATCAATTCATTCAGGTAATTTGGAGCTTTTGGGTAAAATGCGTGTTTTACACATTTCTGCGAGTAAGAACTGCTGTAAATTACAGTAAAAAGGCGTTTAAAATTTTCCTTTTTAGGTACTCACGAAAATGTTATTTTTTATTTGTTTTATTTGAGAAATTTTGCTCGCATTGGCGCAATTCGCGGATTTCTTTCATTAGCAGGAGTTGAAATCATTAATTATACACACAAAGACAAGAATAAATACTTTAAAAATCGCTGTTTTTACGTCTAATACTTTTTATGCAATGGAAAATTTTTATTTTTCTGCTAATTTGAAAAACTCGCAACTTAGGCGTACATAATATTTTAACTTTTTTAAAATTTTAAATTAATCCGTAGTGTTTCCGCGTTATATTGTCTATTTAGAACTTTTTCTCTTTTATACACCAATTACCTTTTGAGTTATGTTTATCAGCGTGGGCTCATTATTACTCGGAAAAATGCTTAATAACTTGCATCTATCCACATTTTTTGCGTTATTGTGTCTCCTCTTAAATGAACCTGGAACCCGACCCGTTTTTTGTTGGTGGTAATCAGTGCTTGTGTGAGATCCTTGCAACTTTACATCCATACCTAGTTCCGTTTCATATAGCAAAAGTCTGTAAGGTGTCAAAGTTTCTTTATTTAAGTCAACTAAGCCAAGGCTGATATTCATGACTTCTCTGTCGATTTGGATCGGATCCATTCAGTTGCATCCGCTTCCGGATCCTGGCTCGTCACCTCCGTTTCAGATTTTGCCGTAAGACGTGGAGAGCTCCACAAGTTTGATCGTCACTCACACTCCGGACACTTTCTCGCCGACCAATAATATTCGATGGCCAACGCAACACTCAATACGCACCTTTCTTTACGTAAGAGGCTCCCATATTGTGGCAGTCCTCGAGTGGATTTCGTGAGCTCCGGCCAAAGATTATGTTACGTTTCGAAATCTTTCGAAATGTCTTCTCAATGGGGCAACTTTATCGGTGGCATAGTTGCATCTCAGAAATAGAAATAACTATATAATTCCTACAATACTTTTATTAGAGGGACTCGATCTAGATTTCGACGCTTTGCATCATCATCCTGATGTTGACGCAAAGCGTCGAAATCTAGATAGATTCTCTTAATGTATTGTAGGAATTGACAAAATTATTTTTGAATTTCTACCATGTAACGGACGAAACAGTTGACTATAGTTGCGTCTCTATCACTTATTCCATGGGATGTCAAATTAAACATTATGGAGATAAGTTTAATTGGTGTTGAAATATGAACTGCTTCTTTAGAATCCTCTCACATGTAGTGATTCTCGAGCTATCAAAGTTTATTCTCACAATAGCATGCTAATTGAGACATTTCTACCGGAACCGTACCACTCTCTTGTCCATTTACTTTTACCCCTTATCTATTGGAATAACCGGTGTTTGTTACAAGATTCTGTAGGTAGTTCTTAAACTCATTTCGATTACTTTTCCTGATGCCTTCACTAATCTTATCCAATAAATATTACCTTTCATGTTTTCTAACTGCTAAGTACTCGAGACTCAAAAGTACAACTATACGCAAGTGTTCACTTAAAATACGATTATGGAGCTGATGAATTATACTATAACCAAAACAGAGTTCAATTCGGTCATTATGAGTTATTTTCCTGATTCACAAATTGTCCATCTAGACAATTTTGCTTCACGCTGTGATTGCGTCAGTCTTAAGAAAGTAATATTTGTTTTTATTTGGAAATAGTAAGGGTTAATACTGTATTTTATTTTATTTAACATGCAATAAAACCTGTTAAAATAATATTGTGATAACCTTTCATTCTTATGCGAATTTATCTCTTTTATCTATGCATAAATCACGGGGCTGTAAAACAAGCATCGCAAATCGCTCGTCTTTTGCATTTTCTAAGAAATATTTTCAACATCCGATTTTTGGGTTAAGTCGCGATCCTTATCTTCACACCCCCATACAAACGAATTCAGTTAACTCGAGGCATTTCAGAGCCGAAATCTAGGGAGAAAAAAACACTCCCATTCCTCTTCACTCTGTTTATGACCTCCCTCTAAACCCCCCCCTCCCCCCCCCCCCCACCTTCGGACTTCAAAGATAGAGAGAATCGAAAACGCATTCGAAAAAATCACGTGAAACCACAAAATGGCATCTCCATAGCAGAAGGAGAGGGAAAGATAAACCAACAAAATCGATAAACCGCACATTCGATGGATGGACGAAATTGAGTTCCAATTAGCGTGGTAACCAGCAATCACGCTTGAGAGAGAGAAAGAGAGGGAAGAGGAGAGTGGTGGATGGAAAAATGTTGTGATTGGTAAATGCCCATCACGTGTATGTGTTTGCGTATCTTAGGCCGTCGTCTGGAGTACAAAAACATTCCACAGACTTGTAAAGAAAGAGAGAGAGCTTTCGAGATTTGCTCAAGACTTTTATTTCCATTCCTTACCTACATCTTCCTTCTTTCCACCTCCTTCCACCGCTGCCCCCACTAACCTTTGGAACGATTACGTACCAAGAAGTATATTTTTTCTTAAAAAACGTCGTCTCCCTATCATTACGCGATGGATTCTTACCCGGAGAAGGAGGAGGAGAGCGGGTGGAAGGAGGATGGAATGAGAGTCTCTCAAAAACAACTCTTAGCCCTTCCTTCACTAACCATCATACCGTTCCGGTCGTTTTTTCCCCTGACGAAATGAGGGAACTCCTGAAATGACCTCAAAGTCCAAGGCGAGGCATATGATTTCAGGAATGGACCCTTGTGGATTTCTCCCTCTCTTTCTCTTCGTGTAGATATGGGGAATTAAAACGGAGTTCTTTATTACGAAGCAGCTTTTGCTTGCTCCGGAATAACCTTTCTTCGACAACCAACTCCCCCGCATCCCTCCTTACAGACCCCCTTTCACTCCTCCCATCTCGCCTTTTTTTTAATCTTTCCCTTTTCGATGATTGCGCACACGTGCTCAAATGCATTCAGTCGCTGTTTTGTTTTTCCTTGCTTTTTTTAAATTCCGTCCTTTTGTTTTTTCGACCGAAAATTCCTCCGCGTAGGGAATTGATGACCCTCCTACTAATTTGTTCCATCCCGTGGTTATGTTCCCTTTCGTCCCTTTATCGAATCCTGGAGGACAGATTGAAAGCGTTTCGTCATTGTTTTTTTTTAAATTCCCGGTTCGATCGAAGTTGGGCGCCCGTAAACACATCGCGTAAGGCTCGGAAAGAAATGAAAGTGTTTTGTTTTTGCGCGTGTCGATAGGAAAGAAAATATTCCATCAGGTTGCCTTTATTTTCCAAAAATATCAAAAAGTTTATCGTTGCGGTTAGTAACCTCCGTTATATCTGTATAAACGACGTTTCTATCTGGATGCATTTTAGGCATAGATGCAATCAAATAGCTTGGAAATTGTAGCTCCATTTGTTATTTATAGAACAAGTGTCTTTGCCCATCAAAATTGACGGGTATTCGTGAATTAAGTATTAAATCAAATTAAAATTTATATGAAAAAATAATGAAACCACCTTATAGGTTCAGGGGTGGTCAAACTTACTCTCGGATCTGCCCACAATAATCTTCAGAAGTTCGAGAGCCGCATGACACATTTTGTCCTCATAAATTTAAGAACAGTAAAACAAAACCTGTAACCAAAGCAATTCAAATTGAATGCAGGTTCTTTAGACATCCCCGACACGTCTCAAGTCACATTACACCATTGTGTTCTGTAGTTAAAAACAGGGCATCGAACCGGAACCGAACCGAAAACTGAAACCGAAAAAAACCGTTATTTTAGCTAGAGTAAAACCGAACCCGAACCGAAAAAAAATTTTCTGAACCCGAACCGAAACCGAAAACCGTTATTTATTTCGTTCCATTTTTTCGGTCCGCATAAACAGTGAGAGCGAAAGAAGATTTTTTTACTTTAATATGAGTTTATGTTGAAAGCCTCTCTTTTCAACACTGGATAAGGCAAAGGCTAATGGTTTTCTAGAGAATATATGCTCCAAAGCCTTTGGAGAGATGCATCTTTGTGGTAATATCTGTCGGTTCAATGGTGGGATTTTCCATGGTCATCTCAGTACATAGAGAGAGGGTCAAGGTTGTGTGCTGCTGAGGTTTCCCAAAACCCTGTTCAACGAGGCTAGTGGAAAGGAACTTATTGTTAGTGGTACTTGGAAGACAGCCGCAAATCGTCTCGGTACCCACCCTCTGAGCCTATCCCATGGAAAGTTCCGGGTGAAAATGTTTAACGATTCTTAACTTGAATTTTGCTTAAAGTTGGAGATTAATGTCCCCCTAAACTTCCATCCCCTCTCCATATCCATTGAACCCTTAAATTCTGATAGTCTTTCTCTAAAACTTATCCAGGAAGGATCGCTCCGCAGTCGTACTTATGAGGTATTCTTACTTCTTTTAAATGTTACTGTGTGTACATATTTGTCGTCTTAAAAAAATATATGTAATTATACATTGTATGGTATCTGTGATATTAATATGTAAATTATTATACAAATAGTTAAGTAACACTTCTTTGAACAACTTTCTATAAATTACATTCTAAATTCAAATGTGAATTAATATTAATGTACCTGTTCAGCAGTGGCGGAACAAGCAACGTGCCCTGGGGCAAGAAAGTCGAGCGGACGCCCTTAAGTGACAAAACGTACTGAATATCATGTCTTTGGACTGTTTAACTTTTTGTATTAATTTCTTTCTTTTCGGATTTTTAACAGATAATATACGCAGAGTCAATCTAATAGACGCTGATACTCTAAGGGGAGTTTTATACCAAAGTGACTGGTGACGGAGATTTACTATAATTACTCGTGTACCGCGCGCATGTTTTTTCCAAAAATGTCGGTAAGAAAAAGGGACTGCGCGTCTTGCATGAGGATTTCTGAACAGGTTATATAAATTTCGAGTGTCGATACTAAAATCACTGCCACAAGCTTGCGTCTACGTTTATTCTCGCAAAAGATGAAGAATTCTACGATGTATACGCGCGGACCTTGTTTCACAGAAGGGGAATGGGGAACTATCAAAATATTTAATTGTTTTTTTAATTCTTTGTAATTGAATTAATTACTCCCTGTGAACATTTTTTTTTGTTAAATCGTCTTCATTATGCAAAAAAATATTTAAAATGACACTTTCAAATATCCCGCGAAAAAGGCAACCTGGTTGGAGAGAGAGTAGTAAGGGGTACCATCTGTTTCTTCGGATCCGACTGCCTCGGCAGTCGGAGGGTCGCATTTCCCGCATTCATGCCTAATGCGCCCTTGTGGTGTCTTCACTCCTGGCTGTGAATCTGCGAGTTGGTGTCCGATGAGGTCACACCCAAACCCCGTCAATCTGGGGCGTTTTCCCTGAGGCAGGGATTCGATGGTATCCAGGCTGGCGATGGGGCGTTTGTAACGATCCCACCACCGAACCTGGATATCTCCTAGCCGGCGGACCTCCTCGTGAGGAGAGAGGGCCACCGCAGTGAAGTATGCCTTCGCAGCCGAAGGAAACACGACATCGAGAGGCTCCACGTCGGCCAGGCGATATATCCGAGCAGTTCAGCACCCACCGGAGCGCCGAATTCTGGACAACCTGGAGACGGTTGATTTTCGTCCGTGAAGCCGATGACCAGACCGGAGAGGCGTAGGTCAGCACTGGGAGGACGCACGCCAGGTACAGCCTCCTTTTTGTCTCCATGGAGAGGGTCCGCGAACGCAGGAGTGGACCAAGCCTCCTGAGCGCCGCGAATCCCCTCTGCCTCAGCCGCTCGACCTGCGATGTCCAGAGCAGTCTCCGGTCGAGCTGGACTCCGAGATAAGTCACTTCGTTGTCCCATTGGATGATGTCCCCCATCACCGATAGATCGACTCCAGGCGGAGCGCCAAATCCGGGGTAGAAGACGATGGCTTTCGTCTTCCGCGGATTGACGGCGATCCGCCATCGACGATACCACGAGACCAAAGTATCCACTGCCTCCTGTAATCCCAGGGCCGCTGCGTATTTTTGCGAGGAGCGGCAAAGGATCGCCGCATCGTCCGCATACAGGGCCAAAATGATGTTCCATCCATGGTCTCGTGGCACGTCGTGGGTGAAGATGTTGAAGAGTACTGGCCCCAGAACGGATCCTTGCGGAACACCAGCCCGTGCCTGCTGGAGATCCGATCCGTCCTGGAGCCACTTCACCCGGAATTCCCGGCCGTGTAGGTAGGATTCAACGAGACGAAGAATCCAGGCCGGGAACTGGAGTCGATGCATCTTCAACAGGAGGCCCTCGTGCCACACGCGGTCGAAGGCCTTCGAGATGTCGAAGAAGGCCCCTGCGACCGCGTGTTTCCTGTTGAAGGCGTAGGTGATGAAGGACGTCGCTCGCGCCAGCCGGTGAGTGGTTGAGTGACCCTCTCGGAATCCGAACTGCTCCGCGGGAAGGGACTGCCCCTCTCGTAGGTGGTGCTGGATATCGGGCAGCAGCAGCCTCTCGAACATCTTCCCAAAGCCCGCCAGCAAGGAGATGGGGCGGAGATCAGCCGGGCTTAGTTCTGCGTCCTGCTTCTTTGGGATGCAGACGACCTTCGCCCGCTTCCAAGATGACGGGAAGTGGGAGATCCTCGCGCAGCCGGTGTAGATGCTGGCAAGATATGCTACGGCCGCCACTGGAAGCTGCCGGATGACGGTGTTACAGATGTCATCGTCCCCCGGCGCTCGTCGCAGGTTCAGCCCCCTCATGACATTCACGATGTCCTTGGGCCGGAATTCCGGGATGGAGTCTGGGTCCAAGGGCCCTCGGTCCATCGCCGCCAGTTCCTCAGCGACCTCCAGTTCAGCTTCCGCTGATTCCGCCGTGGATGGGTTGGGGGTGAAGACCTCACGAAGGTATTTCCCCACCATATCCGCCTTTTCTGAGGGAGTGGCTGCCAGCCTATTCCCGTGGGATAGGAGAGGGTCGCGGCGCTGTCCTCCGCGCAGCTGCCGGCAGACCTTCCACACAGAATGGTCCTCCAGGGAGACGGTCGACAGGTACCGCTCCCAGGCCTCTTGTCGAACCTCGCGTAGCAGCAGCTGGACTTCAAAGTTGAGGTCGGCGAGCTGCTGCTTGAGGTCCGGGGTTCTGTGGCGCTGCCACCGCCGGCGGACGCTGTTGCGGAAGGTGATCGTATTCCGCAGTCCGGTAGGCAGCGCAAACCTGATGGAGTGCCGAGTCTGGACCATAGGGATGTGGGCGCCCATGGATGACTGTATGGCCGACGTTAAATGTTGAACCATGGCGTCCGCTTCCACCGCTGTTGTTGGTGGAGCCGGGTGATCTGGGAGGTTCACAGCGATGTTCTTGCGGAAGCTCTCCCAGTCCGCTCGGGCGAAGTCGCGACGTTCTCTCGGGGGGATCTTCACCGGCAATCCACCAAGAAGGAGGAGTGTCGGATTGTGATCCGACGAGAGGGCGAAGACGGAGTAGATGCTCGCCGACACTCCGATGTTCCGAGCGACGACGACATCGAGAACGTCGGATGAGGGCAAATATGTTGGCTCGGTTGGTGCCAGCACACTAAGGCCTTCCTCGTCAATAAAGTCCCTCAGGTGGAAGCCACGGCGGTTGGGGACCCTGGAGTGCCAGCTTGGATGCTTGGCATTCAGGTCTCCGAGGATTAAGGACGGACCGGTTCCAGGGCCGAGAAGATCAGTCAACGGCTCGGAGTCCCAGGGAGCGGACGGGCGGTAGTAGGCCGAAGAGACCTTGACCCATCCTCGGGTGGTGCGGATGTCCACCGAAACAGCCTCGAGTCCAGGATATGTTCTTACGGGGTGCAGACGATGTTTCACCGTGTGATGAACCAGGATGGCTGCACCTCCTCCGACTCGATGTTGCTGGACTGGACTGGAGCCGCTGCTACTCGGTCGGCCCGGTAGATGGTCCATCCAGGGAACTTTCAGCTGTCTGTAGGCTGCAGGTGCGTCTCGTTTATGGCTGCGACGACTGCGTCCTTGTCCTGCAGAAACGCCCGGAGTTCCTCCGTCTTCGCCTTAACCCCGTTAGCGTTCCATTGGACAAATACGGTGCAGCCCCTAACAGCCATTAACGGGTCGTCGTTGTTGACCTCGTGCCAGCTCCTCCAGGAGAGAGAGGAGAAGTCGGCCTTCAGTTGACGCAATGTAGCGCCGCAGCGATCGGCACAAAGTGGAGATCGTTGCCCAGATGTCTTCATCCGGAAGTTCGTCACCAGATTGCGCGGCGCTGAGTTTCGGCTGGGAGGCAGGTGCCTCTGGAACCGACGAAGTCGCCGCTTCTACCGGAGCTGATGGCTGAGCTGCCTTAGCTGGGGCGGCCAGATTCGGGCTGGTTGGTGGTGGCGTCAGCTCCGCTGACGAAATCGGAGCCAGCTCTTCGATAGCCGGTTTGGCTCCAGCGACGGCTGCAAAAGACGCGGCGATCGTCACCGGCCTCGCTGCTTCTTTGGAGGTCGTCCTCTGTGGCTGCTTGCGTGGAGGATGTTGGGCCCTGTCACGGCGAACAGCATCCTCATAGCGATGAAAACTGGGCACTGCCGAAAGGAGGCCAGGTGAGGCCCCTCGCAGTGCACGCATTTCGGGACTGAGGTAGCCGGTAAGGGACATTTCCGGGAAGGATGGTCTCCAGCGCACTTGAAGCAGCGAGGAGGCATGGTGCAGGCGACTGCCCGGTGTCCAAATCTCTGGCAGTTGAAGCACATCATGGGGCCACGGCCACCCCTGAAGTGCTCAATGGAGACGTTGCAGTCGCAGGCGCTGGAAATTCTGCCGACTGCAACGCCCCCTGGTTGCTTTTCCACAGTCGCGATGCAGCGCCGGGTGGGAATCTTCTCACCTCCGCGGATCTCAGAGATGTGCCGGACTCCACGGACTATGAACCCCTTCGAAGAGAGGTCCGCCGCGATATCCTGCGTGTCGTAGTCCGTGGCGACGCCTCGGATGAGGAGTCTGGTCGCCCGCTTGAGGTCCAGTGGCTGGGTATGATACTGGACTCCCATGGCGTCCAGTTCTTTCAGCGCTGCACGATGCTGCGCCGGCGTTGTCACCAGGATTCGTGTGGAGGCCTGGCGGACCTGCATCTCGAAGTGCCCACCGCCACCAGCCTGCTTGATGGCAGCTGCCACCCTCTTGTGAGAGGGAAGGCCATAGGCGGTGATGGGAGCCATCCTCGGGCGCGGCGCCGGGGCGTCGTCCGTCGTGGTTGCCGACTGGGCGGCATCGGAGGGCATGGGAGAAAAGGAAGCCTTCCCCCTCTTCGAAGAGCGCTTACCCCGCACCACAACGAAGTCCCCATCTGGGGCGCTAGGAGTGCAAGGCACCTCACCAAGGGCGGGTGCAGACCGCTTGGCCAGGTCTGGTCCGTCTTCGGGAGGATTGGGCGAGGAAGGCAGCTTCCTCTTGCCGCGGAATCCCTCTGAGATGTCCATGGCCTCTTCGGTGATACTTGAAACTGAAGCAGGCGTAGGCAGTTGCAGGTCCTCGTCCTCTGCTGCCGGTGAAGGTGGCTTTCCGGGATTTTTATGGCCCGTAAAAGGGCCGTTTTTAGCGGCGGCAATCGCTAGTGGCAAAATCTCCGCTGGGGCGGAGGTTTCGTCAGTAACGGGTTCAGAAGCCGTCAGATGCTTCTGCTCGTCGTGTCTGGCCGGTTTTGGTGCCTTCCCGGACTTTTTGGGCCCCTTTTTTGCGGCGGCCGTTGAGGGCGGCAAAGTCACCGCAGGGGCGGAAACAGCTGCGGAGGCGCCAGCAGTAGGAAGGTCCGGCGGTGTGGAGACTTCCATCGCCGAAGATGACGCAGCGGGCGGTCCCGCAGCAGGATGGCACCCGACGAAGTCAGGAGCTCCAGGGACCGATGATGGGCCGGTCTTATGCAGAAGTGGAGAAGCTGACTGGAGAGCCAGTTCCCTCCTCCATGCCTCTGCGGAGTCGAAGGTCCGGCGAACGAATCGCACCGACGAGCCATCCTCCAGGATAAGCCGGGCTATCCGTCCGGTCGACGAGAACCGTCGGTGGCCTCCTCCAGGTAGAGGCACGGCAGCCATGACGCTCAGGGGTCCCAAGCGTGACGGAAACCAGTCACTGTTAGCTCAGAAAAAATCTTCACTAACAGCAACGTGCTCTCGGCGAGCCTAAGGGGTACGTGACGTCATCGCATGCCTTACGACGCTTACGATCGTACTGAAAGCACGCGGTTTTGATAATTCGTCCTGTTGCTTTTCCTGATATCGTAGCTAAAATGGAGAATATGGAACTTAAGAAAGGTTATAAGTATTCTCTGGTACCTCAGTGCTTAAATACAAAGATTAAAACCCCGAGAAAATTGTTCTTCACGCTACCGAGCTCCTCGGGAAGAAATAAGAAGCGGAGAATATTGTGGTTGAAAGCCATGAGGAGATACGCATCTGACATTTCGGAACGTACAACTGCATTTGTCTGCGAAGATCATTTTAATCTGAGTACTAGTTATATGTATGTACGTAATTTTATTGCTTCTTATTTTAATTTATGACTTATGTCAGCATTACATTGACATGGTGCATATATTTCTGGGGAACGTTGAAAGAGTAAATTATATTTTTATGTTTCAAAGATTAGCATATATATTTTAACAAAACCTGCATAATGTAATATACCTATTCTATATACTAAGATCAAACTTACGGAAATCGCTGGGCTATTGGTTTATTAAGCAAATAATTACTGTTGCAGTGCATATATTTAAGTACCAAGTTTTTAAGCAAATACTTTTACAAATGTTACATATTAAGTTAGTTCTGTAATTTAAATATTTTAATAAATTTGTTCCCATAATATCCACGGCAGCATGGTATTTTGAAAGTCCATCTTTTGCTAAATAAGAGCAGTCATGACACTTCACAGACGTGACTAATTCTTCTTCTTCATCTACAACTACACTCACTTCATAACCTCTTTAGCTTATTGTGTTCAGGGCAAATCTTGCCTTTAACAATACATATTTTCCTTCTCGCTTCAGTTTAACAAATCCAACAGCATCATTAACATAATCTTTCCTCATTGACCTCAAACGGAGAAAAAAGTCATAAAAGCAACGATGAAATTCGCGACATATACAAAAGAGACATACAGTTATGACAAACACTCCTAGAGTTTTTCTTTTCACAAGTATAGGTAATAACTAAGGCAGATAGACACTTAAAACAACAAACTTCACCACATTTCCTATAGACAAGACGCACGGAAACTAAGTTTATTCACATTAATTTTGCATAATATTTGTCAATATTTGACCTGATGATTCTGTAAAGGCAGATAATGATTCTTTACCGAAACCGGTCGTTTTTTACTTCATATATTTTGTGGAAATTAGCAAATGTATAATATAAATAAAATATACTATCTAGCATTGTTCATGTTATTTTATTGTGGAATTCCACGAAGTTTCGGCCTCGTCCATTACCTTTTGTATACTTATCTAACTATATTTTACTTACTAGACACTAGGACAGCATGGGAAACAATACATAAATAAATATTCTATAATATTAGTTAAAACTAGAGTTGTTTTATCCATTTAATATGGGAAAGCTGTTTTAAGGCGTTAATCTATATTTTACATATCTTCTGCGTTTCAGTCGAAATAATAGTACTATTACAATAACTGAAAATAAAAGCGCTACATCGAACTTGTTTTACCAATTAAATGCAATAAAAACCTATCCGCCTTCACTCCACGCATTTCAACATCTGAATATTGCTCCCTACGACTTCCAATGTACCGCAAAAACATGTACGAATCAACGTTGGGCAAATTATCAGATCTGGCTACACAAAACCCTTCATATGCCATCTTGCAAAACACAAAGCGAAATAAATGCAGGAAGTTGCAGTATTTCTACCGAGATTTCTTCCAAGTTTCTACTTCTATATCGGTACAATGGCTTCTAGCACGGCTAGCATCGGCTAACATGCGTGGCATTCGCTGACGTCACTAAACACTCGGCAAACTTCGGCTACCAATCGGATGTGATCAGGTTCGGCATTAACTCGTCCGCTTTAAATTGCTTTTTATATAAATATCTGTTAAAAATTTAACGAAAAAACTTTATATTTGCCTATAACAATAGCCATACAATACAACTTCATAAAATTTCGGTAATTCCCGATATTTGACAGTCCCCCACTGGTGAAGAGCCCGACTTTTTTTAATCCCAGATGTCAACTTATTCCGGCACGAATTTATTTTTCTTCTTCTTAACTGGTCCAAAAATAAGGGTGTGCGCGGTACACGAGGGGGCGCGTTACATGAATAAATACGGTAATTTTGACGTGAGGGTAACTTTAGTTGCTTTCCGATGGCACATGCTTTCTAAACCTTTATACCAAGTTGACGGCAACGCGCTGGCGATGTGACGGGGCAACTCAGAGTTAAAACGATATATATTTGTGTATGTTTTATGATTGAACATACATTCAGAGAGCGTTAAAGTGAAAGAATTACGTTTTGGCAATACTTCTTAACGTATTTATGCAAATGTTTTTGTTTACCTGAACTTGATCTTTGGTTAGCAACCGTCTCATTTCTAGCAAATCATCAACATCCTTCAAACTGGCGCGAATTAAATATCGCATCATGCCAAAATTGAATCACTTTGGAATGAATGTTCAGGTGACGATGATTTTTTAGTGACTTAAGCTGCCGTTGTATGAAAATCTCGCCGACACGAGTATTTACACGTTAGCCGTGCCGTACCCGAACAGTGACCGTATTGACGTTGGCGGATGCCACACACATTGCCGGTCCGACGGCAACAATACTGTCCGTGTCAGTGCCGTGACACTGGCCGTGAAAACTTGAAAAATATCGTTGCCGACAATATCTGCAAGTACGGTACGGGAGCTCTTTGTTTCCGGAGGCCACGGCGCCGGCACTGCGCCGGGTACGTGTAGATGATACGTGTAATGATTCTCAAGGCTATTTAATTGGCTACTAATTGTAGTCTATCAAGTGGGTAATAGGTCAGGCCATGGGGCACCTCCCCGGCTGCCCCGGCCTAGTTCCGCCACTGCTGTTCAAGTACATGCATGAGTGGTGTTGGAGTAAATTCATTATGATAGTGAGAGTATCTGCTTATATTGGAATCTGGAATATTGGAATTGTATAATCAAATAAATGTTGTCTTATGATAGAATAACGGTCTGCATCAAATTAGAGACAATAACAATTTTAATAGCTTTTATACGCACTAAAAAGAAAAAAAATCCTATAGAACAGTATCAGACGTAGTCGTATAAAAGGAGCCGTTTACAAATTGAACAAGTATGGAAAGCTGTACTCCATGTCGATGTACACAGAGTTTCCAAATGCGTTCTTTGAGATCGACAAATTTTAGAAAATTCCCCAATACCAAATTTCATCAAAATACGTCCTGCGGTTCCCGAGTTGAAAACGAGGCACGTTGTAAAATAATGTATGTCTTCATGTAAAGTGGTCGTTATTGTAGTCCGATTTTAACCAAAACTGGAATCGGTCAACCATTTTAGTAAAACTTCCCAATATCAAATTTCATCAAAATACATCCAGCTGTTCCCGAGTTGAAAGAGAAGTACATTGTAAGCTACATGAAGGTTTTCATCTAAAGTGGTCGTTATTGTAGTCCTATTTTAAAAAAATTCTAATCGATTTACCATGTTTAGTAAAACTTCCCAATACCTAATTTTATCAAAATACATCCAGTGGTTCCCGAGTTGTAAAATTTTTAATTATTATTTTTTTTAGAATGAGCAATAGAACATTGAAAATCGTATAAATACGTTAATTTACTTTTCTTTAAATTTATCGTAAACCTTACGTTTCACAGGAAAAATTATTTGACAAAAATGCGTATTTAATTATTTTATTTAACATTTGTTCTAAATATTTTTCTCTTAGATGAGTATTTAACGAGATTCTTGCGAAGTACTTTGTAAAATACATGTAAGGTGATCTTAATTATTGTCCGATTTTAACCAAAGTTGGAGTCGGTCAACAAATTTTAGTAAAACTCCCAAATAGCAAATTTCATCGAAGTACGTCCAGCGGTTCCCGAGTTTAAACATGCGGACGGACGAAAGGACGCAAATGACCTCCCCTATATGCGTTCACTTCGTGCAAAGAACGCATAATGACGAGAAATGCAATAAGGAAAATCATACAAAGTTTTACTGTTCGTTACATTGTCGATTTGTCGATCTTACTTGCGGGTATATATTTTTGTCTTCTTGACTTTCGATAATGAAGATTTATTTGGTTTAAATAAAAAATAACATTAATTAATAAAGATTATTTTGGAATTCTTTTGAAATTTTCCCCAAAAAATTCTGTCGGAGCGAAAAAAACCGGTTCGAACCGATTCAAAGGCGGTTGCTGCAGCGAAACCGGAATCGAACAGAAATTTTTTGTTTTGTGTGAACCGGAACGGAAATAGGAGGAAAAAAATTTAGGTTCGATGCCCTGGTTAGGAACGTTGGTCACTCCTGCTCTAGATACACTAATAAGTGAAAAACAAATATTAAATTCACTTAAGTGAATGTTCCATAAAGCTGAAATTGTTTTGGGTACATAAAATTTGTTTTGCAAAGCGATGTTAGTGATGATTTACTTGTTCAAGGTTACGCCACACAACGTTTCTATGACCTATGGCCTTTTTTACTTTCTGGAACATTTATTTATGTGAATTTCGTACTTATTTTTTACATTTTATTGCACATGAAGGATTGTTTCACTATATTTAATACAAATTGTATTTCTGTTTTAAGGAATATGTTCATCATTCTACTCTGAATTTTTCCTTATATTTGCAGCTTATTATTTATGAAATAAAATTTTCTACCTAAATTTATTACAGTAACTGTGCCAAAATTAAAAAAATAAGGAGAAAAAAATCCATCCCAGCCAAACAAATCCAATTCTATTAATGTTATAAATTTTGAATGGAAAAGTAAACTCATATCATTATAAATAGCTGCTTCTAACGGAGGAGGATATAGGATATATATATAATATAAAACCTAAGGTACTTATAGATAAGCCACGGACCTGAAATTTGGCAGGATGATTTTGTACAATAAAAGGATTTTGCTCACAACCAATTAGAAAAAGCGAAAATTTTAAAATTGTTAATTTTTAGGGGCTGTTTTTAGTCCATTTGTATATTAAAGTTAATTAATTTTTATCACGGAAACTATAAGTCGTAGCTACGAGTTTTTACAATCATTTTGTATAAAATTCTATATAGAAAAAAATCTTAAAATTTTTCAACAATGCGGCCATTAAAATTTGCAATTGTTTAAACAAATTTTCAAGAATTATTTATTTCCAAATGTGCCGCAGAGCTGAAATTTTAAAGTTATTTAGAGCTTAGTGCAAATGTACAAATATATATATTTTAATACCTCCATGAAGTCGTTATTGCGGCCGTTAACAATATTTAAAATTTAAACAATTAGATAAATATTATTTCACTTCTAAATGTGCTCTAACTTTAAAATTTGGCACAAAGGTATGGCATTAGTACCCAACAATGGAAAAAGTATAATATTCTTAAAATTACAAATTATAGGTAATGTTTACTCCAATATTTTTCCATAAGGTAAGAACGAAAATTGGTACAGAGGCAAAAATTTTGAATTAAAAAAGATATTTATAATAATGAAATATCTCTCTGAAAAATTAATGTTTTTCAAGGTGAGTTGAAATGCTTGTAGAATTCAAGCCCCTTCTATTATGATAAAAAGTAAAAAAATCTCCAAATGCCGTAATAAAAATTGAAGTACTCCAATAAAGTAAGGTAAGGAAAGAAACAAATTTGAAAATTTTTAAAAAATTAAAAGATTCTAAATTGAAAACAAAAAACCTCACCATACATCTAGATACTTACATACATCTGGGTCTTTTAATTTTTCAAAAATTTTCCAAATTTTTATTCTTTCCTTACCTTACTTTATTGGAGTACCTACCTCAATATTTATTACGGCATTTGGAGATTTTTTACTTTTTATCATTGTATGTGTGCCGTGAAGCTCATTCCCAATTATACCTTCTACTAGTATATAGGATATATATATATATATATATATATATATATATATATATATATATATATATATATAGGATATAGGATAATATCATATAAAACCTAAGGTACTTCTACAAGTACGTACTACAGAGCTTAAATTTGGCATGAATATAAATCATTGGTTACAACCTCTTGAAAAAAATCCGAAATTTCAGAAAAAGTTATATTTCAGGGGTGTTTCTGACCCCAAAGCTCAATTTTAAACACCCATAAGAAAAGCATTGAAAACTGTGCAGGGCTATATAAAATTGCTGTTTTTAAATTATTTAGAAGTAAGATGCAAAGTCGAAACATTTACTATACTGTGGAAAAAAGAATGAAGTTTATTTTTTAAAGACAGAATTCAAATCGGTGCTGAATTTGCGAAAACTTTGATTTTAATTATTAAATTTTTTCGGTCTTCAACAATGAAAAATATTATCTACCATAGCAACGACTCTAATGCCCTTCAATGGGAATTGATTTTCCATACTTTAAGAGCATTTATTTAATGCTTACAATTAGACTGCATTATAATTCGATTGATTTCAGCCAAAGATGTATACATATGATGACGTGACAATTTTAAATTGTTTTTTTATCCGGATACGTACTAAAAGGCAGGGATAATGACGCCTATCACACAGAATATCCTAATTTTTACATAACTTTTAGTGTAACATGTAGGCTACTGTCTTAATGATAAATATAGTTATTGCTTAAGAAGGGCGATCTGAGTCAGAAAACTCGAAATTGGAAAACTTGGATGCGAAGCCGAATGCCAGAGAAATTAGAAATTCCGGATGGATGCGTTAATTTCACAGAAAATGACACCTATTATCTTATATAATGGGCTCTGCGTAGTTCAAGTGATGTCGCGTTGGCTTATTTACGATTTTATATCTTGGTGCATGGTGATTTTTTGAACGCTTGCAGTATGCAAGCGCCGTCAACTCGTATTACAAACAAAAACAATTACAAAAAACATTCAGAGTATAGGATTTTGTTCTATATCAACCATTAATGAGACTCAAACATATAGTTATCAGTAGACCGCGGATCTTTAGGTAAAAACCTATTTTTTTCCTGAGTAGATATCTCAATATACAATTGTATATATACGTTTCATGAATAATTAACCCCGAAAACGTACATTTTATAGTGCCTAAAAATGCCTATTTTGACATTAATGTCTAAAAATGCCTATTTCGACGTTAATGCTTATTTTTGTCATTTTCATGCAAAAAAAGCCTAAAAAGGGCTAATTTTCTAAAATAATCGACTATAAAAGCAGATTTTGGTATTATTCATATTTTTTAAACTGACTGTACAATATTCAAAGATGGCTCAAAAAACTTTTTGGCGTAAACTGAATGAAAGTTAAAAACTCCATCCAAAAAACAAGTAGTAATAGCCCGATGCATTTCGCCCACTAAGTGGGCATCTTCAAAGGCGACGTTCCTTCGACAGCGACCAAAGTCGACTTTGGTCGCCATTTTATGGTAACTATAGCAGTGGTTATTCCAAATGTCCAGCAATCCAGCTGCGGACCTTCGTAGCTGTAAAGTAAATTTTATATTTTGTCCCATTTCCATATTTATTAGATTATTTCCGTATTTTTAAGGTTAATTATTTCTTCATAATTTTTCTTTATAGGTTTCAATTGATAAAAAATCCCACCTAACTCAGCACATCCAAGGAGTGCTACATAAGGCAAATGTTGAACGCAAATCTAAGATGAAACAAATGCTTTTAACAAAAACTTCTGAGGGATCCAGCAAGAAGAATCAGTTTTATGCAGATTTGTGTCACGCAATTGTGGCGGCCAACATTCCATTCAGAACACTGGAAAATCCAACATTCAAGGAGTTCCTAGAACGATACTGCCATCAGTCGGTGCCTTCTGAGTCAACGCTACGCAAGAATTACGTGCAACCCACGTACGATGACGCAATGCGCAGGATACGGGAGGACATTGGAGATTCACATATTTGGATATCGGTCGATGAAACCACTGATGCTCTTGGCAGATACATGGCCAACTTGGTTGTTGGGAAATTGGACCCAGATGCGCCATCCAGAGCCTACCTCATCTGCACGAAGCAACTTGCCAAAACAAACCAGGAAACAATAGCACACTTCGTGAACAACGGACTGAAAGTGCTGTATCCCAAAAATCTAGACGAAGAGAAAGTGCTGCTCCTATACACAGATGCTGCATCGTACATGGTTGCTGACATGCAGTTACTCAAGGTGTTCTATCCCTCCCTTGTGCATGTGACATGCCTTGCCCATGGTTTGAACCGCGTAGCAGAGCAAATAAGACTGGAATTCCCCAAGGTGAACAAATTGATCTCCACCGTGAAGAAGGTCTTCGTCAAGGCACCAACAAGAATACAGGCTTTTCGAGAAAAACTGCCCGATGTCCCTCTGCCACCTGAGCCTGTGCTCACCCGCTGGGGCACATGGCTGAAAGCAGCTGAATATTACAGCGAGCATATCCTTCATGTCAAGGAAGTTGTGACAAATCTAGCCGAGGATGCTGCCTGCGTCACTTCGGCAAAAATGTTGCTAGATGATCCCTCCATTCCCAAGGATTTGGCGTATATTAGATCCCACTATACATCCCTTGTGCAGATTATTGCTGAATTAGAGGGCTCAGGAAAACCCATCTACGAAAAAACTACTATGCTGAATGAAGTGAAACAAAAAATAAAGGAAGCTCCAGGTGAAGTGGGGGAAAAAGTAAAAGCAAAACTAGAAAAGTTGCTACAAAAGAACTCAGGACTGCAGAGCCTATGTACAGCAGCAGATATACTGGCAGGAAAATCCAGTGAAGTTGAGATCAAAATTCCATTTCAACATGTACCCAAGTTGAAGTTCGCCCCCGTCACGTCAGTTGATGTCGAACGTTCTTTTTCTGCTTACAAAATGATATTAACTGACAAACGCCATAGTTTTGTGGTAGAAAACTTAGAAAAGGTGCTTGCTATTTATTGTGAGGCCAATTACGGGAAATTTGTGAAATAAACACAAAGAGGTGACAAATTCATTATGGGAATTTCGAATGAAACACTTTGTCAAACACTCTGCGTAGTACTTAAATATATACTTGAATAGTGTTTTCAGTCAGTATTACTATATGTAATGTAGATAGTATTTTCTCGGTAACGCATGGGATATTAACCATAAGAATAAGTTTCAATGCATAGTAGTAAAATATTTTTGTTCTTTGAAAACACAAATCAATAAAGTTTCATTGACGGGCAATTTTTGCGTGCGTGCATGTTTCAGTCTTTTTTCGTGAATTAAAGTTGAAAGTTGACAGAAATGATGTTGTGTTTTACTGGACATAGTTTTTGGAAGTAGTTTTTAGAGCCTATTTCACGTTTTATAAAGCCTAATTAAGGTACTTAAAGAGCCTATTTTAGTCGCCTAAAACTTAATTTTTAGAACCTAAAAATCCGCGGTCTAGTTATCAGTTGAAATTTTGGAACAGATTTTATATCTAATCTTAGCCCAAATTTGTTTGCATTGGTTTTTCCCCGCCTTTTTTAATTTTTGCTCGCCTATTTTAATAAATTTCGATCGAAAACAAATTTCATTTGTAAGCAACTAAAATATAACCAAAAATACACACATTAAGGAAGTGAACCTCCGCCAAATCTTATTCAGCTTTCGCAGAAAATGTACTTAAAATCCTTTTAAAAATTCAGCAAATTAAATCTCTATACCTGACAAGGCAATTTCAATGAATAATTGGATATTTATTTATTTTTGTTACCGTCGTATTGTTTATCGTTACCAAGGTATTGTTCAATCTTCAAAATAGAGTTGAAACATCGTGAATATGTGAATGAATGTGACGCGAAATAATAATCTCAGTCAATCATTCGAAATCAGACGAGACCGGCAGCAATGTAAATCACCTAGATGACGAAAGATTTTTACGGAAAAAGTACGTAAAATTTTCGGTTTAAAAACTAATTTGTGGACCAGTTCAATTCGTATTCGAAAATCGACGGCAGTAAAATGAAATTGGTTCAAGTCCCGAGATTGTGCAATGGTTCTATGTAATTTTAAAATAGTAACGAATAAAGGCTTGCACGCAACGTTTCAGCTAGCCGACAGAATCGGTCGTCGAATAACTTTTTTATGTAGTGAGAGATGAAAAATACAATTCGTCTTTGTATTACGCGGAATTCCTCAGAACCAACAGTACGTAATGTCCAGAACGATATTTTAAACATGGTTCCAACCGTTTAGCACAGATATTATGAGTTTAGATTCTTGATGGATCCAATTTTTTGTACGACTTTCTTTTTTCAACATAACAAACTTCCTTGGACATAAAGAGGATTAAGGTCTTAGGAAATCTTTTTTTATATATTTTAAATTATTGCGAGTTTACGACCGCGTATCTAAAAATAAAAATAAAAAATAACCGCTCCCCTCTTTTCGGTCAATACTTTATTTATCGATGTCTTTAGAATAAATGGCGTATTCGCTTTTATAATGCAATTTATTATTCTAACTTATATAGAGTCATTTACTCCGCAGACCGGTAAAAAAAATGTCGAGTCCTCGGCTGCGGGGAATTCTGTTGGATTATTTTGAGGTTTTTTTAAGGCAACCAGGCTACGTATATAAATAAAATGTACGGAAATATGAGCTATAAAAAATGTCTCAAAAATAAAAAGTCCAGAACACGAGTCGTAAAAAGTCTCGATCTAAAAAAAGATAAAAATATGAGCTATAAAAAAGCTTCACTTGTGCGGTTAATAAATATATGCTCGTATACATATATTTACTTATATGTATGCATATGCATGTGTATGTATTATCGTGGATACGTACTCATGTAAATACATATAAATCAATAATATTAGTCGCATAATGTGAAAAACCTACATTCAAAAAATAAAATAAAAAGAACCGGTTTAATACGGACACCAATTTCATTTAAATGTGTCGCGTCTCTTTCGATGGCCCAAAATGATCCCGTACGAACACAGCTGAAATATTTCGTCTTTCCCGGAAGTACATACTTAACCGCAAAGTCATATTCCACTACTGGAGTCAGATAAGCATCTCCTCTGTCGTGTTATCAGATGCTCCACACTGAAAAGATGTCTTCATTATGCCGATTAAAATAAAAGCAGGAGAAATTTACTGTGAAAGTGTCGTTTTCATCGGTTAACTGTTGGTTTTCTTTTGCATCGAAAAGAGCTTTTGGGATTTCGCACTGTTAAAATCCCGACGGAGACGAACGACGCTTTCAAATAGCCGAAAAATAATTCTTATAAAAACGATTTCATGTTTTTTCTGTGGATTAATAACCCGATAGTCATCCTTAGGCCGCGTAAGTCTAACCCGAGAATACCTAATGACCTATTTTTGCCATCTTCGACAAGAACCACGCCGAAAGCTAGTTTCTGAAGCAGAGTCTTTTAGTTGGAAACAGGATTCTTTTTCGGATGGGCGGAAGTGGAAGCAGGATAGTCGTAATTTGGAATTTTCCATGCAGTAATGGCCGTGACGATAGATTAAAGGTTCAGATTCTAATTAAATACACTATGGCCAGAGAGGTTTCATGTGCCACTTACAGAATATTTTACCACATTTTGTCCCACTTACCTCGAATACATGCTGTAGAAATTTAAAAAAAAACCTTTTTATTTGAATTTAAGAATCATGACAGTATTAAAAATGAAATAAATAAAACTATTAAATATAAAGAAAGAAGAAAATAATTTATTCTTGAAAAATAACAAAAGCACTAAGAGTTTTTATACTTTCTTCTTAACTCATAAAAAGAGGAAATGGAACAAATTTTAGGCGGGTGGTGATTATTTCCAAATAAAATTGTCTAGTTCGTCGTGTACAGCTCATTTAATTTCAACAGGTATAAAAAACGATCGTGAAAACTAGGTGCGCTCCACGATTACAAAACAGCCGCCTTCAGTGGTCATTCACCGATCTCTGTTTCTAAAAACTGAGGACGGCTGCTGTTTAGGCGAAATTCCCATTTGGTTATCCCGATAGGTTTTTTGTTCATTAAAGTTACTTGGATTAACAATTGGCAGCAAGTACATTAAAAGTCTTGAAGGGATTCATTGCCATTTTAATCCTTTGGCTTGAGGTTATTTCTAAATCTATCACTCTAGAATCCCCCCGAAACGTTTCGGCAGATTTGGGGAAAACAGCTTTGCTATATATATATATATATATATATATATATATACTAATATATCCATAATTTTTTTCTCGTTTCTTGGAGGCATGATGGATCGCTTTAATATTTGCCACTATTTTGAATGCGGCAGAAATATTTCGGTCGGAGATTTATGGCGTTCTTGAAGAGGGAAAGAGGGCGTAGTAGGGTGTGGGTTAAGATATGGGATGTGTACGTGGGAGAGGGGGGAGGGGGAGAGAGGAAGGTATGTTCGGATCGAGGGGAGGGGGATGTCCGCCCGGAAGGGAGTGGGGGAAGAGGGTGAGTCAAAACCGAAGTCAGGTCGGATCATAGCGATCGATCTCCAGGTGGAACACACACGCACACGTAGACCCGTCGGCCGAACGGCCGTTGAGGAATGACGGTGCTTACTCATCCCCCATCTTTCGTCCGCAATGCACAAACACACACGCACGCGAACACAGACGCGCACACGCACACACACACGGCGCCGCTTATGATTTACTCGCTTTTACTCCCTCCGAATTAACCTTTAGCCGGTCTCTTCACGCCAATAAACAAACAAAACGAACCTTAACCCCATCGCTCATTTCTTGCGTCGGACGAATGAGAGAAAAAAGGAAGGAGAAAAAAAAAGCGCGCGGAATGTATTATGATAGGGTTCGTTTCACTCCCAAAAACTATTCTCTCTCTCTCTCTCTTTCCCGATGTGTGTATCTGTGTGCGTGGGAGGTGGGTAGATGTGTTTTTTTATTTTTCGCGTAGTCATCCTTTGAAGTGTGCGCATAAATGCGGCCTCCCTTTCCTCCTCCCCCTTTTCTCTCCTTTCTCCTCCCACTCCTCTCCTTTCTCTCGAACTCGGACCCTCGAGGCGATCCGCATTGAATTCGATTGAGTGTGTGTTTGTGTGCGCGCTGTGAGAAAAAGCGATTGGTTGTATGGGGGAAGGGTTGGGATATTAATGGGTGAGCTCGTCCATCGGGTCGTTTCATCCTCCCGCGGTATAGGACTACTTTTTTATTTAAAAATAAAGGTATTTTCCCCTTGCCGCACACTACTCCCCGAGTCGTCCCGTCGCCTTGGTAACGATGTCCCTTGGGCATCCTTCGGAAGGGGAGGGTGGGAAGGATGGGGAGGGTAAGAGAGGGAAAAAATCTCCGGTCCTCGAAAATGACAGCGTGAATCGGATGAACGAATCATTCCCGCGACTTTCCTCGCTTTGCCCGAGTGAAACTAGCTCCTCATAATTCATCGGAATTTCCTTCAATAAGAATCAAGCTAATTTGCAATCTCTGTTAACGAAATCAAGTTAATCACCAATTGAGATCATATTTATTCAGAATAATCTTATATCTATTTTCCCCCAAAGTGTACAAAAATAAATTTTTCGCTCGGAGATAAGCGGTTCACCTAATATTGTAATATGTAATAGGTTTCGTAACGTTTCCGACATCTTGATCGATTTCGATCCCTTTTGTTTGTTAATCCTCCATAAAATAGTCCCCTATTTAATCTTGTGTATTTTCAAGCGTAAACTACAAATGTAATATTTCAAGAAATAGCGGAAATATTGCAAATATAACGTAATATAAGTAAATCATTTGATTTGCATATCATTATAATCATAACTACCTCCGTTCTATTTCTATAATGTAAGTACCATCTTATTGTCTCACAGACATCTTATATTTTTAGATTAGATTAGGTCTTTATTTGGGGCGAGATTGAGACTAAGAAGTCCCATCTTCCACCTAATCCCTCGTCATGACACCAATATAATAATACGTTCAAGAATTAACAACGATATAATAATAAAACATTAATTGTAAAAAGATAATAATTGTGTGGGAAAAATAACAAAAAAACCCACTGCAGGAAAACACCCGCATAGAAGAGGGGTGTGAAAAACCTGCGAAACCTACTAAAGCTCACTAAACAAATTATCATATGTTGCCCTATAATATATAAGATAACCATACATAAAAATACATGCAATAAAAAAGTATAGGTGAAAAAGAAAAATGGAGGAAAGAAATAGAAAAAATAATAATAATAAAAAATTATGACTGCTTTATAAAACTAACAAGCCTAAAAAATATTTTTTTAAGCGCCTTCTATTGGGATTGATGGGTAACAACAATGAAGCGCTTGGAACATTTGACAAAACGGAATTTTGATAAAAATGTTCAAGAAATATAAATAAGCTGTTAATTTTGTCTGATAAATTTAAATTCTAACCAAAATATTTTTATATAAAAATCATCGTATGAGGAAAGCAAAAAGATTCATTAGTTATTATTTAAACCCATTGCACACCAAGCGCTTCGTATGTGAAACTTCATTCCATTATAATCACCGAGTTCGGAAAGGATGCTTCTTAGATTTTCTTTTGAATCTTCATCATCAGGGAAAAAATCTAGCCGTTTTCTTATGCTTGGAAAATAAAAATCGACCACTGAAGTGGCGTCTGAAAGACAATTCCAAGAATTGAAGACTAGAACTGTACGCCATCCGAACAAAAGTGATACTTGAAATAAGCAAGCGAGGTTCAGCTTTAAATACAACTGATTTCTTTAAACAGATAAGAGATTTTTACGATCATTTCTCTCAAAAGAGTAATATTAGGTGTCCCAGAAACGTCGCGACGTTCGACGAATCTTTGTGTATTTGCAAAGGAAGTTAATATAAAACATTTGAAGTTAGCTGCCATGCTTTATCCGTTCCGTTGCAGAGCATATTAATTATTTTCAGGGTATCTTTCCGGTGGATGGAAAATTTTGCAAGAAAAATATTTGTCCTGATTCTGAATTCCTTCATCTACATAGTGTATCGTGTCAACATCAGTGCCATTTTTGTTTCTTATTGGCGTGTTTTATTGAATTAAGGTTATTTAAGTTTTATTTTATTTAATTTATTTTATCAATGATCAAAAGCTCAAATAATTATAATCCAGAAAAAGATTCGTATTAAAGTATATTCTAACAATGACATTTCGTATAACTTAATCTATAATTTACAATTCAAACTAAACGTACAAATTTAGCTACGTGGCAGAGGCATCGTAAAGTGACACTAATTTCGTAGATTGTTAATTGTTTAATATTTTAAATGTTAAGTGGAGTAGTGTTGAGTACTTGATGCATTTTAATACGTGACCTATAAACCAGTGTAAAGTATTTTTGCAATATTAATTATGTCAGGATCGTATTTTGCAGAATTGAGAACTTTCGTGTTACCTGCTGTAAACAATGTAATCCATTATCCTAAATGCAGGGCTTAGGGAATTGGATCACTACGGGGTAGCGGTTTGAAAAACACTCTTGTAGTATTCCATTTTATTGAATTACCTCTTGTTACTGTTATAAACTATTATATTACATTTTATTAAATAAATTTCGTACTCTTTTTTCATGGTAGTAGTAGCAGAAATATTTTTTCTCTTTAAGTCAGTGTAATATGAAACTCATGGGGGTAGGATGCAACCAACTGACCCAACACAAACGGGTTGCAGTTTGAAAAGTTTATCCATTTCTCGTTATTAGAATGATAGCTCATGTAATATGTTGACATAACTGGAAAGTAACTACACTTGAGATGCATTTTTGCTATCAGCATTTGGGTAAACGTATCCTAGGCTCAAAATTTCGCTCCCCTACCACAGGACTTGTTTCTATATTTTAATTTTATTAAATTCCACATTTTTTACCCTAAAATATTTATCCGTCTTCCAGATTTCTTTCTTGTGTATCATTTGTGTCAAGTCAATTTCATGCATTAGCGAGAAATTCTTAAACGGGGTATTTATTATCTGAAGTTAATGGATGAGCCCGAGAATTTGTGGAATTCCATAATCAAATAAAATTAACAATACGAAGATGTGTTTTTAATAAAAACTTTGCTAATTTTCACAAATGAATGAGAAACACGACCGGTTTCGGTGGATAATCTGCTCCTTCTTCCACGGAAAATAGATCTTCCTTTATAAAACAAATAGTCTACACTGCACATTAGATTGAGTCTCCATATATCACCCAGAAGCACACAAAACTTCGTCGCTTACAATGCATTTCATGGCAAAACGATTCATTGAGTTTCGACGTAAGTGCTATATTAACTGCTGAATTGAAAGAAAAGTTCAAAGATGGACTGTTGAACGACTTTATAACAAAATTTTGCTTTAAGAAAGCGGTTGGAACTGTAACTATCACATGATTCTCCAAGCCATGAATATGATAATCAAGCTTTAATCGCCACTAATAAACAACTGTTCACTGCCCATATATTTTTTCTCTGCTTTCATCGCAGGTGGTTCTGATATGCTGTCCTTTCTCTCACAATTCGTTTTATCTTTGGAGTAAAGCGAAAGACAGCTATTAACAAATTTCATTAAGATTTTTCGTCGTCCGCATCCGAACTTAAATGAAATTTAAAATACGATGCCTGTGTGTGAAGTCATAATTCAACCATGGTTCTCACGTAATTCCAACGGTCTATCAGCTTTAAAAAAATAAACTAAGATTTTAACCGAATGACGCTGGAGAGCGCGTAACCGCTGAACGCAATATTTTCTCCTGGCGGTCGTGAAAACGTAGAGAAAAGTAAACGAAAAACATGGATTCATCCCGTTCCTTCTCCAACCTCTGGGGAGTCTGGGTGATCAACGGACGTAGGAAAGCTATGAGGATGCTTGATGGTAGGGTTTCGTTATATTAGACAGAGAGAGGGGGAAAGGAAGAGGAAAGCGGAAGGGGTGAGAAGAAAGAGCGGACGAAAGATGAGAACGAAAAAGACAGACATCGAATATACGAGTGAGAGAGGAGGGGAAGAGAAAGGTGAAAGGGGCAAAATAAGACGAGTGAAAAGAGAACTTATGTGAGAGGATAAAAAATCAAGAAAAGCGGGAAGGAGAAGAGAAATACTCGAAGGGAGAAGTGAGGAAGTGAAAGAGGGCGAGAGAGAGAAAGATGCGGAAGCATAGAATAGAAGATGAAACTAGGTGAGACGAGAGAGATACAGTTTAGGATATAGAAAAAAAAGAATGGGGTTGGGAGAGGGGAATATGAAGAGAGAGAGAGAGAGAGAGAAGTATGAAGGAACGATATGAAGAGCGTAAACCTCTCGTAGCGAGTCTGAGAAGTGAAAGAAGCAAATAGTTGATGGGGGGTTGGGAGGTTAGTAAGGGTGGGCGGTGCGAAGTAGGGGAGGGGAATGAGGGAGAGGGAGGGGTGGGAGGAGAAAGGGAGGGGAGGGAGGAGAGGGAGGGTCCATCGCGAAGAGGAGGTCGGGGGAGGTAGAAGAGGCAGGGGGAGAGAGGGGATGGAAAGGCTGAAGGGAGAGAGGGGGAGGAGAGTGGAAAAGAGAGAGAGAGAGAGCAGGCGGGTTCAACTCAAGAGGTCACCCGATTACTTTGCTCTTTCCCACGGTCAGGTAGTTTGTAATGGCGGCTCGGTAAGAGACAAGGGGCAAGAGCGTAAGAGAGAAGAGGAGGAGATGAAGAGGAAAGAGGTTGAGGAACAGGAGAGATGGCTTCTCTCTCTCTCTTCCCCTTTTCCCGTTCTCTTTGCCTCACTCCTCAGCATAACCCTTTTCTCCTCCCTCTCCCTTATCGCCCACTCCCTATTCTTCATTCCCCTCATATTTCCCCTTTCTTTTCTGTTTATCCCCTCCGCTTTTATCTCCCTCTTGCACCGATATCCCCAGCTGCCCACGTCATTCCTTTCCATTTATTTATTCTCCTTTGACTTTTTTGTTCACTGAATGTTTTTCTTTTTTTCTAGGTGGATGATTACAGTCCATTTATCTTTCGTCTTTTCGGAGCTAGACGCCGAATAATTCTCTTTCTTTGGCGCGGATTTTGTTTTATTGCTTATTAAAAGCGAAAAGATAGTAGATTCTAAAGGCTGACTTAAGTTACATTATTACATATTTAATGAACACTGAACATGAAATAAGCGGAAATACAAACTTTCGAATAAAGACTCTTGACAAATTAAATTAATTAAAATAATATTATGAACTTATACTATATGTATGTACTGAATATACTAATATGCTTAGATCATGTCATCTACGTGTGAAGAATGAAAGTTTTCAGAGGGCATTAAATATCAAGAGAAAAATATTTGTTATAATGATATGGAGTGACTATAATTTTTAGTTTGGTCTGATTTACACAATCAAAACTCTGGCCATATTTATGGAATGGTCCAAAATAAAATCAAATACCTAATTCAGCATACATAACATCGAGAAATAAAAAACGCATCGCAATACAGACAGCCGCTCATAGATAATTCTTCCTTACTAAGCAAACGCGAAAAATTGCTGAATTTCGCTCAAGAATTTTTTTATCTCTTCTGGTGATTTGTGTGTTAAAGAATACTGTAAATAGCCATTATCCAACTTTTAGTTTTTTGTTTTAACCAAATTAAATAGTGACGGAGATCAAAAAGACCGCGTTGGTAGCATTACGGTACCTACCCTTGTTTTTTATAATAAATACTAGCGAAACCCGTGCGAAAAATTCGCAAAAAAATAAATATTGATTATGTATTTATATTCCAAAAATATGAGATTGAAGAATATTCATTCATTTGTAAAGACAAACAAAAGCCTCCTTGTTTTTCCCCATAAAGGTCTATTACTCGTTTGATAAAATATTTCTTCAAAATTTTTATTCTGTGATAACTTAACATTCACAGTCCACTAAGACTATTTTCAGCCATTTTAAGGTCTAGTTTTCACCCTGAGGAAGTATTTAAATGATAACTTGATATTACACGTTGTTGCAGGTAAAAGTTGCGCTATTTATGTTGCTGATTTTAAAGCCTGGTAAAAATATATATTCATCTAATATTTCGCTCACAATCATTGTACGTGAGACGTCATTGATATTTTTGTAAGCCAATGTGATTTTCGTTGATAAAGGAAATTAATTAATTACGGCCTGTTCATCATTTTCATCTCCCATGGCTGTAATTTAAATAACTTTAATATAATATTAAATAGGGTTAGAGGTCTCTTAAGTGAAAACCCACATATTTCAAATTACAAAAAGTTAAACATTTCCAGGGATGAGAAAGTGCACCCCCTCCCCCCCCGCTCCCTTCAGCGGACGCCCATGCATTTTTCTTTGTATATCATTTTAGTTAAACACAGCTCTAGTATGTCATCATCATAGGTAGTCTTTCCGTAGACAGGTCCGTGATTATTAAACCTGGTTCTCCATATACTCCTATTTTCCGCTGTCCTCTTCATATCTTGATAATTCTCTTTCCCTTTCAAATCGTCTATCAGCTGACACCTTTTCCTACCTCTTTCCCTTTTTCCGTCTAGTTTTCCTTCTAACACGTTTTTAATCACACTCTCTCTCCTCAGGTATTGTCCAATCCAGTTTGCCTTTCTCTTTCTAATAGTCTGTATAATCATTCGCTTCTCTCCTACTCTTCGTACCACTTCATCGTTTTTCAACTTATCCATCCATTTTATCTTCAGCATTCACCTCCAAGTCCACATTCCAAAGATTTCCAAGTATTTGATGTCATTTTTCCTTAGTGTTCACGTTTCTGCCCCGTACAAAGCTATACTCCATACATAGCATTTTATGAACTTCTTCCGGATATCTTCCCTTATATTCCCCGTTTAAAAAATTCGGCCGCTAAAAATTCGCAATTGTTTGAATTAATTTTTGAGGTTTGTGTATTATCGAATGTGCTACGAAGCTGAAATTTTTTTACCGGTAGATTTTGTGAAAAAACTAATTAAAAGATTATAAAAAATTTGATATTTTAATTTCTTTAGCTGTTAAAAATTCTTAAAATTTAACCTAATAGATAAATGTTTAGGTACTTTGGGGCAAGCTAGGAAGCTGAAATTTTAAAGTTAAGTAGAGCTCAGTGCATTTAAACTAACAAACATTTGAAAAGCTCCAACAAAGTGTTATTGCGGCCGTATTAAACATTTGAAATTTAAACAATTAAATAAATATTATTTTACCTCTAGATGTGCTACAACTTCAAATTTGACAAAAACGTGTGGAATTAGCACATTACATTGGATAAAGTATAATATTCTTAAAATTGCAAATTTAAGGCATTGTTATAATCAAATATGGTTCAATAAGGAAAAATAGAAATTGGGTGCAGAGGTGAAATATTTTGAATTAAGAAAATATTTCTAATAATGCTATATCTCTCTGAAATATTAATGTTTATCAGGGTCAATTGAAATGCTTGCAGAATGCAAGCACCAACTACTAGTATATATAACATATAGGAGGATTCTAATGTTTAGGCACTTCCAGATAAGCTGGAGATTCGACATTTGACTAGAAAAAACGAAAATCTTGAAAAAGTGCAACAATGCGGCCGCTAAAAATTCGCAATAGTTTAAACAAATTTTCAAGGATTATGTATTTTCAAATGTGCTACGCAGCTGAAATTATTTTTAGAGGTGGGATTTGTAAAATAACGAAATAGGGATTATAGAAATTTTTATACTTTATTTTGTTTGGCAATTAAAAATTCTGAAAATTTAAACAAATAGGTAGATGATTAGATACTACGCTGCGAGTTAGGGAGCTGAAATTTTTTAATTATTTAGAATTTTGTCTATGTAAACAAATAAACATTTCATTGTATTTGTTATTGGGGCTGTTAAAAATTATTTATATTTTAACATTTAGAAAAATGTTATTTACTTCTAATTGTGCTATAAATTTAAAATTTGGCAGAAATGTGTGGCATTATTAACCCGATGTGGGAAGAGTATAATATTCCTAAAATTGTAAAAATGAGTGATTGTTTAACTCCATTATTTTTCCATAATGAAAAAACGAAAACCGATCCTGAGGAGAAATCTTTAGAATTAAAGAAATATTCCTCGTGATGAAGTATCTCTTTGAAAAATTAATGTTTTTTCAAGGTGAGATGAAATACTTGCAGTATGCAAGCACCTTCTACTAGTAATAATAATAAGTCCTTTTCCAGGGCGCCGAAGTTTAAACTGAACTTAGAAACAAAAAAGTAGAGGGAGTTGTCATCACAAACGCATGACGCGAAATACAACCAATCGGCGCGAAACAGAAGTAATGGTCAAAAAAAGTTTGCCGCTAAGTGCAAATCCGCGAACCGCAAGTACGCGAAGTTCAAAAAGGTGATGTATTTATTTGCTTTATTTAGATTTGTACGCATACATTTCATTTTTGCTTATCATTTATTTTGTGCTGAAAAATCAAGTAAAACAGTATCGTGCTGTAAAAGATTGATATGTATAGATAGCCCTAGAAGTTACAAATTTGCAAGCAAGGCAACCCTATACACCTCGGATGCGTTTTTTCTTGTACTTTTCGCTTACATGAGCAAAACTGAAATCACTCTGGAATATTTTAATTTGTATTTAAATGTGAAACATCTCATTTTTAATGAAGGTAAAAAATATTATCACTCAGGTTAATTTTCACATTAAAACAGATATGAGAATTGGGAATTTCAAACGACTTATTCAATGCTATATGTTGGCTAGTCTGCGACAACAGTTGCCGCGCGCGTTGCAATTTTCGCACTAACGCGAGAGCATGGTTTTTATTATTGTTATCTTGCTGTGATAACGTGAAATGAGTGGCAGTCTCCATGTGGAGATGATTGCTAGCTAAGGTGCGTATAGTGCAGTTGGGAAAGTTTTAATTTTATAACTTCGAAAATATATGTTCGGTAATAAGTGAATCAACAGAATTGGGCTCGAAGGTACTCCAATGTCTAAGATACAGAGGTCCAAACTTTTTAAGTGGTTATTCAGAAATTATGATAACATAGGTATTGCAATGAAAAGTATTTATCAAAAGAAGTTATTACCCTTGGAGAAATTAAGTTTGGTATGTTTACAGCTTGCGATATTGTATTGTTTTAGCTGTATGGAATGTCATCGTGAATCTATTATGATTGCTAGTGTTATGTTAAAGTCATTGATTGTATTATATAGATATTAAATCTCCGTTTCGATTTTCAATTTCAGTATAATGATTTGCAGTCACCCATAATAGACGACAAATTATTTGATGCCAAGCCATTTATTTTACTCTTTGGCCAATATTCCACTGGAAAAACAACATTCATTCAAAACATAATAGGGAAGGAATTTCCAGGCATGTGGATAGGGCCGGAACCAACAACTGACAGGTGGAATTATGTATTATTTGGCTGAAACTTTGGATTTAAAGTTATTTCATCCTTTTTATTTCTTTATTTGAGATCTTATGCAGTGTGAAATCAATAGGCTTTTCATTTTCTAGTGTTTATTTTGTCAAGTATTGTATCAGTAGAGGAAAATTGTCTCCTTTAAACTGAAATCAGTGCATTACAGTTGGCCTATTTTAAAATGAGTCAACATTATAAATGTGAATTAGTTATGCTCAGGAAATAGTACTGCAAAAGTTAAACACTACGTTATAATTCCCACATTATTTTTAATTGCGTTAAAATTGTTATTATTTATTTTTAATTTATTAATTGTGAAATAATGAAAATGTTTACATTGTTTCAAACTATTCGTACAAAAGAAATAACCCTTATAGAAGAAAGTAATACCGAAAATTAGTTTTAGTTAATCTTTTAAATTTGGCTGGTTCATGTGAAGAGGGGTTAAAAATAGGCAAATGTGAAGTCTTGCTGTAGATGTACCTTAAATGCATGTTGGCATAATATTGCTATATTTTCTCACAGTTGAATAAGTTGACCATATATTGCCAATTTAATCAACCAAAATTACCATTTTAATCTTTCAAAACTCGTGTGTTATCGATAATTTAGTAATTATATTGCCAAAGAAATAAGCTGGGCCCTCACTATTGTCTTATAACTAAGTACTTTGAAAAGCCACTTGCAGTAGTAACAGTACCCATCTAATCTGGTGTAAATAATGAAAATCATTAATAAAATAAAGACAACCGATTCAAATGAAAGAAAGAGTATTTCTTCTGTATACAATCGTAAGTAGTAACACTTGCAGAAAATGCTCAACTAGTATTGTGCTTAATCAATTTTCCCAAAGAAAAATCTAACACTGTTGGGTTAAAAATGATGAATTTACAGTAAAACATGGCGTCTTCAGGAAGTTAAATTTTTGTTCCATTTGTTATCAAATGTAATAAAATCTGCATCATAAAATTTATAAACTACTTACCTTTTTATTTCCTTGCACACTTGAAATATTATTTCTGAAAGCATTTTCAGTTCTACTGTATTTTAGTGTAAAGAATTCTTGGAGAAAGAAAATACGTATGTACATGTATACTTATGTTGACATTTCTATGATTGCAGTAAAAAAAGGAAAAGTTAAAAACTCATTTTTCAGGAAGGCCTCTGCAAGTTTGTAAACAATCCTGAAAATCAGAACAATGAGATTCTTAGAGCCATTGTACCATGTCCTTATCTTAAGAAGTGAATGAGACTGGTTTATGCCCTTTATGCTCATTGAAAAAGATGAATTTTCTCAACACCACATCCCAATACCGAAAAAATATGACTTGCGGCTTTTTGACTGCCCACCAAAGATTTGTTTTTTTAGTTGTGTTTATTTTAGTTTAATTTTTGTTATAGTTTCCATTAAATTGTGTTTAATGACGTAGAAAAGTTAAAATATATTTTTAAATAATTTATTCAGGTTCATGGCAGTGATGAACAAACATGGTATTGGGAGAGACAGCATACCAGGTAATGCTCTGGTGATGAATCCAAAATTTCCATTTCAAGGTCTGACCAAATTTGGAAGCCGTTTCCTCGATCGCTTCCAGGGATCATTCATACATTCTCCTTTTCTTAGCAATGTGACTATTGTGGATACTCCCGGAGTTCTGTCTGGGGAAAAGCAAAGTATAAAGCGTGGGTGAGTGTTCAGTTTTTTATTTAACATTTTAATGAAAGCATTTTCATTTACTGAGATGTTATCTTGTACCTTTGAATTTTTTAATCTTCTCCACCTTTCTTGTGAATGGAAAATAATAGTTTAAAGCCAATGGACCAATTAAAATTGCCTAATCTATAAAACCTGATGCCATTCAAGAGAGTTCTACTTATATTGCTGGTTTTGAAATAGCAGGCATTAACATTGCCACTTGGATTCATATCTACACTCAATCCAAATAGAATTAGTGATTTCCTATCGCTTAATATTGAAGCCAATAAATTGTATCTCTTTCCTTAGTACATTCAGTTTTTCAGCACTTTGCAATAATATCATTATAAATGAACAATTTGGTTCATATTTTTTAGAAAATTTTAAATAGGCAACAACTTTTTATAAATAATATTTAATTAAATCTTTACAGGGCTGCAAATGTGTGAATGATATTTTCAACCATGCTGATAATTGCATTTAGGCCATAGATAAGAAATTTATATGGCTAATCACTGTATTTTGTTCAAAAACATCAAAAATGTTGTTATTTCATATATATTGATTTTTTCGCATTTAACTGTTTTTTGCATCTATTTTGCATATATTGGAAAATGTGAATTTCACGTACCTCTAGCAATGGTGAATGGGTTTTATAACTAAATTGGCCTTATCAGCTGCAGTAGACTTATAATTTAAGAAAAAACAATTTTTTTAAAGATGTATATTTAAGTTTTTGGATCCTATATTTTTAGACTAATTGTTTACTCCTCATTTTCAGTTATGATTTTCCAGGAGTCCTCCGTTGGTTTGCTGAGAATTCAGATAGAATCATTCTTATTTTTGATGTACACAAGTTGGATGTGTCAGACGAATTGCATTGGTTAAGTATCATGTTTTCTTCAATATAAATTTACTTCCCATTTATATCCCATATTTGTACATATTAATAAATGCAGAAAACCTATTTATACATAATAATTCTTTATAACATTGTGGTCTTTTTGTTGTTAGGCTACATGCACAGAAAATTTTGCAAAACTTACAACAAAAACTGCCATATTATAAAACCAAAAAAAAATATATTTTTGTTAATTTGAAATATTAACCCTTTCAATGTAGCCCCAAAATCCAGAGTTTCTTACAGGTGACTGAATTGAATTCTCAATGTTTTTCATTAGATTGTTACATTATTCGTAATTTTCCAAGTATTTCTTAAAAGTACCGTATTTTCTGGTCTATAACGCGCACCTTATAGATAACGCGCAAGTGATTTTTTTTAGGGGAATCAAGTGTACGAGAATGGCATAAAGGCGAATTGGTGCTGAAAAAGTTGCATCGGAAAAAACGAGCAATGCGTTTTAGAAAATGCTTTTGGCCAGAACTCGAGGAAGAAATGTATGAATGGGTGATACGAGAAAGGGCAAAAGGCATTAGGATTTCAACAACAAGGGTCTTATTGCAAGCAAAATGCATTGCTCAAGAGATGGACATCGTGGGCTTCAAAGCGTATCCTTCCTGGGGATTCCGTTTCATGAGGAGGAACAATTTGTGTGTTCGTACATCGACAAGCATCGGCCAAAAATTACTGATGGACTGGGAGGCGAAAATGATTAAGTTTAGACAATATATGAAAGAAAACATGTCTGGAGTTGATGCAATGCATGTCTGCAATATGGACGAGGTTCCGGTGAGTTTTGATCTTCCTTGTGCTAGAACTGTGAACCCTAAAGGGGTGAAAGATGTTTCCGTAGCAACTACTGTGCATGAGAAGTCGAATTTTACAGTTGTTTTGTGTGCAATGTCTGATGGTTTTAAGCTTCCTCCTATGGTGATTTTTAAACGAAAGAATGCTTTCCTATGGACATAGTAGTAACCGCAAATGAGAAAGGTTGGATGAACCAAGAAATGATGAGGGTTTGGATGGACAGTGTGTGGAGAAAGCGAAAAATCTGCCTTTTTTAATCGGAAGTCACTGTTAGTCATGGGTTCATGTCGTTGTCATGTGACGCCTGAAATTAAAAAAGTGGTCGGTAAATATTCAAAGCTAGCTATCATTCCCGGTGGTTGAACCAAAAAAACTTCAACCACTAGATCTGTCCGTGAACAAGTCATTTAAATCAAAATTGCGAGCTAAGTGGGAGGATTGGATGTTAGCGGGTGTGCATCAATATACTAACTCTGGGAAAGTGAAAAGACCATCCTATGCAGAAATGTGTAAATGGATTGTTGAGAGTTGGGGATCTGTGATGGCTAGCTGTGTAAAAAACTGTTTTAAAAAGGCTCTTAGTGATACACTTATGACAGACACGGAAGAATTTGAAGATGATGAAGGTGATTCTTCTGAAAATGAAGTTTCAAATGTGCCTGACCAAATTATGAGTGCTATTGAATCATTTGACATTGACTCAGGTGATGATTTTTATGGTTTCGAATGAATTGTAAAAGTTAATATGCATTGATTTCAATAAAATTTTATTTTCCTTTGTATAATGTGCATGATGTTTTTTCCCGATTTTTATATTTTTTGTATAGATAATGCACGCGTTATATACCAGAAAATACGGTAGTATGTTCAGGACAATTTATGCTCGATACTACAATAAAAATAAGTAGAAACATATTTAATGCTTAATAAACAATTAAAAAGTATGAACATAAACACTAGTTTTGCAGAAAACATAAATAAACCTATAAAAATGAACAAGTGATCAAACACATAATAAAACATTACGATTAAATGACTACATGATTACGAGTGAGTACTCACCACCAACACAATCCGATGAAAAAAAATGCAAATTGTGAAACTGACGTTTCCCAAACGGAGGGAACCAAATTGATGGCTAGAGGCAAATGAAAGGATGCTAAGACGTGACGGTCCCCGCCAAACCGTTAGAACCAGATGTAGCACGATGGGAGTTCCAGTCATGGGATAGGACCCCTCATGACAGAAATTCCAGTCATGCCACGTTGAACGTGTTAATAAACATTTGAGAATGTGAATGACACACAAGCATGTTTGAAGCAATAAGACAGCAGATGATTGCACACTGCGGTAGTATTTTATAGATATTTAATACTGCTTAAAAACTAGTTTGTTTATTTGTATAATAGGTTGGTAATAATTATTTTTTGTGGAGATTATTATCAATTGATCTGATTGCTTTACTGATCATAATGATTGCTTTGCAGTTTTTGATTCAGCGGATATTCTGAGATTAGATTAAATATCTCAAAAGTTCAGTTAAGGAGACCATTCTGGTTTCCCAACATGTTTGTGGATTTGATATTGTATACCAGTGCCCTGGCTTGTTGGTCAACATTTTTAGATTTTTTAAATTACTTGCCGCCTATTTGCCTAAATTGCATTTAGATTACAAAATACTTCTTAATTTTATAGTTAATTTTACATTAAATAAGGATAATACAGAAAATCAGCTATTGTTCTGTTTTTGCTGCAACAGAGCGTGTCCCAGCTCTTCTTTCTGATAATATGGTCATCCTAGTTGATTTGAAAATTTAAAATCACTGTATTAACGAAGTTGGTATTTAAAGTGGAAGATTAAATCCATTTAGTAGACATTTACACTGTTCATCCTTCATGGCTTCACACCCAAGTTAATTCAAATACGTTTAAACACCAGATATCTAGTTAAATCAATTTTGAAAAATTTCAAATGCAGTTATTAATAAGAGACCTGTAAAACCACATCTCTCATTGCAATATTAAATGCTAATTTGACTGATTTTTTTATTTTAGCTGTATAGAGGCAATGAATGGTCACCAAGACAAGATACGCATATTACTCAATAAGGCTGATATGATTGATCACCATCAATTAATAAAAGTCTATGGCTCGCTGATGTGGTCCCTGGGAAAGATCATTCCAACTCCAGAAGTTTCAAAGGTGTATCTTGGGTCATTTTGGGATCAGCCTATAAAACAGGAAATCTATAAAGAGTTTGTGAATTTTTTGTCCTTAAATTTCATTCCTTACACAATTCCAGTGGAATGGAGAGTTTTACTAGTCAGCAAACCTTTTATTATGTACATGGTAATTAATTGCACCTAAATATGAGTCATTTTGAATCAAATTATAAGAGGATTTGTATTCATCTCTTATGGATAATGATTAGTCACAGTTATCCGAGAAAACATTAATGTTGACACATTAATCGAACAACTATGGAAGAAATTTATTTTACTGTATGCTTGTAGAGTCCACATTTATACTGTGAGAAATTTTGAGAAACGTTAAAAAGTGCTATCTATTGATAGTTACGAATAATGAAAAATAACATCCAACTTCTAGATTTATTGATGGACAATATTATGGTAAATTTAGCTATAAAATTTCTCTATAGACAATATTACTTATAACCAATTGTCCATCGGTGGTGGCGGTGTCGTAGTGGGTAGAACACTGGCTGCTACTCGCCTGCTTCTCAAGGGAGCAGCAGGCACGAATCCTGCAAAAGTAGGATTTTTTTGAAGGTCACCCAACCCCCTGTTTGTGTGGTTTGAGGAGGCCATGCAAAGTTAGCATTCCATCTTTCAGAAGGGACGTTAAACCATTGGCCCCCTTGGTGCTTTTCATAAAGAGTAGGCTAATGCTGGCACCGGGTTTCCCTCCTCCCTTCTGTATGTATGTCCAGTTGATGACAGTGTAAAATGACCGTAACAGTCGACAGACTTAAAAAATCAATTACTACTACTACAATTGTCCATCTGGTTGCATTACTTTCAATTGACAATGTTACTACATACAGGTATCCATTATAAAATAATAGCTCTGTTAAAAAGAGTCCAATTTTGTCCAGCAGCTGACCCTGTAACTTAATTGTAGTTATTGCAAATGCAGATATTTCCTATCCCTACATTTCTTCACTTTCCCTTACTCTTCTTTCACTCTCATGACCATGTGCTGTCTGCATGCTATGCTAACAATAACCTCCCATCCCTCCATTACTGGGAGTAGAGTACATAATTGGCAACAATCGGATTGCTATAGTAACAAAAATTTGCACTTCAAAAAATCTTCCAATTTTGTTGTTAAAAGTGAAATTTTGAATGGATTAGGTCCATATTTGAAATGTGACAGTATGAAAATACCCAAATCTGAGTTCACGTCCCACTTTGTATGTTGATTTTAAGTAAATTTAAAGTACTGAAGAACACGCTACACTTATTCCTGTGTTACTCAAATAGAGGAAATTAAATAGGAGAAAATATTTTTTTATTGTAATGGTTGGAATTATCAACTCTCTAAAAGACAATGCATGTCACCCTGAATAAACAGTAATAAAAAATGACAAAGGAGAAACCAGAAAAATTAAAAAGAAGTACACATACATAGGGCTGCCATACGTCCACATTTTCCTGGACATGTCCTCATTTTTGACGTTCGATGGACCTTCCGGGAGGAATTTCTAAAATTTCGAGAATGTCAGGAATTTTGGCCCTGAAAAGTTCCAACTCTCCTGATCTTCACTATTGGATAAATTTTGCGGAGTATGCCCCTATCAGCATTGCCAGTTCAGTGGATTTCCGTATTTTTCCCCAAGTACCTTATGCACACAGTACGAGTATATACTCATAATTGTTTATTATTTATTAAATATTTCATAGATTCTTACCCGTATACTATTTACCTTTATTGTCCCTGCATTGATACCATTCATTGTATCATACAACAGAGCAGGGTTCCCCAGTAGTTCCTACGACAGAAGAATCTCTTTTCTTATTCTCCTCTTTGAGCAAATAACGTACTTGAACCCACTTTCTTTTTGCAAAAATCTTCATAGTTGGGTGATGAGAATATATTTGTATAGGAAGTTCACTGATCGAAGGAGCTTTGATAAATCAGTGATTTATAGCAGAAACTACAAAGAAAGTACAAAATTAATGAATTTTTAAAAGTGGACGCTGCACAGGGTGCCATATCACATCGAAAACGCTTTGAGTGGTTAAAACGCTCATTAAATCAAATTTAAAGACATTTATAAGTGGAAGACATCTGCTCAGTAACGTAAACAACGCCTATTACATTATTTTCAATTAAAAAAATATTTTCCATTTATGCGCTTTCGCTTTATGTGACGATTTCCAGGATCGCAACTCTCGCATAAATTGGGGGATACCTGTAATTTACTTATGACACGAGGTTACTAGGTGTCGCTGTTTGGCCGTGTGAAGACTTCTTCTTTCAAGTGTTTGAGTAGCAAAGTTTTTCGTCCGTTCTCCTGCAATTGTTGAAGCCTTCGTTAATTGGAGTGGGTTGCTCTGCACACATTCTGCATAAACTGTTTCCAGCATAGAACAAATACACTGGATGTGGACATTGAGTCAATTGTTCTAAAGATTTTGAACTATTTTTCAGTTTACACTGTGTGTTGAAATTTTGAAACAATTTTGTGAATTTGCCCAAGTAACTTATAAAAAGCTTCTTTATTACAGTAAAACTCGCTGGCTTTCACTATTACCTGTTATTGATAGGCTTCTGCATATGTTTCTAGCATTAAAAGCCTTCTTTTTGTCACAAGAAGACCCACCAACTATAGGACCCGTGTCTTGATTGAGTGTAACGTCTTTATTTTTGAAAATGGCTAAACTTTCGGCCACATCTAAAAGGTAGTTACTGGAAATGGGTTGAAGTAATTTAAGATTATCTAAGGAAGTGGAGTGTTGTGTGTGAAGAATGTGGGTTGCTAAACTATTGTGTATTTGTGCATTTATTTTTTATGGTTATAAGGAGGTTTCTCCTTTTTATTGTAACTAACTATAGGGCTCCAAAAATTTAATTCTTAAACTGTAAGTTTTGTCGAAATCAAATCATTACAATCTGTAGAAGTTTGCTAGTTACTTTTGCTGGTTGGAGACAAAATTGATTTTTTATAACATGATAAAGAATTAAGTAGATATAACAGGCAGGAGAAAATGCAACTTAATATAGCAGTTTATGGCTGGAAATGCAATTGCTTTTTATATTTATTAATGCTAAATATAAAGTTATAGTTTGTCTAGAATTCTCAACTTTTTTGCATTCTTGGACAATGTACTAGAACATTATTTAAACATGTACCACATTTTTTGTAGCTGTAACCTATTATCAGTTTCCAGATTCCAACTCTTTCAGCCTGAGAGCATGGGCCTGCCTCCATAAGACTTGATTTTTTTTATATTTTATACTCTGATGACTATCATCTGTATGTCCGTGGACTGCAGGTCATGAAAATCGGGTTTTATTTTTCAAAAAGTAAAATATATTTCAAACTTATAGAAGGCAATTGAAAAGTCACGCAATCCATTAGATTTGTGTAGGTGTCATTTATTAAAAATGACAAACTTTAATTTAAAAACTCAATTTAAATTACGAAACCTGGTGGAAATGACCATCACCTTCGTTGTGCATTAATTCTTTTCAGAGAAATGGCAAATAATTGTTTGAGGTATGCTTGAAATACGTCTCTATATTTTATTGCAGTTCTTGTAACATATGAGGATTATTTCTGTGCACAACCCAAAAATATAAGTGAGGTGGTGATGAATATTGAATAAGGAGGACAAAAACTTTTAAGAATATTATGGTCACCAAAATCTTGATACCACTGACAGTACCGAATTCATTTCTCTTTGTCTGGTGCCTTAAGTTCATGATGTGTATACAATAAGCATGGACCTTCAAAAGCTTTGTAGCCTTATCTGCACTTCCAAATGACAGTAAACGTTGCTGGGAAAGTTTTCTTAGTTATTTATGTGGAAATCATTACAATCCAATACAGATATTTTCAAGAGTTTCATCATTTAACACTGAAGGTCAGCAGGACTACTTATTATTTTAATATTGCCTGTCTCATTAAAATGTTTAATGAGACTATATATTGTTGATTTATCTGGAACAGGAGATTCTGGAAATGATTGCTTAAATGGATTATAGCTGTATAAGTAAGAATATTCAATGATAAACATGTGTTGCACTAGTGAAAAAGACATTCTTTTGCTCTGGCTGTTCTGAAACAACTGATGCTGAGAGGGGGGAGTAAATAGAGGACCAATTACACGCTGTATACTGTATTAGTGCTGCATTAGTGTGCAATGTTTAAGATTTTAATATTGTGTGTTTTGCTGTGAAAAAACATCAACTTCATGGGTTGCGTGACTTTTTCATCATTCTATATCAAGAAAAAACTGAAGTTTTGGTTGTGTATGATAGATGTATTAGCTCCATTTGTCATAGTGAGTACATGTTTGTAATTATAAAAAATCCCTTGAATCAGTATTCTTCTGATATGAATGTCATCATGTATATATATTGTGAATCTTAATAGAGAATGTCAGCTAATATAAATATATATATATATATATATATAAATTTCTTGTCTATGAGAATAGAAATAGTATCATCCATTTTGTCTCTTTTTAACAAACTTTATTAATCTAATTTCTTGCAGGTTGTTTGAATATGAAAGATTAAAACTCTATGAAGATATTGAAAGTATTCCAAGAAATTGTTACATGAGAAAAATTAATGACCTTATAAAAAGAGCTCATCAAGTTAAGGTTGGTTTTTCCTATAATATGCTATGTCATTTTGTAAAAAATTGTTTCAGTTGCATATTTACTTCACAAACACATATAAAACTTGTGCATAAAAATCGTCCAAGCTTCAGTTTACAGAAAATTCCGCGGCAGCCAACTGAAAGTAGAAGTTATTTTTTTAAGCCTTTTTAAAACATCTTGCGTATAATTAAACAATCATTATTTTCAAATAATTCTTACATTCTTGAAACAATCATGTATTCTTTAAATATGTTTTATTAAAAAACACTGTAATACTATTTAAACTTTCTGAGTGCATGGAAAATCCACTAGAGATATTGAAGCTCAGGATGCACATTATGTTTGGTCACTTTGTTTGAAGTATTTCGGCCGAACATGTTCGGCACAAGATTATATCGGCTTATAGAACATGTTCGTCATGTCTCAGCTCACCGGTAGTGGGTATGCCGAACATATTCGGCACAAGATTATATCGGCCAATAGCTATGGGTATGCCGAAATAGTTTGTCATGTGGCTTGTATATCACGTTGCAGTGTCCTTGACGATAGATGGGGTATACCTCCAAGATTCAAAATAATATAAGGGTTTTTCGGAAGGCATGTGTTTGTCATGTGGGGTTGCCTATTATAGCCCCTAGATAGGCCCGCATTTTTATGGTCGAAGTCGCTTTCCCTTTACCTCCCGTGTGGTCCCGAGTATAATAAAACCCCCTCCAAGTGTCAGTTAATGGTAGTTTTTGAAAAACAGATAATGTGTAGTGTTGGAAAAATTATAATATAACATTCCCTTTCATTCTTCATTTTATGCAAATTTATTTTTTTTAATGTTTATATGAATGTTCCTTATTTGTAGCCTTTATAAACTCGTGAATCTCGCCAATTTTAGTATACTTTCCTGAAGGATGGGGAATATTTCCAGGTGTCGAAAAATAGTAAGGGAATGAAGGAAGCTGCATCTGTCATGTAGGGTTGCCTATATAGCAACAAATGTTCAATTGCCTTTTCTATATTGCTATTTTTGTAATTATTTTTATCCTTTTGAAATTTTTTATTTCATCAATTTTAATAAGATTAATAGCAATAAAACATACTTTGTGACTACAAGAATTTATCCTGATAGTTTGTTAATTTATAAAAAAAAAATATTTTTCCTTAATGTTCACGATTTTGGCATTCAATTAAAGTATATTAAGTAAAAACCTCGATTATTGTCATGATTTTTAAAACATCCAAAACCGAAAAAAAGTCCCCACCAGCAGTGAACCTTGGCAAAATTAAATCCCCGGATGACTGGTTAATTACTTGAATGTTCTAATGTGTGTTATGGAATTATTGACAGTATGTAATTTATACATTGATATCTGTTGATATATATATTGTAAACATGTTCTTAGCTTGACTCAGTAGGTTTCGCAGGTTTTTCCCACCCCCTTCTTGTGCGGGTGGCTTCCTGAAATGGATTTTTTTTTCCAGGATAAACTTCATCTTCATCCTTGATTTTTCCCACAGTGTAAATTCTTTCCTTACGACCTTTCATTTTGTAAAGACTAGCATTCTTCATTCTATCATATTGTAAGTATATATTCACTTATTGTAAGTATATTTGTAATAAATTTGGGATTAGGTGGAAGAGGGGACTGCACAGTCTCAATCTCGCCCTGAATAAAAGACATAATCAGTCAATCAGTGGGTCATAGCATGTATGTACAGTCATTTGTAAAAGTCTGTGGGCAAGCTCGGTCGCGCCGCTCACGGCCAAACAGTGAAGTTAAAATATATGTTGGCACTACGTGATTCGCAGTGAGAGAGGGGTAGGGTGGTGTGGGATATATGTTTTGGAAGTTCGAGCGAATGAGGGGAAACAAGAAATGGCCGTAGAATTGCAGGCTACCGGGGTCGAATTGAGACCGCACCTCGCCCCTGAGGAAAGGTCTCGAAATTGAGAAATCTAGAATGAGCTGTTCTTCCCTTCGGTAGTAAAACTGCAGCAATTCCAGAAGCAATATCTCCTCTTGATTTAACTTTTGCTAAGACCAATTTGTAGATGAAAGTTTTACCGGAACCCCTGGTCCATCGATGAAAATGATCCTTTGGTTTGATGAATCAATTGTAGTGATGATATTTGTATAAATGAATTCTTGCTCCGCACTCAATTTATTAATATTTTCATTGAAATAAAGTTTAAGCTAAATTAATCTTTGTTTATTTACTGTTGTGGATAGCAATGAATTAATTTGTTTATTTACTGGTTGTAGATAGCAACATAGTAATTTGTTGCACGCAAAAATGAGTTTTCTTTATATATAGTATATAGATTTAATGACTTAATGACTTTCACAAAGTGATCAAAACAAAACATGTCTACAGTAAGTGCATCGAACAAAACAAAATTTGTTACAATTTTCAATATTGCAGTTGTCATCACCCATAGCAAAATTGACTGTAATACATTTTTAAACTGCTGTTCTTTGGGCAACAAAGATAGATATCCTGGCCGCTGCAATGCATACCTTAACATAGACTTAAATACTGGAGCATGCATAAATATGCATTCACTTATCTATAAGTGTATGCATATTCATAATAAAAAATCTATCATTTACCTTTTTGCACTGGCCTTCATCTAGATCGTACCAAACACAGTCAATTATTCTCCTTGCAAACACCTTATATTGTCGAAAATTTATGAACACCCAAAGGCTGAATATATTTTGTGGTTTTGGGAGGAATGATGAAAGGTACAATATGTTTTCCTGTTAGTGCAGTTGCAATGATGTCCGTATCAGTTTGTCCACTCCAGGTAAAATCAAAATTTCTATAGCTTTGATCTAGTTGCCATGATAACTGTTAGTTCTTATTGTTAAAATGCAACAATGTGTCACTAAATACAAATATATAGATTAATTATAATGTTTAAAATTCATAACCCAGGAAATACAAGCCTGATAGAAAATCTGCAAAACATGTAGGTATTAATTTTTTTTCTACAATATAGCAAAGTTTCATTGCAAAGTCAGTCTTTACAAAGAAGAAAAATGTGTTTTATGATTGTAGTTTATTCTAAAATTTAATATTAAAAAATTCAAAATTAAAGAAATATGAATCTGACAGAAAAACGGCAAAACACGTAGGTATTGCTTATTTTTTGATTCTCTACAATATAGCTAAGTTTTGTCCCAAAGTCAGTGTTTTTGTCCGAGACCTTCCCTTGTTAGAGAAATTGGATCAATTTGCTCTAAGCTATTGTTGCCCAATTGTAAATGTTAACCTCCCAAATAATGTTAAAAAATGGAAATTTGGTGACTACAACTAGATGACATGGAATTAAAATTAAAACTCCTGCGCCATAATACTTGTAAGTATTTAGTTTGAAAATCTTTTATCATTTCCTTTATTATTATCTGGATCATTTAACGGTGCAGGAGTTTTAATTTTAATTCCACCTCCCAAAAAATGTATTTCTTACTAGTGCTTATAACGCTTATGTGTTATGATTTTTTATAATTTTCTTTATACAGGCCCATGCACTTATAATGTCTTTTATGTATGGACAGTACCCAAGATTTTTAAAGTATAGAAAAAAGGAGATGTTGATAAATAAATTGCCAGAAATGTATGAAAAGATACAATTGAAATACTCAGTAAACCCCGAGTTTTTTCCTAACATCTTGAAAATGCAGGTAATTTTAAAGCAAAAATATTATTTGAGGCACATGATCCTATTTTAGAAACTTAAGTATGTGTTTAAAACTGTTTGCCGATTTAGTTTTAAAATATTAGCCTAAGCCTCTTCTTTATACTTTAGTTCATGAAGTTTTAATGTTCTTTTGCATTTCTATAGATGGAAGCTGGTATCTCAGATTGAGGCTTATTATTGTTGTATTTTCAGAATCTTCTCACAGACTTAGATTTTTCCAAATTAAATAAAATTAGCCCTGACTATTTTAAAAAGGTAGACATAATGTTGAAAGAAGATATTGCTGAGCTAATGGACCTAGTAGATGAAGGGGATAGACAGATGTGTGAAAGTGAAACCACAGGTAATTTCATTGTTTGCTCTTTATATTAGCCCAAAAAATTATATATTAAGCACAGTATTTTCTTGCCATTAAGATACAACTAAATTTTTAAACATAAATTTCAGGAAAAACTTTTTTGATGCATGTACAGGTATCCCTCTAACCATCATCATTTTTCGCTTTTAAAGAGAATAAAAATGGAACAGTTAGAATAAATTTGTATATATTCAATAACAAAGTTTAATTTCCTTATGCAAAGTTAATCATGTACAGAACATTCAGTGGTTTTTGAGAGAACTATTGATGGGAGGCAACCATGATTACTATTCTGAAGAATTGGGAGAAGAATTATTTGGTTCAGCAGGGCTATTTGTAGGTGAGTATGCAGAACATTTTTCTGATGCCCGAGAAGTTGATGCTGGAGAAGATGTGCTGTTATCTACTTTTTTGAAGAATCTGTTCAATGAAAGTTGGATGGAAGATGTTCTTTTCTTCTCTTCATAAAGGACACCTTTATAAACTGTAGAACTTCTTTCAACATTTGGGTCATTATCTTCTAATACCTTCAAAGCCTCATCAATTTTCTTTTACTAACTGCTGAGAACTTTTCAGACAAAACCTTTGTTGGAGGACATGGAGTGTTGTCATCATTGCTGTCATCATCTTCTTGTTCTTTAATTCCCTTCTGCATTTCTATCAGCACATCATTTGTAAGTTCAATTGAATAAGAATCCACTAACTCCTCCACATTTGAGACATCCATTTCTAAATTGATCCTTTTTCCCATTTCTACAACTTCATGGGTGATTTGCTTTTTGCTTTGTTCAGAATCCTGTGAATCAGAAACAAACTGTGGGCATAGCTTTCTCCAACAGCGATTCATCATCGTTTGTTTGATTTCCTTCCAACTATGGTCAATGTTTTTAAATGCTTCTAGGATGCTGTGACCTTTCCAAAAGTCTTTCAGGGTTAAAGTTTCTTCTGCATCAGTAACTGCAGTAGCTTAAGCGATAGCACAATGTAAATAAAAAAAAAATTCAAGGTCGCGATTACTGTCTGGTAGGGATGAGCTGAACTGATATTTACTGGTACCTAATATCTTGGTATCTGTTACGAAGCAGTATCTGTTCCAAATACCTGTTACTGATATATCAGTTTACGGAGCTGGTTCTGGTACTACCTACCGGAGAATGCTCCTTCCGATACCAGTATAATTTATAATGCTTCTGCGTATTTATTTTACGTATTTACAAAAACTTAATGATCATTTATTAATTTAAATAAGCTTCAATAAAGTAGTAATGAAAATACTTAGGGATAATAAAAAAAATTTTGTGCTACATGCATCAGATACAATAAGTGAAAATCCCCTAAATACATTACTTTCAATTAAATGAATCTTTCAATTTTTAAACATAAACACATAGTTCTTCCATATCATATAAGTAATATCTATTATATATATTTAAACAAATTTTCACGATTTATGTGCTACGATGTTGAAATTTTTTATATAGGTAGAATTTGTAAAAAAAATATGGATTATAGATATTTTTATATTATAATTTGTTTGGCTTTCAAAAATTCTTAAAATTTAAACAAATAGGTAAATATTTAGATACTATGGGTCGAGCTAGGGAGCTGAAACTTTCAGGTCGTTTAGACATTACCCTATATATACGAATAAACATTTCAATATCTCCATAAAATTGTTAACACTTCAGATGCAGATGCCCTTAAACCATTGGCTTTAAAGAGACGGCGATTCGCCGGCCGGTTGAAAATGTCCTTAACGTAAACAGCCGGCGAATCGTCGGTTCCGCGCAGAATCTCCTTCTGACTCATATATCTTGTAAACGAAAGCAGATAATGCTCTGCGTGTTTCTTTATTACAAAGATAAGAAATCAAGCTTTAATTTGGTTGCAGGTTTGTTTAGATGAAAGAAATCAATTTTCATTCTAATGAAAAAATAAACAGTACTTTGCCGCGTTAGCTCATTTTGCGCCAGGCAAAGATGCCAGGCGATGGCGTAACTCCAATCTCTGATGATGCACTTATATTAGTCTTTTTTTCCTTATTACAAAATCGAGATGATAAAGCAAACATCGTATACAAACACTTTCGTAAAATCTCATATGATTACAATTTGTTTAAAAATATTAACTTTTCACTATTGTTGACATTATTGTTTATTTATAAATTTTTAGACAACATTACCTATATAAATGTAATTAATATGTATTATCCTAACAAAATGTAAAATTTCAACTTGATTGTTTATTAAGTTCTCCCGAAATATGTGATTTTGTATTTAGCGATTTTTTAAAAATAAATCGTAATTCAGGCACAGAAATCCACGAAAAAAATCTGATGTGGCCACCACATGACTTTCTCCATATCTATAATATTTCTAAACTTTTCAAAATAGATTACGTAATAACAAATGTTTAAAGAAACGGCGAGAAAATTTTAAATATTACAAAGGATAGGGAAAACCATAACCTTCTGATATTGTATATATCCACAATGCACCAACAATTAAGAAAATAAAACGGAGCGTTACTAAGACGTAACTAAGCGTCAATTGTTAATAATAGCCGTCGGTAGGTGGCGCGGTGGTGGCAGCTAAGAATATAAGATATCTGTTAAACAATGCATTATATGGAAAAATATTTCAAACGAAGGTTGTAGAAAATTAAATTTCCTACATCTTTTATTCCAGTGCATTTTTATATTTATCAAATATTAAAGCAAATATTTCAATATTACGAATAAGTGACAAGAGTAAACACCCACTTCCGGTTGACCGATTTTTACCAAAAACTAATCAGCTCTTTTTCCTTTACATAAAATGACAAATATAAAATTTCGTGTTGATCTGATTAATAGTTTTTGAGTTAGAGCGCCCACAAATCCATCAACTGATATTAACTGGTATCCGAGTATTGAGTATCCGAGCATTGAGAACAGTCTGCTATTTTGGATGATAGGTATATCCTCGCCATTTAAACGGCATCTGTTAGTGGTGGGGCGAGGGTGACGGCTTGGCGGGGAGGGGAAATCCTCACCCCACCCCTGTGATGAGTCCTCTTCCCTGTGGCGTGAGAGCACAAATTTTTTGTTGGCTCAAGTCGCCCCCTCCCTCTCTAGCCCTTGCAGGAAGATAGAGAGTGCGCTGTGGTCAGTGGCGGATCCAAGGGAGGGGCGATGTGGGCGATCAACCTCCCCTTGGACGATCCCATTGCCATCCACTGGGTACATTCTTAAATTCATTCCGCGCAACATTCCTTGTTTCTACACTGAAGATTAAGTCTGTATGACAAGGAAAAGAAAGGTTCTGATGGGAATAGGGATTTTCAAAATGTATGGTCGTCGGCAGAGGCAGAATCAAGTGGGGCGATCGCCCTCTCCTTGGGAAGTTTCTGGATCCGCCCCTGGCTGTGGTGCATGAAAGCTTGCAAAGAACAAAGACGAGTATTAAGGATTGACTGGTATCAAGTATGGAAAGCAAACAGATATGGTCCAACGGTCTGTTTGAACCTACACCTATTATCCCTTAACTGATATTCCAATAACAGATATTTTAAAAATATATATCACTGATATCTGTTCCTGACCGGTATCTGTTACTAAATACCAGGTTGGTATATATCCCTCACCCCTACTGTCTGGTTCATCAGTTGCAGTAAGGAAATGGTGCTGGGGCAAGGAGATAACTTGTACATTTAAGTCCAAGTTTGCTAATGCTACAGGATGACCTGAGGCATTATTGAGGACCAATAGAATTTTAAAGGACAAGTTACTCTCCCTGCAATAATTTGTGACAGCTGGAACAAGGTGACTAAGAAACCACTGCTGAAATAGCAAGGGTGTTACCCATGCTTTCTTAATCGAAGTCCTAATCACAGCCAATGTTGCCTTGACTATGCCCTTGAAAGCCCTCAGATTAGTAATGATTTATTGTAAAATATTGTTCTCACTTAGCATCACTTATTTTACTGTTTTATTAGATGAACATGCCAGCTCAAAATAATGAATTCTTGGAAAGTTTCGGTTTGCTAATGCTGTTTTTATCTTTCACAAAAAGTATTAATTCGAGGGGGGAAATACCTGCATTTTTTGTATAACCTTGTTCAGTTAAATAAAGTCTAACTTACAAAATACATCTGCCATCAATTGTTATTATTCAGGCAGATTTTGTTTACATAACAAAAAATGTATTCTTATGGCAACTATATTTTTGGATTTCACAATTCTGTATGCTTATTAACAAAGCACTCTCTGTAACCTTTCTTATCAACATCAACTCGAAAACATATCAGATTGTATTGGCCAATGAGTAAAACCTTGAAATGCCTCCATGTAAGAAATTCATTCTGGGTTGAAATGTTTAGAAAATAATGGAAATTACATGCAGTTCATAATTTTATTACTGTATTTTTTTAATATTGGAAATACTATTTAAGTTTACAGATCAAGCAATGATTTTGCTAAAAATTTTACATAAAATATTTTTGATTTATCTTTCTTGCCATTACAAAAATACCATATTAACCCGAAAGGACAATTTTTTTCCAAAAATTTCAGCAAAAAAATTAGGGATTGTCTTAAAATCTAGTACAAATTATTAAACCCCGCACTGAACACCCTAACACTGATTCTATGTCCACGAAAACATTTATTTTTAAAAACACAATACATTACATTTAATTTATCAATACAACGCATTTACTCATATTGTTGAAGTTCACAATGTGCAAACCAGTGGCTTTCTACCTCAAAGGTACTGGTGAAAGGGGAGTGTTGACACATCTATGTCAGAACTTGTAATTGACTGGGTAGGATATTTGATACATACGCCATTGAAAATGGCAACAACAAGATTACCTGCATTTTACACGTCTTGTTACAATTTAAACATATTTGTTACTTTTTGATTGGTTTTAAATAAATTACCCCAAATCTTAGGGCTGAAATGACAGTTCGTGTAGGGAAGAAAGACACCTCTGTAAAATCGCAAGGTATAAGACGAAGTTTTGATAGAAATTTTAAGCTAATGGTGGTGCATTATGCTGAAGAAACTGACAGTTGTGAGGCCAGGTGGAAATATAATGTGACGGAGGCAAATGTGTGAAGGTGGAAGCAAGCTTAACAAAAACTTGAAAGTGGTAACTCAACACGGAAATCATTTAGTGGGCCTAAACAATTTTTATTTCATGAGTTAGAAGAAGAAACTAAAATTTGTGCATACTCAGAGAACAGATGGAAAAATAGTGTCATGGGAAATCATTAAACTGAAAGCTTGTGAATTAGAATGATCATTGAGCATCCCACGGCAAGAATTCGAGGCTAGTAATGGTTGGTGCATACAGACGATGCATCATAATGGATTTTGTTTGCGACAGAGAACTTCTCTTTGCCAACGTTTACCTTCTGACTACACGGACAAACATTACTTTGCAGAAAATTCACGATTACCTTCTGAACCAAATGCATAATTCAGGCGAGACACCTATTTATTTCAACATGCCATCCAATTACACAGTTAATAAAAAAGGCTCAAAAAAGTCATAAAAACTTCGGGGAATGAAAAAATGCATATTACCGTATCGCTGGCTGTGCTAGTAGATGGCACAAACTTACCACCGTGTAGGAGTCACTGGTGAATAGTGAGTGGGGAGAGGTGGGGGTGGGAAGGGGAAGTAATGAACGGAAGAGAGTGCTATGGAGGGGAGGGGGAGGAGATTGAACATTGGTTCAGGAAGACTGTACTAGGTGAGGGAAGGAGCACTGACATGAGTAGCGGGGAAGAAGAGAACTAAAAGTATCTTGGGATTAAGTTTGTTATATATAATTTCAATTTTCTCAAGGACATTTAATCTGGGACCTTATTCCACTAAATGTAAGATTTTAGGAGTGAAGAAGGAAGAATGATTGTGGATGAGTAAATGTTTCACGAAATGAGAATTGATTGAATGCTTGTTACCAGATGATGGTGATCATTCCCCGGAACTGGTCGTGTTTGTATTCATTTGTGTGGAATCAGCCCAAGTTATTAAAAATATTTTACTGTTAATTTTGGTTTTTTGTTCGCTTTTTTATTTTAAAAAAATGGTATTACATAGTTTTTTCTGAATAGACCTTGTTGTTTATTGTGGTCATCTTAAATTCGAAGTCGTCTTCCTTTCGGATTAATATGGGAATTTGCAATCGCTTTTTGGCTGCCATGTTATGCCACCTTTCGATGAATGACTCGACAATACGAGCCTCCGTCGAGAGGCCTCGGTTACATACATTGTTGCGGCTGAATGCATCTGCATGCTTCATGAATCTTACACTATGTACCAACTGAAAACTGAAGTTGTGAGGAGTCATGATTTATGTGTGGTAAATAACCTGTGACCTTGACCACAAGCTAAAAACAACAATGTATGTATTTAGAGGGACCGCCTCGGTTAACACGGAAGCTCGGATAAGTGGGGCTTGGATAATCAAGACTCTACTGTATCTATTTTTAATTAGGCTATAATTACTTACATTGCTTCCATATGAGTAACTATGAATTTATTTAGAGTATAAATTGAATGTCTTGATACTACGAATAATTGTTGTAAAATGTCTTATTAATACAAAAATGAATGTATTGTATTTGAACAGGTGAAAATGAAATATGTAATCAAGATGATGGAGTCAAATTGATCAAGTCACCCAATTAGCATAATTTGTGAAGTTTTTCAAGTTCCTTAGTTAAAATTTTTCAGTTTTCTTGTGTTCAGTAGATTGGCACACACTTGAAATATTATCACGCACTTCAAGATGCATTTTGTATTTCTGTAACTTTTACTAAAAAATTAAAAAGATCCTTTCCATCAACTTGCTGAACTAAAAGAAAAATTGTATGTTGTTTTTAACTGATGCCTGTAATGAAGTTTATCATGATTTGAATGTTGTTTCTTGTTTACTTAATATTTTTATTGTTTTCATTCAGTATTTGAGACTGATCAATATATCTAGGAATTTCAAATTAAAATTGAAAAAATTTTAAATCGATTCATCTTGGTATTGCCTAGACCAGGGATTGGCAACCTTTCAAAATAAAAGAGCCATTTTTTGTTGTTTGTCTCATTCCAAAGTATGTATTTGGGAGTTGCACAATGAAAACCTGTACGACCTTTTTTTAGAGATTTGAGTGATTGCAATAAGCTTTTTTCATGACTGATCAAGGTTATGGAGCTTAGCTAACTTCTAAAGAGCCACAAGTATGCATTCAAGGAACCATATGTGGCTCCGGAGCCTCAGGTTGCCAGCCCCTGCCCTAGACTCTTAGGGAAACCCTGAAGTTATGACGCTCTGATATTACCCATATCCCAGGACTTCCATGTCATATATTTTTTTATTTTTCAGGAAAACCTGAATATCCAAAAAATTCTGTCAGAATTGCTTTTTGAAGTTCCCCAGACATTAACCATTATATACACACAAATATTACGACTGAATAAAAATATCTTGAAACGCATTCCATGGGAAAATAATTTAAACAAGTGAACCAAGTGCTGTAAAAATGTCATTTTGAATACATTGATTGATATCAAGTCATTTCTTTGAAGACCACTGTTATGATACTCCTCTAGATCAGGGATGCTCAACAAGCTTTGGATCTACTTTTCACTTGAGTGGTGATCGATCGTCCATCTTCACTTAAAAATTCTTTTGAGTGAGAGGGGGCATTGAAATAAATTGAAAATAGCTGATGGTTGTTTTATTTATTTATTTTGTTTTGCCTCTTTTCTTAACATGATCCACCGGCAACAAATTATCAAAAAACAAATTTAAAATATTTTTATTTTTGTAAAAAAAAATTTAATGTTTTATTTTTTATCTTTGATGTACAATATAAATCATTTGAGTAAATTCTAATTCACTATGGAAGCCTTAACTCTGTGGAATTCCATTTTACTTAAGAATAAATAAAACAAATTATGTAAAAATTCCACTATATTACTGAAAAATACGAACGTTACAACGTTGCCATCAGGTGAATATACCGTATGTTTCACAATGAAATCAGAGTAAAAGGAATTTCATAAAAATTAACCAATAAACACAAAGAGAAAGAAGTTACATACACAGTAATCTGTAAAAACAATGTAATCAGGGGTGTACTGATAGGATCTGCAATGCAGGGGAGTCCTGAGATTAAGGGGGCTCTCAATCATTCAAAGCATACTGATGAAGACAAATGACACCCGCTTTAAAAACCCGAAAAATGTAATTGCAACTTCTAGAATGCATCTTTATAATGCTGAGAAAAGGCATTTCTTGGCATGAAAACCAGTGCAAGATATAGGCTATGATTATATGCCTTCAGACGTCTCTTGCTGTTAGGCAAATATATTTTCTCATGTGTCAACACTTCTTGAGTGTTACATATTGCTAGGGAAGATTATTCTGCTTATTTGTATATATCGTATTTACTTGTTAAGGGAAACATAAGTTCTGCATACGCTTCAGGCACTAAAGGAGGACGACTTGACTTCAATTACCGGTCGGCCCAGTAGTCACTACTTTAGGCCTCCAATACCATCATGAAGTAAGTTTTTGTTTTCATATATAGGTACATACATATAGGTAGATTTTGGTTGACGTGCAACCCCCTTCTTTTCGACGACCCTGATGGCACATAAGATTTTACAGATCGTATTTATTCACTAGAGGGCCGTTCAAGTATTACGGCAGCAAATGTTTAACTATATTTGACTCCTCATTCCTCCATGTCAGCGACCGTTAGCATTTGAGTGACCCTCTCCCATCATCTTACGTAAGATTTCGTACCCTCCATCCTTTTTCAATAAAAATTAGAAAATATATGCTTATAGATGGCAATACTTTTTAATGCCTTCTTATAGCGATGTAATGTATTTTAATGTTCTTTAAAGCATAATGAGAAAAAATTTATCAGAGCAAACAAGGTAAAGTTATGTTTACCGAAAAAACAGTTAAATACGGTGAAAAGAATTTAATGTCAGGCAAAATTCGGGTTATGACCAGATGGAAGCTTGCTGTGGATGAGCTGTCTCTACACATATCGCATGTAAAAAGTAAAAAATTACTTAAATAAAAAATATTACATAAGCATTGGTCATATCCTCCTCAAGTCAGCAAATGTCAGCTTTTCCTAGACCCCCCTCCCCCCAATCACAGATGCCAGGGGCTTAGCTCCTATACCTGGAAATTTTGCCATTACTCAATGTCCCATGTGAAAAGTGGTTCTTTGAAGTGCAACGACGTCATACAATACACGGGAACAATGGCTTCACTTCCTCTCAAAAGGAATACTTGTCATATTTTTTAACCTTAAAATATCGACCTCAGCCGGGAATCAAATCAACAATATTTGAAACCATTGTGTAGTGTTTCAACCACTGCTCCACCGGCAATAGACTAATGAATGCCTTATTTTTCTTTTGTCTCTATGGTATTATAATAATTGTTATCCAAAATATAATATTTTGAACCCATTTCTCCAAATGGATTAAAGTTAATAAAAGAAAATGACAACTATAATTTTTTAATAATTTCTTCATACGTTTCAAAATAGTAGTAGCATTTGTGTGAGGGTGGGTGGAATTCTTCATTAACATACATACAATGATAAGTAATTCAGCTTGGAAAACATTTAAGATATCCATAGGGGGCTCCGTATTATTTGCTGTGTGGGGGCCCTAGATTTTCCGGTACGCCACTGAATGTAATCAACCACTAATTATCAATCAGAAGTATTTGGAGGGAAGTATCATAGGAGGGGAGTGTAAATGGCTAAGGTTGAAAGTATATACCGGCATTGTTAAATGAACTCGATTCATATTTTGTCGTGCTTAGTTTTCTTAATCCACCTTAAGTCATATTTTACGTACGTTACGAAAGTTGCGGTGACGTCATTACGTGAACGGATTATTTTTTGCTTAAATTTGTTGGCCGATTCCAATTTTGGTTAAAATCAGACCGTAATAACGAGCACTTTACATGAAGCCCTACATGTATTTTACAACGTATTTCGCAAGCATCTCGTTAAATACTCATCTGAGCGAACAAAAATTCAATAAAATAATTAAATTCACATTTTTTGTCAAATAACTTTTCCCGTAAAACGTAAGGTTTACGATAAATTTAAAGTAAAGGAAATTACATGTTAACGTAATTGTACGATTTTCGATGTTCTTTTGTTCATTCAAAAAATATTAATTAAAAATTTTACAACACAGGAATCTCTGGAGATATTTTAAAGAAATTTGGTATTGGCGAGTTTCACTAAAATTTGTTGGCCGATTCCAATTTTGGTTAAAATCGGATTTAAATAACGACCACTTTACATGAAGGTCTTCATGTAGCTTACAATGTACTTGTTTCAACTCGGGAACCACTGGACGTATTTTGATGAAATTTGGTATTGGGAAGTTTTACTAAAATTTGTCGACGGATTCCGATTTTGGTTAAAATCGGACGATAATTACAACTACTTTACATGAAGAACTACATGTAGCTTACAATGTGTTTCAACTCGGGAACCGCAGGATGTATTTTGATGAAATTTGGTATTGGGAATTTTATTAAAATTTGTCGATCTCAAAGAACGCATTAGGAAACTGTCTACTCCAACATGGAGCACACCTTTCCATACTTGTTAATTCCATATAAAAAGCCTGTAACTTGACAGGAAGCTTACGTTTCAATTAATCTGTACTCTTAATATTTGTTTCAATTAATAATAATTTTATATTAATAAACTGCTGTTTAATCTTTCACTTTTAGACTATCCCCATTTAAGGTATTACTCGATTAAAGGTACAAAAAACTTGTACTCCGGGAAAACATTAAATGGGGATTCCACTGTATTCACCTGTTCTGCATACTGAGCTCTGTCAAAATTTATAGGCTCTTTTCCTTGGCTTTCTAGCTCTGATATCATGTTTGGAAATGTTTCAGTTCGTTTTTCTGCTGCTGTGCGTAGAGTAATTTTAATTTTTTAAGGCAGTCACGGAACATTGATAATTTTGTCTCTTCCTTTAAGTTCAAAATTGAGTTTGTATAGCTTTGCAGCGATATCATTCATGAAAGCCAAATTTAACAAACACACTTCATCTTCAACCCTGCCTTCAACCTCACAGGCAGTATTTAATTAAACTAGAGATTTCCCTGTTGAAAGTCAACGGGAGTGTTACTTTAATTTCAATTTACCCAGAAAGTGAAGCACTTGATCTGCCAGTTTTTTAGTTTGTTGGTGGTCAATTAAATGATTTGGTCTTTTTGTTGGAGCTTGATCTAAGCATTGAGAGTACAACAGATCGATCTCAACCATATAGCATGCTGTGGAAGTACAACAGATAGCAACCTGTCTTGCGCATCTCACTCTCCTCTTCCACGCAGCTCATTCCTCTTCTTACTGCCCCTTCCACAGTGCACCAGGACATCAGACCAGAAACTATTGCCTTTGGCAAATTATGTATAAATGTCCTTCGAACTTGAGGAGTTAAACCTTGGAGCTACTTATCATTTTCAACTTACGTGGCGATCGGCCATTCATTTTCACTGCTAAAACTTCTTACGGGCAGAGCCAAATAAGTTTCAGAGATCTACATAAAACGGGTTGACAATTAACGTCTTGAGCACCTCTGGTCTAGATCACCTGGTCTTATATCCAACTCTGCCTATAAAAATCAGGATCTGTTCGAGCTAAAATCTGGGTGTCATTAATTGTCTTGATTTCCTTTCATTTATACTTAGCATAACATTCCCCACTGAATGGACAAAGAAAAATGCCAATATTTAAAATAAAAATAATTTAATAAATAAAAGGCTATTTATGAAGTGCTGAAAGATTTTTTCCCAGAAAAAGGAGTTATAATGCTCCTGCATTGAAGGGTTAACATATTTTGATGAACAGAATGCAACATGTTATTCTTAAAATCATCATCATCCGAGTGTTTTTTTTAATGCATTTGCTTATTTTTTGTGTTGAATACAAAAGAAACATTACATCCATTGTCTGTAGCAAATAAACGGGACAAGGGAAGAATTGTCAGTTTTTTCCTTTAAATGGAGTTAATATTGGGCCAGAAAATAATTTTTCCATAGTGAAATCTGCAACACAGTGATGTGGGATGTAATTAACACTAAAATAACCATTATGAGGTGACCAGAGCCTCTTATCTGCTTCAGTCAAGTATTCCATCCAGTAAATATGTAGAAATAGATAACTGTCTGTACTTATCAAAAGCCATTAATGGAATGAAAGATAGCATGAATCAGAATAAAGGATTTGATTATATAGCCTATAGATGTATTATTAACTCAGACACCAAGTTCACAATAATTTTAAAGGTGATCAATGAGTGGAACTGACAAATATGCTCTTTATAAAAGAATTCCCAGGTACTTTTTAATGATATCATTTAGTAGTATTTTTTAAGGTAAATTTTATTTCATTCATTAATATTGTAAACATACTTATGTCGAATTGGTTGAAAGAATGAGGGGTTTATTTGAAAATTATTAAATATTTGACAATCGGAGGGAAAATGAAGTTCGAAACGACAGGATGTGCATCATGAGATGAAAAAATAAATATCATCGTTTTCTACGAATAAAGATTAGTTTTTCACGATTTCAAAGAGGAATTTGTGAACATGGACTACATATATGCCGGATACCTGACTTGCATTCGCTAAATTTATAGATATTATTATGAAAAAATTAAGTAAAATTGAATTAATCACGCTATTATTAATGAAACGCATTTTCAGCAATAATAATTTATTTAACAATTTTTTCCCAATTACTTCTTATAATAAATACAAAATATCCCATTCAATTAGCTTAATAAAAGAATCGATCGTAAAATTAATATAAATTACTATTCCTGAGTAATTAATACAACATGAGAAAAGAAATTAATGGACTTCAATCACAAACTGAGAGTATAATACTAAAAAATACGCTTACTAAGATTCAATCCCCAAGTTCGAAGTTCATCCACTCCTAGGGTTCACATAATGGTGCCTTTCTTTTCTATAATTCTTTTTCCATCGCTTCGAATTCCTCCAGTTTCTGAGAACGCAGTAGAAAACAAAAATGGTTATCTTATGAGCAATTTTTCCATAACCCTGTGATAAAAAATTAATGGTTGGGCTTCACATAATTTAACTCTTTGTTGTCATTCCCTTTTGCCAAGTTTGGAATGGCTCTAGAGTCAAATTAAAAATGTAAACACCTTATACACCAAAACATGAATAAATACTTGTGATAGTACAAACAGACGGTTTGCGGAAAACTAATTCTCTCCAGGGACCGAAGTATTATGCGTGCGAGTTTGCGGGAAAGATATTCCCCGCCAGGGACTCACGCGCATGCAACTGAACATGGTTTCTAGTATAAAGACTTTTTAAGTCTTAGGTAAACCCTTGTCCTGGCCAAAAAAAAGAGATGGTATTCAGTTTCACTCAGCGATATAAATGTGTGCTGCTTCCATTCTCACGGCGTGGCATCTTTTGTAAACAAAGAACTGGATAATTGCGGTCACATAACAAGCCTGAAAAAATGTGTTATTGGACCGTTGGAGCGATGCATGAATACTTCTGTACTCGTAACAGTCGCCACTTGCGAATCTCGCTCGAGGGTCCTCTGCCGCGAGTAATTCAGTCTCTCTTTGGCTGTCATTGTTACGTCCAGTAGAGGAGAAAGCCAGCCATTCACGCATCCACTAATTCTATTAGCACGTCAGAAACCTGGCGCCTGCGCCAGCTCTTGCGTAACGCAACGTGGGGTTAGCAGACGTCCCTAGCGAATGTTTTGCAAACGGCATATTTACGTATCCTCCCTCAAGAACCCACCAAACGAGGACAGAATTCGAAAAGGCTGTCACTCAAAGCAGTAATGCGGAATCTCTTTAGTTCGGCGACCCTCTAAATTGAGGGTCAGAATATATAATAATAATATATTTTGTCCAATGACAACACATTTGTATAGCATAAGTTAGATTACATGTTAAAAAGACTCGAGCACAAATAACAAAAATACAACATCAAATAATACAGAAATTGATGGAATGATATGATCCGAAGATCCTATGCAGGCAGGCATAAGCTGTGAAAGTTGGAAACGAGAAACGAGAGAAAATGTTCTGCTACGATAGTTCAGGGGTAGAATATCCGCCCGGCAAGTGGAAGACCCGGGTTCAATTCCCGGTCATAGCAGACTTTTTTCTCGTTTCAAAAATTGTTCCAAATAATACAGAGGAAAAAATAAATAAACTTTAAAGTTATTTCTAAACTTAATTTCTTCTTTCACAATTCAATTATGGTGATAGGAAATACATTATAAATTTCCAATAATTGTTATATTACACTACTTATTCCAAAGTAATATTGAAAGTCAATTAATTAACAATTAAAGAATTCGTGGACCTCATAAAAACAGCTTCGAATTAGTAATTATTGTGCAGCCTTTTTAAAAGTGTTAATATTATTAATGGAACTAATGTTTTTTGGAAGTTTATTCAAACATCTAAGTGCCATGTTATAAAGTCCTTTATGATTTATTTTAACCCTGCACAGGTCGCGCGGCGTCTGTGAGACGCCATCGAACTTTTAATTCATTAGTGTAAGCGAACCTATAGTCCAAGGACATAGAAGCGCTATCTACCTTTAAAGAAATATAAACTCTCGTAGCTAATGCGAATAGATCTGGCTCACAATCAGTCGCTTTTGTTCGCTTGTAAGAAGAGTATATATACCTTTTAGCTTCACTTTTCCGGCGCATCTCAGACGCCACGCGACCTTTCCCGTCACTATTTGGTAAATTATTTTGCTCAACGTTTGTTGTTGTAATTTTTATTTATCGTGCAATTATGCTATAATTTTATTACTAGATATTTTTTAATGGATAAACGAAGTTTTAGACCTCGCTGTTGGTAACGATGTGCAGTTATTGCATCAGTGGCTTGACGAAGGAAGTGAAGACAATTCAGAGGGGGAAGAATTCAGTGATCAAGTAAGCCAAATAAGTACGGCATAAAAATATTGGCTCTAGTGCAGGGTTGTCCAACATACGGCCCGCGGGCCAGAATGCGGCCCGCCGGAGGTTTTCATGCGGCCCGCGAGAGGCTTTCATCCGTTCAGCAAACTTTTTGTAACTATTGCATACAAATTAAATTTACGAAAACTTTTAAGTGGTTCTTTATTAAGGATATGCAATGCGCCTGTGTTTCTCAATAATCAGTCTTTGATTTTTTTAAAGTTCCTTCTTCATCGCGATTCCTGATACTGCAGTCTCAACCTCAGGGTCACCGAGATGGCGGGGATACCGGGGCAAAATTCCTGAGGCCCGGGCCTCTGGGACCCGGTCTTATGAGCGGTCACAGTACTTTCCTATCGTAAAACGCGGGTGCAAGGAACGCCGTCTACCGCTTTCAAGGGGCGGCGTTTCGTCCCTTCCCACTTTCCTTTTCTCAGCCCTCGACTTGGGTTTTCCCCACTCAGCCCACTGCTTTTCTATCTTCCCTTAGCGCCGTATGCCATCTCCCCACTTCTCTCATTTTCCTCCCCTTGCGGTCATTAGCTCGTCATAAAATGCTACGAGAATGAAATTTTCCTGAGCGTCGGCAACAGTGGGGATTTGTGAAGGCGAGAAAGGATGTTAAGGTTCTCTCTTCCACGATCGTAGGATAAAATAACAAGCTGCATATGGTGACAGGGTCCCAACAATGCGTCCTTTTAGCATTCTTCACTTAATTATCCTTCTTTTCCATTGGGTTGTCTTTAGCGGTTTGTTAGTAATGGCCGCCCTTTCTTCGCCTGCAATGAGAACGGGGGATGGTAAACCGTTATGTTCCTACACATTGGAGAATTCCTTCTTACCCCTTCTTCCACCAATTTTGCATTTGGGAATTTCACGAAATACGTTAGCCCTTCTCTCCCGTCAGTTTTACAAAGCATTTTGTCAAAGAAACAGTCGAGTGAGTTTGGTCTTCTTGCAGCTGTGTCAAGATAGTGAATATATAACAGGTTTGTGTTTTAATTTATAATTATTTAATAATATGTTGTTGTCTTTGCTTGGCAGTTTATATCAATATTGACTTTTACTGTTTTTGCGTTTACGAATTCAGGTGTTACTTAGCGACTTATGGACATAGCAAATTAAAATCAGTGCGGCATTTTAATTGAAGAGTTAAGTTTCGATTTATATTTTAAAAATTTGCCAAAATCCGCTATTTCTGCTTTTTCCTCTTTCAAGTATTTATACATGACTGAGGTCTCAAAAATACTTCCTGCTAGAATAGCAGTCTCAATTTAATCGTTTCTTAATTTAAAATGCATGTGACGATCCTTTTAAATTTTGGTCTCATAGGGCAGTGTTTTTCAAAAACCTCATGAGAAGTATATTCCGAGAGATTTTTTATAGGTTAAAACAACAACTTATGTGAACAATGAAACTTCCTTTATTTATTGATTATAAAACACTGATTTTTCAACTTTCATTTTATTGTTATAATATGGTGTAAGTAAAGAGCCTGTGACATGCATCTCAATCACATTGAATTGATTTTGTATATAAGTTTCCATTTGGTCATTTATAAAAAAATTTCACGCCCCATATTAGCTATTTACATTGGCAGTTAAAACTATTCTTTTACTCTATCCCCTTCCCTCTCTCTCTCCTTCCCTCTCTCTCTCTCTCCATCCCTCACCCCCTCTACCCATTCCACTCTCCCTCCTACTCTCCCTCCATACCACCTTCTTTCCCTACACATTAGAGAAATTGTACTTACAGCTTTGTATGTACACTGTGCTTCCCATAGTTTGAATTTAGCTATTAGCAACGCTTGTAATATCACCCCCTTAGGTAATTGCATGGGAACTGTGGGTAAAGTGTATGTTTTTTTCAATACATACCTCGAAAAGGCAGGTTGTATTAAAATCAGTAATTGCGAATAATATTGAGCCTTCTGCAAATTGCGAAAAATTAAAAGAATTGTGTGCCACAAGATGGGTAGAAAGCAAGGGCGGATCTAGAAACCTCCCAAGGGGGGTGGGGCGATTAAGTACTATTATCCTCGTAAATAGGAAAATTTTCAAATACGACTCCCTATATTCGTCAAAATTATATTCAGGACTTTTTAAAGAGATTATCACAAGAAATAATAGTTATATCAGTAGTTTCGTCAAATAAAATGGAATAATATTTTCCTTCCCTTACAAAGTTCAGGATTTTTTCCAAAATTTCATCGCCGCAACAATCAATAATCGAGTTTTGAGTCGTTTTTGAAATGCATGTGACATCTGCGCTAGAGGATTTCAGATGATACAGAATTTAACTATAAATCCTCAATGCTGAATAAAGTATAATACTATGACTAAATATATAAATTCCCTTTTAAAGATAAATTCCACGGAATAATTTTTAAAATTACAATACTTTTATCAGACATTGATTGTTGCATTTTTAGTGGTTTGAATTCGAATATAAAGAAAATAAACAATAAAAATTTCGTAAGAAATCACTTACAGATAATTGTAGAATTCTCCCGCTGCATGTTCGTCGACTATCTCCAAAGAAGTAATAATCACTCTTGAAGTGATGGTATTTCGAATACTTGTAGAACTGCTGTTGTAATGCTAAATTGCGGGACACGATGAAACGCAAAACCTGATTGTCTGTATCGACTATATACTTTTGCGACACTTGCAACTTATAGCCCTTCTCCGGCAAACTGTCACACACGCGCTAACGAATGACTGAATGAATGATATTAAAACGCTCGTAAGCTCTTGAAAACAATGACGGGAAAACCCAAGATAGAGAAAGGCCCCTTGTAAAGGATTTTGGGAGATGAAAGAACTCAGAAGTGGGGAAGCACTCTAAGCAAATGGGGGGAGGGGTAAATTCCAAAATGTGTATTTAGAAATATCATAGTAGTCCTTTTGGGTAAACCCAAGAAGAGACATCTAAAAAGCTTCTTAAATTATAGCCATTCGTATGAACAAAACGAACTGACACCAGTGAATGAGGGTGGAAGGAGAACCAAGGCGTAAACCGATAGCTTTGTTTCATCCTTTTACCGGCACCTAGCAGGTAGCGTAGGTCGTTGGCATGGCCATCGCCCCTACTCGCGGTTCGAAAGAGAGAGGATACTATGGTACTATCTTTACTGCACCCGATGCTAGGGTTCTCCAAAGGGCTACGCGCCCGGAGTGCGCACATTGAGCGCATTCGAAGGCAATGTCCCACGTGGGTAGGTTCCTTCCCCTTCACTCGCCATTCGTTGAAAATCCTGGGAATCCCATTCTCCTCCCCACCACTCCAATTAGCAAGTTTCAGCACCGCCCAGGGTGACACTATTTCCAACAGACCCTTTTTGCTAGGACAATACGTCGGCAGCGACATAAAGACAAGAAGAATGGGAAATTTCGAAGAAGTATCTATTCAATAACCTAAGCCTACTGAAGAAACCATCCCGCCACCTGACAGCCTGCTTATTCTCTTGTCCCAGAGACTATCCAAGGGGGGGGGCGATCGCCCACATCGCCCCCCCCCCCCCCTTGGATCCGCGCATGGTAGAAAGACATAATTCCGTGACAGCTTTTGTAGAATTACTTGATTCGGTTTTAGAATCTTTAAATACTATCACTGAGTAGCGTGATAGGGACACTTTGTCCAATGCTAAACTATACTTTGTGCACTTAACCAAATTGAGTTTGTTTTATCATTATTTATAGTAAAAAATGTTTCAGCTTATCATTGTCGCTCTGCAAAACTTGGCAAGAAAAAAATTTAGATCAAATACGGGTTATTAACTTAGCAGATGACGTAATTAAGAAGTTTGCGGATAAATTGTGATTATGAATTTGGTATCATTTTTAAAGAAGAGGCCTGAGTTCGAATCTTGAAGCCCTTTTCTCAACTTGTGTAACACAGGAATGAATGGCATGTAATTTTTTTAAACCAAAATTAAAATATCTTAAAAATACGACATCGGATATTGATTTTTATTTTCTTAATGTCGAAATAAGAATCTCATTCTATAACGCTCATAAACGCGTATTAATTGCATAGGACTTAGGATCAATCTACCAATGTAATTACAGCAGAAATTATGGTTCTTAAAATAGCTTAGGTTGGTGACTGGGAAGAATTACATTGATTTTTGTCTGTAGATTTGATTTTCCTTTTTATTTCTTTATTCTATTGTGTATTTTCACTTTATTTTGCAATAAGAACTTAATATCAGATATTAATTTATTACTGTATTATTTTGAAATTTAATTCTTATTAACCACGTAAATATGCAGAGATTGTTATTTTTCATTGAAATTAACTTGGTTATAATAAAATAAATATTTATAGGTAAACATGCATTCAGTCAAGAAAAGAAAAATTGCAAGTGAATGTCGTATCTTCAAAGTATCGTGGACCCATGACTTCTTTGTTATTGAAGATAATGACGGCATACTATATCTTATATGTCACGAGAAGATAGCTGTTATTAAGGAATACAATATCTAGCAACATTATTCTACAAAACACTCCAGTAAATTTGACCGCCTCGTGGGTCAAGTGAGAATCGACAAAATTAACTCGATGAAAAAGAATGTTATTGGACAGCAATCTTTTTTTTAAAGCTGCAAAGGAGAATTCTGAGGAGGCAACCAAGATCAGTTTCTTGATAGCCGAAACATTAGCGAAGAGAGGTAAACCATTTTCTGATGGGGAATTCGTAAAAGATTACCTGGACATTTTTACATCTGTTGCATGCCCTGATAAAAAGTCGTTAGTCCAAAAAATTAGCCTTTTGCATCAAACAATCGCTAGAAGAGTAGATGAGCTGGCATCTAATATTAAAAATACTTTGGTAGAGAGAATTAAGGCGTGCAAGTTTTACAGTTTAGCTGTTGATGAGAGTACAGATGTGCGCGATACAGCTCAATTGGCAGTCTTTGTACGAGGAGTCACCGACACTTTTGAAATAATTGAGGCTCTTCTTGAACTTTGTCCAATGAAAGGCACAACAAAGGAACAAGACATTTACGATGAAGTAAAACGTCCGTTGATAAAATTTTTGTGGTCTAACAACTGATGGAGCTCCTGCGATGACAGGGAAGCTAATCGGGTTTGTAAATCTAATTCAAAAATCATTGTCACATGAAATTATCACATATCATTGCATAATTCACCAGGAGCAAATTTGTGCAAAGACACTGCAGTTGAAGCATGTGATGGAAGTTGCCCTTTCCTCAATTAATTTTATTAAGTCACGAGGGCTCAATCATCGACAGTTCCAAGCCTTTCTTGCAGAATTAGGATCAGACTATGGCGATGTAATTTACTTCAGTCACGTACGTTGGCTTAGTAGGGCGAACACATTGGCGCGCTTCTACTCTCTGCTAGAAGAAATAAAGGTATTTATTAGAAACAAAGGAAAGGATGTGAGTATCATGGACAATGAGGATTGGCACAACCAAATATCTTGCAGAATTGAATATAAAGCTACAAGGAAAGGGTCAGTTCGTCAATGCGTTATATGAGCATGTTACAGCCTTTACCGAGAAGTTAAAACTGTTTCAAAAGCAGTTACTTGTTAAAAAAACACCACTTCACAACACTTTCAGCAAGACGTGCTAAGACAGTAAAATTTGAAAAATACGCAACATTGATTAGCAGCCTGAGAAACGAATTCGAACAGAAATTTGCTTAAAATTTTTGCTGATCCATTTAGCATAGATGTTAATGAAGTGGAAAATACCTTTCAATTAAAATTAATTGAAGTTCAAGCCAGCAGTCACTTGAGGAGAGCATTTGTGGAGAATGACATTCACACGTTTTATAGGGAATACGTTAACAAAGAATCCTTTCCAAATCTTTCGAAACATGCTATTCGGTTTATTGCACTGTTTGGTAGCACATATTGTTGTGAACGACTTTTTTCACTCATGAAAAATGTAAAGTCAAAGTCGAGGTCATTATGGACAGACGGACATTTATGCAATGTACTTCATATTTCCACGTCAAGTGTACGGGGGGACATTGATTTTTTGTGCAAGCAAAAACGATCAAATATCTCACTAATTCCTTGTAATTGTAAAATTGTAATTTGACTATTTGTATATTGAATAAATAATAATCTTTGTGAATCTTGTGGATTTTATTCTTTGAACTTCAATAATTTTAATGATAAAAAAGAAAACATCAAGCGTAAATTATAGTCTTGTATGGCCTATATGGTATAGACATCGGCCCGCATAATCTAATCCCTAACAAAAAAAGTCATACGTTTTGGCCCGAAGGGGACTGAAAATTTCTAAATGTGGCCCTTCACCGAAAAAGGTTGGACAACCCTGCTCTAGTGGATGCTTGAATGTGATTGTGAGTGCCCAGCCGATTCGCCTCTGTCCTACGCACAGTGGGTATCTCAGAGGTAGTGCAATGAATAGCCGGGATAGGGAGGAGGGAAATCCGGTGCCGGCATTTGCCTGCTCTTACGAAGAGCCAACGGCTTAACGTCCCTTCCGAAGGACGGAACAGCTGAATTTGCGCGGTCTCCTCAAACCACACAAACAGGGTCCGGGCGACCTTGGAAAAATCCCACTTGCGCAGGACTCGTACTCGCTGCCTTTTCAAGCAGCAGGCTAGTAGCAGCCAGCGTCCTAACCACTACACCTCCGGCACCCCCGCTTGAATGTGCTATACTGCTAATCTGGAAATATACGCTGATAAACAGCCTGGAGGCCCATTTGAAATAAGCAATTCCTCCAGCGATATCAAACGTCTCAGCTCCATATTTTCTAGGACAGGACAGAATATCATAACCGATAACTGGTTCACAAGTGTAGCGCTCGCAAATTATTTACTGAAAAATAAACTCACTCTCGTTGGAACTATCAGGAAACATAAAAGAGAGATTCCTGGATGTTTCATAGAAACGAGACCTCGAGAGGTGGGATTGAGTGTTTGGCTTCCAGGATAACTGCACCCTAGTTCCATACGTCCCGAAAAAGAATAAAAACGTATTGCTTATTTCGACGATGCATGACGGGAGTATAGATTCTTCTACAGGAGACAAAAGAAAGTCAGGCATTATTACATTTTGCAACGCTACAAAATCATGTGTTGATACTGTCGACCAACTCTGCAGCACTTACGAAGTTGCGAGGAAAACGAACAGATGGCCGATGGTCGTGCTTTACAGCATGCTAAATGTGGCTGGGATAAGTTCCCAAATTATCTATCGTAGCAACAATCAAACCGATGGCAATGTGAGACGTCATTTATTTAAATATTGGTCCGTGAACTGGCGGAAGACTTTCTACGTATTCCTTCACAGTGCTCTACCTTACCAAAAGAACGCAAACGGGATATTCAATGTCTTTTCCTGGAACTCCTGAACGTACAACACCTGTAGAAGATAGTACTGCCCCAAAAAGGCAAAGATATTATAAATGTATGTGATCAAAAAACAGGTATACACAATATAAATGCAGATACTGCAATAATTACATTTGCTTGCAGCATGCACAATAAATTTGTTCTGATTCCTAAATTTGCTATATCAAAATTTGTTCTTTTATTTGTTATATGTTTGCTGCCTAATGTATTATATTAACATTATTGTTTTCCACAATATTTAATGGGATTTAATGTTAAATAACGTTTATTTTGGATTACTATTCGCTACATACCTTAATTTTATTGTAACATTGTAAAAATAAATTAATATATTTTCATGATATTATTTAATTGTTATTAGTAATGCATGACATTAATCCCTATAAAATTATAATTATAAACCAAATAGAATAAGCATTCACGGAATAAAACGATAAAATCTAAATGGAGTCTGTGAGACGCCACGCGACCGTTTCCGTAGCATTTCGGCATGCGACCTGTGCAGGGTTAAGCATGTTGTGGTAGGTAAATGTTTTTTTGGCGAGACCCACTTTTAAAAAATGCTTAATTTTCTCTATTTGATAAAATAAACGTTTCAACATTAATACAATCACAGGAATATAATAAAAGGATAAATAATTAACAAATATCAGACAAACAAAGAGCAATTCTCTCGCGATTTCCCTCCATTTCCCTCCTCCCCTCCATTTCCCTCCTCCAACTATACGACTCACAGTTTACCGAACACTGATCCGAAGACTGGGATCTTGAATAGAAAGCCATTATGCTTACATTTAGAGGTAAATAATACCTTCCATTAATCCAACTCTCCCCTTCTCTCTTTCTTCCTCTCGTATTCGTGCCAATCTCTTACCCTCTCTTTCTCGACATTTCTCCTTTTTGCTCTTTCTCGCCGGTTAAATTTCGAACGGCAAAAAGAGGAGGCCGTATCATCTCTTTTTTATCAGAAGCCAGCGGCGGACTGGCCATAAGGTTTACCGGGCGAAGCCCGGTGGGCCAGTGCCGGTGGGGGCCGATCAGCTGCCGAACCCGACATGACGTGGGGGAGAACAGCCGACCCTGTCGGAGCTGTGATACCGTCTCTCCATGGCCGACTATGTCCAAACGAAAACAAAAAGTAATTAAGAGATAAGAGTGTTTATTACAACACACTATCCATGTGAACGCCCTAAGCACTAACAATGAATCATTGAGGATGCAAAAATCACCATTCCTCTAGGCAAAAGTCAATGAACTTTCCGTTTATATCGTGGCCGGTAGGTGAAGACTAATAATTATTATTATGCTGGAATTCCACTTTCCATAGTGAGTACATTTATGAGGAAAAGAGACCCTTCGAAAAGCCTTTGGCAGGGTAGGCCCGAGCCCTTCGAAGTAATTTATTTTGAACGACGTTTCCCGAAAAGGCATCTGGAGATAAGTTCTGCACGGTCCGAAAGGAAGCGAAAGTCGACTAACAACCCGAGATAAGGAGTCCGCTACGGTGGGTGATACCCTCTATAGCAGTGCTGCCCAAACTTTTCTAATGGCGGGTCTGCCACGGTGGCAGCACCAATGGACCCTCTGAGCGTCCTCATCTCCTTCCTCACCACTATTACAGTGGCTCTCCAATCCCAGCTCTCGGCGCTGGGGAATGTGCTTCACCAGTTGGCCAGCTTCAACTTCTGCAATGGCCCTACACCGTAGACGGAGAGACTGCAGGTCCCTTGTCCTCGCCAGCTGGAACGCTAACGGAAGACTCTCGAGAAAGCTCCCGGAGATGCTGGTCTTCCTGAACAGACAGGACGTTTCCATTGCCCTTCTCCAGGAGACTTTCTTGAAGCAACACCACCGACTTGCAGCTCCGGGCTTCTCCGTCTATCGCCGCGACCGCCATGATGCCGCAGGGGGGGGGGGGGGGGGGGACAGCCATCCTAGTACGCCGAGACATCGCTGCCCATGAGATACTGATCTCCACTACGACCATGGAAACCACGGCGGTTGGAGTTGACACTGCCGGAGGACAGCTGATCGTGGTTTCCTGCTACCAACCTCCAGGCAAGGACTTCCATCTTCCTGACTTGGAGGCAGTCTTCAGCGCTGGCACCCAGACGGTAGCGGGAGGTGACTTCAACAGCAAGCACCCGTCCTGGAATTCCGGCTCTATCAACAGGAAGGGGAGGATCCTTCGCTCCTGGGTCAACGCCTCCGGCGTTCGGGTTGCGGCTCCCTCGCATCCGACACTTTACCATCACACTGGCACCGGAGACGTGCTGGATTTTGTCCTGCATCGGGCGCTGCGATCAAGCATCAACGCCCACACCATCCCATCGCTGCCCAGTGATCACAACCCGGTGATCATTCATCTGGGGGCGGTGCCAAGATGTCTCCCGCATGGCGAGCACCAGGACTTCAGCCGCGCTGACTGGGACGGTTTTCGATCTTCCCTTACCGACGGCATCCCGACGACTTTCCGCCTCTCACCTCTTCGCAGGAGATAGACGACTGTGCTGCCGACATCACGAGCCGCATTCAGACTGCCGCTGAGCATGCCATTCCAAGGCGTCCGAACACAGTGCCGGACTACCTCACTCTGCCTCCTCACATTCTTACGGCCTTCAAGGCGAAGAACAAGGTCCGTGGTGATTTCCAGCGCACTGGCTGCAGGATCCTGAGGAGGAGACTACTGGCCATGCAGCACAGGATACGGGACCTGATTGCCGAACATCGCCGCCTCACATGGGACAAGAAGATGGCTTCTCTCTCCCTCCGCGATGGCTCCGTCTGGAAAATGGCAAAGGCCTTGCGCACTCTTCCTGCGTCCGCTCCACCCATCCGAACCTCATCAGGCTTGGCGTGCTCCCCAGAGGATAAAGCTGAACAACTGGCTTCCTACCTGGAGGAGGTCTTCCAGCCAAACCCAGGGCCTGATATTCTGGTGCCGGAGGAAGCTGGGGTTTCCTCCGAGGACATCGGGACAGCACTGAAGCATCTGCGGCTGCGTAAATCTCCTGGCGAGGATGGGCTTCGCAACGAAGTTCTCCGGCAGATTCCACGGTCGCTCGGAACATGGTTGGCCATGCTCTTCTGTGCCTGCCTTCGCCTTGGTCACTTTCCGTTGGTATGGAAGGAAGCCAGAGTGGTGTGCCTTCCGAAACCGGGGAAGAAGCCGTACACTGCCGCCAACTTTCGTCCGATCTCCCTGTTGGATGACCTGGGGAAGCCGCTGGAGAAGATCGTCTTGCCTCACCTGCTGCGCCACGTCGAGAGTCGCAACATCCTTCCAGTACAGCAGTTCGGGTTTTGAGCGGAGCACGCGACAACTCACCAGGTACCCGCGTATGCAACTTCATCACTGACGCGTTCAACCTGAACTGCTGTGCTGCGGCGGCCTTCTTCGACGTTATTAAGGCCTTCGACAGAGTGTGGCACGACGGACTTCTTCAGAAGCTGCAGACCTTCGGCTTCCCTAGATGGCAGCGCTCCTTCATTGCTGGCTATCTTCGCGCGCGGACTTTTCGGGTGGCATGGCGATATTCGACCTCCTCCCTGCGAAGCATCACCGCAGGAGTTCCCCAGGGATCGGTCCTAGGGCCCCTGCTCTACAACATCTACACGGCCGACGTTCCCAAGGACCTTGGCTGGAACACCCTCCTCGAAGTCTACGCTGACGACACAGCCCTGGTTTTCCGCTCCACCAACATCAAGAAGGCGGTGGACTACCTCCAACGCGCCACCTATGGGCTGCTGGACTGTTACGAGAAGTGGCAGATTTGCATCAATGCTAAGAAGACGCAGACCATCGTCTTCCGCACGGTCAGGCCGGCAGACGTCGACGGCATACTGGTCGGTGTCGAGCAGGTTGGCTGGATGGATGAGGTCATATATCTGGGAGTGACCTTAGACAAACAGCTCAACTTCACTCTACATGCGACCAGGGCAGCACACCGCGCTATTGGGTCCAAAATAGCACTTTCGCCACTTCTCCGCTCGCAGCATATTCCTCTCCGGAGGAAGCTGCACCTGTGCCGGTCCATCATTTTCAGCGCCCTCACCTATGCCTCGCCAGCGTGGAGTGGAAGGCTGTCGTCAGCTGGGAAGAGCAGACTTGCGGTTGCCGAGCGATCCTGTCTCCGCTGCATCTTGGCCCTGGGAATGATTCCCAATGGGGCCTTATACCATTTCACCGAGTCCGAGCCCATCACGGACGGGCTACGAAAGAAGGCGGTGAAGTTCTTCGCTGACCTGAAGTTGAAGGATTCGACGGAGCTTCAAGTCATCGGAGAGCCGTGGGATCGGCATCGCCGTGTACGGGCTGCTATGGAGGAAGCAGACGATCTTCCCCCTCCCAAGCTTCGGAGGATCGAATAGGCAACAGGTGCCAGCCTTAGGAAGGATATTCGGAAACAACAGTCAATCACCTCCACTAAGAGACCTCCAAGAGTCGGTAGTGGATACAACAGAAGAGAAACGGAACCTCCTCTGTTACAACACCTCTGTCTAATGGCGGGCCACATCGGTGGTTGTGAATCCCTCTGCGGGCCGCATTGGAAGTTGCCAATTCTTTAGCGAGCCGGATTAGAATTTAAATCGGAAGTTTTCTTTATAATCTGAGATGTCATTTAAGTGAATATCAAGTCTAAATAAGGTTTTCATGATTAACATTTCAATATTTAAAGTTTTATTATAAAACATTTCAAAAAATGTATGAATTTGTGTGTTAAAATTTTCGAATTGCTTTTTCGCCATAGCTTCGCGGGCCGCACAAAAACCCTTCACGGGCCGCATTAGGCACGCGGACCGTAGTTTGGGCACCCCTGCTCTATAGGTATTCGCAAAAACGTACAAGTGTCAGGGGCCTGACACCGCTTTCTGCTGAGGTATTTGCAAACAAGAACCAAAAACATGTTATTTACAAGATGATGTCCTAGTTTTGATTTATGTAGCTCATTCCTGCCCAGATGCTAGAGGTATGATACTCGAAGCACTTAAAAAGGAACCTTTATTATTATGTAATTTAATAATATGTGCATCGGACACAGCTGTGTAAGCGGTAGATCCAGAACTTGTTTACGAGATCTGTTTATCTTTTAGATGTTTTCCGCCATGCATGTGATTTCCGGCCGCCGATCATAACGCATGTAATGAAACGAACACTCGAACATTTGAGCGTCTCAAAGATTATTCTAAAGGTCTGCCAGAAGCATACTAACTAGGGGTGAGCGATATATATCAACCTGGTATTTAGTAACAGATACCGGTCAGGAACATATTTCAGTGATATCTATTTTGCAAAACATCTGTTATTGGAATATCAGTTAAGAAATAATAGGTGTAGGTTCAAACAGACCGTTGGACCATATCTGTTTGCTTTCCATACTCGATACCAGTCAATCCTTAATACTCGCCTTTGTTCTTCGCAAGCTTTCACGTACCACAGCGCACTCTCTATCTTGAGCCAATAAACAACATATGTGCTCTCACGCCACGGGGAAGAGGATCACAGGGGTGGGAGGTGATGGTAGGATTTCCCCTCCCCGCCAAGCCGTCACCCTCGCCCCACCACTAACAGATGCCGTTTAAAGGACGAGGATATATTATCCAAAATAGCAAACTGTTCTCAATGCTCGGATACTCAATACTCGGATACCAGTTAATATCAGTTGATGGATTTGTGGGCGCTCTAACTCAAAAACTATTAATCAGATCAACACGAAATTTTATATTTGTCATTTTATGTAAAGGAAAAAGAGCTGATTAGTTTTTGGTAAAAATCGGTCAACCGGAAGTGGGTGTTTACTCTTGTCACTTATTCGTAATATTGAAATATTTGCTTTAATATTTGATAATTGTAAAAATGTACTGGAATAAAAGATGTAGGAAATTTTATTTTCTACAATCTTTATTTGAAATATTTTTCCATATAATGCATTGTTTAAGAGATATCTTATATTCTTAGCTGCCACCACCGCGCCACCTACCGACGGCTATTATTAACAATTGACGCTTAGTTACGTCTTAGTAACGCTCCGTTTTATTTTCTTAATTGTTGGTGCATTGTGGATATATACAATATCAGAAGGTTATGGTTTTCCCTGTCCTTTGTAATATTTAAAATTTTCTCGCCGTTTCTTTAAACATTTGTTATTACGTAATCTATTTTGAAAAGTTTAGAAATATTATAGATATGGAGAAAGTCATGTGGTGGCCACATCAGATTTTTTTCGTGGATTTCTGTGCCTGAATTACGATTTATTTTTAAAAAATCGCTAAATACAAAATCACATATTTCTGGAGAACTTAATAAACAATCAAGTTGAAATTTTACATTTTGTTAGAATAATACATATTAATTACATTTATGTAGGTAATGTTGTCTAAAAATGTATAAATAAACAATAATGTCAACAATAGTGAAAAGTTAATATTTTTAAACAAATTGTAATCATATGAGATTTTACGAAAGTGTTTATATACGATGTTTGCTTTATCATCTCGATTTTGTAATATGGAAAAAAGACTAATATAAGTGCATCATCAGAGATTGGAGTTACGCCATCGCCTGGCATCTTTGCCTGGCGCAAAATGAGCTAAAGCGGCAAAGTACTGTTTATTTTTCATTTGAATGAAAATTGATTTCTTTCATCTAAACAAACCTGCAATCAAATTAAAGCTTGACTTCTTATCTTTGTAATAAAGAAAGACGCAGAGCGTTATCTGCTTTCGTTTACAAGATATATGAGTCAGAAGAAGATGCTGTGTGAAACCGGCGATTAGCCGGCTGTTTACGTTAAGGACATTTTCAATCGGCCGTCGAATCGCCGTCTCTTTAAGCCAATGGATTATTCGTATATAAAGGGTAATGTCTAAACGACCTGAAAGTTTCAGCTCCCTAGCTCGACCCATAGTATCTACGTCGATTCATCAGTTTCCCCTTAGTGCACAATTCTTTTGCATTACATATTTTTATGTGCCTGCTTTTTGTGCAAAGATTCTGGTTTAATTTTGACCAGGCTGAAATGGTCACATATTATATATGCGTTTAAAAATCTACTGAAATGAGTCCATTTTAATAGATAAATCACAATTTTCTTTTATATCTACGTCAGATTGAAAGATAAGACATTTTTTACTATGGAAACTTCTTAACTATATATTTTTTGCAGATAATAAATTCCTGAAAAACATTTTTTACTTTCTCCATATAGTATAAGGGAAAGTATGGTTTTGAAGAAAAAATCGATTTCGAGATTTCAGCGGAAATACACGTTTTGAGGTCCCATGAACACGTCTCGACCATTTTTTCGGTGATGTCTCTCTGTGTGTGTGTATGCGATAGCTTTTTTGTGAGTGCTCGAACTAAAAAACTATTAATCAGGTCAACGCGAATTTTATATTTAACATTTTTATAAAAGTCAGAAGAACTGATTAGTCAACCGGAAGTGGGTTTTTACTCTGGTCACATCCGTTATTTTGAAATATTTGCTTTAATATTTGATAAATGTAAAAATGCATCGGAATAAAAGTGGCAAGTTTAATTTTCGACAACCTTTGTTTGGAACATTTTTCCATATAATGCATTGTTTAAGAGATATCTTATATTTTTAGCTGCCACCACCACGCCACCTACCGACGACTATTGTTAACAATTGACTCTTAGTTACGTCTTAGTAACGCTCCTTTTTATTTTCTTAATTGTTGGAGCTTTTTGGTAATTTTGGTTATATCCAATATCAAAAGGCTATGGTTTGGGTTTATTTCTGTTCTTTGTCGTCTACATTTTCTCGCAGTTTCTTGAAATATTTATTATCATGTAACCTATTTGGAATTTTTAGAAATATTACAGATAAGGAGAAAGTCATGTGGTGGCCACATCAGATTTTTATAAATATTACAGGTATGGAGAAAGTCATATGGTGGTCACATAAGATTTTTTTCAATTATGATAAATCGATAGCCCGAAGAATCTATAACCCTTCCAATTTGGAGTTTTATTCTCAATGTATCGTGATAGGTGAGTGATAAACATTTCAATTACTTTACCCATCGCATTTGAAATTTCGATAACCCGTAAAATATTTGGCTTGTATAAAGCTTACCTGGATTACACCCATTTTTTGTTGTACGTACGTTATTTTTTTACATCTTTTCGCTTTGACCTTGTTGTACTTGAATTTGTAGGAATTCTTAAAAAATAGTAAAGTTAAATATTGGCAAATAAATTTATTGCATTAACAAAACGAAGGGGTTAGTTTTTAACATATTGATAATACAACTCTTGTAGAAACATGAGTTAGTAACTATTAAGTTTCTATTTATATGTTTTAATGTATTTTATGACGTTTCTTCGGAAATTATAACAAGTCTATTCATCAACGAAGGCATAAACTCGACACAGTTCGTACGACTTCCACGAAATGGAGATATTTTAACATTTAATAAAAAATATCGTAACCAATACATACTAATTACCACTTAATTATTTCTGTTCCTAATTTACAATCATTTATTCTTCTTTTTCAATAAATCAATTTATCAAAAGCTACAATTCCTTATAGGGAAACAGGAGTATGTAATTAATCATATTCAGCAACCGCGCGCTGTCATCCAGCGCGTAGGCGCTTTTTTCAGTGTTTATTGATTCGTATCTCTAAAACTATTTCAGTTATAGATACAAAGTTTTTTCAGAAATATATTTAAACTAATTTCTCAGACCCAGTCGCTGCTTATACCCTCTAAAGTTAATATTTCTGACGATAGGGAGATTAAAACTCTTTCGTATTTAAATCGGAAAATTTTTAGGAAAAGTTGCGTTTATTTTTTTACTAATATTTCAAAAGTCTAATACAATTTTTAAAAGACGTTAGCATTGATCATACTGATTAGAGGAGTCAGAAAAAAATTGTCTCTTTTAAAACAATACGATTCGAGATACGGTATTACATTTCCCTTGCATCCCAAATCGCAAGGATGACCAACATGCGGCCTTTGTAGAGTAATATTACTGAAGGTTTGGACCCTAATATAGAAAGGTTGGCTATCCCTGTCATAGAGGGGTTTCCACAGCTTCAAGTATTCCACTTGTCCCCCATTCTTGAGTAGGATTGACTTCAGTTATTTGTTATCCTGAGTATGTTTACAGATCTCAAGAGTATCCTCACCTCCGAGGGCGGAAACAGAAAATTCTCAAGAGAGAAAGAGAAGATAGGTCTTATTCAATAGGAGCGATCCTCCTCCCAGATACGCAACTTGCAACGATCCCTATTTGGGTTCCTCTTTCTCTGCAAGATTTGTTTGTCTTCCTCGGAAAGAATCAATCTGCAGCGTAAATTATAGAGAGTGTACCGAATGGGTCAAAGAGCGCATCTTGGAGTGGAAGACTGTAACTACCAAACGGAGATGCGATCGCCAGTACGGTACGTGTACGGGGTGGGCGCAAATTAACAATATATATATATATTTAAACCTACTTACATACCTTGTAAGCGAAACCTACAACATGTTTGTATTTTTACGCACTACTTTTTTGTATTTTACGTTATTACTTTCTCCATACCTAGGAGCAAGTATTGTATTCGTGAAAAAATCGATCTCCAGATTTCAACGAAAATACACATTTTTAAGGTCCCCTGAATACGTTTTGGCTATTTTCGCGATGGTATCTGTATGTGTATGTATGTGCCAAAATTTTTTACTTTATAATTATAATTTTAAATTTCTAAATAATATATTTACTTTATAACTTGTAGCCCGTGACACAGCTACGCTTGTGTATGTTTTAAAAATATATATAAGTTTCTGTTTACGTCTTTAACATATAGTTGGTTGTTCACATTGTTAACCCGTAACCACATGCAGGCGGTCTCTCAGACCGCACGAAAATTTCAATCGTCTCATTTAGGGTTCGTGAATCATCTCCGCCTTTGAGATTTAGTTTACCTTTGTATACTTCAGGTGGCTTTGCTTACTGTATGGCAGTTGCCTTCTAGCATCGGAGCTGTACGTAATAGAGCGTGATCTGAGAGACCGCATGCCTGTGTTCGGGTAATTTTTTTAGAACAGTTCTTTTTCACGGTTTCAAAAATTTCTGAGGATATGTCGCCGTCCTGGACCGTCACACGTCCGGAAAAGAAAACAAAAACTGCCTTCCAATGTTTTATTTGTAGCAGCTCAATATGTTTGATATGTTTAGCACCCGCTTGAGGAGCATGCGCTGAAGTGACGAAGTTTAGGCTCCTCATTTTTTAATAAGTTTTTCTTTTTTTAATTCTTTTATATTCGTGTGTTTAAACAAACCCTCTGCAAAAGCCTAAAGCATATACTAAAGTTTCTGTGTTAAATTAAAAAAGTAACCTATAAAAAATTAGAGCCTTACTTTTTTGTGTTAAAAAATTTTCATTTTCATATTTCTAAGAGGATATTGCATACTAAGAGTTCATACTTTTGTGTTTGTTCGCCAAGACCCTATTTCAAATATAAACATAAGAAAACTAAATACAATGTTGTTTCTTCTCACATAATTATTTATTTTTGGCGTGGGGTCTGAGAGAACGCACGCCTGTGTTGTCGCGTCAATTTCTGATTCCTGTGGTTACGGGTTAAGTACATGTTATTTTAATTTATTGAAAATTTTCTTAAATCAAAACATTTTTGGTTATGTTATTGGATTATCGGGTAAAGCAAACCTGATATTTGCAGGGTTATTGACTTTAGAGGCAGCCACATAAAGTTACCTATGTGTAAACACAGGTTTCTTCAGGTGGGCCTACGCTTAATATTGGGAATATCCCCACTTAATATATAGTTCTCGTTTTCCATATAATCCAGTTAAATATAAGTACCTAATTTAGCTAATTCTGTAACAACACGGTAGTCGTTAACAACAAAAACGTTTCACGTCTAAAAACGTAACATTTTCAAGTTAAAATTACATTTGTGGACCGATTCAACCCGTACAGGAATATCAACGATAAAAATAAGAAACTACGTACATTAATTTGCCTTTAAAACAGTCCTGGTCTGATGATCGAAATTTAATTTTTCTAATTTTAATTTGCAAAAAAGAACCCTGCATGTCGACTAATAGATTTTTACATGTTATATTATGGGAAATAGAAATTATCTCCCGAAGTCGAAACCGGATCTTTTTTCAATCAAAATGCACATTAAACTCTAAGTTCACATAGCATCAATTTAATTTGGCAAGAATTATTGATTTTTGATAGTTAATTATCGAGAAAAATCGATTCAAATAGGTTCGTGACACAAGTTGGGATAAGCAAATTATTATTACTTGGTTTTTTGTATTTTGTAATTACAAAAAATGTGCATATAAATGCCGATATCGTGAATAACTACGCTATAGAGCACACGTGGCCAAACCGCGGCTCTTTTAAATTTCCATGCAGAGCGTGTCAACGTTTTTCTCTACAGGACACAATGACGTAGTGTGACTCGAGACGTGTTTGGGATGCCTAATGGACATACATTATCCGAATTGCTTCGGATATAGGCTATGTTTTACTGTTCGTAAATTAATGAGCGCAGAATATGTCATGCGACTCTCGAACTTCTGAAAATCATCGTATGCGGCTCCGAGGGCAAGTAGATTAGGCCACCCCTGCTATAGAGTATATGCCCGTTGAAATTTTATTAAATAAAAAACGTAATATTCATAATTTTTTACCTTTTTCAATGCAGTACACAATATCTATCATCACCTTCAAACAAATTATCCTCAATAGTGTGAATTAAAAAAGCTACTTAGTAAGTTCTTTCGTCGTCAAGGTAAACAAAACAAGAAGCTAATTAAAAAATTAGCGGTCGTCCGCATTTCTTCCGCGCCTTATTAAATTAATTAAATGGAAAGTAGGCATCATAAGTTGTGTTTGGATCATATTGTTATTACTAACTTTATTTTTATTACTAATTTTCTTTTGTTACTAACTTTATTTTTATTACTAATTATTTAAGATTAAATTTGGAACAATAAATTTAAAAATATTTTTAGTTTACAACTTATGTACGAAGAAAGTCATGTGTTGCCCACATCAGGTTTTTTTATTTGGATTTCACTCCGTATTTTCAATATTAAATAATTTTAAATTCAGTTTATTTTCCAAAAACTTTCTTATATGTGCAAAAAATGTAGTGCTTGGAACGCAGTCCAAAATTTTAGCTTTGAAATAATGCGAAAAACGTTGTTCAGAAATGTTTCCCTTTCGTAGAACGGAGAATGGGTGTGATATATTAAAAACGTTTGTTGGTTTATATTAAATTAAGAATTAACATTTACAGTAAGTAATGATTAATTAAAACACCATAATCATTGATTCGAATTATTACTTCTTTTGCCTATTATAATATATCTTATTTACGTTTATCACTTAAAACACTGATTCATTTTTAGTAAAATGAGTACTAAAAGAATGCAAAAATGTGGAGCAGAAAAACTACGCGAAAAAAGAAAGGAAATAGCAGCTGAAGCAAGCAGCTGTGTTAAATTGACGGACTTATTTAAATCAAATTTTAATAGAAATCAAGACGAAGAAAATAAATTGAATATTGAAGAAGATAACAGAAGTTTAGAATGTACGAGAAGAGAAATTCCTACATCTCTAACCAAAAATAGTGTAATAGAAAAAGAAAAACTGTAAGATTATTTTAGTAAAAAAGTAGAAGAAATTGCTGTCGAAAATGAAAATGAAAGCCCAATAAATTTACAAACAAGAATTGAATGTCCAATACATGAAGAGGAAATAATAGAAGTAAAAGATGCTTCAGAAGAAGAAAACGTTAATCTGGAAAGAGAAAGTTTAGGAAACTATTTCAAATATCCAAATAATAAAAGTGATTTACCAGCGTTTCTCATATTTCATCCCTGCCAGCCAAACATATTAAATTATAATGTTAAAAATATTAACTATAGAAAAAATGGACCAAAACGCGAATGGGTTACATTTTTAACGAAAATTCTAGTTTATATTGTTCAGTTTGTTTGGCATTTAGTAAATCTACTGATAATACTAATTTTATTAATGGTTACTTTTTGAACACAAACTGTACTGATCATAAACATGTATATGAAACACTTAATGAACATTAAGAAAATAAATTGCGCTCGTCTTGTACGGAAGCATATATGTTAAAAAGTGCAAATTTTGATTAAGCCGCTTTGTTGAACAAAAATAAACAAAATGTACATAAAATTGCTGAACATTATATAAATGTTTTAAAGCGTGTGATTGAAATTGTTAAAATGATTGGCAAAAGAGGTTTAGCGTATCGTGGCCAAGGAAGGAAGAATAGTGAATCAACATTCAATCTCGGTAATGAAACAATTGATCACGGTATTTTTTTAGAAATGTTAATTCTTTTAAGTAAATTTGATCCATTTCTGAAAAAGCATCTAGATGACTGAAGAAAAGAGCAAGAAACGATTAACATCTGTTACAAGTGGTAGTAAAGGTAGAGGCAATTTTGTTTCATTGATTTCAAAAACAACTATTGAAAAAGTGATAACTACGATTGAAGAATTAATTAAAGAAAAGATAGCCGAAGAAGTAAATAAAGCGAAAATGTTTTCCATTCAAAACGACACCACACAGGATATAAATGTTTGTGATCAGTGTTCCATTGTAGTTAAATATGTTTTCGGTAGTAAAGTTTGTGAACGATTATTGGGAGTTGTAAATTGTTCAGATACAAGTGGAAAAGGACTATTTGAAATAGTTGCTGCTCGCTTAAATGCTTTAAAAATAAATCTAGCCGATTGAGTTGGTAGCTCTGCAGATGGTGCTTCTAATATGCAGGAACAATATAGCGGCTTTTCTAAATGGCTCAATGAAAAGTCTCCTGGACAGATACATGTGTGGTGCTACGCACATATTTTAAATTTGGTTATGGTAGAATGTGCAAAAGTAACAATTCAAACAATATCTCTTTTTGGCCTTTTAAATTCCATTGCAGTTTTTTTTAGAGAATCGTATAAAAGAAACTCAAAAACAGCTGCGGGAAGTATCAAGGAGCTTCAGTAATGTGTACGGCGCAACAAAAACATAAACTTGCAGCTTTTTCCCCGTTAAAATCACATTTTCACACTATATCGGTATGGATTTGAATAACACTTTCCTTTCAGCTATATATGTATATACAATTAAAATCCCGTGTTCGTATTTTACTTTTATGTAACCTAAAAATTGAAAAAAAATATAATTCCATGCATGATATCCATGAGTTCCTTATGGGACTTAAAAAAATATTTCTATTTCTAATTACATGATAATCCGTTCAGAAAGAGTCGATTTGTTTCATGAATAAAGACACTGTTTGCAATTCTTTCGAGCGAACGCCCCTAAAATGGTAAGTGGAGGACAATGGGGAGAGGAGGAGGAGAGAGGGAGAAGGGGGTTGGAGAGAGGGTGGGAGAGGGGGTTAGTGGAGTCGATAACTTGGGGCCTGTTGTGTAAAGGCCTGGTAGAATTTTCTTTCCCAGTCCGCCCGTCAGAAGCTATGTAAATTCAGTTAAACTGACCGTAATCCAATGTCTGCCAACTGGCGGCCCGCGAAGTTTTGATGAAAAAGCGACCCATGCAGCAAATTGCGAGTAATTACACATTTTAATTGGATTATTATTATAACCTGGTCTGGTCGCGTTTCAACGCCAATATATTGATTACATTTTTGTTTTCTCTTTTATGGCACAATCTCTGGAGTAAGTTCCAACGTAAACTCTTATCCAGCCCGCCGAGGCACTCGCAACCGCAAATGCTGCCCACCTCGTTATAAAGGTCGGACATTCCTTCTGTAATCCAATAATGAGGGGCTCGTATATCCGAGATTATGATGTTTAAGTTGGTTTTGAGGTTAGGAACAGTGTCGGAGCGGAGAGCAAATCTCGAATATTTTTAAAAGAAGCGTTTATTTTAACGGATGAGTTTATTTATCTGGATGACGTTTTAGCAGTTGCACCGAAAAAAATATTTGTCGCTGGAAAAACAACTTAAGTTGTTGATATATCTAAATATGCATGTGGTGTGGTAGATGTCTTTTAATAGAATCTCTTCGTTGTGTTATAAACCAAATGAATTTTCAATTTCAATGGTAAAGTTACGAACGTAGAACTTAGAATTAGATGTAGGACGATGTTAAAGAGGAAATTCCGATAATCTATTGATAACCAATCAACAGTTTGATAGTATCAGCCAACAATGGGAACTAACCACCTAATCTTTTTCTAGATGCCTATAATCTGTAAAACCAAAGTTATGTTTCCCGGAAAAGTTCATAATAAAATGCCTTAATCATTTCATATTGATGAAATAATCTTCAGTTACTCAATGATATTTTTAAGAACAAAAATCCGAGTTATTCGGTCATAAATATCAGGTGGAAGGACCACGAAATTAATCACAGAACTCAGAGCCTGTTTTACTCTTATGGGCAACTTCCGTGTTTCGTAGCTACAGGAGTCACCTAGGTATTTATTCTTGAAAATTCCGCTAGCCGGCAGGAAATGGTATATTGGTACAGAGTAAGCTGATACTATATGATCATCACATACCGTTGCAGTGCACGTTAGGTTTTATGGAAAAATTAGACCACCGCATATTTCATAATATAAAGATCTCAATTACCCACTTCCCTTGCTGTTGACCGTCAACAGCGGTTAAAGACTGGTTTCTGCGGGAGAAAAATAACATATCCGGTTTTAAGAAACACGTTATGTCCGAGTTTCACTTTATGTGAACATTTCTGAGAAATGTTCATTTATCCCTAGCACGAAGAAATGTCGATATTTTCGTGAATTGTGTAACGTATCGCTTAAGCAAGGATGAGTTTTTAATAAAGTTACATAACCAAAGTAGAAATTGAAAATTGCTTGTTAATTTTTTTTTGGGGTAATATCTAATGACTTGTCATATGCTTTAATCTGTTTCGCGAATTTCGCAATATTTTAACTATTATTTTTTAAATAATTTTAAGTTAAGTTTAAATAAGTTATGTTTTCCGTTATTCCTTTATTCTATGGAATCGTCTAAACTTTTCTGTTTAGCAATGCCAACATTCTTGTTAATATTATCATATAAGAAAAATTACAGAAATTTGTTTTGAGAAAAAGATCTAGCTTCGGCAGCAAATCGAACTTTTGAGAACTTAGGAGTGGATTGGTTGCAAAAATATTTATTTCCGGAAAGTACATAGAATGAATGGTACTGCAAAATGGTGTAATTTTCTTTTTACTTGGACCAAAATGATTAAAAATTTCTCTTGAGCCAATCAAGTACAAAACAAGGCTTTTCTTTACATCACTGAACCACTTCGCCCTTTATTTTATATTTGCTTCGAAGCCAATGCGTCCTTGATCCACTTAGTTTATTTTTATTTATTCTATGATAGAGGAGACTAAAAAGAGGTTGGCTCAAATTCTGCCCTCACTCGAAGAATGACTCACGGCTAAAACTTATGATGCCACCAAAAACTCGCGTAAATATACGGTCGAAGCTATTTAGCAAGAAAGGGGTTCATAAAAAATGCAATACAAAGAAAATTCTAATCGTAGAATTTCTAGCCATCGTGTAGGAATGCCACCGGAAACAATATCTTTAGAGAAGTTCGTATTAAAGAGGTTAGGTTGCATTGCCGAATGATAGAAAATATATTATCATTTCAACAAGAGAAAGCTAGCTCGGTATAAATCTATGCCCAGGCTCTAGATTTAGTATAGAGAAAGAAATTTCAATTCTAAAATTGTCACTAATTCTAACTCCATTATTTTATATCCGGCACAAATGTTGCTTTCTTCCGATATTGTTCTGTTATAGTGGAATTCAAATCAGAACTATGAATTGATGCCTAATTTTTACCGGCCTCGGTGGTGGCAGGGTAACGTCCTCGCCTGCCAATCCGAAGGTCGCGGGTTCGAATCCCGCCTAGGTGGGTTTTTCTTCACCTAGGGCATGGAAGTTTGTGATCGTCCTTGTTATTATGTTAATGAGCCCCTTGTAAAAGGCCGATTACGGCTGTTTAGGGGCCGCATGGAAATAAATAAATAAATAAATCAATCAATGATGGCGAAGAAAAGTATTCCGAATATTAACAAATGGAATTCAGTCAGTAAATGTGCATAAATTAATTCATACAATTAATCTCTTTAAGACTGGAAAACGATCTCTCACAAGCTACTAGCGACGGCTTTATGGCAATCTACTTTCATTGTAAAGATGAGCAAATCATCAATAGAGTGTACGTCGGATACGGCCAATTTTTATAAAACTGACCAAAATAAAATGCGAATGGCACATCCAAGTCGTACGAGTCCTCTCAACACGAAATATGTCGCTCGATTGCAACTTGACCACAGAAATTCATACCGCAACATAAAGTTTACCCCCTGCTGCGAAATTAATAAGGAAGACGCCCCAATTCGAGAATGGTGTTGCGTGATATCTGAGCCTCTTTCACCCGCGAGGAAGCAGGCATCTGTAAATCCTGACCAAGGCGCTGGCAGCGTGCCCACACTATTACCGCAGCTGAATGGGGTGGAAGTGGTCGGTTACTCGTATTATGTACGAGGCTAAATGGGTTGGGGGAATGGACGGAAACATGCAGCAGAACGCATTCAAAGAGGGGCTTGAACAATAAATGGACTCGAAAAGAACATACTTCTACCGGCCTGCGTTTGGCCTATTTCCGGCTTATCACTGCGGAAGAGTTGAAACGTGACGAATCGTAAGTTCCGCTTACGAGCAACGGGTCTACTTTCATAGAAATAAATAAATTAACAGGTCAACTTATTGCTTAACGATGCCCACTCATGCTAGTGTTCGAAATTACGGAAGGTCGAATTTGATCTCTTGAGGATGCGCACAATTTTCATAAAATTTCGGCAGAAAGCCAGGTTATGCAATCGTGCTCAAATTGTGCCACTTGATTCTGATGGAAGGGTATCTTACTTCCATCCGCGGACAGCACGAACAAGTTCCGCCCACTTGTGGGAGCTGATCGGAGAGCATGCTATGTTCTTCTCTTGCCACTCTAAATCGCAAATGCAACTTCTTCCTACGCGTAATCCCACTTGATCCCTCATCTAATCGTAAAGCATCACGTGCATCGTCAAGACATCAACGACCTACTTGCTCAATTGTCATTGGCCGTGTCAGCTGTGCGGTTGAGTATGGTATCGAGTGGCACTGACCTTGATATTTTACATTGTCACTCCGAGTTAATGTGAATATACGTGAATTTGGGAAGTTTTAGGATAAACAGCTACGAGAAAAAGTAGAAGGTATCTTATTTATATGGAATGCGTATGGAATTCAGCGTGATAAAATCTCTCCTCAAACGTGAACTGTGACACTCGATACATGACACGTAGGCGTTCTCTCATAGTAACCTAGTAACTCAATTGTTCCGAGTAGTATGAGAATTTCTTTCAATATGGCTTACCGTATATTTAAAATGTAAAATATAGATATCTTCTAGTCCTAATGAAAGAAATTATGTAAATTTTAGTTTAAGTGATAGGTTTTATTCATTCTGCCCTACCTTTAAAATCTCTCTATTTATTTACAATTACGTTTGAGAGAAAATTTTTCATAATTTCCATTACTGTCTGCTAGCCTTTCCGTTGACGTCACCAAGGTTTCCGGGAGCCAGGAACAGAACGCCGCCCCAATCGTTCGTGGTAGTGAGTCACTTGGAGTATCGTGTCTAAGTTCTAATATTGTGTTATTGTCCTAAAGAAAAACGTGAAAATGTTTAGTTGGATTACTAAAGATGAGCATAAAAAGTCGTCAAAAGTTTACTCAAGTGTCGTCGAAGGTCTTAAGCAGATATATAAAACGAAACTGTTACCTTTGGAGCAACATTATCTAGTAAGTCGACGTGTTATGGAACATTCTTAAACTAAATATTTTGCATGAGATTGCTTCATTATGTTTTAAGTTGAAGAATTTTTAAAGATAAATTTAACAGCTAATGATTTTTGTGATGACAATAGTACTTTTCTGTCATTCTTTTTACAGTTCCATGATTTCCACTCCCCTCAACTGGATGATCCAGATTTTGATGCAAAACCAATGATTTTGCTGGTTGGTCAGTATTCTACAGGAAAAACGACTTTTATCCGTTACCTTTTAGAAAAAGATTTTCCTGGAATCAGAATCGGACCGGAGCCTACGACAGACAGGTGTGTTTCCCCTCAATTATTTTCTTTTTCATCCTCTGCATCTGTTGTGAAACAAAATAGGAGTTGTTGTAATTACTGCGTAGGAATATTATTGATATAATTGTCTCCACGTGTATTCCAATGAAACATAAAGTGTAGGAAATCAAAATAATTTTTACTGTTGAAGTTTATTGCGACTCTTGTTACTTTCTTTTGACCTGTTTTATTTCCTCTTTCTTATTTGCATAAGTAAAGCACACAACTGGCAGTAATATCACATTTAGATTAAACATAGACGTAGTGGCATTAATAAGGTATTCTTAACTCCGGTCTTCTCACATTATTATCATGTTTTTCGTTTTATAATATTTATAAGGATCAAAACTTGTATTTGTTTTTTGGCCTCCGCTTCCATATTGGCAAAAAATTCAAAATTTGTGAAGTTCTAATGTTTTCATGGAATGTCAAAAACTTGTCATATTTGGATTTAATTACAGTATATATAGGTAATTAAAATTTTACATGATTCATGCAGTAAATCTGCCCTAGTTATAATCACCTCTCTAGAATTTGTTTAAATTTATTACCTATTTATCTTTATTGGTTGGAATTTTGTGAAAAAACTTTCGTGTGATTACTAAATTTTCTAATACTATTTCTTGCTTTCAGGTTTATTGTGGTGATGCACAGAGATGAAACTCAGAGAGACATAATTCCAGGGAATGCTCTGGTTGTGGACCCAAAGCTTCCATTTCGACCACTCTCCCGATTTGGCAATGCCTTCCTCAATAGGTTCCAGTGTTCATGTATGGACTCACCTGTGCTGAAAAATATCTCCATCGTTGACACTCCTGGTATCCTATCAGGAGAGAAGCAGCGTGTAGATCGAGGGTGGGTGAAGTCACACATTGCAAAGCTTATATAAACTGCTTGTTTTTAGCACTAATTTTTGCATTTTCTTAGCTTTGTGCACATAACTGTATATGGGCTATCTCTTAACCATTATCTTTTTTATGCTTCTTTATGCTATTTAATCTCATATCCTTTGGAATGTTCTTGAGTAAAATTTGATCTATTTTAAATTTGAGATTATTGGATTAATGGATAATAAATGGCAGAGGCTATTTTAAATCCACATAAATCATGCTTTTTCTTTTATTTTGCTTAATTATTTTTCATAATGCTTGGGTATGTATACTATTGCTTGCATCTTTTTAATCTCATTTCAGTATCCTCTTAACCATATGTATTTATCAGATGATCTTATACAGTGAAATTAATGTATTAGCATGAACTAATATTTAAATCTTTCTCTTCGGCATAACTCTTTCATGTTAATTTTGCACTGAAGTGTACTTATTTGGCTGCCTGCCAATAATGGTAAAGAATATCATCAAATTCTGAGTTTTTCTAATTATTAGCATTGCTGTTTAAGTTCATGATCTTTTTTTGTTTGTAGCACTTCTCTCATTTTACTTAAGTTATTTTAAAAGTGATTGTTTTGTAGTGTCATTTCTTTTATTTTGGATTACTATCATAATTGCTTTGGTACGTTCTGGGAAAGGCCATTTCTGCCTTTTGTTTAAATAAGAAAAGGTATTCATGTATACAATTTCTTAGCACTAGTTTGTTTTCTTGAAGCTCAATGTGACCTTGATGGGCAACATTTTGCTTTTGCTGTTAATGGGTGACGGAGACACAGCAACTTCTATTACTCTTGCATTATAGGTTTGGGTGGAGGGCAACTTACTCTTCATTCTATGGGTAAGATAAAAATTGGCCAATGAATACATGGTCCCATTTCTTACAAAATGGGATATTCATTCTTTTAAAAACCCTTTTGCTGTACATTAACTGATACCTAGCATGCTATGTAAAGTATATTTGTATCTGTGTAAATGTACATGCTTCTTAATTATTACTTTTTGCTAGTTTCTTTTAAATTTTCAAAGAGCCAGCAATTATAATGCTCTGTATGCCACTAATGCTTTGGCCCTAAGTATTTCAAGTGCTTGGGATTTATCTGAATATTTCTTGCTTTATATCCCTTAAGAAGAATTTCAAACAGTCCTCATTTGTTTTGGTAATAATCAATTTCAATTCTTCCAAACAGGTATTCAATGTAATACAAATTCTAATGTAAAAATAATTTTTCAATTTTTTTTGGATTTTTAGGCTTAAGATGTTTTAAGAGAGTTTGATGTCATAATAAGTTGTTATATTCTGCCACATCATTGCAATAGAATGGAGTTGATTATTTTGCAAGTTTAGAATCTGTTATATGTATAAAATTGAATTTTTCTTTGGTGAGTGAAATGAAAAGCTTGTTAAAACAGGAAATATATTTTGTAGTTAAATTTGGACTATTTGTTTTTCATATTCATTACTGAGTCTTCTTTTTATGTATTTAGAATGTCTGATTTTTCTACTCTGCAATACATTTTGAACTGCATTATAGTGCCTAAAAACAGAGGTTATATTTTGTAAATTATTATTGTTTTTAAAATTCCCAGATGATGCTTGTTTGATAGCTGATTGATTTTATTTTTTTCTTCATAATCTGATAAATTGCAATCTATGTTTTAAGTTATTTTTTACTGTGTTGTGATTGGATTATATAGTTCCACAGTGTTACACATGTGATTGCTTTTGGTGGTAAATATTCAGCTGTACTCTTAACTGCTGTAAATTAATGTTGAACTTGAGTTTGACTAACCTTCCATTGAAATAAATTTGATCCTAAAAGCTAAAAGATTTATAATGTAGCTTTGATCCCCATAACTGGTGCTAATTACAGTGTGATTGGAATCTAATCTATTCATATTAATCCCTTCATTGCTTCAAGTTGTGGGTTAATATGTACTGTTTCCCATAATATTCCTCACTATAAATATTCTAAAACACTGGCTTCCTGTGTGTTACTACCCATTTTTAATATTTTAGATAAGAGGTCCCCAAACTAGGACCTGCAAAGTGATTTCATCTAGCCTACCTTACCTCATCAATTTCTTTAATGCTTGAATATGCGTCTATTTTCCAGAAGAAGGTGTAATTAGATCATTTGTGAAATATAAACTATTTATATAGTATGTGGATGTAATATATTTTTTAATATGAGCAATTGACACACACAATTAAAAAGTTCCAAAATCTAGCTCGTTCAGTTATTTGAAAGGTTTTATGTTGCCTGCACAATGGTATATAAAATCTTATGTTGCCCTTTCATTAAAAAGAGTGGTGATCCCTATTTTATATTATTATGATTTGAATTCAAATTCAATCTCCACTATCATGCAAATGTTTTATTTTTATTGTTCATTTAATCATCCAGCCGTATTTATTTTATGTTGGTTACAAGTTGTACCATTCTGCTAAATTATTAAATATTTTATAGTGTATGTGTTCTAAATTTTCTTAAATAATTTCTTGTGCATATTTCTTTCAATAGCAAATTGTATTTAGTAAGTTCAAATAGAAGTAGCAACTTCATTATACACATGCAAAATTTCACTTTAGTTATATTGATACTGAATCTGTTGTTTTAATTTCAGCTATGACTTCACTGGAGTATTGGAGTGGTTTGCTGAGCGAGTAGATAGAATCATTCTCCTTTTTGATGCCCACAAACTTGATATATCTGATGAATTTAGAAGGTAATGTATAGTTAAATTTGTGAAGTTGACAATTCAGTATTTCATGGTAGATTTGTTTCTCAATATTTTTCTTATGGATATTATTTTTTGTAGCTGCAAAGTAATTTTAGTAACTGATTTTCAATATACTTCCATTAAAAATTCATTTTCACAATTTTGAAGATTAATGAATTAGTGTTTTTCATATAAAACGATATGGTAGTAATTTGCTATTTGTCAATTTTGTTGCTATATAATCCACTTTTTTTAATTTTTCCATATTAGTAGTATAGGGGAAAGCGTTGTGTTCATGAAAAAAATCGACGAGATTTCAACGGAAATACACGTTTTGAGGTCTCCTGAACACATTTTGACTATTTTCTTGATGATGTCTGTGTTGTGTGTATGTGTATGTGATAGCTTTTTTGTGGGCATTGTAATTCAAAAACTATTAATCAGATCAATGCGAAATTTAATATTTAACATTTTTATAAAAGTCAGAAGAACTGATTAGTTTTTGGTAAAAAACGGTCGACCGGAAGTGGGTGTTTACTCTTGTCACTTATCCGTTATTTTGAAATATTTGCTTTAATATGTGATAAATGTAAAAATGTTTCAGAATAAAAGTGAGAAATTTAATTTTCTACAACCTTTGTTTGAAACTTTTCCATATATTGCATTGTATAAGAGATATCTTATATTTTTAGCTGCCGCCAACATGCCACCTACCGATGATTATTGTTAGCAATTGACGCTTAGTTACATCTTAGTAACGCTCCTTTTTCTTTTCTTAATTGTTGGAGCTTTGTTATCAGAAGGATATGGTTTGAGTTTATTTCTGTTCTTTGTCGTGTAAAATTTTCACACAGTTTCTTAAAATAGTTATCATCATTTAACCTATTTGGAATTTTTAGAAATATAACAGATATGGAGAAATTCATGTGGTTTTTATTTATTACTGTTGTTTTTAATTAGTCATCAGAGGTTATTTTCGTGAAGTAAACACTATAGAACAGAGTTTTTCAAAATATGGGCTGTGGCCCAATGGTGGGCCACAAAATGTTGAAAATGGGCTGCAAGGCCCTTCCCACAAAGCTTATAGTGCCTCGAAAGGTAAAATGGTTATTACCAAATCAGCGGAATACCTTCCTTACAAAATTTCCCACCCATTCCTGCTGTTAGGGTACTTGTCATTGTCCTATGCCTTCTTCAAAAACTGACCTACTGCAGCACCCTCACATTGCAAATGAGCACCATCTGCTTTCCCACTAATTATTTTCCTGGAAAATGCAAAGCGTATTTTCCGAAGTTTCATTTTCGTTAATCTTATATCTGAGGGTAAATTGCCTTGAAACCAATCTTTAGTTCAAAGAGAAAGTAATATCAGAGCCCTATGATTATTTACAACTAATGCAAAATAGAGAAACCTAATAACCATAAAAACAATAAAATGAAAGTACACACCAGTTTAGGACAAGTTACTCCATGCCAGGGACCTAGCACATGCAATCTCGCACACACTACAGTTTTAGGGGAAATTGCTTCACTCCAGGTACTGTCTTACTCTCTCACACAAAAAACAAAATCTTTTAGTGATCACATGGAACACTTTGATGACATTGATATTATCCATACCTTGTCTCAAGAAACATTTATTAAAAAAGAACTCAAATCTCTTGAGCAAAGGGATTAACTTTTTTCTCCCTCACAAAGAACCTCCTTTGGATGATATAATAGGTATTGAATCATCCATTAAAAACCCGAGTGATACTGCCAAAAATCACAATAAGAACTGCTTGAAAAATACAACTGGAACATAATATAAAACACAACACCATAAATCACCTTCCTAGTCCCGATGACAAACTCGATGAAAATTTAAAATTAAGACCATTTAGGAGCCGATAAAGGAAATTCCGTTGCCATCATGTCATGAATCAGCATGATTAATTTGATCAAGTTGAACAATTACTTGAAAACGGACCTTACTCCTCACAAAAAATTCTCATTAAAATGATTTTTTCCACCAAGGACACCATAAAAACTGCTCAAATTTCAGAAGAGGTCTTATGTTGTAAGGTTATGGTTTCAAATCCTACTATCTAAATATTACATTCCACAAACTTGAAATTTTTAGGAGACCTATTGTGTTATGCTTTGATTTTCCACACATATCATTCCTAAATGGATAGTTGATGAATTGAAAACCCTACCTAAAAATGCTGAAGATTCATTGAAAATACCAACAATGTAATACTAAGTGATTCCCAAGCGTTAGTTTCTTTTGTTGTCATGTCTCTCTTTCCTAGCATTCAAATAAATACAACACTTAGTTTTCTCGAAGAAGGGCTTATTAATATAGGTGTTTTCCTGACGTCTGTTAAGTTAACCTTTCTAAACTCTGCAAGGAAACAAATGTTTTCCTATTCAATAAAACATTTTACAAGCATCATGATTGGACAGCTATTGGAAACACACTTTCATCTTTTTGGCCAATTTGTTGATGAACTTCATTGAACAAAAACACAATTAGTTTCCAATAGGAAACCAGAGGGTGTGTGAGAGTGCATGAGTGTTAGGTCCCTGACATGGAGTAATTTCCCCTAAACCGCCATGTGACCACTTCCGTTTTATTACTTTTATGGTTATTGGGAGGTTTCTCCATTTTTCATACATACCAATCTTTAGTGCTTCTCTTTTACCACAACCTCCTGCATTGCCTTTCATAGTTTTGATTACGTAAGCAGGAGCAGCCCGAGGAAGTTAGGCACCCGGGGCGAGATAGCACTCCAGCGCCCCTTCTGTTAATGTTTGTTGAGATATTTACAAATTAAATGTTAATTTATTCATTGCTCTGCAAATATTATTGATAATGAAAAATTCAAAGGAATGCCGTGAAGATTCCAGCCTGTTTCTCAATATAAATTGGTGTCCAATATTTATTCACTTGCAAGTAATGCATACATAAATGATTGGGATAGTGCCTCCAAAACTTGCACCCCGGGCAGCTGCCTGGCTCGCCCGTAGCTTGGGCCAGCCCTGACTGTAAGGCGAAAGTCTTAAAATCGCTTTGTTTTGGGAGGTCGTCATACTAATACCATAGTCTCTGTCAAAAGAGGAAGGAAAGGGATTTGTCGGTAAATTTTTTCCTTTGGTTACGAGAACGGAGGACCATCTTCGCGCATATACAGTGTCTGAAATTCAGGTGGTAATTCTTTATATTCTACCATATTTTCCAGATAATTTTTGCCATGTAATTTCCAACTCTACTTCAGATAAGATAAACAGGATTATTTTCCTTGTGTAATTTATAACTAATTTTTTGAATAGCACTGCATAAATACTGTTTTGATTAATAATTCATAAATAAATATTTAGTGAGTAACATACGAGATGTTTTACTATACAGAGTAATTATCGATTATTTCAATCTAGTAATATCAAGGCATTGAGGGAAATGTCTAGCATGTTTTTGCACTTCGGCTATAAAGATAATTTATTGGCGTAACTAGTGTGGTAATTAGGCAGTGAAAGATTATTTTTTATTGATATCTAATGAGTTCCAAATAAAATCAGCACCAATTCTCATTGGAAAAGGAACTCATTATTTCATTTTTCTGGCATTAAATCGCGCATGCCTCTTTGATGATTCCATTTTTCGGTTTAAATATACCTACTGTATTCAATGATATGCAGATTCATTTTTAAGATGTATATTCAGTTCTGCATTTCTGGTTTACAAGCAGTGCACATATTCTTTACTAGTAGAAGGTGCTTGCATACTGCAAGCATTTCATCACACCTTGAAAAAACATTAATTTTTCAGACAGATATTTCATAATTACAAATATTCTATTAATTCTAAAGATTTCACCTCCACAGCGATTTTCGTTTTTCCCACATGTAAAAATAATAGTTTAAAACAATCCCCAAATGTTGCAATTTTAAACATTTTACAGTTTCTCCATTATGGGGTACTAATGCTACACATCAGCCAAATTTTAAAGTAGAAGTAAAATAATATTTTTCTAATTGTTTCAAATTTCAAGATTTTTAACGGTTGCCGCAATATATATATGGAGAAATTGAAATGTTTATTTGTGCAAATGCACTGTTCTGTTAATAATTTGAAAATTGCAGCTTCCTAGCTCATCCCGTAGTACCTAAAAAAATTATTAAACTTTAATGTTCAAATGGGGTTAAAACAACCCCTAAAATTTACAATTTTAAAATTTTCGATTTTTATAGTTGATTATGAGAAAAGTTCTATAATCTTGCAAAATTTCAGCTTCCTAAACTTATTAGATTGGTCTACACACTGGATTGCGTTTTCCCATGCTAATTTATGGGAGATATTCCGGTGTCTCTGGAGTGGAACCCATACACTGTAAGCAAAAGTGACAATAATTCCTAATAGATATTGTGGCCATCTAGCAACTCTGAAAATTTCATCTTTCTAGCTTACCGGAAAGTGCCCATAATTAATTTACAAAAATGGCGCAATGCTTTTCTTATGGGAAAAAATGCAACTTTCGGAATTTCTGGAGTCGAACTCATGTCACTTAGGTAAGAAGTCTCATTTTATCTGAAGGTTTCTCCATCATATCTACAAAAACTAAAACTTTCAGCTCTCTAGCTCTTGTAGTTTGGGCTGGACATTAGTATCCTCCTATATATTATATGTTATCTCCTCTGTAAGAGTCGTCGATATATAATGATATGAAATATTCGAACAAGATGTCTTCATTACCGTCCATGGAATTTGATATGCAGCATTTCTTAAACCTTCTTGAGATACTATTGGGATCTATTTTTTTCCATGCTGCAATGATCCAATTACAGAGAAGTGGTATACTGGGCTTCTTAATTTTCCCTGTAGGAGTTAATGCATGGTCCCCTGGCAAAAGCCATTCTGAATAAAATGACTGTATGTAATCCTTAAAGGGCTTCATCACTACAACATCTAGCACTTGAATTTGTGATGTCACACCTCCTGGTAGAACTAAAAGGTCAGTATTCATACCATGAAGGGTATTTTGAACTTCCTCTGTGAAGTGGCCTTTGAATGCATCTCTGCCTTAAAAGTGCCCCAGGTCGTCTATTCCACACTATGCTTAGCCAGTCCTTCATTAAATCAGCTGACATCCATCCTTGACCTTGACATTCAACAATTATTCCATTTGGTAGTACTTCCTTAGGCACTTTTACGTTTAAAAATAAAATACGGTGGCAACTTGGTTCTGTCTGCTAATACAGCCAGCATTACAGTAATGCACAGTTTTTCATTCCCGGAAGTTTTTATGATGAAATTTTTTGCACCTTTTTCGTTGACTGTGTAATTGGATGGCGTGTCGAAGTGAATGGGTGTCTCATCTGCATTACCCATTTGGTTCAGAAGGTAATTGTGACTTTTCTGCTACCGAATTACATGCTTCTGGAAAGTTATTACTTTGTCCGTGAAGTCAGAAGGTAGATGCTTGCAAAGTGAAATTCTTCGTCACAGTCTAAAAGCATTACGATGCATCATATGCACACACCATCCATTACTAGCCTTAAATTCTTGGTGTGGAATGTTTTGTGATCGTGCTAACTCTTGGGCTTTCAATTAAATGATATCCTGCATCACCGGTTTACCGTCCATTCTTTGAATATGCACCAAGTTTGCAATTTCCTCTTCTAATGCATGAAATCGGCCTCGTTTTGGTCCACTAAATGATCTCCGTGTTGAGTTAGCAACTTCAAGTTTCTCTTTTGTTTGCTTTCACCTTTGCACATTTGCTTAAAATTTCTGTCGTAACTTCTTCTAATTCCTTTCGATACATTCCCTCTTACCGCAGTTCCTTTTTTTCTACGCAATCTGCCAATTGTTTGGGGTATCTTATTTAAAACTTATAAATAATAACTTGTCACTATCTACACTCTGAAACTCACGTCCACTTTACGTCTGCCATTGGCATACCAAACGCAAAGCATCATGTTTAAATTGTATTAGGTATGTTTAAATTGTATCAGTCTTGTTTACATTGTATTACTAGACACCTTAATTGGTGCCTACATGACTTTGTGTTTCATATTACGCACTGAATCCCCCAGCTGTAGTAATTTTTTTCAACTTGTCACGCAATTACCTACCCAGCTCTAAACACTTCCCTACCACCGATGTGGAACCATTGGTCTGTGGGAGCAATTTTAAGAAATTTGTCCTTACATTTTAAAAGTATTGTAGTAATTAATTAAATATGATGTATTACTTTATGCAATAACAAATATTTTAATGGACATATACTTGACATCTGGGTGTTTCGTGGTGTATTTAAAATAGGGGTGTATTCTCACCTTAAATCCTCATAAGGGCGGCGACAAGGAGAACCCAGAAAATTACAGGCCGATTTCTTTAACTTCGATATCGTGTAAGATTCTTGAGCATATACTCATTAGCAACATAATGCGATTTCTTGATAGTAATTTATTGTTAGATAATTGTCAACACGGCTTCAGGAAAGGTAGGTCATGTGATACTCAGCTTGGTCTTTTTGTTAATTGTATACTGAGAAGTGGAGAAAAGAATACGCAGGTCAATGCCATCTTCTTAGATTTTAGGAAAGCCTTTGATAAGGTACCTCACAGGAAGTTAATAACAAAATTAGAAACCTTAGGCGTTAATTCTAAAATCGTTATTTGGATCCGTGAATTTTTAAATCATAGGAAGCAGAAGGTTGTTATAGATGGGAAATCTTCGAACTTAGTGGAGGTTGTCTCTGGCGTTCCGCAGGGTAGTGTAATTGGTCCATTATTATTTCTAATTTATATAAACGATATCAGCTCAGTAGTCAGAAGTAAAATTAGGCTTTTCGCGGACGACACCGTCATCTATAGAGAAATAAGCAATTCGGAAGACCGCCAGTATCTCCAAAATGACCTAGAAGCTATTTCTGCATGGTGTAAGGAATGGCAGTTAGAGATCAACCAAAAGAAAAGCTGCATCATCAACTTCTAGAGAACAAAGAGTATCTCGTTGGATAATAATTATTCGTTAGACGGAGTAGAGATTCCAGTTTCAGACTCGATTAAATATCTCGGAGTCACGATCCATCGTGATCTCTCGTGGGGCACCCACATTCGCCGATTGATAGGTGCCGCTAACAAAAAGCTGGCCTTTATAGGGAGAATAGTTCGAAATAGATCCGAAAAAGTGAAAGAATTATGTTATTTATCCTTGGTTCGACCGCAGGTCAAATATGCTTCAGCTGTGTGGGATCCCTACGAAAAGGGACTCACTAACGAGATAGAAAAGTTTCAGCGCAGGGCAGCTAGATTTGTAAAGAGGAATTACGATAGTAAACAAAGCATAACATCATTAATAGAAAATCTGAAATGGACATCGTTAGAGGAACATAGGCTGCAAGCTAGAATTAAACTATTGGAAAAATTTATGTCGGAGGGACTAGCGAATGAGGTAGTAGGACTTATCAGAAGCCCGATGTATATCGGAAGGCAGGACAGTGAGGATAAGATTCGCGAGATCGACTGTAAAACGGAGCGATATAGAGGATCGTTTTTCCCTAGGACGATAAGAGACCATAATAGAAAAAGATAACGTAGGAAAACTATGGACCCTTGGTGCACTGCACCCCCTGCTATCCACCAAAAAGGTGACTTGCAGGGTATGATGTAGATGTACTCCATTCTAAGACGATACCTAATATTTTTAATGGCATTTTTGTGAAAAAACCTCATCTTTCTTTCGAATAAATATGGTAATTAATTTATGCTATTTCATGTCGCAGATTAACTAATTATTAATTTATATGTAGTAATTTATGAATAAACATTTTTGTGGGCCGCAACATATATTTTCTCATTTTACTGGGCTGCAGAAATAAAAGTTTGAAAACCCCGTCTATAGAACATAGGTTCAAGATGATCATCATGCAGATCATTCTAAATATGCATGTTTTCATTGATGATTTTATTTAACCTTTTGTTATCATGTCAAAGGTGAATTGCTTAAAGGTATTGATGCATTATTTTGAGTATTGTGAATACTTGATGAAAAATCTTTATATCTAGGTATGTTTTCATTATGCAAGCATAGTTTTTATTATATAAACTTCATTGTATGACTTTTGCAGTTTGAAGTGCTATTGCTAAGTAATTTTAGATGTTATTGTATTTTATTTTTGATAATTTTGATGTAAACTTATACCTTACTTCTCCCTCACATCTCAATTCTTTCAGGTCTTTGGAGGCCTTAAGAGGCCATGATGATAAGATTAGGATAGTGCTCAACAAGGCTGACATGGTGGATCACCAACAGTTGATGAGGGTTTATGGTGCACTCATGTGGTCCCTTGGCAAAGTGCTCAATACACCAGAGGTAGCTAGGGTATATATTGGTTCCTTCTGGGATCAACCTCTCAGATATGACGTGAACAGAAGGTTTGTATGCTTGTTTCTTCTTTTATTACCACTCTGTTTGAGTAACATTTATTTCACTCATATAAATTAGTTTCAAAGGACTTTTGCCCATTCATAAGTTCCTTGCTTGAGCTAATGCATAAATTTGCATATGAGTCAGTTTCTCTGTTGTTTTTGTTGAGGATGAAGAGATGCTTTTTTGATATTTTGTCAAAAATTCTGAATACTTGATTTTATTAGTTTCTCTTCCATGCCTTTGTTTACTAGCATTAAAATTTAGGTGATTACGTAAACAATTTGTAGGGGAAATTCTTTTCTAATGCAGTTCATTACATAAAGTAATGGTGCTGATTACGTGATATTTATGGGTTCTGTTGGAAAGGCCATCAATCAAAGGGTTGATGTCATTTTGCGATATGTTCACATTTAATGCATTTAAACATACCTTTATTTAACCATTTTCATATACTACTCTGGGCCATCTTAGGATGATTTTGATTGGTGGGTTGAATTACATTGCTAGGCATTGAGTGTGGTTGAGTTGGGGTTTGATTTAGATTTGTCATATGCATAAATTATAATAGAAAAACTATTATTGGGCCACATTAGCTGGTGAGAGTTATTCTGACACTTCTGATGATCAATGCTGGTCAAGTGTCATTACTGATATTTTTAGCCAATTGGGCATTGTCATTTCTTCAATCTTGTTAGCACACTTGTGACCCTGGCCATGCATTTGCATTGCATGCAATGACAATGACTGCCATGCAGTGACAATGACTACCATGCAGTATTTACCCTATTAGTCCGAATATAGTTCCTCCCTTAATATAGTCCCCCCCCTATTTCTGAAGCCTCAGTTTTGAAAAAATAGTTTGAACCCCATTACAGACCTCACTTTTTAGCCTACTTTCCACCCCTCTATTAACTTTTGAACCAATTGATCGATTTTCATGAAACTTGGTGAAAATCTCTTGCTACATGGGCCGAGCTCCTGAGGATAATTTTTGTTGCGAAGATTGAAGTCCCAGGTTCGATTCCAGGAACTATCCTTCCCATTTGATTTACATTGGAAATCTGAAATCCATCGTGCAGGGTAATTTTCTCTTGCACATTAAAATAACTTAGAATTATAATATTGGAGCGAGTTTTGTAATGTTTTCTGAGGAAGGGAATGAAGATTCAAATTTTTATCATAGAATTTTGCTTATCGATTGGATTTCTTAGAATTTCGCATAAATACTGGCTATTTTGCAGTTTTTATCACTCATTATGAGAGTTGCCATAGCAACAACTATTGTTGGACTCCGATTCGGTATATTCTAATACATACACGTTATTTTTGTCGCACATATACGCGTGATCGATTTAATATTTCGTTCAAATGTATTTATAGTATTTTATAACGCTAAATTATGAAATTTGGCAACACAAAGACCTACATATCCACAATGACTTTCAAGTTATTAAAGCCAATATAAGTATTAAATAAATGATTAAATGGAAAGTAGGCATCATAAGTTCTATTCTAAAGAACGAGTTTTATTATGTGCGAGCAATTTAGTTACAGTTATCAATTTACAATTTAACGGTGATGTCACATTTTGCGTGTTATAGTTGCAGGCATAATTTAAATATGTATAAAGTGTTACTGGACTAAATTTGAAAATTTTGATTTATGAATGTTATTTAAATTTCATTTGTATCATTTAGGTGCCGTTGACAATGGCTAACATAATTGTGCCTTTATAAAAAAGTAATTATCACCAGATTTCCAATTAACATATTCTTTTCATAATTTATTTTACCCATATTTTTGTTACTTCCAATATTTATGCCTTGGAAGGGATTAAGTTGGCCAATCAACGCTTTCAAAGCGAAAACTTCTGCAATTCCCGCTATTATGAAAATATGGAGGATTCCAAAGAGTGAACAAAAAGAAATGAGTTATTGAGGCATATGTATCAAGAATTTCTTCGTAAAACAATCAAATCAAGTGAGGCCATTAGTTGTTACCTATACTTACTGCTTGCGGTGATATTTTCATTTGCTAATTTTTTGGGCGTGGAGATACTTATCTTACTAATATTTTGGCCAAAAGTGGGGACTATATTTGGACTAATACAGTACTTTGTAATATCACTAAATCAGAAAAATTATAAACTTTTTACAATTTTCAAAATTAAGCTATGTATGTCTTTAAGTTAAAATTTGAAACTATGGATATCTCACTTTAGTAAAATATATACCTAACTCAAATTTTATTTTCAAAATCATTCTTCATTGTTTTTTATGGAAATATATTTTAATGTACAAATTAGTAAGGTATTAAGCTTTAACATTTAGTGATCTTGCAATGAATAAATCATCAAAATCAAATAACATATTGGAGTTTGAAAAAAGGACTGTTACCTAAATGTTTTTGCAGGTTGTTTGAGGATGAGAAGATAGACCTGTTTAGAGACCTACTCTCTCTTCCCAAGAATGCAGCTTTGAGGAAGCTTAATGACCTCATTAAGCGAGCTAGATTAGCTAAGGTATGATTATGATATTTGTGATAGACTGCCAAAATTTCTTGCTGCCATTGGTATATTGGTATCATTTAAAAGTATTCAACACTGCTATTGTTATTTCTTGTAAAGAAAATGTGGTGTAAATGAATATTTTTTATGAAGAATCTTTTGTTAATTTGTAATTTTAAAATATTGTAGACATTTTATCTTTGATTGTATACACAATGCATTTTTTAAACAACATGACCTCACTCAAATAAAACTATGTATTCACAAAAAGTATTAATGCTGGGGTTAGTAACACTTTTCCTTGGGGCATGAATTATTCTCCCTTTAACCTATATCATACAGATTTAAATCTCTCCTGTGGGAGCTCATGGCCGGATTTAACTTAGGATATTTAAATCAAATACATTTGAATAGAAACAAATTTTCATATCTTATGAACTATTGCTCATAATTTGTTAAAATAAAAATCAGTTTAGTAAAAGAATTGCAGTTTAGCATACATTTCATTCCATGAGAGATGTAATTTAAAAAAATAACAAGAAAATGCATTGACATTGAAGTAAAATAAGAATTATTACTTCGACATACTATGAAATAAAGCAATGTAATTTTCCACTCTTTTATATTATAACATGACCTAGGTTTCGATGCTTAGCATCATCATCAGGTGATACAGAATATGTTAACAGAATATATATAGGAGAGAAAGATGGAGGTGAGGAGAAATGTTGTTGTAAGGGCATGACTGCTAGGTGATTGGTTAGTAACGCAATGATGGGGAAATGATGGTTACAGTTTTGTGAAGGGAATGGAAAGGAGGGATGAGTGGGTTGGGATTAATTGGTCATTAAGGAGTAACACTTTTTTGCCAATGTGTTGCACTATTTCTAGCTGCTCCAAGGCATCTAGCTGAGGTATTTAGTTTTCGAAATGTAGGTTCTCGGGGTTGAATTGACAGGTGTGTGAAGACTCGAAGAGGTGTTTGGGCAGTAGTGAAGAAGCATCCCTCATCCGTAAGCACCTCTTATGTTCCTTAATCCTTGTGTTAAAACTCCTCCTGGTCTGGCTGATGTACATCACCTTGCAATTGTCACACCTAACCCTATATACCCCACTTTTCCAAGAAGAATCAATTTTATCCTTACATCCTTACTTTCATATAAAGTGCTATGGGCTTAATATATTTCAAATTCATGAACACCATCTCTCCCTTTGGTTATGAACACTTCCTCATTGTTTTTTAAATGAATATCAAAGTGAAACTTTCATATGATACTCATCAAAGCAAAGAATAATGCACAGTCCCACGTCACAGTTTCAGCACTGGAACTTGGTCTGCGAGTCTTTTCCTTTGGACAAACATGCAGCAATGCAATGTTCTTCTCTTTTCCTGCCAGTGTTGATTGTCTTTGGCTTTTAAATGACCCAAACTGGTACTAGGAGGAAAAGGTCTTCCTCACAGGGCAGTATGGGCAGGAAGTGCACTCGAACCCTCCTCCTTCATGTGTCTCATGAGAGCAAGTCTTGGTGAGATTTTTCTCCTGCAGGACTTCAGGCGGATCCAGCTGTTCAGAATTGTCAGGTGCATGAGGTAAAAGAATAGCTTTTCAGTCTAGTTGTCGCTGCAGCTGCACAATTCATTGATTTGAGGACAACTAATGTAAGCTGTATCACGCAATGTGTTTCTTTGGGCTTAGAATTACCCACCAAGTCACAAAAGACCACTAGTGCAGGAATATGCACTACTCAAAAATATATAGTTACTTTTTCTGACCATATGATCAAGTACAGGACTTTCTCATCTTTGGGAAGTAGAGGGGTTTTGGAAATAACTTGCAGTAAACCCACCTGACCATTCCTTTTTATTGACTCCCTGAACGGAAAGCTTGTCCAATCTGTTGGAGTACACATGGACACTGTTTTGTTCTGAGTTCTGAAGCATAAAAATTCTGAACTCAAACCTAGGATTTATTCAAATATGATGCTTTTAATTTTTCAATATTGTTTTACATCCTACTGTCACCCTCTTGTCCAAAAAAATCCATATACATCATCCAGTTCTCTTTATCTCGGACCCTCAAGCAGCTGAACAGCATTGATCTGCCCTCCCAAACAGAAGGCATCATATTTAAAGGATCCCAATTAGTATGTAGTGCTTATTCATGAATCAAGGCATTGCTAATTCTATGAGCACATGCATTTGTAGAACCATGTTTTATCTCGCAAGCAAAAAGAAATTCAATTCAGATTTTGAAGTTGCGTATAGAGTGATTCAGCCTGAAAAATCAAGGAAGGAGCCTCCAATGGAGTGACTCACTAGCCAAAACTAAGAAAGAAAACAATACATGGTGTTTATGTTATGAGTGAGTAAGAGAATCAAAATGCAGAGGGTAGAGAGAGGAGGACTCATTTGCTACATAGTTGTGTCCCCTTCCCTAGACAGGCACTTCAAGAAAGAACCCCAATTCCCCTTAGGTCTTTGTAATGCTTAGGCCATCCTTCTAGATACACTTCATTATTTTCATACCATGGTCATATAAAATCTTCTGTGTGACTGTGGCATCCAGCGCCGAGTCCAAGACATGAGCAACCTCTAGACAAACAGGAAAGTCCTACAAATTCAGCATACATTTAAATGTATGCTAGGCCAATAGCCCTTACACTCGCCATACATTTAAATATACGATAGTTCTTTAAATGTTAAATTGTGTACTTCAGCTTTATTTTCAATTTTTAACAATAGTGGTGGCCATCTTAAAACTTCCTGATTTGTAAAATATAACTTGATAAAAACCTATATTATTTTGTGTTTTTCGATGCTAAAAAACAACAATTGCATTAATTATCCGATGCTTTATTTTCTATGAGTATGTGATACACTTGGAGACAGGCCGGAATGTCCCTCTAGGAACTCAGGCTCATATTTATATGCCTTGGCCTGCTTCTCAAACCTTCTGTCTGCTTCTCGGGCCCCAGTTCGACCTTGACCGCTTTCATTAGGAAATGCCCAGGTGGGGTGAGTCGTAGTCTACGCCATGAGGTATCATCACGCAACATCCTTCCTTGTTCAAAAAAAGAAAAAATAACTTAACTATAATAGGCTATTGACAACTTCTGCAGACCTTTTGTTTAATCAGTCTTCTGCTCCTTGTCTTTATGATGTTGGTCGTGTCTTGACTCCTAGCACTCGCCTTTTGATCTGGGTCTTCCCCTGTCGTTGATTCCTCTCTTGCTGGCTGGGTATACCATTGACAAAATTCCAGGTCCCCCATAATTATTCTCCCTATGGTCCATTTTGCTTGGTACTAAAAGTGCTCTGTTCCTCCGGATAGTACCATTTTCTGTTTTTATGTCGTACGATCTGGGTTCCTTGTGTTTCTGTATTACATTTCCATAGATGTTTGTTGTCTATCCAGAACCTGTTTCCTGGTTGTAGTGATGGTAAAGGTTTGGCTCGGTGCCTCCGGTCATATCATATCTGGGTCTTCTGCTGCTAGGCCTCCATTCTTTTCCTATGGTTCTTGAGGTCGGGACACCTAGGTTTCAATGATTCTTGGATCATTGGCAAATTAGTACATAGTTTTTGGCCCATCAAAAGTTCTGCTGGGCTATACCCAGTCTGTAATGGTATGGTCCTATATACTAGCAGGCCTAAATTGGGGTCTCTTTCTTTCTCTAAAATATTCTTTACAATTTTTACTGTGGCTTCTGCCTATCCATTGCTCCTTGCCCATTTGGGATTACTAGTCACCAATCTGAACCCATAGTCACGTGCGAATTTAAACATTTCTCTTCTGAACTGTGGTCCTTTGTCTGGTCTGACTTCTTCAGGAATCCCAAATCTTGCAAAAACTGCCTTTATCTTCCTGATGACTGCTGCTGCTGAAGTGCTAGCCAGTCTTGATACTTCAGGTATCGCGAAAAATAATCTACCATTACCAAGAAGTTTTGGTTTCTGACGGTCAACAGATCCATTGCTATCTTCTGCCAAGGCCTCTCTGGTGGTGGGGTTGGTATCAATGGTTCTACTGGTCGCGATCGTCACTCCAGACATTCCTTACAATTCTCCACCATTTCTTGCATATCGGCTGATATTCCTGGCCACCAAATCGCATCCCTGGCATGGATTCTACATTTTTCTATGCCAAGATGACCCCTGTGTATGCGGGACAGCATCTCCCGCCTCAGTGCACTTGGGATTACTACTCTCCTACCGTGAATCAGCAAACCTTGCATTTTGTTGAGAAAGCCTTGCTCCTTGAAGTAAGCTCGGAGATCAAGGTCTACGTCCTCCTTTTGGTTAGGCCAACCCTGTTTCACATTCTCCAGAATATTTCTCATAGTTTCATCCTTCCTCTGCTCATCTCATACCTCTTGTAGATGATTGTCTGTCCTAGGAATCTCTTCAATCACCTCCTGCACAAAGAGTTCTACTTCTGCCTCCATCAGGATGTCCTTGTCTGGTGGTTTCGCCATTAGTGGTGCTCTTGAAAGTGTGTCCGGGGTATGTAGCCACTTTCCTGGAACATGCTCTATCGTATAGGAGTACCCTATGAGCCTCATACGGAATCTCTTTAGTCTCGCTGATAGCTCATTCAATGGTTTGGTACCCAGCAGGGCTACCAATGGTTTGTGGTCTGTCCACAGTTGAAAATGAGCTCCTTCAATGTATGTGGCGAATCTCTCACAAGCCCAAATTAGTGCCAAGGCCTCCTTTTCTATCTGTGCGTATCTGCGTTCTGCTTCTGTTAGCGATCAGGATGCGTAGCTGACAGCTTTCCATGTACCATCACCTTGCTGCTGTTCCAGTACTGCTCCAAGTCCATATGATGACGGATCTGCAAGGTTTGTTAGGATCGAATATTGCCAAAGCTGGCCCTTTTGTTAATCGACGTTTGATGTCACCGAAGGCCTTTTCGTGGACTGCTATCCATGGAAGGTTTTGCTCTTCTGAAAGTAACTCCCTCAGTGGCTGCGTCATGTCAGCTAGATTGTCGAGAAACTTTAAATGGTAGTAGACCATTCCCAAAAATCGTCGCATAGACTCAGCCGTCTTTGGTCTCTCCATGTCATTGATTGCTGCTACCTTCTCTGGATCTGGCTTCAAACCTGCTTCTGCTGGTATGATATTTCCTAGAAAACGGACTTCCTTAACGCTCCAAACACATTTTTTCTTATTCAGAGTCATCCCCGCTTCTTGAAGTCTTTGGAGTACTGCATAGAGACGCTCATTGTGTTGCTCCTGGCTGTTACCGTAAACCAGTACATCGTCCAGTAAGTTTACGATGCCATCGAGCCCAGTTAATGTTTCAGCCATTCTTTTTTGAAAATGTTCATCTGACGAGTATAGTCCCATAGAAAGGCGGTTAAAACAGTATCTTCCACAGGGTGCGATGAATGTCATGAGTTTCTTACTTGTTTCTTTTGAAAATATCCTCGGCAGGCTCAATCTTGCTCATGATTTTGGCCTAGGAAAAACATGCCAAAATCTCATCCACTGCCGGTAGAATGTTTCGCTCTCGCTACATGCTAGCATTAAGCTGTGTGTAGTCCACACAAATCCTTACTGTGCCGTTGGGTATTGGGATAATTACCATTGGAGTGCACCACTCTGTTGGCTCGTCTGCTTGCGAGATTACACTCTCTTGTTTCATACGTTCTAGCTCCCGCCGAACCTTTTCCCACAGCTGTATGGGCACCCTCTGTGGTGTAGACACCGCATTAGGCCTTCCATTGTCTTTCAGTCGGATGCTGTATGGCTGCTCTAATTGCCCCAGTCCGTTAAATAATGCCGGAAATACTTCCTCCAGTGTGCGGGAACCCAATTTTGCCATGTTGATCCAATGCAGGGTGCCCAGACCTTGGATTGCCAGTCTCCCAAGAAGGACTTCGCTTCTCCTCGTGGTCACATAGACGTCTTCCTCCCAGGTTCTGTCCTTTCATTGCAAATTTGCGGTGAAGATTCCCTTCGGACGAAACGGCTTTCTTCCCACATCGGACAAGCATTGAGATGTCGGTCTCAATTTAACTTCCGGTATCACGCGATCAAGGATGCAAGATCCATTGACCGTGACGTCTGCTCCGGTATCTATTTTAAACTTTATTTCTACTCCGCTCATCATAATATCCGTCCACCAAGATTCTCTGCATGCTTCAATTGTTCCCAGGTATTAGATGTTATCTTCCTCTTCTTGGACTGCGACGGTACCCACGGAGTTCTTCGACCGGCATACCGCTTTCCAGTGACCTTTCTTCTTGCACACATTACAGGTAGACTGTCGAGTGGGGCAAGATAAGAATGCATGTTGCGGAGTGAGCCCACATCGGCGGACTGTCTGCTGTTCCCGGGGGAGCCAATGCCGATGTGACCATGATCGTCCTTTCTTCCATTCTCTCGCTCTTTTGCTTGGCCATCTCTAGTTGCTTTCCGTAATCACTCTGCCAATGTGATTGTTCACCACTGCCACCATGTTGTGTTTCTCGATGCTAAAGAACAACACTTGCAGTAATTATCCAATGCTTTATTTTCTATGAGTATGTGATACACTCGGAGACTCAGGCTGGAATCTCCCTCGAGGAACTCAGGCTCATATTTATATGCCCGGGCCTGCTTCTCGAACCTTCTCAGGCCCCGGTTCGACCTTGACAGCTTTCACTAGGAAACACCCAGGGTGGGGTGAGTCGTCATCTACGCCATGAGGTATCATCACGTAACAACTCACCATACATTTAAATGTACGATAGTCCTTGAAAGATTAAATTGTATACTTCAGCTTTATTTTCAATTTTTAACAATAGTAGTGGCCATCTTAAGACTTCCTGATTTGTAAAATATAACTTGATAAACACCTATATTATTTTGTTGTGATGTAAATATTGTGGAATATCACCTTTATTTAGGATACCATTATAGTATGCTTGGTAACATACAGAATATACTGGTTGTGTACATGATTAAATTGGTTGGCAATGCTGCAATGGCATGGGCATGCATAGATATTTTGCAAACATTGTCGTCATAAATTACAAAACTTTTTTAGTCTTGTGTTAGCGTTGAGATAGTGCTGTGAATTTTATTGCTCCCAGTTTTATTCTTCAAATTTTGTATGTTCTCTTTTAAAAATGCCCTTCAGTAAACCCAGTGCTTCAAAATCTAGCTATAAAAGGAAATATGAACAGGATATAGCTTTCCAGGAGTTTAGTATATCTAGGGAAGAAGTTTTTTTCTAAGTAAAAGGTCTCAAAGCCAGTATTTTTATTTTTAACTGTAAAATATAAGGTGTTTTTTAGAACATTACTGTTGAATGAAATGCTAGAAATGTTAATTCTGTTTTCTCAGGTCCATGCCTACATAATATCTGCTTTGCGGAAGGATTATCCTGCCGTGTTTGGAAAAGAGGCAAAGAAAAAGGAATTGATAAAAGGTTTGGGCACCATCTATGAACAGTTGCAGAGAGAACACCAGATATCTCCAGGTGACTTCCCAGAACTCAAGAAAATGCAGGTAATTGGAATAACTTGGAAACATTTTTATCTGTGGACCTTTGTCAATGTTTATTTGATATTTTACTTTTATTATATTTTATAAAATGTGCTCATTGTTGTTTATGAAACTGTAATAGTATCTTCAATGCTTATGGTGAAATTATTTTGTCAGGAGTTACATGAACCCTTTCATGATTAGATCACTCCATACCACATGGAATTTTGGCTGCCTGAATCAGTCCAAATCCCTGAAACCTACCGCAAAGTACATTTTGAATGTTACGCCTGGAAACAATTCTGCTTTGGTCAATATGTCATTATATTTGTTCATTGTGCATATCAACATATAAATTGCTGTATATGCATGTACAATGTCCCAAAAAAGTAAGCTTTTATTATGGGAGCTTTACTGCTTTTTTTAAATCTGCAACACAGAGAAATAGGTTATATTAGAGTTAAACCTATTATAAACAGCTGCTCCCTACTTAGGATATTTGAGGATATAAAACCTAAGGTATCTCTAGAAGAGTTACAGAAATGAAATTTGATGTGATGATAGGTGGATAGGTAATGGAAAATGGAAAAAATCCGAAAATGCAAACTTTTTTATTTGATGGGGTGTTACATATATCAATTATCTATAAGCATCAGTGACCTGGCAAAGAAGAGGGGAAGAATTACAATCTATGGGGGATGAGGAGAGAGAAGTGAAGGATTGCTAGGCAGGGAAATGGGAGGTCAGAAGACAGAGTGAAGAGATGGAAACCCAAGCTTGGGAATGACAGGCAAGTGAGTGATTGGGAATTATCTGAATTCAAAAACATTCTCTATGGTTAAAATCTCCAACCTTAGCTGGGACCAAGTTTGTAGCCATGGAAGTATGACATCAGATGTTGAAAGAAAATCTAGTAGTGTAGCTTTAATATTTTATTTTCTGTTTAATCTTTAAATTGCTCTTAAACATGAACAGCCAAAATCCTAATGTTAGACATATTTAGAAATCATTTGAATCCATTCTTAATTCTAGGCATCCCTTGTTAGTTTGTGCTTCACTTAGTGTGGTTTCGTTATAGTGCTCTCACTAAGTGCTGAATCATCGACAAAATACAAGATGGAAGGTTGAGGAAATGATGCGTTATGCATTTGTGCATGAAGCTTCAACTAAATTTTGACATTGACAAAATGTTTTGTCCATATATTACATGCACATACCTTTCTCATAATATTTATTATGACTGATTAGTATATGTAGATAAGTTATGATTAAGTTAAACATCATTAAACTAGCCAATCAATATTAAACCCAATATAAGTAACTGCTCCACCACTTTCAATTTAAAATAATAATGCGCTGTAGGTTCCGCTTAATGTGATCATGTTGGGTTCATGGAAATTGATAACATTAAGCGGCTGATAACAATAAACGACACTTTCAGAAAATTTGTTGATATTATAATAAACATAATAAAAATGTTTTACTTAATCTTATTTATTTTACTTTCACACTATGTTACTTGCAGATTATAAATAAAAAATAAATACGACAAATTAAATATCTCATCTACCACAGGTGACATCAATTCTAATAAATCATAATCTGAAACTAAAAATTATTTTAGAGAGAAAACACTATATACATATGTCCAGACTAAATGTTATTTACTTTGTAAAATACCTGTCCAGTGTTTGCTCCTTTAAATCCTTTGTAATTAAAATTTCAATTTGTTGTTGTAAATTGTAGAATAGTTTATAGTCATCACTACTTCCCCCCTTGAGTTCTAATGTACTCCACAATATTTGAAGGGATTTTTTAATTTCTTCAGCATTTGGGGTAATTTGATGAACTTCGGTATCTTCATTATCCGAACTTTCATCATCTTCAATTACAGGTTTGTTGGGTTTAATATCATCAACTATATCCCTTACCGTAAGATCACCTGTTGTGGCAAGATCTTCATCAATTTTCACCCACGCCTCAAAATCTGAAGCATTAATGAAGCTATTTTCTATTGAAGGCATAGTTTCGCTTTCGTCAATATTTTCCACGACACTCGTATCCTATTTTTAAATTGATAATAACAAGCGGTGGATGTGATCACATTAAGCGGAGGAAATTACATTTCTTACACTAATTTAGGTTTTGGAATCCTATATTTGATAACAATAAGCGGCTGATAACAATAACCAGTGATAATATTAAGCGGAACCTACTGTATATGGAAAGTAGGCATCATAAGTTCCGTTTGGATCATCTTGTTATATAATTGAAAACTACAAATTTTTAAAGTAATGTATGAAATACTTGTAGAACCTGCTGAAATTCCATGGAATTAAAAGTAAATACTACTACAATACTTTTCTTTCGAGTATGAAAACAGTTTACAGCACTTTGCTAAAACAACATTGCTGGTATGTGTCATCAAGTCCAGGAAATGCGACTTGTTTATCAGTCTGCTTTACTGTATTTTGAGACTCAAATGACCATATTCTTGGCATTGCCACATAAAGCTGGTCATGTAAGAACACCTGTTCCGGTAGATAGATACTGACTGTGTCTAGGGTCTGACCTTGGCGGCAATGTGTGCATGAAGCTAAGCCCCCACCTCTCCTTAATGCAACTAAGCCTCCCCGCTGGAAATCCACAACTGGAATTTACTCTTTTTGGCTAATTATGTACACCACCTTTTTGAACTTTGCAAATTGGTTCTGGAAAACTGATGCAAAATGCAAATTCGCAAAGTGCAAGTCCTATTTTCCCATAAGACGCAATGTTATTTTGGGAGTGTGGTCCCCAGTCAACCTAAAAAAATCGCTTTTTTATCATAAATAATAAAGTTTAACAGAAAATATAAGAAAACGTGACAGCAAATGAAAACCCAGCATCATAAAGTGAAAACAATTCTTTTAATTGTCTTCAAAACATGTAATAGCTAATGAAAACCCTGCATTACAAAATGCAATTCACATGTGATTTTTGATCTTCATTCCAAGGAAATTGTTAAATTTAAATTGATGAACTACTGAAATGGATTGTTGAGTACATGATGCACGGATGTATTCTTTGGTAGGTACGGCAACAAACATTTCCAAGCCGCAAAAAAACTAGCATTATAAAGTGGTAACATTTCTTTTATTAATTACGTTTGAAATACCCAATAGAAAATGAAAATCTAGCATAAGAATGTGATTAAATTTCTTTTAATTGTTCAAAATATGTCACAAAATAAACTGATGTGGGCAACACATGACTTTCTCCATATTTATATGGCAAATTACATGTTGTTAGCTCAGGGATCGCTGTCAATATTTACTTCCGGTTGACAATTAAGAAAAGAAAAAGGAGCGTTACTAAGACGTAACTAAGCGTGAATTGTTAAGAATAGTCTTCAGTAGGTGGTATGGTGGTGGCAGCTAAAAATATAAGATATCTCTTAAACATTGCATTATATGGAAAAATGTATCAAACAAAGGTTGTAGAAAATAAAATTTCCTACAACTTTTATTCTAATACGTTTTTACATTTATCAAATATTAAAGAAAATATTTCAAAATAACGGATGTGACAAGAGTAAACACCTACTTCCGGTTGACCGATTTTTACCAAAAACTAATCAGACCTTCTAACTTTTATAAAAATGTTAAATATAAAATTTTGAGTTGACCTGATTAATAGTTTTTGAGTTAAGAGCACCCACAAAAATTTATCACATACAGACACACAGACATCATCCAGAAAATAGTCAAAATGTGTTCAGGGGACCTTAAAACAGGTATTTCAGTTGAAATCTCGAATTCGATTTTTTTCACGAAAACAATACTTTCTCTATACTTCGTATATGGAGAAAGTAAAAATGAAGCATTAAAGTGGTAACATTTCTTTTAGTAATCGCATTCAAAATACATGCCAGAAAATCTTACATTTGCAAGATGTTTGCAGTTAGATTTTCATTAAAAATTTGTAATAAAAAATGGAATCCTAACAAAACAAAATAACATTTCCTTTAATTACGTTCAAAATATGTACATAGATAACAGCAAATGAAAACCTTCCATTCCAAAATGATGGCGTTTCTTTAAGTTTTAAACTCAAGTTTCAGCAGCGAAAATAACGGCATTGGTGGTGAAGTTCAAATTGAGCTACAAAATAATTAAGTTGAGAGTTATCACGTTTATTTACCTCAAAACCTGATAATATTGAGCATTATAAATATAATATAATAATAATAAGTCCTTTTCTAGGGTACCAAAGTTTAAACTGAACTTACAAATAAAAAAGTAGAGGGAGTTCACGCTTGTTGTCATCGCAAACGCATGATGCGAAATGCAAATAATCGTTGCGAAACAAGTAATGGTCATAAAAAAATTTGTGTCGAAGTTCAAATTCGCGAACCGCAAGCACGCGAAATTCAAAAAGGTGGTGTATAGGTTTTAATCATTGTATAAATGCTCTATTGTAATAAATGGAGAATTATTGAACTTTTCTTATGGGTAAAATCAAATTGATGCAATTTTTTATTCTAATAGCCATAATGAATTCTTTATTGGAATCTATTATCATTGAATTACCACTCTAATTGTCTAATTCTTAATAACCTTACTAAGAACCTTTTTATTTTGTTTAATTTTGCTCAATTTGGCGCAATTATGATTTTAGAAAATGAGAGAATGATTTTGTCAGCATTTAATTTTTTCAAGGAATGCTAGAACATCTGTTTGCTATCTAAGAACATGGACACATCAATAGTGTTTTTTCTTCCTGAAGAGTTAATGATTTTTACTTTCTCCATATGTGTAGTATAGAGGAAAGTATTGTTTTCATGAAAAAAATTGACAGATTTCAACGGAAATACACGTTTTAGGGTCCCCTGAACACATTTTGACCAATTTCTCAATGATGTCTGTGTGTATGTATGTATGTGATAGCTTTTTGTGGGTGCTCTAACTCAAAAATTATTAATCACATCATTGCAAAATTATATATATTTGACATTTTTATAAAAGTCACAAGAACTGATTAGTTTTTGGTAAAAATCAGTCAACCGGAAGTGGGTGTTTACTCTTGTCACTTATCCGTTATTTTGAAATATTTGCTTTAATATTTGACAAATGTAAAAATGTATCGGAATAAAAGTGGGAAATTTAATTTTCTACAGCCTTGGTTTGAAACATTTTTCCATATAATGCATTGTTTAAGAGATATCTTATATTTTTAGCTGCCACCACCACGCCACCTACCGACAACTATTGTTAACAATTGACTCTTAGTTACGTCTTAGTAACGCTCCTTTTTCTTTTCTTAATTGTTGGAGCTTTGTGGCTATTTCAAATATCAAGAGGCTATGGTTTGTGTTTATTTCTGTTCTTGGTAAAGTTGAAAATTTTCTGTTTCTTAAAATATTTATTATTATGTTACGTATTTGAAATTTTTAGAAATATTACAGGTATGGAGGAAAACATGTGGTGGCCACATCAGATTTTTAAAAGATGTGTTATGATTCATAATTATTGGAGATAAATATTGTCAATTTATTATTGTATCAATTGAAATATAATTCTTTTATGCAATGATTTTTAGGAGCAACTAGTACATGAAGATTTTGCCAAATTCCATCCATTGAAACCTAAAATGCTGGAATCTGTGGATAGAATGTTAGCAGAAGATATTGCTAAACTAATGGCAATTATTCCTATTGAAGATGCTATTAATCCACCGGATGAAAAAATTAAAGGTATTTTTAATTTTCTTTTGGTATGTAGTTCATTTTTTGCATACAAATTGGCATTTATTTTATTTTCATTTTAAGTAAAAATTTTGCCATTTGTTCAATATATTTCGGTTCCCTGTAAATAAACCTACTTAGACAGTACATATGCTGTCTTATTGTGCTCTTACTAAGTGTATGGTATACAATTGGCATATATATATTTGCTGGAACAGATGTGGGAATAATCCTTGAAAATGAAGAAATGCACATTTTGTGTATGGAGTAACGATTTAAGTAATTAAATACTTCTATGTAAAAAGTAGTATGAAATGAACCATTTTCATCTCAGAGTCAAAAGAATTTTTATTTCATTTCCTCACCCATACCACATGTTTTATGATTTTATTTAAGAGGCTGAGTTTATTCCATATCAGTCGTAGTTAATGGGATTGCTTTCTCTGCAGGGCCACTCTGTTTGAACTTGCATGGCAATGTTTGTGAAGGTTTGTTTCATACTATTTTATGTGCTTTAATTTTTTCTGTAAATTTATACTTTTTAGAATCATTATACTTTTGATTGATATAGTCAGTAATTTGAAGTTTAGATTTGTTCTTTGGAGATGTTTTGTTTTCCCATGCTTTGCTGTAAGATTTTGCTTTAAAATTTGTTTTTTACAACGGGAATGTATAGTGATGCAATACTATTATAGGGTAGGGGTTTATATGAATATTATTTTTATCTTTCTTCAGAGTCAAGTTTTTAATTGATGTTATGACGATTTTCTTCCAAGTTGTTGTTTAAAAATTTTTCAGGCATAGTTTTTTTAAAATAATATGTACTGGCAATCGTTTTCTTTTGCCATGTCACTTACAATAAAAATGGTAGCTATAGATTACAGCTTCTGTGTAATATGTCGTGGTAAAATAGGAACCAATTTGAATTTAGCTTTGATACTTATAAATTAAAGATAATTCTGCATGTTTTTTATTTTAACCTTTTCAGGAAAAATGCATTACATATTAGCAAAAGAAATTAATTACATTCATTTTTGTAGAATGTTTCATTTTAGTTAGTATTCCTTCAATAAAATGAGGAAGTCTTAAATGTTAGAGATTAAAGTTGAAATAGGGTACATAATGCTCATACAACTTTATTTTGATTGCATCTAATTTTACTTTTTATGTATTTCTTAGTAAGTGTTGTTAACTTAAAGATCATTAATCACGTACGATGGAATATAGTTTTTTAATTTTTGTTTAGATAGTAAATAAATTTTATCTTATATTTTTATGTATCTTATGTTATTATGATATTGAGCAAATTTTGTGTGTGTTTGTGTATATATACACACACACATATATACACTCCATATTTATGTTATCGGAATGTAAATTTTCCCGCTATTTACAACATTTTATATGGGTCCCATCAATTTTCCTATGATTCAAATGTAAGTAAAACCCTGTATTTACGTTATTTCATTTTGTTTTCCCACTATTCACGTCATTTTACGTTAGAATTTCCAATTTTTTTTTACAATTTAGCATGCGATTTCCAACAGATTTTAATGTTTTTGACGTAGCTTCGCAAAAAAATCAGAGCTCTTTTGGGCGAAGATTTCGAAAACGATGGCAGAGTAGGAACAGCAGAGACAGAGGAAGAAATATGAACTATTTCTTTTCAAAAAAGTACTCGCGGTGCTCACTTTAACAGATGCTACTCAGGTACAACGTACTTAAGAGACAGAAATAAGTATGAACTCTTTTGGGTGAAAACCTCATGTAAATCACACTAGCAGAGCATAAACGGCGCACCTAGATACGGAATTACTATTTATGCTATTTACTCTTTGACCAAGTATGAATGCTATTGAAAAGATGTTAAAGTTTGGCACTATCATATTTTAGCCATTTCCACTCCCTTGGCTCCCACAGTTTATAATTAAGTTTAAGTTTATTTGTGATTTGTTGTAATTTAAATTGCCATATTGTCTTGAATATATCGCGATGTTTTTTTCCAAAAAATGAAATTTTAAAAGTAGCCCCCACATCATATTCGAGTACTAGTGATTTTAAAAGATCGTAAAATTGTTTAGAAAAATCGCCGTATATTCCACCCGTCTGTTAAGTGTTACAAGATACTTGTTACATTGTAGACACATTAGGCATACATGTTACAATGTACTTAAAAAGCGTCTGAGGCAAGAATGGATTCAGTCAGCAGCTGAACTCCTCATTAGTCATTGAATTGAAGCTATCAGTGTGTCGACATATTCTTTGTGCCTACTTTAGCGAGTTTTTACCCATCCGTTATTTTAACAATGGGTGACAAAAAGGATGCTGATCATGTTGAGAGAAAAGGTTCTTCCAAATCCCAGGTTAACAGAGGAATCCGATGAAGTTATGATATGAATTTTAAAATAGTCATAGCTCAAGAGGCGGAAAAAACAAACAATATTCAAGCTTCAAAAAAGTATTGTTCCTGAAGTAAATATTCCTACATCTATGTGCTATTTTCCAGACAAATGTAATTTGGTGAATTTAAGGGAAACCCAAGCATACTATACATATTAGCATTTTAATTCGGTACATGATTTAATATTATTATTATTGAAAAAGTGTGCTGGTTAAGTAAATAAATAAATAGATATACTTTTTATAAACTTAGCTCTTTTAACACTGATTTTATTGTTAGTCTTACTGTAACAAATGAGCGAGTTTAAAAGTAAAATCAGTAGCTATTTTTCCTTTTCCCTCAATTTGCACTTTCCTGCAATTTACACTTTTTTCCCAGGTCCCTAGAAAAGTGTAAATAAGGGGTTTCACTGTATATATAGCTAACTTGTAGTAGTTTGAGAAATAGAACCTTATTGTTCAGTATTTTATATTAGCTACATATTTTACCATTATTTATTTTTGTCAACATTTTGTATTGTAGTGTAATAAATAAAGTTTTGTATATGCAAGACTATTAAAAGTTTAGCTTGATGTTACTATTTTAAGCAGATGTCATTTAGTTAGTGGTAGCTCAACTTTGAGCCTAGACCAGGTATTAATTATAAAAAAAAGCAGAAATAACTTTTTTATGCTTGCAGACTTCTTTTAAATATTTGAAGTTGTTTTTTAATCTGTAACATTTGTTGAACATTTTAAACAACTCGAATGCAATGTCAATATTAATGGTAATCAATGCATTAATTGCATCACCAGATTTTATTAGGTGTAAAACTTATGTTTGGTAAAATGTTTTTAAAATACTTAATCTAATATTTGGTAAATTGTTGATTGGCTCAGGTGGTGCTTTTGACACTGTTGCTGATACCATCAGCCCATTTGGCCATGGCCGTGGAGAGGGAGCAGATGCAGGGGCTGGTGAACCAGAGTGGATAGTCTCCAAGGATCAGGAAAAGTATGATTCCATCTTCTATTCACTTGGACCAGTTGATGGGAAAGTAACTGGAGCAGGTATGTCACTATCTTTCTACTGTAATGATGGTTATTATCTTATTTTTCCATATGTGTACACAATTTTTCCTTTATTTTGTGCACTGTTCATGCAGTTCTGCTTCTCTTGAGAAGCTAAAATTTTCCTATTCTTTTTGTTGTTAAATCTAAGATGAAATTGTGCATTTAAAACCTGGTTTATATTGTCTTCAGGTTGCTGTTTGAGTGGTAATTTGTTCCAACATTCATTATCTTCAATTTTTGTTTCCAGCGGCTAAATCAGAAATGTTGAAATCAAAACTGCCAAACTCATCGCTAAGCAAGATTTGGAAGTTGTCAGATGTGGACAAGGATGGGATGCTAGATGCTGATGAATTTGCCCTGGCCATGCACCTGATTCATATTAAGTTGGATGGCCATGACATTCCAGTGGAACTGCCCAACCATTTGATACCTCCATCAAAACGGGGTTTCTGAGATCCGGCCTTTTAGGAGCCTTGAGTAATGTGACGGTTGCAATTGCAAAGCCCTCTCCAATTGGCAGAAACTCTACAATGGTGCAATTGGGCTCCTAATACTTTTCAGTAATGCCATTGACCCAACTCTTACAAACTGCCCACTAGTGCCAATCTTGAACTGTGAAACTGAGAACCTCCAGTGATATCCAGTTGTTGCTGTTGTTGCTTGGTATATATTTTTTTCAAAATTTTATTTTCTGCTGGATCCTTCCTTCTGGGACTCTTATTGCAGTAGATTCCCCAGAGTAGATCCAAGTGGATATATTGCCATGATTTTAGTGCATCATCAGTGATGTTAAACTTTGTATGCTGCACATATGCGTGTTTACTACTGTGGAGGATCACTTTTTGCTAGAATTTTCTCAAAGGGCTGTGACGTTCCAAAAGAGCCTACAGTAGTATAACAGGTGAGTGTGGACTCAACGACCACGCAGCACCAATGGCCAAAATCTTAACGATTTGCGAAGATGTTGAATGGTTAACCAAAGTGATGTTCACTGCTGAAGATTGGCCCTTTGGGTATTGAATGTCCATTTAGTGTATCTATTCCTTGCGGTGACATGGGGATGACGGGAAGAGTATTCTCTTGTTGAATGAGAAGATGCTAGCTTTTTTCCCCTCGCAAAGATCATCTTCCTCTCTGTTTTCAGGGCCTGCACTTTTAAAGAACAACCCGATCAATAATCTGTCTCTCCGTTACCTGTTTTCATTCCATTTCTGCTTTCCTTCATTCATCTGTCTCATGTCATGGTTTAAAAGGGTTGAGTTGACAAAAGGGACTCTGTATTCGTATGAAGTATTTTTCTGAAACGAGCTTCCATGGGTGTGCACTTCAGGGAGAATGGAATAAAAAGACATTTATGATGTGTGCATGCACTGACTTTTCCTGCATCAGTGCATTTATTTGTCTCAAGTAAAAAGATATATTTTTTTGAGTATGCATGAAGAAAGAAACAGCTGCTGAGCAACCTGCACTTTCTGCTTGCGTCACGTGTACAAGCATGCTTTTTGGCATAACAGTTCTCTAGTGACCATTCTCAATGCGTCAGTCTCTAGAATCTGCTGATCTTTAGTAAACCCCACTCACTTCCACTTTTAATTCAATTTCATTTGGAAGTTTTTTTTTCCCACTTGACACTTAATTCAGCCTACTGATAAACTGCATATATTTTGCTAATGACTGATTAGTATTCGCAGCCAAAATTTTTCTTTCAGCCATAATTTGCTTGGTAAAGGATTTACTTTTCCTTTTTTTGCAGAGATTGATTTTAAAGCGCACAAATTCAAGTTATTCTCAAGCATAAGTTCCTATGATATAGTTAAATTTGCATATACATTATGCACTTGTGGACTGATCGAACAAGTAGTGAAATAGGTGCAATATTTTTTTTTTAGTTTTTTTTTAAATTACTCTCCAGTCATTTTTTTGCCAAAAAGTACATTAATTATATGCTAGTTATGCACTGAGTGCTTTGAAAAATGTGTACAGTATTTTAGCAATACACAAGTTTAAAATTTGGAACAGTGAATGTGTGTATATATAAGATTCTATGTTTACTTCCTTTACGATAGACTCCTCATGGGTTGCCTCATACTTGGATGTATTGTTGCTGTTTGTTATTTTATTTTGTTATGTATTATATATTATTTGTATTTTAAGGGAGATACTCTCCAATCCATCTTTGTCCAGATGAGATGATTTGGAAAGATGAAGGCTAAAGTGACCAAAATTGAGCTTTAGTGAATGTAAGAAAATAAAATCTAATCTTCATGTTATTTAAATTTCCACAAATTTTAGTATATTACTGTGAATGTGACAGATTTGGGGCACCATCAGCTACATGAAGTTATAAACTTTTCATGCTTGAGAAGTGAGGCATGAAGTGTCCTTTGTACTCATCGTGTGTTCAAGTGTATCAATAAGGCATTTCATTGTACAAAACATTGTGACACTGCTTTATCAAAAATATAAATCTATTTAAGTAAACATTGTCATAGTATCTCTCTTCATTTATCCATTGCTTACTTTATTGTGTGAGGAAATAACTCTTCGTGTTTTTTAATAGAAATGTTTACTTGCAGAATTATGAAAATAATTTTCCATGAGATTTAGATGTGTTATGAAGAATCATTACTCTCATATTTTGAAATTATTCTTATGAGCAAATGACTGGTGTTGATGATAATATTTTTGAATGATGGGATTTTGCAAATTGAATATCATCATCATAACAGCATTTGCACTTGGTGTGAGTGGTTTCTGTTGGCATTAAAACCATCGTGAATTAAAATAAGAATTTAACATTGCACATTATGTATTTATAAATAATGAAAATTCCATTTATCAATATCTTGTAAATATGAAGTATTATTTTAATGAGTGATCAAGCAAATTCATAATCGTGAAAAATTTACAAGGCATGCCAGAATATTGTTACATTTGAATACCTTGTTCATGTGTATAAGATGCCTCCCTAATAGAACTTCCCATTTACAAAAACATTTTCTGACCTGTACCAGTAGCACCTTGCCTTGGTCCGAAGGAATACTGTGTTAATGGTCCACTCCTTTTTACAACGTACTATATACTATATTTGATTTGCTAAAGCCTAGCCATGTTGCTGCAGTGCCTTGATGTTGAAGAAACATAGACCTTTGGGAAGTTATTTTTATGAATATAATGGGTTTCAAGTGTTAATTTAGAAAAAATAAATTTTCTTATGCTCCGGTAGATATAGTTTCATAAAAATTTTATTTATTCAGCATGTTAATGTTGAAAGGGTCGGTGTGTTTAGAGGAAATTCAAATTACTAAATGCTTTGAACAATTTAATTTTACATATTAAATTACTATTGCTTGGAACCTTATTTATTATTCATTGGCAATGTGACATTGATTGAGGAAGGGAATATATTCTCATGCAATTTTATAACCATGTACTTTGTACAAGTACTACGTTATCTAAATATTATTTAAAAGATTATGAAACTTGCTTGCCATAAAAAGGAAGATTTTTTCTAGATTGAAGAAATTATGCCATAATTTGATTTTCAAGAACTGATTAAGAAAGCAACGTGTTTCTTATGTGCAAAGTTATGAATTTATATTCATGTACATTCCCTGCATGAGGACATGAAGTCGATAATTATCTCAGAACTGTACAGGTAGTTCCCACTTAACACGAGAGATACCTTCCTAAAAAGTGTCATTTTAAGTGAATTCGTGCTAAGCAAATGCATAAATCCCATACGAAACCAAATAAAATGTGGGAGGTCCATGTTCGTGCAAGAGAGATAATCGCATCACAGTGGATATATAAATTTTTATTTGTACATAAATATACTTAGAATATTCATTAATTTATAATTTGAATCTACAAATTCGAAACAAAACTTCTCGTAGTACTTTCCACAACTTGAACTGTGTAAGTGATGAAAAACAGAAGAAAACGAAGAATTCGCGAAAATTGATTTTACCTCTGTGGGGGCGGTAATCATGTTGCAACTCATGTAAAACTGGGAATTCATTGTGTAAAGTGAAAAGGTTCCTCAAATGGTAAATTGTGCTCAAGTGAATTTCGTGTTAAGCAGGAACTACCTGTACTGGTATTTTGAAAATTTTTATTCATTTTATAAATATCAATTTATAGGTTTCATGTAAGGAAGTAATTTTATTTATTTTTTAATCACAATGACAAAATTTGTAAAAATATTTATTAAATGACACTACAAATTTTTCTATGAAATGAAAGTGTCTACCATGGTTCAGACTCAGACGCTTTCATTCCGTAGTGGCATTTATGCATAGTCATTTAATATATTTGTTTTTACAAATTTGGTCTTTGAATTTTCCATGTGTAATTCCACAACTTAATCAGGTGAATTATTGTTTTTAATTGCTATTCCTCCTTGGATGAAATAAGTAAATATGATCTATGAAATAGTCACTGTTTGTATTATCAGTTTAACCTATTACATTGTTGAGCATAACTCTTTGATAATTGACTAGAATAAAATGCATGCATAAAAATGGGAAGATGATTTATTAAACTGATTTTTTATTTTGATTTTTAGTAATTATTCACATCTTTTACTGAATTCTATTGCGGATGGATCTTGTTCTTGCCATCAGTGAAATCATATCAAAATGCAACACATATCAAACCAAATGTATTAAAAATTGTGATACAATAAAATATTTTCCGTTTTGACATTCATTTATTCATATATATATTGAAGATCTGATTAAGAAATCTTAAACGTCACTGCCCGAAACTTATGCAAAATTAAACGGAATACTTTTGAAGTATTTTTTAATCATGCTTTTATACTTGCTTATTGAGTTATATAATTTAATTGTGGAATAATTTTGCAATTAACTATTTTGAAGTGGTGCAAGAAAAGTCTTAACTTAAATGTTCCTTTCTGTAAGTTAATAGTATAAAAATAGAAGTTTTTATCCCATCTTTTAATGTTAATTATCTTATTGTGAGATATCACAGGGAAACAAGGAAGCAATTCTATAATGTTAGGCAGGTATTTTCATTGCTTTCATTTTCTGAGACTCGCTACTGTAATTTTCCAAATTTTATCAAATAAAAAAATCGCCCACTTTTAAAGGCTCCTTGACTGTTATTAAACTTCAATTCCTGGTATAGAAAAATTTATAGTTTATATCTATCAAATTCACAATGTTTGATTTGAAAATTTACATTTTTGTAATATGACCAATTGTATAAAATATGAATTGTAACTAATAATGAGCAACTCCATTCACTACAGTTTACATTGTTTTTCCCAATCTTCTGGAGATGTAATGGCTTCAAGGTTGAGAAAATTGGCAACCTGACATGGCTTGATGCAGTCTGGCAATTCTATTGGATGTAGCTCTTCACTTGTTGTACTGTTTTTCAGTAAAACCTAACAAGAGAAAGTGGTGTTCATGAGTAAGCCTGTTAACATCCAAGTTGGATGTGTATACTTTTTAAAAATTAAGCCATGTGTGATTAAATAATTAAAAATTATAGGCTACATAAGAGTATTTTCTGTAGAAATTTCAATCTTGATGTGTGAAATTGACCCACCCTTGCTTTAGCTCAATTACATCAAACAAGTCAAATTGAAATTCTCTTACTATTGTTAGTTCATTTTAGATGGAATGACTATATGTTACCTAGTTAAAAAGACTCATTTGTTTTTGCTATAAAGCATAAAATATCTTTGAAATTTCATAAGACTATTTTGAAATCCCTATAAAGGTAATTTCAGTATTACTGTAGCTTATCACTTGCAGTTATTGGAACAATTTTACTTAATTAGTCTCAGACAAAAGAGCAATTTATAATGTATAAATAAATACAAACTGCCTTTCTTTGGATTGATTTATGAATCTACTTATTTCAAAACTTGTAGAAAAATAAGCATAATAAATTGTATGGGTCAGTCACCTGAACAAATTTATTCCCATTGGCAGATTCAAGAAGCTCCACCAAAACTGCAGCTCCAAATTCTGGTTTGAAGTTATCATCACCCACCCCAAGTCCTTGTAGCATGTTTACCAAGGTTGTATCATGTCCAGAGTATAAATATATTTTGTTGTGATCCGTTGGTGTTGCTGTCTTGTTCTGCATGTGAGTACCCATTTCCCAAAGTAATACTCCTTATAAAATTAAAAGAAAAATATATCACAAAGATGGATTAAACTTGTGTGCATATTGAAGAATTTTTATCAGTTGCCAACTAAAATAATTTAGTTTCAACTGGAACTTTGCCTTAATTTCTATTTTATTACTCTGTAATTCTCATCATTTCCTCCATTTGAGTTCCTTGAATTACATACTCTATGTAGTACTTGATAAATTGTTAATGAAGCTATAACTTTCCATTTGAAATAAACAATAGACATTTAAAAAGAAATCACGTTTACATTACAAAAAACTTAATTTCCACTGCAATTCACATGCAGAATATGACTTGGAACATAAAAGAAACTGAAATCAAAAGGTTTGCCCCATTTCCTTCGCTTTCTCGTATTAAGAGATTAACCTATTGTGTACCTAGAAATGGTAAGAAGGCTTTCTCATTTAGCAACTGATTCAATCCAGTCATCCCTCGTTTGTAGAAAGTGATACATTAAATATAGCACAATAGAACAAAAATTTTGGATTGAGTTTTTTCTATTTTGTGTATTTCTCACTCATAGAATTCAGCCACTTTTAATGAAAAAATTAAGGGAGATGCATGATGCATTGATTGCTTCCTCTGCAAGAATGCAATTTATGCAGTTTCAGGTCATGCGCCTGTTCATTTGCATTGCAGTGATTGCTTATGCACTTAATGCTGTTCAAGCTCAGCTTCTAGGGCAGATTTTAATGAAAGAGTTTCCTCTAAAACACTTGAATTTTACCGCTTCTTGTCTTCTTCATGGGAAGGGTGCGAGTAAATAGCGCAAGGCTGAGGCTGGCTAACGGCCGCATCCTCTCAGGATACCATCCTTGAAGCCATTTTGGCAGAACCAGTCCATGTGATTCCTGTAGAAATACAATATATTGAGGTTGTATTAAATTTATTGTGGTCCTAAATGCTGCCTTGATTTTAGGATTACTGCTATGATGTGTTAGATAATGTTATTTTTAGCCTACTTTCCAAAAAATGGAAAGTAGTCTTATGAGACCCCCTAACTTCTTAATGAATTAACCGACTTCAACTAAATTTGGTACATAAATATGCACATAAATATGCACATAAATTAATGACAAAATTGACATTTGGACCGAATCGACGCAGCAGGGGTGCCACAATTGCAAAGTTAAACTTTTTGGTAATTATGAATTTGGAAGGAATTGGCAGAACGGATTTCAATTAAATTTTGTATGAAGTAGGCATGCAACATAAAATAACAAAATCAGTATTTTTAGTATAGATATAGAAAGCAGGGCTGCCACAATACAAGAAATAAAAAAAATTATTTTCACATGTATTTGTGTTGAACTGTCCACATTAATTTTAACCAAATTTAATACTTATAATATACTCTTATATACAAAACCATATTAGCATATATTAACCGAATCAGGCAAACAGGGGTGCCACAATTACAAATTCAACTCTTTCAGTATTTAAGGATTTGGATGAACGGATTTCAATTAAATTGTGTATATAAGATTTGTACAATATATCTAATTTAATTTAATTTAATTTAATCATAATACACGGGTAGTAAGTTACCCATTTACAAAGATATATGAAACATATAATAGCACAAATAAAATAAATATAGCAAGATGTTACATTAAATCAAATACATATATTCATTGAAGTTGTTGTTACAAAACAGTAATAAACTTATTGCATTTTATATAAAATATGACCACACAAATATTACCTAAATTCATGAATTGCCTTGATTTGTTTAACAGTAGTTTCAAAAATGTCTATAAAACTATAAGATAAAAATAGGTTACCTAAACATTGAAGACGGTTTATTGGTAAGTGGTATATATAATTTGTAGTACAAGCATTGTTAAAAAATGTATCTGTGGATCTAGTATTATAAGATGGTACGCGAAACTGAATTAATGATAACAGGTTGGGGCAATCATAACTGGAATTTACTATTTTTAGTAATGTTACAACATCCAAGATTTCGCGACGAAAGTGTAGTGTTTTTAAGTTGAGGCTCCATAGAAGATGTTGATACCGTATGTCCAATGTACAATTCCCGAGTTTGAAGTTAACCAGCCTTAAAAATTTATGCTGAACTTTCTCTATTGAGTAAGAATGGCTTTGGTAATATGGTGACCACACAGGTGAAGCATATTCTAAATGGGGTCTTACCAGGGAGCAATACAGTAACTTTAAAGATGTGACATTTTGGAACATACTAGTATTCCTGGAGATGAATCCAAGCATTTGTAACCCCTTCTTTACAACAGCATTAATATGGCTAGAAAAGGTAAGGGAAGAATCGGAAATCACACCCAAATCCCTAATTTTGTTAACTCTTTTAAGTGCTGTGTCATTTATAAAATAACATTCCAAAACAGGATATTTGCACTTATGAAAGGTGATGACGTTACATTTTGAAATATTCAATTGCATTTTGTTGGTGGTACACCATCTTAACAAGTTATTCACAGCCAATTGTAAAATATCGCAATCGCTAGAGGAATGTACTGTTTTATAAATTTTTAAATCATCTGCAAAGAGAAGTATATGTACGTTTTGCATATAATTGACTATATCATTAACAAAAATGTTAAATAATAATGGTCCCAAATGGGAGCCCTGGGGGACTCCTGATGTCACATCAAATGTATATGAAAAGAAGGATTTAACTTTAACATACTGCTGTCTACCAACTAAATAACTACGTAGCCAAGACAATATAGTACCTCTGATGCCTACAGATTCTAATTTATTAATCAGTAAACCATGGTCCACTATAACAAAAGCCTTGCTAAAGTCTATATAAACAGCGTCAACTTGCAAATTATTGTTTATGGCACTATAAATATTTTCTTCATAAACTAATAAATTGGTGACAGTAGAACGATTTGCCATAAACCCATGTTGTTGATCAATGATAATATTTTTTAAAAGTGGAGTTAGCATATCGAGAACTAAGCTTTCGAACAATTTAGAGAGACACGATTGAATAGACACAGGTCGATAATTAGTAATATCAGATTTCTTGCCTTTTTTATAAATTGGAACAACGTGACTTATTTTCCATTGGCTTGGAAATTCACCCGAGGAAAGTGACATATTAAAAAGTATGAGTAGTGGAAAAATTAATACACTGGAGCATTCTTTAATCAAAAGTGGGGGAATGTTGTCAGGACCTGGACCTTTTTTAATATCGACAGATTTTAACTTTTACAAAATGTCATCAGATGTCACCTTGCATATACGTATGTGTGTAGTATTGTCCTCTTTAAAGTTCAAATCATTATTCATATCTGAGTTTATAATGAAATCAAGATGTTTAAAACAGAGATAAGGAGCAGAGCTACCACAGTAAAAAGGTAAATTATATTTATTTTACACGTATTTATAGAGAGCTGAACTAATGGATTTTAGCCAAATATAGTATATTTAATCTTCATATAAATAAATAACCAATATATTATATTTTAACTGGATCGACAAAACAGGGTTACCACAATATCAAGGTTAGAATTTATCTCTAACTATGAATTTGATAGGTATTGGTTGAACAGATTTCAAAGAAATTTTGTGTAGGGCAAGTATAGAATGGGAAAACGAGATATGTTTAAAATGGATCAAAAAAGCAGGGCTATCAAAATATGAGGAAAAATAATTTTCTGATTTCAAAGCTAATATAATAATACATCCACTCCCCACTTAACGCTGTTCCGTATTAATGCTGAAAATAATTTAGTACCTTTTTCCGAATTGCACTCGCACATTCCACATTAACGCTCTTCAAAATTTCTGGTGTAATTTATGAACTCCACTGTGCAGTGCCTCTGCACATTTACAACACACAAGACATCAGTATTTGCATTCGCTTGATGGTTCTGTGTACACTTGTAGATGTTTTTGTAGGTCAAAATATAGAGTGAACTTTGTTTAAATTATATTTGCCCTTTAAATAAAAAGACCATGAGTGATAATCGGTAGTCAGAGGAGAAAAAGAGGAAAAACTTAACTCTCGAGTTTAAATTAGAGGTTTTACGGCGACTAAAAGCTGGAGAGTGCCATTATTTGTTTGGTTTTTGTTTATTGCTCCCTTTTTGATTGTTCAGTTTTTTAAAATGTGATACCAAGATATTTGAATTCTTCCTTTATTTGGTCTTATTCCATGTTCCTTTATTTATCAAGCACATAAGATATTTCTTTTATGAATTGATATTTCATTATCGAAACGTAGTAAGGTTTCAATATACCATTTTGTTTTTGTCTTATTGTTTGCCTTCTCTTAATTTGAACAGTATCTTCAGTCATGATGCTTATGTTATTATGTTCCAATTTTCTGTGTGTTAACGTGTTAATAAAATTGTGGCTGTATAGTGACTATTGCCTCACCCTGTATATATAAGTAGATGCAGGTATCTTCTTCTACTCTAATTCCTATTCCTTAATGCTCCTGCGTGATTTATTCAGCATGAGATCAAAATATGTTCCGTAAAATGCATTCTATTCTTCATTTATATTCAAGTTTTACTGTTCAATTTTAAATATAATTGCAATGTAAATGACTACCTATTCTATGCTACCTAATATGGTTAACAGAGAATACTTTGGTGTATTATTTATATAATAATACCTATTTTCATTTCCATTAATAGAATCTTGGGAACGAATTAAATCTTAGCAGTTTCAGTTAGCACTGGATTTTCCTGGCACCAATTAAGGGCATTAATTGGGGAGTGGGTGCATATGATTATACTGCGATGAATTTGACAAAAAGCATTTCTGTATCACGGGAAACCTGTGTAAACCCCTACTTGATATATATTAAAATTATATTGAAAGGAAAGTATGCAGATTAGTTCTTTCCAGAACTACTTGTTAAAATTATATTTTAACAAGAAAATTAGCTTCTGGGACCACATCAATCTAGAAGTGTCATTATTCATTGTTAAAGTAGCTACGTTGTAATTCCTTTCAATTGTTCCAAATTTATACTTTTTTCACAATTCAAAAGTCTGCAAGCGCATTCCAGCAAAAATCTCATGTTTTTTTCATTTTATGAATTCTTTTTGACTTTTTGGACAATACACAGGAGAATTCATTTATCATGTACTTTTTGGGTTTATGAAATAGTGGATATTGGTCATGAATAACAACAATTTGTGAAACAGCCCACATGGAACAAACACGCCACCATTTATTCAAATGTAAATTTTGTTTATAAGGACAGGGTGTATTTTTAGCTCTCAGAATGAGAAAAGAATGATAAAAACTTTGATGTGATATGCACATGAGATATATGGAGGTGCTAATAGAAAGCTATAGATGGAAAATCTCATCAAAACTAATGTTTGTGGAGAGTGTACAATGTACACTGTACACCTTCACAACTTATGAGCTATTAAAACATACAAAGGAAGAAAAAACTTAGTATTATACCTTCATTTCCTCTTCGTCTTCAATTTACTCTGCTACTTTTGCTCTGTTTTCCTTCTCCAATGCCAAATTACCCTGAAAACAATTTATTCACATTCTGCTTCATTCCACCATTCCACCTTATTGCATCTTGGGACTACAATTTTAATTTTTGAAATTAAAAAAAAATGCCTTACACGAGCGGACTTTTTGAAGGATTTGGTCCGCCAATGACCAAATCCTTAAGTTAAAGGAAAACCATGAAAAAGGATGGAATCATAGGACCAGGTCCACCAGACTAGGTCCGACGGAACAAGTCTCTCGCTCCCCTTTGATGATTGAACTATGACTCACAGATTCGTCGTGACACATGATTCATCTTGTCTCGAAACCTTTAAAATTTGAATATCTTTTGTTTAATTAATGAAAATATTGATTTATCCATTCATATTGTGTAAATTCATTTAAAATATATTGCTAGTTCAGGGTAATTCAGCTTCAGATGCTAGCTACAGTGAAACTGATGAATATTTAATATTTGTGTAATTCTTTGCTCTTGTAAACGAAATGATTTTTCACGAGTTTTCATTTGCTCTTTTTTTCTGTATCTATGCACGAGAGTGGCATAAACGCTTTTCTCCATCATCTGCTCTTTCGTTTAAATTCTTTATTTTGTAATCATTCCTTTTACGAGTGTCTTTTCTCCCATTCTTCTGGAGTTACATATATCTTTTCTGTCATATCTTAAAGATCTATAATTAGAAAAGGTTTCATCCAAAGTACAAAATAAGCCAAGTGAACATGTCCAAAGAATTGCATTATTTCAGAAACTGTGGGTCTGCCGAAAAGTCTGCTGGTAATTTAAGCAAGCTGAATGTTCAGCAGACCTGGTCCGCTATCACCAGCTTCGTCGAAAATCGGCAGATTTTTACCCACTAACTACGGGACCTGGCCCGACGATGGACTCAATCCTCAATGGATCACGGATATTTTATGTAACGTTGGTGGGCATCGAGAGATTTGATCCATCGGACCAGGTCCATTGAATCTGGTCCGAAGGACCAGATCCATGGACCAAATCCATCGAAAAGTCAACTCGTGTATGGCTATTACAAATTTCCTTTCTAACAGAATTCTTCTACAGTCCAATAGATGTTACTCTTACTGATTTCCATCCATTTTCATCTCCTTATCGCTGTTTTAAATATTTCATAATGCTTTTCAGAAATTAATACAGGTATGTCTCGTTTAGCGCATGTTCTTTTAGCGCATTTTTGATATAGCGCGGTTGGCATCTCGGGACTGAAATTTTAATTTTTTAATATTTTTAAAATAATGCTTCTAAATGCTACGGTCCTTTATTATGGTCCCAACATTTTTCTCACCTTCATTCGTACTTCACTCTCTTTTCAGTGATAGTCATTCCACTCTAATTAGAGACAAGTTGTTGTTATTTATACGTATATTAACTCTATTTCACTCGCTCACTTTTATTGTTTTTTACATTGGTTTGCCGCAATTTCAGTCTTTTGCAGTGACGCTAACATCGGAAGTTTTAAAGTTCTTAACGTTGTTGTTGAGATGTGCAGGGTTGGGTTCACTTTGGATGGTTTTTTGCTTAAGATTGGGTTAGATTAGGTTCACGAAAACTTTAAATTTAGCTATCGTTAGTCGTTTATTATTCTTATGTTATTTTGCCATTGGTACCTATGTTATAGTTACGCCGCTGAATCGTAATGACACTCTTATTCCGTTTTTGTTTACTTTTGCGCTGGTCAATCATCATCAAAGATCTTCGTAATCATGAAGAATTTTAGGAACATTTCAAGGTAATATACTATATCGATGTTTTGCCAAGTATATACCAGAAATACTTTTGATATTTTGTATATCTCATTGAATTTTTAATACGTTTTTTCGTCGCAAATGTTATTAGAAATTTGTCATTTTCCATCATAAAGTATTAGTTTTTTGAAGCTGTTGTACATCAATAAGTTCATAATAAATAATTATTTAAAAATAATTGTCATATACCGTATTTACTCGTTTACTACCCGCACACGTGTAATGCCCGCACCCCCGTTTTTAGAGCTAAAAATATGAAAAACTGTAATTCGTGTAGTATTCGCACTTCCAAAATTATGATATTTTACAGAAATATCGGTTGAATAATCTATCTGAAGCCGAGTTTGATGATATAATTATGGCAACAAGCAAATATTTAAGATATGACTTCAAAAAATTATTTTTTATACTTTTGTCACGTAGGTAAACGTGAAAAATTCACATCCATTGTCATTATATTACACGGAGACAACTCAAAAACCTATTTTGGAGTCTAACTCCTTGACCTCGCAGAAATTTTCAATTTTGATCCGTTGCACATTATCAAGTTATTTAATTTAAAATGTGTAGTTTTCGCTAATTTTGCGAAATTACGCTAACTCAGCCATTATTCACCTAGAAAAAGAGCGAATTTTACATAAATAAACGTAAGCTGTTCATGCTCATAATAAATCCCCGTGTCAAATCCCTCAGAGATCACACAAAACCAAAAATAAACCGGTCACTAGACGCACTGCGACCCGGTTATATAGAAGTGTTTCTCACGTTTCTGTGGATAAAATCTATCACTTACTGCTTTCAGAAAACACAAACGAACAACTCCAACAGCTATTTAGTGACATATTTCCATCGCAAGATTGTGTTCTTTGCTTTTATACAGAGTAATAAAAGTATGTACATATATTTTTTTAGGATTGCGTAACGTAAAAGAGACCGAAGAAAATGCACTTACGGTAAAATGTTATTTGAGCATGTTATGAATTAAAAGGTAATCTAACAGAATTCGTTTGTTTGTAATGAAAAATATATGCAATCCAGTTGTTCATTTCTCTTACATCACCTTTTCTATGAGAATGAATGACACTTCTATCTACATAGAATATTTACGTGATTTAGGTTTACTACTGACGGCTGGCAAGGAATTAAAAAAAACTGATAAATACCTATCGTGCTTATTATATTATTCTACGCATTAAAAAATACCTTGATAATAAATCGAGGAAAGAAAATGCACGGCATATTTATTGCGTCTACCGAGGAAAACGCCTACTCATCTCACGCCAGGCACGCAGTGTTAGTATGCGTTTTGCGGGTTGCCTACCCCCAAAGGATGAGGCGCAAATATCGTGTAATGTCCGCACCTCCTATTTTGATGGGAACTTATGGGGGAAAAGTGCAGGTATTACACGAGTAAATACGGTAGTTCGTTTTATTGACTTTAAATTAGTATATAAATGTGTCCTATCATTATATAAGTTACAAGATAAAAATAGTAAAATTTCTGAATAGTAAAAATCAACTGCGTTGTGCTATGTTAAAAAGTGTCCTTTTAGCGCAAATTCTGATAGCGCACAATGCCTCGGAACGCCTCTCATGCGTTAAGCGAGGCATGCCTGTACTTTTTATTTTTGCCATCCATTCCCTTAACCAGTGGCGAGGGAGGAGCAGAAGGGGGCATTTGCCACCAGACTTAGGGCTGAAGAGGACGCAAACTCATGGACCGAAAATTAACGTTTCTTTTTATAAACACTAATAATATTGTAATATATGCAGAATTAAAATGATAGTATAGTATGCTTGGGCTTCCATCACATTCCCCACATTAAATTTGCCTGGAAAATTGTACAGGGAGCGAAGGAGAACCTAGCTATGCCACTGCCCTATTCATTCTCATTTAAGCAATGCTAATAATTTTATTTCTATGTTTTCATATCAATTTTTCAATCTTTTATATATAATTACTCAATGTTTGTCCGTCCCCCCTTTTATCTATTGAACAGTTTGTCATAGAGAAATGCTGTAAATGTCATTTCGTTTCTGCCAACTGGGAGACCCAGGAAAAACTATTTTCCCATAAGTTTACACGGGATTTTGGATTTCTCAATGTGCAAGATTTTTCCTTCACTCATCAAAATACGTAAACATGGGCCAATTTTCTCCGTTTTTGCTTTATTCGAGGTCTAAAACTACAAAATATCTTATTCTTGCAATGTTTAGATGTTACACGGAAGAATTTGTCAGATTTACGCATTTATTTTCGAAATTTTATGGCCTTTTCGTACTCTTTCCGGGCGTTGCCAAGACGACCCGCACTGTGGCTTTCGATTCAATTAGCGTCTATTTAGTCTTCAAATAGACGAAAGAATTGTGTTATTCGCTTCGCGCATGATGCATCGAAATAACTGTCGTAACAACCTCGAACTTAATAGATTGAAACATTAATAATTGCATATTATTCGGTAAACTGCTTGTGGACTGGGGGCGTTTTTAAAAATCGACTAAAAAGAAAAAAATCTTTCTTTATTTCAATACTGTAATACACATTACCTTTTTCGAAAGGGATAAGTGATTAAAATTCCACATATATATTATAAAAACAAAAATCACATTCAAAATGTCAACTGTCTAATTTTATAAGGAGAATATGGGCTATTATTAATAAATTAAAATATATATAATTCACATTATAGTATGTTCCAGAGAGTTAAAATAATTTTTTCCAGCTAAAGTTGTCTAGCATAATGTTTAACAAATAAATATTCTTTTTACATGTAAGATTTGTATCGACGTATATCATGCTGATAGAGATAGCTACATTTCTGATGGGGGAATGAGGAGAATTTGAGGGAGAAAAGGAAGAAAATGGGAGGGAGGATAGAAAGAAGAGAGGGTGAAAAATGGGAGAGGGAGGGATGGAAAATGGGAGGAAGAGAGAGAAAAAATACGAGGGAGAGTAGGAGGGAGAGAGAGAATAAGGGGAGAGGGAGGGAGGCAGAGAGATAGGGAGGAAGAATGGGAAGTACCTTAATTTTAATACATAATCTGCACATACACATCATATTTGATGGGTAATTAAGCTAGTATTTCAATAAAAAGAAACAATTTTAAATCGTTAATAACATAAAACTTTGAAAATAATGGCTGTGTATCATAACTTTCCTCTTTAAGATGACTTTTAAACATGCAGATTTATGACTGACTTTACAAAAGCTTTTGCGGGTGCCACTAGTACTAATAAATTTCTTAGTATTGAGCTGATTGTGAGAGTGAGTTGCTTAAAAATAGGGAATTAAAGGCCTGTCGATCTCGATAGAATAGTTGTGCTTTGCGACACCGGCCTTGAGTAGAGTGGTTTGTTTACCATTTTCCATTTTACTCACCTCTATCTGTAAGGTGTTGTACAGTAACTCCACCTCAAGAACGTTGTCTATCGTTTTGCCAGTGTGTTCGGTCAGGTGGGCATATAAGTCTTGATTCTCTTGGTTCACTCTCTGGATTTCGGGTGAATTATACACGGCTTCCAGGTCGGCGTCGTACCTCGGGCAGGGCTTCTTAGTAGCGATTATCTTGAAAGACATTACGGGATTTTTTCAAAATAGAAATCAATTTTTATTTTCTCCATATACAAAGTATAGAGAAAGTATTGTTTTCATGAAAAAACCTAATTCGAGATTTCAATTAAAATATATGTTTTAAGGTCCCCTGAACACGTTTTGACTATTTTCTCGATGATGTCAGCGTGTGTGTCAGCGATCAACCAAAAGTAGCTGTTTTCAGTTGTCACCTATCCGTTTTTTGAAATATTTGCTTTAATATTTGATGAATATAAAAAGTAATGGAATAAAAGGTTTAGAAAATGTAATTTTCTACAATGTTTGTTCGGAACATTTTCCCATATTATGCATTGTTGAAGAGATATATTAAAAACTAAATATTTTAGCTGCCAAAACCACGCCACCTACCGGCGATTATTGTAAATTCTTTACGCTCCTTTTTATTTTTTTAATTGTTGGAGCTTCGGGGTCTTATCCAATATCAGAAGGCTGCGGTTTGAGTTTATTTCTGTTCTTTGTAAACTCATTCAAGTATTCTCGCATGTTTATTATCATTTAACCTATTTGGAATTTTTAGAAATATTACAGGCATCGAGAAAGTCATGTGGTGGCCACATCAGATTTTTAAACTTATGTATCCGCAAACATTTAGCATTCCTTAATCTCATAAAGAGAGATAGGAATGCGAGGGTACGCGCGTAACGTCATATCCACTGCTCCCGAAGGCCTAGATGTTGTATGAACATAAATCTCTTTAACAATTCGACATATAAATACTCTTTAAAATTACGTAAATACGTTAGATAATTTTAGATTTTTTATACGAGACAATAGTCTTGGTCAGGGGTCGGCAACCTTCCAAAACCAACTCATTTTACCGTATAAAGAGCCTGGGACGTCAAAATCACTCGCAACATCAATTTCCGAAAGTTCACGTTTACTCGTAATGGTGCTCTAAAATATTAATTCGATCCCACATTCACCTATACTGCAACTCGACTCACGTCAGGTTGTATGCTGAATTAGAAAATTCGGCTCTTCTCATTCATTCGGTTTTCGTCTCCTAGTCTGGGACAATCATTTTAAATGGAATCACCAGTGGTGAAAAGTTTGAAACTTTACATTCCTGAATGTAAATATATAATTACAAGTTTCCCGAGCGAAATATTTAAATTTATAGCTGTCGACCTTTTTATTTACAGCCCTATTTACAGTGGGTTTCCTTTTCAGCTGATTAAAGATTTTCAACTGCTTTCAAATTTCGGTAATACAGCTCGATTAATGATACTTTATTTGCTCTTCCCGCTTAATTGGGGAAAAATAATAAAGTTTGGAGTTTTGAGTAATCAATTTCTGGAAGAAGACGCTAAACTGCGGACTACATCATTGTCATATGAATATCTAATTTTTATCCTTAAGCTATTTCATCGGAAAAATCGAATTTACCGCATGAGATACTGAATGATCGTAATTTAAAATATACATATGTCGTTGTATTTGTGTGGCCCTCCCTTTTGACTAGAATGCATTCTTCCCTTTTCAACTCTCAATTTAGGCCAGGGACCTATTTAAAATTTCAAATAAAGACCAAATGCAAGAAAAATATCATCCAAAGTCACGAAATTGTTTGTCATTCGCGGGTGATTTCACACTCGTTTCACGTAGCGAATAAATTATGAGCAATTGCTTGAGAAACTGAGAAGCTATTTTCGAGAGAGTGCAGCACCCAAATCGACCACATGTCGTCCATGGTACGTAACCTATTAGAGGCTTGTTGTCGGCGTTCGTATGCGGTGAGAATGCCTTAAATCCTTTATAACTGTCGTGGCATTATGTCTGGAAACGCTCAGGGGAAATAGAACTGAGGACGCCGTAGGGAATGCACGAGAGGAAACTAACTCCTCGGTAGTTTCACCGCAGTCATAACAGGAGACGACAACGATAGGCCCCGTGAAAGAGTATTAGGCGCAATGGGCCCTAAGCAAAGTTTCAGGCTTGAACCTCACTCCCCCCGCACAGCTTTCGAAAATTTATATTATACATTAGCTAAAAATTTCTGTACTAATAGATACAGATTTTAAACGAAAAATAAAATTATGCAGATTGTGCATTTTGTTGTTCTACATTTTCGCAGGATATGTACTAAAATAAATGCACATTGGTATTTATATTTTTGTACTCCATGAGATACACTGTCTAGCCCATGGAATCCTATTCACTTTTTCTCTCCTCCACCTTCATCAACATAAACAAAAACTGTTCTAAGGAACTGACAGCCATGGTATGATAACAGCGATGTATACAAGCCTTTTCTTTTTCCCCGCTGAAGGCTGTATGTTCACTTTTATTTTGACAAATGGTACCGTATTTAACAGACTATAAGAGGAGTTTTATTTTTCGTTTATTTTTACCAAAGAGGTCGTCTTATATTCGCGAACAAAGAAATAAATGAAAATCAGTGACAGCGGTTGACTAGTCTACCATGGTTTAAATCACGTTTATCTTGGCACTGCATATTGTGATGAAAATAATTTTAACGATATAAATAAAAAATCTGATGTGGCCACTACATGACTTTCTCCATATCTGCAATATTTCTAAAAATTCCAAATAGGTTACATAATAATAAATATTTTAAGAAACTGCGAGAAAATTTTTGACTTCACAAAGAACAGAAATAAACTTCTGATATTGGATATAGCCACAAAGCTCCAACAATTAAGAAAAGAAAAAGGAACGATACTAAGACGTAACTAAGCGACAATTGTTAACAATAGTTGTCGGTAGGTGGCGTGGTGGTGGCAGCTAAATATCAGATATCTCTTAAACAATTCATTATATGGAAAAATGTTTCAAACAAAAGTTGTAGGAAATTAATTTTCCTACAACTGTTATTACGATACATTTTTACATTTATCAAATATTAAAGCAAATATTTCAAAATGACGGATAAGTGACAAGAGTAAACACCCACTTCCGGTTGATCGATTTTTAACAAAAACTAATCAGTTCTTCTGACTTTTATAAAAATGTTAAATATAAAATTTCGCGATGACGTGATTAATAGTTTTTGAGTTAGAGCACCCACAAAAAAGCTATCACACACACATCGAGAAAATGGTCAAAACGTGTTCAGGGGACCTCAAAACGTGTATTTCCATTGAAATCTCGAAGTCGATTTTTTTCTGAATACAAATCTTTCCTCTATACTACGTATATGAAGAAAGTAAAAATCACTCCGATAGTCTATTTTAATTTATTCCTGAATGTCTAATAAACTTTTTTTCCGCACATTAGCCTCTGTGAAGGAGTAACATCTTATATTCGAGGTCATCTTATTGTCGGGTAAATACGGTAGGTTCAGATTTTGACCGACACTCACATTCTGTCGCTCTAAGCAGAGCCGGTATAAAAATATTACAGGTATGGAGAAAGTCACGTGGTGGCCACATCAGATTTTTGTCCCTGAAAGACATGTCGGATGGTGAATTGCTTTCGGAGCAACAGGATGAATTTAAAAGTTACATTGAAGGCACAAGCCTGTTTACTGAACTTAAAACGATGTCACACACATTCCCGGATCAATCGAGAACGGCACTGGATGACTTGCGATATATTCGTGACAACCGTTTTATTGAAATTATGCCAAATATTTCTAATGTGCTTGGAATTTTATTGACTATACGGGTATCTGTAGCTAGTGGTGAATGTAGGTTTTCAAAGTTAAAATTAATTAAAACGTACTTGCGTTCAACGATGACACAAGAAAGGCGGGTTGATCTTGCTATTATTTTAATTGAAAATTCTGTAGCATCATCGCTCGGTCATCCGACTTTAATCGCTGATTTCGCAATTCATGAAGCAAGAAAAATAAACTTTTGATTGATGAAAGTTTGTTACAAGATACAATAAACTTCAAACATTAAAATGAATTCATTGTGTTTTGAAATGAAACGTCATCTACTTATTGCCTTTTTATTGGTATCAATTAACAGTTATTTCTCACAATACTGAGTATTTAATAATGTTAAGGGGGGTCGTCAAAAATTAATTTGCCCGGGCCGCCAATTGTCTAGAACCTGCCCCGGCTCTAGGCGAGCGTCTTGTTTACCAGAGCTGACTTAAAGTAAAAGCCCAGATTTTAATGATGCCACACGATTTCTGCGTGGAATGGACAATATAGGAAACATTGGATGCCTCACCATGTCCTCATCCCTTTCGTTGTATCGTATCGGCACCGGTTGCCAATCGAGCGCGTCCAGCCAAACCTGCGTTTCTCCAGGGGACACAGACGGCGGGAAAAGACCCGCCAGGAGCGCCCCGGCGCTCGACAAGCAGCGGTCCGAGTAGCTGCTGAGGATTTTGGTCTCGTATCCCTTGTAGGCCCCACCGTAGAGTTCGTTGGACCCACCCGGGCCGTATCGTGAACGGAGGAAGACTCCGAGGTCGTAAAGCTGCTTCTTTCCAATCTGCAAGGAGTCGAAATCGTTCAGTTTCAGTAACTCTTGGAATTTCAAACCATCCTTCCATAGTGTTTGCGTGTGGGACGGTGCTTAGCCTTAAGAAATGCACGCGATTGATTAATGGAGGAAATGATTTACTGAGATCGCCTTATGACATTAATCCAAATTATCATGACCGAGGAGCTCCTGCGGCTGTATAGCTACTATCGGCGGTGATAATTCGCCGATCTCGATCCTGAAAGAATTTACATTCAACGATCCATGGATTGCCACTGAGGATGGCAAATTCATACTGAAATATACATCCGGTTTATTCGATCGTTTTATGACTACAGGAGACGGATTCAATGTGTTTTTTTTAACCAGTCGTACTCTTGGTTTGGCACAGATTGTCAGCACGCGGACGCAAACCTGATTAATAATATTTTTGTTTGACAGTGTCACGTTATTTCGACACTCAACTAGCTTTAAATTTGGAGTATTTAATGTCAGCTTAGAGGCCTTTGAAACATTGGTATGATGTAACGTAAGTAAAAAAATTAATTTTCTTTATTGGAACGCCAATATATTCTTCGCTGAAGAAGTGCGCTGGAATAATTTCCTTCCAACAGAAAAATGCGCTGTAAAATACATTTGTTGAAAATTGTCTATTTAAGTAAATATACTGTCTTTATGATATAAGGAAAGTAACGCGGACTACAAGAAAAACAGATGCCTCATATTGGGAATATAAAATATAAGAAATTGAAAATGTTGTCTTTGTACATCAGCTAGCGGAGAGATGTGAAAACGTGCAGCTGTTTCAACTGTTGGCGGAGAAATTTTAACGTTTTGCATTCAGCATTTTCAGTAAAAGGCAAGAATTTGATATGTATCATGTCAAAAGAGCCGTCGTAGGGCTGACTTAGAGGTAGAAAATGAGGTTAATACTCAATCATCTATGCAGCCGGTGCGTCAATCGTATATCTTTTAGTTCTCTAAAAATATTTTAATGAGAAAAGCTTTTTCTAAGAGTAGTACAGGCAGCGCCCCCTTAACGTAAATCCGGTAAACGTACATCCGCCGATGCGTACGTTGTATGATGGCACCGTATGTCTTTATTACGTACATATTGTCCGCTGATACGTACGTCGTATATTTTCTGGTTTGCCGCTCATGTACACGGTGGACCATATTGATTTCTGACATTTTGCTTATGCCTTTATATTTTAAACAATTTGAGTGAAATTTTAATCATAATGGGCAATCAAACATCCAAAAACGTCAAATACTCGATCAACTACCAAATCACCACCAAAATCAACATTTCACTTCCTGCATCTCCATCCAAATCACTTTCAAAATCCTTTGTTAACAACCATCTTTTCCTCCTACGAATAACTTTTTCTCCACTATGACAACTCATCAACTACAGCAAGCAAGTGAAAAATATGATTTCATAAAAGAAATTGTTTTAAATCCGTATTTATTCATATTAATGATGTTTCCGTGCTTTAGTTTACTTTTCACATTCATAAATTTACTGTTTGCCACATTCTAAATGCAGTGGTACGATATTCCAGCTAAATTTTGGGTGAAAACATTCATGGACTTGTACTACATTTATAACCTATCGTATGGTAAATCGCCGTATGCTTAACGTACGCGTTTTCTAGAACAAAACCAATACGTTAAGCGGACGCTGTCCGTATATTGATTTACGAGCCTGTTGAATGTTAACTGTTTTAACGTACGTTTTAGCGTACCGACTTACATTCGTTAGCTGTCCCCATCCTTCAGGCCAGGTCTCGTCGCCCTTGTAGGGGTCGTTGGGATAGGTACCGGTCGGAGTCCGATCCCCGTGTCGGAATACCTGCGAATTAAGACATTTCGGCAAAACATTTCATAGAGCGTTTTGTAAAAACAAAGTAAATGAAAATAGCGATACAAGACAATTGTCGATCACAGCAGTGCGTTAGCTAGGGTATGGCGAAGGTGGCATTTTCCGTACGAGCCGCTTGCAAAAAATGTCAAAAGTTCATTTTCCCCTAATTTTATGCTCAAATGTTAAAGTTATTCTAAATAAAAATGCTATTATCCTTTATTGAAACGCAGGAAAAGTAATATTCTGTATAACTAAGGTGTTTCTTAAAAATTTGTCATATCTCCCAGCTACGTCTCTGGATGACAATGAAATCGTATAGCGATACGTTATTAACGGAATAAGTTACTCGTTTTGAAAATTGAAAAGATTTTAGTAGTTTCATGACTGTCTCCATTCATATTTTGAATGTTGATTCCGTGTGACTTCACAATTTTGTATTTATATCTCCTCTCCGTGATATTCCGCGAAGTTTCCAAACGAAAATAGCAACTCCAAGTGTGCCGTTTTTGTATTTCGACGCCCTCTTACGCCAATCGGCCGTCCTTTGCCACCCATATGTCTCATGTTTTCTTTGGCTCCCGCCGAAGAAATTGAGCTGGTGAACGGAAACGAATGAAAAAACGGAGGATCGCATCCCGGCGACGGACGTCTTCGAAAAGTGAGACGCGTTTGTCAACCTCCAGTCTCGAAGTGGCGAAGGGGTTTGCAGCTTTGGCCTCAATGAGCGTTATAAGCAGACTCCATAGCTCCTTTACACCAACGATGGGCGTCTTTCCATTTGATTTGTAATCGAACGCTCTTATATTCGTTATCCTCCCGGGTGTACTCCATGCTTTATGCACAAGATATTATATAAACAATTATATTTTACCTTAAATCAAGTATCTTTTATACGATATATAATTACTCAATGTCTGTCCGTTTTTCCATCTGTCCCCCCTTTTATCTCTTGAACTGTGTGTCATTGAGAAATGCTGTAAACGCCATTTTGTTTCTGACAACTAGGTGACTTCGAGAAAACTATTTTCGTTTACCTAAGTGTCCCAGTTTCGACTCCAGGAGACAATTACACTTTCCCGTTTTGATTACACAGGAGTTTTGATTTTTTAAGGTGCAAGATTTTTTACTTTCATTCATTAAAATAAGTAAATATGGACTGAATTTCTCCGTTTTTGCTTTATTCTACGGCTAAAACTACAAAATATCTTATTCTTGCGATGTTTAGATGTTACACTGAAGAATTAATCAGATATACGCATTTATTTTCGAAATTTTATGGCTTTTTCGTACTCTTTCTGGGTGTTGCCAAGGCGGCACACATTGTTGCCTCCGATTGATTTAGCGTCTATTAAGCCTTCAAATAGATGAAAGAATTTTCGCTCTTTTTATGAAGCATCAAAATTATAGTTGCAGCAACGTCAAAATTATTGGAATGCAACCTTAATAATTGCTGATAATTATTATTCAATAAACTGCGTGTGGACTGTGGGGATTTTTAACGATCGACCAAAAGAAAAAAATTTTCTTTTATTTCAATACTGGAATATAATCTTTTTCGTAAGGGAGAAGTTATTAAAATTGCACATGTAAATTATAAAAACAGACATCACATTCAAAATATCAGTTGTCTAATTTTATAAGGAGAATATAGGTGGCAGGACGTTTGACTTATTACTGATGCCCTACTGCAATTTCGCCAACTTTTTTTGGTCTACTTTATTTTACATGTAAAATTTGACCTACTTCCTTTTAATCATAATATGCAACATAACTACTGCAATTTTCCTCAATACTATTTATTAACTTCGCCTAAAATGCGATTGGATTTTTCCATTCCATTATTGGAAGAACCGATAGTGTTGATATGGAAACGGTTATTGGTATCTCTCTATGTTATTACCGCACTAATGTGCGTTACGCAAACCATTTCTTACTTCCGTATGAGCTAGAATGCTGAAAACATTCAGATTAGTTATTCATTGATTTATAAACAAAGGAAAAATTGCGAAAATGGGAAGTTTTTTAATTTAAGTGCCCCAAAATGTTTTTTTTTAATTCGAAAAATTCCCATAAGATTAACATTGGAGCGTTGTTGCTGTCAGGTACACTTCTAAAAAGGACTTTCAGATGGAATTTAGCGTTCAAACTCGGCATGTACGCAGTAGATCACGTGGTAAATAAAACGCGATAGGTCAGTCCGATTTCGACGAAACTTTAATTATAATTAGATTTTCAAATATTATTCGAATTGACTCAAAAAATTGTTTTGTATGTGAAAATTTAAAGTATTTTATGAATAAAATATTTTGTTGCCAAGAACAACCAGCATTGTTGCCGTACTCACAAAATTATAAAGGGCAGTATTGGGAAAACGGAGGAAGAAAGAGTGAATGATAGAAGGAAGGAAAGAGAGAGAGATGAGAAAGAGAGTGAAAGTGGGAGGGAGAGAATGAGGGAAAGTGGAAGTTGGAGAAAGCGGGAGGTTTAGTGGGAGGGAGGGATATAGGGAAGTAGAGAGAGGGAGGGGAATAGGAGGAAGGGAGAGAGAAGCCCGAAAATACGGCTAAATATAATTTTCTACCTTAAATTTATACCGAAAGGGGGAGGTTCAGGGTTGCAAATGGGCATCAGACGAATTCGGCTCGCAGAGCGAGGCACGGGATTGACGCGCGTAGCCCATAGTATGGTAAAATTATGGTATTTGCAACCAATGAAAACTGAAGAATGTTTTCGCGTGGGATTTGGTTCATTCATTTGGCACATTCAAAGTATCACCAAGAATCTTTACTTTACTTTTGTTGCTAATGAACCCAGGGCGAATAATCTCACTGAAGCTTTGCACAATACGTTTCAACTAATGGTAGGGAAAAATCACCCAGCAAGACACAGGAAACATGATTGCTGAAGTGGATACAGGGCTAAAAGGCTAAAATACTGCAGATTGAACAGAAGAGTGCAAGTTATTGCCATCCGGTACAATGAATACAAAAACAGCATCAGAATTACTGAATGACTAGCTACATGTGGATATAACTTTAATATTTCAGTTTAAAAAAGCCTCGTTATTCTCCATTATAATCTCTAGCTTATTTCTTGATTTCCATTCATAGATTAATCGGAAATAAGGAAAAAATTATTAAGAAAATTTATTTTTTAGAAAAAATTGATTAGATTAAAAAATTAGAAAGTGATTTGGTTTTTATGTCAAATTTTATAGGTATAATAAAGTAGAAGAAAAAAGTATGTGAAATTGCAGTAGGGCATTAGTAGTAGGTCAAATGTCATGGAACCGAATATGGGATATTATTAATAAATGAAAAATAACACGTGAAGTACAAAACATTTGTTGGTAGTAATTCATGAGTTTCAAATGAAATAAATCTTTCAATTAATCATATATGAAAAATTGCATATACATATTTAAATATAAATATACTATTTCAAAGCATTAATAACATAAAACTTTGAAAATAATTGTTGTATCATTATTTTCTCTCTAAGATGACTTTTAAACATGAGGTTTCTGATTGATTTCGCAAAAGTTTTTGCGGGTACCACTAATTAATATTAATAACGCGGATCCACCATTGGTTCTTTCAGGTGTAAGATCGACCGCTGAATCAGCGATTGCTAACAATTAACTATGCAATGCACCTTGTACTTTTTTTGGCTGAAAATGCATTATTATGGTAATATTTTGTTTGGATCTCTTAAGTTTATTTACACTTAATAACGATACCCATGTAACTGTGAAGTGCGTTGTGCTAAAACATTTTTGCATTAATTGTGTATAGTAATATTCGGCTGGTGCTAATTAAAAATTAGATAAATACGAAACTAAGTCATTGTGAAGTATTTTATAGCGACATTTGACGTATTTACGTTTAAGTATTTTTGAAAAAGAACTATTTTTTCAATTCGCATCAGACGACGGTTATTACCTCTTTGGGTTAACATAAGCTTACTATGTAACTTATATTGAGACTTGTAAATTATAAATAAATAAATATGAAAGGATTGAGTGAATCATATGCGCATTTTAACAAATTTGCTGCTTTCAGTCGTAATTAATGCACACTATCGTCCAATTCAGTGCGGATTTACGTCTCCTGGGGCCCCTGCCGCTAAACATTTGGGGGCCCCTGGCGCTAAGCAGTCGGGGCCCCTGCAATCAAAATATAGAGTGAAACCCCTCCAAACGGCTACCCTTTTCTGTGACACATCTTAACGATCGTTTTTCTATGGATTCATAGAGAGGTTCCACTGATTTTTAAATTGAGACATTTAATATTTCTGAGATTATATACATGTGCCATGTGCGACCTTCCCTAAATCCGCCCCATTTATTGCTTCAGAAGGTTCCTTGAAATTACACAATTAAAACCAGTTCCTATAATGTCAAAGGCGATGCCGAAAAAATTGCGCTAAAATAAATTGTTTTTGATATTATCAAATGTTTTGTATCCCAAATCCTTCCTTCGACTCCACATTTGGCCAAAGTAAACTCTTAATCGGCAGAAATTGCTTCGTAAGTCTATGTGGGACAGCGGTATTCGACATCCGTGGCACTACATTATGATAAAGTGTAAATATGACTTCTGCTTTCCCACACTCAGAAGCCGTTTTTTTCCAAAATAAGTCCTCCGAAAATTATTAATACGACATTTTTTGCGCATCCCGCCCTGAGGAGAATGTGGTCTCCCCTGCCATTTATGATGCGTAGCAAAGGACGTGACACCCTCAACCAGGGCCGTCCCTAGGGGGGTGCGGGGCCCCGAGCGATCAGCATTAACAATCTAAAATCATCAAGGTATAATTCGCGCACTAAAAATAATTGATACACGTTTTGAGGTCCACTGAATACGTTTTGACCATTTTCTCGATGATGTCTGTGTGTATGTGACAGCTTTTTTGTGGGTGCTCTAACTCAAAAACTATTAATCAGGTCAATGTGAAATTTTATATTTAACATTTTTATGACGGTCACAAGAACTGATTAGTTTTTGGTAAAGATCGGTCAACCGGAAGTGGGTGTTTACTCTTGTCACTTATCCCTTATTTTGAAATATTTGCTTTAATATTTGATAAATGTAAAAATGTATCGTAATAACAGTTGTAGGAAATTTAATTTCCTACAACTTTTGTTTGAAACATTTTTCCATATAATATATTGTTTAAGAGATATCTGATATTCTTAGCTGCCACCACCACGCCACCTACCGACAACTATTGTTAACAACTGTCGCTTAGTTACGTCTTAGTATTGTTCCTTTTTCTTTTCTTAATTGTTGGAGCTTTGTGGCTATATCCAATATCAGGAGGCTATGGTTTGAGTTTATTTCTGTTCTTTGTCAAGTCTAAATTTTCTCGGTTTCTTAAAATATTTATTAATATGTAACCTATTTGGAATTTTTAGAAATATTACAGATTTGGAGAAAGTCATGTGGTGGCCACATAAGATTTTTTGAAATGTTTGCTTTAATATTTGATTAATGTAAAAAATACTGGAATACATAGTAATCAAGACGCGCTGGCCCAAACGAATCTTCCGATTTTTTTACCGATAAAATATCAATCTATGAAAAACTGTCCCGAAAAAAATGATTGTAGATACCTACGCATGATTCGTTGCCGGTTTCCATCAAGTTAGCAAGGTTTCCAGAACTTATCCTTTTTCATTTTGAGTTAGAGCAGCTGTAAATTATCGATAGTGATTGAGTGATTTATTTCTGAATTTGTGCGAGGTCGCGATTGATTTTTTCAAATTAGACGTGGGTTCAGAATTTAATGCGTTCTATTGTGTGCGTTTACAGTCGCCTTTTTGTTTATCTTCATGGAATTTGTCGCTCTGTGTAGAGTTTATTTAGTAAAATTTGGGTTTCTCCGAATTTTTCTTTTTTTTGCATTCACCAAGGTATCAATCATTTTATGTAATACGTATAATGATCACCCTTTAAATTTGTCAGAATTTAATGTTTAAAGTACGTCAGTCGTATGCCACCCTAATTTACATTCGGTGTATGTGTATGTATGTGGGTATTTTATAAAGTAAGGGCAATTTATTTTTCTCTCAAATTACGAAAGGGATAAAAAAATAGATGTCATTTTTCGATGAAATCCCCTAGCTTCTCAATACACTTGGTACACCGGTCCACCAACTTTCGCATACCTTCTGAGAAAAATTGTTTAGGTTACGTTGCCACCCATGCACCGCATCCTTAACTTCATCAAATCAGCGTCCACGTAACGCATCTTTAAAAGTTCCGAAAAGGTGATAATCGGATGGGCCAAGATCCGGACTGTATGGTGGGTGAGGGAGAAGCGCAAAATTCAGTTTTCCACGCTCCTGGTAGTGTTCGAGGATAGACCCATTAAAGTTCAAAAACACCGTCAACAACACTCAGCCTGCAGAAGGCACGCTCTTGAATTCCTTGGTACTGAGCGAAGACTGGTGTTTCCATTCCATGCTTTGGTGTTAGGTTTCCGGTTCATAATGGTGCACCCACGTTTCATCGCCTGTGACAATGTTGCATAAAATTCTCGCCTCCTTGACTATATCCGAAAAATTCCACACGTGCTCGCCTGTGTTCATTGGTTAGCTGTTTGGGTACCCGCCTTGCGCAAATTTTGCGATAGCCTAGGCCGTCATGCGTCATGGAATATGTAGATGGGGTGCTAATATCCAACGTTTCGGTTATCTCATTTATCGCAATCCGTCTGTCCTCTCGAATTAGCAAATTGACGGGCTTAATATTGTACGCCATGCGCGACGTGGTTGGTCTGCCCGAACGTGCTTCATCAACCACACTGTTTCTGCAACTTCGAAACCTTTCTACCCATTCGTACACCATTTGTGCCATACATCTGTCTCCGCATTGTGCCAACAGTTTTCTGTGAATATCGGACGGTTTTACACCCTCTGACCACAAAAAACGAACGGCAGCACGTTGGTCTTCAATGGCGCAAACTGCAAGTGGAGCGGCCATGCTTATACTGTAATTGCGAGAAAACAACTGAGCACATGAGTACTCAATGTCTTGTCGAAACTTTTTAGAGTATGTAGTACGATTGGTTACCACTAGGGCGCGTTAAAACCAATTCGGTGAAAGTTACGGGCAGATTGCCCTTACTTTAGAAAATATTCTCGTATGTATGCATGTGTGCGCGCGTGTGTGTGCGCGGGTGCGTGCGTACGTACATAGGTATGTATTAATTTATTTATTTTGTTTATGTTTATCGAATATCCGTTATAACGCTCGAAGAGAATCTAAATCGAAACATGCATCATCGATCACTTAAGTCGTTTAATCCGTAACGCACGACCGACGCAGGCGGCACTTTTCCTAGGGTGGAAGTAGGACAATGTCACCGCTGATATGTGCCTTGTGTCGTTGTATGGGATGGCATTTTGTCTTTTCGTCTCAAGTAGTAGATTCCTCCGCCTCGGCCCGGCCTACACTTACAAAATACCCTGTAATTCGCGAGTCAGGCGGGCGGAAGGTGGAAAATAGCTGGTCTAAATAATTTGAGTAGCCGTAAAACGGTTCAGTAAACAAACTGCTAATACCGCTGATGACGGATAATTTGCACCTGAAATAAGCACCTCGGTTAGTCCATGGTGTAATACAGAATGGTGTAATATCAGAAGACAGGAGTTATTTCGTTGCTCGCCCCAAAATTTCGCCAGGTTCGTCACTTTTAAAAGTTCGTCAACTCACCACGTGGGCCTGCAGCGTCCGATTCGTCGGCTTCTCCCCGTTCGCCATTATCAGCATGGAGGCGAGGACCGCCAGCAGCGCCGCCCCCGTAAGCGCGGTGGTCACAAGGATGCAGCACCTCTGGCGCCCCACGTTGCGACGCCGGCGCCCCGTGGCTCTCTCGCCTCCAACGTCGCCGTCTCCTCTGCTGCCCCCGCGCCTCCTGCCCCAAAGCCTATCCATGTCTCCGGTACGTTCGCTGCCGTATATATCCCAGTCTCCGGAGGTGTCGGCGATGAGTGTGCTGAGAGGTGCGGGTAAAAATCCTGCATTATACCAGTGGTTCCCAAACCACGGCCCGCGGGCTATATTCGGCACATTAATTCATAGTTCCCTCATCAACTTCTTTAAGACATGGGTGTCGTATATTTTCCTGCGGGAGGTGTCATTAGGAGTGCCGTAACAAGGGTATGGCCAAGGTGGCATTATAGGCGACGCCTGCAAAAGGTGCCAAACGTTCCCGCAAAAAATGCCGAAAGTTTATTTTTCCATAAACGAGTATTAATTTAAAATTCGAATGTTAAAGTCATTGTTAATAAAATGCTACTATATTCTCATTTAAAACGCAGGAAAAATAATATCCTACGCAACTAAACTGTTTCCAAAAATGTTGCCATAGGCGATATATCTCCTAGGTACGTCTCTGGTCATTAGATATTATTTATAAAATCCAAATGATATTTTTTGAGTAAGTGGGTCCAATACACTTTTAATGTTCGTGTATGACGCGCAACAAAATCGAAATAATTCTCAAATGTTCCTCTAAATTTTGAGCACGGGCCGATTGGTCGTTTGCAAGTTTGTGTATGGCCCGCACCGCTCACATTCGCTTTCCCGTATATCATTTTCCCGAATAAAATTTTTCCGAAAATGAAGTCCGACGCAGAAATGATTTAAAAAATTAAATTTGTCCAAATATATTAAATATTGCAGCACAACTGATTGCACAAACAATAATAACATTAAATTTCCTTTATTATATGAAAACCTAGGCAACCCAGCTAGTGACACAAATGAAGGATATGGACTAACTTGGTAAACATAAGGATGTCGACTATTATACAGCATACCGCGTGTTGTGTGCAAATGCAGTGATGACCGGATTATCAGTCGTCCGTCCATCTTGAGTTCGATGATGATACATTATTTTCTCTTCCCTCTTGCTGACTCCTTTTGGGATTGCCTCTTTTTCGCCTTTTTTATATCTTCAAGCTTTCGACTGCTGAACTCTTCTTCTTCTCGTAATCCACTAATAAACTTATATAGACCAATGTGACTTTTTCCCGATAACAACTCCTGCCATCGCCGGCGCCAGCCATCCAAATTATTTTGGATTCGGGGAAATGCATTTTCCAGATATTTATAAACTGACCAAAGATGTGGTTTGTACATGGGATCAGAATAAATTTCCCTTCCCTCAGTATTTCTTCGTCGAAGCCTACCTTTAACGTAGTATTCCCCGAACGATTCCCACAATTATATAACTTTCTCATTAGCAATCTTTCTGAATAACACACATTTCTTCATACGCAGGTATTATTTTCTCTAATGACAGAAAAGCTAGGACACCAATCTATCTCATGAGCAGGCAAATCTCTTCATCTACACTATGTAACGCAGCAAGGCCTACTTTTTGAATTTGCCTCCAAATAACTTGTCCCAAGCGCTAGAAGCATATTGTAAATCTCCCATGGAATCATTTTTCGTTAATTGCAGCAATTGCCGCCATTCGTCATTTCAAGGTTTGTGGTAATGTGTCCAATTCTCAGCGCAACTCCATCATCTTCTGATTTGTCTATTAGTTCCTCCAAATTCCTACAATATATCTCTTTTGACTCCCTTACCCCATCACGCCCCTTAAAATTGCATCAAAACTTTCCTGTGCCAAAACACATTTTTTAAGGTCTAACGATTGTAAAGGTAGACTCCCGTAGCGCAAAACTCGAAGGATTGGTCATTTGTGGTGAAAGTGATGTATTTATTCTTATTGGGCCAACACTTACAATTTACAAATGATTTTTAAATGATTAAAGTCAAAGAATTACAATCACGTTACTGCGTACCACGGATAAAAAGCCACACATCTGCGTGCCGTTTATAAAGCATACTTCTCATATTCCTGTACGTTTAATTCATAGCCATTTCCCAGAGCATGAAGTAATACATAGAGGCGCTGAACTAGATCCTCGTCTAGGCCCGTGATGGACGCTGTAAGCGAAGGACTGTCGAAGAATTCACGGGCGGTATTCCCATCATTAGAAGAGCCGAAGCCCTGCTTAGGCATGCCTATGATTAGGCCCATCTCCTCTTAAAATTCCGTTTGAATATTTTGTTTCCGCAGCTTTACGTTGTTTTTCTTCTGAGGTCCCACTTTGCCATTTTTTGACTTCCAACTTGTATGAAACGTGTAATAGGTACTCAAAAGAGCGGATCTATCCGTGTAAAGTGGAAAATCCCAACTTATAGGTATCTGCTTTGGACGGCATTTTTGAAAGAGCTTCAAAGTTGTCCATTCGAGATGGTTTCGCGTTGCACACAGAACACGACTGCGATGATTTTGTGCCAGTTAGCGCGTTTGACAGCTTTCCATCGACCATCGTCATGTGCATTTCGTGCGTTACTGACACTTGGCGCCCTGAGATCACCGATGTAGATGGTATCAGGTGTGATATTTCCTCCTCAACGCGGTTAGTCTCCTGCAGAATGGGTGCCGTGGTTTCTTTCGTAAACTCCAATTTTAACGGCCGACAGTAACGCGGAGAAGATGGCCTTGGATTTTGCCACACAATAAGTTTTGATCAATTTTCCTGTTGGACGAATTATTGGAGTGGCACAACAGATGCGACATACAGGCTCCTATCATCTAGGTCAGAATTTTAGGCCTTTTGCTTATGCATCGAATAACCTGAGCTCCCGTCAGACCCCCATTTAGAAATTAGTACTAAATTCGTCTGTTGCATCTCATATAAGGTCAATATTTATATTAGATCCGGAAAAATGTCACTTATTTTGCGGAGATTCTGAAATAAGAAACTTACGCATAGCCGCCGTGGCTGCGGCACATACAGTTGATAAAGCTTAGGTACTCCGACTAAATGAACGTGCCATCGCTTGCCTTAATTTCACAGCCACATAGATTTTATAGATCGCACCCATAAAAATAATGTGAGATTGAGCTTTGTGACTCTTAATCTAATGATGAAATGCAAAAAAGCAATTAAAGTGAGACCATATCTATGCACCCGTAGGCTGATCCTCAAGAAACATATCTTTTATTTTCTCGGAGCATTGAGATTTTAGCTCATATGGAGACAGTTTTCTTCCTTATTCAATTCTAGTCCCATTCCCGGAAAGAATTGCTTTGTTTATTTAAAGATGATATTTCATCATCCAATGAATCGGTGAAAGTCTGCACGCAACTCACTGACTTATGCGCATATTTGATCGTATGTTGGATTTTAGTAAACATAAACGGATTTCATAATGTCCTCACCAGAAATGAGAAATGTCGACGTGTATCGCGAGAGACTGCGAATTTTAAATTGGCGAGTGATTGAAGGGCACGAGCTGTGTGACAACATTAGACTCCGCGTGACTAATTTTCCTCCGCTAATTTCATAAGTGTGCCCACATCTGGGTCATTTTTACGTAACGCCTCAAACAGAAGGTTTGACACTGGTGAGAGAGAGATAAGAGCTATAGCGGTCATCGTGACGCGAACGCCCGGAAAACGTCTCGCGCCTTTAGAAAAAAAGAAAAGCGCCTCACCGAATTTATTTGAGTGGTTCATTTCGACGACAACATATTTCGTAACAAACTCATGACGAAAAATTGTTCTTTTTAAATCGAATGCTATTATGAAAAAATTTAATGTGTGAATGATGAGCATTATTTTAATTTTTTCTGCATTCTTCGAGCGTATACTTTTTATTAAATTTCATTCAAATACCGCAGAAAATATATCTAAAAATGTCACTGGTATATAATTTGCCACCAATAGCTTTTGGATATTTGATTTCATATTTATTTTTGCCCTATGTTCAATCACTGGAATCGTATACGAGTATATGGCGAAGGCAGGTATATGAGAGTAGATGGTTGAGTGAAATGAGGAAAGATTTTTAGCAATGAGAAACGGAGGGAAATGGATTTATAACGACTAAAATAATTACACATTCGGAAGATCGAAGGAAGATGTTACTTCAAAGGAGACTCAGATATTTTGTTTTTATATTTTTTCAACTTCGAATAATTCCACCCTACACAAACTTCTAGCATCTTTTCCATTCCCTATGTACTTTCCTTCCGTAAAATTGGAACATAATTTGCCGACCTTGGTGTAGTGGTGGTTAGTTTGGCTCCAAATGCTAGGCCGCGGGTTCGAATCCTGCAGAGAGCTATCGTATTGTTATCTTTGATATGCTCATTGTTAAATACCGGTAGATGATGTTTAGAAGTTAGGTAACATATAAAATGAAAAATAAACAATCCTGATTCTCTATCATGAGAGCAATATCCCAGAACAGCATGGTGTGAACGATACATTTTATTGATTTAATAACCCCGAATAATATTCTATCAAAAAAAAATTTCTTTCTCCATAAGTAGTATAGGAGAAAGTATTGTATTCGTGAAAAAATCGAATTGAATATTGCAATGGAAGCACACGTTTTAGGATCCCCTGTGTATCTTTTCAATATATTCTCGATTAGTTCTCTGTGAGAGAAAATTTGTGTGCAACTTTTGTTTAGAACATTTTTTCATAGAAACGACTGCTTTAAAAATAATTCACATGTGTAATTGACGGTAATTATTCATTAGGACGCTGTTGTCGAGAGCAACGAAATTACAAATGAAACATATTCTTTACTCTGTTTGGAGAAAGTCTTGTGCTGGACCCAAGATTTTTAGCCTATTTTCCAGAATGGAAATAGGCTTATAGTTTTGTCGTTGTGTCTGTCTGTGTGTCCCCGCTATTAACTTTTGAACCAATAGACCGATTTTCATGAAACTTGGCGAAAATCTCTTGCTACATGGGCCGAGCTCCCGAGGATAGTTTTTTTTCTAAGATTAAAGTCCCGGGTTCGATCCCTGGAACTCTCCTTCCCATTTGATTTACATTGGAAATCTGAAATCCATCGTGCAGGGTAATTTTCTCTTGCATATTAAAATATCTTAGAATTGTAATATCAGAGCGAGTTTTGTAATATTTTCTGAGGAAAGGAATGAAGATTCAAATTTTTATCTTAGAATTTTGCTTATCGTTTGTATTTCTTAGAATTTCGCATAAATACTGGCTATTTTTCAGTTTTTATCACTCATTACGAGAGTGTTGCCATAGCAACAACTATTGTAGGAGTCAGATTCGGTATATTCTAAAGATGCGTTTACACTATGCGAGCACTAGCAAACGAACGCAAGCGAATGAATGGATTCGCTGTAATGTGAACGGTGATAGAGATCAAACGAACTTGTTCGTTCGCTCTCGCCGATGTTCGCTAGCAGGGCGGAAACCAGCAAATCATCAAGCGAGGGAATTCGCCCGCAGTAATGCTCGCAAAAATACGCGTGATCAATTTAATATTCCGTTCGAATGTATTTGTAGTATTTTATAACGCTATATTATGAAATTTAGGAACACAAATTTAAAGCTATTAAAACCAATATAAGTATTAAATAAATGATTAAATGGAAAGTAGGCATCATAAGTTCTGTTTGGTCATCTTGTTTAAGTTTGCTTTTCTTTATGTACTCAGATTTATTGTTACCTCTGGTCATTTTATATTTTTGTTTTTATTATGGCAATGGTGATAGTCAACAAATTTCCACCTTACTACTCTGAACTATAAAAATAGGTCACTGTGAAAAGTCAAAATAATATTCGTTTCTTTCTTTCTTTCCTTAAATTTATTTTGTAATAGTTATTTAAATAAAATTTCAAACGCGTAAAAAGCGCCTGGTTATTAATCACTGATTCAGAAAGACTCGCTGAATTCGTGTAATTTAACCGGGTTTCCATATAACTATTACAAATATTTTTGGCGTTATGGGCACACTTAAAAATCAGGAGCAATATTTATTCGGCGATTGAATGAGGCGCCTAGCGCCTGTAGAGGAGATGGAGGTAGAAAAGAGAGGAATAAAGACTTATTAAGTGATGCGTGGTAACGAAACGCATCAATTAATTGGGACAGGTTTTTTAACGTTTTAATCACCAGAGGGAAGCAATGAATTATGAAAATAAGATTTTACCTTGTTATTTGAAATGCAGAGGAATTCCTCTTTCCTTCTTTGCAATGAAGTCATCATAGAACATGGATTTTTGAGAAAGTACTATGCGTTAATTCATTCTTTGTTGAATTTTTATAGTGTTAAAAGAGAAACGGTACTCAGCGATAATTTATAATGGGAACCACTCGGGACGTCTTCTTTATCATTTAAATGCGCATACTATTAATCGTTTATTTGACAGATTTATGGCTAAAGGTCACATTTTGCATACGTCCATGTAATGCACACTTGTTCCGTGTATCCTGCCTATCCCGAGTCTAAAAAGATTATATCAAATACATCTTTCTAGACGCACTTGACGACCATCCATATTCATTCATTATTCGCGTCAAGCATTTCGAGATAACTCGCCCGTACAGCTGCGTTAATGCGCGTCCTCTTGAGAAAATGTCTACGGAATCCGTTCTGAGAAGGTTTTTATTGCCCCATGACATGTTTGATTTCATCGAAATCATTATGCTCGACCGAGAGCGCAGCTCATTCCTCGCTCCTCACGTCTCACATGATAGAGGAAGAGAGAGAGAGTGAATGAAACGCAAGGATGAATGTTTTCTGGTTATGAAAGCGTTACATTAAAATGCTGAGAAAGGAATCAAGTGAGATGGCTGGGAGAGGGGGAGGGAGGGAGTGGAAGAGAGGGGAGGAGGGGGAGAGAGGGGAAGGGAAGGGGAGGGGGATAGAGGGGAGGGGGAGAGAGGAGGAAGGGGAGAGGGGGGAGGGAGGGGGTTGTGGAGAGATGGGGAGGGGGAGAGTGGGAGGGGTGAGAGGAGGAGGAGGGAGATATAGATAGATAGGGGTTAAGGCGAGATTGAGACTAAATAGTCTCTTCTTCCATCTAACCCCTTGTCAATTACAGACAGGAAGAAAGTGACAAATACTAAGAATGAAAATAAGATTACATAAAATAAAGAGAGGGAGGGCAGGAGGGAGAGATTGATGTGGTCTTTATTTGGGGCGAGATTAAGAAGTCCCATCTTCCACCTAACCCCTCGTCATGAAACATAATGGCATTGTTGCTGATCTAGCAAAATGCAAAAAGCAATGACATGAACTTTAATATTGTATTTGAAATCAATTGTGAGAACTCTTCTTGTGTATTTTGAATGCATTTTAATCGAAAGGGAAGTAATGATGGCTTAGTTTGAACGATAGGTTTGTTTATTGCAGTACCAGTTCTAAGGCGTGGAAGAATGGCGAACGAACATACGACGACTAATATTTTAATTAGCTTTTTGTTTTGTTTACCTTGACGACGAAAGAACTTAGTAAGTAACTTTTTTAATTCACATATTTTTTGTAATCACCATAAATGCACCGGCCATGCGTCAAATATCTTGCTTAATTATTGAAAGAAATTAATCATAATCATTGTAGATATAGTAATTTGCTTTAAACTGCCAAATAAAATTTGCAAGCGAAAAGATATTTTCAATGTACGCGTGAAGTATCTTCCTAATTGAAAAGTTGAATTGCCCATCATTACAATGCATTGGAGTCGTTTCTGACTTAAAGTTTTTACGCTAATGTTTGTTTTAAATTTACATGAAACTTTTCACATAAATTTTCAATCGGTTCTTGTCCTTCATGATTTTGTTTCATTGCAACCTCTTTATGGAATGGCGAAAAATCGGAATAAATCGAATATAAACTTAAAATATAAGGGAGGAGAATGGAAGAGAGAAAAGGAGGAAGAATGGGAAGTGCCTTAAATTTAATATTTAATCCACGCATACGCGTCATATTGACGAGCTTTTGTACTAGTAAGTAATAAAAATAATTTTTCGATTTTCTCATGGGCGGTTTGAACCCCATAACTCCCTCCCCTCCCCTTTGGTACGCCTCTGGCTCTAGGCACTTCCTTGTTTGCATTATAGGCCAAACAAATAGCACAGATGGAAATTCAAAGTTGATAGGAAATGTACAGATTAAATAAATCCAAAAGATAACGTCCAAATCAGTGGTTCACAAACATTTCGTAGGCGTGGCACCCTTTCAAAGAAGAACAGAATGTCGCGGCACTTCAGCCTCGAAACAAATAAAGATATTTTTACATACGGGTATTACAACCATTGGACGCATCCTTTTTTTGTTATTACGACAATCGATTTATTCGAGAAAAAATTATTCCCCTAATTACCAATCAACACATACATATCGTTAATTTATTTACTCAACAAAGTTTTCGCGGCGGCCCTAAACCCCTAAAAATCCACTGCGACAGCCGTTTTTGGAACCACTGGTTCAAATAAATGGGAACATCATGAAAATTTTTTATATTTTATAGATAAGAATTACATGGAATTAATTAATATATAACTTTAAAAATAATGCTTGAAAACAAAATTTTAATCTCCTCTTTATAAGTTGTGTGATAATCACGCCGATGCCATATCTGTGCGGTATTTTCAAGTCCATATTACGGACTTAAACAGCCATGAATTAACGCTGAGTAAGACTAAACAACACGTGCTTGCTAATGATATATGAGAGAAGACAACGTCGCACACGAAGGGCCTTCGCAAATTCCTCGCAGGCGAAATCGAGTGAAGCAAATGTAAACAGATTCCGCTCTGCGACGCGGGTCTTCGTTTTTACGAAAGGTCGACTTTTTTTCCTTCCTTACGAGTTGCGAAAGGAATGGAATTTCCATTTAATTCTCGGTCCTCTGAAAAGCGTAACTCTTTGACTGAGACAGTTTTACGAATCGACACAAGTCAGGCGTCGAACCTCCTTTCGCCTCGGCCCTCCGAACCGACCGCAACGACTAAACAGCAATTAACGTATTCCGCCGAGTCCAATTAGCTCAGCTGCATTAGACCGGAAATGCTTCCATTTGTTCCCGCGGCCTTGTCGGAACGACTTGTCCGGAAGTGACGTAACGCATTGTTTCTCTTCGAGCGGAATCACGCCCGCGGGTTCCATAGCGATCAAGCCAGAGGCATTTGCCGCCCGCAGGCCACTATGAAAAGATCGAGAAAAAACCTTAAAAATGATATCCCATAAATAATTCAATTTTTGTTATTTCTTGCATCGTCATAAAAACGACGTTTTTATGATGATGTGATTTGCAGTATGTTGTGTTTAACATCTGCCGCTAAGAGGCTATTGACCTCCGTACAAGTCCTAGCGTTCGAGCCTCGAGGACGATGTTGTTTCTATACTGTCACGTAAGATAACAAGAGAGAAAAGATGCACGCATCATGCGTGCATTCATGCATATATACCTACAAATTCTAACGCGAATTTCGACCATTCATAAAAAGCAACATTCGAAAATCACTGTCATTAATATTGCGCTTTATGTAAGAATTCTTTTACAAGCATAAGTGTGAGGCAGAGGCGTTTTTTACGATTTATGTTAGCATGTCAAAAAACAAATATTAATGTCTTAGTATAACGTCTAAGAACTGAAAATGATGGCAGTACTAGTAGTGATGCCAGGATAATGTCGAATTTTTTATTCACCGATTTATTTCCTAATCAACTGTAATTAATAAAACAATCGACAAATGTTTAAAACACTAGGGAGATGCCCGTTGAAATTCAACGGGAAAGATGTTTTATGAAATTTCATGATTAGATGCGATGCGAAGCTATTATCCAAGTCATAGGTACCCAATTACACGAAACCGGCAACAATGCAAATACGTCAAAATTTCGCGTTAAAAACTGATCTGTTGATCGATTCGACGCGCATTCTAAAATCGATGGCAGGAAAACAAACTTTCGTTCTTTTATGGATTCCTTGTTTCAACTCTAGCACTCCTACGATTGTTCTAAATAATTTTAATATGCGAATGATTAATGATCTATATTCAAATGTAGGTATTCCTTCTCGTAAGTAACGCAACGGATGTTGTTTACATTCGTTACTATGAAAATCTTTTCCCTCTCCTTCCTTCTTTCTCTCTCGTATTAAAAGCATTCAAAGCATGCTTTCAACTAACAATAGGATTTCGAGGTTTAATGATATAATGGGTTGGCAAGGCAATATCCCGTTAAATGGAAAGATTTCCCCAAAATATGTGAATTAAATGTTTAACATGAGGAATTTCGAACTGTAGGCGGGAAAAAATGAACAGAATACGAAACTTTATAGTTTTTTCTTTAAAATGATTTAAATCCGAAGATCGTAGGTTAATTCTTACTAATTTAGATCTCAAAAATAATAAAAGCCTGCACATCGAAAATTCTATTTTTACGTGTTATCTTATGGGAAATGGAAATTTCTTCCTTGGAGTCGAACCCAGGACTTTTTTTCGTCATCACCTTAAAATATGCAAATCTAGCATTCCTGCCAAATTTAAAAAATATATTTCGATCTTTTATCGAGTTATTCGCATTTTTATAGCGTGACAGAGGGAGCCACAAAGGGACAGAAGTAGGCTTTTATAGATTTTAGATATATCACTCGAATGGTAGTAATATAATCTTTATGTTCACGTTCATTCCTTCGTCGTAAATTGCCCATTTCTTTTCACTTACAAACGCTGTGTATAAGTAAGTAGACGTATTTACAATCATTTCTTTCTTCGTCGTAGATAATTCATTTCCATTCATTTACCAAATGTTGCGTGCGCATGGAAGAAAATTAAATTAATTAGTTATTTACAGCAGCTATTGTTTACTTCAGTTGCCATTAATATTGTCATGAAAATCGGTCGGGCAGACGGACAGACAGACACAAAGGCAAAACTTATGTCCATTCTGGAAAGTAGGCTAAAAATAAGAGGATTGATTGTCAATCTCTTGGTGAATCTGCCAAAGAGCAACAGAAATAATGCATTTAGATCCTTCGTTTCACGTGGTGCGTTCACAATAAAATATCTTCTCGAATTGGACTGAAGCACCTGTTCCGAAATATGAATCGACTGTTTTTTTAGCTTACTAAGTCTGGTCGCCAGCTGGCCGACGTGCAACCACGTTTTTCAGTAGGTTGGAAAATTTGCCTAAAAATTATCTCGCGGGTGCTTTTGGAGCGCTTATTTTTGCTCTATTTTAAAGTTTTTTTTCAGAAAATAACACAGGCCAGATTTCATGATAAGGAAACATTTTACGTTTCGTTGCTTTTTTAATTTTATTGAAAGGAATCGCACTGCTTAGATTGTCCGTGCAATTTACGAAGTCGAATTTCATAAAGTGTCGAATAATGTCATCGTTTTTGTACTGCTAGTCATTTTTCATCCAAATTTTCTTCCGCGGCGTAATGTTAAATTATTTCATCCGTTTTAAAGGAAAATACCATGCGTGCTATTACCTTATTTGGTTTACGATTACATTCATATTTTATGCTTTGCAATTTAACATTTCAACTGTCGTTATTGGTGGCCCTGGGCGAAGATCCGTGTTTATTCTTCGATTTATCGAATCTCTGATAAGATTTTTTATATAGTTTTCTGTTTAATAATAGCTTTCGGAAATATTTATGGAACTCGAAGTGGTAATGAATTGGTATTTAGTATTTTAACTGAAAGTATCGCAATATTTTTGGATGTTTATTCCAAAATTTTTAAACTTTTCTATTCAGGAATCAGCTCAAGTAAAAATATCATCTGTTTGATAATTTAAATTCTCATAGCAATCAGCCCTCCTAACAGCAGATTTTTCTGGAAATTGACTCCATTACAATAATGTAATAATTTCCCGTCTGAAAACTACACCTCTAAACGACCGTTTTTTCGGAACTGTCGCTAGCATTATATTTGAATGTCCACGAACAATGGATCTCCTTTCAAGACAGTTGTATAACTAAAGGATGCAATACAAAATACTAATTGTGCTTATTGATAGGTGATTCTCGGTTCTTCCCTCTTCAGCTGTATTTGTCTCAATGAAGGTATTATAGTTGATGCTCACAAGCACTTAAGCACTGTTGACACCTCTGAACGAGTGATCGACATGGCACGGCACACTTTTCTATTTTTATTTGTTCGAGAGCAGTATTGATGTAATTGCTATGTAAATATAACTCTCCTTCCCTTACAAAATTTACTATGCATACGTGAAGTCGATTTTCTACTGTTTGGGTTTGCGTTAAATTCCATATGCCATTGCCTTTACGCATCACGCAGAATTTCATTTTTCCAACACCATTTCATAATTTGGACTCGGCCATTTTATGGTTTAAGGTTTATCTGAAATTACGAGATAATCATCGATACATTGAAGTATACAATCTCAATATTAACAGAAATTCGTACTTGGAATGATTTGAAGTGTGTTTACGTTTATCATGGATGTAAAACCGTGTGTTGAGGGACTCGAGATAAGAAAAGCATTAAGAAAGCAGAACGTGACGATGTGGATATCAAGGTGTAACTTGCAGTCACGAAACTGACTGCGGTCAGACTTATAATTGTGGCGAAGTTTAATCGACTCGTCTTCAATTTAGCGTCCGATCAAAGCGGTTGCAGCGAATTGTGCGGAGAACGAGGAACGACCCACTATGCGATCACAATGAAGCCGTGCATTCTTGAAGACGCGCCAAATCTAAATTACCTTGACAAATGAGCGATGTCTCCGCGCTCGACTGAAGGGAAGTCTACGAAATAAAGGCGGTCTAGTTTTTTAATCGCAGTCTCTTTTTTCCAGCGAGAAAAAATCCGAGCTGATTCCACAGCGTACTGAACAATTGAAAAATATACCGCTTCCGTGTACCAAGAGACGTTTTTTGCGGCGAGAGGAAATCAAACAAAGAGGTAATTCGCCCCGAGGAAGATTATTTAGCGGGGAAGATTGGTTCTACATCCGCCGTGTGACGACATCGCTCGTGTATGCAATATCGCTATCGAGACCTTACTCTACGGGCGGTGGGAATTTCTGAGATCCGTACGCGGAAGCGGAGGAGGCTTTTGACATATCGCGTCTTTCGCAAGAAGATACGGTGCAACTATTTTATCCGACGGTCCGTCCTTCCATTTTGACATTGCGCCTTCAATTATCCAGACTTCTAGAATTGATAGATACATGTTAATGACATAACTGATTAAAATTACATGGTTTATCCGGTAGCTGGTTACTAGGTTTCACGAGACGTTGAGGTCTACCGATTAAAAAATACACCTTTAATGGTAATTGCATTTATAATAAAACATTTAGAAACATTATATATATCTAGTTTGCTATTCCTTTCTACGATAGAATGTTGAATTTTGAGTTTAAATGTGTTCATATCGACTTCATAAAAGGGGGGCAACACAATCAGCCAGAAAATTAGTTTCCATAGGAGCATAGCGCAAATTCATTCCGAATGTCATCAGAACAACTGGTTTGCGATGAACTGTTAAATGACAGATTTTAGGTTTTTGTGCTTTGTCGTCCTCATGTCATACGCCATCGTCTGACTCCACGGTGTATAAACGTCGACGCAGATTGTCAAGGCTTCGGCAAAACAAAGGTACCATAAAGCTGTAGTGAAAGAGTGAATATTAAACAGATCGCGTATGAGCGCCCGCATGTCCTTGCTGCCAAGAATCGGGATTTGGGGTCATCGAATGCTTGGCGCGTTGCCTTTACATAACGAGCACATGTGGAACGAATCATAAATTACGAGGCCGCACGATCCCATCGCGATGGAACCGAATGCGCCGAGGACTTTTGACGGTGGGGCCGAACGATAGTTTAACGTTGTTAACGATGTTTAACCGACAAAAAATTTCGTAAAATGGTTTTTATAACACGTCTAAAAAACGGACCTTGATGGTTCTTCTACCTCGTTTAAAACGAGTGTGGTAGCAATCAAGAGAGCATTATCAAGCGAGAAATCAGTTTCATTTTGGGCCGGAGTTCGATAATATCTACGCCCTAAATGTTAATTTTTCCCACAACAAGAGATTCGTACACAAAAAAAATTAAAGAAAGGAACATACAGTTTTAATCGAAACGGTTTGGGCAGTTTATACGAAGATAAAGCAGGGTTTCCTCCTACACACTGGAACAACAATTCCGGTACCTAATTTATAAACAACACTTCTTCCAATCCGGCCGGAATCCGATTAGAAAACAAAAGTCAGGCGCTCTCCTGCCGGTGGCGATTTCCCAATGACGCAGAAAACTCAAGCACGCCCTCCGCGTCGTCCTCCAAGCGGAGGACGGCAGAAGCTATTGCGATAACAGAGGTTGCAACTCACCTCGTTTCCCGTCAAAACCGGCTTTTTCCGCGGCTACGACTGATCTTCTCTACCCCTCCGCGCCACGAGGTCGAAGATAAATGTGCGTTTCTTCAAAACGACGACGGAAAGATTTGCGCTTCTTCCAGAGGTGTAAAAATCACGATTGATACGTCGCTATTGAAGACTTTTTCGAAGATTGATGGCGTGAGTGGTTCCAGGTCTTCGTTACGCTGTCTCTCCCTCCATACTGGGTAGAGAGAAAGGGCGGTCTCTAACATGAGAGGAGAAGCGATCTCTCCCTTCTCTTCCGCCTCCGCTCCCTCCCCCAGTCTACCGCCAACCATCTACCTCCCTCGCTCCATCTCCCAAGCCGCTCTGCTTTGATTTTTTCACAGCGTTTCGAGAAACTCCATCAGGGGTGACATCTCTCTCTCGGCTTCCCGAAACTTTTAAGAAACCGCAGTTTCCGGGTTCTCCGGACCCACACGCAACACGTTGCTTCGTTGCGGCGGAATTTTTGGATGCCGTATATTGTAAAACCAGGTCTGGATTGCATGGGCGTCGACCATGAACGAGGGGGGGGGGAGGCGTAAGTCAGCTTGTGCCCACCTAAAAGCTACCCGTACCACCAAGATTTCTCGAAGGTTAAAACAAAATTAATTTACTTGCTACGCTTTAGTCTATGTTCGCACGAGTAATGCGAGTGGTCAATTATTCAATTACAATGATGATTTACATTTCATCTTGTCCAAAAGAAGGGTGGGAAGGAGACGAGGGAGGTAGAGGAGTCCTTTTGTCCTTGTCCTTTTCTCCTTCTCCTGTACATAGCGCTCGCCCACCCGAATCCCCTCCCAAACATTCCTGGCAATGTGACAGCTCCATTGTCATTTTTCCACATCGACTGCGTGATTCATTCCTTCGCGATCGTTTTTGCGAGAGGCGATTTCAATTTTACGACAAATATTTTACCACAGATCTTTTAGAGGCGATGAAAATGTAACGGGCGCACTATAAAAAGAATGGCTGCAAACTTTGAGAGAGAATAAAGGTGAATTATCTTCGGTGATTTTAACCGCCGTGGGAAATAATAAAAAAGATTGCGGAATGCCGGAAGGAAAATTTGATGGAAATTAGCTGTCGTCTTCATTCTTGCCTTTGAAAGATAACTGTCAGAAATAACCTGTCTTCGGGACGAAATGTGAGGCTTTCCTTTTTCGAACTTTACAACACAGTTTTCGGTCGCGCAGAGATTTTTTGTTTGAAGATAAGTAATATCTTGACGTGTTATCGGATTAATCTAATTTATCTTTCATGACTAAATAGGGACGATTCATAAAGTACTCTTTACAATTGCGACGTCTGGATAAAAAGCAGACAATCTCCGAGTGATGAACTTCCAAGGTCTTCGTGGAATTCGCCGTTTTCTTTCTCCGGCATTCGATCAAGTATTTCCAACAGTTCTATTGTTGGCTCCAGATGTTCAAAGATGTCCCGTAAGCAGAAAAACCTCGTTGTGACGAACATCAATGGTCTTAAATTTCCGTAATTCGTTCAAAACACAGTTATCGAGCTCACCTCATGGCTGGAATCCAATGGGTAAATTAGGTACCATCAATGACCAATGAGAAGGTTCGGGAAAAACATTTGCACATTTCGGAAACAAAACAGCTGCCATCGGTGATGATTAACCGATAGTAGACTCTTTAAAAAACCTTTATCAGATTCAAAAGTCGATCTTTCGCCACCGATGATTTGTAGCCAAAATGCGCATTTGGTTTTCCCAACATTTTTACGCCTGTTGGAGCTACCTGATTTATCGCTCCCGTCGTTTGTTTTGAAAGATGGTCGTTATGACAACTAATAAATATTTGTTTTCGCATAGGTGTGGAGCATGGTTGGCATAAAAGAGATATTTTGCTTTAATTAATTTCGTGTTAACGAAATAACACTATCTTTCTTTCAGACACCCCCGCCCCCTCTCTCATCACGCCCCTCCCGGCTCCTCGTGATTCCATTATGTCATAAATCTTCGACCTCAGTAACAGCGATCGCGTCTCTCCTTTCACTAACCTCGTGTTCGGAGTCGAACTAGTTTGGCGACCTCTCATACAAGCGTGCACGCTATCACCGCTTAATTCCAGCGCCGATTGCTTGCAACATCTAGCCTCCTATTACTATACGCCTTCCAAAGACGCTTAGCACCAAACTAAAATGACACTAAAAGCATAATTAAAGTGGCGGTTAAAATCACGCCCAGAGAGATTATTACATATAGTATCGTGGAACATCACTCGGTGCTTCACAAAGCGATCTGATGTGGAGTTCATTCGTGAATCCAAGAATCGTTGTTAATACAACCGGCCACAGCTTATATGCTACGAATTTCCGTTCTCCTTTGCTAAATATCTAAGCCAGGAAATTTATTTCACTCAGCACCTTATGTCTTCAACTTCCTTCGTTTAGTAAATTTTTCATATCACACGCAAAATAGCATCGTTACTCCATATTCGTGTCTCTAATTAGTTACCCATAACATTTAAAATATGAATCAATCAAATATCTAAGCAGTTCATATTTCGAATCCGGTTGGTCTAGGTAACAAATGCAGTTCTGATAAGCAGATAGGCATTTTAGATAAAAAGTAGTCGTAAACAATGGTAATTTAACGACTTTTACCCCCTACTGATTATCGTAAGAATTTAGTTCAGGTAGCCGTTTTATGGCGGCTGTAGTTATCTATGTAGATCTCATCGTGGAAAATCTCTATGCTCTACGATCTTTGATAGGAACTATAAAATGGATACCGATGGTTATCTTTCATCGTTATTTTGTTTACTCCACGGTCCTCATCTCGTCATGAAAATAAACTATTGGAATCATTCGCATCCTTATATCGACCACTTCCCTCAATCCGCCGCTTCTTCTCCATATGCCTTTGAAAGTATTGTAAGCGATTTGTGAAAAATAGCTTTTCTTTGATTTCCCTCTTTTCTTCCCACTCTCACTCGCTCACCCCCAAAAAATGTAGCTGTTTCAGCGTAATATATATAAAATCTTACATACAGCAATTAAAAAACAAAACCACGAATGGAAAACACACAAAGTAAGCATACATAACGTTAAAATATTCCCCTTATAAAAGCATTGGACTCTCAAAAGCGGCGACAATAGCAGTTGTCATGGTAGTTTACATTTTTAGTCGTGCTTTACCAGCGAAGCGGTAGTAGCAGAACGCCTTATGGGCACGTCCGTCCGTCGAAATTTTCATCTCCTAAACCGCTGCACGGATTTTAATTAAATTAAGTACGAGTGATCCTTATTAAAATTTATCGCCCAATTGTGATTTTGAACTTCATCCTTCATTTAAAACTTACACTTTATATAAGCACTTAAATAAACTTATACCTACTCAAATCACGTTAAATGGCATCCGTCAAGCAACAACGTAATACAATATTTTTCTCTCCCTAGCTGTTATATTATTAGACCAGTCAAATTAGACACTTTTTTACGGTTAGGGGTAATAGTTCATAAATTTTACACACCATCAGCTGTGGTAGAGCTCCAGACGCGTTTTTTATAGTGTTATCCCCTTTAAGCACTAATCCAATGTTTATTTCAATTACTTAACATAAGTAATAACGAGCTCACAACACTTGATTTTAAGACAGCGCGCGGCCTACGTGCCGCAAAAAAAGCTCATTTTCTGTTATACTATCGCAGTAGCAAAAAATTGAAAAGAACCTTTCTTGTGGGAACTTTTCTGTAAGTGTCTACGTAGTGTCGCCGTAGATTTGACCATTATTCGCGCAAGGCCAGTCTCGGGTCGTGCTCCGGCGGCCATTTTGGTGCCATAGCGGCGGATTCGTACACGACAGGCATCTCAACTTTTGGTATGTTAGTTAGGTTACCCTAACGAACAAATGTTCCAAGTTTCAAAACTTTATGAGTTATTTCGCCTAACCGTCGAAAAAGTGTCTGATCGGTCGTTCCGCAAACAACGCTCATTTTCTGCTATACCATTGCAGTAGCAAAAACGTGAAAAGAGCCTTTCTTGTGGGAAATTGTATTCTCTACAAGTTGGTTTACATACAGTTTTGCCGTACATTTGACCGTTTCCGAGTTATTCGCGATAGGCCAGTCGCGGGTCGTGCTCCGGCGGCCATTTTGGCGCCAAAACGGCCGACGCGTACACTTCAGGCATGTCAACTTTTGATATGTTAATTAGGTTGTCCAAATGGTCAAACGTGCCAAGTTTCAAAACTTGATGAATTATTTCCCCTAAAATGTCTCATTTGATTGGAAGGTATAGATTCAAAATATTGGTCGGATAGAAAACATTTTCTACGAAAAAGTTCGCGAAACCACATTATTATGACTTATAGTTTCGGAGATAAAAGTTCGATAAAATCCCGAGTAAAACATCGCATATTTTGTTTACATCGATCATCACTAAGACGGTTCTCTCGCCAAGGAACAATTCAATGCCATATTTTTCTCTCCCAAGCGCTTATATGATCTGTAAACTATATATTTAAAAAATATTCGAATAGAGAACTTCATTTACCACAAACCAGTCCGCGACACCACATCAATACGACTTATAGTTTCGGAGATAAAAAATCGAGAATCACCTAATCTTCCGATGCCGTTTCGTACGTATTTTCCATAAAGAACGCGGAGTATACGTTTCTATGTTGTTCATGGTTAAATAATCTGATAAATAACGTTTTATATGATTCTATGCAACTTTTTTCCGGTAATTCGACACGGATTAAAATTCTTTCTTAAAAAAGTAAACTTTATTCTTTCAAGCATGGAATCACCCAAATCCCGAGTTCGTACCATGCTTTGAAGTGATTTTAAAATGCAAATGATTAACGTGCTACACCAAGATCTGTGTTAATAAATGGAGAAAATAAACAATCCTGGAATATAACCCATGACGTTATGATGGAGGATGACATGTCTAAATTTTGGAAAATTAATATTTACCATGTGGAAGCATTTTCTCGATCATTCATATTTAATATGATATATAATAGGTCACTAAAGCCATCAATTCATGGAGATCTTCAGCTGTGACAGCCGGGAAATTTTTGCCTTATAAAGTGAAATAACTCAGGGAATTTGTCATGTTCATCTAGACGTTCGAAGTCTAACTGCAATAATTTTTAGTCATTTTTTCATTTTCGTACATAAATAATTCCAGAGATTACTTCATCATAGATATATAGATCCCATTTCTATTAATCGCGTCTTCCAACGTTTATTTCTCTATTGCTGGATCGTTAAATATTTTTTGATAATTTTATTAATAGATTCTTGTCATTTTTTTCCTCCACAGATAGACAATTTTCTGATATTTTCGTTCTATTAGGTTAAAAATACCGTGAAAAACATCCGAAAAATCCCCCCATATCTTTAATAGCACTCCTTGTGATAAGATAAATGACTCGAGAAAGTTACGATTTCAATCTCAGTTAAATTATTCCTTCAACAACGCGGACGTAATCAGAAAGTCAGGACAAACCATGGTGGAAAGACTAGGTGTGTTCATCGGGTGGATAAATTTCGAACTTTTCTGCGCATGACGTCAGCAACGAGATAAAAATGGCGGTTGTTCGAATGTTGCGTGTGACGCGGTGAAAGGTTTCGAAATTATTTGGACTGTATAATTACTGTTATTGACGAATAACTTAAGATAACTAATATTGCATTTATGATCTTGAATCATTTACATTTTAAAACTTTAAGTAAAACAATTCATGAAGTCTTTTCATTTTTAAAAGGTTGCCTTTGAGTTCTTTCAAAACCTCGTTTACGTGTATATTCCCATTATTTAAGTTATGATTCTTCTTCATGATAACATGGAAATGTTATAATGGAACAGGACAAACTACACGACTTTTGTTGGTCATATACGTTTTTAATTCTGTTTATTATTTTTATTACTAGGGCATAACTGTTGCATTCCCACTTTTAATTAATATATTTAGAATATATGTCACCTCAAATTTTCACTTTAGTTTTAGGAACAAATTTGTGGACCAATTTGATGCATATTTGAAAATAGACAGAAATTTACTCTTGATTGGATTTTAATTATCACCTAAGATTATTTTACCCAATATTTCTCAGATGGAGGCAATGAAAAAGGCCAAAAAAACTTTTAGACAATATCTAAAACACATTTCAACAATTACTTCAATTATGCAGGTACGTATTTGGATTGCAGAAAATAATAAGCTATACAAAATGCCTGCAGGCTGCCATATATTTATTGTATTTCTCTGTTTGGTAATATATGCTCAATTAAATCATTACAATAAGGAATCCATAATAAAAGCTAAAATAATATACATTTTCTCTTAATTATTTTATTTTCTTGTTAAGCATTGAAGACAAACAAATAAATCCGTGGGGCTTGTATCGAAACTAATGTTCCTCGATCTTTTTGGCGAGTAACCCAGCATTTGCTGTTGTAAAGTTTTACTAAAACAATCACTCGCAAAGTGTTCCGAACAAATTGTAGCTAATATTAAAAAAAGATGTTAAACATGATGCGCATAACTATTTTATAAATTATAAAAGGTCTTATTTATTTCCTAAATACTCACTGTTGTTAACGTTAAATTTATCTTTTCTACGGCTAGCCTTAATTCACTTTGCGTTGAAAATGACGTTTTTGGAGACTTATAGTACTTTACTACTTGCGGCGTTTTAGATTTGGTGTTAATTACACCCATAAACGACACAAGACGGCATTTTTATACGACAGAAAATCTTGTTTATATAACAACATCAGCAGTATATAACAACAATATCAATACAATAACAAAGCACCAAATAAATCAAACAACGCGAATATCCTCCCAAACCTTTCAGTAGCATGCCGGCTGATGGCTCTATCTATCCCGACGCCTACGTCACAAGTGATTTCGTGACGTACTTCCGCCTGCGCAAGACCACACCTTCTAGTCTTTCCACCATGGGACAAACCATCTGAATCGTTTTATTTATAACAGCACTAGCGTAATTGCCCGTCAAATATGACGGGTATGTGCAGATTACGTATTAAAATTAAGATACTTCCCATTCATCCTCCCTTTCTCTCTGCCTCCCTTCCATTCTCTTCCCTCCCTCTCCCCCTATTCTCTCTCCCTCCAACCCCCCTATTCTCCCCCTCCTACCTCTTCTATCCTCTCCCTCGTATTTTTCCTCTTTCTTCTTATCATTCTCCATCCCTTATGGTCTAAATTTCGCCCGAATAAAGACGATTATCTATCTATGTATCTATCTATCCCTCTCTCCATTCTATTCTTCACCCTCTCTTCTTCCCATCCTCCATCTTTCTCCCACCCATTTTCCTCCTTTTCTCCTAAAATTTAATTAGTTTTATTCGGAGGAGGTGCAATATATCTCCCCCTTAAAATAGCGCCACAATCGGACAGTCATTCCTTTAATTACCATGTCAACCCTAAATAAAAAAAATTGTGATTAGCTCATTATATAAATTTCTACCAAATTTCTATTTTCCATCTACATCATTGATCGAGTTATTTGCGATTTATTAGCTTGACACTTAGACCAACAGACTGAAAACAGCCTTTTATTATTATTTTTGTGATTCTTTTAAACCTCTCTCACTCTCTCTCTCCCTATTTCCAAAACCGTCCTCAAGTCCACCATTCTTTACCTAACTCCTGCAACGTTTCGCACAATTATTCACGCTATAAATATTTTACATGCTCGTTTTGTTTATGTTGTTTACATTGTTTGTTATGAAAATCTTTTCCCTCTCCTTCAGTATTTCTCTCTTTCTCGTATTAAAAGCCTTCAAAGCACGCTTAAACCCTTAGGGATTGAAATAATAATAGGATGTCGAGGTTTAACAATGTAATTGGTAGACAAGGCAACATCCCATCAAGGCCAGGTACACACGGAGGATTTTCTGCCCCTGCGTTATTCAACCGTTTTCCTCGACGGTTTCCGGACATTATGGCGGACTATAGTTTCAAATGGGAGAGCACACACGGACGTTGGCTTTTTTTTTACTTTGCGGCAACGCTGGACTAACGTCGGTATCTCTGCAACGCAACGGTATCGTTGCTGTAAATCACCGGTCGACGGGCCAACCGAACAATAGCAGGTATAGACAGGCACAGACGGACGACATTTGAACGCAGTTCCTTCGTTTTGATTTCAGCCAGCATATCTATGGGAAGTATGGCGAGTCTCATTTTGGTATTGGAATTTTTAAAATCTTGTGTTTTATTTTCTCTAATAATTCGTCGAATGATATAACAGATATTCTCATATAATTAAAGAATTTCGACTCGTCCTCGTACAATGAATTCGTTAGCCTCGCGCTTACTATTGGGTGCACCCAATATCTTCTCTTCTTTTTGTTGATACATTTCTATACAAGGTACACTAACACAGCACGCCTACGTGCGTCCGTCTTTTTCGGTGGTTCGCAGCAAACTGAAGTGAAGAATGAGGGCTTTGCGGAGGGGTATAGGATCAGGCGGATCAGTGTGTTCTCAAGGCGGTGGATGTTGTTTTATCGTCGAGACTGTCCGACATTTTATCTCACCGACACAAAGTCGTCCGTGTGTACCTGGCCTAAAATGGCAATATTTCCCAAAAATATATCAATTAAACGTTTAACATGGGTGATTCCGAACTATAGACGAAAAACGATGAACAGCATAAGAAAACTTGTAATTTTTTCTTTAAAATGGTCTACGTATATGAGTGTTTCTCAAACTTTTCCAAGTCGTGGAACACCTTCATATCGTGATATTATCTACGTAACACCAGAGAAACAATAAATGCAAGTGTATATATATATATATATATATATATATATATATATATATATATATATATATATATATATATAGCATATGTGAGAAAGAATATATAAATAAAAAAGTAAACAAATAAAATAATAAACAATGTATATTGAAATTAAATATTAAAAACACTGGTCTAGATCTAAAGGTCGTGAGTCAATTTTTTGTAAGCCTGCACGTCAAAAAGTCGATTTTTACGTGTTATCTTATGGGTAGGGACCCTGAAAAATAGTAAATAAAAACTCTTCATTTCGTTATAAATAATCTTTAATTTCTGTACATAAATTTGGAAAAAGGGCCTCATTTCGCTATAAAAATGCTTTGAAACTAATTGTAATTCATCAAAACCACAAACTGGATGTGACTCGGCTGAAGGTTACATTTACATGGTTACAGTAGTAGGTATTTACATGCACAAGTGCACATACACACACACACTCACATGGCTGTCTTGTTGAAAAGTTTTGCAAATTATTAAGCCTTTACTGACTAGGCTTAGTTTGTGCCAAAAGTCATGGAAAGCATTAATTCAACATTTTATGGTTTGAGGTTAGTACGCAGATCAGTCAGTATGTGCCCGTAGGCAGTGAAGGCACGTTCACTATCTACATTGGAAACGGGCACCCAAAGTGCTTTGATGCAACAACCAACAAAGTTCTTCAAGTCTTCTCTTAACGAAATCATTACTGTGACGATGCCTACTTTGATGTCTTCACCAACCGAAGATAAGACTTTAGCCTGGAAAGCAGCATAACCTTCCAGAAATTCAGTAGATGATAGGTTTCTAAGGAGGTGAATTGATTTGGCTTTGCAAGCAGGATGCTCATTTAAGGCGTTCGTCAATGCATTTCGCTAATCAAACAATAGGCCATTGGTGTTTACAGACACTTTGGCAGTATTGTCTGTTGTCAACTGTGTTAGCTTATTGAAACACTTCAGCTTAACATTTTCTGGCTGAGTTTTCATAGCAGACTTCTTTAATGTGTTGGAAAGTGCTCCAATTTTCTCTACAGTCTCGTCGCCTAGGTGACCATTACCAACCAACTTGAACTTAGCAGTGAGTTCAGCAATTTTCACTGCAATTTTGTGGACATAAGGGTACGAACTTCCTTCTAAGACTTCAATGATGTTGATTACATCTTCTCCAAATTCGGACAGAAAAGTTGCCATAGCCTGAATGGTAAGGATATAATCTTTTGATAAATCCTGGAAGTATTTTCATCCAAAGACTTGCAGAATGCTGCTAGGCCTGGCAAATAATCTCGCAGGTAGATAGCAGGCTTATACCACGGACTCCACTTGGTCATCACTGGCGAGGGAAAGATCAATTGTTTTTTTGGCCTTCAGGATAAGTTTTTAGGTAAGAAATGTATCTGTTTCCTTTTTCGTGTGTTTAAGAAGACCATTTTAGATTGTTGTACACAATGATTTAATTCTGGTAGTTGGTGCGACCACAACGCAGAAACTCGATTAAGTTTATGGGCCCAGCATTGAATGTGCAGAATATCAGGACATGGCACGGCCAATGTGGCAGCACAAAGTCATATATCTGGCGCTGTCAGTGGTGATAGGGATTACATTGTCGTAGTTGATGTCGTATTTTTTCAAAACTTCACTAATGGCTCTAAAACAGTCCTTATAGGTAGTAGTTTTGAATTTTTTTCAGAAAATTGGCTTTATTTAAAGAAATTTAAACGAAAGTCATAAAATGTTATTTTTCAATCCTATTAGAAAGTCGATTTGAAATATTTCCTGTATTATCTTGAAAAAAAAATCCGCCAAAAATAACATTATATTTAGTTTTATGAAGTCTCACCATTTGGAAATGGCGCATGATTCAATCGTATAAAATGTTTTAGTATGAATTATAATTTATTATTGTAATGCTTGTACCGCAGCTCCTTTTAATTCTATGCAAATGCTACCTCGTCCTCTTCCTCCATTTCTGTTAATTTCCATTATCTTTTCCTTCCTCCATCTAACTATTTAATAGATTTAGTATATGTGTCATACCAGCATATAAAAGTCTGATCCGTATTAAAGCGCTAAAATGGTGTATTTATTAATTATCATTTTAACCCTAAATTAACGAATTCATTGCCTCATATAAATTTCTGGCAAATTTTAATTTTCTATGTACATCCTTGATCGAGTTATTCGCATTTTAATTGCTTGACATATTTATCCGAGAAAATTATCTCTGCCAAATTTCAAGTTTATATCTGCATATTTGATCGAGTTATTCGCGTTTTAAGAGCGTGACGTGGACCAACCAACCAACATAGCGTTTTATTGTAAGGGGGGGGGTTATTATTTCAAGTACATTTGTATTAACTCAGTCTCTGTAGAAAGAGGTAAATGGGTCATTTCGTACGACGGACGCTCGTAAAGTTGCGGCAATAGTGAGCGTAAATAATCGAGGAAGATCTGCACAAAACATTTTCAACATATACCGCGATTCGTAAAACTACGGACCGATTTTCAAATCGTTCTGAATGATAGACATTTTGGAAAAGTCTTTCAACCGCGGTATTTATTTGTTGTCTAATATAGGAAAATATGTTCTCATTTCGAATTTGGAGCACGATAAAAGAAAACCTTTTCCACCAGTGGCGTAGCTAGGTTCTCCTTCGCCCGGAGGCAAGTCACAGAGATTGCTCCCCCCTCCCTTTGCTCCCTGTAAAATTTCCCAGACAAATGTAATGCGGCGAATGTGATGGAAACCCAAGCATACTATACTGCTCCCCCTCTGCCCCCCTCTGTTCCCCCCTCTGCCCCCCTCCTCTGCCCCCCCTCTGCTCCCCCCTCTCTACACCCCTGCTTTCGGCTTTCATATTACATGAATTAATTTTTCGGTTAACATGAGTAAAGTAAATCTTCGTACTTAAGAGCCGCTGCTAATTGTGACCATTCTATAATTTTTCCCCGCGTACATATAAATTTCATTGTAACCTAGGTAAATTGAAGTTTCTGATTTGAGATTTGTCATCGATAATGTTGACTAATGCTTCTTTATTATAAGAAGAAATACTAATCCGCTTCTCCCAGCCAGAAAGGAGTCAAAATTATGAGACCAATTTTACTGTTGAACACAAGTGTCAACAGTTCATTTTATATGCATCTGCTTTTTGCACAATCAGAACCACATCCAGTGCAGTGCACCACTTCCCCTGCACATTCGCTCGTTCAACTGTTGAAGGATTGCTTCATGAGGGGAATCATAACCCCCATAACGCCCCTTTCCGTACGCCACTGATCTGAGGCTCAGTTGAAGGATTTAAGTGGGATGGGCAAAGAAGCGTGATCACTTCCTAAAAAAACTCTCAAAGATAGAACGGCGCCCGCTGGTGTTCGCTCGATCCTCGAAAAGCGGAATTTCATGAGATTGTGTGGATCATTTTTATCGCTTACTATAGGCGTGGAATATAATAATCGCATTCCCCGCATAAATTGAGGAAATTAAGGCCAAAGACTGTATTTTCAAGTCATTTTAGTATTTAACCAAATTTATGAATTACCGTGTTTTCCGGTGTATAAGACGCACTTTTTTGTCGCAAAAATGTGCCCAAAAATCATGCTGCGTCAGTGTTTCAGTGAATTATTTGCCACAGATCAGCAATATATTCATTTTGCGGGATACCAAGGACAATATTACCGAAAATCTCGGAATGCGTAGTTTTTTGCTTAAACATGCTGCACATGGAAAGCGATGAAAAATTAACGACTTTCGAACAGGAAGAAACTATCGAAGTGTTTCTCACGATATAATTATCGGAATATGAGACTAAACTGTGACATCCACCAGACTAGGGTATTTTTCTCGCAGTCCCTGACGTTACCGTAGTGATCGCTAGCAAAATCTGACGTTTGTAACTCCGTCATCAATAATAATAAAATTTCTTTCCCTTTTTCATTTGTATGTACTGTTTTTATAAGTCACATCCTGCGCATTGAAAAAACTGCGGCTTATATGCGAGTAAATACGGTATGTTTTCGACATTATTAAACTAACAGATGCCTTTCAACCTATAGTTAACTTACTTTATGTTTTTTTAACCAATGATGAATCTTATATCCAAACAAATGTTTTTATGAGTAAAAATTCTTTAAAACTGGAAAATGGCTTTCGTTTTAGTGGTGCGTCTTATACACCGGAGAATATGGTATTCAATTACATAAATTGCTAAATCTCCAATTAATAATGAACTTCTAAGTTTCAAGTAACAGAAACTGTGAAAAAAATTCAACCCTAAGGTATCACTGTTTTTATAAATTTATTTTCCTGGATCTTACCTTGAGAATCCTTAAACATTTTTCTATAATTTTCCATAATTACTATTGTAATGCATCACACTGCTCTAAGCAATACATAATTTCCACAACCCAAACTCTATGGAATCAAATCTACAAAGCAACACCAAAGATTTTGCTTATGGCTTTGAATGAATTTAAATATAGCTTGGAGTTTGGTACTGCAATAAATCATATTTGGAATAAAATGAGATAAAAAAAATTAATGCTGAATTAATGGAAAATAAAAGTTATTTAATATTTCAGACAATGATTTTTGGATGTATTTCAAGGCTTATATTGAATTAAAAACTAAAGGGAAGAGATTATGTGCTTATGCTCTTTTATTTTCCAAGAATATTTTAACTTTTTCTTTGTATTGCTTCAATAACTACTGTATTGAAACAATGCTTATCTATTTTATGTCTGTGGCTACTGAGACATCCAGAAAGGACTCTTTGAGTGCATTACTTCTGAATTACTTTTTATTACTTTTGTTATATATGATTTTGGATAATTTTAGACTCAACAATCAGTAGATTACCACAGATGATGGTTACTTTGTAGCCGAGATTCACATATGCTCTCCTCAATCATTGTGTGACGACAGAAGTTACCATATTCATCTTCACGAGTAAACATTGATGAAAGGAGGAAAATGTTAAAATAGACTTTAATCAGTGGTAGAAAATATAACCAATATGGACCTCTGAAGGAAAGACGAATGGTTTTTGGGGTGATGAAGAGAGGGAAAGGTGACAAAAGTTTGAGATTAAAAAGTCACTTATACCTGCATGAAATTATTCAGAAAATAACCTGGCCAGGAGAAGTAATATGTCATTGATTTTCAAAGAAAAATATAAACCTATAAATTTGATTTTCTTAGACATCTGCATCAATTAACAAAGAATTTTTTTGTGTTACTGAGTTTAAAACAAGACTAAATGAAAATATTTTCCCTATAAGGGATTTAAGGGAAGACAAGGTGAACCACATTATGAGGTTGCCTGTGGAGCTGCAGACCCCGTACAAAGTCCCACAATTGCTGCAGACCCCCTCTCTATAGAATGTTTATGCATTTTTCATTTATTGTCTCTTATTTTCTTTTTGAAAAATTAATCAGAGCTCTGTGCTGAATCAAACAAGTTATAGATAAAAATAAACATGTCCTACTCAATTTGCGGACCCCTGAGAAATAACGCACAAACCCCTAGGGGTTCGGGGACCCTCAGTTGAGAAACACTGACCTAAGGCACTGTCTTTTAAACCAATAAGGTATGCACATACAAATTTGAAATATTTTTCAAATTTTAACTTTTGATTAATAAAAATAATAAAATACTAAAATTAATATTGACATCAATTTATAATCACTACCAAGCCCGGCCTTAGGGCAAGGTGAGCAATGTGGTTGCCTTGGGCCCCACATTCCAATTGACAAAAAAATTTAGATATACAGCTTGCCAGACATTGATCCACATGCAAAATGCTCACAAGATAGTAAGAGAAAGTTGAAGAGTAACCAAGATGACTACTATATTTCGTTGCTAGTACAACACAGCGACGCAAGTTTCCTAATGGAAATGCATTATCACCATACCATGGTCCATAACTTTACCATACCAAACATCACTAACTTTTCTCCAGTCTGTACATGTACAGATCTTTACGCTTGGCAATATCCTAGCCAACAGCTTTGACCATACTTAAAGGCATTGTACAGTCAAAATGTTTTTTTAATTTGACACAATTTAGCTAGTGTTATGAAAATCAATAAAAAATCGGGATCTTAATGGCTTCATGCTTGTAGAAGAGCTGGAAGCTTTGAAACCTATTATTCCGGCAATGCTTTGCAAAGAACCAGTAATGATTTTGCAATTTCTTACAACAAACAAGCAAAATACAGACTTTCCTAATATATACATTGCTCTTTGAATTCTTCTGGCTGTTCCTGTCACTGTAGCATCTGGTGAAAGAAGTTTTTCAATGCTAAAGCTTATAAAAACGTGTATAAGGTCAATGATGCTTAACCCTAGAATGGTAATATGAGTGAATCACTGTCTCACACATTTCCGAAAGATGAGTCTAATGCTGTTCATGTTCAAACACACTCCTCCCTCTCTTAGCAGTGCTTCCTCTAGCTAGTTGTCTATGTGCTGTCAAAGGAGTAACTCATTATTTTTCTCCAGTCACTGTTGTCGGCTATAATTTATGCAAGAGTTACACAAGGGACTGATGTGCCAATGGCAAAAAAGCAGACTCAGTTTGACAAACTTAAGTAATGATCTGAAAGCTATGATTTTCAAAGCCTTAGGAGAGGAAAAAAAGGTTCTTGAAACACTTCAAGCGAAAGAGCGACAAATATCAAGAAAGTACTCTCATTTGTGCCATTATGCCAAAAGAAGGAAAACCTCCACTCTCTGCATAATTTGCAAGAATCCTATCTGCGGCGAGCACCAAAAATAATTGTGCCCTAATTGTTAATTTACACATTTCTAACATTAAATACATGTTGGCATTAATAAAAACTATTTTAAAACAGTTTTTAATAATATTTCCTTATTTCAGGTTTAAGTGAGTCAAACTGACGCAGCATTACCAATGTGTCTAAAAAAATAGCGTTATCAATCTAGGGTCAAAGAACGGGTCAGCAACTTGGCTATTTTGTTGATTGAGAATGACATTGCTAGTGAATTGTACTATAGCAACCTTATAGCAGATTTTGCAACAAGTAAAGATTGCAAGATTTGTTAATGACATTAACTTAGAATGTCAACTATGTAGGATCAAAATTTCAAGTAGGTACAGCTTTTTATACTTAAAAGTTTTAGCAAGTTTTATAAGTTATTACTTTATAAATAATTTTTTGGAATTACTCATTAATTACCCTGCCATGGCCCTTGGCTACTTCTAACAAGATTGGAAAGGTGTACTCCATGTCAGAGTACACAGAGTTTCCAAATGTGTTCTTTGAGATTTCACAATGTTCTCAATATTTTTCGCTCAGATGAGAATTTAACGAGAAGCTAGCGGGGTACGTTGTAAATACAAGTACATAGGTCTTTATGTAAAGTAGTCGTAATTATTATCCGATTTTAACCAAAATTGGAATCAGTAGACCAATTTTAGCAAAACTTTGCAATACCAAATTTCATCAAAATACGTCTAGTGGTTCCCGAGTTGAAACAAAGGAACATTGTTAACTACTTGTAGATCTTCAAGTGAAGTGGTCGTAATTGTTGTCCGATTTTAACCAGAATTGGAATCGTTCCACCAATTTTAGTAAAACTACCCAATACCAAATTTCATCAAAATTCGTCCAGCGGTTCCCGAGTTGAAACAAAGCAACATTGCAGAACTTCATGTAAAGTGGCCGTCATTGTTGTCCGATTTTAACCAAAATTGGAATCGGTCGACCAATTTTAGAAAAACTCCCCAATACCAAATTTCATCAATATACGTTCTGCAGTTCTCGAGTGTTACCATGCGAACGGCCGGAAATGACCCCCCCCCCCCCTATATGCGTTCACTTCGTACAAAGAACGCATAAAAATTGTTTTCACACCTTTAAAGTCAAATTTTTGCTAAAAAAAAAACAAAAAATGTGCTCAAAATTGTTTTACATTGCAAGCGATAGTTGGTGGGGAACTGGACTCATTAATCCCTCAACTGGGTTTGACTTAAACTATAGCAACCACTAGAGGGGTCTCAATGCCATTTTGCCTTGGGCCCTGCAACCTTTAAGGCTCGGCCTGGTCACTACAGTAGAGCATTTCAAGTTCAATTCAAAATGTAGGAAGGGTAAAGAAAATATGATATATCTGAATGTACTATTAAAACAATGGAACTAAAATCAGGGAGCGCTGTATTGTCAATAAAATCTATCTTCTCAAAAACTTTCATTTAAATTGATAAAAGCAAACAGTGGGATAGGATGGAAGAATAAGAGGTTTCTAGGCTTGTATTAAATGAAAAATAGCTAGCTGCATATAATCCATATTATCTGTACATTCTTTATTATTTTATTCATTAAAAAATTGTTATTATGAAACTTTCAGTTTTAATACCCCAATCCTATAAAAATTTAGTTTGTTTAATATCATTAGTTAGGATGAATGTTTATGTTTCAGTTTAGTATATGTATATGTTTTCACATTTAATGCCATTATTTAAAGATTATATTATGTCAAGGTAACGTAAAATTATTCTCATGGGTCAAGGTTTAGTTACATTTTAATGGATTTATTATTCTGAATTGGTTATTCATTTATGGATATAGAAACTCTCAATAATAGAATTTTAAAAATTTTTATTTTTTTAAATTGCAATTCTATTGTAAAATGATGTTGTCTAAATCACAAAAAAATTATTTAGGGTTTTAAAAAAAATTGATATCTTCATAAGTTTTGTTATTTTTTAACACTCCAACTTGTAATTATTAAAACTTACAAAAATTAAATAAGAAACTTATTAGGAAATACATTTACATATGTTGGATTAAGTACTAATAAATAATTGTAACATCATTGATTCACCATCTTTAGCAGAAAAATTAATAATAGTACTGGTAATAACTTTAAATCAATCCGACGCTAAATATTTTTTAAACAATTTTCACTTACAGTATCCATAATTCTTCAAGTAGCATTACATTTTATTGAATATCATTTATAATTAAATGGATTTAAATTATTGTTATAAATAAGTGGTAAGAGAGGATGAACAAGGTTTTATCAACAGGGAAACAACCACTGTACCATATAAAAATGTACAAAATCTACATAGTGGTTTATCTACATAACATTTATAAATGAATGTATAAGTTCAATAATAATGCTGTTTACAATACATGCAAGAGGCAGAGTTCTACACAAATATAAAATTAGGTCTATACAAAATGTGAAATTATAGTTTCAGCAATCCTCACATTATTTTAACTAATATTACAGATTATAAGTATATTTGCCATCATATTCAGGGTGTTTCAAAAGTTTACTCATGCAGGAAAATCGCTGTCACATTTGATTAACACACTCCGTGCAGGCGCAAATTTGTTTGCCATTCCCGGTGACGGTATTTTTTTCTAATTTTTGCTAGTATAGACGTTAAGGGGCTATAATGATCATAGTTATATATGATATCAAAAAAATCGGCCGGCAATGAAACGGCTGCTTCCTCTGCGATGGTTAGGGAACAACTAAGAGCGTTGCAGTGAAAAAAGGTCACCCCGAGCGTGCTAGCACCCTAGACCGATGACTTCATGTGAAGTCACCCGCACTGAATGTGTTAATGGCGTTCCTCATTATAACTCCCATAAACACGAATGACTTAATTTCAAATGAGGAGGCAAATTGAGATTTTTATACACCTAAAGACTGCTGACTAAATTTATATGCGCCATTTAACAGTCATGCCCTAAAGTGATTTCCTATGCTAGTGAACTTTTGAAATCCTTTTAATTCATTCCTATATGTAGCAACAGAACATTACAATATTGTAAATTTTATTTTATGAAAATTAATGTGCATTATCAATTGAATGAGATTTTGTTTGTTCTTTCATGGTTTCTGTTTCAATTTTAGTACTTTTTATAATTTAACTCATCAGTCTTTAAGATTATGGAATTTGTAAGCTCCAGAGAGAAAAAAAGTGGTTGCCTTATCCACCTATTGGATTTAACACTATATTTTGGAGTTGGAGAAATGTCTTTTTATATTCATAATACCTTAGAGAGCACAAATTGTCTATTAGTGTTTACTTTTATGAAATATTCAGTTAAAATGCTATAAAATAATGATCATACTAACATCTTTCACAAAAATCATTTTGTTCATTAGCTTTAGCATTATTTATGTAAAATCTCTTTTTAAATGTTCTAAATCTCATGTTTGTAAGTTATTTAAATGAGCACGGAAATAGTTGTTTCATTGTCTTGAATGTATTCTACATGTAAAGCAGATAATAGTGTATAAGCAACACAGCATATTCAAAATAAATATAATGATTTTCAAGGAATAAAATAATCAATAGCATTTTAAGATGGGAGATTTGATAATATACGTAAGGAAGAAATATTATTTTCTTTAATATACAGGTATACCCCAATTTACGTCCCCCGATTTACATCAATTTTAAGCTATGTTGCTGATCAATTAATACAAGTACATTGATTTACCTTGTTTTGGATCAAAGTTACATCGTTCAAGGTTTAAGTTTCTTCACATTTTTCATTACCACCTTCCTGATGTTATTAACTGATTAAAATACTAAAAAATTACATTTCAAGTATACTGTGATCTAAATATCTACTCTCTATAATACCACATCTAAATAAGGAATGATCTTAAATATATTGCATCACTGCAAACTCAGGCCAATGCTCTTTAGGTGATTGTTTGATGTGTTGCCTTTAAAGGATTTTGTAGTAAGAGAACTGAGTGATTGAAAAAAATTGGTGAGCTTGAACATGAAAGGCTTGGAACACCTGGGAACAGGAGTGATTATTTTCACGTCCACGATGACCACAATGTCCAACTAGCTATAGTGTATTCTATCTATAGAATTTGTCGTGATTACGGTGAATTTGTCATTTAAGTGAAACTCTGATGCTCAGTCATAGTAAACTTCATGCTGAATCTGATTATGCATATTATATTTTTCTAAAGATTCAGGAAAATTATTTAATATTAGAAAAATTAAAAATTTTGGCACTAAGTTTTTTATCACATACAATGTCATATGTATACAGTTTCTTCTGATCCAAAAGTGACAAATTTTTCTGTTATGCCTCTTGAAAGCTTTTAATTGGTGATTACAGAAATGATAAATGTATAATATTAATCAGAAGCGTTGAAAACATTTAATAACATTCTTTCTCCCATTTTTCTGGGGATGTAAAATAGTCAGTTTGTGGGAAACTTCTTCCCTAATCGATTCAAAGGGGTGCATCAAGCAAACAAAATGTGCATAAATATTGAAACTTAGTTTTAGAAAAGACTATTCCAATAACATTTTCAGTTCTCATGGTACGGATTGACAGGTAATTTCTTAAGTTTTCCAAGAATATTTTTTATTTCTATGCTGGAGGTTTGATAACAATATAAATAATTCTAATTCACTTTACAAATTGTCTTTATGTTCTTAAATACTATTATTCTAAAGAATAGGTACCTTTTTACGTAACTAATTGATAATTTGCTGCAAATAAGACATACATATCCTGATAAAAAAATGCCTACATGAGGAGAATCACCTCATGCGGCCAAGTGACTACATCCAAAATTCTGATTAAAAACACAGCAGTATTGCAATCCTGTTGTGGATAATCTGAGATGTAGCACTTCTATCTATTCTGATAGGGAATTCTCATCCATGTGGCCACCTAATACTGTTTCCATTAGATCCATTTCCTGCATTTTTTTCCCGTCAGATCTCAGACCAGAAAAAACGCTTTTGTGACCAGACAATCTTTTTCTTACATTTGCGCCATTTGGACTGCTTTCAATAACTTTGCTTTTTGTGATTTTATCATGAAATACTCTGCCCTAATATTAATCCTCATGAGCTCTAAATGTGTTTAAAATGATAACGGTAAACCAACAGGTAAAAAATCTTATAAAATTGTGGATTTGGAAGTGAAATTAGATATAGTTCAGCATATGAAGAGTGGCTGGAACTGTGCCGAATACTGCTGGTGCTGAATTCTCCTGTGCTAAATCAGTGGGCCAAACTTTTTTAAACTCCACACATCCATTCCTCATACCATCAATTCTTATGGGAAAAACTGCTTTGATTTATGTTGATTTGATTTGTTCAATTAAATTGAAAATTACATTGCACTTTTCTGGACTACATACTCACATAAATTGGGGTATACCTGTATTGGGATATAGCAGATAAATTACTGAAAATTATTTTGAGTGAAATCCTAAAGATTTAAGTAAGCTATCTAAAACTGTTTTAATTAAGAGACAAACAAAAAAATGAGGTAAAGCAGAAATATCAAGAAACAATCTGTATGTTGTTAAAGGCAAGGCAAAACAAAACTGGATGCATTTTATAACATTTGCTTCCCCAAAATTACAAACTATTATAGATGCAAAGAAATTGAAATACAACTTTTTCTAATCAGATTATTATCTGTTAAACATGTGAACCATGTTCACTAGAGAATTATTGAGCTTGTTTTATAGCTGAAAACAAATTCAAGGATAAGCACTTTAAAAAAATGGGTACTACTTATCTTAGGTATCTCCATTAATGACTATTAGAGATATCTATGTCAAGTACCTACTTATTTTTCAAGTCCTTATTTGTGAATATGTCAACTGTATATCAAGTAATCATAACTTTGATTCACATTGTTGTTAGTTGCATATAAAAAGAATAATATCTTTGAAAATATTCTGAAAATAGTGAAAAATGTAGTATTTACAATATCTTACATGTTGATGATTTCTCATACAATTAAATGATTGAAGACCAATACAAAATTTCTTTTGAAACGAGATCTAGTGACCCAATTACTCATAATTTTTTATTGGCGAAAACTTTTTTAATTTTTCTTAAATATGAAAGTTAAGTTGATCCATAAGTATTTCTTAATGCTGTTGATATCATGATATGCTTTGTTGTAACAACATAAGAATAATTTTGGATTTTTGAGGTCTTGATTAGCTGTTTCTGAACATTCAAGAACTATTTTCATATCTATGTTTATAATAACCTAGTGTGGATATTTAAAGAGTTTTTTCCATTGAGAAATAACAGATCAAGTAGTCTGTAAGTGTGGAGGATGTTAGGAATGAGTTTAAAATGCTTTTAGGGGGTAATACATAGTGGTAGTTTGCTTGTTTCAAAAATATTCTAAAAAACTTGTGACTATATTTGTATCTGATGAATGAGATTGCTTTCATCACCTTTACTGTATGGTACTGCTATTCAAAAATTAACATTTAAACTAACACGTGAATCTGCATAAGTTCTAATCTAACTGTAAGTTGATTTAAGCATAATAACATTTTTAAATCAAAAGTATTTGGCAGAATTTAATTTATGTTGTGATCTTTTAAAGGTTAATGAGTTTTTCAGATGTAAATTCTAAAAATCAAAATATAAACCATCAGTTTTGTATTAATTTCTATAGCAGTATCATACAATATCAAAATTTCTATTTCCCATAACACTGTTCACCCTTTTTCTTATGAACAACTATTTTTAGCAAAGAGAAGAGTTGCGTGTTGCACCTAATGTAAAGTACCCTGCTTGTTTGTTTGATGGAATAGTACTTCTTAAGCCCCTTTTCCTAGCCCTGGCTTTGTTGTTAGCGATATGCATAATAGGCAGAAGGATGCATCCTATTTTTTGCCTACCATCCTAAGGCCGTGACTCCCCTCACCTCGCCTTTTGTGGGAGGTTGAGAGTGGGGTCCTCTTTCAGTCCAACCATCTTCAGACTCTCTTCCCACAGTCTGCGTGCCATTGCTGGATTTCTTGCCCTTGAGCTTGGAGTCTTCACTTTGCAATCACTGTTAAAGTTGAAAAGGAAAATATATTTAGTTCTTGAGACTAATTCAATTCTGAATCATTGATATCAGAACATGGCCTATAGCCAATTCTTACAGAAGAAAAACTTCTATAAGAATGAATGTTTTAATATATAGTTTTCTAAAATATCATATATGATTCGATACAGAAAAATGTGAAAGTTAAAAAGCAATTTAAGATGAAATTATTCAAAACTTATGGTTGAACAAATAATAAATGTTTAATGAAAATATCAAATAATCATCTTTAGTAGTGGGTCTGTTTGTTGATCTTTGTTATTTTAAAATTAATTTCTTAAAATTAAATATCACATCACAGAAATTTTACTAATCCATTACTATGTACTCTAGGTTTCTGAAAAGTTAATTGATAGAAAAATACAGGTGTAAACACCAAGTTATCGCTATTATATATAGAATCAAATTGTCGGCATACATTTTAAAGCTAAAAAATCCATTATGTAACCATAAATACCTGTAATAAAGTCCATTTTCTTTAGCCGTTTTTTCATCAACAGAACAATAAATAGTTGTTTGGGCACCCTGAATTGGGCTCTTTGCAAAAACAGAACCAACATTACGGAAAATCCAAGACATCCCTGGCAATAAGGTTGAGTCAAGGTGGCGCCCTAATTCAGTGGCAACAACGCCAGGGTGCAATGCATATGTATGAACACCAGTACCTGTTGATGATGAGTAATTGAAATATATTTAAATACTAACAAAGGCCACCTAATGATGCTGTAACAGGAATAATCTGTTGAATAAATTTGTCTAGTGGAAATTTACTATAATTGTCTTTATTTATTAATATTTAAATATATACTAATTTTCAACATAATTTTCTGTAAAAATAGAAATCAGTTTTGATGAGAGGATTTATACAGTAACTAATGTTCTTTCTAGTTCAATTACACATCTGCCATCTAACATAGGGCTGCCATACGTCCTCATTTACTCGGACATGTCCTCATTTTTGGCGTTAGATGTACCGTCCGGGAGGAATTTTTAAAATTTCGAGAATGTCCGGAATTTTGGCGCTCAAAAGTTCAAACTCTCCTGATCTTCAGTATTGGTTAAATTTTATGAAGTATACCCCTATCAGCGTTGCCAGTTCAGCAGATATCCATATATTTTCATCAAGTATCCCTACTTCCGGTTGTGAATACAGGTATCACTCGATTTACGCGTTTGGGGAACGCGTTTTCGCATATACGCGATTTTATTTTTACGACCATTTTTCGATATATGCGTCGCGTATTCGCAATTACGCGATTTTATTCTAACGGCCATGTATCAATATACAAGTAGCGTATTTGCATTTATAAGATTCGTTATGCGCACAGTATGTACTCTTAATAGTTTTATTATTTATTAAATATTTCATGGATTCTTGCGTGTCTACTATTTACCTTTATCGTTCCTTCATTGATACCATTCATTGCATCGTACGGCAGAGCAGGATTCCCCAGGAGTTCCTACGGCAGTAGAATTTCTTTTCTTATTTCCCTCTTTGCGCAAATAATGCACTTGAACCCACTTTTCTCTGCAAAAATATTCATTGAATTGGGTGAAGAGGATATATTTGTATAGGAAGTTTACTGATCGAAGGACCTTCGAGAAATCTGTGATTTATGGCAGAAACTTAACGAACAAAAAATTAAGGAATTGTAAAAGAGGACGCTGCACAGGACGCCATATCACGTCGAAGACGCTTTGAGGGGTTAAAACAGTCATTAAATCAAATTTAAAGACGTTTATAACTGGAGCACATCTGCTCAGGAACGAAAGAAACTCCTATTACATTATTTTCAATGGTAAAATATTTTCGATTTACGCGTTTTCCCTTTACGCGACGATTTCCAGGAACGCAACTCTAACGTAGATAGGGGGATATCTGCAATTCACTTAGAACAAGAGGTTACTAGGTCGCTGTTTGTCCTTGTGAAGATCGTTCTTCTTTAAAGAGTGTAAGTAGCAAATTATTTCGTCCGTTCTCCTGCAATTGTTGAAGACTTCGTAATTGAAGCATATTTTGCATAACTGTATCCAACATGGAACAGATACACTGAATGTGGACATCGAGTCAAATGTTATAAAGATTTTGAACTCTTTTTCATTTTACACTGTATGTGTTGAAAGTATGCAACAATTTTGTGAATTTGCCCAAGTAACTTATAAAAAGCTATTTTATCACAGTAAATCTCGCTGGCTTTCACTATTACCTGTTATTAATAGACTTCTACATATGTTTCCAGCATTATAAGTAAATATATCACAAGATTTCCATAAGAGAGTATAAATATTTCATGCTGAGATTAAAAGTTAAAATTCAGGGAAATATTTTAAATCATAGGTTTATATATGCTAGTGGTTCTTTATTTCAATTCAATTTTTTTGACATTTGACTGCATTTCATAGTTATGTAATCAAACTAAGATTTAATTAAGCGCTAATGTTACACTAATGTGTGCAAATTCTGCTATTATGAGGAGTGATAGATTTCAATCAATTAAGTTATTGTTTGTTAATATATTATTTTATCTGAAAACTTAAATTCAAACATTTGCTTTGAGTGTCTCTTAAAATATATCAAATATATAAGCCTTCTGTATCTAAAATCATTGTATGTACGTTCATGGAAGGTTATAAAAATAAAATGTCGGTTAGGTTGTAAAGCGGATTGTGGTATCAGAGGAGAGAGATGTCCTCAAAAGTCCGCATTTTTGTCATCAAGAGTCCTCATTTCTTGGATTGGGGACATGGCTGCCCTAATCTAACACCATTGCTGTATTAACCCATTTACATCCTGGCTCAGGCTTTTTGATTGACTCTTGGCATCACCAAGTGTATCCACATATTAGTTAAGTTGCAGCATTTCACTGAAGTTTTAATAATTGGTATATTTTGGGTAATTGCATTAGGAGAATGATGGAATCATATTTTTCTTCATCTTTTTAGAAGAGAAATGTAATATATACTCTTGTTTTATCACCATTGGTGTTCCTCTGTAAGAATAATATTTACCGTATTTTTCGGGTTATAAGACACACTGGGCTATAAGTTGCATCCTGATTTTTTAGATTTTTCAGGAAAAAAATATTTTGGTTTGCCAAAGCATTTAGGAAGGGCCACGTCATACATCATTTCTAGCTGTGATTAAATCTGTATCTGGCAAAATTAAATAAAATATTATGGCGTGATAACAGTTAAATGTAATGTTTAAATAAATTTAATTTATGAAAATAAATTGGAATGATCTAAAACATAGATAATTGCTTCAAAACTTGTATAGTTAAATGTGCGCTGCATGCACTCAGCAGTCCTATTAATTAGGCTGTTGGAGTGGTCTGCACACATCGCACATATAGTAATTTTTCTGGAAATAAGTGTCTTATAGCCTGAAAAGTGTGATAATTGAAATGTTTCAGTAATGATTATGTAGGTATGATGAACATACTTAGTTGGAATTTAAAATTCCTGCTCATCATTACTTTTGCAATCAAAATAAAGGACATCTTATAAAATGACTTATTTGTCATAACTGATATGGTACATATAACAAGTCTCTCATTTTCGGTATTTTTATAAGGAAAAATTTGCTTTATATTGAAAAATGTATTGTAGTTAAAAACATTAGCTGCTTTTCAGATATCACTATCATCAAATAGTTAGAAAATGTGTCTGTTAAATAGGAGTAGGAATGATCATACAAAATCATGCAAGTTATGTTCCAGTGAGAATATGGTGACCTTTTAAACTATAGATGCATATACTAGTATGTTTATGAATGCAAATGGTTAAAAGATAATTATTAATGCATGACATACCTTCAAGTCTTCTTGCAAGTTCCTTTGTGAATAAGATGTTGGCTAATTTACTCCTAGAGTATGCAGAAGTTGCTGAATAAGTAGTTTTTTCCAAGTTCATATCATCAAAATCAAAGTCTCCCCCTAGAAAACATTTTGATAGAAAAAATAAAGAATTTTTATGTCTAAGACTGGTATCATGTTTGCATGCAAACAGAAATTTGGGGTCCCCTCATTGCTGTGAAAGGAAAGCATTTAAATTTCAAATAGTATGAGAGATGATGTTATTGCATGAGCTGTTGACTTATGCCTTAATTTAAATGACATGAAGTGCATAGTTGAAAATTACTGTTTTATGGTAAATGTCATAAAATTGATGTATATTATTGGAGTGATGGAAAATACCCTCAGTTTGTCATAGTAAGGGCTATGAGTACAGGCATCCCTCGTTATAGTGCACTTCACTTAGTGCAGTTTCATTATAGTGCTCTCCCTAACAGCTGAATCATTGATACATTGTTTTGGTCTTATATTACAAGCTCATAACTTTCTCATAACATTTATTATGCCAAATTAGTATTTGTAGGTAAGTTAAAACTAAATTAAACATCATTAAACTATCCAATAAATAAAAAATGTAATTTCTTCTATAGTTTCTTGGTGCTTTTCCAATGACAGCTTATCTAAATTAGATTTTGTTGATATCAGGATTAATAGATCTTACTTATCCGATTTCACTGCAAAAAGTCGCTTTCACTTATTTTTTTATCTATATATTCTACATGACGATTATTTGACAATAATATCCATGTTCAAAAGAGATTTTTGTTTAGGGGAATTCTCAGGCCAGTTCACATCTAAAAATATCTTACATAGTCGTATATATAGAAAATTACAAATGTAAACCCCCTTCACCTTCATTCAGTCTGTCTGATATGGTATAAGTCACATGATTAATGTGTCGGTGGAGTTATTTTCTATTTAATTGAACCCTTGTATTATTTGTAATGAATCAAAAGCTTGGAAATACATGTGCTAAGGTTTTTTCTGAAAATAAACAAAGAAAAACTTTGTCACTTTCAGTGAAACATGAAGTAATTGGACGAATTGAAGGTGGAGAATGGCAAGTTGATGTTTGCAAAGACTTGAAATTAGCGGGATCAATCATAAGATAATATGCTGTATATTTTTGGTGATACTGGGTTATCTCGGACCTCTATTAAAAATTCTATAATATTTTCATTGCACTCTAGTATCTGAATCCAATCCCCAACCACTTTAACCCAACCCGGGAGGAGGAAAATGGAATGAATCCAACTCCCAACCACTTAACCGAACCTGGTAGGAGGAGGAAAATGGAATGAATCCAACCCCCAACCATTTATCCCAACACAGGGGAGGAGGAAAATGGAATGAATCCAACTCCCAACCACTTAACCCAACCCAGAAGGAAGAGGATAATGGAATGAATCCAATCACCAACCACTTAATCAAACCCAGGGATAGGAGGAAAATGGAACGAATCCAACACCAAGAAACTTAACTTGGATTCGGGTACTAGAGTACAATGAAAATATTATAACATTTTTAATAGGGGTCCCAGATAACCCAGTAATACCATATTTTTATATGTTCATATATAGCACATCTTTATATGTTTTAATTGTTTCTCTGATTAAAGCATGGGAATATATCTTATATTGTGAATTCATTATCATTGAGAATAGGTTTGAAGTAAGTATCAAATCTATTTACATTAGTTTCTATGAGAAAAATTCCCTCACTTAATGTGATTTCAGTTTGTACTCTGATTTTCTTGAACCAATTAAGAGCTCTAACAATAAGTGAGGGATGCCTGTACCTAGCTTATAGTATTTTATCTATTTAATTTATCAATTATTTTCAGTCCTTGTTAGCTCAAATGTCTATAAATTTAATTTTTGAGAATTTGAGATAGGGATATATATTCATATACGTACCTTAAAATGAAGTTCTTTAACAAAAAGTTTCAATAATTTGAACCTTCTCTGTTTTCCTTTGAGGTTTGGCTTATGGAGATTTAACTGCACGAACAATTTCATAGAAGTAACACTTTTTAGCATTTTTAAGGTAGTGGTGATGGGGAGGCAGGTTAAAACTTTTTTGGCCCCCTTCAAATTACAGTAAAAAATGAAATTGAGTTTATTACCTAGGGCAGTGGTTCTCAACCTTTTGGAGTACGCGGGCCGCTTTTCAACCTTCAAACATTTCGCAGACCACATCATGCCACTAGTCGCTTTTTACACTCCATTATATATATATGGAAATTAATGGAATAACAAAGAAATTATATGCACTCAGCAGTCTTTTGTAATGTTTATGCCTTAAATTTTGTGAAATTCTTATTGATTACTTCAACAAATATATTTGCAGAGCTGTAATACAGTGTAGTGTAGTAAGGATGTTATTTTTTTTGTGTACCCCCTGTAGTAGCCTCACAGACCATTTCTGCAGACCATAGTTTGGGAACTACTGGCCTAGAGCATTACAAATTATTTTTAAAAAAGGCTGTTTTCTCCTAATGGACAACAGCGAGTTTCTGTCTACCTTTATTAGAGATTTTATTATTAGATTTTCAAATCTTTTTGTTGCAGTAGAAATGAGGATTTGTAGACTTACATTTATGAGCAATAGATGAGACGTTCACAATTCTGGGTTCCTTTGAGTCGCAGATTCGGTTAATGAGAAGGCAAGTGAGCAGGAAGTGACCCAAGTGATTGACGCCCAGCTGCAACTCATGCCCATCCTTTGTTTGACCCTTTGGGCATGCCATAATCCCTAATTGTTTGAGGATTGAGGCACATTTGAAGGATATTATTACTATCCTTTAATACACATTAAATTCTTAACAGTAACACTAATAAATAAACTTGTTTGAAGTTAGGTTCAAACATCACAACTGTGCATTGAGATTTAGAGTTTGATTTAACAATTAAATGTTTATATGAACTATGAGATGAAAATAGTGTTTGTGAGGCAGAGTTTGATTTCAGCACTGCTAATGAACTGCACATGTATAATTAGTCATTTTACTTTCTCATATATGTAACATATTAAGCAAGTATTGTAATCCTGAAAAAATTCGACATCGAGATTTTGATGGAAATACACGTTTTAGGTGTCCCCAAGTCCAAAAAAGTGGTTTTTGCCATGCCGTCTGTCTGTCTGTTCGCCGTCCTAGGGCTCAAACGCGTACATTAAATCGAATGATATCTAGTATTTATGCAATATATCATCTTTTGCAGACCTGTATTTCATAAAAATGATATTGCACAAAAATAAAGGGTAGTTTATTCTTGGCGATTTTTAGAAAAAATTTGATTTACTCAAAAATGGCTCCATAGAATTTGATTAAAATCAATCAAGTTGTAGAGCCTTATGTTACAAATAATACTGCGTAAGCCATATTTCTCAAAAATCACCATATGGCGTCCAGTGACATTACAATTTACGCTACGCTAGCTTACCTAAGCCCTATGAGGTCATGCCGCGATCCACTCAAAACCTTACTACAGCCTTACGGTTAAACTAAATCGAATGATATCTCATATTTATGGGTAATATTATTCATAAAAGACATTCTGAAGAGATGAACGACATTTCGCAGGAATTAAGGGTACTTTATTCTTGGATATTTTGAAAAAAAATTCGATTTACTCAAAAATGGCTATAAGGATATTGATTAAAATCCATTCAATCGTACAGCCTGATGTCACAAATAGTACTAACTAAGCCTTATATGACAACAAATTACTAAATATCGATCAGTGGCACTAAAATATACACTAAACTACGGCTAACTTTGAATTATAAGCGTTTTTCTTTTACAAGCGTACACAGTGGACAGAGCCATCGTGTTATGGTAGGCAGCCTAGGCAATTGCCTAGGGCGCTGAATGAGATGGGGCGCCGAAATAATGTTCACCTTAATAATATGATAAACATTATTTCGGCGCCCTACCTCACTCAGCCATTCAGATACCATCAGTATCCACAGAGATTATTAATGATCTCTGTGGATAATAGTGTCGAATTCTTCGGCTTTTCGATGTGCATAACGTACGAGAAGAAGGTAAGCGCGTCCAACCAGGCCTAGGAAACACTACAGAAAAAGGTTGTACCGTGTTACGCAATAAAACTAATGTAGAGGACTCGGTCTACACCCGCGACGTCATGTTGTTGCACTACGCATTGTCTGTTGCGTCTGGTTGTTGTACAGTGTTTCACATGCTGTAAGGTTTTACTTGAAGTCGAAGTCCTTAATTCATTCTAAATTTTGGATATTACCAACAGTCTTTTTATATAGTTATGCTTATTTCAAAACTTTAAATAATTTATAGGCTTTCATTTTTGATGATTTTGTTTACTCTGCCACCCTTATATAACTTGATAGCCACGAGGCCTATTTTAATTACCCCTTTTTGCATGGGATTTTATTCAAATTGAATATTAAAATACAAAAAATAAACAATAGGCAGTTATAACTTTATCGGAGAAATTAGTGGATTCGGCGAAAGAACTTTGTAGATATGACCGAAATAATGCTAGTTCGTAAATTTATCATAAAACTATTTATATAAATTGTTTTTAAAAAACGCTTCCTGGAAGCATTAATAGATTTAAATAAATTTAAGTCCTCACAGAGGAGGAGATTTAAAATTATATAGATCGAATGACAGAAATTTGAATTTTGATGAGTTTATAACTATTTTACCGATATATTAATCGTCATGATTTCAGGGGTAAAGAAAATGTTTTGCAAATTAAATAATAAAAAATATTTGCCAAGTAAAATTTTCATTTTGTAGTCGTAAATCCCTCTCTGCGATTGATGAAAATTTTGCTTATATTCCCAACTCACCGGCATTGTTGACGAGAAGGTTTATCTGTGGCTCTGCCGCGAGTATCTTCTGCGCGAACTGTCTCACCGAATCCAAGGACGTTAGGTCCAGTTGGTACACTTCTACTTTGGGTTTTCCCGCCCAAGTATCGTTCTCGGTGATTTCCTTCCCCTCTGCCTTCGCTCTGCTTTGCTCGGACTCCTTGGCCACCGCCAAGACCTCTTCGGCAGCAGATTTTGCCTTTTCGAGGTCCCTGCAGGCCATTATCACACGGCATCCTGATAGTAGGCGGATTCATTGCAATCATTAGTGAAAGTAAATTCGACATCCTGCTCGCGAAGCATATATTACGGCACTAAATGAACACCGTCAAAGCCTGAAGATTTGGCCGAAAAAACTAATGCAGCAGTGGCGTGACAATAGGGTGGTGTGGGTGGCCAAATGCCTCTCATCCAGGAGTTCGGGAGATTGGCGGGGTGGGAGAGGGGAGGGTGGGGGGGGGGGGGGGTGCTAGAATTTCTCCGAATATAGACTAAAAGATGTTTTTGCGATCTCTCTTTCGTAGTCTAATTTCTGAATTTTCCATTTTATCATTATTTTTGGACAGAGCAATTTTAAAAAATCCCAACATTTAAGCATATTCCTGATAATTGATCAATAAGTGCAGCTTGGTAGGTTTTACAATAGGTTCCAATTTAAAATGAATATAGTTTGGGTGACGGGGAACATCGATATATTTTGCCGCGGACTCTTCCTCTCCTAGTTACGCCTCTGTAATACAGGTGTCTATAGACGCGCGGTTTTTCGTGGAAAACTTGAGGAAACGAAACAACCAGAGACAAAATTAATTATACTTACCACAGTTTTTAAACACAACCAACGGCCATTTCCGATAATTAGGGTCATTACCAGGTTACTTATCAGAACACCACAAGGTTGAGGCCAACAGTGTCCAGTTTACTTGGTAAACAGGGTCATAAAGAACACTAATTCGAGATAGGCGGCCTTCACTCATTAATACGTCACCGTCAAGTTTGCACCGAAAATTTTAAATTATTTATGACAAGGCAAATACGTTTAGAACGCTCGTGAATCTTTTGTCACGCAGACCGCGTCTGTATTTCTTAGCTAAACAAAATTTCGCAGCATCCTATCTCATTAATAGGTAATACAAACACCTGAAATGGATAGTACGGCTTAATTTTCAATGACACTGCAATGATTATTATTCATATTTTGATATATTTTTTTACTCCTTATATCCTACAATATGTTTATTTTTCTTCTTCATTTTTCTTCAACTTTTACTTGCATCTTTAATCCCATCATATCTTTAATCATGCAGTCTTCTCAAGACATGCTCTATCCAGTTGGCATTATGAGTTTTAAACTTGCTTAGCTTTGATAAATATATTTTTGCATTGAAGCGGCTTTAATGTGGAGAGTTCAAAAGAAATGCATTGTACAACCATAATATAAATACTATATATTTTTTAAAAATTGGATTTATAATCTTATATTTGCGATGTAATAATTATTTTGAGCATTGAAATGCATCATTAGATTTTCTCTTGGTGGAATCAAAAATCAAACAATGGAATATTAGTTCTCATACGGCGGAATGTGTCGATAATCCATTACTTATTTGGCATTAAAACGGTAGCATTTATTAATAGAAATCTCCGCGATTTCTTTGAGTCACCTTGTGCGTTGGCATTTTACCGGAAATCCTTGAGAAGTTCTTCCACATGCTTCACGTATAAAGATGGTTGTGCCAGACGCATTTAAACATTCTGATGGAATTTATGGCATTGAAAATCGGAGATTCCAGTCATTGGAATATATAAACTTTTCCTAAGGCAATTTCCTGAACGTTTCAAGAATTATTTATCAGAATTTCTGCAGCACTTTCAACAGCTCCCGTTTCTGCAGCAAAAAACCGAATATGTATACATTTAACTTGCAGTTCATCGACTTAGGAGTTTTTATCACGTTTGCTCTTTTTCTTGTTGTGCAATATATTCTATATATTCTATATATATGTATATATATATATATACTGTTGAGAATCAATGATTTTTATCAGCAATATTATACTTTATTTCAAAATTTTGTATTCGTAATGTATATTTTTTATTAAAATTTTCCATGATACGAAGTTGGAGTCTAATATTATTAACCATATTTTGAATTCTTTCCGAACGCTGGCGGCTACGATGAAATAAAAATATTGAACATATATTTAATATCATTTTGGCAATTGTGATAAAAAATTATGCAATGAGCGGTGAATCCCTGATTGCCACGAGTATGACGAGCTCCTTTCTGCCACTTAGGGAATTAGCCAACTGATTTATTTATTTGAAAATTTACATGCAAACTGTCAACGCTCGGTGCAAACTTTCATATGTTATCCTGCTTATTATGCAGCGCAGTAAACGCTGTGCATCGCCTCCGTGATGAGCCGAAGGTCGTGAGGCCGACCCCGCCCTCAATATCTATCGCGCAAAAGCGCGTCTAACGAAGAGGCAATTGGTTTCCAATTGGACTCTCTCTCTCTCTCTCTCCACTTGCCTCTCCTTACGAAGTCCTTAGCAGTCTCTTTTCCGATGCCGGTGTTACATCCGGTGATGATTGCCAGCTTCCCATCGAGCCTCGCTTTGCTCCTGCACTCGCCAAACCACCAGCTGCTCAAACGGCCACCCATAGCGCGTGCGCAGAACTCTTTAATGGTCCACGAAACAAACGTCCGTCACACCTAGTAATGGAAAGGATACACAAGATGAGTGGAAATAGTCGCGAGATAAACCCACAGGCTAGGTACTAGTACATTATTACGTTGTCTTTATCCAGTCTACATTTTCTCCACATCTTTACTTTACCGTGTGAATAGAAACGGTAAATACTGAATAATATTTTTTAAATTAATTTTTAAATGTATTTTTGCTCATGGAGGAATTTTTTAGGAAAGGCAGATTTACTTCAAGTCATAAATATTTATTATTGAAAAATATGTACTATCAACAGTAATTATTTTTGTAGTATGTAGAAATAGCTTGATCATAATAATCGTTATCATGAAGAAAAGGATTCTATCCAAGTTTTATGCTTCGAAGTCATCAAAATGTATAATCATCCAACACATATACTACGATTTGAGAGTCTTAGAGAAGGCTATTTCACGCAAAGCGCCGAATAACCACACCAAACTATCAGCATAAGCTGGTAATAACTGCGCCAAGGATTACGTCACGGCAACCGCCTTCACATAGAGATTTTCTGGTTGATTGCTCTGTGGTTATTTTGTCATACATGTACTAAGCTGTAAACTGAATGTCGAGAACTGAACCATTATTTTTAGAGAGCTGAGAGATAGCATGCTTCTATTGCTTTAAATGCTTCTGGGATACTAAATACATTTTACAAATATATGTACGTGTATTTGTCAGACGCTGGATGACGTACGAAATGTTGAAAGCGTGCGTGTATAAAATATACATCAAAGTAAATTTTATAAAATGTCTAACGGAACAATTTCATACGAAATCACAATTACTTGAATCTAGGCAACTCAAAAATTGGTTCCTTGTGCTTTCAATTATTTTATTTATAGAAAAGCAAAAAGAAGAAGCTTAAGACATTCGAAAGTCCGGCGAGAAAACGTGGAAAAAACTCTATTGTCTTGCAACAATGAATAAGGATGAGCGATTGCCATAGTGAAAGAGATCGCTCGACTTTCACCCTGCCTTGATGGAAAGGAGATGATTAGTGCCACCATCCAGGAAGTCCTCTGCAAAGATCGCTCCAATTCGATGGAGATAGAATCGCGACTGTAATCTGCCAGTCACTCTGCACTTGAAAAAATTCTAACATCGTCATGTCGCTACAAGCGATCGCCTTAAATGAGATTAGATATCATTCTGCGGAAAAATACAATTATTGGAAGCCAAATCGCGAGAACTTTATAATAACAGGTTAAAATGACAGGTTCTCGTGTACTCTTGTTATCGCGTTGACTTCAGTAGATGCCATTTGTAGATATTACTTTATTTCGTTTTTTTATACCTATTTAAATAAACCAGTAGGCTATATCCTTAATGTCTTAATTCAACCATAGTTCACATATTTGTACTGACATGGATTTGTGTTCAAGAACAGGCACTTTAAAAAAATACTTATCTCAGGTACCTCCAGTAGCCACAACAAAGTTATGAAAAATCGGATACGCATTTCGGCTACAAAGCAGCCGTCTTCAGAGGTAATTCACCGCAAGTAGATTCTAAAAGAAGTTTTGTTGAATGGATTTGTATGATTAATTGTCCTTAGGCGTTTTTCACCAGCGAAGCGGTAATAGCGGAACACCTTATGGGCACGTCTGGTTCGTCCGTCGTGACTTTCATATCCTAAACCGCTGGATGGATTTTAATTTAATTAAGTATGAGTGATCGTTATTAAAATTTATCGCCCAATTGTGATTTTTAACTGAATCCATCAATTAGAACTTCCACTTTACATAATTACTTTAACAAAATTATACTCGTATCTCAAATGGCATCCGTCAAGCAACAATGAAATACCAACCCTTTCTCTCCATAGCTCTTATATGATCTGTAAGGTATAGATTTAAAAATTTAATCGTATAGAGAACAACATTAACTACAAGAAAGTCCACGAGACCACATACTTACGAGTTATAGTTTCGGAGATAGAAATTCTAGAAAATCCCGCGAAAAACATCGTATATTTTGTTTACATCGAACTCAAGGTGGTTCTCTTCGCAAACACCATTTAAAATAATTTTTTTCTATCCCACGCCCTTATATGATCTGTTTAAAAATGTATTCGGATAGAGGACAACATTTACTACAAGATAGTTTACGAGACCACATAAGTACGAGTTATGGCTTCGGAGATAAAAATCCGAGAAAATCCCGAGTAAAACATCACATATTTTGTTAACATCGATCGCGAAGACTGTTCTCTCAGCAAACAACAATAAAAAATTCATATATTTGTCTCTCATGCTCTTATATGATCTTTGAGGTATAGTTGAAAAAATTTATTTGCATAGAGAACAACATTTACTACAAGATAGTCCGAGAGACCAAATAATTATGACATATAGTTTCGGAGAATCGCCTAATCTTTTGGTACCTTTTTATACGTATTTCCTATTAAGAACGCCTTTGAAATCTCTGTGTATTCCATTTATGGAGTATACTTTCCATCTTGTTTATTTGGCATTAATTCATTTTTGCAACGGGACTCCGCTAAAACGTTATTCGGCTTCAGGATTCACAAACACGATAACCAGAACGTAATTCCACCAAGGCCGACGGGAAATTAAATAACATTTATTTTGTCGCAGGAATTCCTCTTTCGTTACTTTTATTTCTACTTTTAGACCAAAAATTATGCAAGACTGACTGACGAAAGCGGCCGCTTTAGATTTGACGTCATCCCATCAATGCAATTGAAAATCGTCGTTTATACTCGCATGATCAGGATATGTAGCGAGCGATTTCTGTGGGATTTTTTCCTGTATGAATAAAAAATATACTTAAAAATGAAAAATTTGATAAACTTTAATGCATATCAGCAACAATCATTACTTACGCATCAGCAATACATTCACTTTTTTTAATCTCCTTAAATGGTAAAATAAAGACGCTCGAGTCTTTATAGGCCGAAGTGAGCGATGCCATTCATTTACTTTTCATGCAAATAACCAGATTCGTTACGCTTATTTAAGATGGTTCGGTGGGTTCAGCCTAGCGCGAGCATCGTCTATAAGGCGTGTAATTGGCCGAGCGAAGCGAGGTCTCTCCTGTTGAGTCCATGTGCATTTTTTCTGATTATTCTACGATAACTGCCATCACGGTTGTTTGATTTTTACCAAACTTTGTGTGGATGTAAAAATAACTTAAGAGTCGAATGCCTATAGTTTTTATCGAATACCACCTATATAGTTACTGCGCAATTTGCGTTAGCGCATTGCGCTAATTGCCAAATCTGATCCAATCGAAACGAAATTTGGTATACATACGGAAAATCATTTCCATGTCATTTTTCTACGAAGATCAATTTGAAATTGCAATTTCATAGTCTGATCGCCAGGAAAGGCACGCGAGTATGAACATTTTACTGTACTGTCATCATTTAAAAAATATCACAGTAATTCCAGAAAAAGTTAATATTCCCAATAACCTTTTACATTTTTCTTGCGTACACAAGATACGAAATTTCCTTAGAGAAAGCAAAGCTGAAATGAATGTTATCCTTGAACTCCTTACATGGATTTTAATCGCATGAGATTAGAAATATTTGTGTTAAAAACAAGTAGTGGCATGAGAATGCGCTATAACACCACTCCGCCCTTAGGAAAAACATCGCACAGTGTAATCGTTATAATTCTTCCGAGTGAAGACCAGAAAGCGCATTTTCGCTGTCCATGCTATGTCCACTTTGGCTTGGCAAATTGCCATCCTGAGGGATCGAAACGTGCTGTATCTGTACAGCGAGTCATTAACTGTAATACCTCAGAGAATTTCTACAACAGCAAATAAGGCAGCGTTTACGGAAGGAAGGCAATTGTATGATTTGCGTTTTTTATGACACTTATTTGATTCTAAGCGAGAGTCAAATGGAAGATATAGCTAATCGCAGTTAATAGACAATGAAGAAAGATGAATAAATATAAATAAATCGGAAACAAAATTTCTTCCTGTTCTCAAGTATAGGTCAAGGGTCATAAACAAGTGGCCCGGGAATTCATCTAATTGCAACTCATGCCATTCGTTTTGATGATACCATACAATATGAGGAAGATGGGGCGTGAAAGAGGCAATCATGAGGCGACGAAAATACATTGAAAAGTTTAACATGTCCAATAATCAAGAATTAAGAGATGATTCTAAATATTACATTTACTTTATGCCATCAATGCCATGCTAAAAATTCAAAAGAATACTTAAGTTTGTTACCGCGGAATTATCCGTTTAGTTCCCTGGTGATCTGATTTTTAGACTATGCAATATTTCATCCATATATGCATGTACTACGTCTTTATCAATATATATCCATGTAGGCCTAGGGATAATAATGGGTACAATTTGACTATTCTAAAGAATATGGGGTAGTTGCGACAGCGGCTGAAAATTTCAAGGTCGACTCACAAAGCCTTCCGCAGCGCCCTCTCTCGAATTGCTTCCTCCCAAATCCCTCTCCGCTCCCCCACAACCTCTCTCATCTGGCAACAGACCGTATCTTTCGATCCAACCAAAGCAACACAACCTTGTTATGGTCTGCAACTCACGGCTCTGCAATCGGACGGTCGAACCGGCCGGCGTCCTTCCTATGACCTCTCGCTCACTTTCTTGTCTTTCTCACTCTCTCCCTTCGGCGCCGCTCCTTGAAGGATCTTTTTAACTTGCACGGCTTCCTCCCTCTCTCTCTCCCTCCCCTCCCTCCTCTTTTATCCCCTCCCCTGTCTTCCCCTATTTTACCCTCACTCTCTCTCTGTCTCCCTGCATTTTTACCAACTTCCACTTACCCTTTCTCCGCACGTGGTTACTCGATAGAAAATTAGATAGGGGAATCTAGTTTGAGTGTCTTGTTCGATAAAAACAGGCCGCTAAAAAGTCTTCCAAGTGGAGATTTTGGCACGTTTGCGAAGATTTTTTTGGCAAAACTTCTAAGGGTATTTTTTGTCTCAATTTTGATGTTTTAATTGACGGTCTGAGATTTTTGGAGTAATTTGTCTTGAAAGATTTGGCAGATTAAAGCAGAAAAGATTAAGGGTAAGATACCTGAACTGAATATTATTAGCCGTTTTCCATTACTTTTTTGTTCGAAATTTGGGGGACCCCGATGATTTCTGGCTTCATCTCTAATTGTTTGTGATTCCGAGGCAAACAAATCACTAGAGCGCGGCTTACCAATTAATCGTCTTAATCCATATTATTGAATTTATTCACGCAAATATGTCCAACCCTACGCTATTATAAACCTGCTGAAGACCGAGTTCGAATTTTCACCTGTGTTCGACTTAAACGTGTCCTTAAAAACATTCCAGACGAATAAAAAAGAACGCATATTTCCTGTCATCATAATCTTTTTGAATAAAATCTTTTCATTTTTCTGTAAACCGTGCAACGTTCAAATTAATATAGAAACGTCAAAATATAACATTAACAAATTAATTTTACCTTATGAGTAGTTGGAAAAATCATATAGTTCATTCGGAAATGGAAGGAGTGACCATCGATCAAAGCAAATCCGAAAAAGTTCGGCAAGTGCCGGAGTCTCCTTAAAGATGGATTTTACAGGAGCTATTACTAAAGTGGTTAAGTTCCCATCTCATTAAGGGATTTACCACGGAGCTCCTGGCGTGACATTTAATTGCCAAGTGACGCGCAAACGAATTAACCTCCTTGAAAGTCAATCTCTCCCGCGACCTCATAATTTACACTAGACAACACTCTTGGTTCGAGCGAGATTAACTCTGACGTCTAATATCTTTTTACCCTTTGTCACTCTCCAACATTTCTCCGACATCCCAACGCTGTCGCGAGTAATCGGATTACTTGTATTATCCGACCGAAGGCCCTGAGCCTAATAACGCAGTTATGATAATATAATCCCGGTCGTAGAATAATTATCCGAATAATTATATGGCCATTTTGCTAACCAAAAAAGATTTGACAAATTTGAAATGCGGGCGAGTAAATTTTAGAATAAGTTTTGCATACAAGAATTTTAGAGGACTAGATACTCGAATGATACCTAAAAGCGTCAATAATCTAAACTAATCTAATCTAGAAGAAATGGGACTTTTCCGTGCATGTTATTTCGTAGTTATCCGCTGAGCGGCAGCATGAGTATTTCAAAATCTTGTCTGTATTTGCATTCCAGCATAGAGTGTAGGTTAAATATTTTTTCCTAATGGCACGCCACTTGTCCTACAGAAAGCGCGAGCTTTCCAAACTAAGAAATGTTAGTTTATCCAAAAAATTTGTCCCCATCTGTCCCCAATTCCTATTTGCTTTTCAAAATATTCAAATTTGCTTAAGAACGTGTAAAATAGTATTGGCACACGGTTTTTGATTGGAACCGATTAAAACAAGTCAATACGTATGACTAAAATTACACTGTTCATTACACTGATTTCTCGGCTCATGTTAACTAGCTGTGACCACATCTGAAACTGGCCGCTGTACAGACCTCACAACCATCATGAAACTCGGATTAGGACTGCGAAACTGGAGGGTTCAAGCCGAAATCGAGCTCACATACCCGTTTCCCTGCAGCAGGAGGTCTCTAGCCGACCAAATCATTTGCAATAAAATTTAAACTTTTTTATGTTGTTAAATTAGTAAAAAGGTAACTCAAGCGTTGAATTCGTGTAAATTCGCTGATTAATAGCGACTTTTAAACGTAATTCTACGATAAATATTGAGATATTTAAGCTCACATGTAATCTTGACCTTTTAAGAGTTTCTGCGACGGCATTGTATTGAAAACAGTTTATGACTAGTCGTAGTAACAATTCTGGCCCATTCTGTTAATATATTTGGCCACCAAGTGTGCTGCAACCAATCCAACCCAACCAACCCAAACCAACCAACCAACCCAAACCAACCAACCAACCCAATCAACCAACCCAACCCAGTTCAACCAACCAACCCAACCCAACTTCCATATAATTCATATATTTTTCATGTTTTCAATTCAATACGTTAATCAAATTTTATCAACCATAAATCATTGATATTCTTTGTAAATAATAAAACCGTATAACTTCGTCGATCGTTGCCTCCGTCAGTCACTTCTGAGCATCAAAATATTTTGAATTAAGACTCAAGCACAAAAATTATAGTTATAAGTTTAAAGTAGTGAGTGATTCTTTTGCATCGTAATACTAAACAAATGATAATTTGCTAATGGCATGTTTTATTTAAGAAGGGAATATAGTGAGACTACCGATTTGGTATTCAAAGAAACCTTAACTTCAAAAACTAATTACTTAACCGTTGGCATAAGTATTTTGCATAAGCAAAGCTCGACAATATCATTTATTTATTTCAAGAAAGTTGAGGTTTCTTAAGATTAAGAAAAAACACAAAAAAGTTCTACCTTTTAAAATTAAGCACATACATACTTAGGATTTAAAAAACAAGGATACAACTGATAAGCATTAAATAAATAAATAAATACACGTGCTTAAAAATCGCAAGAGCGTCTTACGTTAAACAACATCCTCTAGCTGAAATTTTCTTCATGCTATAAAAGCTATTTTATTTCAAATTAACCTTTTAAGAATGATTCAATATGACGTCAGCGCGTCTTTCCTGAATTTTTTCTCTGATGTCTCCATGGTGGAACGATTAGTGAAGCATATTGTTTTTTAAAATTAAGGCCGAGATGTGAAGAACTTTTCAAAATACAAAAGCCGTCCGCAACACGAGGCGCTTTCCCTACAAATTCTTTCTTAGAAATTTTTTCATGATCATTTTTGGGGATGGGCAGCCATTTCCGACCGTCTAAAGAGCAATCCTATGTACCGAGCGTTAATTTGAAAGATACATTCTAAAGGGAAGAGAAAGTGTGGACCACCATAAAAGCGGGTCACCCGGGCGTTCGTGAAGAGTCGTGGTTGGAAGAAGAGACACGTGTTTTACGAGTATGGGACGTGTGCGCTCGAATAGATAAAAACAGGCGGGGCTAACCTGCGACAGGTGTGCCAATTGCGGAACGAGAAGGGATCTTTTGCAAAAGGTTTTATGAATTGATTGTGTCTGTCGTTTATTGTTGCACTCTTCTATAATGCTATTCGATCGATGCAGTTCAATCATAATTAATATTGTTATATTATACCGATGTATTTTATTGATCAATGTACTTAAACTGTGCTTTTTTATTTGTGCGGGATTTTGAGATGCATTGGGGACAGTTTGACGCTATTGCCAAAAAGATTGACAACTCTGCCATTTAGTATGTCTACCTTCTAAGGAAAGTGATGTGGGTCCTTTTCAGTCGTCTCCAAGCTGTCTTCCATTCTCCCTGTTAATTTGTTTTCTTTTTCATCGAAACGACCGGTATACTTCTCTTCATTGACGTCAGTTCTATTTCATGCTTTCCTTGTTTCTATATCCTCTTCCATCAACATTAGCTTTATTAAAAATCTAGCCGTCATTTATACAGCCCACATTTATCATCCACATTGAAATTCTCTCATCCGACCACATCTAGCGTTATATAATTTATTTTACCTTTCATATAATTTTTAACCTTGTTCCTACACCACATCCATATCTTGAAATCTTAAAAATAATATTTAAATAAAATATTCAAAACCATGACAGATCTAAACTTTAAATTTTCGTGAACTGACCCTTAAAAGTACGACGTTTTAAGAATCTGGAATAGTCACTTATATTCTCGTATTAGGTCAAATAAGAGAGACATGAATACCAACACATTTACGCTATTTTAAAAACAAACCCATCAAAATCAACACCTATAAGTACCTCAGCGAAAAGGAAATGTTTTCATATCACTACGACTTCTTTAGTAAACGATGTACATTCAAGGCCTACATATTATTGTAAGTCCAACGAATTAAGCAAGCATTGACCGAAACGCTCATTCGTTCTATTTTTGAGAGAACCACTTTCTTGGTTGGCGATCACATTGAGAAAATAAACATTATCGAGTTATCTTCGATCAATCAAATACAAAACGGCGAGTAAACCTTCAGATTGGGTAACAGGTAATTACTCCAATTCGTAATCTTACCTTGAAAGCGCGTAATCTGAGAGAACGCGTACGTGCGATTCTGGTTCGGAAACTTCGCTTGCGCAACCGACAGGGAAAAATATAACTCTCCGAACCGATCGAGTAATCACATCGACATTACCATACTCATCATGTAGAGCGATCGTGGTTTTTGCGGCGAGGGTCGAATCCATATTTCACAGTGACGAAGAAACCGCGGCGAATCTAGCTATTCCGGACTTTTAAACACGACAAATGCATAATATTTTTTTACGATTAAAGATTATTGCCAGTCGTATTTGCCGATTAATTTTCCAATTGCCAAAGCTCATGTTTCTTCCGCGGGACGAAGATTTCGCGACTGAAACATTAGATGTGTTGAGTGCTTTTCAGAGATGCCGTGGAAAAATTATAGTTCATTAAAAATCAGTCAATTTTTGGAGGCAGTCTGTTTTTAAAATTCGTAAGCTGTCTTTGGATAGGCAGGCAATTAAGTCCGGTTCGGCGGTCTTCATTTATTTTTTCACCCGAGAAAATTTCGAGGGAGAACATTTGGAGCTACCCTTCGCCCGTTTCAGAGTGGCCGCCGCCACTCGCCACAACCTAGCACAACCAGGACGGACGGAAGGTGGACCGGTTGGATTCAAAACCGTTAGAGGAAACCACTGCCGTCCTTTAAACAAAAATATTCTTCTCGTTTTGTTTCCAGAGCGTGCCGAAATATACTCTCCCGAAAGCTAAAAAAAAAAAGAGAAGCGACATGAAGAAACCCTTTCATGATGGTCTCAAAAGACGCAAGAGGACTTGATCTTTTTGAGAATAAATAAAACTAAATAGCGCGGTAGCAATTTATACGTCACCCGAGGGCGCACCGCAGGGGATCTACCCGGATTGCATTCCGCGGGGCGTGGAAAAATTTCTTCTCCTGTTATCACTTCGGACCCGCAAAACTGCCTGTGCAATTTGATAGGGGGCGTTTTTCCTACCGATCTGTCAGAAAACACGCTCCATGTCTTTCGTAATCCGCTTGTGCGCGAAAAACGCGTTAAGTAATTATTATGCACGCGTTTCTACAGGACAGGAGTGGGCAACCTACGGCCTGCGGGCTGTGTTCGGCCCCCGAGAGCATTTTATTCGGCCCGCGAAGCTATGATGATGAAAAAGCGATCCGTGAAATTTAACGCAAAAATGTATGTTTTTAGGCTGTTTTCCAAAGGAAACATTATGAAATGGTCCTGTCTGTGTGTGTGTGTCCGCTACTAAGAACTTTTGCATCAATGGATTGATTTTCATGAAACTTGGTATGAGGCTCGTGCTGCCAGGGCCCACCTCCGGACTATATTTTATTTGGGGAAGATTGAAGTCCTGGGTTCGATTCCAAGAACGTTTTTCCCTTATTTGTTTTACATAGGAAGTCTCAAATCCATCGTGCAGATATGTTTTCTTTAATACTTTAAAGTATCTTAAAATTGTGATATCGGAGCGAGATTTGTACTTTTCTAAAGAGAAAAATATGTAAATTCTAATTCTTATCACAGAATTTTGATAATTGATTGTATTTATTTGAATTTCTACTGAAACAGCGGTTTTGCGTTTTAAATCGCATTTTATCGGACCGTTGCCATGGAGACGATTATTACCGAACTCGGCTTGGGCATAGACGAGTGAACAGATGGGTCGTTTTCTTTTCCAGTCGACTACCCTTCAGCAATGGACAGTTGATCCATACATATTAGCGTATAAACAGTAAGATTTATTAAATTCGTTTATTCAAACAAGTACATACAAAATATGTCAGAAAGAGATTTTGACATTGCTTTTAGTATTCAAACCTGATAATGCTCTATTAACCTGTTTTCCAGTTTTTCTCTGCCATTAATAAACTATGAATTACAAATGATATTTATGGTATGGGAATTCCTTGGAATGACTAACACATACTGAAACATTTCCTGTCAATATAAGTAATGAATTCGGGACGGCAACTTTGGGGAACTTGCCTTCATTAGTCCTGGTTTGGGGTTCTTGTTTGGTTATTATTATAAAGACGAAACCTTAAATTTTGAAATTTTAACCCTAAAAATCCTTATTTAGACTTGATTTCCACTACTTAATATATTACACCTCGGAATCTCTAGGCAATTTCCGATTTCAACTCTAATCTGGCCCGCCGATACATTGGCAACTTCCAACGCAATCCGCCGAAGTATTCGCAGACACCGATGTGTCCCGCTATGCAGGAGAGCTTGCCCACCCCTGGTTTAGGCATTATCATCTTCACGGAGACATTGCTTTGCCGTCAAATTCCCTGCTGCTCACCTCTACTTGGATATTTGCAATTTTTAATGAAGTTGTTACGTCGTATAGGGGAGAGTCACCGAAATTGGACCGGAACGTAAATTGGACCGTACCGTCAATTACTGCATTCTGTCATTGAATTTGTGAAATACTACAAGGAATCGGCCACCTCTCATCGCCCAGGCCAGTTCCTTGCAAGCGATGCTGAGTTGTAGTTTGATTCTCTTTTTCCTAAAATTGGATGTTGATTTCTGTAGTTTTCTCTAAGGCTTTTATCTGAACGGTGCTATGTTAAGGCTATTACAGATGTTTCTGTTTAAAAGCCAGTTAACCTGTGAAGATAATGATGTAGGAATATTTTATACAGTTTCATAAATCTGTTCCTTCAGCGTGTTAAACAAAATGGCCAGATTCCCTCATGTTGGACCGGAGGGTGTCTCCCATATTGAACCATTTAAAGCGATTTCATATTGTTGCCCGAGTATTACATTAATTTTCACATTTTTGCTAAATATTGTCATATTATTACTAGTTACTGGACTGTTATTTTTTTAAAGGAATATAAAAATAACCCACCTGCTACAGAATAAAACTAGGGAAATCGTTCATATAGTGAGGATATTAGAGACATTCCTATGATAAAATTAATCTTACCTATGAGTCAATGGATATATTTCGTATAGTACGAAGAATATGTATTAGTTTTTTCTATTTATCCGTTGATGTTTCGAAATTTTATTTATTTATTTTTGAGATTATTTCATACAGAAAACAAGGTTTTTTTATTTCTCAGTATTGAGCTGCAAGAAAACAAATTGCAAAATACTTTCTGAAATTAGCATTGTGAATTTTAGGATGGCGAATGGTAGAAAAGTACGGGAAATAGAATAGTGAGGACATAGAAAGAGCACTATCAGCTTATCAGTATGGCGGAATTGGCCTTAATGAAGCAGCCAGAACTTACTACGTACCAAAAGCAACACTAAAGAGAAACGCAGAAGGGACAAATATTTTTGCTTTCGCAGAGAAGAATGCAATGGGAAGAAATGTTGCTCTCCCTGAAGACATAGAGATGGAACTGGTGAATCATGTATTGCGATTGGAAGAATGCATGTTTGGAATAACACCTAAGGATTAAAAAAATGGCGTTTCAGATATGCGAAAAGAACAATTTAACACACCAATTCAATACAGAAAAACAGTCAGCGGGGAAAAATGGTACAACGCCTTTATGGCCAGACATCCTGAACTTTCTTTACAGCAGCCAGAAGCAACATCTCTACAGAGAGAATGTGGCTTTAATATGGAACAAAAAAGTCTATTTCATTCATTTTCCTTTGTCCAGAACAAAAAGTTTATATTTGTTAAATGTTTATTCTATTATACATTCTTGTCAGTGGTCCAATTTAGGAAATCTATGGTCCAATTTTGGTGATCCTTCTCCTAAATTTGACCGTTTGCAGTGTGTCACAATTTTTTTTTAATTTCACTGAAATAGGAATATAAATTTTATGACACATTCTTATTTTTAAATGCTAATGTAGAATTTTTTTTACCAATAAATATAATAAAAATGCCGTACTTAATGAGGTAAATCACGAAATCTTAAAACTGGTCCAATTTGGGCTACTTTCCCCTATATTAGAGCAGCGTTTCCCAACCGGCGCGCAGTGGTTCAAAATCTAATTCTACAGGGACAAAAATAGTGCATCATGTTTTTGGGAAAAATTGTTCCTAATTTTATTGTTTTAGTTTAATAACACAATTAATGAATAAAAACCCATTTATTTTCACCTGCATTACAATATACACTCGATAAAATATGTGGAGTTTACCAATTGATGTGCGATGAAAGTAATGCAAATTATATTGCTCAAACCAGAACATATTTTCTAATAAATGTTTAGTACACAAGCAATGCTTCTTCAAAGGTTTAAATACATAAAATTTAACCGAAAATTTAGTAAAAAATAATCACACCTTCAATTTTCCCTCCAAAATCCACCATTTTGCTAGTAAAAGTACCTGACTCAACTCATTATTTCTAACTATTTTGCAATTCCCAACCGTTAATTCCCTCCCCATTTCCTTTCCCACATCTATTTACGTTGTTCAATTACCTCTCCTATCATTACCTTCAATTGTCATTTACTTTGTGGCCTATTTTCGAACAGTTTCACTTCCCATTCAGTCATCATTTGTTTAAGTTTTCCCACCTCCTCCTCCACAACCCTTATATTGTTTTTCCTAGCAGAATCTGACGATTACTTTATGATTTGAAATATTAGTCGTTCGAATAAATTACATTATGTACACCATATATAATTAGTTGCTATCTATACCATCAGAATCACACTCAACGTCACTATCTACATCGCACATATTAGATTCTGGTATTTTGATTAGTGAAATTATTTCCCCAGATAAAACACCACTCTTCTTATGAGGAAGTGGTCTAATATGTGAAATTATAGGATCGGAGGAAATTAAAAGCATATGAAACAAATCTTCGTATTTTCCGGGAGCACTTCCGGGTATTATGTTCTCTGTATTTATATCAGCCGACAGGGCAGGATTTTGAAGAAATCCCCGCGCAGCGTTTCCGTCATTAGTCGTACCAAACCCTTGTTTGGGAATGTCCACCAATAAACCAATCTTCTGACGAAATATTTGGATAATACTCTGTTTCTTTAACGAAAACTTATCTTTAGCGGTAGAGCCACGAACTTGTCACTTTTTAATGCCAATCTTATAATATATGTGTAATAAACACTCAAGGAACCTGATGTATGCATGAAGAATCGATAAGCCGAAGTTAAACGCTAATGTGTCACAAGGCTGTTTTTTTACTGCTTCTAAACTGTTCATGTCTTTTGGTTTAGCTTTACGTATATAACACATTTGAGTTGTGGTATTTGACATCAAAGAGTTACATGCCTTGCCATCAACCATAGTTTTCAATAATGAATGCTCAACAAATAGTTCCCGACTGCCAATAGTCAGTCTTGTGGGTTGCAGGTGTTTTATTTGCTCCTCAACTTATGCAAACTCTCTCTTTATTATGTCTGATGTCTCTTTTATATGTTGGATTCGTATAGGTCTACAAAAGCGCGTTGAAGAAGATCGTGGATTATGCCACAGTACTACTTTTTTATTTAATTTAATTTATCTTCACAATTAATTTATAACGGAACCACCGACGTAGTTAGAACACTAGAATCGTCACAGGTTTCACCATTTTCACTTAAAAACTTCTGTTTATAGAGGCTTAGGCCACCACTACCATTAGAACCCCATTTATAAATCATTGTTAAAGATTTAATAGTAAATTCAGACGAATGACACAATGATTTTAAAACGTCTTTTTGAACTTCAGCGAGGTGAGTGACAGTGTGATCCAATAAAGACTGTAGTTTCACTTCTGCTAATGTGACACTAACTCGTAAAGATTCTGAGGGTGGACAACACTTTTTCTTTGTCTCTAATATTTTACTATACGACGGCTAAAATTTGGTCAGTTTCTTTTCCTTCACTCCTCTTTGCAAAGCAACGTATTGGCTGCGCGACAATTTCAAATCTATAGTTAAACCTAGTGCATCTTCAGGTGTGTAGGGCGCATACAATTGGTTTTGGTGGTACGGTTTATAAGCTCTATTTAATCTCGTAGCCCTCCGTGGTGAGTAAGTAGTTTGTCGGAGCAATTTTGCAGCGTCTCTTTTCCCTGATGCTCTCTGACTCATTTATGTAGCAAAAGAGAATTCCTGCTCACTTAGAGTTTTCGCTACACCTTGCACCCTCCTTCGCTTTGTTTTCTCGTCGGTCTCCGAAAAAAAAACTTTTTTGAACGACCACGTACACTTGACTGAGAACTTGAAGAGTCTATTCCTGAAGTAATAATCTCCTCTTGTAGCAATTTTGCGTTTTTTGTTCTACATCTGGATGAATTTCTTTGACTTTTTGGCCACTTTTTTTATAGCACGCAAGAAAATGACAAAATAGCTTCACTTAGCTTCTTTTATCGTTTTCACTGAAAATTTCACAGCCGATTATTGATTTTACGTACTTAAAATAAATATTCACTAGATTGGACTTTGGTTGGCTGGAAAAGATCCTCCCGAGAAATACTTCGACGTCTTCCTATAAAAATAAGAAAATGTTTTAGAAACGCAAGTGAACGCAAACAAAACATGTCTAATTTAAAAGCCCGATACCTAAGGAAAGTGATGTATTCGGTACTAATTAAAATTGGTTACTTTTTTAGATCTCAAGTTAAAGTGGCATTTCTCAATTATAAATTGAGATTCCTTTAAGATAAAATAATTAGTAAATAAATAAGTCTAAGTGGATATAAAAATGAAATAAAAATCATATTCAACAGGTAAGTACCTCAAGAAATATGCACAATTTTTAGTGATCGCTAACTCACTTCCTGGACTTTGATACAGCCGTTCAAATCGCTACCTTACCTAAGTTTTATGACGTCACGCCTCCGCCGCAATCCATTCAAACTCTTACTACAACCTTACGGTACAACTAAATAGAATGCTATCTCATATTTATGGATAATTCATAAAAGACATTCTGAAGAGATAAACGATATTGCGCAACAATTAAGGGTGCTTTATTCTAGGATATTTTGAATCAAAAGTCGATTTACTCAAACATGGCTCCAAGGATTTCGATTAAAATCCATCCAAACTAACCAAAAACTAACTCAAAAAAGTTACTATATATCCTCCAGTGGCATTATTTCTGTACAAGACGCTCAGCGCACGCGTCAGAGGGGAGGGAGAACCCTGGGATTCCATAGTCTAAAATTTCGTACTTCATTGTTAACGCCACGCGCTTATTAGTAAGAGGTTTTGACGGGAGAGGTTGATGGTGTCTGTCACTTTGGTTCTGTTGCTATTCATTATTAACATAATTGGCAGTGAATTTCCAATCACTCAGAGTTAATTTCGGGGCAAAAAGTGTAGTGAGATCAAACGTATATACGTATATGAGAAAGTTTGTGCAATGTATATTGCGCCGTTTATTTTAGTGCTTTTCGTCATTGCTGAAAAGCACTAATAACTTCGTGATGTATCAGGGAAGAATTGGCCCAACCGATTTCAACCAAATTTAGTGCATAGCATCTTCACATAAATAAACGGGAAAAATGGCATATATGGACCCGATCGACTAAGCAGGGGTGCCACAATCGCAAAATAAATCTTTTCGGTAATTATGAATTTTTAAGGAATTGGCCGAACCTATTTAAACGAAATTTTATACGATGGAAATGTGCAACATACAAAAACAACATCAAGATGTTTAGTAAAGATATAGAAATCAGGGCTGACAACACAAGGAAAAATAAAATTTCTTTTTGCACGTATTTGTCTTGAACTGGCCGCATCAATTTTAACCAAATTTAATATTTATAATGTATACATACGTATATACAAAACCAGAATAGTGTACTTGAACTGCTTCAGCCAAACAGGGGTGCCACAATTACAAATTAAACTCTCTCAGTAATTATGGATTTTGGAGGAATTGGCTGAACGGATTTCAACTAAATTTTGTACCTATGTAAGATTTGTACAACATACCATAATGAAATCAAGATGTTTAAAGTGAAGCTAAAGAGCAGGGCTATCACAATAAAAAGCTAAATAATATTTCTTTTACACATATTTCTAGATAACGGACCGCATGGATTTTAACCAAATATGGTATATATAATCTTCATATAAATAAATAACCAATTTCAACCAGGTCGTCTAAACCACAATATCAAGGTTAGGATTTTTATGCAACTCTGAATTTGGAAGGTATATACTGAACAGAACTCAATGATATTTCGTGTGTAGGGTGAGTATAGATTGGGAAAACGAATTGAACATGTTTAGAACCAATCTAAAAAGCAGAACTACGACAATATAAGGAAAAATAATTTTCTGATTTCAAAGAAAATTCATTAGTATACGATTATACTACAGCGAATTTGACGAAAAGCACTTCTGTACCACGGGAAACCCGTGTACATTTCTACTTGTTTTTGTTTGTGGCTGAAAATTATGCGAACCAATATGGCGAAAAACGACAATCAGGTTATTATCAAGTTAGTGGAAGCAGTTGAACGTTATCCCTTCCTATATAATTATGAACGTTTTTCACCAACTGGTTAAAACTATCGTTAGGCATCCGATAATCGATCGTCTTTAAATGTTCTTTCGCAGCGACAAAAACTCGACAATTAACTTTGTTTCGGATATATGGATTTATCCACCACTGTCATTTAGTTTTCCGTTTTCACTTCAAGTACCAACACATTAGCACGTTATCATCATCCACACCGCTCGACATGTCGTAAGCAACTGGTCGGAGGAAGTCTTGTCGTAGTCGCGTCGCCTCAGTGGGAGAGCAGCATATCCGCGCCGAGAGTCTTTGTAAATCACTCCACTTTGCGACGTTGCCAAACTTGCATCACGTAGTTGGTAATTATGATTCCCACAAATTAAGATGCGCCAATTATTGTAGTTTATGGTTTTAAACATCTCTGGTCAGTTAGAAGTACTTCATCACAATCATTTTTGTCCCTAAAGAATTGGCTTTTGAACCACACTGCGGTGGTTCGCGTACCATTAGAGTTTCGGCGGACTAGATTGAAGATAAATCGGAGGTTCCCTTAAGATTCTTAGGCACCATATGAGTGAAAATCAAGTTAAAATTGAAATCATGACGGAATTCAATCTTAGAAATGCGTTTGAGAAAAGATCAAAAACAACATTAAGAAGAAGAGTATTTTAAGATATTTTGCAAGATAAAAATATAATATTTGGCAGGTAAATCAAAAAAATGAAAAAGTTTTGAAAACTGAAACACTGGCGGAGGACCGCATAAAAATGCTTGGTGGTCCGCACCCGGCCCGCGACCCGCAGTTTGGGCGCCCCTGATTTAAACTATAAGGTCGTCTCTCATTACTCATAAATTTAATGATAATGCCTAGAAATGTCTTACTTACATCTTCCTAAAAGGAATGGCTCTCAAGAGTTTGTCTATGTGAAAACGGTTCAACAATCATTTGCTAAATCTCCCATCGAAAGAACGTCCCTTATAGTTCTGCGAAAAGATAGAATCCGATGAGTGCATCGATAACTCGCTTTCACCCTAGTCCGGAAGGAAAATCTGAGGAAAACAATTCTATTAGGAAAAACCTACGACCATCAATCATATTCTCCAAAGCTCGTTAAAAAGACGGAACATGAACAAATGCGTGGATTAATGATATGGAAATACTTTGTCGGGACCAATGACGCCGAATGATACAGGAAAAGTTTTTCTGTTAAATACGATTATGATTTTTTAAAAGCAGTCTCTTTGTGCTTGTATATGATTCAAATAGGAACGATACGAAAAGAGGCACTTTCTTTATTCTCGGCGTTAAAAGCAATACGTGCTGCTGATTTGTTCACCTTTCTCATTCTATGACGACGAAAGAACGCTTAAAAGTTTTGTAAGTTTTCAAAGTGAATCAACTAGAGCCCTTCTTAAAACGACTGCAGTGCGATTATAAAAAAAATACTTCCTATCGCTTATCTTTTGAGGCGAGGAAGTGGACGTCATACTGGCGACTTCACTTGAGGCATACTGAAGAGAGGTTACTCTCTCAAAGGATCTTAATCGAATAAACACGACGATAAATTTTTTATTATTTTTTGAACTAATTTAATTTAATAAAGCGCTCAGCAGGAATATTTTCGTGGAATATTGGAAAGGTTTCTTTCCATCAGCCTTTATCATTCATAATGCGATTATTATACATATTTTGATATTTTAGTAAGTGATTTAACGATACATTTTTATGAGTGACCTGAGACGTACTCTTCTTTTCCTCCAAATTCATTAAAAAGCTATTAAGAATCATAAGAGTGCCAATTCTTATTCCTTTAAATTATTATTCTCTTGAAAAGTGTTGCACCGTATCTCCGAAAATGTTTACCGTTAAAATTCGTTTAAATTTAAAGTCGATTTTTCAGAACTGATTGTCGGAGCGTCGTTTCTTTAAAGTCACCTCGATGACGTAATTAAAGTTCGTTTTTATTTACCCGATATTCGGCCGCAGTTTTGATGTTTACATATTTTCGGCAGCGAAAGAGTGTTTTTGGCAAAGGATTCCGTGGACTCAGCCCCAGCGTTCGCCTCGCGATGGACGCGCTCTCGACACGCTTTCGTCGCGCTGAGCACATTTCGTGCGGGAGAAACTTCAGGTTGGCTTCGATAACGGAATACTGATAAGGGAGACGGATTGTTTACCGTTGCATCGAAAAAAATGAACGTGCAGGAACGCGAGAAACTTTCATACCACAGCGGAACCGGTGGAGACCAGATCCCGATGTTCGAAAAATAACTAGGGCAAATAGGATTATTTTAGTCCCGACGGGAATGTGTCACGGATTGAGTGAGTTTTGCCTCGAGTTGCCATGTGACTACCGATAATATAGCGGAAGCTATGGAGAAGCAACTCCTTAATTTGATTTTCTTTCGTTGCTTTCTCAACACCTCTCAAGAATCGATACTTGGATTCTTTAGGCAAGTAATACTGCTAAAATGTCCCAAAATCAAATTAATTCTATTATGCGTATTTAAAGGAAAATATGCTATACAAATAAGTCAACGTACTCCTGAAATTTATGAATGCGGTCCACAATACATAGACTGAGTGTACGGCAATAAATCCGGATTTTAATCGTGGTAATTAAATTTCACATGGTTTCAGATTTTATAAACGATTTATTAGATTGGTAGAAACAGAATTAGTGGGAAAATATATTGCTGATTTACTAGTGTATACGCCAAAGCTCCCATTTCGTAACCTAATTTTTATTCAAATCGCGACTGCGCAGAAGTATTATTGTATAATATCCTCGCAATTCGAATGCGCGGGCAGAGATGCCATGATTAACAAATAAATTCACAAACAAATGTAGCGAAGATATAAATACATCAGAATCTCAAACTGAAGTTCAATATTGCCCTTACTTTTATTTTACGAACATTATTATCTCAGCGTGCTTAAATTATACTTCCTACCCAGTCATTGTATACAAACTTTTCATCGTAGACCCTTTTACCGTTCGGGTCATCACCAAAATTTTCCAATGGATCCATTTATTACTATCCAATGAGTGCGCTAAAGCCAAGTACACTGGAATCAATGGAAGATGTTGATCAATGATTTAAATTTCCGCTGCAGAAAAATTATCGCATGGAAAGGTTGAATTTGCGGTGTCAAATGTAGTATACTGCCAGGTTGTAAATTTAACGGGGCATCAGACGTCATAGGAGTAGGAGCGACAATAATCGACGCTATTGCAATTTAACGAAAGGTCGCCTCAGGAAAAGTCAGTTATACTCAATACATTAGTTTTCTCTTTCTTCCTTCGTCATTTTGTTGATTTTGTTCGCTATATAACGTCTCCATTTCATTTTATGTTTTACGAACTATGTATAAGTCGGAAAATATGTAATCGACCTAACGGTTTTAAAATACCTTTTCAGCCGTGGAAACCACATAAAAGTAAAGATAAAAGCGAAAGGCCACACAAGACATGGAGCATCCATTCAAGTTTTACTCGAATTTTTCATTTGTGTATACTCCAAAATTCCCTTTTAGTGTACATCTTCTCAACCAAGAAAATTGAACAAGGATATTCGAAACTTCGAGATCATTCTCGGCCTAAATTATAATGGAGATAATATAAGCTTAATATATTAATTTTTTAAGGATTCATCGATATAGTTTTCCTTTGATGATTAAGGGAGAGACATTTTGACTCTCCTACGACGGTAAACAAACACCAAATACTTTAAATCCTATTTTTTTAGATCAGGCAAAACATTTTCTTAGGGTAAATTAAAAGCGATCTTGATGAGATAGCGACTTGCAGGCACTCGCCCGAGCGCACGGAAGGCATCACCACGGTGTCCTTCGCTTTGGTGCATTAAAATAAAAAAATTATTATGGTTCGGGCGATACAAACAAAAGGAGGGAGATGGAAAAGGGAACAGGTATTTTGATCGTAAGCTTCACAAGGAAATTACCTAGCGATGGCTTGCAATTCTTCCTTGGGACGCGAATCGGCTAATGATGATCGTTGCGGAAAACAATCCCTCTTTTTCCATTCCTCACAATCCACTCAAAACACGCGTTTTTTAAATTTTTAATTCCTCAATCTGAATTTGGAGTTTCACTTTGACGACCTTTAAGACGGAATTAAAATATAAACTACAGAACCGTAAAATTATCCCGAGAAACAATCACTCGTCAATAAGAAGGAAATTTAAAAATTTGTTAAAATTAATTTTTTTTCAGTCCTAAAAGGCGTCACGAGAAAAGCCGGATTACCTGCCGCCTGCAGTAAGGAGTAGGAGAGGGAAAAAGGACGAACGGGGAAACCCATCGAAGCGAACGTTTTGGACACGAGATGAAAAGGTACCCACGAACTTTCCGCCCGAGTAGAATATGGGTCAATAGCGGCAGCTTTTTTCGAGTTGCCCTTCGAAAAACCTTCGAAAACTCGATGGAAGTCTTACTCGACTATGTGAAATGAATATATTTAAATATACGGGCAAATGTCGAACACGTTCGCATTGAAGGTATCCGGGTCAATTTATCGAAAGGTTCGATATGGTTTTCTCACAACATGAACAGGCCTAAAGCGTACTTATGAAGATTTCTCGGCGTGCTTATGTTCAAAATTGAACCCGATAAAATCTGAGTGCCAGTAAGATTACATTAACGAAGACAGTGAAATTAGACGAACCGTTCCCGGTTCTCTCTTTGATAAATGCATTTGAGTTTTTGTTGACACATATGGAATCGCTTTTAACTTACCTAATTTTCAAGCGATGCAATCGCTCTTTGTCTATTTCATTAATCGAAACGTATATCTTCGACTTAAAATTCATTGACCCTAACATTTAAACTGCTTAATTATTTCACTAAGCGCAGCTATTTTAAAATAATTATACAAAGACGTTCCCTATCTCGGTTTATTTGAGATTCTGAAGAAACTTAAAAACGCGAGAAATAAGGAATTTCGTCGTGGGGTCAAATATGCCACCAGTTACAAAAGGCAATTTAAATTTTGAAAAGGATGTCTTCAAAATACAGGTTTCTCTGGTAACTATTTTGTTTTTTTTTCTGAAAAACAGACGTTATGTTTTCGGCAACCTTCTCAATATATCGATAACCATGTTATCTCTAAATTTCCAATAAATTGAATCCTTTTCCTCCCTCTACCTCTTTTGCCTTCAAATTTACCTCAAATCAAATTTTAAGCATTCGTCTCTTCTCAATATGTCCTCCATCTGATTTACCTGCCTCTTTCTTATCAGCGGCATAATTCTCTCCACTCCTTTTTTCTTGATACTCATTTTTTACTGCATCCGTAGATTTGAATGTCTGCGTTCTCATCCGTTTCCATCTTTCGAAGTTTTCCACTTATTTCGTAATTTTTCTGAATACCCATGCTCCCCGTTTCATACAATACGACACTCCATTTGTATCAATTCATTAGCTTCTTCCTTAACTCTTCCTATATTTTACTTGCGACCTTGCGACCTTGTGAATTAGTTTTTGTTATTAGTTCGAGATCTATTATGAGGCGTGGGACGCGCTGATAGCATAACGTAACTGCACTTGAGGCACCTCGATACTTACTTCATACACCTCTCATGTCCATTAGATGTTGCTAGTTTGACCTTGTACTTAATCTTTCCGACATGAAGACGCCATTGGCCTCAGCGTTGCGGCTTTCCTTGGCCCGGAAATGAAAACACGCTCACTCTCCCACTTATCTGAATCGTCTTCTTTATTAATCATTTTTCGCCAATTCCGACTCGGTTTCGAACATCCTCGCGTTTTTCTCAGAGCGCAGGCAACGCTTAAAAAACGTTTCAACCGCGTATCCTGCCGCTTCCTTTCTTATTTTCTCCGCTCTTAAGGGTTAACGTCCTGAAAGCCTTCAGAAAGCGCCCCCATGCGGCTAGCAGTCAGCTGACGCGTCGATGAAAGCCTAGAGATAAGAGAGAGCACCCGTCGCGTCTCCGTGTGAGGCCGGACGAATCCTTCGGCGCGAGCATTTGGTCAGGAGCAGTGAAAGAGATGAGAGGGGGAGAAAGAGAGAGAGGGGGGAAGGGAGGGGGGAAGGGAGGGGGGAAGGGAGGGGGGAAGGGAGGGGGGAAGGGAGGGGGGAAGGGAGGGGGGAAGGGAGGGGGGAAGGGAGGGGGGAAAGGGAGGGGGGAAGGGAGGGGGGAAAGGGAGGGGGGAAGGGAGGGGGGAAGGGAGGGGGGAAAGGGAGGGGGGAAGGGAGGGGGTAGGGGGAGGGGGGGAGGGAGGGGGGGGAGGGGGGGAGGGAGGTGGGGGGAGGGGGGGAGGGAGGGGGGGAGGGGGGGAGGGAGGGGGGGGAGGGGGGGAGGGGGGGAGGGAGGGGGGGAGGGAGGGGGGAGGGAGGGAGGAAGGGAGGGGGGAGGGAGGGGGGAGGGAGGGGGAAGGGAGGGGGAAGGGAGGGAGGGGGGAGGGAGGGGGAAGGGAGTGGGAAGGGAGGGGGAAGGGAGGGAGGGAGGGGGAAGGGAGGGAGGGGGAAGGGAGGGGGAGGGAGGGGGAAGGGAGGGGGAGGGAGGGGGAGGGAGGAAGAGGGAGAGAGAGGGGGAGAGAGAGAGGTAGAGAGAGAGAGGTAGAGAGAGAGGGGGAGAGAGGGGGGTAGATAGATAGATAGATAGATAATCGTCTTTATTCGGGCGAAAGTTAGACCCTAAGGTCCATTCTTCTTCTTCTAGGGGGAGAGAGAGGGGTAGTGGCTTTCGATTATATTTTCGTCAGCGGGGAAAGGCCAAATTTTGCGATGATATTAAGAGTGCAATTTATGATTGTTTCATCTCATAAGAATATAGTGGTGCGGATTAAGTTGCGACATAAAACAATACTTGTCGACATAACGGCAATGCTAAAAACATAAAGCGCCATCAAATTGTCTCAAAAATCGATGGAGCTAGAAAATAATCAATCCGGATTAGCGAATATTTTATTCTTTACTTATCCCTTGGTTAGAAATTGATTTAATAAATTAAGATCCAATGCAGGCAGGCATAAGCTGAGAAATTGGGAATAATTTCGAAACGGGATCTGCCATGTCCGGGAATCGAACTCGGGCCTTTCACTTGCCGGGGGAACATTCTAACATTGACTAATTCTCCTGTTTCTTAACAAAAAAATCCAGTTTATTAAATTTTAAACTCGCATTATAATACAAGATGCATAAAATTGACTAACAATAAGAGAAGGATGAAATCACAAGAACACTTTTAAATTATATATGCATTTCTGGGAAAATCAAAACAGAAATCCTCATTTTATTTTTAAGTAACAAGAACGGATGTAGTAATCGGTTAAATATACCATCGATTAGCAGTAATCTACAAGGTCAAATTTTGCACCTCCAAGGAGTCAAAAGAAAAACAACTGAGTCATGCAGGAGATGATGCGATCAAAAAGATAAACGGAGGCGGAGTAATTATTATTTACGGGTGACTGGGTCTAACAAGAGAAGCGTGCAGAGAAAGTTTTAGTGCCATTAGGAAAAGCGACAGCGTTTTTTTTTTTTTATTTTGAGCGGATTGAGAACGCCTTCGAGGAATTTTACTTTCTGGATCCGTCAAAACTGCAAAGATGTAAATATTAATAAAATAATATTTGAATGCTAATGCTAATGATTTGACTCTGGATGTAGAGGAAAAAAACATCAGTTTTCGACTTCACCCAAGTTTTTTATGCAAGGTAATGTAGGTAAATGTTACCGCCGTACAAAAAGACTGTCTCGTATTTTGAAGTCGGAGATATTCAGTGCTAAAATTTTCAGATCGATGTAGATTATTCTCGCGCATCGGCAGTCGTTTTATCAGCATGCAACGATATGTCATTTTGTATTTAAAGACGCATAGTCTATTCACTGTTTAATAATAATTTTTATTAGGTTGAACACAACCGTTAATAAATCATAAAATGTTGTTTATTCCTTCACTTGAAAGAATTGCATTTCAGAACATTCTTCTGCAAGGCCGCAAGCAAAAATAAGGTCACTTAAATAATTCGCATCGGTACGAAAAATTCGCATGTACATACTAATTTTCCTGGACGTCATTAACATTTGAGCGAAAATGGGATTTTGGTGCTCACAACATTTTGGCGATGAAGTCATCGTATTTTTCCACTTTCATTTGCACGTGCCTCGCATCATATTTCCTTCCTTATTTAAAAGCACGCAATGCTTCTCATTCCTCGCACCGCTGTCGCCCAGGGCGAATTTAAAGTGCGGTTCAATACGAGACTCCGCAGAAAACACGCACACAAATACGAATTTCGAAAGTAATTTAAATTCACAAGAAAAAATGACTGACGCCTCGGGGCGAACAGTGACATAGAATAATTGAGATTCTTGAACAATTTCTTAAGAAAAGTTCCGCGGAGTTGGCATTAATTACTCCTAGCGAAGCCATTTCCATCTGCAAGCATCTCGGACGCCAACGTCCGCGTCCCCTACTTGACGATAGCTTTCGTTTGCCATGCACCGCGATAGCTACTCCGCCGGAAGTGACTTCTGGCGGAGTAACGCAGTCCTTCAATTGAGCGTCTTTTTAAAGAAACGGCATCTCGTTTATGAGGACGGTAGATTGCTCGATTGACTGACGCCTGACCTTGACATCCTATAAAGAGAGAGACGGAATGATCGTCGCCCGATATTGGATAAATGAAAGTTTTTTTACGAAAGAATTTCTCTCGTACGAGTACCGTTAAATGTTAGGCCGAGGCTGACGAAGCAGATTCGTCAGCAAATATACCGCCTCACCTTATTGACTGACAACTTTTGGGTGGTAAGGTATTTAGATGCCTAAGATAACCGATCAGCTGGCGGGGAAAAGATCGCTTAACTTCCGCAGCTCATAGGTTAAAGTTTGAAGCGGTCTGCTCTTTCGGGATCCAGGGCTGGTCTCCGACGGCGAAAATTTTCTCACCTACGAGTGAAGGCGGATTAGTCATGAGTTGTGACATGGGTCGGCGAAAGAACTGGAATTAAAAATCATCACGCAGCCGTTCGTTCGCTATGACCTGAAATCTGGACAGGTTGCGGGTAATTGGAGCAGCCACTTTGAATGAAGCGTTTAAAAACCTTCGATTCGTGATTTTTTAGGAACGGAAAACTTTATTATGGCCCATATTCCGCAGAAGCACTGAATTAAGTTTGCTTACCTGTTACAACAGTTGTGGATTCAGCCCAAAAATAAAAAAAACTGGTTCTTGGGCCATTTAGAAATAGTATGCGGAAGATCGATTGGAAAAACATACGATTGTAGGATAAGCGTCTATTTACGGCAATGAATTTACTTTTTTAATTTTTGCTTAAGCCAAAACACGACAAAAAATACAGCAATTTTCATCCGAAAAAGATCGAACGTACGAAATACGTTTTACCCGCAGAAGGTAAAAAACTGTGCTATGACTGAAAAGCGTATACATCTACATCTACATCTACATATTACCCTGCAAGTCACCTTGACGGTGGATGGCAGGGGGTGCCGCGCACCAAGTTCCTAACTAATTATTATTCACTGTTATCTATTGTGGTCACGTATTGTCCTAGGGAAAAAGGACTCCTTATACCTCTCCGTCCTACTATCTATTTCGCGAATCTTGTCGTCATTATCCCTCCGTCCGATATACGTTGGTTGTCGAATAATATCCTTCATTTCATTTACGAATATCTCCGACCTATATTTATCTAGAAGTTTAAGTCTCGCCTGTAATCTACGATCTTTCAACGATGGCCAACTCAACTCATCAATGAGTAACGTAACGCTCTGTTTTTTATCGTAATTCTTTTTCACGAATCTAGCTGCTCGCCGCTGTATTTTTTCTAAATCCTTTATGAGTAGGGTATGAAAACATCCCAACATAAAATTATTCTTTCTGCTGTAAAAACGAGGACATTCTTGAATAAAAGCTGAATATCCGCAAGTCGGATCAGCACGAGACACAAGCGCAGCCGATGATAAAATTGTCGACGCATTAAAGTGACCGCGTTAGAGTAGATCCATTAAAACGCGGTCCTTTTCATGTGGCGCGGTAAAAAAACTTTCCGTTAGCTCTCTGGGAATTGGATCGATAACTTGGCGTGTCGTTTTTAAATTTGTATATTTTTCGTCTCGTCCATGTTCTCGCGTCCGTCTCTTAGAAACTGCCAGGGTCGAGGTTATTATTATTGGGACGAATTTCGAGGAAAATCGATAACTGTTTCCACAGAGGTCAGAGGTCGCCAACCTCCGACCCTCGGGCCGCATGCGGCCCGTAAAGCTATGATAGACAAGATGGAAAAGTATACTCCATAAATGTAATGCACAGAGATTTATAAGGCGTTCTTTATGGAAAATACATAACAAACTGTATCGAAAGATTGGACGGTTCTTCATTTTTTATCTCCGAAACTATAAATTGTAATTATGTGGTCCCGCGAACTTTTTTGTGGTAAATTTTTTCTCTTATCCGAATAAAATTTTTAACTTGGGCCTCTCAGTTCGTATAAGAGAACGGGAGAGAAAATATGGATTTTTAATTGTTGTTTGCCGATAGAACCGTCCTAACGATCGATGTAAACAACATATGTGATGTTAAGCTGGGTTTTTTCATTTTTATCTCCGAACCTATGTAGTAATAATGCGGTTCCGAGAACTTTTTTGTGGCATATATTCTCTATTTGTATAAATTTTGTATTCTGTGCATTCAAGATCATAAAAGAGCTAGGAAGAGAAAAATATGGTATTTAATTATTGCTTTGCGGATGCCATTTAACGAGATACGAGTACAAGTTTATTTAACTGCTTATATAAAGTGGACATTTTAATTGACGGATGTAGTTAAAAATCACAATTGGGCGATAAATTTTAATTAGGATCACTCGTACTTAATTTTATTAAAATCCGTCTAGCGGTTTAGGTGATGAAAATTTTGATGGACGGACGGACAAGACGTGCCCATAAGGCGTTCACCTGTTCAAGGACGCCTAAAAAGGGGTGGGTAAAATTTAACGTAGATAATTTCATTCATTTTCAGTAAAATTACGATCTCAAAACTTTTATGGTAAAGTTTTAACGCTAGTAAATTATTTAGACTTGATTTTCAGTAATATGAGATCATAGAATCTCTAGAATTTTTTTCTGAAAGCGCTCATCTGGCCCTCCGAAGCTCTCGTGATTTCCATTGCGGCTCTTCGAAGCATTCACAACTATGAATGTGGACCGCCGAACAGGAAAGGTTGCCTACCCCTGCTCTAGGCAATTCTATCGAACGGCGCTAGGCCGAAAGATAACTTATTTCGCGGAAAATATTCACTACTGACTGTTATTTTATCTCTATTCCAGTGATGATTGGCCACCGGTTGGGGCAACCCCTCGCTTATAGAGAACCGATGTCTCAGCCCACGCGTTTCCTCATGGTTGCGAAATTCACGCGATCAATGAAATCCCCTTGACACTTCCTTGGACTCCTAGAATATGGCTGGCGAAAGTAAAATGGTCCATGCGTTTTTAGTTTAAAAAACGTATTTTTCTCTTGCAGTAGAAGTTAGGCAATAATTCTGGATGTTTCAAATAGGAAATCATCTAATTGCGATAGAGTAAAAGCATTCATAAATCTAACAAATAATTTAGTACGAGATCCCGTGAGCTATTCATGTTGATTTTTACTTTCTCCATACGTAGTATAGTATTGTTTTCATGAAAAAAATAGATTTCGAGATTTCAAGTTGGACAAGGAAAGAGGTCGGCTTACGGCGTTGAGGAAGGAATCGGAAGAAATTCTAACTTCCGAGAGAGAGAGAGAGGAAGCGTAATATTAGAGGACGTACATATGTTAGGTTCGGAAGCAAAGAGGATTGGAAAAGCCTTCACATATGTTAGCAAAATTTTTCAATTTTAATCGGTGAAGTAGAACAGGGTAACTTAGGAACAGTATCTATTGTGTTCTCTTTTGCTGACCATATAATGGTTTTTATGGAATATTAGGGTTCATTCGTAAGCTCTGTCGTTACGCTTGTTGATCGAACGAAAACGAAAAGATATCTCCCTTAAAAGGTTACGGAACACGTTTCGTAATGCGCCCAAAAGTCGGTCCCGCCCATTTATTACGTCCCCGTGACCTTGGCAGAGCTTGTCACGGCGATGTTGACCCGAGGAGCATTTGCACGTAAGAGTTGGCGAGACACCTCATCGAGGTCAGCTGGTGGGTGGTGGTGCCCCTTTCTCTTCTTGAACCGCAGCTGTCGGGTGCACAGGCACTCGGATCAAATTAAGCTAGTACTCGCCGGACGAAAGTTAAGCAAAGACGGGATTTTTTTAGATCTCGTCTACATTGAAGGAAGTATACAAATTTCCGCCAATTATACAAGCAAATGAAAAACTGGTATGTGCTTCATTAATTAGGATAGTAAATAATTGTAGATGTGACATACATATTCCGTCTGCCTCGATGCCCTACCAGACTGTTCTTCTATTTAAAAAATATGAAATAAATACAGGCATAAAACTGTGACAGAGAGTTTCGACAAGTGTTATTAATTAATTTTTATTGAGGGTAGTAAATTAAAAAATCTCCATCGGTCATTTTCGATTGAGATTTTATTTTGAATCTTGTTGAGAAGGTTTAGTTATTGAAACACTATACCTGTGTTAACGCTGCTCTTCTGCGTATCTTTATCTTTTGAATTTGATAGGGCCATTATTTTTTAGCTTTGTTTTGGAAAAACACTTATTTTTGGCTCTTTCGCCAATTTAAAGAAAATGTGAAACTTGTGAACAAGATGGAAAAGTATACTCCATAAATAGAGTACACAGATTTCAAAGGCGTTCTTAATGGGAAATACTTATGGAACGGTATCGAAAGATTAGGTGGTTCTCGAATTTTGATCCCCGAAATATAGTCTCGGGGACTATCTTGTGGTAAATGTTGATCTCTATCCAAATAAATTTTTTAATCTATACCTCACAGATCATATAAGAGAATGGGAGAGAAATATATAGATTTTTAATTGTTGTTTGCTGAGATAACCGTCTTCGCGATCGATGTGAACAAAATATGCGATGTTTTTCTCGGGATTTCCTCGAATTTTTATCTCCAAAACTATAACTCGCAATTATGTGGCCTCTGGGACTTTCTTGTAGGAAATGTTGTTCTCTATCCGAATAAATTTTTTAATCTATACCTTACAGATCATATAAGAGCTAGGGAGATAAAATTTTGATACTTCATTGTTGCTTGACACGATACGAGTATAAGTTTATTGAAGTAATTATGTAAAGTGGAAGTTCTAATTTACGGATTCAGTTGAAAATCACAATTGGGAAAGAAATTTTAATAAAGATCACTCATACTTAATTAAAATAAAAATCCATCCAGCGATTTAGCAGATGAAAGTTGCGATGGACGGACGGACCAGACGTGCCCATAAGGCGTTCCGCTATTACCGCTTCGCTGGTAAAGAATGCCTAATAAGTAGCAACCAAATGGTAAGAATATGATCCGCTATCCAAAAGTATGCCAAAGAGGCGATTTTCTTATCTTTTCAAAAACAAGCACTTAAAAATATTTGTCTCATGTATCTCCAAATTCGGCGAATTGAAACTGAAGCGGCTGCTTTGCAACCGAAATGCGCATCTGATTTTTTTTATAACCTTCTTGTGGCTATTGGATATACCTGAGACAAGTATTTTTAAGTGCTTGCTCTTGAATTTTTTCATACATAAGACGAGCTGTTGAATTTATATTCTTTTGTCCATCTGAATGTCTTTCCCGCTCATTTATAAAAAATCCAATGTAACATCCAATACAATTTAAGTTATGTATATCTGTTATCAAGAAAATGTATTTTTGAAACAATTCTAGGAAACATGTTTTACTATAATACTCTGCTCCAAGCAACAATTCATCTTACAAATCTAATATTGGTTTCACTCTGTTATAAACATTACGAATATTATCAAGGCATAAAAAACAAATGTATTTGCCGATACATATTTTCATAATGTCTCATATTAATAAATATACAGTGCATTTTATACACTGTTTAGACATTTGCAAAATATTACTAGAATACCAAGAATATAAAAACGTGAATTGAAATAACATAACATTTTTTTACGGAGGAAATAACCCGCCCTTTGTATTCTCTATAGACTTTTACATATAGGGTTGACTAAATATTTTTCTCGGTTAATATATAGCTACAAATTATAAACGCTAATTTCGATCATTCATAAAAAGCAATATTTGAAAGTCATTGCCAGTAATATTGCGCTTTATGTAAAAATTCTTTCACAAGCAGATGGGAATCGATAAAATAATACATTTTACTGCGACACGGTGTATCGAAGTAACGCAATCGTCGCGGCGGTTGAGAGCTACTAAAACGGAAGTTACATTCACTAGAAGAGCTTTAAACGCACGTGTTTCCACACTCCATAATCGTATCCAAAGAAGTCATGTGTTTTTATAACGGAAGTTTCTTTATTAGGGATCGACACCTGTTTAAAAAACTCGATTTATTTTTCTCACTTTCCGTTCAAAATCGATCGCGCGGCAAAAATTTCCCGAAGATATTTTGTGCAAAAGTACACTAGCTTCTTGAATGTTTGGTCAGTAAGGATTAATGAGTTTTCAAGCTGTTTAATGGAAAATAATAAGATTTATGAATTGCAATTTGGTCGTCGTTCAAGTAATTAGGAATTTTCAATACATTTAATCAAAAACAATCTCATGGAATTGCAAATTAGTAAAATATATTCTTAAAGAATTAATGCAAAAAAATTCTTTAAAATATTTTTAATAAGTTACTTATTTTTCATATTTTTGTTGAACATCTTACAAAATCGTGACGATGAACTACAAACTCGGAACTTCTGCAAGCATACCGTAAGAATGTGAAACAGTACTCAAAGTCGTTCTCAGTCATGTTCATATGACCTTCACGGCATTTGGCCGATTCGCCATGTAGTTGCTGTGTTGCAATAGCTTAAAAAAGAATACAATAGTAATTAAAAGATTCAAAATGGCGACGTTGTTTTAGTAAAATAATTTTAAAAATCTTTCGTGGAGTATTGAACCGTTTAACCTGATTTGGCCTTCGCCGAGATCAACTGCGCTAAGAAATTAAAAAAATAACCATAGTTATGGATTTAATTCAATAGATAATCAAGATAACTCCTGAAGCCATGAAACGATCTAGCAATGAAAAAGCAAGTGAGGGAAGAATTGAAGAACAAATTACATAAGGCGCTTAGTCTCTTGTTTTAGGATTATGATGTCATCATAAGATTATATCTTTGGTTGAGATCGACGGCCCCTTAAAATAGCCTATAAATTCCCTTTTAAAAGCATTATATCAATGCTATGTAATAATATGTCTCTCGTTGAAAAAAGCAATGGAATCGTTTCCATGGCAGTTGATGTGTCCCACCGTTAAAAACCAGAAAAGATCCTTAATTTTTTAATTTTGCTCTCATTCGACACGGATTTGAATTCTGTCTTCAAAAATATAAACTTCGGTCTTTCAACTACAGAGACTTTTATGCCTAGAGATTGTATCTTAATTTTAACTAATTTAAAAATTCAAAATTTTAATACCCTGCGCCGATATAATGCTTTTCTTATGGGATGTAGAATTGTAACAAAGGGGTCGGGAAAAGACAACGATTATTCCCCAGCAGCTGATCCTAGATTTATCGCCCTTATATCGACCAATTTCTCCCGAAAATTTGGCTTCTCCAAGTTGCAGGATTCCAAGGCTATTTCCCGAACAAACGGACGGACAGATAAACCCAATTTATATCGATTTAAAAAAAAAGCGATGAAAACGATTGAAGAAGGCTGATTTGAAGCAATAAATTTGTATATATATTTTTCTTACTCCGTCTGCAACAACTCCCACCACGCGCCACTGACTGATTGTAATGCTATTTAAAAACTTTCCGAGAAGGTAGAAGAATGAAATTTGGTAGGAATGTTTGTCTCTTATAGTAAAAGCCATTCACGAAACAAAATCTAAAAAAAAGACTCGGGTTCGACTCCAATAGATAATTTCTATTTCCCATAACATAATAGGTTAAAATCGATTTTTAGGCTTACAGGCTTTTACTCTTTTGCAAATTAAAATTATAAATAATTGATCTACCATCTTCGGACCTGGATCGTTCTAAAGAAAAATAAACATTGTTTCTTATTCTTATCGTTGCATTTTGCCTACTACAAAAATCGCTCAAGTTCTACGTTTAAATAATATTTATTTGAAAATTGTAAGCCTTTTAACGATATGTTGCCTTGCCGACCGCGTCATTGTAAAACCTCGAGATTGTATTGTTGCCTTAATCCTTATACTCAATGCGTGATGAATGCCTGCTTTGAATGCTTTAATACGAGAGAGAGAGATAGGGAGAGAGATACAAATTTAAATGTTACATAGATTAAAAATAATTTTTGGCGTATAAGAATTGTATAACGTAATGTGTTTCTTTTTCAAACAATTTCTATTTGTCCAAAACTGTTTTTACTCTCTGAAACACTCAATTATGTTAATTTTACATTTATTGCTTACTTTTCAGTGCTTATAAAAGTCGGTCTCATTAATTTTTATTTCAGTTTGAACTTAATACTTAATTCACGCATGCCCGTCTTATTTGACGGGCAATTACGCTAATTTACTATATTGTTTGTGGATACAGGAATTATCGATTGAAGACCCACGCCAAAGACATTTTCCGAATATTACCCCGCCCACAATATCTTTTCTATCTTTCTTCCTCCTCTGAATGATTGAAATAATTGAGGTGAAACTTGAAGGTTAACCAGTTGAAAATAAAATTAAATGAAGACCATGGTTTTATTTAATTAATGACATTTATCAGAGATTTGGTTATCAAGTTTCAAAAAGGAGGTTAAAGAATATGAAAGTATGAAGGTGAAATGAAAGGGTTACGAATTCATTCTCACTCTCACAATGGAATGAGAGGGGCACAAAAATAGGGACATCGTTCTAGGATGCTATTTTAGGCTTAATGTTTTTTTCTTGTAGACTCTAGGACAGGGATGGAAAACGTTTTTTTTTATTCGCGTGCAAAAATCACAATAATTGGCTTTACTTTTATAACTTACGTGCCAATTTAAAATACATTCAAAAAGAAATAATTTTATGAACTATGATAATTTATTCTCAAACCGAGCTCAGAAAACTATAGATTGGTTCTAAGAAATTAAAATTATCATCTAAAAAGTCTCATTGTACCAGATTATTTATTGCCGAACGACAATAATGGATGTATCACTATTAGACAGTTTTTTATCAACATAATTGAAATGTCATCGAAAATAATCTTCTTTATTCTGTCAGAAACGAATAAATATTAAGGACGCAGTCAATAAACATTCTTTTTCTGTTGCGTGTCAACAAAAATCGTCTAGCGCGCTACAGGTTTGCCATTTCTGCTCCAGGAGACGAGTCTCGCTTGCTTGAAATTCGATCCGAGCTTGACCAAACTAAACTCATTGGGCGCTATTTTTATGGCGAAAAAATGCGCATGAATACGTGAATTTTAAAAACAATACAAAGGTATTTATGCTCTCTCAACGTTTTACAGTGACCCATCCGCCGATACACCGCCGCTATCGTAAAAAGCTTCGAGTCGCACTTTATTCAATTCCTTAAAAAAATTGTAAGTTGATTCATAATAAATTATTTACTCTTGAAGCAGTTTCGGCGCATCTGGTCGTGTCTTAAGTGCGCGATGTCATTGAAATGGTAATAGAATGAAATAATTTTCCTTCTAAACTCAAGTTAATTCCGTTTGATTTCGTGTTCTAGGAAGCGACAAGAAAAGGAATGCTTTCACCCAATTTTTTGCGGTATTTCAAAAAATGCCTTTGAAAAAAGTAAGGCGACGAAACAGAAAGAGTTCTCATGTGCGGAGATGATGCACTCACCGCAAGGTCTAACGGGGAATAAAAAACTTTTCCCGTGGATTCGCCTCGCGCCGTTCTTTTGCACGCTTGACCCCATCAAAACGACAGGTTCACCTTGCCTCCCTCTCGCTCCGACCTGAGGTCGCCAAAAATTACGAAAAAGTCATAACCGATACGACCGGATTTTTTTCCCTTTTTTCAATTAAGATTCTTCCCTTGGGCTCCTTTTCCCCCGCGTGATGATAATGATGATAATATCGCCAGATTTCCTCTCATTAAAATTTGTTCGATGGAAAGTTATACGCGCACTCGAAGGATGCGATTGACTCGTTCAGATTAAGGTCGAGGCAGCAGGAAAATGATTTCGATCGGGTTTTTTCACTAATGCTAAGAAGATAAGGACGCGAAAGTCCTTCCGAAGAATTCGGTCATTTGCGTAACTCCAAGACGCAGTAATATGGGCATAGAATTTTTCCTTTTTAAAATGTAATGCCAATAGACGAAGATTTGTAATAAAAATGACTTATATGTTGTATGAGCACTTGTTTCTCTTTACCGATGTGCCCGTTGATATATTATAATCACTAGCTGAAATTACCCTGCGTTTCTCTGGTTTTTAAGTGAAAACAAAAAATATTGAGGAAGATTTGAGAATAAAACCAAGTAATGAAACCAGGTTAATTTTTATTATATAGCTTAATGGTATGCAATATTTTTTCTCTTCCCATTTCTTGTCCTCCCATCTTTTGCCCAAATAAATAACATTTTCCAGCATCCTTTATCGACAAATTTGGCGGATGTATATTTTTATCAAATAATCATAATAAACAATAGATGGGACCATTTAAAATATAGTTATTTCACTCGAATTGATTTCCAGTGGAAGGAACTGCATCATATTATGTGGTCATGAATATCAAAAACATTTAAAAATTAGGCAGGAATTGCAAGATGGAACCGGTGGAAACACGTCTGAAGATATATTCAAATTTAGCTTAACCATATGTTATCCCGTGCAATTTGGCAACATCTTCAGGTTGATCCTAAGAGTTGAAATGCCAAAAATAATTCAAATTGGCACGCGGGGGCTCGAGGGTCTCCATTGTTGGTCCAAATGCAGTTTTTTTTTTAAAGATTCTCAGCGACCAATTGACCGATTTTGATGAATTCTCCGATAATATCAATGTTTTGATGAGATATATTTTCGAGCCTAAAATGGATAAAATCGGTCTACGGGGTCAAGGATCGTAGTGTAGGATCGATCCAAATTTCACGATTTCGAGCGGTCCCCATGGAACGATCGGTTCAAATTTCGGCAATGTCCGTCTGCCTGTACGTATATATCAGGGAAGATCTGGCTGAACCGATTTCAACCAAATCAGGTAGGTAAATGGCATCTTCACATAAATACATGACAAAAATGACATATTTGATCCGGATAGACCATTAAGGGGTGTCACAATTGCAAAATAAAATTCTCTGTTGCTATGCTTTTGGAAGGAAATGGCTGGATCGAATTCAACCAAATTTGGTACATAGAATTTTCACAAAAATTCATGGCCAAAATGCTATACTTCGACCCGATTAACTAAGTAGGGGTGCCACAATTGCAAAATTAAACTTTTCGGTAATTATGAATTTGGAAGGAATTGGCCCACCGATTTTAACTAAATTTTGTATGAAGGAGTTGTGCAAGATAAAAAAAAATAAAAATAAGATTTTTAAGATATATATACAAAGCAGGACTGCCAAAATAAAAACAATTAAAATTTTCTGTTTATAAGTGTTTGTGTTTAACTGTCCTCATCGATTTTAACCATAATATAATATTTATTATGTACACGCATATATAAAGCCATAATAGCATATTTGGACCGGATCAACTAAACAGGGGTGTCACAATTACAAATTAAACTCTTTCAGTAACTATGGATTTGGAAGGAATTGGCTCAACGGATGTCAACTAAAATTTATATACGTATATGGTTTTTACAAAAATACCATAATGAAATCAAGATTTTGAAAGCTTAGCTTAAGAGCAGAGCTACCACAATTAAGAAATAATAAAAATCGTTTGCAACTGAAAAGAAAACTTATCCGAGCGTAGCCGTAGTTTCAGCTAGTTAGGTAAATATTATTTCTTTTATTTAATACTAGTATAAAAGCCCGTCAATATGACGAGTATGCGTGGATTAAATATTAAATTTAAGGCACTTCCAATTCTTCCTCCATTTCTCTCTTCCATTCTCCTCCCTCATATTTTAAGTTTATATTAGATTTTTTCCAATTTTTCGACATTCCATAAAGAGGTTGCAATGAAACAAAATCATGAAGGACAAAAACCGATTGAAAATTTGTGAAAAGTTTCATGTAAATTTAAAACAGATAAACACGTAGCGTAAAAAGTTTAAATCAGAAACGACTTCAATGCGTTGTAATAATGGACAACTCAACATTTCAAATAGGAAGAAGATACTTCACGCGTACATTGAAAATATCTTTTCGCTTGCAAATTTTATTTGGCAGTTTAAAGCAAATTAATATATTGACAATGATTATAATTAATTTATTTCGATAATTAGGCAAGATATTTGACGCATGGCCGGTGAATTTATGGTGATTACAAAAAAATGTGAATTAAAAAAGTTACTAAGTTCTTTCGTCGTCAAGGTAAACAAAACAAAAAGCTAATTAAAATATTAGCCGTCGTATGTTCGTTTGCATTTCTTCCACTCCTTAGAAATGACACTGCAGTAAACAAACCTATCGTTCAAATTAAGTCATCTTCCCTTTCGATTAAAATGCATTCAAAATATATAAGAAGAGTTCTCACAATTGATTTCAAATAATATCAAAGTTCATGTCATTGGTTTTATATATAGACGTAATTTTGCTAGATCAGTACAAATTCCATCGCCCTTGGCGACGAAATTTTGTCGTCTAACATTTAGCCAAATTTTCGTGTTAATAACGAATTTTTGGAACGATTTGAAGCGTTTTTGAAAACCAATAGCTGAAAAATGAATATCCGTTCTTTTAGGCGTCGTTTAGTGCAAGATCCGTATTCATATTGCAATTCTAAGTGATTTTATAATTCAAGTGAGAAGTGTGCTGCAACTGTGCAATCTTGCAAACCGTGCAAGCACACAGAAAGAAGTACAGAATTCTCTTTAATATATGTATCAGATTAAGTATTGTTTATAACGGTTGTCAAGTAGATTGTTAATCCAACAATTCGCTCATTCCCATGTTATTTAAATGGGAAAAATTAAAAGAGAAAAATCATTAAAGAACAGTTACCTAAAGAAACGCTTTCAATGTACAAGCAGGAAGTCCCAAAAAGATGTATACACATTATAATGCTGAAAAAATAATCCTTTAAAAATTCAAAAAAGAACACTTTGGGTGTGTGCGAAGCAATAAGCTTTTATTAAAAGTTTAATTATAGCAGATGTTCAAAATGACCTCCATTAGCTTCAATGCATTGTTGGCAACGGGTAGCTACCGACTGACAAACGTCCACCAAGATATCCGCTGGGATGGCTGCACATGACTTCAATTTTTTGCTTGAGTTCCTGAAGCGTTGCTGGTTTCATTGAGTGCACTCTATCCTTCAGGTAACCCCACAAGTAAAAGTCGAGTGGAGTTAAATCTGGTGAACGTGGTGGGTACTACTAAACACTTCCTCTCCGACCTAACCACCTGTCTGGGAAGTTGTTATCAAGAATGAACCTAACATCACGATGGTAATGTGGAGGTGCACCATCTTGTTGAAAATAAAATTCCTCTCCTTCATAAAGCATAATGGATACTTTAAGCAGGTTAAGGTACTGAGTACCAGTACCAGTCCCCTCGAAAAAGTATGGCGCTACAATACCCCTGGACGACACACCACACCAAACTGTAAGACCTGGTAAATTCACTGCGTTGTCTAAATAAATTTGTGGATTTTCTGATGATCAGTATACGCAGTTATGCCGGTTAACTGTACCATTGAGTTTAAATGTTGCTTCATCAGATCAAACAATCTTGTGAACAAAATTTGCATCCTCAGTCACTTTCATTTTAAACCATTCACAAAAGATCTGCGGTCAGAATCGTCTTCAGACAATTTCTGTAACAGCCTTGGAACATAACACTTCCACTTAGCAGTTTTGAGAATCCGGTTTACACTTCGTTTTACTGATTCCGGTCTCATTAGCACATCGTCTTACAGACTGTTTTGGTGATCGTTCAAATTGCTCTAACACCATAGCAGAATTTTCTGCATTCGTTGAAGTTCGACGTCTCCCAGATCGTTCCCTGCACTTGTATTGCACGGTACCTAAGTCTTGAAATTGTCACGAATTCTTGAAATTGTGGTTCGTGTTGGTGGCTCAGTCTTGAAGTCATGTCTTCACTCTCTTTGAACCTCACACATATTCTCAAATTTCCAGAACCACTTCAAAATTGCTTTTCTTTGCTCAAAGTCAAATGATGCTCCGCCATTTTTATTATGTTGTGAATTATGGGTATTAAATTGTTGCTTTTCATTATGACTTAAGTCATCATTTAATTAGATGTCATGCAACAATGAGTCGCTATAATTTTCATCCAAACAATAATCCGTGAATAGATCTTCTACAAGACAATATGTATACATAATTTTGGGACACCCTATATTATACTGAGAGAGCATTTATATCAAGTAAACCCGTGAATTTTGCAATTCATGGCGAGAAAGTGAAAAACGAAAACGGATTTTTGGAATTCTCTATGATTCTATAAAACTTGGCTGACGAAACTTACTTATCTTCGGAGCCGCATACGATCATCTTCAGAAGTTTTAGAGCCGCATGACACATTCTGTGCTAATAAATTTATGAATAGTAAAACATAACCTGTACCCGAAGCAATTAAAATATAATGCATGTCCCTTAGGCATCCACAGCACACCTCAAGTCACACTACGTCATTGTGCTCTGCAGTAAAGAAACACTGATATGCCTCTGAATGAAAATTTAAAAGAGCCGCGTGCGGCTCGCGAGCCACGGTTTACTCACCCCTGCTATAAAATCTTTACAATGTTTACATCCGCTCTTGAATGTTCTAGGACCGGCTTGTTCCATTCCTTACCATTACACCTTAGATAAAGTGATCCATTATCTACCTTTTTAACATTCATTGCCTCTGGAGCAATTATCTTTTATCTGCTCGGTGAACATTATTTTTTCTCGTGTAATACTTTTGGAGAGTGGCATATTATGCATAAATAATAATTTGTTTGCTGTGGTCAATAATTAGCCTTTAAAAATTGCTCGGCTTTCGCCAGTATAAAAATTCGAAATGAAAGTTTTATGAGAATAATATCTAGCGATCGGCGTCCGATCCTAAGCTAAAGCTGTTACGCCAGTGATGCGCATAACCCCGACCAGAAAGAAATCGCGCATCACCCACCCCAACGTTTCTTTTCTCTTTTTCTTGGTTAGGTATAAAGGTCATATTAAGGTCGTGGGTTTGGCACTTACGCAAGTGTTCGTCGAGATCATACTTGATAAACTCAATGTAGGCTGGCTGTAATTTATATGAAAATAATATATAGCAACAAAAGCATCAGCTACGGCACCTTTAAGGGTACTCAATTCTCCATCCAAGTCTGCTTTAGTTGTTGAGATTTTTAAACAGTTATTTAATGAAATATTCCATATATTTCAACTGATATTCCCTGCGATAATTTGTTTTAACAGTAACATTCATGTTTGTAGAATTCATATCGTAATGCAACTTGCTGATGAGATTTATTTATGTTACCTAGTACCTATAATGAACGGTGTTTTTTGGTGGAAAATCAGAGCTGTTCTTGTTCTACTGAGGTTCATTACAAGAAAAATTTCTAGCAATCAAATCGTAACCCTGATTACATTGTTCTTAGCATTTTTCGTCATTGAATGCTGAACGTTCTTTGTTTAAATAAAATAAATTGTAGTAGTTCAATAAGCACAATCCACAGAAGAGGCGGACTTTAAATTATATTAATTACAAATGAAGGAGCTAGAAACAATAAATTGAAGAAGTGATGCCGTATTTGAAAAAAAGAGCCCGCAGGAATAAGCTTGAAATAAATACACGTATTATTGATTAAATTTTTTAAATAAAGATATCATATTCACCTGTTTTTGAGCTGGTGACTGACTTGTTTTTCTGGTTTTCGGAGGGGTCGAAAATCGGGTCATCTCGAACTCTTTCATAATATCATATGTAATTATTTTTTTAAATCCTACCGATCTCTCTCTTTCTCTCTCCAACACAAACACGAAATCATATACACTCAAATCGCCCTTCGAATTAAAATTGCAAGGCAGAATATTTCCAAATACTCTCCGAGGGACGTTCGAAACGAAAAGGACAACGCACACGGAAAGAAAATCTGTTTTGTAGAAGGACTATGAAACAAATGCATATATCAAACCCTTACTTGTCTCACTTGCACAAAAGTAATGTTGCTGCTCCAATAAAATTGCAAAATATTGCTCTATTTAGTAAGAAGATGAATGAACGTGCAATTAATTCACTAAAGAATTATCGTCTTATGGATGAATAAACTTTCCAGAATAACCATTTAAGTATGAAAAATTAAGTACTGTCTTAGGTATCTCCTATAGCCATGACAAGGTTATAAAAACGTGGATTATGGCTACCAGGCCGCCGTCATATAAAAGTGGTTTTCGAATCTAAAAATTGTCGAGCTTATATAAAAACAGAAAAAGTGTAAATATGATGGAATTTCCTTCGAAACGTATAACTCCCATATTTTTTGCACATGGTTGCACAAAATAGTTTCGCGCAATAAAATTACAGGAAAATAAATCTGGAACGTTGTAAAGAATATATTTAAAAAATCGGATTGTGAACAAGAATCTCCTCGGCGTCGAATTAAATCCACGATCCTGCATATGGGGCGACAATTTATGGTATAATATGCTTTTTAATAAGATATCTAATATCTATGCCGTGATTTCTGTGCACGAATTAGCGGAGATGGCATTTGCCTCAAAGTAAATTATTAAATACTAGGGAGATGCCCGTTGAAATTCAATGGGAAAGGTTTTTGCGAAATAAAAAATGAACATAAATATTCCTTGAATTTCATTGTATGGCAAGGGAACAAACTTTCTTTCTTTTAGGCGTTCGTTGTTTCAAGTTTCGAACTTCTACGATGATTCTAAGTCCCTAATTTTAATATGCGAATGAATAATGTTATAAATTCAAATGTATTCCTTCTCGTAAATAACGCAACGAATGTTGTTTACATTGGTTGCTATGAAAAGAATTTCTCTCTTCTTCTCTCTCTCGTACTAATTGTAAGAACAGTCAAAGCACACTTTCACCCATAAGGATTGAAATAACAATAGGATTTCGAGGTTTAACAATGTAATAGGTTGACATGGCAACATCCTGTTATAATGGCAAAATTTCTCCAAAATATGTGAATTAAACGTTTAAACATTAAGAATTTCGAAATGTAGGCGGGAAAAGATGAACAGAATAAGAAACTTCATAGTTTTCCTTTAAAATATGATAGATCCGAAGATCATAGGTGAATTATTTCTGATTTACATCTCAAAAAGAATAAAAGCCTGCAAGTCAAAAAGTCGATTTTTACGTGTTATCATATGGGAAATGGAAATGCCTACCTTGGAGTCGAACCTAGGACTTTTTTCGAGATTTATTTTCGTCATCATCTTACAATATGTGAATCAATCATTTCTGCCAAATTTCAAAAATCAATCTTGTTCCATTATCGAGTTATTCGCATTTTTATAGCGGGACAGAGGGAGCCACAAATGGACAGAAGTAGCCTTTTATTATTGTTAGAAGATATCAGAATAAGCGCACAAGTATAAAAAATGAGAAAAATAAGTTCTTCTCTCAGATATCTATCTCTTATGGATATTGAAGATACCTAAGACACGCGATGAAGTAATTAAAAAGAAACAAGTTTTAAAGGTTTATTTATTAGTTAACTAATTGCAGCGATGATATTTTAAATTCCTTTCTACTGTTAAGTCATCCAAAATAATTCGATTCCATATAAAAAAATAAAAAAAATTTAATACTAAGGTAAAAAAGCCGATAAATACCCTAACTACATTTCAATACTCCTTTAAAAAATAATTATTAAGAAATATTTACTACATCTGCAATATTTAATATTTCGAGCATTGAGACAAAAAATAATAGCGCCCGCTAATATAAAAAAACCGGCATCGGAAGCGCTTTCTTACACGTTAATGACGCTTTCGTTATCTCTTAATCTGAGGTTCAAAGAAAATGAAATAAAAAAGTTTGGCTCACATGAATCACCATTTGGGATTACGGAAGATAACCCTCTCGAGTCCATCCTTGAATTTTGGCCAAGTGTCAAAGATCTTCCAGCGGACCTCAAAGAGGCGTAGATTTTGAAATTTAATTGAAGTGTTCAATGAAAACCGTAAAGGAGTCGTCGGCTTTCATTTGGTATTCTAGTAATATTTTGCAAATGTCTAAACAGTGTATAAAATGCACTGTATATTTATTAATATGAGACATTATGAAAATATGTATCGGCAAATACATTTGTTTTTTATACCTTGATAATATTCGTAATGTTTATAACAGAGTGAAACCAATATTAGATTTGTAAGATGAATTGTTGCTTGGAGCAGAGTATTATAGTAAAACATGTTTCCTAGAATTGTTTCAAAAATACGTTTTCTTGATAACAGATATACATAATTTAAATTGTATTGCATGTTACATTGGATTTTTTATAAATGAGCGGGAAAGACATTCAGATGGACAAAAGAATATAATTTCAAGAACAAGCACTTAAAAATACTTGTCTCAGGTATATCCAATAGCCACAAGAAGGTTATAAAAAAAATCAGATGCGCATTTCGGTTGCAAAGAAGCCGCTTCAGTTTCAATTCGCCGAATTTGGAGATACATGAGACAAATATTTTTAAGTGCTTGTTTTTGAAAAGATAAGAAAATCGCCTCTTAGGTAAGTGACCTCCGCGTCAAGTCTTTTAGCCGTTTATCTGCGCAATTAATCTGAAAATCTGCCAGTCCCGAAATAGTTTAATTTTAATTTATCCTTTTTAAGTGACAGAATTTTACGCAAATGTAAGAAAACAATAATCCGCTTATTTGCGTAGTAATTTCATCAATTAAATCGCGCATGGAATATCGCAGAGGAACGTGGGGTTAAAGTATTCAATTTTGTGGGTTGATTCTTTCAACTTTAAATATTAATATTTTTTATAAATTTGTTTTTTTTTAATTAGCCGGATAATCATTGGTTCGCAAACAACATTGCATTACATTCTTATCTTTAAGGACTATCCTTAATGCGTAATAGGTAATAGGCAAATGACAACGACTTTATTTACAACTTAGAAATTACATTAAATCTATAAAACAGTTGAATGAAATATTCCAAGCTTACGTATTCATATCCGTCTAAGTATATTTTAAGCTTTTTGCCGTGGAACGTAACAAACTATTGATTTTTTAAATTAAATTTTTATCGCCAACAATTTCTCTTATAAACGCCGAAAATAATTAAAATAGTAGTCATTTTTTCATTCGAACTTTGGATGCGAGGTTTCTATGGAAATTGAGAAAAATGCGATGAGATTCTAGGATATTATTGCTTTGGAATGATTTCCATCGCTTTTCGGGGTTATAGTATATGTATACTTCTTCGAATATCGATGCATTTCTCCGACTAAGAAGCCCTTTCGCGGCCAATCAAATTTCGAGGATTAAACGGCAGCCTGTGGGAGTCGGTGGGGTGATAATTAATATATTATATAATTATATTAACGCTGCAAATATAACAAAATATTCATTCTTCTATCCGTGATTTATTATACATATGTAATTATTAAACTATGAAATTTTTGGCCAAATTTCGTTAAGTAATAATATGTTTTTATTTTCTTTGTCCGGAAAATTAAATCGATAATAATAATCGCCTCAACGAATAACCCTGGCGCTTAAAGGCCCGTTCTTGTAAAAGAACAAATGGCAACGTGAATTTGATGTAAAACCCTCCGTCACTTTGATATTAGTTTTGACGCCAAATAAACCACTCGGAGAATTTGCGGCTGGTAAAGCAGGCGAAACAAATCCGATTAAATTTTGATTAAGCCGTTTTATGGAATAACTACATCGAGTAATTTTCAATGAATGTTTTCCTACGCAGCGGAACGTTTGACGTTTCAAAACCGGCGTCTTATGAATTGAACATAATTTTCCCGCGGTGTTTCGTAGCTTTAACCAAAATTAGGATATGATGGACTGTCACAATTCTTCGACGTACCTAACGCCACACGTGCAATTTTTCGTAAAATAGAAGGATATCCTCTAGTTTATATCTTAAATCTCACGGTTCTGTTCCTACCGCGTCAAAAACATAATTTCAAATATACAACGTTAGGTTGCCAGGTGACACCCCGGAAAAATGTATTATTATTATTATTAAATCTTTAATTTCCGGTTTAAAAATTATTATGACATCTAAAATAACAGAAGATCGCTTACCTCTCGCGTCTTCTCTGCCTGCGTTCTTCGAAAAAACTTCTCTCGAAGTTTACGACGAGAAACCTCTTCGCGTCCGTCTCTCGTAAACCCAAACAAAAGAAAAACGTGCGACCGTTAGCTTCGATCTCAGACGCCGCCACTACTGTGACTCCGCGAGCGTTGGGCGCACTAAAGAAGTTTTCCCCGCCGGCCTTCACGTTCTCTTCCTCTTCTTCCTCCCCTCTGATCTCCTCTTCTCCTCTCTCTCTCTCCTCTCCCCTATCTCTCTCCCCTACTCTCTCCCACTCTCTCTCGCTCCTCTTTCCCTCTCTCCTTAACACTCTCGACTACAGCGTTCGTTATGGTCTCCCACGCGGGTGTCCTGGGTTCCTAACCCGGCGAGACACACGAGAAGCCTTTCCAAGGCCTCCCTCTTTTCCCCCACGATCTCCACCGTTTTAATTTTTAGCTATTTTTTTCGAGAGCAGGTTTTCCGAATTATGCTTTTTATCCGGCGATCCAGTCATTTCTTTAGCTGGTTTTTCTGTTGGTCGTGTGAGGATGATATAACGCTATGACGTTTTTAAAGGTATCGAAAGAAATAAAATTCGATCTTCGGACGATAGCGGGCGTCTTTTAAAGAATTTCGGATATCGAGAGAAAAACACTATTCGATTCTTTCTACAGCTTAAAAAGTAGAACGAAAACGCTCGGGAATCGACGATCGATGAAATACCGCTGATGGCGGCTTATTTGTAGTCGGAAAGAGCTGCTGGTTGGCGCAACAGTTTCATAGCTACGGGAGTTACCTTATCTAAATCGTTGATAAAAGATATTAGGCGTTTTCGAGATGGCAGCATCGTTGAAGGCAATGTGTCGACATGAGAAAATTGTGAATTTTACAAGTTATGAATTTTCTGAAAGCCCATTAATACATATGATTTATTCAAAAGTCTTTTATCTGAATCTTTTATCCAAAGAAAAGCGATTCTAATTTACAGATAGCGTTTATTCCTGGAACATATGCTGGCCTAATTGAAAAAATTATCCATTATTATTTTATGAAGTAAATATGTCCAAAAAATTCAGATAATTCATATAGAGAAAAAATGATATAAGGGTTTATAAATATACACACAATCATGAACACATCACCATGGTGACGTTTACCTCCAAGGTGTTAATCCGTCCCTTTTTAACGCGCGCGGCTGCCAACCTGTTTCTACGTAAAATCTCATCAAAACAAGGTGACAAGATTGATGAAATGAGATGAGATGAATGCCGTTTTCTTAAAGTATTGTTTTTGATTGTAATTGTGAAGGTCAATAGATCCGCACGAATGAATCTCGACCATAAAACGGCGACAATTACAACACTTATCAAATTCCGCGAAACTCAGGCGTATTCCGACTTAGTCTTACTTCGCCTTTTCAACAGCGCTTCATCAGGGATCGAATAACGTATACTTAACATATAAATACCTATTGTTACTTCATCCGATAACGTAATGCAGTACTTCAGGACATAGAATAAGAAAAATGCTATTAGTTTACGTTATGCAACGTCTTGGTAACGTCGTAACGGACAACTAAATCACGTTAAAATGTTATTTTAAAAGAAATGCTATAAACTAATTAATATAATTGATTTATTGTGGTTTCCCACAGTAATAGTTCATTTAAACATGAAGAAAATGAGATGTGAGCAGTAAAAAGAAGACTATGAATTATAGCCTTGTTACTTGAAAAATTGAATAAAAATCTAACTACAACTAAAAAAGAAATACGAATGATATTTTTTTGATAAAAAAGCTGTGTCATTAATAAAGTTTATCACATTTAAGTATCTATTCATATTTTTTGCTTCAGTTTAACAAGTTGGATATTATTCAGAGATGCTTGGATTATTTTTCCACCTTTGAAGATTAGAACCGCCTTTAAACCGTAGCTTGTATATCCATTTCCACGAACACGGCTTTTGAAATTTATTGTAATTCATAGGAGAAAACTCTTTGCGCTTCAAAAAAGCTCACGATTAATGCTTTATATGTAAATGTTTCAAATATGGCTTCGTTATTTACTCGGTCGTCGTTTTTCACATAAAAGATCAAAGTTTGTTTCAAAACATGAAGTTCTGTAACTAGGCATTGCTTTCATGGTGATGTGTATTATTTTGGTTTGTATTGTTGCTCACTTTATGAGATATTTCGTCCTATCTATGTTCAACTAGGTAACCTAAACAGCTAAGCCGTTACCGCTTTCCCTTAAAAATTATCCCTCGCCCTCTTCGTTTCGTGAAGAATCTGAACTTTCCCTCATTTTTCCTCTTCTCAGCGCTTCTCCGGACGAAAATTCTGAAACTATGCGCTTAAACTTAGTATTGCGCCCGATTATGCACTGCCGTATTCTGTTCCGCAACTCGCGTAGAAATGTTGCTAAACTGTTCTATTAAATCACAACAATTAATAGGCAAATATGTTAATCGAGAGAGTAACCCATGTCGCGTTTACCGATAATGGGTGACATTTCTTGTTTATTTAGTTAACCTTGCAAGAAGGCCATAAGCCTGGTTGCGAGGAAATATTAGAAAATATATAAAATAGTGTCACACACACATAACATAAGATAGAAAACATTATTCAATAAACACATAAAGTAAATAAAATGATCCGTGTCGAATAAGAGAAATAACACGTGGCAGTTAAAAAGTACTTCATCAGTATAACATATTACATTCCGGAATTGCGAGTTTTCAAGTCTCATGGTAGGCCTTCCCGGCTACCGTAGCGGTCACGGGGCCCAAAAAGTCCCGATAGCATATGGAAAATGGAACAATCAGGTTTTAGTCGCCATGAGAGGCTTGAATATGCCCTTTTGCGGATAAGGTGAACAAAGTTCTAGCAAAACATTTTACTGTTTTGCGTTGGAATGAATAATCGGAATCGGAAATCTTGAGATCTTGAAGAGCAACTCTCAAAACTGAGTTTGCGCCGTAAGTGGTTGTTGAGTCGCGTGCTTTCGCTTTCGGAGACTCCTGAGCGACGCATATTTTGCCGTCGTTGTGTCAGCGACAACCGCTAGCCGCGAGCTCTACGTGAGATATTAGTTATGGCCTATTCATCTAAAGGCATAAATAATAGTGCTTCTAAGGAAACGTGGTCACATACCGCTGTCAATCTTGGGCGTGTTTACAGAACAGGATGGCGACGAAGTGCGTCGAAAAACTGAATATTTATATCGTACAGAAATGTGCAACTAAAGAGACATATGGGAAAACTAATCGTTTTGTATGCCTAATTATTTTTAAATAATTTAAATATATTTTTTATTGGTTGTTTGTTTTTAAATTTGATCTTATATCATCTATCTGGGGATGTCGGCGGTGTAGTGGTAAGGGCGTTGGCCTGTAACGCTAAGTGGCACCGGGCACGAATTCTGAGAAAGGGGGATTTTTTCCGAGGTCGCCCGTTCCCCTACTTGTGCGGTTTGAGGAGACCGCGGAAAAAGTCTACGCTCCGTCCTTCGGAAGGAACGTTAAACAGTTGGCTCCCTTGGTGCTCTTCGCGAAGAGTAGGCAAATGCCGTCACCGGGTTTCCCTCTTCCCTTGTGTGTGTGTGTGTCCGGTGTGGAAGGCAACGGGAAACCACCACACCGTGTATATATATATCACGGTAAATGTGCGTAGTCCGGTAAATGTGTACATTTCTCTGTTAATGTGCACATTTACCACCAAGTTCGGTAAATGTAAGTATAACATACTTTTACCGATTGGATTGGGGAAATGTACACATTTACCTAGAGACAGGTAAATGTGGATAAACGTCGCAACACAGGCCACAACTTGGCGGCGTCGCGAACATCTGTTGCAGTGTAGAAGTACGGTAAATGTGTAAATTTTGTGGTAAATGTGCACAACTAAACTAAATTTGAACATGAAATTTTACTCGGCCCCACCGGGTTGGGTAGGTTAGTCGAAATGTTTTTGGTTCCTCCTCACGTTCATTGTGTTCATCCCCCGGGTTGGGAAGCGTTCATCTTAATATATACCAGTGGAGCCGAACCCTCGATGACTTTTATTATAAATTATCGCAAATATTAATGTGTAGCATTTCTCACTCTTATTTATTTCCACATTTACCAAGACACATCGGTAAAAGTGCACATTTACCGGTAAATGTACGGATAATACGTATTTCTGGAAACTTTAACTTACATTTACCGAGCTTGGTGATAAATGTGCACATTTACCGGCAAATGTACACATTTCCCGATTACGTACCTTTACCGTAACATATATAGTCCCTAGTCAAAACCAATCATTGAATTGGTAGGACCTATCGTAAGACAGAATACTAGAATGATTGAATGAGTCATCTCACTCCCAAAGCGGTTAAGTGGCAAAAAGAAAATATAACAGTAGAGGATGTGAAATTTACATAAAACATTTAAAAGAAATCACGCACGCATTCACTGAAAAGTAAAAAATAAATACAAAATTCAACTAATGTAATGTTCCAGAAAATAAAATAATTTTGGGTATAAGTATATACGTTGGGTGGCAAAGAAATATTAGTGATGATTTATTTGCTACAGATCACGCTACAAAAATTTTGTGTGACATTTGTGTGAATTTTATATTTATTTTTCCCTTTTTATTTCATATAAACGGTAGTTTCATTATTTTATAAATAAAAATTGTGTATTTGATTTTAAGAACAAGTTTACCGATCTACTCGGTGAATTTGTATTGTATATTGTATTTGTTGTTTATTTATGGAGTTAATAAGTGCGCCAAAAGTTTTAAAAAATAAGATCAAATACAAGAATGAATTATCCTTTATTGTTGCGCTAAGTAGTTCCATCTATTCATAAGATCTATTCTGGATCTACTCGATTTCGTTTAATCATGTAGGCTCCACAGCCGCGCACAGACAGACAGACACACTGCATACGTGTATTTCCGTCAAAATCTCGGTCTGTTTTTTCGTGAATCCACTATACACTACGTATATGAGAATGTGATGATATCTAATATAATATTTTAAGGATTAATTCGCATTTTTCAGTTGGGTCACAAATAAAATTATCGATATAGTTTTCTTCAAAATGAAAAAGCATACTAGATTTTGTGTGGCTTTTTCCAATATATACCCTTCCTCAAAACAAATTTTGTTCTGACGGTCAATCAAGTTGTCATATATTTTTGTATAATTTTTGCTAATATTCTTTAATTTCTCGTTCATTCTATTTAGTGAGTCTTATAAATATTTTTTGCGGTCCCCAAAAACCATGGGACCCACGGACCGCGTTGGCCTGCACCCTCCCAAGTCACGCTCCTCCCAGCGGGCTATAGCCATTCGTCTAGGACAGGACTCTCCTAATTATGGCCCGCAGGCCACATGTGGCCCGCAGGCCACATGTGGCCCGCGATCCCATTTAATGTGGCCCTCGAGCCTGTAATAAGCCTTAGACATTTTTACTTTCTCCATACGTAGTATAGGGGAAAGTATTATTTTCATGAAAAAAATCGACTTCGATATTTCAACGAAAATAGACGTCTTGAGGTCCCATGAACACGTTTTGACCATTTTCTCGATGGTGTCTGTGTGTGTGTGTGTGTGTGTATGTGTGTGTGTATGTGATCGCTTTTTGTTAAGTCAAAAACTATTAATCAGGTCAACAAAAAAATTTATATTTAACATTTGTATGAAAGTCACAAGAACTGATTAGTTTTTGGTAAAAATCGGTCAACTGGAAGTGGGTGTTTTCTCTTGTCACATCCATTATTTTGAAATATTTGCTTTAATATTTGATAAATGTAAAAATGTATTGGAATAAAAGTCGTAGAAAATGTAATTTTCTACAACCTTTGTTTGAAATATTTTCCCATATAATGCATTAAGAGATATCTTATATTTTTAGCTGACGCCACCATGCCATCCACCGACGACTATTGTTAATAATTGACGCTTAGTTACATCTTAGTAACGCTCGTTTTTCTTTTATTAATTGTTGCAGCTTTGTGGCTATATCCAATATCAGAAGGCTATGGTTTGAGTTTATTTCTGTTCTTTGTAAAGTCTAAAATTTTTTCGCAGTTTCTTAAAATATTTATTATTATGTAACCTATTTATAATTTATAGAAATATTACAGAGAAAGTCATGTGGTGGCCACATCAGATTTTTTACTAGATATAGCAATCAAGCAGTGTTGGAAAACGTTATGCGTAACGTAACGAAATAACGAAATGACCGCGCGCACGTGCGTTATTCCGCACTTTCTTCCTCAAGGAACACCTCCACAATCCCATTCCCTCTCGAATTTTCTCTAATATTTTCCAGAAAAAGCGACAGATGTTTCACCTACCCTTTTTTGCGGAAAATTTAGTTTAAAGTAAATTCATTGATAACTTTGTTTCGCCCTCCCCCTCTCTCTCTCTCTACTTTTCTGGGAAATTGACTTCCTATTCTCAAATTCGTCCTAATAAAGAATATTATCTATCTATCTATCTCCCCCTATCGTTCCTTCTCTGTCTCCCTCCCTCCCTCTTTATCTCTCTTTTTCTCACTATCTCGCCCTCTCTGGAAAAATGGACTTCCTATTCTCAATCTCGCTGTAATAAAGACCATTATTTATCTATATCTCACTTTTTCTCCTTCTCTGTCTCCCTACTTTTCTGTAAGGTAGACAAAATAAAAAACATAAACTCTGAAATAATTTAATTTCAGTATTGATTTCACACCGGTTATCAAAATACAATAGGAAACAATAAATTACTCAGGATCTGAATTTCTAGAAATATTGTAACATTTTTCATAAACCATTTTAGCATGCTCTATACCAGTGCTTCCCAAACTATGGTCCGCGGACCATTTGTGGTTTCGTTGGTGTTCCGCGAAGGTTTCCAAAATGGAATTTTTTAGAATTAACGGCATATTTAGTTGAATTTTTTTGGGAAAAGTTAATCAATTCTTACACTATCACAGGTATTCAATACTTTATTAACCCTTAGTTTGGCGTGCTGGCGTACAGAGTACGCCAACGCATTTTGAAATACTGGAAATTTGTAAATTTTGCTTCACATACATTATTCTTTTATGTAGCATATGAGTATTGCCTGAGTAGTAGAATAAGTTGTTTGCAACCTTTTAGCTATTGTTCTTGAGGAGTAAAACAGACGGAAAGCTTTGTGCATCGCTTCTACCGTGCTATATACGCATCGCGATTTGTCTGTGATAGTTTAAATATTTCAATAACGTCAATTTTTTGAGCATTAATTCTTCTATTGTTACAATGTTTATTCTAAAATGGCGCTTATTTTAATGTTTCATAGCAATAAAATTTTAATACAATAATGCGTATCTAATTAACCCCTTTTCTTAAACGTAGTTACAGTAAGTACGTTTGTGTAAGAAATGAAGTGGTCCGTAAGGCCTGGAGGGCTGCTGTAGTGGACCACGGAGCTCAAAAGTTTGGGAGGCACAACTCTAAACAGAAATAATGTATTTTGCATTTGTTACAGAAATATTTAGTGTATCTTCTCTTTTTATTTTCTCTCGAACAGCTGTCGCATAATTTACGTTTAAAGGAAGGCCGTTTCATCAGAGTCCTCTGGACCTTCTTCCTCGTTGTCTTATTCATTTGTGTCACTTACATCTCCCTGATCATTTTAATCATTTTTCTTACTACACAATAGTTGTCACATTAATTCCACAGGTTGGGATTATTCAAGTCATATACAAAACCCTTATCAGTCATTGTAACAAAAATCACTTCTATACTAGGGAGAAATAACTTTTTATTAATCAATAAATGTCGCAATACATCTGTGAGATGCGAACAAGTAGGTAAACACTCTCAACGAGACTGAGACCAGATGGCTTAGAGAGACTTTTCTATAGAATAGAAAGTGGTGGGGAGGTAATGAGAAGGTAAACAATGTTTCAGTTACCGGAATCGAAAAATCTACAAAATTCGTTTCTTTGCATCTGACAGATTGGTTGCAACCGACGGAGTGTTTATTTTTGAAACTCATGTTTTAATCTAAGTCATTTTTTTCATCAATTTATTCTGAACCTGTTCAAACTTAGTTTCTCCCCCCTTTCCTTCCACCCACCCCGTTATGAAGCTCACTAGGAAATCTCCCTCTGCTTTTGTAACCCGTCAAGTCCAAGGACTAAAACCGCGCATTGAAAAATGATGTAATGATGTGGTCCTCATGACTGTGTCACTGCAACGTCTTTTGCACTCATACCGATTGATCTGTAAGACGTAAACATCGACGCAGCGAAAAAAACATTTCCGATTAATCGCCGTAGGTTCGTCTGTCGCGTCCTAATTTCATGTCGGTCCGACACACCCCGACTCTTTCTATGAGGACGAGTGGCTGGTGAAAGCCAGGTGGCGTCCTGTCCCACTTTAATTCCTACGAAATAGTACAACCTCGCTTGGTAAGCCACACACTGGCCCCTAGTGGCGAGGCAAGGTGAGAAGGCCGTTACTCCGTGTGACGTCATCAGCTCTCTTTCAGACCACAGCGTTCTTGCTGTATGCATAGGCTTATCATAAGTCCCGGTATGACCGAGATTGTTCCGGTTTCAAGGTCATGTCCCGATCTGGGTGTTGTTTTGTTCCGGAAAAAAAATCTGAGCCGAAATTAGAGGTAGTTGTAAAGAAATTGTTGCTGAATAAATAAACATGTTCATGGTAACAAATAATTTCTTTTTTGTTAAAATTATTAATTTTTGATATAATATTGTAATAATAATAATATTTCCGATTTTTCTTTGGATAATTTTGATTAACCTCTCACCCTTCCAATTCTCATCCCCCAATGTTTGAAAATGTGGTAAAAACCACTGGAAAATTAATAAAAAAATTTGATATCAGTAGAAAATAGATTTGAGCTATGCAGAGTTCGTTTATATTGTATTTAATATCACGTAACAAATAAAAATAACAAAAGAAATGTCCCGGTTTTTCATATACAGAAATCGTTTAGTCCAGGTCTTGTCTCCTGAATATATGGTAAGTCTATATATACAACAACTATTTCCTAATTTCTCCCTCCCCCTCTCACATATTCCTCCCTCTTGCCCTTCTCTGATATTCCACCCTCCTCCCCTCTCTCATATTCCTACCTCCTAACCCCCTCTCTTATATTCTAACCTTCTCCCACCTATCTCATATTCCTCCCACCTCCTCCTATCCCATATTCCTTGCTCCCCTCTCTATCTCATATTCCTCCCTCTTCCCCCTCTCCCATATTCCACCATCATCCCCCCTTTCAGATATTCCTCCCCCCGCCCTCTCTAATATGCCTCCCTGATATTCCTCCCTCCTCCCCCCTCGCTCAAATACCCCCCTCCTCCCTTTCTCTCTCATATTTCTCCCTCCACCATCTCTCATATTTCTACCTCTTACCACTTCTTTCATATTGCTCCGCCGTATTCCTCTCATATTCCTCCCTCCTGCCCCCTCAGATATTTCTTACCCCACCCACATGTAATATTCCTCCCTCCCTCCTTCATTTCTCATATTCCTTCCTCCAACCCTCTCATATCCCTCCTCCTACACCACTTTATCATATTCCTCCCACTTCCACCCTTTCTCATATTACTCACTCCTCCCCCATTCTTCATATTCCTCATTCATCCCCCATTTCTAAAATTCCTCCCTCTTCCCACCTTTCTCATTTCCTCTGTCCTCTCCTCAATCATATACCTTCGTCCTGCCCCAGCTCTCATATACCTTGCTCCTCCTCCCTTTCAAATATTCCTCCCTCCGCCACTCGCTCATAACCCTCCATTCTCCCTTTCTCTCTTATATTTCTCCCTCCTCCTCCCTTTCTCGTATCCCTCCCTCGTCCAACCCTCTCTCATATTCATCCCTCCTCCGCCATTCGCTCATATTCCTCCCTCTTACCCCCTTACTCATATTCTTCCCTCCTTACGTTTCTCATATTCCTTCCTCCACACCCTCTCATATTCCTCCATCCTTCACTTTCTCATATTCCTACTACCATCCATTCTCAAATCCATCCCTCCTTCCCCTTACTCATATTCCTCCCTCCTCCACCCTTTCTCATTCCTCCATCCTCCCTCTCTCATATACCATCCTCCTCCTCCACTCTCATATTCCTCCCTCCTTCCCCATTTTCATATTTCTCCCTCCGACTTTCTCATATTCCTTTCTCCTAACCACTCGCTCATATTTCTCCTTCTTCCCCCACTCTCATGTTCCACCCACCTCCTCCACATTCTCATAGTCCTCCCTCTTACTCCTCTAATATTACTCCATCATCCTCTCATATTCCTCCCTCCTTCCCCCTCTCTCATATATCTTCCTCTTTCAACTCTTTCATATTTCACCCTCTTCCCCCCTTTCTCTTATTCCTATCTCCTTTGCCTCCTCATATTCCACCCTCCTCCCACTTCTCTCAGATTCCTCCCTCCTCCCCCCTCTCAGATATACTCCCCTCGTCCCTCCCTCTCATATTCCTCCATCCGCAACTCCCTCGTATGCCCCTATCTTATATTCCTCCCTCCTCCCCACTAGCGCCTATTCCTCCCCCCTCCTCTTCTCCCATATCCCTCCCTTAAACCCCTATCTCATATTCCTCCCTCCCCTCCCTCCCTCATATTCCTCCCTCCCCTCCCTCTCTCATATTCCTCCCTCCCCTCCCTCTATCATATTCCTCCCTACTTCCCCCTCTCTCATATTCCTCCCTCATTCTCCTTTTCACATATTACTCCCTCCTTCATCTTTATCATATTCCTCTTCCTTCCCTTCTCTGTGAATCCCTCCTCCAACCCCTCTCATATTCCTTCCTCCTCCTTCTCTCTTAATTTCCTCCCTCCTCCCCCTCGCACATATTCCTCCATCCTCCTCTCTCTCATATTTCTCCCTCCTCCACCTATTTCTCATATTCCTCCCTCCTCACCCACACACGATCTTCCGTCATCCCCCCTCTGTCATATTCCTCCCTACTACCACCTTCTTTCATATAACTCCCTCCTCCTGGCTTCTTTCATATTCGCTTGACCTCCCTCATATACCCCATATTCCCTATACCAATAGTTCTCATATTCCTCCTTTCTCCCCCATTTCATATTCTTCCCTCTTCGTCCCTCTCTCATTTTCCTCCCTCCCCAGCCCCCTTCCATATACCTCCTTCCCCCCTTCTCATATTCCTCCCTCCTCCACCCTTTCTCATATTCCTCCCTTCTCCCCCTCTCTAATATTCCTCCATCTTCCCCCCTCTCCCATATACCTCCCTCCTCTCTCATATTGCACCCTTCTCCACCTCATTCTCATATTCCTTCCTCACCCAGTCTCATATTCAGTTATCCTCCCCCATTCTCATATTTCTTTCTCTACCCACCTCATATTCCTCCCTCTACACCACTTTTTGTAATCCTCTCTCCGCCCAACTTCCTCATATTCCTTCCTCCATCCCCTATCTCATATTCCTCCATCCTACCATCACTCATATTCCTCCCTCCGCTCCCCTTTCTCGTATTCCTCCCTCCCCCATTTCTCATATTCGTCCCTCCACCCTCCCCTCTGCTAATCCTCCCTTCTTCCTCGCTTTCTGACATTCTTCACTCTATTCCTCTCTCAATTTCCTCCCCTCCCCTTTCTCATATTCCTACTTCCAACTCCTCCCATATTTTTCACTCCTTTCCTTTCTCATTTTTTTTACATATTCCTCCCTCCTCGTCCATATCTAATTTAATCCATTCTCCCCTCATTCATATACCTTCCTCCTCCCCACAATCTTATTCCTTCCGCTTCCCCTCTTTCTCATATTCTTCTCTCCTTTGCCCGCTCATATTCCCACCCTCCTCCATAATCTCTCATATTCCATCCTCCTCCCCCTTCTTATATTCCTTTCTCCTCCCCACTCTCTCATATTTCTCCCTCCTTTCTCATATTGCACCCTTCTTCAACCCTTTCTCATATTCCTCCCTCCCCAAACTCTATTGTTCATTTATCCTCTCCCATTCCCCATTCTCACATTTCTAACTCCGCCCTCCTCATATTCCTCCCTCCTACCCCTTTCTCGTAATCCACCCTTCACCCCTTTCTCATATTCCTCCCTCCTCCCCATTTATCATATTGGTCCCTCATTCCTTCTCTTATATTCCTTCCTCCAACCCCTCTCATATTCCTCCCTCCATCTACTCCCTCATATACCTCCCTCCTTACCCCTTTCTCATATTCATCCCTCCACTCCTCTTTCATATTTCTCCTCCATCCTCATACTCAAAAATAATCCTCCCTCCTCCACTCTCTCTAATATTCCTCCCTCCTAACCTCGTATCTAATATTCCTCCAGCCAACCCCATTATTATTCCGCTCTACCCCTTTCTAATATTCCTCCCTCCTCCCCTTCACTCTCATATTCCTTTATCCTCAACTTACTCATATTTCTTCATCCTTCCTCCTCTCATATTCATTCCTCCACACCCCATTCTCCCTGCTCCCACTTCATCATATTCCCCTCTTATCACCCTCGCTCATATACCTCCCTCCTACATTTCTATATCATATATCGCCCTACTCCCCCAACTCTCATATTCCTCCCTCCTCTGTCCTCTCCCATATACCTCCCTCTTTACACCCTCTCTCATATTCTTCCCTCCTTTCCTTTCTCATATTCCTTCTTCCACCCATTCCTTTCTTCACCCTTTCTCATATTCCTCCCGCCTTCACACTTTCTCATTACGTACTACCTCCACACACTCATATACCTTACTACTCCCCCTTTCTCATATTATTTCCTCTACACTCCCTCATATTCCTCCCTCCTCCATTTCACATATTTCTCCCTCCTCCCCATCTCTCATATTCCTCACTCCTCCCCTCTCTCAAATATACCTCCCTTTTACCCCCTCTCTCATATTCCTTCGTCCTCCCCTCTCATAATTCTCCCTCCTCCACCTCTCTTATTCCTCCCTCCTCCCTCTCTCATTATCCTACCTCTCTCATATTTCTCCCCTCTCATATTCTTCCCTACTTTCCTTTCTCATATTCCTTCTTCCACCCATTCCTTTCTTCACCCTTTCTCATTACGTACTACCTCCCCACACTCATATACCTTACTCCTCCCCCTTTCTCATATTATTTCCTCTACACTCCCTCATATTCCTCCCTCCTCCCTTTCTCCTTCATATTTATTCCTCATTCTCCATATCTCATATTCCTACCCCCATTTCTCATTATATTTCTTCCTCCCCACCCTCGCATATTGCTCCCTCCTCACCACTTTCTCATATTCTTCTCTCCACAGATCTCTCGTATTCCTCCCTCCGCTCTCTCTAATATTCCTCCCTCCTCCGGCCCTCTCTCATATTCCTCCCGCCTGCCCCATTCTCATTCCTCCCCCTACTCATATTTCTCCGCCCTCCCCCTCTCATATTCTATCATCCTCCTCATCTCTCATATTTGTCCCCTCTCATATTATTCCCTCCTTCTCTCTCTCATATCCCTCCCTTCTCCACCCCTTTGTCATATTCCTGCTTCCTCCACCCATTCTCATTAACTAGGTCATCCCCACACTCATATACCTTCGTCCTCCACCCTTCCTCATATTCTTCCCTCCACCCTTTCTCTCCCATATTTCTCCCTCTTTCTCCCTCTCTCATATTCCTCCCTCTCCACTCTTCTCTCATATCCCTCCCTCCTCCATCCGTCTCTCATATTCCTCCCATTTACACCTCCTCTCATATTCCTCCCTCAGCCCCCTCTGATATTACTCCCTCCTCTCTCACATTCCTATCTACTCCCCCTCTAATATTCCTCCCTCCTTGCCTTTCACATATTCCTTCTTCCACCTCCTCTCATATCCCTCCCTGGCTCCTCTTCTTGTCATATTACTCTCTCCTCCGTACTTTCTCATTTCCTATGTCATCCCCTTACTCATATACCTTCTTCCTCCGCCCTCTCTCATATTCCTCCCTCCTCCCACATTTTCATATTTCTCCCTCCACCCAACTTTCTCATATCCCTCCCACCCCCTTTATCATATTTCTCCCTCTTCCCTTCTCTAATATTCCTTCCTCCAACTCTTCCGTCTCTTTCTTATATTCTTCCCTCCACCCTTTCTCTTATATCCCCCCTCCCCGCTCTCATATTCCTGCTTCCTTCTCTTTCTCATATTCCTTCTTCCACCCCCTCCCATATCCCTCCCTCCTACACCCCTTTCTCATATTCATCCCTCCCCCCCGCTTTCTCGTATTCCTTCCTCCTCCCCCTTTCTCATATCCTCTCTTCTTCCCCCTCTTTAATTCCATCCTTCTCCCCCGTCTCACATATTCCTCCTTCCTCCCCCATCTTATATCCCTTTCTCTTCCCCCATCTCTCATATTCCTCTCTCATCCCTCCTCTACCATATTGCTACCTTCTCCAATTTTTTCTCATAATCCTCACTCCCCCCTTTCTCATGTTCCTCCCACCACCACCCTCTTATTCCTTTATCCTCCCTCATTCTAATATTCCTTACTCCATCCTTCTCATATTCTTACCTCCTCCTCCCTTTCTTAATGATAAATAATTTGTAAAAGCACGAAAGCGACATCTGTTTTTGCTTGACAGAAGCTGTCGATAATGAATCGATTATTAATAAATTCTTTAATGAGAAACTTATTTTAATATATAATTATAGTAATGCGTTTATTTTTATTATTTGAAAACATTTTTATAATAATAAGTAATTTCTAATAGCAAGAAAGCGACATGTTTTTCCTTGACAGAAACTGTCTACAATGAAATTATTATTAATAAATTCTTTAATGACTGTCTTGGCTTTAAAACAAATTTTATGCATAAACTTGCAACAAACATATCCTCATTTTTATGATACTTTAACAGTCGCATACCAATGCTTAGTTGATACCACATTAATACCAATGAGGGGGGTCAGTGGCTAGGAATATGAGAGATGGGGAGGAGGGAGAAATATGTGAAAGGGAGGAGGGAGAAATATGAGGGAGTGTAGAGGAAATAATATGAGAAAGGGGGAGGAGTAAGGTATATGAGTGTGTGGAGGTAGTACGTAATGAGAAAGTGTGAAGGCGGGAGGAATATGAGAAAGGGTGAAGAAAGGAATGGGTGGAAGAAGGAATATGAGAAAGGAAAGGAGGGAAGAATATGAGAGGGGAGAAATATGAGAGAGGGAGAGATAGGATAATGAGAGGGGGAGGAGGGAGGAATAAGAGAGGTGGAGGAGGGAGAATTATGAGAGGGGGAGGACGAAGGAATATGAGAGAGGGGGTAAAAGGGAGGTATATTTGAGAGAGGGGAGAAGGAGTGAGGGATATGAGAGATGGGGAGGAGGGAGAAATATGTGAATGGGAGGAGGGAGTAATATGAACGAGGGGGATAAAGGAGTATGAGTATGAGAAAGTGAGAGCAGGGAAGAATATGAAAATGCGAGGAGGGAGGAATATAAGAAAGAAGGGATGAAGGAGGAATATGATAAAGGGGGGAGGGAGGAATGAGGATGGGGTAGGCGGGAGGTATATTAGAGAGAGAGGAGGAGGAAGGAATATGACTGAGTGTGAGGAGGGAGGAATATGAGGGAGAAGTGGAAAGAGGGTTATGAGAAAAGGTTGAGGAGGGAGGAATATGAGAGAGGGGTTGGAGGAAGGAATATAAGAGAAGGGAAGAGGGAGCAATATGATAAAGGGGGAGGTGGGAGGAATATAACAAAGATGGGTGGAGGGAGAAATACATATAAGTGGTGGACGGAGGAATATGAGAAAGAGGGGCGGAAGGAGGAATACAAGAAAAGGGCAGGAGGGAGGAATATGAGGTGGGCGGAGTAAGAAATATGAGAATGGGAGGATAAAGGAATAAGAGAGTGTGGGGAGGGAGGAGTATGAGAAAGAGGTGGAGAAGGGTGCAATATGACAAAGTGTGGAGGAATATTAGAGAGGGGGGATGAGGGGGGAATATTAGAGCGGGGAAGGATAGAGGAATATGAGAAGGGGGAAAGAGGAATGAATATGAGAGTGTTGGGAGGAGGAAGGTATGATTGAGGGGAGAATGTAGGAAATGGGAAAGGGGCGAAGATGGAGGTATATGAGAAAGAGGGGAGGAGGGAGGAATATGAGGAAGGGAGATTAGGGGGAATATGAGGAAAGGGTGTAGGAGGGCGGAATATGAGAGGTGGAGGAGGGAGGAATATGAGGAAGGGGGGAGTAGGGGGGATATGATAAAAGGGTGTAGTAGGGTGGGATATGAGAGGGGGAGAAGGGAGGAATATGAAAGATAGTAGGAGGAAGCTTCATGAGTGAGGGGAGGAAGGAGGGAGGAATATGTGAAAGGGAAGGAGGAGGGAGGAAAATGAGAAATGGGAGGAAGAGCGAGAGATATGAGAAGGGGTGGAAAAAGGAATATGAGAAAAGGAAGCAGGGAGAAATATGACAGCGGGTAGAGGAAGGAATATGACAATGGGAAGGAGGGAGGAATATGAGAGTGGGAGGAGGGAGGAATATGAGGGAGGTGGTAAGAGGGAGTAACATGAGTGAGGGTGGAGGAGGGAGTAATATTACAGTGAGGGGGGAGAAAGAAATATGAGAAAGGGAGGAATATGAGGGAGGGGAGAAGAGAGAATAAGAGAAAGACGGAGGAGGTAGGAATGTGAAAATCGGGGAAGGAGGGGTAAATATAAGAAGCGGGGAGGATAAAGGAATATGAGAGTGTGGGGAGGAGGGAGGGCTATGAGAGAGGTGGGGAGGAGGGAGGAATATTAGAGAGGACGGAGGACGTAGGTATATGAGTGTGTGGATGTCGTAGGTAATGAGAAAGGGTGGAAGAGGGAGGAATATGAAAAAGGGGTGGATGAGCCAGGAATATGAGAAAGAGGTGGAGAAGGGTGGGATATGAGAGGAGGTGGAAGATGGAAAATGAGAAAGAAAAGGAGGGAGGAATATGAGAGGGGAGAAATATGAGAGGGGGGGAATGGTAGAATAATGAGAGGGGGCAGGAGGGAGGAATATGAGAGAGGGTGTAAAGAGGGAGGTATATGGGAGAGGACAGAGGAAAGAGGAATATGAGAGTTGGGGGAGTAGGGCGATATATGATATAGAATTGTAGGAGGGAGGTATATGAGCGAGGGTGATAAGGGAGGAATATGATGAAGTGGGAGCAGGGAGAATGGGGTGTGGAGGGATGAATATGAGAGGAGGAAGGATGGAGAAATATGAGTAAGGGGAGGATTAAGTTTTACCAATATTGGAATATATGCTTCTAGTAGTATACTTGTACTAGTTTCCGCGAACATGACGTCAGATAGAATCAGATGTAATGCTCATTATTAGAGCTTTCTTCCGCTAGTTGGTTCTGATTATGTTCAAGAATTTTCGACACTGTTTGGACGACGGTAACAAAACTAAACATATATTCAATTACTATTGATATTCATTTCATGATGTCATATGTGGAAATTATAATTGCTGAATTTTTTAAGGTCTTTGAGGACATATCCTGCGAAAGATAAATTTTTCCCCGTCATGTTGACGGGCTTTTATAGTTTTTATATTAGGGATAGTAGTATTTGCTAGTAATATAATAGTTTTGGTCAGGAAATTCGAAGTGAAAGGTGCGTGAATTTTGCGAGCAAGTACAGTAATACTGTCACTGCCATTAAAGAAATTTCGAGTGCCATGGGATAGATCGAGATAGTCACATGACATGAGTAGGCAAAAGATTGGAGTACAAATTCGGCCGTAAAGTATCTCTGTTTATTAAAAAAGGAAATTTCCGCGGTCGTAGCTGTAGGATAATAAAACGCAGTAATATTCTTCCCTTGCTCATAACGTAAAGTATATCGTGGCTCATCATGGACTTTATCGCGGCACACCGGTTGCGAAGCCTTGCCGTTTCAGCACAATATGAGAAGCGCACATACGAATCTCTTGACGCAACAGTTTAAAAGGTAAAATAATTACATAAATCAATTTGTGGGTATTTTTTTAAAAAAATATCCTAATTTGAAGTTCTTATCATTTATATTTTACGAGAAATTTGACTTGACAAACCGCGTCTTAGTGAGGCGAGCCGCCGCGTCTTCTGAGGTCTTTTTAAAAATATTTCAGCTCCCTAGCTTGCACCCTAGTACTGAAACATTTATCTATTTGTTAACATTTTAGGAATTTTTTTACATCCAAATTAATTAATATATCAGAATTTCATAACCCCTATTCGGTTATTTTTAGAATTCTACTATTACCAACGTCAGATTTGTTGCACATTCAGAAGTACATAAACATTAAATGTTTGTTTAAACATTTGCGAATTTTCTAATAACAACACAACAAAGAACGATGCAACGGTATATAACACAAAAACTTTTTTTAACATTGTTATAAAATAATGTAAGAACTGTCAAATACAACTCATAAACCCTCCCACAAGGATTCGTGGGATGTAAATTTCGCGCAGAACTATTCCAATTTGAAAAGCCGTCTTGGAGATGGTGAGGAAGAGAGGAGGAGAGATGAAGGGGAGGTTATAGGGGAAAGGCGCATGCACCTACAGAGGTTGTGCAAGGGGCGGAAGGCATGTTACTATGTTACAACGCACTAAGTGCAAATGTGACGTTAACAGCATGTTGAAAAGGCTAAATCGCTCTTATCTGATCTGTAAGGTATAGATTAAAATTTTATTCGTGTCGAGGACAAAATTATTAGGTGTAAATTATACCTTCATTATCCCAAAATACAATTGCCGTAACCTTCTTGATTGATTGTTTACCTTTAAAGTTTTTTGGTCCACTTGACCCCCTTGGTAACCATTGTTTAGATTGAATTTTGTTTTCCGGATCGTAATGGTAGATCCATGTTTAATCACCAGTCTCTATTCGGTGAAAGAAATCTTCTGGGCCTGCATCAAATCGGTTGAGGAACTCAACTGCATGGTAAACTCTCTGAGTCTTGTGTTCAGGGCGCAACGCTTTCGGTACCCATCTTGCAGAAAGCATGCTTAATCCTAAACTATCTTTGAGGATTGAATGAGCTGAGCCAAATGAGAAGTCTAAGCGTTTGGCTATCATTTGCACTGAAACTCGTCTATCTTCTTCCACAATTGATTGGGCGGCGACCACGGTTTCTTCGTTGATCGACGTTGGTGGTCTTCCACTTCGATAGTCATCTTTAATGTCTTCTCGTCAAAGCTTAAACCATTTTATTCATTCATAAACTGAAGTTTTCTTAGATTCATCATCCCCGTAAACTTTCTGCAAAGCCTGAATAATGGCATTCGATTTCCATGTAAGTTTTGTCATAAACATTATGTTTACTCGAATCTCAAACATTAAATTACCCATACTCATGAATTAATTGATTTGAAAAACTGCTTTTATATTATTACAAATGAATGAATTGTTACGAAATATTGAATTGTTATGGCTAAAATATTGCTTGTTTTAGGCAAAAATGTTTTGTTATTATTTGGAATGCAGGAAATATGTTACTGAAACTTTTTCATTTACCCTCGTGTGTGTATATATATATATATATATATATATATATATATATATATATATATAGTGAAACCTTGGTTATACGTAGTTCAAGGGGCCGAACAAAAAATACGTATAACTCAGAGTTACGTATAACTCAATAGATGGTTAAATAAGATCGACATATGAAGATTAAACCAGACATTTGGTGATTTCGTGAAAGGCACATATTTATAGAGCAAAAATAAACGAAATATCTCACAACCACAAACTCTCACTCGCTGATGTAGCACTCACAATCAGCACGTGATTTAAAAAAATACTCTTTCAACAAATTATATTTTATTTGAAATGAAATAGTCAGTTATTGCCTTTTGTTTCCTTCTTTTCATGGAAAAAAGGTACAGAGAACTTTCAAGTTGATTTGCTATGTACATAATCTCCTCTTGACTCTCAAAAGAGGAAATGAAGCGCTTCGCCACTTCCATACTAGCCAATGACTCTGAAAATGAGGTGATGTTTCCGAACAATTCGTTCTTTTCGTCATCTGATTCGGTACTATCTTCTTCTTGAATCACCACGCTTGCTGTGATTTCGTCATCATCTGTATAGTATGATGGTAAAAAGGCATTTTGTTCAGGAAAAAAATTATCTAGAGCATAACACTGGTCTGAAATATACTCAGCAAGGCTGCCGCAAACAGCGACATCATCATCGAAATGAATGAAGTCCTCAAACGATCATTCTGTTGACCAACTCTCAGGTGGCTCCACATCATCGGGTACATCATCGTCATCGGGTTTATGCAGCCCATCAAAAACAAATCCTGCATTATGGAAGCTCTTCTTTATCGTAGAAGGCTGGACAACATTCCAAGCGGAGGCAATGAAGTGCATTGCCTGAATAAGAAAATCACAATTTCAGACAATTTAGAAACCAAAGTCCATTAAGTGAGGAAGTTACTGATCACTGCAGTAATTTGTCTTACCTGAAGGACACTGAGTTGTGGGCGTTTTTTCTCCTGGCTCGCTTCTAGGAGGGAGACAGTATATTGAACCAAAATTTTGCGGTAATGTGCCTTTAGATTGGCAATTATGCCCAAGTCAAGTGGCTGCAGCTTGCTAGTGGTGTTAAGGGGGAAAAACTCGAGGCGGATATGGGAGAAACCTTGAAAATCGTGAGCAGTACAGTTGTCCCAGAAAAGTAGAATTTTTCGTTTTTCTTTGCGCATTCTGTCATTTAAATCCATCGGCCACTTTTTCATCACACTGCTCGTCATACAAGCCTTGCTATTTGCGGTGTAATCTGTAGGAAATGTCCTCACGTTTTTGAAACATCGAGGCTTAGTAGATTTGCCGGCACTTGTCTGTTCCAGCCGCATTGCAAGCAAGTAAAACTGTCAAACGTTGCTTGCTCTTCTTCCCCCCATGTCAAGTATCCATCTTTTCTGCAAATGTGCGACTTGGAAGGAAATTGTAGAAAAGTCCTGTTTCATCTATGTTGTAAATATCGGATGGCCTGTATCCCGCAATCAACATGCTCAACTGTTTTTCCTTCCAAAACGCTGCACAAACATTGTCAACCGAACTTGACTCCCCCGAAATCATGCGTCCAGTGATGCCATGCCTTTCTTTAAATCCTTGCAGCCAACCTTGTGAAACCTGAAATTCCTCAATTACATTCATCTTGGCTGCAAAACTCTTTGCCTTTTCTTGCAGTATGGTGCCGCTTTTAGGGATATTTTTTTATCTCATCTCTTTAAACAACATAAACAGAGATTTTTCTAGATCAGCATATCTTCCTTCCTGGACCCGTCTTCTTTTATGTGCATTCTGGCCAGCGCTTGCATAGTTTTCTCTCACTTGGTCGGATTTGGCCAGAATAGTGCACAGCGTTGTATACGGAATTTTCAGTCTGTTAGCCAGTTCTTTCTTCAACAGGTGCGGATTTTCTTCAGCCTCATTCATAATTTTTATTTTATTCTCTACTGTAATTCCTTTTCTTTTTTGAGACATGTCGCGAGTGTGTGAACGACAAAAGTGATATAAAGGCTGGCGAAACACTGAGGAGAATGTTCACGACTGATAAAACGCTGTGTCTTCCAGTGCACGACTATCCCCTTCTTAGCACAAAGTCAGCTTGGCCGATTTTTCTTCTGACTTCCCCTAACTCCCCCTATTTAGCAGAGGGCATTCCTCTAACTCCCCCTCCTTAGTGAGGGCGTTTAAAAAGCAGCACTGATAACATTTGTGTCCGAATCTCAGGCAGAATAAAAGCGTCGCAAGTAAAACGCATAATGTTTCGTTATTTTTTCCGCAGGATAGAATCTTACATTGGTATCAGATACCAGCAAATTACATCGCGTTATTTCAACATGACATAATCCTATAATAATGCAAATTAATAATTTGTATGCACAGCACGTAAATGCGTACAACCGAGATAAAAGTAGCTGGCGGGATCGGATGAACGCTACGTATAAATGAAATTTACGTATAAGTCAGATACGCATAACTCAGTATTTTAATACGTGTAACCATATGGTGTTTCGCCGGGACCAGCCATAAAATACGTATAAAGGAGTATTACGTATAATTGGGTTAGGCATAACCCAGGTTTCATTGTATGTGTGTGTATATACACACACATACAATGAAACCTGGGTTATATATATATATATATATATATATATATATATATATATATATATATATATATATGGATGTCAACAAGGTGTTGGGATGAGGAAACCTCTCTCTCTGTAGCTGAAGGAGTTGTTCCGAAAGCTTCTACGTTTGTGATGTTTCTGTTTTTTGTTATTTTACGTGTGTCGCTTCGACATCCCCAGGGACTCGCCAACCTGAAATCGTCTGATTGGTGAGTGTCCACTAAGTTTCCTCATCCCAACACCTTGTTGACATCCATATATATATTTTACCTTTCCTTTTCCCAAAGTTGTTATATATATATATATACACGTACACACCTCACCATTGCGTAAGCCGAGTGATATAGTCACCTCGGCTACCAGATCCTTGCGTTGGCGCTGCGATAAATGATTATTTGAATTCTCGTTGGAAGATAAACGCGTCCATCTTAGCAACAACATTAAACAAACTATTGTAATTGTTGATGGTGTAAGAGAAGTTTATTTTAATGTGGATTGTATTGATTCTAACATTCCTACGTATTCTGAAGGGATAATTCTGTTAATTATTATAAGTTTTTATTTATCTTAAAAACTTTTTATTTATTTAAGGTAATTGTAAAAACCTTTTCCCTATGAGTTTCATTAAGAATTACATCCGGAAAATCGAGGTACATGTAAACATTTGATTAATTTTATTATTATTATAAAATTCTTATTGTTCCACTTATAATATTGCCTTATACGATACATGTAATTTATTATTGTTAAATTATAATCACATTCGTATTGCTTTACTATTAATAATCATTAAAGCGATCTTCTCGGAATAGTTTACATTGAAAATTCATTTGAAAACTACTTTAGATAATTTTAATCTTTAAACTGTTCACTTTCCTCTTTTTTACTTTAGTTAAAATCTTTTATAATTATAGACCTTTAAGATCATTATTCTAAAAGCCCTCACATTAAATATCATATTCCTTTTTTTCACTAATTAAGATAGGTAATACTGTTTTAAAGGATTTTAATTTGAACATATTTAAATAAAAAAATTTAAAGTGTCGCGTTGTAGTTTAGCAATTCTTCAGCTAACTATGCTTATACAGTGGTTTTATATGGACGGTTGATTTGATGTTAGGAAAAGTACAATTTATTATTTTTGTCATTTCAGTTAGGTCACTAAAATATGAAATATTCAACAATTTCACTGCGACTAGTATTTAAAACTGAATTTCTCTGCACTTCGTTGATTTTACGTAATAGGAATTTATAAGTCAGTATTGATATTTATGAAACAAAAGATACAATCGAACCTCTTACTACTTATTTACAAAACATTCTGACAGTTCTCTACATCTGTCTGCTATTCTCACAACTGTAAAAGGGTTTACGGTTAAATAGGGATACCCCCACGTCTCTCAAGAGCTGGTAGACACTTTTGCAATTCATGAAAGCAGAAAGGTTATCATAATTATATTATAGGGTTTATTGATATTAAAGTATAAAATATATAATTCATTTTTATATCTTGACTTGTTGTTTTTAAGTTTGACTACCCATCAGCAATGGACAATTGGTCCAAATGTATTAGCGTGTGAACAGTAACATTTATCTAATTAGCTTATTTAAAAAAATACATGCAAAAGGTAACGCTAGAAAGTGACATTATTTTTTTGAATTTTAAACCTTTTAATGCTCTTCGAGAAAAAGAAACAACATAGTCACTTCCACAAATTTATTTGGCACGAAAGGTTTCACTACGATTATAGTATCATTAGGTGATAAAATATGAATACAGTTCCATATATATAGGGAAAAATGGGTGAGAGGGGCAGAGTAGGAGTTACATAGAAAACGAATGGAAGGTAAATAAATAAACGGTTAGGAAAAGGAAGGGGGTGGAAAGGAAGATGAAAGGCAAATAATGTTATAAAATGTTACTAAAACATTGTAAAAGGGGCCAAAGACAACGATGTTGATACAAAGTATTTAAAATATTTGGTAAGCAAAATTGAGAAGAATGATTGCGGAAAAGATATACATTTAAGAGAATCAGGTCTTCACAAATAATTATCTCTAGCTGTTCAAGAGCATCCTATTTGCGACCTTAATTTTCAAAGCGGAGGAATTTAGGATTGAAGGAACTATGATGATTGAGGTTTAAAAGATGTTTCGCAAATTGAGAATTCAAATTATTTAAACGGAAGCATTGCTTATGCTCCTTAATGTTCTTTTCAAAACTCCTGCGCCAGAATTAAGAAGGTTAACTTATAAATTGTTGATATAAATTTTGGCAAGGAGAGGGGAAAGTGGGAACATCATCGCGAGATTATGCGTTTGTTTAAAAAAATTACACTAAAAAAGAAATAGGTTTTGTTCAGAATATGCTACAAGTAAGTTCAAATCAAAAATTGATTTATATCTGCTTTGGAAAACATATCTACAACCAAATCTACGAGTTCTTTAACGGGAACAGAAGTAAAAAGGTAAAAAATATCAAAAGAGACAAATTTTGAATTGTTGTGGAAAATCTTTATTTTGAAGGTGGGCGTCAACTCTATGGAAATTTAAATACCAAAGTTTTGACAAAAATGAGAATAATGACGAAGAAGTGTATTGAGTTTGAAGGCGAGTTTATGAGCAGGCGCAGAGGTACTGGAGACAACAGGCCTAATAGGGCAATACTTTTTGTGAAGTTTTGTGAAACCATGAAGTCAAAGGGGAAAAGGGTTCACCACTTATAAGTTGTGTTTGTTTTTAGGAGTGAAAAGATAAGAAGGTTTTTTTTTCGAAACCGAAATATTTTAGTTTCGTATGAAATCATAACATTTCTGCAATTAAACGTCTCTGTACATTACCACCATGCCATTAACTTTATCAGCCTTTTGGACAATCAAATTGTTTTAAATCTAGAAAGAAAGGCGGGAGAGTGAGAGCGGGATAGTGGTTTGGGTCGTGGAACATTGAGGAAGGAAGAAATTTTACAAGCAAAACGAGCTTAAACGAATGAGACTCTTTTTGTAGGGCCAAATCACAATCGACGTCTAGATTCTTCAACACACGTGTATATTAATGGAGGCTAGGGGCGAATTTCTGGCCTTAGTAAAACTCGTTCAAAATAGAAACACAACTGGATAAATTGGTGGGTGGATCTTGTGGTCACTGAGTTTAGAAGGACTGGAATCACTACACTGCACTGATTTTGAGGAAAGACCAGCCAGTTTTTTCCTAAGGGTAGAGAGCTTGGCAAAACCAATCTCACTTACACGTTGTCTGACACTGTCATCAAAAGTTGACCATTCCAGCCAATGAAGAGCGTGGCACAATTCAAAATTATACACGGTTGAGCCTGACCTCATTCTTGATACTGATAATGCTCTATTTATTTGTTTTACAATTTTCATCTATCATATATAAACTATGAGCTACAAGTCGTATTTATGGTATGAGAATTTCTTGGAATGACTAACACTAACTGAAACATTTCCTGTGAATATATGAGTAATCAATTCGGTACGTGAACTTTGGGAAATTTGCCTGCATTAGTCCTGGTTTAGATTTCTTGTTCTTATATTAATGGTTGGATATTCGTGGCTAAAATCAAGTATCAGAAGGCTACCATTTGAGTTTATTTCGGTTCTTTGTTAAGTCTTGGAATTTTTATTGCAGTTCCTTAAATATTTATTATCATTAAACCTATTTGGAGAAAGTCATGTGATGGCCATATCAGAATTTTTTCGTATATAGTACTAAATCGATGAACAGGAAGTTAAACAAAATATATGGGTTTCTTGGAAATAAATGAATTGCGCTCCTTCTGTTGGTGACACGTTCGTCGTTTGCCATATTATGACTCATAATACAAATATAAGCGTTCCAATAACAATCTATCAGTTTTGAAATCTCACTGTGAGATTGAAAACTTATTTGAAGGAAAACTGTGAAATTATAGCTAAATTAGGTATTATTTATTTTTATTGCTTTGTTATTTCAAATTCCTAATTACACGTGAAAATATTTTTATTGTTTTTCTAAAAACTTTCATCTTTTAGACCCTAACAATTGATCTATTTTGTGATTCTGATAATGAATATATTCATGATGATGATTTATGTAAAAATGTCTCAGAATTAGAAGATAACGCGGAATATGAAGGATATTCGACTGAATATTCTGAAGGTAAGGATGATGGCCTTATTTTGGACGATTCGTCTTGATGATCTCAAAAAATAAGAAGGATTGCATGGATTTGTAATTCAAGTCGTATCATAACGTAGTAGAATTATCTCTAGGACTAACAAGATATTCCACATGTCGCATAACCACCCAAAAATCATCTTTTGGCATGATAATTATCACTAACAAAATTATAACAATGGCCAATATAGAAGATAGGCGTGTCAATGGAAAAGCTTGGAAAGATGTGGACTATGCTCACGTAGAGCCTTATATTGGACTTTTGGTATTGGCAGGGGTTTACAGATCTCATAACGAATCACTGAAAAGATTGCGGGACGAAGTACATGTTAGGCCGATTTTTAGTGCCGTCATGTCTCTTGAAAGATTTTATAAAATTACAGGAGTTTTAATATTTGACAATAGAGATGGCAGAAAAGAGCACCGGAAATGTGACAGATTGGCACCCATACGCGCTGTTTCTGATTTTTGAGTGGAAAATTGGCAGAAGTTATACACCCAAGATGAAAATGTATCTAGAGATGAACAGCTAGAAGCGTCTAGGAAGATGCCCCATCAATCAGTATAATACGGGGATAAAAATTTGGATTTTATGTGATTGTGCATCTGCGTATGCATACAATTTACAAGTACAGTAAAACCTAGATAATTAGAAACTCTTTAGTTCAAAATTCCTGTATAATTCGAAATTTCTTTTAATTTGAAGACCCAATAAGCAAATTACATACCTGGATAATTCGAAAACCTTGATAATTCGTAATTCCAAAAAAAAGCAATATGCTCATAATATTTGTGCCTAAATAATTCGAAAAAGTATAAAAAAATTATGTTCGTAAAGAATATGCGTTTGCGAACACAACAATTTCCTCTCATCCCCTCAATCCTTCTCTACGATGTTGTTACTAGCCTCCACAACTTTCTCTTCTTTTTGACGTAGGTCAAGTGTTGAATGATTTCACGCTCCTATCTAGGCATGCACGCTGGCAAGCAAGCTGGCACGCTCGCTGGCACGCACGCTGGAACGCACGCTTGCACGCAAGCTGGCACGCACGCTGGCAAGCACGCTGGCACGCACGCTGGCACGCACGCTGGCACGCACGCTGGCACGCACGCTGGCACGCACGCTGGCACGCACGCTGGCAAGCACGCTGGCACGCACGCTGGCACGCACGCTGGCAGGCACGCTGGCACGCACGCTGGCACGCACTCTGGCACGCACGCTGGCACGCACGCTGGCACGCACGCTGGCACGCTCGCTGGCACGCACGCTGCCACGCTCGCTGCCACGCACGCTGGCACGCACGCTGGCACGCACGCTGGCACGCACGCTGGCACGCACGCTGGCACGCACGCTGGCACGCTCGCTGGCACGCACGCTGCCACGCTCGCTGCCACGCACGCTGGCACGCGAGCTGGCACGCGAGCTGGCACGCGAACTGGCACTCACAACCCATCGGGGACGTCAAAGCCGAGGAGGATACCATCACGTCGGACCACCTGCCACTCATCTTCCCCATCACCACCGGAGGATCCGCCGAAAGACCGTGACTGACGATAATCAATACGGATTTGGCAAAACCGAACTGGGGAATGTTCGAAGAAATCATCGCCGAAGGATTATTTCCTGCAGAGAGACCTAAGACAACCACCGAGGTAGACAATGCAATAGATACATTAAAAAAATATTATTTAACAGGCTGCGGACGAATGCACCCCAAGGAAGAAAATCGACGTAAAAAAACGCCTCTGCTTAAGTACGTCGTCGCCCTCATCAAGGAAAACTGGAGGATTTACCGAGAATTCGAAAAGAGGAAGGACCCATCATTAAAAACCGTTTGGAAGACGAACCAGGCCATCATCGAAAGACAGGTACGTTATTATAAAAACGATTTCTGGCAGAAAACTTGCGCGTGTCTAGATTTCAGGGACAGGAAATTGTTCTAGGACCGATTCAAAGGCTTCTCGGTAGTTATACGACAAGAAGAATTGCACCTAGTTCACGACGGGAAAAGCCTCTGCACGGAGGAAAAAAAATCGGAGGAATTCTTACGCGTGCTGGAAGAAATACACACGCCGACCGACTATCCAACGTTCGACGAGAAATTTCACAGAGAATCCATAGAGGTAATGCAGATCATTATACCTAACTTAATCCCCACAGATATCAGCGAGGAAACCGAGGAAGGAATCATCGACGACGACATTAAAGATGCCATAGCCAGCACGAAGAATTCTGCTCCTCTACCTCCTGGACGATAACGTGCAACAAACTCATGTCAGGTTATTCCTAACGCTTTAAAAATTCCTACTAATGATTTATAATTCCTGCTTCTTCATGTGTTGCTACCCAAAACAATGGAGAAACGCGCGAAACATCATACTCCTGAAACGGGGGAAAGACGAGAAAAATTATCGCCCCATCAGCCTTACGAGCGTCAAGGGAAAGATGCTGGAAATAGTGGTCGTGAAAAAACTCTCGGCTATCCTAGACGCAGGCGGCATCCTACCAGACCATCAATACGGATTCCGAGCGCACAGGACAACCAAGGACCCACAGACGCTACTCACCAACACGGCTGCAGAAGAAATCAAAAAAAGAGAGTGCACGGCCGCGATCTTCAAGGAGATCGAAAGAGCATTCGACAAACTCTGGAATGATTGGCTATCCCTAAAAATCTCCCTAATTCCCGACATCCCACCCAACTTATCCCGTTTCCAATACTCCTTTATCTCCGACCGACATGCAAGAGTCAAAGTAGGTGGCACCATGTCCGATCCCTTCCGCATTCAAACCGGCGTGCCCCAAGGAACGCTATTATCGACGCTCTTTTTTATTCTGTATTGCGCTGACATTCCCTCTCCCGCTCTTCGACAGGTGACCCTCGCGCAGTACGCAGACGACACGGCGCTGTAGGCCACGGCACGCAAATCTGACACCGCAGCACGTTATCTACAAAAGGACTTCCGGCGGCTCGAGGAGACAATGAGAGAGTGGCGCCTTCAGCCAAACCCAGAAAAATCGATCCTGATGACCTTCACTAACGAAGGGGGGGGGGGGGGGAAAGAGGTCCGCAGCAACCGATTTCCGTCACCCTTTGGGGTAAAAGTGTCGGCCTGCAGAAAGAGGGGAAATTCCTCTGTGTTACCCTCGATCGCCACCTGACGTTCGCCACCCATCTGAGAAACTTGATATCCAGCATAACCAGGCGCAGCAACCTTATCCGAGCCGTACGAGCGTGAGGAAAAGGCGTCTCCGAGGAGACGGCCATACACTTGTACAAATCATTCATCAGACCCGTCATCGAGTATGGCGCCCCTGCCATCACGCCGCTCGCAAAAGGAAACATCTCGAGGCTGGCAGCCATCGAGAAAGTCATCCTCCGCAACATCATGAGGGCTCCGATCCGCACACCCAGAGCCGAGGTACGCGGGCGGGCCGAAATAGAACCGGTCCTACACCGAATGGCGAGAATCCGCTGCAGAGTGGCAGAAAGAATGAGGACACACATCCCCCACCTCTTCCAACAAATCCTCGCTCCCCTACCCATTATCCTCCCAACCCACCCCAAACACAAGCGCCCCACCCCGGAGGGATAATAGAGGCGACGCTATCGCTCTATTGCCCAGACGCCCCTCCCCTCTACGCCCGCACCCAAGTCCTTATCTCCCCCCACCTGTGCCCTCAGGACAATTTGCTCCTGCTGCCTCCAAAGAAGAAAAAGAAATAGACGGCGCTAGTCCAACAATAGCATATTTATTTATCACTATTATTTATATAAATTCAAACCGATTTGAACCTTGTTATATTTTGCTATATTCAATTTAACTGTTACGCATTACAAAATGTTATTTGTTATATATTTATTTGTATTTGTTATATTTACTAAGAACTTTGTGAAATACTGGTGCTGTGAGCAGGTGGAAATGTGATAGTGACCATCTAGTCATTCCTTCTGTGTACGGAAGGTTTTTGCCGGGTTTCCCTTCCGTCTCGGGCGAATGCTAGGCAAAAGCCACCCCCAGAGAAAGCAATAAGATCGAAATACTACTGGTTAAACGAATACAATTGAACTATCTGCACCTGAATTTACCCTGAAGAGGCCTTTTGCCTAAACAGGGTATTTTCCGATCTGGCCATGTGTAAAACAATTGAAATGTAAAGGGTATGTAAATGAAATATGTATGGCTTATCAGAAAATAAAAACAAATTGACTTTGACACGAGTATGTGACAGTTATTTTTTGGGTGCTCTAACTCAAAAACCAATAATCAGGTTAACTCGAAATTTTATATTTAACATGTTTTAAAGGCGCAAGATCTGATTAGTTCTTAGAAAAAATCGGTCACTCGAAAGTGGGTGTTTACTCTCGTCACTTATCCGTTATTTTGAAATATTTGCTTTAATATTTGATAAATGGAAAAATATACTGGAATAAAAGCTGTAGGAAATATAATTTACTACAACTTTGTTTGAATCATTTGTCCATCATTATATATCGACGTTTGCTACAGAGGAGGATGTTACATGAATATCACATATATATGTAACATATAGGAGGTAATTATTTAAACAAATTTTCAAGGTTTATGTGCTTCCGAATGTGCTACGGAGCTGAAATTTTTTTAGAGGTAGGATTTATAAAAAAACGAAATAGCAATTATAAAAATTTTGATTTTTTAATTTCTTTGGCAGTTAAAAATTCTTAAAATTTAAAAAAATAGGTAAATGTTTAGACACTACGGGGCAAGTTATAAGGCTGAAATTTTAAAACTACATAGATTTTATTCTATGTAACCGATTAAATATTTCAGTGTATTCATGAAGTTCTTTCTGCGGCCGTTAAAAATTATTTAAATTTAAACAAATAGAAAAATATTATTTCACTTCTAAAAGTGATCAAACTTAAAAAATTGGCGGAAATGTGAACCATTAGTACCCCATAATGGAGAAAGTATAAAATTCTTAAAATTTCAAAGTATGGGGATTGTTTTAACGTATTGTTTTGACATAAGGGAAAAACAAAAATCGCTGCGTAGGTGGAATGTTTTTAATTAAGAAAGTATTTGCAATGATGAAATATCTGTCTGAAAAATGAATGTTTTTTCAAGGCGCGAAGATATGCTTCTACTTGTATACTTGTACTAGTTTCCGCGAACTTGACGTCCGATAGAATCAGATGTAATGCTCATTAGTAGAGCTTTCTTCCGCTGGTTGGTTCTGATTATGTTCAAGAATTTTCGACGCTGTTTGAACGACGGTAACAATACTAAACAAATATTCAATTACTGTTGATATTCATTTCATGATTTCATATGTGGAAATTAAAATTGCTGAATTTTTTAAGGTCTTTGAGGTCATATCCTGCGAAAGATAAATTTTCCCCCGTCATATTGACGGGTTTTAATAGTTTTTATATTAGGGGTAGTAATGCTTGCTATTAATATAATAGTTTTGGTCACGAAATTCGAAGTGAAAGGTGCGTGATATATGCGAGTAAGTACAGTAATACTGTCTCCGCCATTAAAGAAATTTCGAGTGCCATTGGATGGATCGTATAGTCACATGACATGAGTAGGCAAAAGATTGGAGTACAAATTCGGCCGTAAAGTATCTCTGTTTATTAAAAAAGGAAATTTCCGCGGTCGTAGCTGTAAGATAATAAAACGCAGTAATGTTCTTCTCTTGCTCATAACGTAAAATATTTCGTGGCAAATCATGGACTTTATCGCGGCACACCGGTTGTGAAGCCTTGCCGTTCCAGAACAATAAGAGAAGCGCAAATACGAATCTCTTGACGCAACAGTTTTATAAGGTAAAATCATTGCATGAATCAATTTGTGGGTATTTTTTATTTAAAATATTTTAATTTGAAGTTTTTATCATTTATATTTTACGAGAAATTTGACTTGACAAACCGCGTCTTAGTGAGGCGAGCCGCCGCGTCTTCTGAGGTCTTTTTTAAAATATTACAGCTCCCTAGATTGCACCCTAGTACTGAAACATTAATCTATTTGTTAACATTTTAGGAATTTATTTACATCCATATTCATTAATATATCAGAATTTCATAACCCCTATTCGGATATTTTAAGATTTCTACTATTACGAACGTCAGATTTGTTGCACATTCAGAAGTACATAAACATTAATTGTTTGTTTAAACGTTTGCGAATTTTCTAAGCCGAGTGATTTAGTCACCTCTGCCGTAAGATACTTGCGTTGGCGCTGCGATAAATGTTTATTTGAATTCTCGTTTGAAGATAAACGCGTCCATCTTAGCAACGAGATTAAACAAACTATTGTAATTGTTGATGGTGTAAGAGAATTTTATTTTGATGTGGATTGTATTGATACTAGCATTCCTACGTTTTTTGAAGGGATATTTTTGTTAATTATTATAAGTTTTTATTTATCGTTATTATTATTGTTGGTATGTTTTTATTTATCTTAATAACTTTTATTTATTTAAGGTAATTGTAAAAACCTTTTCCCTATGAGTTTCATTAAGAATTACATCCGGAAAATCGAGGTACATGTAAACTTTTGATTAATTTTATTATTATTATTAAATTTTTATTGATCCTCTTATAATATTGCCTTATACGATACATGTATTTTATTATTGTTAAATTATAATCACATTCGTATTGCTTTACTATTAATAATCATTAAAGCGATCTTCTCGGAATAGTTTACATTGAAAATTCATTTGAAAACTACTTTAGATAATTTTATTCTTTGGAACTGTTCACTTGCCTCTTTTTTTACTTTAGTCGAAATCTATTATAATTAAAGACCTTTAAGATCAGTTGTTCCTACATTATTCTAAAAGCCCTCACATTAAATATCATATTCCTTTTTTTCACTATTTAAGAAATGTAATACTGTTTTAAAGGATTTTAATTTGAACGTATTTAGATTAAAAATTTTAAAGTGTCGCGTTGTAGTTTAGCAATTCTTTAGCTAACCATGCTTATACAGTGGTTTTATATGGACGGTTGATTTGATGTTAGGAAAAGTACAATTTATTATTTTTGTCATTTCAGTTAGGTCACTAAAATATGAAATATTCAACAATTTCACTGCGACTAGTATTTAAAACTAAATTTCTCTGCACTTCGTTGATTTTACGTAATAGGAATTTATAAGTCAGTATTGATATTTATGAAACAAAAGATACAATCGAACCTCTTACTACTTATTTACAAAACATTCTGACAGTTCTCTACATCTGTCTGCTATTCTCACAACTGTAAAAAGGTTTACGGTTAAATAGGGATACCCCCACGTCTCTCAAGAGCTGGTAGACACTTTTGCAATTCATGAAAGCAGAAAGGTTATCATAACTATATTATAGGGTTTATTGATATTAAAGTGTAAAATATATAATTCATTTTTATATCTTGACTTGTTGTTTTTACGTTTGACTACCCATCAGCAATGGACAATTGGTCCAGATGTATTAGCGTGTGAACAGTAACATTTATCTAATTAGCTTATTTAAAAAAATACATGCAAAAGGTAACGCTAGAAAGTGACATTATTTTTTTGAATTTTAAACCTTTTAATGCTCTTCGAGAAAAAGAAACAACATTGTCACTTCCACAAATTTATTTGGCACGAAAGGTTTCACTACGATTATAGTATCATTAGGTGATAAAATATGAATACAGTTCCATATATATAGGGAAAAATGGGTGAGAGGGGCAGAGTAGGAGTTACATAGAAAACGAATGGAAGGTAAATAAATAAACGGTTAGGAAAAGGAAGGGGGTGGAAAGGAAGATGAAAGGCAAATAATGTTATAAAATGTTACTAAAACATTGTAAAAGGGGCCAAAGACAACGATGTTGATACAAAGTATTTAAAATATTTGGTAAGCAAAATTGAGAAGAATGATTGCGGAAAAGATATACATTTAAGAGAAACAGGTCTTCACAAATAATTATCTCTAGCTGTTCAAGAGCATCCTATTTGCGACCTTAATTTTCAAAGCGGAGGAATTTAGGATTGAAGGAACTATGATGATTGAGGTTTAAAAGATGTTTCGCAAATTGAGAATTCAAATTATTTAAACGGAAGCATTGCTTATGCTCCTTAATGTTCTTTTCAAAACTCCTGCGCCAGAATTAAGAAGGTTAACTTATAAATTGTTGATATAAATTTTGGCAAGGAGAGGGGAAAGTGTGGACATCATCGCGAGATTATGCGTTTGATTAAAAAAATTACACTAAAAAAGAAATAGGTTTTGTTCAGAATATGCTACAAATAAGTTCAAATCAAAAATTGATTTATATCTGCTTTGGAAAACATATCTACAACCAAATCTACGAGTTCTTTAACGGGAACAGAAGTAAAAAGGTAAAAAATATCAAAAGAGACAAATTTTTAATTGTTGTGGAAAATCTTTATTTTGAAGGTGGGCGTCAACTCTACGGAAATTCAAATACCAAATTTTTGTCAAAAATGAGAATAATGACGAAGAAGTGTATTGAGTTTGAAGGCGAGTTTATGAGCAGGCGCAGAGGTACTGGAGACAACAGGCCTAATAGGGCAATACTTTTTGTGAAGTTTTGTGAAACCATGAAGTCAAAGGGGAAAAGGGTTCACCACTTATAAGTTGTGTTTGTTTTTAGGAGTGAAAAGATAAGAAGGTTTTTTTTTTCAAAACCGAAATATTTTAGTTTCGTATGAAATCATAACATTTCTGCAATTAAACGTCTCTGTACATTACCACCATGCCATTAACTTTATCAGCCTTTTGGACAATCAAATTGTTTTAAATCTAGAAAGAAAGGCGGGAGAGTGAGAGCGGGATAGTGGTTTGGGTCGTGGAACATTGAGGAAGGAAGAAATTTTACAAGCAAAACGAGCTTAAACGAATGAGACTCTTTTTGTAGGGCCAAATCACAATCGACGTCTAGATTCTTCAACACACGTGTATATTAATGGAGGCTAGGGGCGAATTTCTGGCCTTAGTAAAACTCGTTCAAAATAGAAACACAACTGGATAAATTGGTGGGTGGATCTTGTGGTCACTGAGTTTAGAAGGACTGGAATCACTACACTGCACTGATTTTGAGGAAAGACCAGCCAGTTTTTTCCTAAGGGTAGAGAGCTTGGCAAAACCAATCTCACTTACACGTTGTCTGACACTGTCATCAAAAGTTGACCATTCCAGCCAATGAAGAGCGTGGCACAATTCAAAATTATACACGGTTGAGCCTGACCTCATTCTTGATACTGATAATGCTCTATTTATTTGTTTTACAATTTTCATCTATCATATATAAACTATGAGCTACAAGTCGTATTTATGGTATGAGAATTTCTTGGAATGACTAACACTAACTGAAACATTTCCTGTGAATATATGAGTAATCAATTCGGTACGTGAACTTTGGGAAATTTGCCTGCATTAGTCCTGGTTTAGATTTCTTGTTCTTATCTTAATGGTTGGATATTCGTGGCTTAAATCAAGTATCAGAAGGCTACCATTTGAGTTTATTTCGGTTCTTTGTTAAGTCTTGGAATTTTTATTGCAGTTCCTTAAATATTTATTATCATTAAACCTATTTGGAGAAAGTCATGTGATGGCCATATCAGAATTTTTTCGTATATAGTACTAAATCGATGAACAGGAAGTTAAACAAAATATATGGGTTTCTTGGAAATAAATGAATTGCGCTCCTTCTGTTGGTGACACGTTCGTCGTTTGCCATATTATGACTCATAATACAAATATAAGCGTTCCAATAACAATCTATCAGTTTTGAAATCTCACTGTGAGATTGAAAACTTATTTGAAGGAAAACTGTGAAATTATAGCTAAATTAGGTATTATTTATTTTTATTGCTTTGTTATTTCAAATTCCTAATTACACGTGAAAATATTTTTATTGTTTTTCTAAAAACTTTCATCTTTTAGACCCTAACAATTGATCTATTTTGTGATTCTGATAATGAATATATTCATGATGATGATTTATGTAAAAATGTCTCAGAATTAGAAGATAACGCGGAATATGAAGGATATTCGACTGAATATTCTGAAGGTAAGGATGATGGCCTTATTTTGGACGATTCGTCTTGGTGATCTCAAAAAATAAGAAGGATTGCATGGATTTGTAATTCAAGTCGTATCATAACGTAGTAGAATTATCTCTAGGACTAACAAGATATTCCACATGTCGCATAACCACCCTAAAATCATCTTTTGGCATGATAATTATCACTAACAAAATTATAACAATGGCCAATATAGAAGATAGGCGAGTCAATGGAAAAGCTTGGAAAGATGTGGACTATGCTCACATAGAGCCTTATATTGGACTTTTGGTATTGGCAGGGGTTTACAGATCTCATAACGAATCACTGAAAAGATTGCGGGACGAAGTACATGTTAGGCCGATTTTTAGTGCCGTCATGTCTCTTGAAAGATTTTATAAAATTACAGGAATTTTAATATTTGACAATAGAGATGGCAGAAAAGAGCACCGGAAATGTGACAGATACGCGCTGTTTCTGATTTTTGAGTGGAAAATTGGCAGAAGTTATACACCCAAGATGAAAATGTATCTAGAGATGAACAGCTAGAAGCGTCTAGGAAGATGCCCCATCAATCAGTATAATACGGGGATAAAAATTTGGATTTTATGTGATGGTGCATCTGCGTATGCATACAATTTACAAGTACAGTAAAACCTAGATAATTAGAAACTCTTTAGTTCAAAATTTCTGTATAATTCGAAATTTCTTTTAATATGAAGACCCAATAAGCAAATTACATACCTGGATAATTCGAAAACCTTGATAATTCGTAATTCCAAAAAAAGCGATATGCTCATAATATTTGTGCCTAAATAATTCGAAAAAGTATAAAAAAATTATATACGTAAAGAATATGCGTTTGCGAACACAACAATTTCCTCTCATCCCCTCAATCCTTCTCTACGATGTTGTTTCTAGCCTCCACAACTTTCTCTTCTTTTTGACGTAGGTCAAGTGATGAATGATTTCACGCTCCTAACTACGCATGCACGCTGGCAAGCAAGCTGGCACGCTCGCTGGCACGCACGCTGGAACGCACGCTTGCACGCAAGCTGGCACGCACGCTGCCACGCACGCTGGCACGCACGCTGTCACGCACGCTGGCACGCACGCTGGCACGCGAGCTGGCACGCACGCTGGCACGCACGCTGGAACGCGAGCTGGCACGCGAGCTGGCACGCGTGCTGGCACGCGAGCTGGCACTCGAGCTGGCACGCGAGCTGGCACGCGAACTGGCACGCACAACCCATCGGGGACGTCAAAGCCGAGGATACCATCACGTCGGACCACCTGCCACTCATCTTCCCCATCACCACCGGAGGATCCGCCAAAAGACCGTGACTGACGATAATCAATAGGGATTGGGCAAAACCGAACTGGGGAATGTTCGAAGAAATCATCGCCGAAGGATTATTCCCTGCAGAGAGACCTAAGACAACCACCGAGGTAGACAATGCAATAGATACATTAAAAAAATATTATTTAACAGGCTGCGGACGAATGCACCCCAAGGAAGAAAATCGACGTAAAAAAACGCCTCTGCTTAAGTACGTCGTCGCCCTCATCAAGGAAAACTGGAGGATTTACCGAGAATTCGAAAAGAGGAAGGACCCATCATTAAAAACCGTTTGGAAGTCGAACCAGGCCATCATCGAAAGAAAGGTACGTGATAATAAAAACGATTTCTGGCAGTAAACTTGCGCGTGTCTAGATTTCAGGGACAGGAAATGATTCTAAGACCGATTTAAACGCTTCTCGGTAGTTATACGACAAGAAGAATTCCACCTAGTTCACGACGGGAAAAGTCTCTGCACGGAGGAAAAAAAATCGGAGGAATTCTTACGCGTGCTGGAAGAAATACACACGCCGACCGACTATCCAACGTTCGACGAGAAATTTCACAGAGAATCCATAGAGGTAATGCAGATCATTATACCTAACTTAATCCCCACAGATATCAGCGAGGAAACCGAGGGAGGAATCATCGACTCATCGACGACGACATTAAAGATGCCATAGCCAGCACGAAGAATTCTGCTCCTCTACCTCCTGGACGATAACGTGCAACAAACTCATGTCAGGTTATTCCTAACGCTTTAAAAATTCCTACTAATGATTTATAATTCCTGCTTCTCCATGTGTTGCTACCCAAAACAATGGAGAAACGCGCGAAACATCATGCTCCTGAAACGGGGGAAAGACGAGAAAAATTATCGCCCCATCAGCCTTACGAGCGTCAAGGGAAAGATGCTGGAAATAGTGGTCGTGAAAAAACTCTCGGCTATCCTAGACGCAGGCGGCATCCTACCAGACCATCAATACGGATTCCGAGCGCACAGGACAACCACGGACCCACTGACGCTACTCACCAACACGGCTGCAGAAGAAATCAAAAAAAGAGGGTGCACGGCCGCGATCTTCAAGGAGATCGAAAGAGCATTCGACAAACTCTGGAATGATTGGCTATCCCTAAAAATCTCCCTAATTCCCGACATCCCACCCAACTTATCCCGTTTCCAATACTCCTTTATCTCCGACCGACATGCAAGAGTCAAAGTAGGTGGCACCATGTCCGATCCCTTCCGCATTCAATCCGGCGTGCCCCAAGGAACGGTATTATCGACGCTCTTTTTTATTCTGTATTGCGCTGACATTCCCTCTCCCGCTCTTCGACAGGTGACCCTCGCGCAGTACGCAGACGACACGGCGCTGTAGGCCACGGCACGCAAATCTGACACCGCAGCACGTTATCTACAAAAGGACTTCCGGCGGCTCGAGGAGACAATGAGAGAGTGGCGCCTTCAGCCAAACCCAGAAAAATCGATCCTGATGACCTTCACTCACGAAGGGGGGGGGGGGGGAAAGGAGGTCCGCAGCAACCGATTTCCGTCACCCTTTGGGGTAAAAGTGTCGGCCTGCAGAAAGAGGGGAAATTCCTCTGTGTTACCCTAGATCGCCACCTGACGTTCGCCACCCATCTGAGAAACTTGATATCCAGCATAACCAGGCGCAGCAACCTTATCCGAGTCGTACGAGCGTGAGGAAAAGGCGTCTCCGAGGAGACGGCCATACACTTGTACAAATCATTCATCAGACCCGTCATCGAGTATGGCGCCCCTGCCATCACGCCGCTCGCAAAAGGAAACATCTCGAGGCTGGCAGCCATCGAGAAAGTCATCCTCCGCAACATCATGAGGGCTCCGATCCGCACACCCAGAGCCGAGGTACGCGGGCGGGCCGAAATAGAACCGGTCCTACACCGAATGGCGAGAATCCGCTGCAGAGTGGCAGAAAGAATGAGGACACACATCCCCCACCTCTTCCAACAAATCCTCGCTCCCCTACCCATTATCCTCCCAACCCACCCCAAACACAAGCGCCCCACCCCGGAGGGATAATAGAGGCGACGCTATCGCTCTATTGCCCAGACGTCCCTCCCCTCTACGCCGGCACCCAAGTCCTTATCTCCCCCCACCTGTGCCCTCAGGACGATTTGCTCCTGCTGCCTCCAAAGAAGAAAAAGAAAAATAGACGGCGCTAGTCCAACAATAGCATATTTATTTATCACTATTATTTATATAAAATCAAACCTATTTGAACCTTGTTATATTTTGCTATATTCAATTTAACTGTTACGCATTACAAAATGTTATTTGTTATATATTTATTTGTATTTGTTATATTTACTAAGAACTTTGTGAAATACTGGTGCTGTGAGCAAGTGGAAATGTGATAGTGACCATCTAGTCATTCCTTCTGTGTACGGAAGGTTTTTGCCGGGTTTCCCTTCCGTCTCGGGCGAATGCCAGGCAAAAGCCACCCCCAGAGAAAGCAATAAGATCGAAATACTACTGGTTAAACGAATACAATTGAACTATCTGCACCTGAATTTACCCTGAAGAGGCCTTTTGCCTAAACAGGGTATTTTCCGATCTGGCCATGTGTAAAACAATTGAAATGTAAAGGGTATATAAATGAAATATGTATGGCTTATCAGAAAATAAAAACAAATTGACTTTGACACGAGTATGTGACAGTTATTTTTTGGGTGCTCTAACTCAAAAACCAATAATCAGGTTAACTCGAAATTTTATATTTAACATGTTTTAAAGGCGCAAGATCTGATTAGTTCTTAGAAAAAATCGGTCACTCGAAAGTGGGTGTTTGCTCTCGTCACTTATCCGTTATTTTGAAATATTTGCTTTAATATTTGATAAATGGAAAAATATACTGGAATAAAAGCCGTAGGAAATATAATTTACTACAACTTTGTTTGAATCATTTGTCCATCATTATATATCGACGTTTGCTACAGAGGAGGATGTTACATGAATATCACATATATATGTAACATATAGGAGGCAATTATTTAAACAAATTTTCAAGGTTTATGTGCTTCCGAATGTGCTACGGAGCTGAAATTTTTTTAGAGGTAGGATTTATAAAAAAACGAAATAGCAATTATAAAAATTTTGATTTTTTAATTTCTTTAGCAGTTAAAAATTCTTAAAATTTAAAAAAATAGGTAAATGTTTAGACACTACGGGGCAAGTTATAAGGCTGAAATTTTAAAACTACATAGATTTTATTCTATGTAACCGATTAAATATTTCAGTGTATTCATGAAGTTCTTTCTGCGGCCGTTAAAAATTATTTAAATTTAAACAAATAGAAAAATATTATTTCACTTCTAAAAGTGATCATACTTAAAAAATTGGCGGAAATGTGAACCATTAGTACCCCATAATGGAGAAAGTATAAAATTCTTAAAATTTCAAAGTATGGGGATTGTTTTAACGTATTGTTTTGACATAAGGGAAAAACAAAAATCGCTGCGTAGGTGGAATGTTTTTAATTAAGAAAGTATTTGCAATGATGAAATATGTCTGAAAAATGAATGTTTTTTCAAGGCGCGAAGATATGCTTCTACTTGTATACTTGTACTAGTTTCCGCGAACTTGACGTCCGATAGAATCAGATGTAATGCTCATTAGTAGAGCTTTCTTCCGCTGGTTGGTTCTGATTATGTTCAAGAATTTTCGACGCTGTTTGAACGACGGTAACAATACTAAACAAATATTCAATTACTGTTGATATTCATTTCATGATGTCATATGTGGAAATTAAAATTGCTGAATTTTTTAAGGCCTTTGAGGACATATCCTGCGAAAGATAAATTTTCCCCCGTCATATTGACGGGTTTTTATAGTTTTTATATTAGGGGTAGTAATGTTTGCTAGCAATATAATAGTTTTGGTCACGAAATTCGAAGTGAAAGGTGCGTGATATATGCGAGTAAGTACAGTAATACTGTCTCTGCCATTAAAGAAATTTCGAGTGCCATGGGATGGATCGGATAGTCACATGACATGAGTAGGCAAAAGATTGGAGTACAAATTCGGCCGTAAAGTATCTCTGTTTATTAAAAAAGGAAATTTCCGCGGTCGTAGCTGTAAGATAATAAAACGCAGTAATATTCTTCCCTAGCTCATAACGTAAAATATATTGTGGCAAATCATGGACTTTATCGCGGCACACCGGTTGTGAAGCCTTGACGTTCCAGAACAATAAGAGAAGCGCAAATACGAATTTCTTGACGCAACAGTTTTATAAGGTAAAATCATTGCATGAATCAATTTGTGGGTATTTTTCATTTAAAATATTTTAATTTGAAGATTTTATCATTTATTTTTTACGAGAAATTTGACTTGACAAACCGCGTCTTAGTGAGGCGAGCCGCCGCGTCTTCTGAGGTCTTTTTTAAAATATTACAGCTCCCTAGATTGCACCCTAGTACTGAAACATTTATCTATTTGTTAACATTTTAGGAATTTATTTACATCCAAATTAATTAATATATCAGAATTTCATAACCCCTATTCGGATATTTTAAGATTTCTACTATTACCAACGTCAGATTTGTTGCACATTCAGAAGTACATAAACATTAATTGTTTGTTTAAACGTTTGCGAATTTTCTAAGCCGAGTGATTTAGTCACCTCTGCCGTAAGATACTTGCGTTGGCGCTGCGATAAATGTTTATTTGAATTCTCGTTTGAAGATAAACGCGTCCATCTTAGCAACGAGATTAAACAAACTATTGTAATTGTTGATGGTGTAAGAGAATTTTATTTTGATGTGGATTGTATTGATACTAGCATTCCTACGTTTTTTGAAGGGATATTTTTGTTAATTATTATAAGTTTTTATTTATCGTTATTATTATTGTTGGTATGTTTTTATTTATCTTAATAACTTTTATTTATTTAAGGTAATTGTAAAAACCTTTTCCCTATGAGTTTCATTAAGAATTACATCCGGAAAATCGAGGTACATGTAAACTTTTGATTAATTTTATTATTATTATTAAATTTTTATTGATCCTCTTATAATATTGCCTTATACGATACATGTATTTTATTATTGTTAAATTATAATCACATTCGTATTGCTTTACTATTAATAATCATTAAAGCGATCTTCTCGGAATAGTTTACATTGAAAATTCATTTGAAAACTACTTTAGATAATTTTATTCTTTGGAACTGTTCACTTGCCTCTTTTTTTACTTTAGTCGAAATCTATTATAATTAAAGACCTTTAAGATCAGTTGTTCCTACATTATTCTAAAAGCCCTCACATTAAATATCATATTCCTTTTTTTCACTATTTAAGAAATGTAATACTGTTTTAAAGGATTTTAATTTGAACGTATTTAAATTAAAAATTTTAAAGTGTCGCGTTGTAGTTTAGCAATTCTTCAGCTAACTATGCTTATACAGTGGTTTTATATGGACGGTTGATTTGATGTTAGGAAAAGTACAATTTATTATTTTTGTCATTTCAGTTAGGTCACTAAAATATGAAATATTCAACAATTTCACTGCTACTAGTATTTAAAACTGAATTTCTCTGCACTTCGTTGATTTTACGTAATAGGAATTTATAAGTCAGTATTGATATTTATGAAACAAAAGATACAATCGAACCTCTTACTACTTATTTACAAAACATTCTGACAGTTCCCTACATCTGCCTGCTATTCTCACAACTGTAAAAAGGTTTACGGTTAAATAGGGATACCCCCACGTCTCTCAAGAGCTGGTAGACACTTTTGCAATTCATGAAAGCAGAAAGGTTATCATAATTATATTATAGGGTTTATTGATATTAAAGTATAAAATATATAATTCATTTTTATATCTTGACTTGTTGTTTTTACGTTTGACTACCCATCAGCAATGGACAATTGGTCCAGATGTATTAGCGTGTGAACAGTAACATTTATCTAATTAGCTTATTTAAAAAAATACATGCAAAAGGTAACGCTAGAAAGTGACATTATTTTTTTGAATTTTAAACCTTTTAATGCTCTTCGAGAAAAAGAAACAACATAGTCACTTCCACAAATTTATTTGGCACGAAAGGTTTCACTACGATTATAGTATCATTAGGTGATAAAATATGAATACAGTTCCATATATATAGGGAAAAATGGGTGAGAGGGGCAGAGTAGGGTTACATATAAAACGAATGGAAGGTAAATAAATAAACGGTTAGGAAAAGGAAGGGGGTGGAAAGGAAGATGAAAGGCAAATATGTTATAAAATGTTACTAAAACATTGTAAAAGGGGCCAAAGACAACAATGTTGATACAAAGTATTTAAAATATTTGGTAAGCAAAATTGAGAAGAACGATTACGGAAAAGATATACATTTAAGAGAAACAGGTCTTCACAAATAATTATCTCTAGCTGTTCAAGAGCATCCTATTTGCGACCTTAATTTTCAAAGCGGACGAATTTAGGATTGAAGGAACTATGATGATTGAGGTTTAAAAGATGTTTCGCAAATTGAGAATTCAAATTATTTAAACGGAAGCATTGCTTATGCTCCTTAATGTTCTTTTCAAAACTCCTGCGCCAGAATTAAGAAGGTTAACTTATAAATTGTTGATATAAATTTTGGCAAGGAGAGGGGAAAGTGGGGACATCATCGCGAGATTATGCGTTTGTTTAAAAAAATTACACTAAAAAAGAAATAGGTTTTGTTCAGAATATGCTACAAGTAATTTCAAATCAAAAATTGATTTATATCTGCTTTGGAAAACATATCTACAACCAAATCTACGAGTTCTTTAACGGGAACAGAAGTAAAAAGGTAAAAAATATCAAAAGAGACAAATTTTTAATTGTTGTGGAAAATCTTTATTTTGAAGGTGGGCGTCAACTCTACGGAAATTCAAATACCAAATTTTTGACAAAAATTAGAATAATGACGAAGAAGTGTATTGAGTTTGAAGGCGAGTTTATGAGCAGGCGCAGAGGTACTGGAGACAACAGGCCTAATAGGGCAATACTTTTTGTGAAGTTTTGTGAAACCATGAAGTCAAAGGGGAAAAGGGTTCACCACTTATAAGTTGTGTTTGTTTTTAGGAGTGAAAAGATAAGAAGGTTTTTTTTCAAAACCGAAATATTTTAGTTTCGTATGAAATCATAACATTTCTGCAAATAAACGTCTCTGTACATTACCACCATGCCATTAACTTTATCAGCCTTTTGGACAATCAAATTGTTTTAAATCTAGAAAGAAAGGCGGGAGAGTGAGAGCGGGATAGTGGTTTGGGTCGTGGAACATTGAGGAAGGAAGAAATTTTACAAGCAAAACGAGCTTAAACGAATGAGACTCTTTTTGTAGGGCCAAATCACAATCGACGTCTAGATTCTTCAACACACGTGTATATTAATGGAGGCTAGGGGCGAATTTCTGGCCTTAGTAAAACTCGTTCAAAATAGAAACACAACTGGATAAATTGGTGTGTGGAACTTGTGGTCACTGAGTTTAGAAGGACTGGAATCACTACACTGCACTGATTTTGAGGAAAGACCAGCCAGTTTTTTCTTAAGGGTAGAGAGCTTGGCAAAACCAATCTCACTTACACGTTGTCTGACACTGTCATCAAAAGTTGACCATTCCAGCCAATGAAGACGTGGCACAATTCAAAATTATACACGGTTGAGCCTGACCTCATTCTTGATACTGATAATGCTCTATTTATTTGTTTTACAATTTTCATCTATCATATATAAACTATGAGCTACAAGTCGTATTTATGGTATGAGAATTTCTTGGAATGACTAACACTAACTGAAACATTTCCTGTGAATATATTAGTAATCAATTCGGTACGTGAACTTTGGGAAATTTGCCTGCATTAGTCCTGGTTTAGATTTCTTGTTCTTATCTTAATGGTTGGATATTCGTGGCTAAAATCAAGTATCAGAAGGCTACCATTTGAGTTTATTTCGGTTCTTTGTTAAGTCTTGGAATTTTTATTGCAGTTCCTTAAATATTTATTATCATTAAACCTATTTGGAGAAAGTCATGTGATGGCCATATCAGAATTTTTTCGTATATAGTACTAAATCGATGAACAGGAAGTTAAACAAAATATATGGGTTTCTTGGAAATAAATGAATTGCGCTCCTTCTGTTGGTGACACGTTCGTCGTTTGCCATATTATGACTCATAATACAAATATAAGCGTTCCAATAACAATCTATCAGCTTTGAAATCTCACTGTGAGATTGAAAACTTATTTGAAGGAAAACTGTGAAATTATAGCTAAATTAGGTATTATTTATTTTTATTGCTTTGTTATTTCAAATTCCTAATTACACGTGAAAATATTTTTATTGTTTTTCTAAAAACTTTCATCTTTTAGACCCTAACAATTGATCTATTTTGTGATTCTGATAATGAATATATTCATGATGATGATTTATGTAAAAATGTCTCAGAATTAGAAGATAACGCGGAATATGAAGGATATTCGACTGAATATTCTGAAGGTAAGGATGATGGCCTTATTTTGGACGATTCGTCTTGATGATCTCAAAAAATAAGAAGGATTGCATGGATTTGTAATTCAAGTCGTATCATAACGTAGTAGAATTATCTCTAGGACTAACAAGATATTCCACATGTCGCATAACCACCCAAAAATCATCTTTTGGCATGATAATTATCACTAACAAAATTATAACAATGGCCAATATAGAAGATAGGCGTGTCAATGGAAAAGCTTGGAAAGATGTGGACTATGCTCACATAGAGCCTTATATTGGACTTTTGGTATTGGCAGGCGTTTACAGATCTCATAACGAATCACTAAAAAAGATTGCGGGACGAAGTACATGTTAGGCCGATTTTTAGTGCCGTCATGTCTCTTGAAAGATTTTATAAAATTACAGGAGTTTTAATATTTGACAATAGAGATGGCAGAAAAGAGCACCGGAAATGTGACAGATACACGCTGTTTCTGATTTTTGAGTGGAAAATTGGCAGAAGTTATACACCCAAGATGAATATGTATCTATAGATGAACAGCTAGAAGCGTCTAGGAAGATGCCCCACCAATCAGTATAATACGGGGATAAAAATTTGGATTTTATGTGATGGTGCATCTGCGTATGCATACAATTTACAAGTACAGTAAAACCTAGATAATTAGAAACTCTTTAGTTCAAAATTTCTGTATAATTCGAAATTTCTTTTAATTTGAAGACCCAATAAGCAAATTACATACCTGGATAATTCGAAAACCTTGATAATTCGTAATTCCAAAAAAAAGCAATATGCTCATAATATTTGTGCCTAAATAATTCGAAAAAGTATAAAAAAATTATGTTCGTAAAGAATATGCGTTTGCGAACACAACAATTTCCTCTCATCCCCTCAATCCTTCTCTACGATGTTGTTACTAGCCTCCACAACTTTCTCTTCTTTTTGACGTAGGTCAAGTGTTGAATGATTTCACGCTCCTATCTACGCATGCACGCTGGCAAGCAAGCTGGCACGCTCGCTGGCACGCACGCTGGCACGCACGCTGGCAAGCACGCTGGCTCGCACGCTGGCACGCACGCTGGCACGCACGCTGGCACGCACGCTGGCACGCACGCTGGCACGCACGCTGGCACGCACGCTGGCACGCACGCTGGCACGCACGCTGGCAGGCACGCTGGCACGCACGCTGGCACGCTCGATGCCACGCTCGCTGCCACGCACGCTGGCACGCACGCTGGTACGCGAGCTGGCACGTGAGCTGGCACGCGAGCAGGAACGCACGCTGGCAAGCACGCTGGTACGCGAGCTGGCACGTGAGCTGGCACGCGAGCTGGCACGCAAGCTGGCACGCGAGCTGGCACTCGGGCTGGCACGCGAGCTGGCACGCGGACTGGCACGCACAACCCATCGGGGACGTCAAAGCCGAGGATACCATCACGTCGGACCACCTGCCACTCATCTTCCCCATCACTACCGGAGGATCCGCCAAAAGACCGTGACTGACGATAATCAATACGGATTGGGCAAAACCGAACTGGGGAATGTTCGAAGAAATCATCGCCGAAGGATTATTCCCTGCAGAGAGACGTAAGACAACCACCGAGGTAGACAATGCAATAGATACATTAAAAAAATATTATTTAACAGGCCTCGGACGAATGCACCCCAAGGAGAAAATCGACGTAAAAAAACGCCTCTGCTTAAGTACGTCGTCGCCCTCATCAAGGAAAACTGGAGGATTTACCGAGAATTCGAAAAGAGGAAGGAAGGACCCATCATTAAAAACCGTTTGGAAGACGAACCAGGCCATCATCGAAAGAAAGGTACGTGATTATAAAAACGATTTCTGGCAGAAAACTTGCGCGTGTCTAGATTTCAGGGACAGGAAATGGTTCTAGGACCGATTCAAAGGCTTCTCGGTAGTTATACGACAAGAAGAATTCCACCTAGTTCACGACGGGAAAAGCCTCTGCACGGAGGAAAAAAAATCGGAGGAATTCTTACGCGTGCTGGAAGAAATACACACGCCGACCGACTATCCAACGTTCGACGAGAAATTTCACAGAGAGTCCATAGAGGTAATGCAGATCATTATACCTAACTTAATCCCCACAGATATCAGCGAGGAAACCGAGGAAGGAATCATCGACGACGACATTAAAGATGCCATAGCCAGCACGAAGAATTCTGCTCCTCTACCTCCTGGACGATAACGTGCAACAAACTCATGTCAGGTTATTCCTAACGCTTTAAAAATTCCTACTAATGATTTATAATTCCTGCTTCTCCATGTGTTGCTACCCAAAACAATGGAGAAACGCGCGAAACATCATGCTCCTGAAACGGGGGAAATACGAGAAAGGAGGGAAAGGAGGTCCGCAGCAACCGATTTCCGTCACCCTTTGGGGTAAAAGTGTCGGCCTGCAGAAAGAGGGGAAATTCCTCTGTGTTACCCTCGATCGCCACCTGACGTTCGCCACCCATCTGAGAAACTTGATATCCAGCATAACCAGGCGCAGCAGCCTTATCCGAGCCGTACGAGCGTGAGGAAAAGGCGTCTCCGAGGAGACGGCCATACACTTGTACAAATCATTCATCAGACCCGTCATCGAGTATGGCGCCCCTGACATCACGCCGCTCGCAAAAGGAAACATCTCGAGGCTGGCAGCCATCGAGAAAGTCATCCTCCGCAACATCATGAGGGCTCCGATCCGCACACCCAGAGCCGAGGTACGCGGGCGGGCCGAAATAGAACCGGTCCTACACCGAATGGCGAGAATCCGCTGCAGAGTGGCAGAAAGAATGAGGACACACATCCCCCACCTCTTCCAACAAATCCTCGCTCCCCTACCCATTATCCTCCCAACCCACCCCAAACACAAGCGCCCCACCCCGGAGGGATAATAGAAGCGACGCTATCGCTCTATTGCCCAGACGCCCCTCCCCTCTACACCCTTACCAAAGTCCTTATCTCCCCCCACCTGTGCCCTCAGGACAATTTGCTCCTGCTGCCTCCAAAGAAGAAAAAGAAAAATAGACGGCGCTAGTCCAACAATAGCATATTTATTTATCACTATTATTTGTATAAATTCAAACCTATTTGAACCTTGTTATATTTTGCTATATTCAATTTAACTGTTACGCATTACAAAATGTTATTTGTTATATATTTATTTGTATTTGTTATATTTACTAAGAACTTTGTGAAATACTGGTGCTGTGAGCAAGTGGAAATGTGATAGTGACCATCTAGTCATTCCTTCTGTGTACGGAAGGTTTTTGCCGGGTTTCCCTTCCGTCTCGGGCGAATTCCAGGCAAAAGCCACCCCCAGAGAAAGCAATAAGATCGAAATACTACTGGTTAAACGAATACAATTGAACTATCTGCACCTGAATTTACCCTGAAGAGGCCTTTTGCCTAAACAGGGTATTTTCCGATCTGGCCATGTGTAAAACAATTGAAATGTAAAGGGTATGTAAATGAAATATGTATGGCTTATCAGAAAATAAAAACAAATTGACTTTGACACGAGTATGTGACAGTTATTTTTTGGGTGCTCTAACTCAAAAACCAATAATCAGGTTAACTCGAAATTTTATATTTAACATGTTTTAAAGGCGCAAGATCTGATTAGTTCTTAGAAAAAATCGGTCACTCGAAAGTGGGTGTTTACTCTCGTCACTTATCCGTTATTTTGAAATATTTGCTTTAATATTTGATAAATGGAAAAATATACTGGAATAAAAGCTGTAGGAAATATAATTTACTACAACTTTGTTTGAATCATTTGTCCATCATTATATATCGACGTTTGCTACAGAGGAGGATGTTACATGAATATCACATATATATGTAACATATCATCATCATCATCATGAGGTGTTTTGCCTCTAGGCAGGTCCCTGGCACCAGCGTTGTCTCCACATATAGGAGGCAATTATTTAAACAAATTTTCAAGGTTTATGTGCTTCCGAATGTGCTACGGAGCTGAAATTTTTTTAGAGGTAGGATTTATAAAAAAACGAAATAGCAATTATAAAAATTTTGATTTTTTAATTTCTTTGGCAGTTAAAAATTCTTAAAATTTAAAAAAATAGGTAAATGTTTAGACACTACGGGGCAAGTTATAAGGCTGAAATTTTAAAACTACATAGATTTTATTCTATGTAACCGATTAAATATTTCAGTGTATTCATGAAGTTCTTTCTGCGGCCGTTAAAAATTATTTAAATTTAAACAAATAGAAAAATATTATTTCACTTCTAAAAGTGATCAAACTTAAAAAATTGGCGGAAATGTGAACCATTAGTACCCCATAATGGAGAAAGTATAAAATTCTTAAAATTTCAAAGTATGGGGATTGTTTTAACGTATTGTTTTGACATAAGGGAAAAACAAAAATCGCTGCTTAGGTGGAATGTTTTTAATTAAGAAAGTATTTGCAATGATGAAATATGTCTGAAAAATGAATGTTTTTTCAAGGCGCGAAGATATGCTTCTACTTGTATACTTATACTAGTTTCCGCGAACTTGACGTCCGATAGAATCAGATGTAATGCTCATTAGTAGAGCTTTCTTCCGCTGGTTGGTTCTGATTATGTTCAAGAATTTTCGACGCTGTTTGAACGACGGTAACAATACTAAACAAATATTCAATTACTGTTGATATTCATTTCATGATGTCATATGTGGAAATTAAAATTGCTGAATTTTTTAAGGTCTTTGAGGACATATCCTGCGAAAGATAAATTTTCCCCCGTCATATTGACGGGTTTTTATATTTTTATATTAGGGGTAGTAATGTTTGCTAGTAATATAATAGTTTTGGTCACGAAATTCGAAGTGAAAGGTGCGTGATATATGCGAGTAAGTACAGTAATACTGTCTCTGCCATTAAAGAAATTTCGAGTGCCATGGGATGGATCGGATAGTCACATGACATGAGTAGGCAAAAGATTGGAGTACAAATTCGGCCGTAAAGTAACTCTGTATATTAAAAAAGGAAATTTCCGCGGTCGTAGCTGTAAGATAATAAAACGCAGTAATATTCTTCTCTTGCTCATAACGTAAAATATTTCGTGGCAAATCATGGACTTTATCGCGGCACACCGGTTGTGAAGCTTTGCCGTTTCAGCACAATATGAGAAGCGCAAATACGAATCACTTGACGCAACAGTTTTATAAGGTAAAATAATTACATGAATCAATTTGTGGGTATTTGTTATTTAAAATATTTTAATTTGAAGATTTTATCATTTATATTTTACGAGAAATTTGACTTGACAAAACGGGTCTAAGTGTGGCGAGCCGCCGCGTCTTCTGAGGTATTAATTAAAATATTACAGCTCCCTAGCTTGCACCCTAGTACTGAAACATTTATCTATTTGTTAACATTTTAGGAATTTATTTACATCCAAATTCATTAATATATCAGAATTTCATAACCCCTATTCGGATATTTTAAAATTTCTACTATTACGAACGTCAGATTTGTTTCACATTCAGAAGTACATAAACATTAATTGTTTGTTTAAACGTTTGCGAATTTTCTAAGCCGAGTGATTTAGTCACCTCTGCCGTAAGATACTTGCGTTGGCGCTGCGATAAATGTTTATTTGAATTCTCGTTTGAAGATAAACGCGTCCATCTTAGCAACGAGATTAAACAAACTATTGTAATTGTTGATGGTGTAAGAGAATTTTATTTTGATGTGGATTGTATTGATACTAGCATTCCTACGTTTTTTGAAGGGATATTTTTGTTAATTATTATAAGTTTTTATTTATCGTTATTATTATTGTTGGTATGTTTTTATTTATCTTAATAACTTTTATTTATTTAAGGTAATTGTAAAAACCTTTTCCCTATGAGTTTCATTAAGAATTACATCCGGAAAATCGAGGTACATGTAAACTTTTGATTAATTTTATTATTATTATTAAATTTTTATTGATCCTCTTATAATATTGCCTTATACGATACATGTATTTTATTATTGTTAAATTATAATCACATTCGTATTGCTTTACTATTAATAATCATTAAAGCGATCTTCTCGGAATAGTTTACATTGAAAATTCATTTGAAAACTACTTTAGATAATTTTATTCTTTGGAACTGTTCACTTGCCTCTTTTTTTACTTTAGTCGAAATCTATTATAATTAAAGACCTTTAAGATCAGTTGTTCCTACATTATTCTAAAAGCCCTCACATTAAATATCATATTCCTTTTTTTCACTATTTAAGAAATGTAATACTGTTTTAAAGGATTTTAATTTGAACGTATTTAAATTAAAAATTTTAAAGTGTCGCGTTGTAGTTTAGCAATTCTTCAGCTAACTATGCTTATACAGTGGTTTTATATGGACGGTTGATTTGATGTTAGGAAAAGTACAATTTATTATTTTTGTCATTTCAGTTAGGTCACTAAAATATGAAATATTCAACAATTTCACTGCTACTAGTATTTAAAACTGAATTTCTCTGCACTTCGTTGATTTTACGTAATAGGAATTTATAAGTCAGTATTGATATTTATGAAACAAAAGATACAATCGAACCTCTTACTACTTATTTACAAAACATTCTGACAGTTCTCTACATCTGACTGCTATTCTCACAACTGTAAAAAGGTTTACGGTTAAATAGGGATACCCCCACGTCTCTCAAGAGCTGGTAGACACTTTTGCAATTCATGAAAGCAGAAAGGTTATCATAATTATATTATAGGGTTTATTGATATTAAAGTATAAAATATATAATTCATTTTTATATCTTGACTAGTTGTTTTTACGTTTGACTACCCATCAGCAATGGACAATTGGTCCAGATGTATTAGCGTGTGAACAGTAACATTTATCTAATTAGCTTATTTAAAAAAATACATGCAAAAGGTAACGCTAGAAAGTGACATTATTTTTTTGAATTTTAAACCTTTTAATGCTCTTCGAGAAAAAGAAACAACATAGTCACTTCCACAAATTTATTTGGCACGAAAGGTTTCACTACGATTATAGTATCATTAGGTGATAAAATATGAATACAGTTCCATATATATAGGGAAAAATGGGTGAGAGGGGCAGAGTAGGAGTTACATATAAAACGAATGGAAGGTAAATAAATAAACGGTTAGGAAAAGGAAGGGGGTGGAAAGGAAGATGAAAGGCAAATATGTTATAAAATGTTACTAAAACATTGTAAAAGGGGCCAAAGACAACAATGTTGATACAAAGTATTTAAAATATTTGGTAAGCAAAATTGAGAAGAACGATTACGGAAAAGATATACATTTAAGAGAAACAGGTCTTCACAAATAATTATCTCTAGCTGTTCAAGAGCATCCTATTTGCGACCTTAATTTTCAAAGCGGACGAATTTAGGATTGAAGGAACTATGATGATTGAGGTTTAAAAGATGTTTCGCAAATTGAGAATTCAAATTATTTAAACGGAAGCATTGCTTATGCTCCTTAATGTTCTTTTCAAAACTCCTGCGCCAGAATTAAGAAGGTTAACTTATAAATTGTTGATATAAATTTTGGCAAGGAGAGGGGAAAGTGGGGACATCATCGCGAGATTATGCGTTTGTTTAAAAAAATTACACTAAAAAAGAAATAGGTTTTGTTCAGAATATGCTACAAGTAATTTCAAATCAAAAATTGATTTATATCTGCTTTGGAAAACATATCTACAACCAAATCTACGAGTTCTTTAACGGGAACAGAAGTAAAAAGGTAAAAAATATCAAAAGAGACAAATTTTTAATTGTTGTGGAAAATCTTTATTTTGAAGGTGGGCGTCAACTCTACGGAAATTCAAATACCAAATTTTTGACAAAAATTAGAATAATGACGAAGAAGTGTATTGAGTTTGAAGGCGAGTTTATGAGCAGGCGCAGAGGTACTGGAGACAACAGGCCTAATAGGGCAATACTTTTTGTGAAGTTTTGTGAAACCATGAAGTCAAAGGGGAAAAGGGTTCACCACTTATAAGTTGTGTTTGTTTTTAGGAGTGAAAAGATAAGAAGGTTTTTTTTCAAAACCGAAATATTTTAGTTTCGTATGAAATCATAACATTTCTGCAAATAAACGTCTCTGTACATTACCACCATGCCATTAACTTTATCAGCCTTTTGGACAATCAAATTGTTTTAAATCTAGAAAGAAAGGCGGGAGAGTGAGAGCGGGATAGTGGTTTGGGTCGTGGAACATTGAGGAAGGAAGAAATTTTACAAGCAAAACGAGCTTAAACGAATGAGACTCTTTTTGTAGGGCCAAATCACAATCGACGTCTAGATTCTTCAACACACGTGTATATTAATGGAGGCTCGGGGCGAATTTCTGGCCTTAGTAAAACTCGTTCAAAATAGAAACACAACTGGATAAATTGGTGTGTGGAACTTGTGGTCACTGAGTTTAGAAGGACTGGAATCACTACACTGCACTGATTTTGAGGAAAGAGCAGCCAGTTTTTTCCTAAGGGTAGAGAGCTTGGCAAAACCAATCTCACTTACACGTTGTCTGACACTGTCATCAAAAGTTGACCATTCCAGCCAATGAAGACGTGGCACAATTCAAAATTATACACGGTTGAGCCTGACCTCATTCTTGATACTGATAATGCTCTATTTATTTGTTTTACAATTTTCATCTATCATATATAAACTATGAGCTACAAGTCGTATTTATGGTATGAGAATTTCTTGGAATGACTAACACTAACTGAAACATTTCCTGTGAATATATGAGTAATCAATTCGGTACGTGAACTTTGGGAAATTTGCCTGCATTAGTCCTGGTTTAGATTTCTTGTTCTTATCTTAATGGTTGGATATTCGTGGCTAAAATCAAGTATCAGAAGGCTACCATTTGAGTTTATTTCGGTTCTTTGTTAAGTCTTGGAATTTTTATTGCAGTTCCTTAAATATTTATTAGCATTAAACCTATTTGGAGAAAGTCATGTGATGGCCATATCAGAATTTTTTCGTATATAGTACTAAATCGATGAACAGGAAGTTAAACAAAATATATGGGTTTCTTGGAAATAAATGAATTGCGCTCCTTCTGTTGGTGACACGTTCGTCGTTTGCCATATTATGACTCATAATACAAATATAAGCGTTCCAATAACAATCTATCAGCTTTGAAATCTCACTGTGAGATTGAAAACTTATTTGAAGGAAAACTGTGAAATTATAGCTAAATTAGGTATTATTTATTTTTATTGCTTTGTTATTTCAAATTCCTAATTACACGTGAAAATATTTTTATTGTTTTTCTAAAAACTTTCATCTTTTAGACCCTAACAATTGATCTATTTTGTGATTCTGATAATGAATATATTCATGATGATGATTTATGTAAAAATGTCTCAGAATTAGAAGATAACGCGGAATATGAAGGATATTCGACTGAATATTCTGAAGGTAAGGATGATGGCCTTATTTTGGACGATTCGTCTTGATGATCTCCAAAAATAAGAAGGATTGCATGGATTTGTAATTCAAGTCGTATCATAACGTAGTAGAATTATCTCTAGGACTAACAAGATATTCCACATGTCGCATAACCACCCAAAAATCATCTTTTGGCATGATAATTATCACTAACAAAATTATAACAATGGCCAATATAGAAGATAGGCGTGTCAATGGAAAAGCTTGGAAAGATGTGGACTATGCTCACATAGAGCCTTATATTGGACTTTTGGTATTGGCAGGCGTTTACAGATCTCATAACGAATCACTAAAAAAGATTGCGGGACGAAGTACATGTTAGGCCGATTTTTAGTGCCGTCATGTCTCTTGAAAGATTTTATAAAATTACAGGAGTTTTAATATTTGACAATAGAGATGGCAGAAAAGAGCACCGGAAATGTGACAGATACGCGCTGTTTCTGATTTTTGAGTGGAAAATTGGCAGAAGTTATACACCCAAGATGAATATGTATCTATAGATGAACAGCTAGAAGCGTCTAGGAAGATGCCCCACCAATCAGTATAATACGGGGATAAAAATTTGGATTTTATGTGATGGTGCATCTGCGTATGCATACAATTTACAAGTACAGTAAAACCTAGATAATTAGAAACTCTTTAGTTCAAAATTTCTGTATAATTCGAAATTTCTTTTAATTTGAAGACCCAATAAGCAAATTACATACCTGGATAATTCGAAAACCTTGATAATTCGTAATTCCAAAAAAAAGCAATATGCTCATAATATTTGTGCCTAAATAATTCGAAAAAGTATAAAAAAATTATGTTCGTAAAGAATATGCGTTTGCGAACACAACAATTTCCTCTCATCCCCTCAATCCTTCTCTACGATGTTGTTACTAGCCTCCACAACTTTCTCTTCTTTTTGACGTAGGTCAAGTGTTGAATGATTTCACGCTCCTATCTACGCATGCACGCTGGCAAGCAAGCTGGCACGCTCGCTGGCACGCACGCTGGCACGCACGCTGGCAAGCACGCTGGCTCGCACGCTGGCACGCACGCTGGCACGCACGCTGGCACGCACGCTGGCACGCACGCTGGCACGCACGCTGGCACGCACGCTGGCACGCACGCTGGCACGCACGCTGGCAGGCACGCTGGCACGCACGCTGGCACGCTCGATGCCACGCTCGCTGCCACGCACGCTGGCACGCACGCTGGTACGCGAGCTGGCACGTGAGCTGGCACGCGAGCAGGAACGCACGCTGGCAAGCACGCTGGTACGCGAGCTGGCACGTGAGCTGGCACGCGAGCTGGCACGCAAGCTGGCACGCGAGCTGGCACTCGGGCTGGCACGCGAGCTGGCACGCGGACTGGCACGCACAACCCATCGGGGACGTCAAAGCCGAGGATACCATCACGTCGGACCACCTGCCACTCATCTTCCCCATCACTACCGGAGGATCCGCCAAAAGACCGTGACTGACGATAATCAATACGGATTGGGCAAAACCGAACTGGGGAATGTTCGAAGAAATCATCGCCGAAGGATTATTCCCTGCAGAGAGACGTAAGACAACCACCGAGGTAGACAATGCAATAGATACATTAAAAAAATATTATTTAACAGGCCTCGGACGAATGCACCCCAAGGAGAAAATCGACGTAAAAAAACGCCTCTGCTTAAGTACGTCGTCGCCCTCATCAAGGAAAACTGGAGGATTTACCGAGAATTCGAAAAGAGGAAGGAAGGACCCATCATTAAAAACCGTTTGGAAGACGAACCAGGCCATCATCGAAAGAAAGGTACGTGATTATAAAAACGATTTCTGGCAGAAAACTTGCGCGTGTCTAGATTTCAGGGACAGGAAATGGTTCTAGGACCGATTCAAAGGCTTCTCGGTAGTTATACGACAAGAAGAATTCCACCTAGTTCACGACGGGAAAAGCCTCTGCACGGAGGAAAAAAAATCGGAGGAATTCTTACGCGTGCTGGAAGAAATACACACGCCGACCGACTATCCAACGTTCGACGAGAAATTTCACAGAGAGTCCATAGAGGTAATGCAGATCATTATACCTAACTTAATCCCCACAGATATCAGCGAGGAAACCGAGGAAGGAATCATCGACGACGACATTAAAGATGCCATAGCCAGCACGAAGAATTCTGCTCCTCTACCTCCTGGACGATAACGTGCAACAAACTCATGTCAGGTTATTCCTAACGCTTTAAAAATTCCTACTAATGATTTATAATTCCTGCTTCTCCATGTGTTGCTACCCAAAACAATGGAGAAACGCGCGAAACATCATGCTCCTGAAACGGGGGAAATACGAGAAAGGAGGGAAAGGAGGTCCGCAGCAACCGATTTCCGTCACCCTTTGGGGTAAAAGTGTCGGCCTGCAGAAAGAGGGGAAATTCCTCTGTGTTACCCTCGATCGCCACCTGACGTTCGCCACCCATCTGAGAAACTTGATATCCAGCATAACCAGGCGCAGCAGCCTTATCCGAGCCGTACGAGCGTGAGGAAAAGGCGTCTCCGAGGAGACGGCCATACACTTGTACAAATCATTCATCAGACCCGTCATCGAGTATGGCGCCCCTGACATCACGCCGCTCGCAAAAGGAAACATCTCGAGGCTGGCAGCCATCGAGAAAGTCATCCTCCGCAACATCATGAGGGCTCCGATCCGCACACCCAGAGCCGAGGTACGCGGGCGGGCCGAAATAGAACCGGTCCTACACCGAATGGCGAGAATCCGCTGCAGAGTGGCAGAAAGAATGAGGACACACATCCCCCACCTCTTCCAACAAATCCTCGCTCCCCTACCCATTATCCTCCCAACCCACCCCAAACACAAGCGCCCCACCCCGGAGGGATAATAGAAGCGACGCTATCGCTCTATTGCCCAGACGCCCCTCCCCTCTACACCCTTACCAAAGTCCTTATCTCCCCCCACCTGTGCCCTCAGGACAATTTGCTCCTGCTGCCTCCAAAGAAGAAAAAGAAAAATAGACGGCGCTAGTCCAACAATAGCATATTTATTTATCACTATTATTTGTATAAATTCAAACCTATTTGAACCTTGTTATATTTTGCTATATTCAATTTAACTGTTACGCATTACAAAATGTTATTTGTTATATATTTATTTGTATTTGTTATATTTACTAAGAACTTTGTGAAATACTGGTGCTGTGAGCAAGTGGAAATGTGATAGTGACCATCTAGTCATTCCTTCTGTGTACGGAAGGTTTTTGCCGGGTTTCCCTTCCGTCTCGGGCGAATTCCAGGCAAAAGCCACCCCCAGAGAAAGCAATAAGATCGAAATACTACTGGTTAAACGAATACAATTGAACTATCTGCACCTGAATTTACCCTGAAGAGGCCTTTTGCCTAAACAGGGTATTTTCCGATCTGGCCATGTGTAAAACAATTGAAATGTAAAGGGTATGTAAATGAAATATGTATGGCTTATCAGAAAATAAAAACAAATTGACTTTGACACGAGTATGTGACAGTTATTTTTTGGGTGCTCTAACTCAAAAACCAATAATCAGGTTAACTCGAAATTTTATATTTAACATGTTTTAAAGGCGCAAGATCTGATTAGTTCTTAGAAAAAATCGGTCACTCGAAAGTGGGTGTTTACTCTCGTCACTTATCCGTTATTTTGAAATATTTGCTTTAATATTTGATAAATGGAAAAATATACTGGAATAAAAGCTGTAGGAAATATAATTTACTACAACTTTGTTTGAATCATTTGTCCATCATTATATATCGACGTTTGCTACAGAGGAGGATGTTACATGAATATCACATATATATGTAACATATCATCATCATCATCATGAGGTGTTTTGCCTCTAGGCAGGTCCCTGGCACCAGCGTTGTCTCCACATATAGGAGGCAATTATTTAAACAAATTTTCAAGGTTTATGTGCTTCCGAATGTGCTACGGAGCTGAAATTTTTTTAGAGGTAGGATTTATAAAAAAACGAAATAGCAATTATAAAAATTTTGATTTTTTAATTTCTTTGGCAGTTAAAAATTCTTAAAATTTAAAAAAATAGGTAAATGTTTAGACACTACGGGGCAAGTTATAAGGCTGAAATTTTAAAACTACATAGATTTTATTCTATGTAACCGATTAAATATTTCAGTGTATTCATGAAGTTCTTTCTGCGGCCGTTAAAAATTATTTAAATTTAAACAAATAGAAAAATATTATTTCACTTCTAAAAGTGATCAAACTTAAAAAATTGGCGGAAATGTGAACCATTAGTACCCCATAATGGAGAAAGTATAAAATTCTTAAAATTTCAAAGTATGGGGATTGTTTTAACGTATTGTTTTGACATAAGGGAAAAACAAAAATCGCTGCTTAGGTGGAATGTTTTTAATTAAGAAAGTATTTGCAATGATGAAATATGTCTGAAAAATGAATGTTTTTTCAAGGCGCGAAGATATGCTTCTACTTGTATACTTATACTAGTTTCCGCGAACTTGACGTCCGATAGAATCAGATGTAATGCTCATTAGTAGAGCTTTCTTCCGCTGGTTGGTTCTGATTATGTTCAAGAATTTTCGACGCTGTTTGAACGACGGTAACAATACTAAACAAATATTCAATTACTGTTGATATTCATTTCATGATGTCATATGTGGAAATTAAAATTGCTGAATTTTTTAAGGTCTTTGAGGACATATCCTGCGAAAGATAAATTTTCCCCCGTCATATTGACGGGTTTTTATATTTTTATATTAGGGGTAGTAATGTTTGCTAGTAATATAATAGTTTTGGTCACGAAATTCGAAGTGAAAGGTGCGTGATATATGCGAGTAAGTACAGTAATACTGTCTCTGCCATTAAAGAAATTTCGAGTGCCATGGGATGGATCGGATAGTCACATGACATGAGTAGGCAAAAGATTGGAGTACAAATTCGGCCGTAAAGTAACTCTGTATATTAAAAAAGGAAATTTCCGCGGTCGTAGCTGTAAGATAATAAAACGCAGTAATATTCTTCTCTTGCTCATAACGTAAAATATTTCGTGGCAAATCATGGACTTTATCGCGGCACACCGGTTGTGAAGCTTTGCCGTTTCAGCACAATATGAGAAGCGCAAATACGAATCACTTGACGCAACAGTTTTATAAGGTAAAATAATTACATGAATCAATTTGTGGGTATTTGTTATTTAAAATATTTTAATTTGAAGATTTTATCATTTATATTTTACGAGAAATTTGACTTGACAAAACGGGTCTAAGTGTGGCGAGCCGCCGCGTCTTCTGAGGTATTAATTAAAATATTACAGCTCCCTAGCTTGCACCCTAGTACTGAAACATTTATCTATTTGTTAACATTTTAGGAATTTATTTACATCCAAATTCATTAATATATCAGAATTTCATAACCCCTATTCGGATATTTTAAAATTTCTACTATTACGAACGTCAGATTTGTTTCACATTCAGAAGTACATAAACATTAATTGTTTGTTTAAACGTTTGCGAATTTTCTAAGCCGAGTGATTTAGTCACCTCTGCCGTAAGATACTTGCGTTGGCGCTGCGATAAATGTTTATTTGAATTCTCGTTTGAAGATAAACGCGTCCATCTTAGCAACGAGATTAAACAAACTATTGTAATTGTTGATGGTGTAAGAGAATTTTATTTTGATGTGGATTGTATTGATACTAGCATTCCTACGTTTTTTGAAGGGATATTTTTGTTAATTATTATAAGTTTTTATTTATCGTTATTATTATTGTTGGTATGTTTTTATTTATCTTAATAACTTTTATTTATTTAAGGTAATTGTAAAAACCTTTTCCCTATGAGTTTCATTAAGAATTACATCCGGAAAATCGAGGTACATGTAAACTTTTGATTAATTTTATTATTATTATTAAATTTTTATTGATCCTCTTATAATATTGCCTTATACGATACATGTATTTTATTATTGTTAAATTATAATCACATTCGTATTGCTTTACTATTAATAATCATTAAAGCGATCTTCTCGGAATAGTTTACATTGAAAATTCATTTGAAAACTACTTTAGATAATTTTATTCTTTGGAACTGTTCACTTGCCTCTTTTTTTACTTTAGTCGAAATCTATTATAATTAAAGACCTTTAAGATCAGTTGTTCCTACATTATTCTAAAAGCCCTCACATTAAATATCATATTCCTTTTTTTCACTATTTAAGAAATGTAATACTGTTTTAAAGGATTTTAATTTGAACGTATTTAAATTAAAAATTTTAAAGTGTCGCGTTGTAGTTTAGCAATTCTTCAGCTAACTATGCTTATACAGTGGTTTTATATGGACGGTTGATTTGATGTTAGGAAAAGTACAATTTATTATTTTTGTCATTTCAGTTAGGTCACTAAAATATGAAATATTCAACAATTTCACTGCTACTAGTATTTAAAACTGAATTTCTCTGCACTTCGTTGATTTTACGTAATAGGAATTTATAAGTCAGTATTGATATTTATGAAACAAAAGATACAATCGAACCTCTTACTACTTATTTACAAAACATTCTGACAGTTCTCTACATCTGACTGCTATTCTCACAACTGTAAAAAGGTTTACGGTTAAATAGGGATACCCCCACGTCTCTCAAGAGCTGGTAGACACTTTTGCAATTCATGAAAGCAGAAAGGTTATCATAATTATATTATAGGGTTTATTGATATTAAAGTATAAAATATATAATTCATTTTTATATCTTGACTAGTTGTTTTTACGTTTGACTACCCATCAGCAATGGACAATTGGTCCAGATGTATTAGCGTGTGAACAGTAACATTTATCTAATTAGCTTATTTAAAAAAATACATGCAAAAGGTAACGCTAGAAAGTGACATTATTTTTTTGAATTTTAAACCTTTTAATGCTCTTCGAGAAAAAGAAACAACATAGTCACTTCCACAAATTTATTTGGCACGAAAGGTTTCACTACGATTATAGTATCATTAGGTGATAAAATATGAATACAGTTCCATATATATAGGGAAAAATGGGTGAGAGGGGCAGAGTAGGGTTACATATAAAACGAATGGAAGGTAAATAAATAAACGGTTAGGAAAAGGAAGGGGGTGGAAAGGAAGATGAAAGGCAAATATGTTATAAAATGTTACTAAAACATTGTAAAAGGGGCCAAAGACAACAATGTTGATACAAAGTATTTAAAATATTTGGTAAGCAAAATTGAGAAGAACGATTACGGAAAAGATATACATTTAAGAGAAACAGGTCTTCACAAATAATTATCTCTAGCTGTTCAAGAGCATCCTATTTGCGACCTTAATTTTCAAAGCGGACGAATTTAGGATTGAAGGAACTATGATGATTGAGGTTTAAAAGATGTTTCGCAAATTGAGAATTCAAATTATTTAAACGGAAGCATTGCTTATGCTCCTTAATGTTCTTTTCAAAACTCCTGCGCCAGAATTAAGAAGGTTAACTTATAAATTGTTGATATAAATTTTGGCAAGGAGAGGGGAAAGTGGGGACATCATCGCGAGATTATGCGTTTGTTTAAAAAAATTACACTAAAAAAGAAATAGGTTTTGTTCAGAATATGCTACAAGTAATTTCAAATCAAAAATTGATTTATATCTGCTTTGGAAAACATATCTACAACCAAATCTACGAGTTCTTTAACGGGAACAGAAGTAAAAAGGTAAAAAATATCAAAAGAGACAAATTTTTAATTGTTGTGGAAAATCTTTATTTTGAAGGTGGGCGTCAACTCTACGGAAATTCAAATACCAAATTTTTGACAAAAATTAGAATAATGACGAAGAAGTGTATTGAGTTTGAAGGCGAGTTTATGAGCAGGCGCAGAGGTACTGGAGACAACAGGCCTAATAGGGCAATACTTTTTGTGAAGTTTTGTGAAACCATGAAGTCAAAGGGGAAAAGGGTTCACCACTTATAAGTTGTGTTTGTTTTTAGGAGTGAAAAGATAAGAAGGTTTTTTTTCAAAACCGAAATATTTTAGTTTCGTATGAAATCATAACATTTCTGCAAATAAACGTCTCTGTACATTACCACCATGCCATTAACTTTATCAGCCTTTTGGACAATCAAATTGTTTTAAATCTAGAAAGAAAGGCGGGAGAGTGAGAGCGGGATAGTGGTTTGGGTCGTGGAACATTGAGGAAGGAAGAAATTTTACAAGCAAAACGAGCTTAAACGAATGAGACTCTTTTTGTAGGGCCAAATCACAATCGACGTCTAGATTCTTCAACACACGTGTATATTAATGGAGGCTCGGGGCGAATTTCTGGCCTTAGTAAAACTCGTTCAAAATAGAAACACAACTGGATAAATTGGTGTGTGGAACTTGTGGTCACTGAGTTTAGAAGGACTGGAATCACTACACTGCACTGATTTTGAGGAAAGACCAGCCAGTTTTTTCCTAAGGGTAGAGAGCTTGGCAAAACCAATCTCACTTACACGTTGTCTGACACTGTCATCAAAAGTTGACCATTCCAGCCAATGAAGACGTGGCACAATTCAAAATTATACACGGTTGAGCCTGACCTCATTCTTGATACTGATAATGCTCTATTTATTTGTTTTACAATTTTCATCTATCATATATAAACTATGAGCTACAAGTCGTATTTATGGTATGAGAATTTCTTGGAATGACTAACACTAACTGAAACATTTCCTGTGAATATATGAGTAATCAATTCGGTACGTGAACTTTGGGAAATTTGCCTGCATTAGTCCTGGTTTAGATTTCTTGTTCTTATCTTAATGGTTGGATATTCGTGGCTAAAATCAAGTATCAGAAGGCTACCATTTGAGTTTATTTCGGTTCTTTGTTAAGTCTTGGAATTTTTATTGCAGTTCCTTAAATATTTATTAGCATTAAACCTATTTGGAGAAAGTCATGTGATGGCCATATCAGAATTTTTTCGTATATAGTACTAAATCGATGAACAGGAAGTTAAACAAAATATATGGGTTTCTTGGAAATAAATGAATTGCGCTCCTTCTGTTGGTGACACGTTCGTCGTTTGCCATATTATGACTCATAATACAAATATAAGCGTTCCAATAACAATCTATCAGCTTTGAAATCTCACTGTGAGATTGAAAACTTATTTGAAGGAAAACTGTGAAATTATAGCTAAATTAGGTATTATTTATTTTTATTGCTTTGTTATTTCAAATTCCTAATTACACGTGAAAATATTTTTATTGTTTTTCTAAAAACTTTCATCTTTTAGACCCTAACAATTGATCTATTTTGTGATTCTGATAATGAATATATTCATGATGATGATTTATGTAAAAATGTCTCAGAATTAGAAGATAACGCGGAATATGAAGGATATTCGACTGAATATTCTGAAGGTAAGGATGATGGCCTTATTTTGGACGATTCGTCTTGATGATCTCCAAAAATAAGAAGGATTGCATGGATTTGTAATTCAAGTCGTATCATAACGTAGTAGAATTATCTCTAGGACTAACAAGATATTCCACATGTCGCATAACCACCCAAAAATCATCTTTTGGCATGATAATTATCACTAACAAAATTATAACAATGGCCAATATAGAAGATAGGCGTGTCAATGGAAAAGCTTGGAAAGATGTGGACTATGCTCACATAGAGCCTTATATTGGACTTTTGGTATTGGCAGGCGTTTACAGATCTCATAACGAATCACTAAAAAAGATTGCGGGACGAAGTACATGTTAGGCCGATTTTTAGTGCCGTCATGTCTCTTGAAAGATTTTATAAAATTACAGGAGTTTTAATATTTGACAATAGAGATGGCAGAAAAGAGCACCGGAAATGTGACAGATACGCGCTGTTTCTGATTTTTGAGTGGAAAATTGGCAGAAGTTATACACCCAAGATGAATATGTATCTATAGATGAACAGCTAGAAGCGTCTAGGAAGATGCCCCACCAATCAGTATAATACGGGGATAAAAATTTGGATTTTATGTGATGGTGCATCTGCGTATGCATACAATTTACAAGTACAGTAAAACCTAGATAATTAGAAACTCTTTAGTTCAAAATTTCTGTATAATTCGAAATTTCTTTTAATTTGAAGACCCAATAAGCAAATTACATACCTGGATAATTCGAAAACCTTGATAATTCGTAATTCCAAAAAAAAGCAATATGCTCATAATATTTGTGCCTAAATAATTCGAAAAAGTATAAAAAAATTATGTTCGTAAAGAATATGCGTTTGCGAACACAACAATTTCCTCTCATCCCCTCAATCCTTCTCTACGATGTTGTTACTAGCCTCCACAACTTTCTCTTCTTTTTGACGTAGGTCAAGTGTTGAATGATTTCACGCTCCTATCTACGCATGCACGCTGGCAAGCAAGCTGGCACGCTCGCTGGCACGCACGCTGGCACGCACGCTGGCAAGCACGCTGGCTCGCACGCTGGCACGCACGCTGGCACGCACGCTGGCACGCACGCTGGCACGCACGCTGGCGCGCACGCTGGCACGCACGCTGGCACGCACGCTGGCAGGCACGCTGGCACGCACGCTGGCACGCTCGATGCCACGCTCGCTGCCACGCACGCTGGCACGCACGCTGGTACGCGAGCTGGCACGTGAGCTGGCACGCGAGCAGGAACGCACGCTGGCAAGCACGCTGGTACGCGAGCTGGCACGTGAGCTGGCACGCGAGCTGGCACGCAAGCTGGCACGCGAGCTGGCACTCGGGCTGGCACGCGAGCTGGCACGCGGACTGGCACGCACAACCCATCGGGGACGTCAAAGCCGAGGATACCATCACGTCGGACCACCTGCCACTCATCTTCCCCATCACTACCGGAGGATCCGCCAAAAGACCGTGACTGACGATAATCAATACGGATTGGGCAAAACCGAACTGGGGAATGTTCGAAGAAATCATCGCCGAAGGATTATTCCCTGCAGAGAGACGTAAGACAACCACCGAGGTAGACAATGCAATAGATACATTAAAAAAATATTATTTAACAGGCCTCGGACGAATGCACCCCAAGGAGAAAATCGACGTAAAAAAACGCCTCTGCTTAAGTACGTCGTCGCCCTCATCAAGGAAAACTGGAGGATTTACCGAGAATTCGAAAAGAGGAAGGAAGGACCCATCATTAAAAACCGTTTGGAAGACGAACCAGGCCATCATCGAAAGAAAGGTACGTGATTATAAAAACGATTTCTGGCAGAAAACTTGCGCGTGTCTAGATTTCAGGGACAGGAAATGGTTCTAGGACCGATTCAAAGGCTTCTCGGTAGTTATACGACAAGAAGAATTCCACCTAGTTCACGACGGGAAAAGCCTCTGCACGGAGGAAAAAAAATCGGAGGAATTCTTACGCGTGCTGGAAGAAATACACACGCCGACCGACTATCCAACGTTCGACGAGAAATTTCACAGAGAGTCCATAGAGGTAATGCAGATCATTATACCTAACTTAATCCCCACAGATATCAGCGAGGAAACCGAGGAAGGAATCATCGACGACGACATTAAAGATGCCATAGCCAGCACGAAGAATTCTGCTCCTCTACCTCCTGGACGATAACGTGCAACAAACTCATGTCAGGTTATTCCTAACGCTTTAAAAATTCCTACTAATGATTTATAATTCCTGCTTCTCCATGTGTTGCTACCCAAAACAATGGAGAAACGCGCGAAACATCATGCTCCTGAAACGGGGGAAATACGAGAAAGGAGGGAAAGGAGGTCCGCAGCAACCGATTTCCGTCACCCTTTGGGGTAAAAGTGTCGGCCTGCAGAAAGAGGGGAAATTCCTCTGTGTTACCCTCGATCGCCACCTGACGTTCGCCACCCATCTGAGAAACTTGATATCCAGCATAACCAGGCGCAGCAGCCTTATCCGAGCCGTACGAGCGTGAGGAAAAGGCGTCTCCGAGGAGACGGCCATACACTTGTACAAATCATTCATCAGACCCGTCATCGAGTATGGCGCCCCTGACATCACGCCGCTCGCAAAAGGAAACATCTCGAGGCTGGCAGCCATCGAGAAAGTCATCCTCCGCAACATCATGAGGGCTCCGATCCGCACACCCAGAGCCGAGGTACGCGGGCGGGCCGAAATAGAACCGGTCCTACACCGAATGGCGAGAATCCGCTGCAGAGTGGCAGAAAGAATGAGGACACACATCCCCCACCTCTTCCAACAAATCCTCGCTCCCCTACCCATTATCCTCCCAACCCACCCCAAACACTAGCGCCCCACCCCGGAGGGAAAATAGAGGCGACGCTATCGCTCTATTGCCCAGACGCCCCTCCCCTCTACACCCTTACCAAAGTCCTTATCTCCCCCCACCTGTGCCCTCAGGACAATTTGCTCCTGCTGCCTCCAAAGAAGAAAAAGAAAAATAGACGGCGCTAGTCCAAGAATAGCATATTTATTTATCACTATTATTTGTATAAATTCAAACCTATTTGAACCTTGTTATATTTTGCTATATTCAATTTAACTGTTACGCATTACAAAATGTTATTTGTTATATATTTATTTGTATTTGTTATATTTACTAAGAACTTTGTGAAATACTGGTGCTGTGAGCAAGTGGAAATGTGATAGTGACCATCTAGTCATTCCTTCTGTGTACGGAAGGTTTTTGCCGGGTTTCCCTTCCGTCTCGGGCGAATTCCAGGCAAAAGCCACCCCCAGAGAAAGCAATAAGATCGAAATACTACTGGTTAAACGAATACAATTGAACTATCTGCACCTGAATTTACCCTGAAGAGGCCTTTTGCCTAAACAGGGTATTTTCCGATCTGGCCATGTGTAAAACAATTGAAATGTAAAGGGTATGTAAATGAAATATGTATGGCTTATCAGAAAATAAAAACAAATTGACTTTGACACGAGTATGTGACAGTTATTTTTTGGGTGCTCTAACTCAAAAACCAATAATCAGGTTAACTCGAAATTTTATATTTAACATGTTTTAAAGGCGCAAGATCTGATTAGTTCTTAGAAAAAATCGGTCACTCGAAAGTGGGTGTTTACTCTCGTCACTTATCCGTTATTTTGAAATATTTGCTTTAATATTTGATAAATGGAAAAATATACTGGAATAAAAGCTGTAGGAAATATAATTTACTACAACTTTGTTTGAATCATTTGTCCATCATTATATATCGACGTTTGCTACAGAGGAGGATGTTACATGAATATCACATATATATGTAACATATCATCATCATCATCATGAGGTGTTTTGCCTCTAGGCAGGTCCCTGGCACCAGCGTTGTCTCCACATATAGGAGGCAATTATTTAAACAAATTTTCAAGGTTTATGTGCTTCCGAATGTGCTACGGAGCTGAAATTTTTTTAGAGGTAGGATTTATAAAAAAACGAAATAGCAATTATAAAAATTTTGATTTTTTAATTTCTTTGGCAGTTAAAAATTCTTAAAATTTAAAAAAATAGGTAAATGTTTAGACACTACGGGGCAAGTTATAAGGCTGAAATTTTAAAACTACATAGATTTTATTCTATGTAACCGATTAAATATTTCAGTGTATTCATGAAGTTCTTTCTGCGGCCGTTAAAAATTATTTAAATTTAAACAAATAGAAAAATATTATTTCACTTCTAAAAGTGATCAAACTTAAAAAATTGGCGGAAATGTGAACCATTAGTACCCCATAATGGAGAAAGTATAAAATTCTTAAAATTTCAAAGTATGGGGATTGTTTTAACGTATTGTTTTGACATAAGGGAAAAACAAAAATCGCTGCTTAGGTGGAATGTTTTTAATTAAGAAAGTATTTGCAATGATGAAATATGTCTGAAAAATGAATGTTTTTTCAAGGCGCGAAGATATGCTTCTACTTGTATACTTATACTAGTTTCCGCGAACTTGACGTCCGTTAGAATCAGATGTAATGCTCATTAGTAGAGCTTTCTTCCGCTGGTTGGTTCTGATTATGTTCAAGAATTTTCGACGCTGTTTGAACGACGGTAACAATACTAAACAAATATTCAATTACTGTTGATATTCATTTCATGATGTCATATGTGGAAATTAAAATTGCTGAATTTTTTAAGGTCTTTGAGGACATATCCTGCGAAAGATAAATTTTCCCCCGTCATATTGACGGGTTTTTATATTTTTATATTAGGGGTAGTAATGTTTGCTAGTAATATAATAGTTTTGGTCACGAAATTCGAAGTGAAAGGTGCGTGATATATGCGAGTAAGTACAGTAATACTGTCTCTGCCATTAAAGAAATTTCGAGTGCCATGGGATGGATCGGATAGTCACATGACATGAGTAGGCAAAAGATTGGAGTACAAATTCGGCCGTAAAGTAACTCTGTATATTAAAAAAGGAAATTTCCGCGGTCGTAGCTGTAAGATAATAAAACGCAGTAATATTCTTCTCTTGCTCATAACGTAAAATATTTCGTGGCAAATCATGGACTTTATCGCGGCACACCGGTTGTGAAGCCTTGCCGTTCCAGAACAATAAGAGAAGCGCAAATACGAATCTCTTGACGCAACAGTTTTATAAGGTAAAATCATTGCATGAATCAATTTGTGGGTATTTTTTATTTAAAATATTTTAATTTGAAGTTTTAATCATTTATATTTTACGAGAAATTTGACTTGACAAACCGCGTCTTAGTGAGGCGAGCCGCCGCGTCTTCTGAGGTCTTTTTAAAAATATTACAGCTCCCTAGATTGCACCCTAGTACTGAAACATTAATCTATTTGTTAACATTTTAGGAATTTATTTACATCCAAATTCATTAATATATCAGAATTTCATAACCCCTATTCGGATATTTTAAAATTTCTACTATTACGAACGTCAGATTTGTTTCACATTCAGAAGTACATAAACATTAATTGTTTGTTTAAACGTTTGCGAATTTTCTAAGCCGAGTGATTTAGTCACCTCTGCCGTAAGATACTTGCGTTGGCGCTGCGATAAATGTTTATTTGAATTCTCGTTTGAAGATAAACGCGTCCATCTTAGCAACGAGATTAAACAAAATATTGTAATTGTTGATGGTGTAAGAGAATTTTATTTTGATGTGGATTGTATTGATACTAGCATTCCTACGTTTTTTGAAGGGATATTTTTGTTAATTATTATAAGTTTTTATTTATCGTTATTATTATTGTTGGTATGTTTTTATTTATCTTAATAACTTTTATTTATTTAAGGTAATTGTAAAAACCTTTTCCCTATGAGTTTCATTAAGAATTACATCCGGAAAATCGAGGTACATGTAAACTTTTGATTAATTTTATTATTATTATTAAATTTTTATTGATCCTCTTATAATATTGCCTTATACGATACATGTATTTTATTATTGTTAAATTATAATCACATTCGTATTGCTTTACTATTAATAATCATTAAAGCGATCTTCTCGGAATAGTTTACATTGAAAATTCATTTGAAAACTACTTTAGATAATTTTATTCTTTGGAACTGTTCACTTGCCTCTTTTTTTACTTTAGTCGAAATCTATTATAATTAAAGACCTTTAAGATCAGTTGTTCCTACATTATTCTAAAAGCCCTCACATTAAATATCATATTCCTTTTTTTCACTATTTAAGAAATGTAATACTGTTTTAAAGGATTTTAATTTGAACGTATTTAAATTAAAAATTTTAAATTGTCGCGTTGTAGTTTAGCAATTCTTCAGCTAACTATGCTTATACAGTGGTTTTATATGGACGGTTGATTTGATGTTAGGAAAAGTACAATTTATTATTTTTGTCATTTCAGTTAGGTCACTAAAATATGAAATATTCAACAATTTCACTGCTACTAGTATTTAAAACTGAATTTCTCTGCACTTCGTTGATTTTACGTAATAGGAATTTATAAGTCAGTATTGATATTTATGAAACAAAAGATACAATCGAACCTCTTACTACTTATTTACAAAACATTCTGACAGTTCCCTACATCTGCCTGCTATTCTCACAACTGTAAAAAGGTTTACGGTTAAATAGGGATACCCCCACGTCTCTCAAGAGCTGGTAGACACTATTGCAATTCATGAAAGCAGAAAGGTTATCATAATTATATTAAAGGGTTATATTGATATTAAAGTATAAAATATAGAATTCATTTTTATATCTTGACTTGTTGTTTTTACGTTTACTATCCATCAGCAATGGACAATTGGTCCAGATGTATTAGCGTGTGAACAGTAACATTTATCTAATTAGCTTATTTAAAAAAATACATGTAAAAGGTAACGCTAGAAAGTGACATTATTTTTTTGAATTTTAAACCTTTTAATGCTCTTCGAGAAAAAGAAACAACATAGTCACTTCCACAAATTTATTTGGCACGAAAGGTTTCACTACGATTATAGTATCATTAGGTGATAAAATATGAATACAGTTCCATATATATAGGGAAAAATGGGTGAGAGGGGCAGAGTAGGGTTACATAGAAAACGAATGGAAGGTAAATAAATAAACGGTTAGGAAAAGGAAGGGGGTGGAAAGGAAGATGAAAGGCAAATAATGTTATAAAATGTTACTAAAACATTGTAAAAGGGGCCAAAGACAACGATGTTGATACAAAGTATTTAAAATATTTGGTAAGCAAAATTGAGAAGAATGAATGCGGAAAAGATATACATTTAAGAGAAACAGGTCTTCACAAATAATTATCTCTAGCTGTTCAAGAGCATCCTATTTGCGACCTAAATTTTCAAAGCGGAGGAATTTAGGATTGAAGGAACTATGATGATTGAGGTTTAAAAGAAGTTTCGCAAATTGAGAATTCAAATTATTTAAACGGAAGCATTGCTTATGCTCCTTAATGTTCTTTTCAAAACTACCGGGCCAGAATTAAGAAGGTTAACTTATAAATTGTTGATATAAATTTTGGCAAGGAGAGGGGAAAGTGTGGACATCATCGCGAGATTATGCGTTTGATTAAAAAAATTACACTAAAAAAGAAATAGGTTTTGTTCAGAATATGCTACAAGTAAGTTCAAATCAAAAATTGATTTATATCTGCTTTGGAAAACATATCTACAACCAAATCTACGAGTTCTTTAACGGGAACAGAAGTAAAAAGGTAAAAAATATCAAAAGAGACAAATTTTTAATTGTTGTGGAAAATCTTTATTTTGAAGGTGGGCGTCAACTCTACGGAAATTCAAATACCAAATTTTTGACAAAAATGAGAATAATGACGAAGAAGTGTATTGAGTTTGAAGGCGAGTTTATGAGCAGGCGCAGAGGTACTGGAGACAACAGGCCTAATAGGGCAATACTTTTTGTGAAGTTTTGTGAAACCATGAAGTCAAAGGGGAAAAGGGTTCACCACTTATAAGTTGTGTTTGTTTTTAGGAGTGAAAAGATAAGAAGGTTTTTTTTTCAAAACCGAAATATTTTAGTTTCGTATGAAATCATAACATTTCTGCAAATAAACGTCTCTGTACATTACCACCATGCCATTAACTTTATCAGCCTTTTGGACAATCAAATTGTTTTAAATCTAGAAAGAAAGGCGGGAGAGTGAGAGCGGGATAGTGGTTTGGGTCGTGGAACATTGAGGAAGGAAGAAATTTTACAAGCAAAACGAGCTTAAACGAATGAGACTCTTTTTGTAGGGCCAAATCACAATCGACGTCTAGATTCTTCAACACACGTGTATATTAATGGAGGCTAGGGGCGAATTTCTGGCCTTAGTAAAACTCGTTCAAAATAGAAACACAACTGGATAAATTGGTGGGTGGATCTTGTGGTCACTGAGTTTAGAAGGACTGGAATCACTACACTGCACTGATTTTGAGGAAAGAGCAGCCAGTTTTTTCCTAAGGGTAGAGAGCTTGGCAAAACCAATCTCACTTACACGTTGTCTGACACTGTCATCAAAAGTTGACCATTCCAGCCAATGAAGAGCGTGGCACAATTCAAAATTATACACGGTTGAGCCTGACCTCATTCTTGATACTGATAATGCTCTATTTATTTGTTTTACAATTTTCATCTATCATATATAAACTATGAGCTACAAGTCGTATTTATGGTATGAGAATTTCTTGGAATGACTAACACTAACTGAAACATTTCCTGTGAATATATGAGTAATCAATTCGGTACGTGAACTTTGGGAAATTTGCCTGCATTAGTCCTGGTTTAGATTTCTTGTTCTTATCTTAATGGTTGGATATTCGTGGCTAAAATCAAGTATCAGAAGGCTACCATTTGAGTTTATTTCGGTTCTTTGTTAAGTCTTGGAATTTTTATTGCAGTTCCTTAAATATTTATTATCATTAAACCTATTTGGAGAAAGTCATGTGATGGCCATATCAGAATTTTTTCGTATATAGTACTAAATCGATGAACAGGAAGTTAAACAAAATATATGGGTTTCTTGGAAATAAATGAATTGCGCTCTTTCTGTTGGTGACACGTTCGTCGTTTGCCATATTATGACTCATAATACAAATATAAGCGTTCCAATAACAATCTATCAGCTTTGAAATCTCACTGTGAGATTGAAAACTTATTTGAAGGAAAACTGTGAAATTATAGCTAAATTAGGTATTATTTATTTTTATTGCTTTGTTATTTCAAATTCCTAATTACACGTGAAAATATTTTTATTGTTTTTCTAAAAACTTTCATCTTTTAGACCCTAACAATTGATCTATTTTGTGATTCTGATAATGAATATATTCATGATGATGATTTATGTAAAAATGTCTCAGAATTAGAAGATAACGCGGAATATGAAGGATATTCGACTGAATATTCTGAAGGTAAGGATGATGGCCTTATTTTGGACGATTCGTCTTGATGATCTCAAAAAATAAGAAGGATTGCATGGATTTGTAATTCAAGTCGTATCATAACGTAGTAGAATTATCTCTAGGACTAACAAGATATTCCACATGTCGCATAACCACCCAAAAATCATCTTTTGGCATGATAATTATCACTAACAAAATTATAACAATGGCCAATATAGAAGATAGGCGTGTCAATGGAAAAGCTTGGAAAGATGTGGACTATGCTCACATAGAGCCTTATATTGGACTTTTGGTATTGGCAGGCGTTTACAGATCTCATAACGAATCACTGAAAAGATTGCGGGACGAAGTACATGTTAGGCCGATTTTTAGTGCCGTCATGTCTCTTGAAAGATTTTATAAAATTACAGGAGTTTTAATATTTGACAATAGAGATGGCAGAAAAGAGCACCGGAAATGTGACAGATACGCGCTGTTTCTGATTTTTGAGTGGAAAATTGGCAGAAGTTATACACCCAAGATGAATATGTATCTATAGATGAACAGCTAGAAGCGTCTAGGAAGATGCCCCACCAATCAGTATAATACGGGGATAAAAATTTGGATTTTATGTGATGGTGCATCTGCGTATGCATACAATTTACAAGTACAGTAAAACCTAGATAATTAGAAACTCTTTAGTTCAAAATTTCTGTATAATTCGAAATTTCTTTTAATTTGAAGACCCAATAAGCAAATTACATACCTGGATAATTCGAAAACCTTGATAATTCGTAATTCCAAAAAAAAGCAATATGCTCATAATATTTGTGCCTAAATAATTCGAAAAAGTATAAAAAAATTATGTTCGTAAAGAATATGCGTGTGCGAACACAACAATTTCCTCTCATCCCCTCAATCCTTCTCTACGATGTTGTTACTAGCCTCCACAGCTTTCTCTTATTTTTGACGTAGGTCAAGTGTTGAATGATTTCACGCTCCTATCTACGCATGCACGCTGGCAAGCAAGCTGACACGCTCGCTGGCACGCACGCTGGCACGCACGCTGGCAAGCACGCTGTCTCGCACGCTGGCACGCACGCTGGCACGCACGCTGGCACGCACGCTGGCACGCACGCTGGCACGCACGCTGGCACGCACGCTGGCACGCTCGCTGGCACGCACGCTGGCAGGCACGCTGGCACGCACGCTGGCACGCTCGATGCCACGCTCGCTGCCACGCACGCTGGCACGCACGCTGGTACGCGAGCTGGCACGTGAGCTGGCACGCGAGCTGGAACGCACGCTGGCACGCACGCTGGTACGCGAGCTGGCACGCACGCTGGTACGCGAGCTGGCACGTGAGCTGGCACGCGAGCTGGAACGCGTGCTGGCACGCAAGCTGGCACGCGAGCTGGCACTCGGGCTGGCACGCGAGCTGGCACGCGAACTGGCACGCACAACCCATCGGGGACGTCAAAGCCGAGGATACCATCACGTCGGACCACCTGCCACTCATCTTCCCCATCACCACCGGAGGATCCGCCAAAAGACCGTGACTGACGATAATCAATACGGATTGTGCAAAACCGAACTGGGGAATGTTCGAAGAAATCATCGCCGAAGGATTATTCCCTACAGAGAGGCATACGACAACCACCGAGGTAGACAATGCAATATATACATTAAAAAATTTTATTTAACAGGCCTCGGACGAATGCACCCCAAGGAAGAAAATCGACGTAAAAAAACGCCTCTGCTTAAGTACGTCGTCGCCCTCATCAAGGAAAACTGGAGGATTTACCGAGAATTCGAAAAGAGGAAGGAAGGACCCATCATTAAAAACCGTTTGGAAGACGAACCAGGCCATCATCGAAAGAAAGGTACGTGATTATAAAAACGATTTCTGGCAGAAAACTTGCGCGTGTCTAAATTTCAGGGACAGGAAATGGTTCTAGGACCGATTCAAAGGCTTCTCGGTAATTATACGACAAGAAGAATTCCACCTAGTTCACGACGGGAAAAGCCTCTGCACGGAGGAAAAAAAATCGGAGGAATTCTTACGCGTGCTGGAAGAAATACACACGCCGACCGACTATCCAACGTTCGACGAGAAATTTCACAGAGAATCCATAGAGGTAATGCAGATCATTATACCTAACTTAATCCCCACAGATATCAGCGAGGAAACCGAGGAAGGAATCATCGACGACGACATTAAAGATGCCATAGCCAGCACGAAGAATTCTGCTCCTCTACCTCCTGGACGATAACGTGCAACAAACTCATGTCAGGTTATTCCTAACGCTTTAAAAATTCCTACTAATGATTTATAATTCCTGCTTCTCCATGTGTTGCTACCCAAAACAATGGAGAAACGCGCGAAACATCATGCTCCTGAAACGGGGGAAATACGAGAAAGGAGGGAAAGGAGGTCCGCAGCAACCGATTTCCGTCACCCTTTTGGGTAAAAGTGTCGGCCTGCAGAAAGAGGGGAAATTCCTCTGTGTTACCCTCGATCGCCACCTGACGTTCGCCACCCATCTGAGAAACTTGATATCCAGCATAACCAGGCGCAGCAGCCTTATCCGAGCCGTACGAGCGTGAGGAAAAGGCGTCTCCGAGGAGACGGCCATACACTTGTACAAATCATTCATCAGACCCGTCATCGAGTATGGCGCCCCTGCCATCACGCCGCTCGCAAAAGGAAACATCTCGAGGCTGGCAGCCATCGAGAAAGTCATCCTCCGCAACATCATGAGGGCTCCGATCCGCACACCCAGAGCCGAGGTACGCGGGCGGGCCGAAATAGAACCGGTCCTACACCGAATGGCGAGAATCCGCTGCAGAGTGGCAGAAAGAATGAGGACACACATCCCCCACCTCTTCCAACAAATCCTCGCTCCCCTACCCATTATCCTCCCAACCCACCCCAAACACTAGCGCCCCACCCCGGAGGGAAAATAGAGGCGACGCTATCGCTCTATTGCCCAGACGTCCCTCCCCTCTACGCCCGCACCCAAGTCCTTATCTCCCCCCACCTGCGCCCTCAGGATAATTTACTCCTGCTGCCTCCAAAGAAGAAAAAGAAATAGACGGCGCTAGTCCAACAATAGCATATTTATTTATCACTATTATTCTTATAAATTCAAACCTATTTGAACCTTGTTATATTTTGCTATATTCAATTTAACTGTTACGCATTACAAAATGTTATTTGTTATATATTTATTTGTATTTGTTATATTTACTAAGAACTTTGTGAAATACTGGTGCTGTGAGCAAGTGGAAATGTGATAGTGACCATCTAGTCATTCCTTCTGTGTACGGAAGGTTTTTGCCGGGTTTCCCTTCCGTCTCGGGCGAATTCCAGGCAAAAGCCACCCCCAGAGAAAGCAATAAGATCGAAATACTACTGGTTAAACGAATACAATTGAACTATCTGCACCTGAATTTACCCTGAAAAGGCCTTTTGCCTAAACAGGGTATTTTCCGATCTGGCCATGTGTAAAACAATTAAAATGTAAAGGGTATGTAAATGAAATATGTATGGCTTATCAGAAAATAAAAACAAATTGACTTTGACACGAGTATGTGACAGTTATTTTTTGGGTGCTCTAACTCAAAAACCAATAATCAGGTTAACTCGAAATTTTATATTTAACATGTTTTAAAGGCGCAAGATCTGATTAGTTCTTAGAAAAAATCGGTCACTCGAAAGTGGGTGTTTACTCTCGTCATTTATCCGTTATTTTGAAATATTTGCTTTAATATTTGATAAATGGAAAAATATACTGGAATAAAAGCTGTAGGAAATATAATTTACTACAACTTTGTTTGAATCATTTGTCCATCATTATATATCGACGTTTGCTACAGAGGAGGATGTTACATGAATATCACATATATATGTAACATATCATCATCATCATCATGAGGTGTTCTGCCTCTAGGCACGTCCCTGGCACCAGCGTTGTCTCCACATATAGGAGGCAATTATTTAAACAAATTTTCAAGGTTTATGTGCTTCCGAATGTGCTACGGAGCTGAAATTTTTTTAGAGGTAGGATTTATAAAAAAACGAAATAGCAATTATAAAAATTTTGATTTTTTAATTTCTTTGGCAGTTAAAAATTCTTAAAATTTAAAAAAATAGGTAAATGTTTAGACACTACGGGGCAAGTTATAAGGCTGAAATTTTAAAACTACATAGATTTTATTCTATGTAACCGATTAAATATTTCAGTGTATTCATGAAGTTCTTTCTGCGGCCGTTAAAAATTATTTAAATTTAAACAAATAGAAAAATATTATTTCACTTCTAAAAGTGATCAAACTTAAAAAATTGGCGGAAATGTGAACCATTAGTACCCCATAATGGAGAAAGTATAAAATTCTTAAAATTTCAAAGTATGGGGATTGTTTTAACGTATTGTTTTGACATAAGGGAAAAACAAAAATCGCTGCTTAGGTGGAATGTTTTTAATTAAGAAAGTATTTGCAATGATGAAATATCTGTCTGAAAAATGAATGTTTTTGCAAGGCGCGAAGATATGCTTCTACTTGTATACTTGTACTAGTTTCCGCGAACTTGACGTCCGATAGAATCAGATGTAATGCTCATTAGTAGAGCTTTCTTCCGCTGGTTGGTTCTGATTATGTTCAAGAATTTTCGACGCTGTTTGAACGACGGTAACAATACTAAACAAATATTCAATTACTGTTGATATTCATTTCATGATGTCATATGTGGAAATTAAAATTGCTGAATTTTTTAAGGTCTTTGAGGACATATCCTGCGAAAGATAAATTTTCCCCCGTCATATTGACGGGTTTTTATAGTTTTTATATTAGGGGTAGTAATGTTTGCTAGCAATATAATAGTTTTGGTCACGAAATTCGAAGTGAAAGGTGCGTGATATATGCGAGTAAGTACAGTAATACTGTCTCCGCCATTAAAGAAATTTCGAGTGCCATTGGATGGATCGGATAGTCACATGACATGAGTAGGCAAAAGATTGGAGTACAAATTCGGCCGTAAAGTATCTCTGTTTATTAAAAAGGGAAATTTCCGCGGTCGTAGCTGTAAGATAATAAAACGCAGTAATATTCTTCTCTTGCTCATAACGTAAAATATTTCGTGGCAAATCATGGACTTTATCGCGGCACACCGGTTGTGAAGCCTTGCCGTTCCAGAACAATAAGAGAAGCGCAAATACGAATCTCTTGACGCAACAGTTTTATAAGGTGAAATCATTGCATGAATCAATTTTTGGGTATTTTTTATTTAAAATATTTTAATTTGAAGTTTTTATCATTTATATTTTACGAGAAATTTGACTTGACAAACCGCGTCTTAGTGAGGCGAGCCGCCGCGTCTTCTGAGGTCTTTTTAAAAATATTACAGCTCCCTAGATTGCACCCTAGTACTGAAACATTAATCTATTTGTTAACATTTTAGGAATTTATTTACATCCAAATTCATTAATATATCAGAATTTCATAACCCCTATTCGGATATTTTAAGATTTCTACTATTACCAACGTCAGATTTGTTGCACATTCAGAAGTACATAATCATTAATTGTTTGTTTAAACGTTTGCGAATTTTCTAAGCCGAGTGATTTAGTCACCTCTGCCGTAAGATACTTGCGTTGGCGCTGCGATAAATGTTTATTTGAATTCTCGTTTGAAGATAAACGCGTCCATCTTAGCAACGAGATTAAACAAACTATTGTAATTGTTGATGGTGTAAGAGAATTTTATTTTGATGTGGATTGTATTGATACTAGCATTCCTACGTTTTTTGAAGGGATATTTTTGTTAATTATTATAAGTTATTATTTATCGTTATTATTATTGTTGGTATGTTTTTATTTATCTTAATAACTTTTATTTATTTAAGGTAATTGTAAAAACCTTTTCCCTATGAGTTTCATTAAGAATTACATCCGGAAAATCGAGGTACATGTAAACTTTTGATTAATTTTATTATTATTATTAAATTTTTATTGATCCTCTTATAATATTGCCTTATACGATACATGTATTTTATTATTGTTAAATTATAATCACATTCGTATTGCTTTACTATTAATAATCATTAAAGCGATCTTCTCGGAATAGTTTACATTGAAAATTCATTTGAAAACTACTTTAGATAATTTTATTCTTTGGAACTGTTCACTTGCCTCTTTTTTTACTTTAGTCGAAATCTATTATAATTAAAGACCTTTAAGATCAGTTGTTCCTACATTATTCTAAAAGCCCTTACATTAAATATCATATTCCTTTTTTTCACTATTTAAGAAATGTAATACTGTTTTAAAGGATTTTAATTTGAACGTATTTAAATTAAAAATTTTAAAGTGTTGCGTTGTAGTTTAGCAATTCTTCAGCTAACCATGCTTATACAGTGGTTTTATATGGACGGTTGATTTGATGTTAGGAAAAGTACAATTTATTATTTTTGTCATTTCAGTTAGGTCACTAAAATATGAAATATTCAACAATTTCACTGCGACTAGTATTTAAAACTGAATTTCTCTGCACTTCGTTGATTTTACGTAATAGGAATTTATAAGTCAGTATTGATATTTATGAAACAAAAGATACAATCGAACCTCTTACTACTTATTTACAAAACATTCTGACAGTTCTCTACATCTGTCTGCTATTCTCACAACTGTAAAAAGGTTTACGGTTAAATAGGGATACCCCCACGTCTCTCAAGAGCTGGTAGACACTTTTGCAATTCATGAAAGCAGAAAGGTTATCATAATTATATTATAGGGTTTATTGATATTAAAGTATAAAATATATAATTCATTTTTATATCTTGACTTGTTGTTTTTACGTTTGACTACCCATCAGCAATGGACAATTGGTCCAGATGTATTAGCGTGTGAACAGTAACATTTATCTAATTAGCTTATTTAAAAAAATACATGCAAAAGGTAACGCTAGAAAGTGACATTATTTTTTTGAATTTTAAACCTTTTAATGCTCTTCGAGAAAAAGAAACAACATAGTCACTTCCACAAATCTATTTGGGACGAAATGTTTCACTACGATTATAGTATCATTAGGTGATAAAATATGAATACAGTTCCATATATATAGGGAAAAATGGGTGAGAGGGGCAGAGTAGGGTTACATAGAAAACGAATGGAAGGTAAATTAATAAACGGTTAGGAAAAGAAAGGGGGTGGAAAGGAAGATGAAAGGCAAATATGTTATAAAATGTTACTAAAACATTGTAAAAGGGGCCAAAGACAACAATGTTGATACAAAGTATTTAAAATATTTGGTAAGCAAAATTGAGAAGAACGATTGCGGAAAAGATATACATTTAAGAGAAACAGGTCTTCACAAATAATTATCTCTAGCTGTTCAAGAGCATCCTATTTGCGACCTTAATTTTCAAAGCGGAGGAATTTAGGATTGAAGGAACTATGATGATTGAGGTTTAAAAGATGTTTCGCAAATTGAGAATTCAAATTATTTAAACGGAAGCATTGCTTATGCTCCTTAATGTTCTTTTCAAATCTCCTGCGCCAGAATTAAGAAGGTTAACTTATAAATTGTTGATATAAATTTTGGCAAGGAGAGGGGAAAGTGGGGACATCATCGCGAGATATTCGTTTGATTAAAAAAATTACACTAAAAAAGAAATAGGTTTTGTTCAGAATATGCTACAAATAAGTTCAAATCAAAAATTGATTTATATCTGCTTTGGAAAACATATCTACAACCAAATCTACGAGTTCTTTAACGGGAACAGAAGTAAAAAGGTAAAAAATATCAAAAGAGACAAATTTTTAATTGTTGTGGAAAATCTTTATTTTGAAGGTGGGCGTCAACTCTACGGAAATTCAAATACCAAATTTTTGTCAAAAATGAGAATAATGACGAAGAAGTGTATTGAGTTTGAAGGCGAGTTTATGAGCAGGCGCAGAGGTACTGGAGACAACAGGCCTAATAGGGCAATATTTTTTGTGAAGTTTTGTGAAACCATGAAGTCAAAGGGGAAAAGGGTTCACCACTTATAAGTTGTGTTTGTTTTTAGGAGTGAAAAGATAAGAAGGTTTTTTTTTTCAAAACCGAAATATTTTAGTTTCGTATGAAATCATAACATTTCTGCAAATAAACGTCTCTGTACATTACCACCATGCCATTAACTTTATCAGCCTTTTGGACAATCAAATTGTTTTAAATCTAGAAAGAAAGGCGGGAGAGTGAGAGCGGGATAGTGGTTTGGGTCGTGGAACATTGAGGAAGGAAGAAATTTTACAAGCAAAACGAGCTTAAACGAATGAGACTCTTTTTGTAGGGCCAAATCACAATCGACGTCTAGATTCTTCAACACACGTGTATATTAATGGAGGCTCGGGGCGAATTTCTGGCCTTAGTAAAACTCGTTCAAAATAGAAACACAACTGGATAAATTGGTGGGTGGATCTTGTGGTCACTGAGTTTAGAAGGACTGGAATCACTACACTGCACTGATTTTGAGGAAAGACCAGCCAGTTTTTTCCTAAGGGTAGAGAGCTTGGCAAAACCAATCTCACTTACACGTTGTCTGACACTGTCATCAAAAGTTGACCATTCCAGCCAATGAAGAGCGTGGCACAATTCAAAATTATACACGGTTGAGCCTGACCTCATTCTTGATACTGATAATGCTCTATTTATTTGTTTTACAATTTTCATCTATCATATATAAACTATGAGCTACAAGTCGTATTTATGGTATGAGAATTTCTTGGAATGACTAACACTAACTGAAACATTTCCTGTGAATATATGAGTAATCAATTCGGTACGTGAACTTTGGGAAATTTGCCTGCATTAGTCCTGGTTTAGATTTCTTGTTCTTATCTTAATGGTTGGATATTCGTGGCTAAAATCAAGTATCAGAAGGCTACCATTTGAGTTTATTTCGGTTCTTTGTTAAGTCTTGGAATTTTTATTGCAGTTCCTTAAATATTTATTATCATTAAACCTATTTGGAGAAAGTCATGTGATGGCCATATCAGAATTTTTTCGTATATAGTACTAAATCGATGAACAGGAAGTTAAACAAAATATATGGGTTTCTTGGAAATAAATGAATTGCGCTCCTTCTGTTGGTGACACGTTCGTCGTTTGCCATATTATGACTCATAATACAAATATAAGCGTTCCAATAACAATCTATCAGTTTTGAAATCTCACTGTGAGATTGAAAACTTATTTGAAGGAAAACTGTGAAATTATAGCTAAATTAGGTATTATTTATTTTTATTGCTTTGTTATTTCAAATTCCTAATTACACGTGAAAATATTTTTATTGTTTTTCTAAAAACTTTCATCTTTTAGACCCTAACAATTGATCTATTTTGTGATTCTGATAATGAATATATTCATGATGATGATTTATGTAAAAATGTCTCAGAATTAGAAGATAACGCGGAATATGAAGGATATTCGACTGAATATTCTGAAGGTAAGGATGATGGCCTTATTTTGGACGATTCGTCTTGATGATCTCAAAAAATAAGAAGGATTGCATGGATTTGTAATTCAAGTCGTATCATAACGTAGTAGAATTATCTCTAGGACTAACAAGATATTCCACATGTCGCATAACCACCAAAAAATCATCTTTTGGCATGATAATTATCACTAACAAAATTATAACAATGGCCAATATAGAAGATAGGCGTGTCAATGGAAAAGCTTGGAAAGATGTGGACTATGCTCACATAGAGCCTTATATTGGACTTTTGGTATTGGCAGGCGTTTACAGATCTCATAACGAATCACTGAAAAGATTGCGGGACGAAGTACATGTTAGGCCGATTTTTAGTGCCGTCATGTCTCTTGAAAGATTTTATAAAATTACGGGAGTTTTAATATTTGACAATAGAGATGGCAGAAAAGAGCACCGGAAATGTGACAGATACGCGCTGTTTCTGATTTTTGAATGGAAAATTGGCAGAAGTTATACACCCAAGATGAAAATGTATCTATAGATGAACAGCTAGAAGCGTATAGAAAGATGCCCCTTCAATCAGTATAATACGCGGATAAAAATTTGGATTTTATGTGATGGTGCATCTGCGTATGCATACAATTTACAAGTACAGTAAAACCTAGATAATTGGAAACTCTTTAGTTCAAAATTTCTGTATAATTCGAAATTTCATTTAATTTGAAGACCCAATAAGCAAATTACATACCTGGATAATTCGAAAACCTTGATAATTCGGAAAAAAAGCGATATGCTCATAATATTTGTGCCTAAATAATTCGAAAAAGTATAAAAAAATTATGTTCGTAAAGAATATGCGTTTGCGAACACAACAATTTCCTCTCATCCCCTCAATCCTTCTCTACGATGTTGTTACTAGCCTCCACAACTTTCTCTTCTTTTTGACGTAGGTCAAGTGTTGAATGATTTCACGCTCCTATCTACGCATGCACGCTGGCAAGCAAGCTGGCAAGCTGGCACGCTCGCTGGCAAGCACGCTGGCTCGCACGCTGGCACGCACGCTGGCAAGCACGCTGGCACGCACGCTGGCACGCACGCTGGCACGCACGCTGGCACGCACGCTGGCACGCACGCTGGCACGCACGCTGGCACGCACGCTGGCACGCACGCTGGTACGCTCGCTGGCACGCACCCTGGCACGCTCGATGCCACGCTCGCTGCCACGCACGCTGCCACGCACGCTGGCACGCACGCTGGTACGCGAGCTGGCACGCGAGCTGGCACGCGAGCTGGAACGCGAGCTGGCACGCAAGCTGGCACGCGAGCTGGCATTCGAGCTGGCACTAGGGCTGGCACGCGAGCTGGCACGCGAACTGGCCCGCACAACCCATCGGGGACGTCAGAGCCGAGGATACCATCACGTCGGACCACCTGCCACTCATCTTCCCCATCACCACCGGAGGATCCGCCAAAAGACCGTGACTGACGATAATCAATACGGATTGGGCAAAACCGAACTGGGGAATGTTCGGAGAAATCATCGCCGAAGGATTATTCCCTGCAGAGAGGCCTACGACAACCACCGAGGTAGACAATGCAATAGATACATTTAAAAAATATTATTTAACAGGCTGCGGACGAATGCACCCCAAGGAAGAAAATCGACGTAAAAAAACGCCCCTGCTTAAGTACGTCGTCGCCCTCATCAAGGAAAACTGGAGGATTTACCGAGAATTCGAAAAGAGGAAGGACCCATCATTAAAAACCGTTTGGAAGACGAACCAGGCCATCATCGAAAGAAAGGTACGTGATTATAAAAACGATTTCTGGCAGAAAACTTGCGCGTGTCTAGATTTCAGGGACAGGAAATGGTTCTAGGACCGATTCAAAAGCTTCTCGGTAGTTATACGACAAGAAGAATTCCACCTAGTTCACGACGGGAAAAGCCTCTGCACGGAGGAAAAAAAATCGGAGGATTTCTTACGCGTGCTGGAAGAAATGCACACGCCGACCGACTATCCAACGTTCGACGAGAAATTTCACAGAGAATCCATAGAGGTAATGCAGATCATTATACCTAACTTAATCCCCACAGATATCAGCGAGGAAACCGAGGAAGGAATCATCGACGACGACATTAAAGATGCCATAGCCAGCACGAAGAATTCTGCTCCTCTACCTCCTGGACGATAACGTGCAACAAACTCATGTCAGGTTATTCCTAACGCTTTAAAAATTCCTACTAATGATTTATAATTCCTGCTTCTCCATGTGTTTCTACCCAAAACAATGGAGAAACGCGCGAAACATCATGCTCCTGAAACGGGGGAAAGACGAGAAAGCAGGGAAAGGAGGTCCGCAGCAACCGATTTCCGTCACCCTTTGGGGTAAAAGTGTCGGCCTGCAGAAAGAGGGGAAATTCCTCTGTGTTACCCTCGATCGCCACCTGACGTTCGCCACCCATCTGAGAAACTTGATATCCAGCATAACCAGGCGCAGCAACCTTATCCGAGCCGTACGAGCGTGAGGAAAAGGCGTCTCCGAGGAGACGGCCATACACTTGTACAAATCATTCATCAGACCCGTCATCGAGTATGGCGCCCCTGACATCACGCCGCTCGCAAAAGGAAACATCTCGAGGCTGGCAGCCATCGAGAAAGTCATCCTCCGCAACATCATGAGGGCTCCGATCCGCACACCCAGAGCCGAGGTACGCGGGCGGGCCGAAATAGAACCGGTCCTACACCGAATGGCGAGAATCCGCTGCAGAGTGGCAGAAAGAATGAGGACACACATCCCCCACCTCTTCCAACAAATCCTCGCTCCCCTACCCATTATCCTCCCAACCCACCCCAAACACTAGCGCCCCACCCCGGAGGGAAAATAGAGGCGACGCTATCGCTCTATTGCCCAGACGTCCCTCCCCTCTACGCCCGCACCCAAGTCCTTATCTCCCTCCACCTGCGCCCTCAGGACAATTTACTCCTGCTGCCTCCAAAGAAGAAAAAGAAATAGACGGCGCTAGTCCAACAATAGCTTATTTATTTATCACTATTATTTATATAAATTCAAACCTATTTGAACCTTGTTATATTTTTCTATATTCAATTTAACTGTTACGCATTACAAAATGTTATTTGTTATATATTTATTTGTATTTGTTATATTTACTAAGAACTTTGTGAAATACTGGTGCTGTGAGCAAGTGGAAATGTGATAGTGACCATCTAGTCATTCCTTCTGTGTACGGAAGGTTTTTGCCGGGTTTCCCTTCCGTCTCGGGCGAATGCTAGCCAAAGCCACCCCCAGAGAAAGCAATAAGATCGAAATACTACTGGTTAAACGAATACAATTGAACTATCTGCACCTGAATTTACCCTGAAGAGGCCTTTTGCCTAAACAGGGTATTTTCCGATCTGGCCATGCGTAAAACAATTGAAATGTAAAGGGTATGTAAATGAAATATGTATGGCTTATCAGAAAATAAAAACAAATTGACTTTGACACGAGTATGTGACAGTTATTTTTTGGGTGCTCTAACTCAAAAACCAATAATCAGGTTAACTCGAAATTTTATATTTAACATGTTTTAAAGGCGCAAGATCTGATTAGTTCTTAGAAAAAATCGGTCACTCGAAAGTGGGTGTTTACTCTCGTCACTTATCCGTTATTTTGAAATATTTGCTTTAATATTTGATAAATGGAAAAATATACTGGAATAAAAGCTGTAGGAAATATAATTTACTACAACTTTGTTTGAATCATTTGTCCATCATTATATATCGACGTTTGCTACAGAGGAGGATGTTACATGAATATCACATATATATGTAACATATCATCATCATCATCATGAGGTGTTCTGCCTCTAGGCAGGTCCCTGGCACCAGCGTTGTCTCCACATATAGGAGGCAATTATTTTAACAAATTTTCAAGGTTTATGTGCTTCCGAATGTGCTACGGAGCTGAAATTTTTTTAGAGGTAGGATTTATAAAAAAACGAAATAGCAATTATAAAAATTTTGATTTTTTAAATTCTTTGGCAGTTAAAAATTCTTAAAATTTAAAAAAATAGGTAAATGTTTAGACACTACGGGGCAAGTTATAAGGCTGAAATTTTAAAACTACATAGATTTTATTCTATGTAACCGATTAAATATTTCAGTGTATTCATGAAGTTCTTTCTGCGGCCGTTAAAAATTATTTAAATTTAAACAAATAGAAAAATATTATTTCACTTCTAAAAGTGATCAAACTTAAAAAATTGGCGGAAATGTGAACCATTAGTACCCCATAATGGAGATAGTATAAAATTCTTAAAATTTCAAAGTATGGGGATTGTTTTAACGTATTGTTTTGACATAAGGGAAAAACAAAAATCGCTGCTTAGGTGGAATGTTTTTAATTAAGAAAGTATTTGCAATGATGAAATATCTGTCTGAAAAATGAATGTTTTTTCAAGGCGCGAAGATATGCTTCTACTTGTATACTTGTACTAGTTTCCGCGAACTTGACGTCCGATAGAATCAGATGTAATGCTCATTAGTAGAGCTTTCTTCCGCTGGTTGGTTCTGATTATGTTCAAGAATTTTCGACGCTGTTTGAACGACGGTAACAATACTAAACAAATATTCAATTACTGTTGATCTTCATTTCATGATGTCATATGTGGAAATTAAAATTGCTGAATTTTTTAAGGTCTTTGAGGTCATATCCTGCGAAAGATAAATTTTCCCCCGTCATATTGACGGGTTTTAATAGTTTTTATATTAGGGGTAGTAATGCTTGCTATTAATATAATAGTTTTGGTCACGAAATTCGAAGTGAAAGGTGCGTGATATATGCGAGTAAGTACAGTAATACTGTCTCCGCCATTAAAGAAATTTCGAGTGCCATTGGATGGATCGGATAGTCACATGACATGAGTAGGCAAAAGATTGGAGTACAAATTCGGCCGTAAAGTATCTCTGTTTATTAAAAAGGGAAATTTCCGCGGTCGTAGCTGTAAGATAATAAAACGCAGTAATATTCTTCTCTTGCTCATAACGTAAAATATTTCGTGGCAAATCATGGACTTTATCGCGGCACACCGGTTGTGAAGCCTTGCCGTTCCAGAACAATAAGAGAAGCGCAAATACGAATCTCTTGACGCAACAGTTTTATAAGGTAAAATCATTGCATGAATCAATTTGTGGGTATTTTTTATTTAAAATATTTTAATTTGAAGTTTTAATCATTTATATTTTACGAGAAATTTGACTTGACAAACCGCGTCTTAAAAATATTACAGCTCCCTAGATTGCACCCTAGTACTGAAACATTAATCTATTTGTTAACATTTTAGGAATTTATTTACATCCAAATTCATTAATATATCAGAATTTCATAACCCCTATTCGGATATTTTAAGATTTCTACTATTACCAACGTCAGATTTGTTGCACATTCAGAAGTACATAATCATTAATTGTTTGTTTAAACGTTTGCGAATTTTCTAAGCCGAGTGATTTAGTCACCTCTGCCGTAAGATACTTGCGTTGGCGCTGCGATAAATGTTTATTTGAATTCTCGTTTGAAGATAAACGCGTCCATCTTAGCAACGAGATTAAACAAACTATTGTAATTGTTGATGGTGTAAGAGAATTTTATTTTGATGTGGATTGTATTGATACTAGCATTCCTACGTTTTTTGAAGGGATATTTTTGTTAATTATTATAAGTTTTTATTTATCGTTATTATTATTGTTGGTATGTTTTTATTTATCTTAATAACTTTTATTTATTTAAGGTAATTGTAAAAACCTTTTCCCTATGAGTTTCATTAAGAATTACATCCGGAAAATCGAGGTACATGTAAACTTTTGATTAATTTTATTATTATTATTAAATTTTTATTGATCCTCTTATAATATTGCCTTATACGATACATGTATTTTATTATTGTTAAATTATAATCACATTCGTATTGCTTTACTATTAATAATCATTAAAGCGATCTTCTCGGAATAGTTTACATTGAAAATTCATTTGAAAACTACTTTAGATAATTTTATTCTTTGGAACTGTTCACTTGCCTCTTTTTTTACTTTAGTCGAAATCTATTATAATTAAAGACCTTTAAGATTAGTTGTTCCTACATTATTCTAAAAGCCCTCACATTAAATATCATATTCCTTTTTTTCACTATTTAAGAAATGTAATACTGTTTTAAAGGATTTTAATTTGAACGTATTTAAATTAAAAATTTTAAAGTGTCGCGTTGTAGTTTAGCAATTCTTCAGCTAACTATGCTTATACAGTGGTTTTATATGGACGGTTGATTTGATGTTAGGAAAAGTACAATTTATTATTTTTGTCATTTCAGTTAGGTCACTAAAATATGAAATATTCAACAATTTCACTGCTACTAGTATTTAAAACTGAATTTCTCTGCACTTCGTTGATTTTACGTAATAGGAATTTATAAGTCAGTATTGATATTTATGAAACAAAAGATACAATCGAACCTCTTACTACTTATTTACAAAACATTCTGACAGTTCTCTACATCTGTCTGCTATTCTCACAACTGTAAAAAGGTTTACGGTTAAATAGGGATACCCCCACGTCTCTCAAGAGCTGGTAGACACTTTTGCAATTCATGAAAGCAGAAAGGTTATCATAATTATATTATAGGGTTTATTGATATTAAAGTGTAAAATATATAATTCATTTTTATATCTTGACTTGTTGTTTTTACGTTTGACTACCCATCAGCAATGGACAATTGGTCCAGATGTATTAGCGTGTGAACAGTAACATTTATCTAATTAGCTTATTTAAAAATATACATGCAAAAGGTAACGCTAGAAAGTGACATTATTTTTTTGAATTTTAAACCTTTTAATGCTCTTCGAGAAAAAGAAACAACATAGTCACTTCCACAAATTTATTTGGCACGAAAGGTTTCACTACGATTATAGTATCATTAGGTGATAAAATATGAATACAGTTCCATATATATAGGGAAAAATGGGTGAGAGGGGCAGAGTAGGGTTACATAGAAAACGAATGGAAGGTAAATTAATAAACGGTTAGGAAAAGAAAGGGGGTGGAAAGTAAGATGAAAGGCAAATATGTTATAAAATGTTACTAAAACATTGTAAAAGGGGCCAAAGACAACAATGTTGATACAAAGTATTTAAAATATTTGGTAAGCAAAATTGAGAAGAATGATTGCGGAAAAGATATACATTTAAGAGAAACAGGTCTTCACAAATAATTATCTCTAGCTGTTCAAGAGCATCCTATTTGCGACCTTAATTTTCAAAGCGGAGGAATTTAGGATTGAAGGAACTATGATGATTGAGGTTTAAAAGATGTTTCGCAAATTGAGAATTCAAATTATTTAAACGGAAGCATTGCTTATGCTCCTTAATGTTCTTTTCAAATCTCCTGCGCCAGAATTAAGAAGGTTAACTTATAAATTGTTGATATAAATTTTGGCAAGGAGAGGGGAAAGTGGGGACATCATCGCGAGATTATGCGTTTGATTAAAAAAATTACACTAAAAAAGAAATAGGTTTTGTTCAGAATATGCTACAAATAAGTTCAAATCAAAAATTGATTTATATCTGCTTTGGAAAACATATCTACAACCAAATCTACGAGTTCTTTAACGGGAACAGAAGTAAAAAGGTAAAAAATATCAAAAGAGACAAATTTTTAATTGTTGTGGAAAATCTTTATTTTGAAGGTGGGCGTCAACTCTACGGAAATTCAAATACCAAATTTTTGTCAAAAATGAGAATAATGACGAAGAAGTGTATTGAGTTTGAAGGCGAGTTTATGAGCAGGCGCAGAGGTACTGGAGACAACAGGCCTAATAGGGCAATACTTTTTGTGAAGTTTTGTGAAACCATGAAGTCAAAGGGGAAAAGGGTTCACCACTTATAAGTTGTGTTTGTTTTTAGGAGTGAAAAGATAAGAAGGTTTTTTTTTCAAAACCGAAATATTTTAGTTTCGTATGAAATCATAACATTTCTGCAAATAAACGTCTCTGTACATTACCACCATGCCATTAACTTTATCAGCCTTTTGGACAATCAAATTGTTTTAAATCTAGAAAGAAAGGCGGGAGAGTGAGAGCGGGATAGTGGTTTGGGTCGTGGAACATTGAGGAAGGAAGAAATTTTACAAGCAAAACGAGCTTAAACGAATGAGACTCTTTTTGTAGGGCCAAATCACAATCGACGTCTAGATTCTTCAACACACGTGTATATTAATGGAGGCTAGGGGCGAATTTCTGGCCTTAGTAAAACTCGTTCAAAATAGAAACACAACTGGATAAATTGGTGGGTGGATCTTGTGGTCACTGAGTTTAGAAGGACTGGAATCACTACACTGCACTGATTTTGAGGAAAGACCAGCCAGTTTTTTCCTAAGGGTAGAGAGCTTGGCAAAACCAATCTCACTTACACGTTGTCTGACACTGTCATCAAAAGTTGACCATTCCAGCCAATGAAGAGCGTGGCACAATTCAAAATTATACACGGTTGAGCCTGACCTCATTCTTGATACTGATAATGCTCTATTTATTTGTTTTACAATTTTCATCTATCATATATAAACTATGAGCTACAAGTCGTATTTATGGTATGAGAATTTCTTGGAATGACTAACACTAACTGAAACATTTCCTGTGAATATATGAGTAATCAATTCGGTACGTGAACTTTGGGAAATTTGCCTGCATTAGTCCTGGTTTAGATTTCTTGTTCTTATCTTAATGGTTGGATATTCGTGGCTAAAATCAAGTATCAGAAGGCTACCATTTGAGTTTATTTCGGTTCTTTGTTAAGTCTTGGAATTTTTATTGCAGTTCCTTAAATATTTATTATCATTAAACCTATTTGGAGAAAGTCATGTGATGGCCATATCAGAATTTTTTCGTATATAGTACTAAATCGATGAACAGGAAGTTAAACAAAATATATGGGTTTCTTGGAAATAAATGAATTGCGCTCCTTCTGTTGGTGACACGTTCGTCGTTTGCCATATTATGACTCATAATACAAATATAAGCGTTCCAATAACAATCTATCAGTTTTGAAATCTCACTGTGAGATTGAAAACTTATTTGAAGGAAAACTGTGAAATTATAGCTAAATTAGGTATTATTTATTTTTATTGCTTTGTTATTTCAAATTCCTAATTACACGTGAAAATATTTTTATTGTTTTTCTAAAAACTTTCATCTTTTAGACCCTAACAATTGATCTATTTTGTGATTCTGATAATGAATATATTCATGATGATGATTTATGTAAAAATGTCTCAGAATTAGAAGATAACGCGGAATATGAAGGATATTCGACTGAATATTCTGAAGGTAAGGATGATGGCCTTATTTTGGACGATTCGTCTTGATGATCTCAAAAAATAAGAAGGATTGCATGGATTTGTAATTCAAGTCGTATCATAACGTAGTAGAATTATCTCTAGGACTAACAAGATATTCCACATGTCGCATAACCACCAAAAAATCATCTTTTGGCATGATAATTATCACTAACAAAATTATAACAATGGCCAATATAGAAGATAGGCGTGTCAATGGAAAAGCTTGGAAAGATGTGGACTATGCTCACATAGAGCCTTATATTGGACTTTTGGTATTGGCAGGCGTTTACAGATCTCATAACGAATCACTGAAAAGATTGCGGGACGAAGTACATGTTAGGCCGATTTTTAGTGCCGTCATGTCTCTTGAAAGATTTTATAAAATTACAGGAGTTTTAATATTTGACAATAGAGATGGCAGAAAAGAGCACCGGAAATGTGACAGATACGCGCTGTTTCTGATTTTTGAATGGAAAATTGGCAGAAGTTATACACCCAAGATGAAAATGTATCTATAGATGAACAGCTAGAAGCGTATAGAAAGATGCCCCTTCAATCAGTATAATACGCGGATAAAAATTTGGATTTTATGTGATGGTGCATCTGCGTATGCATACAATTTACAAGTACAGTAAAACCTAGATAATTGGAAACTCTTTAGTTCAAAATTTCTGTATAATTCGAAATTTCATTTAATTTGAAGACCCAATAAGCAAATTACATACCTGGATAATTCGAAAACCTTGATAATTCGGAAAAAAAGCGATATGCTCATAATATTTGTGCCTAAATAATTCGAAAAAGTATAAAAAAATTATGTTCGTAAAGAATATGCGTTTGCGAACACAACAATTTCCTCTCATCCCCTCAATCCTTCTCTACGATGTTGTTACTAGCCTCCACAACTTTCTCTTCTTTTTGACGTAGGTCAAGTGTTGAATGATTTCACGCTCCTATCTACGCATGCACGCTGGCAAGCAAGCTGGCACGCTCGCTGGCAAGCACGCTGGCTCGCACGCTGGCACGCACGCTGGCAAGCACGCTGGCACGCACGCTGGCACGCACGCTGGCACGCACGCTGGCACGCACGCTGGCACGCACGCTGGCACGCACGCTGGCACGCACGCTGGCACGCACGCTGGCACGCACGCTGGCACGCACGCTGGCACGCACGCTGGCACGCACGCTGGCACGCACGCTGGCACGCACGCTGGCACGCACGCTGGCACGCTCGCTGGCACGCTCGCTGGCACGCACGCTGGCACGCTCGATGCCACGCTCGCTGCCACGCACGCTGGCACGCACGCTGGTACGCGAGCTGGCACGTGAGCTGGCACGCGAGCTGGAACGCGAGCTGGCACGCAAGCTGGCACGCGAGCTGGCACTCGGGCTGGCACGCGAGCTGGCACGCGAACTGGCCCGCACAACCCATCGGGGACGTCAGAGCCGAGGATACCATCACGTCGGACCACCTGCCACTCATCTTCCCCATCACCACCGGAGGATCCGCCAAAAGACCGTGACTGACGATAATCAATACGGATTGGGCAAAACCGAACTGGGGAATGTTCGGAGAAATCATCGCCGAAGGATTATTCCCTGCAGAGAGGCCTACGACAACCACCGAGGTAGACAATGCAATAGATACATTTAAAAAATATTATTTAACAGGCTGCGGACGAATGCACCCCAAGGAAGAAAATCGACGTAAAAAAACGCCCCTGCTTAAGTACGTCGTCGCCCTCATCAAGGAAAACTGGAGGATTTACCGAGAATTCGAAAAGAGGAAGGACCCATCATTAAAAACCGTTTGGAAGACGAACCAGGCCATCATCGAAAGAAAGGTACGTGATTATAAAAACGATTTCTGGCAGAAAACTTGCGCGTGTCTAGATTTCAGGGACAGGAAATGGTTCTAGGACCGATTCAAAAGCTTCTCGGTAGTTATACGACAAGAAGAATTCCACCTAGTTCACGACGGGAAAAGCCTCTGCACGGAGGAAAAAAAATCGGAGGAATTCTTACGCGTGCTGGAAGAAATGCACACGCCGACCGACTATCCAACGTTCGACGAGAAATTTCACAGAGAATCCATAGAGGTAATGCAGATCATTATACCTAACTTAATCCCCACAGATATCAGCGAGGAAACCGAGGAAGGAATCATCGACGACGACATTAAAGATGCCATAGCCAGCACGAAGAATTCTGCTCCTCTACCTCCTGGACGATAACGTGCAACAAACTCATGTCAGGTTATTCCTAACGCTTTAAAAATTCCTACTAATGATTTATAATTCCTGCTTCTCCATGTGTTTCTACCCAAAACAATGGAGAAACGCGCGAAACATCATGCTCCTGAAACGGGGGAAAGACGAGAAAGGAGGGAAAGGAGGTCCGCAGCAACCGATTTCCGTCACCCTTTGGGGTAAAAGTGTCGGCCTGCAGAAAGAGGGGAAATTCCTCTGTGTTACCCTCGATCGCCACCTGACGTTCGCCACCCATCTGAGAAACTTGATATCCAGCATAACCAGGCGCAGCAACCTTATCCGAGCCGTACGAGCGTGAGGAAAAGGCGTCTCCGAGGAGACGGCCATACACTTGTACAAATCATTCATCAGACCCGTCATCGAGTATGGCGCCCCTGACATCACGCCGCTCGCAAAAGGAAACATCTCGAGGCTGGCAGCCATCGAGAAAGTCATCCTCCGCAACATCATGAGGGCTCCGATCCGCACACCCAGAGCCGAGGTACGCGGGCGGGCCGAAATAGAACCGGTCCTACACCGAATGGCGAGAATCCGCTGCAGAGTGGCAGAAAGAATGAGGACACACATCCCCCACCTCTTCCAACAAATCCTCGCTCCCCTACCCATTATCCTCCCAACCCACCCCAAACACTAGCGCCCCACCCCGGAGGGAAAATAGAGGCGACGCTATCGCTCTATTGCCCAGACGTCCCTCCCCTCTACGCCCGCACCCAAGTCCTTATCTCCCTCCACCTGCGCCCTCAGGACAATTTACTCCTGCTGCCTCCAAAGAAGAAAAAGAAATAGACGGCGCTAGTCCAACAATAGCTTATTTATTTATCACTATTATTTATATAAATTCAAACCTATTTGAACCTTGTTATATTTTTCTATATTCAATTTAACTGTTACGCATTACAAAATGTTATTTGTTATATATTTATTTGTATTTGTTATATTTACTAAGAACTTTGTGAAATACTGGTGCTGTGAGCAAGTGGAAATGTGATAGTGACCATCTAGTCATTCCTTCTGTGTACGGAAGGTTTTTGCCGGGTTTCCCTTCCGTCTCGGGCGAATGCTAGCCAAAGCCACCCCCAGAGAAAGCAATAAGATCGAAATACTACTGGTTAAACGAATACAATTGAACTATCTGCACCTGAATTTACCCTGAAGAGGCCTTTTGCCTAAACAGGGTATTTTCCGATCTGGCCATGCGTAAAACAATTGAAATGTAAAGGGTATGTAAATGAAATATGTATGGCTTATCAGAAAATAAAAACAAATTGACTTTGACACGAGTATGTGACAGTTATTTTTTGGGTGCTCTAACTCAAAAACCAATAATCAGGTTAACTCGAAATTTTATATTTAACATGTTTTAAAGGCGCAAGATCTGATTAGTTCTTAGAAAAAATCGGTCACTCGAAAGTGGGTGTTTACTCTCGTCACTTATCCGTTATTTTGAAATATTTGCTTTAATATTTGATAAATGGAAAAATATAGTGGAATAAAAGCCGTAGGAAATATAATTTACTACAACTTTGTTTGAATCATTTGTCCATCATTATATATCGACGTTTGCTACAGAGGAGGATGTTACATGAATATCACATATATATGTAACATATAGGAGGCAATTATTTAAACAAATTTTCAAGGTTTATGTGCTTCCGAATGTGCTACGGAGCTGAAATTTTTTTAGAGGTAGGATTTATAAAAAAACGAAATAGCAATTATAAAAATTTTGATTTTTTAATTTCTTTGGCAGTTAAAAATTCTTAAAATTTAAAAAAATAGGTAAATGTTTAGACACTACGGGGCAAGTTATAAGGCTGAAATTTTAAAACTACATAGATTTTATTCTATGTAACCGATTAAATATTTCAGTGTATTCATGAAGTTCTTTCTGCGGCCGTTAAAAATTATTTAAATTTAAACAAATAGAAAAATATTATTTCACTTCTAAAAGTGATCAAACTTAAAAAATTGGCGGAAATGTGAACCATTAGTACCCCATAATGGAGAAAGTATAAAATTCTTAAAATTTCAAAGTATGGGGATTGTTTTAACGTATTGTTTTGACATAAGGGAAAAACAAAAATCGCTGCTTAGGTGGAATGTTTTTAATTAAGAAAGTATTTGCAATGATGAAATATCTGTCTGAAAAATGAATGTTTTTGCAAGGCGCGAAGATATGCTTCTACTTGTATACTTGTACTAGTTTCCGCGAACTTGACGTCCGATAGAATCAGATGTAATGCTCATTAGTAGAGCTTTCTTCCGCTGGTTGGTTCTGATTATGTTCAAGAATTTTCGACGCTGTTTGAACGACGGTAACAATACTAAACAAATATTCAATTACTGTTGATATTCATTTCATGATGTCATATGTGGAAATTAAAATTGCTGAATTTTTTAAGGTCTTTGAGGACATATCCTGCGAAAGATAAATTTTCCCCCGTCATATTGACGGGTTTTTATATTTTTATATTAGGGGTAGTAATGTTTGCTAGTAATATAATAGTTTTGGTCACGAAATTCGAAGTGAAAGGTGCGTGATATATGCGAGTAAGTACAGTAATACTGTCTCTGCCATTAAAGAAATTTCGAGTGCCATGGGATGGATCGGATAGTCACATGACATGAGTAGGCAAAAGATTGGAGTACAAATTCGGCCGTAAAGTAACTCTGTATATTAAAAAAGGAAATTTCCGCGGTCGTAGCTGTAAGATAATAAAACGCAGTAATATTCTTCTCTTGCTCATAACGTAAAATATTTCGTGGCAAATCATGGACTTTATCGCGGCACACCGGTTGTGAAGCTTTGCCGTTTCAGCACAATATGAGAAGCGCAAATACGAATCACTTGACGCAACAGTTTTATAAGGTAAAATAATTACATGAATCAATTTGTGGGTATTTGTTATTTAAAATATTTTAATTTGAAGATTTTATCATTTATATTTTACGAGAAATTTGACTTGACAAAACGGGTCTAAGTGAGGCGAGCCGCCGCGTCTTCTGAGGTCTTTTTTAAAATATTACAGCTCCCTAGCTTGCACCCTAGTACTGAAACATTTACCTATTTGTTAACATTTTAGGAATTTATTTACATCCAAATTCATTAATATATCAGAATTTCATAACCCCTATTCGGATATTTTAAGATTTCTACTATTACCAACGTCAGATTTGTTTCACATTCAGAAGTACATAAACATTAATTGTTTGTTTAAACGTTTGCGAATTTTCTAAGCCGAGTGATTTAGTCACCTCTGCCGTAAGATACTTGCGTTGGCGCTGCGATAAATGTTTATTTGAATTCTCGTTTGAAGATAAACGCGTCCATCTTAGCAACGAGATTAAACAAACTATTGTAATTGTTGATGGTGTAAGAGAATTTTATTTTGATGTGGATTGTATTGATACTAGCATTCCTACGTTTTTTGAAGGGATATTTTTGTTAATTATTATAAGTTATTATTTATCGTTATTATTATTGTTGGTATGTTTTTATTTATCTTAATAACTTTTATTTATTTAAGGTAATTGTAAAAACCTTTTCCCTATGAGTTTCATTAAGAATTACATCCGGAAAATCGAGGTACATGTAAACTTTTGATTAATTTTATTATTATTATTAAATTTTTATTGATCCTCTTATAATATTGCCTTATACGATACATGTATTTTATTATTGTTAAATTATAATCACATTCGTATTGCTTTACTATTAATAATCATTAAAGCGATCTTCTCGGAATAGTTTACATTGAAAATTCATTTGAAAACTACTTTAGATAATTTTATTCTTTGGAACTGTTCACTTGCCTCTTTTTTTACTTTAGTCGAAATCTATTATAATTAAAGACCTTTAAGATCAGTTGTTCCTACATTATTCTAAAAGCCCTCACATTAAATATCATATTCCTTTTTTTCACTATTTAAGAAATGTAATACTGTTTTAAAGGATTTTAATTTGAACGTATTTAAATTAAAAATTTTAAATTGTCGCGTTGTAGTTTAGCAATTCTTCAGCTAACTATGCTTATACAGTGGTTTTATATGGACGGTTGATTTGATGTTAGGAAAAGTACAATTTATTATTTTTGTCATTTCAGTTAGGTCACTAAAATATGAAATATTCAACAATTTCACTGCTACTAGTATTTAAAACTGAATTTCTCTGCACTTCGTTGATTTTACGTAATAGGAATTTATAAGTCAGTATTGATATTTATGAAACAAAAGATACAATCGAACCTCTTACTACTTATTTACAAAACATTCTGACAGTTCTCTACATCTGTCTGCTATTCTCACAACTGTAAAAGGGTTTACGGTTAAATAGGGATACCCCCACGTCTCTCAAGAGCTGGTAGACACTATTGCAATTCATGAAAGCAGAAAGGTTATCATAATTATATTATAGGGTTATATTGATATTAAAGTATAAAATATAGAATTCATTTTTATATCTTGACTTGTTGTTTTTACGTTTGACTATCCATCAGCAATGGACAATTGGTCCAGATGTATTAGCGTGTGAACAGTAACATTTATCTAATTAGCTTATTTAAAAATATACATGCAAAAGGTAACGCTAGAAAGTGACATTATTTTTTTGAATTTTAAACCTTTTAATGCTCTTCGAGAAAAAGAAACAACATAGTCACTTCCACAAATTTATTTGGCACGAAAGGTTTCACTACGATTATAGTATCATTAGGTGATAAAATATGAATACAGTTCCATATATATAGGGAAAAATGGGTGAGAGGGGCAGAGTAGGGTTACATAGAAAACGAATGGAAGGTAAATAAATAAACGGTTAGGAAAAGAAAGGGGGTGGAAAGTAAGATGAAAGGCAAATATGTTATAAAATGTTACTAAAACATTGTAAAAGGGGCCAAAGACAACAATGTTGATACAAAGTATTTAAAATATTTGGTAAGCAAAATTGAGAAGAATGATTGCGGAAAAGATATACATTTAAGAGAAACAGGTCTTCACAAATAATTATCTCTAGCTGTTCAAGAGCATCCTATTTGCGACCTTAATTTTCAAAGCGGACGAATTTAGGATTGAAGGAACTATGATGATTGAGGTTTAAAAGATGTTTCGCAAATTGAGAATTCAAATTATTTAAACGGAAGCATTGCTTATGCTCCTTAATGTTCTTTTCAAATCTCCTGCGCCAGAATTAAGAAGGTTAACTTATAAATTGTTGATATAAATTTTGGCAAGGAGAGGGGAAAGTGTGGACATCATCGCGAGATTATGCGTTTGATTAAAAAAATTACACTAAAAAAGAAATAGGTTTTGTTCAGAATATGCTACAAATAAGTTCAAATCAAAAATTGATTTATATCTGCTTTGGAAAACATATCTACAACCAAATCTACGAGTTCTTTAACGGGAACAGAAGTAAAAAGGTAAAAAATATCAAAAGAGACAAATTTTTAATTGTTGTGGAAAATCTTTATTTTGAAGGTGGGCGTCAACTCTACGGAAATTCAAATACCAAATTTTTGTCAAAAATGAGAATAATGACGAAGAAGTGTATTGAGTTTGAAGGCGAGTTTATGAGCAGGCGCAGAGGTACTGGAGACAACAAGCCTAATAGGGCAATACTTTTTGTGAAGTTTTGTGAAACCATGAAGTCAAAGGGGAAAAGGGTTCACCACTTATAAGTTGTGTTTGTTTTTAGGAGTGAAAAGATAAGAAGGTTTTTTTTTCAAAACCGAAATATTTTAGTTTCGTATGAAATCATAACATTTCTGCAAATAAACGTCTCTGTACATTACCACCATGCCATTAACTTTATCAGCCTTTTGGACAATCAAATTGTTTTAAATCTAGGAAGAGGAAAGACCAGCCAGTTTTTTCCTAAGGGTAGAGAGCTTGGCAAAACCAATCTCACTTACACGTTGTCTGACACTGTCATCAAAAGTTGACCATTCCAGCCAATGAAGAGCGTGGCACAATTCAAAATTATACACGGTTGAGCCTGACCTCATTCTTGATACTGATAATGCTCTATTTATTTGTTTTACAATTTTCATCTATCATATATAAACTATGAGCTACAAGTCGTATTTATGGTATGAGAATTTCTTGGAATGACTAACACTAACTGAAACATTTCCTGTGAATATATGAGTAATCAATTCGGTACGTGAACTTTGGGAAATTTGCCTGCATTAGTCCTGGTTTAGATTTCTTGTTCTTATCTTAATGGTTGGATATTCGTGGCTAAAATCAAGTATCAGAAGGCTACCATTTGAGTTTATTTCGGTTCTTTGTTAAGTCTTGGAATTTTTATTGCAGTTCCTTAAATATTTATTATCATTAAACCTATTTGGAGAAAGTCATGTGATGGCCATATCAGAATTTTTTCGTATATAGTACTAAATCGATGAACAGGAAGTTAAACAAAATATATGGGTTTCTTGGAAATAAATGAATTGCGCTCCTTCTGTTGGTGACACGTTCGTCGTTTGCCATATTATGACTCATAATACAAATATAAGCGTTCCAATAACAATCTATCAGTTTTGAAATCTCACTGTGAGATTGAAAACTTATTTGAAGGAAAACTGTGAAATTATAGCTAAATTAGGTATTATTTATTTTTATTGCTTTGTTATTTCAAATTCCTAATTACACGTGAAAATATTTTTATTGTTTTTCTAAAAACTTTCATCTTTTAGACCCTAACAATTGATCTATTTTGTGATTCTGATAATGAATATATTCATGATGATGATTTATGTAAAAATGTCTCAGAATTAGAAGATAACGCGGAATATGAAGGATATTCGACTGAATATTCTGAAGGTAAGGATGATGGCCTTATTTTGGACGATTCGTCTTGATGATCTCAAAAAATAAGAAGGATTGCATGGATTTGTAATTCAAGTCGTATCATAACGTAGTAGAATTATCTCTAGGACTAACAAGATATTCCACATGTCGCATAACCACCAAAAAATCATCTTTTGGCATGATAATTATTACTAACAAAATTATAACAATGGCCAATATAGAAGATAGGCGAGTCAATGGAAAAGCTTGGAAAGATGTGGACTATGCTCACATAGAGCCTTATATTGGACTTTTGGTATTGGCAGGCGTTTACAGATCTCATAACGAATCACTGAAAAGATTGCGGGACGAAGTACATGTTAGGCCGATTTTTAGTGCCGTCATGTCTCTTGAAAGATTTTATAAAATTACAGGAGTTTTAATATTTGACAATAGAGATGGCAGAAAAGAGCACCGGAAATGTGACAGATACGCGCTGTTTCTGATTTTTGAATGGAAAATTGGCAGAAGTTATACACCCAAGATGAAAATGTATCTATAGATGAACAGCTAGAAGCGTATAGAAAGATGCCCCTTCAATCAGTATAATACGCGGATAAAAATTTGGATTTTATGTGATGGTGCATCTGCGTATGCATACAATTTACAAGTACAGTAAAACCTAGATAATTGGAAACTCTTTAGTTCAAAATTTCTGTATAATTCGAAATTTCATTTAATTTGAAGACCCAATAAGCAAATTACATACCTGGATAATTCGAAAACCTTGATAATTCGCAATTCCAAAAAAAAGCATTATGCTCATAATATTTGTGCCTAAATAATTCGAAAAAGTATAAAAAAATTATGTTCGTAAAGAATATGCGTTTGCGAACACAACAATTTCCTCTCATCCCCTCAATCCTTCTCTACGATGTTGTTACTAGCCTCCACAACTTTCTCTTCTTTTTGACGTAGGTCAAGTGTTGAATGATTTCACGCTCCTATCTACGCATGCACGCTGGCAAGCAAGCTGGCACGCTCGCTGGCACGCTCGCTGGCACGCACGCTGGCACGCACGCTGGCAAGCACGCTGGCTCGCACGCTGGCACGCACGCTGGCAAGCACGCTGGCACGCACGCTGGCACGCACGCTGGCACGCACGATGGCACGCACGCTGGCACGCACGCTGGCACGCACGCTGGCACGCACGCTGGCACGCACGCTGGCAGGCACCCTGGCAGGCACGCTGGCACGCACGCTGGCACGCACGCTGGCACGCACGCTGGCACGCACGCTGGCACGCTCGCTGGCACGCACGCTGGCACGCTCGCTGCCACGCTCGCTGCAACGCACGCTGGCACGCAAGCTGTCACGCACGCTGGCACGCACGCTGGCACGCACGCTGGTACGCGAGCTGGCACTCGAGCTGGAACGCGATCTGGCACGCGAACTGGCACGCACAACCCATCGGGGACGTCAAAGCCGAGGATACCATCACGTCGGACCAGCTGCCACTCATCTTCCCCATCACCACCGGAGGATCCGCCAAAAGACTGTGACTGACGATAATCAATACGGATTGGGCAAAACCGAACTGGGGAATGTTCGGAGAAATCATCGCCGAAGGATTATTCCCTGCAGAGAGACCTAAGACAACCACCGAGGTAGACAATGCAATAGATACATTAAAAAAATATTATTTAACAGGCTGCGGACGAATGCACCCCAAGGAAGAAAATCGACGTAAAAAAACGCCTCTGCTTAAGTACGTCGTCGCCCTCATCAAGGAAAACTGGAGGATTTACCGAGAATTCGAAAAGAGGAAGGACCCATCATTAAAAACAGTTTGGAAGACGAACCAGGCCATCATCGAAAGAAAGGTACGTGATAATAAAAACGATTTCTGGCAGAAAACTTGCGCGTGTCTAGATTTCAGGGACAGGAAATGGTTCTAGGACCGATTCAAAAGCTTCTCGGTAGTTATACGACAAGAAGAATTCCACCTAGTTCACGACGGGAAAAATCTCTGCACGGAGGAAAAAAAAACGGAGGAATTCTTACGCGTGCTGGAAGAAATACACACGCCGACCGACTATCCAACGTTCGACGAGAAATTTCACAGAGAATCCATAGAGGTAATGCAGATCATTATACCTAACTTAATCCCCACAGATATCAGCGAGGAAACCGAGGAAGGAATCATCGACGACGACATTAAAGATGCCATAGCCAGCACGAAGAATTCTGCTCCTCTACCTCCTGGACGATAACGTGCAACAAACTCATGTCAGGTTATTCCTAACGCTTTAAAAATTCCTACTAATGATTTATATCCTGCTTCTCCATGTGTTGCTACCCAAAACAATGGAGAAACGCGCGAAACATCATGCTCCTGAAACGGGGGAAAGACGAGAAAGGAGGGAAAGGAGGTCCGCAGCAACCGATTTCCGTCACCCTTTGGGGTAAAAGTGTCGGCCTGCAGAAAGAGGGGAAATTCCTCTGTGTTACCCTAGATCGCCACCTGACGTTCGCCACCCATCTGAGAAACTTGATATCCAGCATAACCAGGCGCAGCAACCTTATCCGAGCCGTACGAGCGTGAGGAAAAGGCGTCTCCGAGGAGACGGCCATACACTTGTACAAATCATTCATCAGACCCGTCATCGAGTATGGCGCCCCTGACATCACGCCGCTCGCAAAAGGAAACATCTCGAGGCTGGCAGCCATCGAGAAAGTCATCCTCCGCAACATCATGAGGGCTCCGATCCGCACACCCAGAGCCGAGGTACGCGGGCGGGCCGAAATAGAACCGGTCCTACACCGAATGGCGAGAATCCGCTGCAGAGTGGCAGAAAGAATGAGGACACACATCCCCCACCTCTTCCAACAAATCCTCGCTCCCCTACCCATTATCCTCCCAACCCACCCCAAACACAAGCGCCCCACCCCGGAGGGATAATAGAGGCGACGCTATCGCTCTATTGCCCAGACCTCCCTCCCCTCTACGCCCGCACCCAAGTCCTTATCTCCCCCCACCTGCGCCCTCAGGACAATTTGCTCCTGCTGCCTCCAAAGAAGAAAAAGAAATAGACGGCGCTAGTCCAACAATAGCATATTTATTTATCACTATTATTTATATAAATTCAAACCTATTTGAACCTTGTTATATTTTTCTATATTCAATTTAACTGTTACGCATTACAAAATGTTATTTGTTATATATTTATTTGTATTTGTTATATTTACTAAGAACTTTGTGAAATACTGGTGCTGTGAGCAAGTGGAAATGTGATAGTGACCATCTAGTCATTCCTTCTGTGTACGGAAGGTTTTTGCCGGGTTTCCCTTCCGTCTCGGGGGAATGCTAGCCAAAGCCACCCCCAGAGAAAGCAATAAGATCGAAATACTACTGGTTAAACGAATACAATTGAACTATCTGCACCTGAATTTACCCTGAAGAGGCCTTTTGCCTAAACAGGGTATTTTCCGATCTGGCCATGTGTAAAACAATTGAAATGTAAAGGGTATGTAAATGAAATATGTATGGCTTATCAGAAAATAAAAACAAATTGACTTTGACACGAGTATGTGACAGTTATTTTTTGGGTGCTCTAACTCAAAAACCAATAATCAGGTTAACTCGAAATTTTATATTTAACATGTTTTAAAGGCGCAAGATCTGATTAGTTCTTAGAAAAAATCGGTCACTCGAAAGTGGGTGTTTACTCTCGTCACTTATCCGTTATTTTGAAATATTTGCTTTAATATTTGATAAATGGAAAAATATAGTGGAATAAAAGCCGTAGGAAATATAATTTACTACAACTTTGTTTGAATCATTTGTCCATCATTATATATCGACGTTTGCTACAGAGGAGGATGTTACATGAATATCACATATATATGTAACATATAGGAGGCAATTATTTAAACAAATTTTCAAGGTTTATGTGCTTCCGAATGTGCTACGGAGCTGAAATTTTTTTAGAGGTAGGATTTATAAAAAAACGAAATAGCAATTATAAAAATTTTGATTTTTTAATTTCTTTGGCAGTTAAAAATTCTTAAAATTTAAAAAAATAGGTAAATGTTTAGACACTACGGGGCAAGTTATAAGGCTGAAATTTTAAAACTACATAGATTTTATTCTATGTAACCGATTAAATATTTCAGTGTATTCATGAAGTTCTTTCTGCGGCCGTTAAAAATTATTTAAATTTAAACAAATAGAAAAATATTATTTCACTTCTAAAAGTGATCAAACTTAAAAAATTGGCGGAAATGTGAACCATTAGTACCCCATAATGGAGATAGTATAAAATTCTTAAAATTTCAAAGTATGGGGATTGTTTTAACGTATTGTTTTGACATAAGGGAAAAACAAAAATCGCTGCTTAGGTGGAATGTTTTTAATTAAGAAAGTATTTGCAATGATGAAATATCTGTCTGAAAAATGAATGTTTTTTCAAGGCGCGAAGATATGCTTCTACTTGTATACTTGTACTAGTTTCCGCGAACTTGACGTCCGATAGAATCAGATGTAATGCTCATTAGTAGAGCTTTCTTCCGCTGGTTGGTTCTGATTATGTTCAAGAATTTTCGACGCTGTTTGAACGACGGTAACAATACTGAACAAATATTCAATTACTGTTGATATTCATTTCATGATGTCATATGTGGAAATTAAAATTGCTGAATTTTTTAAGGTCTTTGAGGACATATCCTGCGAAAGATAAATTTTCCCCCGTCATATTGACGGGTTTTTATATTTTTATATTAGGGGTAGTAATGTTTGCTAGTAATATAATAGTTTTGGTCACGAAATTCGAAGTGAAAGGTGCGTGATATATGCGAGTAAGTACAGTAATACTGTCTCTGCCATTAAAGAAATTTCGAGTGCCATGGGATGGATCGGATAGTCACATGACATGAGTAGGCAAAAGATTGGAGTACAAATTCGGCCGTAAAGTAACTCTGTATATTAAAAAAGGAAATTTCCGCGGTCGTAGCTGTAAGATAATAAAACGCAGTAATATTCTTCTCTTGCTCATAACGTAAAATATTTCGTGGCAAATCATGGACTTTATCGCGGCACACCGGTTGTGAAGCTTTGCCGTTTCAGCACAATATGAGAAGCGCAAATACGAATCACTTGACGCAACAGTTTTATAAGGTAAAATAATTACATGAATCAATTTGTGGGTATTTGTTATTTAAAATATTTTAATTTGAAGATTTTATCATTTATATTTTACGAGAAATTTGACTTGACAAAACGGGTCTAAGTGAGGCGAGCCGCCGATCTTCTGAGGTATTAAATAAAATATTACAGCTCCCTAGATTGCACCCTAATACTGAAACATTTACCTATTTGTTAACATTTTAGGAATTTATTTACATCCAAATTCATTAATATATCAGAATTTCATAACCCCTCTTCGGATATTTTAAGATTTCTACTATTACCAACGTCAGATTTGTTGCACATTCAGAAGTACATAAACATTAATTGTTTGTTTAAACGTTTGCGAATTTTCTAAGCCGAGTGATTTAGTCACCTCTGCCGTAAGATACTTGCGTTGGCGCTGCGATAAATGTTTATTTGAATTCTCGTTTGAAGATAAACGCGTCCATCTTAGCAACGAGATTAAACAAACTATTGTAATTGTTGATGGTGTAAGAGAATTTTATTTTGATGTGGATTGTATTGATACTAGCATTCCTACGTTTTTTGAAGGGATATTTTTGTTAATTATTATAAGTTTTTATTTATCGTTATTATTATTGTTGGTATGTTTTTATTTATCTTAATAACTTTTATTTATTTAAGGTAATTGTAAAAACCTTTTCCCTATGAGTTTCATTAAGAATTACATCCGGAAAATCGAGGTACATGTAAACTTTTGATTAATTTTATTATTATTATTAAATTTTTATTGATCCTCTTATAATATTGCCTTATACAATACATGTATTTTATTATTGTTAAATTATAATCACATTCGTATTGCTTTACTATTAATAATCATTAAAGCGATCTTCTCGGAATAGTTTACATTGAAAATTCATTTGAAAACTACTTTAGATAATTTTATTCTTTGGAACTGTTCACTTGCCTCTTTTTTTACTTTAGTCGAAATCTATTATAATTAAAGACCTTTAAGATCAGTTGTTCCTACATTATTCTAAAAGCCCTCACATTAAATATCATATTCCTTTTTTTCACTATTTAAGAAATGTAATACTGTTTTAAAGGATTTTAATTTGAACGTATTTAAATTAAAAATTTTAAAGTGTCGCGTTGTAGTTTAGCAATTCTTCAGCTAACCATGCTTATACAGTGGTTTTATATGGACGGTTGATTTGATGTTAGGAAAAGTACAATTTATTATTTTTGTCATTTCAGTTAGGTCACTAAAATATGAAATATTCAACAATTTCACTGCGACTAGTATTTAAAACTGAATTTCTCTGCACTTCGTTGATTTTACGTAATAGGAATTTATAAGTCAGTATTGATATTTATGAAACAAAAGATACAATCGAACCTCTTACTACTTATTTACAAAACATTCTGACAGTTCTCTACATCTGTCTGCTATTCTCACAACTGTAAAAGGGTTTACGGTTAAATAGGGATACCCCCACGTCTCTCAAGAGCTGGTAGACACTATTGCAATTCATGAAAGCAGAAAGGTTATCATAATTATATTATAGGGTTATATTGATATTAAAGTATAAAATATAGAATTCATTTTTATATCTTGACTTGTTGTTTTTACGTTTGACTATCCATCAGCAATGGACAATTGGTCCAGATGTATTAGCGTGTGAACAGTAACATTTATCTAATTAGCTTATTTAAAAATATACATGCAAAAGGTAACGCTAGAAAGTGACATTATTTTTTTGAATTTTAAACCTTTTAATGCTCTTCGAGAAAAAGAAACAACATAGTCACTTCCACAAATTTATTTGGCACGAAAGGTTTCACTACGATTATAGTATCATTAGGTGATAAAATATGAATACAGTTCCATATATATAGGGAAAAATGGGTGAGAGGGGCAGAGTAGGGTTACATAGAAAACGAATGGAAGGTAAATTAATAAACGGTTAGGAAAAGAAAGGGGGTGGAAAGTAAGATGAAAGGCAAATATGTTATAAAATGTTACTAAAACATTGTAAAAGGGGCCAAAGACAACAATGTTGATACAAAGTATTTAAAATATTTGGTAAGCAAAATTGAGAAGAATGATTGCGGAAAAGATATACATTTAAGAGAAACAGGTCTTCACAAATAATTATCTCTAGCTGTTCAAGAGCATCCTATTTGCGACCTTAATTTTCAAAGCGGACGAATTTAGGATTGAAGGAACTATGATGATTGAGGTTTAAAAGATGTTTCGCAAATTGAGAATTCAAATTATTTAAACGGAAGCATTGCTTATGCTCCTTAATGTTCTTTTCAAATCTCCTGCGCCAGAATTAAGAAGGTTAACTTATAAATTGTTGATATAAATTTTGGCAAGGAGAGGGGAAAGTGTGGACATCATCGCGAGATTATGCGTTTGATTAAAAAAATTACACTAAAAAAGAAATAGGTTTTGTTCAGAATATGCTACAAATAAGTTCAAATCAAAAATTGATTTATATCTGCTTTGGAAAACATATCTACAACCAAATCTACGAGTTCTTTAACGGGAACAGAAGTAAAAAGGTAAAAAATATCAAAAGAGACAAATTTTTAATTGTTGTGGAAAATCTTTATTTTGAAGGTGGGCGTCAACTCTACGGAAATTCAAATACCAAATTTTTGTCAAAAATGAGAATAATGACGAAGAAGTGTATTGAGTTTGAAGGCGAGTTTATGAGCAGGCGCAGAGGTACTGGAGACAACAGGCCTAATAGGGCAATACTTTTTGTGAAGTTTTGTGAAACCATGAAGTCAAAGGGGAAAAGGGTTCACCACTTATAAGTTGTGTTTGTTTTTAGGAGTGAAAAGATAAGAAGGTTTTTTTTTCAAAACCGAAATATTTTAGTTTCGTATGAAATCATAACATTTCTGCAAATAAACGTCTCTGTACATTACCACCATGCCATTAACTTTATCAGCCTTTTGGACAATCAAATTGTTTTAAATCTAGAAAGAAAGGCGGGAGAGTGAGAGCGGGATAGTGGTTTGGGTCGTGGAACATTGAGGAAGGAAGAAATTTTACAAGCAAAACGAGCTTAAACGAATGAGACTCTTTTTGTAGGGCCAAATCACAATCGACGTCTAGATTCTTCAACACACGTGTATATTAATGGAGGCTAGGGGCGAATTTCTGGCCTTAGTAAAACTCGTTCAAAATAGAAACACAACTGGATAAATTGGTGGGTGGATCTTGTGGTCACTGAGTTTAGAAGGACTGGAATCACTACACTGCACTGATTTTGAGGAAAGACCAGCCAGTTTTTTCCTATGGGTAGAGAGCTTGGCAAAACCAATCTCACTTACACGTTGTCTGACACTGTCATCAAAAGTTGACCATTCCAGCCAATGAAGAGCGTGGCACAATTCAAAATTATACACGGTTGAGCCTGACCTCATTCTTGATACTGATAATGCTCTATTTATTTGTTTTACAATTTTCATCTATCATATATAAACTATGAGCTACAAGTCGTATTTATGGTATGAGAATTTCTTGGAATGACTAACACTAACTGAAACATTTCCTGTGAATATATGAGTAATCAATTCGGTACGTGAACTTTGGGAAATTTGCCTGCATTAGTCCTGGTTTAGATTTCTTGTTCTTATCTTAATGGTTGGATATTCGTGGCTAAAATCAAGTATCAGAAGGCTACCATTTGAGTTTATTTCGGTTCTTTGTTAAGTCTTGGAATTTTTATTGCAGTTCCTTAAATATTTATTATCATTAAACCTATTTGGAGAAAGTCATGTGATGGCCATATCAGAATTTTTTCGTATATAGTACTAAATCGATGAACAGGAAGTTAAACAAAATATATGGGTTTCTTGGAAATAAATGAATTGCGCTCCTTCTGTTGGTGACACGTTCGTCGTTTGCCATATTATGACTCATAATACAAATATAAGCGTTCCAATAACAATCTATCAGTTTTGAAATCTCACTGTGAGATTGAAAACTTATTTGAAGGAAAACTGTGAAATTATAGCTAAATTAGGTATTATTTATTTTTATTGCTTTGTTATTTCAAATTCCTAATTACACGTGAAAATATTTTTATTGTTTTTCTAAAAACTTTCATCTTTTAGACCCTAACAATTGATCTATTTTGTGATTCTGATAATGAATATATTCATGATGATGATTTATGTAAAAATGTCTCAGAATTAGAAGATAACGCGGAATATGAAGGATATTCGACTGAATATTCTGAAGGTAAGGATGATGGCCTTATTTTGGACGATTCGTCTTGATGATCTCAAAAAATAAGAAGGATTGCATGGATTTGTAATTCAAGTCGTATCATAACGTAGTAGAATTATCTCTAGGACTAACAAGATATTCCACATGTCGCATAACCACCCAAAAATCATCTTTTGGCATGATAATTATCACTAACAAAATTATAACAATGGCCAATATAGAAGATAGGCGTGTCAATGGAAAAGCTTGGAAAGATGTGGACTATGCTCACATAGAGCCTTATATTGGACTTTTGGTATTGGCAGGCGTTTACAGATCTCATAACGAATCACTGAAAAGATTGCGGGACGAAGTACATGTTAGGCCGATTTTTAGTGCCGTCATGTCTCTTGAAAGATTTTATAAAATTACAGGAGTTTTAATATTTGACAATAGAGATGGCAGAAAAGAGCACCGGAAATGTGACAGATACGCGCTGTTTCTGATTTTTGAATGGAAAATTGGCAGAAGTTATACACCCAAGATGAAAATGTATCTATAGATGAACAGCTAGAAGCGTATAGAAAGATGCCCCTTCAATCAGTATAATACGCGGATAAAAATTTGGATTTTATGTGATGGTGCATCTGCGTATGCATACAATTTACAAGTACAGTAAAACCTAGATAATTGGAAACTCTTTAGTTCAAAATTTCTGTATAATTCGAAATTTCTTTTAATTTGAAGACCCAATAAGCAAATTACATACCTGGATAATTCGAAAACCTTGATAATTCGTAATTCCAAAAAAAAGCAATATGCTCATAATATTTGTGCCTAAATAATTCGAAAAAGTATAAAAAAATTATGTTCGTAAAGAATATGCGTTTGCGAACACAACAATTTCCTCTCATCCCCTCAATCCTTCTCTACGATGTTGTTACTAGCCTCCACAACTTTCTCTTCTTTTTGACGTAGGTCAAGTGTTGAATGATTTCACGCTCCTATCTACGCATGCACGCTGGCAAGCAAGCTGGCACGCTCGCTGGCACGCACGCTGGCTCGCACGCTGGCACGCACGCTGGCAAGCACGCTGGCACGCACGCTGGCACGCACGCTGGCACGCACGCTGGCACGCACGCTGGCACGCACGCTGGCACGCACGCTGGCACGCACGCTGGCACGCACGCTGGCACGCTCGCTGGCACGCACGCTGGCACGCTCGATGCCACGCTCGCTGCCACGCACGCTGGCACGCACGCTGGTACGCGAGCTGGCACGTGAGCTGGCACGCGAGCTGGAACGCGAGCTGGCACGCAAGCTGGCACGCGAGCTGGCACTCGGGCTGGCACGCGAGCTGGCACGCGAACTGGCACGCACATCCCATCGGGGACGTCAAAGCCGAGGATACCATCACGTCGGACCAGCTGCCACTCATCTTCCCCATCACCACCGGAGGATCCGCCAAAAGACCGTGACTGACGATAATCAATACGGATTGGGCAAAACCGAACTGGGGAATGTTCGGAGAAATCATCGCCGAAGGATTATTCCCTGCAGAGAGGCCTACGACAACCACCGAGGTAGACAATGCAATAGATACATTTAAAAAATATTATTTAACAGGCTGCGGACGAATGCACCCCAAGGAAGAAAATCGACGTAAAAAAACGCCTCTGCTTAAGTACGTCGTCGCCCTCATCAAGGAAAACTGGAGGATTTACCGAGAATTCGAAAAGAGGAAGGACCCATCATTAAAAACAGTTTGGAAGACGAACCAGGCCATCATCGAAAGAAAGGTACGTGATAATAAAAACGATTTCTGGCAGAAAACTTGCGCGTGTCAAGATTTCAGGGACAGGAAATGGTTCTAGGACCGATTCAAAGGCTTCTCGGTAGTTATACGACAAGAAGAATTCCACCTAGTTCACGACGGGAAAAATCTCTGCACGGAGGAAAAAAAAACGGAGGAATTCTTACGCGTGCTGGAAGAAATACACACGCCGACCGACTATCCAACGTTCGACGAGAAATTTCACAGAGAATCCATAGAGGTAATGCAGATCATTATACCTAACTTAATCCCCACAGATATCAGCGAGGAAACCGAGGAAGGAATCATCGACGACGACATTAAAGATGCCATAGCCAGCACGAAGAATTCTGCTCCTCTACCTCCTGGACGATAACGTGCAACAAACTCATGTCAGGTTATTCCTAACGCTTTAAAAATTCCTACTAATGATTTATAATTCCTGCTTCTCCATGTGTTGCTACCCAAAACAATGGAGAAACGCGCGAAACATCATACTCCTGAAACGGGGGAAAGACGAGAAAGGAGGGAAAGGAGGTCCGCAGCAACCGATTTCCGTCACCTTTGGGGTAAAAGTGTCGGCCTGCAGAAAGAGGGGAAATTCCTCTGTGTTACCCTCGATCGCCACCTGACGTTCGCCACCCATCTGAGAAACTTGATATCCAGCATAAACAGGCGCAGCAACCTTATCCGAGCCGTACGAGCGTGAGGAAAAGGCGTCTCCGAGGAGACGGCCATACACTTGTACAAATCATTCATCAGACCCGTCATCGAGTATGGCGCCCCTGACATCACGCCGCTCGCAAAAGGAAACATCTCGAGGCTGGCAGCCATCGAGAAAGTCATCTTCCGCAACATCATGAGGGCTCCGATCCGCACACCCAGAGCCGAGGTACGCGGGCGGGCCGAAATAGAACCGGTCCTACACCGAATGGCGAGAATCCGCTGCAGAGTGGCAGAAAGAATGAGGACACACATCCCCCACCTCTTCCAACAAATCCTCGCTCCCCTACCCATTATCCTCCCAACCCACCCCAAACACAAGCGCCCCACCCCGGAGGGATAATAGAGGCGACGCTATCGCTCTATTGCCCAGACGCCCCTCCCCTCTACGCCCGCACCAAAGTCCTTATCTCCCCCCACCTGTGCCCTCAGGACGATTTGCTCCTGCTGCCTCCAAAGAATAAAAAGAAATAGACGGCGCTAGTCCAACAATAGCATATTTATTTATCACTATTATTTATATAAATTCAAACCTATTTGAACCTTGTTATATTTCGCTATATTCAATTTAACTGTTACGCATTACAAAATGTTATTTGTTATATATTTATTTGTAATTGTTATATTTACTGAGAACTTTGTGAAATACTGGTGCTGTGAGCAAGTGGAAATGTGATAGTGACCATCTAGTCATTCCTTCTGTGTACGGAAGTTTTTTGCCGGGTTTCCCTTCCGTCTCGGGCGAATGCCAGGCAAAAGCCACCCCCAGAGAAAGCAATAAGATCGAAATACTACTGGTTAGACGAATACAATTGAACTATCTGCACCTGAATTTACCCTGAAGAGGCCTTTTGCCTAAACAGGGTATTTTCCGATCTGGCCATGTGTAAAACAATTGAAATGTAAAGGGTATGTAAATGAAATATGAATGGCTTATCAGAAAATAAAAACAAATTGACTTTGACACGAGTATGTGACAGTTATTTTTTGGGTGCTCTAACTCAAAAACCAATAATCAGGTTAACTCGAAATTTTATATTTAACATGTTTTAAAGGCGCAAGATCTGATTAGTTCTTAGAAAAAATCGGTCACTCGAAAGTGGGTGTTTACTCTCGTCACTTATCCGTTATTTTGAAATATTTGCTTTAATATTTGATAAATGGAAAAATATAGTGGAATAAAAGCTGTAGGAAATATAATTTACTACAACTTTGTTTGAATCATTTGTCCATCATTATATATCGACGTTTGCTACAGAGGAGGATGTTACATGAATATCACATATATATGTAACATATAGGAGGCAATTATTTAAACAAATTTTCAAGGTTTATGTGCTTCCGAATGTGCTACGGAGCTGAAATTTTTTTAGAGGTAGGATTTATAAAAAAACGAAATAGCAATTATAAAAATTTTGATTTTTTAATTTCTTTGGCAGTTAAAAATTCTTAAATTTTAAAAAAATAGGTAAATGTTTAGACACTACGTGGCAAGTTATAAGGCTGAAATTTTAAAACTACATAGATTTTATTCTATGTAACCGATTAAATATTTCAGTGTATTCATGAAGTTCTTTCTGCGGCCGTTAAAAATTATTTAAATTTAAACAAATAGAAAAATATTATTTCACTTCTAAAAGTGATCAAACTTAAAAAATTGGCGGAAATGTGAACCATTAGTACCCCATAATGGAGAAAGTATAAAATTCTTAAAATTTCAAAGTATGGGGATTGTTTTAACGTATTGTTTTGACATAAGGGAAAAACAAAAATCGCTGCGTAGGTGGAATGTTTTTAATTAAGAAAGTATTTGCAATGATGAAATATCTGTCTGAAAAATGAATGTTTTTTCAAGGCGCGAAGATATGCTTCTACTTGTATACTTGTACTAGTTTCCGCGAACTTGACGTCCGATAGAATCAGATGTAATGCTCATTAGTAGAGCTTTCTTCCGCTGGTTGGTTCTGATTATGTTCAAGAATTTTCGACGCTGTTTGAACGACGGTAACAATACTAAACAAATATTCAATTACTGTTGATATTCATTTCATGATGTCATATGTGGAAATTAAAATTGCTGAATTTTTTAAGGTCTTTGAGGACATATCCTGCGAAAGATAAATTTTCCCCCGTCATATTGACGGGTTTTTATATTTTTATATTAGGGGTAGTAATGTTTGCTAGTAATATAATAGTTTTGGTCACGAAATTCGAAGTGAAAGGTGCGTGATATATGCGAGTAAGTACAGTAATACTGTCTCTGCCATTAAAGAAATTTCGAGTGCCATGGGATGGATCGGATAGTCACATGACATGAGTAGGCAAAAGATTGGAGTACAAATTCGGCCGTAAAGTAACTCTGTATATTAAAAAAGGAAATTTCCGCGGTCGTAGCTGTAAGATAATAAAACGCAGTAATATTCTTCTCTTGCTCATAACGTAAAATATATCGTGGCAAATCATGGACTTTATCGCGGCACATCGGTTGTGAAGCCTTGCCGTTTCAGCACAATATGAGAAGCGCAAATACGAATCACTTGACGCAACAGTTTTATAAGGTAAAATAATTACATGAATCAATTTGTGGGTATTTGTTATTTAAAATAGTTTAATTTGAAGATTTTATCATTTATATTTTACGAGAAATTTGACTTGACAAAACGGGTCTAAGTGAGGCGAGCCGCCGCGTCTTCTGAGGTCTTTTTTAAAATATTACAGCTCCCTAGCTTGCACCCTAGTACTGAAACATTTACCTATTTGTTAACATTTTAGGAATTTATTTACATCCAAATTCATTAATATATCAGAATTTCATAACCCCTATTCGGATATTTTAAGATTTCTACTATTACCAACGTCAGATTTGTTTCACATTCAGAAGTACATAAACATTAATTGTTTGTTTAAACGTTTGCGAATTTTCTAAGCCGAGTGATTTAGTCACCTCTGCCGTAAGATACTTGCGTTGGCGCTGCGATAAATGTTTATTTGAATTCTCGTTTGAAGATAAACGCGTCCATCTTAGCAACGAGATTAAACAAACTATTGTAATTGTTGATGGTGTAAGAGAATTTTATTTTGATGTGGATTGTATTGATACTAGCATTCCTACGTTTTTTGAAGGGATATTTTTGTTAATTATTATAAGTTATTATTTATCGTTATTATTATTGTTGGTATGTTTTTATTTATCTTAATAACTTTTATTTATTTAAGGTAATTGTAAAAACCTTTTCCCTATGAGTTTCATTAAGAATTAGATCCGGAAAATCGAGGTACATGTAAACTTTTGATTAATTTTATTATTATTATTAAATTTTTATAGATCCTCTTATAATATTGCCTTATACGATACATGTATTTTATTATTGTTAAATTATAATCACATTCGTATTGCTTTACTATTAATAATCATTAAAGCGATCTTCTCGGAATAGTTTACATTGAAAATTCATTTGAAAACTCCTTTAGATAATTTTATTCTTTGGAACTGTTCACTTGCCTCTTTTTTTACTTTAGTCGAAATCTATTATAATTAAAGACCTTTAAGATCAGTTGTTCCTACATTATTCTAAAAGCCCTCACATTAAATATCATATTCCTTTTTTTCACTATTTAAGAAATGTAATACTGTTTTAAAGGATTTTAATTTGAACGTATTTAAATTAAAAATTTTAAAGTGTCGCGTTGTAGTTTAGCAATTCTTCAGCTAACTATGCTTATACAGTGGTTTTATATGGACGGTTGATTTGATGTTAGGAAAAGTACAATTTATTATTTTTGTCATTTCAGTTAGGTCACTAAAATATGAAATATTCAACAATTTCACTGCGACTAGTATTTAAAACTGAATTTCTCTGCACTTCGTTGATTTTACGTAATAGGAATTTATAAGTCAGTATTGATATTTATGAAACAAAAGATACAATCGAACCTCTTACTACTTATTTACAAAACATTCTGACAGTTCTCTACATCTGTCTGCTATTCTCACAACTGTAAAAAGGTTTACGGTTAAATAGGGATACCCCCACGTCTCTCAAGAGCTGGTAGACACTATTGCAATTCATGAAAGCAGAAAGGTTATCATAATTATATTATAGGGTTATATTGATATTAAAGTATAAAATATAGAATTCATTTTTATATCTTGACTTGTTGTTTTTACGTTTGACTATCCATCAGCAATGGACAATTGGTCCAGATGTATTAGCGTGTGAACAGTAACATTTATCTAATTAGCTTATTTAAAAAAATACATGCAAAAGGTAACGCTAGAAAGTGACATTATTTTTTTGAATTTTAAACCTTTTAATGCTCTTCGAGAAAAAGAAACTACATAGTCACTTCCACAAATTTATTTGGCACGAAATGTTTCACTACGATTATAGTATCATTAGGTGATAAAATATGAATACAGTTCCATATATATAGGGAAAAATGAGTGAGAGGGGCAGAGTAGGGTTACATAGAAAACGAATGGAAGGTAAATAAATAAACGGTTAGGAAAAGGAAGGGGGTGGAAAGGAAGATGAAAGGCAAATAATGTTATAAAATGTTACTAAAACATTGTAAAAGGGGCCAAAGACAACGATGTTGATACAAAGTATTTAAAATATTTGGTAAGCAAAATTGAGAAGAATGATTGCGGAAAAGATATACATTTAAGAGAAACAGGTCTTCACAAATAATTATCTCGAGCTGTTCAAGAGCATCCTATTTGCGACCTTAATTTTCAAAGCGGACGAATTTAGGATTGAAGGAACTATGATGATTGAGGTTTAAAAGATGTTTCGCAAATTGAGAATTCAAATTATTTAAACGGAACCATTGCTTATGCTCCTTAAGGTTCTTCTCAAAACTCCTCCGCCAGAATTAAGAAGGTAACTTATAAATTGTTGATATAAATGTTGGCAAAGAGAGAGGAAAGTGGGGACATCATCGCCAGATTATGCTTTTGTTTAAAAAAATTACACTAAAAAAGAAATAGGTTTTGTTCAGAATATGCTACAAGTAAGTTCAAATGAAAAATTGATTGATATCTGCTTTGGAAAGCATATCTACAACAAAATCTACGAGTTCTTTAACGGGAACAGAAGTAAAAAGGTAAAAAATATCAAAAGAGACAAATTTTGAATTGTTGTGAAAAATCTTTACTTTGAAAGTGGGAGTCAACTCTATGGAAATTTTAATACCAAATTTTGGACAAAAATGAGAATAATGACGAAGAAGTGTATTGAACTTGAAGGCGAGTTTATGGGCAGGCGCAGAGGTACTGGAGAAAATAGGCCTAATAGGGCAATCCTTTTTGTGAAGTTTTGTGAAACCATGAAGTCTAAGGGGAAAGGAGTTCACCACTTATAAGTTGTGTTTGTTTTTAGGAGTGAAAAGATAAGAATGTTTTTTATTAAAAACCGAAATATTTTTTTTTCGAATGAAATCATAACATTTCTCCAAATAAACTTCTCTGTACATTACCACCATGCCATTAACTTTATCAGCATTTTGGACAATCAAATTGTTTTAAAACTAGAAAGAGAGGCGGGAGAGTGAGAGCGGGATAGTGTTTTGGGTCGAGGAACATTGAGAAAAGAAAAATTTTACAAGCAATACGTGCTTAAACGAATGAGATTCTGTTTGTAGGGCCAAAACAATTTACTACTAGATTCTTCAACAAACGTGTAGATAAATGGAGGCGAGGGGCGAATTTCAGGCCAAAGTTAAACTCGTTCTAAATAGAAACACAATTGGATAAATTGGTGGGTGGAACTTGTGGTCACTGAGTTTAGAAGGACTGGAATCACTACACTGCACTGATTTTGAGGAAAAAGCAGCCAGTTTTTTCCTAAGGGTAGAGAGCTTGGCAAAACCAATCTCACTTACACCTTGTCTGACACTGTCATCAAATGTTGACCATTCCAGCCAATGAAGAGCGTGGCACAATTCAGATTTCCACACGGTTGAGCCTGACCTAATTCTTGATACTGATAATGCTCTATTGATTTGTTTTACAATTTTCATCCATCATAGATAAACTGTGAGCTACAAGTCGTATTTATGGTATGAGAATTTCTTGGAATGACTAACACATATTGAAACATTTCCTGTGAATATATGAGTAATCAATTCGGTACGTGAACTTTGTGAAACTTGCCTGCATTAGTTATGGTTTGGATTTCTTGTTCTTATTTTAATGGTTGGATATTCGTGGCTAAAATCAAGTATCAGAAGGCTACCATTTGAGTTTATTTCGGTTCTTTGTTAAGTCTTGGAATTTTTCTTGCAGTTCCTTAAATATTTATTATTATTTAACCTATTTGGAAGTTTTTAGAAATATTACAAGTATGGAGAATGTCATGTGATGGCCATATCAGAATTTTGTCGTATATCGTACAAAATCGGTGAACAGGAAGTTAAACAAAATATATGGATTTCTTGGAAATAAATGAATTATGCTCCTTCTGTTGGTTACACGTTTGTCGTTTGCCATATTATGACACATAATACAAATATAAGCTTTCCAATAACAATCTATTAGTTTTGAAATCTCACTGTGAGATTGAAAACTTTTTTGAAGGAAAACTGTGAAATTATAGCTAAATTTAGGTATTATTTATTTTCATTGCTTTGTAATTTCTAATTCCTAATTACCTGTGAAATTTTTTTTTCCTAAAAACTTTCATCTTTTAGACCCTAACAATTGATCTATTTTGTGATTCTGATAATGAATATTTTTATGATTGACAAATGTCAACAACAATTGATATCAATTGCTGGCATTAAAATGGATTAGTGTGGCCGCTAATGCCTAACAATGAATTAATTAATTTACTGGTGATTTCGGTGGAAACTGTGATTGTTGATGTTGCCGCCTCATTTTAACGTTCATTTTTCATTGTTGCTGTTTGGAGACGCGACAGTCACACCGGAAGTTTCAGTTTTCAAGGGGCAGTTCTGGAGTTCAGGCGGAGAAATGTACGCAGCGCGCGATAAAGCGGAAATGGTGATTATTTACCTGCCGGCTTGAGCCTTCGTAGAGCAGCAAGGGAGTATCACCGTCGTCATCCTGAGCAACCGGAACCGTCAGAAAAATATACGCAATGCTTTCAATCGCTTCAACAATACTGGAAGCGTGAATGACAGGCCCCGTGCAGGACGGCCGCGAATTTCTACTGGGGCTGAAGACACACTGGCTGTCCTCGCTAATGTTGCCGCCAGTTCTCGACGATCCACCCGAAAAATTTCCCAAGAAATTGGGATTAGCAAAAGTTCTGTCCCGCGGATTCTTGCCAAGTACAGATTCCACCCGTACAAAACAACTTTCGTTCAACATCTGCACGGAGACGACGCAGATAGACGGTTGGAATTTTGTGATTGGTTTCAGGGAACCCGACAAATTCTGAGAAACCTGGAGGGGTATATTCTGTTCAGCGATGAAGCATGCTTCCATCTTAATGGTTCTGTAAGTAGGCACAAATTTGTGTATTAGTCCGAGACGAATCCCCATGCAGTTCAAGAAGGGCACTATCAAATTGATCCGCGGATCAACGTGTGGTGTGGAATTTTTGGTGACAAAATTTTGGGGCCTGTCTTCTTAGATGGACATCTGACAGGTGAGATTTACCTTCGTCTCTTAGAAACCAATTTGCTGCCTTTCTTGGACGAAATGTCCCTAGACGAGCGTCTGAAGTTTTACTTCCAACAAGATGGAGCGCCATTTCATTATTCTAACTCGGTGTGCATATGGTTAGATTCGTTTCTGCCGGGCAAATGGACGGAACGAAAAGGCCAAGTGGAGTGGCCGCCACGTTCTCCTGACCTTACACCTCTTGATTTCTTCCTCTGGGGACACTTGAAATCAGTTGTTTACCAGAGCAGGCCAAGAAGCCTTGAAGAACTTCAGGAGAACATCCGTGCAGCATACGCAGAAATTACTCCGCAAACATTGCTACGTGTACAGAGAAGCTTGAGGCAACGAATCAGAATGTGTGTACACCAGCATGGATACCAATTTGAAAATTTATTGTAAATGTGCAATAAACACTGCTGCATGAGTTTTTGGACTTGTTATTCATTTTTGTTGCAACTTCAATTCCCATAGCCGGCTCCTAGCTCCTTTATGTGGACGTAGGAATTTCTGCTGAGTCACTTAATCACTGATGAGCCAAGACAGTAACGATCGAACGGAAGGCCCTAGACGAAAAAAACAATATTTCTCAAGAAAAATAGCCTATTGCAAATAACTTTTATCTCTTATTATTTTTAGATATTCTGCAAAACAACAAAGTTGTCCTATGAGGCCGGACTTCTGGGACACCCTGTATATATATATATATATATATATATATATATATATATATATATATATATATATATATATATATATATATATATAACAGCTTACGGAAAAGGAAAGGTAAAATGGATATATGGATGTCAACAAGGTGTTGGGATGAGGAAACCCAGTGAACACTCACCAATCAGACAATCAGACGACTTCAGGTTGGCGAGGCACCGGGGATGTCGAAGCGACACACACCTTGTTGACATCCATATATATATATATATATATATATATATATATATATATATATTGTTAGCAACAAAGCCGAGAAACACCCTGAAACAAATGCATTGTTAGCATGACATAGGTGTGAGTCTGACTAGACTAATGATTTTGACGTTTTCACGTGCCAAATACCATTGTATTGCAAAAAAAACTTAAAATTTTGGCACTTAATTTCAGTAAATGTTTTTAACAACATTTTGATTGTTTTATTATGCAACCTGTCCTTATGTATGAATTGTGTTTTATGGGCCAACTTACCCCATCAACAGGATAAGTTGGCATGCATGCAGAGGTTATGTGTATCATAAAATACCACCTTTTACAATTTTAATAATGCATCAGTATTTAAAAAAATTTTAGTCAAAGTTATATACTTTGCAATGGTATATTTCAAATTTTTATAAACTCACTAGAAAAAAGACAAAAATCGCTAACTGATAAGTTGGCCAACTAGCCCTAATCTCCCATAAGGTGAAAGAATTACATTTTGGCATTACTTGTTAACGTATTTCTGCAATTGTTCTTGTTTACAAGAATTATTTGATGTTTGGTTAGCAACTGTATCATTTCTAGAGAATCATCAACACATCTTTTAAACTGTCCCGAATTAAACTGTCACCATGTCAAAATTTAATCACTTTGGAATGAAAGCTCAGCTGACGATGATTTTCTAGTGCTTAAGTTGCAGTCATATCAAAATCAAATCTCCATCACAAATCACCTTGGTATAAAAGCTCCCTAAGGATTAAAATTGATGTTTGACCTTGAAATAATGCTGCTTCATTGCTACATATGATTAAATTGGATATACCATTGAAGGTAAATAAATGCCAATATGGTTCCAGTGCTGTGCTGCTCTCACCGATGCGAGTATTTACACATCGTCGCCTATGATATCTAAAAGTATGGTACGGGCACTCTCTGTTTCCGGATGTCACGGTACCAGACTGTGCCAGATACATGTAAATGATACGTGTAATAATTCTCAAGGCTATTTCATTAGCTACTAATTATAGACTATCAAGTTGGTAGCAGTCCATGCCCCTCCAAGGGTCTGAGCCCTGGGGCACTGCCCTGACCTAGTTCTGCCACTGTACCATCTTATTTGAATCACAAAAATGGCAATAATTTATACAGGTATTTTTACGTATTACACTTTTTTAAATTTATAAACTATAGTCCTGACAATGCTTCCGTTTTGATATTAGGTTATCGTTTATGAATACCAGCTTTCAAAAGGTATTTTTTATTGCACCTTGATCTTAATAGTAAATATTTAAGTCAAATTTAACTTTAAATTATTTCTATGACTGAGAAAGATTTTGTACACTGGTTTGTTCAAATGGGAGGGAGAGAGAGGATCCAATGAGTCATGGAAGGAAATTTTGTTTCAGGTGGTCAGGTAGTGGCATTTTCCCTCCTGGGGCGATAATGGGAAATTTGAAAACCCTTTTTCAACTGCCATTTTGTGTTATCCGAAGAATTTCTCATGGTTTTACTCTATTAGGACCAAAGATTATTTTCAGGTCAATCGATATTTTGTGTTAACAGTTTCGCGTTAAGCGAATAAATATACACTGAAAAGTATAAGATCTGGAATGGACCGAGCATGCATTTCGTGTTAACTGATATTTCATGTTATCCATTTTTGCGTCAAGTGATTTTCACTGTATATGATTTGTAACTGGCACAAATATACCTTTTATGCTCATTATTATTAGGATGGTTTCCAAAGGAAAGCCAGCCTGTGTTAGTCCTGGTCTGGACTTATTAATTTTAGCAAGTATTCTTAAATGAAAAAATGTGCTTATGTGATCATTCTGTCTCTGTCCATCTGTGAACAAGAACTTTTTTGTTTAAGAAGTATTTGGAAAATTATTTTTGAATTAAATCAATTGAAATCAATTGGACTCATGGTAATTCATATATTTTCTGTTTGATGTCTTCAAATCCAAAAAAATTTGAAATGGTATTGTAGCCAAACAACTGGAAATATAGGTAGGTAAAGATGCATCCTTCCTTCTACTTTGACACTTATTCCACATTTCTCATTGCAATCAATCAATCAATCAGTAACTCTTCCTTAAAAATATACTAACAGAAGTACCCAGACATTGCTTGAGTTTAAGGTTAAGAACAAATAATCAATGCAGAGTATACAGAAACACTTTAAGTACAAAAAAGTTGCACATTATTTGACTCAATTCAACATTGTTCAGGTTTCTGATTCAATAATGATAAGAAAATTATATTTGAGTGTTAACCATTCAAACTTCTATTTATTATCTATTATTTTTTGATACTATGTTAATAATGTAATACCCAACTTCATAAAATATTAATTATTTTGATGCAGGCAAATGTTTCAAGTTTTGAACTGTCTAGTTCTGACATTTCTGATAAAGTTTTTTTAAATTATAAATTTTTGCCTTTTTCTATACTTTTCCACGATTTTCACACTATACACCTTACAAATATGCCTCTTACATTTACGAATTGACTTTCACATATAGTTTGCGCAAATCCTTATCTCACAATACCAACAATGCTATTGACAGAAGTTTGTTTATTTGCATTACCATGATAAAAATAACAAACTCACATGCCCGGTTTTCCTAGTTCAATAGGTTTGGATATACATGACAACCATAAATTTTTGATTAAAAAATGTTGAAATTTTGCCGGTAAAAGTGTAATTTAGGAGATCCCTGGTCTGTATTTGAAATTCGACAGTAGAAAAACAAGACTTCATTCATTTCCGCATTCCTGGGTTCAAGTCTGAAACTCATACTAGGGTATTAGTAATTTTAATGTCCAAATTAAAATTTGTCTACACTCATTCTCCTGTTATTCAAATGGAGAAAATTAGAAGAGAAAATATTTTTCAAAATAAAAATGCTCAATCAAATCGGTTTAAAAACCTTACTATACCACTTTTCTCTGTGCTACAATTAAAATGATACCTTTCTCTTGCTTCTTTGTTCTCTAGTTCTCGAGTTATAGAACCAACCACATGTATTTATGCAAAAACTTACTTTTATACATATATAAGATATATAGCTCCGCCCTTGTAAATGCATTTCTTCAGCTTGGATACTCACTGGATCCGATCGGGAACCAAATCTGGCAGGCAGTTGCACCAACCACCCATAACTCTCACCTTAATACCCACACCATAACCAATTCTACCCCACAACTCACCCCAACCACCTTATTTTTCCCCTGCATCCACGATATTCTGAGGAATATCCTGAAAGCCATCCACCCTATCCTCACATCCTCCCCCCCACCAAGCCCCATTTCCTACACTGCTGACCCTCTTGTTCCACCAACCTCCTAATCTGTCCAACATTCTATAGAAAAAGGAACCCAAAGTACCCATTCCCCTGCATCCTACCGGATCTCACCCTGGTAGACCCCGGTGCCTCACATGCCCAATAAACACTCATGCAATTCCTTCTACAACTACACCACAAACATCACCTACACAATAACTTCTACTACCAACTGCACCACCCGCAATATTATTTACCCCTTTAAATGCACCCAATGTCCTACTATTATGATGGCCTCACCAGCAATCCACTCAACATCCACATGAATGGCCACTGTAACAGCACCATTCTTAAATGACTGCTGTCCATGGCTGTTCATGCAAACAAGCATAACTTTAAATTTAATGATTGCTTCATAGTGAGAGCTATTAGCTCTCTCTCCGATAATGCTTTGGCTATCCAACTCTGTCAGAGGGAGCTTGCTCACATCCACCTTCCAAAGTTCTTCTCCCACTCTGGCCTCAACCTACCCTAGCATTTCACTCCTTTTCGGCCATTCCCTGACTCCCTCCTCATCCTTCAACCCCCGACTTTTCCTCACTGCACTCCCACCTCCATGCCTCCACCCAGTGCCACTGCCATTGGTTGTCTTTCTCCTGTGCTGATGAAGGGATCACCCCTGAAAGCTTCCAGATTTTTGTTTGTTTTACATGTGTCACTTAGACACCCCCAGCAGCTTGCCAACTTGAAGACATCTTATTGGTGAGTGCTCACTAGGCTTCCTTATCCCAACAGCTAGTTGCCATCTATTTATCCCATTTAACTTTCCTCTTCCATATCACATTCAATATTCATTGACATCAATGTTTAATTTATTTTGCGTCTCTCACATCTATCAATGGTCATCTTGTTCTTCTTCATCTTGTCCTTTGCCAATTTGATTCCCATATACCCATCAACATGATGCTTTACCTAGAGTTTAATAACAAGACCACTGTACATAGTAGGCATTTGGCTAATCTTTTGTTTTTGCTCAGCTAAGATTCTCCAAAATAACATAACATGCTACCTTCTTTCTTTCCTACTCTTATCTCTTTTAGATAATCTCCACAACTTGAACGCTTGGTAGCTAAATATTAAGCCACCACATTTTTCTTTGAGTGCTCACATTCTTTTTCAACTAAATTGAATAAGTTTCTTACAGGAGTCGTTTATAATGTTTAAATGGTTGCACTGAAGTAGTTTTTGATCAATCCTTAATATCGATTTAAAAAATATATATATATAGGTGGCTAAATATTTAGCTACTAAATGTTCAGTATTAAATGAATAATTCAACAGCTGAAGGCGTGATGTGGTGGAATAATTCCATATTGATGACTAAATAAAAATCTTGTAATTTTCCACTATTTTATTAGGACACGACCTAGGTTTCAACACTTAGCGTCATCACCTGATGATGACGCTAAGCGTCAAAACTTATGTCGTGTCCTAATAAAATAGTGGAAAATTACAAGATTTTTATTTGGTCATCAAAATTAAATAAATATTCAATATTCTTCCTAATAAAAAGTGGCTAAATATTTAGCCACCATGCAACTACAAGGAAGTATCCTCAGGAAATGTGAGTGTTAAATGGTTAAGTATCCTGTTTTGTTGAAGAATCGAGTAGAGTTTGCAGAGGATGAGATGCTAGACAGGCAACAATCACCCTATTATAGATGCTGATTTCTATAATCAGTGTGGCCTAGTAAATCACTTATTCTTACAATTAAATTATCTAAAAACTTTAACATATGTGTATATGTACATTTATTATCTTCACATCAAAATACATTATTCAGATGTTGGTTATTTTATCATAATTTTCATCACAAATTCTTATATGTGGCATAATTATGATTAAAATCTTCATAAAGCCAACCTGCTTTTGGTGGACATTACTTTCACCATTTCCTTTATATTGTACATTTTCAAAGTGTGGTGGTGGTAATGTGGTCAGAGCATTCGCCTTCCATGCAGCAGTCCCATGTTTTAATCCAGCAAAGGCCAGATTTTTCAACCTGAGATGGTCCTGTCCCCTAATTGTGCATTTTGAGGAGACCGCATAAGTTAGTGCTCCATCCTCCAGAAGGGACATTAAGCAGTTGGCCCCCTTGGGGCTATTTGTTAAGAGTAGGCTAATGCTGGCACCAGGTTCCCCTCCTCCCTTAGTGTAAGGTGTGGAAGGAGTTATGGCCATAATAATCCATGAGGTTTTTATCCAGAAATATAAACAACTGATCATACATGTTTTGAAGTACAATATTCAAGCTGGTGTTCAATTCTGTAACTTAGAGCGGATAAACTGATTGCATTATCATTACAAAAGTGAATGCCTGATTTTTTCATCTACCTGAATACCATACATATTTACTTGTGTTCCTTGTGCACATTTTTCCTGAAATGCTGGTGAATAAAATAAAGTGTGCGTTTTAAATGAGAATTTTTGAACAAGTTATACAAATTGTGAGTGTCGATAGTATGTAAATTCACTGCCACATCCATCTACATTTATACTCACAGAAGATGAAGAATTCTACATAGTACATGCATGGGCCTTGTTTCAGAGAAGGAGAATCGCTAAAGAGGTGTAATTCATTATAAAATCCCAGATGTCAACTTATTCCGGTACGAATTTATTTTATTTTTTCCTCCAAACTGGCCCAAAAATAGGGGTGTGTACGATGCATGAGTGAATATGGTAGTTCTGCATATGAAATGTCTCATATTTCAGTTGGATCAAACTTCCCTTGGTCTTCAAAGATCCATGCTGGTTTATCCATCAACTTATCCAAAACAAATCGAGGCCTACAGAAAATGGATTGTCTCATCAGCTCTAGAAGTAAGCAGAGACATTAGACACACCCAATCTTCTAAATCAGGGAAAAGGAAAGTTGTTTCGAAAGCGAGGATTGCTGCTGAAGCATCCAAAGTTGTTGAATTTGTGATTGAACTTGCAAAGGTGAGCCAAAACAATTTTAAGAATTCAAATATGTATGTGTGAGGACAAAGTAAAGCAAAAATGTGGCACTTTTTTACTCATTAAAAAATTAGTTAAATATTTCTGCCATACACAAAATGAATTGGATGGCTGAAAAACAATAGCTATTAAAGTGTCAGGAATCAAGTGTAATTATTACTCATAATGGGAAGGGGACTCTAAATTAATTTTGATTTTTGGTTTTGTGAAGTAGAATTATTGCATTTCAGATAGGGTTCTCCAAATTACTCCCTGTGAATTGAATATCAAGCATCGAAAAGAACAAAATAAATAATATTACACAATTTAGGCATAGCATTAACCTAAAGTGTAAAAGCACAATATTTGATATATCAGAATCTTATGTGAAGGTTTTTTTATCATGATCCAATTAGACTATCCTTGTGATAGTATAACTGCTATCTATCTGTTACCTTATTATAATGGCCATTAGAATTCTTTTCATTCATAAGACATATTTGTAATCATTGCCTGCATGCACACAAATTTAAAATCTACTATCATTTTTATCTTTGTGTACCTACCTTTTCAACTTCCAGTTAGTAACTGTTCCGATCGCTCAATTATTAGACTAGTGGACTGTATAAATCGTCTTTTATTTTACCGAGGGTGGTACAATCACCGAATCTGTGTTCTATTACAAACACCCAAGCCGAGCAGGCACGTCCAGCGTCACTGTTTTTATCTCTCTACTCCCAAGTGGGCAGACGCGTCCTCTCCTCACCATGTTCACGTCTCCACTGCCGTATACTGTCCAAAGGCAACGTTGCCACACTTCATCGTTCAATCACACGGCGCCCGCCAGGATGCCGCCACCCGTCAACAAAACAAATCAAGGCAAACATACAATGTCCCAACAGTAACTAAATGAAAGCTGAGGAACATTAAGGATTTATTTAATAGCATTAGAATAAGCAGAAAGTCCTGGAATAGTGCAGGATACTACTCTTTAAGCAGTATTCTAGACTTTGTCTACTGTCAGAACTTTAGCACATACACTCTTTTCCTAAAAAATTTGAGAAACTAATAATTTAATGTCACTAATAACTTTGAGAAGTCTTTCAATTTTGCTTTAAAGAAAAATTAAATGAAGTTCATTTTTCTCACTATGAAACCATGTAAAAAAGATTAGAATTAAATTTCTCTCATGAGGAACAGGAAAAAGTATCAAAAACAGATGTTCCCATTATTTTTTATTTCGAACAGTTATGGGTATCATTTAAACCTAGATTTCTAAGCAATAGTCTGTCAGATGACATTTATGCTGAGAATTTTCCCCACCCATTACACCGCTGAGATCATCAGATTATCTTAAACTGATGTGGTGCCAATACTAATACCATAATCCTTCCATATCCGCGGGTTTCATATTTGCAGTTTCACGCATTTGAACAGAATGTTCTCAGAAGGTACATTTCACTTCTTCACGCTTGCCTACCACAGCAAACATTGCATGGATCACTGAATGTATTCATGAGTGGTCCTTATAGGCACCATATTGACTGTCTTTGTATCCTAGCAGTTTAGTTTCTCCTACAATGGCATAATAAGGAAGATATTTTCAGATGCACCTAAGAAGGCCAACACATAATTTTCAGAGAACTCATCTAACGTTTGAGTGGTGACGTTAGGGTTGCCAGATTTTTAGAACAGGAAAGGGGGATACTTTTATTAATTCTTTATATTATAAATTAACTACCATATTTACCCAAATAATTCTCATACTTTTCTTTAAATTGTCAATAAAAGATTTGGGTCCTTACTATGACTACAGTGTTTCATTAATTTTTTCTATATCCATGTCAAGAAGTAAGGGTACCTGAATGACAGATTGGAGTGAGTTTGAAATATCTTATCTTTAAAGAATTGTTATTCTTATAATCACTAAAGATAAGTTTAAAACAATAATACTATTATTACTGTATAAACAGGAGATCATTGCTTCACTAACCCCTTTCTTCCATAAGCTTTTAATATCTAAATTCGCAGTTTCTATGTTCACCCCAATTTCCAGGAACATAACCCCCATGAATATGGAGGGATTACTGTAACTGTGATAGTTTGTTTTACTTTCAACATTGTAAAGCTTTTGTCATCTGAAGGTCAAAGGCTTAGCCTTAGCATTAATTTTACATTGTGACAATGAGTCACCAGTTTTATTTATACTTCCACTATGGTTTATTCAGACAAGCAGTGTCGTAACTAGGGTATGGCAAATGCAGAATTTGCTACAGGCGCCGATTGGAAAAGGCACCAAACATTCCTACCAAACATGGCCGAGGTATATTTTCTCATAAATAAGTATTGCTTTAATACTTCAGTGTTCAAGTTATTGTCGATACAAACACTATTATACTTATTAAAACACAGGCAAAAAAAATTGTACATAATGAAGGCATTTTCTAAAACTTAGCCATAGGTGCCATATCTCCGAGGTACATCACTACAGGCAAGTATTACTGAATGATGCACTCAATTTGTTTTTGTTTTAATAAACTATTTTGGCAGTTTTTTCCCCACTGCTATGTTCACCTTCGTTAGCTAGGGATTGGATACCCCTTGACCCATTTAGTATTCCAAGTTTTATTTGAGTTGGAGGAAAAGATATGGTTGGTAAATGTTTATGTGTCTTATTGTCACAACACAAATTCCAGAATCAAAAAGGTTCTTTCAATAAAAGTATTTGCAAAACAAATGAGTGAAGAGCTCACCAAGTCTTAGATCAAACGACAATTGCCTATCATACTCAGAAACCCCCACAGAAATAGATGATAGCAGAACTTCTACATACCAAACTCATCCAAGAGAAATCAGGCTGAATTTGTCCTCATATTATGTATATGCTTAATTTCTTAATGAATTTGTGATAGAGACCTAATATATCAAAATTAAGCAAATCATTCTGACTGAAAATGTATTGCTGGGGAAATACAGACCATGACCATATGGTCATGCTTGGCACATACATAGAAAATAAATGTCTTTAAAACACCCTATTTAAATGCCATTTCCAATGCTAGGTTTCCAAAATTAAATCTCTTTATTTCCATTCAGTAAAGCAGCCATATCTCATAAACTTTAAATGGAAAATATTCAGATGAGGAGCATTTCAAAGAAAAAAGCATTGGTAGATTATGTCATGTAATGGTTTTTACAGAAAGATATTTTATCATTTTATAATTTGGAACAAAACTTAGAGATGACCAAGATCCCTTGAATAAGCCATTGTCTCCCCTTCTTCTGATTTTCACTTCCTGATCCCCTCCGACGGCACCAAATAATCACTTCCTTCAATCTCAATTCAGTTGGACAAGCAAAACCCTTTCTTACACAACTACTGAATGGAGAAGTAGATCGGGTACAGCTGAGCCAGAAATAATTCAATATAATGAGTCAAAAAACTTGTTTTTTTCGTCCTTAAGTTGTCTGTTTGCATAGTACTTCAAAGGAAAAACTTCCTACTATTAGGTACAGAGTAATCAGTAATACTTATTTCTCTCAATCCTTTATATGCATTGCAGTACGACATACCAAATTTCCCCGAATCCAAGACAAGGTTTTTTCCAAATTTCAGCTTGCAAAAATCGGGGGTCGTCTTAAATTCTAGTCATATACCATCAATACATCTCAGTCAAATGATCGCGCGTCAATTCATCGTGCTTCATTTCCTGGCGCATTAATTTGTTACACTATAAACACATCGCGCGTCAATACATCGTTTGTCAAACTCATCACGCATAAGTTCATTGCTAGACAAATTCATCACGGGACAATTTTGTTGCGAGACATTAGTCAAAAGATATCCATCATGAAACAAATTGAAAGGTGAGACACCATGACAAATTTGTCAAGAGATGAGTTACATGCGATAAGTTTGTCATACGATGTATTGATGCACAAGGAACTAACCATGACAAAATGATGTGAGATGAAATGACTGCGACGATATGTCATAGAACTGTAGAAAGTATGGTAATGCATTTAATCGATGCTTTTTTAAACAAATGTAACATAATAAAACAATTGTATTTTTCATTGCAAACTTAAAATCGGGAGTTCAATTAATAAAGTATTAATTTAAAAATACATTAAAATTATTTTTTATTTCAGAAAACATTTGTAAATAACCATTTCAATTAATAAATGAACTAGTATACCTATATCGTCTGTTCAAAATATACACCAAATACAGTCATGAGCAAATGAGTTGTCAGCTATGACTACCTCTCAACACTGTTTGTGCTCCGAATGCTTCCTGTGAAACTGTGCCTAGTACCCTATCAAGTTTTTCCTTAACCCCCAGCCAAAAGCAATCCTCTAATAACGAAGTGCAACTTAAGTTCTTCTCCATAAATATTCACAGGGGTTGATGACATCCCTATGCCTATTGTAAAAAGTTCAGCAATCTGGATTGCTCCTTCTTTGTCTAATATTTTCAATGCATCTATTTGTGAAGGCCATTTTCCTTCTTACCTGAAATTTGCTGCTGTAACACCCATTCATAATAAAGGTTCAATAACAAATTCTGATAATTATAGACCCATATCTGTTCTTTCGATATTTTCTAAAATTTTTGAAAAATTACTATATAATCGCGTAATGCATTATTTAAAACATTTTAATTTATTGGACCAATCTCAGCATAGCTTTAGAGACAGTAGATCTACAACATCAGCTATTTCTGAACTCCTTAACCAGATTTGTATTGATTTACAAAATCAACAGCTAATTTCCGGTATTTTTTTGATCTAAGTAAAGCTTTTGATAAAATAAACCATCATATACTTTTTGAAAGGCTTGCACATCTTGGCATCACTGGCAACTCCCTTTCCTGGATTAAGTCTTTCCTTACTAATCGTCAGCAAATCGTAACTTATACTCATAGAACCCTAAATGATATTACTGCTGCTAAGTCCAAGCCCCTAGTAACTCAGGCAGGTGTACCTCAGGGTTCCATGTTGGTACCCTTGTTGTTTATTATCTTTGCAAATGATCTGCTGGAAAATTTTAACAGCAGTAATTTGATCCTTTATGCCGATGATACAACTTCCCTATCAACAGGTACAACTTTGTCTCATCTTTCTAAGTCAACTAATGATGTTATAAAACATATATCAAATGGGTGTTTGAATAATGACCTGAAATTAAATGATAACAAAACTGTCTTCCTACAATTTCACACAAAGCAATCACCACCCTTATATAGTCAATAAATAAAGTTGAATGGTAATGCTATACACTGTGCAACGTTGACAAAATTTTTGGGCCTGACTATCAGTGAGGATTTAGAATGGTCCCTCCGTATTATATCAGTAAATAAAAGAATTTCTTCTGGTATCTTTATGCTTAGAAAACTAATAAATTGTGTCTCAACACTGATACTTTAAATGGCATATTATGCTATTATTCATTTCCACTTATCTTATGGTGTAATCTTCTGGGGCAATTCCACATTAGCTTTAAAAGTGTTCTTGATGCAAAAGAAAGCAGTCAAAGCTATGGTTGGTGTGTCTAGTAGGATGCCAGGCAGGCCCATCTTTAGGACACTTAAAATATTAACCCTTCCCTCTATTTATATTATGAGTTGTGCCTTATTTGTTAAAAATAACCCTTTTCTTTTCCCTAATAATTCAACATATCATAACCATGAAACTATGAGATGGAAGGATATACATATCAATAAATATTCTCTGACTCTCTGCCAGCATGGACCCCACCACTCAGCTTCTTATGTGTACAAAAAATTACCTGCTAGCATCAAAGATTTTCCTGCTGCTAAATTTAAATTTAGTTTTAAAAAATACCTCCCTCTAAAAAATTATTATAATATTAAGGAGTTTCTTGTTTGAGAATTTTATATATGTACCTGTTTGTCTCTTTTTTTTGTATTTGATTTATAATAATTTTTGAAATTGTGCAATTTTTGTATTTGACCTGTTCTATATCATGTTTTGATGGCCTCTTGGAACTAATAATCATATCATATCATATCATGAAAGAGAAAATTTTCCTTGTTTTAGAAAAAATGGGTTGGTGAAGGAACAAAGGGAGATGATTAAAGAAGTAGCTCGCATTACGAGGGAAAAGAACACAAGTGTAATGGGCAAGGGTTAAGCTTGAAAAGGTCATGGCAGTGGATGAAGGATACGAAACAAATTAGTTACCTTTCATTGTTGCAGAGTCATTTGTCATTCTTAAATGCATCCTCACCATATGGGCAGATAAAAATTTAAGTGAATTTTTCTGATTTGGTGTGCGTTATTGAAAAATAGAGTTAAAATTACATTTTATCTAATCAAATCAAGAATTATTTATTCTAATTACAGTAAATTATTATCTTCTTTCATCTTATAAAATATTTAATATTTTTTACCTCATATTAACAAAAAATATAATTATGTGCTAGCTATCGGACCGATTAGTTTCTAGCAGTACCTATACACTTTTTTCCTCCATTGGAAAAATTTTATCATAATGCCTAATGAAATTAATAGAGTCATTTCTGATTTAATCATTCCCAAAAGCCGAACGCCAGAGTTCGATACACAAACACACACATTTAATGAAGGAATACCATGCCTTTGATCATACTCCTCACCTGATACCTTATAATTTTATCTACACTTTACATTGCATTTTTTTAAATTAAGTAATGAGAAATGGCATATCGATTTATTTTCTTGTTTTTATAACTTCTCATAAAAACAAAATAATTAATTATATTAGATCTCCTTCATTTTAATTTTGACTTGACTGCTTTTAGTAATCCATCTTACAAGATTATTTTCTCAGTGGTTTTTATAATATTCCTTGGAAATCATAATCTAAATATTGGGATGTATTTCTTGAACACATAAAATAAACAATAAAACTAATAAAATATACGTTGCTACTGAACTACATAAAATAAAAATTCTTTTTCGGTTAGTTACAATGTAGGAATTTGTTTGATGCAATTTTTACCTCATATGAAGAATTCAATAGTATTTTAATATTATTAAAACTTTGATAGTAAAAATTCACTTTTTGGTATAATTTTTTAATTAGGTGTATTTTATGCAAATTTGCTTTCAGTTTCGAATTGCAGTTGTTGCTTTCTGGTCAGAAGGAATTAGAGTGGTATAGGATTTAAATTTTTGAAAACTCGTCAGCCCAGGGATAAATTTCTAATATGTTGAAGAAAACAGAGATGAGAATCCCTTTGGAAGCAGTAAGGTGGCAGTAGCAGTTTCTCAGGAAACAGACTCAAGCTGTGATTCGAATATAGTGGAGGTTTTTCAAAAAAATACAATTCCAAGGACTACCAAAGTTGAGTTTAAGTAAAACACCGATACTACGACCAATCCTACATCAAATATTGATTTGTTTCTAATAACAGTGATCCTCCTTTACCACTGTATGTTCTTTGTCACCAAACATTGTAAAACAATAGTATGAAACCATCTCTCTTGCAACGACATGTAATTACAAAACATCCAGGCTCTAAAAATAAAACTATTAATTATTTTATTAGCAAGGCTAAGGGTATTAGTTAAAATGTAAATAAGTTTCACATTTTCATGCAGTCATCAAGGGTGGCTTTGGAAACATCTTATGAATTAGCATTGCTCACTGTGAAAGTTAGGAAATCGTACATGACTGTAGAAAAGGTTATTATACCTGGTGCACTGTTGATAGCTAAAAAGATGATGCCAAGTCCATTACTGCTATTAAATTGATTCTCTATTCAGACACCACCTGTACTTCGTAGAGCACATGAAATGGCAGAAGATGTTCTCCAGCAGACTGTGGCAGAAATTGCGGTTGATAAATATATGCCTTACAGATTGATGAATCCACAGACGTTGCCAATCATTCCCAGTTAATAATTTATGTCTGCTATTACAGTGAAGAAAACGGCATTACTGATGAGATTATGGCATGCAAAGACTTGCCTAGGAATGCAACTGGTGAAGAGATTTTCAAAACTTTAGATACTTTTATTCAAGTTGACTCAGGGATACTTTGGGAATGGTGCATATGTATCTCTATGGATGGGGCCGCTGCAATGACTGGGCATAACAGCGGCCTTATTGTTCGTATCCGTGCTTTAAACCCTAAATTAATTTGGGAACACTATTTTATTAATAAGTAAGCTTTGGTTGCAAAAAAGTTGTCCTGATTTCCACGGAGCATGGGCGTCGGCAAGGGGGGCAGTTGCCCCCCCTGGAAATATGAAAAACGTAAATATTTCATTAAAATTTACTTTTAAATGGTAATAAACTGGAAATGCCTAATAAATTAACACGTTAACTATGGATGGGGAGAATTTTTACCATTCAAACATGTAAAAACAGTAAAAAAAATTCATATCTTAATAAACAGATGCACGAGAGATAGCCGAACAAAACGATAATATCTTTCATTCGGAACAGTGCACAGGGGCCTTTAAGTCTGTTTATAATATTTTCCAACATCCGAATAGTGGCAGATTTCCCTTCCCCCTAGAGGCCAGAGGATGAGTGGATGTTCAGGACCGACGGTGCAAGTTCATTTTTCTTTTAAAATACATGCATTTTAGCATAAGATTTCCAGTCTAATAAAATTTATCGAGAAAAATCTATGTTCAAGATATAGACTAAGAAATATTGGTTAATAAGCTAAAATTATCAATTTTTCAACAACTTTTATCATTCTACTAATTGAAGATTTTCTAAGTACAACAAAGTATAATAATGACATATGTATTCCTTGGTTACTCAATAAAACTCAAAGGTGCAGTTTGCAAATATTGCATATTATTTCCACAAGCTGTTCATCGAGGCACGCAAGGAGTTTTCATCAATAAGCCATTCACAAAATACAAAGATTTTCATCAGTGCTAAAAATCTTTAAATCTTTCGAGTTCCTGGCACAAATAAGCACAAATAGATACCAGTAATTTTTTAAAAATAAAGAACAACCCAGAACAGAATATTGTTTGTTAAATTGACAGATCATCAAGGCTAAAAGTTGAAGAAAATAGAAAGATGCTGTTTCCCATATTATCCACTCTCATATTTTGTGGCACACACGACATTGCACTTTGTGGAAAAACCAGCAATATTGGGAACATGCAAAGCCTTTACGAATTTCGGATCGAAGCAGGGGATGAAACACTCCGTAAACATTTAGAAAATTTTCCAGCTAATGCTCGATACACATCGGTGCAAATAGAACATGAGCTGATTGGACTCTTTGAAGAGAACATTATGCAGAAAATCGTTGCAGAAGTCAATAAATCAGTCGGATTTTCTATATTAGCAGATGAAAGCACTGACATATCAGGTAAAGAACAATTGTCTCTTGGTGTGCGATTTGTAGACAGTAAGAACATGATACGAGAAGAATTTTTGGGGTTTGCAACCCTTACTAGTTTTGATGCTAAGTCTATTGCTGAAACTACAATTATCATTCTATATAGACGTTCCTTACAGAGGAGGAGGAGGAGGAGAAGAAGGAGGATATAACATACTAGTAGTTGGTGCTTGCATACTGCAAGCATTTCATCTCACCTTGAAAAAACATTCATTTTTCAGACAGACATTTCATCATTACAAATAGTCTTTTAATTCTAAAGATTTCACCTCCGCAGCGATTTTTATTTTCCCCACATGTAAAAATAATAGTTTAAAACAATCCCCAAATGTTGCAATTTTAAATATTTTACACTTTCTTCAATATAAGGTACTAATGCTACACATTTTAGCCAAATTTTAAAGTTGTAGTATTTCTATAAGTGATATAATATTTTTCTAATTGTTTAAATTTAAATAATTTTTAACGGCCGCTGAAATTCATGTATGGTAAAATTGAAATGTTTTTGTGTGCTAGTTTACTACTTTGTACATAACTTGAAAATTTCAGCTCCATACCTCATCCCGTAATGTCTAAACAGTTATCTATTTGTTTAAAAATTAAGAATTTTTAAATGCCAAACAAATTTAAAAATCAAAATTTGTATAATCCCTATTGCGTTTTTTTATGAATTCTAATTATAAAAAAAATTTCAACTCCGTGGCACTTGCGGAAATACATAAACCTTGAAAATTTGTTTAAACAATTGCGAATTTCTAGCGGCTGCATTGCTGCACTTTTTCAAGATTTTCGTTTTTTTAGTCCGTTTTGCACAAACTCCTACCTAAGAAAAAAATGAATGTTTTTTCAAGGTGAGATGAAATGCTTGCAGTATGCAAGCACCAACTACTAGTCATTATATATAGACGTTTCTTACAGAGGAGTAGGATATCATACATATAGAAGGATACTAATGTTTAGGCACTTCCAGATGTGCTGGAGATTTGAAATTTTTTTCTTAGGTAAGTTTTTGTGCAAAACCGACTAGAAAAAACGAAAATCTTGAAAAAGTGCAACAATGCGGCCGTTAAAAATTTGCAATTGTTTAAACAAATTTTCAAGGTTTAGGCATTTTGGAATGTGCTACTGCGCTGAAATTTTTTTTATAGTTAGGATATGTAAAAATACGAAATAGGGATTACAGAAATTTTGATATTTTAATTCGTTTGGCATTTAAAAATTTTTCAAGTTTAAACAAATAGATAATTATTTAGGTACTAGTGGATGAGCTAGGAAGCTGAAAGTTTCAAGTTATTTTCAAAGTAATGCATTTGCACAAATAAACATATTAATCTCTCCATAAATATATTACAGCGGCTGTTAAATATGTTTAAAATTTAAACAATTAGAAAAAAATGATTTCACTTCTAGAAGTTCTACAACCTTAAAATTTGCCAAAAACATGTAACATTTGTACCCCATAATGAAAAAAGTATAAAATTCTTAAAATTGCAAAGTTTGGGGGTTGTTTTAATCCATTATTTTTACATAAAGGATAAACGAAAATCGCTGCAGAGGTGAAATATTTAGAATTAAAAAAATAGATGTAATGATGAAATATCTGTATGAAAAATGAATGTTTTTTCAAGTTGAGAAGATATGCTTGCAGAATGCAAGCACCTTTTACTAGTAATGAATAAACTTACACAATTCGGGCTGCGCCTTGAAAACTTTATTGGACAAGGGTATAATGGGTGTGCAACAATGGCTGGGAAGGAGCGAGGAGTGCAGAGTATTATTAAAGAAATATGTCCTAAAGCCATTTTCATGCATTGTTCTGCACACAGACTAAATACAGTTGTACATGATTTAAATGCAGTGCCAGAAATAAGGAACACCATTGGCTCAGTCAAAGCCATTATAAACTATGTTCGTGGCAGTTCTAAAAGAAGATCTTTGATTCCCTCTATACCAATGCTATGCGAAACTCATTGGAGTACTAAGTACAAAAGTATTAGGATTTTCACGTCTAAGTTTTTGAAAATGCATGAAAAATTAAACCAAATGGCTGAAACAGAGTTTGGAAAAGCATTCCAAGAGGCGCATCAACTAGTCAATGTCACAAGCACAACAAGTTTTTTGCTCAGTGTCATTATTATTTCAATTTATTCATCAATACTAGAACCAGTAACACAAGCTCTTCATGCAATTCAGTTGGATATTTCGAAAGTTCATGAGCATATACTAATGCTTTTAATAGTGCTCCGAAATCACAGACAAAATGTTGATAGTCATTTTAACGAGATTTTTTTGGAAGTTAAGGATCTAGCCGAAAAACTGAACATTAATCTAATGCTACCAAGAACATGTGCACACCAGACCTATCAATCCAATTTCAAAGATTTGCCTGTGGAGGATTATTATCATCGTTCTGTTTTTATTCCATATTTAGACTCAATTATCTCATCGCTTGAATGCGGATTTTCTCCAGAAAATGAGAAGCATTTCAATCTTTTTCTACTCTGTCCAAAACAAATGAGTCAATTGGGAGGACAGGAGTATAAAAACAGAATTTTGAATCTAAACATAATTTATGAAATCGATAATTTGGAAAATGAAGCGATGACATGTTATGATATCTGGTCAAGTAAGGCGGATTTTGAGTTGGAGAATGGCATAACGGATTTGATTGATCACACAGACCTTTACCAGAATATTAGGAAAGCAGTTTTAATTGTATTAACTTTGCCTGTTTCTACTTGTACGATAGGACGAAGTTTTAGTACAATGAAGAGAGTAAAGACTTGGTTAAGGTCAAGTACGGGTGATGATAGTTTGTCTGGGCTATGCATGTTAAGCATACATAGGAAATATGTAAATGAAAACAAAAAAATGTTTATAGACCAAGTAGTAGAAAAGTTTGGTGCTGCAACAAGGTGCTTGCAATTTTTGTTTAAAAATTAATTCTTTGATTTTGAGAACGACTATTCTGTTTTTGTTAATAGTTTTTGTAAATAAATGAATTTGTATGAATTTTATTAGTTGTTTTCTCACTATGTATTTTAACCTGAAAAATGTTCTGCCAATGCAAATGTACAAATTCATGGTAGTTTGTTAAAGGTGGGTATTTTAAATACATTATAAAAATGCAATATTTATATTCGACATTAATCATTCCTTGAAAATTAGGCAAATCAAAGATTAATACATATTTTTTTATTTGCATCAAAGCAAAGCCTGTCGGAGTACATTTTGCCATGGTTCGAGGGAAAAGCAATCATCATACACAAAGTGAAAAGCTCAAGACAAACATACCTTAAGCTAATTTCAATAGAATATTCAATAGAATTTGGGTCTTTGGTGTAGATTTGTCATCACCTGGAGGCCGGTTAAGAAAAATTTTCATGGGTTTGAAAAAAATCATGTCTGCCCCTGTGTCAGGCATTTTTGTGTTTTGCCCCCCCCCCCCCCTGCAAGATTTTCTGCCTACGCCCATGGCACAGAACATTGGATGTTGCCATTAAAATGGTAAACTTTAGTAAGTCTACGGCATTAAACTCGTGTCTTTATAAAGTGATGTGTGAGGAAATGGGATCAACTCATACCCAGCTATTGTTGCGTTCTGAACTGAGATGGTTGTTACGGGGATGCATATTAACACATTTATTTGAATTGAAAAATGAAGTCAGACTTTTTATGACAGAAAGTAAGTTGGATTTGGCTGATTGGTTTGAAAATGAGGACTGGATTTGCCAATTAAGTTATATGGCAGACATTTTCCATAAATTGAATGAGCTAAATCTACAGCTCCAAAGTTTTGACAAAAATATATTTAAGGCACATGATAAGATAAAAGCGTATTATAAAAAATATGGTATTGGCAAAGTTGTATGGAAATTAACAATATTTAGATTTTCCCATCCCTTTCTGAGTATATTGTGTAAAACAAGGTGCCTCTAAGTGAAAGAGTATCAGGTATAACTAACAGTCATTTGATAAATATTGGTAAAGCCTTTATGGTATCCTTTCCAGAAATTGAGAAAGGGAATGGCTTTAATGACTGGGTAACAAATCCTTTTGCAAATCAGGTTGTTTCCAATTCTTTGCTTTCAACAAAATTGAACGAGGACCTAATCGAGTTGTCAGCTGACAGGTCATTAAAAATAATTTTTGATGGTAGATCACTATGTTACTTTTGGCATATAACCTGTAAGGAGTTCAAAGAATTGGCTGACATTGCTGTAACAAAACTCCTTTCATTCCAATCTACCTACTTATACGAACAAGGTTTCTCAGCACTTACATCAATAAAAACGAAAAATAGAAATAGAATTGATGCTGAACCCTGTCTCATTCTAGCAATAAGTAACATTCATCCACGGATACATGAAATAATTGAAAAAAAAACAGTCTCATCCATCTCATTAAGAAATACATGGCCAATAATATTTTACTTCGTATGATTAATAATTGTTTAATAAATTTTGTAATATATAAAATTGTTTTGCTCAATTGTGTGCTAATAATAATTGTAATGATGACTCAATCCAAAAGAAAACTCCAAAATTAGAGCCTTATGGTCACATAAAATAAAAAAAATTAAATATTTTCAATTTATGTATATGTTTTGCAGAGATGTATAATCAGTAAAACACTTTCAAGGAAGGAAATATATTACTTTGGGATAAAATTTTGTGGGCAAAGAAGAATGGAAATACGAGTTCAACGAGAAAAAAGAACATGTAAAATTTCTGACTGTTAAATAGATTGTTCTTGTACTTCTTAAATGGATGATGGTGTGTGTCAAATCGCTATGGTATTTAGATTCCAATGGATACATTTGAAAGAGTGATGTAAGAGCTAAATTTAAAATTTCTATATTTATAATAATATTCATCCACGGATGCATGAAATAAGATATACATGCCCAATAAAATTTTACTTCGTACGATTAATAATTGTTTAATAAATTTTGTAATATATTAAATTGTTTTGCGCAATTGTGAACTAATAATAATTGTAATGATAACTCAATCCAAAAGAAAGCTTCAAAATTAGAGCCTTATGGTCACATAAAATAAAAAAATTAAAATTTTTCAATTTATGTACGTTTTGCATAGATGTATAATCAGTAAAACACTTTCAAGGATGGAAATATATTACCTTAGGATAAAAATTTTTGGGGAAAGAGGAATGGAAATACGAATTCAAGGAGAAAAAGAACTTATAAAATTTCTGACTGTTAAATAGATTGTTCTTGTACTTCTTAAATGAATAATGGTGCATGTCAAATTGCTAAGGTATTTAGATTACAATGGATACATTTAACCATTTTGCTGCTATCGACGCATATATGCATCGAGGTAGCACACAGCCGCTACTGCTATCGACCCATATATGCGGGCGGGCAGAGTGGTGCCTTGACTGCTAACGACGCATATATGCATTTCAAGCTTTTTCGTTCGCTGCTCAAAACGCATTCAGTTGTATCGATGCTAACGAAGTGCCGTGGATTTTTATGGTAGTAACAGATGTTTTAGGCACTCTGTCGATGGCGTAGACATATATTTTGAAGCTGTTTTTAGTCTTACCTTGGACGATGAAAAAGGCTGCTTCTACTTCGTTTCCCCAGGCTTTTTGCACCCACATAAAACCTTTTTCGTCCCTTGGCCATCACTTTTCTCACCCTCTATGCCCTAAAAGGCCTAAAACAGATGGAAAAAAGCAAGAATATCTTCAGTTCTGTGTCAACTTTCATACGTAATACGTTCACAAACCAAGTTTTTTTAGTCGCGTTTAGATTCTTTCGTTTTCTTTTGCTATTGATAAAAAGAGTCAACAAAAGAGATGAAAATATTTTTTCGAGATGGTTAATAATCAATATGAATGTAAATGATTGACAAAATAACTTGTAAAATATAGAGAGACTAAAAGACGAACGAATGAATGTAGACGCGGAGCTCCTAGGGAAAGTATTCAGCACAGGGATGCTTCACTGAACTCAGCGCACACAGCTGATGCAGAAGCTTAAAGTCCATAGCAGCAAAAGGGTTAAAAGAGTGATGTAAGAGTTTCATTTGAAAATGTCAATATTTATAATATGCCAAAAATTATATACTTTGCAACTATTTAAACTTATGATGAAAAATATTAGATGTTAACTTTAAAAGGTGTGAAGGCTTAAAACTTGATACATAGTATATTAAATAGACCTTGAAGATGAGCACCTTTGGGCCAGAATTTTGATTTTTGGGGAAAGGGGGTATCATACAAATCATATCCTGACTAGAGGCCTGTGCCCCTGGAGGAAGGGGAGGTAGACGCCATACATATCATATCCTACAGCTATCCTCAAAAACCAAGAACCATAGAGACATAAAACTTGGTGCACATACTAAAAAGACATTGATGATATATGCACTTTGGTGCCAGAATTTTGATTTTTGGGAGGGAGAGGTGGGTGCCATACAGTGGCAGACTGGCAAATTGAAATGGTCCTGGAAATCATTGCGAACCGGCCTCAGCTGTGGGAAAATGGAATGTTGCTGTGACGACAATTATTGTTGAACTTGGTTTAAGCATAAATGACTGCACAATTGGGTTATTTTTCCAATCAACAACCTCAGCCACGTCGATCCATAAATATTTGCGGATAAACAGCGGCAATTATCAAATTCACTTATTTAAAGTAACACATACTGAAAAATTTCCTGTCAATTTAAGTAACCAATTTGGCACATTAATGTTGGGAAACCAGCCTCTATTAGTCTGGTCTGGACTTCTTGATATTTTTTTATACCTGGTGCTCTTTCAGCGACCATATCAATTATTTTAGATGTATTTAAATTAACTAGAATGTCTTTTTCTATGCACATAAGCATAAACACCTCTAAGTTGTCTTGGGACAGTGAACTCCCGAGTCGGTTTTTTATTATTTTTAATTTAGAAAAACTTCACTCACAAGCAACCCGGGTACATGACAATGTAATGATGTGTTTATATGCCAAATATATATAATGCTGTATGCACTATAATATAAATTGTACCTGGACAATACATTAAAACAGCAATAAATACAATTTTAACAGTATGATTTTTGCGTGGCACACTTCGCATCGTTACAGATTTTCTCTGCATCAGACTCATCACCAAATTCATCTATTTTATATACATCTTCTATTGTTATTTTCAAATTGTCCCATTTTGCAATTAGATCTTCTAATTCCTCTCTAAAATTTGCTGCTGTTGCTGTTTCATGGTATTTTATAAGCAAAGCACTTAAATTCTCCAAAGAATTTTTCAGACAACCATTTTCTTTAAAAAGTTTTGTATCTAACACTGATATATCAGAAAACAATTTTTCATGACTTAGAAAACGTCACTCTATTGAATTTATTGCAATCTCCATAATTATATTAAAAACCTTCACTCAGAATTGTTCCGTCATATTGTGAAACACATGGTCTTTGGATATTTCACCAGGCATTAATTTTCGTTTTTGAATTCTCTCTTCAGGAAGATTTTCTTCTACCACTAATTCACAGTTTGCTTCCTCATGTAATGTATTTGCTCGTTCGGAAAATAATTTTGAAATTTCAATTACGTTACTAAAATCATGAACTACGTTTTTTAGGGAAGTTAGTGAACTAATAACCATTTAATTTAACATTTAATTTAAATTGCTGGTCTGCAGATATTTTGACAGTGGTCCAATGTATTGAAATTTTAAAAATATATATGTGTTGTTAATATTGTTTTAAATTTGAGTAATGATTCAATCAGATTTCAAGCACCTTGCCTAATTTTGGCATTTAATTTTGCGTTAGGTACCATAGAATTTAATGTGAGTAATAAATCTACACATAATGAATTCTGTTTATCTTCATAGTCTCTGAATATTTTCCTTAGTGCCAAATCCTTTGCTGTCCATCTTGTTTCACCTTTCACTTGTATTATGCGACATATTTGTTTGCTGATATGATTTCCTTAAAAATACTGCACTAGAATTAAGCAGCTGGAAGAGAGAAATTCCTTCAAGCACTGACTTAATGGAATCCGTTACAACAAGATTGAATATGTGTGAATAACACCACACGTGTATTTGGCCTGGTGATTTTTCACTTAGCCAAGACGTGAATCCATTATATTTGCTCTGCATATTTGCAGCTCTGTCCATTGAATTGCCATTAAAATTTTTTGTTTAATTCACTATTATCAATAAATTTCGTAATTAAATTACATAATCCTTGTCCTGTGGAAGATGTGCAATTTAATAAACCAATTAGACATTCAGTGATTTAATCGGTTACATATCATGCAACAACTAAGCACTGATCCTTTTGGGTGATATCTTGTGTGGTATCTATTTGCAAAGAAAATATACCTGCTTCACGAACTATTGATATTATTTTGTTTTGAATTAACTTTTTAATTGCTCACATTATATGGATGATTGTAGTTTTTTAAATTAAAGTTATTACTTGCCCCTGCCTTTGGAAGAACCAGAATTTTCTTTTCACTTCTTACTGGCACTTATCACATTAGATAAATGTAGTTTTAAAATGGGGTCATATTTTGATAGCAATGAAATTATTTCTAAAACATTTCCGTGATCTGCTTCTTTGTTATCTATATCTAATGCCAACATGTATGCAGATTCAGATGTGTGAGCATGAAAAGCTAATCCCCATTCACCAATTAATGTCACTACATCAATAATTCTCTCTAACACTTCCTTTCATTGACGAGCATTTTTTGCTGTATAGTTGATTCTTTTGAAAACATTAAATTGTAATTGTTCTTACTTTTAGCTTTTAGCATATGGCTTTCCACACATTTCGCATTAAGTCTACTTTCTTCATGTTCTTTAACATGCTGGATAGTATGCTTCCAGTCTTTCATGCCATTATTAACAAAAGGACTTTCGTTGTTTTTGCTGTACGCCAGGCATACACAGCGATAAAGGGAGTTTTTTTCCAAGCAATATGATAGCCACCTTTTATTTACCATATCCTTTTGATAAAACACCAAATTTGGTTGAAATGGCAAATTAGAAACATCATTAGTAGACGGCTGACAAGGATGTTTTTTTTAACAAATCTTCGAAATTTCGAATTGCTGGTCTTGAGAAGAAGCTAACTGACAGGAACTCAAAATGACTGGAACTAGGCTGTTCAACAACATCTTCATTGGTTGGAGTTGCAGATTCTAAACCAGTGTCATATGCTTCAGTTGTATCAACACGCTTCATTTAATGCTAGAACGACAGGGTCCTCACTGGCTACATTTTGAGAGGAAGTGGCATTATAAGCTGAGGCAAAAATGTCAGTCATCTTGTAACTTTTGCTGGCCACATCTTCTAACATTTTTTCCATTTCTCCCTCTCTTTTTAGAAAGAGGTGACGGGTTACTTTAGGGTCTTTCTCCTTTCTCCATGCGAATAGGTAAAAGAAAATGACCCTCTTATAGTGTCCAGATGGAGGAAACACTCTTGATTCTAAAAACAAATTTTCTAATGTTGGATTTAAAGACAGTAAAATCTTTTAATATTGATAAGAGAACATAAATCATCATCAAAGCACATGGGTTCTTAACGAAAATGAATGGAGTTTGAAAATTGTCTAAATAAAAATCAAATGATAGATAAAGAATTGCAGAGATTGATTGATAAAGAAAAATTGCATTGTAATAGTGTATATGAGTGCATTTTCGCTGTTGTACCATTTTTGCTACAAAAATGCATGGTTTCCCGAATCATTGAGAAAAAACTAAATGCATCTAACAATTGTAATTTATTAGGTCTAGTGGAATTAGTTGCAAAGTTTGATTCTGTTTTAGGTGAACAAGTTCATAGAATCGACAAATTCAAAATCATTACTTAGGCAATAAAATGCAAAATGAATTTATACAACTTTTTAGTGATAGCATATTGAAACAATTACAGCAAGTAGAAAAAAGTCAAACTATTGCACAGTTATTTTGGATTGCACAGTTATTTTGGATTGCACTTCGGATGTTAGTCAACAAGAACTGATGACCGCAGTTTTTACATTTTTCCATAATAAATGGGAGGTCTATTGAAATTGTTGAGTGGTTCTTACGTGCTGATGATATAACTGGAATTGTGTTAGCAGAAACTTTCTTGAAAAAGCTGAAAGAACTAGGTCTATCAATTGCTGATTGTTGCAGTCAGGGATATGATATTGGTTCAAATATACATGGCTGTATTAGGAGAGTCAATTAGAGGACATTTTATATTTCTTGTGGTTGTGAGAATTTGAATTTTATGTTAGGTGACATGGCTAGGTCGTCACTTTCTGCAAAGTCATTATTCATTATTATACAATAAATGTATGTATTGTTTTCTTCATCTACTCAAAAGTGGATAATTTTAAAGAAACATTTTAAAAATCTTACTGTGAAGGAACTATTGGAAACAAGATGGGAATGCAGAGTGGAATGTGTCAAAGCTATTCGAATCCAAATAGGTGATATTTATGATGCATTAGATGGTGTTTTTGAAACAACCGGCGAGTTAAAATGTCGAACAGAAGCCCTTTAACTGGCAAAAGAACATAAAAGCTTTAAGTTTCTTGAGATGTTATGCATTTTGTATGATATTCTGACCCAGATAATATTTGTGAGTAAAGTGGTGCAAAGTAAGCATATAAGTACAATTAAGTTTCCACTTATGAAAAGACAAAAGAATTTTTATTTTGTTATAAAGAAAATTAACATCAAATTTCACAGCTAATAGCCAAGCAACTAACAGAAGAATTAAAAATGAATCCCAAAGACACTATTTTCCATTCTATAGTGTCCATTTTACATAAACATATCAAAAAGCACTGTACAAAGCTGTTGATGAGGTAATCTATGATTCTGCTGAATAGTTTCATGTTGAATTCTTTAATGTATTATTAGATCATGTAATAATGTCCGTGAATGAATGATTTCAACAGTTGAACATTTTAAAAGTAACATTTGGATTTTTAATCAACATTAATAGTTTAAAAACTAGAAGCAATTGAGAATTGCTAAAGTTTTGCAATGATTTGCAGTTATTTCTATTTGATACAGAAAACAGAGCTGAAAGTGATATCTTGATACTGAGTTTAGGACCTTGTCCAATTTTTAATCTTCTTATTTATCATCTTTAGATGCATTGAATTACATCCATAATAATAGATTGGATGAGGTGTTGCCAAATATTTTTTTCGTTTTATGAATTCTTTTGACAATTCCAGTGACAGTGGTATCTGGTGAACAGTTTTTCTAAGTTAAAACTGATCAAATCTGTATGAGGTCTACAATGAGGAAAGATCGGTAGAACTTTCAATTATTTCAGTTGAAAAAAACTTTGTCATTCCTTAGATGATACTGAATTAATATCAGACTTTTCAAGAGAAAAAGCAAGAAAATTGCTATTTAGAATTAATAAAATTGATAATAATGTTATCAATTTGTTTGCATAAAATAAAATTATCAATCAATTTGTAACTTTTCTATACAAAGTATATGACTGATTTGTAATATTATGATTTTTATGCAAAATTTCCAAATTTGTTACATCCTCAAAAATAAACTTGTCTAGGGTCGCCAAAATCACTTTTGCCTAGGGCCGCCAAAACCCCTTTTGCATAGGGCTGCCCTGCTTCTGCCAAACAATTTTTCATGAAATTTGACATTAAGTACTTACAGTGAAAGAAAATAAGAAAATCACATAAAGGAATCATGTAAGCCAATCAGGGGTACCACTTTACTAGTGACGAAAAGATGAACTTTCCATAATATCTCATGAAGTATTGGTCATATCAAGATAGTTTTCAAATAAAACTTGTAGAACTAGTCGAGTATATCTTTTCCTATACATACGATCTGCTAAAATTTATAAAATATGTTTAATTTCCTTTAATGTGCATGCAGAATTTTGTAAGCAGAAGTGCCAGCCCAAACTCAAAATGTGGATGGTGCAGAAAAAATATTGCACCCTTTTTCAAAATTCAATATTTATGCTATTTTTCAATACTAAATTGGAAATACTTCTTGCAAATTTAAAGAGCAGATAACAACAAATGTACATTATGAAACTATTTTGTAAAAGTAAAATTCAGAAAAAATAACTTATTGCATTTTTAACCAGATAAAATTTTATCTTAATTTTCCTATATTAATTTCTCTTGCCATTTCATTCTCTATACTAATTATTCCAAGGTATTTAGTCTTTTCTGTCCAATTGTGGAGCACATATTTGTTTTTATCAACTTTATTTTGGAAAATGACCTTTCGCCAATGCAGTAACAGGTAAAGTTAATAGAATTCTTAAAATAATACAGACATGTATTTGAAAAATTTTCTTTGATTTGATTTTCACAAATATTCAATAACACATTCACTGGAGTTGAATTTTCTTGTATTCTGCGTGACAGAAGTTTAAGTTCTGAACTCATACTAACACCACAAATATTTTTTTCTTCATATGTAAATATTTTTTCTAAATTTTTACAAAGTTCAAGAAGTCCATTAGAATGAATTGAATAACAAATTGTATTTTTTCACATTATTAAATAAATTACATTTTTCTTCAATTACATTCTAATTTTTTTTTAACCAAAATATTATAAACAAGTTCTCTAAATTCTAGTCTAGGATTGTCAATTGGTTTAGTTTCATTTAGTATGTTTTCATAAAAAAATGGTATTGATCTTCATATTCTTGTTTTACCTTCTTCAAAATCATTAGGAACATTGAATTCATCAGAGATAGTTTTAGCTGCTAAAAAAAAACTTGCAAACTTTTCATCACATTTCAAACTAATCAAGAAATTCATGGTTGGTTCAAGTGATCTAATAATGAGACTTAAGTCTGATGCGACAGTTTGCATAATTTAACTGCCTATAAAACTTCTGTAAAGTTTTCTTTTGTTTCTTAAGCTCTTTTCCTTACAAATTACATTGAGATGAAACTGGAACCCAGACAATTTTTTCATTTTCAAAGCAGATGGACCACCCATTCACTAAATATAAACAAGATGATCCATATGGAACTTATGTTGCTTACTTTTCATATAATTATTTATTTGATACTTATATTAGCCTTAATAGCTTTAAATCACCACAGATGAGTTGCTCTTTGGGTTTCCAAATTTCCTGATTTAACATTATAAATATTCGAACGGAAAACTAAATTGATCATGCATACTGCAGCATTGCTTGCAGCATTAATTTAATATGTACTTACTTCCACCTGGCATGGCAAATTAATGCAATGGAAATCATGAATATGGGTGGGTTTATTTTTAGAAATGTATTTCAAAATACTACAGAGCCTCCTGGTGGAGAACATTTTAACTATCTCTGAAGGTCCCGCATTTAAAGTTTTACCAGTTCCTTGTAGATCCAAGAGATGGCAGTAATACAAAAATGCATGAAATAAATATTTTCTATGAAAATTTTCTGTTAAAATTATGTTTTGGGACAAATGCTGCATTTAGATAGGTATTCATACTTTTTTATTTTAATATTTTTTATGACATTAATGTAAGGTAATGGAAATCAAGAATGTGCATAGATATACGTTTTAGAAATTGCATGTCAAAATACTACACTACACTTGTCACACCAGGAAGCCTCCAGACCCAGACGAAATTCTCATCGGCACCAAAGAAGCGGAGTGGAAGGAAGAGGTCACCTACCTTCGCTTCCAAAAACACGCAATGCACGTCACCCATCTCGCCCTTGGAATCAAGATTCATCTTGCACCACTTCTCTGTAGTCGGCACATCAGCACCACGAGGAAGCTCCACCTCTATCACACAATAGTCCTTCCCTGCCTTGCTTATGCCTCTCCGGCTTGGAGTGGCAGACTTAGCACCATCGGCCAGCACTGGATAGGAGTTACCGAATGCACCTGCCTCTGTTCCAACATGGGGCATTCCTGGGGTCAGCGCAATTATGACATCTACACAACCCTTAATGTTGTTCCTATCCATGATGTGCTTCAAGATCATGCGAGGTGATTCTTTGCCTTGACACTGCTCAAATGCGCCGAAATACTTTGGATTGTTGCCGATTCGTGCCCCATGCCATAGGATAGGCACAAACACACTCGTTCATCAACAGGCAAGACAGATGACCTTCCTCCTTCAAATAATCGAAGAACATAAGGCCAAAGTGGACCCACGTACCCCTCTCCAAGGGGCAATTATCAAGATACGAGCAGCTGCTTAGGAACTCAAGTTGGTCAGCAGCAATCACTTTCCGTACCCTAGCAGCAGAAGTGGAATTTAAGCAAGATGGGTATTTTGTCAAGGGATGCTGGTGGTGTAGTTGTTAGTATGCTGGCTGCTACTTGCCTGCTGCTTGAAAAGGCAGCAGGCATGAATCCTGAGGAAGTAGGACTTTTCCCAAGGTCATCTGGCTCCCTGTTTGTGTGGTTTGAGGACACCATGCAAATTCAGAATTCTGGAAGAGACATTAAGCCGTTGGCCCCCTTGGTGTTCTTCGTTAAGAGTAGGCTAATGCCGGCACCTGGTTTCTCTTCTCCCTTGCAATCCAGTTATTCATTGCACTATCTCTTAGATACCCATTGCACGTAGGCAAGAGGTGAATCAGCTGGGAACATACAGTAGTATGTGACCTTTGAAGGTATTTTGTCACAGTGTGGTGACCTGTGACCTTCACATATGATAGCTGACACACTGACAAAATGAACTTGATTTATAGATAAAGACTGAAAAGGTGCCAGTATTTATGTGAAAATCAAAGATGTATGATCAATAAGCAAAATTCTACGATAAAAATTAATTAAAATCTCCATTCCTTTCCTCAAAGAATAGTATAAATCCCGCTCTGACATTACAATTCTAAGATATATTAATGTGCAAGAGAAAATGACCCTGCATGATGAATTTCAGATTATCCATGTAAATCAAATAAGAAGGATAGTTCCTGGAATCCAACCTGGGACTTTCAATCTTTGCAACAACAATTATCCTTGGGAGCTCAGTGCCAGTAGCAAGAGATTTCCACCGAGTGTCATGAAAATTGGTCCATTGGCTCAAAAATTAATAGGGAGGGACAGACAAACAGACGAAACTACAAGCATATTTTTATTCTGGAAAGTAAGCTAATAATTTCGATTCAATAATGTACTGGAAAGGAAATTATTTTAGAGGGGATCGAAAACATAACTATAAAAATTAATGGTGAAGATAGGATTCCAGTTTATAACAACTCATAAAATAATGTGTAGTACACAATATCATATCTTCACAGACCTAAAAACATGAAAAACGTATGTAAACACACAACTTGTCTTTGATTGGAGAAAACAGTGGAAAATAACGTATGTACAGAAAATTTTGAGGAGAAAACTGAACCTGTATACCTATTTAAATATAATTATACATTGCGTTATTTAATTTATGTCAGTACTGAGGAAAGTGGACATTAATGTAAATTTCATACTCTGGTATCATGACAAAGGAAAAGCAAATTATGTAATGACCCACTATTTGCAAAAGTTAGGCATTCAATTTCAGCTACTATGGCAATACCAGAATTGATCTTCCGAACAGAGCAAAGGAGCAGTACTATAACTAGGAGGGGGGGGGGGCAAGTGGGGCATCTGTCCTGGACACAACTAAAGATGTCAAGTTCTGTTCTGATTAGTTTCCATACCACGCTCTTAGATGTAACAATCTCTGTGATACCCAAATTGTGGTAATATAGCTGCCAGTGCTTTTTAAAGACATTTTTTTGTTTGGTGGCAACTAGATTGCCTGTGCCTGTAAAACGATTAAGCTAATTAATATATTTGATTAGATTAGGATATCATAATTTGATTGAATTTTGCTTTGTTTTCCCCAGAGCCACCATAATGGGATAGCAAAACAGGCAATTTCCTAAGGATGCCAACTTGTTTAATTGAGTACAGAAGACTCCATAAATCCCTCCTCCCTGGAACTAGGCGATAAGAAAAAATGTCCTATGGCCCGAACTGGAGATATAACCCCATTCATAGGGGTGCCAAGAAGAGGCCCTGGGAGCTGAAGATCCTAGCTATGTCACTGTGCACCTATAAAAGTTTTGCGCTGGGTGCCTTGCACCTTTCGCACCCCACCTTATGTCAGCACTGTCTACAGTGAATAAAAAAACGTAAAATATAAATATTACATTTACATGATACCATGCAAGTCATCTTTATGGTGGATGGCAGGGGGTGCAGTGCACCAAAGGTCCATAGTTTTCTTATGTTATCTTTTCCTATTATGTTTTCTTATCATCCTAGATAAAAACGATCCTCTATATCGCTCCATTCTACAATTGATTTCATGAATCTTATCCTCGCTGCTCTGCCCTCCAAGATACAGTGGTGAAAAAGACAATGTTATAATTTTGGAATAAATATTTAACCATAATGGCATCAATTTACTAAAAATGCTGTAGCATATATTCCTTGCAAAATGAAAATATTTCCTTTATGTTGACTGAAGTATTTACTGCTAAAGTATGCAAGAATAGTTCTCTTGCATGGTTATAAGATCACACCGGTCTCTTTAATCATATTTATTTTATGATAATATTGACTAAGGCTTCCTGAACCAAAAAACTTTTTTTTTCAAGAGTTTTAAAATTAAGTTGCCTAAATTATTGCAATAGATGTATTTCAATATTAAATAAGTTCATATGCCACTATGCATAATAGGGAATGGTTACCTAATATATTTATGACAGAAATTTAGAGGTTGTGATGCTTGAAATAAATATGAAGTGGTATGTTGGTTACTTTCTAGATCGATGGCCATAACTGCTATATGTTGAAATATATCTGCACTTATTCTGAAACATTTCCAACAAAGGGTTCACCCAGCTTCCATAGTATGTAAATAAAATTAAATCATTTCTATTACTATCTCCTATTTATTTAATGTACCTGATATCTTTACGGGAGATTTATCAACCTATGGTTACAAAAAACATTTTATATTTTCATTACTGAAAGGGCCATTTCAAAAATTTATCAAAATCTGTGAATCTTATCCATTTTGGAACAAAACATATAGAACTATTGTCTTACCTCTGCCTAATTTCATGTCCAACCACTCATTCGGCTATGCTCAGTTTTGTTCAATGTCTACAATGTATAAGAAAAAAAACCCTCAGCATGGATCAGCAATGGACTGTCCAACTCCACACACATTCAGTAGCTCCGTTTGGTCTGGCCTGTTTTGGCTTAGCATCTTGTGGGAACATAACCTAAGAGAAGAAATGTTTGATAAATCCAATTAAGTTATAAAGTGTGTCAAAAGTTTAAAAATGCTCTTGATCATAGCCATTCATAATGAAATATATCCACCCTAACTGATTTCTTGTTAATTTACAAGGGTTTACACAATTAATTTTAACAGTGTTATACAAGGAGAATAGATAATGAAGGAGGAAATGTCATTTACATAGTATAACTCAGCAATAACTTTCCCAATTATCAGCATGTTGTTCTAGTTGGATCAAATCAACCAGGAATATATTATTTTAAATACTAATTTTGAGAGTCCTTCATATGTAAAAATATCAACAATTAAAATAAAGACGTGAAATATTTATTATAATAAGAATTTATGCTTATTAATATAAGGAAAATTGAAATAATGAAAAATACTTTCAAAAGTTTAAAGCAGCTGATAATTATATTTAACAGAATAATTACTCACTATTATAATTAAGGAAACTTTATATCATTTCCTTCGTTGATTTGATATTATTGGAATGAGGATGCCTAGTGGCAAGGATTAATACATAATAAAATATGATAAAAACAGTGCTATATTGGCTTAATAACTTAGTTGGTAAGAATAACTGTCAAGTACAGAATCTTGCTCATCTCTCTTGGAATATATATAAGTATACTATAATTGGATATGCTCTCCCATGGAAATTTAACTTCACCAATTTACAATCGATCTTATAACTAAGCATTATTTATATCATAATATCCTACGAAACTAGTTGCTACATTATCCAGGAACTGTACCTTTCACTAGCCCTCAGGAATCTCCTTTTCCCTCTAATTATAAATGAAACCATGATGTGCTCAAGGCAAGCTGGGATTCAAATGAAAGAAACAAGTTGTACACTCTTGCTGCAGTTTTAGAAAGGTAATATAAATAAGAAATGCCTTAGTGCTTGCCATCAATGAGTAGAATAATGTTTAATTTCACATTGGTCTAACTTGACCCATGAGGAAGAATAACCAGAACCAGTTTCAGTATAAGCAATCACTTACAGGCTCCACTTCAGAGTGGCAAAATCAATATTTTTAATTTGAAAAATTCCTTTTTCATAGGTTTAGTACAAAAAATATAAAAAAAGGAAACAAGCAATAAAATTGGTGCAGAGGTGAAAACTTTTGGATTAAAAAATATTTCTAATAATGAAATATCTCTCTGAAAAGTTTTTCAAGATGAGATGAAATGCTTGCAGATTGCAAGCAACAACTACCTGTATAACATATACATATATATATATATATATATATATTCTCTCTCTGTAGCTGAAGAAGGAGTAGTTCCGAAAGCTTTATGTTTGTGATGTTTCTGTGTTTTTGTGTTATTTTACGTGTGTCGCTTCGACATCCCCGGGGCCTCGCCAACCTGAAGTCGTCTGATTGGTGAGTGCTCACTGGGTTTCCTCATCCCAACACCTTGTTGACATCCATATATATATATATATATATAGACTTAGGGAAATGAAAAGGTAGTGATGAGGGTGGCAACAAGGTGTTGAAGGAAGCCCAGCGGACACTTACCAAGTCGGAGACCAAGTTGGCAGGCTGCTGGGGGCATCGAAGAGACACGTTGAACACACGAACACAAAAACAAAAAACATGCAAGCTTATCGGGCCTATGCCCTTCTTCAGCAGTAGAGTAAATGAGAGTGACACACTGAGCGGGGAATGACAGGGTGATGTGGGAAGGTTGATGATTGGAGGAGGTGGGGAGTAGGAGGGGTGGATAGCCAATAAAGAGGGAGTGTGATGAGGTAGAGTGCGAATAGTTACAAAGTAACAAGGAGACATTGTAAGGGGGCTAATAGGGTTAGCGGAGGTTGAGGCCAGGTGGAGAGAAAGTCAAGAAAATGTATGTGTGCAAGTTCCCAGTGTCAGAGAAGGGGGGCAGGAGTGTCATTGGGTAAGGCGCGAATAACCCTTACAATGTAGCAACTATTGAAGGGGACATTGTGGGCATTGGCGTGTAATGCAACTGGGAGAGGGCGTCTGAGAGAGACGCTATTTCAGTGACCGTTCATGCGGATATTTAACGGATTGCTGGTGAGGCCTACATAAAACGCGGGACAAAGAGTGCAGGTAAGGAGGTAAACGACGTTTCGGGTGGTGCAGTTGCTTCTAGAGGTGATGGGGTAGGTGATATTGGTGGAGGGACTCGAGAAAGAAGGTGAGGATAGGTGGATAGGGCAAGTGAGGCAGCGAGGTTTGCCGCAGGGGTGAGACCCTATTGCAAGAGGCGTGGTAGAAGTGGGAAGTTCCTTCATCCACAAGATATTTCTCAAATTGGGGGGCCGGCGGAAGGAGAGGGGCGGGGGATTGGCAAAAAGGTTGGTAAAGAGGGACTGGTGGGAGGAAGAGGTAAGAATTGGGTGGGCAGCATGGAGGATTTTTTTAGGGCTTCGTGGATACCAGGAACGAAAAGTGTAGTAAGAGTGAGTGGAGGGGTTGATACAGGGATAGTAGGTGTGTGTGGAAGGGATCCATGGTGGGTAGGCGTCATCGCCTTATGGATCTGTTCGCAGACCAAGACTGGAGGGTAGCCACGTTTGAGGAGAGCGTCCTCGAGGACAGAGTAGTATTGTAGAAGGGAAGCTCTATCAGAACAAAGCCTCCATCCTCGACGAGCAAGGGCATAGGGGATAGAGGTTTTGGTATGAAGGGGATGGCAGCTATCAAAGTGGAGATATTGGAGGCTGTTGGTGGGTTTGATATGAACACAGGTGCGAATTTTGCTGTCTTGAAGGTAAAGATCGACATCCAGAAATGTGATGTGGGAGGTAGAGGATTGGTGGGTGAAAGAGAGTGAAGGATGGGAGGAGAGGCGCGAGAGAAAGGAATAGAGATAGTCAGGTCCATGCGTCCAAATGAGGAAGACATCGTCGATGTATCTCAGCCACAAAAGTGGTCTGAGTGGTACGTTGAGGAAGAGTCGTTCCCATTCTCCCAAGTAACAATTGGCGTATGAAGGTGCCATACGGGTGCCCATCGCAGTGCCTCTAATTTGAAGGTAGTGACGCCCATCGAAGGTGAAGTTGTTCATTTTTAGCACCATAGCTGCCAAGTCTAATAAGAAATGGGAGGAAAGTCTAGCGTCGGGTGGTCTTGAGTCCAGGAGTTTACTAAGGGCAGAGAGTCCATCATCGTGGGGGATGTTTGTGTAGAGGGATCAGACATCGATAGTGGCCAAAATGGTATTGGGTGGGAGAGGAAAGGGGAGGTGTTTGAGAAAGTGGTTATTGTCTTGGATGAAGGAAGGGAATTAACGAATAAGAGGTTGTAGGTGGGAGTCAACGAAGGCGGAGATGCGTTCTGTAGGGGAGTTAAAGCTGGCAACAATGGGGCGGCCGGGGATGTTGGGTTTGTGGATTTTAGGGAGAAGGTAGAATGTGGGTGTGCGGGGTTTGTAGGGGATCAATAGAGCAATGGCGGAATCGGGAAGGCCTTCCTGTATTCCTGAGGAATGAAGATAGGACGAAATTTTGTCGGAGTGGTGGTCTGTGGGGTTGGAAGTTAGGTGATGGTAAAATGTTTCGTCAGAAAGTTGGCGCTCGTCTTTCTCGTTATATTTGGGGTGATCCATCACAACCGTGGTGGTGCCCTTGTCGGCAGGGAGGATGATGATATGGTCACTATGTTTGAGTGTAGAAATGGCATGTCTTTCACGTCTGGTAAGATTATCTGTATGGTCGATAAGATCGGAAAAGTTAGGTTGGGAGACTCTGGAAAGGATATAATTGAGGTATTGTTCGACCGGGTGTAGGGAAGGGTGGGTGGAATGTATTGGGAAGGAGGTTTGAAGATGGAAAAGGTAGGTGGAAGGCCGGGAGGGAGTTTAGCGTTGGCAGAGGTTAGAGAGTCTTATTTGGGAGGGTTGGTTTTTAGACGTAGTGTGCGGGCAAAGGACTGGACGTCGGCAAGGAGGCGAAAATGATCAAATTTGGTGGTGGGACAAAAAGAAAGGCCGCGTGATAGGAGTTCATTCTCGGCAGGGGTAAGTACGTGGGAGGAAAGGTTCAAGACTTCATCTGGTTGGCAAGATGAGGAGGTGGTGGCAAGAGTGTGCGAACAATAGGAGCGCTTCAAAGGTTTGCGGGTTGGGAGAGAGTGGGTCTTTTTCAGGATATAGAGTGATGGTGGCGTTGGGAATCCCAGGAGATCCGCAAGACAGGGAGTTTGGCCGATGAGTGGCGGGGAGGGAGGTGGTTTGTTGACCTCGCCAGCTGATATGAACGGAAGGGGAAGACCAAGTTTGAGGTGCCGGACGCAAATCAGAGAGAGTTTACGGAGAAGTCTGTTGCGATGTCCGGTAATATCATTAGCCGCTTGAAGGAAAGCGTCGTGAAGGTCGGATATGGATTTCGAAGAATGACGAAGATAAAGAACGAGAGATTTGCAATTAGCGAAGTGGGTGTTAGAGAGGGTGGTATAATGGTGTATGGTGGAACGGATAATATGGATAGAGGCGAGGTAATACGTGAGGGCTAGGGAAGCGCGGATAGGGGGAGGAAGGCCTGAAAGAGGAATTCTGATGGTGAGGCATTTGGGGGTGAGTCCAAGTGCAAGGCAGGAGTTGAGGAATTCAATCTGGCAGTTGAGGGTGATGTGTCTGCGGAGATGATAACGGAGACGGGTCAGTTCCATGGTGGATGAGAAAGATAAGAGAAAAAGACGACAGGAGAGAAACATAAAGATATAGACAAATAAGGAGAAAAAAGGACGGTATATATATAGACTTAGGGAAATGAAAAGGTAGTGATGAGGGTGGCAACAAGGTGTTGAAGGAAGCCCAGCGGACACTTACCAAGTCGGAGACCAAGTTGGCAGGCTGCTGGGGGCGTCGAAGAGACACGTTGAACACACGAACACAAAAACAAAAAACATGCAAGCTTATCGGGCCTATGCCCTTCTTCAGCAGTAGAGTAAATGAGAGTGACACACTGAGCGGGGAATGACAGGATGATGTGGGGAGGTTGATGATCGGAGGAGGCGGGGAGTAGGAAGGATGGATAGCCAATAAGGAGGGAGTGTGATGAGGTAGAGTGCGAATAGTTTCAAAGTAACAAGGAGACATTGTAAGGGGGCTAATAGGGTTAGCGGAGGTTGAGGCCAGGCGGAGAGAAAGAGTCAAGAAGATGTTATATATATATATATAATATATATATATATATATATATATATATATATATATATATATATATATATATATATATGTATGTATGTGTGTGTGTGTGTGTGTGTGCCATAGTAAATGTGTGTAATCCAGTAAATGTGTACATTTCCCGGTTAAGGTGTGCATTTATCACCAAGTTCAGTAAATGTAAGTATAACATACTTTTACCGGTTGGACATGCAAATTACATCCTCTTTGCGCCACCTTGCTCGCTTCCACGCCTCCTCTACCTTTGAATGTTACATTGTGAAATCTAACGCGCATCCTATCGCTCGCCGGGAAAGTATACAATGCATACTATATATACTGTTACATTGTAAGTCTCACGTTCATTTTCTTTCACCGAAAAATTATACGTACGTAGGCATACGTATACAGTTGGAAGTTTAGCTGTCGTCATTCGTAGTGCTTACTTTTTCCATATACCCTTCGTTTACCTCTGTGATTTGAAATCTTAATATTCTTTAATATATCCCCTTGTGTTAAAATGAGCTTCAAAAGAGTTAGCAGTGATTCTAACATGGAAAGGATGTGAAAAAAACTACAAGTTCTCTTTCCTTAGAAATTTAAGTAGAGGTTCTTAAAAGGTTTGAACGTGGTGAGAAAAACATTGACATTCGGAAAGCATTGGGACTTAGTGATTCTACAATTAGGACAATTTGTGACTTTAAGTTTGGGAACTACCCTCCCTTCATTTATATGATTAGCGCCAGTTCGTATGCCTTTTAACTGCTGGGAACATTTTGTCATAATTTTGTGTACGCATGTGAGCATCATATTGGAACCTCTAAATTACTATTTCGAATTTTTTTACAGGAAAATCAACGTACAGAAAATTTCTACAATATCGCTTGCAAGATAAACTTATAATGCATTGTTTGCATTGATAATATTCAAGGAATATTAATAAATAAAGGGATAAATTAATTACTGAATTTACATCACCATAAAGAAAGATGTTACTGAGGTTTAAAATGTTTTGTTAGGAATGTATCTCACTATCCGTTAAGACAGGAGCTGTCACTGTACATGATCAAATACTGCTGGAAAATAACTTTCGATTTATGCTATAATTCTAAGAACTATGGCGTAAATCGAATGTCGCCTGTATAACTTTAAAATTGGACAGAAATGTGTGGCATTAGTAACCTACAACGGAAAATGTCATGTTTTTTAAGGTGAAATAAAATGCTTGCAGAATGCAAGGACGAACTACTTTTATATATATATATATATATATATATATATATATATATATATATATATATACATTTATATAATAATATTTTCCCTTGAAAGCTAACCTCTTTAAGTAACAAGAAATAGCTAGTGCAAAAAAAAGTTCATTGAGCGAAGACGAAACAATATTTCTTGTATTTGTATTTTCACTCCTTTCCTTACAATTTTTTCCAAACGTGATTATTTTGGCAACCAATCTATGTGCGAAAACATATATTAAGAGTTAATTCACGCCCTTTACTAACTGAATTTTGATGATTAAACAAAATTAGCACCTTGCATATCGATCAAGAGAATATTATTGTTTTACCACACTGAAACTTAGTAAATTTTTAATTTCAAATATCGTAAGCTGGTATTTCCAAATCTAGATATCTTTGATTTAGTATAATTCTTATCGCGTCGTTGACAGATATACATATTATATCGCGAATGTAGAAAGTAATTTATGATTTACCTCTTTTAATTATATAATGAAAACTAGAAAACGATAAATTTATGAAATCCGAAGCCATGAGACCGATTGCATCAGGAATAAATAGCCCAACCTATAACTTGGCCAAATGGCTTAATAGTGAATTTAAACAGATGTCCTTTCCCGACAAACACTCTGTTAAAAATACCTATGACGTGATAAGTAAACTAAAAGACATAACATTAAAAGAGTCTGAGATTTTGGTCTCCTTTGACGTCAAAAGCCTCTTCCCAAGTGTACCTTTTGAAGAAACATCCCAAATTTTAAAATCATTGTTACTAAAACAAAATTTTTCTGATGAAATTGTCCTCGAATATTTACAACTTACTAATTTATGCATGTCACAGAACGTTTTTTCATATAAAAATGAAATTTACAAACAAACTCAAGGCACTTCTATGGGAAACCCCTTATCTCTCTTTTTAGCCAACATTTTCATGTCCTCTTTTGAAAACGATTGCAAAAAAAAAATTTCATTACTTTCCAGATATATGGTTGAGGTACGTGGATGACATATTCACAATCTTTGATTTAAAGAAACAAAATGTAGATGAATTTGTTATATATCCTTCAATCAAGTTCTCTTATGAACTTCAAGAAAACAACACCTTGCCATTTTTGGACTTGCTTATCATAAATAATAGACGACACATTGAGTTTGACATTTTTAGAAAACCTACACATACTGATAACTTTATTCCTAACAACTCCTTTCATCCTATGAACCAAAAATAGCTGTGTTTCAATTTTTAACACACAGATTATGTAACATCCCCCTCAATAAAATCAGATATGCAAAGGAACTTAAACACATAAAACAAATTGCCGCTAAACTTGGATACGATAATAATTTAATTAATAAATTAGTGAGAAAACATAACTTTAATAAAACTTTGTCCAATGCCACTTCCCTTAAATTAGACACCAAAAAAGAGGACAAATTTGTAAAATTGCCTTATTTTCCACCATTAAACAGGCTTGAACAAAATTTTTAAACATAAGAATTATACCATAACATATACAAATCCTTTTAATTTGAAAAATTTACTGGGCAGTACAAAAGACAGAACAGAATCTTTGAACAAGTCCGGTATTTATAAAATACAATGCTCACACTGCGACAAAAAGTACATAGGACAAACAAGAAGGAAACTAATAACACGCTTCAAGGAACACTTGGCTCACTATAAATATAATCGTTTTGAAAAATCAAGCGTTGCCAACCACATCTTTGAAACAGGTCATAGTATACACGTAAACGATATAACACTGATAACTTCAGCCAATAACTTACTAAACTCGTTAGAAAACCTTCACATTTACAAAAACCGCGATACACTTATGAACACAGACGCAGATTTCAACAAGACCCTATACAAATTGACAGATTTAAACGACACACACGCCGAAAAATCTTTCCGCGTTTCGCTTGTTTCTCGGTCGTCTTCTTAATACTTTCCGTTTCAACCTGGCAGTTGGCTTCCAGTCACTGTTGAAACAGGTTCTACCCCTGACGATGCCCACCTTGTGGGCGAAATGCATTGGGTTTTGCAGCCCTCTAGTTGTTTTGGCTAAAGGAGTATTCCACTTTTGTTAGTTTTGGCCAAAGTTATTGAGCTACTATCAATTTACAAATACAGTATGTTGAGAGAATAGCATGTTAAAAAATTAGTTGTATTTTTTGTATTATTCTTAAATATCTCCTAACAAGATATGAAACATTATTTATTTAATTTACAATAAGTACCTACTTAACATCGTAAGCGTTGCTAAAATACAAAATTTTACTGTTGCGTTAATGACCATTGTTATGTAAATTTAGCAATGTTTACAAACGTGCCTTCTAATTATACAGCACCAGTTCTTCCTACATATGTTCATGCGCAGTGTTTATAAATTTAAATATCATATGATTTAACGAATTATTATTTACATTTGAAATTTAGTGTGTTTTCTGATCGATTTAAGTTTTTGAAAAATATAAAGCTACAATTTTGCCCATTTTTTCGTGATCGCTGAATATCTTAGTTGAGTTTAGGCTTCAGTCATTCAACTTTGCCTGCACCAAAGTATTTTCTTGTAATGTTCCCATCTGTTGGCCAGACTGTGCTTTTAAAGGTAGTTCATAAAATTATTTTTGACTCTGTGGCTTAGCCCATCATACTGTTGACGTTTTACAATCATTTCCATTAATTAATTATCAAATGCTTATGTATCAACTATTTAACTAATTATAAATTTTTTGCAGCACGAATTTGCTCTGTGCATCATCAGTGATTTTCATATTCTCATCAATCTATCTTGGCTTTTACAAGTAAATGTTTGGTCACAATATTGTTAGTATTGATATTATATCGGTGACAAAATGCCAATGGAGTTAATGATAAGAAAGTTTGTAACATATTTTGTTATGTAGCATATGGTCCATGTTTGGACCAGATGTGTTGTTTATGATTACAAAATAAATTTCTGAATCCAACAAATTTTTGCATTTATCAATAAATATTTTATTCTGCTTTAAAATTATTTTCCCTACAACCCATCTTAATTATAATTAATAATTTCGGACGTAAAAGAATTGTGTACCATGATGTATTTCTTTTTCATGTAATTACCATTCTCCCATAAATATTTTTTATCTCTGGAACACTCAATTATGAGAATTTTATATTTATTGTTTACTGTTTAGTGTATCTAAAAGTTGGTTTCATTAATCTTTTTATTTAAATTTTAATTTAATTCACGCATACCCGTCATATTTGAAGGGCAATTACGCTGGTGAGTGATAAAAACGCCAGTATTTACGCGAAATTCGAAGAAATCAATGACGAAAAAACTAAAAAGTTAACTTGGAAAAAATCGGCCTTTGAGTAAGAATCATACGGAAAATGAAGCCCTTTTCTTTGAGATGAGTTCGGGACCTTTCTTAGAAGTCTTTTTCCTTCTTTGAAGTTCACTTGATGCCGAATGTTCATAACAAACTTGAACTTTTTCCGATTCCGGTAATTCGTTAAAAAATCATTGTATATACAAATTAACGTCCCGGGATTTTATAGCATGACTTAAAAATGTATTATTTATAATAACGAAGGGTGAAGAAATAAAAATACGGATATCAGCAGCCGATTTACGTTAATTTTTATACAAATTTTAAGCTTCCCGCTACAGCTTACGACCACGTGACGTCATGCGCGAACTGGACGCGTTTTCGTCCACCAGAACGACCTACCTCCTATATTTGTACCATGATTTACAGTTTCTGCCTAGACGAAGTTTTGCGAATAATTGGAAACAGTGTAGTTAGAAAAGGCCGAGACAGCGATAACCCGTGCGGCAAGGAAGAACGAGAGGGGAGGGTTCCAAGTGGAGTGAGGGATTAGGCCACACCCACTGTACTCACAAAATGTCCTTTTGATCGAGGTAGATCTATAATACTTTGTATCATTGGACATATTTCATCACTACACTACATATTCCCTTTATTTAACATGAAGTATGTAGTGAGAAAAACTGGAATTTATTATTGAGCGCTCGATCAACAGTCTTACCTCAAATCCTGATTAACATGTGTTTTTCCAATCGGGAAAATATTTTACAACAAATAGCAAATAAATATTAATATTTAATCCCTCTTCAATTTTTAGTAAGAATTGCTAATTTATGTGCACCTTTTTAAACCATTATATATAAACTGAAATTGACTAGCCCGTAGCAAAAGACGAAGGAGCCAAAAGCACGAGAGAGGAAAAATCCTCCCTGGATAACTTTAAGAAAAAGACTGCAACAAGGTTGGGTTATGCATAGGGAGAACGGGTGAAAGTGCATACAACAAGGTCATCTATAGGAAAAACCCTAGAAAGGATCGAGAAACATTTGTTTCCGGAACACACTCCACAGGTTGGATGAGTGAAATGGGTAGAAAACAACCATTGAAACTCCTCTCTTCCGAACAGGGGCGAGACATTCTCAGCAGGACATATACATGACCTTATTTTTATAGAAAAGCTCCTGGAATATCCCATCATTAGGTCGACAAGTATAATCTCAAAAACCTAAAAAGGGCTAAAAAATACCCATGTTCTCAAACCTACCCTAGGGCCTTGCAGCTACCTGATTTTCCAAAGTAGAAGCGTGAGCTTTTCATAAAAACGCATATTTGAGTGTTAGAAAATACCCTTATTTCAGTTTCACTGCTAATGCAAGCCCAGAAAAGGAACGAAAGCATAGGTAGAGAATAATACTGCGAAAAAAGTAAACAGAAACGACTTAAATTTTATAATTCAGAGTAGGTTTTTGGACGTATACTTTTCCATCTTGTTGGAAAATCGACGCTTGTCGACTAATATTCATTTTCTTCGATTTTGAGATTTTAAAAAAATCGACGTTTATCGACGTTACTCGATTTAAATCAAATCCTACTAAGCCTACCTATATCCTATATATGTAAGAAGCAGCTATTTATGATGATATACAATCAAACTCGTTTATAACGAGCACGGTTGTAACGAGGTCACGGCTATAGTGAGCAAATGCTACCTCCAAGATAAGTTTACGAGTATTTACATACAAATATTTCACGTATATAACGAGCACGCTCACGGATATATCGAGCAAACTTCGACCACGTCTCACTGTCTCAAACGCGGTGGCGGTCAGCCCCTTCAATCCTCATAGTGACCCAAGATATGTAACCTTGTGTTCTCGAGTCCAGCCTCTACACCCTATCCCTCGGGGAGGTTAAAGACCGCGGCGTTGTTAAAAAATAATCCCTTCGTCCAAACCAAGAATTCCCAACTTGCAGGTACAGTGGCACCCGCGGAGGTCCTTTGTCCTCTCCTCCAAACCCACAGCTCTTTTACAGCCAGGAGGTTGTGTTTGGAAGGGGGGTAAGGGGCTAAGGGCATGTACAATGGCGCCCGCCCCCGTCGCTCAACCGAATGCACCCAACACCCTTTCCCACGTAAAGATGGGAAATCCCAGATTTAATCCGTCTCCTCATTAACTCTTCCTGGAATTGGTATGCTCGCAGTTTGCAAAGAAAGTTCGTAGCGTTGATCACAAAAATCAGTTGAGATTTTGCCCTTGAACGAGTAACATGTCCGTACATAAAAGGAAGTGTCTGTCTATTCGCGAAAAGGTTGATATTATTCGAGAGTTAGAACGTGGTGAAAAAAATGTTGAAGTGTGCAAAAAATTTAATTTATCGTCGTCTACGGTTTCAACCTTATGGAAAAACAAAGAAGCGATTTTATCTGCACTAGAGAACAACCTAACAACGAACAAGAAACTGAGGAAGTGTGACTTGGGTACTGTTGATCAAGCACTGCTGGAGTGGTTTAAGACGCAGAGAAATGCTGGTTTCCCCATCAACGGCCCCATTTTAAAGGTACAGGCAGATAAATTTGCAAAACAGTTAGGACATGAAAACTTCACATGCAATAATGGTTGGCTCGATCGTTTTAAAAATCGGCATAACATTGTTTATGCGAAAGTCAGTGGAGAGGCCCTGTCAGCAGATTCAAAAACGGCAAGTGAATGGGTGAAAAGTGTTTGGGAGGAGTGTCGAAAAGGTTACAGAGAAGAAGACATCTACAATGCCGACGAAACTGGACTGTTTTACAACATGATGCCTGATGCAACGTTTAAATTCAAAGGTGACAAATGTGTTGGTTGCAAAAGACTTAAGAATCGTTTAACAGTTTTAATGTGCGCAAACATGAATGGGAGTGACAAAAAAAACTTTTTGTTATTGGTAAGTCACAAAAGCCGCGTTGCTTCAATAATGTAAAGAAGCTTCCCGTTGAATATGCAGCTAATAAAAAGGCATGGATGACTTCCAATATTTTTCAGCAATATGTAAGTCAGTGGAACAACGAGTTACGGAGGAAAAATAGAAACATTTTACTCCTTGTCGATAACTGTCCTGCGCACCCACATATGCAGGAGTTATCCAATGTAAAACTGGTGTTTTTGCCTACAAATGCGACTTCTATTTTGCAGCCAATGGACATGGGGATAATTAAAAGTTTTATAGGCCATTTCAAGCGATTTTTTGTTCTACAGTTGATTGAAAGGAGGGAAAGAGGTTTAGATGGCAACGTCTCTGTATTGGATGCAATTCATTTGATGACAGATGCATGGGACAATGTTTCACCTACAACGATCATAAACTGTTTTCGGAAGTCTGGTTTAATATCGGGAGAATTTTCGATTGATAACCATAACGTTGATGAAGATGATCTACCTCTGTCAGAATGGCTTAAAGAAAATGGAATTGCGAATTTTGACCATGTAAATGACATTGACAATTTTGTTCATGTTGATGATGATTTGATTACCAGTGGAATTCCTACGGAGAGTGAAATAATAGAGACAGTACAAAACACAGCAGACAGTGATGAAGACATTGTTGAATGTGTCGAAGACACAATGCCAACTTACTCTCAAGCTCAGTATGCTGTGGAAACATTAAATGATTTTTTTGAAAACATTGACATTTCCGATGGTGTTTTTAGTGCAATAAGTGTAATAAGAGGAAACTTAAGAGACTTCAAAGTGAAATCTATGAAACAGGCTATCATTCAAAGTTATTTTTCTAAAAAGGGGAGTGATTAAGGATGCAGCTGTGAGTAAATTTTATATGTACAAATGTTTATTTTAAATTTTCTAGTTTATTCTCATTTTTATGTTTTTCCATAAATTTACTAAATAAACTTTCTGTTTATATATTCACTTTTACTTCTTATGTCTTATTTCACCATACGCATGCATGCTTTTGCCTTCACGGATATTAAGTTTAACGGCTATAACGAGCAAAACTAGACGGTCCCGTGGCGCTCGTTATATCCGAGTTTGACTGTGTGTGTGTGTGTATATATATATATATATATATATATATATATATATATATGCAATATTTTTTAACATTCATGAAAATGGAAAATACATTCCTAGCATATAATATGAAATGATTTAAATAAATTGTCATTTAATTTTTATTCGGGAAAACTACAAATTTGGTATACAATCAAATAACTTTGTTTCACAGTCAAATACAAATGACCCGATAAACTTATGGCGATATTGTTAATGCTCCAAATAAAACAAAATTCTATCATATAAAGATATCCTAATCTAATCAAATACATTAACTAATTTACGGTACTTTAAAAAAATATAAATGTGTGGTGAACTAAACCACAAAATCAGTATTAGGAACTTTTGATACTCGGACATAAATAATTTCAATTTTGATGACTCGCGCCCCTTCAAGTCTTTATCTGCTAGGGTATTATGTTACTCCGCGACCTCCTAGTGGATCTGCTTTCACCGACAAAAGATAAACATTGGTCGGTGAGTTTGCGCCCCTGAAGCCCAGCGCCCGGGGGCAACAGCCCCCTCTGCCCCACCCCTCGCTGTTATTAATCAAATTGGAATGAAGCGCCCATGAGATTTTTGGTCAAATAGGCGATTTGCACAGAAAAAAAAACGAAAAATAAATTTTAATTAGATCTTTGTGGTAAGTGAATTTTAAAAGTGGCAATATAACCATATGTTGCTCTATATTAAGTTATAAAGCATTTGCGAAATTACTGTTACTTAATAATTTCTGTGGCAAGTTATTGTATTTAGTATATGTATTAAGTAGCTTTTGTTATGTGTAAACATAGTTTATCTATACTATATAGCTGCTTCTTACTAAATATGTCATCTGTACTATATATTATTGCACTTCTAGATGTGCTACAACATTAAAATTAGGCAGAAATGTGTGACATTAGTACCAAATAATGGAAAAAGTGTAATATTGTAAAATTCAGGATTGTTTTTACTACAATATTGTCCCATAAGGAAAGAACGAAAATCGGTGAAAAGGTGCAAACTTTTTAATTAAAAAAATTTCTAATAATGACATCTCTCTCTGAAAAATTAATGTTCTTTTCAAGGAGAGATGAAATGTTTGCAGAATGCAAGCAACTACTAATTTTATTCTATAATTGTCTTTTCTTCTACTATTCTATTCTATTATTCGTCTAAACTGCTGATGTAGTAATCTAGTGGAATCATTCCATAATATGAAATGACAACACTTTGTAATTTTCTACTATAGGTTATAATTTGAGGACCTAGGTTTCAGCGCTTAGCGTCATCATCAGGTCACTATTATTATTAGGTTATTACAATTATTATTTCCTACCTTAATTATTATTTTCTTTGCCAACCAGAGGAGCGGCAAATTTTCAGTTCGCACTTCTTTTTTAACAGAAACCGGCTCTGGGAGTAAGGGAGGGTTAATGTCAAAAACAGTTAAATAAGAATTAGAGACGAGAAAGTGGGAATTTCTTAAAGTACAATAAGCAGTCTCTGTTTGCGATGCTGTTTATCCTCTGCTTGAAAATTGCCAATATGACTATGATATTTTATGTCTTTAGGAACTTGACGTCTTATTCCTTTCGGGTAAACGCCAGTTCTGAAGGTGGCATTGCTTTCGCATAGCATGAATATATTTGAAGCAAACGAATGAAGTTCAAGAATAAGCACTTATCAGTAAAAAATACGTACTTACCTTAAGTATCTCTAATAGCAATAAGAAGTTCATGAAAAACCAGATGCTCATTTCGGCTGCAGTGCAGCCGTCTTCAGTGGTAATTCAGCCAGACTACGGTATCCTACGTAATACGTAAGTGCGTATTCTTTAGTTTGTTTTCAATCATCAGACGAGCTCGACTATCCTCCATTGAAATGGAAGAGATAATGTAAGGATAAGCTAAAAAAAAACGTTTCTCTAATACCAAAATCTGCTGCTGGATTTTGAATCAATGTCTTATACTGCCAGTAAAAAACTACTACTCCATGCCATTTCCAGTTACTACATATGTATCAGAAGGAGCGGTAACTTTAGTGAAGTTAAGCTATATGCCTTGTGCACCCAGGGAGCAACCCGGCGGACGTCAGATGAGCATTTGGCAACTGTTCAAACTATTGAAGTTTCTTATGCCATCTGGAAAGATGAGTCAGTTTTGGTCCCTTCAATCTATTATGCAATGATTCAATTGACGTATAGCGCGGCGACTGGAAGATAAAAATAGAAAAGTATCCAGAAATAATCAGTCACCATCACAATTGAGTAGATTTATTAGAGAGCTTCTTTAGTGACACCAACATTTATTATATGAACCGTTGTCTATTTTAAGATTATAGCATACTTTTCCATCATCTCTTCATCGGAAGGTTATGCCAATATAGAGGGCATAGAGGGGACATTTAATTCGTTTTGAATATCATATTTAAGCGCAAAACTTGCTTATTTTTATCTACGCACGAAAAAAACGTAACGTGCATATTTGTTATCAAATCGTATACAAGATCTCATTTGAGCGTAAAGATTGCACAAATGTCTTCAAAGTTGAAATTCTAGATTGGAATCCAAATAAGGAATGTTATACTGTTTCACTTTATCCTCATTATCATTTTTATTAAAGGAAAAACCATACCTGCATCGCCATTTATTATTGAGGAGAAAAATTCGCCATCTCTATCAGTAAATAAATCTTTTCAAACATTTAAGAAACTTGATAAATTTTCAATATGTTTAATAAAGAACCACACTCTCTTAACTAAATGCATCGATTTAATCTATTTATCGATTTATTTAAATTCAAATTGTAGACAAATTGTAATGATTTCTGCTATATACAGACATTAATAGTAATACTTTAAAAAACGATTCGTTGTAAAGACAAGTAAGTTAATAAAACAATCACCCATCGGTACTTTCATATTGAATAATTCTGGTTACTATGATATTATTTCATGTAATTTCATTTAAGACGAGAAAGAAAAGAAAATGTTTGATCGGGTTGCAAAGGCCCTTTGCCGTTTTATCACTACTTAGGAAAGTTTAAATTGATCTAGTAAAACGCCATCTTTGGGCTTCGTTGAAATAATCTTTCAACTGATTAACTTACAAGTTTATATATGCTAGAAAAACTAATTTCATTTCAGAAATGTCTTCTGTGTAATGATTGAAAAACATAGAAATATCCTAAAAATCGTGTTATAAATATAGATTTTTCGTTGAAACTTGGCCAAATTTCTTAGCATATGACAAAACAATATCAATATTTGAGAATACAGTTATAGAGATTCGCGACTTAAACGTGCATCCACGTAGTTTCACCCTGGTATAATTTTAGAGCGCGATTTATCGTCCAGTTCTGAGATTAATTTTCGAAGCGCTGACACCTCCTTAAACACCGCGTGCATACATGCATCATCACTTCAGAAATAACCGTTACGAGTCGCCGACGCCATTTAGTATGACATCACCGAATTCATGCGCGCAAAGCCACCGGCGCCGATTCCAAGGAAGAGGAATATTTGCTTCTTTTTGTTCGATTATTTCTTGGTCCTCGACCCAAGAAACATTCGATCCCCCTTTTGGGAACGGAACGTCGCTTGAACGCCTCTTAATTTTTTCCCGCAAAGCGGCTTTCAAAATCCTTGGATTTGCAGGAATTCATAATTTCGTCCACTCTTCTGCATCACTTTCCATTTTCCCCTTTCGCGTCTTATCCGTCTTTCTCTTCGTCTGTCTCTCTCTCTCTTTCTCTCTCTATTCTGCTTCCATGCTGCGGAGGATATTTTCTTCCCTCTGACTCCTTTGCAGAGTTCCAGATCCCTTTCCGCCTCATTAGACGCACCCTCGGTCTCATAACCAGTAAGTGGATGCGAAGGATGGGAGAAAGAGTGGAAACTTTTGAGTGGTTGTAAAAAGGGTTAGGGAGTAGAGGTATATAGATGGAGAGGGGGGAGGGGAGCAGGGAGAGAGGGGTGGGAGAGAAGAGGAGAGAATATACGTATATTTCTCCTTTTCCCGCGACGAATTTTCAATTCCATTCCGGGTCAAGGATTGCTCGAATGAAATTCTGAATGGAGAAACCTCATGTCTGAACGAAATGGAGAGGGTTAAATCCCCCCTTCCTGTGTGTACCTATGCCGGATATGGGGAGTGTGTCGAGTCGGCTTCTTAAATAAATATAGGATTCGTCATAACTCTTTCAAGGACGTGGTTTTTTTAAAGGTTGTTTTGAGGATGATTTTTCTTAAGGTACAAAACGGTTTATTTAATTTAAAAGACTGTACTTGAAACTTTTATTGATAAATCTGTGGATGGGATATGAGAGGAATAATTTTCCAGGATTGGGGAGCAACGTAATGATAATAAGCTAGTTTGACAGCGAAATTAATCAAAGCGGTTCAAAATAAATGGAATTTTTTTTTGCATATTTAGAATTCATTGAAAATCGTACTACTGTGCATTGATCGTAGGCGTAAGAAACGATATTAAATATTTTTTAAAGCAACTCATCAAGTTGATGTAAATCTCTGAGGTTTATTGCATTGCATTATATTTATAGTGCTCAGACGCAGCAGTGAGTCTGCAAAAAGTTTAAATAAATGTAAAAATTTCGTTTAATCCTATAAAATTAAACAACGAATATTCATTTTTACATTTTATACTTTGATTAATTAGATTAAAAGGAAAGACTTGGAAAACTCTTAATTTATTTTTAAGTTAATTTACAAGTCTCCGTTATATTTATCTTATTCAAGTAAATACTACGACTCGAATGCTTTTACTTTACTGATATACATTTGCTGTGACATTTATTAAAGCTTAAAAATAATTAAAATATCAATACTTTCTGCTCTTCTACGCAACATCTTGCCTAATAATTATGAAATTAATTTCAGTTTTGATTTTAACTACAGCATATAAAAAATAGTGAGCTACGTTTTTGATTAAAGAACCTGTCCAACCAAAATAACGTGACATTCCCAAATGAACGTTCCAGCAGATTAAATAGAAAGAAGTGAAAGCACCCATTTTATTAACAAGCTTCTACTCTTCCTCGCAACTAAATTCATTCTTCGATCGGGACATTTTTTCCGGATGAAATTTGGAAAGTTGGACCGTCGCACTTTCGCGAAATACTTTCTCTTTAGCCTTCAATGTTTCTCAACCAACATTTTTTTTAACGTTCCCACGCCGTGCGTGACTGCGGTCGAAGAACGTAAATATTAAATTCCTGAGGAATTTTTAATTTTGGCCTATAAACTCCACAAAGAACGCAGTACACTTTATTCCACAAAAAAAAAACAAAAAAAAATTATTCACGACGGGCGCCTGCTTTAAAAAAATCGCCTTCTTTATCGCAGCGGGGGAAGAAGGTAAAGCAGAGAACCGCGATGTCCCATTTTCAAATGCGTGTCCATATGGCGCGCTCGGAAACGGGAGGACGCCCTCTGCATTCGCCAAGCCTCATTAGTCGCCCCTCTTGTAAAAAGTAGAAAAATAATGAAACTGAGCCCCTCCTACACTTCTTTCTCTTTCTCGCCGTATTTCTTGAACTTTTGTCCTTTGTAGTCCGTTATTAACACCCCTCCCCACTTTCTAGTCTCTCTCGCTCTCCCTTTAATTTCCCTTCTCATTCTTCCACGGAAAAATAAATTTCCTCTTTTTTCATTTGACTTTCTAAGCAATCTCTTCCTCTCCTGCTTTTTTTCAATTACAACAAACCGGGAAAAGTTGTAAAAATGGTCGAATGATGCCTAGGCTATCGAGGGATGCTTTATACGCCGGGGAGAAAGAGAGCGGGAGTAAGTTTCGTCAAATCACGCGTCGTTTTCAGGATCATTTCGGTTTTGAAGAAAATATACAAAGGTTCGCGAACAAATCCATCGTCGCGTGAAAATAAGCGTTTGTTGACTGAAACAAATTCGTGCCCATAAATGTATAGTTCAACAGTGTTTCGATATTATTATTTTAATATAATTCCACCATAAGGAAAAGAGAGTGGGTTGGTTTACTTAATTAAACCAAATGGAAATGCTTTTTTTCAAGTGTTAAACGCCAATGGATAAGCTTAATCGGAATAGTCATATTTCTGTGCTTTTGCTACAGAAGAATGATAGCTATTAAAAGGGAGTTTCTTTAAATTTAACAGTGCATGTTTAAAAATATCAATCGCCCAAAAATTAGGAAATTTAAAATTTGCTAGGTAATTTAATTTGATCCAACAGCTCTATAAAATCAGACCGAAATGGAAATTTTTTAATGTGCGAGGACGGCATTGCAACAACAAAATTTATAAGTGGGTCCAATCTATACAGCTTTGCAAACAATAGGAAAGAAAATGATTCAGCTGTGCTGATATACACATACATACATATAATCAAGATATGAAGAGGACAGCGGAAAATTGGAGTATATGGAGAACCAGGTTTAACGATGAATAATCACGGACCTGTCTACGGACAGACTACCTAGGATATATATATATATATTCTCTCTCTGTAGCTGAAGAAGGAGTAGTTCCGAAAGCTTTACGTTTGTAATGTTTCTGTGTTTTTGTGTTATTTTACGTGTGTCGCTTCGACATCCCCGGGGCCTCGCCAACCTGAAGTCGTCTGATTGGTGAGTGCTCACTGGGTTTCCTCATCCCAACACCTTGTTGACATCCATATATTCATTTTACCTTTCCTTTTCCGTAAGTTGTTATATATATATATATATATATATATATATATATAAGTGTGGAAGGCAACGGGAAACCACCACACCGTGTATGTATATTCCCTAGTCAAAGCCAATTAATTAGTTAATTGGTAGGACCTGTCGTAAGACAGAACACAAATGATGATGATGATGATATATATAAAGCAAGAATCATACTTTTGCAGTCAATATATCTTCGCCCGGGTTTCATAAATCTCGACCCTTTCCGTCATCAATCATTAAGGGTCACTGAAGATAAAATCTCGAAAATCATGGCGTGTTTCATGAAGCAGAAGAATAGACGACCAAAAGGCGTCTGAGAAAGGGCGAGTAATGGAGATCAGTCCTTGCAGTTAAACGTCCGAAAAAGTCTTAAAACGGTCTTGAATATAGTACACGGGGAGAGTGAACTGCATTAATCTTATTGGGTGATAAGGAAAAATAAAAATAATCGCCATGAACTCCCAAAATGAAATGGAAACAAGGGAATTTGTTTACACCTACTTCTTTCTTTCTATGCTGGAGAAACTTTAACTGCTATAAATTTAATGATACGACAGAAAAATCGATTCCAGCAAAGGAAGAAAAAGGCCCGCTAGACAGTTACTGGGAAAATATCGGATTTTAAACGGGATGTTGTCTTGCCGACCACGTCATTGTTAAACTTCGAGAATCAATTATTGTTGTCTCAACCCGCATACGTGTAACTAGAGGCCCGTTGCAGTACTTCCTGCAAACATCTAGAGACTCTTGCGTGAAGTGACCCAATGCGATAGTCCAAATGACAAAAAATTGTTACAAAGAGTGTTATTATTTGAACCAGTTTTAGTGCAAATGCACTTAAAAGCCCCAGTCTAACAATGCAAAAAATCCGAGATCAACAATTGAAATGTTGAAAAATCGTAAAAGTTGAACACAAATTAAACAACAGAATCAAAAGTTAGATTAAGAATCTTCATTTCATTCTAAATGAATTAGTGTAAATCACGTTTACCAAAAACACATGCATACGATATTAGGAAAGTTTTAGTTTTTGCATTTGATTAACATATAATCGGCTGAAATATGATGTGTGGACACTTACAAGGGAAGCCCCCAAGGTGTGACACTTGCATCGGATTGAGACTTTGCAGAATGAAAGTATATGTAAAATAACGGACTCGTGTTTCTACCTAGGTGCCAACTCGACGTCGTTTACGAGAAAATGCCCTTTGAAATCGCGATCCAAGAGTCAACGTAATAAGAACGATAAAAGTGCTTTCCACATTATCTAGAAACGTTGGTCTAGGGGAAACGAGCTGTATTTCAAATTTTTTGCCGGGGTTCGATTCCCGAAGGGACCAAATTTTTTTTCTGATTTATTATAAATTTTTTTCGCAATTTCCAGCATATCGTCGATAAAACTTGCACGACATTTAAAAAAAAATTATTCCATGCATTATAACTACTATTTTCTTCATCGTAATTCTTCACTGTAATTCTTCACCGTAATTCTTCACGAACATAATTTTATGGATCACTACCCATTCACTTTACCATCATGATCAATACATGACGAGATTTGAAAGGAGGAATGAAGAACAATGCACCGAAATAACCCAACAATATTGTGACATAATGCCAATTATAATTATAATGGCAATAATTGACACCAGCATCCGATTTATCATAATGAACAATACATGACGAGATTTGAAAGGAGGAATAAAGAACAATGAATCGAAATAACCCAACAGTATTGTGACATAATTTCAATTATAATGACAATAATTGACACCTGCAAATGATAACGAATCCCTTTAACAACAACACCGTAACTAATAACAACATGATAAGATGACTAGACGCAGTTTTTCGAGGCCTTATAAGCAGACGTCCTTGTCTCTCGACCAGACTCGTCAGAATATTGCCGAGCGATTTATTGTTAGAGGGCACATTTTGGAGTGACGATTGGAATTGTTTGTCTTTGTTCGTGTTTCGCGAGTGATCTTCAGTTTTTGGGGTAATAAAAACTGCATTACGATGAAGAAAGTAGTAGTTTAAATAATAATTTTTTTTTAAATTTTGTGCAAGTTTTATCGACGATATGCTGGAAATTGCGAAAAAAAACTTTTAAATCAGAAAAAAATTTGGTCCCTTCGGGAATCGAACCCCGGCAAAAATATTTGAAATACAGCTCGTTTCCCCTAGACCAACGTTTCTAGATAATAGGGAAAGGACTTTTAACGTTCTTATTAGGTTGACTCTCGGATCGCGATTTCAAAAGGCATTTTCTCGTAAACGACGTCAAGTTGGCACCTAGGTAGAAACACGAGTCCGTTATTTTACATATACTTTCATTCTGCAAAGTCTCAATCCGATGCAAGTGTCACACCTTGGGGGCTTCCCTTGTAAGTGTCCACACATCATATTTCAGCCGATTATATGTTAATCAAATGCAAAAACGAAAACTTTCCTAATATCGTATGCATGCGTTTTTGGTAAACGACTGACTACCCCTTAAAAACTGCAAGAGTTTGCGCCGAATATTCAGGCGAAATATTTGTCGAAATTGAGTAGTCTGTTATTGATTTATGTACTTTTATAGTGAGAGGTGACGTCACTCGAGGCTTAATTTGTTTTTATCCTTCATGCATTTTATTGTAAGTTTAGTGCAAATGCACTTGAAGTCCGTGTCTAACAAAGCAAAAATCCAAGATGAACAATGCCGACTACTCTAGCGACCTCCTTTTTGAAATGTCGAAAAACCGGAGAAAATCGAATTTATACTTAAAATATGAGCAAACACGAAATAAACAACAGAAACGGCGGTAAGAATAAGAATATTCATTTCTTTCCGCGTTAAACGGTATAAATCTTGAGTCAAAATCTAGATTGTAAGATATTTTAAAATCTTAAAGAATAAAGGTCCATACATCGTATTCTAGCCGATTACGTGTTAATCAAATGAAATAAACTGATGTGGGCAACACATGACTTTCTCCATATTAATATGGCAAATTACATATTGTTAGCTCTGGGATCGTTGCCAATATTTACTTCCGGTTGACAATTATGAAAAGAAAAAGGAGCGTCACTAAGACGTAACTAAGCGTCAATTGTTAACAATAGTCTTCGGTAGGTGGCGTGGTGGTGTCAGCTAAAAATATAACATATCTCTTAAACAATGCATTATATGGAAAAATATATCAAACAAAGGTTGTAGAAAATAATATTTTCTACAACTTTTATTCCAGTACATTTTTACATTTATCAAATATTTCAAAATAACGGATAAGTTACAAGAGTAACACCCACTTCCGGTCAACAGATTTTTACCAAAAACTAATCAGATCTTTTAACTTTATAAAAATGTTAAATATAAAATTTGGCGTTGACCTGATTGATAGTTTTTGAGTTAGAGCGCCCACAAAAATCTATCACATACAGACAGACAGACTGACAGACAGACACACAGACATCATCGAGAAAATAGTCAAAACGTGTTCAGGGGACCTTAAAACATGTATTTCCGTTGAAATTTCGAAGCCGATTTTTTCATGAAAACAATACTTTCTCTTTACTTCGTATATGGAGAAAGTAAAAACGAAGACTATCCTGGTATCCAACCCATGCCTTTCCGGGGGGCGACTACCCAATTAAACCTGCAAGAGTTCGCGCCGAGTATTCAAGCGAAAAATTCGTCGAAATCGAACCGACCGTTCTCGGTTTGCGTTCATACCAGACGGTGACGTCAGTCGATGCTTCAGACGCAGGCACGCACGCAAAGACACAGCGGTTATAATATATTAGATATATGTGAGTGCATAGATTGCCTTAAATTTTCGTAGGATTTTTCGCGGAATTACGTAATCCTAATGGTACAGGGATTTGGTTTGGATTCTTTTGCTTATCTTAACGACTATATAGATATAGAGTAAGAGAGAGAGAGAGAGAGAGAGAGGGATGTAGAGAGGGAGGTAGGAAGGAAGAGGTATAGAAGAGAGAGGGAGGGAGACAGGGATGGCGAGAGGGAGGGAGGGAATATTATTATTTTTATTATTATTACTTAATTTTTGACAAGGGACTCATCAATGGAGAAAACATGAATGAGAAAGATATTCTCCCGAATCTATATTTTGGCAAATTTTATACCGGCTCTTACTCAATAATTAGAGACGTTATTATTCATTTCTAAGTTTCCCGTAAATAATGTATTCCTTGCCGTCATATTGACGGGCTTTTATACTAGTAACACCATATTTTTCCAAGAACGCCTCATTACCACCATATAATAGAATTTCACGAAGTCTCGACCTTGTCAAATAATTTTAAATGCTCAGGTATGTATAAATCTTTAAAATGATAAATAATAAAATAGTTAAATGGTTGTGATCCATTGAAACCTAAAAAAGAACGTTTTCACAGATAATGATAATCCATTAAAGTCGATTTTTTACCGAGCATTATTTTTCAGTAAGAAAACTATCGATAAATCCTAAAAACCTTAATGAATATGAATTTTATCCTAAGCCAAGACGTGCAATAATATTTAGGAAAATATTTCCATAATTACGCAAGATACCGAAATTCTCTCGACACGACTGTAAAATGGATATTCCACAATCATGGTCCAGTTTAACAAATTTCAATAGTCAATAAACTAAGACAATATATACATAAATTATTTCTGGAGTGGAAAAATTGCCACAATTCTCATCCTTCACACCAGAACAAGGAACAAAAACAAATGTCTTACACATGCATCTGAGAATTCAAGCTTCAAAATTAAACTTTTTAACAGAAATCCTCTCCATTATTATCGTACCTCAAAGCTATCCATCGTAGCTAAAGCAAAAAATAAAAAATAACGCAAACAAAACTTTGCTTACTGAGACCGTTCTCTCCGTTTTCCCTCCAGCGGATTCCGCTGACACTTTCGAGCGAGCTCCCGCGGCGATGCGGGGAACTACAACAACCCCTCTTTCCAATCCTCCTCCTTTGTCAGCATCGCACTCCAACCCGCTTCCACATCTTCCTCAAAAAGGAAGAGGAGGCTAGGAGGAGGAGGAGGTAAGTGTGTGTGTGAGAGAGAGAGAGAAAGAGAGAGGGGGTGCAAAAAAGTTTTGCGAAACGAATGAAGCACGCGACGTCGCACACGCACCCACGTTCCTGAAAACCGAGTGACAAACTCCGTAACGATGGCAACGAAAACAAACGGAGGCGAAATTTTTTCTCTCTCTCTCGGTGCCGCAGAGTAAGTATGCGAGATGGTAGTTTAACCGGCTTCTGTTCTGCCCCTCTCCCTCTCAAGCCGACTCGACGATGTCAGAAAGAAGAAAATTCATCTCCTCGCGGCAAATGCCATACCAGGAGAAGATTTTCCTTCTTCTAATTAAGTATCTTCACACACTATCACTTTCTTCCTGGAAGATTTTCGCGACAATACCTCTTCGTCATAAATTGGCCAAGTCATACTTTTTATGCATTGTTTCTCTAACTGTGCCCCCCCCCCCCAAAGAGCCATAAAATTATTTTAGATGGAAGGTGAAATGTCATAAAATGAAGTTTTACGAATAATAAAATTTTATCAGGGAATTTTTGGAAAAACGATGCGATAAAAATTATTATTAACTACAAAAAATGAAAAAAAATTGCAATAAAATGTCTTATTTTTACTATTTTCAATTCAAAGGGGGCCGCATTATACTGAAGGGGGCCGCGACTACTGAAAGTTTGAGAACCACTGTTTTTAAGTACCCTCTCGAATTCTTTCTTTAACCGGGAAGATGGAAACGTTCGAGCGTTCATTTATAATTTTTGTGTATTTTCTTGTCGAAAATAGAACGTAGAAAGCGAATTATACCGCTATGATCGCGAATATGACGCGAAGAACTCCGGAGACGGCTTGTGAATTTTTGGGAACCTGTGTTAATTTCCTCAAGGGGTCCGTAATCTTATTTCATAACTAGATGTATTAGCCCGTTTAAAACGGTATTTGTAATAAAACAATATAAAAAACAAATTAGACTATTTTATTATAAAATTATAGTATAGCAATCCTACCAAATTTGGTTGAACTGGCTGAAGAAACAACTGAAATATTGAGCCTTACGGACAGAATAACCAAGAGAATAAGCGTTTCTTTTATTAAAGTGATGATGAGCTTTGTGGGACAATTTCGTTGGATGGGAGAAGCCATTGGGCATGGCTCATATAAGTAAATCCGCCATGATTGGTTGAAAAAAAAGTCTATCGAAAACATGCAACATGAAAAACTTATTCTTCGATGTGATATAGTGAAAGCTCATTGTTATTATATTTATACAGAGATAATATTAATATTAAGTTAACAAAATATTTGGCACTATGCAATGTGATTAAGTATTCTAAATTAAGTTTAAAATCTTTCCTTTATTACACTATTTTTCACGAAAAGCCTAATTAAGAAAAGATTGTTATCGTACCACGTATTTTCCATTCCACAAAACGTAGATTATATTAAATGAATGTGTAACTTATGAAGAAAACAATTAAATTTACATTTCGGTATTTTATGCTAATTTTTTCTGAGATTTAACAAGTGATACATTTACTGATTGCTTTTTTTCTCAAATTAAAGTCGAGGTAAAAAACTAAACTTCTGAGAGAAATTTTTTCTTAGAGATAAGTCAAACAATTGACTTTGACTTGTCATGTTTTGCATTTATTACGCTAAATGGATTGCTAAAAATTTCAACCGTCAAGATACCACATTATGGGCATTCAAATATTAAACTATAATGGCGGATATCGCCGTCGCGAGTTACTTTACCTTTCCGAGCAGGGTGAACACAATCTTTTTCACGGGAGAATTTTATAATCTTCGGATATTTTTATCGCTTTGGCAGTTGATGCGAATTTCGCCGTATCCGAAAGGAGTTTGTTTCGAAGTTACCCGAAAACATAAAGGGAGAAAGGGCCCACCCAAAAGGCGATGGAGGCTGCAAAAGTTTGGGAAGAGGAGAGAATTAAGAGGGTCCTTTCTCCGCTTTATTTGGCAAAACGGCGCGGCGAAACAAAGCGAGCGACGGAGGGAGGCGAGAGAATTCGCGGGGCGAAATTGAGCGACGGTTAAAGAACACCAGCGCCACCTCCCACCCCCTACCAACGGACGGGACAAAAATGAAACGACTTTCTACGCAAAAACCGATCCGTCACAACAAAAAGACCCCCGTAGAGAGAGAGAGAGAGAGAGAGAGAGAGAGAGAGAGAGAGAGAGAGAGAGAAAGACTTTTTGGATCTTGACAGGACTAATCAGAAACAACAAACCGAGTGATCCAATAAAGTCTTCCGCAGTTATCTCCTGATTGGACGCTCCGAGAGGAGACTGATTACTTCCACTCTTGGGCGAATCGCCCTTTAGCCATTCGGCTGCGAGCGCATAAATTACCCATAAAAAACCCGACGGGAACCAATTACGGCGTAACAGGGACATCGAATAAGATCCGGCGACACGAGTCACTAAAGCGGTCCGAAACTGCATGTTCCGAACGATAACTTTTGCGTATAAAATTAACGTTTTCATTCTAGGACGGGAAATTGTTCCAGGAATATAAGCCGCTAGAAGCTACTAAAGCCGGATAATGTCTATTGCATAAACTTAAACCTTTTTAATTTCTCATTTACGAAGTGTGTGTTGAAAATATTGTGTTCATGAAAATATTCGAGTTAGAAATATCGCCCATTATTCTCATTTCTAGGCGCTCTTGTGCCCAAAATTTTTTTTCTGCAATTCCGAATGTTTTCATACTTTTGCCAGCGCGCGGGAAAAGTTTTCGCACAATCTGAAAAATCCTGTTTGTGCAGGATATCGCGATGAATAAAAGCCTTGCTTAAATGAACAATGCCGCGTAATAATGGAAGATTGTCGATTTTAAAAAAATACCCGTTTGTTCCTAAATGGAATCAAAGATTTTGATTAAAATTCATCAGGCTTATAGGGCGTGATGCCCTAAATCAGTGGTGCCCAACCATTTTACACGGCGGGCCGCATAGGTGGTTGTGAAACCTTTGGAATTGGAAGATGCTAATTTTTCGGCGGACCGGATAATAGTTTAAATTGGAAGTTGCCTATACATTTTGAGGTGCCATATAAGTGAAAATCAATTCTAAATGCTTTCTCTATATACTACGTATATGAGAAAGTAATGTTTTTTATGGTTAAGATTTCAATATTAAACGTTTTATCAACAAAATTTCAAAAAAATATATGAATTTGTGTGTTCAATTTTTGGAATTACTTTTTCATCATAGACTCGCGGGACACACGAAAACAGTTCGCAAGCCGCATCCGGCCCGCGAGCCGTAGTTTGAGAGCCACTACTCTAAATAATTCCACATAAGCTACTTTTCTCAAAATAAACGCATGTGAAGTCCAGTAACATTAAATCATATTGGGTTTCACGGCCAGCTATCTACAAGCTCTCCATAAAATAATGTAACCAGAGACATTAGTGCCTGTGCTGGAAGCTTACGGGCGCTAAAAACTATCGTACAAAGTGAGTTGTTCCAGTTTTGAGTACTAGATGAAATGCAAAGGAACAATTGAAATGGGGGAAAGCGTTCTGTAGAACTTATTCACATTGACCAGTGTTTTTCAAACTTTTTTGTCGCGACCAAATGGAATGTCTCGCGACCCAGTCGAAGGGACGGCACAAGGGGTAAACATGTTCTGAATTCAGTTTTATTAATTCTCGATAAAAAGGCAACTCATGCTAAAAGATTGGCGCTTGTATAATGAGAGCATTAAGTTTTCTGTCATTTTTGATACATTTCAGCTGGTGTTGCGTTGAGTGCTTCGATTTTCCACCTGAGCCTTGCGACCCAGTAATGGGTACCTTAAACGGAATTTGTAAAAATTGTTTAAATGTTCGAACTTAGATTTACTTTATAGCTACAAACGAGTTCATCTGTTAGCAGATATAAAAATAATATATTTTGGAAATATAACCATCCATCGGATTGTACGGTTTCACTTTACACGTTTTTAGTTTAATGCGCTTTTTAACTTTTAGTGGACTATATATAATTTCATGGCCATCAATTTTCCTTTAGCACAGGTTTTGAACGATCTTGTTGCGTAAAAAGAATCATAAAATGTCTCAGTTTGACTCATGTCAGAGGTTATACGAGGGTAACTAGAAAAAATTTGCTACAGGCAAGTTTGCCATGATATCATTATTTCACCTATTAAATTCTTTCAAAGTATCAACCCTCACACAGACTAGAGGATTTTAGAATAGAAGAAGCAATTCTGTATAAAGAGTATAATTAAATTGTTGCATATTGAATTTAGGACGGCACTCAAATAAAAACTCGCGTTTTCCAGGAGGAAATTCTACCCCGCTTTGCACGGTCTTTTCCAGGACTGCACGTACCGTGCAAAGCAAGGGATGAATGTAATTACATAGAGGCATTTATTAAAAATTGCAATTATTAATCGCCTCAAGTTTGATGACTTTACAAACATTTTAAACATGCGCTTTCTCTCTAAAAGGGATAATTTTAAGTAGTCATGAAGGAAACAGACGTAAATGTTTGGTAGTAAATTAAAGGAGGTCGTAAAATGTTTAAGTATTCCCTATTCGCTTAAAGAACCCCATCCCTCACTCGCCGCATATAAACAACTTGTCTCCGAAACATGGTGGTCTTGTTGGTTTGGGAGAGCATTAAATTTGTATCATCTTCTACCGCCGTCACTTTTAAAACCAACCTCGTTCCCGCTCCACCACTCCTCCCAAGGGGACCTCCAAACGGTTCTCTCACTGACTCACTCGCAGCCTGCGGGATAGCATTCGCAACTACTCCTCACCCCCCCTCCCCCCCCAAATCCCACCCTTTAGCCCTTTCCGCCGCACGTTCCTATGTCGGAGCGAAGGTCTTTTCTCAAAAGTGGAGTCGAACGGAGAAAAATGGGAAGAGAGACGGAGGAGAATAGAAGAAAGGGGGTATCTATATCTCCTTATTTCTATTCCTTTCTCCCTCTCTCCCTTCATCCTCCTAAACGGTAGAGACGAGGGCATATAGAGGCAGAGAAGGAAGATAGATAGATATACGTCTTTATTAGGGCGAGATTGAGACTAAACAGTCTCCTCTTCCATCTAACCCATGGGGGGGGGGGAGAGGGAGGGAGATAGGGAAAAAGGAGAGAGAGCAGATGAGAAAGAAGGATAGAGATGGGATTTGTGGATGGGAGGGAGAGATAGAGGCCGGAAGAACGGGGAGAGTAGGGAGAACGGGAGGATGAGAGAGGAGGAAGAGAAGGAGAGGAGGAAGATAGGGATATTAGAGAGAGAGAGGGTGATGGGAGGGGAAAGAGGGATGGGAGAGGGATTGAGGAAGTGAGGAAAACGTGATAGAAAGGGAGAGAGCAAATGAGGGAGGTAGGAAGGGGAACATTGTGATGGGAGGGAGAGAGAAGGGATGGAGGGAGAGAGGGAAGGGGAGAGAGGGAATGGAGGGAGAGAAGGAAAAGGAAGAGAGCGAAAGTTGGGACAGAACAAAGGGAGGGAGAGAGAGAATGGAGGGATTGATGGAGGGGGCAGAGATGGAGGGAGAGAAAGGGAGAGGGGTATAAGGAAGGAAAGAGAAGGAATGGTGGGAGAGAGGAAATGGTAGGGGAGAAGGGGATGAGAGGGAATGGTGGGAGAGAAGGAAGGGGTGGAAGAGGGAATGGAGGGAGAGAGAGAAAGGGGAGAGAGGGAAAGGGGAGAGAAAAAATGGAGGAAAAACGGGGAGAGGGAATGAGAAAGAGAGGGATGAGCAGAGGGGGGAGAGAGGCGAGACTCGGAAGGAAGTTGGTTGAAGTGGTTTCAAAATTTGACGAAAGAGCTATTGTCGGGGACGAGGGCGGTTTTTTACGGGCGATGAACGATTCGTAGCACGCTGGTGCTTAAATGTTTTATATCTTTCTCGCCGATACTACCCCTTCGATGTCAGAAGCCATCTTTTTACTTTTCGATACTTTTATTTCGTCTTCCGCATAAATTTCATTCATCTACAGAAAGCATGGTGAAGCGATCGCATTGGAGGTTTTAAGAACGCGTAGAGGATGTTGTCATATAGGAGGTGCTTGGGAAACGCTATTTCCGTCGCTATTTATTCACTACTTTGTCGAGTAACTCGGTCACACTTGGCGCATTTCTACGATTTAGATGGTTACTTGGTAGTCATTCCAGCCTTTTTGGTAGTGAGTTTTGAACACGTGCAAGAAAGCTCTCTTGAAAGGAAACATTCAGACAAAATTCTGCAACTGTTACGTCTGTTTCTCCAAAACTCTAAAGGGATTTTTGTGGATGTTATCCTTATAAAAAGATCTGAAGTTCTGCAGCTGCCGTTTCTTAAAAATGTCGATACTACTTTTGTCTTCCACTCTCTGAGTTTTTAGTTTTTTAAATACTCATCTGTGCTTTCAATTCACACAACTTTGTCATTAATTTTTGATAGAGAACATAAAAATTAAATATTTATGGAATATGAAATTCGAAATGAAATGAAATTATTTTGCAATCGTCAGAAGAAGGCAGCATTTCTATATAGTCATTGCACTTGGTTATTTTAACCGAAGACGACTGTAAAATAGCCCTATAAATCTCATTTTGATTTTAATTATCACATGATTCAATTTGAAAAATATATAGAAAAAATAGAGGAGTGACGACGACTGTTCGGGCTCCGATTAAAGAATTAATTGCACAACCCTTTCTCTTGAGCAATAAACAAGGAATAATATTTAATAAACACAAGAAAAAGGGAATATTCATTAATTTCATATTTATTACATATTTAAATAAAAAAATACTCTTTACTATCTATATCTATTTATATATGCAAAGGAATGAAAATTGATAATTATTCCTTCCTCCAGTGTTCCCATCCACACGCCTATGGAATGCAACCTTTCAATATTTAGCTTTCTCATAGAACAAATAAAGCAAATCATTTGTCTATGTTTACATAGAGTATATTTTAATCAAAGTTGTTTTAAAAATGTAAATTTTTCTCTTATTTTTCAGTTTACACCTTCTGCTTCAGCTAAGATTTCAGTGACAGATTTAATACGATACATAATAGCCGGGTCATAACGCGAAAACCTCCCATACCCATCACTTTATACCTCCGTTTCCAAGGCAAATGCCACAGCTATTAAGAACGAAAGCAGTTTCTTTCAAAAAAGAAACCTAAGCGCTTACTCGTCTTAAAGGACCGGAAGCGTGTTATTTTATTTTTTGTGATGGAAGAGAAATTGGGCAATTGAAGAAGAAGAAGAAGCTCTTGAAAAAGAGTACTCCCTGTGTTGTGACAAATAGTCTCCAGAGCGAAGGGGAGAGAGCGGAACGAATATAAAGAGAGGAAGAAGGTATTGAGGAAAGATGCGAAGGGAAGTGCACTTTTTCCCTTGTTGTAAATGGCTCCGAAGAGTGAGCAAAAGAATAAAGGGGAGCAAAGGATTGAAGGGAGAGGGGAGAGAAGGGTGAGGGCTGAAAAGGGGAGCGGGAATGATGGAGACAAGAAAATGTGTGCCACACGCTCTTTAGAAGGGACCGCTAGAACGGGTTGGAAAACATTGGCGGGCTATATATAGTTCACCCCTCAAACGGGGGGGGCCCTCTTTCAATAAGACTTCGGATGAATACCGGTGACGTAACTCCCGTGCATTCCTCCTCCCATCATCTCTCGCTCTTTATCCCCTATTTCATCTCGCTATTTCTTCTCCACCGCTGAAAGTTTCCCCTCCCATCTTTTCTCCTTCGGCTAATTTATCCTGCAGTGTTGCAGTACCATCTTCAGGGAGTCGGTTCATCTTCGCGAGCAACTTTGGTCTTTTAAATGTTAGTCTTGTTTGCGATTTGATAACATTTAGACGAAGCTGAGAAAAGGATCAGATAAGTTTTCGGTAGTCTTTTAAATCAAGGTGTGAAATTACAACACAGTATTATTTCAATTAAAGACGAAGTAGAACTTTTTCCATCTCGCATTCTCACGAGATATCATACAGGAAGCAAATAGACCATGAATCTGACACTGAACATCAAACAGATATTGCTCATTTTTCAGTTTGCATTTCGAAACTTCAGTTCCTTTTCGGCGCCGTTCCCGCAAATAACGTTCAGTATTCGTACTTAATGCAACTTAAGATTTTAATTAAATATCTGAATCACAGCCAATATTAACGAATATCATTTCTATGTATGCCAACTTTAAACCAACCCCACAAATCACTTTAAAACGGACGGTTTTAAAAAGTGACGATACGATTTCATTCGAAAAGCCTTGAATAATTTTTAATACGACATTCGTATTTGAACACGATACACTAAAAGAGGGATAAATTGTCCGCCTTTTAAAAGTTTGCCATGGATTCATCGCAATGCAGGCGTCACAAATAACTTTCCGCCGCGCGACCTGGCCGTAGCCGCAATACCCTGAGATGATTCACCATCAGCCAACTCGATTCAAAAATTTTTTCGTTAATTCTTGAAGCAAAACGTTTTGTACTTTTACAAAGAGATATAAAAAAGAACAAAAAAATAGCCACTAATATACAGACACGCAGCGGGATTCGAAACCACGATCCTAGTATTGGTTAGCAAAAACCCCTCTCCCTACACCAAGTTCAATGGTGAGTTATTGCTGCAATTTGCAAATCAGTTCACCAATTTTCTTAGGTGAAATGTACCAACTCGAGCGATGATAATCCTCGAACATAACAGTAACTTAAAACTATTCTAACAGTGACAAAAAATGAATTTACTTGGAGATTTTAACTGGGACGAAATTTAAAGAGACCTTTTCGTCTGATGATTTTCGTAAGCCATAACATTATTTTCTGAGAATCTAAATTTGAAGTACAATATGAAATAACACAACTGATAAACTGATAAACATTGTAAATTTCAGGTTTATAAACACGAGTTCACTGACGCACCCGCCGATTTGTCTTCCATTCGAAAATCTACTTAATTTTAATACAAATAATGATTCCACATTTCTAGTAAAGGATATCGCTGCACACTCACCTTCACGATATTAGAAACACAATGGCTATCTTCTCACCACAAATTCCGCACCAGGAGACGAAATTCGAGACGACAATGGCTACATCACATCATCCACAAACGAAACACCCCAACGCGTGGACGGCAAGTTCGAGCGTTCTGAGGAAGTTTCGAGAGAACACACTACCGACGATAGCTTCACCAAAAATGACCTCATACAGTTCCCAGACCTGCGGTGTTGGCATATGTAACGACCTTAACTTGACTCACCTCGTCGGACGGCAGTTATTCTTGCACTAATCAACACGTAACATAGTCCACTTCCCTTCGAACACTTACCGAGGGTCACTCCACCCTCCCTCGGAGCAGTTCTCCGTCAAATGGGTCGTTTTCGAAAGGTTAAGTCGTACTACATGTGGAAACGTGCAGGAATTTCGAGACGAACACCATTCAGTTGACCGAATATGACCAGTGTTAATCCTTTTACATGCGCTCGAAGGCACCTATGCTTTTATTTTAGGTCTTGTCAGATCCCCTTCGCTTAACCGATCCTAGTTGGACTGTCGGATATCGACTAATAAAGTATTTTGCGCGATCATATAATACACCAAGGTATGATTAAGATTGAAATTTATTCCTTTTCCTCATTGAATTATTATTGAACAGGGCTTTTCAACTTTTCATACATACCTTTTGAATGTTTACTCCACCACTACACAACTAATAATTATGTTTGTCAAGGTCAGATTGGTAGAGAATCTCAATGAGGTGAAGTTTCTTTTTATAAACATGAAGTGCGAGTCTAATTTGAGTACAAGGGGCATTAGAGAGAGCGGAGGGCCGTCATTCATGTTGATCCTCGCACTTAAGTATGCGCAAATGGGCCTTCGAAGCGATATGTAAGCTACGCAAGAAGGCATGCAATTTTTCTGCGAAGTTATGGAGTTTCCTACCCCTCGGGAGAATTGTTCTCGGTGGATGGACCGTGAAAAAAGATTTTAATTTTGAAACGATCGATGGTAAAAATTTCCACACGCAAAAAATGTGCTTAATATAGGTCATTTCGTTGACTAATCGTTCTAAAGCTAAACGTTAATTAATTTGACGAGCAACTATGCAATGTGGATTAGAAAATATGACTTAAAAATCCTTAATACAACATTTATTCAAAAACATATGAATACCATTGTACTCAGATTGGGTCTCTGTCAATAAACTCGACTGGTCTATCAAATTATTTTTAACAGTTCATGTCAATTTTGGCAATGATTTTTAATGTGTAGCAAGGAATTTTATTTATTACAGCCAATATGTTCACATGGAAGCACCAATCTCGAAAATAATCTTCATGCAGTAACTATATTTTTCTTTTAATAATTCGAGTGTCTGTAATTCTTAATGACATACGAAGAAAGAGTTGCAGATTGTGAATTTTAGGAGCCTTGGCATTATTTATTGAAAGATCCCCTCTACACTTATGGCTCATCTTTCGATCTGTTCGAGTAAAAATAATGGCCAGAACTCGGCAATTTCTGGGACCAATAAAGTTCAGGAACCCTCAGTCGAAGCTCAAATAGACGATGGGTGACTTCAGTTCTAGATAGACACAAGGAAAAAAACAGAAAACTACCTCCACGTACGCATTCGTGTGATTCCTCGTTCGAAGCGGAAACGACTCTACATAACGAGAGCGTCCATTTACAAGTTTTTATCAAATTTTTTGTTTTATAAGTCTGGAGCGGGAATTTCCGCCATCGATCAAATTCTTTCCCAAAGTCGTGTGAACAACATTGTTAGGCCCGGATCTTTTATGATTAACCAGACGGACGCCCTTAAGTGTAACTGCAGGTGCTTTCAGGAAAAAGCGTTCGGGAAATGGAAAAAGTTAAAGATTCTTTGAGAGCGAGGGAAAGTGAGCGGTGGAATTTTGAAATAGAAGGTTCTCTCCTTGAGAACCAAGGAAAACATTTCTCGAAAATGATCGGTGTCGATCGACATTGGCTGAAATAAGAAAAATTCAAATTTCTTTGAAGCAAATAAAATGACAAGAACATGTTTCCACTAAAGTTTTTCAGTTTTAACTTCCGCTCGTTATCATGTTCGTTCTGGGTTTATTATTTACTTAAACCGACCGCTGTCTCGCAAAGAAAAGCAGAAAAGCGATCGAAGATATTTTATGATTCGATAATAGCATTAAATATATATGAATGTCAAATGAAAATGAATTGAGGAGTTTTTTAAAACGCGATGAAACCTTTTAAACTAAGAATTTGCATATCAGATTTGTCACATACATCTGTGTTTTTAAGTCGGAAGAATAATTGTTAAATTTCCTTCATTTACACTCATCCTTCGAATCGCACTGCCTAGGATATCACTTTAGCACGGTTTTGGAACGGTTTCCAAGCATAAAAATCATAATGCTTTAGAAGGAAGGATAAGACTCCAGCCAAAAACAAGTGGTATTAGCCCGATGCATTTCGACCACTAAGTGGGCCTTTTCAAGGGCGATGTTCCTTCGACAGCGACCAGGGTCGGCTGTGCCGGAGTGGAGGGACCAAGGGTGGAGAAAGAACGAAAGACAAAAGAAATAAATGCTTTAGTTCGACTAATAAGTTAATAGAAAGAACAAATGGAGAAAGAGAAAGATCAGGGTATTAACTTAATTTTTAGATGTTTTTAGTACCCAAAATTACGTCATTTCCACAGTCTATTACATCAATGCTCTCTTAGCTTTACATCGCCATATTTGGTGCAAGAAATATTCCTGCTCTGAAATGATGGTGAATTATATGTGATGTTTCTGGGATTCTATAAATAAGAAAAGGGATTTCTTTACGTGAGGGCAAAGCAAATGCCCTTGGTCACTACGGGTAAAAGGCATAGATCGATAAGAAACGACTCTTTTTCAGGAACTATCGTAAAAGCGATCCCTTAGTGATTTGATTTATGTAGGAAGACCGCAGTCCTCAAGTTTTTTGAAAAGTCACTGTGAATAGATCCTTAAGGAATCGTCCCTTTTAGCTCGAAAAAATTTCCCCTCTTCGGTTGCTCTCGTATGGTTAACTTGCTCATATGACGCACAAAGCAGAGGAAAAAATACTTTCTATCGTGAATACGGGGATATACGACGAAAAAATTAAATCATTTTATTCTTTGTAGTACTGAAGCATAAGATTCTATATATATATATATATATATATATATATATATATATATATATATAATTATTACTACCACCATGACGAAGATTAAATCTAATACTACACGCATGATTCTCGGGTAATGTTTGCAAGCGATATGAAACTTATTTTGCTTCATCGTATTAAATGCTTGAGAGTATTTTTAAAAATTTCCTGCATATATAATTTGCAATGCCGAGTATAAGTTCGCAATGTTGACAGAATATTTATTTTAAATAATTAACTTTTAATTAATATTTATGTGAAGCTCGATTTTCCCGTCAAAGAGATTTGAATAGTTACTAATAAACGGCATCACAATTTTGGAAAATTTACGTTTCTCATAGTCAGTGATATTTTAGGTCCGTAATACCTTAATAATCTTGCATTACATATAAAAATATAGTGTTATAACTCTAAGGCTATTACTAAGAATAAAAATTGCCAACGTAAAATGTTTGAAAAGGATACGAGATTATGAAGCTAGAAAAGAAAAACATGCGCATACTTACCACACTAAAGGCAATGTAAATCAAACTGGACTCATAGTTCAAATAGTTTCTTCAGGTAATCTATTCCATCACCAAGTGTGTGTTGTAATTATTATGAGTTTACATAAGCTTTTCCACAAGAATTATCAGTTAATCAATCAAATGAGATGTGAAAAACAGTAGCATTTTATTACCATAGTAGTCCTTTCATATTCCACAATAATACACATTTTAAAAAATAAAAAATATGTAACAAAACATTGTGAACATTACAGTTAAGATTTAACAATTTCCTCCCCATCATCGATTTTCAGCATATATTCACAGATACGTTTTTATCTCTAAGTAAAAAAACCTTCAAGTTTTTTTTATCTCCCAACAACTGAACATAATAGAGAATGAAGAATATCCGACACATTTTTTATTGTTCTCTTCTCCAGTGTCATCACATGGGTCCAACTCGACTCCGGACACGTTTAATAACGAATCATTAACGATCCTTTTCAAAAGTTACCCACTAAGATATATTTTTAAGGACGAAATTCTTCCTTCTGAAAGATTCAAAAACAATGGAAGTTCTTCCGTCATTCATCACCATTTCGACTCAAAGAGTTGGCATCTACGCCAGTCTTTCGTTCTTGCTTTAAGGAAAATCTCGAATTATCTATTGAATTTGCTCGTCTTTGTTTTTCTGATTCTCAAAAGGATCTAAAAATTGCACGTTTTTGCTTTCAAAGTTATTTTTTTAATGAGTTCAACTAAACCTAAAAATTATTGATATCGTAGTGCAGAATAATATCAAGTGCTACTCACGAAATCTTTGGAACTGCAAAAGCTTTCTAATTTACCGAAAAGAAGTGGTTTTCGTGGGATCGAAATTTTCTCCTTTCTACCACACTGAAGAGGAACGGAGTCTATAAAGATAACGATAATAAAAAGAAAAGATTAAGTAGTCTTAATTCCTTACAAGATCTCCACAAAAATAATTGACTGAATAAGATTGTGATTACCCTATTGGCTTGGTTACCTAGTAGTAGTCGAAGAGAGAGGGAAGTGCTCGGTAGTGACTATAAACTTCTAAAACATTTTTATTCAAAAGTTGCTTGCCTCGATTTAGTTACCTTCTTTTAACTATTCTGTTCATCCTAATGTTAATTAAGTCCTCTGGCAGAAGTGATTGGTTTAGGACCTAAAACCTTTCTCACTTAAAAAGAAATACTTTGCAAAATATATGTATTTAACCTATCATTCCAACTGCTTAGGCACAATGAACCGTGGCCGTTTCACAGCCATACGACCCCTAAAACCTTTTCTTTTTAAATTAAAACGAAACATTATCATCCTTCGTCTATAATAAAACATACTATAGGTATCAACCTTCTCTCTCAAAATAAAAGACGAGCTAAAAACCAAGACTATTACAAAAACTTGTTCGTCCTCAAGCATTCAAGACAATCGCACCCTTCACATGCCTTTAAAAATCGACTTTCATCGCCACTTCGACGTCTTTTGTTTCTTTTCTTCTTCCGACGGGAACAGCCGCCCGATGCGCGTTTTGCATATGATGCGCATGTCTTTAGAGACTTTAACTGCCGTAAAAGATTTCTCTCCATTGAGCGTCCGTGTATTCTTACGTTCATTTTTCAACGGCTGTTCGATCCTTCCGCCAAGCTTTTTGGATGGACCAGACCGGAGTTCGACCTCGACCTCGGCCTGTTGAAGAGTCCGTGAGGCTTCAATCTGTGACCCCTCGACGCCGACGAACCTCTGAGGACATCCGGCAGCCCCATCGGAGGGCCCACCCTGCGCTCTCCCCTGCGCTCCATCGCCCCCAGCGCCCTGGGCCTGTCGGGGTCCCTCCATCGTCACGTGGCGTTGTCGCCCAGCTTCTGGCTAACTATCGCCAGGGGCCCAACCGTACCGGGAGTAAAGCCTCCGCTAGTCTGCCTGGGTGCCTGGGCGCTGGCTCCCCAGCGGTGCATCTGGGCCGTCTCGTATAGCTGCTTCTGCATAACGGCTAGGGATACCTTGTTAGCCTGGAGGAAGTCCTTCATGGATATCATCTCCCCGGACAACCTCCTTTCCCCGTCTGAATCGTAGACGGAGTCGGAGTCATCTCCATCCGGCGTGGCCCCAACGTCGTTCACGTCCACCCCGCACACCGGAACGGCGTTCCTCACCGTGCCCAACGCCAACGGACGCCTCTGCTTCCTCAGGGTCCCCGGTTTGGCAACGCTGCTCCTCCTCCTGCTGCTCACGACTGAAGTCCTCCGGCCTCCTCTCACGCTCCTCCTCCTCAACCTCTGGGAATGCCTCCTCCACAACCTCCCGGCTGCCATCCCAGCCTGTCCCGTGTACGGAAACACGAGCCTCTTAATCATCCAGTTCAGGGTCCGCTTGATGACTATTGAGGTGACGTTGAAGAGGGAATATATGCAGCAGCACCCGATGACCAGGAATATGAAGTTGGCGAAACGATAGAGGTGGACGTGGGGGTAACTCTCGGACTGCGTGGAGACGTAGTCTCCAAAACCGATGGTAGCGAAGGACACGAAGCAGAAGTAAACGGACTCGAAGAACGTCCATCCCTCAAAGGGGGAGTAGAGGGCGGATGCGCAAGAGGCCACCGTGACGGAGGCTAGGGTGAGGCACAGCATCACCCAGTAGACGCTCGGCTTCCAGTTGTCGAGGCTCTTGTCCTCGTCGTATTCGTCCAGGGAGGCTCGTGAGTCGCGGCGGTCCGTCGGACCGTTCTCGCCTCCCTTGGCCTGGGCGCGCTGCTTGGCCAGCTTCCGAAGGTGGATGGAACGGAGGATAAAGGCTAGGAAGGTTATGATGCGTTCCAGGAAGAGGTTGAAGAAGAGGATGCCGCCGGAACAGCCGAGGAAGCCATAAGCGATGACTACAGCCTTCCCCGCTGTCGTCTGCGGCGCCGAGCTGCCATATCCTACGGGAGAAGGGGGACGCGTGTTAAAAATATTGATGATAAGTCAAACTGTAAGCAGTGACATTATTGTATGGAATAGATCCTAATATACTCCATGACTCTGGAAAATTCTCGGGAATGGGATAAATTATTTAACAAAACCATATTTCCCTTTTTCGGTGAGAACATGGATGACCATAGGACACTCCAGTTGGTATTTAAGAGGGAGCACTTAAAAAATACTTTTCTCAGGTACCAGCAATAAACACAACAAGGTTATAAAAAAACAAGATGAGCATTTTTGCAATAAAGCAGGCATCTTCAGCGATAATTCACAGTTGCGCTACTTGTTTTTTATAACCTTGTTGTGGCTATTGCTGGTACCTGAGAAAAGTATTTTTTAAATGCTAGTTCTTTAAACTTTCCAGCCATAAGACAAACTTGATGATTCCTTATTGAATTTCTGTTAGTACGTCTACCACTTCATGTTTCCGTGATTTTTATCCTTTCCTCTGAATCTCATAACCTCCCTCTTAAGTCTTTACATTTCTTCCTTTGTTAACAAACTCCTTCAGTGCCTTCTTCTCTCTCATAATCCAAATTTGTTGTCTTTGTCGAAACAGGGAAGACATGAAAAGTTTTTAGACAAAATAAATTGAGTTTTCGTGCTCGAAAAATGTTACAGAGGTCTCTTTAGCAACGAGCAGATATAGGGTTCTTGAACTTAACATATCACCAAAAAACGACTAGCTTTTTTATCAAATTAATTTCTAAGACTTACCAATATAATTTAAATATCAGAGATAATTCTTAATTTCATCGATTAATATTCCTTCGCAATGCAAAATTCATTCACGTTTTTCAACCATCGATATTGTGATGTGAATGAATAAATAATACCAGAAATGAAATAATTTAATTGACTAAACCATAAATAGTCGAGCAAAATTAATTACACGCTTATTAACTGTAGACATACTTACACCGTTTCAATTTGTAACTTATAATGCATTTAAAGAATATTTAGGCAGTTTGAAACAATTTTCAGAGACTTTCTTTCCCACTCTTTCACAAACAAAGTTATATATATTGTATATATATATATATATATATATATATATATATATATATATATATATATATATATATATATATATATATAATAGGGTTTATTAGATCAAAATATGAAATTTATGAATTCTGTAGATGATTATCACTAATTTCAAACGCGTAGTAAAAAATGATGTAATTGTTCCACGTGAGAATGTGTAGTATTAACTGTATACCCACGAAAAGATAAGCCTTATCGTTATTGCTCATTAATTAGAAACAATCGGAACGATCAGCGTTTATATTCAATCTATGGCGGAGTTAGCGAGATTGAATAAAAAAACTAGAATTCAAACAAATGCATTTCTAAGAAACCTAGTATGTCTGGCGAAGCAGTCGGAACAAAAATCTACCTCCCAAGTTTCTGAACGATCACCGAAGGCAAACTTGGAGGAAAGAAACTAAACCCGTGGTGGAGGCCATTTGAAGCAAACTCGATCGGAAGTCCTGTCGGGCGAGTGCATCGCATCATTTCCACTTTGCCTAACGTCCCGTGAACGAATTAGAATTTGAAATCGCGCCGCTCCGATGGGGGAAAAAAGCGTTCCCCGTCGTTATTCGACCGAGTCGACCGTCAGAGGTCTCGCCCTGGCGTGGGCGGGTCGTTTGTTGTTTCTAGTAGCCATTTGTGGATTGGATGTAGAGAGGACCAATTTATGTCGCACAGTTCATTCGCAGAGCGGATTTTTCCGGAGAGTTCTTTTTCGGCATGCAAATAACTGAGGTAACCGAATGTAAAGGTAAAGCTATATAACTGAGCACTGAGCTAGTGAATTAATATCTCTTACGATAACAATATCAAAGGCCGGTTATGGATGATTCCAATTTGTCAAGAAAGTGTCCTTAAAGTTACCAATTTTTATGTTTAAAATTGGAAATGATTTATGCAAATAAATGTCTAACTAAGCAATTTTCAATTTTCATCGTTTCTTACCACCTCTGTAGGTACGTGTGGCACGACGTAATTGAAATGTAACTGTATATCCTCATTACAGCTAACGATATACGATATGCGTTTTAGCAAAGTTAATTATATTGGAATTTCAATATCGATTTTATTACCAATAAAATATTACAGGTAATACCAGAATAAAGGCGCATTGCGATGTAAATAATGACAATGAAATATTAATAAAAATTCGGTAAAGTTGAACTTCAAACTATTTGGAGATATAACATCTTTTACAAGAATGTATCGTCTGACACTAGCCGTTTATATCGGTTTTAAATTTAATAACAAGTGAAGATATAAAAATGAATTTTTATTACTAACATTTATATAGTTTATACTTTAATAAGAATAAATTCTATAATATAATTATGATAACCTTTCTGCTTTCATGGGCGTAAAAATTTGCAAAATTGTCTACCAGCTCTTGAGTGATGTGGAGGTCTCTCTATTTAAACTTTAATCTTTTAACAGTTGTGAGAATGGAAGACAGAAGTAGAGAACTCGGTGATAAACGTAAGAATGTTTGGTATATATTAAGTAGTATGAAGTTTAATAGTATCATTTGTTTCAACAATGAAAATACTGACTTATCCATTAATATTGCTTAAAATTAACGAAAATATACTGCTAGTTCAGAGAAATTCAGTTTTAGATACTAATAGGAGTGAAACTTGAATATTTCATGTTTTAATCACCTAACTTAAATGACAAAAATAATAAATTGTTCTATTTCTAATATTACATCAACCATCCATCTAAAACCACTGCATAAGTATAGTTATCCGAAGAATTGCTAAGCTACAACACAACACTTTTAAATGTATTATTTAAATTTGTTCAAATTTAACATCCTTTACAACAGCATTACCTATCTTAAATAATGAAAAAAAGGAATATGATACTTAAATATGAGGGCTTTTAGAAAAATGCAAGAACAACTGGTCTTAAAAGCCTATAATTAGAAATGATTTCATCCAAAGTAAAAAATAAGCCAAGTGAACAGTTCCAAAATTATGTTCATAGCACAACATACATAAACAAATATAGTCATCTAAAGTAGTTATCAAATGAAATTTCAATGTGAGTTATTCCGAGAAGATGGCATTAATGATTATTAATAATAGAGCAATACGAATGTGATTATAATATAATAATAGTAAAATACATGTATAAGGCAATATTAGACGAGGAGCAATAAGAATTTAATAATAATAATAAAATTCATCAAAAGCATACATGTACCTTTCTTTTCTAGACGTAATTATTAATGAAACTTATAGGGAAAACAGTTCTTAGATTAATCATAAATAAATAAAGATAAAAAGTTTTTAAGATAAATAAAAACTTACTATCAATAATAATTACGATAAATAAAATTAAAATTATTAGCAGAAATATCCCTTCAATAAACGTAGGAATGCTAGTATCAATACAAATCCACATTAAAATATAGAGGCTTCTCTTACACCACCAACAATTACAATAGTTTGTTTAATCTAGTTGCTATGACTAGCGCTTGTCTATCTTCCCACGCGCGTTCAAATGTACATTTATCGCAGAGCCACCTCAAGATTCTGGTGACCGTGGTGATAAAATCACTCGTCTTTCGAAATGGTGAGTTAAGGTGGGTCGAACCCCGCCAGTAGATTTTGATTTTTTTCAGATTAGACGGGGTATAAAAAAATAAAAATATAAAAAACTATATATATACATATATATATATATTCTATTTGTTATATATTTATTTATATTTGTTATATATACCAAGAACTTTGTGAAAACTGGTGCTGTGAACAAATGAAAATGTGTTAGTGACCACCTAGTCATTCAGGCTGTCTACGGAAGGTTTTGCCGGGCTTCCCTTCCTAACTGTAAAGCCGTTAGAATTAAATGCAATATGAGAAAGTAGTCAACCTTTTTTACAAGAAGAGACACTTTTTCAAATTATGTATAACATAAAACGAGAGAGATTGATTGATTTGGTCTTTATTTGGGGCGAGATTGAGACTAGGAAGTCCCATCTTCCACCTAAGGGAGAGAGTGGAAGAGGGAGAGGGGGAGTGAGGGAGGGAGATGGACGGGGAGAGGGGGGATAAGGAGGGGAAGAAGGGGGGGAGGGAGGGGTAGAAGGGGGAGGGGGAGACTGAGGGGGAGAGGGAGGGAGGGAGAGAGTGGGGGAGAGAGAGGGAGAGATATTGACGGATTCACCTAGGGGATGATTGTCCCTCCCCCTAACCTTGCCATTGTTTTACCTTTTTCTATATTCTCTGAAAAAACAAACGTTTCTTCTAATAATAGCTCCATACTTTTTATTTTGCTACATTTCCTATAAATTGACGAAGCCAAGCAAGCCCTTAAAGAGCCGCAGGTTGCCGAATCCTGGGCTAGGCGAGCGAGGCATCCGCGAGAGAGCGCGCGCTTTCGTGACCTCCTCCACATTCATTGCACGCCCGATCATGTAAATGACTTACTAACATAGGAGACGTGGCAACAGCGCACGCTGCAATTGTTACTTCCCTTCGCTCTCCCGCCCGTTTTGCTAAGCCAGATGTAGCTATAAGGCGGAGGCAGAATGATGATGAAATAAAAATCGGTATAGTTTTGGGAATAATTTTCTGAAGTTATTTTTTACAAATTAGTAATATAGGCATTAGTCCGGTGACAACTTTGAAAACAACCCAGAATTAACGAAGATAGTCGAATTTTAGAAATGTAACGAAATCGGATATTAATATTGCAGTTATAAGATAACGAATCCAGACACTTATTTATAATAGTTATAGGTCAGTGATATTAAAATTGTAAGTTGATACATTGTAGGATTTCTTAGGTGTAAACATTTAAATTGGTCTTATAGGATTTCCAGGTCTAAAAACCGTGTTTTTCTTCAAATACAGCCCGATTTAAAATATTTAAACATAGACTAAAAATTTAAAATGTACATCGGTTAACGTAGAAATAAATTCTCTAACCGCTACTTTTCACTCCATTAAAACCGTTGCGGTTGTTTTTGAGATATACGGTCTCAAATTCGGGTGTCTTGACTTTTTGCAAGGACAGTAGGGCGCAGCAGGCTTAGGGGCGCAACAAATGACAACTGTTTACAGCTGCTTTAAATTTAACAAAAAAACCGAATATATCCGATCGCGTCCGCTTTCCATTCGATAATTAATGGCGTGGTGCGCACAACGCTGGCTAAGCGCAGCAGGCAAGCCCATAAAGAGTCGCAGGTTGCCAACCCCTGCGCTATGCGAGCGAGGCACCCGCAACAAATTACAATTTGAATTTTTCAGTGTAACGTTTTATATTATAAAATGTATTTCATATACTTTATTTTACTTCTAAAAATATGATTAAACTACTATTTTTATAGATAAAAATTTGAGTTGTGATTAGGAGGGGACGTTATATGTATTTCCAAATCTTATCAGAATACCTTATCCCGGATCTGCCTACGCATCCTTCGATCCAAACAAGAGCCTCGTCCGACAAAGACATTTCTCGTCAGGATTATTGCACCTAAGAACCCTCCGAAAACTCCCCTCCCCACCGCCAAAAAAAAAACTTAATTACTCCGCGCTCTTGCGCAAGGGCGCATCGTTCTGGATTGATTCGTCTGAGACGTCGAGCCACATCAACTCCCCCGACAAACTTATTTTCGATCCCGCAGACATTGGGTAGAGGGGGGCAGTAGAAGATGGGCAGGGACGAGGGGATAGACTGGTTAGGGCGTTTGGTAGGTAGGTGCAGAGAGCGAGAGATGGAAGGAGGTTGTAGCTTCCTCGAAAGCGTTCTTAATTGACACCCAAATTGGGAGACATTACTGCCGAGTAGCTTGAGAGCGCAACATTCTTTGATGCTCTCCAAAGGAAGCATTCCTGTGTCTCTACCCCTCTCCATCTCACCCACTCTTTCTCTCACCCATCCATCTCCTCTCCTTTTCCCGACCCCAAAAAATAAAACCGCCCTCACGACGTGCGTCGCGTGGGACGGAGGATGATTGAATTTCGCAACCACATCGGCGTTCGGAAAATTACGTAGGGAAAGATGGGGGAAGAATCAAACGGGGTCGGGAAGGATGTTGTGCGCGGGCGGTGACTTCGGGAGGTTGTGGCGAGGGGGTGGCGTGGGGCGAGGTGGATGAGGAGGAGGTAGAGAGCGTGTTTGTGTGACTCGTGCGTGCGTCTGAGGATGGAAGGAATGGGGAGGAGAGAGAGAGAGAGTTCCTTGCGACGGGGCAAAAGTCAAATTAAGGTCATATGGGTTGGAGGCTTTAAATGAGCAAAAGGAGGGATGGGAAAAGATATATGCCAGTTGGAAATGAAAAAAAAACAGAAGTAAGAGAAGCCATTTTGCTTCGTCTGTGCAGGTGGAGGGTCGTGGGAAGTTTCGCCTTTCAAAAGGGGAGAAAAGTCGGAGCGAAACCTTTTATTATTACGGGGGTGAAAACGGCGAAAATAAGATATTGCCCAAGTTTTGTTTTTTTTCGCGCGATGCTTAAGACGGTACACGTGCCGTTTACGACGCGCGGTTCGCTTTTTTTAAATGGGCTTATTTCTCTTCTGTTTATTTATGGGGACAGAGAGACTAGCAATTTCGCTCGAAGGAAAACATTGGAACTTTTCTTAAGAATGCAATTTTTTATCGCCGTATAATGGCGTGAATCACGGTAAACGTCTCACTTTTAGGTTACGATGAAGTGAAATCATCGTTTTCTTTGTACGTCGACATGGTGAGCATTTCTGCCCCGTGTCCTTTGTATGACGCCATCATTAAATCGATACCTTATTATAGGTTAATTAGTGGTTTGAAGTACCGAAAATGAACCATTTTCAATAATCTAATACATCTTTAATATTTCTTGATATTTAAGGTTAGATGTCTTTCGCATCGCTTTTTAGCAAATAGATAACGATTTTTAAAAAATGTTTGCGTTGGGATCACATCGAGAAAAAAATACTGGAAATTTCAATCTTCGACTTTTTGCCCTGCAACGCGTGAAACAGGAAATAATGTATTTATATTCCATAAACGCAGATTTTTCCTACATAAAACGCATGAGAGTGGAAAATTTCTCTCCCAATTTTTCAATTTTTTATTTCAAAGTGGATGGGTGAATTTACCTCGAGTATATATCGACGTTGAATCGGCGTTTCCTCTGAAAGCAATACGACCCCGTTTGTTGACTCGGATGCGAAGCAGTTTTAATTGATTTCGGAGTGAAAGTACGAAATCGAAAGCCCAGGCTAAAATAAATCTCTTCCCTTTTTTGACCGAAAACCGCAACCTTAAAAAAACCGTGGCGCCCTCTGGGGAGATCAGAACGCCAAAACATCCCACAGCCGGGGGAGAACCGAAAAAAATACGCGAATAAAAAAGCAACCATCCACCCACGATCGGGATTCAAACGTATTTGATGTATTTTTGAACAGATCTGCCGACGGTAATAAAAAACGAAAAAAGGAACTCGATTTAAAAAATTACCTCGACGTTTTCGGCGAAAATTCCTCATCTTGCCCTAATTCGAATCTCTCCGAGAAATCCGTTTATAACGGGCGTATCGTGATGTATTACCATTCTGTTCGCTCTCTCTATCTCTCACTCTCAAATGCCCATTTACGTACCTCATCGGAATTCATCCCCTTTCTTCTCTTCAGATCACCGCCAAATTACCCACCCCTCCCCAATCCATTTCCACAATTTCGCCTTCTCGGTCCCATTAACCCTTATAAAGCATCCTCTACAAACCCTTCATTCCTCTCCTTAACCCTTAACCTCCGAAAATCCTTTTTTTGGATTCTTTTTTTAACTCTATCCCCTTACTCTTCCTTGACCTTTGCCCTCTTCCCTTTTGCCATCCACTTTTCGTTTTTCGCCCTCTGCCCTACTCCGCTCATTTCCTCCTCCCACGCCATGTTCTCTCTCTCTCTCAACTATCCACATCCATCATTGGAAGCTCCTTTCGAACTTTCTCCATCTCTTTTTCCGTGCTATCCTCATAATATACCCCTTATCCTCTCTCTAAAAAACTCAAACATTCCTCCGGGGAAGGTTCTAAACCTTTTTTCAGGGGCGGTTTGGTACGGGATATCGAACTACAGAGAAACCACTCCGTATAGTGTGTCTGGAGGCATGTGTTTTTCTACTTTAAACTGATAGTGAGTCCTGCTGCAAATAGTTCCTAGATGCTAAGAAGGATGCGAGACTTGCAAACGACTTTATACTCTACCACTGTTTGGTGCTTCTAGAAGAACTCGGAGATTAACTCAATTGATTTTTTTAAAGAAAATCTTTACTCATGCCTAATCGCTAAATGCCCTTCAGCGTTCGCCAACCATCAATTACCAAGTGTGTACTGTAATTTTTGCCAATAAATAAAAAATAATGGAATAAAAAATTCGTCGGGACCGTGCAAATTTATGCGTAATAATGAGAAACTTTTAACAATGAATTAAGTTGTATTGAAATGCTTCTATGCTCTTAATATTAAAAATTCCAAAAAATATATAATTCTGAAAAGTGAGTTATTATGAATTACGCTATATTGAAATGGTAATTTATACTATCTGATAATTAATGAATTGTAAGAATAGTGGAGTTATGGAAATTAAAAATTATTTTCTATATTTAGTACACGTAATGGGAAGTTATTTATAATGAGATTTTATGGCAATAACAAAACGTAACCTGCTTCAGAAATACATTTTTGTCGCGAGCGACAAGTTGTAACACTAACAAAACAAATAGAAGAAGTAAATGCAAAGCAAATAAAATCTTAACGCAAGGAACGGTTGACTGACAAACTCGACCATATGGCGAGATCGCTCCCCTCTCCCCCGCCTTGCCCATCCACCCCCCTCCTCCCTGTAACTTCTCTCCTCGTCCTCATTTCCAAATATAAGCTTCCTTTTTCTTTTTCTCCGTCTCTCTGTCTTTCCCTCAATCGTCTTATCCCTATAACCCTTTAAACCCCCTTCGCTTTCCACGCTCCTCTTCTTCCTACCCTAATCTGTCGAATTCCCTTCAGTTCGGCACCCCCTTATCTCTCTCATTTAACTCCCCCTCTCTCTCCCTTTCATCCCCTTCGATATACCAGTTACGTCCCAATTCTCATCCTGCATTCCCATCTCGCTTTGTTATCAAGCTCACGGACCACGCCGCATTCTAGCAACCAACGCGATGGCTCGTACGTACCCTGAGGATTTCATCGCACGTAGAAATAAATGAGTCGGGAGAAACCCTCATCACATCCCATATTATTTCTCTTCATCTTCACACGCACGCACGTGCGCGCACGGAGACGCACGCACACGCGCGCGCACTCCCCTTATCTGGAAAGATCTATCTCGGTGCGGTCACAAAGGAATGCTGAGGGGGAGACAAAAAAAGAAGGGTTTTTTTTACCCTATTTACCCCTTACGCCTCCTTCAAGAGGTTGGATGAGGTAGAAGAGAGGTCGGAGAGAAAGGTAAACGTCTTCAAGATCGTCAGAATCCACTTTTTTTTTGAAAAAATTAAACTCCCCTTCTCAACCTCGTTCGCATCAATTTCTATACGAAAAGCCTCCCCGGTGTGATGAAGATCTTTTCTTCTTCATCGCTTGGCTCAATGGAGTGAATGAGACCTGTTCGGAAGAATTCTCATTGCGCCGTCGAACTGAATGTATCGCGAGACCTTTATTAGGATTTTTATTAGTTTCTTTTATGGAATCCACGTACGTACTTATCTTTGAATCGCCGGAATACATAAAACAAGCTTGTTCGTATACTCGCACCTCTTTTTATGATGCCCACTATGCTTTAGACGGAAAACGAGAAATGATTTAAATTTATTTTTTCCATTTCTTTTATAAAAACGAAAATCCTAATACCATTCTGACCCGAAATAAATTTATGATGAAATTTTATACTTATGAGGAATGATATAACTAATAATATTTTGCAGCAAATATCAGATCCGAACTATTGTGTAGGTCATGTCACCAGTTACGCAGTTTTATATCAATCATGAAATTACCATCGGTGTAAATTTATAATTTTAATTCATGCCATAAAATGCCTTTAAGATATCTCTCCAATAGTCATAAATCGATTAAGAGAACCGGAGGCGTTCTTCGGCGCTGCAACTCGGCCGTCATCAGTGGCGATTCGCCCATAATAGATTCTGATGAAGAGCTTTTGGTGAGTCACCAGTAATGATGCTTTGTGGACAAAATGTGAATCTGGGATTCCAACTTCTTATGGTTTTTCGGGAGAGGTATTTTGTCAGCTTTATTTTAGCTATAAAGCACGTTCAAGAATTATCTATTGAAGTCTCTTGAATCATTCGTTTTCTACATGTACAAGTTCCTCATCTTACCGAAATAGGACGACTCCAAGTTGTCTCAAATTTGCCTTTCAGCAAATCATCAAAACTCTTATATTTGAATGATTTGTTGTAATTCTATATTCCTTTAACAAAAAATATTTTGTCTTCTGAATTTTCCTCTAAAGTTCACGTTTTACTCCGGAGAATTAAAAAATATCAGATCATATTTTGGTGAAAGTTTTGACCGTTAAGGACTCCAATTTCCAAGGTTCGTAAAAATATATTAGCCGAATAGTTTTGCAAGAGGCTTGCATTCTCTCCAACAGAATTAAACGGGAAACATGTTTATTTTTCACAAATGAACAAATATTATATGGATTGTTATCCAAGTACTGCATAATTATACAGGGTGTAATAAAGGTTTTCTCCCAGGTAAATAAGGTATAACAGAATTAAGCGAAAAAAAGTCTAATTTTTCTATTTTCTGATCGTGGCGATTTTATCATGTATTACATAAAGTCCGTTGTTTATGAGCCAAGACCTCGAACGATCCAGCAGTTAAAAAAAGGATCAGTTTAAAATAATTTTCGCGAAAACACGACAAAAGGTCGCCGACAACTTACAGTGGCGAGTAGAGATGTGTAAATGGCTGCATGGAACGCCCTTTGGACATGTATGTAGTGTTGTTGGTGATTTCATTGTGTTGATTTTTAACGTATAAGTAAAAATATTTTTCGTTTAATTCTGTAACATATTATTTCTACATGAAAACGGGCTTTCGTTACACACTGTATATCCTGTCTTTTATAGGCGTTACTGATCGTTCATAGGAAATCCCTACTTTGGACGAGATGCCTCTTTATCATCTGAGTGATCCACTCCAAAATATATAGATCTATCGCCTTCGGGCATCGTTAAGCATTGGCCTTGACTGTGAAGGTTTATCACGTGGATGTCAAGGAGAGGGATCATTTTCAAGCAACTGTTCCATTAAATACCGAAATGTCAGGGGGAGAAAATTTGGGGTGAAATGTCATGTGAAGAGCAAATATCCTGCTCTTCCTTCGAATCGCGTTCGATAATGCTATTCACAAACGAGTTGATTGCTGACTTACATCTGAGCAGAAAAGATAATATTTTCCATTCCATATCCATCTCCTTCGTATACGATCGCTTGATCACAAGGTACCAAATCGGAGTTATTTTTTTCTAAGAGAAATTCAAACACAAAAGTGAAAAATGCTTAGCCGATTAAAAAATCTTCGAGGAAAAGCTTTGCTAAGTTTATTTATGAAGTAAAAGCTTCCCAACCAGAAAAATACCGGTATTTTAACATCGAATAGAATGATTTACACGAAAAAGCAATTAAAGCCAATAAATGATTGGGCAGAGTTAATGGTACTTAAAGGACATGTGATGAAAATTGCATCATAAGACGTCAATCGTGGAATTAAAATGTAAACTCCTGAACCGTAAAATTATTCCGAGAAACAATCACTTGTCAATAAGAAGGAAATGTAAAAACTTGTTCAAATTAAAAAAATTAAAATAATTTAAACTTAGAGGTTTGAAGGATGAACGTCTGCAGGGACCTGTTTGTCTAAAACTGGTTATAGGAGAGGAAACGGAACTGACACACATACACGCACACCTGCACAATCACTCTGGAACTCGGAAGAAGCTAAATAAGCATTTGGAGAGTTACGCTCTCATCCTCGGTAGCTAAAATGGTATGACTGTTTTTCGTGTTATCTGGGGTATTTAAACTTTCTTGCTAGGAGTAGAGGGACGGAAGGGAGTTGGCGGAATTCTTAACGGTCAGTGTGTAAAGGGGCGTCAATCGTCGTTAAATCTTTGACATACCGCTCCCAAAGGCTGATAATGAATCCTTGGCAGCGACGAGCGAGGCTCGAGAGCCCTGCGTCAGCGGCGATCCGAACGCACCAAGATTTGTTTGTTGTTTGGAGGAGGAAGTTGTTCAAAGCTCTCCCTGCCTTCAGAACGAGTGACTTCTCAACCACATGACCCACTTGGCGTATCTCGCAAAAGGCCATATCCCGATTTCGAGAGCGAAGGATTTCTCCATTTCACCCGGCGTGCTTGTGGACGAGTGTTCGCAAGGTCTTTGAAATCAATAAATGTACTGCTGAATCACGCATTGAGCGTGAAATTCACTGAGTTTTTCTTTAACAGCTCAAATATACTAGCGGAATGCATTACGTCTTCTTTAGAATATTTAACAAAAAAACAATGTTATGGTTCGAATTTAACGTGAATAATATCGCGAACGATCCTTATCCTTATGCAACCAAGACTACATCTGCCTCTGGCGAGTTGCCCTCCAAGTTGTGCGGAAAATTCTTAGCTGAATGAACGAAACCGACTCATTACAGCTGTTACGTACTAATGATAAGTGATGGTGGGGAACGCTTTCCTCTGGCTATGGTTTGCCTACTCTGTAATGTACAAACTTAACCCTGTAGAAAATACGAAACGGTTCGTAAAACCGTATATATTCTTCTGCTTGCACCATATTTAGTTTCGAGAAATCAGCAAAAGAATTCAAAATATTATAAGGTTTGAAATTTTTTTATCGTACTTATTTCACGTCATTGAAGACTACAATCTATTATCCTCATGCATCATTTTCTCTATTAATTACGATATAATTGCACAAATTAAAACACATATATTAAGATACAGTTATGTAGAAAGATATACATATGGACAGAGCCGTCTGAAGTGGGGCTGGGTGGGCAGTCGCCCATGGCTATGAGGGCCCCGCGGATCTTAGAGATGGCTCTGTAATTAAATGAGAAATTTGATTTGTATAAATAGGGGGCCCCGCGGCAACCCTCTCGCCCGGGGCCCCGCGGGTCTTAGAGACGGCTCTGCATATGGATACACGAAATTTGGTGAAATTTATATGGTTGCATAAAATTTATTTTGAAAACTGTGCATTAAAATTATTTTGAAATTGAGAGAAAATGAAACGCATATACTATCGAGGGACGTAGTCGGGTGAGCAACCTTCCACTTCTAGTCAACCATCCCTCTCTGATTCGATTAGTACATGGACTAATGACGTCACTCGAGCGAGATAATTAGATGCACAAGGATAATGACGTGGATGGAAGTCCCTGCTATGCTCGCTCCTTTATCCTCGACTGATAGGCTCCATGGATGATTTTCCCGGGGGAAATGGGAAGTTAGCGGGAATTAGGACGCTCGGAAGACCTCGATAAGGTGATGTGCCTTCTCCCGCAGTGATCTGAATTTCCGCCCCTAGTTACCATGAGAACAGGTATTATGATTGTGGTCCCTAAACGGCCGATGAGATCAGTTACGATTCATACATTTTTGAGCGAATGATCATAGGAAAGAAGCTTCATTTTAAGTAGCTAAGAAATTAAACAAACCTTCGCAGAATGTTAATATTTAAAGGTATTTATACGCCATTTTTGGATTACAAATTATCGTTAGAATTATTATTATGCTTTCCAGAGGTTTGGGCGATTGAAATTATAATTGTTTTATTTCTTTAAAAAATTTTTAGATTGCATTTTATTAGATGATGGTTAAAATAAATAAGTTTTATAACTTTATAGTAATATAATATTGTTTGAATGGGTAGGTAAGTCGGAAAATTAAATTTTCATTGCGTTGATGGATAAAGAACGTATACTTTGACATTCAGTTTTATTTAAGAAGCTTAAAATATTGGCGACTGTTATATAACGTTATGGTGAGTTCTTTAAATGCTAAAAAAGTTACCAAATCAACCGTTTTTTCCGAAATCGCCTGTTTTTGTGGTTTTATACGTTTTTGTAACGAATTCCGTTTCATCCGAAAATTCGCAAACTGCAAACAACTAACTCTCTTGGCCCCTTTGGCAAAAAGTATCTTAGGAAAAAGATTAGGGAGAGTAGAGCCTATTGTTGAATGACTTGAGTGTAATTTCCTTAGTTGTGAGGATAGAATACCTAATAAATGCGTATTAGAATTCTCAGTTAATTAGAACAAGGCTTCTAATCCAATCCTCAACTCTTGCATCTCGGCCGAAAGGAGTTCTCACAGAAATTTAACTTAAGAATCGTAACTCCATTTATAACAGATACTCTTGATTTGTTATTGTAACTTTTTGTTCAACTATATAACGATGTTATTATGGTATTAATTTAATGGCGATATTGTCAACGTGTATACGTAATACAGCTTCATGGAGCATTTGGTCAATGAGGAATGAATTTTTAGCCTCCTAGGTTATTAAAAAATCTTGTTGTTGCTATTGGAGATATCTGAGTCAAGTATTTTTTAAGTGCTTGTTCTTGAAAATTTTCAGCCATAAGTAGAACTCGATAACTTCCCGGTGTAGTATGGCCCGATTTATTTTTAAATAAGTAAAGCAAACGCTGTTCTAAAATGTTGTCAAATTAAAAAAATGGTAAGTTTTAAATTGCTTTTGAATGATATACCGTTTCTTTAAAGTTGTAGAAGTCAACAAACAATTAGTCGATGAAAAATAATTTTAAAAGGTTGATGCATATAATAACACCTTGAAGTTACGATAGCCCATGGTGGATTAATAAATATGGAGATCAAAAAGTTTCAGCATACCGTAAGCCAAAACGGTAATCAGAACAAACCTACGGCCTTATGATATGAAAAGATGAATTTAAATTGCTTTTATTTCCTAAAAGATCGCTTCTGAATTTGTCTGAAGCATTAAATTTACAAAGAAAGCGCATGTGTCAAAATTAAGTGAATGGAGACGAAACGAGCGCTCCAAGTGATTTTTCGTGATTCGCTAAAACCAGTTCAGGAGACTCACGGCTGAGAAATCAAAATTATATCCGAGTCAGCAAAAGTTGTTTGCATTGAAGTTTCAGTGGTTTCCTCGACTTAACGTTTTTGCAGTCATAATAAATATTTACAGAGCGGAATAACCCGTGAATATATTTTAAGTTATATGAGATGAAAATGCATTTACTTCTTAGTATTCCGAATCGCTGCTATTAAGTCAGAAATTTACCTGGAACTTATTAGAGAGATGGATTACCAATTCTATCCAAAAAATTTGGTAATTTTCAAATATTTCGAAATTATTCTTGAGAAAATAAATTAGCCGTTTTATAAGAAATACTGACAAGAAAATTGTTTACGTAAATCACGATGATGAATTAACACAACATAAGACCGACAACCAAAGCGGGTCTGTCAATTTACCAGCAAAAAACCATACCGTTGGGACTTAAATTGACGTGAAATGTTTGGGTCCATATTGATCGCAGGTAAAACCCACATGTATTCTCATGGTACGATAGAATTCCAAGTAGATTTTACGTTATAGTCGTGAATAGTAACACAATATATTTAGGATTGATAAATTAGATTAATGGTCTAAGGGGTTATTTACACGATATAAACGTTTAACGATGCGAGAGAGAGTCTTTAACAACAGGCAATGGAAGTAATTCGACGTCGTACCTAAATACTTTTTGCCACTTTTTCTCTCTCTCTATACACTCATCCCTCGCTTTATACGTTTTCGGTTCAGCACGATTTTCTTTATAAAGAACTACATTGAACTGCGCGACCATCAATTTCCTTTACACCTTTTTGGTTTAGCACGATTTTCTTTATAAAGCACTACCTCGAATTGCAGGGTCATCTATTTCGCTTTCAAACTGTTTCGAGCGCTTAAATGCATAAAATGTTTCAGTTCGACTCAGAATTTGTAAGACTGGATAAAAAAATACTGCTGCATACTACGAGGTTTAAATGGTGGCCCTTTATCGTGGGAGCGTTTAGTTTCCATTTTATTAGGCCTCTTTCACGCAACACGGTTCTCCGCAGTGACCGTGTCCGGCCGCGACGCCATAAAGATCACGGTTTTCTATCGTGAATACAAGCGGCCTGCCGTGCACGGCCACGGCTCTCGCTCTGTCTGTTCTGGTCTACAGTTTACTTCAAACCGTGGAGTGCAATGGATCAAAGAAGGCATTTGCTTTGTCTGTATCTATTATATACTAGTAGAAGATGCTTGCATTCTGCAAGCATATCATCTCACCTTGAAAAAAACATTCATTTTTCAGACAGATATTTCATCATTGCAGATATTTTTTTAATTCCAAAGATTTCACCTCCGCAGCGATTTTCGTTTTCCCCTTATGCAAAAATAATAGATTAAAACAATCCCAAAACTTTGCAATTTTAAGAATTTTATACTTTCTCCATTATAGGGTACTAATGCTACACATTTCTGCCACATTTTAAAGTTGTAGCACTTCTAGAAGTGAAATAATATTTATCTAATTGTTTCAATTTTAAACATTTTTAACGGCCGCCGCAATATATTTATGGAGAGATTCAAATATTTAGTTGTGCAAATGCACTACTCTGTAAATACTTGAAAATTTCAGCTTCCTAGCTCATCCAGTAGTACCTAAACAGTTATCTATTTGTTTAAACTTTAAGAATTTTTAACGGCAACACAAATTAAAACATCAAGATTTCTATAATATTTATTACGTGTTTTTACAAATCCTACCTCTATAAAAAATTTCAGTTCCGTAGCACATTCGGAAATAAATACACCTTGAAAATTTGTTTTAACAATTGCGAATTTTTAGCGGCCGCATTGTTGAACTTGTTCAAGATTTTCGTTTTTTCTAGTCGGTTTTGCACAAAATCCTGCCTAATAAAAAAATTTCGAATCTGCAGCTCATCTGGAAGAGCCTAAACATTAGTATCCTCCTATATGTTATATCCTCCTCTGTAAGGATATGGAAAAAAGACGCCAATTCAGAATCCATTGGGTACATCAAGGGCCGGGCAAGTACTTTCTGGGGCTCGAATGAAAGCAGGTTTTTGGGGCTCTACTATGTCAAAAGAAAAACCAGCTATATTTTACACATCAATGTTACAGCTTAGAGAGAATATGTACTTATAATAATAAAGTAACTATAATGATAATTAATTTAATAAAAAAGCAAAAATTTGTTTAAAGATGTAAATATATTATTTATACTCAACATTTGGGAGCTCCTAATAATCGGGGGGCCCGTATGCTTTGCATCCGCTGCAGTTTCATGTCGACTTCAAAGTTTTCCATATTTAAATAATTATATATTTTACACGATGTGTCCAACACGACTTTCAACTCGGGACTGAAGAAGAACCGACTGAAACCGGGCGTAGTCACGGGAAATTTCCGTGACGCGTGAAGACATGAATACACTTGCGCAGTACACTACAACCGTAGACGGTCAAGGGACCGGACGAATGTAGTGGGAACCGTGGTTGCGACGGTGCCGTGAACGGCAGATTCGCCGTGGTCGAGCTATGTGAATATCTCTTTAAGAACGATCAGCCAACTACAAACCACGGTGCCGCGGCCGGACACTGTCACGGCGATGAACCGTTTTGTGTGAAAGAGGCCTTAACACTTTCTGGACCGCCGACGCATGCCCTGCGTCCGAGTGTGGGGGCGCGTATTCCCGCCGTCGCAAGGTATGCGTCCAAGGTCCCACAATTTCGAACGGCATCCCCGCCCTTGCGGAGAGCTGAGATTGTGCTGGTAACGGCAGTAGGCCTCAGTTTCGGCTCAACCTTCACTGCGGTAGCATTGGTCCCAAGTTTTTTTCGAGTGATTTTTTCTCTTCAGTACTTCACTTTAAGCTCACTGAAATCGCGTCATATGAAGCATTATGTTAATAGGAAATTGGGTGTTTAGATTATTGAATGTCATATTCTTAACGTTTTTAGAATATTTTTTGACCAGTATTTAAACACGTAAAATAATACCGTATTTATTAGCACATTCCCGTAAATTCTCGAATAGTATTTACAATATTAAATAAAAATATTACTCAATCGTATTTTTTGTAATTTATTTTTCCATATCGGACCAAGAATAAGCATAAGAAGTGGCATAAGTAAATAAATGCCTTTAGTTTAGCGGATTAAAAGGAATTAGATGACGTCATGGATCGGGGAAGCAGTCGCCGCGGCCCGCAGACGCAGCATACGTATGCGTCCAATTTTATTTTTTGAAATTCTGTACTCATTTCATTTGTAATACATAATAATGACATTTTACATATTATTCATGTGTATATCTGCCATATAACAAAAAATCCAAAGTGGGCCGACGGGATAGTTATGTGCTTTAGAGGTGGTCCCGAAAGTGTTAAGCTTGATCAGAAAGCATTTTTATGGAGTTTTAAATCTTGACGCAGCATTTATTAAAAACTACGTTGTGTTCGGAATCTCCCAACTTCATTACTATGTATTCATTTTAGATGAATTTTTTCTTGGCTTTCTTTTCAAATAAATAGTCTTTAACACTTCAAAGACGGAGTTAACTCTGAAAAGTCGCTCCTGTCAGTCGACAATTTAAATGCCGTCTTTATATAATTTGCATCATTTCACATTTAACTGCATTTCTCGGTATCTACAAATGATAAATAATACAAATGAAAAGCAATGGATAGAATAAATATCGCAAAACGGTTTGAAGACGAATTTTAAAAAGAAAACTCGAAAACAAAACTCCTGACGTAATAGTCTAACAATAAGGAAGAGCGATACTTAATACTGGACCTACAACTCAGAACAGTGCAAGTGATACGTAATTTTTGAATACTTTTTATTTAAGAATTAAAATGACATGTTTGTCAAAGAAGTTACTGTAACACAGACCCTTGAGACTGTTTACTCAAGAGAGAGAATTCCGACGCAACTGTGCAAACATTCGGTGAGGCAGGTCTGGTTAGGAATTATTCTACAACGTAAACACTAAATGTGTTCTGTCACAAACAACATCAAGTGGCAGGTCCTCTCAAGTGCGGCCGCATAATTGGATTTACACTACCTCCACGAAGGGAAGAACAGGAAAGACTGGGAAATTACTCAATTATATTCACTGAGGAACTTGCACATTATTATGAAACCAAACATGGTATGACTACCAAAATAAAAAACAGTCATATAAAATATTTCTAAAATTAATCGTAATGTAGGCGAATGATTAAGCATAGGCTAAAACTGGTTGACGACTATACTCGTCGCCCCGCGCTTAAAGTTTAAATTATGACCTCAGGAAGGTTCTCAAATGTAAACACGCGGGTAAACCAACCTCACTTTGGAAGGATAGGTACCTCTCATTCAGTCTCAATTCTGTTATAGGGTAAGTTTGGGAGAAATGGCCCATAAAGGGGAAAATCAAAATTGCATGATTACTATGACTGATGGAGGTAGCAAATTTTCAAGAGAAACAAAGTGCTCATTTGGCAATATTTTTGTAACGCGTTTGCATTTTTTAGAGCAATACTTTTTCGCTTATGATTACTTTTTCTAGAAGTTGTTTGATTCCATTCATCCAAAATGTGTAGGGTGATTCGGGCCAGTTATTTGGGTGTATTTGCCCATCCGAAACAACACAGAATCCTATGGCATTTGTATTTTTTAACGTTAAGTGTTTACGAACTTTTGCTTTAATAGCATTACTAGACAGGAAATAGTTTTTTGAATTATTTCTGTTATCAATTAAATTTTTTGTATTTATAGATTTTGCTTCTGATTTGCTTAGAACACCTGCATTTTTCCTAAACGGAAAATATCCGACACCATTCACTTAAAGCGGAATAGGAAAATTTTTGTTCGGTTGGTATCCCTGGGGTTGTTGTGATTCAGCATTAATGCCTTGTACGAGGATATAGCAACTATAGTTAACTAGCATTGTCAAAATCAGAAGGACTAGCATATTATTAAGAGAGTATTAAGAGATTTCGTAACATAATTAAGATTAACCTGATAAATTTAGAATTTTCTTACCATGCAAACCGCAACCAAAGTTCTTCACTGAAGACTAACAAAGTTCTTGGCACTCAGAGAGAATCCGTTCACAAAATTATCAGCAGAGCGAAATAACTTTAGCTATACCCGAGGTATCCTCCGTCAATTGCTGACCTTTTGTGACGAAAGATATAATAGTGGCCCAATTTACCTGAAGTGTACACGGAAAGTGTTTAGTGGTTGGTGTCCCTGAGATGACTGCAAATCATTCATAAAACTGGACACATGAAGAAGAAGGCATTCTTTAACTACCATAATGTGAATTAAATGAAAGCTATTAACGGAGTAATATGATATATATCATTTTAGCGAGTTCTTACCTGCAGACCTTTACAAAAACTTTTACTTGACGAACACACAGCTTGACAGTAATTATTTTTATTTGCACTTTTCCAGAAATTTCCCTACTTTGCCATCAGGGTAAAAGTATGCCTATTCCATTGTTTGCTGATCTCTATTGACGAAAAATAGAAAAACGTTCTGAATTACCCGATGGTCCGATTCACCCTACACTAATTCAAATATTTAAACAAGTGAAGATATAAAAATGAATTTTTATATAGATTCATATAGTTTATATATAGATTATACTTTAATATGAATAAACTCTACAATATAATTAAGATGACCTTCTGTTTTTATGGGCGTAAAATTTACAAAAGTGTCTACCAGCTGTTGAGTGATGTGGGGGTCTCTATATTTAACCTTTAATCTTTTTACAGTTCTGAGAATGGCCGACAGAAGTAGAGAACTGTAAGAATGTTTAGCATATAAGTACTAAGAATATTGATCGTATCTTTTGTTTCATTAATGACAATACTAACTTATCCATTCATATTACTTAAAATCAAAAAAACATATACTGCTACTTCCAAGTAATTCAGCTTTAGATTCTAGTAGGAGTGAAACTGTTTATCACCAACAAGGTTTTCAATGGCCTTTTCATAGGGAACACAGTTTTTAGAATAATCTTGAATGAATAAAGGTAAAAAGTTTTAAAGATAAACATAAACTTACTATCAATAATAATTAAGATAAATACAAACTTAAAATTATTAGCCGAAATATCTATTCAATAAACTTAGAAATGCTCGTATCAATACAAATCCACAGTGTATATAAAGAGACTTCTATTACACCAAGAACAATGACTATAGTTTGTTTAATATCGTTGCCATGATGGACGCTTCTAATTCGCTTCAACAATATAAATACAGAAAAGGAAAGCTAAGGTTATATACTACAAATAATGTGATAATTGTTGTCAAGATTTTGAAATTATAAAAATAAACAATAAAAAGAAAACAATTAAAAATAATGCCACTAATACACACACACACACACACACACACATATATATATATATATATATCTTCCCACGCGAATTCAAATTAACATTTATTGCAAGCGAGTTGGAATTTTTTTCCAAAGTTAAAAGACACTATCGAAGAGCCGACATAATAATGTTAATGAACGTTCGCATCCCGTACTAATATCGAAAACCTTCAACTCATCACGTAACTTTTTCTTCGCTGCTAGACTCCTCGCCATTCATTGCGGAAATTCACGACTCTCAAAGAAACGCGGAGGAAAAAACACCTTTCTTTTGAAAACGATTCATCGGCTTTCAATTTTTTTCACGCCCGTCAGAGTAGGGCAACTTCACTGTGAGAACCGATTCCTTTAACGACGGCGGCGTTGTCCATTACGTTTTCCCCCCTGGCAAATCCCTCAAGGGACGAATTTTTTCCCGAAAAATAATTCGAATTCGGCGGATGGCTGAGAAATGAATGCCGAGGCTAACGTCGAAGTCATCAGCAGACCGTTACACACGGAAAAACATCGCACAGTCGTTTCGTCATACGCTGGAATACATTTTTCATTTTTTTAAATCCGGCCTGCGTGGGAATCCCCTTTTCACCGGTTTTAAAAAATACTCTTTTAAAAGAGCCTGCGTTCGGGAGAATGAACTCCCCTATGGCACACGATCCTGCTCTCTTTCTGTCTATTTGTTTTTAGAGTTAGATTTTTTTCGAATCGCAAAATAGCGTCCTCAATCCGGGAAAGGGATGCCCAAATAAAAAAAAAATCTTCGTAAAAAGGAGCCAAAGCGACTAAAATATAGCAGATCTGAGATGAGAGGCACGCATCCAGCAATCACACTTTGATTTCAATCTCGCGAAAATGTATATATATCATACGAGTTTGTTTAACTTGGATTTGCGAGAGAGCGGTCCTCCCCTCCAAAAAAGGAGATTACTCGTGTTCTCTTTCAGAATTTGAATTTACCTCTGCGGATCGCTCCCAAAGAAAAGCGCGTTTTGCGCAACGAAACATTCCGCGGAGTGCGTTTCCGAATTATTTTTTCGCCAGCAAAAAGATTTTTATTTATTTATTTTGTCAGCGATCCAGGATTATTTTTTTCGCAGTCGAAGTCGGAACTCGACGACGGTCTGACGTTTTTCGGTTCCGATGAAAATTTGAGAACTATTTTCTTTTAATGTTTGCCTAAAATTATTATTGATATTCATTTGTGGTGCATTCGCGACGCTTCATGGTTGATTTTTAATGGGTTCAAAGCATTAAGCCGTGATTCCTAGCACGAGAAAAAGTCCCGAAATTCCACAAAGCAAACGAATGGGCAGGTCAGAATTTTATGCTTAACTTATTGAAATGACATATGCTTCGGCCTGATTTATTCGTTGTCATAACAAGCAAAGTGACGCGTGGTATACGAAACATTTTCGGAGAAAACTGCTCTCAATATACACACACGAAAGAGTCACAGGCTACACTCTAAAGATCTTTCCCTTTGAATTTTTTCTTCATTTCAATACTGGAATGTGACTTTTTTCGTATGGGAGAGACAAATAAAATAAAATAAAACATATAAACTATAAAAACAAACGACATTCAAAATATCAGTTGTCTAATTTTAGAAGGAGAAATTGTCTATTACTACTTTTAAACATGCAGATTTCTGACTGACTTTGCAAAAGTTTTTGCGGGTACCACTAGTAGCCTATGAATTCCCTTTAAAAGCATTATATCAACGCTATTTAATATTTAAAAGAAAAAGCATTGGACTCGTCGCTATGGCAGTTTTATTTTCCATTGTTAAAAATCGGAAAATGTTCCCTCTTTTTTGGATTAAGAACAATTGTTTTCTCTCATTTGACATGGATCTGAATTTTGTTTTAAAAAATATAAACCTCAGTCTATCAGATATATAACTGTTCATATCCCAGGCTCCTATCCTAATTTTAAGTAATTTACAAATGCAAATTTATAAAGCCCTGAACTGATTTCATGCTTTTATTATGGGGATAGAGATGAGACTAAAGGGTTGGAAAGAGACACCGATTACTTATTTGTAGCTAATTTTAGATTCACCAAATATGTAGCATGTGTAGCCCTCATATAGTCCATACTACCTTGAAAATATGGCAACTCCAAGTTGTAGGGTTCTAGAGGTATTACCCGAACATAAGGACGGGAGGGGGGAAAGACTGACAAACCGAATACAAGCGAATTAAAAAAGCGCTAAAAATTAAAACCACAAAAGCTAAACGAGCGCGCGCAGAAATTCTTCTTTGTTACAGATTGACACTATACAATTTCGCTGAAGTTATTTAAATAAACACATCTTTAGGTTTATGAAGAGAGAATTAATGTAGCGGAGTTTTGTTTTAATAAAGTGTTTGCTCCGGCAGCTTATTCCTGAGCTGAGGATACCTATCGTTACAGAACTATTTGAATTGAATACATTTACATTTATCAGAAAGATTTGCATAGGCTTTCTGAGACGGAGCAACTTCTTAGAGCATTATACTACTTCAATAGATTTTCTCTCTTAGCCTAATTATGATAAAAACCGGATTAAGTTAAATCCTAAGTGTGGCTTCTCAGACGGAATGAAGATCTGAACTTACGGGTGTTTTATGTTAAACGGCCTGCAGAGACCATAGAGGGAACACTGAATCCAGATACGCACACGCTAGCGAAAAGTCTCGAAATAAACTATCGTTTTTAAATGCTAGAGACGCAGTTGGTAAAGTGCGGTCAACAATATTACCCGAGGTCATAAAAACCTGTTTCCCTCCTGCGATGACAGCACGTCTACGAAAACAAGCATTTCGGAATGAAATTTTCATTTTAAAGTCTTGGAGCCTTAATATCCTTTTTATGCGAGGGAACAGAGAGCGCCAATATTTTCTGCCATAGCATGTTGTTCAAGACGCCTTTGAAAAATGCCTCGAGTTGAAAGATGGTCTCAAGGGCAATGCATCTCCGTGAACCTCAACAAAGCACTTTATTATAAATAGAATAGAAGGAAGATGTGGATTCGTAAGTTACGGCCAATATTTTTGTGCGTTTGATCTTTGAAAGAGGCTTTTAAAGTTTTTACTCTCCGCGGTAATTTTTAAATTTGTTTTTGCCTGCCATCGCTAGCAGAAATAAATTGTATAAGTCACGTTATTGGTTACATTTCTAGAAGAGAAATGAAACGCAAAAGCAATGAGCGATTTGGATGGGAAAATTTAAAGAGGCAAGAGATCCGCTTTAGTACGAAAAATGGCGTTATATTTATTAATTACGACAAATAATGTGAAAAATAACGTAATGTTTTTAAAAACCTACCACCTCTCTCTCTCTACACGCACGCGCACATGCCCGCGCACACATTCATACACACACACGCACTCGCGTGCATACACACAAACGCACGCACGCACACACACACATCAAATTTTATTATTAGAGGTCTGATAATTTTCACCGATTTTAATCGAAGGAAAATTAACTGAAAGACTTCCGCTGTTATCGATAAATTTGATTATATGAAATCAAAAATATATAAAAAATAAATATATCACATTTCACCAGTTATATGTTATTACACATGTAATCCAGTAATTAGGAATAAAAATCTCATCTTTCAATTATTATATATATAGTTTTGGTGATCTATCATCGTAACGCTGACGTCATCAATAGCACGTTTTAACGCGTTTTCAACAAACTTTACGATTAGGTGGAAGGTTGAAATTTTGCAGTAATGTTTGATTCAGATATAATAAATAAATGACGAAAAAAATACGACAAAGGATCCGGGTTCGATTCCAGGGGGGCGATTTCCACTCCTCGTAAGTTAACACGTAAAAACAGGCTTTTTTAAGGTGCAGACTTTTATTCTTATGGAAATTAAAATTAGAAAGAATTGACGTACGATCTTCGAGTATGAACTATGTTTTAGGTATATTAATGAAGTTTCTTATTCTATTCATCTTTTTCCGTCTACCGATCGAAATCTCTCATATTAAACATTTAAATCACATATATTGGGAAAATATCGGCTTTTAAATGGGATGTTGTCTTGCCTCAAACCACGTCATCGTTAAACTTCGAGAATCAATTATTGTCTCAACCCGCATACGTGTAATATACATGAATTATCATAGGATTTTTCGCGAAATTACGTAATTTTAATGGGACAGGGATTTAGTTTGGATCCTTTTGCTTATCTAAACGACTATATAGATGTAAATGAAGAGAGAGGGGAATGTGAGGAGGGGGATAGGAAGGAAGAGATATAGAATTGAAGCTACATAGAAAGTAAGGATGGTATAGAAGTAATCTATTTAAGGAGAGAGAAAGGAGAGGGAGGATGGGAGTGATGGATGATGGGGGGAGGGAGGATGGGGGGAGGGAGGATGAGAGGGAGTGAGGATAAGAGGGAGGGAGGATGAGAGAGAGGGAGGATGGGAGGGAGGGAGGATGGGAGGGAGGATGGGAGGGAGGGAGGATTGGAGGGAGGATGGGAGGGAGGGAGGATGGGAGGGAGGGAGGATGGGAGGGAGGGAGGATGGGAGGGAGGGAGGATGGGAGGGAGGGAGGATGGGAGGGAGGGAGGATGGGAGGGGAGATAGATAGATAGATAGATAATCGTCTTTATTCGGGCGAAATTTAGACCATAAGGTCCATTCTTACATTTAACCCTTCGTCAATATAAAAAATATAAAAAATGGTAAAGTAAGATATATATATATATATATATATATATATATATATATATATATATATATATATATACAATACGCATAACATAAACAGTATATACCTAAATCATACAGAGTAAAAAAAATATATAAAATTGAAGACAGATTAGAAATTGTGGGGAAAACCTAGGTAAAACAGGCATGTCCTCCCTAGTAAAACCCACGCAGGAAAACACCCACTGGGAGGGAGGATGGGAGGGGAGAGGGAGGATGCGAGGGGAGAGGGAGGATGGGAGGGAAGAGGGAGGATGGGAGGGGAGAGGGAGGATGGGAGGGAGAAGGATGGGAGAGAGGAAGAGAGAAAAGGAGGAAGAATGGGAAGTTTCTTAAATTTAGCACTTAGTCCACGCATACCCGACATATTTGACGGGCAATTACACTAGCATTTAAACAAAATTGGAAATGTGTACTTAATTTCGAAGTACACAGAGTTTAGGATTTCACAAGGTTCTCAATATTTTTCGCTCAGATGAGAATTTAACGAGAAGCAAGCGAGGTACCTTGTAAAACACATGTAGGTCTTCATGTAAAGTAGTCGTAATTATTGTCCGATTTTTACCAAAATTGGAATCGCTGAATTAATTTTAACATAACTACCCAATACCAAATTTCATCTCTATATGTCAAGCGATATCCGAGTTAAACAAAGGAACGTTGTAAACTACATGAAGGCCTTCATGTAAAGTAATCGTCATTGTCGTCCGATTTTCACCAAAATTGGAATCGGTCGACCGATTTCACCATAACTACCAATTACCAAACTTCAACAAAATACATCAAACGGTCCCGGTTTTTCTTCCCCAGAACGCGTTGTGTCCTGGTTTTACTTCCTCAGAGTCTGATCACCCTATACATGGATGGTAATAAATTGTATTTAAGAACTGAAACCTTGTCGTAAACATTCACGCTTTTACATATATTTAACTCTTTTGAACCCGAAAGAAAACTTGGAGATATTTATCCAGAAAATTTTATACCTTTGATTCACAGCATTGCAGAGGTTCATTTTGAGAAAAAAGTCGGTCTTTTAACCAATTTGCGCTACGGAGCACGAAGAAGCACTGCAAAATTTCACCCTTTGAAGTATAATGAAACACTTCTACGTTATGGCCAAAGCATCCATTCACATTGCGCAAGATTTTCTAGAAAAGAAATTGCTAGGAGTAACATAATGCTCCATTTCCTCTGTAAGGAACGTGATTATGACCCTGAAACGGCTTTGGAACTTCAGGTTGTGATCGTGACACGTACGAATTCCCACAATCTAATATAGCTGCTAAAAATAATGAACGTTTCCCACTGGAAAAATATGTCCAGTTCAGTTTTGGAAGGAAACAGCGCTTGTATTTGACGTCACCTAAAATCCGAATCCTGATGTTTCGCAAGAAAGAGAAAGCTTTCTTCGGGAAGCTAAGATGTATTAATATTAATCTTTCATTATATCCATTAAAAGAATTTTCATTAAAATCTGATTGGAAGGACCAGATTTCATATGCAATTGACTTATTTGCGATTATAAACAATCTTAACGCTTTAATAGTACAGAGAACATCAAACGAGGCTAAACATTACTTTTAAAACGAGTGCTATGCATTAGATTGCTATTTGAAAGGAATGAAATTTTAGTTAAAAACTAATAAAACGATTGTGGAAGAATTAGATTACAATTTAACACCAGAAATTAATATAATATAGTTATATAGTATCAGAAAAATACATTTTCTTCCATAAACTTAAATAAGCATATACTACTTCGAATTTTTTATTTATATATAAGAAACGTTACATTCATAATGTGACTTTAGGCTAGTTTTTAAAAATAATTAATAATTTATCCTGGAAAACTAATGCATTCATTATATGTAATATGGGTTACATTATATATAATCGCGGTGATTCTGTTACATGCAACACATGCCGCAAAGAAAAGGGAAGGCACAAAGCATTGATCGGTTAAGCTACTTATATTTCCTGTGCTATTAGGAAATTGATGCTTCTAAGAATGGTCCATCGCTGGGTTTAATCAGCTCATTTGGTCTGTTGCTGAGAGCCCTTTTAATGCCTTTTCTGGGAATAGCTTAATCAAAGCTCTGATATATCAAATCGAGATGTTGTTCACGGGAACCGCTCCATAAGAGTTTGATATACGCAGGAGACGTATCGACTAGACTAAAATAAGTAAGGGTGTACACGGATTTCCCCTGCTTCAGGAGTGCTTTTCTTCATATTCACCGTATTATAATCGTATACTAATGCATTCGCTTTGAAATCGGAAAATTATTTTTCCTTATACGGTGGTATCCCTGCTTTTCAGATCCGCTATAAACATGACCATTTCATTTTGCCATTTTATACTCATCCTGCAAACGAACTTTTTTTAAAAATCGGTTCAGCCAATACTTTCCAAATTCATAGTTACAGAAAAACCTAACCTTAATATTGTGGTAGCCCTGTTTAGTCGACTCGGGTGAAATATCATAATTGTATTATTTATTTATATGAAGATTATATATACCATATTGAGTTAAAATCCATGTCAGTTCTCTAGAAATACGTGTTAAATAAATATTATTTTAATTTTTACTGTGGTAGCCCTGCTCTTTAGTTCCGCTTTAAACATTTTGATTTCATTATTGTATGTTATATAAATCTTATATACAAAATTTAATTGAAATCCGTTTAACCAATTCCTTCCAAATCCTTAATTACTAAAAGAGTTTAATTTTTAATTGTGGCACCCCTGTTCTGCTGATTCGGTTTAAATATGCTAATATGGTTTTGTATATATATATATATATATATATATATATATATATATATATTTAATTTGGTAAAATTTACACGGACAGTATAGGTAACACTAATACGTGTAAAAAGAATTTTTTATTCCTTGTATTGTGGCAGCCCTGATTTCTGTATCTACGCTAAACATCTTGATTTTGTTATTTTATGTCTCACGCATTCTTCAAAAAAATTAGTTGAAATCGGTTCATCCAATTTCTTCCAAATACATAATTACCGAGAAGTTTAACTTTGCAATTGTGGCACCCCTGTGAGTCGATCCGGTCCAAATGTCATTTTGATCATGAATTTATGTAAATATTATATGCACTAAATTTGGTTGAAATCGGTTGAGCCAATTCTTTCCTGATATATGCTGATATATGCTCTTCAGCAATGACGAAAAGCACTAAAAACGAACTGCATCAAAGCATGGTTTCCAGTCTACACTCGCAACAATTCCTACAAAGATATCCGTGCTTATGATTAACACCATAGCGACGCGGTCCGGAAAGTTGTTAATTAATATAATCAAGGGGGGAGGGGCGACTGAAAATCATGGAATATTCAGAAATCTTAACAGTTTCCTACATCGTCGACTCCTCCAACTCCTTACTCGATATTTTTGACGCGCAGCACACAACAGCTCGCAAGTAAAACCAACTACCGTGGATGGAAATAACCATCCCAAAAGCGAACTCTGGCGCACTAACTAACCGGCTTTCCCTCCTTTGTGGATGCGAGACTCACTTTAAAATTCCATTAAGCTCCTCCGCCTGATGCTACTTCCCCTTTCATCCCGTTTCGCCAGTCTTTCCATGTCCCACTTTAGCACACGCTGTCGTCTCCAGCACCAAAACCTCAGGGAAAAAAATTTCTCCGTAAGGTCGTGCATCTTCCCAGCAACAAGCCACCCTTTTTCCTCCGCTGTGATTCATCCTAGCCGTGTTTATGTGGCTGGAGAACTTTTCTTTACAAAGGAAGACCGGCTGAAGTCTTCTCTTAAAACCACTTCCTCGCTACTGCAACACACGTTTGCGACGCGCGCGCTTTTCTCTTGACATTGGGATGGCCATGCTATATCATTACGCTAAGGTTATATCCCAGTGGAAGATCCCTTATCTCTATTTCTCTCAGATATAGGAATAAAACCCTTTTCCCCGGAAGCATAAATTATCGTTATGGAAAGTTTTCGACTTCTCCAGAGGGGAAAATAATTTTCAATTTCGCGAGCCCTGGGTAATGATGTGTATTCACTTAGCGATAGTGATTTATCGAGGTAATCAATCCACAGGATTTGATTAAATCGGATGGCCTTGCGAATATCGAAATTTCGTGACGAAAACGTGAAAGTATTTCGCGCATGCGCCATGGTCGATTTGAACGCGTTTTTTCTATTATATCGAGGCATGACTGCACGCGTTTTCTCGCAATAGACGTTTAATTTATGGATGAAAGACCCACCATAAATCAAATTGGAAGATTAAACTGACGTGTTTGCGTTAAAGTTGAAATACGTTGCCGCTATACCGATGATGACATCTTGAATGCCTAAATAGGGATTTATACGTTCCACAAAAAGCAAGTGTGTATTGATACGCCCCTGGAGGGAATCAACATCCCGCAGACTTGCCGTGTGGTAGAATTCTCTTGAACTTTTCTCTCTCTCTGTTATGCTTCTGATCGAATGACTGCGTTCGCACATCGACCTCTAGCGAGAGGTATTTATCGTCTCCTACGTCAGTGGCAAATGTTCGGGTACGACCACTTGCGTGTGAATTTCTCTTTGGTTTTCGATGGTTTTATTTTTATCGACTAATTTAAAAATTAGATTTTTAGTACCGCGCTTTAATTTAAAGCCTTTTCACTTTCCATTAAATGACTTTTTATCACGCAAACTTAATCGATTGCGTTAGTAAATGATATAAGCCAATTTACCGCAAGAACTTTTTTTTTATTACATGTAAATTACAACTTTAATAAGAAAATGATAGTTTAGAAAATTGAAGCTTCATTTGATGACGCAATATGAAAAAGCGCGTTTTATTTATTGACATTTATTAGAATTGTTTTTAAATGCGCTAACATAATTCCTATAATCATAAAATAAATATTATGACTGTTAACCGTTTTGATTGGACATATTTAACTCGAATGAGGTATCAGGACCACATTTACAAGATAGACTTTATAAAAGAGTCGTGTTTGGATTAGAGGTGAGATGTTAAAGAGGGCGCAGTTGTAAAAATAAACTTCATCATCACGATTGGATGTTTATTTTGCTGAATTATTAAAAACCTGTCGTATTGTCGCATAGCAAATAAGGAAATATCATATCTACTTTGCAGGAAAATGGATTGTTGTTGAAACCTGGAACGGAATTTTTATGCAAAACTTAGCATTCGTGCAACAGAAAGGCATATAATAGAGACCTAAGTAGTTCATATGAAATTTACCATATGGAAACCACCCATGTAATCTACATATGAAAACTATGAAAATCTGTTTGTCGATATAAATAATGAAAGAAATCTTTTAGCATCAAACCTGATTACAGGTTACAAAATAGCCCGAATTTTTACTGAAGTTATACTAGAGGTCTTCTAAAAAAAATTATACCGATACAAACACTATTACTATATTTCCCACACACCGCATTATGATTAGCGCGTTTAAAAAAATGTGTTCATAGTTTCACTTGGGCGTCTGTCTGTGCACTTTCTTAAAATGAAATTGTGACGAAACCGTAAACAAGAAAGAGTTGAAACTTGGAGTGTATATTTGTGTACCGACATTTTTTAGATTTAAGTTTTGAATAATATGCAGGGTCAGATAGGGGCCCATTAAATTTATTTTATTATATACGAAGGTATAAATGATGCTAATTGTTGCTTTACCCAACAAATTTCTTTGGCAGCGTGATAAATGGCATCATAGATCACATGCACCCTGCAAATTTCAGTCTTCTACCTCTAACCGTTTACTTGCTACTTTAATGTAACTGATTGCACAGACGGAAAGACAGAGCGAAAACAAAAACGCGTTCATAAAACGAAACGCGCTAAAAAGGTGACTAAAATAATTCCCTCCATTAAATACGGCTTTTAAAAAAAGATAGAAAGCATGGGAGTACATATAACAATGGTTACCGTTTACAGTTGCAGTATATTACCGGTATCCCAAGAATAAGGAATGGCACGCATCGAAGACGGCAATCGATAGCAACAATAAGCCGTTTTGGTGGACTTTGTAATAAAACGTTAAAGTATATACTAAATGTATTCAAAAGTGACCGGAAACGAATGCGGCTAGATTTTTTTAGCGAGGTACGAAGATGGAAAGTTATTACCCCATCGTAGCTTTGCACGTTTCTCTCCAGCGCATCCAATTTGTAACACACGGAGAAGGAAGCATAAGGGATGTTTGCGTGTCTTGACCTCATATCAGGGGTTCTTCGGTCTTTTGGTTTTATACGGTGATCCCACTCGAGCGTGATAACGAGTTTTTTTATCCTATTCGTACTTTGCATCTCAGAAAGCGATGGAGCGGACGCGTTTTCGTTTGGAATCCCATTACGTCCATGGACGTTTCGATTCCCTCTCGTGTTATTTTTTTCGCGCACGCGTAGCTATTCATCCCGCGGAAAATTGGATTCTTTTTAAAAATAAACGAATTTCTCTGTAGTTATTTGAAATAAATTTCCGTACTTATTAACTTGACGACAGAAAAATGTCATGTTTACGATTGTAAAAAATGAGGTGCGCACGTTTTTTAAGTGTTACGAAACGTAGTCTTCTGATAAGGACATTAATATGATGTCCTCAGAGTTGTTCGAAAGCGACATGCGTGTCCAGTTGAGTGACGTGAAGAAATAATCTTACACATACACGTGTAAATACACAGCCTCGCATTTTGTATTTTTCCTTTGGTGAATAGCTTACACAAAATATGATCGTTTAAATTTTCACTCCAAAATAAGTTTATGTCACTCAAACGGAATCTCAAATATGGGGAGGCATTTTTTCTAGCCCAGCACTGCGGAGAAAAGTTCGATAACTTCTTCGAAGACTTGAATGTCATCCATTTTCCCGACTTTTGCTTGCATCTCCCTTGTTCCTTTGCCTGCGATTAGGCTAACTTGCAGAGAATTCATCGGGACGTATGAGTGGCGGTAAAAATAATTGAACCCAGTCTCTCTCGTGCACTTTTTACCTACATGAGACATACAGTATGAGATTTTTCCTTTTTCCTAATTTATGTTCATACTGATGTAAATGCTTATTCGCGCATATACGGATACGCATTTCTTTTTATTCCGCAATTCTGGGCAAATTTCAAATTTGTAGGCCAATTTTGCTGAAGCATCTTTGTGTAAGCGGGGTTTTATCGGGTTAGTCAGCTGATAAAAACACATGTAATTATTTGTAGATTATTGCTGATTAATGTATAAAATAATAATGCTCTGACATAATAAAAATAAATTTACGAATTTTGTATTATTGCTACGCTGTATAATTTTTTGTCACTTTTACATCGAAAAAATAGTAGATATTCCAGATGTCTTAATAAAAAAACAACTTTATAGTCTCTCACTTGCAATAGCTTACGTTACGTTCAAAGCTTCAAGGAGCACTCATTTAAAACGGACCGACATTGGTTTTTGCCTCCTCTGCGAGTCCTGACTCAAATTTCTAGAGCGCCTCTACCGAGGAATTCCTGAATCTTTTTCTCTCTCACCCCGGGCCTTTCCCTAGATAATTTTCGCGCCCTCTTCGTGCCCCCCTCTCTCTCTCATTTCCTATTCACCTTAGGCAGTCTTCTCTCCCGTTCGCTACATCTTCTCCCTTCTCTTGTTAACATTCTCACCTAATTTTCTAGGGAACGCCGCCTCGAGATGGGCCGGCGGGAACCTTTCCACTAATTGTAAGCTAAACTCGGCGCTTTGACGGTCAATCGTCCGTAACGGCAAAGAAAAGAAGCGTCCAGAGGGGATCGTCGTTTTCACACTTAAAACCGAGGCACTTGATTAATTTATGGTTGAAATCCTTGAAGGGATCCATTTAAGGTTCGTAGTAAATACTTTACTCAAATCTTGCATGCCGAAATCGGGATTATTAATTCAATGAATGGGCGATGCGTTTTTATCATTACGATCATTTAAAGTACTAGGACAAAGGTCGAGTGAGATGCATGGAGTTAGTTTATTTTTCATCCGCAAGGGTTTCCTGATTAGTAATGGTTCTCGTAAGCTCATTCATTTTAAATCCGGAAATACCGGCCAAAGTTCTTTTAAATCATAAGAATTCATCTAAGACTTGGCTAGGGATTACTTCGAACATTTATCGTCCATTGGTAAATGAATAGGAATATTGGATCTACCTAATTTATTGATTAGATTCTATTCATTTGCGAAGCTCAATAATTCTTTTTAAATCTCTTTTCCCCGGTGATGAAATCTAGTACGAAATAAATGAGAGCAACCTCTTATCTAGGTTTTCAGCGATTAAAGTTCAATTAGATGACTTTGATGGATTTTCCTGATATTAACCATATGTACGAGCACCGAAGTATGGGGTGGCGTTCAACCTGCGAAAGTTCCGAGATATACCCCTTCCTGCGTAGAGAGCCACGTTAATGCAATCAGCAAGGAGCACGTGAGGTCTAAAACGTCGAGTGCAAGATAAAATAAACTAAAAACACTTTTTATGCAGCATGTGCCGCAGAAGGTTTTATAGCAGCAAACAGAATTATGAATACAAATTAGTCCAGCAAATGAAAAACGACATGTTGCAAGTAAGGAGTGTTGCGATAAAATTCTATGGCAGTTTTTTGAGTGCCTGCCGTGTCAGAAGGAGGTGACAGAAATTAGTAGCGTTCGTGTGGTCGAAAAAATAAAGGTTAATAATACGCGATCTCATCGTGTTAATTTTTGTCGTTAAAAGCATTTGCATGAACTTGTCTCGGTGCGGCTAGCTGGGGCCATGGGCTCATTAATCTCTTAAGCAAGTGGGTCTGCCCAGTACATTACAAAGTCGCATTTTATAAAATAGATAAATTGAAATACGAACTCAGCCACTTTAACAAATTATAGAGAAACGTACATTTCATAGTGAAAACAAGCTACGACAGGCATTTAAAAGTTGAAATGTACGAGGAATTTATATTTATCGATTTTTTCAAAGGTTCGCGCCACTCAGATTTAAATGAATATTCTTATGCAGATTTATTCTCATTACAATATTTATTTTTCCTACCTTTTAATGCACATTAACAATTACATTTTTTGAAACGGTTTTTCTTTTTATTTCGTTATGTAAGTGCACTTGTTTGAAATATGCCAATGGCGAACGTTTTAACTAGTCATTTTAGCGCCCGGCGCAAACTACAAAATATGTGATCTCCCCTCCTTCAAAAAATTATCGTCTCTAATTTACTTAGGTTTTTTTGGATTGTTTTGCGACCCTTGCTTATTGTTATATGCGCCCGGAACAGATGTCCCGCTTGCCCCACCCGAGAGACGGTACTGCCAATGGCAATGGAAAATCGAGATTTGCCAATATATCCCGCGCGTTCATTGAAGAATTCTCCGCTAATGGATAGCAAATCAATTCACAATAACTTGTTATGTTGTCAATGGCTAATTCACACAATTACTTCGGAGAGTAACCGAGCAACGAAAAAACCCAAAAAAAACCTGTGCTCACTTCTTCGAGAAAAGGGGATAATTTTATATAAAAATACGAGATATCCGCGGATGATAAATCAATACAGAATAGTAAATATAAAATGTATGCTTTGGTAACTCTAAGGCTCCTTGGGAAAAATTAGCACCTTGGAAATAGACCCTTTTTGAATGAATTCTCTCGACTCGCTGAAATGAAAGGGCTAAAAGGGCTTAAAAACTTTTTCGCTCTCCTTCCTTAATTTCAAAGATAATGAAGTATTCTCTGCCGAGATAAGCCTTAGAAATACGTTAACTGTCATCATAGCTTCCGTTTTTGCTCGGCGCATATTTTGATTACCTTAAACTTGTGTCGAATTCTGATTTAGTTTTATGAATTTTACACCAGTTTTTACGGCTGTAGTTCTTTTCAAAGTATCATTCCCGTAATTTCATCATTTGAAGTTGCCTCTGAAAACTACTTAGGAATCATATCTCGACAATTAAGTTTCTACGCTTACTGGTTTTTGTCACTGGTGCTATTTTGATCCCTATAAAATTACAAGAAAATTTAGAAATGTACATACTTATATTATCAAAGGAAAAAATGAATTTATACGATGAAAGGATTTTAACTTTATGCGCATGCGTTCCTTGGGCGCATTTTCAAGGAAATTCGAGGTAGGAGGCACGGTATCGCGCCCAATATTTTCGACTTTATATGCAAAAAAATTTGCGAGATAGTCTTTCTCGCATATTAATAAAATCATAAAAAACCGTCGGGACCCAAAATAAAAATCGTTGTAAGCTCAATGTCGATCAAAACCACTGATGAAAGAAGCACCGGAGTAGTTTCCCGCCGTTGTTGGCAGATATAAAAGGGGCATAAACGATACTTAAACGCGAGATTTGAGATTTAGAAATAAAAGTGACGAAGAGAAAAACTCCCTCTGATCCGGGCTTGAAGAATGACCTTCCATCGCCTGATATTTCGGAGACCTCTGCGTCATTTCGCGAGAAAGTCAATCAACAGTTACTCCGGGACTTCGCATAAACGCGAAAATATGCTTCTTACGACTGTGGTCCACTAAAAAAATCCCCGCAGAAAGTTCCATTTAACTGCAATTGTGGGAGTAAAGATCAGCATCTTTCGCGGATAATGCGCGACGCGAAATTTTACGACCCACCGTAAAAAAGTGACTAAAAACTATGCGCCAAGACGCATCGAAACGCTCATAGATGTCGGATTTTTTATTTTGAAACCGCGGCCTCCCCGACATGATGTTTCGTTTCTCTTCAGTCGTCACATCTGCACCATTCCCGTTATTCGGCCTTCGTTTTCAGTTTATAAGGCAAACTAGGTTTATGAGTGACTCAGATTCGGGGAAGACATTTGACCATTATGTGCCGAGTGAACTTAGAATTGGGAGGGTTAAAAAGAAACTAATTTATCCTTTCATAGGAATGTTCCACAAAACTTTATCTCGTCATTATGTTCAAGAATAAGTACCTGAAAAATAAGCACATATCTAAGGTATCCCCAATAGCAATTACCAAGGTTATAAATTAGTGATAGCTAAGATAAGTGCTGATTTTTTCAAGTTTTTATTCTCGAATTTGTTCTCAGCCATAACATGAGCTCGATAATGTTCGAGTGAATTCGTTATTTAGTGTATCGGATTGTTTCAGTTGTTTTGTTTTCAAACTAGCGTAAATAGGGGGAGCAAAGCTGAACAAGCGTGGTTTTTCTTTTTAAGCATAGTCCCCAAAGTAATAAATTCATATGTTTATCTACTTACAAGACTGTTTGCAATTTTCCCTCAAATTTAAGTTAATCCCGTCCCAACTCACTCAATATTTTAATAACCATAACAGACGGGGTTGGCCAAAGAATATCACGAAAGCGTCATCGCCTCGTGCTGACGGGATTTTCCATCAAAACAAACGCACATCTTCTCCTTAGAAAGAAAAAACAAAAAAAGGACCGGAAATCCTTGGGCGTAAAAAAGGAGGCATTAAAAACGTCGCGTAGATTGTTGTCCTTTTCACGCTCCTCGTTTGTTTTATTTTTAAGATCCTCCGCATTACGCCGCGATTCCACTCTCGATAAGTACAACACTAGTCATGGAGTCTCCACAACTCATACAGAACGACCAATTTCCTTTGAGGGAGAGAAAGAGAGAGAGAAAGAGGCGTTAAAGCTGGAAGTACACGTTCCTCTGATGGGGGGGGGGGGGGAGAGAAAGGGGGGAAGTTTAAGAGAGAAGTACCCACTAAAAGCAAAAAAAAGAAGTATAAGAAAAAAGGGAAGAGATATAGGCGGGAGACATTAAAACAAAGTGCCAGGAAGAAGGAAGATAATATGGAAAAGTAAAAGAAAGAGAGGAGAAAGCGACACCATGATGTGGAAAGAGGCGTGGAGAAATAGGAAAAAAGAGGTAAAATTTCACGAAAGCGAGGAAGACAGGCGGAAAAACAGAACTCGGCCTCGCGAGATGTAGTACCTACACAGAAACAACGTGAAACGGAGAGAAATATTTAAGAGAAAGGTGGTAAAAAGATACGAGGAGCGATATTTAAAAAAATGGAGGAAATAAAAAAGAAGGAGAAAAAATTATTGCAATCTTCGCCAGTCAGAAATAAACAGGGAGGAAAGGAAAACAGGATTTATACTTGCGAAAAAAAGTAATGAGAAGCAGAGACGGCGGAGGAGTGGGAGATGTGAGCAATACGTGTTTTAGTAAGGGGTGCATTGAGTGAGCATTATTTTTTACTCTTAGGAGCAAATTCAGTTCTGTGGTTTGGTGGTTGGTGAAACTATACTCCGTTCCACATTTAGATATCTGTTAGGGTTCTTATGGAGATACATATTCCCTCTCTCTCTAATCCGTTAAATTCTGCAGAAGTGTCTTTCTCTTTCTGTTGCGCAGTTGCCGCATGTATCATTTCTAGAGTCCACATTAAATATTTTTTGTTATGTAAGATAAAAAATTGTTTCTAATGACAATTTATCGGCAAATCCATTGCTGCAATTGGTTTTTGTTAGTTAATTCAAATAAAATTTACAAATATAATTTACTCACTTCGCAAAAACGAGCTCTTTTTCGCCGTTATTTTTATTACATCATTTTGTAGAATCGATCGATCACTTTCAGTTTGAAATTTTATGTAGACGTTATTACACATTTTTCTTCATAATAATGCACATTTATTTTATTTATGATGAACTAATTAATGTTATATTTTTTATATGATTCGTATCGCATTTTTCGAAATTGGCAATGAAAAAAGTAATCTCCTACAAAATCGCGTACTGTAACTGTTAGACCCATATATGCTTATTCTGATCATTTTATGATTATCCATTATATTTCATTTAGGTTTTAATATAAAATATCCTCTATAGTCATTTTTTTCTTTTTCTACATATTTTATGGTTATACAGTCTATTTTCTATCTTTTTATCACCTTATTTAAACTAATTTAAAATCAAGTAAATTTCCTGATTTAATCGGAAAACTGCGAGGAAATGGGAGACTAACAATTTTTAACTTTCTTAATTTACACAATATAAATCACATGTAATTCATAAAATGTTTGAAAGTACCTATTAAAATTATGTTCATAGTATCTAATGTAGGTTATTCGCTGATGATAAGAATTTATTTTCTCATTCGGACAGAAATATTCATGTTCTTTTATTTACAATACACATAAGTAGAAATAAACTTCACACGCCTTTATTTAATTTTCAACAGCAAAAAAGGGAATAAGGATATCGCGGAAGGAGGAACTAAAAGTTAATAGGAACAGAGAAGAAGAAACACCTGCTAAACCCTAGGACCGATTCACATACAAATATAAGAGTTATTGCTACTGAATTATCTAAAACCAACTCCTGCCCATGGGCGAATTCAAGGGAGATAAAGGGGATAATTCCGCCAATATAAAAAACAATCCAAAAATACTTTTTTAAAGTAGACTTTTACTATGGAAAAATGAACTGTTTTAGTACTTTACACCCATAATGTTATGTTTCTTTATTATTTCTTGGTTACACCCCCTAGCCAATGAATTACTCTCCACAAGGGTAAAGTCTGAATTTGCCGATCATCCTCTTAACGCCGGAAATAGCAAAATATATAAACATAACTTACTTATTAACGGCGAATGCGTATTCTTGATCAAACCAAGATACACCTTCCAGCTTCCACATACAATTCTTTACTCACTACGTATACCAAAGGAGCTCAGATCGGTCTGAGTTCAGACCGATCTGAAACTGAACAGCAAGCTGACTCGGCCCAGTGCGTTTACCAATACCGATATTCAATATCGATCTTTTAGTCGTGTTCGATATTGCCGGTGCGTACGTCGTCAGTCGGTTGTTTCCTAATAGCAGATGAATTATCAACTTTCAGATTGGCTTCCCGAGCGGGCTGAGTCAGTTCACTGCACAGACCGGTCTAGCCAGGTCGATTAGTTTACCAAACCAATCTAAATCAGTTCGCAGTAGCTAGACCGATCTGAGACCGCTTGGTAAACGTAGTGACTGAATACATCACTAACGATTCGCTGATTAGCTCTGCAGTCAAGGGGGTTCCATCACTATCCCAAAGCGAGGATAGCCAACCTGCTGTTTCGGATTTTAGGTCCGTAAGACATGGAGGCGTAATAGTTGGCCAAATCTGTCACAAAGGGATAATCCCTGCTTCCAGAATACGTTGCGTCCACTTATGGCATAGTAATCTCTATTAAAACCTCCTTAAGTGTTTGTATGTATGAGAAAGGGAGAGAGACAGTTCGTATTAAATGGGAAGCGATTGCAAATTCTCAGACTCGCAAGTTCACAGACAACAAATTTTCTTTCAGTTACCTATAAAATAGTGTATAATAAAATTTCCATTAGGCGCCCCCTTACAAAGTTGTGCCCTGGGCCCGTGTCCTGGTTGTCCTGCCCTCACTACGGCTCTGTATATATATGTATACATGACTAAGTTAATATAAAAGTTATTAAAAGCCCTAAGATTGTGAGCAAAATACCGAGAATATAAGCTTTTTAAATATATATATATATATATATATATATATATATATATATATATAAAGCGAGATAATATAAAAGTTTGTAATAAACCATTTCCTCACTCGTCTATGCTCAAGCAGACTTCGATAATAATCGTCTCCATGGCTACAATACGATAAAATGCAATGTCAAACGAAAAAAAAACGCTGTTTTAGTAGAAATTCAAGAAAATAGCATCAATTACCAAATTCTGTGATAAAAATTAGAATTTAAATTCATTTTCCCTTAGAACAGTACAAACCTCGCTCCAATATCACAATTTTTAGATATTTTAAAGTATTAAAGAAAACATCTCTGCACAATGAATTTGAGACTTTCTATGTAAAACAAGCAGCACGAGCCTCATTCCAAATTTTATTAAAATCGGTCCGTTTTTGCAAAAGTTAATATTGGGGGACACACACAGACACGACCATTTCATAGGGCTGTATCCTTAGGGAACCTGCCTAAAAAGGTGTAGGCACTTAGCTACTTCTTGAAGATCGCGTAGTTTGGTTACTTAAATTTCGTATAAAAGCATTACAATAGATAATTTCGAAAGAAAACTCTTGAACTTCGAAAATAAATAAAACCTCAGACATAAAACTCTGTCTGGCACGCGTAGATGTTTAAAATATCTCGTAACCAGATAAATTCTATTCTCATTTCCCATAAATGTGGGAAATGTTGAAGGTCTGTGCTTTGAATGGATTTTTTCGGACCTATAGATTCACTTATGTTAATAGTTAGAACTCACGATCATTAATTTAATACCATACTAACACTACTACACAGCTGTGTCATCCATTCAATCGCAAAAAATTAATACAAAAACGTTGGCATTGGAAGGAAAATAAAAGTTATATTAAAATAATTCTCCATTCAACGACTTTCATATTCTCTAGGAAGTGGTTCCTTTAAAATCATACTTACCTAGAGAAACGAAAGATTTTAACAAATTAATGTCTTTCGAGCAAATTAAAAGCTATGCATTGAGTATTGGCCTTGGTTTGGGCGTCCACAGTTCAAAATCCTCTAAAAAATTTATATTTAAAATGTACTTTATATAAACTTTTAAAATATACCGGAATGTATTGTGATATTATACTCTAATTTACTTACAGAGTTATAAGCATACTTTTAACACTAATTGTTATTATTTTTAATAAACATGACACAAGTAAATTAACATTTGTATTGCGGCATACATTTCTAGTAAAAACTGAAAAAATAATATAAGAAATGTCAGCAGGCTACTTCTCATATTTCTACAAAATTCAACTTTGTGGTCATAAAGACATAATAGGAGTAGGGGTGTAACTATTTAATACACCAAATTATTTGAAACACAGGCACTGTGATTTTAGGATTTCCTAAAAAGACACCGATGCACAAAACTCACTCATTTTCCAGATTGCTGACACTGCCAAACTGTTACAAACTGCCAAACAGTAACATGGCGCCTACGCGTTCAATTTGCAAGGCGATGACAGCGCTCATGTGGATACTAGAAACTCTACGGATACGTTACATCCCAGATGCTCAAATAAATGCGCATTTCTAAAGTCTAATCGGATGTATAATGGCTATATTTTGTAGCAGCAAAAAAATCTCTAGCTGTTTGGCCTAGCAGCTGCTGATGGGAACATGACTGATACAGATCATGGCTTGGCAACGAAGGATAAGATTTGAATGCAAGTAAACACAGAAAAAGATTTATTTGCGACCTATAGAGAAAAAAGCACCAGGTAAAGTGATTCTCCAGGGTATTTTTCATCTCAGCAAACAAAAATCTCGAAACAAATCTCTAAAATACACTGTAACTCATGATTTTTCCGGACAGGAAACGATATCGACTACTGGATGAAAAATAAGTGTAAGAGCGTAAAACGAAAGATGATAAATAAGATATAAAGAGGATAGCGGAAAATAGGAGTACATGGAGAACCAGGTTTAACCAAAAATAATCACGGACCTGTCTACGGACAGACTACCAATGATGATGATATCACTTATAAAGTGGTTCGGCGAAAGAGAAAAATGACTTAATCGAAATGAAATGCTTGGAAAATAGAAAATGGAAACGGATGAAAGCGAATCCCGATGAAAATTCGTTCGAATGCAACCATTTAAACTTCTGGCTTTAGAATGCAGTTTCGAAGCTTGGCTTCTATTTTAAAGCGATCTCGGATTTTACAGTTTACACGCGGGCGGTAACATTGTCGCGTAGTTTTTTTACCTACAATGGCGCTTTACGCGAGTTGAGGGCGCAGCTGCGTCGTCGTTCGCGTCTTTTCGTAGATATTAAAACCCTTTTCATTCTCATCAAATTGTTCTACGTTGAGTACGCTAATATCTCCGCCGAGTGTTCGAAACTTCATGTAAAGAGTTTTGTTTCTCTCTCTCTCTCTTCGTTGGCTTGGTAAGTAGTTTTACCACAAATATAGGCCGTCCCTCGTGATAACACCCACGTTCCCGGCCGGTCAGAAAGTGCTCAATTACAATTACAATGGGGGTTGTTAATTATATTTACATCATTTTAATACCTTGCGGTTTTTGTGATTTGCTTATAAGTTTAAAGTTACTATAACTACTAATTTATATAAATACAATACAATAAACATGAATAAAATAGAAAATATGTACATTGGTAAGGTAGTTAAGTCAAAAAGATACCAGCTAGCTATTGTTATTTTTTATTTTTATTTTGCATTTTTCCTTTTTTACCTCTTTTTTATTATTTATTTATTTATTTTCTCTCTCTCTCTCTGCGTGTTTATGTGCGCGAATGTCGCATTTCCCCCATGGCTCTTTTCGTGACTGTGAACAACGCGGTTGGAGGCACTTTCACTCGAGAGACAAAAAAGAGCTGCTTAAATATCCCTAATGGAGTTTTTGTAATGGATCCGCACATGGGAGGAAATTGAAAGTCGAGCTGCTAAAAACGAGAGTTCTAGAATGTTACGCCCAAGCACGTGAGGGGATTCGAGACATTTTTCGGTTTGTCTTGTAATTATAAATGTAAAGGTGTTACATGAAGATCAATTCGGATAGGCAAATTTTTACATGCAGTGGTTTGGTTCCCAAGCCGACTCGATATCCTGAAATAAATACTGACTGGTTTAATGTCCTCTAGTACAGTGTTTTTCAAACGGTTGGTCGTGACCCTCTTAAGGGGTCGCGAGAGTATTTTAAGCGGTCGCATGCACTCTTTGCTAATGCATGTGATTTTATTCTGATATTAAGAGTCCTGCAGATTTTAACTTATCGACATGTTTTGTTTAAAACATAAATAAACTTCTGCAGCTTATCAACGTAAAAAAACTTTTCTAACAAATGAGTTATTTGAATGTAACAAAAACAAACAAGAAATTATATCTCAGTAGTGGTTAGTACTTAAAAAATAAACTATACACAAAATATTGCCTGAATGTTTTTAATACACATACTGTAAATAAAATAATTTATAGTACTAACCTCTTATTTATAAAGAGCACGAAATAATAAACTCTCTTATTATTAATTTCCTTATCATTGCCACCCCCTGTAAGGAGGAAACAGGATTTTTTTCTCAAATATTCTAGGGAGGTCGATGGAACCAAACATCCGGACGGAAGAGCCACATGACGAATTTGCCTGAGAACCGCTGCTATCGTAAACTAAAAAAGGTTCTCGAACAGACGACCCACTGGAAGAAATTAGCACTTGGGGAATCCAACCGAAACCGAACCGAGAAAATAAAAGAAATCTGGGGTGTAAGAATTTTAAAAGGAAGGTATTTAAACCTTAGGGAACGGAGGGTGTACGGGCGGACAAGGGAGAGGAGGGCTTGTAACCTGGGTTATGTCATGTGTTTTGCCAAGAAGTATTTTTCGATTATTGGGTGCTATTTATTTCAAAGCGCGATTTTCATTGTGGTCAAACTTCGACGCTCCTTATGAGAGACGCCTGAGGCGGTCGCCTCGCCGTCTCGCTATATTTTTTTAAATCGACGTTGTAAATCGATGTTTATTTTCCTGAGAGATTTTCGACGAATATCGAAGCTTAATTTTTAATCTCAAATATCGTAAGCTGGCATTTCCAAATCTAGATATTTTCGATCTTGTATAATTCTTCCAAACGCGTCGTTGACAAATATATTACATCGCGAATGTAGATAGTATATTATGCTGTACCTCGTGAAATTCTATAATGAAAACTAGAAAACGTTTAGTTTATGAAATTCTTTTGCCGAGAATTTTCCTTAAAAGAAGTATTTGCCAGTTCAGCTTAAAGGCTTTTAAACATTCGTGGATTCCAATTTAGGACTAATTAAGGAAAAAATATTAATATTATAACTGTGGCAATAATATTTTAGCCATCAAAAAAAGAAATATCTAATATTTTACTTTGTATCATTAAATATATATATATATATATATATATATATATATATATATCACTGTACTAAATATTCACTTTATTTAACATAAAATATATAGAGATAAAAATTAGACTTAATTCCAAGGTCGCCCGGCTCCCTGTTTGCGTGGTTTGAGGAGTCTGCACCAAGTCGGCGTGCAGTCCTTCGGAAGGGACGTTAGGCCGTTGGCCCCCATTTTGCCCTTTGTTAAGAGTAAGTTAATGACGGCACCGTCTTTCCCTCCCTTGTCTGATTGCGTTCGGTGTGGAAAGAGCTATGGCTATAATAAACCAAGAGGTTGATTAGACAAACATTCATAAACACACATTTTTATGTGGGTAGGATTATGTGCATAATTGGCTAGAAAAAACAGAAATGTAAAAAAATTAAATAATACGGCCGCTAAAAATTTGAAAAAATTAAACAAATATTTAAGATTTATGTATTTCTGAATGTGCTAGGAAGCTGACATTTTTTGCAAAGCTAGAATTCGTAAAATAACAGAATAGGTATTATAAAAATTCTGATATATTAATTTATTTGGCTGTTAAAAATTCTGAAAGTCTAAACAAATAGATAAATATTTAGGTACCTACTTGAGGACGAGCTAGGAAGCTGAAGTTTTTCAGTTATTTAGAGCTTGGTGCAAAAGCGCATACAAACATTTCAAATTCTACATGAAGTTTTATTGCGGCCGTTAATAATTTTTAAAATTTAGACAATTAGATAAATATTATTGCACTTATAGATGTGATGCAACATTAAAATGTAGCAGAAATGTTTGGTATTAATACCAAACAATAGAAAAAGTATAATATTCTTAAAATTGCAACAACTATTTCTGTTTGGTTGTTTAATCTCCTTTTAGTGACCATAATATTGGCCCATTTCACTGATCCTTTTACTTTAATTAGTTTCTTTCATATAATTTCAAATATAATTAAACTTTTTCAGCGCTGTTTATCTTAAAGATTGAATAAACCTGTAAGTAAATATTATTCTTTTTTCTAGGATACAATGGAGAAGAAACAATTCTGCTTTTTTAAATAAAAGCATCTCCTCAATTTAAAAGTGGAAACTCTTAGATTATATCGGGTCTCGGATCATTTTCATTCCAACATTCAAAAAGATTAAGGATTTATGAAATCCAGGGTAAATTCAAATTCTTTTCGAAAGATTTGTTTTGTATTTTATATTTAAGACTTCCTTTTAAAAACGAGTTTTATCTTCCTTGGTTGCAATTGAAATTATTGAATGTACTGTAAGCGCGTATTTTCGCGGGCGGTTTTTCATACTTTGGGATACATCAAAAAACTTCAACTCTAGAATGTGGGTTGAATATCCAATTATTTAAATATTATCCTCGTATGTCTAACGATATTTATAAAATAGAAATCAACCAGCTTCATCAGTATGTTATACCTAAATATAAATAAAACTCGATAATCATCTGCGACTAGTTAGAATCGTATTTAAGATATTTTAGATTTATTATGTAAATTAACACTCATATATAGACTATCTGCTCTGTTTGTTTAAACGAACCGGCTATTTTATCTTGGAATACTCACGGAAAAAACGACACTACTCAATATTTTCATCGAGAGTACAGTTCTAAGTAAAACGTAACTTCAGAGTATTTCCGCAACGACGAAAACATATAAAATGCTTTATCCGCCTTACGTTACCAACACAGAGAAACAAAACCAATGCAACACGAAAGCGCCACTATAGAAATGTTCGATATACGACGGTCGACGAAAAGAAACAAAAAAGAAACACGGGACGCGAAACTTATAAAAATAAAAAAAAAGATAAACCAAGGGTTACCCTACTTTCTCGAAAGATAGGAACTATATTTTCCCCAGGCTTTCCCTTCTCTCCCTCCCGCAAAAAAAAACTCCCAAGTAAAAAAAAATCCTTATCTTCAGCTCGCACCTCGCTTTTTTCTTTTTTTAGGCGGCGATTGCACCTCTCCTCCCCTCTTTCATTCCAAAATAAGAGAAAATTTCCGAGAAAATTCTTTCCATTTATCTTTCTGCCTTTGCGGATAAAAATGCGACCAGCCCATTCCCCGACCGCGAATGTTGAGTCGGATTGGGAGCGAACAATTTCCGTAATCCAGGTCCTTATTTGGAGTGAACGGCTCTAAAAAAAAGTAGGAAAGAGTACTGCACGTGCGTGGCGTATTCCGCTTCTCCATTCGATCGGGAAGGTCACTGCGCGTCTTAGAGAACGAACGGTATTCCGGTCGTCGAACGCAATTTTCTCTGTCCAATTTTTTTCCGAAATCTTTATTTTTGAATTTACTTCCCATCTGAATTCCAGCCTGCGTGCTTGTGAAACAGATGCAGTTGTCGGATTGACTCGAGGGAGCGTTTTTGACTATGCAGTAGTAGAATACACTGAACGGTATCCCAATAATATGGCACGGCCTGTATGCAAAGTGCGCATAAAAATCAATTTAAAAATTTTTTTTAAACTCACTAACGAAATTAATTTTGATAAGATTTCCTTTAATCTGTTTTTGATTAATGGCGCTCGAATAAAAAACTCAGCTGAAATAATCCGGAATTTATTGAAATTATTTTCGCGTCCTGCCATGCGAACGCATTTATGTTTTAAATTGATTTAAACACGTCTTTTGTAATTAAAAATGTGTCCTCCCCCATAAAACTACTTTCCTAAATGGTTTTCAACAGGTTAACAAGTTATCCACGTCTGCACTTGACACAGGTACAATGGGAACTCTAATCAACAGAAAGGCTCCGTTAATTAACGCCATTGATTTTCGGAGAGGGAGACAGAAACAGGGTCCATAGAAAATTCTCTAACTCTACATCCAGGAAAATTTGCAAAAAAATTAGGTTGCAAAAGAGCAGATGGGTGATTACTTTTTTTTACACAGCTTCTGTTCAATTCTTTCAGAGACGCACGTCAAATGCAAACTTCACTCCACCGGGACAACGTCGCTTTTTATTGAGATTTTCAACCGAATAGTTCGGAAAATTGCGAAAAAATAACAACTTGCGCACCAGAAGAACGACGAAGACAGAGAGATTTCGTAGAAAATCTTAAGTTGTTAATTGGGCTGAAAAAATTCACGAAATTCCACCAATGCCGACTCGCTCTCCCCGTGGTATCGACGGGGAAAAAGGATTTATTTTTTCACCGGTACCCTCTTTCAGCGAACGAACGCTATTCCCCGACCAAAAATTCGATTCCGAGAAATTTCATTGCCGATTAACCTGCCGAGTTCCTTGATTAATACGGGACGAAAAGGGAGGCCAGGGAAAAAGCGGCAATCGAGGGAATAGTCTCGAAGCGGAAGGATGTTTGAGAAGAAGAATTTTAATAACGTTCCTATTAATTTATTCAGTGCGGTAGAGAGAGGGGTGGTGGGTGGTGTGCGTGTGTGTGTGTGAGAGAGAGAGAGAAAGATGGGGAGGAGAACGCTTGGTAAGTTAAAGGAGGAAAAGAAGGGGTTATAGACGGGGATGGGACTACTTGGTATGCAAGAGGCAAAAAAAAAGGCAAAAGGCTTCAATAATTCTTTCGTCGGGCTCCTTATTAACCGAATCTACGAGCATAGATTCCTCTTGAGTGGAGGACGGTATGGTATAGGAAGGAGGGAGAGATGGGAGGAGGGAGAGAGAGGTGGAGGGAGAGGGGGAGGAGGGAGAGGGGGAGGAGGGAGAGGGGGGAGGAGGGAGAGGGGGGAGGGAGAGGGGGAGGAGGGAGAGACGGAGAGGAGGGTATGGGGAGGAAATGAAGGAAGATGGATTTCGGGGAAAATATCTCAAAACGTGGAGGCAAGAGCGATACGGAATCAGCGTACTCTGCCTTTTAATAGCTAGTTTGCGAATAATATGGGCCTCTCCTCGCCAAGCCAGCGTTATTAATAATATAAACTACTTAAAATTACAATTGCGTTATGCTGAAATGTTTAAAAAATTATTTATGTGAACATTTCGAGAATTTTAATAAAATAAACGGCGCAATACACATTGCACACACTTTCTCATATACGTTTGGCCGACTGTGTACGCTTATAAATCAAATTTAACCGTAGTTTAGCGTAAATTTTAATGCCACAGTAGATATTTAGTAATGTTTGGGACATATGGCTTAGTTAGTATTTTTTGTGACATCAGGCTGCAAGATTGGATGGATTTTAATCAAAATCCTCATAGCCATTTTTGAGTAAATCAAATTTTGTTCAAAAATATCCTAGAATAATGTGCCATTAATTATTACGCAATTTCGTTCATCTCCTAAGTGTATATTATGAACGCACAAAGTGATATATCATTCGATTTAGTTTTACCGTTTAGGCTGTAATAAGATTTTGAGTGTATCGCTGCGTAGGCGTGACGTCATAGGACCTAGGTAAGGTAGCGACGCCATAGAGCGATTTTATGAGATACTACTGGCCCGTTGCAGTACTTCCTGCAAACATCTAGAGACCCTTGCGTGAAGTGACCCAATGCGATAGTTCCTATGACAAAATTGTTACAAAGAGTGTTATTAGTTGAACTTTTATTGCCCCTCTTAAAATAATTATATAGCTCACACCATTTTCATAAAAAGAAGCACATACTTACATGATTTATACTAACAGTACATAATATTTTTGTTTTTTTTTCACTGTTTCAGATGATACAGAATAACGTATATTCTGTGGTTTGTTTAATATTAAGTAATAAATGCACCGGCCAAGCGTCAATATCGAAAGACATTCATCACATTATCAATATAGCAATTTGCTTAAACTGCACAATATGTCTTGCAAACGTTACGATATATTCAATTTATGAAAGAAATATCTTTCTATTTGAAATGTTAAGTTGTTCATTATTACAATGCATTGAAATCGCTTCTTTTCTTCGATAGGTGTTTCATTTGTTTTATGTTTACACGAAATTTTTCACATAAATTTTCAATCGGTTATTTTCCTTGATACGTTTCTTTAATTGTAAGCTTAGTGCAGGGGTGGGGAACCTGCGGCCTTTTGTGCTTCCCAGTGCGGCCTTATGCAGTGAGTGCCGTGCGATCCGGGTAGGCGATCCAGCATGGAACCACCTACCCTTTGAGGTGGTTGAATCAGTACGATACTAGTAGTCGACTAAAGTCCGCTTTTCTTTTACTCTTAAGGAAATGGGGAAATCCAAAACTCGAACATGGGAAAAACCATCCGAGGAAAAATTCCTCTTTTATGGCTCAGGGTTACTGGAATATAAACAATAGCGGATAAATATCAATTCACCATAAAAGTGGCGAGGAGGCGGGGCACTCAAAATTAGTGTGGCCATTGCTAATCCGGTACAAAATGAGATGACCCTACTGGGGCGGTAATCCTTGAACAAGGTGCCGTTGACCTTTTCCGCAAGTCCTTTCTCTCGAAGAATACCAAGTTATTACTCCTTTTCTTTTATTTGCGAGTCTGGGAAAACCCCATCTCTCGGTATAGCTTTTCCGGAAACCAGTACTATTTACTCCTTTACAATTATTCACCTTCGTGCAAATTCAAATTTATGAACTCTTAAATCTCTCTGAGTTCCTGTTGGAGAAGGGACGCTGCCACTTACTTCAGTTTAAACAGAAGAGGAGTTAAAGTTGAACATCTTGTATACATCGTTCTTCAACTAATAAATCATCAGTCGAAACAAGGAAAAGTGTCCATAAGTAATAGGTAAGTGCTTCTTTATTTTTAACAATAAATTATGTTTATCATATGTTTCAGTATTCAATCGAAAATATTACCATTTCGCTTATAGCTTATATTATAGTTATTAAACTTCTAAGTTTTAAAATGATAAATCGAATACGAGCGCAGTTCATATTAATTATAAAGTTTTTATAAGTATTAACGCTTTTAAGGGTTCATTCATTTTGAGAATTAACATTGTAGTGTACCTTATAGATTCCGTAGAGATTATCAGCAAAGTTAGATTGGTATTTTTGTGGGTTCGCGATTTCTTAGTACAGAAAAGAGAAAAAAGCTACATAGGTCGGAAGCTCTGGTTGTTGAGTGGTGATTAATTTGATTTTCCGGTACAAAGGGCAAGGATCTAATCCTTGAAGTGCCACTCTACGTCAAAAGAAGTGGGTATTATGATTTCTCTTAAAACTGCATAATATAGTAATTTACTTCTACATTCGGTTTGGAAATATGAAGATATGAGATAGGCATGAGGGGTGTTACTCCTGGTGACAAGCGGGCATACAAAGAGCCAAATCGCCAATCCTCACTGGGAACCAATCAAAAGGAGTATTAGATGGCATCATAAAATTAGTTTAGTGATTATCTCCAGTGAACGTACCCAAGAGGGCCGCAGCCGGCCAGAAAGGGAACATATAGTTGTTTAAAAATAAAAGCTAGATGAGCAAAATGTTAAAGGTTGGATAGGTAAACCAATTCTTAATTTTGAGTGTTTTATTTGAATTTATGAAAATTTGATTAATTTTAGTTATCAATTCATAAAATTATTTTTAAAATTTTATTTTTATTATAATTAATTTTTGTATGAACAGTTTTGTAATCCACTAATTTATTTTTATAGAAATTGTAACCTCAGCAATTTCACAAATAAAAAGAGCGAGTACAATTAAAGAAGAAAAGAGGGTGTTTAATGATGAATGGAAGTTACAATATTACGTTGTTCCTGTGGAAGATAAAATTATGTGTTTGCTCTTTAATTGTATAATTTCCACCATGAAAAGATATAATGCAAACCAGTATTATCAGACTCATAGGAATCACAAATATGCAGCCTTAGAAGGAAAAGTTCGGAAAGCCACTCTAACGTAATTAAAATTAAATAAAATCCAACAACAACAATTTTTCCAAACAATTACAAAAGCAACTGAAGCAACTTCTAAATTGGCTAAATTGGAAGAAAGGTAAGCCTTTCAGTGATGTTGATACCATTAAATAGTGTATTGTACAAGTTGTTGCACGTCTGGATCCAGATAAGGCGAACAAGTACGAACAATTACCTTTATCGCAGAGAACAATAACTGATCGCCAACCTGAATTGGCTTCGAACGTAAGAGAACAACTCCATAAAATCTGTCAGAGTGAAGGCTTTTGCTATTCCATAGCGTTAGATGAGTCACCTGATGTTACAGACTCTGCACAAGTCTTAATTTTTATTCGTGCTATAACTGCAGATTTTCTTGAAGAAAATAAACTTTTTTTACAAATTACATCTATATAGAACAAATACACAATATATCTTAACGCTTAGAATAAATATCATCTATTTAGTGCAGCATAACACAGCACCACCGAAGAAAATACATTTCTATTTGTCATGTTCTGTCTCAAATTTTGAACTCCTAAAATTCCCATAAAACTTTGCTGGAATATACTTTATTCCGTAGATTTCTAAGTATCATTCATTAAGTCACTACCACACAATACCACCTAAATATAAAATTTATAGCATAAATAGACTGTTTACAATATAAGTTTAAAATATACTCATTTCCATGTTTAGCGCCCTCTAGCACTGAAAATTCAAACTAATGGAGGATTCATAAAAATGCCAATCATAATATTTTATTAATACCTATCAAAAAAAAATTTTTCAACTATCTCTTAATACAAAAAAATAATATCTACAACGCCAAACGGTCGGACGACAAAACGATAAGAATAGCTCGTTTTTTACATTTTCAAAAACGAGCTAAAAATGCAAAATATGCCGAATACAGATCGTCTGCCAAGTCAAAAATCCATAAAGACAACATATTTTTTCATCTGTTTTTCTTTGCCGCATTCAAAAAATAAATTGGAGAATGAAACATCTAAATGAAGAATGCGCGAATGATATCGCCTTTTTATCACACTACTCTTGAAGAAGCATTTAACATATTTTTCTAATATTCAAGCTTCTGTGTGAAAAATAAAAATCTCTTACTACGGTCGATAATCCATGTACATACCTACGTTTCTCAGTGAGCACGAAACACTGCAACATAATGCACCGTTTTATTCACCGCATTGAACATTTGAAATGAACAACGTGATGAATTTTCCGGTCGATAAAAATCTAGAAATTCCTGCAAATTCCTCGAACTCCTGGACAACCACGTCCTACTACGCAAGAATTAATCCGTCATTGAATGCCGCACAATTCTCTCTGATTACCGTCCAAATTGCTCTTCAACGTTCCATGAAAATTTCGTAAGCTACAATTGAGTTTGATGTGATGTTCGGTGACGTAATATAACAGACCGAAAGTCCAAAGCTCTGGCTTCTAAGTGGAAGAGTTCCCTTAAAGCTTTCCCTTCCATATTTATTCTTTTCATTTATCTGAATATCCTCCTTCCCCACGCCTCCCTCGATGTACATAGGTTCCGACATTACAGCGATTATATTCATGCCACTGGTTTGAATGCTCATAGACGCGGTTAAAAAAGTTATTACGGTAGGGTTTGTTATTCATTACGCACAAATTTTGACGTGCATTGCGGCCCGAGTCAGACCGGAAAGGATAAGCACTAAAGCCGGTGCGCGGCGAATGTTAATCTCACCCTTTCCTACAAATACTTCTCGAATAACACGCAAATGGGCAGCGATTGTTGCCAAATCAATCTCGTCGATCTTATCGGTAATAAAAAAGATACGAGAACTTTCGTGCAGCTCCAGAATGACCTAATATGATGATTCATTTGGTGGGCGGTCCTAGACTTCGAATTATCCAGAAAGGAGTTTTATATCGCGCCGGCTTTAATTGTAATACCTGCAATGCGGTAAATTCCAACCCCTGAGGGACTCTGTTGGTTGATAAACAGGCGAAGCTTAGGTTCATAATCTTGAAAATTCGTACATTGCAAAACCGTTTATTTCAGTATCGTGATACATATACCCCTATTGTAAATTTATGCCGACAAAACTTTTCAGCTACAAAATGGGCGCGTTTTCGTTAATGGCCAAATGATTTAGAATTTATATCGGGAAAATTAAATTTTCGGATGATGTTTACGTTCCATTAATATTAAAAGCGTTTTATTTTTGTCCATATACTTTACAAAATGTCGTCCAAATACCTCCTGTGCAGAATCAGAAGTTGTTTGCAATTTTGACGATACTGTGTCTGGTAATTGCTCCGCCACGAAAGTATGACATGATTGGTTTTTGATTGTCGCTAAAGGAGAAAATTAACAAGGGCGGTGCACGCGTCCTCACAGGTTATGGTGTGCAAAGCCCCTATGAAACATGGCAGTTTTAAACTCCGAGAGCTACGCGGCCTGTGATGCAAGATGCAATTAACTTGTCAAGACCTATCTCTGTTTCACATTCGCGGCGTGAGAGTTCATGTCGCAAATCACATTTATTGGGATTAAATATGAAACGTATACAGAGCCATAAACTGTGTTTCAAGCCTCAGTTACCAGACGCACAAAAACTCCATTCGTGTTGTTATTTGACAGGTATAAAAAAGATTACAAGGAAGGCATCAAGAGTAAATAAAATTACAATGTTTCGATATAACACTAAGCAAAGGACAAAATGCAAAGTGATCGAACTTGTGGCAATAATGGAGGAATACAAATATTTCACTTTTGTATTTTTTCAGTTAGAAATCAACAAGAATTGTTCGATTTTTTCATGCCGGACGGAGAGGCTAAGTCACCCTCGCTTTAATTAAAATACTTCACCTAGAGCTAAAAACGTTTACATTTTCATGTCATAAAAATCCGAGAGAATCTGTGGAAAATGAGTGGAAAATTTTCATCCAAACTTTCTTTGTTTTTTCCACAAACTCGCGGCGCCCGGTAATCATTTTTCTAATTAAACACAAAAGTTTATGCTGCGTCTAGCCGAAAGTTTTATCTCGGACAAGGGAGAAGAATGAGCGATAATATTTTCATTAACGAGTAGTTGTCCGAGTGCTTCCCTATTGTGTATTTTACGCGAAAGAATGCACGCAACGTTGGATTACTTTAGAAAGAAGGCATACCGAGGAAATATACCAAAACGACAAAATTAAAGGAAGAGTCAATATTTCAACAGATTCCGAAGAATTTATGACATTAACAATTCCGTATATATATATTTAAACGTTGGAAATTTTTGAAAATGAGAAATCTCAAGCGTTTCTACGTGGCAATATCGAAATTAGGCCAAGCGTCAAGATTGGCGCCTCGAAAATATAGCCCTATATTTAACTTCGCTGCTTTCTGAGAGAGCGGAGATGCAGTGACCCATTCAGGAGCGGGAGGTCACAGGTCGAGTGAGGGGATGATAGTCGGAAAGTGCGCAATAAAAAGCATCGCATGAAAGAGGTTTCTCTCTTAGAGAAACGATGGCCACCCTTTTCTAAATGAAGAGAAAAATGGCGAGTCTATTCCCAGTACTAGAGAAGAGGGTTTAAAAAACGGTTGTTTTTTTTAGAACGTTTCTAAAGTCATTAAAGCCAAGGAGAGTCGAGGAAGAAGCTAGCTAAGACTCAGGAGGCAATCCGCGGAGGAGAGAAGAGTTAACATAACCAGCACGAGAGAGAAAAAATAAGAATTACAACCTGCCCGGTTGAATAACTTATCTTTCGGGAAGGTACGAAAGAGTTCTTAGCGACAGGATATACACAGGGAGGGGGAGAGGTGGGTTCAGTGCCCTTGAAAGGGCTTTCGGATTGCAGGAGCTGATGAGAGCCACGTTACTCTGGTTCCTTCCCTCTATATTATCTCTTTCTTGCTCGAAAAGTGCTATTCGTTACTTAAAATACGATAAGTAATATTCAACAGAGTCCCGTCCCTAAGAGCAGGTAGATATCCGCAAAAAAATGGAGAAGGAAGCGTAAAATTGAAAAGAAAATAGGGATGCGAACTTGGGAGCTGTCGTTTCGAGCTTTTTGAGCGAGCGGCGCGCTGAGCTACGCCTCAGGCAAAGGAGGAGTCTTTTGAATAAACATCAGCCGAGCCTTAGCTCGTTTGTTCCGGCGTGAAAGGAAGAGAAATCCCCTCATGTCCCTCTTTCCATCTCTCTTTCTGACCCTCTTCCTACCATCTACACTTGCTTCTCTCTCTCTTTATCTTTACCGCTCTCCGTCTGGATGAATATGGGACAAAAGGGTTCAGAGTATATACTGGCGAGCTCATTCTCTTCTCTCTCTCTCTCTCTCTATGGTTACGCTCTCTCTCTTCTCGGTTTGTACAAATTTGCCTTTCGTTCTCCGTAATCGGGTGAGTGGAAAATAACTAGGATGCGCAAGATCTTTCAGTTAATGACTTTTTTGGAGCCTGCGTTCGAGGCTCCTCGTCCGCTCTTCTCTCTCTCTCTTTTATCTTTCTCCCTATCCCTATCCTATTTAGGGCTTGTTGGAAAATTTTTAAGATTAAGATTAAGATTGTCGTTGTGAACGAAAAATGCGGTGCAAATAGCCTTCCCCCTTTATTTTTCAACGGATTCTTATTAAGAGCACCTCTTTAAAAGAAGATGCTTTGGTAAAATGGGCCACGTCCCTGAATTATTACCGATATAGTACATAAAAATCAGTTCGTTCCCAATTTTTTTAATACCGGTGAAAACGCACGGGCTTTATCATTGGTAATAATATGTGATAAATTGCGTGTTGAAAGTAGAAACTATTAAAGAATTTTAGTGGGTTGCGGTTAAAGATGCTGGACGAAGCATAGACGTCGTTGCTGATCAAGCACTTCAATAGCCGGATTATTAGGATTGTTATTATTTTAACATTTTGACACGGAACCTAAATGCTGCCTTCGGAATAACAATGAGGACAATTATCACGGAAGGAATCCCAATAGCATCACTATAATTCCGGCCAGTCGGAAAGTCTTCCCTAACCTTAGCGACGTGAAATTATGATCACACTGTAACTGAGGTCTCCCAGACCCCTATTCTTTATAGCACGTTTTCTTAAAAGAAAAAAACTGCTAATGTGATCCCTCTGTAGATTTTCTGCCAGATGTCTTCCAATTCGGAAAATTCAAAACTTTGAAATGGTATTGTAATCAAATTACTGAAGCTAGAGGAGTGAAGTTTTCACGGGTGAGAATGTCTAGTAAAGGTCCATAATCCAACGATGCGGGCTGTCCCCACACCAAACGAGGAGTCAAATCAGAAACCCGAAAATTTTCAATAAAATCTGCTTCCACCTCTTGCTTATTCCTGTTATTAATTCCCTTGCCATCTCTACAGCTTGATTTTCCGTATTTAATAATGTCAGGAGGGATAAGAAGTAATTAAAAGAAAAAAAATTAGTCATTTTGTTTCTCTGTAAAATGGCAGAAAGTAAAATAGCGGAGTAATTTGAAAACATAAATTGTGTTCTGTCTCACAGACCCCACCACAGTAGCTAAAGGTTAAATTGCCAACTCAAAAACTTTCACATTGTATCTGACTAAAGTACCCTATTAAAAATTTTCAAAACACTACCCCCATAAACTGTTAAGAAACATCATCAGAATAACTTTTTGAGGATTTCTGGATTAGAAAATATTCAATGAAGTAAACCTTCATTGTGTTCCTAAACCAAATGAATAGCTTAATAATGTTATATCCCGGATATAATTATTTTTGGCTATTCATACCCCTGATGAACTTGTTATCAAGTAGTTTTAATTGAAAAACATCCAAAATTAAATGAAAATAATTACATCTTTCTTCGTTTTTGAATTGACAAATGAAAAGGCCAGAATTGGCTTAATAATTTGGTGGCTCTAACACGCAAACATTGAAAAAAATAAAATTAAACGAATTATGGAACTTCATCCTTTCCCTGCGTTATTCCCTACGCAAATCCAGTGAGAGAAGGTGTTCAAAATTCTAATTTTCGTCGAATTAACGTAATTATTCACCGTTGGACATTCATTTGTTAAACAACATTCTGTACCAATCGTGTAACTTTTGAACTGAAAATAATGCGGCGAATAAACTAATTGAAATTCTCATTGCTGGCGGTTTCATGAATTGATCCAGCATTTCATTCTAATTCGATTTTTTTTAACATTCCACAATGAGTGACCGCGTGTTTTCAAGGGTTTACTCCACAATATACTTGTGGTATTATAATTATTAATGTCACGAGCTCGTGGATTGAATGTCTCATCCCATTAAATAGCAATATTTTACAGAATTTCGGCTAAATTAGGGTATAAAGTGCCAAAAATTCATCTCTAAAGCCCGACGCCGTATGTAGTTCAACTTATGTCAAGTGAAGCGAAGTTCTATGGCAAGACAACGTCTTGGTAAGCATTAATAAGAACGACACCTGAGTCTTTGCTACAGTTCATGGCAGCTGCTCTTAAAAAGTTTAAAGAGAACCGTTTGCCTCTAATTGAATAAAATTAATACTTCCGACATTCCGGAACGAATGGAATTACGCGATGATATCCATTTATTGGTTTGCAGTTGATGAAAGCTGTAAAACTTTTCCTCGAATATTTCTATGATGGTTCGCCTGTATGAACTATGAAAGGATAGAGTAACAATGTATTAAAACGTACACGCAGAGAAAACATACACTTCACGACCGGTTTCTATGCATGGCGCCTTCATATAGTTGCAGCAAATCATGCAACGGTCTTGAAGCGTATTTTGCTTGCAGAAATTAGTACTCGTTTATATATTTCCTATAAGTGTATAGTTTTAAATTAAGCGGCATTTATGCATCCTAATATTTGGATAACAACTTGGCAATTTTACAGGAATCTCAAAATAATATTGTCAAGGTTATGGTTATTAAATAGGCGATCGCAGCAAATACAAGAGGATATTCAACGAAACGAAATAGTTTCTTCAGTAAAAAGTGGCTAATAACCATGCCTGTTCGAATGAGAAATATCAAGTTGTTCAATTTAGTTCAAAATGTTCTATCTGGTTATTCCTAAATGCCTATTTTGCATCTTACATTACTGGTGATCATGTTAATGTTTAATCTATTAATCTTTGCTGGTCCTTGTTCCATCTTTAAAGCAAGAACATCTCATTTTCTATTCTAACGAAAATCTATGCAAATAAGAGCATCTTCAATAGTTGCGCAAGACTAAAATTTTTAATGTTTCATGTGATTTATGGAAATCAAATTCGTTTCGAAAGATATCTTATGTAAAGACTTTCGCAAGGAAAAATTGACGCTATTACAGCAAAATTAAAGATAAAAAATAAACCATGAAGAAATAACGACTAAAATCAAGTCTATCAGTTACGAGAGGATAATTTATAGACAATGGGAATATTAAAAACTCCTCTTTTCTAATCATTTCTTCGATGCGTTCTGAGTTCTTCTTATATAATAGGAAATCCACCCGTTGTAACATATAATTAATTTACGAATACATATTCTGAAATACATTTCATATACCAAGAAAGTATAATAAGGATAAGATACATTACAAAAATGAAACAATAATGTCTGAGTGGGAGAGAACACCTGAATAATTTACAGTAGAATACAACGCTGAGTCTTTGTTTCAGCCTAAATAAGGCGGACATATTATAGTGGCAATGTAACTATAAAAACGTAATCTATATATATATATATATATATATATATATATATACATACATAGACGTTCCTTACAGAGGAGGATGTCATTATATATAGACGTTCCTTACAGAGGAGGAGTAGGATATAACATATAGGAGGATACTAATGTTTAGGCTCTTCCAGATGAGCTGCAGAATCGAAATTTTTTTCTTAGGTAGGAGTTTTTGCAAAACCTACTAAAAAAACGAATATCATGAAAAAGTGCAACAATGCGGCCGCTAAAAATTCTCAATTGTATAAACAAATTTTCAAGGTTTATGTTTTTCCGAATGTGCTACGGAGCTGAAATTTTTTTAAAGTAGGATTTGTAAAAAACGAAATAGGGATTATACAAATTTTGAAATTTTAATTTGTTCGTCAGTTAAAAATTCTTAAAGTTTAAACAAATAGGTAAAAGTTAAGATACTACGTGGCAAGTTAGAGAGCTGAAATTTTTAATTTATTTAGATTTTATTCTATATAAACGAATAAAAATTTCAATTTATACATCAAATTATTATCGTGGCCGTTAAAAATTATTTAAATTTAAAAAATTAGATAAATGTCATTTCACTTCTAATTTTGCTATAAATTTAAATTAGGCAGAAATGCGTGGCATTATTAGCCCAATCTGGAAAAAGTATAATATTAATAAAATTGCAAAAATTAGCGATTGTTTCACTCCATTATTTTTCCATAAGGAAAAAACGAAAATCGGTCCTGAGGAGAAATCTTTTCAATTAAAGATATATTTCCCATGATAAATAATCTCTCTGAAAAATTAAGGTTTTTTCAAGGTGATATGAAATGCTTGCAGTATGCAAGCACCTTCTACTAGTATATATATATATATATATATATATATATATATATATATATATATATATATATATATATATCATATAAAACCTGAGGCTCTTCCTGAAATGCTACAGAGGTTAAATTTGGCATGAATATTGGTCATTGGTTACAACTTCTGCAGAAAATCAGAAATTCTAGAAAATGTTGTTTTTAAGGGGTGTTTTAGTCCCCTGGGTTCAACTTAAACATAAGAAAAGCATAGAAAATGATGCAGAGGTATATAAAATTGCTTTTTTAAATTATTTACTATTAAGATACAAAGTTTAGACATGCACCGTACAGTGAGTGAAAGAATGAAGTTCATTTTTCTTGTAGACAATTTCAAATCCATTCTGAATTTGCGCAAAAATTTTATTTTAATCATAAATTTATGAAATTATTTTCAGTCTTCAACAACGAAAAATATAAACTACCATAGCAGCGACTCCAATTCATTTCAATGGGAATTGATTTTCCATACTATATGAGCATTGATTTGATACTTAGGCTGCATTATAATCCATTTGATTTCAGCCAACGACGTATACATATGATGACTTGATAATTTTAAATAAATTTTTTTATCCGGATACGTACTAAAAGGGACTGATGATTTCACCAGAATCATAGCACACAAAATATTCTAATTTTTACATAAATTTCAGTGTAACATATAAGCTATTGTCTTAATGATGATTATAGTTATTGCTTAAAAAGGGCGATCTGAGCCATGAAATTTGAAATTGGAAAACTTGGACAAGAGCCGATTGGCAGAGAATTTAGAAATTCCGGATAGATGCCTTAATTTCGCAGAAAATGAAAACTATTATCTTATATTAATGTGTTCTGTGTAGTTCAAATGCTGTCGCGTTGGTATATTTACGAGTCTATATCTTGGTGTATGGTGACTTTTTGAAGGCTTGCAGTATGCAAGCACCGACAACTCGCACGCACACACACACACACACACTCACACAGGGTGTCCGACGACTTTATTTCATTACTTCAGGATCTTATTCCTTAAGTAATTTTGAGTAAAAAATGTCATATGAACACGGGTGTGGTGTCGTGTTATTGGGAATCAGATGGTTGGACTGTACTTCTTCCCGCCACGTCTGACAGGTGCCATTTATGCTGATTTTTCAGAAAATGAAATGCCGGGTCTCTTAGAAGAATTCCTTCGCAAGCACGACTTCAGATGTACTACCAGCATGAGGTGGCACCCCCCATTTTAGTAGGAAGGCTGTGCTGTATCTTAACAAAGAAGTTCCCTAAACAATGGATCGGTCATGGTGGTGCGCAGGATTCGCCACCAAGGCCTCCGTTGGATTTCCATGTGTGGGAACAAATGAAAAACATTGTGTATGAAGCGAAAGTGAGCACGAGGGAAGAACTTATTCAACGAATTTTTGATTACGTGAGACGCGTTAATAACGCTGCAGTTCTTCGTACCGTACTCAAACGGGTCAGATTGTGCATCCAAGCTGAAGGCGGCCATTTTGAACAATTTTTGCGACAATGGATCAATGTAAAAGAACGATTATTTAAATAATACATTTTTCAACAATTAACAATGTATACGAATAATTATTTAAACAATATATTTTCAGCCATTAAGGTATACAAGTCAAACTACGAGATAATTTCAATTGCCCGTAGCTCTGTAACAAATGAAAATCGGACCTATGCTCATATGACATTTTTTACTCAAAATCACTTAAGGAATAAGATCCCGAAGTTTTGACATAAAGTCTCCGGACACCCTGTATATATATATGTATATGTAAGAAGCAGCTATTTGTAATTATGTTACGGGCAAATAATTTTAGAAAATGCATTTTTCGGGATGTTCCCGGGAAATTCGCGATGTGACCAATTCGTTTTGGGCAAATATCGATGTAACGGGGTTCACATTTTATATCCGTTCCGAATTTGTTCCGGTTTTTGGTGTTCTGTCCCGGTAACTCAAACATATGTTTCGGTACCTTTAATTGCAGATTTTGTTAATTATAATGAATTACGCAGCAGTTATATCCATCTATAGTTCGTATTAAGTCAGTTAAAGATAAAACTCGAGTCACCAAATACAAATCAATACAAGGATAGAGTTACCAATCCAACCAAGCCAAACCCAACCCAGAATATACCAGAATGGGACAATTCGGCGCTGGGACAATTCGGGGACGGGACTATTCGGCGCCCCAGTTTGAGTTGGTTCCATTTTCCTCCCCGAGACTGGTTATGTGGTTGGGGGTTTGTATCGTTATATATTTTCCTCCTCCTGGTTGGGTTAACTGGTTGGGGGTTTGGTTTGTTATATTTTCTTTTTCCGGGTTAGATTGTGTTTGAGGGTTTGGTACGCTCAATTTTCTTCCCCCGGGTTCGGTTAAGTGGCTGATGATTTGGTTCATTCTATTTTCCTCCTCCGGGTTTGGTTATGTGCTTGGGGGTTTGGATAGGTCCATTTTCCTACCCCGGGTCGAGTTAGTTGGTTGGAAGTTTGATTCGTTTCATTTTCCTCCCCAGGGTTGAGCTATGTGCTTGGGGGTTTGGCCCGTTCCATTTTCCTCTCTCGGGTTGGGGGTTTGGCCCGTTCCATTTTCCTCTCTCGGGTTGGGGGTTTGGTTCGTTCTATTTTCCTCCTCCGGGTTGTGTCAAGTGCTTGGGAGAGTACAACTGTTTTACTTTTTTTTGGCAAATTAATTTAAAAGTTGTTTGATCTAGATATGCCAACACATTTGTGGGCTATTCGCGATATGCCCGGGCAAATCCCGAAGTAAACTCTACTTTGGGATTGGCCCGGGCATATCTAGAGTTACCCGATTTCGAGATTTGCCCGTAACACGCACGCACACACGCACACACACGCACGCGCGCGCACACGCACACACACATATATATATAGGCGATGTTTAAGTGAAAATCCCTACGCTATTTACTATTTTATAGCTCCAAAATTTATAACAACGTTTTCTGAAAACTGATTCCACACATTAAGGTTATCAAATGTGATAGTCCCGCTTTAGCCCTTAAAAATGTAGCGGAAGTGAACCGGCTTAATTGCTGAAAGAAGATGAACGGTGACAATTTCATTAAAGTCGAGCTTTAAAAAAATAAAATAACCGTTTTCAAGAGTCCCTTTTCACGAGATTCCATTTTAATAATTTTTACGAGCGGACCCTTTTATCCTACGCCACGCCGTGAAGTTATTACTTTTTTTTAAAGCTTCCTGCAGCGAACGTTCGTTATTTTTTTCACCCTTTATCACAGAAACGCAAGAAAGAATTCGGTCACGAATCCGTGACGCTGGATAGCGCACCGTGGAACCACGGGAGGGAAGGGGGTTGAGGGGGGGGGGGGGGAGCGGTTGTCCTATTCAGGACGTGACGGGTTTTCTGGAGCTCTATTGGGTCAATCGCATCGGTTCGTGAGATGGGAGAAGAAGTGGCCGGCTTTAAACGGATCGTCCCGAACTTCCTCCTCCGGGGTCCCGGAGACCGTAATGGGTGGGAGGGAGGAGTAGGGGTGGTTTTGGGGGAAGAGATCATTTCATAACGGGGCGCTGACCCTTCCGATCCCAAGTTTGTTCCTTTCGAAAACCACTGCGAAAATTCCGACTCGGACGAATCGGTTTACGAAGCGACAGTGTCGCCTTTACTCTTTTTTCGCGTCCATGGAGATTTTTTTATCATTACGCTCGCCGAGTAGGAGCTCGGGTAATTGCTTTCGGTCCTTGCTTTAAAATGCTTTTACGGACATTCGCGAGCTTGGAGAGTACTTCGGTCCTCACGTATTTCATGGCAAAAACTAAAAATAGAGTTATTTATGTCCCTATAAAAATATTTTGTAATCGCACTCCGGAGATGTGACTGAGTGAATTAAAAGTGATCAAAAAGTTACTCACGGTGTTTTATAAAATTTATGAATATGGGCATTCAACACTATTAAATCTAAGAATCTAATACCAGCTAACATAGATATGGTTTCTCAATTACGAGGAATAAAATTCGAAATAAAGAAATAATTGGTTCAAAATCATAATCATACTGCATTACATCGAAAAGACTGACGTTATTGTAATGTAAATAAGTCAAGGTTCTAAGGCAGGGGAGGGCCAACTGCGGCCCGCGGGCCTCATGCGGACCGTTTGGGTCATTTATGCGGCCCACGAGATATTTTGAGAACGAAATTAACCATTATCCATAAATATCTTCTTTGAGGGTAGATAATTTTTTTGGATGACTTTCGTTCTGATATTTAATCCAGTATTTCCCTAACAATAAGTTGGTTCCTCGGAGACAAATGACTCCGTGAAAACTATTTTTGGCCATAATGAATAGGTTATATAATCAGAAAACATTCTTCTTTACAATAAAATAGCTGTATTTATAGTACTGCGCACGTGTCATATTTTCACATATAGGTGGCGCAACTGTAAAAATTTCTCGGTTATTGCCGTAAAAACACACCCACAGTAACGAAAATGAGTTTTATTTTAGTTACGATTTCTAGCGGAACCATCAAAGGATTAAGAATTGCCTATGCGGCCCACCAAAAGATTAACAACTCCCTATGCGGCCCGCCGAGTAAAAAGTTTGCCCACCTCTGTTCTAAGGGAATTAAATTACGTTTACTTTCATTTGATAAGTATACATTCTGACATGGATATAAATAGTATTTTAACTTAACACAACAACTATTTCACTGCGGTATGTTTCAACGTCCAGATGAAAGTTACAGTCTTTTTAAGATTCGCGAATGAAATTTAAGTCCTAGGAAAGATTCCTAAACGTTTCGCCCAAAGTCTTTCATCCACGAGACGTTTGATCCAAAAACATTTTACTCATGACATTTCATCCACAGGTTTTTTGCCCACTTGTCAGATCACCCATCAAAAATTTCCCCCAAAAACAACGTTTCGCCCATGCTGTTGTTAGAATGTTATTTATATTAACATTCAAATGCAGTCTATGGCGTCTATGGGATAAAGGTTTGGATGAAATGTGGCGTTGTTAGTATTAAAAACCAAAATTAATTTTTAATTAATTCCACAAAGCCTCGGCCTCGTCTATTAATGTTAGGATAAAGGTTTATTGGCGTGACTTTCATATCGCAATTCTTCATAGAATTTCAATTTTAGCTTATTTATGAAATCCAAAATGTATTATTTCTACGTTTAATTGTTTTTAGCACATTATGAAAAAAGCTATATTAACGGTGGAGGATAAATAAAAGTTAAAATAAAACTCAACAATGTAGTTTTAAATATGTATAATTTTATTTCGAGGTTTTACAGGATGAAATTTATTTTATTGCAATTTCATTTAATAGCTTAAATCATATAGCATTGCAAAATAGCGGAGAATCCGCCGAGTCGTGAAATCTTTCTGGCATTATTTCGATTGACAAAAATCGTGGGTGAGTGGGATGGAGGTATCATATTTTACATCCAATGCGAAAAAAAGGAAAGACGACCAAAGATGTCGGTGATGCTTAAACTTTTCCAATTCGCAACACAGGAACCTCGTTGAGCGATAGAGATGTGCACGATAGAGAATTATATTCAATAAAACTTCGGCGAGTGTGTCATTTACTGAAGAGATATATCAGTACCAGACACGCCCACGGTATAATCCTGGAATATAGGTTGGTCGCGTCTACTGTCTCAGCAATCGTGGTCGTTTACCCACGGCGGAGATTTTTTACGGGGACCTTGTCATTAAAATTGTTATTTCCTCGAAAACATATCGACGGAGATTAAGTGAATTAGAATGGTGTGTATCTTATAGCTCATTAAAATATGATAGGTCAATGATATTCTCCCCTTACCACACTTCAATTGCGGTGGCTTGCAAGGTATTTATTCAGACTCACGTCATACAGGTAATTTTGCAAATAATTTTGGATATTTGCTATAGAAACAAACTGTAATTGTGTTTTTTAAATAGGTAACCTTATATTTATAATCTCGATAAACATTTTTCATTTCTGTTATTAGATTATAGTTGATTGTCTGTAACTGATGTTCTGGAAATTTTTTAAGTTACGCGCCAGGATTTCCATCTTAGTCATTGTTCTTAATGCTCGACGCCTAACAGCTGTCTGCGCAGTATAACGGAAATTTTATTCATAAACTGTTTACTCCATTGTTCCGAGATATGGAGCTAGCACCATATGTCCAGCTCTCTTTTATTAGGTCGGTTCTATACATACATTCACACGTTAGCGCGCAAGGATTAGATGAATTTAGGGCCGAAATGAGCTTGCTATTTCAAAATGCACCGAATCTCAATGAGTTCATTGTCCATCCCCGAAACGGAGCCTTATGTTGCTGCATCTGTTTGGCAACTCGCGTGCATCCAACCGAGGGTAATGCTCGTTCATATGCGCAAGAGCAATTAAATTTTTGTTCGACTTCCTTTCCAGGTTATGGGTTCCATATGATCTTAACAGCTTTATATTTTATTTGAACCTATCATCAAGTGAATGATAGCATCTGAATAACGCACCTCTGTGTAGCCATAACTGTACTTTAATTTACTAAAAGTGACTGCGGTGAATTATTAACTATATTCGGCACTGCAATAAAAATAAACGCTTGCCAGGATAGAATTTTTTCGGTTCTCGCAGCAACATTTGAAACAGCATGTATGTACATGCTGCGAGGATTTCCGAGCTGCGCCTATGTAATCATATTCATTATTTTTGTTTATTATATGATACTTTATGGAGCTATTTTTGTGAATACGTAGGGATGCTTAATTTTTGTGACCCTTATTTTCCTTCAACTCTCGCAATTAAAGTGAGAGCCTTTTTTTTAAGTCACTAAAAATTTTTAGCTCCCGACAAATAACTACGCAGACTCTACGAAGAAATTAACTCTATAAAATAAAATTTTAAAGCTAAAATGTAATTTTAAAAATTTCATTTTGCAGAAAATTATCACGTTAGACGAAATGTAATGGATTGGTAACTAAAGCAATTGGGAAAGCGAAGTGTGAAATACTCATCTGGTGTACACTGTGTTCCACTAAATCAGAACCTAATATAAAAATTTCGATGAAATTTGGTTGTGTAATCATATGTTATTTCTGTTGCTTCAATTTACAAACATTCATTGTCATAATAACCCCCTCCGTGTGGCGATGAATTGCTGTCGGTGAATTTTCCTCGGCGATGAATTGCTGGCGGTGAATTTTCCTAGACCCATATTTGAGATAAGAGAATAATGTTTTTCTATTCCTAGAATATGGAATATATTTCCTTCAAGTTTGGGAAGTACTATGAAGAAACAGCACCTTTACAAGTCAGCTTCTCATTTATTCTATTTTCTCTTATCGCCCGGTCACTTCACGTACGAAATTGATGAGTTCCTTTTGTGGAGAACGTCTCCAATAGAGGATGTTGCCTCCTCCCTCTTCCCTTTCCGTTCGTTTTCTGCCTTTTGTGAAAAAATAAATAAATAACGTCCCAATTCGGAGATTCGCCGCCGTTACTCCAATCCATCCCCTCCCCCAAACACGTCATTCATCAACTGCGAAAAGGAAGTGGGTCATCAGGGCAATCTGCGGGGAAAAGGAGGGCCAGAGAGGGAGGTAGAGAGAGATAGGGAGTTCGGGAGGAGATTTCGAAACTATCTGGTGACGACGATGGCGGTAATAAAATGGAATTTTCTAGTTAATAAGCCCCGTAATCACCCGGGGAGGCAGGCACACCGAGAAACAAGCCCATTATAAGAGTCTAGAGCGTTATTTGTGCGGTCCGTTCTAAATAAACCCCACCGTATTTCCCTACGCGAACTTAGCGAGTATATCTTCGTACGACGCTATTTTTAATAGGGTTACTGCAAAATAATAAAAAATTAAGACGCGTAGTATTTTGCTGAATTTTTTTCACGCCGCATCATCAAGTTTTTTTAATCGCCGTTGCTCAAATAAACAACCGGGACATTTGCAATCATCGCTGAAGCTGTTATAACCCCATATTGTTTTTTAACTTGGAAAGAGGTCTATATTTCCAATTTTTATGTGCATACCACGCATTAACTACGCTAAGGGCAGAAAAAAAACGCGAACTTTACTTTCTCGTCTCTCATTACACCGCTTAATGATGCACCGAAAGAATTATTTAAATTGTTTTTCTTATTTTACAGGCTCGTTACGCCAGCTTTAATGCGCTATTTGAATATAACTAAGACGGAGGGCGGCCATCACCCGATGAGAGGTGAACCAATTCCTCACGCGACAATGGCCAATGGAGGGCGTCACATGCACACGATTGTTTTTTGTTTTGGCTCACGAGAAACGAGCGGCGCATAACTCTAGGACGTCCGTTCTTTTCCTTTATTTGGTCGCTCTCTCGCTGGAGCGACTCGTTTCTATAAACACTTGGCAGGGGTCCCACATCGAGCGATAAAGAGAGAGATAGAGAGAAAGAGAAAGATAGAGAGAAAGAGAAAGATAGAGAGAGGAAAACGGGGACACAGCGGAAAACGAGACACGGCGAGCGCATTCCCTATTTGCATATTTTTGACACCGATACGCGGAAACAAAAAAAAGGATCGGGATGACTTTGTAAAGACGGAAAGTAATTGAAAATGACGCCGTTCGCTGGATTCTGAAATGAATTTCGGATCTTCTTCTTTTTTCTAAGATGGCTTTATTTTATTATATAGAAAATATCTTTACGCCTCGTTACCGAATGCTCAATTATCGATTTCGATGTCATTTTCTCGAGATAAGCGGCAAAATAACGGTAAATTTTCGTCATGATATATGTATATTAGAAAGCAATGAATTAGAACTATAAATATTATTTTCACGGGGACAAAAAGGATCCATCAGAACAATATAGCCGAGAATTGCTACATTAAGTTAAACCATGCACTTTTAAAGTACTAATTTGCCAGTTTACAAATAAAATGAAACGTATTTATAGATTTAAATTTGTATGAATACATCAAAAGTGACGAAATTATTGCATGTTGAATCTAACGTAAAAATTATATTGTTAGGCTATACCAAGCTTTTTTAAAAAATCGGTTTGTCAAGTGTAAGATATATATAATTCAGAAAAGTTTGAAAAAAATACATATTTACTTTGCTACGTACTTATGCCTTGTTTAGTTAAAGTCTAATTCTGATAGTTCAAATAATCTTCATTATTAGGGCCGTCTTAAGAAACTTTGACCCTCTGGGCCAATAATATGAGGCTGTGTCACATATTTTTAACGAATAATGGAAAATAAATAGAATTATAATTTTTTATTTAATATGGAATTTATTGATCATAAATTAAACATATTTGTTCATGATATAATTAATAATGTGTGGCTTCTGCGCCCTTAAAAGGCTGGCGTCCCTGGGCTGAAGCCCATTTAGCCCAATGGTTAAGGCGGCTCTGTTCAAATATAGTAAATTGATTTCTCAGTAAGCGCTATGGTAATACGATACATATTTGTAATACATTTTAACAGAGCACCCTCTATTAATTGAAAAGTTCATCCAATGAATTGCGATAGCATATGAATTAACTGTTATAATTGCCACAACTTAATTCAACGTATATACCTCATAAATAAGATGATATTCCTTTGAATACATGTTTAATATCTTAACCGTTCTTTGTCACAAATGCAACTTCGATTTTATTGTTTTACTATATTTTCTCTTGTCCACGTTAGTATTTCTTCGTTTTTCATCTTATCCGTCCTTTTTATCTTCAGAATCCTTCACCAGTACCCAAAATTCAAAGTTTTCCAAATATTTTATATAATTTTTCGAGTGTCCATATTTCCTCTCCATACTTATTGACACTGCATGAATGGCATTTTATCAACTTCCTACCTATATCTTCCTTTATATACATACGTAAATAGTTATTATTTTTTAAAAATTTACCTCTTGTTTTAATTCGATTCATCCTGCAATTCTGCAACCATTCCAACCACATCCTTAAGGCAATTAATCCTCTCGATACAAAATGTCGGCGGACGATTTCAATCGCTTTCCAACTATTTTCTATGCCGATGCGGAGGACGCAATGCAAATGACGGCAATTAACCATCGCGATGTTGAAAGCAATGGACGATTTGTCACCGTGTCAACGTTTTATGAAAGTCGAGCCCCGTCTAATCCGCAGATGGCATTAAATACCGCGCGTGGAGAGCCTTCCACTTTTTGAAATATGGACGGCCGCCAATATATATGAATTTCGGCTTTTTTTCGGTCGAGTTCGAGTCGAAAGTTTATTCCGTAGCCCTCCTCTCTCGACACGTTTGCCCTTCGATTGATTTACGGAAGGCGGACGAGTTACGCAAGCCATTCTGGACGATATGAAACTTTGGAGGGCGATTTATGCGAAGGATATTCGTAATTGATTGCCAATTTTTCCGCACAAGAGAGACAGGAAATCGCATTTTAATGAAAGACGAATAGTTCGCTCGCGACAAATTTTGTTATATATATAGATAATCTTTTCGATGAGAAATCTTTTACTCGCGAGGCAATGCCCCGAAAGTTATTCCTTTTTATACGAATGCTGATTTTTATCTTCGGACAAAATAAATCGTTTAGGTAATTAGCCCATACAACAAGAGTTGTTAAGGCCGTTACGATTACATGGCTCTCGGAATCATGATTTATATGGAATAATATATACCTCAATTAAAAATTCAGAGAATGTGCGAAGAAATAAATATACTTAGTAAAATTAGGGCATTTTTGGCCCAATGTAAAAAAGTTATAAGAATTTTGAAATTGGCGATCACCTGAAGAGTAAGTTAGGATATTATAACTGAAATAAAAAGAAAAAACTCTGTGACTCATTCCAAAATGATGGTCTAAAATAACAAGCAATGCATTTATGAAAGGATTTATTATGTAAGTTATGAGCTATTATTCTTTGGCGAAAGATCGGTCCTATGCAGATTAAAACCCATAAATTGCCAGTAGCAATAGTATTGCGTTTTATTTGCTTGAAAATGAGTCACTCTTACCAATGTTTCTGATTTAGCTCCAATGATCGCAAGCTTTGGAAATATTTTTTTGAAAAAATTAGTGAAATTTAAGACCAACAGGAATTTTCCGACTTGATTTAAAAATAAGTAAACGATATGTATTAGGATTTCGCGTGAATTATGTATGCGAAAGACATGTAGCTTTTTCCCATGACGGGATCACTTAACGTCCGCTCTGGATTTCTTCGCGGCTTGAAACGGACGCAATTTAGCTTTAAAGTAGGTCCCAAAGTTTCGAATGGATTCCCAACTCCTGTGGTCCGCGCTTGCTTCACTTCTCCGCAAACTGCTCGTGAAATAGTCTCCGATAAAGCGCCCGAGGCGGACCAAATGGCGGATAATCACATCATCTTAATGGACCACCCACGGCACTTTTGCCCTCATCCCTACATTGGACGAAATAACGCGCAGTATTTTCTGTCTCGACGAAAAAGTTCTCGGTTAAGAGCGCGCACGGCGCTATCTCTGCAGTAAAGCATTCAATTTTCTCTCCGAGAAAACTTTTTTAAAAGGAATATACAGCGTGTTTACATGAAAGGAGATTTTTGGATTGAAACGGGTAACAACATAAGGCAACCTCCTGAAATTTTGCCACTGCGGCATAAAAAAGGGGATTGAGGCGTTTTTTTCTTCCGATATAAATATAATTTTTGATTTTACAATTACAGCCATACTTGATGCTGTTTTTACAAGGTTTCGGTTTTGTTTGAAAGGAAAAAAAGGTTAATCACTTTTAACATTACCTTGGCAACGCGATGCTATGGACTATGAGCGTATGCACCTCATCTGATACGAAGATATTTTAGTATGTAAATTTTTTACCACCATAGTTTTAAAATGCATATGGGAAACTATCATTTCTGCTACTCGAACAAATATATCTAATTAGCTGTGTGTGTGTGCCACTTAGCTCTCCATGTGCAAATTTTGATTGAGAGATGGTCGGTTATATTTCCTGAAATTAAATATGAAAACTTTAAAGAGGTTATTTCAATTATCGACGAACTTCCTGATCATTAAACAATTTATCTGTAGTGAAGTTATGATAATACTGACGTCAATTAACAGTGTAATTAAATATACTTAGTTTTAGACGTAACGGAATTGGAGCATGAACACTAACACACATATAGCTGTCGCTACAAACATACATAACGATGGCCGAAACACAGCATCCTGAACGTACGTCAAAAATTTGTTGAACAAGCATTCTTTAAAATAAGTAAAGTTTTCAGGAGAAACTAATTAATTACCCATTAGAATGTGTGAAACTTAAATAAGAAACATGGCATAACGCAACAGAAGGCTGTAATTTTATGAAAATTTCCTCCTGCGCTGCATAAATTGTTAAAATGTTTTCAGTGGAGAAAGAAAAATGTATGGGGTTTGACGATAAATCATTGTACACAGACTAATACAATTCGCATGGGCTGTCGATGATTTGTCGCCGCCTCGACGTTTTTAATGCCAGCCGCGGAGCAAAGGGTGAACAAAAATCCATTAAGGAGATGAGGGATTGCATTTATTTTAAATCCCGCCGAATGATCAAATCGCAGGAGAAATTCATTCGGAAACTAAAGGGAAGATTAAGTTTCGACTACTTTCTCCCGTAGATGTTTTTATGGCCGCAAAATCGTACTTAATGGCGGAGTCATTATTTTGCGTTAGAGCGCTTTGCTGAATTATAAATCGATATCTCCATAAACGTCGGGGTTACAAATATATATCTTTTATTAAAGCCTTAGATCGACTTAACAGATATGAGAGAGCCGTATTATTGTTTCTTTTTACCATTCATTGAAGCACGGTGATATAGGCAAAACTACGTCCTTGCTTAATTAATGGATGGAAGAGGAGAAATCATTATTATTCACTTTCATTACTTTCACATCACTCGTATAAAAGGAAGTTTTCTTTGATATATTTTCATGCAGGTCAATATTTCTTTTTGAGCATTCACACCTTCATCGTCAAGTTAATAAATTGTTAAGCTCAATTTTGGATTTTTAATACCGAACTTAAACATATAAATATTTTGTTGCAACATGTGAACGGAGTGGTGGATAAACATGTGAACATATGGTTATAGCAGTTTGAAGAGAACTGCTCGATTATTTTCGATCAACTTCTGTTTCAGACCAAACATAAATTAAATCAACGATTTTTTAAATTACAAATCTTGTTTCTAAGTCAATCAAATGCCGAACAAATGGTTTTCGCAATCTCCAGCCTTGGGCTCTAATTAGCACTCCTTTTTCATTCTCCACTATTCAGATACAGCCAAATGAATGAATCTTAAGCCTTTGAACTGAATGCCTTTGGCTAGAGACGACTTTCTGACGCTCTAAGCAATTTTTTCCGTTAATTTTAGAGGATAGAAAATTGTTTGTAAGTTTGTAAGCAACTGATATAAACTGAACTTTGGTTTTCCCGGAAACCAGCGCGAGCACACACACACTGGTAAACAAGCGTCGAATTGAAAAGGCATGCACGTGCGCACCAAAAATATGATCTTCAGGCTTAAAAACCCGGATTTCCCGAAATCCGGAACTTTCTGAGGTTATTAAAGTCAACGCCAGGTTATTACTATAGATATACATTTCCATTTTTAGATCTTCTTTGTTTGTAGAGAATACAAACCGTCTACCTCTTCCACTACATCGAGCAATTCAATTTCGATTTGCATTCAACGTCATACGTAAACATACACCTTAGTTTCGTTTTTGGCCGTAGCGTGTTATATTAAGTTTTATTTTTGTATATTCTTGCTGATTCAAGACATTTTTAAGATCATTCGAAGAATATTAAGGGTACGTGGTTCAAAATCTTACCTGAGTCTGCGCATCATTAAATGAAACATCTTAAACGAAAAATATTCCAAAAACAAGAGTAATCTTGACTCCGAGGTTTTCTACTTTTGCATTATAAAAACATATATGTATGCCTGAGTTTACAAGAGGATAAGGATGTTGTTGCAAACTTGATACGGAGGAGTTATTATGCAACAGTGTACTTGCTGTTGATAAAGCAACGTAAATGTTGTTTGCGTAGAGTTTTCCGTCACAACAACTAATAAAACGGGACTACCTCTTGGACATAAGTCTCCCCAAATCGTTCCATTCCGTTTTTTTACGCTCCTCAACATAATAAAAATACATCTTCAAAAACGAAATATCGAGCTCACCTCGCGGCGCGTATACAACTGGTTGAGAAGGTAAATCCCACAGCCACAGAAATGCCGGAAAAAACTAGACGCGCATTTTGGCTACAGAGCAGCCGTCTTCAGTGGCGATTTACTGCTAGTGGATCCTATAATCACCGCTGAGAGCGACTGATCTGCGGATGAAGTGCGCGCCCTGTTTAGTGGCAATTCGACTTAGCTTTTATAGTCGATTCGAAACACGTATTCCTTTTCCGCTTCCCGCGCTTCTGATCACGTCCAATCTCAAACTCTCCTCTCTCTTCTCAACAAGCTCGGCGAATTTCCATCTCGATTCGTCTCTCTCTCTCTCTCTTTCACAGCATCCTCTTTCCATTCTTGTTTCCCTGCTATACCCAACCACTCTCTTCCGTTCCCACTTCTCAAAGCCGCAATACCTCCTACATCTCTCCTACGATCTCACACTGATGCGACGATTTATTTCTCAAATTTTCTGCTCCAAACCCAAGCACATCCCCCGCAGTTCCGCTAAGCATCCTCCCTTTGTCCCTACTCCCTATTCTCTAATACCCTCTATCTTCCCCCACATATCCTTCCTTCTCTTCCAAGCCTGGGGGAGAAGTTGGTTAGCGTCCTGGATACCGCTCTCTCGTTCACTCCCCTTTTCCACGTTCTCTCAGACCCGAAAAACATATCACGGAGCCAATGCTGCTACAACTGATGCCCGTGTGGGAAAAGTCCATTATTCTCCTCTCCGCGCACTCTGAGGCATTCGGAGAAAAATATATAGAAGTATGGGTTCACCAGACCGGAAAGTTTGAAGGATAAAGGAGTCACTCTGACTTTAAAGGTTTATATTAATAGCTTATATTTCCCACCGCTTAGAGGGAGAGGGGGTATTACATTTTTGAGCTCATGCGAGTTTTAAGAGATGCTCTTCACGTATATTTTTTACTAGCTGCAGTACCCGGCGTTGCCGGGGACCATTTTCGTATATTTTAGTATAAAACTTTAGGAATATGCTTCAATCATCGCATAAGTTTAATTTATCATCACTGCTTCAGAAGCTTTATGTTTTGCAATTAAAGATGTTGCTAAATGCGCTCAGGCCTCTTCCCCAATAGAATATTTTTCTATTTTTTCTAAACTATAATTTACTGAAAACACTAAAAAAAAACAATATTCTAATATATTTTATTTAGAAGTTTGTTAACATATGAAATTATTTTTCTATTTTTTCTAAAATATAATTTATTGAAAACACTAAAAAAAAAACAATATTCTAATATATTTTATTTAGAAGTTTGTTAACATATGAAATTATTATGAAATAGATAACAATTTTCTTAACGATAAATGAAAAAGGGCATTTAACGAATTAAGAACCCTCCACCCCTAATTTTTTATTGCCATATAGCCTATGTTACTTGCGGTATGAAATGATACACCTTTGAAGTTTCGTGATTATATCTTCAAAGGTGTATATCTGTATAGTGGGCAACACAAACAATGAGAATTTAAGATTTATAGGTATAGATAAATCTCGATAGTCGGGATCCGAATCGGTTAGGTCGAACGATAGTATTTGGGAGACTCGCCACGGTTTGACTCAATTCACTCATCCTATACCACTGTTTATAAATTGGTTCTCCCTTCAGGTTTCCAGTCTCTTAGATATGGGAGAGCAAAATCTAAAGGGAGGGGTGAAGGAGAGGATGTTAAAGGGACGGAAGGAATAGTTGTGTGGAAGTATCGTGGTTTGGCATTTCCGACGCTTCCCATTCACGATCACCGGGAGGAGGAGGGTATTAAGATGATTTCTCTCTAACTCTCTCAATCGTAGATTCATCCGGGGAAACGGCACCAGTATTGACCGAACAAACGATTGAATTACGTCCGGGCGGGAACGTCCTCATAACTTTACTGTGGGGAAAACGATTACCGAACCGGATATTTGCGACCGTCTTAATTAAGCGCGCGGGAAGAATACGCTTGTCATAAAGGATTCGTGGGAAAAGGAATTTCGACGCGATTAAGATTAAGGCAATACAAATGGTCAACGCATCAACATTTGTCTGCCATGAGCACTGAGGATATGTGTATTTGATCGATGGATTATGCATAATATGGGCAAGTGCCGTTATCAGGAAAGGATTTTGATCAGTCGTAATGTAAATTCGAACGATTGGCGCAAAAGCTTCTACCAATATTTTATTAAATGCTTTAATTTTTGACCATATGCGGTTCAAATGGACTATAACATTTTTTCCCTTGGTTTAAAAATGGTAAGAGTAGTAACGTAGGGCGGAAGTTTAGCACCCGGGTAAAGAACATAAAAGACCGCCCTAAAGCTCTTATAGATATAAATGTAAACAATTGGGCTGTAAATAATATAATTATATATATATACACCTTGTTGCCACCCTCATCACTAATTTCCCTTTTCCTTAAGTTTATATATATAAATAAATAAATAAATATATATATATATATATATATATATATATATATATATATATATATATATATGTATGTGTGTGTGTGTATACAAGAATATTTACCCGGTTTCGCACGGGTTGCTGTTTAAATGAAATATAGAAAAAAATTTATTACTAAAATTTATATATTTTATTTAAAACTTTTCATATTGATTTTTGAAATACAAATTACTAATTTACTACTTCTTAATAATAAGGTTAACTATATATAAAATAATTAATAAATTTATTAATCGCACTTAAAATCATACAAATTAAACCCTACGGCCTTTCCCTTGGTGCTCCCAATAATCGTGCCAAGATTCGTTACGATACATATGAAGGTGTAGATTTACATAGCTTAGCATACATCCAAACATTTGAAATTATAATATAGACAAGGAGCCTGTTGTAGTACTTCCTGCAAACATCTGACTAAAAATTTTCAATGGTTTCTTTGGTTCATTTAAAAAATCCCGTATGAACCTATTCGGAGCTTGAAATTCCTTCCCAAGTTTTTAATGATTTGAGATTCATGACCACATAATATCATGCAGTTTCTTCCGCTGGAACTTAATTTAAGTAAAATAACTATTTTCTAATAGTGATTCCATCGATTGTTTATTATGATTATTTGATAAAAATACAGTAGCCAAATTAATCGATATAGGATGCAGAAAAAATGTATTTATTTGGGCCAAAGATGGGAAGACAAGAAATATTACATACCATTAGGCACTACAATAAAAACTAACCCGGTTTCTTTACTTGGTTTTATTCTCAAATCTTCCTCAACATCTGTTTTGATTAAAAAAACCGAGCAACGCCGGGTAATTTCAGCTAGTTTTTATATATTTTGGGGTAGACCATTTTTTGTTCCCTCATATCTCTTGAACTGATGGTCGTATTAAAATGACTGTTGCATAGTTTGTAGATGGTTCTTAGAGCATTCTCAATTTTGTATCTGTTTCAAAAATTTAACTATTATGGTTTTTTGTTTCCAAACGTCTACGTGGTGTAGATGGTTCTGTCAAAGTGTCTGGGAACACAGGATTGACAGCTCTCTGGCGCATAGCTGAGGTGCTTAAGGCGCAATGTCGGGAAACGGAATGTTGAATGTCATGGTTCGAATCTGCGTTTGTCTGGAAAATTTCATCTTTTTTCTTCCTCTGCGAGTCAGCGTATTTTGTTGTGAGTAAACATTTTTATAAAATCTTTTAAAATATTATAAAGCCTTTTATATGCGTTGGCCCAATATATATTTTTTGAGGTAGACAGTTTTGTTTTGGTTATTATTTTTACATTGAATGTTACTCATTTTAGCTCTTAAAAGACGAAAACGAGTACGAATTAAAAAAAAAATAAAAAATCCATTATTTGACTGTTTTACAAGAAGTCGCCTTAAAAACGAACAAAGAAAAAATATTTCAGACTATTTGTCCGTTATGAACGATTTTGGTATCCTGATTAATTTATATTTAATTTTTAATATTTGGAGGATTTTTCCAAAACTTGAAATATTTTATGCGCTGCTCTACCTTGAAGACCTTCCATTAAAGTGAAATCATTATATTCTAGGCTTTGATATGCAAATTTTGATATGCAAATTCATGTTACGTAAATAAATAGTAATGAATTGAAAACATAAAACCAAAATCTTTTAACGTACAAATAGACTGAAATATTTCTTTTGTTTTCTCCTTTTAGTGCGACTTCTTGTGAAACACAGCAAAAGATTTTTATTTTTGAATTATTTTAAAATTCGTACTTGTTCTAAATACTTATAAGAAAATATACACTCGCAATTTGACTTTTACCGTCCCTTCGCTTCGGCCCCCGGGGTAAACACCCTTACTACTGGCATACTGAAGTTCAGTTATAATACCATTTATGAAGTTTATTATATATATGCATCTATATAAATATAAAAATATATAATGTATAAATATGTATATAAATACATAACTGAGCTTCAGTATGCCATAGGTATTCTTATTCAGTGCCGTAGCAAGAACGTTAAACCCGGGCAACGAAGCGAATGGGCGGTAACACTCAAATAGCAAGTATATATTTTCTTCACGCTCTGCTGTGTTGCTTTATAGCTATTAGACAGATTTCTGAGGATAAATGGATCGAGTTATGCGATTCGCTCTGTTCGATGGGGAAAGTTAGGTGAGAGCTTCATAAAAATGACCAAATACACACAAGAGAAAGAGAGGCAAGTAGATCACCTTCGGCGAAAACTTAACCATTGCGAAAACATCGAAAATTGAGTGGCAAAGCCATTAACTCAACACGATATCTGTATTAGCAGCAATGCCTTTGCCGTGATCCCGAGGCGAGACTGAGATTCTGCAATTGGACAATAGATTGCATCGCGGAGCAAGTGCGACGGTTTCGAGACATTGTTTCGTCGAAAAACAGTTTGCGCTGTATGGTACGTGAGCTGAGAGAACAAAGATTTCGGCGCAAGCAGCAGAATTCGATCTGACAGATGACATGGTTACTTACAGCGACTCGTGGTATATGTAACGAGTTTTTATTGCATTTCAATGTCAATGAAATTAACAAAAGGGCGACACTTAGTTCAGTTACGTAGATTTATTAAGATGTATGATTAATGATGTCTGTTTCTGAGGTTAATCCTCAATGGCGCTTCATTTTTTAAATAGTGGAATTTTAAACATTATGTGTTGATGTGTGCGGATTTCAAATAGTCCAAATAAGACCTGTGGATTAAATATAGGCATTTATTTGAAATAGAAGGTATAATCCAGATAGAATCTAAATTTCTAAGGATTTTCCGTCATTGAATGGCTATCAACTCGCTTTGCACTGGATAAGACCGTGAAAAGCGAAACCGCGGAAACTGAGGTAGGTTATCTCATAGGAGCACGTGAGGTTGCACTAGAGAGCCATTTTGATGTTAAAATCCGACAGTACAGTCACAGTGAATTCAGCATTGTTAGTTTTTAGTACTTTTAATTTTTATATTGCTTATGTTTTCACTCCTGCCTAAGGACTGCATATCCTTACTGAGGTGGGAGGGTTTGTGCACTTTTATGAACCAAAGAGCTATGCCGGCGGGAGATAATTCTCCTGGTAGGACCATCGAAGCCGGAAAGGTCTGAGGGGAAGAGTCAGACTAAGAAGCAGTTTTGGGAGTTTTTCATCACCCTGTGCATGAGCAGCAGCTTGCACACTACCTCTGTGGGTGATGATAATGTGGATCTGATCAGCTACAGATGGGTAATCACACTTGTGAAATTGCGATGAGGAAAGCAAGGGGAAACTACCTCATTATATTTCCCAGGATAGGCTGAAAAGCTGCAAATACTTCTATGGATCCCTCTGGGATAAAATATTCCAAAGATAAAATAGTCACCCAATCGGATCTCCGGGTGAAGACTACCCTAGGGGATGTACAGAGGAAATGTAACATTAATAAAAAGAAAGGATGTAGTGAGAAAATAAGCACATGGAATGTTAAAAATCTAAATTCAGGGGTGAAACTAGAGAAATTAAAAAGGGAGATGAGAAGAAATAATGTAAATATCGTAGGTCTTATATTAGTGAAGTTCGGTGGGAATGAGAAGGCGAAATAAATTCAGACGAATTTAAGATTATTTCCTTTGGAGGAGAGAAAAAGGAAAGGGGAGTGAGGATTATGATGAGAAGAGAGATAGCTGAAAGAATTAGCAAGGTAGTGATAGTTAATTATAGATTAATAGCCGTAAGACTTTAGATGGTAGATACTTATAATTCAAGTGTGTATGCCAACGACTAATGTTGGTGATGACTAAGTAGATGAAATATATGAACAGATTACGGAGATATTGGAGGAGGGAAGAGAAAGGATCACCACCATCGTAATGGGAGACTGGAACAGTGTAGTCGGAGAGGGACAGGAAGATAACAATGTGAGAGAATATGGACTAGGAAAGAGAAATGAAAAAGGGGAGAAACTTGTGGAATTTTGCCGTAGAAATAGATTGATTGTAACTAATACATGGTTTAAGCACAACCAGTGGAGACTTTCCACATGGAGAAGCCCAGGAGACCAGAGACGATACCAGATAGATTACATATTAGTCCATGAAAGATTTAGAAATAGCATTAAAAATGCAAAAACACTACCAGGGACAGATATGGATTCCGATCACAATATTGTGGTGGCAAATACAGAATGTTGAATGAAGATTGTTATGAGAAACATAAGTTCACAATAAACGGAACTTAGAGAAACTCCTTAAGAACAAGGAGGATATCATGACTGAGCTGGAGGAAAGTTTTGGGGAGAGAGCTAAAGAAAATAGGAACAATGCAGATAAGGAGTAGAAATACATCCATAGCAACATTAAAGATCCTATAGATAACAAGGTAGGAGAGATAACAGGTGAAAGAAACAGCACAGTCATTCCGCAAAAAATGGAAGAATAGAAAGTGGAAGAACATTAACTCTGAAGAAGGCCAAAGAAAATAGGAGTTAAATAATTCTTTAAAAAAGGGAAACAGATAAAGCCAGAGAACATTGGATAAATGAGAAATGCCAAGAGATTGTCGAGTATGAAAGAATTTGTAGAACAGACCGCATGCATAGCAAAGCAAGGGAACTATTCAAGAAAAAGGCAAAAAAGATAGGACGCAAAGGAATCATGAACAGAAGTGGTAAAATAGTCTCGGAGCCAGACAATGTAAAGAACATCTGGAAAGAATATATTGAGGTGCTGTATGACAAAGAAGGCAAACCAGAAAATATTTAATTAGATGAATAAGAGGATGCGGAGAAAGACCAGCTAGGACCAAGTATTCTCGAGTCTGAAGTTAAAAGAGCAATTGATGACATGAAAAGAAGGAAGCGTTCTTAAGGTATTGGGGTCGAAAGCAGTTAAGCAGTTCACAAAATTCTTTAACCAAGGCATATGGCCTGAAAAGTTTTTAGATGTTGTTAAGGTACCACTGGAGAAATAGAACAGTGCAAAAAGTTGTAAGGATTACAGAACTATTACTTTAATTTCTCATAGAGCTAAAATTGTAACCAGAATAATAACAAAACAATTGAATGTAAAATAGAAAAGAAGCTGCAAGATAATCAGTTTGGTTTCAGAAGAGGAAGAGGGACAAGAGATACTATGGGATGTATGAAGATGATGATGATAGAAAGAGAGCTAAAAGTGAACAAGGATATGTACTTTTGTTTGTAGATTGGGAGAAAGCTTTTGACCAAGTGAAATGGGATAAAATGTTGGGTATTTTAAATAAAATAGGGATAGATTTCTAAGATAAAAGATTTATTTATTTATTTCCATGCGGCCCCTAAACAGCCGTAATCGGCCTTTTACAAGGGGCTCATTAACATAATAACAAGGACTATCACAAACATCCATGCCCTAGGTGAAGAAAAACCCACCTAGGCGGGATTCGAACCCGCGACCTTCGGATTGGCAGGCGAGGACGTTACCCTGGCGAGGACGTTACCCTGCCGAGGACGTTACCCTGCCACCACCGAGACCGGCTTAAAAACCTTTACTTAGATCAAAATATTAGAGTCAGGGTTGAAGGAGAGGAAACAGAAAGTACTTTAATAAGGAGGGGAGTGAGGCAGGGATGCCCTATTTCACCAGCGATATTTAATATTTATGCAGAAACAATAACAGAAGAAGCACTGATGGAAGAGATTTAAGATAAGAGGTGAAAGTGTTACCTCCATTAAATACGCAGATGATCAGGGATCAATAGCAGAGGACGAGAAAGAACTTCAGAGGATGACAGACAGGCTAGTGGAGGTTGACCTAAATATGGAATGAAGATTAATTCCGGAAAAATTAAAGTCATGGTGATTTAAAAGGAACATAAAGAATTAAATATAATGGTAAATGGCCAAAAATTGGAACAATTAATTAGTTTCAAATATCTTGGCAGTATCTAAGCGCAGGATGGAAGTAATACTCAGTACATCCCAAGTAGGATTGACATGGCAAAAGCAGCATTTAACGAGAAGAAAGAGCTTCTCACAAGCAAGAAAATAAATTTAGAAACAAGGAAATAATTAGCAAAATGCTGCATATGGATCATAGCTCTTAATGGCGCAGAGGCGTGGACGGTAAGGAGAAAGGAGAAAAAATATTTAGAAAGTTTTGAGATGTGGGTATGGAGGAGGATGATGAAAGTGAAATGGACAGAGAGGAAGAGAAGCGAAGTAGTATTAGAAATGGTGGGATAAGAAAGGGCGCTAATAAAAAAAATCAGGAATAGATAGGTGGGGAGAGAGAGGGGGGATAGAGGGGGGAGGGAGGAGAGAGAGATTGGAAGAGGAGGGAGAGTGGGATGGGGGGAGGGGAGGAGGAGAGAGAGGCAGAGGGAGAGAGTGAGAGTGTGTGAGAGAGAATGAGAGTGTGTGAGAGAGAATGAGAGAGAGAGAGACATGTCGAGTAGGTATTGCTGGTCCGATCTAAAATCATTTATGTCAATATGCGGTGTTTCAAAATTGACTGTCTTATACTGCACGCTTGGTAGCTGCTTACAAGTTTCGGGGGCCTGTCAGCTTTTTGACCCTTGAGTGCCTCCGTCAAGATAGAGGAGCAGGTGATGTAGTAGAAGTTCGTTGGCATGGAGTAAACAAATCAACCACTGAAGTGTCATGCCAAGATCTGCTTCCATGCGAGGAATAACTCCTTATTCGACTCCAGCCTATTGCACATGCACCCTTGCAACCACCCTGGCTACGCCACTGACGCTACGTTTACATTCTCTGTACTATTTCGCACTATTCTTCCTGTGAACGTTTCTTGTTAGCTGTGTATAATCTTATATGCCTTAAATTGCTAGAAACCGTAAATTTTAAAGTGAAATCTTTAAAGACAAAATTTAGAAATTGCCTTTTATTTTTGCTGGAATCAAATCGACATCAAAGGTTGAATCCGATGGTTACAAAACGGTTTGGACCGAGTTGACTAACCAATCAGTAGATCGCGACTCAAGACGGCTTCTTCGTGGAATAAATGCGCATCTCGTTTTTCGAACAGTTATGCGAATATCCGAGTTACCTTCGTTATCAGTAAGTGAAACCTTTCTAATATTATTGCTATATATAATTAATGCGTAAGCTAGATTTCTCCTTCGATTTGAATGGATATCTAAGTTCCGATCGATTGGTTGTATACGTACGAAATCACTTTCACAGAGCAGTAGATTAAGCGTGTCTATTATTCCGTCTCTGGAGAGGATTCAAGTTGTCATAGGTTGATTGATCTACTCTCAGATCAGCTATCATTGTAAGGAAAGGCAGCAACGGAAAATACCATTTGTATTTTTCCTAAAATGTAGCCGAAAAATTCACAATCTCCTAATAATCGCGGCCAAAGATTTCTTCCATACCTCCTCTCCCACTCACCCCCATTAAAATTCAATCTTTTATGTTCTATAGTCTATTCCACTCTTAGAAGACAGTACATATTCCGTTTATGGCGTGCGTTACTGCCAAATTTCACTTGCATTAGAGGCAGTGCTTATGTCTTCGCCCCGTATCAAACGTTTTAAGGAATAAAAATAACAATTTAATGTCGATCCCTGGAAGCCAATAAATGTACATTGTCAATAGTAATTATTCAGTCATCTTGTCACATAATTAGTATATTTTCACTGGAAATTAAGTATAACCAATCAGGTATTGTGAAATAAAAACGCATTATCAATACCCCAAAACGTTTTTTCATTCGTGCGGCGTCTTTAGTACGGGATCGCCTAATAGATATTCGAGAGCGCTCTGTACTCGGGCAAATAGGATACTTTTAGGCAAATATTTATTTAGGTTTCAATCCGTTTGAACTGTGGTGGATTTACGCCTCCTGGGGCCCCTGGCGCTAAATATTTTGGGCGCTAAGCTGCCCCTTACTGCAAGGGGCCCCTGTCGCGCACCGAATGCGATCCCCCTTAAATCCGCAGCTGACTGTGAGTGTGAGGGAGAAATTCAAGATTTAGGGTAACTGAGCGGTAGGGAAATCTTACCCTTTTCTTCCATTTTCGAGGATCCACTCGGAACCCCAATCTTTCGCGGAACCCTAGGGTTCCGCGTAACAAAAGTTGAGAAGCACTGCCATATGTCACGACGCACGCACCCGTCATATGCGATCCCCCCTAAATTTGCCACTGTGTATGAACTGTACCTATCCAGCAGATGATATTTTATTTCTTCGTCAATTAAATATTAAATAGATTTTTTTCTACTTAACTCGAAAGTCTTAAAACGAAAAATCAAAATTTTGAGGCTATTTATTCAGGATTATTATGCAAGAGCCTTCGAATTTAAGAGGAAAATCCGAGAATTTTTTTTCAAGTTTCGCGACGCACCAATGGTGTGACGTTTACGTGCATTCAAAGAAGTACTGTACAACCAATTGGGAATAAGAAAACGACTGTTTGATAAAACAAAATATATCCGGTAGGCTAAACGTTTTTCTTTTTTAAGGTTGCATAAAATGCACCATACCTTTAAGTTAATTAGGAGCAGTATGCCTTCACGTGCCATGAATCATGGACCACAAATCGTCGCAATTGCATGACCGTCACTGACATAACCAAATATATGAGCCATAAACCGAGGAAAATTTACGAAGATTAAATTTCTCCGCCATGATGCGACGTAGAGACAGAGAGAGAGGGAGGAATAAAATCGAACGGAGAAGAACTTTGAGGAACCATGAAGCATTGTCGCAAGATAGACGACACTAATCAACTCGACGAGGTGGAAAAATAATTTGTTCGGATGAATTTTTTTGGGAGAAAATATGGACGGTGAAGGTGGACGATCGGAGGTTGTCAAGGAAACGAGGAAATAAATTAAAATAGAATTTGTTTGCCTTGAAGAGAATGAATATTCGCGATCATATGAAGGGAAAATGATAAGAATATCAATCTGGATGTGAAGGAAGCAAGATCGATCTCACAGAATCTTGGACAGAGAGATAACTCGAAAATTTATTCCCGTTTTCCTTAGAAATTCAAAAGGTTGTCACTTTGGAAAATTATTAAATAATGTGTGCAACGATTTTTAATTTTCATAATGTACTATATTTCATTTCATTTCATTCGTGTTCTGTCTTACGACAGGTCCTACCAATTAATTAATTAATTGGTTTTTGACTAGGGAATATACATACACGGTGTGGTGGTTTCCCGTTGCCTTCCACACCGGACACACACACAGAAGGGAGGAGGGAAACTCGGTGCCGGCATTTGCCTGCTCTTGCGAAGAACACCAGGGGGGCCAACGGCTTAACGTCACTTCCGAAGGACGGAACTGCTGAATTTGCGCGGTCTCCTCAAACCACGCGAACAGGGGGCCGGATGAATAAATGTATTATCATGAATGTTCTATATATACTATATATATATATGTACTATAAACACAATTAAATAGCAATGAAATCTATAAGCGTAATCCAATATCTAGGCTACAATCGTCAATTAATACAATTGATAGTCGATTCAAAAAGTAATCGCCATTAATTAATGTGGTTTCAACAATAAATTAATCAGGCTGAGAGGGCCCTAGAATAAATTTAGTGCAATTATTTCCTACAGACTCGTTTGAGGGTTTGTTATCGAGGGTCCAAGTCTTGCAGTAAGCATGAGCGTATGTGATCCTCTTATAGCAAAAGTTCATGTTTTCTTTGCAAAATGGCATGAAATTTTCTTCATGAGATAGATTATTGCAATTTCAATAAAAATGAAATATCATTCTGAGTTAGTATTTTTTGTTTTAGTAGATGCTAAATTAGTGTTAAACTTTTGGTAGGGCGAAAGCTAAAAGATAACTTCGAATTATTAGAGATAGTAGCTAGGTCAGGTGGCCTGACTTTCATGAAAAATCTTTTCATCTTTACATTTTGTAATATCACATCCAACCCTCATCTTTCGTCGTCAATTACCCATTTCTTTTCAATTACGAAATCTGTGTGAATATGTAAGGAAAATAAACGTATTTAAGTTCATTTTTTCGTTGTGGATAATCCATTACCTTGCATTTACTACATGCATTAGACGCACGAAAGGAAATTAAAAGTTTTTATAGTAGATCTTGTTCACTTCAGTTGCTAAAAAGATTGTTTTCGTTGACAACAATAGAAAAGTTCAAGTTTCTTCTTTGATTTTCTTGAAAACAGCATTTATGGAACGAAAATATTTTATTTGACTAGTTCTACAAATGTTGTTTGAAGATTTTTTGTTATAAGCAACATTGGATCTTTTGCGTTATATTTCCCCCAATCAAGATGTTTCATTTCTCTCCCTTCAGGTTGGGTTGAGTATTCGAGGAGAAGGAATAGAATGAATCCAACCACAACCGCTCAACCCAACCCGGGTACGGAATAGAACGAATCGAACCCCAACCACTCAACCCAACCCTGAGGAGGAAACAGAACGAATCCAACCACTCAACCAAACCAGGGGAAGAAACAACGAATTCAACCTCCAACCCAATCCGGGGGAGGAAACAAAACGAATCCAACCACTAACCACTCAACCAAAGCGGGGGAGGAAACAACGAATCCAACCTCCAATCACTCAACCCAACTCGGGAGGAGGGAAATGAGACACACAGATTGGGGGACAGATAATTCATAAGGTCCGTAATATTTTACGAGTTATGACTGAAAGTTAATTTTTGGTCACCAGTAAATTGGCACTCCTCAATGATCCATTTATGCAATTTTATTTTTATTTGCCCGGAAGCACTAAATACTACATTTCATGAACATCCGTTTCGGAGATGAAACATGCGGACGAACGGACGGAGGAGACGTCCATAAGGCGTTCCGCTACTATCGATTCGCTGGTAAAGAGCGCCTAAAAATAAAAACCAGGCTTACTATTTATTTAGTGGCACTAATGACAATCTTCGGATTCAACATTTCCCTTACGTGTTATGATCGGAAAATTACGGTATATGTAAGTCAACCAAAGTTTCATACAGCCTCATATTTACTCTCAAAGAGCTGCCGGTTAGCGACTCCTGATCTGGAGGTTAACCTGCAACAATTTAGTTATATTTTATTCCAAAATGCCTCCTTAATCCTTTCTTACAACATCCGAGTCGATATGAAAACTTTTATGATTTTCTTAATGCTAGGAGACCGTTCAGAAACAGCGCTAAAGTAAAATTGACATGGGTGAAATTCGTGGTATTTCTCCGAAAAAGAAAACCGTGTTAATTGAATTCTCGTATACCAAAAACGTGCAATTCGAGGGATCAACGTTTACGTTATTGCAAGTTGATATTCACGGGAGAATGAAAAAAAGGAGGCGGCAACGGTCTACAGAAATTAAACTCAGAAAAGACTATTGAATCAGCAGTTGGTGCGTAATCACTTTAAGCAAAACGAGATTTGGAACAGCCATATTCTCTTCTCCACAATGTCAAAAAGTTATAGGACGCAAAACGGGGACGCACACACAAACAAACATTCATACAAAAAATATCGTTACATCTATCACAACTTTTATTTCCGTTCAACAGGGAATAACTTCCGTCGTCAAGTGCGAGAGTCTTTTAAGTAGAGTACGACACGGAGACACGCCGTCGTTTGTTTATTTTTCCATCCGCGGAATTTCCGAGTAGAACGCGGAGAAGGGTTTTTCTTTCGTGAACTTCGTAAAACTCGTTCCATTCCCAAGCTCCTCGAAGTTTTTATTTTGTATTTATTTTGAGTCTTTCGTGCTGACGGTTAAGTCCACGTACGAGTGCATGTGACTGAGAATGACATTTATGTAGCGGTTCCATTTCGCAGAGTGAGTCAAGTTCCGAGATACTCGAATAGGTATGAGATTCTTCAGTGAAGCACGGAAGAAACGTCACCTACGTTATTACGCGTGGTGCAGCGCCGGTTATCCGGCCGTCCAATTATCCGGATCGAGTCGAGAAAATGTAAATCGTGACGCAATTTCGGCAAACAACGAATCACAACCTCTTTGATTCATACAAAAGTTAGAAAAAATATTTTCCGAAAATTTTTATAGCAAACGTTAAAAAGATACAAAAGTAAGAATTTAAGTATCAGAAACTGAAAGAATAAAGCATTTGACTTAAGTGTTTCCAAGAGTCAAAAACAAGTTCATGAAAAACTTGATGCGCATTCCGGCTACAGTGCAGCCGTCTTCAGTGGTGAATTACCGAAATGGTACATTTTTTGAGGATCTACTTAGAGTGAATCACCACCGAAGTAACCTGCATTGCAGGTGAAATGCGCATGCTTTTTTCATACACCTGATATAGCTATTGGAAATATCTAAGAGAAGTACTTATTTTTTCTATTTCTGATACTTAAGTGCTTATTCTTGAAAATTTTCACCCATAAGAAGACCTCGATAATTCTCTATTGAAGGGTTATACGTGTTTAAACCTCTCAGCGTCGGCTTCTGTGAATGAAGATTTAAAAATTTTCTTAAATCTTACTTTCATAATAAACGTACTATAATAATATCTGAAAACCTTTGTTCAAAATAAAGAGTAGCTACTATACAGTATGGCAACAAAATCTTTTACCAAGTTTCAACTATCAGGAACACTCTTCTCAATTATTCTGGTTAATCGGTGCTTTCCTGTAAGCGTCTTTGCACATATTGTGTTTCTTTTTAAATATCGGAGCTCAGGTGCAATTTCGGCCAAGTTTTTATTTAATATCATGACATTAGTCGTAAATACAAATGCAAACCTTTACGCTGGAAACTATTACATTTGCGAACGTTTTGTATTTTAAATACTTGTATAGACATTTTCCCCGAGTGCTATTGCAACAGACTTTAATTGATAATTTTTCATCTATTAACGTTTGCAATATTATAATATTAAATCAAAATGGAAACCTTCATAGACCTTAAATAGATATTTTTTCCGATTACTACCTCAGCATATTTTGGTTCCTTTCCTACAACATACATATGTGCATGCGTAAACATATTTATCACCTTGCTTATATTTTTAACAGCAAATTCGTATAAGAAAGCATACACGCACAAACAAACAAATTTCCTTCTCGCGAAATTATCTACGCGCACGGAGCTGACCATATTTCTGCGCCGTATGGTCAGGGACTGCGCGTAGACTTTTATTTCTCGCCCGCTCTTTAATTGTTTTTTTTTTACGATCCTCGTTCGAAGAGGACTTCTTCAGCACGAAACCGCCTCGGTTCGCTAGCGGCGAGGCATGGCCGCGATGTGCAGTATAGATGAAAGCATAAACAGGAGAAGTGAAAAAAAGAGAACGAGAACAAGGCGGAGGAGTTTCCCGGCGCTGGGAAGAATAAAAAAAACGTGACGCTTCCGAAGGCGCCGTGGAAGCAAAAGACGCGCGAATGAAGGGATTGTAAGTCGGTCCAGTTAAAAAGTTTATTTCTTCCGCCGTTGAGGACGGAGAGATTTACGGGCGCAAAAAAAAGAGCGGGCGATATCTTTTCCATTCGCGACACATGTTCGGTATGCTGTCACCAGGTGAGGCGTGATTTACCGAAACGACGGCCGTAAAAATTTCTCGTCGATTTGCGGGTTGAATTACATCTTTCTCGGAGTGACAGTAGAAACGTGATTCCTATGGTTACGCCGGAGAAGTGAACGTTTCGTACGGCAGCCAGGTGGCGATAAAGATTTACGAGGGATTGGAGTTCTGACCGAAAATGGGAATCGTGGTCAATACTTAACCGCATTTGCTCGAGCAACACGCGCACCTATTATTTTTTCAAAATCATGGCGCGTTTCCTAAAAGTAAAAAAGAACAAGCATTTCATGTTATGGAATTATTCCGCATGAGTACGCCATCAGCAGTTGAGATGATTTAAAACATACTTCTCTCAGGTATGTTCAATAGCCACAACAAGGTTATAAAAAAAACCAGATGCGCATTTCGGCTGCAAAGAAGCCGTCTTCAGTGGTAATTCACCGAAAATTGATTCTAAAGGAACACGTGTGGTAATATTTCCGTTGTTTTATATTGTGCGTGGGATGTCCATTGAGGTTGCTCGTAGGGAAAGGGGTTTTGGAGCATGCAAGCTAGAAGGGTAAAGTATTTGATCCATAGAATGGGACGGTTTATTGCTAGAGGAGTCCGCATGCCCAAAATCCTTCCCTACACGCGCCCTCAATGGACATCACACCCACAAAATCCCCCCTCCTCCATATAAAAACAACGAAAACACTAGTGATATTTTAGAATATTTTTTCGATGAATAATCACTGAAGACGGCTGTTTCGTAGCCGAAATGCGCATTTGGTTTTTTATAACCTTTTTGTGGCTATTGGAGATACCTGATACAGGTATTTTTTAAGTGCTTATTCTTGTATTTTTTCAGCCATAAGACTAGCTCGATAGTTCCCTGTTGAATAAGACAAGAATGTCGGGCGAAAACGTATTTTCTGTAAAGAAGATATTTGAAAGCACATAGCAAGTGCGGAGAAAATTATGAAATGGAGAATGTCTACCCATGATCGATTCTCAACATGTACCGAGTGTGTACTGCAAATTTAATGTCAGTTATAAATTTATATTTATTCGCTGATGACTTTAAAAGTCGATTAAAGTTATTTATATAATTTTCTAGACCAGTGTTGCCCAAACTGAGGCTCGCGGGTCGCATACGGCCCTCCGAGTGTCTTCATCCCGCCCTCTTTGAGCTTGAAAATTTAAAGACGCTATAACATCAAATGAAAACAATTGTAAAAATAATATATTTTGTCTTTTACCCTTCATTGCCATTATTGATAAATGCACTTAAGGTAATATAGACCCACAACTAAAGTTTGCTTTTCTTAAATTATTCTAAAATCCAACTTTCGACCGGTTGTGGTCCACGAAGAGGGATGAAGTGGGCCATGCGGCCCGCGATGAGTGCAGAAACGAATTATGTGGCCCGCAGTCCAAAGGGTTTGGGCACTAGTGTTCTGGGCGGTTTCCTTGGCACAACTCGCAATGTAAAGTAAATAAAAAATAAATTCTGGACATCAACTATAATAGAGAATTTCGATGGCTATTTCCAATATTAAAGTATTGCATCCGCAAATCTGGCGACAATTCGATTTGCAATGTTGGAGAAAACTTCCCAATAGTTAAGAGTAATTTTTGGGCTAACACGGAAATTCAGATTAAATATCGAGTTTAACTCGGAAACCTATAGTTCACCATAATTAGTTAAAATTTACCAGTAAAGGTGCAAAAAGGTTTGCGCAAATATGTTTTTGATCACGACAGAATGAAAAAGCCACAAATGAAGCCAGTCCAATTGAAAATTAAAGAACTTTTGTTGTTTCATCTTAAATCTCAAAGAATGAGATACGTCATATTCATGTGGCATTAAAATAAATGCGACTCGTATGTAACTTGTTTGTAGCATAGCAAATAATTCACCTCACAGGAAGAGTTTCATATTATTTATTCTGTTTTTAAACTCGTTCGAGTGTCTCAATGCTTAAAGAAACGCTTCAAACAAGTGCGTTGGGAATATATTCCTCCTATTTCACTGGATTTCCCTAAATATTATTATTTTTTCAACGGTTATTCTTTCAGCTTATCTCGGGTCGAAATGAAGTTCAAACAATAATGGAACTGTTGCAAAAGTACTGAAATGTATCTCCTGGACTAACTTCATTCCAGAAATGATTGTGTTATTCCACCAAGTGGAAACAGATATTGTCATGCCTCGGTTCTGAACGGGCTCAAAACTAAAGAACAATTTTCTTTCTGCTGCATTAGGCGAATTGCAGTGAGAGTGCAGCCGTGCATTACGTTTGCGAGTTAGCTTCGCTAATTGGCAGAAAGACATCTTTGTTGTTACGGGTTCGTAGGAACGAAAGGGACCCGTTTATACTAAAACGTCGATGCTGAAAGTTTGCCATAGAGCAAGCATTCACAGTTCCTCGGCGAGGAATGGGAAACTTTTCATGGATACTGTCCCTCGTTTGGGATAGAAGGAGGGATACGGGGAAAGCAGAGAGTCGAAGGATAACTTTAGCATGAATTATCGTAATCTAGTAAATGCATATCGGATGTCATAGCTTCAACTGATGTCACTAGTTGAACATCTTTACATAGTTTTTAAAGGAGGATTCAAAACATACTTCACTCGTCTTTAACTTAGCTTGATGAGACGAACATATATTAATATGAATATAATTTGACTGACTCATTTTTTACTGTGAAATTAACCCGGAATAACAAACATTGAAAATTATATATCTTTTTCCTTAACTTAGAGCTTTGCTATAACGATCAAGTTCCCGCGCATGTTCAGCATTATCATAAAAAGGAGTCAGTTTTTATTAATCACACCTCCAGATACATTAAAACCCTAGTTTTTTTCAATTTTACGCCGACTGGATTTGATGCGATTAGCTGAGTATTTAATTTCGATGCATAATTAGCAACTAAATGTTGTTTATACATATTTGACTAGGCTATTAATGAGGGATTGTGGATGAAGTCTTACCGGAGAAATTAAATTTTTAATTGTGTATAAATAAAACGTGAAGCAAGAAAGAATTAAAAAAAGCAAGTTTTGTTACTTTTTCGGTAATAAAACCAGCTGAAGAAATAAATGAACATGCCCATCAAATTTAATCAAACGTAAGTGAATTAAGTTCTGTAAAATTATAAAAGATGACAAAATGTTATCAAGTAAAATATTTTAAATTTACCGAAATTTTAATTAAAAGAATATTTAATAAAATATAGTCGTCTAAATGTTGAACCCATAAAGAATTTTATCGAACATAATTGTTAATGAGCTGCCATTTATTAATCTTTTAATGCACCTTTGTTTGATTATTATTATGCAATTTATCTAAGATTCAAACAGAGCAACAGCAATCATTTTTCTAGCTTTTATACATTTTACTCAATTATTTGTTAGCAAATACTAAGAGAAGTCTCTTCCCATCTCTTACGCTATACCTTAGGATATTTCTTTTTTGAACTTTAAAGCCAGCGATTTTAAACGTCACTGCGTAACAAATTTTATAAAATCCTTACTAAGCTAACCTCATTAAAACCAAGTCAATATCGTCAGCAGACGCTCATTTCGTCGTTCAGTTAAGAAGATGGAAAAATGACCGAAAATATTAAATTTTTGCTATTTTGTGGACTTATGATCTCGCTACGAGTACATATTCCGACAGCGAATTCATAAAGACGATTATTGCTGAACTTACTGAAGTTTTGGTTACTTCTAGCACGAAAATTCAGCTGCTAATAGAACTAATTCCAGTTTCGTGCCAACCTATCGATAGACATATCTCACAAACCAACAATAATATTTTAGGCAAGATAAAAAACGATCTGAATAATTCTTAAGCATTCTTATTAACTGTTGATGACTCTATAGATAAAAAAGATAAACCGTTACGAGAGATTTTAGTTCGTCGTTCCCGCGGTTGTAACTGTGAAAGAAGAAACATTAATTACTAGAGAAAGAAAGAAAGCAACAGATGGAGTATCTGAAATCGTGGGTAAATATTTTGGCCTTACCGGATTCTTAAAAAGCGATCACAAATTTTCATAACTTCTCCCTCCACATTGCACCAATCACTGTAAACATTTAGGCAGCAGGCATTTATAGCAAAATATATTCCGAAAACGGTCCAAAAGTCGTCAGTTTAACGAGCTCATTTGGAACAAAACCACTGGAAATTAAGATGATCTGGATATTTAAAAAATGTTGTCCTTAAAATTTAGTGAAAGATCATCAATATCGTATGTTGAACTGTTTGAAGCTATCATTAAGAAAGATAAAGCAATATTGACGCACGGAAAATGAATGACAAATGGGCATAGCATCTGATGTTTTTTTAACTGATAATATGCAACATCTATTAATTTTTAACTGGAGTCTCCAGGGAGGAGATTTGCTATTTCTGGCCTTACCCAAACAGGTTCTGGCTTTCAGAATAAGATAAAGCTTCTACAAAATAACATTACACTGTGAAACTGCAACCTTTCTACCAATTTTATGAGGAGACTAAACATACTTGCTTAATATGGAATACAGAATGACTAGCAACGGCTTCTTGATGATTTACAGAATTTTTAAATCCTGGTTTCCCTTTCTTGTAAACACATTCATGGGTGGTGTGATCAACGACGAATGCCCAATTCTGAAATTTTTGGTTAGTAGCATCCACAGTAGAAATGGTACTATGTTGGAATTAAATCTATATGCTACCCTGCAATTCACGAAATTGGTGGATAGCAGTGGATGCAATGCACCAAAGGCTACCTAAAAGTTATCTCTCGCAGGTTTGTGATCTCGTGTTGTCCTCGAAAACAACGACTCTCAATAACGCTCCGTCTTACAATCGATCTCACGTATTTATAGTCACAATCGTTTCTACTTATGTACGTTGGAGCTTCAATTTTTCCTAAAACCTCCTCTGCTAGACATTTCTCTAGAAATCTTAATATTGAGTACAGTCGTCTCTCCTCTTGTGATATTCAGTTCCAATCCCTCAATTACAAATCTGGCTGCCCTGCGTAGTACACTTTCTTACTCTATTATGTGACCCCTGTCATACGGATAGCATATATTGTCGTATTCCACTGGTGCTCTTAGTAGTGATATATTACTCTTTTCAGATATTTTTTCTATACTGTTCGGTACTATTCCGTCTAAGAAATGTTTTGTTGGCTGCGCTTATAACTCGACGAAGGAGGTCACGAAAAATGTTTGCTCCTAAATATTTACTATAGATAATCAGATTAAAAGAGGACGGAAACAAGAGGGCAAAATATGGAATAAATTACAATCTACTATACAATAACTATGCTATGAAAAGAGACACCTTAGATAAGTAATTATTTTTCAATTCTTTATTTGTAATAAAATCGGATCTTATTAAAACGATAATGCTTATTTATAATTATTATAATCATAGGACGAGTTCATTATTAACTTTTGGATCACGGATTAATCATGTTCATATTTATAATATCATATTTTCTTCTACTTTTCTATAATGAGTATCATGTTCAATAGAAAGCCTATACCTACAGTGTGTTTCAAAGTACAATTAAGCAAACACTGGCGAGCTCTTTGCAATATCCGTGGAATTCATTTTTAATTTGCTTGGCAAATAAAATAGATAGCAAAAAATTAACTTTTTACGTATTTATTTTAAAAGGGACATTTTCCTTTGATGGAAATGATATTCATTTCATCAAAATATTTAAAATTCATGTAATTTTAGTTTAAATAGCATTTGAATGCAAATATTATAAGAACAAAACAGAAATTAATACATTTTACGTAAATGAATCAGTTGTTCCATATATCAGCAATTGCCCATGCACAGAAATCGAAACGCTGCCTAACGAGATATGTAACCATAATGAAAGCAAATATTGGTAAAGAGATCACCTACATAAGTTTGATTACCCAAAATTCTTTTTATTCAGTCAGAAAGCTTCGCAAAAATGATTCAGGAAAACCACGTCTAATAAATTTTATTGGTTAATTATATAATACTGGTGTAAATGCCCGTTCAATTTCAACGGGAAAATTGGAACTTAATATATTCAACTACATTGGAAGGAAGTGAGCTAAATCAGACACTTATACGAACTTTAGATAAGATAGATGAACAGGTTTTCACTTTGATGTATTTTTTGATATTTAATAGTAAGACGATAAGAGTATACAATTTTTTAACTAAATTAACATTTTTATCGTTTTATTTCGAAAAAAATTAGCTATTATGGACTCACCAGATATGTTGATTTTCTATATGAACAACAATGCTATTGATCGCCAAGGGAATGTTTCAATAAAAATGCAAAATATTGACAAATTTTCGAATATTTTAGCTTAATGTTAGCGAATTCGATTCGAAAACAAAAATCGACGATAAGAATAAGAATTTTGATTTAATTTCCTTTAAAATTGTTTTTATCAGAAGATCATGCATCAATTACTTCTAATTTAATTTTGCAAAAGAAAATAAGTCTGCAAGTGTGAAAGAGGTATATTTAAGATCCCTCTTATGGGAAATCCCATATACCGTTTCAACCAACCAACCAACACATTAAGGCTTTTATTAATAGTTTAATTAATAGTAGTTTGCGTATTAAAAATTGGTCGGATATTAGAACTCATTATATAGTAGTTTATAATAATGAGATACATATTTTTTTTAATTATTAAGCTTAACGGAATTTCATTTGCCATTTATAATGTATACATTTCTTGGATAAAATAATTTTGAGCATGGGGCCTTTAACATAGAGATTTGATTATTTTGTTAATATATGTTATAAGAACGTTACTTATTTTAATTTTAGTTCTGAGTAATCGAATTGATGACTATTAGTTCGTTAATTTATGGGAAAATCAGGTCACATCCAATTATTTGATCTTGACAACAGCTTGGAAAATAATCAAAGCGATGTTTATTGGTTCAAATTCATTAACGCTGGGAACGTTAACAGAACTGCCAAACCAAAAAAATTAATCACTGGATTGGAATTGAAATCAGATACTGAAGAATATTCTTCTTCACAATCCAAATGAAACACCTTTTCATAAATCCATTAATGTATCATGAAGCAAACGGATGATTTCAACGATATTTAACTTTATAAATTATGCAAGGAATTTTTCAAAGTTTGGATTTGAAAGGACTTCAAAATTTTACCATTAGATTGCGCATTCATTTGATCATTTCATCCTTAGCGGGTTTTGATAAATGGACTTAATTATCGAACCTGCAATAAAATGTAAATTTTATAAAAATGGTCTCAACAATTAAAAAGACCTTCTACGCATTAAGCCTTCTAGTTACATTTTAAAAAATAACAGCACAGGAGTTTTATATTTAAACTTCAGTCACCTCAAAGTCGTGACATCCGAGTTAACCCGGCAGAAGGTGCTCTCAATTCTGGAGCACAGACGGTCGCACGGGGTGACTGAGTCACCCCATTTTAATTATATTTTCCAGTGTATTTATTCATTATTTTTCATTTTTCTTTATTTTTTTGTATTTTTAGATTAGTAAGAAAATACTTTGGAAAATTAAAATTTATTTAAAACCCATATAATATACATGTTTTTAATCTTTATTGTTCAAAACTCCTGGTTATCTAACAAAAGAACTTGTATAATAATAACAATACTTATGCATAATAATAATAATTAAACTTAGATAATTGATTATTATGATCATTTATAATTTTAACATAATATTATGAATAAGATGATAATAATAATAATAATAAGAATTATCTAAGATCACTTCTCGTTGTGTTATACGCTATCAAGGCACTAACATACGTATTTCATGTTTCATGCACATCGACTTCTCGCATTTACAACTAAGTTCTTTTCGTGTCTTGATTTCTTGAGCATACGACACCGTAATTTTGCAGGCATAGAAGGTCCGAGCTCTCCAGAAACATTTTCTTTTCCAGGCGATAAAAATTTTTCGCCCAGTTCCCTCAGTTGCTTTGGTAAGGTTTTATATTGCAACTGAGAAATGACAGCTGGTTTTGTTGAGACCTGTCCGAGTTTTTTTCTGAAACTACTTCTTTTGAGCACTGTATTTGTGTTATTTGATAGAAATATTACGTAACTATTGAGAAGAATTTCACGGATTTTCTACAAGTCGCAATGTAAATCGAAACGTTCACCTGCCAAGTAAAACGTAAGGAGAGGGTGGAAACAAGAAAATGGTCAATTGTAAAGAGATTCCATCGATTTATGAAAATTACAGACAGATATAGAATAAAAAGCTTACCATGACTCGATATAAGAAATGTAACGTGGAAGGGCACGGGGTGACTGAGTCATCCCAGAAATATTTTTAAAATGCTGTTTGACGGACTAAATGCCACTGAAACCTAAAAAGGATATAAATATGCTCAAGGGAATTCGGAAGAAAGGGCTGATGATCTTAGGGAAAAAACATGCGTCACGAATAGATAAGTGTAAACATTGGTGGGGTGACTCAGTCACACCGCGCGCCTGCTTCCGGGATAAATGCCTTCCTTGATCAAACATGAATATGACCCTTCAAAAAACGGAAGATCTCCTTTTCGTAACACTTCTCAAAAACTTTTTTGTAAGGCATTGAAACCTTTATCTTTCTTCATCCTAGGAGGAATCCTGGGGAGAGATCCTTTTCTCGCGAATCCAATATGAGTCGCAGCTCCTGACTGGAGCGGAAGGACCGATGCAGGAGAGGATTTACGCACAAAAGAGATTTAAAAAGAGGAGAAACGGAACTGGAGGAGGACGGGAGGGAGAGGACGGATGACGCAAGGTAGGAGTGGATGGGTGGTTGGAGGGCGAGAGAGAGAAAGAGAGAAATAAGGAAAGAACTCAAGGTGAATAAAAGATCAGGAGATAAGGAGGGAAGTAGAGGAAAAAGCGAGGACGGGCAAAAGGGGAAGATGTGACGTGAATGAAGGAAATATGTGACAAGAATGAAGAGGAAGAAGCAGATACGAGTTTCAGTTTAGCAATGACAACCCTTCTCTACTTCCCAGAAAGAAAACCCAAATCATAGAACAAGCAATGGCTGAGAAACTTTTTCATATACTGCGTATGCAACTGGTCTCTCTACACTCTTTTCTTACAGTAAGGAAATCTTACAGTTACAAAGACATCAAAACCGTGGAAAATGTCTTCTGAACATACATGGTATTAATATATTATGTGAATTACCTGAAAGTCACACTTGATAAATAGTCATACCATACATATTCAAGTATTTACAGATTAATGAAGGAACTGAATTTCTAGATGAAGATTGTTAAAAGAATTGAGGAGAGCTGGGTGTAAAATTCTATATATTATATATTTGCTGGACGTTTTATTTTATTTTTGAGAAATACAGCTTATGCAGCATTGTTTATGACTAGAAGTTATATAACTGTGTGAATTTTAATCAAAATCGTTTAAGACATTTTTGAATAGGTAGACATTTTGTGAAAATCAACAAGAATGAACTACCCTTTATTGTTGCGCTATATCGTTCTTCTCTTCATTGTTTCTATTCTGGGATATGACATGACTAAATACTAAATATTACTTCATTTTCTTTAACCGTCTAGATTCTACGGCCTCGCACAGACAAAGGGACTGATGGCACGGCAAACACCAATATTTTGGACTCTGGGACACCTAAAACGTGTATTTCCATCAAATACTCGAAATAGAAATTTTTCGCGATTAGAATAATTTCTCTATATGCTGCGTATATGAGAAAGTAAAAATAGAACGTAAGCTATTAGCCCAAATCAAAGTTTTTTAAAGCTCCGTAACCTTGTTATTTCCCCGGCACACTTTCTGGTTCGCTGGATCCTCGGAAAACGTTTAACCAAATTCCATGGAATCGCGTGGAAAGTTTTTTTAGTTTCGGAATAAAAACTTCACTTTCTAATTCTTTAAATTTTTAAGTGGGATTATGAGATATTTCAGTGATCGAAGTAGCTAATTCTCAAACTTTGTTTCAGTTTTAAGTAACTGAGCTAATGCGACAAAGTCAACCGTGCCGTATTGGTATTTAAGAGAAATTGGTTTTCCCTGTTCTTAGCTTGTGAATAATAAAATATACGGATATCCTTTACTTTCCTATAATTCAGATTGCATCGCAGCACTCCAATGTTCATATTAGATGTACGCCAATTTTTTTAGCATTTGTTACTGTTCAATTTTGAATTGATGAATATTAAAGACAGAATATTTTTTATACTGATGCCGCATTCCTTAACTGTGAGTCGTAAGGCAAAACATTCTGACAGTACTGATATTAATTATATTTATAAAGTAAAAGTAACTATAGTTGAAAATTTAGTCCGGAAAATAATTACACGTGGAAACTGAAGGAACTTTCCTCGATAAAAAATTGACTGTTCGGATGTTAGGCAAGCCACATTAATGAAAAAATCAGTGATTTTAGCGGAAAAACATGAACGATTCAGTAAGTTATAACATGCGAAGTCACCTTTAGAGGAAACTGTTCAATTTTCCTCTTGCTTATGTTACTTAAGGGTTTGTTTGAATTTTGGAATTTACAGCAATCACCTCGTTATAAGTTCTCAAACTCCTCAGGCAAAAACTATAAACAACTATGAATATCATATTAGATGATAATAATAATTCTGGACCATTTTTTATAAAAACCCATCGATGACGTATACATCGCCAAAATTATACGGTATCTCATATGTGAGGAAAAAAATAATAATACGTTTTATCAAAGAACTATGAAAATGTGGGTTTGCATCATTGAAAAAAGAGAACTTTCAAGACAAAATTCAGAAAAGAGAATGCGAAGATTAAGAGATATACAAAGGAATAAAAACTTTGTAGATAAAATATATGTATTTGGCTTTAGAATTGTAACCGCTCTATAAATGGAACCTGTTCTAATATCATGGAATAAATTTATAAATCTTCAAATGAACGTGGCGAGTTACAGCCAAAATATTAGTCGAAATTGAACGGGACTTTCTTGACTTGCTGGTAGAAGTGTTCTCATGAATGGATTACTTACGCGTCAATGAATTGATAGGTGAAACATTCTTTTACATTTCAAGATAACGCGCCAGTTTTTTAAAATCTAAAGTTTGGTTGCGATCATCATGTCGTGATACGTTCGCTTTAATATTCGACTTGAACACTTGGCGTCGTTATGGGTGGTATTAAATTCCTCAACGTTGTTGCCTGCAATAGTGCATTCCAGAATATATCTGGAGCCAACAAAAAATCTTCATCTCTCGCTTAAATTTTTGATATGGCGTCGACAGATCTGGACGAAAAACAAGGAGAAAGACTTAAGGACCTAAAGCATTAAATGCGAGCAATAACGGTTTATCCACTAATGTCAAACGCCCTAAGAGAAATGAATGAGCTGAATAAGAAATTGAGTGTTAGAGAACAGAGCAAGGAAGAATTCGACAAGAGAGAATGGAAAAACGAAGAATAAAAAGAGGAGAGGAATGAATGGAAGGAAAGAGAAACTCGGATGACGGATGGAAGGAATGCAATAAAGAGGTTATTGAAGTATATGGGGAACAAAGGTTAAAAGGGGATAAATATCCGGTCATAAAGTAAAGCCAACGAAAATTGGACGAATAGAATATGAGACGGAAATGGAGATAATGAGGTAAAGACAGCAAGGAAACCTTCCGGATTTTATTGTAATTTCTTTAGCCGAGTTAGAGAGAGACCAAACGTGAAATATGCTCGTAGTCTTTTCCAGCAGATGGGAAGAACAATAACCGTAGTATTTTTTCTTTTATAGCGTCCCATGATATCATCAAACTGCTTACGTTATCGATATTAAGGAAATGTTCACTCTAAGGTCACATCCGCTATTAAATGCTATTGCAACAATGAGTCAGGAGAGATAAAAACACGCGCCATGGCAATTTAACAGAATGTTATGAGAGAGAAAGGAATAGAATCATCCCTCGAATAGCACGGTTTCGCTTTACACGTTTTCAATTTATCACCAATGTCTTTCAGATTACTTCTTAGAATTGCACGGCCAACATTTTTGCTTTACCAAAGAGTTCTCAATTCATTAAAAAGGCATACAATGTCCAAGTTCTAGTCAGAGGTTATAAGAAAGGTTAAAGAAAGCGTTGCTAAGTAGTTTTACTAAATTTTAGCATGTTTAAAGTGATCGACCGTGCTGATTTATACAGTACTGCACTGATACTAATTTATAAATATTATAATTTCTCATTTGATACATTGCATTAATACGGTGATTGGCCTCACTTATTTGTATTTCGCTACATAATCGATACTAGAGTTTTACGTGCTGTTTCTTTGTCTATTTAATTATTTTTAAATTTTTAGTGATAGCTTAAAATTTCATCGTATAACATTCATAAAAAACGATGCAAAGATTTCTAAAGACTGCAAAGTTGACGGCAAAAGATTTTAGCATAATAATTTTGTACTGATGTTACTCATTTGTCCGGAATTAATTATCAAATCATCTGCTTTTTATAGGCAACTAACTTTAATTGCACCGAATTGGGCTCGAAAACAATGGTCACTTTATGCATGTTGAGCTCGCAAAGTCGCTCAAACACAACCTCATGTATTCCTTACTCACTTTGCACGGCTTTGCTGTACAAGGAGGTCCTATCCAGAACTATGTATAGCACGAAGCGAGGGATGGCTGTATCAGTTTCTTAACTTAATAAAAGATTATACTTACAATTAGTGAAACATGGGAATTGGAAAGGAGTGGGGGAGATAGAGAGAGGGTGAGGTAAAGAGTTTCGGAGAGGGAGAGGTGCGGAGAGGGAGAGGTGCGGAGAGGAAGAGGTACGGAGAGGGAGAGGTGCGGAGAGGAAGAGGTACGGAGAGGGAGAGGTGCGGAGAGGGAGAGAGAGATTGAAGGAGACCCAGAAAGTGAGGAGACAGCGATAGAGAAGATGCAGAGAAAATGGGAGAGTTCGCTTGATGTCGACAAATCGAGTTAAGGGTCACCACTTCCGAGGACGAAAGATGTGATGCGACGCCTTTTGTTGAGGTACTGGAACGGAAACCATGACATCATAGGTTTCCCTTGCAACTCTCCGAAAACAACGAAAAGACTTAAAAGGAAACGACCATTTTAAGTTCGCTCCCGTGTTGGTTCCAAATTCTTTAGATTGTAAGAGAGTTGCTATTAGCACTTTTGCATCGTGTTCGTGAGCGTTCGCTTTAGTGTTAGGTTTTGCTCATGAATCGTGCCTTACACACATGCCATTTATTATCATATAACAATCATTCCTATCTAGAGAGTGGAATGAACCCTAATAAAACAATGAATTCCAAGGCTTTACCTTCCAAGTCACTCTGCAATTATAATCCTCGGGAGCGAATGCAGCGGAAGAGACGCCCAAATTAGGACAAATTCACGAACTATGGCAAAGTCGTATTACCGAGGGCATGACGCGGAATCCGTACGATTACCATTTGGGCGATGAAACGTCTCTCCTTCTCCGCAGACATATGATTAATGCAAAACAGACACGGAAGCGGTATGCAAATTGCAATATCAGAAGTATGATCTCGTGCACTGAGAGGAAATTGCAACAGCCGGTAGATATTCTTCAGCGCACAGTTGGCTGGTTTCTCTGGAAAGATAAAAGATCCAGTAAAAATAATCCGAACTTGGGTCCGATCTTCTTCCTATGCATAACCCGCCGTAAATGTTATGCATTATCAGGAGAAGCTACGGCAAGGGAAATAATGCTATTGACCCAATAAAGTTTTCGTTTTGAACCTGATATTAGCTCTGGATGTGACTTTGAATTAGCGATGAGATGACCAAGATTTAATGTGAGCACGGGAAAGCGGTCAGAATGCATGCTTCCTTGATTTATGGATGGAAACAATACAATTCGTTTGAGATAGCTAAAATATCATCTATCTACTAAAATGAAGTTTTTTAGCGAAAGACTGAACGGACTCAACTACTGGTGGAAATATTTACTACTTTTAATTAGTACGTTTTCTTAAAAGAAGAAAAGGTGCTAATGTGATCACTCTGTCGGTCAGTTTGTCTGTCCGTGGACAATCAACTGTTTTGCTTTAAAATATATTTATAAAATTCTTTTTGAATTAGATAGCTCGTAACAGTTCATTAAGTTCAAACGACTGAACTCTCACAGTAGTTTATAGATTTTTTACTTGATGGCTTCAAATTAAAAACTTTTAAATGGTATTGTAGCCATACTACTAAAAATATCAGGAAAATGTATATTGAATTAAATAGCCCTTATTAATCTATGAATTTTCCAGTATTTGTATTTTATAAGTATTTCATAGATTTTCTGTTAAGTTTTCACAAATGGAAAGGTCTAGTGTGGATCTGAAAGCTTCCTCCCCAAAGGGTGAGACAAACCAGAACCCTGAAAATATTTAAGAAAACGTGCTTCCGCCTCCTGCTTTAGTAAAAGCATCTTACTTGTTTATTACAAAGTAAGGAAACACGTTAGAGCCTAAGTCGTAAATATTAAAAGTTTATCTACTTTGAACCACTTCAATTAATCAAAAAATACTGTATGATAAATGCACTCAGAGAAGCTATATTTGCCTCGACGCGTAAAAATATTAAAGCAAACATATTCCAAATGTTAGTTACTCACATTAGCATTAATTTTATTGAAATTAATACTAATGAAAATTCGAATTTAGCCAATTTTATCAATTGCAGGTTACATTAAGATTTCCATTGGAGATTTTTTGTTTATGTTTGAAATCGGCTTCAAATATTAGCTTCATGTCCATGTCCATGACGGCCTTGGTAGATGGGTGGTTAGCGTGTCTAGCTCCCATTGCTAGGGTCGCGGGTTCGAATCCTGCCGAGTGCATGGTTGTATGTGTTCGTCTTTGTTAATGTTATTACGCTCATTGTAAAAGGCCGTTCACGGCTGTTTATGAGCTAGTGTAAAATAAATAAAAAATAAATAAATAAATAAATAATATTTATAAGGAAATTGAATTAGGTGCTGACTCATACAGCAAAAGTTACATATAAATAAAAAAAGGAATCATGCCATGATGAACAGTACACGAAATAAAATATATGTAATGTATGTATGTATGTAGGTATGTATGTAATATATATGTAATATATGTAACAAAAATGTATACAAAGTTATCCTTTCATTATTTGTAACAACTCAGGTTCGTGTAAGCGGCGAAATTTCGGTCAGTTTTGCTAAATATTAATCGCTGATAAATCTTGTGTGTGACCCTTTTACCACTAAGCTTTAGTTTATGCTATTGCTAAGGTACAGATTAAATATCATAAGCTACGTATTTTCTTCTTAAGGAATTTTCATTATTTATATTTCGGAAAGATTAAGCCTGATAGCCATTCAAATTCCTAAGCGAACGATTCTACATTCAGTAAAAATACTCAAATAAAACTAGATAGATGCTTTTAAACGTGCTTCGATTCGATCGCTTTGGAAGAAGTCTTCCTCCAGATCATTTATTCGTAGGGATCGGGACTTTACAAATAAGACCGATTACATTCGAAAAATTGATCAGATATGGACCTCACTCGATTTTCCCTGGACACGAAAGAGAGCGGGAGCTAGGAGGTGGGGGAAGAGGACGATACAATAGAGCCGAAAGAAAGATTGTGGTACATTCGGTCAAGGCAAAGAGAAATGCGATCATGAAAATTTGAGAGGGAGCAGAAGAGATATTTTACTTTTTATTCTTCGCGTTTTAGCGACACTCCGCGTGCGCTGTGAACAGATCAACAGAGGGTATGCAAGCGAGATAGACAGAGAGTGAGAGAGAGGAATGATAGGGTCCGTTGCCAGAAAGGGGTATAAAACTAAGAGCAGAAACCGATAAAATAAATCACATCGACCTACTTGCCCCACTGAGGACTCACCGAATTCTCCGAATGTTGCATTTATTTCTGACTGGAATCTAGGAATCACCGCAAGCGTTCTTTTAAACGATTTTCTTATTGACGTAGAGTACTCTTCGTTATATTACTGGGGTTAGTTTTTTGACCACATACTTTTATGTAGCGTACGAAACGGATCAAATGTGATTTTTTGAAATGTGTACGCTAACATCGAGGAGGCTATTTCTTTAAGTCATGTCCTAAAAGAATTTTCATGTTAAAAGCACTAGACTTTCAGCTATGCTATTAAAATCGCATCGACATGTATTTTATGCAATTTAGTAGAATCCATAAAAGGTTATAAAGGATTTAATTTTAAATTCGCCATATAAATTCCATTCGTTTAATGCGAGATATGTAGTTATGTGGTGAATCGCTTCAAATCAAAATCTGAAGAGTTAAAATAGGGAAAAATGCAAATACACGTATTTAATACATAAAATGTTCGTTCTTCAATGCAAGATATATATATATATATATATCATAGGTAGTCTGTCCGTAGACAGTTCCGTGATTATTCATGGTTAAACCTGGTTCTCCATATACTCCTATTTTCCGCTGTCCTCTTCATATCTTGATAACACTCTTTCCCTTTAAAATCGTCTATTAGCTGAAACCTTTTCCAACCTCTTTCCCTTTTTTCCAACTTTTTTAAACCTCTGCGGACCACCTCTATCCAGCTAACTTGTAAGTATTAGTTTTAAAATCTTTTATCTTTTTCTTTTATTCATTGACGTATGATTGGTCATCTGGATCATTTTACGGTGCAGGAGTTTTATTTTTCAATTCCTTTCCTATTCTAGTCCTGATACGTGCGTTTTGCTCCTCTTGTAATGATGTTTCCAAGATATTTATAGTCTGAAACTTGTTATATATATATATATATATATATATATATATATATATATATATATATATATATATATATATGTATTTATATATGTGCATGCGATAGCGTGTGGGTACGTGCGTGCAAGAGAGTGAGAAGACTACACGATATTAAAAATTTGGGGAACATAGGAACCGCATGCACGCGAGAGCGAATTTTACGGCCCGGGAATCTGTGATTAAAAAGAGATACGTGAAATCTATTTCCCAAATTCATATTTTTTTAAATCAAATTATTAAATTCTCTATTAAGTGCATTTCATATTGAAATCTTTACCCTAAAAACCCAATTAAGAATTGCTTTTCGCTTACGCGATACCTCAGAATCTCTAGGTAACTTCCGATTTAAACTCTAAACCGGCCCGCAAAGGCGAAGGATTCGCTACCGCAGATGCGACCCTCCTTTTTGAAAAAGCTTCTCACTCCTACGTTAATGGGCGAAAAATCTCTGCCAATGATGGTATCGAAGTTGATATTTAAATATGTAAGAAAACATCCAGTCACGAATGCATACAGGGAAAGATCATAAATTATTGATATAATACCATAACTTTATTCAAGGTTGGTTTACAATCAGTGTCCTCTATATCACGCACAGCCACTAACTAAGTCGAGTCAAAGCATACACTTTCACTATGAGGTTTCATCCGGCAGCCATCTTTAGTCATCGCTCTCGCTTCTGCCTTATGGTGAAATGGGCCTAACCTCAATTTTTCTTAAAAAATAGAAGAGATCAGTGCATTCCTTTGTTGACAACTGATTATATATAAATTCAGCATGAAATACGATGTATATACTTGTAACAGTATAATCAAAGCGATCATAAGGCGATGACAATTATCAAAATATACAATTAGGAAACGAAATCGGAAAGCGTTGCGACTTATATTTTGCCAAAAAATCATAAGCCGTCAAGTTAAATGGCAGCTAATTTGGCGGAGGTCTGATCTTTTCCTAAAACATGTTAATTTCCTAACACTAAAAGTGATACACGTAATAATGTAAGAAAGGACCAAGTATCATGAAAATAGAGTACTTAGAAGTATCTTAGCAAGCCCTTTACCTCACTTAAAAAAGTTTAAGCATATGCTTAAAAGATTTTTGTTGGGATCATTGATTCACCTTTCAGGAACATCCCCCTCGTTGCCCGGAAGGGATCATGGAGCCCAGGCGCATTATGTGTGCCAATGGTCTGAAGAACCGGGGATGACGGGATACGGGGAAGGGCCCTTCGTGGGGCAAGAGACGTCGCAATGGGATTTATGTAAAGATAGATTCTTGGGCCTTTGGAGTTTATAGTCTTCGTATACAAACTCTTATACAATACATTCTATCCGTTCGGCCTCTCTCAAGTGAGGGGGGAAGTAGGGTCAATCTGATTGTGGGACCGTTGGACCTTTACATGAGTTTTTTCTTGAGCATTGAGATAGAACTCAGAAATTGCAATAAATATGACTAGAAATAACTTCATTAAAAAGTGGATGGCGAACGTCTCAATATTAAAGCCTCGGAACAATTAACGTGTTAATTTTTAATTTTATTGGCAAACTTATAGGTGTTAGTTACCTAATAAAAGTGACATATCTTTCTGATAGCCATAAAAAAGACTAGTTAAGGCATTCGGACCCGAAGCAGCCATAATCAGTGGTAATTTGCCCACGATAGGCTCTAATAAAGGTTTAAGTATATTAGTCACCTGTGACTGGTTGCTTTTTATCTGAATGACGTATTTGATTTCCTCAACGCTCATATGGATATTGGGTGAACATAATGCGTCAGCTTGATTTCTGCCATAAGGCGAGATCGGTAATTCTCAATAGAATTGAGATAGTAAGCTAATGACTTACTGGAATCTCAATAAAAGAAAACCTACTGCACGTACAGTAGTTCACAAATGATTCCAAAGTTAAATAGATTTTTAGGTAATTGAAAAAAAAACAAGTTGGCCTGTTAGCTTGCCTATTTCGTAGATTCTACCCTAGAACTAGACAAATTAAGGCTACCAAAATTTCAGTTACGCTAAATTAAGAACGGGTTCATATGATTTATTCTTCGTGAAGAAAAGTCTCAAAGCAATACTTTAAGTATCTGACGCATTTTTTACGTGCGTGAAATTCAGTAAATTTCATTTGATCCAAGCAAAGTTTGGATAGCGTTCAATGTGTTTACACTGGAGACGGTTATGCCAGATAGATTAGAATTATAATTGTCCACGCATGCATGCCATTTCCAAATTGTTATATTAATCACGATTCCCTCAAATTTCCGCGCGGGACCAAATAGATGTTCAATACTCGGTCTAATGAGCGATTGAGTAATGAATGCAGTTATTGTTGATTCAAGGTTTGCGGCACTTGCAACCTGGGATCAAAAAGAGCGGCTAAATTGCGCCAATGGCGGACCCAAGAGAGGGGCAATGAATTGCGGGCGTAGTAGGAAGAGTTCAATATGACAAACTCCACTCAAAATTAGGCTGCTGATGAAGGCTCTTTGGTTAAACCGCTCACTGATATATAAAGGGATATTCGTAGGCAATTAAATGTTGCATATTTTTACAATTAAATGTGCATTTCATCAAATATTCTCGCGAGAAAATTTTTATTTATTATTAGATGGATTGATAATTTTTGTGGACTGAAATACTGGGGGTTCCAGGAGTCTCCCTTTTCCCAATTTTTAAGATTAACTAGGGGTTCTGACCCTACGCGCGTCAACCCCGCCCTCCACTAGCTCCAGGGAGTTCGGCGCTACGCGCCTAGATTCTCGCTGAGCTGAAAATAATTTTTCGAAACTGCTCTTATCAAGGCACATTGTTCTTGTTCAAAATATTTTTTCTCTGATGCGTTTCTGAAATAAAAATTTTCAAATATTTTAAACAGCCGCCATTTTGTTTCAAGATAGAGAATGTAAATAAAAATAGTTTTTACTTGGGTCTTTTAGCTAGTTGAAACAAAATGTTTTTATCACATTTATCTACGGCAAACAGTTTCTGAGATACAGGTAGGGACGAATGGACGGAATCGTGAATAAATGCGACACGAAGCTATTATCCAAGTCCATGGTACCCAATTACACGAAACCGGCAACAATGCAAATCACTAAGAATGCGTCAAATTCTCGCTTTAAAAAGTGATTAGTTGATCGATTTGACGCGTATTTAAAAAATAGATAGCAGGAAAACTTTCGTTCTTTTAGGCGTTCGTAGTTTCAAACCTTAAATTCCTACCGTGATTCTAAGTAATTTTAATAGGCGAATGATTAATTTTCTACATTCAAATATATTCCTTCTTGTAAATAACGCAACGAATGTTGTTTAATTTAAAATATGTGAATAAAACTAATAAAATGAGGAATTTCGAACTGTAGGCGGAAAACGATGAACAGAAGAAAAACATTATAGTTGTTTCTTTAAAATGATTTATATCCGAAAATCGTACGTTAATTATTTCTAATTTAGATCTCAAAAAGAATAAAAGCCTGCACGTGGAAAAGTCGATTTTTACTTGTTGTTTTATGGGAAATGGAAATGTCTTCCTTGGAGTCGATCCCTGAAATTTTTTGAGAGTATTTTTCGTCATCACCTTAAAATATGCGACTTTAGTATACTTGTAAAATTTCAAAATCCATCTTTTACTGAGTTATTCGCATTTTTATAGCGTGACTGAGAGAGCCATAAGGGACAGAAGTAGCCTTTTTTAGATTCCAGATTAGGAAAATTATGACACACTCCTATAAATTTAAAACGAATTCACCCCGATAAAAGCAAGAATTAATAAAACAACTCATTTATTATTATTAATAAGCGTGACAACTTAATAAACCATAGATATATCAAAATATAAAATATACAAATGAAAAATAATTATAACAAATTTAACATGTTTTACATTTACTACCCAATCATAACACCTGGATGTTAAGGAAATGTTGGGGCATACTGAGCGTCTATTTATCTGCAGCACTGAAAAAAATGCGTTTGGTAAACATGAAGACCGAGTGACATTATTGAACTTATAGTAACGGAAAAACACGGACGTTTTATACTGTATACTTTCCATAGTTACAGTGAAAAATCAATTTCATCCGACCAATGCAAAAGTATGAATACCATGCTAATTTATGCCACATTCGGAAATTACTTTTGCATGGATACGATGATAAGAACTCATTACTGTATGCTTACGAACGAACATGAGTATTTAACCAGTAGATTCGGAAATTGCCAGATGCAAACAAACAATATACTGCGTATTTGAATCTATGAATCAAGTTAAACGAAACAAAATAACGTGGATATGGAATAACGTGAACTGAACATAGATGTAATGAAAGAGACAAGGGAGATGGATAAGGATAAGAAGACAGTAGGGTTTTCCTGATGAAAAAGAGATTTTGGATGACGTGAACAGAGAAGACAAAATAGAACGAAGGAAAATATAAGGGATGAAGCGCGAAAGGGACCAGGTTAGGGATAGTGAAAAGAAGCGAAGGAAGGGGGGAGGGTCGTTTGCGGGGGAAATTCAAAGAAGCGGCTTTCGACTCACTTTCTTTTCTATCTCGTGTTCAAAGCATCCATGAATGAAGAGATGGAGTAAAAAATCCCATCCGCAGATTGGGAAATCCGGTACTCCAGTGTGGCCACGGGCGTGGTCGAGAAATTGCTTTCGCCCGTGTCGCGGCCGCTAATGGCTGGAGGGAAAATTAATCTGGGGAAGAGAAAGTACAGACTCACACCTAAAAAAATTATAACTTGCGATATTTTTCAAATCTCAAATTTTTCACGGTCAGGTGACCCATTAGAGGAAACCACCTCAGTAGTTTCAACTCGAAAGGCAATATTTGGAAATAATATTAAGCTTTGTCTGAAGTTTAGAGAGTATTTAAAATAAAAGTAATCACGCCTCGTCATTCGTTAGTAACTTTTGCGTGCACTTGAAGATAGATCAATGCTTTCCTCATAATGGTCATTGCGGGATGTAATTCTACTTTCTTTACCAGGTTTTTCTTTTCTTTTTGTCTTAAATGCCATGACCTTCATAAAAGAATCTTTAAAATGTTTCATTCGTAGCTACTTTGGCTAAAGGTCCAGGGGAAGGCAGCGCATTGTGTGTTAGGGAGATTTGTGAATGAGGATAGTGTAACAGAAATGATTAAAGAGTTATGCTGGTAAACGCTAAGTGGGAGAAGACGTGTTAACAGGCGTACAATGTGTTCGTAAATAATAAGGGATTGGAAGACATGAACAAGCGATTAGAAAAACCTGAGTTTGTGGGAAGAATGATCGCAAGTATAAAAAAACTAAGAAGGCAGAAAATTCATGTATTTAAATATTCATTTATAAATCGCGGGGGTTTGGAATGGAATGTCACCTGAGGAACTCTTCCAACCCTTCCTCAGTAATGTTTAAACTTTTAAATCTAGAGTTAAAATATCAATGTAAACGATATTCGTTACTTTTAGTATTACTGTGTAATCTTATTGTAAGACAAATTATTAACGAGGGAGCTGGAGGAAGTAGATGGATCGCTTGGTAGGGAGAGGTACGGTGGAAACTTTGAAGGCCCCGGGACCGCTACGGTAGCCGTGAAGGCCTGCCAAGAACCTCGAAAACTTTAAGCACTGATATGAAAGATTCATGGATAGAATACTGTATATGGTATGTGAAATTGTAAATATAATTTTTAATATGTTTATATGATAAATTTTGTAACTCTGCCACCGGGCAAAAACAGTTGTTTGATTAGCATATCTACAAGCCTTGAAATTCACCCGGGATCATTACATTATTCACGCATAAAACGATTTCTGCTGCTTTTCATATGCATTCAGCTGTTTATCCACATTATATTTCCTCCTTCCTACGTGAGAAAATGACTAATAACCGGTTGCGGAGAAAAGCCGAGGATAGTTTTACACAAATAAGGAACACGGGTCCGTTCTACAAGAGGGAGCTTCGTTGATGATCTCGTCGTCAGTCTCACCGGCAAAGTTCCGCGAAGCGGCAAATTAGCGTCAGATTATACGGAGCTCGAACCGTCTTATTGCCATAGAGACGGATAATGGGGGAGGAACGTGGAAAGTGGTGGGAAGGTATTCCTGAAAAGAGGAAGAAAGAAAGTTAAACGGTTGACTTCTTTCTTTCATACTGACAGGAATAGCGAGAAAATTTACGAGTTTAACTTTCAGGGGAATTAAAAATAACATTTTAGATCCGCTTTCAATTTGTTCTCCCGTAACTGGAAATACTGTCCGGGGTGTTTGTCTCATTTTACTAGAAAGATCAAACGATCGCCGAAAATTGATTTATTTATTTATTATTTATGCTGATTTATTCTAACCGTTACTTATGAAAACATTGAAATTATAAAGATTGAAGCAGGAGAAGGTGTTTCGAGTTACGACACGCATCTAAGTCATATAAAGATGAAATATTTATGCTCGTTGCTAGAATTTCATAGAAAAAAATAATGAAGGCATTTTGTGCGATAGTATATTTACATAAGCAGTTTTTTATACCACATTTTCTGCGATAGTTTATTTATATAAGTAGCTTTTTTAAACCATATGTAATCTATTTTGTTTTAAAACACCTTAAAAATGCTTGAATTTAAATTTAATTTCTTTGAAATATTTACTTGTTTCCATTTTTTACTAAGTTTGGGAAGATATACCTATTAATAAAAAATGCTATGTAAAATTATTTTACGCTATAAATGGCAATGTTTATTGTAGGCTACACCTTCAAACTTACGATAACGGTAGTAATCAGCTCCAAAATTTTAAATGAAAACTTTAAAATTATGGTTCGAATGAGAAAAGCTATATACTTAGTATACATCTACTGCGACCCATTTCTTACAAATATTTCCCATTGTAAAAGAAGGGTCTTAAAGCAGATATTGCAAATGAAGATATTCTATGTGCTTGCCTTTTTTGACATATACATGCAAGAGAAAAAAGATGGTGATTCGACGTCGTTTTCATAATATCTCTAGGAATGAAATGCCGTCACGAAACGCTTTGACCGTTCACTGAATTATTGGAAAGTCCGATGTTTTCGCATCCGAAGTCTAAAAATGACTAGTTACCATTTTTTAGGACGTTTCGTCAGTCTCATGTGCATGTTTCTATCTCTATCCTTATTCCAATTTCAAAATTATTTTTTTTCCGGTTCCGTTTATTCATGTCTACCTTTATCTGACCTCACCAAGTTGTTGATAAAAGACTCCCGAATCAACCTTTAAACGGAAAAAATCTTCGGCTTTGATGGCACCGTCTGGGATTGATAGAAGGAGAAAGCAAACAAATCCGCGATCAAATATGTAGGGATGATATCTGGCATTGAATTTCATGCAAAATCATGACCGTTCGGCAGAAAAAAATACATGAGGAATTTACGCTTTGATATTCAGGGCAATGCAGATTTACATGATTCTAATAAAAACCTTTCAAGCAAATACCCGGGGATGGCGGAAAAACTCTAATTAATGCAGAAATTCGACCGACGGATTTGTGATTCAAAGCGATATGAATTTTTATATCGATGCATTGTGTCAATATAACAAAACGGCCGAATTGGAAAAAAACTGAATGAATTGAAAAGCTGTTTTCGTTCGCAAATAAAAAAATCTTCCCTCTCGTAAAATGGAAATTTTATACGATTTTGTTTGTGGTGCCACCGCACGCGGCTCCTAAGTTTTGTGGCTGTAAAGTTCCCTCGGCAAAGAAGAGAATTTGAAATATATTCATATATTTCAAATAAAAAGGTTTTATTATGTTTGAATCGGCATCGCATTATATTGAGGTTTTGATACCAATGTGGAATATATTCTTCCTCTGTGATAGATTTCTTTCAATTAAAAAGAAAATCAAGAGTGATCTGTCATAGTTATGAGTCTGCAATTATTTCATAGGCGATTTTAATAAAAATAATTATTTCATGTTATAAAATAAAAATACAATAACTGTTTTATCATCGAATATCTTTGCATGTACATTAGATTTAGCGTTATCCGCAAATAGTTTGTTTTTAAATTCCGTTACATATTTTTCATGAGAGTTAAGTATGATTCATGCTTCTTTCACCCACGATTTTCATCAAAATTGCATTTAAAAATTAAATGATTTTTGGCTTTATCAATAATGGGTTACTCAGTAAATGAAGGTTCATTAAAGAGATCAGAGAAAAAAATAATGTCGTATAATATTGAAATTAATATCATCATGCTGCTGTCTGAAGATAGGTTTCAACTAAATCGTAGGTTTCAGCTGAATCGTTGCCGCCATTTCTCTCTCTCTCTCCCCGGAAGCCTCTTTTTACCTCTATAAGTACTATATTCCTGCTTTATATTCTCTAATATTCCTATTCTTTTTCTCCCTGTTCCTCTTGTTCCACTAATTTTGCCTTCTAAGATCGTCCTTTGTAAACATTGTCTTCTCAATATGTGCCCTATCCAATTTGCTTTTCTATTCCTGATTTTTTTTATTAGCATCCTTTCTTTTTCCACCATTTCTAATACTTCTTCGTTTCTCTTCCTCTGTCCATTTCGCTATTATCATCCTCCTCCATACCCACATCTCAAAACTTTCTAAATATTCTTCTCCTTTCACCTTACCGTCCACGTCTATGCACCATTAAGAGATATGCTCCATATGTAGCATTTTGCTAATTTCTTTCTTGTTTCTAAATTTATTTTCTCGTTTGTTAGAAGCTCCTTCTCGTTAAATGCTGCTTTTGCCATTGCAATCCTTCTTGTGATGTCCTATGTCCTACTTCCACCCTGCACCAAATTCTGCCAAGATATTTGAAACTACTTAATTGTTCCAATTTTTGGCCATTTACCATTAAATTTAATTCTTTATGTACCTTTGAAACCACCATGACTTTTGTTTTTCCGGCATTGATCTTCATTCCATATTGCTGGCCAACCTCCACTAGTCAGTCTAGCATCCTCTGAAGATCTTTCTCGGTGGTGCCGGTGGTTAAGACGCTGGCTGCTACTCGCCGGCTGCTTGAAAAGGCAGCGGACACGAATCCTGTGCAAGTAGAATTTTTTTAAGGTCACCCGGACCCCTGTTTGTGTGGTTTGAGGAGACCGCACAAATTCAACGTTCCGTCCTTTGGAAGCGACGTTAAGCCGTTGGCCCCCTGTGTTCTTCGTTAAGAGTAGGCTAATGTCGGCATTAGTTCTTTCTCGTCTTCTGCTATTAATCCCTGATCATCTGCGTATTTAATGGTGGTGCTACTCCCACCTCCTATCTTAAACCCTTACTATTCCATCAACGTTTCTTCTGTTATTGTTTCTGTGTAAATATTAAATATCGCTGGTGAAAAAGGACAACCCAGCTTCAATCTCTTACCTATTAAAGTACTTTCTGTTTTTTTCCTTCAACCCTGACTCTAATCTTTTGATCTAACAATAAGTAAAAGTTTTTAAGCCATATTTTGTTACCAATCTATCCCTATTTAATTTATAATACCCAACATATTATCCCATTTCATTCGGTAAAAAGCTTTCGTCCAATCTACAAAACCAAAGTACATATCCTTATTCACTTCTAGCGCTATTTCTATCACCATCCTCATACATCCTATTACATCTCTTGTTCCTCTTCCTTTTCTGAAACCAAACTGATTATCTTACAGCTCTTTTTCTATTTTACCTTCAATTTTTTTGTTATTATTCAGGTTAGAACTTTAGCTCTATGAGAATTTAAACTAATTAAAATTAATAAGCATGTGATATTTTGTTAGTCATATACGTGGACTCTCAGCGCTGAAAGAAAAAAAAGGTAACAGAAACTTTTAATCACTGTGTTGTCTCTAAATGAATATAATCGGTACCCTATACGCAAATATCCCGCGATTTCCTTTCTAATGAGCCTCAATCACGCAGATATCCCGTCAGAGGATTCGTTTGATTCTCTGATTTTGTTCATTACACCTCTAATAAACCTCTTCCTTTCGTAGTCAAACTCCAAATACACAAGAAGAAAATTTTTAACCTTTATATGCGGCGATACGCATTCTAAGAAAGATTAAGGCCTCTATCAAACTCATTATGAGCCTAGCGGTTTTACACAAACCGTTTTCTTGCGTCAGATCATTACTTATGAACTGATGATAAAGTTATTTCCATTAGCTGAAAATGCTTTCCAAGCGATCCACCGCAGAAGTTTCGCCACTATTTTCAGGAAATTAACTTTAGCTAATGCGTACGCCGATCTTAACACGGTTGTTAAAAGATGTGGTAAATATAGCCGGCCTCTAAATTTTATCGTTAATGGATATCGGATAAAATTAATCTCCTATCTGTTGCGACTTAAAAAGGAATGTGGATAAATTTTAAATGATAATCTAACCAGAGCATAGAAACAAAACTAGATATTACGCCTCGAGCTAATTCAAGCTTGCCGTTCAAAAGAATTAACGATTAGGATATTGAAGAAAAATTAAGCAATACATTCGGCAGGCATTGTTTTATCCGGAAAAAATTTATTCAGGGAACAGTACTTCGCTATCCTGGATAGTTTTCTTGCTAATACTATAAACAAATTTCTTAAACCTGAGAGACTTTAACAAACTACTTTGCTGCTCTGAGTTATCCGGTAATTTATCAACGGATTCGTGGTTTATCATCGAGTGGAGGTATTTGTTATTTAGAAAAGGGTTAGGCTATATTTTATGTCCTTTTATGTTGTTGATATTTCATTACAACATATTGTATTTCCAGTCCTGAGATAAAATATATTTAAATACCTTCAATTCCTGCCGCGCATCACCCAAAATGTTAGTTTTATGCACGGAATAAGGCATCGCCTAAATATAAATAAAATAGTATAAGTTTAGGCGTTAATTATTCATCATAAAAGCATTGCATAAATTACCTCTGTCAAACCCAATTTTTATTAAATTATACCAACTGAGATTCCATTTACAAAAAGCATAGAAGTGCACGAATGCAGAATAGATCAATAAGAACTTCGTAGTTAAAGACTAAGATACGAGGGAGCGGCGTTAAATTTTTATAACGTCCAAAAATCCTCTAAAAATGTTAATCTTCAATGCCCACTTTTTTACAATATTTTATCATACAAAAAACAAATGCATCGGAAGGAGAGGAAATTAGTACTCACTCATAAGTTCACGGGACTCGATGTTGGAAAATTAATTCAGCGTGGTATGAACGTATAATATTCAACGCGGCAGAAATTGGTTTGCTATCGGCAATATCGAGAAACTTCGGCTAAAGTTCGGCTCCATTTGGCTGGAGCAGGGGTCGGCAATACAAGAAGAGCCATTTTTTCAATATTTCTATAAAATCCATCTTACTAAGAGCCGCAGAACATGTTAATCAGAAATACTTATTAAATACAGTAAAACAATATATAATAACATCTATTTCTTAAGCTGCACACCCATACGGTGATCTGTTGTGTAATACGTGTTTTGGTGATAATTCTTAAGAAAAAGGACTTGAGAAACAAAAGGATGCTTGTCATAAGTTTTTATTCAATGAAAATATAAATAAACTTTCAAATTAAGTAAATATAATGATTATTTTAGAAAATGAATTTAGGAATATAGACGAAAATGAGAAAGTCGGAAATGCAAGTGTTTAGGTACTCAACAGCTCATACTGGATCATTCTCTTGAAAACAATATTATTACTGATAAATTTGATTTTAACAAATTAAATTTTGCACAAAGACTATCAACTCTTCTAAAAGCAAGTAGGCTGTGTTTCTTTTTCCTTGTAGTTTTCTATTAAGGTCATTTTAATGCGAGGTGATACCTACCATTAAATAAAATTTCTCTAATCAATAAGAATCTGTAAGTTCTTTATCTTCGTGGCCTTTTCTCTTTATAAAAACCTTTACTTCTTTCAGACAGGCCGCAAAAAGCCTAAGCATCATGCCTCTTGAAAGTCACCGCACCTTGTTGTGCAGAAGAAGGTCCGCATACTGACTGTTGAGTCCTCCGAGAAGTTCACAGAACTCCCGGTGATTGAAGCCTTTTGGCATAATTTTGTTGACCATTGAATTACTACGTTCATTACTTCTGTGATCTCAGGTGGAAAATGTTGTGCGGCCATTTTTATCGTTCAGTCCCTGACTGTCTTTGCTGACAACGGCATATACCTAAGTTTCTTAACAATTTCCTCTTTGTTTCTTAAACCACAATACAGCTCCTCCGATATTTTAATAAAGGACTTCCGCCATCCGCAAACGGCTTACCTCATTTGACAAACTACAAAACTTACGGCAGTTGTACTACTTGGTAATTTCACCCATTGATTGAACATGCTCCAACTTTTGTCTGCTTTGTTTTTCAACTCATCCACAGCTTTCTTACTACAATCTCAAACTGTATATTTTTCTGCGACGTTAATGCGTTGTTTTCTAAAATGTCTATCGAGATTTGTTTTTTTAATGTTAGTGAGTTTTGTATAGCAAATTAGACATGAAGGTAAACCATCGGAACTCATAATGAATGCATTCATTCATTTTTAAACTCTCGGTGCTGATCTTTTATGTTCCTCTTTTTTGTAAAAATTGCCATCCCAGAGTGTAACTAAAATTTTTTTTAATTTAAATTAGCCTTAAAAACAATCTATAGACGTTAAATTTAAGCTTAAAAGTTGTCAATCTATAATGAAGAGAAATATTTTGAAAATCTATCTAAAATTCGAGTAAGTTAGAGTATAACTACTTGGTCTGAGTAGAAATGAAATTAAAAATCATTTAAAAATATATTCCTAGAGAAAGAAATAAAAAGGAGCAAGAAAACTGATAGTATCAGAAATACTTACGAAAAATAAGGATGCAGAATAAAAAATAGGAAGAGATATATAACTCCAAAATTTCCTTGTAGGATTATTCACAAACTTTAACACATCCAAATGAGAGCAATATTCACGGTTAGCTTTCATACTAGCAATGGCTGTGTTAAATGAAAAGGAGCCTCTCGCAATCAAGAAACCTAACTTAAGCACGTTTAAACCTGAGCTCCCGAAATTTGATCCTGTGACATAAAAAAAGACGGCTATCGGTGAAAAAATATGGCGCCACATTGTTTTTATCCGACTGTGGATTACAGAGTATAGAAACTTCGTAGTAAGCATTTCACAACAAAGTAGCAGTTTACCGGCTGGTGACCTATCTTATCAATCGAGACCGTCAATGTCGCGGGAGAGTGGGCGTCGGGAGCCGCAGGTCATTACTCAAAGAGCCGCGGGTTGCCGACCCCTGGGCTAGAAGGTGTAGTAAGAAATCTTTAATCCATATGATGATTATTAATCATCAAGGCTGAGCACCAAAATAGTACTCTGATGAAGATGACAAAGAAGCTTTAGATAAAAGGAAACATCAGAACGTCGATAACTTTAAATATATAATGTACATATTATGTTAAATAAATAAAAATGTTACGCACACATTTAGATATGATCGAGAGAAAGTTGTGACCTCGCATTTATTAGTTTGCAGTTGACATTTAATTAGTATTTTACAGCCCCTCATCGCCACTTGAGAGCTTGCCACTGGATTCTTCCTTCCACCAGTTTGCTCACTCTCAAGTCTTTTTAGCCCTTGCTGATGGTTGCGTCGTAACCAAAATACGTATCGGCGTTTTATCCGGCTTTTTATCCGGTTTTAATTCGGTTTTTTATCCGGTATTTTATCAGGATTTTTATCCGTTTTTTCTCCGACTTTTTATCCGAGTTTTATCCTAATTGACTGGCTGTGGAGGTTTGCCTTCGCTTTACACTGAGAAAATAGAATTAGATTTAATCTAAAGTAATCTACTACCAGTTCGTCAACGCTACCTAGAATAGTTATTCATAGGATTATTCAAAGTAATATTTTTATCAATTAAATTCGTAATGCTGCCAGTGATAATACAATGCTTTGTATAAGATTCAGATACATACATTTTAATTTCAACAAATAAATTGTTGGCACTTGTTGATAAGAAGTAAAATGACCCCAGTTAACAAAATTTCACATAATTTTATTTGAAGATAAATAAGAAAGAATAATGTAAAATGATACAAGGCAATAAATTACGATATTTGACCTGTTACTTGTAATTTTACTTCGAGAAATTATTAACCTCTGCTCATTTGCGTTAGTTCACCATACCGGTTAGCAAGTGAGCATTTCACAGGAGAATATTTCAATTTCACAACACCACATCTTAACTTGAGTTCTAAGAAATACATTAATAACCGTGATTAGCTTGAATTACACTTAATTCTTCGACAGTGTATTTTAATGATTTACATGCTATTCAGGCATTTTTTGTACGCAATGGAAATACTTTGAATTTGGGAAAGCGACGCGTGTTTTCAGACCATAATTATATGCTACTAAATATAACGCGGTCAACCAAGATTGATTTGTGGACGAAAATTACTATGACGAACATCGGGAGAAAAGATTTCTTTAGAGAAGCAATCTCGACATATTAATCAGAAAGGATCACTTCATGACCTACATAAATTAGGAGTGCTACTCATGGAAAAGAAGCGAAATAACTATCTCTCAAAGATAATTGTTTATCAGGGTAATGTTAATATCTAAGTCAATATTTAATGCTACAAATTTGCATGCATATGTTCAGAGTGCTTCCTTATGCTTGGAATAGATTCAGAAAGAGTAATGGTGGTCGAGTCGCAATAACGCCCTTTTGAGCTACAATTTTAACGATCCTGCCAACAGTTCATTGATTTTATCCTGATTTTTTTTGGTTTTATCATAAACATCCCCTCATGCGCACGGTTTTTCCGTCTCTCTGTGTGACGCGCCAACTCCTAAGAGATTTCGTTATTTGCCAGTCGATTAATTATTTTGTCTCGTTGCGGGCGTTTTCTCAGTTTGTCCTTCTGTCGGTCCAAACGGTTATTGTTTTCTTGTTTACATGATAGTGATGAAAAGTAAGAAATCTCTCCAAATACCGTAATTAAATCTCAAGATAAAAACTCACTCAAAAAGAAGGAAAGAGGGGAAGAAAATAAATTTTTAATATTTTTATTAATTTTTCCCCTCCTCTCTTTTTGAGAGTTTTAAACTTTAGATTTAATTACGGCATTTGGAGACCTTTTTTACTTTTCACCATTCATATGTGCCGTAAAGCTCATTTCTATATATATTCCACATATGATAGTGATCATTGCTTTAGTGATAGCAGGCAATAGGTTAAATTATTTTTTAATGGTGAATTTTATATTAAATTTTGATTGACTATATTCAGATCTTTTCAGTTAGCCCTGAAAAGATCATTAATAGTGAAGTGGAGACAACGGCAAAGATAAAATAAAGAAACAAATCAACAATTAATTTACGGTATAGTAGTTGTGTCATTTCTTTATTTAAATAGATCAAAAAAGAGCAATTGAAAGTTTCAGGGAAGAAAAAAGGAACGACACGGAGCGCTTGTTTCCGGATAATAACTTTTTAATCAAGGACATTTCTTTTTTCTTCCCTGTTGCATAGCTTCTTCTATAGCGAGAACTCATTGACTATCTTTTTTTTTTCTACGGCTAATAAATCAATTGATAATGCTTTTAATGCCAACGGATAGCGTGAGCAGCTAAAATTTTTATTTTTTTAACATTCCTTTTTTCTTCCCTGCAACCTTCAATTGTGATCCAATAATAAGAAATTACTATGATGCTTTTGAAAAACGTGAATGGGACTACGAGAAATCATCCCAAGGGTGACTGGTTGGTATTCATAGTTTAAGATAAACAGGCACTAAGTTCGATTTCTCTTTTAAAAACTCTCTATCGCGTGTAAGCAACTGATTGCTTTGACGTAAAAGATGATTGTTTTTATTCTTCGGAACCGGTCGTTGTTATGTAGTCTTATGTGGAATAAGTTTAAGAGTTATTAGAACTTTTTGTTGCAAACGCTACATTTCGTCCAGATTTTAATTCAACTGTTGACATGTCAGCGACCATTCTGATGACCTCTTCCTTGGCATGAACCATGAATGGGCTCGAATTTTCATTCGCAAAAAACCCAAAATTTAAATACTTTTTAAATTCTAAAAATAAAAATCCAAAACCTACGAGCGTTAAGAAAGCAGTGGCGAGATAATATCAGTGCTTTCGCGGTCATTAAACCTCTCCCGCACCAATCAGGAAATCGCGGCTAATTTTACCCTTCCGTAAAGAGAGAGAAAAAAAACCTTTCCCGACGCCACTTCTCGCCTCATCCGACTTCTACTTTAAAATGCAGAGAGAGAAAGAGGAGGAAAAGGGCATCTCATTGGACTCCATTCTCCCCCTTTTTTCCATATCTCTCTCCACATCCTTTGCTCAGCCAATCAAGCCGACTTGGAGACTCGGAATGAGAGGGAGCGAGGGGTGGAGTGGAAAATTGGCGAGTCGACTGGAGTGAGAAGCAGGGAGGCAATGAGAGGGAGGGAGGGAGGGAGTTAGAGTGAGAGAGGGAGTGAGAGGGAGGGAGTGAGAGGGAGGGAGGGAGTGAGAGGGAGGGAGTGAGAGGGAGGGAGTGAGAGGGAGGGAGTGAGAGGGAGGGAGTGAGAGGGAGGGAGGGAGTGAGAGGGAGGGAGTGAGTGAGAGGGAGGGAGGGAGTGAGAGGGAGGGATGGAACGAGAGGGAAATAGGTAGTGAGAGGGAGAGAGGGAATGAGAGGGAGGAATGGAGAGAGGGAATGAGAGGGAGGGATGGAGATAAGGAAGGAAAGAAGATAGGGAGGGTCAACGGTAAAGGAAGATAGGAGGAAGAGTGTTTTGGAGGGGTCTATTCGTTGACACCGCTCTCACTGGATCGAAGTCCTCGGCGGTGGGCCGTGTGTGCGAGATGTCGGGTTTGTGGGCTCGCGGGATGATGGAGGTGGGCATTGGGAGGAAAGGGAGGGAATTGTGAGGAGGGGAAGGAGGTAGAGGGAGAGAGAGAAAAGGGGAGGATCGACTTCGCTTTCCTATTCCACTCCCTTTTTCCTAATTTCCTCTCCGTCTCTTCCTCCACCCCTTATATCACTTCACTGACTTCGCTTACCACCAAAGGGAAAAGGCGAGAACCATCCCTTCCCCACTCCCCTTACCCCTCTCCCTCTTCCCCTCCCTTCTCCCCATTCTCTTCTCTCATCCTCTATCCCCCTCTCTCCCTTCCCTTCTCCCCATTCCCCTCTCCCCCTTCCTCCCTCCTTACTGTCTCTACCCCTTTTTGAGGGAAGGTTTTTTCTCTCTCACTCCGCCATGGAGTGTCCATCCAATTGGAATAGCGGCGTGGCACTTTCAAGAGAGAGAGAGAGAGAGTCGAGTGATGTGGAGTTAAAAAAAGAGGGTGTGGGAGAAGGACATGCGTGAGAGAGAGAGAGAGAGAGAAGGGTTGCCCCTCCTTCTTTCAGCAAGGGTCCAGGAGGAGAGTGGGGTGGAGGGTAGGAGCGGACGAGGGTCGGCGCGTAAGCTTGAAGGTGAATTAAAGCGAGTCTGGCTGAAATCGAGAAAATCCGTGGAATCCGCTATCGTTGACAACGGCAGGATTTTTTTTGTTGTTGGACCTTATTGAAGTCTGTAAGGGTGACATGTAACACGGGGTAACATTCTGGAGGGGGTAGAATGCGCGGGTTGTTAGGGTTTTAGGCGCGTGTGCATCATTTTAGACCTTTATTGTTCTTTATTTTTCGAGTAAGTACTGAAAATCCACAGAACAAGGAAATATACCAGTAAATTGCTTTTTCATTAAATTAAAAGATGCAAGGAATTCTCGTATACGAATATCTTTTTTCGAGGTATTTCTTGACAGCTAGAAGACATTTGCAAAATTCCCTGCCATCGCTTAATTAAAATGCATAATAGCTGGAAGAGCAACAAAAATGTTTCCACGGATGAAATGACCCAACGGTTTTGAAAGTAATTAGTTCCCGGAAATAAAAGTAATCTTCGTGATATGTGTGAATCACACTCAGATAAATACGTCATTCACGTAACATTCTACATTATTCAGGGTCTTCAGTGGAATTGGTTAAAAATAAGATGCTGGGAATGTTATCGAGAATTCAGGAAACAACAAACCGACGGTTTCAAAAATTCCAGGAAATAAATGAAATTATTAAATAATAATTCGTCTTAATAAGCCTCTAGTAACACATTATCATGACGGCTTGCGCTTAATAAACTGTACTAACTCAATCTCCACGTGAATATTTTTTTAGAATTTTACACCATTATGATACTATGAAAAACATCTAATGTGTATGATGAACGTTGTCGTCTACTGAATTTTATTAATATTAACAACAATGCATGCAACACAGAGATCGAACGATTATTCCTTGTGTGTTATCCTTAAAAACCATTTAAAAAATACAATATCTTTGTAATATGGGAAAAAATTTATCCCAAAACTTTATCATGAACCTAGAATTTATTGAGACTTGCAGGAGAACATAGTGTAAATTTGCAAGTTTGCTCGTGCAATGTTTCACGAGTTAAATTCCAATTACGTGTAATTGTTTCATTTTTATTATTTTATTTTATGATAGCGTTAATATTAGAAAATATATGCGTGGTCCGTTTACCTGACTGGCTGTTTATGTTTACGCAGTAAAAAAAACCTAAAGAATCTCAGAAAATTTTGCCCAGACCATGAGAGCATTAAAACTGAAATAGGAAACATTTTGTATGTCGCTATTGGGCATTTACGGCACATTTAATAGATTTTCGATTTTAATAAACGAGTGTCTCGTGTAATAAAAAACTTCATGTAAAATTTTGCTATTAAAATTTTTTTTACACGAACCTCTTGTCAAAGTTCGTTAGAAATTTTATTATATTCAATCCGTATTCAGCGAGTGTTTTTTATACCTCCGTGGTTTCTTTCTTGCACACGGAAAAATATTCGATTTAAAAAAAATGGAAGGAGATATTTCATAAATACGCGGAATTTATTTCTTTCGCACGGCCGCGAAAAAATGAATCCGTCGTCAAATACAAGAATAAGGAATTTGGATGTGGTTCCACAAAGAAAAAAGATCCTCCGTCATTCTTTTTCTTCCTGAAGGAATTTATATAATGGGAAAGTCAAAACAACGTTGTCAAGGAGAGGAAGAACGAGAGATAGAGAGAGAGAGAAAAAGAGAGAGAGAAAGAGAGAGAGAAAGAGATAGAGAAAGAGGAAGCGAGACAGAGAGAAAGAGGAGCGGAAGGGATTTCTGGCAGAGGAGACGAAGGACGCGACTCTAGTGCTCTTTAATTTACGACCTGAGTGAACGCCGCTCCGACGATCTCTTCTCGTTTGTCACGTGGCGCAGCGAAAAGTCTTAGCGCCACGTCGCCGAAAATCTATCCATTCGACCAAGTGATGCCGCTCCAGGACAAGATGATACAAGAAATTTCCCCGGAGAATTTTGTTCTTGGCATTAAGAAACAATTTTTTACTCGTATATTACATTCGAGGAAAAAAAGGTTTCCTACTCATGCATGAATTGGTTTTAATAACACAAGTCACTCAGGAAGCACAACCGTTGTGGAAACAAGGTAAATTGTTGCCGTGTGGTTTACTCGAATTAAATTCGTTTGAAAAATATCTGAATCTTCGATAAAATTCACAACGATGATGTGTACAACGTATGATCTGTTGCAATAATGGAGAATTTAATCAAAAATGAAATACAGTCAAACTCGTTTATAACGAGCACGGTTGTAACGAGGTCACGGCTATAGTGAGCAAACGCTACCTCCAAGATAAGTTTACGAGTATTTACATACAAATATTTCACGTATATAACGAGCACGCTTCACGGATATATCGAGCAAACTTCGACCACTTCTCACTGTCTCAAACGCGGTGGCGGTCAGCCCCTTCAATCCTCATAGTGACCCAAGATATGTAACCTTGTGTTCTCGAGTCCAGCCTCTACACCCTATCCCTCGGGGAGGTTAAAGACCGCGGCGTTGTTGTTAAAAAATAATCCCTTCGTCCAAACCAAGAATTCCCAACTTGCAGGTACAGTGGCACCCGCGGAGGTCCTTTGTCCTCTCCTCCCAACCCCCAGCTCTTTTACAGCCAGGAGGTTGTGTTTGGAAGGGGGGTAAGGGGCTAAGGGCATGTACAATGGCGCCCGCCCCCGTCGCTCAGCCGAATGCACCCAACACCCTTTCCCACGTAAAGATGGGAAATCCCAGATTTAATCCGTCTCCTCATTAACTCTTCCTGGAATTGGTATGCTCGCAGTTTGCAAAGAAAGTTCGTAGCGTTGATCACAAAAATCAGTTGAGATTTTGCCCTTGAACGAGTAACATGTCCGTACATAAAAGGAAGTGTCTGTCTATTCACGAAAAGGTTGATATTATTCGAGAGTTAGAACGTGGTGAAAAAAATGTTGAAGTGTGCAAAAAATTTAATTTATCGTCGTCTACGGTTTCAACCTTATGGAAAAACAAAGAAGCGATTTTATCTGCACTAGAGAACAACCTAACAACGAACAAGAAAATGAGGAAGTGCGACTTGGGTACTGTTGATCAAGCACTTCTGGAGTGGTTTAAGAGGCAGAGAAATGCTGGTTTCCCCATCAACGGCCCCATTTTAAAGGTACAGGCAGATAAATTTGCAAAACAGTTAGGACATGAAAACTTCACATGCAATAATGGGGGGCTCGATCGTTTTAAAAATCGGCATAACATTGTTTATGCGAAAGTCAGTGGAGAGGCCCTGTCAGCAGATTCAAAAACGGCAAGTGAATGGGTGAAAAGTGTTTGGGAGGAGTGTCGAAAAGGTTACAGAGAAGAAGACATCTACAATGCCGACGAAACTGGACTGTTTTACAACATGATGCCTGATGCAACGTTTAAATTCAAAGGTGACAAATGTGTTGGTGGCAAAAGACCTAAGAATCGTTTAACAGTTTTAATGTGCGCAAACATGAATGGGACTGACAAAAAAAACTTTTTGTTATTGGTAAGTCACAAAAGCCACGTTGTTTCAATAATGTAAAGAAGCTTTCCGTTGAATATGCAGCTAATAAAAAGGCATGGATGACTTCCAATATTTTTCAGCAATATGTAAGTCAGTGGAACAACGAGTTACGGAGGAAAAATAGAAACATTTTACTCCTTGTCGATAACTGTCCTGCGCACCCACATATGCAGGAGTTATCCAATGTAAAACTGGTGTTTTTGCCTCCAAATGCGACTTCTATTTTGCAGCCAATGGACATGGGGATAATTAAAAGTTTTAAAGGCCATTTCAAGCGATTTTTTGTTCTACAGTTGATTGAAAGGAGGGAAAGTGGTTTAGATGGAAACGTCTCTGTATTGGATGCAATTCATTTGATGACAGATGCATGTTTCACCTTCAACGATCATAAACTGTTTTCGGAAGTCTGGTTTAATATCGGGAGAATTTTCGATTGATAACCATAACGTTGATGAAGTTGATCTACCTCTGTCAGAATGGCTTAAAGAAAATGGAATTGCGAATTTTGACCATGTAAATGACATTGACAATTTTGTTCATGTTGATGATGATTTGATTACCAGTGGAATTCCTACGGAGAGTGAAATAATAGAGACAGTACAAAACACAGCAGACAGTGATGAAGACATTGTTGAATGTGTCGAAGACACAATGCCAACTTACTCTCAAGCTCAGGATGCTGTGGAAACATTAAATGATTTTTTTGAAAACATTGACATTTCCGATGGTGTTTTTAGTGCAATAAGTGTACTAAGAGGAAACTTAAGAGACTTCAAAGTGAAATCTATGAAACAGGCTACCATTCAAAGTTATTTTTCTAAATAGGGGAGTGATTAAGGATGCAGCTGTTAGTAAATTTTATATGTACAAATGTTTATTTTAAATTTTCTAGTTTATTCTCATTTTTATGTTTTTCCATAAATTTACTAAATAAACTTTCTGTTTATATATTCACTTTTACTTCTTATGTCTTATTTCACCATACACATGCATGCTTTTGCCTTCACGGATATTAAGTTTAACGGCTATAACGAGCAAAACTAGACGGTCCCGTGGCGCTCGTTATATCCGAGTTTGACTGTAGTTATACCTTTCGTGATCTAAGATACGTCTTTAAGTTTTTTAATTGATATGTTAACGCCACAGGTCGTTTCATTCGATACATTCTTTTATAGAACACGTTAGGAAATATTGCATATTGTCAACTAATAGATATCCTTTCGCGCTGCGGTGATTTATTCAAAACACTTTGTTAATTTCACATTATAGCTTCTCATAAGAGCTGCGGGTGCTTTTAAAAATTTATAATTATATACTCATCCATCAAATTACACGGGTTTGCTTTAGGCGTTTTCTGTTTAGCACGATTGTGTTGTAAAGATTTTCATCAAATTGCACGGCAATCGGTTACTCTTTACTGCGACTTTGAAGCAGTCTCCAACCCAGTGGCGGAACTACAAATGTTATGTATATGTTACGGTAAATCAGTACATTTATAAAATGTACCGAATTACCGTAACATATATATGTAATTACATCAAGGCAAATGCTTCCAGTTACCCAACAAAACGTTTACGGTATCATATATAAAAATAATTTCTGATATTTTGGCGAATAAATGAAAAAATGAGTAACAAAATAACAGTTCGAAAAAATCCATAACTATTAATTAATGAGGATATTTATTATTAATGGCCAACTAATCACAAAAATGTCAACATAGATGCAAGTAAATATATTAACAAAGTAATTATATAAAAAACATAACTAAACCTTAATAGACGTTTAGAATATATATGCGAGTTTGTGCTTGGGATTGTACTTGAATTTTTTTATACGCCTTGCATCATTTATGCCATAGATCCGAGTGTAATTATGTTTCGAAAAGAGCTTTTCCCAATTCTCGGAATATTTGCAAATCCAACTAATATTCGAGGTTTGTCTGTGAACTCGCCGCTATCCAAAACTACACGCATATAATCCCTTCACAATGTACATAACCAAAAACAAAAATATTCCAATGAAAGCCGTTGTTATAAGGGTCATTCTGTTATTTAATAATTTATAGCTAAAAGATAAACAACCTTTCAAATAACTTTCGCACTTTAATTACCACTCTTAGTTTACGGCCACCTTGATTGATTTTACTAATTACAACGTTGTTTTGTGATCTGCTTTTAATGCCATTCAATTAGGAGATATAATGTTTTCGCTCTCCCCTCCCGCGCGCTTGCAAACACTGCGGTGTTTTAGTTCCGCTACTGCTCTGTCCATTACAAGGCATATAGAGGTTCAGTTTTATTCATAGGTAAAAAGATAAGGATAAAGGAAGCAATGCAGGATACATTTGAACTAAGTTGTCGCAAATTGAGCTTAAGGAATTTACCTTTTTATATCTTTATGGGTACACCCGCCACACTTTGCGCGGTTACGTTCTTACAATATCGTTTTCAGGAACACATCAACCGTGCAAAGCGAGGCATACCTACTCAGCTCACCTCATCGCGCCAGTCGTGGCATTAAGTAACGACATTCATTCCGAGTAATGCTGCACACGCTTCCCATCTACTTCCACGAGATCAGCATTTTTTAAAGACTGATGCCACGGGGGAATATCATTTCATTTTTTTTCCTCCCTTCATACCTTTTACGAAAATGGCATCGGTGCGGGAGGGACGAGTGAGAGGTTATTTTTTACGGCTTCGGAAGGAAAAGGAGAGCCACACCCATTTTCTCCCGACGGCGAAATGGGAGGGAAAGAAGGGAGGGGAGAAGCGGTTCGCTTTTGGTCTTATGTGCGAGATTCAGGCGGGGGCGATAAGTTCGAAGGCTAAAAAAAAGTATTTCCTCTTTCTCTCCTCTTCGATGTAATTTGATTGGCTTCCTGAAACATATCCCGTGACCATGGCGATGGAAACAAAAATGCCCGGAAAGAAAAACCCATCTTTCAGAGGTTTCCAGGCGGATATGCGGAGGCGTAATTGATAAGGACGGAGGTCATCCATTTCGGAGAATATCTTAGAATCGAAACTAACTTTTTAAAAAGGTTATAAAATGCGATTTGGATTGCGGACGAGTATTATTATAGCGCAAGAAGAGTAGGAGAAGTTTAACTGATTAATTAAATGAGTTCCTTCATCTTGCCATTGATTAATTCCGTCGCCAGGCTGTAAGGATGCCCTTGTCGCTTGTTTGAACTCGTGTTTAAACATTTTTTTCGAGGAAACAAGGGAAAGGATAGGTCGTTTATGTCCACTTCACAAGAGGGTAAATTGGAATAAAAATTACCCTTAAATAACTTGCCTTTAAATTAGAAATACGGGACTTTTAGATAGAATTGGTGCGACAATAACCATCCCTAAAACCTAAAGGTGTGTTCACACTGTATACATGTATGATAAATACTAATCTTATGTATAAATAGAAATCTAGAAATGTATAGGATTTGTAGAAGACAAGTCTAAAACTTCTTCATGCTGTATGAGACAAGTATTATACAAATATGAAGTTCCGCGCCGAATGGGAAAAATGAATCTAACCATCTACTCGCGCATGCGCTGTAGGAAATAAATCATCTGTCTTTTGTCACTCTACTTTGTTTATTTGCGGTAGTGTTGAGTTCGTGTGTGACTTGAAACAGTGTGTTTATTATTAGATTATCTTGTCGGTCTCCGATTTTTAAATAATTAATTATTGATTAATATGCACCGTGACTACTTCTTTTGCACAAAATATTCCTTATCCACTATCGTCGTATCTTCTTTTTTGCTACATTGTTGTTATTTACATATTTTGCTCAAATGCACAGACGCATTGTCTACTGATTTGTCCAAACAAATGTGAACGCTTATAAAATGTATACTTGTATTAGATTTGTATATACTAAACCGTATACAAATCTAGGACAAGTCTCAAACTTGTATTTGCCATATACGTGTATATAGTGTGAACGTACCTTAAGGAAGTGTGTTTGTTGACAAAAAATAAATTCCAATGAAATTAATCACTATTTCAACATTATTTTTGGAGGAATGGGTTAATTTCAAGTAAAAAGTAAAAATTGCACTTTCTGTCTCATACTTGGCACTATTTTCACGTACTTATATGAGATATCTAATGAAAACGATCATTCACACTACAAAGTTTACAGTAGAGGATGGAATTTGTTTCATTCTTAGTTCAAATTACACCCATTTCTATTACGGATTTCTACCAAATATCGGCTTCTTCGGTGAATTGTATTATTATTTGTTAGTATGCCTGTATCTATGGATACGTTTTCACGATATTCTGACAAAACTTCAATGTCTTTTACAATACGCTTAAAAACCCGCAAGGACTAGCACTAATGTGTATGTTCACTGCTGTACTGCAACCTTAGTCATTACTATATGGGCGATGAAACCCCCACCTCTATGCAAAGGTCGGAGGAGAAATCATTTTCAATAACTCATCATAATCATAAGTAATCTGTCCGTAGACAGGTCAGTGATTATTCTTCGTTAAACCTGTTTCTCATTTTATTCCTATTTTTCGCAGTCTTATTAATGTCTTGATATATCTCTTTCCCTTTTAAGTCGTCTATAACTATAAAAATTGCTTTTGATTTCCTTGATGAAAATTGTATATACCTGTTTTGGTTCATAAGCTATTACTTGTGGACGACTGTGTTAAATAGCACCGTAATCGCAAGTATTTTCAAAAGGACTAAATGTCATCTGAAACAAACTTTGTTTAGCAGCAACTAAGGAAATATTTCCGAATACCTTTAGCCAAGCATTGATCTGAGAATTGCTTGGAGATGAAAGTTTTACAGGAACCAGAAAAGTCAGAATAAAACTCGAGGAGCTTTAAAAGTTTACAATCCTGTTCTATTAAAAAAATGTTTTATAAAAATAGATTTTTAAACTGACAAGTAATAAAAACATTCAACCTTGTCCTGGAACAAAACTCTGCTGATTCCGACATCGAAACGATCAGGAATGCATTTCTTTTGCATGGTAAATTTATGCCTTCATAGGAATACCGGTTAATAAGTAACAATATGACTAAGAGGGGAAAATTGTAGACTTAAACTCGACGATTGAAAGTAATAATCGATTTCAACCACTTTCTAATCAAATTATTCTGATATTTTTACTTAATTTATACACGATGGGATGTCATAACGCACTGATGTCAAGCGACACAGCAGCCCACGTCGATACTAGGCACGTGAGAATGAACGAGTCGAATTTGCTGTCCTGAAATTGGTTCCAAATGATGCAGTCAGGGCCGGCTTTAGGCGTTGGCTACATGGGTGATCACCCAGGGCGGCCAATAGACTAACCATTGGGCGTTCCATTTAATCAAAACTGACCTTTCCTCCGAGTTTTTAACACTTTTAAGGGGTGGTCAAATCGTTATTAGTTAGCTCACATGTGAACCTTGACCTGGATGTAGCAATAAAAAATTACTTTTCGAAAATACGAAACTTATATATAACTATAGCAACAGTTTTACAAAATTTAAGACAAATTAAAGTTGTGCTGCATTAATATATTTGTGCGCTGGACATACTAAGTTGTGAATGTAGTTTGAAGCTATTTAATCATCATTTTGGATGAAAAACAAAATTATGTTTGTCGTTATTTTATTTGTTAAATATTATATAAATAAGGGCAATTGAAATAAAGTACGGTCCTAATTGAGTACATTTTCTTTATATCTGAACCAATTTCTAAGAGGGCCGTGCTATTCGGGCCAGAGACATCTATTGGTGGAAAGGGAAGTTATGAAATGTGATATATTGTCTAGTTCCACTAAAAAGATTGCAGATTCTTAGAAAGAGAGGTCGGATGCAGACGGCTTTGTAAGGCTTTTAGGGTAAAAAAGTCAGATAATCAGGTCGGTTATTAGTAGAACTTGAAGAGGTCGGTTCTAATTAGGTTGGCGCGACGCGAGAAAGAAAATTCAAAGTTGAAACTGCCAAGGAATCAACTAGGTATGTGAGAATAGACTATTTTAGAGTTATTTTACGTTGGTGCAGACAAATACAGCCTTGGATGGGACAAAATATGTTATTCATGAAATTATTCGTTTTAACAGTAAAGAGATAACTAACACATTTATGCGCGATTAAGATATAACTAGATTATATCGTTTGAATATGAAATTGTTATTTTATTTTGAAGAGTGCGTAACTTGTAAACAAAACGTGTTCCATGAAAGCTATCGTTCAATCGTCATAGAAGAATAAATTAAAATTTATTACGAAAAAAGTTAAATGGTAGAACGTTATATGTAGGCACATTAAATGCAGTACTTTTGTAATGCCTGGATTCCCAAGCCGAATAAATACGCCGTACACTGCTGATCGTTTGCTTCTTCCCGTGCCCAGCTTCACGACGCTTCCATACAAGCGTTTTGCAGCCAAAGAATAAATTTCAAATTCAACGGGAAAATACTTTTTTGATACAATCTTATATGATAATGTGTTCGAAATGCCATTCTCGTCTGTCACATAAAAGAAACTTTTTGTTTCTCAGACGTTTTCTTCCTCTATAAAAAGGGAGATTTTTTTCTCTTCCATTGTTTCACTCCCAACATCAAAGAACTTTACAAACTGTCAAGAGTTTTTATACAAATAACCCCAGCCTGTGAGCGATATATTTCCTTGTTCTGTTCCCTCACAAATATTTCCGAACTTTTTCAAGAGTCGAATGCGTCTTTTTTGTTCTCTCCAGGAATTTATCTTCCGAAACGACAATACAATTGATTTTTTGTAATACCCGCAAAAAATTAATTGAATGTTCTGTGCTAAAAATAAACATGGTTCACATTCGAATTCTCTCTGTAATGTTAATTTTTCCTCTTCACTATCTATAAAGCCGGGGATATAAGTGTAGACTTTTAATAAATTCCAAGAGTAGAGATCCAGAATTGATTTTCCGATTATCTAAAAAAAAAATTCCTTATGAATCAAGAAATCACAAAGGATATATTCTGACAATGATTAAACCTGAATGCTTATGTAAAAATTAACTTGTTTACATCAGACTTTCCTATAACACTGGGGATGCGTTTTGTAAAAGTGCCGCGTAATGTGAATCCGTGTTATGTAAATCCAGATTTTATTAGCGAAATGAGGGTTGTGTTCCATACTCCACTAGATTCAAAATTTTCAAATCTCTCACTGATGCTCATATCTATTATATATAGACCTAGAGATTAGGAGGATACTAATGATTAGGCACTTCCAGATGAGCTGAAGACTCGAAATTTTGACGTCGGTAGGATTATGTGAAAACCAACTAAAAAAACGAGTCTAGAAAACGTTTAACAACGAGGCCTCTAAAAATCCGCATATGTTTAAACAAATTTTTGAGGTTTATGTATTTACGAATGTGCTACGAAGCTGAAATATATTTTAAAGGTAGAATTAAAAAAAAGACAATAGTGATTATAGAAAATTTGATATTTTAATTTGTTTGGCTGCGAAAAATTCTTATTTTTTAAATAAATAGGTAAATGTGTAGGTATTATGGGCTAGCTAGGGAACTGAAAATGGTAAGTTATTATGGGGTTAGTGTATATACACAAATGAATATTTTAAAACCTCCATGAAGCTATTATTGCGGCCGTTAAAAGTTTTTAAATTTTAAATAATTAGAAACATGTTATTTCGCTTCTAGATGTGCTATAACTTTAATATTTGGTATAGATGTGTGGCATTAGGACCCAACTATGGAAAAAGTATGATATTCTTAAAATTTCAAATTTTAGGGATTGTTTTACTCCAATATTGTTCCATAAGGAAAGAACGAAAATCGGTGCGGAAGTGAAATATTTTGAATTAAAAACATATATTTTCAATGATGAAATAAATTTCTGAAAGATTAATGTGTTTTTCAAGGTGAACTGAAATGCTTGTATCTACCAACCGAGAGTTGTCGACAATTATCTAAGCTTATGAACAAATCACTCGGGCACTCCAAGACTTACCTTCCTAGATCAGTAATCTGGATCCCATATCCCAAGTCAGACCAAATCGCTTTAATACCAACCATAAGATGCGTTGTATGAATTTTGGTATAAAAACACAAGCCTTGCAGTAGCTAATCCCCGCGATAAGAGAACCAGGATTAATTGACAATTTTCTTCGATTAGAAGTCGCCAACGCGACTGAAAAAATTACTGGATTTCACTCGATGACCAATAAAACCAATAGAAAAATGAGAAGTGGCGTATTGGATTCAAGTTTACAACCCTTTGAATAAGGAACGATTTCGATTTTTTTAACCGACTCCTTGTGTGGTAAAAAAACGTCTCACTCTCGTTATAGGTACTACACCTCGTGTCATCTGAATCCTCCGAACCTTCACATCCGGGAAGGACGTCTGCTTAACAATGGATGCGAAACGCTACCTTTTTGCATCGTGGGTCTGGCCGAACGCTTTAAAAATTCACCCTCTGTTCGAAACACCATCCCTCTTCTCTCCCAAGAGACATCATTTCGAGAAATGACACCAACGGTCTCTTCTCTTTCCACCCGGCAACGACCAAAGAGCTCTCCCACACGATACGAAAAAAAAGAAAATAAAACATCCAAGTTTGGGAACTGCCGCGTCATCGATCTATCTATCTACGCGGATGAAATAACGTGGCAAAAAGACAAAATAAAAAAAACAACAAAACAATCCCGATACCAGGTAGTTCAACCGTCACGCTCGGAACCGTCATAAAATGCGTTATCGTTTTCGATACGCATGATAGCCTTCGCTTGTTTTTTTCTCTTCACGATATCCGTGGGTCTCGGTTATTGTTTCGATGCTTGGATTAACGGAGAGAGGGATGAGTGTGGGGGTTGGTCGTTACGTTCCTGAGGGAAAGGGGATTGCGCTAGTGGAGGGGAAGCAGTGCTTGGATCAGTACGTGGAAGGTTTCTAACGCGCGTCAATATAGAATTTAATCCGTCCCATTACAGTTAATGCCGTGTCCTTTTTCCTCTCAAACGTCTCCTTCCTCCGTACGGGTCATGCCCACCTGAAAATGTGGTTGTGCCTTTCGTTGTCGAGTAAACAGAACGAAAATTCTCATATCCGCCGGACCAAAAAAATACGACGTTCTTTCTCTCTTCGCGACACCATTCTGCGTAACTCGCATCGTCCGTCCACGCCCCCTACCTTCCTTCTCTCCTCGTCCACTAGATCTCCTCCGGTTCAAGCAACCCGTTCAACCCCCTAAGGAGTCCTAACATAAATTCGTCATACCACTCAAATTCCCCTCGGTGTCATTTTGACTCCGGTGTTACCACACAGACACTTCTTTCTTATTCCTCTCTCTCTCTCCCCTCATCAACTGCCTCTTGTGTGTTCCACTCTGTCAACTCCTTTTCCTCCAATCTCCCATCCTTTCATTCCTATTCCCCCTCCAAGACTTCATTCTCTTTGCCCACGTCTTTTCCCCCAATTCTCTCCATTACTCGCTCCCTCTCCTGTCTTTACCATGCCTCCATTTAATTTCATCCTCCCCCTCACCACTCACTCCAACCGAATATCCGCGATTTCGCGGTTTTTCTTACGATCCCACTCTTTCGGGTGCTTTACTGTGGGGGATTTTTTAAGGAAAAAACGCTCGTTTTTGTTTCTTATTCTGTCTGTTTTTATGGAAGGTATCTGACGAACTGACAAAATTGGTGTTAATTTTGAGAGTATATTGCGCAATCCAAGAGTGAGAGCCAGCAAAGTTTGACTCATCTTCCGAAGTGTAATGTTAACCCTTAGTAGGCGCATTCTATTTCGTAACGTAAGTGGGCGCGTGGGGTCCTTAACCCTTGAAGACTACACCTCTACAAAATCACGCTACTGCTACACATGGGTGAATTTTCACCCGGTTGCTTTCGTATGCGGATTTAGTACGAATAAACGTTTTAACAAGTACCTATGATTTTATTTAAAATGTTCATATCTTGTACCGCGCAGATAAGTGTTGCAAAGTTGGTATTGATACAAGATGAACTTTTAAAAAAATATTAAAAATAACTTTATGAAGAGCTATCTTCTGATCTATTTTATAAAACAGTTTTCACAGATTATATTGCGATGTTGGCCACAAACAAACTGCTTGCATGATGTGCACTTTACCGAATATAGTTTGTATCAACATGATTGTCTTTTTTCGCAGCGGTAATATATAAAAGCCTCAAAAATGCTTTGAGCTCCACTATAGAAAGAGCTCTAAGACAACGACTCGCTATGACCGAGGTCTAAAAGCAAAGTGACCACAGTAGGAGAAGACTTAGGAGAAGGAATATCTAAGGGGGGACGATGTTAACTGAATACATTCTTGAGCTTGAAGTAAACACAGCCACTCTGGATGTTTTTTCACCAATAGTGTAGTATTTTAGGGTTAAGTACCCCAAAAGAATTTTTTATTTATCTTATCTATTTTTCTATTTAGTTTTTGTTTAAAAAAACACGCAACCATTATTTGTAATTTATTAGTGTTTCCATTCAGAGTGCGCTATTTTTATCTAGGTTTCTCTTTTCGTGACCCGCTGATAAGTAGTATTATTGCATTCTAGAATCTACAAATACAAAAATGCTAAATACATAAATTAATCTCATTATTCATTTTCTTAAAGCAATAACTAATAATAATGGATTCATTATATTTATTTAACGCGTCTGTAAATTAGTGAATACACCTTTTTTAATCTTCTAAAAATACGTTCTATCGCATTTGATTCGGTTTTACTATCACATAGAAGTAGTACCTTTACAGAAGAGTTAACATGTATACTGCAAATAAATTCGAAACAGCTTTAAAAATTATAAATGTAATTATAGATTTATTTTTTCTTCATCATATTTACATTTAAAAAATTAATCATATTCTAGCTGGTGGTTTAGAGAATAAATAATAGGGGGTATTCCTTCATACTGATAAAGAATTACTCATTTCGTGGACATAGAGGGCAGCAGGATATTTTCATAGTCCATGTCACAAGAAATTAGTGAATTCTAACAATAGAAAGAAGCATTTCTGCCAGCATTCCACCGCTGTCATTTTTTTCGGAGTGTTTGATGGTCTTCGCAAACGACGCTGACTCTTAAGCATATTTTATCTTATCTTTGAAAGGTGATTTGCCAAATGGTGCAGATATAATATACAATTACAGAAATATCTGCAAATTAATTTTAAAAGAATCCGTTAACAAAATTTGATGGAAAATGTAATTCTGGGATGAAAATATGTATCAAATTTCTTTTACTAAATGAGTACTTATTTTAAAAATATTTAATTCCGATCACTGTGTTGCACAAAAGTTCATAAAAACTTAAATGTAAACCATTCATATTACAATTAGATGGAATAAAATTACAGTAAAACAGATGTTTGCCGGAAAGATACAGATGCGTAGGGTCTTAAATGACCGTAGTGATAAAAATACAATATTACACGAAATATTACAAAAATAAAGCCAAAAGTTTTACTAGACTAGAAGGAGAGAAATGTCTTAGGAAGGAACTGAAAAAATTAGCCTTGTGCAAATAAGTGCAGAAAAACTATAGCATATTTTAAAACTGTTGGGTAGGTATAAAAATACCCCACGCGCCTTATTCAGGGTTAAAAACTTGGATATGCGCGACTCCTTTGAATTATAATTAAGGTATTTTCTCTCGTTTTGATTCTCCAAATTATACAATTATCAAAAAAATTTACATTTCTGCATAATACGTCGAATAGGTTATACGATACCATGTACATATATTACCTCGTTTAACGTGATGTTTACCAGATTATGAATGGAATTAAAGAGGATCTCTAACGACCTTAGCTTTGACTATGTAAAGGCTATTAGGCGCACATTCCCCTCCACACGTATCACTTTTTATGGGTTTGATGCACGGAGCGTGAGAAATAAACGAAAAATGAGGAGGAATCCTCTATCTCAAAAGCCACTTGACTGATTCGGCGTGGGGGACCTATGTTGAAAGTTAACGAGATAAAATTAATGTTGATCCATATCGATTGATCCGAGCATCTCTATTAAATAAAGCTCTAAGTAAGCCTTTATATCTAGTTAGTGATACGATCTTAGCTTATATATAGTTGCTAAGGAGACATTTCAAACTGCTGGCCTTTCATAGAAGTAGGTAAGTTTTAACCATAATTTACGACATTTATGGCAGAAAATTGTTTGTTTAGGATCGATTTCCATTATTTTCGCATGGTGTTTTACGGCAATATTTAAAATCTTTCGAGAAATTTCTGGAGGAGTATTAACCGAGATGACGGTATGAAGAAACTTTTCAGCTGTTACATTTCGTACACCTTTCCACTTCAGTCGCTCTCTTTCCCCCGTTCAATCTTTCATGCATAAATCCCATCCTCTCTTGGCAGTTTATTTCCTTTCTCCTCCCCTATTTAAATCTCTTCCCAAGTAACAGCTCATCAGCCCGCCTCTTCGAAAGCACCACTTCTCGCCCTCTTCAAGGTCGCATGGAACTCGGCTTTCGCCGGTCTCGCATGCCCTTGAATATTATCAGGACTAATGAACTAGGCTCTGTAATAATTGCTGTTGTTGGTCTGAAGATGTTTTGACGAAGCGTAAGTTTATCGATATGGAAATCGATGGACCGTGTTCTATAAGGTTGACGAGCTTTTAGGTGGCGAAAACAATTTTCTGCTATTTTTTTAATTTAGCGCTTTGGCATAATCATATCTTGAGTGTCAGTGACCGTTTGTACGTTCAGGAGAGTCAATGCATACTTTGGTACTTGTGTTCGAATCGCTGGATATAATCCTGGCATCGCAAACGTGGTATGAATAAGACATTTACATTTCGCCCAATACAAAAATGTGCCAGGCATTATAACATTCGATCAGAGTCAACACTCATTAATGACGGAAGTTTTAAATGCTATTTCAGATGATCCTTAGACTTTAAATGGAACCCGTAATAAAATAATGGGTAAATTATCAGTAATTGAAAAGGAATTCATTAAAAAAAATTCAAATTGTGGTAAAAGACAGTAAATATGCGTTTACGTATAGATAACGTAATTGCTATTAGATAGAAACAATCTAGGATATATTTATCCATTTTAAATAATAATAAACGAGTAAAGATTCTTATTATATGAGTATACACATGCAAGTAGAATTTTGGGTTCCTGACAATATTTTTTTCCCGGTAAACGGGAAATCCCGGGAATAAAATTATTTTCATTATTAATATTTAATAAACTATTTTTCATTTAAACATGATATTTTTTATTGATAAAACGTCAATATATGTCTTCAACAAATCCCAATAACATGTGATACATTATTTGCGACAAATTGTTAGCAGATTCAATATTCAGACGCGACTTGCGCAAGCGTTCTTTCCTCGATGTTGACGTTGTGGAGATAACAATAGCCCAACTACTAATGAATCCTATATTGCAATTTCCTCATAGTAAAAATTGAGGGTATAAAATGTATGAAAGAAATTTTTAAATAAAAAAAATCAATCTATCTATCGCTTTGTGGGTCCCTCTGCCATGTTATAAAATTGCAAATAACTCGATAAATGATCGAGATATTTTTTATTAATTTAGCAGGAATGCTCAATCTTCATATTTGAAGATGATGACGAAAGGAACTAAAAAAAGTGCTCGGTTTGACTCCAAGGAAGAAATTTCCAGTTCCCATAAAATAACACGTAAACATCAACTTTTAGACGTGCAGGCTTTTCTTCGTTTGAAATCTAAATTAGAAAGAATTAACCTACGATCTTCGATTTAAACCATTTAAAAAAAAATAAATACAGGTAACTCTCGTTCAACGAACGTTCGTTGAACGAATGTTCGCTTTAAAAAATGAATTGAATTTTATAGATTTACTTTTAGACGAACATTCTGTTCACTTTAACGAACTAAATAACATGTATCCAACTCAGATCGAAGAAAATCAGATGTTTACGAAAGATCTTGGGTGTCACAAAGACTATCATGTTTGCCCGTGTGTCCACTTTAACACGCATTTTTTCCTATCGCCTGCATTTCTTTAGAGGCTTATTATGACATCACCGAACGTGCTGTTTGTTACTCAAAATATTTTTACAAATATCCACTTACAAGGAGAGGTTACGCCCAGCCCCTTAGGGATTCGGACGAAATTTGGAGAGAAGAAAATATACATGAAATAAGAGATCGCTTGCATAAAAATTATTTCCATTTGCTCTTAGCTTCCGAGTAATAACCAGGGCATCGAACCTGAACCGAACCGAAAACCAAAACAGAAAAAAACTTTATTTTAGCTGAAGAGAAACCGAACCCGAACCGAAATAAATATTTGTCTGAAGCCGAATCGAAACCGAAAACCGTTATTTATTTCGTTCCATTTTTCAGTTCGCATAAGCAGTGGGAACGAAAGAAAGGTTTTTCCTTTAGCTTTAATATGAGTCTTTTTCGAAAGACTCACTTTTCAACACCGAATAAGGTAAAAGCTAGTTTACTTGAGAATGCATGCTCTAAAGCCTTTGGAGAGATGCATCTTTGTGATAATATCTGTCGGTACAATGCTGGGATTTTCCACGGGCAGCTCATTACATAGAGAGAGGGTCAAGGATACGCTCTGCTAAGGTTTCCCAGAGCTCTGTTAAACGAGGTTAGTGGAAATGAACTTAGTGGTACTTTAAAGACAGCCGCTAATCGTCTTTGAACCCTCCCCCTGAGCCTACCTCATGGAGTGTACCGGGTAAAAACATTTCACGATTCTTAACTTGGATTTTGCTTAAAGTTGGAGATTATTGTCCTCATAAACATTCATCCTTTCTCCATATGCATTGAACACTTACATTCTGGTAGTTTTCTCTAAAATTTATCCAGGAAAGATCGCTCCGCAGTCGTGCTTTTGCGGCATTCTTACTTCTGTTATCCTTTGTTACAGGTTAGTAAATTTTTATTAATATAGTGCATCTTAAACAAAATGTGCGCACATATTAGCATTCGTTGCTTAAAACTGAAGAGGGATTTAGGATTAATGTGAATTTGTTATTTTTAGTGAAGTATTTTGATGACTGCATAAACGCACATTAGAGACTCCGCTTAAAGAAAGACATTCATGACGCGCTGATTTTCTGTGTGTGTGTTTGTTTTATTTCAAGAGGATATTTAGTACATAGATATTTCGTCTCTATTTCCTCTGGAAAAACGCAAAAATCTGTTCTAACATGCAGACTTTTTTCGTTATTATTTTAAAACATCTAAGATATTGGCGCAATAATTGCATGACCATAAATTTAAAAGAATTTTGATTAATTTTCTTATCATCGAAATTTATTTCTAAATCACGTTTCTTCAAAGATTTACGTTTTTACTTTCTCCATGTATGAAGTATAGGGAATTTATTGCTGTAATAAAAAAAACGAATCGAGATTTCAAAGAAAATACATGTTTTAAGGTCCCCTGAACACGTTTTGACTATTTCCCCGATGATGTGTGCGTGTGTGTGTCTGTAACCGGAATTTTGTGGGCACTCTAACTCAAAAACTGTTAATCAGATCAACGCGAAACTATATATTTGAAATTTTTGTTAAAATGAAACGAACTGATTAGTTTTTGGTGAACATCGGTCAACCGGAAGTGGGTATTTACTCTTTTCACTTATCCGTTATTTTGAAATATTTGCTTTAATATTTGATGAACGTAAAAAGATACTAATATAAATGTTGGTGGCCGCGGCTCTTTAGGCGGTAATTCTTCTTCGTGTAATTTTTGGGTTTTAGCGTTCCAACCCAAATTGGAGAATGTTTTTTTAATATTTAATATAATTGAATACTTATTATTATTATAAAACTATATCATTATACTAAATTATATTGTTTATGATAATATTTATTTAATGATGATTTAAAATAGAGAATTTATAAAATATTGTTATACCTAAATTATTGCCGTTGTGCCGAGTATATGCGGCACATTTGAAGGTCCGCGGTGCAGGAGTTCACGACCTGGCCGAAAGAGGGGGGAAGTAGTGATTTTCGTTTCGCCGCGACGACGAGAGTTTACCTCGGAAGGAGAAAACCCGGCGGAGACCAGTCCAGCTCCCGTGACTCAAGGCGACCTCAACTAAGGAAAAGTGCCACTCATGGACTAAAAGAAAACTAACGTGCCACAAGGAACTCAGCAGGGAATGCGTGCTCACCGAAGAATAGATTGATGGGATCTTTATTAATTCCTTTTGTTTAAATGTTTTGTAATGTCTTATTTGTTAAATATATCGGACTCTCTAAACAGCCAGCAGCGTTTCAAATGGTAGCAGAGCGTGGTTTCCTCTACGGCGTGCATCTCCAGTCAGTCAGGCAAGTTTGGGTTAGCTGTTGTTTTCTGGTCCTTTGTTTCCCTTGCCATGGTCCATCCTGTAAACCCTTGAATGCCCTGCCGGACCTCTGGGTGAGAAGATTTTTTTGTTTTCCCATCCTTCTGTACTTTTGTGATAGGTTTTTTTTAATAATAAGGTCTACTGGAGATGGCGTTTAGCTTGTCAGGGGGGGACGAGTTGGATTAACGGATTATCTAAGGAGGAGGCCGTGTCCGCTGCAAAGGAGTTGGGGCTCGACGATACGGGCACATTAGACGAGGTGCGTAAGAGGTTGAGAGAACACGTTAAAAACACAGCTAGGCCCGAGGGGGAGCCGGGACAAGCGAGAGTCAATACGGCAACAGGAATGTAGGCAAAGCCAATAGTGGGAGAATCGGAGCTGTAGGCGAAGCGAAAGGCAGTGCAGGAGCTCGGGAAAGATCTCGTCCGATGGGGACTTAAGTTCGAAGGGAACGAAGGTGGGAGTGTTAACCTTTTTTGGAGAAGGTGGAAATGTTTCGGGAGACTCGGGAGGTTTCAAAAACGGAGATGTGGAATTTATTACCCGAACTTTTAGGGACAAAGGCGCTACAATGGTTTCAGGCAAATAGGTTTCATGTTTCATCATGGGATAATTTCGTAGTAGAACTCCGGAAAGCTTTTCTCCCCGTTGGGTACGACATTAGATTGAAGCGGGAAATGTTTTCTAGGACCCAAGGAGAGATGGAACGGATGAGTGATTTTATAACCATTATACGCAGCATGAATAGGAGACTCGAAAGGCCTATCAACGAATCGGAACTATTGGAGCTTGCATGTGACAACCTCCATCCGATGTATTTGGAGAATTTTCCGTTCGAAGGGGTAAATAGTTTTTCCGAACTATTGAATTTTGGGGGCCAGGTTGAATATAGGATAGAGCGATAGGCCTCCTGATAAAAGCAACGAATTCATTAATGCAGAATTTGGATATCAGGGTTCAGTGGGGGATAGCAGCCGACCTTCGAGTGACGTAAGATTAGCTCAGTTTCGATCAGCAGGTGAAAGGGAAAGAGTCAGACGTTGTTTCAATTGCAATAGGCAGGGGCATATTAGGCGAGCCTGTCTCAATAGACCAAATACTTTAAACTTGTACAGCCCGGAGAAAAGGGAGGCAGGCTCCGCGGCAATAGAAAATTAGCCTCCGAAAAAAGGAATTTAGCCACAAAGACAAGGTATTCCGTGGCGGGAAACGTATCTGTCGTAGATGTAATAATAGGGGATAAAAGGTTAGAAGCTTTGATTGACTCTGGATCAGTATGCAGTCTAATCTCAGGAGAGTTGTTTAAAGAACTGCTAGGGAAAGGTTTGGTTAAAGGACAAAAGACAGATCATTTTGTTTGCTATACGGCCTCTCGGGAACCGTTGGATATTTTCTTGTCAGCAAGGATTAAAGTTAAACTAGGGTATTTTACATGGACATGCTGGTTTTGGGTATGTGACAACTTGTCAAGGAGAATTATCTTAGGGGCAGACTTCATGGCGAACACAGGTCTTGTGTTGAATATCGCAGATAACTGTTGTTATTTTAAGTTTAATCGCAACCAGCGTTTTGAATTGGGTCCCATAGAAAAGGAATCGGAGTGCGTAGCAAATGTGGGGGCGGATGACGAGGTTGTTAGAGAAAAGGGGTATGATTGATCACATTTGAGTTCCAAACAACGGGAAGAAATTATCCAAATTATTGAGTGTTTTCCCGACGTGCTGAACAAGCGTTTAGGGTTAACTGATCTTATCGAGTACAATATTCGCCTTACAGATAAGACACCCGTAATAAGTCATCCATATCATTAGAGCCCTCCAAAACTGTCCGAGCTGCGCAAACAAATAGATGAGTTAATAAAAAAGGGCGTGATTGAAACGTCAATTTCACCATATTCGTCACCCTGTTTTTTAGTTCCCAAGAGTAATGGGACGACACGGATGGTAGTAGATTATCGGAAGTTGAATTTGAAGATAGAAATAGAATCGATTCCCATTCCGGACATTCATTCAGCGTTCAAGTGGTTTGTTCAGGCCAAGTATTTTACCACCATTGATTTGAATGCGGCATATTACCAAATTCCTCTCTCCAAATCTTGCAGACCCATTACGGCCTTTTGCACTGGGTGGAATCTCTATCGGTTTAAAAGAGTGCCCTTCTGACTTGCCACCGGTGCACAAGTACTGACGCGATTGCTTGATCATATATTTCACGACATTAAGTTCGTATACGTATTTAATTACATTGACGATGTGGTAATTTTCTCGAATAATTTCGCTGACCATGTAAAACATATTCGAGAAGTTTTAAATCGTCTTAGGGCAGCGGGTTTAACTGTCAATCCGCAAAAGGTAAATATCGGAGTGAGTGAGATTTCTTTCCTTGGGCACCTAGTATCGGCACAAGGAGTTAAAATTGACCCCGAAAGAACGAAGGCCATTAGAGAGTTTAAAGAACCGAAAGATGCAAAGGGGATAGCGCGTTTTGTGGGAATGATAAATTATTTTGGGAAGTTTATTCCTAATCTGGCGGAGAAGACAGCCTCTTTGAATGCACTACGGGGAAAGAAGGTCCAGTTCATTTGGGGAAAAGAACAGGAGGAGGCATTTCACAACTTGAAGGAGAGCATTATAAACCCTCCGGTATTACGTATGGCGGACTTCTCGAAGGAGTTCATTTTACAAACGGATGCAAGTTCAGTTGCCGTTGGAGCGGTATTGTGCCAAGAGGTAGATGGCCTCCGGCAACCAGTAGCATACGCAAGTCGTTCTCTTTCGACCGCGGAAAAGAAATATAGCGCATATGAGCTAGAATGCCTAGCAATAGTATTCGCTGTTCAAAAATTCCGTAACTATATAGAGCATGCGGAATTCCTTTTAGAAACTGATAATCAAGCGTTATCCTGGATGCTGGCACGTCCTAGACAATTAGGAAAAATTGGGAGATGGGTAATTAAAATTTCGTCATTGAAATTCAGAGTTCAGCATATTAAAGGAACTCAAAATGTGGTAGCGGACACGTTGTCCCGCATGTATGGGGAAGGAAAAGAAGGAAGGCCGAATGAATACACCGCGGAAGTCATGAGTAGTGATTTCCCTCTCGCTTTCCAGGAAATAGCGGTACACCAAGGTACGGACTCCGAATTGGCCCCTCTCATGGCAAAGCTGAGCGCTGGGGAGACAGTGTCGGGATATGTATTGTCAAAGGGAACCATATGCTACAAAAGCAAAGGAAAAGTCAAAGTCGTGGTGCCCCAAGTTTTGAGGCCCGTACTTTTCGCTTATTACCATGAATCCTGCTTCGGGGGTCATTTAGGAATATATAAAACAATACAGAAAATACGGGAGAAATACGTATGGAAAGGAATGGATAGGGAGATAGCGGAGAGAGTTAAACAATGTAAAACGTGCATCTTGAGTAAGCCAGCACAGAAAAGTTATTTCGGGGCATTGAGTTCCTCGGTAGCGGATAAGCCAATGCAGGATATTTTCCTGGATTTCGTTGGAAAGCTTTCGCGTAGCAAAAGGGAAAATACGATGATACTAGTCGGCGTGGATGCCTTTTCCAAATATTGCTGGATAATTCCTCTCCGCGAGGCTACTGCACAGTCTTTAATAAGAGCGAGAACATAATTCGGAATTTCGGACCTCCTAAACATTTCATCTCAGATAACGGAAGGCAGTTCACGTCGGAGCCGTTTAAGAGGATGTGTTTTTCTTATGGAATTGAGCACATCACGACCACCCCGTATTACCCGCAACCGTCGCTGGCCGAACGTTTCAACCGGAATTTAAAATAGGCACTTATGGGTTATAATTTGCACTTTATATAGTATATGAAGCACGGTATGAATTAATAATATGATTTCCCGGCCTTAATAATAGTTATTTCTACGAATAGAATGTACGTGGAAACTGACATTATAACGGCAATAACTTAGGTAAAATAGTATTTTATAAATATTATTTTTTTAAAAATATCATTAAATAAATATTATTATAAAAAATATAATTTAAAACAATGATATAGTTATATAATAATACGTATTAAAATAAAAATATTTTCTCCAATCTAGATTCCAAAGCGAGAATCCAAAAATTATACTAAAAAGTGAGTACCGCCTAAACCGCCGCGACCAACGAATATGTCAACGGCAAAATGACGATCGCAACGAATTTCCGTTATACGAACGCTTTTCAGGAACGCATGTCGTTCGTTCAACGAGAGTTGCCTGTATATTTCTTATTGTGTTCATCTTTTCCGCCTACAGTTCTAAATTCCTCATGTTAAACATTTAATTCACAAATTTTGGGAAAATCTTGCCGTTTTAACAAAATATTGCCTTGTAAACCAATTACATAATTAAAACCTCGAAATTCCATTATCATTTCATTCCTTATGGGTGAAAGCGTTCTTTGAATGCTTTTAATACGAGAGAGAGAGAGAAGGAAGGAGAGGGGAATGATTTTCATAGCAACCAGTGTAAACAACATTCGTTGCGTTATATGCGAGAAGGAATGAATTAGATTATAGAAAATTAATCATTCGCGTATAAAATTCACTTAGAACAATCGTGGGAATTCGAGACTTATTAGAACGAATGCCTAAAAGAACGAACGTTTGTTTTCTTGCCAATACGTGTCGAATTGATCACCAGATCAGTTTTTAATGCGAGAATTTGACGCTTTCTAAGAGATTTGCATTGTTGCCCGTTTCGTATAATCGAGTATCATTGATTTGGGTAATAGGCTCCCGTCGCATCTATTAACGAAATTTCATAAAAAACCTCCTTGTTGAATTTCAACTAGCGTATTTCTAGTTTTAAATAATTAAATATTTAGAGTAGCTAATTTGGTCGATTAGGGGAGGAGGGAGGGATTAAGGAAGAAGATTAGGAGGGGAAGATATTTCACTTCAACGCCTAGTTTCAGATTCATGCAACATGCAACCATTACTTTTGGACCTTTTTTTACTAATGACATTCACGGGCGTGAGAAGAAGCCATTTTGACATTGTATTAGCGCTTCATTAAAATTGAATTAATAGTGAGAAATGCAACCTGATCGTTAATCTAAAACTCCTAATAACTCGGTTACTAAATAGCATTCACTGAAAAAATATTTAGTAATCATCAGAAATTCTATTGGTAAAACATACATAAAATCAAAACTAATTTGATAACTGAAAATTTGGGGCTGAAATTCGTAGAAATATCTAAAAAAAATCAGCTATGAAGGTAATGCTGGGAAATCTTGACTCGGCACAAAATGAGAACGAGCAATTCCCGGGAATCGTTAAATATTTTCCCAGAAATCGACAATAAGATATATCGAGTAAATTCCCGGGAACTGGGAACGAGAATTCCCGGTTCCAAAACTCTACATGCAAGTTAGAAGCGTTCATTAATAATGATGCAATCACGTTGCCTAATTAATCCTACAATTATTTTTAGAGGCCTTATTGGATGACTAATATTTTTTCTACGGGATATAACAGAAATCCATCTTTTATTGTTGTCATTTGCTTTGGTTATGTGAATCATTTTTATCATTTTGCTATTGCCCTTCGTCCAAAAAATCAGTAGAAAATCGGAGATGAAACATGTGAACAGATAGGTAAACAGAAGGACGCGAACTGGTCACAAGCCTTTCATTTTTTTTACTTTTTACAAAAAAAAACATGAAAGAAATAATTTCAGATTAGCTGTGTTATTTTGGCCGCTCTTTTCAAGGTTTCTCGGTTTCTGCTTCTTAGCGAATTGTTCTAGTAATCAATTCTTCATGCAAATTGCAGCGAGCATCTTAAGGAAGACGAAAATCTTTTTGTATTCACTAATAGTGCCTTATTGGTGCATTAATATTTAGAATTATCTAATTAAAAATATTACTAAATTTTTTCTTTAGACTCATTCCACAACTGAAAAGTGTACACTATTAGTTTCAAATCGATTATTTCGTATTCTTTGGTATTAATCTGAGCCACCATGACTGGGTTCATCTTCATTATGCAAAATTAAGGCTAACCTTATGCAAAAGGTTTACTGGATGACACAACTATATATGCATCGAGTGAGCAACAATTAGCTGTTCAGAAGAAAAAATAACTATTTAGTACTGGACTAATAGAGAATCCATTTTTAAAGCACGATCATAGAATCGCGTAAAATATATGCACGAAATATCAGTTATAAAAAATTCTCTTTGAATTTTAATTTTTTTTTATAATAAACAGTTCAATTAATTACAAATCGGTGACGCTTACATCGCATTTTTAGCGAATCATTACCGTCTAATTTCTTAATTCTTCTTTTATCTGTTTCTATCGCAATCGAATGATTTTTGAATTAATAATGAAATAATGAAAGAATAACTTTGCAGGTGATGATGCTACGATCGTAGTGAAACCGGTCGTGTTATATTAAAAGTTGTGGAAACTACAAAGTTATTCTTTCATTATGAGTAAATTCCACAAAGTTGAGCCTGATCTCATTAATTATATTTTTGAATTTTTTTGTATCAGAGACCGATGTTATTTGTTACAATTATCTTTCGTTTTTTCAAAGTAACACGAGGTGGCATAAGCCTAAAATATATTGTTAAAATATTTCTATGGTTAATGATAAACGTTCTCGCCTCGGATATTGATCCTTCATAAGTGCGACAACACCTAACACGTACCAAAATTACATACAAATCGCTGCCGACTAGCCTCCACTATATCGCGTCGGAATATTCGCTTTAAAAAAAGAAACGAGAAAATGGTCGATGAGATTGGTGAGGAGGAGACAAAAAGGGAGGTTCGTATTCGTAGAAAAGGTCGCCTTCCAATAAAGCAGCAGAGATCGAGAAAAAGAAGAAATTAAGAGAGAGAAATGATTTATTATGCGAAATTTCGAAATAAGATTATGTATCTACCCCTCTTTTTCTCTCTAGTTTCCGCCTCCTCTCCCCCACCTCTCTCTCCTCCACCCTACAATAATTCCCCCGCTCCTGCTTCTCTCCTCTTCCCTTCGCTGTTTCTTAATATATGCAGCCTTTCCCTAGCCTTCCATCGCCCATCTTCTTCTTTATCAAGAGTTTTAGAACGAGAGTTGGAATCGAATTACAATGCCCTTTCTCCCACTTCGTCTCCAACTGCACGCACCCCCTTCCCCCCGCGGGTACTAACCACCCTTTTCGCCTCTCCTATAAAATCCATTCAACACGAGGCCGTACCGAAATCGAGGTGTCGGAATTCACTTATAAATAAATTTCTCTTTTCGCGCCTTGGTGTCTCTCGGAAGACTTGGAGAGAGAGTTTTCGCAAAGGGGAATTTTAATGTATTTTTTAAGAGAGAAAGATTTCTAATATCCGGGAAGTTCGAAAGGATAGCGGATGAATTTCTACCCCATTAGAGTCACAACTGAAATCGGCGAATGGAATTATCCGTTCCATTTACTTCATTAAGTGGAGTCGTGACACTTGTAAATGAGCATCAGTAATTATTAAATGTAATATTGGATAAAATATAGGAAGAGCCTGGCAGGGGCGGATCTATATCCATCGCTTAGTGGGGGGTTTATTAGGAAAACAAATATATTTACTGACACCTATTTATACAAAATAATGTCTCTTTATAATAAATATACAGCGTATATTATACACTGCTTAGATATTTGCAAAATATTTATTAGAATGCATATAATATAAAATTAATTAATAGAGGACATATTTCAATAAAGATTGATCATCTCCTTAGGGAAGGTAAATACACTATTATCCCTCCCCCTTTATATCCATCATTGGAGCATGGCGAGATTATTAAATTTTAATCTTTAATAGATTAAATGTTCGAAAAATATTAATTTAACCTAGTGAATCACAATTATTTTAAGTATTTTTTGATTTCTGAGGCCAATTATCACATAATGTTAATAATTTTTCTACTCCCTTTATTTTTGATAGAAGATCATATTGTTCTTACTGGCGGAGAATATCAATGTCCTTTAATATCAGTGTTTCTCAACCGCCTCGGTCCAGCATTGGCCAATCCGTGTTATTCCATTTTCTCATAAAATTTTTATAAATGTGCAGCACTGGTTAATAAAAGCTTGTGTTTTCAGTTATCAAAGTGTAATATTGTCAAATGATTGGCGGTTTAAACTTATTTTACCGGTCCTTGGATTAATCAGATAATACACCAGTCCGCGATAAACTTTTGGTTGATAACCGTTGGTTTACATTATATACTACAAAAATCATACAGCACATAGATGTCAAGCAAGACATTGTTCTTAATTTATTTATTTTTAATATAAAGATTACGTTTAGAACATCTATTTGGTTTGTGCAGAATTTACAGAAATGTTGAAATAATAATCATCGCTTTAACAGACAAAAGACAATTTTATTCTATTTCTTCGGTACTGGGCTTTATTTGAGTAGTGAAACTATGAATGTATTGCTCAATCTGGATCAATTCCTACTTTTAGGTGTAAAAGATAAATAATATAAAAAGAAGACGAATAATTTGATGTCGCTATGATATAAAACTATAAAACATCTACGGCTCTTCGACTGTGTTATCTAGCGGTCCGAAAGAAATTTTATTTTCAGAATTCGACACTAATTTTGAAACGAAGGTAACCGAATTAGTTTCTCTCTGAATGTATACAATATAATTTAGTAACGTGAGAAAAATGCCTATATTGAGAATAAATTAGGGAATCATCCGCAGTAGCATGACTTTAACCATGGCTTTAATTAAATCAGGGCTAGTTTTTTTATATTTACAATAACATATTTAAACACTCGAAAAACTGTAACGTCTTTCACCCAATTTAACGACTTTTTGCTTGCTTGGGGCTAAATAAATCTAAATTAGAGCTATAACTGAAATGGTGCATTTTCTAATACTTTTCAGTATATGGACTTGTCGCAATCATTCATTTTCAAGTAAAAACACGTGAAGCTCATTTGCCTTAATCTTATTTGTGTAAATAAAATACAATTTGAAACTTACTGCACATATATTCGTCTAAATAATTATCTTTAGAGGTTAGGGTCATTATCTATTCTAGTCAATTACGCTTCCATCTAATTTGTAATCAAACATAATAAAAAATAAATTATTTATTTAATTATCCTTAATACGGCGATGTTGAGGACATATGGCCCCTTCTTCACTTAACCGTTTTAATACACAATTAATTGAATTTATATGTACATAATTTAGTGCAAATCAATACAGTTAAATTAAAATTACTTCAAGGTATACATAAATAAGAATAAAATTAAGAAAAAATGATCATTTTATTATAAAATTATATTATAGCAATTCTACCAAATTTGGTTGAACTGGCTGAAGAAACGCCTGATATATTGAGCGTTACGGAGAATGACCAAGTGAATAAGCGTTTTATAGTTAAGTGATAAGAGGAAGAGAGACCGAAGGAAAATAAAATCTACTTCGCCTAAAATATAGGCACACAATGGTGCGCATTGTCATGCAGTGGAATATACATCACAGGATAATAGTGTTCCTTGGCCATACTGTCGCCATCTCGCCCACACTCTCTCTTCATCTTTCTCGTGGTTATTTTAAACAAAATTAATAGACAAGCACTGAAGGTAATTACAATTGATCCGCTTCATATTTTGCAATATTAAAAGCCTTATCCGCATAATTTCGAAAGAGCAACAAGGAACTTTCTGGCTATATAAGTCCTCAACGCAAAAATCCCGGGCGATTCCTTATAATTCCAATTCAGTTCTTAAACTAAAAATAAGTCTTCGTCAATTTTTATCATCAAATACAATACAAATTTGTAAATAATTCATTCCGCATTTTAATTATTACGACGAGTTAGGTTAACAGGCAAACTAACTTAATTTCAACGCATGATTAACGAGCAAGCGAAAGAAAAGGGAAATTTAAGAACACGATGACCGAGGAGCTCCTATCAAATTTATCTTCTCGAAATTACGGAGGAATATCAATTAGTTTTCGAGATGACAGGAAAAATGATTTTAAAATTATGATTAAAAGTAAGCTATAGCTTAATCGCCGCTCTCTAAAAATATGCGGCAGATTGTTGTTGCGGGGAACAGGAATGTCTCCAAAGTACATATTTAATAGATACTCCCTGTCTGACGAAAATCTCATTTTGATTCGTTTACTCAACACCCACCGGCCTTAAAAAAAAACAACCACTGCCGAGATGTAGGCTGAAAATATCAAAATTCGCTTAAAGCATTTTCGAAATTGGAAAAAAATCGCGTAATTTAATTGCAATTACTGTCCTCGGGTACTTCGCAAAAATCATCCCTCATTTCTTCTCCCCATCCCATTTAACAAAAAAATGGAAATAGTAACAGTCCGAGAGAGAGAAAAAAATAAACAAAACTAAACTCAGAGCGTTTCAATCATCTCTGATCTCCTCCTCGTTTCGCAGTTTCCACATCCTCGAAAAAAAAATCTTAATTCCATCTTCGTCCTGAATCATATTCCTCCCCTCTCTCTCTTGCCGAAGGTCAATACCCGTCCCTCTCCAACCAATAAAACCCTACCCTCTACATCATCTGGATCTCAAATTCGAGCAGCTTTAATCACTCCCTACATCCTTTCTCGACACACCAATCCGGCCTTTTTTCCATATTCTCCCCCCATTCATCCATCCATCCTCCCCTCCTCCCCACATCTTCCTATTAACCTCGATGCGAGACAAGCGCGTAAACATTTCCTATTCACCGAAGCCCGGTTGATGGGATTAGAGATACCGACACCGCCTGACACACATCCACAAACGCCTCCGCCCCGAAATTATAACACGGTCGTTGTTCCTCTCCCTCCCTCTCTGTCTCTGGGAGCGAGGCTACGCCAAAAACGGGGATTCTAACAGCAGACGGCGGAGGAGGGGCCTGTTTTTAGGGATTGGCCGGGAGAGTCCAATGCGCGGGTGGGTGAGAGGGAGAATGGCGGGGGAGGAAGAAGCGTGTATGTGTGTGTGCGAGTGTGAGAATGTGCGCGCGCGTGCATGTGCGATGGGTCGTTAGGGCTTTTTGCGCTTCGGGAGGCTTTTTTCGGAAGTGAAGAGACGGAAAATTCCTTGGAAGGATGTGGCAAATATGGGGGGCGAGAGGGAAAGAAGAGCGGGAAGAGGTTGGTATGAGGTTATATCGGACGTTTCCGCGGGAAATGGATAAAGAGGGATACATGCAGGGAGAGGAATAGAGGGTAAGAGAGAGATAGGTATGGAAAAAGGGAAAATATAGGGGCAGAGAACCTGAGAAGGAGACTGAGAGGGCGAAAAAGAGGATGCTGGGAAAAGAGACTGATAGAGAATGACGGAACGTAATGGAAAGAGAGAATGGCGAAAGATTACAGAGAATGGATAAATAATTGGGGGAGAGAATGGAGAAAGAGGGGAGGGAGATTGGGAAAGAGGAGATAGAGGGAGTGAGAGAAGAGAATGGCGAGAGAGGGAGAAAAGATAATGGAGAGAGAGGGAGAGAAAAAAGAATGGAGAGATATCAAGTGAAGAGAATGGAGAGGGAGAGAAAAGAGAATGGAGAGAGATCGAGAGAGAAGGGAATGGAGAGAAATCGAGGGAGAAGAGAATAGAAAGAGTGAGAGAAGAGAATGACTGAAAGAGGGAGAGAAAAGAATGGAGAGAGAATGAGAGAGGAGAGAATGTAGAGAGAGGGAGAGATAAAAGAATAGAGATAAAAGAATGGAGGGAGAATGGGGAAAGATGAAAAAATGGATAGAGAATGGGAAGAGATAAAAGAATGGATAGAGAATGGGGCGAGAGTGGGAGAGAAGAGAATAGAGAGCAAAATTGGGGAGAATATAGAGACTAGCGAGGGAAAGGGAGAGCCTGGCGGAGAGGACAGAGAGTGATAGAGAAAAGAGGTGGAGAGAAGGGAGAGGGAAGAGTGGAGAGTTGGGAGAGGCAGAGAGGAGAGGAGGTAGGAAAAGAGTGATAGAATATGGAGAAAAAGAGAAGGAGAAATGGCACTCTCTTCCTCAATCCTTCATGATCTCCTGCTTTATTTTTTCTTGGCTCTCCTTTCACATGTTGGAACTTCCGTTTCCTGACTTTTTTGTATGGTTGCTGTTTCTCGCATTTTCCAGTTTTTCATCGCTCATGCCAAAACATTTGTTTTTGTTTTCTGGTTGTATTTTGCGTATTTTTTCATTAAAATTATTTATTTTCTCTTTAATCCTACTGACTCTTTTTGCCATTTACTCGACTAGTTTTTATTTATTTCGCACGTCAACTCAGACAATGATTTTCTTACGAGAAATATTAAGAGATAAACATAAAATGGAAGTTAAAAATTGCGAATGAATTTTTTTGACTTTCCAGTAAGTTGTGATAACTCATAATTCAAAACCAGATAAAACAACGAAAATTAGCCAAAACATATTCTGTAACAAAGCAATTTAACATTGATAATTCGAGTTTATATATCTCAGGTATTACGATTTAATATTCTTTACAATGCCATGACATTTTTATTGGCTTCGACAAATAAAGCAATTACATATACCAAGAAGAATATGTTATCTAAAATAATGTTGTTGGAACACTATTTTTTCGTTGTAATCCTTCACATTTCAAGAACTTGGGTAATATAATAAGGGCCTACGTCATTCATGACAAATTTTAATTTGAGCCTTCCACAATGGCTTTCGGAAATTTATGGGATTGTCAATTTTGCTAATCCTTGGGCAAGGCCCGCCCTCCTCCGCTTTGTGTAGCGCAGCTTTCCGTTTCAATGTGTTTGCAAGCAACCCTTCCACTTTACGGACCGATACTTGTCCGCACATTGGATTCCATCCCTTAAAATCCTAGCCGCGCATCGGCTTACATGTGTGTTGAACCCCTTAGTCTGTTTCGCTTGTTTTTGGCTTCAGAACTATAAATTATTTGCACGCTGTTCAAAGATAATCCACTTGCCTTATATATATGCAGGGTGTTCCAATAAAAAATGAAACCCTACGTTGTACGATATGCTATAATACATTCATTTTTACAACGATATTTTATATATAATTACTCAATGTCTGTCCTTCCGTCCGTCTGTCCCCCCTATATCTCTTGAACAGTTTGTCATAGAGAACTGCTATGAAGGCCATTTTGTTTCTGCCAATTAGGAGATCTTGGGAAAACTATATTTTTTACAGAAGTGCCCCGGATTTGACTCCGATATGTTAACACAAGAGTTTCGAGTTTTCAAGGTGCAACGTTATTTCCTTCATTCATTAAAATACGTAGATATGAGCCGAATTTCTCTGTGTTTGGTTTATTCGACGGCTAAAACTAAAACTATAAAATATTTTATTCTAACACGGAAGAATTTGTCATAAATACGCATTTCTTTTCGACGTTTTATGGATTTTTCTTAATCTTTCCGTATGTTATCATTGTTGCCTCCGATTCGAATAGCGTCTATTTAGCCTTCAAGTAGACAAAAGAGTTGTGTCATTCGCTTCGCGCTTTATATGAAGCATCGATATTATAATTCCAGCAATGTCAAAATTAATAGACTGCAACGTTAATAATTGAAGATTATTATTATTCAGTACACTGTGTGTGGACTATGGGGATTTTTAACGATTGACCAAAAGAAACATCTTCTTTCTTTATTTCAATACTGATATGTTACCTTTTCCGTAAGAGAGACGCAATTAAAATTGCACATATAAATTACAAAAACAAACGCAAAATTCAAAATGTCAGTTGTTTAATTTTATAAGGATAAATGGGTAATTATTACTATTAAAGACATGCAGATTTCGGACTGACTCCGCAAAAGTTTTTGCAGGTACCGCTAGTTTTAATTTTATTTGTGTACAGTAAAATTGATTTGACTATCATTTTTAAGAAAAACTTTGAAACTCGTAGCTGTATTCTTTTAAGAATAATATTATCAGACTCATAAATATAATAAAAAAGATTTATTACTTGTTTTTCTACATATTTCAACTGAATGAAATGAAATTATAATCGATTTACAATTATAGATTTAATAGAATAGTGTAGGGTCTAATTTTTACATACACATACGAAGCAATTTTTCAAACTGATTTAATTTTCTTTTTCGCTAATTAGCAATGATGTCAGCAAACATATTTTGCAGAACGTGAATATTATCTTTGCTCGAGCTTCAGGATTTTGCAGAAAAGTTTTACACGGCCTCTGAGATATAATAGGCCTGACTGATTGACTGGGTCTCGTTGTTTTGCCTACAGTGACCATCACTGGAATCGTTTCATGTAAAACCATTCAAAATTCTACATGAAAGACTCAGAAAAAAACATGAATGACTCGGAAAAAGGCCTCTTAGCGTTCAAATCCCTTTTCGATAATATATTACGAACGCATTTAATCTCATTACCATTCAAGCTATTCAAACGCACCGATGAATCACTCAACGTTTTCGAAAGGAAGGCATTACCGAATGCCACCGCAAATTTAAGCCCTCGTGTATTTGACGGTCCATCGCTGGACGTAAATTGATAGAATGCGAACTGAAATTATGTTGAATACATATATAAATCTCGAGAGGTTTAAACGAATAACTCGCCCGTTGACTTGACACGGGCTCCTCCCTGCGATTCTCTCTCCGATGAACTTTGCCGCTGACCTCGACCTTACGGATCAAATTCCCCGACGGTGACCCAGGCAACGTTCTTGAAAAGGTTCTCTAATAGGTCGATTGTTTCATTTTAGCGAGAAAAGTACTTCGTTCGATGTCAGAGGAACCGGACACTCGTTCGCTAGAGCTTTTGAAGGCATAATGGTCGTGTTCTTGGAATGAGTCCTTCAGATATGCGTTGCTTAAACGAGAGCAAAAAAGGATTAGAATGATAATTTTTGCATCAGGGAGGAAAAATGACTATTCTGAGTCGTTTAAACTCTTTTACAAGGACAAAATTGGGAACAAGAATTAAGGAGGGCGAAGGTCACACCAATAAATACGATACAGGACTCCGATTATCCGAATGTCCAATTATTTGAACCAAATATTAAGTTCTTGCATTGCTGTATGTTTTCTAACCCTTACGCTGCGAAATTCGAATTTACCACATGGCCTTGAAAAAACCTTCGATGGTCATGCATTCGGGATACCGACAATATGCGCCCCTCCCACTTTAGGCATCGACCCACTAAGTGGAAGGACACGTGTTTGAAATTATATTTTTGACGTCTTTCCCTGGTTTTGGAGAGATTAGGGCAACTTTTATGTCCTTGGCGTTGGTTCGAAAAGCAATGCAGAAAAATATTTCACGCAGTTTTTGGACAACTTTCTTGGGTATCAGACGCTCGCTTTTCGGGAGTCATCTAGGATTTTTTCGCATGTTATAATGTAAGCTATTATTAGCACAGTGAAACAGTATTTTCTCGAGTAGTTCACGTTATTTTTTCTCAAAATATAGTGACTAAAATTTGGATACGTGAATTTGTATGGTGTAGTGCCTACCGATCAGTAGCGGACATGTTTTAATAGGTACTAGATATGAACTATTGAGATTTGTACTACCGTGAAAAATTAAACTGTGTATTTATTATTTTAACTCACGGTTTCCCTTTATTTTTCCTATTATCCGAACTTTAGAATGTCCGAACCACCCAATTAGTTCGATTAATCGGAGTTCTACTGTATTTTGTTTTGGTGCCATAGACGATTTTTTAATTCACTTTATTTATAGCATCATATGCTTTTGATTAAACTTCGTCGATGTATTTTTACTTCCAAACACACTATATTGTCGACCCACGCATAGCCTTCACTTTTATCGAAGCTTTCGTATGATGAATTTAACTTCATTTTAGCATATCCCATTACGATTTTACGTTTTATAAGTTGAAGGAAGAAGCAAGAAGTGACTGAAATTACATATTTATTTATGATTTATACGTTTTCGTTCCAATGAAGACATATATGTTCATGCTGTGAATTTTGCCTTGTCGTAAAATAATGTTGAAATCGGAATTTTTCGCCAATGCAATGAAATTCACGCAATTGTTTAAGTTCAAGTAGTCATTTAATCGTAAAAGTGGAGTATATGGTTACGTTGTTTTTTATAACAGTCATTGCAAAATGCTAAGAATTCGTCTATTACTGCAACGACAAATTTTATATTCCTGAAATTTTAATATGTAGAGCCTTCTCCGAGATAAATGATAATGTTTAACTCTGCTCCAGTTCTGAGTTCCTCTAAACCGAGCAAAACGACACAACCATATTTTTTAAATTCTACATTTAGTGAATTAATGATTCTCTCTCTCTCGAAAAAAAACGTACTTAGAACTCTCGACTCGAACGTGTTACCTTTCCTAATTTTTTTTCAAGTCCGCAAAACATATCATTTGGCTTTAATCCCTCCAAGGGATGGAGTCGGACTAATTTTTTTTATACCAATCTCTATTCATTTCAGCATGCACACACGTTAAGAGCATCCTGAACGAAGCAACGCGATTCAAACAAGGTTTTCTAGCGGTGTACGAAAGTTAAATTGGAGAATCCAAACACAGGCCGCAGTTAGAGAGAGAGAAACGGAATTATGTTTTGCAGTCCCGCCATTCGTGCCCGCTACACGAACGAACACGGTTGCACGGCGGTTGGCCTGAAGGTGGCGTGTTTTATATAATTTATGTTTTTATATTTTTTTATTTCCTATGTCATATTGACGGAACGGACTCCTGTGGGATTTTTATGAGATCGAAAAGAAGTCCGATGGGTACATCGTAAAAATAAACCCCGGAAATACCTTCAAATGTAAAAAAAATATTTGTAACTTCTGTAACAGTCTTTCTCGACGCTCCAAATTACATTTATTTTTTTAATGGCGGAGTCTCTATAAACATTTTTGCCGAATACGGTCGTGTACGTTCTTGTTTTTGCGGCAAATAGCATTGACGTTCGTCTCAGATGCCCCTGTAGTCCTTTCCTGTTACCATATAAAGAAAAGACTGTCGTTACAAGCTATAAATTTCAGGTTTGCGTTATTTTATTAAACTGCGTCGGATATATTAAAAAAAGTTTCATTATAACGTAGTTTACTTTTGAAATTTTTATTGTTAAGTACAAATACAAGCAACCCCGACTATAGCAATTCATAATGAAGTATGAATCGCCCAAAATATCGAATTAAACATTTAAGAATTGACGGTCGAGGCTTGAGCGGGAAGGCGAAAAATACAAATGATGCCTATTTCCTCAAAAAATAAAGCAAAATAAAAAATTCATCCAAATTTTATGACACGGTATAATTTTATTATTTTCTGTACCGTTCTATCCCTTTGAGGTCACAGTAACCATTTTCCACGTGACAAATTTTCAGTATAAAGTAGATGAATTACACAAAGACATACGTATTAATGGGATTTCACTGTCATTATTTAAACCTTTCATTTGCTTTGTCCGTTACTGTGCACATCAAATGGATAATTGAACTCGCCTTACGGCAAAATCGGACTTAAAAAACAAAATGTGCTTTATATATAATTTATTAAAGTCTAAAAACAGAATATACTGTCAGTAAATAACCGCTGACGACGGTTGATATGCAACTGAAATGCCCGTATGGTTTTTTAGCCTTTTTATGGTTATTTGAAAACCAGTTTTTCAATAAATTGATTGATTTCTATTGATTGATCAAAAGCACATTTTTGCTTGGAAATCCTTACTTTTCCTATCATATTTTTAATAGTCCCCCAGATATTCTTTGGTTAAGAAAAAAAATACTATTTATTTCAGATTCAAAGTTTCGAATTATTTCATTCGCAAACATCAATTCGCGACAGAAGACAGTTTTCTGAAATAATTCAAACACTGTACTACGCATATATAAATGTCGAACTTTGATATATCTCCGAAAAAACACCGAAACCCTGTTTAATAAAATTACAACTTTTATCAGAGTATAAATAAACAGGAGAGTAATCGTCCAGAAAAGAATGACATCTATATAGTGGGTGTCAAGAGAGTTAAAAATGAAGTAGTTTAATTATTAAAATAACAAGCACTACTCCAAAAAATCGATTAATATCATACTTTCTCAAATCGAATGCTTCAAAAATAAATCACGTCTCTTAATTCACCTTCTAGTACTTGTTTGAGCATTTTTGATTATTTGGTTCTACGAAATGCACCAACTATTAGGTATACGACATGAAACTAAGAAAATATCTCCAATGGAAGAATTGGAATGCACTGGCGATATTGCGAAATCTTGCCGTGGGCTTTCCCAGGACAGAATTGGCACACTCAATCCGGCGGTAAATAATGTCTCGGCAAGAAAAAAACGTCGCGCCGCGGCCGCGCCGTACAATTCCAGCGTCCGTGCGCGAAATTATAAAAAAAATTCCTCCTCCATCGGAATTACACCTCCGCCCATTCAGTAGCATTCGTCGTCCGACCATTTATTTTACCCGAGCAGTGGAATTTCCTCGGAGCTTTTAATATTTTTTTGCCGGGACGGCGAAGCCACGCTCCTGTGCGGCAATCAAGACCGGTCTCATATGGGTGACATTAAAAGAGGGATTTATATTGCCCCAATTCACGGCCGCATTCAGCCGACCCCACTTTTACTTGTCTGCATGGATGTCCAAGCGTCGTCGCGTCTCTTCGGCGTCCCGACAACCTCTTTCCCTAAGTGACGGAGGGATGTGCCGCGGGCGCAAACCCCATCAATCATTCGTGGAGATAGAATGAGACAGAAAGAGCTCTCCCTCTCCCCAACCCTACGTTTCTGCCGATGCAACAAAAAACTCTTCCTTAACAGGGACCGCGGCGTACATCAATGTGAGAAACGTTTTTTCCGGTCATAACCTTCCATTTCCTACACCTGCCCCCAGAATCGTCATAAATATACAGAGCAACGACGGGGCTATCAATGGGTGATGTAAATCGTTAACAGGATATATACTATCGGATTTGCATGACGGTATGTACTCATTGGTTCCGCTTGTCGAAAAATTGGAAACTAGGACTGAAAGGGCTAGCGGCAAAGTATTATCTATGCTTCTCCTCTCTCACCCAAGCAATACAGATGTTCTATTATAACTGAAACCCGCTGAAAAACCTGCCAAGATGCACTGATTAATCAATTAACAGGAATATTCTGAAAATTTTGGGCTTATTGACATACTATGTCCTAAAATAATGGTTAGCTGGAAAGTCGTTCAGAAATTAGTAACAATGAGTAAGATAACGTTGCAAAAATAATAGGTTTTCTTAATAAAATTCAGGGTTCTGGTTTGCCTCTCCTTATAAGAATGAGAAAACCCGCACCGTTGGAATTTATATCCTTGCTAGACCTCCCCATCCGAGGAAATTTCACTCCTCTAGTTTCAGTAGTTCCGCTAAGATACCATTACAAAATTTATGATTTTCCGATTTTGAAGCCTCCTAGCGGGAACTTCATGAATTATTGAATCAATTCCATTCAATGAAAATTCCATAGATTAAAAAGCGTTGTCTAATTCAGAGAGAAATTTTCAAATATCTCTTAAAACGAAAAAGTTGTATGTCTACATACGGACAGACGATAAAAGTACTTCGTTTTTTACAAACGGGGTAAAAAGAGTAACCGCTTAAACAACTACTTTTTCTATAATAGAAAATGTTCAAGGAACTGGTCCAGAGGCACATGGTCACCCACCCACCCCATTGTTATGCCACTGCACTGATTGGAGACATTCTCACGGCTATAAATCCACACCTACTTCGAGCCATTTCTCGCATAATTTGCCGTACCGTGTTTTTTAAAGTTAACTAGGAGAGTTTTTTTTTAATTCGTAATAGGGTGGATTATTTTTCGGGAGTCTTGTCTAATTAAAACCAGATGGATAAAAACGCGTCCTCCATCCGGCGGACTGAATACATTAGCATTAATTTGAATTTCATTCGTGCTGCTAAGGATCATGTTATTAAAATGTAAGCAGTAGGTTGATATTTTTAAGACTATTTTCATTCAGAAAATAATTGAGTTTTCATCTGTTCATTCATCTGTGCGCGATAGGAACGAATTAAAGTTCCCGTTAAAATGATAAACATGCTAAAAATTTTGAAATTCATCTAGTATTTTATGTTAATTGAAACCCGATAGTAAAATATGACAAAGCCTATAGATACAACGGTATAATGTAATCAATTCAAAATTTTAGGCCTAGCTTTTATTAAGACATAGTCCATTCATACATATGGAGAGCTCACTATTTCAACTAATGTTTCAACTTAAACATTTTACATGAGTTATTGGCGTAAATTTTTAAAATGATATTTTCATATAAATATCTAAATATTAAAAAAAATCGTATACATCAAACAGCTGTATCCTACGGATGTTGTCTTTCTTTTGTGTTCAATTTTACATTTTTCCCCACAGTTTGTAGTTTCCATAAATTCTACTACTTATGTTAAAAGAACAAAAGGTATTTATTATTCATAATAGCCAAAAACACCATCAGGACTTAATAATTTCTCCCGTAACAACTTCTTCAAATCATGCAAAACTCGAATGAAATTACGATTAAATAGTGATGAGTGCGCACGGCTTTAATATAAAAGTGGAATGTTAACAAAGTAATACCTGTCATAAACGCACAGTGCAAACTCGTTTTCTTTCGACTAATCAGCTGAGTGAAAAGCCAAGAGACAAAATACATGTATTGCACTTATTAGAAAGGAGCTCAATCCTCGATTTTCATTGCTTGTGAAGTTTTTTAATGAGCAATTTAGTACTAATACAGAATTTATTGCAACTGGACCCTGTTTACTCCACTAGTTAAGCGAATTTTCCGAAGATTATCGTGCTCAAATTTATGGCTACAATCAAATTGACAAACTAAGTCTCTCAAACGGCCATAAAAAGGCTGTGTTTTCTCAAGCTTTTTATGACTGTCGGAAAGGGATAGTTTGTCAACTATCCTTATCGTGAATGTTATCTTTAAACCGTTTGCTCTTGTAATCATTCTTCTCCTGCAACACTATGGCAGACGGCTTGTAAAAGTACCGAGCAGATTAGATCGTGACGACGGGAACAATAATATCTTTCTTATCCGCCCCCTATTAGATAAACATTGGCGCATTGCGTCATCCAGTGATACTTTGTATCGGAACCTGATATTTTCTAAAATTTTAATCATGAAGACGAGCACGACGGATTATAGGATTATTAATAGAATAAAATTAATGGATAAAAATCGCAATGAAAACAGGGGTTTTCATTTCCGAGCTCTACAAGGACGCATTTTTCTGAGAAATGTTTCAATCTGTTTCTCGTCAAGACTTTTAATTATTCAGACCACGTAATTTTACAATTATATTCAGCTTTGATGTTGGACGGAATTAAGTTAGCGAAGGATATACTCCTTTCGTTCCTTTTCTTTTAGCGTTTGTCGTTCTCCGAAACAGACCCCGCCCAATAACTTTTACTTGTGTATGACACTCTAAAAACACAGATCATCGTAGCAGCTTGGCATGAGAACTGTTCTGAGGTAGAGGAAAATATGAATCTCAGTATTTAGGAGGAATGACGCACTGCGTCCATGCAGCAAAAACTTCTCTAATAAACATTCTCTGAAGCGTGAAAACTTGCAAACCAACCCTACGCTGGAGACATACCAAGCCAAAAGGAGAAAGGGGAAGTAGCAATATGAGATTGTAACGTTTAAAGTTCGAAATATTAGGAGAAGTTTGGAGTTGATTTTATCACCTGTACACGTAGTGAGGATAAAAAGAATGGAGCAGCACCCGACGAAGTTATTAAAGAACAAGAGAAAATAATTGTGGAACATCTGAACGCTACGGACTTAATCTGTGGCAGCGGGCTTTTGTAGTTCCAAAACTTGTGGTTTTATCTGGTAAAAATGGTAAGGGCGAACTGATAAGGTGAATGGAGGGTCGGTTGAGGAAATCCCAAAGTTGCAAAAAGATGTGACCGCTAAACAGCTGTGCAACATACGTACGAGTGTTTTAAAACGCTCTATCTTTACTTTCTCATATACGTAGTATACAAAGTATTGTAATCGTGAAAAAAATTCGACTTCGAGATTTTGATGAAAATACACGTTTTAGGTGCCCCTGAGTCCATAAAAGTGGTTTTCACCATGCCGTCTGTCTGTCTGTTCACGGTTCTAGTGCCCAAACGCGTAAATGAAATCGAATGATATCTCGTATTTATGCAATACATCATCTTTGCAGACCTTTTTTTGATAAAAATGTTACTGTACAAAAATAAAGGGTAGTTTATTGTCGGCAATTTTTATAAAAATTTGATTTACTCAAGAATGGCTACAAGGAATTTGATTAAAACCAATCTAATTGTAGAGCCTGATGTCACCAATAATACTGCTTAAGCCATGTCTCAAAAAATCACTATATGGGGTTCAGTGACATTACAGTGTACGCTAGGCTACATAACATAAGTCCTATGACGTCACGCCTCCGCCGCGATCCACTCAAAATCTTACTACAGCCTAGACCAGGGGTCGGCAACCTTTTCTGCACGGCGGGCCACATTTGCAGTTGTGAATGCTTCGGAGGGCCGCATTGGGAATCAAGAAAGCCTCGGCGGACCGGATGAGCTAATAAATCAGAAGTTTTCTAGAGATTCTGTGATTTTATATGAACGAAATCAAGTCTACATAATTTACTAGCGTTAAAACTTCACCCAAAAAGTCTTTGAGACCATTATTTTACTCAAAAAATATAAAATTGCCCATGAAAAATTTTCCTAATCACTTTTTCATTACAGCTTTGCGAGCCGCACAAAGCGTTCTCGAGGGCCGCACGTGGCCCGCGGGCCGTAGGTTGCCGACCCCTGGCCTAGACCCAAGACGGTTAATCTAAATGAAACGATATCTCATATTTGTGGATATTTTTCATTCATAATATACATACTGAAGAGATAAACGATATTGCGCAACAATTAAGGGTCCTATATTTTTGGATATTTTAAAATAAAATCCGATATTATAAAAAATGGCTATAAGGATTTTGATTGAAATACTTCCATTCGTAGAGTCAGATATTACAAATAATACCAACTAAGTCATATGTCCCAAAAACTACACTATATATCGTCCAATGGCATTAAAATATACATTAAACTACTGTTAACTTTGATTTATAAGCGTTTTTCTTTTACTGTAAGCGTATACACTCGACCCTTACATACAGGGTAGTTTCTTCTTTGCGAGTTTTTGAACATTTTTTTTGTCTCCAAAAAATCACTAAGTGGCCAGTGACATTGAAATATACGCTAAGCTACCGTACAGTTCTCCCCACTCTTCTTCATGATTTGATTCCTTCTCGCTCTCGTCCTACACACTTACTTGTCACAAACGGTCAGGCATTGGCCAGACAAGAGCTGGGAGGGGACTTAATGAAGAGAGGAGACCGAGAAGTCGGTAGGCATGCTCCTGTATAAGACGCTCAACGCATGCATCAGAGGAAGGGAGGGGAAACCCGGAGATTCCCGTCTAAAATTCTGTACTTTTCTGTTATAGCCACGCGCCTATTAGTGAGAGGTTGATGGTGTCACTAGCTTTCGGTTTGTTGCTATGCATTATCAACATCATTGGCAGTGAATTGCCAAGCACACACAGTTAATTTAATATATGAGAAAGTTTGTGCGATGTATATTGCGCCGTTTATTTCGAATACCATGTATTATGACTTCATATTGGCTAGAAAAAGGGTCTAGAACGCTAAAGATAGACTCAAAATCGTATTTACTATGAGTTTCCGCCATTCGTAAGAATCAGAAGTTGTCTTACGAATGATCTTGCAGACAAGAGAATATATACATTGAGTGGTAATTTCCCGTTGCCTTTCACACAGCGGACCCACACAGAAGAGAGAAGGGAAAACCGGGGCCGACATTAGTTTACTCTCAATAAAAAGCACCAATGAGGCCAACTGCTTGACATCCCTTCCGAAGGACGGGATGGGACGGCAGGTTGAAAAATTCAACCTCCGCCGGATTAGAGCTGCTTTCCCCGAATTCTAAATTGTCAAGTAGATGATTAATATCTACTGATAATGAGAGCATCACTCTTGAAATGTACATTAGAATAATTTCCTCATTTAAAATATTTTTTAGAGATCTGTGCTATTGAGTTTGAGTGCGTTTGTGTGTGTATGTTTGAATTTAGTCTGTTTGGTCACTGTCGTTGTCGTGAGACGCATAAACCATCAGACGTATTTTAGATATCCAGCTCCTTGTATACCTCTAAATTTTTACTTTCTCCATAAACGAAGTACAGAGAAAGTAGGTATTGTTTTCATGAAAAATATCGAATTCGATATTTCAACGGAAATGTATGTTTTAAGGTCTCTTGGACAAGTTTTATCGATGATGTCTGTGGGTGTGTCTGTGTGTATCTGTGTCCGGAATTTTGTGGGTGTTCTAACTCAAAAACTATTAATCAGGTCAACATGGAATTTTATATTTGACATTTTTGTTAATGGAACAAGAATTGATTCATTTTGGTGAAAATCGGTCAACCGCAAGTGCGTGTTTACACTTGTCACATCCGTTTCCTTTATATACAGGCAACTCTCGCTCAACGAGCGACATGCGTTCATGAAAAGCGTTTTTAAAACGAAAATTCATTGAACGATCGTGATTGTTCCGTTTAAACTCATTGTCGATTGAAGGGTAAAAAATAAGAAAAATATATTTATAAAAGATTCACAGCCACAGCAAGTACGATAAATGGCTTGAAACAAATCCTCGTGATGTAAAGATTATGTACGAACCGCGCGAAAATGAATGTGACCGAATGTAGTCAATCCAAATGACAGACTAAAGCATAGAATGGCTGTGGAAAACGCTGAGTAGTGCACTTCCTATGTATCAATACACAAGAGGTCCTTCAATTCTAACAATAAGTGGATATTTGTAAATAACCTTTGAGTAACAAACAACACGTTTGATGTCGTCATATTAAGCCATTCAATAAATGCAGACGATAGGAAAAATGCGTGTTAAAGTGAACAGACGAAGAAACCATGGGAAAACATGACAGTCCTTGTGACCCCAAGAGCATTCGTAAACATCCGAATTTCTTCTATCCGAGTTGGATGCATGTTATTTAGTTAGTTAAAGTGAACAGAATTTTCGTCGAAAAGTAAAGTAATAAAATTAAATTCATTCGTTCAAGTGAACATTCGTTCAACGAGCGTTCGTTGAACGAGAGTTACCTGTATCTGCTTTAATATTTTATGAATGTAAAATGATACCGGAATAACCGTTGTAGGAAATTTAATTCTCTACAACTTGTTTTTGAAACCTTTTCCCATATAATGCATTGTTTAAGAGATTTTAAAAACTATTTTTTATCTGCCACCAGAACACCACCTACCGGCGACTATTTTAAACACTCAATGCTTAGATACGTCTTACAATTAGTAACGCTTCTTTTTATTTTCTTAATTGTTGGAGCTTCCTGGCTATATCCAACATCAGAAGGCTACGGTTTGAGTTTATTCAGTTCTTTGTAAAACCTTTAATTTTTTCTTGCAGTTCCCTAATATATTTATTATCATGTGACCTATTTAGAATTTATCGAAACATTACGGGTATCTAACAATAATAAAAGGCTACTACTTATGTCCCTTTTTCCTTTTGTGGCTCCCTCTGTCACGCTATAAAAATGCAAATAACTCGATAATGAAACGAGTTTTATTTTTCAAATTTGGCAGGAATGATTGAATTAAAATTGTAAGATGATTACGAAAAGATATCGGGAAAAAAGTCCAAGGTAGGCAATTCTATTTCCCACATGATAACACGTAAAAATCGACTTTTTGACTTGCAGGCTTTTATTCTTTTTGAGATCTAAATTAGAAAAAATCACCTATTATCTTTGAATCTATCCCGTTTTAAAGAAAACACTATGAAGTTTTTAATTCTGTTCATCTTTTTTCGCCTACAATTAGAAATTTCTCACGTTGAACGTTCAATTCACATATTTTGAAGAAAGCTTGCCATTTTAACGGGATGTTGCCATGCCCAACCCATTACATTGTTAAACCTCGAAATCCTATTGTTATTTCAATCCTTATGGGTGAAAGTGTTCTTTTAATGATCTTACAATTAGTACGAGAGAGAGAAGGAGAAAGAAATTCTTTTCATAGCAAACAATATTAACAACATTCGTTGCGTTATTTACGAGGAGTACATTTAAATATAGAACATTAATCATTCGCATATTAAAATTAGGTACCTAGAATCATCGTAGGAGTTCGAAACTTGAAACAACAAACGCCTAACAGAACGAGTTTGTTTTCTTGTCATCAAAAGAAATTCAAGGTATATTTGTTCATATTTTATTTCACAAAAACCTTTCCCGTTGAATTTCAACGGGCATATATCTAGTTTATGGAGAAATTCATAAGGTAGCCACATCACCTTTATTTTTGAGATTCCTAAGGTTTAAGTATGTGCGAATTCTCAATTTTATATCGTAGTCTGCTTTCTTTAGTATATTATCGAAGTTCGCTAATTAGAACAAGCCATGTTCTCTCACACACACACGCGCACGCGCACACGCACACACAAACATATATTTATATATATATATATATATATATATATATATATATATGAACACTTTTCCTAAGTATATCAAGTATGGTTTGTCAGAAGACCAGTAAAGATAATGTAATCTACAAACAAATGACGGATCCACATTTTTAAATGGTATAAGAATTAGTGTCATTCATAATCTTAATGCATAGATTTTCTACTCAAGCGAGCAGCAAGTTAAACACTTCATTCCAAATGCAGTGCTCTTTTATTCAGTTTCATTGACGACACTAAAACCAACAATCAAATTAAAAAAGGAATGCTTTCTACAATCAGAGCACCGCATATCGACGGTTGGTGATCGGTGATTCTCCGTCCAATATTTCAGCAGTAATGGCCATTTGTATTCAAACCACTTCCATTGTTTCTTTTATTTCCCATCTTTTCCCAGATATTTCATCCTGGCAATAATGAAGGAACTTAAGCCTTAGAAAACAAAAAACTTCCCGACCTCCAAAAATCCCAATAAATGGTTTAATTCTACCTCATTTAGGACGTGACGCAAGGGAAGAGTAAGGAACACCTCTGCTTCTCTCTCTCATCCAGACGGTATCCTGGCCAGCACTTTAGGCGACAGATCCAGCCGGAGTAATTCCCGTTTAATTGCCAAGCTTTGTCTGAAACGACCCGCATATGTAGATCTCCGTCACACACTCCCTTTCGTTCAAACGGGAATTTAATTGCCTTTTTCCTCACTCTCATTCTCTCCCATATTGTTCTCCTTTTCTTGCCCAGAAGAAATAGACCCCGAAGCTGTTTTCTCGTTGAAACATTTTATACACACTAAAACTTCGGTGAAAGGATTCTTCGATTCGGTATATATATATAAAGCCAAGTGTAAGCCAAGATTCTTGATATCACACACCGTCGCACATATCAAAAAAGCAGCGGGAAAATCCATTAGAACGTCAACTTTTGACCGCTGAAAATTTTCATCGCAACGGCTTGTTTGCCGTGCTACTTTGGATCTCGCGAGAGTTATTCGCCGGGGTTCTCTTTCGGATTGCCTCGCTTTTGCGACTGCTGCAGATCCAGATTTGACGAGAGAAAAGTGCTCTTTGATACACACGCAAATATTAAGCTACATTCAATAATGGCATGAAAATCTTCCACATTTGTCAAGTATATTTTATTCTGTAGATATTTTATCTTGACAAGCATACAAATTTATCAATTCATTTTTCACCAATAGCTGAAATATTTTTCAGTTTTTTTAATTTTACAAGGTAGTTCATTGTCTGAAACTGCACTTGCGCCGAAAATATCTTAATTTTAAGATGCTGAATTATTTCAAAATCCAATGATTTGTATAAAATAAAAACGTAACAAATTCTTCTAAAGCTAAGGTCATTAAATTATAAACGGATTTTGTCGTCAACGCTAACTTGCAATAGTTGAGATGTCGATAGTTTTGCGAAAATATATTGTATTATAAGCATTATGCTTAGGTGGGGATCCCGCCGAAGGGGCTGTTTACCGCAACCTTGGTGTTTACCCTTTCGCCCCCTACTCTCTCACCCCCCTGCAGTGGTATTTCACCCCAGAGCCCTGGGGTGAAATACTTTCAAGTCCTGCAGAGCTCAATTAGCTCGTCTGCAGGTGTCCACATAGTTTATATAACATAATTATAATCATAAATAATTACATAGAACCAACATTTTTAATATACACATCAACTAATTAAATATTGAAGTTATATATTTAATTAACAGTTCACCTTACTCAATTTTTAACCAATATTTAATTTTTTATTGTAGATTAAGCTGTTGTTTCATATTACTCAACAACCATGTCTTGCAATTTCTTTCAAACTCAGATACAAGATAGATTTCCTACATTTATTGGTAATTCATTCATCAGTGTTGGAATTGTTACAGATAATGAATTATTACCATGATTATTTTAATAGTTTGGTACTTATTATCTCCTCTTACTTCGTTTGTTCACGTCGTGTTCCTCAATCCTTACTGTTTTATATCTATTTGTAAAGTAATTGCCAGTTACTTTTAAATATAGAAATAATTGCTCCAAAGGTAAAATGTTTAGGTTCTTATATGCCGTATATGCCCTATCTATTGTATTATGATTTATTGTTATTTTGTTCCTACTATTTTCATCCATCATTCTATTATCTTATTTTAAGTGGCAATAAGGAATTTTTATAAGTTTTATTAGCATTTCCCCAAATTGTCATACCATACGTTATTATTGATTAAACTAAGGAAAAGTATAATATCTTCTTAACATTTGTTGGAACTATGTTTTTTATATAATAGAATTGGTAGGTTATTTTTCTTAAACAATTATTTAGTTTATTTATATGAACATCAAATCTATAATTTTCATCAATTAGTACCCACACAGTACATATTATACATTTATAAAAAAATATTATTGTAATACTTAAATTATTCATGAAATATATTATTGTTATTATTAAACAAGATATGTAAGTAATCAGTCATTATAACAGTTTTATTTAACCCATTAGCGCCGGCCGTCCTTGTTTGAGAACGGCTAATTTAACTCCTATTGTGCCGAAATGTATTACAATGTCTTTCCGTTTATAATTTTGTACAAATAAGGGAAGTCTCAGAGACTATTTAAACGCATACTACTTTATTGGAAATGTTTAGTCTTATGTTGACCACCAAACGAAAAGCACGGAAAAATTGTGCGTGTAGCTATAAAGAAATGTATGATGAATTAAAATAAATAACAGTATTTTATAACTTGTGTTAAGTGCATTTGGTTATAAATACTCTAATTTACCGTATGTAAAAATCGTATTACATTTATTTGTATAATCTCTGTCATTTTTCAAGGTATTTAGTGCCGTCCTCATATAAGGACGTTAGGCACTTATACGTGTAATTGATTTTGCATTGTAGGTACCATTCTTGCTATAATGAATGAAGAATCCAGTGATTATGAATAATGTTGAAGAGTTTTAAGTCAGTATTATTTCACCAAATTAAGATGAACTGACGGACTGTGAGGAATTTGATGATGACGTTTTATGTAGACCTAATTCATTACCGCAAGATATTCCCAATTCCATTGAAGTCTAGGTTCCGGATACTATTACAGAAGAAGATGATGCTACTAAGAAATCAGTCAAAGAGAATATAAAAGGAGATGAATTTGCTGGTGTTTGATGAATAGTTTGACATTGTGAAGCCAAGATGGTTAAAAAACAACCTATATATTCTGCTTTTGGAACAAATGATAGTATGTTAACTGATGAATTTCATACTGTTATAAATGAACTGAAAGATTTGTCTCCGAGAGATATATATGAAAATCTTCTTAGTGGTGAAATCGTACAATATGCTTGTGATTAAACTATTTTAAATGCAGAACAAAAATTCCATTATGCCTTCAAAATTAGTGCGAGAGAAATGTGAACATTTTTTGCCGTTTTATTGCTGACAGGTTATAATTGTTTACCACAAGAGCGAATCTAGTAGTCTTTCGATGGGGACCTGGGAGTTTCACATATTTACGATAGTATCTCACGAAATCGATATTTAGAAATGAAACGGCTTCTGCACATGGCTAATAATAGCGAAATAGGGAAATCTCAAGACCGAATGTTCAAAACTAGGCCACTTATGAATATGCGTATAAAAAGTTATTGCCACAAAGACTTATCAGAATGAATACATGGCGAAGTATTTCAGACACAATCCAGCCAAACAATTTATCAAAGGAAAATCTGTAAGGTTTGGGTACAAATACTGGATGTCGAGCAGTTCTTCTGGGTATTGTTGTCTTTGATGTTTAATGTGGAAAAAATCACAAACAACAGGATCATTCCAAATTTTTACCTGTAGGCACTATTGTCGTGATCAATTTGTTGAACCACATACCAATCCCTCAATTCACGCGGTTTTCTTCGATAATTATTTCGCCACTTATGCATTACTGGTGCACTTCAAAAAGAAAAGAGTCAGAGCAATGGGAACTGTAAGAGACAATCGAGTTCATAATTGTCTTCAAAGGAAATGAAAAAAAAGAACAGAGGAACCTACGATACCGTTTTGATGAGAATAATGCTATATTGTGCATAAAGTGGAAAGACAATAATAAACTATGATTTCGGTGAAACACTGCATTGTGTAAAACGATAGTCTAGACTAGAAAAAGCTAAAGCTAACGTTCTACCACGTAGCTGCCTAAGGTCATCATTTGAGGACGGCAATTTTCCTTAAAAAATAAAGCGAATTTCATTGAAATTCCTTAATGCATTATTTCGTTTAGCATTTATCTCACCAGGGAATGAATAATAATAATTCTAGCCGGCGCTAATGGGTTAATGATGTACGGAAATTTTAGTTGCTACATTTTCGGCGTTACTTAGCAATAACTTATGGGGAAATCAATAAAACAATCAAAAGAATTTGTATTTTCTTGGTGTATTACCTTCAAAATTTTATCCTAAATGAAATGAAATGTAGGATTCTTAAATAAATTCGGCTACGTTTTACAGTGTAGTTAAATATGGAGCAATTTACTTCCCAAAACATTAGCTTTAAAATTATATTTGTACAAATATCGCTTAAAATTCCATTTCAGGCATAACTCTAAAACGTTTTACTTCCTTTTATTATCATTGAATTTTATGTGGAAGTGTATTTATCAAAGTATAGCCATAATACAGTTAATGGTCATTTTCTGGACTTAATTTTAACAGTAGGTATAGCCTCTACTTAAAATGCAACAGAAACTTTGAGCGTAGTATTAATTGGTTGGTTTATGTTGAACTTTTAATCACACTGGAGAGAGTCTCATTTTTACTTTCTCCGTGTAAGTAGTATAGGGGATAGTATTGTATTCATGAAAAAAATCGACTTCGAAATTTCAACGGAAATACAAGTTTAGACCATTTTCTCAATGATGTCTGTTTGCGTGTGTGTATGTGATAGCTCTTTTTGGATGCGCCAACTCAAAAACTATTAATCAGGCCAACGCAAAATTTTATATTAAACATTTTTATAAAAGTCAGCCCAAAGTGGGTGTTTACTCTCCTCACATCCGTTATTTTGAAATATTTGCTTTAATATTTGATAAATGTAAATATGCATTGGAATAAAAGTTGTAGGACATTGAATTTTATACAACATTTGTTTGAAACATTTTTCCATATAGTGCTTTGTTTAAGAGATATCTTATATTTTTGTCACCACTACGCCACCTACTGAGACGACTATTGTTAACAATTGACGCATAGCTACGCCTAAGTAACGTTCCTTTTTCTTTTCTTAATTGTTGGAGCCTTGTGGCTATATCCAATATTGGAAGGTTATGGTTTGAGTTTATTCTATTCTTTGTAAAGTCTAAAATTTCCTCGCAGTTTCTTAAAATATTTATTATTATGCAACCTATTTGGAATTTTTGGAAATATTATCGATATGAATAAAGCCATGTGGTGGCCACATTAGATTTATTTTATTATAAATAATTAGTAAGTTGCGATCCTTTGCTTATTTTACTCTTGATCGAATCCAAGGAAATGTAAACGACAAACAACTGTTGCGTTTTTATCGTCAGAAATCTTCACTTAAAAGACTAAAACAAAAGAGGATTAATCTTTTTTGCAGACTTCAGTTTTCATTTTGATGAAAAAATAACCTAGGGAAAAGAGAGGGGAGGAGATTGTGCCATGTTTACGTTTCCGTAAAACCAGAAATCACGCCCGCTGCCCTAAAATAAATATTCCCGATGTTCCGAAGGGACCAACTTCGCTAGCTATTGCGAGACCGGGCACGCTAAATAGTTCCCATTCCTCAGGATATAGTAGAGGTTAAGAAATATACACCACATGAATTTGCAGATTTCGCCCCTTTCGTTCCGTTTCCTGCGTTCACCCTTTCCGCCAACCGATTTACAATTCCGATTTCTCCTTTTCCCCTTTCAACCAGCTCATCCAATTCCGCTTCCAACTGAATTTTCCATTGTTTTATTATGTGCGGACGAAGACTTTCAGTCTCATCTCTTTTTAAAAATCATTCTCTTATTTCCTCTTCCTCTCCTAGTTTTTCCCATAAACGACTGTACTCCATATCATTTAGCTATTTCATAGAAATATTTCCCATCCAAATTTAAACTAATTAGAACCTAATTTTTACAATAGGACATGGAATGCTGGAGTCAAAATGCCCTTGAAAGAGAGAGATTGAAAGCTATTTTTAGATGTTGTGTTTGTGCCTATACGGGTTCAGTTTTTACTGAGCTTGTTCTCTTAGGAGATGATTTCGTTTTGATATATATATATATATTTAACAGCTTACGGAAAAGGAAAAGTAAAATGGATATATGGGTGTCAACAAGGTGTTGGGATGAGGAAACCCAGTGAACACTCACCAATCAGACGACTTCAGGTTGGCGAGGCCCCTGGGATGTCGAAGCGACACACGTAAAAGAACACTAAAACACAGAAACATCACAAACGTAGAAGCTTTCGGAATTATTCCTTCATCAGCTACAGAGAGAGAACTCTTGTTGACATATATATATATATATATTTTTTTTTTCTTACTCTGTCTGCAACAACTTCCACCACGCGCCACCGAAGCATCCATGCCGATTTTAATCGTTATTATCTCAAAAGTGTTAAGAGATAATCGTCGAAATTTTCCAGGATTGATTGATTCTTATACAAAAAGTGATTGACGAAAAAATATTTGGAAAAACGAACTGGGTTCGACTCCAGGGAATTATTTCTTTTTCTCATATGGTAACACGTAAAAATGGACTTTTCGACGTACAGGCTTTTTTCTTTTGGAAATTATTAATCGAATATTTGACCTCCGAACTTCAAATTTAAACCATTCTAAAGAAAACATTTTCACGGTTCTTATTATATTCATATTTTTTCGCATTCACCTCGAAATCTCTCATGTTAATCGTTTGAGTGGTATATTTTGGAAAAGTCTTGGCATTTTAATGGGATGTTGCCTAGCCTACCAGCTACATTGTTTAATCCCGGAATCCTATTGTTACTTCAATCCATATTGGTTTAAGCGTGATTTGAAGTCTTTTACTAAGAGAAAGAGAGAAAGACGGAAGGAGGGCGCAAAGATTTCCATAGCAATCAATGTAAACATTTGTTGCGTTATTTACGAAGAATACCTAAAAATCTGAAACATTATTTAAAGAGATTAAAAATCTTAACAATGAGCTAAATTAAATATTATTGAAATAGAAACGGTATGAAGATTTGAGGAACGTGATTAACGTTTTAATAAACAAATCGAGCTTGTAAAAATTGCATGGCGTGAAGGATTGTGCGATAGGTTACGGGAGATTGGTAGAAGAATGGAAAACTTGAGGACAATTTTAGAAATAGGGAGAGAAAGAGAGGTTTAAAATAATCAAAGAATCACAAAAATAACAATAAAAGCCTGTTTTCCGTCCGTTGGTCTGATTGTCAAGCTATTAAAACTCGAATTACTGAATCAAGAACGTAGATAGAAAATTGAAAATTGGCATAAATCTATTAAAATATAAAAATGCTCTACCGTAAGAAAATTTACGAAAAAATGCCCGAGTTCGACTCCAGGGTAATATTTCCATTGTTCGTAAGGTAACAATCACAAATCGACTTTTTGTCCTTCAGACTTTTCTTCCTTTGGAAATTAAAATTAGAAAAACCTGACCTACGATAATCCGATTTGAACTATTTTAAGGTAAGATTAATCAAATTACTTATTCTATTTTTCTTTTCCGAAATCGCTGATTTGTTTATTTTGACAACCGGCTTCTGTGAGTAACAAAATCAATATAAATAATGATTGTAAAAATAATTTATTTAAAGTTAAAAATATTAATTACGTTTTTTTATTAATTTTAACCCGTCATTTTTGATGGGAAATTGCGCTAGTGTATATATATATATATATATATATATATATATATATATTGTGCAATATCATTTTTATGAAAAAATGGTCTGCAAAATATGATATATTGCACAAATACGAGATATGATTCGATTTTATGTGCGCGTTTGGGCCATAGAACAGCGAACAGACCTACAGAAAGACAGAGACAGACAGACTAACAGACAAACAGACGAAATAGCGAAAACCACTTTTATGGACTCAGGGACACCTAAAACGTGTATTTCCATCAAAATCTCGAAGTCGAATTTTTTCATGATTACAATACTTCCTCAACTAGTACGTATTTGAGAAAGTAAAAATAGTCACTGCACCAAACACTTGGCGAAGACTTCTTCGCTAGTGCCAAACGAATCATTTTGAACGAAAAAGAAAGTCTCTGACCCCTCTAGAGATTTAGACAGCACTCAAAATCCCTTCGGGGAACTTGCCCAAAAAAAATATGTTCCGGAGAAGAAGAATAAAAAAATACACGGTTCTCTGCCCGCCGGCAGGTCCGGCAGAGAAGGAAAAAAATACATAAAAGTTAACTTCTAAGAATTTCCATTATAAATCCTCTCGAACGGTCTATTCACCCTACTCGGCGGCGTCAATATACCATCAAAAACCACCCTACCTTGTAGTAAGGCTCTTATTACGGGTGGAGAAAGAAGGTAGGGATAGAGAAAGGAGACGGGATGGAATATGGGGGCAGAGGGATATATGAGAGGGAGAGGGTTTACTTTCGACAGCCACCTAAACCTCTAACCTCCCACACACCCCATCACCGTTCCGAAGGAGATATATCCACGCCCATTTTACGGGGAAAGAGAGTGAGGGAGAGAAGTAGGATAGAAACAGAGATAAAAGGACCTCTCGGCGTTGCCAGGAGACGGCGTCGCCTTGGGATAACGTCATGCTGAACTGTTGAAGATCCTGGGCAATTCCGCCGCGGTTGATTCAGAAGAGGGAGTTAATGCGGAAGCCTTGGAGTGTGTCGGGTATAATGGTTGATTGGGTTGGCGTTTGATAGAGTGAGAGGCGAGGCTGGTTGGCGAGGTGGCCGTTATTGAGCGAGATTGACCGTTGGGAATTGCGAGGTTTCTTCAATTCTTCTACTTTCCTTATGAGAAAAACCAGCCATTCCAAGCTCCTCAATACGTACTTTAATTATAAACGCAGTTTATAATTTAAAAAGTCTACTAACTTCTACAGGCATAAATACGGCAGTAACGATACTGGAAATGTCTAAGGCAACAATTTCGCTTCAAGGCTATCTAAGATATGTCTGAAGCGCATTCAATAATCATAAAACTTTGCTATGTGATACGGAAGATATTTATCCAGACTTTTGTAATCCTAGGATTACCTTTAAAGGCTTCCTTAATATTGGTAATGAGTTATACGGACTGTTATTACGAATCGTGCGGTATAACGTTCCAATCAAAGCTAGCTCATAATAGCTACTTTAATAACGAAGACGCTTCAATTAATTCTTTCTTTGCACTTATTTAATTTTTGTAAGAAGTTTCATTGGAAAGAAAGTTTTAGCTCTTTATTAAATGATAATTATTTAAAAAGAATTGTTAGTTTAAGAACGAGCAAATGAAGTAATAATATGTATTGTTTATATTGTAATTACATAACATCCTGTAGATGCAATTACATGTGATTTGTAATGAATAAAACGGATTAGACAGATTTAGACTAGTATAGATTTAGAGCAGTTTTCATTCTGGAAAATATAAATTTTTTAAAAGTATAAACCAATAGAATTAATGATTTTTGTGGCGACATCAATGAATTAGATTATATTTTATAGCATGCAATGTAACATTCCTTGAAATAATTAATGAAGAAGTTATGGACGAGACATGGATATACTGAATGTAACTTATAAACGATATCCATAATGGGCATCGTAGATTTTGTTAAATAAACATATTTTCCATAATCAACTCATGTCTAACATCACGCGTACTCGAAGCAGAGGAAATTTCATATTATTAAAATGAAAACCGAGTACAAATATATGTCGTTATTTGATATAAAATTGAGAATTCAATCTGGAGCAAAGAGTTCGATTGGTCACACGCGCGGCACGACTCGAATAACTAACCATAATATACGAAAGCGCTAATTCTATTTTCTTTTTAGCGCGTTTTATATTAAAAACGCCCTTATATTTTCGCTCTGTCTTTCCGCCCGTGCGATCAATTAAATTAAAATAGCAAGTAAACGATATGAGATACAAGACTGAAATTTGCGGGGTGTATGCGTTCTATGATTCCATTTATTACGCTGCCAAAGAAATTCTTTGGAGAAACCGGTGGGTGGCAGGGGGTGCTTCCAAAATATTAAATTAAGGTTTTGAGAAAATGGTTATAGATAGAAAGTCAAAGTTTTAATTAATTATTGAATAGTATTTTTTCATATAATTATATTACTAAATTTATAAAATAATTCTGTTTACAAATTTAAATAAATTTCAATTAAAAAACGCGCTTTTTCATACTGCATCGCCAAATGAAGCTGCAATTATTTTCTTTACTAAGATCGGCAACCAATCCTTATAGTCATAAATTGTCTCAGCCTGATTCATCGTTAGCAAGTCAAATGAAGGATTGATAAATCGATTTAGGGGGAGACGAATTTGTTAAGCAATGAATTTTTTCTCTACTGACGTAAATGAGAAAAAAATACGTTCTTTCCTGATTCATATTTTTTACCGATGCTGTATCAAAGGCGTTCATTTACATTCAAGTGAGTTTCTAAATAAAACTTATTAAAAAAGGATATAGAGATATAAAAAAAATGTAATAACCGATTTTTCTTGCATATCTCCTGTTAAGAATTAACGCGTTTACATCTTGATTACAGCATTTGAGTTATTAGATGATATGGTCATAAGGGTCGACAGCGAGGCTTGCACACGCGTTTTCGAGTTTCTTTTTTCTCATCCGACGCACATGATGAGACGTTTTAACCGGGAGAGAGAAAGAAAGAAGAAAAGTTCCGATAGATAACAACCGCATTTCCCAAAAAGATCCCCGTTTATGGGAATGAGAACGCGAGGAGTTTTACAAGGAGCATTACGTCCCAAATTCTCCTTTGTGGCAGAGCTAGAAGGCAAGATGAATCGAGAGGAGGATTTCGCGAAAAAGTCGACCCCTTTTAAGATAACAAGGGACGAAGGACGGGAATAAAAGGGAAGTGACCTTAAGGGAAGGCACTTCACGCGGAGATTGATGAACAGCCCTCCTTAGCTCATCCTTGGCATCACCTCCCTCCTCCCACTGCGCCCCCCCCCCCAGCCTCGGAGAACACATGGGTAAAAGGAAGCCAGATATATATTCTAAATGTTAATCATTTCCTTTCTTCCATTGTTTGAATTGGAGGAGAGGATATTTGCTTTCCATCCCACTGCCTCTATATGCGAGACAAATCGTTACGATACGTTTTCTCCTACCAGGAGTCGTCATGGAAACAGTAGCAAAAAATTTAGTTTGTTTTTGAGGTTTTTCGTGTATTCTAGAGCGCCATTTTTACGTATTTTATATCTATTTAACTGCACAAACACATCAAATCGAATGTTTGCGAATTGAAAATGAGGATGCTTTAAATTTTAACTTGGGGTCTTTTTTTGTCTGATCAAAAACTCATTTAATTCCAATTAAAATATTTCTAAAGCGAGAATTATGCATATCAATATAAATTTGTTTTGACACTATTCAATAAAAAAGTCGATATATCGATAAGCGACCCTTTAAACGAGGAAAAAGATAGAAATAAGGAACGAAAAAAACCGGAGTGTTGAGTTTCATAGGAGAGCAGCTACAAGATCAATGTTTTATATTTTGGCAATTTCGTAGAATTTCATCCGCATTTTTGGGATGATATCTGCAAAATATCTCCATAAAGAGAGAAGGATGAATGTTAGCGGTAAAAGGACGAGGAATATAACCGATGGTCACTCGGGAAAAAATTTACTGCCGCGGCAGATCAAAGGGGTAAGTTTAACTTTCGAACAAGACATATAAAAATTAAAGCATTAAACTCTTCTCTAACATGCAATTTGGTTTTGTATTTTGGTAACTATTATCGTCTGGTGAAAAATAATATTTTATTTTGTCCGTTAAGAAAGGTTTTTCCCTAATGTCCTAATGGAAATGTAAATAATACACAACTAAATATTTTATTATATTATATGATATATTAGATATATTGTTTATTATTGTATATTATTATTTAAATACTACACCATACTTGGTATAGATGGTAACATATTTAAATTTTAACGTCTGAACTTTACAAAATTCTGTATCAGTTTTCCTTAACATTCTTGCTGATTCGAAAATTGTGTTAAATGTATCGGTTAAAGCAGAATCAATTTACATAAATATAAACTGAAATATATTTTAGGATGAAGACGTTTAATTCTATTAACGTTTTACATATGCTGTAATTTCTAAGTAAACAGCAAATATCGTAATAAATGCAAAAATTCAAATTCGGACGCCATACATGACCAGAGAATGACAAATATTTCGGTTTTATTAAAAAATTCCTTAACCGCCCACAAAGGTATTGATACATTTTATGAATTATCTTTTTCAGATTTGGATAACCTGACAGGGTGGGGGATAAAAATTTGTGAAGATTAAAAAAAATCTCCCGATCACCAACAACCTGCTACACTATACGGATCTCATGTAAACATCCTGAAATTGCCTTCCTAACGAGAGATTGATTAGCAGACCTTTTAAACAGGGAGAAATCTGAAGTGACAGACAAGCGTCTGATCCTTTAATTTCAAATAATCGGACCCTGAGAATGTCACATGCAACTTGAAAAAAGTTTTTCCCACTTCAGAAACAACAGAGAGAGATATAGAGTGGCAAAACCGTAGCTAAGCTTCTTCCAACAGACTGGAAACTATACTTTTGTTGCTACGAAAAGATCCTTTCAACACGCGAAACGTCACTACGGAAAAGTTCGTCGACGCTAAAAAAGAATCCTTCTCAGGGAGATAGGTTGACTGGAAAGATCGGATTTGGTTTTTACGGTGTTGAAATTATTCTTGTCGGAGAGAATTTTAGTGCCAAAATTTTTCGAAATAGGAATGGGAAGTATGGGATACCGTCCGAATCAAGAGTGGAAGGTGAGGTGATATAGGAGTGAGTGAGGAGACTAACGTTTGGAATCGTAGCTTTTTCGAAGCGTGAAAAACTGTGCTCAGCGAATATTGATCTCTTGATGCCGAAGGGAGAGAAAGGGAGGTAGGAAGGAGTGCGAGCAAGAAAAGGGGAAAGACATGATATGAGAAGGGGAGAGGGAGAGAGTGAGACGAGGTATAGGAGAAAGGAATTTTCCGTAGAGTATGGGAAATTCTTTGGCGATGGTTTAACACAGGTGAGAGAAAAAGTGGGATGGGCAAGAGAGGGAGGAGGAGAAGAAGAGAGGGAGAGGAAAGAGACAGATGTAGACAGAGAGAGATTGAGGAAGGGAGAGTAATGAGAGAGGGATAGGAGGGAGGGAGATGTAGGAAGAAGACAGGGAGAGAGAGGAAGGAGAGACGGATGGAGAGGAAGGAAAGAGTGAGGGAGAGGAAGGAGAGAAGGATAGGAGGGAGATAGATGTAAGGAGAGTGAGAGAGGAAGAAGAAATGGAGAGAGGAACGGCGAAAAAAGTTGTAGAGATATGTAAGGAGAGGGAGAAGAGAGAGGGAGAGGGAGAAGAGAGAGAGTTGGGGATAGGAAAGAGGGAGGGAGGTGGGAGAAAGAAGAGAGAGGGAGAAAGATGGAGGAAAGAGAGGGAAACGGGGAAAAAGGGAGGGTGACGAGGAGAGAGTGAGGGAGACGAGGAGAGCGGTAGGAAGTGAGAGAGGAAGGAAGAGAAGGAAAGAGGAAGAAAGAGGAGAGAGGGAGGAAGAGAAGAAAGGGAGGAAGAGGAGGAAAGAGGGAGGGTTAGGAGGAAGGAGGGAGGGAGGTTGAGGAGTGAGTAGGGAGGGAGGGAGAGGAGGGTGGAAGGGAGAGGAGGGAGATTAGGAAGGAGAGGAGGAGAGAGGGAGGGATAGGAGAGAGTGAGGGATAGGATAGAGGGAGGGATAGGAGAGAGGGAGGCATAGGAGAGAGGGAAGGATATGAGAGAGGGAGGGATAGGAGAGAGGAAAGGATAGGAGAGAGGGAAGGATAGGAGAGAGGGAGGGATAGGAGAGAGGGAGGGATAGGGGAGAGGGAGGGATAGGAGAGAGGGAGGGATATGCGAGAGGGAGGATTAGAAGATGAATGGATAGGAGAGAGGAAGGTATAGGAGAGATGGAGAAAGAAGAGGAAAAAGGGAGAAAGAGGAAGAGAGATGGAGGAAGAGGAAATAATAATAATCCATCTTTATTGAGGGCGATATTTAGGCAATAATATCCATTCTTACATATAATCCTGATATGACAAGTACAAACATCCATGTCCTAGTCAGGATTCGACCTTAGCATCCGTTGGCAGAAACTCGAATTACCCGTCTACCAAGATCGACAGAGAGGAAGGAGAGATGGATAGATAGATATATAAATATCTTTGTTCGGGCGAAATTTAGACAATAAGATCCAATATTATATTTGACATTTAAGGGAGGGAGAGGATGAAAGATCGTGTTAGGGATAGAGCGAGTTAGGGTAGAGGGTACCAGTTTTGATGATGCTGATTGAAATCTGTGTAGGTTTTCACGAAATTGATTCAGGAATTACAACCATTCCTGTAATATCCAGCGTATTAAAAATTTCTGCTCTCTTATGTACGAAAAGATAATATTTTTTTGTTTACGCGTTTCAATTTACGTTCAAGATTCGCACGCGGTATTAATCGAGTAGAATTTAGTTTTGCATCGGATTGAATAGAACAAAATGCGATAAAAATCTTTCGCCAATTTTCCGAAAATTATTATATTTTGTAATAATACGGACTTTCAGATGGATAAATTCAATTTCGTTATATGATATTTAGTTACTGTTCTCTGAATTAACGTAAAGATATTTTTAATTACAAATTTTTTGGAAGCTTTGTTTTCAATTATCTCGTTTTTACTTTTTTATCCTTGAACTTGAGTAATCGACATTCCAACCGAACTACTTATCACTAGAAACCCGGCAGACCCAACAAGAGTCCATTTGTTCTGCGCGTGGACTTCCATTTCATTCTTTGTCATTCTAAATGCCAGTTTGATTGGAAAATCTCGTACAGTGAAAGAAATTTTTTTCTTAGAGAATAAGCGAAATTCGCGGCACGGTAACTTTTTTATACTTGTTTCTTTTTCGAATTTCGCACAAAAGTGGTTTCGCATGCGAATAAAATATTATTCGTCGATTTCGGCTGATAATATTCCAACTGTTTATAACAACCGAATAGGAATTTTTAAAATAATGATATGCAGAAAAAGTTAACAAAGAGTTAGGGAAGGGGGAACCTGCCTCTTCCCTCTGACCGCCTCACCATCTTTTTTTTTTTTTCTCTTCATATTCTTATTGTTGTTAAATTCCTAGTTACTAGATATCAATATTGCCTCATTTGATTCCTAGTTGATTGATCTCAATATTATCTATATTTCATTATAATTTCTTACACGTTCCCCCTTTCCTCCTCCCTCTACTCACTTCTCCATTTCTTTATTACATCCTTCTCCCTTACACTTTGTTAACAATTTCTGCATATCATTATTTTTAAAATTCTCATTTGGTTGTCATAAACGATTGACATATTACTTGTAAATGTGGATTACTTACATTTTGTCCCCGGTCAAAAAATGAAACATTATCGTATTTATTAAAACCGCTATAGCTGGAATATTTGCCCTTATAATCTTCTGTCGGCCTAGAGTCCGCACACGCATTTTTAATACAGACGTTGATAACAACATGATCCATACAAAGCGGTAAATTTTCCTTGGCGGTGAATTTTCCTTGGCAATGAATTGCTGGCAGTGAATTTTCCACCGCGTTGAGTTGTGGCGATGAATTGATGGCGGTGAACTTTCCGGATACAGCTAATTATCAGTGATACATTGAGGAACTACACACGTATATAAATATATTCTTTATTAAAAAAAGATCCGTGCACTTCTGAGCAAATTCATAAAAATACAAGAGTGATGATGGAATCGAAAAAACTATTGAAACACTACACCTTGAATTCAACATGAATATTATATTTGAGATATGGCTACGAAGGGAAAATACTTGGTTTGCAATAAGATTACAATATGGGTAAGCAACTAGCGTTTTTTCATTTTTAACAAGAAATTTAATTTGGTTGATCCTTTTTTGTGATTAATCCGTCCCTAATCAAGGATTTAGATGCATTCCAAGCGATATATATATATATATATATATATATATATATATATATATATATATATATAATTATTGTTCTCATGACATAAGTGATTTAATTAAAGTTTGCTTTTTTGACCCCAGCAGTCATTTAAAATGCAAGTTGGCAAGCTCTTTCCATGAATTTGAAAAATCTGCTATCGCGTTTGGATACAAATGACCTTTTTAAAGCTACAAAAAACGGAAACTATAACGGCTGAAGCGGTTTCAGACCAAAATCGCGCATTTATTCGAAAGCTGAAGGCTTATGAATACTTTCTGCTACATTTGAATAAAATTGATCAAATTCATAATGACACACGAATCTTTTTACCCCAACGGCATTTCTGACAGAAATGTATATTTTATAGCCATAGGTAAAATAAAAAGCCAATATGGTCATGATCAGAATAATACGTTAAATTTGTAATTGCACAAATATAAAAAGTACCATCTGCAATACTATAACGTCTATTATAATAAAAGCCTTTGTATACCATTCTATCAAGCTGTCGTCTTGTTTGTTTGTATTGAATTTCTGGCTTATCAACCTCTTGGATTATTTTAGCCATAATTCCTTCCACACCGAACATACACACAATGGAGGAGGGAAACCCGGTGCCGGCATTAGCCTACTCTTAACGAAGAGCACCAAGGGGGACAACTGCTTAACGTCGCTTCCAAAGGACGGAGCGCTGACATGCGCGGTCTCCTCAAATCAAAAATGTAGGGGACGGGACGATCCAAGGATGAAATATCTGACCTCCGTCGGATTCGACCGCTGCGTGTTAGGTAAACGCTCTAACCACTCCGCCACTCCCTATCACGCTGTCGTCGTTAAGGGTGACCGTATTATTGCTATCTTCATTACATAATGCATGACAAATTAAATTTAGATATTACGTTTATCTGAATAACAATATAAATACATAAATAAATATATAATTAGCGATAATACTATCATTAACAAGTGATAGCATACTAGATATATCCGGAAGAAAAGATAATGATCCTAGTGGCTTATAAGTAGACCGCGGATCTTTAGGTAAAAACCTATTTTTTTCCTGAGAAGATATCTCAATATACAATTGTATATATACGTTTCATGAATAATTAACCCCGAAAACGTATATTTTATGGTGCCTAAAAATGCCTATTTTGACATTAATGTCTAAAAATGCCTATTTCGACGTTAATGCTTATTTTTGTCTTTTTCATGCAAAAAAAGCCTAAAAAGGGCTAATTTTCTAAAATAATCGACTATAAAAGCAGATTTTGGTATTATTCATATTTTTTAAACTGACTGTGCAATGTTCAGTCATGGGTTGGAAATGTCCTTCGCACCACGGTCACGATCAAGTGGCGAACAGCAGCTCGGACCTGCCTCGCGTTCGGCGGGGTTATTCTGTTTCCCAGTGTCACGTGATACGATAATGTAACAATGCCTTTAATCTGATGTTGCGTTTATTTCTCGTTGTTACATTGTCATATCGTGCGACACGGGAAAACGAGAATAACCCCGCAGTCCATCTCCAGACTGCAGAGGGTAAAGGTGAGAAGTGTGAACGTGAAAATTGTGAAAGTGCAATGCCTAAAGTATCAAGTTCGAAAGCTTATTTAATACGTCAGTGGTTACAAAAGTTCCCGTACTTCACAACGGATGGAAAAATTATCTTCTGTCAAGCATGCAACAAGGAGGTAAGTACATTATAATGCTGACTTGCAACGAATTATTGGCCGTGAATTGCTTGTCATCTTTGAGGCAAAAACCATCCACATCTTTTGTTTATACGAGCCATTTTATGGTAACTATTGAAGTGGTTATTCAAAATGTCCAGCAATACAGCTGCGGACCTTCGTAGCTGTAAAGTAAATTTTATATTTTTGTCCCATTTCCATATTTATTAGATTATTTCCGTATTTTTAAGGTTAATTATTTCTTCATCATTTTTCTTTATAGGTTTCAAGTGATAAAAAATCCCACCTAACTCAGCACATCCAAGGAGTGCTACATAAGGCAAATGTTGAACGCAAATCTAAGATGAAACAAATGCTTTTAACAAAAACTTCTGAGGGATCCAGCAAGAAGAATCAGTTTTATGCAGATTTGTGTCACGCAATTGTGGCAGCCAACATTCCATTCAGAACACTGGAAAATCCAACATTCAAGGAGTTCCTAGAACGATACTGTCATCAGTCGGTACCTTCCGAGTCAAGGCTACGCAAGAATTACGTGCAACCCACGTACGATGACGCAATGCGCAGGATACGGGAGGACATTGGAGATTCACATATTTGGATATCGGTCGATGAAACCACTGATGCTCTTGGCAGATACATGGCCAACTTGGTTGTTGGGAAATTGGACCCAGATGCGCCATCCAGAGCCTACCTCATCTGCACGAAGCAACTTGCCAAAACAAACCAGGAAACAATAGCACACTTCGTGAACAACGGACTGAAAGTGCTGTATCCCAAAAATCTAGACGAAGAGAAAGTGCTGCTCCTATACACAGATGCTGCATCGTACATGGTTGCTGCCATGCAGTTGCTCAAGGTGTTCTATCCCTCCCTTGTGCATGTGACATGCCTTGCCCATGGTTTGAACCGCGTAGCAGAGCAAATAAGACTGGAATTCCCCAAGGTGAACAAATTGATCTCCACCGTGAAGAAGGTCTTCGTCAAGGCATCAACAAGAATACAGGCTTTTCGAGAAAAACTGCCCGATGTCCCTCTGCCACCTGAGCCTGTGCTCACCCGCTGGGGCACATGGCTGAAAGCAGCTGAATATTACAGCGAGCATATCCTTCATGTCAAGGAAGTTGTGACAAATCTAGCCGAGGATGCTGCCTGCGTCACTTCGGCAAAAATGTTGCTAGATGATCCCTCCATTCCCAAGAATTTGGCGTATATTAGATACCATTATACATCCCTTGTGCAGATTATTGCTGAATTAGAGGGCTCAGGAAAACTCATCTACGAAAAAACTGCTATTCTGAATGAAGTGAAACAAAAAATAAAGGAAGCTCCAGGTGAAGTGGGGGAAAAAGTAAAAGCAAAACGAGAAAAGTTGCTACAAAAGAACTTAGGACTGCAGAACCTATGTACAGCAGCATATATACTGGCAGGAAAATCCAGTGAAGTTGAGTGCAAAATTCCATTTCAACATGTACCCAAGTTGAAGTTCGCCCCCGTCACGTCAGTTGATGTCGAACGTTCTTTTTCTGCTTACAAAATGATATTAACTGACAAACGCCATAGTTTTGTGGTAGAAAACTTAGAAAAGGTGCTTGTTATTTATTGTGAGGCCAGTTACGGGAAATTTGTGAAATAAACACAAAGAGGTGACAAATTCATTATGGGAATTTCGAATGAAACACTTTGTCAAACACTCTGCGTAGTACTTAAATATATACTTGAATAGTGTTTTCAGTCAGTATTACTATATGTAATGTAGATAGTATTTTCTCGGTAACGCATGGGATATTAACCATAAGAATAAGTTTTAATGCATAGTAGTAAAATATATTTGTTCTTTGAAAACACAAATCAATAAAGTTTCATTGACGGGCAATTTTTGCGTGCGTGCATGTTTCAGTCTTTTTTCGTGAATTAAAGTTGATAGTTGACAGAAATGATGTTGTTTTTTACTGGACATAGTTTTTGGAAGTAGTTTTTAGAGCCTATTTTACGTTTTATAAAGCTTAATTAAGGTACTTAAAGAGCCTATTTTAATCGCCTAAAACTTAATTTTTAGAACCTAAAAATCCGCGGTCTACTTATAAGCAATCAAAGAAACCTATGATTCCGCGAATCCAAGGATGTCGATCCATAGCTATTAACTAGGAGGGCAACTGTAAAGCAGGTATTCTAACGATCTGGCGGTTTTAGAAAAAATGCACGATGAAACTCAACGAAGAGGAATGCAAGCTTTCGAATCTGAGCTCAGGAGAGAACATGGCCACGTTAGTGAGTCTTGAAGACGGAGCGTGAATGACACCTAAGAAATCCAGAGGGTGTTAAAGAATACGAATTCATAAAGAGAACGAGAAATTAATGCTTTGAGATAAGATTACATGGAAGAAAAGAGAGTATGTAGAGTGAAACTAAGCGAGAGGAAGATAAAGTGAGATGAAAGGTGAGAGTAAAGGAAGGAGAAAGAGAGGGAGAGAGAGGAGAGAGAGGGAGGGAGAAAGCGATGGGGTAATGGATGGAAAGAGAGAGAGATTGAGAAAGGGAGAGGAAGTTGGATGGAGGGAGAGGAATATGGTAGGATGGAGAGGAGGAGAAAGAGTGGGAGATTGAGAGTGATTGAGAAAGGGACGGATTCAGAAAGAGATAGGGGAAGAGTAAGTGAGTGAGAGGGAATGAGTGAGAGAGGGAGTGAGTGAGAGAGTGAGATGGAATGAGTGAGAGAGAGCTTGAGTGAGACAGGGAGTGAGTGAGAAAAAGAGTGAGTGAGAGAAAGAGTGAGTGAGAGAAAGAGTGAGTGAGAGAAAGAGTGAGTGAGAGAAAGAGTGAGTGAGAGAGGGATTGAGTGAGAGAGGGAGTGAGTGAGAAGGAATGTGTGAGAGACGAAAAGAGTGAGAGAGGGAGCGAGTCAGAGAGAATGAGTGAGAGAGGGAGTGAGTGAGAGGGGAGAAAGTGAGAGAGTGAGGGAATGAGTGAGAGGGAGTGAGTGAGTGAGATCGAATGAGTGAGTGAAAGGGAATGACTGAGAGAGGGAGTGAGTGAGAGAGGGAGTTAGTCAGAGTGGGAGTGAGACGGAATGAGTGAGAGAGGAAGTGAATGAGAGAATAAGTGAGTGAGAGAGGAGTGAGTGAGAGAATGAGTGAGTGAGAGGGAAGAAAGTGAGAAAGAATGAGTTGGAGAGAGAATGAGTAGGAGAGAGAGTGTGTGAGAGAGGGAGTAAGAGAGAGAGAGAGGAAGTTAATGAGAGAATAAGTAAGTGAGAGAGGAGTGAGTGAAAGAATGAGTGAGTGAGAGAGAGTGAGTGAGAAGGAAGAAAGCGAGAGGGAATGAGTAGGAGAGGGAGTGAGTTAGATAGGGAGTGAGTGAGAGAGGGAGTGAGTGAGAGAGGAAGTGAGTGAGAGAGAGAGTGAGTGAGAGACGGAGTGAGTGAAAGCGGGAGTGAGTGAGAGAGGGAGTGTGTGAGGGAGAAAGTGAGTGAGAGATGGAGTGAGTGAGAGATGGAGTGAGTGAGAGGAGTGAAATGTAGTAGATGGAGAGAGTGAGGGAGAGAGCGAGATAGGTAAAACGGGATTGATAGAGGAATGAAAGGGAGAGGAGGATAGGGGAAAGAGGGAAGGAGGAGGAGGCGAAAACTAGGAGACAGAATGAGAAAGGGAGAAAGAAAGAGGGAGAGGAGTGATTGAGTGATGGAAATGTAGGATGAGAAATATAGGCGGAGGAAAAAATACTGAGGAGAGAGAGTGAATGAGAGAGGGAGGGAGGGAGAATGAGTGGAGAATTATAGTGGGGCAATGGAGGCGAATTGTCTTTCCAAACCGAATCACATAAAATGTTGACCGCGATCCCTTACTCTTGGCCTCAGAAACACGTATCTCATGGCAGAATCTGACAGAGTAGAAGTAGGAGAGAATGACGAGATTCGGGTTGAGTGGTGACGATGCAGAAAGTCGAGAGAGTAAATATGGAACTCCATGATGTCACACGAGAGATATCAGTCTCCAGGTCATTATTATTCGATCCTGGGGAAACTTCCCTTAGCGAATTTTTCTATCCCACCCACTTGGTCAGTATTTTGTCTATCGAAGGTTGAAAAATTGGATCGGGTTTGATTTACGGAAAACAAGTATCTCCTTATTGAAGCGAGTTCATTCAATTCATAGGATTGGTTCAGTGAAGTCCTTAAGGTTTCACGAAATATGAGGTCAGGCGTTCCTAAATGTATGTACACTAGGATTGCCAGATTTAGAGATATGTAAATCGGGATATTGTAACTTGAGAGGAACAAAACTTTATTTTAAAAAAATATAGCTAAAAGGAGTTCTCATATTGCATTTTCGTTATCCCGATAACAATATAGGTATAATAGTTGATCCATTTAACATTTTTACTGATAAACGTGTGCCAAAGTTTACAAAGTAGGTTTTGCTAACAAAATATGAAAAGAATTTAGTACATTTTGAATTTTTGAAACTTTCCAATGCAAGACGGCGCCCCACCATGACTTTTAAACATTTTAGGTCAACTATTCCTTGAAAAAAATACTCATCCGGGGCAGTTATTAATGGAAAAAAGGGATTTACCTAGAACACCCGGGGCCGTCAATTTGACGGCCATATTGTTTTCGACGACTTCCATTTCCACAAACTCGCATGTTGTGTCTAGCGCTTTCCCCCTACCCCTTCCTTCTCCTACATCGGCGGCAATATTTTCTCCCCCCTCTTCCACTCGCTCCTGCCAGTCTGTCGTGAACTTTGTCGCATTCCGCGTGTGTCATGTGTATTCTCTTTACTCGCTGCATTTTTGCTTCCGCCGTACAACATAATGGCGCGTAAGCGTGGCTTCGCACCGGACGAAATAATGAAGTTATGCATTGCAGAAATATTGTGAGGAAGGTCTTAGGTCCAACAGCACATTCATAGAAAACTGTAAAAGCTGCTTTAGACCAAAAGCAAACATGCGAGTTGATGAGCAGCTTTTTCCAAGCAAAACACGATGCCAGTTTACGCAATTCATGGCACAAAAAAACTAATTTCGTCAGAAATTTTTCGTAGCTGTAGACGTGGAAGATCAGTATCTATTGGATACTATCCCTTGCTTTGATAAGAATAGCCAGCGTCTATCCGAGTTCATAATCCTGTGTCTTCGGGAACCATTCATAAACAAGGGAAGAAATGTCACTTCATTCGAACTAGCCATAAAGCTCAAAAGAGAGGGCAAAAGCAACAACGATAAGAAAACTACTGAGGCAGTCTCATTTTGTAAGATACAACCATTACACTAATTCTGTTTTTCACTAAATCCTTTTCTTCGTACACGAATATATCATGGATATTGTAAAGAAATTTCAGTAATGATCAGGTATAGGAAAAGAACATATCTGCACTTTATTTTTGTTATTACTTCCCGTCAAATTGACGGTCGCGGGGATTTTAGGGGATAGACCATGTCCGGACGTTCCAGTGTTAATCTATACCTTACAGATCATATAAGAGCTAGAGAGAGAAATTTATTTATTTTTAATTGTTGTTTCCTAAGAGAACCGTCTTAGCAATCGATGTAAACAAAATGTGTGATATTTTAATTTTGATTTTCTCAAATTTTTATCTCCGAAAATATAACTCGTAATTATTTGATCTCGCAGGCTTTATTGTGGTAAATGAAGTCCTCTATTAGAATAATTTTTTTAATCTAAACCTTACAGATCATATAAGATCTAGGGAAAGAAATTTATGGTATTTGCTTGTTGCTAGACGAATGGCATTTAGCGAGATACAAGTGTAAGTTTATTAAATTAATTATGTAAAGTGGAAGTTCTAATTGACGGGTGCAGTTCAAAATCACAATTGGGCGATAAATTTTAATAAGAATAACTCCTGCGTAATTTAATTAAAATTCGTCCAGCGGTTAGGAAATGAAAGTTACGACGGACGGACGCACCAGACGTGCCCATAAGGCGTTCTGCTACAATCGCTTCGCTGGTAAGGAACGCCTAAGTACACAGGAGTGTTGCGATCTTCTTGAGGGTGATCCTGAAACGCAGCCCTTCTGTTTACTCTGACGGGAAAATTTCGTCCATGCGGCCACACTTTTCATTCCGAGTACTCCGCAACCTCCTAAAAGCGGGATATTTGCTGTCCCGCCTAACAAGCGGCGGGACGCGGGATTTTGTCGTGTTGGCAACCTCAATGTGCACACAGAACACATGTACTCACATAAATACAAATTTTTACACATAATACGGAACCGCTGAGCATTTTTATACACCCACCTCCAGTCCATGCGTTTCTGAAAAAGGCCATGTAAAGCAAAACCGTGGAAAGGGAAGGGGGGCTTCTACATAGGAATACACGAGCATTTGAACGCTATATTGAGCTGAAAATGAAAAAAAAGGCTCATGTTAACTAGCTGGGACCACATTCGAAACTGACCGTTGTATAAACCTCACAGCCGTCAATAACTCGTATTAGAAACGCGGAACTCGGGGGCTCGAGCCTAAAATTAGCTCAAGTAGCTTCCCCCTTGCAGCAGGGAGTCTCTAGTTGACCAAATCATTTGCAATGAAATTTAAACTTTTTTATATGGTTAAATTAGTGAGAAAGTAACCCAAGCGTCAAGTCCTGGGAAATGCGCTAACTATGAGCGTATTTAAACGTAATTCTACGATAAATAATAAGATATTTACGCTCACATGCAATCTTGACGCCCATGAATACTAAATTTTTAAGAGTTTAAGGGACGGGATTGTAATGAAAACAGTTTATGGCCTCTTATTGTAAAAAATCGTGTTGGGGAGTTGGTAGGGATTATGGAATGAAGGTGAACTTTTCTCAACTATATATTTTGATAGCATATAACACAAAGAAAAAACTTTTTATACTTTAGACCAGGGTTCGGCAACCGATAACGCGTGCCTAAAGGTGGCAAGCGAAGAGATTGTACATGGCACGATATTTCAGAGAAGGATTACAAATATTGTCTTTTTAAAAGAATTTTCGTTTTATTTCATTTGTATTTCTTACTGTAATGATAATGTACTATATTCAGGATGCTTTATAGTACTATCATAATCACTTTTCGTAAGCTTCATGAACAAAGTAAATATAAGGGTGGCACGCGCGGATGATCTCATATTTTGAATATTGATAAAAAGCTGCACTAGACGAAAATACGTCGCCGACCCTGCTTTAGACAGTATTGAATAATAAGTTTGGGGTAAGAACTCATTGCTGGCACTTTTCCAGTTTTAAAGTATTGCCTTATAATATGAAAACTATTCAAGTTGAATATTATTGAATCATGCATGCCTATATAGTTCTGGCAAATGATGGGATTATCCTTTAATTATAAATATAATCACATAGGATATTTTACCTCTTAGTCATACTTAATATAATTCTTCCTTGTTATTTCATACATATTTGCATGCCTTATTCATGATAAAAATTATAATTTTAGTATGTTCTAGCCGACTTGTTCTACACTTCGCGTTTAAAAAGGCGAGTTATGTGGTAGGGAGGAAGCGGTATTAGATTAATTTCACTCACGCTTCGATAAACTAACATTTATTTATAGTTAGTCACTATATGAAAATGAGAAATATAAAATTGTATTATAAATTGCCGTTCATCATGGATAGGAATAATGGTGCAACGTCGTACGACATGCGATTTTCAACTGACCGACCCAACACTACCATATGATTCACATATTTTTATAAGAAAACCAAACCGACCCATAGTTGGGTATACTCGGCAAAACCTGGCCAAAAATATTTTTTTTAATTTTCAGGTATCGCTTTAATAACCATTTCTTGTCAGGACGGATTACGTAATCATAAGCTGTAACTATCTATTTTAGCACCCGGGGTCAACTACCAAATATGCACCCCTTCATAAAAATTCTCTAATACCTATATTTTTACTATATAGATTTTGGGTGAAAAATTAATAAATGAAAATAAATTATAAATGTTGCAACTGCTCACTATAACTGTACATAATTAAAATACATAGTTATAAATATCATTGCATACATACATAATTTAAATACAGAAAATATAAATATTTTAATAGGTATTAAAGAGTTATTCTACGTTAATTGAATGCAGCAAACCCATCAATAACATCATAGAAATTTATATTCTGCTGTGGCATGTTCTATAGAAAGAATAGATTAGTCCGATATTCACTTTGCTTACCCATGCTGGATCTAAAATAATTCTTTACTAACTTCAGTTTGCTAAACTGCTTTCACACGTCGCTGTTGCTACGGGTAGTGTTAGGAATATGCGAAGCGCAATAAATATACTAGCGTAAATTTCCACAAGTGAATAGTCGTACAGTAATTGTAGAATATCTGGAGTTTTAGTAGAAGGAATAAGAAAAATAAAGTTCTTTGAATCAATTCGTTGGATTTTATGGGGCTTACCATGCGTAATGTCTGGGACAAGTATAGTAGTGAAATCACCCCTGTTCTTGTGCCATACAACCTCGGACAACTTGCCAGTAACAATTTTTGCGCCCATTCTTTAGTTGCGCCCGGGGCAGATTCCCCACTTGGCCCATCCTAGTTACGGCACTGACCATAACAGTGCTGTTAACCACGCGCTGGTAGCGAGACTACCTTGACGACTATGCCAGTCTCAACTCGAATGTTTTCTGTGGTGCACGCGTTCTCTTGAAATCAGTATATTTTTCCCAAAGTTTTATATGTTCTTTTTTCTGCATATGTGTTATTTCCTGATACTGTGATAAAATGAAACCAAAACCTGGAGGTATGTTATATAATTAAGCATATTAAATTCTTTTATTTCTTTGCTAAATTTGTAGTTTCAACCTTTTTCTATACGCCTTGCAAAATTAACGAAAAATTCACCATAAGTGAAATTTAATGATACTTTTAGTAAATCTCCGGGCATTGCCCATCTTAAAATCATATCACATTTTATGAAGCAGTGAGGCTAGCATAATAAACTGTTGAAACATGTTGCGCACATTTGCGCCTTTTGAAAAAATGCTATTTCTTCTTGAACAATACCGTTTCATTTTTCTGTTACCTTAAAACTCCTTATTCGTATATGAATAAGAGAGTTTATGTATCGGCTCTACAGAATGTCGTTTTCTTTGCAGGGTCGCGTGATCATAACTATGAGAGCACTATTCAACATCCTACAAGAAAGTCCACAACGAAAATTTCGGGATCAGTGTTACCATATTCTTTAACAGCACGTCTGGATTTCAAAGTTCACCTTGGCGTCGAAAATGTCGCTTGTTTTACGACATTTGCTCCGTCTGCCTCTTCTGTTGCACGTAGACTTATCTGGGCAGCATAAGCCAGTTCAGAAAGGCTGATTTCCGTTCGTAGATTTTCCGTTTTCCTACGTTTAGGTAGCTCACTGCTTTCACGAAATTCTAGTGATGTGCAACCGGAGCTCTTATCTGACTACACAGCGTGTATTGGAATAGTAATATCTGTTTATAACCATTCTTTTTTATAATAAATCTTTCATATTTTCATTGACACGACTTCCACTTAACATGAAACTCAGAAATGAAACGGGATACCACATTCATTGCATTTGCAGAAGAGTCTTCATGGCAGTGCGTCATATCCATAATGCGATTCTTCAAATGGTCGTAATCCAAAAGGATGGGTGTATAAATGTGACGGTAAAGGTACGCAATCGGGAAATGCGTGCATTTATCGGTAAATGTGCACATTTGCCACCAAACTCGGTAAATGTAAGTTTAAGTTTCCAGAAATACGTACCGTATTACCGTACTTCTAAACTGCCATAGATGTTCGCGACGCCGACATGTTGTGGCCTGTGTTGCGGCGTTTATCTACATTTACTAATGTCTCTAGGAAAATGTGTACATTTCCCCAACCCAATCGGTAAAAGTATGTTACACTTACATTTACCGAACTTTGTGGTAAATGTGCACATTAACCGGGAAATGTAAACATTTACCGAACTAAGCACGTTTACCGTGACATATACATAACCAGAACCTCTTCTGAATTAACCGCTGGATGATGGGATCTCCAAAAATTTTCCGTTATTGGTTGACGCCTGTCTCTCCCCTACATGTTAAGGCGATCATATAAAATACAACTAAATTTTTTTAATGGGAATGTGCCAATCCTTTCAATTTATGCTACTTATATTTGCATACAGCAGAACTTATTTTCACGTTTCTATATAAATATAAATCATATTTGAAACTGTATTACTTTTAATTGGTCATAATTTTGATGAGTTGTGAATAGGTGAGATCGATCTTCAAATCATAATTTAATTTTCCATAAAAAATAGAGTATAGATTTTTATGATTGCTTTATTTTCTCTATGTACCATTCTTATTTACACGGTTTTGTCTGACATGATTTCAGTTTATCACGTTTTCATCATAGAGAACTACCTCGAATTGCACCTGTTTATCAATTTTGCGCTATCGGAACGATCTCGAAGCTTTAAAATTCATGAAATGTTTCAGTTCGGGTTAGTTTATAGCAAAGATTTAAGGGAACATTTTTGAAAAACAACTGAATTAAACTGTAGCATTTTGAGCACAAGATGGCGTTCAAATTTAACCGAGTGTATTCCTATGGGAAACTCTATCCCGCTTTTTCACGGTTACGCATTACGCGGACTTTACCCAGAACGCATTTTCCGTGCAAAGCGTGGGATGGGTTAATTCGAGATTCAGAAAACCCCAATGATAAACAATTTTAATACATGCACTCTTTAGCTGCGGCGAGCTTCAATTTTGATTAGAAAGTGATCTCTTTATAAAACAGGTACGTTTTGATTTCGGGCTGGTCAAAGGGGCACGCGTAAGGAGATTGAGTTGTAGCAAAGGAATCTCTTGAAATTATTTTTTTATCATTTTTTCCGCATGAAATTTAAGTAGGCGGACCTATCTTGAAGTCATCATTACGGCAATGAGCTTAAAGATCAAAGCCGAGGAAAAAAGATACGCAAGGGAAGTTTTTCGAAACTCAAAATAGCGATGGAAAGGAGGAAATTTTGTGAAAAGGGAAGCGTTGAAAGAGAGAATTCGGTTAGCGGGAATAAACACACCTGGGAATTTTTCTCAACGTCGGTGATGAGAGGTTATGAGAAAAAATTAATAATATTTTATGAACAGGATTTTCGTTTTAGACGGGATTAGCTTTTATGGAATAGTTTTTCTTTATTTTTTGGAATATGTTCGTACACGGTCGAAATTAAAAACTTCCTAATTACAAAAACGGAAGATTTTGCCAAAAATAAAAAAGATCAAGTCCTGAAAAACTTTCTTGGAGTTTATAATAATAATTCAACGGCGTATTAATCGAAAACTAGAATCTTTCGTTTCTATTAAAAAACCTTACGATGGAGCCCATTGCGAATTTTTAGACTTAAAAAAACTATTATTATGTTTCACTTTTTTTGTACGTGGATAAAATTTTGCAGCAACGAGTAGAGTTTGGAAGCTAAGGTGGCCTTATAATTTCGGCTGGCGATAGAAATTAACCATTCTGAATTTGGAGCCCATCTGTTTGTCCGTTTGCATTTTAGCAGGGTTAAAAAAACCTCATGAACTATTTTGGGGCTTACGTTTTGTGGGAAAAGAGAGAGAGAGAGGAGGTCGAAGATGCCGAAAATTCACATAATGTTTCTAACATAAGTAGTGTTATTCATTTGCGAAATTAGCGCCTTCTTCTTCCATTACTAAATTCAATAATATTTGGTTTTATTTTGCTACTTGTTGGAGTGCCGAGCGTTGCCCGAGACCATTTTACGCCACTGGCAAGTGTATAAAATACTGTGAAAATATTTCAATCGTCGCTTAAGTTTTGTCTATCAGCATTGCTTCAGAAGCTTAATGTTTTGCAATTGAAGGTGTTGCAAAGTGCGCTCGGACCCCTTCCCCAGTAGAAAGTTTCTTCTATTTTTTTCGAAAATTTAATTTTTGAATAAACTTTAAATACAATAAACTAATACAGACAGGCCTAGCACTTTCGATACAATTGGGTCTCAAAAGTCTCTTCGCAAGTCGAAGCGTTGTAAGACAAGGCACATTTTCCCATAAGATTAATGTTAAAAGTTTTGGTTACGTTCTCGTCCCAGCGGCCAGGTAATGCATTTTATAAAATGACTCGTAATATTGTACTCATGAAAAATAGCCGTAAATATAACTTATAAAAACTTGAAAAATCCTTTTATTCTAATAGGGATGCAATAATGATTTGGAAAAATATCATCGAAAAGTATTAAGTCGAAAAAATTACTGAAGGGATATCCAAGGCCCGACCGATGCTGGCAGATGTCTCACATTTTTCAGAGCGGTTAATAACGTCCATCTTTGTATCCATTGTTATGGTCCTACGTTTCTTAGAACCAGAAATATCTCCAGCACTTGATTTTCTTTTATCAGCCATTTTTAAGGACACAGATAAAGTTTAAAAAATAATGCAAACAAAATGCAGTTCTCCACAAAGCACATCGTAACTTAGACTAAATGACTCGCAAGTCGAGAAGCCACTCAAAAAATAACAATTTCTTAATCATCGTTCGACCGTTTTCCCAGGGATTAAACCCTTAAGCTGCGGAAAATAAATTACCCTACCTACGTGCTTAAAATACGTTTTACCGATACTACTTCCTTCCCTTCTAGCTCTGGTTTCAATCACGCTTGGAATCACTCGTCTTTTTTTGTCCGAAATCTAATATCTAGTACAGAAGGAATTTAAGGAGACCATGACTTGACTGGTTCGCATGTAAAATTACTATGTAGGACGTTTTGCGTGGCATGTTGTTAACTGCCATATACATGGCAGCTTGAATCAACCTTGAGGCGCCAAACGTCGCTTCGGCCAAACCAGCGGACTGAGTGTCGTGTGGAGCGGCACCGTAAGTCCGGAGCACGTTCCTAAATTTGTAAATGTTGTAAGTCTGGTGCGTCGTAAGTCGAGGACTGACTGTAGTTCTGTAGTACATTTCATTACGAAGTTTCTAAACATATGAGATTATTCTGGCATAAATAACAATTTTCTCAACGATAGATGGAAAACAGCATTTATTGAATAAACAAACAAACAAACCTCCTATATTTATTATTGCCATATAGCCTATGTTGCTTGCAGGGTAAAATTATATACCTATGCGAAGTTTCGTGACGATATCTACAAAGGTATGGATTTGTGTAGCGGACAAATAAGAGTTCATAGATATAGATGAAGATAAATCCCATTAACATAATTGACGAACTGAGGAGAATTTGGATTTTGATCATCTGTTATATACGTAAGTTTAGATTATCTTATTTTTTATGTTGTTATACCACCATATATTCGGTCACTAGAGCCTCGGTTGTAAGCGGCATCAGTGTGAAAATATACGCTTAAAATTTCAGCTTGCCATTTTATACGGACCAGGACTAACGGAGGCTGGTTTCCCAAAGTTGACGTCCTGAATTGATAACTTAAATTGGCAAGAAATGTTTCAGTATGTGTTAGTCATTCCAAGGAACTCTCATACCATAAATACCATTTGTAATTCATAGTTTATCAATGGCAGAGAAAATTGGAAAAACAAATTAATAGAACATTATCAGGTTTAAAATGCTAAAAGCAAAGTCAAAATCTCTTTCGGACATTGCATGTATTTTTTTAAAATAAACGAATGCAATAAATGTTACTGTTTATACGTCAACACGTATGGATCAACTGTCCATTGCTGAAGGGTAGTCGAGTGAAAAAAATGACACATTTGTTCACTCGTCTATGCTCAATCCGAATTCGGTAATAATCGTCTCCATGAAACAATCCGATAAAATGCGATTTAAAGCGCAAAAACGTTATTCTAAAAGAAATTAAACAAAATACTATCAATTATCCCAATTCAGTGATAAGAATTATAATCTACATTCTGTTACCCTTAGAAAAGTACAAACCTCGCTCCGATATCACAATTTTAAGATATTTTAAAATATTAGAGAAAAATTCTCTGTACGATGGATTTGAGATTTCCTATATAAAACAATTAGAGGAAACACGTTCCTGGAATCGAACTCGGGACTTCAATCTTCGGCAAATAAAATATATCCCGGAGGTGGGCCCTGGCAGCACAAGCCTTATATCAAGTTTCCTAAAAATCGGTCCAATGATGTAAAAGTTGTTAGTAGGGGATACTCACACATACACACAGACAGGAACATATCATAAGGCTAAGCTTCCTTTGGAAACCAGCCAAATATTGGGGAAAGGAGCATTGGTGTGTGGTATATATAGCACGAATCTCAACACAGACTATTCCGATTCTGATCATTAGCTGTTGATATCTACGTATTTAGCATCTACGGCACAAGTAATTCACCGGTAAAAGGTAATTCATACTCTGTTATAAGTAATTTTAGCACTTTGTAATGTTTCTAATTAATCAGTTTTATCATTAATAAATTAGAAACTATAAATATTATTTTGGAGTTGAGAACTAATAATGATATTTTACAATATTTCATAAAAATATTGTTTGAGATAAAATGTTTTTTTTTTAAGTATCAGGAAATTGTGAAATGTATTCCTATGTTTTCAATTACTGCATGCTTCATTCACGAAGCTCTACTTTAAATTGATTGAATTATTAATTCATTAATTATATTTTTTTAATCACGAATTATTTTAAACGTTAACATAAATTTCAAGACAGAATTTTATATTACATTTTATCATAAAGTTGCAATCATAATTCGGCGTTAAATACATCGATTTCTCGTTCACACACATAAAATATATTTTTTAAAATCGAGTTCACTTTCACTAGGAAAAATTAGGGTCGCGAACAAGTTTTCATTTGTTCGACTTCCGGGCGCTATAAAAAATAATAAAAACTCTCAAGAACTCAGTCTTGCAGACAAGAATAAACTCTCTCTTTCGAACCACTCCAAATATGTCCTTAAAAACGCCCATAAAGCTTTTCAAATGCGGTATCATTGTCCAAGGCGCGCGAAGGACAAATTTTTGATCCAATTTTATCTCCTTTTGAAATCATAGAGAGAGAGAGAGAGAGAGTATTTTGCTCCATTAAAAAGGGCTTTCCTTCCCAACCCGCCAAACAATTACCTCGACTCGAGGAAAAGCGTTCAAATGACGGTCTCTCTCCCTAATTTAAAAGCGTATTTGCGAAACACGATTTATTTTTTTTTCGCTTTCAAACCACACACACTCCAGAACATGGACTCTGGAACAGTACGAACAAATATAGTGAAAGCGAACGTAATTAGGACCACGTGAAGATTAATAATATGGTTTTGAAAAAGGCAGAGAGAGCGAAATGAAAGTAATGAAATGAAAAGGGGTGAGATAGGGAGAGAGATGGATAAAGATTAATAGAGTTAGGAGGAAAATAAATGGAATAAGGTAGAGAAAGGAAGTAATAAATACGCTTATAAAAATTATATCAAGTACAGGATACATGAAATATGGACAAAATCGGTAGGTTTTAGACGCACGCAACCCCGTCTGCTCCATGCTAGGCCTTTGTCTTCATCTTTTAATACATCCAATATTTCATTTTTCTTATTCTCTCTTTGCCTCTCTCAAGGGTTAAATGTAAGAATGGATCTTATGGTCCAAATTCCGCCCGAGCAAAGTCGCTTATCTGTCTATCCTTCTATCTTTCTTTCCAACCTTTCAAAATTTGACGCTCCCATTTCTTACGCCCTTTCTTTTTTACTGTAATTAAGCTTCTCTTTGCAACTTAAGTATTTAGTACCTCCTTATTTGTTTTTCTCTCATTCTAATCAATCCTATCCGAACGTGCATCTAAAACATCTAAAATATGCACAAATCTTCTTTCCTCATAGTCCATGTATTACGTGCATGTAATGCTAAAATCCATATAAAGGGTTTCACAAACGTCTTTCTAATACCAATGTACATATAAACTTCCGGTAGTCTACTATCGTCTTCTTATAAATACTTCCCTTTGGAGAGAAAAAATTAAGAAGAATAATATTAAAGAGTAAGAGAATAATAATTGGAACAGATATAACGAAAGTGATTACGCAAAAAACCAGAAGAAACGAAGTGACAACATTGTTAAAATTCAAGAGAGAACGGGAAAATGTTTCGTGTTGAGTAAAAATCGAATAAGAGTCCTTCGCTTAGCAGAAGTAGCCTCGACTATTGAGCTACCAAGAAAGACTAGGGGTGCCGGTGGTGTAGTGGTTAGGACGCTGGCTGCTACTCGCCTGCTGCTTGAAAAGGCAGCGGGCACGAATCCTGCGCAAGTAGGATTTTTCCAAGGTCGCTCGGCCCCCTGTTTGTGTAGTTTGAGGAGACCGGGCAAACTCAGCTGTTCCGTCCTTCGGAAGGGACGTTAAGCCGTTGACCCCCCCTGGTGTTCTTCGTAAGAGCAGGCAAATGCCGGCACCGGGTTTCCCTCCTCCCTTCCCCGGCTTTTCATTGCACTACCTCTGAGATACCCATTTATGCTGTAAGAGAGGCGAATTGGCTGGGCACTCAAACTCAGAACTCAAGAAAGACTTATTATAAAACCAGCATTCTATCTCGCCAAATTTAGTCTGATAAATGCTCATATAAAATTAAACAGTAACATTACGCACAACCGACCAGCTTGTGATATCAGCTACTATAGATAACAGAGATTGTCGGATAATAAAATTGAAAAAAAAAATAATTTTATTAAAAGAAAATTTTATATTCTTTTTTTATTTACATAACTTTAGTGCATTAGAATATCACCGGCTATTGACGGGAAATAACTTATTACAAGGAGTGGAGGTAATATACACTTTCATCTTCTTTAAAAGTTTAATGTTGAATATAAAACGGCATAGGGAGCTTTTAACTCACTCCATAAGTCATCAAAATTACGTAATGAGCTGTGGAAATTACCTTTTGGTGTCCGATTTGAAAAACATGCTTCGAAAAGGCCATAAAGTTGGGTAAGTGGACGCATATATTAAACAACTGGAAGTCGGGTTCGAGGACTTATACTTCACTTTACTTAACTAGTTGCAAGAATGATAAAAAACAAAGAGAGAGGTAAGGGATAGTAAATACGGAAGCAAAAAGAGAGAGGGGAGGGGAGAAGTGGGTGTAGAGCAGGGGAGAGGGTCGAGATGGGCGGAGAGGGAGGGGGGAGAGAGAGAGAGTCGGAAGTTAGGAATGGCAGGAGAATCGGCAAAAATATACGTGAATAGGAGCTTAATAAGCAAGGGTAAGAAATACAGGCCTTTGTCGTGGTAATCAGCACCGGATTATAAAAGAAGCGAGAGAAATTAGGTGGAAAATTATCCTTCCTCCGAAAAAAAGTCTCGTTCGCTGAAATTTTCTTTTCTTTCTTTCTGCTCGGACGGAAAAGTCAAGAATCTTTCCTTCGCGCGATTTTTACATTTTCTATTTCCCACTTTTTTATTCTGGGCAGGCTAAAGGAACAAACGTCGGCTAAACTGACGTATTAGAGGCGTTGCCATGGGAACAGGTAATGGACTGGAGTGAAGGTAAAGAAACGAGGAATGGAACCCCACCGTGTGTCGAGATTGCGAAGAAAAGAGGGGACGGGTAGTGGAGGCGAGAAAGGAAGGAAAAAAAGCAGAACTTATTCGCGGTTGACACAAAAGATAGGAATGCATAAATAAAGGTAAAGAGTGAGAGAAAAAGTTGGCGAGATGGAAAAAAAGACGGATTGGAACCTTGGCATAGGCGAAACATCATGGAAGAACGCGATAAAGAGTGAGATATAAGTCCACCGTAAGAGAACTTTAGTGAAGATATTTTTATTTTTGGAATGAGAATTTTTTAAATAGATTACACGTAGCCAAGGATAGATAGAGAGTAGCTTTTCACCTCATTATCTATCAAAAAATGAGGAAAATTTATTCCAATAGTGAAATATATTCGACGCAAAATTTTATTTATTTATTTATCTCTTAGATGTACTCCAGTTCGAAAAAGTGCTTTTTGTGGTTTTCATTCGCGTTTTAAATCTGTCGTCTGTATGCGGCTGTGGGGCTATATTGTTTGAGAAGAATATGATTAAATTTCGTTTTTATATAAGGCATCACGAAGAATAGGAACACTGGAGAAACGGAAAACAGTTATTTCGCTCGAAAATCTAGTCGATATCCACAAAATAATTACCGTCATGCTCAAACATTGCTTCAAAAATTTTCATTAAATTCAGTTATAGAGATTGGCTTAAAAACAACATTATATTATCCGTATGCTCCGAAAATCTCTATATAGCGTCCGGCGATATTTTGATATACAAATTAGTATATTCATCCATCGCAAAGCTGCCCATTAAATAACGTAACCATATACAACGGCGTAACTGGTGACATTAATGCATAGCAAGCGGATTTGAGAAAATTTGTGCAACATATGCTGCACAGATTATTTTATCTAATCGCTTAACTGTTACATTTAGAATGGATAAGCAACATTTTTTGGCCGAAGGTAAATATGACAAATTTTATGCTCAAAGGGAGTGTATTTAGTTTTAAAGTAAATTATACCTTGAGCCAGCCTAAGCTTCGGAACCATTTTCAAATTTTTGAGAAAAGATCCCAATAAATTTCAACGGAATATTTTATCGCTTAAATGTATGATTTTTCGCTCATCATGTCCTAATCAATTCAATTCAAAGGTATTTGTTTTCGTCAAGTCATATATACATTTCAGTCAATCATTACATATTTTTTACATTTTGCTGTGTTCCTTATACAAGGGCCTGATTGGAAAAGGCCCTTCAGGGCTGATGCAAGTAAAAAAGTTTCTTTATTTCCATACAACTATTGCTAGTTCATCATCGTGTCCTAGAGAGAGGGAGGATTATATATATATATATATATATATATATATATATATATATATTTACACACTATAGCTTCTACTGAAAATATAGGAATATACCGAGTTTTACGCTTAGCGACCGGCCAAACCTACTCCTCTGACGTCATGCAACGACCCTCTTGCTAAGAGGCTCTCTTCTTCCCATTCACTCCAGCCTCTCAACCGCCCATTGAGTGACCGTCTTGAAGCACAACTGTTGCTACGGAAGATGCTGATAGAAAATATTTTCCTCGCGCAAATAAGTAATAACTTAGCAACTGGCACTATAGTAGGCGCAGAAAGCTTATGGATACGAAAAGGTTTTTGCAACCAAAGTTATTTTTCCCTACGTGATGAACGACGACAGTTTGAACAATGGGAGAAACATAGATACAGCGAAATACAGATAAATGTCCCGAAAGAAGAGCGCGAGATGGAAAATATATAAAAAGAAAATACGAATTTCCGTTCACAAAAAGTTCGAGAACGCGTGAGAGGGAGTAAAAAAAAATAAATACGTGTGGTGCATGAAGGGAAATGAGATAAAAAATGGGACGTATCTCTAAAAGTGAACGGAAATGAAAGCGGGGCATGTGGAGGAACTCTTTTTGTCAGTGAAAGAATCAACGCTGGCCCACTCACTGAAGGGATGAAGCGTTTGATTGAAGGAGAAGAGCATGGAAAGAAAATAAGAAAATACTACACGATTTTGTAAAAATACTGTTTGGAAGTTTTCATTGTAAGACTTGATAAGTAACACTTGATATTAACTCCAAGGAAACACGCGTTTCGTGCTCTTCATATGCCAAAGAAACATTGTTTTTGCGTAGGAATACGAGTTCAAGATCCTCGAATTAAAACTTCGTTATTTTTTAACTCTTCATATATTCATTATTCCTTCAAAGATATTGAATATACTCGATTTATGAAGTCGACGTGGCTAAGTTTACTGTTGTTTCTTGAATGGACTGAAGAGCTCTCATTATTTCGGAAAATAGCCAATTTGGGTGAAAAGACAGAACAAATCGAAAATGGCCATAAGGAAGCCTATTAAAAACAAGCCAACAGAGAAATATATGGAGGCAGCGTTACGGTTCAATATGAGAAACGAGGGAAGTGAGCGGAGAGCATTGGACAGCCGAGAAAATGGTGCTGCGTAAGGAAGACAGTAATAAAAAGAATGAAGCGTTCGAAGGAAAAAAACGAGCTTCGGCAAACGCAACGATAAGGAAGGATAAGTTGATAAATATGGAGAAAGGACATAAAAACGTTGGCCGAGAGGAACGGGAGTAGAAAGAAAATGGAAGAAAAGACGGGAAGAGGGCAGTTTGGAATTAAATAACAAGGGAAGCGAAAAGAAACTTGAGAAAAAGATGCGTTATATTGATTTCGAAAGAGCATGGAACTCAAATGTAAATGTGAATGTAAAGAAGGTGGCGTGGTGAAGAAAGAACAAGAAATATGTGGTTCACTTTAGATTATAATGTAATTCTTGAGAAAGATTTATATGGATAATAAAATAATAGGAGATGAAGATAGGAGTTGGAAATACAGGAAAGACATAGAAAGGAAAGAGAAAAGAATGGGTGTCGGTGTAAGAAGGGGGAAAATAATCAGGTGGAGAAGAGTGAGGATGAGTGATTTAAAGTTAGAGCGAGATATAAAAGAGAAATGGTAGAAAAATAAAAAAGAAAGTACCGAAGAAGATTAGAAAAGCAGAACATATTTTCAATCACAATCAAAACAACGATGCTAAGCAACGCTACCGAAGTTACAAAATACTACGGTACCTAAATTGAAGGATTTCATATTTGGTTACTTAAGGCGATGTACCACAAGGTTCTTGGCTAGAACCGCCCGGATTATTTGAAATATATAACAATAAGGGAGGAATGTATAAACGGATGAAAACATAAAGGATAAAATGAAAATCACACAAAAACTACGCGCAAATAAGGGAAAGGGAAGGTGACGAACGCAGAAAAGATACAGCGAAAGTGAATATCTACAAAATGCGAATGGAATACGGGCGAAGGAAGGACGAACTGCTGAGAAGACGCGGAGAATGGAAAAGACTTTCCCAATAGACGGCAGGCGGCGTAACGGATCCGGAATGGTGAATGGAAAAGCGCAGTAATCGATAAAGTCGTAAATTAGAAAGGAGGTGATGGTGAAGAGGCCGGCCACGAGGGCGCAAGAGAAGAGAGTTCCTCCCGGCGAACGGTTTCGTTTTGGGAGTCACACGAGCGAGGGAGAGAGAAAATCCGAAATATAAATCTCGGGAAAAAGGCAAAGAAAGATAGAAAAAATACTAGGGAGAGGTTTGTAAAAAAATAAAATAAAATCTCAGGAGCGCTAGGAGGGCAGTTTTAAGTTTTTTGGGTTGGCTTTTGTTTTGCGATGGAAAGGATATATTTTAACATGGGATGAATGGTCCTACTTACTTATTTATTTCGATTACGAAGTTTTTTTTCGTATGTTTTTATTGGGTGACGCGGAAGAATCGGAAGGCGAAGTGGGAGGAAATTTAGGAATCTATTTTTTTGTCCGGTACGGGAAACATGCCATTGCCCTCCTGACCGTTGCTATTTGTAACGCAATTATATAAACGTTAGAGATGTTATTTTTGCGATCCGTTTGGAATCAGGAAACAAGTATTTTTTTCTTGAAAAAGCTTTACTTTTATTTTATAATTCTTTGGAATTAGTTGATTGTGTTATGAGTGTAGACCTACCGTTGAGACTGAGCTCATTTACTTCAATTTTTTGTAAGACACCACAAGCAATTAATTTTGATATATATCTTTCAAATGCAGTTTCTCAGAAGTAATTAGATGTGCATTTTAAAACTGCGGATATATTTCTTTAATACATAGCCATTATTGACAAACATATTTTGATTTAAATTAGAAATCTCTTTTCAGTGGCAATTACATGATAAAAATAATTTTCCTTAATTAACTTTAATTTAGTTTTACAATACAAAATATTTTGTTAGAGAGTGAAATATGATGATCTATTTTTGGACAAATCCTTAAAACGAAGGATTCATATATGTAAAAACGGAGCAAATTAATTCCTAAATAATTTCCATATTATAAGGCGAAATTTTCTAAATTTTCTCCTTGAATGTTCGAAAGCACTGCCTCTTTTAATGGCGGGCCAAACCTCCGATTTTCTTTTCACCCGGAGGTGTCGGGGCTCTTGATTAAATCATTTTAGTCGAGATGTAAAGGCGTAAAAGAGGGGAAGGAAGTAAATTACAGGGATATAGAATGAATAGAGAATAGTTTTCACGAAGAGCAGGTAAAAAATGATCGAAATGGAAACGAGAAACTGGAGATAAAAAGGGGATATAAAGGGCATAAAAAATGCAGAAGGAAAGATATGCGAAAAAGGAAAAGAAAGGATAAAGGAAAAACGAAAACAAGAGAGGAGGGATGAAGATTGCTGAAATTCAAAGGCACGAAAGATACGTATATATGAACGCAAAATGAATTAGAGGAGAGGTCGATACCTTGCGGTACCCAATGATAGGGTGGAAAACCCGTATGATTTGTGGATAAACTAAGATGAAGGATTTTTATAACGTTTACCATTTCCGCACTAAAGCTACATGGGACCAGCATCGACAAATATCAACCTGATGATTGGAAACATTCCCATGTAATTTTCATTTGGAATTAGCAAGTATAAAAAAACTTCCTCTGTAATTTGTTCGTGAAATTTAAGCGGATTCTTTCCGAGTGCGGAATAAATTCGTCCGTGAAACCAATGGGAGATGGGAGAGAAAAAGAGCCAATCTGACGCGATCTCGAATGACGACTCAAAAAACGAAAATACGTAGATTTTCATCGAATAAGAAAGTTTGGAGGTAGATAGAGGGCTGGAGAGTAAAGTTACGGGAAAGGATAGGAACGTAAATTGATGAAGTTGAAAAGACGGGAAGTAGAGGGAGAGAGGAAGGAAATCGAGCCAGGGAACTTGAGTAAGGGGCTGGAAGGTAGAGAAAAATAAGGCTATAGGGTTGACGGCAAGGCCTGGATGAGAAAATACAAGTCTTGGGCGAAAGACGAACGAATACATTGCCATTTATGTGACTGCATGGCATTATTGCGTGTACATGCGAGTATTTATGCTGTATTTATTATATTTATGTATATATGTACAACTGCATATAAGTGTAGACGTGCGCATAAATACATGAAAAGAGTTAGAATGATTGAGAAAGAGAGAGATGAAAATAATGGAACAAAGACACAAGGATGAAAGCAAGATAAACGAGATAAAAAGAGAGACTCAAGGATGAAATACCGCATGAAGAAGCCGTAAAGACTTAAATTTGGGGACCAAAGTTTTGAGACGATGAATGGAGGATAAGAGAGCAGAGAAAGAAAATTAGAATGGAGTCAAGGCGAAAGAAATATGAAAAGCGGGCATGAAGAAAGGGACGGGTTAAAAACACGATGAAAAAACAGAGGTAGAGTGGATTATAAATTAAAGGATTTCTTTTAAAGGATTTCTTTTAAAGGAAATAAGAAAGCTCGAAAAAATATTAGGGACGCCAAGGAAAAAGTTCGAGGGGGAGGGAAGAAAAAAGTGTGAGAACTAGAGAAAGGAAGAGGGAGAGATTGAGGGTGAAAGACGGCCATGAGAAATTTATATAATTGTGAATTAATAGCGATTGCTATATAGAGGGAAAAAGAATACCAAGGAGAAAGGCTCAAAGAGAGAGATATATGAAGATGAGAGTGCAGACGTGATGAAGAAGGATAGGAAGGCTTACAAAGACGACAGGATGAATTTGGAGAAAGAGAAGATCAGGAGGGATCAGCACGAGTGAGAGATGTAGAGCGTGAGATTCAGCAAAGTGGGATGTAGATAAGATGAAGATAGATAGGAGAGGAGGAAGGGAGAAAGAATGGCGGAAATGAGGGATATAGACAGGAATAAAGAGAGGGAGAGGGGGGAGGAAGGAGGTAGGGGAAGGATGAGGAGAAAGAGGAAAGAGAAGATGAATGACAGGGAGGAAGCAGGAACTTTGTCGGTGCAAATGGGATTGCTTGGGGGGATAGTGGGTTGAGGAGGGATGGATATTTACAATACAGGCGACGAATACCACAAAGATACCGCGAGATGAAGAGAAAGGAATAGTGGGGAGAGATTAGAGAGAGAAAGGGAGGAGAGATGAGAAAAAGGGGAGGGGAGAGAGGAGAGGGAGGTAGGGAGCGATAGTAGAAAGAGGAAAAGCGGAGGAAGGGAGGAGAGGAAGAGAGGATAAGAAGAGTGGAGAGGAAGAGAGGAGAGGAAGAGAGGAGAGGAAGAGAGGAGAGGAAGAAAGGAGAGAGAGAGAAGAGGGAGAGGAAGAGAGAAGAAGACAAGAGAGGAAGAGAGGAGAGGAAGACAGGAGAGGAAGAGACGAGAGGAAGAGGAGAGGGAGGGAGAAGAGAGAGAAGAGAGGGAGAGAGGAAATTAGTGGGTGAGAGGAGAGGGAGAGATTGGAGAGGAGTGGAAAGAGGGGAGTGAGAGAGGAGAGGGAGAGAGAAGGGAGAGAATAGAGAGGGAGAGGAGAAGAGAGAATGGAGGGGGGCAAGAGAGGAGAGGAAGGTAGGGAGCGATAGTAGAAAGAGAGGAAAATCGGAGGAAGGGAGGAGAGGAAGAGAGGATAAGAAGAGTGGAGAGGAAGAGAGGAGAGGAAGAGAGGAGAGGGAGAGAGGAGAGAAAGAGAGGAGATGAAGAAAGGAGAGGAAGAGAGGTGAGGGAGAGAGGAGAGGAAGAGAGGAGAGGAAGAGAGGAGAGGAAGAGAGAAGAGGAAGAGAGGAAAGGAAGAGAGAGGAATACAGGAGAGGAAGAGTGGAGAGGGAGAGAGAGAAGAGAGGGAGAGAGGAAATAAGTGGGTGAGAGGAGAGGGGGAGATTGGAGAGGAGTGGAAAGAGTGGAGTGAGAGAGGAGAGGGAGAGAGAAAAGAGAGAATAGAGGGGGAGAGGAGAAGAGAGAATGGAGGGGGGCAAGAGAGGGAGGGAAGAGAGAGAGAGAGCGATGAAAGTAGATTAGAGAGAAGGGGGGAGATTTTTATAAGAGGGAATAGCTGGCAGGAGAGAGAAAAAGAAAAACGAGTGTCGAGCAGGGCGTTTGGTGTAACAGTCACGCGTCTGCAATCCACCAGAATAAAAGGAATGGAATACACAATGAATATTCCATGAATAGGGTAAGAAGATGTGCCAAAAAAGGCGAAAATTCCTTGGGAACCCAGGCATTGCAGGGAGACGGTGAGTGAGAACAATGACGAGGGACAAAGAAACGAAAGTTTGTAAAAAAGAGCATTCATTTGTAAGGCTTTTAAGAATGCTTTCCTTATATATATATATATATATATATATATATATATATATATATATATATATATATATACACACATATATGTATGTGTGTGTGTGTGTATTTAACCTAAGATAATAATTGGCAAATTTGATTTGAATAGGCTCAAAAATCTCGAATACATATGTTATTGTAAAAAATATTATTTTGTTATCGAGTTTTTATGAAAATACCACACTACTAAAAATTTGGGTTTCATGAGATATTTTGCTTCGTCATTTTCAGTTTGAGGGCGTCATGCAAAAATTATAAGACGCTATCTGCATTTAATTGAAATCTTGTCACTCGCTTTCATGTACATCCAACCGTTTAAGGATAATTATGCTCCGTAGTAACTCGATCAAAATAAAATTAAAAAAAATGAATGTTTTATCGATCGTCTTCGCTGTACTTGCTACCTACGTTGTCGGCTCAAAGTGTAATCTATCATGTTTTTAAGTGATCCATCCTTGTGAACGGGTGTACAAAGCAAATCCATCCATCATCCCTTATTAACACCGAGTCAATGTTGGTGTTAAGACGCAAGGTAGGTGCCATGCCTCCAGACAAAAGGCAACAGAATCCACCTTCCGCAAAAAAACATCAACATAAAGCGACTACGAGGAGAATCTATGTTCCCAAATCGCTGAAGATTTTCTCTAGTCCTCAAATCCGTTTTCTCTACAACTCATGCCAAAAATATATGAAGCTCGAAAATGTTTTTGTCTCTGATAGTAGTTACAAAAAATAACTAACAAGAGCACTGCCGCATAATTCAAAAGTCATATTACTTATATTAACAGTCATATTATCTAGTTTTCTAAATATTACGATTCATCATGGTCAAAAATCATATCAGCTGTTTATTCCTTGAATTTATACATCGATTGCTGATATCATGAACCATTTTATCCTTACTAAATATAAAACTCGAGGTCATTTTAAAGATTCTTACCCTATTTTTTTCACGCCGAAACTAAAATAAAAAAAATTGCTCGAAAAAAGGATGCGTAATAAAAGCATCTACTATTTCCCGGAAGATCTCCTCTTGTCGATCGAGATTCAATCAATCAAGAACTCCGGCAAGAGTTTTAGGAGGAATCCTTTCCGAAAGAGTCCACATCCTCTTATCCTCAGAAACGAGGATGTTTTAAGTTGCGAAGAAATGCTAAGGAGGCCACTTTAACCAGGAAAAAGGTCTTCAACCTAAAGATGTGATGCCAATGCCAAAGTTAGGAGAGAAAGAGAGAGGGAGAGAAAGAGATGAGCGAAGAATTGGAATCATTAAAACGGAGAAAAGCATCGCAAAAAACTTACCTCCCCTTTCTTTGCAGAACAGATGTCGTGGCTACCGCTGGACGTACCAAACAGCCTCCCGCGATATATGAGAGCAAGGATCGAACGAGAAAGCGAGCGGAAAATAGTAGAAGGAGAGCGGAAGAGAAAGGAAAGGAAGGAAGATGGAAGACGCGCCCCACTAGATAGAAACAGGTATGGAATTAACAATGGTGTCGCCATATTTGAACGTAAGAGAGACGATTCTTTCGGAGTAGAGTAAAAAACACTATTTCGATGAAAAACAAAGATGTTATTTCTTTACTTTTTTGTTTTCGATGGAGATTCTGACGAATATGTCGGACACAATAGGATTTCGGGGGATTGGTCGGGCGTTATATGAGAAGGGTAGCAGATGTTTTGAGCAGGAAATAGGGACGGAGAGAGAGATAGAGAGAATGTGAGAGGAGGAAAGAGAATGTAAGAGAAAAGGCTCTGCGAGAAGAAAGGCATAGAGAGGAGGCAGATGACCGGACGAAGGGATGAAAAGGGCGGAACGCACCTCTGTATCAAAAAGGAGGATAGGAAAGAGGGAGGCGAGGATCGGATGATAAAGTGTTTAGGCGCTGCGGTGACGTTCCAAAGGGTTGCCAGGGAAGCTACTCCAGCCGATCTCTCCCTAGCTACTCGAACCTCCTTCGCCCACCCCCTCTACTCTCTGTCACCCAGGGCCACTGCTTTAGGATCCAAAAAAACTCGCAGAAATGAACCAGAGCCACTCGTCTACCTCTTCCCACGCCCCTCTTCCCTTCCCCTCTCCCCCTCCATTCCTTCCCGCTCTTCAGCAACAGAACGTGAACGGAGCCAACTTTAGCCATGTTATATACGTCGTCAGAGGTTTCCACTCCACACTTCCAATCTTTGCTCTCTATTTTTTTGTTCTCATCTCCCCATTAATCGTCATCTCTTTCCCTTTATTTCTCTCCTTCCTCTTTTTATTTCTCCGGCGATTTTTGCCATCCCGGAAGCATACGAATTTTAGACCAGATTAAAAGAAAGCGGACATATTCAGAAACCGTCTCCACTTGAGTGGCTATTTCTGTTTCCAGTGGATACGGTTATTGGGTTATAATCCTTTATGTGCATGGACGTCGCGAGTGCTGAGCGAACGGAGCCTTTTGCCTTCCGGGCGTGACGCCGATGGCCGAATATATGTCCGTTTTGTATTTCCGCAAATACGACTTCATAAAATTTGCATTTTGATTGCTGATTTCCTGCTTAAGTTCTCTCCCTCTAGTTCTCCTGCGAGTGCGCGTGTCTCCCATTGCGTCTCTGAAATGGCAGGAATCGATCTCTTCCCGATTGAAAAAGGAGTTTTCGCAGCTTATGCCTGTCTGCATAGGATCTTCTGATCACTTTATTCCATCGATTTATTGCTTGGCAATCTCACCATTTGAGAGGGACGAGTTTTCTTCGACGTATCTCTTCGAGGACATCCGTTGGGGCAGTTTGATACTAGCTTGGCTAGTTCCTTCCCAACCAAGAAAACATCAGCGTTCAGAAACTAGAAAATTGATCTGCTACGATAGTTCAATGGTAGAATATCCGCCCGGCAAGTGGAAGACACGGGTTCAATTTTAGGCACTTCTAGATGAGCTGGAGATTCAAAATTTTTTTCTTAGATAGGATTTTGCGCAAAACCGACTAGAAAAAACGAAAATCTTTAAAAAGTGCAACAATGCGGCCGCTAAAAATTCGCATTTGTTTAAACAAATTTACAAGGTTTATGTATTTCCGAATGTGCTACGGAGCTGAAATGATTTTGAGAGGTAGAATTTGTAAAAAAACGAAATATGGATTATAGAAATTTTGATATTTTAATTTGTGTTGCCGTTAAAAATCTTAAAATTTTAACAAATAGATAATTGTTTAGGTACTACGGGATGAACTAGGAGGCTGAAATTTTCAAGTTATTTACAGAGTAGTGTATTTGCACAAATAAACGCTTGAATTTTTCCATAAATATTTTGCGGTTGCCGTTAAAAATGTTTAAAATTTAAACAATTAAAAAAATATTATTTCCTTTCTAGAAATGCTACAACTTTAACATTTGGCAGAAATGTGTAGCATTAGTACGTTATAATGGAGAAAGTATAAAATTCTTAAAATTGCAAAGTTTGGGGATTGTTTTAATCTATTATTATTACATAAGGGAAAAACGAAAATTGCTGCGGAGGCGAAATATTTAGGATTAAAAAAATATTTGTAATGATGAAATATCTGTCTGAAAAATGAATGTTTTTTCAAGGTGAGAGGATATGCTTGCAGAATGCAAGCACCTTCTACTAGTGTGTGTGTGTATATATATATATATATATATATATATATATATATATGGTAATAACGCTATTCTTTTGTCTATTATATTCACAAGTTGTTATGTACCTGTTGCTACGATGATGACAAAGAAAGTTGAAAAGGGACAACGCTATTCTTTTGTCTATTTTGAAGGCTTAACAACTGCAATTGAAATTTTAAAATACATATTTAAGGCTTTATTCTGTAGAGAAAGGATTAAATAGTAATGCATTCATTAATCTCTAATAGCATGATTCTGTATGAAAAATTTGGTGAATATTCGTGAAGCCGTTCTTGAGTTTTTAGCGAACAACCATACAAACAAGCATAGCCTTGAAAATATATGAGATAATAGCGTAATTGCCCGTCAAATATGACGGGTATGCATGGATTAAGTATTAAATTTAAGGAATTTCCCTTTCTTCCTCCTTTTTCTTTTCCTCTCTCTCATCCTCCTCTCTCCCATCCTCCCTCCCTCCCATCCTCCCTCCCTCCCATCCTCCCTCCCTTCCATGCTCCCTCCCTCCCATACTCCCTCCCCTCATCCTCCCTCCATTCCTTCCTCCCTCCATTCCTTCCTCCCATCCTCCCTCCCTCCCATCCTTCCTCACTCCCATCCTCCCTGACTTCCGTCCACCCTCCCTCCCATTCTCCCTCCCTCCCATCCTCCCTTCCTCCCATACTCCCTCCTCCCTCTTATCCTCCCTCTTATCCTCCCTCCCATCCCATTGTCATGAACTAAAACTGTTTTAAAATTGAATTTTGAGATGTTGTGTAGTTTTTGGTGAGCCCGGGAGCGAAGGGGATTATTATGTATTTTGAGTCCTTGGGGGAAGTGTAAATTATTATTGTGCGAGATTTTACGTAGTCTATGTTTATGTTTACGTAGAATGTTTTCAATCTTCTCGGTGTCGTATCCGTTTACTGTTGCACGGTTCTTAATATGCGTGTGTTCTTTACGGTAATCTGATGTAGATAGAGGTACGTGAAGGAGTCTACTTACCTTGGAATGAAAAGGGGCAAATTTGTGTGAGATGTGATGGTTAGAATCGGAAGGGATATATCTATCTTTGTGCGTTGGTTTTCGGTAAATGCTGAATTTTAACTTGTTGTTGTGTCTTGTTAATAACATGTCTAAGAAGGATAGTGCGTTGTCTCTTTCTTTTCCGAGTGTGAATTTAATCGAGTCGTATTGGTCGTTTATTTCTTGAAGGAAGTTAATGATGTTGTATTTTGATGTGTCGAAAACCGCGATGATGTCGTTGGCGAATCTATGCCAAGTTTTTGGGAAGTAAGTGAATGTTGTTTTGCAGTTTTTTTCGAAATTGTCCTTTAATAAATTTGAAAGGAATGGTGACAGAGAATTTACCGTTGTTGTGCCATGGTTTTGCTGGTACTATATGTTGCTGTTAATTTGGAAGAAATTTTGTTTCATACAAAAGCGTATTCTTCGACTATTTTTTGTGGTAGGTTTGGTTCTTTGTGCCGAAGTTCTAGGAAATTTAGTATTTCTTCCATTGGTAGGCTGGGAAAAAGAAACAAGAATATCAGTGTCTTTGAGAGTTGGGTTTTTGACTTCGTTGATGAAGTGGGTGTTATTTTTAATAAGCGATTCTTGAGTAAGAGGCCATTGTTTGAAATGCTCATTTAGCCATTGGGAAATGTATCTTGGAGAGTTGATAGCAGAGACGATGGATCTGAGGGGGATATCTTTTGTATGTATTTTTGGGATGCAGTACATTCTAGGGATTATGGGGTTTGAGATGTTAAGCGGGGTTTGTAGTTTTTTCGTGATTATTGAGGTGCAAGTATTTAAGTTTTTTCTTGTGTCTGTGATCATCTTTTTTTAAGGGGTGTTTGGTTTGGGTTTGCTGTGTAGCGCCCTTCTAACGTAGTAATGACATTTTCTTAGTATTGCTGTTTTTCCATTATGGCCACCGAGTTTCCCTTGGCTGTCTTTAAATAATAGCAGTCCTTGTTATTTAGTGTTTTAATGGTATTGTATTATCGGCGGAAAATTTGTTTTTGTTTGATGATTTGGAAATATTCTCTTTAATTTGTAGTAAGGATGAGTTTTTAACAATATTTTTCGTGTTTTCGGGTCAAGAGTTTACTGTGCATTCTGTCTGCAATGAGGTCTTCTGTTGGGGGTATAATGTATTTGAGACCTTTTTCCAAAAGTGTTAGTTGTTTTTCATAAAGGTTGTTTATATTACTGTTCGGTGGTTTGGTGTTATTTTGTCTGTTTCGTGGTTCAGCGTTGATTAGGTCGTCAAGTTTTCTACGAAGTTTTACCGTTGTACTCTGGAATTTTGTTGTATGACTGTATGTATTTTGCTCATGTAGAGCTCCAAAAGTTACAGGTTTAGATTTTTGGTTAGTTTAAGGTGCAAGTCATATGCCTCAAATTCTAGAAATGCCCGTTTTTCGTATATTTTTTTTATTTCAAGATCTATCCATTTTTGTTTAGCTGAATGTATGGCATTGCATGTTGCGAGGTTCTTGGTGTTAGGAAAAATGTTAGTGAATTTAGTGAAAACTTTCTGCAATTGACAGTCCTTGAGAAATTTAACATCGGCTGCAATAGTATGAATTTGTGTTGAGAGTTTGTGGAATCTGTTTAACTCCTTTGGCCGTAGTCTCCACCTTTACCTATTTTTCATTTAGCTGTCTGAATACATCTGTCATATACGCCAGGTCATGTTAATAAATACGTAATTCTGATGAAAAAAAAGTAGTTGTATTTACGTGCCTGTGCTTAATTTGTGTTTTCAATGATTTACCTTCTATAAAAATCTGGCATGTCTCGCACCCCCAGAAAGGACATCTCTATTCCCCAGGGGGTGCGTGCACACCAGGTAAATAGCCACTGGTTTAAGGCAATCTATGCACTTTTATATATTACACGTATGCGGGTTGGGACAACAATTGATTCTCAAAGTATAACAATGATGTGGTCGGTAAGACAATAACCCGTTTAAAAGCCGATATTTTCCCAAAATATGTGATTTAAATGTTTTATATGAATGATTTCGAACGGTAGACGGAAAAGGAAGAATGGAATAAGAAACTTCATTCATTTTCCTAAAACAGAGTTTATATTCAAAGATCGTACGTGAACTCTTTCTAAGTTTAATTTCCAAAAGAAAGAAATCCTGCATTTTAAAAGGTCGCTTTTTACGTTATCTTACGGGAAATGGACTCGAACCCAGTTCTTTTTTCTTTTTCGCCATTTAATTTTTATACCTCCTGCAAATTTTCAAACTTCCTCCTAATCGGGAAGTTTGTTAAAAACAGGCTGCTTGCAGGGTTCGAACCACCTCACCTAGAGATAATTATTGTGTAGAACGAGTGATTCATCCACCTCGACCACCATATCTTTGCGTTTGCGTTGCGATAAATGTTAAGCAATGCAACGAGGTTAAACAAACTATTGTCATTGTTCGAGGTGTAATAGAAGTCTCTTTATTTTAATGTGGGTTTGTATTGATACGAGCATTCCTACGTTTTTTGAAGAGATATTCGGATAATAATTGTAAGTTTTTATTTATCGTAATAATTATTAATAGTATTTTTTTATTTATCTTAAATTTTTTTTATCTTTATTCATTTAGGATTATTCTGAAAACTGTGTTCCCATTGAAAACCTAGTTGGTGATCTACAGTTTCATTCCTACTAGTATCTAAAGCTGAATTACACTGAACTAGCAGCATATTTTCGTTGATTTTAAGCAATATGAATTGATAAGTCAGTATTTTCATTAATAAAACTAAATATATTATCAATCCTCTTACTACTTATATACCAAACATTCTTACGTTTGTCACTAAGTTCTCTACTTCTGTCTGCCGTTCTCTCAACTGTAAAAAGATTAAATGTTAAATATAGAGAACCCCGCATCACTCAACAGCTGGTAGACACCTTCGCAAATTTTTACGCCCATGCAAGCAGAAAGGTTATCATAATTATATTATATAATTTATTCATGTTGAAGTATTAACTATGTAAAAGTTGGTTATAAAAATTCATTTGTATATCTTTACTTCTGATACTGATTACTTCAAATATATAGACTCTGAAGTGATAACTATCAATAAATGACGTCTTCAAAAATATAAATAGTATACTTTTGCAAATTAATGGTGAATTTATGCTTCTTCTCTTCAAATGAATAAAGGGAAACGTAAAACCACTTTTACTGCAATGTTTTTATTGATAATAAAATTTATTATATATTTTTGATCAATCAAAACTCCAACAAATAATTTTTAATGATAAAGCAACTTATGATTTCGTAACAAATTACAAATTTTCAAATAACATAAAAAATTTGTAAAATAAGAATAGAACGATCGTAAAAATGTTGATATTAACATCGAATAATGCAAAAAAACTTCTATAAAACAGGAAAATCATAGAGTAAGTGCTGATTAATGTTCATAAACTATAGCATTAAGTACAAATTTTGAATAAAAACAAATAAAATCTCAGAAAACTAGTATCAAGACCTTATAAAAACACTAAAAAGTCACATTAAAATTTCAAAATCACAAGGCGAGCATTCTGGGCGGTCCAGGTCAAATATGGAAAACATTATTGCTAGAAGTTTTTCCTTGAGAAGGAGAATCGCTTGTAGTCTTCAAATTAAATCCGTTCCTTCCAATTATTTCAGGCTTTTCAAAGTAATGATATTATTATTGTCAAGTTGTGCTTCTTTTTTAGGCGTTGACATTTTCCCTTCTCCCTAGTTTGAGAAATCGGGCGATTAATTTTTCTGATAGGTGCCAAAACAAAATTCCCTTCATTCGCCTAATCGTCTTTAGCGGGGTCAAAGTCTGGATCTAAATCCGAATCATCACAGTATAAGTTATCGACATCTGAGGTAAGTTGACTTTCTAAAATATCTTCCGTACCACTTTCGTCGTCGGAATATTCGCGCATTATGCGTAGAATTACTTCTGGGTCAGAATAATGTATAGGTTTTTCCATTTTTCCTAAAAAGTCACGCGCAAAGTATTAACTAGACATTTGAGAATTAGAAGCATTCAGTTGTGAAATTTACTCGTTTCACTAATTGTGCGTAAAATTGACACCGAAAATTATCAAAACTCCCTAAATATACGTTAACACGTCATATGAAAATATTATCATTTTACTAAATATACGTAAGATCGACGTCTAAAGATTATCGCATTTTACTAAACAAACGTCAAATCGACGTACACAATTTTCGCTTAATACTAAACCTACGTAAGATTGACGTAGTGGCTCAACAACGAAGCAGATGTACGGGCGGAAGAAGAGCGTGGAAATTGCGGCCGGCCTGGTTCCCGGTAGGCAACAAACTGATTGAAGCTCTGCCAGAAGAAGGAGATAATTGGATTCCCAGAAAAGGAGTTATTCTTGGTCAAAGAAGAGTGCACGTCATTTTGACGTATGATTAGTATTCTAGGGTTAAAGCTCCCATTCTCTCACGAATCAGGCCAAAAAGAAAAATATCACTTTTTTCGTACTAATCTTCTGTTTCAGATTTATTTTTCCCCACCTCCCATTCCTCATTTCGCATCTTCAATCCCACCTTGATTACTTCCTCTTATTTATTCTCTCTTTCTCTCTTCCCCATTTTCGACGCCATCCCCAGACCTTCTCCAAGCTGCAACCCACTTCCTTCCATCGCCTACATTAAAAGTACGCCCACTTTTCCCTTCCCCACCAACTTCTAATTAACTCCTTCTATTTGCCTCCATTATTTCCTCTCTCTCTACAAGGTTTAATCGGGTTCTGCCTTTCTTTCTCGTCCTTTTTCTCTTTTCATTTCCCCTCTCATTCTCTCTCTGTATGTGTTTTAACTCGCCGCTTTGCCTGGCTCTCTTCGCTCAAATACGCCCTTCTGTACACAGTAACGCTTCCTGATTCTCTTCCTCTCCATACAAGGTCCGAGACCTCCATTTCACGCACCCGACTCTTTCGCAGTCGTCCTCTACGGCGACTTATGTGCCCCTTACCTCTGTTCTCTGCCTCCATTCTCACTCCTCTCTTACCCTCTTTCTTTCTCTTTGCCTTCCACTTGAAATGGCCGTGTTTGCCGTGATGTCTTTACTTCTTTGTCGCAATATTGCTTTGAAACTCGCGAGAATTTTTCATATGTTCAGTGAAAGTTTTTTCTTTTTTTTATAAACTCAAGAGTATTTTGCTGTGTGATTCTTGCTAAGTTTACCTAGATCAAACATTGGATTTTTTTCTCAACGCTTATCGCCCTTTGTAAGAGATTCTTTTGTCAGTAAACGAACACACAAATGAACGGTTCAATTTTTATGCTTATATTCAGCTACGGCTGACGCTCGCTAATGGCGGCAATAGCAGTTTCTGTATCAACTGATGTATTGAATGTGCGTCGTGCACATCTAAGAATGAAATTCTCCTCCAAATAACTACACCAGTTAATCGCTGCTTGCACCGTTTACCCCTTGTTTTCGTGGACATCGCATTTCATTTCGATAATTAACGATCAATTCTAACGAACGCTCTAGTTATGTATATCTTCCTTTAGGTTTACAAGTATGTAATAAAACTATCTTTCAACTAAGTGAATTAAAGCTTTATCATTTTTGACATGAAAACCATTATAACTGATACTATATTATGGCTATGGCAGAAATTCAAAGTCAAAATATAAATTTAAAAATATCTCTCGGGTAACTTCATAACACAAAATAAATAAAGATATTTAATTTGCAAAATCGTACTTTTAGGATCAAGTGGATAAAGGTTGTTTTTGATTCATGAAAATTATGAAATCTATTATATAAACTTATGTACGAAATCCCATCAAAACTCATTACATGAAAGTGTTTAAAGCCACTGTTAAAGATTAGTGCCGACTCATTTACAGTTTAAAGTGATTACAAAATTTTGTAAGCCCATCAAGGTTGCAAACCGAGGAAGGAAAATTGGATTAATTCCGACTTTCACCTGTAAAGATCAGAGAGCTCGTTAAACCCCGCCGTAATTTGATTTCGAGCAACAACAACCCATTTAAGTTATACTTAACGACGGAGAGTCGGTCGTGATATGAATTGCCAACACACCACCACACCACGTGAATGCTTCGATCACGACTCAATCTTATTTTACATCAATTTCATTCATTAGAAAATTATCGAGCTCGTCTTATGGCTGGAAACAAATTTTACAATAAACACTTATGTATCAAAACCTGAATAACGTTATTGCAATCGGAGATACCAGAGGTAAGCACTTGATTTATCAATTTTTGATACTAAAGTGCTTCGTCTTGAATTAATTCATTTAATGTCCTGAAAAAATATGAAGGATCCTGCGGATTTGAGATACATACTTCTCTATTATGCCTAAGGCTGAAGCTTGTGAGTGAAAAGCAAGCGCTTCGTGGCCTTTTAGTTTCCTCTTCGATCCAACCAGTCCCGATAGGTAAGTACGCGTAAGCCTCCGTAAGTCTTAGGCGCGTCACCTGACTACTCCGTTTGATCCCCTCACTCTGACATTTCCCTGTTACTTTATAAACTCTTTAAAACAGGGGTAGGCAACCTTTTCCGCATGGCGGGCCAAATTCGTAGTTGTAAATTCTTAAGATGGCCGCATTGGAAGTCGCGAGCGCTTCGGCAGGCCGGATAAGTGTTGACGTCAGAAGTTATCTGGAGATTTTGTAGTCCCATAGTAACGAAAATCAAGTCTAAATAATTTGTATTTACTAATTTACTTCATCAGAAAAGGTTTACTGGCTATCATTTTACTGAATTTATGAAATTGCCCATGTAAAATTTTCCGATCACTTTTTCATCACAGTTTCGCGGGCTGCAAAAAGCGCTCTCTGGGGCCACATGTGGCGGGCAGTAGGTCGCTGACCCCTACTTTAAAGCATTAAATGTTTTGACGTCACAAGATAAATGTTTGTATTGGACTAGGGCGCATCTATTATTGCTTCAAAACGTTTTTCAAACATGGATATGTTCATTGGCGTCTTTCACAAAAATATGTTTTTGTTATAGAAATCCAGAAGTTTTTTTCTATGACAAAACCTGAATTACATATTTATTTCTATACTGCGGTGTGTATTAACGTAATTATGGGGAGCTGAGATCACTACAAAATCAAACGTAAAATTAATTTGAAATGTTATAAGACCATATGTCAACCGTGCTTAATTTGACCAACTAGTGCAGGGGTGGGCAAACTTTTTACGTGGCGGGCCGTATTAACAGTTGCAGCTTCTTAGGCGGGCCGCATAAACAGATGAAAATGCTTCGGCGGGCCACGTTTGGGTTCACATCTTAAGTAATTTGAGGTAATGCGAGGGATCCTGTTAGTGAAAATCAATAATAAATAATATGTTATCCCCATAACATCACTGGAGAAGGTTTTCCAGCATTAATTTAAACTACACATATGAAATTATCTCTATATTATATTACGGTTCGCTTTCATAATGGCATCGCGGACCACATAAAATGTCCTCGCGGGCCGCAGTTTGCCCACCCCTGAACTAGTGGGTGAAAATCTGAGTAATTCATTATTTTCAATGAGTTCCTTTTTACACCGGATACCTATGAACATATGCTAGCTTACATATAAAATCAGAGAACCGTAGCTAACGCTTGTTATCATACATTCATAAACCAATAAAAAACCATTGAGGTCACCTTAGAGGTCAAAATCGATCTTATGTTTCAATGAAGACTTTTTCGAATTGATCGTTTCATGTGGCAGATAAACCAAATGCATATTTTAAAGCAGAGTACCTTTAATTAGTTATTCATCAGAGTACACATGTCTCTCATTGATTATTGTCAACTCGACCACGTATTCATAAGTCGATAAAAACAATAAGAAGCGACTACACGAAATTACTTTAAGGCGTATTTACACGGTTTAATTCGATTGAACAATCCGGTTGAATAATCAAAATTGAAAAAAATTGAAAAGTGTAAACAGGAATTCAATATCATTGAGCAATCGCATTGAATATTGCAAGAAGTAGGATAGAGCTCTACTTTTGTTCAATTCCATGTAAGCAATGGGAATGAATCGCCCGCATTAAAAGATGATTGATACGTGTAAACAGAGGACTTCAGTAGCATTGAAAGAAATTTCCTCTCGAGACATCACAGATGCTCTGCTTTTAAGCCGTGAATGACAAGTGAACTGAAGAAAGCGAGTTGTGTTGGATCGTTCCGGGAATTGTGCAAAAGAATCATTTTTTTAAAGTCGAGAGAGGACCATACACCGTTGCTTTTGGACTTGATAGAAAATTACGAGTGCTTGTGGAATAGCAAATGATTATAAAATCAAGAATGCCAGAGAAAACCCCATTCCTTCAACAAAGATTTCGATGCTCCTAAAATATCTCCTCTTCTTATCCAAAAACGTCGAGTTTCTCTTTTTTTAAATTTCGGTAATATTTTATAGCACTCATGTATTAAATGATCACAAATATTGCGAATACCCACAAGAACGATTTCATTTGACGCCATGTTAAATTGAAATGGTGAAATCAATTTCATTGATTCGTATAAACAACTTCTATTTCAATGCGGTAGTTCAATGCTGCTGATTCAGTTGGATTGCTCAATGGCATTGAACCGTATAAATTCGCCTTTAGGCAACTTCCGCTTTTCAGAAAGATCTTAAAACCACCGTTGATTTGTCCGCCCTGGGAAAAATGAGGATTCCACCTCTAAACCGATCGCAATACCAAATTGAGTCGCCACGAAGACGGCCCTTTCCATTGAACTCCCACCAGAAAGGCAGTCGCGTAGGCGGCGAAGATGGGAAGTGTTTCCTTAGAAACTGGACCGCTGGGAAAGAAGAAGAGAGAGAGAGGGAAGTGGTTACCTAGCCGAGTCTTTAATCCGATCCAGACCCCGCCCTACCAACCCGCGCTTCCATCTCCTCCCCATACCCCATTCAACCATCCAGGTTCACTATCCTTCCAATCCATTAAAGGCCTTAGGGCTTGGTGAGAGGGGGGAAGAGTCAGGGACGAGTCGGTTCGGAAGAAATGCGCTCTCTGAAAGAGGCAAAGTATGAGTGTGCTGGAGGTGAATAGTGAGAGGGAAGGAGAGAGAGAGAGGGGAAGAGATGCGATAGGAAAGGGGTAAGAGAGCTGCAGCAGTCTTTTTTTGAGAATCAAGTCGCGCCACCAGATGCGTGACGGAAAAAAAGAACATCGCGGAAGGAAGAGATTTTTGGAGCTAAATAATGATGAGGATAAAAAGTATTTTTTTGTAATGGTAACTAGGCGGAGATACGAGCGGATGCCTATAAATGAGCTTTTGACCCGGTATCGATTTTAATTACACGGCTATTGGATCGCTTGCGAAAAAATAAAAGCCTTAAGCGTGCGTTTTGGTCCCGTGTCGTTTTCTTTAAAAAGCTGTTTTTTATCCCTTGATGGCGATCGAAAAAATTGAAAACGACATTTTCTAAATTTATATAACATTTCAATGAATATTATTCGCTACATAAAAAGCACTTAAATTATTTGACAGTAAAATTCCAAAAAATACTACATTATCTCTTGATAAATAATATATTAGCTCTTTACTCCACAAATCAAGAAAAACGTCTAAATAAAATTAGATGTATTTTTAAATTAAATTTGAACAGAGAAAAATTTCCTATTTGCGCTTACCCTATTTACTAGAGTAATTACCTCCATCGCATAACTTCCCCAGCAGAATTATAAGCAAGTAAAATATTATTTTTTGGCACCGCACAATTTCCTCTCTTTTACTTGACAATATGCTTCATTTAGCTGTACATGCGTCCAAATTTCTAGCTTGTACCTCATTTTAAACAAGTTAAAAAATGATAACCTCGCTCTTACCACGCAGAATGAGAATTTAAATCATTCTGTAACAATTTTGCATCTTTTACTTTGGCACGATGGTTATCGTTGTTTACTCTGCGTTACTCACTAGGTGCCGATAGAATAAAATAAACAATGATCTTATAATCCAATTTGTGCGGGAAAAATCCAAGTAAATGTTTCAAATTGCATTATCCGTATACTTCATTCTAAAAAGACTACTTTCTAAGCATAAGTGAAAACCACGTATTTGACTCACTTGGTTTTAATGTTAAAAGATCGCGTGAAAAAGTGGGAAAATTACGCAAATAAATACGGCACTTTCATTATCCAATATTTGCTAATGCATCTTCGTGAATCCGAATTCTTCCATTGGAATGGTCATATGTCCTACTCGTTATCTTTATGATTGATGTGATATCCGCAAAGGCCATTAATATTATTTGACGAGCTAATAAATAAGAAAAATTAAAATTCCCAAACCAAAATATTGTAATGATTCCATCCACGTTTAGACCTTAAGATCTATTGGGAAATTCACGCTCATTGCGGCCTTGGAACAGGTAGGTCGCTTCCAATTCACCGCCTTTGGGCATCAGTACGCGTTTCTATTTAATAACGATGGTCTCTCCTCGGCATGAAATTGTTTGGAGGATGCTATATTAGGTGCACATTTACAAATTTTCACCATCGCCTTTGCTAATTGGTCCTTAGGGGACAGGTTCCGAGCGTTAACAGCTTTCTGCGAATGAAAATGTTTCGTTCTCGCCGAGTGAGAGAGAGAGACAGATAGAGAGAGAGAGAGGTAGACAGAAAGAGAGGGAGCCCCAGAGCCTCATTTAGTTAACTTCCGTTGCGCTGCGCTGAAATAATAGTTATTCTCTTTTCAATTGCTTTAAATACCGGTGCGACATCTGTGCTATTTTCTCACACAGCGGAATTTTAAGGCTTAGGATTGCATTTTTTTACTAGCTTGACGCAGAGGAAAAACTGGTATTAGTACACGGCGATGTATAAAAAAATAATACTGCAATCTTTGATGTTTTATTCCTTAACCGTCCCCTTCTTTTTTCATTAATCCAACTCCCAATTTATTTCCCCGTTTATTTGACAATTTTTTTACTTTCATTTTTTCCTAATTACAGCTAATTGTTCAAGGGTCACAAGCACCCCCTTCCTCCTTTGTGTTACCGATATCCAATAACCATCCTCTAAAATCTCCTCCCCTCTTATTCTCCCCTCCCCCTGTTATGCATATGTATTTATGTATAATTATTTATGTATATAAATATTGTGGCCTTAAAAGCTAGCCGTTACATTTAAAACCGATAGTTTAATTCTTGAAACTTCAAATTACGGCTGAAAAACATTTTCTAGAGAAGTTATAGAACCAAAAATTATTCATCATTGATCTTCCATTATATATATGTAGGATCTATCGTAGTTTCTCAATTAACTTCCTATGTGAACTCTGATGCGGCCCGCTGAAGCATTCCAACAGCTCCCCACTTTGTTAAACAATTTTCCAACCGCCTCTAAATATGCTCAACACTTTACAAGCACTAAAATGCTTGACGGTGCTGTGGTGGATACTAGAACGGCCGAGAAGATAATATTGGCCGAAAGGTTTGACGCACCGTTATTTATGTCGTTTAAAAGTAGTAATAGCAACATCCAACTTCGCGGATTGCAAGATCTGGACATAATATGCACTTTCTCAATATCTCATGATTGTGCCTCATACATTATAAAAATTTAGCTAGGTGCTTTTCGGAACTGTGTACTTCAAATAATCCAGCGGTTTCCAAACTGGGGATCGCAAATTATTCAAGGTGGATGCGATTACGTATTACTGTACGTGTAATAGTTTCAATATTTTATTTTTAATTCAATTTTGTAAATTCATTTCATTATTGATAAAAACCAAAATCCCAGTTTTCTATAAATATTCCATTCGCATTTTACATTTATCGGTTTATGGAACGAGGTTAAGGGAATCGATATGAGGTCGGTTGCCTTAATAGGGGATAGCGACAAGATCGGCTGCCGCAAGAGGGGTCCGAAGATACAGGTATCCCCCGATTTACGCTAGAGTTGCGTTCCTGGGAATCTTCGCATAAAGCGAAAACGCACAAATCAAAAATATTTTTCTCATTGAAAATAATGTAATAGGCGTTGTTTACGCTACTGATCAATATCTTCCACTTATAAACGTCTTTAAATTTGATTTAATGAGCGTTTTAACTCCACAAAGCGTTTTCTACGTGATATGGCGTCCTGTGCAGCGTCCACTTTTGAAATTCCTAAATTTTGTTATTCTTTAAGTTTCTGCTATGCATCACAGAACTATCGAAGCTCCTTCGATCAGTGAAGTTCATATACAAATATATTCTCTTCACACTACTATGAATATTTTTGCACAAAAAAGTGGGTTCAAGTGCGTTATTTGCGCAAAGAGGAGAACAAGAAAAGAGATTCTACTGCCGTAGGAACTATCGAGGAAACTTGCACTAACGATGCAATGAATGGTATCAATGCAGGGACGATAAAGGTAAATAGTAGACGGGCAAGAATCTATGAAATATCTAATAAATAATAAACTATTAAGAGTAATTATAGTGCACATAACGAATCTCATAAATGCAAATACGCGACGTGTGTATTGATAAATGGTCGTAAAAACAAAATGGCGTGTATGCGAAAACGCCTAAATCGGGCTAGCGTAAATCCCTGTACATGGAGTTTGAGAACCGCTGCAGAAACGGACTTCGGCAAAATGCTAAAAGCAAATCCCATGTTGTAAAAATAAGCTCGTTATTTGTGCCTGACAATGAGAGACGAATTCGCATATCAAACAAGAGACGAAAATCCCCAATCAGATAAACGCGATCCCTACTCAGAGAGAGGCCCATTTTGTACGACAACGTCCAATCAGTTCCCTCGCTAAGAGAAAGGTTACTTCCAAACAATCAACCATAAATAAGATTTGGGCTGATTTTTTTCTATTCTTCCGACGGCATATTCGAGCAAAATAAGTCTCGGAAGTCCATTATGACGTAAATACCACCGGAATGAAAAAGTAATGACTCTCTCGACTGGGGTTCTGTCTCTAGGTCTCTCTCTCCCACGTAGCTTATTAAGAAGGATGAATCGAAGGGGAACGAGAGGTTTCTTAAAGACACCTTTTCATCATGGATAGGAAAGGAAATGAATCTCCAAACAAGTTGATCGAATCCCAAACGAGATTTAGGTTCTCTCTCTCACTTCCTTCGCTCTATCATTAGATTTCGACTTGGCAAATATGAAAGCCCTCTTCGCTTCCATTGGGAGGTTGGGGTTGGTTAGATGGAATACGAAACTCTTGGAGGCATCCACGTGCCGACGCGTCGATGTTCCCGAGGGGGTGGGATGAAGGAGAGGGAAGGGAAGAAAAATATGCGGCGACTTCCGTGATATTTGCGAATCGCGGTACTTAGCGGAACCCCAGTAGATGTGACAAAATCATGCTCTGCTGCAGGTAAAAGTAAGGACGCGTATAGGCTACGTTGAATGAACGAAGTTGATTAAATTCGAAGCTCCGTTTTACCAGTAAAATGGGACGAGCAATTAGAGGAAAACCGCGCAAATCTAAGTATGACTGTTTTGGCATAAAATAGTGTATGAATCCATCTGACCAAATGATAGGATACAGAGAAATTGAATTTGTGGTAGAGCGGCGATTATCCTCAATTTTTTTCGGGCAATTTTAGTTTGTGCTGAGTACGACGGTGCTTTGCGTTGCCTTGAAAGTTAAAAATCGTGCTAACTTCTTTTGACTCAAAGTTGTTCTTTGCTAGGTTGAAAACGTTCGCGAAACTAAAAAGAGCGTTTTTTCGTTGAATTACTAAATGTAAATTGCGGAAAAGTAGGAGAAAGGTATTTGATGAAATGTTAATGACCATGCGGGGTGTTCGAACTTCAACGACATCTGGCATAAAAAAACCAGTGACACCAATGTAATTCGGTTTTGAGAAGGAAGATGAAAATTCAGCTTATTTTATTTAAAAACAATGCTCAAAATATATGAACCTTTACTTTATGTACATTTTAAAAAATTATTTCCAATTTGCGATTGTCCGGACCACTCATAGTCCCAATTATCCCAGATAATAGGCGTCTTATTGCAATAAACATTTTCAGTATCTTTCAGGAAATGGTTACGAAAAATACGATAACACCCGCGATACCATAATTATGTGTTGATAATGGATATAATATTAGTCTAAGTGTCAAAAATAAAACTTTCATGAGAAAAATATCGTTAAAAATTATTATATATACAATTTATTTGATACTTGTGCTGTTTATTTTACTCAAACGCGCATTGGGGTATTTCGATTCGCGTACCGGATTTCCTGTAATCTAGTTATCGCTTAATCGAAATCTCATTAGTCTACTTCATTGCGGCGGAACGAGATTTAATTTATAATGAAGCAAGCACTGGTTTAATTCCCGTGGACTATATACAGTATTCGATTTCGACCGATACACTACTGAAAACTCGGAATCGCAGGAGCTTTCAAGGATAGTTTTACTGGATAAATAACTCCGATATACCGAATTTATGAAATTACTCGCTTATTGCACTGGGAATGAACCATCCATACCATGAGTTCACCGGGGATTCAACCACACGAGAGAATCATTCGCGAGCTCAATAAGTTAGTTATTTTGATCCAACTGTGCCTTCAAATTAATAGGGCATAATTATACAAATTTAGTCTGCAGGTGCGCTTCATGTATGTATATATGAGTATGCACCTATATGTATGTATATATTCATATGTGTGTGTGTGTGTATGTATGTATATATGTGTGTGTGTGTTTGTATGCTCATTGCGTACATGGGTGTCTACACAAAGTCATTGATAAAAATAAATCGTCCACTAAATGCGCTTCAGTTATGTATGTAAAGCTCAATTTAAATTATAGGAGATTATTATTTCAATATACAATGCAAGTGGGCGCCTGGCCCGGTGACAAAGTTACAAAATTAACATATAAAAAAAACATTTAAAACATATAAAAACATATTCAGAAGATTCAGTTTACAATTTTTCACATACCACATACAGTATTCTATTCATATATTTTTCCTGTTAGGAGCTTCGAGTTCGAGCTCCTTCGTTAATTAATTCATCTTACAATATTATTTAATTAATTAATTAATTTAATTAATTAATGAAGAAGATTATACCGATCGAGAAAAATTGTCTATAGGAAATAATGCCGGGGCGCAATATCTACTCTACCTATCTCCCTTTCCACGAATCGAGTACGTCGCCGTAAAACCCTAAAAGGAAATGCGATACCGATATCTGTTAGATAAGCAAACGAAACGTTTATGCTGACACTCGTAGATTACCCGATGAACGGAATTGCCTCTTCATTTTTTTTGGAAACGCGCGTATCTACCCAAAAAAAATAAATAAAACTTACAAACTGTCACACGAAGAAAAATAGAGGGAGTTGACTCTTTGAATATGTACGACATCGTTCTGGAGCGACAACGATTATGTTGTAATTCATAATTTTGAGTTCTATGGTATATCCGACTCTTGGGAAAGGTTTAATTTTTTATAATTATAGCCACTATGGGATAACGGGAGCAATGTTTTTTCCAAAAATATGCATCAAGAAATAAAAGGAAGGTGTGTATCGATTTGCTTTGAAAGTAGAAAAAGGGGTTTTATTAAACGTTCGACGCAATCAAGTAATTATCTATTTATAATACAAAGAGTAGGATTCTTTGAAACGGTCATAATTTCACATTCCATAAATTACTCATGCAGAAAGTTTAGTTTTTGTACCAGTAGATTTAAAAATCTGTTTCACTTTGATTATGAATTTCCCTTAACATTCGCGGGCTAGATTTTTTAATAGAATATATATGGGAATCAGAGCTGGATTCAATGTAGTTACACTTTCAAAAATATCTTAGGGCTGAGGTACAGACTCTATACTTTAGCAAAGAGGCAGCTAGAATAATAGCCAGGTTACATTTAGATACTAAAATATGTCAAACTAACCTCAAAATTGTTTTATTAACCAAAAAGTAATATTTTTCAGATCATCGTGCGTGGGAACTGAAATTGCCAAACCAACCTAGGAGAATGATGCTTAATTCGGAGGTACCGAATAAATTGTTAAACGTTAATGAATGAAGTTATACAATATTAATATTATGATTACTAGTATAAAAACAATATAAAATTGTCATTCAACAAAATGTTTTGAGTTTACCATTGTCACTTAATCAGCGATAGAATACTTTGTTGTTTTAATTCCAGCGGAATCCCTCACACAAGTGAAAGCTCCTGGTCTTCTATTACAAAAACTAATCCTAAAAGTTTCCCATAATTTTAATAATTATTTGAACTCAAGGAGAATTCGCAATGGAATAAAGCTGGTTATACAACAAAACTAATTTATAAGTAATGGAATTGCCAGCGGAAACGAGGAAACGCTCCAGATTTTTAAATCCACGGATTTCGTTGATTCCCTAGGACGAGGAATATTATTATCTTCGTTTAAAATACGGTCATTTCCAACAAAAATGACATGCTCAATGAGAATCAAGGAATCCCAAGGCCAGGTAAAGGGATTATCGCAGAAAATTATATTCTTTAACGTAACCAATTCTAAGCCGAAATATCAGTAAATTTACATGAAAGCAAATAAGTATGACAAAACGCATTACGATTAAATCACAGACTATTCGACTGATCAAGAAGTTTTGAAATATGATTTTTATTTAGAAGCCCGTTTTATGATTATAAGGTCCTTTTTGAATTGCTTACTAAAATAGTCCTAAATTTATTTATTAGGTAGTTTGCAAATTTAAATGTATGCAAAATGAAATCCATTACTTACTTTCCAATAGTTTTTACATTATTAGGTGTTTAGTCGTTTGTCGAATAATAGTAACTTTTCGGATGGGCCGAATTTCCAAACATTTCACATAATAAAAATATAAGATTAGTATCACATATTGTTTTACTTATATTATGTATAAGAATACGGAGTTTGACCCAACAAGTTTATCCCTACCTTTGATTTTCCATTGCATTTAAAGATATATATCGAGCTGCGAATTCGAGAATTGGAAGTCGTACGCCTAATTGATTACTAGATTAATTAACTTTATAATTTATTTAAACAAATTTGTCTATTGATTCATTTATACGAGTCCTAGTCGGGTCAGTGCGAAAGTGATTTATCAATAAGAATAAAACGCTGATTTTCAAAATTACTAACAGGACGAAATTATTGTTGACATGACAACACAACAGTGTCTTTTCATACATCGTAACTTAATTTCCGACAGCATTTGTTTTTATTTTCGTTTGATCAATATAGCTAACGTCTTTTTCATTTATATATATATATATATATATATATAATATTGTAATGAAATAAATAAAGTTTTATTAGGTTCAAAAATAAAAAAATGCATCTATAATATTAACAATTAACGAATTCCGATATTTAAATGTAATTACGTTTATTCGTCAAAACGTTTTGCTGAAAATTCGTCAAATAATTGCATATTGAAAACATTTCGGAGAAGATTTACAAAAAAACAGAATATAAAAACTTGGGCGAGTTTCCTGTAGTACCTATCGTTATGAGCCCTTCCTAATTATAAATACAAAATTAAAGAAATTATTGAAATTATTTTAATAATTATAATATTTAATTACGTCTATCGTGCTTTTCCTCAACAAAATTTTCCCCTGAGCTTATTATGGATGTGAAGTTTTCCTGCGGAGATATCAGTTTACAAAAGTCGATGTATTATTTTCAACCAATCTCAGAGTGCACTTTATATGGTTCAGTTAGATATCTGCAAAACGTTCAGTTCCGATGAAAATTAATTTTGAGGACTTTTAGTTTTTGAAAAGGAACGAGGAATTCAATTTCTGTTAAGCTTTCAGAAGTTCTATCGCCATCGTGAAAAATGTAAGGGCGGAACAAGACTAACGTTCACACGAATGATTTAAAAAATAAAAGAAAACGAGAGATAGATAAATTTAGAGCTGAGCTGAAAGAATGATTGAAGATCTGAAACAGAGATAAAGGCAAACTTTTAACGAGAAAGTTCCCATCGTTGCGAGAAATTTATCGAGCTGTCTTTTTTCTATATTTCAAATGAGGATCCTCTTGGTAATTGCACCTTAAATTGATGGGGAAGGATCTCCTTAGAAGGGCTTCATCCGTAAACCATTTTATTTTTTCACTCCGGCGAAAGAAAAGTAACTCACACCCGGGAAATGATTGCAGTCTCAAGTGAATATGACAAACTATTGAGTGGCAAACATATAACTCCGCAAAAGTTGCTTTACGAAAAATCGTTTAAAACGTTTATGCCGTGAATAAAAAATTTCAAGCGATGGAATATAAATACTTGTGAAATTAAAATAAACCGAGGCATTAATTGACGTCGATAAAACTTTTAAATGCATAAAGTTTAACTTAGAAATAACATTCAATATTTTCCATATATGTGCTTATTAATGATTTTCTTTGAAGAAAATAACAAAACAGCATACTGGAAAGAATGCAGAATATAAAGTACTCATTGAACCAGTTTTAGACTTGAGAACATTGCATACATGGACGGAAAATTACATTTTCTTTTCCTTTCTCTTTTGAGATGGAGTGAAAAGAATAAGATAATCCTAGGTCAAGGAAAGAAAAAAGCTTATTATGGAAAAAAAATACTGCAGTATCCACCGGGATATAAATATAGAACAGGATAAACAAGGAAGAAAAATAGCATTTGGGCAAGCGGAAGAGAAAATTTGACTAGCGATTTAAATGTAATCAAGCATTGCGGAATCTGACTGCATGAGTCTATATCACACTAGTACAAACAGAATATGTGATGTATTATCTTGGAGCAAAGAAGGATATCTACTGATATAACTAAGAAATAATTTTTTGTCTGTACATTTTAAGTAATTCACGCGCAAAAAAAGTTCTCTAAATTATCGATGCCTAGTATTTATAGATGGCCACACCGTGTGCTATAAGATACCACTTTTTAATATTCCTGCTGATTCCCCAATGCGGGTTTTATTACCCCTCACGTTTTATCCAAAACTTAATAAACGAAAGCTAAACCCGAACCTTCCTAGATCGACGACATAATCACCTTTTTCCCCGCAGCTTTTTACCGAATCTTCGACTTCCTCCCAAGTTCAATTTCGGTCTTTTTTTTTAAGGAGAGATTACTACGTAATTTAAATTCCTCCGCCCTCTTTTATTTCCCTAATCTTTCAGATCCCCCTAACCACTCCCGCTCTAAGTTCGAGGTTTCGCGAGAGGCATTTTTATTTTATTTCGTGTATTTTTTAACTCACTCCCTTTCATCTCCTCACTCCTTCCATCTCGGTTGCTCTCCATATCTTTATTCCCTACATTGCTTTTACGGCGTACGCGAGACCAACAAAAGAGACGGAGAGATGTGGGGTGGAGTCGGGTAGAGGGAGATGGCGGGCATCTGGGGAAAAATAGAGAAAAAGACCGAGGAAGAAGAGAGCTAAAGAGATAGGAGGGGGAGGGGAGGAGATGTGCGGTATGGGAGAGAATCTCATTATTGGTTTCCAAGAACGTAGATAGCGGAGGAGTATGGGGGAGAGCGTGGTCGTGACGGAAAGGGAACAGGAGGAAAGGCTGGGAAAGCAGGAGGCGAAGGAAGTCACAGCGATAGGCATAAGAATATTGCGGGGGACCGGAGGAACAGAAGAAAAAACGGAAGCACTTTTCCCCACTCCACGTGTAAAGGGAAATGTAGGGAAACGGAGAGAAAATAAAGACTGGTGGAGGTTGCGTGGGGTATGAGCTAGGCAATGCGTCGCAAGTAACTGGGAGGTAGGAGATGGGGAGGTGGAAAGAAATTCTTTTAGAGAATCAAGTATAAATTTTTTTCATTGCGAGAGGATGAAGAAAATGGAAGGGGATGATGTCGTGTCGGGAGGTGGGGGATGTTAAGAGGAAGATGACAATGCAAGACAGGAGATACTCGTATGGAATAATCCTCACAATAGGAACACGGGGCGTAAACTACTCGTCGCATGCGGGATGGATGATTTGGACGTTCTGAAAGGGAAGTTGAGCGCGGTGCGTGGCTGGCATTGTTCTTTTTAGTGTGTTCTCTTCGTGGCAGTTTTTATTCGTGTATTTTGGCCTCTTTTGAGGCCGAGAGATTGGAATGTGGAGTAAATATCACTTTTATAGCGTTTTATGAGTCAGTTTGAGAGGAAAATATGATGGCATTTGGATAAATGTACTTGAGTCGCGAATATGGATTACAGGGCGAACGTTTAAAATCAGTTTGTAAATACCAAAAAAGCAGGTTTAAAAAAAAACTATTTCATTTAAAAGGTGGAATAGAAGAAATACGTTTTATCCTGAGCGTTGACAAGACAACAAATATTGATTTGGCAATAATTAAATTTAAGATTCCTAAAACACTTCGAGAGTTCAGAATTATAATATCATGCCAAAAATAAAAAACTGATTTTCAACTCTCATATCTACACTCTTTCATCGGAATAACGTAAAAATCGGTATCTATTAAAGTGATCATCCATTATGTAAATTTTTGTTAAGGTAATCATAAGAGACATTCTTACCAAAAATTATTGCGCAATTTTTGAAACAGTAAATTCTCTCGAAAAGTTTAAGAATAAGTTAGAACAATGGAAATGTAACGTTCTTTTTTGTTTGAGGTATCACGTAATAAACCCTAATATATATGCATTGCAGAACAAATTTTAATTCATTATAACACCACGCAGATGGAAATAGTTAAAAATAAAAAAACATCATTTCATTGACTAAAATGAAGAGTTATGTGGTTCATTTTTTGTATAAATATTATCTCATTTAACCAACTATTCGATATAAAAGGTTAGTAGCTCGTTTTCTGGCAATTTTAAGAAAAATATTTAAAAAATACTAAATAAGAAAGTTTTAGGGTTTCAATTTTGTAAAACAAACAAAGAAATCTCCCGGAAAGACCTTTTTCGGAAGCACTTGAAACTTTTCCGGGCTTTTTGTATGTTTCATATTTTGGATTGAGGAAATCCTCTGATTCCGTTTAAAAATCGAGCTTTTTTGTATTTTTACTGCACTCGCATTCGGGGGTAAAATTGCGGTTAAATCTCAATACCACTCAACGTAATCAAATGATATGGCAACAGAGAGTGTGCCAAAGATACATTTAAGAAATATATTCCTTCATGGTCTTGCAATTTAATTTAAGGGGGCTACGTATTTTATATGTGTGGTTTTTCAAAAAACGTTTTTACTACAACCAATGGTGAATTAGAGATAGTATCGCAAAAAAGCATTTCTTTTTAGCCTCTCAGCAGTCATCGAGAGTGGAGAAGGTTGACACCTTCCAGTAGATTTAATGAGTGAAAACTAAATTATCGCCACCCTGCCGCGAGACTAATTTGGAGTATTTCATCTAGGAAAGTAATGGAATGAGCCACAGGAAATTAAAGGATGCTATTCCTTGAAGCCCTTGCAAAGTATGGACGCAACTGCGTTGCTAGGAGAATCCTCTTACTGACTGGGAAAAAGGCCGTTGATAATTGATTAGAAGAACCGTTGAAAGGCGACGAAAGAAATTGAGAAATAATGATATTAAAATTTTTCTATTTCCGTTACGGCCCTTTTCTGGTAGAGCCAATTCAACGGCGTTTCTGAATTAAAAAAAGATGAATTCATTCTGCAGCTACTGCCGTTTTGAATTTGTCCTTTTATTTTATTATCGATTCTGAAAAATCTTTTATTAATTACCATAAAAGGACGTCCTCTGGCTTCATAATTTTATTTGCTAAGTAAATTGAGCATATTTACATATTATAGGTTTTGATAAAGGAATGTTTAAAGATAAATTTATTTAAATGCAAGCCATTACAAATTTTAACCTGTTCCTGTTCACATACTGATATCAGAGGTGGCCAAACTTTTTTTAAGACGGGCCAATAAAACGGCGCGATTTAGTTGGCAGTCCACTATCCTACTATCCTTAGCATTCAGTTTAAATTGATAGTTAAAGCTAATTTAAATTATGTCAAAAATAAATGGGAATTTTAAAAACAATAACAAACTTAAACAGATTATTTTAATGACTTTAAATATTTATTAAAACAAAAATATTGATATAAATATCTCCATGTGATCTTTTAATATGCTTTTCAGTTAACAATTTCTCAAAGTTAGGACTGTTTCGAGATTTCAAAGTAAATAAATACTCGTTTTGAGGTCTCCTGAACATGTTTTGACCATTTTTTGAATGATGTTTGTGTGTGTATGTGAGTTTTTTTGTGGATGCTCTAACTCAAAAACTATTAATCAGGTCAACGCAAAATTTTATATTTAACATTTTCATGAGTCTCAAGAACTGATTACTTTTGGTAAAGATCGGTAAACCGGAAGTGGGTGTTTACTCTTCTCATATCCGTTTTTTGAAATATTTGCTTAGTATAAAAAAATGTTTGAATAAATGTAGGAAATTTAATTTTCTACAACCTTTTTTGAAACATTTTCCCATGTATTGCATTGTTAAGAGATATTATAAAAACTAATTTTTTAGCTGCCACCACCTACCGACGACTATAGTTAAAAATTTACGCTTAGTTGTCTTAGTAACGCCTCTTTTTATTATCTTAATTGTTGGAGATTCCTACCTATATCCAATATCAGAAGGCTACGGTATGAGTTTATTTCTGTTCTTTGTAATTCTTTAAGTTTTTCTCGCAGTTCCTTAAAATATTCATATTCATTTAACCTATTTGGAATTTTAAGAAATATTACAGGTATGGAGAAAGTCATATGGTGGCCACATCAGATTTTTTACTCTTTATGAACAATTCCCGGTCTGTTTAGCCAAGATAAATTTAAAGGGTATACCTTTATAAAGAACGTTGGTCCATAAAAGGCTCCTTTGAATGGTAATTAACTGTGTGCTTTGGGTGCAGACATGCGCAATTGTATTTTTTATCGATTAAAAGAGTTAAAACGTCAAAAGCTTTTGTATATGGACCGCTAAGAGCACAGGTTTATCGTAATAGTTTGTGTCTCCGTGTAAGGTCTCGGTTCTGATTTTGCGATAAATTTCACACAGGTTTTAGGACTGAATTCATTAATTCGCTGCTTGCGATCCCGAGTCTGTCCGTTTTGATCTCAAGCACACCTATTATACAAAATAGTAGGGAATAGATGTTATCGGTTGGTTGAAACTTGCACTTTATATTTTATAAGAACCAACGAGAAACTGATGATACACGTTCTTCTTTAAATGTGATACATCAGGCATGAGTAGAAATTAATTAAAATTACGTCCATCATAAGGAAAATTGTTGAATAATATTTTCTAAAGTTCCTCAAAATTGATAACTGTCTTTTAATTCATTTAAATAGACCTTTGAACGATGTAGAAGTAAATGTGGTTCTTTAAGGATTTATTGTTGCGAAAATCCTAAATTAAATCTTCAATCGCGATGTCATTTCTTTAAAGTAAATTAAAAGATGCTACAAAATCACATGTAGATGTCTCTTAGGTGTTTCAACTGTAATTTATATGTCGAAATCTAAAGAATAATCTTCTGTCTGTAATTGCCGCCAACAACCATTGTCACAAACAGTATCGATAACAAAAATTATCAACAAGTTTTATATTGAGAGGTCTAAGAACCTTCATATGAAACTAAATACAGCAGTAATTAGATTTTTGATTTTCATGAGGAAATTCACCTTTTATTTTTACATATAAATTCCGCATAAAGTATTACAACTTTAATTTGTATTTCATTATAAATATAATATAATTTTGGATTTTAAAAATTTTGGAAGCAATAAAAACTGAGTAATAACCACCATTAGTTAGAAATAAGTCCGATAGCAAAGAGCCTAAATCGCTGGGAGTAAAAGTTATTTCAGTAAAAGGTTCGCCTCTTAATGGCATTTGTAATTTTTTAATTAGAAAACAAAATAATGCTCGCAATTGCTAGTGAAATAGTAAAAGGTCTCTCTGGTGTCGCCAAAAAATTATTTTAAAGGGATTATCTGCGCGCAATTCATATTTAAGTCTCTAGTTATGCTTAGCAATCTACCGCAAGCGTTCCGACCCGGCGAAAACGTACGACCGGCGAATCCTGCGGGGAAAATAACAAAACTCCACGTTAATTGAGTTCGCGGAGAAAGTGGCGCTCTGGGATTTGCCGGTCGCTTGAACTACCGCTGCGCTTAAAAAAAGCATAAACAGCATAACGAGTTTTCACAAAAGCAATAAAAAACAACAAGCAGTCAGAATCCCGCGGAATGATGAAACCGTCTATTGCAGTATCGCCTTTAAATTATTTTTCCACTTTCTTAAAGATCTCTCTATATCTATTAGAAGGCGAACCACACAATTGCAATTTCCTCCTAGACGCGGGAGCTAACTCTAGCCAACGTTTTCCCATCCAAATACCTGAACTGTTAACTGGTTATTTACGCTCATTTCGGTTTTTCATTATAAAGCTGTAAAAAATTGACGACCCTTTTAGCGCATGATAGACTAATAAAATTTTGGGTTAAAAGCAAACGTTCTGAAACAGTTTCCGACTATATCTCCGCCCGCATTTTAACGCTTCTCGCAGCGAACGATGCGACAATGTCAGAATAAAAATTTTGATCGATTTAGCCTTTTTCCTAATCTCTCATACAAGTAATGGGGAAGTTATCGGCGTAAATAAATTACAATGATAAAATAATAAAACATCGTGAGGGTTTTACTTTAAAAAGTATGTAATCACCTCTGATACGTTTTCTGGAAGAACGTCGTGTACACTTAATAAATGATAAAGTGCTAGGGAAATCTCCTTCCTGCATATTTGAAATCTACACCCATCCCTCGCTTTGTATGGTACGTACGCTCGTCGAAAAGACCGTGTAAAGGTAAACCGTGTAATGTGGGATAGGTTTTCCCACAGAAATAGAGCGCGTCCTGAGTTCAACATGCACCAGTTTAGTTATATTGTATTCAACAATGCTTCCTTTAATATTTATTACAACCTCTGAGTCGAATAGAAATATTTTACGATTTTTAGGCTGGTTTCAAAGGGAAGCATAGCCTTATGAAAAGGTCCTGTCTGTGTGTGTATAGGTGTGTGTCCCCTACTAACAACTTTTGAATCAATGGACATATTATCATGAAACTTGGTATGATGCTCATGCTGCCAGAGCCCACCTATATTTTATTTGGAGAAGACTGAAGTCCCGGGTTCGATTCCAAGAACGTTTTTTCCCTATTTATTTTACATAGGAAGTCTCAAATCCATCGTGCAGAGATGTTTTCTTCAATATTTTAAAATATCTTAAAATTGCGATATCGGAGCGAGGTGAGTACTGTTTAAAGGGGAAAAGAAGCGTTTTTGCGTTTTAATTCGCATTTTATCGGATTGTTGCCATGGAGACGATTACTACCGAACATGGCTTGAGCATAGACGAGTGAACAAATGGGTTAGTTTTTTCCCGCTCGACTTCTCTTCAACAATGGACAGTTGATCCATACGTATTGACGTATACACAGTAACATTTATTAAATTAGTTTATTAAAAAAAATAAATGCAAAATATGTCAGAAAGAGATTTTGACATTGCTTTTAGAATTTTAAACCTGATAACGCTCTATTGTTTTCCAATTTTCTCTATCATTCAAAAACTATGAACTGCAAGTGGTATTTATGGTATGAGAGTTCCTTGAAATGACTAACACACACTGAAACATTCCGTCAATATACATATGTAATCAATTCGGGACGATGATGATTGTTGCCGAACTCGTCTGGAGCATAGCCGAGTGTCCATTCCAGCCGTGTTTCGATTCATAGCTATCGAGGGAACAATCAACCCTTAGGTCGATTCATATCAATCGGAATCGCGGCGAAAATATAAATACTACATATTGTTATCAGTAACCATACCGACTCATTGAACAAAACGGCGCTTTTTCTTGTGTAATTCTTACGGCATCTTTGGTGAGAGAATTTTGTTATCTGCTATAGTTGGTCTTGAATTGGTTTGTTCCTTTTTGTTTTTTCATCGGTTTCCTTAACCTATATCTTGGTTGGTTTGTCCTAATTTAAAAAAACCACGTTTATTCTTGTGTAATTCTTACGGCATTTTTGGTGAGAAATTTTTTTTTTTTTTTAGAATAGAATGTTCAACAGTGTGAAATGGCCTTAGCACCAAAAAAAATTACTGCTACTACTAACACGAACATTTGTTAATTTTGAAGGTGGTATTAATATATTAAATTTATATTGAAAGGAAAGTAGGCAGATTAGTTATTTACAGAACTAATTGTAATGCTTGAAAACAGTTCTGAAACCGAGCTAAAGAGAAATTGTTGACCGTGCAATTCGAGCTATTTATCCAAAAAGAAAATAGCACTAAACCGAAACGGTGTAAACCTAAACCATTCAACTCTAGGGATGAGTGTCTATTTACTTTATTGAAAAGACACTGTCTATCTAGAAACTATTCTGAATTATTGCAGAGAATTTCTGATATTGCTGACTTTTAGATTCAATTTACGTACTTACAACTTTGTTAGTCTTTCAACTTTAAATTTGAAATCAATTTATAACTTACGAGTAAATGTCGTTTTTGGTACTTAAAAATACATCCTACTGTGTGAATGTGATCTTAAACAAAGACGTTCATGCATAAGTATGCGGATATGCCTAGTGGGGCACATTAATCTTCGATTACTATGTATAAGAAACATTCCGAAACGGAAAATTTCATTCGAGCTTAACGATCCCTAAGAGTTTTCAAAATGAAAATGGAGGAACTCATTGTAAGGGTAAAGCCCCCCTGGCGACTATACTGCAATTTTAACCTCCAGTTTTTTATGAATACCATTTATTCGTGGTCTTTTAAAAGAGTTCAGATTTCTTTCTATAGAATTATAAAGGTAACAATGTTGTGTGGAAACTTAATCATACTTGTGGTACCCGCAAAAACCTTTGCGAAGTCAGTCAGAAATCTGTGTTTAAGAATCATCTTAGAGAGGAAAATAACGTTATGCAGCATACACAGCAATTATTTTCAAAATTGTGTTATTAATGCTTTTAAATTATTTCTTTCTTTTGATATATATGAATTTTTTTTCATATACAATTAATTCAACCACTTATTATATTTTTTAAATTTATTATTAGTATCACAATTTTTTTGTACTTTGTTTATTAATAATAGCCCATATTGTCCTTTTAAAATTAGAAAACGTACATTATGAATGTGGTGTTTGTTTTTATAATTTACTAGGGAGATGCCCGTTGAAATTCAACGGGAAAGTTTTTTGTAAAATAAAAAGTGAACATAAATACACCTTGACTTTCTTTGAATGACAGAAAAACCAACTTTCATTCTTTTAGGCGTTCGTTGATTCAAGTTTTGAACTTATGTGATGATTTTAAGTACCTAATTTCAATATGCGAATAATTAATATTCTATATTCAAATTTATTTCTTCTCGTAAATAACGCAACGAATGTTGTTTACATTGGTTTCTATGAAAATATTTTCTCTCTCCTTCCATAAGGATTGAAATAACAATAGGATTTCGAGGTTTAATAATGCAAAAGTTTGGTAAGGCAACATTCCGCTAAAATGCCAATATTTCCCCAAAATATGTGAATTAAACGTCTTACACAGGGGCGTACTGATAGGTCCCGTAACCCCCGCAATGTGGGGAGGCACCGAGATTTAAGGAGCCCCCAATCATTCAAATCTTACTGACTAAGGCGTCCGACGCCCGCTTTAAGAACCTGAAAAATGTAATTGCGACTTCTACAATACGGCTTTATAACGCTAAGAAGAAGCATTTCTCGGCCTGAAAACCAGTGCTACGATTATATGCCTTCTGACGTCTCTCGCTCTTAGGCCAATGTACTTTCTCATGTGTCATCATTTCTTAAGTGTTGTGTATATCTATGGAGGATTAATGTGCTTATTTGTGTATATTGTGTGTATTTACTTGTTAAGTGAAGCATGAGGTCCGCGTCCACTATTCAGGTTCTACAGGATAACGACTTGACTTCAATTACCAGTCGGTTCAGTAGTCATTACTTTAGGCATCCAACATCATCATGAAGTAAGTGTTTGTTTTCATATATAGGTACATAGGTAGATTTTGGTTGAAGTGAAGCCCCCTTTCTTTTGGACACCACGAGCCGCCACTGACGACACAGGATTTTACAGATCGTATTTATTCACTATGGGGACGTTCAAATATTACGACAGCAAATGTTTAACAATTTTTAACCTCCTTTTCCCTCCATGGTAGCAACCGTTAGAATTTGGGTGAACCTCTCCCAATTCGTTGTACCTCCCTTTTTAATGAAGATTACAAAATGCAAGATATGCATGGCAATATTTTCAAATTCCTTCTTATAGCGTTGCAATAAATTTTGATGGTCTTTAAAGCACAATGAGGAAAAATCTGTCAGTTAAATACGGCAAAAGAATTCTAATGTCGGACGAAACTCAGGTAAAGAGCAGATGGAAGCTTGCTGTGGACGGGCTGTCACGACGCGTAAAGCGCACGTAAAAAGCAAAAAATTTCTTTGATAAAAAAACTTACGTAATCATTGGTCATTGGTGTTGCGATGTTTTCAATGCGGGTAAGTTCTTTACGGAAATCGCAACACTTAATGGTTACGACAATTATATAGTAGAAAATATATTTCGAAAACATAAACACCAACTCCATGTCAAAAATCACACAACTCTCACAAATATTAACACAAAAAATTTAAAATATATAAAAATACCTTTTGCTCCCGACGTCACCAATAAACCCGGTAGCATTTTTTCAGAACACAATTTTAAAACTGCAGATTTTAAAACAATAAACTCGCCAACCTTCTTCACAACCCAAAAGACACAATAGCGCTTTTGCAAAAATCCGGAATTTACAAGATTTCTTGCGGAACATGTGATAGGATATATATAGGACAGACAAGACGTAACTTAGAAACACGCTTAAAAAAAGCACTTAGCACGCTTTAGATCAGTGGTCGGCAACCTATGTCCCGCGAGTCAGAAGGTGACCCACCAACATGATTTAGGTGACCCACAGTCGGTCAACCTCCCGCAGGCCCAGACTCCCGAGAGCTCGAACACCAAACGCTGTAGGTTTGTAGCGCATGCGTGTAACATCTGAGCAGATGCATGCGCAACCACTTTACTTCCGTCGGCCGCTACTAGCCTGACGTGTACTAGTCGGCGCCAGTTATAGCCAAAGTTATCTCGCTGTTTTTACTTGTTTTCAACATTTATTGAAATTTTAAATAAGTAAGTACTTGTGAGTAATTACTGAACTAGTATTATGTATTTATGTGTTATAAAATGTAATTCATAGAATATGTTTAGCCATGTCTGAACGAAACCCAAGAAAGTTAGGCAGTTTCAAGTTATATGGGAAGAAAAAAGTTAGAATATATTCAAAGTGGAGAGCGAGTTGTGTGTACTTTGTGCAGTGAGAGTATAACTGGCCGCACATTCAACGTGGAGCGGCATAGTTTAATGAAACACGTCAGTTCACTGGTAAAATTGAGTGCAGAAGAAAAATCAGAATATATAAAAAGATGTGCACTGAATTATGAAAAACAAAAAGGAAGTTTGCAGAAATATGTAAGTCAAGGTCAGCATTCAACAAGAGCAAGCTTTGTTGTATCGTTATGTATAAACAAACAAGATAAGCCTTTTACAGATGGAGAATATCCGAAGAAAACTTTTGTGGATTGTGTTGAGGAACTTTTTAATGATTTTAAAAACAAAACGGACATTAAATAGAATTAATGAAATGCCTCTGTCCGCTCGCACTGTACAACGTAGGGTCGATGATATGTCCAATAATGTTGGAAAACAGGAAAAAACGACTTAATTTCCAGTGATTATATTAGAATTTCTCTTGATGAAAGCACGGACATCAATAATATAGCTCTTCTGACAATATTTACTCGTTATGGTGAAATCAATTCTCAACAAATTCATGAGGAGTTGTATATATTAATATCAATGCTAGATACAACCAAAGGATCGGGCATTTTCAAAAAAATAATGAAATTTGTGGATTTTGGTGATGGAAGAAAATTAGATTTAAAGAATAAACTTTTCTGTAACAACGTATGGTGCGCCAGACATGCTGGGAAAAAATATTGGGTCTATATAGCCATTAGAATATGAGATTGGCCGTCCAATTTTATCATTTCATTGTGCAATTCATGAGGAGAGTTTGTGTACTAAAGCATCTGTGAAAAAACTAAATGAAGTTGTGAGTTTTGTGGTGAAGATCATAAATATAATTGTAGCATTTTCAGCTTTAACACATAGGAGGTTTAAAGCTTTTTTGAAAGAAATTGAATCCGAATATGGCGATTTATTGCTACATTCTGAAGTTCGTTGGCTGAGTAGAGGTAAAATTTTTAATAGGTTTATCGCTTGTATCGACGGAATTCAAATATTTTAAACCGAAATTGACGAAAGTTACCCACAACTTGACGACTGTATCTGGTTGATAAAACTCGGGCTGTTAAGTGATATTACAAATAATTTTATGGATTTTAATTTACGCCTTCATGGAAATGAGCTCATTGTTTAAAAAGTATACGAAGAATGGAAAAATGTCTGTAGCAAACTTATTTTATTCGAAAATAATATTAAAACTTTGAAACAGTGAGAAAAAATGTGTATATAACGGAGAGAAACTAATTGAAAATTTTGGCTTAAATTTTGAACAATTATATCGGTAACATAAAAATATAATTTGAAAATAGATTCCAAACTTTAAAAACTCATGGTCCAATGTTTCCATTTACTATGAATCCCGACGAAATCAATGAAACTGATGTTTACACGTATATTAGGACGGAGAGATACAAAGGCTCATTTTTCCCTAGAACGATAGCTGAGCAGAATAAAACTTGCGATCAAAAGTAACCTCGCGTAGGGGCGTAAACCCATACCTAATTTTGGAGTTTTCCCCTTGGTGTTAATGCACCCCCTGCCACACACCCTTGCGGTGGTTTGCAGGGTAAACTGTAGATATAGCTGTATACTTCAATACTTAGATTTTTTAGGAATTGATAATCTGCAGATGGAATTTATTGAATTCAAAAGTTCGAAGATCAAAGAATTAGGCCATGAATTAGAAAAAAATTATTCAAAACAACTGCAAGTAATATCAGATTGTTGAGCATCTCTTCCATCAAAGTTTTGCAGTATGAAAAAAAATTCAATCGCTATTTTGTCCACATTATTTTCTTCCTATATGTGTAATTGATGGAATGATATGATCCGAAGATCCTATGCAGACAGGCATAAGCTGTGAAAGTTGGAACAATTTTTGAAACGAGAAAAAAGTCTGCTATGACCGGGAATTGAACCCGGGTCTTCCACTTGCCGGGCGGATATTCTACCCCTGAACTATCGTAGCAGAACATTTTCTCTCGTTTCTGAACACGGATGTTTTCCTTTGTGGGACGGGAACTAGCCAAGCTAATATCAAACTGCCCCGACAGATGTCCTCAAAGAGAATCATCGAAAGAAACTCCTTCCTCTCAAATGGTTTTTGTGCTCCTCTCCGAGGAGCACAAAAACAAGCGGGCTGTCAGTGCGTTGACATTTCTCACGTGATACAGTGAGCAAGGGGATGGGTTCTTGAGCTATATCGTCACAGGTGAGGAGACATGGGTGTCCCATGTGACTCCGGAATCGAAGTAGCTGTCCATGGAGTGGAAGCACACCTTATCGCCGAAAGGCAGAAATTCGAGCAGACAATTTCAACCCGCAAGATCATGTGCACAGTTTTTTGGGACCAGCAAAGAGTTTAGCTTGTTGAATTCTTTAGTAAAAGCAGAACAATAAACTCAGCAGCCTATTGTGAGACCCTGAAGAAACTGCGTCGTGCGATCCAGAACAAAAGGCGTGGCATGCTTACTCGCGGAGTTGTGTTGCTTCATGACAATGTTCGGCCACACACTGCTGCTCAAAGTCAAGCCCTCATCACGTCATTTGGCTGGGAACAAATGTATCACCCTCCCTACAGCCCAGACTTAGCGCTAAGTGACTTTCATCTGTTCCTGCATCTGAAGAAGTTCCTTGCTGGTCAGCGTTTCTCCAACGATGATGACGTCAAAGGAGCAGTGCACAAGTGGCTGTCTTCACAGGCGGCCCCTTTCTACAAGGAGGGGATACAGAAACTGGTGCCCCGTTATGATAAATGCCTCAATAATGGTGGAAACTATATAAAAAAGTAGTTTCATGTATGGCGAATCTGAAAAAAATAAAAGTTGTTGAAAATAAATTCTCGTTTTTTTAATAGCCTAAAGGGTACTTACTTTCCGTATGCGCTCATATTTTGCGTTCTGTTCTTCTTCACTAAATTCCTTTTTGTTTACGGTCGGATTCAAATCTTTAATTAATAGTTTTACTCGCCGTAGTCTCCTCTTCTATTTGTCACTATAAGGATTCTTTGGCATAATATAATATTTTGAACCTATTTCTCCAAATGGATTAAAATTAATAAAAGAAACTTACTTATTACTATATTTTTTATAATTTTATTCTTTAGAAAATATCAGTAGCGTTTTTATGAGGGAGGAGGGGGAATTATACATTAATATAAAAGCAATGATAAGAAATTCAGCTTTTAAAATATTTAAGATTTAGATAGGGAGAGTCCGTATTATTTGCTGCGCCCCCGCAGATTTTCCGGTAAGCAACTGGTTTTACATGAGAAATTTCGAGCTGTAGACGAGAAAAGATGGACAGAATAAGAAAAGCTATAGTTTTTTCTTTAAAATTGTTTATATCCTAAGATCGTAGGTTAATTCTTTGTAATTTAGATCTCAAAAAGAATAAAAGCCTGCACGTAGAAAAATTGATGTGTACGTGTTGTTTTATGAAAACTGGAAATGTCATCCTTGGCGTCGAACCCATGACTTTCTCGAGTTTTTTCTTAATCACTTTAAAATGTATATATATGTAGATAGTAATCTATGATAATTTTAGAAGAGGACGTTTAGATTATTGTTGTGCAAATTTATAATTTCTGAACTCCTTATCCCAGTTTATTTTTCCCTCCTATTTCGTTCTATACGTTGATTTTTAAAGAAACATTTTTGTGGGTTTTTATTTATTGTATGAAGCCTCTTTTTGCATATGAAATTTGCAAGAGAGTTTCCTTAATGAGCTGTTCTTGATCGAAAAACATAAAATTCTTTTAAATTCCCTTCCTTCAGGCGTGCCGAAAGAAGCTGAAAATAATCGATCATCAATCCAACCTTCGCCCGAGAAAACATTTGCGATCCCTCCACAATTTATATTCGCACCGGCAAATGATATACACGAACACACACACACACACCTGTCGCGTAAAATAAACGTCTGAGAGCCATTAATAAATAAACCCTCCCAAAACTTTGCTCAAACGTCGAAAAGCGTTTGACGCCCGCTTCGTTGACGTGGCCTCGTTTTCCCCTGACGCGTGAAGAACGTAAACTTTCTTCCCGCAAACCCTCCCTCCCCCCTCCCCCAATAGAAAACACCAGACGAGAGAGACCATTAAGGGGAATCGGTCGATAAAATCGGTAGTCTTCCGAAAACTCCGAGATTTAAGCGCTTCGTCATCATCACTCAATGGTGCACCAGTTTAAACCGTTCCTGCATTCTTTCTTTTCGTGCAGTGTCACCTTTCATTTGTTTGCCCAACGCATTCTCCCGGAACGCTTTAGACGCTCCTCTCTTTTTCCCTGCTGTTTCTGTCTCGCCCCCTCTCGAAAACTGCAATTGTGACTCGCCAAAAAAGGGCCTTCGTGCGAATCCAAACAATTGGAACTGTGGCGACATCAAATTAATGGGACGGCAGAATTGGGAATCACGGGAGAGCGGAGAAGTGGAAGTGTAACGGTTGGGACGGATTTGTGACTCTAGTTCGCGCATTGCCTCGCAAATCTGCATTAATGCCTTGAATGACGGTCTCTCTCTCTCTCTCTTCGCTTGTTATGGAGTAGGAAAGTACCTACCGCGGAGTGAAAAAAACCCTTTTGACCATTCAACCTAGCATCCCAGAGGGGATTACAAAAGGACGGAGGATTTTTATGGATTAAAAACAGTTCGAAGCGCATCGAATATGAGAATGATTTGGGAAAATAAACAAATAACTGTTTGTAAAGGAAATGGTTGCGCGTTTGGTAGTTACGTGAGATGGCCTGTGATAATTAGACTTAGCTGCAACATTTCTGGTGTAAACGAGAACCGGTCTGCAGTCATGAGTTTGTCTTACATAATATCTAAAGCAGTGTTTTTCAAACCTTTTTGAGTGACGGAACACTTTGGAATGGATCAAAAATTGGCGGAACGCCAATGTAAATACGCATATATATTTATCATTGCTGTGAGAACGCGCATGCGTGCTACAGCAGTTTAGAAGTTGAAACCTGCCACTTTCTGCTTCTTCGATAGATGGACTTAAGATGTGAAAGAAAAAAAAGCTTTATTTTTAAATTCATTAAGAAATTTCAATTTATAAAAAAATTATTTTCGGTGGAATATTTCGCGGAACGCTTAAGTAATTCCAGCGGAACGCCAGTGTACCGCGGAAAACCGGTTAAAAACACCGACAAGTTGTCACTCTTTAAGTTGTCAGTGAAAACGTTACGGTTACCAAACATTGTGCAATGGCAAAACCACATCTACCCAGGCTATGTGGTAGTCTACCGGCGAATGGAGCCCGTTAAGAAGAACAAAATCTATCAATTTTTGTTTAACACACATGCAACAGTATTTTCTCTTTATATTTAGCATATTAAAATGAAAATCAACGAAAATACAATTTTTATATAATCATTGAATTTCATTTTTACGGTTAATGCTTTATCAGTCGCAAAGTAAGGGGATCATCATTAATTCTTACATTGGTTCCCACGCAACTGGAATTAAGCAGATGACAATAAGGTACCATTTCAATTTATTTTTTTATAACTATACTTTTCACCTCGAACTTAATAAAAAAAGTCAATAAGTGAAGCCACAGTTAGTAAACATCCCGCCATAATTTTTTTGTTGACTCTTTTGCAAGCGACTTGGTGATAAGTGACAGTGTTGGGCATGAACGCCATTATAGATTCACTGGAGGATTATCGAACTCGTCTAGTGGCTTTAAGCAAGTTCATGAATAAGCGCTTGAAAAAAATCTCCAATACCCCTAATAAGGTTATGGTTTTCATATATATCTTATGACTATAAAAAGTACTTATTTTTTCATGTGATCATTTTAAAATCATTTTATGTTCATAGTTTGTGAGATAATGAATAGTAATAATTATGGCGCTGAAATAAATGATTTTCGACTTTTGACCAAGCGGAAATTCCTCCCGCATAGTAAGGCATATTGTGCTTATGACGTAATTCACGTAGCTTTTACAGGTACAGCGATATTACACTGATATATCCCATGGATTAGCCCTTCGACCACTTCTAGCCGGATGAGAATGTAAAAAAATATCCGGGAAAGTCTAATAAGGCAAATTGAGAGTGTGAGAACGTTGGACGATGCGGGTCATCTGCCCTTTTATCACGGCTTGAATGGAAAAACAGAGAGAGGCAGAGAGTAAGGGGAAAAGAGAGAGAGAGATTCTCCCTTTTTCAGCCTCGCAGACCTAATTTTCCGCTTTATACCGCTTCAGTCCGCCCACGCGCCGCGTGTCTGCAAAAGTAAAAAATCTCTATCCCCCTCTCGCATTTCAAGGGATTTTTCTCTCTCTCTCTCTATGCCTTTTTACTCTCTTTTCCGTTCTCCTATCTCACAACCCATCTCTTCCACCGAGTCATCACATCTCTCCCGCCCTCTCTCTCTATAATGCACGCTAAAGGCACCGTCCATGATCATGAGAACCGTGCGCGGTTCCGCAAAGAGAGTCGTTCTTTCCCGAGATTGGATTTATACGGCCTCCGCCGCGCCCTGTACGTATGTCGTTCTTCCCCATTGCAGCGCCGCCCACAATAATTCGTGATGCCGCGGAATTAATCGACGCGATGAGTTTTCGCGGGCGCGAGAGCGTGAGAGAGGAGTGAAGGGGGAGAGAAAAAGGATAAAGGAATTCCACGTAATATTCTCTCCGAAAATATTTCTCTCTCTCTCTCTCTCTATCTCTACGTTCAGGAGCTCCATAACGAGAATGAATCATAAAGATGGAGAAATTGATAAAACGGGTTATGGTCCCTAAAGTTCCGATATCACATTCGCGTTTTGAATATAGCGAATGGAGAGTATCGTAGTAAAGCGTATGGATTTAGTGTGGGGAATGCTAAATAAAACAGGAATGGTTTTGGAGGGAGGGTTTCTATGAAGTGCTTCCCGTTCAATTCAATATGTAAGCATAATTGCTTTTTCAGTAACTATTATTTGATAATGAGAATCTATTCCTCGCAGTAATGTTTCGATGAACATGATAACATGAACATCGAAAATATCTTTGAGGCATTCTAACGCTATAATAAATTCTGAACCGTCTTAAAATTTACGGCGAAAAATGAAGTAAACTCGAATTTAACGCATATTTTGGTATTATATTTTCAACATATAATATATTCAATGACATTTCGAAAAATCGTTAGCAATAACTTCGAAACAAGAAAATGTTTAAGCGATTGAAGCATAAAATAAATGTTCTCAAGCATAATTTTCTTGATTCAAAATCCTTAGTGTAATTTGTGAATAGGTCTATTCAAAATTCCTCTGTACACTGGTCAAAATGATCTCTTTCTCCTTTTCTCTCTTACCTCTTAAGGACTCGGAATTCTCTCGTTCATGTCTGCTCTTATTTTTACTTTTTCCCTATATATTACCAGTGATTTTCTCGAAAATTTTTAATTGTAATGTCGTCAAAGCTAATGATAAAAAAATTTCAGCGTCCCAAGAAAGATGAACACCCACACCGACAGTTGTATGTCGTGCAATGTGTAAAATACGCGTCTTTGAGAAGTTACTGAGAAAGTTGCCTTTGCTGGATAACCTGAGACTATGAAGTTTCTTCCCGAAAAACTTGTGTTATCCAGTATACATACAAAGGAATAAAAACTTTTGTTTTTGTTTCTACGGGGTAACTTAAAATGATTTATAATGCAGAATATTTGATGCATGAAAAATTGTTCCCGAACTCGGTGGATAAAATAGAAAAAATATTTAAAGATATTAATTTTAGCTTCAAAATGTCTTCTAACGAGCAATATTAACGCATATAAAATTAAAATTCTGTATTTAAGAAAGTATCATTATACGTAGTAGCATGATTAATTAGGTGCTTCGAAATCGGAGGACATTTTGCATCATGCAATTCAATGTCAAATATTTCATGGTCAATACGTAATATAAATCATGGTAAAGTAAAAAACATAAAATAAAGTTAAAATTAATGATAAATCATTAAACGTAGTTAACCAAATTGCTAAATACTGAATGGTAATATACATCAGCATAAATTTTAGAATCTTAGATTATTAAAAGTTTTTCCGAGCAAAAAATACGTTGGAACAAATGAGAACCTGCAAGTAAAAAAATCAAATTTATATTAACGGTTATTTTGTGGTTTATTACACACATTTTATTTTGGAAATAACTAATAAATGAAATATTCCCGTCATAAATCTCCTACAAAAACCCCTAACAACCTCATTTGTATTTTCCTTTATTAGCTTACATGTTATATCTAGTCTTAGCTTACAATTAGTTGAACAAGTCCTTTATTATTATTATTATCCTATGGAATACTCTTATTTTTTTGAACGAAAAAATCTAAGGATTTTACTTATTGTCCAAATACATTCAGATTTTTACACTAGTGCCAGTGCTACTTGGTTATATATCTAATGGAAATAATTATAATTTCAGTTAAAAAGAATAAAACGATAAGAGTTTTAAATAGATGATATCATGTTTACAAACCAATGAGCATCCTCCTCAGACGTCCAAATTGTTATCAGCATTATCTAGCTATCGCTCCAGTACCCAGTCAACCTTACTTACAAATTGATGAGCTCCTTCTTCTTGACTTAAACGAATGTAAAAATCACACAGAAATGGAGAAGATGGATTAGCGCCACCGTCTCATGCTTGTCTTACGCGCTGCTTAGTAACACACGACTCAATATCTTCAAGAATTTTAAACCTCATCAAAAATCCGTTAAGGGGAGATATAACATTCTCGAGAACACTCGGTCTCTAAGCGAGGCGGCGCGAGAGTCTAGCGCGGTGACGGGACGAGGTATTCGAAGAGAGAACGTTGACAGTTTGGGAGTGTAGTGAGCTGCGTAGCTCGGAAACCGGCGAGCTAGCGTTGCCAAGGGATATAAGGATGCATTAAGGAGAAGAGATGATAAAGTGGGCAGATGAAGAGCCGTCTCCGGCGATAGGAGATGAGAGGTGGAAATGAATGGATGAGAGGTGGGCCGACTGATCAGATTCCCGCGTGACGTTACGGCTGAGCTCTTGAAAAGTAGGATTTTGTTCGGAATTTTCGGAACATATCCGCTAATAAATGGTCTGAAAACACGACAAATATGCGGAAAATGTGAAACTTTATCACAGATGTAAAAATCGCTTCGAGTTTCAGAGAAATTGAGATTTTAAAGAGGAAACAGAGGCTATCAGGCCGAAACCTACATGACGCAGCAACAAAGAGTAAAATATCATCACAATGACCTTTTACATTACAAATTTTCAGTTGGATTGAATGAAATTTCTATTTTTAAGTCTTACATATATTTTTAATCCCGTAATGGTTACTGTTCGATGAATAATATATTTAATTTTAGATGGAAAATATGCGGTATATTTCCATAATTATGGATATGAATACCTAAAAATAAATACATGGGTTGCGGATGCAAATATAATTATTAAATGCATTCAAATAAAACAAAAATATTAACCAAAACGTAATTTATGCGGTAAAGATGGATTTATTAAGTACGTGGATCAAAATCATAAAAAATTCTTACGTAAGGATTTTAGTTATTCTGTTTAAAACTAAAACAAACAATCCTTAAAATAGTGTTACTACATAAGTACATATTATTATGTAAATTATTATTGCTTTTGTAAAAAAAAAAAAAACTTTCTCTCAAACACTGCAATAATTAACCATGGATCCATTTAAAATATAACGGTTTATTTAAAATTCTCTGTATAGATAGCAGTTAAATTCTTCTAACCTGACAGTTAGAACTCTAACCTGTATAACGACGTTGAAATAAAGGCACTTGAAGAATATCTAATGAGAATTTTTGTTTAAGAGATCCGTAGAAATGTGAGTGAACTTTCCAGGTAAATGATATAAGCGAAACAGCGACATCAAACACAAAACGAGAAGAATGATCTTATGCTTTTCCGGGTATTAGATGCGGTGAATTTCTTACCTGGCTGGAAACCCGAAAAATTCACCGCAAAAAACGAGAACTCAAATCGTTTGAAATGGAAGGAATCATTGCATTCGGAATGGAAAGAATCACTGATTTCGAAATGAAAACTCACGATCTCGTTCGGTCAGAACGACCATCACACGAAGCAATAAGCTCCGAATAACTCGCGCTTAACAAAGAGTTACAAAAAAGGGCGATGAATTATTCATTTTACGCTAGCACTCCTCAAGGGGGAAATCTAAAGCTTTAGATACTCTCGTATTCTTCAAATCATTTATTATCCACGACATACGTATTTTACGGAAGGTATTTTTGCTGCGAACGTTTAGAATCTAGATCTATCTACTTTGCTTGATGGGCGAAATATATCTTACGGACTAGGGGAGAACTAAGGAAAAGAAACCACCGAGAATGTCCAGGACGCATAACCGAGACGAAATGGCAAAAATAAATTGCTTTACTTCGTCCACATAAACCTCGCTAATTGGGAGGCGGAGAATAGCGGAGAGAAATAGGTTTATTTCTTATTATTTCCATTCACGCGCTGACGTGACTCCGGATCATCAATTATGCCCACACGCGATTTCGTCTGCGTATTTCACTTGTTTTCTCTTCACCCCTCTCACCTAAGAACACGAACGTCTTTTTTTCTCCCAGCCGTGAACACCCGGGAAATCTGCCTCTTTCTCTCTCTGCCTCAGTTTCTCTCTCTCTTCTTCTATAATCCTCGCTCTGCCTCTTTCGCTGCATCTCTTTCTTATCCATCTCTCCCTTCATCTTTCTATCCCTTACTTCCTCTCTTTCGTTCTCACTACTTTCCTTTCTCGTTCTCTCTTTTATCTTCTTCCCAACCTCTCTCTCCCTCCTCGCCCTCCCTCTCCGCCATCACTACTATATCCCTCTCCCTCTTGTATCCTTCTCTTTCTCTCCTATGCTTTTCCTCCCTCTCCCTTCCCTCACTTTCTCTTCCATTTTTCTCTCTCACACTCTCTCTGTCTAAAATCTTAAATATTACAATAACCATCTTTAAAGCATGTACCGTAAATATAGTACGTATGGAGGTTTTTGGTCTGAAATCCTTGGATAAGGGCGCATATTTATTCTACCAACCTATGAAAGGCGCACCAAGGGACGAACTTATCACACACAATAGGTACGAAAAGTCCTTTACAATGAATTTCACGCATCATAATTAGTGATTTTTGATAATGCTTTCTTTATAAACGTAAAGACTGTTTGTGTTCAAATTTAAAGAATATTTTTATTAGAAAGCCTCTATAGTTTGTTTCGCATATGATATTTTTGTTTATGAGATAGAATTTTTGTCATTTTGTTGGTATTCATGATATTTAAATAAATTTCTTGTAATTTATTCATCTTAGTTTTTATCTTTTGATTTTAAAAATTGTGTCCATTTATAGGACTCACCTCATTTCTTAGCACAAAGATAAATAAACGGCGCAATACACATTACACAAAGTTTCTCATATACGTACATACGTTTGATCTCACTACACTTTTTGCCCCGAAATCAACTGTGTGATTGTAAATTCACTGCCAATTATGTTAATAATGCGTAGAAACAGAACCAAAGTGACTGACACCATCAACCTCTCACGTCTAATACCTCTAACTAATAAGCGAGTGGCGTTAAAAGTGAACTACGGAATTTTAGACTAGGGAATCCCAGGGTTCCCCCTCCCATTTGACACGTGCGCTGAGCGTCTTGTACAGAAATAATGCCACTGGACGATATTTAGTTACTTTTTGGGATATATGGCTTAGTTATTATTTGTGACATCAGGCTGTACGTTTGGATGGATTTTAAACGAAATCCTTAGAGCCATTTTTGAGTAAATCCAATTTCGTTTCAAAATATCCAAGAATAAAGCACCCTTAATTGTTGCGCAATGTCATTTATCTCTTCAGAATGATTTTTATGAATGATATTATCCATAAATATGAGACATCAATTGATTTAGTTTAACCGTAAAGCTGTAGTAAGAGTTTGAATGGATTGCGGCGGAGGCGTGACGTCATAAGGCTTAATAAGGTAGCTTAGCGTACATTGTAATGTCACTGGAAGGCAAATAGAGAGTTCAAGAGATATATGGCTTAAGTAGTATTATTTATGACATCAGGCTCTAAAATTGGATAGATTTTAATCAAATTCTCTGCAGCCATTTATGAGTAAATCAAATTTTTCAAAAAATCGCCAAGCATAAACTACCCTTTATTTTGTGCAATATCATTTTTATGAAAAATGGGTCTGCAAAAGGTGATATATTGCACAAAAAGGAGATATCATTCGATTTTATGAACGCGTTTGGGCCCTAAATCGGCGAACAGACAGACAGACAGACGGCACGGCGAAACAACTTTTATAAACTCAGAGACAACTAAAACGTGTATTTCCATCAAAATATAAAAGTCTAATTTTTTCACAATAACAATAATTTCTCAAGATACTACGTAAATGAGAAAGTAAAAAAACGGGAGCTTCATTTGCTTAAGCAATATGAAAAATCGCGATTTATTTATTCAGGTTTACCTAGAATTTTGATATTTAAGTTATTCATAAATTTAGTAATGTTAATACACTACAAAGTATTTAATTCAATAATTAAGTTTAAAAAGTTTAACTTTCAATCCATAACCATTTGCTCAGAATCAAAATTTGAAATCTTGGAAGGCACCCTTCGCCGCCCATCGGTGTTTTCAGAAACATTTGTTCTGCATTGTTATTGATGGCAGTAGGGTCACACAAATAATAATAAAATTAACTTTCAATCTATTACCATTTGCTCAAAATCTTAATTTGATGATATTGAAGGTACCTCCTGCAGCTTTTTCAGTTATTTTAAAAGAAAAAAAAATTAATTTCGTTTATAAATAATCATTAAAGGCAAACCCTAATAGCGCCAAGTATTGAGTGGAAGTTTTTTAAGGTAGACCAAACGATACAACTCTTAGCATATGCAGTGTGTGTGTGTGATGCTACCATATCAAGGGGAGGAAAGACAGCTAAAACCTTTACAACATCTAATATGATGAATCATCTAGGGAAGTTTTATCCTCAAGAAATAGCAAAGGAAATAGCATCAAATAAATTGAAAAGGACTTGTACAGAAGCTGGGTGTTCAAGAACAAGCAACAGCACCTATGAACCTCCTGCTAAAGTACAACCTACTTTCGAAGCTGTATTAGCAAAGAAAAAGTTATGGGATATTAATGATAATAGGGCCAAAGTGATTCACTACACAATTGACGAAATGATTGCTGTTGATTTGCAACCATATTCTTTGGTATCGGACGTTGGATTTCAAAAATTATTAAAGAAGATCTGTCCCAATTACTACATCCCAACCAGAAAGAATTTTGCTAAAAATATTATTCCTGATATATTTCAAAAAGTCTAAACAAAAATTCAAATATCTCTTGATAAAGTCAAGTACATTTCTTTAACCACAGATATTTGGACAGCTAGAACAAACAATTCCCCTTTTTTGAGTGTGACAGGTCACTGGCTTTCAAATGAGTTTGAACAATATAGGGCTGTCCTAGGAATTGCTCCTTTTAGTGGCTCTCACACAGATGTTCGAATCAGTGAACAGTTAAACAATGCTCTTGAAGAGTATAAGCTGACAAACAATAATATCTTCCTGGTATTGCGAGATTCTGGAGCAAATATGGTAGCTGGAGTTAATAATTGTGGTTAAGAGTCACAATCATGCCTTATACATACACTACAACTTTCACTAAATGAATCCATGTTTGGATGCATGCCTCGAATCCATATTTGCCCATCAGACTGTGAAGAATATCATTACAACTAGTAGAAATATTGTAAAACACTTCAACCATTCTGCTTCAGAAGTTAATAATTTGATGGAAATACAGGATAAACTAGATTTAAAAAAACAAACATTAATTCAAGATGGGTCTACCCATTGGAATTCAATGTATTACATGCTGGAAAGAAATCTAAAACAACGAAAAGCTCTTGTGACATATGCTGTTGATAACAACATCCCTACATCAAATTCATACAAGTGGAGTCTTGTTGAGAAAATAGTTCAACTTTTAAAACCATTTGAAGAAATTACTAAGGAATCTAATAAGAGAGAATCCACCATTTCTATGATCATCCCAACAATTCAAACTATTAATTTGTTTTTATCAAAGGCTATACAAAGTGATAACTTCAGCGGAATTCGCACCACAATTGAAGAATTTAGATCTTCAATTGAAAAAAGATTTTCAACTTATTTGGAAAACAAATCTTTGTATCTATCTTCTTTCATGGATCCTAGATTCAAGATGAGATTTCAGAAAAGTGATATGGAAGCCAAAATAAAGGAATGGGTATTAGAAGCTGAGCAAAATGGAACATAACGGGGAATTCAGAGAAGATATTTCATATTCATCCAGTCTGGAGAGGATCAAGAATCCTCAAGTGACAATGCACTGACCTTTTCAAAATTGTTTGATGAATTATCTTCTGCTAAGACGGAGAAGAATGAAGAACCAACAATATCAAAAGAAAAGGAATCTAAAAAGAAAAGAACAAGCTTTAATAGTACATGCACATGAAAAATGCATCACTATTTGAATTTATCATTGCTACAAAAAACGATGACAATTTACAAAAAATCTTTCCTCTTTTGAGTAAATTAGCTTTAAAATATAAAAGTGCAACAGCTTCTTCAGTCGAAAGGGAAAGAATATTCAGTACAGGTGGAAATATATATGAATCTGCAAGAAATAGGTTGTGCCCTGAAAATGGAGAAACTCTTATGTTCCTAAATTATAATTTAAGAGTAATGAAATTTGATTATATTAATTAAAACTGTTTTAGTTAATTTGTTTTTTTTTTAAGATTCCAAGATTTTTTTCTTATTTGTAGCACAATAGTTCAAAAGCAATGTGTTTGTTTATCAAAATTATTATTTAATTATTTGTGTTTTTTGTATTAATAAAGCTGTTTATCAAAATTATTTCGTTTTTTTGTGTTTTTTTTTTGTATCAATAAATAGCCATATCAGCAGCCAGACTCTAAAAATTAAGGTAACAGTGAAGAAAGTAAAACTATTGCCATAATCCAATCTATTGGCAAAGCTAACTGATGATTCTCTTGGCAGTGATGAAATGACAGAAATATAAGTGAAAATTAAATTTTAAGGAGAACCGATTAGTCAACCAAAAAGCCGATTACAGATTAATCGGCAAAAGAGCATATACCGTCGATTACCGATTATCTACCGATTAATCGGTGCATCCATAATTGGTAGCGTAGTGAATGGCATTATAGATCCCATACACCTTTCAAATTTCGGTATTATTTCTCTTACCGTTTACTTACTGCTGTAATTTAATTGATTGCACAGGCGGAAAGACAGACAGTGCAAACAGGTAAGCGCGGTTATAAAACAAAACAGCGCAAAAAACGTGCGATCTAAATCATAACATTTTATTGTTTCTCTTAACAACTGGTGTAATATATTAAAATCTGCAGTAATGAATCTGTGCCATATAAGAAGGGACTCGATAGTTTCAATTTCGCCGGAATAGTTTGTCTGTCTGTCCAACTTCCTAGCATATATTCCCCTTATTCCCTTCTATAACCCTCCCATTTCTAGCTTTCTGACCCCTTCCTTTCTATATCTATCTCCATCACACCCCCATCTAGCTCTTTCCTTATACATTCCTCCCTACTGTTTCATTCTCTTTCTTTCTCTACTTCTCTCTCACAATCTTCTATCTCTCTACCCCTCTTTTTCTCAATCTCTGCCGTCTTCCCTGTCAACTTCTTTCCCAATCCTACTTATTCCAACCTTTCTAACTCTACCTCTTTCCTTTCCTATCTTTCTCCAATTCCATCCAGTGTTTTCGACGTCCCATTGGTAATGGAGCGACCCCATCTTCACGAAGTATCCTAGATTGAACGCCTAACCACCTTTCTTCCTGCCCTCCGCCCTTAACAACCCACCCGCACACTCACGACTATCCTCCCTTCTTTTTACGGATCACGTCACGCACGCCTGCGGATAATTGCTAGATGCGCGGGGCTTTAATTAACTTCCGGCACCGCGGCTGCGGCACGGATCACTCGAAGCCAGGAGAGTGAGAAAAAAGGGTTAAGAGAATAGTGTGTCCATGGGAGAAGTGGGAAGAGGGAGGCGAGAGGTGACAGCTGGAAGACCATTCGATTGAAATCTATCGTGCGGAGATAGCGTTTCGAAAGCAAAGGGGAGTGAGAGGACGGTGATTGATAAACCGAACAATCGAGATAGCCGAAAATCCGGAAGAATTCGCGTCAAAAGCGGGTACGACGGAAAGGAAACGTTAAAGGTTGTTACCCTGGGTTCGATTTTCCGGGCGATTTTGACGATGCCGGTGTTCCGGAAATTAGATAGCTTATTACGTCAGTGGCGCGAGTGAATCATTCGCTTTAAGCGTGCTTTTATGTCTCCCTGATGTCACGGAGGGAGCGGTTTAAATTTAAATGCACACACGTGTTTTCACCGCTGCAAGAGCTTCCTTATTTATTCTGTATTATCTATCTTGATATTTTGAAGAGCTCATCGAACCTCTACGCAACATGATAACGCTTGAAAAGTGCAGTAAAAGGTAAAGGAAAAACTACGATGAATGATGAGGTTCTGTAATTACCAATCCAAACAATTTATTATCATATTGACCATAGTGTAGAGGAAAATTTTAGTCGGTATATCTAATAAGCTGTTGCGTCGACCAAGGTCAAAGCGGTCAATAAAAGAGTTTGAGTATATGATATATAAACTTCATTATATATACATCAAAGGAATGTCAAATTGGTAGAAATAGAGTCAAAGTCGATGCAATGTTAAAAGAGTCATTTTTATTTCCTGATGATAATAAATAATCCTTTTTAGTATCACGCATCAACTTTAATCGCTGATAACTGTTAGTGTTCAAAATCGTTTCCGATGTTAAAAAGTATAAAGAAATCACATAAATCATTTACCTCCCATTATGCTTCATGTAGCAAATAGAAGTACTATGCAGTGTATTGTATTAGAATTTTCTCATTGAGGGCACAGGTCCGTACTCGTTTCCTGCATTTCCATTGTAAATACTTATAGTTTCATCTTATTGATTTTGATATGGTGACAAATGCTCTCTCACAAATCTTTCGACTATAAAATGTAAAATTGAATCTTCGTTGATTTTTCGTTACACAAATACTTGAAAATTTCAAAATTAACGACAAAATGCATTATAATATAAATGTGAGAAAAAAATAATTTTTACCGAAATAAGCGTAGAAATTGCGAGATTTTTAATAAAATCGGTAATGACTTTCTTGATTGAATTTTTCCTGAACGCCGCCAGGAAATGAAAGGAAAACAACCATTCACTCCTCTCTCTCTTTAGCGCTGGGGCCAATATGAAACCTATATTTCCAGAACCAATTTATCTCTGCTATATCTCCAGAAACGCACCTGGCAACGCATACACACAAACACATACGCAAGCACACACAGACAACTCGCTTCATATTCTAGGCCGTTAGAGCACGCTCTCCAGCATCAAAAATCATTCCATATTGCCGGCAATATGATGATTTCATCCGAAATATTTACTCTTTTTTCCAGAAAAACCCACGTTTTTGTTTCCATTTCGTGTGTCCGGGCAAAATGTGAAAAAATAAATGGTGAAGTTTGTTTTTTTTTTCTTTTTGCTTGTAGTGAGGGAAATGGGAGATAGGGAGAGGAGATAGGAAGGGTAAAGGCGGCAGGAGATGTACTCACGGCTTTAGGGAGAGGCACCTGCCGCCGACGTATTTATTTGCTGAGAAGGTTCCCTTTTGCGCGACATATGGAACCTCTTCAACGGATTTAGCCACGATCTCCCGTTCCCATGATGTCTTTCACTCTTTCTTCCTCCACTACTCCCTCCCAACTCCTCGCTTACTCGATCTCTCTCGCTCCTTTTTCCACTCCTCACTCACTTCCCTTCCTCCCTCCTCTGCACTTCCCGAACGCACTTTTCATCCGTATGAGACATATCCCATCAACGTTTCTTCCTCGCCCTTACTCGATAAATAGTTAATGCTTCTCGGAAGAGGATAAGTGCATGCAATTAAAAATGGAATTTGGAGCACGACTCAGAGCTGGACTCCCAGCCGAAGATGAAGTTTACTTCGGAAGGCGCGAAAGTTTTGGAAAAATCATATGCAAGGAAACCGTCTTCAGTGGCAATGCACCGGAGATTTAGTAATGATAATGAAACTGATAGTAAATTTATTTAACACGACAGGTTTTCCCATTATATGTGTTATAATAAATGTAATGGCAACCACATACGACCATGCCCTTGGCAAGACTCGAATCCACGAACTTTTCGTTGGGAGACAGACACGCTATCCATCCCATTACCAATCCATTTGTACTCAGACGCAATTTATTCTTTGAGTTCATCAATTGCGTTGAATTTGTTTTTGTACACATTGTACCGTTCGACGGGGTTCAACAAGAAAACTCGTGTGGAATCGAGTTTGGAAATTAATGATTGTATTTCCTCTGCAATACAACAAAATTATAATAATACAATATTCTGCAGGCGACGCGACGATCATTGCTCTCCCGGACGACTCCAGTTCCGCCAGCTCTCAACCTTGCTGACAACCAGGGTCTCCTCTCTCTCTCCTTCTCCGACCCACATTCCGTCACTCTCCTCGTCCCGGCACCCCCCTTTACCCATGATTCCGTTTGCCGCCAGCTTCAATAGTTGGCTACAAAGCGACCGGAACCCATCATACCGATCCTCCCTTAAAAATATCAAGAAACCTGGCGCAAATCTTCCGCGTGCACCGCTCCCGCTTTTCTCCCACTTTGGGTCTAGGTTTCTTAAATCGTGATAGATATTTTACTCGAGATATTGCAAGGGCCCACAAATTTCGGTCCCGGTTTTGCTGTCCTATACTTTAATGTATCGGATATTACATGAATTTTTTCCATAATAACGACCCAACAGGAAATTCCACTTTGCCTTCGTCGCAATTTGAAGTTCCGTGATTGCCTTTGACTCGCTTTACGCAGCAGTTCCTTTGCTCGGTCATAACAGCGAGGAAGCCTTTCCTTGAGAGCTCTATGGTAGAGTGTAGGTAGGGTAGGGGACCTATCACCGTTATCTAGATCGCGAAATGGTTTGTAGGGTCCTATCAGCTCTCTATCCAGATTTTAAGACGATTTCTGACGCGCTGCTCTTAAGGCGAACATTAATTGAGGTAGGTTTTCCTCCCAGGTCCTCTGAGAGCCTTTGCAATACATTGGTATCATCGTTTTAAATGTCCAAATACATCTCTCGACAGGATTAGCTCTGGAATGATACGCGGCAATGTGAGCGAGTCTTATCCCATAAGTTTCGCAGACGCGTTTAATTATTTGCGACCGATATTGAGGACCATTATCAGCTAACACTATTTTAGGAGAGTCCCAGTGGGTAATCATGCTGTTCATTAAATGCGTCGCAACGTCGTTTGCTCTCACGGTTTTAAGGGTATATCTATAGGCCAACGCAAACACGTGTCCAGAAAATCAAGACATATCTTTTCCCAGGCCTTGACTTCAGCAAGGGTGTAATGATATCTGTCGCCACTATAGACCACGGAGCGGCCATCCCTCGGATCCATTTTACCGGCTTTCTTTAGTTGCTCGACTTAATATTGTTGACATTACTTACACGCCTTCACGTGACGTGACACGTCCTTCTTAAGTGATGGCCAAAAATAAAACCTGATTATTCGGTGATAGGTTTTATTGACCGGAACCCATCACAATATTGTCTTTCAGATACCAACATAGAAAGTAGTCGCAAGGATTGAGGTCCGGGGAAAACGGTGGTCAAGACCATCCACAGCCAAAACGTCCAGGGAAGCGATTCGAAATAGCACGATGGTCAAAACGTCCATGGAGGAAATCCAAAATTGCATTTGCAGTATGCGGTCGAGCTCCATTCTATTGGAAGGACGTCTCCGCGAAGTTAACGCCCATTCCTTGAAGAAACGGGACAAAATCTTCTTCAAGGAGATGGTGATAACTTTCCGATGTCACTGTGTCGGTTAGAAAAATTGGCCCAGCAATTCCTATAGCTGAAACCGCACCATACCGTACATATCTGCGGGTATAATGGCGCCTTAATTATTGTGTTGGAGTTTTTTGAGGTTCATATTCGCATATTTTGCTTTTTGACTTAACCTCGAAGGTGACAATGCGCCTCGTCGGTAAATCAGATGTGCAAATAATTTGGAAATAATTTAGAATAAATTTAGTTACCTATCTCTTCTTGAGATTTATATAACAAGCAGAATCAATTCTTTATATATATGCTGCTTATACGCAGAAACAATATGTTTTTACTGAATCATGAAAAAATATAGACATTAAATTATAAATATGTACCATTTTCAGAGAAATTTCAATCTGTAAAGCGTATTATTCAATCATAATGCGAGTCTTTGGACAACAAATACAATATTGATGTCAATGGGTGGCTTGAATTAAATTGACGATTCCCTTTCAGCAGAAACCAAGATCTTACTTTTATTATATATTGCGGAATCTTTTCAAGGTTGGATAACATTATTTTGTGCATTCAAGTATATTTAAATTTAAATCCTCAAATTTTTTTATCTTCTCAGTGGATGTTATTGGAGTCAATTTTTCCTATTGGTGATTTCTCGTTTGATCTTAAACATGAGTTTCTCGGCTTTCTAAAAGTATGTTAAAACATTAAGCAAAAGACCAGCGCAAGCTTCCATGCTCATGGCAGGATTCGATAAAACGACAAAATAGCCCTTCCGCAAAGAATGCGACATCATCAATTGCATTGATCACCGCCTCTTCTATTGCCGCCTTAAAAAATTTCTAAATTCTCGAGCATATAATGGGTAAACACGCGGAGCTATACATGCTGCCAAACTACGTCAATTACCTTTTTTTGAACCTTCGAAATAAGTCCCTCAGTTACATACCTCATCCCGTCTTTTCATCAATACCGGCATTTTAAAACCTCTTCTCCTTCGCCACCGCAATTTCACATCCGTCGCCGTAAAGATAACAACCTAATATAGTTTATCATTTCAAGCACTTCAGATTAATGTAATTAAAACTGGAGTATAAGGGAGGAAATTGAATTTTGCGACCGTGGAGTAAGGAGCATTCCGAACGACGATAGTCTGGGACGAATAACTCATTATCTGTATTACTGAGAACTCCCTAAAGGTTAAAAAAATGAGGGAGATAGAAAAAAGTGGGGGGAAGGCAGGATTTGGGGAGATGGGGCAATGGGAACTTAAGCAGAGCGAGAGAGGGGGAAGGAATAAAGATGCGGGAAATGAAGTTATTGGAATCCCTTGCCTCGATTGGACGGTGGAATTGCCCGAACATAATGCCAGCGATACACCAATCTTTACTTTATTGGTCCGTATTTTAGTCGAAATGTTTCTTTCCACATAGATGATTTCTTATTTCTCCAACATTATCTTTCTCTTCTTTTCAATCCCTTTCTTTTCCTTTCACAATCATCTTCCTTTTTCCTTATATGTACTTATCTCTTTTCTATGTGAGTTTATGTTCATTTTATGATGTAAATACATATAGGGGTATGCATATGTACAGGCGGCGTCCGCTTAACGTAAAGGTGACGTTCTTGAGAACCCGTACTTTAAGCGGATGTACGTTAAGTGGACGGTCATTTTCCATATAAACTTATGTTATAAATGGAGATGCGTTCCCGAAACGGAAAAGCGTATATATTTTCACTCAAAATCAAGTTGGAATATTAGACCACTGCATTTATAAATTAAGTAAAATTAAATTTAAAAATGCACACAATATATTAAAATAAGTAAGTATCATTTAACTTTAAAATAATAATTTAAAAAATATTTCTTACCTTAAATTATTATCCCCATTTGCTACCGGTAGTTGAAGCGTTATTACGGGGTAGAGGAAGATTTATTGGTCGTAGGAAAAGGGGCTGTTATCAGGGAATTTTTAAAAACCCTTTAAAGCTCTGAGATTATCACTGTGGTACACTACGAGAGGCTTTAGTTTAAGTCCCTAGCTGCATTACTACCTAAGAACAAAGTAAGACGGTCCTTAATAAATTTGTTTTCTCAAATGCAATTCAACGTTCTTTCACTTAAGTGCATTTCTTTTATCCATCCAATTTATATTTGCTACGATTATCGTATTAAAACCGGAGTGGAAGGGGGTGAAGGACATCCCGTGGTGACGTCACGATACCGAGAGCACATCTTGAACACGTAGTCCAAATTTTCCATCCGAACGTGAAAGTCTGGGAATCGCTCTATAGCATAAAGTTACCGGTTTTTTCGTAGGGGTAATGGTCTTTGGCCTAAGATTTCTCAACCCCGTCTGTTTGCCCGTGTGCGCAAGAATCGATGTACATATCAGCGGAGAGTACGTGCATAGGTGCGGAATATGGTGTCAATATTTAATGTACATATCAGCGGATGTACGTTAAGCGGACGCTGCCTGCATATTTAAGGTTCTTATATTATTATAAATAGCTGTTTCTTACATATATGAGTGTATATATATATATATATATATATATATATATATATATATATATATATATACTAATAGAAGGTGCTTGCATTTTGCAAGCATATCATCTCACCTTGAAAAAACATTCATTTTTCAGACAGATATTTCATCATTACAAATATTTTTTTAATTCTAAAGATATCACCTATATTGCGGAGGCTGTTAAAATCGTTCAAATTTAAACAATTAGAAAAATATTATTTATTATATTATATATTATATTTGGCAGAAATGTGTAGCATTAGTACCCCATATTGAAGAAAGAATAAAATTCCTGAAATTGCATAGTTTGGGGATTGTTTTATTCTATTATTTTTACATAAGGGAAAAACGAAAATCGCTGCGTGCGTGAAATCTTTAGAATTAATAAAATATTTGTAATGATGAAATATCTGTCTGAAAAATGAAAGATTTTTCAAGGTGAGATGAAATGCTTGCGGTATGCAAGCACTATTTGCTAGTATATTATCATTATATATAGACGCTTCTTACAGAGGAGGAGGCGAGGATATAACATATATATATATATATATATATATATATATATATATATATATATATATATATATATAACATATAGGAGGATAGTAATGTTTAGGCAATTCCAGATGAGCTGGAGATTCGAAATTTTTTTCTTAGGTCTGATTTTTGCAAAACCGATTAGACGAAACGATAATCTTAAAAAAGTGCAACAATGCGGCCGCTAAAAATTCTCAATTGTTTAAACAAATTTTCGAGGTTGATGTATTTTTGAATGAGCTATGGAGCTGAAATTTTTTTTAAATATAAAATTTGTAAAAAAACGAAATAAGGATTATAGCACCTTCTACTAGTATGCTATATCCTCCACCTCCTCTATAGGAAACGTCTATATATAATGATATATATATATATATATATATATATGTGTGTGTATATATATATATATATAAAAATATAGCAACTTACGGAAAAGGAAACGCAACGACAAAATTATTATCCTCCCTGCAGACAAAGGTACCACCACCGAGGTAATGGACCGCTCGCATTACAATGACGAAGCCCTCCGCCAACTATCTGACCAAACTTCCTACCTTCCTTTCTCCTCCATCCCCACCGACCGCCACTCCTCCGAAATTTCTGCATATTTGCGATCCGTGGGAAAACAAGAAGGCCTCCCTGATTCCACCATTTCCCTGATGATCCACAACACACCCCGGACCCCAACCTTCTACCTTCTCCCAAAAGTCCACAAACCCAACATACTCGGCCGCCCCATTGTTGCCAGCTTTAGTTCTCCCACGGAACGCATCTCTGCCTTTGTTGACTCCCACCTACAACCTCTCGTCCATCAAATTCCATCTTTCATCAAAGACAAACCACTTTCTACTACGCCTAAAATCACTCCCTTCCCCTCTCCCACCTAACACAATTATGTCCACTATAGACGTCTGCTCCCTATACACCAACATCCCTCACAACCAAGGACTGTCCGCCCTGAGAAAATTAGTGGACTCCAGAACACCTGACGCAAGACAATCCTCCCATTTCCTAACGAGGCTGGCTGAAATGGTGCTCCAAAAAAACAACTTCTCTTTCGGAGGGCGCCACTTCCTACAAATAAAAGGTACCGCGATGGGCACTCGCATGGCGCCCTCCTATGCCAATGTCTTCTTAGTTGAATGGGAGAAACGCTTTATTAACATTTCCCCCAGACCACTCTTATGACTGAGGTATATTGACAACATCTTTCTTCTCTGGACGCATGGACCCAACCCCTACAATCCTTTTTGCAACGCCTCTCATCCAACCCCACGCTTTCCTTCACCCACCACTCCTCTGCCTCCAACATCACCTTCCTGGATGTCGATCCACACCAGCGTACACCTCAAGCCTTCCAACCACCTTCAATATCTCCAGTTCGACAGCTGCCATCCCCTCCACACCAAAACCTCTATTCCCTACGCCCTAGCCCGACGAGAGCGGAGAATCTGCTCGGACAGAGATGTACTGTCCGAGTACTGCTCCATCCTCGAACATGCCTTTTTACAGCGCGGATACCCGCCGGATCTGATCTGAGACCAAATCCGGCGGGCATTCGCACAGCCACCCCTAACTCCCACCCCAATACCCACACCACCACCGATTCCACCACCCAACCCATCCTAACCACCCTTTATTTCCCCGGCATCCACGACATTCTGAAAAATATCGTAAAAGCCGCTCACCTTATCCTCACGTCCTCCTCTCATCAGATTCCATTTCCTAGACCGCCGATGCTTTCCTTCCGCCGTCCCCCAAATCTGGCAAACATTCTATGGAAGAAAGAACCCCCAGCACCCACGCTTCTACACCCGGCCGGATCTTACCCCTGCGGTAGACCACGATGTCCCACATGCCCAATAAACCCCCCCTGCAACTCCTTCTCCTGTCCCACAATTTACATCACCTACCCCATAACTTCCACCACCAACTGCACAACCCGCAATATCATTTACATCCTGAAATGCGCCTAATGTCCCACCTTTTATGTTGGCTTCACCAGCAATCCCCTCAACATCCGCATGAACGGCCACCGCAACAGCGTCAGACTCAAACGACCGCTGCCGGTGGCTGTTCATGCGAACCAACATAATTTAAAGTTCAACAACTGCTTCACAGTGAGAGCCATTCGCGCTCTCCCCGACAATGCTTCGGCTCCCCAACTCCGTCATTGGGAGCTTTCGCATATCCATCTCCTAAACTCCTTCACTCCCCCTGCCCTCAACCTTCGATAGCTTTTCACTCCGTTTCGGTCTTCTCCCAACCCCCTAACAATCCCCAACCCCCTCCGTATCCTCCAATACTCGACCTTTCCGCACTACCCTTCCACCCCCATGCCTCCACCCAGTGTCACTGCCATCAGTTCTGACTCTGTAGATGATGAAGGAATAACTCCGAAAGCTTCTACGTTTGTGATGTTTCTGTGTTTTAGTGTTCTTTTATGTGTCACTTCGACATCCCCAGGGCCTAGCCAACCTGAAGTCGTTCAATTGGTGAGTGTTCACTGGGCTTCCCCATCCCAACATCTTGTTGCCATCCATATATATATATATATATATATATATATATATATATATATATATATATATATATATATATATATATATATATATATATATGTATATATATATAATATATAAAACCTAAGGTACTTCTAGAAGTGCTACAGAGCTGCAATTTGGCTTGAATACAGGTCAGTGGTTATAACCTCTGGAAAAAATCCGAAATTTGAGAAAAGGTTATATTGAAGGGGTGTTTTTGACCCCAAAGTCAAATTTGAACACCCATAAGAAAAGTATTGAAAACTGTGCAGGGCTATATATAATTGCTCTTTTAAATTATTTAAAATTAAGATACAAAGTCGGGACATGCATAATACCGTGGAAAAAGAGTTTAGTTTATTTTTCTTGAAGATAGAATTCATATGCATGCTGGATTTGCGTAAAAATTTGATTTTAATGATAAAATTATGAAATTTTTTTCGGTCTTCAACAATGAAAAATATTAACTACCATAGCAACGAATCCAAGGCCTTTCCCGGGAATTGATTTTCCATAATTGAAGAGGATTGATATAAAGCTTAGACTGCATTATAATCCATTTGATTCCAGTCAACGACGTATACATATACTACGTTATAATTTGAAAAAAATATTTTTTTATCTAGATAAGTACTAAAAGGCACGGACGATGAGGCCATAATCCTAACACAAAATATCCTAATTTTTACATACATTTTAGTGTGAAATATAACATGTGTAACATATCGTTTTAATGATGATTATAGTTATTCCTTAAAAGGGCTATCTGAGCCATGAAACTTGAAATTGGAAAACTTGTACGCAAAGCCGATTGCCAGAGAATTTAGAAATTTAGATGCCTTAATTTCGCAGAAAATAAAAACAATTATCCTATTTAAATGGGTTGTGTAGTCCAAATACTGTAGCGTTGGTTAGTTTACGAGATTATTTCTTGGTGTATGGTGACTTTTTGAACGCTTGCAGTATGTAAGCACCGACAACTCGTGTGTATATACACACACACACACGCGCGCATGAATGCAGGCATGCACGCACACAGTGGCGGATTTGGAAATTTTCCATCCAAAAGCCAAATTATTTTTCCGACCCCGATTTTTAACGCTTTTTTCTAAAAGGAATCGCTTGTGTATTTGGTCTGTCTTTCCATCCGTCCGTCTTTGGTTCAATAGTTTACTTCATCAAAAGTTTGCGTGATATTATTTTTTTATTCCCGACTTGAAATTGCATTATTATGACCGTCCCGAAATGTTGCCGCCCGTAGGCGATTGCCTACTCATGCCTTATTTCAAATTCGCTACTGTATGCATATACACAAACCCACATACACAAGTAGTTGGTGCTTGCATTCTGTTATCATTTCATCTCACCTTGAGAAATATATTTTTTTTAATTATTAAGTAATGTAATTAACATTAATATAAATATTTATTTAATTCAAAGGTTTGCACGTCTGCACAAATTTCGTTCTTTCCTTATGAGACAATATTAGAGAAAACGCAATCCCTAAAATTTGCAATTTTAAGAATATTGTACTTTTTCCATTGTGGGGAACTAATGGTCCACATTTCTGCTAAATTTTAAAGCTTTAGTAAATTTAGAAGTGCAATAATATGTATCTAATTGCTTAAATTTAAACAAATTTTAACGGCCGCAATAACACACTCGAGGAGATTTTCAAATGTTAATGTGCATTTTTACACAATGCTCTGAGTAACTGAAAAATTTTAACGCCCTAGCTCGTCTTCTAGTACCTAAACATTTACCTAATTGTTTAAACTTTAAGAATTTTTAACAGTCAAACAAATAAAAATATCAATATTCCTATAATCCATATTCGGTTATTTTAGGAATTCTACCTTAAATATTTCCACTTCGTAGCTCATACAGAAATACATAAACCTTCAATCTTTGTTTAAATATTTGCGAATTTTTAGCGGACGCATTTTTCACCTTTATTTTTAATTTTGGATTTATAATCGGTCCTGCCCAAATAAAAATTTTCATGTCCACAGCTCATCTGGAAGTGCCTAAAAATTAGTATCCTCCTATGCATATATATATATATATATATATATATATATATATATATATATATATATATATATATATATATAACGTGTGTGTGTGATTGTGTGTATTTATCCATCCATTCTTCTTCGGTTTTTCTTTTGAATAACCTATATTTATCTTCTCCTATACCCTAGACTTAAAGAGCCCATCAAAGCTATTTGCTTTATTTTTATAAGCATCGGAACATTGGGGAACATGTCATGTTACGAATTGTCGCCACTTATCAGTACAATGTGAGCGACTGAACAACGATTTATGAGCATGGATCCGATTCTATTAATGCAGTGTTACACCTCGGATCAGATCAATGATCCCAGATACTGGATTAACAGGACGGGAGGCATACTATCGATAATGCTGACATTTGTCAGCTGCCGCGTAAAATAAAAGGTCGACGACCTCTCTGGGCGGATCATGCCCTGGCAATATTTCCTTGTCCACATACGAGAATTGAATGCAGAGTTCAGGCGAGATAAAAACGTGACATCAATGGGGCTGAGAGGGCCAATTGACAAGTGCTGGCGTTCTTTCCAAGGGCCACGCAAGGGAAATTCATGGCGCTGACAAGGGTCGCATTGAAGAATATTCGTGGGACGCTCTAGATGTGTTCCTAAATTGAACCGGTTGAGATTACATGCGCAATCAAAAATATCCCAAACATTTGTATTTTCCGAATCTATGAACACAGCGTTATTATTGATGCTTCGTTTTATTACTTTTTTCTCAACTCTGAAATAAGGATAGGAACAATTATTAAGATTCAATTCCCGGTCATAGCAGACTTTTTTCTCGTTTCAAAAATTGTTCCACATATAAGAATGTCTATCAGCATTCTCTATATTTATTTAACGTTCAAACATACAGTAGTTTTTCGTCAAGTAATCGCGTGTGAGTTGTATTATTTTATACTTTGTTTGCGAGAGAAAGGAACGACAGTTATTTTATAAAATTACACTGGTGAGTTATATGCGATCTCGGCTTTTGTGGCAGAATAGCAATCTGCCACATCCTTAAAAGAACCAATACCAGCTGATTGAACAGTATGTAAAATTGTCAGTTATAAGTTAATGCATCATTCGATTATAAATCTTAATTTTAATCGAAATATTACTTTTATCTGCCCTTCAGATTTGAACAATGAATACTGATCAGATAAGAAGGAAGCTTTTGAGATTAGAGTACACTCTAAGTAGAAAACAAAATACTAAATCAAAAATTTGGGAAACGTTCTGTGAAATTTTACATGAAAAGGGAGAACTGATTTCGAAGACAATAGCTTACAATAGTTATAAAATGTTTACCGTTATGATAATAGGAAGCTGGGAACATCAAGTTTATTGCGACACAAGTGTGAAAATAACAAATTTCTTGTGCCGAAAAAATACGATTTACCAAAATTATCAGCTGAAAAGAAAAAATGGTATTAGATGGCTGTGTCGAACTTGTAGTTAGAGATTTGAGAACTTTTGAGATAGTGTCAGGAGATGGTTTTAAAAATTTATAAGAGATAACAATGAAAATAATTGCAAATCAAAACTGTTAATTTGACTTAGAAGATGCGCTACCACATCTAACAACTATTTCGAGAAATCTTAATTCAGTGGCTCGGAAATCTCGAGAAGAGCTAATTCAAGAAATAAAATTCTACATAGGTACAAAAGGGGGTGGGATCACGTTGGACTTGTGGAGAGATAATTACAAAAAAGTCACTTATTTAGGGATCACATTACACTATGTAAAAAATGCCATGTTATGCAATCGTGTCCTGTGCACTAAACATCTTGATCCTGACGAAAAGAAAACTGGAGAGTATATAAGGAATAAATTGTTGCTAATTTTAAAACAATACGGTGTCTATAGTGAGCTAAAGAATTTTACTTTTGTCAGTGATTGTGGAGCAAATATTAAAGCTGCTTTGAAATTTTTCAATAAAATCGATAGTGCAGCACACTTAATAAATAATGTTGTGGATATTTCTGTTTCTAAGAATGAAAAATCACTTGCTTTAATTAAGAAAATTTGTGAAATATTTATAAGTATCAGGTTTACAATGTGCGCTGAAATCTACTTTGAAAGGAGACGTCAAGACACGTTGGAATTTAAGTCTTCGTATGATCTCTTCAATATTTGAAAATTGGGAGGTTATTTACAATATTTTAATTGAAGATTGCTCCATATTTATATGGCAAATTACATGTTGTTAGCTCTGGGATCGTTGTCAATATTTACTTCCGGTTGACAATTAAAAAAAAGAAAAAGAGCGCTACTAAGACGTAACTAAGTGTCAATTGTTAACAATAGTCTTCGGTAGGTGGCGTGGTGGTGGTGGCAGCTAAAAATAAAAGATATCTCTTAAACAATGCAATACATGGAAAAATGTATCAAACAGTGATTGTAGAAAATAAAACTTCCTACGACTTTTATTCCAATACATTTTTACATTTATCAAATATTAAAGCAAATATTTCAAAATAACGGATAAGTGACAAGAGTAAACACCCACTTCCGGTTGACCAGTTTTCTTATTTAAACAAATAGCACCGAAGCTTAAAACGTGTAATTTTTAGTAAGAGGAGAAAGTTGTTATCAATACTGACTCGGACGCTTAAAAGACGAAGCGCGGGGAATTTTTGCGTAATCAAGGTAAGGAATCTTTACGTTTCTCCCCCAAAACCTCAGCTATTTAAGTACGAGGAAACATACAACGGGACAACGCATAACGGAGACGCCCTGTGAATATTAAACAAATTGGGCCGTATGCGGGAAATTTCACAAAAAATCTCAGCGGAAAATTAGTGCGAAAAATAAATTAAGTTTCTCTAGAAATTAAGTCGAGTATAAATGATTAAAATGTTTTGCTTCCATGAGGAGCCAAGCTAAAGATTAACCCTTGCCAAAATCTGCAGAATAACTGCTCGCACGCATATCCCTCGCCGGTCAATATTGTTCCGCTCGTAAACATGGCGTCATCCGCAACCCTTTCAATAAGAAGCGAAAAACTGACAGATTCCAATCTTTCCGCTATCGTCGACGGTAGTGACACCTATCCGTATGTCAACAAAACTCGATCGAAACCAGAGCAGGATATCTAATAAAATTCAAAAATAAAAACAAAAGTTGACATTATCTGTGCCATATTCATTCTGAAACTGGATAATATTAGCCTCTCCGTCCCAATATATCTTCCTTTCCCACTCATTTAACATTGGATAAAAATATTAATATTTATTGGTAAATATCCAGGAATTCCCAATGCGTCTGTACCCATGCTTTACCTAAGATAAGGTCTCTCTCTCCCTCTTCTGGTCTACTAACCACCGCTCGTAGTCATGGAAATCAAGTTTAACGCTGCGAGCCCAGGTCATTCATTTGTTTTATCTACTAGCCGATGCACGCGTAACGGTCTGCTTTTGTTGGAAAATAATTGATGGATCAATACACATATGGGCGTTTAAAAAATTCTTTGGCCTTCTCATTAGAGAAGAAAGGGTCCTATTAATCCTAAGTAAGTGATGTTATTATCTCTGTGGATTCAATTTGATTTTGCATACCGTCACCTTGATCTAAATGTAATTTCCGCCACCAGATAAAATTTGATTTACTGCACCTATGCGTCACTTTAAGCACAGTAAATATTAACTGCATCATGATTATACACAATTTGAGGGTTGACGCGTTATATTAACTAGAGTATGTGCCCATCAAATATGCTGGTAAATGAATTTAAATGATCTCGAGTTAAATTATAATGTACTCCTTCGTACGCATCTTTGGATTAAGACAACAACAAAACGTCGAGTTAGACAATAACATGGTTGCAGCAAACACTTGAAATGCATTTTTTCTCCAAAATATGTGAACATGAACGACAAATGTGAGCAATTTAAAATTGATCGCAAAATTAGATGATAGGATTCGAAAACCTTACTCATGATTTAAAAAATTGTCTTGGTACGACATTGATAGCCATTTTTTCTTTTTTTAATTTGCAAAAGAATGAAAATCTGTGCGTCGAAAAATCGCTTTTATTATTATTTTCTTTTATTCCATACTTTGACGATAATGAATACAACAAAAATCTGATGTGGCCACCATATGACTTTCTCCATATTTACTAAAAAATTCTAATAGTTTACATTTAAATAAATATTTTAAGAAACTGCGAGAAAATTTAAGACTTGATAAAGAACAGAAATAAACTCAAACCATAGCCATTTGATAAAGTCACAAAGTCCCAACATTTAACAAAATAAAAAGAAGCGTTACTATGACGTAACTAACCATCAATTGTTAACAATAGTTGTCAGTAGGTGGCATGGTGGTGGCAGCTAAACATATAAGGTATCTAGTAAATAATGCATTATATGGAAAAATGTTTCACACAAATGTTGTAGAAAATTAAATGTCCTACAACTTTTTTGAGAATATATTTTTACATTTATCAAATATTAAAGCAAATATTTCAAAATAACGGATGTGATCAGGGTAAACACCCACTTCCATTTGACCGATCTTTACCAATAGCTAATCAGTTCTTCTGACGTTCATAAAAAAATTAGATATAAAAATTCGCGTTGACCAAAAAAAGCTATCACACTCACGCACACATCATCGAGAAATGGTCAACACGTGTTCAGGGGACCTCAAAACGTGTATTTTCGTTGAAATCTCGAAGTCGATTTTTTTCATGAAAAAAATACTTTCCACTATACTACGTATGGAGAAAGTAATAATAAATTCCATACATAAAGGAATATAGGTACCCCTAAGAAACCTTTGTTAGGGTTACCATCACAAATATATTACGCATCTTTTAACGAACTATCTTATGGGAAGCAAAATTATACCCTGGAGTCAAATCCGGGTCTTTCTTTAAGGGATTCTTTTCGTCATTTGATTTTAATGCGTAGAAGCATTTCTGTCCGATTTATATCTTCTGCCTAGTCGGGATGTTTGTCATAACACGTTAACAAAGTGTTATCCAGAGTGACCGAAATACCGTTTTATACTGAAAGATTTAGATAGATATTATAGGAATTTTGTTTAACAAATGAAAAAAACAATTCAAATTTTTTGTCAACTAAATCATTAAAATAATAATATATATTAAACACTTTTATTTTCATAATGCGATGAAAATCCTAGAGAATTTTAATTTAAGAACGATTAATAGGGACGAAAAAGTCCCAGACGTTTCTTACCTAGTGAATGAGAGATAATAATTATAATAATATTTAGCGATTAATCAAAGGTCAGTATCTTGCTGGAAGCGAAGCATTTCGCAACGTTTTGTACGCGCCAGTAGCGTAAGTGTTTCCCGATACGACCCTCAGTGATTTTCTGCCTCGATGAACTGTATCGAATTAGAATCGAAATATCGATTCATCGGCCTATCGGCGGGTTGCTTGACTCACGGCTCCGAGATTTCGCTGGTTTGAACCTTCATGTCTTTATGCCCCGTATATTACATAGTTTACGCTGGCCACCACATGCCCGGGATTTCGGAAAGTGGAAACCTCTCAAGCGCCTATTCCTACTTCTGACGAGGTACTGATCTGGAAAAGAGAGAGGGCAGACGTGGTCCTTTCTCTCTCTCACGCGTTGCAAAAGCGCCCCTTCCGATACCCAGAAACTGTCGGAACAAGGAAACACAAAATAAGAAGACTTTCCCTCTCTCTTTCCTTAGGAGATCAGAAGCTTTCCATAATTATTTGCGAAGCCTTTTGTACGGATTAATGAATGCTGAGAATTAATGATGCTCGAGTGTAAGGAGGCTTTGTGTTTACGCGACTACCAATATTCGATTTAAATCCAGAGGGCATCGTTATAAATATCACATACCGTGATGTTTTTCAGTGCTAGATTTTAATTTCGGGTTTTATCATCATACCGTAGAAAATCGAGTGAGTTCCCATGAGGAAAATTTAAATCTTGTACTCTAACGAGGGACTGAGTGATCATCCCGAGGGTAGTGTCGTTAACAACTTGGTTTATCTTTCAACTTCAAACGTAATCAGTGTATTTTTAAGCCATATTTTTTGTTGAATAAAATACTGATAATTTTATAACGGTGATTGATAATTCCACATTGATAAATGCTGCCATTGACACAGGTATAAGCGGCAGTTCTATAAAAATTGTTCTGATATAAATCATTATACTTTCCCCAAGTCTGACATAACTGCTTATCTTAGTAAATTTGGTCAGCCACCTCAATTATAATACATTTTATTTAGCTTTTCCACATTTTGAAAGATCAATATGTAACGAAGAGCTGCGCTTGATATTATTTGCCCTGATAAAAACCACTTTTATTAAAGCATGCAGATACCCCCGAGCGCCTCAGCTGCATTGCTTCTAAATGGGAAATTTTGACAAATTTTAATACGAGTCAATCTTACGCTTGATCATACCATATCCATGACGTGCATAAGTGAAGGATTAAAGTGCTCAATCACGATGGTTCTGAAAATTAAAATGTCCATTTATACCAGGGGGAAGGAGCTAGTATAACTCTTCAGTTTTTGAAAACATCTGACTAGCCCTATTTACAAACGGATCATTTCCTTGGTTTTTCGCGTGGTCTAAAATGTCGGCTTGAAAGTTGATTTTTGGGCCATACACGGAACAAAAACTGTCAGGATTTGCTTCAAGTAAACGTCTTTTTTCCTATTGGCATGTCTGAATTTATTTAGATTTTGTGTACCTCGTCTGTTTTTGAATTTTTTCTTCTCACAATAACAACAACACGCTTTTTCTAAAGTGGGTCGCGCACTTTGAGCCTTGCGTTGTTTGTCAGGCTTTGACGTCGAGAGGCGGGACCGCATGTAACGTCGCTTGCAAGAGCGAACCTTTAACTCTCCTTCTCTCTCTATTTCTATCCAGCCACGGTGCGGTCCCTTGTAACTGCCATGGGCCACTGGCTCTTCCCTTTCATTACCAGCATCCGCCTAAAAAACCTACCCACATCCCCCTTCACCGTCCGCCCGAATCCGGGACTTTGGTCCTCGTCGAAGGTCCCAGGAAATCAAACCAACGTGCAATACCGAATCAAAACCATTGACGCACGCGAGGGAGATCGGAGAATCGAGCGAGGACGTCGGAGTTATTCGTTCAAATCTACCTTCACTTCGTGTTATATGTGGCGTGTGTGTTGCATAAATCGACGGGGCAAACCTGCCTGCGGTCATTCGTGCCGTGGTATGTGTGATTCCTATCTCCAAGGGGTTTGAGTGTTTAAGCAATATTTATTATTTCATACTTCAAAAATTACTAAGAAAACAATACAATATATTTAATTCACTTAGGTAACGGTAATTAATTAATTAAAGCTTGTTGTTCTTTTACTTCAGTGGATTTGATATAAAATGATGGCACAGGTAAGGGCTACATTTCACCAAAGTTTGAACGTGTACTCTACGTCAGTGCTCTCCAACCGGTGTGCCGTAACGAAGTACTTAGTGTGCCGCGGAACGTACGGAGTTTATACAAGGGAAAATCCGAATTTGTAATTCTCAAGCTAAAAACGAGCGTAAGAAGTTTCCTCATTTTCGGATTTATCAATGAATGATTTCTCCCTAAAAATTAGAGGGAGTTCATTGAACTCAGGAACGATCGCAGTATTAACCTGAAGTTAGATGATACGTATGCCTCCGGATGAGTTTGGATTGAAAGTAAGGAATGAATACCCAACAATTTCTGAATGTGCAATTGATGCGTTGTTATCGTTTCCTACAGCATATTTATGTGAATTAAGTTTTTCAACATTGTCGCTGATTAAGAATAATAAGAGATCGTGTTTGAAATACCTCGACCAGAAACTTTGAGTGGCTCTTTCCACCATAGAGCCGAACATCCAAAAGACTGTTCTTCAAGACAGGGACAGGTTTCTCACTAATAAAATTATTTAATAAAGTTCCTATACATCTTTGGATATTAAGACATTCCTTATAGAGAAAATATTTTTACCGTTTCTTCGATGTTGTTATAAACGTGTTGGACTACATCTGAACATAGTAATACTGGTAAAAAATTTGATAAATTAATTTTGGTTTTATTTAACAAATTCACTGAATTATAAAAATGATTATCAGTGAATTTTAGCCACATTTAAACCCTTCTAAAGAAAATATTTTATTTTTCATTTATTTCTGATGTCGATTATTTTAATTATTATCTGATGTTGTAACAGAAATCTTCGACAAATTTTCGTGTGAAATTAATTTCTGTGTGCCGCGATGAATGAAAAAATCTATAGGTGTGCCGTTAAAAATAAAGTTGGAGAGCACTGCTCTACGTGACCCGGGTCTAACTTTTAGTCCTAGTGGAAGTCTCTTGTCTGAAAATAAACTTTGTGATTTGAGATGGTATTCTCTGGCGTATACATTAGAAAGTTCTTTCCTGTGTATCCGTAACGTTTTATTTCATTACCATTGAAATTTTTTAAATGAGGAAGGGAATAATTCCTTTGAAAGGGTAAATGAGAGATTTTGACTGATTATATTTTCTAAAGCTCGAGAGATATTTTATAACAGAGGTGCAAAACTCAAAAGTGGACAAGGGCCAAAATCGACCCTAATTGGAACTAGGCGGGCCACCCTACGAAATTTTTTTATATAAAAAATTTAAGTAAACTATTTTTGATAAGTAATTACCGTAACAACTTTTACATGCAAGTTTTATGCGAAAAAATGAGGCGAAGAACAAATATAATTTTCTTACTCAATGGGAGACGTTGTAGTTTTCTCTCGCCATTCAACTTATATTCGGCGTAATGCTGGTAGCTGCTGTTCTTAGAATCTCTCTTAAGTTCTGATCTGTCAGTGCTGAACTTAATGGAGATTTGTTTAATTTCATTAAGAGAGAATGTTTGTTCACCCATGCGATAAATGTCTCTAACAAATTTTACTTGTATTTTTTTACGGAATAGAAAATCATCAGCAGATTCCTGCCGTATGTCGTGCATCCCTGTATTATAATAATCACAGTTTAAGATTTATGATATTCATATTTTCGGGGGATTGCGCTATAAAAATAAAATTTATTTTTGTTAATAAGAAAATTATATTCTCGTATAAATGTTTATGAATTACTGCTAGCAATAGTAGCTTGAATACAATTTTTTTTGTAAAATGTTCAGCTGAAAAGGAGTAAGGACCCAAGAGAAATTATTTTTTATCATATAGGACAGGTTGTGTAAAGGTGCTTGTAAACGTTATGGAGCGTTGTATGCTTTGTATAAAACCTTTCTATGTAACATTCAATTTGATTTCCGTTTCAGAAAGCTTTTCATTACGAAACAATTAATCTCATAATACGAGTTTTAAATATCTCATCCATCTTTTGTATCGACATCTATATTTATCGATATATCTGATCGAGACTTTAGATTTGCAACCTAAAGTACAGGTCAGGTCTATTTACATATGAGTAAACAACAGCGAATTATTTTGACAAAATTTTTGAATAAATGGTTCTTTTATTCTGAATTGAATGAATATCCATAATCAAGATGGACTCTTTTTCTCCTCAGCCTCCACGAAGAAAGGATGCGAAAGCATAGTACTACTTCCCACCTTTTATTCTCATTTCGAATGCGCTCAAAAATATTGTAGTTTCTTAGTTTATTTCAAAGGAGAAACAGAGAAAGGGAGAGAGACGGAGAGAGAAAGGGAAAGAGAGCGGGTTGAGTGAAAGGTGAAAGCGAGGTAGAGGGAGAGAGAATGAGGGAGAGAGGGAGGGAGAGAGAAGGAGGGAGAGAGGAGGGAGAGAGGGATGGAGGGAGAGAGGCATGGAGAGAGATAGGGCGAGAGGGAGGGAGAGAGGGAGGGAGAGAGGGAGGGAGAGAGGGAGGGAGGGAGAGAGAGAGGGAGGGAGAGAGGGAGGGAAAGGAGAGAGGAGAGGGAGAGGAGAGGGAGGGGAGAGGAGAGGGAGAGGAGAGGGAGAGGAGAGAGAGAGTAATCATTGTCCTTTTGTTTCCCTGCTACTTGTATCTAAGCGTGCTAATATACAGTACATGAATGACATTTAAATTGAGTTCTACAGAATTTTTTTAACCTTTCGCAAATAGCCCTTAATTTTCCCATAAATAATTTTGAAATATATCAGTAATTTTTAACATTTTAAATTAAGCTGAAGTTATTAAAATCGTTTTCCTTTAATAATTTATAACTATTTTTTAACATGCGTTAACCCGCACTTTTATATTTACAATGCTTATTGATAGAAATCGACTATTTTATGCGCATTGAGGTTGAAGAGATAACACCTTAATATATTCGGCTGATTTCACGGTGGCTAAAATTATTTCAGTTCGTTTGAACTCTTTCAAAAATGGTGGGTGATAAATTTACGGTTAAAAAACTCTCCAGCAGTTCCGAATGCATGAATTTTGGGAATGGGCGGGGTCATCGCTCTTTTGTGAATCATCTCATTGCAGATGTGCATCCGCCTAAATGGTCGCCGTATTCCGCAGGGTTTATTAAGTGGAAAATGAGGTCGGGATGGGGGCGCATGCTACATCGAGTGCTCAAAGTTTCGTATGTCTCTAGCTTTAAAAAAACATTTCACAGTGACTAAGACTACCAAATTAAATGTACATTTCAATCCCTCGTTATCTTGTGTTTTAAGAGTTAGAAGTTACATACAACAAATTCAATAGGAATATTTTAAAAAACCTTTTTTTAGTAATTTTATATTTATATAAATTATGTATGAATGTATACATTAGTTTCGCAGGAATATATCAGTGGAAACGATATGTTTGAGAATGTACTACGAGCATGCTAAATATTAGATTAATCCAGCTTACGTTAGTTTGTTCGCCTGGAGTTTTCGCGAAGCAGCAAATTTCACATCGCCACGCCACTTTAAGTCTTTTTACTGTGGAACTTAAACAAGTTATTCCGTTGTAAATATTTTTTCCTTTTCTTTCAATTTTATAACTAACATTTCAGAGTGAAATAATTTTATACTCGTATAGGTGATGGGATTAATTTTGAAACGATACAATAGTCTGCTATGACAGGGAATCGAAGCCGGGTCTTCCACTTGCCGGGTGGATATTCTACCACTAAACTATCGTAGCAGATCAATCTTCTCGTTTCTGAACGCGGATGTTTTCTTGCTATAGGTGATATTCATAACACTATATTTATTACTCTTTCATTCTCAAGACAGGTGCCGTTTATTTTACACAACTTAACTATACGGCTTCTCACATAGCAAAAAGAATTTACAAAAAAACTATTACCTCTGCAAACGAGAAATATAGATGAAAATTGTTGGATAAATAAACGAAACGCACAAGAATCGTAAGTTCAAAGTAAAAGGCGACAAAAGGAAGTCAAAATAATCGGCAACAAAAGGAAACTTATTACACCGGTACGATCAAAGCGTGGAGAAAAAAAAAAATATAAATATACCCAAAAAATAGATCCCCTGGACTGTTAAAACCTATTTCAAAATTCGAACTTGGTCGACCGTTAATGGCTAAGGCTTCGAGAGTCCAGAACTCTTCCGCACCGTTTGATACAACGCCCCAACTCTTCCACTCTTCTCCTTTCTTTCTCTCTCTCCCCTCTCTAAGCTGTCTCCTCTCCCAATCCTCTTCCCCTCTCTCATTTGTCTCTCTGGAAATGCCCCTACGCAGCGTTCTCTTTCCCTCCTAACCTCTCTTTGTCTCCCTACCACCCTATCCCTCCCTACCTTCCTCTCCCTCCACCCATCCGCTCCCTTCTGTCACGCAGACATAATAAACCCCTCTCTCCAAATCTCTCTTTCTTTTGTTCTTCCTCCATTTTCATTCTCTCGCAAAAATATCACACTCACTTTTTTCGTCCTATTTGTCCATCTCTTTTAGTCTATTTACCTTTGATTTCATCCTCTCCGTTCTTTCTAGTACTGCGACGATTTTCCATTCCAACATGCTCCGCTTTAGTTATGAGTACCAGTCCCAGGGGCGCTGATCAATGATAAAGGTAGGAAATAGATGATACGTGAAATGAAATAAACGATTTCCCATACAACCAAGAGTTCTGAAGTAATTTAGAATATTTTCCTCGATAACGTCTAATCAGAGCTGCCCAAATTCACCAAGCATTTCATAATTAGTTTATCTATATATCGTTATCATCATCCTATTGAGTTCCATAGCGCCAAATACAATGAGCCCAATTATATTTAGGATTTGAATGTATCGTATTTTACATAAGCCTCAATAATTTATGATGCAATATCTTTTTCTGTATTCACATCATGATACAATATTAAGTTATTTTGTTTAAATACTTAAATATTAATATTTGTACAGTGCTTAACTTAAAATTTCATCCTTGGGATTATCTGTGTTTTCCTGTAATCTGCGCGTGTCTCATCCCCAATGAATACGGATAATCGAGGTTTTACTCTACAAACAAAATCCATCCATGACATAGTGACCCACGTAAGTTTGACCCCATTCCCCTCTCTTTCTCTTCTCCACTCTCATCCCCCTCTATTTCCTTCACTCTTTCCTTCCTTATAATCCTCTTTCTTCCCTTTCCGCTTTCCCTTCGCCATCTCCTTGTTTACCCGCATCATATCTAATTCTTCCATCTGATAAAAGACCCTCCTTTCCTTTTCAGAATGTTTATCTTTCGTAGCAATTACTTCTGTCGTATCTCTTCATTTCTATCTTATTTATTTTTTCTATCCTTCCGTCATTTTTTCCTCTTAAACTCGTCATCATCTAATGGACTCCCTCTCTCGCTCTCTCTTTGAACTTTATTATCATATCTCCATCTTTCTTCTCTATTTTCATATCGATCCTTCTCCAACTCTACGACTGAATTAAGAAAAAAATCTGTTTTTTCATTTATAGTTTTTGGTTAATTGGGTTCTGCTTCTCACACTCGCACCGACGAGGTCAGATCTTATAAAAATAATCAGCTATAACCTGCGCGGTGTAACTTGAGCTCTTGGGGGCATAGGAAAATTTGAGAGGGTTAGCTCCCGCAGAGGGCTCCGACCTATCACTGAATAGCAGCGTTGCCATTTTGGGCATATACAGTGAGTTCCTTTCCCTTATCCCAATGGCGTGCAACCTATGGACTGCGGCCCGCATACGACACGCTAAGCTTTGTCGAAGATTTGGTCTGTTATATTTAACACAGGCCATTTTGCACATTTGAATTACAATTGTTGCCATAACACATTGCCTGGTGAAATTTAAACGCAATTGTTACGATTAAAACTTTATTTTAATTTAAAAAGTTACATACGAACTCTTGCGTAAGTTCATATGTATACTCACATCCGGCCCACCGTGCCATTTGTGACCTCTTATGCGGCTCGACAAAGCGCTCACATTCAAGAATGCGGCCCGCAACGTGAAAATGCTGCACGCCCCCTCTAAGATTCATTCTCGTGTGAGATTTGGCAACATGGCCCTCTCCCCTGATTTATCTCAATTTAGACCTCACTGACCATGAACACACAAATATAATATTTTCTCATCAATTTCTTCCCATAACTTCTCGACTAATTCCTACACGATTCTCAGCGTCCTTACTTCATTTATTTATCCTTTAAATTGCCCTGGTGATTACGTCACTTCTTCTTGTGCGCTTTCTCATCCGCCAAATTCACACATCTCTCTCTTTCAGTTTATTCTTTTCCGAATTCTCTACAATTTCCCATTATCTTTCGTCCAATTTTATCCTCCTAAACATTATCCCTGCGTCCTACTTTTCCTTCCCATGACCTCACTAACGCCACAACCGTAATTCGCCCTCCGAAGCTCATTTTTAGCTATTTTTCTCAGCCGATTCTCTATTTTTTGGTTCTCCTGAGTTTCTTTTGGAGCTCTTCCTGGTTCTGCCGTCAGTTTGTAATTTCTTTTTTCTCCGATAGAGATTTAGCAGCTTGCGGGGAATTATTTACAGGGAATCGCCATTTTGTAGTTTTTTCTTCAGTTCCCAATTGTTGGCATTTATTCACGTCATAGTTCCTGTTAAGAACTATATAACATAAAATAATAGGCTACTTCTGTATTTTTGACCTTTTCCTACAGTTTGCTGTAGCAACAATAACAAACAAATCCTAGAAACCTAGCTAATTTGCAAAATATTTAAACGTATCAATTGATGTATTTTTTCATTCGGTATATTAAAAAATCAATTACAGCATTATTACTATTGTTTGTCCATTAGCATTTTAATATTTAATTGAATCGAAAGCTAAGTTGAAATTTCGTTAAAACTGTTGATTAATATATTTAAATTATTTATAATTTAAAACTATGTTGATTTATATATATATATTCTATGTTTTAACTTTTATTCGTATGGATGATCTGCTTATTTTCTCTTGTGTAACGTAGTATGTGCATACAGATAAATTAAACGTATTTACTCACCAGAATTCAGCAGTTATAACACAAAACTAGGGGCCTATTGCAGTACTTCCTGCAAACATTCAGGGAACCTTGCGTGAAGTGGCCCTATGCGATAGTTCCTAAGACAAAGATTAGTGACACAGGGTGTTTTTCGTTGAACCACCTTTAATGCCCTTCTCAAAATAATCATATATCTCACACCATTTTCATAGCCAAAAACACGTAAATGATTTAGACTAACACTTCCCGGTACACAACATTTTTTGTTTTGTTCGCTGTTTCTGATGGAACAGCAAATCGTATGTTCTGTAGGTTAATAAGTAATCACTATACATGCACCGGCCACGCGTAAAATATATTGCTCAATTATTAAAAGAAATTAATTACAAACATTATCAATATAGTAATTTGCATTAAACTCCCCAATAAAATTTTCAAACAAAACGATATTTTTAATGTAAGCGTCAAATATCTTGCTATTTGAAATATTAAGCTGTTCATCATTACAGAACAATGGAGTCGTTTCTGATTTCAAGTTTCTTCGCTACGTGTTTAAGTGGTTTTATATTTACACGAAACTATACACATAAATTTTTATTTGGTTTTTGTCCTTCAAGAAATTTGTTTCATTGTAAGATTAGTGCAAATGTACTTGGAAGCTCGAGTCCACCAATGCAACATTCTTAGTTGAACAATACCAGCAACCCTAACAACCTCTTTTTTGAAATGTTGAAAAATCAGAGCAAATCGAATATAAACTTAAAGTATGATCAAACACGAATTGAACAACAGAATCGACTGTAAGAATAAGAATCTTAATGTATTTATACGCGAAATGGTATAAATCTTAAGTTAACATCTCTGTCGTAAAATATTTTAAAATGTTAAAAACTAAAGGTCTGTCCGTCATATTCGATTAGGTGTTAATCAAATGCAACAATATTGGAAAGGTGTACTCCATGTCGGAGTATACGTAGTTTCCAAATGCGTTCTTTGAGATTTTACAATGTTCTCAATATTTTTCGCTCAGATGAGAATTAAACGAGTAGCAAGCGAGAAACCTTGTAAAATGCATGTATGTCTTTATGTAAAGCAGTCGTAATTATTTTCCGATTTAACTAAAATTAGAATCAGTCGACCAATTTTAGCAAAACTCCTTATTACCAAATTTCATCAAAATACATCAAGCGGTCCCCGAATTGAAACAAAGGAACATTGTCAACTATTTGTAGGTTATGTGAAGTGGTCGTAATTATTGTTCGATTTTAACGAAAATTGGAATTGGCCGACGAATTTTAGCAAAACTCCCCAATACCAAATTTTATCAAAATACATCAAGTGGTTCCCGGGTTAAAACAAAGGAATATCGTAGATTATCATGTAAAGTGGTCATTATTGTTCCCCGATTTTGGCCAGAATTTAAATCGGTCGACCAATTTTAGGAAAACTTCCTAATACCAAATTTAATCATAATACGTTCAGCTGTTTCCGAGTTTTAATATACGGACGGACGGAAACGACCTCCCCTATATGCGTTCATTTCCTGCAGTTCGCGTAAAGAACGCATAAAAACTAAAACTATCCTCGTGTCAAACCCATGCCTTTTTGGGGGACGTCTACCCGATCAAAACATGCAAGAGTTTGCGCCGAGTATTCTGGCGAAATGTTCGTCGAAATCAAAACGATCTTTCTCGATTTATTTACCTTAATACCGGGAGGGGACGCCACTCGAGGCTTTGGACGCAGGCAGGCAGGGAGATAGCGGTTATTAAATATTAGATTTTCTTTCTTTTTGAAGGAATGTAAGATTTATTTTGGCTATTTTTTGTAGCAACCTAATTAAACAAACCCTAGAAACCTCTTCGTATAATTGATTGATATACCTTCACTCGTAATATAAATGAGTGATTACAACATTTAAAATCGAATCTAATAATAAGTTTGGATTCATTAAATTGGATAATGACAGTTTCCGTTCCCGCCATACTGACGGGCTAAAATTTTATTTTTTTGGCGTTCTTTACCAGCGAAACGGTAATATGGTATGGTAATATGGGCACGTCTGCTCCGTCCGTCCGTCGTAACTTTCATCTCCTAAACCGCAGTACGGATTTTAATTTAATTAGGTATGGGTGATCTTTATTAAAATTTATCGCCCAATTGTGATTTTCAACTGAATCCGTCAATTAGAACTTCCACTTTACATAATTACTTCAATAAACTTATACTCGTATCTCGTTAAATGGCATTCGTCAAGCAACAATGAAATACCGAACTTCTATCTCCCGAGCTCACATATGATCTGTAAAGTATAGATTAAAAAATTATTCGGATAGAGGTCAACATTTACTACAAGAAAGTTTACGAGGCGACGTAATTACGATGCATAGTTTGGAAGATATAAATTCGAGAAAATCCCAAGCAAAAGAATGCATATTTTATTTAAAACGATCGCTAAGACGGTTCTCTCAGCAAGCAACAATTAAAAATCCATATTTTTATCTCCCATTATCTTACATGATCTGCAAAGTATAGAAAAAAAATATTCGTATAGCGAACAAGATATACTACAAGAATGTCCCCGTGGTCACGTAATTACGACTTATAGATTTGGAGATAAAAATTCGAGAAAAACATCGCATCTTTTGTTTATATCGATCGCTTACACGGTTCTCTCAGCAAACAATTAAATATTCATATATTTTTCTCCCATTCTCTTATATTATCTGTGAGGTGTAGATTATAAAATTTATTTGAATAGAGGACAACATTTACTACTAGATAGTCCCCGAGACTATAGTTTCGGGGACAAAATCACCTAACCTTTTGATACCGTTTCATACGTGTTACCCATTAAGAACGCCTGTGAAATCTCTGTGTATTCCATTTATGGATTATACTTTTCTATCTTGTTATATTCATCCAAAGAGAAACTTCTTAATGTTTTTTTCTATAATATTTGCGTTTCGTTCGTTACAGCTTCATGTTTCCACGATAAATTTTATGTCGCTACATTTTTGCGTAACACTTAAAATATTTTTGACGAAGTTCCGAGCTAAGAAATTATTATTTAATCCATTTTAAAATTCTTTTTGTTCGTATAAAATGTAGCGATTAGTCTTTTAGATTTCATCGCGTAAATACCGGACGACTGGATCAACAATGCCATTTGTCGCAAATATGTGACGCTGAATTTTATAGCAGAAGTTCAATGATTAATCCGATTTTAATCAAATTATTTCTCGAAAATGTAGGGAGCGCGTAGAATGTTGGCATCCGATCATGAAGGATCAGAAAAACAAACAAAATATTTCTAAGACGATAACGATGTTGCTTCTACACCACACTTGGACGTTGGTCATTATTTTTCTGAACAGGATAGACTGAATCCTAAAAAATAACCAAGGCGAAAAAAAATTGCAAACAAACTAGACAGGCCTGCATAACTTAACACGTGGATGCATCTTGAAAGCTGGTCAAAAAATAAGAAAAAAGAAACAATACACTTTCATTTTGCGAAAAAAATACAAAACTTTCGGAGGATATGGAGATGGAAGGCAGTGAGTGTGGGGATCAACTTTGCGGCGCGACCTATCAGACAACAAAGGGGAAGATCCATCCGAAGCCATCTCCGCCATTTACACCGATAACAACAACGCGAGGGATTTTCTTCATCTACGTCGAGCTGGAGTCCGCGGTTTTCCATCCTGCTGCACCGCGAGGTCGGAAACGATATTTTGCGGAAAGGAGAAGACCTTGAGAGACGAGAGGTGGAAGGAGGAGAACGCTTCAACGCGTTAGGATTCTTTATGCGCCGAGATCTCGAAGAGAGAAAAAGAGAGAGAGAGAGAGAGAGAGGGGGGGGGGAAGATGATGAGAAATTGCGGATGGGAGGTTTTCTTAATGGCGCGTCATGCACCGGAGTTTTTATGTCCGACTTCCTCTGAATGCCGCTTTTGCTAAAGGGAGAATTTTTTCCCGAGAGAAGATGGAGGCATGTGTAAACGTCTGTATACGCGCGTGCCCATTTAAAGCGGTGTTTTTTTATTCAGAAACATTCATCACAGAAATTACTTTTGTGAAGCTAAGGTTAACCAACTTTATACTGGGTGGAATGAGAATATTTTTGAAACTAGAAGAAAATCTACTATGACTGGGAATGAAACTCAGGTCTTCCACTTGCCGTGAAGATATTATACCACGGAACTACCACAGAAGAATGATTATATCGTTTCTCAGTAGGATATTTACCCTGTAAGCGGAACTCTCTGGTTTGATTCCAGGTCGTAGCAGTATTTTTTCTCGTTTATAAAACATTCCCAACTTTACAGCTTATGCATGTCTGCATAGGATCTTGATATCGCTATATTCCATCAATTTCTATTCGTTGAAAAATTACGCGTTAAACTAAAATAGCTGACTATAGTCAAAATATACATAAGAATTCCGGACTCGAGCATAAATTTTCCGATGACGTAGTGCCCTTTAAAAATATGTGCTAAAAACTCATTCATTCAGCGCAACTTTGTAAAAAAATGCTGATAATTTTCTTGAACATTTTTTCGTCCAACTTACTCCTAGGCTATAGAGTAGTTGAGGAAAATTTACTTTCTCTTGCTCTAAAAGCGTTAATATAACACGATAAGAGCATGTTGACGTAATCACTGGAGTATTTTTATCCATTGCGAAATATTCTCTCCCTCAATTTTTGGGAAAGAAATTAAACATTTTCCCTTTGTAAAATTTGCCATAGCCAATATGATAAGTTTTTCTTGATACGGCAAAAACATCAAAAATAATTCTTCCACAGCAACTTTTAAACTATTAGATGATAGTTTTCTCGTTGTTTGCAAGAGTATGCTACTGACATAAACGCCCATTTAAGTAAAAATAATCCACTTGGATTCTTTTCCATCGTTTCAAAAGGGAGGAAATTAAGCGAATAAATCTAATATGAATTAACCTCTCATAATTCTCCTTTATTTTCTTCCTTATGGGTTGACGGTTTTCTATATCATACGGGCTCGCTCAAGTAAAGTCAAAATAAATCATCAAAACAGCGACATCCCATTATGGTGCACTGGCTTAAAAAGACATCTACGCTTCCGTAAAATCACTATTTTTTCCTAAGTAAAAAGATTTTTAATTAGTATCTTTCTTTGATTGAAGCTTGAAAGGGATCTTTACACCAAAGGGTTCTCAGAGTTCACATTTACCCTCTATACCTCACAAAAGGTTTTCTTTCTTTCGTTCTTGATAACTCCTCTTTCCCATCGAAAAGATTTTCCTCGTGTTTCTGGTGCTGTAGATGGTTCCTTTCAATCTTTTCATTACGTCACTCACTCTCCCTCAACGACCCTTTTCTCTCACTATCATTTCATCCGAAGAGCAATTCTCAAAGTCGAGCAAATTGATCTGTCGTTTCTGGATCCTTTCCCCTCTGAGAGGCGTTAGATATCCCCGCCATTGTTCCCGTTGCTACGGCCCCGCCGTTTCGCTCGCCGTCGGCGGAGAGAAGAAGGGAGAAAGAAAACCTTTCATTCGATTCGGGTTGAGGAATTCATGCAACTCTATTGGCTGAAGCGGAAGCTATTTTATTATTATTATTATAAAACCGTTTTCGTCAAATTTGTCGGGCTTTAATTCGGCGAAAGCGATAACTTGCTATTTTATTTCCTTTAGTCGTTAACTTATGATGTTTCTTAGCGATCAAAAACTTTTTAAATTATACCGCTAAATATTGATATGAACGTTTACTTAAAACTATTTGTATGAAGCACAGTCTTGCACAATGAGAGTTTCCCAAAGGTGGGTTTTATTTTACACGAATGAATAAATTCGACTCGTTTGCCCAATATCTATAAATTTCATTCTTAGCGGTCTTGACTCGTGCGCACACGGCATTGTACGAATATATCTAACGTGAAGCATCTCATAGCCTATAGGAAAACGTAATTTTTTCCATTAGATATTAAATTGACGCAACGCGGTTTTGCCCTCCGCTGCCATTTACAAGAAGGTTACCCCCCAATCGCACAAGAAAATACATTATGCATATAAGTATGTGTATTTTTTTTAAATTTTATTCTATCAGTTTTAGATCCTGAGATGAGGTCATCTGTTGCTCCTTTTTCTTGCTATATATTAGAAGAACCATTTTTATTCTTAAAATGTGTACAGAGTTATCACTTTCACTTCGGATATTCATGTAATCATCTGTAATCCGAAGGCATCATTTCCAACTCAATTAATACTTGAAAATTTTACGAGCATGATTTGAGACTGCGAGACGAGGTTAACCTTGAATACCATAACCTGCTTTTTTACCCTCTTTATCGAAACCAATGGATTTTCACACGGCACCTTACTACCTCCCATTAGTATATCGCGGAGGAGAGATATTTTTAGCCTCCATAAAAGCTCATAGAAAAATAAATTCTCCTTCAAGTTTTCCTTTATTTTTTTCTTCTCTCTCCCTCGGGAGATTTTCCAGCTTTTAACCTTTATCCGTCAAGAATAGATTACTGCTCTTCCACCCTATTTCTCTCTCTCTAACCCTCTTTATACTCCGATCCTATTTTATTCTTTTTCATTTAACCACTTCTCGCCTCTTTTTTTTTCTGCGGTTGAAACGAACCTTTCCCACCCATTCGAACCAAACAAAAACGCGTCCGAGAGACCTGCGCAATACGCTTCAAGAAGGCGTCCTTCTCTTCGTCTTCCTATTCTCTCAACCTTCAGTTTCTCTTTTCCACCATTCCAATCCCTTTTTCCCTCTCTTCATTTTCTTCTCAAAAAAAAAGAAAAGCCTTTCCTTCCTATTCTCCTTCGGTTCCTCCTGACCAAAAAATAAACCGTTGCGCATCGCATCCGGCCGAAAACTTGCCAACCGGTGCTCTTCAGAAGAAAATAAAATCGGGATAGGTCCCTCAACTCCAGCTGTTGCCATACAGATCCTTCTCTTGCCCCGTGGAGAAGAGGAAAAAAAGAAATGAGAGCCGTCCTCTGGATTTGGTGAGAAAGGGAGGAAAGGAAGAGGGAAGGTAAGAAGAAGAGGATTCGGAAACTTTGAGGTAAAGGGGGGAGATGAGGTTAGGGAATGGACCCATTGTGCGTTACGCCGACTTTACTAAAATAGGCGACAGTTATTCCGCAGAAAATCACTAGGATTTCGCAATTCGAGACCAGAAGTTTATTTCCTACATAGCGTAGAGATATTTTCAATTTGGTGCGGTCACAATACAGCGACTCCTTGTGAGGCGGAAAGGTCTTGCTATCGAAATTTAGGCTGTGAAGGGGTTCGTTTGCGAAGGCGTCGCTAGATAAAATTTCGACTGCTTTAGGAAAACTTTGGGGAAATGGAAAGTCTCGGATTAATTGGGAAATCCGCGAAAATACCTTAAAATTGAACCTTATGATATTCAGAGAATTACACATTACATCTACATGATTTATCGTGCAAAGCCAAAGTTCATGCAATGCATGGATAAACGAGGAAAATGGAATCTAGGATAATAAACTTAATAGAAAGCGTACATAACGACTTTTAATTCATGAAATTATTACCAAGCCGATTAATTCTTGTTTTATATGAAATGACACCCAGAAAGATAGTTTCTGAAGAGCAGCTCTTCATTGAGCAATGGTATTTTTATGGAAATAATTTTGAAACGAAAAAATTCTGCTATGACCGGGAATCAAACCAAAGTCTTCCACTTGTAAGGCGGATATTCACTGAACTATCATAAGAGATTATATTTTCCGTTTATGAACGATGATGTTTTTCTTAGTAGGGCATTTTAATGTTAAGCATATCTGTGATGAGGCGGATAATGTTTAATTACATACAAATTATTACTCTTCAAATTTTTGAGGTTTCCTTGATCGTTTTTAGATAAAAGCAATATTAAAACTTATGGAAATGCTTGAAATGAATTACGGATGTATAGAAATTGGTGACTGTTTCAAAAAGACTGCTACAAATTCTCAGGCATATTCAAACTTGGAGACGACTTGCAAATTCTAACCAAATTCCTCAACTTTTAAGTATTTTACCAGAAAAACACGAAATATTTCATCAATATATGTTATTTTCTATAACTAAAACACGATTCTTTAATTATGTCAATTTTTCGCTGCCTGATATGAATCTGCCAGTTTTATGTTATGGACAGTATTAGATCGGAAAAACAAAGATATTATGTAAGGCAGCTGTGATCATATCATTGAAAATATATGGGAAATTTTTGACAGCTGTTTTTAGCAGTTATATAATTTAAACTATGCATTTAAATCTTATGTAAAAAGACAATACAAATGATCCTAATTTATTCCGTAATTTAAAAAATTAATGAAAAATATGACATATTTCATTGTACATTTTTCTCGATTTTGCGATTATTGGCTTAAATATTTTAAACACAATAATCCTAGAGTGGGCTTTAAAACTGGTACCAATAAGCTCCTAAATCCATCGTAACTGTATGCATCACGTGGATATAAAAAATAACATATTCTATCAATAGCTTAACCACGTAAACGATATCATAGTTCAGAAATCAATTCTAACCAATTTTTGCGGACCAAAAATATTAAGGAAGCAGCTCTTTACTGAAGAAGGCATACCAGAATTCTCAGAATTAGCGAGAACGTTCAACAAGCATTTGGAACGAACACATGTTACTAAATACAGAGGAAACCCAACGAAACCCTCTCAACTTGCACCGATATTTTTAAGCCTTGTTCAAATCCGCGTCGGGAGCACAATTCACCTGAAATAAATGGATTAGCGTGAAAAAATTAATCTCGGCGGCGCGTGCTAATTTCTTAATAGACCGGCGCCAACACAAAGAGAATGAGAGAAAACTCAAGGCATAAGAATGCGGCTCGAGGAACGCCCTCTCGATGTTTCGGAATCTTAATTAACTCCTTGTGCACTTTTCCTCGAAAACACAGCCTTTCGTGTTTTGGAATCCTAATTAAATTTCTCATATTCCTCCAACTAAACTCTGTCGTCCTTGTTGTCCTTCTTTTTTGTGCCCCTTTTTATACCTCTCTTTCTCTGCTTACACAAAATAATCCCTCGAATTGTGCGGTTTTAATTAACGTGTTTTAAGTTTAGCACGGCACTGCTTTCTCTTGGAAAACAACCTTAACTTGCACAGCAATCGTTTTTCCCTTTAGCACGGTGTTGAAACGTTCTTTCAAACGTTAAAAAAATCACGAAATGTTTCAGTACGACTATGAGAGAAAGAAATGATGGATGTATTAATACTGTACTCTTGAGCTCAATACGGCACTCAAATGTAATCTCATGTAATGCTATTGTAAAACCTACTATTTATATAAACGCATGTACGGTGCAAAACAAATGATGTGTGTTGTGTATGTTAAATTTCACAAATTCATACTTATCAAATCTTGGGTCTTATCATTCCTCAGCCGCATGGATGTGAACAAGCTGTTTAAAAATGTTATTCATTACCTCAAGGCGAGCCGCCTAACTCATTCAAGTAAAATTCATTAACACTACAAAATTTTTAGCCCCCTTACTTACCCTTCATTCCCAGAAGATAACCGATTTTCTGTAAAATCGTAATTGATACAACGTTCCAGGAAAAAAGAAAAACGCCTTCAAGAGATCATCACGGCCTTTCTGTTTGAAGGGTTGACAGTTCTCCTATCGCAAGACAGTCAACCGTATCCATTTTTTATCATCTCCAGTCTGCTCGATTCAACGCTCACCTTTGTTCCTTTTACGATACCTTTTTTCTCTCTCTTTTCTTTATATATCTCCAATAGACTTCAATAGGATTTTATGCTGTTTTATGTATGAGTGCACTTTCCCGGTGGATTTTAATCAAGCTGAACTTATCAATGATGCAAATTTTTTTTACTGAAAAGTGACCCTCCCTTTTCATTCATATCTACTAAAAAAAGACGCTAAGTAGTTCAACTGCAGAATTAAATGCAGTAAACATTTTCAATAAAAACTTTCCCCATTTAAATAAATCGACATATTTATTTTAATAACTACAATATATAATACTTAACTTTTTATATATAGCACAAGATCGATTAGTAATTGATTCAGTACATTTTAAAGGATAATAAATTCAATAATAAACATTTCAATACAAAAAATACTTTTTTAGCCGTAATATGAGCTCGGAAATTCTCTAGCGACTAAATAATAGTATTAATAATAATAATATATTACTAATAATCAATCGAGAAGCATTTTCTTATTTGCTTTTGATGAACACATTCACTAATATATATTGTAAATCCACAATTGTACCCATTTTATCTGACGATCGAATTTTGTCTCGCCATATAAAAAATAAGTCTCTCTAATTATTTAACGTCTTTCTCAACAGCAGAAAAAAGATATTTAGATCCCCAAAGCTTTACGTAAGTTTTCTTTTTTCATCCGTGACCAATTTCCGCCCACGAACACGGTCCAGAGGATCCTCTTGCTTAATTTAACTCTCTCCCCTATCCTTCTAACTTTCACTTTCCCTCTCCATCTATTTACTGCAACAAATACCTACGCCCATTCACTTTCTCTAACCTCATCCAATCCCGTTTTTCTCCCAAAAAAGGGATGCCTCCCTATCTACTAACTTTTCCCTTCCTCTCTCTCTCTTAAGGATTACCTCTTTTTCTCGTATCTCTTCCTACACTCCTCCCTTTTCCTCCCCCTACTTCCCCACCTCCCTTATAAATGTCTTTCGACGGTTGCTGCCGAACATGGGAGGATTATCGACGCTTCGGGTAGGGACGGGATTGGAACGGGTTGAGAGACCTCAGGTGATATGCAGTTGTGAAATGGAGTAGAAGGACAGAAAGAGAGAGTGAACGAAGTCGAAATGGATGAGAAGAAATTGGGTGAGGGAGAAAGGAGAATGGAGGAAGCCAACGGGTTGAGGAATAGAGAGAGAGAGAGAGAGAGGGCGCAGTTGAAATCTTTCGATTCTGGAAAAACAATGGAGATTAATGGTGATAGATTGGCAGAACCAATACCAATATCTGGCTGAGTAGTAACGCGAATTAATCCCTCAATTTATTTTTTTAATGTCGTCTCCCTGCCATTGAGATCTCTGAGGAATTGGGACTTTTCAAAATCTGATTGGATTATGACGAATTTATTGCTGGAAAACTTGATGTGAGAGATTATAACCTGGAATTTCTAGGGTTTCCATAATGCCTATTAACAGTTATCCAGTTATCCAGGCTATAAGCTGTATGAAACGTATTCATGGAGGATTCAAAGACGTTATCATCTTATCAAAAGGAGAAATGATTTTCATTTGAAATATTTTAAAAAAATATGCTCATCGATATAAGTAACTCTGTAAGTTAAGGCCATTTTACGATTAGTTTATAACAAAATAGTAAATTTAAGAATTAAAATGTCTTGGAAAAAGGTAGTGCGATAAAATGACAACAATCGCAAACAAATATTTATAAGAATTTATAACTGCTTCTAAGGTTCTCCACAAAATAAAAGTCTGAATTAATGATCGTGTGTACAGACGTTACAAAACGAGAACCTAAGGTTAGCGTCGAGCTCAGCGTTTAGATCAGGGTTGCCAAATATGTTTTAATCAATGTGCCAAAAAAATCTGTAAAATGCTTACAGTACTGACATGATGTAAAATTGATCCATATACAGAAGTGGTCCGCAACCTATTCATCTATGAGGGAACAACTGAAATTATTGTGGACCTGAAGGGCGCATAAAGCAATAAGAGTAGCTATGTACCAGTATTTGTTAAAAAAAATATATGTGTGGGTGTGTGCGCGCGCACGTGTATGCGTGCGTGTGTTTATTATTATTATTATTAAAGAAAACGGTAGGCTGTTATTCTCTCAGTCACCTCATTTATTTGTATATCATTTCATCATTTTGCCTATTATGGACTTTCTGTGTCTTTTGCATTTTCTGTCCCGTGCATCTTTATGATACTCGTCCCGTTATTTTTATATTTGTATCACATTCCCTTTACTTTTACGGTCTGATGCATTAAAAAAGGAGAGTTGATCAGTTGAAGTTCCCCGCCGAAGGGGCTGGTTACCGCAACCTTGGGGATTACTCCAACCGGCTCACCATCTCCTTTTTATGATCATATTAAAACCTCATTAAAAACACAACAACAGTACTACATTGACCGAATAAAAAGTTGATAAATAAATAGGAATCGTTGTTATTTACCTTGATGCTCTTATCTTAGATATGCGCAGTCCAGTATTAGCTCTCCTCGATCACCCCAGCAAAAGATTGTTTTATGACGCCAGAAGTCCGTGAATGCTTTCTCTCTGTCATTCGCTTTATGGTACGTCCGTTCAAGAAGAATACTTTTCTTGATATATTTTTTTAAATCTTCTCAATATTCAATATGATTCTTCTTTTCTTTGCAGTGGAGGGTAAAACTTTTATATATTACGCTTTTCTCTTAACTAATGAGATAGTTGACGATTCTAACTCCTTTCGTATCAAAGCAGGATTGGCGTTTTAGGCTTTCGTACAGATCTTTAAAATAAATAACACTCTCACGGTTTAAAATCTTAGCTATTTTTACCACTTTTTGCCATGAAGCCCATGTTTTATCACATTCGAAGGCCAAATGCTATGAATCCCTTCCTTATCTGGGGACCAAGGGTTAAGTTAAGGTTAAAAATGCTCTGTCTTTTGCTGACTATTCCGATGGCTGGGATCGGGACGGGGGGCAGACAAACGGCAGGGAAAGGTCTCCCACCGCTTTTATTTCTTACTTCGAGAATATGCCACGATTCCAATAAGGATTTATAGAAAACATCTGCTTGCATAAAATCCTTAATTTTGCTGTCCAGGAAAGGTTCGACCGACAGGTTTCGGTCCCCAACTCTTTCGAAATTACGAGCAGCCAATATATTCCACGACAGATCTGCTGGCTCGGAGAATAAACTCTGTGCGTGGAGTATTCTGAAGGCCGGGATTTTATTCCTGAAGTTCATCAGGCCTAATCCCCCTTCCTTGATCCGGGCTAGCATTTTATCGTCGGATACCCAGTGTTTTCCGTTCCTCCAGTTGAAGTTGTTGATTTCAATCTGAAGGTAGTTAATTGATTGAATCGATTGAGTGATACAATGGGGCACATGCCACATCCGCGGCGCCAAGAATAGGTTTGCCACTTGTACCCTGCCCCTCGGGCACATCGTGCCAGTCCTACGGAGCCACATATCCACTCCTATATTGAGTATAGGTTGGATTTCTTCCATCTTGACAGAATCGTTTTCTGCCAGGTCGTTTCCTAGCCATACACCAAGAATATTTATTCTTCCGTGGCTCCACTTAAAATCGAAGTAGATATTTCTGTGTTGAGCATCGCCCCTGCGCTACCTGCAAACTCCTCAAACGTGGGTTTTATCTTAAGAAAAGAGTCGTCTTCGTCGACAAAGACGGTGACGTCATCGGCGTAGGCCGATATCACAATCGGTAGGTCCATCCCTCCTGGAACAAGTGCGCCTTGGATCCTTCTCTTTATCAAGGACAGCAAGGGTTCTATGGCTATAGAGAAGAGCTACCCTGATAAATGGCACCCTTGTCTTATGCCTTCCGTGACTTGTATTGGTGCCGTCAAGCGTGCAGCAATCCTTGTAACACCTGGCGTTTCTGTATAACTGTCTAATTCTATCAGTAAAAGAGCGGGGGAGATCCATCTTCTCCATGGTCTTGAACACATGGCTGTGGTGAACTTTGTCGAACGCTCCCTTCTGATCTACCGAAAGTAGAGCTAAGGAATCGTTCCTGTCGTTTTTAGGCCCCATGAGGTCTCTGATAAGGGTGGTGTTGTCAAATAAGGTCCTCCTCGGGACGCAGTAACTTTGTTTCGAGGAAACCCCAGATCCGACCACACCGCCGAGCTTCAAGGAAAGGGATTTTGCCACGATTTTGTAATCGGTGTCCGTCAGAGGAATGGGTCTCCAATTACTCAGATCCAGTTTGTCGCCCTTCTTGTGCAGGAGAGGGATAACGTTTCGTGTCGTAGAAAACGGTTGTTGTCCGTTTTTTACGCTCTCGTTCATGACGTACTTGAAAGACTCCCCCAGGACATTCCAAAATTTAAGATAGAATTCCACTGTTAGACCGTCAATGCCCGGTTAGGGAACCTCAAAGCTGCGCCGTAGCCGTGGAGTTCGATCTGGAATATAACGATTCTATTTCCACATGGCTTATCTTATTCAATTCGGCATAGCCGTCGTCTATCACCCCAGTACTGCCGTCTTCATTGTCTTCAAAGATCACTTTCAAGTGCTTATGCACGTGTTGGCAAACATCGGCGACATTTTTCAACACGTTGCCATTCACTCACAGACTGGCAGCTTCCTTGGCTAGCCGCAATACTGCTGGTGCATCGTTTTCCGTTAAGTTTTCCCATCCGTTCTTGGATAGGATTTTCACGTTTTCCCTAGAATACCAATCTCTAATTTCATTCTAGCAGAGCTGAGTTTCCTCTTCACACGGCATTACTTCCATTGCCCTTTTCTCCAACTTTGCGACTTCCTCCTCCCTCTTCTTCCTGGCCCACCGCCAGAATCTAATGGTGGCGTACTTGATTTCCTCTTTCGTCAGATCCCACCATTCCGAGGGATTATTCCGCATCCTTATACATTCTGCCAGTGAAGAGATGAGAGTTTCCACACCACTCATATACTCTCTTTTATCTAATAAGGAATTGTCGAGCCTCCAGTGTGGACATCCCATGCTCATTTTTGCATTGACCGATATGTTGGCCAAGTGAGCCATGTGGTCGGAGGAGGACGGTATAATTTTCACCTCCTGTAACCTTTTGGCATAATCGCGAGAGACAAATTCTATCGAGACGTGGCCGACTGCCGTTTCGTTGCAGCGTCCCAAAAGTGTATCCCGGTGAGCGCCCATGCATTTCGATTCTGGTGTCTTCTAGCCCAGAAATTACCACTAGGTTTTTAAGTGCATCTGCAACCCGAGGATTTCTTTCTAGCCCGCTCGTTCTCTCTTTCCTGGGCGAAAGAGTGGAGTTGAAGTCACCTGAAACTAGGATGCATTTCCTTCCGCCTGGATTGGAAGAATTAAAACGAGCGATGCGCTCATCCAAGGCTCTCACAACGGCCAGTGCGTTTGTTGCTTCGTTAGGCATATAGACCGAAGCTGTTAATTACTCGGTAGGTGGCGAACGAAAAACTAACTTGGTCCCCTGAGCATGTCCATCGTATATGACCTCGTCACTCAGGTGACGTATGTCGAAGTTGCTTCTCATCCCAATGGCAGTTTCGGAGTATGGAGTCCTGGTAGCGTTCATAGTAAAACTACTATTACGTACTATTACTATGTGCTATTGGCGAGGTTGGTCGCCAGTCTGCCCACTCGCGTTCGGAGAGCTCTGTTTTTTATAATAGGTTTTAACTCGAGGAGCGTGTCTATTAGCGAGTCCTTGTCCTGCGTGTATTTGTCGACCACACTATTGGGGTCGGAACTGCCTCTCACTTTACTGAGGCTGCCCTCTAACCTGTCAAAGGATAAATTGTAAAGTCTGGATTCTTTCCATAGTAGTCTTTTATTGCTAGTAGACATTCACCTAGAGTTTCCTTTGTCACTTCTACGGTCCTATTTTTTCCATCGGCCCCCGATTCCTCGCGGCTGGAGAAACCGCGTCTTTATTTCTTCTCTCTTCTGTGTTTTTTCTCTTCATTTTAGATCTCACTACTTCCGCGGGGCAAACTTGCCCTACGTCGGTTCCGTAATCTAGTTGATCCATGGTCTCAGCACAAACCATCTCGTCGTTTAGGGGTGAAGATGAGCAGGGCTACAGTTACTTGCCTCCTCGCTAGCGTGTGGGGACGGGGTGGGGATTGATGGAAAAGGAGAGGGGTAGGGGGCGAAGGTCGACGGGGCAGGAGAGGGTTCGGGGGGCGGGGGGTGAGGTTGATGTGGAAGGGACGGGGGAAGGGGCCGACGGGAAAGGGGACGGACCGTTAGTTAAAGGATTAACCTTTTTCGTGATAAATTTTATCACGTTCCGCGCAGTTTCGGAATCCATGTGTCGGGTAAGGCTCGCTATCCTTCCTCCACCTATTCACACATAGCTAGAAACTACAGAAAGGGGGACCTCCACTTGCTTCCGCGTCGACGTCAAATGTCTGGCGTTCGGAAACTTGTGAAAGGTGTCGGAGGAGGAATAACATCGGGAAAGCGAGTAGGAAACCTTTATCTGAGGAAAGGGGAAGAGAGAAAAGGGATGGAGGATAAAGGAGCGTAGGTATTAGGGGTGGTGGTAGCCGGGGTGAAGGTAGTAGGGGTGGGGGTAGTAGGGATAGAGGTAGCACGGGTGGAGGATTTTTCTCTCATGAGATCAGCTAAGGAAGATTGAGGAACTTGTGCGAGGGGAGGCGCAGCCGCGATGGGGGCACACTCGCTCGTTTGCAGAGCAGGATCAGGGGATAAGCTGGATTTCTCCAGTGATTTCACGATGAGCTCGCCATTATGGCGTTTTCTAACGAATACGGAGTCTTCGGAGCGGTGGATGAACGAATTACGTGTGGAACTATCATATAGACCAGCAAAAGTTGTATCGCGGAAAATCGGCGTGGTAGAAAACAAGCTGCCGGGTGATAAAGACGACCCTGGCAAATACCCTCTCACCGCCCGGCAGGTAGTGAGCGAGCGGTCGGGGTAAAACAAAAGAATCGCCCAAACGAACTCGCGAGGCGAGAGAAGCAACAAAACAGCAATAGCAACAGGAATAACAATAGTTGTAACAATAAACTAACAAGTGACAATAATAAAAGAACAAGAGAACCTCAACACTTCAAAACCGGATGAAAATCCGTTGTAAAACACACGAGATAGGCTGTCTAACACGGAGTGCAGTAACAAGCGTCCGATCAGGTCGACATCCAAAGTGTGTGCGCTTGTGTGCGTGCGGGCGCGCGTGTACGTTTGTATGTATGTATGTATGTGTATATAATTTACGTTACTGGCAAATCCCGAAGTAGAGTTTTATTTCAGGATTTGCCCGGGTATATGGCGAAATACCCACAGGTGTTTGGGCAAATCTAGGTATGCCCGGGAAAATCACAGTGTATAGTAGATTCGGGTATAGGACAGTTTGGTGTGGTACAATTCGGCGCGACCGTATCGCCTCGGGACGATTTGGCGACGGGAGAGATCCACGCCAGCAGGATTACGCACGGAACAGTACCAGAATGATTTGACATGCATGCACAAAAAAGGTTAAATCTCCTCCAACAACTTAACCCAAACCAGGGGATAAAAATTGAACCAACCAAACCCCACAGCCACATAACCCAACCCGAGGGAAGAAAATAGAGCGAACCAAACTCCCAACCACTAAGCCCAAGCCGGGGGAGGGAAATGGAACGAATAAGACCCCCAAACACATAAACCAATATGGGGCGCCGAATTGTTTCAGCGCCGAAACGGTCGCGCCGAATTGTCCCGCTCCGAACTGTTTCGGTAGATTCACGGCTGGGCGGGGTTTGGTTAGATTGGGTTGCATTGGTTACACCTTGTATTGACTCGTATTTGGTAGATCGAGTTTTATCTTTAAATGACTTAATACGAACTAAAGATGGAGAGAACTGCTACGCAATTAATTACAATTGACAAAATCGCTAATTATATCTAAGTGTATACCTTTTAACTAACGTACCGAAAAAGATGTTCGAGATACCGAGACTGAACTATGAAAACCGGAGCAATTCCGCAACGGATATAGAATGTGAGCCCCGCCACATCTATATTGATTTGCCCAAAACCATTTGGTCACAGCGAATTGCCCGGAAAATCCCGAAAAAGTGCATTTTCTAAAAATATGTCGGGATTTGTCCAAAATACCCGGGCATATATAGATTCGTTTTATTAAAGAATTTATTATAAATCAAATACGAAAAAGTCAATGTGAAACTTGGCACTGCAAATCTTCAGCCAACTTGTAATTTGGCACGTAACTCGAGTTTCCTTTTCTTAGGCAGTAATTGTAATTGGTGAGCCTGGATCGGTACTTGGGTTCCAAATAACCCATGCTTGAAAAAAGGGACCCGCAATAGTATGTTGGAGTACAGCAAGAATATATTTTCAGTGAACATTTTCATAATAAGGGATTTTCAATACTTTGAAACAAACTTTGATTTACTCAAAGACAGCTTTAAGGATTTTGATTAAAATCCATCCAATCGTACAGCCTGATGTCACAAATATTACATAACTAAGCCAAATGTCCCAAAAATTAGTATATATCGTACAGTGGCATTATTTCTCTACAAGACGCTCAGCGCACGCGTCAGAGGGGAGGGGGAACTCAGGGATTCCCTAGGCTAAAATTCCGTATTTTCTCATATTTCAAAAGGAGGTTACCAAGGTTATTGGTATTGTTGCCATCGGGGTTTACAGTGCATTTACAATTAGCTTAAACTAAACAAGAAGTCCAAACCAGGACTAATGCAAGTAGGTTTCCCAAAGTTGACGTACCGAATTGATTGCTTATATTAACGGGAAATGTTTTTGTATGTTTTGGTAACCCCAAGGAATTCTCATACCATGAATTCCTTTTGTAATTCATAGTTTATCAATGACAGAGAAAAATTGAAAAACAAATTAATGGAATAATTTTTAAAATACTAAAACAATGGCAAAATCTCCTTCTGGCATTATATTTTGGATGTATTTTTTTAAATAAACGAATTTAATAAATGTTACTGTTTATATGTTAATTTGTATGCATAAATTGTTCATTGCTGAAGGGTAGTCGAGTGGAAAATAAAATAACCAATTTGTTCACAAGTCTACGCTCAAGCCGAGTTCGGTAATAATCGTCTCCGTGGCAACAACCCGATAAATGCGATATATAACGCTAAAACGCTTTGTTTTAGTAAAAATTCAAGAAAATGCGATCAATTATCAAAATTCTGCGATACGAGTTGGTATCTACATTCTTTTCCCCTTGAAACAGCACATACCTCTCTCGGATATCACAATATTAATATATTTAAAGTATAAAAAAAAACATCACTGTACGATGGATTTGAGACTTCCTATTGAAAATCAATAAGGAAAAAACGTTCCTGGAATCGAACCCGCTACTTCAATCTTCGCCAAAAGCCGATAGTGGGAACGCACATACACACAGAGAAGACCATTTCATAAGGCTATGTTTCCTTTGGAAACCAGCCTAAAACACGCATGATGAACACTAATTGATTGAAAATTAACGTAAAAGCTTAACCTTTTGCGGTTTAGTTTAGACTTGGAGACTTGATGTGATATAAGGGACTGTGAAATTTTTGTCGCGTAAGTTGGGTGGTTCATATCGCAAAATGTTAGTATTATAATTTTCATGTAAATAAAAACATTAACTCTATAGAAGTGGTAATAGTAATTCATTTGTAAGCGTTATTTGCCAGCGAAGGAGTAGGAGCAGAACGTCTTATGGACACGTCTCGTCCGTCCGTCGTAACCTTCATCACCTGAACCGCTAGACGAATTTAATTTAAAATACGCAGGAGTGATCCTTAAAATTAAAATTTATCCCCCAATTGTTACTTTGAACTGCATCCGTAAATTAGAACTTCCACTTCACGTAAATACTTTAATAAACTACACTCGTATATCGATAAATGGCATCCGTCAAACGACAATTAAAAACCATCAATTTCTCTCCCTAGTTTATATACGGTCTGTAAGGTATTGATTAAAACATTTATTCGGATATAGGAGTTCATTTACCACAAATAAGTCCGCGAGGCCGGAGTTACAATTTCAAAGATAAAAATTGGAGAAAATCCCAAGCGAACATCGCATATTTTGTTTAAATCGATCGCTAAGACGGATTTCTCCTCAAACAACAATTGAAGATCCATAAATTTCACTTCATAGCTCTTGTATGATCTGTAAGTTATAGATTTAAAAAATTATTTGCATAGAGACCAACATTTACTATATTTACATCTATCGCTAAGACAATTATCTCGGCAAGCAATAATTAAATACCATACTTTTGTCTTCCTATCTCTTATATGATCTGTAAGTTATATATTAAAAATATATTCGGATAGAGGACAACATTTACCGTAATACAGTTTGCGAGACCACATAATTACGACTGTAATTTCGGGTATAAAAATTCAAGAATCTTTCGATGCTGTTTTGTACGTATTTTTACAAAGAACGCATTCAAAATCTCTGTGTATTCCATTTATGGAGTATACTTTTCCATCTTGTTATATAATCGCTTGTTCATATATTTATCGAAAAAACTGCGCGAAATAATTGCGCGGGTCTCTGCTATTTTGGTATATTTGGAGGTCCTGATAACTTTAATGACACTCGTGTCAGAAATTAATATTTACAGAAATATTGGGCATTAAATCATTTAATTTAATTTAAATATACTCACCGTCCAGTTATAATTTGGGTCGTTAAGGGGATGTCTCACAGCGGCTTCTACAGCAGACTTTAGACGCTATTTCTGAAACAGATATCTCGCAAACGAGTAATAATATCTGAATGCAGTTTTCTGTATATTATTAAACTATCAATCATTTATATATTCCTTTAAAAAAATGTACTTTTATTACTTGAAAGTCCGCAATCAACATGGAAACCATCAATTACGAGCGCTCTATTTTCTCCAAAAGTAAGCTGCCAAATTTGCAAGAACTGGGAAAGTAAGCTCAACCCTTTAAGCTTAAAGTTAAATTCAACTTTTTCTCGCATTCCATGGCAAATCTTCAGAATTTTAAACAATAATCACTATTGCTCAGCAATTTTTGAAACCATGTTTTATCGGATACTGGCATTAAACAGTTCAGCCATTTGCCGCTGATTATTAGTCATTGGCGCTAGCATATAAAATGCAAACAGCGGCAACCTTGTAGATTGTCTGGCTTTGGAGAAGAGTGAGTAGTAGTCTTTGGAAAAGAGGTTCCTCTAGGGAAATGGTGGGCGAGAGTACATGTCACGCTGGAAAGCTGACGCAAACTTATCTAATTTTCAATATACGAGGGAAAAAGATAGTTTACAATGAAAAGTTTGTTTTTACATTCACAATTATACGAAATATAGAGAAAATATTGGTTTCATGAAAAAACTCGAATTTAATATTTCAACGGAAATTCATGTTTTAAGGTCCCCTGAACACGTTTTGACTATTTTCTCGATGATGTCTGTGTGTGTGTTTGTGTATGTGATAGCTTTTTTATGGGTGTTCTTACTTAAAAACTATTAATCAGGTCAACGCGAAATTTAATATTTAACATTTTTATAATAGTCACAAGAACTGATTAGCTTTTGGTAAAAATCGGTCAATCCGAAGTGGGTGTTGACTCTTGTCAAATCATTTATTTTGATATATTTGCTTTAATTTGATAAATGTAAAAAAATATCTAATAAAAGTTGTAGAAATTTCAATTTTCTACAATCTTTGTTTGAAACATTTCCCCATATAATGCATTGTTTAAGTGATATATTATTAGCTGCCACCTACCGACGGCTATTGTTAACAATTGACGCTTAGTTACGTCTTAGTAACGCTCCTTTTTTTTCTTAATTGTTGAAGTTTTGTGGCTATATCCAATATCAGAAGGCTAAGGTTTGAGTTTATTTCTGTTCTTTGTCAAGTAATAAAATTTTCCCGCAGTTCCTTAAAAAATTTATTATCATTTAACCTATTTGGAGTTATTATAAATATTACAGTTATGAAGAAAGTCATGTGGTGGCTGCATCAGATTTTTAAAAATTTTGCAGGCATAGAGAAAGTCATGTGGTGGCCACATCATATTTTTTGTTATTATGTTTATAAACCATTATTCATCAATATGTTTTATATCAATCCTGGAAAATTAGCTCCTCCTGAACAAATATGTAATCTGATTATGTTAAAGATGTAAACCAACTTTTCAAATTGCACGGGTTCGATATACACATATTCGGTATATTACCGTTTTCTTCATAGGGAATATACTCGAATTGCACCGCTATCGGTTTTACTTTGGAATATTTTCGGAAATGTCTTCAAACATAATAAATAATTAAATGTAATTGCTCGACTAAAGAGGCTATAAGAAAGAATAAAGCTTTCCTGATTAAAACATTGATGTATTTTTGCATGTTGAGTCGAAGGTGGAGCTCATATTCATTCCTATGGCGAAGCCAATTCCACTTTGCACATTTTCACATTACACAGTATTTTCCAGAAATGCAAGTACCATGCAAAGCGAGGGTTTGGTATATATAATATATATATATTATCCACGTCCAATGTTCTTAGATGCGTCAGCGTATTTTAAATCATCCAACCGTAATCATGGTTTTATTACTTTCTCCATATAGAGAAAGAATTTTTTTCATGAAAAAAAATCGAATTCGAGATTTCAACGGAAATACATCTTCTAAAATCCAATGAACACGTTTTGTCTATTTTCTCGATGATGTCTGTGGGTGTCTGTGACTGGAATATTGTGGGTTCTCTAACTCAAAAACTATTATATCAGGTCAATGCAAAATTTGATATTTGATATTTTTGTTAAAGGTATAAGAACTGATTAGTTTTTGGTAAAAACGGTCAACTGAAAGTTGACCGCCACTAACCAGTTTTTTTTAATATTTGCTTTAATATTTGATTAATGCAAAAAAGTACTAAAATTAAAGTAGTAGTCAATTTAATTTTCTATAAACGGTCGTTACCGTTGACTCATTAATTCTTTTCCATCAGTTGGATCAAATATAAGTAGGAAACTTAACTAAGGCCAATTTTACATGGACTGAATGCACATATACAGATGTACGTCAGACCTATTGTTGTCGGTACAAAAGGCATACATTTATCTCGCCTATCTCTCTCCCCGTCCAACGTCGATTATAAACGGAAAAGCGTTTGAAAACATTTTCTTCCTCCCTAGAGGCCGAGCTCTTTAAAAATAATGACGTTAGATAAGTATTTATCGATGAAAAAAATTTCACCCAAAAAAATACATGAAAACGACGCGTCGGCCGAACCGTATGGTCGGATATAAAACCGAGGGAAATGGCCGTGCGAGCGAAATTAGAATCGCCCCGGAAGAAAAAAACCAAATGAAGAGAGACGGAGGCGCTGCGCTTTACGAGAGATATACGCCGCGAAAGTTGTTAACGCCGCAGCGTGGAGGGTTTCGAAAAAAGAAAAAGAAGAATCTCCCTTTTGGCGCGAAGAAGATTTCATCGCCGGGAAACATTATGCAAAATAAAAAAATGTCTGAATAAGAGGAACCTTGAGGTTCCGCTCTGAAGAGACCGATAAAAACGGAGCGTTAAGTGCAACGAAAGCGAAACGCCAAGAATAGAGAAAGAGAAAAAAAAAGAGGAACGAAATAGGGAGAAGAGGGGGGGAAGGGCGCTTGGGCCTGAATCAAGATTACACGGAGATAGATGATCGGAAAGAAGGAAAAGGATATTGCCCTATAACGAATGATAGGACTCACATAAAAGAAGGAAAATACGCCTTTGAAAGAAGATAAATACGATAATGTTTATATTAAAAACAATCCGAGAACTGAAATGAAAATATCAAGAAAGCTTATTGTTGTTTTCGTTTATTCGCCGAGTTAGGTACATATTTCCAATGGCAACGATAATAGTTCAAATGTACAATTCCAGCTTATATTGAAATCCTGCATTAAAAATATATTATTTTAAATTATCAATCGAGAAAAGTTCGTAAGATTCTTCGCTTTTAAAGTATTATTAAGAAATGTTACGAATGAGAAGTGGAATTCGTTTCAGTTATACGTCTGGAATCAGTAAATGAATAAGTGAAAAACTGAAAGAACGAAACTTGCGCATCGCATGATTAATCTGACAAACGATCTTTAAAGTGGAGAATTAATTTGTTGATAAAAACCAACTAATTTCGAACCAAATGACGCGAACTGACCATCAAGCGTCGGTATACTTTTAGGTTTACAGGATTAAATATTACATCCACAAAAAATACGCGATTTGAATTTATAAGTAAAATTATATCTTCGGAGTTGTTAACAATTTATCTTTAGTAAAAATGCATTTTAAATTTTGGTTTATGTCTTACATGTTTAGATTTAGGTAAAAGACTCAATTAAACGCAGTCGCCGTGTGATTATTGAAGGATGATTCATTTATCACTTTCCTTTGACTTACTATTCAAGTAGCAGAAAAAAAACACAATTGTGGATTAAATGTGTGACCACGATCATTTATATAAAAGATTAAATACCGCATTGGCGTACTAAACGGCTGCGTGGTTATGAAGGACATTATGCCAAAGTAAAAAGCTACCGTTCAATAATCCGCAGCGCAATACAAAAATCGCTTTAGAGGTCCATATCTTTAAAGTATCAAAACCAGCTTAACGTACATGGACAATGTATAAAGGCATATATCTTAGGGATACCTTACGGTACTCAAGTATGACCAATGAAAGATTCCACGGTTGACGTATCAGATGAATTTTGAAACTCGGTGGAAAATTTCGTTTATCCAAGTAGGGAATGGAGAAGAAAAGGAAGGGATTATCTATAAGGACGCGAACTCCTAAATGAAAAAAATGGGACAGTGTTGGAAGAGAGATAACGTCGGAAGAGGGATGAAAACATCCCCCGCATACACACACGAGGACACGCACGCACACACAGGATGAAATTGAATACATCGGAAAAGTACCGTAAAAAAACATGAAGATAATTTAGTGTAGGGTTGGGGGTAGATTATGGGATTTCATATATGGCTTCTGATCCCTAATTGCGAGATTAAACTTGCAACACCGGGTTTCCTTTATTTATTCCATCTAACAAGTCAGGCTGCATCCGTTGATTTTAACTACTAAAGTTTTCAATTAATAATAATAATAAAACAAGCATTATTCTTTTTCATTGTCGGCAAATTGTAAATAATGAAAATGCTTTAGTTGTACTTTCACACGCATTATGCAATTTTGTAAATTATAGCAGTTTATAAATTGTTATGATAGAAATAAAAGCGTTACAGGCTTGATACAGGACTTAGGATGGGAATCACTAGCTGAGCGCCGATCACGCGCTAGGTTAAAACTTCTTGAAAGATTTAGAACGAGTACTTTCTCCAGCGACGTCAAAGAAATAATAAGAACTCCCACCTATATCGTTAGAATGGACCATCCTCGTAAAATAAGAGAGATAGCCTGTAGGACAGCGAGATACAAAGGCTCATTTTTCCCTAGAACGATAGCTGAGCAGAATAAAACTTGCGATCAAAATTAACCTCGCGTAGGGGCGTAAACCAAGGCCTAATTTTGGAGTTTTCCCCTTGGTGTTAATACACCTCCTGCCACACACCCTTGCGGTGGCTTGCAGGGTAAACTGTAGATGTAGATGTAGATAAAAATCGTAAAAACTTCTGTATGCTGAATCCATTGAATCCATTTGCATACCTGGATAACTCGTAAAGCGATAGTAATGATAATAAGTGATTCAATGAAACACCGAAATTAATATGTACTGCTTTTGGAAGATTAAATAACAATTGTTTCAAAGAAATCATTTAAATTATTCAAATGTTCCGGACAGTAGCGAACACATATAACGCTCAGTTCGAGGGAGAAGGCCTCCGAATTTTTGCATAAACTTAAGTTTTAATAATTAATAATATCTACTTTGCTAGATCGCTCCCAAAGAAAATTATAAAGCTGCTTTCGAAATCTGTAAACACGTCTCTATGGCGATCACTTGCCTCCGCATCTTTGCTAACCAATCTAAATTTGCATCGAACGTCTTCTTACAATGCATTTAAAGGATCCGATCACACGGTTACTTACGAACGATCGGTCCATTTCATAAGGGACCAGGCCAAACAGAAGTTTTACGACGTTTTTTTCGTCTTCTCCACTCACGGAGATTGCCTCGTAGCAACTAGCTGAGAGCACGTCTCGCCCTTATAAACAACATAAATGTGGTGGATATCCTCTCACCTATTTCCGGAAACGAAAAGAACGCCGAATTCGTCTCTTAAACTATGGACAATTTGCTCGATTGCAATTTTTTTGTGCCAACTCAGATCTCCAAGTTATCGGGAAGAATGTGGCAGGCATTGAAATGACAAGCGTCACGCGCAAAAGAAAGGCGGATGAATATTGAAAGAAAGAGAGGCAGGAATACACTTAAAATCCCTCTGGAAATGAGTGCATTGGACTCAGGCAGATGGGATGTGATTAAAATATGAAAAATGTGGGAAGGAGTTTGGAAATAGAAAGAGACTGAGTAAATACAGGAGAGGAGATGAAAACGGAAAGTATGTTGAACGAAAGCGTCATTAAGAGAAGTTCAATGGAACTCGGAGAAAAGGAGAGAAATGATGGGCGACAAGAAGGGTTAAATAATCACTTTAAGAGAGAAACGAACAAAGGCAGTAATGAGGAAAAAGGATAAATACGGCAAACTCCCGATTTACCGTAGATATCGGGACCGATATTACTCCGGTTAATCGGATATTCCGGATAATCGACGTGCCTAGATACACTTAATATAGTACATACAAACGAAAACATAAGTGACTATTAAGACAGAGTATGAAACACTTTAGGAAAAATATTTAAATAGGTAATTAACTCAAGTAATACTGTTCCACGTTTCAACGCATTTATTACGGTTTGTGGTGTGTTCATTGACGCGGTTTCGATACCTTCTACCATCCCGCAACTGCGTACCGTCTCGGTTCGAGAAGGCCTTTATACCGCGTCCCACTGCCGCTACCGCGTACCACCTCGGTTTAGGCATAGGACCAGTATATGCAGTAGATGCGTAGGTAGTAATTGCAGTATAAAATATTTTCAAGCCAAGTGTTGATGACACAAAACTTTTGCTTAAAGAGCACTACTTGATTACAAGGTCCCAGCGATACATACTTCTAATAACAATTTTAAATTCATACTTCGGATTGAAGGTTCCGGTTATTCAAAATTCCGGTTGTTGGACATCCAGATAATCGGAAATTATGCTTTGGAACGGAAAAAAAGAGCGACATACTAGGAGCAAACAGAGAAACTGAACGGAAAATTGTGTTATTGGGTACAAGAAAGGACAAAAAATAAAAGATTACAGGCAAAAAGAGAGGAAAAAGGGGGGGGGGGGAGTTAAAGAACAAAAGTTCAGCGAGACTAGTTTTGGAGTTTTCGTTTCAAAGCGAAGCACACGCGCAGGATCACGTGTGCGTGGAATATGGAAGTTTATGTAGAATAGAAGAAGTTCGACCCAGCGATCGGTGTGTCACGGAAAGAGCAAGGGGTGTTAGAATTAGTGAAGGATAATGGGACAGTCACGGTTTATCAAAGTGTCTAAAGGATTAAGAGCGATTGAAAATATATATATATATATATATATATATATATATATATATATATATATATATATATATATATATATAACGCGATCGAACGTGCACGAGAACAAAATGGTTTCTTCGGAATAAAGGAAATGTGGCGAAAAGAGAGATAGAATAAAGAGAATTATCAGGCCAGACACGGACGAGATAAGCAGGAGAATAGCGAAATGGGAGAATGAAAAGTAGAAGAAATGGAATGGAGGAAAAGAGAATGGGCAGAAGATTAACTCGAAAGGGTAACAGAGGGTGAGCTTCATTTGTTTTTTCTTAAACGGAAGCGAATCCGGACAGAGGATCCGATGGCGACGGAAAAGGCCATTTTGGCTAATTAACGTCGGCCATTGTTTGTACGGCTCTCTGAAAAGGGAAGCCGAAATATCGACAAAATTCTGTGACTCGTGACATTTAAAATTGGTCCTCCAAATATACCCGACTGCATGATAAAATTATCAAGCTGATTAAAAGATTATTTTTTGCTCACATTTTTCTTCATTCCCTCGCAAGCTGTTTGGCTAATTTGAAAAGAAAATTTAAATTATAACAAGAGAAGAGAATTTATCGCGGATTATTGGAAAGCGAGGCTAACTGCTAATGATAAATCACAATTTTGTGTAATTCTGGGCTTTTAGAAAGATATATCAAATGATAGGAATAAAAGATCTACATGAAGTTTACGGGTTTGTTTATAACATACAGTAAATCCTTGTACATCGCGGGTTTCCACAACGCGCATTAGGCACTCGGTTAAACGAATTTCAACAATATGGTTTCGTAGAAGGCGGTCCTAAATCGAGCGCGAAACGCATTTCACGTATGTATGCGACATGTGAAAGATCTTAGCCTATACCAGTGATTCCCAAAGTGGATGGCGCGAATTTCTGGGAGGGCGTGAGGTGCTTAAAGGTGGTGGTGCGTGAGGCCATGAGAAAAAAAATCAATTTTATTGTGAAATGTGAAAATACTGACATTAATTTTTGTTCATTTAAACTATCCAATAAAGTAATATTGTTTTACGCGTATTTTTCAATGCATGATTTTTATGCATCTGATACTTAAAATATACAAAAGACCAGGTTTATTTATCTGTATCAAACGCTTTGTTTACATAGTAACGCAGAACTGGGAATAGTTGGGCCAGTCGGTTTTTGTTTACATAACGACCGATTTCCATTGTTATATCGTGCAGTATTCATCGAAGTTTGATTTAGATATCGGTAAGTCTAATATTTTTTCAGAATAAAAGTAGTAATATTTTGTGATAATTGATTATTTGTAATCCTCACTTTAATATATCATCTGTATTATTAAGCAAAGCCAACTTTATTCAGAATAGATTTCAAATTCAATTTTTCTTCGATAAATTCCTCAATGAAATTTATATTTTTAAGCGAATTAAAGCATTTGAAAGACAATATTTAGGTAAGTTTGGTGTGTTAACAGTTTACAATGTTGAATTAAATTGATGATTTGTTTTCGTTCAGATAGTTTTCAAAGAAATTATTCCGCTGAATGATTTATTAGTAAGCTCAATTGGTATTTCAATCTGTCCAAAAATAAGCTTTATTCATGTCTGGATGTGCATTGCCCGAATTTATGCCCACTCAATACATATTTATTTTATGTGTACCGTGCCAATAAACCAAATCAATGACCCTCAATTTTGACGGGCACTTATATTAGTATGGGTAAATAATTATGCGTTAATTGATCATTAACAATAATATAAATCTACTACAGAATGTGTAATTAAATGTTACAAATAAATAAAATTCATATAATAAACAATAATATAATTATGCGTGCAAACAGTTACATTTATTTCAATCAAATGTTTGAGGGGGGGCGTGAGGGTTTCGTGAAAACCAAAGGGGAGGCGTACTGTCAAAAAGTATGGGAAACACTGGTCTATACCAATGGTTTCCAGAAGTAGTGCGCGTACCTCTAGGGATAGGAGATGAGTTTTAATTAAAGAGTAACTCAAAAATATAAAAGATTAAAGTTTTTCTTATTAATTCAGCTTTAACGCATCAGCTTCTGAATCAAATGCTGTGATATTTACGATTACTAACAACGTTTAAAAACCTTCTAGAGATGCTTTTTTTAGCGATATAGAGGAAATAAATAAAAAATATTTCCTTTATCACTGAGAATAAATTACTGATATACAAGTAGGTCTCTTTTGCGCAAAAGTTGTATACAGTCACTAATTGTATTATTAGGAATGCACCAAACCGAGTTTTATTAATGACATTTATACACATCAGTAATGTATTTTATTTAAAAGACTTGTTCGAATCCTGATCATTTTTAAAAGTATTCTAAGAGGGCGCGCGACTGTTCAAACAATGTGAAAAGGGGTAGGTCATACAAAAATGCTGAAAAGCTTTGGCCAATACGGACAAGCGACTTGTTACATTGAGGTTCAACGTAAGCCTTGCGCTTAAAAAAGATAAATAATCATAAGCTTTATTTAGAATTCCTTTTTTTTTTCAATTTAACGACAATTAGGATAGGATTTCCGTAATTATATCCCTAGAGCGTGGAGCTTAAGTTGGCGTCGCTATCTACGAGCAAACAAATGAAAATGATCTCCAACCGCTCAAAATTCAAATCCTCTCGTGCCGTTAAGACGCCCGAATTCCCCGAAACAACAAGCCATATAGCTCTTTTCCGTTCCACGATTATCGTTCACCAGAAACGGCCGCCTATAAGATAAGATTTTTAATACCTGGGAATTTCGAATTACGCTCGAAATGGAAACAATTAAGGGAAGCGCAACATCAAAACCCTCGACGTTGGAAAAACAATGTAAATCCTCATATCCGAGCATCTCTCCAGGGATACAAGTGTTTAGGGAGGGTGGAAACGAAGCGCCATCGGTTAATCGCCCCAAGAATCTTTCCTCGGCAACCGCGCAGCAATATGTAACCCTTACGCCTACCTACGGGCCTAATTACATCGAGTGCCAAGAAAAGTTGGGGAGGGAAGGGGGGAGCAGAAGGCTCGATTTGTGACGGATTTCAAACCGCCCTCGAGTTCGCTTTTGACCTTTCCGGGAGATTGAGATGGTAGAGTACGCTGGAAGCGGGAGGTTGCGGTGGTGGGGGGAGGGGATGAAGCGTCACGAGGACGCCATAACGAACTGCTAGTGGAAGTGGGGTGGGATGAGAGTGGGCGAGATTTTACCACCGCTGGAGATGGGCGCGCGAAGATGCGGAGATGGCTTCATAAACTTAAGGGGAAACCCGTCCAATTTATTTGACTAACGCGGTGTGACATCTGGATAGGACGGAGTTTTGGTTCGGGAGCAGGTGGCGCGACTCTCAGTCCAGGCGACGAGGGGTCTAAATGGTTAAGGTGTCTAGCTGTCGGTATAATCTGAGAGGGAAAAATAACCCGTGAGTGGGAATGTTTGTGGAAGAGATTGAGAGAAGAAGAGAGAGAGAGTGAGGTTGAGAGGAAAGGAAGGGAGAGGAGGAAGTTTGCCGAAGTTGCTAAATCCATTACCATTGGCGAAATTTCTTCTTCAGTGCCCAAGGAACGCGGCGTCTAGCCATCTTGGATGGAAATTGGCAACCTTAATTCTAGGGGATTTGAATGGAAAATCTGGCTACTTTTTACTTTAAGGCACTCGTTTGTTGAAAATGAGTTTTTACCGGATATTTTTTACCGCGACGGATTTGATTGAATTGATAAAAATAGATCTATAACGATTTTAATTTAATATTTAGACGGGGATAGTTTTATTTCAGATCAGATCAAAGGTGTTTAAATTCAACATTATTCGTGATGTTTGGTAATTAACCAGTAAACATACAAACAAATATCGCTAAAAACAGAATTTTATTTTTTGGAAAGTTTTTAACCGAGAGCTTGCAACAAAACCACTCCGCTTTAATGAACATTGAGTCCCTCAATATGCTTCGTATCAGAAAAAATATTTCGGAAAAAAAATGTTGACAAACCTTCAAAATATATGTGATTTTCTAATCTAATCTAATTACGTTGTCATTACTTTCTCTATGATGTCTCTGTGTGCGCGCGCTCTCTAACTCAAAAATCACTAATTAAATTAGTAATTATAATTATCGTTGTAGAAAATATAATTTTTTACAACTTTAGTTTGAAACATTTTCTTATATAAATGATTTTAAAAATATTTCGATTTGAATTTATCATATGTACGTTGCTAAGGGTTACCTAAGATCCCGTTACTACGATCAAATTACCCAATTATTGACAGCGATGCCTACGCTAACAAGGGTAATTTTAATTGCGATAAAAATTATTCCAATGCCATCTAGCGTCATATTTTGCAAACAAATGTTTTTGTAAATATTGTCAGCAATCCTAGCCCCGCCAATGGATATTTTAATCGCACACCGATATTTCGTTATCCGTAGCAACAAATAGCAGTTTTGTTTACTTATTTTTTATGTAAAAGGTTGTCCAAAGTAATCTCCATTGGGAACTCAATAAAAGTTCTTTAAAAATTTTCACGGGCTTTATTTCCAACTGTTATTCTTGAGATCATTGTTGTTGAGATCGGCTGGCAATACCATTGCAACCATATTCATTACTCTGTATGTAGGAAGTCAATTGCTGGACACGAGATTTATTTATCAATAATGCACTAAAAATTTCTTTAACAGCGACGCCTTTAAGACTTTTACTAAAGTTTTATGCGATCGAAACTTCTCGAAGGCGAGACAGATTTGCATTGAATAAGTCATTCTGCGACATGCATAGAATAGCGTATGTCATATTTTTTAGTGCAAATTAATTTTTTCATTGCCATATACGATATCTACGAAAATGTTTCATCGTGTGTATTTGGATTGCATATCTCTCATTTAATATCAAACAATAAAAAGGTACAAATCTAATCTTCCGCCACGTTAATGGTGTTTGCAAAGCTAGAACACCTTTATACGACGGAGCAATAAAACTTTAGTATTGAGTTAACAGCCTCCATCTTGTTTTACCATCATACCTGGCATTATATTGTGGCCTAGCTTAATAGCTCTTTGACATTTTCGCGCATAGCATCGCAGTTGCAAAATTGAGAGGTTATTCGTCACATGGAACTTATATTTCTAAGGTGTAGAAGAGCCTTTAAATATACACTCCTATATGTAATTTAAGTTTTTTATTAAATCGGCTATTTGAAGGATCATTGTAGAGATTGAATTTTTTCAATCATTCAGTACATTGTTAGTCAAATATCGGTTTCAATATTATAATATCAACAGTGTACAGAATGGCGTGAATGAAGTATTAAATTAAAATATCTCAAGATGTCGACCATAGCAAAGCATTTATTCAAAATAGCAAAGTAAATAAAAAAATGAATTGCCTACTAACAGCATGCAATGAGTTTTACAAAATAAATGTTAGTGATATCGTAGTTATTTTTCTTTGTTGATTTTAAACATCGGTTATAGTAAATTCCATGATTTTTGCTTTCTTTGGAAATCTTAGCGCAACAGAACAATAGAGTTTATGATAAAATAAAATACGTATTTTTTACTATGTAAACGGACAACTATACTGTTTACGCGCGTACATACGACACACAAGTACACGCATTACGATTTAAATCTGCACAATAAGAGATATAGCATTCTACGCCACATATTAGTTGTTCAGATAAACACGTAATGATGTCCAATATGTAAACCCAATTCGGTATAATTAATCTCAACACTACGGTTGCCCTCAACGATTGAGTAATGGAATGGAATTCAAAGGCTATTAATTTATATATTCAGGCGTTACATAGGCGCATAGATGATCCGGTTTTCATTATTTATTTGTTGCAGAACGTATAATAATTTTGTACGATTGAAATTTAGAAAAAATGAAAAGAGAATAGCATAGAAATACATGAAACTGCTGAAAAATTGATAAAAAGAAATTTTATTTTAATTACACAATGAAATCAACTTAGTTTACCAAATATCAATGAAAAACATTACAATATTATTTAATCGTAAAGTCTTGATTCATTTAATGTTAAATATACCATGATCCGTTCAATCATGTTTAGGTTATGGGATGCTATGAGAACAACCTAACGTCATCACAGCAAACATTATTACATTGAATTGGGTTTTCTAAAGCCCTTTAAACATTATACCTTATCTCTTAATGTTAACTCTTATTTCAAAAATACTGCAGATTATGATATTAATGTAGAACGTAAGATTTTATAAATATATCCCATTTAACATATTGAAATAAAATGTTGAAGAAATTACAAATAACAACAACGGTACATGGCCGTACACAAAATAGAAGAGCATGCGCCGTGGCGTCCCAATCGGTTATGGAAAGATCGGGAATGTGTTTAAAAAATACATCCCCGAACCCTAGCGGATTCGGGCAGAATATACTCTCCAGGTTTTTTTAAGACAAGGGAAAATAAAGCTTTCCTCATTCTCCTAATGCTCCTACTCGTTGAAGTCATAAATTTCGACCTATTAATCCAAACCCGCTTCCCGCATAAATCAACTGAGGCGGCGATGTTTCTCCCTTTTCCTCCATTCCACGTTTTGAAAAAAAAAAGCTTCCCACCTTAGTCCATTCAATCTTTAACGGTGACGCCACGGAAGAAAACGAGAGAGAGAGAGAAAAATGGAGCGAGATATTGCCTATGCTGCACTTTTCGCCGTGAACATAACGTCGCCGATCTGTTCCCGCGGAAGGATAAAATATACCAAGGGAAAGGGTAAACGGCGGACGTTATTGGTATCGAGTTCATGGCGATGTGAAATGGAGAGTTAAAGGCTATATGAGGCGTGGGGAGGGAGATAGGAGAGAGGGAGGGGGAGAGAGGGAGGGGGAGAGAGGGAGGGGGAGAGAGGGAGGGGGAGAAAAGGAGGGGGAGAGAGGGAGGGAGAGAGAGGGAGGGAGAGGGAAGATAGGTTTAAGGCGAGGGAAAGTCAGCTATATGATAAAGTCGTATAAGGCGGGGTTTTTTTCTCCTCCTCTCGCTTTTCCTCCGACCTCTTTCGCATCCTTCTTCGCCGGGGGAAAGGGATTTTTTGGAAGACTTTCGCGGGGTCTTTGTGTTTCTTGGTATACGTCGTTTTTCCACGCTTGGGCTGCCACGTCGACTTTTCGAGGGAGTTGCGTAAATCCCTTTATGAAATTATCGATCGTCAATCTCTCTTTCCTCCTCCCATCTCTCTCACTCTCGCTCACCCTTCGAGAAATTGCAAATGAGGTTTATAAACGCGACGGTAACCAGGGAAATTTCGTGGGTTTCCGATGGGGAGACGAGGACAAAATCGACTTCCATTGAGAGGTATCGATGAAAAGGTTTTTAACGACAGCTCCGTCGTGTTCAACCATTGGGAGAATCCTCTCCTTGATTCTGGAAAATAACGTTATTTTTTACTTTTCTTCCACCCCTCTTGGAATCCCGGTAATCTCCTTCTCTCTCCACTCCACGATTTCCTATCCTTTTAAATTTTTCTCTCTCTCACTTTCCAGATCAGTGTTTTCCAAACTTGTTCTCGTGACGATACACTTATCCTTGAGCCATAATTAACGCGATCTACTCCACCCTGCATTTTTTCTATTTTGCATAAGTATTAAGAATTATTAATAAATTTTTAAATTCCTGTACGAAGGGAGACAGGCAGGGAACGTAATGCTGCAGTGGATGGTGAGTTTGCTATCACTAACTGATTTAACAGCCGCTGGTTAAACGCCTTATAATATGAAGTTTATACTATTACAACCATATACTTTTGTTTGCATTATTACCGGGGCTGTTTTTATTTGTGTTTCTTTGTCAAGTATTTGTGTTACTTGCAGACATAGGTCTTTGCATATTTTTACGCGGTTTCACTTTGCTTTTACCGGAAGATTCATACTTTATATTGAAAATTTCTTGTACACATTTTGCACACGTCACGCGACATATCTCATTGCATCTATCGACGCAATAAAAGGGGTGGGCAAACTACTGCCCACGATTCCACTATGAAAGCGAACCGCAATACAAAATACAGATAATTTCACATTTCTGGCTTAAAATTAATGGCCGGGAAACCTTTTTCAGTGATGTTATTGGGATAACATATTATTTATTATTGATTTTCACAACAGGATCCCTCGAATTATCTCAAATAACTTACGGTGTGAACACTAACTTTGTCCGCCGAAGCTTTTTCATCTGTTAAGACAGCCAGCCTAAGAAACTGCAGCTGTTAATGCTGTAAATGTGTGCCCACACCTGCAATAACCTGTCGAGAGACAGATTGGAAATCGCCGCTACAGATCATCTCATGTCCTTCGAGGTCGTATATGGCTCCGTTTTGCAAGCCCTACTCCGGGTTCTTTCTCTCTCACTGTCTCTCTCTCTCTCCCCTCTTCTATCAATTTTTATCACTTTCTCGTTCCCTTGATTCCCTTCGTTTCCATTTCACCCTCGTCCTTTACGGCGCATAAATTCCCTTCTTATTCCTCGAAATCGGCTCCATCCCGTTTTTTCACTTTGCTTTCGCTTCTTCTCCGTTTTGCTTATTCATTATTTCATCTTCGTTTCCCTTCTTTCCTTCCCTTTACTCCTCTCTTTCTCGGGTTATATAATCTCTCTCTCATCCTTCCTTTTTAACGCATTACTCATTTTAGTTTTTCGTTGCACTCTTTCCTATTCCAATACCCTCTCGTACTAATTCTCTCTCCCCCCTCTTCTTTTCTTCCTCCGAACACTTCCTCGCTCTCTACTCTTCCTCGCCCTCTCTTTCTCTCTCTTTATCACTGCCCCTCCTCTCTCTCATTTCCACCCTTCCTATATCTCCCTCCTTTCTCTCTTTTCCCCTTTTACATTTTTCTCCCTTTATATTCTAACCGTCTAAACTTTTCTCTCTCTCCTATCATCTCACGAGTTCTCCCCTCCTTCCCCACCTTCCTGATCTCCCTTCTCTCTCCTTTTTCACCATTTCTATTTTTTCTCTTCAAACCTATCTCTCCCTTATCCACTCACTCTTTCTCTCCTCTCGCTTTTTTACATCTTTCGCCCATCTCTCACATTTTTTACTCTCGTCCTCACCTTCTCCTTCTTTCTTCGTCTCTCTCTCTCACTCTCACCCAATTTGACCATCTCGTTATCCATACCTCTCTATTCCTTTCTCTTTCTTCTTTATCCCTCTAACTCCTTTTCTCATTTCGGACAGCCATTGAACGTTCCAACCCGACCGCAGATTTTACGAATTGCCTTTCCTTCCATCAGTTCCCTTCACTTCGTCTCTGATCCTTTTATTCTCTCTCTCTCTTTCTCTATGTGTCTCTCGGTCATCTCTTTCACTCCATCTCTTCTGCTCACTCTCCATTTCACCCACGCAATGTCTTTCTCACTTTCTCGCCTCTCCGCACTTTCCACGCGGTGATTCATCTCTTGACCCACTCGCCCACAACACTCTCACTGCATTCTTGTCTCTCCACATCTCATCCCCCTCCCCTACCTCTTCCTCCTCTCCCACATCTTCCACGCCTCTCTCTCCCTCTCCTGCATGCAAGAGCTTTTCCTCGTCATTTTTCTATTCGAAAGATTCCAAACATTTCTTTACCTCTCTCTGTGCCTTTCGCTCATTCTCCTCGTTGTATTACCCTACGTCCATCGTCGTTTCCTCCTTTCAACAATTTTTTCGCAGCTTATTGGTCCGCAGTTTTTTCTTTTTCGCGTCCTCTCCCATTTCCCCCTCTAAATACATCCCTGACAAACTCTGCATCATCATCATCATTTCTCCTTTCTCTCTCTCTCTCTCATCCACTGTAGTACGCATGTCGCATTTCCCATATTTTTCTTCCTTCACAGCATTCTCTCCTCTTCCCTCCCTCCCTCTCTCGCCATCCCTGTTTCCACGGCGCCGCTCTTAGCTCGATTCCTTCCTTCTCTCTCTCTCTCCCCTTCAATTGTTTGTTCGTATTTTGTACGGCGATGCCGGTGACTAAAGGGGAAAATAGAGAGGAATGAATGAGAAGAGGTCGTTTTCTCGCGAATGCGTAATCCAGCCTCGGCGACAAATAAAATGGGCACCATATTGGTTTCCGCCATTTGGTTGCAGGGTCGCAATTTTTCCGTCTTAAATAAAACCTGCTCTGTAAAGTTGGTGCCATTAAAAACGTTTCGGATCTGCTATCGCGTGAAGATAAAAATGGTTGACAGATTACTAAAGGCAAAGTTGGCAAAACCTTTTGCCGCATTAGAAGTTTCGATTCCTTCGGCCTGCCGAATTAGAGTTCACGCAGAAAGTTTCTTGAGAGACGCCGAGGGATCCTATTTCTGAAAAACGAAAACAATGTTTTTAGCGACACAATAGCATCAAGTAAGGTGTGAAGTATTTTTATGACCGGAAAGGTCATAGCAGTAATTCACCGACACGAAATTATCCGTAATAAATTTCGCCGTTAGCTTTCTCATTTGCTTCGCGGGCAGCAGTTTCCGCACTCCTACTTTAAAGATTACAAAACACAATCTAAACCAACAACAAATTTCGGCAATTCACAGTCGCAGAACTAATAGAGTAGCCACCGAGTCTTTGTCGCGTAAAATTCTCTCATATATTTATTACTACAGTTACAATATTTTCTAAAATCAACATTTTCAAAGGCTATCTTTCAAGACTTATTAGGCCCGCTAGAAAATGCTATTTATCATTACGAGGAACAAGGAAAATATTTTGTTCATATCAAGGGGGAAAATTATATTCATCGCTATCCTGAAAAACATTTTCCTGTTATACTTCCCATATATCACTAATGCTATTATTAAATTGTATTATCTCTCACTATACATAAGTGCCAATGGGTGCTTTTAGAGACTCTAATGAGACATATCGGCATAATATTTCATTTAAAATCGTACTTCGTTGATGACTCTTAAGTTTTGATAAATGCAGACAATAAACTTCGAAATACATTTTACTGAGAAGTACGAATTTTCTAAGGACAAAAATAAAAAAATAAGAAAAAGGCATTCCCATATTCCAAATAATGCTATTTTCCTACTTTTTCAATTTCTCCCTTCCCTCACAATCAATTTCTTTTGAAAATTTCCTTCTCCCTTCATTTCTCTAGTTTTCAATAGCAAATCAAAGTCTACATTAGAATATTGTTATGTGTTGTTCATGCGACAACATACACCACACTTTCCCTCGATTACCCTTTCTCTCTTTTACCTCTTCCACTCCCCTTCATCTGTTTTCGTTTTTCGCCCTCTCCCCTTTAAACCCTTTTCTGCACAATTCGTAGCGTCGTTGTCATTCCCCCCATCCTCTCTCTCTCTCCCTCTCATGCCTCACAAGCTCTCCCTTCGCCAACTCTCCTCTCTATCTCCCTTTTCCCTTCTACGCCGGATGTATGTAAACCCACTCCAGGACGCAACCAAGCCAACCACGGTCTCTCTCTCTTTCCCTCATCTCGCACACACAGTCGCGCGCTCGCACAAACGCACAAAAAAATCACGCACGCCTTATTTCTCCCTCTTCCTTCCTTAAACCCTCGGCTCGACTTAACCTCCGCCATTTTCCCTCTCTTCAGCCAGACGACTCGGAAAACAAATTCCGCTCTTTCCCATTCCCTTTTCTCTCTCTATCACTTCGTTCCTGATTCTCTTCAACCTCCTTTCACCGTATCCAAACCCACTTCATCGGTTTCCCTCATCCTCCATCCCTCCTGTTTCTTTCTCCTTTCCCCATATCCTCTGGCAAAATCCTTATTTTTACACCCAAAAAAAATACATCCCCCCGACCCAACACCTTAAAACCCGCAAAGTAGGTTGAAAATTACATATTCTTCCGAATCTCCATGAAAGGTTCCTTAACGACGGACTCGGGAGTCGTGAATGGGATCGAAGGTGATGGTTGAAAACAAGTCGAGGTAAAAAATGTATGATGGTGTTGTTTAAGGGAGAGATAAAGAGTTTCTTGAAAGAGAGCGGAGAGGTAGATACGGAGGTGCCAGAAGAATAACGAAGTTATAAAAGAAATGAAAGGGAAATTGTATGGAATTTCGCAAGGGTGGAAGTGTAGGAGAAATATAGAGAGAGGAGACAAAGATAATGAATAAACAAAGAGAAAGAAAGATAGGGATGTGTTGGAATATAAGAGGGAAACGAAAGAGTGACGAGAGTAGGAGTAGAGAGAGAGGAAGTAGAGAGGGAGGGAATAGAGAGTGAGGGTGTAGAGAGTGAGTGAGTAGAGAGAATGGGAGTAGAGATGGAGGGAGTAGAGAGTGAGGGTGTAGAGAGTGAGGGAGTAGAGAGAGAGGGAGTAGAGGAGGGAGTAGAGATGGAGGGAGTAAAGAGGGAGGGAGTAGAGAGGGAGGGAGTAGAGAGGGAGGGAGTAGAGATGGAGTGAGGAAATAGGGAGGGAGGTAGTAGAGGGAAGGAGTAGTGGGGGAGTAGAGGGAGGGGGTAGAGAGGGAGGAAGGAAAGAGGGAGGAAGTAGGGAGGGAGAGAGTAAAGAGGGAGGGAGTAAAAAGGGAGGGAGTAGAGAGGGAGGGAGTAGAGAGGGAGGGAGTAGAGAGGGAGGGAGTTCAGAGGAAGATAATAGAGAGGAATGGAATAGAGGGAGGGGTTTGAGAGAAAGGGAATAGAGAGGATGGGAATAGAGAGAATGGAAATAGAGAGGATGGGAATAGAAAGTGAGGGTATAGAGAGGGAGAAGATAAGGAGGGATTAGCGATAGAGAGGGAAAGAAAGGAGAGGGAGGGAAGGGGATATTGAAGAGGGAAAGAATATAAGGAAAGAGAGAGAGAGGCGGTGGAAGACAGGGCATCAACGTAGCGAGGAAGTTTCAGCGCCCGGAGCGAGGCGTATGAAAACCGCCCCACACTTTGAGAATTATAAACACGATAACTTAATTAGAATCAAAATAGGTGTAATTTTACACTTGTTTTTGTATATGCAATATTAAAATTCAAGAATGATATTTTTTCCGATACGTATGATAAAATATCGACTCCCAACATGCCTTTTGGAGGCCCTTGGCTTCGACGCCAGGGGCGTTCGCCCCGCTCACCCTTCTCTTAATACGGCAATGAAGGAGATACGGTAGGAGAGAGAGAATAGGATGGAGAGAGTAGAAGAGAGATAGGGAGTGAAAGATATGGAGGAAAGAAGGGGGAGAGAGAGAAGGGAGCGATTGTGGAAGAAATTGACGGATACAGAATGAGAGAGGAAAGGAGATGGAGGGATTTGGAACGAGACAAAATAACGGGGAGAGAGAGATGGAGTGGGAGAGAGAGGGAGTGAGGGAGATAGGGATGGAGAAAGAGGGAGTGAGGGAGATAGAGGGAGTGAGGGAGATAGAGGAGGGACACAGAGGAAGTGAGGAATAGGGTGTGAGGGAGATACGGAGGGAGAGAGTGGGAGTGAGGAAGATAAAGAGTGAGGGAAAGGGAGTTTGGTAGATAGGGAGGGAGTGAGGGAGATAAAGATGGAAAGTGAGGGAGCGAGGCAGAGAGAGGAAGGAAAGGGTGAGAGAGACGGAGGAAGGGAGGGACAGTGGGAGAAAGGAACAAATAATGAGACAGATGAAGATGTAGAGATTTAGAACGAGAATAAATAATGAAGAGAGTGAGAGATAGGACGCTAAGTATTAGAGAACTTTGAAAATAGGGAGATAAGAGTAGTGGCAGACATGCACAGTGAGAGAGGTGAATGGGAGTGAAACCGCGGAGAAAGTACTATTGTAAAGAAAGATAGAGTGATGGGGTAAGATGCATAAAAACGTGTCTTTATTTAAGTCTAATGAAGACTATCCTGCCCACACTTCGCGGATAACCGGAGGGAGACGAGATATTTAAAAGTGACGAGGTAGGAGGCGAAGTAACGAAGATGGAGGAATACGTATAAATAGCAGGGTGGTTCATTAAAGCGAGATGCTCCATTGTCATTGCGTCGCCGTTTGTGGGCCGTGAAACTGAAATGATCACTAATAACGGGCGCAGGGAAGGGTGAAGGGAATGGGAGGGGGTGAGGTTGGGAGAAGAGGGGAAGGGAGGGGAGGAGAAGGGAGGGGAGGAGAAGAGAGTAGGGAGAGGATTGGAGGAGAAGAGGGAAGGAAAGGGAGGGCGAGGGAAGTGAACGTAGGAGGATAGCCGGAGGAGTGTGTAAGTATATGGGAAAGAGGGTAAGGTGTGGAGAGAGGAAAGGAAGAGAGCGGGTGAAGGTGGAAGAGTAGGGAGAGGAGGTAAGAGGACTAAGACTGAAGTTTATCTTCTGTTCCTTCAACTGGGAAGAGAAAAACACAACGCGATACGACTTAATTCAATCTTCTCCCACTCTCTTTCATTCACGATGAGAGAGAGATTTTGACGGGAGTTGTTTTAATCAAGCGGCGCGCGCGCCATGATTCGAGAGGAGATTACAGACGGACCATCGTTACGGTCTATGACGGTTTGAGGTGAATGAAAGGATTCGAAAGGTCGAAGGCGTCGTCGGAAAATTATGTCCATCGTTCGAGGGAATGGTCGCTTAGATGCGATTCTATATAGCATACACAATAGAGTAGGACCTGGGTAATAAGTTGATTTTTACGTTTTCATTTTAGGAAGTACTACTTAAAGGAAGAAATGTAGTCGTGAAAAAATCGCCTCCGGAATTCTAATGTAAGTTCAGATTATAGGCGTCTCTGAAGCCGAAATTCTTTTTTTTTTAATTCTGTCGGAGAGTAATCTGTTCGTGGTTCTAGAAGCTAAGCGGTTTAAGATTTTTTCATGAAATTTCATATTTACATGGAGTATTATTCGGAATTGAAGCACAATTAAAATGAAGTGTATTGTCCGAAACTGAAGGATAGTTTATCACAGTAAATAAAAAAAAGTTTTTACTTTACTCAATATGGCTACACTGATTTTGATTATATATGGCAACAAGTTGTTGGGATTAGAAAGCCCAGCAAGCACTCACCAATAAGACGTCTCCAAGTTGGCGAGCTGCTAGGGGTGTCGATGTGACAGACGTAAAACACAAAAAAAGTTCTCTCTCCTGTGCTGACGAAGGGATCACCTCCGAAAGGTCCTGTTTTTTTGTTTTTACGTGTGTCACTTCGATGCTCCCAGCAGCTCGCCAACTTGAAGACATCTTATTGGTGAGTGCTCACTGGGCATCCTTACCTCAACAACTTGTTGCTATCCATTTACCCCATTTACCTTTCCTCTACCGTAAGCATATATATGTGTGTGTGTGTATATATATATATATATATATATATATATATATATATATATAATCCGACCGGCACACAGACGAACCGGGATCGATTCCCGGTCTAGACAGAATGTTTTAATCCACTGCTATCCGAAAAATCTTTCGTAACAGCTGACTGTGTCTCTTCAGTTGCCGTGAAAGAATTGGAAAAACCATATAGAATTTTCGATGCAAGGCAACCGTCATTCGTTGATTTACTATGATTATGTTTATTAGGATTCTTCTTTTATGAGCTATGATCGGTGAATTGATATTATACAGCCTAAATATATACATCTAGTATTACATACCAACCTTTTCATGGTTAATGGAGAGATATAGCTTGTCAATTTGATTTCAGCCACAAGGCGAGCCCCATAATTCTCTGTTGAATTTCGTAAGAGTAACAAGAACGATCACATACCACCATCCCCACTACATGATCCTGACCTGAGACCCTATATTTAGGTGGTAAACACGCAACCCTTCCTTCTATCAATATATGTGTTTATGGCAAAACGTACACTGGTACATATTACAAAAACGTGAATAACAATGAAATCGAAACCAATGTTAACAAAAAATTTAACAGTTTACACATTAAACATCCGATTGAATGGTGAAATATGAATTTGTTTATAGTTCCCGCAGAAATAAAATCGATAATAGACATTAACAGAATATATAGTGGGTGTCCCCCAAATGTGCCTAATATGTCACAGGCACGGGGCAAATTGAACCTCTTCTTCAGTTACACATTATCTTCTTATTTCTTGCCCGATTTAAGAGGATTGTGGGAAGCAAATTATTTAAAATATCTCACTGAAATCTTGACTTTGCATTAAAAATAAAGCATCCGTCTAGTGTGCTATGCTAATTGTCATTCCATACGCATCACTTCCGATGTTTTTAATTCTGAAGGGATAATAGCGAACTTACTAATAATTAATGATTTTAACAATGAATGATACACTATTAAATAGTTCCGCATTAACAGATACTGCATATGTTTTGTGTAAATGTGGCGAACATCTCAATCCCGTTGGATACCGCTGGCAAAAGAAGACATGAATGGAAAATATCTGGATATTTCATTTGTCCGATCACCATAATGGGACTCCTATCATCACGTTGTTCTACACAAGATCAATTAAAGTGCAGGTAATTGACTTTCGCTGAAGACAAGCTACTCCAATTATAAATATAATTCTAAGCAATTTTTACACACATGTATTCTACGTCATATGTTAATTTCTCCGATCAAAACACCATCCGGTTATAAATACATGTACTATCGCCGTAATTTTTCCGGAATCCTAAAATAAAGCTCTCGCGGGCACCTCTTTTCCTCTAAGCATTTAGGACTTTTAAAAAGTTAATTTACTTTCCCGGAAAAGCTAAACCGACTCAACCCAACCCGAACGACCGCGGTTGTTCTATCTAGCTGCATTGTTTTCACCCCCCGGGTTTTGCCGTGGAGTTTATTTTAGTTGTTACGAGCGCGATGAAGTTAAATATTTACTTCGCTCACGACATAAACACCCTTTATATGGCCCGGAGCAAGGATTCCAATACGCCTACAAGGAAGAAACCAAAATATCTCTCTACTTTCATCCCCAAGACCCTTTTGACGTTTTGCTGACATGAGTGATAACGAAACGCAGGATAGCCTCCCAACCAATCGCTCAACCGAAGCGTTAATTAACCGCTCTTTTTTTGTATTTTTTACGGAAAAACAAAATATATTTTTTCTTCTTGGCTTGACTCCTTTTGTGTGTTGAGTCTCGCCGGATTATTTTTTCTTTTTCAAGGACTCCTTGAGTACAAAACCTATAGAAACCTTTGGATCCATTTTAGGCCGGAGTAGAATGTACAGGATGTCCCAAAAGTCTTATCACCCATTAAATATTAAGTTAAGCAGCAAAAAATAAAATGTATGTAGTATTTGTGATATTTATCTTTCATGTTTATTGTAATTTATATGGCTCATTAAGTATTCACAACCATTTAAAATAATAAATTATCTAAGTCCTCTTGCAACTTGTTATTGTAAGCAGCAATGGCTGATTTTGTTTTTTTTTTATTCTCGCTCTTAGCGCGTTTCATTTTATAAACGCACTTATGCCTTGGCCATGTCTGTCCGTCCGGCAATGGGTTAATTATATTAGCTCATTTGTAAACGGTAAGTGATAGAAGACTGAAAATCGGAGGATGTATGCGATCTATGATGCTATTTATTATGCTGCAAAAGAAATTTGTTATTAAAATCGGTGTGCGGCAGGGTATGCCTTCAAAATATTTAAATTAATATTCTGAGTCAGGGCCGGCCCCGAGCTACGGGCGAGCCGATTGGCTTCCCGGGGCGCCAAAGTTTTGGGGGCGCTATACCGATCTTTGCATTACTTGAGAATAAATAAATATTGGATATCAATTTATATCGAGGAAGAGGATAGAATCTTGTTGGCATCCTTTTCATTTTTCACTATCAATATTTTTTACAGAGTGATGAATAAATTAACATGTAATTTGTATGTATCTCAACAAACATTAAGGGTCAAAATTCCTCTGGCCGTCCCTGTTCTGAGCAAGTGGTTACAGCTAGGAAGTTAAAAATTTTCGCAATTTTTGTAGCCTTTATAACAGTTCAGAATTAAAAAAAATGTTTTTGAAATTAGGTGGACGGCAAGGGGTACCTTCAAAATTTTCAAATTAAAATAAATAGTAATTGATAGAAAGTCGAAATTTTTAAATTAATTATTATATAAGTTACTTTATGGAATATAAATATTACTTAATTTATAAATACTTATAAGTTTACAATTATAAATAAACCTCAATAATAAAACTCGCTTTTTCATATCGGGCCAGCAAATCAAGATAAAAATCTTTTGTTCTAAAATACCCGTCGGCGAATGCTGAAAAATAAATATACGAATGAACGGATAGAACTTGACTGAAATAATTTGGGATTTTCTACTTGGTGATCTAAACCAGCAGCCAAAAAAATACCTTGAAGAAACATCGCGGAATTCTGTTGTAATAAATCGAATCACCGTATTCACCTAAAACACCGCGACATCCGACTTAATACAATGAAAACAGTATTTAAAAGTTTTACATCACACATAATAATTAGATAAAATAAATAAGATCGTTTTAAAAAGGTAATTTAATAAAATAACACAGTCCCTAGTATAGAGCAGTGGTTCTCCGGGAAAAGTTTGCCGTTGCCCCACCTGTGGCCACCTGCCATGTCGTGGCGGCCGCATTATATACTTAAGGTCTAAGTGTTATTTGGCATTCAACGTAGGGCACTTGAAAAGTTGACCGAGATGAAATTACAATAACAAATATTAATTAAAAAATATGGGGCATCACAGTATTCACCGCAGTCTGCATATTAATTGTTGCCATGTTTAAAAAATAATTTTGCTGGTGGCCGCATTAACATTTTCTGGTGGACACTCTTGAAAATCACTGGAATAGAGCCACTTCCACGAAAATTGATGCCGCAAAATTGCTTCCATAGCGTTACCGAATCGCAATGTTGATGTTTGTCGATTCTTAAAAATTTGGAGAGTTATTTATGAAGTATTTACTTAATACGTATACGTGGAACATGGACGCTGCGAAGATACTTGGAAAGGAAGCAGAATTGCAGAAGAATAAGGAGAGCGTAGACGTATTTTAGTATTCATTTGTCAATGGCGGGGTGATGGCTGGCGAATGAAGAAAAACCGCGGAAGATTTACCCAGAAATGAAACAAAAGCTATTTTGGGCATTCGATGAGACATGCAAAGGAACTTCCATTGCAGAAACTGTTAATTGAAGGGAATGCTGAAGGGCGGAGACTAAGTGGAATAACAAGTAAGGAGTATAAGGACTGTATTGCAAATTGGATGGAAAGAATGTAGAAGAAATGATGAAAATCTCACAAAGGGGAAAATCATTGACGTCGTTACTCTACAAACCCAACATAGGAGAGGTCAATAAAATGACGGAAAATGACTGTGAATATGCTGCTCAGAAATGATGAGTAACAATTAGTAGCTTTTCAGTAATGGTATTAGATCAGCATAGCAAAATTCCATTATTGAAGATGAATGTAGAGAAATGAGCAAATATTACTCCTTATTACGAGTTTCTTTCAGCAAAAGCTAAACGTTAAAAAAATGCTATTCAGAGGTAAACGGTGTAAATTAGGAAAACTTGTTTATATGCCTAACGACGAAAACGATATTTTGGATTTGTATTTCAAGGTGACACAGTTAAGCAGGCCGTTATATCCTCGCGGTATATTTTAAACCGAAACCGCAGAATTATCGGAATGCTATTTTCGGTTTTTTACGAGAATAAAATACTGCGCTTTGAACCAAGCGAAGAAATACCATTAACCATTATTACGGATATGTTTAATTGCTTGTAACGAAGAAGAGGAGCACAAACATCATGTATATAAACGAAACGGTAAATTTCAAATGAGGGATTCCTTTTGAGTCGCAAATTTTAAAATTATATTTTGTTTTTTACTTCTTCAGAACGTCACGCTTCAGCATAAAAAGAAGGATCCGAAAAACGTTAGCCTTGCCGCGATTCGTCAATTAAGACGGGGTTAATGCTTTCCCGTGCTAAACGGCCAGTGGAATCGGTCAGTGCTTTCATTATCTGGATGACGAAGCGAAACCTGCTTCATCCTCTGGAAAATAAATACGACCAGATTGAGACGAAAGAGACCGCGCTTCGATCGAAACGCACGGGTTAATTGCCGTGCGCAAGATTTTACGATAAATTAGAATCGCGTCTGGCAAAAAAATCCGCATAAACAATATTTTCCACAGCAAATAAATATTGGATATGCCGAAATTTTGTATTTGTACGAACATAAAAAGCTAAACCAGTGTTTCTAATTCAATTGAAACTCTGATGTTTCCTAAATATTAATCTTTCTTAATCGAAATTAGTGGCTAAATCATTATTTATTTGAAAGTTTGATCTTGTTTTAGACATTTACCGGCGAATTGTAAGTATGATCTGCAATTGTCCAATGTTAATAACGCATGATTCTTAGTATGCTTCATGCTTATTAAAGCCATAGCAAGTGAGTTAATTCCCACCTTTGCATGTTCTAAACATTTCATTGAGTTGCAGCTGATTTTAGCGTTAGATATTTTAATCGGTTTTATAGAGAGTAAGCCGATTATTGACTGAATTAGGGATATCAAAACGCCACATTCAGTTGACAGCAGTGATGGACTTATATATATATATATATAAACAACTTGGCCCCCAACTTGGTAAGTGTCCGCTGGGCTTCCCTCAACACCTTGTTGTCACCCTCATCACTACATTTTTTCCCCTTAAGTTTATATATATATATATATATATACACACACACACACACACACACACAAACTGCACAGATTGACCTAGAGAGGTAATCCAATAGCTTCTTTGCTTTACTACTGATTAGCGATTAAAAAAGTAATCGCTAGCTTAAGGTTCACTGAAGAGACGCGAATATTGATTTCAATGACGGTGGCATATCATTGCTTGATGAAATCCCATTGCTAGATGAGACGGTAAAATATCAATATTAAATAAACGTCGCTTCAGTGTATCCTATCCGCAGTCATGCATCCATATCCTCCTCTTTGTCAGGAGTGCTGAGATTTTAATCCCTTTCGCGCAAGTTACGCGTTCGGTGGCGTGCAGTCGGTGGTTCAATCGATTATTGCGTACATGCAAGGCGATAATGAATAGCAGAAATCTTCCTAAAATAATATTTTTCCAACACAATTAAAGATTATAAGGTATTTTCACGCAAAAACTATTCATTTGTAGAGATGAGAATTATTATGAAATTGATATATTGGCCGGATATATACAAATTAATTTATGAAAATATATTGGATTATATATATGAGAGGTTAAACGACATCATTTTTTTACCCTTCCTCAGAGTCATGAAATTTTCGATTAGTAAGACTTCTCTAGCAAATCCAATAGCCATAAAATGACGAGTTTTCAATCGATGCAAAATGTATTTTCCCTCAACCGCTTGAGATTTTTTAATGCACCTAAAAAAACGGCATTCTTCCTTTACTGATTCAAGAGTTTTTCTGAGCTTCGAGCTACGTGTTCTTCTATGCAAAAAAACCATCCTCAGCTCGCAATAATTTTCAATAAAAAACTGAAAACAAGCATAACTATAAACGCCTGCTGGATCTGATAAATCACAAATGGCAAATAAATCTTTCACGAAACTGATTCGTAAATGAAAGATAATGAAGAATCTCCCGTGGTGTTAAAAGTGTGACTGTTTTGACTTGTACTCACCAATGGTCGATACTATAGTCCCGACGAAGTGGAAACTCCCTGCGAAGTCCCACCGCCTCCTCCTGTCTATGCTCCCGGCCGTCGTGGCATTCCCGTAAGCGTGCAGCAATTCCCTGACGCTTCCCATGTCGAGGGTCCCGTTCTCCAGCCTCCTTTGGAAATCTTTATAGAGCCTCCTGAAGTCTCTGTCCACGCGGAGCTCCGATTCTTCCTCCAGGTACTGGAATAGAGCCGCGCCGGCAAGCATGTAGATAACCAAGACGACGGCCAGAAGGAGGAAACGGGCGTTGTCCACACCGCCGTCCCCCGCGTCGCCTCCGCCTCCGCCGCCGGCCCCTGCCCGCCCCCGGGGGCCGGCGGCGGACAAAGCGGGGCCAAGGCCCATGGCATCCGAGGGCCCCCCTCCCGCCTCGAGTGATCCGTTAAGACATTATCACTCGTTCGAGCGAGGTACTCTATCCCACCCCGGTCAACATGGCGGGTAGGTTTAGAGACGAGAACGATGCAGCCCCCCGTCCAGCTGTTTGTGCGACTCCGGCGAACGCCTCGTTTTCCGGCGGTGCTCCTATTCTTTCCGGTTGCCACATCCGACGAGGCGGTGCGCCGCCCTTTCCCTTTCGGTGGGGTGAAAATCCATCCCGCTCTTTCACTCACATCTCTTCGCGGGAAAAATTTTTTAAGTGGTCCTTCTTTTTCTGTCTCGGCGACAGAGGTTTCGGGACTTCAGAGTCCCGATCCCACCGGGCGAAGGGGGAAACCCATTCTCGCCGGGGAACGGCCGTGCAGGAGTCTCGCGGCACGTGATATAATCCTCACTTTTCGGCGATTTGTGACGGCGCGGAATTTAGCTATACGCATATTTTCTTCGAAGAAAATTTATCCCGATACTACAAACGTAAACTTTTCTTGTGAAGTTCCACCTCGTTTTTTTCCTTACATCTCCCTACTGACGGGGCGAACTTAAGACATATGGTTCCTTTATGGCGCGAGTATCCGTGGCGGCGTATAGGAAACTTAGGTTAACATATTTTATCGTAAAAGGTTTTTCTCCGCGGAAAAAAATAGCGCGCCGAATATTAATCGGGGGAAAGATAAGACGAGCGAAATAACCAAAGAAGGAGGATGATGTCTTTTCCTGGATCTGGCACGCGGAAACTTCTGGGAGCGTGTAACGCGCCTCCTCTTCCTGCCCTATCGAGAGCGGAAAGTTCTCCGATTAAGACGAGAGCTTCCGTTTTCGTGGAATAGTAGCGTCCGCGTAGCGATGGGAGACCGGCGGTGCGACGGAGACGACCTCCACGGGAGGCGACCGAATGCAGAACTAACAGGAGCGAACACGTGTCTTCCCCCCTCTAACCAATTTTTTTACGCTCTCACGAGATCTCAGGAGCATGCGCGTTGGAGATAATCCACTTCCATCTCTCTCAATCCGCATCGCATCCGAGGACCTACCCAACCCAGCCTACCCACGTTTTACCCTTCCCTCCATCACCAGCTCTTCCCCTCTCCCTCCCAAACCATAGCAATTCATCATCACGGCGCACTTTTTACGCCGTTATCTGCCCCACTCCATGTTTGGCACTCATATTAGTTTCCTCGAGCTTTATCTATCCAATTTGCCTCGTTCATCTCTCGTTGCGTTCACGACTCTTTTCTCCGTCCTTTTCCTCAACGCATACGACCAGCCACCCTCAATTTTCAACCCTTTCCCTTCAATTTTTTTGTTGCTTCTCGCGTAAAAATACTTTCATCTCGAAGTACGCATATTTTCCAAAAATTGAATGGCGGTGATTCAACGTAATGACCGATAAATCGGACGAGTTATTTATTTTTAAAAATGGATCGCTCCCTGTTTTGTTTATTCCGAAAAATTTCCGTTTCTTTGATGACTGAGTGTGAAAGTTAGTTGCGGCACTGAGTATACAAAGTAATATTTCGCTATAGAAAAAATGAAAAAAATTGGACCATGAAAAAAAACCTTTTTGTCATATTTACCAAAGAAAATACTTAAATCTTAAAAGTACTCTGAAACTGAATAAAATTTAATTCGATTAATATAGCTTAAAAGGCATGATTTTGACTCATCTACACTCACCTGGGACAGTTTATTATTATTCTTTTAGCCAAATTAAAATTCGAAGTTTAAAATAACAGATACCTAATTAATATCCATTAACTCTCCATAACTATATCTAGTTATTTTTAACTTTCCCGAAAATACTTTTGTAGATAATGCAAAAGTGATCACCTTTATTACTTATAATAATTTCATTTATTTAGAGTTTCACTACACGCAACCTGTAGGCTTATTAATATTTCTTGAATAAAAATGTTAACTCATTTGAGCCCATACAATGCAGAAAGAGTTTCTCTAGAAACAGCTATTTAAAAAATATAATTTATAGCTAAAAATCCCATATACGGTGCAGGAAATCTTGATGAAATGTTATGTCAATTATGCACAACATTTTACAGCGCCTATTACTACTGAAATTAGAAATATAATGTAAAAATTTCCTATTGATTTTGTTTCAATTAAGCTTTTTGAAAAAAAACGACTAATTCAAAATTTATTTTCTCCCAATTTTACCTTGAATTAATGAAACACGCACATAGATAACTTTTAAATCTTACGTTTAAATACATTTAGATGGTTAACTGCAGATATTTGCATATTCCAAAATGTCTTCCAATGTATCAAGTATTATATACACAACAGCCATTTGAATGTCCATGCCCAGCTTTAGGTTATTAAGAATAGATTGTCGACTCCATAAATCTAATTTCAAAACAACCGCCAAAAGAGGACTCTATATTGATCCTTAGTCTTGGGAAGAAATAGTTCCGGATTTTTCCGTTCCAGGGGAGCAGCATTAAAGGACGGAATATGCTGCCACCTTTCTTTCGACGAACTAATTCTCAGTAACTACCTTTCAAATTTCTGGTTCAAGCGCAAAATGAAGCAAAGAAGTTTAGTTACACTTATAAACAATGGTAACTTGATTCTGAAAAAGAAATGACGGAGCTGAGCATTCGCCGTTTCTGTAAATGCACCCTGGTATTATATCAATAATGGAAATATAATTAAAAACTACTGAAGTACGATGGAGTACTATTCCGAGAAGATCGCATTAATGATTACTAATAGTGTTTTAATACGAATGGGCTTATAATGCAATAATAATAAAATGCATGTATAAGGTAATATTATAAGAGGAGCTATAAGAATTTAATAATAATAATAAAATTCATCAAAAGTTTACATGTACCTTGATTTTTCAGGCAAAATTCTTAATGAAACCCATAGAGAAAACAGTTTTTAGAATAATCTTAAATGAATAAAGATAAAAAGTTTTTAGGATAAATAAAAACTTACTATCAATAATAATTACGACAAGTAATAACCTACAATTATTAGCAGAAATAACCTTTCAAAAACGTAGGAATATATATATATATATATATATATATATATATATATATATATATATATATATATATATATATATTGAGTTACTCTATCGCTGAAGAAGGGCATAGACCCGATAAGCTTGCGTGTTTATTTATTTATTTTTTTGTTTTCGTGTGTTCAGCGTGTCTCTTCGATGCCCCCAGCAGCCTGCCAACTTGGTCGCTGACTTGGTAAGTGTCCGCTGGGCTTCCTTCAACACCTTGTTGCCACCCTCATCATTACTTTTTCTTTTCCTTAAGTTTATATATATATATATATATATATATATATATATATATATATATAAAGCGATGTTAATATAAAAGTTAGTAATAAAAGTTAAACTGATTATTAAAGAATTATAATATGACACATTATATTATTACCGCGGTTTGCGGAACGATTTATCTACCAATTTAAAGCAAAATAATCAAGTCAAGCGTCAACAATTATATTTAACATCTCACGATATAATTAGGGATAAAACTTTAAAATCACAAACTGCAATACCAATCCAAATTGTGTGGACGAATTCTTTAATGTTACCCCTAATTCTAAATATACTTCCCAAAAATTAACGTAAATAACATTAAAAACGCGCAATAGAAGGAAATAATCAAATTCCGGACAGGTGTTAAATCCTGCCCGGATACCCTAAAAACGAGGACATATCCGGGAAAAAAACCAGACGTGTGGTAACCCCAGTGGCGGATTTTGGGAGGGGGGTCGCAAATGGCGCTCACCAGGAGCCCAGAAAAAATATCTGTCTATATAATCTCAGAAATATTAAATGTCTCAATTTAAAAAACAGTTGAACCTCGCTATGATTCCATAGAAAAACGATCGTTAAGAGGTGTCACAAAGGAGGGCGGCCGTTAGGAGCGGTTTCGCTATATATTTAGATCGCAGGGCTCCAACAGCTTAGCGCGAGGGGCCCCAGGAGGCGTAAATCCGCCACTGATCAGAGGCGAGCAACCTACGGCCTGCGGGCCGCATCTGGCCCGCGAGAGTATTTTATACGGCCCGCGACGCTTTGATTAGGATGCGGTACGTGATATTTAATTCAGACAATTTCGTAATTCATATTGCAGCTATAAAACCTTGCCTAGTGAAGATTTAACATTAGAAAATGGTTTAGACATTATTTTCATTCTAAAAAATCACGTATGACCTCTTGATTAAGTTTCCATATAAACTATTTTCCGGCCCGCCGATGTGCTCGCGACTTATACATTCACATCGCCAGTTCCGCACCATGCTTCAAAATTACGATGAAACATTTAGTGTAGATCTTCCATATCATTCTAAAGTGTGCTGGTTGTCACAAGGTCAAGTACTAGAAAATCTTTTAGCTTTACAAAAACAAGTCACGAGCTTTTTCAAAGAACATAATGCACCTTGTGAAATTTTGAAGAAATATTTCTGGAGACATGTTTAATTTTTGTGTGATTTAATGTCAAAGCAAAATCATTTGACTACTTCTCTACAAGGTAAAACTAAATCCATATATATTAAATGTGGCAGCCAATTGAGTTATTTCGGAAGAAGTTGAATTTATCCAAAATTGTCCTTACCAGATCAGTTGTTTCAGCCGAGCCTTTTCCTTAACTCAGAAAGGTAATTGATAAACAAGTTATGAATAAAAACTTGCAAAATTGGAATATGAATGAATATATAGGTGTCTTTGACTCCTTGATTTAATCATGGAATGACAGATTTAAAGATTTTGAGAAACATGATGCCACACTGAGTTAAGCTTTTCAGCCACATCTGGTTGTTGTCTCGAATGCACCTGAGGATTTGCAGATGGAGTTGATAGAGCTCTCAGAAGATAATTCTGAAGCCTCTAATCGGCAGTATGAAGGATCCCATTGAAATATGGAAGAATGCTGTTGGATACCTACTACTGCGTCAATATGCTCGTCGTTTACTCTCTTGTTTTGTCACAACCTATTGTTGTGAATCAACATGTTCATATATGGCTCAAATCAACCCGTGCCTGAGATATCAGGTGACAAAAACTCATCTGGAAGACCAATTGAAGCTAAAGACAACAAATATAAAGTTTTTAGCTTACAACAAGCATTCACAAAAAAGTCATTAAATTTTGATTGCCTTCTTAATTTGATGAGTATGATTGAATGAAACATTTTATTTACAAGTTCTTAATTTGTTTTAACTTCTTTAAAGTTTATTAATATATTAGTAAATATGAATAATTAAAAAATTTTCCATTAGTTGAAAAAGTCATTATATTATGTTAAAGCCTTCAAATTTCTTAAAAATATTAGTAAATATGAAGAGTTGAAATCAGTATTACTTAGATTAAAAAGCCATTAAATTGTGTTAGCCTCTTTATTATATCAATTTTGAAAAATGTGAATGTATGCAACGTACATCGCAATGTGCGGCCTGAGGAGGTCTCCGTTATGTAACATTTGGCCTTCCAATGAAAAATTCTAATGTGGCCACCATATGACTTTCTCCATATCTGTAATATTTCAAAAAATTCCAAATAGATTATACAATAATAAATATTTTATGAAACTAAGAAAATTTTAGACTTCACAAAGAACAGAAATAAACTCAAACCATAACCTTCTAATATTGGACATAGCCACAAAGCTCCAACAAATAAGAAAAGAAAAAGGAGCGCTACTAAGAGGTAACTAAGCGTCAATTCTTAACAACAGTCGTCGGTAGGTGGCGTGCTTGTGGCAGCTAAAAATATAAGATATCTCTTAAACAATGCATTATATGGAAAAATGTTTCAAACAAAGGTTGTAGAAAATAACATATCCTACAGCTTGTAATCCGGTACATTTTTATATTTACCAAATATTAAAGCCAATATTTTAAAATAACGGATAAGTGACAAAAGTAAACACCCACTTCCGGTTGATCGATTTTTACCAAAAACTAATCAGTTCTTGTGACTTTTATAAAAATATTAAATATAAAATTTCGCGTTGACTTGATTAATAGCTTTTGAGTTAGAGCACCCACAAAAAGCTAATACACACACGCACGCATACAAGCACACACACACAGACATCATCGAGGAAATTGTCAAAACGTGTTCAGGGGACCTCAAAACGTGTATTTTCGTTGAAATCTCGAAGTCGATTTTTTTCATGAATACAACACTTTCCCCTATACTACGTATATGGAGAAAGTAAAATGGTTCCCCATCCCTGATATAAGCGGTATGCCCGAATGGCTGGGGCAATCGCCGGCGAGGTGTATCGCCATCTTTGGCAGAAAGATATTATCGAAAATGGCTATCCGCTGATACAATTTAAGTTCAAAAATTACTTACGGTGACATAGGATAACATTATGCAGATGAGTGTACTGTTGAAATGATGAAAAACGAAGTAGTATCCAATGCTCAATTGTGATATAATCGGAGTGCGCCAAAAACACGTCCATCCATTACGATCACTACTGTGTGTGTGTATGTGATAGCTTTATTGTGGGTGCTCTAATTCAAAATCTATTAATTAGGTCATAGCTAAATTTTATATTTATAATTTTCATGAAAGTCAAAAGAGCTGATTAGGTTTTGGTAAAAGTTGGTCAAACGGAAGTTGGCGTTTACTCTTGTCACTTATCCGTTATTTGAAATATTTGTTATAATATTTGAAACATGTAAAAATATATTAGAATAAAAGTTCCAGAAAATGTAATTTTTTACAACCTTTGCTTGAAATATTTTTCCAGATAATCCATTGTTTAAGAGATATCTTATGTTTTTAGCAGCCACTACCACGTCACCTACCGACTATTGTTAACAATTGACGTTTAGTTACGTCTTAGTAACGCTTCTTTTTCTTTTCTTAATTGTTGGAGCTTTCTGGCTATATCCAATATTAGAAGGTTATGGTTTGAGTTTATTTGTTATGTAATTTATGTTGCAAAAATTCCTTTACGATACTAATGTCCTCCCCCTCCCTCTACCTCACTCCACTCCCGTATGCTAGAGTTGTTTATAACTTATCAGCGTGTTTTCTGTTATTGATTGGAACCCATGCTGCAAATATTTTGTTTAGGTTACTTAAATCCTCCCTCTTCCTCTCCCTATCTCCACTCTCGTTAGCTTCAGTTATTAATTTACCGTTTACTTGAAATTTACCCTGGCTTTGCTCTAGATTTAGAGTTTCGAATTTTCATGCATATATCACTCGGTAATATTTTTGTCCAAACTCAAAGTATTCTCAAGGTATGTGACCAATATCCCCCTTTAATTGCTATAAAAAAATTAAATATATACTCAAATTTTATATCTCCTGTCCCTCTCCCAATAAATCGAAGTTCTGACACCGAGGTTAGGCTGTTCCTTAAAAATTGATGTCTGAAAAATTGCGACCCTTAGTGCACGGGAAATATCGCCTCATCGGCCTTGAAGTTTCGGTATTTTCCATTTTAATGACATAAATCATGTTCGACTTGCTATGGATCCGGGAAAAATTACTTCATCCGGGGAGAGTAATCAGGTATTAGAATGTAATTCAATGTAATTGCATTACAATGTAATTGTAATACAATTTACAAGTTTCGACGTAATTATATTACAACGTAATTGCGCAGACTCGCTCGGGCGGGACGGTTGTTTTTCGTTATCGACTCGGTTCATTACGGTAGTACACAGCTCGTACACAATGCCTCCCAAGTTGTCGCGTCAACCAATATTTCTAATTGCGTTTGCGGAGAGTGAGATTCTTGGTGCAAAGCTCACTTCTAGGAGACAGCTCCAGAGATTTATGCCTTACGGAATTCATTAACACTTTGATTCCATACGGTAAAGTGCACTTGTTGTAGTAAGAAAAATTGTTCCTTTTTGGGAAAGAGCGCGAATCCCCACCAAGCTTGAAAAGAATATAGTTTCTATGGCCATGTCCCTTCATGATGAGTGGAGGAAGCTACAGCGGAACGCTCACCGGCGGAATCCAAAACAGGTGCGGGTGGAGGCGTAGTTTGAAGACAAGCTCGACGATCCTTTTCGATATTGCACCTGCTAATGTCATGGATCTAATTAAAAATGAAGATGACAAGGCATTTCTAGAATATCAGATGAAGAAAGGAAGGATGGGGAGCATGGCAACTGTTGACACAAAGCTTCATCAGAATGAAGTAAGGTCATTAGAAAGGAAGCAGAAGTAACAGGAAAGATTGGAATGTCACCGAGTGAATGAAGAGAGAGGTGACTCCCAAAATGAAAAAAGAATTCCATATTATTACTCGCACCTCACATGAGCCAAGTTCATGCATAATATAGGTACCTCTGAGAAAGAAGGAGGATTCTTTAAGATATTTTCCAGATTTAGATTGTACATATGTTTCTTTTCGGTTCAACCTTTTTAATTTTTTTTCCAGATATGCAACGTCATATTGACGAACTAGATGAGGGGGTGATTACACATTCAATGAACCAGAAACAGATAGTCCCGACGCCATAGATACAGAGATCAAAAAACGCCATGGCACAAGAGTCTGTATCTATTCCAAAGAAAAGGGGAGCCACTGTTGACATGAAGACACCAAAACTTGCAGCTGCAGTAGATGCCGGAAAAGTAAGCCACAGAGTAGCAACTAAAGTAATTGCTGCTGTTGCCGAAGCATGCGGTAAGGATCTGAAGGATGTTAAAGTGAACCTTGACACTGTGCATCGCAAAAGGCAACGTTTGAGAAAGAAAATTACCCAAGAATTAAAGGCAGAGTACCTAAACCAATTAGAAGCAGAAGCAAAGCTGGTAGTGCACTGGGACGGGAATAGGATAAAAGAAAATCAAGGGCAAACTGTGACAGATCGGTTGCCAGTTCTAGTCACCGCCCCAGGTAAACCTGAACAGTTGCTGGGAGTACCTGCCCTCAAGGAGGGTACTGTGGAAGAGCAGGCCAAGGCAGTTGCCTCCCTGTTCTCTGAGTGGAAACTGAGCGATCGTGTACAAGCGATGTGTGCCGACAACCTCAGCAAACACAAGTAAGGGGTTTTTTAATCGACAATACTCTTTTTAATGTAGTATTACTTTACTTCTAATGATAATTTTTGTAGGACGGAAATAGGTCGTCTGAATGGAGCCTGCACAAAATTGGAACTGCAGCTGGCCCGTGATCTGCTGTATTTACCATGTCGGCATCACATGCACGAGCTTTCCGTGAAGACTGTATTTGAGGGTCTGGTATATTCTTCCTCCGGTCCTGTAGTAACTCTATTTTCCGCCGTTTCCGTGACGAGTTGCCAAACGTAGACCAAACTAAATTTGAGACGGGAATGGATGATGCACTGGCAGCGCCGTATCTTCCGGAAAAGGCTACCGATGTCTGCAATTTTATAGCTGAAAATTGAAACTACAGTACTAAGCTAATATGTGATTACTGTATATTGTGCTTCCGCGTTCGTCCTTATCGCGTTAACTTCTGATCATTACAGGAAAATCACAGCAGGGGAGATTAAAAAGAACTACTGGAGCTGTCTGACATTTGCCTGGGAGCCACGCCGGCGGAGGAGGTGGAGTTCGTCCGTCCTGGAGCTATACACGACGCTCGATGGATGGCAAGGTGCCTGTATTCTTTGAAGATTATGATGTTCCGGGGACAGTTCCACCTAACGCCTGGCCTGGGTCATGGCGTAGTTAGCCATCGCTGATTTCTTCCAAGACCTAAACTTTATCAAGGCATTAGTTGCCTACCAAAATGTGAATTGGCCCTCTTGGATCCCAGCGTACCGCTAAAGACCAAGCGGAAGATGGTCGTCGCCATCAACACTGAAGGAGAGGCCTTCTTGAGTAGTACAGGTGCCCCACTGTGAAGTCGAAAGACCTTCCTGATTGGAGCAAGAAAAGCTTAGAGGATTTAGTGACCCAACAATCACTTCGTCTGTTCCTCGACGTGGACCCAGCGGAATGGGATTCCCACGAGGACTATTTGAAGTGTAAAAAAATTTTTTCTGACCTAAGTGTAGTGAATGATGTCGCATGATGTTTCTAATACACAAGAATATGTACCTCTCCTGCGCTCCGAAGAATGAACGCAATCCCTCATCCAGGTGGCAAAGAATTATCGCACAAAATTCCCCACCTGTGCCAACGAAACTCTCTCTAAATGTTTATAATTCTGGTCTTGATCTAATGTATCTTGCTTTCGTTATACTTCTGTGATCATATTGTCCCAATCACATTAATTTGTCCAAGTTTTTTAAAATTTGTGTGACAATAGAGAAGAATAAACAATTATTGCATCAAGTTAACCAATTTTTTATCGAAACTGATATGTTCAATCACGATGAGGCGATAGTTAGAAATGAGATAGAGCGATGAGCTTTTACACTCAGTATCTCGAACCCAAAAGAAAAAATAACACTCAGCACTACCAATTTCGTTCAAAATTCAATTTTTGGCGTATTTAAGGAAAACCCTAACCGTGGTGCATATACTGAACGTCTCTTTGGTATGTGTACCAATTTATAAGTCTCTACATTTCTTCGTTCAATTGGTTGCTGAGATATCTTCAAACAAAGTGCTTTTCCTCAAATTCGCCCTTTTATAATCGTATACTAATGTATTTTCTGTTAAATCAGAAAATTATTCTTCTTTATATTGGGGTATCATTGCTTTTTATATCCTTTCATAACATGTTCATTTCGTTTTGTCATTCTATACTCGCACTCAAAAAGAAATATCTTATTAAAATTGGTTCAGCCAATGCCTTCTAACTTCATATTTTCAGAAAAATTCTAACCTTGATATTGTGGTAGCTTTGTTTAGTCGACCAGGTTGAAATATGATATTTTGGTTATTTTTTTATATGAAGATTATATATACCAAAATGAGTAATATTAATGAGGGCATTTCTCTAGAAATACATGTAGAATTATATTATTTTACTTATAATTGTGGTAGCTCTGCTCTTAAGTTCCGCTATTAACATTTTCATTTCATTATGGTATGTTGTACAAATCGTATACATAAAATTTAGTTGACATCCGTTCAGCCAATTCCTTCCAAATCCATAATTACCGAAAGAGTTTAATTTGTAATTGTTGCACTCGTTTGGTTCATCCGGTACAAATATGCTATTTTGTATATATATATATATATATATATATATATATATATATATATATATATATATAACAACTTACGGAAAAGGAAAAGTAAAATGGATATATGGATGTCAACAAGGTGTTGGGATGAGGAAACCCAGTGAACACTCACCAATCAGACGACTTCAGGTTGGCGAGGCCCCGGGGATGTCGAAGCGACACACGTAAAAGAACACTAAAACACAGAAACATCACAAACGTAGAAGCTTTCGGAACTACTCCTTCATCAGCTACAGAGAGAGAACTATTTGTGTTGAACCGTCTGCATCAATTTTAACCATATTATAATATTTATAATGTACGCGCGCGCGCACACAACACTCTCACACACGCACACGCACGCGCACACACACACACACACACACACACACTGAAGTTCAAGTTGGTTAGACGCGACCAAGTTTCGCTCTCGTGTTTTTCCTCAGAAGTGTGAGTATTTTTTTCGCTTAACGTGATATATCTTATACGAGTCGACGCGTGAATATCTCCTGCGTCGAGTGGTGTTCTCTGCTTCATCAGGTGTCGCCTAGTTTAATTTATATCTGCGTTTTTATACGTTGGTGTTAAACGGAACTTTGAGTGAGTCACCGTATCTTCCCGCCGCCCGGGCTCCCTCCCGGTCGGACGCGGCGGAATACTGCACAACCGCTCGAAGTCCAGTGCCTAGCCCCACCATGGACATCATTACCGCATCACCTACTAGATGTGCATCACCCATCATCATAACAGATTCTACTCAAATATCGACCTGTAATGAAGAAAGTGCTTCCCTCGGCAACGTAAGTGGAAATGATTTTGTTCGTGAACAAGATCAATGGTTCACCCCCCAACGCGTGTTATCCAACGATTACAACAGAACAGAAAATAGCTTTTACAGAAAATATACCCCTATGCAATCTGAAGGCAACTTATCTCCCAAAACATCAAACTCATATATGAAATCCTTTCGCAAGTGCTTATCACTTTCCCATAGTAGCCTAAATACAGCGAGGATAGAGGATTTTAGCAATACTACTGATACATTTTCCATTATTCGCAGAAATAGGGGCAAAGTAGTTATAGAATCGCCAACGAGTGTCATTCTTAATAGCGATTTATCGTCGTCCACAAAGTCACTGCCCTCCTCTCACGTTGAGCAAACACCCCAAAAAAGAGCTTTCTCCGACTTATTTCACTCATCTCCAAGATTTCACCCTATGCCTTCCTCTGGAAAAGACGAACGTGTGTGGAACAATTACCCATCAGCCGGGAGGTTGCCGTCAACATCTACGTGGCCAACTCCTGCTCTCTCTCCTTCCCCTTCCCTCTCCCCTCTGCCCATGACGGACACGCAAAACAGTCAACACTCACCGTCCCCCCTCCCCCATCCCCATCAAGAAAAACTGCTCCCTTACTTCTATCAACACCAGGCATAACTCAACACGGCTCGTCAAATGAGATAGAGCCAAATGCCATACACACGCAAAGAACGTATATAGCCAATACGAGGAATGCTCCGGTGAGTTATGCTAGTGTTGCGAGCCGTCAAACTCACCCCACAACGCGCAATGTCGTCACTGCAGAATCATACTCAACGCCACAAAACGTCTTCAATTTCATCCTGAAGAATATCCACCCTCTCCCAACTGGTCCGAATAAAAAACTGGGTGTAACATTACAATCCATATCTTCAACCCCGCTAGCTGACTATGTAGCTCCTATGGACGATCTTATGGGAAAAGATGCAGTAACAAGCATAACACGACTTTCTGGAAACAGAATATGTATATATCTTAAAAACGAAGAAACCCCCGATCTATTCATGAAGGAGCACGGAGGCATCACAATCAAAGGCGAATTTATAACTGCCAGGAGAATGATTAACAAAGCAAGGAAACTTATGGTTTCGCATATTCCACCAGAATTCTCCGATGCAGACCTTTTGGACATCATCTCCCAAGCGGCCACAATCGTAAGCCCTATTATCACCCACACACTAGATCTCAAAGGGCATCCCGGATATGTTAATCCGGTATTATGGCGGAGACATGTCTATATAGTCCCCAGGGACGGCGTCGTCTTTCCCGAATCTCTGGTAGTCAATTTTGACAGAAATCCTCACAGAATATTCTTCTGCTTCGAAGACAATACGTGCTATAAATGCCACAGAGAAGGATATATATCAGCGGATTGCCCCCTCAACACTCGTCAAGTAGATAAAAACACCACTCAAAGTGAAATAGCAAACATTCCCGATCCTCCCATACCTCTCCCCCAGCCTACTGATCCTTCGATAACAAAAAAGGCAGACCCTCCTACCCCACCTCCACCGGCATTCGCAGACCCAAGAGCGGAAGCCCAACCCACTCCCTCCCCCCCACCCTCCCTCACACAGTCCCTTGACTTTGAGGCTAACCTTCCACATACCTCCACCTCCCCTCCACTACTACCAACCCCCACTACCTTTCTCGTATCACCCGCAAACCCCTCACCTTCAACCCTGTTTAATGCGGAAATGCTTCAAGGTAAGAGAAAACAAACTGAAGCAAGTGGCAGTGATAGTGAACCCTCCTTACACTCTCCGGAACGGAAAAAAGGTGCCGTAAAGAAAAATCCTCGGAAACAAGAAAAAGATCGACAAGGAATGACGCAGCTACTAAACTTTTACCGTGAAAACCCTGGATTCACAAGTATATCTTTTCCGGTATTGAGTAAATTTCTCTCGGAAACCAAAGGAATCAAAAACCCGGCAGCTAAAGCGGCGGAATATTCCGTCGACAAAGAAGCGCTAAGCGCTACGCTGAACGAAATTCATCACCGTAAGACAATCAAAGAAACAGCCTTACGAATGCGCGTGTCCAGGCTCGCAGAAGCAATTTCGCAGTCCATTCTTGAAACTCAGTGAATGAAGAGCAGAGAAAGAACCGCATTTATCCATTCAAGAACCCATCCTCTTCTTTCTTTTATAATTCATTTTTCAACTCTTCCTTATATACACGCCTACGAATTGTTTGTGGTTAACATCATTAATACCCATAATGGCTGACTTATTGCTCATGACTCTAAATGTAAAATCCATCCAGAGTGTGAGGAAATGGGTGCTCTTTGAATTGTTTTTACAAAAATGGTCGCCGGACATAATACTAGAACAAGAGTCCAACACAAACGAGGCCGCTTTCTTTTCCGTTCAGTCAAGGTATGACTTTGTGTTCAACCCACCAAGTTTACACCACACGGGTACAATTATAGGACACAAAAAGAGTCTAAACATCACCAAAAGCCACTCGACGGTGCTAGTTCCAGGACATGTGCAGCAAACAACATTTACATTTAATGATTCCCCCAGTATGACACTGCTAATAATATCATACTACGGGTCGCACGCTCAAGAAAATGCAATACGAGCTATTGAAAATATTAAGAGACACGTAGCTAACGCGCTATCCACCTCTGACTCAAGAACCAGAATAATCATCGGTGGTGATTTCACCGTTACGTTAAATCCCACCAAGGATCGAAAATCAGGGATTGAACGAAACCCAAGAGTTGCGGAAGCGCTACGTGATCTCATTACATTCCTCAATTTACATGACGCATGGGAAGAAAAAGGCTCTGCAACCTCCGGATTTACTTTCCCTAATACCAAACAACCAAACGATGCTTCAGCTAGATTAGATAGATTCTATGTGTCAGATAATCTTCTTGTAAATGTTAAAAACATGAAATTAATAAACTCTTTCTCAGATCACAGAGCGCTCGCAATGAGTCTTACATTAAACGCAAAAGTTAGGCGCGCGCCCTACTGGCGATTCAACAACGCTCTCCTGTTCTCGCAAAACTTTATTAAAAACGCTCGAACCATCATTGACATTATTGCAAATGAAACCAATACTATCAGTGATCCTGTCGGAAAATGGGAATTAATCAAGGAAGAAATTAAAGACTATGCCTTAAAATATGCAAGATGTATGAGCATGCTTGAGGATGATACGTACCTAACCTCCAAAGCTCTGGAGTCACAAACTCTACTGGCACGGATAGGATGGGAGAAACTGATAGAAAACAATTCTCCTGCACTGGAGCATCTCGCCGCATGGGCCAGAAGAACCCTCCCAAAACCACTTACCAAACTGGAGATAGATGGGCAAATAGTGACGGAACCCATAGAACTACGCGCTATTGTTAGAAAACACTTTCCAAAAATATATGGCCCTCCTACAGAGGAAGAGTCAGATGTGCCGCCAGAAGAAGACGACATCCTTGATGAAGTACTCACGCTCTCAGAAAGTGAAAAACTTATCCTCGATTCACCACTCCGCGCCGAAGACCTCAGCAACGCTTTAAAAACCTTGCGAGGAATAAAGCGCCAGGAATGGACGGATTGACAGCCGAGCTATATGTAAAGTTGTGGGGTTCACTGAAAATACCCTTCCAGCGGATGGTCGAGGCCAGTTTCTTCACAGGGCGCCTACCACGTTCAACCTCGACAGCGGTCATCGCCCTTATGCCTAAATGCGGTGACCCGAAAACTATAGACGACTGGAGACCACTCTCACTACTAAAAGTAGACTATAAAATTATTGCAAAAGCCATGTCTGAAAGACTAACCGTCGTCATAGCCTCTCTTGTCTCACCTGAGCAAAGTTACTGTGTACCCGGTCGCACTATTTTTGACAACATAAGCCTCGTCAGAGATGTCATCAACACCACCAACAGTGCCAACGACCCTCTCGCAGTGCTCTTCCTAGACCAACGAAAAGCGTTCGATAAGGTAGATCACAATTACCTTTACATGACATTAGGAAGAATGGGGTTCGGAAATACGTTCATCGATTAACTGAAGACACTATACCATGAAGCTCGGTGTCACGTGCGCGTAGCTAGCACCCTTACCAGCCCGATACCCGTCAAGAGAGGCATCAAGCAGGGCTGCCCACTTTCGGGGCAGTTATATTCTATTTCCCTAGAACCACTCATCGGCATGCTCAAGCGCAGAACAAGGGGCCTCTCCCTACCGAACCCGTCCGTAAATACACTCGTTGTTAGTGCCTACGCAGATGATGTTTCCGTCTTCATCACCAGCAATGAGGACTTCGAACGAGTAGCTTCATGCTTCAGGGATTTCTCGCGCGTATCCGGTGCATCCCTGAACACCCTGAAAAGCAAAGGTCTTTGGGTAGGCAGGTGGAAAGGGAGAACAGATAGACCGCTGGGTTTTTCTTGGACGCAAGATACCACCAAATATTTAGGGATCATTGTTGGTAATGACAGCCATGTAGTCCACCATGCCAACAACGAAGAAATAAACAACAGAATCTCAGAAGCCCTCCGAATCTGGAAGCCAAGATTAGGTCCACTACTACTGAGAGCACGAGCACTAGCCATTAATCAATTCATTGCCCCCAAGATATGGCACATTTTACAGTGCTTCACTCCATCCTCGCAGTTCCTTAGGCGCCTTCAAGCGAGACTCGTGGGGTTTCTGTGGTACCGTGGGAAGCATTGGACTGATGGAAGAGTTTTAACAACGCCTATTAAAGAAGGGGGCCTCTCCCTTGTAAGCTTGAAAGATAAAATGTTGGCATTCAGGTTCCTATTTTTTCAGCGTCTGCTTTTCGGTGAACATGAAAGCCCTTGGAGAATCTTTGCAGCCAAAATACTCAAAAGATATAGACGTATTTGGAATATTTCTCTCGCAACAAAACCCTTGCTACAGTAGAACCATTGGCCCGTTTTACAACTCCATCTTGAAGGCCTGGTCGATACTTAACCCGAAGATCGCGGATCATACATACGAAGAAGAAAACGGGCGTCCATTCCCAACAGGATGGCCGCCACCCAACCCGTGCCCAGATTTTCAAATCAGGAGTGTGAGAGTTAAAAGTTTCATTCCTCTACCTATAAAGAAAAGATGGGCATATCACGAACTTCTGTACATGCGGAGAGGAGGTGCATCGCCAATGAAAGGAGGGATTACTGAGGACAAAGTCCACTGGCAAGAAATAAGAGCTTTACCGATTTTTGGCCACGATGCAGATATAGCGTGGAGAGTAGCCCATGGAAAAGTGGCAGACGCCGTCTTCCTCCGCAACATAGGCGTACTCGAAAGTAGAACTTGCCCATGGTGTCCGGGCCAAGTGGGAGACACGTGGCATTTAATATTTGAATGTAGAAAGGTTCAATCAATATGGAATACCGTCACAACTTATGTTAAAGCGCTAACTGGAATATGTACCATCTATCCCCAAGATCTCTATTCGGGATTAGAGAAACAAAAATGGGATAAGGATGCCGAAATAAAACTTTCCAACTACCTAATAACCTTAGCAAAGGCGACAACTTAAAAACGGATGACGTTGTATTTCAGAGGTAAAGTAACAACCCTTGAGCTCCCCGAATATTTGAAACGTACACTAGACAGAAGATTGAGAAATGAGTACCAACACAGCGTGGTAATGGGCCAAGAAGAAGCATTCAAGAACATATGGTCACATAGGAATGTACTCTGCAGCATCAACGGAGATGGACTCTCTCTTCACACAGACCTTGCATAAAATATGAACGAGTCTTGAAAAGGAGACGAAATATTTAGCTGGATGAATATAAAGGGGGAAGAAGGCAATATGCAGTGGAACATGGGCCCCAAGATTGGTGTTGCAGCCCCTTTGGAGGGGCCCACCCAGTGCTTGCCTCCCAGTTCCGAGCTGTCATCGAAATATAAAATGATTTTAAAATAAATAAATGAATGAATAAATGAATCAAAGACAATGATTAAATAAATAAGGTGACGGTGAGAGCATAAAATCTCCCCGACTCCAGTAATAAATAATAATAATAATAATAAATAAACACACACACACACATGTATATGTGTGTGCGTACATTATAAATATTACAATATGGTTAAAATTGATGCAGACGTTTCAACACAAATAGTTGCAAATAAAGTTTTTATTAAATTTATTGTAGCAGCCATGCTTTCTATATCTATACTGAAAATCTCGATTTTGTTTTACTGTGTTACACCTCTCCTTCATATAAAATTTCGTTGAAAACGGCTATACCAATTCCTTTCAAAAGCATAATTGCCAAAAAGGTTATTTTTGCAACTGCGGCACCTCAGCCTAGTCTATCCGGTCGAAATATATGACTTTGGTAATGAATTTATTTGAAGATTCTATTTACCAATTTTGGTTGAAATCGGTTTGGACAATTCCTTCCAAAAGCATAATTACCAAAAAGATTCATTTTGCAATTGCGCCACCCTTGCTCCGTCTATCCGGTCCAAATATGTCATTTTGGTCACGTATTTATGTGAATATTCTTTGTGCCTACCAAATTTGGTTGAAATCGTTTCAGCCAGTTCTTCCCTGATATATGCGTACGGACGGACGGACATCACCGAAGTTTGGACTGACCGTTCCATGGGGACACCTCGACCCCATGGGTCGATTTGAATTATTTTTGGCACTGCGAATCTCATGATCAACCTGAAGCTGAAAATATTCAGGAATATCTATTCAGAATGTTAGGTACCTATAAATAAAATTATGAAAAAGTATAAATTGCTAATTAGCACTCGATGGTTGAGAAAAAATAAAACACCTTCACACCTTTTATTTATGGCTCGAAAATGTATATCACCAAAACATTGATATCAGTGATGGTTTCATCAAAATTGGTTAATTCGTTGCCGAGATACGATATATTAAAAATACTGAAATTTTGACCGGCCCTTACTTTATGTCCTTTCCACTCTGAGGACAGATTTTTCCCATTTTAGGCTCGAAAACTTGCATCATCAAAACATTGACATTGGAGGAGCATTAATCATAATCGGACAACTTGTTGCTGAGATACCTTCAAATAATCGAAATTAGAATCGAACATTGCAAGGGGACCCCTTGAACTCGTGAAATTTGTGTCGGTCCTTACATTATGATACTTGACCCCGTAAGACGATTATATCTATTTTAGCCTCGAAAATGTGTCTCATCAAAACATTTATATTGGTGGAGAATTCATCAAAATCGGTAAATGGGGCACTGTCAAATATCGGGAATTACTTAACTTTTAAGAAGTTGTATTGTATGGCTATTGTTATAGGCAAATATAAAGTTTTTTCATTAAATTTTTAACGGATATTTATAATAAGGTAACTTAAAACGGACGAGTTAATGCCGAATCTGATCACATCCGATTGGTAGCCGAGGTTTTCCGAGTGTTTAGTGACGTCACTGCATTGCACAAGCATGCTAGCCGTGCTCGAAGCCATTGTGCCAATATAGAAGAAGTAGCTTGAAAGACATCATTCTGTTGTTTTCCTCTATACGCCGTCTTACGTTAGAAGAAATATTGGTAGAAGTACTCCACCGTCCTGCATTTATTTCGCTTTGTGTTATCAAAATGGCATCTGAAGGGTTCTGTGTAGCCAGATCTGATAATTTGCCCAACGTTGATTCGTATATGTTTTTGCGGTATACTGGAAGTCGAATGGAGCAATATTCAAATGTTGAAATGCGTGGAGTGAAGGTAGATAGATTTGTCTTACATTTAATTGATAAAACAAGTTCGATGTAGCGCTTTTATTTTCAGTTATTGTAATAGTACTACTATTTCGACTGAAACGCAGAAGATATGTAAATGATAGATTGACGTCTTAATACAGCTTTCCCATATTAAATGAATAAAACAACTAGTTTTAACCAATATTATAGAATATTTATTTATGTATTGTTTCCCATGCTGTCCTAGTATCTAGTAGGTAAAATATAGTTAGATAAGTATACAAAAGGTAATGGACGAGGCCGAGAATTCGTGGAATTCCACAATAAATAAAAATGAACAATCCTAGATAGTATTTTTTATTTATATTAAACTTTTGCTAATTTCCACAAAATATATGAAGTAAAACACGACAGGTTTCGGTAAATAATCACCATCATCTGCCTTTACAGAACCATCAGGTTGACAAATATTATTCAAAATTAATGTGAATAAACTTAGTTTCGTGTGTCTTGTCTATAGGAAATGTGGTGAAGTTTGTTGTTTTAAGCGTCTATCTGCTTTAGTTATTATCTATACTTGTGAAAATAAAAACTTTAGAAGTGTTTGTCATAACTGCTTGTCTCTTTTGTATATGTCGCGAATTTCACGGTTGCTTTTATGGCTTTTCTCCCTTTGAGGTCAATGAGGAAAGACTATGTTAGTAATGCTATTGGATTTGTTAAACTGAAGGGAGATGAAAAAATTTATATTCTTAAAAGCAAGATTTGCCCTGAACACAGAATAAGATAAAAAGGTTATGAAGTGAGTGTAGTTGTAGATAAAGAAGATTTAGTCACGTCTGTGGAGGGTCATGACTGCCCTATATTTAGCAAAACTTGGTCCTTCAAAATACCATGCTGTCGTGGATATTGTGTGAACAAATTTATTAATATATTTAAATTACAGAACTAACTTAATATGCTACATTTGTAAAAGTATTTTCTTAAAAACTTGGTGCTTAAATATATGCACTGCAACAGTAATTATTTGCTTAATTAACCCAATAGCCCAACGATTTCCGTAAGTTTGATCTTACGTATTTAGAATAGATATATTACATTCTGTTAAAATATATATGCTAATCTTTTAAACATAAAAATTTAATTTACTCTTTCAACATCGTTCTGCAGAAGTATATGCATCATGCAAATGTAATGCCTACATAAGTCATAAACTAAAATACGAAGCAATAAAATGACGTACATACATATACATACTTAGATTCAAATGATCTTCGCAGACAAATGCAGCTGTAAGTTCCAATATATCAGTCGGGTATCTCCTCATGGCTTTCAACCACAATATTCTCCGTTTCTTATTTCTATCCAAGGAGCTCGGTAGAACGAAGAACAATTTTCTGGGGGCTTTAATTGTTGTATTTAAGCACTGAGGTACCAAACAGTACTTATAACCCTTTTTAAGTTCCATACTCTCCATTTTAACTACGATATTAGGAAAAGCAACAGAACGAAGTATAAAACAGCGTACTTTCAGTACGGTCGAAAGGTCGTAAGTTTAAACGAGTGGCAAGCGAGGACGTCACGTACCCCTTACTACTCTCTCTCCAATCAGGATGCCGTTTTTGCGGGATATTCAAGTTATATTAAATATTTTTTGCATAATAAAGACAACTTAACAAAAAACATTCTCAGGGAGTAATTAAGTCAATTACAAAGAATTAAAAAAAAAACATAATGAAATATTTTGACACTCCCCCATTGGTTGCTGAGATATCTTAAAAAAACCGGAATTTTGGACTGCGTTGTAATAACATACTACATTTGTTAATCTTTGTGATTTAATTGTAACCTCTTTTTCAAATTTCATTTTGAATATATAGTCAAAAGATTGTATATCATAAAATGAATTTATTTTGGAAGTAATGAATATGTATGTATGCCCAGTCAATTCGCCTCTCTTACAGCACAAATGGGTATCTCAGAGGTAGTGCAATAAATAACCGGGGAGAGAGGAGGGAAACCCGGTGCCGGCATTTGCCTGCTCTTACGAAGAACACTAGGGGGGCCAACAGCTTAACGTCCCTTCCGAAGGACGGAACAACTGAATTTGCGCGGTCTCCACAAACTACGCAAACAGGGGGCCGGGTGACCTTGAGAAAAATCTTACTCGCGCAGGATTCGTACCCGATGACTTTTTCAAGCATCGGACGAGTAGCAGCCAGCGTCCTAACCACTACACCATCGGCGCCCCAAGTAATGAATAGAACCGCCTTAGCGATCGATGCAAACAAAATATGCAATGCTATGCTTGGGATTTTCCCGAATTTTTATCTCCAATTTCGACTGACTGCCTAAAGTAATAAACATCCAGGTATTAGAAAATGGATGGAAATTCATAATAATACTTTCAAAATGCAGTGAATATTACGAGTGTGTGAAGGCATATCAAATTTGGGCGCCCATTTCTTCAATCCTAAATTTCTCAAACCTGCTCTGCCATCTTCTGTCATTTTCAATCACTACAACGTTTCCAGCGTGTGCTGTCATCTATCGAAGTTCCATAAAACGTTAGCGCGACAGAGGACAGTCCTGTGAGATTGTGAATCCAGCAAATTCGAGGAATAATCTTTAGTCTAAAAATGTTTCGGGATAGGAAACGGATGTCAATAATTGCAAAACATAGATACATGATATGGGCTGATTGCGAAGATTTTTTTAAAGTCGGTCATAAGTGAATAAATACGATGTAGAAAAATCATTTCATCATTTAACCCTCACCCCCTTAACTGTGTTGGTAAAAAAATGCACTTACATGTTAGTGGGGTCTGATACACCCTAAATTTAAAAGCTGTTTTATTTTAGTTGACAGACAGTATTTTAATGAACAACTTTGAGTATGCACAGTTTGTAAACCTAATAATAATTTATTAAACAAAATGTTCTCAATAAAATACAATACGGTAAATAGGAAAAAACTAAATGGAAAAAAATCAGTAATAAAATGAAAACATGACAATGTTGCATTACATCAATGAAAATATTTTTAAAAATCACTTTGAACACTCAATACACAAAAGATTGCTGTGTTCCAAGCATATGATTTTTTGGCATTTTGTGCAGCTGCTTTTGGAATAGCGATCACGTCCCTTCCTCACTGAATAATATGGTGGCTGTTTATCTGGCTTCTTTCTTCCAGTTTTCACCACAAGAATAGAAGCATAGGCTTCATCTGGACATAGAGTAGATGTTGCAGAGCTGATTCAGGGAATCGATAGCTCCTTTGGTCACATTGTGGTCCATGATCATTTTCGGCTTCCCAGATGGGCGAATCTTCTGATCATGATGCATACTAAACAGCAATGCAATGGTTTTATTCTTTTTGGGTACATAGTAAAAGGAAAGTGCCAAGCCAGCTGTGTGTCCGAAGAGAGTTGAACATACCTCTCAATCACGATGAGGATTGAATTCTTTCGGAATTTGTGGTTTTTTAATCCTCATGGTACCCAGCTATGTTAAGTGTTTCCTGTTTGAGCTCAATTATCCACTGTCTGATTTCTATTACTTCCTATTACCGGTCCAATAATCCGCAAAACTGATTGCGTAGGAATTTACTAATTACTCCGTGGTCACTAATTTCAGCATTATCCTCTTCAGTGGAGCTATCATCTTCAGAAACAATACCATCGTCAACGTCATCATCTGAACTGCAGTCCTCCAGCATCTGAAAAATTTAATTTTTCAGAAAAACATAACGTCCAGCCATCTTTTAACAAAATAAGCTAAAAAGCCAATACCTTATACATAAGAATAAAAAAAACTTACACTAACATGCTGGTGGAGTGCATTGGACCCCAGCATACCTCTTACACCAATCTACTTTACCCTCTGAATCCCTAAGATATACTAATAGGTAGCTATTTAGTGCGTAAGAGAATACCTAGACACGCAGCTCTACCTTGCGGAAAATACATCAACTACCGAGAAAAAACAATTGACTCGGGTCCAGCAGACCCCATCACCACAGTTAAAGGTTAATTTGAGCTTTGGTAATTTGAACTTATATTCGTTATCACTCGACTTAATGTCTTCAGATAGTTAACGAATTGCTTTTTTTTTTACCTCCCATGCCCCATTACTCCTAATTCAACGATTTATTCATTTGTCTCTTAAAAAACAGAAAATGGAGAAACCATATAGCCATAAAAATTAAAAAAGAAGTACACAAACACACACCGGTTTAGGAGAAATTACTTCACGCCAGGGACCGAACACTCACACAATCTCACACTCTCCGGGTTTAGGAGAACTACTCCACCCCAGGGACTCATGTTTACACGGGCACGAATCACGCAAGCAATAAACAACAAAGTGCACTTTTTTTAAAGAATTCCTAAATGCGCATTTTGGAATCAATGATTCCATCCTCAGTAGGTCGATCGTAATGTGTAATTAATTAATGGTTTTAACGACTCACACGATGATTTAATCATCTGGTGCTGTGACACCACATAGGTTCTGCCCTGCAATTGAATTAGGACCTAAAGCGTTATATTTTGGAGGCAGACGAGCTATTTTGAAATTTATGCGAATCACCTCTGAGACAATAGATTTTTGACATTCCTTTATTTTTCATGCTTTTCATAACAATGGAAAATTAATATCTATATAAACCGCCTCTTCGTCAATTTATTCTTGATTTGTAATGCCACTTTCTTGGTAGAATTTTACTGAAAATTTAAATGACCACCCATTTGATAGCGCGCTGATTGAGCACGAATAACTTAAAAATCCACATGGGGAAATGGATCGATCTATTAGAAGAGGATTGCCGACCTATTTTGGAATCGTGAATAAGTGGCGATGAAATTTACGCAAGTAGGTGTTTTAACCTAAAATTCACGTACGCGATGATGGCAAAGAGAGCACGAGAGTAGGATCGAAGAGACAGCAAACAGCATTCTCGATCAGACGGGAAGGTGTTTTGGACAAGAACATAGTCTCGATGACCTCCTGAAGTCAAAAAGATGTTGACAGCGCTACACGGCAACTACGCGTCCCGGTAATGTGTGTTGTTTTCAGTTGGGAAAATATGGGAAATGGATAGAGCTTATTATTGAAATACTGAGGAACATTATTAAAATTCGTTTTAAAAAAGTAAAAATATAGGCAGCGCCCACATAACGTACGTCCGATTTAAGTACATCCGCCGATTCGTACGCTGTAAATGATACCGTGTGTTTCGTAGGCACGTTAGTAGATGCTGTTCGCTGATACAAACTTAGACGGACTATATTGTTTGTCGCGTACAATGATGCATCGTGGTTTAAGGGTCCGCCATCATATAGTTCTCAAATTCCCTTTAAAATTATTATATCAATATTATGTGATAATATGTTTCCTATTAAGTGCAGTGGACTTGTTGCCATGGAAGTTTTATTTCGCATTGTTAAAAAATCGGAAAATTTCCCTCATTTTTGGATTATAAACAATTGTTCATTCTCGTTCTGCACGGATTTAAATTCCGTTTTTAGAAAATATAAACCTGTCTTTCAGCTACAGAACTGTTTATTTGCCGAGTTACCATCTGAATTTAAACTAATTTAAAACTGCAAATTTATAATGCTCTGCACCTATATGCTATTCTTATGAGGGTAGAATTGAAACAAAGTGTTTGAAAAAAGGCATTGATTACTTCTCCTCAGCACCTCATCCTACGCTGAAAATGTGGTTTCTCCAAGTTGCAGGATTTCAAAGATGTTGCCCGTACAGACGAACGGACAGACAAACTGAATACCTAAGTAATTAAAAAAATAAACCCTCAAAACGTCAACTTCTCGAACAAGTACTAAATTATCTCCAAAATCATCTCCAAAGCGTCCTGAGTCTTCAGCTTAATCCCTTTCAAAGGCCTCTTTTCCTCATGCCAATAAATTTTCCTACTCTTACATCTCATCAATTATGGATACAAGTAGAAAATGTAATTTCATATAAGAAATAATTTTTAAATGTGTATTTAATCCAGTTAGAATGGGAAACTAGAGAAATATTCTTAACAAACGACAAATCAATAATTTGAAAAGTTAAAATGAACCTAAATAAATTTTTCGCTGTCGCTGATGTGAGGTGAGGCTATTAACCCTTTCAGTCTTGAATTTTATTGGGCGAATAAATAGCAACTTAATTCTGAATTCTTCAGTAATGCCTTTAGAAACTTTTTAGGTCTTAGGCCACACACCTTCCAACATCTTTTCCATCCACTATAGCGTCAACAATATTTGTCAAAAATGATTAAAAATAATGTAACCGAATTCCCATAAAAATGGGCAAGGTGACTGATAGGGTTAAATAGAAAATATTTCGCATCCACAAATATTGAAACGGAGAAAAAACGAGAAACAAGTCCTAAAAAATTGTCCAATTAAATGCAAAAGACAATTTTAGAAAAATCCCACTAGCAGAAAAAATGCAGCAAAAGACAAATGCTCCACTCCATGCGTCCTTGACAGGGATCAGCTCAAGACATCCAGTGAGCATTTTCGGAAGCACTCTCGTCCCTACTCGAAGTTCGCGGGAGCCATTCAAAATGCAAATGAGGGACTGGGATGTAGGTGGATTAATAAAACGTAAAGAAACTTCGTCCGAAATAAAGGAAATTATTGAAGGCAGGTCTTTTTTAGGAGAAAAAACCCTAAACCGCTTAAAGGAGAAGATGAAGCAATTATCATTGTTTTTAAATTTACACGATTTTACACAGGCAACTATGTGATGACGTCAAAACGAATGAAGGGATACATTTTTCAGGCTAAGCGGGAGAAATAACCTGCAACGATAGTGCAGTGGTGGAATATTCGCCCGAAAAGTGGAATACTCGGGTTTGATTCCCGCCCATTACAATTTTTTTTGTATTTTAGATTTATCGCAAAAAAATTGAAATTTTCGGACCGCAATGGCATTTTGAGTCCTTGATTAGAATTGCTCCTTGCACATTAATTCGACTAGACATCAGAATCGTTCTTGTCCTGAAGGAAGATACTTAAGTTTGGATCCCTGAAAAAATCCGAGGAAAAGATTGATTATCTAATTTGCATCGCAACGGCAACTGGATTCATTGGCTTACGTTGCAAACACGACCATCGACGACTGACCTCATTCGCAATTTGTTTTGAACACACGACGCAAATCCTCGTAATTTAAAGTCTCATTATACCCCTTTCGATAGTAAATAGACTAGACTGTTTTCTGTCAAGTAGGGCCGGCGTGAGGCATGTAGTCGGTTCATTGGAACAGGGCCCCGCGCTTTATCAGAGACCCCGAACAAGGCTCAATTTTCATGTATTGATAGCGCAATTTTTGACCATCTCTATACGTGATAATTGATTTTTCATAATGATTAAGGAACGCAATAACAAAATTAACTCTATTTCTAATGGAAAAACCCATTCCATTTACGAACATATTTCATGGTACGCATTACGTGGTGGCATATGAATAGCGTCACTGCGCAAAAAAACTATATTTTGTTTCGCGATATAGGAGAATATCACATTACTCTGTTTATATCGATCGAATATAGGCTCGATTCAGCCGAAATCGAAATTTACATTTTAAAATTCATCCTGTTTTTAAAGGCGATCTCCTTCGCATGAGCAATGCAGTTCCAAATCGAACGGCACGAAAACTTAAAAGCGAATTCAAAAAGATACTCAAAGTATCTCGCAAATAATATCGCCGTAGGCCAACCTATAGACCCAGTGAAATGAAGAACTTCATCGATATGTTCGACAAGGATATTTTTATGACAATTTGAATTTCGCTTCATGTCTGCTTTCAACACAAAAAACAGTTATATCCCGCATTCTGTAGAAGTTGTGATCTTCCAATTTGGTATGTGGGTCTATCGTGTGAATTTATACTGAACCATTTAACACAAACCTGTAACATAACGACCCAGGTTCGATTCCAGAAGTTTCTTTTCTCCATTTGAATAATATAAAGATGGACGCAATGTATTTTTGATTTGCATATTGATAATAATTCTAAACATATCGCACGACCTTGGGGCTTAAACCGAGGAATGCCTAAAAGAGTGAAAATTTGCATTACTACGTCTATTTCTAAACGCGTGTAGATTTGAGGCACTAATTTATCTTTAACCAAAAAAGTTTACGTTTTAGGGCTGTTTTTAAAATGAGTCTATAGTTTCATTTTGGCCTGTCTGTGCACTTGCCTAACTTGAAATTGCGACGAAATCGTAAACGACAAAGAGATCAAACTTTTAGGATAAACTTATGTAGTTTTGCTATTTGTTTTCCTTTTAATTTTATTTTTTTAAATATAATAGATCAGATTAGGACAAATTTTTTAAAAATATCTCTGAATATGTAAAACATGAAAAACAGAAAATTTGAGAGTACGTTACCACATAAATGCCAGTTTTCCTTTCGTGCTCACGAAGCGCTCGTTAAGTGAAAAATAATGGATAACTTACGAGGGAGGAATGAACATAAACGCAAAGATAATGTTACAATTACTTAAGGGAGATGAGATTTGAATAAATTTTCATCGTTTTACTTATACAGGCAGTCTTCAACTTATGACGATTCGACTTACAGCGATCCGGGCTTACGACATTTACTAATGGGAACATGCTCCGGACATGAGGCGCTTGACTCATTACGACACTTCGCCGGCTCGCCGCTCGGCCGACCGATCAGGAGACACCTCAAGGTCGATACATGCTACAATGTATGTTTATGGCAAGAAACGACAAATCTCGCAAACTATGCAAGAATGTAATTCCACACAAGTTATTTGATTATAGAACAAGGAGATTCGGATGATTCCTCAGTTTCTAAAAACTCGCAGATGTAGAAGGAAGAAAGCAGCGATAGTGAAGCGTTCTCCTGAGCACGTGTGAATCTTACGATTTAAAAGACAGTTAAACTGTAATATGACACGAGTGTGTTTGTGGAAAATTATATTTTCATGATTTTTAAAATTTTATTTTTCCCAGTCAATAGCGAGTCGCCGAGATAGAAGAGAAGTGTGAAGCGTTTTGCTAAGTACGTGTTCATCTTACGACTTCAAAGTGCGTGTTAATGTTTCTGCTTTGACAATAGTGTGTTTGTGGAAAATTAGACTTTCGTAATTATTAGCCACCCTGGTAACAGCATTATTGTTTATTTTTAAAACATATACTGTCGTTTCGCTGAAACAGAAACGTAATTTTAATTTTTAACAATGCACTAAAGGGAAAATGTGATTCGACTTACGACGCTTCGACCTACGACGCTACTTTCAGAAACCAAATGTGTCCTAAGTGCGACGAGAGCTGCCTGTATCTCGGATTGTATAAAAGATGGAAAGTTGAAACTTAAGAGAGTACATTTTCACATTAATACCACTTATTCTCGAAAAGCTTGAGTTTTGAAAACTTGACAGTGGCGGATAGGGAAAAGTTCAAAATATTAATACCAAATTGATTGCGTTCTAAACTTTAATGTCACCTAGGTAGTATCAGTTATCCAAAAAAGTATATTTTATTGTAAAATATATGTGTATGTAAAATGACGACGCGCAATACAACGCTAATTTAGCTATTCAGCCTCTCTCATTTAAACGCAAACCTTACATTCACGTGGTACCCTCAGATTTAACAAAACGAGGGACTATTGGCCGAATAAGTGTCGGTCTAACAAAATGAAAAATAAAAATGGCGCTAATTTTAGTCATGTCCATGGATAATACTACTTGTTTGACGTGAAAAGCTTTCGTCGTTAAGGGAAACCTCATTGTTGCTGATTTAGTAAAATTACGGGCATTGCATTGCATCATATATAAAATGCATATACATGTGTTGACTATAAAAATTTTGGTTACAAAAATATTTTGTCACTTTTAAGAAAAATTTTTTTTAAAGCAGGTCGCTCACGGCGATATATTCCATGACGAGAAAGACAGGCCAATCACGTCCGTTTAAGCGATAAAAAGGCCCTTCCAATTAGCATAGAGCAGGGGTGGCCAACCAATTTCAAAACTTTTAGAGAAATATTTTTCCGGGTCACTACCAGCCCCCCTCCCCCCCCCCACCTCCGATTTACGATATCAAAGCGAAACATAGATAAATAGAAATAAAACAGGATTGGAGAAGTAACTTATTTTTGTATTAAATATCTTTAAAACGTCACAATTATATTTGACACAATCATTAAAACAACAAATTTATATTTAGACAAGATAAAAATCAAATTTAAATGACAAACAATGAACTAACAAGTTTATTTTCAAAATCAATTCGACATTTTTAGAAGCGCTTCAATGCGATATTTGAACTTGTTTTTTATTTGACAATTCCTCAATTCGTGTGTTGATTTTCGAAATTGATAACACGAGCAAATTTTCAATATGAGCATTTATCAGCGTAGATTGGAATTTATTTTTTATGAAGTTCAATGCCGAAAATGTCTGCTCACAAATATAAGTCGATCCGAATCTACAAATAATCCTCAGGAAGGATCGTGCAGTTCCAGAAATTTACTGAATCAGGTAAAGTTCGCGACTCACATAGTTCCCTAAATTTAGCATTCAGTCCAGTGTGATTTTGAATTTCAGAAATTTCTAGTTGAACTTTCGCTGGAAAGTGCATTAATTCATTTGCTGTAATGACAAAGGAGTTCATAAATAGTCGTATGTTTTCTCTTTCTGCATCAAATTGTTGGAAACGAGACGCAAATGCTTCCGCTAATGCTTTTACAGCTGAATGATATTTATCAGTGTCGAAGATAGTGTCTCCAAACTCATTTTAAACTTTTATCAGAGTAGAAAAATGGTCAAGTTTTTTATTAGACAAACTGTTTTCGAAAATAGTCAATTTTGATTTGAATATAATTATGAGGTCACACATTGCAGGAAATAAATTATTTTCAACCTGTAATCAGCTATTGAGAACATTAAGATGTCTACTAAGAATGCTAAATCAAAAAAGCCAGTATTGATCTTTAAGAAGCTGACACTCTGTGGACATTATACCTTTTTCCTCAATGCACTGAAGCACTTCATTTTTCAATTAAAAAAAACCGGGTCAATACCACACCTTTCGATAGCCACCGAACAGAGGAATGGAGCAATAATTCTCCGTGTTCCTTAACTTCGTCTTCATAAAGACACCTGAATTCCTTTCGATGGAGTGCCCTCGCTCGGATATAGTTGATGCAGCGCACAACAGGGTCGAAAACATGACTGAATTTCATGTCCTTTCCACAGAGAGTCTCTTGATGAATTATGCAATGATAAGTTAATTATTGGGGTGCCGGTGGTGTAGTGGTTAGGACGCTGGCTGCTACTCGCCCGATGCTTGAAAAAGTCATCGGGTACGAATCCTGCGCGAGTAGGACTTTTTCTCAAGGTCATCCGGCCCCCTGTTTGCGTGGTTTGAGGAGACCACGCAAATTCAGCTGTTCCGTCCTTCGGAAGGGACGTTAAGCCGTTGGCCCCCCTGGTGTTCTTCGCAAGAGCAGGCAAATGCCGGCACCGGGTTTCCCTCCTCCCTTCTGTGTGTGTGTCCGGTGTGGAAGGCAACGGGAAACCACCACACCGTGTATGTATATTCCCTAGTCAAAAAAACCAATTAATTAATTGGTAGGACCTGTCGTAAGACAGAACACGAATGAATGAAGTTAATAACTTACGCTGTAAATATTTCTGTAACAAGGAAACAACGATTAGTTTTGCCAACCATTGAAGGAGCTCCATCAGTGCAAATATTTTCCAGTTCATTCCAATTGAGTTTTCTTCCATCATCCTCACTAACTTCAATGCTTCTTCTTAGGGTCTAAAATATGTCTAAACCTGTCTTAGTTGTTGAAAGCTGGGCTAGATCGAGAATATCTTGAAGCGCCTCAAAATCTTAACTTACACAATGGAAAAATATAAGTATTTGGGCATTCCCAGTAATGTCACAACTCTCATCCATAGCAATTGAATAATATTTGCAACGACCAGTAGTAACTTTAATTTGATCTAATACATCTTTGGCCATTTCTTCCGCTCGTTTCATCACTGTATTTCGTGAAAGAGAAATGTTTTCGGACATTTTCTTGGCAATAGGTTCTTCAATATTATCAGCAAATATTGATAAGCATACCTTTACTATTTTGCCGTCAGAAAATGGTTTTTTCTTTCGTGCGAGGAGGAGTGATATTTGATACGAAGCTTTTGCCATGTTTCTCATTTCATCCTTCTATTGAGCAAAACAATTTTGCTGAGATGTAAGTATCGTTTTCCTCTTTATAATGAAATCTTTTCCGAGTGAAGATCCGGCGGGATAGTCTTTATTGAAATCGGTATTTGTATCCTTAAAATGTCTTTCCAAGTTATACATTTTCGGTACGGCTACAGTAGCGAAACAAATTAAAAACACAGGTTTTCACAACTTTCCCTGTGTGAAGAGGAATTCCTCTTCCCAGATATTATGGAAACCACGCGTTAAGATTTTTATACTATGATGCCGCTTTTATGGTCCTGATTTTGATAACGCCATTCTAAAAACATGGGAAGAAATATATAAATATATATCTATTATATGATATCATTAAGAAACATATTATAAAAAAATCAGTGTGCAATTAACAAAACCAGACCGCATTACCCGCGCTACAGTGACAAAAATTCTAAATACAGTGAACTCTTAATTGTCCTGCCCAATGAATGTGAGAGGAAACATGAATAATCGAAAAATAGGGATAATGCAAAAATTATTCAATTAAAACAAAATACATGTTTGTGGACTAAAAATTTTACAAAAACTTTAAATAATGAACCGTTCAGAAAAGCCCGTAAATTTTGTTGGTTTCGATCACTTGTTCAGATTAACGTAACCTTGAGCAAGAAAAAATTCACACCCCCATTACGTTGAGATGGAGGAGTTATTGCCTGTAGAAACTGCCACTCACAGAGCTTATAATTGGTACAGCGAAAGCAGGACTATCCACCGTACTTCTCCACTGAACAACGGTAATATTATAACAATTTTATTCGAGAAATATATAAGAGTGATTCATAATGGTTCTATCTTCCCATAGGAATCTCATTTCAAACCTATGAAACTATGTAGTAGTACATTGTAGTTACTATAGTTGGGAGCACGAATGAAGGCGGCTGAGTCATGATTACTGCGCAGGGAGAGATAAATTCACGTTACATTGCTGCCAAACCACAAATCTGCATATGCTTTCGCTCGAAAAACAACGCATGACGCACGAAGTCCTATGCCGCTATGCCACAAGCGCTCGCCGTACGCTCTTGACTGCTGGCAACTTTGTAACCAGCTGTACGTGTTGAATCGTCTGCATGCTCCGCCTCTTTTTGAAGTACTGATACACTTAATATACGATTTCTCTTGCTTTGGTAATTCACTTTCTTCTTGTTCGACAAGGAATTTAATTTATTTAGCACTCAAAAAAATTCACCCTTACTAGACGCCATTGCTTTATAAACAGAGGTATCAAAAAGAATATCTATCCGACCTCCGCTAACGAAAGAAATCTTTCGGCTGAGAGCTAGGAAGCTCCAGCTCCAAAAGTGCACACATGCTTACTAAGAATTTCATCGAGAATAATATAAAACAGATACCAGTACAAGAAACAAAAAAGGGAATTGAAACTCCAACCTTAGCATCCAAAACCCATAGCAGGGAGACAAAAAATATTTTAAGAATTTTTAATGGTTTGATGATATTCATCTATACACAGTTGATGTTTACGAAGCAGATCCTTTTTAGAAGGCAAAGGCATTATTGTAGCTAAGAAGAGCAAATGAAACTCTCCATAAAAAATTTAATAAGGCACGTCACTGAAGTGAGAAGAGCAGAAATCTAAATGTTTATATGATCTAATTTAAATTCTCGGGTAAAATCCTGCCAGCCAGGCCTACTACGAAAATTTAAATGGAGGACGATAAAGGTCGGCGGGACATTTCCAATACGTCACGGGCCACAAGTTTGCCCGCTGGCCGTAGGTTGACCAGCTCTGGCATGGAGGATCCACACGGAACCCCTTTTCGGAGTGGTTAGCTGGAGTATGGATGATGGAGGGTCTCCGATCGACAATGTATTTATCGAGGGACCTTATCCTGGTCAAGGGCATCGTGAGGGAGACGGCTTGACCCACTGCGCCACCCCCTCTCGCCATTCAAAAAGTTTTTCAATGGTATCACCCGTACGGGAGAGTCGTTACAGTCTAACTTGAGCTCTGGGCCAAGGGAAATTAACTGCAGTTAAATAGCCCAAAAAAGGTCCAAATCACTTATCAGCAACTTGGCAACGTCGTGCGCAACTCCTTCCCCTGCAATTCCCCTCTTTCCTATTATTTGGGAAGGTCGCCCCTTCACATTTATAACCGTCAGAGCTCAAGTTAAGCTTCGCCGACAAGGAATCTTTCTATTGAGTGTATAGATATTGTCTCATAACAGCCCACGAGAAACAAATTGTTTGCGGTCGTTTAATTTAAAACGTAAATATAATGAGAAGAGAAATAACATGAAGTAAATTGCAACGCGTAACAGCCTAGCGAAATTTTGATCCTTCGCGTGATTTGATTCGCGGACGAGCGTTTTTCTCGAGTTTCTGAATCGGATGGATCGCATAAATCAAAGTCGCGCGGCCAAAAGTTATGGTCTTCAAGCGAAAAGATCGCCATCCGAAGCGCGGACGCAGATGCCCTGGCCGTCAGTTTGAAAAGAATTTTTTGCAAAGTTGCCTAAAATTTTGGCAAACCTAGCGCATGTAAGATATCGCTCCTGGCGTTGCTAGAGATCTAAAAAAAACTCATAATGCACGTAAATCACTGCTTTCGGCGATATTGAAAATCTTTCAGTTATTTTAGTTTCATTTATTTAAATAAATTCTAACTACGTGAAGCATAGAGACATTGCCAATAAAAAATAATATTATTACATGGACTTAAAGCACGCTAAAGATATATATGAAACCCTGTACAACATTGACACAAAATATAAAGGAAGCTTTCCTTAAGAAAAACTAAAATCTGCACAGAAAAAGATAAAACATAGGAACCAGATACGGTTGCTCACACTTTGACAGCTCAATGTCAACTAACAAATCCGAATCTGGCCACAAGCAATTTTGAGGATTCCATGACCTCGAAAGAGTTAACTAAAAAAATACCCAATATCTTTGAAAATTTACATCTCGATTGATTATGAAAATCGTTGGTTAATAGTCATAATGTTTGTCGAAAGTAATTTTTTCTAGTGAACTTAGAAAGCAGCGCTGCTGCTTCCTGAAATCACGCATCTGTTGAATATATTATCAATAAAAATGCGAAATAGAATCGATGTTATTGAGCACATATTTAGTGTAAATATCTATAACGCGCGTGAAAGGAAAGCAGAATGCATTCAGCTTGAAGTAGGAAGAATTCCTTACAAATTCGGAGAACACACTGAAAACTGTGGATACACGATGGAAGGAAATTAAAGCGTACGTCAAAGAAACTACGAATAGGTAAAAAATAAATGAAAATCGGAAATAGATCACTAAAGAAATGATCGAGAAAATGAATTAGAGGAGATAGGGAAAAAACCGTTAATAGTGAAGAAGGTAGAAATATGGACGAATAAATAAGTCGTTGAAAAGGACGACAGATTAAGTTAGAAGAAATAGGTTAAAAGTCGCTATGCCGAGATTAAAATGAGATTTGGCCAGTTTTATTTAAATTTTCATTCTTGCAATTTCAGAGAAAATATGAGTTACCAGAGTTCATCTACAATAAGAGAGCGTTAAATAACTAGTGTCTGTGTCACTAGACCCACGATTCGTGATATGGTTCATAAAACTCGGCGCCGCATCTTCTTCTGTGACGTCAAATAAATTACACACATATTGCTTTGGGAATAGTTTGAAACCAGGAGAAAAATTATTCTCAAATTCTTCCTTATGCCAATAACGTTGGTATCTTATATGACATATGCTTTCCATCAGATCATAGTTATGTTTCTAAAGTGAAGAAAAGTTATATATTTCCAATAAGAAGAATTTTTTACGCCCACGGTTTCGTAACAGTAACCAAAAACTCGTATAGAGAATGCATATATATATATATATATATATATATATATATATATATATATATATATATAAATGTTTAAAATTTATATTGTCACTTTTAAAAAATGTTTTCTTCTTAAGCACATATCCACGGCGATATTTTCCATGACGACTGAGACCAGACAATAGCGTTCGTTTAAGCGATAAACCGGGCTGTCTTGTTATCAAAGATAGCCCACACGTAACCCCCTTTACGAAAGATGACGTTTATCACTTCGAAACCATCGTCACAATAAAATTATTTTTAGAGAAATTATGCAACTTTTCTTTACTTTAGTACATGGGGAGATTCCACAAAATAACGCCAGCACCAGTTAACTTGCTCGTACTTATGTTATCGATACTGAGAAATAATTGCGAGAACTAAATAAATCGTACACATCATTAATAATAATGTTAAGGTCATCCCACCCTTCGTTCTTTCGTTCCGCTTCGTCGCCCCGGAAACTGATAAATATTTATATAAATCATTTATATCTCGAGAAGGGCGAGAAATTTTTGAAAGTTCCCAAGAATGCTTGATTTATATATTAAAAGTTATTGGTTAAAATATTTAGAAAAACGACCCGGAGTATGGTGATTTTTTAAGTTCTTGCAGTATGCAAGCACGAACAACTCGTATATAGAACAAATACAACAATAATCATAATGTGTTTGTTTTATATTACCTACCTACTCTACGTGGGATAAAGAGAAATATGGGATGCCCTGTACTTTTGCCAAATTACTATCATCAATTTTTCACGTTTTGGTAAATATTTAGTAAATAATGAGAGGTTTTCGGAAACAAATGCAGCGTTAATACCTTTCTCCCTTCATTTTTTAATACGTATGTTCAAGTGAATGCCTCAGAGCGTTGACGGGCTGAATGCGACACTTTATAAGGGACCTAATCTCAATTGTGCCGCCTCCGCTGCTTTGCACGTGAGCCCTCCTCTCCTTGAAACGGGCGACAATTCGATTGGGTCGATCTCATTATGTGAGCGCTCCCATTATCGAAGTGAAGCACTTTGGGAGATTAGTTGATGGATTGGCTGCTTCGGTTCGGAATCCCTCTCTCCGAGTACGAGGTACACATCTATGTTTGTTGTACTCCTCGGAGAGAGAGAGAGAGATTCCACTATTGCCGACACCATTATGAGAATTCCCCTGACGAATTCGAGCGATACTTTTATGGATTGCCCTAGAGCAGCGGGTTTCAACCTGGGTTACGTGGAACCCTTGAATCCCGCAAAGAGGTCTCAGGAAGTTCCACAAATGTTTGTTGAAAATTTCGATATCCGTATGATTTTGCAACTAATTTATGTAATTATATACTTAAAATATTCAATAAAAATAAATAAATAAATGTTTCCGTATTCTGAGTAACATCCATTCTGGTATAATATAACTATATTTATAAAATTTGGTAAGAAGAAAAAACGCTCGAGCAAGTTCAGAATTTTTAGAAATTTCGTAAAAAAGGACCCTCCGTTGCTTCAAAATTTCGTGAGCTGTGGTTGAGCTTGAGAGTTGAAAAAAGTGTCTTCTAAAAGCCTATATAGTCTTTACGGCGAGAAAAATAAAGCAATTCTTCAAAGTTCAACAAAAATAGCTCTCGAAAGTTTAGAATTTTCGAATTTGGTAGGGAGAAAATAGCACCTCCGTTGCTTCAAAATTCCGGGAGCTATGGTACAGCTAGAGAGCTGAGAAAAGAGTGTTCTGAATGCCGAGATAGTTATAACGGCGAGAAAAATAAATCAATTCTTCAAAGTTCAATTTAATAAGCTCTAAAACTCTCTATAATTTAGAATTTTCGACGTATTGAAAGCAATACGTGGAGTAAATTATCCACGGATGTTACTATAAAAGGTTTTAAGAAATGTTTCATCAGTAATAGTTTAGATTGTAGTGAAGATGATGTGGTGTGGGAGGACGACGATGACAGCGCCACGGCAACGGAGGATACAAAAGATACCGAAGATGAAGATTCCGATAACAACATCGAAGAAAAATGGTCAAATGACGAAGAATTTCTTGGCTATTAAAATGAATAAATACTAAATTGATTCTTTTCAAATGTAATTAATATGTTTATATAATTAGTTAATAAATTGTTACTAATATCATCTTACTTTTCGTAAAAATCACCAATAAAAATATGAGGATACCCAGGCAGTAATTAATGTGCCGAAATTGTGGAAATATGGGGTCAAATGAAAATAGAAAGATTATGTACCCTCGTATAACACGCATGCTAATTTTAACTCATGTATATATATATATATATATATATATATATGTATGTATATATATATATATATATATATATATAACATCTTACGGAAAAGGAAAGGTAAAATGAATACGTATCTGGATGTCAACAAGGTGTTGGGATGAGGAAACCCAGTGAGCACTCACCAATCAGACGACTTCAGGTCCCAACACCTTGTTGACATCCATATACATATATATATATATATATATATATATATATATATATATATATATATACATGTGTTCGTGTGTTTCACGTGTCTCTTCGACGCCCCCAGCAGCCTGCCAGCTTGGTCCTCAACTTGGTATGTGTCCGCTGGGCTTCCCTCAACACCTTGTTGCCACCCTCATCACTACCTTTTCTTTTCCTTTAGTTAATATATATATATATATATATATATATATATATATATATATATATATATATATATATAACGCGCAGCAAAGACTGAATGCATGTCAATGAGTCCCAGAATTCTCATATATAGCGGAAACCCATAGCTTTAGCACTGTGAACGAAGAACTAACGAAAAAGAAGAATCAAAAGTCGAGAGGGTCAAAGAACGAGAAGCGTCGACAAAAACAAACCCAATGGTAAGGAGAACGTTTAAATTATGGTCTGCGTCAATGCATTGGTTTCGAGTTGATATGATCAAAGTCAATTGGAGGGGTGGTGTAGTGGTTAGGACGCTCGCTGCTATTCGCCTGCTGCTTGAAAGGGCAGTGGGTACGAATCCTGCGAAAGTAGGATTGTTTCTAAGGTCGCCAGGCCCCCAGTTGTTGTGGTTTGAGAAGACCGTGCAAATTCAGCGTTCCGTCCATCGGAAGGGACGTTAAGCCGTTGATCCCCCTTGATGCTCTTTGTTAAGGGTAAGTAATGCCGGCACCGGGTTTCTCTTCTCCCTTACTATCCATATATTCGTTGCACTAACTCTCAGATACCCATTGCACGTAGGAAGAGGTGAATCAGCTGGAAACATAGATTAAATCAATTGAGGTGATCTTCCAAAAAATACGCGCCTATGGAGAATCTGCAAGATGCCGTCAATGATCCAGTTTTCTGGTATAGTCGGTGGCGGATTGCAGTCAACCCAATGAAGACCAAGGCGACCATCTTCCACCCTGGGAGAGGGGCGCCGCCTGGAGTCGACTTGACGGTGATGGGGCAAGTTTTCCCTTGAATCCCCAAGGTAAACTACCTCGGGGTGTTGCTGGACAGGAGACTTCTCTGGAAGCCTCAAGTGGAGAGTGTCTCCGCAAGACACTCGCGGCGTTGGCGAAACTTGGTCCCATCCTACGCCCGGCTGTCTTGTCGATGGACACTTATTGGTGTGACAATGTGAGTGCAGATACGGTGTACAGCATGTAATCATTTTATATGCGTGCCGCACAGTGAGGAACTAACTATATGTAATGAGTGTAAGAATTTTAAATAGATACAGTATACATGTACAATTGTGGAGATTATATATATTATTGTGTGTAAAAAATGTTAAATAAAAATTGTAATTGTATTTTGAAGTTATATTCATAACATTTTATTCAAATTTGCCTAATTGTAAGGAAATAAATGAATTATCTAAATCATCAATAAACAAATATAATGTTTAAAATATTCAAGAGTAATATTTGTTGACCATTTCATTATTAATAAATTAAGAAATATAATCCATACACCTTTAGTTAAGTTGATAACTATTTAAATATATGGGGTCAAATCTGATCCCACTTGCCCGGTTACGGTACAAATTAAGCTCGCCCGTTTAAAGATTAAACAATTTTATGACAGTCACAAAAACTGTTTAGTTTTTGGTCAAGATCGACAACCGCAAGTGGGTGTTGACTCTTGTCACATCCTTTTATTTAATATTTACTTTAATATTTCATTAATGTAAAAATATATTGGAATAAATGTTGTAGGAAATTTAATTTTGTAAAGCCTTTGTTTGAAACATATTCCCCTATAATGCATTTTTAAAAGATATTTTAAAAACTAATTTTTTGGCTGCCACCACCTACCGTCGACTATTACTAACAGTTGACGCTTAGTTACGTCTTAGTAACACTGCTTTGTATTATCTTAATTGTTGGAGATTCCTGGCTATATCCAATCTCAGAAGGCTACGGTATGAGTCTATTTCTGTTCTTTGTAAAGTCTTCAAATTTTTCTCATAGTTCCTTAAAATATTCATTTTAATTTAACCTATTTGTAATTTTTAGAAATATTGCACGTATGGAGAAAGTCATTAGACTTTTATATATTGGATACTATTTTTACAGATATTGTGGATCCGCGGAAATTTTTGTTTAGCTAAAGTATTTCGCGGCCGAAAAAGTTTTGAAAAGCACTGCCATGGAGAAATCAGGTTTATAGAAAGAGATGGAATTTTCTTCCACCTTGCATCTTTCTGTGGAACTTTAAAAATGACGTTTATACACCTATACTTGACGCTGAAAGTTTGAAAATATGCAGAATTGCTGCATTTTTCCTATTTCATTATTAATTAAGTATAATGGCCTTGCTCTCATCTTTCTATAGCGCCAGATAAAAAAAATTAATTATTTGATCGAGAGACGTTTAACGTTTAGAAATTAATATTTTAGACGAAAAATATCAAGCATTACTTTTTCCTTTTGAATGCGCTTAAAGCATCTTCGACTATTATTCGCCCAAAGCTCGGCGAATTTCGGAGAGGCGGAATTTACTCTGCATTTTTGGGCCACCAGAAAACGCAGAGGAAAATTACCCAATGGAAATACGATCTGAATGGGGAGCAGATAAACCCGTTATATGATAAATTAATAAACCGAAATTCCATCGCACGGAGATAAGAATGCCTAATTAGCGCGAAATGCTCCAGCTTTGCGCCCCCCCCCACTAAGTTTCATTAAAGTTTACGTCGGCGCAAAAAAACTATGTGCTTCCATTAACGCTGACCTCGCCCGTTACCGCAAGCCCCCTAATAATATTCGGAAGCAGCTAGAATAAAGAAATTTTATTTTATTATTCCGATGACGTGTCCATCGATGAATTGGGACTCGATCCTCTTTTGTTCGCCGAGCACTAATTTTCTGTAGAGTCCGCCAATGGGATTAAAGAGTTTTTTCCCCCGTTATTCTCTTTCGCGTCGAAAGAAAATTGATAATTTGCAATCAAATTTCATTTTTAATGGCCAGCATCCGCCGCGGGGATATTTTTGTCCCCGGCGGAGTAATGATCCCGCGCATCTCGGACCTTTAGAAACGGACGAAATTGGCAGCAAATTTCATCTCGTTTCACGAAACGAATTGAAATATAATTAGAGCGCGAATCTTTTTTAAATCGAGTTAGAGAAGTCCGGATACAAAAAAAAAACATTCTCCTGGTACTAGACGTTTTGAGCCGGGCATTAAAAGATCTGTATGGTCCGTGATAAAAGAATAAGAACCAGTCGAAAGAGAGATGTGAACAAATTTGTAGGATGATTTGAAAGGTTATAAGAGGGTATTAGTAACGAATTCATATTTACATTCCAAAACTTAAGTCCTGTCAAAAAGTTAGAAATAAATGTAAAAATTCTTATGGAAAAAGTAAAAAAAGGGTCTACAAAATATGAGATAATGCATAAATACGAGATATCATTCTAATTTTATATACGCGTTTAAGCCCTAGAACAGCAAACAGACCGACAGACGTCATGGCGAAAACAACTTTTGTGGAATCAAAATCTCGAAGTCGAATTTTTTCACGATTACATTACTTACTTACTTACTTACTTACTTACTTACATTACGTACTACGTTTATGTGAAATTAAAAAAAGTAATATCCTTCTTCAATAGGTATTCTCGAGATATTATCCGTACCACAGGTGCTCCCGCATCTGCCTGGCGATGAGGATCTTCTTCTTGAAATGGAAATCACATATTCGTTTGGAACCCCGTTTAAGACGTACCATACTTTTCGAAAAATGATTGTTAAACATGGCATTCCATCGGATTTAATGGACAGCGTTTTGCGATTAATTGTTAAGATGGATATGATTGTATATTTACTTTTGATATTAACGCAGGAATTGTAATGTTAATGACCTTTCTAAAAAACAGCGGTCTAGAGATTTAATTCAATATCTTTAAGGAGGTACAGGTTAGTCATTGATTCCAAAAACGAATTTTTGAGGATTATTTCGTTCATCAAGGAATTAATGTTCTCCTAATATGGGGATATTTGGGTTATTTTTTTAAGTAATAGACTTGACGCTAGATGGAAATTTGTACGTATTCAACGCAAATACCAAGATTTTTCTGTGAGTTCTAGTTATTATTCTAAGCAGGCTCTGCCCTTCTTCACAAAGTTTCCTAGGAATGGCAACTTAGCCGATGAAATGTACATAAGAGAGTGTTAAAAAAAGCAATTTTACGTATACGGTCTTTGATTATTTTTCCTTTTTTCGCATTTCCTTTTTTGTTTGGTGAATGTGCGCGTGCGTGCGTTTGAGCATGACTAATAGGTCCATGTAACGATGGGCTTGCAAACGTATTTTTTAAATCTTATGCTACTTCTCTTTTTGATTCTGATTTAATTATCAATATATATTTTAAATTCACAATAGATATGGCAAAGGAGTATTTTCATTGCTGCAATTTATTAAATCTTTTAGTCCATGACCTCCTTTAAGTCTATTAAAATATCTTCAATTTCGTATTTAGCGTACACGCGACGTAATATCCGGAATGGTTATTTTTAGCTGTTGTTCTTGATTGTGTGCCCATCCGTACGTCCTTACGTCCATCTGTACGAGCAATATCTATAAATTCCTGCAACTTGGAGTAACCATAATTGTAGAATAGGTTAATTTACATAAGCGATAAACATGGAATAAATTTAGTGGATATAGAATAAGTCGCTGTGGAATACACAATAGGATAAAATCTGTAAATAATACACGTTGCTACAAATATAAGCAACCAGAAATACATCGAATCTGCGAATCTTTAATTCGATGGAAAGATAGCAGTCGGTGAAAAAAACGCCTTCTGTAATTTTCTCTGCAATTCTTTCCTAGCTTGCTTCGCCTCTCTTCTCAGCGTAATATCGCAACAGGACGAGTTCGCATCAAAAGGCGCCGTGGGCTGCTCGTATCACATCCGAAGGTGAACCAAACACATCCAATAATTTTAAATCCCTAGATGTCTTTCCCTAAACTGCCGCCCATCCTGTTTCTCCTCTTTCGCATACTACCTTGTTAAATACTTCGTGCATATTTGTTTATTCAGTCACACAGTCAAGTCTTCCTTTGACTCTTCGTAGAGTCAATACGAAATGAAAGCAATTTTTTCCTCAAATTAATGACTACCCAAACTGCTGTTGTGTAGCTTTCAGGGTAGGTACAGCTAAAATATCTTCCCATTACGTAAAAAGGGATTGCATGCCTGGGAACAATAATATACCAATAAAGTCGCGGTCACCGACGGTATATATTTCAAATTTAATCCTACCCAGAAAATCCGACATTTGACTGTTCGTTACTTCCGCGCTTATTCATTCTTTAATGTGAATCTAAAATTAATTATGCATCGATATATATTATTTTGTCCAAAAATGTAGAACAAATGAAAGTATGGACAACCAGAACAGTAAGAATGTGGAGCCTCACTAGACCTTCCCACGCGTGAAAACTTGAATCCTCTATCTACAGTAGTTTAGCTACAATACCACTTCAAATTTTGGAATTTCCGAATTTGAAGCCATCTAGTGGAAAATCTATGAACTACCGTGAAAATTAAATCAGTGGAAATTTAACAGATTCATAGGAGCTATTTAATTTATAAGGAATTTTTCAAATATCTCTTAAAACAAAAAGGTTGATTGTCCGCAGACGGACAGACAGAGTGACCAAAGAAGCACGTTTTTTCTTTTAAGAAAACGTTCAATCCTATCTTCGTATCTTAGGCATCTTCAAATTGCCATATAGCAAGGTTGAATCCGTTTCCAGCCAGTATTTCTCTAGAGACTCTGGAGTAGTAAACAATTATCGATAACTCTGCCATGTTAAAAGGGAGAGAACAATCAACCACGAAGACGACTCGATTGTTCAAGGCATCGATCGAGAAAAAAAGAATTTTTCCGGCATGATGAGAAAATGTCTCAAATTGCCGGAAGATAGATAGCATCCCTAATTACAAAAAATAAATGAAGAGATTAGAACCATAGGGAAAGTTCAAAGGAAGGGAAGGAGAGCGTAACTAATCGAACGGGGCTTTATAAAAAACTGAGGGAATCAAATTTTACCGCCTAAAAAAAGCAGGAGGGTGAACACGGGGTAGGATTAAGTAACAGGGAGCTAGCTCGGAATGCGTAATGGAGGACAAGAAAGGAAGTACGAGTCCAAAAGAAGTTGTAGGAAATAAACGGCGCAATACTATATATTGCACAAAATTTCTCATATACGTTTGGTCGACTGTGTACTCATGTAAAAGAAAAACGGTTATAATTCAAAGTTAACCGTAGTTTAGCGTATATTTTAATACCACTGATCGATATTTAGTAACTTTTGGGGATATATGGCTTAGTTAGTACTATTTGTACTATCAGGCTATACGTTTGGATGGATTTTAATCACAATCCTAATAGCCATTTTTGAGCAATTCGAATTTTGTTTAAAGATATCCAAGAATTAATTGTTGCGCAATATCATTCATCTCTTCAGCATATCATTTATGAATGATATTATCCACAAATGTGAGATATCATTCGATTTAATTTAACCGTAAGGCTGTAGTAAGGTTTTGAGTGGATCGCTGCGGAGGCGTGACGTCATAGGGCTTAGGTAAGGTAGCTTAGCGTACATTGTAATGTCACCGGACACCATATAGTGATTTTTGAGAAATATGGCTTACACAGTATTATTTTTGACATCAAGATTTAACAATTGGGTTGATTTTAATCAAATTCTATAAAGTCATTTGTGAGCAAATAAATATTTTTTAAAAAGAATAAACTACCCTTAATTTTTGTGGAATATCATTTTTATATATACAATAGCCTGAAAAAGATGATATATTGCATAAATAAGATAAATCATTCGATTTAATGCACGCGTTTGGGCTCTAGAACGGCGAACAGACAGATAGACGTCATGGCGAATACCACTTCGATGGACTCGGACACCTAAAACGTGAATTTCCATTACAATTGAATAAAAGTCGAATTTTTTCACGATTACAATACTTTCTCTATATACTACGTATATGAGAAAGTAAATATCGGGAAAAAGAGAAAGAAACATTAGTATGGAAATCTTTTAGGAGAAAGTAAAACGGCGAGAGAGTTGATGGGATGGCGGGAGGTTGGCCAATTGAAAGCGGATGTAAAAGGAAGAAAAGAAGGGGCGAATCGAGGGAGAAAAATATAAGGTTGTAAACCCTTCCTCCTCCCCCACCCCTCCCTAGGGTTTTAGAGGAAATAGAGCTCGAAGTAATCGAATTTGGTGCTGAGATAGAGATTGGCAGCTTGAGTTAAGGTGGTAAAGGGCGGAAATTTTGTTTTAGAAAGGAAAAAGTGAAAGGCTTATTTTGGGGCTTTTTATTCAATTTCATCTACCTGGCTATTTTCTTCGGGAACTTTGTAATGAACCGGTAACATCGTTTGCTTTCTCCGCCCTGATAATTTTGTCATAATATTTAATCTGATGCTAACGGGAGGAGAACCCATACGAGGTTAGCGGCAATGTTCGAACGAATTGGTTTTCTTATTTTGAGTCTATGGCTGGAATAAACGATGGCTCTTCCTAACCAACGAGGGATTTCTATCCGTTGTCAAATGGAATATTTACCCCAGGAAGATAGCGCAGCTTACCAATAAAAATCATCATTAACAAGAATTATGAATCAAAAAGAACATTCAAATGATATTAGGCATTCTGAAAAAATGTCTGCCTGGAATTTAACTTCGATATTTTCATTTTTATTTGAAGACATGACCAACTGTTTTATTTTGTTATTTATTCAAATATCCAACGCTTTACTTTCTCTTGATAATATTTACCTAAAACATATTTTGGCGGGTTATACAAAAACTCATTATTGTTCTTATAAAGACTGCCCTTCTCTATCCTGATGGAACTTGACAGTAGATTACTGCAACACTATGGATATTGTTGTGCGCAAAAATATATTTCCATTTAATTAAAAATAATCCATGAAGTCGACGGGATGTTTTCTTGAAATATTTCCAAGCCTCAATTTTTTAGTCTCATAATTGCGTCGAAGTCTCTTAAAAAAGCTTTTTATGTGAGCCATAATGCGACACGTGAAATTATTCGGATCTGCTAATGTGGACCATCCAATTACCCGCGATGTTAATGCCCCGTAAAAAATTCGCCAACTCCTGCTCTTGCAGTTTGCTCTCGTCAAATGTGAGTCAAATCCTCGCCGCGCGGGGTCTCTTCATTCACTGATGACTCTGGTACGTATTCCACGCGAATGGCAAAAGATTTGCCGTTCATAAATTTAATTCTGACAATGGACTTCTCCTCTTTAACATCAAATATAATCATTTCCCCTTCCTACACACGCCTGTCACACCTTCCACTCTTCCCTCCACTTTATCCTCTCTCCGCACACCCCTCTCCGCACCGCCCTCCACGCATCCACATCGGTCACCTCCAAGCATCTCTTCCTCTCCCCAGCAGAGGCTCAACACTGTCTCTACTACGGCGCACTCGACGGAGGCGGAAGGAACCTCTCATCCTTTTATAATGCCCATCTTTAGAAAAAGGTGCTAGCGGCGAGCTTCCAAATCCGATTAATGGGAAAAGGATCGAAGGAGAAAAAATCGTCTACTGGACAGGTTGTCAGCCTTCGTAACAGGTGGGCGTTGACTGGAAGATTGATTTCGACATAGCCTTTTTATTTTAATTTCGAATAATTTGATCTCCAGGAGGAAAAGAATATCAGCGGAGACCGTGAAGGAACAGTGCGTGATTAACCAATTGATTATTGTCGTCTTGAGTTTTGCTGCTATTATTTACATTGATATTTTTCCGAGGCGTGTTTGATTTTTATTGTTATTCTCTGGGTCTGTCATAAAAGAAGAAGGTTCAAAATATCCCTTTCTTTCTCTCTGCATTGCGAATGTTGGACAAACTCCTCGATGGTGGTAACATCATATTTCGAAAGAGGATGTATAGCTTGGCCGCCAGAGATTACAGTTGGAGGATGATTTTTTGTTTTCTAGAGTATCTACGAACCGTAAATTTTGCGCGAATCTCGCTTTAGTATTTGCCAAAATCGCCAATAAGCGGTGGACGGTGTTTTTGCATCAGCTTCAACTTGAAAGTTTCGCATCTACATCCAACGCGAACGTCGAATACGAAATTTAAGGTTACTCATGCAGGAACCAAAGAGGCGTAATCGAATGTGCATTCGATAAAAAGTAACGCACAATTAGGGTATTAAGGTATTTCTATATTATTTATAAAATTTATATTTGCAGAGAGTTTCAGAAAATCATGAATTAGAATACGTGCAAGGGATTGTGTTCCCCGTCCAAAGCAACTGACATAAAAAGTACGCCATGAAAGGCCAACGTGTTCACACCAGAATGTATTTTATAATAGAGGATAACGCAACAGAACTGATAAAAGGAGCAGTAGGAAAATCTTTAGCAAATGTGAGGGAACAGAAAGATTGGATTAAATCGAGAGATTCACAGGAAACCCAGCCTAGGAAGAATTCCTGGGAAGGTATTTAAAAATTGAGTGAATCAGACAAGTAGGGACTGACATAATATAAGCGTTACATTTCAAGGAAAGGACCTCCCAAAATTATTCTTCCAAAATTAAATCGTATAAGAAAAGAATAAATTACGTTGTGAGTCCCACAATATCCGAAATTAAAGAGGCATTTTAAAGAGAATGTCTAAAAACATGAAAAAAATTAAAGTCCTTGTATAATATTATGCGATTAAATATATGCCAGGGTATATATACTATACAGTATGTCTAGTTTTAAATATTTAATTCGAATACTGTAATGCACGCACGAAAAACCTTGCCGTGGATGACTTGGAATTGTAAAATCAACGGTGAATAAAATCACCTGGTCCATTCAAGCGTATAATGGCAGCTGATGCATTTCTTTCTCATACATTGTATGATTTCTTATGGTGATGATGAACGTAAATTCGGAGCCTCACTTAGATCCGGGTCTTTTCGGTGTTCGTCAACTGAGTTAAAAATATTTTGAAATGTTTGTCAATAATTTTGCTGTAGCCACTTATTTGTGAGAATCTTATGCAAAATTCAATTTTTACCGTCATATGAAAATTAATTTTAAAAATTTCCTCTTGGATGAATGATTTGGGAACCTAAACTTTTGTTAATAAATAAGAATGGTAGAAGAATTAAAAATTTCTTTAAGAAACTACGAAATATTATAAAATGGATATTATTTCAGACTAGTTCTAAAAACATTAAAACCATGGCTACGTGGGAGCTTAAAAAGATTCGAAGTCTTTCTCGGGTTAATTCAGAAGGAAAACTTCTTCACCGGAGTCCTAAATATAATTGCCCATGCGCCCGGAAAAAGCCGCCCCAGCTGCAATACACCAGAAACCTCTTCCAGCCAAAGGGAGCGGAACAATCTTCTTCGCTCGGGAAACAATGGCGGAAAAGTGACGGGCAGAATCAACGGTTTCGCGGAAGGAGATTTAAAAAACACGATATTTAAAGGGATGATGAGTAGAGCGTGAAGAAATATGATTGTTAACGTGCATGAACTTGCCGCGTGGGATGGGAGGTTTGGGGGTAGAAACTTTCCCTGGTTAAGATTTTCGGCCGGAAAAGCCCAAAATCGACTACCAACTTGAATGGAGAAAATACATGTTTAAAAACATACATAGAAATAAAGAAGAGATTAGAAGAGAGAGGGGGGTAAAAGGGGAGGGAAAGGGAGAGAGAGAGAGCGATGAAATAGAGTGGAGGAGAGAGAGGGAGACAGAAAGTCATAAAAACAAGATATATTATATTGACTTTGAAAACCCTAAAACGTAATACGTACAAAACGACATCGAAAAATTGGGTGGTCCTTGAATTCTTATACACGAAACTATAACTCGTAATTATGTGGTCTTGCAAACCTTATTGTGGTAAATATCCGAATCAACTTTTTAATCTATACCTTACATATCATATGTAAGCTAAGGAGAGAAATACATGGTTTTAATTGTTGCTTGAAGGATGCTATTTAACGGGATACGAGTACTATAAATTAATTAAAGTAATTATGTAAAGTGGAAGTTCTAGCTGACAGACGAAGTTCAAAATCACAATTCGGAAATAAAGTTTAATAAGGATCAATCCTACCTCTTTTAATTAAAATCTGTTCAGCGGGTTAGATGAAAGTTACGGAGGACGGACGGATGGACTGACGAGACGTGCCCATAAGGCGTTCTGTTACTATCGCTTCTCTGGTAAAGAATGCCTAAAAACTGCAAAAACACCAGTATATATCATCATCATAGGTAGTCTGTCCGTGATTATTCTTGGTTAAACCTGGTTCTCCATATACTCCTATTTTCCGCTGTCCTCTTCATATCTTGATAACTCTCCTTCCCTATTAAATCGTCTATCAGCTGAAACCTTTTCCTACCTCTTTCCCCTTTCCCATTTAGTTTTCCACACATCTTTAATCATACTCTCTTTCCTCAGGTAATGTCCAACCCAGTTAGCCTTCCTCTTTCTGATAGTCTGTATAATCATTCGCTTCTCTCCTATTCTTCGTAGCACTTCATCGTTTTTCATCCTATCTGTCCATTTTATCTTCAACATTCTCCTCCAAGTCCACATTTCAAAGCTTTCCAAGTATTCGATGTCATTTTACTTTAGCATCCATGTTTCTGCCCCATACAATGCTATACTCCATACATAGCATTTTATCAACTTCTTGCGGATATAGATACACGCGAAATTCCAAAAAATACGATAGATAATCAAAACTCTACGATAAAAATTAGAATTTAAATTCCATTCCTGAGATAATAGTGAAAATCCCGCTCCGATATAAAAATTCTAATATATTTTATGTGCAAGAGAAATTACTCTGCACGATGGATTCCAGATTTCCCATGTAAATCAAATGGGAAGGTTAGTTCCTGGAATTGAACCTGGGGCTTTCAATCTTCGCAACAAAAACTATTCTCGAGATCTCAGCCCCAGCTGCTGAAGATTTTCAGCAAGTGTCATGAAAATGTATTTATAGGTTCAAAAGTTAATAGGGAGGGACAGACAGACAACAAAACTATAAGCCTATTTCCATTCTGGAAAGTATGCTAAAAATGAGTAATAGAGAAAGGTGGAAGGATGGGAGAGAGGGAGGGGAGTGAGATAGGGATAGGGTGGTAGAGAGAATGAGAGGAAGAGAAAGAGAGGAAGAGAGAGTGAGAAGAGAGAGAGGAAGAGAGAGTGAGAAGAGAGAGGAAGATAGGGATAGGGAGAGAAAGAGGAAGGAAAAGGGAAGAAGGGAAAGAGAGGGACGAAAAGAGGCTGAGAGAGGAAGGGTAAGAGTGAGAGAGTAAGAGAGGGAGTGATAGAGTAAGAGGGGTGGGAGAGATAGGGAGGAAGGGAGAGAGAAGGAGAGGGAGGGAGGGAGGGAGAGGGAGGGAGGGAGAGGGAGGGAGGGAGAGGGTGGGAGGGAGAGGGTGGGAGGGAGAGGGTGGGAGGGAGAGAGGAGGGATTGAGAAAGAGGGAGGGAGAGAGGGAAGAGATTGATTAATTGATTTGGTCTTTATTTGAGGCGAGATTGAGACTAGGAAGTTCCATCTTCTACCTAACACCTTTTCATGAAACATATAGCAATACATAAAACATTAACAATGCAAATACAGGTAACAATAAAAATACAAGTATTGAAAAGAAAAGATGTGATTTTCTGGGAAAATATATGGACTGCTGAATAATGGAATCCATGTAAAAAAAACCCACTGCGGGAAAACACCTGCGAAACCTACTGAGATTCACTGAAGACATCACATAAATGAGATTTAGAACAAGTTAGAAGTATATTAAAATCATAAAGAGATAAAGAAAAATAAATTGGCAAAACACGAATAGATCATTGATAAAATAAACATATAAAAATATCAAAATGGATAGATATTAACATTGAAGCATTAAGCGTGTTTAACTGTTCCTTTGCAAGGATAAGAGAGATTGACAGCATTATCGCTTAAATGAGACCGAGTGCGAATTTTTAGTTGTTTGGGGGAGGACGTTCCATAGTCTGCAAGCAGTTACAATGAAGGACTTGTTGAAAACTACTGTTCTGTGATGAGGAATAAGGAGTTTATTGCTCTCTCTGGTATTAAGGTTATGTCAAGTGTCTATCCTTCTAAATTAAGCGGCAAAATAATGCGGATTGTTGGAGTTAAGTAATTGGTATAGCTAGGAAAGCAAATGTAGGCATCTACGAGACTCCAAATTTGGTCAGAAATGTGGTCTGATTTCTTCAGATTGAATATATATCTGACGCACGCGTTATGTGTTCTCTGAATTTTTAACGAAAGCTCTCGAGACAAACCTTGGTACGCTATATCAACATTGTCAAAATGCTGAATAATTAATGAAGTTACCAGATGCTTTTTAGAGAAACCGGAGTACAGCTACTTAACTTCCTAATTGAGTGAAGAGATGAGTTTACTGTTTTACACACATTTATAACATGTGGGGCCCAAGATAGGGTTTCATCTATAAGCAAACCAAGATTCTTTACCACTTTACAATAAGGTATAGTTGAATTTGCTATGTTGATCGCGATTCTTTGGGATTGATTAATAGCTGCTAATATCTTAGGGTAACCAATCAAGATTGCCTGTGATTTTTCTGGATTGATACTAAGAAAGAGTGAGAGAGGGAGGGAGAGAGAGAGGGAGGGAGAGAGATGGAGGGAGGGAGGGAGACGGGTGGAGGAAGAGGGAGGGAGAGAGACTGAGGGAGGGAGACTGAGGGAGGGAGAGAGAGGGAGGGTGAGGGAGGGAAAATGAAAGAGAATACGCTATAGGTGAAGGGAAGGACACAGAAATAAGGCAAGACACGTTGCAAAGAGGATCACATTTGTTTGAATTCGAAATAATTTACGTCATACTTTCATGTCACCCTTAAAATGTTTTCTATTCTAGTCTGTGTTGATAAGTATCGAGGAGATATATTTTTAACAATTAATCCGATATCTAAGCATGGTCTTTCGCTTTCTGTATTTGGATATTCGGAGGAATTTTTCGTCGCAGTTATTCGTTTTCAGTGTTTCCCTCGAGATCGCGCAACGGACCATCAAATATCTTTGTTATATGCACATCGGCCCTTTTTTGTCGCCATAACTAAGCTTGAAACCGATTTTTTGTAATATTTGTGTTATTAATAATTTGCAAGTATTTAAATGTAGTAATATGAATGTTAAATTAAGAGAAACTAGGTAAGTAATATGACAGTTGATAATTAAATCATGCACAAAGCACAGGAAATTCATTTAAATAAATTCATTCAAATTAAAAAATTAAGAAAAATGTTAATAATATCAATTCACTCAATAACGCAATATGAAATATTTTTCGTTAGATAATCGGAGCGTTACTGTTTATGCTTGAACATAACTCCAGAAATTCAGTTTCTTCTGTGGAAAGACATGTGAATGAGGTGTAGGACTTTTTTAATTTATAATGCATTTTAAAAACCGCTAAAAATTGATACATGCCCTGAGGACGTGCCTAAGTTAAAAAAACGAAATTTATTTTAACAAAGGAGAAAGTTTGTCTGTAAATCTGTATATTCGAGAAATTTTCGACTTATTTTTGAAAAAGGACGCTTGCTTCGCATGGTTGAGCTGCTTTTAAAGAACCATTACATTTACAATTAGACGGCCCCACCAGCGAAATATCCGTGGAATCCTACGACGGCACATTGCTTCGGATCGACCGTCTGGGTTGCCGGGGCTGTCATAAACGAGCGACTATCTCATTATGCGATGCACTCCTTTTGCAGAGACATGGGTTCCTTTTCCATGACACCCGTCCGAGACATCGTACGTCTGCGAGGTTGGCGCAAGGTGTTTAAATCTGAGCTCGGGGCAAACTGTGAACTGCTTCTTTACTCCCTTAACCCCTTGCACCCCAAAAATGTCCAAAGAGGGCCTGCGGTTTCCTCTCTTAACGCCACGGGTTTCAACTTTTAGGAAAAATTTTAAAAGAAGTTTCTGGTGTTTGACGTTCCCAAGTAGGTAGTAGTACCTTAAGTAGTTAGCAATAATTTCTACGTTCTTAAAAAAAAACTCCTTTGCCGAACGAGTTTTCTTTATCTTGGAAAGAGGGGAAGAATTGAGCAGTTGAAATAAAATCGGTCTGCAAACTTAATGACGCACATTTCTGCCCCTTTTATGTACACCTGTTACTATTTCGTTTAAATGTGTGTCAGTAAGGTTGCCACCTTATGAGTACATCTACATCTACATATTACCCTGCGAGTCACCTTGGCGGTGGATGGCATGGGGTGCCGCGCACCAAGTTCCTAACTAATTATTATTCACAGTTATCTATTGTGGTCACGTATTGTCCTAGGAAAAAAGGACTCCTTATACCTCTCCGTCCTACTATCTATTTCGCGAATCTTGTCCTCATTATCCCTCCGTCCGATATACGTTGGTTGTCGAATAATATTCTTCATTTCATTTACGAATATCTCCGACCTATATTTATCTAGAAGTTTAAGTCTCGCCTGTAATCTACGATCTTTCAACGATGGCCAACTCAACTCTTCAATGAGTAACGTAACGCTCTGTTTTTTATCGTAATTCTTTTTCACGAATCTAGCTGCTCGCCGCTGTATTTTTTCTAAATCCTTTATGAGTCTCCTCTGATGTGGATCCCAAACCGCTGCTGCGTATTCCATTTGAGGTCTAACCAACGATAAATAACAGGATTCTCTCACCTTTTTCGTGCTTTTCTTGACTATCCTACGCACAAAAGCCAACTTCTTATTTGCCGCACCTATCACTCGTCTTATGTGGGTGTCCCAAGACAGGTCACGATTCAAGGTTACCCCGAGGTATTTCACGGATTCCGAAACAGGAATGCTCTCACCATCTATCGAGTAGGTAAACAAGGACGATGGGCTTCTAGATTTCCAAAAGTTTAGAACGTTACTCTTTTATTGATTGATTTCTAGCTGCCATTCCATGCACCAAACAGATAACGCATCTAGATCATCATGAAGCTGACGATGGTCGCTAGGACCACTAATTTTTCTATAGACTACGGTGTCATCCGCAAAAAGCCTGATATTACTTTTTACAACTGAGCTGATGTCGTTTATATAAAGCAAGAAAAGCATAGGTCCGATCACACTACCCTGCGGCACTCCAGAGACTACATCTGCCACACTCGAGGACTTACCATCGATGACTACTTTTTGTTTTCTATTCCAAAGAAAAGCGCGAACCCAGTTAATGACTTTAACATTAACGCCAATTTTAATAACAACTTACGGTGGGAAACCTTGTCAAAAGCATTTCTAAAATCAAGGAACACTGCATCGACCTGCTTATTATTTTCGCCGCATGATAAAACATCATTCACAAACAGACCGAATTGGGTGTCACAGGATCTACCTTTTCTGAAGCCATGTTGACAGCTGACTAAGAGCGATCTACTCTCAAGATAACGCATTGTGTTGCTAACAATAATTTGCTCCAAAGTCTTACATGATAATGATGTTAGAGAAATCGGCCTATAATTTTCGGGGTTTTCATTGTCACCTCTCTTATGAATGGGTGTGACGTGTGCTAGTCTCCAATCATCAGGAACCTCACAGAGGGTAAGAGATTTCTCGAAAACTATCCGAAGGAAGGGAGCTATTTCTTCCGCTAGTTCTTTTAATACACGCGCGGGAATTCCTTCTGGTCCTGGGTTTTTGTTGGGCTTTATCGCACCAAGTTGCTTCGCTATTCCTGCCTCAGAGATTTTAAAATTATCCATCCGAGTACATCCATCGGGAATAAGATTATCTTCAAGTCTATCTCCACCTGCCGTGAACGCCTTCGCGAAGTAAACGTTTAGTAGTAGTTAGTTTTTAGTAGTTTAGTAGTTGACCCAGGGAGATTTCCACCTCATGGGAAGCTAAAATCCTGGAGAATCCGTGGGAATTTTCTCTAGGTAGAAAAATAACTAAAGTGCGTATTAAAAATAGTTTTATTTATTGATTAGAAAACAATGATTATTTAATATTTATTTTATTGTTACAGTTAGGGTTTCCACCTTGTAAATCGCCGATTTCGGGGAGATATACCATATGAGTAGTTAATTGCGAGATTGTCTGTAGGTTAAAAAACAGCTAATGAGAACAATATAACTTATTTAATTTATTATTTAGAAAACAATGACATTTGATCTTAAATTTGTTTTAACAGTATACTATAAATGATAATAACAAACTCTTAAAAATAGCATTACTTATAAAGTCATGCTTCATTTATTTCATTTGGATTTGCATTTTGAACTGCTTCGAACAGTCTTCAAAGGACCTGGTTTTGATAGTAAAAAGGCATGTAAAACTTTACAAGAGTACTTAAAATTGATTCATACTTGAATTTCTGCCTCGACCTGATCCACACCTAATTTTTTTCGACCTTTACATGACAATTCAATAATAACATTGAAAAAGTTCGCAGGCTGCGACATACTTGGACTGGAGGCACAAAACACGTTTTAATTTTCCTTCTATGTTTCTCGGGATTCTACCGCATGTTGAGTCTTTTAATGATGCCTTTACGCAACCATTCCAGGTGGCATTTTCAAGACCTGAAGATGCCACCTGGAATGGTTGCGAAACAGTCGTCATTAAAATACTCATCATGCGGTAGAATCCCGAAAAACATTGAAGGAGCACGAAAACACCGCGGAAGCCTTCGTAATAACGTTATAATTTTCTTTAATTCTCCCCCAAATTCATTAAATTTTGAAAGGAAAACGAAAACAATATTAAATGTTTCTTGACTGGTTTCAATTGTAATAAAAATCAGGCGAAACTTTAGTGGCGCGTAAGAGGTAGTACCCAACATGATCCTGAAAAAATAGTATATTTATACGTCAAGTACCATTTTATTGGAATCAAAGGAAATGATTTTACTAAAATCTCAACTTAATAAAAGGTAGAAAGACTAGTAAAGCTGAAAATTAAATAATTACGAAGATTCTATGCTCTCGGACAAGTTCTAGCAGATTCCGGGAGAGATGTTTCTGGGGTGGGTAAATTCCAGTAGAATACCGTAATTCTGGGAGAGGTGACAACCCTATTTGTCAGCCAAGTTTAATTCACAGATTGTGTTTCTTCATGGCGTGGTAATTTAGCGATCACTTGTGCTAAAGTTCATTCAAGCAAGAAATTTATGTAATACGCGAAAAATCATACCATGGCATCATTACCATATATGGATAGTGAACATTATGAGATTTTAATTAATTTCTTCGTTCTATCAATATCTGCCCTTTTAGCATGCTTCGTAAAAATGTAAATTACCGTTCCTTATGGCGAAATTTTTAGTACAGTCCGTAAAAACTTTTGCGTAAAACCCAAAAACATCCGTTTATCTGTAGCATAGTCGCTTTGATTTCTCCCTCAAAGTAACACATTCGTTGTCGAAGATTAATATGCTGCAAGGGTTCTTCGAAAAAACAAGAAAATTGCCGATTTGTGTTTTTCGTTGCCAAACCTACACCGCAATCACCGACCCACTATCGAATACCCATCTAGAAACTCCCCTCAACCATTCATACATAATCAAGAAAACACACGAAAATAGGAATCTAACGTTATTTATTAATCGAACACTAGATGTTTCCTTCTGACAATTATAAACTTGTAATGATTGATCTTATAAATGGTGGAGTAATGACATTCTCGTCAGGGAGAAATAAAATTTTTTCTAAAGATCAAAATTCATCGCATCTACGATAGATATAATAAAAACTTAGTTACAAAGATAAAACGAACCAATAGAAGTTTTTATCAGTGAAATATTCCCCGTCAATTAACTAGAAAAAAACATTTAAAAAGGAAATAAAACAACAGGACTAAATTTCAGAAAAATAAATTAGATCAATTCATTGGGAACCGATTGATATTAACAGTAACTATTATTTTCTGGAAGTAAGCTAATGGATACTAATAAAAAAAGGTTGCAATTGAAAATAGATATAATTTTTTCCTTTGGCTTGCGCAAAAATAGATGTCTCTAAAAAATAAAAATACTGTAAGAGACTGGGTCTGATTCAATATGCTGACAATCTACATCTACATCTACATCATACCCTGCAAGTCACCTTTTCGGTGGATGGCAGGGGGTGCAGTGCACCAAGGGTCCATAGTTTTCCTACGTCATCTTTTTCTATTATGGTCTCTTATCGTCCTAGGGAAAAACGATCCTCTATATCGCTCCGTTCTACAATCAATCTCGCGAATCTTATCATCACTGTCCTGCCTTCCGAAATACGTCGGGCTTCTGATAAGTCCTAGTACCTCATTCGCTAGTCCCTCCGACATAAATTTTTCCAGTAGTTTAGTTCTAGCCTGCAGCCTACGTTCCTCTAACGATGTCCATTTCAGATTTTCTATTAATGATGTTACGCTTTGTTTACTATCGTAATTCCTCTTTACAAATCTAGCTGCCCTGCGCTGAACCCTTTCTATCTCGTTAGTGAGTCCCTTTTCGTAAGGATCCCACACAGCTGAAGCATATTCGACCTGCGGTCGAACCAAGGATAAATAGCATAATTCTTTCACTTTTTCGGAGCTATTTCGAACTATTCTCCCTATAAAGGCCAGCTTTTTGTTAGCGGCACCTATCAATCGGCGAATGTGGGTGTCCCACGAGAGATCACGATGGATCGTGACTCCGAGGTATTTAATCGAGTCTGAAACTGGAATATCTACTCCGTCCAACGAATAATTATTATTCAACGAGATATTCTTGGTTCTCCAGAAGTTGATGACGCAGCTTTTCTTTTGGTTTATCTCTAACTGCCAATCCTTACACCATGCAGAAATAGCTTCTAGGTCATTTTGGAGATACTGGTGGTCTTCCGGATTGCTTATTTCTCTATAGATGACGGTGTCGTCCGCGAAAAGCCTAATTTTACTTCTGACTACTGAGCTGATATCGTTTATATAAATTAGAAATAATAACGGACCAATTACACTACCCTGTGGAACGCCAGAGACAACCTCCACTAAGTTCGAAGATTTCCCATCTATAACAACCATCTGCTTCCTATGATTTAAAAACTCACGGATCCAACTAACGATTTTAGAATTTACGCCTAAGGTTTCTAATTTCGTTATTAACTTCCTGTGAGGTACCTTATCAAAGGCTTTCCTAAAATCTAAGAAGATGGCATCGACCTGCGTATTCTTTTCTCCGCTTCTCAGTAAACAATTAACAAAAAGACCGAGCTGAGTATCACATGACCTGCCTTTCCTGAAGCCGTGTTGACAATCATCTAACAATAAATTACTATCAAGAAATCGCATTATGTTGCTAACGAGTATATGTTCGAGAATCTTACACGATATCGAAGTTAAAGAAATCGGCCTGTAATTTTCTGGGTTCTCCTTGTCTCCGCCCTTATGAATTGGGGTAACGTGCGCTAACCTCCAGTCGCTAGGGACCTCTGCGCGAGAAATGGATTTCTCGAAGATAATCAGAAGAAAAGGTGCTATTTCTTCTGCTAATTCTTTTAAAACGCGAGCAGGAATTTCTTCGGGGCCAGTGGCTTTGTTATGTCTGATGGAACTTAATTGCTTTGCTATTCCCACCTCAGAAAATACTATATCGTCCATCAGGTCCCCCCTTATTGCGGGTGCATAATGTACGCAATGGTCGCTGACGGCTGTGAATGCTTTTACAAAATGACCGTTTAACAGGTTGGCTTTCTCTACGCTATCATGAATAACGTCACCCGAGTCATTACGCAGGGAAGGTATTGTAGGGCCTCTACCTTGGACCTCTCTCACATAGGACCAAAACGCTTTAGGGTCCTCCTTCAAATAATTATTTAATACCTTATTCCGGAAGTTAGTAAAAGCCTCGCGCATAGTAGTTCTCGCTTTAGCGCGGGATTCCTTATACGTCTTAACTTTAGTTGCTCTATATTCATCGGATGATGTAGACGGCATATTTTTTATTTTCGCGTGGCATATTCTCTGACGCCTAAGCGCACTCCTAACTTGCTTATTGTACCAACGTGGCTCTTTATTGTCGACCTTCGATTTAATTGGAACGTACTTATCGATACTCTCTAGCATTATATCCTTGAATAGTTTCCATGACGACTCAGCACCTGATCGTTCGGTCATATCACGGAAGCCAGGTAGTATTTCTCGTAGGCGCGACCTGAAGCTTGAAAAGTTTGCCCTAGCAAATATATAAAACTTTCTTTGAGGCTTGGGGTGCCTATCGATTTTCAACTTACACTCTGCATATACGGCCTGATGATCACTTATCCCATCTTCAATGGTGACTTTGTTTATTCTTTCTGGGACGTTAGTTGCTAATAAATCTAATATGTTTCCCAATCGCGTTGGCTTTCTGACTAATTGAAGGAGAGAGTGCTCGCAGAATGTTTCGATTAATGCCTCACAGGATTCGCGTTCTTTACCTCTAGATTCGAAACATAGATTTTCCCAATCAATTGAGTGTAAGTTAAAGTCACCACCGACTATAACGATACCATCTTGATTTATCAGTCTAAGCTTTGATAATTGTTTCTCGAGACTTAAAATACAATCTACACCAGCGTTAGGTGTCCTGTAAAACGAGCATATGAACACCTTTTTGGAGCCATCTTTACCTATGCGGCACCAAACACTCTCGATATCCTTGTCACTTATCGGAATCTCACTGCTATCGTACTTATCGCTAACCGCTATGAAAACTCCCCCGCCCGATCTATTAGCGCGATCTTTTCTATAGACACGATAGTCTCTAGGAAATATCTCCTGACTCTGAATTTCATCCGTTAACCAACTTTCTGTGCCTATCACGACGTCGGCATGCAGACTGCGAATAACATGCTCGAACTCAGCAATTTTCCTACGGATGCTGCGACAGTTCAGTACGACGACGTTTAATTTCTCACTATCACTTCGCATGCTAATCTCACCCTTGACTTTCTCTTCCACTCTAAAACTACATGCGCTCCCACCACAATCACTCCCACGACTGTATGGCGTCGCATCAAAATTGGAATTGCGACCCGTCGCGCCCTTAACGGAACATTCTATCAATGACCTATCGCGAAATTGGTGCTGCATGTCACGCTCGGTGTATATTCTATCATTAGATAATCTTGCGGGATTCTTATTTTCTACAAATGCATCGATTATCCCCTGACCCAAAACTGACCTACACCCTGCCCTACTCTCTAGCCTAAAAAATCCCTACTGAGCTCGAGAATCCTACTCGCTACTCTCTGAGCCGATTCGGGCGTGTAGTGAACACCAGAGTGATCCAGTGGTGCCCTGCACGATTCGATATTCGGTCCTAGGTCGACGAAGTCCACTCCCAAGTCCCGACAGAAATTCCACAGCCTTCGGTTCAGACCTTCAACTCTACTCCAAACCTCAGAACCGCGGTCAATCCTAGGGACTATACTGCAGACAGTAAGCCGCACATCGGAACCCGACTCCTCTCGGACACGAGCAACCTCAGAGGCCAAGTCCTTAAAAGAACTTAAAATCTCCTCGGACCCGCGCTTCGAGGCGTCGTTAGTCCCAACATGGGCCACCACCCGCAGCCGAGAGCAACCTGTCGCCACTACCGCTTCTCTCACCGTGTTGGTCACTTGCGGCACCGTGCCTCCTGATATACATCTGGAGAAGACCCGCTCTTCAACTCCCTCCCGGCGGGCACTGGATAACAGGGGTGCCATTACACGCCGAACGTTAGAGCTACCTAACACTAACAACCCTCCCTTCCCAACCCGACTCCCCTTGGGCCCGGCCTCCATCGAAGAGACGGGAGTGGGTACGGGCGCAATGGCCGTGGAGTCGTCCTCCGACAACACCTCGAACCTATTACTGACAGGAAGCGAGTCCGCCGAAGCATTCCCAACTCCCTGCCTCCGCAGCACCACCCCACGATCTCCCCGAGTGGACACCACTCTCCACTCATCGGATTTCCCAGCCCGAGGACCCTCAGCCCGCGGTAAGGAGTCAGAGTCAACCCCGATCACTCTACCGGCTGCCGCACCCAGGCGAACCCGGGCCGCCAATTTGGCGCGGCGAGCTTTCAGGGATGACCCCGCACCCCCCACACGAACCAAGGCTGCCTCGGACCTTTCCACCCTCTGAAGGAGGTCCGCAACCACCCTCTCCAGCTCCGTGATTCGAGCCCTCATGGCCTCGCAACCAGCGGCGCACAAGAAGGAGGAAACGGGAGTCCTCGGTGAAGCCATCCTAAACTTACCTAATTTATATACTAACGCAAAAGAGTTACAATATAAAAACAAAAGCTGAAATGGGATAAGGCTAAAGAATTTGGTCTGTTTTAAAGCGGGGACGCTCTTCGTGTAGCGTACGAGAAAGGGTCAAGCGCAGGTATAAAGTGAAAGGCGTAAACAACACAAACAAGGTTAGATCACGCACAGGAGATGATAGTACACAACAACGAAAAATATAAATACTATGGAGCGTAAAACTAAAACAACCTTACAAATGTAACGAGAATATGCTAATACACAATAACTACTATGATATAAATATTATTTTGTAAAAGGGAGAATGAAATTTCTAACAAGAAACTACGAGGCTTAAAAGTTAACTATTACGGTAGAGAAAAATAAAAACTAAAACGTGGATGTTATAACAAAACTAATTACATAACTTAAACGAATGTTAAATAAAATTACCGAAGGATAACAATAGAATAAAGTAAATTGTTAGTTCTACTTAACACTACAGCTACTCTAATGCTACAGCTACTCTAGTCGCTCGAGGCTACGTAGGAGCTCGCAGGAGCAAGTGAAAGGCACGTCCGTTCACTTCAACAGCCAGGTAAAGACCAAATCTCTCTGTTCGTTCAAATTCCTTTGGGTCCAGAGTGATTCTCTCCAATTTTCTTTCTTTTCTTCAGATTTTACGAGTCAATATATGCTAAAAGTAAAACAAACTTTCACTTTTCAATCGCTTAGTCTCCTTCATTTTTTTCTCATCTTATCTCTACAAACTTAATAGAAATTCGGAATTTCACGAATTACAACACCATCTTTGTTTGGAAAAGTCGGAAAACATCCTTTTAAGGTAAGATTCGTCCGAAAGATTGAATGTTGCAATGTTTAAGCGTGATCGTTTTGCATTGAGGAAATTAGTGAGTTCTGTATGTAAAAGTACAACACGTTAATTCAAGCATCATTTAGGAGCAGAATGATCCATTCATCGATTATGCAAAGAATAATAACTTTAAAATATTTTATTAAAAATTAGATGTGGCCACCACATTAATTTCTCCATACTTGTAATATTTCTAAAAATTCCAAATAGGTTAAATGATGATGAATATTTTAAGACTCTGAGAGAAAAATTTAAAGACTGTACAAAGAACAAAAATAAACTCAAATTGTAGCCTTCTGATATTGGGTATTGCCACAAAGCTGCAACAAATAAGAAAATAAAAAGGACCGTTATGAAGACGAAGCGTAAAGTGTTTACAATAATCGACGGTAGTTGGTGCTTTGGTGTTAACTAAAAATTAGTTTTTAAAATTCATCTTAAGCAATGTATTATATGAGAAAATGTTTCAAACAAACCTTGTGGAAAATTAAATATCCTACAACTTTTATTCCGATACTTTTTTACATTCATCAAATATTAAAGCATATCTATTATAAACAGCTGTTTCTTACGGAGGATATATATATATATATATATATATATATATATATATATATATATATATATATATGGATGTCAACAAGGTGTTGGGATGAGGAAACCCAGTGAGCACTCACCAATCAGACGACTTCAGGTTGGCGAGGCTCCGGGGATGTCGAAGCGACACACGTAAAATAACACAAAAACACAGAAACATCACAAACGTAAAGCTTTCGGAACTACTCCTTCTTCAGCTGTAGCTGTTTTTGTGTTATTTTACGTGTGTCGCTTCGACATCCCCGGAGCCTCGCCAACCTGAAGTCGTCTGATTGGTGAGTGCTCACTGGGTTTCCTCATCCCAACACCTTGTTGACATCCATATATTCATTTTACCTTTCCTTTTCCGTAAGTTGTTATATATATATATATATATATATATATATATATATATATATATATATATATATATATATACACACACACACACAAACACACACGAGTAGTTATGCTTGCATACTGCGAGCGCTTAAAAAAATCACCATACACCAACATCCAACTTCGTAAATAAACCAAATCAACGCGATCTCCAGGGCAACAGCACTTCAGCCACGTGGAGCATATATGTACTAGATAATAAATTCCACGATTTCTAGCAGAATAATTACAATTTTCCGCGTAATTACGGCAACTCTCTGTGATATCCAATTATCTGCCACACGGCTCTTGTGGAAGTTTTCATATTTCATGTTTCGTGTCTTAGATCGCACTGCATGAGCAATAAGAATAATCATCATTTCATCATTAAGACAACACCTTATACTCTAAATTTATGGAAAAATATTTTCTGTTAAGATTGTGGAATCATCATCCATGCTTTTAGAATGTACATATTTGGGTAAAAAAATTGCGAAATAGTTATGAAGCCATTATATATAACAATTGAAAAGTGTTCAAATATCTCGAAAAAATACGAAACACAACATTCAAATACTTTTCGGAAGAAAACATTGGTGATGATGTACTTATAATATGCATGATATTAAAAATTAGAGTTATATGCTTATGGTAATATACTTTATGTTAATTCAATTAAAGAAAAATGAAAAATTTTATTTCCGTAACTCGAATTTTCTGTAACTCGATTAATTTTTGCTTTCCTTTGAGATTCGAATTATAGAAGTTTCAAATATACAAATATTTAAAAATATATTTCCATAATTTGAATTTTCTATTACTCGAACAATTTTTACTTTTCTTTGAGACATGAGTTATGGAAGTTCAACTTTAACTCATTGCTGAAAAGAGGAAAAAATTCACTTCTTCGATTAAAAGCAGATATTTACGCTTATTCTGTATGTATTTGACTTCCATTTTTAAAAATTAAGAACTCTGTTCTTTAAGATAGATAACTGTTCTTTTCTCGAATTCGTACCTATCTCAAGTAATTTAAAAATGCATTTTAGAAAGCCTTGCACTGGATCCCACACTTTTCTTATGGGTTGTAGAAATGGAACATTGGGGCTTAAAAAACCCCTTAAATATTAACTTTTAGTGAATTTCGATTTTTCTCTTCGGCTGTGCCACTCGACCGCCATATATGCCAAATTTAAGATTTCTAGCCCTTCTAGAAGTATCTTAGTGTTTTGTGTGAGTGAGTGAATGAGGCACAAGTAGCTATATTATTATAGATGGTAAAAATCCAAAGGTACTTCCAGATATGCCACGGACCTGAAACTTGGAGGATGATATCTTAGTAGGTACAACTAACCGAAAAAATCTAAAATTCCAAATTTTTTAATTTTTTGTCTTGTATTTTGGATCCCAATGAACCATTTTGATACTCCATAAGAAAAACATGGAAATCTGTGCAGAGTTTCATAAATTAGAATTTTTAAATTAGTTATAATTCAGATAGGAACTCGGGTTGAAAAACTTCTATAGCTGAAAAAATGTTGTTTCTTATTTTTGGAGACTAAATTCAAATCACTACCGAATTGACGAAGAAATATGTTTTGAAATCGGAAAAAGCAGATGCTCAACACAAAATAAATAAATATATATAAATAAATAATAAAATATAAATAATAAATATATATGAATATCTACCATAGCAACCAGGACAATGCTTTTCAAAGGGAATTGGCAATCCGTATTATAATAACATCGCTTTAATGCTTTTTAATAGGGAAATTCTTATTCTCCGATTTATTTCTACCAAAGACTTACACATATGTACGATAACGTCATAATTTTAATACGCGATATATGTTATTAAACAAAAGAACGTTACTACTTTCAATTATGGGGATTGATGAACTGTATATAATAATAACTTTAATTTAGTGCTTCTAAAGAGATTAAGTGGATTGTATAATAATGCAATTGATTTAAAACTACGGCGTAAACGTATAACAACGTCAAAATCCAAAAACGGGAAATATTAGAGAATTGTGAATAAAAGTAATGTCGTGTTGGAACTGAAATTTTGAAGTTATTTAGAGCTTAGTGCACATGCCCAAATAATCATTTGAAAATCTCGATAAAATTGTTGTTGCGGCCGTTAAATGTTTTTAAAGTTTAAAGAAATAAATAAAGATTATTTCACTTCTAGATACGCAAGCTGCAGCTTTAAAATTTGTCAAAAATATGTGGCTTCAGTACCCTACTATGGAAGAAGTATAATATTCTTAAAATTGCAAATTTTTGGGATTGCTATACTCTATTATTATTACATAAGGAAAGAAAAATTATATTTCCAATAATTAAATATTTCTCTGAAAAATTAATGTTTTTCAAGGTGAGAGGAAATTCTTGCAGAATGCAAGCACCTTTTACTAGTATAAAAATGACATGTAACCACCGCATGACATTCTCCATAACTGTAGTATTTCTAAAAATTTTTGATAGGTAAAATGATAATAAATATTTTAAGCAACCGAGAGAAAATTTTAAAGACAACAAAGAATAGAAATAAACTCAAACCATCTGATATTGGGTATAGCCACGATGCTTCAACAATGGGGGACTGTCAAAATATTTAGCTGCTTTTTTAAATTCTTCGTAATTGACTTAATTACTTCCTGTGAACATTTTTTTGTTAAATCGTCTTCATTATGCAAAAAAATTTAAAATAACTCTTTTAAATATCCCGCGAAAACGGTATCCTGTTTAGAGAGAGAGAGAGAGAGTAGTGAGGAGTACTTGACGTCATCACATGCCACTCGTTTAAACGTACGACCTTACGACCGTACTGAAAGCACGCGGTTTTGATACTTCGTACTGTTGCTTTTCCTGATATCGTAGCTAAAATAGAGAGTATGGAACTTAAGAAGGGTAATAAGTACCTCAGTACTCAGTACAGTACCTGGTACATCAGTGCTTAAACACAACGATTAAAACTCCGAAAAAATTGTCCTTCACACTACCGAGCACCTTGGGAAGAAATAAGAAACGGAGAATATTGTGGTTGAAAGCCATGAGGAGATACCCATCTGAAAAATCGGAACTTACAGCTGCATTTGTCTACGAAGATCATTTGAATCTAAGTACTAGCTATATGTATGTACGTCATTTTATTGCTTCGTATTTTAGTTTATGACTTATGTAGGCATTACATTCACATGATGCATATATTTCTGGAGAACGATGTTGAAAGAGTAAATTATATTTTTATGTTTTAAAGATTAGCATATATATTTTAACCAAATCTCCATAATATAATAAACCTATACTAATACGCAAGATCAAACTTACGGAAATCGTTGGGATATGGATTTATTAAGCAAATACTAATTACTGTTGCAGTGCATATATTTAAGTACCATGTTTTTAAGAAAATACTTTTACAAATGTTACATATTAAGTTAGTTCTGTAATTTAAATATATTAATAGATTTGTTAACACAATATCCACGACAGCATGGTATTTTGAAGGACCATGTATTGTTAAATATAGGGCAGTCATGACACTCCACAGACGTGACAAAATCTTCTTCTTCATCTACAACTACACTCACTTCATAACCTCTTTATCTTATTCTGTGTTTAGGGCAAATCTTGCTTTTAATAATGTAAGTTTTTTCTTCTCCCTTCAGTTTAACAAATCCAACAGCATTACTAACATAGTCTTTCCTCATTGACCTCAAAGGGAGAAAAAGCAATAAAAGCAACCGTGAAATTCGCGACACATACAAAAGAGACATGCAGTTATGACAAACACTTCTACAGTTTTTCTTTTCACAAGTATAGGTAATAACTAAGGCAGATAGACATTTAAAACAACAAACTTCACCACATATCTAATAGACAAGACACGGAAACGAAATTTATTCAAATTAATTTCGTATATTCGTCTATATTTTACCTCATGATTCTGTAAAGGCAGATGATGGAGATTATTCACCGAAATCTTTCGTGTTTTACTTCATATATTTTGTGGAAATTAGCAAAAGTTTAATATAAATAAAAAACTATCTAGCATTGTTCATGTTATTGATGGATTGTGAATGTGATCCGAAGATCTTATGCAGACAGGCATAAGCTGTAAAGTTGGGAATAATTCTCAAAAGAGAAAAAGTCTGCTTAGAGCGGGAATCGAACCCAGGTCTTCCACTTGCCGGGCGGATATTCTACCACAGAACTATCGTAGCAGATCAATTTTCTCGTTTCTGAACGCCGATATTTTCTTGGTTGGGACGGAAATAGACAAGCTAGTATCAAACTGCCCCAACGGATGTCCTCGAAGAGATACATCGAAGAAAACTCCTCCCTCTCAAATGGTGAGATTGCCAAGCAAGCAAGATAGTTCTGTGGTAGAATATCCGCCCGGCAAGGGGAAGACCCTGGTTTGATTCCCCTGTCATAGTAGACTTTTTTTTCGTTTCAAAATTATTCCCAACTTTACAGCTTATGCCTGTCTGCATAGCATCTTTGGATCACTTTATTCCACCAATTTCTTACTTGGCAATCTCACCATTTGAGAGGGAGGAGTTTTCTTCGATGTATCTCTTCGAGAACATCCGTTGGGGCAGTTTGATACTAGCTAGGTTAGTTCCGTCCAAACCTAGAAAACACCCACTTTCAGAAACGAGAAAATTGATCTGTTACGATAGTTCAGATATGGGAGATGCTTCGAAAAAAGATTGTATAAAATTAAATTTCCTACAACTTTTACTCCATTGCAATTTTACATATATCAAATATTAAAGCAAATATTTCAAAATAACGGATAATTATAAGGATAAACACACGTTAGGTTGACCAATTTCGACCAAAAACTAATTTACATAATAATGTTAAATATAAAACTTCACATATTAATTGTTTTTGAGTTCGAGTTCCCACAATAAAACTTCCACACAAACGGTCAGCATCGAAAAAATCGTCAAACGAGTTCAGGTGACCTCAAATCGCATTTCCGTTGAAATCTCGAACTCAATTTTTTTCATGAAAACAATACTTGCCTCTAGACGACGTATGGGGTAGTAAAAAACGAATGTCACAAGAGCAAACGTCCACTTTTGATTGACCGATTTTAGTCAAAACAAAATCAGTTCTTGACTTTGTAATACAAATGGGTGATCATAATATTAGTTATTGAGTTATAGCGCCCACAAAATTCCTGTAACAGACACTCACAGAAATCGAGAAAATAGTCAATACATGTTCAGGGAACCTTAAAAATATATTTCCTTTGAAATCTCGAATTAGATTTATTCATGAAAAAATACTTTATAGGTACTTCGTATATGGATCAAGTAAAAACGCGAGCTTAATTATCGAGGTTTATTTAGAATTGTAAACTTAAAATTATTTATAAATATAGTAATATAATTATAAGACAATAATTTATTCACAAATTAATTTAAAATTGTAACTTTCCGTCTATATTTTCTCAAAATTTTAATTTGAAAAGCATAAAGTCACCCCCTGCCGCACACCAATTGCTGCAAGAAGTTCTTTGACACCATAACAAATGGTATCATATGTCGCATACCATGAAAATTTCAGGTAATATATCTCTTACCGTTTACTTGCCATTATAATTTAATTGATTGCACAGACAGAAAGACAGAGTAAAAACATAAGCGCGTTTTTTATTTATTGGTAAGAAATCGGCTTATAGCACGAGGCCAGTTAAAGTTGATCGATTAGCAGTATATAGCAACAACAAAGACAATCGCAAATAACCATTACCAAGGCGGGACTAGATCCCGCATTGAGAGCCAGGCTCTCCAACCATCCCTCTACCGAGGCCGTCATAAAAATAATACGCGAAAAAGTATGCCAATTTGTTTCATTAGATGAAGATTTCGTTTTCAATCGCCTAAAGGCGTCACTTTAACTCCAGTCATTATTAAAATCATAAAATTGCGCTCTTATGCTAGAATAATTTATCAAAAGCGAACGTCTCCAGCAACAAAAAATTCAATCGGTTGCCCAATACCAAAAATTTAATTAGATTCTATCGGATGTCCAATGCCAAAAATGTAATTAGCTACCTACCTCAAATGAGCCGCTGTCATAGTACTAAGATTCTGTTCGCTTGGAAATGCAATTGCATTCAATACGGGCCGACATTATCAGAATGATAAAAGTTCTCTATTTATTCGAAGGCCAAATAGGACTTCATCCGTTCAATGTCCGCCACCCACTTTCCTTGGCATTGGACCCATAAGATCCACCTGTGACGCACGAAGCAATCGAAAGTCATCACAGGGGGCTTATCCATGCGATATCGGTGTTCAATATAAAGAACTGGAGGAAACTACAATAGATAAACTGGGCTATATATATATATATATATATACGGACTTGGAGGAGAATGCTGAAGATAAAATAGAAGGGTAGGATGAAATCTATGAAGAGTAGGAGAGAAAGTATGATTAAAGACGTGTTAGAAGGAAAAGGGAAAGGAGTAGGAAATGGTTTCAGTTGATAGACGATTTGAAATGAAAAAAGTTATCAAGATATGAAGAGGACAGCGGAAAATAGGAGTTTATGGAAAATCAGGTTTAATTATGAATAATCACGGAACTGTCTATGGACAGACTACCTAAGATATATATATATATATATATATATATATATATATATATATATATATATATATATATATATATACACATACACACAATGTGGGACCATTTATCCGGCTACCCAGTAACCTGAAGGTTTGCCGGATAGGGGTTTTTTTCCGGAACTCGGGTAGCCAGGCCTAAAATGCACAAAAAAGTTATTGCTACTGAATTATCTAAAACGAACTCCTGCCCATGGGCGGATTTAAGTGGGATAAAGGGGATAATTCCGCCAAGATAAAAAAACAATACAAAAATACTTTTTTAAAGTAGACTTTAACTGTGAAAAATGAACTGTTTTAGTACTTTACACCCATAATGTTATGTTTCTCTATTATTTCTCGGTTACACCCCATAGCCAATGGATTACCACAAGGGTAAAGTCTGAATCTGCCGATCATCCTTTTAACGCCGGAAATAACAAACATATTAACGGCGACTGTGTATTCTTGATCAAACCAAGATACACCTTACTGCTTCCAGATACAATTCTTTACTCACTACTTTTACTAAAGGAACTCAGATTGGTCTGAAACTGAGCAGCAAACTGACTCGGCCCAGTGCGTTTACCAATACGGATTTTCAATATCGATCTTTCAGTCGTGTTCGATATTTCCGGTGCGTACGCCGTCAGTCGGTTGTTTCCTAATAGCAGATGAATTATCAACTTTCAGATTAGCTTCTCGAGAGGGCTGAGCGAGTTCACTTCTCAGACCGGTCTAGCCAGGTCGATTAGTTTACCAATCCGATCTAAATCAGTTCGCAGTCGCTAGACCGATCTGAGACCACTTGGTAAACGTAGTGACTGAATACATCACTAACGATTCGCTGATTAGCTCTGCAGTCAAGGGGGTTCCCTCACTATCCCAAAGCGAGGATAGCCAACCTGCTGTTTCGGATTCTAGGTCCGTAAGACATGGAGGCGTCAAGGTTGGCCAAATCCGTGTCAAAGAGATAATTCCTACTTCCAGAATACGTTGCGTCCATTTATGGCATAGTAATCCATATTAAAAAATATGTTCATCCAAACACAAGTATATCCTCACCTCCAGGGCAACCCAGAACCTCTTTAAGTGTTTGTGTGTATGAGAAATGGAGGGAGACAGTTCGTATTAAATGGGAAGCGATTGCATATTCTCCGACTCGCAACTTCACAGACAACAAATTTTCTTTCAGTTATCTATAAAATAGTGTATAATAAAATTTCCATTTGGCGCCCCCTTACAAAGTTGTGCCCTGGGCCCGTGCTTCGATTGCCCTGCCCTCACTACGGCTCTGTATATATATATATATATATATATATATATATATATATATATATATATATATATATATATATATACATATACATATATATATATATACTTTACGTTACTCTTTCGCTGAAGAAGGGCATAGGCCCGATAAGCTTGCGTGTGTTTTTGTGTTCGTGTGTTTTACGTGTCTCTTCGACGCCCCCAGCAGCCTACCAGCTTGGTCCTCAACTTGATAAGTGTCCGCTGGGCTTCCCTCAACACCTTGTTGCCACCCTCATCACTACCTTTTCTTTTCCTTTAGTTAATATATATATATATATATATATATATATATATATATATATATATATATGTATGTATACATGACTATGTTAATATAAAAGATATTACAAACACTAAGATTGTGGGCAAAAATACCGAGAATATAAGCTTTTTAAATTTTTAAATTTATTGGCATCCGGTTTTTCGAAATTCCTGATACTGGGTAGTCGGGTAAATGGTCTCATACTGCATATACAGTTATAGCGACTACGTCTGTATTCGGCCCAATTGGCTTATGAAGTGTTTTTTTTATTCTTGAAATAAGTGTTTAGCTTTAGAAAAGTGTTAATTTTAATTTTAAATAAGAATTCCGTCAGCTCAAAAACATTCCGGTGTAAAAACATTGACTGAAAGTGCTACGTATTAAGCCCTGATATGGCGGGGATTGACCCGTAGGAGACGACGTTTTTACCATGTAAGAGGCAATACAGATAATCAAAGGCTTCAGCAAAATCATGCCGAAGTGGTCTACGACCGGATCGGCATACCCACACCGGGGAGGAACCCCGGGCTTTTCAATGGCGATGGCGATGGCGATCCTACGCTACCTCGATTGATCATGATATCCAATATAGCAAGTCTCACCCAATTGTGAATCGCGAAGAAGGATGAGGAGACAAACCTCCCATCAACTAAATGGAGAGGCGACAGCACCTCCACCAAGCACATTGTTAAGGCATCTTAATAGTTTGAACTAATATCGTCCAAAGCTGTAATTGTTGCCAGCATACCATTTGAATTTTTTTAATGATCGAATAATTAGCCTCTCTATAACCGAGAAATTAAGATATTTAGAATATACCCAACCCTCTCTTAGCACTGTAGATGTTTTCCTGAAAAGGACTGTCCAAAGTAAGATATCTGGGCGTCTTGAACTCAACATGCAGTAATTTAGTGTTGTAGTCAGCATTACTTCCTGTTATCCTCTCTTATAACCTCTTCAGTCGGACTGAAATATTTTTTTATGTTCGAAAGCCGTCATAAAACTGTGTTTAAGCGAAATTGAAGACCGTGCAATTAGAAGTAGATCACTAAAAGGAAACTACTAACCCGAAAACGTGCAAAGTGAAATCGTGCAATTCGCAGGACCTGGTTGTTGCCAACCATAGCTAAACGTTTCTAAACATAAAAACAAACAAATCGTCTCGAGTTGAAAGAGACACAAGCTATTGGACAGGCAGTCATAAAGAAGGAAATATGATTACGTTGCTTTCAGAAAAAAATAATTCCAATATGTTTTTCTTGTTTCTTTTCTACGAAATTACGTTCTTATTATTGCCCGAGCGAGGCGAGTTCTCTTCTGTTGAGTCCGTGCATTTTGTCTGTTTATTCTACGATAACTGCCGCTTGTTTTTCTGATTCTTACCAAACTTCGTGTGCACGTACAAATAACTTTGAGTGAAATGGCTATGACTGTTCTAGAATACCCGTATTATAGTGATTGCGCAATGTGCGTTACCGCATTGCGCTAATTTCAAAATATTATCCAATCGAAACTAAATTTGGCACACATACGGATAACATCAAACGATGAAGAAAACGTTAAATAAACATTTCTCTAAAATGTGCAGGGAGCCTCCAAGAGACGCGCAATGTGATTCCCCCCTCCAATCATGTGGGCTGAGCGAGGCGGATCGGCTAGTAATATCTATTCCAGAAAATCCTTGTGATGCTGTAAATACCAAACAAGTTCTGTTCTTGAGAGGCTGTCCTGCATCATACCCCCAGTGACCATCTCGCACGCAAGAGCACTCATCCATAACGACATAGTGGGGCAAAAAAATAACAAAAAAATACGGGAGAGACCTCTTAAGTAGATGGTTCACGCGGAAAGAAAGGACGTCACCTAAGCCAGCCGATTTTGCGAAGCAACTTAATTATACCGGGATTGCAATGACAGAACATAGAAACATCTCTACAACATGGTCGTAAGAAGCATAAAAATGTGCAGAGCGTAGAAGGAAATAGAGCGGGACCTGAGAAGAAGAATAAAATGAAAGCAAAGCGGCATTCTCGAAACTCATTCTTTGGGTGAGATGTGAATCAAGCGATAGTTTCTGTTTATGCTTCTCCTGACAGCAGTAAACAAAATTGAGCTTAAAAGCATAATACACTCTAAATAGAAGCAATTCCTCCTTTGTCGTGAAAGACATTGAAAACATCCTTTCGAAAGTTTAAGAAAAGAAAGGAGAACAATTAAAATTAATTGTGCTAGGAAAGGCGACATTTACTTTCTTAGAATTGCACGGTAAGACTGCTAATGTGCACGGTGGTGTTCGCGAGCACCAGGTTGCGGATCCCTGATATATGCGAACAACGGTGCTTGCTTTCAAATACACATTCCGTGGCACAGACCGAATTTAAGTAATGGAAGGTCGTATCGAGGTCACATATGAGTCGAAGAAGACATCTCTGATTACTTCTTTAAACAAAAATCAATAATGATCGAAAAGGTTGAGCGCTTTTCGACATTTTCTCTCGCACAACCACTCTGTGGGCGAACTTGGTGCGATGTGTCAGGAAGAAATCATTACAGCTGCCAATTAGTGCGTGCTATTGGGAAAAATATTTTTACGGAAAATGTAAGTCTTTCTTAGTAATATACATAACTACACAAAAAATGGGTCATTTTAAAATTATGGTGCTACACTGACGTAAAGAGAAAAAATTAAAGAAATTTTTTATGAAAATCACGCTCTTTCAAGAAGCCGTCAGTAAGAAACTCGGTCTAATTTTTCAGACATAGATATCCAATAATTAGCAAAACACTATTAACGGGCAACAAAAAAATTGTTTTAATGATGAGTAGCATGATAAATAATTATTAATGATCACATCCCTGACTCGTCTCTATTTCGATAACACGGTATTATTATCTCAGCAACTATAGAGTTTGGATTCGATCCCTGTAGTTTCGTGATATTTCGCAGCCGTTTCTGTGTGTTCTACAAGAGTGAACAGGTAAATGTATTATCTAAGAGGATGATTTTGATTTTAAGCAATCATTCATTTGTTTGCAACATTTTTTGATTATGTCGAAAAAGAAATAAACGCAAAAGTTTACTTTTTATTGCTTATACTTGATTATCTTTTATAATTAAGAGAGAATTTTTTTTAGATATAAGCGCAATTTTTACGTAATATGGATAGAACGCATTCATACTTTCTTATGAAAAACAGTCAAAACAGCCCATAGATCATAAATTTATGTTGAATTTATGCTACATTGATTTACAACCATTTTATAGGCTACATGAAATAATTTATAGCATAGATGATCCAATTAATATAAGTTTAATGAGGTTTGCTATTGACACAAGAAACATATATGGCGTGCGTGGAAAAAGTATACACATCAGTCTCTTTGCAACACACACTTTGCTAAGAATAAGTGAAAATTAAGCACATCTAGGACAAAACCTGCTGCTTTAAGTAGGTCTAGAGTGCGCAATCCGGGCAAAATGGACATAAATATGCCGCACTTTCACTGTATCGGTTTCTGCCAGCCGAAGCTGCCGTTTTCTGGTGTCTATATTCAATCCTAGATATTTTCACTGATTACCTGGATGAAAAGTACTCTTATCATAATTTCAACTCATTCCAAATTTATTGGAATAAATTGCACTATTCTCTCAATGTCAGAGGCAGATCTAGTTCCACAGCATAGATGGTAATAAGGAAAAATATATTTAATGATAAGTAATATGTAAGATAATAATGTTTCAATATTATTAATTAATAGTATACATTGGTTATATATATATAAATATTTTTGAATAACTATTTTAATAAATACTGATCGTCACCCTTAGGAGGGTAATTACACCCCTTTGTATCGCCATTGATCAATGTGTACTTACTTTTTTCAACAAACAATGAAACATCCTTCCGATCGAATAAAAACTCATGCATTCCCAGGTGGATCCGAAAAATCGCTATTTTATGCACGTGGGAAGCTGAGTTTTCTCGATAAACATTACATCCGCATCGACAGGGAAAACATAGAAAGGGAACCTTGCTCGCACCATAGACGAAAACATTTAACTTGGAGCAAACAAAAATTCGACAAAATGAAATGCCCGTACAGCGACAAATGTCACACGTATCCAAGCTCGTCCACTAAAGCTCTCCCTGCGCTCTCTTACCATCCCGTTCCTATGAATCATCTGTTCTTCTTGCACTAGGATCTGTTCGTATCGCAAAAAAATGCAAGGCGAAGGAAAGAATTTACGGGATGTTTATGATGTTAGAGTTGGAGAAAGAGGTGGAAAATTGAGCGAGGTATTAGATTAAATTCCTCGTCCCTCTTCGCTCTTGTGAGCTAGGGTTGGGCAGCAGGAGATGAGCAATCACCATAGAATGAGGGGGGAGGGGGAGAAGAGAGGGAAGTGACGTCTAGAACATCTGGATGGCATGACGTAGTCGGAGAATATGGATGGGGAGAAGCGGTTGATGTCTCACCCTTCCAACCCTCACCTTCTAACGAGGTTGGAATACAGACACCAGCCTATTATTCTCCATTCTAGGCTCCCGACAAGTCTAGGAAAAATGCCTAATTTTTTCCCCCTTTCGGTCTCCGTCACTATGGCCTGAAATAATGGCGTTATATCAGCGAGAGATGCGCTTGCTTGCTTGTGCAATTTCACTCATTAGAAGATTAATTTTCCTTGTGCTGGATAAACATGGATAAAAGAGGCCAGTGCACTCCGAAAAGGTGGGAAACAAGGAATAGAATCCTATTCATTCTTGTCGCTATGGTTGTTGAAGAAATTCAGGAAAATCAGGAGAATAATATTTCCAAGGATTTATTTTAGTTAAACATATGACTATATGCATAGAATTTAACATCAACAATTTCCTTTTTGCTCAACTGGTCAGTGTACTGTTCATGAAGTTTTTGGGAACGAAAATCTAATTTATTTCTTACTTTAGCTTCTAATGATTGTAGGTACTACCTTATTATAATAATAGTGTCTGGCGTCTTCAGCACATGAATTTTTCCATACATAGTAATGAACACAATAGCAATGGGAAACGTCTCTCAACCTCAATGTCCTCAGGAATAATTAACTGCAAGTACCCTCCATCCTTGCGCGATATGGCTCATTTCAGCAGAGTTTCAATCACGAAAGATGCCCAGTAAATACGAGTTTTCGTCATACTCTGCAGCAATATGAAAAGTATAACCCATAAATGGAATATACAGAGATTTTAAAGGCGTTCTTTATGGGAAATAGGTATGGAACGGTATCGAAAGATTGGGCAGTTATTGAATTTTTATCTCCGAAACTATAAGTCGAAAAGGGGAAATCCCGCTGACTTTTTTTGTGGTAAATGATGTTCTCTATCCGGAAAAAGTTCTTAATCTATACCTCACAGATCATATATGAGCATAAGAGAGGAAATTATCGATTGTTAATTACTCTTTACTGAGAGAACCGTCTTAGCGATCGATATAGACAAAATATGCAATGTTTTCTCAGGATTTTAACGAATTTTTATCCTAGAAACTAAGTCATAGTTATTTGGTCCTCCGGTCTATTATGTGGTAAATGCACCTACGTACCAATTTTCATTGTGTTATCCCGTGTGGTTTAATGGTTATGAAGAATCAAAAGCGCGACGGATTACTTTCATACCTTACATTAGACTTATGTGTATCTGAATATTGAAATCGGCGTAAAATATCGTTTTAAAAATATTAATTAATTTTCAAATTTTGCACAGCAATTAAATATTGGGGAAGCTGAAAGTGCAGAATATGCTGCTGCTGCTAAGTTTTCCAAGGTATTGCAACATATTTTAGCAGCCGAAGGATACAGTCCGAAACAAGTTTTAAACGCCGATTAAACCGGGCTTTTCTGGAAGAGGATGCTTTCGCAAACCCAGCAGCAGGGAAGAAAAATGTGCACCTGGTTTTAGCAAAGAACAGGTTGACGCTTCTTTTATGTGGTAATGCGACGGGAGATTTCCAGTGCAAGCCTTTATTGTTAAATCGAATAACTCCTGTGCTTTCAAAAATGTGAGCAGGAATTTATTGCCGATGCATTGGGCATCCAATAAGAAGGCATGGGAGAAAAGGATGATTATCGAGGACAGATTTAAAAACTATTTCATCGTAGAGGCAGAACGATACTGCAAAATGGAGAATCTTAACTTCAAGGTATTTCTCAACCTTTACCTGGCTGTTGAAGTGAACGGACGTGCCTTTCACTTGCTCCTGCGAGCTCCTACGTAGCCTCGAGCGACTAGAGTAGCTGTAGCATTAGAGTAGCTGTAGTGTTAAGTAGAACTAACAATTTACTTTATTCTATTGTTATCCTTCGGTAATTTTATTTAACATTCGTTTAAGTTATGTAATTAGTTTTGTTATAACATCCACGTTATAGTTTTTATTTTTCTCTACCGTAATAGTTAACTTTTAAGCCTCGTAGTTTCTTGCTAGAAATTTCATTCTCCCTTTTACAAAATAATATTTATATCATAGTAGTTATTGTGTATTAGCATATTCTCGTTACATTTGTAAGGTTGTTTTAGTTTTACGCTCCATAGTATTTATATTTTTCGTTGTTGTGTACTATCATCTCCTGTGCGTGATCTAACCTTGTTTGTGTTGTTTACGCCTTTCACTTTATACCTTAGTGCCTGGCTGTCGAAGGGTAAGGACGTGCCTTTCACTTCCTCCTGCAAGAGCTTCTGACCTGCGGGTGACCGGCGCTTTAATAGCAGTAGCTGTAGAGTAGCTGTAGCAGCTGTCCTTCCGTAGCTGTATCGTTGTGTAGCAGTAGAAGTAGAGTCGAAGTAACCGTACTGATAAGTAGAACTAACATTTATTTATATTGTTTATTGTAGTATCTCTTAATTCTAATATCGTCATTTTTCAGTAGTATTTTTCTAGCACTTGCTTTAAAAAAACTCATATTCAGGTAGTAATTGTTTCTGTAAGAACTCTACGCTGTTTGTGTACTAACTTAACTTGTTTTAACTTGATTATCGCTGTTGGTGTACTAATTTAAATTGTTTTAACGCTTGCTTGTGTGTATATCTTGCCTGTTCGCTAACGTTGTTTGTGCGGTGAGTCAGCGTTTCCCTTTCACTTTTTACCTGCGTTCCTCTCTAGCGTAGACCTTAAGTCAACGAATTAGTTAGTCACTTAGTATAACCTTAGCTTGAAGTTTAATTTAATTCGTAGCTAGTACAGATTAGTGTTTAGGATGGCTTCACCTAGGATTCCCGTTTCCTCCTTTCTATGCGACGCTGATTTCGAGGGAATGAGGTCTCGAATCACGGAGCTGGTAAGAGAGGTTACGGACCTCCGTCGGAGGGTGGCAAGAGCGGAGTCGGCCCTTGTTCGTGTTGGGAGAACGCATCCATCCCCGAGAACTCACCGCGCCATGATGGCGACTCGGGTGCGCTCGAGTGCGAAAGTCGGTGGTGTGATCGAGGGTGTTTGTGGGACCTCTTCGGGGGCTGGGGTCGCTCCAATCCTGAAACCCAACGATTGGAGAGTGGTCTCCAACCGGGGGGATCGTGGGGTGGTCCTGCGAAGGCTGGGAGCTGGGAATGCCTCGGCAGACCCTCTTCCAGTTTGCAATCGGTTCGCGGCGTTGTCGGAGGACGACACTTCGGCCGATGGTCTCGCATCCGCTCCCGTCTCTTTGGCGGAGGCTGGATCTATGGGAAGTCGGGGTGGGAAGGGAGGGCTCCTAGTAATAGGTAGTTCTAATGTCCGGCGTGTTATGGCTCCCTTGCTAACTCGGGCCCGCCGGGAGGGAGTGGCTGAGCGGGTGTTCTCCAGGTGTATACCAGGAGGAACGGTCCCCCAAGTGACGAGGGCGGTACGGGAGTCGGTGGAGTCAACGGGTTGCTCTAGGCTGCGGATGGTGGTCCATGTTGGGACTAACGACGCCTCGAAGCGCGGGTCCGAGGAGATTCTAAGTTCTTTTGAGGACTTGGTCGCCGAGGTCACTCGTGTCCGAGAGGAGTCGGGTTCTGATGTGCGGCTCACCATTTGTAGTATTGTCCTGCGGATTGACTGTGGTTCGGAGGTTTGGAGCCGCGTGGCGGGGCTAAACCAAAGGCTATGGAATTTATGTGTGGGCATGGGAGTCGACTTTGTTGATCTCCGGCCGGTTCTCGGATCGTGTAGGGTACCCCTAAACGGCTCTGGAGTTCATTACACGACCGAGGCTTCACAGAGTGTAGCGTGTAGGATCTTCGACCATGGTAGGTCTTTTTTAGATTAGAGAGTAGGGTAGGGTGTAGGCGTATTAGGAGATTTCATAGGGGCATCGAGTGTAATACAGTTTCTGGTCGCAAAGTGAGAGAGTCCACCTGCGAAAGCCGTAATAGAGCAGTTAATGCTTCGGGCGATAACGAGAAATTAAATATTATAGTTTTAAACTGCCGCAGCATTCGTAGGAAGTCTGCCGAACTCGAACACGTAATTCGCACGTTGCATGCGGATGTAGTTATAGGTACGGAAAGTTGGCTCACTGAAGATATCGCTAGCCAAGAAATTTTTCCGAAAAGCTATAGAGTATACAGAAAAGACCGTGCCAATAGAATAGGTGGCGGAGTATTTTTGGCAATAAGTGAAAAGTACGATAGTTGTCAGATCCCTATTATCGATGAAACGACCGAGAGCGTGTGGTGCCGCCTAGGTAAGGATAATTCGAAAAAGATATATTTATGCTCATTTTACAGACCACCTAATGCCAAAGTTGATTATATTTTAAGTTTAGAGAGGCAATTAGCCGAGCTTAGATCTATTATGAACGACGGTTACGTGATAATTGGAGGCGATTTTAACTTACCGTCAATCGATTGGGAAAACCTATGTTTCGTTACGGGAGGTAAAGAACGCGAATCGTGTGAAGCCTTAATTGACACGTTTCATGAATATTCCTTAATCCAGATGGTACAAAAAGCCACGCGTTCGGGCAATGTTCTCGACTTGCTTGCTTCTAACATCCCGCATAGGATAACTAAGGTATCCACAGAGGAGGGACTTAGCGACCATCGAGCTGTGTATGCGGAGTGCGAATTAAAGCTCAAAAGACATCCTAAGCCTCTTCGGAATGTATACGCTTTCGCCAAGGCCGACTTTAAAAGTTTCAGCTTACATCTCAAAAGTACCTTTGTCAGTTATCGTGAAAAGACAGAACGATTAGGTATGGAGCCATCATGGTTATTATTTAAGAATATACTAGGAAGAGGTATCAATAGATTTATCCCCAGTAAGTTAAAATCTGATAAGAAAGAACCTCGTTGGTTTAATAAGGAAGTCAGGATTGCCTTAAGACGACAGAGGCGTAGCCACGCAAAATTGAAAAACATACCTACCACCGCTTCCGATGAGTATCGCACAGCTATAGTCCATGAGTATAACAGTGCCCGCGTACTAGCGAGAAAAACCATGCGTAACGCATTTAACACCTTCCGGAATGAGGTATTAAATACAAAATTGAAGGAGGATCCAAAAGCGTTCTGGTCCTATGTAAGAGAAGTCAAGGGAGTGGGTCCTTCAATACCCTCCCTGCGATGTGATTCCGGAGACATCCTTCACGATGGGGAGGATAAAGCTAATCTACTAAACGTTTACTTCGCGAAGGCGTTCACGGCAGGTGGAAATATACTTAAAGATAATCTTATTCCCGATGGATGTACTCGGATGGATAATATTAAAATCTCTGAGGCAGGAATAGCGAAGCAACTGAGTGCGATAAAGCCCAACAAAAATCCTGGACCAGAAGGAATTCCCGCGCGTGTATTAAAAGAACTAGCAGAAGATATAGCTCCCTTCCTTCGGATAGTTTTCGAGAAATCTCTTACCCTCTGTGAGGTTCCTGATGATTGGAAACTAGCACACGTCACACCCATTCATAAGGGAGGTGACAAAGAAAACCCCGAAAATTATAGGCCGATTTCTCTAACATCATTATCATGTAAGATTTTGGAGCACATTATTGTTAGCAACACAATGCGTTATCTTGAGAGTAGATCGCTCTTAGTCAGCTGTCAACATGGCTTCAGAAAAGGTAGATCCTGTGACACCCAACTCGGTCTGTTTGTGAATGATGTTTTATCATGCGGCGAAAATAATAAGCAGGTCGATGCAGTGTTCCTTGATTTTAGAAAAGCTTTTGACAAGGTTCCCCACCGTAAGTTGTTATTAAAATTGGGAAATCTTGGCGTTAATGTTAAAGTCATTAACTGGGTTCGCGCTTTCCTTTGGAATAGAAAACAAAAAGTAGTCATCGATGGTAAGTCCTCGAGTGTGGCAGATGTAGTCTCTGGAGTGCCGCAGGGTAGTGTGATCGGACCTATGCTTTTCTTGCTTTATATAAACGACATCAGCTCAGTTGTAAAAAGTAATATCAGGCTTTTTGCGGATGACACCGTAGTCTATAGAGAAATTAGTGGTCCTAGCGACCATCGTCAGCTTCAGGATGATCTGGATGCGTTATCTGTTTGGTGCAAGGAATGGCAGCTAGAAATCAATCAGAAAAAGAGTAACGTTCTAAACTTTTGGAAATCTAGAAGCCCATCGTCCGTGTTTACCTACTCGATAGATGGTGAGATCATTCCTGTTTCGGAATCCGTGAAATACCTCGGGGTAACCTTGAATCGTGACCTGTCTTGGGACACCCACATAAGACGAGTGATAGGTGCGGCAAATAAGAAGTTGGCTTTTGTGCGTAGGATAGTCAGGAAAAGCACGGAAAAGGTGAGAGAATCCTGTTATTTATCGTTGGTTAGACCTCAAATGGAATACGCAGCAGCGGTTTGGGATCCATATCAGAGGGGACTCATAAAGGATTTAGAAAAAATACAGCGGCGAGCAGCTAGATTCGTGAAAAAGAATTACGATAAAAAACAGAGCGTTACGTTACTCATTGATGAGTTGAGTTGGCCATCGTTGAAAGATCGTAGATTACAGGCGAGACTTAAACTTCTAGATAAATATAGGTCGGAGATATTCGTAAATGAAATGAAGGATATTATTCGACAACCAACGTATATCGGACGGAGGGATAATGACGACAAGATTCGCGAAATAGATAGTAGGACGGAGAGGTATAAGGAGTCCTTTTTCCCTAGGACAATACGTGACCACAATAGATAACAGTGAATAATAATTAGTTAGGAACTTGGTGCGCGGCACCCCCTGCCATCCACCGTCAAGGTGACTTGCAGGGTAATATGTAGATGTAGATGTAGACCCTTTCTCGTACGCTACACGAAGAGCGTCCCCGCTTTAAAACAGACCAAATTCTTTAGCCTTATCCCATTTCAGCTTTTGTTTTTATATTGTAACTCTTTTGCGTTAGTATATAAATTAGGTAAGTTTAGGATGGCTTCACCGAGGACTCCCGTTTCCTCCTTCTTGTGCGCCGCTGGTTGCGAGGCCATGAGGGCTCGAATCACGGAGCTGGAGAGGGTGGTTGCGGACCTCCTTCAGAGGGTGGAAAGGTCCGAGGCAGCCTTGGTTCGTGTGGGGGGTGCGGGGTCATCCCTGAAAGCTCGCCGCGCCAAATTGGCGGCCCGGGTTCGCCTGGGTGCGGCAGCCGGTAGAGTGATCGGGGTTGACTCTGACTCCTTACCGCGGGCTGAGGGTCCTCGGGCTGGGAAATCCGATGAGTGGAGAGTGGTGTCCACTCGGGGAGATCGTGGGGTGGTGCTGCGGAGGCAGGGAGTTGGGAATGCTTCGGCTGACTCGCTTCCTGTCAGTAATAGGTTCGAGGTGTTGTCAGAGGACGACTCCACGGCCATTGCGCCCGTACCCACTCCCGTCTCTTCGATGGAGGCCGGGCCCAAGGGGAGTCGGGTTGGGAAGGGAGGGTTGTTAGTGTTAGGTAGCTCTAACGTTCGGCGTGTAATCGCACCCCTGTTATCCAGTGCCCGCCGGGAGGGAGTTGAAGAGCGGGTCTTCTCCAGATGTATATCAGGAGGCACGGTGCCGCAAGTGACCAACACGGTGAGAGAAGCGGTAGTGGCGACAGGTTGCTCTCGGCTGCGGGTGGTGGCCCATGTTGGGACTAACGACGCCTCGAAGCGCGGGTCCGAGGAGATTTTAAGTTCTTTTAAGGACTTGGCCTCTGAGGTTGCTCGTGTCCGAGAGGAGTCGGGTTCCGATGTGCGGCTTACTGTCTGCAGTATAGTCCCTAGGATTGACCGCGGTTCTGAGGTTTGGAGTAGAGTTGAAGGTCTGAACCGAAGGCTGTGGAATTTCTGTCGGGACTTGGGAGTGGACTTCGTCGACCTAGGACCGAATATCGAATCGTGCAGGGCACCACTGGATCACTCTGGTGTTCACTACACGCCCGAATCGGCTCAGAGAGTAGCGAGTAGGATTCTCGAGCTCAGTAGGGATTTTTTAGGCTAGAGAGTAGGGCAGGGTGTAGGTCAGTTTTGGGTCAGGGGATAATCGATGCATTTGTAGAAAATAAGAATCCCGCAAGATTATCTAATGATAGAATATACACCGAGCGTGACATGCAGCACCAATTTCGCGATAGGTCATTGATAGAATGTTCCGTTAAGGGCGCGACGGGTCGCAATTCCAATTTTGATGCGACGCCATACAGTCGTGGGAGTGATTGTGGTGGGAGCGCATGTAGTTTTAGAGTGGAAGAGAAAGTCAAGGGTGAGATTAGCATGCGAAGTGATAGTGAGAAATTAAACGTCGTCGTACTGAACTGTCGCAGCATCCGTAGGAAAATTGCTGAGTTCGAGCATGTTATTCGCAGTCTGCATGCCGACGTCGTGATAGGCACAGAAAGTTGGTTAACGGATGAAATTCAGAGTCAGGAGATATTTCCTAGAGACTATCGTGTCTATAGAAAAGATTGCGCTAATAGATCGGGCGGGGGAGTTTTCATAGCGGTTAGCGATAAGTACGATAGCAGTGAGATTCCGATAAGTGACAAGGATATCGAGAGTGTTTGGTGCCGCATAGGTAAAGATGGCTCCAAAAAGGTGTTCATATGCTCGTTTTACAGGACACCTAACGCTGGTTTAGATTGTATTTTAAGTCTCGAGAAACAATTATCAAAGCTTAGACTGATAAATCAAGATGGTATCGTTATAGTCGGTGGTGACTTTAACTTACACTCAATTGATTGGGAAAATCTATGTTTCGAATCTAGAGGTAAAGAACGCGAATCCTGTGAGGCATTAATCGAAACATTCTGCGAGCACTCTCTCCTTCAATTAGTCAGAAAGCCAACGCGATTGGGAAACATATTAGATTTATTAGCAACTAACGTCCCAGAAAGAATAAACAAAGTCACCATTGAAGATGGGATAAGTGATCATCAGGCCATATATGCAGAGTGTAAGTTGAAAATCGAGAGGCACCCCAAGCCTCAAAGAAAGTTTTATATATTTGCTAGGGCAAACTTTTCAAGCTTCAGGTCGCGCCTACGAGAAATACTACCTGGCTTCCGTGATATGACCGAACGATCAGGTGCTGAGTCGTCATGGAAACTATTCAAGGATATAATGCTAGAGAGTATCGATAAGTACATTCCAATTAAATCGAAGGTCGACAATAAAGAGCCACGTTGATACAATAAGCAAGTTAGGAGTGCGCTTAGGCGTCAGAGAATATGCCACGCGAAAATAAAAAATATGCCGTCTACATCATCCGATGAATATAGAGCAACTAAAGTTAAGACGTATAAGGAATCCCGCGCTAAAGCGAGAACTACTATGCGCGAGGCTTTTACTAACTTCCGGAATAAGGTATTAAATAATTATTTGAAGGAGGACCCTAAAGCGTTTTGGTCCTATGTGAGAGAGGTCCAAGGTAGAGGCCCTACAATACCTTCCCTGCGTAATGACTCGGGTGACGTTATTCATGATAGCGTAGAGAAAGCCAACCTGTTAAACGGTCATTTTGTAAAAGCATTCACAGCCGTCAGCGACCATTGCGTACATTATGCACCCGCAATAAGGGGGGACCTGATGGACGATATAGTATTTTCTGAGGTGGGAATAGCAAAGCAATTAAGTTCCATCAGACATAACAAAGCCACTGGCCCCGAAGAAATTCCTGCTCGCGTTTTAAAAGAATTAGCAGAAGAAATAGCACCTTTTCTTCGGATAATCTTCGAGAAATCCATTTCTCGCGCAGAGGTCCCTAGCGACTGGAGGTTAGCGCACGTTACCCCAATTCATAAGGGCGGAGACAAGGAGAACCCAGAAAATTACAGGCCGATTTCTTTAACTTCGATATCGTGTAAGATTCTCGAACATATACTCGTTAGCAACATAATGCGATTTCTTGATAGTAATTTATTGTTAGATGATTGTCAACACGGCTTCAGGAAAGGTAGGTCATGTGATACTCAGCTCGGTCTTTTTGTTAATTGTTTACTGAGAAGCGGAGAAAAGAATACGCAGGTCGATGCCATCTTCTTAGATTTTAGGAAAGCCTTTGATAAGGTACCTCACAGGAAGTTAATAACGAAATTATAAACCTTAGGCGTAAATTCTAAAATCGTTAGTTGGATCCGTGAATTTTTAAATCATAGGAAGCAGATGGTTGTTATAGATGGGAAATCTTCGAACTTAGTGGAGGTTGTCTCTGGCGTTCCACAGGGTAGTGTAATTGGTCCGTTATTATTTCTAATTTATATAAACGATATCAGCTCAGTAGTCAGAAGTAAAATTAGGCTTTTCGCGGACGACACCGTCATCTATAGAGAAATAAGCAATCCGGAAGACCACCAGTATCTCCAAAATGACCTAGAAGCTATTTCTGCATGGTGTAAGGAATGGCAGTTAGAGATAAACCAAAAGATAAGCTGCGTCATCAACTTCTGGAGAACCAAGAGTATCTCGTTGAATAATATTTATTCGTTGGACGGAGTAGAGATTCCAGTTTCAGACTCGATTAAATACCTCGGAGTCACGATCCATCGTGATCTCTCGTGGGACACCCACATTCGCCGATTGATAGGTGCCGCTAACAAAAAGCTGGCCTTTATAGGGAGAATAGTTCGAAATAGCTCCGAAAAAGTGAAAGAATTATTCTATTTATCCTTGGTTCGACCGCAGGTCGAATATGCTTCAGCTGTGTGGGATCCTTACGAAAAGGGACTCACTAACGAGATAGAAAAGGTTCAGCGCAGGGCAGCTAGATTTGTAAAGAGGAATTACGATAGTAAACAAAGCGTAACATCATTAATAGAAAATCTGAAATGGACATCGTTAGAGGAACGTAGGCTGCAGGCTAGAATTAAACTACTGGAAAAATTTATGTCGGATGGACTAGCGAATGAGGTAGTAGGACTTATCAGAAGCCCGACGTATTTCGGAAGGCAGGACAGTGAGGATAAGATTCGCGAGATTGACTGCAGAACGGAGCGATATAGAGGATCGTTTTTCCCTAGGACGATAAGAGACCATAATAGGAAAAGATAACGTAGGAAAACTATGGACCCTTGGTGCACTGCACCCCCTGCCATCCACCGAAAAGGTGACTTGCAGGGTATAATGTAGATGTAGATGTAGATGATTAACACACCTGGCCACCCAAAGCATCTCGCTACCATCGACCTTAATGTGTCGGTATTATTTTCCCACCAAATACGAAGTCTCTTCTCCAGTCTCTTGATCAGTAAGTTATTTCGACTTTCAAGGCTTTCCTGAGACTCCGCACTTGATTCAAGATGTCATCATACTTGGGTAGCAGTTGGGAGAGGAATGTTTTGCGGATATAGGAGAATATGATGTTATGGACATACTCGATTCGCATGTTGAGGATCAACGACTTAAGGCCTATCATCAGTGCCGATGAAGAGGAATATAAGAGGAAAGAGTTGGAACATGATCTAGAAGTGAAGGACATAACATCAAAAAAGATAACTGAAACCTTCACTTATGCTGAGAAAGTCGCTCAAATGGCAATGGATATGAACTTGGAGAGAAGTCTTTTTTTCAAGCACAGTTCAGACCATATTCTTTCGCCATACAAGACAGTCTATGCGCAAAAACGATGTTCAACAAGTGTACAAAGCTACAGTTCTTACAGCCACGTTCTACAATTCCCACCACCTCTTCCCTCGCTGGCCCTTCTACTTCCGCCATTGATGCTATTTTGCTTTCCACCTCCACGCCCAAGCCCGTTCGCAACACCTCCTCATCTATATTTCTGCCGTCGGATAATTCTCCAATGGATTTCTCCTTGCCCGCGGAAATTGCGTTTGGCCAAGACAACCCTCCCGCACTTTAAACCTCCACTGGGCTGTAACTCACAACAGCCGCCACTTCTACTTATCTGCTTCCTTTAATTAGTGAATATATTTTATAGTGTTTATTTTGTATTTCAAGCATATGAAGTCGTTATCGAGCAAAAGAAGAGCATCTTGGAGGGGAGTTAGGATTGCTTGTGGAACGTAACCCTATCTTTTACAGGTAAATATTGGTTCTGTTTATGCGAATTCACTTTATGCGTCACTTTTTTGGAACGCAATCTCCGCATAAAGAGAAGGAAACGTGCATTGCTATTTCAATTAGTTCTGCGTCCCCCTTTATCAAACGGAGCGTCGAAAATTATTATAAAATTATTTTTGTCAAAATTCCTGCTCCACCTTCTTGATTACAGTCATAATTTCTTCAATTTATCAGCACTTAGCGGAGTGGTTATACGCGCGAAAATATTACCTCATTCGCAGGAGCAGTGCAGCAAAAAACCCCGGCGATAAAGTAAAATATTTCGACAGCGTGAGTCGTTTCCTACAATTCACCGCGACAGTTTCTTAAATAATCCGAATCCACCAGAATTATAATGAGACCGCGGAGTAATAACTTTCACCAATCCAAAAATATATAACTGTTAATCATCCCGGCTCCGATTTTTTCACTATCAAGGGTAAGAAGTCCTGCAAAAGCGAATTATTGCCTCGCTGGGATAAAATGGACGACAGTTTGATTCCTTCTGAGAAACTACAATGCGAATATTCCCTCCATCTCCAAATCTCGTTTTCTTTTCGCAACTTACTTTTTTTCCTCGCACCCTCAACTTTCTCTCCTCCCATTCTTCATCCCCGCTCTCCCCTTCACCCTCATCTTTTTTAACAGACCGACAGAGACTGCCATTCTCTTTCTAACCGTTCGCAAAATGCTTCTCCTTCACCGCGACTAAAACCAAATCCAACTGACCTTCCTCTTTACTCCTTTCTGTTCTGTCTCCGCCCGAAATCCTAAACTCGAACGCTATCCTTTAATCACACTCTTTCGCTTTCTCACTCTATCTCAGTGTGTGTTCCATCGCCTTTATTTTTTTCAAGGCGGGAACCCTTCCGTCCTCAAACTCTTTCCAACCCCTTACTCCTACTCCCACTCCTTTACCCTTCCTCTCCGAGCAAGACATCTCCAAACAATTCCCTCGGGACCTTTCCCCTCGAGACTTTGACCTAGCGAAAATATTCCCTACCTCTTTTTTTCCTCTCCTACTTTCTGTCCATAAAGGCCAGACCCTTTTCTTTTTCTCCATCCAATACATCCTTCTGTCCATTTTGGAACCTCGCTCTCTTTGTTTCTTTCTGTAACACCCATTTTTCGCCAGGCCCTTGCATCAATAGTATGAACGGCTGGGAAGGTTTTCATCCTCCTCCCCTGTTTATCCATCCCACGGTTATCTTGCCTCTTCTTTGTCCGTTTCTTCTTCTTTTCCTTTTATTATCCTTATCGCCTCCCTCAGCCTCACTCGGATGGGCCTCTCTCTGTCTCCTCCCCTTGGCCGTTTCCTCAAGAATGCGTCCTGTCCGAAAACCATCCCTATAGAAATCGTAGCGATCAATCCTACGTCTCTCTACTTGTCCCATCTCTTCCATCATCGTGTTTGGCCTTTTATTTTCCGTAGTTTTTACGTGGATATTTTTACGAACTGTTTTTAGCGGGGAGCCTTTAATTTCGTTCCATGCTGAAATAACACTGAATGCTTTAGATAATATATTCATACGTTTATTTACCTAATGGCGTTTCAAGACCATTTAACAGAAGCGACAATCACCATATAGGTAAATAACTACGGTAGAATTCGTACTTATTACCCAAGTCTTGGAACAGAGAAAGGATACCTACAGGTTCCTTCAAATTAAAATTATATATTTTTCTGTTATTAACGTTGATCCTCTTTCGCCAGTGATCCAATCGCTATTACTTTTTAAATTATATTGATAAAATCTACATTCCATAATACTATTTATAGACAATTTAATTTATAATCGCACTAAACTTTCGATCGAAAAAGCAAATTCATCCATTTCAAGAAAACATTTTTTGTGCGTAAGTAAATTAATATTTACTTATACCAAGATCCTAACCTCAATCTATCTTGATCTATCTACTTCAGGGAATTTCATTTTTATTTCACTTTGCACTTCGCATGATCCACGCTATATTCAAAGAAAGCAGCTATATTAAACACATATTAGGTGTTTTATATAATACAAAAATATTTTTTATAATGAAATTTCAGCAAAAATCAATGGTTTACTAGTGCTAGTGAGTTTTGTTACGATGGGATTTTACTGCACATAATTGTCTTCACTTTCCTTTTCTTGCTTTTCTATCGAAATCCATTCTTCCAACATCTATCTTACGTATCACTTTCAAAGCGGCCGATAATCATTCCTTGAACTGTTCCGTTATTATTTTTTCCCTGTTAACTTCAGGACCACACAGTCTGAATTTCGCTTTGGTGAAGACGTTTCTCTGTCAATCAATTCAAGTTTATATCCCCTCTCGTGACATATACTGTTTTAACCCCCACTTCTTTTTCCCAATTATCTTTTCTATTTTTATAGATTTCCTCCTCCTCCTACTCATTTTCCCTGAACAATAACTTCTTTTTACCTTCACATCCAAAAAACACCGGATATAAACGTGTCTCACAGGTTCCTTCAAGGACCGTTCTATTTCTGCTTCAAACCACTAAATCCCCCTTCCATTTTCTCTCTATCTCTAACTTGCTCTACCATTCTCTCTTGCTTCCTCTCTCCTTCCTTCGCTATCTCTCTTTATCTCCCTTTTCTCTATCTTTCTTTCCTCCTCACCCACACACTCTATTCTATCCCCACTCCGCTAAAACCCTACGTTACTTCCCCGCCTTCTCCCAAAGGACTCCCTACGTCCATCCTCGCTCGACCGTTCGCAGATAATGCCGGGAAGGGATGCCCTCTCCTCAGTCTATCCCTCTGTCTATCTCTCACTCTATCTCGCATCCTCCTCTCTTTCTACCGTTACATTTTCCATCTCTGCATACACGTGTACCTTCTATTTCCTTACCAGCGCAAAGAGAGGAACACGCCAGATAAATTTGCCTAAACCGCTTCTTCTTACCAATGACCTTCATGAAAATAAAATTCTATCAATAGGTAATATTGGTCATGTTTCCATGATCGCCTCAAGGGTTATATAAAATAAAAACATTTCCACACGCGGATTTGTTTCTGCATGTTTAAACAAATCTGGTATTCATTTAGCCATTACGTGTATAATTTAATGATATACGATCCCGCATTTTCTGTAGAAGTATAACGTTCGGAAACTTGTAACCTATATAAGATCCATAAGATTTTAGGAAACGCCGCCTTTTCCAAGAACATAACGCCCGCGTTGCGTGAGAAGCCACTGTGATATTAGATTTTTTTGTAGCCTTAAATTTAAAAAAATATTTGAAACCCACAAAATGAAAAAAACAACAGAAGAACTTGAACTGAAAAATGCTGCTAATCTGGTTAATTGGTAGTTGACATATGCGCACCTTCCGTATAAATCAGCAAAAATGGTCCAGTTCTGTGATAAAATACAGTGAGTGGATTATTTTACGCATAAATTAATCTTAATTATTAAATATCAGATTCAATTCTTTGCATGTTTGGAGGGACATCCAAAAAGGGAATTACACTTCAGATAAATTAATTTTGATCATAATCAAATGAATTAGATTAAACAAAAGTACAATCCGACAAAATTTTAAATCTTAGAAAGGCTCTCACGCTTAAATTCAAAATTATGATTGAATACTTCAATGATTGCTCGTTAATGACAGACATTTAAGTTGAATAAAGGTATATAACTCTGTAACCCCTGCTTTGGTTATATCTACTGTTGATAAACATGGTGCCATATTTATCTCCAGTGAGCATAAAATTTAAGGAAATTTGATGCGTATTTCGGCTACATAGGACGTAGTTCATATATTATAAATTCTAATAAATAACTAAAAACAGTGACGGGTACTTAGTATTTGACTTTCCTAACCCTCTCAAAACTCCCGGAGTCTCGTATTTTGTCAAATGATTTTACTGATTGGGCGAGCTCGACAATTCTCTACAGAATTATAATGTTAAGTAATCTTACACCAGAATTGAAATATGGAGATCACCTTACATCTGAAATCCGCGTTTTCTTGATGATGCCACCAATATCCGACACGTCGTTGAGAACACGAGACGTGTGTTTCGGTAACAAAACAGCCGTCCTCAGTGTTGATCCAGCGACCGATCATTCTATAAAAGAATATGTGATTGAGTTGCGTTCCCCACCATTGCATTTAGTATTCTGATTTTTACTACAAAATCGAAAAGACTACGTGCATCTGATCGCATAGCTATGAAATTGACTCATGAAAATAATCACATTGCGAGTTTACGTGGAGCTTGTAACGTTCATCTGCGTCGATGAATTTATTTCGGCTTATTTTGGCTACTCAAAAAACATGTTTTGATTCGAGATCCAATTAGATTTTTAAAGGAGAAGAGACAAGGGGAGCAATGAAAATTTCAATTTCCTCGATAGGGCATCCTTAGCTTTAAATGACTTCTGCGGAACTAATTTTGTCGAAGAAACCGTACAATTTACTTATTTTTCTTTTTTGAATAATTGATTCATTCCCTATTCCTTTCTTTCTCTACAGACCAAATCATTAGATTCGAGCAAATGCGTGGAATGAGCATTAAAAAAAATCGCTTCTTTAATATTCCGAACGATTAATTAAAAAGTCCTTTGTCTTATTTTTTTACGTCCGTCTGATCCCTCCTACACGCATTTTCACTTCCGTCTACCCTCCTGATTATAAATAATCTCCCTCCTCGATATTTTGCTCAAATCGCCTGCTTACCAATTTGCATTCTCTCTTACTTTCATTCAAATTTCCGTCCTTTTCATTCGATTTTATTTCCCTCTGCTTTTTGTTCCGTAATTTTAATTTTAAATTGCCTACTTCTTTCTTTCAAACCACCATTCGTCTCTTATTAGCGATTATATTATTGAGTAATTTGCATAGTTTTTTGGTTGCCGTAGAATCCAGCATATTCCTTAATAATTTCTCATGTCATTTACTATTTACGCTTGTTTTTTTACATTACAGGAAAACTTAATATCTCTACTGGTGATAAAACTTCTGGTTCGCCAAATCAAAAATTTCATGTTTGAAAAGAGTTGTCACCATGAAGACAATTTTTCTGGAAGCAATTTGCCAATACAGAAATCGTTGAATTACGAGTGTGACAGCTTTATCATACTTTCTCTAAAAATCCGAATCGAACCAAATTCGAATTTGTTTTTTCTCCAAATTTTATAAAAAATAAGGATTTCCTATTGGACGAGAAATTAGTTGTTTTAATTTTGGTTTAAAATTTGTTTTTTTTATAATTCTCTTCGCTGGTAACGATTATAAGGGATTTCCCCCTGAATATCCTGCAGTCAAGTAAAGAATTTTTTTCTTCAGGAATTTGAAAATACCTATCTTAGCTTTTTGCTATTTTTTGTTACCAGATATCATTAATATACAATAGTATAAATCTCATCTGCTTGCTTTCTTTTTTATAGCAACTAAACGGTCAGGACAGTAAAGTAATATTGGCCAATCGTCTAATTGACGATTTAATTAGTTAATTAAGGAAATGAACGGGAAATTAATTTGGTTTACTTCTTAAAAAAATGGAAAAAATTAGCATGTTAACTCATGCAGTTTTTCTAGCGAAATGACTATTTCTTATTTTTTTCCCATTACAATACCTACATTTCAATCGTATATATATATTTGATCTTCTTCATTTCATAAAGGTTATTCAATATATGTAGTTTTATTATCGTTATCCTATTATTTCTAAGTTGTTTTTCATTTTATTTCCCTTCTCCAATATTTCAAACATCCCGATTACATGCATCGTCTGCCACATTACTTAGCGTTCTTTTCTTTTGTAACCATCAATCTTGACCTCGTATTCACTTCAGCATCTACGTTGTACGTTCTTTATCACGCTTTTATTTTAGTACACACTTTTGCCGCGCAGAACGTACCCCTAATCATTCAAAATAACGCAAACGATCATTTTGAATCCCTTCGCTCTATAAACCTTCATTTCCTTCCTTGTTTTCTACGTTAGCGGAATACTATTTTTTGAGCTTATATAAAACCCGGCAAATGATTCCGCTGAGGCTTTAATAACTTATTCTGTCTAATGTCACTCAGTTTTCAGTGTTCTGTCCCGGTATATCGAAAATATTTTTCGGTATTTTAATTACCGATTTTGTTAATTCTTATAAATTACGCAACAGTTCTCTCCATCTTCAGTTCATATTAAGTAATTTGAAGATAAAAGTCAATCTACCAAATATGAATCAATACAAGGAGATACCAATCCAACTCAATCAAACCAAACCCAACCAAACCGCGAATCTACAGAAACAGTTCGGCGCGGGACAATTAGGTGTGACCGTTTCGGCGCAGGGACAATTCGGCGACGGGACAACAGCGCCGGGACGATTCGGCGCCCCTTGTTGGGTTAACCTTTAAATGGGCTAGCGGGGTCATATTTATCCCCACTCAGTTGTTTTGCTTATTATTGCGAAAAGTTTTACTTTATGCAACTTATCGATTTTTGTATGTTTAATTACTTATAAGTTCCTTCTATGTGAGTGAAAATTATTATAATTTGTTTCATATAACAAGATAAATAATAAATCTTGGATTGGGATCATTATTGATCCCACTTGCCTGTAATGTCACCAAAACTCACATGAGTTCTTTGTAATTAATTATGTATTTTTCATGCAAGAGCATGTAAATAATACTTATATTCATAGGATAAATAATAATATTGAGGTATTTTATTTTTTTAGCGATTACGTGAATAAAATTTTGTATTCGAAATTTTATCTGTGGAAGCCTCTTGTCATTTTTCTGGTATTTTTGTAATTGACGCTAGTGTTTGTTATTCTTTGATTTTCCATTGTCTCTATAGAACGAAGAAATTTATTACTACTTATTACTTGCAATAAATTGCTACTTTTTATAAATGAAATACTAGGTATTTGACTTTCTTTATGTTGTTGTCTCTTTTCTTGTTCTTATCTTACCTGGACAATGTCTTCAAACATCATGCCAGAAAAAGATAAAATTTATATATCAAGCACCTCTGAAAGTTTCTTTAGTAGCCACTAGAATTTCAGAAGGGCAGAAATGGACTTCACCTATTGGCGTGACAATGTGATCTTTGAAGGTTTACTAATGTAATAAATCTTCACATATCTCCACATAGTAATATGTATGGTTATGTCCTTCTTCATTTTAACAACGCTTTTCACAGTTCACTTCTCATATTGACGGTCGTGCAGGTATGCCTTACTTTACCCGTATCTTTAATTCTTATATTTTTTATAACCTACTAATTACTAATTGTTCTCTACGACTATTTATGAACTGGCTTGACATCGCTGCTTATAACAGCTTGTTCATTCTTGAACACAATATTCAGCCAAATGACGTTGTTTCGCAGTGGGCAGATAACCGTATAAAGTTTTTACAAATACTTGGAAAAGAACTTGTTATTCTTTACATGAAACAACGAGCATATGCAATACCAAATCTTCATCTATCCATTAGAAGAGCAATGGAAATGAAAGGTGTTAAAATATCATCAAATGAGATAGACAGTGTGAGAGCAACCAAGAGGGGAAGATGCAAGATGTGTGACAGGAATAGAGATAGGAAGGTGCAGATACATCTACATTATACCCTGCAAGTCACCTTTTTGGTGGATGGCAGGGGGTGCAGTACACCAAGGGTCCATAGTTTTCCTACGTTATCTTTTCCTATTATGGTCTCTTATCGTACTAGGGAAAAACGATCCTCTATATCGCTCCGTTCTACAGTCGATCTCGCGAATCTTATCCTCACTGTCCTGCCTTCCGAGATACGTCGGGCTTCTGATAAGTCTTACTACCTCATTCGCTAGTCCCTCCGACATAAAGTCTTCCAGTAGTTTAAATCTAGCCTGCAGCCTACGTTCCTCTAACGATGTCCATTTTCTATTAATGATGTTACGCTTTGTTTACTATCGTAATTCTTCTTTACAAATCTAGCTGCCCTGCGCTGAACCTTTTCTATCTCGTTAGTGAGTCCCTTTTCGTAGGGATCCAACACAGCTGAACCATATTCGACCTGCGGTCGAACCAAGGATAAATAACATAATTCTTTCAATTTTCCGGAGCTATTTCGAACTATTCTCCCTATAAAGGCCAGCTTTTTGTTAGCGGCACCTATCAATCGGCGAATGTGGGTGTCCCACGAGAGATCACGATGGATCGTGACTCCGAGATATTTAATCGAGTCTAAAACTGGGATCTCTACTCCGTCCAACGTATAATTTTTATCCGACGAGATACTATTGGTTCTCCAGAAGTTGATGACGCAGCTTTTCTTTTGGTTGATCTCTAACTGCCACTCCTTACACCATGCAGAAATAGCTTCTAGGTCATTTTGGAGATGCTGGTGGTCTTCCGGATTGCTTATTTCTCTATAGATGACGCTGTCGTCCGCGAAAAGTTTAATTTTACTTCAGACTGCTGAGCTGATATCGTTTACATAAATTAGAAATAATAACGGACCAATTACACTACCCTGCGGAACGCCAGAGACAACCTCCACTAAGTTCGAAGTTTTCCCATCTAATCACCTTCTGCTTCCTATGATTTAAAAATTCACGGATCCAACTAACGATTTTAGAATTAACTCCTAAGGTTTCTAATTTCGTTATTAACTTCCTGTGAGTTACCTTATCAAAGGCTTTCCTAAAATCTAAGAAGATGGCATCGACCTGCGTATTCTTTTCTCCGCTTCTCAGTACATAATTAACATACGGCGTACAACATGCAATCAATTTATATGCAAGCAGCACAGTGAGAAACTAACTATATATGTAATGAGTGTAAGAATTTTAAATAGCCACGGTATACATGTATAATTGTGGAGATTATATATATTATTGTAAGTGTAAAAAATGTTACATAAAAATTGTAATTGTATTTTGAAGTTATATTCATACCATCTTATTCAAATTTGCCTAATTGTAAGGAAATAAATGAATTATCTAAATCAACAATTAACAAATATAATGTTTACAATTTAATGCAAGAGTAAAATTTCTTAACCATTTCATTATTAATAAATTTAAAAAATAATCCATACTCCTTTAGTTTAATTGCTAACTATTTATATTTATGGGGTCAAATCTGACTCTACTTGCCCGGTTACGGTACAAATTAAGCTTGCCCGTTTAAAGGTTAAGTGGTTTGAGGTTTGGTTGGTTACATTTTTCTCCCTCGGGTTGGGGGGTTTTGGAGGGTTTTATTAGCGCATTTTCCCTCCCTCTGGTTGAGTTAATTGGTTTGTGGTTTGGTTCGTCCCACTTTTCTACCCCGGACTGGGTTAAGGGGTTAGGAGTTTGGTTCTTTCTATTTTCCTCCCTCGGGTTGGATTGTGTTTGGTGGTTTTATTCGTTCCATTATCCTTCCTCGGGTTGAGTTCAGGGGTTGGGGGGTTTATTCACAGCATTTTCCTTCCCCGGGTTGGGTTAAGTGGATGGGGTTTTGGTTCGTTCCATTTTCCTCCATCGGGTTGGGATATGTATGGGGATTTTATTCATCACATTTTCCTTCCTCGGATTGAGTTGAGTGGTTGGGGGCTTTATTCGCTCCTTTTTCCTTCCTCGGGTTGGGTTATGTTTGGAGGTTTGGTTCGTTCAACTTTTCTCCCCCGGGTTGGGTTAGCTTGTTGGGACAGTGCCATTATATTTAACCTTTTTCGTGCATTTCAATTTTAAAGTTGTTTTTAAAAGACTGACAATTAATTACCTTATCAGTAGTTAGTCGACTTAGTTAAACCCACTAATAATTGTAATATATTTTGATTATCACACCATTTCCGTCAAATCATGCTGGTACTGTGACGAGCGTAATCCTGCTGGCGCCGAACTCTCCCGTCGCCAAATCGTCCCGACGCCGAAACGGTCGCGCGGAACTACCAGAATCTACTATATACTTTTAGAATTGTCGGATCATTCCTAGATCTGCCCAAACACCAGGATTTGTTCGTCCATTTTGGCAAATATAGATTTGCCCGGTCATATCTAGATTTGAAGAAAGATTTGAAGTTTTCCCGGCGAATGAATATGAGTGAATCAGTAACCCTGAAGATGGCGTCGAAGTCAGACGCCGAAACGTTGGTCTTGGAAGACGACATGACCCGGGCAGTAACCCGAGAAAGATTTCTCATATCTAGATTTTCACAATTTCGGGATTTGCCGGTAACATATATCATTATATATAGACGCTTCTTACTTATTATATAACATAAGGAGGATACTAGTGTATACGCATTTCCACGTGAGCTGGAGATTCTAAATTATTTGTGTCAGTAGGACTATGACTTAAAATTCGCAATTGTTTAAACAAAGTTTCTGTTTATGTATTTCCAAATTTGCTACGAAGCTGAAATTTTTGTAAAGGTAAAATTTGTAAAAAGAGAAATAGGCATTCTAGAAATTTTGATATTTCAATTTGTTTGACTGTAAAAAATTCTTAAAATTCAAACAAATAGATAAATATTAATATGCTTAGAGACGGGCTAGGGAGCTTGAATGTTTCCGTTATTTAGAGCTTAGTGCAGATGCACAAAGAAACATCTGAAAATTTCCATGAATTTGTTATTGTGGGCGTTAAAAGTTTTTAAAACGTAAACAAATGGATTAATATTATTTCATTTCTATATATGTTACAAATTTCAAATTCGGCAGAAATATGTGGAATTACATGCCTGAAAAATTAATATTTTTCAAGGTGAGCTGTAATGCTTCTAGAATTCAATCACCAACTACTTGTACACACACACACACACACACACACACACACACACACACACACACATATATATATATATATATATATATATATATATAGTTATGAAAAATGTCGCTTATTTATTTATGATCCTAGGTAGAATTCCTAAAAACCTTTTAGCGCTTCCAATGAGAGAATTTTCACTTTGCTAAACTGCAGGTAGACTCACATGAAAAATTACGCTAGATAAATATCAGCACTAATAAAATTTTTTGTAGTATACCCAATAAAATCATGACGCTTAAAGAACGAGGAAAAAGATCACCATTTCTGGCAATAATAAATTACTGTAGCATTCAGAGTTTTTCTGACGCTTATTATGCTGGGAATCGATATGACATTTAAAGGGAATAGGATCATATAATTAGGCTTGGTAAGATTCTATTTAAATCGATAAATTTTGATAAACATCGAATTTAAAAAAATTTATTCGACGAAACTGAATTTTCGTCCACAAGTGTATATTTTCGCCATTACATTTTTTACGAAATTTAAGCGTCATCATTTTAAAATTTTGTTTTCCGCTCTCAAATTTAACATATTTTACCACCAAACATCAAAAACGGTTGACAGTCTGTACTTGTCATATCTAACGTACACACAACATTCGGAATTTGCTTTCTAATGTGCTTATGTCACTGTCGTAAGGGCACTTACTGAGCAGCGGCGGGATCAAAAGGTAAAGGACAAAATACTATGGTCGGCTTATTGGGCTCTTTCTTTACCGTCGCACAATGGGGAAAACCTAATTAAACCTGGGCAAAAAGCTAAACTTCACAATGTAGGCAAGTCGGTAACGTAGGTGGTTCTACTGTAATAACAGTTCAAATTTACCTGTTCATCGTGTCGGTTGTAGTCAACGTCATGTACCCAAATTTAGTTCAACTGAAGTGACGATTATTTTTCGAAATATTTAAGGTGAAGTGAATAGTAGTAACAAATAGATTCCATTCCTGGAGGTATGGTAAATATTTTATCATACTTATTTCTTTTATAATCATGCATGTTATGTTTCCAAATTAATTGATATTACATATTTAAATAGATAGGTGAAAGTTATCATGTTATTTCTTTCGTCGAAGCTTTTTGTAACTCATTTAACGTCATTTACTTATGCTTTAAATTAGGAGATGTAAAACGATTCGTCGTTTAACTAAAATGACAAAATCCTTCTGCTAATACCTGCAACTCTTACAGAATTTTTATTTTATGTGTGACATTAACCTCACAACTTTCGTACGCTAATTCTCTTTTTTATTTCGTCACTTTTTTATTTGAAAAATAGAATACATGTTTATATTGCAGGATCTCGTGATCAGCATATCACTATCAGCAGAAGAGAGTTGTTTTCGATTATGCGCGAAAGCTCTTCATAAGATTTTATTGCTCAATGCGAACATTTGCGAAAACGGCTCACAGAAATAACTCGCTACCCGGCTGATTCACACAGTGTAATAAAAGAAGTGTTATCGCAATATTTTTTCATCCAGTCAAAGTGGCAAGCTGCATCGAGGAGACATGATTACATTATACATTATATATACATCTTACCCCTTCAATAATATCACAAGAAGGGAAAGAAATATTTGTGAAACACGAGTTGTTATTCACGATGATCGAAGAAAAAGTCTGTAACGCACTGTCGGCAAATACATCTACACAAATATGTCATTTGTGTGGTGCCACTTCAAAGGATTTTAATAACATTGATGAAGTTCTTCAGAGGAAGATAGACAAATCAAAATTACGTTCTGGGCTATCGATTTTACATGCCTGGATTCGTTTATTTGAATGCTTATTGCATTTGTCATATAAAGTTTGCGCTGGCAAATGGCAAGCGCGTGGTGAAGAAGACAAAAGGAAAGTCGCTGAAAGTAAAAAAAGAATACAAAATGAGTTCAAGTCACAATTGGGTCATATTGTTGATCGACCGAAACCTGGATACGGATATACCAATTATGGCAATACAGCTCGGAGATTTTTTGAAAAGGCGTCAGTAACTTCTTCAATCACAGCTTTAGATGAGGATATTGTAAAAAGATTTCGAGTAATATTACAAACTCTTTCAAGCGAGTACAAGATCAATATAGAAAATTTTCAAGGATACACTTTGGAAACAGAAAGGTTGTACGTGGCAAAGTACCTGTTGTATTACGGTGCATAAAATATTAGTTCATAGCTCTCAGGTCTTATCATTATTTTTATTACCTATCGGGTAATTATCTGAAGAATCTCAGGAGATACTAAGAAATATCTTGAATGGTTTACGAAGAAATGTTCAAGAGTGAAAACGATGGAAGATGTCTTTAACTGGCTAATGGTATCTCCCGATTCTTACCTTTCAAGCATTAGGAAATTACCACCAAAAAAATTAAAACATTTATCAGGGACATTTATTGAACTCCTCTAGGATACCGATATCAATGAAACAATAGAATCAAAGTCAGATTCAGATGGAGACGTATCGACAGATAGCGATTAAGTTTCTATTATTAATATCTTTGCAATGACGAACACGAAAAATAAATATTTTTGAAAAATTTTTAAAAGATTCATTTTTTTCTAAATTTTCAATTTTCACGGTTTTGGTAAGTATTTAATTCTTAATTGTGTTTATTTTTTGCCTTATTATCATTTTTGTTATATATTTCATAATGTTTATACCCTGTAACGCGGCTAAAAATTTTGGCAAGGTACGATATTATTGAAAATTCCCCACTGTGCGTCGGCCAGATTCGATAATCCATACGCACTTTTGACTCCATTTACCGAAAATTTGGGAGACGTCTATTCCATCCTTTGCGCGACATTGCCTGCCGACCTCCTCCATGAGGCCAAATGAAATTTTTCCCCGGACTGAAAAATGAGTCAGGTGGCTTTATATCATTTCATATTAGATATCGCTTTTTAATAAATTTAAATGCAATGTTTGTGTGTATTTCTGGGTAATTAACCTCTTGGATTATTTTAACCAAAATATAAACGTCGAAAACTTAAATGCCTAATTAAATGTATAAAGATGAACGTTGATGGAAGTAGTTGATTTTTAGGAAAAATAAATTATGGTAGTGGTCGCTTTTAATAAAATTGTAACGTCGAAAACTATCAAGCCTAGTAAAATATATTAAACGTCGATATTAGCCGCCGAATTTTAAGGAAAAATAAACGCGTCGATTTTTCAGAAAAATAAGCGTCAAAATCTACCATACCTGTGGTAGTAGTAATTTTAAACGTCGATATTCGTCAAAAATCTCTCGGAAAATAAAATAAAATTTAATTTGTCGATTTAAAAAAACGGAATTCTACCAAGCTTATACATAGTTTACAGTATTAGGAAGAGCTAATGTATTATTATTCTTAGTAACAACCTTCATTTCTGAATATAAATAAATCTTTTGAGCATATTCTTGCTCTAGGTAAGTTATAAATCTCTTGCGTCTATGGATATGCTAAGTTGGTGGCTTAGAAGTATTAACAATGTTAGTGGCATAAAATGTTCTCATAACTTTAACATAACAACATCTAATCTTACTTGGGTTATAAAACAACGTCATACAAGCACATACGACTGTAAAATACGAGTATAGTAAACGTTTTGTTGATTCTATGGTTAATTTGTAACTTTTAAAATTGTTCTAATATGCAAGAACAGCCTCCATTTCATTAATCTCTGAGATTCCCGAAAAGAAAAATGAAGATGATAGGTAGCTGTTATTCCGTTTCATAATCAAACGATCTTTGTATTGAATTAGAAAGCCCTGCAAATTATCGAGTCTGGTTATCTCTCAGTTATAATTATCTGATGCTCATTTGTTTACTCCGGTCAGGTGCGTATTATTTACAGAGTAGAATTAATTTCTCCGCGTCGCGAAACCGCGCCAGCCGTCGCACGGAGCGCTTCGTTGCGGCGCTGAATATATCGTGACATCGCTGAATCACAAGTTAATGTGACATTTCAGCAGGATAAATGCGTCAAATTGGATCGACATCGAATATCCGATTAGATTAAAAAATAAAACATTATTAACCGTGACTGTTTTTCAATTCGAAAAACTATATAAGCTTCATTTTTCGCAACACCGCTCTTCGCGCAAAGCTACTTCCAGATTCCGTATGGTTTGAAAGGGAATAATAGATTTTCGGAGTCGGTTTTGGATGATAAATGCTGATTCGACATTTTTCTTGAGCATAAAAATCGTCGCAAGAATGCATGTTTCAATTGACATCTGATAGGTCATTATTTCCTATATTTATATTTGCGTAATTTAATAATCAGTGACCATTTGCGTTATTACTTAAGAATTAACAGACAGTCGCTGACAATTATTTAGTTCTCAATTTTTACGAATGCTGATTTGAAATACAGCCTTATTCATTGTTTTTCTAAGTTTCACACTTAAAAAAAAACCCTCTTGTAAAATCTCGAAACTGCCTTTTTTGTCGTTTTTTTCCGGGGGAAACTAATCTCTTCTCTCCCACTATTTATAAATCTCTATCTTTTTTCTGTCTCTCGCAAAATAACTTATTTTTCACCGGTTTGAAATCAAAACCGAATACGCCAGGACGGTAGATTATTTGGAATGAATATAATAAGAGTAAATATTATCGTTGAATATAATAGGAGGGCTGTCGAGACCAACCTGACATCAATTACAGGAAAATGTACGATTTCTGTTATTTTAAACGTATGATGCTACTTTTAATAAAAAATTAATTAAAGAAAACAATCTGAAAAGCTTTTTTTTCAATTACAAAATAAACACTACTTTTACGGTTTACGTAATAACACCAAAAGTTTTCAGCATCATTTCTTCTACCTAAATCGTCTCTTTCTTCTAAAATGCCCTAAGCTTCTCTTAGCAAAGAAACAATGTCTCCTTTGATTAAAATTCTTGTTTCTTTGTCAGTTTTGTTCTTTGCTCAGAGCTATTAGTCGACTTTACATCTCGAAAGCTTTAATTAAAGTGCACCCCCTTTCATTTACTCTACTTTATACTCATTCGTTACTTTAGCTCCTCGAAGATTTTACTTGTAATCCTTATTTAGATATCTAACCTTCATTTCTTAGAATTTAAATGAAAAAGAAACTTGTAAATTTCCACCAACAATTTTAATATACGACCGGTTTCGCCTGTTACAGCATCACCACGGTCGTGTATTAAAAATTTTGGTGTAAATTTACAAGTTTCTTTTCCATTTAAATGGAATCTTTCCACAAAGTGGAGCCTTCCTAAGTGGACTTTGTTAAGTTCTTAGTTATGCATCATAGATATTTTGTTATATTTATTCAACGTCACTGCCTCTAGAAATTTAATTGCAGAAAAATTACATAAACGTTTTCATGATTTTAATTATCTATCATCGACTGATAAAATAGTTTTGAGAATTTTACAACCTAGATGACTAGGAGTGTTGTGCTATAGTTATGGTTATAAATATACTTCATATTTCGCAATTCAAAATATCTCGGTATAGTAATGGTTAAAATTTGACTCGAATGTATATCTTTGGTGATATCTAGTAAAGGCAACTTGTTGAGAAGGCGGCACCTGGATATAAACATAAACGCAGTGGGAGTATATCATATGTCGGCCCATTCGTTCAGTAAGTAATCCCTCTCCAGAGATCGCCGCTACGTGCCCGAAGGCCAGGAGAAAGAAAAATGTACACAGATGCAACAAGCGGCGAGGGTAAGAAACGTATCTTTTGATGCTCCATAAAGGAAGAAAAATGTCTTCCTCCGTTTCATGAAAAGGATCGAACTAAGCGTTATTCGAGGAACGCTCATTAGAAGAAGAAAAAGGGCAGCTTTTCTTTAATCATTTTTTAACAAACCAAAAACACAAGTTGAAGTCGTAAATGGGTTATATGTAGCTTGAAGAACAATGACGTTGTTGGCCAACGTATTGCTTTTATTATATATGGAATCGAAATATTCAAAATACGGGCCAAGGATTGCCTTTAAAATTTGTTGACTACTATTACTCACATCGTATTCTGTACGTTTTCCACTAAAATTTACGGCTGGTAATACCATATTTTTATTTGAGCTGAACTTTTGCATCTCTGAAGAATTCAATTTAGAAAATACCTAATACCTAATGATTCTCTCAATACCAGTAATCTAATACGTATATTAAAAAGAATGCCGTCCTTTTTTCTGTGTTTGCACGGTTTGCACGTTTGCACAGTTGCAGCACATTTTTCATTTGCATTTTAAAATCACTTAGCATTGCAATATGAATACGAGACTTAAGCCAAACGACGCCTAAAAGTACGGATGTTTATTTTATAGCCATAGATTATCAAATACAAGTCGAATCGTTCAACAAATTCGTTATTAACACGAAAATTTGGCTAAATTTTAGACGAAAAATATCGTCGTCAAGGGCGACGGCATTGTTGCTGATCAAGCAAAATTACTTCTATATCTAAAAGCAATGACATGAACTTTGATATATTGCATTTTTAATCAATTGTGAGAACTCTTCTTATATATTTAGAATGCATTTTAATCGAAAGGGAAGTAATGATGGCTTAATTTGAACGATAGGTTTGTTTATTGCGGTGCCATTTCCAAGGCGTGGATGAAATGCGAACGAACATACGATCGCCAATATTTTAATTAGCTATTTGTTATGTTTACCTTGACATCGAAAGAACTTAGTAAGTAGCTTTTTTGATTCACACATTTTTTGTAATCACTATAAAAGCACCGGCCATTAGTCAAATATCTTGCTTAATTATCGAAAGAAATTAATCATAATCTTTGTCAATATAGTAATTTGCTTTAAACTGCCCAATAAAATTTGCAAAGGAAAAGATATTTTCAATCTACGCGTGAAGTATCTTCCTATTTGAAATGTTGAGTTGTTCATCATTACAATGCATTGGAATCGTTTCTGACTTAAAGTTTTAACGCTACGTGTTTATTTGTTTTAAATTTACATGAAACTTTTCACATAAATTTTCAATCGGTTCTTGTCCTTCAAGATTTTGTTTCATTTCAACCTCTTTATGGAATGTCGAAAAATCAGAAAAATCTAATATGAATGTTTAGGCACTTCCAGATAAGCTGGAGATTCGAATTTTTTTTAGGTGGGAATTTGTGCAAAACCAACTAGAAAAATCGAAAATCATGATAAAGTGCAACACTGCGGCCGCCAAAAATTCGCAATTGTTTAAACATATTTTCAGGTTTTATGTATTTCCAAGTGTGCTACGGAGCTGTAATTTTTGTTCGAGGTAGAATAAAAAAAACGAAATAGGTATTATAGAAATTTTGATATTTTAATTTGTGTTGCCGTTAGAAATTGTTAAAATTTAAATAAATAGATAACTCTTTAGGTACTACGGAATGATGATGATTTCAAGTTATTTACAGAATAGTACATTTGCCCAAATAAACATTTGAATTTCTCCATAAATATATTAGGGAGGCCATTAAAATGTTTTAAATTTAAACAATTAGAAAAAAATGATTTCACTTCTAGAAGTGCTACAACTTTAAAATTAGGCAGAAATGTGTAGCATTAGTACCCCATAATAGAGAAAGTATAAAATTCTTAAAATCGCAAAGTTTGAAGATTGTATTAATCTATTATTTTTCATAAGGGAAAAACGAAACTCGCTGCGGAGGTGAAATCTTTAGAATTAAAGAAATATTTGTAATGATGAAATATCTGTTTGAAAAATGATTGTTTTTTTCAAGGTGATGCTTGCAGAATGCATGCACCTTCTACTAGTGTGTATATATATACATACATATACATATATATATATATATATATATATATATATATACTTAAGGAAATGAAAAGGTAGTGATAAGGGTGGCAACAAGGTGTTGACGGAAGCCAAGTGGACACTTACCAATTTGAGCACCAAGTTGGCAGGCTGCTGGGGGCGTCAAAGAGACACACGTAAATAAACACGCACACAAAAACGAAAGCTTTTCGGGAATATGCCCTTTGTCAGCGATAGAGAGAGAGTATGTATATATATATATATACTAGTAAAATGTCCTTGCATTCTGTGAACATTTCATCTCTCCTTGAAAAATATTAATTTTTCAGAGAGATATTTCATCATTGGAAACATTTTTTTAATTCTAAAGATTTCACCTCTGCACCGATTTACGTTCTTTCCTTAAGTACCAATAAAAAAGTTAAACAATCCCTAAAATTTTGCAATTTTACGAAAATTACATATCTTTATTCACAGTAAGGTAATAAATCCACACATCTGCCAAATTTTAAAGTTGTAGCTTATCTAGAAGTGAAATAATTATATATATAATATCCTTATTCTGGACGTTGGCCCGTCCGTCTGTCCGTCCGTACGTCCATCCTCCTTCAGTTCATCCGTTCATTCATCTATCCGTCCATCTGCCCTTCCGTCCGTTGTTCAACCTAAACGCTCTACAGAATCCCCATAGGAGAACACTAAAAAATAACTTTTTTCAGTTGTAGGCTTTTTTCTTTTGCAAAATTAAATTAGAAGTAATTGACCTGCGATATTTCGACCTTGACCATTTTAAAGAAAAATAAATAATGTTTCTTACTTTTATCGTCAAATTTCAACTGCCATTCGAAAACGCTCAAGTTATACGTTTAAATCACATTTATTGGAAAAGTTTTAGCTTTTTAAAGATATGTTGTCTTGCCGACCGTGTCACTGCTAAACCTCGAGTGCGTATTGTGGTCCGTATACTATATGCGTAAGGAAAGTATGTTTTGAATGCTTTAGTACGAGAGAGAGAGAGAGAGAGAGAAGGCGCCCGAATTATTTTTAATTAAAATCATGTTTTTCATAATTTTCTTTTCAGTTAACTGCTAATTGAAGTTTCTTATAATTAACTATTTTTATAGTAATTTTCGTATGTTTTTTGTAGTGCATCTTATTATTAACCTGAGTTATAAATTCGCATCGCATATATCACATATGTATCACTCAAAAAGCCATTCCTTAACATGCAGAACTTTTTCGTTTACATTTTAAAATATTTCAAGGATGAGGAGGAATTTAACTTAGTAATGCGAAGAGAATTATTTAAATCTCATTCGGAAATCTCCAAAAATTACGTTTTAATACGAATTTTTACGTTTTTATGCATTTAGTTTATATTAGACCTCTGTTGTCCCAATTGTTGAATTCTATTCTTGGCCTCATAATAAATGCACCAATTTAGTGCTTTAACACGGATCAGACTTTTCTGCATGGGTATAACTTATTTGCTGAATCTATTCATTAATTAGAGGGAGGATGGAAAAAAGAATGTAAATGAGCAGAAATTGAGAAAGATGAGGACGTAGCATTTGTATAGGATTAGAAGGAGCTACAGTACAAAAATAATAATAAATTATAATTGATTATAAAAAATGTTATACTATTCAATCATGCGCCATTGCCAAATCGTGGGAATTCATAAAACTAAATATAGGTAACATAATTTTCAATGGATTTTTTTTTAACTGATAATATAGCAAATATTTAGAACCGAATTTCAAATAGGAGTAAAAAAACATTTTATGACTTTTATTTAATTTTTTTTTAACTAAAGTAACTTTTCTGGAAAATTTTAAAAACTAATATAGTTAAAACCCTCCCTAAGGACTGCATAACCTTACAGAGGTGGGAGGGTTTGTGTACTCTTACGAACCAAAGAGCTATGCCGGCGGGAGATAATTCTCCTGGTAGGACCATCCAAGCCGGAAAGGTCTGAGGGGAAGAGTCAGACTAAGAAGCAGTCTTGGGGGTTTTACATCCCCCTGTGCAAGGGCAGCAGCTTGCACAGTACCTCTGTAGGTGGTGATCATGTGGATCTGAACAGCTACAGATGGGTAATCACTCTGTGAAACTGCGATGAGGAAAGCAAGGGGAAACTACCTCATTATATTTCCCATGATAGGCTGAAAAGCTGAAAATGCCTCTATGGATCTTTCTGAGGTAAAATATTCCGGAGGTAAAATAGTCCCCCAATCGGATCTCCGGGTGGGGACTACCCTAGGGGATGCACAGAGGAAATGTAAGATTAATAAGAAAGCAAGTAGTGAGAAATTAAAAATAGGCACATGGAATGTTAGGACTATGAATTCAGGGGGTAAACTAGAGAACTTAAAAAGGAAAATGAGAAGGAATAATGTAGGTATAGTAGGTCTTAGTGAAGTTCGGTGGGAAGGAGAAGGCGAGATAAATTCAGACGAATTTAAGATTATTTACTCGGGAGGGGAGAAAAAGGAAAGGGGAGTGGGGATTATAATGAGAAAAGAGATAGCTGAAAGAATTAGTAAGGTAGTGACAGTTAATGATAGATAAATAGCCCTAAAACTCCAGATGGAGCCAGTGGAAATGCTTATAATTCAAGTGTATATGCCAACAACTAATGCTGGCGACGACGAAGTAGATGAAATCTATGAACAGATTATGGAGATATTGGAGGAGGAGGGAAAAGGAAGGATCACCACCATAGTAATGGGAGACTGGAACAGTGTAGTCGGAGAGGGGCAGGAAGATAACATAGTGGCAAAATATGGACTAGGGAAGAGGAATGAAAGAGGAGAGAAACTTATGGAATTCTGCCATAGAAATAGATTAATTGTAACTAATACATGGTTTAAGCATCACCAGCGAAGACTTTACACATGGAGAAGCCCAGAAGACCAGAGACGATACCAGATATATTACATACTAATCAATGAAAGATTTAGAAATAGCATTAAAAATGTGAAAACACTACCAGGGGCAGATATCGATTCTGACCACAACCTTTTGGTGGCAAATATACAATGTAGACTGAAGAGCGTTAAGAGAAACATAAGAGTTAACAAGAAATGGAACTTAGAGGAACTCCTTAAAAACAAGGAGGCTATCATGACTGAGCTGGAGGAAAGGTTGGGGGAGAGATCTGAAGAAAATAGGAAGAATGTAGATGAGGAGTGGAGATACATCCATAGCAACATTGAAGATGTAATGGAAAAGAAGGTAGGAAAGATAACGGGTGAAAGAAACAAAAAACCCTGGATCACAGCAGCCATGCTGCAAAAAATGGAAGAGCGGAGAAAGTGGAAAAACATAAACACTGAAGAAGGCCAAAGAAAGTACAAGGTTTTAAATAATGCTTTAAGAAGGGAAACAGATAAAGCAAGAGAACAGTGGATAAATGAAAAATGCGAGGATATTGTCGAATGTGAAAGAATTTGTAGAACAAACCTCATGTATAGCAACGCAAGGGAACTATTCAAGAAAAAAGCAAGAAAGATAGGACGTAAAGGAATCATGAACAAAAGTGGTAAAATAGTATCGGAGCCAGACAATGTAAAGAATGTCTGGAAAGAATACATTGAGGTTTTGTATGACAAAGAAGGAAAGCCAAGAAATATTGAATTAAATGAAGAAGAGGATGTGGAAGAAGATCAGCTAGGACCAAGTATTCTCGAGCCTGAAGTTAAAAGAGCAATTGATGACATGAAAAGAAGGAAGGCTGTTGGGAGTGATGATATACCCGTGGACGTTCTTAAGGTTTTGGGGTCTAAAGCAGTTAAGCAACTCACAAAATTTTTTAACCAAGTATATGATACTGGCATATGGCCTGAAGATTTTTTAGATGTTGTGATGGTACCACTGGAGAAAAAGAATAATGCAAAATGTTGTAAGGATTACAGAACTATTAGTTTAATTTCTCATACAGCTAAAGTTCTAACCAGAATAATAACCAAAAGAATTGAATGTAAAATAGAAAAGGAGCTGCAAGATAATCAGTTTGGTTTTAGAAGAGGAAGGGGGACTAGAGATGCTATAGGATGTATGAGGATGATGATAGAAAGAGCGCTAGAAGTCAATAAAGGTATGTATTTTTGTTTTGTTGATTGGGAGAAAGCTTTTGACCGAGTGAAATGGGATAAAATGCTGGGTATTTTAAACAAAATAGGAATAGATTGGAAAGATAAAAGACTGCTTAAAAACCTTTACTTTGATCAAAAGATTAGAGTCAGGGCTGAAGGAGAAGAAACAGAAAGTACTTCAATAGGGAGGGGAGTGAGGCAGGGTTGTCCTATTTCACCAGCGATATTTAATATTTATGCAGAAACAATAACAGAAGAAGCGTTGATGGAAGAGAAAGGATTTAAGATAGGAGGTGAAAGTATTACCACCATTAAATACGCAGATGATCAGGGCTTAATAGCAGAAGGCGAGAAAGAGCTTCAGAGGATGACAGACAGACTAGTGGAGGTTGGCCAACAATATGGAATGAAGATCAATACAGAAAAAACGAAAGTCATGGTGGTTTCAAAGGAACATAAAGAATTAAATATAATTGTAAATGGCAAAATATTGGAACAAGTAAGTAGTTTCAAATATCTCGGCAGTATATTAGCGCAGGATGGAAGTAGTACACAGGACATCAGAAGTAGGGTTGCAATGGCAAAAGCAGCATTTAACGAGAAGAAGGAGCTTCTCACAAGCAAGAAAATAAATTTAGAAACAAGGAAGAAATTAGCAAAATGCTACATATGGAGCATAGCTCTTTATGGTGCAGAGACGTGGACGGTAAGGAGAAAGGAGGAAAAATATTTAGAAAGTTTTGAGATGTGGGTATGGAGAATAATGATGAAAGTGAAATGGACAGAGAGGAAGAGAAACGAAGAAGTATTAGAAATGGTGGGAGAAGAAAGGACGCTAATAAAAACAATCAGGAGAAGAAAAACAAATTGGATAGGGCACATATTGAGAAGACAGTGTTTACAAAGGACGATCTTAGAAGGAAAAATTAGTGGAAGAAGAGGAAGAGGGAGAAAAAGAATAAGAATATTAGATAATATAAAGCAGGGATATAATACTTATAGAGGTATAAAAGAGGCTTCTAGGGAGAGAGAGAAATGGAGGCAGCGATACAGTTAAAACCTGTCTTCGGACAGAAGCATGATGATGATGATAGTTAAAAGAAAAGTGCGATCTTAAAATATAGTTAAACTCATTGGAGATCGTGTATTTAGTTAATAGTAAGTAAGTCACTACATATTTTTCCTTTGATGGAAAATTGACTGTTCGTTCACATTTTATCCTGTATTTTTACGATGTAATAAGAATTAAATAATTCATTTATTAAGTTAAATTCTATACGTTTTATATAACTCATAATTTCCTAAAATATTTTAAGTAAATTTCAGCTACTTCTTTATGCATTAAATCATATTATTTCGATTTTCCTCTTATTTTCAGCAAATATTTGGATAATCATTTGGCCTCTCTAATAATAATTACTTAAACCGTATAATTAAAAGAAAGATAAATTTCAAAAACACTGATTTGATTGTGCATGATATTCAAACCATATCATAGCATATCTAACTGATTTTTCATATCGAAATCAAATATGTTTTGAATACTTTTATGATAATCCCGTCATATTTGAAGGGCAATTAAACTAGTATTTATCCATTTGTTACAATTTTAACTGCCGAAACAACATATTCTCCGAGATTTTCAAATGTTTATTTGGGTATGTGCACTAAGCGATAAATACCTTAAAAATTTCAGCTCCAACACGACATTACTTTTTTCACAATTCTCTAATATTTCCTTTTTTGGAGTTTGACGTCGTTATAAGTTTACGGCGTAGTTTTAAATCAAATGCATTATAATACAATCCACTTATTCTCTTTAGAAGCACTAAAGTAAAGCTATTATTATACACAGTTCATCAACCCCAATAATTGAAAGGAGTTCTTTTATTTACTAACATATATCGCGTTTTAAAATTATGACGTCATCATATGTATAATCAATGGGACAATAAGAATTTCTCTATTAACAAGCATTAAGGCGATGCTATTATAATATAGATTGTCAATTCCCATTGGAAAAAATGTCATGGTTGTTATGGTAGATGATGTTCTTTATTGTTGAGCATCTGTATTTTAGTGCTTTTCGTCATTGTTGAAAATCAGTTATCTTCGTGATGTCCGTCCGTCCTTACGTATATATCAGGGAAGAATTGGTTCAACTGATTTCAACCAAATTTGGTACATAAAATAAAATTTGTAGAACATACCATAATGAAATCAAGATGTTTAAAGCGGAGATACCACAATAAAAAGTAAAATTATATTTTTACGAAGCATGAATTTTAACTCAATGTGGAACATATAATCTTCATATTAATAAATTAGCAAAACAGCATATTTCTACCAGGTCGACAAAACAGGGCTACCACAATATCAAGGATATAATTAGAAGTTTTTAGCTTAACCGATTTGAAAAAGAAATTTCGCTTGTAGGGCGAGTATAAAATGGTAAAATAAAATGAACATGATTCGGGCGTATTTATAAAGCAGGGCTACCAGAACATAAGGAAAAATAATTTTTTTATTTCAAAGCAAATACATTAATATACGATTAAACTTCGGCGAATTTGACGAAAAAAACTTCTGTACTACGGAAAACCAATGCACATATCTACTTGTTGGTGCTTTTCGTCATTCCTGAAAAGAACTATATTATATTCGTGATGTCCGTCCGTCCGTACGCATATATCAGGGAAGAGTTGGCTTAACCGATGTCAACCAAATTTAATAAATACAATCCTCACATAATTTAATGACCGAAATGACATATTTTAACCTGATCCACTTAGCAGGGGGGCCACAATTGCAAAGTTAAACAATTCGATAATTGTGAATTTAGAAGTAATTGGCTTAACCGATTTCAATGATATTTTATATGAAGGAGGCATGTAACATAAAATAACAAAATCAAGATGTATAGCGAAGATGTAAAAATCAGGGCTGCCACAATACAATAATACAAATAATAAAATCTTTTTACACGTATTTGTTACCTATACTGTCAATTTTAACCAAATTTAATATTTATAATATACATATATACACAAAACCATATTAGCATATTTAAACCAAATCATCCGAACAGAGGTGCCACAATTACAAATTAAAATCTTTCAGTAATTAAGGATTTGGAAGGAATTGGCTGAACGGATTTCAAATAAATTTTGTATATGTGCTAGTAATTATGAAAGTGGCCTAAGTAAAAAATCCGGAAAATTTTTATATAATATATCCTTCGTAAGAAGCAGCTATTTATTATAGCTATTATAATGATAAAAAACCTAAGGTACTTCTAGATATTTCACAGAGCTGACATTTGGAGTGAACCTTGGTGTTGGTCCAAAACCATCAGGAAAAATTGAAAATTCCACAATTTCCCCTTAAAACGGCGTCTTTAACACCCCAAAACGTTCATTTTCAAGTCCCATTAGAAAACCATTTATATCCATACAAGCATTTTTATAATTGCATTTTTAAATTACTTTAAATTAAGGTACAAAGTCCAAACTTAAATTAGGAGACGGGAAAAAAGAACGAAGATTATTTTCCTTAAAGTAGAACACGAATCCGTGCCGAATTAGTCCAATTATTCGATTTATACTGCATAAAAACAAGATTTTATACAATTTATAACAATGGCCCAATATTTCTGTCATGACTACGAGACAATGCTTTTCTTCGGGAATTCATTTTACGTTTTAATAAAACTGTGAGAGATAGAGCTTAGTGCCACGAACTGAAAAGTAGCTTAGTGTCATGACGTCAATCTCAGACAGTGACTTGAAAGGTAAATGGTAAACATATTTGGTGCGCAGATAATACTAAGATGAATATTGAGCTGAAATTTTCAGGGTTTGTAGATGTCATGAGTAGGCCATCGGATAATATGAGACAACTCCCGTAGGATTCCTCGGTTCTACTCCAGGCTCTCCAACATTTGAGTTTTTTCTATGCAAATAGCATGGCGGAATATTTTGAAATTAATTTACGGTAATCCTCATCAAGTAGGAGGAATGAAATTCGGTGTGGTGTTTATAGGGCACCAATGCTTGCAGTATGCAAGCACCGATTTCTCGTATATATATGCGATGAAACTTTCTCGACGGTTATTTAAACACAGTTGCGAGTTATTTCAACATGTTTAACGCTTTCGATTTTTATCCGTAAAATTATTGGTATACACCGAATTATATGGACGCCATCATTACAGTTGCCATTTATCTAAAGTGATCAGTCAGTTGCTTAATCAGTGCTGTACTGATTTATCAATTTCATGCTGAGTAGCTTTCTGAGCTGACGATTACCTTATTGCTACTCAATTCAAGTGAGATATGCTTTAAATAATTTTGATCATATTTTTAATTGCAACTGATTTGAAAATGAGTCGGTAAATCGAAAATTCAATATTTCCTTGACATAATTTCTGATATTTAGTTTTTCAGTGCTTAAACATTATACTAAATGTAAGCCATTCGGGTTTATCTTTTTTGGCATGATTACATAAATCACCAGGAGCGCCTCTTCCTTACATGCTTGGTCGAATGATGTGTGCAGTTTTCTCTTTTATTTAGCTAACATTCTGGTATTTTAATACATGTATTACTTTCATCCTACATTAAAATCCGTCTTCTTAGCCAATACAATTGACTATAAATATTAATTTTACGGACGCCAATCAAAGAATACTGGTGATAACTAACGCAAATGTTTCTTGACCGTTGAAATTCATGATGAAACTTTAGCAATAGAAGTTTTTACTGATAATTATCATTTATTAAAATGTCACTCCCGAGTTTTTTTACGAACGAAAATAACGCCCATTTTATTGATTTTGTATCGATAAAAATTAGTCACTTTGTTGACGACCCACATATAAGAAATGTTCACCTCGACTTAAACGCGTTTCCCGAGGAGCGCATTAGTCGGCGGAGAAATTTTGATAAGTGGCTCGGAGGCTGGAGTGCACAGTTTCGAATGCCGTCGAGTTGACTCAAATTTTGACTATATGTTACGTACGGTTTAGACCAACCAGCTTCGGATCTTCTTTGTTTACAGTTTACTCTTCCATCTCTTCGGCGATTAATCGGATGAATGATGTATACATGGAATTCGACTAATAGTGGTTTTTAACCAAAAACAAGCTGAAAATTTCAGTGTGTTTCATAAACTTGAATTTCTTCAGAATCAACATAGTTTCCTGTGGGAAATGCATTCAGATATGGAATATTTCACAAAACAGTTCATGGAACAACGCTGGTTTAATGAACACTTTTGTGTAATGAATATCATGTTGAACTGTCAACGCATACAGAAAAGTTAAAGCACGCAGTTGAAACACCAGGAATAATTTTGGCTATCACCTATTGCCTAATCTTTCGCACTCTGTTATTTCGTATACACCCTTCCCCAGAAATGGTCAACTCAGGACGCGCCGACTCCGAGAATGGTATGCCATACCATCCCAGAAATATATTAAAAGTTAGTGGTAAATCGGTATTATGTATCTATTTGAATTAAAAGGAATGCAAACAAAACTTCCGTAAAACTTAAAAGAAATGCATAAATCGACATGTAAGTTGTAGTCGGACGAGTTTAAGAGTTAGTAATACGGAATAAAATTTCTAATTCTCAACATATCTTTCACGCATGTGCAAATTTGTTCGAACTGAAAAGTATGGGGGTTTTTTCGAAATGAATTGGATCAAAAACATCTTTCACTCTGTAATGAAGGACCGGAATATCATGCCCAATAACATGAAATATAAACTAGTAAATCCACATATCGACAGAGCCACAGGAAATGAATAGATTCAAAATAAAAATCAGAAAAGCAAGTTTGCTGAACTTAATTTAAACTTTGGAATTCCTAAAATTACCATCTAACAATTCCTAGTTTTGACAGTATTATTTCCTTTGGATATGTTTTAACTCTTGAGGTATTTTCGCAAAAAGTTTCCTAAATGTAAATTGGCAAGTTTGTACAATTTTACCTTCACAATGTGACGCGCCATTATTAGAGCCTGACTATCATTGGCTTAACCCCCATGTTTGCGGTTAGGAGAGGTTAGATGCCGGTGAGTGTTGGACGATGAGGAAGAGAAGAAAGACTAGGGATAGAGAGAAGCGAGTGGAGAGAACTTAAGGACGAGGGAACAAGGAATAGGCAGAATAGGAGACCCGAACGGAGAAGATGAGGTGCAGGATGTTTCTTCGGAAAAAATGACTATGAGGGTTAAGGATGAATCAGGAGGGGAAAAGAGAAAGTACATCGCAGACGAAAAGAATGTATAAAAACGAAAAAGATGAAAATAAACATGCACAAGAAAAACAGAATGGGATTAACATGAATTAAATGGATCAAGAGCTTAAAACAGTTAAATAAAAGGCAAGGAAAGACTGATAATTCGTTGTGAAAGTGAAGAAAGTTTCACTAATTGTCGAGATAATGGGAAAATGGAAGTAATTTAAAAAGTTCACCATAAATGAATAGAGGCAGAACATTCTAAAGATAATAATAAGATTTAAAAAGTGTCTTTGGATGAATAATTCAAAAGTAAAAGAAAAATGTCTGGTGATAAACATCAAGAGGAGTAAGAAAAAAGAAGGAAAAGTTTGAAACAATAGATTACCAGAAGTAGCAAAGGTAAGTCTCAAGAGAGTGAATGAGAGAGGGGAGAGAGAGATTGATAAACATCCGAGCATAAAAAACAGACTAAGAACTAGAAGAAAAATGAAGGAAGAAAACGAGAACGAACAGTTAATAAAACACAGACAGATATATGCCTTTATTTGGACCAGTCTGGGGCTTGTTCATTCCCTCTTACATCTAAACTCAATAGTCATATATTTTACAATTACCATACATAAAATGTCAACAAATATTCACAAATTACAGTAAAACTATAAAAAGGTATAAAACGGGCAATAAAAAAGTAGATCAATTAATACAGCTGGAATATAACGAGATAAAAGATACATTTAAGTTAGGAGTGATGGGAGAAAAAGGTAGAAAAGATTTTAAAAAGCGGAAAGGGTAGGAAAATTCCCTTTGAATTACAATGAGAGAAATAATCAAGTGGGCAACCGAATAAGAAAGCGGAAGGAGGAAGGGAGATGGAAAGATGAAAGAGATAAGGAAAAAAGTAAAGAGGTGGAAAAGGTTCCTTAATGGAGACTGATGAAGATGTTCAGAAGGGGAAGATGGGAAAAGAAAGAGTGAGATAAGATAAGAGGAAGGACATTTGGAACTTGCTCCAGAGAATTGCGGAAGAGCACGCAAAGGAGATAGATGGGAGGAGGAATGCGGTTTCAACGGTGCGAGCTGTACGCAAAAGCGATAATAAAGAGCCGGAGATAGTTTCGCGGGAAATAGACCACCGTTAAACAACACCGGGCACAGATTTCGCCGGACGCCCGAGTGCGAAGGAGTTGCGAGGCAACGGTAGTTAGTGTGGGGGGACGGAGGGTTGAGGGGGTAGGGGCAAAAAGGGAACGTGGTGGCTCTCTCCCTCTCTCTATCCTCTGCCTTAGGGTTTACCCTTTGTGGAAAGCGTCGTGGGAATGGATACAGAAGTTCCAGTTATGCTCCAGGCCCGAAGGTCCTTCTGGTGCGCGAAAGAGTATTACAAACAGCGTAGAAGGTGCAAGATGGGTTAATGGAGCAGCATAGAAATAAGTGCTCGCTACTCTCGGTAAACCCTTAACAGTTCGGAGGTGCTTTCATGCCTCTCTCCCTCTCTCTCTTTCCCTCCTCCTCCTTTCCCTCTAACCTATTCCTGTTTTCTAAAACAAACCCCTTTTAGGCACTTTTTTATTTCTCTCTCTCACCTCCTCTTCTTTTCTTTCACTTTTTTCACATTAATACATATGCATGATTTTTAACTTTCCGATTGTCTGAGGCGTATTTGAATTAATAGCAGACCGTTTTTCTGAGGCCAGATAATTGATGGCAGTATTATCTTCAACTTTCAGTGGGACGGGGACTGAAAAAAAGTTTTTCCGTTGTACATAATTTAATTGGGTTATCTCTCCACTCGCTCCAATTTTAACATAGGCATAAAATTACAAATGTCTGAGGTAACATTACATGCAGTGAACAGAGGTTACTCATATAATACGCTGTGGAAATAAAGATCTGTAACCCTTTAAGAGGAGACGTTCTAAATATGAATCGCATATGGGACTTGTTAAACCGAACACGCAGATTTATAAACAAATTAAAGATAGATAATTTCAAATCCTTTTCATTAGTTCTAATTACATTTATATCAAAACGTAAATTATTAGTTACTTATAGGGTTATTACCAGAAAGTAATATATGCATTTAGTGAGATATGATTTTGACCATACTGTAGAAAATCACAGTCATTGCCATTTACAAATTAAGCATGAGCTGCAATCAAGTTTGAATTTAAGGACATAAATCTGCCTTGCCTTCCAGAACAGACCCAATAATTATCACTAAGGAAAATGCATCCAAATTTTGCTCTCGTGCACACGATGTGACAGCTACAGCAAATGATTTCATTAACAATTGGACTAATATAAAAAGGAAAGAAATAAAGACACGTATAAGGAGCTCCTTATCTGGGAGGAAAAATATGGCTAAAAAAAGGTCACTAAATCTCCGAAGGATGCGAGAAATATATATTGTATTCTTTCGAACAGAGGTCGTCAAACTATGGTCCGATGATCGCATGTGACCCTAGAGAGCATTTTATGCTATGTCTCAAGAACAAGCACTTAAAAAATACTTATCTCGGCTATCTCCAATAGCAATAACAAAGTTCTTCTCCTTTTAGAATCCATTTTCGGAGAACTAGCTCTTGAAATTTTTATCCATAAGATGAGGTCAATAACTCCTTGTTGAATTATGCTTTTGTGATAAAACGACCCGTGAAATTTAACACAGAAAATCCTATATTTTCTAATTGATATCTTGTTCATAAAACATTGGATGTTGGATTTTTAACGTTTGAAAAAAAGTTTGACTTGGTTAACACTGTCAAGGTATCGCGGTATCTTCCAATGTTAGCTCTTGTGCACTCCTCCAATGTGCTATCAAACTTCAATGCCATGCACGAAAGTTGGCCGAAATCGGCGCTAAAGAAAATTAACTACATTGTGAACCAGAGGAAGGGATATCGGGCGATAAAACAGGAAAAAGCAGGTTGATACGAATTTGAAAGATAAGAAAATGTCACAATATGACGTAGATGGTTCAAGTCGAGTGGTTGGTTAGCCAGTCGTCGGTTGAGTTTTGAATCGAGGCTGAGAGAAAGGGAATTTTTAACTCCAACGAGACGATAAGATCAGTTAGGAGAAAGGAGCGGATGGTAGGAAGGGGTTTTTGGATGGACGTAGAGCAAACTGTATGATTTGCGAGCGAATAACAAAAACGAAAGTCTAGCAGAAAATTTACGGACCTCGGGGCTTCAAAAATAAAAAAAGAGGTGCTGGCGTGGAATTGGAAGTAACATCACACGCCCAGCATAGATTATTTGGAAGAAATATGTAAAATAAAAGGGAAAGTGAATTAAAGAAGGAAAAACCGTGTTTTTTATATAAAACATCTATAACATGGGTGGGAAAGCTAAGGCCCGCTGGCCACATGCAGCCACCGAGAGCGTTCAATGCGGCCCGCGAAGCCATGATGAACAGAAGACCCTTAAAATTTGGAACAGAAAAATTCATATTTTTTAACCCTAAAAACCGCATTTAGAATTAATTTTCTCTTGCATGGTATCAGAGAATCTGTAGTCGACTTCTGATTTACTAATCTCTGATCCGGCCCGCCGAAGCATTGGCAACAACCATTGCGGTCCTCCAAAGGTTTCGCAACAACCAATGCAGCCCGTCATCAGGAAAAGGTTCCCCATCTACGATCTATAATATTAAACTTTCACAGTTTGAGTACCGAAAAAATGCATTGGTCGCTGATAGTTTGCCCAGATAATATTTTATATTTTAAATAGCTTTAATAGAAAATATTGCTTCGTATATTAATAGGCGAGAAAATTGAAGACCATAGTTTCATTTTCAAATGTCTAGAATGGCCCCTATAAGAATTATGACGAAAACATGCTAATAATTACAATAACCATAAAACAAATTTAAGAAGTGGAATAAAAGATGATATTTTATATAGACGAAACAGTTAGTAAATGAGTACTTGCACGCATGATTTTAGGATTCTCGGCAAATATTTCATAATTATTACTTTTTATATTATAAAATGTAGCTGAATTTAGAAATGAGTAGATAATTTTTTTCTATGACGTAACTTCTATCGAGAGAAATCTTTTACAAATAGGGATAAAGATAAAAACAAATAATTGGAGTTACTGTCATATTGAAAATACTGAAATATACGTTTATGTTTTCAAGGAGTTAATGCATCAAAGTAAAAATAAATTTGCGTCTATAAATTACAAATTACGACGTTTGATATTTTTAGGAAATTAACCATGCTTAAAGGCCAATAAATAGTTCATTTGGAATTTCATTTCTGTTTAAATTGCAGGGAGGACATTTCATAAAACATTTTAATAAATTCATGAATACACACCTAGCTAGCATGAAATTAGTAAGCATTATCATCGCAAACGGAAGATATCTATTATAGAGCCGAGAAGTCACAAGATTTCAAGCAACTCCCTCATTGATATTCCACAAAACTTTAAGCACTCAATTACGATTCGCGGTGATTTGGAGTTTCGGCGGCCACAAGAAAAAAAAAGAAATTTATATGGCGCAGCTTTAATTTTTTTTATAATCCCATCCATTTTACCTCCAACGCTCGAGGCGATTGTTTTTAATCCGGAAAACTAAAACAGTTGGATAATCTATGTACTTGTTCTCAATCTCTTCACCCATCACACTTAAATCTGTCTCCACTTCCTTTTCTTCCTCTGCATACCACCGATGATACAAAAAAAGAAGCGATCGGAGAAAATCAGGCACAGACGGACGAGAGAGGATTCAAAAGTGCGGGCACTTCAAAAATATTAACCATCGCTCTCGGAGATGTTTTTTTCTCTGATGGAAAAAAAGGCAAAAAGTACGTAAAGATATTTTCGTATTTATTTTTACTCCTCTAACTACGGTCCCTGCACCATCTCCTGTTTGCTTGGATCAATCAATTTGCAAATATCTCCCTTACCTTCTTTCTTCCTCCCCTATCTCTCTCCCCCTCTCTACCCTTCAGCGATTGCTATAGGTCCTTCACTGAGAACTTTTCTCATTCGGGAAAATCCAATCACTTATCGAATCGCTGAGTAAGGTTTCCTCTATCGTCAAAATTCTATCCGCAAGCTATCATTCATATATTCTAGGCTGATGACTCCTCGCGGGGAGGGAGTGTGTGTGTGTGCATGCTATCCTTGAATGCGACGATACCTGAATCTCCGAAACGAAGGGCTGTGAGGTAATGTTGGGGGAATCGAATTTCAGCAAACTTGAGAAGTTTCACGAATGGCTCCTACGTTTAAAGTGAAGACGAACGTAGACTTATGAATACACGCAAGTAATTCATCCACGTAAAGGTCCTCACATTACCATGGCATTTTATAAGTAGGTATATGAGTAGTATTCTTATGAGCTACTTGAAATAAATAAGTGAATTCTGAAATATAATTGGGATGAGTATGATCATTTCATCTCGAGGTCATGTCCCGAGAGATTTTAAAGCAATGCAAGCATTGGTTACGTTATCGAGAGAGAATTTTTAAATTAACAATTACATGAAGGAAGTTTGAATGATAATTGCATTTTATTTTTATTTTAAAGTTATCGCATAATCTGATTCTCAAGATTGCTATAATGCTATAAGATAGTCGTTTTCGAAAATGTGCCTTCGAAATCTGAAGAATTAAAAATTTCCTTGCCAAAAATATTTAAAATGTGGTAGAACCCAATTTAAATGAGTGTCTAAAACTTTTTCTCCATCTTTATAAGTATGCAGTTAAAGTTAGAATAATTAGAATGCTAGAATATTCTTAGTAACAAAGCAATCCCAGAATTTTTTCCCGGTTGCTTCCAACCAAGAACTACATAGCTTAATTTTTTCTTTTTGAAGCGAAGCGGAAGCACCCGCGAAACCTTTCATTTCTAGATGCATTTTTATCTGTGTGTATAAGAAAAAATGCCAGAAAACATGACTGTATAGCTCCGAGATGTACAAAATCCTACTTCTTTCGCATTCATAAGTACTAAACTATTCGAGAGAGCGAGGTCTAAAGAAGAAAGCAAACAAAAGTCATCAAGTATTACTACGTCATAAAAAATGCAATCCGACAAAAGCTTAGCACCGGATCCGTACTATCAGCGCTCCGATTATCTCCTCTCATGCATACCAACAGATTGCTTTAGTATGAAACCGTCGCATAAATAAAAAAGTTACTGTTCTGCGAACAATGGCCAGTAGGTTGGCAGCGGGATTGCGTTCGTGAGCGTTATCAATACTGCATATCCATTCGTGCTCACAGACGGTGATTTGTCAGACAAAACTCGCTGCTTGCCGCAAAAAAAACTGCGAGGAAGGATACGTGAGTTTCGAATAAATACGGCGAAATAAATCATACGTTTAACTGTCACTTGTTCCAGCGCCGTACCAACTTAAGTAGCTCTTTTCAACTCTCGCACTCCTCAGTATGTAATCTCCAATTTACTCTACATCATCTTCAAATTTTCTTCTATTCTTTCTGCCAATCAAGCCCTATCTCTTCCCTTTCCTTAATCTCGTCACTTTTTCTGTTCTCTCCGCTTCTACATTAGAATGTTGTTTGCTCCTCTGAATGCATAAATTTCATCTACTGCATATATATAATATTGTGCAAGCTACGGCTAAAATTACGGCCGTTGTTTGATGATAGTTATGTCATTTATTTATGTATTTTTAACTTTTTATCTCTCGTATCCATCTTTTATTTTTGGCTTGTTTTGAATCAATTTAGGAGATCATCCACCAAAATTAGTGAATTAATGCCTCTACATTTAATTGTACTTTTGAATTAATATTTTTTCAGTGAATTAATTGAAACGTAGTAACTCAGCCATAACATATATAAAAAGTAACATGTCTACATAAATGATTAAAGGTATCCACTACTAAAACAACATAATCCATTTAAATCTTATGCTTACAAGGTAACTTCCAAAGACAATGTACTTCTGTCATATTATTATCATTATCCAAAACATATATATTCTTTATCAATTAATGTATTTAAATGTTTGTTGTATTTTATAACAAGTTGACAATTCAGCAGCATTTAAATCATATAATTACTTCGAGATTATATTTCGTTTAACTTTAATTTCAACAATGACTAATATTTGTATATATATATATATATATATATATAACAACTTACGGAAAAGGAAAGGTAAAATAGATATATGGATGTCAACAAGGTGTTGGGATGAGGAAACCCAGTGAGCACTCACCAATCAGACGACTTCAGGTTGGCGACACTGAGCGGGGAATGACAGGGTGATGTGGGGAGGTTGATGAAGGGTGGGAAGGGTGGATAGCCAATAAGGAGGGAGTGTGATTTTACGAAGAAAGAGAGTAATATTTACTATCGAAATTCTATTGAACTGCTCGTGAAGCTGTACAAAGACAACCATTGCAAAAAATTCGTCGGTTTTCTTTAATAAATTGCCTTGTATGTTCGGCCATCTTCAAAACTTATCGCGCCCAATCACAGGCACCCAATCACCCTGATCCCAAATTTTAAGAGTGGTAGTCATATTTTATTTTTCGGTAACATCCAGAAAAATCCTAAAATATTCTGGCCAAACTTTATGTGCACCTTTAACATTTGAGACCGGAGTTTAAAAGCGACGTATTTTTCTTTATTTTCTAGAATTGTTGACTCTATTTTCTTCCTCTCCACCGCACTTACTTCTACTTACATCTAAGAATAAATGACCTTAGCCACATGAAGATACCTGTAAAAACAAGTCGTACGACTGAAAAAAGCATAAATTTCAAATTTTTAGTATTTATTTATATTTCATTTAAAGGTTTCCACAATGCAAATCCTCCATCAGAAATTACACCGCATGCTACAACCTACGTAAATTACGAACCGGTTGATTCTGGTTAATCCTCGAATCCTCCTCCCCTTTAGTGTTATGAATCTATCTACATCATCGCCTTCACTTTCTTCTCCTTCACTAGCTTTGTATCCTCCCCCCTATCTCAACCTCCTCCCCCTCCTTTCCCCGTTTCCTTATGGCCGTTCAACTTGTAACCTCTTTCTTCTACGAGGTGAAGGCGATAGTCCGTGCAGTGATAAAGTAGAAGATTTTAGAGGACCTTGGGTTGGAGACCTTTTTATCGACACGGAGAAATGGAGAGGGGAGGGTGAGAGAGTTCATCTGCGATAAGATCTCCTGGGAATCGAAAGGGGAAAATGCCGACGATGATCGTCTCGCATCTGAAGAGAGGAGGGGGGGGGGGCATGCCCCGGAAAAAAAGAAGAAAGGAACCGATAAGAGGGAAAGTGAACTCGGAATGGGGAGCCGAGTATATACGTCCGAATGAGTAGGTAGATGGGAAAAAATGACTTTTTGGTGCTCTCTGGAATTTCCCGCATTGGATTCGCTTGCGATGTTTCCTCTCCTATCCTACGTTCATTCGACTTCTTTCTGGGCTATTTACGAATGATTTTTTTTATTTGCTACTTTTCCGCTTGGATCTCCTTATGAGTCTTCATTTGCTATTTCCACTTAGGCTATAATGTTTAATTCGTCGTTTTACTTTCGAGGCCTAAGGTTCCATGATATTTCAATCGATATTCCAAATTTCTAAATCTCTCTGCCATCTAAGTGAAAAAGTTACTGCTAAAATATACCGGTGATCTACACAGTTATAGTTATAAATACATAAATGGCTAACGGTCAATTCATAACACTAAGCATATTGCATATGTAAAAGAAATTTTTTTATTAAAAGCGAATCTTTACGCCCCTACTACACTAATAATTTAACCTTAGTTTTGGGAAATTACCCATTTTGGAATGAGAAACTTTTTGTTACATATAACATAAAAACATAACAACAATAAAATACAACATTTGAGGTGTATCCTTGTGGAAATTATTCACTATTAAAATTAAACAAAACAACTTAGTGGGATCATTTGTGAGTTTAAACCGTCAGAGAGTCATCGTCCCAGATAAATATGAAAGATTTATTCCAGTTGTTTGGTCATCTAAAACGTCTCCCTAGAAACGAAGGAAGTAGCACCTGACGCCCTTGATCTCTCTCGTAAATGCGTTGTGGAAACGTCATCTGCTGAACATGATAATTCATTCGGACCAAAAACAACTATTTCACTCCGGTCGGAGTCTCGTCCCAAAGGCATCCACTTACGGATAGCAAACAGAGTTATGAGAAGGGATTTTACACACACACACTGCAGCAGAGCTTACGGAGCTACATGGCACTTCACGTACCAGGTCACTGGAGGGAACAAGACTTGATCACGATATCCGAACCTTATGGCTAGCAGACTGCGTGCAACGGGACCAAACAAGTGGCTTTTATATGCACAAGTAGAGAAACGAAGACATGGCAGACAGTTATGGATAAGGAGAGAGAAAATTCTAGCAGGGACAAGCGAAATCTCTGTATGTGATGTTTGCGCATAGTTTGGGAATGAATAGGATGGAGAATAAGCTTTGAACGATTCCTAAATTAAGGAATAGAAAAAAATGAGAGAGCAAAGTTTCGGATCAGTAAATTGTAAATTAGTATGCGGGTTTTCAGAAAACAAAGCTGACATTACAAAATAAAAGGAACTCACGGAAAATATACATACGAGGTGAAATTCTCTTAAAGGAATTGTTGCAGAAGCACTGTTTGTTCTGGCGAGTTTTATAAGCGAGAAATTAAGGAGTTGAACTTGCGGATCGCAGCTCTGAAAATTTCTTAAAAATACGACTGTTTATAGAATATATTAGCAGTATAAAACCTATACGGACTCCTGATCTTTAGAGATCGAGCCCATAAGCCAATGACGGAAACAATTTTTACATAAAAACGAAGAGATATACACATTCGTAGGAAATGGCTCGTTGTTCTTTTCTGGAAAATAATTTGTAAACAACATTATTCCACATGTGCGTTTAAATTATACAATAAATTTGGACATGCTTATTGCAATTAGTTAATATAATAAAGAAAAATATTACATGGATCTGATACTGCGAATTTTTCGCGAGGTTTTTCTATTCCGTCCTACCATTAAAGAAAACATCCTCATTTTATTTCCCTGTTGTGCTCTGGAATCGTTCAATAAAATTTAATGGTGACGTGTTAGGTCCATCTTTGAAAATCTTGGTAAGAATAGAAAAGCTCAGCAGTAGAAAACTCCACTCTCGTCGCAAAAATTTTTACACGGTCTCAGTAAACAGTCAGTAACGGCCGAGTATCTTTAAGAAAGTAAAACTTAAAATCTGTTTGCATTTTTTAAGAAGGCAATTACAAGACCTTTTTACTGGAATATAGGCAACATTTTCGCAAAATAAGAGGTCAAGATCCTTGGCGGAAATTTCCTTGTTTTCATTCTCTCCCAGCGTAAAATCACTTCGCCATACTCTCCACTTATGGCTCTCTCTCTCCATTTTCATCCAGGAAACATTTCTCCGGTTTCATCTTTCAGCATCTGCCTCGCTACCTTACCTAGCAAGCAGACGGAAACATAAGCTCAGGATTTCTCGCGGTGATCCACGAATTAAACGTTCGGAAGAGGTGAATTCCGGAGGTTGAGCTAAATTTCAACGAGGGCTGCCGAGTGCCTTTAAAAGTGGCCGAAACAAAGTAAGGCGAGAGGAAGATCCACATAAATGTAGTCCTGTTCTGGAGTATCTTATTATATAAAAATAGCCGCATATAAAATCGTCGGTTTTTATTATATTAAATTGTTCGTGTTGAATGTACGAAAGAATATTCAATTTAACTGTCTTTAAATGATTATCTGTTATATGAATATATTTTATTTGCGCACATACGCTACTTTAGTGATGATTAATTACTGATTAATAATTATCTAGCGTAATTGTCCGCCATATATTACGGGGATGTGTGAATTAGGTAATAAGTCAAAAATAAAATTTGAAAAATTAATGATACAACTTTTATATGCACTAAATATTGACCAATAAATATAAAATCCATATAATTACATGTTCTTGAAAGTAAAATTAACTATGGGCATATAAAAGTTCATTAAAAATAATGTCTTAATGAATGGATCTTTGGCTGTGACATATCTGAAGAAGAAAATTTAGGAAGAAATTATTATCTGTTACATCTTACTTCAATTTACTTTAAGACGTCTCCAGTTTTAAAAAAATGTTCTCAATTAGGTTTAATTAAAAATACAACTATAGATTGAAAATAATTTTAAATGACTATTCAGGCATTATTCTGACAATACCTTAAAGTGCACTTGAGTTCATAACCAATGCATTAATTCCTCCAAAACTAGCTTTTAATACCATAGCAACAGAATAACTATATTTCTGTCATTAAACTTCAACGTCCAAATACTTCGCTCATTATTCGCATAAGCTATAGTAATATGCAAATTAGTTTTTCTTGTCAGGTTATGCCGTTTGTGTTTCTTCTCAACATTGAGGAGATTACTTTCATTTTATCAATTTTTAATAGCGAATTTCTGGAACGGAAGCTATGATTAATTTTTATTACGTCTTTTATTGCATTCGTCAAAAAATCTAATTCGAGATTTCAATGGAAATGCACATTTTAAGGTTTTATGAGTACCCTTTTACTATTTTCTTGATGATATCTGTGTATGATAGGAATTTTCTATGCACTCTAACTTAAAAACTAGCAATTAAATCAGTAAAAACTATATATTTTATTTTTTTAAATAAATAACTGATTAGATTGTGGCTAATATTGTTCGAACGGAAATTGAGGTTTGCTCTTATTATTTTTCCAAGTATTATCTTTTTTAGGACTTAATTAACATAAATATTTGCTTTTAGTGAAGTTGTATGAAATTTAATTTTCTAAAAATTTTGTTTGAAACGTTTTCTTATAAAACGGATTGTTTAAGATATATTTCGATTATTCGTATTTATTTGTTATATACGTCACTAAGTAATATCTTTGTTTCCGTTGCAATGATAAAATATTTTTCTACTTGTTGATAGCGATGACTATGCTGCCAAGGGTAATTGTAATTGCGACCAAAATTATTTCAATACCATCAATCGTCATATATTATTTTAACAAATATTCCTGCATGAATGAACTCGTGCTGATACATCAGATTTTTACTTTCTTGATACACAAAGTATAGACAAAGTATTGTTATCATGAAAATAATCGAATTTGAGATTTCAACGAAAATACACGTTTTAAGGTCCACTTAACACGTTTTGACTATTTTCTTAAATTTTTCTCGCAGTTCCTTGAAATATTTATAATCATTTAACATAATCGGCATTTTTAGAAATATTACAGATATGGAGAAAGTCATGTGGTGGCAACATTAGATTTTGAATTATAAAATTCATTGAACTTAACCAAACTTTTAATGGAATGGCTAGTCAAGAGTTTAAGATGATGCAAAATTACTTAATCACTCGTGCATAAGGATGTTTATTTTAATTAAAAACGTTTATAAGCAAAAAATCCTCTATAAAGCGAAATATAAAATTATTTAAACCTAGAAAAAATATTGAACATCATGGTAAAAGTTTCTTTAGGTTTGCAAAGGTACCGAGGGATGCATTTAACAGAAAGAAGGAAAATGGTTTTCTTTAAAAGAGAAAGATACAGAGAGTGAGAAAAGCGCTGGTGGCGGTGAAGTGCTCGAGACATACAAGGTCGTTTCAAGCAGCGACGCCTCATTAAGGGGAAAACATGGAGGAAGAGCTCAAGAATAAAAGGAGCAATGAAACCGCTGGCAAAGAGATATCCATTTTCTCAGGCCTCTACAGCGGTGTCTCTTTAGTCCTTTTCTCTCCGTATACGCAGATATATTCATCAAATTTTGTGGACGATATCGGGATTCCAGAAAGGAAAATTTTCCTTATTTTACATGGGCTAAGGGTGGATTTCATTTATAATAATTTGTAAATTTATAATAATTATATACATATATATGTGTATATATATATATATTTATTTCTATAAATCTGTCAGCAACACCTTTATTACTACACAGAGCATATCTTGAAAACCTTGGTGGAAGGGGGGGAGGGGAGGGGGTGGCCATTTCCCGTAAGATAACACGTAAAAATCGATTTTTCGGCTTAAATGCTTTTACTCTTTTGAAAATTAAAATTAGAAAGAATTAAACTATGACATTCGGGCCTGGACCGTTTTAAAGAATAATAAATAAGGTTTCATATTTTTATCGTCACATTTTGCGTTTAAATCGTATTTATTTGAAAGATTTAAGCTTTTTAACGATAGGTTACCTTGCCGGACGTGTCATAGTTATACCTCGAGATTGTAATGTCACCTTAATCTTTATACTATATGTGTTAGGAATGCGTGCTTTGAATGCTTTAATACGAAATAGAGAAGGAGAGAGAGGAAGAAGGAGAGAGGCACAAAGGAACAAATTTAAATGTTCCGTAAATTAAAAATAATTTTGGGCGTATAAGAATTCTATAGCATAATGTATTTCTTTGTCATACAATTTCTATTTCGCCCAAAACTATTTTTACTCTCTATAGCGCTCAATTATTTGAATTTTATATTTATTGTTTACATTTATGTATTTAATTTTTATTTCAATTTGAACTTAATTCACGTACACCTGTCATATTGCTTTAGCGACTTTTCGTCACAGAAAATTTGTCACTACGACAATTGGTCGCATACATTTGGTCATCGGTACAATTGGTACCTACGACATTTCGTCACATGTGACATTTCGTCACTTACGGCATTTGGTACCTACGACATATCGTCACCCATGATTTTTAGTACCTGCAACATGAATTAAATGTCATTGCATCTTATGCAACAATGTTTCTGATAAAATATAATTATATGATAAATGATAATGCCATAATTCAGAAGCATGAAATTCCGATATTTCGAATAGTTTTATGACTAAGTATTAATGAAAGTATAACGATTGAATTGAATTCGTCCATTTTTATCGCTTCGGTAAAATATTTTCTAAGATATCATAAATAAATTTCCAACATGCGTATTGTCCAGAGTTTCCGGAAAGAAACTCATATCCTTTCCACACATCCCCCCCTCCGATTACAATTAAACTTGTTAGATATACGTACATAAATTTCCACCATACGTATCGTTCCGAGTACACTGATACCCATGAAGCCTATGTTTCCAGAAAGATTCGACAAACGTAACGTGTGGCGGAAAGAGATGTGTGACCGTCACAGTAAATGAATAAATTATTATATATATATATATTAACTTAAGAAAAAGGTAAGGTAGTGATGAGGGTGTCAACAAGGTTTTGAAGGAAGCCCAGCGAACATTTACCAAGTTGAGCACCAAGTTGGCAGGCTGCTGGGGGCGTCGAAGGGACACAGACAACACGTGCACACGCGCGCACGCACGCACGCACACACACACACACACACACACACACACACACACACACACACACATATATATATATATATATATATATATATATATATATATATATATATATATATATATATATATATATATGAAACATTTTGTGGTGCAATAAAAATATTTAATCGGAGGGCAGAAAAGGGTATTTGTTATAACGAAGGTAAAAAATGATTTTTGTACGATAAAAGATACAGAAGAGGAAACAAAATTGAATCAAGTTAAACCAGAAACAAGTAGAAATTACGAACAAGGCATACTCTCTGAGATTCTCCCGTTCATCATTCTCTCAGGCATTACACAACACAAGTTTTGCGCGGGATCTCACATCCTTTGATGATACAGGAGATGAATGCTAATGACAGGTATTTGTTTGACCTGGTAACATGAACCACATTTGGCGGGAAGTCAATGAAAAATTTCCTGTTTTTTCTTTTGAATGTAATGCGCTTGCATGACGTGAAGAAAAAGTACTAAGCAATATGGGAATGTTATAAGACAAGTAATACAGGGTTGGGTTGTATGATGTTGAAAATGACAACGAAATGAATATGATATCCTCGACTGTAAATTAGGGACAAATGCTCAATATATTAATAAAATATTAAGAGACTACTGCATTCATATATATATATATATATATAGCTGATGAAGGGCAAATGCCCAAAAAGCTTTCGTGTTTTGTATGTGTCCCTTCGACACTCCCAGCAGCCAGAAAACTTGATCCTCAACTTGGTAAGTGCCCGCTGAGCTTCCTTCAACACCTTGTTGCCACCCTCATCACTACCTTTCCTTTTCCTTAAGTCTATATATATATATATATATCAGACAATAGAGAAAATTAAATGAATCTCACTATGCAAATTTATGCGTATATTAAATTTGAAATTTATATATTGGTGTTGTTCTCCTAGTGTCGTTAGACGAAGTGATAGCTTTGGTTAAATATATCAGCCAATGGAAAGTGACTTAATAAGAATTCCTTATTTTTGAATAAAATATTGTTGTTACTAGTTAAGATATATTACAAATTATCTTAGACCCAGGCATCAGAAACACAAAAAGAGAAAATAACATTTACATACAAAATTATAATAAAAACCAATAAATTATTATTATATATAACAACCTTTGACTACATTACCAAATATGAACTAAATATTGAGGCCCTTTGTAAATAGTTTACAATTTTTTCCATAGCCATTAAAAAATCTGATGTGGCCACCACATGACTTTCTCCATATCCGTAATATTTCTAAAAATTCCAAATAGGTTAAATGATAATAAATCCTTGAAGGAACTGCGAGAAAAATCTTAAGACTTGACGTAGAACTGAAATAAACTGAAACCGTAGCCTTCCATTATTGGATATAGCTCCGAAGCTCCAACATTTGAAAAATTAAAAAGGAGCGTTGTGTTTAATATAGTCGCCGGTAGATGGTGTGCAGGTGATAGCAAAAAATTATTTCCAAAATATTTCTTCAGCAATGCATTATATGGGAAAATGTTTCAAACAAAGGTTGTAGAGAATTAAAGCTTACAACTTTTATTACAGTACTTTTTCATATTTATCAAATATTAAAGCAAATATAAAAAACGGATGTAATAAGGGTAAACACCAACTTTCGGTTGAACGAGTTTATTCAAAAACTAATTAGTTTAACAAAAATATCAAATATAAAATTTCGCGTTGACCTGATTAATAGTTTTTGAGTTAATGCACTCGCAATATTCCGGTCACAGACGCACACAAACACACACCCACAGACATCATCGATAAAATAGTCATAACATGTTCAGGGGACCTTAAAACACGTATTTCCCTTGAAATGTGGAATTCGATTTTTTATCATGAAAATAATACTTTATAGCTATGTACTTCGTATATGGAGACTGTTACAAGAATATACCTTTCCATGTGAATTTAAATTTAATAAAATAATGTTTTTTATTATTAAATGGATAATAGATTCGTTATGACTCAACTAATAATATTTCATAATCGGATGCACCTCTCTCCAACCTTTCTTAAATATCCTTTAACTGAATAAATTAATAATAAATACAAAATAAAATATATTTCCAATGTTTTTGCGCGATTTAGAGGGATTCATACGGCAAAATTTAATGCATTCACGCGCGCAGCAAAAACGCACGTTATTTCCTCGTTATTTTAAACTTTCCGTCCTTGCATTCACCACTCACACGCTTCGTGAATCGGATTTTGCTGTTATACGACCGAGTCACTGCCTTGAATATAAATCGTTTTTGAGGGTACGCGTTAATAAAACGATAATTTATTGCGCCACGTTCGTCGATCTCCAGAGCAGCAACATTTTTTAAATTTAAGAGAATGCAACAATGCCGCTAACAAAACACTCTTGAGTGGATGGATATTTGGCGTTTGTGTTGGTACCATTGAAGTCTGTTTGAGTGTAATGGATAATATAATTTTGTTTTATAGTTCGAATATCTTTGTCCCCAAATCTTCATGAAAAGAGTGATTAAAACGTTTAGCATCTATGACGGAAACTAGCTATTTTAATACCCGACGTAAGATAATAAATATATCTTAAAATAGCAAACAATTTTAAAAGATACATGACTAAATGGATTTAATTAATCAACTTTAATTTTAAGAGGCCCAGAGACAATATAATAGTAGAAATTTATTTTTTTACATCAATAACTGAAAAAATATTGAAAGATCTGATGCTTTTCTGGCGAATCGAATCAGGGGGCTCCTGAAGATGGCACTTGAGGAAGGTTCCGAAACGTCGGTAGACAACATATTCACCTGGCTGGAAACCCGGGAACTCTTCACCTAAAAAAATATTATTTCGAGATTAAAATATTTTAATCTATTAGTCGAAAATCGAAACCTACCAACCAAACGCATGCAAAAATGATTAACAATCACATTGTGAACACCCTCTAATGAATCAGATATGGAGGTAAAAATGAACTGACAGATTTTAAAAAATAGTGCTTCATCAGCTGCTCTTTAATGACTCCTTTTTCGTTAATTCGCCGTCTTCTTCCATTCATATTTTCAATTGAGATAATTGCAAAAAAGTACATTTTTGACAAATCTTAGCCATGAAAACATTAATTAGAATAAAACTGACTTTCTATCCAAGTCAAAGTCGATATCATTTAAAACCAGAGAAATAACAAATATATATCTAAAAAAATGTGATGTAGCCACGAAATGATTTTCAGCATACCTATAATATTTCTAAAAATTACAAATTGGTTGAATTATTATAAATATTTTAAGGAACTGCGAGAAAAATTTAAAGCCTACAAAGAACAAAAATAAAATAAAACCGTAGCCTTCTGATATTAGATATATCCTCGAAGCTCCAACAATTAAGAAAATAAAAGGAGCGTCAAGTGTTTACAATAGTCGCCAATAGGTGGTGTGCTGGTGGCAGCTAAAAAATAAATTATTTTTAAATATATTTCTTCAACAATGCATTATATGGAAAAATGTTTAGAACAAAGGTTGCAGAAAATTCAATGTCCTACAAATATTATTCCTACACGTTTTTATATTTATCAAATACTGAAGCAAATAATTAAAAATTCTTGTTTGCCCACCACATGACTTTCTCCATACCTGTGGCATTTCTAAAAATTCCATATAGGATACATGATAATAAATATTTTAAGGAATTGCGAGAAAAATTTAGAATACAATGAACAGAAATACACTCAAACTAGAGCCTTCTGATATTGGATATAGCCCCGAAACTCAAACAATTAAGAAAGTAAAAAAGAGCGCTACTAAAACATAACTAAGCGTAAATTATTTACAATAGTCGCCGGCTGGTGGTGTGAGCTAAAACTTGGTTTTTAAAATTTCTCTCAAACAATACATTATATGGGAAAATGTTTCCAACAAACGTTGTAGAAAATTAAATTTTCTACAAATTTTATTCTATTACTGCTTTACATTTACCAAATATTAAAGCAAATTTAAAAGAAAACCGGAAAAGTGGCAAGAGTAAACACCTACTTCCGGTTGACCAATTTTTACCAAAAATTAGTCATTTAATCTACCTTTAACAAAAATGTTAAATATAAAATTTTGTGTTGATCTAATTAATAGTATTTGAGTTAAAGCAGCCACAATATCCCGGTCACAGACACACCCACAGAAATCATCAAGAAAATAGTTGAAATATCGAATTCAATTTTTTCTCTAAACCTCATACATGGAGAAAGAAATAATCCTTTAATACACCTCCGAATCGACTTGTCACCAAATTTTTGTTCAGTTATTACATCTTCTTTTAGAGGATAAAATAGGATAAAACTAACTAAAGGGCTACAAATTTGAAATTTGGCCATTGGGTAATACGGAATGGAAAATTCCAAAAAATTTACGGCAATTTATTTCCGGGTCATCTTTTCATTCCTACTACATGAGAAAAGAATGGAAAATGATAAGGTTTTATGAAACAGCTCTTTTAAATTGATTAAAATTAAGACACAATCATGAGACATGATAAGCTCTATGACTGAAATTGGTTAATTAATCAGAACAAGTAGAGGTGTACACGGTTTTCCCGTGGTACAGAAGTGCTTTTCGTCAAATTCGCCGTAGTATAATCGTATACTAATGTATTTTCTTTGAATCAGAAATTTATTTTTCATTATACTGTGTTAGTCCTGATTTTTAATCCGTTCTAAACATATTATTTTCGTTTTTCCATTCTATACTCGCCCTAAAAACGATATTTCTTTGAAATATGTTCAGCCAATACCTTCCAAATTTATAGTTATCGAAAAATTCTAACCTTGATATGGTGGTAGCCCTGTTTGGCTGGCCCGATTAAAATATGATATTTTGGTTGTTTATTTATAAGAATATTATATATACTATATTTGGTTAAAATACATGAAGTTAGTTCTTTAGAAATACGTGTAAAATATATATAATTTCCTGTTTATTGTGGCAGCTCTGCTATTTGGCTCCACTTTAAATATCTTGATTTCATTACGGCATGTTGTACACATCACATATACAAAACTTATTTGAAATCCGGTGAGCGATTTACTTGCAAACCCTTAATTACTGAAAGAGGTTAATTTTTAATTGTGGATCCCCTGTTTGGCTGATTAGGTTTAAATATGCTATTATGGTTTTCTATATATGTGTACAAATTTCTCTTAACAGTTACAGGTAATTTCTAACTTTGATATTGTAGTAGCCCTGTTTATTCGACCAGGTTTGATTATAATAATTTTGTTATTTATTTATATAAAGGTTATATACATCATATTTTGTTAAAATCCATGCCGTCAGTCTTTAAGAATTACGTGTAAAGTAAATATTATTTTACTATTTCTTGTGGTAGCCCTGCTCTCTAGTCCAACTTCAAACATCTTGATTTCATTATGGTATGTTGCATAAATCTCACATACAATCCTTAATTGAAATCCGTTTTGCTAATTCTTTCCAACTCCTTAATTAATGAAAGAATTTAATTTTTAATTGTGGCACCCGTTTGGCTGATTCGGTTAAAATATGCTATAGTGTTTTTCTATATATGTGTAAATTATAAATATTATAATTAGGTTCAAGTTGATGAAGATTCTTTATTACAAATATGTGTAGGAGAATGTTTTTTTTCTTGTAGTGTGGCAGCCCTGCTTTTTATATCTTTATTAAACATCTTGATTTTGTTTTTGTACGTTACACGGCTCCTTCCTATAAAATTTCATAAAATCGGTTCTGCAAATTCCTTCCAAATTCATAATTACCGAAATGTTTAACTTTGTAATTGTGGCACCCCTGCTTAGTTGATCCGGTCCAAATATGCCATTATCGTCATTGATTTATGTGAGTAATCTATGTATCGAATTTGGTAGAAATCGGTAGAGCCAACTCTTCCCTGATATATGCGTACGTACGGACGGACATCACGAAGATAATAGTGCTTTTCAGCAATGACAAAAAGCACTAGAAAGGGGTATTGTTCCAGTTAAAATAAAAATGAAAACAAGTGAGCGATGATTTCGAGAGAAAATTACATAAGGCGTTTTTCCTTGTTTTTCAATTATGACGTTATTGTAAGATTAAACGTTTTGTTGTTTTCGACGGCCGCATATTACATTCTATAAATTCTCTTTAAAAGTCTTATATCAATGATATGCAATAATATGCTTTCCATTTAAAAGCAGTGGACTTCTTACCACGATAGTTGTATTTAAAATTTTTAAAATGTTCCCTATTTTTTGGTTTAAAAACTATTGTTCACTTTCATTCTACACGAATTTGAATTTTGTTTTAATAATGTAAACCTCCGTCTTTCATCTAGAGAAATGTTTATTTCCAGAGCTCGTATCTTAATTTTGATTAAATAAAAAATAGAAATTTAGAAAGCTCTGCACCGATTCCATGCTTTTCTTATGGAAGATAGGAACGAAGCAAAAGTGCTGGAAAAAGACACCCATTACTGCCAAGCAACTATTTCAATATCCACAAAATGTATGCGTCTAGTCTTTATATGGGCCAATCTTCCCTGAAAATTTACGTTGAATTACAAGTAGCAATATTCCAGAGTTATTGTCCGGATAGACGGACGAACGGACAGACAAACAGAATAACTAAGCGGTATTTACTTTCTAGAGAAAGTATTGTTTCATGAAAAAAATCGAACTTGAAAACGTCTCCTGAATACGTTTTGACTACATATTTCATCGATGATGTCTGTGGCCGGAATATTGTGTGTGCTCTAACTCAAAAACTATTAATCAAATCAACACAAAATTTTTAATTTGACAATTCTATTAAAGGGTAAAGAAATGATTAGTTTTTGGTAAAATCAGTACCGGAAGTGGGTTTGTTCTTGCCATTTCTCTGTTTGTGTCAAATATCTTCTGTAATTCTTCATTGACGTAATCGTATTTAATAATAATACAGATAATTTTATTGTCAACAACTTTTGTATTTAATAATTTTTTGTAGAGCCAATTTTTAAGGAAATATTTCAGTTTAATTTTGACAGCGATTTCAGCGCCGCCAAAGCGTAAATTACCTATGGAGAAAGTCATCTGTTGGCCACATCAGATTTTTCAGAAAAAATATTACTCCCAGCGCATGACTTTCTCCATACAGAGTAATGAATGTGATTGCTCTCGACATCGGCATCCTCAAAAATACATAATTATCGGCAATTACACTTGGGAATATTTTTTAAAAAGATCTTGAATAATTTTCATGACGAAAATACGTTGAATAATTTTACACAATGAAAAAACAAGTTAATTAAACAAAATTGTTTTCTGTTGCTATGGATAAATATTTTGATGTTAGATTATAATTACCGTTGACAGCGCTGGCATCCCTGCCAATAGTTGCAAGAACATTTCTATTCAAAATATGACGCCAGATGACATTGGGATGATTTTCAACGCAATTAAAGTTACCCTTGGCAGCGTAGGCATCGCTTTTAATGATTTTAAATGTTGTCACAGCAACGGAAATTAAGGTACCTAATCACTTAACGACGTAATTTACATAAAATATCAGAAGGACAATCAAAATATCTCTTAAACAATCCGTTTTAGAAAAAATGTTTCAAACAAAACTCGCAGAAAATTATATTGTTTACAACATTAACTCAACATAACATTTACATAAATTAAGTTCAAAGAATATATTTATATAAACTGAAATATGAAAAGAGTAAATTTCTACTTTCAGTTTCAACAAAAACATTTTAGACGAATAGCTAATAAAAATCTTACAGAATGTTTTATGCTGATGCAACTATTAGTTTTTGAATAAGAGTACGCACAATATTTCTATCACACACAGAAATGGCGAAAACCTACTCAGGAGACCAGTGCCGGCTCAAAAATTTGCGGGGCCCTGTTTGAGATACTTCAAAAAAGGTAATAATAGTTAACACAGAAATAACTTTAATAATTAAACATTTATTTTGAGTTTGATAAACATCTTCAAATATAAAACTACAATTTTGATTATTACAGTGGTTTGATTTAACACTAACCTGTAATATGATATTGTAAGTAATAGCAATGTCTATTGTAGGTCCATTTATCTACAGTATATAATTAAAAAAGAAATCGAGTGATGATATCAATACATGCATGATATAATACTACATAACAAAATTTTGGCTGTCAGCCCGTTCAAGGTTAGGTTGCCATATATATAATTTGTCTTGCTCTCTTGGCTGCGAAATCATTTATGATATCATTGTAATCAATATTTTTCGCTAAGCCGATTTCAATCGAAATAATTGCCAATGAATTTAGCTTTTCTTGAGAAATAGTTGAGCTTAAATAATTTTTAATGATTTTTAGTTTAGAAAATGATCTCTCATTAGAGGCAACTGTGATAGGGCTAGTCAAAATTATCCTTAATGCAATGGTAACATTTGGGTATAATTCCATCAAATGTTTCTCTTCCAAGCATGTTGAAGTTGTTGTGACTATTTTTCGAAACATATTTACTTCATCGTAAAAATCATGCTTATCAATATCAGTATTGAAAGTTATACCAAATCTGTCAGAATCTTGCTTCAAGTTAAATTTAGACACTTCCTTCAGTCTTGAAAAGTCAGACAAGAAACCGAACATTTTATAATGTTCCTCATACGATTCAAAATATTTCTTAAAAGATACCAAAGCATTATCAATTATAAAAAAAAGAAATTAACTCGGAAATTGTCTTCAAGATCTGTTACAGATGAATCACTGCTTTCATAATCGAAAAACTTTATTTTCTTGCTAACACGAGGTTGTTTAAAATGTGACTCAATATTTAATTCTACTGATAATTTCTTAGCTTCATTTAAGCAAGTTTTGAAACCCTCCTCTCTGAATTTTTGTAAAAATATGACTAGTTCCTCCAAATGTTATACTGCAATAGCTAAATGCATTGCATTATCCTGTAATAATTTGGGAATAATTTTGAAACGAGAAAAAAGTCTGCTATGACCGGGAATTGAACACGGGTCTTACCACTTGCCAAGCGGATATTCTACCACTGAACAATCGTAGCAGATCAATTTTCTCGTTTCTGAACGCGGATGTTTTCTTGTAATTTGCTTATCAAATTTACTTTTACTAATAGTTCATACCAAATTACTAGACTGAGAAGGAACTCAAATTTATGCACATTTTTATATATCCCTCTTATTTCTACTTCTATGCCGTTTGTTTTCAGCCTCTTCAAGGGCGTTAAAAATTCAGGAAGTTAAAATCGAACAACTTTAACACTGCTGAAGCGACATTCCCATCTTGTATTACAAAGCTGTTTTGGTGTGTTTTGAGTAACATGATTCTTTAATATTTCCCAACTTGACGTTGAACCTGAAAATGTTGTATATAACCGTTGTAAACTGTTAAAAAAATTAATAGTAATTTCTGATGATTTAGCGACCGCACCTAACATTAAACTGATGTTATGACATGCGCATGGAGTATATAGAGCTTTTGAGTTTTCTTTCAGAAATCTTGCTTGCACACCTTGATTAAAACACTTCATATTAGAACCGTTGTCATAGCCCTGACCATGACAATTTTCTGGTGATATTCCTAATTCATTCATTAATGTTTTCAGTTTGTCAAATAATCCTTTCCCTGTGGTATCGTCTACCATCAAAAACGCAATAAAATGTTCCCGAAATTCAACTACTGTTCCTTCAACATAAGCAAATCTAAATAAAACAGACAGCTATTCTTGATGACTGATATCAGTAGTACAATCCAATAACACGGAATATTATTTAGCCCTGATTAATTCTTTCACTATAGACTGTTTAACTTTTGTACCTATAAGATCAATCAACTCATCCTGGATTCTGTGGGATAAATAGCTGTTTCTTTTGTTCTTTAAAACAGGATCAAATTTAGCTATTAATTCTATGAGACCAAGAAAATTTTCATTATTAGGTGTAAAAAGTTTATCGCTTGAGCCTTTTAAGGCTAAATTATGTTCTGCTAAATAAAAGATTGCTGCAACTATTCGGACAAATATTTCACGTAATTTTTCAGATTTTTCTTTAATTAACTCTTCCCTTTTAGTGTTAAGAGCAGTCTCTTTTATTATATTTGATTCTCTTTCAATTAGGGAATGCATGCAGTTGCGATGCACTAATGATCGTTCATGTTCAGAAATTTTTGGACTAAAATGTGACCAACCTCTAAAACCTCGACTACACAAAAAATATTCAGAATTTGAGAAAAGTTTACATGAAAAGCACCAAATACTATCTGTACTTGTTGAATATATTAGCCATCTTCTTTCTTGCTTTTCACTATTTGCTAACCTTTTAGTGTAATGAAAATTCGAAAAGCTCCTTCTTTGATCATCTTCAGGAAAATTATCTGATTTAATTTGAACAGAGTCTTTTACAACTATTAAAGTTCTGAAATCATCACTCAACAATTTTGGACATGTTGCTGAAATATCTGGTAAAAGCAAATTTTCACCTTCTTCTCCGACACTGAATGTCCCCGAGGGAGTATGACCTGAAACGGTTACATTATGAATCTCAGGCACATCAGCTACATCTGTACCTATTTCAGGTGTCTCTTGTAGTGTAGGATTATTATTGTTCCCGTTGATTTCCTTATTTCGCAGACGATCCAAGGGTATCGCCTCAAGTGATGTTAAAAATTTTATTAAAGAATTTTTTAGTTTTCCAGTTTCTAGTTTTTGTTTTCTTGCATTTCTTCGCTTATTACTTGCCACTTAGATATTTTCGACCTTGGTCACGTTCTCTACTTGTCATGATGTTGAATTATATTTTCTATAAATAAAAAACAAAAAATTAAATTCGTTATTAAAAAGTTCAGTAAGGATAATAATATTTTATTGCTAACTCCGTCAGGGTCATTAATTAGTACTTATTATTTCATTTTGGTTTCTAAATTATAATTTATATTAAAGAAAATTTGTCAATGTACTTAGTGATGATTATTAAAATATGGGATGAGGTAAGTAAGGGAGAGAGACGTACACAAGATCCTATACACAATAGATAACTGTGAATAATAATTAGTTAGGAACTTGGTGCGCGGCACCCCCTGCCATCCACCGTCAAGGTGACTTTCAGGGTAATATGTAGATGTAGATACATCACTGTATATTTCTGAAAATTGGAAAATCCGATTTGTCAAGGTTTCCAGTATTTATGGCTTTTTTATCAGAAATCCTTACCATTGTTATTCACTTTTGACAAAACCCTATACTACCAGAAATAACAAAACAAATATTAACCCGGCAGTGGTCGCGCTGGGTCTTAAGGGTCCCATACACACTCGGTTTTGAGAACAGTTTTACCCGTACGGTTTTGAACCGTGCGGGTAAACACGAGAGTGTGTGGCGAAAACCGACCAAAAAGACTGGAACGAACAAAATCAACTTTAGCACATCGCATTTATTCCTGTTGTGAACAACATTGCGTGATGATTTCGGAACAACCACTTGGCACCAACACATAAACATACGATTGTAAGATGAACAAAAGCACATTGCGCAAGTAGGAAAAACACCGTTGCCAAACCGAGCATCTTACAGACCGCGGCTAAACCGCGGTCTCGTCAGACCCCGTAAAAACCTCGTTTAAGCAATTCAACTTGTACCATGACTCAAACCACCGTCTCAAAACACGGTTTTCAAACCCCGATTCGTCTAAGCCAGGTGTCCCCAAACTAAGGCCCACGAAAGGGTTTTATCCGGCCCGCGGAAATTTTATTCAACATCATAAAATCAGTGTTTCCAATTTAAAAACAGGTGCACTGCTCGCATTAGAATTTTTCTTAGATTTATTCCCGTTTACTTATAGCTATATATGCATGTACGCTCAGGTAATTATAGAATAAAATATTTTAAACTAGGAAACGTTTTTTTTTCGATCCGGCCCGCCTAGCACTTTCAATATTCCTATGTGGCCCTCCTCTCAAAATGTTTGGTGACCCCTGGTCTAAGCAATCCGCTCTTACAGTTCAACTTAAGGTCGACAGATTTAGAGCATAGTAATCTTGTGCTAGAGGCATTTCCTTTCAATAATGAAACACATTAAAAATAATGTCCGAAAATTTACAATTGAACTTTAATCCAACACATCTAGAATAGACGAAAATTGCGTGCTAAAGGCATAAATTACATATTTTATTTATCTTTAGGATTTAAGAGCTTTAACTTTCTCAATGATTACCTATGCAAAAATTTATGATAGTAAATGCAGAAAGGAATGCCAAGAACTTCATGAGAGAAAAATAGCGAAAGAAATTCTTACCATAGTTCCACTCAAATAGTTACTTCAGTGGTCGTCCTGTGTCTGTGAGACACATATGTTAATCGCACAATAACTCATGAAAGACTGGATCATGTGGAGAAAACGTTGATGATATATTGTAAAGAAACTTAGTTCCTTGAAAGGTACACACAGTGATAAATTTCTCCAAAAGCCAGTCAAGAAGTAACAAAGTAAATATTTACTCACTGGGTCTATAAGATTGTTCCAGTAATAGCTTTTCCGCGTAGAAAACGTCCTTCCAAGCGGGGAAGCGGGGACAAAGGTTCCTACGTCTCCCATTACTTTATATCCCCTCGGCTATTCTTGAGTAGGAAAATGCTCCAATGCTCAGCTTTCTACTTATTAAACGCGCGACCTTTAAATCTGGAAGTCATACATACAATGTAATTATTTATGTATTCATTGTTTCTTTAAAGTGAAGAGTAGCGACAAATATGTTTCCATTTTACTTTATTTCCCTTTCACATTTATAAATAGAAGGCTATTTTTAAAAATTTCCGTCATTATTTCAATTTATTGAAACCCATGGGGAGGGGAGTGTCACGTAGTTTTCGGCGCGGGGCCCTGTTCCACCGAACTGTTCGAACTTGCTTATGGCCGGCGCTGCAGGAGATCTAATATTGTGTAATTCCGCAGAAATCTCGAGCTCCATTTTTCCACGACTGCGATACTTTCTCTTACTCTGCAGACGGAGAAAATAAAAAAAGCTTTAAAAACATCAACCAAAATGGCAACGAATCCAATAAAATCACTCCTTTAATATAAATAAGTAAAGATGGAGACTACGGCGAAATTGATGTTAAATAGAATTAACTCCTTTAATAGAAGATACGTTATAATCCTAACAATCGAAATATCCTAGTTCCTTCAAAGGAACGTTATACACCTTTTATTTATCTGTTTGGTGTTAAATGAAAAATCTGACTCCTTAACAGTAAAGCTAGAAAATGGAGAGAAAAAAGGGGAAAAAAGAAGAAAGGAGTTGAAATGCCAAAGTAAATGAAAAATACAAACTTACAGGTTTAGGGGGTGTTACTACACGCCAGGGACCTGAAGTCACTTGCACATTCACTCTCTCAATCGCGCAAGAAATAATCCTAAAGATGGAAAGGATACAAAAGGAGCCGAGTTTGCGAGAGATTAATCTGCGCTAGGTAGCTGAAAATCACGCAATTGCTAGAAGTTTTGTGAGTCTGTACGACCCCGACTGGGACCTGCAAGGCAACCACGAACACGCACACACGTACACACCAAGAGATAAGGGGAAATAAAAGGAAAAAGGTGGGAAATAATACAAGGTTTAAGGGAAATTAAACCGCGGCAGGGATCTAGTATCGCACACAGTTTCCTGTAGGTTTATGTGCCGTCAGACAGCGACAGGAACCTGACAGACGAAGCAATCACGCACAAAAGCACTCAAATACGCACACAAGATCTATAATATTGAGGTAATCGTACTAAATACATATTTCGAGAGCAATGCTCTCAGCATCAGTAGCTGATGAGGGGGTTTGGAGGAATATTATGTGCCATATTTATATCGTTAGCGCTGAAGTGAAAGGGGAAGGAGGCTCAGCCGTTACAACGTACAGAGGTGAATGGGGGATAGGGCCGCGGTCGTTATAACGGATTTATTTTCTATTTATGTGTATGCTTTCGTAAGCATCTAGTTTGTTTTGCTCGTTTATTGATTTTACGAGTGTTAGGTTATGAATCATGATTGGATTTACTGGATGTGTTGCTACGCTAGTGTTGTTTAATCTGTTGTGTTTAAAATGTGCTATATGTTCTTTGAAGCGTGTTTATATCTTTAGTTTCGTTTGTTGGATACTATATATTTTGTCGCATCCTCCAAATGATATTTTGTATATGCCGGATTTGTGTAAGTAAGGTATCGTGTCTTTTGGGTTGTGTAATAAATTGACAAGTTTATTGTTATTAACTAAAACTGTCTTAAAAATGAATTTGTAGAAGATCTTGTGTAGTTTGTTGGTGAGCCCGGGAGCGAAGGGTATTTTTATGTATTTTAAGTCTTTGGGGGAAGTGTCAGTTAGTGTTGCGTGAGATTTTCCGTGGAGTTTATGTTTACGTAGAATGTTTTCAATTGTTTCGGTGTCTTATCCGTTGACTGTTGCACAGTTCTTAATGTGCGTGAATTCTTTGCGATAATCTGATTGGGAGGGAGGTACGTGAAGGTGTTTATTTATCATGGAATGAAAAGCGGCCAATTTATGCGAGATGTGATGGTTGGAATCGGAAAGGATTTTTCTATCTGTGTGTGTTGGTTTTCGGCGAATGTTGAATTTTAGCTTGTTGTTGTATCTTGCTAATAATGAGTCTAAGAAGGGTAGTGCTTTGTATTTTTCTTTTTCGAGTGTGAATTTAATCGAGTCGTATTGGTCGTTTAGTTCTTGAAGGAAGTATATTGTATTTTAATGTGTCTAAAACCGCGAAGATGTCGTCAAAGTATCTAAGTCAAGTTTTTGGGAAGTACGTTAATGCGGCCGCGCAGTGTTTTCTGAAATTGGTCTTGAATAAATTTGAAAGAAATGGTGACAGAGAATTTCCCACTGTTGTGCCATGCTTTTGCTGTTATATGTCTTTCTTTATTTGGAAGAAATTTTGATTCATTCAAAGTCGTGTTAATAAGAAGTATTCATCGACTGTTTCTTGTGGTAGGCTTTGTTCTTTGAGCCATGATTCCAGGAAATTTAGTGTTTCTTCTATTGGCACGCTGTGAAAAAGGGACATAACGTCGAAGAAAACAAGAATTTCGGTCTTTGAGAGTTAGGTTTTTGACTTCGTTGATGAAGTGGGCGTTATTTTTAATAAGCGATTCTTGAGTAAGAGGTCAATGTTTGAAAAGCCCATTTAGCAATTGGGATATGTTGTATGTTGGAGAGTTGATGGCAGAGACAATGGGTCTGAGGGGGATATCTTTTTTATGTATTTTTGGAATGCAGTACATTCTAGGGATTATGGGGGTTGAGATGTGAAGTTGGGTTTGTAGTTTTTTCATGATTAATGAGGTGGAAGGTTTAAGGGGTTTTCGAAAGCCAGAGACAGAGCCTCTTGTAAAATGTTAGACAACAATCTTAGTTTAAATTCCGCCAGGTGGTGGAGTTGATGTTTTCTTTTGGTTCTGGTTCTTAATTTGACAATTAATTAGCGATTTCTAGAATACAAAAATCGTTCATAATCAATCACAGCGCTTACGACCAAGTTAAAGTTGACATAATACGTAGACTTCGTGAGTATCCCTTCGTCGGAGGTCTTAATTTTCCCTACGTCCCTCATAATCTTCTTGGCATGGAGGCTTTGCTCTTCCCGATAAATTCCGAAGTTTCAACCTGCGCTTATGTGAAAATTAATACTCCGTCCTTACCCGGATAAGACGAGAGAGAGAAAAATATTCTTTTTTTTGCTACACTATCAAAATTCCGCGTGGTACTCCGCTGATCCCTCGAGACAAAATTCTTTATCGCTCAACTCCGAAAACCGCTTTTAAACGAGACGCTACCTCCTCCTTCACCCTTCGCTTCTCAGACTTCCCAGGCAAGAACTACTTTAACGTTTTTCATCTCCATCTTCTTAACATCCGAAAACCGCGGCGCTCTTTGATTCTCTTCCATCGGCGCCTGTGACGTCACGCGACACTCTGCGGCTGACGCATACTTGCCTCTCCCTTCCCCTTTTTTCTTTCTCCTGTTCCGGTATTTACCGATCAACCGAAATTCTCCCGATGGTCTTCTCGGGTTTCTCGGAGAAATTCGCGCGCGCAGTGCATCGCAGGTATAAAATAAATTGGCCGAGGAATCACTTTCCGATCCAATACGACGCTGGGCTTGCAAATTATCAGAGCGCCTTGAGTTCACGCGACCTTCCCTCCTTGCGTTTTCTTCCTACCCTTCGAATTTTTTTTATAAAACTCGTGTCTCTCTCTCTTTCTCTCCACCTCCAACTCTTCCGCCGTACTCCATTATCTCTCCTATACCCTCGGGGATAAAAGGGAATGGAGCTCTACAAGAAACCCTTTTAAGGAGGAGGATATATTTTTCGAGTCTACAAATAATCCGCGTAACCGAGAGGTCTAAGTAGTGAAAAAGAATTTCTGTTTGCGTAGCACTTCTTCCATCAGCAATCTATGGCTTGTTTATTCGCATGAAATTTTTCCTCTCCTCCTCGGCTCTAATGGATCCGATACTCTTGTTTCTCATTTCTTCTAGAACCTTAGACGCATTTTCTTTTCCTCCTACTGTTTAATTCTTCCCTCATTTCGTCGTTCTTTCTCATCCACGCCCAGTTCACTGCACATCCGTTCCTGGAAAATGCCGTGCAGTGTGGTTGGTGAAACTGGTGGCCGAAGTGCAGCCAAGGAGGGTCATCCGGGCATTTACCTCCTCCCCCTGCATCACAAATAATTTGAGCTGCGACTGCTCTCGCATAAATTTAAACTTTACCTTGAAAATAAATATTTTTAATTGACTATCATAATTTTTTTAATTTTACAACTGTTTATGAGTTGTCATGGAAATTATCAAATAAAAATAACAAAGCAATCTCGTTATGAAAATAAACCCTTTTATTATTTGCAACTTCCAAAGTAAACTCCTGACGGCGCCACCGCTCCCGGGCCGCATGCGGCCTTTTCTATACCTTACTGCAGGGGTCCGCAACCTTTTAAATGCGGCAAGCACCAACTTACATATAGAGCATCCAGCGAGCTCCAGTATACTTTTGTAAAAGTAGGAATGATCATAAATGTAATCAAATCAACGTAAAAGTGATTAAAATGGTCCTTTAGTACCTACTTCAGAAAGAAGACAGGTGAACAAATCAAATTAAAGGTACTAGGAAAGACGATTTGTAGCACCGTGGAAGTGCACTGTAAGACCGCTAAAGGGGGCCACGGTTCTCGCAAGCATCAGGATGTGGACCTTTGCCTTACTGTAACCGGAACGCTAATTTTCCCCTTAACTAACATGGATGAGATTATATATAAATACTTCATTACTGTGAAAAAAGCAAAGTTTTTCATAATTACTGAGGTACAATGCCACGCGTTTGGGGCCGTCCATTTAGTACGTACGACAAAAATCAAATCAGCCATTTTCGATCCTCCCCCTCCCCCTTGTTGCATGGTGTACAGTTTCTACCCCCTCCCCCGTGCGTACGTACGTACGTTAGAGTTTAGTAACTCCCCCCCTGAACTGCAAAAATTCGTCGCATATTTGTAATTGTAAAGACTTTATTTATTTATAATATTACATAATTATTATTTATAATATTAAAGTTCATAGAACTTTTTATTTATACTACGGTGTTCTATGAAGTTTTATATTAGAGAACAGGATTTGATGTACCTATCAGTTAAAACCCTTACAGGCTAAAAACTTAACAACAATCTATCTCTATATAGTTGGCTTTATTTTACGTGCGTACGTACCACTTGCTCTTACTCCCCCTCCATACGCAGGGTATACGCAAACTTTAAACACGCCTCCCCTCCGTGCGTACGCACTAAATGGACGGCTCCTATTCTAAATTATAGTTTTGAATGGCAAAGCCGGCGTCCGACTATCAAAGTAAAGTAAATTTTCCAACTCTACCTCTCATTAAACAGCTTTAGTTCTTATGTTGTCCTATAGCATCCATCGCTTACATGCGATCCTGTCGCGTCTCTGAGTTTGACATGCCTTTCTTACAGGGATATACATGTCATATCATGTGAGCCCCCTCTCCGGCTCAAAATGCATAAATTTAGTTCCAATGTACAATAACTTCACCCGTGCTTCCTAATAACCTCCGACTCGAAATGAAACATTTTCATTTTTTTTAATGTTCGGAGACCGTTTCAAAATCGAAACAGATGGTCGCGCAATCAGAGTTTGTTGCCCAGAAAGAAAACCTTGGTAATCCTCGCGTGATCAACATACATATTTTTTCCTTCTCCCACATTCTTCCTTCCCGCCGCTTCTCTTACAATCCGTCTTTCTGCAAAAGTGCGACGCTTCCTCTCTTTAAAGGGTTTCAAGTGTCTCCGCCGCTAGCTCCATCTCCCTCCCGTACGTACATTTTTATTCGCCGTTCTATTTCTAGTGTAGTCTGAAGATGGTGTGCCTAGGCATTGAGGATCAACCCTTCCCTATTTCTCGCATCTCCGAATGTGGGTCACGTGTGGAGCGAGGGGTCAAGAGGTCGAACTATGTGACATGACATATGGCATGGATGCCTACGGCTAAAGCTAGGGAAGTAAAAGAGGCGTTTTGAATACTCAATGTTCGAATCTAGAGCGTACAAGTATTAAAAAAGTTACATCCTTCGAGTAGTAGTGAGCAGTCGATAAACATCGTAAAGTCACTTTAAAAAACGGTATTGTAAATTTTGGAGTGATATTTTAACGATAAATATATTATTGTCTTCCAATAGTTATAAGCGTGTACTCAATTACCATCGCAAAATAACTTCAAGAATCGGTATTGTAAATTTTGGAGAGACATTTTAACTAAAAAAGGAAACAATACCATCTGAAATGATAGGAAATATAATTCGGTATTTTGGGATTGAAATCAGTTACTCGGCAGCGTCAAAATGCAATTTTCTTCCTACCTTTGATTAAGTAGAACCTCATCAAAAGTTAGGAATTGTGTCTGACCTGCATAATGCTCGGTGAGAGAAGGGTTCACCATTATATTGGTATCCGTGGAAACCTTGATCTGCAGCAATCTCTTAGAACGTCGTTTTCATCGCTGTCATAGGTGCTGAATAAAGGTTCAATCACAAAAGAAGATTTACTTCCGCGATTTCGCAATTTCCTCGCGGAAGGCTTCAGAACCGACCCGAATTTGAGAGTGGATTTGTGGTTCGTTTAGAAATGAATTTGACATTTTTATCGCCCGACGTAAAATACGCAGAAGACGATAGAGATTTTATATACGGCACGACTATGAAATGGATATGGAAATAAAATTGGACTGGGTTCGTAATTTCACTCTATGACATTTTTGTTTTATTTTTACGTTTATGCGAATGAATAGCTTTTATCTTTGTAGGATATAAAACCAGCATATTAGTACTAAAACTTTGAAAAAGAATAAGGGTCCATTTCGTTTTATGACCTGCAGCGCCTACATTTCAGAAGTAAACCTAGAGTGTCAATAAAAGTTGCGGATGAAAATTATATTTGCTTCCAAAATTGTCTCGGCATTACTGCACTTAGGACGAGTTCAAGCCTGTATTTCTAGTAAAAACTTTTTGAAAGATAATTCTTACAAGTTAAATCTTTTTCTGATCTATTATTCTTTGATTAGATCTTTGTTGGTTTCCGAATACAACCAGTGTACTACATGAATGTAAATATTTAAAGAGCTTCATTACAGAAAATACTACATCTGTCAGAAATATCAGCTGCTTTTAGGTTTCCAGAGCAAGCAAGTTTGAAGAATTGAATAGTTAAATAGGTACTTGTCTTAGTTGAATTCAATGACCATAACAAGTTTATAAAAACCTATTGAAGATGCTTAAAAACCAGTACTTAAATTTTCAGCTTTTGATACTTAAGTGTTAATTCTAGAATTTATTTTCAGCCATAAGACGAGCTCGATAATTCTATGTTCAACTGTTAAATGGAACCCTGATACGTAATTCCGAGACCATTTTTCTCTCTAATTTCCATAAATTCTTTCGACTTTTAATCATTCCCAGCACAGCTTCTACGCAATCCAAATGCGAAAGAAACAGCGACATGCCCTTTTTTCAGCAAGAAGGTACGCCGCAACCAACGGAAGCCTAAATACATTCCTCCGTCGAATTTCCTCCCTCTTTTGCGGGGAAAAAACGTAAATTTGGCAGCGTCTCGGCCCCGAGGCCCGTTTAACATGCATACCCTCCATTACTATAGCATTCCCTTCTCGTGATTCGACCCGGCAAACGCGATAAGGGAGCCAGTCGTCCCATGCGTCTGGCCCCGGATGCATTTTTCAGCGTAGAGTTCCCCCTTTTTATCCGCTCATCTATCCTTCTCTCACTTTTCCCTCTCTTTTTTCCCCATCCTTTCATCGAATTTCACTTATTCGGAATGGAAGGGAACGCGGAATATTAATTTCCTCGCCGTGGGAAATGCTTGGGTCAGGATTTTATTGAACCCCTATCTCACGGATGCGTCTTCCCGTCGGAATGCGTTGAACCGCTTCCATATATCTCTCTCTCTCTCTCTTTTGTTTTCTCTAGCCCGTTGACGAATCAATGCAGCGCTGTCTTGCTCCCAATTTTATCTATCTATCTATCTCTCCTTTGTTCCACCCCGCATTTTTCTTCTCTCGTCTATCCGATTTTCTGGTGATTCTATTCACTGATCCTTTTGAATATCCTTTACTTCCTACCTTCAACCTATGATCTTATATTTTTTATCACAGTTGCATTATAACTGTCAGTTGAACCAAAAATCGATTATTTTTCTCATAATTATGCATGTTTGAAATAAACTCGATGCTTATTTGGCCATCATGTATAGATTTAATTAATTTCACGGCGCCTTAAAATGGTTGTGCACAGATTTTAACATATGTGCACATAAGAAAGCTCATAGCTTCTACAAACACGAGATATTTTTCCATAATGTATTGTTTGTGCAACATGGTTTTCCATAAAATACTTTTTCAACATAATAATCCCCGCGTTGAGCATTAAAATACTTTGCCGATGAGAGAGAAATGTTGTTTTTTTAGAATTGGGAAAGATTCGGAGGTCGGTTAGTCACCTAAAAACAAACAATTTTCTTCCTTTTTGTTGCAACTCTACATAGATAATACGAAATAAAAAACTTTTGGAATGGAGGGCAATGAAAATTGTTGGATTTAAAAAATTACTTTATATATAAAATATATTTATCTTAAACTTTAACCGGTTCATTAGGCATTTAGCAAGGCCCATTTTTTTTAAAAACACCATATCTGTAAATAAGAATTGTCAGCGGTAAGGCATGATCATTTTTATCAATACTGTTTACAAAATCAGTTATTGTTTTGAAATAAAATCGCCATTTTCGAAAGGAGCAAATATGATAATTTTTTATAAACCTCGCAGAAACGCCCGGCTACGCTCTGGAAAGAGTTATTTTTTAAGTTATAAAGGATTTTTATTATTTATTAATTGTGGTAGCTCTGCTTTAAAAATCTTGATTTCATTATGGTATTTTGTAGAAACCATATATATATAAAACGTAGTTGACATCCGTTGAGCCAATTCCTTCCAAATCCATAGTTACTGAGAGTTTAATTTGTAATTGTGGCATCCCTGTTTAGTTGATCCAGTCAAAATATGCTATTATGGCTTTATATATATATGCCTACATAATAAATATTATTATATGGTTAAATCGATGCGGACAGTTCAACACAAACACTTATAAAAAGAAAATTTTTATTACTTTTATTTTGGCAGCCCTGCTTTGTATATCGATTCTAAAAATCTTATTTTTGTTTATTTATCTTGCACAACTCCTTCATACAAAATTTCGTTGAAATCGGTCGGCCAATTCCTTCCAAATTCATAATTACCGAAAAGTTTAACTTTTAAATTAAGGCAGCCCTAATTAGTTAATCGGACTGAAGTATAACATTTTTGTTATGAATTTATATGAAAATTCTATATACCAAATTTCTTTAAATTCGGGTATTTCAATTCCTTCCAAAAGCATAATTACCGAAACATTTAACTTTGCAAATGTGGTACTCCTACTTAATTAATCGTGTCGCAGTATAGCTTTTTGTTCATGAATTTATGTGAAAATTTTATATGCCAAATTTGTATGAATTCGGGTTGGCCAATTCCTTCCAAAAGCATAATTACCGAAAAGTTTAACTTTGCAATTGTGGCATCCCTACTTAGTTAACCGGGTCAAAGTATAGAATTTTGGCCATGAATTTCTGTGAATATTCTATGTACCAATTTTGGTTGAATTCGGTTATGCCATTTTCATCCAAAAGCATAACTACAGAAAATTTTATTTTGCAATTGTGACACCCCTTAATGGTCTATCCGGTTCAAATATGTCATTTTTGTCATGCATTTATGTGAAGATGCAATTTACCTACCTGATTTGGTTGAAATCGGTTCAGCCAGATCTTCCCTGATATATACGTACAGGCAGACGGACATTGCCGAAATTTGGACCGACCGTTCCATGGGGACCCCTCGAAATAGTGAAATTTGGACCGACCCTACATTACGATCCTTGACCCCGTATAACGATTTTACCTATTTTATGCTCGAAAATGTATTTCATCAAAACATTGATATTATTGGAGAATTCATCAAAATCGGTCAATTGGTTGCTGAGATATCTTTAAAAAAACGGCATTTGGACCAACAATGGGGACCCTCGTCCCCCGTCAGTCGATTTGATTTACTTTTAGCCCTACAACTTTCAGGATAAATCTGAAGCTGCTGCCAAATTTTGAAGCTCCTACGTTAATTTTCTGAAGAGTTATGGCTGCCACAGTCAGACAGACAGACAAACATTCTCTTTTATTTATAGAATTCTGGGCTTATGGAAACATCAATTGGAAAGTTCTAAAAAATTGAACTACTTTGAACCTGTATACCTAATTTTATTTTAACATTTACTGTCGGATGCGCGGGTTAATACAGAATGTCACCGGGAAAGGTTTGCCGCACAGTATGTAGGCATAAAGTTGCGTTCGGAATATCGCAAAATTTAAATGCGTCGTGTGTCCACTTGGATTTATTATTTGGTAGCCAGCTTTTCTTTATCCTTTGGATAGTAAAAGATACTAACTTTCACTTCGGGTAGGCAAATCTTTCCCCATAAAGTGCTCCGTTTCCAGGCTAAGAAAATATTACTTCGCATGCGCCAAGAATTTATGACTATGTAAACAGCTTTGCGAAGCCGCCAGGATCAACTTCTGGACGTTTTTAAAAGAACAAATATCCAGGAATCGCATTAATAATATTCCAACACGAGGAAATTTTTATAGATACTGGGAATGAATGATTAAAAATCCTTTAAAAAAAAACAAAATTAAGTAGAGAAAAATCTCAAGTGTATCCAAGAGTTTAAAAAAATAACAACTCTAGTGCGCCAACTTCTTATCCGTAGTCGAGCAAAACTTTGCTAGGTTTATATTTCCGGAAAAAAAAACAAAAGAAATTTTCCAAGATAGCTAGAGAGAGAAAGAAAGAGCAAGCGTTGGTGATAAGGAGACGGAGAGATAACTCTGGCGGTAAATCAACCTCTTAAACGTATTTATGTGGCAAGAGTAAGACGCAATTCTGGCGGGTGTCCGTAACAACGCTATGAAAAAAATACAAAAAAAATTATTCCTTCTCACTCTTTTCATATTCCACATTAACTCTAACCCAGTGGTTCCCAAACTTTCTCAATCCGAGAACCCTTTCATAAAAATCCAAATCTCGCCAACCCCTCTTAAAAATAAATATTTTTAAGGATCATCTTCCTTACCTGAATATTAGTGGCGGGGTGGGGGGGGGTGTTACGGGCTTAAACATCTTTCAGGCATGGAAATAAATTAAAATACTTCAATTTTGCGTGTAAATAACACTTTTATAAAAATTATTAAAACTATATTATTAAAATATTGTCCTATACCGCGTTGTAGAATTCAAGTTTAGGCACTTTAAATTATCATTCTATTTAATAATGCAATCATTTTCTCAACAACTTATGTGTTGCTATATAATCAAAGCAAAATATCGCTCGCAGCTAACGAAAGCCTTAGGTAGATGCGGCGATAATGCATTTGTCGTAACAGTTAAAAATTTTCGTCGTTAAAAAAATTCTGCGTGCAATGAAATACGCTGTGCAAACGTCATTAAGGATTTTTTTCCGCGAACCCCCTGAGTCTTCTAGCGAACCCCTAGATGGTTCCCGAACCACAATTTGGGAACCTCTGCTCAAACATCTCCGAGGAGGTGGTAACTAGGGTAACCAGACGTCCCGGTACCCGGAGAAAATTCTTCAGGACACCTATTTGTCCCGGATTTTTCGTTTCTGCCTTACAAAATCTCCTCACTGATAAATACCATAAATGTCTTCAATCGGAATCACTTTATATTGGAAAATGTCAAAAAATACTTCATGATACGTATAAAATTAACTTTTTAATAAAATCATTTGTAACTGGTGTTCGTATCAGCAAATTACTCGCCTCTGACGAAAATTTTTTGCTCGACTCTCCGTTGCGCTTTTATCCATTGAAAACATTTGAAGCGCTGAAGGGTTTTTATTTCACAAGAAAAGCTGCTGTAATTTACTGTCATTTTTCCACACAAGCTTACATGTTATGCATAGTGTGTATAGTTGTTTATTTAACAAAGAAATGCGCAAAATAAAAAATGGTAAAACTATATAAGTACTGATATACGATATATCTAATATATTATAACTGCTTATTCTGTGTTTTTAAATTACTTATATATGAGTTTTCAAGATTTTCAGGCGTAGTTAAAACATTAATTAAATATATGTAAATTGATATAAAATCAAACTGAAACCATATATTTTGATTTTAATATATTTTTGACTTTTATTTACGTGTACCTCCTATGTTATTAATGTGTATACTTAACTTGATTATTTGTCCTTAAAATAATAGTTACCTTTGAACCGTGATCTATTTTGTTGTATATTTTATTCGTATTCATTAATTTGAAGTTATATGTTAAACAAAATTGTTGCTGCATTTGCGGAGCTTATTTACTATTAATTTAAATAGTATATAAAATTAAAAAGTTACGAAAATTCACGCTGTACCGGTCATGTCCCGGATTTTTCCAGATTATGTCCCGGATTTTCTTCTTTAAAACTCACTATGTCCCGGTTTTGCCTCCTAAGAACCTGGTCACCCTGGTGGTAACTGAAATAAAGAGAAAGAACAAAATGGAGATCTGAGCTGAGTGGAGTAATAAGACAGGATGGAGTTGGAGTTTGAGAGTTTTGTTTTGCTCCTCGTTAGAAGAGAGGAGAGACGGTGAGTGTGTGTGAGAGAGAGAGTCGGGGACGGATGCGAATCTGAAAGGAAGGAGGAAAAGGTAAGAGGCTGAAATGGGCAACGTCACGGAGGGAAAGGCGTCCTCATTGGAAGGGCTGATGGAAGGGAAAGAGGTCCTCAAAATCCTCGCCCTCCATTCATTGCGTCGGGAAATCCGCTGGCTATTAAAAGTAGAAAAGTCGGAACTGGAGAGGAACGGAAGGAAGTAACGCAAGATGCATTAGGGGACGTCAAAAGGATAGAATGAGAAGCATCAGAGAAGGTCCACAAGAGCAGTGCTCCGAAACAGTTTCAATTTCACGGCGGAAGTTCTTGTTTACTCGAACTTCGCTGCAGACCGAACCAAAATCCATGAATCGCTATTCATGGATTTTGTTTCTGTGTGAAATAAAATAATAATCGCCTCTCTCACTCAGACGAAAATTATTGGTAAAATGTGATCATAACTTTTAGTTATTCAATCCTGATTAAAAAATAATACGATTATAAAAGTTACCTATTTTCCGGTTACGAATCAACTTGTTTTCGGTTTAAAGCAACTGAAACAGAGTCACAAATCCCACCATAAAATACCACTCTTTTGGATAGGTTTCGTTTCTCGCGGACCGTTATTGTACGGCCCTGATCTAAGGTCTAGAATAATGAAAAGGGATATTTTCCGAAATTTACCGCGGCACACCAAGAAATTTGTCACGGCGCAACATTCTTGCAGAAAACTCCACCAGAGAATTATTGACCTTGTCTTATGCATGGCTGAAAATGAACTCTAAAATAAGCACTTAAATACCTTTTAACAATTAAAAATTAAGCACACATCTTAGGTAGAACATATTATGGCAACTGATTATACCAAAGTGAAAATAGTACCTTTTTCCCAATCTTTTATACTTGAGTGGTTATTGCTTAAGCTTGTTATGGCTATTGGAATTATCTAACAATAAAACATATAATTTTTAAATGAATGACATATAAGCGCTTACTCTGCGAAAGGAAAATGTGATAGGGAGAAAAATAATATTATTCCGTCTTGATTTAAAGTCGAGATAAAGACCAGTCCATTCTAACATCTAACTCGGTATGACAACAAAGAACATCCGTGCCATCGGCGAGATTAGAGCCCGCGACCTCAGTATATGACGGCAGATACTCTAACCACCGATCTACCGAGTCAGAGAGAGGGAGAAGGGAGGGGAGGAGGAGGGAGATGGGGAAGGGGAGAGGGAGAGGGGGGGAGAGAGGGGGAGAGAAACAAACTATTTTATTAAGGGTGAAATTGAGACTATATAGTCTCTTCTAATACTTAACCCTTTGTTCACGTATTACAAAAGATAATAATTAGATATTTGGTTAGTAGAACATAGAGAATTACCGTAGAATAATGAGTTTTATGGATTGAAAGACTGCGTTATAGAGCAGAAAAATATTACACTGCGGCAAGCACCTAAGAAGAGAAGTGTAATAAACAGCGAAAAATTCCTACATAGTTCAGGGGAAAAATGAATTTGAATAAAAAGAAAAATATAAATACACACGTACACATAAAAATACATAAATATACTTACAAGAAAATGTCTAAAGAGTGCGTAATATAAAAGTATACTTTAAAAAGTCAGAGGAAAGAAATGGATATAAATGAGTTTTTACAGTTAGCTACTTTACAACGAGAGAGAGAGAGAGAGAGAGAGAGAGAATCGTAAGTAAGTATAAGAAGGGTGAGAGGAATGCGAGAGGATGTCGCAGAATGTGACGAGAGAGAGAGAGAGAGAGTCATCATGAGATAAGTTAAAGGAAATGAGAGTGTCGTAACACGCGGGAGGTGCGTTCTCGAGTGTGTGGAGGGAATGTGGAGCAAGAAAGAAAATGGCGGTAGGTTCACAAGTGGGAGATTAAGGCAGTGAGGAGTGTAATGCGTTTTGTTAGACGAGTTGAAGGAGGTTAAGAGGTTAAAGGGACGGAGAGAAGTTAAGGAATAAGAGAATAGCTGAGAGGGCGAAAAATCAAGCTTGAGTGAGGAATATTATACGAAAATGGAGGGGAGAAAACGAACGAGTCAAAGATGGGTGAGGGTGTTCCGGGTAAGGTACGAGGATCGGATATGCGAGTGATAGTTTTAAGGAGGTGAGTTTTTTGGAGATGGGAAGAAGTTCTATAAATTTCACTCACTATCAAGGGGGTGAAAATTAGAGGGAGCAACGAGGGGAAAAGGTAAAAAAAAGAGGGTCGTAGAAAATGGCTGGCGGCGGAGCTTGGAAGTAGGGAAATGTATAATGGGGGTGAGAACGGGAAAGCGAGAGAAATAAAGAATCGGTAGTAGCGAACGAGGTGCTAGCGGAAGAGAAAGGAGAGAGCAGGAGAAGCAAGTGAGGGAGTGAAGGTAAGAAGGAGAGAGAGTGAAGGGAAGAAAGGGAGAATGTGGGGAAGAGTTAGTGAGAGGGGAAGAAAGTTAGAGAGAAAGAGAGAGGGAGAAAAAGAGGGACCGAAATTGTGGAGAGTATTGGATTGTAAAGTTGGAAAGATTTAAGGAAACGTTGGTGCGAGAGAAAATACCCGAGGTTCGGAAAACAAATGGAGGAAAAGTTTTAAAGGCTAGCGATTGATGAATCATCCATCTAGCGGAGAAAGCTTTCCAAATGGAAACTTTGCAATTTCCTCGAGGAAAATCTAGTGTTTTGTTTTTAAAAGCACTCGCTAAAAGTTTTTTTTACGGTGTATTTTTATTGGACGAAGAAATCCCATCCGTTTTTATTAGCTCTCGCGTCGAATTAAAATAAAAAGGATAGAGAGTTTTCCGTCAAAGTTAACGAATTAAATTGATTTGACACTTTTCTGTTTGGTTTGATTTATCGACCTATATGTTTCAATAAACAGCGGGGTCTCGAAGATTTATAGATTTGTGGAAAGCTCTTTGAGATAGGGTTCTTTTTGTTTTATATTTACAATGAAAAAGAAATTCACAAAATGATATCATTGTACATTTTAACGAGTTGAGCCTTATCGCAATGGAAGAATTAGTTTCTTTCAACGATGCGCAATACATACATATATATATATATATATATATATATATATATATCATCATAGGTAGTCTGTCCGTAGACAGGTCCGTGATTATTCTTGGTTAAACCTGGTTCTCCATATACTCCTATTTTCCGCTGTCCTCTTTATATCTTGATAACTCTCTTTCCCTTTCAAATCGTCTATCAGCTGAAACCTTTTCCTACCTCTTTCCCTTTTCCCATCTAGTTTTCCTTCTAACACGTCTTTAATCATACTCTCTCTCCTCAGGTAATGTCCAACCCAGTTAGCCTTCCTCTTTCTGATAGTCTGTATAATCATTCGCTTCTCTCCTATTCTTCGTAGCACTTCATCGTTTTTCATCCTATCTGTCCATTTTATCTTCAACATTCTCCTCCAAGTCCACATTTCAAAGCTTTCCAAGTATTTGATGTCATTTTTCCTTAGCGTCCATGTTTCTGCCCCATACAATGCTATACTCCATACGTAGCATTTTATCAACTTCTTGCGGATATCTTCCCTTATATTCCCTGTAAGTAGTTGTTTCTTTCTCCTGAAAGCAGCTTTTGCTTTTACTATTCTAATTTTGACCTCATCCGTACATTTTGCCTCTCGTGTTATGATACTTCCAAGGTATTTATATTCTGAAACTTGTTCTAATGGCTTTCCCCCAATAGTTATGTTCAGATTCTCTTCTTTACCCGATATTCGAATGACCTTGGATTTTTATGTATTTATTTCCATACCATATTTTCTACCTGTTATCACTAGTCTATTTATCATTTTTTGTAGCTCCTCTTCCTTTCTTGCTAGAAGTACTTGATCATCTGCGTATTTTACTGTTCTTATAATCCTTCCTCCAATTTTGAAATCCCCTGTGCCTTCTAAAGCTTCTTGCATTAGACTTTCTCCATATATATTGAATAGGGTTGGCGATAGGCAGCAGCCTTGTCTTACTCCTCTACCGATATTTATTCCGCAGGTGTCCACATTCTCAAACCTGACATTTACAACTTGATTCTCATATAGATTCCTAATCAGTTTCCTGTCTTTCCAGTCTACACCTATATCCTTTAATATCGTCATCAACTTTACCCAATTTACTCTATCAAAGGCCTTCTGCCAGTCTACGAAACATGCGCAGATATCTTGACTGTATTCTATTGCCCTTTCTGATATGATTCTAACTACTCCTATAGCATCTCTAGTTCCTCGTCCTTTTCTGAAACCGAATTGATCTTCCCCTATTATTTCTTCTGCCTTTTTCTCCAGCCTTTTATTAAGAATCCTCGTGATGATCTTCGATGTGTGTGACAGAAGGCTCATCGTTCTTTAATCTTTACACTGCATTGCCTTTGGCTTCTTCTTTAGAGGGATCATTGTTACTTCAAGGAAATCCTGAGGCTACTCTCCCGTGTCGTAAATCTTATTAATTAATTTCGTGATGGCTTTTAGTCCTTCTGATCCTATGACTTTAAGTATCTCAGCCGGTATTCCATCGCTACCCGTGGCTTTCCCCTTCTTTAGTTCCACTATCGCTTTTTCTACTTCGCTCTCCATAATACTTGGTCCTAAGTTGTCTTCTTCAATGTTTTCCTCATTTTCCAGTTCTATTTTTGCCGCTCCTGCCTGTTTGCTGTATAATTCATTAATGTATTCTTCCCATACCTGTGCTACATCGTTTGTTTCTGAGACTATCTTCCCATCCGTATTCATAATTCCTTTACCACAAATTCCATTAGACTTCTTATCTTCTAATTCCAGTGCCCTAGCGTACATCATATCGTACCGTCCTAACTTCTCCATTTGTTCTATTTCATCACATTTTCCTTCTATCCAATTTTCTCTAGCTTTATCTGTTACCCTTCTCAACTCATTGTTTATACGCCTATAGTTGGCTCTACCTTCTTCACTGTTAACGTTTTTCCATTTTCGTCTCTCATCCATTTTCTCCAGCATTTACTTCGTGATCCATGGTTTTCTGATTTTCTTCTCTTGTTTTCCAATCTCTTTATCCAAGGTATCCTTGATACTGGTTTTAATTTCATCCCATTCTATATCAAAGGTCTTCGGTTTGTTTTCCAACTTTCTAAGGTTATCTTTCAACTTCATGCTGACTACATCCTGCCTTTCTTTCAGTTTTTCTATGTCCCAGGTCTGTCTTTCTCTTCTCGTTTTTCTTATTTGTTTGAGCTTTGTACTCACGTCAAGTATTAGAAGGCTGTGATCTGAATCAATGTCTGCTCCTTGCAATACCTTGGCGTTCTTTATGCTGTTCCTGAATCTTTGTTTTACAAGGACGTAATCTATTTGACATCTCATTCTATCATTCTTCATTCTATCTATATATATATATATAGTGGTAATTTACTTTAATTACCGTGTCACCAAATATAAAGAACAACGTCAATCGATTAGATATTAAGTAGGACCATAATTAACACTAGATTCATTTTAAATCTTATTTTATCTGTTTAAATTATGAAATTATAATATTAATTTTAATTATTTAAGGATAAATCCCGATTAAAGCAAAAAAATCCTCTTGTAACGTGTGAAAATGTAATACAATTTTTAATTCTTAAGTCATAACGTTGTTAAGGTCAGCATGTAATAACGACTATTTCTCGGGTGAGTTATAGTCATTAATACTGCCAACGATTCATACTTGAAGACGAATGAGGTGAATTTCAAAGTCGACGCGAAAATCTAATTCGGTTGCCATTACGTCTGACTTTATAGGTTGAGATCAAAAGATTACATAGGAAGAACTTGGCAGCGTCGAAGCTCAAAGGAATATAATCTTAATTTTTGCCAAGGAATGAATTTTTCGAAAAAGGCAGAGATGAATTCCACATGTATTTTGAATTCCGAGCATCACATACTAATTACAAGCCAACGGGCGGGCTCTTGTGGTTTGATATTAAGTATCTTAAGGTAGATATTCGATGGCTCATGACCGTACAAATTCCGAGAAATTTTTTGATGAATAATTGGTGTAAATTTTATGACTGAAAAAAATTAGGAAAAGATTGATTTATGGCCGAGGAGAATGAAGGAGGGAGATGAAGAATTTACCGTGCAATTTTAAAAGAAATTTTATTATGATATATCCATGGGGATATTGCTAAGTAAAAAATATGACATCTAGCACCTCATAACCTCATTTTATGTGAATATTTTCCTGCTAGAGCAATGTAGTTCGAATTTACAATGAATCGCTTAATTTAAATTTAACTTTAAACTGTAATAATCCAAACGAAATGACAATTTATCACGCAAAGTAAATATCTTTCGCTCTTAATGATAAATTTCATATCAATTACTTTCTCCTAAATTGTGATAAATATGCAATCTAGAACCTAGACGTTTTTTATGAATATATTGATCTAGATGCCATAGCTAAAGTTTGGAAATGCTTTCAGTTTTAAATAGGGAACCACATCAAAGGATAATTTTAACTGCACGAGCCATATTCCACCAATCTAATATGTAAAGAAACCTCGAAGTGACAGAACGAACACTGATGTACTATGAACTTAACCCTTAACTGGTATGGTGGGATCAGGACTGATCCCAGGCATATTTAAATTAAAAAATATTCACCATGGCCAATTCTAGGCTTTCAAAGTATCATTTTAATCTTATTTGCTAGCCTGAACCCCGCTTTAGAGGACCTTGCAGTGCTTTATCGTAATTCGTTTTTCCCCTAGGGACCCCTTGGGGTCAGTTTTGACCCCACCATACCATAAGAGGAACATATTTGTCATAAAATTCCTCCAAAAATAAATCATGTAAATCGCAGATTAATAAACTTTTCATTAATAACATTTAGTAATAATCATAAAAACGTTTTATGTAATGTTCAAGTAGACTGAAATCCTTGCAGAATGCAATCATTGCTTACTAAGTTTTATAAAAACAAAAACTAATATGTTTTAATGAATAATTTTGTTACGAAAATAATTGGTGATAAAAATTCATACGAAACCTACCAAAAAAGAGTATGCCAGAAACATATTACGCAGAGAGTTGTATGGGACGTTTTTGCCGACAAATCAGAGTGAGGTAAGTCAATTTCTGTTTGTTAAATTCCTTCACAAACGTCCTTGTGGGTTTTTATGCATTCGATAATTGTTTATATTTTTTTAGGGGGAATAAATCAGCTCCGTAGAAGTCAGGAATGATGACGATTTGATTTATCTTTTTATATAATGCAAATCATAACTTTTTAATTGAAATAAATATCTTAGCAGACGACTTTTTTTACCTAATTCAACTTAAGTTACTTTGAAACAAAATCAATGAGTTTTATCCCTTGCAAAAGAGTGCACATAACGCATTAGGCAAATATTTTGGTTATAAAAACGAAATTGTTAATTGATACATAATTTTAACTTTTGGGGTCAAATCTGAACTCACCATACCAAAAACGGTTCATTTTTTCGCCATACCATTTAAGGGTTAAAAATAATAGTGCCTTTAAAAGGTATCTTTACAGGGATTCACCTCAACAGAATATTTGGAGGAAGTGCGCCACATGAGCACGTCGCATTCACAGGCTTTCTTGCTCGTTCGTCTGTAAACTAAATGCTCCAAATAATGGCAAAGAGAGCATCGCAAACAATGGCCCTGCGGTGAAATATTGCCTCCAGGAACCCCTCCAACTTTCCATATTCGCGGCTAAACAGCGAACTTAAACGGGAGGTAACAAGCAACGCGAGCATAAATTATCTCAGAATAGGGTGAACCTTGCAAAACGGGCGAAATGAATGAAGATACCACTAACATACAACGCTCCCTGAAAGGTAACTCATCTTTATTAATAACTGCTCAAATTTTAACAACTGAACTGAAAGTGTCTTGCAGATTTAAATCAGTTATACATTATTAATTGGAACGCTTGTTTGTATATTCAATGTGTTAAATTTAACTTTCTCGGATATTTGGTATTAACCAAATGAAGACATGCTACGGGATATATGCGAGTGCGTGAAGACAAAAATTATTCATGACAGAGGGGATGGGGATTTGGATGATATTTATCCAACACACCGCGAGCAAATAACATAGAATAAAATAAAAAATCCACCAAGGGCGATCATAAAATCTCATCTAAGAATTATCTTAATAAAAAATACTTAAATAAGTAACTTTCAAATATGTGAATAACGACAATATAGTATTGTCACTTTCAAAATTCTTATCTTCATTAAGATAGATATAAATCAAATTCAAAGCGGTCCAAACATAGAAGAGAGTTGATGGAGATTATTAAAGCCAGCACCAAAAGGTGCTTTTCGTCCTTCTTCCCCAATATAATCTGAAGAGCCAACAGGAAAACCATTAAGAGGCAGGTCGGTTCTTGCCAACCCCTGCCACAGGCCTTGGCGGACTGCTGTTTATAAATTGTAAATTTTAAAGTTATGCGAAAAAATCGTGGCATTGCTGACCTCCCCTATTAAAACATACACAACATACTCCAACTCTATTTATCTTCTGCCCCAATTAAAATGATCAATGGACCGTACGTTGCTCCTTTACTTTCAATGCCCCTCTTGTGCGGATCGATGCGCCAAACCTCCGCACTTCACCTTTTCCTGCGATCATTTTTTTCCCTTTGCCTCCTGTCACGTGGGACTCACTTCACAGCACATCTCATTCGTAGCGAGGGAAATCCCTTTATGTTACACAACCGACCACTTGCGACTCCCATACCTCACTTCTAATAACGAATCCTGAGAGGTTAGAAGACAGCTCTCCAAAGAAATGCTGTCTTCCTGTATCCCTTTTCTTCGAGTCCATCGCTCAACGTCATTAAAAGATCATGATAATCGATCTTGTGCCGAGCGTTTCCGATGTCACAGATGAAGAATGGGGGAAAAAACGAAACGATAGAAAAAACAAAGTTACTGCGAATTTTCATCCCTCTTATTTCTCTATTCTGAGGGTTATATGCTTTACGTTGTAGGATATACCTAATACTTTCTTTAAAACGCGATAGGCTAAATCGGCGATTTCTTATATATGATTATCACATATGAACTCAGTCTATACAAGTTTGTTAAATATTATTAAATCTAATAATTAAAAGCATTTCATATTGGCTAACATAGGTAAGTTAAGAGATTTCATACGCCTTTTTTCCTGTTCTTAACCAGCGGTTCCAAACCTGGATGTCGCGAAAGGTTTGCAAGTAGGGTTGCCAACTTTCATTTTAACAATATCGGACACATACAGAAAGTCTACATAAAAACGGGTCAGATACGGGGCACGTAGAAAATCCGAAACAAAACTCTAGACGAGAGTGTGATAACTAAACAATGTGCGTGTGTATTTTTGCTAATCAACCTCTTGGATTATTATAGCCACCCACACCCACCCACACTTAACACACTCACAAGGAGGCATTAGCCTAGTCTTAACGAAAAACACCAAGTGGGCCAACGGCTAAACGTCCCTTTCTAATGATGGGCCGCTAAATTTGGCGGCCGGGCGTCCTTGGAAAAATCCTACTTTCGAAGGATTCGTGCCCACTGACTTTTCGAGCAGTAGGCGAGTAGCAGCAAGCGTCCTAACCACTACACAACCGGCACCCCCTAAACAAAGTGTTGTGTTAAGAATAAATTAATATAAATGGACGAGAAAGTTTTATATAATTATATATGTATTGTAAAATAAAAGTTACATATTCAAACTTATATTTCAAAATACGAAACAAAACATTTGGGGAGATAGGAAAAATAAAGGTAAAAAATAATTGTTACCTTTTATTCGGAGAATTAATGTAGTTAATGGTTTTAGGCGTCACTTGATGTAATTTCTTCATATTAAGGCGTTAACATTTTAACAGAAATTTAAGGAAGAATAAAATTATTATTGTTAGTTTTTAAAGTTATATTTATCTTTGGTCTTCGCATCTCTGCAACATAGTAACATTTGAACGAAGTTTAAAAAATAATATAAACAATTATTGTTTATTTAAAAAATTATATTTCTCTTAGGCCTTTGCGTCGATCTGCAGCTATTTGTTTTTAAGTGTATAATGGTTCATCCGCTGCACGAGAGGTTCATGCCAACCATTCATTACAGAACTGACTTCATCGTGGATATGGCATTATAGTTTCACCCTCATTTATCAATGAGGATTTTCAAAATTTTTTTGTAATATAACGGGCTAGTTAAAAAATAACAGTAAAATTAAAAATACGGGAAAATAGCTTCCAGTATAGAGTTTGTACGGGTGGCTGAACAAATATTTAAAATACTGGAAATCCCGGCTAACCTTATTTGCAATTGAACTGCGAAAACGGAACAATGAGTAATTTCAATATTTTATTTTTTTAGGTGTTTAAAGATGTGTTGCAGTATTTTATTAAAATTATTAAATTCTTGCAAAATGCGCTATATGAATCGTTCAGGATTACAATGTAGCTAATGCAATTATGTTTACAATAATTTCATATCAATTTTACATTTTATATTTATTGGTAGATGGATGTGGGTTAAGGGGTAGCAATAAGTTCGGCGGCTGTAATAGAGAGATCGCGAATGCATCAAGTTTGGGGACTGTTATTCTAATAATTAAAAACAAAAAACAGAACTTCAATCAACGTAAAATCCTTCGTTTTTTCGAATACTAATATATTACCTTCTCATTCTCATTCTACGGGGTGCACTCTATTTTGAATTCTCACAGAATGAAGAAACTTTATCAATAAATATAAACATTACGACCGGTTTCTTTAAAATCTTCCTCACTGAGGCGCAACAATAGGATGACGTTTACTGTTGTAATGTTTTACAAACAATTTTGCTATTTCTCAAAGCATATGCCCTCATTCGAGAAAATAGAATCATACTGGCATGGCAGCTTAGCTGGTTAATACATTCGTATGGCAAGCGCAGAAGACCCAGGTTCGATTGCCGATCAAGGTTACAATTTCTCCACTTCTCTACCTTGAAACTTACCTGAACTAATAAAGCAGAAAGTGTGTATTTCTGTCCGCTAAAGTCTAGGGCACTTCTGAATTGCCTAGTAGGTTAAAATTTTTAATCTGTGTACCTTCCAAAATTCACAGAAGGGAAAAATCTGAAAACTCCATATTTATTACTTTAAGTAGGACAAATCAATTTTTATTCTTGGATAAAAGTTTTGTATAAATTTCGAAAGAAGTAGTGTATCGTTGTTTGTTCTTTATGAATAATAATTTTATGTATAGAGAAAAATGGAATAATATATAAATTATTAAAATCATTTTTTGAATTTCTTAATGCGGTATTTAAATATTTTCTGCCTTTAACCGGAATTGAAAGCTAATATTAAGAATTACGGAATTATTTTTAAAACTTAGATTTTTCCGTTGACATCTGTAGTTAGTGTTCAATTAAATATCCTAAAGCAGATGTTTTCAACCCGCGACCTGCGACCCAAATGCGGCCCTCGAGAGCACTCTATGCGGCCCGCGAAGTTATGATGAAAAGATGATCGGTAAAATTTGATATATCCAATTTCATATTTTTCGGTATAATTATTGTATCAAAACCTTTTCTGGTGCAGTTTTAACACTAGTAATTTATTTAGATTTGATTTTCGCTAATATGAGACCACAGAATTCCTTGATAACTTCTAATGTACACACTCATATGGCTCGCCAAAGCTCTCGCGATTTCCAATGCGGCCCTCTTAAGCATTCACAACTACGAATGCGGCCCGCCATGTAAAAAGGTTGTACTCCACTATCCTAAAGCGTTGAATAAAGGAAGTAAAACTGGGGAAGATGGATATCCTACATATACGAGTAGAAGAAGTCCACACGATGATGAATAAGGTGTTAAAATCGATGGACCTATGTGAGCAATGCTTTTCTCTTGATCATTTTTACGTAGCATGCTTACATGTAAGCACTGAGTGGAAATAATTTATACATACTTTTGGAAAGTGGAAAGACCATCAAAATAGTCTATAAGGAATTATTGTGTAAGTACCTTATTCAAGATAATTTAGTTCAACGAATAAAAATTTTTAATTCAAAACCAAGAAAGATTATATGTACCTGCCAACGGGACTTGGCAAAATATTAATTATAATTACTCCAGGCGAATTACGGCATATTATGCTAGTTAATAATATATTAATCATGGAGGGATAAAATTGTTAAAATGGAGGAACCGAGATACTATGGACGTACGGATCACAAATATAAAACAGAACCGCTAGGGCAGAAGATGGGGAATGTTTCCGTTTATGAATAGGGGAATTGAGAGATGAAATATTTTACCCGGGAATGTCTTTGAGCCATGCCCCTCACAGGTGGATCAATTTAAGACAAAGGTTGCAAGGACAATTGTATAAATGCTTAATAATGTGAGTTATAAAATTTCTTATATTAAATCCAATTTTCAAGCGTTTTTCTATATTTAACGTCCAAGGTGGGACAAGTGGTGGAATGCTTTAGAGGGTGATGTACGGTGTGTGTGTATAAATATGTTGATAAGTTGTGGTATTTTACATATCACTTTATATAATATGTATTACATTGTGTATATAATAATGTTTCCAACGGACCTTATTGTAACACTGTATTATAACAACAACAATAATAATAAGGCTAATCTACTAACTAACTATTAGATTCCATTATCACCGTATTGATCGAACAAATTTATAAACCACGAGGGGCCAATCCTCAATTGGTTGAGAAAATCAACGCTTCACTGTCTTAGTCATGCAAACAGCAGAGTACATTTAATGAGAATTGAAATCGGTTGAGGAAAGAGAGAGGAGGAGAAAGAGGCGTGGATAATGGAGAGCGAAAAGAGTGGTAAAAATCTCACAAAAGGCAGAGTGAACGTGCTAAGGGACTAAAGAAGATGACTAGAGAAAAGAAGGGTAAACAACTTATGGGTATTAAAAAGGAAGATGAGACGATGGATGAGTAACAGGTAGACGATGGTTAGAGCAGTTAATATGAGAACAGCTGAGGACGTGAGAAGATTTGAGAACAATGCAAAGGCTCGAAAAAGACGAGTTTAAGGAGGAAATTGTACACGTAAGGGAAGACACGACCCGTGACATTATGAAATAAAAGAAAAGAGGTCAGACAGGGAAGACATGCATGAGATTGACTTAAATTTCATCCGTGGACAAAACTAACCATGTAATACTGAATTCAGCAAACTTTTTTTAGGTCGCGGGCCGCAGTCGCATCGGAAAATAATTCCGCTGACTGCATTAGAAGTTACGAGTCCTTCGGCTGACGGGATAGGAGTGTACATCATTTGTTACTCAGAGATTGTGAGATACCGTACATTTTAAAATCGAGTTTCAGCTTCGTTAGGGAAACATCTAGATCGCCTTATGGCTGAAAACAAAATCAATAATAACCATTTAATAACCTTGCTATGGCCATTGGAGATCTCTAATACATTATAGCTTATTCTTGATGATGGCTCATTATAAAAATTCATAAAAAAGAGATTTATTGCCATATTTTTCATTATAAATTATGAAATCACCTGTTATAATTCACGGAAAGCATTTTCTTGAAACCAACCGCCACATGAGACGATTTTGAAAAGCCGTGTATGAGAATCTTTGGTTACCAGAGGCGGCAGAACCCTGTAAAAAATCATGAGACTATAAACAAATCGGAATAATAAAAATGGCATGACCTTCCCAGATTTCCGCATTGGACAGTTTCCCGCGAGATTAGTCCAAATTAATGACCGTAAGATGATAAAGCGATCCCATGAAGATCCTCACCGAGACAGAACAAAGGCCGCCCGAAAAAGATTTCATTGACCTCCGCGCCTTGCTATCTGGTGGTACATGCATGCAGTGAATGTTTAAAGGGGCTCACTCAAAGATGGAAAGCCGAAACGAAGAGAGAGGGAGAGAGAAATGTATACAGAAAAATGGAGCTCCATTTGTTCAGGAAATATAAAAAAGCGCGTTTTATTTATCGAGGTCTATTTTGAACTAGATAATTACCAGTACTTTACCACCGGTTTAGAGTTTCGAATTTTTCGTGTACATATCACTCGCTAATACTTTCATTCAAACTCAAGGCACTCATAAGGTAAGTGACCAATATTCACCTTTAATTGGTATGAAAAAATTAAATACAGATTCAAATTTGATATCTCCCTCACCCAGTGGTGGATTTACGCCTACTGGGGCCCCTGGCGCTAAACATTTTGGGGCCCCTGGCACTAAACATTTTGGGGCCCTTGGCACTAAACATTTGGGGGGTCCTGGCGCTAAGCCGTCGGGGGCCCTGCATTCTAAATATATAGTGAAACCGCTCCTAATGGCCACCCTCGTTTGTTACACCTCTTAACGATCGTTTTTCTATGGAATCATAGAGAGGTTCCGCTGATTTGTAAATTGAGACATTTAATATTTCTGGAATTATATAAACGAACGTTTTTTCGGGACCCCTTTCTTGAAGGGGCCCCTGGCGCTCGCCATGTGCGTATCCCCCTTAAATCCGCCACTGTCCTCCCCCCTTCCCCCAATTAAGTTCTGAAACCGAGGAGCATATCCTCAAAGTCTCTTTAGTATGTGTATTATTTAGAATTGTAGATTTAAAATTCTTTATAAATTTAGTTATATTACTATACGATATAAAGTAATTTATTCTAAAATTAATAAAAAATTTTAACTATCAATTATTGACGGTTCGCTCAGGATCTTATTTTGAAAGATTTCGTTGGTGCACCTTGCCGATTTTTCAAAAACATGTCTTCTACAGTGTAATAGATAGCATTGAAGGTCACACACAACTTTCAATCTATATGCATTTTCTCAGAATCTTAATATTTATTGTTTTTAAGGCATCCACGGCCGTCCGACGATTTCTCCAAAAATAATACTTTAGCAGCGTAATAAATGACATCATAGAACACATAATTCCTGCTATTTTCAGTTTTCTACATGTTAGCGTTTACTTGATATTTTAAGTCAACTGATTGCACAGACAGAGCAAAAACATAAGCGCACTTATTAAAATGAAACTCACTAAATAGGAAAGAAATATCAATTTCGAGAGGGGGGAAGAACTGAGGTTATCACCGGATGGGATAAAGATAGAGGAAAAGGAGAAGAGGAAAAATTAGGACAATTCATGGTAGGCAATGCTTACCTAGGGGTGATTCGCAAATTCTACGGTTTCGGCCAAAAGGGATTGCATGTGAACGAACGATAGATCGTCAAGTGAGAGGATGAGATAGGTAAGTACCCTAACGTTATAACCTCTCTCCGTCCTTCCAAGCTGAGAGCTATATCCTTGTTATTATGCGGTGGTTTGGTCAAATTAGAGGGAGCTGTTGCGGGGATATTAAGTTCTCCCCCCCCCCTTCTCTCTCTCTCTCACTCACACACACACACACACCTCTACCCTTCCCATTACCGCCAGCCGCGCGGTGCTGAGAGAGGAATCGCAGTTTCATACATATACGTAGAGAACAAGGTTATCGTTCCCTAATTCTCTTCCTCCACATCTCCTCGCACACCTACTGGTTCGCTCATTAATTAAGAATCAGAATGGACAAAATCGGACGCCGCGATAGGCTTGGAGGAGAACGATAATAAACATTAAGTTGATTACTCCTGGCAATCTGTCGCCCACAAATTCGAATGTCCTTTCTCTAATTTGGAAATTACGGTAAATCCTCGTTCCAGAGAATGGAAATGGTGTATAGCCGTACGATGATGAAAATGTTGGAGTTATGTTCGACGAATGTATGATTGTAAGAGATACTATAATTGCCTGATAGATATAGTAAAATTATTTACCCTCCCTATTTCAAGTTTCAATTAATTTAAAATATTAAATTGAATGTGCCAATCGATTTTAATTCCGAAACTTCGATTTCTTAGGTAAAACTAAATGAATATGGTTTTCGCGACAATTGTTCGTGCGTTTATCAAAGCAAACTAAATAGCTATTCTCATAATGATGATTTTTTCTCGTACAAGTAAAAGGAGAATATAAGAGCTTTGTCGCGACCATTGGTTGTTATTTTTTCACGTTTTAATAATTGATAAGTACTTATTTAAAAAAATTGTTTTCAGCCATAGGACGAGATCGAATTTTACCCAGTGAATGTCGCTGTCATGCAGAGGATGGAGGCCGACCGCACGTCGGCAATATCCACTCACACGCAAACAGTCAACGGCAGGCTGATACGCGCGCGCTCGCCTTTACACACGGTCAAATGCGATAACATATAAAACTCGGAGTGGATAAGGAGAAATGCCGAAACACGAAACTGATCAACCCGGGATGCGGACGGGACCTGCCTCTCGGATTACGGTGGTCGGCGGATTTTTTAAATAATTCGCGCATTAAAATTTGACGAGTGTGAATTTGTTGGAAGCATAAAAAAGTAAAAAAAATGACGGAATACCGGAGCGATCGATACTCTTCACATCGTTATATAGAATGATTGTTCAGAGAGAAATTTCTAAAGAGTTGTTCGCAAACCCGATTGATTTTTCAGAATGAGAAATGGATTTCCGTTCATGTATTTTTAGAATACATTAATTATAATACCTAAAGTGGCTGCATGTGCTATGATATGATGGAACAACATGAACGAAGGTATATTCAAAATTCTTAACAATTTTTCCAAGCGTAAGCACATGTTTTCTTCGATATACGATGACACTTTAACATAGCGAAGTGCCCAATTCGGTTGCTGGAAACTTATCCTATCTTTTTGTTTCATTACAATAAAATATATACTGCTGGCAGGTGGAGTAAATACACTTGTCTGTTCATCCGTGACGAGTAAAAAAATGAAAACTAGGAGGGCGAAAAAATAATCGGACATTCTCGTCCATTTTCTCTCTATCCTCTTGTTTCTTTTAGAATCAATTTTCGGTGAATTGTCAGAGAAGACGGCTAATTTGTAGCTGAAATGAGCATTTGGATTTTGTAACCTTGTTTTATCAGTTGGAGATATCTAAGAAAGGTATTTTTAAGAGCTTATTCTTGACTGAATGCCAACATATTTTCACAGAAAGGGAAGCATTTAAGATTCCTGTGCAGCGCTCATTCTAAATATTATGTTTAAAATATTTCCAATGAATGCGACGTTATCTGGCGAACTCCAATGAACCGAGAGTACCTTCATTCAGCACTGTTTACAAGATAGATATCTTTTATTAATTATTAATTCAAGGAAATAAAGCTCGCGTTTTCGGAGTAATGTTATAAGGAATAATCGTAGTCGCAATGATTGGTTTGGGTTGTCATACTTTTAAAATATTAGGCATTATAGAGTATATAAAAGACGAATTTGTCCAGTCCGGCAATGCGAAGATAACGCCGGGTTGCATTTTAGTAAATTTACAAAAAACTGTTTCGTTTATTAGATTGGACAGTTTTAGAACCCCTGTTGTGAAGTCTACCAGTTCCTATATCAGACTATCTATTATATATACTCTTCTTACAGAGGAGGATATAAAGGATGTTCCTAAATTATACCGACAAAATGAAAGGGGTTGTAGGTCCGCATGCCCGATGCGCGAAACACCCGGTCTCTGTGTCAGGAGCAGTTTCCTGTTCGAGCTGCGAGGTGAGAGATCTCGTATATAAGCGCCCGGTGATTAAGCAGCACGCTCTCCGGATCTCAATCCTCGGAATTTTTTTGTTTGGGGTCACATCAAGTGTTTCGTGTATGAAAATGCAGTCGGTCAAGAGGAGGACCTATTCCTTCGCATCCAGGTTGTTTGTTATTCAATCAGCAACAGGGCAGGAATTTTCCAACGAACGAGGCATTCATTGTACAGAAGATGCACCAAGACACAAAGGTGTTTAGATGACGTGTTAGGCATGCTCACACAAATCTGAAATTAAATTTTGACATTTGAGAAGGGAATCGAACCCGGGTGTTCCCGTTTGCCGGATAGGTGCTTTAACCAACTAAGCTATAAAGCCAGCATGATGATGATTATGATGTTAGAGTTTACTACTCTGTTAGCCCTTCTTCACCATAAATACCCCAATCCGAGAATGGAAAATCATGCTGGCTTGATAGCTTAGTTGGTTAAAGCACCTATCCGGCAAACGGGGAGACCCGGGTTCGATTCCCGGTCAAGTACAGGAATTGATCTCATTTTCCAATGTAAAAATATAACTCCAGATTTATGCGAGCATGCATAGCAAGTAATCTCAGCACCTTTGTTTCTTGTTATATTGAAGCCAACTCCCTTTCTTGAGTTCAAGTAGGGGTTTTTTTCCGCTATGCCTCTCTGAGGACGTTTAATGTTGGAGGTTTACTACTCTGTTAGCCCTTCTTCACCGTAAATACCCCAATCAGAGAATGGAGATATTCAACCACAGAACTATCTTGCTTGCTTGGCAATCTCACCAATTGAGATGGAGGAGTTTTCTTCGATGTATATCTTTGAGGACATCCGTTGGGGCAGTTTGATACTAGCTTGTCTAGTTCCGTCCTAACCAAGAAAACATCCGCGTTCAGAAACGAGAAAAATGATCTGCTACGATAGTTCAATAGTAGAATATCCACCCGGAAAGTGGGAGACCCGGGTTCGATTTCCGGTTATAGCAGACTTTTTTCTCGTTTCAAAATTATTCCCAACTTTACAGCTTATGCCTGTCTGCATAGGATCTTCGGATCACTTTACTCCACCACACATAAACTGGATCATTTTATAAGACTCCGTTTCCTTTGGAAACCAGCTTAAAAAAGATCAACAATACAGCCGCTAAAAATCGGTAAATTTTAAAACAAATTTTCAAGATGTATGTATTTCCAAATGTACTATAAAGCTGAAATTATTTTAAAGGTAGAAGTTGTAAAAAAGAAATTGGGTTTATAGAAATTTTGACATTTTAATTTGTTTGGCTTTTAAAAATTCTTAATGTTTGAGCAAATAGATAAATGTTTAGGTACTACGGGGCGAGCTAGAGAGCTGAAATTTTTGGTATTTAGAGGTTAGTGCAAAAGCACAAATAAACATTTTAATATCTTCATTAAGTTGTTATTGCGGCCGTTCAATTTTTTTTAAATTTTAAACAAAATAATTATTATTTCACTTCCAGATGTGCAATAATTTTACAATTTGGCAGAAATAGGTAGGATTAGTACCTCACAATGGAAAAAGTGTAATATTCTAAAAATTGCAAATTTCAGAGATTGTTTTACTCCAATATTGTTCCATAAGAAATGAACGAAAATCGGTGCAGAGGTGAAATCCTAAAAAATATTTATAATAATAAAATCTCTCTGAAAAATTAATATTTTTTCAAGGTGAGATTAAATGCTTGCAGAATGCAAGCACCAACTACTTGTATATAAAAGGCTTATTCCTTATGTCACCTTGCGTGAGATTTATAAATATTGTGAGTACAAATAAATTATCAGTAATATGTATTTGCTGAACAACTTTAATATACCCAAAATTGATCTTACTTTCTGGAGCATTCAATCAGGTGTATTTTATATTTGGCCGAGCGAAGCGAGGTCTCACCTGTTGAGCCCATGTGCATTTTGTCTGTCTGTTCTTCGATAACTGCCGTCTCGGTTGTCTGATTTTTACCAAACTTCCTGTGCATGCACACATAACTTAGAATCGAATGCATTTCGTTTTCCTGGAATATTACCCTTATAGTTAATGCGCAATTTTTGTCAACGCATTGCGCTAATTTCCAAATCTTATCCATTGGAAACGAAATTTTGGAACACATACGGAAATCATCAAACGATGAAGAAATTGTAAAATAAACAATTCTTAAAATGTACAGAGAGCCTCCCAGAGGCGCGCAATGTGATTCCTCCCACCAGCCTAAATGGACTGAGCGAGGCCGAATATAACGTGTATCCTCTAGTTACTTTTTACTTTTTGGTCCATATGAAAGATGGTGTCATTAAAATATTTTGTATAAATTTTATTTTAATTTTATATTTTATTCATGTATGCCAGCCATTCTTGACGGGTCTTTACACTAGTATGATTATATTCGAGACTCGCAAAGGAGGGCTTATTAATGAGGGTCTATGGGGAATAGGTACTCGAAAAAATGTGGCCCAAGAAAGATCCAATTATTCTTTAGACTCTCACGAATGCGAAGGAAGATTGTGTAGCAAAGGAAGATTGTGTAGCGATGGAATAGGAATGAGAGGAATAAAAGACGCTATCAAATCACTAAGTAAGGAGATCTCTGCCTCAGTATTCGAATACACATACATGTGGAGACGCAGAGGAGGAAGACGTTAGGAGGAAAAACGTAGAAGTGATTAAAAATCAAGATGGAAAGTAGAGGAATTGAGTTGTTATGCGTGATCGCATAAAACTTCAAGAGAGATTTGAAATTTGAGGAGAAAACTTTACCGGGAATCGAACCCAGGTCTTCCACTTGCCGGGTTAGCGCTTTAACCGGATAAATATCAACCTCAAAATGTGCTCCGATGCGAAGCATTTCTGGAAAGGCAGTCATCCATACATTACCTGTCTAAAACCGATGGAATAGTAATACCTATATTCGGCTTTGTAAAATACCATATCTCGCGATCTACCCTGAGACAAGCATATTCATCGGATGTTTGGTACAGCCGACACAAAATATAGATTTCATTGGAAGAACGGTCCGAAATGGCATCGAAAATGTCCGAGAAACATATTACTTACCTATCTTTGGTTAGGCCGCAGGTAGTACAATACATATATGAGATCTACATGAGAAATACCACATGCTGATGCTCGAGTTAGAAAAGTGCAGCGCAGGGCAAAAAGAATCATAAAACAAATTTACGACCATATGTCAAGGGCTACGTCATTGTAGAGGATTTTTAATTGATTGTCGCTAGAGGAGCGCCGACTGAACGCCATACTGAATCCTCTAGATCCGGGGTTCCCAAACTGTTCCGCGGAACACGGGTGTTCCGCTGAACCTGAATAGGTGTTCCCCGACAATTTGGAAAGGTTTTATGCACTGCAATATATTTAAATATCTTCTACTATCTACTTCAAGTAATAAATGAAAAGTAATTTTAAATTTACTGCCTTTATGTATGTGTGCGCGTGTGTGGGTGTTTTAAGCGAAAGTGGCGCTGTGTAAATAATGCCCCGTTCCCACTACCAATGTACGGACCTTCGTACCAACCACTCGCGCGTTTCCACGAGTTATAAGTTACCATCGTAACTCAGTGCTGCTCTCCCTAGGCTGCCGGTTGAACTACTAACAAACACACATCTAATCTTGGACATTTTAGTAGATATGAAGAGCACTTTCCATCTTTGTATATTTGGAAATGTCTTAAAAATGAAATTACAGCTCTCCTCCACTCTTCATTAAAAGACAGTCTTCGGCATCAGTGTATAAATTCGGGAGAGAAAGGTCTGCGGGAAATTTCATAAGTAAGGCCGTGTTGTTTTTTAACCTTAAAATTTGATCGACTTTGAACTGAAATTTTTTGTTGATAAATTTGTCCTTATTACAGTATTTAAATGTTATTCAAAAACTACCCATGGATTTTTGGTTAAAAACTGGAACTTCGACAAAAGGAAGGCCAAGAACTTCTACTGATACATCCAATACGTCTATCATTGAAGAAGAATATGATCGAAAACCCGTGGTTTCTTCAAAATCTAATATTAAAGAACAAGTGTCATCTATGAACAGAGCAAAACGGAAGTACGATGAAAGTTATTTAAACTTGGGATTTACGTGTATTGGCGATTCGGATGCTCCTGATGCAATGTGTGTTTTATGTCATAAAATACTCGCAAACAGTTCTTTGGCTCCAGCAAAACTCCGCAGGCACTTCGGAACGATACACAGTGATTATAAAGGAAAAGACATGGAATTTTTTAAGAGACGACGTGACTCACTAGAAAAGTCCAAACTTCAAATCATTACAATGGCTAAAACTGAAAATGAAAATGCAACAGAGGCATCTTATCGCGTGAGCTATCGCATTGCACTTAATGGTGAAGCTCATACGATTGGAGAGACACTCATTAAGCCATGTGCGAAAGACATGGTGTCACTTGTTCTTAACGAACAGGCTGCTGAAAAAATAGATGCAATACAAATATCAAATAATTCTGTTTCACGACGGATTAAAGATCTTTCTACTAGCATAGAGAAAGAGTTAATTCGTCGTCTTGGACTTTGCAGTGAATATGCATTGCAAATGGATGAATCTACAGATGTCGCAGGACTAGCTGTACTACTAGTATTTGTTCGTTACCCATATGATAAAAGTTTTGAAGAAGATTTACTCATGTGTGGATATTTACATGGACAAACTACAGGAGAAGATATATTTAACCGTATTAATGATTACATTACAAATCAAGAGATAGGTTGGGAGAAGTGTATTGATATTTGTACAGATGGTGCTCGAGCAATGGTAGGAAAGATGAAAGGTGTTGTATCACGCATCCAGAAAGTAGCTACAAGAGCCACCAGCAGTCATTGTATTTTGCATAGGCAAGCACTGGTGACTAAAAAAATTTCCACAAATTTAAAAAATGTTATGGATGAAGCCGTGCAAGTGATTAACTATGTAAAATCAAGACCACTTCAATCCAGATTATTTAAAATTTTGTGCGATGAAATGGGTAGTGGACACAAAGCACTTTTATTACATACTGAAGTGAGATGGCTATCCAGAGGGAAGGCACTATTAAGACTTTATGAACTTCGAAGTGAGGTATTGGTCTTCTTGAAGGCACAAAATAATTCAGTACAAGTACAAAATTTTGTTGAAGTTTTAACAAATCCTTCATGGTTGATAAAACTTGCATATCTGGCAGATATTTTTACCAAGTGTAATGAAGTTAACTTATCATTACAAGGAAAAAGTATTACAGTTTTTAATACAAGAGATAAAATTGCATCTTTTGATAAAAAAATACAATTTTGGATTTCATCGGTTGAATCTAATAATTTTGATTGTTTTCCTGCCTTACATGAATGTTTGAATGAATTAAATTTTAAAGTAGATTACGAAGTTTCCAAGGCATTTTTAGAGCACCTACATAACTTGAAATCAACTCTTTTGCAATATTTTCTGAAAACTACTAAGGACGATTTCTGGGTTCGGAATCCATTTTCCGTGACAGCTAAACCAGTAGGCTTAAACGCAAGTGACTATGAAAATCTAATTGATTTAATTAGTGACTCTGATTTGAAACAAAAATACAAAGATCAGCCTTTGAATGATTTCTGGGCGAGTTTGTCAGAAGAGTACCCCAATTTATCAAAACAAGCTATTATTGTTTTACTTCCATTTTCTACAACCTATTCATGCGAAGCGGGATTTTCTTATTATGCTGCAACGAAGTCAAAGTGCAGGAACAGGCTCGACGCCACACCAGATATTAGAATACAACTTACAAATATTGTGCCTGATATCAAGAAGATATGCAATTCAAGAATTCAAAATCATAAAAGTCATTAAATGTTTTATTTATTCATATTTTTATGTTTATATTATATTATTATAGTTTTATATTTAAAAATAATTACTAAATAAATAATTTGTTTTAATAAAATGTTTTTTTTAATTTTTACAAGTAGAATTACCCAACCTAAAAAATAAGCTAAATGTTCCGTTAAACTTCCCAGGTTTGCGAAGTGTTCCATTGCAGAAAAAGTTTAGGAAACCCTGCTCTAGATGTTTCAATTCTGTTGTCTCCAAACTATATATGATTGCGGCACTCAATTAAAGCTATCCAGAATTTTGCGTCAACCAAGCCTTGAAACAAGGTTTTGTATCTTTACACACGGGCATCATAGCATTCTTACGCATCCATTTAATGGATGCGTCCCTCGTAATGCGTCAAATACGATTTTCCTAATAGTTTGAATAATCGAAGGTACTTTATATCGAAATTTAATGTTCAATTTTGCTTTAAAATATAACTCTCACAACAAATCAGTTTTAAAACAAATTTTAGCGATTCGAGTAAAAAAGGTTTAAATGTCTTCACTGCATAAAAATAACAGTAATTTAACTTTCGAAAATCTAATTTTGTTGAAATGAGGAATTGCTTGTAAAGTGTGTTCAATTTTAATTTAAAAATCTGCTGCTGAATAATAGATTGGTATTTGTTAATGACGAGGGATAATAATAATTTGATGAATTACAGTAGCATAAAAAAAGCGGAATAAATCCGATACATTTATTTTTCTGACAACCTTTGTAATTAAATGCCCACTCCTCACAAAAAATATTTCAACCCGAGCCCCGTGCATGTTATTTTATTCTAAAGGTTTCTTGCGTTTCGAGATAATTAATTTCAAATTATTTTAGCTATAAAGTGGATGGCCTAATGAATTATTCATCCTAAATTGCTAATAAATAAAAAATATAAATTTGTGCATTTAATAATAAATTAGGCATTATGATGAGTAGCGGTTAAAAAAATTAAAGTGAAACCTCGAAATATAATTAACTGTTAACATTCTACCTTGATGTTATATTAATTGAAGGTTTTCATTAACATCAAGTAGTTTCAAAAGAGAAATTTTCCATCCAAACGACGGGCGGTCACAAACGAAGTAATAAATTAAAAGTTTTCAATATCCTTAGCAAAAATTGGAATGAGTAACATAAATAAACAAAATCTTTGTTCATAGCAAATATGAAATGGATCTTTAAATATAAATGATATTTTTAAGTTGATGATTATAAACCCTGATTAATGTTACTTAGATTATTTGTTAGACCATTTGATTTTGATTACATAAGACTGCAGAAAAACACAGTTGAAAATAAAATCATCATTAGTCTCAAATTTTAAATCGCAATAAGAAAGAGCATTTAAATCAATTTTGGACCAATGATTCAGGTAAACTATGTATATACAGTTAAACCTCGCTATATAAGCCTTTAAACCAGTTCACAAATTTCTCGCTTTACCAAGGGAATATATAAGAATAATGATGGCGTTCATAAAATTAACGGGATTAGCGGGAGCAACGCAGGCGCAGCGATACCGCTATTTGAGATTCATCGTATATTCTGCCTGATATTTCAAGGATGCTTGAGATTTTCGTACAGATCTGATATCTGGTCTGAGAGAGGCCGAAGAGTCTGTTATTTAAAACGTGAACGTGAACATTCGATTCCATATTCAACACGTGTACCGCGTTCAAAAGAACATTTTGGGTGTACAGTGGGTGTGGCCTAATCTCTCACTCCACTTGGAACCCTCCTCCCTCGCCCTTCCTTACCGCACGGGCTATCGCTGTATCGGTCCTTTTCTCAGTACAATGTTGCCAATTATTCGCAAAATTTAGTCTAGGCAGCAACTGTAAATAGTGAGAACTGACCACCTAAGGAGGAGAAGGATAGGCTAGTAGTGGGGTGGGGGAAGTCAAGATGACCGAGGGAACTTCCCCTCTGTGCACGGCCGAAATCCGCGCATGTTCATATCTTTGCGGCATACCTATAATTTTGAGTGTTTTGGACGTGTTCGTAGTTGCGACTGTTCCACTCCCTCTATTTAAAAATAATAAATAAATAGGTAGACAGCTGGAAGTGAGTAGCGAGAAAATGTTCTCGAGATCGTATTTCATTGAGATAAATTACTCTATAAGTCAATCATGTGTAGCCACCCGTTGTACTGATACATTGAATAATTCAAATCTTGGAAGCTTATTGCCGATTACCAATCTGAGGAATATTCCTAAACTCCCTAAGCTACTTCACTAGAGAATTACCGTGCTCGTTCAATGACTTAAAAGAAATTTCAGAATAAGTTATAAGGTATCAAAAATGAAGTAAGTACATACCTTCTTAGATATTTCCAATAGCCACAAGGTTATGAAAAACTAGATGCGCGTTTTGGCTTCAAACCAGCAATATTCAATTATGATTCACCAAAAGAATATTCTAAAAACCTCGTTGTGACTTTTGGAGATACTTTATGACAAATATTTCATTTTTCAGTTTTTTAATGGTTTAAAAGAAAATCCACTGATGTCAGTTTGTCGGTCTGTTGTCTCGTTGTGCATGTTTTTTGCGGAGGTCTGCCTGTCCGACGCTCTAACTCCTCAACTAAAGTAGATAGAGACTTACTTGTTTCACCAATCGATTTAATTTTCTGCCTCGTTTGACCGTCAGCCTATTTTTTATAATATTATTTCAGAATAATCATACTAGTATGCATAAACATTAATATTCTGCTATTATTTTTTTAAATTTCAATGTACTGTCTGCTTCATTCGCTCTTTTATTAAGTTCCTGATCTTTTTGACCATTTTTGCATCGACAAGTTCTTTTAAATTGAATTTTCTCTCCATACTTAATTTCTTCAAGGCTCTCATATTTTCTGTCGCCCCTTTTATTTCTCTTTGTATCATTTCTTGTTTGCTAAATGCCTCAGAAACACGAAACTTTGGTCAGTCATACATCAACTTTCTCTTTCCATTTTGCCACACCTTCATAAACATCCATCTTGTTATCCCCGCTGGCAGATAAACTTCAAAACGGTTAGCATCGCAAATAAATATTTAAAAAATATTTTCAATAATTCCCGTCATGAAATAGGGGTACTGGGACTTTAAAAATGTTGTTAATTAAAAAAACGCGGAAGGAAGTTTAAGTGAGAATTTATATTTAATTGAAACATACATACTAACCATCATCTGCCAGCGTTGTCGTTCCAGAAAAACTTTGAAGTAGGCCGATTTCAAACACATGACTTCTATCGCGACGCGGAAAGACCTCAGCAGAAAACGTCGTATTACTTTTTAATCGACAAATCGACGAACATACTACTAAATTTTAGGTCACGGATGTTTAGTTAAACATCCAATACGACTACGTAAACTCATACTTTTGATGAAGTCGTTTAGATTTATAAGTTTTGTCAGTTCTGATAGATTGCATATAAAACGTGAGAGAAGACAATGGATTATACACAGCTTATTAATATTCAAGAGATACTGTTGAAATGGACATAAACGGATTCTGTTCGTTGTGTCGACGTACTCCATTTACTTAATTGAAAACAGTGTCATTCGACGTTAATCCGATCCGCCGAAATATGGCTAAAACTTCATTGGGATTACCGGTCTCCTTGTGAATAAACAAAATCAATCAACTCGTTAGATTTTCGTTTGAAGGCAATTTACCTTATTGTCGAAGATTTGCAACGCTGGCTTTTTGTCTCATTCTACGTTAATTTAAATCCTCTTACGATGTACGCAAAATTTCGTATGTAATTGGCGTAAAATAAGCGTGGCAAATATACAATTCACTTTATATATATATATATATATATATATATATATATATATATATATATATATATATATATATATATATATATAATGACTTACGGAAAAGGAAAGGTAAAAATGAATATATGGATGTCAACAAGGTGTTGGGATGAGGAAACCCAGTGAGCACTCACCAATCAGACGACTTCAGGTTGGCGAGGCCCCGGGGATGTCGAAGCGACACACGTAAAATAACACAAAAACACAGAAACATCACAAACGTAAAGCTTTCGGAACTACTCCTTCTTCAGCTTAGCTGAAGAAGGAGTAGTTCCGAAAGCTTTACGTTTGTGATGTTTCTGTGTTTTTGTGTTATTTTACGTGTGTCGCTTCGACATCCCCGGGGCCTCGCCAACCTGATGTCGTCTGATTGGTGAGTGCTCACTGGGTTTCCTCATCCCAACACCTTGTTGACATCCATATATATATATAATGATCTATTTATAAAACCCTTGAGAGAGGTGGATAATATTTAAGTGAAGTGGAGACTAAAAGAGAGAGGGGAGGAATTGGGAGGGATGGAGAATGGAACTTGTTCATATTTTAACACTTTATTCATGCATACCAGTCCTTTTTGACTGGCAATTACACTAGTGATAATTATAGAAATATAAAAACATCGTTTGGAATTAAAAAATTACGTAGTAACGCCTTCTGCTGAAAAACCTACGAATATCCATGTTTTAAATAAATTTATGAAGGAAAGTGGGCTGAATAAAATCATTGCGCGTATCGTAATTTAGGGACCCCTGCACTAGAATATTAAGCCTATGCAATTTATTTAATGTACTGAGGATTTTAAAGGTAAAGTTAGCGTTGCGTCGATTGTACACTTGTTTCTTGAAGTTGGAATTGTTCTCAAAACAGTTTTTGTGGGGTAGTGAAATATCTTCCGGTTTATCTGATGTAGACGCTCAAGCTTATAAACATCGGATTTGGATAATTAGTTTACTTTATCTCTACCTTTGCACATAATTTCCTGAAGGGTGAGGTCATTGTAAAATACAGGTTTAAAATCATTTTTCGGGAGGTGGTTGGCAATTTCATAGGATACATCCTCGATAAAGCTGAATTTAAACCACCGGGGAGTTTCAACGGTGTGAAACAATTTTGCTCCTGACCAAGTTTCTTTGTTCACGAAATAGTATTCAGTCAAACAAAACATGGGAGATAATCGTTCTTTGAGGTCATTTGTTTTATAGTCGTTAATTATCTCGCGAAATTGTCGGAGGACTGAAGGGTATTATTATTAATTAATCTATGGGTTATGGTATGTAAAGCTACGTTTTTGTGGATGTGGAGGTAATTAGTGGAGTTTGGGCGTTGTGTGGTCAGTAGCAGTGAGTTTTATTTATTATTCACCATTTATGTGGTTATAGTACAAATTATACAACAGTGTGCAATTTCTTTTATTTATAGTCCAAGATAAATCCATTCCCCTATTATGGATTTACAGCAAATATCGGCCTCTTCAGTGAATTGTATAAAAATATAATACGAACTGTTAAGCTCGTAAATTGTAAAGGATTTCGTATTGCCGTGAACCGTAGGGGGATGCTTTCGATTTTATTTCGAGCATCAAAAAAATAACAATTACGAGCCATCTCCACGTTAATTAATTTGCACTTTCAAAGGAAACAATTTAAAGGCTACGGGAATATCTTTGGTACCGTAATAACATTGCGAATTTTGCAGTCTTTCCCAAATAAGCATAAAAGTTTGGTTCCCTTTGTGAAATAGCAGCCCTCGTGTCCGTGAATTGGGTAGATATTATGTTTGTGTTCCGCTCGAGGAATAATGCAGCATAATTTAATAAACATACAGGCACTAAATTGTAACCGCTCTAACGAAACAGAGAGCATTTTTCAAACCTTAGAATGTTCATGATTGCCTCTTGGAAAAATGCATCGTTGCAAAAATCCATCTGCCATCAAAATAAATTTTACAATTTTGAGAATCCTATGCGTCAAATCAAATTTGAAAGCTCGCCATGTGCATTGGGAGTCGATATTTCATTTACAAAATGGTATTTCTGCAGAATGATAATTTTTAGCCGTGCATTGTATTGTCAAATTTAGTTTCCATGTTGTATCAGATAATTTACTTGTTACGGCAAATAAAATTTAAGGATGAAACTGAGGGGAACGTCAAAATATTTACAAAACAATACGCAAGTACATAATTTGCTTTCGATGAGCCGATTATTGCTGAAATTTTAAATCCTATCCATTATTTTGCTCCACAAAATTAAATTTTAGAAAAATCAGCGGTAAGAATTGAGTGGACCCTTAAAAAAATCACAAATTAATACTAATTTGGATGATATCTTTTAGTTGAGCAGAATATTATTTGGATTTTAAATTCATCAGTTTCAGATTGTTGCATTGAAAAATGAATGTCCCCTGTGTAAAAGGTAAAAAAATCAGTTTGTCAATTCACATGTTTTGCGAAACGCTACCAAGAATCCTTACGCACTTGAAATAATGTTCAGTCTTATACATTTTGCGACCATTGGGAAACTTATATGGTGATTCTGAATTGCAGTTTATATTCATACTTCAGAAATTACCTAATTGAATTTTATCTGTCTTATCTTGTAATGCACGCAGAATATGACGAAAAATTGAGTTAAAATCCATTATAATTTTACTAAATTTAACGTCGCATTAAAACTGGCGGACCCGGCAAACGCCAAGTCCGCCTATTCCTAGAATTATGAGTGTGTGGATGCGTGTGCGCACAGATTAATTTATGTATTACTTTGAGCACTATTTCAGTTGAACTTGATTTTAAAATATACATTGAGACACTTAAAATTTATTCTCGATACCTCGCTTCATCCAAAATAAACCATCTATTCAGAAGTTATTTTCTCTTAGACGGCGGTCCAAAAATAATGCGAATGCGAGCTTTTGGACATCATTCTGTTGTTCGACATCGCCAAAGAAAAATACGCGAATCGCAAACGAAACAAAATAAATCACGATTAAGGGTCGGAACTCCCTCAGAGAAACGCACGCAAAATCTTCACCCTCACTCCTCTACCTCTCCAAACCATAGTTTTCTCTATGTCATTTTCTCTCTCATTATTTCCTCGGATCTCTCACTATCTAGCGTTGCAGTGGTGGAGTGGCCAGAGCCCTTCCAGGCCGAAATACAGGGTTCAAATTCGGTGGAAATCAGGTTTTTCAACCTTGGGATCGCTCCGTCCCTAACTTGTGTGATTTGAGGAGACCGCGAAAGTTAGCACTCAGTCCTAAGAAGGGAAATTTAAGCAGTGTGACCGCCTGATGCTTCTCGCACACGGTAGACAAATGCGGCAGGGGGTTTCCTTCCTCCCTTCTGTGTGTGAATACGCGTGTCTGTATCCACGAAAGCGGTTGTGTGACAGGCTGGTGGCAATGAGTTAAGTCTGAAAAGCGAAGAACGCCTGAGAGAGAGAGAGAGAGGGCGAATAGAAAAAGCAGTTGCCCAATTTACCAAGCGGATTTAACCGATAAGGCGAGCTATGTAATATTTCTTTGAAAATATAACATCTCTAATGATTTAGATTTTATTAATAAATGTAGAATATTTTGTACATAATTACTCAATGTCTGTCCGTCTGTCTTATCATTAATCTCTTGAACAGTTTGTCATAGAGAAATGCTGTAAATGCCATTTTGTTTCTGCCAACTAGGAGACCCCAAATAAACTATTTTCGTTTACATAAGTATCCCAGATTAGACTGCAGAGGATGTTTTGCATTCCCTATAAGCAGGGGCGGACCCAGAAACATCCCAATTACCCATCCCCCCTCTTGATTCCGTCTCCGCCGGCAACCATATACGGTTTCCCTCTATTTATGCAGGGGTTGAGTCCCAGGAAAGTGACTCATAAAGCGAATTTGCATAAACAGAACCCATATCTACATGTAAAAGATAGGGATACGTCCCGCAAGCAATCCTAACTCCCCTCCAAGACGCTCTTCTTTCGATTCATAACGGCTTCTTATGCGCTAAATACAAACATAAAACAATTAACACTGTAGGATATACTCGCCAATAAAATAAACTAGACGAACACAAGTGGTGAGTGACATAACAGTGGAGGTTGGCCTAACGCAAGTTCCGCGGGCAAGGGCACAAAACTTCTCAAGCGTGCTAAAACAGTATAACACGAAATCTCCGTCTCATCTCCACTCTTCAAAATCCATTTCATTCTCATCTCTTTTACTGTAGCACTAATACGCACAGCATAAGAGACAATGTGAGACTGAATGGTTGCCTTGTGGTGTAGTGGAAAACTTCCTTGCATTTGTATTGAACTAGCCGCGTAACCGCATAAGAGCGAATCAAAGACGCATAAAATGAAATTCCGGTAGCAATATGTTTGTCGCATAATAGCGAATTCGCATAAACCGAACCCGCATAAAGAGAGGGAAACCTGTATTTTGAAAATCCCTACCCCCATCAGAATCTTTCTTTTCCTTGTCATACAGACTTAAACTTCGGTGTAGAAACAAAGAAAGAAAGAGGGCGATCGGCCCCCTCCCTTGGATCCGCCACTGCCTATAAGATAACACGTATAAATCGACTTTTTGACGTGTAGCTTTTCTTCCTTTGGGAAATAAAATTGGAAGAAATTGACCTACGAACTTTTGTACTAAACTATTCCAAAAAACATTATGAAGTTTCTAATTCTTTTCGTCTTTTTTCACCTTAAACTTTAAAACTACTCATGATCATCGTATGAATGATATATTTTGGAAAAATCTTTGCATTTTAACGAGTTGTTGCCATGCCAACCAATTACACTGTTAAATTTTGAAATACTATTCTTATTTCAATCCTTATGGGCGAAAGCGTGCTTTGAATGCTTTTACTACTAGGAAGAGACAGACATAAAAACGACTTTACTGAGGGCGAGAGAGAGAAGGAAGAAGAGGGAAATGATTTTCATAGCAATCAATATAAACAACGTTCGTTACGTTAATTACTAGGAATACATTTAAATGTGGAATGTTAATCATTCGTATATTAAAATTACTTGGAATCATCGTATAAGTTAGACACTTGAAACAACGAATGACTAAAAGAACGAAATTTGTTTTCCTGCCATCGATTTGTGAATACACGTCGAACCAAACAATGGTTAAGTTTTTAACGGAAATATTTTTCGTATTCCTAGCGTATGTATGTGTGTTTTTTTGGGTTAATCAACTTCTTGGATTATTATAGCCATAGTTACTTCCACACCGAACACACAAGGGAGGAGGGAGGCCCGGTGCCGGTGTGGCAGGCAGGGTAGACTATAGGCAGAGTTGACTTTTAGAGTCCATCTCACCTAAGTAGAATAAACTCTATGGTACATCCTGCCTGGAGGCAAGGTGGACTCTAGGGTCCGTCTCGCCTAAACTAGTCATCAGGCTGGATGTACTCTAGACGGCACCTTGAACTTGAGAGTCCGTCTTGCCTGGGCTAGGCAGAGCGGACTTTATGAACTATCTCTATTATATTGTACAAGGTGAGGTGACACCAAGCACAGTTTGCTTTCAAAACCTTCAGCAGAGGTTGTGGAGTAACAGTGGAATGCTGCAATCTGGCGGAACACTTTATAACTAATAAAGTCGTGTTCAGCTTATAAATGTATGATATTCTAGAGTATGTATGGTTACTAACAAGAGTATATAGCTAGTGATCTTAGTAAATAAACTTTCAAATTCGCTTCGTTTAACAGTTTATACATTGAAGCTTCACTTACGTATCGGTAAGAACTAAAATCAGAATTTATTTACTGCATCGAAAAGTACAGAAAGCTTCAATGTATACAACACGCTATATTAATTTTAGTTAGTATTTAAATGAAAGTCTTACGCTATAATGGTAAATGAAATTAATATAGATGCTGTATAAGTTTCATTTGATTATCGGTATTTATATTTAGCTTCGATTTTATTCCAATTAAAGTTACAATACTATCAAGTTCATTGGATCTGAAAGACAACATAATTATTTAACTCCAGAACAGAATGTACAATTATTTAATTTAAATAAGAGGCAGATAGCGTGAGTTATGATTAGTTAATGTGAGAGAGAATGAGACATTGACTAATTAAATGTTATTAATAATTAAATTAATTATTGCAAGTCATTATAGGTTTTATGGCTGGAATCGTTCACTTTATTCCACGTGTAAAAATTGACAGGCCAAATGATCCAGCAATTCCTTTTAACATGCACTGCAGGCAATTCGCGATCAAGGTGTCTTATGCCATGACAATAAATAAATCACAAGTCCAAACCTTAACCAAAGTTGGAATTTCACGCCTGAACCTTGGTTTACACATTTTCTTTATCCCACGTGTAAAAATTGACAATCCAAATGATCCAGAAATTCCTTTTAACATGAATTGCAGACAATTCGCGATCAAGCTGTCTTATGTCATGACAATAAATAATCAAAAGGCCAAACCTTAGCCAAAGTTGGAACTTTTACGCATGAACCTTGGTTTACACATGATAATATGTGGGGTATTCAATAATGCGAACTAATAGCCCTCTATTAGATTTTGATTTGACAACATTTTAGTGTATATTTTGATTTTAATGAGCATCTCAATATTTATTGAAAATTATACAATGGCAGAATTTTAATCTTATGATTTTTAAATTTATGTTTTAAACCTATTACAAATAAAAACACGAGAAAATTAAAAACTTTCATAACAACAAAGTTTTATTTAAAAAACTCACGGCCCGGGCTTCGATGCTTAGCATCATCATCAGGTGGCAAAGGGACCAAAACCACGCCATATATAGGTTAGTCACGGGAGGGAGGGAGAGTTAAGGCAGTCTTGAAAAGAAGGAATGAGGACGACACTATTGGTTCGAGGTGGGGAGGGGAGGGTATGTGGTCTCACGCTGATTTGCGACTGCCAGTATGGAATGAGATGGGGAAAGGTACTCATTTAACATCGTTACATTGTTATCTTTGTTATATTTTAAAATTTCTAATTGCTCTAAAGAGTTCGAATTCTTTTCTGGCAGAGTGGCAATTTTTCATATTTAAATTACTACTGTGTTTTAAAATAAAAAAATGCTTGGTCAAGTAGGAGTTGGAGGTTGAGTCATTCTGAAAGCCCTTCAAATGTTCTTTGCACGTAATCTTGAATTTTCTCCAAGTCTGTCCAACCTAAATGTTAATTTTCTCGAGTTTTCTTAAGATAGAATACCACCCAGTGAAGACCTATACATTCAAGTTTCTATTACAAATAAGAATTTTTAAAAAATTAGGAAGCATATACAATTTACAGATGCTTTCTCGTTTTTGTCCAAGAGTAAATAGAAATCCGTGTCGTATTATCCCAAATAATTGCTTTTAATAAAAAAAATTGCAATTTTTCTTATGATAAAATAGAATTAATGCTTTTTATTGTGCTAAATACAAAATACGGAACAATTACTCATGCCAATCCACTATGTAAGCATACGATTACGTATAATCCAAGAACACCAACTATTCGTAAGGGTTTTCCATACATTTTTATTGGTTTCCATTATGGAATGTTGTTTCTTTAAAGTAAAGTAAGAAACATCGTACGCAATTTTAAGCATAATTTCGTTTGATGCGTATTATTCAGACAGTGAAGTTTGTTTAACACTTATCAATTATCGAATGTGTCTTCTTTCAAGTTGGGTCCGTATCGTGTGTTATATTGAGTACAATTGATTTTTAAGCATGATAATCAATTAACGAATTTGCTTTGCTTAAAATGTGTATGTAATGTTGATTATTTCTGCGTTTCAAGCGCGCTAATCTGTGAGTTATACATTAATAAACTTATTCGGATAAAGGACATTATATATCAGGTAAAAGTCCGCGAGACCAACATAATTAAGATTTATAGTTATGGAGATAAAAATTCACAAACCACCTAATTTTTCGATACCTTTTCCTACGTATTTCCCATAAAGATTGCCTTTGAAATCTCAGTGTATTCCATTTATGGAGTATACTTTTCCATCTTGTTAGTTTATAAGCGAAACGCGCCTAAAAATGATGCATTAAAACGTTTTTTACAAAAATATAAGAATAGTTGATACCCTCCATCGTCGACTACGAAGGAGAATACGGTTTTGGCATCATAAATTCGTAAAAATGCACTCGTGAACTTAATAACCTAAATTATATCCTCAAATAACAAAAACTAAAATTTAAAAATATTTTCCTGAAGTTAATCATTAAAATTTGTAGATATATTATTTTATTATATTTATACAAATTAGTATTGATGAATCAATAGAATAAAATACATAAAAGTTATAATTTGCCTAAAGCAAATTTAAATACTATAACATCAACTCAAAATGGGTGAAAAGCTTCAATTTCTGGAATTTTTTTCAAAAAAGGGTATAGGGCTAGGATGTACGATAAATCTGTGAATCGTTTATGCTTCCTATAATATTATTCAATGAACAAAGGAAAAACAAAATAAATAAATTTTACAAACTATATAAATATACAATGAATTATTATTTAGCATGAAGTCTTTTTGTTCAATTCTTATTTGTTTGTAATAATAGATTATAAATTAAAATCTATAAAAATCAAAATTGTGTTATTGTGTATCTCGAGAAATCTTGAGATGCTCGTTAAAATTAAAACATACACGAAAACTCAAAATCTATATTTCATAGAGTCCACCCTGCTTAGCCCAGGAATGATGGACTCCCGAGTCCAAGGTGCAGTTTAAAAGTCCATCCTGCCTGACGACCCTTCCGCCAGCCAGGATGGACTCGAACTAGAGTATACCCTGCCTGGGAAGTCCATCCTGCCTCCTACACCGGCATTATCCTATTCTTAACGAAGAGCATCACGTATTCTTAGTGATTTGCATTGTTGCCGATTTCCTGTAATTGCGTACCATTGATTTGGATAAATAGCTTTACATCGCACCTATTCACGAAATTATATAAAAAACATTCCCGTGAAATTTCAACGGGAACTTACGCTAGTAAGTCATAATTACTGCCCAAAGCTCGTTTTAGAGGCATACTGCGGCCACAATCCCTTTTAGACTGCGTTCTTTCCACCTTTCCCTCTTCCGTACCACTCGAACATTTTCGCATCTCCTCCCTTCCTTGTTCCCACGCTATTCACATACTTCCTCACCCCCTCTCCCCAATTCGAAATCTCTCTTATCTCCGCGCAACTCTCCCTATCATGAGAACGAAACCCACGCGGTCGCTATTTGCTCACCACGGCGCCTCCGACGGAGGAAGAAACATCCCTCCCACTCTTGCCTTAGCTTCTAATGACGCTCTCACTTAAGCTCAGCGAAGGCTTCCGTCTCTTACGAACAGGAGGAGGCGGCGAGAGAGAGAGTATGTAGTATAAATATATCAAAGCTACTGTGAGGGTGGAGAAGTTAGCGGAATTTCTTGCAGATGGACGCCGTCCTTTCTTCTTTGATGTTTTTTTATTCTTGAAAAATGTTACCAATTTGAAGATAGTGGGAACCTCCTCTAAGGAGCAAGAGAGCGATAATTAATTTCGGAAGCCTCAAACTGTGTTGGCGGACAAATGCGGAAGTTAAATATCAATGTTCATCTCGTCATTTTTTTCTGATCATAATCTCTACGAAAAAGGAAAATTCTAAGAGTAACTTCTTTGTATTCTATATGCGCTAAAGAAGGGGATTGCAACATACGGCCCGCGAGAGCATTTTATGCTTTTATGCGGCCCACGAAGCTTTCGTGAAGATAGGGTCCGTGATATATATTGCAGATAATTTTGCACATGAAGGTTTAAAGCTAAAAAATCTAATGTGGCCACCACATGACTTTCTCCATATCTGTATTATTTCTAAAAATTCCAAATAGGTTACATAATAAAAAATATTTTAAGAAACTGCGAGGAAATTTTAGTACTTTACAAAGAACGGCAATAAACTCAAACCATAACCTTCTGATATTGGATATAGCCACAAAGATCCAACAATCAAGAAAAGAAAAAGGAGCGTTACTAAGACGTAACTAAGCGTTAATTGTTAACAATAGTCGTTGGTAGGTGGCTTGTGGTGGCAGATAAAAATATACGATATCTCTTAAGCAATATATTATATGGAAAAATATTTCAAGTAATGTATGTAGAAAATTATATTTACTACAACGATTATACAAGTACATTTTTACATATATGAAATATTAAAGCAAATATTTCAAAATAACGGATAAGTGACAAAAGTAAGCACCACTTCCGTTTGACCGATTTTACCAAAAACTAATCAGTTCTTTTGATTTTTATAAAAATGTTAAATATAAAATTTCGCGTTCACTTGATTTTGATTTAGAGCACCCATAAAAAAGCTATCACATAAACAGACACACACACAGACATCATCAATAAAATTGTCACAACGTGTTCAGGGGAACCCAAAACGTGCATTTCCTTTCTCGAAGTCGATTTTTTCATGAAAACAATACTTTCCCCTATCCACTACATTTTCTAATAAATTTATGTGTCATGGTTTTAAAATATTGTTATCCGCTCTCGAACTTTACATACTTTACACTAAACATCCAAAACGGTAAAGACAGTCTGTATTTTTCATACCAAACGGCCTCACAAAATTCGGAATTTGCTTTCTACTGACGCTTATGTCACAGTCTTAGGAGCACATACTGAGCAGCCGTGGGATCAAAAGGTAGAGGACAAAATATTGTGATCGGTTTATTGCGCTCTTTCTTTAACCTTGGCTAGATCCGATAATCCATACGCATTTTGGACTCCATTTACCGAAAAGTCGGGAGACGTCTATTCCATCCTTTGCGCGACATTATCTGCCGAACTCCTAAAAGAGGCGAAATGAAAGATTTCTCCGGACTGAAAAATGAGTCAGATTGCCTTGTGGCATTTCCAAAAGCACCCTGTCATGAAATGTATACAATACATCTGAGAGTGCCCAGTAATTATCTTCTTCTGCATTTCTGTCGAAGATCATCGTTCCATAAATGCACTCTGGGCTATTTTCCGCATTCATATTCGTTTATTACTCAATAATATGATATAGTTTTCATCAAAATATTCATTCATACATTAGGTTGTGCATTATACTCACGCCATATTCATTTCTCATTAACCCATGAACTACCAAAGGGGGGCCTACGAGGCCCACAACTTGTTTTTTCCTACGTTTCTCTTTTATAAACTAAGCAAAGGTCTTGATATTTTATTATATTGTGTAGTGATTTATGTGAAATAATAACCCGATGTTTTTCGCCATTTTATGCATATTTAAATTTTTTGCAAATTATTTAGTCATTGGCTGCATGCCTTGACACGACGGTAGCCTAACATACAGGGCACCATGTGTGCGGAAAGCCGTGTGAAGTGCGCTATTTGTAACTGCGTGTCGGATGAATCAGATTAAATCATTTTCTAATTAATTTGTTATTATTTCTATAAATACAATCTTAATTTAATATTAATCTGACCTTGAAAACATATTGAGGAAGAATGTAATAGAATTGTTCTAATGTAAATATTTGTCTTATACACATCTAATTTAAAATAAATTACTAAAATTGTATAGATGTATTCCCATAATGTTTTTAAATTTATAACAATAGGTTCAAAACGTTAATTTGACTTTTCATTTTATTTTAGATGGTGGACCTTTGAAGCACCCCTGGTAGTCCATGGTAGTGAAAATCGCTTGGTAGTTATACAGTTAATGATCACGATTTTCTGAAAAAGGGGCGCGAATTAATGAGTAGAATATACTTTCTGATTTATTGCGAAAAATTAACTCACAAAAACACATAGATAACAACAAACAAAGCATCATAAAAGAAGTCTTTTTTATTTAAACACTTTAAGTTAAACTTATTTAGAAGGAATTCAATTTATAACACTTTTCCAGATAAAAATTATGAAATGTATTGAAATAAACATCTATATTAGATAACGATATGTTACGGTAAAGGTACGTAATCGGGAAATGTGTACATTTACTAGTAAAAGTGCACATTTACCACCAAGCTCGGTAAATGTAAGTTTAAGTTTTCAGAAATACGTATTATCCGTACATTTCCCGGTAAATGTGCACGTTTACTGATGTGCCTTGGTAAATGTGGAAATGAGCTAGAATGACAAACGCTACACTTTAATAATTACGTTACTTTATTATAAAAATCATCGAGGGTTCGGCTCTACTGGTATATATTAAGATGAAAGCTTTCCAACCTGAGGGGGGAACACAGTGAACGTGAGGAGGAACCAAAAACACTTTGACTAATCTACCCAACCCGGTAAAATTTGCCTTTATGTTCAAATTTAGTTTAGTTATGCACATTTACCGGACAACGCACATTTACCATACTTCTAAACTGCAACAGATGTTCGCGACGCCGCCAAGTTGTCGCATGTGTTACGACGTTTATCCACATTTATCAGTGTCTCTAGGTAAATGTGCACATTTCCCCAATCCAATCGGTAAAAGTATGTTATACTTACATTTACCGAACTTGGTGGTATATGTGCACATTAACCGGAAAATGTGCACATTTACCGGACTACACACATTTACCGTGACAGATATATCGATGTTTGTATTTCTGGATAATCAACCTCTTGGACTATTACAGCCCAAATATAAACTTCGAAAACCAAAACGCCCAATTAAATGTATAAAAATAAACGTTGTTGTACGTCGTTGATTTTTAGGAAAAATAAACAATTGTCGCTTTTTAAGGAATATTAACGTCGAAAACTACCAAGCCTATAGTAGTAGTAATTTTAATCGTCGCCATTCGTCGAAAATCTCTCGGGAAAATAAACGTCGATTTAAATCGTCCACTAAAAAATAAACGTCGAATTCTATATAAGTGATATAAACGTAATTGGTAAGCATAAATTTTATAGAGATAATCTTTTCCGTATTGCCAAAACCCAGTGTTTAACGTAAATGCGAAAATGGAGCATATATACAATTAGTATGTGAAAATGTTAATTACTGCAGGGGCATACGCCAACCCTTCCTCAGGGCCCGTGTCAGCTCTTGGCGGCCCTACTCAAACGCATGAATACGACGTTTTTACTTTCTCATAAACGAAGTATATTGAGCATGTATTGTAATAGAGAAAAAATTAGAATTCGAAATTTTGATGGAAATGATGGTTTTAGGTGTCCCTGAGTCCATAACAGTGGTTTTCGCCAAGCCGTCCGCCTGTCTGTTCGCGGTTCTAGGGCTCAAACGCGTACATAAAATCGAATGATATCTTGTAAATATGCAAAATATCATCTTTTGCAGATTCTTCTTTGAAAAAAACAGTGATATTGAACACAAATAAAGGGTAGTTTATTCTTGGCGAATTTTTAGAAAAATTTGATTTTCTCAAAAATGACTATAAGGAATTTGATTAAAATCAATCCAATTGTAGAGCCTGATGTCAAAAATAATACTGGGTAAGCCATTTGTCTAAAAAAAAATCACTGTATGGCGTCTAGTGACATTACAATTTACGCTTACCTCCCTTACCAAGGTCCTATGACGTCACGCCTACGGCGCGATCCATTAAAAATCTTACTACAGCCTAGGCGGTTAAACTAAATCGAATGATAATATCATATTATTGGATAATATCGTTCATAATAGAAACTCTGAAGAGATGAATGATATTGCTCAACAATTAAGGGTACTTTAGTCTTGAATATTTTTAAGCCAAATTCGATTTACTCAAAAATGGCTACAAGGGCTTTAATTAAAACCCATCCAATCGTACAACCTGATGTCACAATTAATACTAACTAAGCCATGTATAGTGTGACCAAACGTATATACGTATATGAGAAAGTTTGTGCAATGTATATAGCGCCGTTTTTTATGCTGCACGCCTCTGCACTATAATGTTATTGATATAAGGTTAAATTAAATTTTACGCAAAAACAAGCGGATGAGAGACGTCCCTAATTTATTATGCCTTTTAACGGCGAACTTAACGTTCAACTAATTAGATGCGATCTGTGAGACAACTCTTAATTTATAATTAGGCTTGGTAGGATTCGATTTAAATTAAAAACGTCGATAAAAGTAGATTTTTTTATTTCAAAATCGAAGAAAATGAATAGTCGTCGATAAGCGCCGATTTTCCAACAAGATCGAAAAGTATTCGTCCAAAAACCTACCCTGAATTATAATATTTAAGACGTTTCTGTTTACTTTTTCGGAATATTATTTGCTTGAGTGAGTGACGTCATGACACTAAGCTACGTTTCAGTTCGTGGCTCTAAGCTCTCGTTCAGTTTTATTAACACGTAAAATGAATTCCCGAAGAAAAGCATTGTCTCGTAGTCATGACAGAATCCCGTTTTTATGCAGTAAAAATCAAATAATTGGACTAATTCGGCGCGAATTTGTGTTCTACTTTCAGGAAAAAAATATCTTCGTCCTTTTTCCCGTCTTCTAATTTAGGTCCGGAGTTTACACCTTAATTAAAAGTAATTTATAAATGCAATTATAAAAAGGCTTGTACGGATTTAAAAGTTTTTCTAATGGGACTTGAGAATGAAGTTTTGGGGTGTAAAAGACCCCGTTGTAAGGGGAAATTTTAAACTTTCGATTTTTCTGATGGTTTTGGACCAACACCAAGATTCCCTCCAAATTTCAGCTCTATGGAATATCTAGAAGTACCTTAGGTTTTATTTCATATATATATATATATATATATATATATATATATATATATATATATATATATATATATATATATATATGGATGTCAACAAGGTGTTGGGATGAGGAAACCCAGTGAGCACTCACCAATCAGACGACTTCAGGTTGGCGAGGCCCCGGGGATGTCGAAGCGACACACGTAAAATAACACAAAAACACAGAAACATCACAAACGTAAAGCTTTCGGAACTACTCCTTCTTCAGCTACAGAGAGAGTTCTCTCTCTGTAGCTGAAGAAGGAGTAGTTCCGAAAGCTTTACGTTTGTGATGTTTCTGTGTTTTTGTGTTATTTTACGTGTGTCGCTTCGACATCCCCGGGGCCTCGCCAACCTGAAGTCGTCTGATTGGTGAGTGCTCACTGGGTTTCCTCATCCCAACACCTTGTTGACATCCATATATTCATTTTACCTTTCCTTTTCCGTAAGTTGTTATATATATATATATATATATATATATATATATATATATATATATATATATCCAAACTTGGTAAGTGTCCGCTGGGCTTCCCTCAACACCTTGTTGCCACCCTCATCACTACCTTTTCTTTTCCTTTAGTTAATATATATATATATATATATATATATATATATATGGATGTCAACAAGGTGTTGGGATGAGGAAAGCCTCATCCCAACACGTTGTTGACATCCATATATCTATTTTACCTTTCCTTTTCCGTAAGCTGTTATATATATATATATATATATATATATATATATATATATATATATATATATATATATATATATACACACACACATATATATATATCCTCCGTAAGAAGCAGCTATTTGTAATAGATTTAATAAACGTAAAATAACGAAATAAAGAACAAATTTAATTCATCGAATGGCAAAATTGAAAACTGTCAGCCATTTACGAGTATGTAAGTAGTAATTTTAAGCGTAGGTATTCGTCAAAAATCTCTCGGGAAAACAAACGTTCATTAAAAAAATAAACATCGATTTTTAAAAAATAAACATATTCTACCAAGCATAGTTATATTGTTAAATTAATCAGGAATTTAAACTTTCCGCAAGTCTACATTTTACAAGGAAAGTGAATGTTGCTTTTTTCTTTGAATTAGATCTTAACCCTTCTTACTGATTAAACATGGAAAATCCAATTGTAGATATAGCCACTGAATTAATAAAAATAGAAACAATGGCGGTCTTGTTAAATAATTTTAAACATTTTCGGCTTTAAAATAATTTTAAACCCGATAATGTTTTCATGTGTAAACTTAAAGTTCTTTTTAAACGAGTTAAATGTTCACCGCAATCATTAAACGTGTGGTTATGTACTATGTGGCTATTGGAAATGTATTCTATCCAGTGTGTGCAAGAAATAGAAAATAAGATGATTAGACATGTACAAAAATAGGGAAGCGAGTTCGAAATGCGGTTTTTGAAGGCACAAAGGAAATTTCATTTTTCCTTTATCAAGTTTTGCGTCGGCTTCGCTTATCGTTTTAGCTCAACTAGCAAAACTTTACAGTATCTCAAAATTGTGTTATGATGAACATTTTAAAACCCGTAAGGGTTTTAACGCCAGTTGGTGCTGACCCATCTAAATTACTCATGGCTACAGTTATGACTGCAGATTTATCACCCCAGTTGGGACGACTATGCAAGAGCAAAGTTTCTCTCTACCTAATCAAAAATAAATTACTCGTAGAGACAAAGATGGCTTCAGAGACCACCGCGCTCGGCTTCAATACACCGAAAACCTCTCTCGTTGCGCAAATGATACGAGAAAAAAGGATGAAGGGTGTAGAATTCGGGGTTGAACCTATGTTAAATTTTATTCCGTAACTTCTTACAGAATCTCTGTTCTGTCGATAAAATTAGCGCTCAATAATAAATAAAATTATTATCTCAATCTAATGTCAACAGCGAGAAGTTATCTGAATAAAACGTACTTTATGAATGCAACGGTTTTACTTTAAATAAACAATAATCTAGATATTATTTTAAAGAAGGGTGATGCAAATGCCGCATGCCACATGCCGAATGCTTTTCAGTAAAAATGTGGAAACTACGATTGGTTATTTTATGCACACAACAATTCTCGATTTTAAATTACTGTTATTTTCATCGATGGAACTTTTTCAAAAACTAAAACCGAGCTTACTTCATGGCTTTTTGTAATAGATCATCTCGATGATTGATTGTGGTTACGACTATATCATTGGCAAATTACCGATATTTTATACTAAATATAATTATTTTTAGAATATACGGTCCGTGTTTCACCGCTAAGTATTACTTTGGTGCATTTATTTATTTCAACTGTTTCAACTACTGGAGATAATTAGACGTATTTTTAAGCCGCCCGATTTGCATTATTGACAATAATGTGCAAAATATCAACAGAGAGAAAACGCCTTCCATAAAAATTCCTTCAGACATTTTTGTGAAATGTTGGTTTAACAGAATTGTCGCTCCATAAGCGAGCGATTGTTACATGGATGCATTTCTGTAACGTAAACGTCGAAAACGCCCATGAGAATATCTACTTTACTCACCACAGTCCTTTAACGCATGCGCCATTGCCGAAAACGTTACTCTGGTCGCAACGAAATTCACGCCAAACCCCACCATTCTTCCTCCTCAGAACCTTCTAGCAAACAAGTACAAGAAAAAAGGGAAGTGCGTGTGATTTACAAATCTGACAATAGATGTCTTCGAGCGACAAGGATACACGCACTTACTCCACGTTCGGAGTGGAGAGGACGGATGTGTTGGCTGTGATCTGTGACTGGTGGTGTGTTTTACTGGTGCTGGGAAAGACGACGGAATCTTATCGACGCAGACTAACACCGTCCCCTTTAGACGTACGACACACATTGGTTTAGAGGGCAAAGCCCCGTCGTAAAATATTTACGTGTATCCCTTGTGGGTACGGACTTGCCTTAAGATGACCTCGAGGTTAGTAGTGGAGTCCCCAAGCATAAAACTGTGGAAGTTTAATGGTTGAATCACTAAAGACTCTTTCAAGAATTCATTCGACTGAAAAATATGATGTGTTTAAGGAGTTTCAGAAGCCTGAAATGAGATCAAAAAGCATTTAAAATACATGAGAAAATTCTCCCATTAAAAGATAATAATTATTTATAAAAGAAGGTTAACAACATTAAACTGGTGGGCTGAATACGGATTTCTTTTTAATTTACTCCAGAAAGACTCTTCATTCCGGAATTTCACGCGCAATATTAAATATTTTTTCTACCGCTAAATGGAGATGGAAGGCTTTTTCTTGTTTCCAAAAGCTCCACTTATAGAAATAATGGGAATAATTAATTAATAATGTTATGCATTAATGAATGTTTCAGAAAGCCATTTAAGAGATTCACTGAGTGAGTTTCAAGCGATTGTTTTGGAAGGACTTGCTTATTCGTTACAGAAGCAGAAAAGTTATATACTTGCAACACGTGGAAGAAAATGTAAGCTAATTAGTGAGAAAAACACACGAACGAATTTGATCATTTTACCTGTCTCACTTAACCATTTCCAGTCATTCCAGTTGCATTTCTTGAATTATCCCGAATTATAAAGCAAAGAAATATCGAGAATCAATTTCTATCTCTATTTCAACATGATTTGTAAACGACATTTGGCATTTAAAAGTTTGAATATCAAGAAATGTGTACCCTTTGTCTTGTTTCGTTTAACATATAAAGCGCCATTATTTCGCATTCTTTTCGGCGATTTTTAAAGTCGCTTATGTTTTCCCATCGTCCATCCGTGAGCCAATATTCAAACAGCGAGAAAAGCTGGGAAGTTAAAATTATCGGAAGAGTTTAGGCTGATGACAGACATGAACCCAATTGATTTTGGGGTCCGTCCATCTATCCATTGACTTTTTAGCAGGATTTTGAAAAAACCCCATGTGAACTATGTATCTATACGGTTCCGTATTTATAGCAAAGTGGTACTGCGGTGAGGTATGTTTTAAATCACTTTTGATTGATTTTGGGTTTTGGAGAGAGAGGTGGAAGATTCCGAAATTTTACATGGCCAATCTCAAAAAAACACTCCATTGGAATCTGCTTTTGTAAATCTTTTTACAAAATTGTTTAATGCAACGTTTTCGAAATTATCAACGAATTTTAGATAAGAATAAAAATATTTTTATTACTGACCATTCCTAAGGATACGCCACAGCGAAAAACTACGTTCTTTTCGTCCCTCTAGCGAAAAAATTAATTTCTTCCGGCCCGATGTCTCAATTACATGAAGGAGATCGTGCTTCATCCGATTCCTAGAAAGGCAGTAAATAAACGCGCCCATTGCTCCTGCGTAAGTAGGTCATGTCTCCCGCGACTCATCTTAAATAATTCATGAACCCTTTTCGGAGTTATCCGTGCTTGAAAAATTCGGACGTGAAGCCGCGCAACGGACCTTTCTCCACGGTTGAGCGAACGCGCATGCGGAATCCGACTCTATTACCGTTCGCTGCCCGCGTTCCTATCGCAACGTTGGGCTTTTCTAAATAATTTACCTCTGCGTTCCCGTCTCCGTTCCCAATCGCAGAAGTGGATTTTTTTAAATAACCTACAATTTCGTCTTTTGATTGGAAACGAACGGTGAATATTTTTTACCCTCCGCGATTTCTTTTCATACAAAAAATAAAACACTCAAAAAATGTACACACCGATCAGAGTAGGATTCTTTTAAATTTTACTTTCAATTACAAATTAAATGTTTTCGTTCGATTAAAAGAAGAGACACTGACGAATAAACGGTGACTTGGAATTATTTTTTTCCATACTGGTTTGATTTTTTTTCGTCTGCCATTTGAAAAAGGATTTTTAATTTTACATAAGAAAGTCTGAATAAAAATTATCACATAAAAGTCTCGACGTATAATGAGTTGATAAAAATGATTTGCAGTTTCAAGGCGAAGCATGTAACTGATCTGGTTTTTTATATCCTTGTTATGGATATTGGAGATACCTAAAACAAGTTAATACTTAATTTTTAAATGCTTCAGTGCTTATTCTTGAATTTGTTTTCGGCCATAAGACGACGACGACGAGAGATAATTACCTGGTAAATATTTTCAGTTTAATAGAATTTTAATCGTTTGTTACTAGGAAAGATGTCACCAACACTTCCAGCGTATATCGGATAGAATTTAAAAGATACGATAAAGCGAAATTGAATTCAGCTGCGATGAAAAATATAGGCATTAAATATTTCTTCATTTATTAATTAAAGATTTGGTAAGTCATTCGCCAACAAAAGTAAACCTTTCACCTCATTGGTATCGGGAACTTCGATTACATAAATGCTAAGATATAAAAATCTTTAAATTTTGCAGAGCTACTATTCTTGGCACATATGGACTCGACTTAAAAAATATGATAAAACTGGATATATTTCGTCATACGCGACCAAAATTTGCCCTATTCTCCTCTAGGTGAATTGATATATTTCATTGGGATACAGATGAGAAATAAAACCTCTATATCCTGTTTGGGAACCAATGTGAAGCAGCTAGCCGGGATAAGCGATTTGTTTGGTGGAAAATCTTTCTGCTTTTATATTGGATTTGTTTCCAAACGTGTACGTCCAGTGAACGAACAGCAATGTTTTCTTTAGGGCCGGAATGTGTAAAACTTTTCCTAAAAATACCTGCGCCCATGTTGGTTTCCATCAGTTCCTCAGAGCATTTGATCTAAACCGAATTGAAACTTTAAAGAGTCACTTAATATATAGATAAGAATATTGCGTTTATTTAAAGGTAAAGAATATCTATCTCAATACTCCCCAACCCTATTTCTTTTCTGTACTTGCGACCTTCCAAATCTTTATGGTAGTTGGTTGCAAATCCTTTCGGCCGGTCGCATTGGAAGTTGCCAATTCTTTGGCGGGGCAATTTGTTTAAATAGGAAGCTACCTCTATACTTTGAGGCTGCATACAAGTGAGCATCGATTTTAAATAATGTTTATATGGCTAATATTTTAATATGAAGAGTTTTATTACAAAAATATTCATTAAAATTTTTGTGTTTGCGTGTTACATTTTCCAGGTTGCTATTTCGTCATAGCTTAGAAGGCCGCACAAAATCCCTACGTGGGCTACATTCGTTTCGCGGGCTGTAGGTTGGACACTGCTGCTTAATGGGATGAGGAGATAGGGACATTAAATACGAAAGGGTAGTCGCAATACTGAAAAAATCAAAGGGTTTTGGTAAAGGATAAGTGCCAAATGAACCTAAATGAGAGCAATATTGAGTTTTTGAGCGACAGAGTCTACACATGATCGGGTTTTGAATGAGCATGGTCTGCCATTAACAACTTTTTGAAATTAAAGCCCCAGTAGGGAACTTGGAGGAGATGAGTGGATATAAGGTAATCGAATCAACTCCATCGGATATTGGCAAAGTATATTGTAGCCCTCGACATTTGCCACGAACAGCTGATTATCTTCACGGCAAGTATTAGGGTCGATGTTGTGGGTGTAGGAGCTTGCGTTTTATTTAACCAGGCGTTTAAAAATAACGAGACTTGATAAAGTGAAAGAATGGATATAATTGACTCTAATTCGGTGATTCATATTCATAAAATACTGACGCAACTTATGTATGGTCCAACTCTTTAAGTTCTAGGATTAAACAAATTGACTTTTTCATCATAAAATAATTTTACGATCACCATATTTCGAAAGAGTTCTAAATAGGAAGAAAAGATGAGCGTCCTCCTCCCACCCTTCCGTCTGTCACTTGCTCCCTTCCCTTGGGGAAAGGGAACCGAGTTTGTCATAAAATTTCAAATCCTTATAAGGCCATGTAAATCCTTTATAAAAAGAATCTAAGAATACTAGCACCGGAAGTGTTAGGACAATTTAGCTTCGAAGTTTTTAAGAATTTAATAGACGTTGACTTTATTGGGAAAAATAAACTAAAATATGAAAAAATGAAGAAAGTATATAATTAACTCGTGATAATTTTGCTTTAAAATGGTAAATCTGATTCGTTGGCTTACTGTATTTTTCGTGTCATTTCCACTATTTATCTGATTAAACCATTCATGCAGATCAGCAAATAACTCCAAATTTTGGAGTGGTTTGGTTCACGGCTCGGTTCAGAGTTAATTTTTAGAAATGGTTTGATTAGGTTTAAGTAATAATTTTATTGTGTATTATTTACTGCCTCATATTTGTACTTATAAAAATAATAAATAATTATATTCAACATGGATCTGTCGAGCTTGTCTTATAGCTGTTAAAAAGAAATTAACTCCTTAACCGTAAAATTCAAAATTAGAGACACGCAATAAAAAAGGGAGGAAAGGAAGGAAAAGGCAAAAGACAATAAAAATTATAAACTTACAGGTTTAAAGGTTGTTACTCCACGTCAGGGACCTGATGTCACTCACACATTCACTCATTCAATCGCACAAGCACTAATCCTAAAAGTGGAAAAGGAAACGGGACCGGATTTGCGAGAAATTACTCTGCGCCAGGGACCCAAAAAATCAAACAATTGCTAGAAAGTTTGTGAGTCAGTACGACCGCGTCAGGGACCTACTAAGTAACCACAGACACACGCACACGTTAAGAGGTAAAGGGAAAAAATAAAGCGGGAAGGAAAGGGGAAATATTAGTAGGTTTACGGGAGATTAAACCACGCCAGGGACCTAGTATCGCACACAGCGGCCTGTAGATTTATGTGACTCCGGCAGCGACAGGGACCTAACAGACGAAACAAGCACGCACGCAAGCACTCGAATACACGCACACAAGATCTCTAAAGATGAGGTAAACGTACTAAATACGTATTTCATTACACATCAACTACTGATGATTAGAGCATTGCTCTCCCTGGCGCAGAGTAATTTCTCGCAAATCCGGTCCCGTTTCCTTTTCCACTTTTAGGATTAGCGTTTGTGCGATTGAGTGAGGTAATGTGTGAGTGACATCAGGTCCCTGGCGTGGAGTAACAACCCTTAAACCTGCAAGTTTATAATTTTTATTGTCTTTTGTCTTTCCCTTCCTTTCCTCCACCTTTTTCAGTGTGTCTCTCTAATTTTGAATTTTACAGTTGAGTTAATTTCTATTTAACATCAATTTCGCCGTAGTCACCATCTTAACTTATTTATTGTCTTATAGCTGAAAAAAACAAGAGCAAGCATTTAAAAATACTACTTCCTCACGCGCACCCTCAACTGACATCCCTCCCACTAAATCCTCCCTATCCCATATAAAAACAACTAAAATACTAGCACCCGTGTTCTTTGAGAATCTATTTTCGGTGACTTAGCACTGAAGACAGCTGATTTGTAGCTGAAATGCGCATCTAGTTTTTTTACAAACTTGTTGTGTCAATTGGAGATCGGAATGAGACGTTTCACCGCTAGGTACGGTTCGCCGCGGCCGTTTCGCCGCTGTCGTTAATAAATTTTTAGCGTAATTACTATTATCTTCGTAATGTCCGTCCGTCTGTCCGTACACATATACCAGGGATGAATTGGCTTAACCGATTTCAACGAAATTTGGTAAATAGAATACTCACATAAATTAATGACCAAAATGCCATGGTTGCCGAATCGACTAAGCATGGATGCCAAAATTGCAATGATAAACATTTCGGAAGGAATTGACCTAACCGATTACAGAGAAATTTTGTATGGAAGAGGCATGCAATATAATATTATATCTTTTAATACTCGAAAATTTTTTTTAGATTTTTCGGACGATGCAGCCCAACTAATATATATGAGCAATGCGTTAAAAATGTTATATTGCGCGATTAAAATTATAAATTTTAAACTCCATAGGCTTATCCATGGAAAAAGACAACGTATATCGAAAGTTACAACATGATTAATTCTGCGACGGGAAAAAATAAGGCAAAGAAAGTAATATGCAGATGACATAGATCCATTCCTCGCTTTGCGCGGAGGATGCTTTCCCGTAAAATACAGTGTAAAGCGGAACCGTGCAAAGTGGGATAGTTTTCCCCAAGGAAATGAGGTTCCACTTGATCTCTGCCTTGAGCTCAACAGGCTAAAACTTAATTACACTCTATTCAGCATTACTTCATTTAAACCCTAGCTTAAAAACTCTAATTCGAACTGAAACGCTTTAATACTTGGAAACCTTCCCAAAACCATGCTAATGTGAAGTTGAAGGGCATGCAATTCGAAGGAGTAATCTAAAAATAAACTATATGAAACCGAAAACTCGTAAAAAGAAACTGTGCAACTTGAAATAAAAAAAAAGTAAGTCACTAGGGGTGAACTAATAAACTAATGGCACTCATCGTGGCGATCTCAAAAATGTCTTTTTCCTATTTAAAACACTTCCGAATCAATTTAGGGATCTATGCGATAAAACACAGAAAGTCGAAAATAAAACACGGTTCTTTGTTTATGTAAAAACACCGAAATAGATGTTTTATTTACCTCTATTACGCTAGATTGTTATTAATCATATAGCAACTGCTGCATGAAATGATTTGTTTGTTGCATATCTTTTATAGCAATGTCAATTCATAAACTAGCGTTCACAGAACTGTTTGTGGCTCGTTGTAAATTTTCTAGTAAAAACTCATTGTTCTCGACCGTTCCTACGATTGCCTTTTGTTGGATTGGTATTACGCAGATCATTTTACTTGTAGCTAATCAATGATGGGAAAATGTTTGTTCCTTTCCAAAAGGCTTTCAAAAAATAAATTACTAGCGACATAAGCACGGGAATGAGTTTTTCGTGAGTTACTGCACATCCTTTATGATTCGATTCACCATTTCTTGTTGCCGAGCTCCGTTCATTTTGATACGGATAAATAGAATAAATATATAAACTTTAAACCTTGATAATCCGAGAAATTCGTAATTCACGAAAAGCAAATTGTAAAAACACAGTAAATTCTCTTTAGAGAATATTGGCCTTCTCGGCGAGCAAACATAACAACTAATGTTTACATCAACCCCAACAACGAATTCTACGGCGCGACTCCATCGAAAAGGAACGAAAAATTAAAGAAACGTGTAAACATGTTCGGCAATATACCAATGGGAAACAAAAAAAACGAAATAATTTGACGTCAATGAATGTAAATATAGAGTGAAAGGTAGAGAATGAATATCCTTTTTTACGATACGTCCGAGGAATCTGGTGGTCCGCATTTCATTTATGAAAGACCGAGCTATGTCAATATCTGTTACGATACACCCCAAAGCCAACAGAGAATACGTGGAAGAGGAAAAAACAATGGACGTAATAGGGGCGTAAAAGGAAAATGATGCGTGTGATCGTGAGGGGCGCAAAGGAGAGGAAATAGCACGTTTGAGAGAGAAATCCAAACAATCTAGCCGACGGTAGAATGCTTTTACGACGGAGAGCTTTATCGAGTGTAGTAGTTCAAAGATATTAGAAAGCAAGTCCCTTAGGGTGAGCGATATTTTTTACGACCACGATGGCATTCGCCGAATATTTTATAGGTCGTAAGATGCGTAATATATGGGATGAAGAAAAATCTAATATAATTGATGAAGTTTGATAAGATCGTTTAAAGGCTGTGTACTGTGTGTGTAGACAGAAATTGCTTGATAGGCTAACAAATTTATAATTTTATTTGAATTATCAATCGTGGAAAAATTTTCCACGAGTTTTAAATAAGTGCTGGCTTTTTGAAAGTTATAGGCTGCTCGTAAAAAGCATTTATATTGTAAAACAAACTATTTGCTTATCCAACTCCGTCAACGATTAATGTCTGCTTAGATATTTTCCGTAATTATCTGCATTTTAGACATTTATGAAACGAAAATCCGCAATGTGATTATAAATAGAAACCAAACCATAACTTATCATCGGAATTCTACTAATAAATCGCGTCATTCTATTCTTGGTTAAAAGTTTATCGGAACTACTCTTATGATGGTATGTTAAATCACACAATTTATGACAAATGCGAAACGTCGAGTACTAAGTGCCAGTGACAGAATCGTGAAATGAAAGAGGAACACTCAAATGATTTTCCGAAATGCGTTCCTGACATTCCATAAACCTCGTTTCCGAATGAAAACTGATGCGTCCCCTCTGCGCAGCTTTGGAGATTTTTTTAGCAAAAACATCCGAATGGTACTAAAAAGCTCGTCTGAAATCCGGCAAAAAAGAGACTCGTACAAACTTGGAAAAAGTTACAAAGCGTACATGTACTCGGCTTACATACATGTTCTCGTTCCGCAGTTGAAACAGAAATGCGCACATAGCGATGGTTTTTGTTTGCAAACGATAAAATTTTTCCGTATCTCTCCCGATTGTTTTTTTCTCCGTTTTTTGTTTTTCCGACAAGAGAATACATAAAAAATCTCCCAGTAATGCGAACGGCGTGTTTGATTCGCTCTTTGGTGATATTAGGCCGAATCTGTGGCTGTCGGACGCTACGTGATAAAAAGACATGTTTGGCGGTTTTTTAATTTTGAGTTTCTTTCGGTTTGACCTTCGCACCCACGCTCATTTTTTGACGATGGTACACGACCAAACCGCGAAGTAAATTATGTGTTCAATCATCGAGATCCTTCAGCGAAAATAAGTTTAGAATTGCAATCGGAAACAAAAATACTATTGATATTTTGCTAGTTAAATGTTCACCGTAAAATCGTCGGTGACACCCTCACGCCATCTTCTCTTTAGCTAGGGGTTAGTTAAATGACATGTTAGGATGCATCGCGGATGACATTGGAATCGATTCGTTATTTTGAGTTTGATGCATTCATCCCTTTCATTCATCCAAGTACATTAGACGTAGATCTAGTAATTCCTCCGCGATTTAAAATTTTATTGCATATTCCAACAACTTAACAAAAATGCTGCCATCAGATCAAGCAATCATTCTTTTTAGCGAAACCTTAAATGTAGCTTGATATTATTTGCGAATAAAAGGAAATTCATAATTTCAAACTGGCGCAATTGCCCGCCAGATATGACGGGATTATCATAAAAGTACTGCAAATATACATGATATCAATATGAAAAATAAGTAAGATATGCTACCATCTGGTTTGGCTTTCGTGCCCAATCAAATCAGTGTTTAAAAAGGTAATTTTTGCATTAATTATACTGTTTAAGTAATTATTAGCAGAGAGGCAAAATTTTTAACAAATATTTGCTGAAAATAAGAGGAAAATCGAAATAATAAGCTATAATGCATAGAGATGTAGCTGAAATTTACTTGAAATATTTGAGAAAATTATAAGTTATTTAAAACGTATAGAATTTAACATAATAAATGAATTATTTTACTCTTATTAGCTCGTAAAAAACAAGATAAAAAGTGAAATAACTGTCAATTTATCATAAAAGGATAAATGTGTAGTAACTTACCAAATATTAACTAAATACTTACGTAAATTGAAATGAGTTAAACTATATTTTAATATTAGTAGAAGGTGCTTGCATACTTCAAACATTTAATCGCACCTTGAAAAAAACAAAAATTTTCAGAGAGATATATCATCATGAGGAATATTTCCTTAATTCTAAAGATTTCTCCTCTGGACGGGTTTTTGTTTTTCATTATGGAACAATAATGGAGTAAAATATCACTAATTTTTTTTTAATTTTCGAAATATTATACTTTTTCCACATTGAGTTAATAGTGCCACACATTTCTGGCAAATTTAAAATTTATAGTATAATTACAAGTGAAATAACATTTATCTATATGTTTAAATTTCAATAATTTATAACGGTCAAAATAACAGTTTTATGAAAAAATTGAAATGTTTATTCGTTTACATAGACTAAACTCTAAATAATTCAAAAATTTCAGCACCCTAACTTGCGGCGTAGTGTCTAAGCATCTACCTATTTGTTTAAATTTTAAGAATTTGTAACTGCCCAACAAATTAAAATATCAAAATTTCTTTAATCCCTATTTCGTTTTTTTTACAAATCCTACTTCTAAAAAAATTTCAGCTCCGTAGCACATGCGAAAATACATAAACCTTGAAAACTTGTTTAAACAATTGCGATTTTTTAGCGGCCGCATTGTTGCGGTGAAATCTTTAGAATTAATAGAATATTTGTAATGATGAAATATCTGACTGAAAAATTAATGTTTTTTCAAGGTGAGATGAAATGCTTGCAGTAAGCAAGCACCTTCTACTAGTATGTTATATTTTATCTCCTCTTCCTCCTCCTCTGTAAGAAACGTCTATATCATTATATACTAGTAGAAGGTGCTTGCATACTGCAAGCATTTGACATCTGTCCTTGAAAAAACATTCATTTTTCAGAGAGATATTTCATCATGGTAAATATTTCTTTAATTCAAAGGATTTCTCCCCGGGACCGCTTTTCGTTTTATCCTTATGGAAAAATAATGGAGTAAAACAATCGCTTATTTATAAAATTTTAGGAATATTATACTTTTTCCACATTAGGTTTATAACGCTAGATATTTTTGCGAAATTTTAAATTTATAGCACATTTAGAAGTGAAATAACATTTATCTGATTGTTTAAATTTAAATAATTTTTAACGGCCGCAATAAGAATTTAATGAATACACTGAAATGTTTTTTCATTTAAATAGAAAAACCTCTATATAACATAAAAATTTCAGCTCTCTAACTTGCCACGTAGTATCTAAACATTTACCTTTTTGTTTAAAATTTAAGAATTTTTAACAGCCAAACAAATTAAAATATCAAAATTTTCATAATATTTATTTCTTTTTTTTACAAATCCTACCTCTAAAAAAAATTTCATCGCCGTAGCACATGCGGAAGTACATAAACCTTGAAAATTTGTTTAAACAATTGCGAATTTTTAGCGTCCGCATTGCTGCACTTTTTCAAGATTTTCGCTTTTTCTAGTCGGTTTTGCACAAAATCCTACCTAAGAAAAAAATTTCAAATCTCCAGCTCATCTAAAAGTGCCTAAACATTAGTATCCTCCTATATGTATGCTATATCCTCCTCATCCTCCTCTGTAAGAAACGCCTATATATAATGACTAGTAGAAGGTGCTCGCATTCTGCTAGCATATCATCTCACCTTGAAAAAACATTCATTTTCAGAGAGATATTTCATCATTACAAATATTTTTTTAATTCAAAAAATTTCAACTCTGCACCGATATTCATTTTTCCCTTATGTAAAATTAATTGATTAAAACAATCCCCAAACTTTGCAAATTTAAGAATTTTATACTTTCTCTATTATGGGCACTATTTATACACAGGTCTGCCAAATTTTAAAGTTGTAGCACTTCTAGAAGTGAAATATTTTTCTGATTTTTAAATTTTAAACATTTTTAACGGCCGCCGCAATATATTCATGGTGAGATTAAAACATTTATTTGTGCAAATGCACTTCTCCGTAAATAACTTGAAAATTTCAGCTTCCTAGCTCATTTCGTTGTACCTAAAAAGTTATCTAATTGTTAAAATTATATGAATTTTTAATTGCCAAACAAATTTAAATATCAAAATTTCTATAATCCCTATTTCGTTTCTTTAAGAATTCTACTTACAAAAAAATTCAACTCCATAGCACATACGGAAATACATAAACCATGAAAATTTGTTTAAACAATTGCGAATTTTTAGCGGCCGCATTTTTGCACTTTTTGAAGATTTTCGTTTTTTCTAGTCGGTTTTGCACATAATCCTACCTAAAAAAAATTTCGAATCTCCAGCTCATCTGGAAGTGCCTAAACATCTTGAAAAAGTGCAACAATGCGGCCGCTAAAAATTCGAAATTGTTTAAACAACTTTTCATGGTTTATGTATTTCCGAATATGCCACGGAGTTGAAATTTTTTTAATAAGTGGAATTCTTAAAAAAACAAAATAGGGATTATACAAATTTTGATATTTTAATTTGTTTGGCAGTTAAAAATTCTTAAAGTTTAAACAAATAGATAGCTGTTTAGGTACTATGGGATGAGCTAGGAAGCTGAAATTTTCAAATTATTTACAGTATAGTAAATTAGTACAAGTAAACATTTCAATTTTACCATATATGTATTGCGGCGGCCGTTAAAAATTATTTAAATTTAAACAATTAGAGAAATATTATTTTATTTCTAGAAGTGCTACAACTTTAAAATTTGGCTAAAATGTGTAGCATTAGAACCTTATAATGAAAAAAGTGTAAAATTTTTAAAATTTTGATATTTGGAGATTGTTTTAAACTATTATTCTTACATGTGGGAAAAACGAAAATCGCTGCAGAAATGAAATCTTTAGAATTAAAAGACTATTTGTAATGTTGAAATTTCTGTCTGAAAAATTAATGTTCTTTTAATGTGAGATGAAATGCTTGCAGTATGCAAGCACCAACTACTAGTCATTATATATCGACGTCTCTTACAGAGGAGGAGGAGGATATAGGAGGATACTAATGTTTAGGCACTTCCAGATGAACTGGAGATTCGAAATTTTTTCTTAGGTGGGATTTTGTGCAAAACCGACTAGAAAAATGAAAAAGTACAACAATGCTGCCGCTAAAAATTCGCAATTGTTTAAACAATTTTTCAAAGTTTATGTATTTCCAAAAGTGCTACGGAGCTGCAATTATTTCTAGAGGTGGGATTTGTTAAATAACGATATAGGGTTTATAGAAATTTTGGTATTTTAATTTGTTTGACAGTTAAAAAATCTAAAATTTTAAACAAATAGGTAAATGCTTAGACACTACGCCGCAAGTTAGGAAGCTGGAATTTTTAAATTAATTAGCCATTTGTCTATGTAAACGAATAAACATTTCAATGTATCCATGAATTTGTTATTGCGGCCGTTAAAAATTATTTAAATTTAAACATTTAGAAAAATGTAATTTCACTTCTAATTATGCTATAGATTTAAAATTTGGCATAAATGTGTGGCATTATTAACCCTATGTAGAAAAAATATAATATTTCTAAAATTGTAAAAATAGTGAATGTTTAACTCCATTATTATACAATAATGAAAAAACGAAAACTGATTCTGAGAAGAAATATTTAGAACTAAAAAAATATTCCTCATGATGAAATATCTTTTTGAAAAATTAATGTATTTTCAAGGTGAGATGAAATGCTTGCAGTATGCAAGCACCAACTACTAGTCATATATCGACGTTTCTTACAGAGGAAGAGGAGGATATAGGAGGATACTAATGTTTAGGCACTTACAGATGAGCTGGAGATTCGAAATTTTTTTCTTAGGTAGGATTTTGTGCAAACCCGAAATACTTGAAAAAGTGTAACAATGCGGCCGCTAAAAATTCTCAATTGTTTAAACAAATTTTCACGGTTTATGTATTTCCGCATGCGCTACGGAGTTGAAATTTTTTTATAAGTGCAATTCTTAAAAAAAACGAATTAGGGATTATAAAAAATTTTGATATTTTAATTTGTTTGGCAGTTAAAAATTCTTAAAGTTTAAACAAATAGATAACTGTTTAAGTACTACGGTATGAGCTAGGAAGCTGAAATTTTCGAATTTTTTACAAAGTAGTAAATTTGCACAAATAAACATTTCAATTTTACCATATATGAATTGCGGCGGCCGTTAAAAATTATTTAAATTTAAACAATTAGAAAAATATTATTTTATTTCTAGCAGTGCTACAACTTTGAAATTTGGCTAAAATGTGTAGCATTAGTACCCCATAATTGAGAAAGTGTACAGTTTTAAAATTGCAACATTTGGGGATTGTTTTAAACTATTATTTTTACATGTGGGGAAAAACGAAAATCGCTGCTGAGGAGAAATATTTTGAATTAAAAGAATATTTGTAATGATGAAATGTCTGTCTGAAAAATGAATGTTTTTTCAATGTGAGATGAAATGCTTGCAGTATGCAATCACCAACTACTAGTATGTTATATATATGTTACATATAATTATATATCGACGACTCTTACAGAGGAGGAGGAGGAGGATATAGGAGGATACTAATGTTTAGGCACTTCCAGATGTGCTGGAGAGTCGAAATTCTTTTCTTAGATAGGATTTTGTTTAAAACCGACTAGAAAAAACGAAAATCATGAAAAAGTGCAACAATGCGGCCGCTAAAAATTCGCAATTGTTTAAACAAATTTTCATGGATTATGTATTTTCGCATGTGCTTCGGAGTTGAAATTTTTTTTATAGGTAGAATTCTTAAAATAACGAAATAGGGAATATACAAATTTTGATATTTTAATTTGTTTGGCAGTTAAAAATTCTTAAATTTAAAACAATTGGATAACTGTTTAGGTACTACGGGATGAGCTAGAAAGCTGAAATTTTAAATTATTTACAGAGTAGTGAATTTGCACAAATAAACATTTCAATTTTACCATATATGAAATGTGGCGGCCGTTAAAAATTATTTAAATTTAAACAATTAGAAAAATATTATTATACTTCTAGAATTGCTACAACTTTAAAATTTGGCTAATATATGTAGCATTAGTACCCCATAATGGAGAAAGCATAAAATTTTAAAATTGCAACATTTGGGGATTTTTTTAATCTATTATTTTTACATGTGGGAAAAACAAAAATCGCTGCGACGTTGAAATCTTTAGAATTAAAAGAAAATTTGCAATGATAAAATGTCTGTCAGAAAAATAAATGTATGCAAGCACCAACTACTAGTATATAATATTAGTAGTAGAAAGTGCTTGCATACTGCAAGCATTTGACATATGACCTTGAAAAAACATTCATTTTTCAGAGAGATATTTCATCATGGTAAATATTTCTTTAATTCAAAGGATTTCTCCCCGGGACCGATTTTCGTTTTATCCTTATGGAAAAATAATGGAGTAAAACAATCGCATATTTACAAAATTTTAGGAATATTGTACTTTTTCCACATTAGGTTAATAACGCAAGATATTTTTGCCAAATTTTAAATTTATAGCACATTTAGAAGTGAAATAACATTTATCTAATTGTTTAAATTTAAATAATTTTTAACGGCCGCAATAAGAAATTCATGAATACACTGAAATGTTTTTTCATTTAAATAGAATAAAATGTAAATAACTTAAAAATTTTAGCTCTCTTACTCGCCCCGTAGTATCTAAACATTTACCTATTTGTTTAAACTTTAAGAATTTTTAACTGCCAAACAAATTAAAATATCAAAATTTGTATAATCCCCATTTCGTTTTTTTAGGAATTCTACTTATAAAAAAAATTTCAACTCCGTAGCACATGCGAAAATACATAAACCTTGAAAATTTGTTTAAACAATTTTGAATTTTTAGTCGCCGCATTGTTGCACTTTTTCAAGGTTTTCGTTTTTCTATTTGGTTTTTCACATAATTCTACCTAAGAAAAAAATTTTGAATCTCCAGCTCATCTGGAAGTGCCTAAACATTAGTATCCTCCTATATGTATGCTATATCCTCCTCATCCTCCTCTGTAAGAAACGTCTATATAATGATAGCACATTTCTTTTAACGTTATTAATTTTGAAAATGTTCCAGAAAAATCACTTCAGTTAAAGATATTTGAATAAAAGTCATAAAATGTCATTTTTTCAATAAGGTTTTAATTCGTTTCGAAATATTAGCTGTATTATCAGTTAAAGAAATTCATTTAAATTTACGTTACCTATACTTAGTTTTATGAATTACCACCATTTGGCAATGGCTTGCTATTTAATAGTGTAACATTGTCTATAATCAAGTATAATTTATTATTGTTATTTTTGTACTGCAGCTCCTTTAAATTCTATACAAATGCTATGTCCTCTTCCTCTTTCAACATTTCAGCTCATTCCCATTCTCTTTTCCTTCCTACCTGTAATTACTTAATAGATTCAGTAAATAAGTTATACCCATGTATAAAAATCTGATCCGTGTTAACATTAGAATGCCCGTGGGAGTCATTTTGACTCCTCTAGGAATGAAAACTATTGCCATTTCTGATTTTGTGCGATTTAGGAAAAAATTCATTTATGACTTTTAATGATCGTAAGTGTTTTATACTATAGCCAAAAATTTCTGCCACACATCCATTATTTTTGTAGATATTTCGCGATTTACCTTGAATGCCTGAGGGAGTCATTTTGACTCCCAAGACATCAAACGCAACAGACGACGTGCTAATCTCATACGGTATCCTGTTTCCAGTGGTGACTTTGTAATACAAATCACTGTTAACCTTCTTACTAACGTATCCACTAACCTATTGTTGCAAGTCATTGTATTCATCTCTGAGTCTTGCGTATTCCTCCAGACTTTAGTCTCCTGTGCACTTTCGTCACCCAGTAACTTGCTGTTTGTCCCAGTGGAAGAACGCTTACGCGAAATGTCTGGCCATGGGAGTTTGAAATCCGAAGAAGTTATAGCCTATCTCCGTGTTATCCCAGCTGTATCAGAATGTGGTAAATTAGATACCAGTGATGAACATTTTGTCCCGGAGAGAGATTCTTCAAGCAGTTCGGATTCATCAGACGATGAGGTTATTTCTGCTGGCTCACAAAAAGTGGAAGAGAGACGCAACAAAATTGCCAGGTAGCAATGTCTTTATTTTATTTTCATTGAAGAGGTTTTTTAAAAAAAACATCACGTTTCTCGCGATGTTCATACAGATTATGTGTATGGTGCGGTGCGAGGTCAACGCTCAGCTGTTCGTGTGCAGGCTGCAGGGGCGGGACGGAACACGGGTTGTAGAAGCGCCCCTGACCGCAACTGTGTGGCGTCTCAAGGCGCAGGAGCTCCAGTGAAAGAAGATCGAGGAGCGAGGGATCGCCGCCGTGCTCCTGTCAGATTGGGGAATTCTGCTGGTGGAGATGCTTCGTATCACGCTGACGATGTCGCTCCATTTCAGATAAACCGAGAGCGCTGGAAGATGCCCTAGTAGCTCCAGATGGAACTCGGTGGGAACCTCTGGATATTGGTGCGCAGTCCTCAGATAGGCGTTCTATCCAGAACGTGCTCAGAGAATTACCGGGCCCATCTGGACATGCAAAGAGAAATGTCACTAAAGGAAGTCCTGCTAGTACATGGCGCTTGATCTTTGACAATTTCACGCATTAACATATGAGAAAGTGCACAGAAACAGAGGCCCGTCGTCAATTAGGGAATGACGATTGGAGCCTGACTACAGCTGAGCTCGAGGTATTTATTTCTTATATGTATGCACGGGATCAGTAGAAAAAATGACTTGCCTATTTATTCTCTGTGGTCTACTTCTTGGGGTGTCCCTCTGTGCAAAAGGGCGATGTCTAGGAATCGATTCTGTGAAATACTAAGGTTTCTCCGCTTTGAAGAAAGGTCTTTTCGCTCAGAGAGAGCCAAATCTGTCAAGTTTGCGATGTATTCCACTTCATGGAAATGGTTTATTGAAAACAGCATTACTTGCTACAAACCTGGTCCTTATATTATAGTTGATGAGCAACTATTTCCTAGCAAAGCTTGTTGCCTCTTTACTCAGTTCATGGCGTCAAGACTGGATAAATATGGGCAGAAATATTGGTTAGCCGTAGACAAGGACAGTGAGTACGTGGTAAATGGTTTCCTCTACATTGGAAAGGAGAAGGCCCGCCCTGCAGACGAGCGTGTGGCTGGCTGCGTTGTTAAGAGCCTCCTGGGACCATTCTTTGGCAAAGACAGGTATGTAACCACAGATACTTATTTTACTTCCCTTGCGTTGGCAAGAAAATTGAAGGAGAAGAGCACAAGCACAGTTGGCACAGTTAACAAAAATAGAAGGGAGATTCCTGCCAATATCAAGTCCATGAAAGAACAGCTATACTCACCAAAGATTTATAAACATCTGGAGGTTAAAATGACTATTTATCAGGGAAAGATGAGGAAGAATGTAGTCCATCCAACAGTTGAAATTGCTGTAAATGCAAAGAAAACTCCTGAAACAGTGCAATTTTACTATCAGAAAAAGTATGGTTTTGACTTAGTGAATCAGATGGCAAAGAAATATTCAGTCAGAACAGGTACAAGGCGATTTACTGTGTATGCCTTCCAGAATAATCTTGATCTTGCTGGGATAAATGCGTGGGTTATATAAGTACTATCGAGTGCAAAAGTAAATGCAATGGCTATGCGGGATTGCCTATCCGACACCCTGCGAAATCGCCGGTATGAGAAATTTTGAAGTCAAGCAAATCATCTGCAATTTCCTTAGCTCCAAACACACGCTGTGAACGCATTGAATGTCTGGTGGTATTATACACCACTTCATAGCTCTGTATTGTTATGGATATCAGGAATAATAACGTATTTAGAATTGAAGTAAAGCAGTGTTTTAATCTGCGCTTTACTTAATCGCTATGGCTTTACGTTGAAAAAGTGGAAAAACATTTTTCTTTTATTTTTTCAGTTGTTGAAATATATCAAATTATTTACGTTTAAAAATGTAAATAATTTTTTCATAGTTTTAATTTTTGAACTAAACCGATCGTCGAAATTCATTGCACGAATAAGATATTTTATAGTTTTAGCCGCCGAATAAAGCAGAAACGGAGAAATTCGGTCCATATTTACGTATTTTAATGAATTATGGAATAATACCTTGCACATCGAAAAATCGAAACTCCTGTGTAAACATATGGGAAAATATAATCATCTCCTGGAGTCGAACTTGGGACACTTATGTAAACGAAAATAGTTTTCGCGAGCTCTCCTAGTTTGCAGAAATAAAATGGCTTTTACAGTATTTCTCTATGTCATACTGGACAGACGGACAGACTGATATTTAGTAACTATATATAAAAAATAGTAATAATTAATAATTGTATTTCTTGAAACAATTAGTTATAATGTAAATTTTAAATATAATTGTAAATTTTAATTATTATTGTAAATTGTAACTTTTATTGTAAATTTAAACTATTATTGTAAATTGTAAATATCATTGTCAATTATAGTAAGAATAATAATAATCAATTATTGTGAAATAATACTATAAAGATTTTATTATAAATAAACCTTTTTAAAGGGGATTGCATAACTATTACTTAAAAATAACCCATAAATTTATAAGAATTTATCTGAATATAAGTCACTTTTTTCATATTTACATTCCTTTCAACCTAGAAACCATACTCGGAATATTATGTTTTGGTGATATTTTAGATGCAATATAAGGGTTAGTTTATCTTGGGACTATCCGCGGTGCGGACATCGCATGATGTCCTCGTTATCTTTTATTAATTTTAAAAAACATTTCGGCTAATTTTACAAAAAAATACATTATACATTTAAAAAACAAAGCTATATTGTATTTTTAGTCCGAAAGTTACACTCGTTTGCGATAATTTCTTAGATTTTTGGACTGCAACGAACGTGTTAAAAGATTGTTTCAAAAAAAGGTTGTAGAGAATATTAATATTTACAGCATATAAATTTGTATATTGTGACATATCTGGAAAAGATGTTTTTCCTACTTAAATTGTTTTTCGAATCGAGGACTTTTGAAAGCAACTACGGCAGAAGTAAATTCTAGGCAATGAGGGAAAGCGCGCGGTTGCAAGTCAAACTTCCCTCACGGTCAGGTGGGTGAGGTATGAAGGGTTCTGAGCGGAGGAGGGTTCAAAGGTCCTTTCAAGGAACTAGTAGTCCGAGCAAAGCACATTCCTACCAACAGAAACTTTTGTATATTGCAAACTTCCTTGGGCAACAGAAATTGCACTGATTACCTGCCTATGAATTCAGGGACTATGAATTCAGGGGGTAAACTAGAGAACTTAAAAAGGGAAATGAGAAGGAATAATGTAGGTATAGTAGGTCTTAGTGAAGTTCGGTGGGAAGGAGAAGGCGAGATAAATTCAGACGAATTTAAGATTATTTACTCTGGAGGAGAGAAAAAGGAAAGGGGAGTGGGAATTATAATGAGAAAAGAGATAGCTGAAAGAATTAGCAAGGTAGTGACAGTTAATGATAGATTAATAGCCGTAAAACTTCAGATGGAGCCAGTGGAAATGCTTATAATTCAAGTGTATATGCCAACGACTAATGCTGGCGACGACGAAGTAGATGAAATCTATGAACAGATTATGGAGATATTGGAGGAGGAGGGAAAAGGAAGGATCACCACCATAGTAATGGGAGATTGGAACAGTGTAGTCGGAGAGGGACAGGAAGATAACATAGTGGGAAAATATGGACTAGGGAAGAGAAATGAAAGAGGGGATAAACTTGTGGAATTCTGCCATAGAAATAGATTAATTGTAACTAATACATGGTTTAAGCATCACCAGCGGAGACTTTACACATGGAGAAGCCCAGGAGACCAGAGACGATACCAGATAGATTACATACTAGTCAATGAAAGATTTAGAAATAGCATTAAAAATGTGAAAACACTACCAGGGGCAGATATCGATTCTGACCACAACCTTTTGGTGGCAAATATACAATGTAGACTGAAGAGCGTTAAGAGAAACATAAGAGTTAACAAGAAATGGAACTTAGAGGAACTCCTTAAAAACAAGGAGGCTATCATGACTGAGCTGGAGGAAAGGTTGGGGGAGAGAGATGAAGAAAATAGGAAGAATGTAGATGAGGAGTGGAGATACATCCATAGCAACATTAAAGATGTAATGGAAAAGAAGGTAGGAAAGATAACGGGTGAAAGAAACAAAAAACCCTGGATCACAGCAGCCATGCTGCAAAAAATGGAAGAGCGGAGAAAGTGGAAGAACATAAACACTGAAGAAGGCCAAAGAAAGTACAAGGAGTTAAATAATGCTTTAAGAAGGGAAACAGATAAAGCCAGAGAACAGTGGATAAATGAGAAATGCGAGGAGATTGTCGAATGTGAAAGAATTTGTAGAACAGACCTCATGTATAGCAAAGCAAGGGAACTATTCAAGAAAAAAGCAAGAAAGATAGGACGTAAAGGAATCATGAACAAAAGTGGTAAAATAGTCTCGGAGCCAGAAAATGTAAAGAATGTCTGGAAAGAATACATTGAGGTTCTGTATGACAAAGAAGGAAAGCCAATAAATATTGAATTAAATGAAGAAGAGGATGTGGAAGAAGATCAGCTAGGACCAAGTATTCTCGAGTCTGAAGTTAAAAGAGCAATTGATGACATGAAAAGAAGAAAGGCAGTTGGGAGTGATGATATACCCGTGGACGTTCTTAAGGTTTTGGGGTCTAAAGCAGTTAAACAACTCACAAAATTTTTTAACCAAGTATATGATACTGGCGTATGGCCTGAAGATTTTTTAGATGTTGTGATGGTACCACTGGAGAAAAAGAACAATGCAAAATGTTGTAAGGATTACAGAACTATTAGTTTAATTTCTCATACAGCTAAAGTTCTAACCAGAATAATAACCAAAAGAATTGAATGTAAAATAGAAAAGGAGCTGCAAGATAATCAGTTTGGTTTTAGAAAAGGAAGGGGGACTAGAGATGCTATAGGATGTATGAGGATGATGATAGAAAGAGCGCTAGAAGTCAATAAAGATATGTATTTTTGTTTTGTAGATTGGGAGAAAGCTTTTGACCGAGTGAAATGGGATAAGATGCTGGGTATTTTAAAAAAAATAGGAATAGATTGGAAAGATAAAAGACTGCTTAAAAACCTTTACTTTGATCAAAAGATTAGAGTCAGGGTTGAAGGAGAAGAAACAGAAAGTACTTCAATAGGGAGGGGAGTGAGGCAGGGTTGTCCTATTTCACCAGCGATATTTAATATGTATGCAGAAACAATAACAGAAGAAGCGTTGATGGAAGAGAAAGGATTTAAGATAGGAGGTGAAAGTATTACCACCATTAAATACGCAGATGATCAGGGCTTAATAGCAGAAGGCGAGAAAGAGCTTCAGAGGATGACAGACAGACTAGTTGAGGTTGGCCAACAATATGGAATGAAGATCAATACAGAAAAAACGAAAGTCATGGTGGTTTCAAAGGAACATAAAGAATTAAATATAATGGTAAATGGCCAAAAATTGGAACAAGTAAGTACTTTCAAATATCTCGGCAGTATTTTAGCACAGGATGGAAGTAGTACACAGGACATCAGAAGTAGGATTGCTATGGCAAAAGCAGCATTTAACGAGAAGAAGGAGCTTCTCACAAGCAAGAAAATAAATCTAGAAACAAGGAAGAAATTAGCAAAATGCTACATATGGAGCATAGCTCTTTATGGTGCAGAGACGTGGACGATAAGGAGAAAGGAGGAAAAATATTTAGAAAGTTTTGAGATGTGGGTATGGAGAAGAATGATGAAAGTGAAATGGACAGAGAGGAAGAGAAACGAAGAAGTATTAGAAATGGTGGGAGAAGATAGGATGCTAATAAAAACAATCAGGAAAAGAAAAGCAAATTGGATAGGGCACATATTGAGAAGACAGTGTTTACAAAGGACGATCTTAGAAGGAAAAATTAGTGGAAAAAGAGGAAGAGGGAGAAAAAGAATAGGAATATTAGATAATATAAAGCAGGGATATACTACTTATAGAGGTATAAAAGAGGCTTCTAGGGAGAGAGAGAAATGGAGGCAGCGATTCAGTTAAAACCTGTCTTCGGACAGAAGCATGATGATGATGATGACCTGCCTGCACCTTCGATAAATGCTCTAGAAACCACGAATCGAAGTTGTTCTTGGAGACTTGGCCACCTCCAGTCCAGTCGATTGAAAATTTGAAATCCTCCCAAAGAATTATTTGCTTATTAGGTAACGGAAAAAAGTGAGATTCAATTCCACTATTTGGAGGACGGAAGATAACGCCAATAAGTGTTTTAATTCCTGAGGATGTTATTTTAGCCCATTCAATTTCATAGTTAATTCGGAGACCATCTCTAGGTCGCGATGATAAATGCTAAAATTCCGGATTCCAAAAATCATTTCCAATTAAGGAGAATATTTTGGCATAACTAAAATTTAATAAGAGTCCCAAGAGAAAATCAAATGCATTTATTAAAAAAATAATCAATATCATATGCCGGGACTCGAACTCCGGATCGGCCTATCTGTGAACACGAGACTTGTGCTCAGACGAGCGCGGCAACTTATGCTGCGATAATGGTCAAGTGAAAAACTGTAACCATAGCGATTAAGTACAGCATATCTTAAAAAACTGCTTTACTTCAATTCTAAATACGTTATTATTCCTGATATCCATAACAATACCGAGCTATGAAGTGGTGTATAATACAATACAATACATTCAATGCGTTCACAGCGTGTGTTTGGAGCTAAGGAAATGGCAGATGATTTGCTTGACTTCAAAATTTCTCATACCGGCGATTTCGCAGGGTGTCGGATAGGCAATCCCGCATAGCCCTTGCATTTACTTTTGCGCCCGATAGTACAAGTAACAGAAGAGCAGATTTCTAGGAGAGAATTCCTGTAAGAACTGGTTGCAGAGCTGGCAGCTGAGAAATCTGAAAAAAGAGGATAACCAGCATAACAAGCTGTAAAGCCTGATGAACATGAAAGTGACGGTGCAAAAGTCACAAAATATTCAGGAAAAAAATGCCAAAAATCGTGTAATTGGGTAATGTTAACAATGTAAAAAATGTCTGTGCGGAACATGCACATCTAAGGTCTCCTATGTTTGTGTTGATTGTGCGGAGGCTTAGTATGTGGCGGAATGTTTCTTTGTAATATATTAACATTTTTTAAATGACTTCCAGTAATATTTCTATTTGATATGACTGTACCTCTGTCTGCCTCTGGCTATGTATTTAAGTGTCACAAATGCATGATACTCACCGATTTTACTTACATTATCAAAATTTTTGTGTTTTTCATTAGATTTTAAAGTTTTTGATAATAAAAAAATTATCACTGAAAGCCTTCTTCTTGACTGTACCTTCAATAATGGTAAAGCATGACATGATACGAACACAAATGCATAAATATTACACATCTAATGCAAAAAACTGCTAAAAATCTCGTAAAATAGTATAATTACAAAAGGGAGTCAATATGACTCCATCGGGCGTCTTAGGGGGTACAACAGGTTCGGGCATTCTAGTGTTAAAGCACTAATTCAGTGCATTTATTATGAGGCCAAGAATAAAATTTCACAATTGGGAAAACAGTGGCCAAATATAAGCAAAATGCGTGAAAAATGTGAAAAAATCGTGTTAAAACGTAATTTTTGGAGATTTACGAATGCTTCTTCTGCTCTTTTCATAACAAAGTTAAATATTTCATCCTTGAAATATTTTAAAATGTAAACGAAAAAGGTCTGCATGCAAGGAATGGCTTTTTGCGTGATTCATATATGCGACGCAAATTTATAACTCCGGTTATTTATATGATGCACTGCAAAGGAACTATGAAAATAATTATAAAAATAGTTAATTACCAAAAATTTCAATAGAAAGTTAACTGAAAAGAAATAAATAAATAGCACGATTTTAATTATAAATAAATAGGACGACTTCTCTCTCTCGTACTAAAGCATTCAATACACACTTTTCATACGCATATAGTATAAGGACGAATGACACGGTCAGCAAGACAACATATTTTTAAAAACCTTAAAATTTTCATATCAATGTGATTTAAACGTATAACTTGAGCGATTTCGAACCAAAAGCAAAATTCGACGATAAGAATAAGAGCTTCTGTTTATTTTTCTTTAAAATGGTCCAGATCCGAATATCGTAGGTCAATTACTTCTAATTTAATTTTGCAAAAGAAAAAGCCTGCAAGTAAAAAAAGGTATTATTAAGTGTTCTGTTATGGTTATTTCAATAGAGCATTCCGGCGGACCAACGGACGGACAAACGGACAGAAAAAGGATATTATGTATATAATGAGTGATAAAACGAGATTGCGTACCATCCAATGGGATTGTTTTTGATATACAAACTGCATGCATTGTTTTTCCGTCTCCTAATATACGGATGGTCATTACATCATGCATAATTTGATTTAATAATATTTTTGTCGCATGCATCATTGGTATATTGAAGAGAGATGAGATTAATTGCTGTCATGATCTAAACTAAATAAGAAAAACTCTATATATTAATCCCTTTATAAAAGTGAGAAATACTCCATTTTAACGGACAAAACATTAACACCGAATTTCCCCCTTGCTTCTAAAAATTAAGCTCAGTGTACTTTTTGTGACAATATCCAACCAAAACTTTTCAATTACTCCTTAATATCAAACCTGTCAACAAATCAAGTAACCAATTGTAATGTTCATTCATACACTTTGCTTCATTCTAGATGTTGGATCAATATCCGTTAATCACTTCTGAATTCATCCGCAATTTAATAGATCACAACCCTGAAAAATATACTTGCTTAAAGGTTAAATACTTGGCTCCTATATTAATAAAATATTCGTATATATTATACCTGTTAAATTTAAATGTGTATTACCTGAAATTGTTTTGGAAGCGGTCGCATTGCTCGACTGTTGATCAGGACACATCAAAGAAGGATTAATTAATATATTTATCATTGATAGATTAAAAAAGTTTCCATCACAGCAGTTACGGTGGAAAAATCCAAAATCCCCTTATAAACAACGATTAATAAGTCCTACACTATGGACAACATGATAAGGCAGTGAAAAAAATGACTCGATGCGAGATATCGACTCTAAAACTCTGAAAATTCCGCGATTCACTCAAGCACATACAGCCTTTTTCGCGGCATTCTCTTCCACTCTTTCTCCTCCCGCACTATATTCTCATTCCAATTTTATGATCTCCACTTTCCCTTCACTTTCGCATGGGACGTGTCGCGTTGCACGCGAATAATGCTGGATACAAAAAGCATTTTTCATGAGCAAGCGTTCATATGAAATCAGAAAGAGAGTCGAGGAGTCCAGGGGGGGGGGAGGTATTGCAACAACTCTCCCGTCCACCATTACCGGGAGAGGCGGGTGGAGAGGGAGGGGCGAGGCCGCTGTGGGGATGAACGATTACCTCGGGGGACAATAGGCGAGCGGGCAGGAAATCAGGATGGATGGCCAGAGGGATTGTGGGAAAGGGATGAGAGACAGGCGGGGATGATGGTCGCCTCTGATGTCCACGCCTTTTAGCCGTGGCGGACACCCGACATAACCATATCCACCACTTTTTTTCGAATCCACACCACAGTCCCCAATCACTACACTGTCACCATGGGTTGCGTCAACAGGATGGCGGGATCACTGTTCGACCCCAAGCGTAGCTTTCTATTTCGTTCGCACGGCAGCGCGGGGAAATAAATAAACTTGCCTGTTTTTTCTATTGATATTTTGAAATTATTTCGGCGTTTTTCTGGGCAAATTTCTATGTTTTATTGGAAATTCTTACAATTTCCTGAATATTTTGTTTCAGTAGAACGATGAAATCATGTTTTTCGTGGAATTTAAAATTTTCTTGGATGAAATTGAACGTAACTAGCAACAGTCACTTTAATTACGCAACGTAGAATGTTGACGTTATAAGACAATTTGCGGAAGAATTCTCTACAGGGCTGGTTCACATTAATAAGTCCTCCCCCGTTTTAGTCCCCTGCTATAAAAATTTATTACTATAAAATGGAAATATAACGTACTAGCTGAAATTTCCCGGCATTCTTCGGGTTTTTAAGTCAAAACAAAATAAATTGAGGAAGATTTGAGAATAAATCCAAGTAATGAAACCAAGTTAATTTTTATTGTAGTGCTTAATGGTATGCAATATTTATTGTCTTCCCATCTTTTGCCCAAATAAATAAATTTTTCCTGCATCCTTTATTGATAAATTTGGCCACTATTTTTTAACCAATAAGCATAATAAAAAAATCGATGGAATCATTTTTAAATATAGTTATTTCACTCAAATTAATTTACAGTGGAAGAAACTGTATGATGTTATGTGGTCATGAATCTCAAAAACATTAAAAAGCTGGGCATGAATTGCAAGCTCTAGGGATGCAACCGGTGGAAACACATTTGAAGATATATTCTAATTTAGCTTACCCATACGTTATCTCATGCAAAAGCTGATTTTGTGTTTATAATTTGTCACGTAAATATTTTGAAGTCAAACCTACTAAACAAAATGAGTTCCCGGAATTTGAAACTGAATTTGGAGATAAAAAGTGTTGGTATGACATAGAAAGTGTAATTATAATCTAATAAGTATAATTAGCTTACTTGATGCATACAAATGTTCAGTTGAAAGATAAGCTAAATGTACATATATATGTTCAAGGGAGGAAGAGTTTACAATTATAAGTAACTAATTATAAGAATAACCTTAGTGTTTCTTTTTTCTCTACTTTAGTTTATATTAGGTATATATTATTTCTTTTAGTTAATATTAGGTATTGCTCATAAGATTGCCAAGTATATTGTTAATCCAACAATACGCTCATTCCTATGTTATTTAAATGGGAAAAATTAAAGAGAAAAAAATTTTTAAAATAAAATTGTAGTTCAAATGACTTAAAACTCTCCCATTTTGCTTAACTTTTTATTTCAGTTAAAATGGCACCTTCATCTTGCTTCTACGTTCATTAGTTGTTGCGTTATAAATACACAAACAAAGAAATTCGTCAAAATATTTATGGAAGAGATTGCATGATTTCGTTCTAGATACAAAATTAACTTTCATTTGTATGAAAAACTCAATAAAATTAGTTAAGACACTGTAGGCATAATATTATTTTTATTTTACTTTGTATGTGTTTCGGTTTACTCCAAATATTTTTGAGTATTATATTTGGCCCCTCACAGTTTTAAGGCTAATTACATAAATGATTCGCTAGCCAACACCATCAAGTTAAATTAATTGGAATCCAATTAATAATGATGGGTTATTGTATAGGTCCATGTCACGAACATCTTATGGGACGAATATGTTAGTCAAGTTAGATGCATATGAGAAATTGTTGTTGAAATTGCAAATTAGTCCTGACAGAAAGAATTTTCTTATACAAAGGCATAACGGCGTTCCTCAAGACTCTGCTTTTGACACATTGTGAAAGGGTGAAAACTACGAACTTTCTCATTAAAAAATTGATTCTCTGTATCTTTTTTATAAGGAAGCGACAAATGAAGTTTGTAATTGTTATTTTTGCGATATCCCTCAGAAATTCTACATCTTCTACGGATTAATCGAAATCGCCAGTATCCCGAAATCGTTTTTTCTTTTCTCTAATGAGATCTCTTAAAAAGCCTTTACTCGATTACATTATTCGTTGAAAATATTCCGTTCCAATAACGCACAAGGAACTGCGAAACAAGGTTAAGACTAATATTTTCCAGAAAAAAAATCTCTGATCTCACTGTTTCCCTCATCTCTTTTATTGTGGAGAGCACTGTGAAATGAAAAGGAAGAAATTATAAGAATAAAAGTTTCAAGTTTATTTCGCCGGCAATTGATTATCGCGGTCTATTAGTTACCTAAAACTCTATCGGGCATTTTTAATTTGATAGTTTATGGAATTATTTAAATGCTTAGATATACTCAAAGAAGCTGTTCATTAAATTATTCAGCATTTTTTTCTGACCAAGTTGGGAAAAGTTCATGTAATGTTTTTTTAACCCTCGAGACTTCGAAGGAAATTGGTGCCTGAGGACAACGTGTTCTTGAATCAAACCTCCTTAACATTTTCAAGAGCAATTCTTGAGTCTCCCGCTAGGCAAAATATTCGATGTGCTTGATCATTTGTGCTGCAAAAATTTCTTGTCCAAAAAGAAGTAAACCTTTTTCAAACATTAACCGCTAAGAATTCTACGTGAAATTTTTTTCTGAAAATTTCTCATACAGTTGGTCCTCTATTCTGATTGTTATCGGTTAGTTTTGGTCGAGTTTATTGCCAACAGCAAATTAGAATACAAAAAATACTCCTGTCAATACACGCTGTATAAAAAAGTTAAACTAACGTAGAGAAAAAAAGCAAATTTGAAAATTCATGCCCAGGCAGACATTCTCGAAATAAGTCAACCTACTTCATAAAACATAACCAAACATTACATTTCCGAAACTATAGAGGTCCCACTCGGTCAATGCTTTGATCAAATCGTAAAAACAAACATCTCAATTACGCTCGGATGATTTTATGATCAGGAAAGAGGTGGATTTTTAACGTTCGCATGACATACATCACACCGGATCCAGGAAAAAATGTCCCTAGATAAAATGTCGCGGACAAAATGTCCCCGCATAATATGTCCCCAAACGCAGAGGAGGACAAAATGTCCCCACGCAGCGGAATAAATATTAATTTTCCCTCTCAGATGTTGACTCAATGTTCAAAATCAGTTAAATGATTAATTATAACGCCTTTAACAGTTTTCGGTATTTCTTTTGTTCTGAAAAGGTAAATCAGGCAAGTTATCCTACATATACACATTTCTACATATAACGCGTTTTAAACAAATTTCCCCACCAGAAAAAAATTTGAAATTTGGGAGGAATACTTCAATCACGCATGTACGTTAATGAGGATAGAACGATCTTTGATAAGGACTCGGATTCGACTCCAGGATATAATTTCTATTTCCCGTAAGTTAACACGTAAAAATCGATTGTTCGACGTACAGTCTTTCATTCTTTTGCCAATTAAAGTTAGAAGAAACAGACCGTCTATATTTGTACGGGAGCTGCTTTAAAGAAGAATGGTTCATGTTTATTCTTGAATTCTCGAATTTTGCCAATCAATTCGAAATCGCTCAAATTTATTGTTTAAATCACATATTTTGGAAAAAATGCATTGGAAACCAAACTGTTAGGAATATTTTTGAAACGAGAAAAAAATTCTGCTATGATCGAGAATCGAGCCCGGGTCTTACACTAGCCGAGCGTAGGTATTATCTATCAATGAAATTAATCATCTACGATAGTTCAGTGGTATAATATCCGTCCGACAAGTGTAAAATCCGGGTTTTGATTCCCGATCATGGCAGAATTCTTTCTCGTTTCAAAAATATTCGAAACTTTACAGCTTATCACTATCTGCATAGGATCTTAAGATCATTTCATTTTATCAACCATGTTGTGGCCTAAACCTATTATACGAACAAAAGAGTACATTATGATTTAACTCGAGAATATTTCAATTTATGTCCCGCCTTTTTAACGGGTTATGAATGATGCTTTTCTATAAATTTGTTTAGGAAATACTTAATTAATTCAAAATTATTAAAATAACTTTCTGAAATAAAAATTAAAAAGAAACAAATAATTTTACATCAAGGGGTAACATCAATATTTGCTCAGAAAATCATTTTTATTAATGATTGTTGTATTAGAAAAATAGATCTTTGTTGGTTTACTCTTTTAAAAGTGATAGCGTTTTAACAACAACATAGTTTTAATGGCAGAAAACGGTTAAAAGGCAATTTTTCCAAAATATGTGATTTAATTGATAAATTTGAGCGATTTAAATTGATAACAAAATTCGATGTCAAGAATAAACATTAACCATTCTTCTTTAAAGCAGCTCCCGTACAAATATTGACGGTCTGTTCCTTCTAACTTTAATTGGCAAAAGAATGAAAGACTGTACGTCGAACAATCGATTTTTACGTGTTGTCTTACGGGAAATAGAAATTATATCCTGGAGTCGAATCCGAGTCCTTATCAAAGATCGTTCTATCGTCATTAACGTACATGCGTGATTGAAGTATTCCTCCCAAATTTCAAATTTCTTTCTGGTGGGGATGTTTGTTTAAAACGCGTTATATGTAGAAATGTGTATATGTAGGATAACTTGCCTGATTTACCTTTTCAGAACAAAATAAATACCGAAAACTGTTAAGGGCGTTATAATTAATCATCTGAGGAATTTGAGCAGTGAATCAACATCTGAGAGGGAAAAGTTAATATTTATTCCGCTGCGTGGGATACTTTGTCCTACTTTGCGTTTGGGGACATATTGCGCGGGGACATTTTGTCTGGGGACATCTTGTCCGGGGCATAATATCCGGAGACATATTCTCATTTCACCATCTAGTATCATTACTCAATACTAGCATAATTACCCATTAAATATGACGGGATTATGACAAAATTATTCAAAACATATATGATTTCGATATAAAAATCAGTAAGATATGAAATGATCTGGTTTGGCTTTCATGCACAATGAAATCACTGTTTTTAAAAGTTATCTTTGTTTTTAAAATATTGTTTAAATAATTATTATCAGAGAGGCCAAAAGATTACCCAAATATTTGCTGAAAATAAGAGGAAAATCGAACTAATATGATATAATGCATAAAGAAGTAACTGAAATTTACTTGAAATATTTTAGCAAATTTTAAGTCATTTAAAACATATTGAATTTAACTTAATAAATCACTTATTTTACTTGCATTAACGGTAACAACACGATAAAATGTGAATGAGCAGTCAAATAACCATCAAAATAAAAATGTGTAGTAATTTACTATGAACTAAATACTTACATGAACTGCAATTAGTTTTAACTATATTTTAAGATAGTACCTTTCTTTTAACTATATTAGTTTTGAAAATGTTTCAGAAAAATCACTTCAATTAAAGAAATTTAAATAAAAGTCATGAAATGTCATTTTTTAAATCCTATTTAAATTCGGTTCGAAATATTAGCTGTATTATCTGTTAAAGAAATCCATTGAAAATTACATGACCTGTATTTAGTTTTATGAATTCCCACCGTTTGGCAATGGCTTGCGATTCAATAGTGTAGCATATTTTATAATCAAGTATGATTTATTATTGTAATTTTTGTATTGCAGCTCCTTTTAATTCTATACAAATGTTATGTCCTCTTCCTCTTTCTACATTTCGGCTCATTGTAATTCGTTTTTACTTCCTACCTCTAATTACTTAATAGATTCAGTAAATAAGTTATACCCATGTATACAAGTCTGATTCCGGTTAAAGCACTAAATCAGTGCATTTAGTATTAGGCCAAGAATAGAATTCAACAATTAGGACAACAGCGGCAAAATACAAACAAGTAGGTATGTGCACGGTTTTCCCGTGGTACATAAATGCTTTTCGTCAAATTTGCCGTAGTGCAATCATGTACATATTAATGCATTTCCTTTGAAATCAGAAAACGATTTTTCCTTATATGGTTGTAACCCTGCTTTTTTGGTATACTCTATTTATTTCTATATCTACATTGAAAATATTGATTTGATTTTAATATTGCACACCTTCTTCATACTAAATTTCGTTGAAATCGGTTCTGCCAATTCCTACCAAATTCATTATTACCAAAATGTTTAATTTTGTAATTGTGGCACCCCTGCTAAGTCAATCTGGTACACCATTTTGACCCTATATTTATGTGAAGATTTTATGTTTCAAATTTAGTTGAAATCGGATAAGCAAATTCTACCCTGATATATGCGTACGGACGGACGGACGGATATCACAAAAATGAGTGCTTTTCAGCAATGAGGAAAAGCACTAATTAAATGCGTGAAAACTTGAAAAAATCTTATTTAAACGTAACTTTTGGAGATTTACGAATGAGAATTAGATTCTTCTCTTCTCTCCATGACCAAGTTAAATACCTCATCCTTGAAATATTTTAAAATGTAAACGAAAAATATCTGCATATCAAGGAATGGCTTTTTGCGTGATTTATACAGGGTGTTTCAAAATTATGTATACACAATTTAAAAATTTATATTTCGTGAACCAAATGTACAATTTGCACAATTTTTCTTTTATTTTAAAACTTAAATGCATAATAATGTTTGCAATGAACAAAACTCAAGTAAAATGTTCAAAATGTCCACCACCAGCGCTGATACATAAGCGACATCTCTCTTTAACAGAATTGCATTCTACAGTGCACAAGTCAGTAGAAATTCTCTGTGCTTCTTGCTGCATTGCCATCCACAGATCCTCCAATGTTTGCGGTTTCTGACCGTAAACTTTACCTTTCAAGTATCCACATGCAAAAAAATCTAAAGGTGTGAGGTCTGGAGACCTTGGAGGGTATTTAAAAGCACTCCCCCTGCTACCTATCCATTGCTCAGGAAAGTCATTGTTCAGGTACTCCCGCACAGTTGTATGAAAATGTGGGGGTGCACCATCCTGTTGAAAATACACCAATGTATCCGGAAACATGTTTCTGATATTAGGTACTGCATGATTTTTTTTAACAAATCAAGGTAACTTTTTCCATTAACAGTGCCATTGAATCTGTAAGGTACGATTATTCCATGAGAGGAGCGTCCCATCCACACAGTAAAACCTGGTAGATTGCCATCTTTCTCCAATGTGAAGTGTGGATTTTTACCTGCCCAGTAAACGCAGTTTTGACGATTCACATGGCCATTCAGCTTGAACGTGGCTTCGTCTGACCATGCAATTGAATATTTAAAAGCATCGATTTCACCATTTTTTCAAATGTACCACCAACAAAATTGTGTTCGTCGATCTGGATCATCTTCTTGGATTGAACGCAGTAACCGAGGTATAAATGCCTTCAATTTTATGTCCTTTAGGATTCTAAAAACACTTGTATGGCTCAATTGTAGCTCACGTGAACACTGTCTTGTAGACTTCCTTAGGGAGCGGGTAATTGCATCTCTGTCAGCTTCAACATTTTCGATATTTCTTGATGTTATTTTTCGCCCACAGCATGTCTTGTTGATATTGTTCACAGTTCCATGTTCCTCAAATTTATCATGCAGACGGGTAATCGTTAGACGAGTTGGTGCTTTTGTTCCATATTTTCTTTCCCATGCACGCTGAACGTCTGTGACGTTTTCAAATTTCCAATACCATTTTAGAATTAACTTTCTCTCATTGAAACTCATCTGCATGTTCTCCATCGTTTCCATGGGTATTTGTGGATAATCAAACATTGTTAAAATAATTAATTTATTTTGCTTTAAAATAAATGAAAAATTGTGCAAATTGTATATTTGGTTCACGAAATATAAATTTTTAAATTTTGTATATATAATTTTGAAACACCCTGTATATGCGACTTGGTAAATTATAAGATGCTTAGCCAATAAACTATGAAAATAACCATATAATAGTTAATTAATAAAAATTTCAATGTGAAGTTAACTGAAAAAAATTAATGAAAAACACCATTTTAATTATTTAAAAAATCGGGCGCCTTCTCTCTCGTACTAAAGCATTCGAAGCACACTTTCCTTAATGAGGACGACAATACAATATCGAGGTTTAACAATGACCCGGTCGGCAAAGCAACGTCATTAAAAAGCTTTAAAGTTTCCAATAAATATGTTTTAAACGTATAACTTTGGCGATTCGAACCGAATACAAAAATTGACGATAACAATAAGAATGTGGTTAATTTCTTTAAAAGCGTCCTTGTCCAAAGATCATCGATCAATTATTTCTAATTTCATTTTGCAAAGGAAAAAACCTGCAAGCAAAAAAGGGATTTTCAAGTGTTCGCTTATGGGGATTTGTATAGAGCGTTCCGGCGGGCGGACCAACAGACCAACGGACGATCAGAATAATGATATTATGTATATAATCTGCTATTAACAACAACATATATCCATATACACACAACTGTTTAATGTGTTAACTCACCTAAACCGTCATATAGCATTTCATACTCGGTGCGAATGTTTATTATATCCTTGGTGCTGTTTCTTATCGTATTTACTTGTAAATATTCCTATGTGGTCGTTTTATTTGGTTTTCCAAAATTTCGTCACAGAAAATTTGTTCCTGCGACTTTTCGTCACTGACATTTGGTTGCGCAAGACAGGTGGTTCCTGCGACTTTTCGTCACATAAGAAAATTGGTATCTGGAATTTTCGTCAATAAAACCAATCATATAATGCAAATAATAACTGTTGCACTCTTACCACCTGATGAGGTGACCAACTACATGGACTACAAATAGATTAGAGATTTTATTAAATCATATTTTAAAAGATTAGAATTTATTGCCGCGCTAGATAATATTTTTATTTTTAATATAATGAAATTTTCAACTATTTCTGATTAAAAACAGATATTTACGCTAATTTCAAGTTTTTTTTTCAGAAAAGTAAATTCAATTCCTTCAGCTACAAATCTGTTTAAGTTCAGAGTTTCATTTTATTTAATAGAAAAGTTTTATGTTGTTAATTAAATTCAATAAAAAATTCAAAATAAAATTTAAGTTCAATATTACTCATTAACAGTCTCAGTAGTTCTTCTTTTTCGTGACGAACGTAACAAAGTAGCAATCAATGAATATTAGGTGGAGAAATGTCTAAGTATTTAATATTTTCAGTGATGAAAATTCTCAGGTACGAATTTTCTGTGACAAAAACTCGGCAAACAGTTTTATTTCATATAATAGTTTTGTTCAGCATAGCATGTCAATAAAATATTCTGAGAAGCGTTAAAAGAATACATCACCTAGTATAAACAAGCAAAAGACAGTTTATTTCATAATCAGATATTGTTAATTGTAGCTCGCAAAGTTAAATGGATTGACGCATACAATTTAACAATTAAAACGGATTAACTATATTATTATATATTAACTATATTCGGCCCAGTTTAAGCCTTAAATAACGTTTGTAATTGGCACCGCATATTCCCCAAATTTCTCGTTTTAATTACGTTAATTCCTTCAATGAGCTCACATCATTCAATTGAAGCCATCATATGCTTCTTCCAACGCAGAAGGTTAAATTTATCTCTATGGGTTATGATTTTAAATTTTCCCAGTCTGTAACATTTTTAAAACTTAATTTTTGTCAAGAAAATTTACCTTCTCTATTATGCAATTATAATATTCATGGAAAGGTTGTGTATAAGTAATTTACTGAAATGTATCTAATCTTGTTAATTTTGTTGTATAAGAAATTATCAAAATGATCCAACCAATATAATTTCCATGACGTTATTCTATACCAGGGTTTCTCAAACTGTTCCGCGGGTTGAATCGAAGTGTTCCGTCGCTTCTTTCTAAGTAAAGTTTTTTTAAATTTCAATATAGATTGTTTATTATTTTATTTGTACTTCCTGGTCAAGTGTAGTCTATTTGGCAATACGCGTCAGATGTAGTATTGTTACTGAAATGGATAGTGGCGTTTGTTGTGTATATATAATTATATATATATATATATATATATATATATATATATATATATATATACTTGCATATATTGTTTCTCTGGTGTTCCGCAGATAAAATCATGATATGAAGGTGTTCTGCGACTTGGAAAAGTTTGAGAAACACTCTTCTATGCCAATGATCGGTAATTTTACTGGTAAAACTGATTCTAGCAATGAAAATTCGCTCCAATTTAGCGAATTGCTAATTATCATACAATTTAATGGACAAGAATCAAAGTGGAGATTCAGCATTTAGATAGAGTTAAATCGGGTCCACTTATTAATTAAAATAAGAAAAATGTCTTTTGATCGAAATCTATTTTCTTAGTATTACGGTCATTCTGTTGAGCCCTGTGTTCTTAATCGTTTCATCACATTCAATTAAACTGTCATTGAACAGCTCTATTTACTTCTGTAGTGTTAAGCTACAGCTAGATCAATGATAGATGATTAGAAATTTTATTTTACTGATGCACCGAGCGTTGCATCAAAGCTGTTCAAGAACTTCAAACGATTTCAAGGTTCAATTGCATTCGAACGTATCGGAAAATTAGTTTGTCTATAAAGCTCGCCTTCCTCTATATTCAAAGCGGCGCCACCGGTTTATATTAGCCAGGAAAAACTTTCGCGTTTACAAAACCACGTTATATTAAAATTCAATTTGGAAAGGGCACCTCGCTACCATCTGGTGTATATTTTACAGGTTTCACAGCTTTAGGCTGAATGTGAATTATTAACAAAGCAATTTTAGCTCTATACTTTTTAGGAAGGTGAACAATTTTCAAAATAAAATTTGTTCAGTTAATATTAAAACTAACGACATTTAAGAAAGATGCGAGATTACGACGACTGAAATGAACTGAATTTAAAGATTTTAGAAGTTTTTCATAAAAAAATGAAAATAAAAACAAGACTAATTCAGGTCGGTTTTCCAACATTACCGTGTCGACTTGATTGCTAATATATCTAGCTCGGCAAGAATCGTCTCCTTCGCAACGTTCCAATGAAATGCGATTTAAAACTACAAAACCCGCTGTCGTTTATTAAAAATCCAAGGAAATTCGATCTATTTCAAAATTATGTGATAACTATTAGAGTTTACATCATTTTTATCTTAGAACAGTACAAATCCCCGCCCCGATATCACAATTTTAAGATATTTTAAAGAACCAAAGAGAATCTCTTCACGATGGATTTGACAATTCCTATGCAATTCAAATAGAAAAAAGGCGATCCGGGAATCGAACTCGGAACTTCAATCTTCGCCAAATAAGATGATATTTTTGAGGTCGGCCCTTGTAACACGAACTCCATGAAAATCATAAAAATCGGTCCGTCGGTGCAAAAGTTGTTAATGGGGCACGTACGCACCTACAGACACGACCATTTCTCAAGGAAGTTTGCATCATAAACCAGCCTAAACAATGAGATCAGGAACATCTACGATGTCTCAATACGTCACGTCTTGAGGAGGACTCGAATTTTTTTAAATATGAAGTGTTTATATTTAAATTGAAACTGGGAAGGGAAGGTAACCCGGCTCCACTATTTCAACGACCGTTGGGATTAAAATGAATTCATTTCAACAAAAGAGCTCTGTGACGAGAGACACGTAGAGACAGAACGGACGATTCGGTGTTAACTTATTATCTTTTTGATTTTTCGAGCCTCTTTCAACGCACCAAAACTCGACTGTGAGGAAATTTTCGAAACTAAAAATGAATCCGGAGAAGCGCAAGAAATTGAAAAAAAGCTCGATACAGAAATACGCGAAAACCACTAAAAGTGTTTTTATCCGAGAATGAGTTTTTGCTAGACTATCTCTCTCTCACTCTCTGAAGAGAGAGCTCGAAAATCTCCGTTGCGCGCCATCTCTCCGGAAAATGTTTATTCTAAGCTTCGTTCTCCGAGGCGCGAACGGAGAAAATACACACCGTGACAAATCGCATGCGAAAAACTCTCCCCCTCTCTCTATTCGATGAGGAATTAAACGACAGAAAAAAGATGGAAAAAGAATTCGGCTCCATGGAGACGAAGGGAGAGAAAAAGGACTGCGTTAGAAAGGAAACTACGAGAAAAACAAATGGCGATGAAAGTTTTGTTTCTCTCGGAACAGATAAGGGGGCGGTGGATGACCAATAAGACGGCGTTGCGCTACTTGCCTACTTCTACGTCCCTTAATTTCTCTTTATCCCTCGCTTTCTCCGTCCTGGTCGCTTTTAATCAAATCTTTCCCCTCTCCCCCTTATACTCTCTACCTATTTTCTCTCTGTTTTCGAAGCGAGATTAAATTTCCAAAAACTTGTGTCTCCCATTCTCATTCTCTCTCTCTCTCTCTTGCTGTGGTTCTTTCCCTTTTTGTTGTTTGACCGAAGATAATAGTTTTCAGCGTCTATTCTTATTGGAATGAAAAAACGAACTTATTCTCTCTGAAATTTTTATAATTTATCCTGAAATTCTCTCTCCTAATTATAACGATTTTCTTCCTCTTTCGTCTTCCCTCACGTTTATTTGCCTCTCTTCCTCTCTCTCCAAAAATGCTGTTTGTTTTCGCTTGTACGGAAACTCTTCCGTGTCCTTCTCTCTACCGTTCTTCTCTTTCTTTTCTTTATACTTTTTCTAAAAAATGCTTTGTTAACCGGCATCCACTTTCCTCATAATTCTCCCTTGGCTCGGTTCACCCCCCTCCCCTTCCGATAACCTAACTGCATATCTCTTCCATGACCGCTCAGCTTGAATATTTTTCCTCTGCTTCCTCTCTGTACCTTCGTTAATTTTATATTTCGTTCTCCCGGTCAACTTTTACTTTAATAATGTTACACTTTCATTCCCGCCTATCTCCAGTTTCATTTTTATTCTCCCGAAAAGTACTTAATTTTTCGATATCATTCCCTTTTCGATTTATCATTCGTTAAATTCCCATATCGTCTTACTTTATAACCGGCATATGTTTGCTTTAGTCAATTGTTTGTAAAGTAAATAAATTAGCAAATCAATTATACATATATATATATACTTTACGTTACTCTTTCGCTGAAGAAGGGCATAGGCCCGATAAGCTTGCGTGTGTTTTTGTGTTCGTGTGTTTTACGTGTCTCTTCGACGCCCCCAGCAGCCTGCCAGCTTGGTCCTCAACTTGGTAAGTGTCCGCTGGGCTTCCCTCAACACCTTGTTGCCACCCTCATCACTACCTTTTCTTTTCCTTTAGTTAATATATATATATATATATATATATATATATATATATACACACACACATACATACTGTCAAACCCCGATATAGCGCTACCGATTGTTCATTACGAATATTAGCGTTAAAGCGAACGTGGCGGTATATCGAGGTATAAGTTTACTCTATGACCCTATGTAACCATAAGATGGAAGTTCTGTTCATAAAGATTCATGGGCGGTATGCGAAGTTGGCACTATATAGGGGCGCGCTAAATCGGGTTTCGACTGTGTATGTGCATATATACATACATATGTGTGTGTGTACACACACTATGCCTTTACATTTGCATTCATTCCAACGTTTCTCCTGGTGGTTTAGGCCAGTTCGGCGCAGGACTGTTCGGCGTTATTGTTTCGGTGCGGGGATCTTTCAGCGCAGGGACCTTTCGGCGCAGTGATCTTTCGGCGCAGGGATCTTTCGGTGCAGAGATCTTTCGGTGGAGTGATCTTTCGGCGCGGGGACATTTCGGCGCAGGAACACAAATTTTCTGTTTCCCTTGGTAAAACTCGAGCAAAGTAGCAGAAAGTATTACTACATACTATATCTTGGCTTACTGTTGGTAAACATCTTAACTTAATGGAATATTTCTTAATACTGAAACTGGAAATTGCTTATAGGTACACAATATTATCTCATGAAGATAATAACGAGAGGAGGGGAGATGGCGGCAGAAATTCTTAACATATATAGACGATATGGCTGTCTATCGTAAACTTCGATAATTGTCGAACTTTAAATTTGGAATTCGATAAAAATAAATAATCTTCGATAACAGTCGATTAGAAATAAAAATATTAATTCTGAATAATATATTATGATTTCAGTTAGTTTATCACATTGAAACTTATATTATTATTCTCAAACACCGTCAGCTGTTAATTCAAAAACTAGACCGAACACGCTTTACATTTACAACGTCTACATTTGGTTTTAAGGTCTCTGGATGCATTGCTTTTGTGAGTATGTAAATAGAATCACTCTCATAAGGAGTTGAATTCGCCCCAAGAAAAATCGTCGTATAACGAAACTTCTTTGCAAGAATTTTAATATACCAAAATAACAATACTGTATGATTAAGGGTAGATTATTTCTGTGTGCTTAAATTATTTGTATAAAAATAGCTGCGTGATTTCTGATCATTTTCATAAAGACTGGTTTGCAATACCACCTCATGCCGTCCCATCTTATGCGCTACTTACATAAATTTGATTTTACGCTTCACACAAAATGTATAAAAAAACGTAGATAGGATTTAAATTCCCTTACACTCAGTTCTTACACTCCCAGGTTAGACTCAATGGAGATTGTTATGATTAACCTTTACACTAATACCATGCAGTCCTCCGTATGTTTGACATATTTGGCGAAAATCTCAGCATCTTTGCAAAATAGCTGGAATACCTTGTTTTAATATTTTTATTTTATATGAAAGGAAGTGAATCAAATACATGGGAACTAATCATATTTTGAATGAAAATAGCAATTCCAAAATAACGAACAATTTAATACTTACAGCAGTGCTGAACACATTGAAATTAAATTAAGGTTAATGATAATAAGTAATCTAAAAATGCATTAGGTACTTCGTCAATATTACGTACTTATGATAACGGTAACTCATCTGAACGAAAGATAAACCATTCGTAAAGAACAAGCAACAAAGTTCGAATCCGTGCTTACGTAGCGTAAAAATATGTTTATCATAGCGAATAAACATTTTCCCAATGCTCTACTATGGAAAATTTTAATAACGATAAGGAAAAACTTTGGGTTTTTAAAAGAAATTTAAAACTGTGTTGACTTGACGCTTTGAATAATACATAAGGACCTCAAAAAGAGATATTTACTTTGATGTAATCGAGATGCAAACCATAATACTAAAAATTCTCCTTGCGATTTCATTTGTTTTTCTCGATGCTCCTGATATTCACGTACTCTACTTCCGTTCGTTCTTCGTTTGTATTTTGTTTGTTTTTGTTCTTCATTCTTTGTTTTGACTTTTATTAACACCAGTATAGCATACCACATCCTAATTTGTAGCCTCATGCAATGTTTGTACGATATTAATAATTTCGACCATCTTCCCCATCCCTCCCACCAGTAATCCTTATTAACTTCCGTAGTGTAGTTAAATATTGTTCATTGACTAAGCAATTTCCATTCGATAGACATACATATCGTCTATATATGTTAATTATTTCGATCACTACCTCCCTCCCCCCGCTTACCGTTATTTTATTCACAAGAAAATGTCGTGTACCTACAAGAAATTTCCAGTGTCAGTATTAAGAAATATTGCATTAAGATTTTGACCAACAGGAAGCCAAGATATCGTATAGTATATAGTAATATTTTCTGCTACTTTGCTCGAGTTTTATTAAGGGAAACAGAAAAATTGTGTTCCTGCGCCGAAAAGTCCCCCCGCCGAAAGATCCCAGCGCCGAAAGATCCTTGCGCCGTAAGATCCCTGCGCCGTAAGATCCCTGCGCCGAAAGATCCCTGCGCCGAAAGATCCCTGCGCCGAAAGATCTTTGCGCCGAAAGATCTCTTCGCCGAAAGGTCCCTGGGCCGAAAGATCCCCTCGCCTAACTGTCCTGCACCGAACCGTCCCATTCCGCTCTCCTGAATCATCTTGTCCGCCGCCTTCCTATTTGTCTCTATTCTCTAAGGATAGTAATAATCTTTTCTCATGGGTCAAATTTTCCGAAGGATATTTTTCTTTAAAAAACAACTTTTGTAATCATTGTCGGCCATTACGTTTTTCCTTCAACGCTTGCATTCTTCATTTCCCATCCTTTTATTTTTGAAAAACAGAATTAAGGGTATAAATTTTCTCTTTAAAAGATTTCTGAAAAACTAGTAATTTTGTTGGCAAGAGGGCCAAATTTTACTTTGAAAGGTAGACGGGAACGAAATTGTGGCAGCTCAACTTATATGTTAAAGATGTTCCACTGCATTTTATCGTTAAACGGCATTCCTTCATTTATGAGAATGCTAAAAATTCGGCGTCATTTGTTATCGAAAGTAGGACATTTGTATAAATAACGTAGTATATCGTTATTATTTCTTTCCCCTACCTCTTTCATTATAGATTGTTATAAATATTCTGTATTTCTACATCTCGTTCGCTTTATCGTGTTTTTTTATCAAGAATCCAAAAACAGGACATTTTGAGGCTTAAGTAGTGGCCGTTCATTTATTTCACTTTCAAATTTCCAGTATTCGTATAATTCCGGTTTTAGGGTAATTTCAGTTTTGCGGGCAATTCCGGCTTTTGAACAGCCGGTTCTTTTTACTTATCTCTTAATTACCCCTCCATACTCTTGACACCTTCCCTTGAACCCTTTCTCTTTCCCAGCCTTCCCCTCTTTGAATGTTTTGCCCTCCTTCCATTCTCTGCCATTAAGTTATCACCTGACCGCAGTGGTTACGACAAACGATAGAAGCTCTTGCGTACGGGAAGGAAAAAAATATTCCTAATCTTTAGTCTCATTTAGATGGCCACGTTCAACCTATAAAAAAGAAAAGACTGCTACTTTCCCTTTCTCTTTAACCCTCTGAGACCGCTGCTTGGCTATCTATCCGGATATTATTGGAAGAGGAACGCCCGCGCGAGAAGTGATTGTACGAAAAGCCTGTGCGGAGTCTTATGAATTTGCTAGATATACTTCAGATAAATACGCATCCATTAATATACGTATCTATCCGTTTACATATAAATAAATGCGTCTCACATAAAAAATAGGAGTTTGCATCTAAAAGGCTACTTATGCAAATTTTACGATTAAGACATAATACACACGGGCATAGACCATGGCCAATGTAGATGCTTTGCAATATTCTGCAGTCATGTTAGTGCGCATAGAAAGTGACCTTTTCATAGAACAAGCATCAATGATAAACACGCGAATGAGATGGCCGAAATAAAATTAGACTCAGGCGAACCGTATGATATAATGGAAAAAATAGAGGTTCATTACCGCAGACTTAAAGAAATAATTAACATAACCGTGCTATGCGTTGCTTTCGTAAATAATATCGCGCGTCCGAATTGTGCCATACGAGAGAACACTTCAGATATTCACTGGTGTTGAAAATGCACCGATTTACTGTGTCCGCAAATGAGCAAATAATTCGCTGATAAAATCTTAAAAATTAACCTAAATTTATGTCGCATATTACCATATGATTATAACGAAAATCAAAGTTTAGAATCTTTCTTATTATTTTAGGGCATGTACAGTATTTCTGATTGCACTGATGGTGTAGTGGTTAACGTGTCGGCTTTCTATTGCAAGGTTTGAGGGTTCAAACTCCTCGAATGGAGGTTTTATATTTAAAAAAACTATCATCAGTGCCTGGCAGTAGGCAGCAATATTCTCAGTATGGTATAGTGCCGAAAACAAATGATGTTGGTTGGGTCTATATCCAATACAGCTGTAGGCGTGATCAGGACGATTTGAACGGCTACAGTACTGCGATGTGGAAAGCAAGAGGGAAACTATCACATTACAATCCCTAGTAATGATTATATGGTTGGACAATATGAGTACTCTCGAGGTAAAACAATCCGTAGGTAAAATAGTCCCCAATCGGATCTCCGGGCGGGGACTGCCTCGAGGAAAACATTTGTCGAAAGTAATTTACAAATAGGGACTTGGAACGTATGAACTATGAGAAAGGCAGGAAAGCTAGAGAACTTGAAAGAAGAAATGAGAAGAAATAGAGTTGACATTATAGGACTAAGCGAAACTAGATGGGAAAGAGAAGGACAGTTCGACTCGGAAGAATTCACGGTAGTTTATTCTGGAGGAAATAGTGGGGAAAGGGGAGTAGCTCTGGTACTTAGGAAAGATATGATGAAAACTCTGACAAAGATAATAGCAACGAACGATAGACTGATGGCAATAAAGCTAAAAGCAATCCCAGTGGACATGCTGATAATCCAGGTTTATATGCCAACGTCAGCTCATGAAGAAGAAGAAATCAATGAGATTTATGAGCAAATAAATGAAATTTACGAAGAAGACGAAAGAGGAAAGGTAAACTGCATAATAATGGGAGATTGGAACAGCATAATCGGAGAAGGACAGGAAGAAAATGTTGTCGGGCAATACGAACTTGGGAAGAGAAATCGAGGAGGGGAGAAACTCGTAGAATTCTGCATCAATAATGACCTTGTAGTGACTAATACATGGTTCAAAAACCATAAACGAAGGTTATACACATGGAAAAGCCCAGGAGATAGAATGAGATGTCAAATAGATTACATCCTTGTAAAGCAAAGATTCAGGAACAGCGTAAAGAACGCCAAGGCATTGCAAGGAGCGGACATTGATTCAGATCACAGCCTTCTAATACTTGACGTGAATACAAAGCTCAAACAAATAAGAAAAACGAGAAGAGAAAGACAAGCCTGGGACCTAGAAAAACTGAAAGAAAGGCAGGATGTAGTCAGCATGAAGTTGGAAGATAACCTAAGAAAGTTGGAAAACAAACCGAAGACCGTTGATATAGAATGGGATGAAATTAAAACCAGTATCAAGGATAACTTGGATAAAGAGATTGGAAAACAAGAGAAGAAAATCAGAAAACCATGGATCACGAAGGAAATGCTGGAGAAAATGAATGAGAGACGAAAACGGAAAAACGTTAACACTAAAGAAGGTAGAGCCAACTATAGGCGTATAAACAATGAGTTGAGAAGGGTAACAGATAAAGCTAGAGAAAATTGGATAAAAGGAAAATGTGATGAAATAGAACAAATGGAGAAGTTAGGTCGGTACGATATGGTGTACGCTAGAGCACTCGAGTTAGAAGATAAGAAATCTAGTAGAATTAATGGTATAGGAATTATGAATACAGATGGGAAGATAGTCTCAGAAACAAAGGATGTAGCAAGATATGGGAAGAATACATTAAGGAATTATACAACAAACAGCCAGGAGGGGCAAAAATAGAACTGGAAAATGAGAAAAACATTGAAGAAGACAACTTAGAACCAAGTATTATGGAGAGCGAAGTAGAAAAAGCGATAGTGGAACTAAAGAAGGGGAAAGCCACGGGCAGCGATGGAATATCGGCTGAGATACTTAAAGTCATAGGATAAGAAAGACTAAAAGCCATCACGAAATTAATTAATAAGATTTACGACACGGGAGAGTGGCCTCGGGATTTCCTAGAAGTAACAAAGATCCCTCTAAAGAAGAAGCCAAAGGCAATGCAGTGTAAAGATTAAAGAACGATAAGCCTTCTGTCACAAACATCGAAGATCATCACGAGGATTCTTAATAAAAGGCTGGAGAAAAAGGCAGAAGAAATAATAGGGGAAGATCAATTCGGTTTCAGAAAAGGACGAGGAACTAGAGATGCTATAGGAGTAGTTAGAATCATATCAGAAAGGGCAATAGAGTACAGTCAAGATATCTGCGCATGTTTTGTAGACTGGCAGAAGGCCTTTGATAGAGTAATTTGGGTAAAGTTGATGAAGATATTAAAGGATATAGGTGTAGACTGGAAAGACAGGAGACTGATTAGGAATCTATATGAGAATCAAGTTGTAAAGGTCAGGTTTGAGAATGTGGACACCTGCGGAATAAATATCGGTAGAGGAGTAAGACAAGGCTACTGCCTATCGCAAACCCTATTCAATATATATGGAGAAAGTCTAATGCAAGAAGCTTTAGAAGGCGCAGGGGATTTCAAAATTGGAGGAAGGATTATAAGAACAGTAAAATACGCAGATGATCAAGTACTTCTAGCAAGAAAGGAAGAGGAGCTACAAAATATGATAAATAGACTAGTGATAACAGGTAGAAAATACGGTATGGAAATAAATACAGAAAAATCCAAGGTCATTCGAATATCGGGTAAAGAAGAGAATCTGAACATAACTATTGGGGGAAAGCCATTAGAACAAGTTTCAGAATATAAATACCTTGGAAGTATCATAACACGAGAGGCAAAATGTACGGATGAGATCAAAACTAGAATAGGAAAAGCAAAAGCGGCTTTCAGGAGAAAGAAACAACTACTTACAGGGAATATAAGGGAAGATATCCGCAAGAAGTTGATAAAATGCTACGTATGGAGTATAGCATTGTATGGGGCAGAAACATGGACGCTAAGGAAAAATGACATCAAATACTTGGAAAGCTTTGAAATGTGGACTTGGAGGAGAATGCTGAAGATAAAATGGACAGATAGGATGAAAAACGATGAAGTGCTACGAGGAATAGGAGAGAAGCGAATGATTATACAGACTATCAGAAAGAGGAAGGCTAACTGGGTTGGACATTACCTGAGGAGAGAGAGTATGATTAAAGACGTGTTAGAAGGAAAACTAGATGGTAAAAGGGAAAGAGGTAGGAATAGGTTTCAGCTGATAGACGATTTGAAAGGGAAAGAGAGTTATCAAGATATTAAGAGGACAGCGGAAAATAGGAGTATATGGAGAACCAGGTTTAACCAAGAATAATCACGGACCTGTCTACGGACAGAGTACCTATGATAATGACAGTATTTCTGTCACATTCACTTTGATTTTTTCAATTCATGCCGAGAACATTGTTGCAATAACTTCAAAAACGTATATTTTAGCCATTTGTTTTTTCATCTGCAAGATTTTTCGGATAATCGGATCCGTCAGCGACCTACTAGAATAGTGATGCCTTCGACGACTCACTGAGTCACGATGATGTATCGACTCGGTTCCTCGATGAATCGAAGTCATTCGCTGTCGTGAACTTTTTGTCACTGAAAGAATCTCAATCGTAATTTCCAAGTGTTCGACCGTTTAGTCTCAATCTCGCCCAAATAAAGACGCAAGTTTATCTACGTATCTATCTACGACTCCGCGTATTTCTTTCTCGCCTTTCTAATCATGCAAATGGAACTTTTTGTTCTTCTCCGGGCTTCATTCACACATACTTCTATCTTATTTTATTTCGAGGGCATAATATTTGGCGACAAGTCGAGTTCTCTCTTTTTTCCCAACACACTCCGAGAATAATATTCGCCCATTCCAAAAGATCGATGTGGCAAGTAGTAAGGGCGAGGTTGGTTGAGAGGGAGAAAAATAAAAAATAAAGAAAAAGTGCGATATCGAAAAATGCCTCTCGCATCTGTATAAATAATGATACTAAATTGTGTCCCAAATAATAAATGTATTGCAATTATCACCAGAAATGAACAAATCCGACCCATCGAAAAGTTTAAAAAAATATAATTTACTGAATTGGGCGAGAATTCTTGATACTCCCTTATATTAGAAGCGGTAAGCGTTATTTAAACAAAAACAAGCTTTAAATAACAACAAAAGTTAATTACAACTCTGAGCTTCTTGCACATAAAATACATACACAGAAGACCGGTTTCAGTAAATAATCACCATCTAATGTATTGTATTTTGTGTAAATGGCGCAGAACTATATTGAACTTGTGCTGTTATATAAAAATTGCTTTCATTTTAACAAGGCCTCCCAATTCTAAATATTTATAGAAATATTTATAACAAAATAAAGACTGGCGACCTAACTGTCGCCTCCCATTCGCTTCCCACCTCCGTTGTTATATAATAAGATAAGCTACGTTTTTCCCTCACGCTCGATTGTTGCGCCACTATAAAAAGGCTTTATAAATGAGCGGGAGAATCAAGAACTTTCTTATGACTGATTGTAATGCTATTTAACAAACTTCCCGAGTAGGTAGAAAATTGAAATTTAGTATGAATGTCTGATTATTAGAGTAAAAGCCATTTACAAAAATATCCTCAAAAAAGACCCGGGTTTGGCTCAAATAGATAATTTCTCTTTCCCATAAGTTAATACGTAAAATTAGATTTTTCGACTTGGGCTTTTACTCTATTGAACTTCAAAATTAGAAATGGCGGACCTACGATCTTAGGAACAGGACCTTTCTAAAAAAAATACAAAACGTTTCTTAATCTTATCGTCACATTTTGCCTACAATATAAAATCACTCAAGTTTTGCATTTAAATCATAGTCAGTTGAATAATTTGAGCTTTTTAACGGTATGTTGTCTTGCCACCATGTCATTGTTGAACCTCGAAATTGTATTGTAGTCTCAACCCTAATATTATATGCGTAAGGAAAGCTTGCTTTAAATGTTATAATACGTAAGAGAGAAGAAGAGAGGCGGGAGAGCGATAAAGGAGTGAGATACAGGGAGGGAGAGAGAGGACGTGAGAGATGAGAGAGAGGGCGTGAGAGAGGAGAGAGAGAGAGGGACATTAGCTATGATCTTTATTTGAAGCAAGATTGAGACTAGGAAGTCCCATCTTCCACCTATCCCCTTGTCATGATACAAATTTAATACTACACACAAGGATTAAAAATATAATAACAATAAAATAATTGTAAAAATATAATGTGTGTGGGAAAAATTACAAAAAAACTCACTACAGGAAAACACTCACATATAAGGGGTGTGTGAAAAACCTGAAAAACCTACACTCAATAAACAAATCATCATATGTTGTAATACAATATATAAGATAACCATACATAAAAATACAATAAATAAAATAGTATAGGCAAAAAGAATAAGAAGTTCAAACCAGGACTTATGCAGGCTTTTTCCCTAAGTTTAAGCTCCAAATTGATTACTTATATGGACAGGAAATGTTTCAGTATGTGTCAGTCATTCCAATGAATTCTCATACCATAAATACAACTTGTAGTTCATAGTTCATTAATGATAGAGAAAAATTTGAAAACAAATTAATAAAGCATTTCCAGGTTTAACGTACTAAAAACTGTCAAAATCTCTTTCTGACAATTTATTTTGCATGTACTTTATAAATAAACGAATTTTATGAATGTAACTGTTTATACGCTAATATGAATGGATCAACTGTCTATTGCTGGAGAGTAGTCGAGCGGAAAAGAAAATAACCCATTTGTTCATTCGTCTATGCTCAAGCCTAGTTAGATAATAATCGTCTCCATGGCAACAATCTGATAAATTGGGATTTAATACGCGAAAACGTTATGTTTTAGTTGAAATTCAAGAAAATACAAACAATTAAAAAAATTCCGTAATAAGAATTAGAATCTATATTCTTTTCTCCTTAGAATAGTATAAACCTATCTCCGATACCACAATTGTAAGATATTTTCAAGTTTTAAAAAAACATCTCTGCACGATGGATTTGAGACTTCCTATGCAAACAAATAAGGAAAAAACGTTCCTGGAATCGAACCCGGGATTTCAATCTCCGCCAAATAAAATATAGCCCGGAGGTGGTCCCAGGCAATACGAGCTTCATAATAAGTTTCATTGGTGCAAAAGTTGTTAGTAGGGGACAGATACGCACATACATACACACACACACACACACAGACAGGAGCATTTCATAAGGCAATGTACCCTTAGGAAACAAGTCTAAAAATGGAAGAAAAAATAGAAAAAAGAAAAAATAAATGCACTACAGGATAACACCCACGCAGGAAGGGGGTGTATAAACCTGTGAATCCTACAGAGATACTCGAAATCTATCCATAAATAAAGTTAAAAGAATAGTAATAACTGATAACTTTAAACATAATTTAAGAACATTAGATGTTTTATCAAACCTTATATCTAGGATATACTAAGAAAAACTGAAGCATTAGAGGGTATATAGGAGTTAAAACCTTCAAAATTTACGATTTGTTTTATTTTAGTTTTCGATGGCTGAATCATTTTTCTACAAAATGCTGCAAACCGCATCCAAAAGTTCGAAAAATTACGCGGCCAGAAAATATTTATCTCTTAGAATGCGCAGTCGTCTGACTCATCAGGAACTTTCGTCACTCGGCAGCTGTCTGCCAAGGGGATTTGTGAAAAAGAGAAGAGGGGAGTACAAGGTATTGGAGGGCTCAACACGTGTCAATATAGTGTCGAAGGTCACTTTGTGATTTTTCGGATGTTTCGTGAATGTTTTGCACGCGTTTAGACCTTTTTCGAGGTATTATTTGGGCGTTGTATCTATCACAAACCATATTGCAGAAATGCAACCGTACCGTCCTACCGGGGCAAGCGATAAGAAAGGGAGCAAGAGACGTTATAAAAAACGTAGATTTTACGAAAATCGATTTACAAAAGAAATAGATGAAGCTCGTGAATAGAGAACTTCGGCATCGAGTCGAAAGCTACACCACAGTGATTCCAGCCGTTCCACTAGTTATCCGAGTGAATGCAATCCGAGGAATGAAATAATTGATTTTGATATCATATAAGGTGTATTGAAAGAGTGCTTACGATATAGTAGGTATGCTGGAGAAGTAAGCTTTAGTCAAGAAATGAGGCAATGAGAATGCTTGGACAAAAACAATCAGGTGCAAGTACATTCTGCGGTATTATGGACTTAGCATCTCCCATACGACGGTTCATCTATGATAGTATCGTTAAAAAAATAGGTGATGCCTCAGAAACTGTGGAGGAGGAGTCGATAGAACCTGCTGCCATAGAAGAAATTGCTGCATCAATAACTGACGCAGACGAAGTAGAAGATGGCATTGCCGTTTCTGGAGATGGAACTTGGCTAAAACGAGGATTTTCTTCATTGCAGGGTGTCACTACTGTCATTGGCTTAAAGACAGGCAAAGTTATCGACTTAGCAGTAAAGAACCGTTACTGCAAAGAAAGTGAAGTATGAGAAAAGAAGTCGGGTATAGAGGAATACATAAAGCACACTGTACAGCAAATTACGAGGGAAGTGCTGGAGAAATGGAAGTGCAAGTGCTTGAAATATTTGATAGATCATCAGGAAAGTACGGATGTAAGTATCTTAAAAACCTTGGCGGTGGTGATTCTAAAGTGTATAAGGCTGTCTGTGAAGCTAGACCATATGGAGTCGAGAAAATAGAGAAGAAAGAACGTATTGGTCATCTTTAGAAGAGAATAGGAACAAGATTGAAAGCTATAAAAAAAGAGAGCCGGGGTGAAGTTGTCGGACGGAAAGGGGATTTGGGGACAGAGAAGACTGACTGCAAAAATGATTGACAAATTAGCAACGTACTTTGGAAATGCTATAAGGGCAAATACTACCACTTTGAATGATATGAGAAATGCTGCATGGGCAACTTACTATCATTATAGGTCCACAAATTTCAACCCGTAACATTTCTTATGTCCCAATGGAGAAGACAGTTGGCGCAGCTGGCAAAAAGCACAAGCCAGCAATGACTGTAACTTTGAATTTTCAAGTAAAGTCAAAACAGCAGTAATGGATGCTCTTTTGCCTGTATATACCGCATTATCTGATGAGGAGCTACTAAAAAAATGTATTGGTGGTTATAACCAAAATAACAATGAGTCATTAAAAAATTAAGATTTGGAAACGTGCACACTCATTTAGTGGCTTAAATACTTTTTCGACAGCTGCAAATATTGCTGTTGCAACTTTCAATGACGGTGGAATGTCAATTGTGAAAGTAATGGAGGAATTGAACGTCATTCCTGGCACCCGTGCAACCACAGCCGTTGTAGAAGAGGACAAGCAACGTCTGTCTGTCACTGCATCAAAGATGGAACATCCGACGTTAGGGACACGAAGAATGAGAAGGTGCATAAAACAGGCAGCAGAAGAAGAGGCATTGGCTGCTGAAGGGGCCTGTTACATGCCAGGAGGATTTTGAAGGGAGTATGTTTCCACTTTATTACTAGAAATTATTGTTCTATCTTTTAAGCCAATTTCCATAAAACTACATTTTCAACATTTTGGGAAACGATTTCTCATAAACCGTTACGGATAAAAATCTGAAATTTAATACATGTATTCAGCAAACTTGTAGAAATGGAGTAGACTACAGATATTGAAATATTTAAATTGGTTCTTTTGCAATTCAAATATAATATACGAAATTTTATGAATTTTCCCATACAGAATTGTAAACATAAATATCAGTAATTACTCAATTTTAATGCGCATAGAAGAGGCCATTTGTGTATTCATATAATTTGCAAAACTGTTCTATTTTTTGATTCCGACTATTCGTTACATCACAATCATGGCCCGAAGACGACAATGCCGAATCATAGACGCCATCTTGAAACGGCCATTTTACAGAAAGAATCAAAAATACAAATTTTTTTTTCAAGAAATGGTTTATATAAATGCATGTTATAAAGATCCTTCAAAGCATATGGATTGGATTTTTTATTTCCCAACTATAGCTTTTCAAATAAAGGCATTTTTTCATGCGTTAACTCATATATACCCCCTTTAATTAAGAGTGATTCCTTTGGAGTTATAACAGATATTGGTAGCCAGTGGTGTAGCCAGAAATTTGGTTTGGGGGTGCACCATACCATTTTTAATAATAAAAATATATAAATTAATACTCAAACAAATGATGTATTGAATTTCAAAGAAGTATTGATTAATATTGATAATACGGTCGCACTTGAATTAACATTATTACATCTACATATTACCCTGCAAGTCACCTTGACGGTGGATGGCAGGGGGTGCCGCGCACCAAGTTCCTAACTAATTATTATTCACAGTTAACTATTGTGGTCACGTATTGTCCTAGGGAAAAAAGACTCCTTCTACCTCTCCGTCCTACTATCTATTTTGCGAATCTTGTCCTCATTATCCCTCCGTCCGATATACGTTGGTTGTCGAATAATATCCTTCATTTCATTTACGAATATCTCCGACCTATATTTATCTAGAAGTTTAAGTCTCGCCTGTAATCTACGATCTTTCAACGATGGCCAACTCAACTCTTCAATGAGTAACGTAACGCTCTGTTTTTTATCGTAATTCTTTTTCACGAATCTAGCTGCTCGCCGCTGTATTTTTTCTAAATCCTTTATGAGTCTCCTCTGATATGGATCCCAAACCGCTGCTGCGTATTCCATTTGGGGTCTAACCAACGATAAATAACAGGATTCTCTCACCTTTTCCGTGCTTTTCCTGATTATTCTACGCACAAAAGCCAACTTCTTATTTGCCGCACCTATCCCCGTCTTATGTGGGTGTCCCAAGACAGGTCACGATTCAAGGTTACCCCGAGGTATTTCACGGATTCCGAAACAGGAATGCTCTCACCATCTATCGAGTAGGTAAACACGGACGATGGTCTTCTAGATTTCTAAAAGTTTAGAACGTTTCTCTTTTTCTGATTGATTTCTAGCTGCCATTCCTTGCACCAAACAGATAACGCATCCAGATCATCCTGAAGCTGACGATGGTCGCTAGGACCACTAATTTCTCTATAGACTACGGTGTCATCCGCAAGAAGCCTGATATTACTTTTTACAACTGAGCTGTCGTTTATATAAAGCAAGAAAAGCATAGGTCTGATCACACTACCCTGCGGCACTCCGGAGACTAAATCTGCCACACTCGAGGACTTACCATCGATGACTACTTTTTGTTTTCTATTCCAAAGGAAAGCGCTGTGCTGGCTAACGCACAGAAAATTTCATATTATCTGGAGCAGTTTGGGGGGTGAACATGCGTCCTTACATCCCCCCTGGCTACGCCACTGTTGGTAGCAGAGTCGTTTGAAAGAGGTGAGATAATGTGCATATTTTATTACTTGTGCAACCCATTCCATAGCCTACACGCTGAGACAGTGAAGGATTTGTTGAATATTATAGTTCCACAATGAGGAATAAAGTTTTTATGGTTCCCCCTAGTATTGCGGTTATGAACCGTGTCAATGCTGCTGAATTCCGTGGCAAGATAATGTGGATTGTTGGAGGCAAGTAATTGGTTAAGCAAAGGAAGCAATTTGAGGCTCCTACTGGTCTCAAGATTTCTTCAAATTAAAAATAGTATATCTAATGCAGGCATTATGTGTTCTCTGGATCGTTATTGGGAGCTCCTGGAATATATACTGGTACGCTACGTCGACATAGCCAACATAGACAGAAAAAGGGCGAGAATGAGATTAGGAAGTATATTTTTCCAGAGAAGGAGAGACGGGGAGAGGGAAAGAGATAGTAAGAGAGCGATAAAGGGAGGAAGAGAGAGAGAGAGGGAGAAAGAGGAGGGAGAGATAGAAAAATAATGGTCTTTATAAGGGCGAGATTGAGATTAGGACATCTATTTTTACAGGGAGAAAGGAAGAGAGAAAAAAAGGAAGAATGGAAAGAGCCTCAAATTTAATACTTAATCCACGCACACCCATCATATTTGACGGGAAATCATACTAGTTTTAATATAAAACGGAACATTCGCGAAAATTCTATCGCGAGACGAAAAATTTTTTAAAAGGGCTGTGTGGTTCCACATTTCAGCTGGTGAATATTCATATTCATTTATTAGAATGCCACGCGGGTTTTCGAAAGTTTTCCAAGAAAGCACGGATGTCGTAAGTTTGACAAAAAAATGAATATCAAAAAGCGTATCAGGATCGGGAGAACTAATTTCGACGAAAAATAAATAAATGTAAATGGCGAAGGAGCCTTTGAAATCCAACAAGCGTAAGAATTGAGCGAAGGGAAAAGAGAGAACCGAAAAAGAAAAACATTCTCGAGGGATATTTTCTGTGAGCTCAGAAGTAATTAACTTTCACAAATGATTCTTTGTAGTCCCTTCAAAATATATGCCTCATCAAAAATCAACAAAATTCTAGTTCTGGCAGTCGAGGTCCCAAAATTATCTGTTTTACAGCAATGCGAAGGAATAAAAGTCTTTGTCATTCAACGACGTAAAAGGAGTTGTGAGGGTTTGAACATTTTAGTGTTTTCTAATTCTATAAATATCGTTATTTACTCGATCCGTGCACAAAATAGATCAAGGTTGTCTATGGTCTATGGAGTTAAATGGGAGAATGAGAAAACTGCTTATATCTGGAAAACTTTTCATTCTTTTACGATCAAACTTTCAGAAATTATTTGACGGCGCCACTTTTAAATTTTAAACTTCCTGCTGTCAACGTTAAAGGCAGTGATTCGACTCCAGGAACGTTCGTTTTCTCCGTATGATTAGCATGAGGATGAGCGTAGCACATCAATAATTTGCACATTAAAATTACTTAAAATCATCTGAAGGCGTTCGAGGCTGGAAACTACGAACGCCTAAAAGAACGAAATTTTGTTTTCCCGTCATCGATTTTTGAATGCGCGTCTAATCGATCGACAAATGAGTTTTTAACGCACACATTTGACGTATTCTTCCGTGAAAATCTTTCATCGTCAAATTGATTTGTGTTTTGCCGGTTTCGTGTAATTCCGTGCGATTGACATGGATTATAACTTCGCGACGCATATATCGACATATTAACGACATTAAACATGTATTCAGTTTAACGTTGATATTATGATTATGAAGTCATGCATAGAGATTAAAATGACTGTATTTGTGGAATTCGAAAGAAAATTTCGGCCAAAGCAGAATACTTTTTTAATCTTTCAATAAAAACAGAAAAATGGAATTTATTTAAATATATTATAAAAACATCACGCTTTAAATGCATTAAAAATATTTTTTTTATATTTAAAATTCACGTAATTGAATGTTCGAAAAAGTAAAAATTGTTTTGCTAATATAAGTTTTCTAGCGTAGTGAATGCTTAACATAAAAATCTTCATTATTATTTCTTTGTCACAGAACTCTTGGATTCCCAAAACTACTGTTACGTTCAGAAAAATTCTATCACGTGAACTTGATATGTATTGCTTATTTTTAATGCATTTAAAAGTTAGTTTCATTAATTTTTTCGCTTTTTCTACAAAAATCGCTTATAGTTCATCCGTTAGTCTGTCTGTATACAATATAACTCAACAATAACGTGTGTTACAAACGCCAAAATACTGTAATAGCGTTACATTTAGTATACATTTGGTGGATCTAAAATTAGCTGCTGGGAAGTAATCGGAAAAAGGTAGGTACAAATGTAGGCAACCAAAAAACATATCATCTGCGATTTTTTACTCCGATGTAAAGATAGCAACCAGTTAAATAGCGCTTTATGTAATTTGCTCTGCAATTATACCCTCAACTGTGTTTATTTTCTAGAATCAATTGTTTGTCTGGCTTTTGACATATTTGTTACGTCATTTTTTATTCTCGCCCTGCTTGCATACCAAACCTCCACTTAGCTACTTTTTTAATTATCTCGTAAGAGATGGCGATAAAATTATGAAATATGTGGTACGTGATCTGTTTACGCTTTAATCGTTTCATTTTTGCGACAACGACTAATTCAGAGGTTGTTAGATGAATTTTAATGAATTCATTCTATAGGGTGAGAGAAACAAGTAATCAATTTTATTATCAGTATGAGATGTAATAAATAACTTTGTTACATCCACATAATTTAATAAAAAAACGATCTGATCGTCGCGAAACCGGTCGTTTTTATTAAATTGTGTGGAAGTGACAAAGTTTTTCATTAAATCTCATAATGAGCAAATTCCACAAGGTTGAACCTAACATTATTAATGATAATTTTATTTTCATTTGTGTACAAGGTATTCAAATAAAAAATATAGATAAATACTGCCTTATAAGTATGCATTGTAATCAATTACTATAAAAACTTACAATTTGAGTTCAAGTGGACATATACCCAGGAAAATTGATTTAAGGTCGAGAACAAGCACCAAAAATCTGACGTAGTCTCAAATAACTGAATAGGTATCCCCATCATCATACACAGTGACGGTCCGAGGAATTTTGTGTGAACAATTGCAAAACATGTAAAATTATAACATTCATACATACAAAAACTAATCACAACCCTATCAAATTTAATTTCATGAGATGTTGAAGTTACAAATAAGTACGAGATAGGTACTTACGATCCCAGAAATTTACACTGGGAATTCGAAAATCTCACAATTAACAGTGATAAAAAAATTTCCGATATTTTTAGCTCAAGCGAAAAACGTCTTTGCTGAACTCACAGGAGCAAAATAATGATTTCTCAAAATGAAAGATTTCCACGTCATCAAAATTTCGCGATCCAAGAGAGAGCATTGATTCGAAACCGGAATCGTGACATCTTTCATGGATGACGAGCTTTCACTTTTAGGAGGACACGGTTTCCTAGGATACGGGGAAAAAACGAAGGAAAAGGGGCGTGAGTGAAAGATGTGTCGAACCAAGAAGAGAAGGGAAAAAAGGTTCCCCGTCCCATTTTACGAGCTGGATAAGGGCTTTTTTTGCAATCTCACGGGTCCCTCGCATATCTTTCTCTCCCCCTTTCAAAATAAAATGAAGAAGGCGTATAGATTAGATAATAACGACTCGAAAGAGACCTTCAATATATGCATTTGGCCGTTTCCTTACGTCCCCATGCGTTTGCTCGAGGAGCATCAACGTAGTATGTCTCTGCTAGTATTTTTGTCAGAAATGACCGAAAACGAAAGCCGACGTTCACATTTAAAAGAACGATAGAGTGAGAAATGCTTTACGTAAGACTTCTCGAATATTGGTACGTATATAAGTATATGCACATAAGAGGTCTATACTAGTATTTTTATCAGAAACGACGGAGAACAAAATGCAACATTCATGTTTGAATTACATTAATATTTCTTTATAGGAAAATAAACTTTTGGTGTTTTTAGAGGAGACGTTTGGCGCCTTTCGCAAATGGCATAGGGCAAATGCCACCTTCGCCATACCCTGGTTACGGCACTAGGTATATACAATGATATGCATATCAATGCGCGTGTGCGTGTGCGCGCATGTGCGCGTGCTCGTGTGTGCGTGTGCTCGTGTATGCGTGTGTGCGTGTACGTACGTACGTACGCACGCATGCATGTATGTATGTATGCATGTATGTACAGCGCTGCAACTAGCTATTTTAGCACCCGGGGCAAACTACAAAATATGCGCCCCTCCATAAAAAATTCTGTAATATCTATATGGATTTAGGGCGAACAATTAATAAATAAAAATAAACTATAAATGATATTATTTCTTACTATAAATGTACATAATTTAAATACATAATTATAAATATAATTACCTACAATTACACACAAACATAATTTAAATGCAGAAAGTATAAATATTTTAATATTAAACATTTATTCTACGCGATTTTAATAGAGCAACCTCATCAATAGCATCATCGAAATTTATAGTTTCTGCTATGCGTAATGTCTGGAACAAGTTTAGTAGTGAAATCCCCCCCATCCTTGTGACATGCGCAAATTGGCTTCAACAATGTGTGCGCCCCTTCTTTAGTTACTACCGGGGCAGATACCCCGCTTGCCCCGCCCTAGTTACGGCGCTGTGTATGTATGTAATATGTACCAAGGGTACATATCAGGGTATGCGTTTGTATTGACATTCATAAAGGTGATAGGAAAGGATAGATAGCATGCCCTTTTCTTAGATAGAAAAATAAACAAATGATGGATGGATGACATGCACACAATTCCCATGATTAACACTGATAATTATAAAATTTCTAAAAACTTGTGATAGATTTATGAAGACGAGCATTCGGTGGGAGACGATTCTTATGAACGAGGCGTAACGGCGGACTAAAACATGCTTTCAATGCAGCTAGAAAGGAGGCATAAATAACTATGACGACGGTAAAATATCATGGAGTCCATCAGAACATTAGATTCCACAGAAAAAATAATTTCCGTCCTTTTTCCCTTGCCCAATGACTGCATTCACCCGCCATCCCATTGAAGAGCTGACAATGAAATGGAGATCGATTGGAGCGCTCTCTTGTTCGCATGAAAAGTCTTCGTTATTTTACGACTAGTATTGAAGAAGGGAATGGAAATTGTATGCTATCAATAGTTTTTCAGCTAATCTAAAATCAATTTGCGTTATAATTATCGATTCATAAGATTTGATATGAAGATGGATTCGGCTTATAGTCACTAGAGGAAAACAAGAAGTTAAAGTATACTCCATAAAAGGAGTACACAGAGATTTCAAAGGCATTCTTTATGAGAAATGCGTATAAAACGATATCGAAAGATTCGGCGTTTCTTGAATATTTTCTCCGAAACAATTAGTAGTAATTATATGGTCTTACGGAGTTTTTGCGATAACAATTGTCTTAAAATCGAACACATTTTTTAATTGATAACTTACATATCCTATGAGAGCTAGGAAGAGAAACATATTGCATTTAATTGCCGTTTGACTGATGCTATTAAAGAAGATACGAGTACACGTTTATTTAAGTACTCATACAAAGTGGAAATTCTAATTTACGGATGCAGTTCAAAATCACAATTGGGCTTTAAATTGCAATAAGGAGCACATATAATTTAATTTAAATCCTCTCAGTAGTTTCGGAGATTAAAGATGCGGACGGATGGAGGTGAGGTGACCGTAAGGCGTTCCGCTACTATCACTTCGCTGGTAAAGAACGCCTAATTAAGATGCTTTTTCTAAAATTCAGTTTAACATAATTCGGCAAGGTTCAATTTATCTCACCTTAATTTCATTGACAGCTACGACGATGATTTTATCAACGCTACTTTTTGTAATTATAATCAAGTAGTCACTCTGTTTGATTCTTAGTGTAATTAATCTCATGTATCATTTATCTTATGTAAACATATTTGTATTTCGTAACCTGCTGTTAATGACCCATTTAATTTCACAGGCAATTTTTAACTCTAATTACCGCGAAATTAAATCCGTTTCCTTCAAATTTCCTCCGAAATTATTTTTTAACCCCTTACTAGAAATGCCTATCATGATTTTAATCTATTCGTTAACATGTCAAAGCGGCCGCATCTACGGCGTCATAGAGAGCAGTGGATTGGCCCTGCTATAATTAGACACGACTAATTTGATTTGACTTGCCAAATAGGATTTCCCATTTACGAGCTTTCAAGCTAATTCGGCAGGTCTCTCTGTTTCACGGTTCGGGCGAGCGAATGAGAATCGCAAAATAACGACGGTTTTATTGCACCAGTTTCCGACGAATCGGAATATGTTCCCTAATATGAAATTGACATTAAGTGACCGTTTGGCTGGTGCAATAAACTCAAAATTCTTTCATCTCCTGATATAAAAATAAAAACCGAGAACTTCCATTCAAATCATCCCACGCGCAAGATTAATATATTAAGCAGAGTTGACTTACTTTAACCCGTACCTCTGCATACAAAAGGATATGCTGAAAATATAAAAGTTTGACTGTTAATAAAAATGATAATAATAGCTATACGCCTGCTTTATATATACAGGGTGATCATTTTAAATGAGCACCCGTGAAAATTTTAATAATTTCGAGTAAAAGAGTGCTAGTTACTTGAAATTTAGAAGCAACAAACTTTATTGTCTGACATTACTTACATCTTCACAAATAATTTTGAAAATGACCACCAGCATGTTACATACGTAACTGAACACAAGGAAGCATGTTCAAAGACTGCCTGTAGCGTGGTGGGTGTGATGTTGAAAATGATGTGGGATATGTTGGTTTTTCATTCATCTAGATTGCGTGGATTGTTGTTGTGGGCATTGTCTTAGATAAAACCACACATAAAGAAGTCTAGTGGCGACAAATATGGCGAGCGTGGTGGCTCTCAGTAACCTATGCTAAATGATCCCCAGTCAGAACAGTGGATGATTGAACATAACTCACAACATTCACATCTCCAGTCTCTCTGAACATTTTCAGAAGAATCCATATCATAGATTCCATGGTGGCCTCACAACATCAAAATAGCCGACAGAAATCATCCTGATTAAAATACTCTGATTTGAGGTAACGTTCCACCATAAACCACTCGTCCCTCTACATTGAACGCCATGTTTTTTTATTGCTTGGACTGTGAATGTGCATTCGTAGTGTCGCAAGCTGTAGACAAATGGTGACATCGTGCAGACAATAAAGATTGCTACTTATAAGTTTCATGTCTCTAACTCTCATTTATTCGAAGTTATTAAAATTTTTATTGGTTCTAATTTTAAATGAATACCCTATATATATATATATATATATATATATATATATATATATATATATATATATATATGTATGTATGTATGTATATGTATGTTTGTGTGTGTATGTGTGCGCGTGTGCGTGTGTTTGTATAACCTAAATTAAACTCTGCAAATTGAACAAATTGAAAATAATAAAATAATGGACAAAAATAAGAAGAAATCTCCATCTAGATTCATCAAAAAGTAGCCATCCTATTCGGAAGATGCTTTTATTTTTTTATATCTTTCAACGCTCCCGGAGACTCCTCGCCGACGAAGGCTTCCACTTCACTAAACTTTTATTCTTTTTCCCTTACTCTTTCTTGCCCTTCCGTGGAAGCAGTCGTGCTTGGAATCCTTTAAACCCCCTCAACATCCCTCCCGTATCCATCATTCTCTCTCCTACGTCGACTTCGCGCCCTCTCTTTACTGCCCCACTCTTTCTCCCTCCCTCTCTCCTCTCACTAGATACACCCTCCTACATTTTCACTCACGACTACACCTCTCCTCCACGATCCCTCATATATATATATATATATATATATATATATATATATATATATATATATATATATATGTGTGTGTGTGTGTGCGCGCGCGCGTGTGTGTGCGTGCGCGTGTGTGTGTGTAACGCTGTCCGTCTTCATAGGGCATTCCATCCCATGATCCTTTCAATATCCCTTACATATCGCCCCTCACTTCTCAAGGGTCCATGTCGGATTCTTCTTTCTCGCATGCTTCTCTTTTTCCTATTCTTTCTTCCAGCGTTCCAGGAATAGTCTTATTCTCTCTCTCTCTCATTCTCACCATCTCCTTCTCTGCTGCACCTTATCCCATTTATATCACTTGCCTCTTGGACTACCGAAAAGAGCGACGACTGGCTTCTTCGTCACGCTTCCTCGTGCTCTGCCGTAGTGTTAAACGTCGCTCCAGTGGTTTTCCTTTAACAATCTCTCTCTTTCTCTCTCTCTCCCATCCACTTAACTGTATTCTTACCTTCCCGTAAGGGCGAACACACCCTTTTTTCCATGTTCGAAGTTGAACAGTTAACAATTTTTGCTGTTTTAGCTCGATGGGAAATGGTCGGGCAGAGTTATTTAATGTGACTAAAGCTTTTAAGTTTATTATGGAAACCTTCCAAGAAATATAAGTTCAATAATGTCACATTCAAGTAAAAAATCATATCAGAAGTACTCGAATCTTAGAGACTTAGAATATACCTTTATACCTCTTTTCTTATCGCGATCTACCAGCAATAAAATATCAACAATCAAATGAATAGCTATATAAAGACATTTTTCATTTAAGGGAATGTAGGCATTATTTGTAATATAACTTATATATTCAAATTAATTGTACATTACATTACTGGTCGAGGAACAAGAAATGGACAAGAACGTGTAAACATATTCGAGAACCATAACAAAACAAGCAGACTCAGCCGCTAAACTTCAGATTTTAACGCTTTATTTGATTAAAGATATATATTGTCGTAAGGGATATGGCCTTCCTCTTAATCCGGACCTGCCTGCGGAGTGCATCCACCCATTTGTCGCCTGGACCAGCCCTACTCATTATATTTTTTCTGAAATATGAAGGTATTGTGATCGGGATCATATAATAGAAGCCGTAAGTCAGAGGAAAGGGTTCAGAGATCTACCTAAAAGGTGTTAGCGATCAACTGGTAGATCGTGACCGACTTCCTTGAGCACTTCCTATCAACATGCCTTGTTTTGGCTCGATTTCAATCTTTACTTTTTAGAGCCTTCCTATTGTGATGAAGATGACTAAGCATGAAACTCAAGATTGTTCCATTTGATGTAATGTTACAACTGATTTTTATGGATTCCACCAAGTGTTATAGAAAAGCAGATATATCAGACAGGTGCAACATCAGTGAAAGGAATTTCTTGAATTTTCACAAAGTATAAGGTCTTTTGTTAATGTTGAAATCCTATTTTTACAATAACATCCATCATACCAAGGTTTAACTCTAAATAGTATGTTCATCAATTGGACAATTAAGTCAGTATGAGAGCAATGTATAATGATGATAATGCAGAAAATTCATCTACATGATTTGTTGCTTGCCATCATGCACGGAAACCTTGAATAATGAGAACCATCCAAGGAAATTTTTAAGCCGTAATATAATAATTTTTGACACCCCTAAAAATCTATCTTTATTCTGTCAGTCCGTTTGTCCGTCTGATGGTCCGCCGGAACGCTCTATACAAATCCCCATAAAATAACACTTAAAAATGCCTTTATTTCACTTGCCGGTCTTTTTTGTTTTGCAAAATTAAATTAGAAGTAATTGACCTACGATCTTCGGACCTGAACCATTTTAAAGAACAATAAATAACGTTTTTATTTTTATAACTAAATTTCATCTACGATTCGAAATCGCTTAAGTTATACGTTTAAATCACATATATTGGGAAATTTAAGCTTATTAAGGATATGTTTTCTTGCCGACCGTGTCATTGTTAAAAATCAAGATTGTTATCGTCTCAAGCCTTATACTATATATATGCGTAAGAAAAACGTGCTTTGAATGCTTTAGCGCGAGACTGAAGGCGCCTGAATATTTTATAATTAAAATGGTGTTTTTCATTAATTTCTTTTCAGTTAACTTCACATTGGAAGTTTGGTAATTAACTATTTTTATGGTTATTTTCGTAGATTTAGCTAGTGCATCTTATAATTTACTGGAGTTATAAATTCGCATCGCATATATGAATCATGCAAAAATTCATTCATTTACATGCAGACCTTTTTGGTTTACATTTCAAAATATCTCAAGGATACGGTATTTAACTTATGTTAGTTATGAGAAGAGAAGAGAAGAATTTAAATCTCATTCGTTGATCTCCAAAAATTAAGTTTTAATACGATTTTGCACTTTTTCACGCGTTTGTTTATATTAGGCCACTGCTGTCCCATTTGTTAAATTCCATTCATGGCCTCGTAATAAATGCACCAATTTAGTGCTTTAACACGGGTCAAAATTTTATGAATGGGTATAACTTATTTAATGAATCAATTAAGTAATTAGAGGGAAGAAGGAAAAGAGAATGGTAATTTGCAGAAATTGAGATAGAGGAATAGGACTTAGCATTTGTATAGGATTAAAAAGAACTGCAGTACAAAATAAAAACAACAATTTATAATTGATTTTAAAAAATTTTATACTATCGAATCAAGCGCCATTGCAAATGATGGGAGTTAATAAAACTGAATATAAGTCACGTAATTTTCAATGGATTTCTTTAAATGATAATACAGCAAATATTTCGAACCGAATTTCTAATAGGAATGAAAAAATAATATTTTATGAGTTTTATTTGAATTTCTTTAAATAAATCCAATTTTCAGAAAGAAAATTCAGAACTACTACATGTTGTTAAAAGAAAATTGCTATCTTAAAATATAGTTCAAACTCATTGCTGTACATGTAAGTATTCAGTTTATAGTAAGTGACCACACACTTTTCCTTTGATGATAAATTGGCTGCTCATTTGCATTTTATCCTGTTTTTACGAGTTAATTAAAGTAATATAATTCAGTTATTAAATAATTTTTTACGTTTTAATAACTTATAATTTGCTCATACATTTCAAGTAAATTTCTGCAAACTCTTTATGTAATATAACTTATTATTTCGATTTTCCCCATATTATCAGAAATTATTTGGATAATCATTTAGCCTCTCTGATAATAATTATTTAAACAATATAGTTAAAACAAAGTTAACTTTAAAAAACTGTGATTTGATTGTGAATGAAAGCCAAACCAGATCATAGCAAATATTACAGATTTTTCATAACGAAATCAAATGTCTTTGGAATAAGTTTAAGATTCTTTCGTAGGAGGGAGAGAAGGAGGGAGTGTAAAAAAGGAAGGAGAGATACAAAGGGAGAGAGAGGAGGAGACAAAATTAAATGTTTTAAATTAAAAATTGCTTTGAACATATAAGAATTGTATAGCGTAATGGATTTCCATGCCGTACAATTTCTATTCTCCCAAAACTACTTTTACTCTCTGTAATAATAAATTAGGTGAATTATATGTATTACTTTTTAGTGCATATACAAGTTGGTTGCTTTAATTTTTTTATTTTAACTTAATACTAAATTCTCCCAAACCCGTCATATTTGATGGGAAATTACGCTAGTCGGCAATATTTTCTTCCGATAGTAACTATGTAAGATTTTACTGTATTCAAAACACTAATTGTATCACGCACTATGGTTTAGGGTATCATAGGATATTGTATTTCTCACGTATTATTGAAAGCTCAAACATGACGATTAAACTTGGGATATCGACTGTAGGAAGGAGCGAATAGGCTCATTTTTCTCTAAAACTATAAGGGATCACAATAGTAGAAGCAACTTTTATTGCAGTGAGGATAGATCGTGAAAAGGATTTTTCGTAGTTTTTCGAGAAATTTTAATTATTTTCAATAGTTATATATAATGGCGTCATATATATTTCGCGATTTTTTAAACCCAAATACATACTAAAGGCACGGATGATGCCATAATCTTACCACAAAATATCCCAAGTTTTCCATAAATTTAATGTATAGGGTATTGTCTTAATGACGATTATTCTTATTGCTCATGCAGTGCGATCTGAGTGACGAAACTTGAAATACGGAAACTTGGACACGAGCCGATTACCAGAGAATTTGAAAATTACGGATATTCGCCTTAATTTCACGTAAAATTATAAATATTCTGCTATTACTTGTGGAATTTATTATCTAATAAATATAGGCTCAACGTGGCTGAAGTGCTGTTGCCCTGGAGACCGCGTTGGTTTATTTAGGAATTTGATCTTTTTATATGGTAATTTTTTAGCGCTTGCATTATGCAAACACCGACAACTCTTATATATATATATAATTTGTCTGCGTTCCTTATTCGTAAGATTTTGGGTATGTGCGGAATGTCCCACGAGAGAAAATAAATGCGTGGTCGGGAAATCGGCGGCGTGTTTTTTTTCTTCTCGGCAGGAGGCTGCGAGGAGTCGTGAGCGCATGGGCAAATATTCCCTATCTCCACCTCGCAGTACCTCGTTATATCCTTTCGCTTCTCACTCGCCACGTCATCCATCCCCATTCCTCCTTTCATTCCTTCCTCTACATCCTCCACCCAACAAGACCCGCCATTATCTTCCATTTTTTACAGCGATAATCCTTTTCTTCCATTTTCACCGCGACAAAAAACAACGCTTTCCCTTCAGATTGGCCTTCCATCCTGAACACTTTTTCCCTATACCCGTCCGCCTCCTACGCCGAAAGCAATCGAAAACAACCCCTTTCCTTTAATCTCCTCGTACCCTTTATGCGATGTTTGCCGACGGGGATCATTTAGCCTACAACGCTTTCGATCCCTGACTTCTCCTCTCCGCACCACTACTTTCGCCCTCTTTTTTCTGGAATAGAAAACAATAAACTACTAAACAATCGCCTTGGGACTTATTACTTTAACCTCTATGAAATTTCCACGAACTTCCACGGACTCTTCCTGTGCTTAGACCTGCCCCTTTTTTCCATCATCCGATGCGCACATTTTCTAAATTACCCTATTCATAAGGCTTTAATGTCTAGACTTTCACCTTATATATATACATATATATATATAAACTAAAAGAAAAGAAAAGGTAGTGATGATATATATATATATATATATATATATATATATATATATATATATATATATATATATATAAATACATACACACATATGCCACACTTACTTGAGACGCTTCCCTTGTATTTATCACTAAAACTCGTCTTCTTTTGATGTTAAAAAGTTTTAGCTGTGATTCTCTTATTCTCCTCTTTTCAATACTGCCAAAACGACCATAAGAAAAATACCATGGTCACCTTTAAGAGTTGACTTAAATAAAGCAGACACACTCCTTTGAAGAAATATAAGCGATATAATCGAAATAATTTTTTTAACCGAAGAGCACTTATCGGTTAAAACGTGCCGAAACATGTTGTAACTTATTATCGGTCATTGATTCAAAGTTATGCATGAATGTTGAATGTAAAAGAACAATTACATTTAATTTTTTTCGCGTATCCCTTTAGATCTCTGCACATATCCTCAGGGATATGCTGTGTTCCATCAAAGCTTTCTTCTTCGTCTCGTATTTCCTCCAGTCATGGTATTTCCAGTTTACTGGACGAACCTCTTTCTCTCTTTCCTGTGCCGTTTTATCTGTCCATGACCTTTACGAAAATATTCGCTTCGGATCACGTCATTCATTCCTACGTCACACTATGCTTCATATCACGTTCTTCTAGCCTTCGCTGTAGGGGATTTTGGTGGTTATTCTAGGTGCCTTGAGAATCTAATTTATGGATTAATTTATTAAATTCCCGTTATATTACAATTTATAATTTTTAAAAATCATCTCATCGATGAAAACTGAAGCTGATTTGGTGTGCTATTCCAATCAAGCGTATATTCTAATCAAAGAATAATGGTTAAGTTACTAGTAATTACAGCAGGTTTTAATAAAAGCTCCATGAATCTATTTTATGAATCCTTTAATTAAACTTCAGTTATTTTACACTTTCAATGTTTACATCAATGAAAGGTGAAATTGATTTGCCGTGCTATTCCCACCAAAACTCTTTTCATCAAAGAATAAGGGAATTGGTATTGGTAAGTGTCGCAGGTTTTTAATAATATCTTGTGATTCAGGATTCGATGCTATTTTGTATATGTAATTTTTCTGTTTTTTATTGTGTGATTCCACGACGTCCGGTTAATTTAAGTTAACCTTTAACATTAATAAATTTCACCGCCCATGCTAAATTCTATTCATCTTTAGGAATGTTGACCACTATTATAACAGTCGATTTTTTCATGAGACCTTTCCGTTAATTTCATTTTTACTTTCTCCATATACGAATTATAGAGAAAGTATTGTTTTCATGAAAAAATCGAATTCGAGATTTCAACGGAAATACAGATTTTAAGGTCCCCTGAACACGTTTTGACTATTTTCTAGATGATTTCTGTGGTTGTGTATGTCTGTGTGTGTCTGTGAACGGAATTTTGTGGGTGCTCTAACTCAAAAATTATTAATCAGATCAGCGTAAAATTTTGTTTGACATTTTTGTTAAAGGAAGACGTGCTGATTACTTTTGGTAAAAGTCGGTCAACCGTAAGTGGGTGTTTGCTCTTGTCACTTATCAGTTTTTGAAATATTTGCTTTAGTATTTGATAAATCTTAAAACATGCTTTTACGCTGCCTGTGTTCAGTGGCCCCAGTGTTTCCACAGAAAATTCCCGAGTGTCGTAAAAACATCGCGACGATGAGTGCGCCTTAAAATTACTCCCTTTCCGCGCCTAAAGAGCGCATGAAATGACGTCCCCAGACCAAGGCGCGATACAGCCGTATGCGGCTTCCACTCCAAACCCATTTACTTCTCCAACCTATATTCCTTGGTATGCTCACACCAACTTTAATCCATACTTCGAGCCAAATTACGGCCCACCTAATCCCCTTCAACCAATTGTTTCACACAACAACATCCCTACTTCATTCCCCCAACCTCCTCAAACAATATCAGCGTCGCAAACGCCACAGTTTACCATTCCTGCCACCTATGCAGCGGTAGTTAGCCGCCATCAATCTCCTATCACCACAGTCACCTCAACTAGAATCACACCAATCCTGTCGCCCCGCCCTGCGGATCCACCCAACCAACTAAATTTAACCCCATCAGCAGACCGCATAGCCCATCTCTTCGCCTGTACTCGCAGACATCTTAGAACCAACAACTTAGCAGCCACGATGACACCAACTGGACTAGCCGTCGTCCCTCACATCTACACGAACGCCGTGAGTAACACCCACCCTCATTCGGTCGAAAGTGCTCAACCCTCCACTACCTTAGTCTCTCGTGATAACAGAAATACTGATGTAAATATAGCTTCAAATCACAGCCAGCCCAGAATAACCCGTTTGCAAAAAGTAAATCCTACCCCCTCCACTAGTGTTAATAATAATAATAATGTTGCAATTTTTGAAAATATCTTAGATAAAAATACAGTAATAACTAAAGGTAATAATTTTAGCCCAGCCAGAGAAACCCGCGCCAAAAAATCCAAACTCACATCATCCAATCACCCTAGCCTTAACGCCTCCCCCTCCCCAACTGAAACCACCTCCAACCGCTTCCAACACCTAGACCCCGACTCCGATTCCTCAGGCAGAGAAGAATCTAACTCAAATCCAAATTCTGCTCCAAATCCATCCAATTCCTCAGATATCGAGGAATCCCACCCTCCCTCCAAGTCATCTATCCCCCCTACCACAAACCCCAAGCCCACTGAACTCCAACCCCCACCCCCCCAATCTGCTCCCATCCCCTCAATCCCCTCAATTAAAATTCAAACTTCCCTAAACTGGCTCCCACTATCTAAGGAACTATGTGAAAAGTTAGTTGTAAGGCCATCAGCAAAATTTATTTCCTCCAACCTAATTCTATTACAGTGTAAAACTGTCACAGATTACCTAGCAGCCCGCAGTTATCTTAGGGAAAATAATATTTCTTTTTATACCTATCAACTACCCTACGAAAAACTTTAAAAATTTGCCCTGAAAGGACTTTCAAACGATCTTAAATCCGTAGACATAGTCGACGCCATTGAACGAGATGGCTTTGAAGTTCACGATGTCTATCAAGTTTTTTCTACGCGCCCCACATATGCACAGCAAAAGCAAGGGATCAAAACAGTGGAAAAATATCCCACTGATGTATATATCGTAACCTTAGCCAAAACAGCTGATTCTAAAAAATTTGCCAATAAATCCGGAATTTCTATTTATAATTGTAAAATACTTCCCTACAAAAAACCACTTAACCCAGTTCAATGCTTCAATAGTCAAAAATTAGGGCATACTAAAAACCATTGCAATTTTCCGGCCGTATGTGTGAAATGCGGCGGCGATCATCCTTCTGCCAAATGCTCGAAATCCCCCGATACTCCCCCCACTTGTGCTAACTGCGGAAATGCCCATACTGCCAATTATAAAAATTTCCCCACCTTCATCCGAGCTCGCACAGCAGTGTATAACCGCCTGAACCCTACCTCAGCACCAGCTCCACCACCTCTACCAGCACTAAATCCTACATCCCATCCTTCATACTTTCCCCACCTACCTACTCCTCCAACCCTCCCTACACAAAACTTAATCCCCACCCCATCCCACCCTCTCCTACCCATTACCCCCTTACTCTCAAAACCCTTTCATCCAACCCACTTTTCCACCCCCTTGTAATAACAGTAATATCTTATCCGACATTCAATGCCTCCACAATATACTTACCCATTTTCTTTTTCTCCAAACTAGCGAGCAACGGCGCATATATCTTCTGAGTGAGTTACTCAAATTTGATGGCTTCCCACGCCCCTAAAATTAATAAACTTTCTATCCTCTCGTGGAATGCCCATAGCTTTAAAAATAAAATCACTGAACTCCGAGATTTCCTCTCAACTTCTCACTTTGATCTAATCCTCCTCCAAGAAACCCACTTAACGGTCACAAATAAACTTTACATTCCCAATTTTAAAATTTACCGGCTAGATCGCACTTCTTCCGGAGGCGGCGTGGCCAACGCCATCAGGTCAAACATCAAACATTCAGTTAGGAATTTTCCCATTATGAAATCAATAGAAGCGGTAGGAATTGTCCTTCACACCAAAATTGGCCCAAAGACCATTAACTCCATTTATAAACCTTCGGCTCGAAAAATTCAACTTACTGACTTACGGAACCTTTTTGCGGACAACTGACCCGGACTATATATAGGCGACTGGAACGCAAAACATCGACACTGGGGCTGCAATGCCACCAATACGGACGGAAGACTTATCTTTAATTATTCATCCACTGATCCAATAGCCATAATTACCCCAGACGAACCGACGCATTTTTCTTCCAACAACCCCTCCTCAGACATACTTGATTATGTCATAACAAAAAATTTTCCTATTACTTTTACCCCAAAAGTGCTGAAAATCTTTTCTTCGGACCACTATCCAATTTTCTTTCACCTTTCTGTAGACCCATCCCAACTCTTCCCATCCCTGCCCCAACGAACAGACTGGACCAAATTTGCCTCTTTAGCAAATAAAAAATATCCTCTCTCCTGCCTCTACCCACTCCCTCTCCTACCTGAATTGATACCCGAATACTTGAAATCCAAAATATCCTCATCTCCTCCAAAACCTCAGCCTCCCAAACCTTTTCCCCAACCCACACCCCCATTCCGCCCATCCCTACCTCCTTGCGGGAACTAATCCAAAGAAAAAACCGCATTAGAAGACGCTGGCAAAAATACCGACAGCCATCAGACCGAAGAGACCTGACACGTCTGACCAATCAAATCAAATTTCAAATCCGCGACTTTCAACAACAACAGTGGTTTAATAAAATCAACTCTCTCCGCACTGACGATTGCAGCATTTGGCGTACAACCAAATCCCTCACCAAACCTTTTCCACCCACTCCTCCTTTCAAAACTGTTGACTCCGTCATTCACGACCCATTCCACAAAGTACAACTTTTTGCTGATTACCTTCAGAAAATAATGACTCCCCCTACCTCAGCCCTCACCCCCACTAAATTAGACGCCAAAATTAACTGCTCCACCTTAGACCAGACTCCTCAACCTACTCCCATTCAAACCTCTTATCCCGAAATTAAATCACTTCTGCATAACTTAAAAACTAAAAAAGCTCCAGGCCTAGATAACATTACCAACCTCATGCTAAAAACTCTGACTTCCTCTAAGCCTTTTATTAACATCCTAACCGATCTTTTTAACAACTGCCTTCAAATTAGCTACTTCTCTCCCTTATGGAAAAACGGTAAAATTTTACTCATTCTGAAACCAAGCAAAGATCCCTCCTCACCTTACAGCTATCGCCCCATCTCCCTTTTACCATCCCTCTCCAAAATTTTAGAACGCATTATTTTAAAACGCCAAACACTTTTCATTAATGGAAACAAAATTTTAATCCCTGAACAAATGGGCTTCAGACAATACACATCGACAATTCACCAAATATTAAGGCTCACGGATACCATTGCTCGAGGCTTTAATTACGGGAAAAATTCAACAGAAGCGGTCTTTTTAGACACCAGCAGAGCCTTTGACACTGTTTGGCACCAAGGCCTCTTACTCTTACTCTTATCCAGACTTGACTTTCCCATCAACCTTCAAAAACTAATCAAAAATTTTCTATCAAATCGCACTTTTCAAACCAGCATTAACTCCTCTCTCTCCACCTGCCGCCCAGCTCTTACAGGAGTACCTCAAGGGGCAATATTGAGCCCAATTCTTTACAACCTTATTTAACGTCCTCCCCAAACACGTAAATACCGACCTTTTTGTTTATGCAGACGACACGGCGATAATTAGCCAATCCCTTTTCCCGGACCTGGCGACAAAAAGAATAACGACCCACTTACGACAAATCTACAACTGGACTCAGACATGGAGACTAAAAATTAACCCCCAGAAAAGTGCCAACATGCATTTCACCCGCTTTAAGCGATACTCCCTTACCTCAAACCCAGAGATTGCAGGCCATAAGATCCCAACAGTTCCAAAACACAAATTTCTCGGCATAATCCTTGACTCAAAATTACTGTTTAAAGCCCACTCCCAACACGCCCTTCAAAAAGCAAAATTAGCTAAATCAATCCTCTACTCATTACTAGAACCTCACAGCAAAATAAGCCTTACCGATAAAATGCGCCTCTACCTCATTCTAATCCGCCCACATCTTACTTACGGCAGTGAAATTTATTTAAACACTGCAAAGAAAAACAGAGCCAAAATAGCAAGTTTTCAATCATCCACCATCCGCTTTATTGCCCAGCAATCCAAACTAGTACCCATCAGAGCACTACAACTTGCCTACAATATCCCACCACTTTTAGACTTCACTAAAGTGCAAGCACACAAATTCAACCGCCTGCTCAAATAACCCTTTCCTCCAAACCATATGGACCTATCACACCGCCAAACGCCACAAATACCGGATGACGAATGATATCCTTCAGCTTTAAATTCCTGGTACCTTTATTAACCCCCAAATACATATTATCCCTTAACTTACTCCTATCTGTGCATAACCTCAACTTAAATATATATATATATATATATATATATATATATATATATATATATATATATATATTCATTCATCATCATCATAGGTAGTCTGTCCGTAGACAGGTCCGTGATTATTCTTGGTTAAACCTGCTTCTCCATATACTCCTATTTTCCGCTGTCCTCTTTATATCTTGATAACTCTCTTTCCCTTTCAAATCGTCTATCAGCTGAAACCTTTTCCTACCTCTTTCCCTTTTCCCATCTAGTTTTCCTTCTAACACGTCTTTCATCATACTCTCTCTCCTCAGGTAATGTCCAACCCAGTTAGCCTTCCTCTTTCTGATAGTCTGTATAATCATTCGCTTCTCTGCTATTCTTCGTAGCACTTCATCGTTTTTCATCCTATCTGTCCATTTTATCTTCAACATTCTCCTCCAAGTCCACATTTCAAAGCTTTCCAAGTATTTGATGTCATTTTTCCTTAGCCTCCATGTTTCTGCCCCATACAATACAATATCAACTTCTTGCGGATATCTTCCTTTATATTCCCTGTAAGTAGTTGTTTCTTTCTCCTGAAAGCCGCTTTTGCTTTTCTTATTCTAGTTTTGATCTCATCAGTACATTTTGCCTCTCGTGTTATGATACTTCCAAGGTATTTATATTCTGAAACTTGTTCTAAAGGCTTTCCCCCAATAATTATGTTCAGATTCTCTTCTTTACCCGATATTCGAATGACCTTGGATTTTTCTGTATTTATTTCCATACCGTATTTTCTACCTGTTATCACTAGTCTATTTATCATTTTTTGTAGCTCCTCTTCCTTTCTTGCTAGAAGTACTTGATCAACTGCGTATTTCACTGTTCTTATAATCCTTCCTCCAATTTTGAAATCCCCTGTGCCTTCTAAAGCTTCTTGCATTAGACTTTCTCCATATATATTGAATAGGGTTGGCGATAGGCAGCAGCCTTGTCTTACTCCTCTACCGATATTTATTCCGCAGGTGTCCACATTCCCAAATCTAACCTTTACAACTTGATTCTCATATAGATTCCTAATCAGTCTCCTGTCTTTCCAGTCTACACCTATATCCTTTAATATCTTCATCAACTTTACCCAAATTACTCTATCAAAGGCCTTCTGCCAGTCTACGAAACATGCGCAGATACCTTGACTGTATTCTATTGCCCTTTCTGATATGATTCTAACTACTCCTATGGCATCTCTACTTCCTCGTCCTTTTCTGAAACCGAATTGATCTTCCCCTATTATTTCTTCTGCCTTTTTCTCCAGCCTTTTATTAAGAATCCTCGTGATGATCTTCGATGTGTGTGACAGAAGGCTTATAGTTCTGTAATCTTTACACTGCATTGCCTTTGGCTTCTTCTTTAGAGGGATCATTGTTACTTCTAGGAAATCCTGAGGCCACTCTCCCGTGTCGTAAATCTTATTAATTAATTTCGTGATGGCTTTTAGTCCTTCTGATCCTATGACTTTAAGTATCTCAGCCGGTATTCCATCGCTACCCGTGGCTTTCCCCTTCTTTAGTTCCACTATCGCTTTTTCTACTTCGCTCTCCATAATACTTGGTCCTAAGTTGTCTTCTTCAATGTTTTCCTCATTTTCCAGTTCTATTTTTGCCGCTCCTGCCTGTTTGCTGTATAATTCATTAATGTATTCTTCCCATACCTGTGCTACATCGTTTGTTTCTGAGACTATCTTCCCATCCGTATTCATAATTCCTTTACCACAAATTCCATTAGACTTCTTATCTTCTAATTCCAGTGCCCTAGCGTACATCATATCGTACCGTCCTAACTTCTCCATTTGTTCTATTTCATCACATTTTCCTTCTATCCAATTTTCTCTAGCTTTATCTGTTACCCTTCTCAACTGATTGTTTATACGCCTATAGTTGGCTCTACCTTCTTCACTGTTAACGTTTTTCCATTTTCGTCTCTCATCCATTTTCTCCAGCATTTCCTTCGTGATCCATGGTTTTCTGATTTTCTTCTTTTGTTTTCCAATCTCTTTATCCTAGGTATCCTTGACACTGGTTTTAATTTCATCCCATTCTATATCAAAGGTCTTCGGTTTGTTTTCCAACTTTCTTAGGTTATCTTCCAACTTCATGCTGACTACACCCTGCCTTTCTTTCAGTTTTTCTAGGTCCCAGGTCTGTCTTTATATATATATATATATATATATATATATATATATATATATTTAAATGGCCCTGAAAATGTCCTAAATCCATTAAAAACCTATATGAAGATGATCGCCGCCAAACCATTACAAAATTTTTCCCCTACCTTCTAAAACCTGCATATACGCAAACTAAGCCTCACCACCATCATATATACCATACTCATTGTAAACATTTCCTGAAAAGGGTTGTTTTGTGATGCTCCCGATATAGATCTCTGCTCTCTACTGTCTTTTATTTTCATTTTTATTATTTTATTATATATATATATATATATGTGTGTGTGTGTGTGTGTGTGTGTGTGTGTGTGTGTGTGTGTGTGTGTGTGTGCGTGCGTGTGTGTGTGTACTTTAGCAATTGCATAATTTATAATTAGTTAGTGTATTTTATAAGATATTTAATTACTTATTATATTTAGTTTAGTCTTAGAAAGTGAAAAAAAAAATAATAACTATTGCCCATATTGTGCAAAAAGCTCTACCCAATTTAAAGCTATTTTGCAAAAAAAAAAGAAAAAAGGGGGAAAGTAAAGTAAAGAAAAAATAATAATAATAATATTATAATAAGAAATAAATAGATAATTTAAAAAATATATATATAGTCAAAAATAAATAAATAAATAATAAAAATGAGGTAAAAAAAGGAAAAATGCAAAATAAAAAATACAAAATATATATTAATATATACAAAAATAAAAATAAAAAATTACAATAGCTAGCTGGTATCTTTTTGACCTAACTACCTTACCAATGTACATATTTCCTATTTTTTCATGTTTATTGTATTTATATTAATTAGTAGTTATAGTATTTTAAGCTTATAAGCAAATCACAAAAACCTCAAGGTATTAAAATGATGTAAATATAATTAACAACCCCCATTGTAATTGAGCACTTTCTGGCCGGCCGGGAACGTGGGTGTAATCACGAGGGACGGCCTATATTTGTGGTAAAACTACTTACCAAGTCAACGAAGAGAGAGAGAACCGACTGGAACGCTGACGAAATATTGTCCAGGAAGATGGATCAGCGCTGCAGTAACCCGAAAACCACCCAAATGTCAACATTACGTTCCTTTTTATTTTCTGAAGGGTTGGAGCTTCGGGGCTATATCCAATATCAGAAGGCTACAGTTTGAGTTTATTTATGTTCTTTGTAAAGTCTTTAAATTTTTCTCGCAGTTTCTTAAAATATTTATTATCATTTAACCTATTTGGAATCATTTAAAATATTACTGGTATGGAGAAAGTCATGTGGTGGCCACATCAGATTTTATCAAATAGGTATTGCTACTGCATAAATATAAGTTAATAGCTATTTTTGTCAATAAACTTGTAAGCATTCTCCACTTAGATCTTTTGATATATACCCGCAATTTAAGTGAGAGTGCGGCCAATTAAATCATCCATCGTTACACTCGCTTAAGGGATCAACAATAACAAGTTTGAGTGGATGATAAAGTGGAAAATTTACCATGGGGCAGATTATCTACCTCAGAAGTAGCCACGGAGCTTTAGTAAAATCGCGACGTAAATTTTACTTAGAAGAGAATCATGACAAGATCCATTTATTTTAGTAGAAAATTTCTTTTGATTTTTATTTAATAAGCAAAGATTAATGGTGAAATATTAATATCGCTGAACGATGCCGAGAAGAAATATATTATATATTTCCAGAAAAACATTCGTTTTTGATCAAATTAACGTCATTATAAAAAAGTATATATTAATATATATATTTTTTTCACTTTCCAGGAAATATTCCTCTCACAATCTTTTAATAGGGATATCAAAAATATTCTTTTTTGGCTTTTTTATTTTATTTTCTAGCTATATTATCTACTCGCTTTCTTTTATCCAATTAAATCTTTCTTAGTCTCAATTTATACCTATTTTTCTTTCATACTCATCCATGCTAACCAGAGCATGATTATCGAAATTCCCTTTCGTTTACGTTTGCTTCCAAATCTCCTATACCTTTTAATTATCGTTATCTCTTCTCAACTGCTTTTCTTTCTTCAAACTCATCTTTGTCCGCGTAATTTAGGTTAATGTTTCGTCGTTACATTTATAATGTTTCCTGTTTCTCATTCCCACCGCTTCAAACTTTTGAAATTATTTACCGATCGTAAACCTTAGGTTTTACCACCTGCTCTCTCTCTCTCGTCCATCCCTTGTCACTTTGCCCTCCATCAGTTACTTAATTCATTATTTACTTTCTCATTGCCTCATTCATTTCTTGTCAAAGGTTCTTCGTGCAATATTTTAGTTTTACCTTACTTGTTGCAATTATTGTATCCACTCTACATATATTTACCTCACGCTCATTGGGTCTATGTCGGCCTTGGTAGGCGGGTGTCTGGAGTATCTACCCACGGATACTGAGGATACTGAGGATACTGAGGATACAGAGGACACGGGTTCGAGTCCCGCCCAGACCTTGTATGTTTGTGTTCGTCATAAGGGTTATGTAGACTTGGAAGAATTCGACATTTATTTATTTTAATAGACGATTTAAATCGACGTTTATTTTCCCGTGAGATTTTTTACGAATATCGACGTTTAAAATTACTACTTCTATAGGTTAGGTTGTTTTCGATGTTTTTTTTCCTAAAAACGTTTATTTTTCCTAAAAATCGGCGACCAATATCGACGTTTACTTTAACACGTTCCACTAAGCTTGGAAGTCTTCGACATTAATATTTCTCAAAACGCGACCACTACCATTGTTTATATTTCCTAAATATAAACAACGTACATCAACGTTTATCTTTATATATTTTATTGTGCATTTTAGATTTCGACGTTTATGTTTTGGTTAAAATAATCCAGATAGTCAGAATAGTCAGAAATACACACAAACATCGACGTTTATATTTCTTAAAACGCGATACATAATATCGGCGTTCCAGTACGAGGTGTCCAAGCCGAGAGACAAGACCTCCGTGCGCGCGAAAGAGCTGATTCACATGAAGTACGAGCCTTCAAAGAGATCTCCGACTTACTTCCTCAAGCGGACAGTGACATACCAAGCAGCTGAAGACACTTTTGTGTTAGAGTGGATATTTTACTTCAAGCAGCTTGAAGATATTATCCTTGACCTAATCTAACTTCGACCAAGAGAGAATTGTCTATCACAGTGAAATTTGTATATCTTTTGCGTGATTATTATGTAAAATTTTGTTATATTCAACATAGTGCATGTTTCTAATTTAATAAGACCCTTTAGCATGTAGCATATCAGTTGATGTTCTTACATCGAAAATTGTGGCTCGCTGCATAATGGAATTCTCAGCTGAATTTCAATTGAAATGTATTGCTAAAAATTGATTTGGTAATAAAAATAAAAATAACAAATACATCATGCATTGTTTTTGTGCTTGAAAATTCATTTTAGCTCTACTAGACGTTCAATTTCATCTAACAAATAAAAAAGAACATTAATTCCCTTGGGGTACATTTTGTACCCCTATTGGTATGAAACGGGTGGAAAAAGCTCGGCAATACAAGGGTTTACAAAGTCGACTAATTATTATGAATATATTCTTCAAGTACTACCTGGGTCTTGTTGTTCTCTTATAACAATTTAAGTCTCTATCCTTTTGTCCCACTCACAATTCTATTGTTCTTGTTCACTCTTCACAAGTTGTCTCATCTAAAACACTTCTCTTCCTCGTCCAATGGAGCAGCCATATGTCCTACTCTTTTTTACTCTGGTTTTCCTCTACCTTTTTCGCGCCTTCTATTTTTATCCGGCGACACCTCCCTTTTTAGTTTCCATCACTGCAACTTTTACTTTCCTGTCCATATCCTTTCTCATACGCCTCCTCCCAGGGGGCTCTTATGTCCATCCTCACTCCTCCTTTCGCAGATAATGCAAGAGGAGGAGTCCCTCAGCACTATCTCTCGACCGCTTTTTTTTCTCCTTCGCATCTCCATCCATATTCCATCCTCTTGTCTGCTGCGCATCTGCCTTTCTCTTTCCTTCCTACGGAAAAAGAAATCCCTCGCCCTCCTCCATTCCACTCTTTTATTATCCCAAGTGCTCGAGGGGAGTTTCTCGTTCATCCCATTCTATCTCTAACTCATTTCGCGTTTAAAAAAGATATATTAAAAATAATCTTCTTCATACTTATTTTTCTATCGGCGTTCATCTAAATTTTCGAAGGATTGGAGTGCAATATCACTCCGACCATTTAAACTTTTTTTTTGGTGTTTACCCTACGCGAAACATGCGCTTATATCTTCCTTCTTATATATTCTTATATTTCTTTTTCTGCCTTATTTCGTATCCCTGTAAAATGTAGCGAGGTACCACATGCCATGGCTATGAGATGATATTTTGCCTAAGGTTTTACGACGCTCTTTGTTTTGTTATATTATAACTTATATGAGTGTAATTTATCACTACAAATATTATCAAACGAATAATTTTTTTTACAGTTGAATGTTACCTTTCACTCCACCCTGAGTCGTCGTTCCTGGAAATGACGTCTAACGACTTTTGGAGTGAAATTCACGAGACTATTCATCCGTCCAAATTTTAGAACTCCCAGGAAAAAAGCGTTGATTTAAAAATTAAATTCTTGGAAAAGCGAAAAACATACAACTGAGGCCATCGTTTAAATATCCATTTTATAACCCGAACGGCTTTATTGAATTACTTTTTCCCGTTTGTGGGGCAATATTAAGTTATTAATATTTTGTTTTTTGTTTAATTGGTCATCTGTCTCCCTATCTCTCTCTCTCTCTTACTCTAGACCGAATATTTTGATTCGGACGACAGAGAACGGAATTGAAAACTAGCACTCTTTAACACCCAGGCCAATTAATCTATCTGACGGATTATTCCTTATCCCTCTCAGAAGAAAATTCTACTTCATATTTCTCCTCCTCCCCTGGGATGAAGTTATTCGCGTTATCTCCAAGCTTGATTAGGCGACGCTTTTTCCCAACAAACTTCAATCTCACGGAGTAATGTTATACGCTTTTATACCTCACTTGCATGTAAATTCTGAAATGCCATAAATTAAATTTTTATTTTATTCCTCTAAGATATTTTTGGTATATACGCTTAAATCTTAGAAACTGACTTGTATTATGTGTTGAAGGATTACTTATAATAGGATATTACATATGATTCCGCACGAATAAAGAAGTTTTTCTTGCAATTTATTTTTATCATGCAAACAGTATTCCTCTGCGCTTGTTTTTTATCCGTTTTTTCCTGCTGGTCTTTTTCTAATCCTCTCTCGCCCACATTTTCTATTGAAATTTTTGTAACTCCCTTCCTTTATATATATAATATATATATATATATATATATATATATATATATATATATGGATGTCAACAAGGTGTTGGGATGAGGAAACCCAGTGAGCACTCACCAATCAGACGACTTCAGGTTGGCGAGGCCCCGGGGATGTCGAAGCGACACACGTAAAATAACACAAAAACACAGAAACATCACAAACGTAAAGCTTTCTAACATGTCTAACATGCCCAATAAACCCCCCCTGCAACTCCTTCTCCAGTCCCACAACCAACATCACCTACCCCATAACTTCCACCACCAACTGCACCACCCGCAATATCATTTACCTCCTGAGATGCACCCAATGTCCCGCCTTTTATGTTGGCCTCACCAGCAATCCCCTCAACATCCGCATGAATGGCCACCGCAACAGCGTCATTCTCAAACGACCGCTGCCGGTGGCCGTTCATGCGAACAAACATAATTTAAAGTTCAACAACTGCTTCACAGTGAGAGTCATTCGCGCTCTCCCCGACAATGCTTCGGCTCCCCAACTCCGTCAGTGGGAGCTTTCGCATATCCATCTCCTAAACTCCTTCACTCCCCCAGGCCTCAACCTTCGATAGCTTTTCACACCCTTTCTGTCTTCTTCCAACACCCTACCCATCCCCAACCCCCTCCGTTTCCTCCAATCCTCGACCTTTCCGCACTACCCTTCCACCCCCATGCCTCCACCCAGTGTCACCGCCATCAGTTCTCTCTCTGTAGCTGAAGAAGGAGTAGTTCCGAAAGCTTTACGTTTGTGATGTTTCTGTGTTTTTGTGTTATTTTACGTGTGTCGCTTCGACATCCCCGGGGCCTCGCCAACCTGAAGTCGTCTGATTGGTGAGTGCTCACTGGGTTTCCATATATCTATTTTACCTTTCCTTTTCCGTAAGTTGTTATATATATATATATATATATATATATATATACACCTATCAATATACATTTTTTTCTCACATGACGGCGTTTATTTAACACTCGTATGTGATTGTATCTGATGTAGTTCATTTTTTGGATCTAAACATACACATTTTTGTTTTCTCGGTATTTTCTCTTCATTCACGTTTTATTAATTTCCTTGAAATGAAATACTAATTAGGATTTATTCACACGTCAGAGATTGACGCTAAAGGCGATAAAAATATTAAAGCTTTTCAGAAAGTCACAGGTGTCGAAAAAATTAGAAGTCCGGAAGTTTTTTATAATGAGCGTGCCTACGTTTGGATTGGAAACACTTAGCATGTTTGAAATTTTCAGATAGAATAAGATTACATTTTTTAAGGTTATTCATGCAGTAATGTAACCATTCACCCATAAAACGTCGCCAGTTGGGTCACTCAAATTACGCAACCATACTAATTAATATTTCTTACGTTACCTGCAACAAGTTTAAATTTCCTTTTGGTACATGCCGAACATCGCAATCATTCCGATTATTGAAAAATGTCATTTTAGTGATAAGTTTACTTTCTGCTTAGTTACCCTTTTTCAAGAATGAGAAAACGAAGTCTGCTGAATGTTGTCAGCTATTGTTGCAGTATGAATATATTCTGGATTACTTAGTTACATATCACTGACTTACTTATAGATTTTTAGTAAAGAAATTGCGATAATTTCAGCAACACTATTCTGATGGTTATTTGTGTTAAACGTTGCTATCAGAAAATTATCACGTTTTATTCGGAAATTCGTAACTTTCATTCTCTCATGCGACCAAATTATTCATATGCATACACGTATTGTTCAACTGTCGTTTCAAAATTTAATGTCAATGGTTCGTTTAAATCAACTTCTCTCCTTTCTATTCCTCTATATTTAAAAAAATAATTCACTCATAGTATTCTTAAGTCATTAATATTTAAATTCGGTGGATGCTTCTTTTCTTTTATCCTCTCCATCCTGCCTCCGCCTTCGCATCTCTTTTTATTCACATTCCCTTATTTCCTGCTTATGTCACGGGCATTTTTCTCTGCCATTTTCTTCTTCCATTTCCCCTACTTCGTAACGTTTAATACCCATTCCACTCTATCACTCTGCGCTTTTTGCAGCTCGCTCATACTCTGCACGTTTTTCTGCACATGGAAAGCCCTCCAATAATTCAAAATAACGCCCGCGACCATTCACGTCCTCTTTTTTGCGAATTCCGCCGGAGAATGGCTTCTTTTGTGCGCATTTATGACGCGATATCCATAATCCTGAACATTTTTTTGTGGTTCTGGTTTTTTATTATGAAATAATATCCATTACAGTGTCGCTTTACACGCATGTTGCCTTTCATAGCCACCGATGGAATTAACTTTTAACGAAACGCGATCCACTTGGTGAAAACGAAATGAATTTAGTTCCAGGGATTTTTAACGCATATATTCACAGAGACATTCTTACGTTATATCCTTATCTGTTACTGTGACTCCCTACTTTTATTTGAAAGTTTAAAAGAAGGATGATAGAGTTTCGAATAAAATTCTATTTTCTACATCTGTGAGCATTGAAAGATTTATGTCATTAACCCTATGTTTCTTAAGTTTTAATTTATAATAATAGTAAGTCACCACAGACTGAATGCTTGTTTTAACACCCATACCTAAAAAGAAAGAAAGAATTCTATCGCATGAATGAATATGAAATGAGTATTTAATTCCTAAACCTGATCCATCACCTAGCATATATTATGTATAAAACCTGACATATAATAAAGTTTAAGTGAGTAAACACTATTGAAGTTGTGGCTAAATTCTTTCCCTTCATATTTCACAAATGAGATAGCAGTATTGAGTTCTAGACCGTCTATGTCTCTTATCTGCTTTTTTAATTCCTATTTTCACCAAGTCCTTGCGAATGAAAGTTAATTTTAAACATAGACATATTTAACTATGGTTCCAGGATGATATGTCCACAACCAATGTATCCACCGCCCTATGGTCCATGATTTTATGTTCACAGTCAAAATGTCCACAGCATTTACGTCAACTAGATTTAAGTCCACTTAACCATACGTCCAGATGACTGTATTTTTAGTACAAAGTTGTCCAGTGAAATTTATGCCCATATCTTTATTTCCAATGCTATATGTTTTATTTCATGTTTTAAGTAAAATATAATGTACAATATAATGGAAGTACCAAGATTTCATCTAGCATTTGTCCATATTTTTGAAGGATTATCTTTATTGAGTCTTAGTTGTTGTGGTTTTTATATTTTCATTTATTTCATGTGTCGCAAAATTTGAAAAATTTATTAGATGCAAGTCATATGATTTAGGTTTGACATTTACATTCATTATTGCCCCAGATACAATAATATTGAAGAAAGGAAAGAAACTGCTTGTAAACAACCATATTTACTACCATTCCCATTCCAATAGCAGAAATTTATCAAAATAATACTGGAGGTGTGAAAAAGGTGACATTTGTCATGTGAGATTAGCATAAAAGTCATACATTGACAAAAACATCATTATCTAAAAGGAGAAAATCTTCATCATATTCCAAGTGGAATCCTCTTACATTATGATTTCGTGATCATAACTGTAATTACCTCATTAGTGGACATACTAACATTAGAGATAAATATGTGGGATTAAATTATAGTGTACATATTTGTACTGGATATACAGTAATGTAAACAAATGATTAAGTGGACTTAAATCCAGTAGAAGTAAATGTTGTGGACACTATGACTGTTGACATAAAAATGGACCATAGATCAGTGGACATATTGGTATCATCTGCGAACCTTAATTACATGTAAAACTAAGAAACAACGTAAGGATGACAATTATATTTCTATGGTTAAACTTGTTGTTCCATTGTTTTGAAATGGATATTTATATGGTATTATATAGTTATTTTAATTAATACAAATTTAATATTTATTATTATTCACCCTTCTAATAATAATATAACGAAAGTTTATGAATTCGTGCATTCATAACATTAGGCTGTGAATCGATGGATAGAAATACGATTATCGTAACAGATGTAGATTGTAAAATATTACTCTTTGATTGGAAAAAATAAACAAATTTGCCGTTGTGTTTCCGCCGACTGAAACCCAAACAGTTACGAACCAGCTCGACGATTAAACCAGACTCCATCAATCCTCAGCGAAAATAAAATGCTGCATCGAAATGTTGGGAAAATTAGCATACTAATACTCAGCCTAGCTGTAATTCCGTGGGGCATTGCAGGCGCACTCTTGTTGCCTCGAGGACTCTACTACTTGGCAACTCCTCTCATCCTCCGCCTCCCACTGGGAGGTCGTCTACGCTTAAACCCATGTTTGCGGCTTGGGGAGGTTAGCTTCTGGCAAAACCCTAGCTCTGGCCGTTGAGGATGAGGAGTCGAGAGTGAGAGAGGGAGAAATAGAGAGAAGAGGGGAGAAGAGTGAGTTGGGAGGGAGACAAAAGGAGGTACAAAGAAGGGAGAGAGAGAGAGAGAGAGGGAGTGGAGGCTCTAGGGAAAATGAGAAGGAAGGACCTAAAGGACAGATGCTACCAACATTTCATCGGAAAAAATAAGGAAGAGAATAAAGCGGGACGAGGGGGAAAGAAAGAGCCAAATAAAGAGGAAAGGATGAGGACGGACAAGCGGAAGAAGAAAGGAAATGAAAACAGTAAAGGTTTCAGCCAAAAAAGAGGTCGAGCTATTTGAAGAATAAAATAACACGAAATGTTGATAAAAAGCGTGGAAAGCGAGAAAACGTCGAAAATCTCTCAATACCATGTAACACGAGGAAAACAAATTAACCAAAACTGGAGCTCGAGGAAGAAATTCCGGCTTATTTCTCGATATTTTAATAATAAGGAGACATTATAAGGAATATATTGAACCAGGGGTTAAGAGGATAATGTGCGAGAAAGAGTTAGAGGTGTGGAAATAAAGACAACTAGGTCAATATGCCAGCAGAAAAAGAGATTACAAAAGCGAATCGCAAACACTGGAGACGCATAGGTAAACAAAAAACATAAATGTAAAGTCTGCGGGACAATTAATCCAGAGAGCAGAAATTATTTTCAGCTGAAAAGGTTAGATTGTGCGAGAAAATGGAAAAAAGAGGAGAGAAAGAGCTTACTAATTTCGGAGAAAAACAAAAGAGAAAGTAAAACCTAAGTTGAAAGGAATGAAATAGGGGCGTCCCAGACGCAAGAGATTTGGATAAGAACAAGGCGCAACAGAGGAGAAAGAGAGCTCAGTCAGAACTACTAGATATACTGAGAGTGACAAAATGACGTAGAAATACGCGGTAAAAAGATCAGGTGAACAGATTAAGAAGGGGAGATGGGAGCGGAATTCGGTTATTTTGGCGCGAACGGAAAGGAAGAATGATTAGCCAAAAATGATTATGATCGGCATCGAAAGAGCTGGTTCGTAAGAAAATGGATCGCCGAAATTTCGCCATGGGATCCGGGTGTGAAATGGGGTTGAGGGCGAAGGGAGCTTGAGAAGACCAAATGAGAACAGGGAACAGTGGCGCGGAGCCTCCCTCTCTCTCTCTCTGCCTTTGGGTTCACCCTTGGTGGATAGCGTGAGTTGGAGAGGGGAGGGAAGGATTGGCGAGGGGGGAGGGGGGAAGCAAGAGAGGATCGAGTTATGTTCCAGGCGTGAGGTCCTTATGGAATACAGGAAAGCATTGCAAGCAGAGGAGAGTAAGGAGAAGATTTGTGTAAAGTGGACGTGGGTAAAGGAGGAGAAGAACCTTCTGTTCCCTCGACGAAATCCGAATGTTTCCTCCGCTTGATTATCTATATCATTCTCTTTCCACAAAACGAAACCATTTTCAAAACAATAGGTTTTAATCTCAGATTAAGAGCATGCATTGTTCTTCCTCTGCCAACTGTCTCTCTCTTGAGAGTTACAGAGCTACGATTTTAAAATCACGATCCATGTGATGCATTCAAATTGAATGTACAAGGCTTTGAAGAAATTTCCATAATTTAAATACCCATTACAAGCGCCAATATTTTTGAGCTGATAGAGTAGGCGTTATAGAGCAATAAATAAAATAACGAATTAATTAATACAAGCGCAATTGCCCGTCAAAAATGAAAGGTTCAAATTAATAAAAAACGCAATTAAAAATTTTAACTTTGATATATTATTATTTAAATAATCATTATTTATGTTGATTTTGTTTCTCACAGCAGTCGGTTGTCGAGAGAAACAAATGAGCGATTTCGGAAAAAGAATAAGTGACTTGATTAATTTTTCTTTTAAATAGTTCAAATCAGATTATCCTAGGTCAGATTTTTTCCCATTTTAATTTCCAGATGAAAAAGCCTGCTTGACAAAAAGTCGATTTTTTAGTGTTATCTTACGAAGAATGGAAATATTACCCTGGAGTGGAACTCGGGAATTTTTTCGTGAATTATCTTTCGGAAAAACATTGTTATATTTAAATAGATTATTTCTGCCAATTTTCTATATTATATCTTCATCCTTGATCGAGTTATTTGCGTTTTAATAGCTTGACACTCAGACCGACGGACGAATGACATAGCCTTTCATTATTTTTGTGATTCTTTGATTCTTTCAAACCTATCTTTCTCTCCCTATTTCTAAAACCGTTATCAGGTCCTCCATTCTTCTTCCTAACTCCCGTAACCTATCGCACAATCCTTCACCCCATAAAATGTTTACATGCTCGGTTTGTTTATTAAAACTTCAAGCGCGTTCCTCAGATTTTCATATTGTTTCTATTTCAATAATATTGAATACTAGCAGAAACGCCCGGCTTCGCTCGGGAAAAAGTTTTCTTTTAAGTTAAAAACGATTTTTATTATTTTATTTATATATCACTTTTGATTTCATATTAAAATAAAAATAATGCAATAAATTTTGTCATTTACTAACTTTTGCTGTTGGGTTCCCCAAGTTTGAATAGCTGGCTCGGGTGTTTTGAGGTGGAGCCCTCAATATAAAATCTGATGTGTCCACCACATGACTTTCTCCATACCTGTAAAATTTTAAAAAATTCCAAATAGTTTACATAAAAATAACGATTTTAAGAATTTGCGAGAAAATTTTACTTTACATGGAACAGAAATAAACTCAAACCATAGCCCCCTGATATTGGATATAGCCATTCATGAATACAATACTTTCTCTATGCTTCGTATATGGAGAAAGTAAAAATGAAATTAACGGAAAGGTCTCATGAAAAAATCGGCTGTTATTATAGTGGTCAACATTCCTAAAGATGAATAGAATTTAGCATGGGCGGTGAAATTTATTAATGTTAAAGGTTAAATTAAATTAAATTAAATTTCCATTATACTACGTATATGGAGAAAGTAAAAAGATCCAAACTATACCAAAACATTCCTTAATTATGAAAGCAACGTTTACATTAACACTCACCATTTTATGTATTGTATTGAAAAGTTTTACCATTAATATAATAACGCATTGACGTCTTATTTAATATTCACATGGATAGATGCACCGAAACCTTCAAAGCAGCAATAAAATTATGTGGTTTATGTCAATACTATTAGGCAAAACGTAAACAATAAACAACATCTTGGTTACCGAAAAAAATTAAGTAGATGTATCGAATCATGTTGCGATAAATCTTTCAATGTTAATGGTAAAAGTTAACAATGCTCTAATATTCCTCAAAAATCATTTGACTCACCTTAAAAGAATTCATAGACTATATTTAGGCATGAATCCATTTGTACCCTTTTTCTTGGCATTGGCTATTCTTACTCTACGACGCGCCACGGCGTGGATTTTCCTTGCATTAATCTTCACGTGGCTATCTCCATTTGAAGAAGACAACAATTAAGAAATTTAACTTTGTTGCCTCCTGGAAAATGGTCATCTAAACCGATAAGTTTTGCGCTTAAAGAATATTTTCGAGCGATTTAGCAAGTAATATGACAAATCATGAACAGATAAAAAATACTCACAGTCAGTCCTTTGAGCGTAAAACAAGCCATTTTCTGTGATTATAAGTTAATATTTAGGTATATTTATATCCACATCAGTGAAGTGCTGCATTGCATTTTAGGGTTTCTCCACTCCATTTCCCATGCATTCTTATGGAAATAGTATTTTGTTGACCCGTGGGGTATAAGAGACCCCACGGTCTTCAAACCTAGACCAAGTTCTCCTTTGGTCCATAGGAAGGCCCATGAAACTATTGAATTCGATAGCTTCAATGGTGTAAATACGTATAAAGAACGTACATACATAGATACATACAGACACACACACACTAACATATTTATAAGATAACTCATTATTACGATTTTAAATCTCTTTGATAGTTTTTCAGATTTTAAGGAATTTCTTCTCGTAAATAACGCAATGAATATAGTTTACATTGATTACTATGAAAATAATTTCTCCCTTCCTCATCCTCTTAAAAAAAATCCTTCAAATCATGCTTAAACCTATACGGATTGAAGTAAAAATAAGATTTCGAGGTTTAACGATTAAGTTCGTAGCCAAGGCAACATCCCGTTAAAATGCCAAGATTTTCCAAAATATACCATTCAAACCATTAACGTGAGCGATTTAGAGCTGAAGGCGAAAAAAGGCGAATAGAATATGAAACCTGAACATGTTTTCTTATGTCGGTCCAAATTTGAAGATCGAAAGTCAATTTTTTATAATTTGATTTTCAAAAGAAAAAAGCCTACGCGTCGAAAACTCCATTTTAGGTGTTACTTTATGAGAAATAGAAATAATTCCCTGGAGTCGAACCTGGGAAGTTTTTGCAAATATTTTTTCATCAATAACATTTTATATGCGAATCAAGCAATCCTGGAAAATTTAGAACCATTATCGCTTATCGTTTTTGAGATATAAACGATTAATATCAACGTTGGTGTTTCGGTGGCGCAGTCTGGTGGTGCGTGGTGGAGGTTTTTGCAGACGGAGTAAGAAAAATTTATATAAGACTAGCAGATATACCCGGCGTTGCTTGTGTTTTTAAATCAAGACAAAATTATTTGAAGATGATTTGAGAATATATGAAGTATCGTATTTAAACCAAGTTAATTTTTATTGCAATGCTTGTTGGTATACATCATTTCTTGTCTTCTCATTTTTTTCTCAACTTAATAATTTTTCTCGCATTCTTCTCTAGACATAGCTATATATATATTTGTCCATGATCAAAGCAGTCGTTTGACAATTCAACACCTGCGGCTTTAATAGACTCCTTCTCTAAGTCGTTGTGATCGAAGTCGAATTTGTCTTTGTTCAGAATACTGCTTCTCTTGCTGCGGCTATTTTCTTATACTTTAATCAGTCGGGATCCGAGAATGATCTCCGTGGTTGTTTCGGCATTATGCTTGTTTTAATACCTTTGTTTAATTTCTTTTAAATGTTTTTCTTAAAATAAATCCATAAAAGAGTATTAAAAATAAAAATTTATACCAATATTATGAATTTTTATCTAGATATAGAATTTCGGAAACGAAAGAAGTCTACCTAAAATCAAAATTTAAAATCTTGCAAGCTTTGGTAGGCAATCGGTTATTAGGACTTTTTCCTGCATAAACAAACAAATTTAAAAAATAATTATGAAGAGAAGAAGCGGCGAAGATTATTGTTTCGTTATTTCTGTACATTTTTTTAGATCCTTGACCGGTAAATAATACGTTGTTATTTACGGCTATTGTTGGTCAACATTTGTTCAGTAATCATTTGTGATGATAAATCCGGAGCCTTTGTCGCTGTTAAAATGATTATTGTACCAAAGCAAGGATTGAGCTATAGCATAGTTTAAAAATACATTTAAGAGGCCACTATTATAGTAACGCGTAGATCTGTTGCCCGAGGTGGCTAAAACATTAGTCTTACGCGATAATTATCTTAGGTGAGGTGGTCCGAGCCCTGCAAGTAAGTAGTTTTGTATTTTTCAGGTTGGAAGGCGTCAAAACACACACACACACAAACATATATAAAACATACTAGCAGGTGCTTGCATTCTGCAAGCATATCATCATGGATTTTGTGCAACACCGACTAGAAAAAACGAAAATCATGAAAAAGTGCAACAATGCGGCCGCTAAAAATTCGCAATTGTTTAAACAAATTTTCATGGATTATGTATTTTCGCATGTGCTTCGGAGTTGAAATTTGTTTAATAAGTAGAATTCGTAAAACAAACGAAACAGGGACTATACAAATTTTTATATTTTAATTTGTTTGGCAGTTAAAAATTCTTAAAATTTAAACAAATAGATAACTGTTTGGACATTACGGGTTGAGCTAGGAAGCTGCAATTTTCAAGTTATGTACAAAGTAGTGCATTTGCACAAATAAACATTTGAATCTTTCCATAAACATATTGCGGCGGCCGTTAAAAATGTTTAAAATATAAAAAATTGGAAAAATATTATTTCTCTTCTAGAAGTACTACAACTTTAAAATTTGCCAGAAATGTGTAGCATAGTACCCCATAATGGAGAAAGTATAAAATTCTTAAAATTGCAAAGTTTTGGCATTGTTTTAATCCATTATTTTTACATAAGGGAAAAACGAAAGTCGCTCCGGAAGTGAAATACTTAGAAATAAAAAAGTATTTGTAATGATGAAATTTGAAAAATGAATGTTTTTTATGTTGAGATGATATGCTTGCAGAATGCAAGCACCAACTAGTAGTCATTATATATAGACGTTCCTTACATAAGAGGAGGAGGATATAACATGAGGATACTAATGTCCAGCCCAAACAACAAGAACTAGAGAGCTGAAAATTTTTGTTTTTGTAGATATAATAGAGAAACCTACAGAAAAAAATGAGACCTCTCACCTAAGTGACATGTGTTCGACTCCAGAAATTCCGAAACTTACGTTTTTTCCCATAAGAAAAGCATTGCGCCATTTTTGTAAATTAATTTTGGGCACTTGCCCGTAAGCTAGAAAATGAAATTTTCAGATATGCTAGACGGCTGCAATATCTATTAAGAATTTTTGTTAGTTTTACTTACACTGTCCTGGGTTCGACTCCAGATACCCCGGAATATCTCCCATAAGATAGCATGGGAAAACGTAATCCAGTGTGTAGACCAATCTAATTAGTTTAGGAAGCTGAAATTTTGCATTATTATAGAACTTTTCTCATAACCCACAATAAAAATCGAAAATTTTAATATTGTAAATTTTAGGGGTTGTTTTAACCCCATTTGAACATTAAAGTTTAATAATTTTTTAGGTAATACGGGATTAGCTAGGAAGCTGCAGTTTTCAAATTCTTTACAGAACAGTGCATTTGCACAAATAAACATTTCATTCTTTCCATATATATATTGCGGCAACCGTTAAAAATGTTTAAATTTTAAAAAATTAGAAAAAAATTATTTTACTTTCAGAAGTGCTGCAACTTTAAAATTTGGCTGAAATGTGCAGCATTAGTACCCCGTAATGGAGAAAGTGTAAAATGTATAAAATTGCAACATTTGGGGATTCTTTTAAACTATTATTTTTACATATGGGAAAAACGAAAATCGCTGCGGAGGTGAAATCTCTGAAATTAATAGAATATTTGTAATGAGGAAATATCTGTCTGAAAAATTAATGTTTTTCAAGGTGAGATGAAATGCTTGCAGTATGCAAGCACCTTCTACTAGTATATAATAAATTCGTAAACCAGCCTATCCTGAGGATGGTTCTACAATTTACAATCATTCTACAATTTCCTAGAAATATTCTTTACTTTGTGAATAATAAAAGTCTATCAGTCATCAATATGTCAATCACCTGGAACATTGGTAAATATTGATGATGATTGTTAAAGGACATTTGGAGCACGGTGAAGTGATTGTCCATTAACATGTCATGTTAGGGAAGAATAATGGGGCATTGGTTGAAGGAATTATAGCCATATTCTGAGGTTTTTGCGATATTTCATTAGAATCGAATATCGTTGAATCGCCACTGTCAACAGCTACCGAAATGCGCATCTGGTTTTTCCAAAAAAATACTTTACTGCCATTGCAGAAATATAGTTTTTCAATTTTACTTGAGTCATTAGTTGAGCTCGATAAATCCGCCGCGGATTTATCAACTAATTTTTCCTTTTCTTCGTCATAAGATCCGTCTGGAAGATAAATTCGGCAACAGAAATTAAAGTTATGGTTCATGGATGAGTCTATTGGTAAATGTTTAATTATTTTTTGCAAATGTGAATTTTCTGAAAATGGCTGTTAATTATTATAATCTGCGGTCCATCAAAATTTATGGATATCACTAAGATTTCCAACATTAGAACTGATATTCAATTATATCTGATATAGTTGCATGTCGAAATATTTAAAGTTAAATATGCCATATAATATAATCAGAATCACGCGCGAAGTCGAGAATATGGGTTACAATTTCCTTGCCTCAGTTAAATTCTGAAAATGGCGTATAAATTAAATTAGACGTTTATAACAGAGTCGATTCGTAAAATTAAAAATGGTGATATATCTTTCGATTCTTCCCAGGCGAAACATTCATGAATCGTTCTGGATGGATTTAGTTTGTGAAACATGAATTATTCATTGGGTCTTCCGGTAAAACACATCTATCTTACCTGACTTTTAGCGACAAAATATCACGTAGCAGATACTGTGATCGCGGATCGGAAAGGCATTCCTAGCGCACGGAAATAATACATGATTGGTGTAAAAATCTTATATATAAAAAACTGCCTCGTTCGAAGCGGATCTTAGGCTTTTAATTGAGCTCGTTGATGTTTTTTAGAGACACAACTGTAACAGATGATGGATAAAATTACCTAAATCAGGGCTCAAAAAATTTTATAAAAATCAAGGCCCCTACTCCAAAACCTAGGATCCGGCGCGGGCGTAACATAATTTTGGCGGATATTTTGTATCATCGTAGCAAAAATATGTTTAATAATTTAGACACGAATCTGCTAAAATAATTGAGCCATGCACATTTATTCCTGGCACATTATGTTGCAGAACATAATAAAACGAGCCTTATAAATCTGAAAATTTGTCTAATGATATTCTGAAACTATGTAGCTTAAGAACAAGAATCAAAATTTACACTCATTTTCAGTAACTTTATTGCTTCCGACAGATATATTATATTTTACTGCTCCTATTCCTGAGGCCAACAACACAATATGGCTACAGCACGTGACTACAACATAATCAAAAATATTTATGGGTTTGGTCTCCTTTTCTAATATTATTTTTTTTCTCGGGTTGTATCCAGTTTTATCACAGCTCGGATCTCTTCTGGGAGATGAAATTTTTCCGTCAGAAATGTGTATTTTTAACAACTTTTATATTCACTTCACGCTATGATTATATATAGACGTTCCTTACAGAGGAGGAAAATGATATAACATACTAGTAGTAAGTGCTTGCATTCTGCAAGAATATCATCTCATCTTGAAAAAACATTCATTTTTCAGACAGACATTTCATCATTACAAATATTTTTTTAATTCTAAAGATTTCACCTACGCAGCGATTTTCGTTTTTCCCTTATGTAAAAATAATAGATTAAAACAATCCCCAAACTTTGCAATTTTAAGAATTTTATAGTTTCTCCGTTATGGGGTACTAATGCTACACATTTCTGGTATATTTTAAAGTTGTAGCACTTCTCAAAGGGAAATAATATTTTTCTAATTGTTTAAATTTTAAACATTTTAAACGGCCTCCCCAATATATTTATGCAGAGATTCAAATGTTTATTTGTGCAAATGCACCACTCTGTAAAAAACTTGAAAATTTCAGCTTCTTAGCTCATTCCGTAGTACCTAAACAAAATGCTACGGAGCTGAAATTTTTTCTTTAGGTAGGATTTGTAAAAAAGAAATAGGGATTATAGAAATTTTGATATTTTAATTTGTGTTGCCGTTAAAAATTCTTAAAATTTAAACAAATAGATAACTGTTTAGGTACTACGGAATGAGCTAAGAAGCTGAAATTTTCAAGTTTTTTACAGAGTGGTGCATTTGCACAAATAAACATTTGAATCTCTGCATAAATATATTGGGGAGGCCGTTTAAAATGTTTAAAATTTAAACAATTAGAAAAATATTATTTCCCTTTGAGAAGTGCTACAACTTTAAAATATACCAGAAATGTGTAGCATTAGTACCCCATAACGGAGAAACTATAAAATTCTTAAAATTGCAAAGTTTGGGGATTGTTTTAATCTATTATTTTTACATAAGGGAAAAACGAAAATCGCTGCGTAGGTGAAATCTTTAGAATTAAAAAAATATTTGTAATGATGAAATGTCTGTCTGAAAAATGAATGTTTTTTCAAGATGAGATGATATTCTTGCAGAATGCAAGCACTTACTACTAGTATGTTATATCATTTTCCTCCTCTGTAAGGAACGTCTATATATAATCATAGCGTGAAGTGAATATAAAAGTTGTTAAAAATACACATTTCTGACGGAAAAATTTCATCTCCCAGAAGAGATCCGAGCTGTGATAAAACTGGATACAACCCGAGAAAAAAAATAATATTAGAAAAGGAGACCAAACCCATAAATATTTTTGATTATGTTGTAGTCACGTGCTGTAGCCATATTGTGTTGTTGGCCTCAGGAATAGGAGCAGTAAAATATAATATATCTGTCGGAAGCAATAAAGTTACTGAAAATGAGTGTAAATTTTGATTCTTGTTCTTAAGCTACATAGTTTCAGAATATCATTAGACAAATTTTCAGATTTATAAGGCTCGTTTTATTATGTTCTGCAACATAATGTGCCAGGAATAAATGTGCATGGCTCAATTATTTTAGCAGATTCGTGTCTAAATTATTAAACATATTTTTGCTACGATGATACAAAATATCCGCCAAAATTATGTTACGCCCGCGCCGGATCCTAGGTTTTGGAGTAGGGGCCTTGATTTTTATAAAATTTTTTGAGCCCTGATTTAGGTAATTTTATCCATCATCTGTTACAGTTGTGTCTCTAAAAAACATCAACGAGCTCAATTAAAAGCCTAAGATCCGCTTCGAACGAGGCAGTTTTTTATATATAAGATTTTTACACCAATCATGTATTATTTCCGTGCGCTAGGAATGCCTTTCCGATCCGCGATCACAGTATCTGCTACGTGATATTTTGTCGCTAAAAGTCAGGTAAGATAGATGTGTTTTACCGGAAGACCCAATGAATAATTCATGTTTCACAAACTAAATCCATCCAGAACGATTCATGAATGTTTCGCCTGGGAAGAATCGAAAGATATATCACCATTTTTAATTTTACGAATCGACTCTGTTATAAACGTCTAATTTAATTTATACGCCATTTTCAGAATTTAACTGAGGCAAGGAAATTGTAACCCATATTCTCGACTTCGCGCGTGATTCTGATTATATTATATGGCATATTTAACTTTAAATATTTCGACATGCAACTATATCAGATATAATTGAATATCAGTTCTAATGTTGGAAATCTTAGTGATATCCATAAATTTTGATGGACCGCAGATTATAATAATTAACAGCCATTTTCAGAAAATTCACATTTGCAAAAAATAATTAAACATTTACCAATAGACTCATCCATGAACCATAACTTTAATTTCTGTTGCCGAATTTATCTTCCAGACGGATCTTATGACGAAGAAAAGGAAAAATTAGTTGATAAATCCGCGGCGGATTTATCGAGCTCAACTAATGACTCAAGTAAAATTGAAAAACTATATTTCTGCAATGGCAGTAAAGTATTTTTTTGGAAAAACCAGATGCGCATTTCGGTAGCTGTTGACAGTGGCGATTCAACGATATTCGATTCTAATGAAATATCGCAAAAACCTCAGAATATGGCTATAATTCCTTCAACCAATGCCCCATTATTCTTCCCTAACATGACATGTTAATGGACAATCACTTCACCGTGCTCCAAATGTCCTTTAACAATCATCATCAATATTTACCAATGTTCCAGGTGATTGACATATTGATGACTGATAGACTTTTATTATTCACAAAGTAAAGAATATTTCTAGGAAATTGTAGAATGATTGTAAATTGTAGAACCATCCTCAGGATAGGCTGGTTTACGAATTTATTATATACTAGTAGAAGGTGCTTGCATACTGCAAGCATTTCATCTCACCTTGAAAAACATTAATTTTTCAGACAGATATTTCCTCATTACAAATATTCTATTAATTTCAGAGATTTCACCTCCGCAGCGATTTTCGTTTTTCCCATATGTAAAAATAATAGTTTAAAAGAATCCCCAAATGTTGCAATTTTATACATTTTACACTTTCTCCATTACGGGGTACTAATGCTGCACATTTCAGCCAAATTTTAAAGTTGCAGCACTTCTGAAAGTAAAATAATTTTTTTCTAATTTTTTAAAATTTAAACATTTTTAACGGTTGCCGCAATATATATATGGAAAGAATGAAATGTTTATTTGTGCAAATGCACTGTTCTGTAAAGAATTTGAAAACTGCAGCTTCCTAGCTAATCCCGTATTACCTAAAAAATTATTAAACTTTAATGTTCAAATGGGGTTAAAACAACCCCTAAAATTTACAATATTAAAATTTTCGATTTTTATTGTGGGTTATGAGAAAAGTTCTATAATAATGCAAAATTTCAGCTTCCTAAACTAATTAGATTGGTCTACACACTGGATTACGTTTTCCCATGCTATCTTATGGGAGATATTCCGGGGTATCTGGAGTCGAACCCAGGACAGTGTAAGTAAAACTAACAAAAATTCTTAATAGATATTGCAGCCGTCTAGCATATCTGAAAATTTCATTTTCTAGCTTACGGGCAAGTGCCCAAAATTAATTTACAAAAATGGCGCAATGCTTTTCTTATGGGAAAAAACGTAAGTTTCGGAATTTCTGGAGTCGAACACATGTCACTTAGGTGAGAGGTCTCATTTTTTTCTGTAGGTTTCTCTATTATATCTACAAAAACAAAAATTTTCAGCTCTCTAGTTCTTGTTGTTTGGGCTGGACATTAGTATCCTCATGTTATATCCTCCTCCTCTTATGTAAGGAACGTCTATATATAATGACTACTAGTTGGTGCTTGCATTCTGCAAGCATATCATCTCAACATAAAAAACATTCATTTTTCAAATTTCATCATTACAAATACTTTTTTATTTCTAAGTATTTCACTTCCGGAGCGACTTTCGTTTTTCCCTTATGTAAAAATAATGGATTAAAACAATGCCAAAACTTTGCAATTTTAAGAATTTTATACTTTCTCCATTATGGGGTACTATGCTACACATTTCTGGCAAATTTTAAAGTTGTAGTACTTCTAGAAGAGAAATAATATTTTTCCAATTTTTTATATTTTAAACATTTTTAACGGCCGCCGCAATATGTTTATGGAAAGATTCAAATGTTTATTTGTGCAAATGCACTACTTTGTACATAACTTGAAAATTGCAGCTTCCTAGCTCAACCCGTAATGTCCAAACAGTTATCTATTTGTTTAAATTTTAAGAATTTTTAACTGCCAAACAAATTAAAATATAAAAATTTGTATAGTCCCTGTTTCGTTTGTTTTACGAATTCTACTTATTAAACAAATTTCAACTCCGAAGCACATGCGAAAATACATAATCCATGAAAATTTGTTTAAACAATTGCGAATTTTTAGCGGCCGCATTGTTGCACTTTTTCATGATTTTCGTTTTTTCTAGTCGGTGTTGCACAAAATCCAACCTATGAAAAAAATTTCGAATCTCCAGCTCATCTGGAAGTGCCTAAACATTAGTATCCTCCTATATCCTCCTCCTCTGTAAGAAACGTCTATAAAGAATGATATAATTATTTTTAATTAATTAATCATTTCTTCCTTAATTCTTCTTATGCTCAGTGAAGCGTTTCAGTGGTACAATCGCTTTAAGGGCCCGCAATTTCCGAGTGGACAGATCTGAAACAATGGCGTCATGAGTGACGAGAAAAGGAACTACGTGGAGTATACTATGGAAACAGCTGACGGAATCCGTAGTATGCTATATGAATTTCAGAAATGTAATGCGGGAATTGCACAGCGATTAAAACCTGAAAATTATGCAATGGACACGTGATTGTTGTTGGATTAGATGGAGATTAGAGTGGTGTTGGGTGCCTACGGCGCCCGACCTGGAACCATATCACCCTCTCCGCGTCAGCGGATATACGGAGCTCGAAGCAGAGCAAACTGCTTACGGATACAGTAGTATGCGATATGAATTTCAAAAAGCTAGTGCGAGAATTGCACAGAGATTAAAACCTGAAAAAGATGCCATGGAAACGTTATTGTTGTTGGGTTAGATGGAGATTAGAGTCATGTTGGGACCTACTGCGCCCGGCCTGTAACCATATCATCCTCTCCATGCCAGAGTAGATACGGGGCTCGAAGCAGAGCAAACTCCACGTAGTTCCATTTCTCGTCAATCACGGCGCCGTTGTTGCAGATCTAGCTGCTCGGAAATTGTAGGTCCGTAAAGCGATTGTACCACTGAAACGCTTCCCTGAGCATAAGAAGAATTAAGGAAGAAATGATTAATTAATTATATATATAACCGACCGTTTTTCAACGATAAAAGGAGTAATAATATTAGGCGAATTTGTGATGTTTAAATTCATAAAAACAGGACATATTGCGCACGAACAGTAATCACGAATAACAGATGTGTACATGTTCTGAATGAAAGTTGGTAATTAGACAAATAATTACTGATTATTGATGAGGAACTATTATTCTAACTACTGTTGCCATGGCACCTAAATTTTGCACATAAAATGCTCTATTAAACAATTTTCTACTCGCAATATTCATACAATATTTGACAATCGTGCTACCGTCCACCGCGCTATTTAGGAACTTACAGGTTAAATCAGTTGTTAATGTTTTTGCGCGCATAGGTCATGCCATAGAAAAACTAAAATATCTCAGAAGAGATCTGGGCTTGAACCCAGGAAAAATTTTATGACCAATTCAGTGAGCATATGATATTTTAGTTTTCATTTTATTTTAACATTATTTGTATTATTATTCATACTGCCATGAAAATTTAGACAAGTTCAAATTTGCCCAAAAATTACTTCGGTATCGGAAAAAGCGACAACTTTCCCGTTTTAAGCTATGAGAAATTTCAGCTACCATGGCAAATCTTACTGTCGCCACATTTGTTGATCCAAAGTTCGTCGTAATTCAGTTTTCAATTGATACACAAAGTACACATGATTTCGTTTATTCTGTTTTAGATACCAACAAATAAGTTGCTGATTTCGTTTTGAACCTTATTTTTGTGTTGTGTTTGCTAGCCCAAAGCAAACGGTCTGGAAAATTAAATTAGTAGCTTTAGTTAACATTAAATTCTTCAAAGTATAATAATAACGATACAATTAAAATTCATCACATGTTAGCAATAATCAATTTATTTGTTTATTTACTTTAGCACGTTGAATTATAGCTTAGCTTAGGTCTGCATCCTGAACTCTTTTTGATTTTATTTTAATGCTTAATCCATGTACATCCGCCATTTTTGGGAGAAATCATACTAGCAGCGAAATTATGCTAATATTATTCGTAGAGTAATAAGAACGCTGGAAGCATTCTTCATCCCATAATTCCGTATACTACTGTTTTTGCGAGAAAGGAATGATTCGAGTTGAGGAGTGAGGATCATGTTCACAGCGATGCTCGCTTTTACACGCCTATATCAAAAGTTTGATCTTACGGTAATAACAATCCGCGTGAACGATCCGATTACTTTAAAACATGGGTCACCAAACTTTTTGATGAAAAGGCCACATGAAAATTCATGAACCACTGTGCGGGCCACATACAACCTCTCAAATGACTGACCTGGCCCCGTGAAATTTTCAAAGAGCAAGTTTTGAGAATTTTTCGATTCTGTAATATGACATTTGCCTATATTAAAAGTATATTGCATCCTAGTAGGCGGAAAATACCGTTTAAATGTCATAAATGATATTCAATGAAAACTCCTTCTGGAAAATACACATAACTTGAAGAAATATATGGGGTAAGGCGGGCCGGATGAAATCACTGCGCGGGCCGGATGTGGCCCACGGGCCGTAGTTTGGAGACCCCTGCTCTGATACTCCCTCAAATGAGACTGAATCATTTTCACCTCTAATGCACTCTAAACATTTCAGGGAATAACTTCGCAACGGGATATTTTTGACATTTAGTCCATACAGTCGAGCTATGCGAAACCCGAGACTTTCTTCTACAGCGCTCGCGCGCGCAGGTGTTCGGGCGAAGCCAAAATGGCGATCGGCTCGAGTCTGGTTAATTCACACTTGTAATTTTCAATAGATTTCTTTAAATGATAAGACAGCAAATATTTCGGACCGAATTTCAAATAGTATAAAAAACATAACATTGGAGTTTAATTTAAATTTCTTTAAATAACGGGTGGAGGTTTTCGGGTTTCGCTGCGTTGGCGGCATTTCTGGCTCTCGACGTTTCGCAGACGTTGCAGTCTGCATCTTCAGGAGATGAAGTGAGATCCCGTGGCTCATACCCTCCCGTGGTATCTAATATTTCTGAGTTGCCTTCCAATGTGGCTTTACTCAACGTCGGGTATTAAATTACAGGCACCTCACCCGTGTTTCATAATGGTCAGTGTTAATAAAAGTTATATTCGCCGCTTTTTAGGAGGGACCCTATCCTCTTCACCTGTGGATGCCAATGCTCTCTTGTACTTATCCCAGACCGACACTTTGTTAATTGCGAGATCGCGGAGAACGTCATTCGTTTTATTTTCCAGGGCGAGTTTGTATTTGTTAGCCAAATCTTTGGCAAAGTCCCTAATCGTTGGTATCCCTAGCATTTCATGGACATCAACATTTCTGCCCCATGTCCTGCCTATTCGGCTTAAAATCTTTCTCTCCGCGATCTCGAGTATTTTCCAGGATTTCTGCATGAGAAAACCCGTCCACACCGGTGCAGCGTACATAAGTGTCGGTCTGATCATTGCCTTATATAGGTGTGTTTTTAATTCCCTGGACACGTCAGTTGATTTAAAAATTGGGAAGAGTCTGGCTCTCTTCCCTGCTGCTGTAAGGTTGACCCTTTTTACATGGACGTCAAACCGTAGTTTCTCGTCCATTGTTACGCCAAGGTATTTAATATGTCTAGCCCAGGGAATTTCAACACCTTCTATTGAGAGCTGTCTCGGCAAATCGGCATCCCTTTTTTGGAAGAGGATTGCTTGGGTCTTTTTGGGGTTTATCTCAATTCTCCATTTCTTGTAATACTTAGTGAGTTTTTCAATTTGCCTCAGGGCGTAACGGACGGCCATTTCCGGCTGGAAGCTTCTTGTAATTATTGCACAATCGTCCGCGTAGAGGGCAATGGTGGAGTTCCAATCCCCCTCATCCGTCGGAATGTCACCCGTGTAAATAGAAAATAGTAATGGCCCTAGGACACTCCCTTGTGGAACACCAGCTGCTATCCTCCTTGTCGAGCTTTCGGCACCATTCCATTTTACAGTGAATGGCCTGTCGTTGATATAAGACTTTATAAATTTCACCTGCCAAGAGGGGAATTTAGCTATAAAAAGTTTTTGCAGTAGGCCTAAGTGCCATACTTTGTCGAAGGCTTTGCTTATATCAAAAGCTACTCCAACAGATACATTCTTCCTGTTGAAGGCGTCCGTGATAAAATCTACCACCCTCTGCAGCTGATGTGTTGTGGAGTGTCCTGCCTTAAATCCGAACTGCATTTGGGGGATCACACCATGCCCTTCCGCGTGTGTCAGTATATGCGGGTAGATAATTTTTTCGCATACTTTCCCAAGGCAGGAAAGGAGGGATATCGGTCTGAAGTCAGTGGCTTTTAAGACCTTCCTTCCTACCTTGGGTATGCATATGACATTTGCATGCTTCCAGCCGGCAGGGTAATGTCCTATCCTCACCACTGCATTGAGAATCGAGATAAGGTATTCTCCTGCAGAGATTGGCAGTCGCTTTATTAGTTCGTAGGGGATGTTGTCTTTGCCTGTCGCCTTCCCCTTTGGTAGGCGTGCTATAACTTCTGCCAATTCTCTGATGGAGAACACCGGAGTGGCTTGATCCTCGATGTGCTGTGCCCTTAGCATGGACTCTATCTCCTCCATCTTTATGTCTGGGGTGTATTCTGTTGCGTCATTGGGCGTGAAAACCTGTTCTAAATGAGACGCAAGGAATTCGGCTTTGTCAACAGACGTGGTAAGTTTGCCTCTTGGGCTCTCCACCAGAGGGTCGCTCCTGGCAGAATCCATTAGGGAACGCGTATACTTCCATATGGAGTTGTCGCTTATATTGAGGTCTGCTAGTCTAATGGACCATTGGTACCTCCTCAGGCGCCTCAGTTGATCCCTGATTTCTCTGTTTAATCCCCGGAGATCCCTCTTTTGGTCGGCAGTACCGTAATGGTTAAACTGCCGCCTCACCCAGTTTCTTTTGCTTATAAGATTTTTGATTTCGTCAGGGATCTCCAGGTTTTCTTTTGATTTCATTGCTCTACGCGGAATAGCTTTTTCCGCTGCGTTATTGATTGCGTTCCCCAACAATTCTGCCGCTTCATCAATTCCCTCCCTGGTGGATATCGTGGGCACATCGCTTGGTAGTGACTCCGTAATTATTTTCCTAAAATTAGCCCAATCCGCAAGTCCATAGCACATGCGGTGGTTGTCCTGTTGATAAAACAATACTTGTGTTCCGATCCTCAGAACTACCGGGTAATGGTCGCTCGTTAGCTCTGGGATCGTTTTAGATATTGTCCGTTGATCAAAATTCTTGACCAGTGCAAAGTCAAGGACACTTCCTGTGTTCCTTGGTCCTGGTCGCGTCGTTGTTCTCGGAGCCACTACCCTAAATTGGTTATCTCGTGCCCATGTCCTTAAAAGATTACCACGCCTGCTCTCTTTACTGCAGTTCCACGCCCAATGCGTTGCATTAAAGTCACCCGCTATTATTACTCCATTGTCCATGCTAAGGAGCCCGTTTAGGTCTTGCATGCGCAATTCTTTCCCTGGTGGGATATAGGTGCTTATGATGGTGAGGGTTCCCATAGTTGTATCCGCTCTGACCCCTACTGCTTCTATCGGGCCAGAGCTTCTGTCGTCTATTTTTGCGCATACAATACCTTCACGGGCGAGGATAGCCACTCCACCCCCTCGAGTATTATTATCTCGGTCCCTCCTAAATATCTCATAACCAGGAACAGCCCAATCCTCATTCGGTTGAAGGTGCGTCTCCTGTATTAAAATAATCTTTACTGAATGTTTCCTCAGGAACTCAATGAGCTCCGGCGTCTTATTTCTTACAGCCCCGTTTGCATTCCAGTGGGCCATGATGATCGCAGTGGCTTGATTGACCCTAGCGTCCATTGCCGTTTTGAGCGGTTATGGCGGCTACTAGGGTCTGAATTAACGTCATCATGGCCGTCATTTGCTGCTGGATAGTTGCCGTAAATTGGGCCATAGTCGCGACTAGTGTTTTCATATCTGGGTCGCTTTTAAAATTTTTCTCTTCCCTATTGGGCTGCTCCTTGGTTTTTTTCTCTTCTAGCGGCGGAAATTCTTTTTCCTCGATCCCTTTGCCAGGTTTACCTGGGAGAGTCCAGACTGATGGCGGTGGGGGGGGGACCTGGATGGTTCTGTGCGTTTTGTCGTTTTTCTTTTCTTTTGATTTGAGCGCCTCTTCGTGTTTCAAATAAACTGGACACCTACGAGAAAAAGATACATGCTCCCCTCCGCAATTACAGCATTTGGCCTTGGTTTGAGATTTGTCTTTAGGGCAGTCTCTCCCTTCGTGGGCCCCAGCGCACTTATAGCATCGAGGAGATGCGGTGCAGTTCTGGGACCCGTGTCCATACCTATTGCATCGAAAGCACATCTGCGGCCTCTGGTATTTATAAGGTTCTAGATGTACCCTGTGACTGCATATTTTTTTTACTTCTGCCATAGTCGTAATTTTAAAATTTTCGTTTTTCTCTATCGTTGCGACGTATAAGTCTTTTCTCGTAGGTGCCAGTTCGCGTACTGCCACGCACGGTATACCTAGTTCTGATAACTCTTCTCTGATAAAACCCAGGTCCATCCCCTCATCCAGCCCTTTGATAAGGTACCTGACAGTAGTATTTGTCTTTCCTGCCCAGGTATGCATCTGGGCGCCAGCCTCTATTAGGTATTGTTTAATACAATCGTACTCCTTCTTAGTGGTCAGTTGAAGTCTTGACCCGTCCTTCGTCTTTATAATGGTAAAATCATTATTGCCGATCTTTTGTCTGATTGACTTAACAAAAGCGGTATAATTCATTATGTCATATACAACAATGGCCGGCGGCCTCTTTTCCTTGGGACTTGGTCTGGGGGTATCTCCCGGTACGTCTATGAGTGGGTCGTACCTATTATTGGTATTGGTCGTAGAAGTAAAAGTATGTGGTTCGTATCGTCGCCGTCTTTTCTTTGCCCTCTCCACGGTTGTGAAGATGGCCGCGTCATCGATATGAAAATCTCCGGCCGGGTCAAGCCCTACTTCATCCTGACCATCCTTGTTACCCCTGGCTGGCGCTATATCGTCCTTTCTTTTCGTCTGGTCTCCCTTGTTATTTTCCCTATGAAATAAGACGCTCCTAATAGCAGAAGGGATCGGGATCCTATCCCCTACATGGGTTGAGGTGCCTTCTTCGCTCCGTGGAGCTGCTTCCCTATTAGGGGGCGGTGAGCGGATCATTCTGTGGGGGAGAGTTAGGCCTGTCGCCTGTCGAGATAGTAAAAGGGCGAGCGGGTAAGAAGGTGGGGCAAGTTAGCCACCCCCCGCAGAAGGAGTGGGCCCGACCGTGCAATGGTAGCCCCGGGGTTAACCCGCTCGCGTCAAGGCGTGCTGCCAACTCCCTGGTGGCACCTGGTCGAGTCCCGGAAGGCTCTGGGGAGTCCCGCAGCGACTTACGTACTTCCCCCCGAAAGGGGGTTTTCCCGCACCAGGCAGACGAACTCCCACAGAGTGTTAGTTTTGTCCTGTCCTATCAATCAAAATAGGAAAAGGTCGAACGGGTGAGAAGGTGGGACAGGTTAGCCACCCCCCGCGGAAGAAGTGGGGCCGACCGTGCAATGGCAGCCACTCGGGATTGGCCCGCTCGCGTCGAGGCGTGCTACCAACACCCTGGTGGTACCTGGTCGAGTCCCGGAAAGCCCTAGGGAGTCCCGCAGCGACTTACGTACTTCCCCCTCGAGAGGGGTTTTCCCGCACCAGGCAGACGGACTCCCGCGTTAGTAACTAAAATGAGAGAAATTTTTTTAAAAAGAATGATCCGCAATGTGGAGAGTATGAGCCGTGATTTAACTATCGGTTGTCGGTCAACCAATCCGGAATCAGAGACCTGTTTTAGATAGGCTAGGCTCGCTAGTCATCTGCACCAGAGTCAGAGAATCCGTCGAATGATCGACGATCGAAGAAACGAAATTGCTCGCGAAAGAAGATCGATATTTTCCGAGGTTAATTCGCGAAGCTATTGAGATCGAAAAGCATCCGGTCAATTTCAACCGGGACGACGGTTTGCGCATCAGCGCAACATGGAAGCGACTCTTCCAACGGAAAAGTGAAAGGGAGGAAAAATACGTTGGAGCAACCTCCAAAGAGAAAGGGACAACAACTCAAACGAGCCAATCAGTGATGGACAACGGTTAAACTAGGAAGGCACGAGTGAATATAAAAGTCAGATCCCTACCATCGGATCTCACTTCATCTCCTGAAGATTCAGACTGCAACGTCTGCGAAACGTCGAGAGCCAGAAATGCCGCCAACGCAGCGAAACCCGAAAACCTCCACCAGCATTCAGCAACGCTGCGAAAGCCTTCAACTCAAATTCTTTAAATAACTTCAATTTTCAGAAAGAAAATTCAAAACTACTTTATGTTGTTAAAAGAAAATTGCGATCTTAAAATATATTTAAAACTCAATGCAGTTCATGTTAGTATTCAGTTCAAAGTTAGTTACTACACATTTTTCCTTTGATGATAAATTGACTGTTCATTCGCATTTTATCCTGTTTTTACTCGTTAACAAGAATGAAATAATTCGATAATAATTTGTAATTTGCTAAAATAGTTCAAGTAAATTTATGCAAATTCTTTATGCATTTTAAATTGTTATTTCGATGCTCCTCTTATTTTCTGTAAATATTTGGATAATCATTTTGCCTCTCGGATAATAATTGTTTAAACAAAGATAATTTTCAAAAACTGATTTTATTGTGCGTGTAAGCCAAACCAGATCAAAGCATATCTTGCTGATTTTTCATATCGAAATCAAATATATTTGGAATAATTTATGATAATCCCATCATATTTGAAGGGCAATTAAGCTAGTAATAATATAATAGATTCTCACAATTCCTTTTCTTGATATTTATATTGAAATGGTTATTATTATTAACATAAAAATGCAATTATTTTATGTGTTAAATAACGATAGTAGCTAATGAATTAAATTTTTTGAAAAGAAATGTATCTAATGTTTTCGAAGGTATATGGCATGCAACTTCAGTAAGGTGTCAGACACCTGCAGAGAGATTGGGTTAGTTATTTTTTTCCTACCCACAATTCCGTATTCAACCCGTGTGGCAAAGTACGGGCTTTATTCGCAACACAGTTCCGTGTAGCGTCTCACGTTTTCTGTATTTTTTTTTGCGCGAGATAGGGAGGAAATCGAAGACGTGTGTTGTCTTATTCCTAATACCTTTACAGTGTCTCTGCCGGTGTGGTGACGTGATCTGTTCTAATGTGAGTGTGGCGCTTGCTTCTCCTTTACCGGTTCAAGTTTCACCGATGGCAACCCGGAAGAGGAAGCACGGATTGCCCACCGCTGGAACCATCTATTCCGGAACTAAGGTAGTTACAATATAGCTATGAATAATCCATTATGAAAATATACCCCTTCAATCCAAGGGAAAATCAAAGTTAGAAAATATTCGAGTGCCACATTCACCCACTGTGACGTAGCTATAATACCATGATGCCTTCTTGCGAAAGAATTAAGCCCATCTATCCATCTTTAAAAAATCAAAATATTTATTCCCATTGCCATTTTAACGGACGGGACTTTTGAACGGCCGTATTAAATATTTAGAAGTGGTATTTTTGTTGAAATCTTCGTCTCATTATTTATTCAAGATGGCGTCGCGAGATATACGTAATAAATCTTAGTTTCTATGCAATTATTTTCGTTACGTGGTCCCGAGTGAGTTGAGTACCAGAAAGGAAGTATGCTGGTTTTAGGCGTCCGTTAATTAAGTAGTGTTCAACGTGTAAAAGGGTGAAATTTCTTAAACTGCATTATAAATGAGTGAAAAATTCCAGCCCTACCGATCCGCCATCTTGACTTGGTCAAGATGGTTGCAGTCGTGTCTGGGAAGAAAGAATTGAGTTTCAAGATACCCATTACCATTTATCGTTCTTTTTAGATTTAAGGCATATTTCGGGGAGCCTTTCTTACATAATCAACATCATAAACGTTGCAGCATGAATTAAAAATATAGTTTAGCTACCGTAACAATGCGAGTAAATTTCGCAATTCACAGTTGGCGAGGTGAAGGTATTGATTATATGTAGGTGCACACTAATAAACGAATCGGCAAACTTCGTTTAAAACCGCAGACGATCAAATAGCATCGAAAATTAATTGCAGTGTTCTCGTTTTATCTATAGGGTAGCCCACCCGACTTTTTCAACTCACCTCACTTCTGCCTCGCTTGCTCATGCCACTCGAGTGGAGTCAGGTTTCTTGTATACACTCATAGGCGAGCCAAGCGGTCCCCTTCGGCGATGTGGCGAACAGATAAGGGATTGTTTCCTTGTTTCCGAGAACCAGTTGTCCCACGCCGCCATGCTCCGCAGTCTTCGTGAAAGACAACTCAATCCGGGACGTTCTCGAACTTTTTAAAACTTTCAGCGTTAAGAAGCGACTCAATCTTTCGAAATTTCGTCCGATCGTTTGAGAGGATGAAAAGACTTTTCTCGGCGGAGCGAACTTCAACTTCGCATGGAGGAACTGGATCGCCAGCCTGCGCAGAAATTATTACCCTTTTTGTTCAGAAGAAATTCTTGGCTGCAAAATTCCATATTGTCGATCTTCAAGCTTCATAATAAATATCATATGTATACCGTCCTCTCCAGCCTTCTCAGAATGAAATGCAATATTCCCATCTGTGATAAAAAATATTTCATTTGTAATCGAACGCGAGTAGTGTAAACACGTTCAAGCAACCGAAGTAAACAATATCTGCTGTAAATAAATAATTAATTAATTTTCTTTCGTGCGCACGAAACATTTAGTGAATTAAGGGAAATGGATTATCTACGACGAATAATAAATTAAGCTCTTATTTTCTTTGCGTATACACAGCGTTTGTAAGTGAAAAAAAAATTACGACGAAGGAATGAAGGTGAACATAAAGATAACACAGCTACTATTCGAGTGAGGTATGCTATAAATAATTGTCGATTGTTTTATTAATTACAATTGATTAGGAAATTAGTCGAATAAAAAATTCGATATTTCCTTCGCATCACTACTAGTATTTCAGTTCGAAGACATTATATTAAGCCATAAATATTTGTATTTTTTGGCATGATTCCATAAATCGTAAAGAACGTGTGTGGATCTTTCCTCTATTATTAGTGCATATCTACAAGGGATACGAAAGTATCTTCCACAGAGTTTTATAACAGTAACAAGGAAATAGGGAAAGGTAAATGATTCTCGGTCTGCAGTCTTTATTGAAAAGGTGAGGGGTAAGAATTCATATCACTCGCAGCAAGGAAAAATGAATTCTGCGAGGAAAATATTCCGCTTTCGCTCAATAAAATCTAATTTATGTACTTTTTTTATCAATTTCCATCCAAATGCGAATTATGTTTCATATTATTTTTAAGAGAATAATTTTTGTAAAGCATAAAATTTGTTGGTTTTCGTTGACGCATTATATTAATTTAAAAGCGACCGATAGCTCAATAACTGTAAAGGTACGATAACCGATTATTTCTAATAGAGCAATTTAATTTGTTGGCCGCTCGATAGCTGTTATAGTTTTGGAGTCTTTATTTGGGAAAAAAGGGATCTCTTTCAATGATTTCTTTGGATATCGTCTTCGTAATATTAACGCATCAGTATATTTAAATATCATGGGAAAGTTCATTAGGAAACGAATAAATTCAGTCAAAGGAGGAAAAGCTGAGAAAACAGCGAGAAATACTTGTTAGAGAAGAAACATTATTTTATAAAAATAAGAAATTTCGGATGAATAATATATTCACTTCATGTTTTCCTGGAGTAAGTTTCCCCAGTGATATTTATTAATATACGTGAAGCCTAATTTATAAAAAATACCCACTATTTTTCGGGCGTTAAATAAAATATTTACTTCTTGTTTAATCAGCAAAATTTTCAAGTGATTTCTGAATGCATTTGTCAACGTTGCATGTCTCTATTGCTTGCCCGAGAAATATATACATTTTCATGTAACACATATTTTAACAAGTAACTCATTTATTACCTTTTACGTCTTCTTTCTTCCTAATAGTCAGGTCTACAAATTTTACACTTTGAAGCTGAGCAGGAGCAAACCTGTTGCAATTAGTTAATTCGCTTGCACAAGCAATGCAACGAAAGCTTAGTAAAAAAAAGTACGGCTCTAAAAAATCAAAATTATGTTGCTATTTCGCATTCGGGAGCGTAGTTGTATCACTAAATTATTGAAAGTAATGTTGTAAGGGGTAGCGAATAAAATTATCGAGGATTAGGACCTCTTTAAAAGCTGAAATCAGGCGAGAGTTCGGTAACGGGCTCGTGTTAACGCGCTATGTCGCGTAACACATGCATACAAACAGTCCAAATAAAGTGAAACTTGCGCATGTGAAGATTCAACGTCCTGAGAGAAACGCTCTCTATACCGTCAGCGGCGCAAGATGGAATCGCTTTGATAACTAGGATACCGTATACCCATATATTGTCAGGCATGAATTACTGCCTTGCGTTAACTTGGAGGTTAGTAAGCTTCGCGATCGATAACGCAGACATTTTCCGGTTGTCTTTACCTCTGTTATCCAGTTTCATACTAACGACGAGTGATGTATTTAAAAATATTTCATTCTTGTGAAATCCCCGCTTTCTTCTATTTCCTTTTCCCACTTATTTACTTCGCTCAAGATCTTTTATTCTTATTATCCTGCCAATATTTTCACGTCAATTCCTTTTATGAAATATTCTCGCCTAACTTTTTATTATTTAGTGAGAAAGATTCCGATCGTGATCGAGAATCAAAGCCGAATATTCCGCTTTGCTGGCCGAATGTTATAACCTCTTGACACTCAATGAATATGCATTCTTTACGCTTCAGACAATGAATGACGGCCACGAGTGTAAAATTTTATCCGACATTCGGGACCAGAATTCCTCTCCTTTTCTCAGTTGGATTTTATAATTTACTATATCTCTCCACTCGCGCCTAGTGCCTACAGTGTTTTTACATAAACTTAGTTACGTTTTGTCTGAAAAGTTCAAGTAATAATTGGACGTTTTACACTGAAAAAATTATTAAATCTCTCACATTATGCTCTGGATCCATAATATGTTTGACGATTTCTACATAGGAAATAGTTGAAGAAAGCACTGAGGTCAGATATGCTGCAGCTAAAATAGTTTATTCTCCCATTATGTTGCTGCAGTATTAACCAGCCAGTGACAGCCATGAGCAATGTTTTGCAGTTTATAGTACAATACATTAATATTTTCGTTTTATTTCTCGTATATTCCAACTATTGTAGTCACTCTCTTACATTTATCTATTCTGTAGTAATTGGATAAAAATAGAAGGAACAAAATTCAGTGCATACTTTCTTCGGAACCAGTGGTGAAAGATGATTCAAAGCTATCTGGCACCTTTAGGAAATTGTTCCGCGGTAAATGTGTACATGATTTTGATCCAACCATCCTTATCCAAATAGTTTTTTACCTTTATTCTTAATTTAATATATATCCAATCTGCAAAACATTCATGACGTATCTAATCATGAAAACGACCGCGTATTTGCTAGTTTATAATCTCTCCAATCCGTCTGATAGTTTTAAATACGAATTTTATGTGACGTGGACATTGATTTACTGTAAGACTATAAATTTAGGTACGTCGAGAACCACAAGTTGAGATTTGCATAATCCATGTACGTGAGAGGTGACATAAATTAACTACGATGTCTATGGTAAGGATTCAGATGCCATAAATTATTCTTACGCTTATTTAAGAAATGATAAATGTTTGGGTCAAACGATACGCGTTCTGTCGCCGCCGCACCAAATTTAACGAGCCATATTTTTGGTGTGGCCCCTCGGAGTTTTTAAATCTCTCAATTAATACCCTCCCTCACTATCGCGCTGAATATTGTATCCGACAGCGGAAATAAATGACTATCCAACATCCGGCCGTACACGTGCAACTTCATTCTCATCTCCCGTTTCTATTTGGATGAAAATCACCATCCTTTCAACCCGTACCATTTCATCCTACGTTTCATCGCTCATATCTGCCTTTCTCCAACTCCTCTCTCTTTCTCAGCACACTTCCATTTGCTCTCTTTCTTCCTTCTTTATCTCTCCTTGCTATCCGTCCGTTTCGAGTTGACGCCTCTTCAGTAGAAGGTTCTGGGGGCTCGACGGGAAAGTAAAGAGGTGAAATAAGCTCAATTTTTCTTTGGAAGGGGTCAGGATAGCAGAAACATTTTTCTCGAGGCCCGGAAGGGTATCGCTCGTCCGCTATAATCAAAGGAATCGAAATGTCGTTCGCGATATATCGATCTCTTCTAAAGAGGGCGACCGCGTAACGTAAATGAGCGGAGAAATAATGTAATTGAGAAATGAAGGCGGAGAAGGTAAAAAGGAATCTGCTATGCAAATAACCTTGGAGCTGAGTGATGCGATAAAAATATTTCTATACACTTTTTTCCTCGGAATGGGATATCCTTTGCTCGGGAATTCAGTTTATTCGTGATTGCTTTTTCTCTCTCTCTCTCGCTATCTGTCCGAGTGATGGATTGGATATTTTATGCCTCTTCTTGATTTTATTGGTTTTCCAAGAGCGAGGGGAATATTGCCGGAGATTACCTTAAGGGGAGATTTTTTTCTTTCTCGAACTCGATGTGGGCCATAATATTTAATGGGATTGCTTTTCTTTCATCGAATGACGTGGATTATTGTAATATCACATTTTCAGGCGTGTATTTGCAGCTTTTAACCCATGTCCATACGGGGATTCGGGAATGTTTTTAAGCTGCTTAATTTTTATAAAAACCTAGCAGAAGTACCCGGACGTTGCTAGGGTTTAAGGATAACAACAAATAATCAACGCAGAATATACAGAAACGCTTTAAGTACGAAAAAGTTGCAAGTTATTTGACTCAATTCAACGTTGTTCGGGATTCTGATTCAATATTATTAAAAAAATTATATTTGAGTGTCAATCATTCAACTTTCTATTACATAACAGTCCTGTATTAATACAATATCTGAAATTTTGCAAAGATTCTTTTAATAAAATACTTCAAATTATGATATTGAAAAGGGAAGCTATGAAAAAAAGGAATTTCTCCATGAAGGCCCGGGTGGTCTTTATTTGGATCACATCACATTTTCTTGCAAATTTAAGTAAAGTTGTCTTCACTGGCACAATGCGACTAAATAATTTGGGGTATACGTTTGGGCCGAGGTAATTTCCCGTTGAAGAATTTCAGCTCGCAGTTTCAGCACCAGCGAATACCCATCGCGGACATAAGACTGCATTCCTAGCAAAAGATATGTCCACCAGGAGTGAGTTGGGCTCACTGTCAAAGATAATGAACTTTTTGAGAGCCAATCTTGCGAATTTGATACTTGACTTCCGTTAATAAACGCTAATTTTCGAAACTAAACACTATTTTTTTTAATTACTGAGTAACTTTCAAAATTAGTTGATACTTTGTTAATAATGTCACACCCAACTTAATAAAATATTAATTATTTTGATGCAGGCAAATGTTTCATGTTTTGAACTATAGGTTTGATATTCCTGATGAGTTTTATTTATTTTAAATTTAAATTTTTTACATTTTGCTCTACTTTTTCCACAATCTTCGCACGATACACCTTAAAAATACGCTCTTGCATTTAAACAGTCACTTTGACATATAGCTTGCGCTAATATTTATCTCACATTACCAACAATGTTATTGACAGAAGTTTGTTTATTTACGTTACCTAGATAAAAATAACAAACTGGCATACCCGGCTTTTCTGGTTCAAGAAGTCGGCAACAATTGGATATACGTGACAACCATATGCTTTCGATTAAAAAAAGTCGAAATTTTGCCTTTAAAAGTGTAATTTAGGAAATCTTTGGTCTGTATTTGAAATTCGACGGTAAGGAAACAAAGCTTCATTCATTTCTGCGTTCCTGGGTTCAAGCCTTGAACTCGTACTTGAGTTATTAGTAATTAAAAGTCCAATTTAAAATTTGTCTACTCTCATTCCCTTGTTATTTAAATGGGAAAAATTGGAAATATTTTAAATAAAAAGGATCAATCAATTTGGTTTAAAAACTCTACTACACCACCTTTCTCTGCACTACGGTTAAAATACCTTTCTTTTGCTTCTACGTTCTGTAGCTCTCGAGTTATAGAATCACACACATACATGCATACAAACACATTCATAGATATATATGATTAGTTGTTTGCGCGATAATAACAATTGTTTGCCGGAAAGAAAGCTTAGATTTTTCTACTAATCTCTTAAAAATATTATACATCACGATAATAATTAAACGCTTAAATAAATGGCACATTATTCTTAAAGTAAATTTCTTTTTCAATGACCAATTTTGTTAACTCAACTGTCGATGGCGTAATTTTGTGGAATAATTCTCTAATATGAAATAAAACAATAATTTCCCATTATTTTTAGTGGAAAATTAGTATTATATTTCATATTATCAATTATGTATAGTTCAATCATTGAGAGTTAAGTATGACAAAGTTGTAACATCCTGAACTTTGCAACTATGAAAAATATAAAAAAATTGCTTATCGGGATGAGTATTATCTTCAAATACGTCCCTTACGTGCAATGTATTACGTTGTCCGTATAAGAGGGAATATGTAAATTCTGAGTCTTTGGAGGAGATTCGTTTCAGGGCTTTTGTTATATATTTGGTGTCACCACCGATTAAGAAATCACATTAATTTATTGTGATTGAATCGCCGAGTTGGTATACAAAATGAAGTAAACCGCATAATTAAATTTACTCATTTGAACGAATAGGTAAGTTAGCTCAAGTTAAAACCTAATAAACCTAGTCCCCCCTTATAATAAAATGCTGTGTTGGTCCGTTGGTTGGTTGGTCCATGTCACAATCTTAAAACGCGAATAGCTCAATCAAATATGCATATATAAACTTGAAATTTCGCAGAGATAATTTACTTGGATATAAAAATGCAGTGACGAAGAAAACTTTACGAAAAACGTTCAGTGTTTGACTCCAGGGTATGATTTGCATTCTCCATAAGATAACACGTAAAAAACGACTTTTTGACGTGCAGACTTATCTTCTTTCTGACATTAAAATTAGAAAAAAATCGACTCACGGCATTTAGATCTAGACTATATAAACGAAACCATTAAAAGGTGTCTTATTGTTTATTTTTTTAGACTACAGTTAAAAAAAATTCATGTAAAACGTTTAATTCATATATTTTGGGAAATCTTGCCGTTTTATCTGGATGTTGCCTTGTCTGCCAATTGCATTAATAAACCTCGGAATCCTATTGTTATTCCAATCCTTATAGGTTTAATCGCGCCTTTAATGCTTTTAATAGAAGAAGAGAAAGGCGGAAGGAGTGGGAAATGGTGTTCGTAGCAATCAATACATTCATTGCGTTGTATACGAGAAGGAATACTTAAAAATCTGAAATACTATTCAAAAAGATTAATTCAATATGAATGAAATGGGAACGGTATGAAAATCTGAGGAAGGTGCCGGACGTTTTAATAAACAAACCGAGTATGTGAAAATTTTATGGAGTGAAGCATTGGGCGACCGGTTACAGGAGTTAGGTAGAAAAATTGAGGACTTTAATACGGTTTTGGAAATAGGGAGAAAAAGAGAGGTTTAATAGAATCACAAAAATAATAATAAAAGGCTATGTTGTCTGTACGTTGGTCTGAGTGTAATGTTATTAAAACCAGAATAACTCGATCAAGGATGTAGAGAGAATATTGAAATTTGCCAGAAATTTATATAATGAGAATATTTTTATTTAGAGTTGACATGGTAATTTAAGAAATAAATGCCCATTTCGGCGCTATTTTGAGGGGGAATATATTGCATTTCCTCCGAAAAAAATTTATAAATTTTAATTTAATGAAACAATATTTTATATAAACTGAAAATTAAAAAAATGTATAATTGAGTATATTACAGAAAGTTAAAATAATTCTGGCAAGCTAAAGTTGTCTAGCGTAATGTTTAAGAAATTAATATTCTTTTTATGTAAGATTTGTATCTGTGTATATCACTCTGAGAGAGATAGCTACATTTTTGATTGGAGAATGAGAAGAAGAATATGAGGGTGAAAGGGAGGAGAATTGGAGAGAGGAAGAGGGACAGTGGGAAAAAGTGAGGGTGAATAATAAAAGGGAGAGAATGGTGGAGAATTGAAAGGACGAGAGAGGAAAATACGAGGGAAAGGGAGAATATGGGAGAGGGAGGGAAGAAAATGGGAGGAAGGCAGAGAGAAAGGGAGGAATAATGGGAAGTGACTTAATTTAAATACATAATCTGCACATGGCCGTCATATTTGACGGGCAATTACGCTAGTACTATATAATCACAGTAGTCAAATACGTTTGATTTTATAATTGGCGGAAGCGATATTGATGCTCGGCGTTTTTTTAAATTGAAATATTAGTAAGAATTACATCTATTTAGAATACGAGTTTGCAAGCCACGGCCATTTCATCAATTTCTATATGGTATGCGCATTCGTATGTTTCCAGCAGGAGGAATCATGTAGTGAGATTTTGTTGATTGTTACATTAACAAGAAGTCCAAACCAGAACTAATGCAGGCTGGTTTCCCAAAGTTGACGTCCCGAATTCATTACTTATATTGACAGGAAATGTTTCAGTATGTGTTAGTCATTCCAAGGAATTCTCATACCATAAATACAACTTGTAGTTCATAATTTATCAATGATAGAGAAAAATTGGAAAACATATAAATAGAGCATTTACAGGTTTAAAATACGAAAAACAATGTCAAAATCTCTTTCTGACAATATATTTTGCATGTAATTTTTATAAATCAATTAATTTAATAACTGTTACTGTTTTACGCTAATATTTATGGGTCAACTGTACATTGCTGTGGAGTCGTGGACCGGAAAAGAAAATAATTCATTTTTTCACTCGTCTATGCTCAAGCCAAGTTCGGTAATAGTTGTTTCCATGGCAACAACCCGATATGATGAGATTTAAAACGCAAAAACGCTGTTTTAGTAGAAATTCAAGAAAATAAGATTAATTAACAAAATTCAGTGATAAGAATTATCGTAGAATCTTCATTATTTTCCCCATAGAGCAGTATAAACCTCGCCCCGATATCAAAATTTTAATATATTTTAAAGTATTAAAGAATACATGTCTGCACGATGGATTTGAGATTTCCAATTTAAAACAAATAGGGAACAATCGTTCCTGGAATCGAACCAGGGACTTCAATCTTCGCCAAATAAAATACAGCCCGGAGGTGGACCCTGGCAGCACGAGCCTAATACAAAATTTCGTGAAAATCGGTCCATTGGTGCAAAGGTTGTTAGTATGGGACACACATACATACACACAGGCTGTTTCCTTTGGAAACCATCCTAAAAATGAAATCTAGCATATTGGTTTACATTTCATAGATATTTGACGGACGCTTTATATATATATATATATATATATATATATATATATATATATATATATATATATATATGGATGTCAACAAGGTGTTGGGATGAGGAAACCCAGTGAGCACTCACCAATCAGACGACTTCAGGTTGGCGAGGCCCCGGGGATGTCGAAGCGACACACGTAAAATAACACAAAAACACAGAAACATCACAAACGAGAGTTCTCTCTCTGTAGCTGAAGAAGGAGTAGTTCCGAAAGCTTTACGTTTGTGATGTTTCTGTGTTTTTGTGTTATTTTACGTGTGTCGCTTCGACATCCCCGGGGCCTCGCCAACCTGAAGTCGTCTGATTGGTGAGTGCTCACTGGGTTTCCTCATCCCAACACCTTGTTGACATCCATATATTCATTTTACCTTTCCTTTTCCGTAAGTTGTTATATATATGTATATATATATATATATATATATATATATATATATATATATATATATATATATATATATATATATATCGTTCGATTCATATCCTATATTTATAAATAATCAAGAGAAAATCATTTCACTTCTTCACTTGTTCAACATACCGCTAATATTTAACGCATCACATTTTCATTCAATTAAACAAATACGTGTAAGGTAAACGTATAACATGTTTCATCTTTACTGTTAAAACGCATGAATTCGTTTTAAAAACGAAATCGTAATCATTTCCTTTCACCATGCATCTTTTGATTAAAAACGCTTTTTAATTCCGAGGACTAGGGGTTGTTGATCTTGTTCTCAAACAAATTAGGCAGATGGTGTCCGATGTAGATGATAACTCATTTCGTTTCACAACAAAGATCTCTCGCTCTTGGCGGAGTTTCATCCCGAAAAAGCAAACGTCTCGCTCGCTCTACGGGGAGCAAAAGGAATTCTGGGAAGGGAGTTTACCCCTATTACAGCGATGTTCCTCGAAAGTTGTGTGTACCGAGTAGTCGGATTGGAGAAGACTCGATAGGGACATCTTGCGCGGCGAGGTGTTAACAGATTGTGTGCATCGGGGACTGAACAATCGGTTTTTGGACTCATCCATCCTGGAAGAAATAGAGGATACGGAATGGATGGTGGAGAGAAAGGGAGTCTGAAGTTTGCGGAGGAAAGAGAGAACGAGATATTTATCTACGTAATGCTTGCGAGGACAAAATAAAGGGGGGAAGGGTGTGAGGGCGAGTGCGGTCGAGAACAGCTCTTTGCGAAAGACAGGAAGACGATGGGGGAGAAAAGTTTAAGCTTCGTATAAATGAAGGGAAAATTTTTTAAGTAGGAAGAAGGTTGCGGGGTTGATACAAAAGAATCCAGCTGAATTCCTTCAAAGGAAACGATACTGCAAAACCAATGCCTTTTTCTAGGTAGCTTTTGATGCGAGAAATTTTGTAGGTATTGTGTTTATGCATTTGGATGGAATGCTATACTAAACCCAAGTCTTCAATTCTTGGAATTCTTTCCTTCAAATACCATCAAAGAAGGAGCAATCGATAGTGAAGTATTTAACCAATGTAATCAGGGATTTGCATATATCATACAGGACTGTTTTTCGGAAGAGGAAACACTGAGAAAATCGTTAAGAATCGGTAAAAGAGAACTCAAATTACACCACGTTCCAGTCGACAGAGGAAACCAAATTTTATAATTTGAGTAATTTTGACAAAATTGGGAAAGATTTTATTTTTTAGGAAGTTTTGTTTCCATTAACCATCAAAGCAGCTATTTTTCCAATTAAGAGTATTCATCAAGCTCGCTATAAGGTATTTGTTTAATCATCATGTGTTCATGTTCAATTTTTTGCCTATTATTTTTATTTATGATAAATAATTTGAGCAGATATATTTAAGAAAGGATTGAGACTCATCTTGTTGAACATTTTATTGATGGTCTCACATCATCAGTGAAAATTTCAATATAATTTGCGACCATTTCATGTCATAAATACATTACAAGCTAGGAAATTGTTTAAGAGCTATAATTAAAATTAGTATTTCCAAGACTGGAAATATGGATCAAAGTCATTCACAACTCCGAAGACAAGTTTCATATCTTTTAATGTGGCAAAGCAGTTAATATACCCATCAGACAAAGATATATCATTAGAATGAAAATCGTTAAATAAAATACACCGGGAAAAAGTCAAGGCGCTTTTATTGCTAGAAGGAAACATTGACAGCGATTTCCTCGAGCGATTCTGTGGGACGAAACATCCTTTCATCTTCCACTCCACTGTCTGCCTCTCTTTCCACTTGAAAAATCATTCCTCCCTTTGTTTTCACCATTTTTTCTTCACCCAGTTCCTACATTACGCCTCATCCTCTCATATTCACCTGGCAACAACCGCCCTTGCGCACGCGCGAATTCCACGTCGTTAAGACGGTCGTGACGAAAGTCGTTTTATATAATGAGGACTCGCGTGTTCTTAGCGAATGTGTCGTTTCAAAAAGGAGAGAGTGCCGGAGGAGCTTTTCAATATCGGAGAGAGCACGAAAGGATTGTTTCTAAACGTTGGCTGAGGATCTGCGAGGGTATGAAGATAGGGAAAATGTCTCACTCGAGTATGTCACCCAAAAATGGTGGTACCTTTACCTTTTGATTCACTTTTAGCTGTTTGAACTTGTAACATCTGCTGGAGCAGTGTCTCTCTCTATATCTACCTACATCTTCATCCCTCCCTCTTTCTTTCTCCCTCTTTCTCTCTTCCTAACTCTCCCTCCCTTTACCACTCTTCCTCTCTATCTTCCCTTCCCTCTCTCTTCCTCTCTTTCTCTCCCTCCATCTCTCTTCCTCTCTCTCTCCCCCTCCCTTTCCCTCTCTCTTCCTCTTTCTCTCCCTCTCTCTCTCCTCTCTCTCCCTCTCTCTCTCCTCTCTCTCCCTCTCTCTCTCTCTCCCAGTCTCTCTCCCTCCCTCTCTCTCTCCATCTCTCTCTCTCTCCCTCTCCTTCCATCTCTCTCTCCATCTCTCTCCCTCCCTCTCCCTCCCTCTCTCTCCCTCTCTCTCTCCGTCCCTCTCTCTCCCTCTCTCTCTCGCGAGTGGTACGATATCTTCAAGTGCCGCCACCTGATGCCTCCGGCCCGCGTGCAAAAAACCTCTCCCTTCGGCGGTCGACTCGCCAGTTTGCTGCCAGAAGACGGGTAGCGAAGGAGAGGGGGAGGAAAGAAAGCAAGGGAAGACGAAAAAAAGATTATATAACAGGGGTGGCCAAACAGTGGCTCTTTTAACTTAACGTGCGGCTCTTATTCATTTACAGTCAAGGGCGTATCAAGTCTTACCACATCAGAGTGCGATAACACTGTACGAATATGACCTTTTGGGTATGCTTAATGGGCACGCAGTTTCTCTGTATTGCATCAAATACAAGTTATGTTTACTGTTCATATATATTTGAGTGCAGAATGCGTGTCTTGCGGCTTTCAAACTTAGGAAGATTATCATATGCGGCTCTGAGGGTAAGCAGGCATGGCCACCGCTTTTATATAACATGGTGTGTAAAATCATGTATATTCAGCAGTGTGTGTGTTTCTAGCTTAAATCATCCTCATTAGATTCCATCAATTTCTTGCTTGGCAAACTCGCCATTTGAGAGGGAGGAGTTTTCTTCGATGCATCTCTTCGAGGACATCCGTTGGGCAGTTTGATACTAGCTTGGCTAGTTCCGTCCCAACCAAGAAAACATCCGCATTCAAAAACGAGAAAATTGATCTGTTACGATAGTTCAGTGGTTGAATATCCGCCAGGCAAGTGGAAGACCCGGGTTCGATTCCCGGTCATAGCAGACTTTCTTCTCGTTTCAAAATTGTTCTCATCCTTTGTAGTTTCAGAATTCAAAAAAGTATTATCTCAATCTCCCAATTTCTTAATGGGATTCTAATTAAAATTGTTATCGTTTCATTGTGGTCTGTAAAAATTTTGATTTTTACAGTTAAAAAATCTTCCAACAATGAATCTGTGCAACTTTAAGGTGTTACAGATCATACCCTCAATATAGAGTCATTCGCTGGATTGGTTTAGATTATCGAAGTTTCGTTAACCGAATGAACCGTAGCTTAACGTGTTAATCCGTGATTATGATATTTTGAAAATAAACAAGATCCTGAGGTTCCTAAAAAAATTTGTATTGCTTTGTTTCCAAAAATAGCGATATATCTGTCATTACTATCTAATGGTATCATTGTATAATATCCAAATGGAAATGTCACTTATTAGTATTCAAACCTAGTAAAAATTCTAAAGAAAAATTTTGTTTCCCTCTAAATATTTGCCCTTTGTATTTAACCTTGGCTGTGTTATGAGCGTCCTGAAATTACTCTGAGGCTTTTAATGAATAAGATTAAAGACGGAAATGATTTATATAAAGCGCAGCGTTGGGCATACAAAGAAAAGAGTATCAGGGCGAGATCGAAGGGCATGTGAACTCATACTAATATATCGTTTCCACATCGACGACTCATCTAAAGAATGATATGATGGAAGGGTTCATAAACGTAGAAAGAAATAAAAGTCGCAAGTGAGGAGTTTCCACGGTCTCCAAATATTTATACTTACTATAAAGCGCGTGAATATTTGATAGAGAAAAAAGGCGAAAACTTACTTCTACACACCAAAACCTTGGAGGAAATTTAAAAAAGAATAACATACTAGTCCTAGCAGAATTATTTATACGGAAGCGGTCACGAAATGTCTTGAGTTCTAAGTGGGCATTTCCCTCTCCTATACTCTGTTTCTTATGTCTTTGCGGCTGAGAGAGAGATCGTAGAAGAGCTTTCCAGCACGTGATCTTACGGGAACCAATGAATATGAAGTAGGCGGAACCTCCCCCGTCGAGAGCTCATTCTCTCTCAGGCCTCCGTTGTGCATACATCGCGTCTCTGAGTGCTGAGTTGCCACATGCTAACCTTCGTTGTTCGAACAGACAAGCCTCCCGTCCCGGTAGCTCACCGCTGGCATCTTTCTTTTTCTTCTGAGCTCTCCACAACGTATTCCAGTTGAGTAGATATGGCAGCGCCGAATTTGTGTTCTCCAGCGAGTAGACATCTCCTCTCAATAGGAGGTGGGGAAACGTCTCCCCGCCTCCTAGCAGCAGAAACACACGAGCGGTCCCGAATACATACGAAAGGACTTGCGCAAAGATAAATGAAACAGACTATAGTCGTGCCTTGTGATGAAGACGCACAAATCCGTCCTTCGGAAAGGACGTTAAGCACTTTGCCTCTTAACACTAGAACGGTCGATGGGAAATTTTATCCCATTTTTAAGTTTGGATCGCTGCCAAACACAATTTTTGTTGGAGCGCTGCAGGTCTTCATGACTTTTCATGATATTAATCTAGTTAAGCACAGAAGAAGTTTCGCCCTCCCAAATGCCTTGGTTGAGATGTGACGTACATTATAGCCTAAAACTGCCGATGGGACATTTTTGTCCCACTGGTGTAATCATTACTAATCTGCTACTTTGTTTCAACATAGTATGGTACAGGCCTTCAAGAGTTTACAGTTGAGTTGAGCTATGACACTGATGTAGTTCCCTTCCTAAACTCTCTCTCTCTCTCTTGTTGGAAAATGTAGACTGCTGTTATGTGATAAGTTCATGTCAAGGAATCGTTTCTGAGAGTTACACAGATACCTCAGATTCGATGTCAATTCCACCAGGTCTGAGCACTTAAAACTGACAAGATTGCCTTTATTTCAGGAGTTGGGAATAGGTTCATTACAAACACTGAGACTTGTTACCGACCTGGAGCTTACATATCAGTAGACGAGCAGCTCTTTCCCATCAAAGCTATATGCCGATTTATTCAGTTCATGGCTTCCAAGCCCGATAGGTATGCACAGAGCTTCTAGGTTACTGTAGACACAGTAACAAAGTATATACTTCCCTTATCTTGGCAATGATGAACTGCAAACTTATGGTCAGCGCCTTTCCCAGTACGTAGTAATGAATCTCATGGAACCATTCCTGAACAAGGAAGAAATGTGACGTGCGACAATTTCTTCACTTCTCTGGTTTTGGTTGGTAATCTTAAGTCTAAATCTACTAGCTTGTTTGGTACAGTAAACTGGAGTAGAAGAGAAATCCCCTTGTATGTGAAAATTCACATGGAGCTTTGTATGGCACACAGGTACCAGTGGCGAAACTAGACCGAGGCAGCTGGTGCAGGTCCCCAGGGCCCATGCCCCTGGAGGGGCCCGGCCTGCTACCCAATTTATAGTCTACAATTAGTAGCTAACGAAATACCCTTAAGAATCATTACAAATATCATTTATACGTATCCGGCGCCATGGCCTCTAGTAACATCCCATACCATACTTTCGGAATTAGACTTTCATACTTAAGAAAATATGAGTGATTATGAGAAACGAGCTTAAATTTCTCTACTTGACTATACTTGTTCTTTCTTTCATATAGTGACTTAAACTACCTGTTTGGTGATCTCATGATTACCAATGTGTGTTGTATGTCGCTTTCAAATGAAATGCACTTAATTTCCTAAAACAGAGGTTAAATTTAAAAAATTACTGAATTATCACTATATTACATCATTAAATCTAATTTTGTATGAGACTGTACTTGCAAGAAAAAACAATATATACTTGTATCAACATATGATTCGTTCATTTACTTTCCAGACTGAAATTAACATGCAAAACACTCATAATTCAATATGGAACATTTTTGTTCCATCGGCCATTATAGGGTGGGCGAGAGTTAAGGCCGTTCTAGTGTAAATAGTGCTTATCGCAAAGTTACCCTCCTTCCTTCTGTGTGAGTTTGTGTGCCTGGGTAAGAATTGATCTTCTATGCTGGAGGTTGTTGAATAGGTTAATATACCGTTCATTTAAACTTTCAGTGTACTTATAAGTACTGAATGAGTACCGGTACAGGCTACTAGCCTAATCCAAAAGCTGAAGATGAAGATGATGTTTAATTTAAGCAATTTATCAATACTGTAGGTCGGCAATGCATTAAAAGCATACTGCATGGTTATAAATGAATATATTTTTAAATGAAACTTGCAGAAAACAAGTAGTTTTAAATATAACTAAGGAGTAGCTTTAACCTATAATAAACGAGCTGTATATATTATTTGTCTTACAAAATTCAGCAAATAATAATTGTTTTGGCATTTAGTTATTTTTCATTGTTCGGTTTTACAACTGTTTTCAAATCAGAATAATATGGTTATTGTAAACTTAATTCACTTGTATATATCTTATTTGAACATTACATAATACTCCAATTTTTTATTATATTATCCATGTTTACTTTCATATAAAGTATATATAGAAAATTATTTTTTCAGGTGGAGTTTATTGGTCACCAAAATGATAAATTTTTCCCTTGTGGCAAATTTTTATATACCCTTTTGCCTAAACCATTAAAATGGACTCAGATAAGAAGAAATGTTAAAAAAGTCAAGTAATTTTAGTGAAGATATAGAAAAGAGAATTTAAAAGATATAATACTCACTTTGATGATAAATGGATGCTGGTTACTGGTTGAAGAAGAAAGATTATTATACTACTTGGTGCAGCAAGTGTAGAATAACATTTACTATATATCATGATGGAGAGAGGGCAGTTAGAAAACGTACAGCTAGTAAAACCAATTTTGCAAATGTTAATTTGGTATTTTAAAATCAAAAGCCGATTTCTTCTTCCTAAGTCGACTACTAATGAGACATTGAAAGTTTCTGCAATGAAGTAGCTCAAATTTATCATGATATTCAACATCATCATTCTTATAATCGTATTGACTGTGGCTACAAATTAAACAGAGTATTATTTTCTGATTCAAATTTGGCTAAGAAGGTTATCTGTGGAAGGACAAAAAGTGAAGCTATAGTTAAAAATCTATTGGCACCTACGTTAGCTGAAATTATTCTTCATGAATTGAAAGTTAGTAGCACTGAACAAATTCCATATTCAGTTGATGTTTCCACTAAAATAAAAACTATTCCCTTTGGCCATTAAATTATTTGATAAAACTAAAGGCATTAATGATAGGTTACTTGATTTCTATGAAAGCTCTGATAAAAGTGCTCTAGGTATTTCTTCAGTAATGTGCCTGAAGCTTGAGGAAAATGTTTTAAAATTATCATGTTTGAGTTCATTTTCTGCTGACAATACAGCAGCTAATTTTGGTCAAAATAATTCAGTATACGCATAAAAAGAAAAAAATATACTTAAAGCTACATAATTGCAAGTGCCATATTATTCATAACTGTGTTAGAAATGCATTAAAACTCTCATCATTTGATGTTGAAAATTTTGTATTTAGTCTATGCTGAATTTTCTCATAACTCCAAAAGAGTAGAAAGTTTAAAATCATGCTTTAAATATTTGGAACTAGAATATGAAAAATTTTTAAAGCATATTATCATCAGTTGGCTCTCATTATATCCTGCATTAGATTATTAAGTGCTGGCCTGCTGTTAGACTATACGTACTTTTTAAATCTTGGTGAAGAAAATTGCCATAAGAGTATTTGGAAGATTATTTGTGATGAAGCAGGTGAAATAAGTCCACATATTACATAAAGTGAATGTTACTTACATTTTGTTTTCCAATTTATGTATTTATTAACACAATTTGTACTCATACTTAAAAAAATTATATAACTAGTACAGAAGTACATAACATAATGGTAGAACTTTTACACAAACTAGAGTGTAGAAAGAGTGATAAGTTTTTTCATCAAAGGTAAATGAAAGATTACTTGAATTTAATCCAAGTGACAAAAATGTGTTCATTGAAGAAGCCTTGTCTGCCTAAACTAGAGCAATAGATTATTTGAAAAATAGTATTATTTTGAAAATTCACCCATGAAGTATTTCTCTGCACTGAACCTAAAATCTGATGTATTTGAGTATGCTAAAGTTGTCCAAGCAGTCAAATATGCAAATATGATATTAATTAATGATTTACTGTATGAGATTTGTAATGTTAATCTAATCCTTCCTTCTACAAAAGATCTACAAATTCCAGTTGACAGAAAGTGTGCTTATTTTTATAAAACTGAGATTATTGAATTGCCCAAGTTATTATCATTTGTTGTATCAATTTCCATTAGTAATGCATATGTAGAAAGTTTTTTCTATAATGAACAATACGTGGAGTGATGAGAGAAATAAATGAGTATTGATCTCGTAAAAAGCTGACTTAATGGTTAAGCTAAATTTTGACATGTCTTGCTTAAGCTTTTCAAAATATATATTGAAAAAAGAACAGAATGATGTTCTAAAAGCAGTCTTGAGTGAGAAAAAATACGAATTTAAGACTAAAAAATCCTAATTTTAGTTAAAGAATTTTCTATTATTAAATATCTTAATTTATAAGAAACAACATGACATTGATTAAATTTTACATCAAAGCTTATGATTAGAGCCTGGAAGTTCAGGCACTATAAAATGTGAAAATAGGCAGGCAAAACGGCACAATAAAACAGGAAAATAAGCACTAAAAGGCATTTATTTTAACTCAAATATTACTATTGTATAGAGTAGGTATAACATTTCAATAAAATATGATTGCGACCGCTATTTATAACGTCTTCAAATATGAACTGTTGCATGAAAAAAAATGTTTTTTTAAATTTTCAAATTAAAAACTCTGTCTTCTGTCAGTTAGGATGTTTTAAAACTGAAGTCCATGGAAGTGATGGGCGTATTTAAATCAAGTGGTATCTGCGGAACTCGCCACAATTTCTGCGCTAGTATCCTCGCTATTATTTTCATTTTATTCAAATCTTTGTTGGCGGACACTTTTTCACATTAGTTTTTACAACTACACCCTTTTCACCTGGATCACGGCACATTTCACCTTGACCAACATCTCCTTCCTTTTTTCAAGTGATGTAATGGCGTCTGGCCACTTTGAGAAGTGGGCTGCGATGTTTGTCATATCGTGGCTGACAGACTTCTTTTCCAGGAGTTCTTTGACGATACGTATGGAATAGGCGTCTTCTTCATCGAAAGTGTTGACTAATTCTTTTATATTTCCAAGATTGACATCCGGCCATAGAAAAGTAGAGCGATTGTTGAGACATTTGCGTTTTCTAAAACTTCGGACCGAAGTAAATACATTTTTGATGGCTGACTAGCCTCCATGGTTCCTATTATGACGTTTGCAACGAACCTTCCCACAGCGTCTGTAGTCTCGCCGATAGAGATCCAAATTTTCTTGTCTCCAACATTATGTGATGTGAATAGTTTTTCCCCAATGTTGGCTCACTTGGAACCTCTTTTTTCGTATATTTTTCCAAAAACGCCTTCTAAGGACTGTTTTCTAATTTCCATAAAGGAATGCCGGCTTGGACGAAATATTTTCACAAGTTGAAGAAAAACTCGGAATGCCTAGAAGAATCTGAACTCGACAATCGTAAAAGGGTCGTCTTCTGGCTGTAGTCAGTCTTCTTATCGGTTGCAGCTTTATGTTTTGAGGACTTATACGCTGCGAGACAAAGTACTTTTTCTCCGAATTCACCAAATTATCACAAGGTGTACAAAAAGCACTAAACCGTCTGTCGAGAAAATATCAACAGCAGACTTTTTAATGAAATTGTTCAGTCTCTGCTTCGTGAAAACACTCACTTTAGGCATTGCGGCCACTAGAATTGAAGTATCACGTTCACCACACAAATAATTTGTTAAAAAACGACTGTTATGAACTGTATGAAAGACAAAAGACCACTGAGGGATGCTAGGAGTGAAAGGGAGGGTTCATTAGGCCTTCCCGAGCCACGGGTTTCCATAAAGATAACTCAGATCGATAGCAGTGGTCGGATTAAGATAAAAGCATAGCTGCGCCAATCGTCAGAATTTTATATGATACCGAACCGAGGGTGGGTAAAAACCGTCCTTGCAAAGTCAAACAAAACAGTATAGTGGCCAAATTTAAGAGATTTTGCAAAAACGAATGACATTTGGCAAAAAATTGGGTTAAATTGGAAAAAATATGCGCTTTTGAATAAAAAAGGAATACTTGGAAAAACATGAAAATATTCAAAAAGGGGCTTTTATGGAATTTTGCCTGAACTTCCGGACAATTCCTATGATTAATGTATTCATTGTATATCTTTTAAAATATAATTATATCTAAAATCAAAATACATATGTACCTATATCGAAATTATATAAAAATGCATTTATTTCTATACTAACATGATTTTTTATGCGTTCTTTGCACGAAGTGTAGGCATATAGGGGAGGTCGTTTCCGTCCGTCCGTCCGCATGTTTAAACCTGAACACCGCCCGACGTATTATAATGAAACTTGGTATTGGGGAGTTTTGCTAAAATTGGTCGACCTATTTCAATATCAATACATATATGTACTTTTGTTTAGTAGATTGGGAGAAAGCTTTTGACCGAGTGAAATGGGATAAAATGTTGGGTATTTTAAATAAAATATGAATAGATTGAAAAGATAAAATATTGCTTAAAAACCTTTACTTAGATCAAAAGATTAGAGTCAGGGTCAAAGGAGAAGAAACAGGAAGTACTTCAATAGGGATGGGAGTGAGGCAGGGATGTCCTATTTATTTATTTTTAATATTTATGCAGAAACAATAACAGAAGACGCGTTGATGGAAGAGAAAGGATTTAAGATAGGAGGTGAAAGTATTACCACCATTAAATACGCAGATGTTCAGGGATTAATAGCAGAAGACAAGAAAGAACTTCAGAGGATGAAAGACAGACTAGTGGAGATTGGCCAACATTATGGAAAGAAGATCAATGCTGAAAAACCGAAAGTCATGGTGGTTTCAAAAGAACATAAAGAATTAAATGGCAAAAAATTGGAAAAAGTAAGTAGTTTCAAATATCTTGGCAGCCTATTAGCGCACGATGGAAGTAGTACACAGGACATCAGAAGTAGGATTGCAATGGCAAAAGCAGCATTTAACGAGAAGAAGGAGCTTCTCACAAGCAAGAAAATAAATTTAGAAACAAGGAAGAAATTAGCAAAATGCTACATATGGAGCATAGCTCTTTATGGTGCAGAAACGTGGACGGTAAGGAGAAAGGAGGAAAAATATTTAGAAAGTTTTGAGATGTGGGTATGGAGGAGAATAAATGAAAGTGAAATGGACAGAGAGGAAGAGAAATGAAGAAGTATTAGAAATGGTGGGAGAAGATAGGATGCTAATAAAAATAATCAGAAAGAGAAAAGCATATTGGATAAGGCACATATTGAAAACACAGTGTTTACAAAGACGATCTTAGAAGGCAAAATTAGAGGAAGAAGAGGAAGAGGGAGAAAAAGAATAGGAATATTAGAGAAAATAAAGCAGGCATATAGTATTTATGGATGTATAAAAGAGGCTTCTAGGGAGAGAAAGAGAGATGGAGGCAGCAATTCAGCTATAACCTGTCTTGGGACAACAGCATGATGATGATGATTTCAATTTTGGTCATAATTGGACAAAAATGATGACCACTTTACATGTAGACCTAAAATGTTCCTTTGTTTAAACGTATTTTGATGAAATTTTGTATTGGGATGTTTTGCTAATTAATTGACCGATTCCAATTTTGGTTAAAATCATGAAGACCTACATGTTTATTACAACGTATCTCGCTTGCTTCTGGTTAAATTCTTATCTAAGAGAAAAATATTGAGAACATTGTGAAATTTCAAAGAAGGCATTTTGAAACCCTGTGTACTCCGACGTGGAGTACATCTTTCCAATCTTGTTATTATTTATTCATTCAAGCAACCCTTGTTCTATTTATTTGAAATACGAGTGACAATATTATAGTGTCGGAATTAGCCTACTAATGCAAAAAACACTGAAGGCGGATACCACTTAACGTCCCCTCCGAAGGACTTGGTGCTTTACTTGCCTGCCGTACTTACGACAAAATAGTCGGGATGCAGCAATCTCGGGATTCGAAACCGAGACCCGCTACGCTGAAGACCAGCGCTTAAGCTACTCCGTCTCCACTCCCAATTAATTTCATGCCACACGAAAAATTCATTGATTATTCCAACGCTTTGCTTAAAATAGTATGCACTATAACTGAAAAGGAAGCGTTTAATCTTGATGAAACTTGGTAATTGCCTCGCTTTCGCTTAGAATGGAGTTGAGTAACAATTTAGGGAACCTCAAAAGACTTTAAATGCTCAAAAGAGAACTATAGCCAGAAACGAGGGAAAACGTGCAAGCAAGGCAGACTAATGGGTGGCACATTTATCATCTTCCACAGCACGACGCGACGCAAGTTTTACGTGTAAGGAAACTTCTTGAGATGAAACAGTCGTAGGATTCTAATGACTTGCGCACTAAATTCTAATCGACGGGAATGAAAATAACGGAATAATTTAGGAAGAATTTTATTTTGTAATTGTAAATTTGATTTCAAAGAGAAATTTTTCCGATAATGGGTTACATTAATGTGTCCTTAATTAAAATATGGAAAAGTTCATATGATGTATATTTATATTTATTATTATGCTAAAATTATAACAGTTACTTTTCCCCTAGTTATATAAAATACTTTTGATGAATTGTTTACGGAAATGCGATCAAGCAACAGTTAGTTTAACGTAATTTCGATTTGTCCACATCAACACGTTTAAACGAAAGCATGGATCGAATTTAGTTTTATAATCTATTGGATTTTATATCCCAAATAATAAACCTTTGCATTTCCTTTTAACTGAATAATAAATAAAATGAGCCGCGCGTAATTAATAATGTTTTCATGGATGGATAAGTTTCGAATTACATTATCGTCCCTTCTAATAAAATATTAATACGGACAGATTATTAATAACTATCATTATGAACGATTCGCCTGAAACTCCTGGGAATTTAATTAAAGCCGCTTCCCTATATCATTTATTCCATTGAATGTTGTTAATAATAAAATGATGATACTGCCCTCCTGATTTTCATGCGAATTCCGTGTTCACGTCACAAAACCCCTGGCATTATCAACTACGCTGAAAAAACATGCGCGTAAAGGCGTGTACGAACGCTTTTTCATCATTTTAAAATTACCTCGTATGCAATCTCGGCCCACGCGCGGAACGAATTAAGACTCCGCCGTTTTTTAAACGACCCGTTCTCCTGCATAAAACACAAATAATTTCCACGGAATACGTTTAGTAAAAGTTAATTCCATTGGACGAATCCGTTAATCTCTATGATATTAAAAAACAAAATGGAGGGAAATTCAATTATTTTAGCGGATTTGATTATTTAAAAAAATCCTCTCCGTGCGGCTTCAATTTCCTCCTCTTTGGGATTCTGGGGGCAATTTCCTCCCGCTGATACCAGCTTTGATCAATGAGAGTGCATTTTTTGTCGTGACTGTGGTTACGCGAGACGATATGCGTACGCGAAAGTGAACGGGATGAAGGGATTCTAATTTTCCACGGGTGAAAAATAAATTTAAAAAAGCGACTGTCGGTTCCGTTTTTTCCTCTCTCGCATGTTCCATCCGTTAGCTGGAGAAAATCCTCCTCTTCAACGGTTTTCTCTGTCACATTTTATGCCCGATGTATTTGATATAGGTACTTCACGTTTTTGCGAATCCGACCCAAGTATGGTTTAAGGCAGGGCTTTCCAATCTTTTCTTGCTGACGTACCCCTTAGCAATGTGCGCGCGCGCACACGGTCTGTAAGGGCAGCTCACACTGGCGAAATTTGAGCGCACAAATATTTGTAGAATTATAGATAGTTTATTGTGAAATAGAAAAGCTCACGCTACTGTACCACGTTGCATACTAGTCGTAAAATCTTTGCACAATCCCCACGCCATCCTAGTTCGTAATTTTAATATATTTATTTACCTTTTTGACTGTCAAGGAAAAAATGGCGCCGCAGAAAAAGGGCGCACAATTATCTGAAATTTCAGAAAAGGTTGCACATGTCATGAAAAATTAAAGGGAACATTGCCACTTCAAGCATTTTTTTAACCTCTTAGAGCACTTATTTATGATGCGTATTCCCAATGATATTTTAAAGTGATATTGATATTTATAAAACCTGTATTGGGATACATAAACCATGTTTATAACGTTAAAATTCACAGTTTCAATTTTTTCTGGTTGATAATTTTATTCTTAGTCGTTACATCGCATGAAAGACGAAGTAGGAAGAATATTTTATTCTTTAACATTTTCGCGTACTCCCTCAAAACACTTGACGCATCCCCTGTTGAAACCCCAAGGTTTAAGGTGTCTTTGACGATTTCACGATGTGGAAAATAATTTCGCGTGAGGGATTCTTAGATCAAACTTACAATTTTGCTGAAATAAATGAAAGGGTATCATTTTAAAGTTAGGAACTTAACCAGTAATTTTTCTCGCAGTCTGATTTTCGCATTTGCCAGTTCCAATTGCTATTTCGGTTATTGTTAACGCGATATACGAGCATAATTCGAAAAGATTTTTACGCACACTAAAATAATTTTTGCGACACGCCTCATTGAACTTAAAATAGTGGCGTTTGTTGGCAGTTGAAATTTTATTTCACTGAGAATTTGACTTACTTTATGAAACAAAATGCTATTTTTAGCCATGAGACAACCGAATATATCAATAATAAGTTATTTATGAATAAGCCTGGTATAAAATTTAGCGAAAACTAATTTCGCAGTGGTTGTTTAGCATCATTCAAAGGAATTATTTGGTGATATAATAAGCACGTCTCACATAGTTAACATTTTCATATTTATAAAATCTGGAACAATAATACTTTGCATTTAAAAACATTATGACACATTTTCTTCTCCATTTATCTGATTAAGTATTTTGCGCGGAAGCATGTACAGTTTCTTAATATAAGTTTTGCCGTGAATTTAGACTTTTATTCCTATTATAAGCTTTCTCATCGTCTTTGCTCTTAGTAGGGTATTCGCTTCTAACTACTTACTGTTAACTTTCAGAAAGAACGGCGATTGGTGCAGAAACCTTGTAGTTTTGTGTAATCCATGCGTATTGTTATTTTGAACTGGATGCGTAAAATAATCCTTTATTTTGCGCTAAACAAACACTTCGGTTTGTTTTGGCTTTTTCGCACTCATTATTATGCCAGTATTTCCAATGGTATTTTTTAAAATAAGAAATACTTAACCTGCGTCTCCATCATGGTTAATAGCAGCAGCAGTAGTAATTACTTTCTATCTGATTATCATAGATCCACAAAATTTTCATCGTATCTTTCGCTTACTAAGGTTCAAATAACCAGCAAGTTTGGGGTGTTTTTCTAGCTCCGTTTCTGAGATATTTATAAAATAGAAAAGTTGAATGTATACCAAAAATAAACATCGGTAAAGTTTTAATAAAGTTGTTTAATATAGGACAACGATCATACAATCACATAGCATAAACATCGAGTTATATAGCTTATTTTCTCACACCGACACACGCGAAGTAAATAATGCATCTCCTAAAAAATGTCAAACGTTTTTGACGGGATCACAGTCAAAAGTTTTTTTTTGCGATCCGATCAAAGACCACAATCTCAATTTTTTTGCTAGGGTACTGTGTGTTGGCAGTTTCTGGAGGACAAAATTCCGAGTTCTAATTAATCAATTAATAAGCGATGCGAAGAGGGACGAAATTAAAAGTTCATAGCCGAACTGGCGTAAACAAACTCGATGAAGCACATCAATTTCGAGAGCATCCGAAGATCTTAATCCCCCCCCCCAAAAATTCCTAATCTTCCTCTTTGGATACACCCCTCAATCCCGAAGATAACTTTCGAGTTTTCTACCCGAGTTTTATAGAATAATCAATATTAAAATACCCTTACAAACATTCACAGGAGTTGGAAAAAGTTCTGTACCCATAAACGGTGGTATCAAAATTTCACACCTCCCTCTTCAAAATCTCGAGGATTTTTTTATCGTTAGCTCCTAAAACCTCTAAACGACGGTCCTCATTTCTCCCACCTCCAAGGTCATATACTGTAGAACTTGCAAACATTCCTGAGTCCTCCTCCTCCTTTAAAAAAAGAAGGCGTTGCTTTCTTGTTTTCAAGTCACGGTGACGTCATCCGGAACCCTTAAGCCGACACATTCTTGCCATGGAATTTTCCGCTAAACCGAAACAATCTAAACGGTTGTCGGAGATACGCCCCAAGAGAAATTCCTAGGTGGTATGCGTAAAATTGGCTCGGGGAGAACCATATCCTCGCCCGAACGATCCCCGGATATCGTTCCATCGAAACCCTTCCCGAACGAGTTAAATGTTATCGTGCCGCGTTTGTTTTTAGTCGAAATTTCGCCCCGCATTTCGATCTTCGTCCCTTTTTCTCCCGCTCGTCGAAAAACTCCGTCTTATTTCGCTATTTATCTCTCTCCTGTATCCATGGAGACGAAGAGGAAGGAATTTGTCAGTAAACAATTTCGTGCGGCAGATATATGCCTTCGAATAACGTCCACATAATTATCGCATCATAAATAGCGCGATGTGATTTATAGATCGCGGAGCATCTCAAACAGCTGCATTTTTTTTTTGTTTATATTCATGTGGGAGACCGACGCAAACATTATTTGTCATCCGATTTTTATGTTCAAAATTTTGTCGCTAAATTTTACATTTTTAAGACATGGAAGTATATTTACATGTGTATGAAGTATTAAGTATTGTTTGGGACATATGGCTTAGTATTCTCTCTGACATCAGGCTGTATTATTGGTTGGATTATAAAACTTTATGCACCAAATTTTAAAATATTTATGTTTTTTGATATAATCTCTCCAACCGAACCTGGTGGTTGGTCCCTTCGCATTTCCAGCTGTGCTCTTAATTTTTGCACAATATCATTCATCTCTTCAGTCTATTATGAATGGTACTATCCACAAATATTAGATATCATTTGATTTAATTTAACCGTCTAGTCCAGGGGTCGGCAACCAATTGCACGCGTGCCAGACAGGGCACGCGAAAAGATTTAACACGATAATTCTGAGAAAATTGCGAGAATTAAGAATTTTAAAAAGAATTTCACTTTTGTTTTAAATATATTTCGTACTTTGATGATAAATAATTATATTCAGGATACTATAATAATAAGTTTTGTAAGCGTTCATCATAGTTATTCTACATATCGGTAGATTTTTGGCTCAGCCAATCCACTTTATAGACAAAATAAATTTAATAGTGGCACGCGCGAATGGTCACATTATGAATATTGATAGCGAGCGGCGCCCAATAGGAAAACGTTGCCGACCTGTGGTCTGGGCTGCAGTAAGATTTTGAGTGGGTCGCGGCGGAGGCGTGACCTATACATTCTAATGTCACTGGACGTTTACGCAGTATTATTTGTGACATCAGACCCTACGATTGGATTATTTTAATCAAAATCCTTATAGCCATCTTTGAGTCAATCCAAATTTTCTATAAATCGCCAAGAATAAACTACCCTTTATTTTTGTAAAATATCATTTTTACGAAAAAAGGTCTGCAAAAGATGATATATTGCATAAATACTAGATATCATTGGATTTTATGTACGCACTTGGGCCCTAGAACCGCGAACGGACCGACAGACAGAGAGGCAGTATGGCGAAAATCACTTTTATGGACACAGGGACACCTAAAACGTGTATTTCCATAAAAATCTCGAAGTCGGATTTTTCAAAAACACAATACTTTCTCTGTATACTACGTGTATGAGAAAGTAAAATCATATTCGACGTTTTTTCCGTTCGACTCTCTGCTCTCTCGGCCAACATTGTCTTTTTCACACATTCACGCAATCTCTACCATTCCGATCCGTCTCCCTCTGAACGCGTCATCTATTCACTCCCTAAAGAGACCACGTGGTCTCGCCGATGGCTCCATTTCCCTCCACACATTTTATCCGGTGTTCCCTCGCCGAGGATGGCTCTCCGAGGCTTTCAGATTACCCATTTCTTGCGCACCTCAGGATGTGGGTCATGAGAGAAGACAGAGGTCAAGAAGTCGAACCCCGTCACTTCACATACGGCGGAGTTGCCTGTAAATTCCCTTCCGTTAGCGATGAAACTTGCATGGAATTTCTAATCGAAAGCTTGTGAAAGTTAATGTTTCCAAAAGAATTGTAGCGATATTATTTTCAGAGCATTTAACATTGCACATATAATATTTGCTTTTCACGAGTAAATGTCGTCTGACTAAGCATAAGCTCAGCGCGATAGCTTAGCCAATCGAAACGAAGATTTGTAGAATCCCAGAAAATACCCATAGTTGCGGTCACATTCGTATTGAAAGTATTAAATTTTCCAGCATTTAGAAATCCATACCTATTCTGATATATTATTGGACATTTTTCCAAATATTTTAACCGTAAACATAATTCAGACAAAGGAATGTGAAGTCGATTTTACTGGTCACATTTTGCTTCGTAAAACTAAACATTGTGTCAAAATAAGCATTTTAATTTAAATTGAATGCTCACATTCACTCTATAACAATTAATGGGAATTAGAATTTCAATTATACTGGATTTGGTATCGATTAAAACTGAAATGAATCCAGTACTCTTATAGTTCGGTCATTTTATGATTGGCGCTGTTATATTGGAAATATTTATCGAAGAAGTAAGGTACGAAAGGTTTGCCTCACAAGTCAACATCGAAAAAAGTCGTAGTATATTAATCATAAGTGCCAACCGTTTACTGTATCATCGTGGTAGGTCGGTGCGAAATATGTCTTCCTATATTCATCTACATCTACATGATACTCTTCAAGTCACCGATATGGTGGATGGCAGGGAGTGCAGTTCACCAAGGGTCCATAATTTTCCTACGTTAACTTTTCCTATTCTGTTCTCTTATCGTCCTAGGGAAAAACGATCCTCTATATCGCTCCGTTCTACAGTCGATCTCGCGAGTCTTATCCTCACTGTCCTGCCTTCCGAGATACGTCGGGCTTCTGATAAGTCCCTCCGACATAAATTTTACCAGTAGTTTAAATCTAGCCTGCAGCCTACGTTCCTCTAACGATGTCCATTTCAGATTTTCTATTAATGATGTTACGCTTTGTTTACTATCGTAATTTTTCTTTACAAATTTAGCTGACCTGCGCTGAACCTTTTCTATCTCGTTAGTGAGTCCCTTTTCGTAGGATGCCACACAGCTAAATCATATTCGACCTGTGGTCGAACCAAGGATAAATAACATAATTCTTTCACTTTTTGGAGCTATTTTGAACTATTCTCCCTATAAAGGCCAGCTTTTGTTAGCGGCACCTATGAATCGGCGAATGTGGGTGTCCCACAAGAGATCACGATGGATCGTGACTCCAAGGTATTTAATCGAGTCTGAAACTGGAATCTCTACTCCGTCAAACGAATAATTTACAACCAACGAGATAATTTTGGTTCTCCAGAAATTGATGACGCAGCTTTTCTGTTGGTTAATCTCTAACTGCCATTCCTTACACCATAGACAAATAGCTTCTAGATCATTTTGGAGATATTGATGGCCTTCCGGATTGCTTATTTCTCTATAAATGACGGTGTCGTCCGCGAAAACTCTAATTTTACTTCTGACTACTAAGCTGATATGGTTTATATAAATTAGAAATAATAACGGAGCAATTACACTACCCTGCGGAACGCCAGAGACAACCTCCACTAATTTCGAAGATTTAATTTATATAATTTATAAAAACCTTCGGCTACCTATGAATTAAAAATTCACGAATCCAATTTTAGAATTAACGCCTAAGGTTTCTAATTTCGTTATTAACTTCCTGTGCGGTACCTTATCAAGGGCTTTTCTAAAATCTAAGATGGCATCGACCTGCCTATTATTTTCTCCTCTTCTCATACAATTTACAAAAAGACCGAGCTGAGTATCAGAAGACCTACCTTTACTGAAGCCGTGTTGACAATCATCTAACAATGAATTACTATCAAGAAATCGCACTATGTTGCTAACGACTATATGCTCGAGAATCTTACACGATATCGAAATTAAGAAAATCGGTCTGTAATTTTCTGGGTTCTCCTTATCGCCGCCCTTATGAATTAAGGTAACGTGCGCTAACTTCCAGTCGTTAGGGACCTCTCCGCGGGATTTCTCGAATATTATTCGAAGAAATGAAAGGTGCTATTTCTTCAGCTAATTCTTTTAAAAAGTCAGCAGGACTCGGGGCCAGTGGCATTGTTATGTCTGATGGAACTTAATTCCTTTGCTATTCCCACCTCAGATAATACTATATCGTCCATCAGGTCCCTCCACTGATGGCACCTTCAGTATAAACCTCAGTCATAATGAATTTGACGTTTATGTTATTGAAATAAATTCAATACCTACATCCAATTTACCAGTTTGCCTAGGAACTCATACATTTCCCCAATTATTTTTGTCCGCGCGCAAGAACAGACCACGCACAGAAACCGGCTGGGGAGAGATAGTACACGCCTAGTTCTGCCGTCCGGGAGCGTTATATTCATGTAAAGATGGGAAAAAAGAGTAGCTATAGTTGTATGTTAGTGGAAAGGACGACGCCAGACCGTTGGATTTAAAGGAAAAATAGATACGCGGGGACATTCGGGTTTCGCCTTTATTGCCGCGGATCAGGAACGAAAAGCTTTAGAGAATTGGATGGGAAAATAGCGTCAGCGAGGGTGGAATAAGAGGGATTGAGGGGATAAGGATGTCGTTCGCTCGCTTTTGGTGGAGAATAAAGCGAGAAGAATGGCGCGGAAGGAAAAGCCTCGCCGTCCTCAACTCTTCTTGCCTTCGCTTCTTGTCGTTATCGACTTTCCTTATTCCCAAAGTAGCTAGATTGATATGCTTGGCAGAAAGGAAACGATCCAATCGTGTGCATGTGTGTGTGTGTGCATGGTGGCAAGTTGGAACAGTTCCATTCTTTTGCGATTTTTTTGGAACTCGATGAACTTCTACTCATATCGCAAAAAGTGTTCACGGGAAAATGTGAAAAGAAAAAGTAAACAAGGAATTGTTTTAAAAAGGTTCATTTTTATTGCTTTTAGTTTTACGCTTTGAGCAATTAGCAAAAAGCTCTCTGGGCCTTGCTCTTTGATGGCTACAGCTATTAAAGATTTTTTCTCTAAATTATTGACCTCGTCATATTCCGTCAAAGAAGGTGGGCGAACGGAGGGAAAAATCGAAAACTTGAGCGTCTTTCTTCTGAACATAGAGAATTCCAGTATCTCTATACTTTTTTTATAAAATTATGCCCTTGGAGAATTATTGAGCTCACCTTATGGCTGAGAATAAATTCCAAAATATACTCTTAGGTACAAAACACAGGATAATTATATGCTTATTTTATATGGTTATTTTAAGTATCTCTAATTGCTATAAAAAGTTATAAAACCATATCCGCCTTTTGACTACAAATTAGTCGTTTTCGGTGATAATTAACCGAAAGTAGTCACCTGGCCCTTGAAGAGGACGGACGTGCCTTTCACTTCCTCCTGCGAGCGCTGACCTGCCTGCGAGCGACACCTGTAGTAGTAGCAGTAGCTGTAGTTTAGCTGTAGCCGTATTGTTGTGTTAAGTAGAACTAGTATTTTTCTATTTATTCTATTTATTTTTTCATCTTCTTACGTTAATTGTTTTGTTGTAATTGTAGTTTAACTCATCTTTGAGCGTAAAGCTTACTCATCCTTCTCTTGCCGTATCATAGTAGTTAATTGCGTCTCTCAGCCACTAAATCCGTAATCTTTGTAATATTTATTTATAGTAGCGTATTACCTTACTCGTTCTTAATTATTTCCTTTTACCTTAGCATTTCTTTAGCTTCTAAATCTACATTGCTCTTGTGCTAAACTTTCTTGCTTATTTACTAACGTTGTTGGTGTAGTGAAACACTTTCCCTTTCACTTTTTACCTGCGCTCGACCCTAATTTAACCTTGAAGACAGCCAACCGCGTATTTACGTTAGTCCTAGTATATTTATATAGATAGTACAGATTAGTTAAGAGGATAGGATGGCTACTCCGAGGACTCCTGTTTCCTCCTTCTTGCGCGACGCTGGTTGCGAGGCCATGAGGTCTCGGATCACGGAGCTGGAGAGGGTGGTTGCGGAACTCCTTCAGAGGGTGGAAAGGTCGGAGGCAGCCTTGGCGCGTGGGAGGGGTGCGGGTTCTTCCCTGAGAGCAAACCGCGCCAAAATGGCGGCTCGGGTTCGCCTGGGTGCGGAAGCCGGCAGAGCGATCGGGGAGGCTCCTGGCTCCTCTTCGCGGGTCGAGGGTCCTCCGGTCCGGAAGCCCGATGAGTGGTGTGTGGTGTCCACTCGGGGGGATCGTGGGGTGGTGTTGCGGAGACAGGGAGTTGGGAACGCCTCGGTGGCCCCTCTTCCTGTTAGTAATCGGTTTGCGGTGTTGTCGGAGGACGACTCCACTGCCGTTACGCCCGTGCCCGCTCCCGTCTCCTCGGTGGAGGCCGGGCCCAAGGAGAGCTCGGGGGGAAAGAGAGGGCTGTTAGTGATAGGGAGCTCCAACGTCCGGCGTGTGGTGGCGCCTTTACTGTCACGGGCCCGCCGGGAGGGAGTTCACGAGCGGGTGTTCTCCAGGTGTATACCAGGAGGTTCGGTGCCCCAGGTGACGAAGGAGTTCAGGGTGTCGGTATCGGGCACGGGTTGCTCCTCGCTGCGGGTGGTGGCCCATGTTGGTACCAATGACGCTTCGAAGCGCGGCTCCGAGGAGGTCTTAAGCTCTTTTAAGGACTTGGCCGCTGAGGTTGCTCGTGTCCGAGAGGAGTCTGGTGCTGATGTGCGGCTTTCCATCTGTAGCATTGTTCCTCGGACGGACTGCGGTTCTATGGTTTGGAGCCGAGTGGTCGGGCTGAACCGTAGGCTGTGGGACTTCTGTAGGGGCAATGGAGTGGACTTCGTTGACCTGAGGCCGGTCCTGGACTCATGTAGGGCATCCCTAAACGGTTCTGGTGTGCACTACACTGCCGAGGCTGCGGAGGCGGTAGCGCGTAGGGTGTTTGAGCATTCTAGGGCTTTTTTAGGTTAGATTTAAGCAATTGCAATTTTTTAGCAAGCGTTGAGATGCACGCCATTAGTAGATCAGATGGTAAATTAGGATGTAGGCAGCTTACCGGTACGGAATTAATTGAGAGCACAATAGGGGAAAATGTAAGAAATCCGTGCGGTAACAGAATTATCGAAGGCATGGGGATAAACGATTTTCCATGCAACAATTCCGTAGATAATGCGTGCGACCTTAACAGCGCTATAAACCCGACGTTAAGTAACAGTAGAATACATTCCAAGCGTAGAAATAGTCGACATAGTAGGAAGGATAAGGAGGCAGTAAATAATAATAATTATAATCTTAATAATAATAACAGTAATAATAGCTCAGTAGAGCGCGAGGAATCGTTACGTAGTCATAGCGAGAAATTAAAAATCATTACGGTTAATTGTCGCAGCATTCGCAGGAAGGAGGCCGAATTTGAACATCTTATTCGTAGTCTGCGTGCTGATGTAGTTATAGGCACTGAAAGTTGGCTTACGGCAGACATAGCCAGTCAGGAGGTCTTTCCTCATGACTATAGCGTATACAGAAAAGATCGATGTATCCGGTCGGGAGGTGGAGTCTTTATAGCAGTTAGCAATAAATACGAAAGTTACCCAATACAGATTAACGACGACGAAGTCGAAAGTGTTTGGTGTCGTGTAAAAGGAAGCGACTCAAAAACTATAAATATATGCGCTTTTTATAGACCCCCAAATGCGAGCGTGGAAACTATTCATTCTCTGGAGAAACAAGTGGCGACGCTAAATTCGTCTAATAAAGATAAAGCCATTATAATCGGGGGCGATTTCAATCTTCCGTCAATAGATTGGAGGCATAATTGCTTTTATCCCGGAGGTAGAGAGCGTGAATCGTGCGAGGCGTTACTAGAAACTTTCGGTAAGCACTCATTGTATCAATTAGTGAGATTTCCCACGAGATTTAATAATATATTAGATTTATTTGTTACTAATCTTCCTGAGCGTATGAATAGAGTATCTGATGCTGAGGGAATAAGCGATCACAAGGCAGTTTACGTGGAATTTCAGTTAATTATTGAGAAACAGGTTAAGGCCAAAAGAAAACTTTATGTATTCGCCAAAGCCGATTTCACAAGATTTAGGTCTTTTCTGCGAAATAAATATACTAATTTCTGCAATTTAACCGATAGTGCAGACGCGGAGGAATCCTGGTGCATGTTCAGAGATATGATGCGAGAGTGTACAGATAAATTTATTCCGAGCAAACTGAAGCGTGATAGTGCAGAGCCTAGATGGTACAATCAGGAAGTAAGAAGCGCTCTCCGACGTCAAAGAAAACTCCACTCTCGCGTAAATAACACATCCTCAACAGCTACGGTCGAACAGATTGCAATAATAAGGCATCAATACAAGGAGGCGCGCTCCATAGCCAGAGTAGCAATGCGTAATGCGTTTAACAATTATAAAAAGAAGGTTTTACAGGAAAACTTGAAAGAGAACCCAAAAGCATTTTGGTCTTACGTCAGGGAAGTTCAAGGTAGGGGCCCCACTATTGCGTCACTGCGGTCGGAAACGGGAAACGTAGTTCACGATAGTATGGATAAAGCAAACCTATTAAATCATCACTTTCAGAAAGCTTTTACTCGTGATGACGATGAATGTGAAACCCCTATTCCTATGCGTCAGGGCGATTCGATGGAAGATTTGGTATTTTCGGAAAATGGCATCGCGCTCCAACTTCATTCAATTAAGCCAAATAAATCTCCTGGACCGGAGGAAATTCCCGCGCGTGTAATGAAAGAATTAGCTGCTGAAATCGCGCCGTATTTGAAAATTATATTCGAGAAATCCATTAGAGAAGGAGTAGTTCCTAAAGATTGGAAGGTGGCACATGTTACGCCCATCCATAAGAGTGGCGACAGAGAGAACCCCGAAAATTATAGGCCGATATCCTTAACTTCATTATCGTGCAAGATACTTGAGCACATAGTCTTTAGCTCTGTAATGCGCTATTTAGATAGTCATTCATTGCTTAGCGGATGCCAACACGGATTCCGGAGATGTAGATCATGCGAAACGCAGCTCGGCCTGTTCGTGGACGATTTGTTGCGATGCGGAGAGAAAAATACTCAGGTCAATGCCATATTCATTGATTTCAGGAAGGCGTTCGATAAAGTATCTCATAGGAAATTAATTGCGAAGTTAGGACAATGTGGTATCAATTCGAAAGTTGTCGGTTGGGTGAGAGACTTCCTCTCGAATAGGGAACAGATAGTTGTCATCGATGGGAAATACTCGTCCCCCGTTAAAGTTGCTTCGGGTGTTCCTCAGGGAAGTGTATTGGGCCCTCTGCTCTTCTTAATCTATGTAAATGATATGTGCTCGGTTGTTCGTAGTAAAATTAGGCTTTTCGCCGATGACACCGTTCTATATAAAGAAATAAAAAATCAGGAGGACCATCAGTCTCTGTGTGAAGACTTAAGAGCCATTTCAGCGTGGTGCAAAGAATGGCAAATCGAAATTAATTATACTAAATGTGCCGCAGTCACGTTCTGGAAAAGTAAGAACAAAGATTTAGGTTTCGAATATAAAATAGATGAAATGAGTATTCGACAAGCTGAGTATGTAAAATATTTAGGAGTAACCATTTGTCGAGATCTTTCGTGGGACATGCACATTCGTCGAGTTATAGGCGCGGCCAACAAGAAACTGGCATTCATAGGTAGAATAGTACGGAACACTACAGAGAAAGTACGCGAAACATGCTACTTATCACTGGTAAGACCACAAGTGGAATACGCAGCGAGCATATGGGATCCGTACGAGAAGGGACACATAATTCAACTAGAAAGAGTACAGCGCAGAGCAGCCAGATTTGTAAAACAAAAGTACGAACATAAGGAAAGCGTCACCTCTTTATTGAGCGATTTGAACTGGGTATCACTGGAGGACCGTAGATTGCACTCAAGGTTGAAACTTCTAGAGAAATATAGGTCAGAATGTCTAAAAGAGGAGGTAGTGGGAATAATTGTGGCACCGACGTATATAGGTAGAAATGATCGAGACGATAAAATACGTGAGATCGATTGTAGGACGGAGCGTTATCTAGGCTCGTTCTTTCCGAGGACAATAAGAGATCACAATAGGAAATTTCGAATTGCGTTAGGCAATCTTTAGGTAGGATTTGGTGCATTGCACCCCCTGCCACCCACCAACTTGGTGAATTGCAGGGTAACTTGTAGATGTAGATGTAGATGTAGAAAGTAGATTTTGAATTCTTTTTTGTGATAGTAAAGGCCCGTCGATGTAGTTGAATTCTGTGAATTTAAAACACGATGAGTAGATACAGAGGACATGAAAAATATCAGCTATTATAATCAAGACCGCGTAAAAATATGAATTTTGTCATTAAATCTCGAGCAATATTTTCGAATTTAATGCCAACGCATAATTTTAGGAATAGATTTTTTTAAGCTTTTGTTCTCTTTTTCAAAACCAGTGAAAATGTCATTACTTTTTTTGCAATGCATTTATCAAATCGTTCAAATTTCAGTCACACTTAGCACTTAAAGTTTCTTTTGAGATTGTCTTTCATATTTATTGGGAATCTTTAAGTAATGAATTTAAGTAACATATCATTCCATGGCGATATCTTGAAATTGCAAACACCTTCGTCAATGATGGTTGAAAGCCGAAGCGCAAATTCGCGAGCAAAGAGAGCAAAATGTTTCAAATATGATATAAACACCGAGTTACTATCTCTATGATTTCTGTTGTAACATATTGACATAACGAAAATATTGATTTCATTGCTTAATATAATGGCCACCATTTCCTTAGCAAAGAAGGGCCCTCAAATAATAAGGCGGTGACCCGAGGAAAAGAGACTCTCGCATTATTATTAAAGGCAGAATTAAAACATTGTTCCTTCCATCCGGTTCGACATATATATGTACGGAGCTTGCTATCACTCCTTTGCAGCGACTTTCCGTACATAGGTACCTCTTGACTTAAAATTAAATATCTGAGCCATATGTTTACTTTCCTCGACATAAAACTGAACGCCAAGGTTATGCTCGTACCCAGAAATTCATTCCGGGAGGGAAGTCTGAGGACAAAAACCAATTTCCAGTAATTGATTAAATAAAATTCCTATTCAAATAATATAAAGTTTAAAAACGATTTTAGTTCTCATAACTCAATGCAGCAAGTGGCAGCATTATAGGTCTGCACGGGTCTGATATTTTCCACCCGTACCCGCAGACTACTAACCCGTACCCGTAGAATATTAACCCATTCCAGACCCGTACCCGTAGGTTATTAACCCGCACAGAAGATCTACTTGTCCGACCCGACCCATATTTTTTAACTGTCCGGTCCAACTCGAGACAAATCCGTAGCAAGAAATCGTGAAAAAATAAAAATATCATTTCTGAGTCACAGTCATTTATTTTGTATACATTCAAATGAAATGCAATTTTACATAAACATTCATTTTTAAAAGCGAAAAAATGAATTTAAATTTTCTAAGATTTATTTTTACAAAAATTTCAAATTTTACAAAAGAATTTATTGGAAAAAAAGAAACAAAATCAAAGTTATTAGTAATGTTGTCAGATAGTTTTAAGTCAATATATGCCGACAATTCGTCTGGGGAAATATGATTACATTGGAATTAAAACTAGTTTTCATCCCCGCTCTTTACCTGCACCGGTGCCTTTTGTGTCCGAACGCGACCCGTACCCGCAAGGAAGCACTAAATACCAGATCCGCAACATTCGCTGAGGGTACCCGCGGATCGGGTCAGGTAAACTGCGGGTATGCAGGCCTCTAGGCAGTATATCAAGAGGCAGCGTAGCAAGTTTGTTACGTGTTTACCGCAGATTCCACAAATGTCTGTACACCGAGGGAGGGGAGGGGTTCGGACCCCCTGGATCCTCCCCCTGGGTACACCCTTGGTCAAGGATGACGAAATACATACAAAACGGCCACTTGGAGGAGCGGACAGAGATAAAACATTACCGGAATGAGGGTTTAAATGCTTGCTGACCTGGATTGTTTCCTCCCCTTAATGTCTTCTTGAGTCAAAATAATAAGTGAATTCAATGGCTTTTTAAACGCTTATCCTCTATTGGGATGAACTTTGGAGCGTTACGACCCGGAAAACGCGATAAGGGAGACTTCCGTTGCATTCAAATCCGCTGCATTTTTCGGCCCTCGTAGTGTCACTTTATATTCAGTCATTCCTTTTTATTCTCTCTTCCCTTCCCCTGCACTTTCCTACTTTATTCTCCTCCGTCCTTTCATCCGATATCACTTATTAGGAGGAGGAGGAAGAGCGAGGGGAGCGAGCGGTTTTATTGAACCCCAGCGTCACGGTAGGGTCTAAAATCGGAATGTGTTAAAACGCTTCCCTTTTTACTTTCCTTTTTCGGTCCTTCCCGAAGCACATTGGCGAGACGAAGTCACATGACTTCCGGCCTCCCTCTCCGTCGTTCTCCCTCTTGTCCTCATCGCGCCACCTTTTCTCTATTTCTGTCTGGATCTGTCTCAACGTAATTGATTCGCTCGTTACTTTTGATTCTGCGACTTTTATCTCATCTTCAACGCCTCTGTACCGTTGGCGTTCCTAAGAGCTTGCTTGCGGTGAGATAATGTCGATCGTCTCTCTTTCTCCCCTCCCCTCTCCGCACTACCAAACCATATGTTCCGTTAAACTGAAACGTATTTTTAAAAGCCACCAAGTGTCACTTATTAACCATTTATAATGAAAAGGTTGAAAAAGTTAGAACTTTCAATAATGATTGGCTGGAAATTCATTCATAAATTAGGATAGGAAAGAGAAATCGCTAAAATATATGTTTTCTCTATTCGGAAAAATTTGAGGCATTTGACCACCCACGCCAGCATGTTGTTATGACACTGCTCTTTACATCACCGAAATGTTATCTATCCGCTGAAAATGCTAAACGGGAACGTCAAGAACTCGTGTAGAAAATGGAAAAATGCTACAACTCATATAAGCCCAGCGCTTCCTATTCTCTCTTTCAATCGGCATGGAAAATGTTTAATTGCTGGGTAGCAGCGCAGTAACTAGCTACTTTAGCACCCGGGGAAAACTAGAAAATATGCGCCCCCTTCATAAAATATTCTCTAATACATATCTATATGGATTTAGGGCGAACAATCAATAAATAAAAATTAACTATAAATGATATAATTTCTTATTATAAATATGCATAATTTAAATACATAATTATAAATATAATTACACAATTACACACATACATCATTTAAATACAGAAAGAATACATATTTTAATATTAAAGAGTTATTCTGTGGTTTTAATGCAGCAAACTCATCAATAGCATCATCGAAATTTATAGTTTCTGCTATGCGTAATGTTTGGAACAAGTTTGGTAGTGAAATCTCCCCTGTCCTTGTGACATGTCCAACTTACCTTTAACAATTTTTGCGCCCTTTCTTCAGTTACGTCCAGAGCAGATGCCTCGCTTATTCGCATATTCCTGCATAAAAAATATTTTAGTGTGGAATGAAGGTTTGTGGCTATCGCTGATATTTATCGGAAAGTAAGGTGTTTTGCGCAGTTTTAAAAACTGATTTATTCAAGAAGACGATACAGTTTTTACGCAATTGACAAAATTACTGGGAAAACAACTATTTTAGGCCATATTGAGAATATTTAATCGAGTGAATAGAATTTTGATAGTCGTCCCCAACCAAAAATTGACCTTTGATCCATTTTTTTCTTACTTTATTTTGTTAAAAATCCGATATACGCCACAGCTGCTAGAATTAGTTAAATTTATTAAATGGATATGCTAGATTTGTTGTTAATGTCTGTTTGTTTGTTTTAGGAACTTATTTGTACATATAGTTGCTAAATCTAGCTATTAATTTGCCAGACTAATAACGCTGATTTGATGAGGATGAGTGGAAAAAGTTGAGAGTAATGGTATTCTTCCTTTATGATATTGTCCGGTCATTACATATTTCGTCTTGTATCAACAGGAGATAATGTTTGGTGACCCTCTCTATGATTCCTAATGAGTTTTAATGTGCAAATTTTGATGTCATTCTTAAAATTTTGACTGACTCGATTGAATTTAAGTCGCAATCAACCAGGTGTATGTAATGCTAGGATAAACATTTCTTTTTGTTTCGGGATTATTAAGATTCCATAAATTCCACCGCAATTTACACATTGTATGCTACTTAGCGCGTGAATTAATCTATGTTATAGGTAATTTTAAGTGTAATTGCCGTCCGTGTTCGGAATATTATATTAAAATTTAGTGAATTATATATAGTACGATAGTTATCAAAATCTGCCACAGATCATTATGTTTAAGGAAAAATATATAAGAATAAAATGACATCATGTGGACTATATTACAGATGTGTAAGGCGGTCACATATGTTCTTTTATAATTTCAGCAGTATTTCAGACAAATTTAAATAATTTATTATAATGAAAAACATTGATGTCACACAGTAAGCTTTGGATTACAATTTCGATGTTAATTCCTACATGATACCTGTTGATAAACATTTTACAAGTAACTGTAGAATTTTGTAGTGTAAGCAAAATTTTTTTAAGTTTCAACGCTCATTACTTACAGAATCATTTTATCATCATTTTTTAGATGAAAATTTTAAAAAAATCACAATGTCCTAAAAATACAATCCTTAGGTTAACAATAAATTTAGTTTAGCATGATTTAGGTTCTAACAGCTTCTTCTACATCAGCTCAGAAAATAAGTGCATGCACCAAAGATAGGAAAGAGTCTAATCTAGTGGCATTATATATATTTTCCTTTACTTAACGAAAAGAAAACCTCTAGACACAAGGTAAAATATTGCGAGTTCGAAGCAAACTTCCTTTTAATATACTCGGATTATATATCTATCTGTTAACAGTCAACAAGAGTATTCACTTCAGTTATGTCAACCTCCATACTTTCATTATTCTGTTTCTTGACATATTAAAAATTTGTCTCAGATGTGCAGAGATCTGAAAAAATAATAAAAAACTTCTATTGAGCCATACGTAACTATTTTGTAAGTTACCTGCATGGAATTTTACCTTGCAAAAAATAGGTAAAATCGAAATCCCTATAAATAGATATACATACTATCTCGGGTTACAAGTCTCAAAGAAAATTATGCTGGTGATATAAATAAACAATTGAATAAATACTCTACAATCTTAGCGCAGTTAAGAGTTAAATATAACTACCGCGACATAATAATCTGAAAAAAATGACTGATAAGCCATTCAGTTTTTAGTAATCGTTACGATGATATATCTCTGACTGAAGGCAATTACTGTAAGGTACATACCTCCATTGCATTACAGCAGGGATTTTCAACCGAAGGTACGCATATGGGGGCGCGAAAGTATTAAATGATAAAATTTTCTACAAACTTCAGCTTTCACGCATGATTTCGGAATCAAAGATTGTGATGTTTTGACTACGAATGACGATTCAAAAGGTATTCACAGTTTTATTGAGAAAAGGAGAATTGGGGTGGAAACATTGTACTTATATTTCAGCAATTATTGCGTATCTCTACAAAGTACGCAAATTAATGGCAATTAAATTATGGAGAGTTCGGAAAGAGGTCACGCACGAGCGTTTCGTAAAGCACACTATAAACAAATACATATACGAAATTAATTTTTATTGTTTAAATTTATAAATGCGAGTTATCTGTTTAAATTAATTAATACTGTTTGAATTTATAAACGCAAGTTACCTATTTAAAGTAATTTTGTATTGTTTAAATTTATGAACGCGAGTTATCTTTTTTAAATAAAATTTTTGTTTACTTCATTATCGCTTGATATGTTATGGGTGCGCGACTATTTAAAAGTTGCTCAAAGGGATACATCCGCAAATAACGTTTGAAGAATCCTACACCAGATGGAGACTCACTATGGATCTTCGGTTTTTGGGAATAATACAAGAAAATCTCCAAGGAGATGGCAAGTAAATAAAAGTTAATTTGAGGATGGAGAAAGAGAGAGAGAGAGAGGAAAGAAATGGAACCATAAATCAAGCACTTAAAATCTTTTATTATATCAATTTAAGTCCTTAAAAGGGGTATTATACTCGGGAGACGGAGTTCGGACGGCATTGGGATTGGCCGGAGGGACTCGGCGAAATAAATCACGAAAAATATTTCCCTCCGTCTCTCCACGCTCCACTAAATTTAATGTCTTCGAGGCAGTGGAGATAAATAAGATTGGAAAAATTCGGAGTCGGAGAGAAGTGGTGAAATAGGGAGGAAGTTAAGAAAGGGTTTGTGGAGAGTTTTATTTTGTTCTCTGCAGGGGGTAATTCAGCGAGAGGGGAGAAGGATGAGTAAGAAAGAACGAGGACCGGAAAAGGAAGGGAATAGGAAGGGGAGAGTGATGGAGCAGGCAGCGTCACGGAAGAAAAGCTGTCCCTATAGCTGGTGGAAGAAGAGAAGGAAGAGAGAAAGGGAATGCTCAATCTCCAGCCTTGGTGATCCAGAGATAAAATACGCAGATCATATAAGGGAGGAGGATGCTGGAATTGGAGGAAGAGGATGCTGGAATTAGAGGAAGAGGATGCTGGATTTGGAGGAAGAGGATGCTGGATTTGGAGGAAGAAGAGACATAAAAGAGGCTAAGAAGGGACGGATGCGAGGCGGAAAATTATCTTAAAAGAGAATCAGTAGCATGGGAGAGAGCGACAGACAGATGGATAAAGTAGGACAATTCATTTTAGTAGAAAACTTTGACGCTTCTATTGCAAGTAATTATTTAAAAATTTATTAAAGCTCACAATAAGAATTATCAGTATGAACTATGCAAGGAATGTAATCATAGCAACACCTGGCGCAGTGGTATTCTATGTGAAAGAATAAGATAATAATTTAATTATAAATCACAATATAAAAAATATCTAGTGAAACTTACAAGAACTGTGTCTTTTAGAGTAGGTGATGCGAAGGAATTCCATCGCCTACAAATTAACTCACTGGAGAATTATCGAATTCGTCTTATGGCTGAAAATAAATTCAAGTATAAGCACCAAAATAGAAAAATAAATAAAAATAAAGTACTTACTCTAAGTATCTAATTTCACGTCTATTGTAGATACCTCAGACGAGTTCCCAATTTTCAATTTTTGTTACTTTGTTGCATATTATTAAATTTGCCTGAAAATCAACAATAGTTTCTGTCGTGAAATACCATACGCATTAAAGTTAGTTAAAATTTGCTATTAATGCAATACCAGCGGTAGGCGTAGGATGAGAGGAAACTAGGTATGGGAGGGTGAGTGACAAGAGTGGAAGAGAATTTAATGGAGATGGAAGAGCTATAATGGGCGAGAAGGGTCAAGAGGAGAAGAGATATAGTGAGAGAGAGAGAGAAGTAGACGACGACGTTGGGGTACACCCTATAAACTCCTTTTGAGATGTGACGGGTTTAAGTATATAGAGAGGCAAAAGGGAGAGGAGAATATTCGGAGAGAGGTAGAAAATTCAAACTTGGAGATGTGTGTGTGTGTGCGAACGCGTAGGGAAGTGCGGAATATATGCGAAGAGATGAGAGAGCGGGGTTCAAGTTTCCCAAAGAAAAAAAAATGTTGAATTAAAGCAAAAGAGTTGAGATGGGAGAGGATGGAAGTGAGGGAGCTTTTAAAGATGGAGGGTGAGGGGAAGTAGGAGAGATCAGATGAACTTCTAGGAATTTCTTCCCCTATCGAGGTAGCGGAAATTAAAGGGGTAGTGGAGGAGTAGGGAACGGAGAGGTAGAGGACGAAAAGGCCGTTGATTTGGGATATGGGTGGATTCAGAGTAAGAGAAAGGGGCGTGGGAGGGATAGGCAAGGGAAAGGAGAAACGAAAGGATGAATTAGGAGCAGGGTACCGAGAAAAAACGCAGGGAGAAGTGAGAGGAAGCAAGAGGTGCGAATAAACATAGAAGACAGAGAGTTGTCCAGCTCGTCTTATGGATGAAAAAATTTACAAACGAGCCTTTAAAAAAATACTTGTCTCGGGTAACTCCAGTAGCCACGATAAGGTTATAAAAAGCCAGATGCGAATTTCGATTGCAAAACATCCATCTTCAGTGGTAATTCAAAGAAAATAATTCTAAAATAATTAAGAATTTTCGATGACTTTCCACTGAAGACGGCTACATTGCAGTCCAGATTTGCATCTGACTTTTATTAACCTTGCTGTGGCTATTGCAGATACCCGAGACGAGTATTTTTAAGCAATTGTTCTTCAAGCAGAGGAGAGGAAAAATCTGAGAAGAAAAGAAGAAATCATGGAGATAGAAATAGCGATGAGAAAGTGAGATATGTGATATAGCGTTAAGGCGTGAAAATGGAGTTGGAGGGCTCGGAAAATATTCGATAATGAAAATTCAGGATATCAGCCAATAGAAAGTTTGGCATTCTTATACACGCGGGAATCAAGTGCTTTGTATCGCAAATTTCGACAGAGGCTGCGCTTTTCTCGTCAGGAAATATCTTACCCGATTTAATTTATTCGAAATTATATTTCGTTGGTATATATTTTTAAATGTACGGATATCTACTTAATTTCTCCAAACAATATTAAATTGATATTTTATTTTCAATATTTTTGTGAAAGGTTGGAAGAAAAAAATTGAGGAATAATTTTTAAATGTTGTTTGTTTACGAGGGCCTAAGAAAATTATTTTGGACGAAACTATGAAACAAATTGTGTCGTTTACATTTCTATCTAGTTGAAAAATCTAAACTATATATTTAAATGGTAATTAATAAAATGTAAGAAGTATTTTTTACTGTAAGTTATATAAATATAATAAACGATTTTGTCAACTTTAACCTAGTGGTTGCAATAATTACAGTTAATTAGACGTTTTAGTAACCAAATATTTCCTGATAATTGTTAATCGAGTGTTTTATTTCGAGCAAATGTTATTCATTTATAACCATAAAATTTTAAAGGAAAATACTCCACAAAAATGCGTAAAGGTGGGGACGGTATTTTAATTCTCATGAGGAAGGTAGAACTCCCATCTCTGTATTTTTTGCACAAACGATTTTATTACAAAAATTATGAATTCGGCCGAACTAAGCAAAAGCTACGAAATATCCAGTTTATTTTCTGGATTAGTTTTTAGTAACAAAACCAAATGTTTTCAGACTTCTTCGTTAATATTATTTAAGAGATAGCAAATTTCAAAGCCAGTAAGAAAATAATTTATTCACGCATGCATAGAGCATTGAATCATTTTTCGTATCTTCATTTTCATGCATTTAAATTTATAATAACATCATCTCAATTGAAAAATCATAAATCAAAATTGTCGATACAAAAAATACCTTGAGATGGGTTAAATTTAAAACAAAAACTATTTCACTGCATGCAGCTTCAGAGGAAATTAACTACCTAAATAGATGCCAAGAATAATCTCCAGAAAGGAGGCAAAACTAAAACTCCAGTATCATTTACTAAAGTTCGGTGGTTTAATTGGATTTGCCGGTTTATCAATAACGAAGTAGGTGCTAGGTCGAGGCATTTATAGGCTTTCTTGTTAGTTTATACGCTAACTAAAAGCTTTAATTATTGGCAGCAAGAGGATGAGAAACGATATTTTTGTGGTTAAATATTGATTTTCCTGTCGGAAATTAATATTTGAAGCCTCTAAAACAAATAAAAATTGAAATATTTTTCTACTAAGGGCGCGATTATAGACCGCACTCAGGTTTTATACAAGCTGGATTTGAGAAAAATGCAGCCTATATTCGGACCAATATGGTGAGTTTGTGTGTGCTACACACAGGCACACACACGCACATACATATACAGGGTGATCCTAAATTATACCGACAAAATGATAGGGGTTGTAGGGCGGCATGCTCGATTTGCGAAACACCCGGTCCCTGTGTCCGGAGCAGTTTCCTGTTCGAGCTACGAGTGCGTGAAATCTCGTACCTAAGCGCCCGTCCATTGGGCAGTTCGTTACCCGAATCTCAATCCTCTGAATGTTTTTGTTTAGGGTCACATCAAGAGTCTCAGTGTATAAAAATGCAGTCGGTCAAGAGGAAGACCTTTTCCCTCGCAGCCAGACTGCTTGTAATTTAATCCGCAACACGGCGGGAATTTTCGAACAAACGAGGCAATCATTGTTCAAAAGATGCATGTTGTGTTTGCAGGTTGGAGGCCGCCAGTTCCAGCACTTCCTTCAATGCATTTTGTCCTGTACTCAATACAATATTTGAGGATTAATAAAACATGCTGTTACGTCCCGAAGTTTCAATTTATTTTTCTTCTAACTCGGAAAACACACGTGCCACCGAATGCACCATCCGCAATCCGTAAACTCGTGCCTGCAAGCAATACTATGTAAATAGAATGAGCAAAACATTTCATCACGCACCGAGGCAGCGCATCACAGTTGGCGTGCATAGCACATGACTTTCCTTAACACCGGGCGGTTTGATATGAGATTTCTCACCCCGTAGCTAGAACAGGAAACTGCTCCGAACACTGGGACCTGATGTTTCGCATATCGGGCATGCAGCCCTGCAACCAGTATCATTTTGTCGGCATAATTTAGTAACACCTGTATATATATATATATATAGTACACCCATACGGGATGTCCGGAAGTTCGCGCCTAATAGTTCCACCACGGAATTCCTTGGTGAAAATTGAGACCAAAATACTTTAGGGTAAAATTTTCTCAATCGCATATTTTGCTAGAAAAATGCGTTAAAAGTTGCATTGTGGCAGCGCTGTACGGGGAAGAGAGTAGTTTGTGTGTGTGTTCCTACGGGACGTCCTTCTACATTTGTTAGAATATGTGCCATTACACATACGCAGTAGTATGTGACAACAGCACAAAGGCGCACCGGCTCATCATGGGCGGAATGAGTAATATTACTTGAATGCCAGAAATCCAGACCTATGAATTGGACGCGATGGTCCCAGTCCATGGCCCTCTAGGTCTCCCGACCTCAACTCCCTCGATTTCTTTCTGTGGGGTACCTAAAGTCGTTGATGTACATACATTGGGGACCAAGTGATCGACGCTACTGATCTGAAAGCACTTCTCCCTGCAGGCGTGACGTAGGTGACTTCCGACATGTTGCAGTGTTCAGACATAAATGATTCGATGTGCAGAGGCATGTGTTGATAACACTTCGAACAACTGTTGTAATTTACTGCACTACTGTACTAAATTAGATTTATTATGCGATGTGCTTTTCTATCCACCTCCACCAGGATAAAAATTAAATAAAAAAATCTGATGTGGCCACCAAATGACTTTCTCCATGTCTGTAATATTTTTAAAAATTCCAAATAGTTTACAAAATAATAACTATTTTAAGAAACCGAGAAAATTTTACTTTACATAGAACAGAAATAAACTCAATCCATAGCCTTCTGATAATGGATTTAGCCACAAAGCTCCAACAATTAATAAAAGAAAAAGGAGTGTTACTGAGAGGTAACTAAGCGTCAATTGTTAACAATAGTCGTCGGTAGGGGTCGTGATGGTGGCAGCTAAAATATAAGATATCTCTTAATCGATGCATTATATGGAAAAATGTTTCAAACAAAGGTTGCAGAAAATAAAGTGTTCTACAACGTTTATTCCAGCACATTTTTACATTTATCAAATATAAAAGCAAATATTTTAAATTAACGGATAAGTGACAGGTGTAAACACCCACTTTCGGCTGACCGATCTTTACGAAAAACTAATCAATTCTTTAAACTTTGATACAAATGTTATGTATAAAATTTTGCGTTGACCTGATTAATAGTTTTGGAGTTAGAGCACCCACAAAAAGCTATCTCACACACAACCACACACACTAACACACACCCACACACACAGGCATCATCGAGAAAATGGTCAAAACGTGTTCAGGGGACCGCAAAACGTGTATTTCCATTGAACTCCCGAAGACGATTTTTTTCCTGAAAACAATATTTCCCCTATACTACGTATATGAAGAAAGTAATAGGAAACATCATTCTTTTAACTATAGAATTGTTTTCGTCCTGAGTATCTATCTGAATTATAACTAATTTAAAGACGCAATTTTATGAAATTAAGCACAGATTTCCATGTTTTTCTTATGGAGTATCGATATGGAAAATTAGGGTAAAAAATACCACAGTGAAAATTAAAAAATTGAATTTTTCGATTTTTCTGGTTGGTTGTACCTAATAACCTATCATACTGCCAAATTTCAGATCCGTGGCATATCTATAAGTACCTTAGATTTTATATCATATATATACCCTACGTCGGAAGCAGCTATTTATTATATATATGTGATAACTTCGGGATTTTATTCCTAAAGTAATTTTGAGTAAAAAAATGTCATATGAACATGGGTCAGATTCTTATTCGTTGCAGAGCTACGGGCAATTGAAATTATCTCGTACTTTGATTTGTACAAGTTAATGGCTGAAAAAATGCATTGTTTAAATAATTATAGTTTTAGTTCTACGTCAGAATACGTTGTTGATTTCCAGTATCTACATATTTTATCTTCACATGTTTTACGCCATTTTTCTGAAACCAATCCTCCCCTCTTAAATGTAAAGTAAAATGTCAATAAAATTACTCCTAGGATATCCTTACATGGCCATTACTAAGGACCCTGGGGAATATTTGATTTCATAGCTATTTTCGTCTCAACCTGGTCCTGCCAAACTGGAAAAGGCAGTTTTTTTTTAATAATTGCAAATATATCAATTTTAAAATTATATTCTTACTCCAGCGGCGCGTTCATATCTTCAAAGTGGGGAGTTTTCGTGAATGTACTTAAGATCGCAAACAAGTTTTTCTCAATTTTACGGTCAGGAGGGAGGGTAGTCATGAGTAAATAAAAACGTTTCAATACGTAAGATAAGGAAGAGTAAATTCGCAATCAATCGGTCCAAGAACGGGATATTAAACAAATATTGTACATTTTCCATGCTATAATTAGATTTCATAGTATATACATAGATTGTTGATCATATATACTTTACGGCCGTCTGCGATTTTGTCCCAACATAGAAATGCAAATTTGCATTACTTAATATCCCTTTCAACGCTAATATTTCCCGAACCTTCGTGCTTTAAAAACCGACAGAAACATCGAAGTACTCTTAAACGCACTTCCTTGACTCGTGTATTAAATTCTACAAACTGAATATTAGTAGGGATTTTATTGCCCAGAAGTATTTTATTTAGCGCTGACTTGGCGACCAAAGACCAATAACAGGTCGATATCATCCTATCAATCTTTTCCATCTTCATTTCTCGGAGTTCCATTTCGAAGATAATGGAGAAAAATTGCTGGCATGCTTGGAAAGCTTAAGTCCTTGAGTGGGCCGCTTTCATTCCGTTTTAATTAAGAGCATTTAACCTCTCTCACTCGCTTATTCCCTTTGATTCTTGAGTGTTTTATTTCCAGCGAATCGCTTTAGTTCATTAATCATTGTGTGCGCGATCAGTCGGAGAATTGTGTGAAGAGAGAAAGTCAGAAGTGAGAGGAGGAAGAAATGAATTTGTTAGAGAGGTTTGGAGAGTGAGAGGGGGGAGTGCGGTAATAGATACAGAGAGATCGAAACAGGGAGAAAGAGTTAAAGGGGGAGTGAGTAAAAGCAGGAGAACAAGGAATATGGTCGGTTGAAATGCCCCCTAGAGATGAGAGAAAATAGACACGCCATGGATGGAGATGGCAGCAGGTGAGTTGGAGTTGAGGATGAGGAGAGGTCAGCGCGGGATGAAGCAGATGGCAGGGGATAGATTTATAGAACAAAAACAAAAAGTAGACGAAGAAATGGTTTAATTTTAGGGATCCACAGAAAAAAAATATTCCTGAGAGAAATTTTGAAAAACTCTTCCAATAAGTGTACAACATTGAAAAAATCAGTTTATAGCATAGGTGGGAAAAATTGCGGAGAATTAGTTAAATGTTTGCAATTAAAGTTACATTTTGCGATCAAGGACGTTGGTCTTCTTATGTATTCATTCCTCGGATATTCTACTAGAGCCGCTAGCAACTACCGGTACATTATTCTGTGGTGGTCCAACAGTATTTAATTGCCGTAGAAGAATGTCTCCTTAATTAAATTAAGTTTAAGGATGCTGTGTCACAATAGATGCTACAATGTAAAAAGTAATGGAATTTGCCGAGTCTCTGAAATTTGTATAGTAGTAATTACAGGCAAAAGGATTTGAAAACCTAAAAAACAATAAACGCTTTAGACGAAGGCGTTGACGGCAATATTTTCACGATTAGACTATTTAAGCCAAACTGGATTGTTTTTGCGCCAAAAATTGGCTCATTGGATTGTCAAATAAGCCTTTCTCTAACAATTTCCCTACCACAACCATCCTTTCCGTCTTCCTGCCTTATCTCGTCCGGTCTCGTTTAGCCCGAGTGAAGGATAGGGGTTATCAAATATCCCGTGGAACGTAGGAAAGCAGAAGGAATATGTGAATAAGAACGAGGGAGTCGGCGGATTCCGAGAAGGGACGAAGAGCAAAGTGTTTTATAGGGATCGGGAAGGGTGTGGCGAATCAAAATGGCAGAGGTGGCAAGAGGAGAGGAAGGGTGTGAGAAAAGTTTTAAAGGCGAAAGAAGCAGTTGAAGAGTTCGTAGGAGAAGAAGAGGGAAGCGAAAACGTAAGCACCTGAGCGATAAATAAGAGGGTTTTTCTGAGTTGGAAAGGTTAGGGGTGGAGAATAAGAGGGCCAGAGGCAGAGAGGCTAGAGAAGAGGAAGAAGCAACAAGCTCGTGAAAAGGGAGGCGTTAATGAAGAGATACATCAGAAGGCGGCAGAGGATAGCAGAACGGTTTGCGGAGCGGGTGATGAACAGGCGAGTTCGAAAATGGGAAAATAACGAAGTAGGAAATGACGTGGAAGGCCAGGATTTCGAATGATTCATATTTCGATGAGTCACTCACAGAAAATGGTGATGTAAGGTATAAGGCTCATGCTGCCAGGACCCACCTCCGGGCTATATTTTATTTGGCAAAGATTGAAGTCCCGGGTTCGATTCCAAGAACTTTTTTCCCTATTTGTTTTACATAGGAAGTCTCAAATCCATCGTGCGGAGGTTTTCTTTAATACATTAATATATCTTAAAATTGTGGTATCAGAGCGAGGTTTTTACTAAAGGAAAAAGAATGTAGATTTTAATTATTATCACTGAATTTTGTTAATTGATCGTATTTTCTTGAATTTCTACCAAAACAGCGTTTTTGCGTTTTAAATAGCATTTTATCGGGTTGTTACCATGGAAACGATTACTACCGAACTCGGCTTGAGCATGGACGAGTGAACATATGGATTATTTTCTTTTACGCTCCACTACCCACAGCGATGTACAGTTGACCCATAAATATTAGCGTAAAACAGTAACATTTATTAAATTCGTTTATTTGAAAAAATTACATGCAAAATATATTGTCAGAAAGAGATTTGGACATTGTTTTTCGTATTTTAAACCTGTAAATGCTCTATTTATATGTTTTCAAATTTTTCTCTATCATTGATAAACTATGAACTACAAGTTGTATTTATGGTATGAGAATTTTTTGGAATGACTCACACATACTGAAACATTTCCTGTCAATATGAATAATCAATTCGAGACGTCAGCTTCGGAAAACCAGCCTGCATTAGTCCTGGTTTGGACTTCTTGTTACTTATATGTCTCCTTAGAGCATAGATAACTTCCCATATAACCTCAAGTCTGGTCCGCAGAAGAATTGGCACCTGCCTATGCGCCCCGCAGAAGAATTTTCAGTCACAGACGCGACCCGATAGTAAAAAAGGTTTGAGCACCACTAATCTACACCGTTGGTTCCTGCCATTTTCGTCCTTTTATCACCACGATTATCGGTATTTCGCGGCGCCCCACGATGGCTTGACGTTGATTTTGAAGGCTTATAGTTTCCTGAATAGGCTTACACTGCTTTTAACATTTTGTTTGCATGGATATAGCTTTATAAATTAGCCTAATCACAGTATATACCCTGGTATAGATTTAAGGCCTCTTTACGTCCGATTCAGGCGCAAAAAGATTTTTCCATTTCAACCATTTGGTAGTTCATTAAACTTCTGTTTTCTCTGCTGGTGACATTGCCTCTCATGAAAGGGAAGCCCGACGAAGCCTTTCGTAGGCAACTGAGCTAATTATCATGTATGCATAGATAAATTTATAAATAACTGGTAACAATATAATAAGAACAACAGATAAAGTAACAGTGTACATACGTAGGTCTCTGGGAAAAAAACTTGAAATGTTTAATAAATACAAGAATTTAACTAGTTTTTATTCGTTCTCTTGCACCACCACAATATCAGATGCACCCTTTCCTGAAAGTTCCGCAAAACCCGACACCGCATCCACACCACCCGACACGGAACCTTCTCGTCCTCGAAGTCCAAAGCCTTCAACGTCGGCTGAGGTTAATTGCAGCTGCTATCGGCGGTCATATCCTGAAACCATCAAAAGTTCTCAAGCGAATAAGCCCCATACCAAAAATAAAGCACCCAGGTCTAAAGAGAAAGCAGCCAGGTGCCCTTTTAACCACAGCAAATATGTAATGGAAAGGGTCGATAAAGAAGACAAGAAAGCAAGAAGAGGAGAGAGAAATAACATGGGAGGTAAGGAAAATAACTCCAAAACAGAAGAACGCTATTTTACTACTAATCATCGTTCGAAGATGTCAGATCTGCCTTTGAAGATTCAGGAGATGTCGATAAATGTTGTGAATGTTGGGAAAATTATTTTCACACAAAGAAAAGAGATTATTGGATTTGTTGGAGACATTGTAAAAGTTAGTTCCATGAAACCTGTTATTTAGCTGTTGATGCTTGCCATAAAACAATGAATGCTAATAAATTCAAGATAAAATTCATGGTTGTTGACAATTTCTTGGATTTTTTGCTTAAAATGGCATTAACTTTAGCATAATTATCATCATATAAATTTTGTGCTTATTTACTTAATACTTGGTTGATGAATATCAAAATATAAATGCTTTAAACTATAACAAGGGACTAGTTCACTGACATCACCCAATCTGCGGCATCTCACCCTTCAGTAGGGCGTCTCTCCCGTACCCCTCGGGAGAAACGCCGCAAAGAGGATGTTTACTATTCTTAGTTTATTCCATATTTACTGCAGACATTGCTGGAAGTTTTTTTAACAATAGGTACCAAAACTGTTATACAACAAATGAGTGTACCTTTCATATTTTAGTAATATTACTTGAAGTGCTAGGTGAAGATTTTCGAAAAGCGCGGCAACTCTCCCGGACTTATACTTTTACAGATATGCATATCACAACGTCTAAACGCATTAATTTGTTGCTGCTGCATCATCATCATCAGTTTTTAAGAAGAAAGATTATTTCCCTAATTACCTATAAACCCTTCCAAATACTCCATTTATCTATTTGACAGCGTTTTTCGCGGCAAACCTGACAGTTAGCTAAGGCGTCTCAGCGTGCTGCAGCATCCAGTTTAAGAACTACTCCTTATGAGGCAGACATGGAGGCGAATGTGTGGATTTCAGGAGCTAAGAACCAAATATCAAGAGAATGAGAAATAGTAAAAAGATAAATGTGAAGAGAGAGAGAGAATAAATTGTAACAAATAGCTTAGAAAATAATTGAAATTTGGGCCGAAATTGCCATGAAAAATATAAATTTCCTAAATATTCGAAAATGATTAGATTTGTTAAAGCCTCTTTTCCCTATAGGCGTGAGATTTCGCAGAGATTACTAATTCTAATCCTTTTCTCTAAACTGTTTTCGATCCAGCAATTCAAACTACGAATGCCGCATTATTGTTGTGAGCGTAGGTTCGGTCAAATTGGAGGGAGCTGTTGCGAGTAAATTAAGTTCTGACATCGTTCTACCTCTGTGTTCATTCTTCGCCACCCACTAAAACCGTGTGGGTGGCGGAATCAGAGTTGCATACCTAGAGATGGCTTCCTTTCTCTTTCCTCCTTACACACCTCGGTATATCCTCCAAAACTCCAATTTCTCCGTCTCTGTTTCATTAACTCACTACCAATAAGACGCCAAATGAACTGAACCTAGCGCAGCTATAACGTCGACGAGAAATATTGGAGCTGGTGACTTAATTGTTTCCACACTTCTGTCGTCCTATGAATTGAATATCATCTCCCTTAATAAGTTATACAAACTACTCATCCAGGGAATACGCTGAATATGCAGGTAATATCGACGTTTCGTAAATTACTTCTAAGCTAGGGAAGATGGGATGATTTAATGTTTGAAATTGCTTTAAATCGTTTCAATTAATTTCGTGTAGATTTCGCATTTCATAGTTTGTCAATGATGCATCGTTTTATTCATAGAATTAATATTTTCTGATATCCTGTTAAATCCCAAAAAGTGGAACTAAGAAAATATACTCAGAAAATAGCTTTCAAAATTTAAATGATCATGGGGATCTAAAAATTTGAATTACTTCTCGTAAATATTTCGGCGGATCCTATCGAAAATCCAATTAATTTCGGATAATGAATTAAGTATCAGCCGAAATCAATTATGACATCTTTGCTTCGAATAAATTGTAATGAATAGTTCATTGAAGGATTATTTGGATGGAGAATTTTTTGGCCGAGCACTGTGCACTTTGTTTGTTCTACGGCAACTGCTGTCTCGTTTGTCTAATTTTTACCAAACCTCGTCTGCATGTGAAAATAACTTTTAGTCAACTGCCTATAGTTTTTCTAGACCACCGCCTTTATATTTCCTGCGCAATTAGCGTTAGTCCGTTGCGATAATTTCAAAATCTTATCCAATCTAATCGAAATGTAGCGTACATACGGAAAACATCAAACGATGAAGAATAAGACAAATAAAAATTTCTCTAAAATGCACAGGGAGCCTCCCTGAGACGCGCAATTTGCGTTTGCTCGGTCTTTCCTGTTCAGTCCTGGTACACTTTTTGTTTGTCTGTTCTACTATAACTGCTGTCTCAATGAGGAGACAAGGCTCTCAGGTTCATTTGCCATTAGTTCCGAATTTTGTGCATTTCTTAGGTTTACATTTCTTTCATACATATTTTACTGCTGAGGGCAGCGCTTTCAATTCTATTAAAATTTTACATCACCACTGTATAATGTGCAGGAGAACTATGATGACGATAATAATATTGAACATGTGTTTCCCCCACCAGCCCTAAATGGACTGAGCGAGGCCAAAGATCCCGCGGATCCCCTGGTGTATCTTGTTTTATTTGCCAGTCATCAAGAAACCAATTTAATCCAATATTATGTACATAGTATCTTCATTCTATACGTTGGTCCTTCCGTCCATTGGTCCGCCGGAACGCTCTATAGAAATCCCCATAAGAGAACACTTAAAAATTTATTTTTTCACTTGCAGGCTTTCATTCTTTTGCATAATTAAATTAGAAGTACTCCTACGATCTTAGGACCTAGAACATTTAAAAACAAACAGATTTTTATTCTAATCTTTCACTTTTGCCTTCGGTTCGAAATCGCTCAAGTTATACGCTTAAATCACATTTATTGGAAAATTTTAAGTTTTTTAAACATATGTTGTCTTGCCAACCGTGCCATTGTTAAACATCGAGATTGTATTGTTGTCCTTATACTATATGCGTAAGGAAAGTGTATTGAATGCTTTAGTAAGAGAGAGAGAAGGCGCCCGAATTATTTATAATTAAAATCGTGTTTTTCATTAATTTCTTTTCGGTAAACTTCCTATTGAAATTTTTGGTAATTAACTACTTATATAGTTATTTTCATAGATTTTTTGAAGTGTATCTTATAATTAACCGGAGTTATAAACTTGCCTCGTATATATGAATCACGCAATAAGCCATTCCTTAACATGCAGACCTTTTTCGTTTACATTTTAAAATATTTCAAGGATGAGGTATTTAACTTAGTTATTCGAAGAGAAGAATTTAAATCTCACTCGCAAATCTCCAAAAATTACGTTTTAATACGATTTTTCAGAAAGAGGATAAGGACGTAGCATTAGTATAGTATTAAAAGGAGCTGCAGTGCTAAAATAATAAAAATAAATTATAATTGATTATAAAAAATGTTATACTATTGAATTATGCGCCATTGCCAAATGATGGGAATTCATAAAACTAAGTGTAGGTAACGTATTTTAAAATAGATTTCTTTAACTGACAATACAGCAAATATTTCGAACCGAATTTCAAATAGGAGTGAAAAATGACATTTTATGACTTTTATTTAAATTTCTTTAACTAAAGTGAATTTTCTGGAACATTTTCAAAACTAATATAGTTTTAAAAAAGTGCTATCTTAAAATATAGTTAAACTCATTGCAGTTCATGCAAGTATTTAGCTAATATTAATTAAGTTAATACACATTTTTCCTTTGATGGTAAATTCACAGTTCATTCACATTTTATGCTGTTTTTTACGAGTTAATAAGAGTAAAATAATTCAATTATTAAGTTAAATTCAATACGTCTTAAATAACATAATTTGTTCATATATTTCAAGTAAATTTCAGTTACTTCTTTATGCATTATATCTTATTATTTCGATGTTCCTCTTATTTTCAGCAAATATTTGGATAAACATTTGGCCTCTCAACTAATAATTACATGAACAGTATAATTAAAACAAAGATAACTTTCAAAAACAATGATTTGTTTGTGCATGAAAGCCAAACTAGATCATAGCACATCTTACGGGTTTTTCATATCAAAATCATATATATTTGCAATACTTTTAGGATAATCCCCTCATATTTGACGGAAAATTACGCTAGTTGTATAATAAAATCGGATGTTGTGAAAATGCTGGAATGCAATTAACATAGCGAAAGGATTTGAAGGAATTTCTGAACCCTAAATATGTAATTTCTTAAGCTATTCAGATTCAAATTACTTTCGAGAGTAAGCATTTATCGACACAAATATCAGTGAAAAAATCGATGCAACAATCACATTTCTACTCCGATTTCATTATCTTTTCAAACCTTTTCAGTTACGCTTTCCTATTTCAGTTACTCATTCCATCGTATCGAAATGCGCATTCATTATTATAATTTTTTTTTACGAAAAGGAAACTTATTTTTTCAGGAGCGTGATAAATAAGAGAAATATGATTGGAAAGGAAAAGAAAGATTTTCAGAATATTTTCATGAATCCCATTTCTCCTCGCGTCCCTCGGTTTTGGAAAATATTATGCGTCTGCTGCAATAATAATAGTCGGAGCGATAAAAGCGGACCCCGCGTTAATTCGGGACGTCAAACCCGGTCCCTATCGGAATATAATCCCTAACAGAAGCATTTTTTCAGTTTTTTTTAACTTTGTTCGCCTCGCAGCCTGATTGGCATCGAGCCAATTATGACGCGGAGCGCACACGGTTTACTCTACCGAAGTGACGGGGGGGAAAATAAATATTTTTATGCCGGGATGAAGTTTTTCCGAAGGTAGAATGGCCTTTTTATGATCAACTCGCGGACATAGAGAGTAACCCGTGTTGCTTTGTTTTTTTTTCCGAATACGTTTTATTATAATCAGTTAAAGATGGATTTCGGGGTTTCCTTTTTGCCTGCCCGTGGAAACGATGGTCGGCGACAGGTTTGTTTTTTTAAATATTAGTGATTTATGACTGAAGTCATGGGTGAAAAAATAGAGATGACAGGTATTTGCATATGTTCACACACGTAAGCTTGGATACGTGCGTGTGTGCATATCTTTGCGAGCGTTCGCGTGTAGCTTTATGTGCTCGCCATTGTTTTGCGCATGCGTGTTCATGTTTGCCTCTTTCTTAACCTTCACCAATAATATCACTTATTAGTTCTAACTAACGCTAACGTAACTTTTAGATCCCTATACGTTTTGCAACCAACCTCTGTACGCCACCACATTGTCTCTATCACTTAGTTCCATCACAAACTACATTTAGCAGTTGCATCCCGTGTGCCTGTGGCATTCAACAACATGGAAGAATTACTCCTCGCTATTAGAAGTTTGTGAAAGGTCTTTCGATGTCCCACACGGCGACAACCAATTAAAAAATAAAGACGAAACTTTCCAGTTGGAGATTGGAAACGAAGGGAAAAAGAAATATTCTCGAAAATAAGCTTAGTTACCGCAGTTTAGATCCTCAGTTGCCTACATCCCTCTTGTTTTATTCTCCAAGAATATTTGTATGACAGCTGACCTGGCAGCGGTTGACAAAAATTAGAACGTCAACTCTTAACTCGAGAAATATTTTTTATTCGAATCAACTTTTAATCAATAAAATGTTATTTATTTTCAGCAACGTCCTATTTTTTCCTCATTAATGAATTTTTCTAGCAAAAAATTAAAGTCATTGTTAGCAAAGTTTTCCAAATTAGGTTATGTACTTAAGATAAAAATATGTATTCTGGCCATGATGGGTTTAAGCAAATAGATTTCCCGCTCGGAAAACAATTTTGTCTTTGTAAAATATCGTAATGAGTGACAATTACAAAATAAATTGCTTGCGTCCGCAAATGATTTTAATGTAAACTCCATAATGTAAAGAAGGCATGTCAAACTTGCGGTCCATTCTGTGACTTTTTGCGGCCCGATAGCTAATTATTGTCTCTAGTGAATCGTGTGAGATGCCCTATGAATGCTTTATTTTAGCAAAAAGAAGGCGATATATTTCTTCATAGATATCGAGTTACAATAGAACGCATTTTCTAAATTATTGTTTTTAATTACAAAACAGGCGTCCATCCTTCTAGCTAGTCGATCGTTCCAGCTCTGGCCCATATTAAACAACCGCGGCCCTTCTATAACATTTATTGCTATACTGTGGCCCTTTTATAACGGTTTAGGGACTTTTCGTCACAGAAAATTCGTCACTACGACAATTTGTCACAGACATTTGGTCATATAGACAATTGGTACCTGCGATATTTCCTCTCATACGACTTTTGTTACCTAAGACATTTCGTCACACGTTACATTTGATGCCTACGACATTTCGTCACCCATGACATTTGGTACCTGCAACATATGTTAAACGTCATTGCAGTTTATGCAACAATGTTTCTGATATAATATATGTGATAAATGATAATGCCACAATTCAGACACGAAATCCCGATATTTCGAATAGCTTTAGAGCTAAATATTAACGAAAGTACAATGAAACGTTATTTAATTGGAAATTGAATTAATCCATTATTATCGCTTCTGTTAAATATTTTCTAACATATCATAAATATATTTCCAGCATGCGTATCGTCCAGAGTACTTTGATACCCATGAAGCCCATGTTCCCGGAAAGAAATCCCTATCCTCCGCACGCCTCCCCCCGCCGATTACGATTAAACTTTTTAGATATACATAAATTTCCATGAAGCCTATGTTCCCAGACAGAATTCCCATACACACGAAAATAATTTTGTGACGTAGTCGCAGTTACCAATTATTTTCCATGACGAAAAGTCAGTGATACCAATTTTAACGTGTGATCAAATGTCGCTGGTACCAAATATTTTGTGCTACTAAATGTCGCTTGTACGAATTTAAATGTGTGACGAGTTGTCACAGTTACCTTTACGAAAGTGTGACGAAATGTCGCATGTACCAATCGTCATCTGTGACGATATGTCACAGTGACGAATTTTCTGTGACTGGAAGTCGAGACACCTTTTATAATATTCATCGGTTTAACGCGGTCCGGACGCCTCTTCGAGTTTGAAATGACCGATGAAAAGGCTTACATTTTTCATAATATTCTAAAAAGTCCATCTACATCTACATGTTACCCTGCAATTCACCAAATTGGTGGGTGGCAGGGGGTGCAATTCACCATAACCTTCCTAAAGATTGTCTATCACAGGTTGAAATTTTCTATTGTGGTCTCGTATTGTCATCGGAAAGAACGAGCCTAAATAACGCTTTGTCCTACAATCGATCTCACGTATCTTACCATCTCGGTCGTTTCTACCTATATACGTTGGCGCATCAATTATTCCTACAACCACGTCTTTTAGACACTCCGATCAATATTTCCTCCATTTATTTGGGGAATTTATGGATAAAATCCAGAAACAAGATTTCAGGAAAATCCAACGGTGATGACGTTACATCCAACATATGTAAGAAGAAAATTTTCAAAAACCTCCTACAAAATCAAGCAATTTCTCTACAGCAGTGCTTCTCAAACTATGGTCCGCGGACCAATTGTTGCCCGCGAAGGTTTCGTTGGTATTCCGAGAAGGTTTCCAAAATGTAATATTTAAGAATGAACCGCATATTTAGCTGAATTTTTTTGGGAAAAGTGAATCAATTCTTACACTATAACAGGTATTCAATACTTTATTAACTAAAAAATTATTTTACTCCTTCATATTTCCCGATTCCACCCCTCTGCATTCAATAACTTACACTTAATGATTTAGTGCCTCATAACCATAGATTGCTCGTGCCGTTTGGAGTTTACCTGTTCAATTCTTGCAGTTATGTAATTTTCTTTTGTATATTTTAGTTGATTTTGTGGTACTCTTTGCTAAGTTTTACCGCAAGGTCACGAATATCGTGATGACACTGAAAAACCGTTTCTTAATGATGTCTTTAAAATATCAATTAAAATTTTCAATTACATTAAACGGACTGGACTTAATTCTCGATTATTTGCGGTTTTGCGAAGAAATATGCTCTTCGCATAATGCACTCCTGCATACAGAGATAAGGCGGCTTTCACGAGGACGAGTTCTTAAAAGATTATATGAACTACGGAAAGAAGTCTCTTTATTTTTGTCAAATAAAATTTCTGAGTGTGCTTTTTATTTATAAGACATTGACTGGTTGGCGAAACTTTCTTATTTGTCAGAGATTATTAATTTATTAAATGAGCTCAATTTTAGCCTACAGTCCGACAGGGTCTATTTTTGGTAGGTACAACAAGATTGATGCTTTTAAGAGGAAACTCAGGTTGTGGGTACAAAGAGTCAAAAATCAATCTCTGTATATGTGCCCTATATTATCTGAAATGATAAATGTGACTATAGTGGTGTTAAAACAGAAGAGTTATTTGATTGCGTTTCATCTCATATATTAACCCTTCAAGAGAAATTTGACTAGTATTTTCCTGACGAATCTGTCCCTCGCAAAGGTTACTTATGGGTTTGGATCCATTTTCTGATCATGATGATAACCAGTGGTCTCTGGAAAAGGAGCACTCACTAATCGACTTAGCACCAAATTCCCAATGCAGAATTTTAAAAAATAACACCACACGACTCGAAACTTTTTGGATAAAGATTAGAAAAGAATACCCAGTACTGAGTGAGAAGGCCGTGAAGATTATCCTTCCATTTAGCTCTACGTACCTATGTGAATCAGGATTTTCAGCTGGGGTCGCTAAAAAAACAAAGAAAGGAAATTTTTTATTAAACCTGCAATCAATGTGAAGGTTATCTCTGACATTTTTAACTCCAAATATTGATGAACCTATGCAGGGTATGCAACATCACGGTTCTCATTATTACATCAATTTTTTTTCTTATAATAATAAATGTTTTTTGTATTTTACAACTTCTATATTACGTTCATAATTTAAAAATAAAATATATTTTATAATACGTTTATTATGATGTTGTTTGTAAAATTGTTTTATATTTCACGAAAGTCTCGGATATTTTTTAAAACTAATTCTTGGTATAAAAGAAAAACTAGTAAGACTCCCATCAAACAAACAGAAACCTGTGTAATACATTTTAAAATGTTCAAATTAACTACGTATCCAATTAACCCCTTTTCTTAAACGTAGTTACAGTAAGCACGTTTGTGTAAGAAATGAGGTGGTCCGTAGGACCTGGAGGGTTGCTGTAGTGGTCCACGGAGCTCAAAAGTTTGAGCGCTGCTCTAGAGCATCCTCGCGGCGGTGGCATTCAAAGCTAAGATCATTAACGCCCGTTGGAAAAAATGTTTCGCTGCGGGATATATCAGGAAATTATTTTTAACGAGTTACATATTGAATTTGGACGAAACCTTGCGTTTCCATCGAGACGCTGACGATAGCACACTTTTGTATCGATGCATAATATTAGTCGCCAAAAAAAGGAAGCGTAAAAAACGCACAGTTCCTCGTGATGAATTGGTTTGCGGAAATGTCGTCGTGACATACAGGAATTGGAAATATTGCCTCGCGTAAAAAAAGTCGGCGCGAATTGCAATTAAAGAAGAAATGCACGAAAACAGTTGGCGGCGATGCAGTTCACTTTCGCGTGCAAAGTCACGATCGTGATAAAACAATAGGAAATGTTATGCGTTGTTTTCGCGTTATTCTGTGGAATATCTAAATGAGGTTAGTTGATGGAAGCTTTCATGAAGGTTTTATACTGTGATGAATTACATATTATCATCGAGTAATGACAAAAATGCGTGTTGTGGAATGATTGCGACCGTATAAACTGACTGATATTTATGCATGGTTTTGTTCATGTTTTTCAATGATTGAATTGCGCCGTTATAAAATAACGCCTATTGTTCGATAAAAAATATTGTGTTCGATAACTATTGTGTCTTCTATACCTTGACTAATTTCCAGTTCGTTATTATGATTGTGGAAACTCGTGCTATGTAATACGAAAACAATTGGCCAGCGAATTTCTAGCGCTCTTTTTATGAAAAAATAATTTAAATCGCATAAAATGCAAAATTTAATAGTTGACAATTTTAAAATGTGATCCATGGAATTAAATAAGCATGCAATCCTACCACAACAATTTTATAAGATGCACCAGCGGCCTAGCGTAGGTATTGATATCGAACTAGTGCAGTGCGGTCAAGGGAGGCCCCCTACAACAAAAAAGCATTTCATAAAAAGTTATTTATATTTTGTCACATTAATAATTTCACTCGCTACTTTCTGGATTTTTAACCATTCCAACTCGTCGGACGGGATCTCTCCGGCACCGTTATTTTTCCGTTTGTTGGTATAGAGCAACATGTGATTGCTTTTAATTATCGAAATATTTTTGGCAAGACTCTTCAAAATAATTGAAATTCATTTTTGCTAACACCGTATAATCTAAATCTGCATATTCTTGCTATTTTAAATACGGATAACAAGTTAGTTTCTCATTGAAAGCTTGGCGTATTTTAAATATAAAATAATTATAAGACGCACCAAAAAATATTTTGCACAGGAGTCCCCAAAACATTTTGCTACGCCACTGAGATGGACTAGGTAATTTGATTGTTATCACCATTCCACGAACCTGATGATACTGTGTTAATGTAAAACTTGGCAGTTTGGACATAAACCTTTTTCGGATCATGTATAACCAGTGTGAAGTCATACATTAGTAATTGCCTTAGTGAATATTCCACTTTATTAATAAACTATAATTTTACTAAGTTAATTTTCTTTCTCACTTTAACTGAATTACACAAAATTAAAGCTTCGCTAGCGAATTAGATGCTACAAGTTTTCTTGTGTTTCCTGTACAAAGCACTTCTTCGACTGATGTTTTACAGTACTTAGTCGCTAGACTCATGAGAAAAATATGAGCACTCAACGCTGGACCAGCTGAGACATACCAAAAATGGAAGGGAACGAAATACGCCAATTACATATATGTCAGTGCTTTAGTATATATTCCTTTTTATTGCGAGTTAATGAAATAACAAGTCAAAACATCCTTCTTCGTGTTGCCTTCCATTCCAATGGGCCAAAGAAAAAAGTGAGAAATCCATGCGCTACATCACTAAAAAGAAACAGATTTCAGTTGCTAAAATAACACCGGGTTATGGTTGGAAATGTTTCACAACTCGGGAAAGATAAATTTGGCTACCAGTTCGAAACGTCGCAGTCTCAGTAACACTTCGACATTTCTATTCCAGTTTAGTCGAGTCAAAAACCTTGATGAATATGTGTCGCTGGACAGTCATGCACTTTTCTTACAAAAACGGCGTATATTTCACGAAATTTATGCTCTACATTCTGCCGAGCGACAGGAGGATGATTCAGAGCAATCGGGTGAAAGCCTTCCTATTCTCTGGGATAAACCACGAGATTCGTCAACAGCAAGCAGGCAAATATATAAATAAATAAATAAATAATATATATATATATATATATATATATATATATATATATATATATATATATTATATATTATATATTATATATTAGAAAATTGAATACAAAAATACAAAGCGAGGAAGCCAGTGGTGCGGACAGGTTCTTTCGGATTATAAAAACTCCGTGGTCACATTTTTATATACTATTGACATATTGACATGTATATTTTTATGCGAGAGAATATTTAGTGAAAATAATGCAGAGAAGAGAGTTATAGAGACCGAATGAGAGAGAGAGAGACTGTGAGAGGGCGCTGTGGCTACGCATCCGTCTTTGTCCGAAAATTCTACTTGTAGCTCTCGCTCTGAGTTTTTATAATACGCTAGCTTCATTTCTCTGAGAGAGAGGATATGCTTTAGGCTCCATATTATTATTTTTTTACTTGTTCGAGAGTTTTGCGATAAACACGACAGCGGCAAAAGGGAAAAGAGAGAGGTGGGAGCGGGTGGGGGAATGAGGAGACGGACTCCACCGGTCATCACGCGCACATTTTCCCCGAAATCTCAGCTCGTAATCTGCCTTCTGGAAACTTGTTCATGCCACGGAGACATTTTTCAGAGGGGCGTGTAGGTTTCATTTAGAACCCTTCCGGTGGAGACGTACGTATCAGCAGAATAAATGATGGAGTATCAAATAATCCTAATAGTAACTCCTAAAACTGTATCTTAGTGTATTCTCACTACAAGTTATCCGTTGCCGCGGTAATTCATTGGCCTTTGATTATAACAAAAAACATGTGCGTTAGAAGGTTACAGTTGCGCAGCAATAGGGTTGACCACCGAGGATTTTCTCTCCCTTACAATATCGGAGATAATCTTAGCAAAAGCATAGAGTATGCAAGTGTCAGATGCAAATAATGTCAGTCGAAGTTATTATATTAGAACCAGTCCCTTTATTCATTATCTTCAATCATTACACGAAGGTTCTTGCAGGTTAATCGATAAAAAAGTATTAAGAAAGTAATGTGATGAAGTATTTGTCTATTCCTCCTCTCCCAAACCAAATTTATGGCTGCGACAATGCAAGATTATATACCGCATTCAGGGAATATAGTAAACATGAAAACAACTGAAAATCAAGTTTTACGATATGAACCTAACTGAAAAATAATACTATTAATTTGTTATTGTTAATTTACATTACATAAATAGATTTAATATTCAATCCGTATATACTTTCTGGTCCAAAATTAGATTTTATGTAATTCTGTATAGAGCAAGAGTTTCCACAGTATACGGGCTCCCGTAAATTGTTTTATGGACAAGGACATCAAATTTTACACACTATTCGGCCCGTTAATGATTTTTGAATGCTATTATATATAAATCTTCTAATGAAAAATTGGAATACCTCGATTTCAGATTTTTTCTCTAATTACCAACCATGAGGCAAAATTTCGAGCGACGTGTAATGCATTTAATGTCGCTGGTTTGGTCATCAATGTCATTTAAATCACTTGAAGATGTTTATTTTTTGTAGTCTCTCTTGAAATTTGAATTCTCAACGTAATATAGCGTGAATGAAAAAAGTCTTACGAATTTTTAGAAGTCTGATAGACTATATAGCAGTCGATTACGAAGACGGCCTCTAGAACAGAGGGTTTTTATCAACCGCGTCCTGCCACACATTACGCATCGTCACCTCCAAAGGTTAAGATCAAAACACGCAGTGAAATTCTCTCCTGCATCAGAAACACATTAGTGCCAGACAAAGTACGATAGAGTGATTTCGGGGATGTCCGAAAGGAATTTATAATATCGAGAAAACTCACACGGCCAACTTGATTTTAAGACGAGTTGGGAACTTCTCTCTCTCTCTGGAGGTCAAATTAATAAGGAAGGGCAGCATTAGAGGGGCAGATACTGAGAGAAAGAATCTCTCTTCCCATCCTGCCATCTGTATAACAGCCCAAAAAATAGGGAGCAAGCCAAAGTTCAGTCCTTATCGATCTGCGTAAAGGCCCCCCCCAGGCTTATCTCTCATTTCTCCGAAAATCTGGGATCCACTAACCCCCATTTCCACTACTTAATCCCATAACCAGATACTCCGCCTCTCAATTTCTTACTCCTTCCCACTCCCTCTCTCTCTCCCTCCCTCTCCCCCTTCCTCACTCCCTTCCTCTCTCTCTTCCTCTCTCTCTTCCTCTCTCTCTTCCTCTCTCCCTTCCTCTCCCTTCGCCTCTCCCTTCCTCTCTCCATTCTCCTCTCCCTTCCTCTCTCCCTTCCTCTCTCCATTCTCCTCTCCCTTCCACTCTCCCTTCCTCTCTCCCTCCTTCTCTCCCTCCCTCCCTCTCTCCCTCCCTCTCTCCCTCCCTCTCTCCCTTTCTCTCTCCCTTCCTCTCTCCCTTCCTCTCTCCCTTCCTCTCTCCCTTCCTCTCTCCATTCTCCTCTACCTTCCTCTCTCCCTTCATGCTCTCTCTCTCTCACTCTTCCATCTCTCGTGCAATATTTCTCCCTCCCCTTCTCCTAAGTGCGTTACTTCTCTCTTGCACAAACTCCCGAAGAATTAAGTGGGTTTCTCAAACTTTTAGCGTGCGGCAAATGTATCAGATGTTTTCCGGATACGCTTACCTTTTTTCGTTCTTCTTTTATTTTTCATAGCTTTTATTACCCATTATTGCGCGTATCGTTTACTCTCTCGGGCGTGTTTGTTATCTGCCTATTAATTTATTTATTTAAAAAATAGTCCTAAATTCTTAGATGCTTATCGAAAATGTTTAGGGAGAATTCCCGAAAAATTTTGGCGATCATTCTCGTCGAAATATTTCTCGTCGCTGTTTTTAATGATACCTATGAATCACATACGTCACCGGTAAAATTATTCCAAATATTACGGAAAAAGAATGAAGACTGCCACAATAGTTACTTCGACACTTAAAATTTAGATTAATATACTCTGTTATTATAATACGTAATTATTTCTTTGAATTATTTTGATCGATGTTCCTGCGCAATACTTGATAGAAATCCATTATAAATTTATTTGTGTAAAAATAAAAAGTTTTCATTTAAAAAAAGAAAACTATTACCACAGTTTTCTTTCGTCATAAAACTATGTTTTTACACAAATAAATTAAATAATTTTAAGATGGGATTCCATTAATTTTTATTGTTCTAGATTGGAAAATTTATGGACTCTTTTTATAATACATATAATTCAATGATTATCGGTTAATTGGTCCACAGCAAAATGTCCACAGCAAAAATGTCCACTCTTGTAAATGTCCATTAATATTAATGTCCACTTCATTAGGGGGCCAATAACTTAATTCTCCAATATATTAATTATAATTCCACTAACATATGTATTTTGAATGTATTATGCTAATTCTAAGAGATCCTCATCAATTTCTTCATAAAGAGCTCGGAATGTCATTTCAATATCATCCAATGGGACAAAAGGCAAAGCTAGAACCTCTTGCATTTCATTTCTCTGTGTTGGTTCATCCTCATTTAAGTAGGCTTCTCGTAATCCCAAATTAACAATTTTTCGGTAAACAGCTTGAGAAAAGTGAAATTGGCATCCTCTAATAGTACTGTTTCGAAAATGGCGCTGTGCAGCGTTCAAATTAGCAATTTCGAAATCCATCATTAATGTGGGTGGTTCTACTCTGCGACCTAGCCGATAAGCTTCTGCTTTCAAAACTTCATATATGTGATTGTATGTTTCTTCAGTTTTTCTAGTCGTAAGAGCAAACACAAATGGAAATGCTCTTCCATGGACCATTCCGTGCAATGTGACAAGCTGCAAAAACTGGGCTGGGACTGTTTTAAACGTTCCATCCGTGTAAATGGATGGTGAGGCACAAAGATGTTCAATATTTCTTGATGTTGCAAATATTACTAATCTATTGCCATTATTCTCCCCGGAATCAAATAACAAAAATCGTTCACCCCGCATTGTTGAATCATATGGAGGAAGTATCTGAAGGTCTCTTATACTTCTGATAATCTGGGGACGATTGCGATTCTGTTCCCTATTTACTGTTCGTGTTAAATTATTTCTCTCAGGCAAGTTGGCCAAAACCTCTTCATTTGTAATATTAGCAGTAGCTTCTCTCACAATACGACTAGGATTTTCATTGGGTCGCTCAATAGCTCTTTATCTTATAATACCTTGTACTCTTTTTGCTTCGATGGCAGCAGTGTTCGACTCATGAGTATGTGCTCCATAACCATCCTTCTCGATAACAATATTGTCTAGGTCGCTATTTGTTACACAACGAGATTTGCAGATTTCTCTTTCGGAACACCTCCAGTAAATTTTCCTACCATTTTTACTACGTGAATGGAAGTGATATGTGTATCCATTGCTCACCAAAATTTTCTTCCTCTTGTGCGAAACAAGATATGTAGCCATTGGGAAAAAATTCTTAAAAGTTTGTATTTATTATTTATTGATTTATTTTAATTTTTATAGCAACACACTTCTATTATTAAACAAGAATGCCAGAAATGGAACAAGAATGTAATTTTTCTATGCTGTATTCATATTGGATATTGGACATCTGCATATTGGACATTTAGACTTGTGGACTTAAATCAATTGACTTTATGGTTGTGGACATTTTTGCTATGGACTTTCTGTAAATTGGACATTGTGCGGTGGACCAATTGACCTGGAATGAATCCAATGTATAACTGGATAAGATAAAAAAGATTCGCAAAAAATGTCTTGTGCAATATTTCTTATCATACCATAAATAAGAAAAGGTAGTATTATGTTAATTAATAATAAAATAGTTACTATTTAAACATTACTACTATTATCATTAATTTTTGCTGTTACAAGTTCTGTATGTGGAATCAACAAGCCTCTTTTAAATTTTGCGTGCTTTATTATTTATTGACATGCAATATCACTTATGATTACGGATTCCACAAAGTTACGGTCTTTTCATTGGCCATACACAAGTATTTTAGATTAGGATACGCTATCAAACATCGTAGAACATTTATCTTGCCAACTTGATTATTAGTTTTCAGTATTAATGAATAAAAATTCGATAATCCTATCAGGGTACCCGTTGCTTGGCAAAGGTAATTCCGGTCAATTTCACGAAAGTCGCCAAATATTTAGGGCTCTAACCGAATGAATTTTACGACTTAAATAACGTTTTTCCGTTGGAGATTAGAGAGGAAATAGTTTCTGTTACAAATACGATCATTGCGTTAGAAATTAACTATGGGAAATATTCACAACTTTCTGATAAGCTTTCATTTTCCTGATTATATATATCACACGGATATTTCAGAAATCGCTGGCGATATAAGTGCTGGATTCGACCAAATAATTGGAAGGTTCCATGACCTTCTCCTCGTCATAGATTAATAATCCACTACAAGCTCAGACAATTCCTTCATTAATATAAATAAAATATCTTTTGCAATAAGCTTACCTTATCTAAAGGCTCGCCAAACCGAATTAAACTTTCTAGTCTCAGTTTCATGCAGCATAACTCAATGAAACACTTATTACTTTATACGAATATCGTGATCCTGCGTACATCTGCGCCGGCTCAGAAGTAGGTGAGCAACCACAATCTGATCCTCAAAAGTGCAGACCACAATTGCAACACGCTGCCACACTGGCCGCTATTTGCTACGTATGCTGCACGATAAGCAATTAATACTATCCTAAAATTCCATGGCGCCCAGTGATTTAAGGAAGGAATCGTCACTTCACACGTATTAATTTATCACTACGCTTGTGCAAGTTTACAGGTAAATCAATTTATGTCAATTCTGTCCACTAAATATAAGGTAATTCTTTCAATTGGCAGGATATGAATATTTAAAACCTGAAACGCAGAATATATGAGAAACACGATTCGATGATATCTTTGGTTACTTTTGTAAGGAGAAGAACCATGTTTTAGCTACACAATAGCCATACTCGGTGACAATTTGCCTATGTCTATAATTGTTATTACTAATTTGTAGCTGAGAGGTGCATTTGGTTTACTCTCAACCGTTTCATGGCTACAGAAGCTGCCATGGTCACATATTAGATTTAAGCGGATGAGGGGATGTTGGTAATACTTTCTTGAATTAAATAATTTCAGGATGGTTGCATGAATTCCATACGGACTGCCGAGCGGGAAATTATGCATACGATCGATTTCTGCCGTAAAGGAGGAAGTGGCACTCTTGTTTTAGAATAACGCTAAGCTGTTATTCGACGACGACTTCGTTATAACGCGTTATATGGCGTTAGGTCGGAAAGATCGTTCGATAGCCACGCTCCAACCAATTCTGAAGTATATTTCTCTAACTTTTTATCCGACGAATGAAATCACGTCGTGGGATTCATCGAGTATCCGAGGCAATCTCCGTCGCTACCTGCGGCGAATGGAATCTATCTCTCGACAATGGAACGCTGCTCCCTCTAGATCAGGGATCGGCAACGTGCGGGCTGGATGCGGCCCCCGAGAGCGCTTTATGCGGCCCGCGAAGCCATAATTAAAAAGTTTTCGATACAATTTAACAGAATATTTCGTATTTTTTCAGTAAAATCTACGTCTCAAAACCTTTCCTGTTGAATATTTTATTCTGGTAAATTATTTAGACACTAGCGTAATTGCCCGTTGAAATTCAACAGGAAAATTGGAACTTAATATATTCAACTATATTGAAAGGATGTGAGCTAAATCTAATGCATTATTATATTTGTTAATATTAAAATGTAGTCATACTTTAACCAAGTTAACAACATCTTTAACGATTTAATCCGAAACAATTAGCTATTATGGACTCACCAGATATGTTGATTTTCTTTATGAACAACAATGCTGTTGATCGCCAAGGGAACGTTTCAATAAAAATGGAAAATTTTGACAATTTTTCGAATATTTTAGCTTAATGTGAGCGAATTCGGCTCGAAAAACAAAATCGGCGATAAGAATAAAAATCTTCATTTAATTTCCTTTAAAATTGTTCTTATCCGAAGATCGTGCGTCAATTACTTCTAATTTTATTTTGGAAAAGAACATAAGTCTGCAAGTGTGAAAGAGGTACATTTAAGATCCTCTTATGGGAAATCCCATATAGCGTTCCAACCAACAGATTAAGTCTTTTATTGATAGTCCAATGTTTTTTACTAATATGAGAACACAAAATCTCCGGAAAACTTCAGATGTAAACACTCATCCGGCCCGACGAAGTACTCGTGACATTCAATGCGGCCACCAGAAGTATTCACATTACTAATGTGGCCCGCCATGCACAAAAGGCTGCTGAACCCTGCTCTAGATATCTAGGTAAGTTCTTTTCGTACGTATTCAAGATTAAAGATGCGTCGTTAATCCTGAGCATCTTGTCGCATTCTTTTCTCGAATTTAAGTGGGATTGCGTTTACCCGTGGTGCCCAAACTACGGCTTGCCAAGTGCCTTCATCCGGCCCGCCATCAGTTTGACAATTAAAGGACGCAATGTAACAATAAATGAAACCAGAGTATTATAAAAACTATATATTTTGTCTTTACCCCTTTCTTCTCATAAGAGAAAATACATTTAAAACAAATCAGGTAATATAGACCAGTAACTAAACAGTTTGGTTTCCATAAATTATTATTCAATTATATTTTCGACTGCGTGATTCCCGCGAGCCATATGACCCGCGATGTAGGCATAAATGGGATATGTGGCCCTCGAGCCGAAAATTTTGAGAACCACAGGCGTATGCAGTCGTCGCTTCAGTCAATTAGAAATTTTGAGCGGAAAATTAAGTACTCATCTTAGCCTCATCAAGAGCCTAAGACGTTTATGAAAAACCAAGTGAGGGTGTCGGTTACAATGCTGCCGTCTTCAGAGGTGATTCTAAAAGAACGCCTGTGGGGAAGGGGGAGAAATCATTTTCTCAAGTCTCAATCTTCCCCCTCTTTCCGTACAGGCGAAAAATAAAACAATATACCGGCGCACGCGATCTTTTAGAATCTACTTTCGGCGAATTGCCGCTGAAGATGACTGCATTGTAGCCAAAATGCGTGTATTATTTTTCAAAACCTTATTGTAGCTATTGGAAGTACTTGACTGCTATTTTCAGTTTTTTATTTAAATGCTTATTCTTGAATTTTTGCCATAATGGAAGTTCGATACTTTTAAATTGAATTGAACTTTAAGAATGGCATCTACGTTGAAAATAATAACGGATTACTCCGCGAGTTATAAAAAGAGCAATAATTTTATGAGATAATCATTCTATCTAAATGAAAATATGGCGCAGTTGTGCAGTACTCCAAATATAAAATGGATTTTTTCATTCATTTAAAGCAACCGGTATTGCATATCACACGCAGGAATGTAATCAGCTTCTCCCTTCCCAACCAATGATTCGAATTTATTTGAACTTTTCAGAATAAATGTTTAAAAGTTAAAGCTTGTTTTAAATAAAATTAAAGTTAGCCTGGCTTATTTTTATAATAATTAAAAAAACAACAGGAATTAACTTCCCTAAAAATATTAAATAAATTGTTACCAAAAAAAATCATGCAAGGAATTTTTAATTTGCAAGCCCCGTTCATTGCTCAATACTACACAATATGAAGATTTTACAGCTAAATTTAGCATTTGACAGTTATTAATATTTACGAAGTTGCTGGAAAACAGTAGCTCAAGAATTTTTTGCTTTAAAAATGTATACTTACCGAATTTTTATGGAAGAAAGCTTTTAGGGTTAGAAAGCTGTTTCTATCTATGAAATTCACATCTGCTTGTAAACCTCGACACTTAAGAAATTACACGCTTCGTCGGGACACCCAATTAGACAGGCGACACTACGTCACCATTAACGTGACCCAAAGACTCCGCGGAGGAATTAAAAAGCACAATACCACTTTTTTGCAGCATCATCAAGAAAGCCTTTGACCGTACAATCCACGTGCCTTTAGCGCCAGGATTAATTCACTCGACTCGTCTCAGCCTGCGAAAGGTATTCAGTGAGGCAAAGAGAGCGAAGTCGATCATTATGCAAAGCGCAACCGTTCAAATTCATATACGTATTACCCGATTCTCAGAAGCTTTGAAGACCTGAAACCAAATAACACGTGCACATCGGTATCTATGTCTTCCAGATCACGAATCCGACCTTAGTTTCGTGATAACATCGGTGCCAGTGTGCCCTGGTATTTATATGGGCAAGGGTACACGCGCGCTTCTGTTCTACTTATACCTTCCCCTAGAAAACCCAGGCCATTTCACGCGAAAGATTTCTGGAATTCTGTTTTTTTAGGTCGCACTTCGATATGATGAGCGACACAAAACGAGAGGTCTCTGAACGCGCATATCTTACCTAAATTCGGCGTGAGACGTATTATTATTTCCGTCGTCGTTACGTTCATCTTATGAATTTTTGCTCTTTCTCAATCGGATCTTTTCTTTCTGTTTCGACAGAGTGTTTATCTTATTTTTTGGTACGTTTTCTTAAAATAAAATAAAAATTATATTATCCCTCTTGTCAATCAGTCTTCCCGTCCGTGGGCAATACGCTTTTTTGTTTTAGGAGATATTTTGAAAATTAACCTTTAAATATTTTATGTTTTGACTTTCCAAGTACGTAATTCATAGATCTTACGCTAAGTATCTTCAAATTTGGAAAATTCAAATCTTTGAAATGGTATTGTGGCCAAACCACTAAAGTTATTTGAAAAACATTTTTGAAACAGATAGCTCTTTTTTATCTATAAAGTTTCCAGTGATTGGATTTCCAAGTCATAGATTTTCCACTGGGTGACTTTTGATTCGGGAAATTCAAAGCTAAATTCCGACGGTGGGTATTATCCCCTCCCCAAAGGGGAGAACCCTGAATGTTTTACAGAAATGGTGCATCTACCTCCTACTTTAGGAAGGGAATCTTACTTGTTTACTCTCTCAATGACTCTCAGCTGCTTTAGTCCCCTTCTCAATGCATGAATCCGTCTCAGTCTATCCCGCCTTGTAATTATTCAACGCTTCCTTAGCAGTAAACCTTTATCGAATATGCGAATATGCTTCGACCACTTCTCCTACTTTTGTGATATGTACACGCCAGCGACAACACGAAATGAACCTCAAGCTAAATAAAATTTTTACGAGCTCTCCCTTGGACGCGAGAATGGTGGAGAGATTCCGTCTTCCTTAGAATTGGATTTTGCACGGTCGTCTATAAAACTATCTCGAATCAAAAAAGTAACATCTGCGATTGAGTTTATTTTTTTAGAATCGCTATGCCTTCCTATCACGATTATTAACTCGAATGGCCGGAAAATGAAGAATTCCTCGCTTAACGTTCTTAATAAGATGTGGTTTTTAATAGGTTGGGAAAAACATGCAGGTTTGGTTATAGTAAAACCTTTGCAAATGGCAATGACTTAAAAGAAAATCTCTAGGATAATTTTTCGTAGTCATTTGAGCGTTTCTTTGACGCGTGGATATCTCATTACTAAAATCCAATCGAGGTAGGAAAGAAGATCATAAAGGTCCATGACGACGCCGCAGCAGCACCTGGAAACCCATCATTTACGTGTGAACGGCGAGTTTCCCGATGTAAAATTTATGAGAAGATAAAGATGTGAATATATCCTCCTTTTAAAAAAATGGCGCTCTTTCAAAACGTCCGCATTATCTTTCCCAACGTTATTTCGGTACTAGAAAGTTATTTACGCAAAGGAAAAATCAGGTAGTAAAACTGTTATAAAGCCTTCAAAATTAGACGTGACAATACTATCAACGCACTTCTGCCATTCAAACGTATATGTTTGCCATATGGAATTTAACGCTCCTTGATAATTTAAAAAAATAGTTGCTCAAAAGCTTGTTACAGATACGTTGCATAATTGCATACGTGCACACCTATGTGTGTACATTTACATGTACGTAGTTCTGTAAAAATTATCGAAAATCGTAAAACTTTAGTGAACATGGAATTCAATATTTTATGAAAATACGTGAACGTCTTTCAAAGTTTGTGACGATATAATTCAAAACAATCATCTTCTCGGGCTTTCTACCTGTGCCCGAGAGGGAATGCGATTCCGATGCTTCCGACATTCCATCGGCACCATTCAAATAAAAATATCTAAAAAAAGCGTCAAAGAAAAAATTAACATAAAAAGAGCGACGGTAAAAGGTTTCTCCACAGAGGGAAAAAGACTTCGCCATCTTCCCGCACACATTCCAATCCGAAGTCGTTTCCAATTCAAGAGTTTTTACTCCAGTTTTTTTCTTTCTTTCTCTGATCACTACTTACCTCCCTATCTTCCTATTTCTTTCTCTATCTCTCTTTTCCAAATCCAGAAGGCGTATGCGACTGTCAGGTGAGAGAGATCTGAATAATTCATGGATTCTGTTTTTTTTCGAAGACGAAAAAAGTAAGAACGGCGAAGAGGGTGAATGATAAATCTGAAAAGGAGTTCATCGACATGCGCAATATATTGGTTGGATTCTAATGCAGGGGTGGGCAAACATTTTATTTGGCGGGCCGCATTAACAGTTGCAGTTTCTTAGGCGGGCCGCATTAACAGATGAAAATGCTTCGGCGGTCCACGTCATCGTTCATGTCGGAAGTTATTTGAAATAATGCGAGGGATCCTGTTAGTAAAAATCGATTATAAATAACACGTTATCACCATAACATCACTGAAAAAGGTTTTCTGTCATAATTTTAAGATACAAATGTGGAATTATCTTTTTTTTATATTGCGGTTCTCTTTTTTAATGGCATCTCGGGCCACATGTGAACTCCTGTTCCAATGCATTTTTAGGGGCGTATATATTGATTTAGCTCTCTGAAGGGGGTTATGGTCTTTCAATGAGGAGAGCAAATGCGACGCCAAGAATAATATTTAGCTGTGGAAATATTTCGCTCACGGATATTACCTCTGAAAGTGTCGCTTAAACGTTTGCTTCTTTACAGATAATATAAAAGGGCTCGCTTAACGCTTTAAAATAGTGGAGAGCAAAATTTCGGCATCGGTGACCGCATAGCCCACACGCTCATTGCGGGCCACATGCAATGAAGGTAATGTCGAAGAATAATTTAAAGAGGCCATGGTGTTAAGCTGCAAATCTGTATTGCTTTATTTGCATTAAATATATTCGTATATTTTTAGAATAGAAAGATAAAAAAGAATCAGTATTATTATGTTCATATTTCCATTTTATGTTACATTTTGTCCTATAATAAAAGATTCATGGCAGGCCGGGTGGAAACACACGACAGGCCAAAAGTAACAATCGGACCGTAGTTTGGGAAGCACTGCTTTAAAATAAATGCTCTTCTTTGTTCTAAAAAACCTCCTTTCGGAGCAAATAGTAGGTACAATATTTCCTTAAATTTGAATCATTTATACCAGTGCTATTCAAACCCTGTTTTGCATTTACTCATGGGAAAATTTCATCAGCTATCTGGTACCGCCACATAATTTTACAAAAAAGAAATTTCCTTGAAAAAATGTCATCAAAATCATTGCGCTGAAATTGAAAAATGTACACATTCTGTAGAATTACCAAATAGTGTTTATGCAATTTAATGAAAGTGAAAGTAGAAGTAGATGAGGGATTGGAGGAGGTACCAAGATTTTGCTGATACCAATTTCAGGTCATTTCTTTGAGTTTTGGTACGACAACTTGAGTTCCTCTGTTTTACAAAAATTGCGGATGACTAACACAACGTATTTTAGCATTTAATTGTATAAAATTATAATTTGTAAACATGACAAAATAATACACAGTATTTACGGCAGTATACTCTTTTCTCGAATATTTAATTGTGGAAACGATCGTAACATGGTTTAAATAAAAAGCATATATATATATATATATATATATATATATATATATATATATATATAAAACAAGACTATGAATTTCTCTGAAGTTGGCACTTAAATATCACTTTATAGATTATTAGTCTTACAACATTAAAAGTAACATAAATTGGAAATTTTTACATTATAACATAAACCGTTCCCCGGAACTGTTCGGTATAACCATTCGAATTAATGTCGAAGTAAGAATGAATAGATAAGCTCACAACTATGGAAACTGCTTTTCTAGAGTTTATGGGAGGCTAGTTGCCATGATTTCATTCCTCGTCTCGCACATGTCGTCGGTCGTTATCAGCTGCTAATTACATCTGCGTGTCTCGTTGGACGAAGAGCAGCCGAATGGAGAACCATTTTTTTGAAAGGGCAAAATTACTACGGCGATCCCCGCGTCTATCTCCCGTTCCTCTCCCCACCCCACCTCTATCCACCCTCTCCCCCCCCCCCCTCTCTCCCCTCCCCTCTTTCTCCCTCCCCCTCTCTCTCCCTCCCCCTCTCTCTCCCTCCCCCTCTCTCTTTCTCTCTCTCCCTCTCTTCCACCCGCCCCCTCACCTATTTCCCTCTCCCCCTCTCTTCATCTCCCTCTCTCTCTCCCTCTCTCTCCCTCTCTCTCCTCCCCTCTCTCCCCTTCACTCTCTCCCCTTCCCTCTCTCCCCTTCCCTCTCTCCCCTTCCCTCTCTCTCCTTCCCTCTCTCTCCTTCCCTCATTCTCCTTCCCTCATTCTTCTTCCCTCTCTCTCCTTCCCTCTCTCTCCTTCTCTCTCTCTCTCCCTCCCTCTCTCTCCTTCCCTCTCTCCCTCTCTCTTTCTCTCCCTCTCCCTCCCACTCTCTCTCTCTCCCTCCCTCTCTCTCTCTCTCTCCCTCCCTCTCTCTCTCTCCCTCCCTCTCTAACTCTCTCCCACTCCCCCCTCTTTCTCTCCCTCTCCCTCCCTTTACCACCCTTTCCCTCCCTGTCCCTCCCTTTCTCTCTCCCTCTCTCTCTCTCCCTCCCTGCATCTCTTCCTCTCGCTCTCTATCTTTCTAACTCTCACCTTTCCGCGGGGCATTTCCCTCGTTTGATTTTTCACGACGGAAGCAATCTCATACTCTTTTTAATTGCTTCTCTCGGACATCTCTTATTCAAGCCGCCGTAATTCCCTCAGAGAGACAGAGAGAAACGCGATTGAATTTTCATGCGTGTATCTTCGCTTTGTTTTCATTTGACTTTTTAAAAATATTACATGTGACTTCGACAGTTTTGTTTCCGACAAAAATATATCAAAATTTAAGCGATTTTTATGAAGTGAAGGAGACCGACATATTGTAGGGGAATGTATATTATAAAATCCATTTGTTTTTAAAACCACAAGCATATATTTTATTAATAATCCAATAATTTGGTCACTCCAGATTTGATAAATAAGTAAATAAATTGCGTTATTCTTTGTGATCAAAGCGTAAATAATGGAAATCTGAACAGTTTCCACGCACAAGATGCTCACCCCATTCAGACTGATTAAAAAAAAATTAATTGACATTATTAGCTATCACGAGAAAACCAATGAAATTCAGTTAATATGCATATGTGAATATAAATTTTCGATTGCATATGCGATTTAAATAATTTATTTCTTCTTTTTTATATATTTTTTTTAATGACTTGAAACGCTCCTTTGAAATATTGTGGTAGCACCGATGATATTCGGTATTAACTCATAATGCTATGCAAATATCATTTCTAACAGTACTTTTAGATGCACCCATTTATTACTTATTATCCTCAATCAACAGGATAGACATGAGTATATGAAGCTGACCTTTACGATGAAAAAATACTGAACCGACCGTGTAAAATAAATTAAGATATATTTAACGTATTGAACTTTCAAAATTAAATTTAAAACTAAATTTTACTTTATAATTATATAAATATTTAACGATAAATATAATAACTTTTCCCAAAAATGCTAGTGTGAAAGACATTATAGCGTGGAAGAAACATCACCTTTAGTAATCTTTCCTCAGAACTACGGATGACAGGACACCAGCCATCAAAATTTGAACTCAATCTCTAGGGAAAGAGAGGAAGTTGTTAAGGGATCTTAAGTGTCCTGAAAGAGAGGGAGAGTGAAAGGATATGCAGAAAGAGCTGGCTCTGCTGAATGTGGCGAATGATGAGGAGAGAAGTAGAGGTGGATAGCGTAAAGGTATATTTGCAGCGATCAGAGCTTGATGAAGCGTGAAAGAAGCAAGTGAGATCAAGAACGCAAATTGTTGCAAGAAAGGTGATTCGATGTTTTTAAACGAGTTTATAAAGCAAGGGAAGGCTATGTCAAAGGGTTTAACAGAAGTTGGTAGCACCGGATGTAATTTAGTAAGCATAAAGATAATTTCTCCCGATGCTGCCATTCTCGCAGCTGGATTCGAACCCCTAAACTAACAAGCACGCCAACCGTCTTTCAGCCAATTACGTGTAATTATTTGACATGGAATAATATAAATTCGTGTTAGAATTACTTTGAGCTCAGGTTCCTGATACCTTTCTTCTCTGTAGGCAAATTTGAGGCGTGTTAAATCCACCGCAGACTCAGTCCATGTGCGTATTAATATTTATCAAGAGAGCAAACCCGTGTATTTCAGCCATAAAGTATTCTATGTTTAATGTACGAATTAAATTTTGATAAAGCATCCTTAATAAAGGAAAAATAACGAAGAGGGAAAAAGGTAAAACAACCTGTCCGAGTCGACGGTATCCATAGCAATAATAAAAATGGTAAAAAGGGTTTATTAATATCTTTCCGTTTGGAGAATAAAAAAAATAGAGGAAATAATAAAGGACCATGAAATTTCATATAGAGCCCGAAGATAAAAATATTTGTTAAGCGACCTCTTTAGCATCAATTAAAGACATGAAAATTGAGGAGTGTATTGCCCATTATCTTTTTATTTTATATTTTATATGGCAATATCTGCTTCCGTTCATCAAAATAAATATCTGGCTCCATAAATAATCTGCTGCAATAAATTGCTTTTATCTCTACTAATATGTATCGCAAAAGCAATATTACTTGGTTAAAAAAGCGGGATTTTGCGCCGAGGAAACCTTTAGTAAATCGTTTCTGTTGCCATCAGCCTATTGAAGAAGATGGCGAGATTTCCATATTTGTCAAATCAGTTTATACTGGAAGTTTATGTAACGGTTAGATTTCATTTAGATAAGATCACTGATTGCAGAATTTTATTCGTCATATTGTTCGAAATCACGCTTGATGTTCCCGCGATAGCCCACGCGAGATATTTCATGATTATACGTGGATAATTGGTTATCTTTACTGTAAATTCTCTAAAAGTGCAATATCTATCAATTATTCATCTAGACCATCTACCTTATTGAGTATGATATGCATCTAATATGTTATGCCACGGCAACAGACTAACAAAATATTTCTCAAATATTTTTTCGGTCATTTTGTAGTATTTCTTAACGTGAAAACAAATAACGAATTTAACGATTAGCTACAGAATATGCCATCATTTCGTAGGGATAAAATTGCAGGCCAGATAGGAAAAGTGGTTGTTACAGAAAGTTTCTGCGAGTTTATTTTCAGAAGTGCTAACACGAGTTAATGAAGCACAATCGAGAGGATATAACTATCTTATAATTGTTTGACTAAAGTAGTACTTTACTTTTAATAATATGAGCCAAAGTTATTGAGCTGCCAACGATAAATGAATAAGTAATTAAAATTGTGATTGTGAAATTGTTTGAAGTAGCCTTCTAGTCTATGTTGTATTTCTGAAGTCTTGTTTACACGTTACCTTGGATAGTGTAGGTAAGGGGTTGGCAACCTTTTCTGCATGGCAGGCCACATTCGTAGTTTTTAATTCTTCGGAGGGTCGCATTGGAGAGCTTCGGCGGGCAGGATTAGTGTTTACGTGCTAAGTTACCTCGAGATTTTATGGTCTCATATTAGTGAAAGTCTGTGTACTTGACCAGATTTAATATTTCATCAGAAAAAGTTCTGAGACCACCATTTTGCTTTTAAAATATAAAATTGTCTATTATAATTTTAACTACCTCTTTTTCAGCGTAGCTTCGCGGGCCGCAGGAAGCGTTCTCTGGGGCCGCATGCAGCCCGCTGGCGCATTAACTCCACCTGGGGCCCCTGGCGCTAATCAGTCGTAGTCTCTGCAATCTAAATATATGTGGACGTCGATTCTAGTTTCGGGGATATCAGCATTTTTGTGAAAAAGGGTAGAAAATATTTGTCTAGAAAAGTACATAGAACGATTCTCTGGTTTATTAAGAATAACCGTATTGAGAAATTATATCCATAAATGAAGTACGAGTGGAACTATTTTTTAATATCGTGATTTTGGCTTCAATTTTATCAAAACACTGTTTTAAAATATTATTTGTAATATTCAATAAATTTTTTTTTCAACATAGGAGTGTGATTTTTCGTTAATTTTACTTGTAATTTATCACAGAATACCACTGCATTCATAACTCTATACCGACAAAGTGTGCCTTTCTTTGGCGGATTATGGTGATACGGCTATCCGCTTTTGTGACACTTCTTAACGATCGTTTTTCTATGGAATCGGAGAGAGGTTCCAACGATTTTTAAATTGGGATATTTAATATTTCTGAGATTATAAACACGAACATTTTTTCAGGGACCCTTACTTCAAGGGGCCCCTGTCGCGCGCCAAATGTGACCACCCCCCTAAATCTTCCACTGATTATGAGTGTGAGGGAGAAATTCAAGATTAAGGGTAACAGAGCGGTAGGGAAACCTTGCCTTAATCACAAATTTCCGCGAAACTACACGGAACCCCAATCTTTCGCGGAACCCTAGGGTACTGCGTAACCCAAGTTGAGAAGCAAAGCCATACGCCACGGGGACCTTGGCTCGCGCCATTTGCGACTCTAAATCCGCTACTGCCATAGGTTGCCGACCTCTGGTGTAGCATATGATACCAGCTTCAACTGTAGCATCGAAGAGTCTCCTGAAAGCATGTTTTAAGGAATTACATGGAACCACCATCTTACATAACGAATTCCCCATTAATTTAGTTGAAAAAGACAGTATTTATGTTAAACAGCATTTATTGCCAGATTTTTATACATAATGAAATTGAACGTATACATATCCACCATGTATTACTTCGCTCATATTTACATGACAGACGGAAATTAAAAATAATTGTCCTTTACAAAAAATAGCACTTCTTATCGTGACCAAAGAATGGTTGTTTGGGCGACAGATGGTTTTCCTCATAGTATTTGTAGCACCAGACGCACAAAAAAACGTGTTGATTAGGAAATATTTTTTCTTTTGCGTTGAGCTACAAACAGTACACTATTTAATTCAGTATAAAAATAATACCCGGTGTAACAAATACCTTTTTGAGATCATAATTATAAATAATATGGATTGTACACTCACTTTGCAATGTTATTTGGATTCTGGAGAAAAAAATTGTTCTTGAAATTAATGCCAGATATCATGATGGGAGAATAAAGACTAAAATTCTTATTCGAGGTTTGAAAAAAATTCATTCAATAAACACGGAAAGCCTGTGAAACACTGTCATTACATCTACGGTTGCGATAGGATGATAAATGTAACCTCACGCACATGTTTTTTTTTATTTTTGATCTTATTTAAGTTAATTTTAAGCTACTTCTTTGGGAAAATTATCACCTGATTAAACATTCCTTGATGGGAGGGCGCCCCAAATTCTTCTCAACGACATTATTTTTTCCATTCATTGAAATCAAACTGTTAAAATATTTACGAATTATTTTATTACGCATTGCTGAGAGCGGGTAGATAAATTTTAAATTTTGTAATTCTGATTTCTTAAGGAAAATTACCAAAATTCATCACGAAATACTTATTTTAAAATAGAACGGTTTGCATCCGCACGGAAATTAATGTGAATGCTGTTAAATTATTAAAAACTCTTGTTTACAGCGCCTAAATTATAATAACTGCACATATTAAGAGAGAAATAATGTTTTTTGCAATTAACTATACTACTCACAAAAGTTTGAAAGGACAGCTTTACACAAAAAAAAACAAATCCAATACAAAAACGACCCCGATGAAAATTTAATTTACTCTTCGCCTAATTTTATCTCTTCGATGGCCTCGAATTCGATTACTCTTTGTCTAGGTTTGATTTCGTTGTCAAGTTGTGATTTAATATTAACGTTTCCCCTCTTTTTTATATTTTTGCTAATTATTTTATTCAATGAATCCCAATTATGCAACGTCTCCCTCGCCGACTCCTTTCTTTATATTGATTCTACTGTAACACTTTAAAACGAGCTATATATATATATATATATTTATTTATAACGTGGATTCCATGAACACATGCTGATTATTCTCCCTCGAACCGTTCTTCTATATGATTCCGCGAAAATATTTTCCACTCGTTCTCATTCAACCTTTATTATTTTAAACGGAAAAAATTGTCTGAACTAAGGTTTATTTTTTTAAGGTCTTCGAAATTTTTTTACCGAATCTTACGTCTAAAATTGGTTCCTTAATTAATTTGAAGAACATGGAAGATCGCCTGCTTTATCGGCGTGGATTAATTTAACGATTTTTGGGGCGTTATTGAGTACTAGCGGGAGGGGGAGAGAAATGTTTTTTTCTATCTTTTTCCGAATCACGCTTTTAGAGGAGAGGGTAGAGGTCTATGGACTTTGTTAAGAGGAGAATGTGGGATACGACATGAGGGAGACAGCGCTCGTGATCCAATTGGAAGGCATTCTGAGCAAGGTTTTCGACTTCTGCCCTCTCGACATCATCGCCTCGGTCTAACGGGGTTGAGGCGGAGAAAAATAGATGGAGCCACTGTATGAGAGCAGCCGTGTGTTGCGGTCGACGGCGCGGCGGCGGGTAACGACGTCAAGGGATGGGCAAGTAGGAGTACTAATAGACTCAGAAAAGGGGCGAGCAAGATGTTCCATGGTTTCAGTCCTGATGCTGAGCCGAATATACTTGACCCATCCTCGGAGAGTGGGGATACCACGTCGACTGCAATGAGAAAAGAAATTTAAATTGTTTAGAGTTGTCAAAAATTGAATTGGAATTGAATTCAAAACACGGGAGCCGGCAGCCCGAATAACACCCCGGCTTGAGTAGGGTATCAAATTCTATGGAAATTCTACTTTGACAGCTGAAAGCCAACCGGCAAAGCAGCGTTAAGACCTCCAAACAGGGAGGCAATAATACAACCTGCCATTGAGTTGTCCTTAAAAATAAAAATAATGAATCCATTATTAATTAATTAATTGGGAAGTCATCTTTTTCCAAATTTTTTTAAACTATTCATTACATTACCTATCAGATACCCATTGCGCATAGTCCAGAGGGGATCAGAAGGTTGTAAAATAAATACAGTTATCATTATTGAGAGAAATTTATTGGATTCAAATAATAGATTTCTAATAAAAAAAGAGCATTGCCAATTAAAGTTCCGTTATTATAAAAATTTCAGTGTAACCAAAATTAAATGTAATTCCCGTCAAAGAAGATAAATGAACTGCGACATATTTCAATAATATATGGCAATTATATTTTTTTAATTTTAAATAGACGTTGACAAAGTAATATTTTAATTCCAATTTTCGACGTCTTTAAATTATGTCATGAGAGGGATTGAAAAAAACGTTTATAATTGGCAGGAAGAAATAAAATAAATTGGCTTCTCTCAGGAGGAATGCTTCTGTAGAACTCCATTTGAGCGTATCCTTAATAGGCGGAGAGAGAAAGGCAATTAGACTGAAAAACATTTGCGGAAAAGGGTGCGGAAGCAGTGGAAAAAAATCAAGACGCCGCCAAAGCGATCCAATTAAGAGACCCAATTCCAAGAAAAATAAAAGCCAACGCGCAATATAAAAAACGCCCGAGAGACAATTGCGTCATTATTGAGCGACTTTGAAATGGGCATAATATTGTGAAATCTTGCGGTAAAAATCTTGAGCGGACTCTCTTGAACTCTTTCTCTGGAGCGACTGCAAGTGTTCGCGACTGGCGTCGTCTGACGAGGAGAAGAATTTATGAGATATAAAATAAAACAAGGCGAGATTGGGATTTCTCTTTGAAAAATATAATATGATTCACCAAGTAGAGGACAATAGGCTGCAGTTATGAAGCTTTCTGCTTGGACTCCAGATACGCAAACCAATAAATGAGCCAACGACAATCCCATACATAATGAGGATAAGATTCGCAAGATATATTGCAAAACGGACCGATATTAAAGGATCGTTCTTCCCCAAGGAAGATAAGGTATTACAATTAGAAAACGATAAGTGGAAATTGCTATGGACCTGTTTGGTGCATTACACCCTCTGTCATCCACCATTAAGAGGGCTTGCAGGGTATGATGTACATATATGAATTCGATTTTAATTTATTTTTTTCCCAGGAGTTTTATCACGGTAGTAACGCGTTGTTTTAAAATTGTCTGCTATAATTTCTAAAAAGGAGCGTGGTGGTATAAACTAATTTTAAAAAAATATTGCTTCTATTGAATAAGTTTGACCGTTACAAATAGCAATTAAAAAATTAGAATCGACGGCCTTGGTCTTAACTTTTTCGTATTCCATCATAGCAAACTAACAAATGGAAAATATTTTACGGACAACTCTTTAGTGGCACGAAAAATGTTTAACCCATCATTAGTTCGTTAATTTAAAAATTCATTTCCATCTGTACTGTCATTAATAGAGAATTAATTAACTGGTGTTTCTGTTTTGCGAAGGTGAAATTCGGAACGCTATCTACAGAAATTTTTCGAAGGTTCAGTTTTAGAAATGGAAATTCAGATCAATGAAATTTACAATAGGAAATGGAGAAATTATCCAGGGTCGATAATCGGGCATTGCGCGGCCCGAGAAATTTCTCGGGATTCTGTTGGAGGGTTAATCACGCAGAAAAACAATATCTCCTGTTGTCCATTGAAGAACGATGTGCGCTTAATCGGGTAAATTACGTAGCTCTGGTGAGGCAAAACCAACCTGCGAACGAGGTCAGTCGTCGGTCGGCGTATTCGTGATCCGGGCCAATGAAGTCAGGAATGGTTGCGATGCAAGTGATAATCAACCTAATCCTCGCCTCGGCTCTTTTTGGACTCGCTATCACTTCGGAATCTTCCGCCAGGGTGCGCACGATTTTATGCGATAGCTGGAGAAATAGAGATAGATCACATTATACAAATGAAATGTAATGGTAAAACAATTTGTTTGAATATATAATACTGTATTTACTTCCAGTTCAACCAAACTCTACATTATACGAAATGAGATGTAAAACTTTATAAAATATCAATTTTCGCCTTGGGCAGTGAAATAAGATTCGTTAGTTCATAAAATGATTAAAAATTGTACTAATCTTCAAGTTTGTCATCAAATGAAGTTCAATTTGGGTAGTAAAACTGTAGAGATCATTACATCTATTTTTGCCTTGAACAGAAAATTACATTCCATTAGTGATTCAAAAAATTATTTTTAAAACAACTATTCTTCAAGTTTTTTATCAAATAAAGTTAAATTTGCGTTTTTAAAACAGCGGAAAAATGTGTACCTGTGATGCAAACATTTTTCCTGTTTATTTTTCTTCAGGTAATGAATGAAGAGTTTTATGAAACACGATTGCTAACTCAGATAGGCAGCAAGACTCTCTAATCAATAAAAACGACATTACATAATACGATGTGCATCGATCGTAGAAAAAAACTCAAGACGACGACGAACGATTCTCAAGTAAATCGATCAATTATCGATTTTCAATCTCAGCGTTTTAATTGTTCCAAGTGATTATCGAAGTGTCTCTTTGAGATAATTCATGAAGAGGTTACCTTGATTATCAATGAAAATATTTTTATAAATTACTTTAACAAAGGAATATTATAAGAGTTTTTTTGGCATGAAAAACATGTTTCTCTTCTACTTGCCGGCATAAAAATGTAATGGTTAAATTCGTTTTGATCAATTGATGGGATAATGTGATCCTATGCAGATAGACAAAAGCTGTAATTTGGAAAATAATTTTGGAAAAGGAAAAAATTCTCCTATGAACGGGAATCGAACCCTGTTTCAAAATTGTTTCCCAAATTACAGCTTATGCCTATCTGCGGAGGATTTTTAGATCATATTATCCAATCAATTTCTAGCTTTGGCAATTTCATAATTTGAGAGGGAGGGATTTTTTTTGACGTTCTCTTGGTGGACGTCCGTTGGGGCTGGTTGATACTAAATTGGCTAGCTTGGAGCCAACCAAGAAAAACACCTACGCTCAGAAACGGGAAATACTATTTGCTATGGTATTTCAGTGTTAGAATATCCGGCCAGCAAGTGGAAGACCCGGGTTCGATACCCGGTCATAGCAGAATTTTTTCCTGTTTCTAAATTATTTCTCGTTTTGAAAAATCTAAATTTTCTTTTAAATCATACATAATAGGAATACATTTTTAACCTTATTGACTTTCGATATATAACCGATAAAGCTATAGATTAATTGAGAATACGACGCCATATGGGAACTGAATACCAAATTAAAAATTTCTGTTCCTTAGCATTAAAAGTCAAACTAAATAATGAGGACCATTCGTTTTCTCTCAACCTCCAACTTCTTCAGCACACCTTTATTTTATTTTTTCAATGTGCATACTCAAAATTATTTGCGCTTGGTATATAATTCTGTCTGTGATTCGATATACCGATACGGATGCGCGTGAACAGCTAGAATATATTTTTTCAACCACCATTGGCCCTCCAGATAGAATCATTGTTTTAATATAAAAATCTTCACGTTACACGTGGGTCGATTAGTTCGGAGAAAATGTAGTCTAAAACATCAATGCTTCGGGGTCGTCCCATTTCGATCCGATAAATCGAAATCGCCACTTGATCAAGTAACCAAACGAAATGGCTCTCAACTGTGAAATTGCTGTCTCTGGAAATTGAACACGCGGCAACACGATATCAATCGAATAACTACGCTTTATTTCATGTCTCGGTCCAACGTAGATTAACTGAAATTCTAACGCGCCTAATCTCACAAACGCCTCGATTTTATTAAAATTGTGGGAATGCAGACGTTGAAACGCGCATGGGATTATGAAGAATTTCGCGCATTTAGAAAAATACTATTTAATTTTTTTTAAAGCTGGATCTTCATCGATACACATCGATAGACTTACATATAGACGCAATATTGACTATTTTATTTATCCTGTGCATAGGTTGCATTGAAAGCAGGTTTTTAAAAATTTACATTCAAACTCTTGGTTTCTGTGGAATGTAAAATTCTACAAACATGTAGAAGCCATAATAGAATAATTTGTCTATTAAAATTGCAAAGAAAAATAGGTGATTATTTTGTAAAGATTAAATAGACGAAAGTTAACAGTTTAGTATTTAATGTATCATACGTATCCGTCTTTCATCAAAGACTATTACTGAGTTAAATTACCATCAATAAAATGCAGCTCTTTCTTAGGAGTATTAGTATTAATTACTTTTTTAAGTACTTCGACAGCTGTGGTCATTTTGTACTCTCATCTACTGGAAATATCTACACACAGAAGAGAGGAGGGAAACCCTGTGCCGTCATTAGCCTACTCTTTACAAAAAGCACCACCCTTTTTCTTGTGAGGTTCTTATATAATCGGTACGGGTAATTAAAAATTTCATTCATAACTAGCACCCCGTGATGCGCAAAAATTGCACATCATAGTACTATCATATCTGTATGTAGTCTAAAATAGCATTAAAAAAAACACATTGACATTTGATCACATATAGCTGCCCGTGGTGCGCAAAATTTACGAGCTATAATCCTCACCATCAGCAAGGATAGCTAAAAAGTGAGCATGAGGTAACTCCATTTTTAAAATTCTAAGACATAATGGCAAGCCACATCAAGACCAAAGATTCCTGCTTTAAGAATATCGTTGTTGACTAAATATCTAAAGTAAATGCTCATTACAATTAAAGGGGAAACATAGAAACGATCCATAACAGAAAAAATGCGAATCGTGATAAATCCGTTGATTTAAAAGTAGCAGCACATAACATTCTCTTTAAAACACGATCGGAAGAAATTTGCAAAACACTAAACCGAAGGTCATATTTAATACCCACCTATCTTTTTCTTAATATCCATCCCTGCCCCCTCTCTACCCCCTCCCCACCATCGACATGCTCCCTTCCTACCCCCTCCCTAACTCTTCCCATCTCTCTCCTCTTCCTCTCCCTACCCTCAATCTGCCTTCTCCTTGCACTCTCCCTTAACCCTCCCTTAACCCTCTCTGCTCCCGCCCTTCCCCCTCCCTGCCGCCTCCTTCTTCCACCCTACCTCTCCCTGTTTCCTCCATGCCCCCGCCCTGTCGCTACATATCCAGGCCCTTTCTCTCCCATACCATATGAGTCATTCGTATAAATGCGTAAATCCTATCTTCGCCAAACTAAAGACTGCAACAACGTTATGGTAACTTAGATTTCTTACCGACAAAAATCTTAATCGCGGACGTTAATTCGGCGACCGAACTAATGTTAGACATGGATTTATATTCTCTTTGATGAAAAAAGCAAGTATATTCTTTTAGTCTCATTTAGGTCCAAGTCCCGTGATCATATCTTAATTCTAACTAATTTTAATATTCAGCTTTATAAAGGCTTTCTCGCAATGTTTCATCTCTTCACATGTTATTCAAATGTAGGAAAGATAAGACTGTTGCAATCAAACCCATGAATTCATAGTAGACGGTGAGCATTTTAAAAGTTAAAGGCCGCGTTGGAAAATAGTACCTGAAATTCTGTTAGAAAAATTGATAATTTTTGAGTTGTAAGCGTTTTTATTATTCTCCCATTTATCGGAAAAAAGCGTTTTAAATATAATAGATTGCGAAAAACAGCTCAGATAAAATTTCTGTTAAACTTTCTCAGAAAATTATTTCAATGAGTTTCAACCAAGGATGATCAATGTACCATTAAAACAAAAAATGTTTTAGATAACGCTATGTTTTGAATTTGTACACGCAGTACCCGAATTTAGATCGAAAAAAACTCCTTCGATCTTTTGATAATGTTACGAACATTTCAACCATTTTAGATCGAGTCCCTTCACAAAACCAGTCCAAAATTCAAATGTTTCAAGCGCGATTTTACCTGACCCTCAAAAAGTCTCTTTCACAGAAACAAATGAACGCCGTCAGTCGTGCCGGATGAATGAGATCCGGGAAAAAATGTCAAGAAAACTTTTTTTAACTTCCATTTTTTCGCACCATCCTTCATTCCCGAAGTAGGTTTTTGATATATAGTATTCCGCGACAGAAAAACCGTGGGTGACACTGCATGAGGGACAGAGAGAGAGATCACCAAGTCCGATAAGCCGGATAGTCTTGTCAGCTCGGGCGACCGCCGCCTAACCTCACCTGAAAGGCCAGCTGGACTGTGGATGATGAAGGGGCAGTAGTCTGCACGGGTTCCATGTCAGCAGAGTCGGAATCTCGATCCGGGTCAAGGGCATCGCCTGTGATGCCCGGCGAGCCGCCTTCTCCTCCTAAGCCCGTTCCGGTCCCCGATTTTCCGTCCGCACCGCCGCCCCCTTCGTCGTCCGCCCCCTCGTCAGCCAGAAACACCTCCAGATCCTCGTCCCCCTGTGTCCGGAAGGGCCTCTGGTGGTGTCCGCCGTGGGTCCGTTGATATTGACGTGCGGAGCTCCCTGGAAACCACGTCAGGGACTGGTCGCTCACCTTTATTGTTTGCGGCAAAAAAAAACAAAGATAAGAGGGAGAGAAGGAATTAAAACACGTGACAGCTCGATAACCCTTTTTTCTCAGATATGATTTACGGTTTGAACGCTCCTCTCGTTTTTTTGCAAACGGAATGCTTCGCAAAAAATATTATAGGTGTCAGGCCGATCAATAGGTACGGCGTATTCCGTGAAAAACATCGTCCGCCGACATGGGAATGCAAGCCAATGGGGACCGAAGCAAAACATTTCCGTCCATTCAAATTTATCGATGCAAGTTGGTGATTCAGCTGTGAGTTTCTTGCATTGCGTAATTTTGGTTCTTTCTCGTAGGTTTTGAATGATAAAGCAAAATATAACATGGAACAAGTTGAAAATTTTCTCTTCTTTCTGTCCTCCTCCGTCTCTCTCCCACTACCTACAAAGAAAAATAATATAGGAAAGTCTTTTATTTTATTTTAATTTTTTATTCGGTTACGTATTTCATTTTTAATTACGCACGGGTCTAACTCCACATATATTACACTAGCTGAAAGTGCCCGGCGCCCCTCAGGAAGAATACAAACATATAAAAAAACTTTTCTCCTTGATCTCAGAAACCATCATGAAAAAATACGATATCTTAGAGGCGTCCAAATGCATGGCGAACAGACAAAGAAATTCCAAAATATACAGTGAATTTTGTTACCTGCTATTCAATCTGTAAAGACAGGGAAATTCATTATCTTTACAAGCGATTTTCGAAGTTTTCATCTTGAAGATACATAGTTCACTAAAGAATTCTCGTAAAAATAAAATTTAAATTTACTAGATCGGTCGTAGATTTTGGTCATCACGTTTAGTAACACACCCACGTCTCCATTTAGGAATGTGTGCAGTGGCGTTCCCTCTATTATGGCACACGAGAAAATATTAATATTGATATAACAGTCCGGCTCAGTGTTTGACGACGCACTTATTGCATAAACAACCCCAATTATGACCGCGCGTCCAATTGTAATTTTCCACGGTCCCGTTCGCGAACGTTTTTGGCGATTAACATCACGTCTTATCGGCGTTGCCCTTTCGAAACGGATCGAATTTTAATTTGCATGAATTAAAAGCGGCAACGCCGACGAATCCCAGAACTCCCTCTGCAGTGGGTTCGGCTTACCGCAGGATTCGCGGCGCGCGTCATGCCTTCAGGTTCTCACAGGCGCGGTTTCGTGGGTGAATATGGAACGAGCGCAGCGCGCTCACTCGGCGTAGATAGAGGGAATAATTTCATAGTCACCTTCGGTGCATTTCGTTAGGAGTTAAGGTTTATGGTTAATGACGGAATTGAGTTCTCATCCGTCCTCTCTCTATCTTGCCTGTGTTTGCGCAAACGTCTGAGCGGCGACAATAGGAGGAGAGGAGGGGGTAGGTTAATTCGCTCTAAAAGGGTCGAATGTGACAATTAAGATACCTAACCATAATTGTGTCGCCTTGAGGGGGAGGGAGGCAACGAGAGAGGGCGTTTTCGGTACGAGCGATAAGTGGGCTGGGCGCGTATCATTGATGGCGCGTCCATTATCGAGAGGAAGCACTTTGGTGGATTAGTAGACGTGGCGGTCACTTTTGACTGCAAGTCATTTCCGGAGTAAAATGCGCCCAATTTTTGTCTGTTTACCCCGTTTCTTTGGGGTTACGATTTCGGCGCGGCGTCGACATAAATTATTCCCCTGGGGGATTTCGTTGCGTTTGGTATTAAATTTGGCGCGTTGGCGGGAAATGGGCTTTTAATTTCGTCGTTTTCGCTAATGCGCGCGTGGCGATGTTCGAAGACTTTAGTTGATGGGGATTCGTTATCATTTATAAGAATGTAGTGAGGAAATTTGAAAATATTTATGATTATGTTGGAATTTATGAACGGTATTAACTCAGATTCTCTTTTGCATTTAATTCGACACAGTTAACTGATTCAGGCATGACTTAGTGCGAAAAGCGTTGCAAGAATAATATCTGTGAAAATGTACAAAGTTTATCATTTAGTATGAATAATTTTTATTGATATGCATTATTGAAATCGTAATAGAAGACCTCAAGAAAGAGAAATTCTGATTATGTTTATTGAAAATTCTTGCCACCCATGTGTCTGACGATTAGGGGAGTTAATTTTTTTGCCGGTGCATGTCGACGTCACACGTTTTTCGATACTTTGAAATTGCAAACGATGTTGGCCCCCTTGGTGCTCTTCGTAAAGTGTTGGCAGACAGCAGATGACAACAGATGTCATGCGAAAAATTGGTAAAAATGGTGGAGTAGCAATCTTACTCTGGAAATAAGCTCCAAGTTTGAATAATTTAGCGTTTTTATTTACAATAAGTGTTCTTACCCAACGAACTTCTTATTATTATTCATTGTAGAGGACCACGGCTGGTTGAAGCGCAAAACTGGAAAATGGCGTAATTCAAAATAAAACAAATTGCTCACAATTTTATAAACTTCGTGCTATTTCCACAAATTTGCGTTACACGACCGGTTTCGACATGATAGTGAGACGAGAATTCTTTGAAAACAGTAGCGTAACTTCAATTAATGGGATTAGTACAAAGTTCATAAACTCGTGTGCAATTCGTTTCATTCCTCTCGAAAATCTTATTCTTCGGGAAGGCATTATGATTGGCTTATTAGGCGCAAATTATGCTAATGTTATTTTTTATATCCGTAAAATGTGTCACTTTTTGTTCTTGTAAAATTTTGGATAATCTAGGTATATTTTTAAATGCGATTTTCAGGATAGAAAAATTATCCAATTTAATCCTTTTCTCAATTTAATAAGACATTTAATTCAATTGAGTCATTATTAAATTTTATTGTTGCAAAATAACTTCTACATCGACTAATTTTGGCCTTTTGTGTAAGGTTAAGGACTCGGTGGAACAGATTGGCACGAAAATAACATTCTCTAAATTCGTCGCTCGTGTCGTTCTTAATTCGATCAAGTTAAATTTTAATTTTTATTAACAAAAAACCGTCGCGAGCCAATAAGTTCTCTTAATTAGCTCAAAATGCTCACAACGAAATCTCGTGTCATTATACTTTGCCCTTACCAAAATGCTCCTCCATTAAGACTAACATGGCATGAAACCGAACGCTTAAGCACATAAATTTACTGAAGTTTAACGAGCAAAGGTACTTCTGCAGAGCTCTGAATGTATCCATTCAATGAACTGGCGTATTTCCATGTTTCCTAAATGCTAATTTCAAGCGTCCCAGAATCGGTCCAAAGCTCTTCCACCTACTTTCAGACATCATCGGAAACAGTCTGTTAATCTATAAAAACATTTTATATATCTGTAGGAATTTTATTTTCATCAAAACTAGAGGTCTTGTCATTGCGCGAAAGATAAGCCCATTAAATGAAAAACCAAGTATGCATCAAGTAATAAAAGGGTTCAGTTCCGTAAATTTCTCCATTAGAGTTTTAAATAAAGCCTGAAAAATAATCGTGACTGAAATTGTAAAGAAATGGTTTAAACAATAGCATAGGAAATATTTTCGTAAAATTATCAGATTGAATTTATTTATTACATTTTAAATTAATTCATTACAGTCTCACCAAGAAAAGGAGCCCTCAAAGAGTTAAATATATTTAAGTCTACTTATAGAAAAATTAAACTATTCGTTCCCTTTTGGCACAGTTCTCTAACTTTTAACATAATAATATCTGGCCCAACAGCTGCGAATAATACGTAATTACTTGCTCAAACAGCTCAACGAGCGAATAATCATTAAATGTTACATTTATTAACCTTAAATGTGATCTAAATAAATAATATTTAACGTATCTTTGAAGGAGCATGACTTATTCATTTTAAAGGAACGATGGAAAAATTATGGGTGAGAAAAACCATTTATTTCCTCTCCAAAATTGGGTGAGAGGATAAGAAATTACGGAAATGAATGCGTTGAATAGGATCATGAAATTTAGCGGTTGGAATAGCAATAAATAAATATTTGAGTAGGATTGTAATGGTGATTATTTTCTCTACGGATACGCAACCTATAGTACTCCTGTCAAATTCAAAAAATCGGCGTCGTCAATGTAATTGCAGCAAATGTTTTGTGCGGAAAATAAACACCGGAATACAAGCCTATATTTCCAAATTACTTATACCTATTACCGGTTTAATTGCTGAAAAATATTACAATTATGTGCGTGTATACTTACGTGCTGTAATTACCAGACCGAAAACGCGAGGAGAAAATTATTGAATTAGATTCCACGTAGAGTGGAAGAAATGCCTGTATATGTAACCGCGAATATTTTGCAACGCGACCTCCTGGCAAAATCCCTATATACATTTAGAGTTTTATTACCCCGTTCAATTAACCTGACGTTTCGTCTCCGGCTCCGCGCTGCGGGATCATCTAAAAAATGGGGAATCTATATATTTTTTTGCAATTCGACGAATTCATTTATTTTTTCGAACTTTTTTCGGCACTTTTTTCCCCACGCGTTCCTCGTTTTTTCTCCCATATCGTTCGCGGCGAAACGAGACGGGACGGTTACGGGATACGCTTTAATTCCATCCTAAGGAGATTAGTGCACTCGTTAATTCGAGTAGGTCGTTCGGACGCTGATTAAATTGCCGTTCGGATGAGGGGAAAGGGGAGGGAAAAATATGGAACGGGGGAAACAGTCCAAATCCCTCCCCCGAGCAACGAGTTCGCCCTTACACCCTTCCCACCAACATGTTCCACACCCTTTCCTCCTCTCTTCGATATCTCTCCCCCTCTAGATTCCATCAGGTCTCTCTACCCCCTCCCGTCATTTCCCTCCCCTCTTTTCCCCTCCCCTCTTTTCCCCTTCCCTCTTTTCCCCTCCCCTCTTTTCCCCTTCCCTCTTTTCCCCTTCCCTCTTTTCCCCTTCTCTATTTCCCCTCCCCTCTTTTACACTTCCCTCTTTTCCCCCTTCGCTATATTCCCCTCCCCTCTTTTCCCCTACCCTTCTTTCCCCTCAAACGGACCTCTTGGGGCGACGAGGAATTTCCAGCCGCCCGCCTTTTAGATTCCCTAAGGCTATAACGTGTTATTCCGGAACGTTAATAATCCGGAACGGTAGAACGACAATTTCGATTTGAGGGAGGGGGATCACAGGCGTGGGAAAGGGGTGTTATTTTTTTCAAATAAAAAAATCAATAATCCTCGAGCAAATTGCTTTTAAAAGATTCTGTAATGCTGATTGGTGTTCCCGAGCTTTTTACTTTTCTTTATACTCGCGAGCCTCTCGCTAAGTGGGTTTAGGAAGGAGAGGGTCTGAAGCTAGGCATGAAGGTAGTAACATCGAATCCCGCTGCGGGGCAACGGGTATTTGCGTCCTTCGTTATTACTGTTGATGAGTTCCTAGGTGATTGGCCTTTGTGCTCGTGGCGGGTGAACTAGACAAGCGTGGTAATGCTAGTTTCAATTATGGAAAATTTTCCAAGATTGAAGAAAGGTGTTAATTTCATTTTATTTATTAAAAACTGGATTCGAATTTGTAATTTACTTAATTTTGACGCTTCCATTATCAAAAATAATCTGCAAATATTCCTCTATCAATTTTATAGCTCGAGTTACAGGAGTTATAAAGTGATAATTACCCGAATATATACGGTATTTGAATGAAAACTACGATTTCAACTACCCAAGTTATAATTTGCTACTTTTACTGGACACATATATAGGCCGAATATTGGTAACCAATTTCTCTATTGGAGGAATTAAAACATTCACCATTAACCCAGATATTTTTGGAAATAGCGTTAATTTGAAAACTCGGTCCTCGATCAAATTTGCAAGTTAATCCGCAGGCGTTTGAATTTAGAGAATGTTTTAAAGAAAAGAAGAACGCCAAAATGTTTATTTTTCAGATGGCAGCAAAAATCATGCATGTTTGAAACCTCAATGTATTACAATCCGGCATGACTATGTTAATTTAAAATTGCGATATAATGATAATATTAAATAATCTACATGGTCTCATGCTGGAGTTATATTAGATAGTAACTTAGATTAGTACATAAAGTGCCTCCCTAGGGATTAAAATAATAACATTAATTAATACGCGTGTAATAGACAACAAAATTAAACAAATGACATCGTAAAAGCTAATATGATTTCGACTTTTTAAATGAACAGAACTATAAAAGCCATTATATTAATCGGTTTCGACTAATGTGCACATAGATAAAGTGGAATTTTAGAGCCCTTGTAATGTTCTTCAAAGCGCGATTACGATCCACTGTAGGATTATCAACGAAACTCCCTAGAGAAGAGAATTAATTTCATGAATTTTTCCCGAGACGTTCTTTTAAAACACGAAATAATTAATCAACTCGAAAGTTCACGGAATTTTATTTGCAGGATCTTCCGCAGATATTGCGCTATCATCGATTAAAAAAATACTCTTTACAGAATTTTCCTCTATTCCATGACCTTAAGTGATATAGAATAGACCATCCACTAGACGTGTTAATCTTTGGGTTAAATGCGAAATTCCGCAGTCGGTTGTTTTTTTTTTACCGATTCCGACTCTTCTTCCTGTGGCGCACAATATTAGTTCGTTCCTACCCTTTTTTATAGGTCTGGTACTATTCGTCAAGCGATGCCTTTCTTATATACTTTATATTAAGAGGAGATTTTTTTTACATAAACGCCCGAGTTAAGCGTCTAGTATTAATTAATTTCAATATCCGGATTATTTCCACAAGATGAAAAAATCCACGCTCCGGCTTATCGTACCAATTGATTTAGGCATGAGATGAAATTCCCTTCCAATTTCCTCGTCGGGCGGACGAGGATAATCGAGAATTTTCATCTCCAAGGTAACCTGTCTCGAAAATTTCCATCTCCCTTAATATCTATCAAATAAAATGTTACGAGTTAGTTTACGATGCCTAATTATTCGATAAAATTTAAGTGAAATTAAATCCGAAAATAACAATTTTAGATTTTAAGTAATTCAGCGTGGTTATTATTTTTTATCGTTGTATTAGCGAAATATTAACGTTAAAACAAAATAGAAACAAGTTTTGGAGGCGATGAAATTATTGGCAGAATTACTACACCAAAATCCCGTTTTTATGGACTGGTTTGGGTTTAAGTTCATTCCTTATATAAAGATAATCCGCAAAACCGGTATTGGATAGTGTACCCATAGAATTAGAGCGAAACATTAAAAAATATGAGTAACCTTGGAAAGTAACGTTTATAATGATGGATATTTTAAAATAACGTACATAAAGCGATGCAATATTATTGTACAAATATTTTATGTTATAATGCTTGAAGGTACGCAAGTTACGTGTAGACATCTAATCGTAAGTCGCCGAACTTAAGGTGACGTCACAAGAGCCGAGCGCTGGGCTGCTAGTTGAAGAATTGGTATATTAATAATACTGCAATGAAACTTGAAATTTAAAACAACGTCGCGACTCTAAAACTAATGTACACGCCTATTAGATAGCTCGCGGGCGCTGCCAATGCCACGTAGGGATCAATCTTGAAAATAATCGAAAATCCAATCCAATTTAAGTTTTATCATTCCGTAAAACCAGCATTTCCGTTAAAATGGTGTTACGTAAAAAAGGCAATTTAGTGCCGATCAACTTGTTTCGCTCATTAGTTATAATATTTCTCAACCAACCAGAGATAGCTCTTTTAAGTATTTATCTTTGATGAGCTGCGCCGAGGATTTATGATTTATTTTGAAAATGATTAAATTTCGAAATCCCTGGTTTCTTGCGAAAATTTTAATAGGTGCATAGAATAAGCTTTTAGCTTAACTAAATTTCACCAATTTCCACGAAATTCGGTTTAACAAAAACCGGTTTCCGCCGAACGTCATTTCTTGCTAGCAGGTCCAAGCCGGTCTTGTTAAAATACATTTACGTGGAAATTAGTAAAACAATAATATTACGTGCTTATTTTATACACGTGTGACCATGCCTGTCACGGATTGCCGTTCATGAAATTGTATTCATACTGATGTTTTTTGTTCTACGTCCGCACGTATCTGTAAGATCGAATGAAAGAAAAATATAGAGACAAACAAATTAAACGCTGAAATGAGAAGAAAATCAATATATATAATACAAGGTGTTCAAGTACAAATTCTCGACAGTATTTTTCCAAGCCATTTCTTCACAGAATAATTTTTAAACGAAAAAATCTCACTGTAAAAGAAATAAAAAAACATATTATTCGATTTATATATTTATTTTAAAATATTTTTTCCCTTTTTGTTCATCGTTAGGATTTTTACCCCAGATTTTCTATCTTAAGGATGGCGATTTGGCTCCCATTTTCATGAGCTCGATAAAATTCACCCCTGGCAAATCGCCATTGTCGACGCAACAATTTCGACAGTCCCTTTTTTATGGCTCGGAACATTTCCTATCTTATTTTTTTTTACTCCGCTCGACTCGCCGTTGACGTCTTACCGGAAATTATGGCGCGATCCTTTGTGTCGCTCGCGATATTCGGCTCTTATCGATCGATCACGCCGCCCTCTCGCGGTAAGAGTGCGAAACTTTCGACAGAAGGCGGACTTGGGAAATCCTTTTGAAACTTCCCTTTCCAGCGTAGCAAACTTCGGTCGTGCGTTTTTTCTAGCAATGCAAAGACATTTCCTCCTTTTCCCACTCATTAAACCGCCAAATCACCACCTTCGGCACGATTTGCATTCTATCTCGCACCTGATGCTTCTTCTTTCTCGCCTCATCAATCCCCTGAACTCCCCCTAATGGTAGCGTTTCTGTGTCCATGGAATCTCTCTCTCCCCCTCTCTCTCAATATCTATGCCTTCCTCGATAATGCTACCTCGCCCGTTAACTCCTCACTTCCCTTTCATTTCTGTTCTTAGTAGAAGGCGCTCTCCATCTCCTCCCATCTCCATTTCCCTCGTTATTCTTAAAATCTCCAAAATTTCTCTTTCTCGACCTTCATAGATTAATTTGAGTGCGCGGATGTCGCTTTTGTAACGTTTTAGTGAGGTTTTTGTCGGCGTATAAAGGCAAAAAAAATGTTCTGCCTGGGGCCAAGAGCAGTTAGAAGTAGTTCAACCTGTGCATTTTTCCTCGCTAGGCTGGTTTCCAAAGGAAACATGCATAGCCTTATAAAATGATTGTATGTGTGTCCCCCACTAACAACTTTTGCATCAATGGACCGATTTTCATTAAACTTGGTATGAGGCTCGCGCTGCCGGGGCCCACATCGGGGCTATATTTTATTTGGCGAAGATTGAAGACCTGGGGTCAATTCCAGGAATGTTTCTTCCTTATTTTTTCTACGTAGGAAGTTTCAAATCCATCGTGCAGAGATGTTTTCTTTAACCCTCCAGTACACGCGCCTATTTTTCTTCCTCCAGTGCACGCAGGGGGCTTGACATACCCCTTGTTATTTTTATGTGAAATTTCTATATAATCGGGGAAATATAAGACAAACTTTATTATTTCATAAGTAAATATGTTTGTAGTAAAACATTGAACAAAATAATCAACATTATAATTGTTTTTCTGTTAAAAAAAGAATGTTCATTATACAAACAACCAAAATGTTCCTCCTTCAGTTTAACGCTTGAAAACATACTCACTTTGTTTTTTAATTATCAGTGGAAATTATAGGATTAATCTTCGATATTTTCATCACACTGGCTGCACAATGTATTAACATTTTCCAGGCAGATGTACTTCTTGCTCTTTTTGCAAAAATACCTACTTTTTCTTTTCCCGCCTACGCAGTCCCCGCATCGACCACTTGGAAGTCGTAGGTGGTTTTTGCGCTTTCGTCTGCAGGTCTGACCTAATAATCTTGCAAATTCTCCTCCTTATTTCATTAGGAATGGTGTTATTAAGTGATTTCCGTGTTAGGTGTTCATTTAATAGGGCAAGCGACAGTTCTCTCATATCTCTTCGAGGTTTTTGTTTTTAACCATTACCATGATAAATTACTCTCATTTATAGCTCCGGTATTCAATAGGCTGTAGAATATAACCATTGGCCATCTTCTTGTGTTTTGTGCAACATTGTATGTTACACTCATATTGTAAACAACATCAACTGCACCTTTTGTGTCGTTATAGAAAGTAATTTTTTCGGGCTTTTTTTCAATTCTAGTTCAACATCGACTTTTTATTCATGGTGCATAATTGATTGCAATAAAACATTTTTTGCTTCTTAGGCATGTATGTACGAGACCAACGAGAAATTCCCTTGAAAGCCAAACATTGAGAATTTTTCTTCCCTGTTCCTCGTAAAAAGAAATTCCACACGAATTTGGCTCTTGTTTTTTTCTTACGGTGTCAACCAGCGTTGTTTACCTTTATTATCTCCGATAACACTAATAAATTTCTCTAGTACGAATAACAACCATTTAATTTGCATTACAGCACTATGAAACTTATATATATATATATATATATATATATATATATATATATAAATTAATTGGATCGAGGTTTAGAGAGTCTTCCGCGGGAAGAAGACGCTCGGGGTGGAAAAAAGACGCAAGAGCCGGGATAGGAGGTGCACTACTACAGAGGCGATCATCTTTTCCGATCATCGGAGAAGATATATCTGCATCGATTGATTTGATCGATTTTGAGCTTATACGATAATCGAGTAGCCCCATACAAAGTGCTTCTACGCTGCCTGTGCTTAGTGGCCCCAGTGTTTTGAATTTGAATGCCCAGCCGATTCGCCTCTGTCCTACGCACAGTGGGTATCTCAGAGGTAGTGCAATGAATAGCCGGGGAAGGGAGGAGGGAAACCCGGTGCCGGCATTTGCCTGCTCTTACGAAGAACACCAGGGGAGCCAACAGCTTAAGGTCCCTTCTGAAGGACGAAACAGCTGAATTTGCGCGGTATCCTCAAACCACACCTTGGAAAAATCCTACTTGCGCAGGATATTTACCCGATGCCATTTCAAGCAGCAGGCGAGTAGCAGCCAGCGTCCTAACCACTACACCACCGGCACCCCCTCTCCCAGTGTTTTCATAAAATCAAATTCCCGAGTGTATAGCTGGACGCGTACCAGTTCTGGGCAACCCTTTACGCAAAAACCTCGCGACAATGAGTGCATCTTAAAATTACTCTCTTTCCGCGCCTAAAGAGCGCATGAAATGACGTGTTCAGACCAAGGCACGATGCAGTTGTATGCGGCTTCCACTCCAATCCCATCTATTATTCCAAATTATATCCCTTGGTATGCTCCCACCAACTTTAATCCTTCCTCGAACCAAATTACGGCTCACATAATCCCCTAAAACCAAATGTTTTACCCAACAACCTCCCTACCCCATTCCCCCAACCTCTTCAAGCAATATCAGTGCCGCAAACGCCACAGTTCACCGTTCCTGCCACCTACTCAGCGGTAGCCAGTCGCCATCAATCTCCCATCACCACCGTCATCTAAAATAGAACTACACCGATTCAGTTATCCCGCCCAGCTGATTCATCTAACCAGTTAAATGCAACCCCATCAACAGACCGCATAGCCTATCTCTTCGCCTGTGCTCACAGACATCTCAGAACTAACAACCTTGCTCTCACGATGACACCAACTGGACCAGCTCTCGACCCTCACATCTACATGAACGCCGTAACACCCACACTCATTCTGTCGAAAGTTCACTATCCCCCACTGCCTTTGTCTCTTGTAATAACCGAAATAACGATGTTAATATTGCTTCAAATAACAGCAAACCCAGAATAACCCGTTCCCAAAACGGATATCCCCCCCCCACTTGTGTTAATAATAATATTGCAATTTCTGAAAATATGTTATATACAAATTTCGTAATAACTTAAGGTAATAATTTTAGCCCGGCTAGAGTAACCCGCTCCAAAAAATCCAAAACTACATCCTCCAACCACCCAAGCCCTAACTCCCCCTCCCCAACTGAAGTGACCACCTCCAACCGCTTTCAACTCCTAGATCCCGACCCCGATTCCTCAGACAGAGAGGAATCTAACTCGGACTCAAATCCACCCAACTCTGCTCCAAACGCATCCAATTCCACAGATCTAGAGGAATCCCACCCCCACCCCAAGTCACCTATCCCCCCTACCACAAACCCCAAGCCCACTGAACTCCAACCCCTACCACCACAATCCGCTCCCTTCCTCTAAACTCAAATTCTAACTTCCCTAAACTGGCTCCAACTACCTAAGGAACTATGTGAAAACTATTTGTAAGACCATCAGCAAAATTACTTTCCTCCAACCTAGTTGTTTTACAACGTAAAACTTTCTCAGGCTACCTAGCAGCCAGAGCTTATCTTACGGAAAACAAGATTTCTTATTATACCTACCAATATCCCCACGAAAAACTTCAAATATTTGTCCTGAAAGGACATTCAAACGACGTTAAATCCGATGACATAATCGACGCCATTGAGAGAGATGGCTTTGAAGTTCACGATGTCCGTCAATTTTTTCCTACCCGTCCCACTTCTGCGCAAAAGCAGGGGATCAAACCAATGGAAAAATATCCCACTGATGTCTATACCGTAACCTTAGCCAAAACAGCTGATTCTAAAAAAAATGCCAATAAATCCGGAATCTCTATCTATAATTGCAAGATACTTCCTTACAAAAAGCCACTTAGCCCAGTTCAATGCTTCAATTCCCAAAAATTAGGGCATACTAAAAACCATTGCAATTTCCAGGCCGTATGTTTAAAATGCGGCGGCTATCATCCTTCTGCCAAATGTTCGAAATCCCCTGATACTCCCTCATTTGTGCTAATTGCGGAAATGCCCATACTGCCAATTACAAAAATTGCTCTACCTTCATTCGACCTCACACAAGAGTGTATAACCGCCTAAACCCTACCACCGCACCAGCTCCACCACCTCCACCAGCACCAAATCCTACATCCCATCCTTCATACTTTCCCCACCTACCTACTCCTCCAACCCTCCCTACCCAAAACTTAATCCCCAACCCACCCTCTCCCATCCACCACCCTCTTATCCTCAAAACCCTTACATCCCACCCACTTTTCTACCCCCTGGTTATAACAATGATATCTTATCCGACATTCAATGGCTCCACAATATCCTTGCCCATTTTCGTTTTCTCCAAACTAGCGAGCAACGGCGTATTTTTCTCCTGAGTGAGTTACTCAAATTAGATGGCTTCCCACGCCCCTAAATTTATTAAACTCTCTATCCACTCGTGGAATGCCCATAGCGTTAAAAATAAAATTACTGAACTCCGTGATTTCCATTCAGCTTCTCACTTTGACTTAATCCTCCTCCAGGAAACCAGCTTAACGGTTACAAATAAGCTATACATTCCCAATTTTAAAATCTCCCGATTAGATCGCGCTACTTCCGGAGGCGGCGTGGCTATTGCCATCAGGTCAAACCTTTAACACTCAGGAATTTCCCTATCATGAATTCAATTGAAGCGATAGGAATTGTCCTCCACACCAAAATTTGCCCAATGACCTTTAACTCCATTTATAAACCTTCGACTCAAAAACTTCAACTTACTGACTTACGGAACCTCTTTGCGGACAACCGACCTGGACTATACATAGGAGACTGGAACGCCAAACATCGACACTGTGGCTGCAACGCCTCCAATAGGGACGGAAGACTTATTTTTAATTATTCATCCACCGATCCAATAGCCATTATTACACCTGACGAATCGACGCATTTTTCACTCAACAAAATCTCTTCAGACATACTTGATCATACCATAAACATATATTTTCCTATTTCTTTTACCTTCAAAGTACTAGAAATCTTTTCCACAGATCACTATCCTATTTTCTTTCACCTTTCTGTAGACCCATCCCAACTCCTCCCTTCCCTGCCCCAACGAACTGACTGGACCAAATTCGCCTCTTTAGCAAATGAAAAGATATCCTCTCTCTTACCCTTACCCACTCCCTCTCCTACCTCAATTGACATCCGAATACTTGAAATCCAAAATATCCTCCTCTCCTCAAAAACCTCAGCCTCCCAAACCTTTCCCCAACCCACACCCCCATCCCGCCCATCCCTACCTCCTTGCGGGAACTAATCCAAAGAAAAAACCGCATTAGAAGACGCTGGCAAAAACGCCGACAGCCATAAGACCGAAGAGACCTGACACGTCTGACAAATCAAATCAAATTCCTAATCCGCGACTTCCAACAACAAAAGTGGTTTAATAAAATCAACTCTCTCCGAAATGACGATTGCAGCATCTGGCGCACAACCAAATCCCTTACCAAACCTTTTCCACCCACTCCTCCCCTCAAAACTGCTGACTCCGTCTTCCACGACCCATTTCACAAAACCCAAGTTTTTGCTGATTATCTTCAGAAAATAATGACTTTCCCTACTTCAGTCCTCACCCCCACTGAATCAGATGCCAAAATTAACTGCTCCATTTTAGAGAAGACTCCTCAACCTGCTCCTATTCAAACCTCTTATCATGAAATTAAATCAATTCTGCATAATTTAAAATCAAAAAAAGCTCCAAGCTTAGATAACATTACCAACCTCATGCTAAAAACCATGACTTTCTCCAAGCCTTTTATTAACATCCTAACCAACCTTTTTAACCACTGCCTTCGAATTAGCTACTTCTCTCCCTTATGGAAAAACGGCAAAATTTTACTTTTTCTTAAACCAAGCAAAGATCCCTCCTCTCCTTCCAGCTATAGCTCTTCCAGCTCTCTTTTACCATCCCTCTCCAAAATTTTAGATCGCATTATTCTAAAATGCCTAATTCTTTTCATTAACGGAAACAAAATTCTTATTCCTGAACAAATGGGCTTCAGAAAATACACATCGACAGCACATCAAATATTAAGACTCATTGATACCATTGCCCGAGGCTTTAATTACGGAAAAAATCAACAGAAGCGGTCTTTTTAGACATCAGCAGAGCCTCTGACACTGTTTGGCACAATAGCCCCTTACTAAAACTATCCAGACTTAACTTTCCCATTAACCTCCAAAAACTAATCAAAACATTTCTATCAAATCGCACCTTTCAAACCAGCATTAACTCCTCTCTCTCCACCTGCTGCCCAGCTCTGACAGGTGTTCCTCATGGGGCAACTTTGAGCCCAATCCTTTTCAATCTGTATATTAACGACCTCCCCAAACACACAAATACCGACCTTTTCGTATACGCAGACGACACTGCGATAATTAGCCAATCCCTTTTCCCGGACCAAGCGACGAAAAGACTAACGACACACTTACGACCAATTTACAACTAGACTCAGACATAGAGACTAAAAATTAACCCAGAAAGAGTGCCTACGTACATTTCACCCGCTTCAAGCGATACTCCCTTACTTCAATCCCAGTGATTGCAGGCCAAAAAATCACGACAGTTCCGAAACATAAAATCCTTGACTCAAAATTTCTGTTTACAGCCCACTCCCAACTCACCCTTCAAAAAGCGAAATTAGCAGTCAATCTTTTCCTCATTACAAGGACCCCACAGCAAAATAAGCCTCACTGACAAAATGCGCCTCTACTTTCTTCTAATCCGCCCACAGATCCAAAATTGAAAGTTTTCAATCATCCAGCCTCCGCTTCATTGCTCAGCAATCCAATCAGAGAACTTCAACTTGCCCACAATATCCCACCACTTGTAGACTTGACTAAACTGCAAACACATAAATTCAACCGCCGTACACGTAAAAAGCTACTTTTTAAAGTGCAAGCTTTCATTCTTTTGGAAATTAACATTTGAAAAAGTTGACGTACGATCTTCAAAATTAAACTATGTTTTAGGAATATTAATGAGATTTCTTATTCTTTAATCTTTTTCCGCCTACCGTTCAAAAACTCTCATATTAAACATTTTAATAACATATTTTGGGAAAATATCAGCTTTACAGCGGGATGTAGCCTTGCCGACCACGTCAGTATTAAACTTCGAGAATCAATTGCAGTTTCAAGCTGCATACGTGTAATATATACGAATGCATAGATTGCCTCAAATTATCGTAAGATATTTTGCGAACTTATGTAATCCTAATGGGACTGAGATTTAGTTTGGATTCTTTTTTGTTCATCTAAACGACTATATAGATATAGAGTATATTCGAACAAGCGATGCAGCAGCATCATGAAGATCAAGGCCACTGTTTAATTCCAACTTAAACCGCAATGTTGTGTTTCTCCAGAAACCCCTTTTGTATATAATTTCCTTGGTTAAATGTTTCTGATCAATCTCATCTTCCGGAAATGAACGGATATTGAGAGTTCTCTTCGAGCTCTCTGCTCTAATTTAAGGCTTAGGAAGCGGCGTTTCGGCTATCTTTCACAAGAGGCGTTTTCGCGTACGGTTTTACAACAAGTAGGGATGTTCACGGGTTTCCCGTGGTACAGAAGTGCTTTTCGTAAAATTCACCGTAGTGTAAACGCATACTAATATATTTATTTGAAATCAGAAATTTATTTTTTCTTATATTGTGGCAACCCTGCCTCTTAGATCCGTTTTAACCATGTTCATTTCGCTTTGTCATTCTATACTCTCACTAAAAAAGAAATATCTTTGAAATTCGTTCAGCCAATACCCTCGATATTAATAGTTGCAGACAAATTCTAACTTTGATACTGTGGTAGCCTTGTTTATTCGATCCGGTTTGAATATAATAATGTTGTTATTTATTTATATAAAGATTATATACATCATATTTTGTTAAAATCCATGCCGTCAGCTCTCTATAATTACGTGTAAAAGAAATATTATTTTACTTTTTATTGTGGTAGCCCTGCACCTTAGCTCAGCTTTAAACATCTTGATTTCAGTATGGTATGTTGTCTAAATCTTATATACAAAATTTAATTGGAATCCGTTCGACCAATTCCTTTTAAATCCATAATTCGTGAAAGAATTAAATTGTTAGTTGTGGCACCCCTGTATGCCTGATTCAGTTGAAGTATAGTGTTATGGTTTTCTCTATAGGTTTTGTATTTTTCTAACAGTTTGCTTTCCTCCCCTTCTTTTCCCAACCTCTCATCCTTTTACCTCCCATTCGTTTTCTTTGTAACTGCTATTGTCTCCCTCTCCCCCCTCATTTTACCCTATATTTATGGAACAATTCATATATTTTCACCTGATGATGCTACGATCGTAGTGAAACCGGTCGTGTTTATTAAAGTTGTGGAAACCACTAAGTATTCTCTTCATTATGAGTAAATTCCACAAAGTTGAGCCTGACCTTATTAATTATATGTGTAAAAATGTTTTTTATTTCTTGTATTGTGGCAGCCTTACGCTCTATATTTATACTAAACATCTTGATTTTGTTTTTATATGTTACACGCTTGTTTCTTACAAAATGTCATTGAAATCGGTTGAGCTAACTCCTTCCAAATTCATAATTACCGAAAAGTTTAACTTTGTAATTGTGGCACCCCCGCTCAGTCGATACGGTCCAAATTTAATTAACTATTATTATTAATTTGGTTTAAATCGGTTAAGTTAATTATTCCCTGATATATGCGTACGGACGGACGGACCGACGGACATCTCGATGATAATAGTGCTTTTCAGCAATGACGAATAGCACTGACGAGTAGAGATGCGCACGAGCTTACCGTGGTACAGAAGTGCTTTTCGTTAAATTCGCCGTAGTATAATCGCATACTAATGTATTTGCTTTGAAATCAGAAAATTATTTTTCCTTATATTGTGGTAGCACTGATTTTTAGATTCGTTCTAAACATTTTCATTTCATTTTTCCATTCTATACTCTTCATACAAACGAAATTTCTTTAAAATCCGTTAAGTCAATACATTCCAAATTCATAGTTACAGAAAATACTAACGTTGATATTATGGTAGCCCTATTAGTCGAACCGGTTGGTAATTAATATTTTGGTTATATATTCATATGATGATTATATATTCTATCTCCGGTTAAAATCCATGAAGTCAGTTCTCTAGAAATACCATTAAAAACATTATTTCGCATTTTAGTGTGGTAGCCCTGCTCTTTAATTCCACTTTATAAATATTGATTTCGTTATGGTATGTTACACAAACCTCATATGCAAAATTTAGTTGAAATCCGTTCAGCTAAATTCCTCCAAATCCATTATTACTGAAAGAGTTTAATTTTTAATTATGGTACCACTGTTCGGCTGATGCGGTCCAAGTATGCTATTTTGGTTTGTATATATGTGTTCATTACACATATGAAATTTCGTATAAAACTGATCTGGACAATTCAACATAAACAGGTGTAAAAAGAACTTTTTACTTTTATTGTGGCAGCACTGATTTCCATATCTTCATTAAATATATTGATTTTGTTTTTCTATATTGCGCACCTCCTATTTACAAAATACAAAATAGGTATGGCCAATTCCTTCCAAATTCACAGTTACGGAAAAGTTAAACTTGGCAATTGTGGCACCCCTGCTGAATGGATCTGGTCGAAATATGACAGACAGACAGACAAACGACTTTATTTAGGGTGAAATCTTGGTCATTAATTTATGTGAATATTCTATGTACCAAATTTGATTGAAATCGGTGCAGCAAATTCTTCCCCTGATACATGTGTACGGACGGACATCACGAAAATAATAGTGCTTTTCAGCATTGACGAAAAGTACTAAAAACGATCGTATCCTAGTTTTAATAAAAGGGTATTTTGTCCTTCGGTTGGACTGTGTGTCACGTTATTAAAACGCGAATAACTCGATCAAGGATGTAGATATAAAATTGAAATTTGGCAGAAATTTATATTATGAGCTAATCAGAATTTGTTTATTTAGGGTTGACCTGGTAATTAAAGAAATAATTTTCCGTTTTTGGAGCTATTTTAAGGGGGACCTCAGAATAAAACTAATAAATTTTAGGAGAATGGGTGGGTGGAAGATGGAGGATAGGAAGAAGAGAGGATGAAGAATAGGAGGGAGAGAGGGATGGAGAATGAGAAGAAAGAGAGGGAAAATACGAGGGAGAGAGGGAGAATAGGAGGGAGAGAGAAGAGAGAAAGAAGAGTACGGGATGGAGGCAGAGAGAAAGGGAGGATGAATGGGAAGTACCCGAATTTTAATACATAATATGCACATACCCGTCTACAATACTTATTGCTCTGTGAAAAAAGCTCGTAGTGGGAATGTCAGGAGATGCCGAACAATATGCACCGAAGAACACCTTATCGTTAACTTCTTTAAAAATATAATTCCTTACAGCTCTTCGCATCTGCGTCAAAGGGCATACCAATCGCAAAAATTACTTTAACTCGAGCATTCAGGATGTGGGAATCGCACACCCATGAAACGCATGCAAATTGCATGGCGTATTTCTAGGCGTGACGGCCGCATGAATAATCTGACGAAAGGAAAGCCGAAAGATAAAAGACGAGGAGATTGGATTTTGCGGTGGAAAATTACGACGGGAAAGCTTGAAAAAGGGGTGGAGAGAGGGCGAGACGGAATCCCTTAACGAAAAAACATCTCAATATGGCTTCAGGCCGTTTGAAAACGACGTAGATGGATGGAAAAAACAGAACAGAATAATAGAATATATTGGAAAGTGATGGATGAGACACTTTCCTACGAAATGAACGTCCAATAAAGATCAGTTGATTATTTTTTTTTCCTACTCGTGAAAATATATAAATTTCGACATAAATTGGCGACTATTTTTTTTTTGGATTATCATCATGTCCAATAATCGTAATTCATCTTATTTCTTAATCTTTATCTTACGACATTCAGATTTATTCTACGTAACTACATCCAAAAAATAAATTTCCTTCATTACTCCTTGCATTTGGGAACTCCTCTTGCCTTAAAACACTCTTCAATTATCTCCTGATTGCTATTCTTCGCGTCAAATACCTGCACAATGTGCTCATCATACAGGCATCATCCATTTGAGTGAAAGGATACTTATTCGAGGGTTATAAATGCTGTTTATTATGGTTTTCTTTCATTTGGAGAGATTAGGGCAAATTTTACGATCCCAGGATATGATTCGAAAGGCATTTTATAGAATTAATTTAGCAATTATTGGAAATCTTTTTTGGTTGTTGTTGGACATGCGTTCTCACTCAGTTTTTTCGAGCATATCTGCTTTTCAACAGTTATTGGCAATTTTTGGAATATTATGAATTTGAGTTTTTATTTGCATAATAATACTGTATTTTATGGAATAATTGAAGCCCTTTTTCTCAAAATACTGTGCCTAAAAAGATTGGGTGCGAAAAATACGAGTGGTATGGACCTTAACGACCAGTTGCAGAATTTATTCACACGAACACCTTAGCTATTCGTATTACAGAAAAAAAAATTGTGCTTACATTGAAACGAATGTTGATTATTTTTTTGATTCGCAGTTGGCCTTTCTTTTTCCAATTATCCCAACCACTCTTCGTCCCAAATAGATCGGTATTTTTATTGTACATACTGCTTAAGATAATTTAACTTATAACGGTCTCTCATTTAACTATAGATAACCCTGTTCATTAGAAATCTAATTGATTCCATTGATTTTGCAGTGCCCAAAAACTTAACAGCTGTAAATTTTACTAAAACTAAAATTCCTTGGGTAGAAAGAATTTTGTTCTTATCAAATAGGAAAACAATGCCTACTAAAACATAAAATGTGATATTTCAATTTGAATTGATTTGAGAAACAAAAGAATTTTTAGGCTAAAAGTATGACAACATAAAATTTGTGCATCATGATCGTCTAAACTATTTCAGAAATTTGTCAAATTTTGTGACATTTTTCAGAGAATAGTAATAAAAACTTGACTAATCAAATTAAGATTTCAATCATATTTCAGTGGCAATCTCAGCTTTGACATGTTACGAAGTTTGCATTGACATTCGTTATGGAGGACATCCGTTGATAATGGTTGATACTAGCGTTATCAAATTACTATTATCATCATAAATAGCTGCTTCTTACATATATAGGATACTAGCTGAAACGTCCGGCTTCGCTCGAGAAAGTTTTCTTTTAAGTTGTAAACGATTTTGATTATTTATTAATTGTGGTAGTCCTGCTCATAAGCTAAGTTTTAAAAATCTTGATTTCGTTATGGTATTTTGTAAAAATTATATATATATATATATATATATATATATATATATATATATATATATAACAGAAGTACCCGGCGCTGCTTCCAGTCAAAGCTTGTATAAGTACTAAATTTTTTTATTAATTAATATTATTGAAAATTCCATTTACTTAATTTTTCTTAATTTCATTTTAAAAATTACAATAAGAATAGAAACTTAAATTAATTTGATTTTTTCCTATGAATGCTTAAATTATTTCATTTGAAAGTCGCTCTTATTGACGTAGATAGCAACTCCAAACATAATGCAAGTTAACCTGAATATATTAACTAATGATAATATCATTCTACCTATTCTTGTAACGGAAATGAATCTCATTTCATCACGAAATTTGAATTACTTGTAAATAAGCATAATATATGTATAATAGGGTCATTTTACTTACCGAAATGGTAATATTCCGAAATAATAATATAGAAAACCTCATAACTAAGAAAAATATATAAGGAACAAATTCTCCAGAATGAATGAACGCACTAAGGATCAAGTACATATCATAGTATTCGTGTAACCTGTAGTCCATATCATTTCCACTTCTGTGTTGACAGCGTACTGCTCTGGAATGACTGCACAGTACAATAGTAGCCCTGCATGCTGGGCGCTGAGTGTTTATCACTCGTCGTCCGTGGTGTTGCTTTGTGTTTTCTGTGCCATACGTGACGTCTTGTGATCCTTAGTCCTTTCACCGCATGAATGCATGCATGCTCCAATTGACACGTTCTCTGTACCTATTCATTTTAGAGAATTTGTTACTTATACATTTTGCATTGTTTTTAGGTTTTCCACCCGTACCTTTTGCTCGAGTGCGCAATTTTTCCTACACCCTGTATAGAGGAGAACATCGATTATATGACACCCTTTTATCTGTTACTTTCTGTTAACTGTCACCCCGATGGATTTTTTGTTCCAAAGTTTGAACATATATTCATGGTACTAACAGCTACATTCGTCCACGTAAAAATTCTATTATTTAATGTTTACTTGTATATGCCATTATTTCAGTCATTCCTAGAAAAAATTCATGTTCTCATCTCGCTATAGATTCCCAGAATCAACACCACACGTTTTAACACACACAAACAATTCTCGGAATTAACATCCCCTACTATTTCCGTTTGTCACAACATTTTCTGATAGTTTTGAAAGATCAACCTGTGTGGTAAATTCATATGCTCTACATTAAATGACGAAAAAAACAGAGACGCGTATCTTTTCGGACTTAATGAAAAAGTTCGAAATCCTTCGATGTTTGAGTCTTTACCTGGCTGTTGAAGTGAACGGACGTGCCTTTCACTTGCTCCTGCGAGCTCCTACGTAGCCTCGAGCGACTAGAGTAGCTGTAGCATTAGAGTAGCTGTAGTGTTAAGTAGAACTAACAATTTACTTTATTCTATTGTTATCCTTCGGTTATTTTATTTAACATTCGTTTAAGTTATGTAATTAGTTTTGTTATAACATCCACGTTATAGTTTTTATTTTTCTCTACCGTAATAGTTAACTTTTAAGCCTCGTAGTTTCTTGCTAGAAATTTCATTCTCCCTTTTACAAAATAATATTTATATCATAGTAGTTATTGTGTATTAGCATATTCTCGTTACATTTGTAAGGTTGTTTTAGTTTTACGCTCCATAGTATTTATATTTTTCGTTGTTGTGTACTATCATCTCCTGTGCGTGATCTAACCTTGTTTGTGTTGTTTACGCCTTTCACTTTATACCTGCGCTTGACCCTTTCTCGTACGCTACACGAAGAGCGTCCCCGCTTTAAAACAGACCAAATTCTTTAGCCTTATCCCATTTCAGCTTTTGTTTTTATATTGTAACTCTTTTGCGTTAGTATATAAATTAGGTAAGTTTAGGATGGCTTCACCGAGGACTCCCGTTTCCTCCTTCTTGTGCGCCGCTGGTTGCGAGGCCATGAGGGCTCGAATCACGGAGCTGAAGAGGGTGGTTGCGGACCTCCTTCAGAGGGTGGAAAGGTCCGAGGCAGCCTTGGTTCGTGTGGGGGGTGCGGGGTCATCCCTGAAAGCTCGCCGCGCCAAATTGGCGGCCCGGGTTCGCCTGGGTGCGGCAGCCGGTAGAGTGATCGGGGTTGACTCTGACTCCTTACCGCGGGCTGAGGGTCCTCGGGCTGGGAAATCCGATGAGTGGAGAGTGGTGTCCACTCGGGGAGATCGTGGGGTGGTGCTGCGGAGGCAGGGAGTTGGGAATGCTTCGGCGGACTCGCTTCCTGTCAGTAATAGGTTCGAGGTGTTGTCGGAGGACGACTCCACGGCCATTGCGCCCGTACCCACTCCCGTCTCTTCGATGGAGGCCGGGCCCAAGGGGAGTCGGGTTGGGAAGGGAGGGTTGTTAGTGTTAGGTAGCTCTAATGTTCGGCGTGTAATGGCACCCCTGTTATCCAGTGCCCGCCGGGAGGGAGTTGAAGAGCGGGTCTTCTCCAGATGTATATCAGGAGGCACGGTGCCGCAAGTGACCAACACGGTGAGAGAAGCGGTAGTGGCGACAGGTTGCTCTCGGCTGCGGGTGGTGGCCCATGTTGGGACTAACGACGCCTCGAAGCGCGGGTCCGAGGAGATTTTAAGTTCTTTTAAGGACTTGGCCTCTGAGGTTGCTCGTGTCCGAGAGGAGTCGGGTTCCGATGTGCGGCTTACTGTCTGCAGTATAGTCCCTAGGATTGACCGCGGTTCTGAGGTTTGGAGTAGAGTTGAAGGTCTGAACCGAAGGCTGTGGAATTTCTGTCGGGACTTGGGAGTGGACTTCGTCGACCTACGACCGAATATCGAATCGTGCAGGGCACCACTGGATCACTCTGGTGTTCACTACACGCCCGAATCGGCTCAGAGAGTAGCGAGTAGGATTCTCGAGCACAGTAGGGATTTTTTAGGCTAGAGAGTAGGGCAGGGTGTAGGTCAGTTTTGGGTCAGGGGATAATCGATGCATTTGTAGAAAATAAGAATCCCGCAAGATTATCTAATGATAGAATATACACCGAGCGTGACATGCAGCACCAATTTCGCGATAGGTCATTGATAGAATGTTCCGTTAAGGGCGCGACGGGTCGCAATTCCAATTTTGTTGCGACGCCATACAGTCGTGGGAGTGATTGTGGTGGGAGCGCATGTAGTTTTAGAGTGGAAGAGAAAGTCAAGGGTGAGATTAGCATGCGAAGTGATAGTGAGAAATTAAACGTCGTCGTACTGAACTGTCGCAGCATCCGTAGGAAAATTGCTGAGTTCGAGCATGTTATTCGCAGTCTGCATGCCGACGTCGTGATAGGCACAGAAAGTTGGTTAACGGATGAAATTCAGAGTCAGGAGATATTTCCTAGAGACTATCGTGTCTATAGAAAAGATCGCGCTAATAGATCGGGCGGGGGAGTTTTCATAGCGGTTAGCGATAAGTACGATAGCAGTGAGATTCCGATAAGTGACAAGGATATCGAGAGTGTTTGGTGCCGCATAGGTAAAGATGGCTCCAAAAAGGTGTTCATATGCTCGTTTTACAGGACACCTAACGCTGGTGTAGATTGTATTTTAAGTCTCGAGAAACAATTATCAAAGCTTAGACTGATAAATCAAGATGGTATCGTTATAGTCGGTGGTGACTTTAACCTACACTCAATTGATTGGGAAAATCTATGTTTCGAATCTAGAGGTAAAGAACGCGAATCCTGTGAGGCATTAATCGAAACATTCTGCGAGCACTCTCTCCTTCAATTATTCAGAAAGCCAACGCGATTGGGAAACATATTAGATTTATTAGCAACTAACGTCCCAGAAAGAATAAACAAAGTCACCATTGAAGATGGGATAAGTGATCATCAGGCCGTATATGCAGAGTGTAAGTTGAAAATCGAAAGGCACCCCAAGCCTCAAAGAAAGTTTTATATATTTGCTAGGGCAAACTTTTCAAGCTTCAGGTCGCGCCTACGAGAAATACTACCTGGCTTCCGTGATATGACCGAACGATCAGGTGCTGAGTCGTCATGGAAACTATTCAAGGATATAATGCTAGAGAGTATCGATAAGCACATTCCAATTAAATCGAAGGTCGACAATAAAGAGCCACGTTGGTACAATAAGCAAGTTAGGAGTGCGCTTAGGCGTCAGAGAATATGCCACGCGAAAATAAAAAATATGCCGTCTACATCATCCGATGAATACAGAGCAACTAAAGTTAAGACGTATAAGGAATCCCGCGCTAAAGCGAGAACTACTATGCGCGAGGCTTTTACTAACTTCCGGAATAAGGTATTAAATAATTATTTGAAGGAGGACCCTAAAGCGTTTTGGTCCTATGTGAGAGAGGTCCAAGGTAGAGGCCCTACAATACCTTCCCTGCGTAATGACTCGGGTGACGTTATTCATGATAGCGTAGAGAAAGCCAACCTGTTAAACGGTCATTTTGTAAAAGCATTCACAGCCGTCAGCGACCATTGCGTACATGTTGCACCCGCAATAAGGGGGGGAGGGCTGATGGACGATATAGTATTTTCTGAGGTGGGAATAGCAAAGCAATTAAGTTCCATCAGACATAACAAAGCCACTGGCCCCGAAGAAATTCCTGCTCGCGTTTTAAAAGAATTAGCGGAAGAAATAGCACCTTTTCGAGAAATCCATTTCTCGCGCAGAGGTCCCTAGCGACTGGAGGTTAGCGCACGTTACCCCAATTCATAAGGGCGGAGACAAGGAGAACCCAGAAAATTACAGGCCGATTTCTTTAACTTCGATATCGTGTAAGATTCTCGAACATATACTCGTTAGCAACATAATGCGATTTCTTGATAGTAATTTATTGTTAGATGATTGTCAACACGGCTTCAGGAAAGGTAGGTCATGTGATACTCAGCTCGGTCTTTTTGTTAATTGTTTACTGAGAAGCGGAGAAAAGAATACGCAGGTCGATGCCATCTTCTTAGATTTTAGGAAAGCCTTTGATAAGGTACCTCACAGGAAGTTAATAACGAAATTAGAAACCTTAGGCGTAAATTCTAAAATCGTTAGTTGGATCCGTGAATTTTTAAATCATAGGAAGCAGAAGGTTGTTATATATGGGAAATCTTCGAACTTAGTGGAGGTTGTCTCTGGCGTTCCACAGGGTAGTGTAATTGGTCCGTTATTATTTCTAATTTATATAAACGATATCAGCTCAGTAGTCAGAAGTAAAATTAGGCTTTTCGCGGACGACACCGTCATCTATAGAGAAATAAGCAATCCGGAAGACCACCAGTATCTCCAAAATGACCTAGAAGCTATTTCTGTATGGTGTAAGGAATGGCAGTTAGAGATAAACCAAAAGAAAAGCTGCGTCATCAACTTCTGGAGAACCAAGAGTATCTCGTTGAATAATAATTATTCGTTGGACGGAGTAGAGATTCCAGTTTCAGACTCGATTAAATACCTCGGAGTCACGATCCATCGTGATCTCTCGTGGGACATCCACATTCGCCGATTGATAGGTGCCGCTAACAAAAAGCTGGCCTTTATAGGGAGAATAGTTCGAAATAGCTCCGAAAAAGTGAAAGAATTATGCTATTTATCCTTGGTTCGACCGCAGGTCGAATATGCTTCAGCTGTGTGGGATCCTTACGAAAAGGGACTCACTAACGAGATAGAAAAGGTTCAGCGCAGGGCAGCTAGATTTGTAAAGAGGAATTACGATAGTAAACAAAGCGTAACATCATTAATAGAAAATCTGAAATGGACATCGTTAGAGGAACGTAGGCTGCAGGTTAGAATTAAACTACTGGAAAAATTTATGTCGGAGGGACTAGCGAATGAGGTAGTAGGACTTATCAGAAGCCCGACGTATTTCGGAAGGCAGGACAGTGAGGATAAGATTCGCGAGATTGACTGCAGAACGGAGCGATATAGAGGATCGTTTTTCCCTAGGACGATAAGAGACCATAATAGGAAAAAATAACGTAGGAAAACTATGGACCCTTGGTGCACTGCACCCCCTGCCATCCACCGAAAAGGTGACTTGCAGGGTATAATGTAGATGTAGATGTAGGGAAATTCGAGAGTGCTTCCAGTTTAACATAAATTTCCGGTTTTGCAAGAACGACCATTAACGATCTGTAGCGGGATGGTGACAAAATTGAAGACTCGGTAGACAAAATGGAAGTGAACTCTAAAATAGTAATTCGAAGGATAACGATGAAATGTGCCACTAATAGGTGCCTATAATGAGTAGGCGATACTAATTAAAAGTCGTTTATATTTAATGGCGCCTTTTGTTTTTAATTTAAATTTGAGAAATTAAATTCGGAAGTTATGGATAATATTTTGTAAAAAATTTTTTAACGAAATAGGGGCTAATAATAACTAAGCTCCACTAAAGATTAGGCACCATTAAGGAATAGGTGCCACTTAAGAATAAGCGCGACAAAACAATAGGAGCCAATAAAAGGATATGCACCACTAAAGAACGGCCGCCATTAAAGCGCAACTATAAATATTTTCCACCAAAGAATAAACGCGACTACAGAAAAGACGCCAATAAATAATAGGTACCACATAAAAATAGGCGTCACGGAAGACTAGGCGGTACTTAAGAATTGGCGCCACTAAAGCACAGGCGACATGAAATTACTGGGGAAATTAATGTCTATTTATATTAGAATTATAAGTAGAATTAGACTATATTCATTCTCTGCTTTTTGCAGATGACCAGGTACTTATTGCACAAGACGAAGATGACGTGGAATATATGCTCCGCAAGCTAATGGAGGCATACGGGGCAGCCGGTCTCAATAACATACAGAAGACAGAGTGCCTGGTGGTTGGGGGGGGGGGAGTAATGATAGTACCCTTAGCTCAGTGACGGTAAAAGCAGTTGACCACTTTAAATACCTTGGATCCATTATCCACAAATCTGAGGCGTGCGAGGACCTGGAGAACAGAATAAATCAGGCTCGGAGGGCAATCAAGACGTTGAACGGGGTTCTGTGGATATGGGAGGTCAGCAAGAAAACAAAATACACTATATTACTAGTCATTGTAGAGATCATACTGACATATCGAGGAGAGGGATTGACTCTCAAGGAAAAGTTAAGAAAGAAAATCCATGCTGTAGAGATGGATGGTTTGAGACGCAGCATGCGTGTATCCCGACTCCAACGAGTAAGGAACGATATCATCCGGTAAGAGATGGAGACAGAGGAGACTGTTCTTGACCGCTTGGTGTGTAGGTAACTTCAATGGTATGGGCACGTGCAGAGAATGCCACAGGAGAGGTGGCCAAAGCAATAATTCCACTGGTCACCCCCCGGACGGAAAAAACGAGGTCGCCCACGCATTACTTGGAGAGGAAGAATGACAGAAGCGATGAGTGCGCGCAATTTGGAAGACGGCCAGTGGGAGGTTAGGCAACAGTGGCGATTGGGAATAAATGGCAACTCTCCCTCCCTCTCTTCCTCCCTCTGTCTCTCCCTATATCTCTCCCTCTCTCTCTCTCCCTCTCTCTCTCTATCCCTCTCTCTCTCTATCCCTCTCTCTCTCTATCCCTCTCTCTCTCTCCCTCTCCACCTCTCCCTCCCTCTCCACCTCTCCCTCCCTCTCCCCCTCTCTCTCCCTCCCTCTCTCTCTCCTCTCCCTATCTCCCTCTCTCTCTGTCCCTCTCTCTCTGTCCCTCTCTCTCCCCCTCTCTCTCCCCCTCTCTATCTCCCTCTCTCACTTCCTCTCCCCTTCCATCTCTCCCTCCCTTTTGCCACCCTCCAACTCCCCTTCACACTCTCCCTCTCCTCCTCTCTGTCTCTCTAACTCTCTCTCTATAGGACTTGTAGACCTTTAATTTTTAACATTTTAAAATAATTTACGATTGAGACTTTCACTCGAGATTTACACTATTTCACGTAGAAACAAATGAAGATTGTTAATTATTAATTAATTTTAACCAAATCACGGCACATACGATATACTGTACCATCAGAAACAGTGAACTAAACAAAAAATATTGTGTACCGCTATTAGAAATTATGTATATTATGTATATTATATATATATATATATATATATATATATATATATGTATGTATATTATGTATATATATATGTATATTATGTATATATATATATATATATAAACATATATACACATATTAATTTATATATATATATAAATATATAAATTAATATGTGTATATATGTATTTTGTATGTCCCTTATACGTTTTTACACCGTTGAATCTATCGAATTATAAGTTATCATGGGCCATCCTATGAATCAAAGGAAGAACTTCATCTAGGTTTGCAGACTGTGGGATATCTTATAGCTCATGAGGTCAGCAATATACTATTCATGTGAAATGGTTTTGAGAAACCCCAAAATGCCATGCAGATCTTCAATGATGTGGATATAAATGTACCTAAATACTAACTTATGATCAAGGCAAATTACTTATTTCAGGCACAAAAGACAATATTTTAATTCTGTTTATTTTAGTCGTATAAAATGTTTAATCGCTCAAATTTATCCTTTACGCGCAAACTTTATTAACATTTTTCAGGCGGCAACATAGCTAATTTTTTAAATTGTTTTCCTCGTCAAAGGTAGATAGCCATGTAAAATTTAATGCAAGGAGAGTCCTTGCCGTGGTGCACCGTAGAGGAGGAATAACCAAATCCAAGATAAAGGCTACAAATGGATTAAATAATGTCTATGAATACCTTTAAAGTGAGTGAAATTATTTTTAATGAATATTATAACATTGTTGTGTTTTACCATTAACATTGAAAGATTTATAGCAATATAAATCGATACATCTACTTACATTTGTTCGGTAACCAAGATGCTTTATATTGCCTACGTTTTGGCTAATATTATTGACAGAATTGAATTGCTGTTTTAAAGGCTTTGGTGCCTTAATCCATGTGTATATTAATTAAGTAAGACGTTAATGCGTGTATATATATATATATATATATATATATATATATATATATATATATATATATATGTTTTTGTGTTCGTGTGTTTTACGTGTCTCTTCGACGCCCCCAGCAGCCTGCCAGCTTGGTCCTCAACTTGGTGAGTGTCCGCTGGGCTTCCCTCAACACCTTGTTGCCACCCTCATCACTACCTTTTCTTTTCCTTTAGTTAATATATATATATATATATATATATATATATATATATATATATATATATATTAATGGTAAAATTTACAAAACAATAGATAAAATAATAAATGTCAATGTTAACATCGCTTGCGTATTTAATGATTGCGGAACGAAAATTCATGGTTTATGGTGCACACGGAGTAATTTCTATTTTAATAAAACTGCTCGATTATGCCAAATATTCTTGGAAAAGCAGTCTGCCTTGATTATATGATGGATTCGCCATTGAGATACACCCAGGAGCACAAGCCTGACTAAAACTTTTCAATGGTCTCTTAAGGTGGTATTAAAAATTCCGTATCAACCTCTTCTCCGAATAACACATAGGAGAAATTTAGGGGCACCGACAGCGCTGAGCCCCGAGAAATAAAAATAATTTGCTACATAAAAGAATATTCTTTCACGAGCGAAGCCTGGTAAGTCCAGCAAGTATGTATATATATATATATATATATATATATATATATATATATATATATGAAAAGCGGATTCGTTATATTGCAAAGCAGGGCCCCGCCTGGTAGGCGTTCAAAAACAAAGGCGGCCGACTATTGACGCGGCCCAACCATAAATGTATAAAAAATTTACACTGGCTTGTGGATTCCAGGATAATCGTCTTTGGATGCACAAAAAGGTACAGGATGTGCCACACACCCATACTATAAAATAGCTCCTTGGATGGCACACCGTTTATATCACTCGATCGATGCTTATTTTGGCGTTATAATTTCTAAAGGTGATTTCCGAATATGAATTCCTCGCTGGTTTATTTAGGATTTCGATCATACAGGATATAATTACAAGTTTGCCTGAATATAACAAAGCTTGTAGTTTTCTGTACTATTATTATTACTAAGTTATTGATAAAAGATAAAGATGTGCATCTGTTGTTGATGGATGGAAGCTGACATGCAGCTATTTTTCCTGGTTAACGATATATTTTTTTAATAGTACACTTTAGTTTTCCCGTCCCTGGAACCTATAATCTTGGGGTGGCGGGAGCAGAGTAGTTAGAGCGTTGGCTTTTCACCCAGCGCTCCCTGTTTTTAATCCGGCAGAAGTAGGATTTTACAACCTGGAATCATCCCGTCCCCCGAATTGTGTCGCTTGAGGAGACCGAGCGAGTCAGCGCTCCGTCCTTCGGAAGTGACGTACGGCAGTGTTTGCTCCCTTGGTGCTCTTCGTAAAGAGGTGGCTAATGCCAACACCGGGCTTCCTTCTTCCCTTATGTGTATGTCCGGTCTAGAAGGAGCTATTACTATAATTGTTCAATAGGCTGTTTATCCAGAAATACAAACAAACAAGAAAACTATCCGCGTTGTCATGATGGCCTCATTTTGCGCGAAAGTTTTAGGAATTCATCTGTCGCCTTAAGCGAGGTATGATTGTGTGTGTGTGTGTGTGTATACATATATATCAAATTATATCATACTTTTTTCAAGAGTCGAGGTCAGATAAGAAAAACATAAACAAATCGAGTAATGGAGTTTCGTTTCACAGGAGCGAAGAGCGTTAGCGGAGCTGTGAAAGAGTGAGGTGAGTCGAAGAAGAGCGTATATTCACCAGGAAAAATACACGAGAGACTGGGTCCTTGCAAATTTCTCCAAACCCCGAGATGTATGGATCTGGGATGGGTTGTATGGCTTTTGGAATCCAAACCTTCCTTCCTCCTCCTCCGCCACTTCCAACTGCTCCACGCCTCTCCTGCTCTTCTCTCGCCGCCACTCCTCAGCTATATTTCCCTCCACCCCTCTCCTCGAGGTCCTTATTTTTTACCCTCCCAAAAGACTCTAAATCCATGAATTATTCAGTCCTTTCCCACCTGTTAGTCTCATGCGCCTTCTGGATTGAGGGAAGAGAGAGAGAGGGAGAGAGGTGGAGAGAGATGGGGAGATAAATAGTGATCAGAGTATAAGGGGGAAAACTCCGAACCCGAAAGAACTAGGGTGCATGTCGACTAAATACGGCCGTGTAGACGATTTTTCAGCGTGATATATTTATATATTTTTGACGTGCTTATTTCTCTAATTATTTGGTCGAAAACTCGGCATGGAATGCCAGAAGACATGCTGAAGTATTTTTGTTGGCTATCTTGAGCTAATGAGCCCCTTAGTGATAGATGAATAACAACCTTAAAATGTGCGTAATGCAAATCCTTATATTTTCAAAAACGCAAGTTATTATGCTTCAGAAGTTCAAAAGTGGAACTTAAAAATTATTATTCTGGAAATTGATTTCGAAACTCAGAATTAAATAACAAAACTGATAACCTTGATATTTACTGTCCCAAAATTTTGGGTAATTATTCATAAAAAAATGAAATTTTAAACGTTGATTTTCTATATTAATCTATAATAATTTCCCCGTTTAAGACAATCCATGCAGATTCCTATCGTTTTGCCCAAGTTCGTCGGTGTTAATCAGATTTAAATACTATATTAATTAGATGCTATGATGACTTTTTCAGCTTATCTCGCCTCAAACAGGTAGCGCCAGTAACTCGGAAGCGCCATATTTAAAGGAAATATTCGCATATTTTTCTGTCCACGAAATTACCATGAAGAAACCGTTATCATGTAAATGGATATGTTTAGCTTTTCAAATGCTACACCAGCAGTGCTCTGGGATCCAAAGCTTTTAGCATTTATTTGACGCCTGGCGATGTTTAGTAGGAGCACATGAGTACCACAAGAAAGAACTTTCACATCTTTCAAAAAAAAACATATGCCGTAGATTTTAACGGCGAAACCATTTGCGTCAAGTGCATTTACTCCCTTCAAAATACGTTTTCCCTTGGAGCGATGCCGTAGCATTTTTACACTTTCCTACACCTTAAGAACTGAATTTTCTCGTGAGGTAGGAAACTCCGTTCATAGCGAGTCCACCAAAAGAGTCGCGAATTCTTCGTATCCTTCTCGCAAATCATCTTCCATAAGCCGAATCACGATTTGCTGTTTTTGGTATCGAAGCGTGAGTGAGTCAAACATCGAATGAAGAATTTTAAGATAGAGAGAGAAGATATAAAATCTTACTTTAATAGAGGTCGTAAAAATTTTTACGCCAGAGGAAGACGACTTCAGCGGGGATGTGAAGGGAACGTTTTATGGATACATCGAAGGAGAGGTTGGATATATGAAATAGAATCCACAATGGGAAAAGAAAGAGGATGATATACGGATAGAGAGATGGAGGGAATAAGGAGAAGCAGAACGAGAAAATGGAACGATGCAAGGTTTGCAAATACACAAAAACGCAAAGAGAAATGGAAATAGTATGAGATCAATGGGAGACTGATAGACGTTTCGCATTTCTGAAACGCTGAATAAATAAGACGCAAGACGGAGCGAGATTTCGCGAAGTGAGAGGAAAAGAATGAGGAAAAGAGAGGCAAGAAAGAATAAAGAGAAATTAATGGGAAAGAAAACGAAAAGAAGACGTAAGAAAACAGAAGCGAATGAGAAGGAAAATTGATGCCGAACAAGCTAGAAGCGTTCCCAGGGTACTGGAATACGTGATGCACCGAGAAGGCGCAAGGTTTTTTCCTCCCCTCGGTATACAGACGACGCATTCGCCACCTCCCGCCGCAGTAGTTCTACTTCAAACTGAAATATCCCACGAAACGCCCCCTTTTCATCCGTACCTTTTCAGTTTATTTTTTCATTTTTAGCGTTCGTCTGAATGATTTGACCCGCAGGTCCTATAGAAACGGGGAAATGGAAAAGCGACGCGTGTACACGAACTGCATACACCGAACAAATCTAGGGATGAACCAGGGAAGCCGTTGGCGCCATTCCCGAGTCGGATTTGTTACTCTGGGAGATAAACTTCGCGATGCGCAGGTGTTGTGCTGCTGAGAGTCATAACGCCTTCGGGGATTCAAGTTACCTATGCATTTGAATACCCACGTTTTGCATAATAATTGAATTATCTTCCATCTGGCCTGCCTCCCTCCTGCCTCAATGCCTCTCGCTCCCTGACAAAAGTCAGGGGAATAACCTGGTCATTACGCGAAGAGTACGTGGATGTATGGTCGAGGTTTTTATTTTTGAGTGTGCCTCAATAATTCATGGGGCCGTGCAGTTGTGCGCATGCGCAGCTACGCATCGTCCCCATAGTGACTTGTTAGGCTGACTTAATTTTCTATGTGAAGCGGGTTTATTTATTTTTAATTGATTGAAGAGACGTTCCTCGTTAAAACATGCATCTTTATCGTGTATTAATGGAGGCTGTTAAATGATATAAGACCAATACGTTCGTGCAATTTGAAGCGATACTATTGTCACGTTTTTAATATTTTAAATGCTTTCTTTTGTTAGTTGAAAGTTTTCGTTTTTCTTGCAAAAAATACAAAAACGTTATGTAATAGAAATGGTTTAAAGGAGCAAAATTTTTTATCGATCATGCAGCTCGCTCAAATTCTGAGTCTTTTTTTGTTTCATGATAAATATTTATGCCCGAAGAAATTTCCAAAGAATTTTATAATAAGCTGGACCAGAAATTAGGTTATTGGTGAAATGCTATGGAGATAACCTCGTTTTGATATAATTTCAAAGTTGAAGAAAGGTGTTTTTATTGTATTATTTTATCTATTTGATTTGTTGTGTTGAGCCTAATGGTTTGGTGAAGGTTAATCCTTTTCAGTCATGAATTTTGTTGAGGGAACATATTTTTTGCAATTCCAACTTCATTATGAATACTTCAGTAATTCCTTACCAATTTTTTAAGCCATTGGCCATACAACATTCGACATATTTTCTATACTCTCCTGTGTCTACAATATGCGTCAAAAGCCGTTAGTAATTTGTAATTGAATGTTCATAGAAATTTACCTGGCGACTGATAGGTTTGATTGAATATAGAGTGACTAAAAGTTTTACTAATTTCAAATGATTTCTATCAAGTATTCAGTCGCTCATGGATTAATATTTGCTTTTTAAGGCCATAGTGTTCATTGCGTAATTTTAATTAGATACTGTAATAAAGATAGTGTGATAATTATACTCCCTATAATGCAGGGTAGACCAAAACCTACTTGACAACTTTAATTCAAAATTATGAAAATGCAGAAAGTAGTGTCAGAAAGTCTTAATCTCTTGTCGTTGTCACTCAGCGCCTGCAGCAACTGCAATCTGTATGACTTCATTGGTAGTCACGTGCCTAAAACCCTTCTAATGGTCGTACGCGGATATCCTAATTCATTACTGGCACGTCTCGTCGACTTCTTTGGGCTAGCGACGAATGCGTTCCACATTGGCCTCCGATATTTTCGGTCTGCCGTCTCCTCGACCGGGATGATTGCACACACATGCTGTTTCCATGAATTTCTTGTACCACTGGTACAAAGTTTTCTTGCTGGATGGTTTGGTGTTGAATTTTGTTCGGAATTTTTAGATAACAACTGTTGTAGAAATCGTTTCATGAAACCAAATCAAAGCGTAAGCTTTCTGGGGACCTGTGAAAGGCGTTATCTTAACCTGCACAATTTTGCGCTACCATCTTGAGGCAAATTTAAGAGAAATTTTCACCTCAAACTTGAAGTGTTTTCTCATAATGTCATTATGACTTTCTGTATTTTCATAATTTTGGATTCAATTTGTCAAGTAGGTTTTGGCCCACCCTGTATTAGTATATCCGACATCTACGGAGAACCTCACCCTTAATTGCCAATGGCAGTGTTATTTCACAATAATTTCCGTCATTCAAACATTATTTCATCATCATTAATGATATATTGTTATTTTAGCAATACTAGTTCACATTAGCGACAAAATATAAATTGGAGCTCCATTTGCTGACGCAATATGAAAAAGCGCGTTTTATTTATTGAGGTTATTTAGAATTGTAAACTTAACATTGTTTATAAATTTAGTAATATAATTTATGACATAAATTAATTATTTAATAATCAGTTTAAAATTTTTAACTTTCTATCTATAGCAATTTGCTAAAAATTCTAATTTGAAGATTTTGAAAGCATCCCCTACCGCCCACGAATCTCTCAAAAAAATTCTTTGACAGCGTAATAAATAATAATAATAATAATAATAGATCGCATGCATCCTGCAAATTTCAGTCTTCTTTCTTTTACCATTTACCTGTTAAAAAATTGAAACGCGCTAAAAATGCAGATTCGATCACGATATGCTACAGTTTCCTCGAAGGAGACAGACTTCATGCGATGGACTCTCTTCCTTAGCCGTACCCTTATTGCGAGTACGACACGAACTACACATCGAACTGGCAAGCGGCGGCACTCCCTTAATGAGAGAGAGAGAGAGAGAGTGAGAAATAAATCGAATGAAACGCCGACACGATGCTTCCATTTAACGACGTATATCCCTTAAAGCTCGGATATCTCAGAAAAGAATTTTCCGAGCGAGATTCCTATAATAGAAGGCGCAAGAGATGAGAGTCATTTGCTGAAGGCAGTGACACAGAATGGCTGAGATACTGTTTTCGTCGAGAATTCGTTCGTTTTGTCGAAGGAAAAACAGACCCTCTTGGATGTTTCAGCTACGAAGCAATTATCCGTTCATGCGGAAAAGAATATGTACCACACCCGCGTGAGAGAGATACCGAAGACCCCACACGCTGCGAGACCAGATCGACCTTTTTTCCTTGACGACGTCGTGAAAATTTCTAGAGGATTATGAAGTGCATCTTCCTGAATGCCTGTTAAAATATTTACGATGGCGTTCTTTGAGATCGTTCGTTAATTTAAATGGCTGAAAAATTTCCAATTATTGCTGCCGAATTTATTTTTAATTATGTTACCTGTCATAGCCATAATCGTTTTCTTCTTAAAAAATCATCGAGGAAAAACTTGTCTTATATATCCGTAGTCATAGTATATTATAAGTTTCATTAAAATTTAAAATGCCTCCTCTTTTCCAATGAATGTGTACATGTTGTGAAATAAATGGAAGGATGACAATTTTTTATTAGATCGATAATTAAATAACCCTAATAATTATAATAATAGGGTTGAGAAAGGTAAATAAATTATCGAGTGCATTCAAGCTTTTAGGCAAATGCGAAAAACATTTTTGAAGCTTTTATTTAAAAATTAATGCTGCCAAAATAATTCAGTCGTGTTGATTGAAAGATTTACTGTTACAATATAAAAATGCTTTTATTGGGAGGAAACGCTATTCCACTTGATAAAAAATGAAGCCCATAGCGTTCTTGTTGCTAAAAATCAGATAAGAATATAAAAATATCGTTGTTGCGTCTGCGATTTTAAATTCGAACACATTCGTAAGTAATCGCATTGTCCGAATATCTGGTCCAATGAGAATAGGTGCATGAATGTGACAGTTGATGTTCCAGTTTTCAGTAGTTTCCACACGTTTTTCTAGAAGGTAAGTTCTGTTAAATTAATATACATTAAATCAAAACAACATTCAGGCTTAAATTTAATGCATCTATTGAAATCAAATAATGAATAAAACTCAAATACCTGTAACTGAAATCTAATTGTTCCGGTTGTAAGAATTTTCCAATTCGAGCACTGCATATAATATTATAGTAGGTACTTGAAATGGATACACAAAATAACTTCAATAACTCCCTACCTCGTTTTATACTCTATATACTCGTTCATAATAAGACCGTGTGGAGAGAAACTGTAAAGAATGTGGTAGATTTTTTCCCTTCGGAATACATTATGTTGCATTTGAGCATCGTCTTGAGATCTACATGTTACAATATAGCCCCACAGTATCCAGCGTTGTTTTCTCTATCCTTACTTATAAGCTGTACGTCGGACTGATGCGTGTGTTGCTTTCCATTGCTCCGGGACCGGTTCAGACCTGCACTAGAGCAAAATTGATGTATGCGCGATTCGAGGTAGTTTCCTAAAAAGAAAACCCTTATATGTAAACCGAAAACGTGCAAAGCGGAACCGCGCAATTCGATGGATGAGTATACTCACAAAAAGGTCGGAAAATTCCTATCTCAAATACATCCGTCGTCAGGGAAGATTCAAAAGGTGGAAGACACTAAACGAAAATCGCTCTTATTTTTCCCATCCTTCCTGTCGAAGGTACTTAATTTATCCATTGAACTCCAGCTGCAATACAAAATTCGATTCCATCTTGAATTATACCACTTGATTTAAGAGTACCAGTGTTTCTCAAACGGCGGGTCACGATCCACTAAGGGGGTCGTGATGGAATTATAGGGGTGTCGCAAGCACTATTCGCTAAGGCAAGTGATTTTGTTCTGATTGTAAGAGTCCTGCAGATCTTCATTTATTGACATGTTTCGTTCAAAAAATAAATAAAACTGTAGCTTATCCTACAAAAACTATTTTTTTAATTAATTATTTTTATGTAATAAAAACAAACATGAAATTATATCTCAGTAGTGATTTGTATTTAAAAAATTACACTATACACCACATATTGTCATAATGCTTTTAATACACACACGTAGTTGTAATTAATATAACTTACAATGCAAACTTTGTATTTATAAAGAACACAAAATAAAAAACTCTCTTAGTATTAATTTCCTTATCATCGTCATCTACTCTCCCCACCCCCCCCCCCCCCCCCCCGTTTGGAGAAAACTGGAATTTTTTTTTACTTCTCGAATGCACTCGGAGGGTCGCGGCGACCAAACAACCGGACGGAAGGGTCGCTGGACGAATCTGCCTGAGAACCACTGCTCTATACCATTTCCGAATTAATGATGAAATTCTATACATTTTAGGAATCTACGATCGGCAAACGAACTCCATGAGGATGGCTGCTCTGTCGTCGATATTCGCATCTGATTACTCTGTCATTTCGTTCATGAGAGCCAACAGGAATAGAAATGAAGGAGGATTGAAGACTTTTGGTGAGCTCGAAATATTAAATTTTCTGCAAATTTTGGAACATATAACAACATATATTACATTGTTACAATGCTGATAGCGATTTTAGTCTGTTTTCCCGGCTTTGGAAAACAAAGCGTTCCTTTGGCTTTTGTTAGAAATAACTCCCTTAAAGAATTTTCCCTACGGAAAATACTCCTGAAAGAATTTTACGCCAATATTTCGGGAAGAAAAGGCAATTTTAACTCCAAAAGCCTTCGATACATTGGGTCTAGGAAGATCAGGACCCTTATATTTTTTATTTTTCTTGGCAACGTAATCCACTCCAAAAGAATCAAGAAGTATAGGTTCCCGAATAATGGGAAAATGGAAATTTTTCCTCGTATCTATAGAGAGAGATGAAAAAAGAAGAATAATAGGCCGTACTTAAGTGTCTCCCTTTGCTTGGATACCACCTGGAACACAGGTTGAACGCAAAAAAAATATGACCAAACTTTTAAAACTCATGTGAGATGGCTAGAGAGCAGGACAAGGGAAAATAGGATAGAATGATAGTAGAAGTGAAGAGAAAGAGTGAGAGGTGGAGGAAGTGAGAGAGGGTGAAGGAATAAGGGTTGAGAGGTCGAAGAACTGGCGAGGGGATTAAGGAGTAAAGTGGAGGTTAGTGGAACCCAGATTTTCGTAGGAGTACGAGAGGTGCCTTGTGGGTGGCCGCAAAGTAAATCGATAAATGTTGAACCCTGGGCCTGGTGTCTATTTGTGGCGCGGCAACATAGTTTGAGGGAAGGAAAGGTCTATCTCCTACACATTCACTCCATTTCCTTACTACATCTCCCTTTCCCTTCTCCATCCCTCCCTTCCACAGCCTCTCCTAACGCTATCCTTCCTTATTTATTTAAACGGAAGGGTGATGAGTTCCTTGCTCTCCCAAAAAAATGGAGTTTTGCGGTGTGGTATTTTGATGTCTTTCCTACGACGCACTTCTCTGTATATTACGAGACCAAAAACCCTTTCTTCCCTCTCTCCCTCCCCTCCTCTCACACCCCTATTTCTCCCCTGCCCTCCCACCCCTCTCTACCCCTCTCTCTCTCCCCTCTCTCTCCCCCCTCTCTCTCTCTCCCCTCTCTCTCCCCTTTCCCCCTTCTCCTCCCCCTCTCTGTCCTACCTCCCCCCTATGTTCTCTCTCTCTCTGTCCTCCCTCTCTTCCCATTCTCTTATCCTCCCCCCTCTCTATCGCTTCCCTCTCCCCCTCCCTCTCTCCTCTTATCCCTCCCTCTTTCTCGGAATCAAGAGAAGTTCTGCTGCGTAAAGAGAGTTGACGAGCTGGAGTCGGCAACCAGCTCAAGCGAAGCGGTGTTTCGAAGAGAGTGCCGCCGGTAGGAGGGAGACTGCTTGAAAATGGAAGTTATAATCGGGTTATAGGACACGTGTTTACGGCGCCCGCTGTCCGGCGCTCGAAATCCCCCCGCTAAAATATTTAATGATGTAAAATAAAACTCACGCAGACGAACGAGGGCGAGCGTAAAATTAGGAAGTTACGTGGAGGGCTTGATGAGTCACGGACTTCCTTGGGGAAGATAAATGCATTGAATGTTTAAAAGTTCGGCCCCACGGTTGCATAGGCTTTCGTTAGTCCCGGATGAACCGCGCTGTATTTTTTCATTGGCCAACTTTTTACGGCTGGCGTTGATTCTGTCGTGTGTGACATAACGAAGAGAAAGTACGCTTTATCGGAGTTGCTTTTCGTGCTTGCCGATGACTATGGAAATAAAATTCGTTTACCACGAGTTTCTCTATCCGCTCATCATTAATGTTTTGATATCCATAACTAAAATATAAACCTGGGAATAAAACATTATCCAAAATCGTACAATAATAAATATCGGCCTTTCAAATGATTATTGGCTAAATTCAGTTTATGAACAAAAGGTTTGTATGATGAACTATGGGAAAATCTTCTCGGAAAGACCTACAGTATGCTGAAAAAATATTTTATCGAAGGAACCAATTTTCATTTAAAAATATTCGTCGGCATCATCCATTTTACTCGTGGATATTGGTATCTTCATAAGACTAAGCCGCCCCAAAAAGAAATTACGGACTTTGTTTATTACATCGATATAGCATTTTTCTTTTCTTTCTCTATAAGAGGGGTTGGCAATTTATTTTGCATGGCGGGTCACATACGTAGTTGTGAATGCTTCGGAGGGCCGCATTAGAAGTCACAAGAGCTTCGGCGTGCCGGATGACCGATTATATCAAAAGTAACCTAGAGATTCTGTGTTCTAATTTTATTGAAAATCTTATCTAAATAATTTAATATGTTATATCCTCCTCCTCCTCCTCTGTAAGCAACGTCTATATATAATGATAAGTGCTTCCGTTGTATTATGATTGGTATGTTCAGCACTTAATAAGATAAATTTAGAAATATTCATCTAAGCATCAAGAATAAAAAAATAAGTACACACCTTAGGTTATTCCAAAACCCATAAAAATAAATGAAAATAAAATACTTTTTATGGATATTGGAGATGCCGTATATAAGCATTAATTTTTTTATAATTTTGATACTTTAGTGCTTATTTTTAAATTTAGAAATTAGATAAATGGATGAGGTGTAAGATTGAAGTACAATCTATATTCTCACGCGTACTCCACGTCTCGTCATGAAAACTACTTTATCATCGCTACTCTCTAATAGTTTATCAATACTAATCAGCTCAAAAAACTTTTATTTATTTATTATTAAACCTCATTTTTATTGCACTATTTGTTCTTTTAAGAAGGAAGAATTCTGGAGTAAGTTCTCAACATTCCACTATTAAATATGCTCTTTTGAATAAATGATATCTTTGGAAGTAATATAAGTTATGTTCTGAATCAAAGGTACTCCATAGGGGTTTTATGCTGTTAACAGAGCACCGACAGTTATCAATATGATTTCCCCATTCGGTCTGTAATTCTTTATTCGTTATTCTTCAGTTACATTTACTTAAGTAGTTGCGAGTTTATATATATCCGTCATTTATATATTTGATAATATGCAAGAAATCAGTATCCTAGAGGAAAAACCGACAAACACGCTTACACAAATTTATAAATTTAAATGGTAAATAGAGGGTGAATAAAATTGCTACACTTGATTTACTTGATTACAGATTTATGCCCTGCGTTGAGTGACACGCACCCATTGACGTATGTGCATATTATTTGAAGGGAACCTAATTCGTGAGAAAATTAAGCAGATTAAAATGCCACTGTCCCTACGAGGTATGAATTTTCTCTGATGTCTCCTTCGCCATCTGCCACGGAATTTTATTGAAATTCGGAGCAACGGACCAAAACACTCTTTTGGTCGAGGTTCTAACGCAGTCCGCGCAAAGCGAATGAATGCCAAATTAATAAATGTGTGACGGCGCTGTGTGCACGACAACCTGGTAACTATCCCGTTTCGGAAATGACGCTTTGTGAGCCGTACCCGCGAACGAAATAAAGTTTCAACTAGGATTTTTTCCCTCCTGAAATTGTGGCGGCGTAAACATTGGTGCGTTGCTAGTCCTACGGTTTTCCTCCGTCGAATTGAATTGAAGTTAACTTGGTAACATATATGGCGGAAAAATCAGCGTTTTGATTGAATTTTCTAAGCAACTATTAATATATTCAATAATACTATGGGATCTTTTGCTTGCAGTGGAAGATGAACGTTCTTGTACGTCGGGCCGTCCGCGTCTTTTTCTCATAAATCGGATGACCGATTTAATGACATTGTTCATGGCAGACTAACACTGGTCTAGGGAATTTAATTTTTGGATCATATGCACCAATTACAGTATCCCATTTGCATAAGGGCATAAACTAACCTTTACGCATCCGTCGTTAATGACGCACAAGCATGGGCGGATCCAGAAACTTCCTAAGGGGGGAAGGGGTGGACGATCGCCATCTGAATCTTTCTTTTCCTTGTCATAATGACTTAATCATCGGTGTAGAAACAAGTAATGTTGCGCGGAATAAATGTAAGAATGCACCAAGTGGAGGGCAGTGAGTTCGTCCAAGGGGAGGGCGATCGCCCCCATCGCCCTTGGATCCGCGCACAAGTGGTTGCTTTGCAAACATTTCCAATTGCGCTTCTTTTCTATTCCTGTAGCGCCCAATTTTAAAACGAATTAGCGTAGAATCTTCATGCCTTAGGGTTATTTTCTTTTTACTTCTAGATGAGCAGCAAAGCTTATTCTACGTTTAAATTTGTTAAGGAAGGTAAGTGATAATTTAAAAAAAAAACACGAGTGCAATGAAGTTATTTTTCATATCACAAGGTGAATATTAAGTTTTTTTATCAAAACACTGGTTGAAGCTTGAGAAGGAAGTTTTCAGTTTTACTAAAAATTATAATAATCATTAGAAACGTGTATTACATGAGATTAAATTTCATTATTTTAATCATTAATCGATTAATTTAATGGGTTATTTGCGATAATAACGCATTAGTTTACTTCGTGCCATCTTACATGGAGCAAATCTTTCCATTCCTGTTTATATGCTTCGCATTGGTAAGCCTCAACTCTAACTACCTTAGTTGTAATAATGATAAAAATTAGATCAGAAACACTTCCATCAGCTTGAGCCACATTAATGGCACCGATAAATGAATAAGGTGTACCAATATAAACTCCGTTGATGAGGCGCAAGTATAATTTTCGAAAAAAAATAACCAAATATAAAGAAAATCTCAGTCATTTCGTCTCTCACTCTCTCCTCTCATGCAATCTCTATTTTTCCGTCTCAAAGTTATTTTCCCGTAACATTTTTACAAAGCATTCTCTCTCCTAGAAAAATGAAATAATAAAATCGAATGGGCTTTAAAAAAAATACGACCGCGGATTTTGTTTTGCGTTTCGAGAGATGGCGTGCCCGTTCAAACCTATCCGCGACACGGGATGCGCAGTTGCACATTTCATTTTTTTCCACTATCCTGCCCGTCGCTACCGCGGCACAACCGGGCATAAAGATATATGTGCGTGTACCTGCCTGCCGTTGACGAGCCAGGTGATGTGGGCCGGTGGATGGGAAGGCGTCGAGGTGCAGTTGATCTCCAGCCTCTCTCCGACCGCGTAAGAGGGCCTCACTCCCCAAAGCTCCGGATCATCCGACTGCCTCTCTGCAGGTAGATAAAGAGATAAGTTCACCGTGAGTCCAGTGTGTCCCTGAATATCGTAAAGGAATCGTGAAATGGGTCCCATACGTTTTACTTTACCCGTATTTATGAACCATCGTTCTGCCGATCTTAACCCTAGACTGGTAATGGGGTAGCGGGTATACGTGAATGGTAAAGGGTCGTAAAAAATACGACTTTGTTTTATTTTTTATTTGTTGCAAATAACACTTGATAAATGCACGATTTAATTATTAACTCGGATAAAGTGACATTAATAATGTTTACAATGTATAGGCAGTTTAAACACAATTTGACTCGGTATTCCTAACAAAATGCCTGCCGGCAACGCTGACAATAATTCTTTTTTACCGGGGCATGTGTAACATATCGTTTGTTTATTCGTTTATTGCAGGTTACAATATTTTGCATTTAGTTGGGCATTCAGTATTGGTGTTTATGCCAAAGTTTTCTTAAATTTATGCTCTCAAAGGTCGCTGGTTTTCAGGCAGCGTAAGGCGGTATTGCAGCTACGGTTTCACTAGCTCTTCACTCAGTTTTATTAGGAACAATTTTCCTGAAAGTGGTTTTTCATTTTTTAACAATATTATGAGCATACATAATTTATGATTTAACACCTGATATGTTGATAATATCGTGAAACATACGGAGTGGCCAACGTTTGGTTTTTCGGCCATAAGAATAGTTGACACAAATTTGATCTAGTGAGTGATGATTTTGGAGGTATAAAAATACTTGGATCAGAATCTTTATCACTAGAGTTAAGAATGGCAACACAGACTTTTCCTTTGGCGCTGGTTCTTCTTCGTCTGTCTTTTCTGTACTTTATGAACGGGGTGCAGGAGGAATAAAATCAGGATCTTCGTCATTACCAGTTAGTAATAACTTCTACCTCTAAATTATTGTCATTTTCTGAACAGACGCTACAAAATTATTTCCGGTATCCTCATTCTCCAGTTATTCTAATACTTGGGATGCCTTCTCACTAAATACTGGATCACCCGGTGAAAATAACATCCGAAAAACCACGTAAAAGTAGACTAGGCACTGTGAGGCACAATTTACTACTTTCCAATAATAATACTAATATAATGCAGCTACACATCTTTCTGACCAATAAAAAAGTAACAACATACAGGGTCACCCAAAAAAGATGCTTCAGTTTAAATTGCTTATATTTTTATATGCTCAACGTATAGGAATTATTTCCTTGTTAATTTACAAAGTATACATGCAAAAAGTGCTGCCGCCTAGTGGCATATCCCTGAAAAATTGTTTAAACAAGATGGCGTACACTGTACAGCCACGCGTGCTTATAGTAAAAACGTTTTATTCTACCGGTAGTGTAGCGCTGCAGTGCAATTTTCGCTACGAATTTAAGTGCAGGGAAGGTCCAAGCAGATCAGCAATAAACAGGTAGGTGACGAAGTTTGAAAATACGGGTGCCGTGACCGACAGTAAGAAAGGCGACATTGCACGTGTTGATGAAGCAATTATGCGAATTCCTTAAAAATCTGTTACATGTCTTTCACAAAAATTGGCTATACCGCGATCATCGAACAATTAGATATTAACATAAGATCTGGAAATGTTTATGCAATTTTTGAAGGGAAATACTACAGATCTGGTGAACCGACGAAGCGCATTTCCACCTTCACGGTTACGTCAACAAGTAGAATATGCGAATATGGGACTCTCCAAACCCCAACACAATAATGGATGGGCCATTACACGGGCAAAAATGCACGGTATGGTACGCTGTTTCAGCTATTGCAATTGTTGAGCCAATTTTTCTCGCCGATACAGTGACATCGTAGAGTTATCATCATCTTTTTGAAGAAGACTTCGTCCCGTTTATTCAATTAACTTTGAGGAAACATTCTTCCAACAGAATAGAGCTCAACCGCATACTGAAAATGCAATTTTGGATTTCCTCCTTTGGAATTTTGACAGTCGTGCTATCTCGAATCTCTTCCCTGAACATTTTGGCTGTGGATGGTCTTGGCCATTGTATTCTCCGGACCTCAATCCCTGCGACTACTTTCTATGGAAGTATCTGACAGACAATGTATACAGAAACCATCCCCACGTAATTGAGGGACTCAAAGAAGAAATTACATCTGTTACCTGCATAAACACTCCTGACGTTCTAGGCAGAGTAGTTGCCAATTTTCAACGTCGAATACAAATGGTTTTGGATGCTTGTGGTTCACATATTGAAAATGTCTTCCATTAATCTCCCATGTCTGTGTAAATTTAAATGAAACTCATTCCTGTACGTCGAGTAAATAAATAAATATAAGCAATTTAAATTGAAGCGTCTTTTTGGGTGACCCGGTATAATGATAATCTTACCAAAAATAAAAATTTTTACGGCTCTGTTAAAGGGTCGTATTTTTCACAACAGCTCTAAGAAATCCAATAAGCTGTTTCCAGTTAAAACTTAAAATGAACACTAGCGGTTTGTAAGGTTAGAAGATACAGAAAAAGCCAGGTAGGGAAACTTAGTCATCACCCATTTTCTACGAATTCAAGCGCGCGCGTCGTAAATTTTACGACGCATTACCATTCTAGGGTTAAGCCCGGTAAAATCAAACTGCTTACCAGGACCTAAATACGGTCCACACATATACTGATCATTTCAGTGACTTTCCCAAGAATCGACTGGGTTTCAAAATTTATCTGCCCGAGTTTACTCTGGCTAATCATTTATTTTGGAGCGCATCTTTCATCATTTGCCCGAATATATTCACACACATCAACATGTGCATACATGTTAACAAATGAACAATTTAAAAAGCGTGGAATTTTTTGACCTCATTCCAAAACGAACTGACACTGGACTGGTTAAGTCAGTTAAGTCATTCGTTACACTAACTCGTCTGGGCGATTCTGTTCTTAGGCCGGGTATATGGCAGAGTATATGTGAACCCTTGGTCAATATTGTTGAATTTCACTACAGAATTATCGACCTCGTTATATGGCTAAAAATTAAATTCAAGAATTAGCACTTCGGTATTAAAAATTGAGATAGTATTCATCTTAGGTATCTTCAATATCCATAGGAAGGTTGTGAAAACCAGTTTTGCACTGCGGCTATAATGAAGTCCTCTTCGGTGGTAATTCGCAGAAAGTGGGTTATAAAAATTTGATGGATAGTTTTTCAATTTTCTATATTGAAATACTTATGCTGGAATTATTGCTCATGGCCCATCATTCAGTATCCTTGCATGCACTGTCATTCTAGCCACAAGGTGAACTGGAGATTTCCTATTAAAATTTATCTTTCCATAGGAAATCATATTTCTTTTAAGAGTTAAGCCAAGAGTGGCCAATTACTTGTACGTACAATACGTTAAAATGGTTATGATAATAATGCCTACGATACGATGCGGCGCAATATGAAGAAATTTCCGAAGCCCCTTTTTTGAAGCGCCGTTAAGCTTCTATCATGCGGACCACAGAGGATTATGAATAAAAATGGCCCTTCTTAGGATTTGTCCTTAAATACAGTAAAATCTCGTTACAACGTACTTCACAATTACGTATGTTTAAAATTAGCGTATTTTTTAAAATCTCCGTTCATTTTTCAGTATAAATTCTGTATAAATATTTCAAAATAACGTACTTCAACTTAACGTAATTTTCAATACTAGGTATAAACTTCAGCGGCCCTGACAAATTTTGCTTTTGGTTTTAACATACACTTTCATCCGTAAATGACTCAGGCATGTAGGTACAACCCAAGGTAGCTATAGTAAGAGGTAGTCTCAGCAGAATGAAGGCTCGGGACGTGACGTCACAAGGTTCCCGACATGACAGAGGGAAAGCGCCGCAATTACGTTGCGCGAGTATTGCCATCAGTGCCGTAACTAGGGAGGGGCAAGCGGGGCATCTGCCCCGGGCGCAAAAATTGTTAATGGTAAGTTGTATGAAGTTGCATGGCACAAGGCATTACTAAACTTGTTCCAGACATGCGCATAGCAGAAACTATAAATTTCTATGATGTTATTGATAAGTTTGTTGCATTAAAATCACTTAGAATAACTCTTTAATATTTAAATATTAATGCTTTCTGTATTTTAATTATATGCGTAATTATGTATGTACGTAATTATATTTATAATTATGTATTTAAATTATGTACATTTATAGTGAGAAATTACATCATTTATAATTTATTTGTATTTATTAATTGTTCATCCAAAATTCCTATAGTAAAAAATATATGTATTAGAGGATTTTTTATGGAGAGAGCGCATATTTGGTAGTTTGCCCCGGGTGTTAAAATAGCCAATTACGGCGCTGATTGCAATATAGCATTTAAAAACGGGATTTTTACTGCTGTTGTAGATGAAAATGTGTCTAATTAGGGCTTGTTAGCACCTCATAAGCATATGCGATGAGAATTCTATTCTGTATTGCTCTTGTGAGAAAAATATGATTCCTACGTAAACTTACGTTCTTCAGAACATTTCCGCTGTAAATTTCTGGACAAATTTTTAGTAAGTGAATATTGTAAAGTTCGAATATTGCGAAACGAAAACTTTATCGTTTAGCTTCCATCATTCTCATTACCGGGATATTTAAGGAGAGCACGGCGACGAGGAATTCATTCACTTTAGCAATCTAACTAACGAAATTTTTTAATACGAGTGGTCGGTGCTTGCATACTACAAGCGCTAAAAAAATCACCATACACAAAGATCTTTACTCGTAATTAAACCAAATCATCAGCATTTGAACAACACAAAGCGAAATTAAGGCATCTATCCGGAATTTTTTAATTCTCTGGCAATTGGCTCGCGTTCAAGTTTTCGAAATTCAAATTTATAGCTCAGATGGCCCTTTTAAAGCAATAATTATAATCATCATTAAGTCAATGGCCTATATGTTACACTAAAATTTATGTAAACATTAGAATATTTTGCGTTATGATTATGTTGTCATATCCGTGCCTTTCAGTACGTATCCGGATAAAAAAATTAATTTAAAATTATCACGTCATCATATGTATAGTTATTTGGCTGAAATCAAATAGATTATTATGCAGTCTAAGCATTAAGTCAATGCCATTGATGTATTGAAAATCAATTCCCATTGAAAGGCATTGGAGTCTTTGCTATGGCACGTAATATTTTACATAGTTGAAAACCGAAAAACTTTTCATAGTTCTATAATTAAAATCGAATTTTTACGCAAATTCAGCATGGATTTTAATTAGGTTTACAAGATAAATAAACTTCGTTCTTTCTTCTACAGTATGATGCATGTGACAACTTTGTAATTTAATTTAAAATAACTTAAAAAAGCAATTTTATATAGGCCTGCACAGATTTCAATGTTTTTCTTATGGGTGTTTAAAATTGGGCATTGGGGTCAAAAACGCCCCTTAAATATAACATTTTCTGTAATTTTAAATTTTTATAGATTTACCCAATTATCTATCTTCTTGCCAAATTTAGGCTCTGTAGCTCTTCCAAATGTAGTTCATTTGGTCCAGAGATTATGATATACTGAGAGATAGGACAAGTCAAACAGGATAAAATAGTAAAACAAAATATTAAACATTAAATTTAGAATAATATAGTATATGCCAAACATTTTCATTATTATACAGCATCCATATAATCACCTATACTATAAGACATTCTGTTCAACAATAGCTCCTTCACCTTATTTTTTAAATTTAAATGAAAAAATACACTTGTGAATTTCCACTAAAAAGTTTGTTAATCGACGGGTTTCGTCTATTACAGCATCATCAGGTGGCGAAAGCATGGTCGAGAGTTCTATATATACGGAGAATAGGGTAAGCGTGATAATTGAATAATGATAGGCAGGAGGGTGAACATACATTCTGAAATGAGATAATGTGAAAAAAAATATAATTTAAAAGTGAATGACAAAATTCAAACTGTTATAAACAGTAATACGAGCAAGGTTAGTAATTATAAAATAAAAGCAATTAACAGAAGTTACAAAAAAGTTGTTAAATTACAAAGTAAAAGGCAATTAAATAAATAATTAGGAAAGAAGTAAAGAGAATAAGGGTGAGTGATTGGAGAAAACAAATTCATTAGTAAGTGAAACATTGTAGCATCATGGATCACAATTTCCAAGTGCTCTACGAGGTCCAGTCGGTTGCCCTATGATTCGAAGTACAGAAACTCGGAAATGAATGCACTGAAATGGCCGTTCTCAAATAGGTGCTTGGCAAAGAGTGATGACGCGCTTCGCAACTCGAAGCAACGTTTTTTTTCCTCTATCCTCTTCTTAAAACTTATTCCGGTCTGTCCTATGTAAATAGCGTCACAAGTATCACAAGATAATTTATAAACACCGTTTTTGCAAAAATTAGATATAGAATATTTGGTATTTAGAAAACGTTATCGGGGGAAAGAAGGCGGGTTTGATGTCTTAAGGGAAGAGGTCAGAAAATTTGTAGGGGGTCTATGAATGCGAGTTTACGCCAGTGCTTAGAATTGCAAGGAATATCGGGAAAGAAAATAATTTTCTGTGAAGCTAATTTATTATGTTTATTTGACAAGAGTCGATCTATCAGCTGGCTATTGTAGCCGTTGTAAAATGCGATCTGTTTTATAATATTGAGCTCTTTAACGAAATTAGCTATGGGAAGAGGAATGTGAAGGAGGCGATGGAGCATAGAATGAAACCTGCGAGCATATGGGAAAAATGGTGAGACGAGTGGTTGGGAACGAGGTGATCAGTATATCTAGGTTTGCGGAAAATAGAGAAAACTAACTTATTTTGATGAAAGGACAAAGATAAATCCAAAAAGCTGTGGTAACCATTAATCTCTGTTTCAATTGTAAACTTGATGGCATTGTGAAGAGTATTAAGATGAGATAAAAATGAAGTTAATTGGTGATCCGTTCCCGACCAGAGACACTAAATTTCGTCTACGTATCTGTACCAGCCTTGTACACTGTTAAGCAATGCAAAGTCAGAATTAAAAGGACTTTCTTCCAAGCGATTCATAAATATGTCCGCTAAGAGAGGTGAGAGGGGGTACCCCATAGGAAGCCTTCCGCTTGTCTAAAAACTTTGCCATCTAATAGGAAATAATTCTGATTTGCGCAAACTTTCAATAAGTTAAATAATTCAGCAATGGTGCAAGAATCAATCCCTTTATTGATTAAAATATCCTTAGCGAGATTTAGGGCCTCACTGGTAGGGATAGAGGTGAAGAGATTACAGACATCAAAGGAGACAAGTTTGGTGTTGTTATGGTAAGAATTTAATTGTAACTCTTACGCAAGTTCAACAGAATTTTTGATAGCGTATTTCGCTGAGAAGCGGGAGAAATGACGGAAGGTCTACAGAGATGAGAAATGTAGTGGTGGTAAGAGATCAAAAGAAAGACTTTTATTTTGTTGCAATGCAACGGGGACAACCAAGATGCCATTAGTGTTAGGTAAATATGCAAACCTGCAATGCTTTGAAGGCGTTTCTTCTTTTCCGGCAGATTATAAAGCCAATAAAAGCGCATGGATGACAAAAGAGATTTTTACTGAGTGGCTATTAAAAATGGATGGGAAGAGAAAGAGAAAAAGATTACTCCTGGTTGACAATTGCTCATCACATTTAGTTGAAATTCGACTGAAGAATGTAAAATTGGAGTTTCATCCACCCAATTGTACCTCAGTCATACAGCCATTAGACCAAGGAATTATTAAAAATCTAAAAGTGAATTTCCGTCGTCGGCTCACCGAGAAGATACTGATTGATACTGATCATGATTTACTAACGAATATTAATGTTTGCCAGGGCATGGAGATGATCACGAGTGGTTGGTGGGATGTCAGCGAGAGAACAATTGCTAATTGCTGGAAGAAGTTGGGCATTATATTCATTGCAGATTGCTGATTCTACTCTTGAAGAAGATTTCAATATTTCCGAAGTGCTTTGAAAAGATGGTGCCATTCTAGAGAGCGTTACTGAGCCAGGTGGGGAGATAAGCAGTGAGTCTGAAGATGAGACAGAGGTTAATACAAGTGTGACGTCATCAGTGACATTGTTCGAGGCATCCGAGTGTGTGGATAAATTAAAGGCATTTATTATGAAATCTGAATATGTGCAAAAGACATTATTTAAATCATTTGATGAAGTAGACAAATATGTTGTTTCACATTTTTTAAAAGATGAAGCAAAAGAAAATTTATTATTTTATGAAGTAATAAAGTAGCGTTGAAATACATACATAATCTTTTTGTTATTTTCCTTTTCCGCTGTATTCCTTATGGGTATTTTCAGTATACCGTTTTTCAGTATAAATTGTAATAATTCATGCTCCGTAGAGATACGTTTTATCGAGATTTTACTGTAGTAGGAAAATTACGTAGCTTGCGTCAAGCCAGTACTGAGAAATATTGGCTGGTAAGATGATTTCTCGTTGAAATAGGATTGTTCGCTAAGAGAGCTTTCACCTTGAAATAATTTTGCGACTTTCTTAGCGCGGTGAACTAACAAAGATCGATGATTAGACGTTTACGCATTTTACCCTACACTATAAGACCAATTATAGTGACGCCTTTCGTACCGCGAAACACTTATTATTCTCGGATCGATTGACTAGTCAATCTCCATCCTTTATTCTCCACCATTTCAATACTCAACTGTGCTTCACTTTTTCCTTTCTAGAGAAATCCTCAAAAAATGAAAAGGTTCCTCATATTCTGAATCGCGGGGATTCTACCCTTTTGCATTCTCTTGGACAAGTTAATCCGTTTTTCTTTAATTTTCCCCTTTACTGAGTATTTCTTTCTCCAACCGGCGATATTTTCATTTCATATCTGTCACAGAAAGATATGGGTCTGGAAAACGATTACTCACTGATGTCTTCGCCACTTAACATTTACTGATTCGGTTGCCCGAAATAAGAATACATAAAGACACATGTGTATTTATACAGACGTATATAAACACATACTTATATACACACATATACACGTATGTGCGTCCACATTTCTATGGAAGTTCAAAAGTATTTCCCCCAAAATGCTTAAGGAAATTCTGCAAAAACCCTGCGCCTAAGCTGCTCTGCTGCGCCATTTGTTTCTCTCAGTCGTTAATGACCCTGGACTTTACCGACGGATGCGAGAGCAGGGAGAAATGGAACGACACTATTTTGCCTCCCAGTAGCGCAATAAATCGCTGTAGGGTAAGGTTAACGTTTTCTATCTGAAATCTCGCATTTCAACTTTAAACGACGGTTACCGCTTAATAAGCATTTTACATGGAACCTTTAAACTTGCATGTAAAATCTGGTGACATGCTAATGACTTCTAGCTATCAAACGAATTAAATTTATTTATTTATTTTTTTATTTATTTTACTTTATTGAGTGTTTTTAGTTCAAAAACCCTAATCGTTTTTGCAGTTTATGAGGTATTGATATTATGTTCATGAATCGGTTAGAAGAATGTAAAATTTAACTCAAGAAGTGAAAAATAACTCTCACATTATTTCGAAAATAAATAGTAGTTTCTCCTCAGCGTTTTTACTGGTTTTCATGGCATTCGATTCTTCGAATAACTTTTACCAATATTATTGCTTTCTATCAGGATAGCGGCCTCAATGAAAATGGTGAAATATTTTTTTTTTTATTTAAGAAAAATGATCAAGTAGTTTTAACTTGACTACGCACTTTTATTTATTGACACTTGGGCCATTTGGCTGAAAACTATGGTGTCTTTTTCAAATACAAAAATGGTATATTTGAAAATAATTTAATGGGTCCCGTCTATAAAATTTTTGTTAAGTTCTAATATTGAACAGATATTTATTTTAATCATTTTGATCGTTCATTACTCCAACTTGACCAGAAACGAACGTTACGCATATTCACTGTAATTTTATATCTGCAGCTTTGCAGAAGCCGACCGAAAAGAACGGCGGCGAGTTTACATACCCAACTATTTATAAAACTAGGTTACCTTTTCATCTCCTTTTTATATTTATTTTCCTTCTTTCAAATCCATTAGCGTTTCTCACTTTGGCCGACAAGAGCGTGTCTAAAATTCAAAGAATTTCCTCAAGTTGGTTTTGTGACATTCCTCGGCGTTGTAATTTTTAATTTTAATTATTTCGTTTGAATTCATAATTTTACATATTACTTTCGCTGTAGTGAGAGTAAAGAAGAAAACCTTCCGACTGCGTAAACCGTTTTAAAATGAAGCTTATTTTCAAATGAGTTTCTTTTTTTCTCGCTTTGCCTGTGCTAAGGGTGGAAGAGAGAGAGAGAGGCTTTAGAGTTTTGCCTCGTTGACCAAAAGTCGTTTCGCAAGAGATCTCCGTCTCTCCAGGTCGCTGAGCGACGAGTAATGATTCTCGTTTCTAGCCCATTTGTCGCTCAACGCATTCACATTTGTAAACGAATGCTCAAGTCTCTGCTCCCTATAATTGATTTCAGAATCTAGGTCCTTGGAATACATTTCTCGCGATAAGAGCGTGGGGTTGTTTACATAAATGACGATTTTAAATTCCCTAGTATTCGAAATAATTTTTCCAAGGCTTAAGAATCGCGCGACGCTAACAACAATGTAGGATATCTCGGCAAATACGAGAAACACAGGAATACGATTGTTGCAAAAAACCTATTAAAATTTTTCTATAATGCCTCATGCTTTTATTATCTTTTCGAAATTGCACGGTTACATTTCCAAGAGCGTTTTCTCTCTATGTAATTAACAAGGGAAATACGTAGTTCAGGATTTTTTGAAATTATAAATCTTAATATGTTATCTTTGAGCTACTAACTCGAGATTTTGACGTTTGCATGATTAAAAAGAAAGAATGTTTTCAATGAGATGTTTAAATGCCGTTCCGAATAATCCTAATCTGAACCCGATAATAACGCAATTTTCAAGACAATGGAAAATTTCAGTTGCTATGACTTCTACGATCGTTTTACTATTTTTTCAAGCTGGCGTTATGAATGATACTTCGGAAATATATGTGAGCGAGTCGAACCTTCAGACTGGGCTGGGCTCCGTTAAGATTCCAAAGGCACAACTTTTTTGTAGCGTGTTATAGGGTGAAAAGACATCCTATATGGTGAGCATAAGTAGACGTTGCGGAAGATTAGGAGGTTTGGATAATTTTTCAAATCTTGAGCTTGGTAGATGTTCTGCTTCGGAAGCATGAAAACCGCAGCTACATCATTTTTATCGTTATTACATCGGGAAAGGGATATTAAGAACGCGTTTAACATGAATTAAAAAATAAATATCATGAATCGATTTTTATGCGTTCTTTAGCATCGAAGCGGTAATAACGGAACGCCTGATGGGCACGTCTAGTCCGTCCGTCCGTCGCAACTTTCATCTCCTAAACCGCTGGAAGGATTTTAATTTAATTAAGTATTTGTGATCTTTATTAAAATTTATCACCCATTTGTGATTTTAAACTGAATCCGTCAATTAGAACTTCCACTTTACATAATTACTTTAATAATCTTATACTAGTATAGATTAAAAATTTTATTCGGATAAAGAACAACATTTACTACAATAAAGTCCACAAAGACACTTAATTACGAGTTATGGTTTCGGAGATAAAAATTCGTGTAAATTCCACAGCAAAACATCGCATATTTTGTTTACAACGATCGCTAAGACGGTTCTCTCAGCAAACCACAATTAAAAATGCATATTTTTCTCTCCCATGCTCTTACATGATCTGTGAGATACAGATAAAAAATTTATTTGGAGAAAAAATAACTTTTGCTGCAAGATAGTTCCCGAGACCATTTAATTACTATTTATAGCTTCGGAGATAAAAATTCGAGAGTCGCCCATTCTTTTGATACCGTTTCATCCGTATTTGCCATTAAGAACGCCTTTGAAATTTCTGTGTATTACATATATGAAGTATACTTTTCCATCTTGTTCATTATAACTTCACAGGCTGCTCTTTGTCAATTCATTAATTAAAATATTGGGGGTATTAGATAGCATTCGTAAAAAACATCTCATGAACCATATTTAATTAGGTAGTGAATGATTTAACAATGTCATAATAAATTAAACACGCGAAATAAGCGTTCTTATCAGCTCACACAGAAACAGAAACGTTCTAACATTTTCAGTTGAACGCATGTTTGACTTAATTATATAAAACAAAATTTCTCATTGCAAATATTAGCAGCGTAAAATTAATAAAATACTTTCATTACAATTAATTAAATATCTGTAGTAAGGCTTATCATTTCAAAATGGTTATTCAAAACATAATAATAAACCCACAACTTGTATCCACGTTGTAACTGGAAAAATTTATAACTTAGTTAGCTCCGGTTTCCACGAAAAATATTGATCGGATCAGAGATTAATTTCGACCGACACGCAGACTTCCTCAGTTGTGTACTGGAGGTATACATAAATGTAGAGAAGAAAATGCTCAACGTCCTGTTTGATTTTAGAGGGAAACCAAAAACAAAACCATAACGTCGTGCGGTTCCAATGCGACATAATGTGATCCAAAACTAAGGTGACCAGACGTACCGGAAATTTCGGGACAGTCCCGGATTTTTATTTAACCAAAAAAATCCTTCGAGACACCCATTTGACCGGGATTTTTTTGTTTCTGACTTACAAGACTTACAAAATCTCCTCGCCACATAAATGTGTTCAATAGGAATCACATTATATCGAAAATTGCCAAAAAAAGACGTTATGCTTCGTCTAAAATGAACTTTTTAATAAAATCATTTATATCTGGTGTTTGCATCCGCAAAATACTCGGCTCTCCATTGCGCTTTTTGAAGCACTAAACGTTTCTTATTTCAGAAATAAAACTCCCGTAATTTACTGCCATTTTTCCACACAAGCTAACTTACATGTTATGCATAGTATAGTTGTTTTGTTAACAAAGAAATGCGCTTATGTACTATTAATTTAGGTATATAAAATTAAAAATATACAAAAATTCACGTTGTCCCGGTCATGCTCCGGATTTTTCCGTTTATTTCCCGGATTTTCTTCTCTAAAACTCATTATGTCCCGGTTTTGCTTCCTAAGTATCAGGTCACACTATCCTAAACACTCTCATTCATATGAAAAAGAAAGAACTCCGCTCTTTGTTCGGTGCGAATGATATTTGGGAAGTACAAAAACCGTTTTTTATACAGAATTGTTTACGCTGAATTTGGGCTAGACGTCTGTGTTTATCTGCCGGTATTCTTTTTTTACGCCAGATCTCTGTTGAGCGATTGTTGCGTCAGACGCATAGCTTTCATAAAAAAACGGATGATGTGAAGAGCCGCGGGGTTTACGCGAAAATTTCCGTTTGTGCGCGCTTCACGCCCAATCATGTTCCATCTACCTCCGCGCTTGTTGAAATTCGTTTCTACGTTTCTTCAAAGGAAATAAAATTTTTTCGTAGTGATAGGATCAAGACAGCTTTTTTTCGGAGCTATTTGGGATTTGAAAAAGCAAAGGCGAGATGGGGAATTTTAATCCGCGACTAAAATGAACACCACGCGTCAAATTCAGACACCGGGTTGTATCAGGTTAAACACTGCTCTTCAGCGGAGTATCCTGGATTTTAACATTCGCAAGAAGTTCGGCTTGGTGCCATTGTTGTCGAAATTTCAAATTCTAGGCTCAAAATGATGAGACTTTTTAAAAGTTTTTTCCAGGATTTACAGTAGTCTCTATTGATACAGGGTCATGATATGATATTGTAGAGTTAAAATTATATATCTCTATCAGAGGCTTAACTACGATTTTGCGGCCCTTATGTAAGTAAAATTTATGGGACCCCCAACTATGCAAAACATAGTTATAAAATTAATTTTATGTTATTTTAATTTTGATTATTTTTCGTAAATTCTACTCGGAAAATTTCTCTATCAACTCATCAGTTCTTATTTTGCATGCTTCTGAGTTTTCTACTTAAAGAAATGAAAGTATCTAAATATACTTCTGAGCATACAAGTGCTTAGATAGTAGATTTAATTATCTTTAATTTTGAAATAGATCTTTCATTTGACAACGCAGTTACTGGCGATGCGAAATATATCATCAAAGCTGCACGTACATTGCTAAAAATGATACCTGTCTGTATTTAATCATTATTAAACCCAATAGAACCTTGGTTCCCATATAGTTTTCAATCTCATTTTTGTAAATATTTTTTGATTTCTTGTTCATTTCGTTTAGTGAGAGTCATTTACGTAACGTCCATGCTCTCCTTCCCATCACAAGTTCTTGCTTCATTAAAGTTTACTGAAATGCTCCTACCTATCGATTACACTGATTTATTTATCCAAAAATTAAAATCATCATGAATTGTTTTAGTCGGTTAACTACACTGTAATTCAAATTACTATTATGTGATATTTAAGAGAAAGTTATTTCGCGCCTTTAGAGGGAACCGAAAATCTACATTGGAGAGTAAAATGTTATAGCTCATAAAATGTTTCCTCAAATTCAATGACAACGAAACGAAAGCCTTTATTAATCATTATACAGAAAAAATACTTACAGATTAAATCCTAGTAAGAAAACCACATGTAACTCCTCACAGTGAGATGACGAGAATATTCGCCCAACCAGGACTTAATACGGATAAGCAGCGAGTAATGTGTACAAAACGCGCCGAATTACATTCTATCCCTATTTAACATAAACGCAAAATGCGTCCAAATAACATAATATCAACCTTTTTACTTAAAATAAAAGAAATAGTCTCACTCAAATAAGAACCGCATCGGAGCTTTGAAGTATTCTCTCGTGGGTTGGTTAAAATTATATTTGTTATTGGATATCATATCGTTTTGAATCAATTATATTGATTGTCAGAAATTTTATTTTACAAATGGAGAGACGTTACTCGTATTTCGTTGCCGGAGTTTACGGGCAGACATTAACCTCTTTCCCCTCTCCTTCGGTCCAGTGGCCCGTCCTGTGCGTACATTTAGAGTCTTTGCGGAAGGGAATGAGCGGAGTTGTGGAAGAGGATAAAATGGACAAATAGGGAACAGAGAGAGGAAATGAAAGTCTTGTTCTCGAGGTATATACCGACGCGATGCCGCATTTTGCATAGCTCGGATGCTATGGGAAGACCAAAGAAAAGGGGAGAAGAGAAGTGGAGAGGGCGGAGGGAAATTTAATATTCTCGCAGCATCCCTTCCTCCCTCTAATTTGACCAAACTTGAGCACAACAATACGGCGATACTTGTAGCCTAAAACGACAGAGTGTGGAGGGGGGACGGGGTGGCAGTTTTAAGGATAGACAGGGAGAGAATTAGAATTCTGCCTCGATACTCCTTGCTTGCCTTTCTGGTTCATTGCGGAGGAACCCCTTTGCCCGTACCCTTTTAAGGAAAACATAGGCGAGACATATTTCACTCCGATCTCGACTCAATTCTCCAGAAATTCTCTCTCGACCCCATTTTACCTTTAGCTCTATTCTACTCAGTCCATATCTCACTCCCTCGTTCTTTCTCCGACCTTAGTCAACCTCTCTCTACCTCTCTCCATCTCGGCCTCGCTCCCACGCCTACCTCCCTTTCACTTTCATCCGCTGCATTATGTGCCTCAACAGACGAAAACAAGGGTGCATGGAGGTGAATGGAACGCTCTAGTTGTTCGACGGTCTCGGGTTCGAACCGGCTCGGATAATAATACACATCCTTGAGTCGACGCGTCGTCGAATCCCGATCGATGCTTTTGCCGCACGTCACGTATTGCGTCGGGATAGGACGCAAATGGCAATCGGCCGCGATGCGTGTTTTCCAGCTTTAATGGTACTCAGTCCGCTTTCATAGCGCTATTTACACTCGGGTGCAAAAATAGATAATCCTATTCAATAGGTACCGAGGTAGATCACGCGTAATGCCGTCACGTATAATTCCGTCATGCTCAACTATATACGCAACCGGTGGTATAAGATAGATTGAGAGAGACGAGAATGAGAGGAGTTTTAATTTAAATTCAATACTTTAGTAAAGCATAAGCGCCATTCTCTTTTTAACTGGCCATTATGGTAGTTTCATAATAAGTGGCGGTTAACGTGCTTCTAAAACTAGTAATACTTTTGTTGAAACTCAGTCACATCTCTTAGAATGGTATTTGTTTTGATGAGAATTTCAAATATCAAAGGGAACTTGGGTATGAAAAAGAATTTCCATCTTTTGTTATCCTTGCCACTTTTCAATTTATTCCATTGCACGTCTTCCAGATAATTGTGGTGATCGCTAGGTTGTAACTTAGAGAGAAATATTGACCAGAAAGGTTAGTTTAGGAAATACTCGAAATAGAAGAACCCATTTATATAGGAGTCCATTAACACAATAGTGAAGTGAAAAAATTAAATAAAATTTCAAAAATCTCGCAAAAACCGTAAATTTACGGCATTTGAAAGATTTTTTATTTTATTTATTAATATTTTTTTCACTTTAATATTTACTTGTGCCATATAAGCTCACCTTCGTCTAATTAGCGCAATAGTAGAAAGCGTGAAATTGATTACATGAAGAAGCGATTCCAAGGACAATTTTTCCTAGAAAGACTAGAAATCCCAACAAGATAGTTAAGCTTGAAAGTGAGATTTTTTTAAAGATCTGATGCGATGCATCCCCTGCCATACACCAGTCTGATGGATTGCAGGGTATTAGGGTGATGTAGTGATGCCAATCTAATGAGGGTCTACACTATTTTAACGGGCGGGACGAGTGTTTCAAACGGCTTCTTCCTTTAAACACCGCAATCGATTCGTATATCAATTTAAAGAAAACTTAACGCCAAATTTTAAGCTTTTGCAAACGCTGTTTTGGCTGTCATAGTGCGATAAATTCTAAGATGCGAATTCAAAGTGGTGTAAATGTTATCTATTCAAATAATGAGTTATGTCTTTGAGTCTGTCACGCACATCACCACGGTATAAGATACAGGAGCATATAATCCTCTATTTATAATGATCCATTTGTAATTCCGTCGGGCGGAGGGTGAAAGGTAATTTTTGAGTGAACAGTGAAAGGGAGAGGAGGAAATGGGAGGGGTGGAGAGAGAGAGAGAAGGGAGGGTGAGAGAGGAATGTCGAATGAGAATTGTTTAGATTTTAACACTCACTTTTTACGGAAAATTATACTAGTATCCATATAAAGTGAAACCTCTATATAGCAAGAATTTATAAAATTCATAAAAAATCTCGTCATAACGACTAATTAAATTAAATACAGGTATGTAAAGTTAAAAAATTGACGGCGACGGTGTTTTCGCTCGTTATAATGAAGTTCTAGTTAAATGCCGTATTCGTTTTATCTAGGTTATATTGTATTTCCAGTTTCAGTTGGAAGCTAATCGTTAAATAGCTTAGGGAGTACTTTAATAATAAATGTGCATACGGTTAATAAGCATCCTCGGGAACTATGTTATTTAAAATTATTTTAGTAGTCATTCTACCATGCAGAAAATTCCTTTTTTTCAAGCACATCCTAGAAGCGCTGCAGTTTTCCTAGCCCTGCTAGTGAATGCGGCATCTCCTTATCACTTCTCTCTGTTGACTCCAGACTCCTAGAGCCCTCTCCATCTGTAACCGACTCTCATGTTCTCCCTTCCTCACCTATCTTCTCTTAGAAATCCCTCCATTCATCACTCAGGTGCTTACCTTTTATCCCTCCCCTTTCTCTCCCCACTTGGCATTCTCCACGTCTTCAACTGTCTCTCACGTTTAACTTTCCTCTTATCTTCCGACCTCCTATCAGATCCTACTCCTATTCGATTTGCTTTACCCTTTTGCCATGTAACATTGCCTTACTCTTCTGCTTTCTTTTCTCTCCCACTGTTCACAACAATTTCTCTCTCTCCCTCTCTCTCTTCTCGCTCCATTTACAGATTCCTTCCGTCTTCACCCATCCTTCCATCTATTTATCAATCTGTTGCCGTGGTGCACTCCCCTCCATGCCTCTCTCATACTTTTCTCTATTCACAGCTCTCCGTCTCTCCCTTTTCTGAATTTATCACTTCTTCATCTCTCTCTCCTTTGTTTTTCGTACATCTGTTCCTCCTATAACGCGAGTCCATTTAGCGCTGATTCGTTACTACGCGGGTGGTTTTCTTAACGAAATAAGATCAGAGAACACGCTTTGGTCGGACTTTGGATGCGGGAGTCGGAGAGTGCTTTTTTTATAAACTTAGGTAACAGGTAAAGACGCAATTAGTAGATATATGTGCATTATAAGTTTAGGAATTTCTGGCCTGGAGGATGGTGCCTAAAGTGCTAAGATCGTAAGACTAAATTCACATTACACTGATTCACATTACACGGCATATTGTCAGAACGCATCTCTCGTGTTATAGAAGGCTTGTTATATCATTTATCTAATTTTATCAATTTTAATGATAAATTACCCGTATTTTTTAATGATTACGCACACAATCAGAAGCGTCGGTTTAATCATTCTTTTCCAAGAGCGCTTCAAAAATTGATATTAGACCACTTCATCGTCCCTACAAGCCCCGAGAGAAATTAAAAGAAAATCCATGAATATAATTCGTGCAATTTCATATTTATCAAATAAAATTCTGGTCATAAAATATTGAATGCATAAACATTGACGTCCGAGTATGTTTATACTTGATTTTTAATCGTCTATTGTCAAGGAGATAATAAGTAACTTCTTGTAAACTTTTATTCAGCTCACTATGCATATACGGTTGCCGACCCCTGTACCAGACTATTTAACGTCTTACTTATTATAGGTTAAAACTCGCGTTTGATGAAAAAATGACGCAATAAACGCACGTTCCTAACCTCATCCGACCGATTTAACTAGGAGATTTCTTTATAAAAATTTTCTCGCTAAGCCATTTGCCAAGATTTTAATTGAGGTTGCTTCTCGTATTGCGGCTTCTAAGACCTTTCCTTCTCCCATTCACTCAATTCCTGACACGAGCTCCCGACATCACCGCGGTCCATTGCGGTGAGTTCATTATAAGAGAATGATCTCTCCGTCGATCTAACCTCTCCTTAATAACTCACCTTTTATTCGTTTAAACCATTTCCTTCCTTTCTTCTAACCTTCCGAAACCTTTCCCATTTAGGCCGACCGCTACCACCTTAACTCCCCCTAACTCTTTTATTTCCCTACCTCTCCACCCCATTCTCCCGATACACACCCCCACCTCTTCTCCCTCCCACAAATCTCTCTTCTTTTGTTTTTCTCTCACTCTCTATAGCTACCTCTCCGTCCTTTTTTTCCACGAAGTCTCCCTTCCTCCCCCTACCTTCCCATCAGTCTCTCATTCACCTCTCCCCCTCTTTTTCCACTTTCTCTCGCTTCACAAGGCCTTTGCAGACTTATCACATCCACAATGAGTAATGAACCGAAATGGCCCGAGAGCAATAAAACCTTTGATTTAAAAAGAAAGAGAGGGAGAGAGGGAAAAAAGCATTAAACGTACTTAATTAAGAGTAAATTAAAGACGGTCCACGGACAGCGCATTGGTTTTTTTCATCCGACCTAAGAAAATGTTTTTTATTTCATTCCCAATAAAACTAAAGGTCTCAAAAAATAAAAATATATAAAGATAAATCGGGAAATTGATCTCCATTAGGTTCTCCGCCTCCGAATCGGCAACGATAAAATGGTTGTTAAAGACAACTCGCAAGGCGAAAGGGGACGAACTCCTTCCCTCATGCATGTGTATCCGGAATCAAGGCGACCTGAACTGAACGTATAATTTTGTAATTATGCAAATATTACGAAATTAAAACCTTTCGCTCTAACGGAAAATCATTTTGGACAGTTTAATTTTCTAGCAAAGCGAAATGAAATGGGATTCAACGAACATTTTTTTTATAAAAAAGCAGACAGATATTTTTGCGAAGGCTTAATTATTTCTCTCTAACAAAAAAATCTGATGTGGTCGCCACATGACTTTCTCCATACCTGTAATCTTTTCTAAAAATTCCAAATAGGTTACATAATAAAAAATATTTTCAGAAATTGCGAGAAAATTTTAGAATTTAAAAAGATCAGAAATAAACTCAAACCATAGCCTTCCAATATTGGATACAGCCACAAAGCTCAAACAATTAAGAAAGGAAAAAGGAGCTTGATTAAGACGTAACTAAGCGTCAATTGTTATCAATATTCGTCGGTAGGTGGCGTGGTGGTGGCAGCTAAGAATATAAGATATCTCTTAAAACGTTTCAAACAAAAGTTGTAGAAAATTAAAATTCCTAAAACTTTTTTAAAATTTATTTTTATATTTATCAAATATTAAAGCAAATACCTCAAAATAACTAATGTGACAAGAGTAAACACACACTTCCTGTTGACCGATGTTTACCAAAACTAATCAGTTCTTGTGACATACACTCAGACACACTCAAACTCAGACACACACACTCACATTCTCACACACATACACATACAGATATCATCGAGAAAATGGTCAAAACGTGTTCAGGGGACCTCAAAACGTGTATTTCCGTTGAAATCTCGAAGTCGATTTTTTCATGAAAACGATACTTTCCCCTATACTACGTATGGAGAAATTAAAAACTGTTAAATATTTGCCGACTAGGGGATGGTGTTTTTAATGTTAATTTGATAAAAAGGTTATCTATTTTTTGACAGTGAAACTGAGAATAATGATTACTGCTCATACGTTCTTGATAAAGATATGTTACTCTTTTTGCAATTAATTAATTGTTGTGAAAAATAAATCATAAAATTACATACTTATGGAAGCATTTCTATTGCATAAAGCTACGACCCACGGGCCACATCCGGCCCGCGCTGTGATTTGATCTTATCAGCAAGTGTATTCATCAGATATCATTTATGATATCTAAACGACATTTTCCGATTGCTTAGGTGAAATGTACTTTTAATATAAGCGAATTACAAACTACAAAATTGAAAAAATTCTCAAAACTTGCTCTTAGAAATTTTCAAACGGCCCGATCAGTCATTTGAAATCAGGGCATCGAACCGGAACCGAACCGAGAACCGAAACAGAAATAAAACGTTAATTTAGCTGCAGTGAAACCGAACCCGAACCGAAAAAAAATTGTTTCCTTGACAATACATGGTCCTAAGTCTTTGGAGAGTTGCATTTTTGTGATAATATCTGTCGGTTCAACGGTAGGATTTTTTATGGGTATCTTAATACATAGAGAGAGGGTCAAGGATACGCCCTGCTGAGGTTTCCCAGAACCCTTTTTAAACGAAGGTAGTGGAAAGTAACTTAATGGTACTTTGAAGAGAGCCGCTAATCGTCTTTGAACCCACCCTCTGGGTCTACCCCGTGGAATGCTCCGAGTAAAAATGTTTCACGATTTTTAACTTGGATATTACGTGAAGTTGGAAGTTGTTGTCCCCATAAATTTCTCCATATACATTGAACCCTTATATTCTGGTAGTCTTTCTCTAAAACTTATCCAGAAAGGATCGCTCCGCAGTCGTGCTTTTGGGGTATCCTTACTTCTGTCATCCTTTGTTACAGGTTAGTAAATTTCTGTTTATATAGTGTATCATAAACAAAGTGTGAAACTGAAGAGAGATTAAGGATTAATGCGAATTTCTTATTTTTGTGAAGTATTTTACCGACTCCAAAAACGCACGTTAGAGTCCCCGCTTGAAGAAGAAGACAGTTCATGACGCGCTGAATATGTAACTCTAATTTTCTGTGTGTGTTTGATTTAAAGAGGATATTTATTTTTTATTTAAAAGATACAATACAATTTTGTGATAACCAGGTGGCATGTATGCAAATAGCAGTAATTATTAAATAATTAATATACAATGAATGCATAAGGTCAAACATAAATATACAGATACAAACATTCCATTGACTAAAAACAGAACAACAAATAATGAACCCGTCTATTTTTCTTACCATTTGGCTAAGCATTTTAACTTATATTTAAATAATTTAACAGTTTTTGGGTAGGGTTGGAAGAGTTCCTCAGGCAACTTGTTCCATTCCCTAACACCTCTATTAATAAATGTAAATTTACCTACGTCTGTTAGTGCATTAGAGCGACGTAAATTCGGTTTCGTCTCCATTTCCCCTGGAAAAACGTAAAAGTCTTATGTCCTGACATGCAGATGTTTTTATAATTGGGAATGAACTTCACGGCACACATACAATGATAAAAAGTAAAAAAATCTCCAAATGCCGTAATATAATTGAGGTGCATAGGTCAAACTAGACGCAGTATTTCTACCAGGTTTAAAGAACATTTAAGGCACTATAAATATGGAAGACCTGAAAAGTTAAGTGTAGCCGAACATATGATCAATACCAACCACAAAACCAGCGATGAAAATCTTAAACTACTGAAACACATTCCAAACAATTTACTTGTCCCGTACGAGAGTTTATTGATTTTCAAAAATAAAAGCCACCTTTTAAATCAGGATAGTGGCCCATTCCATCACCGCTGTATGCACTTTCCGACGGAAAAATGTGAACTTGTGTTTCTTCGTGACGCTTCCTTTACGTTGTTTTTCTTTCGTGTCCTTGCTTAAGTTGACGGTTACAACAAACCCCCCCTTTTACTCCTTTCACTTTTCATTTACTTCGGTTGACCGTCTTCTTCCCTCCCCCGTTATCCCCTCCCCCTTTTTTCTCCTCCTCAGGTACCATATATAACGCACCGAGCTTCCCATCCCGCGCATCACCGCCATCAGTCTGGACTCTCCCAGGTAAACCTGGCGAAGGGATCGAGGAAAAAGAATTTCCGCCGCTAGAAGAGAAAAAAACCAAGGAGCAGCCCAATAGGGAAGAGAAAAATTTTAAAAGCGACCCAGATATGAAAACACTAGTCGCGACTATGGCCCAATTTACGGCAACTATCCAGCAGCAAATGACGGCCATGATGACGTTAATTCAGACCCTAGTAGCCGCCATAACCGCTCAAAACGGCAATGGACGCTAGGGTCAATCAAGCCACTGCGATCATCATGGCCCACTGGAATGCAAACGGGGCTGTAAGAAATAAGACGCCGGAGCTCATTGAGTTCCTGAGGAAACATTCAGTAAAGATTATTTTAATACAGGAGACGCACCTTCAACCGAATGAGGATTGGGCTGTTCCTGGTTATGAGATATTTAGGAGGGACCGAGATAATAATACTCGAGGGGGTGGAGTGGCTATCCTCGCCCGTGAAGGTATTGCATGCGCAAAAATAGACGACAGAAGCTCTGGCCCGATAGAAGCAATAGGGGTCAGAGCGGATACAACTATGGGAACCCTCACCATCATAAGCACCTATATCCCACCAGGGAAAGAATTGCGCATGCAAGACCTAAACGGGCTCCTTAGCATGGACAATGGAGTAATAATAGCGGGTGACTTTAATGCAACGCATTGGGCGTGGAACTGCAGTAAAGAGAGCAGGCGTGGTAATCTTTTAAAGACATGGGCACGAGATAACCAATTTAGGGTAGTGGCTCCGAGAACAACGACGCGACCAGGACCAAGGAACACAGGAAGTGTCCTTGACTTTGCACTGGTCAAGAATTTTGATCAACGGACAATATCTAAAACGATCCCAGAGCTAACGAGCGACCATTACCCGGTAGTTCTGAGGATCGGAACACAAGTATTGTTTTATCAACAGGACAACCACCGCATGTGCTATGGACTTGCGGATTGGGCTAATTTTAGGAAAATAATTACGGAGTCACTACCAAGCGATGTGCCCACGATATCCACCAGGGAGGGAATTGATGAAGCGGCAGAATTGTTGGGGAACGCAATCAATAACGCAGCGGAAAAAGCTATTCCGCGTAGAGCAATGAAATCAAAAGAAAACCTGGAGATCCCTGACGAAATCAAAAATCTTATAAGCAAAAGAAACTGGGTGAGGCGGCAGTTTAACCATTACGGTACTGCCGACCAAAAGAGGGATCTCCGGGGATTAAACAGAGAAATCAGGGATCAACTGAGGCGCCTGAGGAGGTACCAATGGTCCATTAGACTAGCAGACCTCAATATAAGCGACAACTCCATATGGAAGTATACGCGTTCCCTAATGGATTCTGCCAGGAGCGACCCTCTGGTGGAGAGCCCAAGAGGCAAACTTACCACGTCTGTTGACAAAGCCGAATTCCTTGCGTCTCATTTAGAACAGGTTTTCACGCCCAATGACGCAACAGAATACACCCCAGACATAAAGATGGAGGAGATAGAGTCCATGCTAAGGGCACAGCACATCGAGGATCAAGCCACTCCGGTGTTCTCCATCAGAGAATTGGCAGAAGTTATAGCACGCCTACCAAAGGGGAAGGCGACAGGCAAAGACAACATCCCCTACGAACTAATAAAGCGACTGCCAATCTCTGCAGGAGAATACCTTATCTCGATTCTCAATGCAGTGGTGAGGATAGGACATTACCCTGCCGGCTGGAAGCATGCAAATGTCATATGCATACCCAAGGTAGGAAGGAAGGTCTTAAAAGCCACTGACTTCAGACCGATATCCCTCCTTTCCTGCCTTGGGAAAATATGCGAAAAAATTATCTACCCGCATATACTGACACACGCGGAAGGGCATGGTGTGATCCCCCAAATGCAGTTCGGATTTAAGGCAGGACACTCCACAACACATCAGCTGCAGAGGGTGGTAGATTTTATCACGGACGCCTTCAACAGGAAGAATGTATCTGTTGGAGTAGCTTTTGATATAAGCAAAGCTTTCGACAAAGTATGGCACTTAGGCCTACTGCAAAAACTTTTTATAGCTAAATTCCCCTCTTGGCAGGTGAAATTTATAAAGTCTTATATCAACGACAGGCCATTCACTGTAAAATGGAATGGTGCCGAAAGCTCGACAAGGAGGATAGCAGCTGGTGTTCCACAAGGGAGTGTCCTAGGGCCATTACTATTTTCTATTTACACGGGTGACATTCCGACGGATGAGGGGGATTGGAACTCCACCATTGCCCTCTACGCGGACGATTGTGCAATAATTACAAGAAGCTTCCAGCCGGAAATGGCCGTCCGTTACGCCCTGAGGCAAATTGAAAAACTCACTAAGTATTACAAGAAATGGAGAATTGAGATAAACCCCAAAAAGACCCAAGCAATCCTCTTCCAAAAAAGGGATGCCGATTTGCCGAGACAGCTCTCAATAGAAGGTGTTGAAATTCCCTGGGCTAGACATATTAAATTCCTTGGCGTAACAATGGACGAGAAACTACGGTTTGACGTCCATGTAAAAAGGGTCAACCTTACAGCAGCAGGGAAGAGAGCCAGACTCTTCCCAATTTTTAAATCAACTGACGTGTCCAGGGAATTAAAAACACACCTATATAAGGCAATGATCAGACCGACACTTATGTACGCTGCACCGGTGTGGACGGGTTTTCTCATGCAGAAATCCTGGAAAATACTCGAGATCGCGGAGAGAAAGATTTTAAGCCGAATAGGCAGGACATGGGGCAGAAATGTTGATGTCCATGAAATGCTAGGGATACCAACGATTAGGGACTTTGCCAAAGATTTGGCTAACAAATACAAACTCGCCCTGGAAAATAAAACGAATGACGTTCTCCGCGATCTCGCAATTAACAAAGTGTCGGTCTGGGATAAGTACAAGAGAGCATTGGCATCCACAGGTGAAGAGGATAGGGTCCCTCCTAAAAAGCGGCGAATATAACTTTTATTAACACTGACCATTATGAAACACGGGTGAGGTGCCTGTAATTTAATACCCGACGTTGAGTAAAGCCACATTGGAAGGCAACTCAGAAATATTAGATACCACGGGAGGGTATGAGCCACGGGCCCGCGCATTAATTTACCTTCAGGACTCTGAAGAGGGCTACTAGGTAGCCGAAATACGCGTATCAGTTCATACTCCCTTCCTTTCCTCGAATCGGCATCACCGATTCTTTGTTTTATTTTGATTTTATTTTTTACATGTTTCATGTTCTCATCCTCCTCCTTGCGTTTTAACTTATGACAAGGGTCACTGCACTCCTCCTTTTCTCGCATACCCGATATTTTTATTCACATTTAATTACTTTTCTTAATCGGCCTCGCCGAGGTTTATTATTTTTTAATTTTTTTGACCTCGGTTTGTTTTGTATTCTTATTTACGACAAGGGTCACTGCAGTTTTTTTTCGCATACCCGATCTGTGTGAATGTTGAGCGTGTTTGGAGGTCCCTGGCGCGGAGGAGTCTCCCGTAAACCTTGGTTGGCTGACCTGCTGTCCCTGGCGCTGGCCTTAAAAAACGCTTAAACAGCAGCTGGAGTGTATAGATGTATGGGTGAGGTTTTTTTTCAATTTTTATTCTTTTATTTTTTTTAATCTTCAAATCTTTTTTCTTTCCTTACCTTACGTTACTGGGGTGCCTCAATTTTATTACGGCATTTGGAGATTATTTACTTTTTATCATGCAGATGTTTTTGGTTATTACTTTAAAATACTTAAGATATTGGCGCGATATTTGCATGCCCATAAAGATAAAGCATTGTGGATTATCATAGAATTTGATTTCTCAATGGCGTTTCTTCATAGATTCAAGTTTTTATTAATTTTATCATTTTAGGTTCTTGATAACCTGTATAGTTGGATTCTATTGCTGTGATCATTCTCCTTCCTTATTTGCATCCATTTAAAAAAGCAATTTTTTTTCTAATCGTCCTAATCGTCATCGATGAATCTGCCCGAGTTGTGAAGGAGGACGTTTTAAATAGAGAGAGGGATGGAAGTGCAAGTGAGAATGGGATAAAGCAGAATGAGAAAGAGAATATAATGTGTCATTCAACTCTAACCTGGTATATAAAAAATACGGTTGTTGTATTTCAACATCATTTATTTCTCCTTGGAAACGTTTCACGGGCTCCTATCCTATACCTATTTCGGTTGATTACCGTTGAATTTCAGCGGACATCTTCTCTATTATGTACACTCATTTCCAAAAGTATTCCAATACTTTGAGCGGCGTCACTTTCGCGGTAGACTTTAACTTCCTATCTACGTGACTGTTACGTCAGTCGGTGAATATCTATTCCTGTCGTGATGCCACCTCAGTTTTTAGGGTTTATTATTGTATAAAATACGACGTATTCTTGCGTATCGACCGGAGTTAATAAAGATTATTTCGCCTCTTGGGTGATCGTTGGAACGTATTATTATAATTCGGCATTGTTATTTAAAAGTCATCCTTGCATTGTGATTGTAGCGTAAGGAGGCCCATGGAATTGCTTTTTGTCCAAGTGAGAGTTTGTTGGGGGAGGGTAGAAGCCAACTCGCTGCGAAATTAGTTGAAATACGAGTTAGTTAGTTAGTTGAAGTACGAGTGGATTAACGAATTTCGAATATAATATTTCATTGGTTTTATCAAATTCCCCGGTTTGATAATATTTGTTACATAACGGATATAACGAAAATGACAAGGTAAAACTCTCAAAAACAGTCGAGATATATGGGTTTAAAAAAGTAAAAAAAAACACTTGCAGAGTTTCTTCTTCCATTACTTGCTACATGATAGCATTCTCCATATATTCCACGTTAAACACCGATGTAAGAAGTACGTTCGGCTGACAGAATGCACGAGATTGTAATGCGGTATATCTTTTTTAGCCTACATTTCAAAATATAGAAAGTAACCTTATGAGATCGCCTCGGTGTCCTTGTGTGTCTTTGTGTGTGTGTACGTGTGTATCTCCGCGTGTGCGGTAGTGTGTCCCTCTAACATCTTCATGAATAAAGCGATTTCAACTAAATTTGGTATATATAATACGAACATATATTAATGCCCTAAATGACATATTTGGACCTGATCTACTATGCAGGGATGCCACAATTGCAAAGTTAAACTTATCGGTAATTATGAATTTGGAAGGAATTAGCGAAACCGATTTCAACGAAATTTTATATGACGTAAGTGCGTAACAAAAAATAATAAAATCAAGATGAAAAGTACAAAATATAGAAAGCAGAGCGGCCACAATATAAGGAATAAAATAATACATTTTACACGTATTTGTATTGAATTGTTCATATCATATTCACCGACTGACATAGCATTCACGTAAATAGGAAGGTGAATTTTTGTTTGCCGCGAAAGCGACGCCGCTCAAAATGTTGGAACACTTTTGGAATTATTGTACATAATATCGCATGTCGTCCTAAATGGTGGCAACTGAAATCAATTTTAATATACTTATCTGTATAGGTGCATTTAATTCCCTACATAAATATGCATATACTGTTTCAAATCATCCCTTCTCACTTAATGCTTCCGCAATCTCTCGTCTATTCATCTCTACCCCTTCACCAATCTTTTCTCTCTCGTTTCTGCTATTTTTTGCCATCTCTTTCTATCGTTATTCGTACCAGTCACTTATATCCATTCCTTCTTATAAATCAATACTCAATTAGAGGGCATATATTAATTAGTTGAAATTTTGGTTTCTTAGAATAAATATTACTCTTTTTATATATGTCATCTTAAGAAAATTTGTAGATTTATATTGTATGGTATTTGTAATATTATCATCTATATTATTGTATTAAAAAATAATTAAGTAGCAGTTCATTGAACAACTAGCTATTAATTACATTTTACATTCAAATATGAATTTATATTATTGTACCTGTTCAAGTACGTGCATGAGTACCTACTGTTAGAGTAAATTGATGAGAGTATCTACTTATGTTGAAATCTGGAATATTGGAATTGTAAAATCAAATTAATGTTGAATGTTGAAAGAATAACAATGTTTTTACATAATTGACTAAAAAGTAAAAAATAATAGCTATTATACGCTGCGTTTTACTGTTCGTTACATGGCGGGAGAGGGCGCTTGGGCGATGTTACGTGTGGATATCGATTTTTGCCGTCCTGACTTGCGATAGTGAAGACAAATTTGGTTTAATTAAAAAATAACATTAATTAATAAAGATTATTTTGGAATCCTCCCGCAATTTTCCCCAAAAATATTCAAAGTCGAAGCGAAAGAAACAGTTTCGAACTGACTCCATGGCAGTTGATGGAGCGAAACCGAAACCGAAATTTTTTGTTTTGTTTGAACAGGAACGAAAACCGGAGTAAAACAAATATCGGTTCGATGCCTGGCTTGAAATACCGTCAGTTTCCCCCATAGTAGATCATGAATACTTATGTGGCCCTTTCAGTTTAATTTTTGGTGATCCCTGTCTATAAATGATTTATATATAAGCTAAGGATAACTTCAATAATATGATCTTCAGTCTCAAAAATTAAAAAATGAATTACTTATCTTAGGTATTTTCAATACCATAACAATTTTATAAAATATCATATGCGAAGTTCCTCTATAGTACCGCAGTCTTCAATGGTGATTCATCGGGAGTAAATATTAAACATTCTTATTATCTTGTATCGATTGAAATAAGTACCTACTAAATTTTCAATTTTTGATACTTTAGTGCTTACTTTCCTAAGTGTTTTCAGCCATAAGTCGAGCTCGGTTGCAGATAAACTAACGCTATCATTCAAAATATACAACAACAACACACCTTGACGCTTTCCCTTGCGGGGTAAGCCATGCCATATGTCTGTCAATTACCAACCCATCACCACATGCTTCCTCCACACACTTCTATCCTTGCACACTTCTTTTGCTTCACTTACACTCATACACTGAGTCACACATTTCCTTTTATTCCTCATACTTTTCACGTCCCTTTTTCTCAGAGTCTCACCAACCACATTCAACCAAGTGTTGCGCGGTCTGCCTCTCCCTCTCTCGCCATTCACTCTTCCTTCATATATTTCTTTGGAGATTCTACTCTCCTCCATTCTTTCTACATGCCCGAACCACCTCAGCAGACCTCTCTCATACAAATCTGTCACACTAGCTTTCATACCACATTCGTTCATCACCCAATTATTCCTTACTTTGTCCCTCCTAGATTTTCCACAAACTCTTCTCATGTATCCCATCCCAACCGCATTTAAACTACTTTTATGCTTCTCCTGACACACCCATGTTTCACTGCCATACAGCAAGGTAGGCATTAAAACACTTTTGTATACAGACATTTTCGCTTCTTTTGAAAACCATTCATTCTTTGAAATCAACCACACACTTCCTGCCACCTTTTTACCAGCATTCACTCTCCTTTTGATTTCCCCATCTACTCGACCATTTTTACTAAACATTCTACCAAGGTATACTAATTCATTCACTACCTCAATCGTTCCACAATTTATGCTAAATTGACAGTCGTTCACCTCATTCTCCCGATCGAACACAACTACCTTGGTTTTGGCCACATTTATCCTTAAGTCCATTTTCACTGTCGTATCATGCAGGTTATCTAACAGTCTCTGCAATTCTCCTGGGTTCTCAGCCATTAACACAGCATCATCAGCATACAAAAGTACACGAACATTCTATCCACCAACCTTAACACCCACCATATCCAGACATGCCTGTCTCACACATTTATCCATGAACACATTATATAACCAAGGGGGCATGACACATCCTTGTCGTACACCTTGCTCAACTTTAAACCAATCACTCATCATGCCATTCACCCTTACACATGCCCTACTTCCAGTATACACTACCTTTATAGCATTCAGAAACCAACCATTCACTCCATACTCGCTCAAAACATTCCACAATTCATTACGATTCACTCTGACATATGCTTTCTCTAGATCAACAAATGCACAGTACACTTTCTTTCTTACATCCATGCACTTCTCGACCACTTGCTGTAGGGCAAATATTTGGTCGGTGCAACCCCTTCCAGGCATGAAGCCACATTGCACTCCCCACATTTTATCCATAGTTACCTTTTGTACTCTTTCCATCAAAACTTTCCCATACACCTTTCCAAGTATACTCAGCAAACTAATCGCTCTATAATTCTTACATTCAGTCATATCACCCTTTCCCCTGTAGAACGGTACAATTACACCATCCTTCCATTCAGCAGGCACTCTCGAACTCCTTGCACACAGATTGCACATATCCCACATCCAACACATAAGCAAATCACCTCCATACTTCAACATCTCTCCCGTTATGCCATCCACACCTGCAGCTTTTACGTTTTTCAACATATTCACTGCTTTAACTACCTCGTTATTATTAATCCCCTCATATTCATTATTATTCACTCCAACAGATTCACTCGGATTTTTAGACCCATTCACAACATTTCCATACAACTCTTCAAAATACTTTTTCCAACACTCCCTTACATCACTCTCATTTCACACCATATCACTATTCTTTCCTTGAATTCCGCTCACACCCTTACTCACTCCTTGCTTTGCTCTCTTCACCCATTTTCAGAACAACTTCTTATTCCCTTCAAAATCATTCTGCATTTTCTCAGCTTCATTCATCCGCAATTGTTCTTTACTCTCTTTCACAATATTTTTAGCAGCTCTCCTTTTCTCTTTATACATTTCGCTCATTATCATTCTTAGCAGCAATCATTCTCACATATGCCTCCTTTTTCTCATTCACAGCCACTTTAACTCTCTCATTCCACCATGCATCACCTCTCATTCTTCCAACAACTGCAGTCCCACACATCTTAGTAGCACACTGCAAGATAATACCTTTCAATCTGTTCCAAGACTTCTCCACATTCTCTTCTCTCATTTCCTCCTTCCATTCACTCTCTTCGGCCATTAGCCTTTCTTTTAGCACACTTTCCTATTCCCACCTATTCATTTGCTCTTGCAATCTTTCCACTTTTACTCTAGTTACCTTCTCCCCTTTCCTCTTTCTCACAATGCATTTTCTCCCAAGATCTACTCTAGAGATCACTAAATAGTGGTCTGATCCACATTCCGCACCTCTCACAACTCTTGTATCATTCACAAGCTCCCTCAACCGTTCATCATACACAACAAAATCTATCACACTCTTCGCTTCCCCTCTTGTCCATGTATACAAGTGGATTGACTTGTGCTTGAACCATGTGTTCGAGACAAACAATCCCATTTCCATACATAAATTCACCAAGCTTTCACCATTATCATTCACTCTTGGGTCACCAAATGGTCCAAGGACCCTTTACGTGCCTTCTCGTTTTACTCCCACCCATCCATTCATATCTCCGAGCATAATTACTCTTTCTCCTGGTTCACATGCACTCAATATATCTCTCAATTCTTCCCAAAATTTATTCCTATCATATTCATTCTCACCGTCAACCGGAGCATAATACGTAACAAGCATAATCCTGCGCTCACTCACTTTCATCCGCACCCACAACAGCCTTGGTGACACTAATTCATGCTATCTCACATGCATCTTAGCCCTTTCATTCAGTATCAATCCCACACATTCATCTACTCCAGACCAAAAGGCCAAACTACCGTTATTCATTTCTATCACATCCCTCCATTTACGCTTAGTTTCACTCACACACAAAACATCTATCCTCCTTTTATCCATTTCATTCATCAATTCACTCTCTTTCCCATACACACGTCTTACATTCTATGTTGCAATCTTCCATACCGGGTCATCATCAGATGGGCCAATCTGCTTCGACCTACGCCGCCCATCATGGTTTCGGTCGTCCGAGGCATTCTTATAGCACATTGTAGTCACGTTAAAAATAGGGTAAGCAAGGTTACCAGCCTATACTGTACCCATGCCACATGCAGCATTCCCTACTAACGGTAAGGGCACAATACCGGTCAGTTTTGGCACAATTTAGCCGTCATGCTACAAACGAAACCAACACCCAGTATTACCCCAGGTATGCTTACACTATTCTACACAAGCTAGGATCTCTACTCTAGAGACTACCTTGTGAGCCAACATTCCGTTGCCCGTGTCCTACCAACTAGGAGGTACGTGCAGTTTACTGACACACTTTGGACTCTCATTCAAAATATAGGTTTAATTATTCAATAGGAAAGGTTTTAAATGTATTTTCAAAGGTACGATTAAGCGATGAGAAATTCAAAACAATTGTTTCTACATTTCAGCAGAAGCACAGCATTAAATTTCGGCATTTTATTAATAATAATAATGAAAAATTGCTTTAAAAAATTGTCATAGTTCATAGATCACGGAGATTGATTTTTTCGTCTTGATGTCGTCGAAGGCAAAAGAAAATCTTTAAACGGGTGAGCGATCATTACGATGAGACGTAGTGTTAAACGATTAATTGTAGGATATCGGAAAAGAGCGCAGGAAAGCCAAGTTTTTGGGACCTTTCGGGTCGAGGATACCGCCATAGAAAGCATAGAAAGAGCACGAGTTGGGAATCGCAATTACTCGAACACAATGATAGAAATCTCTCGCTTCAAGAAACGCGTATTGATTTTCGGAACTCGTGAGACAGAAGGAGCAGATGTAGATGTCGACGGGAACAAAAGATTGAATCCGGAAATTCGCTGAGGTCATTCGGAAGACGGGGTGGGGGGTGTCGCCATCGACCTTTGGACGGGCTTATCTCCGTCCGAGAGAAATAAATAGTGTGTGGATGTTTCGAAGAAAGGGATCGCCAATGCGATGTTTTATATGATGGAAACAAACCGAATGTACATCACCGTGGAATAGAACGGTAACCAATCGCTCCCGCGTTCTTCGTGGTTCAGAGTTATTTTGTTAGATATTATGGCTTTCATGTTAGATTTGGTTTCGTTTTATATATTTGCTATTTCTTTTAAATATGTTATTAATTTATAATTCGATTGAAATTTAAAATCATCGGATTTTATGATTCCTTTTGTTAACATTAGTATTGCTAGAAATTTGCATAAAGCATTACCAATTTATATTATAAACCAGTGAAATCAAATATTCGAAAAGTACATTGAAAGTATTAAGAAAACTTGTAACCCATTACAACTACTTCCTACGGCGGATATTTATAAACTTCTGATAACCATAAGGTTAATATTTGCAACAATATTATTTAGAGCCAAAGAATTTTGGGGAGGATATCACATTATAATCTTAAGTCACTTGGCAAAGCACTTCTAATAATAATAATTATCACGTAACCTCCAGTTTTTACTTCCGTTTTAAGTCCACTTTTAAGTCTACTCTTTTCAAAAGTGAATCTATGATAGAGGCCTTTACTGCAATGTCCCAAAAGGATTCCAAATATCATCCCAAGTACATTGCTTGCTACTCAGTTTCCGCCCCTAAGTGAAGCTTTTAGTGTGTGTACTTGATGGCGGCGTTCACCTACTCTGCGATGGGTTCTACCAACTTTGTGGCAAAACCTCCCTTCCTCTAAAAATACCAAAACGCGAAAATTTTTGTTTCGTTTTTTCTAAATTTTCAGATGATTACCAGTGTAATAGAGAATTTCTCTGAAGTGTTTTTGATTTAAAGTTAACATTCATGTATTTTAGGTGTAGATGCTGAACGATGATTTTGAAAGCTGTTTGCTATAGGTAAGAATTTTTTCTGAAAGCATTTATTAAACGGATCTATGAAAATAATAGGTAAAAATTGCATGAAAACGGCTTAGGATATTTTATGTAATTTCAAAAACTAGACCTATGAAACCATTTCTCCTTTAGAATGGGAATCTCAGAGGAGATTAACTTTTTTCATTGGATAAGGATAAGGCGCTTTACGAAAGACTTTTTACGATTTAAAGCAGTTTGCGTTTTAGGGAAGTTTTAACGCCTTAGTAATTTTTGATCTTTCGATGTTTCATTATAATACGAGCCAGAGTCCGATTTTAAATTTACTAAGATAGGATGCTCATTTTATTTTAAAGCTTGGATTATTTTATCTCAGGCTCATATCGAACTTCAATAAATAAAATTTCAACCTGATGTTAACACAGCAATACCCAAAGCTTTTTACTTTACACTTGGCAAAGGGAGACAAGCTTATGGGCTCGAGGATAGCGCGGTAACGAGAGGAGGATGTTCGACAAACAATAGTATCTGTGTCAAGGAGATAATCACAGGTGGCTGCATTCCCTCCTCGTTTCGCGTATTCCAGCGGGAGATTGGTTTCCACTTGACGCGGAATCGCTTAGCACGCCCTTTTTCAGAAATGCACTTAACCGCAATGAACGGCGGATAAATAAATAAGCAAACCTCATGGCAATTTGATGTTAGAGAAAACCTCATGGTCGTTTCCTCTGAAGAGTGGCCATCCTCGCCGGCAATAAACACGCAATTTATAAAAAAACGCCTATTTACTTTCAAATGAATGAATGCTTCGCACAAAAATTTTATGGGGGTAGTATCATGTTTCCAGTTCATTTGAATAAGAACTGAATATTTAGACAAGTTAAAAGTTAATATATTACGGGAATAAGGATTAATTTGTGACCTGGTAATATGCGCATCACGCCAAATTTCATTAACTTCTTTGCAAGGCATTAATTAAAATAATACATAAAGGTTTTACAAGAAAAAGTAATTCTGTCCAGAAAACGATTATATTCCCTATTAAGCTAAAGGACTAAGTTACGATTTATAAAATAGTGCGGCATTTCCTTAAATACCGCCATTATGATTTCGCAACAAATTAAATTACGTTCCTTGGATACGCTTTGTTATAATGTCTTTTAAATTTAGGCTAATTTCTTTTATCTTCATAATCCTTCGCTATATATTATACCTCTTAATACTCCCTTCGGTGCTCTCTAATTTAAGTTCATCTGAAATTAAAAAACCTCAGAATCCAGGCAATTATGCTCCACTGAACGATTCCCAGGAGTATTTTAAATTGACGGCCAGATTTTCTCATTGGTCTTTCAGTAAATAACAGTTTTTGTGATGTTTTTACCTTTTCGTTTCCCGATGATTTCCTTATTATCTGAGGATTAGGATGAAGTCCACTTTGGTAAATTGAAATCCTTACTAACACCCATTCGAGCCCTGTATGCCCACCAGTACCTCTAATTCGATCATCACTTACACGTTCGTAGTAGACGCATTTAAAATCATTCTTTTGAAATATAAAAGAAGAAATTTTGCCTGAGAATGGCAAAATTATCTCAATCTAAATAATTTCATCATTTTAGGCTATGGTGAAATTTAGATGGGATTCATCGCCATATTTCTTTATATTAATGGATTTATTGCATTTTCTAGGTGAAATACTTGTGTAACTCGCCAGGATTGTAATTTTGAATAGTCACAAAAAGGCCTAGAAAACCAGATATGCATAACGGGAAACCATATCAGCGTCACTTAAAATCGAAGACTGAAGCCGAGAACGATTTTTATTAATAGGTAATATTTTAGGGAAAGAACGAAATGTAAAATCGAGTAGAACAAATTCCAAGACATTAATTGTTCTTGACAGTCCTTTTGTCGTGCAAGGTATGTATGCATATAGCAATGGATAAAAGCACCATTAATTTGATAATGCACATCGTTAAAAACTAATGGAGATATCAAGGAAGACATTCATCATCAGAATCAAGGATAATAGTGATGGAAAACTTTTGGTTTCCTATAAATACTGCTTTTCTTTTAAAAAATCGCAAAATGTCAATCCTCAAATGGAATTTTGAAAGGATGTTTTTTATTTTATCTCCCTAAGTGCAGTTGAAACTGTAAGGGAAAAGTAAATTATACGAGACGGAAAAGAACAGTCAATAGAAACAATCCAGTCCATTAGCTTCCCTAAAAATCGCGATATTTATTTCGAAACCTGATCGCGTAGGAGTCGAATAAGACGAAGTTGGCGTAACTTTCTTTGCTTTTAAGAGACTCAATAAGAACGGTCTCTCGTAAAACAAAAGACTCGTTTCTCTCCTCATTGAAACGAGATATTTTCTTTTCGGAAAGTTCCTTGGTAGGACCGGATATTCATCAACCGCCGTCGTCACACTATAAATCCCTTTGTTTCCAAATTCTTAGATATTTTTCACGGACGCCATTTTACCAACTAATTTTTTCCGACGTTTCTTCTCACCTTTCTCTCGCACTTATTCTCTCTCATTTCCCACCATCCCATAACTGGCATTTCCCCTTTCTATTTCTCTCCCCCTCCTTAACAACCTTCTTCCCCAAAACTCTCTCTAGCCGCTCATATCTGCACTTTCCTTTTATTCGCCCGCCCCTTAATTCTCACTCCTTCGATGGAACCCGAAATTCAGCGAACTTACTTACAATTAGTCTACCCTCGGAACCCATTTCTCTCCCCCTCCCACGCAACGCCCCAAAAACTCCCACACCCGAATTCCATTCCTCCATATCCCCTTTCTCCCGCAACCTCTTCCTCCCGCTCCCTCTCCCTCCCGCACCTTCTCCCTCTTGCACCCTCTCCCTCCCGAACTTCTCCCTCACGCACCCTCTCCCTCTCGCACCCTCTTACACCAACTTCTACACCACCGCGCTTTCTAAACTCCTTTTTTCTTTCGAAAGGTGTGCTGCCCTCTCTCTCTCTCTTTCCCTTCTACATCTATTCCACGCTCAAGTTTGACTTCCCTTCTCACCACCGTGTGCGCCACGCCCTCTCCTTTCTTTTCCCCGCTCATTTGGAACCATCCTTCGACATTGTCTACTGAAACGTGGTAGTATATACTTCTCCCAGAGTTTGTCTCCCTCTCATCAAAACCAACTCTATCTCTCTCTTCTTCCACAAAATTCCATCTTCTCCATACTCACCTCAACAGTCCTGTTTCATTTACCGCATCCTGGATCACTCCCTCCGATCCTTTCTCTGATTCCATTTCTCTCGCACTATTCCGTGTACTCTCCTTACTCTCTACCTCCATTTCTCTTTCTTTTCCTATTTCTCCATCTATCTCAATCTTATTCCTCTCCGTGTATAAAGGAGGTTCTCGTTCCAATTTGAATAATTATCGTCCGATAAGCTTAACAAGTGTAGTTTGCAAGCAAATGGAGCACTTATTGTCTCACTATATTATAGAATTTTGGAAGGCGAAGAACTGGCTAAGTAAAGCCCGGCACGGTTTTCGTAGAGAATACTCGTGTGACAGCCAGACGACCGCGCTAGTACAGGATATCGCAGAGACGCTAGATAAGGGCAAACAGATAGATGCAATTCTCATAGATTTTCCAAGGCCTTTGACAGAGTAAACCATAGCTTACTTATGGATAAAATATCTGGAATGGGAATGGACAAAAGAGTGGTTAGATGGATTGGGGAATTTTTATCAAAACGTAAGCAAAAGGTTCGAGTAGGCGGTGAACTTTCGAATGATGCGCATATCACTTCGGGCGTTCCTCAGGGAAGTGTCCTCGGAGCGTTGTTGTTTTTGATATTCATAAACGACCAGAGTCTTTGGGGTGTAACGTTAGGTTATTTGCGGATGACTGTTTAATTTACAGATTAATCGAGAATATTGAAGATTGCGGATCATTACAAACTAACTTAGATGAACTTTTACGTTGGGCAGAAGTAAATAAAATTAAAATAAATGCAGAAAAAACAAAACTAATACGTTTCTGTAGAGAAAGAAGTGCATTTAACTGGGAGTACGTTTTAGAGGGTAGCGTCCTAACGGAGGACGATGAGTGTAAGTATCTAGGGGTAACTTTCACGAAGGACCTTCGGTGGGGACCGCAGATAGACAGAGTTTTAGCCAAAGCTTACGGAGCACTGCATTTTATAATTAGGGTCTTAGGAAAGAGTAGTCCCGCCACAAAGGAAATGGCTTATAAATCGTTAGTTAGGCCTATTCTGGAATATGCTGCAATAGTGTGGGATCCTCACTCAGTGGATCAGATAAAGCAGCTTGAGATGGTGCAGAGAACTGCAGCGCGCTATGTCTTAGGAGATTTTAGAAGAACCGAGAGTGTAACAGAAATGCTAAAAAAACTAGAGTGGGAATCGCTAGAACATAGAAGAAGCATAGCAAGGATAGGGGGACTTTTTAATGCATATACGGAAAAGCCAGCTTGGGCAGATATTTGTGATAGGATTAAAAAACCTTCTTATCATGGACGCTGGGATCATGAGCACAAGATGGAGCCTCCTCCACAAAAAACAAACTGGGGAAAATTCTCGTTTCTTAATAGAGGGATTGAGCATTGAAACGAATTACCTGCAGAGGTATTCAAGCCATTCCCTTCCCGCGTAGGTCTCTTTAAAGCGAAGTTAAATAGCATTCAAAATGCATAATAATTATGGGTAATTCTAAAGACGAGCTTTTGAGTGATACGTGATGTTTTTATTTGTGTACTCTTCCCTAGAAATGTTAAAACCTTTAAATCAAGAGTAAAAAATATCACTGGGAACGATATTTATTACCTTTAGTTAATATATTGTTAAATAATATTGTAAGATGAATTAATTAACGAAGGAGATCGAACTCGAAGCTCCTAACAGGAAAAATATATGGATAGAATATTGTATGTGGTATGCGAAAAATTGTAAATTGAATCTTCTAAATATGTTTTTATATGTCATTCATTTTCGACGTCAACTCGTGTCCTCTATACTCCTTCTTCACCTCATCTTCTCCTTTCGATGCTGACATCCTCCTCCTCATAAAGTCAGTGGATTTTATCTCGGGAACACTCTTGAGGTTAAAGATCGAGGAGACCCTCTTCCCACCAATAGTGACAGCTTTTCTCTGTGATGCTCCTGGTTTCAGTTCATTCCCATCTATTTCTCTTCCTCTCAACAATACTCACAAGTCCCTTTCTACAGACTGGGAAACAAAATAAAACTCACCCTACTCTTTCCTCTGCCCCTTTATTTCCTTGTTCAAACCCTCCACATTCTCCATCCCATTATACCGTTCCAACGGCCTGGAAGACGTTAAATTTAGAGTTGTGTAGGAAGTGAGAGCGAGAGAGAGAGTAAAAAATATTTTAGCAATATTTTTGCGTTATTATTCCCCCTGCTGTCAAAATTGCTACTCCCTCAGCACACGCTGTCTCCTAGCGGGCCTTAAATTGTTATAATATTGCGTTTAAAGGGTTGATATATGGTCTGATGCTTTCTCTCCGTTCCCTCTGCTAACTTTTTATTTTTCATTGTATTCGCAGAGATTTCCATTTATTTTATTAATTTTTTCTCTAAGGGAAGGAACGGACCATAGTACGAGTCAGGCTCCGGTCGTGGGATGGTTGTGAATCATGACGCCGTATTTTAATGCCCGGCCGCGCGGAGATTGCGCCGTATTAACTTAATTTGATATGTTTATCGCGCGCATAATTCCCATCGACTTACTACTTGGCCCACGGCCGTGATATTTTCTCTTTATTTTTTTGTGGGGATTTTTAAAAATTTTTATTTGCAAGATTGCTAGATATCTTTCCATGTAGATACGTCTCAGCGTTGTTAACTGGCGACTGCGTAGGCTGTTTGCTTAGCCGTAAATTTTCGGCGCTTCCGAGATAGTTCCTGACATTTTCCTCGCTCAAGAAACGAAAAAGTTGGCGACAAGAAGTTTTTTAACATTTGAGAGAAAATTGTTTCCTATTTCTACCTCGCTTACACAAAGATAACCTGTTCACCAAATGATAATAGCAATTGGGTCTCCAAGCAACCGAGTTTTTACATTTCTCAGCAAGTTTCCTTTTCCTATTACTGGGAAAAGGGCCTTAGTGAATTCATTAATTTTTACCATTAACATAGGATCAGCTATTTGCGGAAAAAATAGACACATGAAAACGTTTTCAAGTGGTAAATTTACTAAATACGATGTTCTTGATTGTCCAGGAGACTTTTTTGGTAAATGAGAATTCGCTCTTGATACTATAATCATAAAAGATAGATGAAATAACATCTCGATGTTATGGGTTTTATTCCAATGAATGAATTCTAAAAAAATTAATTTCCTCTCTAATAGACGCCGTTATACGACAAATCATGCTCAAAAGGCAAAATTACTTTCACACCTATTGCGCTCTGTTTTGCCAAAAATGTATTTATAGAATAACGAAAACGGTTTAGACATACTCGAATGAGAATATTATAACCATGCATTACTGTGAAACATTTTAATTTTTCTGAAAGTTAATGCTTCAGTTTTTGGCAACAATGCCCATATCTTTTAATTGCGTATTTATGCGAAAAAAGAATGTTTCGTTCCGTGTGCTCAAAAATTTCTATTTTATTTTGACAGATCACTGCTATTATCGTCATAAAAACTAAAAAATAACGATAAATAAATAAATAAATAAATATATATATATATATATACACACACACATACAGGGAGGATTAAAAATAATTTTCCCGATTTTAAAAATGATCATGAAAAGAATAACAAAGATACCCTAAAAGCAAGAATTGAATTGCAAAGAAAACTCAAGAACTGATGTTCAAGCTATTAATAGTTGCCGCTTTCTTCACAATGAGGTTGCAATATTCCTGAATGTGCCATTGCCTGAATTGGATCGGACGTGGACGGTCAATTCCTTGGCCGGCTCATTCTAACCCCCTTCGAGTTTTTTCTCTGGGGCTGTATCAAAAATTAACTTCGTTTCACCAATGCCAACAGCTTTTGATTATTTAAAAGAAAGGGTACATGAGGCTGTTGCAAATGTTCAGCATGATATACTACGATATGTATTCCAGGGAACAGAATACTGTTTTCATGTCTGCAGAGACGTAAACGGAGCTCAATATTAAAGTTCAATAACTTTTTAAAAAATTCTTTGAACTCTTTGAAACAGCATGAGAAATATATATAAAACATAATTGTCTCCTCACTTCTATCCTCTGGAAACCGGAAGATATTTGCAGCTAAATTTCTTCATTAAAAAAGAAGAAATGGATTATTCCCTGACCTATCATCCCTTTTATACCCATTTCTACCCACTCATTCCACAGGGAATTTTTAATGTAGAACCTCCTAGAAGGAACGGAAAAAGGGAGAAATGTTATCTCCTACCAATAATTGGAAGCTTAAAAAAACCGTTACCGATTCCGTAACCATAGGAAACATCAACTCCGGAAGCTTACCTTTGAAAACCGATCTATCACGACTCACATTCATTATCTTTCCCAATCTCAACCTTTAATCAAAGGGTCGGCAAAAGTATCCCGAGAGCATTTTATGGAGCCCTCCGAAACTAAGATGAAAAACAACCCGGAAAAATTGCATAGGTAATTTTCATATTGGGCCATGAATCTTTGTGTTTTGAAATATTGGGACTAAATTTTTTAAAGATTTTCATTTTACTTAATATGTTGCTACAGAATCTTTGGGTGACTTCGTATGAAAATTCATAGTTTACAACAATACCCGTTGAATTATCAACTACGAATACGATCTTTCAATGTAGGAAATGTTAAATTACGTTGTGATGTGGAATTGATTTGAGTAAGTAAAAGAAACGGAAATGTAAATCGGAAGGTGATACGGTCCAATTGCTCCACTCAATATTCAAATAATACTATCAGTAGGTTTCGAGGATTTTTACAAACCTCCTTTTTTGTGTGTTTTCCTCCGTTAGAGTTATACCTAGGGCCTAGTAACTTAATTACTCTTAGTTTTTTCCCGCAAACAATTATACATAACTTTTCATTTCCAGCATTGCTAACTTGGCACTGGATTTTGCAGCAATTAATTTTATTTATATTTTATTTAATTTATGTACTTACCGTTTATAGTTGACAATGGATTAGATGGAAGAAGAGACTGTCTAGTCTCAATGTCGCCATAATAAAGAAGTAATTCTATTTATCCAATTTAAAGCAAGGGAAAAATAGGGGAAGAATCGGAGAAAGAGAAGTAACAGAGGAAGACAGAGTCAGACAGGAAGATAGTATTCAAACGAACGAGTCGATTAAACCAGCAGAGAGACAGAAAAATAAGAACTGAGGGAACGAGGGAGGTGGAATTCTAGGGGTAAGGGGATGGAGCACCAGAGGCCGAGACATTGTTTCGTCAATGGGCTGGAGAAAGAAAAGAATGAGAGAAAAAATAGAAGAACGAGGAACGGGGTTTAAAGCATTCCTGAAAGGGGTGTCCGTGAGATAGGGGTCCAATAAACCTGACCCACGCCTTTTTGCGACGGCGAAAGGAATTTTCCTTGCCCTCTTTCTCCTCCACTCCGAATAAGTGAAATTGGAAGAAAGGATGGAGGAGAAAGAGGGAGAGGGGTATATGAGATGGGAGGGGGAGACGGATGAGAGGATAAAGGTGGCACTTAACGCTGAGAAATTTGGCCGGGTCCAAACTCGTGGGATGGTTCCCTTATCGCGTTGCTGGGACCTATCGAGAGAATAGAATGCCATCGTCATTGGAGGGCATGCATGTTAATCGCGTTTCGGAGCGGTCTAGCCTTCGAATCGACGCGTATTTTCAATTCGGGGGAGGAAATTAAGTCGGGAGGTATTTATTGCATTGCGTATCTTTTTTTAAGTAAATGCTTGCCACTGTTTGTGTGCGTCGTCTCAGTGCCATCTGACACTGTAAAAATCTCATTTAGGTTGGAGCTTACTTTTCATTGGAGGGGTGGACTGATGGAAATGAGAGTGGAGAGTAGGAAATCGTATTAAGGGGATCAGTTCAAAGTCCTCTGCCCAGCTTCCGGTTGGCAGATGATAGGAACGAATGGCACTAGGATAAAGATGCGGGATTTCCTACAGTAAAGCTCCGCAAATATTGAATCCTTAATTCCGGTTTATCTCTGTGTAATAAATATGGCGGGATTTCTTTGGAAGTACATATTACTACTACCTAAGGGCAGGGCCGGCGCAAGGCAGTTTGGCGCCCTAGGCAAACATTTTTTAGCGTCCTACTCCAGTCTAAACAATACTAAAAATGAAAATTATTTTTAAAAGTAATTATACAATGACGTCTATAAGGACCGGTATTACTTAAATATAATATCAATAAAGATTGTTTTTTAATATTAAATAATTTTTTTCATAATTACTAAAAACAATCTTTTTTCACTTTAAAAAACTTAATGGTAAGTAATATCGGTAAAAATGGACATTAAGAAGAATATTTTTAGCATGAGATCAAGCAAATAATAACTTTAGTTTCGCAAGTTAGTTGGTACGTCAACATCTTCAAGAATTACACATTCTCCAAATCTTCCTCAGACCGCTAGTTCTTCTTATACTTTTAGGATTGGGGTTGTGCAAAGCATTGAAGAGGAATTGAAATCATTTTGAATATAAAGGTTTATTCAACACAAATGCACGTGAAAAATATAACAGAATGAATCAATAAAAGGTGAAAGATAAGTATACATTACTTTTAAAAAATTATACAGGCACACACATACAATGACGTGAAATCAAAACATTGGATCCCCATGGCGCCCCTTAATCTCTGGCGCACTAGGCAGTTGCCTGTTTTGCTATCCCGTTCCGCCGGCACTGCCTAAGAGCCTAGTTTGTAATTACGTACGCTGGCTGAGCATAATTCCAGATCCTCGGCCATTATTATAGGTCAGATCTCGTTATTGGAATTCGATACTACGTAGGCGAAGATTACACGTTAGTGAAATATCTTTAAAACCTTTCTATCGACAAATTTCGATTTTCAAAAATTTCGTTAAACGAAAGTTCTTTTCGGAAGCAATTTCGAAATTTACTGGTATAACTTAATTCACTTTGAAAACATATGCCTTGCAAAAGTGGTAAAATGGTGATTGTTAAAACTATAGAGGCTACTTTTACGATAATTTTATGCGCTACAGACTTGCGTAACGACATCTGCGTCCGCTTCACATTATAATTGCTAAAAGGCTGTTAAAACTCGCTATAGATCAGTGGATCTTAACCTTTTTCGTCTCGTGCCCCTTTCTCATCTTCTAAAATTCCTTCGCCCCCTTCTTCCCCCAGGAATTTTTCTTTTGTTTTTAATGGTTTTTATCAAAATATTATTAGTAATAGTAACCATATACTAGTAGCATAGGTTTCTAAGTTTCTACTTAAGAAGCGCATGCGAATTTATATAGTGAATTCTAATGTTTCAATTTTGTTTCGACGCACAATTCACAGCTGACAAGCTAGCGCCATTTGTTGGGCAGTCGAAAATAAGTTATCATTGCCTAAAAAGATCCGTGTAGTATAATAAATCCATTAGTCTGCACTACATCTGTTATGGGGGTGTTCAACTGGCAGAGCATTTGAGTACATCAGTACAAGACTTACTTCACCTAACTAGTTATAAAAGAAATGAAAAATTTTCAAACAGGTAAATTGAACTGCATCAGAAGCACATGAGAAATGTAAATTTGAGGCAGAACTGATTTTGGTCCAAAATACTTTGCGCCCTCCATAGAATTCTCATACACTTCCCCTAGAGCCTTATTCCAACCACTGCTATAGATCGACATTATCCGCTTAATCCCCTCAAGCAATGCGCCATCGTCCTTATTTTTGCCGAGAACGCCACAGGAATATTAATCAGCGACTTTGATCTCAGACAATGAGCAAGAAGTTTATTAAATTACTTGCATCTAACTCAGCGAAAAATTCGCATTTCCGCTACAACCTCCCTTTGTATTGCCTTCTGTAGAATTAGGAAATGGCTGGAGAAAACTTTTATTGCCTCGCTCTTTCTTACTTACGTATGACGGTGATGACTTCGTCATTCGAAGGCTTGGTGTAGATTGGCGTTTCCATGGATACTTCGCAGGAGTAGACCCCACTCGCCTCCAGGTCAAGACCCGTCAGGTATATCTCCTTTTCGTTGCTGCGGTTCCACTATACGGAGTAATGGAAAAATCACTTTGGTGAATAATACGCACAATATCCGCGGATGAGATTGAATTGGAAAAAAATGGAATCAAATTGGACAGCCTTTCAGGTGGGTTATTGAGGGATTCAGTCCGCACATAAATTCCTTAAAAGGAAGCATAAATCTACACGAATTACGAAGCCTCATTTTTTCTTCTCTAGGCAGTCGTGAAGACAAAGTTATGCTCGTCGATAAAAATGGTTAGTGGCTGTTTTTGCTTTATTGTAAACAATACTTATCCTTTCTCACGGTCAATAATTTAGCCAAACATACTTTACAAATTTCGAATAATTTTGTCTATAATTGTAAGAAAATATTGTTAAAAGAATTACTAATCTAGTTTCGATAAAAAATAGCATGAGCAAACATCCGATGTTTACAATCGTTGCATATCAAGCGGGTTCTTTTGGGACAGGACAGTTTTACAAGAAATAATTATTTAGTAATAATTCATTTTCGAGGACGGAGAATACTTGTATCATCAATATTTTATCAATAAAGTTGTAATTATATAAGAATTTTCGTATCTCAGGGTATCGTATTTAATTAGGTTTCACTTTTCAAACTCGAAAACTATTTATATTTCTAAGATATATTTCTTGTTACGTCATGTATTCAATCAATTTTTCCATTATTTTGCCTGGAGATATAATTCGCAATAAATAAATACGAAGTAATTTTTCATTCGTTTATTTTCATTTGTGAAGAACTTCAATTTTTTCAAAAATAAAACTTTCTTTCAAATATATGGAACATATAGTGTTATGAGAAACTAGTCTGTTTAACACAGTGAATATGTCAAATCCTCCGCGCCTCCTCGATCGGTCCATCGCCCCTCCCAATGGGGACGCGCCCCATAGTTTGGAAACCACTGCTACAAGACAAAACCGTTATAAAGAACATATATTACATAAGTCTGGAGATTCCAGATAACATACACATAGGAAATTAACTTTTTTTGAAAGGCGTTTCAATTCATCCAGCGATTCCAGCGCCGCCAACTCGTAAATGACCAACCGCATATGGAGATAGTCATGTGTTGGCCACATCAGATATTTATATGGATAACTACACGCTATTGTAATATGATCTTAATCTATTTTCTAAAGTAAATTGAACGTATTTACGCTTCGCTTTTATTGTTGTAGATACGTAAACAAAACGAAAGTTTACCATCGTAACGGACCTGTATAGATTGTTCATATGTATTTTTCTTAATCCTTCTAAAAGTCAAGCAGACAGACCCATCCAAAAATCAATAAGGTCCATGTCATAATAAGCCAAAACTATCAGGAAAATATAACTTCTTCGCCATATTCATTGATTGAAAAATTTGCACATATACTACGGACGGATAAATTTTGTGCACGGACGGACGGACCAAGTAAAAATGTTTTTTAAAAAAGCGTTAAAAATTAATAAACTTAAAACTCGTGAACGATAGTATGATGTAAATCTTACTTACAGAGCAAGAATATTACCATTGAAATGCTAAAAAATATTAATTTAACATTCCCGTTTTAACGTAGTACCAATTTACCGCAAATGCCGGTTTTAAAGAATCAAAGTAAACTAGGCGGTAGAATTCAAAATTGGTTCCCTATACTCTCTAAATTGGTGCTGGCACTTTAACATAATGTATTTTTGCAACAACGTTATATTGTTTTATGTTTCGTAGTCTTTTCACTCTATAATCGCAATTAAACAAACGTTACTTTCTAAGATTTCTCGTATTCTTTGAAAATTATTTCGCTAATTAACAGAAAATCTTTTTGTACGAAATGAACTTGGTTCCAAGCCACTCCGTAAAAGCGGGATTTTGGTGTAATTAGTTTTTACCCAGTCACTCCTGCATTAATTCTGTTTCGCATGGACGCTTTCATTGCCAGTGCTCGCTAGCGAATGGTCGTTAGAATAACGAAACAGTATGGAACTAATAAAGAGAGTCCAAGAGGAAGGTACTGACTAGAAGAATCAAATAATACTGACGAAGGAAAAATAGCACTTATCGTTCGCCTTTGGGTGTTTTTAAACTCATTCGCGCGTAATGGCGAGTCAAAGATGTATTCCCTAATGCGCGAATCTCAAAAAGATTTTGCCAGAAATCTTTTGACCGAGCGAATTCTCAATCTCTTCGGACGAGTCAATTTTCGCGAGAGAGATCCCTTTCCCTTCGCTCGCCCGGAAGCGGGGATAGGTATCGAAAACATCATATCGAGGCGTTTGGCTGCTAAATGGTGGGCCACGCACTGCAAGACTGCGTTATATCTGGGATGCGCCAACTGATAGAAAGCGATGGACTTGGGGAGTTGAAGTGAAATCACTGTTTTCAAGGGTGGGAAAAAGAAAACTTTTCTGGAACGAACATGTCTCGGAAACAAATATTTTCGTTACGAAATATTTTTATGCGCTGATGTCAAGGATTCCTATGTTGATGTCACAGAATTATTGTTCAGTTGTTAAATACACTAATCTTCCATAACCTATTAATTAAATTATTATTATCTAGTGCTAGTTCAAAAGCCCGTCAATAAGACGGGTAAGCGTGGATTAAATATTAAATTTAAGGCACTTCCCATTCTTCCTCCTTTTTTCTCTTCCATTCTCCTACCTCATACTTTAAGTTTATATTCGATTCTTTCCAGTTTTTTCGACATTTCGTAAAGAGGTTGCAATGAAACAAAATCATGAAGGACAAAAACCGATTGAAAATTTATGTGAAATGTGTCATGTACTTAAATTTAAAATAAATAAACACGTAGCGTAAAAACGTTGTCAGAAACGACTCCAATGTATTGTAATGATGGACAACTCAACATTTCAAATAGAAAGATACTTCGCGAGTACATTGAAAATATCTTTTCGTTTGCAAATTTTATTGGGCAGTTTAAAGCAAATTACTATATTGACAATGATTATGATTTATTTCTTTCGATAATTAGGCAAGATTTTGAACGCATGGCCCGTGCATTTATAGTGATTACAAAAAATTTGTGAATTAAATAAGCTACACACTAAGTTCTTTCGTCATCAAGGTAAACAAAAAACAATGCAAATTAAAATATTAGCGGTCGTATGTTCGTTCGCATTTCTTCCACGCCTTAGAAATTGCACTGCAGTAAACAAACCTATCGTTCAAATTAAGCCATCATTACTTCCCTTTCGATTAAAATGCATGAAAAATATATAAGAAGAGTTCTCACAATTGATTTCAAATTCAATATCAAAGTTCATGTCATTGCTTTTAGGTATAGACGTAATTTTGCTAGATCAGCAATAATGCCGTCACCCTTGACGACGAAATTTTTTCGTTTGAAATTTAGCCAAATTTTCGTTTAATAACGAATTTGTGGAACGATTCGACGCGTATTCGAAAATTGATGGCTGAAAAATTAATATTCGTTCTTTTAGGCGTCGTTTGGTGCAAGTCTGGTACCCATATTGCAATTTTAAGTGATTTTAAAATGCAAATTAAAATTGTGCTGCAAATGTGCAAACGTGCAAACCATGCAAACATACAGAAAGAAGGACAGAATTCTGTTTATTATATGTATTAGATATATTTTCGAAATTTTGTTTGCTTGTTTCTCATTCTAAAAACTCGATAACGGAAATAACTACGGCCAAACTTAACATGGCATTTTTTATACCCTAAAGAAATTTGCATTCCATTCCAATACCCCAAGTTCTATTTTTATTTGCTAAAATCAGATGATTCAAGCCATAAGGTGATTAAAAGTTTTTTACGCCCTTAGAAAACAAAAATCAATACTCATGATGCCTTTAATAATAATATATTTAAAAAAATGTTTTTCAGTGTACACACTTGTATGTGAACTCAAAAGTAGAAAATAAATTTTCTGCCCTAAACTTGAATTAAATTAGCTGTGGAGAATAAATGTGGGTGGTAAAAATTGCCATCCACTCTTATTCTACACAACAAATTTAATTCTATTTGAGGGCAGAAAAAAATATTTTCTACTATTGAGTGCACATAAAAGTGTGTATACTGAACAACATTTTTTTAAGTATATTATTTTCTCCTTTTTAGACATCTTATATTTTAAAGTTTAGTTTTTGGATTATGGAAAATTGAATTTTCAAAGTTTGTTTCAATATAGGAAAATTCTTGAAATATTTGGAAGTTCCACTGTTATTCAGTATGACGTCATTAATTTTATTAAAAGCATTAAAACGTCTTCAATTTCTATTAAGAGCATTAAAGGTTCCTTTAAAACAATAATGTCGTTGCCATGTTTTTTACATTTCCATTGTTGTAGAGAGGAAGAATTCACATTTTTTTTCGATTTAAACCAGATATTTACGCTAATTCGGTATGTATTTGACTTCTGCCTTAAAAAATTACGAACTCCGTTCTTTCAGCTAAACAACTGTTTTTTCCCGAATTCATATCCAAATTATAAGTAATTTTAAAATGCATATTTAGAAAACCTTTCAGTGAATCCCATGCTTTTATTATGGGGTATTGAAATGGAACATTGGGGTTAAAAAGACCCCTTAAATGTTAACTGTTTTGTGACTAGATTTTTCTCGTCGGTTGTCATCTGAAATCTTGAAATTTCAGCCCTGTAGCATTTATAGAATCAGAGATATAAAGCGAGAAAGATTTGAAATAAAACATCTTATAAATATTTTAGTGTGTGTGTATGTATGTATGTTCTTTATACGTTTTTGCACCGATGAAGCAATCGAATTCAAAAGTATCATGGGCCATCCAATGCACCAAAGGAAGAACTTGGTTTAGGTTTGCAGACCGTGGTGTCTCTTATACCCCATGGAGCCAATACTATTTCCATAAGAATGCATGGGAAATTGTGTGGAGAAGCCCCAAACTGCCATGCAGCCATTCACTGATGTGGATATAAATATACCTAAATATTAACTTACGATCACGAGAAATTGCTTATTTTACGCACGAAAGACTGCATATTTTAATCCTGTTCATGTTGTTTTGTATTGCATGTTAAATTGCTCGAAATTATACTTTAAGCGTAAAATTTATTAACATTTTCCAGCCGGCAACGAAGCTAAATTTCTTAATTGTTGTCCTCTTCAAAGGGAGATAGCCACGTAAAGATTAATGCAAGGAAAATCCACGCCGTGGCGCACCGTTGAAGAAGAATAGCCAACGCCAAGATAAAGGGTACAAATGGCTTAAATATAGTTTATGAATACTTTTAAAGTCAGTCAAATGATTTTTAGGAATATTATAGTATTGTTATCTTTTACTATTAAAATTGAAATATTTACCTCAAGATAAATCGATACATCTATTTATTATCATTATTATTATTATCCACATAAACGCTACAATTGGGAGCAGGTCCCGGTGGCAATGGGTCCCCATCACAACTCAATGCATAATACCCAAATTACATAATAAAAATTGGGTTTACTTAATACAAAAATATAAGCTTTATGATACCATTTCCTATACACTATATACTACTTCTTAACTTCAAGTCACAGGAACTCCCGTCACAACAGCTTAGGTATCACTCAATACATAATGCCCAAATTACATAATAACAATTGAATGTACTTAATACAAAAATAAAACCTTTTTTGATAGTAGTTCCTATACACTATATACAACTTCTTGACTTCATGTCATAGGAACTCTCGTCACTACAGCTTAGCTACAAACTACAACATGTTTCATTTGTTATTTGTCCATACAACTACAAAAATTTAGAATAAGTAAATAATCTTCTTCATGAATAAAAAAAATCGACCGTAATTTGACATTAGATAGTTATTTGGAGTATTGTGATTAAATTATAACCCTACTATGTTTATTTACAATAATTAACGCTGCTTGGTGGCGCAAGTTCTATAAAAAACTAAATAAAATACTAACCTACAAATACTCATATTAAATACTAAAGTTTTTAACAATTTTACTTTTAAATGCTTTCTCGGTTTGAGGAAAGGGCCTAAGAAGTTCTTCAGGTAATTCATTCCAGTCCAATACTCTTCTATTGAAAAATGAATATTTACCAACATCTTTCCTTCGAACGTTTGTACGAACTTTACACGAGTGATCATTTTTACCTTTAAATGTCGGGGTTTTAATCTTAAGTTTTAGTTCTTTCCAGGCCGGTTTACCGGTATACATACGATAGAAACAAACTAACCTTTTCACTTTCCTCCTCTTTTCTAAAGTTTCCCACCCAAGCTCCTTTAACATATCTGTTACACTATCCTCTCTTCCAAAACGATCCATAACAAACCTGGCTGCCTTTCGCTGAACCTTCTCCAATTTATTAATATGTATTCTGTCATGAGGATCCCAGACTCCTGAAGAATATTCCAATATAGGCCTTACTATTGTTTTGTATGCTAATTCTTTAGCTTTCCTACTGCTATGTTTTAAATTTCTCATAACAAAGTTAAGTGCCTTGAAACCCTTTGAAACTATACATTCTGCCTGAAGACCACCATCTTTTGTAATATGTATTCCAAGATATTTTATATTATCAACCTTCGGTATTTGTATCCCTTCCATATCATCATCATCATGCTTTTGTCCGAAGACAGGTTTTAACTGAATCGCTGCCTCCATTTCTCTCTCTCCCTAGAAGCCTCTTTTATACCTCTATAAGTAGTATATCCCTGCTTTATATTATCTAATATTCCTATTCTTTTTCTCCCTCTTCCTCTTTTTCCACTAATTTTTCCTTCTAAGATCGTCCTTTGTAAACACTGTCTTCTCAATATGTGCCCTATCCAATTTGCTTTTCTTTTCCTGATTGTTTTTATTAGCATCCTATCTTCTCCCACCATTTCTAATACTTCTTCGTTTCTCTTCCTCTCTGTCCATTTCACTTTCATCATTCTTCTCCATACCCACATCTCAAAACTTTCTAAATATTTTTCCTCCTTTCTCCTTATCGTCCACGTCTCTGCACCATAAAGAGCTATGCTCCATATGTAGCATTTTGCTAATTTCTTCCTTGTTTCTAGATTTATTTTCTTGCTTGTGAGAAGCTCCTTCTTCTCGTTAAATGCTGCTTTTGGCATTGCAATCCTACTTCTGATGTCCTGTGTACTACTTTCATCCTGTGCTAAAATACTGCCGAGATATTTGAAACTACTTACTTGTTCCAATTTTTGGCCATTTACCATTATATTTAATTCTTTATGTTCCTTTGAAACCACCATGACTTTCGTTTTTTCTGTATTGATCTTCATTCCATATTGTTGGCCAACCTCAACTAGTCTGTCTGTCATCCTCTGAAGCTCTTTCTCGCCTTCTGCTATTAAGCCCTGATCATCTGCGTATTTAATGGTGGTAATACTTTCACCTCCTATCTTAAATCCTTTCTCTTCCATCAACGCTTCTTCTGTTATTGTTTCTGCATATATATTAAATATCGCTGGTGAAATAGACCCTGCCTCACTCCCCTCCCTATTGAAGTACTTTCTGTTTCTTCTCCTTCAACCCTGACTCTAATCTTTTGATCAAAGTAAAGGTTTTTAAGCAGTCTTTTATCTTTCCAATCTATTCCTATTTTGTTTAAAATACCCAGCATCTTATCCCATTTCACTCGGTCAAAAGCTTTCTCCCAATCTACAAAACAAAAATACATATCTTTATTGACTTCTAGCGCTCTTTCTATCATGATCCTCATACATCCTATAGCATCTCTAGTCCCCCTTCCTCTTCTAAAACCAAACTGATTATCTTGCAGCTCCTTTTCTATTTTACATTCAATTCTTTTGGTTATTATTCTGGTTAGAACTTTAGCTGTATGAGAAATTAAACTAATAGTTCTGTAATCCTTACAACATTTTGCATTGTTCTTTTTCTCCAGTGGTACCATCACAACATCTAAAAAATCTTCAGGCCATACACCAGTATCATATACTTGGTTAAAAAATTTTGTGAGTTGCTTAAATGCTTTAGACCCCAAAACCTTAAGAACGTCCACGGGTATATCATCACTCCCAACTGCCTTTCTTCTTTTCATGTCATCAATTGCTGTTTTAACTTCAGACTCGAGAATACTTGGTCCTAGCTGATCTTCTTCCACATCCTCTTCTTCATTTAATTCAATATTTCTTGGCTTTCCTTCTTTGTCATACAGAACCTCAATGTATTCTTTCCAGACATTCTTTACATTGTCTGGCTCCGATACTATTTTACCACTTTTGCTCATGATTCCTTTATGTCCTATCTTTCTTGCTTTTTTCTTGAATAGTTCCCTTGCTTTGCTATACATGAGGTCTGTTCTACAAATTCTTTCACATTCGACAATCTCCTCGCATTTCTCATTTATCCATTGTTCTCTGGCTTTATCTGTTTCCCTTCTTAAAGCATTATTTAACTCCTTGTACTTTCTTTGGCCTTCTTCAGTGTTTATGTTCTTCCACTTTCTCCGCTCTTCCATTTTTTGCAGCATGGCTGCTGTGATCCAGGGTTTTTTGTTTCTTTTACCCGTTATATTTCCTACATTCTTTTCCATTACATCTTTAATGTTGCTATGGATGTATCTCCACTCCTCATCTACATTCTCCCTATTTTCTTCATCTCTCTCCCCCAACCTTTCCTCCAGCTCAGTCATGATAGCCTCCTTGTTTTTAAGGAGTTCCTCTAAGTTCCATTTCTTGTTAACTCTTACGTTTCTCTTAACGCTCTTCAGTCTACATTGTATATTTGCCACCAAAAGGTTGTGGTCAGAATCGATATCTGCCCCTGGTAGTGTTTTCACATTTTTAATGCTATTTCTAAATCTTTCATTGACTAGTATGTAATCTATCTGGTATCGTCTCTGGTCTCCTGGGCTTCTCCATGTGTAAAGTCTCCGCTGGTGATGCTTAAACCATGTATTAGTTACAATTAATCTATTTCTATGGCAGAATTCCACAAGTTTATCCCCTCTTTCATTTCTCTTCCCTAGTCCATATTTTCCCACTATGTTATCTTCCTGTCCCTCTCCGACTACACTGTTCCAATCTTCCATTACTATGGTGGTGATCCTTCCTTTTCCCTCCTCCTCCAATATCTCCATAATCTGTTCATAGATTTCATCTACTTCGTCGTCGCCAGCATTAGTCGTTGGCATATACACTTGAATTATAAGCATTTCCACTGGCTCCATCTGAAGTTTTACGGCTATTAATCTATCATTAACTGTCACTACCTTGCTAATTCTTTCAGCTATCTCTTTTCTCATTATAATCCCCACTCCCCTTTCCTTTTTCTCCCCTCCTGAGTAAATAATCTTAAATTCGTCTGAATTTATCTCGCCTTCTCCTTCCCACCGAACTTCACTAAGACCTACTATACCTACATTATTCCTTCTCATTTCCCTTTTTATGTTCTCTAGTTTTCCCCCTGAATTCATAGTCCTAACATTCCATGTGCCTATTCTTAATTTCTCACCACTTGCTTTCCTATTAATGTTAAATTTCCTCTGTGCATCCCCTAGGGTAGTCCCCACCCGGAGATCCGATTGGGGGACTATTTTACCTCCGGAATATTTTACCCCAGAAAGATCCATAGAGGTATTTCAGCTTTTCAGCCTATCATGGGAAATATAATGAGGTAGTTTCCCCTTGCTTTCCTCATCGCAGTTTCACAGAGTGATTACCCATCTGTAGCTGTTCAGATCCACATGATCACCACCTACAGAGGTACTGTGCAAGCTGCTGCCCTTGCACAGGGGGATGTAAAACCCCCAAGACTGCTTCTTAGTCTGACTCTTCCCCTCAGACCTTTCCGGCTTGGATGGTCCTACCAGGAGAATTATCTCCCGCCGGCATAGCTCTTTGGTTCGTAAGAGTACACAAACCCTCCCACCTCTGTAAGGTTATGCAGTCCTTAGGGAGGGCCTTCCATATAGTAAGGAAAATTAATCTTTTCCCTTTTCTTAGAGAATTGAATATCCTTGCTTTTCTTAACGTTTATTTTCATTTTATTTTAACATACCCAAGACATTAGCTTCTCTATGTTCCTCTGCAGTAAACCTCTGTCATTTTCATCTTTAATGACTCTATAAATGATGCAGTCGTCTCACTTTTGAGGATATTTGACTTGGCAAATCATATATGTAGATTAAGAATAATAACGGTCCTAAAACGCTTCCCTGAGGGACACCTGAGGTGACATCTATTTCATTGGATAAACTATCTCCTATCCTAACCCTTTGTTTTCTATCTGCTAGAAAGGCTTCTATCCATCGAACTACCCTCATATCTATTCCTAGAGCGTAAACCTTAGTCAAGTGTAAATCACGAGGTACTACATCAAATGATTTCGTTAGATCTATCACTATACCTTCCGCTTCCTGGCTAGTCTAATGTTTCTGCAATATCTTCACACAGCCCTAGCAACTGGAGCTTGCAGGAATGACCCTTTCTGAACCCGGCCTGACCTTCAAATATCATACAATTATTTTCTAAAAACTTTTGTATATAGTCCGCCAGACATTTTTCCATTAATTTGCAAACAACGGGCGTTAGGCTTACTGGTCTATAATTTGCAACTTCTGTCTTATTTCCGTCTTTATAAATAGGTATAACAGTGGCTGATTTCCATTCTAATGGGATACAACTGTTTGCTAAGGAAACACTAAAGATGTGTTTTAGGTGCGGTATAATCGCTTCGCTTCCAAATTTTAATGCTCCTGATGCAATATTATCAGGTCCTGTGGACTTATGCCAGCGCAGACTCTACCTTTTTATTATTAGTATTAAAGCTAAACTAAATTCTCGGTCCACTTTCATTTTGTAATCTTACTTTGCCTAAAGCATAACTTTTCACTTGGAACACTTTGGATTACGATTACGTTTGGTAAACCATGGTTACCCAACAGCGAAAGTACGTAAATTTCAGAATTTATTGTAATATGACATCAAAAGTGATATATCATTAAAAATAATAAATATCTTTTGCTACTTAAAAGAAAACTCCTTCCCGAGCGAACCCGGGCGTTTCAGTTAGTATACGTATATATAACAGAGTATGTTAAATTAAAGTGTATAAGAAGACCAACCTATGGGTCAAACGATGTGAAAAACTAAAATAATGGCAATATACAATAGAGCAGAGAATTCTGAACAGACAACTTCTAATATCATTAATAAAGTCTGGCTCTACTTGGTGAAATTTAATCATCGAGTTGAAAAGAAAAAAAGTTTTTCCTTCCACAGTTTATTGAACACTACCAGTTTCGCTACGATCGTAGCATCATCAGGCAAAAACATATATAAAACCGTTCCATATATAGAGAAGAAGGAGGGAGAAAGGAGGGGTTACACAGGAAGCGATTGGATGGTAATTAAAGCAACGGTTAGGAAAAGGAAGGGGTTGGAGAGGCAAAACATAGTTCTTCATCATGAGGTGTTCTGCCTCTAGGCAGGTCCCTGGCACCAGCGTTGTCTCCACTCATTTCTGTTCCTTGCCATTTCTTTCATTTCCTGATACCCTCCCCTTTCTTTCAGATCGTCAAACATTTTTATTCTTCTACGTCCCCTTTTCCTTTCACCTTCTACTGATCCTTCCAACACCATCACATCACATCACCTTCTCCTCTCAAGATATGCCCTAACCAGTTACTTTTCCTCCTCTGAATTGTTTCAAGTAATCTTCTCTTCTCATTCACCCTTGTTAGTATTACTTCATTCCTTATCCTATCCGTCCACTTAACCTTCTCCATCCGCCTCCACACCCACATTTCAAATGCCTCTAGTCTTTCTTTCTCTCTTTTCTTTAGCGTCCATGTTTCACACCCATAAAGCAATACACTCCAAACATAGCACTTCACAAGACGTTTCTTCAGATTTAAATCCATTTTACCACATAGTACCCGTTTTTTCCTATTAAATGTTTCTTTTGCCATTGCTATTCTTGTTCTTATTTCTTTTTCACTTCTCCAGTCTTCAGTTAGCATGCTTCCCAAATATCTATACTGTTTTACTTGCTCCACTCTTCCATCCTTTATTGACACATTCATAATCTCTCTATCCCCTATTCTCATCACCTTTGTTTTCTTTATGTTCATTTTCATTCCATATTCCATCATCCTGTCTTCTAGCTTTGTAACCATTTCCTGAATATACCCTTGTCTTACTCCTCTTGTAACATAGTTACAAAATGTATAAAAAATTGGTAAAAAGAGTCTAAGACAACAAATATACTAAGTATTTACAAAAACCTAGGTAAGCTTAACAGTCCCGATACAGTTATCCTTAAGAAGTGGTGTATATAAACTTGTTTGTGATGATTGCGGAGCGGTCTACATCGGCCAAACGGGGAGCAGTTTTGATAAGAGGATTAAGGAGCATAAATACATTTTGTAATTTGTGTAGTTTCTGTCTTCCTTTCCCTAACCGTTTCTTTAATTACCATCCAATCGCTTTCTGTGTAACCCCTTCTTTCTCCCTCCTCCTTTTTCCCTATATATGGAACGGTTTTATATATTTTTTCACCTGATGATGCTAAGATCACAGCAAAACCGGTCGTGTTAAATAAACTGCGGAAGTGACAAAAGTTTTTTCTTTTCATATTGAGACAACATCGACTTCAGGCAGAAACATTAAGAAATTCGGTTAAATTGAATTAAATTAATTAACGAAGGCTGCATTTCTTCCTGGTTCCCACCTCGTGTGATGGCGTTGGATGACGACAACAGTTTCGCCGGCATTCCGGTCGGCTTCTTTAGGTCGAAGTGACCTCGACCTGAAGAAGCCTCAAGAAATGCAGCCTTCGTCACCTAAACGCCCTCGAGCATTAGCTTCGACTCACGTCTAGTGTAGCTCCAGGCGTGGTAAAATTTCTGAAGGGAGGTTTCCTGCCCCGTACGAATTGGAACAGCTTGGTGTCTCCGTCCTTTAACCACTCGACCTTGTGCAGAAGGGCTGTGTCTACACCGTGGTCGCATCTCAACAAAGCCGAGCCTCCGCGAATCACGAAAGATGGCGCGCGCAGCTCAACGTCAAAAGCGCCAGCACTATCTGCGAAAGTAAGAGAGACCAAATTAGTTCTAGTACATTTAGATGAGATAATAAACTTGTAGATTTTATATAATTATACCCAAATAAATAAGTGATGCATAAGCGGCAAGCGGTTCTTTGTTAAGCGTTACGTGGAGTACAAACTCCCAGTACAAAATTTCAGATACATTTTTGGTTTCTCCATACGTAGTATAGAGGAAATAACTGTTTTCATGAAAAAAATCGACTTAGAGATTTCAACAATATACTACGATAATTTAAGGCAGTCTATGCACTCGTATATATTACACATGCTCGGGTTGAGACGACAATTGATTCTCGAAGTTTAACAATGAAATGACGTGGTCGGCAAGGCAACATTCCGTTTAAAAACAGATATTTTCCAAAAATATATGATTTAAATGTTTAATATGAGAGATTTAGAACGGTAGGCGGAAAGAGATGAATATAATAAGAAACTTCATTAATTTTCCTAAAATCTATTTAAATTTGAAGATCGTACGTTAATTTTTCTCATTTATATAATAATATGCATAATAATATATATTTAAAAAGTCGCTTTTTACGTATTATCATACGGGAAATGGAAATCGCCCTCCTGGAGTCGAACCCGGGTCTTTTATTGTATTTATTTTTCGTCATTTAATTTTTATATCTGAATCAAACATTTCTCCTAAGTTTCAACGTTCCAGCCAATCCGGCAATTTGTTAAAAACGAGTTATAAATGCCATTGATGATTCGTGTTTTAAGAATCGGATGTGTCCAACAGATTACTTTCTTCATGTAAATAAAGCGCAATCTGGTCCCTTACTTAAATATATTTATAAATACATGTAGATTTTATCCAACCCGGATCGATTTTACTTCAGAGGGTCGATTTTACACTATCTAAATATTCTAGTTATTAGGACAGTGTGCCATTTGAGGTAATGACATCAGCGTTAGTCATAAAATGGGAACTTCGTTTTATATAATATATTAGCGTTAAATTCTGTTGAATTTCAACGTAAAATCTAGAATATGTATCTTATTACGTATTTATAGCGAGGAGAGGTGAAGAGGAAAAGGAACATGGATTGAAACAACAAGAAGTCCTCGGGATGTAACAATGTCATCGTCGTCAAGGTATTAATTGTTAAAACCTCAAATTTTGTCTATTAACGTGAATAAGCGTGAAGTGTGAGCGATTTCCAATCGAAGACGAAAAAAGACTCTAAGAATAAGAAACCTTGATTATTCTTCTTTAAAACTATCTAGGTCCGAAGTTTGTATGTTAATTTCTCGAATTTATATAAGCAAATGAACTATAGCTTGCATTATGAAAACTCAATCGTTAATGTATTTTCTATTGGATTTTTTTTTCGTTTTAAAACGCTGGATGTCTTTGATAAAAATGTTTACAGCTTCAGAATCTTACGGCTTGCTAAACGAACCTGCGTACCAATTTTCATTCCGTTAGCTCGTATGGTTTAAAAGATTCGAAGAATTGAAAGCGCAACGGATTACATTAACACGTTAGGCTCTGAATATTGAAATCTGCGTAAAATAACGTTATAAAAATATCAATTTCTCGAAAACGAGGCAGCATGGGAAAAAATCCGAAACACGTATCTGCTTATTATCGATAAATTATTATCTGTAAAAGTTTCGTTAAAATCCGTTTACCAATTTTCGCAACTTCTCCTTATAAGAAGCGCTATTTGTTTGTCTTCAAAACAGTCTAAGTTTTTAGATCGACGGTCAATTTTCTAATATTTTATTAGCATAACATTAGCCTGACGTTTAACGGGTAAATAAACATTCAATAATATTTCTTCGTCCAGGAACCTTTATTTCCCCAAAACTATTTTTACGTTATACAATATTTATTTGTGTATTTTAATATTTGTTTAATTTTTAGGCCCGTTTCCCTCCCGCATAAGCGCCTATTACTCTTGGACTGTCCATTCGTCCGCATGTTCTTTCTCGGCTTCTACCAAACGGATTTTAATGAAATTTGACATTAAAGACAAAGTCAAAGGCAATAAGAAAATCATGTAAATGAATTACGCAGGCCAGTCAAGGGTACCACTTTACATGTGGCAAAAATGAACTTTCAGCCATAACTCGTCAAGTATTTTTCATATCATCAGTTTTCAAATAAAACTTGTAGAACTAATATTTCTTTTCCTATACATATTCTTTTGTAGGAGTAACTGCTATCAAGGAAGTCGTAATTCGCTTTGAACTTAGAAAAAAAAATGCATTCATAGATAGGTATGTACCTAACTGTTGTCAACGTTAACAATCTTATTGGTTACTGAAGTAAATAAGATCTGTTATAATTACTACAAGATAATCCAAACGGAACTTATGATACCTACTTTCCATTTAATCATTTATTTAATACTTATATTGGCTTTAATAACTTTAAAATCACCGCGGATATGTTGTTTTTTGTTTCCAAATTTCATAATTTAGCGTTATAAAATATTACAAATACATTCGAACGGAATATTAAACTGATCACGAGTATTTGTGCTGCAAAAACATATTTATATGTACTTGACTATACCGAATCCGAGTCCAACAATAGTTGTTGCTAACACTCGTAATTAATGATAAAAACTTAAAAAACGCCTATATTAACGTGAAATTCTAAGAAATACGTTCGATGAGAAAAATTCTACGATAAAAATTAGAATCTTCATTCTTTTCCTCAGAAAATAATATAAAACTCGCTCCAATGTTACATTTCTAAGATATTTTAATGTGCGAGAGAAAATTACACTGCACGGTGGATTTCAGATTTCCCTTGTAAATCAAATGGAAAGAATAGTTCCTGGAATCGAACCAGGGACTTTAATCATTGCGACAAAACCTCTCCACAGAGCTCGGCCCTAGTATCAAGAGATTTTCACCAGGGGTCATGAAAATCGGTCTATTGGTTCAAAAGTCAATAGGGGGACACAGGCAGACGCAACGACGAAACTATAAGGCTCCTAGATAGCCTGTTACACGCTTCGCACGTGCCACAGTTTTCATTTGGTCATTTATAACAACAAATATTGTTGTTCGTCATTTGCTTTAAAATTTCATAATAGTAATACCAGCAAAACCTTTGAAATGGTAAATTACGAAAAGGATTTCCCAATAAAAAATATTATCCATCACTATCTGATCATTGGCTGTTTTTCCTGTCGAGAAGTAATTTCGATTTGAATTTTTAAACATTTTAATTTAATTGTACAGATGACCTAAAACTGTGTAATTAAAAATCAGCAAAACAATTTAAAATGTTTTAAATTACTTTTCTGAACTAAAATCTTTTGAAATAAATCTTAAGGGAATAAATATGTAACTGTTTAAAGGAATGTATCAAATACTTACCATTAAATAAATTAAAGAGGAACTAGTCGTAACTTATCCCATAATTTATCTTCAACAAACGTAAAATGTTAGTGTTTAAAATGTATTTTTGAACTATATTGAAAGGGCTGTGGAATATTTTAAATTCTGATTTTGTTCTATTCTATTCAAGCTATCCCTATTCTAATGAAGAGATAATATTTATTAGCATTTTGATGAACACTCACAATGTTCCATCGGAAAATGCCATAAGAGTTAAATTATCAACGAACTGGTATTACGAAAATGAAATATTAAAGAAGATAGGAAGAGATATTAAAAGAAAATACACACTTGATAAAGACGTTCTTACTAATAGTAATGTAGATAGATCATCGTTCGTATTAATGGAAATGCTTCCGCTACTTATGTGTCCGAACTAAATAAAAGGCTTTGTTTATACCAATGCTACTAATAGCAATAATAGTTTGTTTATAGTTGTTGCTACAATGAAAGTTCTGGATAGGTACATTACAGTAATCAAATATACTAGGGTCCCGTGTTGCAGTACTTCTTGCAAACATCTAGAGACCCTAGCGTGAAGTGACCCCAATGCGATAGTTTCTATGACAAATAATTGTTACATAGAGTGTTATTAGTTGAACCACTTTTATTGCCTCTCTTAAAATAATTATATAGCTTACACCTTTTTCATAACCAATAGGACATACCTACATGATTTAGACTACCGGTACACAATCTATCTTATTTTGCTAACTATTTCTGATGGTACAGCATATTGCGTGCTCTCTGGTTTGTTTAATATTAAGTAATCAATGCACCGGCCACGCGTCAAGATCGAAAGAAATTAATCACAAACATTATCAATATAGTAATTTTCTAAAACTGCACAATATAACTTGAAAACAAAAAGATATTTTCAATGTACGCGTGAAATATCTTTCTATTTGAAATGATAAGTTGAGCATTATTACAATGCATTGGAATCGTTTCTTTTCTTCGCTACGTATTTCATTTGCTTTATATTTACACGAAACTTTTCACAGATTTTCAATCGGTTATTGTCCTTGTTGCGTTTCTTTCATTCTTAGCTAAGTGCAAATACACTTGAAAGTTAGTGTCTAGCAATGCAAAAACCTGAGATCAACAATTGAAATTTGAAAATCGGAAAAATGGAATATATACTTAAAATATGAGCAAACTCAAATTAAACAACGAAATAGAAAGTAAGAATAGGAATCTTCATTTCTTTCTACGTCAAAAAATGTAAATCTCGAGTGAAAGTCTCGATCGTAAGATATTTTAAAATGTTAAAAAGTGAAGGTCTACACATTGTATTCCAGCCGATTGTGTGATAATCAAATGCAAAAACAAAAACTTATTTGATATCGTACCCATGCCTTTTCGGGAGACGACTACCAGCTTAATTTCTGCATGAGTTTGCGTCGAGTATTCAGGCGAATGATTTGTCGAAATCGATCCGACCGTTCTTGATTTCTTTGCGTTTATACTAGGAGGTGACGTCACTCGAGGATTAATCTGTTTTTGTCCTTCACGCGTTTTATGCGTTTTATTGCAAGCTTAGTGCAAATGTACTTGAAGCCCGAGTCTAACAATGCAAAAGTCCGAGAACGCGTATAAATCTCGAGTCAAAGTATCGATCTTAAGATATTTTAATATGTTAAAGAATAAAGGTCTGCACATCGTATTCTAGCCGATTGCGTGTTAATCAAATGAAAAAGACGAAAACTATCCTGGTATCGAACCCATGCCTTCCGGGGGACGACTACCCACTTAAAACCTGTGAGTTCGGGCCGGGTATTCAGGCGAAAGATTTGTCGAAATCGAGCCGACCGTTCTCGGTTTATTTGCGTTCATGCCGAAAGGCTACAGACGCAGGCAGGGACGCAAAGACAGCGGTTATAATATATTAGATTAGATTTAGGTCAACGTACAATGTAACCAAGATGTATAAATAATAACGTCCCGATCTCTGATTGGCTGGCCAGGCAACCAATAAAAACCTGCCAAAAAGTTCGCCGACGACCCGACGATTACGGTAATATAATATAAAATTCCCATTCTGGAAAGTAGGCTAGAAATACATATAATTCCTTACGCGTGAATAAAATATTTTATTAGCGGAAGGAAATGGATTTTCTACGACGAAGAAAAAATGTAAACAAATAATATTACAGCTATTGATCTAAAATACGGTATGTTTTAAATAATTTTCTATTATTTGTTTCATTAAAACTGATTAGAAAATAAATCGGTAAATAAAAGCAATATTTCAATAGCATCGTTTCCGATACATTGTTTTGCGGTATTTAGTCTTTAAAATTACGTAATAGGTATGTTTATTAATGCACAAGCTCTGGTGGGAGGGAGAAATTTTAGTATACAGAGAAATATAACAGTATTGTGGTATTTGGCTGTTTTAGTGTGCGTTTGTTCAAATTATATCGTTTACTTTCAACTATTCCATTCTACGAAACGCATCTATTTGTGATACACTGTACACTTTCCTAATTTGTTAGTGGACACGAAAGTTGCTTTCATTAATTTTTTATATAAATTTTATTTTAACTTAGTGCTTAATTCAGGCATGCCCGGGCAATTACTCTATTAACTTGTGAAGTTAATATTTGATAACTGTATTACTGGATTATTTAAAAAAATAATCGTATATTATAGCATGGTATAGGATCTATAATACCGTAGATTTCGTGAACTCGGAGGAACGTTAGATTTAGGGGACACTGCAGGTCCAACTATAGGGTAGGGTGAGGGTATTTGCATCATGGGGCTATTTGGATCAAAATAAGTATTTGACCTGCAGCGCATAATGTCTTGCGCATTCCGGCAGTCCCTTGCAAGTGAACGGTTGTCTATTCTCATGAAGTGAATTTATTTAGTTCTACACCTGTACACGCCTTCAAAACGCAATTAAAGGGATCTAAGTGAGTGGTTACTAGCTCTGATTTTAACGGTATTTAATATTGCAGGTTTAGAATTGAAGGTCTTGTGTTAAAATTATTCTTGCTTTGTGCTTTATCTCTGTCTCACAGCGTTACTACCTTCTGCGCTGTTCTATGGTATACAATTAGCGCGTTATGTTCGCAACTACAGGGCTACTTCCTTTTATCTGTAGTCGACACAAATGGGGCTATTTGAATCAATTTTAGTGAGGCTATTTTGATCGGTCAATCCAATGCACTTGCAGTAGTATCCAATAGGTCTAGAGGTTTCTAAATTTAACCCTGGAAAGGTTACGTAGGAATCTTCGAACACAATGAGTTACCTGGGGGACTGAGTTCTCCATTTGGACAATGTTCATTAGACTTAAAATAAACTTCCACTTGTATCCCATGTTAAATTAATAAACAAATCGATATTATTACAAATTTTAATTTTTATAACAAATAAGAAAATTATATTGTTCAAAAATTTCACAGAACAGCGCAATACAACACAATTAAGGCTCATATCATCAGTATTACGCTTACAGCAAACAAGAAAATACTATTTTTTCCTCATATTTCAAACAGTAAAAATATTGATACTTGACAAATCCTTATAAATAAACATTTTATCATAAATTGAAATAGAAAAATTTTATCAATTCCAGAATTTCACAAGCTGTACAAATAACTACTTGGTGTTCATTGCATATGAAATCTCCGCAAGAAGAACATTTTACAGCAGTTTTTAGATCGATTGCTCTGGGACAGACGGTACATCTTCCACATTTTCAGCCTGATGTTGGTTTCCTATTTTAGTTAACGAAATTTCCAACTGTTCTGCGATGGCTGTTTTGAGACTTCTCGGGATATTTCAACCCCCTAGTCTCCGTTCCATCCAAGGTTTGATGAGTTATCCCCTTAAGAGTAGCAAAAACTCCTGTCTTGGCATTGCAGTGTTTCCTTTCGATGTCACGTTATGCTTATATATATATACTATATATGAGTTCAAGGCTGCTCTATTTAGTATACCGTAAAAAAGGCTAAGTGGCCATCTTCGTGTTTTTCTTGAGCAATTGTAAGTTGGACACATTTTATCATAGACATCCATCCCACCTTTTTTTCATTATAAAATTTTATCATCTCTGGATATTTCGCATTCTTACAGACCACCGACTTTTGATGCATGCTTGAAAGTAATAATACAAGCAGTTTCCTTTTTTGGCACATAGGAAACCATAGACAACTCATTATCAAAAACAAACATTGATGTGTTACAATTACGATTTGCTGTTTTCAACATCTCTGGTGGTATATGCGGTTGTTTATTTTTCCTCAAGGTCCCCACCATTGTTAGCTTATAGTTATACAATAACTTTTTTAACAATGGAATGGAACTAAACCAATTATCAGTAGTTATGTTTCTATTTGTACCATGAATAGGTTCTGACAATTTCTCAACAAAATAATCAGCAATGGGTTTACTATCCGTTTGCATTTTTTCTCTGTGTAAGGAATTCCATTTATCACGTAAACAGTCTGGGAATCGCACATTACAATTTTCAACCCATACTTTGCAGGCTTATTTGGTATGTACATACGAAAGCTGCATTTACCACGAAAAGCAAGATTTTGAGCTTTTTTACAAGAAAATATGCGATCCAAGGCAATATGTAGAACACAATAACATTGTGTTGATAATCAACAGGATATATAAACAGCTGAAACAGCTGTCACTGAATCATATCAGATCTTTCTATCATATTGTTAGTATTGTATTATAAAATCTGTATTAAAGATTATTATTATTAAGTTGATTTTACTTTATAAAAATTAATTTGCGTACAATCTAAAATGGTAGATTATATATCATTACGAGCTGTAAGTCCGTAAAAAATTACGGAACTTAATTGATTAAGCGTTTTCATCTACTTAATTACCCGAATCCCTCTTTGTTGATCAAAGACATTTTTGTTCAATGCGAATTTATAACACATAAATAAATTATCTTATTTAGCATTTTAAGAGATACAGAATTTTTCTTACCATTGTAAAGTACATAATGAATAAGCGGCACTAAACGCTACCATTACTTTTCTTCTACAAAACCCATTATCAGCAACTACATCAATTTAAATACCCACAATGGCCACACTATACTTACCACTTTGGCATAGGTACATCATAATGCATCACATTTAGCCAAATCTTACGTGTTATATTATTTATAACAGTAAATATTTATTTTTAAAGGCATATCATTCGATTTAGATGCATAACAACCAAGTAGAACTACGTCAATTTAAACAAAAACAAAATATTTACCACTTTAGAAGTAATACATGATAATAATTTTCCGTACTAATAACCATGTCTAATGTTTATTTACTCAATGTCTCTAGAAACGTGATAAACAGCTTCTGTATATCACATCGAAATACAATATAAAGTGAAAACGATTTAGATAATGTTTATATGTAACTATATATAATTAATTTAATTAATATTTAAATTTTTTGCTCAGAATAGCACTAATGGCTTCCAGAGCAACACGTTACGCTGATTATAATGCGTGAAGAAGAGCGGAAGGAGTCAATCGATCTGTTATAGAAGCAAATCGAAGAACGAAGAAGGGCGGGAGGGAGACAGAGGGAGGGAGGCAAGGAGGAGAGAGGGAGAATGGGAGGAAGGGTGGGAGAGAGGACGGGAGGGAAAGACGAAGGGAGGGAGAGAGAGGAAGGGAGAGTGGAAGGGAAGGAGAGTGGAAGGGAGGGAGAGTGGAAGAGAGGGAGAGTGGAAGGGAGGGAGAGAGGAATGGAGGGAGAGAGGAATGGAGGGAGACAGATGGAGGGAGAGAGAGATGGCGAGATCATTTGACACTAACTATTGCATCAGCAAATCAAGAGATCGAAAATTATCTCTCAGATAAGCGGTAATCGGTATATACTTATAGTATCTGAGTGATATTCTTTTACAGTATATAATATAGTATTTAATATTTTAGTTTTCCTTTTAGAACTACGAACGTAGGTAACAGTTCGTAGTTCTCAAAGGAAAGATAAAAATAACGCAGATACGTAAGGCTATTATTTCTTTTATCCCTAGTAAAATACGATGCTAATGGTAATTTTCTCAATGCAATACGATTTCTTTCATAAAAAATGGACAAATTCAATTGTTTTTCTTTAACTTATCAAGTCCGGAGGAGATTTAGTAAATCCCACCCGTACGGCCGGATGAGGTTTTTAAATTTTCACGATTGCGTTGCAAAAACGTTCGAGAAAATTTTTAAAATCATAACTTCATAAGTTTTCTCTCGATTTTTCTGATTTTTTGTGGATTTACGAAAAACATGAAATTTGTAAATATCCATTTTTCGTATCATATTTTACAAACAAACATTGTCGCAGTAGAAGAGAATGTACACCAATCGCTAATTTTCCGGCGCGCGTTCGTGCTTTATATATAACATTCAGCACTGGGAAATCTATGAAAGATATTGATGAACAATCTTAATAAAAGAATAACTTAAATTAGTAATTATTTTATTATACGAATCTACCCTTCTAAACCAATTAGGTGAAAAGTTTTACCTATCTCAACTTTTTCATATCTTCACTGGAAATTTTTAAGTAAATGCAGTATTACTGATTTATTAGAAGATGATTTATTTATAATATAAACGTTTTAGTTATACAGTCATTATTCTTGGTCATTACAAAAGTTACATAGAAGAAATGATTACATTTCGTTCATTGGAAAGGGAGGAGATATGACGATGTATACATGCAAAACACGGAAAACTTTCAAAAGTTAAAATAGCATATGAGTTCTTTCCAAATATTTTTAGAAAATTTACACATACGTAATTGCGTTTAGCAAGAAATGCCTTATAGTTTAGTAAACACTTCTAGTATAATGTGTAAATATATGGAAGAGCTTCGCTGTTCGTGTTTTTTGATGACGTGTCCTCTTCTTGCTCACTCGCTTCACCGCTGCTTTGATCCCACTAGATAGCACAACAGAGAAAGCCCTTATCTGAAGAGAAAAACAAACCCTACATCTTCTTTCAGATGACAAAGAAAAGGAACCCAATTTTGTGGGTTCCCTTTCCTCCGGTATTTATGTGTCACCTTTAGACACCGAAAGTCTCTAGGCCAGTGGTAAAAACTAAAATTCTATCACAAAACTAAATGTATATTATATGTAAACAAATACATAAAAATAGATAAACACAATTTCTGCAATTCCTCTCCGAAAAGAACTAAGGCCCCTTCTCAACTAACTTGCTTTGGGGATGCAAAAAACCTAGCATCCGAACCACCTCGAAGAGGACGAAATAACAGATATTGGTTGGTGTTGACGCTCTCCTATGCCGCGAGGAACAAAGGATCGTGCGGTCATGAAAGCGAATGTATACCGAAATGATTTTACTCAACCCAGTTCCATTCTTCATAAATTGCATCGTAAAAATTTTTAATAAGACGTTTTCCTTTCTTTTTTTACGTACCGAGGAAGACCTTTGTCGCATGACATAAGCCAAATGGCTCCACCCGGAAAAAAGAGTTGAAAAATCGTGCTCTCCTTTGAAAAGATACGCAATTGCTACATTGCATTTCAAACACTAAGGAAAGGTTCCTCGGCGAATTAAAAAGAGATTTTTATACGGAAAAACACCGTCGTATCTTAGCAAAATTGAAAATTTCATCGCAAAATTCAACGTTGATTATATATTTTTCAAAACAGGAAAATAATACAGGACAAGCATTGATAGGAAGTACAAAGGTTCCTCTTTCAAAATATATAAAGGTTATTTTGATTTTAAAAAGTCTCTAGTGTGAAAAAATAAAAGAAATTATGGCTGACGCAGAACGTAATAGTATGTCTGACGGCCGATTGGACAGTTTTCGTAGGGCGTAATAGTACGTCTGGCTACGTTTACGGGTTAATTACTGTATTCGAATTCCAAAACTTACTTGAGACAAAACGGAACGAATGTAACTGATGAAATATTCTTCAAATTCATATAGGTGATATTATCTAGTACTATTACCAGTAAAAATAAGCCTAAGTAGCGCATAAAATTTGTTGAAATTTCTTCTTTTGTATGTTGACCCTATTCTAAGATATAATGCAAACATAAGACGCAGTATCCGCGACGTTTTTGCAGAACGCATCCCTCGCGGATATCGGGGGAGTAGTGTATTACAATTCTTGCGACTACTTGTTTGCGTGCTTTCCTGGAACGCTTCCGTTTCTGGGATACATTTGACAGAACATTAACTGGAATATATCGAGAACTGGTGGTAAGGTTTGGGCGATTTTTTCGTGATACATTGGTATTGCAACTTTTCAGAAAGTTGTCTTCTATCGTAAGATCACAGTTTTGATTCCAGGAGGGTTTATTTTTCCATTTGATTAACACGGGTATGTAAGTAGCAATTAATCACTTGCATTTTTTAATTGCTAAGAATCACCGTAATAGTTCGAAAATTGAAGTTACAAACGACCAAAAGAACGAATTTCATTTCATTTTTGACGATTTTTGAATACGCGCATAATCGGTCTACAGATTAAAGTTGACCTATCGCCAAAATTTGAAGTGAAAATCTTTCATGGTCGCCGGTTTCGTCTAATTGCGTATGATTCGCTGGGATTATTAATTCGCGTCTAATCTATCCACATATTCATTCATTTCATATTCATTCATTTTGACAATGTTTTGAAGTTGAAACAATACCTTGGTTACGATAAATAATAAGACGGTAACAAAATTAACAAATACTAGAGAGCCTGTGACGCTTTGCTCTCACATTAAGTTGATTTTGATATTTAATAATAATTAATTTGATCAAACACATTTATTTGGACAAAAGATGCAAACTTATTTTTTCGTTAATAGAACAGAAGATTCTATTCATTATTAACCTGTATTAGGATTAAGGATAAGTATAATTTAACTTTTTAATTTTCCAAGTGATGTGATAAATAAAAACCACTGGCCTTGCTAAGTTCTTTTAAACTTCTTTCTTCGCAAATATTACAGAATAAACAGGCTCAACGAGGCTCAACATAAAGACATAAATCAACATAAATGTAAACAAACAAAACGACCTAATATCGTCAAGGGGCTCTATTTTAATCTTATACTTTTTAAAAATGTTTTCGCTTGACTTAATTAAATTAATTTAATCGGTTTTTCAACTATACTGCAATAACGAATAAAATGGTTCTTTAATTCAGAGAGGAAAGGTTCACTTATTCTTCAAAAATATTCAAAATCCATGTAAACAAACAAAATGACGTAATATCTTCCAGGGGTTTGCGAGTATATACCCAATATTACCACTCGCTCAAATGAGGTAGCCATGGAAACTGAAAATTCTCATTGTTTAAAAGTCGGGTATTTTCGTATTTTTAACGGATTTACCGGGTAATTAGGAACGTAATTGAATTTTCACAGCAACCAAAACGAACTTCTTTCTTTTTCCAACACAACCGTTTAGGTCACTACTTCGTATCTTGATTTTAACTAATTTTAAAATGCGATTTTATAATGTTCAATACTGATTCCAATGCTTTTCTTATTGAGTGCAGGGGTGTCAGAAACCCCCCTTAAAAAAGAAAATGTTAAATGTCTCCGGTTGAATTACTGTTAAAGAACAGGATATTTCGCATCTTTGCAAATTATAGGTGACAAAAATAGCCCAAACAGCGGCGGAGATATAAGCTTCCCGATAGCCTATAACCAACCAACCAAAAAGTTCGCCTACGACTACGATTACGGTAATATAAAATAATATACCTACCTATGCCTCACTCACTGACACAGAACTCTAAAGGCTATAAATCTGAAATTTGGTATATAGGTATGTCGGGTGACACAACTGACGAGAAAAATAAAAAATCGCAAAAACGTTTATATTTAAGTTGTCTTTTTAACCCCAATGTTCCATTTCAATATCCCTTAAGAAAAGCATGGGATTTAGTGCAAGGATTTTTTAAAATGTATTTTTAAATTCCTTTAAATTGAGATAAGAATTTAAAAATAGAACAATTTCCTATCTAAAAGAACGTAATTCTTAATTTTTGAAAGCAGAATTCAAATACCTAGAGAATTAGCGTAAATAACTGCTTTTAATCGGAAAAAGTGTGAATTATTTCCTCTTTTCAACAATGAATATCTTTAAATACTATGGCAACGACATCAATGCTTTTAAAGGGATCGAATATTATACGTTACGATTGCAGTGTGTTATGCTTTTAATGGAAATTAATGTCGTCATAACGAATTACCACAACTCGAATCTCAAGGGAAAGTATAAATTATTCGAGTATTAGAAAACTGAAGTTGTGGAAATAAATTTTTAAATATTTATATATATACATTAGAACTTATATAACACGAATTTCAAGGGAAAGCAAAAATTATTCGAGTTATAGAAAAATCGAGTTACGAAAATATATTTTTTCGAACTACCATCAAGTTTATTCCCATAAGCATATTAGTTAACTTATTCTAATTTTCAATGTCATGCATATTATAAAATCATCATCACCAATATTTTCTTCCGATAATATGTAAGATTTTACTATATCCAAAACACTAACACGCACTGTGATTGAGGGTATCATAGATCACTGCAATTCTCACGTATTACTGAAAGCACAAACATGACAATTAAATTTGTGATATCGACTGCAGGAAGGAGCGAATAGGTTTTTTTCTCCAGGGCTATAAGGGATCACAGCAGGAGAAGCAACCCCGATAGCAGTGACGGTAAACGTAAAAAGTATTTTTATGTTATGTTTCGTTATTTTTCGAGAAATTTTAACTCATTTCAATTGTTAAATATGATGGCGTCATACCTATTTTGCGATTGTTTTTATCCAAATATGTGCTTAAGGCATGGATGATAGCATAATCTTAATAGAAAATATCCTATTTTTTCCATAATTTTTAATGTATAGGATATTGTCTTAATGATGATTTTTCGTATTGCTCACGCAGTGCGATCTGAGTCACGAAACTTGAAATATGAAAACTTGGACACGAGCCTATTGCCCGAGTATTTGGATATTACGGATAGTTTCCTTAATTTCACGGAAAATCATAAATATACTGCTATTACTCATGTAATTTATTATTTAATACATATAGACTCCACGTGACTGAAGTTCTGTTGCCCTGGAGATCGCGTTGGTTTATTTACGAGTTTATATCTTGGTGTATGGTGATTTTTTTAAGCTATTCCTTATATTAGTGCAAATACATACGATATTAACCAGAAAAATGAATTACTCTTAAGAAACATAACAGATACCAAATGTAGAATAAATTGCAGTTGTTTGTTATTATATATTATCAACGAATCAGGCATAATCTTGAAAACTATGACATTTATATTTAAAGTATATATTATATCTTGATCTGTAGTGTTTGTTCTGCAAATCTTTATTCAAACTACATATTTACATTTTGTGGTTTGAATGTTGAATCATCATGATAATTAACATACAATTTATTTACAAACATGTGCAACAAAATAAAATGTCCATATTTATGTACTTTCGGTAGGCAGGCGTAGGGACACCCCTTCGCAACCTTGTATGTACTTTTCTCGGAACATCGATCTTCGTGGATATCCAAGCACATTTGAACTCTTATACATTTATAGTTGAAACTTTGTGAAAATTCTGCGTTCAGTCCGTCATAGTATTTCACTCCGAGTGCTAGCCACGAGTGTTGTCGTAAGTGAAAAAGCACCTTTTGTATGTGTATATCTGAGCAATTGGTTGCTGAACATTTTGAAATTAGATATCCTGGTCTCTTCAGTTTTTAAGTTTGTTTATAAAATATTTTAAGTTTTTTACCCTTACTAACATGGATAACAAGAAATACACAACGTTTTCGTCTGGAATGGCTGAAAGACTCGAGATATAAAAACTGGCTCATCAAGGTGGATGGAGACGATACAAAGTGCTTTTGTAAGTTTTGCAAGTGTTCATTATCGGCAAAAGTTAGTGACATCGAAAAACATCGTAATACAGTTAAACACAAAAAAGCAGAAGCTCCGTTTAGCTCTCAAAGGCAAACTACTCTTCAGTTCCAGAAGAAGAGTAATGATTTTCAGAAGAAAGAAGGATGTGTTGCACTCTTCATAGCAGAGCATTGTGCAATAAAAACTGTGGAACATCTGAATGATTTGTGCAAAGCCTGTTTTGGTGATAGTAAAGGTTGTAGTGACATTATACTTAATCGAACAAAATGTAGTGCTTTGATTTGCAACGTGCTTGCCCTGCATTTCATTGAGGATTTAAAATATGACATAGGAGAAAGTAACTTCAGCTTAATTATAGACGAGACTAATGACATTTCCGTAACTAAACTGTTAGGTATAATAATTAGATATTATTCCCAATCAAGAGAGAAATTTACAGTGACATTCTTGGATATTATAGAACTACGTAACTGCAATGCAGATGCAATATGTGAATCTATAAAAGCTTCCCTTAAAAACAATGGGTTAGATTTACAGAAGCTAATTGCGCTTGGAACTGATAATGCGTCCATTATGACTGGCGTTAATAATGGAGTTTATAGCAGACTGAAGTCTGATGTTCCTAACTTGATTCTATTAAGATGTGTGTGCCATTCCCTGCAACTTGCTGCTTCCCATGCGACCCGTGATCATATGCCAAGGAACCTTGATTTTCTCGTTAAAGAAATGTATAATTGGTTTTCTTATTCTGCTGTAAGACAAGCTAAATATAAGGAACTTTATCCCTCGTTAAATAATGGTCTATCTCCCCTAAAATTGGTACAAATGTGTCAAACAAGGTGGTTGTCCGTTGAAGGGGCTATAGTAAAAATTTTAGAGCAATGGAATGAATTAAAGGAACATTTTGAAATTTCGAGAAAAAACGAGCGCTGTCATACAGCCGAATTTTTGTATTCAATGTATTGCGATAAGATAAATTGTTTTTTTTTGTTATATTTGAAGCCAATTTTAGGAGAGGTTCAAGCAGTCAATAAGAAATTTGAAGCCGCTTTGAATGATCCCACCAAGTTACTAAATGATTTGGTACATTTAAATGATTCCCTTTGCTCGAAGATCAACAATTCAGAAAGTACTGATACCCTAAATCGACTAAAATCACATAAATATTTAGGGTATGAATTTGAAAAGGAAATATCCGAATGCAAATTTTCTGATGAGATAAACCGTCAGATTCGTGAAAGGTGTAATAATTTCCTAGTTTTACTTCAAAAAGAAATTTAAAAAAGATTACCGGAAAATGTTCGTACTTTGGAGTTAATGTCTTCTTTGAGTGCAAGTCAATGTCTTCAACCTATGAAACCAGAAATACTTAATCTAGCAAAAATGTTTGTAAAAGCTGCATCGATTCTGACTCGTATTGATTGTCAGTGTAAAAAACTACATACGATCATGTGGACAGAAATTTCAGATACGTGTAAACTTTGGCCAGAAATAGCTAGCTATCGAGACTCAACTGGTGGAAATCCTTTTGAGGATATTTCAAATGTAGCTTTAACTGTACTGACCCTACCCCACTCAAATGCTGATGTGGAACGTCTATTTAGTGTCATGAATATTGTAAAATCAAAACTACTAAATAGAATGAGTATTAAAACATTAAAAGCTATTTTGTGATTAGGTACGGTTTGAGAAGGCATGAGAAATGTTGTTACAATTACGAACTGCCCGAAAGTGTTATAAACAAATTTGGATCCACTGATACATATTTTGATACAGTCAAAGACAAAGATAAAAGTGAACAGACAATTGAGGAAGACGTACTTGAAATAGGCTTGTCTTTTTTCGAAGAATTACTGTAGAGTGGCTTCCAACTAACTTTACATATTTGACCTATATATAAATGAAAATTTTATTAATAAAAGACTTCAAAAAACCTACATTATTTATTTTATTTGTAAAATATTATCTTTATTAATATTATATTCATAAAAACGAAGGTAAGTGTATTATATAGATAAATAATCATTATTTTGAAATATTTAAGCACTTTTAATTTTTAACTACTTTTTTAGCGATATTTTTTGAGTTTAGCTACTTTTCAGGGTAAATTTAGCGACATGTTCAAAATAATTTTGGCAACTCTGTTTACAGCTTATGCCTGTCTGCATAGGATCTTCAGATCGCTTCATTCCATCAATTTCTTGCTTGGCAATCTCACCATTTGAGAGGGAGGAGTTTTCTTCGATGTATCTCTTCAAGGACATCCGTTTGGGCAGTTTGATACTAGGTTGGCTAGTTCCGTCCCAACAAAGAAAACATCCGCGTTCAGAAACGAGAAAACTTATCTTCTTCGATAGTTCAGTGGTAGAATATCCGCCCGGCAAGTGGAAGACCCGGGTTCGATTCCCGGTCAAAGTAGACTTTTTTCTCGTTTCAAAATTATTCCCAACTTTTATATAGATAATGACTTTATATGCGTTAGCGTAATGTTATTTTTAATAACTTAGGTTCTGTTATTTAAAATACACAGAACTTGTTTGAAGCTCTTATTCATTCAGCACTTGTATATTCATACTTCATTCAGTAAAAACTTACTACACGGGTGTATATTTACAAACTATTTCTCGTTTTCCACATAATCCAAAGAATTTATACTATAATGGAGCAAGCGTGAGTTTGTCTGTCCGGATCCTGATTGATTGTCGAGAAGCGAAGACCCTGCGTCTGGCGACAAAGAATCATAATTTCTTAACGGCCTTGGTAGAGGGGTGGTTAGCGTTAGCTGCTAGAGTCGCGGGTTCGAATCCTGCCGAGGGTATGGTTGTATGTGTTCGTCTTTGTTAACGTTGTTGCGCTCATTGTAAAAGGCCGTCAACGGCTGTTTATGAGCTAAAATAAATAAATAATATAAAAATTTAATGAATTTGTTTCTGAATAGAGCCAATTTCGCATGAATTTTTAAGTCGGATCACTCTCTTAGAACATATCCTTAAGATCCATCGTCTCTGCAAAATCGAAGATAAAACGTACGATTGGAGGAGACGAATGAAAATTATCGCTACAAGGATATCCACAGGCCACCTCAAAACAAATTAACACTAAACGATACAAAATATAAAAAAGCATGAATATTAACGCGAACATTATCGTGTAACCAGAATCGTGTATTCAGAATCAATCGCAAAATAAATTATTTTTTTAATATAACAAGTAAATATAAACAATTATGTTGCCTAGGAAATGCCAATCAATGAATAACTGTGAAAGAAAATATCAATATTGTTGCCAGTAAATTGAAATAAAGATAATCAAATATTTTGCACGTTAAATAAATAATTATGTTAATGAAGTCAGATACAGATATTTAAATTGATTAATATTTGAAGGACTTTGAGGACATTTTCTGGGAAAGATGCGTGTCTTTCATCTTTAGCTAAAAAGAAAAAAATATTTAAATTTATTTTATGAAATCACGTTTTGCATCCACTAAAAAGTATATAAATCGCTATTTCTATTTTGAGGCAAAAGTATCTACCCAACCTTATTAAAACTCCAATAAAACCATTAAAGTAATGCTTTGATAATTGCCTCCACAGTTCACTGGATATTCCTAAATCACTGATATATTTCGCAGGACTCAGGAAGGAGTATCCCAAAGAAATACTCAAATCTCTCTATATAAATACAAAAGAATAGGTAATGAAGGCGGGTAAAAAACAGTATTTCTAAATACAATTATTTCATCAAGTATGAATCATTAAAAATAGACTTCCTAGTATCAATCTTGGTCTAATCAAAACTAATATCTATCTATCTCTACCTCCATCTGTCTCCTTCCCTCTCACTCCCCCTCTTTCCCCCTCTGTCTTTCTCCATCTTTCTTTCTTTCTCTCTCTCCTCTATCACGTACTAAAACATTCAAAGCACGCTTTTTCTTACGCATCTAGTATAAGGCTTGAGACGACAATAATATCCCGAGGTTTACCAATTACACGGTCGGCAAGGCAACATATCGCTAAAAAGCTAAAAATTCTTCCAATGAATATGATTAAAACGTATAACTTCAGCGATTTCGAATAGTAGGTGAAATTTGATGATAATAATAAGCGCGTTTGGCTATGGAGCTTAGGTCATGAGGTTCGAACCCCTGAATTTTTGATAAGGGATGAAAGCAAACATATATATATATATATATATATATATATATATATATATATATATATTGTAGGTAAGTTCATATAGAGTTATTAAAAAAACATAATTTAATTAGATGTGGGTAGCAGTAAAGGGAACAATGGAGCGTGGTTAGAAAAAACATATTTATTAGTAAGTTCAACATTGTCTTAAGTCTCGCTAAGGATATTTTAATCAATGCACAATTGCTGAATTATTTAAATTACTAACGTAATTGCCCGCCAAATATGTCGGGTATGCGTGAATTAAGTATTAAATTTAAGGCATTTCCCATTCTTCCTCTCTTCCTCTCTCCCATCCTTCTCCCTCCCATTTTTCTTCCCTCTCCCCCTCTCTGGACTTTCTATTCTCATTCTCGCCTTAAAAAAGACCATTATCTATTTATCTCTCCCCCTCTGCCACCTTCTCTGTCTCCCTCCCTCTCTCTCCCTTTATCTCTCTCTTTCTCTTCCTCACTATCTCTCCCTCTCTCTCTCTCTCTCTCTCTCTCCTTCTCTGGGCTTCCTAGTCTCAATCTCGCCATAATAAGGAATTTTTTTATATATATCTCCCTCCTCCTCAGTCTACCCCCTCTTTCTCTTCTCTCTCTCTTTTTATCTCGTTCTCTTCCTCACTATCTCTCCATCTCTCTCTCTCTCTCCTTCTCTGGAAAAATAGAATTCTTAGTCTCAACCTTGACCTAATAAGGAAAATTATCTATAGCTCTCACTCCCTCTTTCTCTTCTCTCTCACTCCTTAAATGTAAGAATGGACCTTCTGGTCTAAATTTCGCCCGAATAAAGACTATTATCTATCTATCTATCTATCCTCCCGTCTCTCTCCTTTTTAGGCGTTCCTTACCAGCGAGGCGGTAATAGCGAAACGCTTTATGGGCAGTGCTGATCCGTCCGTCCGTCGTAGCTTTCATCTCCTAAACCGCTAAACGGATTTTAATTAAATTAATTATTAGTGATTATTAATAATATTTATCGCCAGTTGTAATTTTGAACTTAATCCGTCAATTAGAACTTCCAATTTACGTAATTAATTAACTAAACTTTTACTTGGATCTCGTTAAATGGCATCTGTCAAGCAACAATTAAATACCAAACTTTTCTCTCCCTAGCTCTTATATGATCTGTGAGGTATAGATTAAAAACTATATTCAGATAGACAACAAAATTTACTACATGAATGACTACGAGACCACAAACTTACGAGTTATTGTTTCGGAGATAAATATTTGAGAAAATTCCTAGTAAAACATCTCGTATTTTGTTTATCTCTATCTCTTTATCACTAATACGATTCTCTCGGCAAACAACAATTAAAATCCATTTTTTTTCTATCCCATGCCCATATATGTTCTGTGAGTTGTAGTTTTTAAATTTTATTTGGATAGAAGACAACTTTTACAGCAAGATAGTCCCCGAGACTATATAATCACGAGTTAAAGCATCGGAAATAAAAATTCGATAAAATTCCGAGCAAAACATTGCATATTTTGTTTACATCGTTCTCTAAGACGGTTCTCTAAGAAAAAAACAATTAAAAATCCATTAATTTCTCTCCCATGATATTATATGATCTGTGAGGTAAAGACTAAATAATTTATTTGGATAGAGAACAACATTTACTACAAGATAGTGCCCGAGACCATATAATTACGACTTAAAGTATCTTTCGATGCCCTATCATATGTATTTCCTAAAAAGAACGTCTTTAAAATATCTGTGTATTCCATTAATGGAGTATGTGTACTTTCCATCTTGTTTCTTCCTCTCCTTTCTGTGTCTTATTTTAACATTCAAATCACCATTTCCTTACTTACGTAGCATGAGGATTGAGAGGACTATAAAATCTTGACGTTTAACAATGTCACGGTCGGAAATCTTTAAATTATTAAATTTGATTTAAACGTATATCATAAGCGATTTCGAATCGAAGGCAAAATATGACGTTAGAATAAGAAACTTTATTTATCTTTCTTTAAAACGGTAAAGGTTCAAAGATCGTAGGTCGATTATTTATAATTTTAATTTGCAAAAGAACAAGAGCCTGTAAGTTGTAAAATCGCTTTTTACGAGTTATCTTGTGGGAAACAGAAAGTATCTACTTGAGTCGAACCCAGATCTTTTGTGGGGATTTTTTTCGTAAATGGCTTCTACTGGCGTAGACTCCCCTCCATAGGCCCCCTCCCCTATAAAGTTTCTAACCTCTTCCCTAAAGACATCAATCTCGTCTTCTATTCCCCGATCACTTACGCCAAGCCTTTCCTGAACAGAAAAGATTCCATACCCAATTTATTAAAAAGAGGTATCTATAAACTATCTTGTGCCAATTGTGCCGCTGTTTACATAGGACAGACCGGAAGAAGTTTCAAGAAGGTGATAGATGAACATAAGTGATGTTTCGAATTGCGAACGGCGTCATCACAATTCACCTTGTTGAGAACGGCTATTCCAGTACGTTCAAACACGAGTTTCGCCACTTCGAGTCAAAGGGCAGCAATTTAAACCTCTTAGGGCAGTTGGAAATTTTGATCCATGATGCTACGGACAATGCTGAATTTACTAATGAAAAGGTTTTTTTCTAATCAATCTCCATTGTTCTATTTACTGCTATCCACAGCTAATCAAATTAATGCCTTTTTTACTTTGTAATTAGCGATTTTTTTGTACCTGATGATTCTGTAACAGACAAAACGGGTCGGAATAAATTTCTCAATTGGAAATTTACAAAATTCGTTTTTATTTATGTTATGCAATCTTTCTAACAAGTAGAGCCTTCACATGTTGAACTCGTCATATTTGGCGGGCAATTACGATAGTCGGATGTTTAAAAAAGTAGTTATCGCCGTCTTATACGCTAAAACGACAAATTACGATTTTGTTCCATATATTTTTTGCAACTAAGATTTTTGTCACTCCATTTCATACCGAAACTGAATAACAAAGATGTTCTTTTTTAATATTATAGGATCTTAAAGTTACTCCAGCTTCATAAAATAGCAGCGTTAACGGCATTTATTACGTGAATTCGCAGTTTAAAAAAATAAAACAATCTCATATTGTTCAGCTCAAGGTTGGGCAGCCTACGGCCCTCGGGCCGTATTCTTCCCTCGGGAATACTTTATGCGATCCGCGAGGCTGTGATGAAAAAGGGATCCGTGAAATTCAACACCCACATTCTTTTTTTGTTATTATTATCAGTGGCGCAGCGGACACCCCCGAAAAGCCCATGACCAAAGCGAGCCCAATTTTTTTTCGTGAGGTCGTTAGATTTTTCATGCGGGAATTCAGTTTTGGTTTGGTTGGGGTGCCCACACATTTTTCGGTACGCCACGGGTTATTATCATTATAAAACCTTAAATTTTGAAATCGTAACCCTCATAATCCTTATTTCGACTTGATTTCCACTTGTGTATATTACACCTCGGAATCTCTAGGTAACTTCCGATTTAAACTCTAATCCGGCCCGCCAATAAATTGGTAACTTTCAATGCGGCCTGCCGAAGTATTTGCAACCATTGATGTGGCCCGCCTTGTAATAAAGGTTCCTACCACTGTTTTAGCCTAACCATCTTAACAAAATTCACAGATGAACGATTCGCTTTGTTGAACTAAATTACTGCAACAAAAAAAATTAATCCTTAGAAACTTTCCACTCACACAATACTGTTTTTACGCTGTCTATCTCGTCCTAATGTTTCGCCTTTTCGGATTCGGTTGATAAAAAACTTTTGTAGTGTGGAACATCGCAGGTGCTATCCTTACTTCCTGGTAAAGCGACAGAGAAATTACTTGTACAAAATCAAATAAAATATACTTGGTGCTAATACTCCTGCTTTAATTACGGTCACTAGTTTACAAAGAAAAACGTATACAAACGTGAATTTTTATTGCCTATAGGTAGAACGATGGCAGCCATTGCGGTTTTTACGAAGGGAAATGACGGGTCTAGGGGGTGCTTCAGTATTGACTTCCGCTTAAAACCCGAGGTCGACAGAAAATAAAAAAAGCCACAGCAACACACAGAGATGCCTCGCTTTGAATCGTGGTGGATTCAATACCCTACGAACGCACAACTGAACGAGAAGAATAAAATAAAAAAAACAACAAATGATCCGAATTATTTCGTCTGGCATTCATCACCGTCACGAAATTGAACCGCATACTATCATTTCATCGGCCCTTCTCTTTTTTGCTCTTTCTCTCCCCTCCATCGAATGGCAAGGGGCTTTCGAAGAGGCGTCGATTTGGTTCGGGAAATACCGCATGAATAAAGCGCCGTCACACACACACACACAAATATTCGCCGGCTCGGAGTCGAATCGTCGCCGCCCTGTCGTGCACATCCCTCCTCCGGTCCTTTTGGAATAAAAGGATAGGGGAGGAGAGTTGGGTGGGGATAGTTGGTGAGGGAAGAGTTGAGAGGGAGAGTTGGAGGAGAATTCGGGAAGGAAAGAGTTGGGGGATAGTCGGGGGGAGGGGAAAATTGGAGGCATAGTGTTGGAGGAGGAGAGTTGGGGAAGGAGAGTTGTTGACGAGAGTTTGGGGGGGGGGTAGTTGGTGAGGGAAGAGTTGAGAGGGAGAGTTGGAGGAGGAGAATTCGCGAAGGTGAGATTTGGGGGTATAGTCGGGGGGAGGGGAAATTTGGAGGCATAGTGTTGGAGGAGGAGAGTTGGGGAAGGAGAGTCGTTGACGAGATTTTGGGGGAGGGAGTTGGGGGGATAAATGGGGGATTAGTTGGGGGGATAGTCGATGAGGGGGGAGTCGGCGAGGACGGGGAGGGGATAGCCGGGAAGTATAATCATGGGGGTAGTTGATTTGAAGGACGAGAAATGATTGAGAGAGTTGAGAACGGGGATTCCGGGAGATGAGGGATTGGAAGGACCCTTTTCCATCCTCCTTTCTCATCCCTTTCTATCTCATGCACATTCTCCTCCAATAGTGGAAGACCTCCGTCCTATCATCTACGATTTTCCACGTCTATTCTTGAGATCCTCTCTCTCTCTCTCTCTCTCTCTCTCTCTCTTACTCCTCGATCCTATCAAAGCCTTTTCTACCTTTTTAATGCGATTGGGAAAGGTAGAATTTTTCTGGCACATCCGCCCGCTTCTCTTTTTCTCACTCTTGCAACGCTCACTTTTTCATACCCTACCCGTCCTCACAGCTCGCCTTCTTTTTATTTTTGTCGTGTTTACAGTCAAACGGATATAGTGCTCTCGAGCCGCTTTATACCTCCTTTTTGGTACTAATTTGCCGCAAAACTACCTATCTCCTATCTCCTTCTCCCATATCTCCTTCTCCCCTTTTTGCGAAGTTTATCCCGCCGTGTTTAAGAAGCTTTCATGGGAAAAGCTGTCTCCGTCCGAATCCTTTGCAATGCTCGGAAATTTCTCGTAGCTATTGAAACACGATTAAATCATTTAAAACCTCTGCTTCCAATGCAAGGTTTGCGCGGGTTGCATTCTTGCGGGTGACTTTGTTATGAGTGTCATATAATCAAGAGCCTTGATTCAAGGCTATATGTAATCTGACGGTTTCTCAACTTTTCGTATCTATCATTGGTTATCTATGGACCACATTTCAGAGAAGAATATAATAACCACGACTCATGATCCGTCATACTTATTTAATTAAGGGTTTACCATCGATTCGCAGCCAATAGCGTTTTGTTGCTGCTGCTGCTAATGTACCATTTTCACCATGATCGCTTCTGACTTTGAACTTGCGTGTTATAATAATTTAATCAGTACGATGTACCCTACGGTTACGAAAAGCGCGTAAAACACTCATATTACTTTCTGTAAATGGCCAAAAATCTATTTGGAAATTCACGGGTCGTTGCTTCTTATAAATAAAACTCGTAAATAAATGAGCCGTTTAACAATGTTACGAAACAAAGCATGATTTCTTTCAATATTAAAAAAGCATTAAAAATGAGTTATTGCGTCATAAAGCAATTATTTATTCTTTCCTTATTGTTATGAAATACGTGCATAGTGTTTCATCTAAAAATGTGTTTTATATAGGCCTAGCAAATGTTTTTGTGGTGCTACGCTTCATTCTAGCGCGATCATTACGAGGCAAAAACATAACGATATGAGATAACTCAGGACAAAATGTCATTTAAACCGGTTTAAATTACAAAGCCAATCTGGAGATCTTGTACTCTCCTCCTTGAAAACTCGTGTTAACGACTCACTCGTCAAGAAAATCCTCATTTGCAGAGACAAGTATCGTTTGAGAGCAAATATCCAGACACGAAATTCACTGTTTTTCCGTCATAAATTACGGCAATCGAGACTAATTAGGACATCTTACTTTCTCGATAAGCAGAGTAAGGTAAAATATCACCATTAATTAACCTCAAATTCTGTTTAGATCGTATTTTGCTACAACCATGATTTTCTGGGTCAATCAGGCAAAAACTGTAGATGCACTCACCTAAGAAGTAGAACAATATATATATATATATATATATATATATATATATATATATATATAAACCATTCTTTATTTCTAAATAAATCGTCACAACCAATTACATTGAAAAATTCTGTTCCTTGGTTTTGGATATTTATCGCGGTTCAAAATAGCTCAATAAATCGTATTTGTAACATGGGTAATCATATTTAAAGCAATTCAATTTTCATTAATCGTTAGTTATTCATAACAATAGGAATAATAAAGCAGTGGCTGTAAAAGAAAAACGTTTTCAAATTTTAGACTAAAACCTCAAAATTTTCACCCTTTTATTAAACGATTGAATTTTAGCAGTAACTGAACCAATAAACATCACCAGAAGTAAATTCCGGAGCAACTGAACGTTGGAATTATTTTCCAGCAACACCTAACAAAGTATATTTATGTTTCCATACAAACATATTCTTTGTTTCGGAAGCCGCGAACCGTTAAATATAATATAATAATTTAGTCACCGTGCAGCATTCGTACTAAAACATTAATCGTATCGGTAGATTCGGAGAACATTTTTTTCTTTTTTTATCGTCGAAGAGCGAAGCAGAACTTTTTCTCGTTGTCCCTTTCGTCTTTCGACGAAATCATCTCTCTTGCAATCAACTCGATAAGCTGCGGTGTGAAAAAAACGGTTGGAAAAAACCTCCCTCTAGATCTCTCATAAAAGGTATTCCCGGATTATAGGCGTTGTCGTTGAATGCCGCGACGTTCGACTCCTCGACCTCTAGATCCACGTGACCCACATTCGGAGGCGTTGGGTGTGCGTGTGTGTTCGTGTGTGTGTGTGTGTGTTTGTCCGTGTGTGTGTGTTTGTCCGTGTGTGTGTTGTGAGAAAGGGGATATCCCGAGGCCTCCCTTCGGTGCGCCCTCTTAAGCCCCCCAATGGCGGTAGAGGAGGACGGAATAAAATGCTTGGCGAGAGACGTCGACGGCACTATGTCAACCTGCGTGAGGGCGAATACGTCAAATGGTCGGTAGAGGGAGGAGAGTTAAGGGCGAGAATCGATCTTAGCGGAAAGGGGTCCACAGAGCAAAAGATGAAGTGAGCGAAAACGGCGGAGGAAGGATAAAAAAGGTGAGAAAGTCGGCGTGGATGAAAAAAGAAGAGGCTAAAGATATTGAAAAGGGAGAAAGGGGTATGAGATTGATAAATAAGCGAGGAAAATTTAAAGAAACGCGAAATAGGAGACGCTGATGAAATAATAAAATAGGAATGAAGTATGTTAACTGAGATGTATTTTTGAAAATTATAAGGACGATGTGGAAACTAAAATTAAAATAAACGCATTATTTACAAAAATTACACTAAGAATATATAAAAATACGTCAAAAAGAACATGTAGCGTAGGAATAATTTAAGTCTAGATAAAAATCGACAGTCGATGATAAAGATAATAACAGTTATAACAATACTATCCAACTGTTCGCGAAATCATTCCATTATTCACGTTTGCAATCTTCGCTTTTATATTAAATTACAAAATCGTAAAATACAATTTATTTGTTCAAAGAATTAACAACCTCATCTTATGATAGACCCTAGAAATACTCTATCGGTGAATTTACGTTGAAGATTGCTGCCGTGTAGCCGATATGCACATTTGGTTTCCGCAACCATTTTATGATTTTGGAGAATTCTGATTTATCAGCTAAAATTAATTTGTCATAAAAGTGGAAATTGGCGTCAGCGCTGTTAATTATCTAAGCAGTTATCTGTGTCTTATATGATATATTAAATCCAAACCATATAAAGTAATTTAATTTAAAAATTGTTACTATCATTCGCAAAGTTTTTCTCTATGGTAAAATCACGCAAGTCACATAGTAATACAAATATATAAGTTATTATATATTGATAAAAGACATAAATTCTTGTGTATTAAATATCTTGTTAATAATATATAGAAAAACATTAATACGGAAAAGGAATGAAACAGAGTTAAAACAGAAACTACATTGAAATAATAAATGAGAAAAACTTAGTTGCAATCGTACAAGCCGCAGAACGCAGCTGATCAAAGTTCAATGAAACCTAGAAATTCTTCTCGGAATTCTGAGATCGGTTTGCTATGCGGAAAAACATGCGGGAACATAAAAGCAATTCCATATTCGTAAAACTAAATGCAAATAGGATTTATCTACCCTTATAGTAGCGGATACAGGATAGGGGTAATAGAGAGATGCAGGGCGGAAATGTGTGTTTACAACAAAGGAAAAAAGCTTAAAGGAAACGACAGATGGAGTAGGAAGCGTAGGTCTAAAAAAAACACCAGCTCGGTGCACCCTCTTTTGTTTATTGAAGACATTTATTGGAAGAGAGACATGGGGATAGCGCTTGGCCGTGAATATAATCCCGGAGTAAATTTTACTCCCACTCAATGCAGAGAGTTGCATGGCGTCCAAGAATTTCCCCGGAGGCCTAACCCAGGCATCCTCACCGGATTGTTTAGGTTTAAGCGAGAAATTCCGGAGCAGGGCGATGGAGTGTGTGGGAGGAGGGGGTTAAGCCTCCGCTTTCAGCGTGACGTCACAACACAACAATGACGCCTATTTTCGAGAGGGGGCGGGGGAAGTGGTGAAAACGTCGGGAAATTTATACTAGGAAGACTCGAGGCGAAAAGGGAAGGAAGTGTCGTTTAAAAGCGGTTTCGGAGTTAACGATAAAGAATTTCGCCTCAGAGTTTTGCGGAGTGCCCTGCGGAATTTTGATAATGGCATATTGCGGGAAGAACTTTTCCACCCTCCCTCTCTCCCCTTTTTAAATGGGTTAGGATGGACGCGTATTAATTTTCACATAAACGCGGTTTGAAACTTTGCAATTTATCGCGGGGGATGTCGGTTACATCCTAAATGGAGTCTCGGGAGAATGGGGAAATTAAGATTTTCACGATGTGCCTCCGACATTGACGTTTTGGATAAAATTCGTGGAAGTCGTAAGCAGCGTGATGAATTATGAATTATTTCAGTCTCCCTATATCCATTTTCTTTTATAAAAATTAAATAATACAAATCCCTCTCCACCTTCTTAAGGGCCAATAAATATTTGAGTATTTTTTTATACAAAACTTTCGGCTGAAAATCCGTTTTTCATAAGTATTAATTATTAACTTTTACACTGCATTTAATAATTATTCCATATTCCCTGGGGTACTCTGTTTTTTATCATAAACACTTTTTTAAATATATACAGGGCTCCAGAAATACACTCGGCAACTCGCTGCGGGCGAGTTAAAGAAGGACAGTGGCGATATGATTTTTAGTCTAACCCCCCAGGAAATGAATTGTGTGCGAGCGGCTTTCATCAAGTGGCGATTAGGTTTTAATTTCATTTAAGGAATAACTGATCATTATAACCTGGTAGAAGGTATTCTGTATGATTATGATACTTATAAAATGTGATTTGAAAAGATTTCTAGGGAAAAGTTTATATTCGTGAACCCCGATATTTAAACCGGACATAGTCGATTTTTTTACCCCATACGTAAACATCCAATGAGCGTATATTTGTCAATTATACTGTTAGAAGATGGGATTCTTTCTACAATTCTCATTTTAGCATAGAATGGTTCAGGAATGCTATTTCTAGAGAATTGGTTCCGAGACCCCGTCAGTGGAGTTAAATGTCCGCTATCATATGAGTCCATTCCTTTTGGTGTTGGCACCGTGAAATTCGGCCTTTGTACAGAGTTCCTCGTAAACTAAATCGTCCATTGCATTTGAACCGTTAAAACAACATTAAGTCCTCTTTTGGCGAGGAATTTATCGTATTCGCATGGAACTTGGCGGGTGCCAACTCATGGTCCAAAGAGACCTCGAAGATTCGTATGCTGCAAATAAATACGCCGGAAAATAAACGCGTAGCTGCAGCTGAAGGTTTCTTCAAGAGGTTTGAAGGTCGAGTCCTGGACGAAGAATGGAACGGAAAATGTATGTCCTGCAGCCCCGCGGAAAATAGGTCCCACTTCTCCGTCCAATTACTTTCAATTCATTCCTTTTCTTCTCCTTGTCTTTGCATAAAGCATAAACTAACCGGACGAAGTGTTTGTGTCTGCGTAAGGCAAACATTTAATTTCAGACGGAAGAAAATAGACGAGAAAATTATTTCAGAAAAATTTGAGATTATTTTCATTCACTCTGAAAGGACTATCGAAGCCAAATTTTCGCCAATTGTGTTTTCAACGATACGATAACGCAATCAATGTTTTGTACCAAGCGTGAACTAGAGAATCGATTTATATCAGATTTTTTTATCAAAATAGTTATTACCTTGAGTCAAGTGAATGAATCCGTTTATGAACAATTGTAGCGGATTTTCTCGGCAAACAAGCTGTAATTTAATAAGCACTAATTATGCTATTTCACATAGGGGAATAATTTTATCACTGTTGAGGTTTCTTCAAAATTTCGAAAACTTATTTCATAAAAAATGTTAGTCGTTATCCACAAATGACAGAGGACTGATAATTTTTTTCTGGTTAAACATTGATAAACATCCTAATCATTGTACGCTTTTGAAGAAAATTATTTTTCATTTCCAAATCAAGCATTTAAGTACATTTAAAAAGTATCTTATAATAGTGTATGCATGTTATCATTTAGTTGATGCTTAAATCAACATGCTGTAAATTAATCTGCCAATTACATTTAGTTAATTTTTTAAAAATATGATTGAAATTCGCGAAAAGACATTTATTTTTCTTATATCTCCGAATTATTTTCTTTCCATTTTTCATGACTATATTATGTCATCCAAACATTAAATTATACCATGATATTTTATGTAGAACATATCCATTAATCTGATATCTTGATAGCATCGTGGGTTTTAAGTCCTCGAATAATCATGTGGGTTGAGAAGCGTTAAGGAACGAATAACCCGTTTCAATTATATTTATAAACTAGATCCTTTTATCCCATTGTTTAAAAAAAGATTTCTTTTATGCGTCATTTCATCTTTTTATATAGTGCCACTGGTTTAACATATTATTCCTAACATTTCCCTTTGAGAATTATGTCTCAAAGGCACAGTTGAAGGAGCTAATTCCAGAAAAACAATCCACTCTTATTTCTCTCTCTCTCTTTTTCCTCCAATAGCGGCCCTGCTGAAAGCGAAAAACAAATGAGCGTCGTTACCATGTTACCGTTGTTTCCATTCTAGATGTTGCCTCATACGGATCTCTTGTAACCTGCCGTTCTTTGGCAAATGATATACAGGAGTTCTCCGTGTTCTCTACCTTTGCTTTTCTTTTTTTAACGGGTCCTTGGCAACATTTGATTCCCTTCTGCGAGACCACAATCTTTTGAGGTTCTTCTAATGATTATTGGGCGCCATGCTAATCTCTCTATTTTTTGCATGGCCAAACTACTCCTGTACGACCAAATAATTACACAAATCTTCTTACAGTACAAAGGAGTAATGTCGTGTCATTTTGTGAATTATTTACCTGACCCCTGCAGCGGAAATTTGGTGACTGCCCTTAAAATACATACGTCTGCACTTGCTTTGGCTCTTATTCAGTATAACGACTCCATGCTGTCATATAATGGCGCCTTAAAAACAAGTTATTGAACGTGTCTCTTTCCTGCTATTTTTAGTATTAAAATAATGGTGGTACGTTTAATTGCAGAAAATAGTTTGCCCAAGATGTCACAAGATAAATTACTATTCTATTTCATAGTTTATTTGAGTCACCACCTTTACGATTATTTTTGTATGAATTTATTAATCTTTTAGGAGAATATGAAAGAGAAAAATAGAAGAATTTACACATATTACATTCAATATATTAGCGCTAATGCGGATATATTTAAAAACTTCGTGCCAATAAATTGTAGCACGACGCACACCATATCATATGCATATCATTCCAACATTTATACTTATACGTAAATACATTTCCCGACTCGCGGAGAAATATTTATTGCCAAAAAGGTAGATAGTAAATTTTTTTTTGGTCGAATGATTATATTGTATTGGAAGATAACTTTGGGACACAAAACATCCAAAAAGAGTGTATCTGAATGTATTTAATAGAGCTCATTTTTTTCTTTATAGAATGAGCCATCAAAAGGTTTTAAAAAAGCGAATATTGTTTGACAGATAAGTTTTTTCTGGCGTATTTAAGTCGATTGTATCAACTAACAAAGGATAATAATCTGGATCCTTATACGCAATGCGGTGCATTTGTTATGACGAAGCTCCTTCAACATATTCCTACAATAGGAGATAATCTACGGAATCTGTTCCACATCGTAGATAGGCGTGAATAATTGTTTCTATTTTCTTTCATACAATCCGAAGGGAAGTGAGAAAAATATTACGCCGAAGATACGTATAAGAGGAAAATTCTCCAAGGTATTTTTCTTAATAAATAACAAAGTTATATTTCAACTGCGCTATTAAAATTGAGGTTAATAACGCCTAAAGTTACGGAGTCTTTCTTTAGAAAACGTATTTAGATGGCTGAAAATGATAATATCATCATTTAAAATAAATATATTATAATAAGTTTATAGCATATATTTAATGGATTTCCTGTTATCATCTTAAAATTAATCAATAATATGGACGCGATTTGTTGTTCTCTCAATTTAAAAAATTATGTAACATTATTTTTTCAAATCTATACTACCGTAAAGTATCCCAACTTAAGTTCAAAGAATGCGTTTTACTGTCAATGCACTGGACATTTGATTGCAAAAATTGCTCTTTTCCACCAAGGAATCCTTCATTAATTTCATTTAGCCGCATATAACATTTATTCACAATTTCGGTCAGAGATAACAGTTTAGTTTATCATCATCCTACTATTCCACTGACTTCATTCATTCATTCATTCGCGTTCTGTCTTACGACAGGTCCTACCAATTCATTGATTGGTTTAGACTAGGGAATATATATACACGGTGTGGTGGTTTCCCGTTGCCTTCCACACCGGACACACACGGAAGGGAGGAGGGAAACCCGGTGCCGGCATTTGCCTACTCTTTGCGAAGAGCACCAAGGAGGCCACTGTTTAACGTCTCTTCTGAAGGACAGAACGCTGAATTTGCGCATCTCCTCAAATCACACAAACAGAGGGCCGGGCGACCTTGGGGAAATCCTGCTTGCGCAGGATTCGTGCCTGCTGCCTTTTCAAGCAGCAGACAATTAGCAGACAATTAGCAGCTAGCGTCCTAACCACTGCACCACCGGCACTCCTCCATTGACTTATAACAGTGCAATTTAAACATTTTCATTTTCCTCCTGGACAGTTTTATTAAATTTTGGTGCTAAAACTCACTTTTGGACATGAAATTTTCCTGAATTGGAACTCACAGATGAATTTGTAGTCATCTCTTTGTGGATTGCCTGGTATAACACTTTAAATAGCTCTGATATAATAATATTAGGGAATTATTAATGATTTTAGAAAAATATTTGTCGTCAAATTTATACTTATAGTTTGATCCTATACCTTGAAACAATTAAGTTAAAAAATATGGTATCTTAATAATTATGTAAAATTGAGGAAAGTTAAAGAAAATCAAGACAGAACATCCCGTTTTAATTAAGACTAATTTATGACTCTAAACTAAACTCTAAACTTTAAAGATAATTTGGGAAATATATGTGTACTAGACAGTTTTGCCATTTTATCGTTTTTCACGCTAAATTTAGCGCTTTTTCGTTTTGTCTACCGCCTTTTTTTAGCGTTTAGCGCCATGGTGCTAATTTAGCGCTAAATTTGACGCCTTTTTCTCATGTAATTTATTAAACGTTTTAACCTACCTCCAATGAGGAGAAGAAAAATGAATTCCAAATAAATCAGATTGCATTGATCTAGTCTGAGAACGCCGAGGGTGGCCATCCATCCTAACCGAGGCATATTAAAAAAAAAAATGGAAATGCGTAGCTGGGAAAACCAGGAGAACCAAAAATTCCCTCGGTACACCCCTTGCATATGTTTTCCATGCTGTAAGACACTCAACATGAAAAGTGCCCCGAAGGCCACCAACTAAATAAGAGAAGCGGCATAGCAATTTCACAAACGTACGCTGAAATTCTGCAGTCCCCAACGGGATTTTAAAATTCTATGTGATACGACCCTTTAATGGTTCGCTGCCCTAAAATGCGGGTTCAGTTGCTCGGCCGCAAGAAAGAATTTTGCAGCAAGCCGGGAGGCCTATCTTGGTGGTGACTTTTCTCGACATTTAATTGATTGTAATGCAGACGCAGTATACGTGGCTTTAAAAAAATCCCTAAGAAATTATGGATTAGATTTGCAGAGACTTTTTACTTTTGGGACGGATAATTCATCTGAAATGACTAGTGATAATAATGGAGTGTATGCAAAGTTAACGGATTGATATTCCCCATTTGCTTTAGATTATGTGTGTGTTCTACACACTATAGCTTGCAATTTCACATGCCGTCCGTGAATATCTACCACGAAATCTAGATTTTCTTATTAAAGAAACATACAATTGGTTCTCTCTTTCACCTATTGGATAGGGTAGATATAGGATATTTTTTCTAAAATTAACGACGGAATGGCTTCTTTGAACAGTTCAGTTAAGTCAGACAAGATGGATATCAATCGAGGTTGGGGTTGTGAGAATACTTGAGCAATAGATTGATATAAAGAGTCATTTTATTGTTAGTGTAACTGAGCGCTGTTACAAAGCTGAACTATTGTGTTCAATGTTTAGCGAGGAAAAAATGTATTGTTTCTTTTATTTTTGAAACCTATTGTTGCAGAAGTAAAAATGGCGAACAAGAAATTTCATAATAATATGTTCAGCTGTTTCCGAGTTATAACATGCGGACTAACGGACGGACGGAATCGACCTCCCCTATATGCATTCACTTCGTACAGAGAACGCATAATAACCCATTTGTTCACTCGTCTACATATGCTGAAGCCGGGTTCAGTAATATTCGTCTCAATGGCAACAGTCCGATAATGTGCGATTTAAAACGCTAAAACGCTGTTTTTATAGAATTTCAAGCAAAATACAATTAATTATCAACATTTGGTGATAAGAATTAGAATCTAGTCTTTTTCCCTTAGAACAGCAAAAACTCGCTCAGACATCACAAATTTAAGGTACCTATATTAATGTATTAAAGAATACATCTCTGCACGATGGATTTGAAAGTTCCTATGTAATAAAATAGGAAAACGCCGTTCCTGAAATTGAACCTGGGACTTAAATCTTTGCAAAATAAAATATAGCCTGACGGTGGGCCCTGGTAGCATGTGCTTCATACCAAGTTTCACGAAAATAGGTACATTAGTTCAAAAGTTGTTAAAACCATCTTAAAACTAGCGTTGAAATTTCGTGAATTTGATGACAGATGCGACGCATTACAAGCATTTACTCGTAACCGGTAACAATGTTAATCACCCTAACGGCGAAAAAAGATTTTCACGTAAAAATCAGTCAGATTTTCGCGTTAAAAACTAATTTGTGGACCGATTCGAGGCGTATTCAAAATTTAACGGCAAGAATTTCAAATTTCGATCTTTAAGGCGTTCCTTGTTTTAAGTGTCCAATTCCTGTGATGATTTTAAGTAATTTTAGTATTAAAATGGTTAACTTGTTACACTCATCTACGTATTATTGATCAGATTAATATTTAAAGTAGCGACGGCTTGTAATTTCTGAAAGTTATATCGAAAAAGATTAGAGAGTGTTTGAGTGGTAAGCTTTTATTTTATTCTCGCAGTTTGATCGACAGAAAGCAATAACGCTGTGCGAGTAAGACGTTTTGGGGATGATTTACGGACAAGCAGTCTCTCTGTATTGCTTCGAATAAAAGTTATGTTTACTGTTCATACATTTTTGTGCAAAATGTGCCTCATGCGGCTCTCGAACTTAGGAAGATTATAATATGCGGCTCTTAGGGCAAGCAGTTTTGGCCAACCCTATTATATAAGCTCGAAAATAGAAATAAATAGTACCATTAATATATTTAAAATTAACCTTGTTAATGGGTAGATATAATGTATATATTTGCGAGTATAACAAATTACAACATCGATATTTGGAAGATTTTAAATTTATTGAAAACACTTGTTTTCGCCAGAAATTTAATTTCATTATCAGCTAAACTTAAATAATATCAAATAAACTGATTCAGGTTATTCATTATTAACTTTAATTCTTAAGTAAAATCGATGGCCAGTGAGACTTAAATATTTTAACATTTTATGTTTTATATAAAAAAATTGACCACCGCCATACACGGACCATGACGGTAAGCAATACAAATGCATAAAGTGGATTACTATTCCCTCAAAGATTTCTGGAAATAACAGGGAATATTTGATCAGAAAATATATTCGACCACTGCCATACAACGAAAATTACAGCTCGCAATTTTAATACAGGAAGAGAAATTATAATCCCTCAACCACTCCTGTAAATAACAAGAATATATTGTTCGATAAATATTCACTCCCTGCCATACACCAACCAGATTGTCTAGCAAAATTAATAGATGAAATGTATTCCTAAACCCTCAATAATATCTGAAAATACCAGAAATATTTGGTTAAAAAGATAATAATTTCTTGTAAGAATCCCACATAATGCCATCGAATGACGAGTTAGTAGGCCAATGTTAAGAGAATTCAACCCATACCCGCCGGATGACGAGTTATGAGGACACTCTCAAGAGAATCCCACCTACATCCGCCGGATGACGGGTTATTATCTGAAATTTGGTATTGGATAGTTTTACTAAAATTGGTCGACCGATTCCAATTCTGGATACAATTAGACAACAATTACGACCACTTTACATGAAAATCTACAAGTAGTTGACAATGTTCCTTTGTTTCAACTCGGGAACCGCTCTACGTATTTTGTTGAAATTCGGTATTTGTGTGTTTTACTAAAATTTGTATACCGTTTTTAATTTTGGTTAAAGTCGGACAATAATTACAACTACTTTACATAAAGACATGCATGTCTTTTACAAAGTTCCTCGCTATCTTGTCGTTGAATACTCATCTGTGCTCAAAATATTGAGAACATTGTGAAATCTCATACAACGCATTTGGAAAATCTGCATACTCCCACGTGGAGTACACCTTTCCAATCTTGTTTTAAAATGCAAATGAAAACAGTTCATCACTATTTCCAGCTAGTTTTGTGTATATTTAACTCCGCTATAAGGGTATAGATTATTTACTGATGCACATGCGCAGCGTAAATTTGGATAAATATTTAAACAGAGGAATTTCTCTATCTATCGTTTTTTGGCGCCATTTTATATCATTTTAGCGCCTGCATAGCGCCATTTGAGTTTGGATCTAGCGTTATTTACAAATCTGAAATGGCAACAACTTGACGTATATCGTTTCAATCTAAAAGCAAAACAAATCTGGTGTTCCAATATACGTATTTATGGCTGCTAGAGCCATTAATATTATTTTATTGTACTATTATTTCATTATACTAACTCCCTGTCATGTTTTCCAAGATATGATAGCTGAATTGAAATCAATTAAAATTTTCATGGATATCCTATTATTTAAGCGCTTTATTGTTCGCGCACGAAAATGGCGTCCCATTATTCAAAGAAAATAAGGAGGTTGTTGGTATAATAAATTATAGCGTCGGAGATGAAGAAAATAGATACCTCCTGGTCTGCGGTTTTATTGCTTCCTGAATTAATGAATATTTCCGCCATAATGCTTCTTACCTCAAGGCTGCGCTGCGGAAACGACTTGGCACATAGATTCTTAAGCCCTTTACCGCCTCCGGCGCCCCTTTCTCTTTCCCTTTCCCCGTTTTCGCGGAAGTTCGCCTTGCTTTTGTTTTAATTAAATAAACCTCTCGGTTCTTTTGACAGTTGCCGACGGAACTGCGAGGAATTTCAGTCAATGGAACCTACTTTAAATTCTAATAAATGACATAGTTTCTTCAAACTTTAGAATAAGGATTGACTCGAAAGTTTAAATATTCACGGCAATCGCGGGTATAAACCAACTTTACCGGATATAAAACAAATGAAATGCAGAGGTTGTGCATAATTTCTTTTTACGAACCGTGGTTGAAGACGATCAGTTTTTATGAGTTTAACCGAATTTACCCGGTTATCAAACGTACATTATAAAACGACTGCGCGTGGATGTTTTTGCTTAGACACGATGAATTCTAACTTCTCATTGCAAATGAAAAGCCGAACTGGTGTCAGAGCAGCTACCAAATGCATGTGTATAGATGCTTTCGTTAAATCTGCTAGGCATATAATATTTCCCTCTACCTATATTTAAAAATCAAACGACAAGTTATTCCAATGGAAAAAATACTTGCCTGTAATCGTTATCAACCCTTTGTCAGAAAGTTTAATTCACCTACAACAATCACATTGAAGTCTTTAATGTTGCGCAGCATTTTCAATCAAAACTACAATTTTAATTGCCTAAAGCCTTTTTCCTCAATTTTATTAATTTGATTTTCAAAACGTACGTTAGCACGTAGAATATCAAACGTTAGGTATGTAATCATCAGCTGTCAGGCGACTTTCTCGGTATCTATTTAATTTTCAGCCTTTTCCCAATTAAGAATATGCTCTATAGAAGCAAAGTGCCTCAACTTTAGCTATCAGGGCAGTTTTATTTGGTCAAGCGTAAAAAATTCTTATATCCTCGTCGCACAAACAGGCATGAAAAAAATAAGAGAAAAATATGTGACAAAAAAGTGTTCATTATATTTAGTGTGGTCTTTATGATATTATCCTCAGTGAAACCTTCAGTATAATTGGGGAATTTGTTTTCGTACACATTTTTCATCCGAAAAAGGTCTTCCGCGCTTTCTTTTGGAGGTAACCGAACTCATCTCCATACTTTTTACGAACTACTGCATCAAGTGAGCATAGTATAGCGCTTGGAAAGATTTACATACTGAATACAAAAAAATGGCATCGCACGCCACAATTCTATTGAAATTAGAGCTTAAAGACAAAATTATCAAAGATGTTATCATGATTTCGGAAATTATCAAGAATTTATGCCCTTTAATAAAGGTCACGGATTCAGTGCCGCGAGGTTGGAATTTTGAACGATAATCAAATATTTCATTAATAGAAACCGGAGGAACTAATTTGTTCAGTAATTTTTTCATTGTTCTTCCATTAAACTTGATTGATGAAATTACTTTGATAACGGCGAAAACATTCAAATTTACTTACTATCATCATTCTATATAGACGTTCCTTACAGAGGAGGATATAACATACTAGTAGTTGGTGCTTGCATGCTGCAAGCATTTCATATCACCTTGAAAAAACATTCATTTTTCAGACAGACATTTCATCATTACAAATAGTCTTTTAATTCTAAGTATTTCACCTCCGCAGCGATTTTCGTTTTTCCCACATGTAAAAATTATAGTTTAAAACAATCCCCAAATGTTGCAATTTTAAACATTTTGCACTATCTTCATTATGGAGTACTAATGCTACACATTTTAGCCAAATTTTAAAGTTGTAGCACTTCTAGAAGTAAAATAATATTTTTCTAATTGTTTAAATTTAAATAATTTTAAACAATTAGATAAATGTGCTACAAATTTAAAATTTAGCAGAAAAGTGTGCATTATTAACCCAATTCGAAACATTTATAATATTCCTAAAATTGCAAAAATTTGTAATTATTTTACTCCATTATTGTTCCATAAGGAAAAAACGAAAATCGGTCCAGAGAAGAAATTTCCATGATTCCCATGATGAAATATCTCTCTGAAAAATAATTAGTTCTTCAAGTTGAGATGAAATGCTTGCAGTATGCAAGCACCTTCTACTAGTATATGTATATATATATATATATAAACGTGAACTGCAAGAGAAATCGTAGTGGAAAAGATGTTCATGTGGCATCAGCATTAAAACTTTGCTTTACTAATGTTCGCGAACAAGATGCCCGTGTTGACGGTCCGCTGATGTAGCAGAAAGCAGAAGAACTTCCCAAGAAAATGGAGAAAGACGATTTTGTTGCAACAGACGGATGGTTTCACCGTTGGAAAAAACGGGAAAACATTGTTTACAAACGCACGCGTGGTGAGCAACAAGATGCTGATTTCTTAGGAGTCGAACGCTGGGTTGAAGAGGAGTGGCCTAAAATTGTTTCACAATTTTCGCCACGTAATGTGTACAATGCAGACGAGAGCGGACTTTACTATCGTGCGTTGCCTGAACACACTTATTGGTTAAAAAATGACAGTGAAAAAGGATGAATAACTTAGAAGGAACGAGTAACAATATTATGTTGTGCAAGTATATCTGGCGACAAAGAAAGGCTTTTGGAGATTGGTAGAACAAGAACCTAAGGTGCTTTAAAGGTGTGGATAAATTACCCGTTGACTACTACTTTTACTCCAATGCCTGGATGACGGCCTTGATCTTTAATGAGTGGTGAATGAAATGGGACAACTGTGCTGCACACATTTTTTCGTTTTCATTAAGACATATCAGGGTCGTTTCCTTACTGGCTAATACGACATCACTAATACAACCATACGACCAGGAAATCACCCGAGCCCTAAAGTCTTACTACCGTCGGGAAATGAGCACTAAAATCTTGGAAAATATGGAGGACAACAAATGATTCAAAGGTTTTGGCAAAAAAAAATAAAGGCCCTGCATCATTTAACCATGTCATGGAATCAAGTGTCAGCCAACACCATTCGGAATTGTTTTCAGCATGGGGGATTTTCGAAAGAAGCCAAAGAAACTGAGGAAATTGTAGACATACAACCACATGACATGGCTGTAAGCGAATATGAAGCTTGGATGGCAATTGATCAAAACATAAGTGCTGCTGCTAAGGTGACAGAATACGACATCTGTGAGACTATAACTTCCGCAGACCTCTAACTGCCAGAGGAAAAAGGTATGACGAAAAAGAATAGGATGCCCATGAAATATCTAAACCTCCAACAAATGCTGAAATGCGACAGGCTCTAGAAATTTTGCGACGTGGCGTAAAGCACAGGTCAGAGGATTTCCATAAGCATTATGAATATGAACATTTTATTAATGACCTTCTCAGAAAAGACAATAGACAATCAACTTTAAAAGAATTTTTCTAATTCTTGATTTTAATACACCTTCTTATTTGTTGATATACTTTCTTTATTTGTTTTAATGGTGTGCATCATGGATTACGAGGAAATAGTGTGTTTCATATTGTTGTAATTATATAATTTTTATTGATGACTTTGATGCAAAATAATTTGATGACTTGCTCGAAGAAATAGTGGACAGTTAACACCAACTATTCGACATTGCTTGATTTTTAATGTTTTATTTGTCCACTTCTACATTTTATGTAAACATTTCCGCTCTTCTTCAATAAAAAATGCTGAACAGCTGAACACTTGTTTCATCGGTTATTGTTATCAATCGATTATTGATATCAATTAAGCTTTTTCCAGAAGTGATGACCATTAGCGACGTCCACTGTGTGTGTGTGTGTATATATATATATATATATATATATTACTTAATAAATTTGTTCCTCCGGTTTCTATAAATGAAATAATTGATTATCATTCAAAATTCCAATATATATATATATATAATTTTTAATTTCAACCTACAATTTAAAACTGACAACCATGAGAATATTCCATTTGGCCTATTCAAAATCTTAATATCCAATGTTAGTATATTCTCTTGCAGATCTCACCGAAATTAATCTATCGTATTTAAGAGATGTGAAGGCTCTAGAACTTAATGCGAATGACGTTTACATTAAAAATATCTCACGGATGTCTAAGCGCTGGTTTTCCAAATTGCGATCCAAGCTTAAAGGTTTAGCGCTACTCATTTTTCTTCTTCTTCGGATTTGTCACAGACTCCTTAGGCGTTAATCCGGATCACCAAAACATCCATTTCTTCAGGGCGAGCTACTTTTCCTCCTGTTTCTGCTTTGTGACGCGAATGAATGTTGATGGATAACACTCTTCTCTAATCCAATTAAATGGAAACATCGTCATTAATAACTTGGCTCTCGGATTGCAATCCAAAGTGATAAAATGTAGAAACTATAATAATAGTAAATGTCTCGCCTTTTGCTTGCTCCTGGAAATTCGGCGCTGAAAATATTTTTTTGGAATGACTCTAATCGCTATGCATATTTTTTGTTCAAAAAGTTTCTTTCTCCAACGTGTTGTTTCTCAAATATGTATATATTGTTATATTTGAAACGGCCGCCATTTTTTTCAAAATGGCGGATAAAAATTAAAAGTTTTTCTGCTGTATCCTAACTAGTAGAAACAAAATGTCGTTTACCGTATTTGTCTACGGCACACAGTTCCTGAGATACAGGAGGTTACCTACGGACGGAAAGACACTTCTAAAATAATATCAATATAAATAGCTGCTTCTTACATATACTAGCTGAAAGGCCCAGCTTCGCTCGGGAAAGAGTTTTCTTTTAAGTAGAAAAGGATTTTTATTATTTATTATTTTTATTAATATATCACTTTTTATGTCATATTACAATGAACTAATACAACAAATTATGAAATTTACGTACTTTCGCTGTTGGGACCCACAAGTTTACCAAATGTTCTCCATTCCTTAATTACGCAAGCGATGTTTAAATTAACATTTACTATTTTGTATTGTATTGTAAAGTTTTACCATTAAAATAATTACACATTAACGTCTTACTTAAAATTCACATGGATAGATGCCCCGAAGCCTTTAAAGCAGCAATAAAATTATGTGGATTATGTCAATACAATTAGCTAAAACAAATAAGAAACAACATCTTGGGTACCGAGAAAATGTAAGTAAATGGATCGATTTATGTTGCGATAAATCTTTCAATGTTAATGGGGAAATAATAAAAATGTTCTAATATTCCTTAAAAATCATTTGACTCATTTTAAATGTATTCATAGACTATATTTAGGCATGAATCCATTTGCATCCTTTATCATGGCGTTGGCTATTCTTCCTCTACGGCGCGCTCCAGCGTGGATTTTCCTTGCATTAATCTTTACGTGGCTATCTCCCTTTGAAGAGGACAAAAATTAAGAAATTTAGCTTTGTTGCCGCCTAGAAAATGTTAATAAATTTTGCGCTTAAAGGATAATTTCGAGCGATTTAACATGTGATACGAAAAAACAGGAACAGAATTTATATACTCAGTCTTGAGCGCGTAAAATTAGCTATTTCCCCTGATCGTAAGTTAATATTAAGTATATTTATATCTAAATCATTGAAGGGCTGCATGGCATTTTGCGGCTTCTCCACACCATTTCACATGAAGTCTTATGGATATAGTATTTTATTGCCTCCACGGTCTGCAAATCTAAACCACGTTCTTCCTTTGGTCCATAAGATGGCCCATGATACTTTGATAGCATCAACGGTGTAAAAACGTATAAAGAACACACATACATACACACTCAAACACTTTAAAATAGTTATAAGATGGGTTATAGGATATATATATATATATATATATATATATATATATATATATATATATATATATATATATATATATCCTAAGATACTTCTAGATGTGCTACAGAGCTGAAATTTGGCAATTTGGTATGAATATATGTCATTGGTTACAACCTATGGAAAAATCCGAAATTCCAGAAAACGTTGTATTTAAGGTTTTTTTTTGACCCCAATGCCATATTTTATTCACCCATAAGAAAAGCATTGAAGACAGTGCAGGGCTATATATAATTGCTTTTTTAAATTATCTAAAATTATGATACCATGCTGTGGAAAAAATAATGAAGTTTATTTTTCTTGAAGTCAGAATTCAAATCTATGCTGAATTTGCGTAAAAATTTGATTTGAACCACAAACTTATGAGCCTTTTTTCGGTTTTCAAGAATGAAAAATATTAACTACCATAGCAACGACTCGAATGCCTTTCAATGGTAATTGATTTTCCATACTTTAAGAGCATTGATTTAATGCTTACAATTAGACCACATTTTAATTTATTAGATTTCAGCCAACGACGTATACACATGACGTGACAATTTTAAATTATCTTTTTATCCGGATACGTACTAAAAGGAGCGGATAATGACGCCCAGCACACAATATCCTAATTTTTACATAACATTTAGTGTAACATATAGGCTATTATCTTAACGATGATTATAGTTATTGCTTAAAAAGGACGATCGGAACCTTGAAACTTGAAATTTGAAAACATGGACGCCAGCTGATTGCCAAATGATTTAGAAATTCCGGATGGATGCTACAATTTCGCAGAAAATGAAAACTATTATCTTATTTAAATGGGTATTTCAATTTCTGTCGCGTTGGTTACGAGTTACGATCTTGGTGTATGGTGATTTCTTAAGTGCTTGCACTGTGCATGCAACGACAACTCGTATCTAAAATCTATAAAAGCCTACTTCCGTCCCTACTTCCATTTGTCACTTTGTCCCTTTTTGGCTCTCTCTGTCACGCTATAAAAATGCGAATAACTTGGTACAAGATCGAGATATATTTTTGAAATTTGCAGGAATAGTACTATTATCGCATATTTTAGATTGATGACGAAAAGAATCTCGAAAAAACTCCTGGGTTCAACTCCACGGAAGGCATTTCCATTTCCCATTAGATAACACGTAAAAATAGACTTTTTGACGTGCAGGCTTTTATTTTTTTGAAATCTAAATTAGAAAGAATTAACCTACTATCTTCGGATCTGAACCACTTAAAAAAATAATTATGAAGTTTCTTACTCTATTCATCTTTTTTCGCCTTCAGTTGAAAATTCCTCATCTTAAACGTTTAATTCACATTTTTAGAGGAAATATTTCCATTTTAATGAGATGTTGCCTTGCCAACCCATTACACTGTGTACGTCGAAATCCTATTGTTAGCTGAAAGCATGCTTTGAATGCTTTTAATACGGGAGAGAGAGAAGGAAGGAGAGGGAAATGAGTTTCATTGCAACAAATGTAAACCACATTCGTTGCGTTAGTTACGAGAAGAAATACATTTAATGTAGAACATTAATCATTCGCATATTAAAATTATTTAGAACAATCGTAGGAGTGCTAGAGTTGAAACAAGGAATCCATAAAAGAACGAAAGTTTGTTTTCCTGCTATCGGTTTTTTAATATGCGTCGAATCGATCAACAGATCAGTTTTTAACGCAAAAATTTGACCTATTCTCATTGTTAGTGATTTGCATTGTTGCCGGTTTCGTATAATTGGGTATCATTGACTTGGGTAATAGCTTCGCGTCGAATTTCTTCATGAAATTTCCTAAAACAACTATCCCGTTGAATTTCAAGTTATAGGATAATACAATAAATGTGATTACCGCAAAATTTATAAGCATTATAAATGAAATAATCATAGTTTTTTCGCGCAATAGCTCATTAAAAAATTATGAGATCGATTTTTAAAAATCCAGTTTCATTTATATATTAAATAAATACACCCGGAAAATCATAAAAACACCTTCCTAAATCCATTAAAAACTCTTGGATTGAAATTCTTGGAGCGGTATTACTAATTCTAAATGTCGCTCAAATACCCCGTTCTTCCAAAAGGGACGGAGCGCATTTTCTACATGGTGAAGAGTGAATACCGTGAAAACGCCTAATTTTTTCATCTCTCTCGTACGGCGTGCTTTTTTTTGCCGGATTTCTTCCTCAATTTATTCTCTCCTGCCCCTCGGCACCCTCCCGCCTTTCAACAAACTGCCCTGCCAACCGCCCGAGGGGACACTTCTGCGCCATGTGGCCCCAAGGCATCAGGTGGCGACACTCGAAAACATTCCACCACTACTCCCCGGTGAGAAATGAGAACAACGCGTCCGGGATCGTATTCTTCCTTTTTTTGCAACTTCCTTACTTCCCCGATTATCGAGCAGGGCGGGAGAGGACAGCCGTCGCAGCCAGCGGTGAATCCCGGGAACTTTTTATGCATAATCCATAAAGAGCTGAGTTATGTTAAGTGGGATAAGAAGGAGAGTCTAGGCAAAATATCTCCTCGCGGTTAATGCTATTGCTCTGTCTCTTGCCCTCTGAAGATCCGAGTTGCGCGTGCTTCAGGTTTTAGTTCCGGTTGAAATTCTTTTCTTTTCTGAAAGGAAATAGAAATGGACATCTTTCTATCGTTCTCGGCTTACTGTTAGAATATTTTTGTTAAAACATTTTTTTAATCAAGCAGCGGTAGTCAGTTATATTATCGTGACGTAGAAAAAACACAAAGAATTTATATAGTATTATGTAAAATTTGACTGCCTACAGACTTGCGAAATTCTGAAGAAAATTTATTGTACTCATAAATACGTTGTTACAAAGTAATTAGTAATCATCTCTGAATAATGTATCTTCGAATATAAATATACAAATAAAGAAGTTTAATTAACATACTTTGAATATATTTTTATGAGTAACGGAGACCTAAATATATTTAATATTTTTCTGAAATAAAACTCCCATATCGCACTCAGAAAAATCTCTAAAACGGCATAATCTCTTCTGCGGAACGATTGTGGAGGTATTTGTGAACGCCGACATCTATTGACTCCGATTTTTAGCAAATAAATGAACTCTGCTCCTTTATGTAATGGCGAGTGAGCGAAGGAGACTTATTTATTAAATCTTGAATAATTCCTTAATGATGCCTACCGCGATGTCACCCAATTGGCCCATAAATATTTCTAACGACATCTACTCAAATAATAGACACTTGATCATGTGGAAAGAATTTCTCCTTAACGATTAAGGAGTAATTCTTTCCTCATTTAAACTTCTCCGTAGTATCCAAAATTAGTTACTTAAATTTAGCCACTTTTAATTATGTTTAACTTGTCTAACGTCTTGCACTACATAAACGACAGTATTTACGCGAATTTCAAAGAAATGCGATCTATAAGCAAAATTCTACGATAAAGGTTAGAATCACTACTCCTTTCCTCAGAGAATAGTCCAGATATTACAATTCTAAGATATTATAATGTGCCGGAGAAATTAACCCTGTACAATGAATTTCAGATTTCCCATTTATGTAAATCAAAAGTGAAGGATAGTTCCTAGAATCGAACTCGGGACTTTCAATCTTCGGAAAAAATGATCCTCGGGAGCTCGGCCCCGGTAGGAAGATATTTCCACAAAGTGTCATGAAAATCGGTTGATACTTTTAAAAGTTAAAAGACGGGGGACAGACAGACAGAAGGACGGACAGACAGACAGACAAAAGGAAAGACAGACACAACGAAGAAAATATGCATATTTTCATTCTGAAATGTAGGCTAAAAACCAAGTCGTTCGAAAACTTATCCACAATCTCAGCAGTCAGTATTGTCGCATTCCGCCAAAAAAAATACAAAATGGCGACCAATGATAGCAAAATTCTTAAAAACTATTGACGTCGTCGAAATTTTAATGACTCGGTATTGCATTGTCTAAAGCTAAAGACAGGAATATTTAGAAGACTGCCATTACTGCTCATTTACAAAAAGCTCGCAATTCAATGAAGAGCGAATAAATCGAAAATGAGTGGAAATCGAGAATTTAGATCTAAAAAGGTCATCAGATGATTATGTGCCACCTTTTCATTTCGTGCGATCTTCCTGAATCGTGCCATTATCTAAAGGTCCGTTTGATGGAACTTCAGTGTAATTAACGTTAGATCGCGATTTGCATCGGGAGAAAGGACTTTTGTAATGAGGCTCCCTGCATGTGGGTCGCATTAGGAGAAGCGTCCATTGAAAACGTCTCGAAGTCGAGTCGGGAACTCTCCCAAAAATCTTTTGCAGCGTTTGCGCTGAATAAGATCAAATGATGCAAAAGTTCATGAATTGTTTCTCCCAGAGAGTTCATTATTTTGCATACGGGAGAATGGAGTTTCCACTCGATATGAACTTTTTACGTAATTCGAATCGGATGACGTTTAATCATGTCTAAATGACTTTTAATAATTTCAATTATTCCAAAAAATGTGATTAATGTTTTTACGACAAATTAGACAGTATAACCTTTTCTGTTACAAGCATATTTCCTTGCAAAAAATAAATATATTTATCGCTCAAAAAAGAATGCATTAAAGAGTTATCTATAAACAGCGGTGTGGTACTCTTAACGAATGTATATCATAATGGGAACTAAAATTAATTAAATTAAATATCGATTATTTATAACAAAATTGCACTGGCATATTCTTTTTCTGGATTTTTTTCGAATTTTAGTGAACATGTGACGTCAAAGGTGTTAATTCCTATGTTGGAAATAAGATGCATTTTTCTAAACTGATTCTCCCCACCTCTAACAATACTTATCTTAAGGGCAAAATTTCATTTAAATTGACGTAATGAAAGTATCTGAATCTGTGTGGATTTTATTTCTCCTTGGTTTATATATCTACGCCAAAGTTTACCGTTTCCTTTAAAAGTTTCATTTTTCAAGTGAATTCCATCAAAACTCGTACGTACTTTTCCTCCCAACCAATTTCAATGCTTTGGATGTGGTCAAAAAATAGGCGACGAAACTATTACACGGCAGATACATATCCCCTTCATACGGCACGTTTATCATCAAAATAAAATATATATGGAGAACGACGACATAAACCAAAAACGACTTTAGCAGTTTATATGTAAAAAAATGTCATACTTCCCACTGTTGAAGTATCGCTAAAGTTTTAAGAGCGTCCTTCGAGATGTAAATTTAATCCAAGGTGTATCTAGGTGCCCGTCTTTATGATTGAATGCAACGGCACCCAAAACTTCTCTCTCTCTCTCTCATTCTCCACTCAATTTCAACGAATCCCTGGTCTTAATGGCCGGACATGTGGTTAGGAACCGGACCATAGGAATGAAAAACGATCGGAGGTCGAGGCTTATTGCGAAGGCGGATGCTGTTGGGACCTCGGAGGCCATTTTAAGCCAACAGACGAGTGAATGAAAGTCCTTTTGCTCAATCGGTCTCACTGGAGTAGAATGCCTTTCCTTATACTCTCTCGAGGTTCCTCCAGAATAATCCGCAGATCTGGCGACGGGTTTGATTTAAAAGGCGAAGAGCGCTCAGCGGAAAGACAGCAATTAAGCGAATTATTCTTTAGCATTAAAAGTTAATAAAAACACTAACCCTACGTTTATCGTTTCAAATTTAAAGTACAGATTTTCTTATGATGTGTACGTCATCTGGGAAATCAGAGGGAAAGAACCGAAACCGAATTTTTCCTGCTGACATAAATTATACGATTAAATTCTGGCGGAAAAAGAGAAAGAGATGATTATTATTCATGTTAATTGAGAAAAAACAAAGTTTCTTGAGGTTTAAAATCCCAATATTCCTCACTGACCTTGGTCATTAGCAAATTAAGGTCTTTAAGGGAGATTTATTATACCTTAAGATAAAAATAAGAACTTCTAGGTAATTTATCACCATGAATGTACTAAGAAAAATATATGCCATAAACTAAGTTTTTTACATGCATTTCGCCCGATAAATTAAACTTTATGAGATATTAGTGAACATTTAATGTTGAACAGCAAAGTTTCTAAGCTCCGCATCAATTTCAATCACTAGGAAAGATTCTTAATGTCAGAAGCGCTCCATCATGTAATAATAAACAAGAAGACACAAATCAGTTGAAAGGCCAAGGGGTTAGGCATTAATCAACAGTCACTGCACGAAAAAAGTGTGAGGGAGAGAGAGAGGGAGAGAGAAGGTGGGAGAGAGAGAGAGGGAGAAAGAGGGGGAGAGAGAAAGAGGGAGAGGGAGAGAGAGAGGGAGAGAGAGAGCGAGGGGGAGAGAGAGAGAGCGAGGGAGAGAGAGGGTGAGGTAGAGATAGCGAGAGAGAGAGCGAGAGAGAGAGGGGGGAGAGAGAGAGGGAGGGAGGGAGAGAGAAAGAGGGTAAGAGAGAAAGAGGGAGAGAGAGAGAGAAAGAGGTAGAGAGAGAAAGAGTATGAGGGAGAGAGAGCGAGGGAGAGAAAGAGAGAGGGGGGGAGAAAGATTGTTAAAGCGTCTCCGAACAGGGACTGCATCGTTTAAGGTCAAACAAAAGGAAAAGCTACTAGCACCACCAATTTTGCACGTCATCGCAGGGGTGGGATTAATCTTGATTCATACTCTTTCCCCCTCTGAGCTCACTTAGCACTCCCACTATTCTCTCCGACGCGTAGAAATCCCCTTTCTTGCTCTCCCAGATATATCGAGCAGTACCTAAGGCATTCTCTCATTTGAAGCAACGGAACGTCGGACAGGAAGCGCCATGGGATCAAGGTTGAACTTTCATCTCTCGCCTTATCAATGCGGGTTATTACACGAGATCCCGCGCGTGCGCGGGTTTTCGCAGCCAGTAGTGATGCAAAGAAAAAGAGGTGAAAAGAGGGTTCTCTGGTAAATATAGAGAGAGAGTAAAAGCGAAGGGAGCCAAAGTATTTCCTCGGAAAACGAGAATAAGATTAGCGGAGAGAAAGATGAAAGGGTTTTGTCGCTTGTTATTCATTCGGGTGTAGCAAGCCGAAATTTCCTGCCAAGGTTTCGGCGATATTATTTTTTTCGGGTGGTTCATGTAAGTAAATCTTATGCAAGTGGCAGTTTCTTGTTTCTATGTCTGTCTATTTTGTAGGGTTTTAATTTCACGCGCGAAGGATTAGCAATCTCTCTCCGTCTATCTTTCTTTCTCTCTCTCTCTGAATTTGTTGGAAAAACTGCACGTCACCCGCAGCGACGTAAAAAGACAGTTGGGATTTTCGCTTTTTTTCTGAGTTGAAGTATCCTTTCCGAAGACGCCATCTTGTTGCGCTAGATTCTTGTACCTTAAAACTCTACTGGTGAAGTTATATTTTTGTTGCCAAAATGCGGGGAGAAATTTCTGAAATTTTGTCGTAAGTTCTGATGTGGAATGTCAGCATTTTTCTAAAATTATTTTTTGCTGGTACTATCGTAATAATGGCACATCAAAGAAGATCGATATTATTTTAATGTGAACTGATAGTTGATATTATGTTCACGACATTGTGCAGAGTCTCGGAGTGTATTTGACCTACAATGGCGGTCTTTTTGCTAATCAAAATGTCTCAATATCATTATATCTTTTTTATTACGAAAATAGAATTCGCTTCGCATACGGCGTTACTAAACCTAGGAAATTATCAAAAGAAGTTATGTTTATATTTTAATATTTATCATTCGTGTCGAAAATAACATCTAAAATTTCTTATATCCGTTACTATTATTATTATTTTTCATAAAATTTACAAAACTTATTTTAGCTATAATAGCCATGAAGGATATTCTAAGACTAGTAGTGGTTTTTAATAAAAGACTGAAAAATTCCATACTGAAATGTTTTAAAAAATTTTCCTTCGTGTGAAATTGTGGCAGGGTTTAAGAATAACTCAACATTGACGAAGAAGTACTCATCTAATTTATGATCCACATTCTAAATATAAAAGTCAAATATTTCACAATTTTATTTTCCGTATTTCTTGAAATTAAATATAATTGACGCATGAAACCGCCTTACAAACAAACCAATCTGGACCTAAATGTGCGTGACGTTATGTACCATGTTTAAATTCTTTAGGTTATACAAGTCAATAAAAAAATTCACCAATTCTAACTCATAAATGCATATCTAAATTACGCTTTGAGAGAAGACAACTTTATGAGGGCTGTCTGAACGACTATGCGACATAAAATTAAATAACATTATTCAGGATAATAAAATACATTCAGAATTTATGGTAAATAAAACAAAACGATCAGTCGTTTATAGCCGAATATGCGGAGATTTTATGGACGTTCTTGCTTAAGTGCAATAGTTTTTATTTTAAGTTGGGTTCTACTCGGTCCCCGATATTTTGTCATTTTGTTTTTTCTTTATTCACAATTTTATATAATTTTACATCCGGGTATAAAATAAAACTCTGAAAAACGTTACGCGAGACCCTGAGAAACTCTCAAGTTTTTCCAAACAATTTCACCCTCGTTCTCCGATTCTCCCTGCGTTTCGAAGGCCGTCGTCGTAAGAAATGGAATGCCAAAACCGTGCCATATTTCTCGAAAAGGCTGCGAGCCACAGTTCAGCCTCTCAATTTTATCGTGTGTACACACACATGTATATATATATATATATATATATATATATATATATATATATATATATATATATATATATATATATATATATTCATTCGTGTTCTGTCTTGCGACAGGTTCTACCAATTAATTAATTGGTTTTTGACTAGGGAATATACATACACGGTGTGGTGGTTTCCCGTTGCCTACCACACCGGACTCACACACAGAAGGGAGGAGGGAAACCCGGTGCCGGCATTTGCCTGCTCTTACGAAGAACACCAGGGGGGCCAACGGTTTAACGTCCCTTCCGAAGGACGGAACAGCTGAATTTGCGCGGTCTCCTCAAACCACGCAAACAGAGGGCCGGGTGACCTTGAGAAAAAATCCTACTCGCGCAGGATTCGTACCCGATGACTTTTTCAAGCATTGGGCGAGTAGCAGCCAGCGTCCTAACCACTACACCAATATATATATATATATATATATATATATATATATATATATATATATATATATATATATATAGAACGCCATCGAATAAAAAATGAAAGCAGTGATTCTGCAGTACGAATTCCTATAAAAGATCTCTCCTTGATGTTTATGTCTGCCCTTATTATCCCATTCCACCGATCCAACTTCAGCTCCGTTTTCTGGCAATCCGCATCCTAAATTTATACGAGAGCACTTTACGAACCCAAAACCTTTGCTCCATCATCTTCCCCCTCTCCCCATTTCTCGCTTCTGCCTCTCTCCCCCTCCTCAATCGTCCCTCCCAACTGCAGGCACCGGCTGAGGATACATCTCTTCTTTCTTCCAACGTCCTCTTAAACCACACCCACCTCTCTGTCTTTCATGATTTGTGCATCCGAAGCCACTTGTTTGGATCGACTTCACACACTATCTGCTAACCCCTTAGCGTGCAGATGACCCGATAAGCTGTTGTCCGCTCAAGCAGCTCGGTTCACAAAACGTACGACCGTGTAACTCTGATAACTCTCATGGCATACGCTTAAAACTCTCTTCTCAAAACTCCCACCTTCTTCTGAGCGGAGATGTGGTGTTTAAGAGGAGTTGTTACCTAACTGAATTTATTATCATCTCCAATGGACAGCGTCTCCCCGGTGTTATTGTTTGCGTGATCAACATTGCAAAGTGCTCCTTTCTTACGTCTAAATGAATAAAAATGCCTATTCGAGAGATGGAACTGAGAACGCGGTTTAGTGTGGTTTAGTCGCCCGATCTGTTTTGAGTGTGGCAATGGAAATGTATTGTGATAACCGAGAATTTCGAATTGGCGCGTTCCTATGAGGTTTTGAATTTAGCTTGAGTTTATTTCTATGCACATAAATAAGACTGACGTCGTGTTTTTAATAAAGATTATACGGCACATGCTAGTGATTTACGGTTACATTTTAATGTGACGGTCCTTATTCTAAAATGTTTTCGAATGTAATAAAAATTAAAGGCATGAATGTATGCATGAATAAAAAGGACAATGCGTTGTCCTAAATTCTTTAAACTAATAAATGGCTGCTACTCGCCCGATGCTTGAAAAAGTCATCGGGTACGAATCCTGCGCGAGTAGGACTTTTTCTCAAGGTCATCCGGCCCCCTGTTTGCGTGGTTTGAGGAGACCGCGCAAATTCAGCTGTTCCGTCCTTCGGAAGGGACGTTAAGCCGTTGACCACCCTGGTGTTCTTCGCAAGAGCAGGCAAATGCCGGCACCGGGTTTCCCTCCTCCCTTCTGTGTGTGTGTCCGGTGTGGAAGGCAACGGGAAACCACCACACCGTGTATGTATATTCCTTAGTCAAAAACCAATTAATTAATTAATTGGTAGGACCTGTCGTAAGACAGAACACGAATGAATGAATGAATGTACATCTGATTCTGATATATATATATATATATATATATATATATATATATATATATATATATATATATACTAATAATTGGTGCTTGCATACTGCAAGCATTTCATATCACCTTGAAAAAACATTCATTTTTCAGACAGACATTTCATCATTACAAATATTCTTTTAATTCAAAAGATTTCTCCTCTGGACGTGTTTTTGTTTTTTCATTATGGAACAATAATGGATTAAAACAATTTATAATTTTTGAAATTTTCGAAATATGATACTTTTCCTACATTGAGTTAATAATGCCACACATTTCTGCAAAATTGTAAATTTATAGTACATTTAAAAGTAAAATAACATTTATCTAATTGTTTAAATTTAAATAATTTATAACTGCCAAAATAACAATTTTATCGATAAATTGAAACGATTATTCTTTTAAATAAATTAACCTATAAATAATTTAAAAATTTCAGCTCCCTAACTTGCGGCGTAGTGTCTAAGCATCTACCTATTTGTTTAAACTTTAAGAATTTTTAACTGCCAAACAAATCAAAATATCAAAATTTGTGTAATCCCTATTTCGTTTTTTTAAGAATTCTACTTATAAAAAAATTTCAACTCCGTATCACATTTGGAAATACATAACCCTTGAAAATTTGTTTAAACAATTGCGAATTTTAAGCGTCCGCATTGTTGCACTTTTTCAAGATTTTCGTTTTTTCTAGTCGGTTTTGCACAAAAACCTACCTAAGAAAAAAATTTCGAATCTCCAGCTCATCTGGAAGTGCTTAAACATTAGTATCCTCCTACATGTCATTATATATCGACGACTCTTGCAGAGGAGGATATAACATCATATAACATATAGGAGGATACTAATGTCCAGCCCAAACTACAAGAGCTAGAGAGCTGAAAGTTTTAGGTTTTGTAGATATGATAAAGAAACATTCAGATAAAATAAGACTTCTCACCTAAGTGACATGAGTTCGACTCCAAAAACTCCGAAAGTTGCGTTTTTTCCCATAAGAAAAGCATTGCGCCATTTTTGTAAATTAATTATGGGCACTTGCCGGTAAGCTAGAAAATGAAATTTTCAGTGTTGCTAGATGGCCGCAATATCTATTAGGAATTATTGTCACTTTTGCTTACAGTTTCTTGAGTTCGACTCCAGAGACCCCGGAATATCTCCCATAAGTTAGCAAAGGAAAACGCAATCCAGTGTGTAGACCAATCTAATAAGTTTAGGAAGCTGAAATTTTGCAAGATTATAGAACTTTTCTCATAACCAACTATAAAAATCGAAAGTTTTAAAATTGTAAATTTTAGGGGTTGTTTTAACCCCATTTGAACATTAAAGTTTAATAATTTTTTAGGTACTACGAGATGAGCTAGGAAGCTGCAATTTTCAAATTATTTACAGAACAGTGCATTTGCACAAATAAACATTTAAATCTCTCCATATATATTGCGGCACCCGTTAAAAATGCTTAAATTTTAAACAATTAGAAAAATATTATTTTACTTCTAGAAGTGCTACAACTTTAAAATTTGGCTCAAATGTGTAGCATTAGTACCTTATAATGAAAAAAGTGTAAAATTTTTAAAATTGCAACATTTGGGGATTGTTTTATACTATTATTTTTACATGTGGGAAAAACGGAAATCGCTGCGGAGAATTGAAAGAATATTTGTAATAATGAAATTTCTGTCTGAAAAATGAATGTCTTTTCAAGGTGATATGAAATGCTTGCAGCATGCAAGCACCAACTACTAGTATGTTATATCCTCCTCCTCCTCTGTAAGGAACGTCTATATATAATGATATATATATATATATATATATATATATTTAAGTATAATCTCTTATATTATATTACCGTAATAGTCGTAGGCGAACGTTTTTGGCAGGTTTGTATAGACTTTTGGAAAGCTTATATGTCGACCACTGTTTGAAATATTTTTGTTATCTATAATATGTAAAAATTCATAATACTTTATACTTTAACAATAATAATTTCAAACAGAATTATTAAATACCATCATTTTTATGGGTTTTCATCCGCCGCCCCTACCCTCCATAAGAAAAGCATTCTAATCAGTTTCGGGCATTATAACATCGCATTTTAAAATTAGTGGAAATCAAGAATGGATCTCGTGATTAAAACGGTTGTATTTTTAAAGAATGAAGTTCATTTTGAGCACTGTGAAAATTCATTTACGTTCAAAATTGGCCGGAAAATCCGTTTTTAGTGCATTTCTTGATTGCTGATAAGCACTATTATCTTCGTGATGTCCGTCCGTACGAATGTATCACGGAAGAATTGGCTTATTCGATTTAAACTATATTTTATACATTGAGGAGTAGGAGGAGGAGGAATTGGCAGAACAGATTTCAATTAAATTTTTTAGGAAAGAGGCGTGTAACATAAAAAAACAAAATCAATATGTTTAGTATAGATATAGAATCAGGGCTGCCAGAATACAAGAAATAAAAAACATACTTTTTACACATTTGTGTTGAAATGTCTGCATCAATTTGAACCAAATCATAGTATTTATAATGCACACATATATAGAAAATAATAATAGTATATTTAAACTGAATCAGCCAAACAGGAATGCCACAATTACAAATTAAATTCTTTCACTAATTATGGAGTTGGAAGTAATTGGCAAAACGGATTTAAATTTAATTTTGTATATAAGATTTATACCCCATACCATAATGAAATCAATATGTTTAAAGCTGAGCTAAAGAGCAGGGCTACCACAATGAAAAGTAAAATTTATATTTCTTGTACACGTAATTTTTTAGAAATGACTAATTTAACCAAATAGGATATATATAATCTTCGTATAAATAAATAACAGAATTATTATATTTCAAACGGTTCCACTAAACAGGGCTACCACAATATCAAAGTTAGTATTTTTCTGTAACTATTAATTTCGAAGGTATTGGCTGAAATCATTTCAAAGAAATTTAGTTTTTAGGGAGAGTATAGAGTGACAAAACGAAATGAATATTTAAAACGGATCTAAAACGCAGGATTGCCACAATATAAGGAAATATTTTCTGATTCTAAAGCAAATAGATTAGTATACGATTATACTACGGCGAATTTGACGAAAACCACTTTTGACCCCGGGAATCCTGTGTAAGCCTCGCCATTTTATGTATTAAAATTATATTGAAAGGAACGTAGGCGGATTAGTTCTTTCCAGAACTGCTTGTTTATGCTGGTTTCTAAAGGAAACATTACCTTTTGAACTGGTCCTCTCTGTGTGTTTTCCCAACTAATAACTTTTGCACCAAAGGACCGATTTTCATGGTATGAGACTCGTGCTCCCTGGGCCAACCTCCGGGCAGTATTTTATGTGGCGAAGATTGAAGTCCCGGGTTCGATTCCAGGAACGATTTTTCCCTATTTGTTTTACATAGAAAATCTCAAATCCATCGTGCAGAGATATTTTCTTTAATACATTAAACGATTAAACTATCTTAAAATTGAGATATCGGAGCGAGGTATGTACTGTTCTAAGGGGATAAAAATGTAAATTCTTATCCCAGAGTTTAGTTAATTGATCGTATTTTTTTGAATTTCTACTAAAACATAGCGTTTTAAATCCCATTTTATAGTATTGTTATCATGGACACGATTATTACCGAACTTGGCTAGAATACAGACGAGAGAACAAATGGGTTATTTTATTTTCCGCTAAACAACTCTTCAGCAATGGACAGTTGATCCAGCCATATTAGCGTATAAACGTCAACATTTATTAAATTCGTTTATTTAACAAAATGCAGGCTAAATATATAAATAAGACTACGGGAAACTCGTGTACATGCCTACTTGTTAATACTAATAAAGATTGAAAAGGTGTACTCCTTGTCGGAGTACATAGAGTTTCCAAATGCATTCTTTTGAGATTTCACAATATTCACAATATTTTTCGCTCAGATAAGAATTTAACGAGAAGCAAGCAAGATACGTTTTAAAATACATGTAGGTTTTCATGCAAAGTAATCGTATATATTGTCCGATTTTAACCAAAATTTGAATCGGTGTTAAGAAAGCTTCCCAATACCAAATTTCATCAAAATACTTCCAGCAGTTTCCGAGTTGAAACAATGGAACATTTTAAACTACATTTATGTCTTCATGTAAAGTGGTCGTCATCGTTGTCTGATTTTAACCAAAACTGAGATCAGTCTACCAATTTCAGCAAAATCCCCAACACCAAATTTCATCAAAATACACAAAGCATTTCCCGAGTTGAAACAGGAACATTGTCAACTATTTGTTGGCCATGTAAAGTGGTCGTAATTGTTGTCCAATTTTAACCAAAATTGTAATAGCTCGACCAATTTTAGCAAATGCGTTTTCCGAGTTTTAACATGCGGGCGGACGAATATGATTTCCCCTATATTTTGTTTGTTTACTTTTCCGGTTCTGTTTAGGTAGGAATAGGTTTAAAAATCTTACGACGATCAGTTAATTTTGTTATAGAAAATTAAATTAAAGAAAAATGAACGTAAACTTATCCTGAATTTTCATATAGGTTTATAATAAATAATAAAAAAACCTGTTAATAATTTGTTCAAGAAAGAATAGATAATGAACGCCGAAGAAAATGAAAAGTATATATGAAAGCGTATACAGAAATAACAAGATGGAATGATATACTCCATAAATGGAATACACAGAGATTTAAAAGGCGTTCTTAATGGGAAATACGTATGAAACGGTATCGAAAGATTTGGTGATTCTCGAATATTTTCTCCGAAACTATATTCTCGGGGACTATCTTGTAGTAAATGTTGATCTCTATCCAAATAAATTTTTTAAACTGTACCCCAAAGATAATATAAGTGATGGGAGAGAAATAGATATATTTTTAATTGTTGTTTGCTGAGAGAACCATCTTAGCAACAGATGTAAACAAAATAAGTATGCGATGTTTAGCTCGGGATATTCTCGAATTTTTATATCCGAAACTATAACTCATAATTATGTGGCCTTGCGGACTTTCTTGTAGTAAATGTTGTTCGCTATCCGAATATTTTTTTAAATATATACCTTACCGATCATAAAAGTTTGGTTTTTCATTGTTGCTTGACGGATGCCATTTAACGAGATACGAGTATAAGTTTATTGAAGTAATTATGTAAATTGGAAGTTCTAATTGACAGATTTAGTTTAAAATCACAATTGCGTGATAATTTCAATAAAAATAACCCCTACTTAATTTAATTGACATCCGTCAAGCGGTTTAGGAGATGAAAGTTACGACGGACGGACATACCAGAGGTGCCCATAAGGCGTTCTGCCACAATGTGTCTGATCAAATGAGTTATTTTTAAAAATTAACTTAATGTGACAGCGAAACGCCAAAAATTCCATAGTTCATATAAATATCTTTAGACTAAAATTCGCGTTAACTGTGACCGTTACTATTCAGCTATCATCAAAATATAATTTTTAATGGTTATTGTATGAGAGATGCCCTGTAAAAGTTTTCCAAGTAAAACTTTTTTTTAATGAAATTATAAATTTCGTCATTAGCTCGATATTTTTCCTTTTTCCTTTCAACTAGAACAGTTATTTGTGCATATTTCTCCTGATTAGTTCATATATCTGCTAATAACGCTGGACAATGATCTTTCGGCTATTTCTCAGCTACAAATAAATACATTTGAATATTCGGCGAATTATATTATTCAAAATTATCGCCGCAGGTAGCATAAATATCTTTAGAGCACTAAGGTTTTCTATCTACGATTAAATAATATAATGTGGATAAATTTTAGATATTTTAATCATCTACTATATATTTTAGAAAGTTGTTTGTCTATTCGCTATGCATTTGGACACATCTTGAGATGCATGATGGTTCTTGGTATCAAGGAGCAGGTTTTTATCTGTTTGGATACAATTGGACGCCATTTAACGAAAGATTGAACCTTTCAAAACCACTTTTTGAAAATCTAATTCGGCATGATTGTTGAGGTTCTAATACATATTTTGGAAAATTGTTTGTCTGTCTGTTTGCTATGCCTTTGGATTTGTTTTCATTATGAAACTAAAAAAATAAATTATATATTTATAAATTTTAGTATTTTTGGTTTCTTAGAATTCCCCAGTAACGCCGGATAATTTCAGCTAATGATTTATATTGCTGAACTGATCATTTGTTAGCATCAAACTGTCTTTGCACTTGGATAATGGACATGCAACAATCGATTACTTCTTACATTCACCGGCAAACGAGAAAATAAATTTACTCCCGAATTGGACCTGAGCTAACAACGTGGTGATCGAACAATAGCGAGCTCTACCTAATCTTCATTTATCGATAAGGCAATTTCTAACGCCTGAAGCGGCAATCTCGAAACCCATTGGAATCTTTGATCGGTCCGTGAAAACAAATGGGAGAACGAAGTCGGTTCAGTGAACCAGTTCCATGCACTGGAGAAACGTAAAGGCATGCAAGATTTGCGAGGCTTGTGCGTTATATCGGCGTCATAGCTTTTAAAAGGAATTTAGGGCCTCAAAGGCCATGTAAACTATTTGAAGTTGAGCTTTTCAAGATTCGATTAGGATTTTCACCGATTTGGCCACTCACAAATACCCACTATGTCGATTTTATCGCCAAATCTTAACACTGTTTGTTAGCTATGAAAAACATTAGTCGACCAACATGGCAAGACATTTAAAGCATTTAATTTTCATATTTGTGGGGACGATTTAAAGAATTCTAGATGCTTTATTTTCTCAATTGTGAGTCCATTAAAATTCCCCTGTTAAAATTAATTCTTAAAATGCATAAAAGGTTTTTGTGAAATTTAATTCTCAAACTAGGAACACTGCCATTATTTAAATATTATTATAATTTGAAAGTCCTTTGGGGAGTGTAAGAAACTTTCCGTTTAAATGATAACTCACCGGAGCCTATATTTCTAATAAATGTTTACGTGAATACAACTATTGAAAGGAGGACAGAACTTATCTACAATGAGTAAAAATTGTCCATCGTTTACATTTTTACGTTAATATTACGCCTTAGTTAACTTACTAAAATAAGAATAGTTACGATACTCTTTGGTCCTAAGATTTATTTCGCCTAGAAAATAAGAAGATTCTGTCCAGATATAATTTCTAGATTGTATCCATAAACGTAAGCTGTGCTTTACAGCGGTGAATCTCTTTGTTCGCTTGAACGACAGAAACGATTGAAAAATTACGTACTTTGCCAAAATACATAAAGACGTCTACTAAAATAAGACAAAATCGAATCAAATATTTTTGCAGGGCGCAATTTAGGCTAAAGAGAGTTATATCGAGCTCACCTCGCGACTGAAATAAAATTGACAAACCACGTCTTTTCATTAGGTACATATAATGTTTGGGAGAAGCAGATGCGCATTTCGCCAACAAATCAGACGCCGAAGGTATCGATCCAAAGATCTTCTACCCCAAAAAATATGGAACGGTTTTTTTAGACCCTACGATGGGCGAATCGCCGCTGACAACGGACGCTTTGTAGCTAAAATGCTCATCCGGTTTCCCCTGCCTCTTTAATGGCTTTTGGAGGGACATACTATAAAAGCACGATTTAGAATAAAAAACACGGACTTTAGTTCGACGCGAGCACATCTCCGAAAAACTCGAGAGCAATCGCGTTCTCCAAGAAAAAGTGAGATGGAGAAAATACTCCTCCTCTGATCTTAAAATAAGGTGAGTAAAAAGCGAGAAAAGGCAAACTTTTTCAAGGAAATCGTTCGAAAGAAAATAATCTCCGAACGAAAGTTTATGAGAAAAAAGAACGACTTTCTCTTTCTCTCACATACAGACACTTCCAGCGGATAAATTTTGACCATCCTCTTCTCTCCTTCTCCTGCCTCGATCCGTTTATTTATCTTTTTTCCCCTCACGACATGGTCCTACTCTTCAGATTTGATCGATCATCGAAGGCGTTTTGCTCTCTCTTCCTCCCTCTCTCTCTCTCTCATAGTCCCGGAGACCTTATCGCGGATGAACTCTCTCACCCACTCAGCTCTGCCAAAGGTCGCAATCTTTAGGACCTCTTTTCCTACTGTACCTTTTTTTACTCCTCTCCCCCTCCATTTACCTCAAACCATCGACTCCAGGAAATAGGAGGGTCACGTTTGAACGGGAGCTGTGGCTTTGGTCGCCAAAAAGGGACCAGCAAAGAAGGGCTTGAGTTTCTGTTTTTTTTTCTTCCGTTGGATGGCGAGTGGGGTCCTCCCAACGGGGACAAGAAACGAGCAATGAGCTATGGGTGAAAGGAGAGAAAAGTGAAGGAAGGTTATATTTATTGGGTCGGATATGAAATAAGGAAAAGGGCTGGAAGTGAAAGAGGGAGGAGGGGTGGCGGGGGAATTTTGGCACGGGCCTTGCACGCCCATCAATTATTTGGGCTGTCGCGCGCGATATTTTTAAATCGCGAAAGAGGGAAAGAATAGTAAATGTTAAGATCATGAAAATCCCGCTGAGTAGAGCTCGGTGTATCGTATAATTATGTGGGATAAAAAATGGTTCATAAAACTTTGCTTCGAAATTGTTTTATTTCTGACAAAACCGAGGGAATGAAAGTGGTATAGTTTAATGTTAGCTTCTTAAGTTTTGGTATGCGCTTAAGTAATGTTGTTGTAATCGTTAAAGTCAGTATAGATGACTATCTTCAATATTAAGTTTGAAAATTCTAATACTTTTTACTTGAGTGAATCGAAGACGAATTCTTAGCTACTGTTAATAAAGTATTACTCATGTGGTGCCTATATTTTACTGGATACGGTGAGGCATTGGTCAGGGTTAGAAGAATAACGTCCACATCATTTATCAGTGGCAATATTAAGATATTATTACATAAATGCTATCAAATTATATTAATGAAATAATATATCCGAGAAAGGTGCTATCATATCATATGTTATTATATCAGTGATTTATTATAACCAAAGTAATGTATTTATTATTTATCTTTTTTGTGGATGATTTGGATTTCTCAAGTTGTTTTTCATTTTACTCTTTTCTCATTTCATTTGTATCAAATACCAGATGTGATCAATCGGAATGCTTAAATAATGTCATATATAATTTAAATAGATTACCTGTCCACACAAATATGAATTGACTGCATTCCAAGTCATATTTAAGAGCGAATGTTGCATTAGACGTAGAGAGAGACGAACATTAAAGCAGTATAGGAATATATAAAAATCGGATCTGGTTCAGAACATGAGAGGGTATAAACCGAAATTTATGTATCAAACTGAACAATAAAAGGATTAGAGATAAAACTTTTTTAATTAAGAAGACAAGTGAATAAGAAAAAGCAGAGCTCTATAAAAAATGTGATACGATTATAAAGGGGGATACAAGTACTGTCAAATTCCGATTTTGTTCCTCATTGATTTTGTATATCAATGAAGTAGTGGAAAATCTATGCAGGTAAATTAACAAATAATTTATGCACGAGAATTTCGTTCGAGAGCTTTTTATTGGCGTTAAGCAAAGGTGGAAAGGCAGAGGGAGTTAGAGGATGCTAAATTGAGGTCTGATGAAAACTTGAAGGAGCTCTGAAATGACAATGGGAAATTGAATGAAAAAGAGGAAATCGACTGGAGAAATTGAAAACCAAATTCTAAAGAGGTTTTTGATTTTTTGATAAGGTAGTCGATTTTTCACGCTTTCGGGACGGTATTTACATAATGTAATAGCCACGCAATAATAAAATACAATGCTCACAAATACATTGGAAGGGAAACAAGAGTCGATAGTGATCACAAAATGAGCGTTGATGAATTTGGAATTTTTAGAACTTTACTGTAAAGCACATTGTTCCTATCTGCTTTTTCAGATAATTAACCCACTATATATATAAAGAAAAAACCTAGGAAATTTTTTTATCGGTTCCAAAACATAGCGGCAACATAACCTGAGGGATTAGTTGAAACATTTTCTATTCTGTTAATCTCAATTCGATTGAAACACCAACTGAAAATTTTACACCAGTAGAAATAATTAACGTTCTGCTACAGTAATTATCGCGTCTTCATAGGTTACCTTGAATTGCCTAAATATTTATCAAGTTTGATGGAAGCGTCAGTGCGTTGTAATTAATCATAAGCCCGTGCCTTTGTTGTTTGAAATGATGGAATCCTCCATGGCACACAGAAGCTCTGTTAAAACTAAAAGCTTCAATAGAGAATACATTATATCGGATGAGACAAAGGTTGTTTTAATCAACAGTTACTCATATTGATTCCAAGTACCATAAATAGGATTGGTTTAGATGAAACGGAGAAGTATAATTATTTATTTAATAAGAGCTATTAAAAATTATATTTTTTGCATAATATAGCGAGAGCTAGTTCGTGGTTAAAGATTTAAAATCCAAATTACATTCTTACTTAAAGAGAAAGGGATGTAAAACTTGAATAATACATTAATGGGCGTGAGATGGAGAGAGGGCCAAAACAAAACAAAAAAGGAAGATGTTTCTAGCGTTAAGAAAAGGAACGAAACGGAACTCGCCGAAGAAAGTAAAGATGTAAAATGCTAAACAGAATGAATCGAATTAATTTAGAGGGGTATAAAAGGGGTCTTCCCTCACCGTATATATTAAATTATAAATGCTAAAACACAAAGAGAATCCGACGAATCACGCCAAATTTCTCGTGGAATATGCATTTTGGATGATTCTCTCCCAATAGCTTTTGCGGCCGGACAATTTTCCTAAGATAAATCCAAGCACACGAGCGTAAATGGGCGTGGATATCCTCCCACGCCATCAACCCAATTCCCCACTGCGCCGTTTCCGATCTAATGGTCGTTGTTTGCTGGACAGAAACTCTTGATATGGGCAGCTTTAATGCTAGATGGTCGGTTGGTATGCATGAGAATCTCTTTATGGATTTCCGGTACCGTTATTGTTCCTACGTGTCTCTGTGTCTGATGTTAATGAGGCATCATTACTCGATAAACTTGTTTTCCGATGTTTTAAACCTCTTTGTGATCAAGAAAAGTGCTTTTTCTTTCTATTTTAGAAGCAGCATTCATTGGAGAATCACCACTGCGGACGACTTCTTCGCATCCGAAACGAGCATCTGGCTTTTCGAATCGTTTCGTGGCAGTTTCGTTTACCACCATCGCCGATTGGATTGCAGCCATATGGTGAGCTGCATTTATCGTTTTTGATTATTTAGATCTCATTTTTATATCATTTAATTGTTTCGTATATCCCGATAATGTGAAAATTTTGTTTCTCTATGGTGCGTGATGGAAATTAAACTAAATTAATCATGCCCGTAATGTCGCGGGCTTTAAACATAAAACTTTTAGGTAAACGGAAATACCAGTACTAATATGCAACAGTCAAACAGTGCGAAACACATTTAAGCCGCAAGAGGCGGATTTTTCCTGCCTGTAACGCCTGCATAGCACTCAGTTCTCTTGAGCAAAGACAATGTGGAGTCCTGGTCCATAATGCCGAGCGTTCCTACTAAAATACGTCAGTGCTTGTACCATATCGACCTTATCGTATGAAAAATCTGATGTGGCCACCACATAACTTTCCCCATATCTGTAATATTTCTAAAAATTCCAAATAGGTTACATAATAATAAATATTTTAAGAAACTGCGAGAAAATTTTAGTACTTTACAAAGAACAAAAATAAACTCAAACCATAGCCTTCTGATATTGCATATAGCCACAAAGATCCAACAATTAAGAAAAGAAAAAGGAGCGTTATTATACGTGACTAAGCGTCAATTGTTAACAATAGTCGTCGGTAGGTGGCGTGGTGGTGGCAGCTAAAAATATAAAATATCTCTTAAACAATGCATTACATAAAAAAATGTTTCAAACATGGGTTGTAGAAAATAAAATTTACTGCAACTTTTATTCCATTAAACTTTTACATTTATCAAATATTAAAGCAAATATTTCAAAATAACGGATAAATGACAAAAGTAAACACCCTCTTCCGGTTTACCGATTTTTATCAAAAACTAATATGTTCTTGTGGCTTTTATAGAAATGTTAAATATAAAATTTTGCGTTGACCTGATTAATAGTTATTGAGTGAGAGCACCCACAATAGCTATCACACACACACTGAAAGCATCGAGAAAATGGTCAAGACGTGCTCAGGGGACCTCAAAACGTGTATTTCTGTTGAAATCTTGAAGTCGAATTTTTTCATGAATATAATACTTTCCCCTATACAACGTATATGGAGAAAGTAAAAATAGAGCAAAAGAGGTTGTAATATTCATACTTTAATATTTCGAACACATCAATACTAGAGGAAATGGTAGCGACTAAATTACTGCACCCATGATAAGAAATTACACGCGTAAACATGCATTCGTGGTTTGCTTATTTTAATAAAATTTTAATGCCGTAAAAACTATTCGCTCAGGAAGTCGTAGTTTATACAAATTAAACTCATATCGCGTTGCCAAATGGTGGAAATTACCCGCAGTCATTGAAACATTTTTTCATTAGGTTGTACAGCCGATTTTTGCACAGACGCATTTTGAAATATTGATTCTTGCGGTGCATAGCTCCGCGACCCTGTCAATTGTTTTTAGTGCTGGGAGCTAATGCTTTTCGACGCTCTTGCATGACATGAGACAGGGCGGTAAAAATTTATTGTGATACGCTATGACCGTAAACACGGAACTCCAATATGCAAAGATTTTAAAAAATAATTTTACGGACAGTTTTTATTTAAATTTTCGCAATGCGCATTTTTATTCGGCTCGTTGCTATAACAAAGCATTTTTATTAGCGTACCATCAAAAAAGTAAAGCGTCTATTGCATTTGATTAAACCGTATTTGCGTCTGTAATTATATATCGGGCTACGTCGCTGGGCAGGTTTCAGTAAAATACGCTTCATAGGATTTTTAATCAAAATAGAAGACGAAAACGACACAATTCAATGGATTCACGCAATCAAACATGCAACTTCGTTTGAAAGAAAAATTAACCTTTTTCATTAGCTCTTCAAATATTCATTAAAGAGAAAGATTTCTTTACAGTGTGCGTAGAACAAAACTAAATAAGCATATAATATTGCGTGGCTGGTTTTTGTGTATATCGAGAGAAACATATCTAATGTATGTGTTCCAAATGGACGGGTACATTTGAGCATTATTTGCGGCTTCTATTGAAATAAAAGACGAAAGCGGCAAATTTGGGTCATATTATGGCAGTAAAATTTACCTTATACTAAATAGCACACTTGTTACATATCATTCAACCAGTGCCGCCATATTAGAGGAAATTGGATTCGTAATTTATATTCGATAATCCCATAGCAGAACATTAAGTACTACATTTAGAAATGCTTAATAAAATGCAGTAAGGCATTACGGAATTCGCGTCATATCGCTCCATCAGGGAAGCCACCTAACTGAAAATAAAAATACAGAAATTCACCACCTAAATAATTTGAAAATTATGCACCATATTTATGGTCTTAAGTACATCACTTCTGGTTTTCGATCAACTATTACAACTTTAAAATTTTCTGAAATTATACGCAATACCACAAAATTCATACTATATTACATATTTTGAAACATGTTTGAAGCATAAAATGTCAATTTAGAGCATTTACAATTTTGATTAGATATTTGAGAGTTTTACACATTGGTATGGCCAAACATTTATTTAGGAAAACAGAAGACAGAACCAGGACTAATGCAGGCTGGTTTCCTAAAGTTTACGTCCCGAATCGATTACTTATATTGACAGTAAATATTTCAGTATGTGTAAGTCACTCGAAGAAATTCTCATAACATAAATAAAACTTGTAGTTCATAGTTTATAAGTGACAGAGAAAAATTGAAAAACATACTAATGAAGCATTATCAGGTTTAAAATACTTAAAACAATGTTAAAATGTCTTTTTTTATATTTAGCCTGTATTTTGTTAAATAAACGAATTTAATAAATGTTGACGTTTATACGCTAATATGGCTGGATCAACTGTCCATTGCTGAAGAGTTGTTTAGCGGAAAATAAAATAACCCATTTGTTCTCTCGTCTGTATTCTAGCCAAGTTCGGTAATAATCGTGTCCATGATAACAATACTATAAAATGGGATTTAAAACGCTATGTTTTAGTAGAAATTCAAAAAAATACGATCAATTAACTAAACTCTGGGATAAGAATTTACATTTTTATCCCCTTAGAACAGTACATACCTCGCTCCGATATCTCAATTTTAAGATAGTTTAATCGTTTAATGTATTAAAGAAAATATCTCTGCACGATGGATTTGAGATTTTCTATGTAAAACAAATAGGGAAAAATCGTTCCTGGAATCGAACCCGGGACTTCAATCTTCGCCACATAAAATACTGCCCGGAGGTTGGCCCAGGGAGCACGAGTCTCATACCATGAAAATCGGTCCTTTGGTGCAAAAGTTATTAGTTGGGAAAACACACAGAGAGGACCAGTTCAAAAGGTAATGTTTCCTTTAGAAACCAGCATAAACAAGCAGTTCTGGAAAGAACTAATCCGCCTACGTTCCTTTCAATATAATTTTAATACATAAAATGGCGAGGCTTACACAGGATTCCCGGGGTCAAAAGTGGTTTTCGTCAAATTCGCCGTAGTATAATCGTATACTAATCTATTTGCTTTAGAATCAGAAAATATTTCCTTATATTGTGGCAATCCTGCTTTTTAGATCCGTTTTAAATATTCATTTCGTTTTGTCACTCTATACTCTCCCTAAAAACTAAATTTCTTTGAAATGATTTCAGCCAATACCTTCGAAATTAATAGTTACAGAAAAATTCTAACTTTGATATTGTAGTAGCCCTGTTCAGTCGACCCGTTTGAAATAAAATAATTCTGTTATTTATTAAATGATGATTATATATATCCTATTTGGTTAAAATAGTCAGTTCTAAAAAAATACGTGTACAAGAAATATAAATTTTACTTTTCATTGTGGTAGCCCTGCTCTTTAGCTCAGCTTTAAACATATTGATTTCATTATGGTATGGGGTATAAATCTTATATACAAAATTAAATTTAAATCCGTTTTGCCAATTACTTCCAACTCCATAATTAGTGAAAGAATTTAATTTGTAATTGTGGCATTCCTGTTTGGCTGATTCAGTTTAAATATACTATTATTATTTTCTATATATGTGTGCATTATAAATACTATGATTTGGTTCAAATTGATGCAGACATTTCAACACAAATGTGTAAAAAGTATGTTTTTTATTTCTTGTATTCTGGCAGCCCTGATTCTATATCTATACTAAACATATTGATTTTGTTTTTTTATGTTACGCGCCTCCTTCCTAAAAAAAGTAATTAATATCTGTGAAATATGTGATTAAACATATCGACTCCTTTTTCACTCAAACAATAATGCTGTTATCCAGAAATATGAGATATCATACGATTTAGTTTAACCGTAAAACTGTAGTAAGGTTTTGAGTGGATCGCGGCGAAGGCGTGGCATAGGGCTTCGGTAAGGTAGTTTAGCGTACATTGTAATGTCACTGTCCGCCAAATGGTGATTTTTTGAGAAATATGGCTTAAGCATCATTATTTGTGACATCAGGATCTACAATTGGATTGATTTTAATGAAATTCTTTGGAGCCATTTTTGAGTAAATCAAATTTTTCTAAAAATCCAAGGATAAACTAGTCTTTATTTTTGTGCAATATCGTTTTTTTGAAAAGATCTGAGGTGACCACCACATGACTTTCTCCGTACCTGTATTATTTCTAAAAATACCAAATAGGAACTGACAATGAGAGAAGAAATCAAATACTAAAAAGAGCAGAAGTAAACTCAAACCATAGCCTCCTGATATTGGATATAGCCACGAACTCCAACAATTAAGAAACTATAAAGGAGCATCACTAAGACGTTACTAAGCGTCAATTGTTAATAATAGTCGTCGGTAGGTGGTGTGGTGGTGGCAGCTAAAATATTTAGTTTTACGATATCTCTTAAACAATTAATTATATGGGAAAATGTTTCAAACAAAGATTGTAGAAACTCTAATTTCCTACAACTTTTATTCCAGTACGTTTTTACAAATATCGTATAATAATGCAAATATTTTAAAACAGCGGATATGTAACAAGAGTAAACTCCCACTTTCGGTTGACCGATTTTTACCAAAAACTAATCAGTTCTATCATGAAAATATTAAATATAAAATTTAGCGTTGACCTAATTAACAGTTTTTGAGTTAGAGCACCGACTAAAAAGCTGTCACATACACATGCACACAGACATCATCGAGAAAATGGTCGAAACCTGTTCAGGAGACCTCAAAACATGTATTTCCGTTGAAATCTTGAAATCGCATTATTTCATGAAAGCCGTAATTTCCCCTATATTACGTATTGAGAAAGTAAAAAGGGTCTGCAAAAGATGATATATTGCATAAATATGATATATCATTTGATTTAATGTACGCGTTTGGGCCGTAGAACGCCGAACAGACAGACAGACGGCATGGCGAAAACCACTTTTATGGACTAGGGGACACCTAGAACGTGAATTTTCATCAAAATCTTGGAGTCGAATTTTTTTACGATTAAAATCTTTCTCAATATACTACGCATATGAGAAAGTAATAATGAGAAATGAATCTAATTCCATAGAAGACTTTTTACACTGATCTTATTATTATTTTAGAAGCTGCGGAATCTTGTTTTATAAATTCCAAAGCGATTCTAATTTTTCTTCATCAGAGTTTTTACTTTCTCCTATACGTAGTATATTGAACAAGCATTGTAATCGTGAAAAAATTCGACTTCTAGATTTTGTCGGAAATACACGTTTTAGGTGTCCCTGAGTCAGTCTGTCTGTCTTTTCGCCGTTCTAGGGCCCAAACACATACATAAAATCGATTGATATCTCGTACACTGTTGACCCGATATAACGCGAGCGTTGCAATCCAAGATACTTGACCGCGTTATAAGTGAATCCGCTTTATGTCGCATTTACCCATTTACAATTACATGCAGTGACAGCCGACGCCATAAACCTGCCAGTCAGAAATGACATCGCGGTAACCATTATCCGCGCACAAACGGGCGAAAAAAGAGATAAAACAATACAGCAGTTAAAAATCTTTTGTTTTAAAAATTTGAAATAAATATTTGATTTTTTACTGTGTTCCAATTTGGAGAACAAACATTTACTGGTCATCCGTGATTACAAGTTCAAAACCAACACACTTTTATCGTCAATAAAGTGCACATGTAACGGTAAGGAAACCTAAGTTTGCAATCGGCCGTTGCCGTTCTTCCGACTACATTGCTTTTTTAACGAATGAATCTTGGGTCAATTGCCTAACGCTTTCCTTTTTCTTCTTTTTCGCGATATCTATAATCGATTTCAAATGGAGAATATGAATTCTGCCTACGCTCTCAGATTCAAGCCATTGGAGCCCGGTTTCCAGTCCTGCGATAGCCGTCCGTTGTAATGGGGTGATGGGTGGTGTAAATATGTGACGCGAAGCTAGATTTGTCTATTCTGTTATATCTGTAATGCGCTAATACGCGATAATTTAGGATAATACGCGATCATTTAGGATAGACCCTAGGTCTATAACCATAGATGTTTGTGGAGAATTTCAGTGAAAACTATCTAATTTAAAAAGAAATAAACGACGTAATATACAATGCTAAAACATTCTCATATACGTTTGGTAGAATGTGTAAGTTAATAAAACAAAAATTCTTATGAATAAAAGTTAACCGTGTTTAGTGTATATATTAATGTCACTGATCAATATTTAGTAATTTTTTGGGACATGGCTTAGTAGGTATTATTTGTGATATCATGCTGTACGATTGGATGGATTTTAATCAAAATCCTTATAGGCATTTTTGAGTAAATCGAATTTTGTTATGGCTTAGTCAGTATTATTTGTGACATCAGGCTGTACGTTTGGATGGATTTTAATTTAAATCCTTCGAGCCATTTTAATGATTAATCCAATTTTGTTTCAATATATCCAAGAATAAAGTACCCTTATTGTTGCGCAAGATCGTTCATCTCTTCAGAATATCTTTTATTACTGATATTATCCACAAATATGAGATATCATTCGATTTAGTTTAACCGTTTAGGCTGTAATAAGATTTTTAGTGGATCGCGGCGGAGGCGTGACGTCATAGGGCTTGGGTAAGGTAGCTTAGCGTACATTTTAATGCCACTGGACGCCAGATAGTGATTTCAAGAGATATATGGCTTACGTAGTATTATTTGTGACATCAGGCTCTACAACTGGATTGATTATAATACAAATTTTCTGTAGTCATTTTGAGTAAATAAAAGTTTCCTAAAAATAATCCAGAATAAACTACCCTTAATTTTTGCGCAATATCATTTTTATGAAAAAATGGGTTGCAAAAGATGATATATAGCACAAATGCAAAATATCATTTGATTTCATGTACACTTTTTGGCCCTATAACAGCGAACAGACGATAGACAGACTGACAGACGGCATGGGGAAGACCACTTTTATGGACTTGGGACACCTAAAACGTGAATTTCCATCAAAACCTCTAAGTCGAATTTTTTCACGATTACAATACTTGCTCAATATATATATATATATGAGAAAGTAAAATGACGGGGTCCAACCATTGCCCGCGTTATAAGCGATCCCGCGTTAAATCAAGCCACATTATATCGGGTTTACAGTGTATTTATGCAACATATCATCTTATGCAGACACTGTTTTCATAAAAATTATAATGCACAAAAATAGTGTAGTTTATTCTTGGCGATTTTTTGAAAAATTTGATTTACTCAAAAACGGCTACAAAGACTTTGATTGAATTCAATCCAATTGTAGAACCTGATGTCAATTAATACTTCGTAGGCCATATGACTCTTGAAATCACTATATGGCGTCGAGTGATATTATAATGTATGCTAAGCTATCCTAAGCCCTATGACCTCACGCCTTCGCCGCGATCTACTCAAAATAATACTACAGCCTTATGGTTAAAGTAAATCGAGTGATATCTCATATTTTTGGATAAAATCTTTAATAAAAGACATTCTGAAGAGATTAACGAAATTGTGCAACAATTAATGGTACATTATACTTGGGTATATTGAAACCAAATTCGATTTACTCAAAAATGGCTCTAAGGATTTCGATTAAAATCCGTCCAAACGTACAGCTTGATGTCACAAATAATACTAACTAAGCCATATGTTCCTAAAGATTACTATATATCTTCCAGTGGCATTATTTCGGTACAAGACGCTCAGCGCCCTCGTCAGAGGGGAGGGGGAACCGCGGATTCCCTAATCTAAAATTCCGTGCTTCTCTGTCAACTTAGGCGCTCATTAGTGAGAGGTATTACATGTGAGACATTGATGGTGTCAGTCACTTTGGTTCTGTTGTTACGCATTATTAACACAATCGGCAGTGAATTTCCAACTACACAGAGTTAATTTCGGGGCAAAGAGTGTAGTGCGACCAAACGTATATGCCTACGTCCATAAAAAAGTTTGTGCAATGTATATTACGCCGTTTATTTTATAAAGTATCCTAACGATGATATGCTCTTCCCCTGTAAGTCGTTAGGGCATATGAAATAAAAAATTTATAAAAAATATACATTGATTAGTGAAAATAAATTAATTGCCGCTTGTTCTGGAGACTTAACTTACTCTGCTAACTGCACAAGTAATAACAGGATAGCAATCTATGGTCAAAAACCATCAAAAACATTTATTTAAATAAAAGAAACATAAATTGGAGCTCTCCAGTTACTTTTGGAACACTCTTTACATGCCGTCGATATATTAACATACGCCAACACGTATGCGTGATCTTGCCCTTCCTTTCCCCACCCAACAAACCTAATCTTACACCCGTGCTGTAAACTTTACAGTCCTACTGAAACCCTTAGTTTGTCCCTCGAAACTTTGGGCCATCAATTCCGCTTCGAAGACCATGGACCACAGACCTTTGAATGTGGCCCATTGCGTGGATTCCCCAAGCGGTCGTATGTGATAGTTCGAGAAGTAGGAGTGCAAGGAAGAGAGGAAGAGAGAATGCGAGAGCCGTGTTCTGGGATTCAAAAGGGAGTTTGGATTCTTCCGAATGGGTTAAGTTCTCACGGAAGGACAGAGGGGTTGTAAAAAGTGTCGCAGAGGCGGAAAAGAGAAGGGAAAAGCGAGGAAAAAAGGAAGGAGACGCTCACACGAGTTGAAGGGAAGAAGTTGACGTTGAGAAACTATGCAGAGAAGGATCAGTAGGACGGAGATGGAGGAGAAAATATCGAAGCAGGGGTACGCATGAAGCTCGCGAGCACATTCTGTTCCATCTGCGTGTTTGCGTTCACACTCTATAAACGCGATGTTCAAATTTAAAAAGTATCTGCCGTTGGAAATAATGACGTGTAGCACTGTATCTTCGTAGTTTTCAAAATTTGGTTGCCTTTTATGCCTTGCTCAACTAATAGTGTGGAAGAAATTCCTGAAAGTGCTAGAAAAATTGCTGTCTTGACATAAAATCGAAGCCGGGAATCTCACGTTGAGGTCAGCTTTAGTCATGCTAATGTCGACTTTTCCCAACAGATGGAGGACATTCATAAAGAGGTTACCTCTACAATTTTCGACTTGAATATTTTAGATTCCCTGATTCTAAAATACATCATCGAATCCAACTAAATCTAATGTAAAAATGTATTTCCAAAGTACTACTATTAAATAAATTACACCCCATTGTGTTCGACACCACAAACCAATTTGATGTAAATAATCTTTCAATTTTCAGTACTCCGTTGGTTCGAGTTCCGCTCGTGCATGCATTTGAGTTTTGCAACCCACGGTTGAAATGTTTTCAGTTTCTTTCCCTTAATATAATGGGAAATACGGACGCAGTCGCGGATGTTTTCGGAGCACTCATGGCGAGTAATCCATCCATACCTGAATCGCGCGTCATTTTTTCCGGTATCCCTGGAGTAATATTTTCTATTGGTAAAAATATTTCGGGCGATGTAGTTAAAATTCATGTATTGAGAAAACAATCGGCGCAGAATAATCTTATATACGGTGCGAGTACTCTTCATGTTCAAATACATAACAATTAATCCCGAGAAAAGTATTGGATTCCTTCAGTTTTCGTGAGGCCTGAATAAAAGAATTCCTAAAAAAATCAATGTTGAAGTTTAAATTATTAAGTTAATTGTTTTTCCTGTCTATTCTTGAATTGTGATATAATATAATACATATTTAGTGACATTTTGTTTCTGCAGAAATGTATTTAGTTGAAAATCAATCGACGAATAATCATCCAAAGAATAGCAATAATTAATTTAAAAATATGTAAAAGGTCCAATCATTTGCTTTTATCCAAGAAATATTCTTCCATATTCAGATATTTTATAAATTTACAGCTACATTTAATTCCTTTGCGGAGGATTTTTTCAAGTATTTTACATCCAATTATAAAACAATTCTCCGATTTATTTTTATTGGTGAAAAATAACTTTCTCCTTGGACAATGAAACTATCTAAGAGAAAAAAAATGTTTAAGTGATGACGTTTTCACGTTTAAAAGGCAGCAAGATATCCCAACTTCCGTGAAGTCGATCCTGTACAATTTGACATTTTCGCAGGCTCAAGAATTTTACCGTTAATTTTCCGCACTACGCGTTGCTTTGAACAGTCCATCGCAAGAACTGGCAACTTTACAATAATTAAATCATATTTTTTACGAATACTTCATATTTTCCGCACATGAAACCACGTTTTTTCGAACTGTCTGTATTAGCGAAAATGCTCTTATTTCTTATGAAACAAAAAGCCAATTAACGTATAATGCCGTCAAGGTCAACTATATATATATATATATATATATATATATATATATAGTTGACCTTGACGGAATTATACGTTAATTGGCTTTTTGTTTCATAAGAAATAAGAGCATTTTCGCTCTCTTATATATATATATATATATATATATACATGCGCCACCAGCGTCATAAGATCTATAATATCACGTCGAGAGAGATTGCTACATTTTTGAGGTGCTAGTGAGATGGAAGGGTTAGAGAGAGAGAGAGAGGGAAGGAGAGAGAGAGAGGAACAGATATATCGATAAACGTCTTTATTAGGGCGAGATTGAGACTGGTAAATCTATTCTTCCATTTAATCCTGAGAGACAAACAAACGACTTTATTAAGGGAAAAATTGAGACAGTATAATCCCTTTCTATATTTAAACCTTGGGTCATGTTTGGTATGAGATACAAATTAGTTACATATTTGATCAGTAGAACATAAAGAAGTACTATAGAATAATGTCAGGTTTGTGGGTTGAAAAAAACTGCGTCACTCTTTTTTAACAAAGGAAAAATGTCCCACTGCGGAAAACACCTATGAAGAGAAGTGAGGATGGGAGGTGTTTTAATTTTAATTTAATTCTTTATTCGTACATACCCTTCATTTTTTACGGTCAATTACACTAGTTTTTAAATAATCTTGCATATAGTTGTTCACGCCGTCAGTGGATAAGGAAAAGATCGAGCACTTAGACAGAAAAAAGATGTAATTTCGAAGTGCATATTTAAATTTTGATTTATCGTTTTCCTTCTTCCGACAAAAAATCTGCTTTCCGTTATTAATGCCTTTCTCTCCCTTTTCTTTTTGTTCCGCTTGGAAAAAAATACCCGCGTTGATCATGTGATCTCACTCCCAATTCCACACTAGCTGCTTTTTGTTATTCTTGAGGTCTGAAAAGCCGTAAATTCTCTCCTCGGGATTCGTTTTCTTTTACCCGGTCACAAATCACCCCGAGTTGGCTCTGCATCCATCCCACCCTCCACTTCAATTCCTCCCCTACTATCTTTACCTCCCCCCCTCCAATCCTCATTTCCACTCCTCGTTGGTCCTCTCTTGTTGCCTAGGTTAATCTTTCTCCCTCCTCACTCTCATAGGACCCTTCGAAACGCTACCCCCTACCAACTATTCCCACAACCTCTCCGAAACCCTTTTTTCCCTCTCTCTTTCCAAACCAGTTCCCCATCCCCCCTGCATGTCCGAGCAACCTAAAGATGTCTTACACGGCCTTTTCCTTTACACTCTCGCCCTTAACTCTTTCCCCTCCACTTCTCGCTAAATTTGATACGCTTTTAAAGCTCGCATTCAGGATTCACGCCACGTTTCGAATTTGTCGGGTTTCTAAATTTTTATTTTCATTTTAAGGAAATGATAAGCTCTCGCCCACGTGTTATTTCGTCAGGTTATTTTAAGGTTGATCAAATAGTTGTTTTTGCGTTAGTAGGCTCTGTGGCCTCGCGTTAGTGACTGCAATTTTATAAACTTCTTTTTCCGTTGTTTGGCTAACTTAAGTAAGCCCACGATGACGCATTAATCGTTGAGTTTCTGTCCTCCAAATAATATGCTGTCTATATTGATTACGTTGCAAGTAGGATAATTTAACAAAACTAAAATTAAAACTGATTTAAGTTGAAACATTAGAGGTTGGAAGAATCTTCTCCATGCCCGCTGTGGCATAAAATGTTTTCTTTCTTTTCCAAATGAATTAGTAACTTAAAAACAAATCTCTTGAAGATAATCAAACCGATCTATGCAGTCAAGGTTTTCTATAGCAAAATTTCAAATTATCATTTTAAAAATGTTTACTGAATCAGCTCTTCTGCAAA